>OX376349.1:1249094-6249094 GCA_947369235.1 Udea olivalis | reverse complement strand
TTAATTCCTAAATGAGATAATTTCGCAAACCAATCGTAACTAATAGCGTATACAGTATATTTGAACCAGCAGTCATTGTGTATGAGAAGAGACACAAAAAATCAAGCAGCCCAATAATTACGATTCCATTATATTTTAATAATAGCTAGTTCACTCTTATCAGCTTACACAGCTCAAATGAGAAATATAAATAAGTATGTGAAATATCAGGGGAACTTTTATTTTTATCACAATTATAAAATTAAATAGGAAGGTATGTTTCTGGACTATTTCTTATTTTCATAGGTCTGATATTTACATTTTACTCACAACCATTTACAAAAGAAATCATTGTATTAGACTGATATCTCGAGTTGATTATAATGTATGTTTTTCCTGTTGCATGTAGTTGGTATTGTTAAAAAAACTGCAGACTGGTTTGATCTCACTTAAAACGGATAATATATGGTGATGTTATGTTAGCCACTCGAACCTGCACATTATGAACCCAGACTTAGCGTGTTACTGTAATACTGGTAAGTCTGGGTTCAAAAAATGCAGGTTCGAGTGGGTACTTTGAGTGCCTCTTTTAACCTATTATTTAGCATAGAAAACTTTATGACTTTAAAGTTCCGAGGAGAGTAAATTCAAAACGTTAAAGTTGCAAAACTAATTTGTATGAACTTTCGGACACGCTTCTTCATGCACTTTTGCATTGGAATACGGTAATCATTGCTTCAAATCTTTTGATTTTAACATGCCAATAAAGGGACCAAAATAAATTGTTAATAAAAAGAAGATTTATTTGGGAAATTCTCGTCATCTTAATGTGTTTCATACCGGACACTAAGAGACCCCACACTAGCGTTCTTTGAGCGTCTGCGTCGTGCCGCGAGACAAGTCGCCACGGCGGCCTCAGGCTGCGCGTACCAGCGACCACCGCGCTGCGCCTCGCGGCGTGGAGCAACGTATTCTGAATTTTCACAATGAAACGTGTATCTTATAGTGAAGTAAATAAAGTTCTGTTTTAAGTCGCTCTATTAAAATGTGTGCGCAGCGTCTCGTCTCTGTGTGAACTGGCCCTAACAAGCATGAGGAGGATGGCGGTAATAGTTCTAAATAAAAAGAATCCCCGAGAAACCCAGTTCCCCTTCATCGTTATCAAAAATAAAACAAAAACAGCAATGCTTTATGAGAGCCAGGAGCGGACTCGGAGGGGGCTTTGAGCCCGATATGAAACCAGGACTATTTTATTAATATTTATACACAAAGTGTGACTAGTTCTTCCATTGTCCGTTGTATACTTGTTCTCAAATAACGTCTGTTGTTAGACCATACATTTAAATTTACATTGTCTTATTTTGAATGAGCATAAAAATCAAATGATTAACAGAATTTCACCAACAAATTATCAATTTCATATAAATCTTAATAGTCAACAAATTATCAATTTTATATAAACCAAACTATAAACAATAGCGAAGGCAATATTATTATGAACCTTTAAATGAAGAATCCTATTTTAGAACGATTATTAGGTAATATTATTAATTATGAAATTTTCCTGATTTTAGAAACGTTAATGGGCTTGCCATACGTATGCAACACGTTGCATACAATGGGAACAGACTAAGTAATAATACACTTGTAAAAATAGTTGAAACGGTACCTAAACGAATAGCACGTGCGAAGAAACTTTTAAATAATTAGCACAAAAACAGTTATTGTTTCAACTAAGTCTTTCGTTTTTAAATTATCAAACGTATGAACAAAACTTCAGTTTAATGCTCGTAGAAACGGTACATAGTCCGGCAAAAAAATTGATTTTTTATTAAACAGCTGTTTGCTGCATAGAATGGCAATTTTCAGACACAAATATTTCTGCAAATGTATTTTATTAGTATTACCCATACAACTAACTTTAGTAGCGCAATATAGCTTTCTTGGCCAAACATTTTTGCTCACCGATTGCAACTGAGAGAGGAATCTGAAGATACGTTTAATAGCCTTTATGATATTTTGAGAGTATCTTATGAACAGAAAAATCTTTAAAAATATAAAACCATGTTAGAATATTGTCTCCACAAGTGAGATTTGTTTGAGATTTCATGCAATTTTACATATGTTATTTTTTGTTCGTTTCACAATTATAACAAAAACATGCACTATGTTAAGTGTCGTGAATAGTCATTTACTTATCACATAACAATGTCATTTATCTTTGGTAAGCCATTTTTAAACTTTAAGTTAAATCGTAGAATCACACTTTTTACCCGTTAAGCACCGCAACCCTTAATATACATCCTTTTTGGAACCAATACCTCTGATAATATTCATACGACTACACTTAATCAACTCGCGTTCTACGCTCCAAATCCCTTGTGTTTAGCACCTCATTCCTTTCTCTATAAAGCTGCACAATTTCACCTACAATAATATTCACCCTAAATTACAGTCAATTTCAACGAGAAAATCATGGATTTTTTATATAAACTAACCATTTCAGCGAAATTGGGCAGCATTTTTGATTTCAACTTTTACTACACTCTCAAGTCATACAGTTCATAGTGCAAGCTCTTCTTAATCGTTACTCATCTTCGCAGTAGATAATATGGATTAGCGATTTTATTTTTTTATAGTTAAATCACTTAACTACTCACGAATCATTAATTAAAAGCGAATACATGAATCACTAGTCATACAATCAAAATAATATTCTTATTTGAGATACAAGATATCCTTATGGCTCAATTCCCTCTACATATTTTGTTACTTTTATAGTTCACACCATTCCAGCCCTTGGAACTAAGGACTGTTATGGTGTGAACTATAAAAGTATCCTACCATTTATTACTGAAGTAATATGCTATTATTGTGTGTGACAAATTAGTCCAAAATTGAAAATACCACAAGCATTTAACATGTAGGAGTTACAAGCAAACTAATAACTGGTATGCATTAAACTTTAAAACAACACATTCACACCTAAGTAACAGTTACAGCAGTGCCTCAAATAATACAAGATCAATACCAGCGTGGCCAGCCTTACATCTACATTTTAAATAAGTGTATGCTTTGAAGTTTTTTTTTTACTTTTTCTAAATATTATTATTATCACATTTACGAGTATGTCAATTAACCTAGTTTCACATACGACACTTAGAACAAATGCTATTTTTGTCATTTTTTTTTTTATTATAAAATCTAACATTTTGTAAATGTTCATTAGAAGGTATTACTGAGTGAAGCATTTCTGTGTGAAATTTAAATATCATTAAGTACAAGTTAGGTTTTTTATAACACAATGGCACAAAAGGAGGGATGGAGGGATCAATTACTTTTTAAAGGTTTATTTAAGGTTGTTAACTAACAACCCTGCAGCTTACGAAATAATTATTTAGTCTTGAATTTCATTTTTACAACATTTTGACTTATAAAAGGAAGACAAGATCTCTAGGAAATAGGGTTGTGTTTGCTGCAATAAAAAGTCATAAGTAATCAACCGTAACTAAAGAGGAAACCCGTTTCGCTCAATGTAATTATATATCATGAACAAGTTCCTAAGCGCCACGTATACAACTTCCTGTCAGTTACCAACGTAGGGCTACTGTCGTATCCAACAAAGATGACTAGGGGTACTACACAGACTAGTTAGCTGTAATAATTATAGTATGCAATGTTAAGTTACCGGGATCCAGAAAATATTAATTCTTTTTTTTTCTAGTATTCTTAATATACAGGATACTGGTCCCATCACCCTTTTTTGTCACTTAAAAAACCATTGCCAAACAATTAAATATACGAAGAAAATCTCCCGCGTAGTTCGTTGGATACAACCCGTTGTAGCCCAAGACTATACTAGCTATCAGTCTCATTCTGAGCTTATCTTCTTACATTACCATCATTATTCCCGCAATAAACTCTAAAAGTAACATAACATAAATAATCAAATAAATAACTTTTCGTTTACTACGACAAATAAAAAAACAAGTCCCGTTAGATGAAGGTGCCATAAGTTATTTTGTGCAATCAACAGCCATTCATAACCAAGTAATGAGTAAATTAAATATAGCTCATTTCACGTTTTTATTTAACGCAACCAAGTTATAGAGTGCTTAAAATTAAACACCTTCATTTAATGAGAAATAAAATATTATACTTAGATGAACAACAATCATTAAATAGATGAGAATGTTTTTAAACTTTTCTTATAGGAACTTAAAGTTCGTACTAAACTAATGAGTTTTAAATTCGATCCAAATTTGACGTCAGCCGTTGCGAAACGCGCTAAAATTAATGTAGGATATCGTTAGCGTACGTCGGCGTTAGCGGCCGGGTGTTCTGAACGGTCACCCTAGGCGAGGCGATCTTCAGCTTGTCAACCGGACTAGACCCCGGGGTCGAGTTTGGGGTGAGAATGCCGGAGTGGTGGCGAAAGCCGCCTGCGCTGACGATGTTCAAGCTTGTGAGGTTGTGTTTGGGTATAGTGAAGGACGAAAGATCTTTGGTTTTAATGCTGTCGTAGATGCGGACTAGTTTGTTGCCATCGATGGTGTCGATGATGCTCAGAGCGCGCGCGGGCGGCGCGGCGGTCACCACGAGCCCGGACAGCTTGTGCGCGGCCGCTGGGCCGGCGGCCGCGGCGATGTGCTGGGTTATAGAGTGGCTTTTAAGCCCATGGGCCGTTTTGTAGCTTTTGCCGCATTGGCATTTGTAAGCCTTTTTTACCCTAGAGAAAAGAAATAACACAAAAATATTACATAGTAGTCGATAACTAACTCTTCTCCCCGGTTGCTGAAAGAATAATTCAACTGACACGCGTGTTTAAGATCAGATAATAGTTTTGTTAATAACACTTTAGTAACTGGTGGGTTACTTTTTATGATTCATGTGCACGAGTTGCACGTCACACTAGACTATGAAAATAACGAACTATATTTGGGAGCGCAGCAATCAAGCCACGCCCTGTTTTTAAATCGTCGTTATTAATACATTATACCAGTCAAAATAACGACGGAATATATACGACGGGGGTGGCTCGTTTTTTTGCTTCGAAGTGTATAAATAATGAGCTCGAGTTCTATAACTATAAACAAATGTAAGTATCAAACAACCTAATTACTTGAACGAACAACCAAAAGCAAATAACTACTTCTAACTTTAGTAAGTTAGGTACTTTACAGATTCAAATGATACAAAACCTAATGGAAACACAAACTAAACATATTTGTATAAAAGTTATGATATACCCATTTCTTCCAAAAATATTCTTGGGTTGTTAGTCGTTTCTTAGGCCCGGAAACAAACTTTTTATTGTATTGGTCAGGAGTTGGCAACATTGGGTATTTTCTATGTAACAAAGAATATTTAGAATAATAACTAAGTAATACATTTAACGCAAAGAAGAAAATGTTAGCGTCTCCTTCAATTATATTTGGTTTTATTCAGAAGAGGCACTTTTTGTTAATGTATCCTACGTATCGCATTATAAAACAGAAAAGTCAAAAAATTTGAATTTGTAAATTTTTTTGAAAAGACGATCCAAGTAAAAAATGTCCTAAATAACTTTTTGAAAAATATCACAGAAGCTCACAGATCTCGTTTATGCCCTAAATTTTAGGGCCTAAAATAATAAGAATTATGTAATGTGTCACATTCGCACTAAACACGCGAATAAAGCGAAATAAATATCGATGATGGCCATGTTGTACTCACTTCCCGTCTTTCTTGTGTCCGTTCTTTGAGTGGTATTTGATGCCGTTGACGTTCTTGTAGCGCTTCTTGCAACCGGGGACAGGGCAGGCGAATGGCTTCTCCTGGGCGGCTGGGCCCAACGCACCCGACGATGCATTCGCATTCATTCTGAAACATAACATTTATACCCGTAATTAACTACTTAGATAAATGAATAAAACATAGCAACCACATCAAATTATTAAATACATACTGTTAATACAACCCATAACG
Organism: Udea olivalis; assembly: GCA_947369235.1. Lineage (NCBI taxonomy): Eukaryota > Metazoa > Arthropoda > Insecta > Lepidoptera > Crambidae > Udea > Udea olivalis. Next base: position 6,243,148 of record OX376349.1, on the reverse strand, counting down.
TAAATTACATATTAGTTACATTTACTTTAAACCTTCGGTCATTGTCAAATCTCTATCGCTGTATTTTGAGAAAACCAACACTGTCATTCTCAAAAAAATAATATTTCCCCTTAGCTTTGCTTTCAAAATATATAAAATTGTATCATCCCGCCCTCAATGAATATCTTGCTTGAATAATAAGGCCCCCTCTTCTGTGCCCTTAGTTCAACCCTGGCTATACAACAAAGATATTTAAATTTTTGTGTTTCAGAAGAATGTAAACAATACATACTTGACGCCATAACGCAAGATGTATTCAGAGCTGTACTCCTCGACCGTAGTCCAGGAGTCGTTGCTGTCTTCCGAAGGGCTCATCAGCTCGTCTTCGTCCATTTCGCTCCCTGGTGGAGGGACATTTTTATGAAAGACCATTGAATGTGAAGGTGCTGTTTCTTTTAACAGTTTAGGCAACAGTCAATAGATACAACTATTTTGATATATAGGGCAAATAGACCTCATTAGTCATCGAATGTTTCACCTTATTTTTAACTTCAAGGCTTCCACGTTTAATTTTCTAATAAGACCAAATCATAGCCAATAAATAAAGGGAAGGTTAAGTTACTAAGAATGATTTATTCTCAACTAGCTATCCGCCCGCGGTTTCACACGCGTGAACTTCATTTATTTGGCCAAATTACATAAAATCTTTATAATTTGTAACCTATGTGTTATTCTGATGTATGAACTTTACTCTAAATTTTCTTTTTTGCATAAAAGAGTAACAAACATGCACACATACATACAACCTCACAAACTTTCGCATTTATAATATGAGTAAGAAGTAAGATATGATATTTAGCCAATTAAGAGGTCCTGTCCTGCATTTTATATTTAAAAAAAAGTTTATTTCGTTAACAAAGTTATTGCCTTAATAACTAGTACATTTTATTCACAGCAAGACTGTAAAAGGCACTTGCTCCAGTAGTCTATACTCTAGATTAGTTATTAAATAAATAGATACATACCATCACGACTAGGTAAATCCCAAACGGGGTAATGAAAGATTAATTATAAATAAAATAATTATGATCAAATTGGATTTTTACCAATGAAATGCAATGGGCTATTCGTCCAAATCCGCATGAGCATATGTCACGTTGTTACTACAGACATAAATCGTAATTGATAATAATACAAGCGTATTCACATATTGGCTTTGTGAAAACGCTTATTTGTGACGTCATGATAGCGTTTCTTGATAGGAATTTTCTATTTCTCAGTCTTTGCTTTTGGCGTACGTTGCTGTAACGGTAAAGAGTGACTAAATGCAAACGCAAAATGCGTACACTCACGTCTTCTATCTCAATTTATGTCTATGCCTACATCCGTAGGTAACGACGAACCAGACGAAGTTATCGATTTCTCCGTCTGCCGCAGTCTCTTTGGAACGTAGCCATCAAAGTGCAGCCACGCCTAATTGCTTTCAAAACGACGCGTCTACTAAAGAAAATACTCTTTGGATACCAAAAACTTTCAATGAATAATTTAATTGTTTTCATTGAATACTCTTCGGACATTATGGAAAAATTGGAAAAGGGTAATTCATTTATTAATACAACTTAATATGCCGAAAAGCCCTGTGAAGGTTTCAAGTGGGAAACAATCCTAAAACTCCTGCAATTTGTTGAATTATAACTGTCCGGCTATGCCCGAGTAGACTATTTCCCCCGTTAAAATGTAGCCTATGTCACTCGCTGATATTGTAGCTTTATAATATTTGTGAAATAATTTTTCAAATTGGTCCAGTTGTTTCGGAGCCTATTTAATACAAACAAACATATAACTCTTTATAATATAAAAAAAATAACAAGCCCAGTTTTATGATGTGTTGGTGAGTAGCGACACCAAGGGCTACCACCATCCCGACGCTAACCCGCAGAGCAGCTCGTTGCCTTGTGGCGAGACGCGAGTTGTTGGTGTGTAGCGACACCACGGACTCCAGTTTCCCCGAGAGTCGGTCAGGCCTTCCGCCTCCGCTTGCTTTAGCCGGCCAGAGTGGACCCCAGCGGGGGCCGCAGGACTCTCACCTCTGGCTTGCCTGCACTGGCCGTCCAGAGTAGGGCGTTAGACCCGATGCTCGCAGGGTGGAAGTGAAAGATGCATAAGTCGCGTTTTACTGGGGTTGTTTATCCACCTCGCAGAAAGCGGTGTACGTACACCTCTCGAGTCTCGACACCCTGAGCCGCTCACGGTCATGTTGCTGCCTTTGCTGACCTTATGAGTCAGCACGTTTGGGTGGCCCATTTAATGAGTGGCTAGTCACCGTCTGCCAGAAGTAAAATCTTGAGAAAATTTGCATGGCTGATGTCCGCCGTCTCAAACAATAGCCTAGATAACAAGCCCACCTTCTGTACACCCCCATAGCATAGCCCAATATTAATTGTTTTCATGATATTTTTCATGCATCTTCCAGGTGTTGTCTTTAGGTAGATTTTCAATATTTATCTAGAGATAGAGAGAGCGTCGTGGCCTAACGGTTAAGCACTCATACTCGGATCGCGGATCGTGTGGTCCCGAGTTAAAATCTGGCCGGGACCAAAATCTTCGTGTTCATTGTTTAATTTCCAACTTTGATTGAAAACATCGATTAAAAACCAAATCAACCCGGATAGCAGCGGTAGGCTCACCACCTACCACGTTGGGTTCTAATACCGTTGGTGAAAAGTGGGCTTCTGAGTGTTTCGTTCACCATGATGGCAAACAGTCACTTGCCTCTGACTACCCCTTTTGGGATAAAGTCGTGATGGTATGTTGTTGTTATCTAGAGATAAAACCTGGCAGATGTACCCATACCAAAGTAAAATAACTGGTACCAAAAGACCTTTACGAGTTGGCTTCGGTCCTACGCAAGCCTCAAAAGACCGGGTCCTCATGGGCCCGTGAATTTAAAATGTAAAAATAATAGTATAGATTATAATAATATTTGTATGTAGATAAAATTTTCTTAATTGTACGACACGATTGGCGCCGTGCGCTGTAGTCTGGCACGGTTTGTCACCTTGCTTGCGTGGTGTCCCGAGTTCGATTCGGGTCGATTCAGGAAAAGATCTTCATTAAATTGACTAAATTGATTGGGGTCAATTCAGGAAAAGATCTTCATTAAATAGACTAAATTGACTCGGGTCTGAATGTTTTGGGAATCACCACTGGCCTAAATCCCTCTCTGGTACCTCATACATAACACAAGGATAATTTATCCTTACTTGAAGACTAATAATGTACTAATCACTGTGGCGACAACTTCAATTCGAATTTCGAAGCCTTCGCACCGTGCGGCAGCGGTGAGACAGCACAGCATACGCTAAATTCGACCAAAGACAAATCCAAAATAAGATCAAACAATGAGGTTTCTAACCATATCCAGTGCATACTGACCAGTGGGCGTGCTGCTGCGTACAGAGGGAGTGTTCGGTGCGGAGAGCAGGCGCCGGCGGATGTCCGGCACCGGCGGCAGGTTGTGGATCTCGCGTTTGGACGCCTCCGTGAAGAACCGCAGCACGTAACTGAGCGGTAGGCATGATGGCTGTGACGCCTCCTTCTGTTCCACTACTAATGGGTCATAGTCTGAAAAAGTTTAAAATAATTAATGAAAATGCATATGCTAGCTACCGTTATCACATGATACGCTCTTGAACTAGGTACATGTTGGCTTTATACTAATGAACAAAGTCGACAATACACACGTCTTGATTCGCTTTTACTGCGAAGTGTTATATGCTGGCATGCTACCTCATAAGCTTGTCACTTGTGCGTACTTTCACCTTATTATGTGAATGGGGAATCTTATTGCAGAATCATTGATCGAATTATCGCAGTTTGACAATAAAAAAGTACCTACCGTAATAATTTAACGATACGTAGATCGAGGTGAGTGAACCATACGGCATGTATGTTGCATTATAATTAGAAATGAAAACAGAATTAGTTTATTAGAACTTTCCAAAATTTCCCGCACAAAGTTTCAATGCATACAAAAATAGCTAACAATGCTGACAACATTGCGGTAATGATAAGGCGTACTTGGAAGGGTCAGGGATTACATTACAAGTCCGAAATAACGACAATACATCCCGTTTAATATAAAATTACGATACATACCAATGTGTACGTCCTCTATGTGTTCAATTAATTCTGCCAATCTCGGGAATGTTATGCCACAGCCATTGAATTTGCAGATGTTTATCATGAAGACGGCCATGTCGTACAAGGGTGATGCACTAGTCAACCACAAGACCGTAACATTTCATTCATTTTATGTTATCTCTTTACTTTAGTCTCAAGATGTAAGGAACTAGACTTTAAACCAATAATATAAAAACAGATAAACGTTTGTTGAGTGCATTTTAATTAATTCAAAGCGCTAGGAGATTTGGAATTCATTAAAAGTAATAAATGAATCTGTCATTCGCGCATTTCGCGCAGACAAATCGATAGTTGGCTCTACCGAATGGAACTTCGCGAAGTTCTGACCAATAGGCAAGCAGGGTTTGTGTTCTGTTTCACTTCAGTGCTGTCAGTTATTGAACATTCCAAAGGCCGGTCTCCTCCCTTTCGGTGTTCTTTGGTAAGTGCGGTGAAATTTCGTGAATAAAACTAATCGTGAAAAAGTGTTCAATTTAAAAGCCATCATTGGAATTAAAGTGATATAATCGGTTCATACAGGCATAAAGTGTGTGATTGTGTGAATATTTTTTTGTGTAACTGTAAGTTGTCACTGGGATATCATTCCAACTTCAAACGTAGTCGGCTAATCGAATCGGCCATTTTCTTTAGTCATAAATAATATCATCTAGCAGTGAAAATCGTCTTTCTGTACGTATAATTTGATTACCAGTAGTACCAATGCTGATAACACAGCTGACGGGTGTTGGTTCGAATACTGCAGCCTCTGTTACGTATTCCGTAAATTACGTAACCTGTAGTTCGTCCTCGGTCAAGTTGTCAGAGGGAACTTGCTATTTTCAGTGGTAGTTCAGTAATAGTTACTCATTTGTGAACGGTTTCTTTCAGTTGTCGCTCGCCGCACCTAAATTAACTACAAAATGCTGTCTGCCGCCAGATTGATCGCCCCTGCAGCCAGGTCTGCTGTAAGTACATGCCTATTTCTTACAAGATTCAAGACTTCATCATTGTCCTAAGATCACCTTTCTTGATATGATTCTCTATTCTTACTATTAGAAAATCAATTTGTTAGACTCCTTCTTTATAAGTGACCTTTGTTTATTTTACTTGACCAATCAACACTGGCTATTAAAGCCATGTCTTCAATAGTGAACAAAACCAAGCTCCAAGGTGCTGATATGTAGCCCTTTTCAGTTATTTCCATAACCTTCAACATGACTGTTACATAATGGGAAGGCTGATAATTTACCACTAGCTAACAGCTGTTTTTCCTTGAATGGAACTCAAAAAGATAAATAGTTATTAGGTAAATCAAACTTAATAAAAATGTAATTTTCATTCATATTTTTTAATGGTTTTACAAAAACAGTATACATTGCTCTATTTCTCTAATAATTTATTTAACCCTACAAACTAAAGGAACCCACCCTGCCACAGATTATTTGAAGAACTAGGAAAGTTCTAATCAGTTCTTTATTAAATTCCAGATCTTCAGCAACACAGCCCTGGTCAGGCCACTGGCTGCAGTGCCCTCACAGACACAGCTGGTGAGCGCTGCCCCCGCTCAGCTGTCAGCGACTCGCTCCTTCCAGACCACATCAGTCACCAAGGACATAGACTCTGCTGCCAAATTCATTGGTGCTGGTGCAGCGACAGTCGGAGTAGCTGGATCTGGTGACTTAAACTTGATTACATAATGTTTTGCTTTAACACTGTGATAGATTTCTGCACTTTAAATTTTTGTGGTTTTTGGTTGAGGCTCTTCTCTTACTGATAATTATATCTGGGTAAGCATGAATATTTACTGTAAAGGGCTAATTAGGAGCCTGTTGCATTATAGATAAGTCTCGAGACTCATTTTATCAGTAAGTGACGAAGTAAAATAGTAATTAATTTTCAAATGCTTTTCTAATGTGGGTAAATTTTTAAGATATTTCATTTAAAATTAACATAACATTGATTGATTTGATGATTGCATAACATCTTGTCCTGTATCAGGTGGAGTTAAGAACCTGTAAAGGTCTTGTGACCCGCATTAGAAAAGTTCATATTTCTTTTCATATGTGGAAATGTAAGGGCCCTCTTATTGCAAAACCTAATTGTTTAGATTAACATAATGACTTGATTTTGATTCATAAATTCAATATGTTGCTCATAAATTGTTAATTATTTTCACTTCTACTAATATTAATGAATTGGCTTTTACTTATATCTCCCCCATATCAATGTTACATAATCATTGATGCATTGAATTGAACAAATACTCATAACTCTTCTTTATCAATTAAAACAGGCATACATTACCACATTTGCATCTGTTACATCCAAACTCTGAAACTTCTCATAGTTGACCAGACCTTACAAGTCTTCCTGTGACTTTCACATCTACTGCAATATTAGAGGAATGCTGATCAGTTCTGAACGTACTCAATGAGTGGTTTCAGAATTTGGAAGGTTAATGTCATAATCTGCATGGTGTGTGCTAACAATGTGTATATTCCTACAGGCATTGGTATTGGTGTGGTTTTTGGATGTTTGATCATCGGCTATGCACGCAACCCTTCACTCAAACAACAAATCTTCTCATACGCCATCCTAGGATTTGCATTGTCTGAAGCTATGGGCCTGTTTTGCTTGATGATAGCGTTCCTGATGTTGTTCGCCTTTTAGACCTTTTTTTTTTATAATCAAGATTTATGTACAGTGTATATTCGCATGGCGCCTTTTGTATGTTGCATGTTATTACATGTAATTTATTACCTTTATATTTTCTTGTCATGATGACAAGTTAACAGTACAGGTGAGACATTCTGTTGCCCTTTTGTAGCTAGCTGCATCTTCTTACAAATACTGTTTCCTAATACGTCAAATTTATTATAATTTTAAAAATAATGAATGTCTGTGGACACTTCATTAAGTTACTTAACATAACAGTATTTGTCAAGATCTTTTAATTTAATGGATAGTAGTAGTAAATAAGTAGTGTACTAACAAAAGAGGCATTTGCCAACAGTATTTAGCCCCTTTTGTAATTCCCTTCTAATTTGATAAAGCCACGTCAAAATCTAACTGTAAAAAAACAAACATCTACCTTTTCCAGTGATCCAAGATGTATTTAGCTGAGTATTGAGACCAAAATGGTTTTTGAATGCGGAAACTAATTAGCACTGTTATTATTTCAGGAGCGGGTATCGGAACAGTTTTCGGCTCATTGATCATCGGCTATGCCAGGAACCCCTCCCTCAAGCAGCAGCTGTTCTCCTACGCCATCCTGGGCTTCGCCCTGTCCGAGGCTATGGGTCTCTTCTGTCTTATGATGGCCTTCCTGCTGTTGTTCGCTTTCTAAGCTATTTACTTTTAAGAACACTACTGCCATCCAACATAATGAGGTTTCAGTGAATACTATCTGGAGTGGGCGGCCATGGAATCAAAAAGTGGAAACCTCACCTCTTAGTGATGCAAGGACTGATGTGTAGTGTAACACCTACCAGTGCGTCTGGAATGCAATTTATTTAATTATGTAGTATAACGAAAATCTGCAAATAAAATGTTTTAATAGAACATTAAATTTAATCTACAGTTATTTCCACTCCTGATGTAGACTTGTTATAATCATGTTACAGAATCAAGTAATCTTAAAAGGCGTTGATAATATTTGTAAGCCAGTGTATGCAAATTTGCGTGTGTGTATTTTCATCGGCTTTTACGGAGTATGCTAAGCTGTTCTAGAATGTCGGCATCTGTATTGTACATTTTTAGGGCGAATAAATGATACAAACCAAAAATCTCTAGCATTTATTCCAGATAGCCTTGACACTAATCAAATCCACAACACGCTACTATAAAAATCTTTTAATTTGTACCTAATTTAAATAGAGGTATCTATAAAATTTGGCTAGGTAGACTCGACATGAGCTAGTTGGCAGAGGCACAAAATAGAGTTTACAGAAGGACCGCTCGCACCTTTTTCCAAACTTGCGTGAACCGCCTAGGGTTACTACTATAATTTTAAAATGAAGTAAGTTATACCTATGTACTTGACAGAACCGGCCAAAAACAAAATTCATCATGTGAAAAATTGCACCAAGTTCGACAAGAACACAAAAACACTCGCGACAGTGCGACTCACCGAAGCTCACTGACTTCGCTTGTAAAAAAAATGGCGTGTTCTATGACTTACGGGTGCATCGAAGCATAGTAGGGTCTAGCTACGGTGTCTGTCTATTGGGTGGGTCAAATAAAGCAGGCCAATTTTATTGTAGACTAGTTTTGGTTACAATCAATTACCGATTTAAAAGGGTAACTTTGACAGTCAAATATCAAAATACTTGTTTTTTATTATATTGAAAACATTTAGTGTATTGCATCACATCTATTTAATAAAATTCGTTTACGTAGCAACCTTCGTAAATGAACTGTAAGAAAAACAAATAAGCTGTAAAACGAAGTTAATGTCAAAAACTTTTTTGAAGGTGCAACTGTAGTATTTTTTGTTCAGTGATAAACTTTTTAGATATCTCGAAAGTTTGGCTGCTTTCCAGGTATGTCAAAAACGTAATACAACAATTACTATGTCTAATTTTCGATACACAAATCATTTTTGTCGTTTTTACATTGCATCTTTAAGATAATTACTCAAAATTCCGGTCTGTCGTATTTTGAACAAATTCTGGGTATCTTATCTTTGACAGTGTCAATGTTACCCTGTCTTTTATGCGATCTACAATTTTTAGTATGGGTAACTTTGACATATAATTGTTACGTATTAAAAAATACATAGTCGTATGTACGTATAAAGTCTGATACACTTGACAATATAAATTAATTTGAAGTATACATAAAATATGAATCAAGTACATACTCCTCATTTTTCAGCTCATTTTAACACGATGCCTAGAAAAAAGACGGTTTTAGAGCCTGGCACCCGCAAGTATGGTTCAAAATCTACTTACACCGTAGCGATTTTAGAAGAATGCATATAAAAGGTTAAATCTGGTGCACTGAGTGCATATGCTGCTGCCAAAGAATATAAAATACCAATTAATACAATAAAAAATAAAATTAAAAATAGACACAGAAAAAGTAGGGAGAGCTTTAACTGAAGAAGAGGAAAACATTATAAAATACCATGTCACGACGTTGGCAGATTCAGGGATACCAATAGGCATTGATGATGTGACCCTCATAATACAAAGATACTTGAACTCGGCAAACAGAAAAGTTAAGGTTTTCAAAAATAACCGCCCAGGCTGGGAGTGGGGTAAGCTCTTTCTAGATAGACATCGAGATTTAAAAGCAACGTTGGGGCATCATATTAGTCGAAACCGAGCTCAGGAAAATGAAGCCAAAATCAATGAATTTTTGGGGTGGTGTGAAGTCGTGTGTTTGCAGTGTGGATTAAATAATATTCAGAACTCACTTACACGGAAACTTGTTTATTGCAAGCGGTACACAGTCAGACAACACAGTAGAAATACACAACACCAATAGTACAGATAGAAGGAGTGAGGAAGAAGAAATAGTTCACAGGCACAAGCGATAGACAACAACAATTAGCAAAATAGTAAGCGCGTAATAGGTTCAAACGGTCGGGCCGAGCGACATGGGCTTCGCGTCCATCAATGTCTCAACGCTGACTGTCCGAACGGACCAATAATATGCGCGGGCGCCGTCCGGCCGCGAACAGTAGGGATGAGTTAACAAAATGTTGTTTTCCACTGGGTCGTTATGCGATGCATGTCGACACAAATATTTTATTGCCTACTGGTTTATGTTTTTAAGTTGTTGTAATTGTTAAGTGTATTTGTTTGTGTTTATGCGTTGTAAATACTTATTATATAAGGTATATATATTATTTAGTATTAAGATAGGTATTTAAATGTACATATTATATGATTTTATATTAGATGTTGTGGTTTAGGTATGTAAATAAATAATGTGAAAATATATAATGTAATTATGTAATGTATGTATGTATATGTTGGTATGTAGGATTAGGAAGAATCCCTACATCACTCCCCCCCTGAGACCGTTACTACGGGCGATAATAGTCAGGAAAGTGAACAGTACGCCCTGATCTGGTCTTATTGACATTTTCCTGAACAGAAGTCGGAATAGGAGTGGGAGAAGGAGAAGTGAGAGGAGTAAGAGTCACAACAGGATTAGGAGTTGGAGGTACTGGAGTGGGGGTTGAGTCAGCTAGTATGTATGCCGGCTTGAGGCGGTCTATGGATACAGTGACACTTTTACCCTTAACCATGAGTTTGAACGTTTTGTCACTCCGTTCTAGTACCTCATAGGGTCCTGTATAAGGTGGTTGTAAAGCACCTCGCAATGTGTCATCACGCAGAAAAACGTGACTGGAAGAATTTAAATCTTTGTAAATAAAGATTTTGTCTTTATTGTGACGCGCTGCGGGAGACGGGTTAAGTTTCAAGGCTAAGTGGCGCAGACGAGTGGTAAAATCCGAGATGTCGGTGGAACCAGACGTGGTTGCGTGGAAAAATTCTCCAGGCAGTCGTAGTGGCTCGCCGTACACCAACTCAGCTGAAGACGCTTGCAAGTCTTCCTTAAAGGAGCTGCGTATTCCCAAAAGGATAAGGGGTAATGCGTCTACCCAGTTGCTATCAGCGTGGCACATTATAGCCGCTTTCATTTGCCGGTGGAATCGTTCCACTAGGCCGTTGCACGCTGGGTGATACGCGGTTGTTCTGCGATGTTTGAATCCAATCATTTTTCCAAGATATTGGAAAAGTGCGGATTCAAACTGTCGACCGCGATCAGTGACTATATCGGTTGGACATCCAAACCTGGATATCCACGATATCAGAGCCTTGCCGACGGTTTCGGCAGTCATATCGACCATCGGTGTAACTTCCGGCCAACGTGTGAAACGATCCACACTCGTAAGGCAGTATCGATAGCCTTGAGATTCTGGCAAAGGGCCTACAATGTCCACGTGGATAAACGCAAACCTAGCGCGGGGTAAATCGAAAGTGCCAAGAGGAGACGACACGTGACGATTTACTTTCGCACGTTGGCACGCCAAGCACTTACGAGACCAATCTCGACAGTCTTTGCGCACACCAGGCCAAACAAAACGCTCAGCTATTAATTTAGCGGTTGCGTTGCCACCTGGGTGACTTAGGCTGTGAAGACTGTCAAAAAGTTGCTTCCGCAACGGTTTCGTCACGAAGGGTCTTGGTGATGGAGTGCTGACGTCACAGTAGATTTCGCCATGTGAGTTGGGCAGAATTATTTTCTTTAGGCGGAGTGAGGATTCACCACCTAAAAGTTGTGCCAATTCCGGGTCAGTTGCTTGGGAAGAAGCTAACTGATCGTAGTCGATTGGTATCGACAGTTCATCGACGCGAGACAATGTATCGGCAACGACGTTGTCTTGTCCCGATATGTGTCGAATGTCTGTCGTGAACTGCGATACGTAATCGAGATGACGATGCTGACGAGGCGAACAGTTAGTTTTTCTCTCAGAAAAAGCATAACTGAGCGGTTTGTGGTCAGTAAATATGACAAAGTGTCTGGCTTCCAGCATGTGTCGGAAGTATTTGACACTCTCGTATATGGCCAAAAGCTCGCGATCGTAGGGCGAATACTTCTGCTGAGCTGGGCTAAGCTTTCGCGAAAAGAATGCAAGTGGTTGCCATTGGCCTTGTACGGACTGCTGCAATACTGCTCCCATGGCCGTGTCAGACGCGTCTGTTACCAGAGCAAGATCGGCTGTACTGTCGGGGTGCGCGAGTAAAGCAGCATTTGACAGACTGTCTTTACATTTCCCGAAAGCCAGCAGACTGTCCTCAGTAAGATCGACTGGGTGAGATGGTTTTACGGAGCCTGCAAGCAAAGAGTTGAGTAGTGCTTGGATTTGAGCGGCGTTGGGTAGGAATCTCCGGTAAAAGTTAACCATACCCAAGAACCTACGAAGCTGCTTGACAGTTTTGGGCGCGGGAAACTCCTTTATCGCCTGAACCTTCGATTCCAAAGGTTTAGTGCCAGCTTCGGAGATCTCATACCCAAGGAATGTGACTTTGCTTGCCCCGAAAACACACTTGGAAGTGTTGACCAAAATCCCGTACTCCTTCATCCGGGAGAAAAGCTGCTCAAGATGTCGTTCATGCTCGAGAGGTGATCTAGAGAATACCAAGAAATCGTCGACGAAACAGTAACAGAAATCGAGGTCTCTGGTCATCTCATCGACAAAACGTTGGAAAGTTTGTGCAGCATTTCTCAACCCGAAGGTCATGTACGGGAATTCGAATAGACCGAACGGGGTTGTGATCGCAGTCTTCTGTATATCGTCCTGGAAGACTGGAATCTGGTTGAAGGTTTTAACCAGGTCGATGGTGGAGAAGATCTTGCATCCGGATAAGCTGTGGGCAAAGTCCTGTATGTGCCTAATGGGATAGCGGTCTGGGATTGTGCGGGAATTAAGCAATCTGTAATCACCGCAGGGCCGCCAACTGTTGTCCTTTTTGGGAGCCAGGTGCAATGGTGACGCCCAAGGACTGTCAGAAGGCCGTGCTGTTCCACTGTTGAGCATAAGCTGGAACTCATCTTTGGCAATTTTTAGCTTATCAGGAGCCAATCTGCGGGGAGATGAAAATATAGGAGGTCCTGGTGTTGTACGAATATAATGTACTGTGTTGTGCTTTGTAGGTTGAAGTAAAGTGCCTGAAGGGCGTGTGATTTCTGGAAACTTTGATAAAATTGCATGAAATCTAGTGTCGCCCGTCGTAACCTTCACAGAAAAAATATTACAAGCATTAACAGCAGTAGCATTTGCAAAAGCAGTAGTAGTGCTATCAAAAAGACGTTGATTACGACAATCTACTACTAAATTATAAAAGCTAAGAAAATCAACACCGATTATAGGCTTTGTTACATTAGCCACAGTAAATCGCCAAGGAAAATCTCGCCTTAAGCCTAAGTTTAAATTAAGCTCAATAAAGCCAAAAGTGTCTATAGTACTACCGTTAGCCGCACTTAGTTGGTAAGAAGTCTTTGATCTTCGTTCACGAAGTGCCGACTGTGGGAACACACACAAGTCACTGCCAGTGTCCACAAGAAATTGTGTCTTGCTGTTGTGATCCGTGACGAAGAGGCGACCTGAAGAGGCGAGGCAATCACCAGTCGCCATCAGCGACTGCCTGCAGCATTTCCCGCCTTGTGGAAGTCGCATGGCTTGATGCAGCTACGGGCTTGGGAACCAAACTTGGCATGGTACCAGCAAATGGGGAATTTGCGGTAGCTGGAATTTGATCTGGATCTTTGACGTGTGGATGAGAAACGTTGCTGAGGTCTAGAGCGTATGCTGGAACACTGCGATGAACGAGTATGTTCTTCCAACTTCAGCGTAAGGTGTTCCACCATTCTCTTCAATTCGGCTATCTCGCTCGACGAAGACTGCATAGCACTCGCAGAAGTAGAAGAAGAAGATGTTGATATAGCTGTTACGTTGCATGGTGAAGTGATCTCCTGGATCCGGTCAGCCAATTCTGAAAGTTGTTCTAGTGTCTGGGTGGTCTGAGATGCCAAAACAGTTTGAATATTATTAGGCAAACGGTTGCACCAGATTGTCTTTATAAAATCTTCAGGAACAGCTGGGCCAGCCAAATCTTGAAGATGACGTAGGAATTGGGACGGTTTTCTATCACCAAGCTCCTCGTGAACCAACAACTGACGCACCTTCTTCTCTTGTGACGCTGACAGCCGCTTGATAAGCTCAGTCTTTATTTTCTTATACCGGTTTTCAGCGGGCGGATTAAGTATGATATCTTTCACGGCTTTGGAATGCTGAATGTCAAGATTATTGATGACGTTAGTAAACTTGACTGAGTCGCTCGTGATGCCGTTGCTCTCGAACTGACCTTCCAGCAGTGCGAACCAGATCTCAGGTTCCTCCGGAGAAAAAGGTAGCACTCGTAGGTTGGTCCGCATCGCTGTGTCGGGAATATTGGAGAAGCGCGACTTCGGTCCATTCGTGTCGGAACCATTGGTGCCGCGCACCTTCTGCTTACGCCGCTTGGTAACATTGCCGTTACCGCCATCCTGTGACATAGCAGTTTTGGTACTATCGCTATCACTTGTACTCATCCTGATTTTGCGTTTCAAGCAGGGGTCACCAGTTTAGGGTGGTGTGAAGTCGTGTGTTTGCAGTGTGGATTAAATAATATTCAGAACTCACTTACACGGAAACTTGTTTATTGCAAGCGGTACACAGTCAGACAACACAGTAGAAATACACAACACCAATAGTACAGATAGAAGGAGTGAGGAAGAAGAAATAGTTCACAGGCACAAGCGATAGACAACAACAATTAGCAAAATAGTAAGCGCGTAATAGGTTCAAACGGTCGGGCCGAGCGACATGGGCTTCGCGTCCATCAATGTCTCAACGCTGACTGTCCGAACGGACCAATAATATGCGCGGGCGCCGTCCGGCCGCGAACAGTAGGGATGAGTTAACAAAATGTTGTTTTCCACTGGGTCGTTATGCGATGCATGTCGACACAAATATTTTATTGCCTACTGGTTTATGTTTTTAAGTTGTTGTAATTGTTAAGTGTATTTGTTTGTGTTTATGCGTTGTAAATACTTATTATATAAGGTATATATATTATTTAGTATTAAGATAGGTATTTAAATGTACATATTATATGATTTTATATTAGATGTTGTGGTTTAGGTATGTAAATAAATAATGTGAAAATATATAATGTAATTATGTAATGTATGTATGTATATGTTGGTATGTAGGATTAGGAAGAATCCCTACAAATTTTTTGATAACCTTGAGTCAGAAGTTCGCGATATTCCACCTGAGAATATCTTTAATTTCGATGAAACAGGGTTTTCATGACGACCCTAAAAAAAAACCTGCTTTTTAGACGCAAATGTCGGAAACCAGAAGTTATTCGTAACTCTACGAAATACTGTTATACAGCTGTCTTTTGTGGGTCTGCTGCAGGAGAAATCCTTTACCCTTATTTCATTTTTAAAGCCAAAAATGCTTGGTGCGACTGGCTTGTTGGAGCACCACCTGGCTCACGAATGACTGTGACTAAAAGTGACTGGATAGATCTTGATAGTTTTGACGATTGGTTTAAGTATCATTTTCTTCCATTCGCTATAAAAAAGGAAGGAAAGAAAATATTGATATGCGATAATTTGAGCTCCCATATCTCGGTCAACACATTAAGAATCTGCAACGAGAATAACATTAAGTTTGTGTGCCTAGTACCAAACTCGACCCACATTCTTCAACCCCTCGATGTGGGCTATTTCAGCTCACTTAAAGCAAATTGGAGAACCGTCCTTCTTAATTAGCGAGAAACTACAAGAGGAAGAAAAACTGTTGCTTTACCCAAAAACTGTTTTACGGCACTCGTCAAAAAAACTCAATGTAGGAGCTCTACAGTGTAAAGCTAACCTTGAGGCAGGTTTTAGAGTGACTGGGATTTACCCTTTAAGCCGCCAAGAGACATTGCAGCGTCTTCCAGAATATGCTAAAACAACAATAGATGTACAAACTGCCAAGGAATCTTTAGGCGAAAGTTTCAAGAGCTATCTGGCGGAATTGCGTGAAACTGATTTAGGAATCAAAAGCCAAAGAAAATTTCAAATGCCAGTTAATGCTGGTAAGAGCGTGTCGGTGGAGGAAGTTGAGAAATTCTATAAGAATAAAGCTGAAGCCAAGACTAAGAGTAAAAAGCAGCCCACCAATCCAGAAAGTTCAGTTGCTGTTATGAAACCTGTGAAAAGGGGTCGTCCTCAAGGCTCAAAAAATAAGAAGAAAGTCAAAAGTCAAGACACAGAAAACGAAAACGTTTCAGAGCCATTAAATAATGTTGAACAAAACCCAAAAAATACGGAACTGGTAAAAGAAAACAAGAGTGATGGAAAGAACGCACAATCCAAAGAACACCAACTGAGTCAGAAACGAAGAACACAGAATTAAAATCGAGCAGGAACGCGGAACAAGGAGACGAGTGTGATGAAATAGAAAACATACTCGATCAACCGTCAACCTCAAAACAGGGTATCGAAATGGATTCAAATGTAGGCGTGTCTTTTGAATTTGAAGATATGCCAGTGGACTTAGATATAGGCAATGAAGTTGTTAAAGAAGAGTACGTTATTATGAACGAGGCTGAAGAAACAGAACGTACCTACATCTGATGCGCTGATGAAACCCGCATCAATGAGTGATACTTCGCAATTTGCTACAATTCTGCCTGGAACCATAAGTCTAGGTTTTAAGTGATGCAATTGATTCTGAAGAATTAAAGCTTATTTTCAAAACTGTTCCAAAAATGTTCAAATGTTGATATTAATTGTGGTCACCAAAGAGTTTAAATAAAGATATAGCTATAAGTTTATGGTTTTATTGACTTGTCTATGATTATATTGCTTTTGATTTTTGTTAATATACAAACTAATGTTACCCTGAAGAAATAAAATGTTTAAAAGTTATGATTTCAGCTAAAAATGTCATCTGTGTCAAAGTTACCCATGGGTTATAACTTTGACACACAACAAAATTGACAATTTCTGATATACACACATCAAAAGTGTCTAGGGATCAACATATATTTTTGCATTAACTTTTCTCCTGATTGATATTAATTAAATTTTCTTTAAGGATTCATCAAATAAAGTGTTTTCGTTTGTCTACAGTAACGATAAACCAAGTCACCTTTGCATTAATAAAGAAATTTGCCATTTTCCTATTATAGGGATTTTTGACATTTGAACCACTAACATTAAAGTTCGAAAAAAAGACTGAAATAACAGTTTTCTTTAAAATTTTATTGGGTAACTTAAACAATTAATAATCCGTGTTTCTACCGCGAACACTAACAACACAAGAACATCGGTTTGGCATACTCAAAATGAGTTCATCCAAATCACGCTGTGGAATGGCCGCCCATGTTCGTTGCAACAACAAAAAAAGGTCTTCTTGCGACTGGATACCCTCCATATTCGGCAGAGCTCTTCTCTGTAGCATATCCCATGCATGCTCAATCGGGTTCAAGTCTGTCGACTGAGCAGGCCAGGGCAGGACATTGATGTCAGCTGCGGCGAGAGTCTGTCTTACAACTCTTGCGGTGTGCGGTCGTGCATTATCATGCATTAACTGAAATAAGGGACCGATTTGCACTTGTAGAGGAACGATGACGTCTGATACAATCGTCTCAGCATAAATTTGAGCGTTGAGGTTGCCTCTGATCCAAATCAACTCAGTTCTTCCGCCGATCCAAATACCCGCCCATACCATGATGGTTCCACCACTATAAGGATGGACTTCCTGGCAGGATTTTAATCGCTGTTGGCGTCCAGGGGTTCTCCAGTGTCGTATACGTCTTGTATCCGGTCTCATACCAAAACGAGACACATCAGAAAAGCACACGAAACGCCATTGTTCTTCTGCCAAATTTCTGTGTTCAAGAGCCCATTGATATCGAATCCTACGATTGTGCATTGCTATAGGTGGTACCCTTAGCGGTCTTCGGGAATGAAGGTTCACTTCATGCAAGCGGTTTCTGACTGTTTGGTTGCTAATTAAGTTCCCTGAAGAGTGATGAAGCCTGACGGCTAACATCATGGCGGTTATTGTTGGAGCTCTTCGAGTTGTGATTTGAATGTATCGGTCTTGTCTCAGTGTGGTGCAGCGATACCGTCCTCCATGGCGCTCAGCCACGGTACCAGTGCTTCGGTAACGTGTCCAAAGTCGACTGATAACACTCTGACTTGTATTCAGAGCTAAAGCCACAGTACGTTGCCGGGAACCAGCTTCTATCATTCCCACGGCTCTGAGCATTTCTTCCCTGCTTAAATGACGTCGCCGCTCCATAATAACGTTGGTTTTAATCAGTAGTAGGGAAACAGTAGCACTAATAATGTCTTCAATGCGTTGTATGTTTTTATAGGGAAAATATTGACAGCTGATTTTCATCTTTTACTCGAATTTGATTGACAGTTCCTGTTTCAAATTATGAAATGCACCAAAAAGGATCCATATAAATTTATAAAATCATAAATTTATTACAAAGCCACATCTCAATCTCAAGAAATCCGCATAAAAATGCTTGATCCCTAGACACTTTTGATGTGTGTATTTTAAGATTTTTATTCACGCGAAATAATTTGAATGTGTGAAAACCTACCAGAGAGCACGGATTAAGTAAAATCTTTTGTATCATAGATGTCATAATAAAAGTTAAATAAAAAAAATATGTGGAGATCTGTCAAAGTTACCCCAATTGACTGTGCTGCATTACGTGTTAAGTATAGGCGGGTTGCATAGTGACCATTTTAGTCGACTACTACAGACTACGCTGGTACTATCACTCATAAAGACGGATTCTAGCAACTGCATAAAAAAACAATAATATTATCAACAAATTTTATTTCAAATGTTTTTAAAATGAAAAGCATTTAGAGAATACCTCCTGGTTGAAGATCAATGCTGATGATAATTGATCAGCTAAAGAGGTACTCCCTTAAATATTGTTTTACAAAATGTTTAATGTGTCATTTCTCGAATCAACCATGTCCAGGCATTCTCAATGCATATTTAGAATTTCTGCAATAATGACTATGGGTCAAAATGAATACAAGTTAGCTTTCTAGATAGATTTGCACTCACTTTGAAAAATAAAATAGCACACATCTAAACATATTTCTCAAAGAAATGTAAAAACTAAATTCACTCACTCACCACATCCACCACGCATTGTACAAAACAGTAAATACATTTATTTTCTTGTAATTGCTCCATTTAAATTTCGCATAATTTTAATGTTGATAACTACACTAGAATGTAGATAGGTATACTTGTACATGATTTCTCGTCAGGTATTTTTCTTAATTAATTCTCAAACATCATCACGGGTAAACAGGCCCCGATACTGAGCTAGCTAACCACATAAAATTGAGAATCCATAATTTTACAATTCACTACTGAAAATTAAAAATAATTCAACAAGGCACAATTAAATAAGATTCAATGTCTACACTTCCTTGAGAAGATACACTTGTATAAATACTTATGCACAATAAATCATAACATCTTTCTCTCGAAGCGTCTAGTGTACCAAAAATTATGTTCCGGATTCCACTTTCAACTAACAATATAACACTATTTCTTCTATGGTCGGAAACTTTAAACAATGAAAAGCTATGTCAACAATAACTAATTTACTCGCTTTGAGGGGTAGCGCCAACTCTTGCTAGGTGTCCTTACATAATGCTCAACGAAGAGACGGTCAGAGTACCGCAAAGTTGTATACAGATATATTCTTTAACTATACATCACGACTTAACATACAGCAAAACAAAACAAGGCATTTCCTACCATCCACGTCAATGTACGTAATTTCCGAACCAAGAGAACGAACATACACTCGTGATCAGAGTTCACAGAAACTTAGCTTGTTACACAATCTGTTTTATGAGATCAACACTCGTAAAATTATTTGGTCCGAAAGATAAAAGTATACGTTTTTATGAACTCTAGTCAAAAGGCCAACTTACACGATTATTTTTGGCTCAACCTAGTTCCCTAGTCTACTAATGTTACAGTTACAACTAAACATCACCAAATTCTCTTTTAATAGCTCTTCTTTTATGAACTAACATTGATATTCTCTTTCGTGTGTTCCATGGACATAGCATTGAGCGTTTTGCTAAGTCCATGAAACATTAAGTAGTATTTTACATATAAATAAAATAATTATGTAACATAGATAATCTAGATAGCTTCAGTTTCGAACTGGAGGCCCCTGGAAATGGTGATCGGTCCATATGTTTCGGTCTGTTCTAGTTTCAACACTTGATGCTTTTTGAGGACCAGTAAACTGTAGAATTTCTGCGCCACCTGCAAATGAAAAACAATATTAACCACCGCGCCATAATCGTGGAGTGTTTTAGATAAAGTGGTGGTCATTGGGTCATTATGGTAGGGTGCAAGTTTAGACGGACGGAAGTTGTCGCCATTAGCTTCCGTCAGTAAAATTTTCGGCGACAATTTAGTTGGTACCTCTAGATCTACTTCGCTTGGCGGTCTCAACGATTAATTATAGTAGCTGAGTATTCCGAACTGGGATAGGACTGACACATATTTTGAAGTCCTTAAAAAGCCCTAAAACAGACAGGCATTCCAGATGAGGTTGGCCAGCCCGGTGATTGCTTTGCATAACTGTGCTCGTCAGCTATCTGCACCTCACGACCGCTTTCCAACAGGTGGCCATCTCGTCAGGCACTATAAAAAACAACACCTTCGCGGTGACCTTCATCAGCAGTGCTGTTTGGTTGTGGCTCACCGTGCGGAGGCATACCTGCTTCCTGTTGTTGTGCCGGGGCGCGAGCTCGGCGCAGGGCAGCTCGGGGCGCAGCGCTAGCTTGGGGCGCATGACGGCGAACAGCTGCGCGGCTGTGGCTCACCGTGCGGAGGCATACCTGCTTCCTGTTGTTGTGCCGGGGCGCGAGCTCGGCGAAGGGCAGCTCGGGGCGCAGCGCTATCTTGGGGCGCATGACGGCGAACAGCTGCGCGGCTGTGGCTCACCGTGCGGAGGCATACCTGCTTCCTGTTGTTGTGCCGGGGCGCGAGCTCGGCGAAGGGCAGCTCGGGGCGCAGCGCTAGCTTGGGGCGCATGACGGCGAACAGCTGCGCGGCTGTGGCTCACCGTGCGGAGGCATACCTGCTTCCTGTTGTTGTGCCGGGGCGCGAGCTCGGCGAAGGGCAGCTCGGGGCGCAGCGCTAGCTTGGGGCGCATGACGGCGAACAGCTGCGCGGCTGTGGCTCACCGTGCGGAGGCATACCTGCTTCCTGTTGTTGTGCCGGGGCGCGAGCTCGGCGAAGGGCAGCTCGGGGCGCAGCGCTAGCTTGGGGCGCATGACGGCGAACAGCTGCGCGGCTGTGGCTCACCGTGCTGAGGCATACCTGCTTCCTGTTGTTGTGCCGGGGCGCGAGCTCGGCGAAGGGCAGCTCGGGGCGCAGCGCTAGCTTGGGGCGCATGACGGCGAACAGCTGCGCGGCTGTTGCTCACCGTGCTGAGGCATACCTGCTTCCTGTTGTTGTGCCGGGGCGCGAGCTCGGCGAAGGGCAGCTCGGGGCGCAGCGCTAGCTTGGGGCGCATGACGGCGAACAGCTGCGCGGCTGTGGCTCACCGTGCGGAGGCATACCTGCTTCCTGTTGTTGTGCCGGGGCGCGAGCTCGGCGAAGGGCAGCTCGGGGCGCAGCGCTAGCTTGGGGCGCATGACGGCGAACAGCTGCGCGGCTGTGGCTCACCGTGCGGAGGCATACCTGCTTCCTGTTGTTGTGCCGGGGCGCGAGCTCGGCGAAGGGCAGCTCGGGGCGCAGCGCTAGCTTGGGGCGCATGACGGCGAACAGCTGCGCGGCTGTGGCTCACCGTGCGGAGGCATACCTGCTTCCTGTTGTTGTGCCGGGGCGCGAGCTCGGCGAAGGGCAGCTCGGGGCGCAGCGCTATCTTGGGGCGCATGACGGCGAACAGCTGCGCGGCTGTGGCTCACCGTGCGGAGGCATACCTGCTTCCTGTTGTTGTGCCGGGGCGCGAGCTCGGCGAAGGGCAGCTCGGGGCGCAGCGCTAGCTTGGGGCGCATGACGGCGAACAGCTGCGCGGCTGTGGCTCACCGTGCGGAGGCATACCTGCTTCCTGTTGTTGTGCCGGGGCGCGAGCTCGGCGAAGGGCAGCTCGGGGCGCAGCGCTAGCTTGGGGCGCATGACGGCGAACAGCTGCGCGGCTGTGGCTCACCGTGCGGAGGCATACCTGCTTCCTGTTGTTGTGCCGGGGCGCGAGCTCGGCGAAGGGCAGCTCGGGGCGCAGCGCTAGCTTGGGGCGCATGACGGCGAACAGCTGCGCGGCTGTGGCTCACCGTGCGGAGGCATACCTGCTTCCTGTTGTTGTGCCGGGGCGCGAGCTCGGCGAAGGGCAGCTCGGGGCGCAGCGCTAGCTTGGGGCGCATGACGGCGAACAGCTGCGCGGCTGTGGCTCACCGTGCGGAGGCATACCTGCTTCCTGTTGTTGTGCCGGGGCGCGAGCTCGGCGAAGGGCAGCTCGGGGCGCAGCGCTAGCTTGGGGCGCATGACGGCGAACAGCTGCGCGGCGCGTCGGTTCAGGACGCGCTCCTCGAACTGCTCGTCGGTTTCACCGGCTTCGCGCTCGCCTTCTTCCGCCTGGGGGATTGGGAGTTTTAGTATGAAGCAGAGGTTGGAGGGCTCGGAACGAAACCGTCCTCAGGCCGTAACCGAGAGCAACACATGAAAGTTTCGTGTGTTGTAGCGATAACTTGACGTCAATGGAATTTTAGTCGCCGTGGCGAAAGCGTGCCTGATTTTTTTCCATTATTAAATAATGCTGAGCTCATCTGATTCAGAAGCAATGACAGTCCTAGTCCTAGCGCTAATCAATACTTGATCATCTTTTTTTTATTATATATTTAAACGCCATTTAACAAAAAAAATAACCTTAAGATGCTGATTAAAATCTTCTTTAAAGACTTCTCTATAAATTACATATCCTGTAAATTTCAACGAGATACATACAAACTTAGGTTTTCCATTCAAAGTGTTGTAAGTATACAATACAAACTTTTAGGGCAACTCAGAATAGAACTGAATGATTTAACAGCAGCAAAACAGTCACTAAAAAACTTACATTTTCTGGCGTTGGTGGTAAATCGTAGTCGTGCTGAGGACTTTGATGGGGATTTTGGTCTTCGTATCCTATATTTGTCATATGCATGTCAGTCTGTAAGAAAAATAAAGGAACTCTAGTGAATTATTCAACATTTTAATGAGAACCAAACCACTTTTAAATATTAGAATACGATGCTAAAAAAAGTCATCTGGTCAAAACTATCATTTGTTCATGATTTGAACAAACTTTATATTTCAAGAACTGATAAGATTTTGCATAGAAGAGCAGATTTTTTTTTTGAAGTTTGGGACCATTCAAATGTTTGCTTGTAATCATGAATACTCTCCATAATACGAGTAAATAAATGAAATAGACAGTTTCAAAAATTGCTGTGATGGGGTTATTGCCCACTGGCTGAGCCGGTATAAACCGGTTTCTCCTGTCACAGCGCGGTTGTTGAAGCTTTGTCCCTGTTCCTTATTTACTCACGCGCTGCCCAGACAGACTTCGTTCTGTTCTGTCAAATGTTTAACAGCTGGTGTCTGATGTTTGGCATTTGGCCCGCTTTTCTCTGACTTGATTTACATTTATTACTATTATTTTTCACTGAATTTTTTGTTCAATCATAATAAAATATAGCCTATATCACTCCTGAATAATTTAGCTTTCTGTTAGTGAAAGAGTTTTCATGATCGGATCAGTAGTTTTGGAGCCTATTCGATACAAACAAACAAACAATCAAATCTTTCCTCTTCATAATATTAGTATGGATGTGCTTTCATCTCTACTCGGTGCATGATTAGTTGACTCTTGTAATAATTTTATAACTAGTTTGTATTGACTAACAAATCTAAAAATGTCTATGCTTGAATTGTATAAACTTTATACATGCTTTTTTACCGAGTTTCTCGCCGGTTCTTCTCAATATAAAATCAACTGCTGATGCGGGGGTAGAGTCACATTATGTTTGTATACAGTGTATTTATGTATTCATATTATTATAGTATTTAAGTCTTTTATTAAGTTTTTTTTTTCTTTACTTTACTTTTTAATTTACTTTATTTTACAACGCGATCTATCTTATGATATTAAGCGATGGGTTGTAAGGGTGGTGCTAAGGCTTGCAAGGCATAAATCCAGTAACCTATCCATCTAAGTTAAATAAGAAGGTCCCGTGGGCTCCTTCTTTTCAGTCTGTCAAAAGTTGGAGCACTTTTGAATAACTCCACCGCCAGGAGGTTTGTATGATTTTTCAATCTGTCTGCATATCTTATTGCAGTTCTAGCAATTTCCTGCTTTATTGTTGGAATGTTTAAGTCACGGTGCAAGTGCTCGTTTGTTATGTACCACGGTGCGTCGACAATCATGCGCAGGATTTTAGATTAAAAGCGCTGAATAATTTCGAGGTTTGAGTTGGATGCTGCACCCCACAGTTGATGCCATAGGTCCAGATTGGTTTAATTATACATTTGTAGACTCGCAGTATGTTTTCTAAGGATAGGCAAGATTTTTGTCAAAATTACGCCATTTAATTACGATTCCATTGGCATTTAAATAGCAGAATCTCACCCTGATTGTAAATAAGTCGTATCTACATGAGAAAGGCAGAAGACTCCGAGTTCATAATCATCAGAAGCTTCGATACATTAAATAAGCTAGCATAGTTGTAAGCTAAAATTGTATACTTTTATCTTTCTCACTTTGTTATTTTTGGATGTGTCTTAGATTTAACTATGTATTCAAAAGAGCTAAAAATATATTATCAGAACGTTCGTGGTTTGCGTACAAAAACCCACAATTTTTTAAGGGAGGTTATTTGTAATTCTTATGATATCATTGTTTTAACAGAAACTTGGCTTAATAATAGTGTCATGAGCAGTGAGTTATTTGATGAAAGATACATAGTATATAGAAGAGATCGCGAGAGTACTGGGTTTCATAACAATAAAGATGGAGGTGGAGTTCTTATTGCCGTATTGAGATCGATTAAGTCAGTTCGTAGGGTTGATTGGGAAAGTAAATGCGAGGACATTTGGGTTGTTATAGATTTAATAATTAACAATCGTGCTCATCAAATAGCTCTTTGCGCTATCTACATGCCGCCGCCTGTCAATAGGTTGATATTAGAACACTTCGTTGAAAATTGTAGAAAGGCATTGTCTAGCAGCTGTTATCGTGATGCTCATGTTTGCATTATTGGTGACTTTAACTTGGCTAAAATAGATTGGAGGTTGGTTAATGATGTATCAAGCAACTATGTCCCAACGGGTCTCAGTCAAGCATTGGTAGACATGATGCATTTTAGTAAATTAAATCAAATGAATACAATTCGTAATAGGTCGGACCGTATATTAGACTTAGTGCTGGCAAACGTATCGTCAAGTTTGTGCACGGTTGTTGAATCGGTCGTGAATCTCAGTGTTATTGATCCGCTACATCCCCCCCTTGAAGTGCTTTTGAACTTGGCACCTAATGCAACACTTCATTATAACACCAACACCAATATTTATAACTTTAGAAAGGCAGATTACGCACGAATTCGCGCTTGCTTAGATGAGTGTAATTGGAATGAACTGTTTCAAGAGAGTGCAGATGTGAATGAAATGGTTAACTTATTTTATAGTATACTAAACAGTCTAATCGAAAAATTTGTGCCTCGAAAAAAACTGGGAAGTCAGTCTTCTCCACCTTGGTTCAACAGCGCATTAAAAAGGATGACACGGGAAAAGGAAAATGTAAGAAGACGGTTTAAAAAATATAGGAATCCCCTAGATGAGATTGAGCTACGTTTACTAAGTAAACGTTGCAGCACGCTAGCAAAGATTTCCTATAAACAGTATATAGAAAGAACGGAAGATAACATTAAAACGAATCCCAAAATCTTCTGGTCGTTTGTCAAAACTAAAAAGGGTGGAAAGAGTAATTATCCCCACTCAATGACTGACGGTGCCAAAACATCTTCAGATGGAAAAGAGATCTGTGACTTGTTTGCTTCTTACTTTGAAGCAGTGTATGCTGTTGATGATGGTGACCATCAAGCACTACTAGGTAATCACTGGAACACGATCAGCAGCCATGGCCTTGAACTATTAGCACCATACCTTAGTAAGGATCAGATATTCAAAAGAATTAAGTCCTTGGATCTCAATAAGGGAGCGGGACCGGATGGTGTTCCCCCGATATTCGTTAAAGCATGTGCGGAGCAGCTGGTGACGCCCATACATTTAATTTATCACAAGTCTATTCAGTCTGGCATATTCCCACACGTATGGAAGGCAGCAAAACTTGTGCCTATTCATAAAGCCGATAGCGTTGAAATAGTGAGCAATTATAGACCTATTTCAATCCTGTCAACTCTAGGTAAAATCTTAGAGTGTTTAGTTTGTGATGTTTTACGGAACCATATTAATCATTACCTTACTGACTGTCAGCACGGTTTTGTTAAATCCAGGTCTACCTGCACCAATTTGACCTTATTTACTGAAACTGTTGCGGAGGCTTTGGATGGTGGCAGGGATGTCGATGTTATATACACTGACTTTAGTAAAGCATTTGATAGGGTCCCTCATGATATCCTGTTGTCGAAATTGGGTGCGTATGGTGTCACCGGTTCATTGCTGGCATGGTTGGAGTCATATTTGAGGGACCGCAGCTTCTACGTTGTCGTCAATGGCTTCAAAAGTGACTTGCGCAAGATAACATCAGGCGTACCTCAGGGATCACATTTGGGCCCGCTTCTCTTTAATGCTTACATAAATGACATCCCTAGTTGCTTTCAGCACTCCATTCCATTTATGTACGCTGATGATCTAAAGTTGGTTGGGGTGTGTGAAACTTCTGAAGATGTGCTAAGGATCCAAGAAGATCTCAACCGTATGGTGGAATGGTGCCGTGATAATCGTATGGAGTTAAGCAGCAAGAAATGCTACCACATGAAATTCAGCAGAAAACTTAATGCACAAGACACCACTTATAAAATTCACTCTATTCCCATCCAGAAAACCGAAGAAATCAAGGATCTAGGGGTAGTGTTTGATAGAAAATTTACTTTTGTACCACATATTGAGAACATTTCCAAAAGAGCGCACAGAATGTTAGGTTTCGTTATGCGTAACACCAGGGTTTTCAAAAGAAAACAGGTAAAGATACAATTGTATTACAGCCTCGTACGAAGCATCTTAGAGTACTGCAGCATTGTATGGAGACCTCACTATGCGACACACTCCCTGAGGTTGGAAAGACTGCAAAAGCGGTTCGTATCAAGTCTAGCCTTCAGTGATGGAATCCACAAAAAAATAAAGTCCTACAAAGAAAGATTACGCCACTTCAATATTATCACACTTGAAAATCGTAGAGACTTGCTGGACTTATCGTTTTTGTTTAAAATTTTTAATAATAAATTTTTTGCCCCCCTCTCCTTCAAAAATTTAGACTTCGGGTTCCCTTGAGGAATCCTCGCGCCCCTATTACTCTACTTTGCCCGCCTTTTCGAAAAACACTTTTTGGTGCAAGTTCTCCTGTTCCACGATTGTGTAAACTCCTCAATGAGAATAGCCGCTTGGTCGACATACACGCCGATTCGTTTGCCAGACTTAGACCTATCTTGAACCAAGCCTGGATGGCTGGTTGATGATGGTGTTTTATTTGTTTCTTTTATTTTTTATTTAGTGCTCAAGTGCGTACCTTACCCGTACGCGTACCCAAAAAATAAAAATAAATTAATTACTAATGATAGAGTAATTAATTTATTTTTATTTTTTGATTTTTGTATTCTTCTATTGCATGTTGTGTTTACCTCAAAAGATTGTTACATTTAGTTTAAATCATTAGTTTAAGTTATTTTGTAAGGTATGATGTAAACAATCACTGGTAAACCTTAATAAATAAATAAATAAATAAATAAATAAGGAAGTATTGTCGTTAGTTATCGTAATCTGGAGGTTAGTTATCGTTACCTGGTAGTTAGCGGGTTCCCCTCGTGCGTGCAGGTCCATCGTGGGGTCGTACGCCAGCTGCTCGCTGCCGCCGAGCTGCGGCATCATCGGCAGTAGGCCGCCGTGCGCGAGGCCTGGGGACGGAGAGAAATAAACAACACACCAAATAGGCTAGACGACTAAAAAAACTATTTAGTCCGTCCAGTTGGATTATCAAAAAATTCTGGACACGTATTTTTTCTTTTTTCTCGTAAACGAAAAATGACGAAGATACAGTGCGTTGAAGTTTCGCGTGACGTCACGCCTAGGTACAATTTTTACTTGGAAGTGACGTCACAAGCCCCTACTCCGGAACTTAAATGGTCTATAACTTTGTATTTTTTTTTAATTTGATGAAGCGAAAAAACACATGTCCAGTATTTTTATACGGTCTAACGAACGGACTAAACAGAATGCCATTTTTTTAATGTTTTCGACATCCCTATTGTCATGGTCTGGAAGAAAAAATAAATATCCTTGTTATGTATGAGGTACAGATCGGTACAAGGTGACCACAAATGGCGGCCGTCTCCGCATGTACACTCATGAAGAAAAGACTGAAGACAACATAATAAGGCACCAATATATAAAATCATTGGCGTCGCTCCGGTCTTGACGCATTCAAAAGAGACCTTAAAAAGGCCTTCTGCGTCAGTGGTCATCTTTCGTGAACCGTACTGTACCAGACAAGGATTAAGCCAAAAAGCTTTCTGAATTGATCCGACAATATCGGACCCGGGACATCAGTCAGTAATATACTTCATTGGGCAGTCTTTGATTTATCGACAAAACAAGTCTCATCATCTTGTTGAAATCTTATAATTTTTAAACCTCTAATGTTGCTATTTTTTGCAGTCGCATCTATTTATGCTTAAAGTTCACGGTTATCTAAGTTGATACTGACCTGAGGGCGTCATGCCTCCATGTTGCAGTCCCACAGGCGTCATCCCGCCGTGATGTAGCCCCGCGGGCGTCATCCCGCCGTGACCCAACCCGCCCGGCGTCATCCCGCCGTGACCCAACCCGCCCGGCGTCATCCCACCGTGACCCAACCCGCCCGGCGTCATCCCGCCGTGTTGTAAGCCCGCCGGCGTCAACCCGCCGTGCTGCAAACCTACTGGCGTCATGCCGCCGTGCTGTAATCCTACTGGCGTCATGCCACCGTGCTGTAATCCTATTGGCGTCATCCCGCCGTGCTGTAATCCTATTGGCGTCATCCCGCCGTGCTGTAACCCGCCTGGTGTCATTCCACCGTGATCTAAACCACCTGCAACATAATAATCTACTGACTTCACGACAGAACTCGACCCAATAAGCGGCCCACGATTGCTTCGTCGTAGCAAAAGTAGGGTTTTATGAATGAGGTATTTGAATTGTCTTCATTGTCCGCTGGACTAGATAAGTAACGTAACATTAGATTGAATACGACACATTGAATATAAAGGCATGAAGTATGCTTGTATGGTTCCGGGGAAATGGGTGAAATGGTCCCCAACAAACGGACCGATCACCCCGCCCACTGCCAGCGTCCCCAGTTGAAAATAATAATGCTTGTATGGTTGAGTATGAAAATACAAGGGCTTAAATTAAGATATGTTCTTGCACTATTACCTTTCTTGGAATTCATGTCAAAGACGAAAGTACGTCGAAACAATCAAATGTATTTCAAAAGACAATGTATTATACCGGGTATGGGATATGGCATATTCGGTGCTGAGTGATACATCACTGGTGAATTTGGCGATGTGGACATTCGAATCATTTAACTAACTTTTATTTCAATGTTTTTATACAAAGTCGGTCAGATAATCTTATTTTTCGTTTAAAAACCTCAAAAAAAAATAGTTATTTTAAAAATCATCACATATATTTGTATTTTCTAAATTCATAAATAATCAGCCGGTATAGTTAAAACAGTCACCAACCTGGCGTCATCCCGCCGTGATGCAGCCCCACCGGCGTCAGCCCGCCGTGGCCCAGCCCGCCTGGCGTCAGCCCGCCTGGCGTCAGCCCGCCGTCCAGCCCCAGCCCGGGGGTCATACCTGGTCAAATTATTAAAGACTGGTAAATGTCTGATAACATTGTCATAAGAAGAATAATGAAAAACACTACATTATTATATTTTTTGTAATTTAATGATTGTCACAACAATAAGGCTGGCAAACCAGAAAAACATGCCTTGAGAATTAGAAAAAATATGAGGAAGACATTACCTTTAGCGTAATCAGCGTGCCCGAATTCGGAATCAACAATCGATCCTTTTGAAGGGGGGTCGAATTTGAGTTACGTTTCAGAGTGATGAGTGCGAGTTGCAGTGAGAGATGCGAATGAAATCACCATCGCGTTTTGCAAGCACGTAAATGTCAATTTGTATGGCATCGAATCAGCGCCACCCAGCGGTGAATTCCAGCAACTCTAAGGTCGCTAGATGGCACTGAATCCATACTATTTCAAACTCAAACCCAAATAACTTTATTAAAATAGACTTTCACAGTAAGTACTTTTAAATCGTCAAATTTAAAGCAAGATATACTAATTAATAGACATAAATACTATAATAATATAGATATATAAATACACATATGCGACTATAACCGCGTCGGAGTTGTCTCTTGCTGAGAAGACCCGGCGAGAAACTCAGCACTTTCTCTTTTAAACTTGTTTTGGGTTATAACAGGCATTAGTAAAGTAAAATTTGTAATTTGAATACAAATAAACCTACTGATAACTAATCTAAAGAATACAAAACAATGGAAAGAAACAAACATAAAAGAATATAAACTTAAGGTCATTTAAACAATTGGGTATGAGAACAATTTTTTTTTTTTTTTCTGAAATACCTTTTACTATTTTAAGTAACTAATTTGAATATTTCGTTGATCTAGCCGGTAGTTATTTTTTTTTATTAATTTTTAAACATTGCGAACTCATGACGTCACAAATTCACTTAGTGTTCCCACATGTGTTTTTACCCGGATTCGTGGTAAATAACTTATGAGGAGAAAATTACTGATTTACTGCACTTACGACTGAATCAGAGCTCGCCGTTCATCATGTACAATCTCACGAGAATGTGAGAAGTAGACTTCAGACACAATTGAATACCGGAAATAAAAAAGGGTCTAAGTGCCAAAACATTCGAAACATATTTTATCCCAGAAATGTATTCTATGTGCCATCGCCAATAACTTGAAATAAGCATTAAGTGACTAACGTAATTTTTTGTTCGCTACTTACATCTATAAGAAACGCGGGGGAGCGGGACTCATAGCGCATTATTTTTTAAAAGGGTTTAAGTCCCTCGCAGCGAGCCGCCAGTGTTATGAAAATGGCGGACATTGTACTTGTTGTTGTTACCGGTTCGGGAAGAAAAAGGCGTAAAAATGGTACAAAAAGTATGCAGGTTGTTAAAAAAGCATTAAAGGATGCCGGTAAACAATACGCGACAGCTAGTGGTAAAGTAATTCCGGAAAAAAAGCCGCCACCAGATGAGGTAAGTTGATTTTGTCGTTTTTCTAACCATTCAATTAAAAATGCGCGGGCCCGCACCTGGTACCGGTAGAAACACTAGTGATGAGCGCATTGTTTGTCGTCGATATAAAGATGTAATTATTTTATCATAGCTAGCTAGAAAGAGCTACAAAGCAAATGTCATCCGACATAATAAAATCTCAAATGCCTAGTAGCACCACGTGCACGGCTGCCATGGATTTACAAGTTATAGTAACTCCCACACTTACTCATGGAGCTATGTACTATTCTGGACAGCTGGCATATTATAATCTCGGTCTGCACATTGAAAATACAGGTGATGGCTATATGATTCTGTGGAATGAAAGTATCACTGGCAGAGGAGGCAATGAGATAGCATCGTGCATTGATAAAGCACTAGGCAGTGGCCTTACTATAAATAAAGATAATTTGATAATGTGGAGTGACAATTGCTGCGGGCAAAACAAAAACAAAATGTTTATATTTTTATGGGCATATTTGACTTTCAAGAAAGTTTATAAAACTATTAAATTAGAAAAAAGATCTTTTGGCAATGATTCCGTATCTCAAGAACGAAGACTATCGAAGGTATTATGAAGCCATTTTAAATTGTATGATTGATTAATGTTTTATTACTTTGATTATTTTTACTTCATATTTTATTATGTTGATTTTGTTACTCGAAAATTTGGTAACTTTGTTGTTTTCAATTATTTACTTCTACACACATCAACGTGGTCTAGGGATATTTCAGTTAAACCTAAATAACTAAAATTCTATTAACTTTTTGTTAAGAGACATCACCTACACCTACTCCTATCCTACACATTAAAATAAACCTTGTTTAATAGCCTATCTAAACTGATAAATAAACTTTTACATAAAGTTAAATTAAAAAAAACTTAGAAGAAGAGGTAAAACTCAGACAAAATTTCAATCTCAACTTTATTTTTGAAACATCGAAACCTAAACAAAACCACATTTTTTTTATGAAAATTATTTAAAACTTAAAATCCATAATCCGTGGATCCACCTAAGTTTAGCGTTACTTTTTAATAACTGTGTAGACTAGGGTCAGTTCACTAATTTAATGAAATTTAGTAAAGTCATACCCCTTTATAAGTCAGGTGAGAAAAGTGACCCATCAAATTATAGACCCATTTCTATTCTACCGGCTATTTGTAAAATTTTTGAAAAGATAATATTGAATTAATTACTCTCTCACTTTGCTTTGAATAAATTATTACATAGTAATCAATTTGGATTTACTAAAAATAGGAATACAACCGATGCAGGTGTTGCGCTCATCAAACACATATTTGATGCGTGGGAAGGAAAGCAAGATGCAATAGGAGTTTTTTGTGATTTGTCAAAAGCATTTGACTGCGTAGATCATGAAATCCTACTGATTAAGCTGAGACATTACGGTGTTTTAAATATTTCACTTAGCCTTATAGAATCTTACCTCACTGATAGAATACAAAAAGTGAGTATCAATGGTACGAACTCTTCCGGTGTCACCATACGTATGGGCGTGCCCCAGGGATCAATATTGGGTCCTCTGCTGTTTTTGATCTATATAAATGACCTGCCTTATTTTGTCAAAGACCTATGTGGGATTGTATTAATTGCTGATGACGCTTCTCTGATTTTTAACGTAGATAGAAGTAACAAAGCACTTGACGACGTAAATAATACTCTCTCTATGGTACTGCATTGGTTCACGAGTAACAATTTACTGCTTATTGCTAAGAAGACTAAATGTATCAAATTTTCTATGTCCAATGTAAGACCGAAACCATTATAAACATGAATAAGGAGCCATTAGAGATTGCAAATTCCACTGTATTTCTTGGAATTACTCTCGATTCCAAGTTACAGTGGCGTCTGCATTTTTCTGCTCTAGCAGGAAGACTCAGTTCGGCAGCTTATGCTGTTAGAAAAATAAGGCTCCTGACTGATATCGCAACAGCAAGATTAGTGTACTTCAGTTATTTTCACAGTGTTATGTCGTATGGTCTACAGTTGTGGGGCTCGGCAGCGGATCTCAACACCATCTTTATACTTCAAAAAAGAGCCATCGCTCCATTTACAACCTTCGCTCCATTTACAACCTTAGACCACGTGACTCGCTTCGTGAAGTATTCAAAGAGATATATATTTTAACTGTGTACTCTCAATTTATTTATGATAATGTAGTATATGTCCGTAAAAACTTGCATCTCTTCAAGAAAAACAGTGATGTTCATAAACTCAATACTAGAAATAAAAATAAGCTTGTAACTTGGGAGTAACTGGGGCCTAAGAGTGCAAAAGGTAGGAAAATCATTTGTTGGTCAATGTGTTAAATATTTTAATAAGATTCCGCAAACTCTTGTTGAACTGCCTTTTCACCAGTTTAAGTCACAAATTAAAGCTAAGTTAATGAAGCGAGGTTATTATAGGGTTGAGGATTTCTTAAATGATAAGAATTTGTGGTCATCTTAGGTATAATCTGCTCCTCTGCACACTTTTTTTTTATGACTACTCTGTCAATTAAATTTTTGTGTTAAAAAACAAGATTGAAAAGAGTAACCATCGAGTTTCTTGCCGGAGTCTTCTCGATCGGAAACAACCTCCGCACCGGTGGTAGAGTCACATTATGTTTAACTATGATATTTACTATCATAGTATTATTTTATGTAAGTTTATTTTAGTATATTTTTGCTATAATTTTTTTTTGTAACTATATGACTTGTCATAAGTACTTTCTATAAGTCTATATGAATAAAGATATTTTTTACTTTTACTTTACATCTGCAGCGGTTCTGCATACTCAAAACAAAAGTGTCAATATCCTGTTGTGAAATCCTGTCCCAAGTCCTGCTAGGATGCAAGAAAAGCTGGTTTTCATGGACAATATCTTCAGGGAAATTCCTAAGAGCTCTTCTCTGAAGCATATCCCAGGCATGTTCAATAGAATTTAAGTCGGGGGATTGTGCAGGCCAGTCTAAAGCTTGGATATCATGCTATTGTAACCAACTTGTAACGATACACGCCTTATGTGGACGGGCATTGTCGTGCATTAGCTGGAAATTTTGTCCAATTTGCTGTCTGTGGGGCAAGATTACAGGCTCTAGCACCTCATCTCGGTATTTTAGAGCAGTCATATTGCCTTGTATCCAAACGAGGTCCGTTCTACCGCCGAGACGAATTCCTGCCCAAACCATAATCGTGTCACCTTGATATGCATGAACTTGTTGTGGGTGCTGCAGTCGATTCCAACGTCCAGGATCTCTCCAAACGCGTACTCTTAGCGAATCAGGATGAAATCCAAACCTGGATTCATCAGTGAAAAGCACAAGTGACCATTGAGAATGGTTCCAGTTTTCGTGTGCAATAGCCCATTGTAATCTTCTTCCTCGATTGCCTCTCCTTAGCGCTGGTACCCGAAGTGGCCTACGAGCACGTGCAACCTTGCACCATGCAGCCGTCTTCTCAAAGTTTGCCCGCTTACCAGCAAACCATACTCTCTCTGTAGCCTTTGAACCAATTGCATCGCCGTTACACGAAGTCGTGCAGCATTTACTATGAATGCAGCAGTGACCAAAGCCTGGATATTACGCTCGGACTGGTCCTCATGGCTTCAGAAACCGCAATTTGGGTAGCGCCAGCTTGAATCATGCCCACTGCTCTTAACATTTCGTTCCTGGTCAAGTGTCTACGTGGCATGATTAAATGAACACCGGAGATGCGTTTGACAAAGATTTATAGAAATTTATGAAGTTTTATTCAAGTTAGAAGTTCGTGAAGATTTACTTTTTTGGAAGAAATTCAATGAATGCGAATTTCATCTTGAAACAAAACCCTTTGAATTGAAATTGAAACCCAAATTTGAATTTAAAAAAGGAACCTAATAATGTTTTTATAATATGTCATTAATAGTTATTTTGTAAGGCCAGTACTTTTTAAGTTATTTAAAAAAGTTTTATATATCTCTAGACCATGTTGTTGTGTGTATAATTTCACGTCACTAGTCTTTATGTGTTCAAATGGCCAAAGTGCCAATACCAAAACGAACTTGGAACTTAGATCTTTATTTATAATATAATGCTAGGCACTTCGAGCCTAATTTAAGTTAGTGCGAATTGGACTTTGAGTTTTCTTTAGACTGACAATTAATTTGTGAGTTTGTTGTACTAATTGGGTAAAACACTTTGTTGTTTCTACATAAAGAGATTATATCGTTATATCAGTATTTCCCTTAAAAAAATAAACAAATATGATTATGAAGATGAGTTATTATTTTAATCAAAAATTCCTCCACCTTTTGTTTTTGGTACATAGAGCCTATTTTATTTCCAGTATTCGATTCATTTTGCCAAGTTCTGAAACCTAGCCCTACCTAAAAGGGTTGGGATTATAGCGAATGGCTATTTTAGGTCCTACCTACCCGTCTGGGCAATGGGCGTAAATTAATGTACGTATTATTAAAAATAACATTACGGAAAAATATATTTCACCTGGGGGAATTTAAAATCTGCTATCTGGAAACCCCATTAATACAGTAACCGGCAAACTTCTTGAGCAAATGACCTTGACTGCGCAGAACCGAATTTTAGGTGTCATGGGTGGTGAAGGCGGGGCGCGACGGCGGGGGGCATCGTATCGAGCGCGCTATTGGTAGATCAGTCGACCCTCGTCTCCCGCGTTGTGTCTACGTCCCGCTGTCTTCCCAAATACACTTGCGTGCAGTGAAAAGTACTTTGTTGTTGTTGTAGACGTTTTTTTTGTTATAATGGATACTAGTTAACGAATAAACATACATATAAAATATATAAATGATATACATTATAAATACATATAAAAAAAACATGTCTCAGGAAAAATTAATATGTTCGTCACACAAACATTTTGTCCGTACCGGGATTCGAACCCAGGACCTTTGGGCTAGTAGACCCTGCCAACGGGCCACGCAGGTTGTCAAAATATATACCTGAATAAATATGAGCATTTCACAGTTAAAAAAAGAGTATCTATTTTTTTGCACGTAAGTGTACAATGCGCGAACTTTCCCCCACTACGACTACAAATGCTCAAGAAGTTTGCCGGGTACTATACCATGCAGTAGAATCACCTAGCTAAAAGTCTTACGTGTGATACAGATCGCGTCATTTGATTGGTTGATGGATAGATTATAAACCAATCACGTGAAAAGACGTTCATACGACCCAATAGGTTTCAATTGTGAGATGTCAATTTGATTACCGTCAAGAGTCCACTAAGAACCATAATACTATGCGGACGTTGGCAAACTGGGGTCAATCATTTCCCCCGGTTTGCCAACGTATTTAATTAAAAATATCCTGGATCCTTCGCTTTTAAAAATGTTTTCGATTTAGGACATGTTTGATTTTTGTTCCCATACCCAATTAAAAAAAGAAAAATTGTTTAAAATCTGGAGCAGAGAGCTTTGATGACATTTGACATTCAGGTGCTCGTCAAACCCGATGGTGAAGTCATTCGCTTCGCTCACTGCAACTCGCACTAGGCACTGCCAATGTGGGAATTAGTGACTTTGCTTTATAAATGTTTTGTAATTCGGAACTCAATGACGGGGCTAGGCCGTTAAATCTCTGTAGACAGTTGAGTTTTTAAATATTTCTTTAGAGTAAAAGGAACAAGCTGTGTAATAAAGACAGAAGATAAAATTACGAAAACATCTTCTGGTCTTTAGGAAACCGTTAAGAAGACCACAGTTTTGGCGATCTACGAAATTGTAGACTTTTTTGCATGTTTATAAAACACAAATTCGAGACTTACCGCCGTGATGCAAGCCCGCAGGGGTCATCCCGCTTGGATGTAATCCTAAGTCGACGGGCTGGTCGCCGTGCGTTAGCCCCATTGGCGTCATACCGCCATGTTGGAGGCCTCCTGTGTAACATAACATACGTTAACTCATACAAGTATCCCGGAAAAAGAGGTAATTTTTGCGGTCACAGTGAACTGAATGCTGGAGTTGGTCACCTCACATGCAGCAGAATGTATTAGAAGTAAGGCTTGCAGCAGGAATAATTTTACAAACTAAAGAAGTCAACAATCGAATCACCGACTGTTAGGTACGATGCATAATAATAATAATAATAAATATCTGGGATATTTCATAGTTATCATAGGATGAAGCCAGTTCGGGCTTCGGTCAGATGACTTCACCGTCACGTTTTGCGAACAAAAAAACGCGCATTTGTATGGCATCGAGCCAGCATCATCTAGCGGCCTTAATGTTGCCCGAATTGGACGCTAGATGGCGCTGACTCGATTCCATACAATACTTACAATACTTTACGTGCTCGCAAAACGCGATAGTAAAGTTATTCACTTTTCACACTGCAACTCGCACTCGGCACTCGGTTTTGGATCAGTGTTGAGACTTATAAAGTAAGCACTTTATGAGTCGTCTCAACACTAATTCAAAACTGACTGAAGCCCAAAGTGGTTTCATGTAAGACACCTTTTTCAATTATGTAACTTGTATATAAATTACATAACATGAGCAATCAGTTATAAAACGTTCCGGATAAAATAAAATCTTAAGTTAGTAAAGTGATATCGAAAATTACCTAGCAGCCTTACATGAGGAAAAAGGTGAAGTTTGAGTATTATTTAAATAAATAAGCGTCCGATCTTCTGATTGCTACTTTTATCAACAAGCAGAGCTTTGTACTTTAAACCTATTAAGGGCCACGCCGCGTTTTGAAAACAAGCGTCAACGGTGCGCTTTTTTATTACAAAGGCCTACAAGCTACGTTTAACTCGCGTGCGTAACACTGCAAAAGCGCGTCAATAGCAATACCTACAAAATGCAGTGTGTACAGGCCCTTAAGTCGAATATAAGGTAACTTCTTTACGTTTGTTGAGACTGTTGAGTCTCTTTATAGAATGCCGAGCTGCCCAGACAGACTTCGTTCTGTCAATTGTATGACAGCTGTTGTCCATTTCGCCCACTTTTCTCGGACTCGATTTACACTTACTATTATTTTTCACTGATTTTTTTGTTCAATCATAATAAAATATAGCCTATGTCAGTCCTGAATAATTTAGCTTTCTGTTAGTTAAGGAATTTTCACGATCGGATCAATATTTTGGAGTATATTCAACACAAACAAACAAACTTTATAATATGAGTATAGAAGTAAAGATAAGTTACCCGGCGTCATGGCGCCGAGCGCGAGGGGTCCGGGCGTGAGGCCGCCCTGCAGCAGCGCGCCCGGCGTCAGCGGCGGCCCGAGCGCGCCCAGCATGCCGCCTAGTTTGAAACAACGTACTGTTAGTGGACAAATCTTCTACGGAATTGATGTAATGGAAACTTTTTACTCATATGTCAATAAGACTACAAACAATTCATTCTTGAATATTGAGGTTGTGTGGTTAATTTTGCGGTCCGATACGATTCGAATGCCAGCAACGTTAGCGCTTTTATCCGGGGCGATGATGACACAAGCTGGTTTGTAACTCACAGGATTTGGATGGATGTAGGCATTCTTTAATTAGATTAATCAGTCCATCTAAATATCTAATGTGTCAGGTTGATTATCTTATTGATTCATTGATTACATGTTGTGCGATTTTCTTTTCATAAATAAATAAATCTAGTCTTCACAAAATATATCGACTCAACATAATGCATTACTAAATGAGATTTTTTAAACTATTTCTGAAAAAAAAATACGCAAATTGAGTACATTACAAAATAAGCCTTTATTACCGCCACCCCAAGTGCAATGAATTGTGAAGTGAAAACCAAAAGATTGCCCAGTGTGATACAACAATGTCATTATAATTTGATGAATGTCTCGCCTACACTCGTGGTTCAAACAATATTCACCCTGCAACCCCTGATTAAAGCCCCTTGCAATAATGTACTATTGTTTTCCTAGATCAGATTGTTCAAGTTGACATCAAATCAAATTATGGCTTTAAATGTCATTAACTACCCAGTAAATCTGGGGTCCGATTCTGCTAATAAAAAGCCAATGTGATCGTAATTGGATGGCATGACTTTGACATTTGTTCCATTGTTAAACTGTCAAATTGACGCCATTCACTAACGATTCCATTGGCAGCTAATAGCAGCATCGGGTCCCTCCAGGCAACCTATCCCGTACCTGGCGTCTGCGGCTCGTCGAGCTCCGCGCGCGGCGAGGGCGGCGCGCGCGGCGTCGCGGGCGGCTCGCACTCTGGCGCGCCGGGGCAAGTGGTTAGTATAGTGCTATGGGTGGTGCTGCTTATTTCATACTATCAATACAATATGCTAGTTTTAAGATAAGGGATTTGGTTGAATTCGTTAACTTGAGTACTAAAAATATCATAGTTATTTACTTCTTAAGTTTTATTTTTATAATATTTTTGGGGTTAGTATTTACAAAGTGTTTGGTTGATAATCGTCCAATTATTTAAACCAGTTTTTAAGAATCAGTTATCTAATAATATTATGTTTTTAAAAGCTTTTCGAACTGATTCAGCTTGATTGATGGTATGAGATACATTTGATAGTTAGCTCAAGATTTTATAGAGTGAACCAGGAATTGGTTGTAATTATTGGAATTGAAAGAAACCATGCCATATTTTAATGTATTAATAGTAATTCATGTAAAACTGTGAGAAAGTTTTGAAATTAGTTGAAAGCACAGAAATATATCATGCACAGACTGCCAAACATCAAACCTTGAAATACATACACACGTCTAGGGATATTTCAATGAAACCCAAATAACTAAAATTCTATTGACTTTTTGTTAAGACACCTACACATTAAAATAAACCTTGTTTGATATCCTATCTGATCTGATAAATAAATTTTTAGATAAAGTTTATTTTAAAAAAATACTTAGAAGAGGAAAAACTCAGACAAAGTTTCAATCTTAACTTTATTTTTGAAACATCAAAACCTAAACAAAACAACTATTTTTTTTAAATTGTTGAAAACTTAAAATTAATAGTCTGTGGATCCACCTAAGACTCTCCTGACACATCTGCAGCGGTTCTGCGTACTCAAAACAAGGGTGTCAATATCCTGTTGTGGAATACTGTCCCAAGTCCTGCTAAGATGCAAGAAAAGCTGGTTTTCATTACTTCAGGGAAATTCCTAAGAGCTCTTCTCTG
Source organism: Udea olivalis (assembly GCA_947369235.1). Classification (NCBI taxonomy): domain Eukaryota; kingdom Metazoa; phylum Arthropoda; class Insecta; order Lepidoptera; family Crambidae; genus Udea; species Udea olivalis. Next base: position 6,202,704 of record OX376349.1, on the reverse strand, counting down.
AAGCATATCCCAGGCATGCTCTATAGGATTTAAGTCAGGGGATTGTGCAGGCCAGTCGAAAGCTTGGATATCATGCTGTTGTAACCAACTTTCAACGAGTGGACGGGCATTGTCGTGCAATAGCTGGAAATTTTGTCCCATTTGCTGTCTGTGGGGCAAGATTACAGGCTCTAGCACCTCATCTCGGTATTTTAGAGCAGTCATATTGTCTTGTATCCAAACGAGGTCCGTTCTACCGCCGAGACGAATTCCTGCCCAAACCATAATCGTGCCACCTTGATATGCATGAACTTGTTGTGGGTGCTGCAGTCGATTCTAACGTCCAGGATCTCTCCAAACGTGTACTTTTCGCGAATCAGACCTGGATTCATCAGTGAAAAGCACAAGTGACCATTGAGAATGGTTCCAGTTTTCGTGTGCAATAGCCCGTTGTAAATTTCTTCCTCGATTGCCTCTCCTTAGCGCTGGTACCCGAAGTGGCCTACGAGCACGTAGGTTGACTTCATGCAGCGTCTTCTCAAAGTTTGACCGCTTAGCTTTCTGTAGCCTTTGAACCAATTGCATCGCCGTTACATTTGGTTGACTTCGTGCAGCATTTACTATGAATCGGGCCTGTACATGTGTTGTAATGCGTTGAGGTCCTCGGTGCCGTTCCACCACTTCCCCCGTGACACGATAACGTGACCAAAGCCTGGATATAACGCTCTGACTGGTCCTCATGGCTTCAGAAACCGCAATTTGGGTAGCGCCAGCTTGAATCATGCCGGAGATGGGTTTGACAACGATTTATAGAAATTTATGAAAAAAAAAATGTTTTTTATTGCTTGAATGGTACATTATTACAAGTGTTGGGCATCTCCTTTTAAGTTTATAAAAACCTGTGTTAGGAGAAGCCCGCTCCTTCGTTCGATTCATATAAATGTAAACAACAAACGTAAGTATTAATCTTCGACACGATTGGCGTAGTGTGCTGTAGCACGGTTTCTCGCCTCGATTTCCGTAGTGTCCTGGGTTCGATTCCCGGTCGGGTCAATTCAGGAAAAGATCTTTTCTGAATTGACTCGGGTCTGGGTGTGCTGGGAGACGCCCTAGCTTATTTCCTTGTGTGGTACCTCGTAACACAGGGATTTAATAATCCCTACTTCGAGACCATTACAAGAGGTGTGTTGTCTGGCGCATATTTATATATTTATATTTATATTTAACATATGAATATATTAAATTTTTTTTTCCTAGTTAGATATTTGTGTGTATGTGTAGGTGTGTGTGTGTGTGTGTATGCGTGTGTGTGCGTGTGTTGGTGTGTGTGTGTAAGTGTATATGTGTGTAAGTGTCAGTTGTGTGTGTTATGTGCGCGTATATTATGTGTGATGCGTAAATATCGCCTATTTTTATAATTTATGTTGTCTGTTTGGTACTAGAAGTTGCTCAGTTTGGTCATAATTAAGCTCTTTTAGCCAATTTGTAATAGTTCTTTTGCACTGTTTGAGGGACATGGTGTATATTTTTTTAATCTGTTTGCTTTATTGTAGATGGCGATTGATTGTGAAGAATATTGTTGTCTTGCAAACATTGTTCTGTTAGATGTTTGTTTTATTACAGAATAGGGATTTCTCTTTTTAAGTATAACTGGATCTGTAGGATTTTGCTTATAAACCTTAAGTATACATTGCATTATGTATAATTGCCTCACGGTTAAAACGTTTGCTGCACAGTATAGTTTAGAGGTGCTAAATATTTTTTTTCTTTTTTAACATGATCTTTAGGATTCCTCTTTGAGCGCGTTCAATACTTAAAAAACGTGTCTTATAGGTACCTCCCCAGATTATTATGCAATATAATAAAATAGACTCAACAAGGGCAGTATAGATATAAGTTATTACACACATCAAAAGTGTCTAGGGATCAAGCATTTTTATGCGGATTTCTTGAGATTGAGATGTGGCTTTGTAATAAATTTATGATTTTATAAATTTATATGGATCCTTTTTGGTGCATTTCATAATTTTAAACAGGAACTGTCAATCAAATTCGAGTAAAAGATGAAAATCAGCTGTCAATATTTTCCCTATAAAAACATACAACGCATTGAAGACATTATTAGTGCTACTGTTTCCCTACTACTGATTAAAACCAACGTTATTATGGAGCGGCGACGTCATTCAAGAAGGGAAGAAATGCTCAGAGCCGTGGGAATGATAGAAGCTGGTTCCCGGCAACGTACTGTGGCTTTAGCTCTGAATACAAGTCAGAGTGTTATCAGTCGACTTTGGACACGTTACCGAAGCACTGGTACCGTGGCTGAGCGCCATGGAGGACGGTATCGCTGCACCACACGGAGACAAGACCGATACATTCAAATCACAACTCGAAGAGCTCCAACAATAACCGCCATGATGTTAGCCGTGAGGCTTCATCACTCTTCAGGGAACTTAATTAGCGACCAAACAGTCAGAAACCGCTTGCATGAAGTGAACCTTCATTCCCGAAGACCGCTAAGGGTACCACCTAAAGCAATGCACAATCGTAGGATTCGATATCAATGGGCTCTTGAACACAGAAATTGGGCAGAAGAACAATGGCGTTTCGTGTGCTTTTCTGATGAGTCTCGTTTTGGTATGAGACTCCGGTCTCGAGAAACGAGACTCATACAAGACTTATACGACACTGGAGAACCCCTGGACGCCAACAGCGATTAAAATCCTGCCAGGAAGTCCATCCTTATAGTGGTGGAACCAAAATGGTATGGGCGGGTATTTGGATCGGCGGAAGAAGTGAGTTGATTTGGATCACAGGCAACCTCAACGCTCAAATTTATGCTGAGACGATTGTATCAGACGTCATCGTTCCTCTACAAGTGCAAATCGGTCCCTTATTTCAGTTAATGCATGATAATGCACGACCGCACACCGCAAGAGTTGTAAGACAGACTCTCGCTGCAGCTAACATCAATGTCCTGCCCTGGCCTGCTCAGTCGCCAGACTTGAACCCGATTGAGCATGCATGGGATATGCTACAGAGAAGAGCTCTGCAGAATATGGAGGGTATCCAGTTGCAAGAAGACCTTTTTTTGTTTTTGCAACGAACATGGGCGGCCATTCCACAGCGTGATTTGGATGAACTCATTTTGAGTATGCCAAACCGATGTTCTTGTGTTGTTAGTGTTCGCGGTAGAAACACGGATTTAATAATTGTTTAAGTTACCCAATAAAATTTTAAAGAAAACTGTTATTTCGGTCTTTTTTTCGAACTTTAATGTTAGTGGTTCAAATGTCAAAAATCCCTTTATTAGGAAAATGGCAAATTTCTTTATTAATGCAAAGGTGACTTGGTTTATCGTTACTGTAGACAAACGAAAACACTTTATTTGATGAATCCTTAAAGAAAATTTTAATTAATATCAATTAGGAGAAAAGTTATTGCAAAAATATATGTTGAACTCAAACTCAAAACTCAAACTCATGTTGATCCCTAGACACTTTTGATGTGTGTAGTTTTTCATCAGCAATGTTTCGTAAGTGTCTGAATAACCAAATTAATTTCCTGGCTCAATTCGTAACTAAAGACAGATGCGGGTACCATGACAAGTTTTGTATCTAAAGTAACTCCTAGATATTTAGTAGTATGGACTCTTTCAATAATATGACAGTTACAACTACTATAGTTGGTTCCTAAAGTGCAAGTATGTGCAGTTATGGTGAATTTACTTTGAGGTTGTGTCGAGTCTTTAATGGAAAATGGTATATAGTTTGTTTTATTCATATTTAAGGTGAGCAAGTTTGTATTTAGCCAGTTTATTACTTTATGTAATCCCATTTCTGCTGTATCGAAAACTGTCTGCCAACTAGTATTCTCAAAGAGTAACGCCGTATCATCGGCATAAGATATAATCCTGCCATTTCTCAATTTAAGGTTTGTGAGGTTATGTATATACATTAAAAATAAGGTTGGTCCGAGAACGCTGCCTTGTGGCACTCCAAAATTATTTGCAGAAGTAATATCGCTGTAGATATTAGTATCAAGTTTTACAAGTTGTGAGCGGTCAGAGAGATAGCTAGTTATAAGTTTTAAAAATGATCCCCTGATTCCCATTTTTTCCACCTTGTGCAGCAGCAGGGGAACAGAGACAGCATCAAAGGCTTTTTTAGGTCCAGAAAAACACAAAGCGTTTTCTTTTTTTCTTCGATGTGTAGTGAGATCCGAAATTGCATCTTCCGTACTTAGACCATGACGAAAACCGTACTGACGCTGAGAAAGTAGATTGAAAGTATCAAGATAGTTAGGAAAACGAGAATTTATTAATTTTTCTACTATTTTAGAGATAGCTGATAGTACCGATATTGGCCTGTAATTGTTGATGTCGTCTCTGTTCCCACTTTTGAATACTGGGTGTATTATGGAACGTTTTGAAAGTTAGGGAATATGCTTTGTTGAAAAACCAATATACTAAGATAAGTAATAAGGGAGGATAGTTCAGTTATTGCATTTTTTTTAACTTATGGAGGAAAATTTATGGAGTTTTAATCAAGTTAGAAGTTCGTGAAGATTTACTTCTTTGGAAGAAATTCAATAAATGCGAATTTCATCTTAAAACAAAACCTTTTATATACAAATTTGAATTTAAAAAAGGAACTTAATAATGTTTTTATAATCTGTCATTAATAGTTTTTTTGTAAGGCCAGTACGTTTTAAGTTATTTAAAAAAGTTTTATATATCCCTAGACCACGTTGTTGTGTGTATATTAATGCAATTAAGGTTACTGTGCAATTGCTATAAGTACCAAGTTCGATATGCGGCCGTCTGTACAAGACAAAGCAATAGTAAAGCGAAAGATCCCAAGTGATTTATGCACTTTCAATGAAATGTAAATTCCTCATAGGCCAGAGAATGAATGAAAAACTGACATACACGTTATGTTAACCGAGTGAGGTGACAATTTGTTAACTGTACTAAGTACTTACCGACTGAAGGTTCATATTCCTGTGGCACGGGTGTGGGAGGTTCCATCTCCAGAGGTGGTGGCGCGGGCGTCTCAGGAGGGTGAATAACCTGAGGAGACATTCATAAATATACTGGGTGATCTTTTTTACTGTAAGGCTAATGTAATGGCACACTCGGTGGTTCATGTAAACGCTATATTTGTAATATTGAAGGATGACAAAAATACGAATGTCTGATTGATTTGTCACTTATTTCGATTTGCACGACTAACAAGTTGTCTGTCACTCGCTCGCATCAGCGACGTGGCTTGCACGACAAAGAGCTGATGCTTAAAGTAAAAATGCGGGTTGGTGGTCACAAACCCAGGATATGTTCCGAAAAAACCATAAACACATTTCGCCCGACCTAGGAATTGAACCTTCAGGTTTCGGGCCGAACTCTGCAACCACTCGGCCACGAAGGCGTAAGGCAGAACATAGTAAAGAAAAATATATTTGAATTCATCAAAACAATCACAAAATAAAGAAATATGCGGTCTTATAACAAATATCCCCATATCACAAGGTACCAGACAAGGATAAGTCAGGGGTTTCTACCAGCACACCCAGATCCTAGCCAATTTAGAAAAGTTCATTTTCTGAATTCCAACCGGGAAAAAAAATAGCGGAAAAATGCAACGTTGTCAATCTGCCCCAGTGTGCGTAATTAACGATTAGAAACAATAATAGCATTGGTGTAATGTGGGCTCCTGAGTGTTTCGTTCACCATGACGGCAACAGTCACTTGCCTCTAATAACCCCCTTTAGAATATAGTCGTTAAGGTATGTATGTCTATACTGATATTATAAAGAGGAAAGATTTGATTGTTTGTTTGTATTGAATAGGCTTCAAAACTACTAAACCGATTTTAAAAATTATTTCACCAATATGAAGCTACATTATCAGGGAGTGACAAAGACTATATTTAATTATGATTGAACAAAACATTCAGTAAAAAATAATAGTATAAAATGTAAATCAAGTCGGAGAAACGCGGGCGAGATGTGCTGCTTCACCGACGCCGCGACGTGCAATTGCTTTTGACAGAACGAAGTCTGTCGAGGCAGCTATACTATTTTCACTGTTAGATGATATGCCTGACAGGTCTTATTGTTCCGTGTCACGCATACTATTTCAAACTAAACAAAAAGAAACTGGCAGAAGAAAATGTTATAAACTATTAAAAAAACTATTGTTCTTTCGAATCTTATCAAGTAAATTATTATTATTATTAACCGTTAATAAATGATTTTTTTTTAAATAAACTAATATCTTTACAGCGCCTGATGCGTGAAAAGGAACGCCATTCAATAGTGTATTGACACTACTGAATCGACAAAAAAAACGATGAATAGGAGCGACCATTTTGTAATTTGTAATCACTTCATTCGCATCAGTACCAGTGCGTTCTGCCTTGTGTGCAATTTTTTAACTATTAATTTCGAGATACCGCGTTTTATTCTATTACTTATTAGCCATAACCCGTTTATTAAGAATTTATTTGAAAATTAAAAATCTGTAAATCTGATTCCATTTCCTTTGCCAACTCGATGAAATTACATCTGTAACATCACTTTAATTGACAATTTTAAACTGTCAGGCATATCATCTTACAGTGGAAGTAGTATAGTAAAGAATGAACCACCGCTCACCTCCTCGTGCCTGCGCTTGCGAGCCTGGCGGCGCGCGGCGGAGGGCTCGGCGTCGGGCGAGCGCCGGCCCGCGCCCGCGGCCTCGCCCTCTTCCGCCTCGCTGCGCAACGTCATGTTGCGCTGGTATTTCTGGAAACGAAGTAAACAATCTCTATTGTCGCGTGCGAAGACAGCGTATCTATCTGGGAGTCATGAGGAAGTACGCCACTTCTGCTATTTATTAGTGCCTTGCAATCCAAATTGTACATCTTGTCTAGTAGTGAAAAAATATATCAGTGAAAAGTTCTGAGATTCAATTGTCACTAAGGTTGTTATTGCAAGTGGAAATCGACCTTGTTGTTCATGACGTTCATTGTTATGAACACGGAAGAAAAGAGACCTAGGCCGATCATCAACGAGATGGGTCTCATCAACACACACATTACAACATTACACAGTTGCCAAAATTGCCACTGACAGGGACTGGTGGAGACAATTTGTCAGCTCCAAACTTACACCCCACCAAAATCATGATTCTCAGGCATTCAGGACCAACCAGAGAGAGAGAGAATTCATGACATTCAAATGAACCTCAACCATAGGGTGTAGACCAAAATTTTGACTGGCTATACTACTCTGTAATAAGCTTTCACTGTCTATTTAGACCTTCGAACATACCTTGAATAATACTCGACTCGGAATCGGCCTCGCGGGCAGCGTGAACAACTTCTCGACTCCTCCAGTCTCCTTCCAGTGCATAAGTCTTCTTGTGGGCGGCGCCAAGTCGAGGGTCGTGATGATGTCCGTCGTATTACCGAGCTGGTTCTTCATCTCTTCACCTGATATGTTTTTCACCTCGTCCACGATTAGTTTGCGCTTGCGTTTCGTTTTTGTTATGCCTGTGGATAGAAAAATGTCATTACTGTTTACAAAAGCTCTGTCCATCCTCATCAATAAGTATGCCGTTACTCAAAAAAATACCTATTAGGCCAAGGCATTCACATTTAATTTGGCAATGGTTTGCAACACTATTGATGAAATAACCGTTGATATTACCTAATTAAAATAATATTTTTAGTATTTTAATTAGGCGGCAATATCGAACGCAGTTGTAGACATAAATAAAATAGTAGTAAAATATTATTTATTTTGGTTTACAACTGCGTAATATATGAATGGAAGAAAAAAATAAAACAAATGAAAGAAGATAAAAAGAAGACGATGATGTCAAGTTGAGTCGTAGAATCAATAGTATCTACAGGAATATAACTATCGATACTCAGTGCAGTGTCTCTGAAATGTACGCACAGGCACACACAGACGGCTTCCACGCGGTTGTTTGTTCGTTTTAAAAATGTCTTTTATTGAAATAAATCTCAATTTATACTTATGCCTAGTGTGCATTTCACCCTAGGATTAGCATACATGTTTAACAGACAGTTCCGTCTTTATAAAGCTTTATGTATTGATGACAATAGGATGTGTATAATGTTACAATATAAATTTTGTTTTGAAATTACTTACATTTCAATGTATATCTGCGAGAATTATGTTCACTTTGTTCACCAGCTTACATTTAAAACTTGTCTTTTATATTAATTTTTTTATGAGCAACGGAAAAGTAGTGTGAATACATAGCACATATACACTGTGTAAGAATCAGTAGTGATTACGGTTAATAATAGATTTGGCAACAGTAACTTACAACAAAAATAAACATATTTAGTAATCTCAGGCGAAGTAAGACATAGTAATTTTTAATATTTGATATGAGGGTAAGTACGCGGTGACTGTTGAGTGCGGCTATGTAGTCGTCGCGTCAGTCCGGTTCAAGCACACACAGGCGATACGTTCGATACGTGTCGATATACTGTAGGTCAGATAATCGTGTTTTTTCCTATCTTTGAAATCAACTTGTTTTTACTTTTTGGATTCTTTGACAAATAAAACTTCTTGGTTTGTTTCAGAATGAAAGATTTGAGCATTGGAAGTTTTATATTACAATGCAATGTTTAGGTCCGTATATCGAGGCGTATTATAAGCTATTTTGATAGCTTTATTTCGGATTATTTTTCATAGTTCGTTTGACAAGTGCTGCTCCATACAGTGGTGTGAATTCTAGTTTTCGTGGAGCTACTTAGGGGAGATTTTATAGAAAAAATAGGTTTAAGAGCACCAATGGCTTTAGTCCCCTTTAATACTAACAATGCAGTGTGGACTCCAATTTAATTTCTTGTCAAGATTGACCCCATGATATTTAACTGATGTACTCCAGGGTACATGATGATCCCTAATGTGGAGTTGAATTTTCTAGGTGCTAGTTTACGCTTTGCGGTGCTAGTGCGGTAAACATAATTGCTTCCGTTTTAGCTCAGTTTAATTTCAGTTTCCATTTTTCAAAATGGACAAGGAGGCGGGTCAAGGGATAATTGTAATCTATCTATGATCAGATCAATATCATCAGAAGATGTGAACGAAGCAGTATCATCCGCGAAACAGGCAAGCTGAGTTCGCGGATGGATGGGTATATCATTTAAGAAGAGGAGAAATAGGAAGGGGCCCAAAATGGACCCTTGTGGAATACCCGCTGGAATATGGTGCAAGGAATATAAAGAATCAGCTCTATGTACACTGAAATAGCGGTTTGATAGGTATAAATCAATAATTTTAATAAGATACATAGGAACAATCATGTTTATTAGTTTGTGAATGAGGCCCTTATACCAGACGGTGCCAAACGCTTTTTCAAGATCTAATAGGAACATACCAGTTGAGTTTTTCAGGTTTAAATTATGAAAAACATGCTCTGCCACACTGTCATTTTTAAGTGATGGCGTTTGATTGTTATGATTTTTCAGGGATTTAATTACTTTCCAGAGATCGGGACCTGGGTATATATCCACTTTATTTAATTTGGCGTTCCATTTCTCGTCATTATGAATTTTAAGGCACTTTTTAATATCATTTTGAAGGCATTTAATGAAGATGCGTAAAATAATCCTGCTTTGGGGGTTGCTTTCTCGTTGTTGCAGTCTGCAAAGATGATCTTTGTACTTTATCATTCGAGCGATACAGCGTGGTAGTAAGACATTTCTATTATTCAGTCTATGAATTGGAATATTTAGGTTTTCACTATCAATTATGCTATTTTAGAGACAAGCAACCTCCGAGTTTATCTCTTGTCGAGTTTTATAAACTTGCGAAGTAAGAAGTACATTACTATTTAGGTATGTTTTAAGACCTTTCCAGTCAGCAGAACCGTAATCAAATAGGACGGCTGTCTGTATGGAACGTTGTTCTCCTATGATATTAAAAAATATGGGGAAATGATTAGATGACAAGGCTGGAATGGTGTGAATGTTAGCTATTGAATTTACATTCTTTTCTATGACTAGATCTGGAAGAGTAGGGGTGAAATTTTGTTGATAGTGCACAAGAGACGGAGTATTGGGAGCATGAATGATGTATTCTCGTAGCAACATGTGATTATATAAGATTTTGCCATTTCTGTTGTTGATCCTACCGTACCAATGCTGGTGCCTGGCATTGAAATCACCCATGATCAAAACTCTCCTGCCAAGTTTCAATAAAAGATCCAAGTCTTCAGTTAAGATGTTTAAATTTGGGGATTGATAAATTGACACGACTATTACATAAGATCTGGACAACTGTACTTCTATTCCAACAGCCTCTAGGTGCACCGTATTGGGTATGTGTATTTGGGAATGTTTGATTGGACCAGGATAGCGACGCCCTGCCCCCTACCACTACCGTGCTTCTCCCTACAATAACAAGTGTAATCTGGAAAATGTATGTGCGAGTTAATACTAAGCCTAGTTTCACAAACAGATATGATGTCAGCCTCTTTACGACCTCTTCAAGACGCTTTGCTCTTAGGTCATCAGCGTTCCATAAGATAAGCCCTAAGCTATTATTAGACAGTAAAGTTAATGAGTAAGCACTAATATTACCTTGTCCACCATTGTAGAACAGGTAAGAAATTTATCCTTGAGGGACTTAACCACAGACAGGATGTTTATCATTACACTTATAACTGTGTCATCGTCCTTCTGCATATGCTTCTGAGCTTGGGACCTGGTTGAATTGTGGTTAAAGGGTCTACTTCTTGATGATGATGAGCCAATCGGATCTGTCTTGAGCGAGATCGGTTTTAATGGAGGAGCTGCTGCTATTTTCGACCATAACTGATTGCCGTTTTGTGTTAATGAGGTTATTTTACTTTGTACGTGCGTCAGTGCAGAGTGAGTTGGTCTCTTCACTCTATTTGATTCAATGTACTTCACGCGTTCACTGCACAGCATATAGTTAGCTGGATGGTCCTCGTCACAGTTACAGCATTTAGCGGAAGCTGTGCGGTCTTTCTTGGAACAGTCTTTAGTGGCAAGAGGTTCAGTGCATTTAACGCAGCGTTCTGGTAGGTTACAATTACGAGCCGCGTGTCCGAAGCGTTGACAACGGAAACATTGGGTACCCGCTGATGCTTTGGGTGTAAATTTTTGAATTCGAACAGCACAGTGACACAAATAACGGATTTGCCGAAACTTGTAGATATCAGTACCAGGTAGAAGAGCAAGCAAGAAGAACACAGATGACGATTTAATAGTCGATATGGTAACGTCTTTAATACCCATAGAGTCTAGTTCCTCTTTAAGACAATCACCCAGGGAAATTGTCAGTACGCGAATTATCACTTTATAAGGTTTCTCATCCTTTCGGCTAAATGTATGAAAAGGAACATTTTCAGCTCGTAGTCCTTCTTTCAAGGTTTGATGATAGTTAGCTGTGTCACAGTACACTGCTACTTTCTGGTTGCCTTTATACTGCATATGATAAGCGACAGTGTATTTCGATATAATATTTCAAGAAATGGAACTCATGTGTCCATTCTTGTTTCATATCAAGGAATATAGGTGGTACCTTATTTGAAGAGGCTTTCTTCGAACTCGCTGCCCGGTACGCAGCAACATTTTCATCATTCAGTTGATCGGTGGGAAGATCATTAAATCTATTAGCATTACTCACATGCGACTGCGCTGTGTTGAGGCGGGACCTGTGGGCTGGTCTTTTGGGTTTAAGCCATTCTCCTGGTTCATCCACTTCCGCTGGTCTTTTAGCAGCTAGACTTTCTGTCGATGAGGATCTTGATACTAATGATAAGATAGCTTCCACGTGGTATTTCGCATCATTGATAAGGAGGGTATGGGGGAGCCACAACAGCATCCTGAAGGTTGTCGCTGAGGACCTCAGAGCACCTGTGCTGAGGCATTTCAACCGGGTGAAAGTCAAATAGGTCTATTTTGTTTTTGACTCGCCCGGGCCGAGTGTCTCATTTTTTATTGTTTGTATTTGTTTTGATTAATAGCTATTAAGTTCTAACATTCGTTTTCAAGTCATCTGTATTACTAACCAATGGATCTTGGCATCTGAATAAATAAAATTGAATTGAATTGATACTACTATATCGTAAGATTTTGTACATCAATTTCGTTAGGCCTATCGATATTGGGGCTATCCACAGTAAATCTTACGATAGTTCAGCAAAGCTACCTATAAAACATAGCGTAACGTACCTTTGAGCACGGTAGCATCGACCGGCGCCAGCGCGAAGGACTCCTCGTCGTTGTTGAGCAGCGTCGTGTTGTCCTGCGCCGCCTCGGGCTCCGCCAGCGCGGGGGACGCCGGCCCGGCCTCTAGCGGCGGCGCTTCGTCCACTTCCTACACAACAACATAATGATCTTAAAAAAAAACTACTTACTATGAGACAACCGCTCGAATTCTCAAAATTAGGTAGGCACCCTTCAAACTCACGTATTCCTGTTATATCAGTAGAAATGAAAGTAGTCATACATGTAGGGCATTTGTCGTTATGAGGGATAGGAGTTGGCAACCAAAGAAATCATGAATCAACAGGTGAGGCTAAAAAACCTGGCTCTTGTATTATTCAAATAACAGTCGTTTAGATACGAGAATTAAACCCGTAGCGCGGGCTGCGTTTCAACCGGAACCACTGCACTCCGTTTGTCAAATGCGCTGATATACACCTCTATAGTTCTTAAATAATCATTTTTGTAAAGAAAGTTGGCATGTATCCGAACGAAATTTTAATAGAACTAAACACTTACCATAGGTCTAACAGAAGGCGGCCTCGGAACTGCAGGCGGCGGCATGAGGTCTGCGGGGTCCTCGGCCGGCCGGGGAGTTTCGTGTGGGGGGGAGCCGCCCCAACTGGAATTACATACATTTTAAAATACTTATACAAAAAATAACAATCATATGTATGAGAAATGTTATCGATAAATTTTAGGAAATTAAGCTCATAAAACAAATTACTATCATGAGCACATATCTTGTTTGCTTGTTTGTTTGTATTGAATAGGCTCCAAAACTACTGATTCGATCATAAAAATTATTACACTAACAGAAAGCTCAACTATTCTGGAGTGATAAAGGCTATATTATATTACGATTGAATTAAAAATTCAGTGAAAAATATTAGTATGTATATGTAAATCAAGTCGGAGTAAAGCGGGCAAGATGTGATAATGGTCACCAGCTGTCAAACATTTGACAGCTCGTGAGTAAATAAACAGAACAGAGACAAAGCTTCAACATCTCTGATAATGATAGTGAATACACTGGATTTAGCATATCATTAAACATTAAACACGCGTGGGAGGGACATCTTTCTTTCTGTCGTTTCTGACATGTGCGTGTGAAAGGAGTAGCAATAGATTGAAATTAGAAATGTTTCTAAAGTTTACAAGAGTTTTTAATAAAGTGTAAGTATTTTTAAGATGGTTATTTAAGTTTTTGTTTTTAAGTTCCTGTTTTGCTACTACCTAGTCGTAAGATAGTTGCATTAGTAAGAGCTTGTAATTCGAGGGTCATTAGTAGTAGACCGCAGACCTGTGCGCGGGCGAGGTGCCGGCGTCGTAGTGGTCGGGCAAGTCGTCGTCGGAGTCGGGCGCGTCCGCCGCCGCCAGCGCCGCGCCGCCCGCCGCCGGCTCCGGCTCCGCTCCGCACGCTTCGATCTCCGCCTGCCGGGGACCACATCTGTTAGAGCTCGTCTGAGCAGGAATGACGCGCCCCTCCACCGCATTCACAGGCACATAAGTAACGAAAAGTATTCATTGTCCCACTACTGGGCAAAGGCCTCCATCATTGAAATCAGGTCATCGCTACAATGTATGGGCATTGGCTTAGTAATTATTTTTTAAATATGTATACAATAAAAAAGTAATGGGAGAGTCATTTCGGGTTAGACAAGCTACCACCATGCAGGGTTTCGTAAAAGCCGGACTCGATCGCGAAATGAGACTACAATTTTCATAGTAGAGGCTCGACCGTGAAAGAGGCTAGCGTCTATGAATAGTACAGTACATTGTTCACCGAGAGGAGAAAGAGACCGATTACCGTCGAGGGTGTCGTTTAAAACACCCGAGATCAAGAATACACCACCTACGAGAAAAATAAAAAAATAAATCTTTACTAATTGAAATTTACATTGAAATTGTTGCAGTTAGTGAAGCTAAATGTAACACTTTTTCCATAAATGTTTGTTTCAACTGCGGCGGAGTTAAAAAATCTTCATCACTATCACTACTTATCATTTTGATAGTTTTATTTTACTTTCTACGAAAACTGAATCGTCAAACAACACACAAATTGAAAATGGCGCCAATGGCGTCTGCAATTTTCACATGTTCTTTTTTCAAATTGTTTATCCTGCCGCCGCAGGGTCGCACTGCCAGCCCGACACCATCCGACACACAGCTAGTGGCCAGTGTCATTTTGCGAACTTGGAGATAAAAACTCACTGTAAAAACTTTTTGGCTTTTGATATTTAGGTTACCGGCGCATAGTCTTACCCAAAATTAAAAAAGAAAAACCACATAAGAAATGGATTTTCATACACTTTTCTCTCCCGCTCAGATGCGTTTTCTACCCGCATATTTGTTCGATATGCAATGACGCACTTTCTACCGTAAATTTGATAAAGTATCAAGGTACTTTCCGAGCAGGTGTAGTATTAAATTATTGTTGCAAGTTTAGCGGGCTCATCATAAATGATCTCGCTCATTTCGCGGTCAAGCTCAAGCTCAAGCTCCGGCTGAAGATCTACATACCCCTTGACTATTTTAAGGGGTAGTTTTACCAATAATATTTAATTTTATTTAAATTACTTATTATTCTGTATTGCTTTCTAAGGCCCGTATTCTGAAAGGACGCTCAAGCGTGAATCCTGACTTGAAACTCGATTTAAGCATAGATCTTATTCTAGAACCGCCCTTGAGTACAGATTCATTGATCACAGTTTAGACTTATTCCGAAACGTCACTCAGGTGCGAATCGGCGCTCAAGTAGAGATTTGATCTGTGATCACGCAAGTGACCTCCTGACCATGCTAGAGTAGAGATTTGCTTGTCAAAAAAGACGGATTCCTTCAAGGAAGGATCCTTAGATATTTTTGTCGACCTCAATAAATAAAGATAATTTCAGTTACTCACTCCTGGATGAACTACAATTTGTAATTAACCATAGTTAGAAAGAAATTCAGGACCTATAAAAAAAAGGTGGGTTGTATGCAAATCTATATGTAGGGGTAGGTATAGTAAACCACGGGGGAGGCCCCATGTGTTTTTGTAAGTGAGTATTTGGTACGTCCACGTTCGTCACCCCTGGCTCTCCCGGTCCTAGTAACTGTAACGAAGCCTAGGCCGGTGACCAAACCCAAATACTCGGGGCATATTCTCCGGTTCTTTCTCTCTATTAGTTACCCCAGCTCTCTGGCCGTCGAGGTGTCTCCGGCGTCAGGTTGAACGGGTCCTAATAGCACTCGAAAGACGTTGCCTCTGTGGTTTTACTTCAACGAGTTTTGGCTTTTCTCCTGGACCTCGTTGATTGCATATATTTGACTTGGATTTTGTTTTCTTTGACTGTTTGATTACACGCTTTTGATTTGGCTTGCTCTTTGGATTTTGACTTGTATAGGACAGTACCTATGTCTATACAAAAAGGCTCTTGGCTGTACGGGGAAAACCTTGTGTCGGAGGAGGTCTTCACCGATACAAGGTGTGTCCTCCCGAAAAGACGCGCGGCGACGGCTGTTTTTGACTCCGGCGAGGAGTCTGAGATTGATGACGGCCAGCAGGAAAATGAGACCGTGCCCACTCGGGCGGCGGCCTCTAAGAGGGGTAAGGTCAAGAACCCGGGGAACGCCTCAGGCCTGGCCCGGGCGAAGGAAACCCTCCGCCAGCGTGGATGCGGCAGAGGAATCCTTTAATAGGAAGTTGTCCCTCCGGATCTACCGAAAGGATCTACCAGTGGTGGAGGAGGAGCCGGCCAATACGGTCGAGCTCACCAAGCGAAATCCAGAGGATTTCGACCTCGAGGAAATGCGAACCGCTGCCGAGAAAGGATCTGCTCGCATCTGTGAGATGGCGGTGAAGTCGGGCCACCTTAAAGGTACCTTCTTAAGGGAATTTAAGGAGAACGCCCGACTTCTCGGTAGGATAGTGAATGTGGCACTAGATCGCTGCACATCGGAGGAGTGCCGTCGACTTCGCGTCGAAAAGAATAACCTCCGGCGTGAAGTCAAGGTTGAGGTCAAGGCCCTCCGGAGGGATTATTCCACCCGGAGGGAGAATGATCAGGTGGTGGCTCAGCCAGCTTCGTCACCGCCATTCGATCCGGAGGCCTTTTAGAAGGACCTGGTGACTTTAGGCGAAATGGTATCGCTGGGGCGCTGATTCCTGACACCCGTCCGCCCCAGCGGCAGGCAAAAAGAGGGCAGCAGCCGCTCTGAACGCCTCTGAAGCGCCGCCCAATGCCAAACGTGCCCCAGCCGCTGCTGTGGCCGCTACCCCTGCCAGAAAGGGTCCGAAGAAACCGGCACCCTCGTCCATCCCCAAGACGGCTCCTCTGACTGCCGGCACTTCTGCCTCGGTTCAGCCGAGACAAAACGTCGCCAGCGGTGCCGTCGAAGAGGCATGGCGAACGGTGGAAAAGAAAGAGAAGGGGAAGAAATCCACCCCCACCCCAACCCCAACCACCTCCCGGACGGAAATGACGCAGACCCCGAAAACTACCCCGAAACGGGCGCAGCCTGTTGCTGCCCCAAAGAGGGCGCAGCCAGCCGCGCCTCAAACGCCGAAGCCCAAGCCCAGGGCCAAGCTAACCCCCCCTCGCTCCTCAGCAGTGGTTTTTACTCTGTGCCCCGAGGCAATTGAGCAGGGGGTCTCTTATAAGACGGCCCTTTTAAGGGCGAAGAAGGCCATCTCCCTCCCTGAATTAGGTATAGAGGGAGTGACGACCCGGCAGACCGCGCAACTGCCGGGCGTCAAGAGTGCCGATGCTGCTGACCGCTTGGCGGCTAAGCTGTCGGAAGGGCTGGCCGGCGTGGCGGTCATTACGAAGCCCACTAAGTGCGCGGATCTGCGAATTTCGGGCCTCGACGATTCAGCCACGCGCGAAGAAATTGTGGTTGCCGGGGGTGTGACCCGGTCCAAATCAAGACGGATCCGTGTCGGACCCTACGGGACCGGGTCGGTCACGTTAAAATGCCGGATTTTGCTGGATGGGAGCCGCCTTTAAGTGGGCTGGAGTTCCGTCCAGGTCCTGGCTCTGGAGGCGCTCCCCATACGCTGCCTTAAGTGTTTGGAAATCGGCCACACGCGCCACTGTCCCTCTGAAAAGGAGAGGGATGCATGGCTGCAGCGCACTGCGTCGTGTGCGCCGAAGCGGGCAGGCCATCCGGCCACACAATGAGGGGGGCAAAACTGTAACCTCCCCTCCACCAAGAGGACGGCCAGAAGGACCCAGGCCACTGGAGGTAAGGGCGCGTCTGCGCCTGAGGAAGTTGCAATGCAAGAATGAGTCTGGTCTCGGCGGGGGCTGCCTGCGTTCTCGCAGGCATGCCTCCGTGGAAGTTGGATGCGCGAGTTCTCGCTGCTGTCTACCAGCACAGGGCAGCAGCGAGAGCACAGGGCGAGCGCCCCTTCCAGGATGTGGTGGAAGGGGTTCGGAGGAGAGCGCAGGAGGCGCTCATGCAGAGGTGGGTGGAGGACCTGGCTGACCCGCTCTATGGCCGGGACACCATAGACGCAATACGGCCGGTCCTCAACCTGTGAGTACGTCAGGAGAAGTGGCATCTGACGTTCCGGCTGGTGTAGGTGCTTTCCGGGCACGGGTGCTTCGGGAAGTATCTGCACAAGATCGCCCGGCGGGAACCCACCCCGCGGTGCCACGAGTGCGGCGCTGATGAAGATACGGCCCTGCACACTCTCGTGGCCGCCATCGCCGTGGACTCCTCCTCTCCCTCCCGGCCGTAGTTCAGGCCATGTTGGGGAGTGAGGAGGCCTGGATGGCAATGATCTCCTTCTGCGAGGAGGTGATGACGCAGAAGGAGACCGCGGAGAGAGCCCTAGAGGATGATCCTCTGGCGGCCTCTCTCCGAGGCAGATGGCGGGGAGCAAGAAGACGGCGGTTCGCCCGTCCTCCTCCAGCACCCTAAAAGTAGCATCGGACACCTAGCACCTATTCCAAGGTGCTCCCGTCTAGGGGTGTCCCAGTATACCGGGATGCCCCCGTAGCGTGAGGAGGACCGGCGCATAGGCTGGGCCGACCGCTGCGACGTATGCCGGCGGCGGAGATTCCCACACTCTCCCACTGCCCGACCCAGGCAGCGGCATAGTGCGTAATTCATTTATCACTCGAGAAAAAAAAGGTATAGTAAACCACACACACATACACACAAAGCACAGATTATATCGAGTGCCTCCCTTGTCAGGTTACAATTACGTTCCGTTACAGTTAATAGCATACAATAACAAATAACAAGATAAAACTTAAATTGAAATAGTTTCAGTGTAATAATTACATTACATGAACAAGTTAAGTATTGAAAGGATAATTAAACCTTTTCTTGGTCCAAATCCATTGTGTATCGGTTTAATTTTAACAATAAACCCATAGTATTTGTTAGTAATGGAACGTAAAAAAAGTAAAAATGAATTATTGTAAACGAAAACAAGCCTGATTCATAGACAAAAAGCAAACTCCACTCAAATCTTGTTTGAAACTCGATTCAACTGAGACCCATTAAATATTCGTTTTAGAATAAGCAACGTACTCAAGAACAGATTCTAAACTCAATGGGCCTAAATAACTGTTATTATTACATATCAGATTATATTCCTGTTCAAATAATAAAATAAAAACTAAATTAAATTTTGTAAATGTGCAATGAAAGAATTAAAAAAAAGTGTTCACTAAAAAAACTATTTAGATTATCAAAAAATTCAAGACACGTATTTTTTCTTTTTTTCTCGTAAACGAAAAATGCGACGATACCGTGCGTTGAAGTTTCGCGTGACGTCAAGCCAAGGTCCCATTTTTACTTAGAAGTGACGTTACAAGCCCCCACTCCGGAACCTAAATGCTGTTCATCTTCGTATTTTTTATTAATTTGATAAAGCGAAAATTATAACGTCCAGTATTTTTGGACGGTCTAACGAACGGACTAAACAGAATGCAATTTTTTGTCACTTCAAGAATTAATCCACTAGGTGGAGCGGAGAACCTTTTAGAACTGTATACTCCTATTTTTTTAACAAATTTGCATTGACTATAAATACATTCAGCTAGTTTGCAAGCTAAATACCTTCAAACAAGATAGTTACCTGCAAGGACTGCGGTTGCGCGGCCGCGCCGGGCATGCCGGGCGTGGCGCCGCCCGCCGCCGACGCCGACACGTCGCCGAACAGGTCGCCCTCGAATAGTCCGCCCGCGTCTGCGCAACGAGACGAGACACTGATGTTATTGGCACTTGCACAGGTCATTCTGAAGCCTTTCTACGGCTCTATGGATATTTCAGCCAATTAGTGTGGTGTTATTTAACAAGAAAACCAATGTCTACCATTGGAGGAGAGTCTAAATATGACGTATGAGTTACATACACCGCGTGTGCCTAGGACACTGAATGTAAACTTTTTATTTTCAAAACTAAGTCAAATTGACTTAAGCATTACTGTTTTATTATTAATTCTAATTATTACTACTAAGTTTAGATTGGTGTTAAAATGACCAAAGATACTGAATTTCACTGACTGTCATTTATAGTCTAATAGGTCAAAAATACGTGATCTGATGTTTAGTTCAATTTCAGTCCCTCATTTTACATCTCTACAAGACATGTGCGCTACGTTTCGCGCTTCAAACCACCGGACTCGTATACGCCCTTATTCCAGCGTGTTCGCTCGGACCGGTAGCGGCGAGTCAGTACAACATGGATTATGACGACCTTATAAACGCGTCGACGCTAGTAAAAAGCACTTTCATGTGCTTCCAAAAACGAGCTTTATTTGTATAAATCGCGGTTTATAGTGTTTTCTGGCTACTAATAAATAAATATTTAGGACAGCTGTTATTCCATGGAAAATATCATTTTGCAAGTACTAAGTAGAGTTTTCAGGTTGACAAAATAGTTTAATAGTTTAACTTCTTGCGTATGCCACTCACTTGTGGGGCGAAGCCATCGAGAAACACGGCGAAGCACTCGCTGTCTCTCTCGACATCTCAAAGGCATTTGACAGGGTTTGGCACGACAGTCTCAAAAGCAAGCTTCCTTCATACGGAATTCCCACCGCACTGTGTGACTGGATATGTTACTTCCTGAGCGAACGGTCAATCAGGGTAGTCATTGATGGCTGCTCTTCTGACTTATTGGCTATGAATGCCGGGGTACCTCAGGGGTCTGTTCTATCTGCGACACTTTTCCTGCTGCACATTAATGATCTACTGTACACAGGTATCTTTGGATACGCAGACGACAGCACTGTTACAGAGAGATATATGTCCAGTACCCGCGCCAGTGTCGCTGATACTGAGTCCTTTAGAGAGGCCATGGGTGAGCGAATGAATTCAACATTAAAGCAGTGTCCGACTGGGGCGAAGCTAACCTCGTTGAGTTCAATGCTAACAAAACCCAGGCTTGTCTGTTCTCCGCCAAACGGAGTCCATTCAATCTGACTCCTACTTTCCTGAATGCACCGATACCGATAACCAAGCACCTCGAGCTCCTAGGTATGGAACTCTCTTCCAACCTCAACTTTGATAGCTCTATTGAGTCGAAAGCATAAACCGCTGCCAAAAAACTTGGAATCCTCTTTAAGGTTCGGCGATACTTCAAACTGGAACAGCTGCTCCACTTGTATCAAGCACAAGTTCGGTTGTGTATGGAGCACTGCTGCCACCAGTGGAATGGCTCTGCCAAGTACAAGTTGGATGCAAAGAACTCAGTGGACTGAAGGGCTAGGAGACTCATAGGCGACGATGCGCTCGTTGGAACCAAACTTCAGAGTTTGGAGCATCGGCGTAAAGTCGCCTGTCTATCGGTTTTTATAGGTGTATTTTGAAGAGTGTGCGCAGGAACTACACAACCTGATACCACCGTCTACTTTCTACCACCGGACCACTAGACGTCGGAAGGGCTACCACCCCCATGTTGTTGACTTTCCGACAGTCCGTACCCAACGATTTGCTGTGTCTTTTCTGGTACGCACCGCTAGGGAGTGGAACGCTCTCCCTGCGCCTAGAGTTTCCAGATACTTATAACCTTGGTGTCTTCAAGGCCAGTATGAATAGGCATTTTCTGGGTAAGCGTGTACTACCATCGGCCTCGTAATCGCTTACCACCAGGCGAGACAGGCCAAACGCAAACCCATTAAAAAAAAATTGAGTTTTTAACGAAATTGGGAAAAGTTTTACTGAACAATGTCTGTTTAGAAAGTCATACTCACGTCCAAAGTCGGCGACGTCTCCGATTGTGCCGCCGAAACCGTCGTCCATGGGAGTATGTGGCGCGGCCTCCATCCGGCGCTCGTGTTCGGGCGCGGCCAGCGTTGGGACTCCTGCGACGCTGGAGTGGGCTATTCCTACGTCTTTGCCTGCTAGCTCGAGGGAAGACCCGTCGGCGAAGAGGAGGTTACTCTGGAATTGAAAATAAAAGTTAACCACTTCAGCTGACTTAAACAGAGGAGCTTCTTGGTGGCATTACCTGATACTCGAATATTAAACTTAGGAAAGTTTTGATGCAACCCAATGAATAGATGCTGATAGTGATCAGTGTAAGTAGTGACTTACAGTTGGTTATGGCTATAAGACGCGACACAAATTGAGATGTTTGGGAAAGTCTATTTGCCCACTCAAGAGATTAGAAATGATTGACATGTCATGTTAGCATATTCATTTAATATGTGTGAAAAATTAGCTAGCCCTGGAATATTTTTTTTTCCAAGGTATTGAGATAAAATATGACTATATTTTTTGGGAGTTTAATAGAAATAGGAGCAGAGGGTGATATTTTTAAACTATGTTTTATATTTAAAATATTCTCACTACTTTCTTAGAATAGTATTTTCCTCACCTGCTCTAAGCCTTCATCATTAATGGCCTCTCGCATGATGTCAGGGTTGTCAGTGTCAAAGCCCATGTCACCAAATCCATCATCGTGAGTCACCAAATTCAGAGAGCCATAGTCCTCACGCATTGTGATCTCTTCAGCTCTCGACTGGTTAAGGGAGAACTGAGCTTCAATGTCTACTTCACTGTAAAGATTTAGGCATAAGTATTAGGAACACAGCTAAAACGGAGAGTTGGCATAGGTAGACATTTGAGAGTAAATAGTTATTACTAACATCAATTTTGACAAAATTATAAATGTTCCAAATTCTGTTAGTCCATCTTGTACAAAATATGTGCATTAATAAGTTCGAATTTATTAACAAACATAGGAGTCACTAAAGCTTGAACCAGTTATGAATAATACTAACTTCAACTCAGGCATGGCTGTGTCGAAGTCATGGAACACCTCTGGCAGTGTAATGGCATTCATGGCAGCCTCTCGATGTTCCTCTGGCAAGTCCACCATGCCTGGCCTAAAGGCCATCTACAAAAAAATCGACTAATTTATTCAATTTCTAAATCTGTGCTAATAAATTCTTAATTAATTTAGGTATTGCTAGTTCCTTATATATTTTAACCTTAAAATTAACTAAAACGAAAGATAACTTTGCTATGAAAGTAGAGTAAGAGTTGTATAAATTAATAGTTTTTATTAATTTATCTTAATTGTTAATAACATTTAACATTATTAGGTTTAACACTGTGGTGGCAATGCATGAGATATATTTAAAAAGTATCAAAAAAGGAACTGACATCAGTAAAGATGTTCAGCCTATGGCAATGGGATAGTTTTGTTTTTGTTTTTAAATCCTTATAATATTCATTATCTTTATACAGAAAAAAATTAAAACGCCAATATCTTGTTAACTATTAATTTTGGACCCCTAGTTGCTACTGTTACGCTTTTCAAGGAATAGGTCTATTTACCCTGTCACCCTGTATAACTTTGAAAGGCATACATTCAAAACCAAACCTGGGTTGTTTGCGTAACTAAAGGTACCTTATGAATAAAAAACTCTCCCGTGACTTTAAAGCTATGTTTTTCTTACAATGTAGTGCTTTGCAAGCACTTAATTTTTTTTTATTAATGTGAACAGATAAAACAGAATGTTTTTCATACAATTTTATTACTATAAGTCCCGTCGTACCGTATGGACTAATTTAACGTAAAAAATCTTTATTGGCTTTAGGTAATACATTTTCGGTTCATTTTATTGTTATAAACGTTAATCTGAGTGGATTGTAGCTGTTTTGTTATTAAAATGTAAATGGTTTTTTTTTTATATTACCAGTCAAGATGACCTCACTCCACCTGATGGAAAGCGGTCGTGAGGTCCAGATATGAGGTTGACAAGCTCAGTCATTCAACGAATCACTGGGCTGGCCATCCTCACCTTGAAGGCCTGCAGAAATGCCTTTTCACGCCCCGCTTGAAGAACCCGGGACTATACAAGGAAGGAAACACATGTGCTGGAAGAGCGTTCCACGTCTGGATGGTACGACAAAGAAACGAGTCACCGAACCTCTTAGTTCGGGCCAACAAATGTTGAATTGTGTGTGGGTGACGCCGTAGTCCAGCACGCGTGGTACGGGAGTGGAAAGGTTAGGGTGGGATAAGCTGGAATAACTCGTCAGAGCATTGTAGAAGCGATAGAGAACACTTAGCCTGGCAATGACTCTGTTCAGGACTCCGAGTTTACGGGAAGCAGTTCTAATGACGCTCTCAATGTAGTCCCGCTGGTTTAGGTTGCTACGAACATCCACGCCAAGGATATTTAGGCTATCCTTAATCGGTAGCGGAGTGCTCTGGGATGGGAAAGGAACGGCGATTTTGGCATTGAACTCGACAAGATTGCATGCACCCCATTCTGAAATGCGGTCCAACACTCCGTCAAGCTCAACAACAAGACTTCGCCTCTTCTCCTCGATGTCAGTCTGCTTTGCCCCAGGGCGCTCGAAATGACGCGCGTGGACCGTGCTACGAGGGGTGATCCAAAAGTAATGATACCTAAAATTCCCTTAGAAAAAAAATCTTTATCTTGGCTCTCAAAAAAGTCCTCAACCGCGGCCATCACGTCGCTATCATCGTCAAATTTCTTGCCTCGGAGGTGTTCCTTGAGTCGTGGAAAGAGATAGAAGTCACTGGGGGCTAGATCTGGTGAATAGGGGGGGTGTTCCACCAGCTCAAAGCCCGCTTCCTGAATGGCAGCCATGGCAATTGCAGCTTTGTGAACAGCCCGCAGTTTGCCTCGCCTTTTCTCCTTAATAGCCTCCCGCAATCTTCTTATTTGTTCTGCATAGTAGGAGCCTGTAATAGTGGCCCCCTTTTCCAAGTAGTCCACCATGATTATTTCTTCAGCATCCCAAAAAACAGACGCCATAACCTTCCCTGCTGAGCTTGACACTTTGAATTTCTTCGGCGTCGGTTCATGGGATCGTTTCCATGTCGTCGATTGTTGTTTTGTTTCAATATCAAAATGGTGGATCCAGGTCTCGTCCATTCTCACAAAACGTGACAAAAAATTATCCTTGTCTGCCTGGAACTTTTCGAGATTTGCTCTTGACATGTCGACTCGTTTCTTCTTTTGATCGTCGTTTAACATTTTCGGTACCCAACGCGCGGAGACCTTTCTCATATGCAATTCGTTCGCAAGGATTCTTCAATGCTGCCATATGAGATCCCTGTGAACTCAGCTACATGCCTGATAGTCACTCTTCGATCTTCCAATACAACTTCTTCAACTTTTTCACATTTTCTTCAGTGAGGGACGTCGATGGGCGTCTTTCGCGGTGTTCGTCTTCCGTCGATGTTCTTCCCAGCTTAAACTCCTTAGCCCAGCGTGCAACTGTGGAATATGGAGGAGAAGAGTCCCCTAATGTTTCCACCAAGTCGCTGTGTATGTCTTTGGTATGTCCTTGACAGTTCGTATTCAAATGAATGTAGCTCCCGGGAATCGTGGCCTATTTATATGATTTTTTTTTCCTTAACTAGTGGGTAACTGAGCAAGTGACTGATATTTATTTTGTATTTTTGTGTGCACTAGAAATAACTGATTATCATTACTTTTGGATCACCCCTCGTATCATCCGCATAGCAATGAATATTACCAAGAGATAACATGTCATTGATATGCAGAAGAAACAACGTCGGCGACAAGACGGAGCCCTGCGGCACTCCGGCATAAATCTGGAGAAAGCGTGATTTTCGGCTATCGCAGTCGTATCGTCCCTCCAGAAATCCGGCGACCCAGTCGCATAGGCGAGGTGGCAGACCATATGCCGGAAGCTTGGAAAGAAGCGAACGATGCCATACACGGTCGAAAGCTCTCGCAATGTCAAGGCCAAAGATTCCCCATGCTTGTCCATAGCCTCCCCCCAGATGTGTGTTACGTACGCTAGAAGATCACCCGTAGACCGTTTTAGTCGGAAGCCGTACTGACGGTCGTGAATGAGAGTGATCCTCTAGACAGCGGATGAGCTTCGTGTTTATGATCCGCTCAAACACTTCAGCTAAAACTGAGGTTACGGCTATTGGACGGTAATTGGCAGGGTCAGACTGGTCCCCTTTTTTGGGAACTGGTTGAACGTTCGCCTCCTTCCAAGACAGCGGCACAAGACCCGAATTGTAGGAGAGGCGATACAGGCTAGTGAACACTGGAGACAACTCCGCTGCACATTTCTTCAGCACCACAGCTGGAATTCCATCAGGGCCACTGGCTTTCCTGACATCGAGTGACTGCAGTTCGGCACGAACATCACACTGCCTGATACGAATATCAGGCATTGTGGAGCCGCAATGTGGTATTTCAGGCGGCGCAGCACCGCAGTCATCGATGCAAGAGTTTGCAGCAAAGAGGTTAGCAAGTAAATCGGCTTTCTCTTGCGGCTGATGAGTCAACGATCCATCTGGGAATCTCAGTGGGGGCAGCGAAGGCACGCAGAAGTTAGATTGCACGTGTTTAGCCAGTCGCCAGTAGGAGCGGCTACCCGTAGGGTGCGTGATGAGTTCTTGGCCAACACGTGCAATTCGCTGGGCGTCTGCTCTAATGTAAGCCCTCTTCGTGGCCTTGGTGGCTTTCTTAAAGGCTGCTTTCAGGGAGGCAAGGTTTGAATGATCATTGAGTGCCTGGGCCCTAGACCAAGCATGGGACGCAGCCTATTTTTGTTCAACAGCTGCGGCACAAATGTAATGCGATGCTAAAGTGGTTTAAAGTGTTGGCCCTGAAAAACTTTGTTTTGTAACCCAGTTATAGTAACACAACATTTTTATGATAATTAATACTTTACTAAACACTGTAGTCCTTTTTTACAAATTATCATTTTGTTAGTGGGCAGCTATAGCTATGATGCCTTTAAAGTTACTCATTGAAATTTACATGGTAAATAGTAAAAGTTTAGTTTAGTTTTTAATAAGGATTTGGATGAAAAATTTCAGGTAACTTTTTTTTTATAACGGCCTTCAAAATTCAGGAAAAAACAGAAATTTTAAATTATTCAATTTCCTATTTTTTTTTAGAGTTATGATGAGCGTTATGGATGTGAATTCATCAGAACCATCTAGCGCTTTTATTCAACTAATAAAGAAAAAAAATCAGGCTATTATCTCAACAGATTGCGATACAGTGACCGAAAAAGTGACTCAACCCAGAAATTTTCAAAAATTCTTCAAAAAATTCATAACTCGAAAACTACAAAAAATCAGGTAACATACATGGGGTATTTTCGGATACCCCTAAGTGTGAGGAAGCTAAAAAAAATTGTTGACGTGTATGTTTGGGCCACCCTGTATGTAACTGTTCCATAAATAGGTTTGTCTCGCTAGGCTTTTTTGTTATTTTTAACACTTTCACACAAAACACTTTTTATCCGATATACCAACGCACTATGGGACAGAACGGTATAAACCATCTCAAAATCTCTAACGTTTTAATTATGTAATCAAGTAATCAAGTATTTATTTCGCATACCAAGTGTTTTATAAGATCTTATTTAAATACATATGGTTCTTAATGAACCATTTTTAAATATAGGTGAAAAAAAGGTTTCAAAATTAAATTAAACAAAAAAAAATTGATAATATTAAAATATGTATTTTCAAAAAAATAAAAAACGAATATGTGTGTGTATCAAATACATTTATAGGTTTTTTTTTTTTATTATTTTAATATCAAATTTTTTTTTATTTCATTTTAAAATATTTAAAAAATTAAATGTTTATAAATATGAATTGTTTAAAAATATCTCAGTCAGTATCAGTATTCAATAAGAAATGCTCTTTAGCTTCTTCAAACAATTCCTATGGAATTAAATTATTCGATCCTTTTATACTTGATATGTAGGGATCAGATGTATACAGACAGCAAAATGTGCAGTACTTCTTTCATTGTAGCTGAATGCGAACACTTCCGGGCGTGGTGTAAACGATATCTCTTATAATCTTTATGACGAGATTCCAGAGCATCTTCAGATAATTGTCTTATTGGCAAAACTGATTTTTCCCTGACTAAATGATTTTTCATCCACCGCAAATGATACTCTATCATATTTGAGGTCAAATCCTCCACCGCAAAAAATATGTTTTTTTTAAAGTTAAATGTATATTAATAAAACTAAAATTAGTGCAATTGTGCAGTTAAATGTTTAATTAGTTTATACGAAAATTTTCCCTTAGATGACATTTTTGCTTATAGCTCGAAAAGATGCAAAAATGACGCAGGTTTTTTTTATTTTCTTGGAAACTTGAATAATAAAAAACCTCTATTCGAAAATTAAAAAGATGAAAAAATTCCTTGACACAAATAAATAGGTATTTAAAAAATATAGAAAAAAATTCACACCAAATTGTAACAAACAGTTAAAATGCAAATCTTAACCATTCTAAAAATTTATAATACTCTTAACTTTAAATGGAAAACTTATAAATTATCATACGTCAAACTTCACAAAGTGATTATCTTGTAAGTAAGAAATTATCAAAGTTCAGATTTACAGAGCAATTTAATTAATTAAAACTAAGTAGGGTGAAGCGCCAGAAATTTATTTTTTATTTATGTAACCATGAAACATTATATGGCCTAGATATGCATTGCCCATCTTCTAATACACCTATGTGCAACTTTGAGACTAACTAGACGTTGGGTGCACCCAATGACTAGAGATGATATCATGACATTGCTGAAAAGCAGCTAGACCTAAGAGTAATGATATCAACATTATGTCAGGGTATAAGTATAGTACTTTGATGAAGTTTGGTGAGCTAATGATAAAGGTAATTGGAAGAGGTGAAGGAAAACAAGTGTACTTTCTATGCTATTCTGACAAAGTAATTAATAGGATCAACACAAGGGTACTAATAAAATGTTCATACCTTGATCTTGACAAAAGCTTCATTACAATCCTGTAGCAAGTACTTGGCTTTCCTTGAGTATATTCGCACAACTCCAAGTAACAGATGGCCAGATGTACGAAGAGCCATCTTCACTTTTGGTTTTAAAATACCATCCACAGACTTCTCAATATTGGTCTCAAATACATGAGCCTTGGTAAGTTTCTTGTCCCAATGAGCAGCCAGCCAAATTTTGGCCAAGGGGCCTTTCTTGGCCAGCACAAAATGTGCGTAAAACATCTTGGTAGCTCACTGTTACCAATTCAGCCGATACATCAACCTAGTTCTGAAAATGAAATTTAACTGTTTTGTTTTCACTTGATGACTTTACTTAGATAGCAGAGATACAGAAATTCGTGAGTGGAAACAAACATTTCAATAATTAAAAGAAGACTGTTTATTATGCCAATAAACTATAACGACCGCTGGCAATTTGGCGCCTAATCTACAAAGCTAGGTACACTATTACTGAGGCTATATACCAATCAAAATATAACTTCGAAGATATCCCAGTAGTCTACAATAAATAATCTCACATTTTAATTTTAAATTACCTATTTGTGCTATCGGAAATTATAAATTTTAGCTTTCACACTCAACGTAAACATGACAACAATTACGCTTTCAAGATGGCGATGAAAAAAAGTTTCTACGTATTCTATTAACTATGGTTCTAGTCTACCATTACCGTGGTGGACAGAGGAGTCTATGGAAATAACGATAGACTAACATAGACCTAAAGGCTGTGCGTGCCGTGGGGTCCGATTTGGGCCGTAAGTGCGTTCCGAATTGGGTATGGGAACAAATTTTAAGGTTTTTTTTTTATTATCTACTACGCCGACTAGCGCTATGCAAAATTTGAGACTCCCTAAAGCTAATTAGGGCCGCCGTGCCGCCCTTTCCCCTCATGACTGCCCGCCGGCTTTGCACATCATAAATGCGCGCGCAGTACTTGATCATTATTAATGCTGCGATGTTATTTTAAAACTGCGATATCTCCTAAGATATTCATTGAAATCGAATGATGTAAAAGAGCAATTAGGTTTTGAATTGAATAGTCGTGATGAATAACGTATTTATTTGAATATGGATAAATATCATGTTTATAAAAACACCTTCGCAAATAATACATTATTTTAGAACAAATTTGGTTAGCATAAAAAAGGTTATAGTGAGACAAACTTAAAAGATAGACATATGCTGCCGAGGACTTTTTTAGAACTTTTAAAGGGTACTAACTCTGTCATACAAACAAACTCTTCAGCTTTATAATATTATTATACTTTAAGTAACCATACTAATACTATAAAGCTGAAAAGTTTGTTTGTTGGTTTATTTCCTTTTTTTGATGTTCCTATAAAAGGGGAAACTTGATTTTTCACCCATAGTGAGACGGTAGGCAGTAGGCAGGACTTGAAATAGCCATTCGCTATAATTCCAACCCTTTCAGGTAGCACTTGGTTTCAGAACTTTGCAAAATAAATTGTATCTGAAGTCTACTTCTCACATTCTCGTGAGATGCTACATGAACGGCGAGCTCTGTTCCTGCCGTAAGTGCTGTAAATCAGTAATTTTCTCCTCATTATTTATTTACCACGATTCGGAGAAAAAACAATGTGGGAACACTAAGTGAAAATGTGACGTCATGAGTTCGCAATGTTCAAAAATTAGTAAAAAATTAACTACTGGCCAAGATCAACAAATTATTTAAATTAGTTAGGTACTTCAAATAGTTAAAGGTATTTATAAAAAAAAAATTGTTCCTAAACCCAATGGGCGATGCCAGAATTCAAGAAGGTTTTTTTTTTTTTGCGAAAATATAGGCCATTTAAAGAAAGTAATTTGAGTATTTCATTTTTTGTTTCATTATTTTCATGATTTTTTAAGTTTTACCGGAAGTGACGCATTTGCTGGCTGTATCTTGAGCAGTTTCTTGGCCTTAAAAATGGCTGGCAACTTTGCTACTAAAAATAACTTGCAAACTTCAACATTGTTTGATTGACATTGAAATAACCTATTCAAGTGTTATAGCTTGTTGTGTTATTCATGTTGTTATTTTGAGTTTTGTTACGACTATTAGCCTTAAATCTTCCGGATTTATTTGCAAAGCATTTTGTGTTTAATCAAGATTTAAGTAACGTGCGAATTATGTGGTTTTTCACACACCTGCGTTTTCTTGGCATTGAACTCGACAAGATTGCATGCACCCCATTCTGAAATGCGGTCCAACACTCCGTCAAGCTCAACAACAAGACTTCGCCTCTTCTCCTCGATGTCAGTCTGCTTTGCCCCAGGGCGCTCGAAATATCGCGCGTGGACCGTGCTATCATCCGCATAGCAATGAATATTACCAAGAGATAACATGT
Organism: Udea olivalis; assembly: GCA_947369235.1. Taxonomy (NCBI): domain Eukaryota; kingdom Metazoa; phylum Arthropoda; class Insecta; order Lepidoptera; family Crambidae; genus Udea; species Udea olivalis. The sequence goes on along the minus strand of OX376349.1, from coordinate 6,171,858 downwards.
CATTGATATGCGGAAGAAACAACGTCGGCGACAAGACGGAGCCCTGCGGCACTCCGGCATTAATCTGGAGAAAGCGTGATTTTTGACCATGGCAAAGGACACGAATTCTACGTCCCTCCAGAAATCCGGCGACCCAGTCGCATAGGCGAGGTGGCAGACCATATGCCGGAAGCTTGGAAAGAAGCGAACGATGCCATACACGGTCGAAAGCTTTGGCAATGTCAAGGCTGACGGCCAAAGATTCCCCATGCTTGTCCATAGCCTCCCCCCAGATGTGTGTTACGTACGCTAGAAGATCACCCGTAGACCGTTTTGGTCGGAAGCCGTACTGACGGTCGTGAATGAGAGAGTGATCCTCTAGGTAGCGGATGAGCTGCGTGTTTATGATCCGCTCAAACACTTTAGCTAAAACTGAGGTTACGGCTATTGGACGGTAGTTGGCAGGGTCAGACCGGTCCCCTTTCTTGGGAACTGGTTAAACGTTCGCCTCCCTCCAAGACAGCGGCACAAGACCCGAATTGTAGGAGAGGCGATACAGGCTAGTGAACACTGGAGACAACTCCGCTGCACATTTCTTCAGCACCACAGCTGGAATTCCATCAGGGCCACTGGCTTTCCTGACATCGAGTGACTGCAGTTCGGCACGAACATCACACTGCCTGATACGAATATCAGGCATTGTGGAGCCGCAATGTGGTATTTCAGGCGGCGCAGCACCGCAGTCATCGATGCAAGAGTTTGCGGCAAAGAGGTTAGCCAGTAAATCGGCTTTCTCTTGCGGCTGATGAGCCAACGATCCATCAGGGAATCTCAGTGGGGGCAGCGAAGGCACGCAGAAGTTAGATTGCACGTGTTTAGCCAGTCGCCAGTAGGAGCGGCTACCCGTAGGGTGCGTGATGAGTTCTTGGCCAACACGTGCAATTCGCTGGGCGTCTGCTCTAATGTAAGCCCTCTTCGTGGCCTTGGTGGCTTTATTAAAGGCTGCTTTCAGGGAGGCAAGGTTTGAATGATCATTGAGTGAGCCTGGGCCCTAGACCAAGCACGGTACGCCGCCTGTTTTTGTTCAACAGCTGCGGCACACTCGCGATTGAACCAGGGACCAGTTTTGCTAGCACTGACGACATCAGTAAAAGGAATGTAGTATTCCATTCCGGTACTGATCTCGTCAGCGATAGCAGATGCACTCTCTGAAGCATCCCTTTCTCCAAAGCAGCACTGCCACCAAGGGACGGAGGCAAAAGACTCTCGCAATCCGTCCCAATCTGCCGACGAGTAGTGCCATAACCGCCGCGTCACCTCCACAGGTTGTGGGGAAGCTGCAAAAGGCACTGTAGCGCCAACCAGACAGTGATCGGAGGAGCCCAATGGAGCACCAACTGACACTTTATACCCGGCTGGGTGACTCGTCAGCAGAAGGTCCAATAAAGAGGGAGTATGACCGACAATATCTGGTACCCGGGTGGGCTGGTGTACCAGTTGCGTCAGGTCTTGCGTGAGAGCAAACGCATGGGCAGTTCGGCCTACATGGTCTGTTTTTGATGAGCCTAACCAGGACTCATGGTGGGCATTGAAGTCTCCCAAAAACACCATTTCGGCATTTGGGAACTGCGCCTGAGCGTTGTCTGCGGCCTGACTCAGATGCTCGAAGAGTCGAGTTGTCTCGGCGTCGCCTTTGTGGGAGCGGTATATGCACGCATAGACCCGGCTTGTGGAGCCCAGGTCAACGTGCAACCAGAGGGTGGAGAGGGATGGGTCTTCTAGGCAGCGGAGACGGCTACAGCAGACGTCCGCCCTGACGAATAGACATACACCGGCTTTAGGTTGGAAGGACTCTTCCAGCACATAGCCGGGGTAGTGCAGGTATGACGTATCGGCAGGGCGGCCTATCTGTGTTTCCGTCAAAAAGAGCATCGCAGGCCTCGCCGTCTCAAGGTGTTGATGGACGGCGTTGAGGTTTGCATGGAGTCCGCGGATGTTAGCGAACTCCACCTCAAACAGCGTGTTGGTGGGGGATGGGGATGCCGCTGTAGGCCGTTTTTTCGTGCTTCTGACTGCCATAGAAGTTGGAGGATGGGAGGGGCGTGAAAGGACGACTGTGATCGAGGCAATGAAAGACAAAGCGTGGTGCCCTGCATTGGTATTAATCGCGTGGAATAGTGTAGGCCGGTCCGCCGGACGGAAGGGCCCCCGTACCCCCTCGGGTGTGGTCGCCGGGCCCCACCGGAACCGGGCACCACCCGGCACGACGAGCCACCCCGAGATTATGCGCGACCTGGTGGGGCAGCCTCCAGAGGTGGTTAACCCCTTTTGGGCCCCTGTACTATGCCGCGGGCGGCCAGCGGCACCACCGTTTCTACGGGTCTCCCTGGCCGGCGGGCCGATACACACTACACACACAATACCGCCGCTAGGGCTCCCACTGGTCCAACAATTGCCACGATCACAGTCCCCCTGGCACCGGTTAGTGCAGTGCTGATCCCGAAACGCGACCCGACCGAGATAGGTCAGAATCACTTGGCGGGTTTTACACAACTGCATGGTGGTAACAACAACCGGCCGACATAAGTCTCCCACCTGAAGAGCAGATGGTCTGCTGGAAGAAACCCTTATTTATTTATTTATTTATTTATTCTTTTAAAGTGCCGCCACCAGCACGGCACAAAATATTTGCATATTTGCGGAAAGCATTTTTGATCTAAGGATTTTAAAAAGAAAACAACTACGGAGAAATGCTATGTATATATGCTAATTGAAATACTGCTAAGCCATAAAGTGATGAAGTTTTAAGTTAATTTCCACTCCATATAGCCAAAAAAAGCTGTAAAAGATCAGCCTCTGGCACCTCAATGCTCAAATGCTTCGTTGTTCTGTTTACTTTTTCTTCTTTATTCATTTATTTTTTACTCCTTAAACAAATTCAAAACTAAGAAAAATATATTAATTATGAATTTTACACTCTACAGAGCTGTCTACAATTATTTGCAAAGAGTCCATTTGCTAAGTTTTAATTTGGGAAATGAAATTTTCCGAAAAATTGTTCGGGAAGCGATGATTTGGTAATTTTTTTGGATGAAACGAAGGTAACCCATATTATGGTTATCATGGGCCCGATTTATAAAGGGTTGAGTGATTATATAGGTACATGCTTATGTCAAGTGAGCCCATTTTGTCCTACGTCCTTTGTCAATAAATAAAAGTTAAAATGAAGGCCTTTTATTTTGAATTTAACCCCTTTATCCTAAGTGAAACAGGTAGGTTCGTCGTACAGGTATCTTCGATTTCATTTTATCGGTACCACCAATCCACAGAATCTTTGGTTAGCACAACCCTATTATGTTGGATATGATGTTGGCAGTATAGCTTGTCATAGTTTTGTAAGGTTGTCACTGAGCAGTCCATGCCTTTCATACATTGCCTTTATTTTTTCTTGGTACGCGAGTCCCGTCTCATATAACGCTAGTTAATAAATCCACTTTTTTATGACAACAAGAGTCAACTGTCAATTGACGTTTGGTTTCAGGGTTGCCATTGTAAAAATAAAAAGGCGAAAAGACTTGACGTCATAAAGGTCAAACAAAGGACGTAGCTTTTTGCTCAAATATTTTAAAAAATACGAAAAAAAATCAAAATCTGATTAATGAAACTGTTCAGTAATGCCTTTCCTCGAAATGGTTTTGGAATTGTTTTTTTTTCAAAATTGGTCATCGCCCATTCTTTCCGTGAGAGGAGAACAAGTAGATTTAGTGGTTGAAGTCGACACAGACTATGGGATACAGCTAATCTCATTGGTGCATGGGGTGTTGTGACTGTTGAAATACTTGTACTTAGATTTATCTTCAAATCCTATTATAATATCCAATTGCTCTTCAGTGCTACACTAATTTTTGTTCAGTTAAAGAAACTCCGGCCATTTGACTTCTATGTCTAACCAGTCGCCGAACTTTTAAAAAAAATTGTCTTGTGAGCTGTTAGCTGACTTCCACCACAGAGTACATTTATATATACTGAAAACTTCCACTTTCGTTTTAAAGTACTTGTTAGCACAAAATGTTTTCAGTTTGGTCTTTTGTTCTTCAGTCAACGAAAATTCGTTTGTTGCGATAAACACTTCTTGAAACAAAAGATTCGCATTATAATATATTTGCCTCATGTAAAAATACGTCGAGATTTGTAACAAGTCTTTCCATACTTAAGATTCACACAACAAAAACGTTAGAATACAAAACAGTACTGATAAGTGTGATGAAATACAATATATTTAGTGCAGGTCATATAATGACTGTTTTTATAAGATTGTAAAATAATAGAAATATGTAGGTTGGTCATAATCATGCATTCATTACATACCTTCATTATTTTTCTACTGCTACCCAAGTACCCACAGTACCCACTATCGCGGAATGAAACGACTTACTTTATTCATTGCATTTAGGTTTTTGTAAGGAAGTGTGATTTGTGCAAAAATGACAAATATTATCAAAGTCGACAAAAAAGGATCTTGACCACCGCAATCAAAATGTCTCCATTTTTATCACCTTGCAAATACGTAATTTTATAAAAATGTGTATTTGTTAAAGTACGATGTACGATGCGCTCTAAAATTCACTCGTAGCGATTTTGAATGGTGGAGCGTTGTTATATTTGTTGGGATTTGAATCAAACTCTTGAAGCGTATTCATAGAAAATTTAGTTTAAGTATAGCGTTTGCAAAGAAGTCTGTTAAGCAAACGTGCGCCTGATTATGCCGGTGCTGGTTCAGATGCCAGCCACTCTTGATACGCCATCGTTGCCTGGGACAGTATTAATAATGCGGCCTAGACACCACTTCAAGGGAGGAAGGTGGTCGTCTTTTATGAATACCAGCATGTCAGGCTTGATATTTGCTTGACGTGTCTTCCATTTGGTCCTTATTTGCATCTCTGAAATGTATTCCTTAGTTAGACCATCTGGCCCAGAAGTGCTGGCGTAGTTGTTCTACTCGCTGGTAACGCGTTAGAGTAGACGGAGTAGCATTCTGAAGGTCTTTGCGTGGTGGTGCTGTCAGTGGACGGCCGACCAAAAAGTGAGCTGGACTTATGGGATTGTAGTCATCAGGATCTGTGGACATTAAGAGGACGGGAGTTCAAGACAGCTTCAACTTGTGTTAAAACCATATTGAATTCTTCGTACGTTAAGTGTGAAGTACCAATAACGCGTCGCAAATGGTATTTGCATGATTTTACGCCAGCTTCCACATATCCCTCGAAGTGCGGTGAGTTCAATTATGTGATTCTTATATTGTAATTTGACACCTTGTATACCATATTTGACACAAATAAATGATTGATTGATTGATTGAGTAAGGAGGAATGAAGTGAAAATTCATTTTAGCATATAATCAATGATATCTTGTGAACAACTAGAGAGAAACCTAGTAAATTAATTCATCAACCCTACAAAGTTCCTGCCGTTGTCAGAAAATATGTCAGATGGTTTACCGCGACGAGAAATGAATCTGCTAAAGGCTGATTATTAAGCATCCGTTGACAAGTCACCCACCAATTCTAAGGTAACGGCGCGAGTTGCGAAAATGTTGGAATAAAAATCGCAACTTACGCCTTCATAGTTCGTGTGCCTCGGCCCTTACGATTCAAAATGTAAACTGTTCCCATATAATCGACCCCCTGAGTGCTTAAGAAGAAACCCAGGAGTCAACCGTTGCGTAGGTAGGTTACCCATAATAGGAGTGAGTGTTTTAACGCGGAGACGGCAACACGTAACACAATTGTAGTTGTAGATTGTTTGTTTAGCGACGTTTCTTCCACCAAACGGCCACCAAGTTTCCCTAATTACATACAACAGAACTTGTGGCGCTGCATGCAGTATTGTCTGTCTGTCCAATGAAATTCTGTTCAAGAGTCAGGGCCCTGTTGAGTTGATGTCAGTCAGTGCCTGTACTGTGATTTGCGTGTTGCGTGTGTGGTAGGTTGCACACAGTCGCCATTGCCAACAGCAACAAAACCAAAAATAGAGATGACCTTGGTTGGAGCGACCGTCAATCCATTTTTAAAAAAATACTTACGTTAGAGTTGAAGTTTCTCAGGCCTTAAGCTACAGTTACACATGCTCATTACTAGCACGAAAGCATGCTACTAATGAGCAAGTTCTACTTAGTAGCACGTATGTCGAAGCCTTGCTAGTTATGAGCATGCTACTTTCAAGTATGCTTAAAAATCGACAGCCGTGGTATTTATGAGCATGCTACCTGCGGCGCGGGTGGAAGGGGGCTTAGCACGTGTGAACAGATTTGCTTATTGAGCATGCTACTAGTCTAGTATCCATTGAGAACTGGTATAGAGATGTCATTCTCGGTTCAATTATATAGCGAGGTTGTGGTTTATCTATACATAATATATTATAAAGAGGAATGATTAGTTTGTTTGTATTAAATGGGCTCCGAATCTATTGGATCGATTTAAAAAAATCCTTCACCATTAGAAAGCTATACCATCAGGGGCCCTGTTACAATCTGTTATAGCCGGTCAAGTAAATTTCCTAAACTGAGGGTAGCGAGTAATTTCGTGCCTAGAGGATGCATTTTTACTGACAGGTAACCGCTGACTGGCTGAAAATGTAAGAAATCGCTCGTTACGCTCAGCTTAGGAGATCAACTTGACTGGCTATATGAAATGGTAATACGGCCTAGTGACAAAGGCTATCTTTCTTTTTAATTTAGGCTATATGCTATTAATTCGATAATATCAAAACTATCGATAGGATGCGTGTCGATTGTATCGGTACTATCGATAGTTTTGCCCTATCGAAAGTCGAAAATTATACGGTAATATTGCAAGCTCATACAAGGTTTAGTTTTACTTCCAATCGATAGTATCGAAAATACCTCGATAGTTACTAAAAAAGAACTATCTATAGTATCGATAGGTGTCGATAGTTTTAAATAGTGTAGATAGCATCGACTTTAAAGGCGCGATTCTATCGATAGTATCGAAAAAGGTCAATAGCACCGCTTTACTCTCATTATCGATACTATCGATAGTATCATCACGGGTCGATAGTTTCGATAGGACTATCGATTATACGACTAATTTTCAAGGTCAACTATCGCTATCGAAACTATCGCTATCGCAACAACACTATTTCGAATCGAACCCGTGCTTAAAAAGCATGTGTGTCAATCCTTTGCTTTGAGCACTGTCGTTTAGTAGCAGGCTTAAAAAAGCATGCTTATAAAAAGCAAGTATGTCAGTAGATGAGCGTGCTCGTTTGTAGCATGCTTATTAGCGTGCTAATAAGCACGCTACAAATGAGCATGTGTAACTGTAGCTTTACATTAAGAGTTATAATCTGTCTTGTTTGCTGTCATTGTCAGCAGAGTTCGCAAATTGTCTGTCAAATTCATTCATTCATTCAGACATTGCTCTTTTCCGGTTTACCTGTGGTGTGTGCGAGACGTAGGTTTTTTGAAATCTCTAAAATTTAGATCAATCTCTGTGTTATTTTGCTGTTTTCTTTTTTATTTATCTAATTTTTTGTGTGAAATGGCAAAATTACTAAATATTTAGAAGGTTTACTTAAAATTTCAGTGTTGAAAATGTTTATCAAAATGGGTCTCGAATCGTTCATCATTTGTGGCCAGACCGATGATGTGACTTCTGATCAATTTTGTATTGATTTTGTTGCTAGGTCTGCCCCAAGCTTCCAAAGATGGGTGCCTACAGATACATTCAGGAATTATATCGCAAAAAGCTGAGCGATGTTATGCGTTTCCTCTTGCGTGTCAGAGTATGGCAGTATCGTCAGTTGACTCGTATGCACCGTGCTCCGAGGCCTACAAGGCCCGACAAGGCAAGGAGACTGGGATACCGCGCCAAGCAAGGTATTTATCAACAAGTAGGGAGTTGACCTGCAACGTGGTGTTATTTACATGCTTTATGATTCTAATCTAAATATTGTTTTGTAGGTTATGTGATCTTCAGAATTCGCGTGCGCCGCGGTGGTCGCAAGCGCCCGGTGGCGAAGGGTGCCACTTACGGCAAGCCCAAGAGCCACGGTGTCAACCAGTTGAAACCCACACGCAACTTACAGTCCATGGCTGAGGTAAATTCAATAGGCGTTTTTCTGGACCTGCTTTATTAGGCCAGTGTTTTGCATTCTTCAGGGTTTGGGTTTGTCTCTCCGAGTAGACATTTGAAATCGCACATCTTATGAAAGTGTGGTGTTATTTTTATGTTAATGTAGATTAATTTTGTCTTTCAATGAAACATTGCTAATAGAAGAATCATCGTAATAGACATTCTCTCATTGCCTAGGAATTATAAAATTATCAATTATATGTCAAATTAAACAAGGTGCCAGTAGACTGAAACAAGAAAAAATCGACCGGATCCTAGGGACTCTAGCGGGGAGCAGGGAAGGTACTGGCAATCTATTTAACCACAATTTATTTTGCAGGAACGTGTTGGTCGTCGTTGTGGTGGTCTGAGAGTCCTCAACTCTTACTGGGTAGCACAGGACTCTTCCTACAAATACTTTGAGGTCATCCTCATTGATCCCTCACACAAGGTAATTTATTATAATTTTGTTCATGAAAGTGACATTGATGAACTTGTAATCTTCAATCTACCTGATGAACTACTATGTCATGCACCAATCTGAAAGGTTTTGCTGAAATATCACCTACCGTTTTATCTGATATCATAAACAAGTCTTGTCTTTAATTACTCCCAGAGTCATTGACAATAATGAGACCTTTATCTTAGGCTATCCGCCGAGACCCCAAGATCAACTGGATAGTGAACGCCGTCCACAAGCACCGCGAGATGCGCGGTCTCACATCGGCAGGGCGCAGCTCCCGCGGGCTCGGCAAGGGCCATCGCTTCTCGCAGACCAAGGGAGGCTCCCGTCGCGCGACCTGGATCCGCCGCAACACACTGCAGCTCCACCGCAAAAGATAGGCGCGAAAGCTACGCCATTGACTTTCTATTTGCTTTTGTATCTATATTCTCACATGGAAAGCCAATGGCTTTCAATAAAATTAACAACAAATGCATTGGTTTTATTTGTAGATTTACTGTTGTAGGTCAGGAATTGGAAGTGGTAAGTCAATACAATGACATTTTGAGGCCTGACTTTACTGTTTTCTAATCACTAAATCAGAATATTATTTTGCAGATCAATCAGCATATTCTTTTGATGTAGTCATCATGTATCATCAGGCATCATGCTACCTTCTTTTTACAGGGTAAGAATCATTTTTTATTGTCAAGTCTGTTAATTTTGACAAGGTCTTTCCAACATGTCTTACTAATAGTTTTCTTCTGATCATTTCTAAATCTACCTGATGAACTACTTTGTCATGCACCAATCTGAAAGGTTTTGCTGAAATTTCACCTACCATTTTATCTGATTACATTAACAAAACCTGTCTGCACAGCTCCTTATGCTATTGATTCTAATCAAACCTGTTTCTTAGGGAATCCACAAGATCGACTGGATTAACCTTGTGCACAAGACCGCGAGACACGCGAGCTGATGTCTGCAGGGAGAAGCTACCTATTTTCATGAGGTAAGAAAGAAGGAAACTCATTTCTTGCAAGTGATATCTCATGATTAAAATATAATGATGTTAAAATGCTTTATGAATGCGCAAACCATGATTACCACGCATTTATTAACTTCCTTGGATGGCTGATAAATATAATAAATGTTTAAAATTTAGTTAATTTTACACAATCCTGTAATAATATTATGTTGTATTACTGTCAACAGTTACGTACGTGTCTTCGCTGATTCCTCTCCCTGCCATAGCTGATCATCAGTATTTCAGGTAATTGTGTTTTCATTTTTATCCAAATTCATTTAAGATTGCTTGTCAAACCATTGTTGGCAAGAAAGTGAAAGTTGGAAATATTAAGCTCTTACCTAGGTGCGGTTGCCGATTATTGATTTTCAGTAAACCTCAATCCGGTAAGATACAAAAAACACATATCCAGTTTAAATGTATTTTTTTCATCAGTCAAGAACCCCTCCTAATACTAAAATAGTCTTAATTTTATTTTTTATTTTTACAGGTAAAATGGTCTTGCTTGAAGCGCGACATCTTGGTATACATTGTCGGGTCGCGAGTGTAATATATTTCTTATTAATATGTCTTAAAAACAATATAATGCTTTTTTATAACTTTGGTTTTTTCTTGACTAGGCTTATTTTTAAATGCACAGCAAACAACTTATCATTCATCTATTTATATTCATCAATTAAATTATTTCCTCATCAAATATATCCTTTGACTGCAAGTAAACTTGTATAGGAAAATTGTATAGCAAAATTAGCAATACAAATATTTCGAATAAAATACATCAATAGTACGTGATAGTAAAAATAGTATAAATTTACATTTTAACCAAGTATGTAGCGCATGCATATAAAAATATCAGGTTTTATCATATTTTTTTCTCAGACGCGACAAACTTTTTTACAATACATTAAAACTATTTTCATATCAAATATGCTGATTGCATAGAAAATTAACCTGTGCGCACATACCTACATAATATTTACAGCCCTAGCAAAATAACTCAAATTAGATATAATATAGGATATTCACACAAAAAGTAAGTTACACCGTGCTTGGAAAACATCTAACTGTCCTTTAAAATGTGAAGAATTCAGTAAACTTCGTGCTTCTTTAAAAGAGCGTATAACATTAGCTTACTCTGAGTATATTCATAGTTTGGAAACCAGCCTTAAGACAAACCCTCGAGCTTTTTGGAGTCATGTATCGAGTCTTCGCAGTGGCGGTGGTTTTGAACCTAATGTAACTTATAAAGCTATACCACACTCAGGCGCCGATACTGCCGCGGCCTTTGCAAGTTTTTTCGAAAGTGTTTACATAACAGATAAAACAATAGCTCATTTTAGTAATTCACTACCAGATGTAGACATGTGCGTACATACTGAACGGTATAGTGCAAGTGATATTGAGTCAGCCATAAAAAAACTTAAACATACACAGTCGATTGGGCCTGACGGTATACCTACATCATTTGTAAAGGTTTGCAGTGAACTTCTTAGTATACCTCTTACCCGCCTCAATGGAAAACGACTAAAGTTATACCGATCCCTAAATCAAGCAATAAAACTTCGGTTGAGAACCATCGGCCATAGCAATACTTTCGGCATTTGCTAAGATATTTGAGACACTGTTGCATAAAACCATAAATGACCAGATTCAACCATACCTTGCGGAAGAACAGCATGGCTTTAGGGCACGCAAATCAGTAAATACCAACTTTCTTACACAATGTGTAGCGACTAGTCTGAATAGCGGTAAGCAGGTGGATGTGTTATATTTTGATTATCAAAAAGCATTTGATCGCGTTGATAACAATATCCTCCTAGCTAAACTACACTCTTTAGGATTTGCTCCGCAAATGATACAATTATTGCAAAGCTATCTGGCAGAGCGACAGCAATATGTTAGACACGGGTGTTATGTCTCAGCGCCTTATGCCACTACTTCAGGTGTCAATCAGGGCTCGATATTGGGACCATTTCTCTTTCTTCTCTTCATTAATGATGTTATTGGGGTCATTAAATATGCAAGGTGTCTCTTGTATGCTGATGACCTCAAAATTTATATGGAGATTGAGAACGAAAATGACTGTAACCTCATTCAACAAGACATAGAAGCCTTACTCGAATGGAGCAAGCGCAATAGGATGGATTTGAATCTCTCGAAGTGTTTTGTAATGTCGTTTACTAGGAGGCACTCACCGGTGGAGTTTAAATATCAGCTTGGTGGCAACGATATCTCTCGTACGATCACAATGCGAGACCTCGGTGTAACTTTTGATCCTGGCCTGAACTTCAACCAACACATTACCGAGATTACTAAGGAATGTTTTCGTCGTTTGGGCTTTGCACTGCTTTAAGTAAAAAAATATGTAAATAGTTAACTGTACCTACCTAGTAATTATTAGGTATACGTTAATGAAAATGCTTTACATTTGAAAAAATAGTAATGAGTCACGAACATAAATTTGATGCTTAAATATTAATATTTTGAGGTAGCTATTTTGGTGTGCAATCAGTATAGGTAGGTATTTGATTGGTATTGAGATTTTTATTTCATACAAAAAGGAGATTTTGTGATTTGTATTTAAATACTACCCTTTATTTTATACCTTGCCAAATTTAGGATGATAATTTTGATAGTTCACGCCTATGAATATTGCATTTTTTTTTCGGTAAAGTTTAAGTGTACAGCGGCGTTCACATCAACCTTTACAAAGGGGCACCTTCTGCTGCTGATAATATAATACCCATTTTGCAATGGTTTTGTAAAGGTTGATGTGAACGCCTCTGTACTATAAAATAAAATCGTACTTTATTGACAGGTGCCGCCCACTTAGTGAAGTGCCATGAAAACGAATAACAAAAGATAATAGAAAATCGGATGTGAAACAAAATTAATCTAAGACTGAAGCTCGATATTTGGGTACCTCACGAGCTAACTGAAAGAAACCTAATGAACCGTGTACTCATCTGTGATTATTTATTACGACGTAATAAAACCGCGAACCATTTTTGAAGAAGCTGATAACTGGTAATGAAAAGTGGATCTCGTACGACAAGAACGTGCGAAAAAGGTCGTGGTCAAAAGCCTGTCAGGCTTCACAGACTGTGGCGAAACCCGGGTTAACTCGCAACAAGGTGATGTTGTGTGTGTGTGGTGATTGGAAGGGCATTATTCTACCACCAGGCAGGACCATCGATTCTGAACTCTTCTGCGAACAACTGATGAGATTAAAGCAAGAAGTTGAGAGAAAGCGGCCGGAAGTAATCAACAGAAAGGGTGTGGTTTTTCATCATGATAACGCTAGACCTCTCATCACATCTTTAGCCACTCAGCAAAAATTAAGAGAGTATGGCTGGGAGGTGTTAATGCATCCGCCGTATAGTCCTGACCAAAGATAATATAATCACTACTATTTATTTTAGTCCTGACCTTGAACCTTCAGATTTCCACCTGTTGGGGTCTCTTCAGAATTCTTTAGGCAGTGTCAGGTTATCATCACGAGAGGACTGCCAAAACTACTTGTCGCGGTATTTTGATCAGAAGCCTCAAAATTCCTATAGCAATGGGATCATGTCATAAAAGATGGCAAAAAGTAATCGAACAATTCCGGAATATGGAATACGACGGCGGTGCTGATAGTGACTTCTTGCGACGCACTGATACACGATTTGCGCGGAAATACCATTTTATTATTTCAGGGTCGCGTATTTGTTCCGACGCGGGGTCACCACTGTTGCGGACCGATTCAACGCAGTCGAAGGCTTTGCTGTAGTCGAAACAAAGCACAGCGGGGCTATTGAACTTTCGTCTTTTCCAGAATCTGACGAATATTCTGAATCTGCTCTCTAGTTCCTTTTCCCTTCACGAAACCAGCCTGACGATCTAGATAGCTATGGAGCCTGTGATTTATTACGTTCAACAGGATTTTGCTGGCATGAGGGATCAAGACAATGGTCCTATAGTCACTGCACTCAGTGGAGGAGCCCTTTTTGTGTAAAGATATGAAAACCGATTCCGTCCATTCCTGCGGCCATTGTCCAGAGTTCCAGATTGCGTTACAGATGTTAGTTAAAATTGCAATCCCTTCCTGGCCACGGTGCATAAGTTCAGCAGGAATCCCATCTTTGCTATGAGATTTACCTTGTTTTAGAGATTTTATAGCTCGCTCTATTTCCATCGGTAGAATCTTCGGTTCTTTTTCTTGGAAGTTCCATGGTTCTGATCTCAAGGCCGAACAAACATCATCATACAAAGAGCTGCAGTAATGATTCTAACGACCAAGGACCAGCGCTATGTCCGTGAGAAGAGTTTCTTCGCTACTTTTAATGGCACATGTTTTGAAAGTGCGAGTTCTAGTGAGGTCTTTGACTTTCTGAAAGAGGTCTTTGGTCTCATGTTTCACGGACTGTCGTTCCAATTCTTCGCGGAGTTTATTAATTTGGTTGGTTTTATCGCTTCTGCATCGGCGTTGTATTTCAGCGCTTAAGGGTGCACACCCACGTCAGACTTTTTGTCGGACCGATAATTGGGCCGATTTTGTATTTCATATTATTTCTGACCTACTTTTTGTCGGACGTGTGCGTTGCTCCATTGCTATCAGTACGTTCTATTTCTTCTTCTTCTTATTTTATGACTGGCAACCCACTCCTTTTAATAAGGATTACTACTGCCATTTTCAAGTGATATGTTTTGGGTACAGTTTGGTAGGCGGGTAAGGGATAGGATTTTTGGGCAGTCAGATATAGTACATACCAATAATAGGAAAATGGAGTAACTATAGCTTAATGTTATGATGGGAAAGGTATTTAACAATGGAATAATTGTATTTGTTATTGCTGAGAGATAGTATAGAAGACAAGTCATACGGAAGGGGGGCTTATACTTAATTAAAATATCATGTAGTGAGAGAGAGTCATAAAACGGACATTTAAATAAGATGTGCTCAATTGAGCCTTCTTCCAGACCACATTCACATAGTGACGAATCTTTGACATGTAGTTTGGAAAGGTGAACTGGAGTAGAACAATGACCAAGTCGAAGCCGAGATAGAGTTGATGAAATGTATTTTTTGAAATGCAATTTAGAAAACCAAGGCTTGAGAGATACATTTGGTTGAAATTGACTATAAAATCTGCCTTTACTTTGACTAGAGTTTTTCCAATCCCGACTCCATTTCTCCAGCAAGAAATTGCGAGGGATTAATGAGAGATCTTGACTGTAAATTTTTTTGAAACCTGTGTGGCCCTGTCTTGCTGCCAATTTAGCTAATTCATCTACCAATTCATTGCCTTGAATTCCTGAATGTGCAGGAATCCATGACAATTTGACAGTCATATTTAAATCAGAGCATTTCTTTAGTTTTGATTTTACTTCTAAGGCTAGAGGGCTAATAGAGTTACGATCGAATGGATTAGAAAGAAGAGATTGTAGAAAACTTAATGAGTCCGAAAATATTATTGATTGTTTAATATTTGAACATAATATATATTTAATACATTTTAAAATGGCCAAACCTTCGCTACTAAAATTTGTTGTAAGAGAAGGATACTTAAATAATTGAAAAAAACCAGTCGAGTGTTGCAAAAACGCAGCACCCACACAATTAGAGGAGTCAGAAGAAAGGTCTTCAGAGGTAGTTTTAGATGCATCTATATAGAAAATTTGGAACTCTGAAAGAGCATTATTTTTAATGAACTCATGAAGTTTTGAATTTGGGTCACGAGTGTCCTTATGATACCTATTGAGAGTAGAATGTCCGGTTGGAAAATAATGTCACTATAATTATAATGGAACAGAGGAAAACATGGAAATTTTATGACGTCACATTCAAGGTTTTTAAATTTTCTGAGACTAGATATTAAATAAGGGACCGGCTTATTAGACCAAAAACCATTATTTCCTTCCAATAGTACGAGTAGGTACGTTAAGCATTTCAAGCTTTGAAAAAAGGGGGTGATTTTCTTGTTGGCAGACTGTAAAGAAGTATCTATCTGAAAGATATTGTCGCCTCAAATCCAAAGGTGGGTCAGCACACTCTACTTGCAGAGCATTTATAGGCGTACTTTTCATGGCTCCTATAATAATTCTTAAACTTTTAGAATGAGTAGTGTTCAACTTATTCATCGCAGTTTTGCTAGCAATACTAAAGGTAAATGAGCCATATTCGAATAAGCTTCTAATCAATGCGTTGTGTTTGTGTATCAATCTTAAAGAGGACGGATGTGCACCCCATCAAACACCCGATAAAGCTCTCATTACATTTAAACTTTTTTCAGCCTTGTTACTAATATAACTAACATGTGGTAAGCTGGTTAATTTACTATCAAATTTAACCCCAAGGAACAAGGCTTCGTTAGAAACAGGAAGAATAGAGTCATTAACAGCAATGCTGTCTGCATTGGGAATATTATTTTTCCTGGTAAAAACTACCACAGTGCTTTTAGACGTGGATAAAGACAAGTTATGTTCTAATAACCATTTAGATAACTTGCATAACGACTTTTCCAAGGCGTCAGAAGCTAAGTCGATTGACTTGTTCGAAGAATATAATAAAACATCATCAGCATATTGAAGAATGGAACATGAAGAATCAGTGATTGATTCAAGATCACTCGTATAAACGTCGTATAAAAGGGGACTTAAGACAGATCCTTGCGGAACGCCCTTCCATAAATAGCAAGGATTATTATCTGCACCAGCAATACGTAAACTGACAGATGTTTCCATAAATAGATTAAAAATAAATTTTGATAAGATCACGGGAATATTTAACATTTGCAGTTTAGTCTTTAAAATTGGTAAATCAACATTATCATAAGCAGCGGTAATATCTAGAAAAGCTGCTACTGTATATTCTTTTTTTGAGAAAGCTAAATGAAGATCACTAGAAAAGATACTGAGGTTATCCGCAGTACTTTTACCTTTTCTAAATCCGAATTGAGAGTTACCAAGCAGACCATTTTTTTCAAAAAAACATTCTAGACGATTTTTTATTAAGCGTTCTGTGATTTTGGCAAAAACAGAAGCTAAAGCAATGGGCCGATAGGAAGCAGAGTCAGTGGGGTCTTTGGAAGGTTTAAGAATCGGAATAATAATATGATGTTTCCAAGGTGATGGAATTTGACCAGTACTTATGACAAGATTTATGATGTTAAGTAAGAATGACAAAGACTGTGGTTTCAGGTGAGAAACAAACGAATATGGAATACCATCAATACCAGGTGACGAATCTGAGACGCGTTTTAAAACAAGCAAAACGCAATTTTTTGTTTGCTTTTAAATACAATAGTGTTAGTTAAGTTGACTTTCTTTTTAGATGGTATCCACGTATCTGCTTCCAACAGTGTAAGAAAAGGATTTGGAGGGGAAGGAGGGTCTGGAGGTGGGTCTGGATCTAGCAGCTCCATAATGGAACTGCTTAGTAGTGGAGGAACCAAGAATAAATTAAAGTAACTTACCAGAAATGAACAATATATACACACGAAACACGAAATTACAAATCACTATAAGATATATACACAATAATAACTAAAATATAAATAAATAATTAAAAGCAAGACCGCCCTTTTTAACTTCCCGCCCAAAAAAAAAACTACGTTCTATTTTTCTCCTACAAAAAATCGGTCACCGATTATCGGACGTTTGCGAGCAGCCTAAAACTGAATTGTTCTCTGTGTTGTTCCGAAGTTGAGACCTTTTTCTTTCAAACTCCGCCTTTCAATGATAACATCTTCTGTGTCCAGATCGGTCTAACTAATAGTTTCGTAGCTTAGTTGCACATTCTCGCAGCATAGCTGCATAGCAAATCTCTGGTGGAAGAGTAGCCTTAATAAGATATCAGCTCTACTGACATCTCACTCGCATAAAATGAAAGACTAGTCACAATTATACTTTTATATGTTTAATTACTATGATCTTAAAAAGTAACTGACAATAACTTTCAGCATACACAAATATAAGGTACATTAATTGTTTTACAATAATTTAATACAGCAGTTTATTAAAAGGTTCATTTGACACAAAAATAATAAGATGTTACGCCAGTGTATAACGTAAACAGTGAGAAAAACAACATAAATGTGTTTTTTATTATAACATAGGTATATGAAAAATAGCACTTAGAATCTAAATAAATACAAAATGTAGATTACGTTACATAAATACCTACATATTACGACAACTATTTACAATTTACTTTTAATTAACACCAATATAATGCATTTGATGAGAATATTCTCCACACAAAGCAAGTGGGTGTGTCGAAAACAATAAGATGGAGATAATAACGTTTGGAATTGGACGGCTAGCTACGACTTGCAGTTAGCGCAGGATGTTTTGTGCAAGTAATAATAAATTAATATGATAGTCAATTGCCCCTGACTAAGGATAAGATAATAAGACATTAGTTTAAAAAGGCTTCGTTGGTTAGGTTATAACTGTGACCACATCGATGAAACCCTGCTGATGCGATGCGATGAAGTAGAATGCAAAGATGAGTTTATGAATTTTCCACAGGTCATTCATTCAGTTAATTAGATCATAAAATTTAAAAAAATGTGTTCTTCAAACCCCTTTTTAGATTGGTCTAAAAAAGGCGATTACATGTTAGTGTCTCAACCAGAACTTTTATTTATATTCATTAATTGCTTTTCCACAATGTGTCAATTCCGTTGTTATATTATAAAAGAAGGTAGATCATTATGCAACCGACCGCGCAACCTATTCCAAAGAGGGATATCTGCATTCATGCAATACAGAAGATTAAGAGTATCAGCAGTCAAACCAATATGACCAGTTCTATTCTATGACGAGTCAGGAGACGATACATAAAATGACTAAATCTGTTCATGTATGAACAGTCATTTAGTGTCAAATTCAATCAAATTGAATCAGATCGCAACAGCCAAATATGACCATTTTTGACCGTAAATGACAGTCTGTCAAATTCTGTCCCTTTGGTCATTTACAACATCAATCTTAAGTAATAATAATAGTTATAATAAATATTAAGACAATGATGCTAGGTTAAATTCTACTGAATTCAATAAATGACTTGTCCAGTATGGTTCAGATCTCTAGTAGGAGTACGTTCCGTTGACATTTTGACTGAAAACTGCGGTTCCCGCGCCAAGAGACCCGCCACGCCGGCCATACTAGTCAGTTACGCGACAATGATCTCTATCACCTAGAACATAGCTTGCGGTTGCGCGGCGCGCCGCTCGAACTGGAATGTGTCGGAGAGGTAGAGGCCGAACACGGCGACGCTGTAGAACACCGTCAGCCCGAACAGCGCCATGCTCGCGCTCGCCGTGAACATGTTCGAGTATTCGCATCTGCAATACAAATACACTCATTCAAAAACAAGCACAATTGTATCCACCAACGACGAAGACTGCTCTGTATGGTCAACGCATTAATTGTTTATTTTATCTATGGTATGGTGTTCAACTGTACATATTACCGGCAATGTGTATAATTCAGGCATTGTATACAATGCCAAAGCTATGTAAGTATACAATGCCGGGTGTGTTTAGTCAATGTATGAAATATTACGAATTTGACTATCCATTGCATACATTGCCTAGGCAATGTATACAATGCCTAGGTATTGTTTACAATGCCGGATGCGCAGTCGGCAATGTGTGTAAAAGGGTTCACTAAAAAGAAATTTTATTGTCAGAATCGTCCTTCGGCATGTATTTTGGGTATAAAAGATAAATCGATTCTTATTTTTTCATTATCAAAATATCTTTAGTTATAATGTCGAAGTATAAAACGACAAATCAGAAAACGAGGTCAGTTCGTCTCTGTTCGTTATTAGGTGTTTAGAAAACCCAGTAGTCTTCCGGCAATGTGTGAAATATATAGATTTTGCCTTTTATTATCAAGCTTTAAAGAGAACTCAAAGGTTATTAGTTTTGTTCAATTTCACAAACTGTAAACCTTTCTAGGCAGAAAGAGTTTCACTCTGTAAGACGTGGGTTTATTAGGTTGCGAGGAGCGAAGCGACGAGCATGTTATGTTGACATGAACCAGCTGCAAGAGCCGAGCGAGCGAAGCGAACGTGCCGCGGTGGCGGCCGGCGAGTGCCAGAAACGAACTGCCCTACTTTAATTTTTTATACTTTGACATTATAACTTAAGATATTTTGAAAATGCGTTTCATACTTTGATACTTTAACTAAAGATATTTTGATAATAAAAACATATGATTCGATTTATCTTTCCTACATAAAATGTATGCCAAAGGACGATTCTGACAGTGAACTATCTTTTAGTGAACCCTTTTACACTCATTGCCGGCTGCGCATCCGGCATTGTATACTTTGAGGATACTAGACAAAGTTTAAAATGAATAATATTTCATACATTGCCTGAACGTACAATGCCTAGGCATTGTATACCTACGATGCCGGATTACACAAAGTACAGTTCACGTCAAACTTCTAGCCCACTCTGAAGTTGTATGGGGAAATCCACTAGGGAGGCGGAAGACAGTTAAATTGCTCCGCATCAGAGCTCAATAAAGGGAACAGAAAAAGGTGTGGTTAAATAAAGTGATTTAAGCACACTATTTTCTTAGCTGCAATGTTCCCATTCCTTTGACTCATACATGTCAGATTGAATGTAAGATTTCTGACACGCGTGCCATATTTAAGCTTGTCATTTATTGTATGACGTGCATTATCCAGTTATGGAATATCGATAGGGGAGTCCAGTAGTTTCGGAGTCTGTTTAATGCAAACATAAAAATAAATCCTTCCTCTTTATGATATGATATTAGTGTAGATTGATTCTAACAGAAACATAAATGTGGAATGAGAGCAAAGTTCAATATTATGATATATGCCTTGGTGGTTGACTTGAACGACGAAAGAAGTGAGATCTAAATGGGTGCCAAGTTCAATGGTCAGTAGATATCCCTGGACAAATATCCCTGGACATTATTCCACACAGCGCCATCTAGCCCCAAAGTAAGCTGATTAAAGCTTGTGTTATGGGATACTAGACAACGGATAAACATCCTTAAATACATTTTCTTTTGTAAATACATACTTATTATACATAGGAGACACCCAGACCAGTACAAACAGACATGTTCATGCACACAAATGTTTGTACTGTGCGGGGATCGAACCCGCGACCTCTGGTGTAGTAGCCAACTTCTTAACCATTACACCAAGTCGGTCGTCAAAAAAAAAAAGTAGGATAATATATTGAAGCCTGACTTGGCTAGTTTTCATATGCGAATTATATTAAAGCCAAAAGTGGCTTCAAATGGCTCCACACGGTGCTGCTCGCCAGTTCTGTGAGCTAACACTTGGCTTGGCACCCTACCGCGTGTCTAGATTAGTTATGTTCAGCGGTGGACTTCTTCCAGCTACACATGGCGATGATGGTAACCAGGCTCACCTGAAGAACCAGACGACAGTCAGGGCCACAGACACGAGCGTCATCAGGATGTTCTCGAGGTCCTACGAGCGGTCGCGCGCCTCGCCCTCCGCTGCCAGCTCATGCGGGGCGCCCGCAACTTCCTCGGGGCTCGTCTGCTGGCAACGATACAAAAGAAACGATATAAAATAACATTTTATTACTAATAGCTGCCTCGAGAGACTTCATTCTGTCAAAAGTAATTGCACGTCGCAGCGTCGGTAAAGCAGCTCATCTTGCCCGCGTTTCTCAGAGTCTCAAACGTTTCGCCGACTGTCACTTCTCCGATTGACTCTTCGCCGACAGAAGGTTTCGCCTTCGGGTACTACGCCGACAGAATCATTCACCTACGAACGTTTCGCCGACAGAACCTTTGACCTAATAACGATTCCCCGATATAACGTTTCACCCTCGAGTAGCTCGCCGACAGAATCTTATGTACAGACATCATGTAAGTTGCAAATATAAGGTTATAGAAATTTATTTCTCATAAAAACTTAAAATAGTTCACTTACAATGAGATAAAGTACAACTAATTTAATATTGTATTACACTATAATAACTATATTATCATGAGGTTTAATTGAATTACATAATTTAAATTGAAATGAGTTAGAGTAATATTAGAGCAGTAATAGGTTAAATTTAACATGTAAATAATTTCAAATCTAGATAAATTATGATCATTGGTCTGGTTTTGCCTCATATGCCTAGAAAATTATATAATATTATTAAATCAAATTAAATTAAATTAAAAATAATTATTGCGAATATAATTTTTGAGTTTGACTTTAAACGTGTTTATGTTATCAATTTCTTTTATTTCCATTGGTAAAGTATTGAACAACTGTGCTCCCTCGAACAGTATCGTGCTCCTGCCGTAATTAGTGCGCGTGTTTATTAGTTTGAGTTTGTTTTGTTGTCGTAGGTGATGCTTTGCTATTTTTTTAGTAAATTGTATTTCAGAGTGGATAATACCATGAACATTTTTTTGAATTAAAATACAGGTACCGTAGACATAAAGTTGTTTTAAATTTAAAATTTCGGTTTTTTTATATAGCTCTTTTGTTGGGGTTAAATAGGGGTAATGAAACAATACTTTTATAATTTTATTTTGAATTCGTTGTAACGGAATCAGGTTGGTTGGCGCGGCTGAACCCCACAATTCAACTAAATATTCAAGGTGTGATTTTACTAAGGATTTATATATAACAGTACTCACTCTTTTAGGAATGCAGTTTGATACTCGACGTAAAGCTCCTAGTAATGGTACTAGTTTTGTTTTGAGATGTTCAATATGCGACTTCCATGTTAATTTGTCATCGATTCTCAATCCAAGGTATTTTTCTTGATGTGAAATCTGTATTATTTCATTGTTTATAGTAAGGGGAGGGTATTGTGGGATAGGTTTATTTTTTGCAGCAAAAATCATAAATGAAGTTTTCGATGCATTAACTGTTAATAAATTGGATTTGAACCATTCATTTAGAACATCCAGGTCTTTTTGAGCGTCATTGATGAGATTTGAAATACATTTGCCGAAATAGAAGAGACAGGTATCATCCGCATATAATGTTAAGTGTCCTTTTAATCCTATGTTAACTATGTCATTTATGTACATCAAAAACATAACTGGGCCGATTTTGGAACCTTGTGCAATGCCGTAAGATACATTTTGCTTTGAACTGGTGAAATTGCCGATTTTGACTACTTGGTATCTATTGTGTAAGTACGACCTGAACATGTCGAGGGCTGTTCCTGCAATTCCTATGTCAGATAACTTTTGTAAGAGCTTTTGATGACTAACGGTGTCGAAAGCTTTTTTTAGGTCGATAAATATCCCCAATCCAGTGTTTTTCTGATCTATATTTATTTTAATTTTAGTAATTAGGTCTATTGTCGCTGAGAGGGTATTTGATTTAGCGCGAAATCCGTACTGCCGGTCGTTAAGAATGTTATTTTCTTTCAAATGCGAATTCAATCGGTCATACAAAATCCCCTCAAATACCTTAGATACTACAGGTAACACCGATACAGGTCTATAGTTTCCTGGGTCTGATTTAATGCCTGATTTGTATATAGGGGTGACCTTTGCCATCTTTAGAGTATCCGGGAATACACCGCAGGCTAAACATTCATTTATACAATTTCTTAGTCTAACCATGATTATGTCTTTTAGGCATTTCACCGTTTTAGTGCTTATTTCGTCTAGACCGGTGCTAGTATTGCTGTCTAAATTGTTGATAATATTTGAAATTTCGTCTAAAGTACATGGTATAAATTGATGTAAGATCTTATCATGTGAAAGGTTTTTATCGAACATAGCATTGTTATCGTTATTCGTGTGATAGATGTTTGGTATTTTTTCCGCTAATTCTGAGCCAATTGATGAGAAAAAACTGTTAAATAAATTGCAAATTACGTTACCGTCTGTGATCGGCCCGCGCCCGGAACTTGACACTAGTTTCGGTGGAGCACTGGGTTCTTTGAATTTATTTCTCGCTAAATTATTTATTAATTCCCACATTTTTTTTGGATTATTGTAATATTTTGAGAATAAATTATAATAGTATTTTTTCTTCTGTTTCTTTATGATGGCCTTCACTTTTTTCCGTTGTTCATCGTACCTTTCCTGTGTATTAATGTCGTGCGTATTTATTTTGATTTGACTCCATAAATCGTTGCGTAAAGTTATTGAGTCAATAATTTCTTTATTTATCCAGTCATCACGGGGAGGATTATTTATTTTGGTCTTGGTAATTGTACTTCTTCGTATTTGTTCTTGCACAATTTTTTCCAAATGATTATAGTCCTTATCCTCGCCATCACAACCCGATTCCTGTGCGTTATTGTAAAATTTTTCGTAGTCCAATGCCTGGTATCTCACTTTGTCTTTCATCATTGGTGGTAGACCGCCAATCTCTAGATATATTTGTTTATGGTCTGATAGCGCTGATTCAACGATTGAGACACTGAATGAGTGGCTATTAATATTTGTGTACAAATGGTCTAAAATAGTGTTTGTTGTGCTGGTCTCCCGGGTGCTATGTAGTTTATCTATTTTGTTCAGTATATCGTATCCAACTTCGTTTATATTGTTTCGGTAGCGCGTCACGCAGTTTTCCTTGCTCAACAGGTCGACGTTAAAATCACCAAAGACCATCGATCTCTTTCTCTGCTCTAATTGTGAAGAGAAAATCTCCATAAAATTCGGCAAATTTGTGTCTCCCGGTTTGTATATTGCTCCTATATTTAAAGATAGTTTGTTTATGCTTACCCACAGGTAGTGATTCCCGTTTTCAACGAGATCTTCAGTAACTTCATATTTTATATTTTTGTGTACATAAATGGATACGCCCCCTCCTCTACTGTTTTTCCTGTAATTATATACGTGGTTGTAGTTTGGTAGGTGAAATAGTTTAGCGTCATGTTCTGATGTAATCCATGTCTCCGTAAAAATTAACAGGTGAGTAACAGAGTGTATTGCTTGGAGTATGCACTTAATTTCATCAAACGTTCCCGGTGATCTAATGCTTCGTAGGTTCGCGTATAGGAATCTCAGTGAAGATGGATGTAGTGGAATTTCTTCATATTTGTTAACTATATGGTGACACCGCCTGCTTTCATACGTGCGTTTTGTATTTTGTGTATGATCGCTCACTAGTTTTTTTGGTTTGTATTGTCCTTGGTAATTTTTGGCAACCCTTTTATATATTTGATTGTTAAATTGGCTTCACCGTCGTCGGTGCGCTTTTTTAGCTCATCTTTAAGTGATTGTAGGTATAATTTCTGAGTAGGTGTCTGATCCGTGTATATATTTATATTATCCGGCAATTTCGATTTGTTCCGAAAAAGAAACTTCGGTGTTTCATTATTATTAAAGCAAGCTTTGATCGGCCGACTTTTATTCGGGACATATTTGCCTAACCTTAGTACTTTCAGTGGTTTGGGGCAAGATTCATGTATCGATGTCGTTAATTGCGATATTTGGTCTTCATCGTGTATTTTCCTTGCTTTGTAATTTTTATCATTCAATTCGGGTATGCCTGCAAAAACAACGTTCTTTTCGCGCTCGCAACGATCCTTTAACTCTAGGATGAGACTTTCGTGCGTGGAGACGGGCGATTTGGTCGAAGGTGAATCGGTCTGTTTTTGAGTTTTGATCTGTGATATTTCTTTTCGATATTTTTTATTTTATTCTTCGTTGTATTGTTGTCCGTTTTTAATATTTCTATTTCGTTGGTTATTTGCTCAAATTTTATCGTTAGGTTTTCAGTGGTAGTTTTTATTGTTTTAATTTCTGTTTTGATCTCTGCTATTTCTTTATAAATATTCTTCAGCTGCTGACTTTGGGCTTTGCCATAACCTTCTAAGCATTGCATTATCTCAGAGCGTAGATTATCAAAATCCATCTTATAGTCGTACTCTTCAGTTCGTTCCTTTCGTTTCATTCATCATCATTTAAATAATCGATAAAACTGCTTAAAATTGAGTTTCAGAAGGGTTTACCCCGAACAAAACTATTATTGTTTATCACGTAGAACAAGCTTGTAGTCTTCGTTTCTGGGTATTATTTAATTTTTACAAAATTAGTTGTTAAAAACCTATTCCAGTTTCGATATTTGATATTATTATGACAAAAAATAAAATTATTTAAAAAAACAAAAATCCGACTGCAAAAAAATACCATTCAAAAGGAAAAAACAAGCTCGTTCGCAACGTTTTAAATCTTTGCGGCGGGATCCAATATTAATCGAACCATGGACGTAAACCCAAACTGGACTGAGTACTAACTTTTATAAGTCAAGCAAAATTAAGCCATATTACAAACCGAGACTGTTTACAATTCTGTGATGAAAGGTGACTAGAGAAAACGGTCCGAGCGAGAGCAACAAACCTGAGGATGGAGTCTCACTTGCACGAGTTGCCTATGTAAAAAAATAATGATTTATGTGGTACGGTTAATGAATACTGAAAATAACTACCTATTTATTTTAACTAGTTAACATTTGTATGATATAGATGTTAGCGTTTACTTTATTGTATACGCTAATCTAGACATCTAGTGGTAATTATAAATATTGACTGGTATCCCCAACGTGACATGTTTGTTTAATGGCGTCGTCCAGTTTTTGTTTTCTTGTCGATTCAATGAAATTAGCTAAAAATGGTGAAAGTATGTTGTGGAATATCATTTCACAAGTAAGGAACATAAATGGCTATACTTTTTGATAAAATGACAAAATCATTATTCCAAACTTGATAGGGTGTCCAAGATTTGGGCCAGTGTGAGTATGTATGTATGCGAATGCAAGGGTTGGCTATAGAAATCTGCCGCAGGCTTTGGAGGTAAGGTAGTAGTGAGGTAAGTAAGTACATGGGGGTTGTAGGGTGTGTCAGGGCCAACCCCCCAATTACTTTTTTTTTTGCCGGAGACGCGATGTTTTTTTTATTTTATTTTTTGGCAGAGAATCCCAAAATCCCGGGAACGGTGGTCAGTATAGACAGACACTGGCAAGGGGGTCGGGGGGTGAAGCCCCGCGCCAAAAAAAAACTTAGACGTGAAAAGACATAAATTCGGTTAGGGTAGGTTAGAACTGTGACCAAAAACGCACGAGCCGAGCGAGCGGAGCAAGCGGTGCCGCGGCAGCGGCAGGCAAGTGCCAGAACCGAATTGTCGGCAAAGTAACTATTCTGCAAAAAAAAAGTTTATAAAAATATTATAGATATATTTTTCATACATATTGGATTATTCCCTCCCATATCTAAAAAATCATAAAAAAACTACGTATGTAATATTTCCCGCAATTTCCGCCGACGACTTGAAATTGTATCCTAATCGTATCCTCAATATTTAAAAATTTTGTGTTCTGGTAGTAAGATGTTATTTAATTTCAAGGATGCTTAATCGAATGCTTGGACATAAACAATACCCAAACAGTCTAAGACCATGACTCGATGTTTTCTGATTCAGGACCCAATTGCTATATGTCTAATAATATAATTATTATTTCAGCTTTCCAAAGGATGAAAGATTAAAAGCCAAGTGGTTAGCAGCCATAGGCGGTGAGATCAATTGCAAAAATCCAGTTGTTTGCAGCTGCCATTTTAAAAAGGAACATTTTAAAACCAATACTATTTTGGCGAGGTAAACTGAGGATGCAGTTCCATATATGGTGGTAAGAAATGAATTAAAATGTTTCATAGACCATTTTCAAGGGCTATTTGCATAGAATGACAATATGGCAGAAATTGAATTATGTATATAGGTACTTCAGTATTTCAGTTTTAAGTATGGGAACCCTCAAAATTTATTGTTTTTTTTCTATTTTTGTGTGAAAATCTTAATGCGGTTCACAGAATACATCTACTTACCAAGTTTCAACAGTATAGCTCTTATAGTTTCGGAAAAAAGTGGCTGTGACATACACGGACAGACAGACAGACAGACATGACGAATCTATAAGGGTTCCGTTTTTTGCCATTTGCCTACGGAACCCTTAAATAAATATATAGGACGATTTATACCCCTAAAAATTTAAAATTTAGAACGATTTACCCCCCCCCCCCCCCTCCTTTGAATAGTCCCAAACTAAGCAAAGCTTGTAATGTGGATACTAGGACAACGGAAAAAATATGTAGGTAGATAAAAACCGGGTGAATATCAAACAACTTCCGCAAACGATATGGCATACTCACTAAGTGATGTAGAAACTATTTAAGCGAAAACAAAATTTATTTAACTAACTTTCATTTCAAGGTCACCATACAAATCACTCGAACGGTCAGTATTTTACAAGCTTTTATTTAGTTTCACCTGTCCCGTTGTCTGTCGGTCTGTAATCATATCTTGCAAGTTAAATTTGATCCACTTCCCGGTTTCCGATTGAGCTGAATTTTTTTTTGTATGAAAATTTTAAAATTGAAGTTAATTGAAAAAATCTAATATTCGCTTATCTAGTTACTACATCGCTTACTGAGTATGCCATATCCTTTTCGGAAGTTATTTGAAAATCACCCGGTGTATAATTAAATATGTTTAACATCCATGACTACTGAAATTATGTTCATCGCACAAACAAACGTTATGTTTCTATTATAGCATTGACAGTGAAGATTAAACAGAATTTTTGTCCACAGCCTCCATTGAAGAGAGTGACTGTTAAGTGATATATACTTAGAATCTTCTCCGGGTTCTTCATCTCAAAGAGACATGGTATCTGTCGAGCATCAATTAAAAATTCCAAGGCTTGAAATTCACGAAATTGGCACACAGACATCCACTTTAGTTGGAACTAAAGAAGAAACCTTACAGAGAAAGCTAAAAACTTTACAGCAAAAAATCAACAGAAGGGACAGTAAAATTCAAAATTTACAGAGCTTGTTGCAAATAGTAAAAAAAAATGCACAAATTATGATGAGGTTCAAGTCATCATGGAAAATAATTTCAGCAATATTTATAAACACTACAATTTAGACAAAAGTAACAGAGGTGTACGATACTCAGATGAAATAAAGCAGTTTGCACTTACTTTATATTATTATTCCGGACCTGCATATAACTTGTTACGAAATCGCATAGCCTTGCCTCATCCGGCTACTTTGCGTAAAATACTGTCAAAAACAGAATGTAATGTTGGATTCATAAAAGAATCATTTGAGTTTTTGCAAGATCTCGGAACAAAGAATGATCCTTTAAAGGTAGTGGCATTAATATTTGACGCAATGTCAATTAAATCTGAACCAGTGCTAGATAAACACTGCGGCAAATACGTTGGATATGTAGATTTTGGTGGGATTATTCACCCGGACTCAAATGTGTTAGCAACAGAGGTACTAGTATTCCAAATTGTATCATTAAAGAAAAAGTTCAAGTGCCCTATTGCTTACTTCCTCACTAACAAAATGACAGCTAACGTACAAGCTCAGCAAATAATGACGGCTATTCAAATGTTAAGTGAAGTCCATATCGATGTTCGCTCAATAACTTGTGATGGCACTGTGACAAATAAAAAAACATATGAACTATTAGGCTGCAACTTTACACCACCGCTTAAGGTGACAGATTTGGGATCAGAAATTGTATTGTATATTTGATCCACCCCACGTGATAAAGCTAGCTGGAAACGCATTTGCTGAAACTAACCAAGAATCTAATACTGGTTCTATAGAATACAAATATGTAAGAGAATTGCATAATTTACAGGAACAGGAAGGTCTAAGATTGGCAAATAAAGTTTGCAACACACATGTAAATTTTTTTCAAAAGAAGATGAACGTGAAATTAGCTACTCAATTATTGAGTTCCTCAGTGGCTGAAGCAATAGATTTTTTATGTAGAAGCGGTCATCCCAAATTTGTTGGCAGCAAGGCGACTGTTGAATTCATTCGAGTTTTAGATAGAGCTTTTGATATAATTAATGCCAAAGACCCCCGAGGTAGCGGTTTTAAGTCTCCCCTCAGATTGGAAAACCAAGATATCTGGAGCACCGTGTTCATGGAGACACGAGAATATTTATTTACTCTAAAGGTTAATGGAGAACCCATACTAACCCATTGACGAAAAATCCCAGCACTTGGTTCGATTGTAAATACATTCAGTTTTCACAGTTTAACACTTGATGTATTGAATCTGGCCGAATATAAATATTTTCTTCCTTACAAGTGTTCCCAGGATCACCTGGAAATGTTTTTTTCGTGTATCAAAGCACGAGGTGGGTTCAATGACAATCCAAATGCCTTACAGCTGAAATATAGAATGAAAAAGCTATTATTTCAAAATAGTGTAAAACCGAGCATTAATGCAAATTGCACGGATGATTCTTTTGAGCTTTCACCTATTGTTGACTTTCGCAGCAAAAAGAGAAGATGAAGCAGACACCGAGATTGAAGTAAGACAAATGGACATGCTTCTTGATTAATTACGAATTTCCGAATATAAAATAAATATTTTGTACTACATAACAGGAGCCATTGTTCATAAACTTCTGAAAAAAATAAATTGTGAAAATTGCCATGACGCTTTATTAACAAGCAAGAAAGATAATGACCATTCATACTCCATTGATTTGCAAAACTTTTCAGCATTCACAGCGTTCGTTGATCGAGGTGGTTTGAAATATGTGTCACAATTTCCTTTTGAAGTGGTAGTTGTGGCAGAAAAGTTATTTACTTTTTCAATAAATACTCAATCCATGAAGGAAGTTACTAGAAGTAAACTTATGGTTTTAACGATGCAACATGTCATTTCCAATTTCCGCAAATTTAAAATGGCTGAACACCCTGAAGCATCTATACTCACAGAAGATCACCATGAAATTCAAATCAGTAAAGCCATTGCCTCGTGTTTTTTTTAATTTACACATGGCTCATCACGCAAGAACTAAATATTTGAGAGATTTGGGAAATAAAGTAGGACTTAGGCAAAAACAATAACACATCATTGCAAATTGAAAGCGAAAAATACAAGACAGATGCCGGTATTTTGTTTTGCGATGAAGAGTCAAGTCAATCCTTCTTTTTTTTTGGCTTCGCACAAAGCTGATTTAAGCCAATTTATAATCTGAATTAAAATAAAAAGTTGATTAAACAAATATCGCATTGACAGTAATGTATTGTTACTCATTTTTAAGAGCCTTTAGTAAGTTCACAACTACATTTTCTTGCACATAGAAGGTTTCTTTTGTCAATACAAAGTAAATTAAAATATTGTTGCGATGGCTAAACAACAGAGGGCACCGACGAAGCAACATACTCGTAAATGGTATTAAAAAATATATATAAATCTTTTCAGTATTTTTAATCTTGATATCAAAAATCAGAAGTATAAAAAAATAAAAATAAAGGCTATCCTTTCTGTTTCCTCCAATGCGGTGGGTGATGATGCTATCTGTCTTAAGATGGTCAAGCTAATCCTTGATATTGTTCTTCCTGTCATTACTCACATCCTAAACTTTTCCATTTCTTCTAATGTCTTTCCTTCAGCCTGGAAGAAAGCCATAGTTATACCTTTGCCAAAAACATTAAATCCTAACACTCCTTCTCAGTATCGTTCCATTTCCATCCTGCCTGTTCTTTCCAAAGCACTAGAAAGCATTATTCATGGCCAACTGACTGCGTTTCTGACCCGTAACAATCTCTTGAATCCTTTCCAATCTGGTTTTCGTTCTGGACACAGTACTGTTACTGCACTGCTGAAAGTTACTGACGACATAAGATATGCTATGGAGCATAAGCATCTCACGCTTTTAACTCTGTTGGATTTCAGCAGTGCATTTAACTCGGTTGACTTTGACGTGCTCCTAGGCATCCTACAGTCGCTTAACATATCTCCTCATGCAATAGAATGGTTCAATTCTTATCTGAGAGGCCGCCTTCAGTGCGTTCGCGCTGACGATGTTTCATCGAACTGGTGTGAGCTTACTGCTGGTGTTCCTCAGGGTGGCGTCCTTTCTCCCTTGCTTTTTTCGATCTTTATCAATGCAATCACTTCAGTATTGTCTGCTAACTACCACCTTTATGCTGACGATCTGCAACTTTACGTTCACTTCAAACTTGATGATATTGATTCAGCAATAGTGGAAATGAATCAAAATCTAGAACGCATTAGTGGGTGGGCTCAATCGTATGGTCTGCTCGTGAATCCGCAGAAATCTCAAGCCATTATCATCGGTAGTAGATCTATGTACAAAAGGGTTGGCGCATTGACTTTGTCACCGCTGGTGTATAACGGAACGAACATAGACTATGCTGTTTCAGTCAAGAACTTGGGTGTCTACCTAGACTGTAACCTTGCGTGGGACTATCATGTTTATCAAGTCGCCCGAAAAGTTTTTGCCTTCTACTCCCTGAAGCGTCTTCAGAATTTTCTGCCCATTCACACTAAAATCACTCTAGCTCAGACACTTATGCTTCCGATTATTGATTACGCGGATAGTTGCTATCCTGACGCTACTGAGCAACTCCTCGATAAGCTAGAACGTATTCAAAATGTCTGTATTCGCTTCATATATGGCCTTCGTAAGTATGATCATGTTTCTGAGCACAGAAAGCAGTTGAAATGGCTGCCTATTCGTTTGCGGTGTGATTATCACATGATGGTTCTTGTTTACAACATCCTCTTCAACCCTTCTTCTCCACGCTATCTCTGTGAGCGCTTCTCCTATCTTTCATCGTCAGGCAGAACCCATCGTTCAGCCTATAATTTACAGCTGACGGCCCCTACTTGTAGCACGAGCATGTATGGTGACTCTTTTACTGTTCGGGCTGTGAAACTGCGGAACAAGCTGCCTGTTTCTATTCGAGAGTGTTGCACGGTGGGTTCCTTGAAAAGATTGTTAAAAGAAAATCTTTTAAAAAATGTTTGAATTGCGTTGGATCATAATAGTAATTATTTATTATTATTATTTTTAATATGTATAATTATTTTAGTTAGGTACTTACATACTTTATATTTGTAATAATATGTCTATTTGTAAGTAAGCTGGTCTATTTATATAAATTTTGATCTTTAAAATTATGTACACAGTTTTGTCTATCCATCACTGTTTGTTTTATACTTTTCCTTGCATCATGGTCTGCTGGAAGAAATCTCTCTTTAGAGATAAGTTCACCTGTACTTTAGCTATCCTTATTTTTCTATGTAAAAAACTGTAATTTGTGTACAAACTAATAAATAAATAAATAAATAAGTGTCCGTGACAATCTAATAAGTGATCATGGCCAGAATTATGACAAATGCCAAATGTTTGTTGGTTCATAGGCCAACTTGGGCACTGTCCTTTGAGACAGGACACAGAACAGTGGATTTCACCTCCTGTAATTGAGGGACCTCCACTATACACACTACACAGAAAACACAAAACGGAAAACAGCAGCTACATAATACTGCTCGGGCCATGTTGTGCTGCTGCTGGTTATTAAGGTAGCCAGAGTTGATCAGGAAACATTTGTTTGGTCAGATGGAGAGACCTTCTTTCACTAACATTGTAGGTATATTTTAAAGAACTCACCAATCGTTTCAGTAGCGGAGTTCGTTCCCAGGCTAGCACCATTGCTGTTAGCTGTGGTGTTTGCAATCATGACATTAGATCCTGCAATTTGAAAATAAGTAATAATTTAATAACCACTATTTTCCAGGGGGTTAACAATGCTCAAAGTATATGACACATTCATATTGTTAAGTTCGAGATAGTTTGTGACAATGAATGCAAAGATTGCAAAGGGGGTTTGAACATTTTTGTATGGAAGCTGGTATAGCCACCTGCCGCCGTTTTGTTTTTTTTTCTGAAGTTTACGCGCATGCTAAAAATGGTATATATTGGTAGAGGACACATAAACAAACAAACATTTTTTTTAGTATGGTATGGTGCCCTAAAGTGTCACGTTTCAGAGTTATTTAAAGGTAAAGGATATGAAAAAACTGAAATCTTTATTTTGTAGGCTTTTCATGGTACTCAAACCGTTGGTTACGTGTATTATCGCATTTTATATAAAGTGCTTAAAATAATAAAGTTAATGTGGTTTTTACCTTTTTTTTGGTAAAAAATCTACAAGAAAGTTGTAAATCAAAATCCAATATTATATAGCATAGGAGAAAATACAATTTCTCATGGCTTTGAGCGATTTCTTCTAGACGACTTTGGGATGTGGGGAGATTGTGGAAGAAGATAACAGACTGTTCAAATGTCCTAATGTCTGATATTTTAAAACAAATAACGCAAAAAGCCTTACAATGAGTAGATTTTTAATGAATCTAGTCTTTTTCATATCGATCTGTACTTTCAAAAAACTTAGAATCGTGACACTTTAGGGTAGAGTTGCTTATACTGTCAACGTGCGCGGAATGCCACAAGGTTCAAACCCCTTTGATTATCTTAAAATGTATTTAAATTTAAGGTATGTAACATCCAAATGTGCCGTGCCGTGTATGTGCCGTGTAGTGCCGGCACATAAAAAAGAATAGCACTACCCCCTCTCTTCCCGTGGGTGTCGTAAGAGCCGACCGAGGGAAAATTGCCATAAGGAGATGGGCAGCAGCGTCTCCGGATAACAGCAGGCCATACTGCGATCGCCAACCCGCCTGCCAAGCGTGGCGATTATGGCAAACCCCCCCCAAAATGGCTGCACACCCAAAAAATCGGCCCCCAGTCCCCGGCGGCCCTGCTATTCTGCATACGGCAGCGGCTATGGTAACGGCGGGGCAGGGGGTGCTAGGAATCCCCGGGTAAGATCCGGCTGCCAACAACGACGACTCGACCTGGCAACATATAACACGCGCACACTGAGGCTCGACGCGAAGCTCATAGAGTTGGAAGAGGTAATTAGTAAGTTACATTGGGATATCATTGGGTTATCTGAAGTCCGAAGAGAGGGGGAGGACTCGATAATCCTGCAATCCGGTAACTTACTATACCACCGGGAGGGCGACCAACAGTCCCTAGGTGGTGTCGGGTTCATCGTCCATAAATCCCTTGTCAACAACGTGATTACTATCGGAAGTGTTTCGAGCAGGGTAGCGTACCTGATACTCAGAATATCGAAACGATATTCGCTGAATGTCATTCAGGTCTACGCTCCGACCTCAAAGCACGACGATGTCGAAGTGGAGGCTATGTATGAGGAGATCTCTAAAGCCATGCATAGCTATAAAACCCACTACACGGTTGTGATGGGGGATTTTAATGCAAAGTTGGGGCAACGTTGCGGTGATGAGTTGAGAGTGGGGCAATTTGGATTTGGGCAACGGAACAACAGGGGCCAGATGCTGGCAGACTTCATGGAGAGGGAGAACCTCTTTATGATGAACTCCTTCTTCAAGAAGCCCGTAAGCCGCAAATGGACCTGGATCAGTCCGGACGGTAGAGTCAAAAACGAGATCGATTTTATCATGTCGACGAAGAAGCATATATTCAATGATGTCACTGTGATCAACGCTGTTAAGACAGGAAGCGATCACCGCATGGTCAGAGGCACATTGAATATCGACCTAAAGCTTGAGAGAGCGCGACTGATAAAATCCACGCTCCGACCAATACCGGCTCAAATTCAAAACCCCGAGTGCTTTCAGCTCGAGCTTCAAAACCGCTTCGAAGCCCTTGAGAACAGCATCGATGTGGACGATCTGTACAACATGGTGGTGGATACTGTCCGTACGGTAGGGTCCAAGCACTTTAAAACCCGCCGTCCCAAATCAAAGAAACTCTCCAGTCAGACTCTCCTACTCATGGATCAGAGAAACGAAATGGGGCTACAGAACTCAGCGGATGCCCATCGTTATCGGCAACTCAATAGACAGATATCTAAGTCTTTGACGAGCGACCTTCGCCAATTTAATACCCAGCGTATTAAAGAGGCAATTAGGCGGAATAAAGGCTCCAAAGTGTTCGCCAGAGATCTGTCTATTGGGCAAAGCCAATTGACAAGGCTGAAAACTGAGGCAGGTAGCATCATTTCGTCAACACCTGAAATCCTGAGGGAGATTGAGAGTTTCTATGGACAGTTATATTCCACGAAAACACCTGTTGAAAGCAAGGCTAAAGATCCTAGAGCCAAGCTTACCCGACACTATACCGAAGATATCCCGGACGTCAGCCTGTACGAGATTAGGATGGCTCTCAAGCAGCTTAAAAACAACAAGGCGGCGGGTGGTGACGGAATCACAACCGAGCTCCTGAGAGCGGGCGGTAAGCCGATACTTAAGGTCCTCCAGACGCTCTTCAGTTCTGTCATCCTCGAGGGAAAAACGCCAAAGGCATGGGGCAGAGGCGATGTGATGCTGTTCTTCAAGAAGGGTGACAAAACTCTCTTGAAGAACTACAGACCCATCTCGCTTCTGAGCCATATCTATAAGCTGTTTTCGAGAGTCATTACGAATCGTCTCGCACGCAGGTTCGACGACTTCCAACCTCCCGAACAAGCAGGGTTCCGAAAAGGCTATAGTACCGTAGACCACATTCATACGCTGCGGCAAGTTATACAGAAGACCGAAGAGTATAACTTGCCACTTTGCTTAGCGTTCGTGGACTACGAGAAAGCCTTTGATTCGATTGAGACCTGGGCAGTACTGCAGTCTCTCCAAAGGTGCCAAATAGACTACAGGTACATTGAGGTGCTAAGGTACTTATACCAGAACGCCACCATGTCGGTCCGATTACAGAACCAGAGCTCTAATCCGATCCAACTACAGCGAGGCGTGAGACAAGGAGACGTTATTTCTCCGAAACTGTTCACGGCTGCGTTGGAGGATATTTTCAAGCTTCTGGACTGGAAAGGACGCGGCATCAACATCAATGGCGAGTACCTAACACACCTGCGATTTGCCGATGATGTAGTTCTTATGGCTGAGACCTTGGAAGACCTGAACATAATAATAATAATAATAATATATTCTTTATTGCACACAAAACTTACAGTACAGAAACAATTTACAATAAATGAAAGTACAATTTGGGCGGCTTTATCGCTAAAAAGCGATCTCTGCCAAGCAACCCACAAGCAAAGGAAATTTGGCGAAAAGGGCAAGTAAGTGCACGAAGAAAAATAATAAATAAAATAAGTTTAATTATAAATATCTACACAGTATAGGACTAGGTTTATATATTCACATGACACATACATACTATATATAAAAAGTAGAAACAAATGTGACGTTATTTAAACAGACAATAGCAATCAGCTCAGTTGCAACTAAAATGATCAGGAAATATAAAGGATAAAGAAGAAAAAGGAAGAACAACAAGGACTGACGTCAAAGTGCAAGGAAATGTGCTTTGACCCTTGCTTTAAAGATGGATAAGGATTGGGACTCTCTGATTGATAGGGGTAAGGAGTTCCATAAACGTATGGATTTCACAGTAAATGACTGTGTGTAGGAGTGGGAAGAATGAGGAGGGAATTGAAGGCGGAGTTTCTTGGAAGAACGCATTTCTCGTCCACGGATGGGATACAGAAATTGGAACCGCTCCTTGAGATAACGGGGTGACATTGGGTTGAACAGAATGTTATATAGAAGGAAAAGGACATGAGAATCACGGCGAAGACGAATGGGAAGCCAGTTTAGCTGGGCCCGATACTCGGAAACATGGTCGTACTTGCGAAGTCCAAAAATAATGCGAATGCAAAAATTTTGAAGCCGCTCAAGTTTATTTAGGAGATTCTCATTAAGGTCTAAGTAGCAACAGTCGGCATAATCTAGAATGGGAAAGAGTAAGGCTTGTACAAGAGCAATTTTGGTGGGTATTGGCAGAAAATTACGAAGTCTACTTAGGGAACTAGCAGAAGCAAACATTCTCCTGCTGACCTGACCAACTTGAGTTGTCCAAGCCAACGTACTGTCAATGTGTACTCCTAGGTTTTTCACTTCCTTACTGAACGGAATTTGAACACCATCAAACACAATTGCTGGCAAAACACTCCAATCAATTCTAGCAGTTAGCCACGAACTACCAACAATCAGTGCTTGAGTTTTTGCAGGATTAACTTTAAGCCCGAACGACCTGCTCCAATTAGAGATCTGTTCCAGGTCATCATTTAAGGTCAGAACGACGTTTGGAAGTTCAACAAGGCTGCCTTGGGAGTAGATTTGGAGATCGTCTGCATATAGGTGGTAAAAAGAAGAGATATTATTGGTTATCGAATTAATGAAAGTAGCAAAGAGAAGAGGGGACAAAACGCCACCTTGCGGTACACCGGCACTAAAGTCGCACCATGAAGAGAAAGAATCCTCAGCCCTAATGCGTTGCCGGCGCCCATGCAAGTAACTATGAAACCAGTCAATTACCATTGGAGATATATTGAGAGAACGCAACACGCCGAGTAGGATGTCAAGATCAACAGTGTTAAAAGCATTACTGAAATCCAGCAGAATTAATACGGAAAGGCATTTAGAGTCCATGCCAAAGCGAATGTCATCCGTGATCTTGACAAGTGCAGTAGTCGTACTATGACCGGGACGGAAGCCGGATTGGAAATTATTTGGGAGCTGGTTCCTAGTCAAGAAACCACTAAGTTGCTGGTGAACAACGCGCTCTAGTACTTTTGACAGGAACGGTAGGATGGATATTGGACGATAGTCAGTGTATGCAGTAGGTTTGGATTTTTTTGGGAGTGGTATTATTTGCGCATCTTTCCACAATTTTGGAAAAATACCGGTGGTGAGGGAATGGTTGAGGATACGGGTGATGACAGGAGAAAGGAGATCAAGAAGGGGTATAATCATTTTACGACTAATGCTATCACTACCCACCGCATCAGAAGCGATAGAGTGAACGATCTTCTCAACATCACAATCGTAAATTTGACTAAAAGTAAACGACATATAGTCAGGTGCTGGAAGAGATGAAAGTTGAGTAAGTGTGTTAGACTTTAAAGTACTATCAATGCAAGTAGAAGAAGAGAAATGTTTATTAAGAAGGTCGACATTTACGTCATTTGGGATAGAAGCTTCACGGGTTCTTCCAATTCCAATAGACTTAAGAAATTTCCAAACTTTTACTGGATTTCCATTTTCTACAGATTTATGAATATGGCGTCGTTGAGCGTCCCTACACAACCTATTGCAGCGATTCCGAATAGCTTTGTATTTATCCCGGTTTGTCTCAGATGGGTTCAATTTGTAGTGACACTTAGCTGAGTTCTTTTTGTCTCTTAGTGCCTTTAGCTCATCAGTGAGCCAGGGTGCAGGAGAATGTTTGATTTTGACTGGATGGACTGGAGCATGTTTGTCGTATAGCTGGATGATAAGAGAGTTAAAAAGAGAAATCTTCTCATCTACACTCCCAGCATTGTCGACCACGGACCAGTCCATGTTAAGAGAATCGCGTCTTAAAGATTCAATGCTCATTCCACCAAAATTACGTTGCATAACAACTTTTGCCTTAGCTTTTGGAGGACGAATTTTGTAGGACAGATATAGAAGATCATGGTACGAAAAAGCATCTGCATGATGTTGGCCGTGTTTGGCGACATGGTCAGTAGAAGAAGTTATGATGAGATCTAGAAGAGATGGAATACTGTTCGGAAAGAAATGAGTGGCATGAAGTGGAAGAATATTTAAGTTTGAGGCATCTAATATAGATGTGAGACGAGAAGTGCGAGAATCTTGCTTCAATAGGCAAGTGTTGAAATCACCCATCAGAATTGTATGCTTGTATAAGGGAGTCAGGTCCTCTAACAGTTTTTCAAGGGAGGAAAAGTAGTCTACTCTCTTAGAAGGGCTGTAAAACACGCCTAGTAGAACTTTAGAGTTAGCAAGGTTAACCTCAAGAAAGAGATATTGAGATGTATCAGAGGAAGAAGTAGAAGGCGAAATTTTGATTACAGAATAAGGTATATTAGCCCGCAAGTACATTGCAACACCACCCCCGGATCGAGAAATACGGTCATTCCTTACAAGAATGAAACCTGGGAGCGAGTACGTTGTGGATGGGAGGGAAGGATTAAGCCAAGTTTCAGACACAAGAATTGCGTGAACATTCTTGGTATCAAAGGTTGCTAGGAGATCAGTGTAATGACCTGGAATGCTTTGAGCGTTGATATGGACGATGTTAAAATTCTTAGTCACATCAGAAAAAGTAGAATTAAGAGCCTCAGAAAGAGGTAGAGAAGTGGAATGAAAACTGTCATTGTCTTGTGAAGAAGAAGAAGATAAAGAAAGAAAGTGATCACTTTGGCTACCCGAACCGTTTGCTACATCCATTTAAAAAAAAATATAATAAAAATAACAAATAACTCAATATTCTATGGCTACACTATCAAAATTATTATCTAAATGTTCCTCTGCCTGCCAGCTGTTACATTAATTGGACAAAAGAAAGCTTATTTAATTTAGCAAAAAGTGAAAACAACACTAAATCAAGTCTCTAGATGATTATCTATTTTTTGCTATTTTTTCAGGTTTGTAATATTACGCGGAAACTGGGATAGCGTCGGCACGTGTATCCAAGGTGTGTTTCTTGGATTCGCTTGTGTGAAAATAACATATTCAACTAAGGCGTATACATTAAGCTGTCCCCCCAGTTATCTTTAAACTTTGTTTAGGTAAAGAACCCATATTATCAGATTAATTATTAGCTAAACTAAATTCGAAACACAGTCGATTAACAGAATCCGACAGAACGTTAAAATAAGACTGTCAACGTGATTATTACGCGAAATGTAATGAATGACATTATCCAAGACATCTGTCAGTGTCATCACGGAACGGAACCAAAAATAATTCTGCCGCACGCTATTTTTAGTACAAATAAAGTAAAGTGCGACGGTATACTACAATTTGCACAAACAAAACCAAAAAAAAAAAAAAGAAAGCCTCATAGTACCGAAAAGTCCACATAATGCTCGAAGATCTCGGTAATGCTTCTCAAAGAGTGGGTCTTAAGATGAACATGGACAAAACAAAAATCATGTTGAATGCCCATATTGCACCCGCTCCAGTTAACGTTGGGAACATTACACTCGAAGTTGTTGACCACTATGTTTACCTGGGACAGACAGTCCAGCTAGGTAAGTCCAACTTCGAGAAAGAGATCTCTCGTCGAATCCAGCTCGGATGGGCAGCGTTCGGGAAGCTCCGGCATATATTTGCGTCCGAAATACCTCAGTGTCTCAAGACAAAAGTCTTTGACCAGTGTGTGTTGCCAGTAATGACCTATGGGAGTGAGACGTGGTCCCTTACTATGGGTCTCATAAGAAGGCTCAAGATCACCCAGCGAGCAATGGAGAGAGCGATGCTTGGTATTTCCCTGCTCGATCGAATCAGAAATGATGAGATCCGCAGGAGAACAAAAACAACCGACATCGCTCGAAGGATTGCATCGCTGAAGTGGCAGTGGGCGGGACACATAGCGCGGAGAACCGATGGCCGTTGGGGCGGAAAGGTTCTTGAATGGCGACCGCGTACCGGACGACGTTCCGTGGGCAGGCCCTCTACAAGGTGGACCGACGATCTGGTCAAGGTCGCGGGAAGCCGCTGGATGCGGACAGCGCAGGACCGATCGTTGTGGAGATCCTTGGGGGAGGCCTATGCCCAGCAGTGGGCGTCGTTCGGCTGAAATGATGAACATCCAAAACCTCTAACGACAGTCAAAAATGGACCAGTACCGACCTGGGCACGCATTGGTGGACCACCACGCGGCCAGCCCCACCAACAATACCATCACCAGCGCCATGAACTGAAACACCTCATCTCCCACATCCTCTATCATTGCCATGTTGGATTTATGATCTGCAAAAAACATTTCATCATAACTTATGTATTTGAATGAGAACAATTCCTTTCAAATGAAACTTGACATTTAAAAGGAATTTAATAAAGACTTTGACATTTGTTCCATTGTTAAACTGTCAAATTGACGCCATTCACTAACGATTCCCTTGGCAGCTAATAGCAGCATCGGCTCCCTCCAGGCAACCTATCCCGTACCTGGCGTCTGCGGCTCGTCGAGCTCCGCGCGCGGCGAGGGCGGCGCGCGCGGCGTCGCGGGCGGCTCGCACTCTGGCGCGCCGGGGCAAGTGGTTAGTATAGTGCTATGGGTGGTGCTGCTTATCTCATACTATCAATACAATATGCTAGTTTTAAGTTAAGAGATTTGGTTGAATTGGTTAACTTGAGTACTAAAAATATCATATTTATTTACTTCTTAAGTTTTATTTTTATCATACTTTTGGGGTTAGTATTTACAAAGTGTTTGGTTGATAATCTGTCCAATTATTTAAACCAATTTTTAAAAATAAAATAAAATATAATTTATATGTGATGCACAGGTCTAGAAGGTCTTAAAATTATAATTATTATGTACAGTCAGTGATCCGTTCTTTGATGAACATACACATATTACAACTAATGAATACAAATATTACATTAAAAAATAACAGAATAGAATTAAGATTAAAAAATAAAGATAATTAAAAAAAAACAAATGTCAAAACTATTAAGTCAAATACAGATATAAGATTAGATTAAGTATTATGATGTCAGCATTCACATTCCAAATTATTACAATAATAAATAAATACGTTTGAGAGATGCCAACCAAGATGATTATCAGACTTAACATTCTCCAAGTCGCCTGGTTAAGAAATCGCTTACCGTGTAGAATGCATTATCAACAAGAAGTTGTAGTAGTTTATGTCTGAAAATCCGGGACACTATTAGAAATATCTTTTGGAATTTTCGCATATATTTTAAGAACCAGTTATCTAATATTATTATGTTCATAAAAGTTTTTCGAACTGATTCAGCTTGATTGATGGTATGAGATACATTTGATAGTTAGCTCAAGATTTTATAGAGTGAACCAGGAATTGGTTGTAATTATTGGAATTGAAAGAAACCATGCCATATTTTAATGTATTAATAGTAATTTATGTAAAACTGTGAGTAAGTTTTGAATTTAGTTAAAAGCACAGAAATATATCATGCACAGACTGCCAAACATCAAACCTTGAAATACATATATTGATGCAATGGCTTAAGGTTA
Organism: Udea olivalis; assembly: GCA_947369235.1. Taxonomy (NCBI): domain Eukaryota; kingdom Metazoa; phylum Arthropoda; class Insecta; order Lepidoptera; family Crambidae; genus Udea; species Udea olivalis. The sequence continues at coordinate 6,129,370 of OX376349.1, read as the reverse complement.
CTGTGCAATTGCTATAAGTACCACGTATGATATGCGGCCGTCTGTACAAGACAAATAATAACAATAATAATAAATTATTTATTTGCAAGAAATGGTCAATAAGGTTGGTAAAGCAATGGTAAAGTGAAAGATCCCAAGTGATTTATGCAATTTCAATGAAATGTAAATTCGTCATAGGTGCAAACCAAAGACTGAATGAAAAACTGACATACTTGTTATGTTAACCGAGTGACAATTTGATAACTGCACTGAGTACTTACCGACTGAAGGTTCATATTCCTGTGGCACTGGTGTGGGAGGCTCCATCTCCAGTGGTGGTGGCGCGGGCGTCTCAGGAGGGTGAATAACCTGAAGAGACACTCATAAATATACTGGGTGATCTTTTTAACTGTAAGGTTAATGTAATGGCACACTCGGTGGTTCATGTGAACGCTATTCTTAAGGTAAGACAAAGAGCTGATTCTTAAAGAAAAAATGCGGGTTGGTGGTCACAAACCCGGGCTATGTTCCGAAAAATCCGAAAACACATTTCGCCTGACCTAGGAATTGACCCCGGTAACTCCAGGTTTCGGGCCGAACTCTGAAACCACTCGGCCACGAAGGCGTGAGGCAGAACAAAGTAAAGAAAAGATATATATGAATTCATCGGAACAATCGCGAAATAAAGAAATATGCGGTCTTATAACAAATATCCCCATGTCACAAGGTACCAGACCAGGATAAAGTCAGTGGCTTCTTCCAGCTCACCCAGATCCGAGCCAATTTAGAAAAGTTCATTTTCTGAATTCCAACCGGGAAAAAAAATAGCGGAAAAATGCAACGATGTCAATCTGCCCCAGTGTGCGTAATTAACGATTACAAACAATAATAGCATTGGTGTAATGTGGGCTCCTGAGTGTTTCGTTCACCATGACGGCAACAGTCACTTGCCTCGAATAACCCCCTTTAGAATATAGTCCTTAAGGTATGTACTCGTATGTCTATACTAATATTATAAAGAGGAAAAATTTTATTGTTTGTTTGTATTGAATAGGCTCCAAAACTACTAAACCGATTATAAAAATTATTTCACCAATATGAAGCTACATTTTCAGGGAGTGACAAAGGTTATATTTAATCATGATTGAACAAAACATTCGGTGAAAAATAATAGTATATGTAAATTGAGTCGGAGAAACGCGGGCGAGATGTGCTGCTTTACCGACGCCGCGACGTGCAATTAGTTTTGACATGAAATGAAATGAAATGAAATTTTATTTCACATAAAATAGTGTACATAAGGTCTTGCTGTTTTCATTTGGTCCAAACTATCTTACTTAAAACTAAGCATGTGAATGTTTACAAGTACATACGTGCATTAAACAATTATTGATAGTCACAAAATACAATATACATAAATATGTCACATAATGAAGCAAAAATGCGTCCAATACATTAAAAATTGGACGACACAAAATTAATTAGTGATCATTTTGATTTAAACATTTCATTGATACAATAATAATTCTTATCTAATAACCATGCTTTTAACTTTTTTTTAAACAGGGTCAGTGGAAGCTCTTTAATTTCATTAGGTAGTCCATTAAATATTTGGACACACATTGCAGGGCAATTATCTTTGAACAATTTTGTCCTCGGATTACATTTTATTACAAGTCTATCCCCTTGCCGTGTATTACGTAGATAAATTTCTTTTGCTTTTGTAAAGAGCTTAGTATGAGTACGTACAAAAACACCAATTTCATAAATATACATACAAGGCAATGTTAGGATGCCAAATTTTTTAAACAAAGGTTTGCAGGATTCATACGGGGGAATGCCTTCAATAGCTCTTACGCATCTTTTCTGCAATAAAAATGCCCTAATAGCATCCGTGGAGTTTCCCCAACAAATCAGTCCATAGCGCAATGTTGAGCTCACATATCCATGATAGGCCAAAAGCACCACACACACACCGACCGAACACAGACCGAAGTCTGTGGAGGCAGCTAAATAATAATAATAATAGGAGAATTTAAATATAATAATATTAATAATAAGAGCCTCGACCAACAAATCGAGAAGCTCTCGCTTAGCGGCTGGATCAAGGGTCAGATACAGAAGGCGGTACTCTTGGACACGGCACTTATTGTCAGGAGGTTCCTCTCTCTGCAGCCCTAACCACCGGTAGTCTAGGCCTCGCCTGCCCCGCTGCCGGCGGCCCCCTAGGTTAAGATTTTTATGGTATTTTAATAAATATAATTATAATTCATAAGTTGTTTTTAATGTTATAAATCTCTGTTTTTGTAAGAATAGGTACTATACAAATTTTATATCCAAGATTTATACTAAATAAAGAGAATAATAATAATAATAAAAAAAAACACGTTCTTTGACAGACGTCTTTTTGTAATCATTTTCTACAATATTATTTTTCAGTTTATTTTACAGTTAAATTACAGCTATATCTACACAAAAACAACGACAAACAACCGCAAAATCTATTTGGATAATATTCACAAAAATTTCAGCCCTTGGTATTAATTTACAATATGCCAATAACCATGACAACTGTCATAGTACCCATCCAAAAGTTTACGCATCATTTTGGAAAATGAAAAATGATTACAAGAGCAAAGGCGAGAGCGAATGTAAGCGCACGATCACCACCACCGCCCACTCCGTCGTCGGTGGAGGAGTTTGCTACTCCTCCTGACACCACAACGAGCTCAAGTTCCAGCGGCGCTGAGAGCAGGCCACCGCCGCCACGACCGCCGCGACCACCGGCGCGACGTGGACGACGACCGCCGCGACCACCGGCGCGACGTGGACGACGACCGTTGCCGGCACGCTTGGCCCCTGCTGCCGGTAGTATAGTGCGCCGCATGCGATGGACACACGATGTGAATGTCAACTGCATGCGCGCCTACTATGGGGCTACAGAGGGAGGAATCAACCTGTCTACGTACCGTGACCGGATGCTACCTCTGGTTCAGGCCCTTTTCAGGGCTTTGGAGGACGCGATTTCAGAATATCGCTCCACACGAGTCTCTAGGCCGCGGTTACCACGTTTGCCTACAAATAGACGCAACCTAGCGTTAATGGGGGCCTGGACGCTTTACTAGCTCCGTTCATACGGACTAGTGAAAATTTAGTTGATAGTCACTCGATTCTGTACTGCGGGGCCATTGTGGCATGCCGTGTTGCTCGTGTCAAGTTTCCGGACTCTTGCCGTGCAGTGCGACCTGCCGCAAATGTACCCGCATGGCAAATGCGAATCGAGCAGCGTATCAACACGTTTAGGACCCTCATTGAAAAGCTGGTCTGCTTCAGCCGGGGGAACCATCGCCCTCGGGTCATGCGTTACGTGAACTAAGCCTTTGCTGGGACGGGTATTAGGCCCGAACAGTATATGGCTTGTGTCAAGGAACGCTTCGACTTTCTGAAGCAGAAGGTTTATGCGTGGGCAAACCGTATCCATCGCTACAGAGAACGTGTGGACAGATATTTACAAAATCGCCTTTTCCAAAGTGACCAAAGGAAGGTGTACCGAATTTGGCAAGAGACTAACCAACGTGTTTGGGGGGTAGGTCTGAGACGTGTGCATGAGAGCCCTAGTGCGCTTCCCTCGGGTACCCTCTGGGGCGACATGACAAGCGATCAGACGTACCCTCATTTTCAAAACCTGTCCGGTGCTGAGAATGGCGAATGGTCTTGGGGGAGAGCGCAGGTTGTGTAGATCCCCAAGGCAGGGCCTGTGTAATATCCTTCTCGAGGTGCCCCCTGTTATTGGTCTGATTCCTTATGAAACAGACGTAACTGAAAACTCAGGCCGACATCCCCCATATCCTCACCCCACCCTCCGCATCCCCGCTACTATATGCTCGTTGCCCCGGCGCCCTTACGGGGAGCCCAGGCAAAGCGAGCATTAAGTCGGCATCCTTCCCCCACATCCTTTCCTATCCCCCAACCCATTCCGGCAGTCCCGGTAAAAAACAAAAAAAAATATGAGTGCAAATGAAAATATAATACCCCAGGAGGGTACCGGCAAGGCCGGAGAATCCCTCCCTGGACCGTCAGGTTCGGGCTGCCCCTCGTACTCTGGGGGGGGGCAAATTTGCGCACCATACCACATCCACGGCTACACAGGTGCGTCCCGGTAGGTCTATTTCTGAGACTCTCGGGGACGACCTGTCACGTATAGCCCTTAGAGACAGACTTATAGACACACAGACAGACAGACAGACAGACGCACAGTACTGAAGAATTTAAAGAATGGCTCTCGAAAAGTAAGTACAAGCGTCTGAAGGCCAAGAAGAAAAGAGAGCTGGCGGAGCAGAACCACACCCAGACACCTCAAACACCATCGAGAGGGGGGGCAGGCTCTCGGGCTCCTAAGCTCAAGAGACAGGGGACAGACCCAGAAGAGCCGACACAGCAACGCCCACCTAAAAGGCAGAACACCCGCGCCGAGGGATCGTCACGACCCCATGTGGGCCAGACAGATCTCTCCATCATTATCGAGCGGGTGGATGGCGGCAGGATGGACGAGGCCACAGCAGTGACGGTTCGAAAGCGGCTAGTGGCGATCATGACCAGCGCCGTGCGGGCTAAGGTCGGGGGGCGGTGCCTGTCGTTCGAGGCCTCGGGGTTGGTGGCAGAGGGATTTTTCCTCGTGACACCCAGCACCGAGGAGGCGTGCAACTGGCTGCTCGGCTGCGACCTTAGCGGGCAAGGCGATATGCCACTGAGGGCTCGCAGACTGGAAAGCCAGCGAGTATCAATCTGGCTGCCGGGTAACCTCGGGGAGCCAGGTAGTGATCCGATCACAGGGTCGAACTGAGGCTGCCTGAGTGGAACCTCATCTACAAGGAGACGTTGCCAACTGGCCAACGACTTGTGGTGGGGGTCCCTCAGGACGCCCTCAGTGACCACGTGATGCTGCACTACCAGTACACCAAGGTGCAAGCACGGCTTTTAAACCGCGACAAGACCACTCAGCCTGGAGATTCAACAGGAATCCCCACTACAGGATGCAGTAACGACCGTCGGGGCTCTATTCCAGGACACGCCGTACAGAACACAGAGGGGGGGGGGGGTGCTTGCCGGCGGGGAGAGCAGTAATCAGATCGGGAACCCTGCAGAAGGACCCCTAGACTACCGCACACCCAGCCGAATAGCCAGCCCCGAACCTCTCATACACCACACCACACCCACCCCCCTCACGACACCGCTCAGGGATCGCGCTCCCCCGCCAAGTGTGGCGCTTCTGCAACCGCCTTGGTACGGGGACCCGAAGACCGAAACGGAGTAGTCAAGAGGGGGCCACTAACACACCAAATACACACACACACACGACACACACACTCACCACACATATGAACACACACAGTAACACAACACAAAAACACAAACAAAGGATAAAAATAGTTCAACTCAACCTGCACCACTGCCGGGAAGCCATGTCGGAGCTGTGCCGATATGTGGTGGAGGAGAGCATAGATATCGCTCTACTGCAAGAGCCATACGTCATAAACAGACGGGTGGCCGGGCTTGGCTCCCTGGGTGGAGACCTCATCTACCACAATGATGGTGAGTCCAACCCGAGAGCATGCATCTTCACGAGCAGTAGAGTAAGCACACTAGGACTAATCAAGGCAGACTGTTACAGAGATCTGGCAAGCGTTGAACTAACAATAACGAGCCTAAACAAGAACAAAGCAAGGGTGCTCCTCGTCTCTGCATATCTTCCCAGCGAGAGTGAGCTTGAGCCGCCAACAAGAGAAATGGAAGATACCATCAAGAAGTACCAAGGTAAGAACATTCCTGTTATTCTAGGGTGCGACGCCAACGCACATCACGTGGTATGGGGCAGCACGGACTGCAACAGGAAGGGGGAAGCACTCCTAGAGTACATTAGCGCATCCGGTCTGGAGATATTAAACGTAGGTAACACCCCAACGTTTGTCAACAAAGCGAGAACTGAGGTGCTGGACATCACCATCGCATCAGAAACGATCAGCCGACAAATTAGAAACTGGAAGGTAGACGAAAATGAATCCATGTCAGATCACAGACGTATAACCTTCAGCATAGACTGCAGCATCGACAGGATCCGAGGGAGAAACGCAAAAAAGACAGACTGGTCTACTTTCGAAAACTACATCAAACAGTGGACACCTGGAAGTCACAACTTACACAAGCACGAAATGGAGATAGAAAAAGAGGCGACAAGACTAGATGAGGCCCTCAGGGAAGCCTATCACAAAGCATGTCCGCTCAGAGAAATCAAACTAGGCAAGGGACAACCGTGGTGGACCAAGTCACTAGAGAAGTCCAGAAAGAGGACCCGACGTGCTCTCAGGGTGGCCCTCAAAAAGGGTGACGAAGAGAGCTGGCGTAAGTACAAAGACGAGCGAAACAAGTTCAAGGGCGAGAGCAGAAAAGAATGCAGGAACAGCTGGAGCGCGTTCTGCGAAGGGATCGAAAAACACCCAGATGCCGCAAGGCTGGTCAAAACGCTATCCAAGGACAACACCTGCAAACTAGGAAGTATCAAGAAGGGGGAAGAACTGATCACTGACCCAAAAATGATACTTAAGACCATGATGGAAACACATTTCCCAGACTGCGAGCACGACATAGACGAAGACATGCCAACCTCAAACCCCACAGTGGTAAGGGCAGGCGAGGCCATCGCCATATCGGAAGAACAACTAGTATGGAGCATCTTCTCCTTCCAGCCATACAAGGCGGCAGGCCCGGATGAAATATTTCCAAAAATGCTGCAAGTAGCGTTAAAGTACATCAAGGAAGATCTCTTAAAACTGTTCAACAGCAGTATAAGAATGCAGTATATTCCCAAGAAGTGGAGGGAAGTCAAGGTAGTTTTCCTACCGAAACCTGGCAAGGCCACATATCAGGAGGCGAAGGCCTTCAGATGTATCAGCCTATCCTCGTTTCTACTGAAGACAATGGAAAAGATCCTTGACAGAACCATAAGAGCCCAGATAGAGAACAGTGGATCCCCGTTACATGAGAACCAACATGCATACATGGAGGGTAAGTCCACAGAAACAGCCCTCCACAACCTAGTTACTAGAGTACAAAGGTCTCTGAGCAACAAGGAATACGCACTGGGCTGCTTCTTCGATGTAGAAGGGGCATTCGACAAGGCCAGCCCTAAGTCGATAGAGGCCGCCTTAGACCGCGAAGGCATTCACAAAGATATATCAGGATGGGTGAAGAACATGCTTCAACAACGCCTGATAAAGACTGAGCTAGCAGGGGTTACACACACGGTCAGGGCGAGAAGAGGATTCCCGCAAGGGGGATCCTATCCCCTCTACTATAGTGCATTCTAATAGATGAACTAGTACACGAGATAAACAAGATACACATATACACACAGGTGTACTCTGATGACGGGGTACTGCTAGTAACGGGAAAGGTCCTCAGCGTCATGTGCAACATCATGAACAGAGGACTGAAAGCGGCGCTATCATGGTGCAGAAGTAAGGGACTCAACCTCAATCCCGAAAAGACGAAACTAGTCCTATTCACCAATAAACGTAAAATTGGTAGAAAAGAAATAGTGCAGATAGACAACTCCGAACTAGAAATGGTCAAGGAGATCAAATACCTAGGAGTTACGCTGGACAGCAAACTAACTTTCAAAGCACACATAAGTACCACCTGCTCCAAGGCCAAAATGGCCATGATGCAATGCAAGAGAGCCATAGGACGCACATGGGGAATCAAACCGGCGACTGTACTATGGATATACAAAGCAATCATCCTGCCACGAATCCTCCACGGATCACTGGTATGGTGGCATAAGGCGGCACTAAGGACCAACAAACTAGAGCTAGACAAGGTCCAAAGACTAGTGGCACTGATGATCACAGGTGCAATGAGAACAACACCCACAGCAGCGCTAGAGATCATGCTCGGGCTGGATCCGCTAGACCTAGCGATCAAAGGAAAAGCGACCGAACAATGGTTCAAACTCAGGAGCACGAACCTCTGGATCGGTAACCACACGGACAGAGGGCATCTACGCATTGGAAGTGAAATCGAGAGCAACATGTCAATGATCTTTACCAACAACGACCTAACAAGGAAAGAAAAGATCTTTGACAAGAAATACAAAGTACACATAGGACAAAGAGATGAATGGAACATAGACACAAGCGGAACAGTTTGCTACACAGATGGCTCCAGAATTGAGTCACTGAAGCTATCTGGCGCGGGTGTGCACATAAGGTGCGAGGACGGTACAGTGATAAACAGATCAATCTGCCTAGGCAGGTTCGCCAGCGTATTCCAAACAGAAATATACGCTATCATGGAATGCGCAGATATATTAGACAATCAGGACAGCGTCACCAAGGCCACTATCTACAGTGACAGCCAGGCAGCGCTGAAAGCGCTTAGCAAAGCAGAGACGACATCGGTAACTGTCAAAGAATGCAAAAAAAGCTCTAGGGAAACTCGCAAACAAAATAGACGTAGTGATTGCATGGGTCCCTGGACACGAGGGAAATGTCGGCAACGAGTTAGCAGACGAACTAGCCAGGGGTGGTGCGGCCGAAGGCTTAGTGGGTCCGGAACCCAGGCTGCCAATAGCACACAACATCACCAAGGGAGTAATCAAAAGGTTAACCACAGCAGCAACTAACAGACGATGGAAAGCTGCAACAGGCATGCGACAGTCTAAAATGTTCATAAACGGATTGGACACGAAGAAGACAGGTCATCTACTGAAGCTGTCAAGGAACAGTGTACGTATGGTCACAGAAATCGCCACAGGACACTCTAGACTAAACAGGCACCTAACAGTAATAGGCATCAAAGACAACCCCACATGCATGGAGTGCATGGACAGCGAGGAAACGAGTTTCCACCTACTCGCCGAATGCCCGATGTACTCACACATACGGTGGGAGCTCATGGGGTCAGACTCGTTAGATGAAGGAAATCTGAAAGAACTGACGGTGGACCAGATAGTAAGATTCTGCAAAGCAACGGGAAGATTCGACGGGACGCCGTGAAAATGGGACAACCTAAAGACCCCTTGCTAGGGGGCCCGGGGAAATGGGTGAAATGGCCCATAACTAGCGGACCGATCACCCGGCCCACTGCCAGCGTCCCCAGTCGAAATAATAATAATAATAATAACCAACGTGTGAACGACAGTCAGCGACCGGATGCAAGTGTCATGATTGACTTCTGGCGCAGCATCTGGTCGATGCCTGTCGAGCACACGGAGGGTGACTGGATGCGTACTGTCAAGCATGATTGCGAATCCATCGAAACCATGGAGTTAGTACCTATTGACTCCGAAGACGTTAGTTGTGCAATTCAGACGGCTCAGAACTGGAAAAGTCCTGGCCCGGATGGATTACACTGGAATAGGTAAAACATTTAATGATCTAAACAGCGGCCCACAGCTGTCCAGATAGTTTGCTCCACAGATCGATCTTACACACTTTTTTTGAGCCCTAAAGCTCTTGGTATATCTATGGAGTTTCCCCACAGTATTAAGCCATAACGCAACACGGATGACACATATCCATGATACGCTGTCAGAGCGGCTTCTTTCGATACTGTTTGTCTAATTCTGTGTAACGCATATACAAATCTGTAAATTTTACTAACTAATACATCAATGTGAGCCTTCCAATCGCAAAACTTATCTACTGGTACTCCCAGAAACTCTGTCGAATTTACATTTTCTATGTTATCATTATTATAATGTACTATGTATGTCCAGATTTTTTCATTGCTTTGCTGTGTTCTAAAATATATATATTTTGTTTTTTCAATATTGATCTTTAAATTATTGTCTTCCAACCATTGTTTTACCCGTTTAAAACAATTGTTAGTTATATTCTCGAGTTCTTTTATGTTTTTATATTTGACGATAAGAGTGGTGTCGTCTCCGAATAGAATGCACTGTTGATCTATGACATTAGGCAGGTCATTAATACACACATCAAAAGTGTCTAGGGATCAAGCATTTTTATGCGGATTTCTTGAGATTGAGATGTGGCTTTGTAATAAATTTATGATTTTATAAATTTATATGGATCCTTTTTGGTGCATTTCATAATTTGAAACAGGAACTGTCAATCAAATTCGAGTAAAAAATGAAAATCAGCTGTCAATATTTTCCCTATAAAAACATACAACGCATTGAAGACATTATTAGTGCTACTGTTTCCCTACTACTGATTAAAACCAACGTTATTATGGAGCGGCGACGTCATTTAAGCAGGGAAGAAATGCTCAGAGCCGTGGGAATGATAGAAGCTGGTTCCCGGCAACGTACTGTGGCTTTAGCTCTGAATACAAGTCAGAGTGTTATCAGTCGACTTTGGACACGTTACCGAAGCACTGGTACCGTGGCCACACGGAGACAAGACCGATACATTCAAATCACAACTCGAAGAGCTCCAACAATAACCGCCATGATGTTAGCCGTGAGGCTTCATCACTCTTCAGGGAACTTAATTAGCGACCAAACAGTCAGAAACCGCTTGCATGAAGTGAACCTTCATTCCCGAAGACCGCTAAGGGTACCACCTATAGCAATGCACAATCGTAGGATTCGATATCAATGGGCTCTTGAACACAGAAATTGGGCAGAAGAACAATGGCGTTTCGTGTGCTTTTCTGATGAGTCTCGTTTTGGTATGAGACCGGATACAAGACGTATACGACACTGGAGAACCCCTGGACGCCAACAGCGATTAAAATCCTGCCAGGAAGTCCATCCTTATAGTGGTGGAACCATCATGGTATGGGCGGGTATTTGGATCGGCGGAAGAACTGAGTTGATTTGGATCAGAGGCAACCTCAACGCTCAAATTTATGCTGAGACGATTGTATCAGACGTCATCGTTCCTCTACAAGTGCAAATCGGTCCCTTATTTCAGTTAATGCATGATAATGCACGACCGCACACCGCAAGAGTTGTAAGACAGACTCTCGCCGCAGCTAACATCAATGTCCTGCCCTGGCCTGCTCAGTCGCCAGACTTGAACCCGATTGAGCATGCATGGGATATGCTACAGAGAAGAGCTCTGCCGAATATGGAGGGTATCCAGTCGCAAGAAGACTTTTTTTTGTTGTTGCAACGAACATGGGCGGCCATTCCACAGCGTGATTTGGATGAACTCATTTTGAGTATGCCAAACCGATGTTCTTGTGTTGTTAGTGTTCGCGGTAGAAACACGAATTATTAATTGTTTAAGTTACCCAATAAAATTTTAAAGAAAACTGTTATTTCAGTCTTTTTTTCGAACTTTAATGTTAGTGGTTCAAATGTCAAAAATCCCTTTATTAGGAAAATGGCAAATTTCTTTATTAATGCAAAGGTGACTTGGTTTATCGTTACTGTAGACAAACGAAAACACTTTATTTGATGAATCCTTAAAGAAAATTTTAATTAATATCAATCAGGAGAAAAGTTATTGCAAAAATATATGTTGATCCCTAGACACTTTTGATGTGTGTATATAGTAAAAACAACAAAGGACCCAACACACTGCCATGGGGCGCACCACAGCGATTAAAGCAATATGTAGAGTAATGCTTCTCTTTTGTCTTTTGAGAGATCTTTTCAATTTCGACACATTGTTGGCGGTCTGACAAGTATCTTGCTATCCACGACAAAGCTGTAACCCTTATCCCATATCTTTCTAGCTTAGCGAGTAGTGACTTGTGACATACAAAGTCAAATGCTTTGCCCATATCTAAGAAAAGAGCTTATGTATGCATACCGTTGTCCAAATTACGTGTAACTTCCCGTACAAGATGAAAACAAGCTAGTACAATAGATCATTTTTTACGGAAACCAAATTGTTCGTCTTTAAATAACCCTTCAATTGACAAAAAAGTGTAAATTTTGTCAAAGATCACTTTTTCAAACATTTTAGAAAATATCGGTATTATACACTAATACTAATATGGGTCTATAATCACCTAGGTTTTCCCTAGATCCAATCTTATGTAATGGCTTTACTATAGATCGCTTTAGCTCAACAGGAAAGCGACCCTCCAAAAGAGATAGATTTACTATGTGTGTCAGCGGCCGCACTATAAATGACGCGCTCTTTTTAATCGTTTCGGTATGAATATGACCGTAGCCTGTAGCAAATGTATTTTTAAGCCCGCTTATTATTTTAAGCATGTCATTTTCATTAACAGGAGTCAGGTATATACTTTTATGGTGAAAGGGTATCTGAACTGGTACATCTTTTGTGTTATTATTACGAACCATATTAGTCTTATTAGTCAGATCTATAAAGTAATTGTTTAATGAGTCTTATATTTTTTTAGGTTCCTGTATGAAGTTATTTTTGTTTGTCTTTATTTTTTTATGTCCCACGATGTTTTACATACATTCTTAGACTCTTTGATGTTTCTTGTATTAGTTCTCTTTTGTGCTTCATTTATACATTTTTTCAAGATTGCAGAATTGTACCGCTTTTTGTCGTTTTTTTTATTAGTCGTGCTTAGTCTATATTTAAGGTATAGCTGTCTTTTTTTATACAACATCGATTTATTCCTTTGGAAAGCCAGTTATTCTTCATTTGCTTGGCGACTCTTTTTACTTTTGTAATTTAGGTGTTACTTTCTGAAATAAGTTGTAAGTAACTTGAGGACCAAACAAGCATTTTTGCGAGTAGGGTTATTTATGTGGCTGATTATATTGTAATCTAAAACAGACTATTTAATTCCTTTGTTAGTTTACTGTCCTTAATTAAATTTATATTCCAGTCACCACACAGAATGAATGTTTTGTTGCGCTTGCGCATTAGCGTTTTCAGCAGGGATTCTAATTGAACGAGGAATTCTTCAGCTTTTGAGGACGGTATTCTACAAATGCACACTTTAATTAGGTGATACTGAACCATTTCCAACGCACAACACTCAAATACGTAGGGCATAGCCTGTGTGATTTATTTTTTACTAAATTCAATATTACTCTTTAGGAGAATACAAGTGCCACCTCTTCGTTCAGTTCGGCAGAAAGATGAGGCCAATTTATAGTTAGGTACATTCAAGTTTTTGCCAGATCTCTGTTTTATCAATCAGCTTACACTGAATCTGAGCAAGACCAAATGCATCACTTTTTCACCTAAGCTCTCGTCGCAACCTAATGCTTCTTTCATAATTAAGGCTCATAAATGTGGGATAGACTTCAAAGGCCCATGCCCCTGTGATGCAATATCTCGCGTACATAACATTAAGTATCTAGGAGTAACATTAGATAGTGTTTTATCGTGGAACGAACATATCAAAGTTGTCACTGCGCGGATCAGGAAATTGATTTTCATTTTCAGCAAACTGCGAGCTGGTGCTGATCTGTCAACCCTCAGAATAGCCTACTTTGCCCTTGCACAGTCTATAATTAATTATTGCATTACGGTTTGGGGTTCCTCTGGTAAGACTAAGATATTACCACTAGAAAGAGCACAGAGAGCCGTCTTAAAAGTTATGGCATCTCAACCAATCAGATACCCCACAAAATTAATTCACAATTTCTGGGAAGTTCTTTCAGTTCGAAAACTGTTTGTTTTAAACGTTATCCTACGCAAGCACAAAACTCTCCCCTATAACCCAACCTTACTTAAAAATGAAAGAAGGCGTGATAAAGTGTGCCAGACACAAAAGTGTAGAAAAGAGCAGGTCAAACACCACTACAATCACATAGCCCCCCTCCTCTATAACAAAGCCAATAAAGTATTAAATATTTATCCGCTGAATATATATAGATGTAAAACTCTTCTAAATGAGTGGCTTCTGAATCTCGACTACGATGCTGTGGAATCCTTAATTAAATAACTAATGAAAACATGTGCTATCTTTATTCTTATTTTATTAATATTATTTTGTGGTTCTATTTCCTATATATTTATATATTTTTTATGTTCATAAATAAATACATACCTCTATCACAAACACACACTCTCATGTACGATATTGCACAAACTCACTCTCGCACAAACACACGCATTAACACACACATACAGACACACACCCACACGCGCGCGCGCGCGCGCGCGCACTCACACACACACGCACACACACTTCAAAACAAAATCTTTTTATAATGTAAGAAAAGTCTGAAACGTCTGTCCTTGAGGCGGGCGCTAGTGACTGTGACACAGTCTTCGACTACTGCGGTCATTAACGCTGAAATTGTTTGTAAATGTTGTTATTGGTTTCAAATAAAGATTTTATTATTATTATTATAAATGTTTCTGTTATGCAAATTAATGTCAATATCACCTACAAAACTACTTTCGCCGTATGATGATATCCCTGACAGTTCATAATTGTCAATTATAGTGATGTAACGAATGTAATTTAATCGAGTTGGCAAAAGAAATGGAATCGGATTATCCGATTTTTAATTTTTAAATAAATTCTTAATAAACGGGTTATGGCTAATAAGTTATAGAACAAAATGCGGTATCTCGAAAATAATAGTTAAAACATAGCACACAAGACAGTCGCACTCGTACTGATGCGAATGACGTGATTACAAAATGGTCGCTCCTATTCATCGATTTTTTGTCGATTCAGTAGTGTCAATACACTATTGAATGGCGTTCCTTTTCACGCATCAGGCGCTGTAAAGATATATTCATTTCATTTCATTTATTTCATTCATTAGCACTTGATAATAATAATGACAGTTATTTACTTGTTATTATTAATGACAATTATTTATTCGAAAGGACAATAGTTTTTTTAATAGTTTTTTACATTTTTTTTTGGCAGTTTCTTTTTATTTAGTTTGAAATAGTATGCGTGACATGGAATAATGAGAGCTGTCAGGCATATCATCTTACAGTGGAAGTAGTATAGTAAAGAATGAACCACCGCTCACCTCCTCGTGCCTGCGCTTGCGAGCCTGGCGGCGCGCGGCGGAGGGCTCGGCGTCGGGCGAGCGCCGGCCCGCGCCCGCGGCCTCGCCCTCTTCCGCCTCGCTGCGCAACGTCATGTTGCGCTGGTATTTCTGGAAACGAAGTAAACAATCTCTATTGTCGCGTGCGAAGACAGCGTATCTATCTGGGAGTCATGAGGAAGTACGCCACTTCTGCTATTTATTAGTGCCTTGCAATCCAAATTGTACATCTTGTCTAGTAGTAAAAAAATATATCAGTGAAAAGTTCTGAGATTCAATTGTCAATAAGGTTGATTTTTTAATTATTATTGCAAGCGGAAATCGACCTTGTTGTTCATGACGTGCCTCGTTATGAACACAGAACGAAAGAGACCTAGGCCGATCACCAACGAGATGGGCCTTGACCAGTGCCAGATTAAGACTACTTGATGCCCTAAGCAATCTACGGCTGTGGGTATCCATAAGTAGAAAAGTCCAAAAAACTAAGCGTTCATTTTTTTTTCGCGAATTGAATGCCTGAAAAGTCTTTAGCATATTTGACTCAACAGAGCGGCCCAGTTTCATTGGTCTAATATTTTTTTTAGCCATACGCAGAACTCGTACGATCGTTGACGCACTTATAAACTCGTATAATCCATAAAAACACAGACTCGCCACTACCGGTTTGAGCAAACACGCCGCAATAAGCCCGTGTACGCACGTTTGGTTTTCTGAACCGGGAAATGTGGCGCACGCCAATGTATGCCAAAGCGTTGTGCCAATTCGTTTACGCGCGAACAAAAACGCTTATCGGAAACCGCTCTTAAAGCATCAATACAAGATTTACAAGTCAATTAAACAAAAAATATTTCGCGGAAATCTAGTTTCGCAGTTAGAAGTCATAATGTCTTTTGAAACTTTTGTTTTTTCTCTAATCTGTTCATGAAAACAATGATCCAATCAAACTATTTCAAGTTTGGCATAGGGGTAGCGTCGTCATGTACTTAAAACGTATAATATAATAATGCACACTTGTTTGCATTTTCAAGGAATACCAAGACAGTTATTTCACTTTTTTTGTAACTTTTGGAAAATGTTGAACAGTTAGAATGTTTTAAAAATGATTGTGGTTAAATAAATGTGGTATTTTGTTCCCAAAACGGCTAGTGAGCGGTACACCCCGAAATTCAGTCTAAACCTGCAAATGGTGTTAAAGGCTCAATACGGATCAATTTGACCCGTAGCACGAAAAAAAGGAAAAAAAGGGAGGAGTTAAGGCGTCATATTTTTTTGTATGGGAAAAAAAAAATTGGTCTGAAACCTATCGTGTGTGATATCTAATAAAAGAGCTTACTGAGCAAATTCCAAAAATATATTACATAACTTTCAGTCACTTGTATCAAATTAAAATAAAAATCATTTTGAAAACTTACCAAGTTAGGGCGGCTCCTCCAGATATGATACGGTTGAATAATTTTCAGTAAAAAATGCTTCTGAAAATACGTACACTATTCTCATATTTAATTTCCAAAAAGGATTTTTGAATATGTACAAATGGTATAACCTTTTTTTATATAAAAACCTTTCAAAGTTCAAGTAATGGCGTCTAACTCCTCTTTAGATGCAAGATCGGCGTAAGAAAATGTTATTGAACTCCTATTACAGCTATTCTGCCCTTGCTCCTTCTCCTCTCACATTAGTATTTATCATCCTCAGTGTCTCAGTGTAAAATTGAACTTTTTATACATGTTTTAACAAATCGTAATTTTATCACATTTCGTAAAACTGAAAAATTATAAAAAAATACTAAATAATACTAAAAATACTAATACTTTGTTGTATTGTTGTATTTTCCTTTTTTTGAATTAGATATATTTTCAGAATTGGCTCAATAATCCCTTTCATTAGATAACTACCACACACGATAGGTTTCAGAGCAAAACATTTTTTCCCCTACAGAAAAAAGATGACGCCATAACTCCTCACCTTTTTTTTTATTATTTCCGTTCTACGGGTCAAATTGATTCTTATGGCCTGAGATCAATCGTTCCGATTTCCATGCCCTTAACACTATTTGCAGGTTAATTTAGCGTACCGCTATCACTATGCTGTTAAGTAAGTTTAGTAGCATCGTCAAAAATAACATTATACAAAGTAACTCTGTTGAAAATTTCCAAAGTCATCATTTGGAGAAATCGCTATAAGGAATGTTTCGACCACTGAAACAGGGGCATCCTGTTAAGTATAATATTGATAAAGAATCGAGTTTTCGACCTCTATGGTGAATTACAAAACGCGGATTTTCAAACAGCCTACCAGCCTTGCCGTTAATATGCTAGCAAATACTAGTATAATTTTGTTGCTGGTTCTGGTGCCCCCCAAGACGTGATGCCCTAAGCAATTGCTTAATTTGCTTATGGGTTAGTCCGGCACTGGGTCTCATCAACACACACATTACAACATTACACAGTTGCCAAAATTGCCACTGACAGGGACCGGTGGAGACAATTTGTTCTAAACTTACACCCCACCACAATCATGATTCTCAGGCACGCCGGACCAACCAGTGAGAGAATTCATGACATTCAAATGAACCTCAACCATAGGGTGGTAGACCAAATTTTTGACTGGCTATACTATCTGTAATAAGCTTTCTGTGCCTATTTAGACCTACGAACATACCTTGAATAATACTCGACTCGGAATCGGCCTCGCGGGCAGCGTGAACAACTTCTCGACTCCTCCAGTCTCCTTCAAGTGCATACGTCTTTTTGTGGGCGGCGCCAAGTCGAGGGTCGTGATGATGTCCGTCGTATTAAGGAGCTGGTTCTTCATCCTCTCACCAGATATGTTTTTCAACTCGCGCACGATTAGTTTGCGCTTGCGTTTCGTTTTTGTTATGCCTGTGGATAGAAAAATGTCATTACTGTTTTGCCGTTACCCAAAAAATGACCTATTATGCCAAGGCATTTAAATTTAACTTGGCAATGGTTTGCAACACTATTGATGAAAAAACCGTTGATATTACCTAATTAAAATACTATTTTTAGTATTTGATTAAGCCGCCAATATCAAACGCAGTTGTAGACATAAATAAATGCTAGTAAAATAGTATTCATTTTTGTCTACAACTGCGTAATATATGAATGGAAGAAGAAAATAAAACAAATGACAGAAGATAAAAGAAGACGATGAAGTCAGGTTGAGTCGTAGAATCAATAGTATCTACAGGAATATAACTATCGATACTCAGTGCAGTGCCTCTGAAATGTTCGCACAGACACACAGAAAATAGATATTCTCATTCAACAAATAGGTACCCTAATGGGACTCCTAACGACACTCGTAGCCCAATGTAACAAATGAAGTTCTTACGTATAGCCACTTGGAACATCAATGGCCTGTCCCGAAACAGGCGGGAAGTAGAATTATTTATCAACCAAAATTACATAGACATTCTCCTAATCTCCGAGTCGCACATGACGGACGAAAAAATTGTCAGAATTCAAGGGTACAACTTATACTACACTAACCACCCTGATGGAACATCACACGCTGGAGCTGCAATTATAATAAAGGATAACATTAAACAACATGAACTACCGAGCTTCAAGCAGGCCTATCTGCAGGCGGCTGTTGTGTCTATAGATGACTGGCAGGGTCCACTTAAAGTTGCCGCTGTGTATTGCCCACCCCGGCATCGACCAAATGAGCAAATGTTCAACCATTTCTTCCAAACTCTTAATGGCAGGTATATCGCTGGAGGGGATTGGAATTGTAAAAATACATTCTGGGGCTCCAGGCTGACAACAGCAAAGGGTAAAGAGTTGAAAAAGGCTATAGAAACTAACTCACTCAATGTATTGACTACAGGAGAACCCACTCACTGGCCCTCTGACCCCAACAAAATTCCGGATCTTATTGACTTTTTTATAACCAGCGGAATGTCAAAAGTTTACACCAAAGTAGAATCATGCCTGGATGGCTGCTCTGATCACACCCCAGTTATATGCATAATCAGTACAACTATCATCTGGAAAGAGCCAAGTGAAAGACTCTACAATGGCAAAACCGACTGGGAAGCTTTTAAGGACTACATAGAAGAAAACTCAAATCTGCACATACGCCTAAAAACGGAAGAAGACATAGAGCATGCTGCCTTATATGTTACAAATCTATTTCAGACTGCTGCTTGGCTGTCCACTCCGCACATTGATTATAACCCGCAATATGACAACTACACGGTGGAAATTCGCAGGATGGTAGCTGAAAAAAGAAGACTAAGAAGACGGTGGCAAACCAGCAGGAACTCCTTTGATAAGAGAAATTTCAATAAAGCACAAAAGCAATTGAAACAAATGCTTAAAGAAAATGAAGATAAGACCCTTCAGGACAAATTAAAAACCTTATCACCCTACTACGCAGACGATTACTCGCTTTGGAAAATGACAAAATCACTTAATAGGCCAAAAGAACACACACCGCCATTGAAACAGGCAAACGGTAACTGGCTGAGAAAACCTGCGGAGAAGGCTGAATCATTCGCTCAGTTCCTAAGAGAAGTATTCAGGCCACATGAGCCAGACAACATGTTCCCAGAGAAAGATATCGATGACATTCTGAATAGCGACCAGCAGATGTCCTTACCGCTACGACCATGCACTCCTTCAGAAGTTCGAAAAAATATTCACCATATGAAGAAGAAGAAAGCACCGGGATTTGACTTAATAACATCGGAGGTCCTGAAGCAACTGCCCAAAAAAGGAATCGTCCTCTTAACCATCCTCCTTAATGCGGTCCTGAGACTGCATTATTTTCCGCTTACATGGAAAGTCTCAGTAATAAATATGATTGCTAAGCCAGGAAAACCTCCAACTGAGTTAAGTTCTTACAGGCCGATAAGCCTCCTACCAGCTATATCGAAGTTATTTGAGAAGCTGTTTTTACAACGCTTGCTTCCCATTCTCGAAGAACAAAAAACGATCCCAAACCATCAATTTGGATTCCGAGCGCATCATGGAACGGTAGAACAAATTCACAGGGTAGCACACACAATCCGACAATCTTTGGAAAGAAAAGAATACTGCTCAGCTGTCTTTCTTGATGTGCAGCAGGCGTTTGACCGAGTATGGCACAAGGGCCTCTTGTGTAAATTGAAAAAATGCTTACCACACACTGCCTATATGCTTCTGAGGTCCTACTTGCAGCACCGAATATTTCAGGTTAGGACTGGGGACTGTTCATCTTCATTCTACCAGATAGAGGCTGGCGTGCCTCAGGGCTCCGTGCTCGGCCCTGTTCTGTACACGGTCTATACTGCAGACTTACCCACAATAGACAAAGTTGTGACCGCAACTTATGCAGACGACACCGCAGTTTTGTCCTGCGATAAGTGTCATGTGACAGCATCCTCAAAATTGCAAACACAATTAGACGAAATCGGAATTTGGCTAAAAAAGTGGAGAATCAAGGCCAGTGCTTCAAAATCAGTTCATGTTACCTTCACACTGAGAAGAAATGACTGCCCACCAGTAACACTTAACGGTTACGTTCTACCGCAGCAAACAACCGTAAAGTACCTAGGAATGCACCTGGACAGAAGGCTCACATGGCGTGATCATATAAAGGCTAAGAGAGAACAGGCAAATAGAAAGCTTAAAGAGATGTACTGGCTAATAGGCAGACAGTCTTCACTAAGTCTGGAAAACAAGCTGATTATTTATAAATCTGTTTTGAAACCAGTGTGGACATACGGTATTGAGCTCTGGGGGTCGGCAAGCCACTCGAACGTAGAGGTTCTGCAACGCTTTCAAAATAAAGCATTAAAGACACTGAGCTGCGCACCTTGGTTCACGAAGAACACTGAAGTACACGAGTACCTAGAAATCCCAACTATCAAGGAGGACGTGGATAGGTTTTGCGGGACCTACAAAAAAAGACTACAGCGACACAAAAACGAACTCGCTGTGACGTTATTAGACAACAGCCTGACTACATCCAGGTTAAAAAGGAAGCGAATAGCCTCAATCTGACTCACCGAAACCGACATTTGAGTTAAAGAATGCATGAGTTGGCACATCGTTGGGTGTGAACAAACTCAAACTGACCCGACCAGTAACAAACTAATCTGATTAAGGCCGACAGGCTGATCGCAGATGGATTTAAAAAAAAAAAAAAAAAAAAAAAACAGGCACACACAGACGGCTTCCACGCGGTTTTTCGCATCATTGATGAGGACCCTCTTGTCGTCCATTTTCTTGTAGTAAGCGCAGTGGCTAATTTAGGTCACGCGCGCGTCAGCTGTTTACTTCATGTTAAATATAATTTAATTACTAAGAGAGTTCGTTCTTAACCACGATCGAGACAAGACCCTTTTCATCTCTAACTAACTGTAACTTGCACATCTAATGTAATAAACTTAAGTCTCGTGAAGTGAATCTTTCTGTTCTCCATAACATCCTCATATCAACTTATATCTGGCGCCGTCAACTACGTGCCAGAAAACACTAACTTCAACTACAACAACTACTTTCTGTATGGTGCTTGCGGTCAACTAAGCCAGCATCATACATTTTGGTCCTTCGAGCAACGACTTGGTGAGTCTTACTTTCCTTTTTACGTTAGCGAATCGGTTTACTGGCCTCCCACAAGCGGGTCTCAAAAGTTAAATTGAGAAGGCGCACATAGCGTAAACAAGGGTGTGAGATTCACTGAGACGAACTATCACCTGGCTCTACGTCTGCCACCGTCAACTACGTGACAGGCCCTTGAGCTACCTAACTTAATAACTAAAGAAAGAAGGAGAACTAACCTAACTTCATCATGTCTGAACTCCAACTCCAGCAAACGGTATTTGAAAACATCAAGACGTTATGCACTAACTACAAAAAGGATAGTCCTACAAGGAAAACGCCGGAATACCTAACTAAGCGGCTTGTCTCTCTAGAAAGTCAATGGGACGATTATGAAAAACGTCACTATGTACTAGAAGACATGGAACATGAAAACATCAACTATTTTATGGAAGCCATTTACGAAAAAACCAAAAGAAATGTACGATTCAACCAAAAAGGGCATTTTACAACGGATGCTAGCTAGCACTTCAAGCTCTACGGACACTGAAGTCCCTAGTCCTGCTTCAGCCCGAAAATGAGTTGAAACTAACTGAAAAATCTAAAGAACTTCTGCTGCGTCAAGAGTGCAAGTTCAAGGCTATCAAACGAGCAATGTCTAAGGTGAATCTAGAAGAAATAAGCAGCAAGTGGGATTTAGAAGATCATCTCAACATCTTGAAAACCAAATGAGAAGCCATCGATAAACAGCATTGGGAACACGAAACATTGCAGCTAACATCAGAGTCTAACTATAACAGCTTATTCATGGAAATCGAACATCAATCAATCTTTACTGGTAACTACAGTCAATGGATTTCTTATAAGGATCTTTTCCTTGAAACGGTACACAAAAATCCATCTTTGTCTAACGCCCAGAAAATGCAACACTTGAAAGCAAAATTGAAAGGTGAACCTGAAAGGCTAGTACAACACCTGCACATAGGCGTAAATAATTATAAATCATGCTGGGAAATTTTGAATCAAAGATACGATAATCGCCGTTTATTGTTTACTTCTTTCATGAACACGCTCTTCAATTTACCAACCATTCAGCAGCCAAACGCCTTCAATCTGAAGAAAATGCATGACGTCATTTATTTTTATTTATTTCCATATATCAAAACTTACAAATATTGGGTTAGTAGTATCTTAAATCCTATGTTAGGTTTATCTAGATACTAGGTTCTCTAAAATTATAATCTAACCTTACAAAAGCAACCTACATTTTATTAATAAGTTTGTTTGAGCAAGCGCACACACACAGAGACACTCGCCATCGCCATCCTAGGCAAAAACAAAAGAAACCGGTAGCCGGTGCATACTGGTTTTAGTGCGTAATAACAACGGGCGGCCGGCACTTGGTAGTGACGGTAGTTCAGGACACATTCATAATCGAAAGCCTGAATGGCCTCACCAACATGGACGTTGATACTTTATCCTGGGGCCCGATCCTTGTGTTCATGTCACAGAAACTCGACGCAACAACATACAATGAATACACAAAGGAACTGAATGACCCCCGGGAGATTCCTAACTTGAACGAATTTACAGTATTCCTGGAAAATAAATTCATGGCATTCGAAACTATGCGAAACCAACATAAAGACTGCATCAGTACGTGCAGTGTGCAAAGTTCAATGAAATGAATATTCCATTACATAGTCCACTATGTAATGGATTAACTAAACTTATTACACAGTTTTAGGTAATTCTCGTTCAAATTGAGAGTTGAATTTCTTCGGAGGCTGATAAGACTTGTTATTAGTAGGTCTTAATTGGTTGTAGTTCTCTTTATGTTGGTTTCGCATAGTTTCGAATGCCATGAATTTATTTTCCAGGAATACTGTAAATTCGTTCAAGTTAGGAATCTCCCGGGGGTCATTCAGTTCCTTTGTGTATTCATTGTATGTTGTTGCGTCGAGTTTCTGTGACATGAACACAAGGATCGGGCCCCAGGATAAAGTATCAACGTCCATGTTGGTGAGGCCATTCAGGCTTTCGATTATGAATGTGTCCTGAACTACCGTCACTACCAAGTGCCGGCCGCCCGTTGTTATTACGCACTAAAACCAGTATGCACCGGCTACCGGTTTCTTTTGTTTTTGCCTAGGATGGCGATGGCGAGTGACTCTGTGTGTGTGCGCTTGCTCAAACAAACTTATTAATAAAATGTAGGTTGCTTTTGTAAGGTTAGATTATAATTTTAGAGAACCTAGTATCTAGATAAACCTAACATAGGATTTAAGATACTACTAACCCAATATTTGTAAGTTTTGATATATGGAAATAAATAAAAATAAATGACGTCATGCATTTTCTTCAGATTGAAGGCGTTTGGCTGCTGAATGGTTGGTAAATTGAAGAGCGTGTTCATGAAAGAAGTAAACAATAAACGGCGATTATCGTATCTTTGATTCAAAATTTCCCAGCATGATTTATAATTATTTACGCCTATGTGCAGGTGTTGTACTAGCCTTTCAGGTTCACCTTTCAATTTTGCTTTCAAGTGTTGCATTTTCTGGGCGTTAGACAAAGATGGATTTTTGTGTACCGTTTCAAGGAAAAGATCCTTATAAGAAATCCATTGACTGTAGTTACCAGTAAAGATTGATTGATGTTCGATTTCCATGAATAAGCTGTTATAGTTAGACTCTGATGTTAGCTGCAATGTTTCGTGTTCCCAATGCTGTTTATCGATGGCTTCTCATTTGGTTTTCAAGATGTTGAGATGATCTTCTAAATCCCACTTGCTGCTTATTTCTTCTAGATTCACCTTAGACATTGCTCGTTTGATAGCCTTGAACTTGCACTCTTGACGCAGCAGAAGTTCTTTAGATTTTTCAGTTAGTTTCAACTCATTTTCGGGCTGAAGCAGGACTAGGGACTTCAGTGTCCGTAGAGCTTGAAGTGCTAGCTAGCATCCGTTGTAAAATGCCCTTTTTGGTTGAATCGTACATTTCTTTTGGTTTTTTCGTAAATGGCTTCCATAAAATAGTTGATGTTTTCATGTTCCATGTCTTCTAGTACATAGTGACGTTTTTCATAATCGTCCCATTGACTTTCTAGAGAGACAAGCCGCTTAGTTAGGTATTCCGGCGTTTTCCTTGTAGGACTATCCTTTTTGTAGTTAGTGCATAACGTCTTGATGTTTTCAAATACCGTTTGCTGGAGTTGGAGTTCAGACATGATGAAGTTAGGTTAGTTCTCCTTCTTTCTTTAGTTATTAAGTTAGGTAGCTCAAGGGCCTGTCACGTAGTTGACGGTGGCAGACGTAGAGCCAGGTGATAGTTCGTCTCAGTGAATCTCACACCCTTGTTTACGCTATGTGCGCCTTCTCAATTTAACTTTTGAGACCCGCTTGTGGGAGGCCAGTAAA
The DNA here is from genome assembly GCA_947369235.1 of Udea olivalis. Classification (NCBI taxonomy): domain Eukaryota; kingdom Metazoa; phylum Arthropoda; class Insecta; order Lepidoptera; family Crambidae; genus Udea; species Udea olivalis. The sequence goes on along the minus strand of OX376349.1, from coordinate 6,104,499 downwards.
CCGATTCGCTAACGTAAAAAGGAAAGTAAGACTCACCAAGTCGTTGCTCGAAGGACCAAAATGTATGATGCTGGCTTAGTTGACCGCAAGCACCATACAGAAAGTAGTTGTTGTAGTTGAAGTTAGTGTTTTCTGGCACGTAGTTGACGGCGCCAGATATAAGTTGATATGAGGATGTTATGGAGAACAGAAAGATTCTCTTCACGAGACTTAAGTTTATTACGTTAGATGTGCAAGTTACAGTTAGTTAGAGATGAAAAGGGTCTTGTCTCGATCGTGGTTAAGAACGAACTCTCTTAGTAATTAAATTATATTTAACATGAAGTAAACAGCTGACGCGCGCGTGACCTAAATTAGCCACTGCGCTTACTACAAGAAAATGGACGACAAGAGGGTCCTCATCAATGATGCGAAAAACCGCGTGGAAGCCGTCTGTGTGTGCCTGTTTTTTTTTTTTTTTAAATCCATCTGCGATCAGTCTGTCGGCCTTAATCAGATTAGTTTGTTACTGGTCGGGTCAGTTTGAGTTTGTTCACACCCAACGATGTGCCAACTCATGCATTCTTTAACTCAAATGTCGGTTTCGGTGAGTCAGATTGAGGCTATTCGCTTCCTTTTTAACCTGGATGTAGTCAGGCTGTTGTCTAATAACGTCACAGCGAGTTCGTTTTTGTGTCGCTGTAGTCTTTTTTTGTAGGTCCCGCAAAACCTATCCACGTCCTCCTTGATAGTTGGGATTTCTAGGTACTCGTGTACTTCAGTGTTCTTCGTGAACCAAGGTGCGCAGCTCAGTGTCTTTAATGCTTTATTTTGAAAGCGTTGCAGAACCTCTACGTTCGAGTGGCTTGCCGACCCCCAGAGCTCAATACCGTATGTCCACACTGGTTTCAAAACAGATTTATAAATAATCAGCTTGTTTTCCAGACTTAGTGAAGACTGTCTGCCTATTAGCCAGTACATCTCTTTAAGCTTTCTATTTGCCTGTTCTCTCTTAGCCTTTATATGATCACGCCATGTGAGCCTTCTGTCCAGGTGCATTCCTAGGTAGCGGTAGCCGGTGCATACTGGTTTTAGTGCGTAATAACAACGGGCGGCCGGCACTTGGTAGTGACGGTAGTTCAGGACACATTCATAATCGAAAGCCTGAATGGCCTCACCAACATGGACGTTGATACTTTATCCTGGGGCCCGATCCTTGTGTTCATGTCACAGAAACTCGACGCAACAACATACAATGAATACACAAAGGAACTGAATGACCCCCGGGAGATTCCTAACTTGAACGAATTTACAGTATTCCTGGAAAATAAATTCATGGCATTCGAAACTATGCGAAACCAACATAAAGAGAACTACAACCAATTAAGACCTACTAATAACAAGTCTTATCAGCCTCCGAAGAAATTCAACTCTCAATTTGAACGAGAATTACCTAAAACTGTGTAATAAGTTTAGTTAATCCATTACATAGTGGACTATGTAATGGAATATTCATTTCATTGAACTTTGCACACTGCACGTACTGATGCAGTGTGCAAAGTTCAATGACATGAGCGTCGAACAGAAAAATGCCACGGTATCAAAATTACATGTTTGCAGAAATTGCCTTTACAGTCATGGCAATGAACGTTGTAAGTCAGCGAAAACTTGCAAAGAATGCAATTTACAACATCATACTTTATTGCACAACAACAACATGGTAAAGCCTACTTTCTATGGAAAGAACAACGATGAACCACGACCCTCTACTTCCAGCCAACAAACCAACCACTTAGCAAATGAGGACACGGAGATTCTTGTGACGACAGCCCAGCTTAAAGTGAAGATTAAGGATGGGACTTATGTGGTACTTCGAGCGCTGCTTGACCAGGGCTCGCAAGTAAACTTAATCAGCGAGAATGCTGCTCAACTCCTTAATTTGCCAAGGAAAAGAATGAACGCATCAATATCAGGCGTCGGCTCCGTTACTGGTGACTGCACGGGATACGTCGACTTAGCATGCAAGTCTATACACTCGGACTACGGCTTCCAAACAAAAACGTTAATTATGAAGAAACTTATTAACAATCTACATAACCAATCATTCCAAACGCCTAGGCGTCTTCTGAATATGCGCCGAGGCATATTCAGAAATTGAAACCAGCTGACCCTGAATTTTACGTGTCACGTCGTGTTCATATACTGCTCGGCGCTGATGTCTATTCTGATATCATAATGGAAGGTGTGTTAAAGCCTGATCTATATTCTCCAACTGCACAACAAACGCACCTTGGCTGGATACTTTGCGGCAGTATAAAAACTCTTAACTGCCATGTAACACTAACGAACTTGAATGAACTTACGAAATTCTGGGAAACTGAGGATATCACTCCATCAAGCGATGATATTCATGCAGATAACTATTGCGAGCTACATTATCAAAAAACTATTCAGCGAGATTGTGATGGAAAATACACTGTAGGTTTTCTTTAAAAAAAGCGAGCGAAATTCAACATGCATTGATTAGCTTATTGAAGGGCGGAGGAATGAACCTACGTAAATGGTCGAGTAACAAACAAGAGTTGTTGGAAAACGTAACGCCAGATCAAATCGCCAACACATCAACATCCGACTTCAAAGATGAAACGTCACAAAAAACCTTGGGAATAGCGTGGTACCCTAGAACAGATACTTTCATGTTTGATTGGAAGACTAACGATTCTGAGAAACGACAAACTAAGAGGCAGTTACTATCGGAGATTTCAACACTATATGATCCTCTTGGGTGGCTGGCACCAATCACAGTTGCAGCAAAATTATTATTTAAAAATTTTGGACAAGTAAGATTGCGTGGGATGACGCTTTAACTGGAGATATTGACAAAAATGAATATCTCCGTACACCCAGTCTCGAAAATACAAAGCCTAGCAAACGCAAGTTTTCGATGTTATTTGCGACACTGCTCACACTTTTTACGATGGTAAGTGGGTCGCAAGCCACCGCGTCGGTAACAAATACTCAAATTACAAGCCTACAGAATAGACCGATTTATTACGACTTTAATGGAAAAATACAACTTATACACGATGAATGGATATTACTGATGTACTGCAATTCAACAACTTATTGGGAAGGAACTCAGAGTATGCAGATTTATCTCGATCATTTGAACAACGCATGTGAAAAAATGGACCCTACATACTGCAGGAATACGGTCGACCAATTATATCACGAAATGAACCTACTGAAGTACTATAACACTATGTTACTGGCACCACATCAACATCTGTCTACTCGAAGAAAGCGTGGACTGATTGACGGCGTGGGTTATGTGGCGAATAGTCTCTTTGGGGTATTAGATGAACGCTTTGCCGAGAAATACCATCAAGATATCAAGGCTATTCAAAATAATGAGAAATATCTCCTAACATTTTTCAAAAATCAAACTTCTATCGTACAATTAGAGAATAACGCTTTGAATAAAAATGAAGCCAACATCAAGCAACAATTTGACAGCATCAGAACTTTTTTGCAAGAAGCAAATATAAGCTTCACCAAGATGGAAAATGGAATGGAAACCCTAATGGCCATCAACTATTTTAGCTCATCATCTATCACTGCCACACTTCTATTAGCTAACCTGAGAAGAATGCAAGAGATGTTCTTTAATACATTGACCATCAAGGCCATATTGATATACATTTGCTTACGCCAGTAAACTTAATCAAGCAACTGACTGAGATATCGGGTCACCTGCCCAGAACATTGTTCTTGCCTATCGACAATATCAGAGAACAAATTAAAGACGTATACCATCTACTTTACGTCAGAGGCAGGGTAACCAACAACTATTTTCTATTCGAGGTTCATATTCCTCTTATTTGTGACGAAGAATTCAACTTTCAATTCAACATTTTACCGAGCGACACCACTGCCTATTCCTATGAACAATGAAACTGCAAAATGGGTACAAATATCATCAGACTTCATAGCTGTCAACTTACGAAAAAACACCTACATAACATTATCACAAGAGGACATAAAACTCTGCACCCAGAGAAGCGTGGATAATTATATCTGTAATGCAAAACTACCGATATACAATTTACGTAACGATAAAGCGCCTTCCGAAGCAAAACTACTGGATCAACGAACGACATTGCCCTGTGAAATGGGACACGGCCAATGCCGCGATTCCTGGATCAAATTGCACACAACAAACACATGGTTGATCATTTGTTGCGATAAATGCACTAAAAGGATGATATGTGATAATGACGTCACAGTTCACAGTATCACAACTTCCAGCATAGTGAATATAGCCCGAGGTTGCATGTTACAAGGTGAAGAGTTGACTATTTACGCTCACAATCAGTTCAACAGCAAAGTGAAGATGGATTCTGATGTCCACATCCCAACTATTAACTCCTCTATAAACAAGGTTGTAGAGTTAGCTATTCGAAACATGCCTAATATACTATAGGAGTGGATAACTCAGCATTAAGAGATCGACCGAAAGCTATCTGTGCAAAGGGAACAAGAAAATCGGAGCTTAGCTGTTTCATCTCACGACATACACCAGTACTCATTACTGTATATCTTGTTGGTGTCTGCCCTCATCGTCTCGTCCGTGTGGGTGGCGAGGAAGCGTTGCCGCCGCGTCGGACGCCCCGCAGCAGAGAACAATACACGGACCGAGGTCATTGAGATGCAAGCTACCACTTCAAGCTCTACTGATACTGAAGAAATTCGACCACCAGCAGGCTCGGCGAATCAGTGTCATGACAACGTGTCATTTAATTTTTAATGAATTATTTTGTAATATTTTATTTACTTACCTTTTACTTATAGATTATTCTTATTTTACCTTTGTACCTACTTTTACAACATATTTTTTTCTTTGTGAATGATTGGATCTTATTTCGAGTTTTAGGTAGTCCTCTTTGCAGTTGGGAGTATGTACGGTTAAACACCGTCCATTTTCTTGTAGTAAGCGCAGTGGCTAATTTAGGTCACGCGCGCGTCAGCTGTTTACTTCATGTTAAATATAATTTAATTACTAAGAGAGTTCGTTCGTAACCACGATCGAGACAAGACCCTTTTCATCTCTAACTAACTGTAACTTGCACATCTAAAGTAATAAACTTAAGTCTCGTGAAGTGAATCTTTCTGTTCTCCATAACATCCTCATATCAACTTATATCTGGCGCCGTCAACTACGTGCCAGAAAACACTAACTTCAACTACAACAACTACTTTCTGTATGGTGCTTGCGGTCAATTAAGCCAGCATCATACAGTTTTGATTAATAGCTATTAAGTTCTAACATTAGTTTTTGAGTCATCTGTATTACTAACCTATGGATCTTGGCATCTAAATAAATAAAATTTTAATGATACTACTAGTATCGTCGTAAGATTTTGTACATCTATACTTTCGTTAGGCCTATCGATATTGGGGCTATCCACAGTAAATCTTACGATAGTTCAGCAAAGCTACATAAAAAACATAGCGGCGTACCGTCGTTGTTGAGCAGCGTCGTGTTGTCCTGCGCCGCCTCGGGCTCCGCCAGCGCGGAGGACGCCGGCCCGGCCTCTAGCGGCGGCGCTTCGTCCACCTTCTACACAAAAACATAATGATCTTTAAAAAAGACAAGTCACTAAGCGCAGCACGCGCCGCGCGAGTTTTCTCGTCCTACCCAAAGCAAGAACAAATTATGGAAAAAAAATGATTAATTTTGAAGATGCACAACTCTTTAACAAAATACCTTCTTCGATAAGAAATGTAAGCTCATTAAATGTATTCAAAACAAGTCTTGCGAACTATATGATAGAAAACATGTAAACAAAATGTTGTTATGTGCTATAAGTGTATTTATAGTGTTGTGTTTATGCTGTTATAATATTATGTTCGAACGACTGTGAAAAAGTTATGTACCTATGTTTGGTTATGTTTCTCATATAATGAGAATAAATATATCTTTAACCTCAAAAAACTACTTACTATGAGGCATCCGCTCGAATTATTAAAATTAGGTAGGCACCCTTCAAACTCACGTATTCCTGTTATGTCAGTAGAAATGAAAGTAGTTATACATGTAGGGCATTTGTCGTTATGAGGGATAGGAGTTGGCAACCAAAGAAATCATGAATCAACAGGTGAGGCTAAGAACCTGGCTCTTGTATTATTCAAATAATAGTGGTGTAGATACGAGAATCAAACCCGTAGCGAGGGCTGCGTTTCAACGGTACCACTGCACTCGGTTGGTTAATTGCGCTGATATTCACCTAATCTATAGTCCACAATCATTTTCGTAAAGGAAGTTGGCATGTATCTGAACAAAATATTAATAGAACTAAACACTTACCATAGGTCTAACAGAAGGCGGCCTCGGAACTGCAGGCGGTGGCATAAGTTCTGCGGGGTCCTCGGCCGGCCGGGGAGTTTCGTGCGGGGGGGAGCCGCCCCAACTGGAAATACATACATTTCTAAAGTATTTATAAAAAATAACAATCATATGTATGAGAAACATTATCGATAAATTTTGGCAGCTCGTGAGTAAATAAACGGAACAGAGACAAAGCTTCAACATCTCTGATAATGATTTTGCATACACTGGATTTAACACATCATTAAATATGTAGTTTTGGGCTTTGGGTGAAATATTATTTAATGAACTTCCTTTCTTCTTAATTAAAAAATGTTGATGAATATATAAATTAAATAAAAAACTGCTAATTAATACTAATTATAAAAAAACACGGACTGCAAAAAATTTCCACTCAAAAGGAAAAAACAAGCTCGTTCGCAACGTTTTAAATCATTGCGGCGGGGACCAACAAATCTACAGAGTGTGCAAATTTTAATTATTTTAATTTTAATCTTTTTTCCTTAAAATCAGCGAAGTTTATTAGTGATTTAGGCTGTGTTTAATCAAGTGAAAATAATAAATCACCCTCCTGGTGAACAAACACTTCGAATCTAGGAAGAGTCTGCTGCCGGGCGGTTGCCTTACAAATTTACGTTCAACGGATTCAGGGGAGTATGGTTTACTTTTCAATTTTACTTTCTAAAACAACAGTGGAATACTATAAACAGACCACAGTGAATTTTGTACTTCAATTACTCATAAGATTGTTATTTATTCAGTAGAATTAGGTTTTGTATTTTGACTTTCAGTTGATTAACATTGGTGTAGATCCTGAGTATTTATCTACTTTTTAAAACATTAAACACTGCACACTGCCTCATTAAAGTTAGACACGTCAAATTACAATACGATTAGGCATTGTTGTTTGTCTCTTCGCGTGACTAAAGTGGAAGCAAAGTTGACGTAAAATAACCTCCCGCCACGGTCAATTTACACTTTACACTAAACAATATTGTTTCAAACTACCACATCTAATACTTCATTAGCCAATAACACACAAAACTCATCATTACTTGTTAGCATAGATACTCATTTCCTACCCTACTATTTATTTTAAAAAAATAACATTTTATTAACTGAAAAACATAGTTTATTTTGAGAATTATTCAATTTAACCTATCAATGTTTATTTCTCTAGGATAGGACTAACTTATTTGTTACTGGTTGAACTGTTGCCTGGTTAATTTTCCTACTAGGAACAGTATTTTCCATATACTTCTTTCATATTATTTTGCTAGTATACTGACACCACTTCCCTTGCTTTCAGGGTGACAGTGTAAGACTAACCGCACCCTATAAGTGACCTTGGTGTCTGCTGGCCCCGGTTCATACAATTTCAGTTAGAGGACTGCATCAAGCCCACTTCAAGATGATGACCCGCAGTTAACTCGCTGAGTTATCCTACAAGCAGGCGTGCCATGACCTCAAGGTCGCAAGGAGCGACAATGTTCAGCTGCTTGAAGAAAGTGCAGACAGTGAATTGAAAATAAGAAATATTGTCGACAAGAACAGCAAACTTAAGTGTGACCTTGCCGAACTGGAGATCAAGTACTTGAACATGGCTGATCGGTGCACCCAGCTGCAGGAACTTGTTGATTCTTATAATGCATGCAATAACACCCACGAACTAGCACTAAATCGGATTAATGACTTGGAAATTAGTTTATATGAGTCACAAAAAACCATTAGTCAGTTAGAGAGTGACAAAAATTGTACAATTGAGAGTGGCAATCAAAGTTTATTTGATGAGTTAGCTTTAGCTGCTCCAAATATATGTCCTAAAATAATTCCTATGGTTGATCTCACATGTGATGATTCAGTCTCTGAAACTAGATTCTATAGATTTAATAGCAACAAAAAGTTAAAGAAATATATTAAAATTAATAAATACATTAACAAAACTAAAAAATTAGTTAATAAACAGTTTGACATCAAGAAAGATAATATTTTAAGAAAGGAAAAGTTAGATTTAATCACTGAATTAGAACAAGGTAGCTTACTATTAGATAGTACAAAAATCTCCTATGAAAATGAGACCATGGCTCTTGATCATAAGATTGCCTGCTTAGAGAGTTCTCTGAGGGACACCAAAAAAATGTATGATATATCCCAAAAAGAGATCAGTGAACACATATTAGCTGCTACAGAATTGTTAAAGATGTCAACTTACAATGCAGAGAGGGTTGATTCGCTTATAAGCAAACACATCACTTGCAATAATTGTTATCAACAAGTAGTGGAGATGGATACTGAATTGTCACGTGTTGAGGCCACGCCAACTGACTTATTTATTTATTTATTTATTTATTTATTCTTTATTGCACATTTATAAAAATAGGTACAATTGGCGGACTTAATGCCTAGAGGCATTCTCTACCAGTCAACCGCAAGGTTTAACAGAGAACATACAAATTTTGGGCTGTGCAACGTATGGAACTTGGTGCAAGAAAATACAAACAACAAATTAGTTACTTAACTAAAACTTTAAAACCTACTAATACTCAAACTAACAAATACCTAATACAATATACTACATAAATACATATAAACTATATATACTTATCATGCCAACAAATATACCTATCTTTATACATTGAAAATAAATATACTAATATAATATTAAATAATAATAAAATAATAATAATAATAATATCGCCTTACAAAGGTACTCAAGAGTTCTTTGTCAGGTGGCAATAAGGTGCGCGTCTTCAACGGTTGGGTGATGCCTTTATTGATATACTCCTTTGGCATACTAAGATGGACTCAAACTGAGCTGGACGCCCTGGATGTACGGGTTCGAAAATTGCTCACAACATTTCGCATGTTACACCCACGCTCGTCTGTCATGAGACTGTATATCCCGCGGAAGGTGGGAGGTCGTGGCTTTTTAAATGCCAAGAACCTTCACAACCGCGAGGTGTGCAGTCTTAGGAGGTTTTTCCTCAGCAACGAATGTGGGATACACCGCGATGTTGTGGCAGTTGATAAGGGCCTCACGCCGCTATCCTTGGCGAATGAAAACTGGCGTCAACCACCGGTGCTCACCACCGACGACCGCAAGGAAATATGGAGGAGTAAGGAGCTGCATGGGAGGTTCTATCGGGCCTTAACAGGGCCCGATGTGGACCTCTCCGCATCGGTGAACTGGCTACGCTTCGGGGACCTCTTTGGGGAAACCGAGGGTTTTGTCTGTGCAATTGCTGATGAAGTTATCAAGGTGAATAACTACCGGAAATACATCATGAAGGACGGTACGGTCGACATCTGTCGGGCATGCCGCCGTCCTGGCGAGTCTATTCGCCACGTTATTTCCGGTTGTTCTCACCTTGCTAACGGAGAGTACTTGCACAGGCACAACCTAGTAGCCAGGATCATCCACCAGCAACTTGCTCTTCGATATGGCCTTGTCGAGTCGGAGGTACCGTACTATAAGTACGCACCGGTACCAGTTCTCCAAAATAGTCGTGCATTGCTCTATTGGGATCGCTCTATCATCACGGACAGGACTATTGTAGCCAATAAACCTGATATCGTGCTGGTAGACCGATCCCAACGCCAGGCAGTGCTCGTCGACATTACCATTCCACATGACGATAACCTCGTAAAAGCTGAGAAGGACAAACTCAGCAAGTACCTTGACTTGGCTCACGAGGTGACCGCCATGTGGAATGTTGATTCGACGATCATTGTCCCGATAGTCGTATCGGCAAACGGCTTAATAGCGAAGAGCCTCGACCAACACCTCGAGAGGCTCTCGCTCAGCAGTTGGGTCAAGGGTCAGATACAGAAGGCGGTACTCTTGGACACGGCACGTATTGTCAGGAGGTTCCTCTCTCTGCAGCCCTAACCACCGGTAGTCTAGGCCTCGCCTGCCCTGCTACCGGCGGCTCCCTAGGTTAAGATTTTTATGGTATTTTTATAAATCATTGTTTTTGTAACTTTAATCTTAAGTTTTATAATTGTAATTATTTCGTTTTTATAATTATAATTCATAAGTTGTTTTTAATGTTATAAAATCTCTGTTTTTGTAAGAATACTATACAAATTTTATAAGATTTATAATTAATAAAGAGAATAATAATAATATATAATATGAAATTAAATTAAATTGCCATTTAAGAGAGTTAAACGAAGATGCCTGAATCTGAACTCAATGAAATGGTTTACTGAATCCGCGGCTCACTTAAAATGCTCAAGCAACGACCTCTTCAGAGCAAGTTTGGAGGTAGATTTCTGAATGTTGCTTGGGAGAGAGTTCCATAGCCGTATGGCAGACAGTCTGAAGGAGCTTGACATATAGGAGGAAAAGAAAAGGGGTGTAAATAGAGCTAAAGTTTTACTTGAACGGAGATCTTTTTGATGAGACGAGTGTAGGAATTGAAACTTATTTTTTAGGTACATCGGAGAGTTTGGATCGAAGAGAATAGAAAAAAGAACACACAAAATTCTCACTTTTCTGCGTTGACGAATCGGTAACCAGTTGAGCTTAGATCGATAAGAAGAAATGTGATCGTACTTTCGCAATCCGAAGATAAAGCGGATACAGTTATTCAGGAGTCTGTCAAGTTTGTTGAGAAGTTCCTGTGAGATATTAGTAAAACAAACATCAGCATAGTCGAGAATAGGCAGGACAAGAGCCTGGACGAGCAGAACTTTGGTGTTGACTGGTAGAAAAAATTAGAAGCGGTAAAGCGCTCGCAGCGTCCAGGTTATCCTTCTGCTCATCTCCTTCACCTGCTGGCCCCAGCTCAGTGTGCTGTCCATGAAAAGACCGAGATTTTTGACGCAAGGTGAAAATGGTATCAAGTCGCAGTCCATCACTACCGGAGTAATAGGTGAACAGCCAGCCGCACGCAACTGATATGAGCTACCAAACATTATAGCCTGACACTTGCCCGGGTTAACTTTGACACCAAACTTGAGTGACCACTCACTGATGCAGCTGAGGTCATAGTTAAGTTTGTCAATGGCGGCGTTTAAGTCAGCAACACCCGCCTGCACGTACAGTTGCAGATCATCGGCATACAAGTGGTGTGAGCATTGAATTTTATCTGTAAGCATATTTATAAAAACCGAAAACAGGATAGGCGATAAAATTCCACCTTGCGGTACACCTGTCTCTAAGTCTGACCAATCTGAAAGAACTTGATCCACGCGAACAGCCTGCCGGCGCTCGCGCAGGTAGGAAGAGAACCAATCTACAGCCGAAGGAGAGACACATAGATGACTCAAGACTGCCAGGAGAATATCGTGATCAACGGTATTGAAGGCGTTGGAGAAGTCTATTAAAACAAGCACCGTCAACCGAGAATCCTCCATACCAGCCCTGATATCATCAGTGACTTTAATAAGTGCTGTAGTTGTACTGTGCCCTGGTCGAAAGCCCGATTGGTACTGACTAAGCATTCCATTGCCCAGGACGTGACTAGAAAATTGCTTATGAGCAGCTGCTTCGAGAATTTTAGACAAAAAGGGCAGTATAGAGATGGGACGGAATTGACTCAGACTGCTTGGGTTCGCAACCTTAGGAAGAGGGATGACAAACGCTTGACGCCATAGTTTAGGAAATTGAGAATCGGTGAAAGAGAAATTCACGATATGGGTGATAGCTGGGAGAATATGATCTAACACACGGAGAATCATGGACCGGCTAATATCATCGTAACCAATGGCCTTAGACTTAATGCAGTTGATTATCTTTCTTATCTCCTCGTCAGATACTGGAGAGAATGAAAACATATTGCAAGAGAGAGGAAGCAGTGAGATAATTGAGGAAATCGTGCTGCGTTTAGTAAAGTCATCTAGTGGGATGGGGGAGGAGAAGTGCTTATTAAGATCATTGGGAGAAAAAGGAGTAGAGCTCAAGCTAGATGGTGTTTTACCAAAGCCGAGAGTGTTGAGAAATTTCCATATGTCAGAAGAAGAGGATAAGGTAACGTTTTCGTGAATATAACGACGCTTTGCAGATCTAACCATTTGGTTGCAACGGTTTCTGGCCCTTCTAAACGTGTCCCACTTGTCAGCACAACGGTCTCTTTTAAAGTTGCTGAAAGCTCTGTCACGCCTGGACATCGCCATACGGACACCTCTGGTAATCCACGGCGCGGGCGGCCTCCTCACTTTGACAGATTTTACGGGCGCGTGCTTGTTGAAAAGGTCTAAAATAGTTTTATTGAAAACTTCGAGCTTAGCGTCTACCGTATCAGCAAGAACTAGAGAAGACCATTCAATGGATGAAGCATCACGCAGTAGACTTTCTTCATCAATATCAGAGAAGTTCCGCAGGCTCACAATCGCTGGCTGTCGTTTAGGAGGGCGAAGATTGTAAGATATAAATAGCAAGTCATGATGAGAGAAACCAGGAGCAGACAGCTGACCATGTCCACGAACATGATCAGGCGAAGAAGTTAGAATGACATCTATCCACGTGTCATCGGTGTCAATATTATGATGCGTTGCGTTGAAAGGAAGGATGGAGAGATTCACTGACTCAACGATAGATATAAGGTGGCGAGACCGTGAAGTATCTTTTAAAAGATCGGTGTTGAGGTCACCCATTAAAATAAGATGTGGATAATCGGTTGACTTATCAGAGCCTACTAAGGTGGATGAATGTAATACTCCACAGGCTGCTCCAAATAATAATTTTATATTTTCTGACGAGCTAGGCCAAGGATTAGGCATATTGTTCTTATAAATCAAATCAACAAGTAATCAATTTATGCCATCCAGGTATGTCCTATTCTGACCTAGTTAGTAATCTCAAAAGAGAAGCTAGGGGTAAACTCCACTGTGGTTGTCTTTCATGGAGACTGCCAATCATTGACAAAAAAAGGGTTAATTAAAAATATTGAAACAATAATGGGCATTCAGTCAAAGAACAAGTGTAAATGTATTTTGAGTGCATTCCCATACTCAAGTACCTCAAGTACTTCAAGTCAGAACAAGGTCATCCAAGACCTTAATTTAACTTTGTATAATCTGACATGTCGTCATAGTGACATTGACTTTTTTGATACAAATCTGTTTGTACCATACTTAAGGTTAACTGAAGTTAGAGGGCTTTGTTGTGATAAGTGTATACCGTCCCCCAAAAACTAACTTAGATAGATTTGAGACAGTTATGGAGGAAGCTTTGGGTAAGTTAAGTGCTAAGTCTAAACCCATTATTGTGTGTGGTGATTTCAATATAGATTTGCTAGTAAACTCATCTGAAAGCAATAGGTTATTGTCGCTATTTAAATCCTTTGGTCTGGATTATCAATTCCATGAACCCACGAGGATAACAGCCACAACATCTACTTGTCTTGATAATGTATTTTGCAACTGTGTACCCATAGAAAAGGCAATAGTAACTGAATTAAAGTCTGATCATTGTAGGCAGAAGATAACATTTTTAGATTTAACTCACAATAGCGTTAATTACAGGAAAATAACATGTAGACCGAAGACAGGTAATCGCATTAATAGTTTTAAAACTAATTTAAAGCATAAAGTATCTTCCATTCCTTACAAGCAGGGTGACCCTGATGCAGTCTACAAAATACTGTTTGATTGTGTTAAAAATGAATTTGATGCTTGTTTTCCCACCAAACAAGTTACTTGCAGAGTTTAATCTAAATTTTGTGAATGGGCCACGCCTGGAATTTACAGGAGCAGACGTAAGATGTATGAGTTGTACGGCATGAAAAAATACAATTTCGATCCACTTTTTGTTGAGTGTGTCAAGAACTACTCCAAAATCTTCAGAAAAGCCTGCACTACAGCTAAGGCATTGCACATTCGTGATAAAATATCAAACTCCACTAACAAAATAAAAACCACTTGGGACGTCATAAATCAAGAAACAGGTAAAGCTAAACAGCGCGATACCTCATACACTCTTAATATTAACAATAACATCTTACAATCAGAAGCATCTGTTGCTGAAGCATTTGGTAAGTATTTTAGTAATATACCTACAGCTTCATTAAATTCCTCACCAACTAAAGCGGAACATTTGTTGAAAGATAATGTATCTTGTTGCAGTGTATTCTTTAAATTTAAACATGTTGAGTCACTAGATATATTAAAAGCTAGATTAATTAATTTAAAAGATACCGCTGATCTTTGGGGTATATCAGGCAAAATTGTTAGCCACATATTTGACGTGATTGCCCCTTATGTAGCCGTAATCTTCAATGATTGTGTTGATGAAGGTGTTTTTCCAAACTTAATGAAACACAGTAGGGTTGTACCACTTTTTAAATCAGGCAACAAACAAGACCCAGGTAACTTTAGGCCTGTTTCAATCCTACCAGCTCTAAGTAAGATCTTTCACAGTGTCACACACACTTTCACAATCTCTTGCACAGTGAACAATATGGATTCACGAGAGGCCGTTCTACTACTGATGCTGGCATTCCACTTCTAAAACACATCTTTAGGGCTTGGGAGAATTCACAGAACGCTCTTGGCGTCTTCTGTGACTTGTCCAAGGCCTTTGATTGCGTTGATCACGATACACTTATACGCAAGCTTGATTTTTACGGGGTTAGGGATAATGATTAGATTTGGTAATTTCGTACCTTAGTTTAAGAACTGTTGATGTTAACAGTGTACTGTCTACAGGATCACAAGTTTAAATGGGGGTCCCTCAAGGATCCATTCTAGGTCCATTACTATTTGTGATATATATAAATGATTTACCTTTTCACTTAAAAGATATTTGTGATGTTATATTGTTTGCAGACGATACATCTTTAGTTTTTAAAACTGACAGAAATAAAAACCTTTTTGATGATGTTAATGACGCACTTTCAAAGGTTTTACAATGGTTCACAGTAAATAATCTACAGCTTAATGCAAAAAAGACTAAATGTATCAATTTTAAGTTACCTAATGTTAAAGATAACCCCATTAGTCTAAAAATTGATGGTAATACTATGAAGCGTGTAGATACAACAGTTTTTCTTGGAATCACACTAGATTCAAAACTGCAATGGAACCCTCATATAACAGCTCTCTCAGGCAGACTTAGTTTGGCTGCATTTGCAGTGAGAAAAATTAGGTTATTAACAGATGTTGATACTGCTCGTTCAGTTTATTTTAGTTATTTCCACAGTGTTGTCTTACGGCATTGTACTTTGGAGTCAAGCGGCGGATATACAAACCATCTTTATCCTCCAGAAGCGAGCGATCAGATCCATCTATAAGCTTCGTGCACGGGCTTCACTTAGGGAGATTTTAAAGGAAATTGGTATCCTCACTGTAGCGTCACAATACTCACAATACATTTACAATTGCATTGTTTTGGTGAGAAAAAATATTGGTCTCTATGCTAAACACAGTGACATCGTCGTTCTAGATGTGACCCCTCGTAACTAGCATTTTTTGGTGAAATTCGATTTTGATGCAGAAAGATCCGAAAAGTATTTCTGGTGTTACCTTGTAAATGCCTCCTGCATAATAACTTATTTAAAGGCAAAGAACAACTTGTAGTGACCTCTCGTAAGAAGCATTGATAACAACTTATTGGTGTATCCTCGTAAGACTTACTAGTGACATCTTGTAATGAATCACGGAACTACTTGCATAAGGTGGGACAACGTAAGTGAATTATTGTGTTTACCTGTACCTGCGCCATGTTTTATTCGTTTGGTGACAACCAGTAAGTGCGCAGCGTTTCAAAATGGCGGCAAGAAAATGTAATACTTTGCAAGTAAGTCTTGTTTTTGTACTAAATTTGCGTGTAAACCATTCTGTTTTAAGTTCAGGGATATTTTATTTTGTTCTACTTTAAATATCAGGTATTTGTAGGCATGTCTTTGCTGTTTTATAGGCTATTGTAAAAAAAATGTTGCTGCCTGTGTTGTTTTAATGTAATTACGTGAAATCACTTCTTAATGAAACAAAAGCGTCATGTTGACAGTTGGCAGTTTCACTAAAAAATATGTAGATACAAGTAAACACGTGAATGACTTTAGGTACCTATTAACTGCTTCTAAGTGTTATGTTAATTTGTTCTTTGAATTTGATTTACGTATGTGATTCTACTAATATCATAAATGCAAAAATGTGACGTAGTTCTTTTTACAATAATTTAATTGGTGTTTCGTTTCAATAGGGAAATAAAATATTGTTTTGGTTTGGTGGTAGGAGTCTCTAATTCCAGAACAAAGAGTCATGGGTTCGAATCCCACTGAAGCCAAAGTCATGATGTTTGTTTATCTATAAGTTTAATTATTTGTCTATATATATATATGTATGTAGGTAGTATATAAGTATATATAATAAAGTAGTAGTAGTGATGTAAGTGTACTTTTTAAATGTCACCTTTTTTCTTTAGGGTCTACGTTTGAATCATATTGTTGCGCTCAGTCGACAAGGTGCAGTATATGACAACTCAAAAGTGGTATCTCAATCTAATAAAAAAATATCGAAAGGTAAATTTAAGCTACAGAATAAATATTTTTCAAAAATTTGCATCAATGATAATGTTTCTAAACTACCTCAAAAAGTTTCAGATGATCAGCTAAAAGGAAGAAGGTACTCAAGTAAACAGACGCGCACAGATTCAGGTGATAATATTTCAAAAATTCCTGACGATAGTTTAGCAATTGTTGTGGATGATCCAGAGCTTCTAGATGTAATTTGTTCAGTCAAAAAAAAAGAGTCAGATATTCGTGCCGATGTGAATAATGTTAATATAAATAAAACGACTGTGCAAGCTACTAATAAGATAGTAACAGAGAAATCTTGCGAATATTCTACAACGAAAGTATTGCAGGAATGTACGAACTTAGAAGCAAATAATAATAAGTCAGATTTGGTAAACTTTTTTGAGAGTTTTACTTCAGAGAATTCAATAACAAAAAAACCAAAAGATGCTTGTCCTTCCAATGTTCTGGTTTCCACAAGCCAGGAAATAGAAACTGCATTGTTTGAAGGTAATGCTACGGTTTTGACTTTGGAAGACACAAATGTTAGACAACTAATAAGGCAGAATAATGGAACTAATCTCGAAATGGAAACTGAATCATCTGAAGCTAATACAACAATAGTTGTGCCTCTGAATGAGATAGTTTTGACTGATGATGTTCACTTGATAATGGAAGATAACATTAAATATAATTATAAATCTAACTGCTCGCAATTTCCCACTGTAAATAATTCAACAATGAAAGAGAATGGTCTCGAAGATATTTTTACTTCCCAGTCCAGTGTAATAGTTGAAATCAGGCAGGACACAGCAGCTAAAATGACGGAGTCTAATACGCAGTATAATAGCAATAGTGATGAGACTTATCTGGAAACATATAATAATAATTCTGATTCTAGCGCTGAAGTGGTTTTAGTTTCAAACAGAACTCAGGTACAACTTTCAATTCAACCTGACATAAATATAGTAGAACATGAAAGAAATGAATCCAATAACTCTAATGATAGTATATCAATTTTATTTAGTAGCCCAAAACCCCTAAATCAATTGAACTTAGAAAGTGAACTACGAATTAATGAGGACACTGCGGAAACTATTGTTGACCGTGAATGGATACCGGGAAGCGATGATAAACATACGAGTGACACTGATGTGACAGATGCAGAAAGTCAACCAGGTGATCAAAATTTTCAGCCCAACAATAATTTGGAAAACGGAAAAGTATAAAGGATGGTCAAAACATAAAGGAGAGAAAGCAAAAAGAGGTGCAGAGAGATCTGAAAGAAAACTAGAACCAGCATGTTCTTCAGATCATTGCAAAAAAACACGAGACTGTCAAAAAATTATAGAGCCACAAAGAGAATTTATGTTTAATTTCTTTTGGCAAAAAATGAGTTGGGATCAAAAAAAAGTTTATGTTGCATCTCGTGTATCAAGTGAAACCCCAAAGCGGCGTACAACAGGAGATGGTAATACTTCTAGACGAAAGGCGTCTTTTGCTTACAGTTTGAAGACAACAGATGGCAAAATCTTTAAAGTCTGCAAAAAAATGTTTCTTTCAACATTGGGTTTAAACGAATGGATGGTAATAAATTGGATTAAAGACTCTAAAGCCGGAATGTCAGAATCTACAAAGGAAAGAAATACAATGCGACATAAAGAACGAACTAATGCTAACAGAAAAGATTTAGAAGACTTTATAGACCAACTCCCAAAACTTCCATCTCATTACTGCAGGAAATCCACAGCAAAAATATACCTCGAGCCAACGTTCAGGAACTCTATGAGTGAAATTTATAATGAATATATAAAAAAGTGCGCAACTTTTAATCCACCTCAAAAGCCACTAAGTCGTTTTACGTTTGATATGGTAATGAAGGAGAAAAATATTGGGTTCCAGCCTCCAAAAAAAGATCGATGTGATCTATGTATCAGTTATGAGACAGGTAACGTGGAAGAAGAAGCATATCAACATCATCTTGCAAAAAAGGAAAAAGCTCGTGATGAAAAGAACAAAGATAAAAGTGCCGCTGAGGAAGGATCTTGTGATGTTCTTACAATGGACTTGCAAGCAGTTAAAATTTGCCCAAGCTTAAATGCATCAGCTTTGTATTATAAAACGAAACTATGTGTGCACAATTTTACAGTTTATAATATAAACACTCACCATTGCCGATGCTATTGGTTTGACGAGACTGACGCCGATTTAACAGCAAATACCTTTGCAAGTTGCCTGATTGACTATCTGTCAAACACTATAAGTGAGAAACCTGTAATAATTTGGAGTGATGGGTGTACCTATCAAAATCGAAATGCGACCCTTTCAAATGCTCTTCTCTCATTCAGTGTTGATAAAGGTATAACAATATACCAGAAATATTTGACAAAAGGCCATACGCAAATGGAAGCAGATTCGGTGCACGCTACTATTGAGAGAAAAATCAAAAATAAATCAATACATTTACCTAGTGATTACACACGTTTGACTTCTGAAGCAAGACGTAATCCGCAAGCATATGAGGTCACAAGTCTCGATTTTACTTTTTGTCATAATTACGGAGTCGACATGGTATACCCATCCATCAGACCCGGCAAATCTGCAGGTGATCCTCAGGTAGTAGATATAACTGCCATAAAATACTCTCCTGATGGAACTATAACGGTAAAAACAAGTTTTGATGAAGAGTTCCAAAACCTTCCAAAAAAAAGAGGTAAACGAGCAGCTATTAAGCCCATACAATCCTTTTCCCAGTTGCATAAGCAGAGAATACCAATGAAACATACAAAATGGCTGCATTTGCAGCAGTTAAAAGAAGTGATCCCAAGAGACTGTCATATTTTTTATGACAATTTGCCTCATGAATAGTTTGTAGGTATATTAGTTGTTTACTTCTTTCTATAAAAAAAACTCTTTAAATTACTTGTCTGTGATTGTACTTTTATAGCCAATATTTTACTGTTGCTAATAAGACTGAGATTTTCACTTTCTCAATGATAAAATATTCTAATCTTGTTTTGTTCAAAGCTATAAGCTCAATTTATTTTATTATTGTAAAATAGTGCTGGTGCCAAAAAAGCTAGAACTAAGAATTTATTTACTAGTCCATTAAGATACTACTATTACTATCAAGACATTACTACAAGTAAAGTGTTACATTGTCGCCATTTTAGTGTTAAGAAGTAAGTCAAATTTTGAAATTTCTTTAATAATATTACTTTTTGTTGTTAATTTGAAAATGTTCCTAAAATTGTTTAGACTAAAGTCATCTTAAACAAAGTCATTAGATATAAGTTAAAAGTGCCATTATTAATTAGCATACCTACTATACTACTTACCTTAAAAGTATTGATTTAAGTCTCTCAATTATAATATAAAGTTCATGTGCCATTATTATTGATATAAAAACTTTTCTATGAATTTTAAGTGTTTCATTTCTTATTAATTATTTACTATCTGAGGTCTAGATACCTCGTAAGTAACCTTCAATATTAAGAGAAATATTAGTGATACCATGTAAGTGCAAATGCTTAGTTTTGAAAGTAAAAACATTTATATTTTTATAATTTTTAACTTGACGTATAATATTTTCATTTCAAATTTGTAAAAAATAAAAGATATATAATATACTTAGTTATCAAAGCAGTTTTTTGTCTCTCCTGGAAAGTTGATTGGTTTCCATATACGAGGGGTCACATCTTGATCGACGAGTCATACATTGCTGAAATACTAGGAATAAGGATAAAATTGCACTTCCACTCTTTAGGTTACAAAAAGTTTTAGGATCCTTTAAGGCAAGGTATACATTATTACAACAAAATTCAAAAAACCGTTTGTGAGTTACCTTTACATAGATTCAAAAATCACATCAAAACATCTTTATTAAAAAAGGGCTATTATACTACAAATGACTACCTTATAGATAAAAATGCCTGGGTGTAAGCGCTCTGCTCGATGCGGGATTAAATAGCTCTATTGTAACAGATGTTTTATTGTAATAGTTAATAGATACCTAGTATGTACTGACTAACAATTTTTCTTTTTGAATTGTTTGAATGAATTTTTTGTTATTATATTCTTTTATGGTTGCTTTTTTCTCTTTTTTTATATTCTTTTAGGTTTATTTGTATCAAAATGACACACTGCTTGTACTTTACAACGCCTGTTGTAAACCCAAAACAAGTTTAAGAGTAACTGCTGAGTTCCTCGCCGGGTCTTCTCAGCAAGAAACAACTCCGACGCGATGGTAGAGTCGCATTATGTCTGTATACTGTTTATTTACATATCCATATTATTATGGTATTTATGTCTATGTCGCGGGTTCGATCCCCGCACAGTACAAACATTTGTGTGCATGAACATGTCTGTTTGTACTGGTCTGGGTGTCTCCTATGTATAATAAGTATGTATTTACAAAAGAAAATGTATTTAAGTATGTTTATCCGTTGTCTAGTATCCCATAACACAAGCTTTTAATTAGCTTACTTTGGGGCTAGATGGCGCTGTGTGGAATAATGTCCAGGGATATTTATTTATTTATTTATTTATATTTAGTATATTTTGCTGTAAATTTGACGATTTGAAAGTACTGATAGAGTCTATTTGAATAAAGTTATTTGAGTTTGAGTTTGACACACGCGTGGCAGGGACATCTTTCTTTCTGTCTTTTCTGACATGTGCGAGTGAAAGCAGTAGCAATAGATAGAAATTAGAAATGTTTTTAAAGTTTACAAGAGTTTTTATAATAAAAGTGTAAGTATTTGTAAGATTGTTACTGGAACTTGAAAAACAAAAACTTAAACGTTTTTGTCTTTCAAGTTCCAGTTTTGCTACTACCTAGTCGTAAGATAGTCGTATTAGTAAGACCTTGTAATTCCAGTCATTAGTAGTAGAACGCATTTCATCGAACGCGACGTCAGAGCCCGAATATCCGCGGCTTGGGCCAAATGGCGTGCGGTGACTGGTGTCATTTGTGACCCCAAAATGCCGATCAAGCTGAAGTGGCAGGTCTATAAAACCATCATTAGGCCTGTCCTTTTATATGGCAGTGAAACATGTTTCACTGTCATATAAAAGGAAACAAGCAGGAGCTGCGCGTCACAGAAATTAAGATGCTGCGGTGGATGTGTGGAGTCTCATGCAAAGATCGCGTGCGTAACACCCACATCCTCGGCAGCCTCCGCGTTCGTGACATCGCAGACAAGCTGCAGAAGTGCCGGCTTCGTTGGTATGGTCATGTCTCACGGAGATCGGCAAACTAAGTGGGCAACAAATGTCTGGCCATGCCGCCCCCGCCAGGTACCGGTAGAAGACGTCGACCCAAGAAGGGGTGGCTCGACGTCGTTAAGGGTGACATGCGTGCCAACAAACTCACATGCACAAGAACGGGCGAAGTGGGCTAAGAAAATAAGATAGGCGGACCCTGGAACCCCACACACCAATGTGGGTTCACAACCGGGATGATGATAGTAGTAGAACGCAGACCTGTGCGCGGGCGTCGTGCCGGCGTCGTAGTGAACGGGCAAGTCGTCGTCGGAGTCGGGCGCGTCCGCCGCCGCCAGCGCCGCGCCGCCCTCCGCCGGCTCCGGCTCCGCTCCGCACACTTCGATCTCCGCCTGCCGGTGACCACATCTGTTAGAGCTCGTCTGAGCAGGAATGAAGCGCCCCTTCACCGCATTCACGGGCACATAAAGTAACGAAAAGTATTTATTGTCCCACTACTGGGCAAAGGCCTCCATCATTGACATCAAGTCATCGCTATATATATCGCAATGTATGGGCATTGGCTTAGTAATTATTTTTTCAACACACTTGCTCATAAAGTGGTTCTAATTTCACCGCAATTAGACACATAATGACACCTGTAATCAAACTGTGACTTTTTCATTGCTATTATTCACAAGTGAGTTAAAGAGTTTTATTTATTTTATTGGTTGACTTGCTTTGTTCTTAAAAAAGTAAAAGTAAATAGTCATTAAATTACTTTTACTTTTATATACTTTTACTTTTTATTTTTATATACTATTACTTTTACTTTTTATTTTATTGGCCCACACACAACATATTAAAATAAACAGAAACAAATACAGAAGAGTACTTAAGAAACAAATAATAAATACGCCTCAATGTGGGGCCAACGAGGACCCTGTGTCAGCATATGCCGCTTCAACTATAAAGCTGCAGTAGCGCTGGTATTCTGACAGGGCCTCGATGGGTGAACTCGAACAGCTGCATGTTGACGGAATTTTTATATTTTTCAGATAGATAAGATATCAGATATAGGAAGGAAATAAATAATAATGACAAAGGAAGAGAAAAAGTGTGAATGATTGAGTAAGGTAAGTAGAGTATTTAAACATGGCATTGTGTTCATGCGCTATGTGTGCTATTTTAGCATTTCGTGAAACGAAACGCTATTTTATTTATTCTATTCATTTAGTCATACCTCCATCGTGTCACGTAAAAATTTACTAATTTGTTAAATGATAAATGTTGCAAAATTTTGTGTTGATAAAAGTGCAAAGAAAAAAAATGAGAAAATATGACGAAACAGAGATCATCATTCCAAAAGTGAGTCACCGGCCAGGCCGGCTGTGCGCGGTGCACCCGTTTTGTGGGCTCTGTGAGTTCTGCGACGAATCTCCCGGCAATTGCGTAGCGACTAAACCTAGGGTGAGTGATGGCGTTTGAATTGGTTGGTTTGACTTTTGGTTGGACATAATGTGCTTTTTAAGGGTGTTTTTAAACGTTCTCAACGTTTTAAGGTCCCGCAACGGCGGAGGGAGATCGTTCCAGCACCGAGTAGCAGCAAACCTATAAAAGACGACCGACTTGGTGTAATGGTTAAGAAGTTGGCTACTACACCAGAGGTCGCGGGTTCGATCCCCGCACAGTACAAACATTTGTGTGCATGAACATGTCTGTTTGTACTGGTCTGGGTGTCTCCTATGTATAATAAGTATGTATTTACAAAAAAAAAAAAAAATGTATTTAAGTATGTTTATCCGTTGTCTAGTATCCCATAACACAAGCTTTAATTAGCTTACTTTGGGGCTAGATGGCGCTGTGTGGAATAATGTCCAGGGATATTTATTATTATTTATTAAAAGAGCCACGGAATACCGCAGTGCGATGCTTCGGGGTTGAAAAAATGTAAGTGCACCCTCTTCTGGGAGGGTGCGTCTTAGTTGTTATACTATCATTTGATATAATTGAACTTTAATAATTTTATATAATAATCATTTGTTATATTAACTCAAAATATAATTTTGTTTGTCATAACGTTTACCTTATATAATATTCATTTTATATAATACTATTTAGTATAACGTACATAACGAATAAATACGTTTGAAATAAAACTCATTTTAGATATCGTTCCTTTGATATAATTTTGTTTAATATACGCATCATTTCATAAAAGTAATATTTAAGATAATAACGTTTCAAATAACGATTAATAGATATAGGTACTCTACAATTGATATAACCTTCATTTGGTATAACTTTACTTGTTTAATGTTAATATGACAAACAAATTCTCTATATATAAAATACATTTATAACCTAATAATTATTCATTCATTATTCATTTTAAACTTCTTTGTTATTAGAAAACAACAATCCATTAACGCAAAACACTGCTATTAATAAATTGTCAATGTTTTTAACTATACCCACAGCAAAGATATTTATTAATTACCTAAATTTTTCATCACAGCAATGTTACACAACGCAGTACAGTACCTAGCATTGCTAGCAAAAATCCGACAGGAAAAGGGATGGGGTGTTGGGCCTCAGTCAGACACTTTCACTCAAAATACGAAACCCAGCAGCTACATTTAAAAATTTTGTTGTCATTTATTTATATTGAATGATATTATATAAATTGGAGTTTATATTAAGTAATCATTATATCTTTTAAATATTATTCAAAAAGAGTGTTATGGTAAATGAAGATTATATTAAATGTTATAATAGTAAATAAATGTTATATGTTTTAATATTTATATTACGTTAATGTTATATTAAGCGGCTGTTATATTAAATGACTTTAGTTAAAGAGTTTGTTATATGTTTCAAAATTATGTAATTTAAAATTATATCATTCCATTATTATATTAAAAAAGTGTTATATTAAACAAAATTATATCATATGATTGTATATGTTTTGAACTTTATACTATATGTTGTTATATTATATATTACACACCCCTTCTGGGACACCCATTGCGCTCCTGAGCCCATACTAGTTTCTCCCAGAAGTATTTGGGCTTAATTGTGACAATCGCCCCAAATAGCAAGACAGCGAGATGAATCCTTCTCCGAGCTTCCATTTTAAGCATATTCGCGGAGTTGAGAAAAGTTACATAGGTCCTTGGTGGGATATTAAAACAGAACCGCGCACAAGCATTCTGTACCCGTTGCGCGAGTTTTACAGTTCTTGCCAGTGTCACAGTAATTAAGCTTTGATAGTACCAAAGACTCGCATAATTTAATATGCAGCTCAACGGACAGATAAGGTCTTATCTTATACAGCAGCCTCAGCTTGTAGAAGCAATTCCTTACACACTCAGCTATATGACATTCAAAGTTGAGCCGACAGTCAAAGGTCAGCCCTAGGTTCTTGGCCTTGTCAACCTGCTCGACGGGTTCTCCATTGACGGAAATATTGAATGGCTTATATTTTACTATATTTTCAGTGTTCGTCTTCGAGCCAGTCATCATCAGCTTTGACTTATTTGGATTGAGGATGAGGCAATTATCTTTACACTAGGATGATATACACACATCAAAAGTGTCTAGGGATCAACATATATTTTTGCAATAACTTTTCTCCTGATTGATATTAATTAAAATTTTCTTTAAGGATTCATCAATTAAAGTGTTTTCGTTTGTCTACAGTAACGATAAACCAAGTCACCTTTGCATTAATAAAGAAATTTGCCATTTTCCTAATAAAGGGATTTTTGACATTTGAACCACTAACATTTAAGTTCGAAAAAAAGACTGAAATAACAGTTTTCTTTAAAATTTTATTGGGTAACTTAAACAATAAATAATCCGTGTTTCTACCACGAACACTAACAACACAAGAACATCGGTTTGGCATACTCAAAATGAGTTCATCCAAATCACGCTGTGTAATGGCCGCCCATGTTCGTTGCAACAACAAAAAAGGTCTTCTTGCGACTGGATACCCTCCATATTCGGCAGAGCTCTTCTCTGTAGCATATCCCATGCATCTCAATCGGGTTCAAGTCTGGCGACTGAGCAGGCCAGGGCAGGACATTGATGTTAGCTGCGGCGAGAGTCTGTCTTACAACTCTTGCGGTGTGCGGTCGTGCATTATCATGCATTAACTGAAATAAGGGACCGATTTGCACTTGTAGAGGAACGATGACGTCTGATACAATCGTCTCAGCATAAATTTGAGCGTTGAGGTTGCCTCTGATCCAAATCAACTCAGTTCTTCCGCCGATCCAAATACCCGCCCATACCATGATGGTTCCACCACTATAAGGATGGACTTCCTGGCAGGATTTTAATCGCTGTTGGCGTCCAGGGGTTCTCCAGTGTCGTATACGTCTTGTATCCGGTCTCATACCAAAACGAGACTCATCAGAAAAGCACACGAAACGCCATTGTTCTTCTGCCCAATTTCTGTGTTCAAGAGCCCATTGATATCGAATCCTACGATTGCTATAGGTGGTACCCTTAGCGGTCTTCGGGAATGAAGGTTCACTTCATGCAAGCGGTTTCTGACTGTTTGGTCGCTAATTAAGTTCCCTGAAGAGTGATGAAGCCTCACGGCTAACATCATGGCGGTTATTGTTGGAGCTCCTCAAGTTGTGATTTGAATGTATCGGTCTTGTCTCCGTGTGGTGCACCGATACCGTCCTCCATGGCGCTCAGCCACGGTACCAGTGCTTCGGTAACGTGTCCAAAGTCGACTGATAACACTCTGACTTGTAATCAGAGCTAAAGCCACAGTACGTTGCCGGGAACCAGCTTCTATCATTCCCACGGCTCTGAGCATTTCTTCCCTGCTTAAATGACGTCGCCGCTCTATAATAACGTTGGTTTTAATCAGTAGTAGGGAAACAGTAGCACTAATAATGTCTTCAATGCGTTGTATGTTTTTATGGGGAAAATATTGACAGCTGATTTTCATCTTTCACTCGAATTTGATTGACAGTTCCTGTTTCAAATTATGAAATGCACCAAAAAGGATCCATATAAATTTATAAAATCATAAATTTATTACAAAGCCACATCTCAATCTCAAGAAATCTGCATAAAAATGCTTGATCCCTAGACACTTTTGATGTGTGTACTTGCCAAATCTTCATTCACCATGGAGCACGCCTGCGATAGATTCCCAGGTGAAAAAGGCAAGTACAGTTGCAAGTCATCAGCATATATGTGACAGCAACAATGCTTAATGCCATTATGGGGTCGTCGTGAGGAACAGGGTATGAAGTTCCTCATCCACCATTGAAAAGGGAGGATCCTACGACCAGACGGGTGTTGTGTCTGGTGGGCTACTGTCCAACGGTTGTTGTCGGGTTCTTGTATTTATGTTTAATCGCTCGGATAACTTTGATATCGCGATGTAGGATACGACAGTTCTTAGTTCGTATGTGGCGAGATAGATGTCGCTACATCACTCCCCTCCGAGACCGGAGGTCGATAGTGAAATGTTCCAGTGAGTCGGAGCCAGATGCCGCATAGTTCACGGTGAGTTGGAACTGTCTGCGGTGATGCCCTAGTGAGTCGGGGTGATGCTGCGAATGCTCCAGTGAGTCGGAGTGGTGCAGTGCTGCGTAGTGGCTGGCTGCTGCGTCGACCAGGAGAGAAATGCGTCTCTGCTTGCTGACCGGCCGAAGTGCAGTGTGCTGTGCCAAGGTCGCTGAGAAGGCTCTGTGCTGACGATCACGTCGGGGTCACCAGTTTAGGGACGTGAGGAACAGGGTGTTAAGTTCCTCATCCACCATTGAAAAGGGAGGATCCTCCGACCAGACGGGTGTTGTCTGGTGGCAGGCCTGTGTCACTACGGAATTCGGTTTACTTAATCACCTACGCGTTCGGTCCGCCCGTGCGGATAATTTAGTCGAGTGTCACGTACGCAGTACGCAGGACGCGACCGACGCGGCAGTTTATTTTCAGTTCAAAGTTCACAGGATGGTGAGACAAAAGCGTTACTGTACTGCAGTCGGATGCACTTACAAAAAATTTAAAGATAAGGATTTAACCTTTAACAGACTTCCCAAGAATCCTGAAAGCGCAAAAACATTTGTTCATTTACGACAGCACATTAGAAACCTCTAAAATTATCAGTGTTTCTCTACCATATTATTAATGTTATATACCTACATACTTATAAACCTTCTTCTTGAATCACTCTTATCTCATAAAAAATCCTGAATCAAAATTAGTTGCGTAGTTTTGAAGATCTAAGCATACATAGGGACTAGTGATCGTATAATCGGATGCATATTTATAATTTTAGCTAAGATAGTATGGAAGCGGCTTCTTAACTAAATTTTTTTAAGTTCAAATCCCGGGATTGCGGGATTTTCGGGAATGCGAAACTGTTGTTACATGGTGACGAGACGACGAATTTAGCATGTGGTATTTATTAATTAAAAATTGTACTCCGGGATTACATAATTATTTATTTGTATTTACTTGAAGTTAATTTTTTGAGTATGCTGAGAGTAAAGAGGAACAGCAGAGTGGGTATTAATTAAAACAAAAATACAATTATACTTTATTGCACATAATTACAGGATACAAATCATATCAAGTACTATAAATTAACTGAGTCACTGAAATCTGACCTTGAAATTACTCTATCTGAGTTGAACATGACGGTGTAGCATTACATTACGGTAACTTTCTAAATCTAAACTAAATTCAGTTTTATTTAAAGAATTTTTCGATATTATACGACAATAGAGCCTACAATACTTACCGACAACTGATAACCACCCAAATTATGTAACACGACCACTTGTAGCAGGAGGCAGTAAAGTCACATAGATAATTTTGTATCTTAAACTTTCAACTTAGTCGTTTAATACGATTTTGTCAATCAGACTTGTTGTGTTGGTGGATTTGTTGTTGATACTGTTGTACGTAAATAATTATTAAGAGATTGAATATTTTTTTTGTAACTCATATTTATTATTCGTTAGAGATAATTGTTTTAAAAATTAAAGAAAAATGAAGAAGTAATTATTATTTTTAGGGTTTCCTTTTGCTAAAGAAATTAAAATAAGTATATAAACACTAAACAACTACGCCCGATTCGAGTGATTCTATAATAAAAACACAAAATTTGTCGATTTCGAGATCCCGGGGTTTTTTCTATTCAAAAGTGCATTCGATAATTATCGCATATAAGCCGACACATTTAACTGAATAAATATAGCCACACCCGATTTGATTATATAGTAAAAAACCTCAATTTACCAATTCCGAAATTCCGTTATTTTTTCGATTCAGAAGCGCACTCCATAATAGATTATCCAATCACTGATAGGGACAGACAGACTGAATGCGACTTTATTTATACTATGTAGTGATTAACAATCAAACCACGAAAAAGCGTATTTGTTTACAGTATTTATAGGTACCTACGTGGCACACGCAAGCGCTTCATAATTCCAGTATTTGCATGCACAGCCCTATGAGCGACACGACACGCAGCCGAAGCTGAAAGCGAGCGGCGAGCATTCGTAGCGCCTTAGATATAAGATTTACTTTCGATTGTCCCGGACGTTCAAAGATTTAGGTACGAGTTTAGGTGCAAAGTTGTTTAGGACCGTATTCGCGCGCACCCAAGTTGATATTGTAGTGCAATTGTATCTAAAGTGCGTCTTCTGTTATTTATTTTATTCTGTGCTGGTGGGCTTTAAACTGCCCAACGGTTGTTGTCGGGTTCTTGTATTTATGTTTAATCACTCGGATAACTTTGATATCGCGATGTAGGATACGACAGTGTAACGGTTCTTCTATTCATCCTTCGTCAAGCAATCAAAATGTAACTGAATGAAAATAATAATAATAAATACTTAACTTACAATTTCATATAAAAAATAAAACCCCTAATTTAAATAAAACTTAAATCTAATCAATCTTAATAGTAATCTTAACCTAAATACTAACATTTACAATTTGGTATAAAAAAATATATATTAATAAATGAACAAGTAAAGTCGGGGCGAACTGCTTGTTTAGTAAATTGTATTTTGTCCCTGCGAATACGCAGCGGCCGGCCGGTCAAGCGTTGGAAGTGGTTGGGATCGAGCCATTCGTTCGGCAGCACCGTGACTATAGCACGTACGGCCGAAACTTATTAATCCTTCTAGAATCTAGACTAATTTCATATTTTATTTCCATAAGCAATTATATTCATTGTTTTAAGAGTGTATTCGTGAATCCTCCCGATTGGGTAAGTGTTGCAAAGCTTAAACTTGCTTTTTGTTGTAGTTTCGAGTGTGTAAAAGTGCAAATCATTCGTTGGTGTGAAAGATGACTCGCCGTTAATTTTCTACCGACCTCAAACAAAGAGGAGGTTATTCTTGTAGCTACATTTCGTTTCTAATTAATAAAGATTCGTAATTTTACATACCAATTTAATACTTGCAAATTGTTTTCAGTACTTTATTATAATTTTAAAAGTAGACTATGATATAGTAATAGGTATAGGTGCCTGCTTACTGACGTTTCATGATATTCTCCCTCCCTAATTTAAATTAATGTTGTTATAATCAGAACAAATGAAGATCGCGAAACGTCTAGAATAATTATATCGGAAGTGCATAACTTACCGTTAGATTCTGTTCGAAATGTTCACCTACCTACTTGTTTCCAACTGTTTCTTAATCATCAAATTTTGTTTGTTTGACTGCCTCATCACTGATATCACTATTTATGCTAGTCATTCCATCTGTACCTGTATGCCCCAACTTGCACCGCTTTCGCAGAACTTGATGTCGCAGTCAAACTATAAAGGTCGAACTGTGGTGAAATGTCTGGTTTGTTGTAATTACAGGGGACCTACCTCCCACTTAAGCTCCTTCATAAGAACACGAAATACAAGATTCTCACAGCGTGAGCCAGCTTCCCATCGTGAGCGGTCCTGTTACGCTGTTTTGCCGGTCTTCGCTTCGCCTGAAGAAATCCAGGACAGGGGTTGACGAGGACTTAATTGAGTGACGGTTGTTTAGTGTGCGGAACCCACGCCCGAAATGTATCTAACTAGAATTAACTCTAAATATCGGAAATACTGCCTACTTATTTAGTCTACCCGTCACAACAGTTCTTAGTTAGTATATGGCGAGATAGATGTCGCTACACTATTTGCTATGTCCGCACTGTACAGTATGTACAAAATGGGGCCAAGTATAGAGCCTTGAGAAACCCCACGCAGAACAGGCTTGGCTGCAGATTCAATTTTGGACCCATCTGTTTTCCTTAGTTCCACATAAAAAAGTTTCGATATAAAAACGTCACGATTGGCGTAGTGTGCTGTAGCACGGTTTCTCGCCTCGACTTCCGTGGTGTCCCGGATTCGATTCCCGGTCGGGTCAATTCAGGAAACGATCTTTTCTGAATTGATTCGGGTCTGGGTGTGCTAGAAGATGCCCCTAGTTAATTTCCTTGTGTGGTACCTCGTAACACAGGGACATAATGATCCCTACTTCGAGACCATTACAAGATTTTCGATTTACAAGAATTCGGGTCTTGTGCCGCTGTCTTGGAGGGAGGCGAACGTTCACCCAGTTCCCAAAAAAGGGGACCGGTCTGACCCTGCCAATTACCGTCCAATAGCCGTAACCTCAGTTTTAGCTAAAGTGTTTGAGCGGATCATAAACACGCAGCTCATCCGCTACCTAGAGGATCACTCTCTCATTCACGACCGTCAGTACGGCTTCCGACCAAAACGGTCTACGGGTGATCTTCTAGCGTACGTAACACACATCTGGGGGGAGGCCATAGCCCATGAAGATTCCTCATGCTTGTCCATAGACAAGCATGGGGAATCTTTGGCCGTCAGCCTTGATATTTCCAAAGCATTCGACCGTGTATGGCATCGTTCGCTTCTTTCCAAGCTTCCGGCATATGGTCTGCCACCTCGCCTATGCGACTGGGTCGCCGGATATTTGGAGGGACGTAGAATTCGTGTCCTTTGCGATGGTCGAAAATCACGCTTTCTCCAGATTAATGCCGGAGTGCCGCAGGGCTCCGTCTTGTCGCCGACGTTGTTTCTTCTGCATATCAATGACATGTTATCTCTTGGTAATATTCATTGCTATGCGGATGATAGCACGGTCCACGCGCGTTATTTCGAGCGCCCTGGGGCAAAGCATACTGACATCGAGGAGAAGAGGCGTAGTCTTGTTGTTGAGCTTGACGGAGTGTTGGACCGCTATCAGAATGGGGTGCATGCAATCTTGTCGAGTTCAATGCCAAGAAAACGCAGGTTTGTGCATTCACAGCAAAGGCGTCGCCGTTCCTTTCCCATCCCACTCTTCAGAGTACCCCGCTACCGATTAAGGATAGCCTAAACATCCTTGGCATGGATGTTCGTAGCAACCTAAACCAGCGGGACTACATTGAGAGCGTCATTAGAACTATAAATAAATAAATATCCCTGGACATTATTCCACACAGCGCCATCTAGCCCCAAAGTAAGCTAATTAAAGCTTGTGTTATGGGATACTAGACAACGGATAAACATACTTAAATACATTTTCTTTTGTAAATACATACTTATTATACATAGGAGACACCCAGACCAGTACAAACAGACATGTTCATGCACACAAATGTTTGTACTGTGCGGGGATCGAACCCGCGACCTCTGGTGTAGCAGCCAACTTCTTAACCATTACACCAAGTCGGTCGTCAATGAACTGCATCCCGTAAACTCGGAGTCCTGAACAGAGTGAGACGATTCTTCACGCCTGAGCAGCTCTGTCTCTTGTATAAGACACAAGTTCACTCGTGTGTGGAATACTGCTCTCATCTCTGGGACGGTTCCGCTAAGTACCTACTCGAAGCTCTTGACAGGTTGCAGCGGCGTGCTATCCGTATTATTGGAAACCCAGAGGCAACTTTGACCCTTGAGCCTCTCCAATTGCGTAGAGACATTGCCAGGCTAAGTGTTCTCTATCGCTTCTACAATGGGGAATGCTCTGACAAGTCATTCCAGCTTATCCCACCCTCACCTTTTCACTCCCGTACCACGCCTGCTGGACTACGGCGTCACCCACACACAATTCAATATTTGTTGGCCCGAACTAAAAGGTTCGGTGACTCGTTTCTTTGTCGTACCATTCAGACGTGGAACGCTCTTCCAGCACATGTGTTTCCTTCCTCGTATAGTCCCGGGTTCTTCAAGCGGGGCGTGGAAAGGCATTTCTGCAGGCCTTCAAGGTGAGGATAGCCAGCCCAGTGATTCGTTTGAATGACTGGGCTTGTCAACCTCATATCTGGACCTCACGACCGCTTTCCATCAGGTGGAGTGAGGTCATCTTGACGGGCAATATTGAAAAAAAAAGAAAAAAAAAGAGGTGTGTTGTCTGGCGCATATTTATTATTTATTTATTAAAAAAGATCATGTTCAATAGTACAAATTACTAAATAAAATGATTTTTTAGTACATATTATTTTCTTCACAAGTGTGTTCAAAAACGTCGTATGATACGCGTATGTATTGATGATTACCGTCCTCGGCTCTCTTGAGACGTCAGCGGTAATCACCAACATTACACACTTGTACCTTTATGTACTATTAAAATAGAACGAAATAAAAAAAGTAGTGGGAGAGTCATTTCTGGTTAGACGAGCTCTACTACCATGCAGCGTTTCGTAAGAGCAGGACTCGACCGCGAAATGAGACTATAATTTTCATAGTTGAGGCTCGACCGTGAAAGAGCCAAGCGTCTATGAAAATTATCGTTGCAAGTTAAGCGGGCTCATAAATGATCTCGCTCATCTCGCGGTCAAGCTCCGGCTGAAGATCTACATACCCCTTGACTAGTTTTAGGGGTAGTTTTTACATTAATATTTAAGTTTATTTAAATTACTCATTTTTCTGTATTGCTTTCTAAATAACTGTTATTATTACATATGTGATTAGATTCCTGTTCAAATAATAAAATAAAAATTCTATAAAATTTTGTAAATGTGCAATGAAAGAATAAAAATAAAGTGTTCACAATAGGCTAGTCGACTAAAAAAACTATTTAGTCCAGTCCAGTCCAGTTAGATTTTCAAAAATTTCTGCACACGTATTTTTTATTTTTTCTCGTGAACGAAAAATAACGACGATACAGTGCGTTGAAGTTTCGCGTGACGTCACGCCTAGGTACAATTTTTACTTAGAACTGACGTTATAAGCCCCCACTCTGGAACCTAAATGCTGTTCATCTTTGTATTTTTTTATTAATTTGATGAAGCCAAAAATATAATGTGCAGTATTTTTGAACGGTCTAAAGAACAGACTAAATAGAATAGAATGCCATTTTTTGTCACTTAACCTTTTAGAACTGTATACTCCTAATTTTTAAACAAATTTGTATTGACTATAAATACTAGCTGAATAGTTTGCAAGCTAAATACCTTCAAACAAGATAGTTACCTGCAAGGACTGCGGTTGCGCGGCCGCGCCGGGCATGCCGGGCGTGGCGCCGCCCGCCGCCGACGCCGACACGTCGCCGAACAGGTCGCATAGTCCGCCCGCGTCTGCGCAACGAGACGAGACACTGATGTTATTGGCACTTGCACAGGTCATTCTGAAGCCTTTCTACGGCTCTATGGATATTTCAGCCAATTAGTGTGGTGTTATTTAAAAAGAAAACCAATGACTACCATTGGTGGAGAGTCTAAATATGACGTATGAGTTGACGACACTAATGGCGTAGTGCGCTATAGCACGGTTTCTCGCCTCGATTTCCGTAGTGTCCCGGGTTCGATTCCCGGTCGTGTCAATTTAGGAAACGATCTTTTCTGAATTGACTCGGGTCTGGGTGTGCTGGGAGACGCCCCTGGCTTATTTCCTTGTGTGGTACCTCGTGACACAGGGATATTAATCCCTACTTCGAGACCATTACAAGAGGTGTGTTGTCTGGCGCATTTTATATTTATACACCTCGTGTGCCTAGGAAACTGGATGTAAACTTTTTATTTTTAAAACTAAGTCAAATTGACTTAAGCATTACTGTTTTATTAGTAATTCTAATTATAACTTCTAAGTTAAGATTGGTGTTTAAATGACCAAAGAGACTGAATTTGACTGACTGTCATTTATGGTCTAATTGGTGAAAAATACGTGATCTGATGTTTAGTTCAATTTCAGACCCTCATTTTACATCTCTACAAGACATGTGCGCTACGTTTTGCGCTTCAAACCACCGGACTCGTATACGCCCTTATTCCAGCGTGTTCGCTCGGACCGGTAGCGGTGAGTCAGAACAACATGGATTATGACGAACTTATAAACGCGTCGACGCTAGTCAGCACTTTCATGTGCTTACAAAAACGACCTTTATTTGTATAAATCGCGGTTTATAGTATTTTCTGGCTACTAATAGATAAATATTTAGGTATTCCACGGAAAATATCAATTTGCAGGTACTAAGTAGGGTTTTCAGGTTGACAAAATAGTTTAATGCTATTTAACGAAATTAGGAAAAGTTTTACTGAACAATGTCTGCTTGGAAAGTCATACTCACGTCCAAAGCCGGCGACGTCTCCGACTGTGCCGCCGAAACCGTCGTCCATGGGAATATGTGGCGCGGCCTCCATCCGGCGCTCGTATTCGGGCGCGGCCAGCGTTGGGACTCCTGCGACGCTGGAGTGGGCTATTCCTGCGTCTTCGCCTGCTAGCTCGAGGGAAGACCCGTCAGCGAAGAGGAGGTTACTCTGGAATTGAAAATAAAAGTTAACCACTTCAGCTGACTTAAACAGAGGAGCTTTATGGTGGCATTACCTGATACTGAAATATTGAACTTAGGAATGTTTTGATGCAACCCAATAAATAGATGCTGATAGTGATCAGTGTAAGTAGTTACTTACAGTTGGTTATGGCTTTATGGCGCGAAAATTATGACATACAAATTGAGATGTTTGGGAAAGTCTATTTGCCCACTCATGGGCCATACAAGATTAATTAAAAGCAAAAAGTTATAGCTGGAATTGATTTGAAATTATTGATGTCATGTTAGCATATTCGTTTAATATGTGTGAAAAATGAGCTAGCCCTGGGATATTATAATTTTTTCCAAGGTATTGAGATAAACAATGACTTTCATTTTTTAGGAGTTTAATAGAAATAGAGCAGAGGGTGATATTCATAACGATGTTTTATATTTAATATAATAGTATATTCTTCACCTGCTCTAAGCCTTCATGATTGATGGTCTCTTGCATGATGTCTAGGTTGTCAGTGTCAAAGCCTATGTCATCAAATCCATCATCGGGAGTCACCAAATACAGAGAGCTATAGTCCTCAAGCATTGTGATCTCTTCAGCCCTCGACTGGTTAAGGGAGAACTGAGCTTCTTTGTCTACTTCACTGTAAAGATTTAGGCATAAGTATTAGGAATACAGCTAAAACGGAAAGTTGGCATAGGTAGACATTTGAGGGTAAATAGTAATTACTAACATCAATTTTGACAAAATTATAAATGGTCCAAATTCTGGTAGTCCATCATGTACAAAATATGTGCATTATGTGATAAGTTCGAATTTATTATCAAACATAGGAATCACTAAAGCTTGAACCAGTTATGAATAATACTAACTTCACCTCAGGCAAAGTCATGGAACACCTCTGGCAGTGTAATGGCATTCATGGCAGCCTCTCGATGTTCCTCTGGCAAGGCCACCATGCCTGGCCTAAAGGCCATCTACAAAAAAAACGACTTATTTGAAAATGTGCTAATAAATTCTGATTTAATTTAGGTATTGCTAGTTCCTTATATATTTTAACCTTAAAATTAACTAAAACGAAAGATAATTTTGCTATGAAACTAGGAGTTGTATAAATTAATTGTTTTTGTTAATTTATCATAAGTAAGTTAATAATATTTATCATTATTAGGTTTAACCCTGTGGTGGCAAGGCATGAGATTTATTTAAAAAGCATTAAAAAAGGAACTGACAACTGACTGGGCCAAATGGCGTGAGGTGTCTCATTTGCGACCCGAAAATGCCGATCAAGCTGAAGGGGCAGGCCTATGAAACCATCATTAACTAGGCCTGTCCTGTCCTTTTATATGGCAGTGAAACATGGCCGTTACTAGAGCGACACAAGCAGGAGCTGCGCGTCAAGGAAATGAAGATGCTGCGGTGGATGTGTGGAGTCTCACGCAAAGATCGCGTTCGGAACACCCACATCCGCGGCAGCCTTCGTGTTCGTGACATCGCAGACAAGCTGCAGGAGTGCCGCCTTCGTTGGTATGGTTATGTCTCACATAGATCGGCAAACTACGTGGGCAACAAATATCTGGCCATGCCGCCCCCGCCACGTACCGGTAGAAGAGGTCGACCCAAGAAGCGGTGGCTCGACGTCGTTAAGGGTGACATGCGTGCCAACAAACTCACCACTGAGGATGCACAAGAACGCGCGAAGTGGGCCAAGAAAATAAGAAAGGCGGACCCTGGGACCCTACACACCAGTGTGGGTTCACAACCGGATAGACCTCACGGATGATGATGATCAAAAAAGGAACTGACATCAGTAAAGATGGTCAGCCTATGGCAATGGGATAGCTAAACACACTTATGTATTTAACCATTTATCTGAAATTGACATTTACTAGATTCAAAATATGGCATTGTCGATAATCCTATAATACTATTTTACATATTTCAACATTATAAACATAGATAGTAGGCATAATCTTTATAAAGAAAAAAATTAAAACGCCAATATCTCGTTAACTATTAATTTTGGACCCCTAGTTGCTACGATTACGCTTTCCAAGGAATGGGTATATTTAACCCTGTCACCCTGTATAACTTTAAAAGGCTTAGGTATTCAGAACCGTAACTGGGTTGTTTGCCTAAAGGATGTACCTTAAAATAAAAAACTCTCCCGCGACTTTAAAGCTAAGTTTTTCTTACAATGTTGTGCTTAGCAAGTACTTAGTTTTTTAATTTTTTTATAACATATTTGCTCGTAAAGGGTCTCTTATTTAACCAATTTCAATATCATATTGTATTTCATTACGCACTTGTGCGTTTTTGTAATGTGAAACGCACGGTTTATCAAGATGCTCCGTCTAAAAAGAACGGTACTTTTTCAAATCTTAGCAAAGATTTTTTATGTCAGAAAAGAGGTCAACATTTTATGAATAAAACTAACTTTGGTAGATAAAATATAATAAATAAACATTTAATTCTTAATTTAATTAATTTTGACAATAAATTACTGTCATTAATCTGTAACAAAAACATAAAAATATTAATTTACTTTATTAGTAATACTGGCTTTTTTATTACGCTTGCATACCTAATTTGTGAACAAGTAAGAATTTTTAAAACTGCTTTAAGAGCATTTACGCCGTCGATCTCCGTTTTGACTCGAAATGGGCAGTTTTGAACAAGATATTTTCTATGAAAACGTAATTGTGATGAACATCAATAAAACATGCAAATTAAAAATTGTTGTAAAAAATATCTTTGTTTAAAAGTTATCAAAAAACTTTTTTCTTTTTATTGAGTATTTGTGAATACTGAAAATTTACCCGAACAGTGTTTTTTAAATTTCACTTTTAACATTAATTTTGAAGCTAAAATTTTTTGATTTGAAAAAAAGGGTAAACAAAAAATATTATGCAAATTTACTTAACATTACGCAAATAGTAATCAAGGAAATTATTGAAATTTAAGATCATTTTCATACGATATTAAAATCCGTATAAAGTGAAATTATAAAGAAGTTACTGTTGGTTAACATGCAAAATTGACCTATTAATTACTTGAATTTACAAAAAGTTATAGTCTAACGTGAAAGAGGAACGTATTATCTAAAGTTTAAATACAAAAAACCTTTTAAAAGATGCATACTTTATTTTATACACATTTTTTAAAAGTGCTATAAAACACTCCGCGCAGAACGTTTCAAATCAGTCCGCCGCTAGGCCTTTCAGAGGGAGGACGTATCGCTCGTTGCTCTGCCGCAAACTTCGCTGACCGTTGCAGTGCGCTGCGTAAAGTGGTATAGATTAAAGCGCAACCGACACGTCTCGGTACTTCAAAACAAGCGTCGAAGAGACGGGAGTGATAATAAACTTCAACGGGCATGCAGTCGCCTCATTATCTTCAATAACCAGCTGCTAAGAAGAGTCAGACATAAAGTTAAAAACTTTCAACGGACATGCAGTCGCCTCATCATCTTCAATAACCAGCGTCAAAAAAGACTGAGACGGGAGTAATAGTAACCTTCAACGGACATGCAGTCGCCTCATCATTTTCAATAACTACCGGCTAAGGTGCCTCATCATCATCCATAACCAGCGGCCAAGAAGACTGAGACGGGACCACGGAAGTAATAATAACCTTCAACGGAGATGCAGTCGCCTCATCATCTTCAATTACCAGCAGCTAAGAATAGTAAAACAGAAGAAATAAAAAACTTCAACGGACATGCAGTCGCCTCATCATAAACAGAAACCAGCGGCCATAGAATATCTAGCTGGGAAAAAGCAAACCAACATCACCTGTGGAGCCATAACTATAATAGTATAGCAAGAAATCAAAAATACCCAGACTAACCACGAAAGCAAGACTGCCCACCAACTCATCAACGCTCATTCTAAAAAAAATAACCTCTGTTCCTACATTCCAATACTGGTTCACAGGGTGCATACTCGGCTGGTTGTGGTCGGCCCGTTGCGGCTAGTCGGCCTTCCTTTCCCATCCCAGAGCGTGTCCCTTCTTCCTAACAAAATGGTTTGCCGGTTTGACCGGATCAGGCTTACAACCTGGCTGGGTGTGATGCACAATCATCATAATCATCATCATATTTTTTTTGCTTTGACATGTATTATCTGTATTGAGTAATAAAATGGTCATTTTGAGAGCGTTTTAGAGCTTTTTTTTAATAAATTGTTTTTATTTAGTTTATTTACAATCAAGTTTTAGTTGATACACAGATTACTTGATTTTTACACTTCTGGCATTTTGAATGAAAATTTTAGTATGATGCCGCTAAAGTAACGCATTGAAATTTACATGGTAATTAGTTAGGAAAGTAGTGAAGTTTTTAAAAAAGATTGGAATAACAAATTTCAGGTAACTTTTTTTCTAAAACGGCCTTCAAAATTCAGGTAAAAGCAATTTTTTTCAGATTTATGTTAGGCATGTGAATTCATCAGAACCATCTAGCGCTATTATTCAACTAATAAAGAAAAAAAAACAGGCTATTAACTCAACAGAGCGCGCTACAGTGACCGAAAAGTGACTCAACCCAGAAATTTTCAAAAATTCGTAAAAAAAATCATAACTGAAAAACTACAAAAAATCGTGCGAGGAAGCTAAAAAAAATTGTTGACGTGTATGTTTGGACCACCCTGTATGTAAATGTTCTATAAATAGTTTGTCTCCCTAGGCTTTTTTGTTATTTTTAACACTTTCACACAAAACACTTTTTATCCAACATACCAACGCACTATGGGACAGAACGGTATAAACCATCTCAAAAATCTGTAACGTTTTTATTTGTCAATATCTTGAATAGCTACGCTTTTATAAACCCGGCACGTTTTTGGTCAAAAACTTATATTTATTTGTTAAATAAATGTTAAAAATATTTTTTTATACATAATCATGGAAAAACCTTAAATTATTCATTACATTTTTTCTTTTTAATAACCATTTTTAAATAGAAGGTGAAAAAAGGTTTCAAAATAAAATTAAAACAAAAACAATTTTAAAAAACTTGTTAATATTAAAAATATTTTCAAAAAAATATAATAACGAATTTGTGTGTGTATTCAAAAACACTTATTGGAAAAACAATTCCTTTGGAATTAAATGATTTGATCCTTTTATACTTGATATGTAGGGATCAGATGTATACAGACAGACAGCAAAATGTGCAGTACGTCTTCCATTGTAGCTGAACGCGAACACTTCCGGGCGTGATGCAAACAATATCTCTTATTATCTTTATGACGAGCTTCCTGAGCATCTTCAGATTATCGTCTTATTGGTAAAACTGACTTTTACACCTCATTAGATGATTTTTCATCCACTGCAAAAAAATATGATACTCTTATCATATATGAGGTCAAATTGTTCACCGCAAAAATATGTTATTTTTTTTAAGTTAAATGTTAATTAATAAAGCCAAAATTACTGAAATTGTACAGTTCAATGTTTAATTAGTTTAT
Organism: Udea olivalis; assembly: GCA_947369235.1. NCBI lineage: Eukaryota > Metazoa > Arthropoda > Insecta > Lepidoptera > Crambidae > Udea > Udea olivalis. The sequence continues at coordinate 6,063,256 of OX376349.1, read as the reverse complement.
ATGAAAATTTTCCCTTAGATGACATTTTTGCTTACCTATATAGCTCGAAAAGACGCAAAAATGACGCAGGTTTTTATATTTTCTTGGAAACCTGAATAATTAAAGGATCTAAAAATGATAAAAACTCAGCTTTAGGCAGCTTGCGGCAACAACGAAACCTCTATTCGAAAATTAAAAAGTTGAAAAAATTCCTTGTGATACAAATAAATATTAAAAAAAGTATAGAAAAAAAAATAGCACCAAATTGTAACAAACGGTTAAAATGCAAATCCTAACCATTCTAAAAATGTATAATACTAATAACTTTCAATGGAAAACTTAGAAATAATCATACGTCAAACTTCACAAAGTGATTAACTTGTTAGGAAATTATCGAAGTTCAGATTTACAGAGCAAATTAATTAGTTAAAACTAAGTAATGACTTATTCCCTTTAGTTTATCGGACAGTCCTGTTATACAGGAATGTAACGCAATCAAATATACATCTAAACCACGGTTTTTTCCAACACCATTTTTGAGATGGATTTTACCTTTCTGAACCATAGTGCAACATTTCGAAAACTACTATTTAAGGTACTTAGTACTCGTAAAGCAAATTAAAGTTTGAGAATCAAATTTTTTCTGTCAGATAATTCTGAAATAAAAGTTGCCACAAAATGAGTTTTGGCTATTCTCTAACCAAATTCAAGATGTTTTTCTTGGTGGGGCTATTCTGAATGGAAAAATAATGTTATCCCTATACCACATATCAATAAAACTTACTCTTAGGGTTATTTCGCAATTACCCAAACTAGTTCGGAATTACCTCTGCATCAGGAAAAAAAAAGTATTTTTGAATCACTTGTATTTCCAAAGCCATACAACATTTATGATACTTTAAGATGTTCTCTTTTAGCCCATATTTTGAGTTTAAGAAAAAATATTATTTTGTAGAATTAGGTCCACTGATTTTGACTGGTCGATTAAAATGCAGACATCATGTCAAATATTATAAAAATCATTCAGAATAACCCAAATGCATCTTACATCATTTCTGCAAACGACCCAACTGTTAATCTAAAACATTGATAAGCATTTTTACATCCATAATTTTGTAAGAAATTTTCTTATTATAGCCTCCAACAGGTGGTAAAAGAATTTTTTTTTAGGTTTTACTGGTGACTACAAGAACAAAGTGCGAGTCAATAGGGTGAAGCACCAGAAATTTGTATCTCATTAGGTAACCATGAAACATTAAATGGCCTAGATATGCATTGCTCATCTTCTAATACACCCATGTGCAACTTTAAGATTGACTAGACATTGGGTGCACCCAATGACTAGAGATGAAATCATGACATATCTGAAAAGCAGCTAGACCTAAGAGTATTAAGATATCAACATTATGTCAGGGTTTATGTAGAGTACTTTGATGAAGTTTAGTGAGCTTATAATAATAATAATAATCGTAAATTACATAAATTTGCCAGTTTCGGCTGAGAAAATGTACCTTTCAGAAAATAATAATAAATATCTGGGACACTTCACACGAAGATCATCTGACCCCAAACTAAGCAGTGCTTGTAATATGGGCGTCAGAGACTGATAAACATACTTAAATATTTCTAAATACATACATATATAGATAATAACACCCAGACACACAACAAATATAAATGTTCGTCACACAAATATTTGTCATGGGTGGGGATCGAACCCACGACCTCCGGCGCTAAAGGCAGGATCGCTGCCATTGCGCCAACAGGCCAGTCAATAAAAAATAAAAATGAAAAAATAAAATAATGATAAAGGTAATTGGAAGAAGTGAAGGAGAAGAAGTGTACTTTCTATGCTATTCTGATAAAGTAATTAATAGGATCAACACAAGGGTACTAATGAAATGTTCATACCTTGATCTTGACAAAAGCTTTATTACAATCCTGTAGCAAGTACTTTGCTTTCCTTGAGTATATTCGCACAACTCCAAGTAACAGATGGGCTAGAACTTAGTTGGTGGACGAGAAATGTATGGTAGAAAGCTCATAATATTAGAAGCATTTTTGCGAACTTGCGAAGTTTCAATTAGGACTTTCCTTTTTTTTAATGAAAAGTAGTGATTACACAGATTACAGATTGGTTATTGATTATTTGACTTTTTTTTTCCATAGCGGTTAGTTGCGTTTCGTTTCACTGTTATTCACTGATTTTGACGGCTGTCGAGAGAACAAAATAGCGTTTAAAAAAAAAGATAGTAACTAAACGCAAATTGCGACGCCATTTTGTTCTGTCAGTGTCATCTGTCATGATCTGTCTGTCAGTCAGCATCGTTCGCTCGTCTTGCAGTTGCAGTCGAGATCGTTTCTGCGTACTCCTGTAACCTACAACGTACTACTATCATGGCGTCTCCGAAGCTTAAATACTTCACGACGCAGGTTACTATTCAATCGCACTAATTAATCGCTGTCCACACGTGTATTCTCCTAACACTAAGCACCTGCACTAATCACTTGCACTAACTACTAAGCAAAGTGTAACTGGGCCTTAACAGAGCATGGCAGGCAATAACAGTAGGAAGCCACAGTAGTGGGGTGACGGATGGGCTCGGGGGGCGACCCCCCCCCCCCCCCCCCCCCGCATGATGATGAAGTTATTAAAATTATCAGGAGCTTATAGCCCCACCGGTGGCTTACGTAATATAAACTATCTGTAATTAACTAAACCTTTATTTAAAAAAGGAGATTCCACGAACAAAAGTAATTATAGGCCGATCACATTAATATCAGTTATCTCAAATTTTTTTGAAAAGACCATGTTGGAAGATTGGAAAGTTTCCTTATTAGACATGATAAACTCGTAACAAACCAGTTTGGCTTTAGAGAAGGTGTTTCAACCACTCATGCTTGCTTTTCTTTCATTAAAACAGTTACAAAGGCTTATAATAACGAGGAAGCGGTTGTAGGGCCGTTCCTTGAAATGAGCAAGGCATTCGATTAAGTTTCTCATCCCCGACTACTTTTGAAACTACAAAAACATGGCGTCAGAAGCAAAGCCCAGTCTTGGCTTCAAAGTTACACTTGTTCGAGCGTTTTCAGTACGCTGAGTTAAGTCAAATAATTGGCAACAAAAAACATGTTTCTCAATCTGCACGCAAAATCAAAGACTCTGGCGTACCGCAAGGGAGCCTTTTGGGCCCCTTACTATTCTTATTATATATAAATGACCTCCCGAAATCAATGAAACAAGAATGTATAATATTTGCAGACGATACTACAATAGTGATTAAAAGTAAAAAAAAAAAATTCTCGAGACAATAGTCTTTAATTAACTGTGTCATGTCATAGAATGACTGAAATGAAACGACTTAAAAATAAACCTTGACAAAACCAATACATTTAATTTTAGACCATACGATATTATGGACATTTCCATCAATATTAATCACAATAATACGAATATTAAGCAGGTAAACTGTGTAACATTCTTGGGAATTACGATTATTATTTATTATTATTTTCAACTGGGGACGCTGGCAGTGGGCCGGGTGATCGGTCCGTTTGTGGTGGGCCATTTCACCCATTTCCCCGGGCCCCCCTTGCAGGGGGTCTTTAGGTTGTCCCATTTTCACGGCGACCCGTTGAATCTTTCCGTGGCTCTGCAGAATAGCGAGACGGCTATGACATTGTCATTCTTGAGGTTGAGGAAAAAGTCTTTTCGCATACCTATAGTATATGTATGATGCTGGGGTGTTGTGGGACATCTAGGGTGGCGTTATTATGACGTTTAGGGTATCGCAAGCCGGCGCTTGTTGGACGGCGTTTATCCATCGCTAGGTGTGCCATAAACTCTCACCAGTGGCTCCAAGAAGCTGTAATGCATGCAGCGGCCACACCCCGGTACACCGCGTTGGCTCGCGGACCGTACCTGGTTGAGGGGGGGCCTGCCACTCTTGTTGACTGGGCTTAGCAGAACCTCTTGCTAATATGCATAAAGTCTGTCCCAACAGGAAAGGCAGCTCAAAACAGATATGCACTGAGTTTGGCTGACCTGGCGGGATAGCAAGGCAAGGTGGATGGCCTAGGGCGATGGTAGAGGAGTTTGCCATCGGCCAGACACATCATCTGAACTCTTCTCCGGTCGTATCGGTTTTCCGTTCCACTGGATCATGGAGGGGGACGACGAGTTAGTGCACCTGTGTTTGCGCGTACGCTTGTGCACTGGAATATTTCCTGCGTAATTGACTTGCATCCGAATTTTGGACTCCGAGTGATGAAAAGCCGTGGCGATGAGTAGAGGTAGAGAGGTCCGGTCCGGTGTAGACCGGGCTTTGTCTGAGACATACACACGGGCGGCCCCGGGGTTGTTTTATGATACCGTGGTCGTTTCAGCCCTGCACTTGGTTGGGTTGACAGGGAGGATCCGGCAGCACCCGGGGTGTCAAAGCAGCCCTATTTAGGGAGGCACTGCTTTCATCGCTCAGCCAGGGAGGGGGCTAGAAAAGGTGCCCTAAAATTGCTCATCCCACTCCCAAAGGATGGTAGTAACTGCGGCTGCCTCTGCATCTTTTAATTCGCGGTCGACGCTACAATCAGAATAAAATCATAAAAACCACCAATATGACATTCGGTGCGTGGAACGTGCGCGCACTTGACCGTAGTGAAAACGACTGCCCTGAGCTTAAAACAGCTATTTTAGCTGTTTTAAGCTCAGGTGGGGTCAATTTCAACAAGTCCATTTTTTTTGTCATTTCAGTGAACTTTTTTATTTATTACTTTTTTGGAAATAAAACCATGTAGTATTGTTATTTACGATATCGTTATGATTAATCTTAACACGACATCAAATTGAATTCATATACTTAAGAGATATAGTACTTTGAAATTTTGGTGTCACCGAAATGAAAGAAGAGTTCACCGAAATGAAACTTCTCATCACCGAAATGAAAAACGCAAGTCACCGGAATGAAATTACTTATGCAGTCACCGAAAAAAACTAAACTGTTACCAGGCAACGCTCCTAAAATGCTGCTATCCAAGTTCGATAATTACTTACCTACGTTTTGAAGAGTGTTATCATCACACAGTACAGATTTTCCTTTTCCGACTATAACTTCGGCCTCATTAATAAAAAATACACCTCCGTTAATCCTCGGCGTAATTAATAACTGACCATTTTGAGTTTCATCATCTGACATTAGATTTTCATGCAGTTGACAAACATTTCAAATTGGTCGGTTATTACTTAATCCAGAGTCCATCTGCGGAGTATTTTTTATTGTTAAGAGGGTAATGGTATATGAAAGTATTGATTAGATTGTACCATACATGGATTTTAATAATTTAATCTGAAATTCATTTAGGAACGTGTGAGAATAAAACAACAAAAATAACAAATATATTGTAATTATCAACCATAAAAATATATATCTTTACAACTATTGCAGATTCTTATTTTAAAAGATTTTAATTATCAGTTTTGATAACACAAAGATACATAATGATGTAACAATTAAACAAACGTAATCTCTTGTTATTTGTCTTCACAAAAACTTATTATAACACTTAAGTCATTAATAAATCAGGTAGCACAAAAATCAGTCGTTCAATTTCTAACAAAATTTAAACTAAAATAATTGTTATCCCTTGCGTAAAAGTATCAAATTTTTTTTTTACACGATAACTTTAAAAAAAAACGTTTTATTCTTCTTCATCATCAGTCTTATTGTAAATACGGTAAGTCACATGTGTTTTTGTTCTTGTATTAAATATGCTCTCATCTGAATCACTGTTTTCATGTATAGGTTTTGTTAAAGTTTTGGAACCATTGTCATTGGTAGCATCCCATTTTTCAATGTCTTGCATAATTTCAGAATCAGCTTTTTCTAAAAGTGAGTATGATGGAATGTCACTGTCATTTAAATTTAATGGCAAATTTTTTCAAGTACTATATTTTCAAGAATACTCAGGCCAGTTGAAACAGTTCAACAGAATCGGTTGCGGGCTCCCGAAACGCAGCTTCCGTCTCGAACCAAGAACTAATCTGTCTTGCTTAGAACCAGATTCAGTTTCAGTAGGTTCTAAATTAGCATTGCTAGACTCTAAATTATCATTGCTAGTTTTTAAATTAGCATCGCTAGATTCCAAATTAGGATTGCTATCTATGTCTTTCACTGAGATTTTCTTGGCTTGTTTGATCTTAATTTTGTTTCGCTGATAATACGCTTTCGCACTGACTAAATTTTTTCGGCGTAGATTTCTAAGTTTCCGAGCACTCATTTCACGCACAGGATCACTCTTAATTCTTGCCTTTCTCCTTCTTTCGCACAATCTGTGCCTTTCCTTTCTTTCATCTTCAGACAATTTCGTCTTGGGCATCCTACAAGAACAATTTAAAGTTCATACTGAAGTTTAATTTTCAGAATTCATTTAACTAGGTTAAGTAGTCAGTTAGCAATAATTTGATAAGTCACATAGGTAATAGGCTATTTACCTGGGTCCAAATATTTTAATTCTTATTAGTCTATCAGGTAGATAAAAATAAATTATTAGCCTCATGTTCGTAAAATTGCACGTTGTAAAGCATTTCAAAGTTCAGCGGACAAGTCGATTTAAAAAAAACATTTTCACTGACAGACGGACGTGGCGAAACTATAAGGTTTTCATTTGTACCATTTTGGTACGGAACCCTAAAAAGCTCGTGTTCAATATCTTTTAATTACGTTTAATGTGAAGTCATCATCATAATTTAATCTAATAGCCTATTGTCCACACGAGCAACAACTAGAGGTAGTTATTCTTTTAACTAATAGCTACATTTTAGTCCCCAAAACAAATATATTCCTTTGGTAACTAAAATGTAACAAAATAAATTAAGGTCTTTTTTTCACCGAAATGTAATAACTTGTCACCGGAATGAAAAAAAAATCACCGACATGAAGATAATAATCATCGAAATGAACAACTTCTCACCGAAATGAAAAAAAATCACCGACATGATATTTTTTCTCATTCCGGTGGTCAATTTAGGTCACCGAATTCAGCGGAATGAGATCACCGTCATGATAAACAGCCAACAGAAGTAAGCACTACAAGGACAATATTTATAATAGAAATAAATTGATACTACCTACTTGATCGGGCGACATTAAGTGAAAGTACTTATATTTTATAGACATACCGGATCATTGGATCACAACTTATATCCACTCACGTGAATGAAAGAAAAAACGGTACGCAGTCACCGAAACCCACTACTTACGTTTTTGGCGGGAACACCAAACAAGCAACACGCGTCCTCTCACGTCAAGCGTTTAGGCGGCACTGATGCGCAAGTTTACTGCGCAGTAGCAAGAAGCTAGTGTTGTTTGATGCCTAGATATTCGCGAACAACGAAAATTCACCGCGATGAAATATCTAATTTGGACACGTGAATTTGTACTTACCATTAATTAAATACAACAGATTTTGTAATGAAATTTCCGTAATAAAGTACTGCCACTATTAAGGATTTAAATAAAAAAAGGTAAATCCCTAGAAAATCAACTGTTTTTATTATATGATTAAAAGTATACTGAAAAACAAATTGTGCCACGTCACCGGTATGATAAACTAAGGGGTTTATGTATTTTTTTACCTTATTAGCGACAATCATAATGAAAAAATATTTATAGTCAGCTATAGGAGACAACACCTTTTATCTAAAAAAAATTATTACAAGTTAAAAGTGCCATCTTGCACTAGCAGTTTCAGCCGTGCCGTTTACGATTTGGTGCTGGGAAATTCACCCAGGTGTTCGTACCGATGGAGTTCACGTTCATCTTGCTGATGAAGTATAGTTGGTTGAGCACGGCGGCGGGTATACTTTCTTTTAGAAGGGACTCGCTGCCTCAGAGTCGCGATGGTCTTTCGTTGGATTTGCGGTCAATAATTATCTTGTTAAACAACTAAAATAGTGTCCGGTTCACATCTCGGATCGCGTTACTACCACACTGCGCCTACACCTGACAAACAATAACTTCCTTAATGTGATCAGTGTTTATGCTCCAACGCTGGATAAGTCTGATGACATAAAGGACAAGTTCTATGATGATCTGTCGTCATGTATTGAGAAAATCAGTCTCCGAGAGCAAATCCTTCTTCTGGGAGACTTTAATGCCAGGGTTGGACGGGATCAGGATGCCTGGCCCAGAGTATTAGGTGGACATGGTGTTGGTAACATAACTGCAAACGGGCAGCTACTGCTTAGCTGTGCACAATTCCAACTTGCGATTACCAATACTATGTTAAGACTTCCAGCCAAATACAAAAACACATGGATGCACCCAAGGTCCAAACACTGGCACCTCATAGACTATGCCATCGTTAGACAACGAGACGTTTCCCAAGTCCTAGTAACTCGTGTCATGCGAGTAGCTCACTGCTGGACAGATCACAGGCTCGTGATAACCAAGCTGCGCCTTCGTTATTGCCCTTCCCGACGATCTGGAAGGACGAAGTCTGTGTGTCTTAACCTTGAAAGACTGAACGACAACGATACACAGAAAAAGTACGTTGAAGCCTTGTCTACTTCTCTGCCTTCAATGAATGAGGACACGTGTGAAAACGATAAAACGATAAAACAACAGCTAAACAAGCGTGCGGTAGGCATCGATGGTATACCAGGTGAGCTGCTGAAGTGCGGAGGTGAGGAATTGCAATCGGGTATATGGAAACTATTTGATTGTACGAGGTGCATTCAATAAGTACCTAGCCGTGAAAGAGTTTTACCACAGTGTAGCACATTCTGTTTTAATTCTTTTTTCAAATTTTCATTCCAATCCCTTCATTTGGTTTAATTTGACAACTTATGGAAGCGAACGTGTCGATCGGTTTTACAAAAATGGAAAAAGAGCAATATCGTTCGGTGATTCGATTCCTATTTTTGGAAGGGAAAACGCGCATCGAAATCAAAGAGCGCTTGGATGCTGTGTACGGTGACTCTTCTCCATCGATGGCCACCGTCAAGAATTGGTTCAACGAGTTTGCACGTGGCCGTACGTCAGTTTTTGATGAACCACGTCCAGGTGCACCGAAAACAGCTGCTACGGAGGAAAACATTTAAAAAATCCATGATCTCGTATTGGCAGATCGCCGATTGAAGGTTCGGGAGCTAGCTGAGACTGTAGCCATTTCAGAAGGAACAGTGCATCATATTCTTCACGAGGAACTCGGCATGAGAAAGCTGTCGGCGCGATGGGTGCCCCGTTTACTCACACCGGAAAACAAGCGCAACCGTGAGACCACATCGGAGACGTGTTTGGCGCTGTTTAAGCGGAATCCAGCGGAGTTTTTGCGTCGTTTTGTGACCGTCGATGAAACCTGGATCCACTGGTACACACCAGAGACCAAGGAGCAATCAAAACAATGGATCCAGACCGGGGAACGTGCTCCAAAGAAGGCGAAAACTGTAAAATCGGCCGGAAAAGTTATGGCCACCGTTTTCTGGGATTCACAAGGTGTGATCTACATCGATTACCTTGAGAAGGGTAAAACAATTACAGGGCTTTACTATGCCGATTTACTGGGCCGATTCGACACCGAATTAAATAAAAAACGACCCCATCTGACGAAGAAAAAAGTGCAGTTTCACCACGACAACGCACCGGTTCACACGTCTGCCGTTGCCATGGCCAAATTGGTCGAATTACGCTACGAATTGCTGCCCCATCCGCCGTATTCTCCAGATTTGGCCCCTTGTAACTTCTTTCTGTTTCCTAATCTGAAAAAATCACTCGCCGGGAATAGATATGGATCAAATGAGAAGGCCATCGCCGCCACGGAGGCCTATTTTGCAGAGTTTGACAAAAACAATTGTTCGGACGGGTTAAAAAAGTTGGAGCATCGCTGGGCTAAGTGTATCGAACTAAAAGGAGACTATGTTGAAAAAAAAAACTGGCCACTGGCCACTATTCCAAAATTTTCGTTTACTTTTTGTAGGCTAAGTATTTATTGAATGACCCTCGTATGTGGAATAAAGAAAAAGTCCCGAAAACTTTTAAAGTTTCACGTATCAGGGCCTTATACAAAAACAAGGGTGACTATTCCGACTGCGGTTCTTACGGCGGTATTTCACTCTTATCAGTCCCTGGGAAAGTCTTTGCCAGATTACTACTAAACCGCCTTACCGCCGCCGCCGCCGGGACTTTCCGAAGAAGTTCTACCGGAAACACAGTTTGGCTTCCGTCCAGATCGGGGCACCTGTGAAGCGATCGTCTCACTGCGTCAGATACAGAAAAAAAGCAGAGAACAGGGCCGTCATCTATAGTTATGCTTTATTGACCTTGAGAAGGCGTTTGACAGTGTGCCTCGTCAAGCTTTATAGGTGGTGCTTGGTAAGCTGGGTTGCACGGATAAATTCATACGAACCTTGAGACTCCTGCACGACGACATGCAGTGCTGTGTCGCTGTCAACAACGAACAGTCTGACTTCTTTCCTGTCACGTGTGGAGTCAAGCAAGGGTGTGTACTGGCACCCAAACTGTTCGCGTTGTATTTTGCTTTGGTAGTACAAGAGCTAATACAAGCAACTCCTCAAGGTGTCCGCAGCCGTTTCCGCACCGACGGTAGCATCTTCAACTTGGCTAGGCTTAAAGCCCGAACTAGGGTCTCGCATGACCTGGTCACAGAGATCATGTACGCGGACGATCTGTGCTTTGTAGCTGAATCTCCAGAATCTCTGCAACAGCTCACGTCTAGCTTCCACGAGTCTTGCCGGCAGTTGGGCTTGAAGATAAACGTCAAAAAGACAGAGGTGATGTCCTTGGATATTCATGGTCACGAAGAACTGACTATTAAGATCAGTGAAGACGAACTGAAGCAAGTAGAGAAATTACGTTATCTGGGGAGCACGTTATCAGCTAAGTGCGATCTCGATACTGATATCAACAGCAGAATCTGTGCTGCAAAAGCCGCAGTTTTGGAAAGCTTGACTCTAAGTCTAAGATATTCAGCTCACATGACTTTAAGCTAGCAACAAAAATATCAGTGTACAAAGCAATTTTTCTGCCCAGCCTTTTCTATTCCGCTGAGTCGTGGACCGTATACTGAAGACATATCCGTACGCTGGACCGATTTCACCTCAGATGTCTCCGGAAAATCCTGAAGATCCGATGGTCCGATCGCGTGCGAAACACTGAAGTGCTACGGATGGCATATGTGGGTGGCATTGAGGCTTACCTTATGCGGCGACAGTTGCGGTGGTGCGGTCACGTTTCACGAATGCCTGATCAACGTGTCGCAAAACGCGTCTTTTACTCGGAACTCGAAGAAGGAAAACGAAACATGAGGGCCAAATATTAATATTTAATTAAAGACGTGCTGAAACGGCACATGAAGGCGTGCTCTATGGAGCCTTTTGAATGGGAGCAACAGGCAGCGAGACGGACAGAATGGAGGACTTTTGTTAAAACTAAAGTTTCCGACTTTGAATGCAAACGTCGAGATTTGTTAGACACAAAGCGCGACGAGCTGAAGGCCCGGCCACCAGCGGCAATCAGTTACAATTATATCAACGGTGTGCTCACATGCCCGCAATGTGCGAGGGCCTTTACAAAAAAGATTGGCTACATAAGCCACATGCGGGCACACGAACGCAAATCTTCATAATGGACTCGAAGAAGTCGCCGTAGCCGAAATCGGGAGGGACCACATCATCAGTATGTATGAACTTGTAATAAAATTTCTTTGGCTATACTTTTTGTATCTGGCTGGTTTTGGTATCATTAAAAGTTTAAATTTTAAATAATATATAATAATTCCAAATTCAAGTTAAGAAAATGTGCGATTTTCATTTGTTTTTCTTACTGTCAAAGATGAGTGAATAAAATGAAGAAATTCAATACATTTTAAAATTTTACTACAAAAAAGGTGAAAATGCAACACAAGCCGCGAACAAAATTTGCGAAATATACGAACCTAGTGCAGTGTCTGTGAGAGTAGCACATTGGTTTGAGCGTTTTCAATCCGGAAATTTTGATGTCGAAGATGAAGTCGCCAAATATGAGAGGGTTTCTCTAAACCCTCTGGTTTGGTAATAGCGTCTACCCACCAATTGGTAAAACTTCACTCACCTTGACCATAGGTGAGGTGTGTGCGAATATTGAAGCGTATGTAGTGGAAGACTCTCTCCTGTGTAAAACTTGGCTAATCTGTCAAAATTTTACGAAACGTGAAGATCTCATCGTTATAAAAACTAGTGATAGTTTAGAGTTCCATGTACGTACGAGAGACTCAATTAGGACTTACAACCTTACCTGCAGAAAGCGATACTAATTCCAAATTGTATTACGCATTACCACGGATGTATCAATTGACAGTGTCGATCTCGTTGATTGTATTGATGAAACAAGAACAACGAGCCCTATTCTCATCGAAAGTATGTAGTGCTCGAATGGCGGGGAATAAGAGCTATTGCATTGTAGGTGGTGGAAGAAAGGGTTGTGCCAAGTGACAGTTATGAATACTTCTTTAGAGCCACTGGCCCTTAAGTCTGACTGCATTTCTCGTGCGCACACTAAAAGCAGTTGATTCTAATTCGGAAGTCACTGAGAACCATTTGAACATAAATCAAATATCTCAAACCACTTGGTCCAAAGAAGGTTTTCTGCATCCGATTCACAAAGTTGATAGACTGTATCGACCATTTAGGTCCCTTTCTTAGAAACGTCAAAGGTTATTCTTATTTATTTGTACTAGTGGATTCATTCACAAAGTTTTGCTTGTTGAAAACCTCTTTGGAATTTAAAAACTGGACCCACCATGAATTCATGAGACGAAATCTTCTCAACATTTGGCTACCCTAATAGGTAGATCAGATCAGGGTACATCGTTCACTTCTCATGAATTTAAAAAGTATTGCGTGGACAATTAAGTTAGTACGTAATTTTTTGAATGCTGTAGCCTCACTTAGGGCTAATGGACAGGTCGAGAGATACAAAAGAACAATTTTAGATGGCTTGACAGCTTATACGGATTAATTAGGTGAGATAATTTGGGATTAAGCGTTAGGTGAAATTCAATGGGGCCTCAATAATAAAAGTACTCAGTTGCTATAGTTCTAAATAATAGCTATCTGAAGTCTACTTCCATCAGAAGATATGAAAACTTTATGTACCTCAACAGAAAAATTTTAATCAACAACTTATGTGGTCTGGCCGCAGAGCAGTGCTCTCTGGCCGCGCCACCTCAAATTAAGTAAACTGTTAACATTATTATGAAACCAAATATCCCGAAATAATCTACATATAAAGTACCTCGCATACGACAACTATGGTGCAATAAAAGTCTTTAGTTTAGGAGTTATTGATTGTAGCTGACACGGAGTCAATTCCGCAATACTTAATAATAACTATCCTTAAATCCATTCAAATATGAGTACCTTTTCTCTACCTCTCGTCACTACTTTTTATTTTCATGAAACAAAATGAATAGTCATTTTGTTTAATTAACCTCAAAGTAAATTGGGGTAGATAAGGAGGATTACTTTAAACAAATGTAACGAAACCAAATATGTTTTTTCTATATAAGACAGCCTAAACTTCATAAATGTACTTCATAGATAGACCTTAACTTCATCTAAAACTTTTTATCGCATACCTATTAAAAATTCGCTGTTGAAATACAAAAGGGCCACAAACCAAAAAACCTTTATTTTTTTGAAAAGCAAACTGAAAATTTTCATTTTATTTTGCAATTTATTTTTTGGCACTCCTAGAGTCGGTGATTTTGTGTCATATTATTCATAAATACGTATTTTAATTCCCTACCTCTTTTTTATTTTAACTCTGTGGTAACTTCAACCCAAAGACGCCTCGGGGAGCACATACTCCCTTTTGCATATAAAATATTTGCAAAAAGTAAATTAACTAGGTGATAGTCAAAGGCAAGGACTGTTGCCGTCATGGTGAACAGAACACTCAGAAGCCCACTCTTAATCAATAGTGGTACCCAACGTGGTAGATTCAGATTCATTTATTGCAAGTCACATGTTAGAAAGGATGTTACAGGGTATTTAAGGTACAGTGATGCCCTGCAAGGGCACAGCAAACATTGGATGAGAGGCAACTATTGCCTATTTATATTTTTATTGGTAGGTGGGTGGAAGAGGTTTTTTTTGGCACAGAGTCTGTGATTTTGTGAATTAATTAGGTCCAAGTAAAATCCTTCCCCTGCCGAGCCCAAGTGGGAAAGGAATGAGTAAGGGATCCCGTCTTCTCCTGGTGCAGAATCTCTAAGACCTTTGACAGCGAGCTGTAGCTCATACAAAGAGAAAGGTTGGTCAAATCTACTGTTACTGCGGATAGGTGGACACAGGGAGGGCATGCAATTTTCATTAGGAACTGTGGGTGGAGATAATTTGTCTGCGAAGTCGCTTAGGCAAGTGGATGTGTCATTTGATGTAGGGGATGTACTGGACATGGAACAGCGAAAGCATCTTATATTTTTCCACACTATTGAGGAGACTCTGGGGGAAAATCTGATCCAACCTTCCTTCTTTTTCTTGGATGGTACTCTTTTGGTTCGAGCTGCAATTTGTTGGTAATTGTTGAAATCAGACAACCCCCCCCCCCCTCCCTCCCCCTCTGAGAATGAAGAAGTTATCGAAAACATATATCCTAATCGAAAGCATGATGACCTTGCTATTTTCCTTATCAGTCGTTTTAACGATGCTCTACCGCCCAACTTCGCACAAAAGCTAATTCATATAACTAGTCAAATTAAAAACCCACAACCTTAACAATGGCGACGGAGACAAATCAGTTTCTACAATGGAACTGTAGGAGTATCCGTCCCAAAAAAAATGATTTAATTTATCTACTGAACAAATATTCAATCGCAGTCGCTGCCATCTCTGAGACATGGTTAAGGCCTGGTTCCCACTTCAGGGTCCCGGGCTATAGTTGCTTCAGAGATGACAGAGACGATCGCGGTGCTGGCATCTTGCTGCTCATAAAATCTACCACGTTGGGTACCACTATTGATTAAGAGTGGGCTTCTGAGTGTTCTGTTCACCATGACGGCAACAGTCCTTGCCTTTGACTATCACCTAGTTAATTTACTTTTTGCAAATATTTTATATGCAAAAGGGAGTATGTGCTCCCCGAGGCGTCTTTGGGTTGAAGTTACCACAGAGTTAAAATAAAAAAGAGGTAGGGAATTAAAATACGTATTTATGAATAATATGACACAAAATCACCGACTCTAGGAGTGCCAAAAAATAAATTGCAAAATAAAATGAAAATTTTCAGTTTGCTCTTCAAAAAAATAAAGGTTTTTTGGTTTGTGGCCCTTTTGTATTTCAACAGCGAATTTTTAATAGGTATGCGATAAAAAGTTTTAGATGAAGTTAAGGTCAATCTATGAAGTACATTTATGAAGTTTAGGCTGTCTTATATAGAAAAAACATATTTGGTTTCGTTACATTTGTTTAAAGTAATCCTCCTTATCTACCCCAATTTACTTTGAGGTTAATTAAACAAAATGACTATTCATTTTGTTTCATGAAAATAAAAAGTAGTGACGAGAGGTAGAGAAAAGGTACTCATATTTGAATGGATTTAAGGATAGTTATTATTAAGTATTGCGGAATTGACTCCGTGTCAGCTACAATCAATAACTCCTAAACTAAAGACTTTTATTGCACCATAGTTGTCGTATGCGAGGTACTTTATATGTAGATTATTTCGGGATATTTGGTTTCATAATAATGTTAACAGTTTACTTAATTTGAGGTGGCGCGGCCAGAGAGCACTGCTCTGCGGCCAGACCACATAAGTTGTTGATTAAAAGTTATCTGTTGAGGTACATAAAGTTTTCATATCTTCTGATGGAAGTAGACTTCAGATAGCTATTATTTAGAACTATAGCAACTGAGTACTTTTATTATTGAGGCCCCATTGAATTTCACCTAACGCTTAATCCCAAATTATCTCACCTAATTAATCCGTATAAGCTGTCAAGCCATCTAAAATTGTTCTTTTGTATCTCTCGACCTGTCCATTAGCCCTAAGTGAGGCTACAGCATTCAAAAAATTACGTACTAACTTAATTGTCCACGCAATACTTTTTAAATTCATGAGAAGTGAACGATGTACCCTGATCTGATCTACCTATTAGGGTAGCCAAATGTTGAGAAGATTTCGTCTCATGAATTCATGGTGGGTCCAGTTTTTAAATTCCAAAGAGGTTTTCAACAAGCAAAACTTTGTGAATGAATCCACTAGTACAAATAAATAAGAATAACCTTTGACGTTTCTAAGAAAGGGACCTAAATGGTCGATACAGTCTATCAACTTTGTGAATCGGATGCAGAAAACCTTCTTTGGACCAAGTGGTTTGAGATATTTGATTTATGTTCAAATGGTTCTCAGTGACTTCCGAATTAGAATCAACTGCTTTTAGTGTGCGCACGAGAAATGCAGTCAGACTTAAGGGCCAGTGGCTCTAAAGAAGTATTCATAACTGTCACTTGGCACAACCCTTTCTTCCACCACCTACAATGCAATAGCTCTTATTCCCCGCCATTCGAGCACTACATACTTTCGATGAGAATAGGGCTCGTTGTTCTTGTTTCATCAATACAATCAACGAGATCGACACTGTCAATTGATACATCCGTGGTAATGCGTAATACAATTTGGAATTAGTATCGCTTTCTGCAGGTAAGGTTGTAAGTCCTAATTGAGTCTCTCGTACGTACATGGAACTCTAAACTATCACTAGTTTTTATAACGATGAGATCTTCACGTTTCGTAAAATTTTGACAGATTAGCCAAGTTTTACACAGGAGAGAGTCTTCCACTACATACGCTTCAATATTCGCACACACCTCACCTAAGGTCAAGGTGAGTGAAGTTTTACCAATTGGTGGGTAGACGCTATTACCAAACCAGAGGGTTTAGAGAAACCCTCTCATATTTGGCAAATTGTCTGTGTTAATGACTAATGAATTATAGCCTTTACAAAATCTTCACGAATGAGCGTACAGTCACTTTCAAAATCTATACAAGCTTGTGCTTTAATAGAACCATTGATTAAGACATCTTTATGATATTTAGAATCTGTCTTACTAGTTTTAGTGAACAAAGTTCGTTTTTCATTTTTATTGGAATTACCACTGTTATGCTGCCTACAATCCGTACTAGTGTGACCTAAACGGTTACATAAATTACATCACGGTTTAGGGCATTTGGTCGATATATGACCTTTTTCTCTGCAATTATACCAAATAACGTCAGTAATAGTACGGCATTGTACTGCGCGATGCCGGGGTTTGTGACATTTGTTGCAAATCAATTCGTTGGAAGTGTCACCATTCTAGGTTTAAACTCAGCGTGAGTTTCCCTACACCAGTCCTTAAGAAACATTAAAACATTTTTTTTTTTTAATATTGCACGTCAAGATGACCTCACTCCACCTGATGGAAAGCGGTCGTGAGGTCCAGATATGAGGTTGACAAGCCCAGTCATTCAAACGAATCACTGGGCTGGCCATCCTCACCTTGAAGGCCTGCAGAAATGCCTTTTCACGCCCCACTTGAAGAACCCGGGACTATAAGAGGAAGGAAACACATGTGCTGGAAGAGCGTTCCACGTCTGGATGGTACGACAAAGAAACGAGTCACCGAACCTTTTAGTTCGGGCCAACAAATGTTGAATTGTGTGTGGGTGACGCCGTAGTCCAGCACGCGTGGTACGGGAGTGGAAAGGTGAGGGTGGGATAAGCTGGAATAACTCGTCAAAGCATTCCCCATTGTAGAAGCGATAGAGAACACTTAGCCTGGCAATGTCTCTACGCAATTTTACTACACAGCTTTCAAACATTACTTTGAAGGATCCTATACCAAATGAAAACTTGTCACTGAGAGAAATATGCCAAAAATTGTCGCGCTTTGGTGGCCAAGGTTATTTAGATTGTTCCTGTAAAAAATCGAATATAGTGTTCTACTAAAAGATGTGCCTGTAAGAAGCATTCAGTGCTATGTAATTCTAGATGTCATGATTCCTCTTCTTGTCTGAACAAAAATTTAAAAATACTTTTAAAGAAACCAAGATCTCAACTTAGTTGATAAGAAATAAAGATATCTCAAAACTGTTGATTAGCTTTAAAAGATTTTTAATGTTTGATTAGTTTTAGTTGTATTGTTAATGGTTAAATTCCAAAAAATATGATAGTTTTAATTATAATTGAAATTAGTTTAATACGTGTTAATGTCACAAAGTATTGTAACTAACTGCAGGATACATAAAGTAGATTTTTTAATAAAGATAAAACCAATATAATATTGTTTTATTCAGTAATTTATGGTAGATTTCTATTTCACTAAGCTTAATCAAGTAATATATTTATAACACTGAACTCAATCTAGTAATATAAGTATATCACTAAACTTGGACCGTTTTATAACTATATTCCTAGTGATATAGTGATGTATCGCTTTCGTATAACTATGTTACGGTATATAATTATACCCCTAGGGATATAACTATATTACGGCTTTATCTATCTTACTGCGACATATACATAATGTGAATCTACCACCGGTTCGGACGTTGCTTCTTATCGAGAAGACTCCGGCAAGAAACTCGATAGTTACTCTTTTGAACTTAATATAACCTTGTTTCATGACCTTTGCTTTAATTGCAGACTTAAACTTGTGAAGAGGTAGATCAACAAGTCTTTGAGGTATTTTGTTAAAGTATTTTACAGATTGACCCACAAATGAGTTTCCCACCTTGTGTAGCCTAAGACTGGGAGTTTTCAATTTGTTTTTATTTCTGGTATTATGTTTATGAGTAACACTGTTTTTTTTTGAACAGATGCAAGATTTACGCACATACATTATGTTATCTAAAATATACTGAGCATGCACAGTTAAAATATCGATCTTCTTAAATATTTCCTAAGCGATTCGCGTGGTCTAAGTTTGTAAATGGAGCGGATGGCTCTTTTTTGAAGTACAAAAATGGTGTTCAAGTCTGCAGCTGAACCCCACAACAGTAAACCATACGACATAACACTATGAAAGTAGCTAAAATATACTAGTCTTGCTGTTTCAATATCAGTCAAGAGTCTTATTTTTCTAACAGCACAAGCAGCGGAACTGAGTCTCCCTGCCAGGGCCGTTATATGCGGACCCTATTGTAACTTAGAATCTAGAGTTATTCCTAAAAATACAGTAGAATTTGTAAATTCTAATGCCTCGTCATTCATAGTTACAATAGTATCAACCTGTCTCACATTGGGCATAGAGAATTTGATGCACTTTGTTTTTTTTGCATTAAGTAATAAATGATTACTAGTGAACCAACATAGTACTTTTGAGAGAGTATTATTTACATCGTCAAATGCTTGCTTACCTCTGTCGACTTTAAAAATCAACGAGGTATTGTCAGCAAATAATACTATCTCACAAATATCTTTAACATAGGTAGGAAGATCATTTATACAAATAAGAAAAAGCAAAGGTCCTAATCTTCAAAGTAATGTTTGAAAGCTGTATTGTATTTCTGGGTAACCAATCTTTCAGCTTTGTCTCTTTGGTCTTGAATGTTTTTTTTTTGCTGTTGCATAAATAGCTTAATAGTTGCGATCCGTAACCTTCATCACATGACGTTATTCCACAAATTACGTGAACATTACGTGCACACGAGTAGCATGAATGTGCTCCCGTACATTATTTGCCGCAAACTACACATAAAAGTAAAATTTGTTCTGCTGGCGCTCCCGATGCCGATTGTTGCAAGTTAACAGACTCGACAGGCAAGTCACGGTCGCAGTATTCAATAGGCGCTGGCGCTACCAATATAATATTGTTTTATTTAATTATATATGGTGGATTTCTATTTCACTAAGCTTATCAAGTAATATATTTTAAAGAAACCAAGATCTCAACTTAGTTGATAAGAAATAAAGATATCTCAAAACTGTTGATTAGCTTTAAAAGATTTTTAATGTTTGATTAGTTTTAGTTGTATTGTTAATGGTTAAATTCCAAAAAATATGATAGTTTTAATTATAATTGAAATTAGTTTAATACGTGTTAATGTCACAAAGTATTGTAACTAACTGCAGGATACATAAAGTAGATTTTTTAATAAAGATAAAACCAATATAATATTGTTTTATTCAGTAATTTATGGTAGATTTCTATTTCACTAAGCTTAATCAAGTAATATATTTATAACACTGAACTCAATCTAGTAATATAAGTATATCACTAAACTTGGACCGTTTTATAACTATATTCCTAGTGAGATAGTGATGTATCGCTTTCGTATAACTATGTTACGGTATATAATTATACCCCTAGGGATATAACTATATTACGGCTTTATCTATCTTACTGCGACATATACATAATGTGAATCTACCACCGGTTCGGACGTTGCTTCTTATCGAGAAGACTCCGGCAAGAAACTCGATAGTTACTCTTTTGAACTTAATATAACCTTGTTTCATGACCTTTGCTTTAATTGCAGACTTAAACTTGTGAAGAGGTAGATCAACAAGTCTTTGAGGTATTTTGTTAAAGTATTTTACAGATTGACCCACAAATGAGTTTCCCACCTTGTGTAGCCTAAGACTGGGAGTTTTCAATTTGTTTTTATTTCTGGTATTATGTTTATGAGTAACACTGTTTTTTTTTGAACAGATGCAAGATTTACGCACATACATTATGTTATCTAAAATATACTGAGCATGCACAGTTAAAATATCGATCTTCTTAAATATTTCCTAAGCGATTCGCGTGGTCTAAGTTTGTAAATGGAGCGGATGGCTCTTTTTTGAAGTACAAAAATGGTGTTCAAGTCTGCAGCTGAACCCCACAACAGTAGACCATACGACATAACACTATGAAAGTAGCTAAAATATACTAGTCTTGCTGTTTCAATATCAGTCAAGAGTCTTATTTTTCTAACAGCACAAGCAGCGGAACTGAGTCTCCCTGCCAGGGCCGTTATATGCGGACCCTATTGTAACTTAGAATCTAGAGTTATTCCTAAAAATACAGTAGAATTTGTAAATTCTAATGCCTCGTCATTCATAGTTACAATAGTATCAACCTGTCTCACATTGGGCATAGAGAATTTGATGCACTTTGTTTTTTTTGCATTAAGTAATAAATGATTACTAGTGAACCAACATAGTACTTTTGAGAGAGTATTATTTACATCGTCAAATGCTTGCTTACCTCTGTCGACTTTAAAAATCAACGAGGTATTGTCAGCAAATAATACTATCTCACAAATATCTTTAACATAGGTAGGAAGATCATTTATACAAATAAGAAAAAGCAAAGGTCCTAATCTTCAAAGTAATGTTTGAAAGCTGTATTGTATTTCTGGGTAACCAATCTTTCAGCTTTGTCTCTTTGGTCTTGAATGTTTTTTTTTTGCTGTTGCATAAATAGCTTAATAGTTGCGATCCGTAACCTTCATCACATGACGTTATTCCACAAATTACGTGAACATTACGTGCACACGAGTAGCATGAATGTGCTCCCGTACATTATTTGCCGCAAACTACTAACATAGGTAGGAAGATCATTTATACAAATAAGAAAAAGCAAAGGTCCTAATATAGATCCCTGGGGCACTCCCATACGTATGGTGGCACCGAAAGATGCAGTTCCGTTGATACTAACTTTTTGAGTTCTATCTGTAAGATAGGATTGTATTAATTGAGATGAGATACCTGAAACACCGTAATGTCTTAGCTTAATCAGTAATATTTCATGATCCACGCAATCAAATGCATTTGAAAGATCACAAAATATTCCTTCTGCATCTTGCTTGATTTCCCAAGCATCAAATATGTGTTTGATAAGTGCTACACCTGCATCAGTTGTGCTCTTGTGTTTAGTTAAACCAAATTGTTTCTCATGTGGTAAGTTATTTAAATCAAAGTGTAAAAGCAGCTGGTTCAATATAATTTTTTCAAAGATTTTACTGAGAGCTGGTATGGATTTTACTGAG
Source organism: Udea olivalis (assembly GCA_947369235.1). Taxonomy (NCBI): domain Eukaryota; kingdom Metazoa; phylum Arthropoda; class Insecta; order Lepidoptera; family Crambidae; genus Udea; species Udea olivalis. The sequence continues at coordinate 6,041,267 of OX376349.1, read as the reverse complement.
AGCTGGTAGTAGAAATGGGTCTATAATTAAATGGGTCACTTTTGCTACCAGATTTAAAAAGCGGGATGATCTTACTAAATTTCATTAGGTTGGGAAACTGACCTTGGTCTATGCAATTATTAAAAAGTTTAGCTAAGTGGGGTGTTATCGTAATAATAATTGATTTGAGTAGATTCATCAAAATACCCCACAAATCTTTGGTATTTTTCATATTAAGTTCCTTAAATACCTTGAGGATGTCATGAGAATCAACATGATCAAAGCAGAACAACACGCTGTACACCCATCAACACTAGATGTTAGCAGGGACTCAGCTATATGTGGACTAGAATTTAAAGGGCTTGTAGTTACAATAGGTATATTAGAAAAAAAAATCAAATGTAGGTATTTGCTATTCAATCTCAGACTCAATAACATTATTTTGAGTTTTGAGAGAGAATGAGTGATCGCGAGATTTAGATTTACAGGTTTCTTTATTAATTATGTTCTAAGTGGCTTTGATTTTATTTTCAGCCTGTTTTATTTTGTCTGGCAGAAAAATGGACTTTGCAATATGACATGATTTCTTGAACAGACGGCACGATTGGCGTATTGCTGTAGCACGGTTTCACGCCTCGATTTATGTAGTGTCCAGGGTTCGATTCCCGGTCGGGTCAATTCAGGAAACGATCTTTTCTGAATTGACTCGGGTCTGGGTGTGCTGGGAGACGCCCCTAGCTTATTTCCTTGTGTGGTACCTCGTAACACAGGGATTTAATAATCCCTACTTCGAGACCATTATAAGAGGTGTGTTGTCTGGCAAAAAAAAAAAAATGTTTTTGAATATAATTTAACATGCTCAACTAGTTTTTGACAGTTTGAGTTAGCTTTTAATCCATATAATTCGTATAATTTATTTCTACTTTTATGGATGCCTGGAGTGGCCCAATCACTAAATTTAAACTTAAAATTATCAACAGTTACTTTCTTCTTAGGAAAAATATGGTTATGTCCATGCAATATTATCTCAAAGAGATGCCTATACTGATCATCTATGTTTTAATGACCTTGGGGCAGTAGGTTAGAAATGTTTTTATTTATATTAGTTTGAAACTTTTTTACTCGACTCTAGGTAACTGGTCTTTAACTAATATCCACTGATTGAGAGACATGACGGTGCTCAAATTTGGTCAATAGACCGCAGTGATCTGATTTCAAACAGTTTATAATTGATTTCTCAATAGAGATATTTTCACAAAAAATATTGTCTAAGCAGGTGGCTGTTAACTCGGTGATCCTGGTTGGTTGATCAAAAAGATTAAGTAAATCAAATAATTTAAAAATCTTACAGAGGTCTGAGAAGAATCTAAAATGTTAATATTAAAATCCCTACATGCAACCACCTTCTTGTTTGATTTACAAACCTTTTTCAGTACTTCTTCCATGGTCTCTTCGAACTGACAATAATCAGCAGAACCTGACAATAAATAGATAGGATCCTACCATGCAGCGTGTAAGCCGAGTCTATTATATTGTTTTTTTTCGTAAAACTTATGTGAAAACATTTTACCGGGTTCATGGACATGCCATTGCTTGTGCACCTAAGCTTGACGCTATCGAGGTCTGACTGTAAAAGTGAGACATCGGCAACATCGCTAACAGACATGTACCTTTCTAAATCATCAGCAAACAGCAAGATGTTACTGTGTTTGATGCATTTGGTTATATCATTAATAAATATCAAAAACTAAATTGGACCAAGGTGGGAGCCCTGCGGTACACCACACCGAGCATAGTAGACTTTAGTTAGAGTCATATCCTGCAACAGACACAACCTGAGGTCTCTTGGCTAGGTATGAGTTAAACCAGAACAGCAGTGATCCGCCGATGCCGTAGCTCTTTAATTTCGAAAGAAGGATGGCACGACTTACTTTATCAAATACACTGCAGAAATCTGTGATCTGAATTAAACCTAAATAACTAAAATTCTATTAAGTTTTTGTTAAGACACCTACACATTAAAATACACCTCGTATAATAGCCTATCTAATCTGATAAATAAACTTTTAGATAAAGTTAAATTCTAAAAAACTTAGAAGAAGAGGAAAAACTCAGACAAAATTTCAATTTTAACTTTATTTTTGAAACATCAAAACCTAAACAAAACAACAATTTTTCTTATAAAAATTGTTGAAAACTTAAAATTAATAATCCGTGGATCCACCTAAGACTCTCCTGGCACATCTGCCGCTGCAGACTGTTCTGCTTACTAAAATCAAGGGTGTCAATATCCTGTTGTGGAATACTGTCCCAAGTCCTGCTAAGATGCAATATATCTTCAGGGAAATTCCTAAGAGCTCTTCTCTGAAGCATATCCCAGGCATGCTCAATAGGATTTGAGTCAGGGTATTGTGCAGGCCAGTCTAAAGCTTGGATATCATGCTGTTGTAACCAACTTGTAACGATACGCCCCGTATGTGGACGGGCATTGTCGTGCATTAGCTGGAAATTTTGTCCCATTTGCTGTCTGTGAGGCAAGATTACAGGCTCTAGCACCTCATCTCGGTATTTTAGAGCAGTCATATTGCCTTGTATCCAAACGAGGTCCGCCGAGACGAATTCCTGCCCAAACCATAATCGTGCCACCTTGATGTGCATGAACTTATTGTGGGTGCTGCAGTCGATTCCAACGTCCAGGTTCTCTCCAAACGCGTACTCTTTGCGAATCAGGATGAAATCCAAACCTGGATTCATCAGTGAAAAGCACAAGTGACCATTGAGAATGGTTCCAGTTTTCGTGTGCAATAGCCCATTGTAATCTTCTTCCTCGATTGCCTCTCCTTAGCGCTGGTACCCGAAGTGGCCTACGAGCACGTAGGTTGACTTCATGCAGTTGTCTTCTCAAAGTTTGACCGCTTACCAGCAAACCATACTCTCTCTGTAGCCTTTGAACCAATTGCATCGCCGTTACATTTGGTTGACTTCGTGCAGCATTTACTATGAATCGGTCCTGTACATGTGTTGTAATGCGTTGAGGTCCTCGGTGCCCTTCCACCACTTCCCCCGTGACACGATAACGTTACCAAAGCCTGGTTATAACGCTCTGACTGGTCCTCATGGCTTCAGAAACCGCAATTTGGGTAGCGCCAGCTTGAATCATGCCCACTGCTCTTAACATTTCGTTCCTAGTCAAGTGTCTACGTGGCATGATAAATGAACACCGGAGATGCGTTTGACAAAGATTTACAGAAATGTATGGAGTTTAATAAAGTTAGAAGTTCGTGAAGATTTACTTCTTTGGAAGAAATTCAATGAATGCGAATTTCATCTGAAAACAATACCTTTTATATACAAATTTGAATTTAAAAAAGGAACTTATTAATGTTTTTATAATCTGTCATTAATCGTTTTTTTGTAAGGCCAGTACTTTTTAAGCTATTTAAAAAAGTTTTATATAGGTATCCCTAGACCATGTTGTTGTGTAGTTAGGAGGGAATAAAATATAAAAATCTCACGCTCCTTGTTCTCCGGAATCTGCAGTCAACAAGCCAAAGGCTGTGGTGCTGCGTGTGTTGAGACGCAGCACCACAGCCTTTATCCAACAAGTAGGTAGGTGGGTATTTGGCTGGTCGACGCAGCAAGCCTGGAATGTTCGGCAATCACGGTCAAGGACGCGTATTTAAAAAAGATTTATCGTACGATTGAAGATGATCACATGATAGACCAATTGAATTACTTATTTATTCCTAATTTTGTGGCAAATAATGTTCGAACTTAACAAAAATCTTTAATAATTTATGTTAGGATGTGGCCAATTATTATGAAATATTGGAATTTATTTTTTTCATTCACTTTGCTATACTTAACGATATTATGAGATTTACTGTAAATAATGTTCGAACTTAACAAAAATCTTTATTAATTTATGTTAGGATGTGGCCAATTATTATGAAATATTGGAATTTATTACTTTCATTCACTTTGCTATCCTTAACGATATTATGAGATTTACTGTAAATTTTAAGAAATTATGAGAATTTACGTTGTATGTATGGATTGTATGAGGTAAGTTTGCTCACGAAATCAAACACCTTTTCTTTAAAATATTCAAAAAGAACACAAGCAGAGGTTGATACCTACTATAGTGATTAAAGGATATGAATGGAATATTTTGAGGAAATAACGGTAGATAATTATGTAAGATGTATCTGGATTAAGGTTAAATTGTGGGATCAAAGGAGTGGCACTTATCTGTTGTAAATTGATGAAACTGCATGTATTTCCAGTGCGCGCTTTTGTGAATCGCTGCCCAGATTGATATTGTTGGCTTCCGATCCAGTCATGATAGAAATCCTTGTCTTTCCTTAGAATTTGGTCCAGGTAGAATTCTAACACGCCACGAAGAATCGTCCTCGTGGCGTGTTATAATTTGCTGCTGAAAATTTGTAAATTCCTGGATGATAAGTAGGTGTCCTGTCACGGTCGCCAAAACTTCCTGTTTACGCACAGGAATGGAATTTCAAAAGAAACTCTGAAAACTGCTTGAATGATTTGTATTTTCTGAATTGCTTCTATACAGGACTGATGTCTGATCAAAAGTGAGCGAATAAAAAAATATTATTGTCTACCCCAAAAACTTTTGACAGAAGGAAATTATTAACGTTACTTTTAACAACTATTTGCATGGATTCACCTCATGCGTCTTTGCCAATAAAATTAACCATAGGCCCTAACAAAGGCATTGATTTTTTTCAAACTTATAAACACATGTAATATCATGTTATAGTGTAATTGTGTTAACTGTTACTAAATCGCAGTAATTGAACAGATAAATAACCTTTGTATTTAGTCAAAATAGCAATGTAAGTAATATTGGAAATTGGGACATAGCATTATGCAGTTTAATTTACTTATTTTGTTAAAGAAATTTATTTTCACCTTGTACTTGGACGCGATAGTAGGTAGTAGTTTTACTTAATTTATACACATTATTAGGTACTATTATACTACATAATAGTGTAGGGACACATGTAGTATGAAAGTCGAAGTAAGCGATTTGGAATGTTTGAGTGACGTATGAACCAGAGAGTCGTTCAGTTACTGCGCACTGACCGACTCGAGTGATTGTGCTAGTTTTGGGAAATTACGTTTAAATTAAAAAATACATGTTTTTATAGGGAATATTTTTTATTATTTGACGGTCAGTGGTAGTGACTCCCAGGGTAGATAGGATACTCACACTACACAATTAGTTGATGGTGTCAGTCTAAGAGAATTAGGTATTCACTACATTTTTACATACATTCATTAAAAATAGGTATGACTAGGCACACTTATTCGTGGACATAGTAGAGCCGACGTACAACTACATAGAATATTCTGTCCACATATTTTCATGTCAAATATTATTATTTCAACGACTATTTACTACATAGAAACATACTTCACAGAAATTTGATTAATTTAATAACATACATTAGTTAAAAAGGCTCTGTTGGTTATGTTAGAACTGTGACCACATCGCACGAGCCGAACGAGCGTGCCGCGGCAGCGGCCGGCGAGTGCCAGGAGCGAATTTTCGGCGAATGAACTTAAGTGACAAAAAAAAGTTTTAATAATTTATTTATTTATTTTATTCATTTATTTATTTATACAAAAAACTCCGTGCCAGCTAACAGATATATACGTCGGCAGGTTAAACATAACAATAAATATCCAATTATACTACAACTATAAATTATAACAAAAATACAATGTGAAAAATATAGAAATGTCCAATTAAAATAAATAGAAAATAACAACAATAATAAAATAATACTCAGAATTCAATAAATTAACAAATAAAAATGTCATATCATATAAACATTGTCAAAAATGCTGGTCAAGGTACTGGTATGCGGCGGCTATCAAGCGCCCCAGCCTATCAGCAAACAGATCGATGGAGTCGTGCTGAGCGAGCATGTCCCCTAAGAGGCGAAGCGCGCGCGCTGTAGGTGCGTTCGCAGCATGTACCGTGCGTGTGACGGGCCTCTGCTGCAGGCGCGGTCGCCGGCGTGGTGCAATAAGCCCGCCACTATCTCGAGGGATTCGCGAGGGTACCGTCAGACATATACTCTTCACTACGTACGGACTATCGACTCTATGATGGATCACCGAGAGGTAATGGACCAAGATAAGAAGTTTCCTCCTTAACGCGAGCGTATGCAGCCCAACCATGCCGTATACGAACGAGGATGGGTAAAGAAAGGGATAATACCCGTTGCTCTTTTTATAGAGCCAACGAGCGAACTTTCTTTGCAACTTCTCCACCATTACTGATTTTTTTTTTTCATGAGGATCCCATATGACTGCCCCGTATTCGAGTTTATTTCGTACGTACTTGATTTGATATATAAAAATTCTAAAAATGTATTTTATTTGTAACAAATATCTATGATTTAAATTTCTTTGATGTACCTAACTATTTTGCGTATTGATTATTCGGTGAAATGATATGAGAAAACAATTTATGTGAAACGAAATTCTTTGAATCGATAAAACAGTGTACAACCCTGCTGATGCGATGCGATGAAGTAGAATGAAAAGATGAGTTTATGAATTTTCCACAGGTCATTCATTCAGTTAATTAGATCATAAAATTAAAAAAAATGTGTTCTTCAAACCCTTCTTTAGATTGGTCTAAAAAAGGCGATTACATGTTAGTGTCTCAACCAGAACTTTTATTTATATTCATTGATTGCTTTTCCACAATGTGTCAATTCCGTTTTTATATTATAAAAGAAGGTAGATCATTATGCAACCGACCACGCAACCTATTTCAAAGAGGAATATCTGCATTCATGCAATGAAGGAGATTAGGAAGAGTACCAGCAGTCAAACCAATATGACAAGTTCTTTTCTATGACGAGTCAGGAGACCTAAATCTGTTCACGTATGAACAGTCATTAAGTGTCAAATTCAATCAAATTGAATCAGATCGCAACAGCCAAATATGACCATTTTTGACCGTAAATGACAGTCTGTCAAATTCAGTCCCTTTGGTCATTTACAACATCAATCTTAAGTAATAATAATAGTTATAATAAATATTAAGACAACGATGCTAGGTTAAATTCTACTAAATTCAATAAATGACTCGTCCAGTATGGTTCACATCTCTAGTAGGAGTGCGTTCCGTTGACATTTTGACTGAAAAGAGAACCGCGCCAAAAGACCCATCCGCCACGCCGGCCGCACTAGTCAGTTACGCGACAATGATCTCTATCACCTAGAACATAGCTTGCGGTTGCGCGGCGCGCCGCTCGAACTGGAATGTGTCGGAGAGGTAGAGGCCGAACACGGCGACGCTGTAGAACACCGTCAGCCCGAACAGCGCCATGCTCGCGCTCGCCGTGAACATGTTCGAGTATTCGCATCTGCAATACAAATACACTAATTCAAAAGCAAGCAAAATTGTATCCACCAACGACGAAGACCGCTCTGTATGGTCAACGAATTATTTGTTTATTTTATCTATGTTATGGTGTACATGTTACCGGCAATGTGTATAATTCAGGCATTGTATACAATGCCTAGGCAAATACAAATGCTAATTCTTTATTCAGTATCAAGTTTTTACATATATCTCAATTTCGATTGAGTCTTTCTTTTAAGTAATAAAATACTTTTGTTAGAAAAACCCCGCCCTCCATACAGTTATTATACATGAGTGATACCTATTATTATAGTATATTTCCAGTCTATAAATTATTGCTCAAGTAAAAGTAATAAGTATAAAAGAAAAAATAATGCTAATAGTGCGTGTGTGCTCGTGTGAACCTGTGTGTGTGTGTGTGTGTTTTTGGGCTTGTGGGTGAAACCATTTTTTTTTTACTTTTTAGGTAAAAAGTAGTTCAGTTTAAAACAATAAGTAAGTAAGAAAACAATATTAAATTTTATTCTCTTTTGTTTTGTTATTTTCAATTACTAATATTAAATCATTTTTATTATTTATTATTTTCCAGAAATGCCTCAGTTTTGTCGTAACTCCATGATTTTAGCAATGCTGTAAGATTTGTTTTACAAGTATAGTTATTCATAGGATAAATGTTCAAAATGTTGTTTACCTTGTTGTAGAAATGTGCAGACCGTGCCATTGGCTGTCTCCTAGCATACACTGTCTTAATTTTGGGAGTTGTATGTTTACGTCTTCTGGATAATTTAGAAGGATCGTATCTCAAAGTTCTAAGAGCTTTCAAGATTATATTGAGCAAATATAGCTGTCGAACCGACAAAGTGACAGTCATTTTATATAGGCTTTCTGTAGGGAATCTGTACAGCTTAAAGTTAATTACTTTTAAGAGTGCCCTTTGCGCTCTCTCCAGTTCGAGAAATTTAATCTTACTAGCACCTCCCCAGACTGGAATACAGTAGACCCATAGCGACTGAGCCAGTGCAATGTATATTAGTTTCAATAGCTTTTTATCAGCAATATGTCGGAGCTTTTTAAAAACCACATTAGTTTTCTTGTTCTTCCCGCCTCATTAACTCAATTTGGGCATGCCAAGAAAGCCTCTGGTCAACCACAACGCCGAGATATTTAGTATCTGACACCTTTTTTTTAAAGTGCCCGTCAAGATGACCTCACTCCACCTGATGGAAAGCAGTCGTGAGGCCCAGATATGAGGATGACAAGCACAATAATGCAAAGCAATTACTGAGCTGGCCATACTCATCTTGAAGGCCTGCCCTGGCACCGGTTAGTGCAGTGTTTATAGCCCTGCAAGAGCACTTCATGTTTCGATCGTTACAATAATGGATATGAACTTTAAAATTATTGTCAGGTTGCGATGTGTTATAATTTGAAAATGCAATATAATTATTTTTTTATCTATTTCATGTCAGGAGGTTTTCCTGTAACCAGTTATCCATCTCCGCAAGTCCTGCCTCTGCAGAAAGGCGTACAGAATCCCACGTATTGCCAACAAAAACAATGGTAGTATCATCTGCATATGAGAAGACACGTCAGACAGTTGATTTTCATATTACAGAGACTGTGTAAGTGAATTTTTATTTTATTTTTATTTTTTTATAGCATTAAACAATGCTCTGTTTTCTACACAAAGATAGAAACTAGAAAAATTCGACCTGGTCCTGGGACTCAAGCGGGATTCGAAACCGCGACCTTTCACAATCCGGGTGACTGCTCTTCCAACTGAGCTACCGAGGCCGTTAACAGACCTGGCGAATTTATCTAGTGTATTTTACGTTGTAAGCCAACGTTGTTTCATCAATGTTAAAGGCAAGCGCCTTTAACTCGGTAGCTCAGTTGGAAGTGCAGTCACCCGGATTGTGAAAGGTCGCGGGTTCGAATCCCGCTTGGGTCCCAGGACCAGGTCGAATTTTTCTAGTTTCTATCACTGTGTATGTAGATCAAAAACATCTTGATTCATATGGTCAACTTTCCCAAAAGGACAACTTTTTAAAAGATTATTTAATTTCGTTCTGACGAGGTTATTGACATTAATTAAAGGCCTTATACAATTCAATTTAAAACGTAATCCTTCAGATAAAAGCCTTTACATTATTTTTAAATTAAATTGTAATGTAAAAAATGACCAAATAAACCTAAAGCATCAAAAATAAGGTTGGCCCTAGACTACTCCCCTGCGGAACACCATACGTCACGCTGCTTTCGTTACTAATATATTGGTCTATTTTGACTTGTTGTTTACGCTCGTTAAGATAGTCTGCAAATAATGACAGTGCAACTCCTCTTACGCCAATGTTTTGCAGCTGTTGCATAAAAATGGGTACAGAGACTGCATCGAAGGCTGTTTTTAAGTCTACAAATACGGCAATACATTTCTGTCTTCTATCCACACTACACTATTGACGATATAAGATATTAATGCTGTAACTGCGTCTGCAGTCGAGAGATTTTGCCGATAGCCGTGTTGTGATTTTGACAGAAAATAAATTTTGTGTAAATAATTAAAGAGTCTTTTATTTACTAACTTCTCTACTACTTTAGATATTGTCGTTAAAACTGAGATTGGCCTATAGTTCGATACGTCGCTTTTGTCACCATTCTTATACACTGGTGTAATCATTGCCATTTTTAATGCTGCTGAAAAATTCCAATCTCAAAACATACTCGTAGGTTCGTCAGATGTGAAATTATTGGCACTACCAATTACCATTTTGCTAATTTCAAAAATCGAGTGGGTACGTAGTCCCATCCCGGTGCACTTTCAGATTTTAAGCTCATCAGGATCTTGTATACCTCTTCAGGATCAGTTCTTAAAAAAGCAAAAGACGCGACTGATCAGCCAAAGGGCTGATTAAAATTACAACTAGAGATGGGCCGAGTACTCGGTTAATACTCGGTACTTGGCGTACTCGTCGGGTTTTTAATACTCTTACTCGGTCCAATTACTCGGTTTTAATGCAGAGTATACTCGGTCTAAGTAAAGCAGGTGACTGGAGTTATTTGTGACCCTGAAATGCCGATCAAGCTGAAGGGCAAGGTCTATAAAACCATCATTAGGCCTGTCCTTTTATATGGCAGTGAAACATGGCCGTCACTAGAACGACACAAGCAGGAGCTGCGCGTCACGAAAATGAAGATGCTGCGATATATGTGTGGAGTCTCACGCAAAGACAAAATGCAAGAAAGCCGCCTTCGTTGGAATGGTCATGTCTCAAACTTCGTGGGCAACAAATGTCTGGTCATGGCGCCCCCGCCAGGTACAGGTAGAAGAGGTTGACCCAAGAAGCGGTGGCTCGACGTCGTCAAGGGTGACATGCGTGCCAACATACTCACCTCTGAGGATGAACAAGACTGTGCGAAGTGAGCCAAAAACATAGGAAAGGCGGACCCTGTGACCCAACACAACAGAGTGAGTTCACAACCGGGATAAACGCACGGATGATGACGATGATGTTAATCAAAAAGTATTTATTATTAATTTGGGAAATCTTTGACAATCTCAATTATGTTGTATTGTAAGGGTGAGGGGTGTATCAACGCGAGCCGGCCGCTCGCGCCGTGCGTACCTGTTTGTACTTGCTTACGCGCCCGAAACAGGAATTTGATTGAACCGAGTACTCCGTTGGAAAAAAATTGAACCGAGTAAAACTCTGTACTCGTTATTCGGCAAAAGTGCTACCCGGCGCATCTCTAATTACAATCTTTCTGCAAAGTCAAACCTGATGAAATTTTCTGAGGTTGAGTTTTGCCTATGTTTGCAAAGTAGGTACACATTCACATGGTCAACCGATAATAGTGTGGTATCCTGGGAATATCTGGGAAGGCACGGGCCTTGCGTCATTTGTTCGTTAGTCGACCCATGCGCGAACGCATTCCCTCTAAAGCCTTCTAGGGCGCTTTTTACCTGTAACCACGCTTACCTGAAGAACCAGACGACAGTCAGCGCCACAGACACGAGCGTCATCAGGATGTTCTCGAGGTCCCACGAGCGGTCGCACGCCTCGCCTTCCGAAGCCAGCTCGTGCGGGGCGCCCGCGCCTTCCTCAGGGGTGGCCTGCTGGCAAAGATACAAAAGAAACGATATAACATAACATTTTATTACTTATAGCTGCCTCGACAGACTTCATTCTGTCAAAAGTAATTGCACGTCTCAGCGTCGGTAAAGCAGCATATCTCGCCCGCGTTTCTCCGACTTGATTTACATATATTATTATTTTTTACTGAATTTTTTGAGAAACAAAGGTACAAGTGCAAGAAGCTGCCAAAGTACTAGAAGACGAGGCGGCTAAAGTGGGTCTTGAAATCAATCAAGCCAAAACGGAGTACATGCACATAAAGAGGTACCGAAATAACTGGGTACCGAAGGAAGATCTTCGTGAGGGTGCCGCAATAAACAAGGACGTCGCATCTATCAAATATCTCGGCTGCACGATCACTGATACTCACGCCTAAGGGCAGGAGATCGACAACCGCATACCTACAGTTTTCATGAATTTTAAGTTGGTGGAATGCACTTTTGACATCAAGTTTGGAAAAGTATTTAGCATGGCGAAAATGAGGAAGCAATTCATTCATTGTTGGAAGAGGATGATTTTCTCTTATAATTGCTTCGTTAGCTCTTCTCATATCTAGACAAATACGTACCTCCTCTTATCCTTCTTTGAGAACTGGAACCATTGGTGATACCCACGGTGAGGGTTCATTTACTTCCTCTATGATGTCTGCATCCTTTAGTTCCTTTAGTTTTCTTGACACCTTTTCTTCTAAGGTTATAGGAACTCTTCTGTATGGTTGGATAACTGGATTAACTGTTTGATCTATTGGTATCTGGACAGTCACTCCTTTTAACTTTGGAAACTCTTTTACTAATGATGTCTCGTTACCTACTGCATTAATTTGAAGTCCAATTTTAAGCACGCCTAATTAAATCGCAGTCTCTTTGCCTAATAAGTCGCGTGTTCCGTTTCTGATTACATAAACAGTACAATTTATGCTTTTGTTTCCGGTGACTGAAATGTTTGTGTCAAAGGAGCCCATTATATCCAGAGGTTTCTTACTACCGTAGCAAATAAGTCTTATTTGGTTTGCGTATCTGGTTAGAAACTTTCACACCATTATTCTTAAAAAATTGCCATGTTTATCAGTAACAACGTTGCATTTACTTCCTGAATCTATCAACATATCGACAGTAACTCCTCCAATGTTACACTTTATAGTTTCGTCTTCATCGAGGTGGAAAATATAATCAATTTCAGATTTCTGAGCATCTTTTTTTTCTAGTCTTGAATCTTTTTTTATTTCTACTCTTGGTTTTTTATCAACAGTCTCTGTCCTGTTGTTTGAAAATTGTCTTTTTTTTTATAATGCCCGTCAAGATGACCTCACTCCACCTGATGGAAAGCGGTCGTGAGGTCCAGATATGAGGTTGACAAGCCCTCTTTTCTGTCGAGTCCTGCAATGTTCCCTGAAATGACCGATGAAGCCACACTTCAAGCATCGTTTGTCTTTTGCTGGACATTTTGCATCTTCGGATAAATGTGCGGTGCTTCCACATCAACTACAATTTAGTTGTTGTCGAAATTATTTGTAATATTTTTTCTTGTTATCGATTTGATTTATTTCTGATTTGTTTAGATGGTTCGCATTAAATGTGGCTGTTTTAAATTTTTTCTAATTGCCTAGACACAACTTCTAATGCATTTGCTTTACTAATGATTTCATTAAGAGTAATTGTGTCTCCACATTCTAAATTTTTTTTCTCAATTCAACTAAGAGACACTTTTCGGTGATTTGGTCGATAATATTCTCCTCTTTATTATAAAATTTGCATTTTTCGGCTTGGTTTCTCAATCTTAGTAAAAATCGTTCAAATTGTTCTCCTTGCTCCTGTTTCATTAATCGAAAAATCGAATTTCCTAAGAGCTGTTGCATAAACATCTATGTCATCGCTTTCTTCCGCATGAGCCTCCGGTAGATTATAATAAGCTCGTTTTTTTACAGGTGTGTCGATGCTGGCAGCCAATATGTAAATTTCAAGTGCCCCTTTCCATTTTTCCCATCGAGTACCGACAGACGTTGGATCGCCTTCGCAGTCGAAGTTGTCTAAGTTGGGAAGTGTGGATGATGCATGAGTCATATTGGGGCAGTCTGCAATAGATAAATAGTGAGTCTTATTTTTCCTTGCTTGGCTTTTTACTGAATGTCAGTAACAGTGTTACAACTGCATAGCCTTATTTTACTCTCAAAAGTAATAATTGCGTGGATCCGTTTTTAATTATATTGTAATGGTGCCCATGTCACCATTAGTTAGTTCTTTATAATTATGCGTGGCCTTCTGTTATTGTTAAAATTGCGTGGCCTCAAGTAAACTCTTATTTTAACTTCGATTCCTTTATTATAATTGTGCAAGTATATACATAACTATATGCCTAATTTAAATATTTTTATGTAACCAATTTAATAAAATAATAATAAAAGCTATATTAGGCATAATATTATCAACTTTACTCGAAACCAATTGAAATAGTATTGTAACCATTCAACTGTAATCAACTCGAAATGAATATGAAATGTAGCTAGCTATAATAACTCTAAGCAAACACGTCACGATACTCCGCTGTTAATATTAATCTGAACGCATTGTTAATATTAGTTTATAGGTTAAAATTTAACTATAAATTATAGGCACATAACTGGGAAAAATAGGCTGTATTCAACTTTCTAAAGCCGTAAAACATTGCACAAAATAAAAATTATAGGTGGAAAATAATACTTGGTATAATTTTCTGATAATTATTGTTGTGATAGTTTAGGTAGGTAGTTTAGGTAGTATTCCTTTTATTTCAATCGTAAAACCAATTATTGATTTTACTGATAAATAGCTAACAGCATAGGTACCTGTTTAGTACGTAATTATATCACATACGTGATTTAGTGGTTCAAGTGATTATCATTTCATTATACGTGCACAAAATATATAATTTAAGGATTTGCGTGGCCTTCTTTCTTTTCATCTGCTACAATGCATGGCCATATTAAACCATTAAGTAATGTAGGTATTAATTTGTTTACCAGTTGTTTACGTTTTGAATAGTTTTTTTTTATTCATTCAATCAATTACTCATTCATTAAATAATTAGTCTTGAGTTTTGTTGTTAGTTAAAGTTATATTTCATTTGAATGAATACCTAATAGACTATTTTCAATTAATCTTAACGTAGACAACTTGTAGGTAACAAAATAATTACATTTCCTTCCTTCGTTTTTTTTGGTTATTAATTTTAACATGAACTCACTTTCATCATCATCGCCACTTGTGATGTCTTAATAACAAATAAAACACTCTTTTGGATCACTTAATTAGATATGGGGTATGCGAAACACAGGGCACGGGCGCACTCGGATACGGCTGGTGAGCGACTCCCCGCGCCGCGCTTGCGCATACACTACAGACAGTATTGACTAAACCACATGTTGCCACACAAAGAGCTGCTATGGCGAATCCAGTGTCAATCACCCCAAAGAGCAAAGTCGCAAAATGAAGCCTTCTGCGTGCTTCCATCTTTAGCATGTTTGCAGCGTTAAGGAAAGGCGTGACATGAGTTCTTGGAAGAATTCGGAAGCAAAAACGCGCACAAGCATTCTGCACCCGCTGTATGAGCCTGACTGATGTGGCCAACAGGCAAGGACCATATACTGTGTCACAGTAGTTGAATTTTGACAACACTAGAGCCTCGCACAATGTAACCCTTATTTCCTCACTAAGGTAAGGTCTTAATCTGTATCATAGCTTTAACCTGTGGAAACAATTTTTAGCACACTCGGAGACGTCATGACCTCCAAACTGAAGGCTGCGATCAAAAATCAACCCGAGATTTCTTACATTGTCCACAACTTCCACAGGTTCTCCATTGATAGCAATATCCAGTGGCATGTGCATTTGGATTTTCTGTGCATTTACCTTTGAGCCTACTACCATTAATTTAGATTTCCTGGGGTTGAGAACAAGGCAATTGGCACTGCACCAGGAAGGCAAATGATCTAAATCCTCATTCACCATCGCAATGGCTTGTGTCTTCAATTCGGAATGGCAGCCAGAGCTGGAGGTCATCAGCATACAGATGGTACTGGCAATTGCGAACACTATGAATGATGTCCGCGCTGTAGAGTATGTAAAGAATAGGTCCAAAAATTGATCCCTGAGGAACGCCACGCCTTACAGGCTGTGTCACCAAATGTAACTTAGACCCATCCATTTGTTTCAGCTCCACACGCTGCTGCCTGCCCGTCAAGTAGCTTGCGAACTATTTGACCGCCTGTGAGTCTAAGCCATAAAAAACTAGCTTAAGGCTACGAGTATGTTAATGGAATCGAAAGCACGAGAAAAGTCAAGCAGCAGCAAGAAACTGACCATGCCCTTATCCTGAGCGGCCAGCAGGCCATCCACAGCGTCTGCAAGAGCAGTTGCCGTGCCAAAGCTCTTGCGAAAACCAGATTGATATGTGGGCAGCATGCTATTAGCCTCAAGGTACTGAGTGAGTTCGTCGCAAACTCAAAAAAGCAATCAAAATCTTTTGTAACCTTTAAAAAACTTTTTAAACATCACATATTTAGCACTTATGTAAAATTGAAATTCATATATTATTTCAGATATTAAAATCCATATTTTGACAAATTATAAAACACAATTCAACAAATAAATACCAATTATACAATAAGAATATTATTTGATAATGTTAAATACTACGATTGAAATTATACATCTAAATTAAATTGAAATACTACAAATAAGTTAATTGCATTAAAATTATACAAATTGAATTGAAATCATTATTAGAAGTAAATAAAGCGATAAAACAATAACTTAAAGCTGTAAGACTTTAACCAAGTACGCGCACTGGTATTGAGCCGCTTCCATTGGTGCCTATTTCGTGCCTTTTTTTTTTTTTGTTGTTGTACTGTTCCGGAGCGAGTATTTGTGACAATATTTCAATTTACCCACATAACTACATTATAATTACGTTGCCCGACAAATTGTATATTTTTAAATTAATAATTCATGTAATGTTCTCATGTAAGTGAATTTAATTATGAGAAAATAAAGATTCTTAAACCTCAAACTATTCTTTCAAGGACCTTTGAAATACATGGGAGTAAACTAATAGGACGGAGGTCCTGCATCACAGAAGGCTGACCGGTTTTGGGCAAGAGTCTCACAACAGCTATCTTCCAGTCAGTAGGAAACACGCCTTCAACTATTGACTGATTGACTATGACTGTGATAGCAGCCAATGAATGCGGCAGGGTCAACGTCAACATCTCAAGGGATATACCATCACAACCCTGGGCATTTGACTTTAGCCTTTTGATAGTCTTCAGCACCATATCACTGCTGACTGTATGGAGTGAAAAGGTGCCCGAGTCATTGTGCCTATGGTACTCATGGTAAGTGAGCTGTGATAATGAAACCCTATCCTCACCAGGCACACCAAGAAAGTGGGCATTGATGAGATCAGGGTTATTAAATGACGACGGAAGGTCAGCCTCAGTTTTTCGCTTGGCAATACAGTGCTCTTGAGGTTACGCCACAATTTCTTAGGATTATTCATGTTGTAGTTTATGTCTCTGTTGAAGTAACATTTCCCGTTCAATAGAGTCGGACACTATTTTTTTCATTGTCTTATAGCTTTCCCTATTTGCATCTGACCCACAACGCTTGTACTTGTCATGGTAACCGTCTCTGATATGCATCATCGTCCTAATGGTGTCTGTGATCCAAGGGTGCGAGGGATGTTTAAACCTGCTTGTTTTCATTGGTGCATGAAGATAGAAGAGACCCACAATGCTGGCAGTAAAAGCGTCAACCATTGCATTGACACTCTGGGACTTGCTGTTATAGCTCCAGTCAATATTGTCAAGGTCCCTGCTAAGCTGGTCCTGCAGGATACTCTTGAAGGGTCTAAAAGTTACCCACTGGCGACATGGCTTTTCCTTTTTTATTTGAAATTCACCTGTAAGCATAGCATGCCCTCCTAGCTCAGGGGAATGCTTTACCACCACTTTAAGAGCCTGCGTGTCAGCACAGATTAGATAGATGAGGGTGCTGCTGTGATCTGTAAAGTGGGTGGATTCGGTAACAAGCTGATGAAGTCCCATACTATGCAAAAACTCGTAAAATAACTTAGATCTGGCACTAGTTGCATCATTGATGTTGAAATCTCCAACCAGTATCAGGACATCTCTTTTTGTAAGTGAGCTAACGGATTCCGTGACAGCGTCCAGAAATGTTTCCGCGTCTATCTACTGAGGCCTATTAGCAGTGCCAATAATAACATCTAAGCCTTGTATGCGTAGCCTGACCCACATTTGCTCTATTGTTACCGATGTAGTTGGTGGTTGAATTATCCGTGCATTGATGCCCTTTCTTTAGTAAAAAGCTACCCCCCCACTGCCTCCCCTCATGTGATCTGGTCTGGGGGTAAGATGTAGGCGGTAGCCAGGCAATCTTGGTGCCCCATCTCTCCTGCCAGTCCTTAGCCAGGTCTCATTAACTGCTAGCACATCCGGCGCTAGCTCCTCCACAGCCACAATAAATTCCTCATGCCTAGTGCCTAATGAAATGACCCAGCATTAAAAAGTCCAACTATCAGGTTACTAGATTTAACCATTGTATAGGTGAGAATAATCTTGAATTGGTTGCAGTGTAGGTTTGGCAGTAATTGTATAAAGAAAAGAATGCTGGAATAAATATAGTGTGACTGTGAATATCAGTAATAATGTTCTTATGTTTGTGATCAATGTCATCTTAATTTCCTCAATATGGTGTTTGTGTATATTGTACTGATACAGAGTTGTTAGGCTAATACTAAATGTTCGACAGTAATAAATCTTGTGTTGGGAACAAAATAACACAGTAAGATTGGTTTCATTTGGCCACCAGATTATGAAAAGTTTAAAAAATGACACAATATGCACAGAAACGATTACAAAACATGCAAATACATAAAAAGACAAGATACATCGATGGCATACAAGATACTGAAACGCTACTAACAACAAAAGATACGCGGAGCTAAAAGTTATGTCTATGTTCCAGGGTTTGCTGGGTTGAAGATCCGCTCGATGTCGCTCTGCGAGCGGATATGAAAAGCTTGTTTGCCAGCTCCCTCACGAGCGTGAATGCGGCCTCGCTTCGTCCAGGAGAACGTCCAACGAAGCCTGTCACACCCCTGGCGGACGCGGTAGAAGAGCTGGCGATTTAGGCGAGTCAGCTGCTCGTTGACAAAGACGAGGCCTCCGCCCTCAGTAGTGACGCCACGGCGCACGCGCGCGGACTGCAGAAGCTCGTCGCGCAGGTGTCGGCGCGCGCGCGTTTAATCCGGCGATCCCGCTTCCCCCGGCGGCGCACCCACGCGCTCGGCATACACCCGTCCCCTCCAAAGGCACTCCCAGACAGCTTGCGAGGACGGGTACTGCGTGTATGACGTTCTCGCCCTTCTCCGGAAGATGGCCGATGTCTAAGTCAGCAAGCAGGGCTTCCTGGTCCCTGTCGTTAAGCTCCTGCTTGAGCTCGGCTATAGAGCGCTCTAGCTCCACCTTTTCCTCACCGTGCCGCCTCCGCCTGGTGCCGCTCCAGTGTCCAGCCGCCGCTCTACGCCGTCCAATCGTGACACTACAGCCGCCAGCGATGCACTGAGCACCGCCATCTCACGCCGGAATTCACGCATCTCTGCCATGCCCTCCAAAAATTCGCGACGGAAATTCTCCATGCTGGGCGCTCCTGCAGAGGCAAACTGGGATGCGGGCAACTGCGTCCGATAACTAGCGACGACTGGAATCGCCTCGGCGTCGTTAAGGAGCTCGTCGGCCGGCAAATCATCGCACGACATGTCCAGAGCGGTATTCAGGTCATGCTGCCTGCGCGCCGGTGCATCATCGTTCCTGGGTCGCCTTCTTGCATTGGACCAATTCAGGCACAGCCAGGGCTTTTTAAGCTCAGAGAGGTGCCCGTTATAAAATGCCATGTCCATATTCAGGCACTTGTAGTGGTAAACTCCACCGCAGGGGACGCATTTTAGAACCTCGTCCGATCCAACAGCGATGTTACACGCTAGGGTGTTCAATATCGAACTAACTAATTGAACAAAAGTCTGGCCTAGGTCTAGCCGGCCGCTGCTTGTACCACTGGGCCAACCAATTGTTAAAGTTCTTGACGAAATTTAGAGGTCTGTGCGTCTAAACGTGCCGTTTTCAAAGGGCTAGTCGAGTCTTTTGTTTTAAGTTTGTTTTCTCTCGAAGTCTAAGTTTAACGGTAGACTTCGAGTAGGTACCGTGCACTTTTTGTCACAACACTGGGATTCGGCACAGATTCTTCCCTTTTCTGATGAATTGCACGTAAACAATAATAATCGGTTGTCACTATTCGAAGATTCACTATTACAGCTCTCTTTTGGTATATATTTCAATGAGAAATAAGCACTTTTTCCTATTTTTATAAATAAATTTGTGTGGAGTGATGTAGAACACTGTTTCTCTTGCGAGTAACGACGGACGACCCAATTTGCGTTCAAACCACAGAAATAAATTGTATAAGCCTTCTGCTATGCTACATTTGGTAGCCAGTAACACTTACATGATGTGTATTTTAATTTATAAAGATTGCCTGATCACTTCAAAACACTTCAGACTGCAAAATTTAGAGAGAGTATTAAATCTTGGCTCGTCGCAAAATGTTTTTATACTTAGTATTCAAGAGTATTTAAATTACAAATGTTAACATAGTTATCGGTTATTTTGTGTTCAATTTAAGTTTTATAATATTTTGTGTTTAAATGAAAGTCTAGTTTTGTATTTTGTGCATACACCCAAGGGTACAAATGAGTGATACTTTAATTATGTATTTATCGATTGTACTTAATTACTTTTATGACCAGCTACATCTTGTTCCTTATTTCATGCTTAAATAAATGAATAAACAAATAAATAAATATAGCCTTAATATAGCCTGTACTCCCTGATAATGTAGCTTCATATTGGTGAAAGAATTTTTGAAATCGGTCCAGTAGTTTCGGAGCCTATTGAATACAAACGTAAAAAACTCTTTCACTAACAGAAAGCTAGCTAAACTATTCAGGAGTGATATAGACTATATTTTATTTTGATTGCACAAGCAATTCAGTTAAGTCAAACAATAGTATATGAAAATCAAGTCTGAGAAAAGCGGGCGAGATGTTAATAGACACCAGCTGTCAAACATATGACAGAACGAAGTCTGTTGGGGCAGCTCGTATAGTATAAGCTTAAAGAAGCGAGCCTCCACTGCATTCACATGTAAATTTTAAATATGGACACCATATTATAAATTACAGTGCCATGTACTCATGAACTGTAATTGGTCGATGGTAGCCGGTTGTACTCCAATCTAGGAGCACGAGTCGTTTGTTCGCAGAAGAAGTTCACTCGGCACATATAAATCAACTAAAAAAGTAGTGGAGCGCGTTATTTAAAATAAGACAGCTCTAGCACAGAATAGGTAACAGTAGGTACTCCGTACAGAAGGTTCAGTCAAGAAACGCGAACAAGTAAAAAAGTCTTCTTTAAACCTAAAAGTTCGTGCTACACTAGTAAGTACTTTTATATTTGTCCGTCCTATAGATCAAGGTCATGTTTAGGTAGCTTAGCACGAAAGTTCATATTCCACTGTGCGCCGCTGAACAAAACCGATTTAGCTGTCAGAGCGCAGGGTCGCAACTCGCTGATTAATTTATTAACATCAAAAAAGTACTACTTGAAGTATTAATATAACATCGTTTTGTATTTAGTGGAAGACATTACTATTCTCATAAGTACAAGTTACAGTTGAAACCAATCAGATACAAAACATAAAGCTCTCATTAGCGAGCCGTAACTTTGTTAACAACTACAGACCAATATCTGTTCTTACCACAATTTCTAAAATAATCGAAAAAGTTATTAATAAGCGTCTTTTAAATTTTTTGAATAAATATAATATTTTGTCGGACGCCCAATTTGGTTTCCGCGAAAAAAGGAGCACTGAAGACACGATTCTAGCATTAACGAATGATATTGTTCACCATCTTGATAACAGAAAGAAGGCTCTGTGTATATTTCTGGACCTAAAAAAGGCGTTTGACACCGTTTCTATCCCTATTTTTATCAAAAAACTAGACAGGATTGGTATTCGTGGTCCATTCCTTGATCTTATAACAGACTATCTTTCGAGAAGAACTCAACAAGTTAAATTAGATAATCACTCCTACAGCTCTGTAGAGTTATGCACACAATACGGCGTTCCACAGGGCAGCGTCCTTGGACCTACCCTGTTCTTAATTTATATCAATGACCTTACAGAAATGAAATTACTCAATGGTAAAATCATTTCATAAGCTGATGATACAGCACTCCTATTCCACGGGAAACACTGGGATGAGGTTTATGAGATGGCCTCTAAAGGCCTCCACACAGTCATTAAATGGCTACAAGCCAATCTTTTAACTTTAAATACTAGTAAGACTAATTATATAACATTCTCTATTCAAAATTCTTCGCAACCCAACAGTAACATTAATCTAACTGCCCATTCGTGTGAAAACCCCTTCCCAATACCTGAATGTAATTGTCATACACTAGAAAAGGTTACTAATACTAGGTATTTGGGTGTATATCTTGATCACCAACTAAAATGGCAAAAGCAAATCGAAATGTGCACACTCCGCGTTAGAAAGTTACTGTGGTTGTTCAAATACATAAGACACGTAACCGACAAGCAACTAATTACTTACATTTACACAACCTTGGTACAATCTATATTAATATACTGTTTACCCGTATGGGGTGGTACTCACAAAACCAAAATGATTAAAATTGAGAGAGCACAGCGTTCACTCCTCAAGGTTATGACCTTCAAAAAAATTAGATATGGAACATCTGAACTGTATCGGGACTGCAATGTGTTAACGGTGAGGCAACTATATATTTTAAAATGTGTCCTCAAAATACATAAAACCATACTCCCGGACCCTAAAATCTTATCTAAGCGTAATCCCTATTCCGTCGTCTCTCAACCAAATGTGAAAACTATATTTGCTCGCTCTCAGTTTAACTCACAATCTATCTACTTATATAATAAAATTAATAGACAACTAAAATTTTACAGTAGATGCTACTTTGAGTGTAAAAAGCTAGTTACTTCCTGGCTTAAACTGCTCGATTATGACAGCGCCGAATCTTTGTTTAGGCATGTCACGTAACACTTCCATCATCTATTTAGTATTAAGGGTTTTTAAATGGATATGTGTGGTAAATATTTTGAATGTTTAATAACTTATAAAATGAAACTTTATGAATAAAAAATAATAATAATTAAGAACCAACTAATTACTCATAGAACTAGATCATAATAAAAATTATAGAACTGATAATAAAACTAACTTAACTAAAAATATAACTCATAGAACTTACAATAAGAACTTATAGAACTTATAATAAGAACTTATAGAACTTATAATAAAAACTTATTAAAAAACATGTAACAATAAACAAGTCATAGTAATGGCTAATTTGTTTTAAGAGGAGCGGTCTCATCCTAATACAGGTTTCCAAACTTAAAAGGATGAGACCTATATTAAGCATTGTAATAGTGACTTGTGTTATGAATAAAGATTTTTGTATTTGTATTTTGTAACTGTAACAATTGCATATACTGGTAACAAAAAACATAGTGTGTACGTGGTTTGCAAACGCGTGCGGCTCGCAGCGAGCCGATGATTAAAAGGTACCTATTGCTGTAACCGTAACGTTTCACGTAACCGTAACCGTTACTGTTACCAAAAACATAGTGTGTAGGTCCTACAGGTTCGCGAGCCTGCAACGAGCGCTACACGAGCCACTCACAGCGAGCCGACGATGGTCGGTTTTTGCCGCGAATCAAAGGGCGCTCGGCAGCTCGCAGTGCATGTAGACTTCACGAACACACTCGTTACTGTATATGTCCGGTTACAGAAATGAGTACGCTCGGTGAAAGCGTTCGGGCGACGTCCTGAGCTTAAGCTGTATTACGCGTACACACTAGGACCTCGTTACTGTATCACGCAAGTTTCGGTTACGTTCGCTATAAGTTCCCGGCTTCAAATAACGCGCTAGGCGGCGCGCGTACCTAAAGTTTGAAGTGCCCCAGGCCTGGCTGTACGTACCTGATGGCGCGCGCTCGGGCCCGGCCGCTTGGGGTGCACGAGCGCGTGCACGACGGCGCGGTGGTGCAGGCCGGCCGCGCGCAGCGTGCAGCCGTCCTCCAGCACGCGCCCGTTGAAGATCAGCCGCACGCGGGACTCCGCTGACAGTTCCACGGAGAAGTGACGCCTGGGACAAATTATAAAGAATTTTAACTATTATTATTAACCGCCAGGTGATCCCTTAGTTGGATGTGCCACTAGCGCCGGAAAGGTATTTTATAAATACAGATGGGGGAAAACAGAAACAAAGATGGAGATACACAGATAAAAAAAACTTCAGAGACTTTAGTTACTGATTTGCAACTGCGGCGGTTAAAGGCCTGCGCAGGTGACGTACTTTTCTCCGCGGCGGAGAAAAAATTACGCTTCGCGAATAAAAAGTACACGGGGGGCGATCATTTGCTGTCCGAGAGTATTTAAATATTATGAGTGGGTCCATCCCATTATTACGAATTTTTAGCGCGGAGTAAAGTCCGCCGTGTGCGTTGACTACTCATAGTTCGTTCGTTCTATTGTTTTCGCGAACGCTCGCGCACTTTATTCAGCTACGCTTCGTGGGGGTCCACGGTGTTTAGGCGGACTTATGGTTCGGCGTACTTTTAGTCGACCGTGTGCGTTGCTCGATTCAGTTTGTAAGGGATCTATTTTGACGGAGAAAAAAGTACGCCGCGGATAATCCTTCGTCTGCGCAGGCCTTAATGGATTCAAGCAAAGGCGAAAAAGTACATTCAGAATTTAGGAGACTGCCATTTAGACTTCATTGTCAAATAAAGCTTCATTAAAAGCTTATTGGCCCAGCTGCACGCTCTTATCAAAATTAGCTACTAACGCTAATCTAAAAGACCCTCAAAAATAATTTCTACATATATTTTATCCCGAAATCACTTTTTAGGCTCTTATAAGTTTTTATGAAGATTCAAAAAGGCAACTCTTTAATTCTGAAAGTGAATACACTGCTGTGTTACGCATTGAGCAAATAAGTAGGATTTGTTATACTCAGTGTATTATTATTTTTCATATTATAATGTTATGTAAGTAATTAGTGGTGGGTGGACCTCACAGTGGAGTATCCCTATTCAGAAGTGTCTAAAGCCAAATTCAGACTTTAATAATAGCATAACATTTTATCATTAATATTATATGAAGGGAAACAGCTCAACAAGAACTTGTGTCACAATCACACGCCTACAAGCGCAGTGATGTATGTTGTGCTTATAACTGTTTGGTGTGCATGAAAGAAACCGCAAGTTCCAATTTTGCACTCTAGGCAAACCGTGGGACTCGTGGGAGCCTAATCTTAACATATTTTTATCAGTGTCGATAATCTGTGAATGACGCATCAGTATGTGGATACTAGGGTCAGGTTCCAAAATTTGTCTTTGCCCTTTACTATTCAGCAGAGATAACTTATTTTGACGCTCACCTCGGTAATAAGTTACCAAATTATGCAGTAAAAAATGAACATCGTTTTTATTACCTTTTTCCTTATAATATGATAATTGATAATCCTAGCTTGGTTTTGTAGCAAAGACTAAGGTTTATACCGTTTTATATTAAATTGATATCTTAGTTTAGTGACGACCGACTTGGTGTAATGGTTAAGAAGTTGGCTACTACACCAGAGGTCGCGGGTTCGATCCCCGCACAGTACAAACATTTGTGTGCATGAACATGTCTGTTTGTACTGGTCTGGGTGTCTCCTATGTATAATAAGTATGTATTTACAAAAGAAAATGTATTTAAGTATGTTTATCCGTTGTCTAGTATCCCATAACACAAGCTTTAATTAGCTTACTTTGGGGCTAGATGGCGCTGTGTGGAATAATGTCCAGGGATATTTATTTATTTATTTTATTTATTTATTCCTTTAAGTAATTTACACAAGTAAACTGATTAATTAAGTTATGTACAGACAATGAACGAAGTGAATTAAATAATTAATCAACAATTCAATTTCAAACTTGGGTGAGGAAGCCCATTTTTTGAAGGTGTAAAGTGGATAAAAATATGTTTAATGCCTCCTTAAGAGGATACAGAAGCGCCGTTATGTTCACTTACCATGTGAAATCCTTGAGTAGTTCATCCAAGTTGCCTTCGACCTCTCTCAGCGTGTCGTTGAGATATTTGAGCTTGATCAGTATCTTCGACTGGTCGTGGTCCCGGCTCGCGTGGCCGGCCTGCGCGGGCTGGCTCTCAGCGCTCGCATCAGCCTCTTGTTTGTTCAAATCGGAGGCCTTCGACGCTACTTGCTCTTCGCTATTGTCAGGTTTTGTTTCCGTGAGATTTGTTTCTGAAACAATAGTGTGACATTTAAGTCTATGTATATGTCAAGAAATATTAGAAGTTTTAAAATATGTGAGTCATAAGAATGACAAGTACTATTATCTCTAAAAGTCTTAAGTCTATATCTAGGTCAAAAACTTTTTTCTGACCTTATTCCGAACCACCTTCCCTTTACGGTTTTTTTAAATTATTTCCTTTTTTACTAGGCAGTTAAAGAAAATTGAAAAAATGAACCTTAAAATTTTTCTTGATATGATTATGAAGATTTACTATAATATGATAAACATGGCAAGTATTGGTCTAACTAAAGGTCTACATATTTACAATACAAAGTGAATTCATTTGGAAGCCTCATTTTTCGAATTTTTGCTCATATCTCGGAAACTATGAGTCCTGGCGACATGCAACTTTGGACAAAATGAAAGCTGATTGAATTTGCTACAAGTTTTATTCAGTCAAGTTTTTCGCATTGAAATCAAGTCATCGCTACAGTTGATGGGTATTGGCTTAATCACCACGCTTGCCAAATGCGGGTTTGTAATCACAAATCCGGGCTATGTTTCGAAAAAACCGAAAACACACTTTGTGACCTGGGAATTGAGCCCGGGACCTCCGGGTTTCGGTCCGAGCTTTGAAACCACTCGGCCACGGAGGAGTCTGTAATTTTGAAAAAAAAATGTCTTGCTGTTTTTGACCGGATAACTCGTCGACGATGCACTGATATTGTGCATATTATATCAGTTTTTTATAAGATATAGTGAAAACGATGTTTATTGGCATAGAAAAGTGAATAAACATAAAACATTACAATAGGTACCATTCAGCCAATTTCTTGCTCTCTTGCCCTTGGGGTAGGAAGGACTTTGATCCTCGTCTTCGTTTTCATCTCCTTTTTCTCTATCATCTACTCCATCGGACCCCTGAAGGGCAAGGGTCACAGGAACCTCTTGTTCTTCTTCATCCTCGGAGTAAACTTGAGGGACCGTTTCATATTATATTAGACATCAGTGCATCGTCGACGAGTTATCCGGTCAAAAACAGCAAGACATTTTTTTTTTTTTAGGATTATTTAATTAAGTGTGAGGAACCTGGTCAGCGGGCTTACAAGTATATATTCTAAAATGAGTATCTTCGACATTTAGACATTCGGTGCATCGTAAAAAAGTCAACCGGCCAAAAAGAGGATTTTTTTTTCTCAAAAATTACAGACTTTCAAGAATATCTCGAAAACTGTGTCCGATATCGAAAAACTTGACTGAATAAAACTTGTAGCAAATGTTTTCAGCCTTCATTTTGGAAAGTCTCATGTCGCTAGGACACATAGTTTCCGAGATATAACCAAAACATCGAAAAATGTTACTTTCAAACTTGGGGGGGGGGGGGGGTTTGAAAGTCTCATTTTTCCTGCCCGGATTAAGGGCTACGGGCGGGGACTTTCGATATGCTCACCTCCTTACTAGTCCAAACAAAGTTACGAAGTCAAAAATTGTTTTCCAAGCATTTCCCTCTATACCTTTTTTTTAACATTCGTTGCCTGGACTAAAAGACAACATCTGATTCTAATAATTAATAAATAAATAAAATAATAAAAATAAAAATAAAATAAAAAAGCCTTTTATTTCTTACTAGATAGGTATAAATTAACAAAACATGCATTTTACTTAAAAACTACACTAAATTCTTAAAAAATTATAATATAACAAATAAAATATGTACATCAACTTCTAAGCTAGTAAGAACCCCTCGTTCTCGAAGGTGAAGGCCTCCTCTAAAGATTTCCAAGTGTCCCTGTCTTTCGCTATCTCCATCCACTGTTTGCCCGCCACTTGCACGATATCATCAGCCCAGCGGGCAGCTGGTCTGCCTCTCTTCCTGGTGCCCGGCGGTCCGTTCCAACATGTTATTCTCTGAGTCCATCTATTGTCTGTTAGTCTAGCTATGTGGCCGGCCCAGCGCCACTTTAATTTTTTGCAGTGATATAGAGCATCAGTAACTTTTGTCTTTTTCCTTATAGTTTTGTGTGATATTTTATGGATTCTTCTAATTTTTAATAAACTCCTTTCCATGCCTCTTTGACATGTTCTGATTTTAGATTTCACTTTATGTGTGAGCTTCCAGGTTTGGCTAGCGTAGGTTAATGATGGCAGTATACAGGAGTCCATAATTTTTTGTTTAATTAAGATTGGCATATCACTCTTCATAACTTCTTTTAGGCTCCAAAATTTTTTCCATGCATTTGAAACTCTCCTTTCTATTTCATGTTTATTTCTCTGCTTATCAAACGAGATTTGCTTACCTAGGTATATGTAGGTGTCAACGTACTCGAGCGCTTTATTTTCAAGGTATACAGGATATTTAATAAAGTTTGTCATAACGTTGGTTTTGCTGCGATTAATATCCAGGCCTACTTTTTGGCTTGCGAAGTGCAGGGCGTTTATCATTGACTGAAGCTCGGCTGCGTTTTCAGAAAACAGGACAATATCGTCGGCGAATCTTAAATGGCTGATAAAGTGATTGTTCACATTTAAACCAACCTCTCCCCAATCAAGTGGTTCAATTACTCGTTGTAACACTGCTATGAATAATGTTGGTGAGATGACGTCACCCTGTCTCACTCCTCTTTTGATTGGTATCCAGGGCCCGGTCGTCTCTAGTTTAATTCTGCTGTTGCAATTTTGGTATATATGTTGTAGTACCTTCAGATATGGCATTTCAACATTTTGCTGTTGTAGAGACTCCCATATCGAGTGATGGTACAAAGTGTCAAAAGCTTTTTGATAGTCAATAAACACAAGGTAGAGAGGTCTATGAAACTCTTGGTATTTATCTATGAGCATTTCGATAGAGTGAATATGATCCACAGTAGAGAAACCTCTTCTAAAGCCGGCTTGCTCTACTGGTTGGTGCTTTTCAATAGTGCTTCTGATTCTCTTTTCTAAGATTGTTGAGAATAATTTGTATATTGACGAAAGTAGGCTTATTGGTCGGTAGTTACTAATATTCTTTGGATCTCCTTTTTTGTACAGTAAGATTATATCAGATTCAGTCCATTGTTTAGGTATATCAGCCGTTTGCAACACCAAATTAAAAAGCTGTGTTAGAGGGCTTGCTAGATAGATACTTCCTAGTTTCAGAGCTTCGTTGGTAATCTTATCAGGTCCTGGGCTTTTCTCAAATTTCAATTTAGCAATTCCATTCATTACCTCGGTTTCATCTATGTCTTGCATATTATGTACGTGTGTATTTAACGATGCTTTAAAAGACGGTTTGTTATTACTATAACTGTATAATTCCTTATAGAAATTAGTTGCAACTTGAAGTATTTCATTTCTATTGCCAGTTGTTTTATCCGAAGCTTTAAGTTTTTCTATCCAAGTTTTGTGTGATCGTAATTCTTTGTTAGCTCTCTTTAAGCTTCCAGACTGTAGTACGTGTTTTTCAATGGTCTTCTTTCGATGGGCTTTGTAGTCGTTCCGGATTAATTTACTTATAAGTTTGTAGAGAGCTTTAAGTTCATTTTTCATGCTTCGTGTCTTTGGTTTAGTATTTTGGAGCTGTTGACGTCTTAACATTAATTTTCCCGTATGTTCTGAAATGACTGAGTAAGTAATTTTGTGCTTCGAAGAGTCATGCGCGGTTATGAGGCTTTTGTATATTGCAGCAACAATTTTATCATGAAGTTCTTGTACTGTGTAACTTTGATCTCTGTTAATCATTTGTTCTAAAGTCTCGTTAAGTGATTTTTCGTAGGCTGCTATTTCATCTTCATTTTTCAAAGTTGATTTTGCACTATTTCCGAAGGTTTTTCTATTTTTCTTTGAAGGCTGTAGTTTTAATGAAGCTCTTACCAATCTATGATCGCTAGGATAATTACAATTGATCACTTGCATGTCTTGAGCACATTCTTGAAGGTTAGTTAATATGTAGTCTAGTTCGTTCTTTACTTTGCCATTTGGTGATATCCAAGTCCATCTTTTACTATTTTTCTTTTTAAAAAAGGTATTTAAAATTGCTAGTTTTTGTTCACATGCAAATTGTATAAGTCTTTCACCTCTACTATTTCTGTCGCCATAGCCATGTTTTTTCATAATAATATTTTCTTCTCGTTTTGGTTGGCCGATTTTAGCATTGAAATCGCCCATAACTATTAAATGTTTGCCTGTTAAATTTAGGGCTTTGTTTACAGTGGCATAAAAAAGTTCAATCTCTTTATCGCTTGCCGACTCTGTTGGAGCATAGCACTGTAATATGCTTAATTCAATGTTGTCGATCTTTAACTGAAGTAGAGCCACTCGTTCTGATATGCCTTTGAAACATATTATGTTCTTCTTATGGCGTTTATTGACAATGAACCCTACTCCGTACAAGCCTGGCGTTTGTCCCATGTAGTAGAGAATGAAGTCTTCATGCTCTTCTATTGAATTGCCAAGCCGTCTTATTTCAGCAAGTCCGATGACGTCGTATTTTATATTTTTTAGAGCTTCGTTTAATTCCAGAAGACGAGAGTACGATGATAGCGTTCTGACATTATATGTTGCTATGTAGAGTTGGTTGTGCCTAGAATTATTTACTACATTATATATCTGTGTTTTCTCCAGAGGGTTTTGGTCTACGTCTCCCACGGGGACCGGCCGTGTTGGGAGAGGCGGAGATGAGGGGTGTCTTAGTTTTTTGGAGTAGTATCTTGGTACTCTTGGCTTGAAAGCGCTTTCACTGGGTTCAACTGTGAGGGTCGCAAAAAGTTTGTTATATTCTGAGATTTATTTTTCTTTGGGGCTTGTTTCGCTTGTTCTCCATTGGTTGATGTTTTATCAGCACTCGCAGCTTCAGGGGACTGTGACATAAATCTTTTATTAGAATTTGTACTCCTGATAGTATGGGTTTGGTTGTCTCTAGATTTTATTTCGACTATTTTGTCGTAGCGAAACATTACTTTTTCTCCGGATAGATGTCTTCTTTGGATTTCCTCCTGGAGGTCTTTTCGTTTTTGTAGAACATCTGGAGTGTAGTCTTCCTTTATATAAATACCAGTGTTTTCTAGTTTTTTCTTCTGTTTTAAGATTTCGAGTTTTCTACTAGTCGTTGTAATAGTCACTACAACTGGTCTGGCTTTGTCTTTATTTTTTCCTAGTCTGTACACAGTTTCAATTTCCCATTTTGTGCATGCTATCTTCATTGTATTATTAATGGTTTCTATAATTGACTTAAGCAGATCTTCATAATTTTTCTCTGTTTCTGGAACCCCGAAGAAAATAATGTTTTTCCTCCTCATTTGTTTTGATATAAAATCAATAGTTTTTTGTTGATTCTCGATTTTTTGTTCCAGTTCTTTTGTTTTTGTTTCAAAGCCTTTGAATTTTTCGTCGATATTTTTGTTAATAGACTCTTTTATGTTTTCCTCCACTTTTATTATGTCCAACTTCTGCTGTGCTAAATCATTTTGAATATTTTGTAGAGCTTTCATTATATTTTCCATTGTTTACTATGATTATTCACTATAAGCGACCTCTAGTAACGGATGTCACAACTAGCAGCAATTAGGAAAGCAGCTGTGGCGGTAGTGGTTATTAGCAAGTGTTTCGGTGTAGTTCACCTAGACGTTCATAGATGGCGCTTATTGGTATTCCAAAATAAAAGATGATTAATTATGATTTGCAGTTTTTAGGTTAAATTTCCAATTTCGAAAGTAATCGTTTTTCACTGATTCTTGCACTTGTGGTAAGATTGGACTGACCTTTAAATTGTACTGTTGTATCGTTCTGCTCCGGAGTTCGAATACAATTATATTTTTCCAGGTGTAAACCGTCTGGTGATATTTTCAAATCTTCGTAGATTTTCGGCAATTTTGCACCAGGTTTCAATATCCTATTGTTGGTTCGCACTTTCTTTTATAATATTGTAACACATCCGGTAGGGAACAACGGTTATTTATAATTTTAATTCGATAACTTGTAAAGAGCCGATGTAAACAGTGGCACAGTAGCGCCCTCTCATCTCTTTATTCTAATAATTATTCAATATTAAAAAGAATTCTTTAAAAAAGACCTAGGAAAAGTTTTAGTTTGATAATAACTTATGAACCGTTTATTTTATAGCCCTTCAAATTTGGGTCAGGAAGCCCCTTTTGGGTCAGTTTTTCTATACAAGGGGGCGGTAACGAGCTTTAGGTTTATCTGATGAAAAAAGGATCCCCCTACGCCTATACAACTGCAACAACTCAGATATCGCGGAAGACTTGATTGCCTTCTAATTATATTGAACAATTTGTGTTGCTCTAATCTCGTAATTGCTAAACAGATGATCATAATTATCTTTTTTTATGTTTTTAGAACTTAAAAAGTCCAATTTTTATTTAAATTATCGTGCTGACCATCGTTCCTCTTGTAGCAATGTAGTCTGTTGTTGTCAGCATCGATGATGCTGTCCATCTCTTGCAGCGGAATCACTTCGTCTGAGTCAGGCGTGACCTCTTCTATAACTTCGGGCGGACTCACTGTTGGAAACCAAGTAATGAATTGAAAAACGTCCATTCTTTGAGTAACCATATTAACATAAACTTTACTCATAAAAATGACAATGTTTAGTTTGAACGGAAACATAAGTTCATTTTTACTTACAAGACAATTATACATCCTATCATTAGGTACAACATGTAGGTCACGGTAATCTTCTATTACAATGATTAGGTAAATCGCGAGCATAAGGTCTAATAGAACAGAGGCCATGGTCGCAACGACCAATGATTCTCAACATAGTATTTTGAATTTTCTATCTTATGCAAAAAAAAAACACTATGCAGCAAAAAGGTTAACCCAAAGTATAGTTTGCGTCAAAATTGTAGCCCGCCTTGTACGTCTACCACGAGTTGCCAGTTTACGTTATCGTTCGCGTAAAAAAATTGTATTGGGACATGACATGACAATGTCAAACACTGAACTGAACACGAGATGAAACCCGCATTCCGAGTATTTTCTTAGTAAAATAAGTACTGCGCATGCGTTTCGCGTTCTTCAGAGAGGACTAAAAGTTTGACGCGAACTATTTAGGAAAGGATAGTGTACATTCGCCCATACATTGCCGCCAAGAACCAACAGTCATTAAAAATACCTCTTAGGGTTCATAAATACATACACTTTAGTGTCAAAACGTAGTTTATGGACGGACACTTCTGAGAACTCGTTAAATATCATAAAAAATCTAAATACGGCATTCAGAAATTCAACAATGCAATGTGGGATCGGAAACTGGCCTGCGTGGATAATCCCTCCACAGACATATGGCGTGTCGTTGAAACCGTTGAGCCAAGACCAACTGTAATTCCACCATTAAAACTTCCAAATGGATCTCTAACGCAGACCACACAAGACCAATGAAATATTTTAGCTAACCGCTTTCACAACAATATGAGCCTTACAGACTGGGTCAATAGCGACTTAGAGGCTGTAGTCAGAGACACCATCAAAAAACTGGATGCAGATGCTATTGCTAAAGGTAGTCAACTCACATACCCCAAAGAGGTATGGAAGTGCTTGTGCAACTTAAAATCGCGAAAATCTCCAGGTCCTGATGGCATTTACAACTTGCTCTTGAAAAACCTATCTCAAACGGCAGTCGTGTACTTGACAAAGATATTTAATGGATGCTTTCGCTTAGCTTATTGCCCTGAGGCATGGAAGTCAGCCAAAATAATTCCACTTAGAAAACCAGGAAAGGATGACACGTTACCTGTTAATTATAGGCCAATTAGCTTACTGCCGGCTCTAGGTAAAGTGCTTGAGAGAACAATTTACAAACGTCTCCTGAGTCGCTCTAAGCACATGACTATAAACGAACAGTTTGGCTTCCGTGAGTCCCATTCCACTATTCAACAGTTAGACAGAGTGACTGAACATATCTCCCATAACCTTAATTTAAAACAGTCCACTGGTATGTTCTTGCTCGACATCGAGAAAGCTTTTGATACAGTGTGGCTCGACGGCCTTCTTTATAAGATATCTAAAATTCTTCTCTTAAATTTAGTAAAACTCATTCATTCATACTTTTACAATCGCTCATTTACATATCAACAATGCTATGTCTGTACCACATACTGTACCTGCTGGTGTGCCACAGGGCTCAATCCTAAGACCTTACTTGTTTTTGCTGTATGTATGACGTGCCTATTTCAACGCGCACTTATCTCGCCTGCTTTGCTGACGACACTGCCTCTTACACGTCATCCAAAGATTGTGACCTAATCATTGATCGCCTGCGATTATCCCTAAATTCCTTGCATGATTATTTTACTAAGCGGAAATTAAAATTGAACGCAAGTAAAACTGAAGCAATCATGTTTACACGGCAGAGGGAACCTCCATTGAGAACCCTTCATATTGCCGGTAATGCTGTACCCTGGAAAGAGAGCGTTCGCTATATCGGAGTCATATTTGACAACAAGGTGAACTGGTCCAAGCACGTGGCTAACTTACGGGTCAAAGGCGCACAAGCTATGGGAGCGTTGAGCCCTAAACTGAATCGCCGAGCAAATCTCAGTCCAGAAAATAAGATCCGAATTTACACTACCCTCATTAGACCGTGTATCACATATGCATGCCCTGTATGGAGCAGTACGTCTAATACAAATCACCAACACTTACAGTTTATTCAAAATAAAGCTTTGAAAATTGCTTACAATACACCCTTCTACGCTAATTTAAGATCACTACACACGCAAATTCGCTTACCTGCACTAAAAAGCTACATAATAAAATTAACGCAAAATTTTTACAATAAAAACAAAACCTACTTAAAAAACTTAATAAATTGTATTGGTCTAACGCAAAAAGACGACTTACCATATATCGACAAATATGGCACATATCGCCTACCACATCACTACTGCATTTTCACTAATGAGGACACGACGCGTGAGCGTGACGCAGCCCGGCGCTCGCGCGCCAAGCGGCCACTTAGTTTGACTCCTGCGGCCTAAGTGGGGTAGGTCCCAGTTAACCAGTCGCCTCGCTAGTGTGCAATGGCGACGGTACTTAGCGAACTTTACATTTGCTCGTACTTACAACTGAGTAGTTATTTGTTTCATATAATGTCACTGTGTTTTAAATAGTAAGGCTGGTTGATGTTGGTGTAAACGTCAACCGATAGGTCGCTGTTAAGTTCATTTGATAAATGCATTTAAACTATAGATGCATAATTTTATGGCTTGCGATGACATTCATGTTTACTGGTATTATAGTCTATTAGTGATTATAATAATTTTGCATGTTATCAATACTTGTAGACGTAGTCAGCCT
The DNA here is from genome assembly GCA_947369235.1 of Udea olivalis. NCBI lineage: Eukaryota > Metazoa > Arthropoda > Insecta > Lepidoptera > Crambidae > Udea > Udea olivalis. The sequence continues at coordinate 6,005,994 of OX376349.1, read as the reverse complement.
CAAAGTAATGTTATAACAGATAAACATATAACGATGCTAATATAGACGTAAGTTATAATAATGTTCCGATACTATTTTGATAATAAAGAATTTTGAAAAACAAACAAAAACATCCTCCTGTAATTGAGGGACCTCCACTGTACACACTATACAGAAAACACAAAGCGGAAAACAGCAGCTACATAATACTGCTCGGGCCATGTTGTGCTGCCGCTGGTTATTAAGGTAGCCAGAGTTGATCAGGGAACATTTGTTTGGTCAGATGGAGGACCTTTTTTCACTAACATTGTAGGTATATTTTAAAGAACTCACCAATCGTTTCAGTAGCGTTGTTCATTCCCAGGCTAGCACCATTGCTGTTAGCTGTGGTGTTTGCAAACATGACATTAGGTCCTGCAATTTGAAAATAAGTAATAATTTAATAACCACTATTTTCTAGGTGATTAACAATGCACAAAGTATATCACACAAACATATTGTTAAGTTTAAGTTCTAGATAGTTTGTGATAATTTATGTAGTGCTTAAAATAATAAAGTTAATGTGGTTTTTACCTTTTTTTTGGTAAAAAATCTACAAAAAAAGTTGGAAATCAAAATCCAATATTATATAGCATAGGAGAAAATACAATTTCTCATGGCTCTGAGCGATTTCTTCTAGACGACTTTGGGATGTGGGGAGATTGTGGAAGAAGATAACAGACTGTTCAAATTTCGTAATATCTGATATTTTATAACAAATAACGCAAAAAGCCTAAAAATGAGTAGATTTTTAATGAATCTAGTCTTTTCCATATCGATCTTTACCTTCAAAATCTTAGAAACGTGACACTTTAGGGTAGGGTTGTTTATACTGTCAACGTGCGCGGAAACATCGAGAAAAAAACATAATAGCGGCTGGTGGCCTATGCTACAAGGTTCAAACCCCTTTGATTATCTTAAAATGTATTTAAATTTCAGGTATGTAACATCCAAAACCTGAAACGACAATCAAAGGTGAACCGGTACCGACCTGGGAGCGCATTGGTGGACCAAACCGCGGACAGCCACACCAACAATACCATCAGCAGCGTAATGAACATCACCACCACCATGAACTGAATCACCTCATCTTCCACATTCTCCATCATTGCCATGTTGGATTTATGATCTGCAAAAAATATTTCATCATAACTTTTGTATTTGAATGAGAACAGTTTTTAAACAGTTTTAAACATTTAAAAGGAATTTAATAAAGACTTTGACATTTGTTCCATTGTTAAACTGTCAAATTGACGCCATTCACTAACGATTCCCTTGGCAGCTAATAGCAGCATCGGGTCATCGGCTTATCTCATACTATCAATACAATATGCTAGTTTTTAGATAAGGGATTTGGTTGAATTGGTTAACTTGAGTAATAGAAATATCATATTTATTAATTCTTAAGTTTTATTTTTATCATATTTTTGGGGTTGGTATTTACAAAGTGTTTGGTTGATAATCTGTCCAATTATTTAAACCAGTTTTTAAGAACCAGTTATCTAATATTATTATGTTCTTAAAAGCTTTTCGAACTGATTCAGCTTGATTGATGGTATGAGATACATTAGATAGTTGGCTCAAGATATTATAGAGTGAACCAGGAATTGGTTGAATTATTGGAATTGAAAGAAACCATGCCATATTTTAATGTATTGTAAAATTGTGACTAAGTTTTGAATTTAGTTGAAAGCACAGAAATATATCAAGCACAGACTGCCAAACATCAAACCTTAAAATACATACATTGATGCAATAAAGGTTACTTTGCAATTGCTATGAGTACCACGATTGATATGCGGCCGTCTGTACAAGACAAAGCGAAAGATCCCAAGTGATTTATGCAATTTCAATGAAATGTAAATTCGTCATAGGTGCAAACCAGAGACGGAATGAAAAACTGACATACATGTTATGTTAACCGAGTGACAATTTGTTAACTGTACCGAGTACTTACCAACTGAAGGTTCATATTCCTGTGGCACGGGTGTGGGAGGCTCCATCTCCAGTGGTGGTGGCGCGGGCGTCTCAGGAGGGTGAATAACCTGAGGAGACATTCATAAATATACTGGGTGATCTTTTTACTGTAAGGCTAATGTAATGGCACACTCGGTGGTTCATGTAAACGCTATATTTGTAATGTTCAAGGAAAAATACGAATGTCTGATTGATTTGTCACTCATTTCGACTCGCACGACATTACATACTATGACCACAAACAAGTTGTCTGTTGTCACTCGCTCGCACGTGATATATGTATTATTAACATTTTGGCAGAGAAAAGTCTAATAAATATTTTTTGTTATAAAAAGGCATTATTATACAAAAATTCAGATTCAGATTCAGATTCATTTATTCGCTCGAAAAGTGGTACAATAGTTGGTATAAATAGCAAAGTCCGCACAATTCACCAAAACAGGCATGCAAATGTTACATATAAAATTCATAAGTTCTTATAAAATACAATACATATTATCTTGTGTGTTATTATAATCATATTAATTGGTAAATAAATTACAAAATATGTCATTTCATTTTAATCAAATTCAACATGCAGTGACACACAAAACGAATTTACTCAAACACATACATTAAACATTCCAAATTTCCATTACACTTTATTAAATCAAATCAAAATCAAAATCAAATAATATTTATTCACATAAAATACAGTGGTGGTGATTTTAAGCGTCTATTTTGTCAAGCGCAGGGCATGTGAATGTCAGATGAAACAATGCAAAATTATTAGGGAACTTTTGTGTCACAATTAATTATGTTATGTCAATTTTAGAAGCTAAATATTCCTTGATAGAGTAAAAGCATTTCATTAATAACCATTTACGCAATTTTATTTTGAACGTGGATAATCCAAGCTCTCTTAACTTGGGTGGTAGCTTATTATACACTATAATACAATTTGGATAGCAGTTTCTTTTGTAATATTGTGTGTGCATACTAGGCAATATCAGTCTACCATGGTGTCTCACTAGTTTACAGTTATTTGTATTTTTAGATTGGAATATGTTTGGGTGTGTTTTAACGAATATACAACATTCTAAAATATACATAGAGGGGAGAGTAAGCAAATTCAATTGAGGAAATAACTGCCTACATGATGTCATTGGCGGAAAGAAAAGGTTATTCAAATATCAATCGATCATCATAATCACGATGTTAATAATAACTTTATTTCTATTGTTACTGAAATGTGTTAGTTTAATAAGGAATTATACAAATGTTTTTAATCACTTCTTCATATTTTTTTAAAATACATTTTGGTATTTTAAATACAAATTTATAAAGCATCGTATTTGTTCCATACTTCCGGTGAGCATAAATGATTTTGGAAAAGGTTGTTTTAAATCTTAGTTTTTAAAAATAGTTCCCTACTTCCGGTTGGCATAAATAATTGATTTCACGAAAAGTTGTGTTTTAAATCTTATTTTATCTATTTTGCTTAATTTTATTAATACTTTCGGCTTCTTAAAGCTACAGTTACACATGCTCATTACTAGCACTAAAGCATGCTACTAATGAGCAAGTGCTACTTAGTAGCACGTGTGTCGAAGCCGTGCGATTTATGAGCATGCTACCTGCGGCGCGGGTGGAAGGGGGCGTGCTTTTAGCACGTGTGAACAGGTTTGCTTATTGAGCATGCTACTAGGCTAGTATCCATTGAGAACTGGTATAGAGATGTCAGTCCCGGTTTAATTATCTAGCGAGGTTGTGGTTAATCTATACATAATATATTATAAAGAGGAATGATTTGTTTGTTTGTATTAAATGGGCTCCGAATCTACTGGTACGATTTAAAAAAAATACAATCTCTTATAGCCGGTCAAGTAAATTTCCTAAACTAAGGGTAGCGAGCAATTTCGTGCCTAGAGGATGCATTTTTATTGACAGGTAACCGCTGACTGGCTGAAAATGTAAGAAATCGCTACGCTCAGCTTAGGAAATCAACTTGACTGGCTATATGAAATGGTAATACGGCCCCAGATAGTGACAGTGTAGTGTTTCTTTTTAATTTAGGCTATATGCTATGAATTCGATAGGATCAAAACTATCGATAGGATGCGTGTCGATTGTATCGATACTATCGATAGTATTGCCCTATCGAAAGTTGAACATTTTACGCTAATATTGCAAGCTCATATAAGGTTTCGTTTTATTTCCAGTCGATAGTATCGAAAATACCTCGATAGTTACTAAAGAAAAACTATCTATACTATCGATAGGTGTCGATAGTTATAAATAGTATCGATAGCATCGACTTTAATGGCGCGATTCTATCGATAGTATCGTAAAAGGTCAATAGCATCGATTTATTCTCATTATCGATATTATCGATAGTATCATCACGGGTCGATAGTTTCGATAGGACTATCGATAGTACGACTAATTTTCAAGGTCAACTATCACTATCGAAACTATCGCTATAGCAACAACACTATTTCGAATCGAAACCGTGCTTAAAAAGCATGTGTGTTCAATCCTTTGCTTTGAGCACGGTCATTTAGTAGCAGGCTTTAAAAAAGCAAGCTAATAAAAAGCAAGTGTGTCAGTAGATTAGCGTGCTCGTTTGTTACGCTTGTTGTTACGCTAATAAGTTTGCTACAAATGATCATGTGTAACTGTAGCCTAATGTTATTTACAAGAATGGCTTCGAAATTTAAATTCAAAATGGATGTGACGTGGAAGCCGTTGAGACTGTTATAAAAGGTGAAAACCAGTGGTTTTTGACTAACTTTTGCTCGAGCTTTCAAATTGGACGGATCTAAGTTAAGTAGGTACCGTACTGTGTATAGTGATTTCTTTCTTTTTAAATATCATTAGATTCAATATGGCGTACCAATTCCATATTTTATAAAAGTAGTGACAGATTTAATTTTTGAAATAGTCAATGTTAATCAAGATTGATTTGTGTTTGTTCCTTTTACTTACTTTGCATTTGAGCTAAAGAAACTGATTTACAAAGTTAATGATTGACTGTAAAATAAATGTATTCTTTTGACAGTTTTGACTCTAAATTTCAATTGTTGGTTAACAGTGCAAATTCCGTTAAAGGTATGTAGATTTCACTGGTTCTCTGTAGGTTCAGTTAAGCAATACAATATTATGAGTCTTAGAAAGTAAAGCAATAAAACGTAACATTATTAAATTGTCTTTACAATTATTTATAAGTAATTTTTATGTGAATGATTTAATTAAAATAAATTATGGTAAATACATTTCATGGTTTTCCTCAGCCTGTACTAAGCCCACTATCCTGATTAATTCACACACGCATCAGCAACGTGGTTTGCACGACAAAGAGCTGATTCTTAAAGTAAAAATGCGGGTTGGTGGTTACAAACCCGGGCTATGTTCCGAAAAATCCGTAAACACATTTCGCCCGACCTAGGAATTGAACCCGTGACCTCCAGGTTTCGGGCCGAACTCTGAAACCACTTGGCCACTACTAAACCGATTTTAAAAATTCTTTCACCAATATGAAGCTACATTATCAGGGAGTGACAATGGTTATATTTAATCATGATTGAACAAAATATTCCGTGCAAAATAATAGTATATGTAAATCAAGTCGGAGAAACGCGGGCGAGATGTGCTGCTTTACCGACGCCGCGACGTACAATTACTTTTGACAGACTCTGTGGAGGCAGCTAAACTATTTTCGCCGTATGATGATATCCCTGACAGTTCAAAATTGTCAATTATAGTGATGTAACGAATGTAATTTAATCGAGTTGGCAAAGGAAATGGAATCGGAATTATGGATTTTTAATTTTTAAATAAATTCTTAATAATCGGGTTATGGCTAATAAGTTATAGAATAAAATGCGGTATCTCGAAAATAATAGTTAAAACATATTACACAAGGCAAACGCACTCGTACTGATGCGAATGACATGATTACAAAATGATCACTCCTATTCATCGATTTTTTGTCGATTCAGTAATGTCAATACACTATTTAATGGCGTTCCTTTTCACGCATCAGGCGCTGTAAAGATATATTAATTTCATTTCATTTACTTCATTTATTAGCACTTAATAATAATAATGACAATTATTTACTTGTTAAGATTCGAAAGGGCAATAGTTTTGTAATAGTTTATAACATTTTCTTTTGCCAGTTTTTTTTATTTAGTTTGAAATAGTATGCGAGACATGGAACAATGAGAGCTGTCAGACATATCATCTTACAGTGGAAGTAGTATAGTAATGAATGAACCACCGCTCACCTCCTCGTGCCTGCGCTTGCGAGCCTGGCGGCGCGCGGCGGAGGGCTCGGCGTCGGGCGAGCGCCGGCCCGCGCCCGCGGCCTCGCCCTCTTCCGCCTCGCTGCGCAACGTCATGTTGCGCTGGTATTTCTGGAAACGAAGTATGCATAGAGATTGTCGCGTGAAAAGACAGCATATTTATCTGGGAGTCATGATGAAGTACGCCACTCTATTTATTAGTGCCTTGCAATCCAAATTGTACATTTTGTCTAGTAGTAAAAAAATATATCAGTGAAAAGTTCTGAGATTCAATTGTCACTAAGGTTATTTTTAGGTTTGAAGACCTTTATTATAACAAAGACAGAATAGTCACTTACGTGATAACATAAGTCTACTAGTACAGTGGTTATTTTTCCATTTTAGAGGCACTCAGTTTATTCAGTACTTCCTGAAGAGGTAATGTTCACATACACACTACATTTTCAAGCCAACAAACTACCCGTGAACACAATATTGATTTTGTTCACTGCAACTTCACTATCTAACTATCTGAAATGTTTTCCGCGATAATATATTCAGCTAATAGTTTTTTAAACGTATAAAAACATTTTTCAGCTTTTATGCTAGCGAGTATTTTATTATAAAGCCGTGCTCCGACCGTACATATCAGCGTTCTACCGTACCCGGTGCGATGTTTGGGAATGACAAGGTAGCTCGCACGCCGAGTGCGGCGGCCGATAACCTGTTTGCGTTCGGTGAAGCTGATATTAGTGTGGATATTCCGGTCCAATGCTTTTCGAATGAAAATGCAACTGTTGAATTTAAATAGTTTTTTGATATTCATTAGCTTTGTGTCATTAAATATTTGTTTAGTCGGTGTCCGGGGATGGTAATTGAATAGTAATTTAATAATTTTGTTTTGTTGACGTTGTAGTTTATTTAATCTTGTTTTTGCGGCGAATTCCCATATTTCGATCAGGTGGGACAGGTGTGGTTTCACTAGTGCATTATAGATCATATAACGAAGTTTAACTGGTATGCACCGCACTATACTGCGAAGAGAGCCGCGGAGTGCTATTAATTTACTTTTTACATAATCTATATGCGTATTCCAGGTCAAATTACTCTCCAAGTGCAATCCAAGATATTTTTCGTAATTTATTTGTTTCCGAGGTACGTTGTAAATAGTTAGGGCAAGTTGTGGTGGAATTTGTTTGTTTTTAGCTTTGAATACCATGTAACACGTTTTAGAACTATTAATAGTTAATAAGTTGTTTTGTAGCCAAACGGAGAGGTTATCGAGGTCTTCTTGGGCCTGGGCCATTAGATTATGGATTGAAGAGCCGAAATAAAACAGGCAGGTGTCGTCTGCATAAAGAGTGATGTGGCCGTGTAAATGAAGGTCGTGTATATTATTTATATTTATTATGAATAGCAACGGGCCTAGTATTGAGCCCTGTGGGACCCCGCACGTGATGGGTAGAGCATTACTTTTACTGTTTATGTCTACTTTAACTATTTGCAGTCTATTCGTCAGATATGATTCTAGTATTTGCAGTGCTTTGCCAGTGAAAACGATCGTATCTAGCTTTTTTAAGAGGAGTTTGTGACTTATAGTGTGGAATGCATTTTTTTAAATCCAATCCGATGTAAGTACCAAGCGCTATGATTTTTTGGTCTATGTTTTGTTTTAATTTGGTGACGAGATCGATAGTTGCTGTAAGTGTGCTTCTTATAGACCTGAAACCGTATTGTTGATAAGAGATATAATTTATTGAGTCTAGGTATTTCGTTGTTCTAATATGCAAAACCTTTTCGAGAACTTTAGACAGAACCGGTAACACGGATATAGGGCGGTAATTCCCTGGATCAGCCTGTGAACCCGCTTTAAATATAGGAGTGACTTTTGCTACTTTTAGGCTGTCTGGAAATACGCCATTTTCTAGTAATTTATTTATGCTATGGGTTAATTTGCCCGCTATAAGACTTCCTATACATTTTATTACTTTGGTGCTAATTCCATCCAGGCCGACACTGCAATTTGGATCTATATTATTGATAATCTTAGTAATTTCTTGCTCGGTACAAGGTTCAAAATTTGAGATGGACGGATTCTGTGGAAAGTTTCGCGGCAGAGCACTGATGTAGTTTTCATGAAATGGTTTTGGATTTTCATTCGCCAGCAGTGGACCGATGTTCGCGAAAAAGTTATAAAATAATTGACAAATTTCATTGGGGTTGGTTATCTCTTGGAAATCCATTACTAGTTTTTGCGGAGCGCGGCTTTGTGTGATTTTGTTGGCAACAAGAGTATTAATCTGTTTCCATATTTTCTTTGGGTTGTTATTACGGTTGATTTTTTAATTATTATTGCAAACGGAAATCGACCTTGTTGTTCATGACGTTCCTTGTTATGAACTCGGAAGGAAAGAGACCTAGGCCGATCACCAACGAGATGGGTCTGATCAACACACAAATTACAACATTACACAGTTTCCAAAATTGCCACTGACAGTGACCGGTGGAGACAATTCGTCAGCTCCAAACTTACACCGCACCACAATCATGATTCTCAGCCATGCAGGACCAACCAGAGAGAGAGAGAATTCATGACATTCAAATGAACCTCAACCATAGGGTGGTAGACCAAATTTTTGACTGGCTATACTAACTGTAATAAGCTTTCACTGTCTATTTAGACCTACGAACATACCTTGAATAATACTCGACTCGGAATCGGCCTCGCGGGCAGCGTGAACAACTTCTCGACTCCTCCAGTCTCCTTCCAGTGCATACGTCTTCTTGTGGACGGCGCCAAGTCGAGGGTCGTGATGATGTCCGTCGTATTAAGGAGCTGGTTCTTCATCTTTTCTCTAGATATGTTTTTCAACTCGCGCACGATTAGTTTGCGCTTGCGTTTCGTTTTTGTTATGCCTGTGGATAGAAAAATGTCATTACTGTATGCAAAAGCTCTGTCCATTCTTATCAAAAAGTATGCCGTTACCCAAAAAATTACCTATTAAGCCAAGGCATTTACATTTAACTTGGCAATGGTTTGCAACACTAGATGAAAAAACCGTTGATATTACCTAATTAAAATACTATTTTTAGTATTTTAATTAGGCGGCAATATCAAACGCAGTTGTAGACATAAATAAATGCTAATAAAATTTATTTATTTTTGTCTACAACTGCGTAATATATGAATAAGAGAAAAAAATAAAACAAATGAAAGAAGATAAAAAGAAGACGATGACGTCAAGTTGAGTCGTAGAATCAATAGTATCTACAGGAATATAACTATCGAAACTCAGTGCAGTGCCTCTGAAATGTTCGCACAGGCACACACAGACGGCTTCCACGCGGTTTTTCGCAAGAAAGTCGCATCATTGATGAGGAGGGTACGGGGGAGCTACAACAACATCCTGAAGGTTGTCGCTGAGGACCTTTAGAGCACCTGTGCTGAGGCATTTCAACCGTCATAGTCAAATAGGTCTATTTTGTTTTTTGACTCGCCCGGGCTGAGTGTCTAATTTTTTATTGTTTGTATTTGTTTTCATTAATAGCTATTAAGTTCTAACATTAGTTTTTAAGTCATCTGTATTACTAACCCATGGATCTTGGCATTCAAATAAATAAAATCTATTGATACTACTAGTATCGTAAGATTTTGTTCATCTATACTTTCGTTAGGCCTATCGATATTGGGGCTATCCACAGTAAATCTTACGATAGTTCAGCATAGCTACATAAAAAACATAGCGGCGTACCTTTGAGCACGGTAGCATCGACCGGCGCCAGCGCGAAGGACTCCTCGTCGTTGTTGAGCAGCGTCGTGTTGTCCTGCGCCGCCTCGGGCTCCGCCAGCGCGGGGGACGCCGGCCCGGCCTCTAGCGGCGGCGCTTCGTCCACCTTCTACACAAAAACATAATGATCTTTAAAAAAAACTACTTACTATGAGGCCACCGCTCGAATTCTTAAAATTAGGTAGGTACCCTCAAACTCATGTATTCCTGTTATGTCAGTAGAAATGAAAGTAGTCATACATGTAGGGCATGCGTTTCAACGGTACCACTGCACTTAGTTGGTTAAATGCGCTGATATTCACCTAATCTATAGTCCCTAAATAATCATTTTCGTAAAGGAAGTTGGCGTGTATCCGAACAAAATATTAATAGAACTAAACACTTACCATAGGTCTGACAGAAGGCGGCCTCGGAACTGCAGGCGGCGGCATGAGGTCTGCGGGGTCCTCGGCCGGCCGGCGAGTTTCGTGCGGGGGGGAGCCGCCCCAACTAGAAATACATACATTTTAAAAGTATATACAAAAAATAACAAACATATGTATGAGAAACATTATCGATAAATTTTAGGAAATTAAACTCATAAAACAAAGTACTATTATGAGCACATCTAGACTAATATTATAAAGAGGAAAAATTTGATTGTTTGCTTGTTTGTTTGTATTGAATAGGCTCCAAAACTACTGATCCGATCATAAAAATTATTACACTAACAGAAAGCTCAACTATTCTGGAGTGATAAAGGCTATATTTTATTACGATTGAATAAAAAATTCAGTGAAAAATAATAGTATATGTAAATCAAGTCAAAATAAAGCGGGCAAGATGTGATAATGGTCACCAGCTGTCAAACATTTGACAGAACGAAGTCTGTCTGGGCAGCTCGTGAGTAAATAAACGGAACAGAGACAAAGCTTTGCAACATACCTGATAATGATTTTGCATACACTGGATTTAACACATCATTAAATATGACACACGCGTGGCAGGGACATCTTTCTTTCCGTCTTTTCTGACATGTGCGAGTGAAAGGTTTACAAGAGTTTTTATAAAAAAAGTGTGATTATTTTTAAGATTGTTATTTAAGTTTTTGTTTTTCAAGTTCCAGTTTTGCTACTACCTAGTCGTAAGATAGTTGCATTAGTAAGAGCTTGTAATTCGAGGGTCATTAGTAGTAGGCCGCAGACCTGTGCGCGGGCGAGGTGCCGGCGTCGTAGTGGTCGGGCAAGTCGTCGTCGGAGTCGGGCGCGTCCGCCGCCGCCAGCGCCGCGCCGCCCGCCGCCGGCTCCGGCTCCGCTCCGCACGCTTCGATCTCCGCCTGCCGGGGACCACATCTGTTAGAGCTCGTCTGAGCAGGAATGACGCGCCCCTCCACCGCATTCACGGGCTCATAAGTAACGAAAAGTATTTATTGTCCCACTACTGGGCAAAGGCCTCCATCATTGAAATCAGGTCATCGCTACAATGTATGGGCATTGGCTTAGTAATTATTTTTTTAACACACTTGCTCATAAAGTGGTTCTAATTTCACCGGAATTAGGCACAAATGACACCTGTAATTAAACTGTGACTTTTTTATTGCTATTATTCACAAGTGAGTTAGAGTTTTTTTTATTTTATTGGCTGAGTTGCTTTGTTCTTAAAAAAGTAAAAGTAAAACGTCATTTATTGGCCCACACACAACATATTAAAAGGAAAAAAAGAAACCGAAACAAATACAGAACAGGACTTAAGAAACTTAGTAAACAAACAATAAATACGCCTCAATGTGGGGCCAACGAGGACCCTGTGTCAGCATATGCCGCTGCAACTAAAAAGCTGCAGTAGCGCTGGTATTCTGACAGGGCCTCGATGGGTGAACTCGTCCAGCTGCATGTTGACAGAATGTTTTATACTTTTCAGATAGAAAAGATATAAGAATAATATGGGAAGTAAATAAATGATAATGACAAAGGAATAGAAAAAGTGTGAATGATTGAGTAAGGTAAATAAAAAAGTAATTAAACATGGCATTGTGTTCATGCACCATGTGTAATATTTTAACATTTCGTGAAACGAAACGCGACTCGCAGCTATGTTTAGGCGAAAACTATTTGGCCGGAAATGCCACGTCACATTGCCACGCGTACCTCGTTCTTAATGTTATTTTATTTATTCTATTCATTTAGTCATACCTCCATCATGTCACGTAAAAATTTACTAATTTGTTATATGATAAATGTTGCTAAATTTTGTGTTGATAAAAGTGCAAAAAAACAAAGTGAAAATCAGACGAAACAGAGATAATCATTTCGAAAGTGAGTCACCGGCCAGGCCGGCTGTGCGCGGTGCACCCGTTTTGTGTGCTCTGTGAGTTCTGTGACGAATCTCCCGGCAATAGCGTAGCGACTAAACCTAGGGTGAGTGATGGCGTTTGAATTAGTTGGTTTGACTTTTGATTGGACATAAGATGCTTTTTAAGGATGTTTTTAAACGTTCACAACGTTTTAAGGTCGCGCAACGGCGGAGATCGTTCCAGCACCCAGTAGCAGCAAAACCTAAAAGAGCCACGGAATGCCGCAGTGCGATGCCTCGGGGTTGAATAAATGTAAGTGCACCCTCTTCTGGGACACCCTTTGCGCTCCTGAGCCCATACTAGTTTCTCCCAGAGGTATTTGGGCTTCATTGTGGCAATCACCCCAAATAACAAGACAGCGAGATGCATCCTCCTCTGAGCTTCCATTTTAAGCATATTTGCGGAGTTGAGAAAAGGGTCTTTGATCTAGGTCCTTGATGGAAACTCATTTCCCAGACTGCGAGCACGACATAGACGAAGACATGCCAACCTCCCCAAACCCCACAGTGGTAAGGGCAGGCGAGGCCATCGCCATATCGGAAGAACAACTGGTATGGAGCATCTTCTCCTTCCAGCCATACAAGGCGGCAGGCCTGGATGAAATATTTCCAAAAATGCTGCAAGTAGCGATAAAGTACATCAAGGAAGATCTCTTAAAACTGTTCAAGAGCAGTATAAGAATGCAGTATATACCCAAGAAGTGGAGGGAAGTCAAGGTAGTTTTCCTACCGAAAAAAGGCCTTCAGATGTATTAGCCTGTCCTCGTTTCTATTGAAGACAATGGAAAAGATCCTGGACAGAACTATCAGAGCCCAGATAGAGAACAGTATCCCCGCTACATGAGAACCAACATGCATACATGGAGGGAAAGTCCACAGAAACAGCTCTCCACAACCTAGTTACTAGAGTACAAAGGTCTTTGAACAAGAAGGAATACGCACTGGCCTGCTTCTTCGACGTAGAAGGGGCATTCGACAAGGCCAGCCCTAAATCGACAAAAGCCACCTTAGACCGCGAAGGCATTCACAAAGACATATCAGGATGGGTGAAGAATATGCTTCAACAACTACTGATAAAGGCAGAGCTAGCAGGGGTTACACACACGGTCAGAGCGAGAAGAGGATTTCCGCAAGGGGGATGCCTATCCACTCTACTATGGTGCATTCTAATAGATGAACTAGTCAACGAGATAAACAAGACACCTGTGTGTATATGACACAGGTGTACTCTGATGACGGGGTATTGCTAGTAACTGGAAAGGTCCTCAGCATCATGTGCAACATCATGAACAAGGGACTGAAAGCGGCGCTATCATCAAGTAAGGGACTCGACCTCAATCCCGAAAAGACGAAACTAGTCCTATTCACCAATAAACGTAAAATTGGGAGAAAAGAAACAGTGCAGATAGACAACTCCGAACTTGAAATGGTCAAGGACATTAAATACCTAGGAGTCACGCTGGACAGCAAACTAACTTTTAAAGCACACATAAGCAACACCTGCTCTAAGGCCAAAATGGCCATGATGCAATGTAAGAGAGCCATAGGACGCCCATGGGGAATCAAACAGGCGACTGTACTATGGATATACAAAGCAATAATCCTGCCACGATCCTTCACGGATCACTGGTATGGTGGCATAAGGCGGCACTAAGGACCAACAAACTAGAGCTAGACAAGGTCCAAAGACTAGTGGCACTGATGATCACAGGTGCAATGAGAACAACACCCACATCAGCGCTAGAGATCGTGCTCGGGCTAGAACCGCTTGACCTAGTGATTAAAGGAAAAGCGACCGAACCATGGTTCAAACTTAGGAGCACGAACCTCTGGATCGGTAACCACACGGACAGAGGGCATCTACGCATTGGGAGTGAAATCGAGAGCAACATGTCAATGATCTTTGCCAACAACGACCTAACAAGGAAAGAAAAGATCTTTGACAAGAAATACAAAGTACATATAGGACAAAGAGACGAATGGAACATAGACACAAGCGGAACAGGTTGCTACACAGATGGCTCCAGAATTGAGTCACTGAAGCTATCTGGCGCGGGTGTGCACATAAGGTGCGAGGATGGTACAGTGATAAACAGATCAATCTGCCTAGGCAGGTTCGCCAGCGTATTCCAAACAGAAATATACGCTATCATGGAAAGCGCAGATATATTAGACAACCAGGACAGCGTCACCAAGGCCACTATCTACAGTGACAGCCAGGCAGCGCTGAAAGCGCTTAGCAAAGCAGAGACGACATCAGCAACTGTCAAAGAATGCAAAAAAGCTCTAGGGAAACTCGCAAACAAAATACTCGTAGATGTAGTGATTGCATGGGTCCCTGGACACGAGGGGAATGCCGGCAACGAGCTAGCAGTCGAACTAGCCAGGGATGGTGCCGCTGAAGGCTTAGTGGGTCCGGAACCCAGGCTGTCAATAGCACACAACATCACCAAGGGAGTAATCAAAAGGAAAATCACAGAAGCAACAAATAGACGTTGGAAGGCAGCAACAGGTATGCGACAGTCTAAAATGTTTATCAGCGCAATGAACACGAAGAAGACAGGTCAACTACTGAAGCTGTCTAGGAACAGTGTACGTATGGTCATAGAAATCGCCACAGGACCCTCTAGACTTAACAGGCACCTAACAGTAATAGGCATCAAAGACGACCTCACATGCCCGGAGTGCATGGACAGCGAGGAAACGAGTTTCCACCTACTCGCCGAATGCACGATGTACTTACACATTCGGTGGGAACTCATGG
This sequence comes from Udea olivalis, assembly GCA_947369235.1. Taxonomy (NCBI): domain Eukaryota; kingdom Metazoa; phylum Arthropoda; class Insecta; order Lepidoptera; family Crambidae; genus Udea; species Udea olivalis. The sequence continues at coordinate 5,990,851 of OX376349.1, read as the reverse complement.
GGTCAGACTCGTTAGATGAAGAAGATCTGAAAGAACTGACGGTGGACCAGATAGTGAGATTCTGCAGAGCAACAGGAAGATTCAACGGGACGCCGTGAAAATGGGACAACCTAAAGACCCCCTGCAAGCAAATAATAATAATAATAGGTCCTTGATGGGATATTAAAACAGAACCGCGCACAAGCATTCTGTACCCGCTGCGCGAGTTTTACAGTTCTTGTCAGTAAGCATGGTCCGTAAACAGTGTCACAGTAATTAAGCTTTGATAGTACCAAAGACTCGCATAATTCAATCCGCAGCTCAACGGACAGATAAGGTCTTATCTTATACAGCAGCCTCCGCTTGTAGAAGCAATTCCTCACACACTCAGCTATATGATATTCAAAGTTGAGCCGACAGTCAAAGGTCAGCTCTAGGTTCTTGGCCTTGTCAACCAGCTCGACGGGTTCTCCATTGACGGAAATGATGAATGGCTTATATTTTTATATATTTTTAGTGTTCGCCTTCGAGCCAGTGATCATCAGCTTTGACTTCTTTGGGTTGAGGATGAGGCAATTATCTTTACACCAGGATGATATACTTGCCAAATCTTCATTCACCATGGAGCACGCCTGCGATAGATCCCCAGGTGAAAAAGGCAAGTACAGTTGCAAGTCATCAGCATATATGTGATAGCAACAATGCTTAATGCTATTATGGGGTCGTGAGGAACAGGGTGAAAAGTTCCGCATCCACCATTAAAAAGAGAGGATCCTCCGACCAAACAGGTGTTGTGTCTGGTAGGCTACTGCCCAGTGGTTGTTGGGTTCTTTTATTTATGTTTAATCGCTCGGATAACTTTGATATCGCGATGTAGGATACGACAGTTCTTGGTTCGTATGTGGCGAGATAGATGTCGCTACATCACTCCCCTCCGAGACCAAAGGTCGATAGTGGAATGTTCCAGTGCGTCGGAGCCAGATGCCGCATAGTTCACGGTGAGTTGGAACTGTCTGCGGTGATGCCCCAGGGAGTCGGGGTGGTGCTGCGAATGCTCCAGTGACTATTAAAATTAAACAGTACTATTAAAATCTGAACGCAATAAAAAAGTAATGGGAGAGTCATTTCTGGTAAGACAAGCTCTACTACCATGCAGGGTTTCGTAAGAGCCGGACTCGACCGCGAAATGAGACTATAGGTACTTTTTATAGTTGAGGCTCGACCGTGAAAGAGGCAAGCGTCTATGAAAATTATCGTTGCAAGTTAAGCGGGCTCATAAATTGTATTTTTTTATTAATTTGATAAAGCGAAAAATATAATGTCCAGTACTTTGAACGGTATAACGAACAGACTAAATAGAATGCCATTTTTTGTCACTTAACCTCTTAGAACTGTATACTCCTAATTTTAAACAAATTTGTATTGACTATAAATACTAGCTGAATAGTTTGCAAGCTAAATACCTTCAAACAAGATAGTTACCTGCAAGGACTGCGGTTGCGCGGCCGCGCCGGGCATGCCGGGCGTGGCGCCGCCCGCCGCCGACGCCGACACGTCGCCGAACAGGTCGCCCTCGAATAGTCCGCCCGCGTCTGCGCAACGAGACGAGACACTGATGTTATTGGCACTTGCACAGGTCATTCTGAAGCCTTTCTACGGCTCTATGGATATTTCAGACAATGAGTGTGGTGTTATTTAAAAAGAAAACCAATGTCTACCATTGGAGGAGAGTCTAAATATGACGTATGAGTTCCATACACCTCGTGTGCCTAGGACACTGGATCTAAACTTTTTATTTTCAAAACCAAGTCAAATTGACTTAAGCATTACTGTTTTATTAGTAATTCTAATTATAACTTCTAAGTTAAGATTGGTGTTTAAATGACCAAAGAGACTGAATTTGACTGACTGGCATTTATGGTCTAATTGGTCAAAAATACGAGAGCTGATGTTTAGTTCAATTTCAGACCCTCATTTTACATCTCTACAAGACATGTGCGCTACGTTTCGCGCTTCAAACCACCGGACTCGTATTATACGCCCTTATTCCAGCGTGTTCGCTCGGACCGGTAGCGGCGAGTCAGAACAACATGGATTATGACGACCTTATAAACGCGTCGACGCTAGTCAGCACTTTCATGTGCTTAGAAAAACGACCTTTATTTGTATAAATCGCGGTTTATAGTATTTTCTGGCCACTAATAGATATTAAGGACAGCTGTTATTTCATGGAAAATATCATTTTGCAGGTACTAAGTAGGGTTTTCAGGTTGACAAAATAGTTTAATTCTTTTTTAAAGAAATTGGGAAAAGTTTTACTGAACAATGTCTGTTTGGAAAGTCATACTCACGTCCAAAGTCGGCGACGTCTCCGATTGTGCCGCCGAAACCGTCGTCCATGGGAGTATGTGGCGCGGCCTCCATCCGGCGCTCGTGTTCGGGCGCGGCCAGCGTTGGGACTCCTGCGACGCTGGAGTGGGCTATTCCTGCGTCTTCGCCTGCTAGCTCGAGGGAAGACCCGTCAGCGAAGAGGAGGTTGATCTGGAATTGAAAATAAAAGTTAACCACTTCAGCTGACTTAAACAGAGGAGCTTTATGGTGGCATTACCTGATACTGAAATAATGAACTTAGTAAAGTTTTGATGCAACCCAATGAATAGATGCTGATAGTGATCAGTGTAAGTAGTGACTTACAGTTGGTTATGGCTTTATGGCGCGAAAATTATGACATACAAATTGAGATGTTTGGGAAAGTCTATTTGCAAACTCATGGGCCATACAAGATTAATTAAAAGCAAAAAGTTATAGCTGGAATTGATTTGAAATTATTGATATGTCATGTTAGCATATTCGTTTAATATGTGTGAAAAATGAGCTAGCCCTGGGATTTTTTTTTTCAGGGTATTGAGATAAACAACGACTTTATTTTTTGGGAGTTTAATAGAAATGGAGCAGAGGGTGATATTCTTATACGATGTTTTATATTTAAGAGAATAGTATATTCTTCACCTGCTCTAAGCCTTCATCATTAATGGTCTCTCGCATGATGTCAGGGTTGTCAGTGTCAAAGCCCATGCAACCAAATCCATCATCGTGAGTCACCAAATTCAGAGAGCCATAGTCCTCACGCATTGTGATCTCTTCAGCCCTCGACTGGTTAAGGGAGATCTGAGCTTCATTGTCTACTTCACTGTAAAGATTTAGGCATAAGTATTAGGAACACAGCTAAAACGGAAAGTTGGCATAGGTAGACATTTGAGGGTAAATAGTAATTACTAACATCAATTTTGACAAAATTATAAATGGTCCAAATTCTGGTAGTCCATCATGTACAAAATATGTGCATTATGTGATAAGTTCGAATTTATTAACAGACATAGGAATCACTAAAGCTTGAACCAGTTATGAATAATACTAACTTCAACTCAGGCATGGCTGTGTCGAAGTCATGGAACACCTCTGGCAGTGTAATGGCATTCATGGCAGCCTCTCGATGTTCCTCTGGCAAGTCCATCATGCCTGGCCTAAAGGCCATCTACAAAAAAAACGATTTATTTAATAATGTGCTAATAAATTCTGATTTAATTTAGGTATTGCTAGTTCCTTACATAACTTTAACCTTAAAATTAACTAAAACGAAAGATAATTTTGCTATGAAACTAGGAGTTGAATAAATTAATTGTTTTTATTCATTTATCTCAATGTAAGTTAATAATATTAATCATTATTAGGTTTAACCCTGTGGTGGCAAGGCATCAGATATATATAAAAAGCATCAAAAAAGGAACTGACAACTGACTGGGCCAAATGGCGTGAGGTGACTGGTGTCATTGGTGACCCGAAAATGCCGATCAAGCTGAAGGGGCAGGTCTATAAAACCATCATTAGGCCTGTCCTTTTATATGGCAGTGAAACATGGCCGTTACTAGAGCGACACAAGCAGGAGCTGCGCGTCAAGGAAATGAAGATGCTGCGGTGGATGTGTGGAGTCTCACGCGAAGATCGCGTTCGGAACACCCACATCCACGGCAGCCTTCGTGTTCGTGACATCGCAGACAAGCTGCAGGACTGCCGCCTTCGTTGGTATGGTCATGTCTCACAGAGATGGGCCAACTACGTGGGCAACAAATGTCTGGCCATGCCGCCCCCGCCAGGTTGGTACCTGGCGGGGGCGGCTACTGGTGTAGAAGAGGTCCACCCAAGAAGCGGTAGCTCGATGTCGTTAAGGGTGACATGCGTGCCAACAAACTCACCACTGAGGATGCACAAGAACGCGCGAAGTGGGCCAAGAAAATAAGAAAGGCGGACCCTGGGACCCCACACACCAGTATGGGTTCACAACCGGATAGACCGCACGGATGATGATGATCAAAAATAGAACTGACATCAGTAAAAATGGTCAGGCTCAATGGGATAGCTAAACACACATAAGTATTTAACCATTTATCTGAAATTAACATTTACTAGATTCAAAAAATGGCATTTTCGATAATCCTTACAATACTATTTGACATAAAGATAGAAACTAGAAAAATTCGACCTGGTCCTGGGACTCAAGCGGGATTCGAACCCGCGACCTTTCACAATCCGAGTGACTGCTCTTCCAACTGAGCTACCGAGGCCGTTAACAGACCTGGCGAGTTTATCTGTTGTCTCATCAATGTTATAGGCAAGCGCCTTTATCATCCGAAAGAAATATTTTTGCAAATATTTAACTTTCGATTAAGATGAAACTAGCTATTGGATAAGTGAATTTTTATTTTTAGCATTAAACAATGCTCTATTTTCTACACAAAGATAAAAACTAGAAAAAATCGACCTGGTCCTGGGACTCAAGCGGGATTCGAACCCGCGACCTTTCACAATCCGAGTGACTGCTCTTCCAACTGAGCTACCGAGGCCGTTGACAGACCTGGCGAATTTATCTAGTGTATTTCACGTTGTAAGCCAACGTTATAGGCAAGCGCCTTTAACATTGATGAAACAACTATTTGACATATTTCAACATTATCATTTTACAGAAAAAAATGAAAACGCCAATGTCTCGTTAACTATTAATTTTGGACCCCTAGTTGCTACGATTACGTTCAATCAAGGAATAGGTCTATTTACCCTGTCACCCTGTATAACTTTGAAAGGCATATTAGGTATTCAAAACCGTAACTGGGTTGTTTGCCTAAAGGATGTACCTTAAAAATAAAAAACTCTCCCGCGACTTTAAAGCTATGTTTTTCTTACAATGTTGTGCTTTGCAAGCACATCGTTTTTTATTTTTTTTATCATTAATATGAACAGATGAAACATGATTATGTTTTATGTAAGTACATTATCTGAAAACACCGTGAGTAAATAATTAAAATTTAGAACAGAATGATTTTCATACAATTTTATTACTTTAAGTCCCGTCGTATCGCATCAATCGCATGGACTAATTTAACGTAAAAAACTAATATTATGGATGTTTGAACACAGCGGAAAATCCGACTATGTTTTTGTATTTTCAAAGGGTCATCATATCTCGTTTGATAATTAGTTTATCAAAAAAAGTAAAACATAGGGACATGCTTATAGTAGCTTTAAGGCAAGCAACGCATCGGTGACACCTCTGGTGTTGCAGTTGTCCATGGGCGGAGGTGATCACTCTCCATCAGGTGACCTTCTAGCTCGTTTGCTCCCTATTACATAAAAAAAAAACTATTTCTTGGGAAAAACAAATTCCTCTACTAGCAATATCCAGGGAGGAAACAGGTTGTATGGAAAAACGGCGCTTCTGTATCCTCTTATCAAATAATTTTGCTTTATTGATATATTTTTATATGTTATTTTCAAATTATTACTTAAATAAATTATTTGCCTGTAAAACATTTCAATGTGGATTATCTACAAGCAAAAATATTCCAAAAAACCTTCAATGTAGAATGTCTCAGAATATGTTATCAGCTTCGTTATTATTTTGTATGTAGTTTTGTTTTGTAATCAGTTTCATTACAAAGCTTATCAGTTTTGTAATTTCTCCTGAGAAAAGATGAGGACGTGTACACGGCTTATTCCGAAAATCGAGTATTTCTGAAAATTACAAATTTCTACCAAACGCGAAAGTATTTTTTGCAACGGCAACCTTCACCTAGCCGCCATTTGGGTCGCTACAAGTGAGAATGCGTGTACGCTGTCGTGTTTTAGAGAGATTTTCGCGCGTTTTTGGATTTTCGCATTTACCCGAACATTTACACTTTGAAATTTGTAAAGTGTAAACCAATTGGTTGTTTCTTTGTTAGTTAAATTAACGTTTTTGAAACACTGTTATATGGCTGCATTCAGAACAAGTTATGTCAAGGTTTTTGTTTTTTTCGGAATTGACCGAGGATGGCAAATCCGAACTAAAAATCCTTTCGGAATTACCCGCTTTGGTTATTCCATAGTAATAATTGTCAGTGGTTCTCAACTCAATCTATTGTTAAATGAAATAATATGTAGGTACAGAAATTAGTATTAAATCAGTTTTTTTAATTAAAAGGAAAAGAGGAACCCTCAAAGGATTAACTGGCTGTTCGTCTGTCTGACTGTTTAAATCACAGACATACTAACACTAGATGGAGCTTGTCAAGATTAAGCGCTCTATAAGCATAGTCGCCAGCCCCGCCCCTTTCAGTTCTTTATTCTGTTGCCGAGAGTCGGAGGGAATTCAATGGCGGTGTTTCCAATAAAAAATAAATTTAAGAGGCTACAATGTAAATACGCCCCAGGGACGGGCCTCTTGAACTAATGAGTGCACTCTTTAAAAAACTAAATCTGAATTTTTAATTGACTATACAGGGTAGTCCAAACATGTCACCTTCAGGGACGGAGAGTCCCACACTCCCCCGATGCCCCACCCAGGCAGCGGGATAGTGCGTAAGGCACACTCAGGGGAATTCGAAAATACCCCATGTATGTTACCCGATTTTTAGTAGTTTTCGAGTTATGAATTTTTTTTTCGAATTTTTTAAAATTTCTGGGTTGAGTCACTTTTCCAGTCAGTGTAGCGCGATCTGTTGAGATAAATGCCTGATTTTTTTTTCTTGTTTGGATTAATAATAGCGCCAGATGATTCTGAAAAATTCACCTCCATAACGCTTATCATAACTTTTAAAAAAATATATAAAATTGAAAAAGTTAGAAGTGCTGTTTTTTCTCTAAACTTTGAGGGTCGTTTTAAAAAGTTACATAAACTTTTTAACTATTTACCATGTACATTTCAATGAGTAACTTCAAGGGCATCATAGCTAAATTTTCAGTGTCAGAAATGTAAAATTCAAGTAATCTGTGTATCAACTAAAACTTGATTACAACTTAACTAAATGGCATTATTTATAAAAAACGTCACAGTAAGTGTTCAAAATGGTGACTTTTTAGTTTCCCATAGATTTGACGTCGTATAAAAAAAAAAAATATCCCAAAAAAGTGGTCTAAATAAAGGCATTATAGCCTTATTATTTGTTTTGCTTTAACGATGTATTATCTGTATTGAGTAATAAAATGGTCATTTTGAGAGCGTTTTATGGCTTTTTTTTACTAAGATGTTTTTAGTTTATTTATAATCAAGTTTTAGTTTATTTATAATCAAGTTTTAGTTGATACACAGATTACTTGATTTTTACACTTCTGGCATTTTGAATGAAAATTTTAGTATGATGCCGCTAAAGTCACTCATTGAAATTTACATGGTAATTAGTTAGGAAGGTGGGGAAGTTTTTTAAAAAGATTGGAATGAAAAATTCAGGTAACTTTTTTTTTAAAACGGCCTTCAAAATTCAGGAAAAAGCAGTATTTCTAAATTTTTCAATTTCCAATATTTTTTTTGAGTTATGAGAAGCATGTGAATTCATCAAGACCATCTAGCGCTATTATTTAAGAAATAAAGAAAAAAACAGGCTATTATCTCAACAGAGCGCGCTACAATGACCGAAAAAGTGACTCAACCCAGAAATTTTCAAACAATCGTAAATAAATTCATAACTCGAAAACTACAAAAAACCGTGCGAGGACGCTAAAAAAAATGTTTGACGTATATGTTTGGACTACTCTGTATGTAACTGTTCTATAAATAGTTTGTTTCGCAAGGCTTTTTTGTTATTTTTAACACTTTCACACAAAACACTTTTTATCCAATATACCAACGCACTATGGGACAGAACGGTATAAACCATCTCAACAATCTGTAACGTTTTTATTTATCAATATTTTAACTTTAATTTGGTATACGTAATCTTGAATAGCTACGCTATTATAAACCCGGCACGGTTTTGGTTCAAAACTTTTTTTACATTTTTTCTTTTGAATAACCATTTTTAAATATAGGTGAAAAAAAGGTTTCAAAATAAAATTAAAACAAAAAAAAATTAGAAAAACTTGTTTGTTTTTGAATACATACACGAATTTGTGTGTATGTATTCAAAAACATTTATTGGAAAAAAAAATTTTGAAGTAAATTTATATTAAAAACAATTTTTTTTATTCAATTTTAAAATATTTTAAAAACAAAATGTTTATAAATATTTATTATTTAAAAATATCTTACTAATCAGTATTCAATAACAAAAGCTCTTTAGCTTCTTCAAACAATTACTTTGGAATTAAATGATTTGATCCTTTTATACTTGATATGTAGGGATCAGATGTATACAGACTGCAAAATGTGCAGGACGTCTTCCATTGTAGCTGACCGCGAACACTTCCGGGCGTGATGTAAACGATATCTCTTAATATCTTTATGACGAGCTTCCTGAGCATCTTCAGATAATTGTCTTATTGGCAAAACTGACTTTTACCTGATTAAATGATTTTTCATCCACCGCAAAAAAATATGATACTCTCATGATATTTGAGGTCAAATCGTTCACCGCAAAAAATATGTTATTTTTTTTAAGAAAAATGTATATTAATAAAGCCAAAATTAGTGAAATTGTACAAAAAATATGTTTAATTAGTTTACATGAAAATTTTCTCATAGATGATATTTTTGCTTATAGCTCGAAAAGACGCAAAAAAGACGCAGTTTTTTTTAATTTCCTTCGAAACCTGAATAATTAGGGAATCCAAAACTGATAAAAACTCAGCTTTAGGCAGCTTGCGGCAACAACGAAACCTCTATTCAATAATAAAAAAGATGAAAAAATTCCTTGTGACACAAATAAATATTAAACATATATAGAAAAAAAAATAGCACCAAATAGTAACAAACGGTAAAATTCAAATCCTAACCATTCTAAAAATGTATTATACTTATAATTTTCAATGGAATCATACTTCAAACTTCACAAAGTGATTAACTTGTAAGTAGGAAATTATCGAAGTTCAGATTTACAGAGCAAATTAATTAGTTAAAACTAAGTAATGATTTATTCCCTTTAGTTTATCGGATAGTCCTGTTATACAGGAATGTGACGCAATCAAATATACATCGCCAACACCATTTTGGAGATGGATTTTACCTTTCTGTACCATAGTGCAACGTTTCTAATTCGAAACTATTATAAAAGGTATTAGTACTCGTATGGCAAATTAAAGTTTGAGAATCACACTTTTTCTGTCGGGTAATTCTGAAATAAAAGTTGCCACAAAATGAGTTTTGGCTATTCTATAACCAAATTCAAGATGTTTTTCTTGGTAGGGCTATTCTGAATGGAAAAATAATGTTATCCCTATACCACATGTCAATAAAACTTACTCTTAGGAGTATTTCGCAATTACCCGAACTAGTTCGGAATTACCTTTGCAACAGGATTTTTTTTTTTTAAATCACTTATATTTCTAAAGCCATACAACATTTACGATAGTTTTAGATTTACTCTTTTAGCCCATATTTTGAGTTGAAGAAAAAACATTTTTTTGTAGAATAAGGTCCACCAATTTTGACTGGAACTTAGACTGGACTTAGAATTTAAAGAAAGAAAAGCTATTGTAACTTTATCAAAGGAATACATTATAGAATTTTGTGCAATAGAAATACCAAAAGAAAACTGTATTATAATAGGAGTTTATAGACCAGATCGCCATTTAAATATATTTTATGAACTAATTACGAGGATTCTTGACAGATTGAAAGCAAAACACAAAACAAAAAACTTAATAATTGTCGGTGATTTCAACAATAATATGTTAGGCAAACCTAAAGCCACTACCACTGAATTCCTAAATTTCATGCGAGCCTATAATTTAAAACAATTAATAAAAGATCCTACTAGAGTAACCAAAAAAACTTCAACCTGTGTCGATTTAGCACTGACGAACCACACCCCTTTAATTGAAAAAAGCTATGTAGAAGAGTTCGGTTTATCGGACCACAGAGCAGTCTGTCTTAATATAGTTAAAAACTCTTGAAAAAGGGAATACATGGTATATATATAGTACTCTAGTAAAAATATCAATAGTTTAAAAAAATCTTTGGTAGAAGTTAACTGGGAGGATGTATTAGATGAAAAACAAAATGTAAAACACACAATTTCAGTGAATTCCTAAAAACAGCAACATATATTTTACACAAACACTTACCATTAAAAAAAGTAAAAATTAAAAACAAAAAATGTAAAGGATGGCTTACAAAAGGTTTGAAAATATCATGCGTCCATGAAAGAATGTTGAGAATGATTTTAAACCAAACACGAAATAGTTTGATCAAAAAATATTACACTACGTATATATATATATTAAAAGGCAGCGTTAAAATTTCAAAGAGAATGAATATATCAGACAAATGAAAATATCGGATAATAAAACCAAAACGATGTGGAAAAAAGTCAATTCAAAAACAAATAAAATCATGAGTAAAATTAACAAATTTTTGAAGTAATAATTAATAACAAAGCAGTAACGTGCCGTTTGGCAATATCAAATATTTTTAACGAGCTCTTTGCCTCAACCAAACCCAAACTCAGATACTAATATAAATGATATACTCCGTCGACCACTAGTAAATCCCCCGATGCAATCAATGTTTTTAGGACCCGTAGACAAAAAAGAAATTCTTGATATAATCAAAAAATTCTCGACACTATATCACCAGTCTTGGTAAGGCAATGTGCCGAAGAATTTTCAGAACCTTTAACTTCTCTTGTAAATCAAAGCTTTCAAGAAGGCATTTTTCCGGATAATCTGAAAATATCGCTAGCCGTACCTATTCATAAAAAAGACGATAAATTGAATCCCAATAATTTTAGGCCAGTTGCACTCCTATCCACGTTCTCAAAAATTGTGGAAAAGTCTATGAGCCTTCAATTATGTAAGTTTCTTGAAAAATACAATATACTTAACGATCAACAAAATGGATTTAGGAAAATAGATCAACTACATTAGCAGTATGAATGTGTTTAAATACATTCAAACTTTGCTCCAGCAAATAAATGATAAGAATTATGCAATCGGTCTGTTGTTGGACATGGCAAAAGCTTATGATAAGGTTAAATATCCCATTCTCTTAAAAAAATGTATGGCTGTGGAATAAGAGGTCCTGCCTACTTATGGTTCAAATCTTATTTAGAGAACAGACAACAGATTGTACAGATAGAACATTTTAACAGAAATAAGAACACAATGGAAAAAGTGCAATCAAATATGAGAAAACTTACCTGATCGATCATGCAGGGCAACGTGTTGGGATGAATTTTGTTTATTATTTACATAAATGACTTACCAAAAGCTCTAGGCACTTGTCGTTTGATACCCGTGTTGTTTTCCGACGATGTATATATAATAAAATGTAAAAAAAACGAAGACCCAAACGTTGAAATAACACAGGCGCTTGAAAAAGTATCAAATTGGCTTACTGACCATAATCTTGAGATCAACCTTAAAAAAACAAAATTAGTAGAATTTAGACCATATCAATCCATTCCATTAAACATAAATATTAACTTTAACAACACACCAATAGAATTAGTAGATTCGTTTAAGCTTCTTGGACTAACTGTAGACTCAAACGTAAATTGGAAAAGCCATATTGAGAGCATAAAAACCAAATTATCAAAGTTTACTTACGCACTTTTTGAAATCAAATGTACAACTGATATAAAAACCGCACTAGTAGCCTATAATGCGTACGCACAATCTTGGTTAAGATATGGAGTTATGCTGTGGGGCAATAGTGTAAACGTAGCTGAACTATTCGTGATACAAAAGAGATGCATTCAAATTATAGCTCAAATAGATAACATGCAAAGCTGTAAACCTCATTTTATTAAATACGAACTACTAAAATTACCATCAGTTTACATATTAATTGGTAAATACTACAGTAAATACTAATTGGCGATACATATGTACAATTGTTATTCCATATCTTTACTTTACATAAACTACAACATCTAAGATAGTATAAACTAAAACTATTTCCATTAATTGTTACAAGTAAAAACATTTGATTTAACCACTGTTATTATTACGAGTAGTTTATAGGAAAATGTTCAAATGTACATTAGCTCCACCTGTACAAGGTAACTAAGTTTAAAGTACCCATTTTATTTAAGATCCCTTGTAACACTTGGTTTTGCAAATAAATTTCTATTTCTATTTCTGGTTGATTAAAATGCAGACATCATGTCAAATATTTTAAAAAAACAGAATAACCCAAATGCACCTTACATCATTTCTGCAAACCCCCCAACTGTTAATCTAAAGCATTGATAAGCATTTTTACATCCATAATTTTGTTGACATTTTCTTATTTTAGCCTCCAACAGGCGGTAAAAGAATTTTGTGAAATTATTTAATTTTAGCTAAGTTAGGTTATAACAGTGACTACCATAAAATAGGTAGTTAATAGCAAGAACAAAGTGCGAGTCAATAGGGTGAAGCGCCAGAAATTTGTATCTCACTAGGTAACCATGAAACATTAAATGGCCTAGATATGCATTAAAGTAAAGTAAAGTAAAAAATATATTTATTCATAATAAAAAGTACATATGACAACTACTTAAGTACTTATACTTATGGCATATAGTTACAAAAACAAATTATAGCAAAAATATACTTAAAATGAACTTACATAAAATAATATTATGATAGTAAATATCATAATTAAATATAATGTGACTCTACCACCGGTTCGGAGGTTGTTTCCGATCGAGAAGACTCAGGCAAGAAACCCGATGGTTACTCTTTTCAATCTTGTTTGTGTACACAAAAATTGAATTGATAGAGTAAAGTCGTCATACCAAAAAAAAAATTAAAAAAAAATGTGCAGAGGAGCAGATTATACCTAAGATGACCACAAATTCTTATCATTTCCTCGCTTCATTACCTTAGCTTTAATTTGTGACTTAAACTGGTGAAGAGGCAGTTCAACAAGAGTTGGCGGAATCTTATTTAAATATTTTACACATTGACCAACAAATGATTTTCCTTCCTTATGCAGTCTTAGACTGGGAGTTAAGAGCTTATTTTTATTTCTAGTATTGAGTTTATGAACATGACTGTTTTTCTTGAAGAGATGCAAGTTTTTACGGACATATACGAGGTGCATTCAATAAGTACCTAGCCTCATCGCCAGAGGGCGCTGTAGTTTCAAAAGAGTTTTACCACAGTGTAGCACATTCTTTTTTAATTATTTTTTCAAATTTTCATTCCAATCCCTTCATTTGTTTTAATTTGACAACTTATGGAAGCGAACGTGTCGAACGGTTTTACAAAAATGGAAAAAGAGCAATATCGTTCGGTGATTCGATTCCTATTTTCGGAAGGGAAAACGCGCATCGAAATCAAAGAGCGCTTGGATGCTGTGTACGGTGACTCTTCTCCATCGATGGCCACCGTCAAGAATTGGTTCAACGAGTTTGCACGTGGCCGTACGTCAGTTTTTGATGAACCACGTCCAGGTGCACCGAAAACAGCTGCTACGGAGGAAAACATTTAAAAAATCCATGATCTCGTATTGGCAGATCGCCGATTAAAGGTTCGGGAGATATCTGAGACTGTAGCCATTTCAGAAGGAACAGTGCATCATATTCTTCACGAGGAGCTCGGCATGAGGAAGCTGTCGGCGCGATGGGTGCCGCGTTTACTCACACCGGAAAACAAGCGCAACCGTGAGACCACATCGAAGACGTGTTTGGCGCTGTTTAAGCGGAATCCAGCGGAGTTTTTGCGTCGTTTTGTGACCGTCGATGAAACCTGGATCCACTGGTACACACCAGAGACCAAGGAGCAATCAAAACAATGGATCCAGACCGGGGAACGTGCTCCAAAGAAGGCGAAAACTGTAAAATCGGCCGGAAAAGTTATGGCCACCGTTTTCTGGGATTCACAAGGTGTGATCTACATCGATTACCTCGAGAAGGGTAAAACAATTACAGGGCTTTACTATGCCGATTTATTGGGCCGATTCGACGCCGAATTAAAGAAAAAACGACCCCATCTGGCGAAGAAAAAAGTGCTGTTTCACCACGATAACGCACCGGTTCACACGTCTGCCGTTGCCATGGCCAAATTGGTCGAATTACGCTACGAATTGCTGCCCCATCCACCGTATTCTCCAGATTTGGCCCCTTGTGACTTCTTTCTGTTTCCTAATCTGAAAAAATCACTCGCCGGGAATAGATATGGATCAAATGAGGAGGTCATCGCCGCCACGGAGGCCTATTTTGCAGAGTTTGACAAAAACTATTTTTCGGACGGGTTAAAAAAGTTGGAGCATCGCTGGGCTAAGTGTATCGAACTAAAAGGAGACTATGTTGAAAAATAAATTGCCACTATTCCAAAATTTTCGTTTACTTTTTGTAGGCTAAGTATTTATTGAATGACCCTCGTACTACATTATCATAAATAAATTGAGAGTACACCGTTAAAATATCTATCTCTTTGAATACTTCAGGAAGCGAGTTGCGTGGTCTAAGGTTGTAAATGGAGCGGATGGCTCTTTTTTGAAAAACAAAGATGGTGTTGAGATCCGCTGCCGAGCCCCACAACTGTAGACCATACGACATAACACTGTGAAAATAACTGAATCACATTAATCTTGCTGTGGCGATATCAGTCAGGAGCCTTATCTTTCTAACAGCATAAGCTGCCGAACTAAGTCTTCCTGCTAGAGCAGAACGCCACTGTAACTTGGAATCGAGAGTAATTCCTAGAAATACAGTGGAATTTGCAATCTCTAATGGCTTCTAATTCATGTTTATAATGGTTTCGACCTGTCTTACATTGGACATAGAAAATTTGATACATTTAGTCTTCTTAGCAATAAGCAGTAAATTGTTACTTGTGAACCAATGCAGTACCATAGAGAGAGTATTATTTACGTCGTCAAGTGCTTTGTTACTTCTATCTACGTTAAAAATCAGAGAAGTGTCATCAGCAATTAATACAATCCCACATAGGTCTTTGACAAAATAAGGCAGGTCATTTATATAGATCAAAAACAGCAGAGGACCCAATATTGATCCCTGGGGCACGCCCATACGTATGGTGACACCGGAAGAGTTCGTACCATTGATACTCACTTTTTGTATTTTATCAGTGAGGTAAGATTCTATAAGGCTAAGTGAAATATTTGAAACACCGTAATGTCTCAGCTTAATCAGTAGGATTTCATGATCTACGCAGTCAAAGGCTTTTGACAAATCACAAAAAAACCCATATTGCATCTTGCTTGCCTTCCCATGCATCAAATATGTGTTTGATGAGCGTAACACCTGCATCGGTTGTATTCCTATTTTTAGTAAATCCAAATTGATTACTATGTAATAATTTATTCAAGCAAAGTGAGATAGTAATTGATTCAATATTATCTTTTCAAAAATTTTACTAATAGCCGGTAGAATAGAAATGTGTTTTTAATTATTGATGGGTCACTTTTCTCACCTGACTTATAAAGGGGTAAGACTTTACTAAATTTCATTAAAATGAGGGAACTGACCCTTGTCTACACAGTTATTAAAAAGTAACGCTAAACTAGGGGAGATGGTATCTATGATTGATCTAAGTATATCAACAGAATTGCCCATCTTCTAATGTGCAACTTTGAGACTGACTAGAAATTGGGTGCACCCAATGACTAGAGATGAAATCATGACATTGCTGAAAAGCAGCTAGACCTAAGAGTAATAAGATATCAACATTATGTCAGGGTTTAAGTAGAGTACCTTGATGAAGTTTAGTGAGCTAATGATGAAGGTAATTGAAAGAAGTGAAGGAAAACCAGTGTACCTCCTATGCTATTCTGATAAAGTAATTAATTGGATCAACACAAGGGTATTAATGAAATGTTCATACCTTGATCTTGACAAAAGCTTCATTACAATCCTGTAGCAAGTACTTGGCTTTCCTTGAGTATATTCGCACAACTGCAAGTAACAGATGGGCTAAAATTTAGTTGGTGGACGCATGAATTGGAAGTCGAGAAATGTATGGTAGAAAGCTCTCAGTATTAGAAGCATTTTTGCGAACTTGCGAAGTTTCAACTTTAGTACGTTCGTTTTTTTTTAAGAAAAGTAGTGATTGATTTTTTGACTTTTTTTCTATAGCTGTTAGTTGCGTTTCGTTTTACTGTTAATCACAGATTTAGACGGCTGTCGATAGAAGAAAATAGCGTCTAAAAAAATAAGATAGTTCTTCTTCTTCTGTTAAGTGGCGTTCTCTGGGTTTTTTTAACCACAATTCCGCCAATGTCACGTGAGTAGCCTTTATGCCTGCTCCACACGTCGACAGATGCGTCCGCGGACGTCGGCCGATGCGTCCGCAGATGGATCTCCACGAGCCGTCCACACGTCCGTTGGCCCATCAGTCTGTGTTAATTCTCGCCAGACGGAACATGTTCGCAACATTTTAAAAACTGGATGTTGAGACTGTAGCTGCTGCATCTGTTTATTTGTATAGCACTTTTAACTACCACTTATGTGTAGATCGTAGTACAGTTATTTAAAAAAAATGCAAAAGACGAAGGTGGTGGATGTTGGCTATACGTAGAAACAGAACAAAGTAGGTAGAATAGAGACTAAATAAAATTTTGATTTAGACTTTTCTGATCCATCTTGTCTGGTTAGCATAAACATATATAACTTAATTATTAGCATATTTTAAATGTTTCGTCCGTGCTCAAAGTCATTTTAGCGAACGAAATTAACAATAGCGATAAAAAAAACCGCAAGAAGAACGCATGCACTCGCATTCGCAACTCCGTACTTAACTGACTGATGCGTCGTCAGACGTGTGGTCGGACATCGGGCTGGGCGTCCAGAAAGGGCTCGTAGAATATTTACAGATTTTTCTGCCTTTTCCGAGATGTAGGTACTTAGTTAAAATGTGGGGTACCTGTTAGCCTGCTATCTAATATTAAACCTAGGAACTTAACTTTATTATTGAAGGGGCTAGATTTTCCTTCAAAAGAAATATCTGGGTCTGGGATTTGACGCTTCTTCGTAAACACAACCGTAGAACACTTGAGGACCGAGATCGAAAGGCCGTGTTCTGAAAGCCAATCGCCTAGCTATCTAGACCTAGAGCAGTATAAGGCGTAAGGAGGCATCGGATAGGACTGGGGCAGAAACGTAAAGCGCAATATCATCAGCCATTGCATAATCATCATCATCAGCATCAATAGATGAACTGTCCCTTGAATTTATTATCAATTCTTGTCCACAAATTCTTAGATTGATTTTGTTTCACATCCGATTTTCACAGTCAATGAAGTACGTTTTTATTCTGTAGTACACTTAACTTTACCGAAAAAAAATGCAATATTCATAGGCGTGAACTATCGAAATTATCATCCTAAATTTGGCAAGGTAAGTATAAAATAAAGTATGGTCAAGAAAAAAACCAAAGTTTTAAAAAAGCATTAAGTATATTGTTTAAAAGACATAGTGTGCGTGTGTACTTACTATAGTGCGCTTGGAACTAGTAGGCCGCGCCTTAAGTGGCGACAGGGGCGAGGGGGCGGGTTGCCTACTGCTCGCAACGCACATGAGATTAGACAGTGATGACCAATCTCGTAATATTTAACTATTTATTTAATCTTTAATGCACAAAAAATAGTACAAAAGGCGGACCTAATGATATAAGCATTCTCTACCAGTCAACCATTGGGCGAGACAGAAATGCTGATAGCTGTGCAAAATACTAATTTAGCGAGAAAAACAAAGAATTTACCAATAATTAAATTTAACTAACAAACTAGAAAGTATTCCAATAAAAAGGTATTGTATTGTAGAATAAACATACATAAATATATATTTGTTTCATCATTTAAAAATAATAACAAACAATTGAATTTTTAGAACTATATATTGTAAATAATAGTAAAATAAACCAAAAATAAATTATATGAAATTATTCTGACATATCCTCTGCATCACTGGATTTTGAACTCCCTGAACTTTAGTCAGAATCATCTTGTAAGTTTATAATGATTTCGTCCATCACAGTGTCAAATCTCATATCATGATTCCAGTATTCTTGTTCGTTTTTTTGTACGTGGTCATCGCATTTTCGCCATTGTTCGGCAGAGAATTCGGAAAATAGCCTTGTCAGTATTGTAATTTTCTCGTCCAATGTAGCATTAATGTGATCACTGGCCAGGCAATTTTTAATATTTGCCCACACAAGCTCGATCGGGTTGAGGTCTGGACGATATGGAGGTAGTCTTAGAACAATATGGCCTGCAGCTTTCAGAAGTTAATCAACCGTATAATTTTTTTCTGATTGGGTCGAATTAATCAACCTCAAGAGAACCTTTGATCATCGTGGGAGAAAATGACACGTTATGATTTTGCAACCAGTTCTGCATATTAATTTTCAAACTGGGCATAGTCGGTTTCTTCTCAACTTGCACACAATGATAAGCAGCATTATCCATAACTATGACTGAGTTAGGTGGAAGTTTAGGAATTAACTTTTGATCAACCCAGTTGTAAAAATTTGTAAAGTTCATGGCTCCATGATAATCTCCCGTTTTTGAATCTGATTTGAAAATTAACAGAGCATCGTGAACTGACCCCTTCCGGCTACCAGCGTGAACTATTATTAAACGCCTTCCTTTGCCTATATCTGCATAAATTCCAGGCTCCGACGAAGATTGCCAACATTTTTGAACATTGTGACTTTGGTTAACGTAAATTTCGTCCAAAAAGAAAATATTTCGTTTGTCTTCTCTGTACTTTCTTATGGCCCTCAAATATTTCACTCGCCATTGAACAATGTTTGGTCTCTCTATTAAAAGGGATCTCTTCGATTTACATTTTTTAAATGAATATCCCAGTTTGTGCAAAATTTCTCTTAAATAAGTCAATCCGCAATCTAAAATATTATCCTCTTATATCACAGCATTTAGTTTTCGTAGACTTGGATTTTTTTTCTCTACCGTATAAAACTGATTTATTTTTCTTCTTATCACTCCTAAATCATAAGCATCAACTTGTTTTTTCTTTTTTATTTCTTTTGGTACAAAAATGTCCGGGAACCAAGAAGGAACCTAAAAGCCGGAGGGGTCACGTACAAAGGGGTCGACAGATTTAAATACCTGGGCTGCACTATAACGGATACCAACACCAGGGAAGAAGAAATAGACACAAGAATCCAAAACGCCCTCCGTTGTAGTGCAGCTTTGCACAAGGTTTTGGTGTCGGGGCTACTCAGCAGACGTACAAAAATCCGTATTTACAAAACGGTAATACGGCCAATCCTCATGTACGGATGCGAGACTTGGACATTGACCCTTAAAGAAGAGACCAAACTCCGAGTGGCGGAAAGGAAGATTTGGAGAAAGATCCTGGGACCAGTGCAGGCAGACGATGGTACTTGGAGGCGACGGAACAACATAGAGCTCGAGGACCTGGTGGGTGAGCCGAACATCATTGGCGAGATCAAGAGCCAAAGACTTCGCTGGCTCGGTCACATGGAGCGAATGGATGAAGATCGTGGAGTGAGGAAAGCGTACGTAGGACGACCTAGTGGGCGGCGACCGGTGGGTCGCCTCAGGTACCGCTGGAAGGATGAGGTCCTAAAGGACTTGCGCGAGCTCGGTGTGGATGACTGGCAGGAGGTGGCGCAGGATAGACCAAGATGGAGACGCTTGTTATCGGAGGCCAAGACTCACTTCGGGTCGCTGCGCTAGTATAGAGAGAGAGAGAGATTTCTTTTGGTTCCCCCGTATTTTGTTTTACTTTCAGCAATCACTCTCCTTACACTTCGTTCTGATATCCCTGTTGCTTCTGATACTAATTTATGTATATTTGCATCAGTTTTATATTCTATACTATTGACATCAACTTTCCGTTTTTGAAAAAACATATGCACTTTAAAAATGATTTCTTTTGATTTTTTCTTTAGCGGCGGACTCATCTTGTTATTGTTATCACATGTGCGTTTTGTCTAGGCTAACCGGAACTTTTAACGCGTGTTGCCGTCGCGCGAAGTACGGCCCCGAACTGAGCAATGACAGCAAGCGTCCCCGCCTCCCCGTCCCACCGCACACATACCTTTGGCGCGGCCAACTAGTTCCGCGCGGACTTTATGTAATATACACACAACAACATGGTCTAGGGATATATAAAACTTTTTTAGATAACTTAAAAAGTACTGGCCTTACAAAAAACTAATAATGACAGATTATAAAAACATTATTAACTTACTTTTTTTAATTCAAATTTGTATTAAAAGGTATTGTTTTAAGATGAAATTCGCATTTTTTTAATTTCTTCCAAAGAAATAAATCTTCACGAACTTCTAACTTGATTAAAACTCCATAAATTTCTATAAATCTTTGTCAAGTAAGCGGTCAAACTTTGAGAAGACGACTGCATGAAGTCAACCTACGTGCTCGTAGGCCACTTCGGGTACCAGCGCTAAGGAGAGGCAATCGAGGACGAAGATTACAATGGGCTATTGCACACGAAAACTGGAACCATTCTCAATGGTCACTTGTGCTTTTCACTGATGAATCCAGGTTTGGATTTCATCCTGAGACGCAAAGAGTACGCGTTTGGAGAGAACCTGGACGTTGGAATCGACTGCAGCACCCACAACAAGTTCATGCACATCAAGGTGGCACGATTATGGTTTGGGCAGGAATTCGTCTCGGCGGTAGAACGGACCTCGTTTGGATACAAGGCAATATGACTGCTCTAAAATACCGAGATGAGGTGCTAGAGCCTGTAATCTTGCCTCACAGACAGCAAATGGGACAAAATTTCTAGCTAATGCACGACAATGCCCGTCCACATACGGCGCGTATCGTTACAAGTTGGTTACAACAGCATGATATCCAAGCTTTAGTCTGGCCTGCACAATCACCTGACTTAAATCCTATTGAGCATGCCTGGGATATGCTTCAGAGAAGAGCTCTTAGGAATTTCCCTGAAGATATTGTGCATGAAAACCAGCTTTTCTTGCATCTTAGCAGGACTTGGGACAGTATTCCACGAAGGATATTGACACCCTTGTTTTGAGTATGCAGAACCGCTGCAGATGTGTCAGGGAGTCTTAGGTGGATCCACGGATTATTAATTTTAAGTTTTCAACAATTTTTATAAAAAAAAGTTGTTTTGTTTAGGTTTTGATGTTTCAAAAATAAAGTTAAGATTGAAATTTTGTCTGAGTTTTTCCTCTTCTTCTAAGTTTTTTAGAATTTAACTTTATCTAAAAGTTTATTTATCAGATTAGATAGGCTATTATACGAGGTGTATTTTAATGTGTAGGTGTCTTAACAAAAACTTAATAGAATTTTAGTTATTTAGGTTTGATTGAAATATCCCTAGACCATGTTGATGTGTGTAAAAGATTTTTAACTTACATTTATTTTGGCAGTTTTATTTTGGATAAAAACTATGGCATACAAATAGTCGAATTGTTGATTATGCGACAGTCAGATGTGACACAAAACGCAATAATATCTAAGCTTCTTATGTACGGTTCTATTTACAGGCAGGAAATAAGCAACTTTAGAATTTTTGAAACTTATTACCTCAAAATAGCTTAGCGCTACGGTTCTAGTTTACGTGGCGGAAACTCATGGTAGACATGTCCCTGTGGCTGCGATGGTGATACTTCGCTGTCCAAAGCACTGGCAGGTAATTGAAATAGTTGACAATGGGCCACACCACAAGAGCACGCGACTAAAGGTCATAGCATACAGTGTATAAATATGCCAGTTTTTTTCATGAATGTCCACTAGAGGGGCACTAGTGAACATTCACGAAAAAAACTCATACCGAAATCCCATACGAAAACGTAACCAGCTGATAGCGACTCATCGGTGGAAACTTATGGTAGGAGTACCTACTGGTCCTTCCACTGCTGAATGTAAGAAAATGATATGGTAACAACAACTACTCGCTGCGACTTATTTGGCAGAATCGTTGGGCGATTCGGCATCAAACATATTTAGCGTAATCATTGATAGGCCTAATTTGCAATGGCATACTTTTAAATGGCAGAATTACCTTTGGCAAATTGTTATTTAGCATAATATTCTGTTTAGCATACTGTTTATTTAGTGAGACTCTTATCTGGCAGAATTTCAATGGCCAACTAAGATAGCAGAATTTCATGACACATTTTGCGTTTGGCAGTCCAGGGATTCGTATATACCAGGCCGTATGATAAGTTCTGAGCCTAAGGTACTTGTAGGTACTTAAATCACTCGCGCTAGTAGTCACTAGTTGAGTGACATCTAATTAGTATTTATGGAAAGTTTTTTCTAATTAGGGTCATTACAGTCCGAGCAATCTATCAACAACAACATGTCTGAGTCATCGCTACATTACACGAAATTGGAACATCGCGCCGTCATAAAATTCCTTGTAAAAAAGGGAAAAACGGCAAAGGAGATTTTTGAAGAAATGTCTGTAGTCTGCTCGGTCAAACGTTGGGCAAGACTATTCCAGTAAGGTCGAGTCATTGGAAGATAACCCTCGCTCGGGGCGACCAAACACCGCCGTCACAGACGAAAACATCGCCAAATTGAAGAAAATTGTACTGGAGGACATGTATAAAATTAGTGCACGTTGGGTTCCAAAAATACTTACGTCGCTCGATAAACAGCGTCGAGTTGAAACTTCTTCGGAGTTTATCGACTTGTGCAAGGACAGTTTGGACGAAATTTGTCACCGTGGATGAAACTTGGATTCGACAGTAAGATCCAGAATCAAAACAAGAATCAATGCAGTGGATAGAAAAGGGAGAGAAGCTGCTAAAGAAGTTTAAGGTCGAAAAGTTGACTTCGAAACTTAGGGCCATTCATTTTCGGGATTCGGAAGGAATTTTACTCATTGACTACCTTCCAAAAAAAACTACAATGAACGCCGCGTATTAAGCAGCACTTTTGAAAAAAGTGCGCAATCTTATTGTGGAAAAAAGAAGAGGGAAAATCAGCAAAGGAATTTTGTTTTTGCAATCAATGCGCCAGTCCATACAGCGCGAATTGCGAGGCAAGTCCTTCGAGAAACTGGCTTTGATGAAGTGAATCATCCACCCTACGGTCCAGACCTAGCTCCCAGCGACTTCTTCCTCTATAAAAATTTCAAAAAAAAGACCTTCGGGGACGAAGATTTGGGGATGATGAAGAAATGAAAGCTGCCGTGAACGAGCATTTTGGCTCCAAAGCTTCATCTTATTTTTTTAGTGGGATACAAGTAGAGAAGATTCTATAGAAAAATAAATTAAATTGAGATTTTTATCTGGTCTTTTAATACCTTAGGCTCAGAACTTTTCAGCCGTCCCTCGTAGCATCTACCTCCAACACCACATTTCCATTGCATCAATAGTCCGTATTTCGACTCCGTACATAAATATCGGGAAAATCAATGCCCTTACTAAGCGCATTTTGGTTGTGTTAGTGATCCCTCTATTTTTCCATAGACCATTTAGGCGGGTCATTGCATCCCTCGACATGGCAATCCCTCTTCCAGCTACCATCGTTGTTTATTTGTGAGCCTAAATAGATGTAGTTTTGGACAACGTCTACACCTATATCTACTATCAATATCGGTCAACTTTTAAGCACGGTCAACTACCATTAGTTTGGTTTTGCTCCTATTGATAGCTAGGCCCAGTTCCAGACTCTCTGTCTCCAGCTTCTGCAGAAGGGTTTTCATATCTGACGCAGATGTTGCAACGATCGTCAGCATAAATTGCAAATTTTCCTCTCAGCGGAAATCCTCCCTCCCAGTTCTCTATGGGTTTTACGGATGATATATTCGCCATATATGTTGAATAGCACAGGAGAGAGTATGCAATCTTGTCGGACTCCTTTTTTCGTGACAAACACATCGGAACAATCGGTGTCGATTCTTACAAAAGATCGGTTATTTAGGTAAAGGTTCCGAATAAGCCAAATCAGATGTTGCGGCACTCCCATTGCTCCAAGGACCAGCCATAGTTTGTTCCATTCAAGACAGTCGAACCCGGCTTTTTTCTATAATCTGACGAATATTCTGAATCTGCTCTCTAGTTCCTTTTCCCTTCACAAAACCAGCCTGCTCTTCAGGTATCTGACGATCTCGATAGCTATGGAGCCTGTGACTGTTACGTTCAACAGTATTTTGCTGGCATGAGGGATCAAGACAATGGTCCTATAGTTACTGCACTCAGTGGTGGAGCGCTTTTTGTGTAAAGGCATGAAAACCGATTCTGTCCATACTTGCGGCCATTGTCCAGAGTTCCAGATTGCGTTACAGATGTTAGTTAAAATTGCAATCCCTTCCTGGCCACAATGCTTTATAAGTTCAGCAAAAATCCCATCTTTGCCATGAGATTTACCCTGTTTAAGAGATTTTATAGCTTGCTCTATTTCCATCGGTAGAATCTCCGGTTCTTTTTCTTGGAAGTTCCATGGTTCTGATCTCAAGGCCGAACAAACATCATCATACAAAGAGCTGCAGTATTGATTCTAACGACCGAGGACCGGCGCTATGTCCGCGAGAAGAGCTCCTTCGCTACTTTTAATGGCACATGTTTTGAAAGTGCGAGTTCTAGTGAGGTCTTTTACTTTCTGAAAGAGGTCTTTGGTTTCATGTTTCACGAACTGTCGTTCCAATTCTTGGTAGAGTTTATTAATTTGGTTGGTTTTATCGCTTCTGCATCGGCATTGTATTTCAGCGCTTAAAACTGAATATTGTTCTCGGTGTTGTTCCGAAGTTAGATCTTTTTCTTTCAAACTCCGCCTTTCAATGATGTCATTTTCTGTGTCCAGTTATTATTCTTTGTCCTTTGCAATGAAGTCCCTCATCACAGTACCACGCAGCGCATTTCCCTAAGCCGCTCCCACTTCCCAAGTTTTCCTCACAGTATAATGAATAATCACCCGGTGAATTCATTATACTGCATGAAATATATGCATCGCTATTAGGAAGCTTAAGCTGCTTTTCCACCAGAGATGTGCTCTGCTACGGCGCCTATACCTATAGGTAGCTCGAGCTTATATTTTCTTCGCACAGCTTGGTACCCTGCGGCGGCGCATCTTCATGCACATCTTACTCGTTCCGTTACATAGCATCGCATTAGTAGAAACGGTCTAATAGTTTCGTAGCTTAGTTGCACATTCTCGCAGCATAGCTGCATAGCAAATCTCTGGTGCAAGAGTAGCCTTACTAAGATATAAGCTCTACTGACATCTCACTCGCATAAAATGAAAGACTAGTCACAATTATACTTTTTATATGTTGAATTACTATGATCTTAAAAAGTAAATAACAATAATAACTTTTAGCATACAAATATAAGGTACAGTAATTGTTTTACAATAATTTAATACAGCAGTTTATTAAAAGGTTATTGACACAAAAATAATAAGATGTTACGCCAGTTTATAACGTAAACATTGAGAAAAACAACATAAATGTGTTTTTTATTATAACATATAGGTATATGAAAAATAGCACTTACAATCTAAATAAATACAAAATGTTGATTATGTTACATAAATACCTACATATTACGACAACTATTTACAATTTACCTTTAATTAACACCAATGCATTTGTTGGGAATATTCTCCACACACAGCAAGTGGGTGTGTCGAAAACAATAAGATGGAGATAATAACGTTTGGAATTGGACGGCTAGCTACGACTTGCAGTTCGCGCAGTTTATGTTTTGTGCAAGTAATGAATTTAATATGATAGTCAATTTTCATGCAATGCCTGCTATTAAAAGTTTCTCAGCAGATCGTGTTAATTTGTTTTCTCGAGGCAGTGGCCATAGATAGCAGCTACCGAATCATCAGTGCGATTCAATTGCCCCTGACTGTTTAAGCATAAAATAATAAGCGATAATCTAACTTTGCGATTGTCGTAGTGCGCTGTAGCACGGTTTCTCGCCTTGAATAACGCAGAACGGATCAATTCTGGAAACGATCTTTTCTAAATTGGTTTGGGTCTGGGTGTGCTGAGAGACGCCCCTGGCCTATTCCTTGTCCGGTACCTCATAACACAGGGATATTTATTCCTACTCCGAGACCATGACAGGTGGTGTGTTGTTTGGCGCATATTTATATTTATATTTTTTTTAATAGTTCATTAAGTATCAAAATTCACAAATGAAAAATATTTTTTTTGGTAATATCTAGTTTTGCCAGAGTTGGAGAAATATGACTGATTTGGTTAACTTAGAACTGCACACCAAGTTTGATTCTGTATAGGTATTACATCGATTTATGAATGACGACTAATGTTAGCAGGTCTGCACCCACGAAAACAACATAACTAAGTATAAAAATCACTAATAACATAATTCTAATCACAGTAATTTAGTTCCGCAAATACAATCCTATCATCATACAATAAAAACAATATTAGACTACCTAATGAGAAAACTGACATTAAAGTGAAGAAAACTGCTCTCCTCCTAGTCTGTATACAAAAATAGTTATAGTAATACAATACGACGAAATATAAGTACCTACTTGCTATAAATGTGTTTTTTTATAAGTTATGTAGTTTGAGATGTATTTCAAAGTAATTAATACATTTAAACAAATGTGTATAAATTGTGCAAAGAATAAAAAAATGATTTCAATGTTCTTTTAACTATAATGAAATTTTATACATTTTGTCTAATATTATATTATAATGTCAAAATATAATTTCATTATTAAAATTAACTAGTAAATATTTATTTAAAACCAAGCCAGTAACTTTCACTTACAATGTCCTAACAACGAGCTATCTGCACTTAGGCGCGGTAGACATTGAATGTACAAATCTACGAGAAACACGAATTCTAGGGCCCAACGTAGCGGTTATTTTGTCGTGCGGCTATTTTCTCGAATATCAAATAAATCGAGTTGACCAACGATATTGTATTCAAGTGAAGAATAAAATAAAGAATGACTAGCGCGCGCGAAAAAACAGCAGAGAAATTGATTTTGCTGATGGGCTGAAGGGATCTTGTTTCACAAACTGAATTATCATAAAAATTTCGGTTCACAGAAAATGTTTCATAGAATATTCGGTTCAAATATTTTCATTTCGAATATTATTGTTTCAACGACTATTTACTTCATAGAATATTCAGTCCACATATTTTCATGTCAAATATTATTACTTCAACGACTATTTACTTCATAGAAACATACTTCACAGAAATTTGATTAATTTAATAACATACATTAGTTAGAAAGGCTCTGTTGGTTAGGTTAGAACTGTGACCACATCGCACGAGCCGAGCGAGCGTGCCGCGGCAGCGGCCGGTGAGTGTCAGGAGCGAATTTTCGGCGAATGAACTTAAGTGACAAAAAAAATGTTCTTGAGAATACTTCTTACAAAAACCAAACATTATGAGCAATAATAATACTTGATTTGATATATGAAAATTCTAAGAAATGTATTTTATTTGTGAATAAAATCTATGATTTAAATTTCTTTGAAGTAACTATTCTGCGTATTGATTATTTGCTGAAATGATAAAACAAGAAACAATTTATGTGAAACGAAATTCTATGAATTGATAAAACAGTGTACAACCCTGCTGATGCGATGCGATAAAGTAGAATGAAAAGATGAGTTTATGAATTTTCCACAGGTCATTCATTCAGTTAATTAGATCATAAAATTTAAAAGTGTTCTTGAAACCTTTTTTTAGATTGGTCTAAAAAAGGCGATTACATGTTAGTGTCTCAACCAGAACTTTTATTTATATTCATTGGTTGCTTTTCCACAATGTGTCAATTCCGTTGTTATATTATAAAAGAAGGTAGATCATTATGCAACCGACCGCGCAACCTATTTCAAAGAGGGATATCTGCATTCATGCAATGAAGGAGATTAAGAAGAGTACCAGCAGTCAAACCAATATGACAAGTTCTTTTCTATGACGAGTCAGGAGACCTAAATCTGTTCACGTATGAACAGTCATTTAGTGTCAAATTCAACCAAATTGAATCAGATCGCAACAGCCAAATATGGCCATTTTTGACCGTAATTGACAGTCTGTCAAATTCAGTCCCTTTGGTCATTTACAACATCAATCTTAAGTAATAATAATAGTTGTAATAAATATAAGACAGTGATGCTAGGTTCAATTCTACTAAATTCAAGAAATGACTTGTCCAGTATGGTTCACATTTCTAGTAGGCGTGCGTTCCGTTGACATTTTGACTGAAAAGAGAACCGCGACAAGAGACCCGCCACGCCGGCCGTACTAGTCAGTTACGCGACAATGATCTCTATCACCTAGAACATAGCTTGCGGTTGCGCGGCGCGCCGCTCGAACTGGAATGTGTCGGAGAGGTAGAGGCCGAACACGGCGACGCTGTAGAACACCGTCAGCCCGAACAGCGCCATGCTCGCGCTCGCCGTGAACATGTTCGAGTATTCGCATCTGCAATACAAATACACTCATTCAAAAGCAAGCACAATTGTATCCGCCAACGACGAAGACCGCTCCGTATGGTCAAAGAATTAATTGTTTATTTTATCTATGGTATGGTGTACATGTTACCGTTAATGTGTATAATTCAGGCATTATATACAATGCCCAAGCAATGTATACAATGCCGGGTGCGTTTAGGCAATGTATGAAATATTACGAATTTGATTATCCATTGTATACTTTGCCTAGGCAATGTATACAATGCCTAGGTATTGTTTACGGATGCGCAGCCGGCAATGTGTGTAAAAGGGTTCACTAAAAAGAAATTTCACTGTCAGAATCGTCCTTCGGCATATATTTTGGGTAGAGAAGATAATTTGATTCTTATTTTTTCCTTATCTAAATATCTTTAGTTATAATGTCGAAGTATAAAACGACAAATCAGAAAAGGAGGTCAATTCGTGTCTGTTCGTTATTGTTTAGAAAACCCAGTGGTCTTCCGGCAATGTGTGAAATACAATAGATTTTGCCTTTTATTATCAAGCTTTATAGAGAACACAAAGGTTATTAACGACAAATCAGAAAAGGAGGTCAGTTCGTGTCTGTTCGTTATTGTTTAGAAAACCCAGTGGTCTTTCGGCAATGTGTGAAATATATAGATTTTGCCTTTCATTATCAAGCTTTATAGAGAACACAAAGGTTATTAGTTTCTCATTACTCATACTCTGAAAGTAGATCTGAAGTTGCCTGAGGAGCGGGATGAAAGTAATACTTTACATCCCTAGGGAGAATCATTTTCAACTGACAGCTGTCAAATTATTTAAAAAAAACTAGTTCTTTTTCACATATCTATTGAACCAACTTTCTATACAGCCACGATGTAAAATTGAAATAACTTAAAGTTAAGTATTGATTAAAGAATTTATATTTTTTAAATAACTTTATTATAATTTAGTTTCAACAATTTCTTTAAAATAACTTAGATTTGGGCAAAATATTTACCATTTTTCCAGTGATGAAAATAAAAAAAATGGCTGAATAGCTGGCCGGCCACAGAAAAAAAGCAAACAAAATAAGCGGGATTCGATCTGCATTTATTTTTTCGATTTGAATACTTGTTTATACGTATAGCAGAGATTTGTACCTATAAAATGAGTTCATCTGATTCTGATATGAATTTAACGCCTGATTTTATAAGAGTAAAGGCTAAAGCGGTAGTGGAAAATAAAATTTACTAATTTTTTCTTTAGCTAATTCATGTTTTTATTTTTACTTTCCTTGTATTTGTAATGAAAAGCACAGTGTTCACCTCGGGTTAAAGACTTATTTAGTCCCTCGAACTATTAGCGCCCTCACTTCGTTCCGGGCGCCAAACCCCGTCTCGGGACTAAATAAGTTACTTTCACCCCTAGGGTAACAATGTACTATTGTTCAATTTCACAAACTGTAAACCTTTCTAGACAGAAAGAGTTTCTCTGTATGACGTGCTTTTATTAGGTTGCGAGGAGCGAAGCGACGAGCATGTTATGTTGACATGAACCAGCTGCAAGAGCTGAGCGAGCGAAGCGAACGTGCCGCGGTAGCGGCCGGCGAGTGCCAGAAACGACCTCATTTTCATTTTCATTTTTTATACTTTGATATAACACACGCCAAACAGTTATGGTCAGCAAGAAGAGCGTACCCGACCTGGATAGGCCGTCGCCGAAAAACGACGCGCAGGGGATCACCCCTTTTTTTTTTGCATAGGCAAAAATGCATTACGCATTATCCCGCTACCTGGGTGGGGCAGCGGGGGAGTGTAGGAATCTCCGTCACAGAAGGTGACGGTATACCCACTAAAAAATACCCCCGGTATACCTCATCGCCTTGACGGGACGACATGGTGCCTGGTTCGGATTACCGTGCCGTCCCTGGCGGATGGCCCAGCCTTCACGGCGGGCCTCCTCACGCAACAGGGGCATCTCGGTATACGGGGACACCCCCAGACAGGAGCACCGTGCAATGGGGTGAAAGCCCATCGACTTTCACCCCGGTGCTGCTTTTAGGGAGCAGGGAGAAGGCTCGCAAACCACCGTCTCCTCACTCCCCGCCGTCTGCGTCGGAGAGGGCCCGCCTGAGGATCTTCCTCCCGGGCCCTCTCCGCTCTCTCCTTCTGCGACATCACCTCTTCGCAGAAGGAGACCATCGCCTCCCACCCTCTCTCGCTCGCCAACATGGCCCATATCAGGGCCGGGAGCGAGAGATCAGTACCAACTTCATCCACCAATGTGCGACGCTGCACCGCCCAAGCAGTGCACACCTCGAGAATAAGAATAAGAATAATTTATTTGCTCCTGAACAGGGTTTACAGAAGAAGGAACAGTAATAACATAGTATGATCGCCTATCCAGCCATTACAATAGCATGCAAATACATTTCACAATTATAAAATGGTTAGCATAACATTTGCCACAGAACTTAAACTTTAATTTCATCTCCTGCATCTCTGACTGACTCCGACCACACATCCGAGAGTCAACATGGTCACATTAATGAGTTACAGATTGACTGATTCTCCTTGTTATTTAAAAAGTATTTGAGAGAATAATATAAATGCGCTACAAGCCACTCTCGTAATGACTTCTTAAATTGATTAAAGGACATGTCTTTTATATTTTGTGGAATCTTATTATAAATTAATACACACATGCAAAAAATGTTTTTTTGAATACGAGTACTTTTTGGGATGAACTCAAGGACCAGTCTATTACAATTTCTGGTATTTCGGGGATATAAATTAGGGGAGATAATTTCGGGGATATAATTACTTTTTAAAAAGATTAGGGTTTAATTTGACAAGTTTGGCGACTTCGAATATATATAGAGAGGGCAATGGTAGGATGTTCAAAGATTTAGAAAGTGGCCTACATGATACATAAGGTGCTACTCCACAGACTGCCCTTACACTTTTTTTTTGAGCGAGGAATGCCCTTTGCATATCGGTGCTGTTTACCCAAATGATTAGTGCGTAACGCAGCACTGATTCTGCATTTCCAAAGTAGGCTGTGAGAGCTGTATCCTTTGTTGCTGTTTTTGTCAATTTATATAAAACAAATGAAAATCTAATAATTTTATTACATACTTTATCTACATGTTGTTTCCAGTCAAGTTTATTGTCTATTTCTATGCCAAGAAATCTTACATAATTTTCATGTTTCAGTACTTGTCCTTGATAATTTATACTTAAGTTTGTGGAATTATTAAAATTAATGTAGCATGTCTTGTCAATATTCGTTTTTAAATTATTAGAATTAAGCCAATTAATAATTGTATTAAGTGTTTCATTTACGTCATGCTCGTGTTCAATTATATCCTTATCTTTATTCGTTGACACTATTACTGATATGTCATCAGCAAACAGTATACTTTCATGTTCAATGCAGAATGGGAGATCTTTAATATAAACTAGAAATAGCAGTGGTCCCAGAATGCTCCCTTGTGGAACTCCAAATTCATTGGCTTTAAGTTCAGATTTGTGAACTTGTATACAATTTTTATTACTGACTTGAGTGATTTCCACCGACTGCATTCTGTCACGTAGGTATGTCATGATCCAGCTTAAGACTTTACCTCTGATACCACTATTCTCCAATTTGAACTTCAGGTGGGTATGTGAAAAGTCAAATGCCTTTGACATATCAAAGAAAAGGACGGTAGCGTAGTTACCATTATTTATACTTTGTAGTGTATTGTTAACTAAGTCAAAAGCTGCTAGCGCTGTTGATTTACCCTTTCGGAATCCATATTGATTTTTATTTAATACGTTATATTTCTCGAAAAATGACACAAGCTTGTTGTGCATTACCTTTTCATACACTTTTGACACAACAGGTATAAGTGTAATTGGGCGGTAATTGTTTAAATAAATTTTTTCACCTTTTTTTTGTACAACGGTTTTACGACTGCTCGTTTTAGACGATCAGGAAACGTACCAGTTTCTATCGACAGATTTATTAAAAATGCTAGTACCGTGCCTACCTGTTCTTTGCATGCTTTTATGACTTTAGTGCACACATTATCGTTTCCCTCAGAGTTGGTATTATTTAGTGTCATAATTACTTTTTGCACATATTCTTTGTCAATAGGCGTAAGATAAATTGAATTATTTAATGAAATAATATTATTTTTGTAATTAATGTCAGTTTGTTGATTCATGTTATATGTCAAATTAATAAAGAAATCATCAAACATATTAGCAATTTTATTAGGGTCAGTTACAATATGTCCATTAAGTTGAATTTCGTCAATGTGGTTATTTATGTCTAAGGTGCCACATGCCTCGCTTTGTATTACTCTCCATGCTACCCTGGAAATATTCTTGCTTTTTAGTACGAATTTAGTGTTAGTATTTATTTTTGCTTGAAATATGCATTTTTTTAATAATCTAGAGAGTATTTGCGATAATTGTGTTTATCATCTCGGTTTTTTCTAGTGTAATATTTATGTCGTAAATTCCTATTTGTTGCACAACTCATTTTTAAACCCTTAGATATCCATAACAGGTGTGGTTTTGTGTTTTATTTTGTCTTAATAGTAGGAAAGCAAAGTTCGTATAGTAAACAAAACCAATCATAAAAACGATTAAAAGCTATATTTGCGTCAGTCTCGTTATAAACGTCAATAAAAGACAAACTGCCCAAGTAATCCTTGAACTTTTCTATATTTTCCGGAGAGTAACATTTCTTATAATTAAATATAGCCTTCGGCATAGCTGGTGTCAATTTTACATTAAAACACAATAATTGCGCTGTGTTATGGTCGGACAAGCAAAGAGACAACAACGATCCAGAAGCACTTCTGATATTACTAATAATATGGTCTAGGCAAGATGAATTTCTAGTAGCTTCCGTAATGTGCTGTTTCATATTAGTTTTTTAGTAAATCTGTGAAATGCCTTGTACAGCCATTGCCCCTTAGAGTATTTATATTGAGGTCCCCTACAATAATAATTTTTTGCCTGCTGTATTTTTGTAGATATACTCGTAGGTTAAGCAAGCGCTCTAAAGTATCGAGAAAGCGATCAAAGTGTCGCCGCAGAGGACCTGTACACACACACAATTATACTCGTAACATTATGTACAGGAATAGTTATAGAGCAACACTCAAAGTGGAAGTTCGCAGACAAATCATCAAAAATGTTATTTTTTTTATAAGGGACGCCTCTTCTTATCATAATACATATCCCTCCTCTTTTTTTATTCCTTGAATAATGTGTTGCCAGTTCCTAATCGCGAATATTTATATTTTTTTCTTCCCCATTCTTTACAAAGGTCTCTGAGAAACATATTACATCAGGATGAAAATTAAGCTCGGACAGAGTGATCTCTATTGTCTCTGTTTTAGAGAGTAGGCCTTGGATATTTTGGTGAAGGACATAGAACTTATTTAAACATTTAGGAACGAAAAAAGTCCGTGACTTGATAATCGTCCGTTCGTAATAGCTCTGTAGCGCACCTTTTTTTTTAAAGTAGTACGGTATTGTTCCTTTTTTGCACTGTGGTGATGGATTTTCATTATTATTATTGGAGTTCCCTGATGTAGTATTTTTGTAATGAACTGAAAAACTGTCCTTTATCAATTTGAAATTTGTAATATAATTTATTTTGTATTTCTCATAATCAATTTCAATGTTTATTTTAAAGCTTATCAATTGTTTAATAGACATACTTATAGGATAATCAGCCAAAAGTAAATCAGTGTTTATGAATGTACAGTTTGTGTAATTTCCAGTTAATGCATTAATTTCGTAATTTAATCTATTTACATTCAAATAACAATTTCGCTGTACGCTCAATAAAAATACTTTACATTTAGTTATGCAACACAACATATTACATATATTGGATATAATTGAATATGGGTTTTTATCATTGCTGCCTACTGATAAGATAATAATGTCATCTTTAGTCAATGAATCATACAATGGTATACAGCTATTCAGTACTTGCGAGCTTAATGCGAATGGTTTCACTATACCAGAGACGCCATAATTACAATCATTCCAGCCATTTGAGCGAAATTTTATTAGTTCTGTTGCCAGGCCTTTAACTTGTTGATCGCCGACAATATAGATATTAGGTTTTGAGCTAACTACTTGTTCACACCTAGGGACATCTACCGGCTGGGCCTGGGATGCGTTAAAGTTATCGACCATACAGCTTGCGCCAGAGTTGTCAATGTTCCGTGCGTAGTTTTCCTCTCTATCAATAGATGGCGCAGGTGGCGATTTATCATCAAGAGAAAAATCTAATTGTTTATGTTTAATTTTTTTCCCCTTATTCCTCAATGTTATATTTTTTTTGGAACTCGAGTGGTTTATGATGTCAGTTAGGTATTTTTCTTTATTTTCTTGCTTGGATAGTACCTTCTTCAGTTCAGAATTTTCTAAATGCAAGTTGTCAATTTCACTCTCGGCTATTAGTAATTTTTCCTGCAAGTCTCTGTTTCTCTTTTCTAATTCTTCAATACTTTCCTCCAAATTCACTTTTCCAACATCCGGACAGCTACTATTCAGCCTGCTAACTGTAGTGGACAGTGTTTGGTCATACAGTTCTTCGTCAGACAAGGAGTGAAAGGAATTATTTGTCGAAGCATTTACCCTATAATCACACTTCCAGCCTGGTTTGTTTACTCGTTCGACAACTAAGGTTAAGTCTTCGCTTGACTTCTCCTCATATTTTTGCTTTGTTACGGGGACTTTCTTTGGTGAAATAAGTTTCTTACTCGTGGATGCGCTGGGCGGTGTCCTCCTCGGCGTAGCACCTGGTGGCACCTCGGGGTGGGCTCCCCCCTCCGGGCGATGTTATGCAGGTACTT
This sequence comes from Udea olivalis, assembly GCA_947369235.1. NCBI lineage: Eukaryota > Metazoa > Arthropoda > Insecta > Lepidoptera > Crambidae > Udea > Udea olivalis. The sequence goes on along the minus strand of OX376349.1, from coordinate 5,955,244 downwards.
TCCGAAACAGCCATGTCCGGAAAGTACCTGCACCAGCCGGTACGTAAGGAGCCTCTTTTCCCTACGTACCCACCCACTGGTCGAGCACCGGCCTGATCGCGTCTATGGTTAGTCGGCCATAGAGCGGGTCGGCCAGGTCCTCCGCCCACCTGAGCAGTAGCGCACTCTGGGCACGCCGGCGCACTCCCTCAATAGCATCCCAATATGGGCGCTCCCCTATTGCTCTCGCTGCTGTGCGGAACTGGTACACAGCAGCGAGAACATCCGCCTCCAGCTTCCAGGGAGCATGCCAGCCAGAACACAAGCAGCCCCCCCCCCCCCCCCCCCCCCGATACCGTACGGTACCCACGTATAACCCTCAACACGATTAACCTCACGAGCTGGCCGATGTGCTCGCCAGGCGGAGGGTGGCCGTGGCGTCCCAGCAGGAGACTCGCTGGAGAGGCAACAGGTCCCGTAACATCGGGCACGGCTACAAGCTGATCTACGCGGGTTCTCCTGGTGGGGCCAATGGAGGTCGTTCTGGGTGGCGATCTGAATACGGGTGTGTTCAGTGGTTTTGGTTTTGGCGGTCGTTACGCTGAAGGCGAAGAGATTCTCCGGACGTGTATGGCCACCGACTTGGCCGTCGTGAACACGTTCTTCAAAAAGAGTCCCGAGCATCTGACCACCTACAAGAGCGGTAGGAGCGCAACCCAGACTACGACTACTTTCTCACCAGGAGAGCCCAGATCGGCAAGGTAGCTAACTGTAAGGTCATACCCGGAGAGAGTCTTACTGCCCAACACCGTCTACTTGTGATGGACCTGCGAGTGAAGCCTCGAGGCAAATGCCGGGAGCGCTGCCCGCCCCGAACCAGGTGGTGGCAGCTTGTAGGAGCCAGATCCATGACTTTGCTGCCGCTGTCGGTGCCCTGTGCATCGTAGCGGATAGTGAGTCCGGCAAACAGCTCTGGGATAGGTGTCAGGCAGCGATCGCCGGGGCGGCGAGGGTGGCGTTGGGTGTGTCTCGGGGCGGACGTGGGCTTGACAAGGAGACCTGGTGGTGGAACGAAGCAGTCCAGAAGGAGATCAGGGTAAAGAAAGCCCTCTTCAAAGCGTGGCAAGCGTCCAAATCTCCTGAAGATCGCGCCGACAGGGAGGCCAAACGTGCCTTTAAACGAGCTCTAGCCAGAGCCAGACGTGACCATTAACGTCCTTTGTACGATAGGTTGGAGTCGTCTGAGGGGCAGAAGCTCGTTTACAAGATGGCACGTTCGAGAGTCAAAGCGGCCCAGGATATTTCCATGTCCCGCTCTGTTAATGACACTCTTGGTAACCTGTTATGCGAGGACCGCGCGGTGAAGGAGAGATGGCGCTCTTATTTCCACGAGCTGCTTAACAAGCAGCACAAAAAAGTGCAGTCACCTGAACTCCCTCCAAATCAGAGACTAGTGCCCTCGGTAACGCCTGATGAAGTCCAGTCGGCTCTTCGCCGCATAAAGAACCGGAAAGCTGTCGGACCCGATGGAGTCCCTATCGAAGCGTGGAAATTGATGGGCTCTCGTGGTGTGGGCATACTTACCTTTTCAACCGCATTCTCCTCACGGGGAAGATACCTGACTAATGGAGACTGAGCATTATCGCGCCAGTCTTCAAGGGCAAGGGCTCGGTGCAGGAATGCAGCAATTATCGCGGCATAAAGGTGATGTCCCACACCATGAAGCTCCTCGAGCGTATTGTAGACTCTCGGATCCGACAGGAGTGTACAAGCTCGGAGTGTCAGTATGGGTTTCGACCGGGTTGCGGGACCATGGACCCCGTATTTGCCTTGAGAACGCTCATGGAGGGATACAAACTGAAGAATACACCTCTGCATCTCCTTTTCTTAGACATGCAGAAGGTCTTCGACTGTGTCCCTCGTGAGATGATCGGCTGAGCGCTGCGGTCCAGGGCCGTTCCCGAAGTCTTTATTGACATTATCCGGGACATGTACCACGATTCCAGTTCCATAGTTAAGACTGCGGTTGGTGACACGCTTCCCCTCCCTATCACCGTTGGAGTACACCAAGGCTCCGTGCTTAGCCCCTTTCTGTTCAGCGTAATATTAGACGTTCTGTCAAACATCATCCGAGGCCACCACGAGCAACCACCCTGGTTGCTCATGTATGCTGATGATATTGCGCTAGGAGATTCGGACAGGGGACGGCTGGTACAACGGGTGAATAAGTGGAAAAAATCACTTGAAAACGGCGGTCTAAAACTTAATGTGGCGAAGACGGAGTACATGGCCTGCAACACCACAGATCCCCAGTCCGTCCGCATAGGCGTTGATGTGGTCGAGCGCACGAACCGTGTCAAATACCTGGAGTCTGTGTTAAGCGCGTCCGGGGACTACGACCGCGACGTCAGAGCCCGAATTTCCGCGGCTTGGGCCAAATGGCGTGAGGTGACTTATGTCATTTGTGACCCCCAAAATCCACAACCATCATTAGACCTGTCCTTTTATATGGCAACGAAACATGGCCGTTACTAGAGCGACACAAGCAGGAGTTGCGCGTCACGGAAATGAAGATGCTGCGGTGGATGTGTGGAGTCTCACGCAAAGATCGCGTGCGTAACACCCACATCCGCGGCGGCCTCCGTGTTCGTGACATCGCAGACAAGCTGCAGGAGTGCCGCCTTCGTTAGTATGGTCATGTCTCACGGAGATCGGCAAACTACGTGGGCAACAAATGTCTGGCCATGCCGCCCCCGCCAGGTACCGGTAGAAGAGTCTGTTGGCACGCATGTCACCCTTAACGACGTCGACCCAAGAAGCGGTGGCTCGACGTCGTTAAGGGTGACATGCGTGCCAACAGACTCACCACTGAGGATGCACAAGACCACACGAAGTGGGCCAAGAAAATAAAAAAGGCGGACCCTGAGACCCCACACACCAGTGTGGGTTCACAACCGGGATAGACCGCACGGATGATGATGATGATATTATAACTTAAGATATTTTGATAATGCGTTTCATACTTTGATATTTTAACTAAAGATATTTTGATAATAAAAACATGATTCGATTTATCTTTCCTACATGTATGTAAAATGTATGCCAAAGGACGATTCTGACAGTGAACTATCTTTTAGTGAACCCTTTTACACACATTGCCGGCTGCGCATCCGGCATTGTATGCATACCTAGGCAAAGTTAAAATAATTAATATTTCATACATTGCCTGTTCGTACAATACCTAGGCATTGTATACAATGTCGGATTACACAAAGTATAGTTCACTTCAAACTTCTAGCCCACTCTGAAGTTGTATGGGGAAATCTACTAGGGAGGCGGAGCTTTATATAACCACACCTTTTTCTGTTCCCTTTAGAACGCTCAAAGTGATTTGAGCACACTATTTTCTTAGCTACAATGTTCCTATTCCTTTCACTCATACATGTCAGATAGAATGTGAGATGTCTGACACGTGTGCCATATTTAAGCTTGTCATTTATTGTATGACGTGCAATTTCCAGTTATGGAATATCGATAGGGGAGTCCAGTAGTTTCGGAGTCTATTTAATGCAAACATAAAAATAAGTCTTTCCTCTTTATGATATGATATTAGTGTAGATTAATTCTAACAAAAACATAAATGTGGAATGAGAGCAAAGTTCAATATTATGATATATGCCTTGGTGGTTGACTTGAACGACGAAAGAAGTGAGATCTAAAAGGTTGCCAAGTTAAATGGTCAGTAGGATAATATATTGAAGCCTAAGGTCTGACTTGGCTAGTTTTCATATGCGAATTATATTAAAGCCAAAAGTGGCTTCAAATGGCTCCACACGGTGCTGCTCGCCAGTTCTGTGAGCTAACACTTGGCTTGGCACCCTACCGCGTGTTTAGATTAGTTATGTTCAGCGGTGGACTTCTTCCAGCTACACATGACGATGATGGTAACCAGGCTCACCTGAAGAACCAGACGACAGTCAGGGCCACAGACACGAGCGTCATCAGGATGTTCTCGAGGTCCCACGAGCGGTCGCGCGCCTCGCCCTCCGCCGCCAGCTCATGCCGGGCGCCCGCACCTTCCTCGGGGGTCGCCTGCCGGCAACGATACAAAAGAAACGATATAAAATAAAGAAACATTTTATTACTAAAAGCTGCCTCGACAGACTTCATTCTGTCAAAAGTAATTGCACGTCGCAGCGTCGGTAAAGCAAATCTTGCCCGCGTTTCTCCGAGTCTGAAACGTATCGCCGACTGTCACTTCTCCGATTGACTCTTCGCCGACAGAACGTTTCGCCTTCGCGTACTACGCCGACAGAACCATTCACCTACGAACGTTTCGCCGACAGAACGATTCACCGTCGAGCAATACGTCGACAGAACGATTCGCCGACAGAACCTTTGACCTAATAACGACTCCCCGATATAACGTTTCATCCTCGAGTAGTTCGCCGACAGAATCTTATGTACAGACATCATGTGAGGTGCAAACATCGGTTGATTTTCTTCAAGTAACATTTTTAAGCTAACACATTTTAAAAATTGTGTCGATACATTGACATCATCATTTCCGAACCAACGATTATTGCTTTCGCTTCTTTAGGGATGACTTCGTTTTCAATTATGTGAAATGCATATCGATGCACGATTATTTCCGTTGGCGTCATAGGTAAATTTTTAGGCTTTGTGTAATTGGTATCCTGGAGTATTTATTTTATTTATATAATTTTACATTGTAAAATCAAAACCAAAGTTTAATAATAACTAGTTTATTGCTAGCTGTCTCAAAAAACAGAGAAATAGTAATATCACATTTTTATAGATTTTGAAAGAAAAAGATGAATCCTACTCGTACATACATAGAGGCGCTGCTGGCATTCACCTATATATACCTTTTTTTTGTTGCTCAATCATAATTAAATATAGCCTATGTTACTCCCTGATAATGTAGCTTCATATTAGTTACAGATTTTTTTAAATCGGTCCAGTAGTTTCGGAGCTTATTCAATACAAACAAACAATGAAATCTTTCCGCTTTATAATATTAGTATAGATTTACTAAACCTTACAACTATGATGACAAGGTTTCCCACCAGCCCTACTACTAATTCTTTGGACTGGTCAAAATAGGCATTTTACACACTGCAACTTTATGCAGCGATGCAAACGCGCGTGACTTAATTAGTAATATCAAAAAGTATAACTTTTAACTGGTCGTCTGTCGATGCACCGCCCGGCGGTATATTTTACTGTCTTTCTATTGTGTCTGTCACATACGACAGCTTCGTAACTTCGCGTTAACTATTTCTCCCGTCAAGATATAAAGCCTAAATTAAAAAATATATAGCCTTTGTCACTTTTTGATAATGTAGCTTTATATTTGTGAAACAATTTTTGAATTCGGTCCATAAGTCTTAATCATTCCTCTTTATAACGTTAGTACGGATATAATATCGTTTAGTACTTACCACCAGTCATTATTATTCTTATAATTACAAATTACAGTTGCAACGAAGCAGAAACAAAACATTAAATAGTGCGCGGCGTCCTATCGATCAAGGTCATGTTTAGGGAGCTTCGGAATCGTAACTAATCACATAGCACGAGCGTTCATATTCCACTGTGCGCCGCTGAACAAAACCGATTGAGCTGTCAGAGCGCAGGGTCGCAACTCGCTGATTTATTTATTAACATCATAACAAAAAGTACTACTTGAAGTATTAATATAACATCGTTTTGTACTAGGTGGAAGACATTACTATTCATATAAGTACAAGTTACAGTTGAAACCAATCAGATACAAAACATAAAGCTCTCATTAGCGAGCCGTTACTGTAACCATTGCATGTACTGGTAACAAAAAACATAGTGTGTACGTGGTTTGCAAACCTGCTGCGAGCTTTACGCGTGCGGCTCGCAGCGAGCCGATGATTAAAAGGTACCTATTGCTGTAACCGTAACGTTTCACGTAACCGTAACCGTTACTGTTACCAAAAACATAGTGTGTAGGTCCTACAGGTTCGCGAGCCTGCAACGAGCGCTACACGAGCCACTCACAGCGAGCCGACGATGGTCGGTTTTTGCCGCGAATCAAAGGGCGCTCGGCAGCTCGCAGTGCATGTAGACTTCACGAACACACTCGTTACTGTATATGTCCGGTTACAGAAATGAGTACGCTCGGTGAAAGCGTTCGGGCGACGTCCTGAGCTTAAGCTGTATTACGCGTACACACTAGGACCTCGTTACTGTATCACGCAAGTTTCGGTTACGTTCGCTATAAGTTCCCGGCTTCAAATAACGCGCTAGGCGGCGCGCGTACCTAAAGTTTGAAGTGCCCCAGGCCTGGCTGTACGTACCTGATGGCGCGCGCTCGGGCCCGGCCGCTTGGGGTGCACGAGCGCGTGCACGACGGCGCGGTGGTGCAGGCCGGCCGCGCGCAGCGTGCAGCCGTCCTCCAGCACGCGCCCGTTGAAGATCAGCCGCACGCGGGACTCCGCTGACAGTTCCACGGAGAAGTGACGCCTGGGACAAATTATAAAGAATTTTAACTATTATTATTAACCGCCAGGTGATCCCTTAGTTGGATGTGCCACTAGAGCCGGAAAGATATTTTATAAATACAGATGGGGGAAAACAGAAACAAAGATACAGATACACAGATAAAAAATTACTCCGGAGACTTTAATTACTAATTTGCAACTGCGGCGGTTAGAGGCCCGCGCACACGACGTACTTTTCTCTCCAGCGGAGATAAAATTACACTCCGCGAATAAAAAGCCTGCCGCGGATTTACCGCGGACTCGAACGCACACGGTGTGCGATCATTTGCTGTCCGAGGTACTACTGTAATTTAGATTTAGGGTATGATTCGTCAGGTCTAAAAATTGTTCTGATTCGTCAAGCGGTTTTTATTGCCCCCCTTTGTTCATATTCGTCAAATGCTAAATAAGTTTATATTCGCTAAGCCATGTAAAAGTTCCGATTGGTCAAATCAACGAGAAGTTCTAATTCGTCAAGTCTTACACGAGGTAGAATCAAGAGAAAACGTTTTAAAAGAGAATACTGGGTCCATCCCATCATTTCGAATCGATTTTTAACGCGGAGTGAAGTCCGCCTAGTGCGTTGACTGCTCATAGTTCGTTCGTTCTATTTTTATTCGCGGACGCCCGCGCACTTTAATCCGCTACGCTCCGTGGGCGTCCGCGGTGTTTCGGCGGACTTTTGGTTCGGCGTAATTTTAGTCGTCCGTGTGCGTTGCTCGATACAGTTTGTAAGGGATTTTACGGAGAAAAACGCCGCGGGTAATCCCTCGTCTGTGGCAGCCCTTAATGGATTCAAGCAAAGGCAAAAAAGTACATTCAGAATTTAGGAGACTGCCATTAAGATTCTTGATAGAAATATGCAGTCTGACATGACTTCATTGTCAAATAGCGTTTTGCTTTCTTACTTATTTGGAAATTACTTTTCGGATCCTTTTAAATTACCGTTGTTGGTAGTTTTCTTGTAGGAAACTCACGCGTATAATAGTATATTTTATAGCGAGGGACTAAACGAAGCCATAATACACCAGAGGTGGTTTGAATAGTCAATTTAGTACAAAAACATTTAAAACCGAACTTTACACCTGACAAAAGTTTTTTCTTCTGAACTAAAACACAGATTAACAATTTAAAACACATGGAGCCACCTTCTTTGCGTACAAACCATGTAACTAAAGCTCTCAACATTTTCCCAATGAAGACGGTCCACACTCCACAGATAATAGTATATATTTACTGGCTGTTTGAGTTTGCCTTTGTCACATGAAAGAAATTAAAAAACTAATTACTTTTTACTCCCTAGCCACTCACGTGTTTGGCGCGGCTGGTGGGATCACCGTTTTGCGGTTGCGCCGCGCATGAAATTTGATACCACTCCGGACCACTCGCCGCTTGAGATGTAAACGCGATTTATGAGTCACACGTGTGGCTTTAACCTAAACAAATGACTGTTTCTAACGGAGGAATAGATGCTCTATCTGATTTTGAATACAATATGCTTAGCATACTTAGTAATAATTTACAAAAAATATCAAACTTCATTAGTGCGACAAATTTACGACTTAATGAACGAAAAATTTTTTATTGTAGAATACAGCACGATGACATTTGTTTTTTTTATATTTGAATCCATCCTAATATTGGTTTTCCTTTTTATTAAGATAATTTTAAACATATGTTTGACTTGAAAAAAAACCATAAAAAAATTTAGAAGTTTGCAAATAAATTTCGCTATAAATGAATAAATTAAATAAATGTCTAAAAATAAATGTTCGAAAATAGAACAAAAATATGTTCAGCTATAGAAAGATACGTTTCCTATCTTTAATATTTGGTAAGAAACATAGTATTAATTATCAGGAATCACCAAGTAAATAAATAGAATAAAAAAGTTACATTATCAGCAAAAAAAATAAAGATTTACCAATTTGTCCACATTTTAAACAAATACTTGGGTGATCTTATGAAAATCTGTTTCGAAATACCCATATTTCGAAACAGAGCCAACTGAAGATTATATTGATATTCAACACCTTTACTAATACATAATTCTAGTATTTTTAAGGAATTTACGATCACATATTACATCGTCATCCATGCTAAGCGGCAGCCAGTTTTCACTAAGCATATTCTGAGACAGTCATTTAAAAATTCTTTGATTTATTTTAACGAACGCATGACTTTGAGTGATGCATTTGTCCATAGTCTATGTAATTTTTTTTAAAAGGAAAGAAACGGCCCTGTGATTCAGTTATTTGAGCCTGTTGAGTATGCAAAGCGACCCACTTGCCACCGTGCAACCATGTTTGCATAAAAGCACTTTGGACGACTGTTTTCATGCAACCGTGGTTGCAGAAAGCACTTTAGTGGCTAGGGACTAAAGTGGTCACTTTAGCCCCGCTTCGTAGGGCTATATTGGCGTACTTTTAGAGCATGAGAAGTGAAAAAAAATATATCTATATATATATAGATATTTTTTTATGATCTTAGGATCATCTGAACCAAAACCGAGCAGAGCTTCAAGTACTATGGGTATAAGAGACTGATAAACATACTTATTTTTTTCTAAATAATGTTTGTCATAGGTGGAAATCGAGCCAACGGCCTCCCGTGCTAAAAGTAGGATTGCTACCCAATGGTGGCGCAATCACCAACAGGCCAGTCGATATGAAAGCTTATTGGCCCAACTGCACGCGCTTATAAAAATGAGCTCACTAACGCTCATCTAAAAGACCCTCAAAATAATTCGGTATATATCGGTATATATTTTACGCCGGAAATTACTTTTCAGGCTCTTTAAGTTTTTAAGAAGATTCAAAAAGGCAACTCTTTAATTCTGAATGTGAATACACTGCTGTGTTACGTATTTAGCAAATAATTAGGGTTTTTTATAGTAAGTATATTATTATTTTTCATTTTATTATGTTATGTAAGTAATTAGTGCTGGATTATTACCTAACAGTGGAGTATCCCTATTCACAAGTATCTAAAGCCAAATTCAGACTTTAATAATAGCTGAGTATTTTATTATTAATATTATATGAAGGGAAACAGCACAACAAGAACTTGTGTCACAATCACACGCCTACAAGCGCAGTGATGTATGTTTGTGCTTATAACTGTTTGGTGTGCATAAATCGCAAGTGCCAATTGGGTATGGGAACAATTTTTTTTTTTAAATACCTTTTACTATTTTTAAGTAACTAATTTGAATATTTCGTTGATCTAGCAGGTAGTTATTTTTTTATTAATTTTTAGACATTGCGAACTTATGACGTCACAAATTCACTTGGTGTTCCCACATGTGTTATTTCCCCGATTCATGGTAAATAAATTATGAGGAGAAAATTACTGATATACTGCACTTATGACTGAAACAGAGCTCGCCGTTCATCATGTAGAATCTCACGAGAATGTAAGAAGTAGACTTCAAATACAATTCATTTTGCCAAGTTCATAAACCAAGCCCTACCTGAAAGGGTTGGGATTATAGCGAATAGCTATTTTAGGTCCTACCTACCCGTCTGGGCAATGGGCGAAAATAATGTACGTATTATTAAAAATAACTTCGTGGAAAAATATATTTCACCTGGGGGAATTTTAAATCTTTTTTCATTTTAAATCTGCTATCTGGAATAAAACCATGCAGTAAAATCACCTAGCTAAAAATCTCACGTACGATACAGATCGCGTCGTTTGATAGGTTGATGGATAGATTATCAACCAATCACGTGAAAGGACGTTTATACGACCCAATAGGTTTCAATTGTGAGATGTCAATCTGATAACCGTCAAGAGTCCAATATGAACCTTAATATTTGCGGACGTTGGCAAACTGGGGTCATTCATTTGACCCCAGATTGCAAACATATTTAATTAAAATATCCTAGATACTTTATCTTTAAAAATGTTAAATATTTAAATAAGGTATAAAATACCAATACCTCGAAATGGTTTTCGATTTAGGACATGTTTGATTTTTGTTCTCATACCCAATTGTTCACTCTATGCAAACCGTGGGAGCCTAATCTTAACATATTCTCATCAGTGTTGATGATCTGTGAATGACGCATCAGTATGTGGATACTAAGGTCAGGTTCCACCATTTGTCATTGCACTTTACTATTCAACAGAGATAACTTATTTTTCATTACTCATACACGGAAAGTACGCTTGCAGTTGCCTGAGCATAGGGTTGAAAGCTTCACTTTCAGCCCTAGGGCTGAAAGTAAATAATTGTCAACTGTCACCTTCTATTTTGACATTTCTTTTGCGGCAAGTCGATGTATTCTATTCAGCTACAGCTGTATTTGAAATTTCTTTATCTTGATTTCAAATGAATATTTAAACAATCGAAGCAGGAATATACTCATTAATGAATGTTTCACTTAATTAGTATTTAATTGAATAAATTTGAGCTAAGCACTTACGATAGAAATAAATAAAAAATATTTTCTTTAAATAAAATAAGGCGGGGGAATTCCATCATCATTGTTTAAGTATGCTTTTTTACAAATACTAAAAAAAAAATGGTTGAATTCCACAGACAAAAAAAAGGCGGGATTGCAACTATTCGAACTTCATTCAGTTGTTTCGTAAATCGAGTGAGAAGTTTATTTGGTTGAACTTATGTATCTGATTTTTATTTACTTTCCTTATATTGGTAATGAAAAGCAGAGTGTTTACCTCGGAAGAAAGACCTTTTTAATGCCCTCGAACTATCAGCGCTCTCGCTACGCTCGCGCGCCAAACCCTCTCGTGCATTGAAAAGGTAACTTTCTCACCTTGTGTAACAATGTACTATTGACACTCACCTCGGTAATAAGTTACCAAATTATGCAGTGAAAAATGAACATCGTTTTTATTACCTTTTTCCTTATAATATGATAATTGATAATCCTAGCTTGGTTTTGTAGCAAAGACTGAGGTTTATACCATTTTATCATAAATTGTTATCTTAGTTACTAAGTAAACTGCTTAATTAAGTTATGTACAGACAATGAACAAAGTGAATTAAATAATTAATTAATAATTTAATTTCAAACTTGTGTGCGGAAGCTAATTTTTTAAAGGTGTAAAGTGAAAAAAATATTTTTATGCCTCCTTAGGAGGATACAGAAGCACCGTTATGTTCACTTACCATGTGAAATCCTTGAGTAGTTCATCCAAGTTGCCTTCGACCTCTCTCAGCGTGTCGTTGAGATATTTGAGCTTGATCAGTATCTTCGACTGGTCGTGGTCCCGGCTCGCGTGGCCGGCCTGCGCGGGCTGGCTCTCAGCGCTCGCATCAGCCTCTTGTTTGTTCAAATCGGAGGCCTTCGACGCTACTTGCTCTTCGCTATTGTCAGGTTTTGTATCCGTGAGATTTGTTTCTGAAACAATAGTGTGACATTTAAGTCTATGTATATGTCAAGAAATATTAGAAGTTTTAAAATATGTGAGGTTAAGAATGACAAGTACTATCATGCTATTTACATAGCAAAATGAGCACTAGGTCATGGTCTATATCTAAGTCAAATACTTTTTTCTGACCTTATTCCGAACCACCTTCCCTATACGTTTTTTTTTTAATTTTTTCCTTTATTACTAGGCAGTTAAGGAAAATTTAAAGCTAAGCGTGATTAAGAAAAAAAGTATCCTTAAAATTATTCTTGATATGAATATGAAGATTTACTATAATATGATAAACATGGCAAGTATTGGTCTAACTAAAGGTCTACATATTGGCCATACAACTGTATGGAGTTTAGCTGCCTTTGATTTTAGATGCCACATAATGCACATTGTCCCATTAGTTGACACAACCACCATTTGAACAACATAATTTTTCATCAGTTTTAAGTGACAAACCAAATTCATCCAAAAATAACCAGGTTGAATTACCAGGCCTAGTGAAGAAATCGCAGCCGGCCGTCACGTCCGCCTCCATGGCGTTGACGATGCTGTCCATCTCCCTGATCTGTTCGTGGCCGGCCGGCTCCGGCGCCTCCTGCGCTTCCGAGTCTTCGATCGTCGAGTCGGCAGCGCCTTGGACGCTGCCGGAATCTAGAACATAGGTAAACTAAAATAATACAATAATTTTAACAGTTTCGGCATCACAATTGGGTATAAGACAGATAGTCCAGTCAACGAAAAGGTATAGAGGGAAATGCTTGGAACACAATTTTTGACTTCGTAACTTTGTTTGGACTAGTTAGGAGGTGAACATATCAAAAGTCCCCGCCCGTAGCCCTTAAGGGGGGTCAAGTCAAGTTTTTCGCATTGAAATAATAATAATAAATAATAATAATAAATATCCCTGGACATTATTCCACACAGCGCCATCTAGCCCCAAAGTAAGCAAATGAAAGCTTGTGTTATGGGATACTAGACAACGGATAAACATACTTAAATACATTTTCTTTTGTAAATACATACTTATTATACATAGGAGACACCCACTAGACAACGGATAAACATACTTAAATACATTTTCTTTTGTAAATACATACTTGTTATACATAGGAGACACCCAGACCAGTACAAACAGACATGTTCATGCACACAAATGTTTGTACTGTGCGGGGATCGAACCCGCGACCTCTGGTGTAGTAGCCAACTTCTTAACCATTACACCAAGTCGGTCGTCAAACCAAGTCATCGCTACAATTGATGGGTATTGGCTTAATCACCACGCTTGCCAAATGCGGGTTGGTAATCACAAACCCGGGCTATGTTCCGAAAAAACCGGAAACACACTTTGTGACCTGGGTATTGAACCCGGGACCTCCGGGTTTCGGGCCGAGCTTTGAAACCACTCGGCCACGGAGGAGTCTGTAATTTTGGTAAAAAATGTTTTGCTGTTTTTGACCGGATAACTCGTCGACGATGCACTGATGTCTAATATAATATGAAACTGTCCCTCAAGTTGACTCCGAGGATGAAGAAGAACAGGAGATTCCTCTGACCCTTTCCCTTCAGGGGTCCGATGGAGTAGATGATAGAGAAAAAGGAGATGAAAACGAAGACGAGGATCAAAATCCTTCCTACCCCAAGGGCAAGAGAGCAAGAAATTGGCTAATTGGTACCTACTATAGTAATGTTTTATGTTAATTCACTTTTCTGTGCCAATAAACATCATTTTCACTATATCTTATAAAAAACTGATATAATATGCACAAACATGATTATTTAATTAAGTGTGAGGAACCTGGTCAGCGGGCTTACAAGTATATATTCTAAAATGAGTATCTTCGACATTTAGACATTCGGTGCATCGTAAAAAAGTCAACCGGCCAAAAAGAGGATTTTTTTTAACTCTAAAATTACACACTTTCAAAAGCAGATATCTCGAAAACTGTATAGCAAATTTTTTCAGCTTTCATTTTGGATGGTCTCATGTCGCTAGGACACATAGTTTCCGAGATATAAGCAAAAAATCGAAAAATTATACTTTTAAACTGGGGGGGAGAGGTTGAAAGTCTAATTTTTTCCGCCCGGCATAAGGCTACGGGCGGGGACTTTTGATATGTTCACCTCCTAACTAGTCCAAACAAAGTTACGAAGTCAAAAATTGTGTCGCAAGCATTTTCTTCTATATCTTTTTTGAGCACTCGTTGCCTGGACAAAAAGACAACATCATCTGATTCTAATAATTATTCAATATTAAAAAGAATTCTTTAAAAAAGACCTAGGAAAAGTTTTAGTTTGTTAATAACTTATGAACCATTTATTTTATAGCCCTTCAAATTTGGGTCAGGAAGCCTATTTTTGGAGGGTGTTCAGTGAATAACAATATTCATTATGCCACCTTAAAGCGCGTCTTGGGGTTTCCCAGTTTTTGTTTACAAGGGGGCGGAAACGAGCTTTAGGTTTATCTGATGAAAAAAAGAGTCGCATAAACAACTGCAACAACTGAGGTATCGCTGAAGAGTTGATTGCCTTCTTTTTATATTGAACAATTTGTGTTGCTCTAATCTCGTAATTGCTTAACAGATGATCATAATTATCTTTTTTTTTATGTTTTTAGAACTTAAAAATAAATATCTATAAATAAATATCTGGGACAATTTACACCAAGATCATCTGACCCTAAACAAGCAGAGCTTGTACTATGGGTGTCAAAGACTGATAAACATAATTAAATATTTATTGATTACATACTTAAATAGATAATAACAACCAGACACACAACAAACAGAAATGTTCGTCACATAAATGTTTGTCATGGGTAGGGATCGAACCCACGACCTCCGGTGCTAAAGGCAGGATCGCTGCCATTGCACCAAGAGGCCAGTCGTCCGAAATATTTTTTGTAATTATCGTACTGACCATCGAGCCTCCTGTAGAAATGTAGTCTGTTGTTGTTCATCATTGCCATGTCAGCATCGATGATGCTGTCCATCTCTTGCAGCGGAATCACTTCGTCTGAGTCAGGCGTGACCTCTTCTATAACTTCGGGCGGACTCACTGTTGGTGATTTGAGGTTATATTTAATAATATAATGCGAAGTTTAATTTATGTGAGTGGGACTGATGTTCTTCAAGCACATATTTTGTTGATCTGCCACTTCTGCCAGTACATGGAACCACAAGCTGAGCCACAATTCGCACAAAATGATTGATTCCATTGCGATGATTGTAAATCCGTAATCATCGCAAATCCGTAATGATTGCTGAGTTAGCTATGTGCAGGTTACAAAGTCTTTAAACGGTTAAATCTAAATGGAGGTAGGTCACTACAGAGAGTCATCAACGTCCGTTTTTTAAGTCGAGTCGTAAGAATAAAATTAATAATATATAAACAATAACACAGCATTGCAAATTGAAGGCGAAAAATACAAGACAGATGCCGGTTTTTTTTTTTGCGTTGAACTGTCAAGTCAACCAAACGTCATTAACTTCTTTTTTTTGGCTTCGCACAAAGCTGATTTAAGCCAATGTATAATCTGAATTAAAATAAAAAGTTGCTTAAGCATCTATCGCATTGACAGCAATGTATTGATTTTTAAGAGCCTTTTGTAAGTTCACAACTACATTTTCTTGCACATACAAGGTTTCTTTTGTCAATACAAAGTAAATTAAAATATTGTTGCGATGGCTAAACAACAGGGGTCACAGACGAAGCAAGATACTCGTAAATGGTATTAAAAAAATGTTTTCGTACAATAAATCTTTTCAGTATTTTTAATCTTGATATCAGAAATCAGAAGTGTCCGTGACAATCTAATAAGTGATAATTATGTCTTAAATCATGGCCAGAATGATGACAAATGTCAAATGTTTGTTGGTTCGTAGGCCAACTTGGTCACTGTCCTTTGAGACAGGACACAGAACAGTGGATTCCACCTCCTGTAACTGAGGGACCTCCACTATACAGCAAAACACAAAACGGAAAACAGCAGCTACATAATACTGCTCGGGCCATGTTGTGCTGCTGCTGGTTATTAAGGTAGCCAGAGTTGATCAGGGAACATTTGTTTGGTCAGATGGAGGACCTTCTTTCACTAACATTGTAGGTATATTTTAAAGAACTCACCAATCGTTTCAGTAGCGGTGTTCGTTCCCAGGCTAGCACCATTGCTGTTAGCTGCGGTGTTTGCAATCATGACATTAGGTCCTGCAATTTGAAAATAAGTAATCATTTTATAACCACTATTTTCCAGGGGGTTAATAATGCACATAGTATATGACACATTCATATTGTTAAGTTTAAGTTCGAGATAGTTTGTGATAATGAATGCAAAGATTGCAAAGAGGGTTTAAACATTTTTGTATGGAAGCTGGTATAGCCACCTGCCGCCATTTTGTTTTTTTTCTGAAGTTTCCGCGCACGCTAAAAATGGTATATTGATAGAGGACACATAAACAAACAAAAAAATCTTTTAGTATGGTATGGTGCCGTAAAGTGAAACGTTTCAGAGTTATTTAAAGGTAAAGATTGATATGAAAAAACTGAAATCTTTATTTTCTAGGCTTTTCATGGTACTCAAACCGTTGCGTTGGTTACGTGTATTATCGCATTTTATGTAAAGTGCTTAAAATAATAAAGTTAATGTGGTTTTCACCTTTTTTTTGGTAAAAGATCTACAAAAAAGTTTGAAATTAAAATCCAATATTATATATATAGCATAGGAGAAAAACAATTTCTTATGGCTTTGAGCGATTTCTTCGGGACGACTTTGGGACGTGGGGAGATTGTGGAAGAAGATAACAGACTGTTCAAATGTCTGTTATGTATTAACAAATAACGCAAAAAGCCTTATAATGAGTAGATTTTCAATGCATCTAGTCTTTTTCATATCGATCTTTACTTTCAAAAAACTTAGAAACGTGACACTTTAGGGTAGGGTTGTTTATACTGTCAACGTGGGCGGAAACATCGAGAAAAAAACAAAATGGCGGCTGGTGGCCTTTGCCACAAGGTTCAAACCCCTTTGATTATCTTAAAATGTATTTAAACTTCAGGTATGTAACATCCAAAAGCTGAAACGACAATCAAAGTTGAGCAATCCTTAAAATGTTCCTTTTACGTCTACTGACATTTTGAGACAGAACAGCGTCAGATTGAAGGAGGTTAAACTTTGATTGTCGATGAAAACCAGACGATGTTTAAAAACAAAGCAATCACTTACTACTTCTAAAGTTGACAGTGACAGGATGGCGCGGGCGCATGACCACCACAGTCCGGTACCGACCTGGGCGCGCATTGGTGGACCACCACGCGGCCAGCCCCACCAACAATACTATCACCACCGCCATGAACTGAACCACCTCATCTCCCACACCCTCTATCATTGCCATGTTGGATTTATGATCTGCAAAAAATATGTCATCATAACTTTTGTATTTTATGAAAGGAGATGTCCCATTTCTGGCCAAGTCTATGTACTATCGAGGTCTCTCGCGCATTACCAGTCTAAGGCCTAAAATTGTTTGCACATAATAATAAAAAATAAAATAACTTTATTACTCAATATCAACAGTTAAAGTATTGAGACACCCCAGAGAGTAATGCAATACTCGTGTTGGGGTTGACTCGCTCTCCTAATTTAAATCAGTTTTACATTGAGTACAATAGTGACATTATTTGTACAAAGCCAGCCTATATTACTATTAATGTTTGTGTGTAGATGTGTGTGTGTATATGTGTGTATGTGTATGTGTGTGTGCGTGTGTGTATTCAAGTTATTCTTGCCAAAAGGCTCTCTGTTGCTTCGTAATCTAATGTGTTAAGCCAGTCCACTAACTGTCTTTTACATTCGTAAGTTGTTTTGCCATAGATGTTTAATTTTTTGTTTACTGTATTATATAGTGTTGAAGAACGTATAGGATATTGGCGCTCAGCAAAGACTGTTCGAACACGGGGACAAGCAGCTACCTTATAATATCGTCGCTTTTTTAATATAGCTAGATCATATGGAAGATTTTTGTGCAAGTCGAGTAGAATAAGCAAGATGTAAAGTTTTCTTATTGATAATAGGCCGCATAGATTATACAATTTAATAGTCGGAAATCGATAGGGCTTGAAATACATAATTTTGATAAGAGACCTTTGTGCCCTTTCAAGATAAAGAAATTTGGTCTTAGTTGCACCACCCCATATAGGGATACAGTATGTGATGACCGATTGAGCAATAGCAATGTAGATTCTATTCAGCAAGGCGCTTTGCATTACGTGTCTCAGTTTTTTAAAGATCCATGTGAGTTTTCTAATTCTCTCGGAAATCAGTTCCATCCACCTAAATACTTGATGCAATCAACCTTATTAATGCAAGGACACAGACAAGTGGGCTGATTTGAGCATCCATGGATACGAAGACTGAAATTTACATTTGGCTGTGACCTGTTAACTGGAGTAAAACATATGAAATTAGTTTTTTCTATATTTAGAGTCAACAGATTGGTGTTAAGCCAATCTGAAATCCTAGCCAATCCAGTTTCAGTCCTCATTTGAACATCTAGCCAAGATTGCCCAGAGAATACAACTGCTGTGTCATCCGCATAACAGAAAATCTGCCCTCCACTGTCTTCAAGATTACATAACTGATTTATGTAAACCAGAAACAGCGTTGGTCCGAGTACCGATCCCTGGGGAACCCCATATTCAATCGGTTCTTTTCCGCTGTTTATGTTTTCTATTTTGACAGTTTGTTCCCTTTGCAGCAGGTAGTTTTTTAAAATAGCAAGGGGCCTGCCTCTTATACCTATACTCTCAAGTCTTTGCACAAGGATAGGGACAGAAACGGTGTCAAAAGCCTTTTTCAGGTCTAAAAACACAGTAACACATTTTTCTCCTTTATCGACCTTATCAACAATGTGCTTCGTTAAATCTTTTATAGCATCTTGTGTAGACCTTCCCTTTCGGAAACCATATTGTTTGTCGGAGAGTATATTAAAGTTGGTTAAGAATTTTATGAGTCTATTATTAAGTAGTCTTTCTAAAATTTTGGATAAACAAGATAGTACTGATATCGGTCGATAATTATTGACAAGGTTTCTGTCCCCGCCCTTGTGTACGGGAGTTACTATTGAGCGTTTCAGAGCGCAAGGGAAGATACCAGAACTGAAACAAAGATTGGCCAATTGTGTTATTAGAGGGACAACAAAACTTCTGCACTGCTTCAGGAACTTAGTCGGTATACCATCCCATCCTGGCGCCGCATTAGAGTCCAAGTTCATAAGTATAGAATCAACTTCTTCGAGATCAGTATCCAAAAGCACAAAGGAATTTAAATTTTGATTGCTGAACCCAATGTGTGTCTGTGAATGAGGATTGGTGCGGACAATTTCTTCAGCCAAAGTCTTTCCAACACTACTAAAGAACTTATTGACAGCGTTTACAGAGTCCATAGGATCAGTCATAATATTAATAAGGTTAGCATTTTTACTCTTTGAAGGTTTATATTGAGAAATTTCATTTACAGCACACCATAATTGTTTAGAGTTTTTAGAATCTTCTATTTGTTTTTTATGATACAAGCGCTTTAGTTTTCTAATTAGATTTGTGCAAGTGCAAGTTCATCAGTGTAACTGATGAACTGTCAAATTTTAAAACTACTTGTCCTATTACCCACAATGAAAATTAATATTTTAGTTACCCTCACACAATAGAATAAGTTACAATGACAAAATTAATTACGAGAAATTAAACGAAAAAAATTGTAATTTATTCTAATGTGATAAAAGGTCACTGTTCAACACAAAATCCGGCTCGAAGGATCAAAATAATGACAGGGAATGGACTGTAATTTCAAACGAAAAGAAAAACTAAGACGAATGCGAGAATAAATTTGTAATGAATGAGCAACTTTTATTTTTTTAAATAATTATTTTTGTATGGAATTAGGTGATTTTCGGAAAAAAACAAACTTTATCATAACTTTCTGATGGTTAGAAATCGGACCAATGTTGATAGGTATAAAAAGGTCATAAATGAACCCAGCTATGCGCTTTTTTGATTTGATCCTTACTTCCAGGGACACCCTGTCTACACCCTAAACTCTATTGTCAGTAATTAGGAAACTGTGTCATAGTTAGAAAAAAATAATATTTGTGACGATTTTCTATAGTAGTTCCTACTCTTGTCTTTAACCCCTGGTATGAAAAACTGATGAGCTAACATGTACACACCACCTGCGCAGAGTTCACAATGGATGAAGAACACACGCGCCTATTGATAGAATTTGTTGAAAGTCTCCTTTTATTTATATGAAACTTGTGAATCTAACGACTTTTCTTGAAACCTAAATAGTTATTCTATCTCATGCACTGAGTTTTATTGATAATACAATAATTTGTATTTATTCTATAGACCATTGATCACAGCTAGTCGACATAAAAAAAACACAAGCACAAGTACTAGAAACACCAAATCTCAACAACTTCTTCAATTTGAATTGAACCATTTTGTTGTCTATGGTAGAATAGATTAATAAATTATTGTTTGAACCATCTGGTATTCATTGTAATAATGAGCTACTACTGCTATCTGATAAATGTAAATATGGTTCAGATACATCTGTCCGTCACATCTCTAATTTGAATACATGATTTGCATTTGAATTGGATAGTTTTGGAAGGAACATTTTAAAGTTTACTTAATGTATCAAGACCTTATACGACCCGACCCTTACTATGATTAAGTGCTGTAGCTATAATAGTAATTTATTTACATGAGTCACCCAAGTCAACATCATCTAACATATCATCAACCAAAAAACAGACAAAAAGCCTTACGCAGTGGTAATTGCTTTCATCTGGATCTAAAAAGCTTTTCCCTGTAGACCTAAAGTGCACATGAGCAGATGAACTTACAAGCCAAATCCAAACATACGATTAATTTTTGTTATTTGTTGTAATTTAAGCTGAATCGCAAACCACGGCCAAGATTTATTGACATGGCTGTTTTAGAGCTAACAATATCCCCTCAAGGTCACGGATAAAAGTGTAAAGAAAAATAAAAACGAGGAAATACCTGTGATTCTGCTATCGAATTGTTATTTTCACCAGCAAAACTTTATAGATATCACTCTGTTTTCACATAAAGATAACACGACATTGCAATATTTGCAATCAATTGCAGTATCAGCTGAAATCTGGCCACGGTTTCCTTTGCACTTAGAACTCCGCAAGCTGATTATGCAGTTAAATTAAAAGAAGAAAACATGTATGTGTACTTTTACACACTCACAACATTGAAACAAGAAAAGTTTGTCTTTTTCACGAACGCGGAAATAATAAATTGCAAATTTCGCTCAGCGCAGCAAAGCAAATTGACAGTTGTTGACATTTCTTTTGACAGTTATTACAGGTCTAATACGAAAACCGCCTTCTTAAGCTGCGTTCCAAATCGAGTGGAATTTCACTCTGAGGAGTGAAAATCACTCGAACCCGTTCCAAACTGACCCAGAGTGAAATCGAAGATGACCGAGCTGTCACCTGACAGTTTCCCAGTTGTTTCGGAACGGGTTCGGGTGACGTTTATCACTCTGACAAGTGCGAATTCCACCGGTATCTGGAGCAGGATGGAATTTACCTGTCAGCTGTCAGACGCAGGTGTTGCTCGTTTTGTCTCTCTATAATCGGCGAGAGTGAAAATCACTCAGCTAAAAGCGATTTAGAACGGGCCCTTATTCTCTAAATAGCACCGCGAATCAATTGCTAGTCGCTTGCACTTTGACAGCTTGTTAGCCAATGACGATGCAGTATTCGACGTCAAATAGCAATAATCGCTGTCAAAATCGGAATTTTCTTGCGATCACAGTTAGTGATAGCCCAGCCGTTTTGACTGCACGGTTGGTTACACAGGTTTGTCGGCATCTAACAAAAAATAGCCTCGTTGATTAATGTATTTTAATAAATCATGGTTTACCACGCTTAATTAATATAGTTTTTTGGGTTTTGTGAGTTGTAGTTCATTATTGCACATTAATAAAGCATGGTTTACATTAATCAACTACACTACATCTTAATGAAACACAAATTACTGCAATTTAGAAAATAATAAACCTAATCAAATTGAGTAAACAAATACTAGTACCATAAGTTACCTTTCAATGAGCTTTTACTTAGTACCAGTGGCTTTTGCGCCTTTATTTTTGAGCTCAGTCTTCAGTTCGGTGACTTCTTCCTGTCTTTTATACACCATAAAATCAATAACATATCCAAATAAAATAGAATTTCAAAGAATATTTT
The DNA here is from genome assembly GCA_947369235.1 of Udea olivalis. Lineage (NCBI taxonomy): Eukaryota > Metazoa > Arthropoda > Insecta > Lepidoptera > Crambidae > Udea > Udea olivalis. The sequence goes on along the minus strand of OX376349.1, from coordinate 5,933,055 downwards.
TATTTTCGGTACAAAACTATGGGATCTAGTTGACAGCTGGTTGGACCTTACGCAACAGCAGCGCTGACTGGTGGCAGAAAAAGTACCAAAACCTTCATTTAATGTGCCTCTTAACGTCGAACAGTAAAGACGTGTGAACATGGCACCTTCTTTGTCAGGCAGGCCACAGATCCCAAGTCCCAAAGACAGGCCCCGATATAAATCGATAAATTTCTAATAACAGCCAACGGCAGTCCAAACGGTTCAAATTACCAAGGACGCCTCCCGCGCCGGCCCTTGTTGCCAACAGTGTAGCACTTGCTTTATTTGGTTCTTAGACACCATCATCGGATTCTAATAATTAACCAATATTACAGAAAATACATCAAAAAAAGGGCAATACTTATGTAAACTTATGTTTTATAATGATAACCTAAATACAATTTATTTTATGGCTCTTCAAACTTGCGTGTAGAGCCTTTTTTTTAAAAGTGCAAATTGGTTAATAGTAGATTGTTACACATGGTGAGAAAGTTACCTTTTCAATGCAAGAGATGGTTTGCCGCGCGAGCGTAGCGAGAGCGCTAATAGTTCGAGGGCATTGAAAAGGTCTTTCTTCCGAGGTAAACACTCTGCTTTTCATTACGAATATAAGCAACGTAAATAAAAATCAGATACATAAGTTCAACCAACAAAATTTTATTGAACCGTTACCTACAACAAAGTTGATGATATTTCTATTTAAAGTTTATATTAAAATTAGAGAAATTGTTAAACGAGAGAGAGAGGTTACTTCCTGGGATGTTGATAGTTGATATTTTTTGTGAAACTTGAGCATCTTGAGTAAATGTTGGTGATAGAAAAGGAATATCAAAATAGAAGGTGACATTTGACAGTTATTTACTTCCTGACCTAGGGCTGCAAGTAAATAACTGTCAAATGTCACCTTCTATTTTGACATTCCTTTTGCGGCAAGTCGATTTATTCTATTCAGCCACAGCTGTATTTGAAATTTCTTTATCTTGATTTCAAATGAATATTTAAACAATCGAAGGAGGAATATACTCAATAATGTATGTTTCACTTAATTAGTATTTAATTGATTAAATTTGAGCTAAGCATTTACGATAGAAATAAATAAAAAATATTTATATGAAATAAGGCGGGGGAATTCCATCACCATTGTTTAAGTATGCTTTTTTACAAATATTAAAAAAAATGGTTGAATTCCACAGACAAAAAAAAGGCGGGATTACAACTATTCGAACATCATTCAGTTGTTTCGTAAATCGAGTGAGAAGTTTATTTGGTTGAACTTATGTAGGTATCTGATTTTTATTTACTTTCCTTATATTCGTAATGAAAAGCAGAGTGTTTACCTCGGAAGAAAGACCTTTTTAATGCCCTCGAACTATTAGCGCTCTCGCTACGCTCGCGCGCCAAACCATCTCGTGCATTGAAAAGGTAACTTTCTCATATTGTGTAACAATCTACTATACATGTGTAACGGTTCGTTACAATAATCTTAAATTATCCTGAATATAACTTAAAATAAAATTAATAAAATTTAACAACTACTTATCTGAACTTATAACAAAAAAATATATATTAATAAACTTATCCTTAATTATAAAAACAAACAACTACAATAAAATAAAAACTTAACTATAAATAAAACCGGGCGCAACTGTATGTTATTAAAATATCTGTTCGCGCGAGCTACGAGAAACGATATGGAAACAGGTTCGGTCGAGGTATGAGTCCATCCTACGAGCATCGCCGGTGAATCTGCCTTGGCCAGTCCGAGCGATACTACTAAATCGCAAGGACGTACTACGCTGCACAAAAAAATACACACTCCCGGCTACGAGAGTGTAGTGAACTATTATAATCAGTATTTATTTTAAATTGTGATTGTGTTACCCCGATATCGGGTGAGTGTTGCAAATATTATTATTATGCTTAGATTTAGTACCTAGTCCTAGATCTTGTAGTAAGTAGCAACCTACTTGTATTTTAAAAAAACCTGCATGAGTAGTAAAACTCCTAAATGTCTTACGCTTTTACTCCAATGCAACATAGAATTAGATTTTACTGCCTATTTTGTTCATCTGTAAAGGAATAATCATTGTAACCTTTCATGTTCGTAAATCGTCGTACGTACATGACCTTGCACGACCTTCATGGCCTTCGATGGTTATTTTGATTTAAGTAAATTTAAGTTTTAATCTTACTATCTACTATGCGGCCTGTAAGTAAGGTCACTAATGATTTATTCTGCTAAGAATTATTATGTTATTTTAATTAAATTACAAAAATATACCACTTGGGTATATTATAGCTAAGTTATTGTTTAGATGCTTAGTTTTAGCTTCAATTTGCTTTTGTATGACTGCCGCATCAGTAACTACCATTCTTTGCATCAATCAATTCCATCTGATCCGCTTTTTACCGCTTCCGGCCTGATGTCGCAGTCATACTAGTGAAATCTGACTTTTCTTAAAGTGTCCGATTTCCGGTATTACAGGGTCCCCGTTTCCGGTTAGGAACTAGACGTTTCACGCCGCGACCTATCGACTTACTACACGCCTACTGGTGGGCCTTCAAAAGTTAACCCCCTCACTGCTGTCGGGTCGGAGTCTGCACTTCGGCCATCTAAAAGGACAGTGGTGTTGATTTTTAACTACTAGACCTGGTGTCGTTTTCGGTTGTTTTTATGAACCTCACTACTACCCTGTAATTATAGTGATTAATTAAATTTTGTAAAGACCTTAAATACTCTATTTATTTCTCTCTAAATTTATGTTACCACCCGACTAAAGGGGAAACGGTATATTGGCGCCTTACAACGGGTATAAATTCAACCGAAACGGTACCAGATATCTTTTGGGCACTTAATGGTTTTTATTGGTGTTGGCTATAAACCTAGTTTTAAGACCGATTTGTGCTAATTTTAGTTGCTATTGTGCGGTCATTCTTTGTATATAATTTTGATAACGCCCTGTGTCTATATACATGCCAATTTTATACACACCAATCAGTTGCCATCTTTAATTGTGCAGTTATCGTATGAGACCGCACATTAGCAGTTACATTATTTCACCTTGCTTCTAAATCACTAGTAGTTGTTTTTAGTTAAACTATTTGCAACACATACCCAATATCACTTGCACATGATGTCTCACCAAATTAAGTTTCTCTCCCTACAAAAGGCTGAATTAGAATATGAGGTTGAGCTTCGTGGTGGGTCTGGTGATACAGTTCAAGAGTTACGGAAACAAATAATAAAATTATCACAGCTAAATGCTTCTGAGGATATAACTGAATCACATCTAGAACCAAGCGATGACTTAAAGTTTGTGAAAGAGTCACTTCTTAAAACACATAACCTTATTTCAATCTTAAAATCTAAATTTGACAAAAATACATACATCAGAGCAGAGAGCTTGCTAAATCACCTGTATCACCGGATAAATAGAATAACAAATACCCCTGAAATTACTGATATTTACAAGGTCTGTGTGTCGAACTTCAACTCGTACTATAAAGAGTTGAGTGCGTTCAAATCTCAGATTTCACAAAATAAAGCCCCGCCAGCATCATCTGCTGATGCCGTTACAGAACCAACTATCATATCTGTTTCTTGTAGTGAGCGCAATCTTTCAGCAGACATTGGAAAACTTAGGTATTCGGGCAAAGGCTGCGTTCACTCCTTCATCCTAAAGGTGGAGGAATTTGTTGAATCTCGTGGTGTATCTTACGATAGGGTTCTCTCATTGGCTTACGAAATTTTCACGGGTGATGCCCTTCACTGGTATCGTTACAACAAAAATAGAATAAATTCTTGGCAAGAATTGTGCATCTTGCTTAAACAAGATTTTTGCAGTAGCGACTACGACTACCGACTCGCTGCTGAGATTAGGTCGCGCACACAAGGAGAACGAGAAAATATAACCATTTACATCTCGATCATGCACGGACTATTTTCTCGTCTTAGCAAACCACTATCGGAAAACGAGAAGTTAGACATTCTTTTACACAATATTCGACCATGTTATGCGAATACGTTGGCTGCTACTCCTGAGATCAACAGCATTGAATCTCTCGTGTCAACATGCCGCAACTTCGAAAATGTGCAAGCTAGATTCTCACACTTCCATGAACCACCTAAGGCATCTAACAGCACACTTGCTCCCGAGTTTGCATACAAATGTAACTATGTAAATACAAACTATAAATATAACGCTAAAAATGAAAACGAAAACAAACAAAATATTAATTACCCTAACATCAATAACAACTATAAACACAGTACTAATAATAATTCAAGCAAAAAAGAAACAACAAATTTTAATAAAAATACTACAGTGAACGCTGTCACTGCGGGACCATCTAGGCCCCTATATTGTCCAAGATGTAGAACTGATGATCACAATCTTAGAAGTTGTAAGGAAGAGCGTAACATAGTCTGTTTCAAATGTGGTGAAAAGGACTATCGCTTTCCCGATTGTCCTAAGTGTAACCCTGCCGACAGTGACAATCAAAAAAACTAATAGGCGTGGATTGGAAAGACATCATTTCTAGAAACACTTACTCACATAAAAATTTTAGTGAGTCAGATTGGCACCAGTGGTTAAATTTTCTTGTTTCCTTCTCCACTTATAACGCTGTCTCTTCAATCCACAATAGCAATGTTAATGTGTCCCGGCCCTATGTTTCCGTCACGGTTAACGATACACCGATTATTGGACTTCTTGATACTGGGTCCTCAACAACTATATTAGGAAATGGTTGTCATGATTTCCTATTGCAAGCAGGTTTTGAACTACAAAAAACTGATACCACTCAGTTCATAGCTGCAGGTGGCGAACGATTGGAATCGAAAGGAACCTTATATCTCCCAATAAAATTTAACGACCAGTCACAGATACTCAAAACCTACGTAGTACCCAGTATCAAACATTCACTTATCCTTGGCATGGACTTTTGGAGGTTGTTTGGTCTTTTTCCTAAACATCTTGATGGCATAATTTACTACAATGACTCAGACGATTTCCAAACTTCCAATCTTGAGCCAATACCGCATAATTTATGTTCTTATGACCATTTGTCACTAAAACAAAAGACCGTAGCTGATGATGTGATATCTCAGTTTCATGATTTATCATACGAAAAACGCGGTTTAGGTCGCACTACCTTAATACAACATGCCATTGACACTGGGGATGCTGCTCCCATTCGTCAACGGTATTATAGGATGTCTCCAGAAAAGCAACGCATTCTAACTGAGCAGTTGGATGACATGCTAAGGGAGGACGTGGTCGAGCCTTGCGAGAGCCCGTGGTCGTCCCCAGTTCTTCTGACACCTAAGAAAAACGGCGAATTAAGGTTCTGTCTCGACAGCAGGAAGCTTAACGCCGTGACTAAAAAAGATGCGTATAGTTTACCCTATATCGCAGAAATTCTCGACAATTTACGCGATGCCAAGTATCTGTCAAGTCTAGATCTGTCTAAAAGCTTCTGGCAGATATTGATCAGGGAGGAAGACAAACAAAAAACTGCATTCTACATTCCATCGCGTGGAACCTTCCAATTCAAGTCTATGCCCCTTGGCTTAACTAACGCACCTGCTACCCAACAAAGATTGGTCGATGCCCTATTTTATGGACCTGAATTCGAGCACAGGGTGTTCGTTTTTATTGATGACGTCATCGTCGTTTCGGATAACTTCGAGCAGCATATCTCCCTGCTTGAGCGCGTTCTTGAAAAGCTGAAAATAGCTAATCTAACAATAAATTTTCAAAAGAGTCAGTTTTTCAGGCAACAGCTCAAGTACCTGGGATATGTTGTAGACTCTAACGGTTTACGGGCTGACTCAGAAAAAGTGGAGTCTATCATTAATTACCCGACTCCTACAAACCGCAAGGAAGTAAGGCGATTTCTGGGTACTGCCTCCTGGTACAGACGGTTCATACCGAATTTCAGTACCCTAGCAAATCCCCTTAACAAATTGACGAGCCAAGGTAAGAACGCTCCACCGTTTGTATGGTCTGAAGAGGCAAACGACGCTTTCTCTAAATTAAAAACTTGTCTCATCTCTACACCCATTCTTTCCTGCCCGGATTATGCTAAGCCCTTCGAAGTGCATACCGATGCGAGTGATTACGGTATGGGAGCTGTACTCACTCAAACGCTCAATGACAACGAACGGGTCATAGCCTATATGAGTAAATCATTTTCTCAGCCAGAACGCAATTACAGTGCCACTGAACGAGAAGCGTTAGCAGTGCTAACCGCTATCGAGCACTGGCGTTGCTATCTGGAGAATGGTCTCAAATTTACAGTCTACACGGACCATTCCTCATTAAAATGGTTTCTCAACCTAAATAACCCAACAGGAAGATTGGCCAGATGGGGTGTTAGACTTTCGGCCTACAATTTCGATATCAGACATCGTAAGGGTTCTGAGAATGTGGTGCCTGACAGTTTGTCACGCGCAGTTCCTATTTCTGCTATCGATGCTGAGACAGACTCGCCAGCTCGGAAAACTAACGATGCCTGGTATTTAAATATATTTAAATATATTTCACCCACTTCCTTTTTAAGTTACCAAGTTAAAAACGGCAAGCTGTTTAGGTATACCAAATCTATTAACCCACTGACTAGGGAATTTGAATGGAAGGAGGCGGTTCCAGTAGAATATCGACAAGATATAATTATTAAAAATCATTCGGACCCTACTTCGGGTCATTTCGGCATTTTTAAAACACACAAACGTGTCTCTCTAAATTATTTTTGGCCGAGCATGCAAAGAGACGTTGCTGACTTTGTTTCTGCATGTGATACCTGCCTTTCCCATAAACACCCTAACCACTCAACACTTGGCATAATGGGCCGGCCTAAAGACTGCAGTAGGCCATTCCAAATGTTGAGCATGGATCTTGTTGGACCTTTACCAGTATCTAGGAAGCAAAATACCTTCCTATTGGTAATCACGTGTTGCTTTTCTAAATACTGCTTGTTGTTCCCAATCCGACGAGCAACAGCGGATATTATTTCAAAGATCGTTGAGGAAAACGTCTTTTTAGTTCATGGTGTGCCTAGCACCATTTTAATGGATAACGGACGACAGTTTACTAGCGTTACCATGAAAAACTTGTTCGAAAATTATAAAATTCCTAACGTTTTTTATACCCCTTTGTACACTCCGCAAATAAACACCGTAGAGCGCTACAACAAAACTATCATTACGGCTATATCTACTTTTATTGAAGGAGATCATAGGGTTTGGGACACTAACATTCCCAAGATTCAGTTTGCGTTAAATAGTGCCGTGAATGAAGTGACAGGATTTACTCCTTCATTCTTAGTTTTTGGCCGTGAGCTCGTGAGTTGCGGTTCCCACTATGTAGACCCCGATCTTGAGAACCAAATTGTATTTACACCCAGGGACAGCTACGCGGAAAATTTGGGCGTACTACGGAAGTGGTTTGATAAAGTCCAACTAGCACTCATTAAGGCACATTCTAGAAACAGTACTAACTATAACCTTCGTCGTAAAAATGTTGACTTTAACGTAGGTGACATAGTATGGAAAAGAACATTCTATCAGAGTGACAAAGACAACAGATTTTCAAAAAAATTAGCTCCAAAATTTTTAAAATGTCGAATTATTGAAAAAAAGTCTAAACTAGTTTATGAACTCGAAGACATGACAGGACACAACTTAGGAACCTGGCATGTTAAGGACTTTAAGCTGACTTAGCTGTCATTTAGCTTTAGTGGATTTTTCCTAGAAAAAATCCTAATCTAAAAAGGGGGGTATGTAACGGTTCGTTACAATAATCTTAAATTATCCTGAATATAACTTAAAATAAAATTAATAAAATTTAACAACTACTTATCTGAACTTATAACAAAAAAATATATATTAATAAACTTATCCTTAATTATAAAAACAAACAACTACAATAAAATAAAAACTTAACTATAAATAAAACCGGGCGCAACTGTATGTTATTAAAATATCTGTTCGCGCGAGCTACGAGAAACGATATGGAAACAGGTTCGGTCGAGGTATGAGTCCATCCTACGAGCATCGCCGGTGAATCTGCCTTGGCCAGTCCGAGCGATACTACTAAATCGCAAGGACGTACTACGCTGCACAAAAAAATACACACTCCCGGCTACGAGAGTGTAGTGAACTATTATAATCAGTATTTATTTTAAATTGTGATTGTGTTACCCCGATATCGGGTGAGTGTTGCAAATATTATTATTATGCTTAGATTTAGTACCTAGTCCTAGATCTTGTAGTAAGTAGCAACCTACTTGTATTTTAAAAAAACCTGCATGAGTAGTAAAACTCCTAAATGTCTTACGCTTTTACTCCAATGCAACATAGAATTAGATTTTACTGCCTATTTTGTTCATCTGTAAAGGAATAATCATTGTAACCTTTCATGTTCGTAAATCGTCGTACGTACATGACCTTGCACGACCTTCATGGCCTTCGATGGTTATTTTGATTTAAGTAAATTTAAGTTTTAATCTTACTATCTACTATGCGGCCTGTAAGTAAGGTCACTAATGATTTATTCTGCTAAGAATTATTATGTTATTTTAATTAAATTACAAAAATATACCACTTGGGTATATTATAGCTAAGTTATTGTTTAGGTGCTTAGTTTTAGCTTCAATTTGCTTTTGTATGACTGCCGCATCAATAACTACCATTCTTTGCATTAATCAATTCCATCTGATCCGCTTTTTACCGCTTCCGGCCTGATGTCGCAGTCATACTAGTGAAATCTGACTTTTCTTAAAGTGTCCGATTTCCGGTATTACAGGGTCCCCGTTTCCGGTTAGGAACTAGACGTTTCACGCCGCGACCTATCGACTTACTACACGCCTACTGGTGGGCCTTCAAAAGTTAACCCCCTCACTGCTGTCGGGTCGGAGTCTGCACTTCGGCCATCTAAAAGGACAGTGGTGTTGATTTTTAACTACTAGACCTGGTGTCGTTTTCGGTTGTTTTTATGAACCTCACTACTACCCTGTAATTATAGTGATTAATTAAATTTTGTAAAGACCTTAAATACTCTATTTATTTCTCTCTAAATTTATGTTACCACCCGACTAAAGGGGAAACGGTACACATGTACCAATCGATATTCAACACATTCAAAAAAAGTTGTTAAGAAAACGTAACTTTCACTAACGCGATATATACAGGGTGATTATTAAATAACTCCCGATAACGATATTACTCACTAAGTGATAATACTACTAGCTAGTAATGTCACTTCGTGAAATTATGTTGCCAAAACCCGGGACCCGGTATCGGCAGTCCGATGTTCTAGCCACTCCCTAGGCTTCTAAAAGTACTTAAAGTATGTTTTCAAGTACCTACTTTGCGGTACTTATGATGAGTTATAATACCTAAATTGTTTCATCAACTCACTTTGCCTTGACATTTTTTTATAAAAACCTGGCAACCCAACGTCTCAAATTTAAAAGTCTATGGTAATTACGCGCGATCTAGTGTGATACGACGTTGCCGCTTCACGTGCCGCCGCAAATGATAGAGTGAAGTAAAGATTTTCACGGCGTAATTAATATATTTTTTTGGTTAAAATTTGACCCCAATTTTTATTAGTGGAATCTATTCTACTCTGGATTATGAACAAACTAATTTCAGGAGTTGCGCTTTATTCATTTAAACGTTGTATACTGTCCCACAGCTGGGCAAAGGCCTCCATCATTGAAATCAAGTCATCGCTACAATTGATGGGTATTGGCCTAACCCCTCCCGGAATCAACCTGGGACACCACACAACGTGATAAAAGTAGTATCTTGATACCATTTACACAGAAATCAGCAAGGCTTTTGATACCGTGGACCACAATATCTTGATTAGTAAACTCTCTGCATTTGGTATCTCCAGTGAACTTGAATGGCTTTCCTGGTACCTTAGGGCAGAGATCATAGAGGGTCGTGGTTAATGGCTTCTCATTAGAGCCGTTTTTAACTACATCAGGCGTAACTCAGGGTTCCCATCGTGGTCCGGTATTCTTTAATTTCTTTATCAATGATATTGTGGCTATTTTTAACCATGCTTCATGTTTTTTGTATGCAGATGACATGAAGCTGTCCATGGTTATCAGAGATCAGCACGATATACTAATATTGCAGGATGAATTGGACCGGTTAGCTCTGTGGTGCGTCAGAAATCAGTTGTTTTTGAACCTTGATTAATGTACTTAAATTTTCAAGATGCGCAAATGTCCCACCGGCATCATATAAAATTGATGGTCATCTTTTAGAAGAGGTAAAGACTATTGGCGACCAGGGGCCTACGATGTCTTAAAGCGTGCTCGCGTTTGGTCGTGAAATGAGCGCCCTGGCATTATGATCTCTTATTCCCAGTGACGTGGCCATTACGTCACGCAAACCCAACTGCGCGGCGTATTAGTATTACGAACTCCTGTTTGACGTTTCATGACATTTGCAGCATTTTTAGAACCGTGAACGGTCACGCTGCGATAGTAGCAAAAGATCATAATACGGTCCCTGAGGGTAACTTTGGACAGGAGTTTTCATCAACATATCTACCAGACTGTTCCGAAGGGTTTAAGGGTGTTGTAGTTTGTGTTGCGTAGCAGTAAAGAGTTTAAAAAGCCGTGGCAAGATTACAGAGGCAATATAATAGTATCTCCAAACACAGACATCTTTGCGGATAAGCCGCAGAAATTCCGGCGCTCTCTTACGGATGTCCCAGTTTGACCGTATGGCCAGCCATTACTGTAATGTTAATTGTGTGTGCCTTTAATTTGTTTAAATGTCAAATAGTTTTACTTTTACTCTTCCTAATTTTTATTGGTAAGTAAAGTATGGGGAAACTGTAGTGATATAGATAGGGTTCTGAAAACACAAAAAAAAAATATGAGGGCAATATGCAGTGCTGATTAAACTGATTCTTGCAGACCGTTATTTAAAAGATTAAAAGTTCTAACCGTTACAAGCCTCTAAACAAACAAATCTGTCTATTTGTAAAGCAGCACTCAAACTTTTTTCCAATAAAACAAACTGCAACAGTAAAATCATTTAGGAAGCGCCCTGCAAACTTACTACAGTTACCCGCAAGTAGACTAACTCTTACGCATAAAAATGTACCTGTAATAGCTATTAAAGTATTTAATGCACTGCCAGAAGAATTTAGAGAACTTACAGGCTCTCTGTTTGAAGTTAAACTGCAGTCTTGGCTAGTGGAACGTCCCTTCTACTCTATAAATGTATATTTTAATCGAAGCATCCTAAATTTTTATATGTGACATTTTAATTTTTGACTATAATATTTGATATTAGTAATTTTAATCTTATATTGTTATTTATTTTTACTTTATATTCAAATTTTATGGGTAATTAAAGTGTTTTAATGATGAAGTATTCTAATGTTTGCTATCATGTATAGTTACCTAATGCATTTGATCTGTTAATTTATATTGTGTTGGTACCTAATTTCAGTGTTATTAAGATTGTGATTTAACAATTTTTGCTAGGAATAGTAATTTTAATGTCTTTTGTAATGTATTGGAATGCCATAAATGAATATAATTTATTAATGTAATGAACATTTGCACGCTGTTAATTTAGCAAATTTTAGTGAGACTATGTGTACCTGATCAATGATAATGACACATGTATTTATTTAACCTAAAGTTTATGCACATAAATTGTTTGAGTTTGAGTTTATCAGTGTAAGTAGTTTAACAAATATTTTTAGAGCCTAGTAAGGTTAGTTAGTTAATAAAAAAATTTAGGTTACATTACAGCTTTGAATTAAGATGATATTTAGCATTTAGTTATGTGTTAAACAACTTTTCTGTTATTGGTGTTTGTCTTGTTGGTTGTCCTAATGCATAAAATTGATAAAATGCACCCTGGACTATGTCTTATTGTGTACATCAACTGTAAGTGTAACACACAGATTTAATTACTTATTCGTACGCGTGGAATAATGTTATATAGCCTATAGCCTTCCTCAATAAAAGGGCTGTCTAACACTGAAATAATTTTTCAAAGCGGACCAGTAGTTCCTGAGATTAGCGCGTTCAAGCAAACAAACAAACTCTTCAGCTTTATAATATTCGTAATAAACACTATCGTACAGGTAGAGGACAAAAATAATGTTCATCACATCATCACACATCACATCACATGCATGGCAAAGTAAGCGTCGCTGAAAATCAAGCCACAAGCCATTCAACCAGGATTATCTTACCTATGCCTCGTTGATCCTCGTCACGGACTTCCGTTTTGCACATGACCTCCCTGCCTTTAGGTCCCAGAAGTAGCTAAACCCACAAAATTTAAAAGTAAAAAATAAACATGTTTTGCCGATAGCCAGCGTGTTAAAATTGAATTAAATATGAATTAGATGGTAACAAGAAAAAAAAAGGAGCAGTGGTTTGGGTTTCCGGTGATACGGATAGCACGTCGCTGCAACCTGTCGACAGCTTCGGCCTAGTTTATATAAGCAAAGCAATAATATTGCAAATAATATAATTTGACTTGTTTTTAACAAGCGAGAACAGGGGATCACTAAATTTGGTAAAATGACAATTCTGTTGAGGGGTAAATAATAATACTTCAGCAAACCAGAGAGCAAAAGCCAGTACACTAAACAAACAAAGCAACCGATTAACTGTACTAGAGCCGAAAAATAAAACCTTCAACCTGTTCTATTTTTGAACGTTAGCTTTTTTCAGATGGCGCCACCACATCCCTTTTCGCAACCCTCTTCACTTTATGCCGTTCAGTCCGCCCGCATCCTGCACTCCATGACACGACGTCCCCACTGTCCATCAGAAGATAACCTCCGTAACTGAAATTATGTATAGAAATCGCGTGGATTCATTCAAAAATTACAATTATTTCATTACAAACTCGGGTTATTATACCACGGTTAGGGCTTCCAATACCGGGATCCCGGTATTGCTCAATACCGGTATTAGGCGATTTTTTGGCCTTTCCTCAATACCGGTATTGAAATCCAATACCGGTTTTAATACCGTAAGTGTAGATGCTTGGAATTCTCACGAATAAACTGCAAAATGTCCCCTATTTTTGGCCAATCTGCACACTTTTTACCAAAAATAGTGGTTTAACGGACGGGATTACCTTATCTACTGAAATAAATGAAAATAAAGTCGCAGTTATTGCGTTCCTTCGACCCTCACATTCGACTGAAATTCAACAAAATTGTATCTTACTTTATTTTACAACTAGCTGTTTGTCCACGGCTTTAGCCCGTCGGCTGTTTCTCCCGTCAAAATAAAGCCTAAATAAAAAAATTGCCTATGTCACTGGTTGATAATGTAGCTTTATATTGGTGAATGAATATTTAAAATAGTACTTTCAGAGCCTATTTGTTACAAACAGTTAAATCTTTCCTCTTTATAAAATTAGTATAGATGCGTTGTTGGTGGCATTTGTCCTTTTAATGAATAGGCCATACTCGATCATAATTATAAACCTTTATTGATATATTAAGGTTTAAAACTAATGATTTATTTTGAGTCGTGAGGCTGACAAATCTGACAATCAACCAAATTTTCAAAGTGGTTTTTTGCCCCAACAATTAGAAAGGGAAAAAATTAATGACTACGATTTTTGATAGTGTTTTGGTTAGTAGTAAACATTTTGATAGGTCAAAATACTACTTTTGTTTTACATTTTTCATAGATTTTAAAAAGGTAACATAGTTTTAATTTATAAATTTACCTACTTTTTAACTTGTAAAAATCATAAACGCATAAAACAAATCACTGAAATCGATATAATTAAGCTTTATATATTTATAAAAGTTCATTTTCAATGAAATCTGTTACTATTACAGCTTAATTTTTCACAAAACGCATTCAACAATAATAATTATACATTTTCACCCCAATACCGTAATACCGGTATTAATACCGGATTCGAAAAAAAATCCGGTATTGATACCGACCGGTATTGAAAATATCCGGTATTTGGAAGCCCTAACCACGGTACTATTACCTATTCTGAGGTTATACTTATTTTTCAGAAACCAGTTAGTACGTGCTGTAATCGTACTATACAGAGGATATAAATGCCGTTATGTATTGATCAATGAATTACATACATACATTGAAATTGCCTTTTAAAAAAAATTAAAACAATAAAAAGTGTTTTTTTCCACTGCGATGTTTTTAAGTTTAAATATTTGGTATCCTACATTTTAGCAGAAGTTGAAGTTATGGACAAAATTAAATGAATGAGAATTGGTTTCAGTAAGAGAGGCTCACACAACACAGCAACAGCGCCGGCAAGCAACATATGAAAAGAAACCTATCTTAACATTATAGCTTTTCCTGAAAATGCTTGTAATGTGTCTAAAAAGCATAACCAAGTTCATTTTATGGTTTGAGTAGGTATTCGTATAGTTTTCATTTACCTTTCCATAATTTAATTATATTTAAAATTAAAATCAATAATAAAGAGAATAACAGAAGTCGTTGTTTACGGGCAGGTCTCATAAATTGACTAATTATTCAGGCCCCTTTTTCTCTTGGGCACTTGGGTAATCAGGGTGTGTTGGGGGAATTATTTACTGTTTGGTTGGTGGAAAAGCGATAACGCCAGTGACCACATCTAAGCTAAGGTTGCATCATCCAACTTCCCACAATAATAATAAAACTATCGCGGTTTTTCATTGATCATTGGGTTATTTAATTTATTATATTTTTATAACATTTGGCGGATTTTGGCATTGTTTTCATTCTTAATGAATTGAATAATCCTTGTTTTTATAACGAGATAGAAAGAGATAGGACAGCCCCGTTGGCCAAACGATAAAGAAGGACAGAAAACAAACAGCATGACAGTTCTGACGTATAGAGCTATTTACGTTTCATTTTACGCAGCAAACGTTGAAAATATACTTCAAATGTTTAACTGTTTAATTTTGAGGAATATTATCGAATCGTTTATGATTTATTTTTTAAATGAACACCCTACATAATAACGCAACAAAGGGCAGTTAAAGAAAAAAATTAAGGTAACATAAAAACTTATGAAGCGTGAATTGGAACGTAAGATAGGATTGCATCAGACTCCTTTCCGCACAAAACTACTCATCTCGTGGCACCATTTCTTACTCAAATTCAAAGTATCTAGACGTGACGTGCTAAAATCAATTGAAAATAAGTTTGTTTTGTTTTAATTGTTTGTCCATGCGTTGGAAATCGAAAAAGATAGCTTTAGTATCTTCAGCGCTATAAAAATCTAAAAGTTATAGTCTTGAACTATTTTCACTGACTGCGCTTTTATTGATTTACTAATTTTAAAATTGGTCTTTATTTCAATTAAGGCCTATAAGGTGAATTTTAACGTAATAAATTGACAATAAAGATTGAAGTGATTGAATTTGGAGGCTCCTCAATAGTTTAACATGAGATACGCGTACAACCAACAAAACACTTTGTTGAGCAATTTTAACGATTGTACGCATACCTTGTCGCAAAATCAGGTGAATTTGCGCCGCATCAATTACTTTTGTCAAAGAAAGGACAAGATTAAGAAGTTCAAGACAGTCATTTTTAGAAGACACAACATGATGTGAGTACCTATAGTAATTATACAGATCTGATTATTTATCATATTAAGTAAGTGATTGAATTAAAGTTACCAAATACTGCTACATTACAAATTACTTCATAGGTTCCCGCGCCCTAGTCCTGAATATTGCCGAAACATAAACTTCCGGTCCCGAACCGGAAGCGTCCAAAGATACAGAAACCATTAAATACTTAAATAGCTTTATCTATCTGTTTAGCATATCCTTTTTCAGTTATTATGAGCCACCTAGGTTATAATGGATCGCTAACAGTGTTTCTAACCCGCCCAACGGATCGCTGCTAAATAATGCTTTCGTCACAAGTTCACTTTTGGACCTAGAAGCATAATGTATAATTACCCTACCACTCATAGGATATGGGACGTAAACTATGCCTTGATTGGCAGTATTTATTTATCAACAATCTGGTAAAATACTAGGCAAATATTTAGCTATTCAGACTTGCAAGCTAATTGAATTTATACAAAACAAAATTAAATCACTACATATTACCAAACTAGATGTCGCTACTTGTTCGTCAAAATTTAGAAATCGTATTGTTTTTGTTTAGCTATCTTTCTACGCTACAGATGTTTTTGATTCACATCAATACTTTGGTATTTCAAAATTTACGGCATTGGCTTTAATTTAAATTAGGTTTTTTTTTTAAATAACACAAAGGGGTTAAAAGAAGTCGCGCGTTAATTTGCAATACGGAAATATTCAGGATCTCGTACAATTTATGTGGGTAGGTAATCACTAAACTGAATAATACAATATTTCAAACACATTCTTGTATTAGTGCTGCTAAAACATGTCGCTACACGTTTGTAGCTATCATCATAATAGCTATTATCAATTCTACGAACTGAAAGATGACCTTGTCCGTCTAGCGAAGTGTAACAAAAACAGCGTTCAATAAAGGTACTTCACGTTTGCAGGCTTACGCTATCCATTATATAGCTGAAAGGCTTTCATGATTATATAAGTGTAAGCCGAAGTAGCAAGATTGAACAGACATGGTATGGTGTGGCGATGGCATAATAAGATGAAGCACCATAGTTGAAAGCAATAGAAAGTAAACACCAAAATGTAGGCGAGATTTTGGGTCGAAGCCAAATATGTGGCTAAACTGACTATCAACACTTCATCTGTTTGGAACGAACATAATTCCAGATGCATACCACGTCGTTGCAGAAAGGAAAAGGCAACGTATTACAATATGAAGCGATATTTATCGCCTTTATTACTTGTACCTGTGCGGACATTAAGAGGGAAAATGGTTGTAGTGAAATCTTTCACTGCAACCATTTTCACAATCTGGTTTTCCTAGGCAACAACTTCGTAAACATCAACAAAACTAGGCTGAAAACGTGTTCTAGATCTAGAAGACACGAGACTTTTCAAGTAGGATATGACTTGACTACCTGTTTGTCCTTGTTTAATGCCAGATTATTGTTATCTGGAGTTGCCAAATTCAGACAACTTGTTAAAGTTCTTTAAGGAAATATGTAGAAAAGCACCTATCCATAAAGCAAAGCACGCTAAGGAACTACGTTTTAGCAGCAAATTGCTATGATAACGTTTATGCTTTGCAAATAACTGCCTTGTTTTCGCATCTGCCAGGTACATAGTAAATTTGCTGATTCATCGTTACTGATTATATGGATTTTATCATCTCTTTACGGTCGGCGCCAGCGAGGGGCTCCAGTTGGGTGAATGGATGACGTATCAAGTCCTGCCTACGTACATACTTACCCAGATCGATAAGTCTAGTGTGCGGACTGCTGCCGCTACCGTGATGCCAGTGAAGGTCATTCACGTGGGTTGAGTAACACGCAGTTTGCATTTGTAGTACTTGAACCCCAGTAAAACAGGTTAATCCATAAGTGTAAAATGTTCATGCCTCTTTTAAGGCCCTTGCCAAGTAGATATATTTTCAGGCTGATGTGGAAAACAATAAAATTGTTAATTTTGCAAAAAAATATCAACTGTAGATAAAGATGGGTTTTTTTTATCAAATAACATCAGACAGAAGTAACTGCATGTTTTTGATTAAAACTTTTGATGAGAGATAAGTCGAATGAACATTTATTTTTACAGGAGTCAAATTTTGTTAGAGTTTCAGTCTAAAGTTTTTAATTATATTCCTATATTCTAAATGTATTCAATTTTATTGGGTTTTTTTCTTACACCGAAGGAAAGAGACCTGCCTCGGGGCTGATAGGCAAACTAGACGGTCTGCCGTCTGATCATCTTAAAGATGCAGAAACACTGATGTCTACAGAATCCCCAAAATTGTTACTATCAAAGGCCGGGTGGAGACAATTTGTCCGTCCAAAATTTACACATCCCATCATTCCCATCCCACCATCATTATAATCTTCAGACATGAAGGACTTTCCAGATAGTTATTTTAGGGCAATTACCTTAGCTAGCGTAGCGGATATTGTTTTTATAGGTTATTCAACCAAAATATGTACCTACTGCCTACATAAGCATAAAAAGTAGATAGTGAACACAGGTGAGTCACTGTTGATACCTACTGATACTCTTGTGAGTATAGCAACGTTTATATCTGTATTTGAAGGAAGCGTACTTTCCGCTTTGGGTTGCTTGCTAGGTTGGGGCTTGCTAGAATGATATTTAGCGTCACTACTTAGTTCCTAATGTAGTAGTTAATGGGGCACTTATTAAAATAAACTAACGACAACTTTCTAAATTTACATAAAGCAAAGCTTGGTTCAAAGCATGGCAAAAGGTTATTCATATTGGTAGCTCTCCATATAAAAAAATCTCATCAATACTGTTAGGGCGCCAAATTTGGACTTCAAGTAACATCAATCAATAATAATATTGATACTCGTTTATTGCTGTAGACTTCCGGACGAGAGCCCTGGCTACCCGATTATCGAGACATTGTCAATGTGTATCAATTGAACAGAATCAAACGTTGGACTGTACTGTAAAAGCATAAGTAGTGAATAATACTAGCATTCAGAGCAAAATTGGTAAAAAAGAGATCTGTAATATAATTATATATCGTGGTGTAGGTACTTAAATAACATAGAATTTTTTTGATGCGATTCGACAACACAAATAAGTAGATAAAATTTGAGTATTTGTATGATAAGAAATTAAGTAGGTAGGTACACATCGCAATAATGTTGGCTTGTTTTAGTTTATTGTAACTGCGTACCTACCTACCAACCTACCTCAAAACCTTGTTGATTAATCCACCGAAAACAACGTATGATAATAACTGGCTAGGCTTCGATAAAATAAATTAAACACTATCAAAAGGACTTTATTTAAAATTTAAAACATAAGAATTAAGGTCTACGAGTATGCGACACATTTGCAGCTTGACTTTGACCAACATCATCATTCTAATAGGAGCTCTATGAGATATATTCTGGATTGTGTGAAATAGGCGATTAATTTCAACGACTTTGTCGTCCCTTCAATATTCGCGGTGTTTCCGATTAAGAGGTTCTCTGACCTATTACGCAATGAATAACCTTGATAATTATCTATTGACAATGTTGTTTTAGCCGTAATAGTACTTATTACATGAACTGTTTTAAATTGTATGTGTACCTACGCGTTTTGAGCTGTTTTAGTAAAATATTATGTTTAATAGCTGCTTGTTTTGAGTGAATATACTGATAATTTCCAAAAACCTATCAAACAATGGTTTTGTTAAAAAGTAGGCGCACTTTTGTATCGCGATTTATTAATTAAATCACATTTTAGACATGTAATGAGTCATAATGAGAGAAAAACTACTTTTCGAACAAAACATTCCTCTTCTTTTGAGCAGCGTGAATCCCCGGCATCCTATACTACTGTTACAACAACCATACGACAACAACTATACAACTATACGTATAACAATCAATGTGAAAACGCTAATGGTCTTGTGACCGTCATAGCAGGTTCACCCCATTGGTTGTTCAAGTTGACGTCATTTGCGAGAGCCAATAGCGACGCAGCGAGGATATTTTTAGAACGCACAAGTCAAACAGAGGGGATTGAGGAAAACTGTAGCTGCGACTCGGGCGCGAATATTGCACAATAATTTCTGAGCCCTCAGACGCAGCACGTACGCTGCGAGCTTCAAGTGTTCAAAGTTTTAGGAAAATCTAGCAGTTTATATATTGTACAAAACAACTGCTTTATCGTTAAGTTAATTTATTTTCAATAATTTATTGTTTTTTTTACCAAAAAGTGAATACTTTCTAAGTGCCTGGAGGCGTTACAATATTTGTTCGTAACGAGGTAAGTCGAAGTTTGCTAAACTCTTTTCTTTAACTGAGCATTAACAATAATATGAATAATTAAAACAGTACAAAATATTAGAAAATATTTTAAGAAGGTATATTACCTATTACATGGTGGATATGTATTGTTTTGAATGTTATTATAATTTTTTTTCGATTGCACCATATTTATTTCACGTTACATATTGCCTCATACCTACCTCAAATAGACTTTTTGTTCATGTAACATACGGATTCAGTTCTTAAATATAGTATAAATAGCGATTATAGACTAATTGTGATCTAAAAAGCTAAAACCCGAATGAACAAGTTCCAACCAGTCGTGCTACGCATCGCAGTCACGGGAGCTTTTGTTGCTTTGGTGTGAGGCGTGAGCACATGCCAGCCGAAATTACTCTATGCTGCCAGTACTATAAATTCTATTTTGGCTTATACACCCAAGCACATTGTCTCGAAATTTCGACTTTTGCGTCGCTCGCCGGGGAGCGTATCCCTTCACTTGTCTCTAACCAAACATGGGCTTTTGCTCATTCACATAGCGAGAAAAGTAACAATTCTAAATACAGTTCACTTATTATAATTTATCTATCTATGTTAATGTTTGAGAAATGGTTTAAGAATACCATCCTTGATTTAGAAACCTCGTTATTTATTCTAATATTCGGTAAGAATTTATCGATTTTATTAATCATTATTAAGTAGTACCTACTGTACCGATCGAGGTCAGGTGCTCGGGTAGCAATACCGATAACATTTTAGTTTGATTAATCAAACACGATACTGTACATATATAGGAAATGATGTATGAACTTAGATCAGTTAAATACCTGTCTTTTGGGCTAGCTGGCTCAGTTGGCTACCAGCGCGCATGTAGGCTACTCGTTACCTGAAGCTTCCCTGTTAGAAAGTCTCTCTGGGCGCCACAATTACACCTGACTCGCTAAAACAGAAAAGGTACAATACACTATCATAGTTGACATAATATTCTGTCCATTAAATTCATTGCCCTTGGTGTTGATGGATTTTCACAATTGTCACTTATTAAATAAAATAATGAGTAGAATACGCGATAATTCGACTCAATGTCGAGGAGTTGGACGAGTTAACAATCTCCATTTTAAAAAAGTTGCTTTCCCTAACTAAGCTAAGTACCTTCAGTGTAAGTGGTACTTTCATTGATATGAATGTTATTTGTTCCAGGCCTACAGTCGCAACCGTTTGGTGTACAGGAGCCTAAAGAGCTAAGATTTCATTAGGAGCTCAAGAAGAGTTCAACAAAGTGAGTATTTTTTTGTTCCCTAGTATCTAACTTTTTCTGTTCACAGATACTTACTCCGAGAATTCAAGACCTGCAAAGTCTCGTCACATTTTAAACATAATAATAACTCATTCAAAACCTTTTTTTATGTAGTTTAACATAAACTTAAAAGAAAATAACTCCCTCAATACATTTTGAACATCAAAAATAGTTACATTTCCAAATAAATTAAAGTTAGTTAATTTTGCCTAAATACCTTTTCTCAACGTATTTTTTTTATTAATAATGGAAAACATAATTGTTCATCAAACCTTATGAATTTTTCCAGTCTTGCTACTAAATTTATAATTCGTAAAATGTCATATCATTATCTTAACATTCGTCAAAAAGCTACCATTTTTTCATGCATTCAATGAATCATTCACGATTACATCCATCACCGCCTACACAGGTATCCGATATGAGAGAAACCGCTTTTGTATCTATTTCAATTTTCAGAGATAGTTGATAAATTTTATTACGTATTTAAGCTTAGATAAGACAGTACGTGCTTGCAATAAAGCGTGTTGGTATCACGGTACCTATATACGTACAATAATTATAAAATTAGCAAATAAGTACGAGGTACCAGCAGAAGCAAGACTAGTCAATTCTAGTCTCTTAAAGTTCGGGTTTTGCAACCTAAGTAATTTAAGTGAATATATTACTAGTTATTACCAAACTAATTATAATTAACTTAAGATACAACTTTAATTTAACTAAATCTTAATTAAGATACCTGCGTAGTAGTTTAAAATATTAACTTAAACAGTAAGTTACAATTACATTCATTACCATACTAACATATATTCAGCGAATGAAAATAAATAGAAAGGCTTTACTAAAACAGTATCAAAACGATAATAAATTACAGCACAAACAATTCGCTATGGCGGCCATCTTGTTCATTGGTAGTCTGAAAACTTTTCTACTTATTTTCGATTACATATTTTGGATGGTGCCATGAACTATTATCACTTATCGTGGGCAGGTGACAAATTATGTTGATTGCATAAGAAGCAACTTACATTTATATCACAAATTACTGTATTTGAATTTATTGTATTAAAAATATTATATTTTAATATTTATGCAATCATCATTTATATAATCTGCAAAAAGCTCCACTTCTCCCATTAAACATGTGGTATTCATTTATTTGTATCATAAAATCTGCTGCTAAGAAGTGCCTCATTGTAAACATTTGGCATTTACATACACTTACATAGAGAACCATCTGGTCTCAGTATCACATCTCATTCCATCATTCTTGTGTTCATCATCATTTTTCTGTGTTGGCAGACCTCAGGGATGTTGTCGGGAAAGAGTGTATCTGTCGCTGGTTGTTCTTGACGACTATTCCGTCTGGTACTTTGTTAGGTTACTATAAAAACCTATATTGGAACTAGACGAAGTAATCGTTCTGCTACTATTTCATTCCCACCTCGCTTTATATGATCTTGCACAGTATGTTACGTCTTTCATTTCTTTTTGTAGTTCTATTCAAAATGGTTGCTCAAAAGATCACCTGTCCGAGTCGGAGCGACGATATCGGAACTCAGTACATCTACTCAGACCACCAAAGATATGGTTTTTTCGCAAACGAGTCACAAGACTCAAAGTATTTTGAAAGTGGTAGAGCTAAATCGTTTAAAGTCAAACAAGCCACAGGAGAACGGGTTCATCGGCGGAGTGATTACCGGCGGAAATACAACACCAATGCCCTCTTGGCCTGCACCCACCACCAGCTGTTCAGAGGTAAGGCAGACGTCGGCTCGTGAGTACTTAAATATAACACTTTATTTATTAGAAATTTAATTACGATTAAGTTATTTTTAACCCCTCACTACCACTGAATTAGTATTAACGTTTCCTAAATCTGCTTTCAGGAATTTTTGAAACCGGAACCGGAATTCGAGAGCGCAATGTATCACGACACGGACTGCGGGTTCTTCCACGATCTGGAGCAGTGGTACTCCGCTCCCGCCAAGGACGAACAAGTACTGACCATTGGTAAGCTATAACTAATTCCTATCATAAGATATAGTTGAATTGTATCAAAAATGTATTTAGCACACTAACAAAATCTTGTTTACTTCACAGATTCACCAAAACTAACTGCGGAAAGGGCACCCAACAACGACACACTAAACTTACCACTATCACCCCACGAATGGGAGACGTTCGACTCTAATTCCCCGGCCCAAGCGAGCATGTATTCCATCACGCCGCACAACCCGCTCTCGCCGATGGCGGACGAGTTCGTGCAGCTCGACAAGTTGTTGGTCCAACAGGGGACCGCCAACTTTAACAGAGAGCACTACCAGGAACAATTCCTGGACTTTAACAACATGCCGGTGGTGCTCGGGGACCTAGAGTCGGAGAAGATAGCTGACGTGAACACCGTGCAAGTCATGGACACGTCTGGCTGGGACTCACTGACTGACTACAATAAACACTACACAAACACACCAAACACATTGCCCTTCATCGATCAAGAGGACTCCTTGGATTTAAAATTCGTATCTGTAATACCAGGAGAGGTGGTAAACAACGATTTGATCGTAAACCGATTTATACTTGGCACCGAGAAGAGTGAAGAGACGATTCTACCAGAAGTAGAAAAGCGGCCCGCGCTGTCGGTGCATATACCGACTCGAGCGCCGGGATGGGGCGACGGCAAGGACATCATCAGCACACCGGACATCGTCACATACGTGGAGCAACTAGAGAAGGAGAAATGCCCTCTATTGGACGATGTAAGTATAACACAGAATAAGCCTATGCTCATCAAAACTTAATCTTATGTAGAAGATAATAAACATATTTATTATATTTAGTTCATAATAACACAAATTAAACTGAAACCATGATACATACTCCGTAATGACCCTGCTTCACAGACATTGATAAGTTGTCATGAATACTGATCTGAAAAAGATTATAACATTTTACACTTTTTTGTTATAGACAACATCAAACCAGTGGCTGGATGAAGACGTAACAGAGCTTCTGCCCACGACAAGCCCGACGATGAAGACTTTTCCGCTGATAGACTACGAACCTATTACTCCCAAAAGTGAATCTCAAGCTGAATCGGAGAACGACGACAAGTCTTACAGCAGCAGTAGGAAGCGACGGCGTAATAGTGAAGATTCAGATGAATCTTACACACCTGACGTTGAATACACACCACGTAGTTACACAAAAAGAAAACCCAGGAAGCCCAATATTCCAATAAAGGAAATGATACAGCAGCTAGAAGGGTCTCAGCAGCTAAAGAAGGCGAGACGAGGCCGTCCTCCCAAAGTTCGAAGAGAGAGCACGGTCTCGGTCTGTAGTATAGATGATAACACTTCAACTGGCTCTGTCCAAGAAGTTAAATATAGAGAATTAAGAGATAAGAACAACGAAGCATCCAAAAGATCTAGAATGAACAGGAAACTCAAAGAGCTGCAAACGGAACAGTTAGCATTAGATTTAGAAGAGAGAAATAAGAAGTTAAAAGTTAGGGCCGACATCTTAGAAGAAATGACGAAAAAGCTGAAAGACGCTTTGATGACGGCTATTTTACAGAAATGAACGATCTGATCAGTGTTTTTGTAAAATTGGTTTCCAATCGCACGCTTTGCGTTTCTGGCTCGTTTGTGGCTAGACTTGGCACATCTATATTCAACGTTTAGAAGTGGTTATAAATAAGGATTAACGTTGTATATAGGTTGTTGCAGATTTTTCTTAGTTATACCATACCATGGGTTTAGGATGCAATTAGAGATACAGAACTAAAATTCAAATAAATAACAAAAAAAATAATTTGATGTAGATTTAGCTCATACTTACTTAAGTATTGTTGTATTGTTATTTTAGGCACGGAACATTAAGTGCCGAAATAATTGTATCTTGTTAAGCTTATTCATATCCTAGACTTGCTTGGATGATGTTTCAATCTAAGATTTAAGGAGTTAAAAATCATTTTAAATGTTTTATTGATGTTAATCTAAAACTGGTTATATTTTTTGCATGATATTGAGATAAGTTTATCACTCAGGTTTGTTATTAAAATAAATGGTTTTGAATTCTTAACATTTTTTCCCTGCACCAAGTACTTCAATACATTCAACCACAAACTAGGGCTTGTAACATTTGTTCATTTTATCTATCCGAATATTCATCGATTAATTAATAATTAAAGAACCCAAGCCTTTTTCTATAAAACATATTCGGAGTTTTCTGCAGGACTCACTATGAGTAAAATTAAATACAATTTAAAACACCTGTTATTTTTTTGAAGTTTTGTTAACATAAATCAGACCTCCCGTTTTCCCTTTCTTCAGAATACTTTCGGTCTGTTTTTACCACAGACCACATAGCCCATAGATCCCGCACAGGAGGGGAACCGCGCTCGCCAAGCATATGCACAAACTGATCATAATTATAGTGCCACGCCTCCAATTGGCGGTTTAGTCTGTTCTCGACCGTCATTGCGAAATTTTCGCACAAATAAATTTTAAAAAGCGGGTAAAATGCCTTCTTGCGCCGTGAAATGGTGCGGGAAAAGAAGTACCACATCAAGTTTACAAAAAGACGGTATCACTTTTCATAGGTAAGTCACTTTTTATAGATAAACTCAAGAAAAAAGATTTAAATAAATTTGAGCAAATATTACAAAACCAAAACGTTGTTGTCTTATTTCACTCTCTCTATCCCTTTCTATCCTGTGTATATTTGCAAATGACTATCCCGCTCTCACGTAGGAATTGTACGCTAGTGATGTGGGCAAATCCAAAGTAAAATCGTTTTCATCGATAAGTTATTTTGTTCATGTAATTTAAAGTAAACAATAATTTATTTAAACGAATGTCCTTTTGAATTTTTTATTAAGACAAAAGCACTTATCAATGCTAATTTATTTAATTGATAAAAAAATCATGTTCAGTTGATGGCAGAAGTTTTTGGTAGTTGTAAAGTTATTCTGAAGGTTTTGTTTTACAATTCTAAAGGTTTCCAAAAAGTTCGAAGCTGAAAAAAGTCTGGATAGACGCTACAAGTCGAGATCTTAATTAGTTTCCAACGCCTAATAGCGTCATATGCTCTCAGCATTTTTCTGCGGATTGCTTTAAACTATTGGAAAAGCGGAGATATGTGTGTTTGCAAAACCTACGCTCAAGTTACTAACTTTTTTTTTTAATTGAAAGTGATGACACTGACGTTATTGACATAACGTTGTCTCTGTTTGCTAAAAACATCATTGAGTACATTGCGGGATTTGTTGTGCATTCTCTGAAAAAAAGAATAAAATGCAGTAAATGTGTACAGGCATTAATATTATATCTAAAGGAAAACAAAAATACTCTCATATATGCAAGAGATGAAGGTGGGCTACTTTATCCTTCTAATATGGTCGTTACAATATGCCGCCGCGCCGGTGCGAAATTGTCATTCGCAGCAACGAGAATTATAAAAAACTAAAGCCTGAACGCCGTGCTTTATTTTTTGTTTTATTCTCAACGTTATGGCAACATCAGTTTGATTATGAAAACAATCACGTCATAGATTTGGCAAAATGCGTGATGGAAAAAGATATAAACACACGGCTAGCTTACTTGACCTGCAATACGGAACAAAAAAATAATGTAAGGAGCCTTTATAAAAAAATAATACATTTTAAATCCCAGTAGACAGCTGTGGCCTCAATTATAAATGATTGCTTTATTATAAGCCGCCAGTGCGAAATTGTCATTCGCAGCAACGAGAATTATAAAAAACTAAAGCCTGAACGCCGTGCTTCATTTTTTGTTTTATTCTCAACGTTATGGCAACATCAGTTTGATTATGAAAACAATCACGTCATAGATTTGGCAAAATGCGTGATGGAAAAAGATATAACCACACGGCTAGCTTACTTGACCTGCAATACGGAACAAAAAAAGAATGTAAGGAGCCTTTATAAAAAAATAATACATTTTAAATCCCAGTAGACAGCTGTGGCCTCAATTATAAATGATTGTTTTATTATAAGCCGCCGGTGCGAAATTGTCATTCGCAGCAACGAGAATTATAAAAAACTAAAGCCTGAACGCCGTGCTTCATTTTTTGTTTTATTCTCAACGTTATGGCAACATCAGTTTGATTATGAAAACAATCACGTCATAGATTGGGCAAAATGCGTGATGGAAAAATATATAAACACACGGCTAGCTTACTTGACCTGCGATACGGAACAAAAAAAGAACGTAAGGAGCCTTTATAAAAAAATAATACATTTTAAATCCCAGTAGATAGCTGTGGGCTCAATTATAAATGATTGTTTTATTTGCTTTACCCACCCGACCAAATATCACAGTACAACCACAATGTAGATAACGATAAAAATATCGTGCTATCCCATCCCTAGGTCGGACGCCATTTGCAATTCACAAGACATCTGTCACTAGATTGACGTTGAATCCGCCAATCACAGTGAGCTTCATACCTCTGCACCCCCCCGACTTTTGGCGATTGCGTTTTCAAAACTACGAAACGCTCAAAGAGGAGTATATGGGATAGGTGGTCTGTGGTTTTTACCTACAAAAATAATAATGATAAAAGAAAAAGATAATGCTAGGTTCATCCCTTTGTTTCGAGTCTTCGCGCAACGCGGACTGAAGTACTCTGTGTGCGTTGCTGCTCATAGGTTCATTCGTTCTAAATAGATCCTATACAAACTTAATCTCAGAATATTTACCACCTTATCGCGTGCTTCACTATAGCCCGTAAAAGAGATTAGAATGACATATAGATTTTTAATCTGTCGTAAATCTTAAAAAGTGATGTGATAACTTTGTACCGACGGCAAATGTAAACACTACACTTCTTGCAATATTCAAACTCTAAGAATCACTAAATTTGTCGTGTTTAGTTATTCATAATGGTGCTTTCCATTAAAAAAGCGTATTTTATAAGCCAGAGCTTACGGCCTACGAAGACGACGTACGCGGAGAAAAAAGTACGCTACGCGCGAATACAAAATCCCCCGCGAATTCAACGCACACGGTGTGCGATCATTTGTTGTCCGAGAGTATTAACATTTTCTGAGATTACGTGCGTTGTGCTGTAATTTACATGAAGTTTAAGCAAAAGAGAAGACGTTTTAATAGAGAATACTGGATCCATCCCTTTATTTCGAATCGATTTTAACGCTAATTAAAATCCGCAGTGTACGTTGACTGCTCATAGTTTGTTCATTCGTTCTTTAATTCGCTACGCTAGCGTCCGCGGTGTTTCGGCGGATTTTTGGTTCGGCTTACTTTTAGTCGTTCGTGTGCGTCGACAGTTTGTAAGGGATCTTTTTGACGGAGAAAAAATACACCGCGGATAATCCCTCGTCTGCGCAGGCCTATGAAGTTGCACATTTTATATAAATTTGGGTTGGGTTACAATACAGGGTGGTCCATACATACACGTCAATATATTTTTTTAGCTTCCTCACACTCGGGGATATTCAAAAATATGTATCTTACCCGATTTTTTTGTAGTTTTCGATGATTTTCCTTACGAATTTTTGAAAATTTCTGAATTAACTCATTTTTTCGGTCACTGTAGCGCGATCTGTTGAGATAAATGCCCGATTTTGTTTCTTTGTTAGATGAATAATAGCGCTAGATAATTCTGAAGAGTTTACATCCATAAAGCTTAACATAACTCTAATCTAAATTAAGAAATTGAAAAAGTTGGAAATGCTGGTTTTTCCCTGAACTTTTAAAGCTGTTTTAAAAAAAAGGTACTCACCTAAAATGTTTCATCTAAATTTTTAAAAACTTTATCACACTCTTAACTATGTAATTTCAAAGGCATCATACCTAAATTTGCATTCAAAGTGTCAGAAGTGTAAAATTAAAGTAGTCAGTGTATAAACTAAAACTTTATAACAAGTTGATTAAATGAATTTATTTATAAAAAGCGTCACAATAAGTCTAGCGCTATTATTCATCAGATAAGGGGAAAAAATCAGCCATTTATCTCAACAGATCGCGCTAGTGACCGATTAAGTATGTAGTTCCGGCTGTCTGAGCCACTCATCCTACAGAGATCTCGCTTATCTAGGTTTTATCGTTTGTGAAGCTATACTTTCTTTGAAACATGGAAAAAACGTGGCTCAGACAGCCAGAATTTTGAAATTTCGGCCACTTTCGATCTCAGCTTCTAAACGGTCTCAGGGCCCCTTTTCTAACCAAAAGGTTAGTGACGCGATATGTGACGGCATCCGAAGTAATTTCATCCATCAGGATGCAATACTTTTCGAGAAATCTTCAAAAACATGTGGTCAGACAGCCAGTAATCCGGCTGTCTGAGCCACTTGGTTTTTCTTGATTATTTCACGTAATATCACATTTTGGACAGATCTTTCTTTATAAAAAGAATGTGATGCGATATGTGACGCGTCACAACCAGTTTTGAACTTTCGTGACGCTTCCATTTAGGAGTTATTGTAAAAAAAGGTGATGGCTCAGACGACATCAATGTTCTAAATCTTGGCAAAATGTTCACCTATAATGATGAGTGCCTTGTCTTTCACTTACGTACCTATTTATGTAAGTATTATCTTAATCTATCTATACAAATAATAAATAAAATTAATTTTATTTATTATAACACTTTAAAGAGTCTGTTTGTAATTTCAAAAGAACAGATTTCACTGAATGCTATATGAAAGAATACGGTACTATACGGTAACTACATCAGAAAATCTATTTTGAAATTTTTTTCTGTCTGTCAGTTTGTTCCGAGTAATCGCTGGAACGGATGGACTGATTGTGGCGGGACTTTCACTAGCAGATAGCTATAATGTTATAGGGAGTAACGTAGGCTACTTTTATTTTAAAATACTATTGATAAAGACGGTACTACCGATACCATCGATAGTTTTACATCTAATACCATCGATGGTATTGTGTTTTTAAACAGCATTAAGAATAAGAATAGACTAAGAATAATTCCATTGCATACATTTAGTATACAGTACACCAACATACAATATATCTTAACACGGCAGTATCAATTAACAGTAGGTTGTCACAAAACCAAAACAACAACATTATCGTGTTAATAACAAATAAACTTTTCAACATAAGTAGTACATGTATACATACTGCTACATTAACATTACAAAAACCAATAACAAACGAAACTATCGATAGTTTTGTACTAACGATTGCCAGTGATTTGAAGATACTATTATTTTTTCTGTTTATACTAGTTATTAGAAATCACTACAACATTAAACGAGCTTATAAACTGCAAAAACGAGCAATTAGGGTAATTGTCCGTATAAAGCAGCAAGAATCGCGTCGAGAACATTTTAGAAAGCTAAATTTACTAACGGCACCCTCCCTGTACGTTCTTGTAGTCTAATGTAATTTTGCCAAACACATTAGTCAGTATGAGACAGAGAACGAGAGAATGAGAGACGAAAAGACTTCCAAAGTGTGATAAGGCCTAATTTTGACATAGTTAAACATTGCGCGCACTATTAGGCGATCAAACTGTATGACAGATTACCAGTTGACATAAAAAGTTCAGTTTACCATTCAAGTTTTAGAACTACCCTCAAATCGTTTCTTTTCGAAAAGTGTTTGTATAGCGTGGCGGAGTTGCAGGCTATTGTTATTATTGTTTTATTTTTGTAATTTGTTTCGGAATGTTTTATGTTTTGAATTTTGTTTTGCCAATTTAATCTAATTCTAAACCGTTGACTACTAACCTTATAATTAATAATTGTTCTATTGTTAATGATATTATTGTTTTTAAATGTGCATTCACACACAATGTCTGTTGTATTTGAATAAATGAAATGAAATGAAACTAGTATTGGATGCAAAACTATCGATAGTATCTATCTATAGTATTGCCGTTTTCAATAATATTGTATAGATTAAGTAAATACTTACATAAATAGGTACGTAAGTAAAAGACAAGGCACACATCAAAGTGAACATTTTGCCAAGATTTAGAACATCGATGTCCTTGCATTCCTTCAAAAGAGCTGAGTGTAGTCACCCTGCCTCGTGCATTTGCACCTATGTATGGGAAAAAAAGAAATTCGTATAACTTCGGTTTACAGGCACTTAGAGACGTCACAAACGTCAATTCTTGTTCTCCATCGCCGTCACATTTGTTTAGAAGTGTTTCCAGCTACGTAGAACCTCTGGAAGTCATAAAACAGGTGGCTCAGACAGCCGGAAGATTTTCGTCTGAGCCATCACGTTTTTTTACAATAACTCCTAAATGGAAGCGTCACGAAAGTTCAAAACTGGTTGTGACGCGTCACATATCGCATCACATTCTTTTTATAAAGAAAGATCTGTCCAAAATGTGATATTACGTGAAATAATCAAGAAAAACCAAGTGGCTCAGACAGCCGGATTACTGGCTGTCTGACCACATGTTTTTGAAGATTTCTCGAAAAGTATTGCATCCTGATGGATGAAATTACTTCGGATGCCGTCACATATCGCGTCACTAACCTTTTGGTTAGAAAGGGGGCCCTGAGACCGTTTAGAAGCTGAGATCGAAAGTGGCCGAAATTGCTAAATTCTGGCTGTCTGAGCCACGTTTTTTTCATTTTTCAAAGAAAGTATAGCGTCACAAACGATAAAACCTTGATCGATTGCCGTCACTAACGATTCGTTATCAATCTAGATAAGCGAGATCTCTGTAGGATGAGTGGCTCAGACAGCCGGAACTACATGATTAAGTGAGTTAAACCAGAAATTTTCAAAAATTCGTAAAAAAAAAAACTCTTATACTACAAAAACTTGGGTAACAAACATACATGGGGTATTTTCGGATAACCCGGAGTGTAAGGAAGCTAAAAAAAATATATTACAGTGTATATTTAGACCACCTTGTATATTCGGGCACACCATTGTTACGTAGAAGAGATTTTCGTTTAAATAATTTCTTTTCTGTAGGGCTTGAACGAACCTCTACGTATTTATACAGTAAAGTGAGAATAGTGCGATCGTAAAAGGTATATTACTTTTAAAAATATAAGTATTTAGTCGATGTGTCAATATGATATATCGAATTCTACAATACTTTCCCAACCCTAGTTACATCTATTTGACACCTGTCATTCTATTATAGAATTTATATATTGACTATAAATTTCTGGACAAGAATGATCGCACACCGTTGACTTGACACCGTGCGCGTTGAGTCCGTGGTAAGTGCGCGGCGGACTTTATATTCGCGGAGCGTACTTTTTTCTCCGCCGAGGACTGAAGTCAGTCGTCAGCGCAGGCTATTTAAGTTATGAATAGGATTCATGTATTTTGTACAATAAAATATGGTTATCAGCATACCAAAAAAGGAAGTTTAATTTCGAACGTTAAGTATGTTTTTATAACATGTGTAGGCTGATATAATGAAAACACCTTATGGTTGTAAAAAGGTAATTTATTTATAATTCAAATTAGAATGAGGTGTACCAAACAAGAAATATTGTATTACAAATTATTCCAGTCATGTGTAGACCATATATTTTCACTGTAAGAAATCCTTGTGACCAGGCCCTTATTCTGTATTTAGGTACTTTATAATTTTCAATTATCAACTAATATTTCATTACGATAAAGGCATCCACACAATAGTAATATGCATACTTGCAACTAAAGATAATATTGCGCCTCTAATATCGTAGACCTTGATAACAAATTTTGAGTGTAAAGATAAATAATACAATTAACATTCTAATAATAATAATCTAAATCGACTAATATTTAACACAAGACATATTAAAATAAAGAAATTAATAAGATTCCCTATGGTAGTAAAGTATAATAGAATTACGAAATAATATTCACAAAAAACGGAGAGCAGCACCTGTACCAATAAACAGTATGAAACGGGATAATAGTTTATCTGCATTTATTGCTCTCGGCTCTGCGACCGCTCATACACTATTACGTAACAAACCCATAGAAAAATTTACATCAATCAGTACAATATGGTCACAAATAACGCGCCCCAGCCTTCACTGCAGCTCTGACCGGCGAGAAGGATACGTGAGCGAGAAGAGTGAGGCCGCCGAGAGGCAGCGTCGCGCGCAGCGAAGGCTGGGGCCGGCCCGCGGCCGCGGCATCACTGTCCGCGGGAGTGCTCACTGAGTCCCGCTGCACTACACACACTTGATACTCGTAATTTACACTTCACTCTGGTCTCGGTAAATTGCAATAGCGCACTTAGATGTGTTAATCGGAGGTGCCGCCGTCGGCGTCTTCTAAGAAGCTGAATTTATTTGACGCTACAAAGTTCTGGAACAAAAAGAAACAATAAGCATTTAACTTCTGAAGAAAACGAGTTGTCAAATCAATTACTAACTACCGCTACCTACTAGCCCAACCAAACTCAAACTACTGAAAAAAAAAGTGCACTTACATAGAACTACTTCTAACATCAGTTATTTTTTCAATTAGATAATTTTCTTGAAACACTAATTCAAATTATGTATATTCACAAATTAATTATCACCTTTTCAGGTTCAGTGCCATAGATTTAACGCATTAAATTAATGTACTTTGTAAACAATGTTATACAATATGTCTGTAATGTATAGAATTAAAGCGCATTTTTATAGAATAATTGCAAGACACTGTTCCAATCATACAGTTCAGTGATATTGTCATGTGATCTTTTGAAAAAGATGAAAGTGATGCCAGGCACCAGCTATGATGAAAGTAATTTATGCTACCAAAATATTTTAAATTGTTTTGTTTCACTTATAGGCACAGACAAATTACTACAGCTGGGTTTTTTATTAAATTCATTTTGACTTTTTATCCTTATCTTTTCTAAGCAAAATCCTATGTTACGAATGTGGTGTATTTATTTCATTGATTTGTACAATCAGTTTGAACTCTTTTGCCTAATTCTCTCTACATACCAAATGAGTAAATAATATTTTTTGCTAGGTGTAAACAAAAACAACTCACCGGTTTCTCCTGTTCCTTCAACTTGGGCAACTTATCATCGTCGTCGTGGCGCTCGCGGCTCTGGCGCGCGCGGCCGTTGCGCTCGTCGCGCGGCCGCTCGTCGCGCTCCGTCGCGCGCGGCTGCCGGTCGCGCGCAGGCTCGCGGTCGCGCGACGGGTGCCGGTCGCGCGCCGGCGAGCCCTCGCGCGAACCCTGGCGCGGGGTCAGCGACCCCGGGCGCGGTGTGCGCGAGCCCTGGCGCGGGGACACGTCCTCGCGAGACGCGCGGCGCGAGCCGGAGTTGTCGCGTCGGTCTCTGTCATCCCTGTAATGAGAGGATGACGTCACTGTGGTGTTTAATTCGATAATGATGTCAATAAAATCAGTCGAAGGCCTCTTCCTTACGGGATCGGTGCGTTTTTAAGTTCAATCGTTTATTGCGTGTCACATTACAATTTTAAGATTTTAAATATAATAAGGACATACATGTGACGCCCTGTAAGGGCATGGCAAACAGAACTTATACTAAGTAAATAATACATTTCCAATTTGTTGAATACAATAATGACTTTGAAGTATTATGACAACTTAATTTCATAAGTCTTCGTTGAAACTTTCAGCAAAAAATTCTGTTATGCTATAGTAGCCCTCACCTATTAAAAATGTTTTTAATACTTCAGTGAACAGTGAAGGCTTTTGTATGTTTTTTATTGTATTAGGTAAGTGATTGTAAATTTTGATTAGCATGGTGGGTGGACTGGACGAGACTAATTTTAATTTGGAAAAGGGTGTCTTTAGTTTATTTAGGTTTTTTTACAAATTTAGCTGACTTAAGAATGTAGATAGACGTTAGGTTAGAATTTGGTTATTGATGAAGTGAGGTCTGCGGGATTCGAATTGATCTATGTTTGTCAAAATTCTTACACATTTGTTTTGTGATATAAAGACTTTGTTTGTGTCGCACGAGTTTCCCCACAATATTATACCATATGATAGTCTTGAATAGGCATATGCATAATATGCTGAGAGGGCAGTTTTAAAATCCGTCACGCGTTTTAGATGCTGGAGAGTCATATACGCTCTCCAGCATCTAAAACGCGTGGATGACAATATCGCTAGAAGTGCTTGGATATGCTGCTTCCAGTTCAGATGCATGTCCAGATGTATTCCTAATAAACTAGCAGAGTTTACAGTTTCTAATTTTGTATCTTTATAGCTGTAAGGTAGTTAGAATGCAGTTTTTGATAAGGTTAATTGTATGAGTTTAGTTTTACGTAGGTTGAGTAGTAAGTTATGTGAGCTAAGCCAGTCACAAATTTTATCCAGTTCTACATTCAATTTAGATTTCAATTCAGCAACTTCGGAGCAGGAAAACAAGATGGAGACATCTATGGCAAAAATAATGCAGTTTTAATCCAATATGTTAGGTAGATTATTAATGTAATCTCTCGAACACAAGACATCCCAACACGCTGCCTTGAGGGATGAAGAAAGTAACTGTTTTTTTTTTCAGAAGTATAATATGTTATTTCTCCTGTTTCAAAGTTCGTGTTCGCTCTCCTGTTTCAACGTATTGAAATCGGTGGTTGAGGTATGATTTGAACCAGTCATGTGCCGTTCCTCTAGACTCCTGTTCTGTATAGTTCCTCTAATAGGTATTTGTGGCAAACTCTATCATAGGCTTTACTCATATCAAGTAAGAGGCTAACAGCGATTTTTTTGTTATTAATTATGTTCAAAATATCACCAACATATTTATAGTGCAAGTGTGGTAGAACGATTCCTTCTAAACCCCATCTGGTTATCGTGAAGGATTTTTAATATTTCATAGAAGGTATAGATACGATTTGACATAGCGGTCATCCAGTTTGGATGACGTCGGAAGCAAGGCAATAAGTCGGTAATTATTTGTCGTTGGTTTCTCCCTTTTTGTTAATAGGTTTAATTTTAGATATGTTTAAGGGATCTGGTCCCTTCTGAAAAAGATTGATTCACTAATTTAGTATATGGGTAGGTTAACAAGAGAGCACATTTTTTGATTAGAATAGGAGGAATTTCATCAATGCCAAATGATGTTTTATTTATGAGGTTGGATATAATGGTACTGATTTCTTTTTCTGGACCTAGGAAGAATGTTTTTTCCACATTTTCTCTGGTTTTAGTACTAGAATTTGGCTGTGACTTTTCTACAGAAGCGAAAAAATTATTAAATGTGTTTGCCACTAATTTGGGGTTTTAATGCACATGTTCTTGTATTTCCTATTTTCATTCTCATTTGGCAGGCCAGGTCCTATTTTGGCTACGTTGGATGTTGGTCTTTCATCTTGAGAGGATGGCTTCAAGGTCGAAAGTGATGGAGAATGCGGAATATGTTCATCTGAAGTTAGTTTATCCATATTTTCTTGGCTTTGAGCTCCTACATTTGTTGTCTTTCTGTTCGGTGTGGAGATAATGGCTTCCTTTCCATTTATGATCAGTTTGTTATTTCTTAATATTGCGTGGTGGCCGTTCTGTCTTGCTTTTTTTAGAAGAGCACTATATAATTTTCTTCTTTCCTGCAAGATTTGTGCACTTAAGTAATCAGTGACACTAAATCCCGCCTCCTTGAGAAACGCCGATTTTATTTTATGTAGTTCTTCGTTCTTTTGCTAATGAATTCAATCATTAGCGCTCTTCTTTGGCTTTTTATCCCTATAAATGTGACATCTTCTATATATCCTGATATATTGACGTGAAGTAGATCGTAGAACATATTTGTAACTCTCGCCAAGCCAAGAGCTCTTCCTCTGTTTCCCAGTAATTCTCGACAAAACCATGTAAAACTTAGGTCTTGTCAAAGTTTTCATTGTACTTGTATGGTTTTGTAAGTTTTGGATCTCTTTTTGTAGTTTTTCGTTTTCAACTTGAAGTGCATTGCATTTTCGGTCCAGTGACGCTATCTTAGATAGAAGTTGCAAAAGTTAAGTCCGTTTTGATTATTGTTTGTTCCACTGATATCTTTTTAATACTTTGTTTGAAGTCTGTCTTCAGCTCAGCTATAGCGTTTTCTATTTCTTTGCGAAAATATTTTTGTAATTCGGATATTATATCTTTGTTGTTTTTTTGTAATATCGACGTGAAATTTTGTAGAGAGATAAATTCTTCTTCACCTTTTTAGTACGACGTTGCGATTAGGGTATTCCCTTGAGGAGAGCATATCGAGTCATCGTAATTGTTTATCAAGGTGTCGTTGCTACAGAATTTGGGTAACTTTTTCCTGAAGGTGACATTTGGATCTTATGGTGAGGCCTGCGCGGCACCAAATATTTTCTGTGGCATACCATTTTTAAAATACCATAGGCAATTTTTTATTACTATTGATTTGCCTGGTGATAAGTTCACTCCAAGATGGTATGTTACAGCTAGCAACCAACCATTCAAGGTTAAACAGCACAGCCTTGTTTTGAAGAGATAACCACACATTGTGAATAATAATGTCATAGGTCAGGCATAAAAACAATTTTTTGGCCTAATTTTAAATGTAGGTATAAAGCGACCGGATCTCGCATAATAAGGCAAGAGCCGGTGTCTAGTCAACCTGTTTCATTCTGGCACATTAGAATTAATTCTACAGCAATCGAGGTAATTTAAAACACCGATGTTGTTGTATGTGCCGATATTATGCGTGACAGCAAGAAAAGGAAAAGTTGCTGAATTATATCAAATTACTTAAATATGATAGTAGTGAAAGGTGTTTTACCTGTAATCGCGCCTTTCTCGGTCATCCTTGTAATCACGCCTGTCGCGATCGTTGTAATCGCGCCTGTCCCGGTCATCCCGGTAGTCGCGTCTGATGTCTCTGTCTCCCTCACGCCTTACGTCTCTATCTCCCTCGCGCCTGATGTCTCTATCTCCCTCGCGCCTGATGTCTTTATCTCCCTCGCGCCTGATGTCTCTATCTCCCTCGCGCCTGATGTCTCTATCTCCCTCGCGCCTGATGTCTCTATCTCCATCGCGCCTGATGTCTCTATCTCCATCGCGCCTGATGTCTCTATCTCCATCGCGCCTGATGTCTCTATCTCCATCGCGCCTGATGTCTCTATCTCCATCGCGCCTGATGTCTCTATCTCCATCGCGCCTGATGTCTCTATCTCCGTCGCGCCTGATGTCTCTGTCTCCCTCGCGCCTGACGTCTCTGTCTCCCTCGCGCCTGACGTCTCTGTCTCCCTCGCGCCTGACGTCTCTGTCTCCGTCGCGCCGGTCTCTGTCGTCCTTAGAATAGTCGCGACGTTCGTTGTCATCCTTGGAATAGTCGCGCCGGTCTCTGTTGAAGCTGCGCGAGTCGCGCCCGCGCTCGTCGCGTTCGCGGTCATCTGAGGAAGAAGACACAGATGTCAAATCAAAGGTTCAGTGTTTAATGCAGCGATATTCTTGTTGCCCAAGTCCATTCTTAAATCGCGTGGTAAGAATGTTTAGTTTATTTTATATCTGGCAAAAAGAAAGCTGTGGTGGAAGTTCCACACTCGAGAAACTTGACAATTGGGACTCATGGCAGCATTATTAACAGGCTTATAAGTATTGTAACCACATATAAATAGATGAACACATACATTCTCTCTCACACACACAAAAACACATACTTAAACTTATTTATGAATAATGTTTCACTGTTTTTATTTTTTTTATTTAAGCCTTAGCTGTGAAATTTTAATGTAAATTGGTTTCCCAAGATACAGGCCTACCCTAGTTAGGGAACCTCTGCTTAATGTAGAGAGTAGTTTTTTACTGTTATGATTTTATTGTATTTATTTTGAATGTGTTATCAATAAAGAATTATTATTATTATTTTATATCCATAAAAATTATTAAGTAGCTATAATTTATGCTTACCACGTCTCGCACCGCCACGACGGTCACCGGAATGATCATTCTATAAAATAAATGAAACAATGTTAACAGCTTCTACAGAGTACTTATGCAGCAGTCTTATTTTAGTAGAGAATATTATTTGCACTACTATTGGTTAATTAAATGCCAACATGAGGATAACACCCGCCTCATACAGGAGGCAATTGAGCGAAATCGAGGGGTCTTTACCAAGACACTGGGAAGGAGTCATCTGACAAAGTTAACTACCTCGAATGGTGAAACCGTCACATCAGCCGTGGGGATGCTCGCTGAAATTGAGGACTTCTACGGACATCTGTATAGCTCGCATGCACCAAAGCCTCCACCTGACGCGAGCGACCCCAGAGCCCCACTTACAAAACAGCTTAGTAATGGGAAGGCTCCCGGTGAGGACGCAGTGACCTCTGAGCTACTCAAAGCGAGAGGGAAACCTGTTGTTCAGGAGCTGAAGAGGCTATTCAACTCTGTTATTACCAATGGGACTACCCCGATGGCGTGGAGCAGAGGTGTAGTGGGATTGTTTTACCAGAAAGGTAATAAAACTCTTCTTAAAAACTATAGGCCGATCACGCTCCTGAGCTACCTCTATAAGCTGTTCTCGAGTCGTCACGAATCATCTGGCATCAAGATTTGACGCCTTTCAGCCACCGGAACAGGCTGGGTTTCGTAAAGGCTATAACACGGTGAACCACATCCATTCTGTTCGGCAGGTTATACAGAAGTCTGAAGAGTATAACCAACCGCTGTGTCTGGCTTTCGTGGACTACGAAGGCCTTCAACTCCATTGAAACCTGGGCTGTTCTGGAATTTTTGCAGTGATGCCAAGTCGACTGGCGATATGTGAAGGTACTGAGAAATCTTTACCAGGCGGCAAAAAATGTCCGTACAAGTGCAGAACCACCAAACAAGACCCATCCAGTTGCTCAGAGGTGTAAGACAGGGTGACGTTATATCCCCGAAACTCTTCACCAACACCCGACACTGCAATGGGATGGACTCGGCCTAAACATCAATGGTGAATATCTCGCACACCTCCGCTTGCTGACGGCATAGTGATAATGGCAGAATCGCAATCGCTGCAAGACCTGCAGAAAATGCTGTCCATTCTAAATGCTGCCTCGAGACGCGTTGGGCTTGGGATGAATTTGGACAAGACCAATGTCATGTTCAACGAGAACATCGTCCCTGAACCCGCTTCAGTGGAAGTTATAGCCCTTGAAGTTGTCCAGGAGTACATGTACCTGGGTCAAAAAGTAGAGACAACTTTGAGGGTGAAATCACCAGAAGAGTTCAGCTTGGAATGCTGCCTCATTTGGAAAGTTGCGTCACATTTTCGAGTTACCTTTGCCACAATGCCTGAAGACCAAGGTGTTTGATCAGTGCGTCCTACCGGTCATGACATACGGAGTCGAGATGTGGAACCTGACAGTGAAACTAGGCTTCCGATTACACGTCACTCAGAGACCTATGAAAAGGTACATGCTAGGAATCTCGTTAAGGGACAAGGTCCGGAACGAGATAATCCGGCTAAGAACCAGACTGACGTAGTCCAGAAGTGTAGCAAACTGAAGTGGCAGTGGGCTGGTCACATCTGTCGCAGAACCGATGGTCGGTGGAGTAGCCGGGTTCTCGAGTGGAGACCACGACTCGTCCGCGTAGTGTTGGATGTCCACCGGCACGTTGGACGGACGACCTAAAGAAAGTGGCTGGTAGTGACTGGATGGCAAAAACGATAGATCAGGCTTTGTGGCGCGCCCTGGGAGAGGCTTATGTCCAGCAGTGGACGGCTATAAACCGAAAAGAAAAAGAAAGACGAGGATAGCTGTGCTTGAATTAGCAAAATTTTTCTATTTTAAAACTTACCCTACGGCCCCAACGTTCTTTATCGTCAGTGACGCGCCTGGATTCTCCCTCTTGTTTTAGAAGGCGTTCTTCAATTTCCCGCTCCCTGTTAAGAAGAAACAGTGCGCATTTAATATTTTTGAAGCTATTATTCATTCAATAATATCATCTTATGACAAAATTGTTGGTGTAAAGCGACCGATTCTCGCATAATTAGGCAAGAACCGGTGTCTAGTTAACCTGTTTCACTCTAGCACATTAGATAAAATTCTACAACAATCAGAATGACTGGACATTTTGATGTTGTTTTATGTGCTAATGTTGCGGTCAATTAATAAAAGACCAAAATTCTTTCTAAGAATTATTTAATAACTAAGATAAAAAACAGTTAATTGTACAATGATTAATTTCACGCAATAAGCTTAAATTGTGAAATATCAGTAATATATGGTTCTGTGCCTTGCTTTTGTTGCACTTGCGGTCATGGATTGTATTAGATGAGGGGATACAAATCCTGAAGAAAGCAAAATAACTAAATGGTGTTATTGAAACAGCTCGGCTATTTTAGGTTCTTATTAGAGTATAAC
This sequence comes from Udea olivalis, assembly GCA_947369235.1. Lineage (NCBI taxonomy): Eukaryota > Metazoa > Arthropoda > Insecta > Lepidoptera > Crambidae > Udea > Udea olivalis. Next base: position 5,891,589 of record OX376349.1, on the reverse strand, counting down.
AAAACCGTTCAACTTTTTTTGAATGCGTTAGACAACACAACACTTGTCATGGTCTCGAAGTAAGGATAATATCCTTGTGTTACGAGGTACCAGACCAGGATTAAGTCAGAGCGTCTCCCAGCACACCCCAACCTGAGTGAATTTAGAAAAGATCGTTTCCTGAATCGATCGGGAATCGAACCAGAGACATTACGGAAATACGGAGGCGAGAAACCGTGTTACAGCGCACCAAGCCAATCGTGTCGTCAAATAGGGATGTAAAGCGGTAAAATACCCCGGTAAAATACGGTAAAAAATGATATCTTACGTAAAATATGGTATTTTACGGTAAAATATGGTAATATTCGGTAAAAAACGTATTAAACGACTAGTACAAAAATGTCGCGACAGCATTGTGTTTTCAATTCATAAATGCTAGTTTTAGATTAAAAATACAGGTTACTCGTGCGCATGTAGTCAGCTGGACAAAGCCAAGTTTACTAATCGCCGTTTGGTCATACGCCGCCGCCGCGCCGACCACCATCGGAACGGCAACAGCGCATGTGCCGCACACACAATAGGACGGACTGCACTAATCAACAACGTAGCATAATGATAATGATACGCGCGCGAGATTAACACGTAATAAGCCGCTGGTAATTTTACCGTGATTTATATAAGTGACCGTAAAATATCCGTATTTTACCAGTGTTCTCAAGGAAAAAGGGAAGTTGCTGGTGGCAGAAAGGAAAATATTCCGAAAAATTCTGGGGTCAAACAGACGCGAGGAAGGGACCTGGAGGCTGAGAAAGAATGTAGAAATAGAGGAGCTTGTGGCTGAACCCAACATAATGGGCGAGACAAAGGCAGCTAGACTGCACTGGCTCGGCCACGTTGATAGGATGGAATCGTATCGGGCTGTGAAGAGAGCATATCTGGGTCGGCAACCGGGAAGCGTCCAGTGGGCCGGCCCAGGTATCGCTGGATAGACCAGCCCACTGATTCAGAACGAAGTTATCGACAGATTCGGTAACTTTGTTTTGATTATAGTAAATAACCCGTTTAGCGGTAGCAATCACTAATTTTATATATTCATAAACGAAATTATATAGAAACTACCTATCTTAAAAAAATAATTAAAAATAAAAGAAAATCGATCGATAACTTTGTTCTGTTTTTTTTTTATATATATTGCCCGTCAAGATGACCTCACTCCACCTGATGGAAAGCGGTCGTGAGGTCCAGATATGAGAGTGACAAGCCCAGTCATTCAAACGAATCACTGGGCTGGCCATCCTCACCTTGAAGGCCTGCAGAAATGCCTTTTCACGCCCCGCTTGAAGAACCCGGGACTATAAGAGGAAGGAAACCAATCGGGGGGCAGGTCGAGAAGGATCTCAGTCACTTGCAACGGCCCGACTGGCGACGGGTGGCTGGAGATAAGAGAGAGTGGCGGACTCTCGTGTCGGAGGCCAAGATCCACTTCGGGTCGCTGAGTCAGCGTAGTAAGTAAGTTACCTCTTGTAATACTTATTAATTTAATACAGACTCAAATGTATAAATGACTAACAATATTTATCTTTGGAATTGTATAAATGACTTGGTACAGCCTATTGTTTTATATTCTGTAGCTTTGTTGTACTTGTTGGGTTGTGCTGTCTATTAATGTTAGAATTTAAGCAGTTTTTAACACTCAACAAATTGTACTCTACTAAAACACGTTGTAAAACTACAACATCTTCAAAAGAGTAACTACTGAGTTTCTCGCCGGGTCTTCTCAGTAAGAATCAACTCCTCCGACGCGGTGGTAGAGTCGAATTATGTTTGTATGCTGTTTTTTATATATTCATATTATACTACTTTCGCCGTATGATGATATTCCTGACAGTTCATAATTTCATAGTACTGTAACGAATGTAATTTAATCGAGTTGGCAAAGGAAATGGAATCAGATTTACCGATTTCTAATTTTTAAATACATTCATAATAAACGGATTATGGCTAATAAGTTATAGAATAAAACGCGGTATCTCGAAAATTATCGTTAAAAATAGCACACAAGGCAGACGCACTGGTACTGATGCGAATGACGTGATTCCAATATACAAAATGGGCGCTCCTATATTCATACTCTCTAGTCAATACACTATTGAATGGCGTTACTTTTCACGCATCAGGCGCTGTAAAGATATGTTAATTTAATTTCAAAATACTTCATTTATTAACGGTTAATAATAATAATTTACTTGATAAGATTCGAAAGAACAATAATTTTTTAATAGTTTATAACATTTTTTTTGCCAGTTTCTTTTTATTTAGTTTGAAATAGTATGCGTGACACGCATCAATAAAAGCTGTCAGGCATATCATCTTACAGTGAAAATAGTATTTATGTCTATGATACAGGTCTGTGATTTTGATACTAGTCAAAAGTGATGCAACCAAAACGTAACTATTCCTTCTTTATTATTATATTTCCGGGGGTCACTGAGGGCGTCACAGGGACAGAGACCGCCCCCGCCCCAGCGCCGGGCGTCGCGTCCCCCGACCCGGAGGGAATATCGGTTTAGGCAAGGTGTTTTTTTTATTTGACAATTTGTATGCCTATTTCAAACTTTTTCTGTTAGTAACGTCGCGTCAGTGGAAATATGGCATGCAGACCTCCTGATAGTAGATTAGTAAATTTTCTGACTATTTAAAAGTACCGATTTAAGGCCCGTATTCTAGAATCATACTCAATGATCTGTACTTTAGTACGTCAGTTCATCCAAAAACGTCACTCAGATGTATACTCAAGTACAGATTTTGTTTCAGAATACAGGCCTAAGTCTATTTAAATAAAGATATTTGAGTGTTTTCGGCTAAATCTCAGCAAACGGCTGATAAAATGTTAATAAGTTCCACAGTTCATACTTGGCAGCAGTGTCCACAGGTTTGGCCGCGCCGAACACCTTCTCGGCGGGCGCGGCGGCGGCGGCGGCGGCGGGCGCGCGCGCGGGCTCGGGCGGCGCCGTGCGCGGCAGCAGGTGCAGCTTCGGCCGCTCGCGCGGGCGCCCGTCTGGACCGCCAAAGGCATTAACATCCACTGACCCCGAAATAAGCATGGCAATAATCATAAATACAGGGTGTAAGAAGACGCATACCGAAGCCGGCATCTACGCACTCAGACCATTAAATCAAATCACAGAAAAAAAATATTATTGATGGGAAACGAATTTTTTTTAGGTGTCAATTTTAAACCTAAAAACGGACTACGCAATGTAACGCGTGCAGCAGATCGCTCCTGCGCCTTTAAGCCAGGCGTGGCTGTAGGGTACGCACGATGTACATTGTGAGTTGAACGTTTTGAAGCAATTTTTTGTTAGAAAATACTTGAAATTTTGATAATGTTTCTTAAGACCAAAATTAAGTATGATTAAAGTTTGTTTTCATCAAAATCTTAAGATTTTTTTTTGACTTTGACCCTCAATAACTTCGTAACTATTGAGTTCCCAGGTATGGTCTAGAAAGAAAAATGGTCCTGATGATTTGCAGAATACATAGGTGTCAGCTTCGTTAAGGGTTTTTTTACACCCTTTATACTTAAATACTTTCTAAATACATACTGAAATGAATAACAACGCCCAGACACATACATTCAGATATCGAAAGATGGAAAACAAGAAAAAAAAAAATTTTTTCTTGTTTTCTATCTTTTTTTTATTGCGCCAGACAACACACCACTTGTCACGGTCTCGAAGTAAGGATAAATAAATATCATTACGTTACGAGGTACCAGACAAGATATTAAGCCAGGGGCGTCTTCCAGCGCACCCAGACCCGAGCCAATTTAGAAAACATCGTTTCCTGAATTGACCCGACCAGGAATCGAACCCGGGAAAATCAAGGCGAGAAACCGTGATGAATACCAGCATTGGTAATAATTATACAAATGTCCATCACATGAATGAAGTACATGGATGGGGATCTAGCCCACGACCTTCAGCGCTAAAAGCACGATCGTAACGATCGAATTGAACCAACAGGCCAATCAATAATTTAACAAATTGATTCATTTTTTTGCTCTCTTCTGTCTATGGAACATCAAGAGGATTAGCTTGTTGCAAAGATCAGTTTGGTAATGCCCTGCCTACAGAGCCACAGCAACTGAATTCAATCCCCGCTCAGGTTTTCTTTTTGTCGATGATAATTCGCTTTGCAACTAGGTATAATAAATATCTAGGACAACTAACACAGAGATTCTCTGATCCAAAAGCTAAAAAAATCAAGCTGATAGGATGCATACCGTCTTTGGGTGGAGGATCACGATCGCGGTCACCGAATCCTCTTCCACCATATCCTCTACCTTCTCTGCTTCTGCAAGAACACATATTTAACATAAAGATAAATTTTTCCTGGTTGTATTTAATTGAAAAATTCAACAAGTGAAAACTAAATAAAAATTAAAGTATTCGAGATAACTAAGCAAGATTTTAATCTCTCAAAAATTCATACCCAAAGGCGCCTCCATCCCGCTCAGCAGTGCGGAAGCCATCGCGACCACCATAGCCACTGCGCTCCCGGCCACTGTATCAAAACGAAATTATTATTAGGTACTTAACAGCCCAGCACAAATTTATAGGAACTAAATATACTTGACGACGTCTTGCATTTCAGTATTATTCAGAGACTATTAATTCGTTTCTGGCCCGTATTCGGAAGTTAGTAGTAATGACTAGACAATACACTGTCTCAAATAAATATGGGTTATTATGGTCTACACCTTCCAATATATGATTTGTTATCACAAATTAAGGAAAATAAAAAGACTTAGGCCCGTATTCTAAAACAAAATCTGTACTTGAGTATAGATCTGAGTGTCATTTTTGTATGAACAGATGTTTCGAAATCTCTACTCAAGTACAGATCAGTGCTTGAGTACAATTTCTAGAATACGGGCCTTTTGGGATTTGAGAGGCCAACACGAGGATGTTTTCCGTCCGCCTCGGGTAACATGTTTGCTAGTTTGAGCTAACAAAACAGTTAGGCCACGAATATATTTTGTTAGATGTTTGATTTATTTATTTAAAACTTTACTGCACAAACAAGTAAAGTACAATTGGCGGACTTAATGCCTAGAGGCATTTTCTACCAGTCAACCGCAAGGTATAACAGAAACATTGGAATTTTGGGCTGTGCAACATTTAAAAATGGCAGTGAGAACAACAAATCTCAGAGCTGAATACTTAAATATATTAAAAATAATAATACATATATATACATGATATTACCATCATGCAAATATACATACTTAAATAATTAAAAATACATATACTATACTATTTTATAATAAATCATATTATTATTGCCCTAAGGAAAGTTAAATTTGAAGTTAGGAAACACTGCAACAGTGTCGCAGAAGACACAGCTTACCATATGTATACAACGTGTTAATGAAAAAGCGCAAAACCTCACGACACCCCAATTTATTTTTATTATGAAAGAATAAAGGAAATTATTGAATTTTATTTTCACGGATTATTTACGAAGATATTAGCTTTTTTTGTTTTCTTGTGTGTCTGCAAATTAAAAAATCTATGGTAATAACGCGCGATCAAGTGCGATGTTGCCTCCCCAATAAAAGAGTTAAGTAATGATTAAACACGGCGTAATTAAAATGTTTTTTTGGTCAAGATTTGACCCCTGTTTTTATTAGTGGAATAGATTCTGAACAAACTGTTTTCAGGTTTTGCACTTTTTCAATAACACAATGAATCATATTGCCTTAAGCAAAGTTAAATTTGCTGTTATAAAACACTGCAACAGTGTCGCAGAAGACACAGCTTAACATACACATATCTTGCAGGCCAAGAGCTAGTCGTATTGTGCATTACCGTTCCTCGCCGTAGGGCCGGTCGCGGCCGAAGGAGTCGCGGCCGCCGTAGGGAGTCCGCGCGGGCTCCGGCGCCGCGCGCTCGCCGTCGCGCCAGCCGCCGGGCCGGTTGTCGGCGCTCGCTGCGGGGGGACAGGACGTTTAACAAGCTATTTCAAACTGAGACAAAACCAAACAAGCGCCAGACAACACACTTCTTGTCATGGTCTCGAAGTAGGGATAAATATAAGGTATCCGCAGAATACCAGCGTCGTGGTGCTGCGCCACGCACGACATATGCTGAGCGGAGACCTTTTTGGTACTGTTGCTATTGTATTAGATGTAAGCTTAGATAAGTTTTTTTTTTTTGTGCATATACCAAATAAACTTTAATTCATTCATAAATATCCGTGTTACAAGGTACCAGACAAGGAATTAAGCCAAGGGCGTCTCCCAGCACACCCAGGCCAATGGCGACCTGTAGGACTGGTTTCCATTTTGAAACCTATTTCAAGCACCAGTCCCTCACAATATATAGGCTATATTCATTGTCTAGACCTAAAATTAGCCTTAAATTTTTAAAAAAATAGTAGAAAAGATCATTTCCTGAATTGACCTGACCGGGGATTGAACTCGGGACACTACGGAATTAAAGGCGAGAAACCGTGCTCCAGCGCACTACGATAATCGTGTCGTCCCAGGGAAACAGGTTTTTTACTCTGTATTTTTTATTCAATTCATCTTGTGTCTTTTACTTTTAAGCCAACATGTGCGGTTGCATGATGAGATGCATGTATGTTTTATAATTATTATGCTGTTTATATTATGGTAGATAGTTTGCAAGATAATTACCTTAACTCACGTGTGGTTCTATATATTATTTGTGGTAGTGGTTGTGTAATATAACCGATTTAGAATTTTTTATACAAATGAAAATGTGCATTTTTCATCAATTGTGGCTACATAAAATATTAGTCACTCAGCACCTAGCAATTGCAGGAGAGCAAGCTAAAGATTAGTCTGAATCGAGTTACGGATTATAACCCGCGTCGCAGATTGCACTAAAACAGCTGGTCGCAGGGGCTTCCAAGGGCTCCGCGGGCTCGTCTCGTCCGCCAGGAGTCCCCGACTGAGCCCGCGGCCCGGCTTGCTGGTGCCCCGCCGCCGCTCCGGGCAGCGCCGCCGGCTAGGCGGTACCCACGACACAACGCGGTGACCTTCACTCAGACCTTCCCGAGACGAAACGAGTAACTCGAGTCACCAACTTTAACCTCGTGATTGTTTATACCGTATGGAAAATGATCTGGCTAACTCACAAATCGCGTGCAAAACCCGTTAAGTTTTAGTCGAACATGCGGGTACTCCGCGAATGGCGCACTATGCAAAAACCGGTTGTATCTCATAGTATGTCGTATGTGCTAGACACAATGGAAAAACAATACAATTTTACCGTCGGCCGGTGCATCGACAGACGACGAAATTTACATTTGCATTTATGTACATTTGACGCTTTCACTGACTGATTGCTATAGTGAAAACTGTGTGATGTGTTTTCTATGGTTCTTTTTTGATTTCAAATTAAAGAATTTAACCAATCATCTAGCGCGGGGTGCCACGTCTTGTGTTTCATATGGAAGGATTTAAAGAGATTAAAAATTTATCATATTAAAGTGGTGACCCTTGTGCTCTGTAAGTGCGTCCCAAGTGCGACGTTAGAGCTTGCTTTCACGGACAATAGCCAGTCTTATCATCATCGTGACGTAGAGCGACGTGTAAAATGTGTGCGCAAGAAAACAATGATATCTTACTTCTTACTAATATTATAAATGCGAAAGTTTGTGAGGATGTATGTATGCATGTATGTTTGTTACTTTTTCACGCATAAACTACTTTATTTGGATGAAACTTTACAATAATACCGCATAAACATCAAAATAACACAGGCTACAATTTATAAACATTTTATGTTATTTGGTCATGATTTTTGACTGGCCTTTTGGCGCAATGGCAGCGATCCTGCCTTTAAAGCCGGAGGTCGTGGGTTAGATCCCCACCCATGACAAACATTTATGTGATGAACATTTGTGTTTGTTGTGTGTCTGGGTGTTATTATCTATTTAAGTATGTATTTAGAAATATTTAAGTATGTTTATCAGTCTCTGACACCCATAATACAAGCTCTGCTTAGTTTGGGGTCAGATGATCTTTGTGTGAATTTGTCCCAGATATTTATTTATTTATTTAATTTAAAACTAACGATAATGCTGGCGAAGCGGATGGCTAGTTGGATATAGAAGTAAGCCTCTACACATTTCTGATAAGGCAGTTCATTTCAAAAAGTCATTAATTCTCTTTGTTGGTAAAGGTATTTTATTAAATACTACAATGGCAGTATTGTGTGGCTATTACTAAAATAGCATAATATTATTTCAGATTATGTACAGCAACGTCACGCAAAGTCTCTGTATTATAAAATGATTCACAGTGTAGTGCAATGTTAATGTAAGTGGGACTGAAACAGAGCTGTCATAAGAGGTTTACTAGCCTTACTAAGAACAAGAGACAAAAATGCGGAATCAAACGAAAACAAAAGTTTCCTTCTTAACCGTGTATCTCCCGTCATGTAAAATTTAGGGCAAAATTGGTGGTATGAATGAACTCCCGATCATATTGTACCCCTGAAGAACTATCACTCCACTGCCACCTAGCATTCTTTGTTCAGGTCGCGTCACGTAAAAAGCGTTCTAGGGCTCATCCTGCGCACTTTACGATTTATGGATCTAATTGGTGGTACGAAGCGAGGAGGGGGAGGCGCCGCACGAACGAACCAATGGCGCAAGGGCACGGGCCTTGCGCCATTGGTTCGTTAGGCGACACATGCGCAAACACATTTGTTCCACTGTCTCCCAGGATGCTTTTTACGTAACGCGACCTGCCTCCCTATTCAATATAACTAATAGTAGATAATAATAATAATAATCAGAGTAGTTTTTCATTGTGTTTTTATTTTGAATGTGTTGTCAATAAAGAATTTTTATTTTATTTTTTTATTTTTTAATCAGAACGAAGTTATCAACAGATTCGGTAAATTTGTTTTAATTATTGTTAATTGCCTGCTAAACGGTAGCATCAAATATTTTGATATGTAACAGTCAAAGGCCTCTAGTTTGTGTGCGACGAATAATACTACCACCATACCATACTAAAAAGATACATTAAAAATAAATGAAAATAACCGAATCGGTCGATAACTTTGTTCTGAATCGGGGGGCTGTACGTCTACGAGTTGCCATTGACCACACGACAATGTCAAATCCCAATACATTTTTATGCGAACGAGAATGTAAATTGAAAGTGGCAACTCATGGTAGACGTTTACCTACAAGTAATACTTACAATCTCTCGGCCTCTCGCGCTCGCGCTCGCCGTCCCGCTCGCGCATGCCGTCCCGCTCGGCGCGCGGGCGCTCGCGCTCGCCGCGGCCCGGCTCCGGCGCGGCGCGCGGGCCCGAGCGCCAGTCGCCCATCGTGCGCTCCGGATCGTAGTCCCTGAGATAATATCAACGGGTCAACTTTTTGGTTTCAAACAAATAATAACATTCATGGAAAAGTAATGGTAAAGAACTTTACTTAAGTTATTGGTGCTTCTCACTTCTCGGCTTCGCTAAGTTACTTGCTTAAAATGTAGATTTATAGCAGTAAAAGAACTTTTGAAATGGGTCCTGTAGTTTTCGATTTTATCTAAATACATATGTATTACTGTTTTTTATTGTTGACTTGCTGGTTATTTGGTGTAAACTGTTAACCTGCATGTAAAATTTTAGGAATAAATAAATAAATTACAAAAATACAAAACATCAAATCTTTCCTCTTTTAAAGATTAGTGTAGGAATTGAATCAGCATATCTATTTTTTACAACTCTGATAAGTTTTAACTCTCAACTATGTGGAAAGCAGAGCAAACCCAATTCAAGATCGCAACAAATGATTTAGAAATAAATAAGAAACTGAATCACGTTATATTCATCAACCATTTTTACATAGCCTTACTTAACATTATAAATGCGAAAGTTTGTATCTATGTTTGTTACTCTTTGACGCTAAAACTACTTAACGGATTTAGATGAAAATTCACAGTAATACTTAGAGGCTACAAATGGCATATACAGGCGAAGCCGCAGGCGGAAAGCTAGTAAAACATAAAGCATACCAGTAACCCATTACTTATAAAAATACGATTTAGTTAAGAAGACTTTATAATTTATCAGAATCATGACTTTCACCTAGACAAAAGGTTAATTTATGTTAGGCACAATTATAATTATATTATATAAGGAATATTTGCAACAAAGCAAACATTTGTGTTATCAAGTCAAAATCCATATTAAATATATGCATTCTTTGTTTACAGCAGCTGATAATAATTAACAAGTTTAAAAGCACCCATAATACAAATATGTAGTTGCATAAAGGATAGAAATGCAAGTACAGTCCAAAGCATGAATATCTGTATGTTTCAAAGGCTTCAAAAATATCTGAGCAAAACATTTGTTATAAATATCTATGCAAGTCATCATTTTTGTGGTTAATGTTTTGCTCAGATATTTTTGAAGCCTTGGAAAAGTATAGATATTTATGCTTTTGACTGTACACATTTGTTGTGGTGGTGCACAAAAATTCAAACCACACCATTTGACAGCTGATGGTAGTAATCAAGTAAAATTATGCTTTAACTAAAGCCATAGTACGAAAGTCGAAAACTAACTGAAAGAGAAATCTCAAAAAAAAAACTAAAATTTTAATAACACAATATTGAATAGTCATAAATGCAACATACCTCTCTCTGTCGTTGCGGCCGCCGCGGCCCATGCGGCGGTCGTTCTCGTGCGTCGAGACGCCTATTCTTATCCGCCGCCCGCCTATTGTCTACGCAACAAAGGATACTTTACAATCCACCCTAAGGAACACATCTTCTATCTCAAACTCAATCCAAACAGACAACTTTTTGGGACAAAAGGACTTGTTAAGTTCACTTGGGAATCAGCAGAGCAAATATTGAAAAGCTTTTTTTAAGTAAGTAGGTAATGCCTCTTTTGTTTGCACATGTAGTGCCAATCTTTACTATTTAATATACCTGAAATCTCAGGGTGATTTCTGGGTTATAGAAAGTTAGCAGGTATAATTTGAGTATAACTAGCCAGTAGTTATATTTGGAAAAAATATTAACTATATTATTAAGTCTCAATATTTTTAATTTAATAAAACGGTATGAGCAATCATTAATCATGGCTGTGGCATTTTCTATGAGAGTATAGGTATACAAGTTGGTTTAACTTTACAGAGGATTTATATTTACCAGATCTGCTATATTCATGGCGTCTATTAGACTCTGTCTGTCTTCAAAGTCCACATATCCATATCCCTTGAGGCGGTCACTTTCTCTCGGCAGCCTCAGGTTAATAATCTGGAACAATTTGTTACATAACATTGTTTTATAAAACACTTCTTAATTTAGTGATATCATCCTGACACAGTTTAATGTCTAGAGTAACCAATCAATCACTTAACATAGATCTGTATTGTATCATTAATCCTTTTAACCTTCAATAAAACTCAATAACATTTTCATTGTCTCAATGAGATTAGATTGGTGCTGTACATCCCATGCACATAATTGACAGGAAGGGCTGGGCCCTGCACTACAATTGTAGAACTCTGAGCATTATTTGACTCAACAAATACATGTTAGCATTATAAGAATTAACTTAGGTTTGTATGTAATCAGAAAATCTTGACCTATATAAAGTTAGGCCTTCCTCAACATTCCTCACTGTATTACTTTTCATTCTCTTCACTTTTCCCTTCTTTTTTAGTTTGCTACAGAAAAATTAATGAAAATATCAGATTATTTACCTTCAGCCCGGCGAACAGATCAGTGATGGCACTCTCATCCACATCGTAGGGCAGGTTGGAAATGTGGGCAATGAATGGGGGGTGCTGGGGGATGGACTCATCGTCGACGGCCATGCCCCCGCGCGCCGCGCGCGAGGCCGACGGCAGCACCACCGCCGCTCGAGCCCGGGAAGAATAGCCGCCATAGGTGCTTTCCGCTGAATGAACAAACAATGTTGATTACGAAGTTGTTTATTGTTGTTGGTCTATATACCAGCAGTATTAAGCAGAATTATAATAACCCTCAGTAAACTAGGGAGCAGGTCAATGAAAGACTAGTCTGAATTGAGTTGTGACCGAAGCCATCTCGTAGATTGTGCTAAAACAGCGGGTCATGAGGGTTTCCAACAGTAGATGTGTCTGCACCTCCAACCAGCCACAACCAGGTGGTTATCCTAGACTAAACACGTCCCTGTAATTTCTGGTTCCCTCGCCTTCCTTGTGAAGGAAGCATCCTGCTAGAATGTATTGAAACACACTTAAGACCTTTACTCAGACCTTCCCGGGGCGAGAGGAGTGACCAGCACCCGTTGGTGCGCCCCAAGTACGAGATTAACATTGGCATGCCATTTCCCTTTCTTTCATCACAGGGTCAACAAAAATCTAGCACTTGTATAACAAAGACAATGGATTACGTACGTTCATCATCTACTGAATCTGCCCAGCTGTTTGCTGCGGGGATTGTGGTCGGCTCTGCAATAATGTCTGTGATGCTCGCCGGAAGCCATTTTGATTTCTTTGATTTCTTGCCTGTAACGAAATTATGTGTGTGTAGGTCAATGTACATATGGTGACATATAAATCAAGGATGCTAATTGAAATAACATTACTGAGGGATAAAGAAGCGATGACTCATTGAAAGTGAACGACCTAGTCCGATTTAGGAAAGCGGTTATTCGTGGACTGCATGAAATTGCATTTTAGCCTAGTATCCTATCTGTTTGAGAATCAAACCTATAACTTGTAGATTGTAGAGAGCGCGAAGAAAGTAACGAAATCTTAAAAATACCACGTACTTCGGCGGAAGAAGAGTTTGAAAGTTAAAAAATGTGGCCACGCGGTATATCTAAACGTCCGCGAAGGAGAAATGATGACACGTTAGCATTATTAGATAACATCCTACAGAGTCCTGAATAACATCAGAATATAGGTAATAAACATATGAGTTTAATAAAGTACAAAATATTACAAATAAATCACTATTTGCCTTGATTTCTAGCAATTTTCACGTGACAAAATTTATGAAACTAACCTGTAGCGGCCATATTACACGGCTGGGGCCTGTGTTGCCACTAAATGAAACTCGTTTATTTACCAATAATGCCATGATTCTAAAATAAAAACTACTATTGCTTTTTAAAAACTACTACAGGAAACAAAACGAAACTATAGAGGGCAGCACTTACAAAAAGCTTGGAAATACCGAAGAACAAACTTTTAAGTATTTTTTTATATTTTTATTCAATACCTTTTCCTGTCGTTATATCTTAATTCGGTGCTTATTTTTTCATTAATTTTTAAACATTTTAAACTCATCATTTCAACCACAAAATCATTTATATACGTATATATTGGAAAAAACTGACAACTTATCGAAAAATAAAGTGGAAATATCCAATCAAATACAAATTCACTATATTCCCACAACAATGTCATTGGAATTGACAACTGCACCTGTCAAAACAATTATCAAATCAACAACAATACATACAATAGTTTGCAAATATGATCACAAGAGCAAGAGCAAGAGCAATAAACAAAGATAGCGCACGACCACCACCACCGCCCACTCCGTCGCCCAGCTCGTCGTCGGTGAAGGCGTTTGCTACTCCTCCTGACACCACAACGAGCTCAAGTTCCAGCGGCGATGAGAGTGAGCCACCGCCGCTACGACCGCTGCGACCACCTGCGCGACATGGACGACGACCGCTGCCGGCACGCTTGGGGCCTGTGGGGCAATGTGCCCCGCGCGGGGCCTCCGCTACGGGTGGTATAGTGCGCCGCATGCGATGGACACTCGAGATGAATGTCAACTGCATGCGAGCCTACTATGGGGGCTATAGAGGGAGGAATCAACCTATCTATAGTACCCGGCAAACTTCTTGAGCATTTGTAGTCGTAGTGGGGGAAAGTTCGCGCATTGTATACTTACGTGCAAAAAAATAGATACTCTTTTTTTAACTGTGAAATGCTCATATTTATTCAGGTATATATTTTGACAACCTGCGTGGCCCGTTGGCAGGGTCTACTAGCCCAAAGATCCTGGGTTCGAATCCCGGTACGGACAAAATGTTTGTGTGACGAACATATTAATTTTTCCTGAGATATGTTTTTTTTATATGTATATTATTTATATATTTTATATGTATGTTTATTCGTTAACTAGTATCCATAATAACAAAAAAAACGTCTACAACAACAACAAAGTACTTTTCACTGCACGCAAGTGTATTTGGGAAGACAGCGGGACGTAGACACAACGCGGGAGACGAGGGTCGACTGATCTGCCAATAGCGCGCTCGATACGATGCCCCCCGCCGTCGCGCCCCGCCTTGACCACCCATGACACCTAAAATTCGGTTCTGCGCAGTCAAGGTCATTTGCTCAAGAAGTTTGCCGGTTACTGTACATACCGTTACCGGATGCTTCCTCTGTTTCAGGCCCTTGACCCAGCCGTGGCTGTTTCCGTTCAACGATTATCGGAAAAAGTGCGGGCGATTCAGCGTCTTCAGATGTTGGATCAGCCTACGCTTGATCGGCTGCGCCTGGAGGCGCTTTCAGTTCGCGCGACCTCTTCCTCGACGCGGGACCCGTCCGACACGCTGCTGCATCCGAGCCCGGTTAGTGACTCGGTACCGGTAGCGCCCTGGATGGATCCAGATATCGATGGAGAAGCCAGTCCGAACGTAAGTGTAAGTACTCAGGCCAAAAAGCAATTGAGGAGGGCTTTGGAGGACGCAATATTGGAATATCGCTCCACACTAGTCTCTAAGACGCGGTTACCGCGTTTGCCCACTAATAGACGCAACCTACCGTTAATGGGGGCCCTACACGCTTTACTTGCTCCGTTTATACGAACTAGTGAAAACTTAGTTGATACCCACTCGATTCTGTACTGCGAGGCCATTGCGGCATGCCGTGTTGCTCGTGTCAAGTTCCCGGACTCTGACCGTGCAGCGCGACCTGTCGCAAATGTACCCGCATGGCAAATGCGAATCTAGCGGCGTATCAACACGTTTAGGACCCTCATTGCAAAGCTGGTCTGCTTCAGCCGGGAAAACAATCGTCCCCGGGTCATGCGCTACGTAGCCCAGGCCTTTGCTGGGACGGGTATTAGACCGGAACAGTATATGGCTTGTGTCACGGAACGCATTGACTTTCTGAAGCAGAAGGTCTATGCGTGGGCAAACCGTATCCATCGCTACAGAGAGCATGTGGAGAGATATTTACAGAATCGCCTCTTCCAAAGTGACCAAAGGAAGGTGTACTGAAACTGGGAAGAGACTAATCAACATGTGAGCGACAGTCAGCGACCAGATGCAAGTGTCATGATTGACTTCTGGCGCAGAATCTGGTCGATGCCTGTCGATCTCACGGAGAGTGACTGGATGCGTACTGTCGAGCATGAATGCGAATCTATCGAAACCATGGGGTCAGTAACTATTGACCCCGAAGACGTTAGTTGTGCAATTCAGACGGCTCAGAACTGGAAAAGTCCTGGCCCGGATAGATTGCACAACTTCTGGATCAAGTGGTTTCGATGATCGCATCCATGCTTGGCAGTACAGTTCCAGGAATCCCTCAAGGTTGGTTCTCTCCCTAGTTTCCTGACTACTGGTGTCACTTTCCTTTTACACAAGTCAGGTAGTACCTCTGAAGCAAAAAACTATAGACCCATCACGTGCTTACCTACCATCTACAAGCTCCTAACGTCCATTCTAGCAAAAAAATTAACTCGCATATCGTTGCGAACAATGTTTTGGCCCCTGCTCAGAATGGATATAAGGTTGGGTCCCGAGGTACTAAAGAACTCCTCCTCATAGAAACGACTGTTTGCCAACAAGCTCTTTTAGCTGCCTGGATTGAGAACAAGAAGGCCTATGATTCGGAGCCCCATTCATGGCACAGGAGGATCTTAGAGCTGTATAAAATTGATACAACTTTAAGATCTTTCATAAGCACGTGCATGGGGCAGAGGATCACAGTCCTTCGTCCGCCAGGTGGTGGAGATGGCTCCCCTGATCCGCAGAACTTCATAAGGATAGAGCGAGGTATTTTCCAGGGCGATAGTATGAGTCCTTTGTGGTTTTGTTTAGCTCTGAATCCTCTTAGTACCTGACTAAAGGATTCAAAGCTAGGCTATCGGCTTCGCAGAGGTGGTGAGTTCATCTCTCATTTGCTGTACATGGATGACCTGAAGCTGTTTGCACCAAACCCTGGTCTTGATGGAATTGTTAAAATCACCGAGATTATTAGCAACGCCATCAAGATGGAGTTTGGCGTGGATAAGTGTGCGGTCATGTACAGGATGGGAGGGTTGTAGATTCACCAAATTTACAGCTCTCTGAGACGATGACACTCAGATCCCTCTCTGAAGCGGAAACCTACAAATATCTCGGTATGTCAGAGTCGTTGGGTGTATCAATGCGGGACGTCAAACAATCGGTGTTGGAGCGTTTCTTTGGCCGCCTTACAAACCTTTGTACCTACTTGAGAGTTTTTTGTCAGGTGGCAACAAGGTGCACGCCTTCAACGGTTGGGTGATGCCCTCATTGATATACTCCTTTGGCATACTGAGATGGACTCGGACTGAGCTGGGCGATCTGGATACACGAGTCCGAAAACTGCTCACAACGCATCGCATGCTACACCCACGCTCGTCTGTTATGAGATTGTACATCCCACGGAAGGTGGAGGGTCGTCGTGGCTTCAAAAACCGTGAGGTATGCAATCTGAGGAGGATTTTCCTTAACAACGAGTGTGGGATTCATCGCGACGTTGTGGCAGTTAACAAGAGGCTCACACCGCTCTCCTTGGCAAACGAGAACTGGCGTCAACTACCGGTGCTCACCACTGACGACCGCAAGGAAATATGGAAGAGCAAGGAGATGCATGGAAGGTTCTATCGGGCCTTAACAGGGCCTGATGTGGACCTCTCCGCATCGGTGAACTGGCTATGGTTCGGGGACCTCTTTGGGGAAACCGAGGGTTTTGTCTGTGCAATTGCGGATGAGGTTATCAAGGTGAATAATTACCGGAAATACATCATGAAGGACGGTACGGTCGACATTTGTCGGGCATGCCGCCGTCCTGGCGAGTTACGCCACATTATTTCCGGTTGTCCTCACCTTGCTAACGGAGAGTAGATACTTGCACAGGCACAACCTAGTAGCCAGGATCATCCACCAGCAACTTGCTCTTCACTATGGCCTTGTCGAGTTGGAGGTACCGTACTATAAGTACGCACTGGTACCAGTTCTCGGGAATAGTCGTGCATTGCTTTATTGGGATCGCTCTATCATCGCGAACAGGACTATTGTCGCCAATAAGCCTGATATCGTGCTGGTAGACCGATCCCAACGCCGGGCAGTGCTCGTCAACATCACCATTCCACATGACGATAACCTCGTAAAAGCTGAGAAGGACAAACTCAGCAAGTACCTTGACTTGGCTCACGAGTTGACCGCCATGTGGAATGTTGATTCAACGATCATTGTGCCGATAATCGTATTAGCAAACGGCTTAATAGCGAAGAGCCTCAACCAACACCTTGAGAGGCTCTCGCTCAGCGGTTGGGTCAAGGGTCAGATGCAGAAGGCGGTGCTCCTGGACACGGCTCGCATTGTCAGGAGGTTCCTCTCTGCAGCCCTAACCACCGGTAGTCTGGGCCTTGCCTGCCCCGCCGCCGGCGGCTTCCTAGGTTAAGGATTTTCTAATATTTTTATAAATCATGGTTTTTGTAACTTTAATTTAAGCTTATGTTTTAAAATTAGGCTGACAAAAGTTTTTTTCTATCTTTTAAAACGGCTGATAAAATTAGGATCAAAGTGCGCCATTTCATTTAAAAATATTTAAAAACACGCTCGGCTCTCGATCGTGCTATGACGTCACGAGTCGAGAGGCGCCGGCCGGTACCGCCGCAACCGCGATGTCCCTGCATTTGAAATCTGTAATATCTTCGAAAATATTCGTTTAAATTACATGCTGTAAATTGCCATTTTGATCTATATTAGATGCACAATGTATTTAAGGTACTTAATTGGATAAGGATTGGTGCTGTATTGCTTAAAATCGCATCGTAAATAAGCCATTATTTCTCGTGAAACATAAAAGATTAAAAATGTTTATTGTGGGTTATCCCTTAGAGATAGACTTATACAATAGCGGTCTTTTTTGTAGACCTTTTTAAGGTGTACAGTATTGACTGTAGTACATTATTTAGATCTATCTCGTAGGGTTCAGCCAAAGTTTGCAATGTAAGCGCAAAAAAATGTTTTTACATTTTACAACATCACATTAGAAATCTCTAAAATTATCAGTGTTTCTCTACTATATTATGTTTGCCCCCCGGCGCGTTCCTATAAATAGCGCGTTTATTACACTATGTAAAATCAACTTATAGGCAATGTATGTATATGTCACCGGCAATCTGTATAATTCAGATATTGTATACAATGCCTAGGCAATGTATCCCTTGGGGTTGTACAGTGTACATACGAGTACATGTATTTGTACAGGATGCATTTATTGGTTATTTATTTTATTCGCCGCTGCCGCTCTGTAAGAAGGGGGTTCAGTAGGTTGCGAGGAGCGAGCGAAGCGAGCGTGCCGCGGCAGTGGCCAGTGAGTGACAGAGACGAACTGGCCTCATTTTCTTTGTGCCGTTTGTAACGTTCTGAGCTAAAGAAGGTAGGTCGGAGGTAGGTGGGTCAATCAAACTAGTCATAGCCGGTACTAATTGAGGTTTAATGTCTGTTTCCTCCTAGACCTGGATGGCTGGCTGAATAAGAGGGTACACTGGCCTGACGCGGACGTAACGCAGTATAGCTGGTGGCTGTGGCGACGGCTCAGTGGACGGTTCCTTCGAGGGTTATGATTGGCACCGGCACATTAGGCGCGTTGGGTCCACTGACTTTAGCTGGTTGGTAGGGCGACGGTAGTTTCGATCCTGAAAGCCCAAGGGATAGGCATTAGCACAGTGCCTTAAATCAGCTGACTGCTGTGGTCGAGGACCGGTCACCTCAGTTTTACAGTCAGTAAATCTAGCATTACAAGCAGCTCAAACGGTCAATTATTTATTATTATTAAGAACAGTTACAACTAAAAAGCGTTTAGATTTGTGGAAACTTACCCCAGCGGAATCGAACTAGCACTTGTTAAAATTATTTATTTCTAGAAGGTAGGCTGGCACAACGATCTGTGAATATTTAGCAACGAGATTCGCGTACAGCAGTTTAAAATGGTGTTCGCTTAAGAGAACCAAGTGGCCCGCACAAGCACACACTTCCCCCACCGAACATATGGTATACCGTTAGTTGGTAGGGATCCGCACTTGCGCTCCGAGCTTGCTACGCTGATAGTAAAACCTTTCGCGTTCAGTGATAAGGTGTGGTTCCGTAGCATGTTTATTATGCCTACAGACAATATGTTCTTTGTATAAGTTAGGTATTCATCTATTAAATAAAAATAAGTCGGGTTTACCTTCCTGACGCTATAACTCCAGAACGCACGAACCGATTTCCACGATTTTGCATTCGTTGGAAAGGTCTCGGGCTCCGTGAGGTTTATAGCAAAGAAAATTCAGGAAAAATTTCAACAGAAAAGCGGGAAAGAAAAATGAAGTTCACGCGGGCGAAGCCGCGGGCGGAAAGCTAGTTGTTAATAAATTAGTAAGCATAGATCTAGTTTTAAGTAAGGTATTAGGTATTAGTAAATTAGAATAAGTTATGTAAATACGTTATCTTTGTAAATAAATAGTTTAAGTAGTTTTCATAACTTGTTTATTTTAACGTGCATCTAATGTGCAACGTTACACGTTTTATACTTTGATATTATAACTAAAGTAAAGATATTTTGATAAAGAAATCATACGAATCGATTTTATTTTTTCCTGCCCAAAATATATGCCAAAGGACGATTCTGACAGTGAAATTATTCATAATGCCCGGTAAAAGTGATAAATTCAAGCTATCTCAAACTTTGATTTATTAAACTGCCCAGTAGTCTGTCATAATTCATATGGTCCGGCCAAGGTAATTAATTTATCTAATTGACCAATGCACTTGGTCATTATTTATTAGGCCCGGCCCGTATTAATTTAATACTGCCCAGTTAATCAAGTAATGTATAATATGTATACATTCTGTAGTATATTTAGTATCAGCATTACAACCGTGCGGAGCAGGGGCGAATCGCTATTTTTTTTATAAATTATGGACCCACCATCAAGCTATCCACTTTTGGCAGATTGTCCGACTGGCCTTTCTGAAATCCTTCTTCCATCGCGTTTATCTTATAGGATTTTATGATCTTTTACAATATTACTCAAAAAGGATAGCTACTTAATGTTAAAGATTTATAAATTAACCTATTTCTGCGAAAGAATCACAACTCACACAGCGGCGGGCGGCGCGGACGGTACCAGTGGACTAGACGTGACGTCGCGCACGAAGCGCGCGACATCTCGGAGATTTAAAAACTGGTCTAAGCTTCTCGCAGCGATAACTTCGGTAATACTGCATCGATTTAGATGACATAAAAACTAAGGTAACCTACGTCGTCTTTACTTTGATGTTATTTATATTTTAGAGTAACATTCTAACCCTTTTGTCACCCTCATTGTAGTTATGTATATTGTTAAGTTGTTTTATCGTTGTAAATCTTTGTTTTTTAGAAATACTGCACATTTTTTATACCTGAGTTATAAACTTAATAAAGAGAATAATAATAAATATTCAGTCTGATATTACCTATCTATTTAAAAGACAAAAGGCAAAAAATAAAATAAAAATAAACCAAACAACCTTATCGAGAACTTAAAGTAAACAGCACAATCTAAATGCATATTTATATATTCATATTGACGACACGATTGGCGTAGTGCGCTGTAGCACAGTTTCTCGCCTCGATTTCCCTAGTGTTCCCTGGGGTTCGATTCCCGGTCGGGTCAATTCAGGAAACGATCTTTTCTGAATTGACTCGGGTCTGGGTGTGCTGGGAGATGCCCCTGGCTTATTTCCTTATGTGGTACCTCGTAACACAGGGATATCCCTACTTTAGATATTTATATCCAACTAGCTTTCCGCCCGCGGCTTTGCCCGCGTGAACTTCCTTTCTGTAACATAATAATATAGGGTGTCGCTGGAAGTTAGGATCAAATCAAAATAGCGTATAGCGTAGCTGGGGTCATGTCTGACCTTTTCAGCCCTCAATACCAGTCTACCGTCAATAAGTAAAAAGTAAAAGTAAAAAATATCTTTATTCATATAGACTTATAAAAAGTACTTATGACATGTCATGTAACAAAAAAAAATTGTAGCAAAAATATACTGAATAAAAATAAACTTACATAAAATAATACTATGATAGTTCATATCATAATTAAATATAATGTGACTCTACCACCGGTTCAGAGGTTGTTTCCGATCGAGAAGACTCCGGCAAGAAACTCGATGGTTACTCTTTTCAATCTTGTTTTTATACACAAAAATGGAATTGACAGAGTAAAGTCATAACAAAAAAGTGTGCAGAGGAGCAGATTATACCTAAGATGACCACAAATTCTTATCATTTAAGAAATCGTCAACACTATAATAACCCCGCTTCATTAACTTAGCTTTAATTTGTGACTTAAACTTGTGAAGAGGCAGTTCAACAAGAGTTTGCGGAATCTTATTAAAATATTTTACACATTGACCAACAAATGATTTCCCTACCTTATGCAGTCTTAGACTGGGAGTTACGAGCTTATTTTTATTTCTGGTATTGAGTTTATGAACATCACTGTTTTTCTTGAAGAGATGCAAGTTTTTACGGACATATACTACATTATCATAAATAAATTGAGAGTACACAGTTAAAATATCTATCTCTTTGAATACTTCACGAAGCGAGTCGCGTGGTCTAAGGTTGTAAATGGAGCGGATAGCTCTTTTTTGAAGAACAAAGATGGTGTTGAGATCCGCTGCCGAGCCCCACAACTGAAGACCATACGACATAACACTGTGAAAATAACTGAAGTACACTAATCTTGCTGTTGCGATATCAGTCAGGAGCCTTATTTTTCTAACAGCATAAGCTGCCGAACTAAGTCTTCCTGCCAGGGCAGAAATATGCGGACCCCACTGTAACTTGGAATCGAGAGTAATTCCCAGAAATACAGTGGAATTCGCAATCTCTAATGGCTCGTTATTCATGTTTATAATGGTATCGACCTGTCTTACATTGGGCATAGAAAATTTGATACATTTGGTCTTCTTAGCATTAAGCAGTAAATTGTTACTCGTGAACCAATGCAGTACCTTAGAAAGAGTATTATTTACGTCGTCAAGTGCTTTGTTACTTCTATCTACGTTAAAAATTAGAGAAGTGTCATCAGCAAATAATACAATCCCACATAGGTCTTTGACAAAATAAGGCAGGTCATTTATATAGATTAAAAACAGCAGAGGACCCAATATTGATCCCTGGGGCACGCCCATACGTATGGTGGCACCGGAAGAGTTCGTACCATTGATACTCACTTTTTGTATTCTATCAGTGAGGTAAGATTCTATAAGGCTAAGTGAAATATTTGAAACACCGTAATGCCTCAGCTTAATCAGTAAGATTTCATGATCTACGCAGTCAAATGCTTTTGATAAATCACAAAAAACTCCTATTGCATCTTGCTTGCCTTCCCACGCATCAAATATGTGTTTGATGAGCGCAACACCTGCATCGGTTGTATTCCTATTTTTAGTGAATCCAAATTGATTACTATGTAATAATTTATTCAAAGCAAAGTGAGAATGTAATTGATTTAATATTATTTTTTCAAAAATTTTACTTAAAGCTGGTAGAATAGAAATAGGTCTATAATTGGATGGGTCACTTTTCTCACCTGACTTATAAAGGGGTATGACTTTACTAAATTTCATTAAATTAGGGAACTGACCCTTGTCTACACAGTTATTAAAAAGTAACGCTAAACTAGGGGAGATGGCATCTATGACTGATTTAAGTATATCAACAGAAATACCCCATAAATCCTCCGTTTTTTTATGTTAAGTTCTTTAAACGATTTGAGGATGGTATGAGGAGATATATGATCGAAGCAAAAACTAGTGGCGCACTCATTAACACTTGATGTGAGGAGATAACTAGCTAGCAGTGAACTAGAATTTAGTTTACTGGTAGTAATAAAAGGTATCTCAGAGAAAAATGATTCAAATGTATTAGCTATATCAACGTCAGACTTAATAATATTATCTTTAATTTTAAGTGAGAAAGAGTTATTGCGTGGTATGGACTTACAAGTTTCTTTGTTTATAATGTTCCAAGTCGCTTTGATTTTGTTTTTTGCTTGTTTTATTTTGTCTCGCAAAAACATGGACTTGGCAACATTGCAAGATTTTTTAAATATCTTAGAGTAAGATTTAACATAGTCTACTAGTTTGGGACTATGAAAGTTCGCTTTTAAATCATATAATTCGTATAATTTAATCCTACTTTTATGAATACCTGGAGTAGCCCAGTCACTGAATTTGAATTTAAATTTATCAACTGTCACTTTTTTTTTTGAAAAAATGGTTTTATGTTCATACAATAACAGATTGAACAAATCCTCATACTGATCATTTATGTTCTGGTCTTGGTGTGATAAGTAAGGAAGTTGACTGTTTATATTGTGTTTAAATTTTTCTATACGTTTCTGAGTAACTGGTCTGAAAATAATATCCACCGATTGAGGGACATGACGGTGCTCAAATTTGGTTAACAGACCACAATGGTCTGATTTTAAACAATTAATTATTGATTTCTTCTTATAAAAATTTTCACAAAAAATATTATCCAAGCAGGTAGCTGATGACGCAGTGATTCTAGTTGGTTGATCAAAAATATTAAATAAATTGAATGATTTAAAAAGATTCAAAAATCTAAGTGAGGTTTGAGAAGAGTCTAGAATATCTACATTAAAATCACCACAAACAACCACCTTCTTGTTTGATTTACATACTCTCTTTAACACTTCTTCCAAAGTTTCTTCAAACAGTGAATAATCCGCAGATGGTGGTTTATACACACAAACAATAATAATCCGCTCTAACTCTGCACATGAAATTTCAATAGTTTGCTCAATTGAGAGTGCTACCACATCTTTGCGTTCTTTATACTTTAACTTATTGTGCAATAATATTAGTGACCCACCCCGAATAGCAGAAACTCTCATGAACATACTAGCGATGCTATAATTATCAAAACTTAACAGACAGTTGTGTTCCTTAAGCCAGTGTTCTGTTAAACATAAAACATCTATATTCATACTGTCAAGGAACAAACCTACCTCTAAATCTTTGCCAGAAAAGCCCTGTATATTCTGATGAACAAAATTGAGGTAATTACTGTTGGGCTTTTCTTTTGTCATAGATGGAGGTTTGCTAGAGGTTTCCTCTGTTGTCTTAATATCTAATTTAAATGATTTGGAACATGTTCCAAAGTCGACAAGTCTGTCTGCTCAATAAAAGCAGGTTGAGTAGCCAAAATATTGGCTGGAGAAATAAAAAAAGAGGATAGCGAATGTGCTATTTGTCGCTTAAAATAATTAGAAATATAAAAATTATTATATGTCACATGCAAATTATTCATATTAATTAATCTATTGATGTCAATTACATTCATTAATTTACTGTTATGAAAAGTCACAGTATCTAATGTCAAATTCATTTTGTACCTCATCTCATTTTCTGTCTGTGGCAAACCTCTACTGTAAGGGCCTGTAAACCTCTACTGTAAATAGTATAGTAGTCCGATTTCTAACGGTTAAAGAGTTATAATCAATAATTAATTTTTTTTTCATGAAATCACCTAAGTCCAAACAAAAAGATACCAATAACTTTTCACGAAATCTGTTCGAAAATTTAGATTTAATTTTTATCAAGATTTTTTCATTGCTATATTTTTTTTTCACATAAGTCATGCTTTCTAGCCCAAAAAAATAAATAGTTAAAGTGAGACAAATTATCCACCAACATGAGTTGGTGTCTTTGATACTTTTTGTTAAAAAAATAATTTGTTTGGACTTAGGTGATTTTGTAAAAAAATAATCATTTTAACGGTTAGAAATCGGAACACTATTGATAGAGTTTAATAGGCCAGATATGTGTTAGGCCCCAGTTTTGTGTTATTTTGATTTGGTACTTACTTCCAGGGACACATAAAATCTTTATAAATTGTACCCAATGTGTTACTCTGATAGATGTATAAGATGAATTACTTACTATAAAGTTTCATCTAAATCCGTTCTGTAGTTTTTGCGTGAAAGAGTAGCAAATATACATACATCCTCACAAACTTTCACATTTATAATATTATAGTAAGAAGTGAGAAGTAAGATTATAAGTAGTTATTTATATCCATTTTCTTAGATTTAATGATTTCTGAAAGTGACGGGAAACGTAAAATCAGTGCTATTGCTAGAAATCATGATCTTAATCATCTGTCTTAGCAAAATGTGTGTGCCTTGATTGGCTAAAGCATGGGCACGTACATTTTAAATAAATTATCTTTATCTTAAGTTCTTAACTAAAGCTACAGTTACACATGCTCTAAAATAGCATGCTTATTATCATGCCTAAACGAGGGTCCTTCTTAACACACATACTACTAAGTATCAAGTGGGTATGGTAGCAATTTTTTGTAATTTGTTTTTGTTCAAAATGCCGTTACTATTTTAAGTCACTAATTTGAATATTTCGTTGATCCAGCCGGTAGTTAACTTTTTATTAATTTTTCAACATTGCGAACTCATGGCCCACATGTGTTTTTTCCCCGACTCGTGGTTATTAAATGATGAGGAGAAAATTACTGATTTACTGCACTTATGGCTGAAACAGGGCTCACCGTTCATCATTAAGAATCTCACCATAATGTGAGAAGTAGACTTCAGTTATACAATTGATTTTGCCAAGTTCTGAAAAAAAGGCCTACTTGAAAAGGTTGGGATTATAGCGAATGGCTTTTATAAGTCCTACCTACCCGTCTGTACAATGGGCATAAATTAATGTACGTATTATTAAAAATAACTTTGTGGAAAAATATTTTCATCTGGGGAAATTTAAAATCTGCTATCTGGAAACACCATTAATACCATGCAGCAGAATCACCATCATCATCATCATCCGTGCGGTTTATCCCGGTCGTAAACTCACACTGGTGTGTGGGGTCCCAGGGTCCGCCTTTCTTATTTTCTCGGCCCACTTCGCGTGGTCTTGTGCATCCTCAGTGGTGAGTCTGTTGGCACGCATATCACCCTTGACAACGTCAAGCCAGCGCTTCTTGGGTAAATCTCTTCTACCAGTATCTGGCGGGGGCGGCATGGCCGGAAATTTGTTGCCCACGTAGCACTATGCAGTAGAATCACCTAGCTAAAAAACTCACGTATGATACAGATCGCGTCATTTGATTGGCGGATGGATAGATTATCAACCAATCACGTCAAAAGACGTATAAACGACCCAATAGGTTTCAATTGTGAGATGTCAATTTGATTACCGTCAAGAGTCCATTAAGAACCTTATTGTACTCTTTGCGTACGTTGGCTTTCTGGGGTCATTCATTTGACCCCAGATATATTATACTTCTGTATGCCAGATAGCCGACGTATTTAATCAAAAATATCCTAGATCCTTTGCCTTTAAAAATGTTAAATATTTAATTAAGGTATAAAGTAAAGTAAAGTAAAAAATCATTTATTCACTTAAGCTTTTAGCAAGAAGCACTTATGAAAGGTCAAAATTCACAAAAAAAAAATATGAACAATAATAGAGGTAAATAAAATAATACAATAATAGTACATATCCTAAATAAACATAATGCGAATCTACCACCGGTTCGGATGTTACTTCTTATCGAGAAGACTCCGGCAAGAAACGAGATAGTTACTCTTTTGAACTTTGTTTTGTTTTACAACAAATACATTCAGAGTACAGTCAAAAGAACAATAAGAATACATTATTTGAGCAGAGGAGCAGATTATTCCTACTATGACCACAAACTCTTGTCGTTCAAGTAATCCTCAACATTATAATTACCTTGTTTTATCAACTTTGCTTTAATTGTAGACTTGAACTTGTAAAGAGGTAGATCAGCAAGACTTTGAGGTATTTTAAAGTATTTTACAGATTGACCCACAAAGGAATTTCCTACCTTATGTAGCCTAAGACTTGGACTTGAATATAAAATACAAATACCACGAAATGGTTTTCGATTTAGGACTGTTAGGATGATAGGATGTTTGTTTTTTTTTCCCATACCCAATTGATCAAATTAGTAGCATGCTTACGTGCTAGTAATGAAGCTTAATTCGCAATTTGACTGTGTCTCGAAAAGTGGTTTGATGTTGGTAAATATGTTAATAAAAATATCGTTTAGGAGAAAATTACAGTTTTTTCGGCGCTGATTGAATTTCCTGCAAAAACCCTAGGTCACGTGGCTTTTACGCTACTACGGTAAAAAAGTTCCTTTTCACGTGTAGAAAATTATCACTTTCATTGATTTAATTTGAAATTAATAAAATAAGTTTTTACTAGCCATGTGCCAATTTTAGTTTGTTGATATTTATTATTATACTTGCAAAACAAACAGAATGCAATAATAAATGCCAGTAAGCTCGGGTAAATCTCGTAAACTAAACGAAATCATCGAAGTCGCGACGTATGTCAGAGTTCTGACGTCATGGCATGACCGACATGGCCGTCCGTGTTTAGAGTGTTATTGCCCGCGCATTTGAATAAAAATGGAGATTTTTTTCATTAAAATGAAATATATTAAAGGTTTTTTACTTCAAAATATATCCAACATAGTTATTGTTTACCTAAGAGCTACACTATGCAACACTTTTCATGTTCTATTTTCATTACAGACAAATGGCGAATTGGTGAACGCGTGCTGCATAAGCTAATATGTACTGTGATTTGTATTGTTGTTTTTGAAGGTGGTGTACTAAAATATCATAAAATAATGAAATGGGAAGCTATTGCCGTGGTGCGGTGCACCGGTTCGGACGCTGTTTCTATCGAGATCACTCAGTACATATTTACTTCTTACCCATTTCAAATCGTGGTTCCTTCCTAATTCCTATATCATCCATTTCATTAAAAGTCTTAAAGAAAGAGACTTATGGCTATGCTTTACCAAGATTGTCAATATTTGATCGACTTTGTTTGAAGATAACTTCTAAATTAAAATATATTTTAGCAAATAATCTTTTTCACGAGTAGGTCAGTGTCTTTAACTAAGGTGACAACTTTTCCTAAACACGATATAACATAATTTCACAAAAAAAAACACAAAGAAATACGTCGACGATTTTTTTGTTTTACTTTCAAATATTAATTATTAACATTTTGTACTTAAAAAAATATATAAATAGGTCTTTGTATATTCTAGGTCGACAACTTTTAAAACGTTTTAATTTGTCTAATGTTATTTCATAATAAATTAATAACACGAAAACAGAAGGAAGCCGCGGCGTTATTCCGTTCGCGCAGAACTAATCAGTGGCCCACCGAATGCACTATCGGACGTCGTGCTAAATCCTAACTTTAAGTATAAAAAAGGGTATTTCTCTCTCTGCTGCTAGTTTTCAAATAGCCACTCACAGAAAATTCATGCTAAAGCTACCAAAGTATATTTGAAATACTACCATTACGCTAATTATCATGTGTCTAAGACTAACCATTTAAAAAATTGAATTAAAAAATGTGTTTAAAAATTTGGTGGCAAGCTTGGCGGGAGTTTTCAAGACGATTTTGAACTTGCAATGTGAAGAAAGAATTTACTCATTGCGAATACGTTAATTTATACCCTTTCCAATCGTTTAACTTTTGATAGATCACGCACATAAAGTTTTGTAATAATTTTTGATACAATGTACTTTTGTGAATAATGTACTTCATGGACGGGCTCCGCCCACTTAGAGATGTGTCATTCGTAATTAATGACCACAGACTATAAAACGGTTTTGAAATAAATCGATAATCGATTATATTAATAAAACATACAATAAAATTATTGTAATTATATTTTGTATCAAATCACGTAAAAACCTTTATTAGTTTGCATTAAAATGCCCTAAATGTCTATGTTTTAATGCATAAATAATTTGCGTAATGAAAACAGTTCCATCGTACTCGTACCTAGTAATGGGATCGAATTTATTCGCTGCAAATTAATGAATCTAAAATAATCGTTTAGACTTACTGTAGTTAGTTCAAATAAAAAGCATGTGAATGAACTACGGTACCTACTTCTAATGAACAGGTGCAAAATGTTGAAATTCATAGTACTTTAGGGATTAAAAAATAAAACAACCAAAAGAGGTATGTACTGTAATACTATTTTTTATTATAAGAAATCGTCTTCTCCGTATGACCAGGAATCATCATCACTTGAGTTCTCAGTAATATTGATTATCATTTCTTGGACAGATAAATTGTCGAATGCAACATCCCGATCCCAATCCGACAATCCGACATATCACCTTTTTTGTTTTTCCTACAACACTCGCCCAGTTTTCAGCGGGGCTGACATGCGCGCCCTACGAGAAGAGTAGACAAAAAATACTCGCCATTTCTCGATTTCTCTATTTTGTCTGCGTTCCTAACATGGCAGCAATTGTCGTGACTTAATAATTTGTATGGGAAATTCAATTTTGTCGACAGATCCTAACATGGCGCCTTATTCTTGTCGTGGTTAAGTAGGGATATCTCGTGTGTGAACTCGTCGGTCATTTTTGTAGACGACAAACTATTAATGCAATAAAATAACATGAAAACAGTTTGAAGTGCAGTAATAAAGTGATGCATTTATGAGCCGTCGCTATTTTAGCTATTTATCAGTGTAAATTTAACATAAAAATATTAAATTAAAATAATGTAGTCTAAATTTTTTTTCTTTTCGCGAAAAAGCAAGTGTTAATAGTTTGAGGTAGCAATAATATCGATAAAATTATTTATCTCGATTCTTGGCATCGATGCAATCGATTATTTGTATCGATTTATTGACAACTAGTTTTAATACATCGATTGTTATTTAACAATTATTCTAGTAACTAGTTGAATCGACTAGTTGAATCGATTAGTTTAATCAATGATATCGATTATTTGTTTCGTTTAGTTGCATCGATAACATCGCTTATTTAAATCGATTAGTTCGATCGATTATTTGTAATGATTGTTTATATCGATACTATCGTGGGTACTATTCTTAATATCGATAATTATATTAATAAATCTGTGTCAAACATGTCTACACCCCTTTGTCATGCAAGGAAACTTCTCTTGTCTACCTCTTTTGTCGACTCTCAGAGACGAGAAACGAGAATTAGCTTATGTTGCGCATCTTAGCCCTGCAGGAGTTACTTTTTTTTACACGCATTTTTTAGTAAATTCAGCATTTTTCTTGCGGTGAAAGGAGGAATAGTATTGTTCCTCGCAGCATATCCAAAGGCAAAGCAGACCGACATCGAGTAGAAGAGGCGATGTCTTGTTGTTGAGCTTGACGGAGTGTTGGACCGCATTTCAGAATGGGGTTCACGCAATCTTGTCGAGTTCAATGCCAAGAAAACACAGGTGTGTGCATTTACAGCCAAAGCGTCGCTGTTCCTTTCCCATCCCACTCTTCAGCGCACCTTGCTACCGGTGAAGGATAGCCTGAACATCCTTGGCATGGATGTTTGTTGCCTAAGCCAACGGGACTATATAGTGAGAGCGTCATCAAAACAGCATCCCATAAACTCGGAATCCTGTAGCCCGATTCAGAACGAAGTTATCGACCGATTCGGTAAATTTGTTTTAACTATAGAAAATGATCTGCTAAGCGGTAGCAATCAATATTTTGATATGTTAAAGCCAAAGGTCCTAAGTTTTCATAAAACAAATTAGATAAAACCTACCCTACTTACAAAAATAATTAAAAATAAAAGAAAATAACCGAATCGGTCGATAACTTTGTTCTTAATCGGGGGGCTGAACAGAGTGAGACGATTTTTCACGCCCGAGTAGCTCTGTCTTTTGTTTAAGACAAGTTCGCTCGTGTGTCGGATACTGCTCTCATCTCTGGGACGGTTCCGCAAAGTACCTACTTAAAGCTCTCGACAGGTTGCAGCGGCGTGCTATCCGTATTATCGGAAACCCAGAGGCGTCTTTGACTCTTGAGCCTCTTCAATTGCGTCTTCTCTATCGGTTTTACAATGGGGAATGCTCTGAAGAGTTATTATATTCCAGCTTATCCCTTCCTCACCCTTCCACTCCCGCACTACGCGTGCTGGACTACGTAGTCATCCAAACACAATCGAGCATTTGTCGGCTCGCAATAAAAGGTTCGGTAACTCGTTCCTTTGTGCCATCCAGACCGGGAATGCTCTTCCAGCGCATGTGTTTCCTTCCTCTTATAGTCCCGCGGTCTTCAAGCGGGGCGTGAAAGCCTTCAAGGTGAGAATGGCCAGCCCAGTGATTCGTTTGAATGACCGGGCTTGTCAGCCTCATATCTGAACCTCACGACCACTTTCTATCAGGTGGAGTGAGGTCATCTTGACGGGCATTTTAAAATAATAATATCCGTTACGAAAAATTGTAACAGGCTTATCAGGCCATTGCCTCAGCGTGTGTCGCTGCAGTACAAGACGGCAAAGGAGCTGCTGGTATTCTGGAGCAGGGCCTAATTGAGAACCCTTCTCCTTTTTTTGAAGTCGGTTAAATAGTTACGTCAATTCCTAGTTTTTTGTTGCAAATTAATATTTGTTACTCAAGCTTTTGTTTATTGTCGATTTCATAAATAGTATTAAATGTTATTTAGCATGCATTGACATTTATTTAAAAGTTTTTCACTTCTCATGCTCTAAAAGTAGGTACGCCAATATAGCCCTACGAAGCGGGCCTAAAGTGACCACTTTAGCCTCTAGGGAGTAAAAAGTAATTAGTTTTTTAATTCTCTTCATGTGACATAGACAAACTCAAACAGCCAGTAAATATACTATTATCTGTGGAGTATGGACGGACCATTTTCATTGCAAAAATTTTGAGAAATTTAGTTCCATGGTTTGTCCGCAAAGAAGGTGGCGCCATGTGTTTTAAATTGTGAATCTGTGACTGGTTTAGAAGAAAAAAAAACTGACCGCGTAATTTTCAGAATTTTTGTCGAGTGATAATTTGTTAGGTAATATATTTATTAAGAATGTCCTGTGAGCCTGTGACAATGAAGAGTTTGACGTCGAGCAAAGAGCAAAAGACATAATAAATAATCTTTTGCCGCCAAAATCGCAGAAGATTTACCTAAAAACTTACGAAAGTTGTATGGACTGGAGGAATGAGAAACATTTGTGATTCTTATTTTATTATGTAATAATAAAAAAAAGTACAGTTTGCACCTCGAGACTAAACGCCAACTTAATATACCATCGGTTTCATTGACTCCCTCGCACGCTCGGGAGTCAAACCACCTCTGGTATATTATGGCTTCGTTCAGTCCCTCGATATAAATTAAACTATAACATCGTCAGCACGAACACTGATAGTGACCTCTAACAGTTAAACCATTCTATTGCAAGTGGAGATATGTTAAGAGACTGAAGGATACTTATAAGCATGTCAAAGTCAACTGAGTTGAATGCACTGCTGAAGACTAGCAAAGTGAGATGGGTAAGTTGCATAAACTCCATGGCATGTCTAATGTCATCTGTAACTTTCAGCCGGGCTGTTGTAACAGTACTGTGCCCCGAACCGAAACCAGATTGGAATGGGCTATATAATTTTTAATAAAAATCTGTAAAAAATTGTAACACAAAGCAGTGTTCTTAAATTTTTTAATTTCATAGCAATTTAATTTAATTTTTATTACCAGTTCTAAAAAAAGCAAAAGTTTGGTTGTTAACATTTTATTTAAATTTGTTGTTAAAGTAATCTTTTTTATTTTGTCAATCAATAATTGGTACCTACACAAAGTAGTGTTTACTTTATTTACAAAAACTCTGTACAAATGGCCAATTTCGGAAAAAACACATTTATTTAGTAAAAAGTACAATCTATACTAATTTTAGAAAGAAGGAAATTTTGTTTGTTTTTTTCGTTTAATTGTTTCTATTGAATAGGCTCCAATATTACAAGAACGATTTTAAAAAATATTTTACCAATATAAAGCTACATTATCAAGGAATAACGAAGGCTATATTTTCATTTAATTTAGGCTATATTTTGACGGGAAAGTCAACGCGGGCGAAGCCGCTGACGGACAGCTAGTGTTTAAATAAAGTGCGTTGGTTCACGAGTAACAATTTACTGCTTAATGGTAAGAAGACTAAATGTATCAAATTTTCTATGCCCAATGTAAGACAGGTCGATACCATTGTAAACATGATTAACGAGCCATTAGAGATTGCGAATTCCACTGTATTTCTAGGAATTACTCTCGATTCCAAGTTACAGTGGGGTCCGCATATTTCTGCTCTGGCAGGCTGACTTAGTTCGGCAGCTTATGCTGTTAGAAAAATAAGGCTCCTGACTGATATCGCAACAGCAAGATTAGTGTACTTCAGTTATTTTCACAGTGTTATGTCGTATGGTCTACTGTTGTGGGGCTCGGCAGCGGATCTCAACACCATCTTTGTTCTTCAAAAAAAAAACATTCGCTCCATTTACAACCTTAGACCACGCAACTCGCTTCGTGAAGTATTCAAAGAGATAGTTATTTTAACTGTGTACTCTCAATTTATTTATGATAATGTAGTATATGTACGTAATAAACAAAAATTTTAACAAAAAAAAAACCAATTTAAAAAAAATCTATTCCAAAACAAAGAACTAAAAAGTAAAGAAATAATTGCGTAAAAAACTCTTACGATACTCTAAAAACTAAAAAAAAAAACTTGTACGATATAATGTAGGTACTATTATTGTTATTGTTGGAGTCGGTGTCAGCCAAGGAAACACTACAATATACCTAGCAATATACCTATTTCTTACATATCACGTTTACGTATGTATGTAGGTAGTTACAAACGTACATTGCCTGACACAGACTCCAATAATAACAATGATAGTAACTACATTATATTATCGTATAAGTTTTAGAAGAATACGCAATTATTTCTTTACTTTTTAGTTCTTTGTTTTGGAATATTTTTTTGAAGTTGGTTTTTTTTTGTTAAAATTTTTGTTTATTTCTTGATTTTCAGTGAATAGTTCTTATTTATTTTATACTTCGAAAAAGCATCGTTCAATTGCTCCTAAGAATGGAAGAGTTCCGTTACTTTGTCATGGATCCCATAATCAGAACCTAACACTCATAAAAATAGTTTTTAATGTTTTGTACTCCCTTACTAACATTAGGTTTAAGATTATTGTTACTAACACTATGGACTTTGTCTAAAATAAAAATAAATTGAATTGAATTGAATTAAACTACCCTTGAAGTATATCCTTTTCAATAAAAAAAGAAGCATGGAAATCGGTTGGCGTGATAATGAGTTTTCGTCCATTTGTCGCGCATATGGTTTATCTAGATTTAAGACTTACATAGATTTCCCATGGATGCCACTGTCAGAACTGGACCAAATTAAAATGGGACCACACGGGCAGCATCAGCTTTCAAATAAAAAAAGAATTATCAAAATCTGTTGGCGTAATATTGAGTTACCCGTCCATTTGTCGCGCATTTTGTCTATCTAGATTTAAGACTTATATGGTTTTCTCATGGATGCCACTGTCAGAACTAGACCAAATTAAAATGGGACCATTCGGGAAGCACCAGCTTTGAAATAAAAAAAGAATGATCAAAATCGGTTCACCCAGTCGGAAGTTATGAGGTAACAAACATTAAAAAAAAACATACAGTCGAATTGAGAACCTCCTCCTTTTATTGAAGTCGGTTAAAAACTTGCATCTCTTCAAGAAAAACAGTGATGTTCATAAACTCAATACTAGAAATAAAAATAAGCTCGTACCTCCCTGTCTAAGACTGCTTATGGTAGGGAAATTATTTGTTGGTCAATGTGTAAAATATTTTAATAAAATTCCGCAAACTCTTGTTGAACTGCCTCTTCACCAGTTTAAGTCACAAATTAAAGCTAAGTTAATGAAGCGAGGTTATTTTAGTGTTGAGGATTTCTTAAATGATAGGAATTTGTGGTCATCTTAGGTATAATCTGCTCCTCTGCACATTTTTTTTGTTATGACTACCCTGTCAATTAAATTTTGGTGTATAAAAAACAAGATTGAAAAGAGTAACCATCGAGTTTCTTGCCGGAGTCTTCTCGATCGGAAACAACCTCCGAACCGGTGGTAGAGTCACATTATGTTATATATATATATATATATATATATTATAAGCCAGTAGGATTCGAATTGAAATCTGATTTAAATCCT
This sequence comes from Udea olivalis, assembly GCA_947369235.1. Taxonomy (NCBI): domain Eukaryota; kingdom Metazoa; phylum Arthropoda; class Insecta; order Lepidoptera; family Crambidae; genus Udea; species Udea olivalis. Next base: position 5,856,190 of record OX376349.1, on the reverse strand, counting down.
ACAAAAAGTTTTTTGTAATAATGGCTTCATTTGTTGCCCAATATGTATCTTAAGTTTTCCCACCCTGTGGTAGTTTGTTCATAAAAGTTTACCCCAAAATAGTTTTTTTACATTTTACGGTTATATCTCGTGAAAGACTTAAGTTATCGACAAGTGATCTTCTTAGAAGTTGTAGAACGTTTAATTTTACATAAAATGAGACCAAATTTATATTATACTAAAACTATGCAAAACTTGTACATACTATGGGTGACAGAGACAAGTCTACCGTCTTTGACTGCCGCCAAACCAGACAATAGAAAATCTATTGTTTGCCGGTCACCGGTGACCCCCACAGCGTTCAACGTATTAATGTTTCTAAATAGATTCTTAAATAGAAAATAACATCCATTGAAACCTCTCACATAATGATAAAAGTATTTCGTGTGTGTAACATAAACTAAAAATAACAGGGAAGCGAGAACACTACCCTGTGTAACCAGCCGTATCGTTCGTAAATTATGTTAAACCTAGTATTTTTCGATTAAGTTTTCAGATAAGTTTTCGTTAATTGTGTTGTGAGGGTTAGGGACCTCCACACTATTTGTTTATAGTTAAAAGCAGTAGATAGAGTATTGCTGCTGTGGGAGATACACCTAATGATTAAAGAAGGTGCAATTTTTTGGTATTAATTAGGGTTATTGGTTTCTATTCTAGAGTATGAACTTAACAGAAATATTTTTTGTGAATAATGGTTCGACAATAGACATTCTTATTTTTTTCGGAATGACATAGATGAACATAGGCACTAGGCAGCCCTCTTCTCGATCCACGATGCACGGCGCGCTTGCGCGCCCTACCATGTCTGCAATCACAGAACGCTAAGACGGTGGCTCTGCTACCGCATCCAGGGATGCAGTTTCTCGAGCCACTATGCACATGTGGGGTCTAGCCATGAATCACTGGCCCCTTTAAACGGTTGTATACCTCGGCCACCACCTTGTGCTCGTACATATTCGTATATGTATAACATAAAAAGAAATTAATAAAACCCCTATTGGTGGTCCTTTGGACTGGATAAGCTTAAATGTTTCAATCTGTATTATTCAAAAGCTACTAACTAGCGAGTCAAGGGTTTTGTCCATCTCGAAACTGGATCTCGTACAGTTATATTATGAGATCATTGCGCTGTTTTGGTGTTCTCAAAATTTGGCTTCTATTTTGGTTATCCTAAACATGAATATTTTGGGTAGTGATAACACTGGGAGCTAGACTGATCGAGTCGGGTGCAGCGTCGGCGGCGGCGCCCCACAGCGGTCTGCGCCAATACTCGGACTCCAACTTCGAACCAAACCCAATATATGATGAACTCGCTGTAGATGGCATTTAGGTCGCGCGCCGTTCACGTGCGGACGTTCACTGTGCTCTCGCGCGCGCTCACCTCGTCCGTTGAACATTTCTATCGAAATTGTTTTTGTTCCGTTGCTTTTTTATTTAGTCTGAGCGGTCAGTCTGCGGGCGAGTAGCACTAAAAAATTGAAAGACATTCGGCGGTTGCAAGGAGCGGACTGGGGGTTCCTTTCTATTGTGACTTTTGCCAATAAATTGTATTTCGAGGTGACGTAAAGCACGGTGCCGGTGATAACGGAAAGTGATGTGAGTTGTGTTGTGCGATGTGTGTTTAGTGGCGAGGTGTATTGTTTAGGATGGGGTATGCGTCGACGGGGGCGTCGCGGAGCGCGCACGAGGCGCTGCTGGCGCGGCAAGATGCCGAGCTGCGGCTGATGGAAGCCATGAAGCGGAGCCTCCAAGCCAAGATGAAGAGCGACCGTGAGTACGCGCTGGCGCTCTCGGCCGCTGCGGCTCAGGGGCAGAAAATGGACAAATGCGAGGAGCTTAACGGTAAGATTCGAAAAGTTGATCAACAAAACTTGACTCGAGCTTTAGTTACTTTGCGCGCTCAGTTGATGTGGTGTTTTGTAATATTTGAAGTCTTATCTACAGTATGATTAAAATTTAGTTTGTTGTATTGGTATTTTTGATGTCAGTAAGTTCCGAAGTTGTATTTTCAGAACTACCCTCTTTTAATTTATTCACGCAGTAGACGAGACTTTTCAGACTGTGCTAATAGGCCCGTGACATCCTCTCATCACATGCATGGTGGTTACCACAGAAAACCAGCGTCATGGCTCTGCTGTCATGACATACAGCTGAGTGGTAACCATTTTGGTACTATGTCACACATTAATATAATTCTATGTGTTGTTTTCCACCAATTCGCTGTATTTTATGTTGTTTTTATTTTTTACTTGTAATTTTGTTTTTCTGTATGATGTTTACCTAATAAAAAATTAATAAATAGTGTGATCAATTGATCATTCAACTACTATTTACTAAAGCTTTTTGGTTTGAATACCTAGTTATAAGTTGGTGTAAGTAAAACCTTTTAAAACAAAAAGCTTTGGTTCTATTGACATAGAACAGTGTACGTCTACTACGAGTTGCCATTTTAAATTTACGTTATCGTTCGCGTAAAAAAATTGTATTGGGATGACACAGGACATGACATGACAATGTCAAATCCCAATACATTTTTTTCCGCGAACGATAATGTAAACATGTAAACTTGAAGTGGCAACTCGTGGTAGACGTACAGTTCTTGTCAGAAAAAATTCTCTTCACATGTTTTTATGTTTGTTAAGATTATGACTTCTTTGTTAGCGGAGTTGTTTCTACGTTCAAGTGACTACGAGCGTCTCCTTATAAACATTTCGTGTAGCTTAAAAGTTATTTACAATAAGTAGCGAAAAACCGACAGTTGTGTTCATTCATACTACAAACTAAGAAATAATTAGTCTATATTTTTTTACCGAAGATGTTAAGTCAGTAATATGCACATACGTACATTCTCGTAAAGTTACATCCTAGTCATTGCCCCCAATCAACTTATTTAACTTAACGGTTAGGGTGTCGCAAATCAGGTGCAGGGACTTAGAAATATTTACTCAGCCCAGCTATGAAAAGACAATTTCAGTTAGGTTAGAACTGCTACCAAAAAACGCCTAAAAAGAAAATTTAAAAAAATAAGGTACTAGTGCACCCCCTTTGCGACACCCGGACCTAAGTTGGTAGATTGAATTAATTATATTAAAAATGTATTTTTGGAAATAAATAAATGCAAAATAAAAAAAGTTACTACCAATTAATGGGACTTCCTTTGTTGAAAACATTGTTGAAGTACCTACCTAGGTACTTTAATATAAGTGCTTTATAGTCATGTTCCTGTGTCGAATAGACTGCATAAAAGAAGCGTCTGGTGAATGTGGCTAGGGTTATACGATTAGTCTGGTAGCATTCCAGACTATAGTCTGTCTCGAAGATAGTAAATCAGTAATTTGATCTTTTTCATAAGGATATCGTTTAATCACAACCATGAAATGGGTTGTTGATAAAGTTATCGTGTTTTCCCAGCCTTAAATTTAGGTAGAGTTAAACCTTGATAGGCAGAGGACAACCAATCGAAAAACAACAACTAACAAAGTGAGCTACAGGCGGCTCTAAGCTGCCGAAGACATTAAAACGACGCGAACGCGATTATGACGCAGGGTAACTGTAAAAACGGTGGGAACAAAGGTTTGAACGTGGAAATGTGTGAGCCCCGTCATTGTTTTGCCAGGTAAGTAGGCAACTACAAGGAAAGCTTCTTCGACAAACAGCGATCCTACTGTAGTAGTGGTCATCATTTTCTACGTCATACACTTGCCTTGGATGTTTGTTTAGAACTGATTGCCCTTCTCTTTTCCTACTTGTTGGAATTTTGTCTGCAAAAAAATCAATAGAATTCCCATAATTTGTTACTAAGATCTCCTTATAAGTATTAAGGTGCATTTAGACCAAACGAACAGAGCTAGAGCAAGGGCAAAAATGTTCTTTCGTGTTCTTTTAGTGTCAATGAGAATTCGTTTTTCATTAACACCAAAAGAATTCTAACGAAAAAGTACGAGGAATCAAGAACGAGCATTCTAGCTCGTGCTCATAGATAGATAGAGCAACGAGAGAATAACAATAATAATAATAAATATCTGGGACAATTCACACAAAGATCATCTGAGCCCAAACTAAGCAGAGCTTGTATTATGGGCGTCAGAGACTGATAAACATACTTAAATATTTCTAAATACATACTTAAATCGATAATAACACCCAAACACACAACAAATACATAATATGTTCGTCACACAAATATTTGTCATGGGTGGGGTTCGAACCCACGACCTTCGGCGCTAAAGGCAGGATCGCTGCCATTGCGCCAACAGGCCAGTCAATAAATAGAATGCTCTGTCTCTGTTTACAAAAAGATAATTAGATAGAGTGGGGATAGAATGAGGATTCGCTCGTTTGGTCTAAATGCACCTTTATAATAAAACGTAAGTAGTACCCACGAATTAATATATATAATTATCACTTCGCAACATACGACACAAAAATTACCAATAGTATTAAGTACTTATATGCAACAAACTTAGTTCGTTGTTTCCTTTTATGTTTACTTCCTGGCTCTGCCAAGGACAAAGACATTCAAGAATAACAACTTCGCGTTCTTTCTGTGTCTATGTTCCATTTCATCTACATTTTTAATCCATCGTTTAAAGATTTATCTAAGTAGGTACCTACTACGTTTATGAGCCATAGTGGGCATTTAGGGGTTGGATCGAATGTTAACACCACACTCAAAAGGGGTAGTAGGTGTCACCAACTACCAACCCTATGGTTGATGATGCAGTGCAGTTAACGTGATCTGAAAAAAAAATCCTAGGCAGTAAACCCAATTATTAAACCAGGTCACCTGTTTACCTTGCGTCTACATTTTAGAACTTTTCTGCCCTAAACATTTGACAACATTTAATGGCAAAGTGGCGAAATAAATACCAATTATTACATTTGTAATAATAAAACAAATCAATCTTCTGCTACCCTAGTTTTGTGCATTAGATGGCAACAGTTCTTGTGTTGTTGTTGTACTCTATCATCATTACAGTTGGCGCTGAACCACACATTTCCAACTCGACCAATATGAGTGCGTATAACTCACCTCAATTGTATGTAACCGTTTGCTCGCAATCAATGAGAGGCATTTCTTATTGACACCAGTGGGCAGACATTTTTTCAGAACAAAAACACGATTTCTACTTGATTCATGCTTATTCAAAAATATGCGATACAGTGTATTTGGTCTATACTGGCCTAAGTATGTAGAAGCCAAGCAAGGATATTTACAGAAATATCCAAGTTTTTCCTTAAAACAAAAAAGTTAGGTTACCTATGATATGCTCGGTATTTCCCTACGTGTTTGAATCAGGAATGAGGAAATATAATATAGGAACTGCAGTACCTAAAGGATTCACCGCATCGATGAGAAAGGTAAGTTCCATAGTTAGGACTGCGGTTGGTGACACGCTTCCTTTCCTTATTACCGTTGGAGTACACCAAGGCTCCGTGCTTAGCCCGTTTCTGTTCAGCGTAATATTAGACGTTCTGTCAAACAGCATCCTAGACCACCATGAGCAACCACCCTGGTTGCTTATGTATGCTGATGATATAGCGCTAGCAGATTCGGACAGGGGACGGCTGGTACAACGGGTTAATAAGTGGAAGAGTTCACTTGAAAACGGCGGTCTGAAACTTAATGTGGCGAAGACGGAGTACATGGCCTGCAACACCACAGATACCCTGTCCGTCCGCATAGGCGTTGACGTGGTCGAGCGCACGGACCGTGTTAAATACCTGGGATCTGTTTTAAGCGCGTCCGGGGACATCGACCGCGACGTCAGAGCCCGAATTTCCGCGGCATTTCATGGGCTAAATGGCGTGAGGTGGCTGGTGTCATTTGTGACCCCAAAATGCCGATCAAGCTGAAAGGGCAGGTCTATAAAACCATCATTAGGCCTGTCCTTTTATATGGCAGTGAAACATGGCCGTTACTAGAGCGACACAAGCAGGAGCTGCTCGTCACGGAAATGAAGATGCTGCGGTGGATGTGTGGAGTCTCACGCAAAGATCGTGTGCGTAACACCCACATCCGCGGCAGCCTTCGTGTTCGTGACATCGCAGACAAGCTGCAGGAGTGCCGCCTTCGTTGGTATGGTCATGTCTCACGGAGATCGGCAAACTACGTGGGCAACAAATGTCTGGCTATGCCGCCCCCGCCAGGTACCGGTAGAAGAGGTCGACCCAAGAAGCGGTGGCTCGACGTCGTTAAGGGTGACATGCGTGCCAACAGACTCACCACTGAGGATGCACAAGACCGCGCGAAGTGGGCCAAGAAAATAAGAAAGGCGGACCCTGGGACCCCACACACCAGTGTGGGTTCACAACCGGGATAGACCGCACGGATGATGATGATGATGATGATGAGAAAGGTAAGTTTAGGTGGCAGTAGGCACAGTAGACAGAACACAAAGCGCAAAGAACTTGATCTCTTTCTTGTTTACCGTTGTTCTTTGTTAGGACGAAAGTTCGGGAACAAAAATAATTTATTGGGAAACGATGCGTGAAATGCTGGTTGGAAGTAGGATATGGTGAGGTCGTATCAACGGATCAGCCTTTAATCAACTAGCCTCTCTATTCATCTTCGTTCAGCTATATGTTTCGGCTACCTATGCTCTTGATGAGGTTACAACAGATGTTAAGTAAAGCAGAACTAAGATCTAATTTTGATAGGCTTTTGATTATTTTCACTCATAAACTGAGCAACACACGCTACTAAATACCTCCTTATTTCATGGCTTCAGTTACATGCATACTTCAGAAAAGTACTTACTCTAAGTTATTTTGTTGCAGGGTCGGTAATAGCTTCAGCATGGCGCATTATGACCGAAGAGTGGGAGAACACTAGCCGGCTGATCAAGACCAATGTGGAGGCTCTGGAGTCCCGCGCTCTCGATCGCCTAACTAGCCTCATGACCGAGCGGCGGAAGGCCAGGAAGGTCTACCAGGAAGACCACGCGAAGATTGCCTCGCAGTTCACTCAGGTATGTTAAGTTTTAGAGTTTCAAAGTTAGCATCATGGTGAACTGCTTAGTTGCAAATTAAGAAATCTGAATGGATAGGATTTGAATATGTTTTTTGTGTAAAGTTCAAATCTACACGTCACATTTGGGTTGGGTTGAGCTTTCGTTATTTGATCTTTACTAAATAAACGATCAAATATCCCTAAAGATTAACATACCTTTTCCAATATGGCTTTGTGAACAAAAAAGCAATTTTATTCCGATGTGTAATAATTAAACTGATAAAGTATTTAATTTCGTTATCTTTGATAGGTATGAAGATTTCAGTTTCCTGTTAAGAGACTAATAGGCAGGTAGGAGCTGCCAGTAAGTGAATGTATTTGTCTAGTTCTTGTTATCACCGTGTCGGATCACGTCCTGCCGATAAGCTCTCAGCAGTCTGATTCATAACGTGTTCTCTCGTTCAATGGGGTGATACGTCACGTACAAGTATGTGGCAGAACATCAAAGTTTGATAATATAATTTAACCTATTCTGCAATTATAACAATAAAATGCGTGACTTTTTTTAACAAAGAGCAATAAATAATTAGAAATACATAGAAGACTAAATTAGTAAATTACCAACTATATTTCATCAGATTTCAGAATCACGGATATTTAATTTTTTCTACCCAGTCATTTTATTAAATAGGAAATTAAATAATTCAACCACACCTGAGCGTTTTACCTTACAGGCAGGATTACGTAAATGTTTACAATTTCAAGCCAGACGCTAGGTTTGCCGTTAGGACCGGTTCAGCCGCCCCTCGGTCGGCCCCCATATTCCTATCGCTGATCTACTACCAGAGCCTACATAATTAGGTCTCAGCAAACGGCGCAGCAAAAGAACTATGTCGAGGCCGGTTTCCACCGCTCAGCTTTCCCTATAGATAGACCAGTACTACCGTAAGTAAACGCTTTCTATGTGGGCTAATCTTTCCCGTTCGACACCAAATTAGTTTTAAACTATTTCGTTACGACACCCACCTGACAAGATGAACGATAGGCACCACAATGATAGCAATGCTCAATATAATAAACATAAATCGATTCAGAGTATCTTCTAACGCTGCGCGTGACGAAGCGAACTAGCTTTTGAAGCGGATTTATTTTTCCAGTTTAGCCGCCGTAAACCTAAAACCTGTTTATCTGCATTAGGATTCGAAATCGGTGGGTTATCGTTCCGGACACGCAGCACGTCTGTAGGAACGGGCCGATTGCCAAATTTTTCCCAGTGATGTAAATAAAACAAGCGATATTGGCGCCGTTTAGCGGGCGTGCGGCGTTAGGCTTCGTTTACTGAGTTGCGACGTGCGGGATCGGTAAATCAGAATTATAAAGAGGTGTGTCTGTTGTGTAGACCTGATATTACACACTCGCGTGTTGATACTGCATCCATGCCAGCGATAGCTATCATATAAACGTGCCCATCCGTCCGTCGCTGTATGTTCGTTCTTGCGCGGGTAGCGCCGAAGCTTCACCGACGATGATCGCTGCCGCGTCGCGTCTCGATATACCACAGGCCTAGCTTTAACATATGTTAAAAATTTATCAGCATCTCAAAATCAGATTGCTCCAAATTGAATGCTCGTTCGTAATTTGCAAAAGATTTATTGTATTCATTGCTGAAGGCGAAATACACGTATATGGTGTGACTAAGCTCTTTAGAAAGTTTGTTAGTTTGCGTCGAGGTCGGTACAGCTGTAACCGGCAGGAAAGACGTTTTGTATGCGACGGAATGCACTTCATCTAATGAATAATTAACACCATGGACTCAGAATAGTGATGGCATTTTTACCATATTCTTGCCTGTATTTTAATGGTAACTAACTAAATGTTACTTATGGATTCTTTGTCTCGTACAGCAGAGCATGCATTAAGTTTCTAAACATTATCATCGATTACGACAGCATAATTGCATTACCCGAGAAGGGTTTACCGTAACGTCTTAAAAAGGAAAGCAATCTTGAGATTGATCAGTAAACAAAGACCAAGCAAAGATTACCGTACGGTGCAAAACATAAGGTCCTCGATCCTTGGTGGTTCTCGCTCAGACACGCCAGCGCCGCAGTGCAGTAGAAAGGGATGTGAAACATAATTCAGTGATTTCTAACCGAGTCGCGTAAAGTGACGCTCTGCATGCGGATTGGTCGCGCGGCACCTGTCACCGTTCATTGGCCCTGCGCCCGCGCCGCGCGCGTGCACCGCCGATTTCTTCTTCAGCTTTTATTTTCGTGTCATTATTTCCAGCAGGTTTTTGTAGAGAAAACACAAAAAATAATATATTTGATACTCAGATAAAAATGACCACTTCCCTTCTTTAATGAGGTTTTTGCAACGGCCTTCATAACCTCGGTGTGTTTCCCTTATGAAGACAAAAATGTTCCACTTACATTATTTCAACAATTTGAAACCGACTAGAAACAAGGTGACATGAATTACAGCCGATTTATTTAACGAGCTTGACTACGGCCTGTTAATCTTTGTTTTGTCAAAGACATTTCGGTAATAACAATGAATCAATTGCTGTCCGGCCTTCATGTACACTCACGTTTACTAAGAAATGTCGAAAGACCTAATGCGGGAGCCGGAAAAACCAATATCCCAGTGTCATTTGATTTGAGTATTCGAGGTTAGTCTTGCGTGCCGTGCGTCTACCTTTTAAAATTACCTGCGTCTTGTTGTATTTATTTCGACCTGGATGTTGAAATTGCTGAAACCATGTGTAGCCTATTGAGATTCAGATGTAGCGCTGGTACGTAAATATCGCGTAAACTGGAACAAAGAATCGCTCGTGCAGATGGGTCCGTGCCTTTTTGCCGTCTGTGCTCGGTGCTGCTTCAGATTTAGATCTATTTAGTTTACGACGTGATTTGAAATAGATATGAGTGTGGTTGTTTTTCAATTCTTTTGAAAGGAACTTGTTATTGGCACATCAGTACGTGTATTTACTTACTAATCGAATATTTTCATATTTTTGGGATTTATCTATCTAAAAGATTGTGACTATGATCTATTATTACACCTGATAAGGATACAGAAAAATACTAATTGTAATAAAGAGCCTGACGCTAAATAAATGAAGCTTACTAGGTGTTCTTACTGACTGATCTTTGAATCGCTAACTAAACATTCCTAAACCATGATTGGATACTTAATTATTTATTTATTTACTTAAAGCCTAAACTCATCAAAGTACTCACCTACCGATTGAAGTAACAAATAAGCCCTCCGCTTAGAAACTTCACTACTAAATCGTGTGATTTACCCATCCAAGTATACAAAGTTAATACTATTATTTTTGTATTTGTATAGGTATAGGCTTTTCAAAGATAAAGGTACTAGACAATTTGTTTAAGAAAATCATGCAGGATACGAAATCGCAACCTTTTGCTGACAGAGCGACTGTCTCTTCAATTGAGCTACCAAGTAATATCCTGGCTAAGTAGTCAACCTGTCGAATTCATCTCCTCAGTGTATTATAAAGGCGAGTACCTTCATGATTTCGATCTTGAGAATCCTAAACATCCAGTTGAGGCTGCTTAATATTGAATAGTACATAATTAAAGACATGTCGCATGCGTGACCGCCATTGTTGCGCAAGAGTCGATCCGTCACATCGGTGGGCGCGGAGAGTGAAATCGATCAGTGAAAGTGCCCGCCCTGACAGTTATCTAATTTTCTTAGCTTCGGGCCAGGGACGGACCACCTGGCTCTGGCCTACCAGTTTGAGGAGCTGATGGTTTGATCAGTGAGTTCAGAACATGCTGCAACGATTTATAACAGTAGATACTCTGCGAAAAACTAATGAAATTCACGTTTTCATGCAAATTTAATACAGAAGTAATTAAATAATACAATAAGTACACTTATCTTTGTCAATTCATAAAAAGATATAACTGAGTGGGTGAATATTATAAAATTGTTAATTCAATATAAATATTACTATCTAAAAATCCAGGACATTAAAATAGTGGAATATGCTACACAGGTTTTCCCAAGGTTTTCCCAATGATTTAGCACGGAGTTCTATTGAACTGCCCTTAAATTCTCTAACTAGCAACTCCACACGATTGCTAGGAGTTGAGTAAAAACTGTCATTGTATTTATGCAGGAGAAATAATATGACTGCATTTTCATGATTTAAAAAGCGGCCTTTTGGTGACATAAATTTACATTTCTGACTTCTGACAGATCTTCATTCATACATTGTCTATAACACCAATCTTATTTTCAAACATGATGCCTCATCGTTCGTCAAGCTACTCGTATCACATATACATTGATGTTGTTTTGGATTACTTACAAGAAAATAGTTGAAAATTAAATAACATATTTCTACATGATATTGAATTTTCAATATGTTTCTTTCCTAGGAACCTTAAACCTCTAGGTTAGATTAGATTTAATTCAGAAAAAAGTGTTACAAAAAAAAATTGAATTGAAAAAGGTGACAAAATAAAAAAATACTCTGTACTTCAGAGTTTCTTTTTTTGTCAGTTATGATTTCAAATACTAACTTCCTAATAAAAGATCATAAAAGGATCTCTCAATCTGCAAAACAGACGTTATGTTAAAAAATCTACAAAAGCATAACAATTCTTATCTCAGTCTTAATTCGGCCATTATGCAATTACAAAGGCATTCGAGATCTTAATGGATTAATATAGTGAGCCCAGTGGCTCATTGCCAAGGATAAGCGACAAATAAAACATTTTCAGCATTTCGCCTTGCAACCACCGCGCGCGCATTCACGTTGCGCATGTATGGGATAATTGACTGCCACGTAATAAATTAGTAATGTTGATATTTGCTTTGCTATTTAACTGCCTAGTAGGAAAGTTGACAATTTATATGTAGCAGCTACACATAATAAGCGTAATGTTTGTTGTTAAAAACTAGCAAAAAGTAAAATATTCTGGTTCACAAAAACATTGATAAAATTACTGAATCAATTACCTGTCTATGACTTTATAAACACCGTTCAATTTCACGTAAATCGTCATTAACACTTGAAACTCCAAGGATTTTGTTAACTTATAGTAAATATTGATTGATCTTTATTGCACTGACCACTTGAACTAATAACTATGTAATCCTCATCTTATAAGCACTCTCCCAGAAGAATCTATTTTCATGAAACCACATGATCCAATCACTTCTACTTTTCCAAGATTTCCTTCGACGTTAATATTACAGTTGATGCCAACCAGCCGTATCTCGCCTTCGTTACGCACTATCTTCACATAATTGATTTTCCCAATAATTTTCAGTCGATTCTTGTTCTCATACAGCTCCATTCTCATATTATTTCCAGTTAAGATAAACTTTTTTGGTCTTGACATTATATCTTTTGAAAAATAAGATAGAGTTGAGTCTTTTACTTGAGGGTGTAGTTGTTCTTTGAGAGTTGAACTTGAAGTGTTAACATCAGCATTGTAATGGAAGCTATGATTAGCGTAGATTCCCCGACTAAGAAATCCTATTTGCGTACTAATTCTTGATAAAGGTTAGATTTATATCACTCCGGGTTTTCTAGACTTGACTGAGTGATACCCAGATCAGCATGTTGAAGGAATTGACGATATGTGTTATACGGAATATTACCTATTCCTATATCATATACTTACCTAAGTATATAATTAAAAAATTATGACGTTAAGGACACATGAGAAATCAATAACTAATAATAACAGCCTGGTGTATTAATTTATCCGTTGAATATTCAGCGTACTGCGGTATTACATAAATTGCAAACAGTTATTTGAAGTATTTATCTGCCGTAAAATTATTAGGAGATTCTGGCCGAACTCATAGCCAACAAACATAGTATTTTAATAGCATTCTGCTGTTAACGTTTGGATAAAATTGACTAAAACTAAGTCAGTTCAAATATTTTAACGCGTGTCTAAGTAAAGTTTCATATTTATAAGGTACAGGCTTTTTGTATTGTCGGTAGGTACGTTTACTTACTTATGCCTTTTTAAAGTACTTTTTTCGCAACACAAACCGATTCAACGAATAGCAGCTCCTAATGCCAATGGCCCTTTTCTTATAAATTTATCTTTGCTATGTAATCTATTTTTTTTATTTATATTTGTCTTATTCATACAACATTCTTACTCCAAATGATGGACAATTCTCTTGTATGATTTTTTTGTATTATCTTATCATTGATGTGTAGGTACTTTGAACACATAGTTGTAATCTTAACCTTACTTTAAATTAAGTGCACGAATGTTGATGTGTTTCATTCACTGTAGATGTTTTATATTACACCACCAGATGGCTTGTGCAGCATCCAATCCAAACCAATCGGTGTACATGATGATGATCCATCTTTGATTTGTATATTGAACAACAAGTTTCTTATCTGAAAAAACCATGAATTTTGTAGTGCACCAAAATGTTCATCAATTTTAATTTCCTGTAGATGTTTTATAATACACCACCAGACGGCGTGTGCAGCATCCAATCCAAAGCAATTAATATCGGTGTACAGTTGACCTCACGCGCCGCGCGTAACATCATTATCTGATGCGGCGTCCCCACCGCCTTGATTGCCCCGACGAGCTGGTGCTCCACGTCTATCCTTGTGATTAATCCCTCCTCGCTTTGACAGGTTACTTCTTTTATCTTTTTTTTTATTTTTTCATCTTTAAATTCGCATGTTTTTTAACCATCAGCTTTTTTCAATTATCAGGAGTACTAAATAATTTTAATTTTATCAGCTAAAAAAGCTTTGACTTAGAATGTGGCTTTGCAATCAGAATGCCACATGTTACAAAATTTACATTTGTTTTAATGAAAGTTTGCGAGCGATTGGTTCAGATCAGAAGTATGATCATTTTAGATTTGAAAACAATGTCCTTCATATTGGCATTAAAGTAACTAATAATAGGAGTCTATTCGTCCCAAGCGCCCAATTCGTGAGTCATTGACAATTTTATCTTATTGCCAGTAGTTTATGCGTGTTTTGTAATTATAATCAGTTACGTGAGTAGGTAGGTATAGCATACAGCGGGCGGTCTATAAAACACATGCCAAGTTGTAATTAATGGCAATCGTTCATCAGAACCACCCTAAAAAGACGAATAGGATCATTCTTATTAAGGAAAGATACTCGAACTAAGTATTTTCCAATTCGGAATGTTGAATGTCTTAGTTTTGCTTACCTACATTTTTTTTTCATTTCAAAAATAGTAAACACCCGCGGTTACTTTAGTTCAAGGCAAAGATCCTACACTTGCTAATATTGCCGTAGTATTTATATACTCGTATTCAGTCGCCAACATAGTCTGTCGTGATGGGCATGGTAACAAACTTGAAAAGAATTTAAAGATGACATGAAAAAAACAATTGACAATAACAATGTGCTTATCCAAGCAAGTACCAAAGTACCTACACTGAATTCAAGTGGTCGACAATCTTGCCTGTTAATGCAATAATTATAACAGGACATCGAAGATCAAATTTTCTTTAGTGCCCGCTGCTGCATTCGTACTCGTATTATATTTTTACCTCAAATATTCCCGGTTTTTCGTAGGATAAGAGCAACTATCTATACTTTGCTATTCATGGCCAATGGATGTCGTTAAGACTTCCTTCCATTACTTTTCCTTGTTTTAAGATCTTACCGCATCAATGCCTCGTGTAGTTCAGTTTCGCGTCTGCAGATTCCCTGTTATTTGTGTCCGTCTCGCCCGCTCAGTAACCCTACACGGCTCTTTCATCTCGCTTGAAATTACCTCTGCCGCTGCCTCGCTCGGTCTCTCTGACCGGCTCGTTAACTTTTTGTTTTGACGGACCCAATAAAGCAAACAAGGTCACGATGAACTAAATTCAGGTTATAGATGAAACATTTACCTACTCGTTTAGCTAACCGATTATGTAAATAGGCATTAGCTGGCTTGGCTGTAGTTTGTCATATTTGAATTTTTTGCTGTTGTAATGCTTGTAACGGTTTTAATTTACCGTAGAAAACATGAAAAAAAAAACGGTATTTTCGGGTTTGAAGCATCACCTAGGGCACTCAATCTCATGCAAAGTTGGTTTTGGATTTTTAATCGTAAAAACGTTTATTTAAATAAAGTAGTTTTTATATTAGTTACTTCAGAAGACAAGAAAAGGGTTAATAAAAAAACCTCTACGAATTATATTGTGTCCATAACTTTCCAATAAGTAAACCTGCCAACCAGACCTTTGAATTGATTATACCCCAGCTCATTAGTACCGAGTCATAACAACACTTGGGTTTCCTCTTGGCGGCGTCCGACCATATATTTTATCTCCTGCAGAACACATCAATTACTAATATTAATTTGATATGCACACAGAAATAGACTGCAGTGGAGAATCGACGCCCGCCGCTGTCTGCTAATCTCCGGTGCATAATTTCAGTAATGTTCCAATCGATAATTTAGTGTGCGTGTTTCGAGCGATTTGCATTTGTTAAACAGCACTCAATGCAAATTGGGGTCTTCGGACCATCTTGAAGGAAGCTGATTCAGAGGTTAAGGGAGGTAGGAAGACACTTAAAGCTTTGGAACCACAATATTCATTCATACGTAGCTAAACCTTCACATCCTGGAGCGACAATCTTTAAATTCGTTAAAAAATTAAACTATTTTTAATACGATGTTAAGGTAAACTTCTGTATTGTTTTAATTGCGCTATGTCATACACGGTTCCTTTGAGATTCATAGTAGCATCGTGTTTTTATTACTGTCAAATAAAGTTGTTAAGTTTCAATTCCTGCTTGCGAAGACATTTAATGACCTAAGAAAGTTTTTGTCGTTGCATGTTACTTTTTGTTATTCTAGTCAGTGTTTTAATTTTCCATTCAGTTCTTTTTTAATAGTGCCTCGTAATTTGTTCGGAATTGTTAATTTAGGATTTTTACTCCTCTTTAAATTATTTGCCCTGTTTATCAGTCGACATGTTTTTTGTGACATATATTACATAATATGTATCTTACCTACTTTTATTAGATAACTACTCTCATAGCATTAATTGTTGGTTGCTCCGATCTCGCTTCATTGCGTCAGCGCCCAATAGGCAACAGTTCATAGTCGACAATGACCGGTTTATTCAGATATCATGTGTAACGAAACAAATGGCCGGGCAAATTAGTCTGATCGACAATACTCCACAACAAACTAGTCAAGTGAGAGTCGTGTGAGTGAGTCAGAGGGTCTAACAGCTAAATTTTCAAATTCAGAAGAGTTTTAACCTAAACTGTCATGTCTCATCATGATGTTCTGTCGGCAGAACTGTTATTGACGGTCTGTGGTGAAAACTATATCTTCATAGAAGCTGATTACCTAACTTAAAGCGACCTTTGAGAATTTAAACGTGAGATTCACGAGATGTTTAGTTTCAGTTCAGTTTTGTTTAGAAAAATATGAAGTCATGTCGTACGAGTGTTTCGGAAAATGGAAAAAATTCAGAACGATCTCCTTCTAAGTTCAAGGCTATGAATGACTTTGACATTCACTGTCGAGAAAAAATTAAGAATTCGTGAGTATTTTCTAGAACCCTAAGTGTTTCCTACTTGTGTTGACTGTCAAATTTTCTTATGCCGATTGACTGATCAATTTGCATAAATGTTATTCTTCCCACGAAGTTGATATTGATCCGTAAGATTTTAAGCGATTCTGTTTAGGTTTTATTTTTAGTTCGTGGTATAATGAAATTGGTAAGCAAATATCTAAAGTATTAAGTTACTTAAAAATTAATAAGTTAGTTATATTGCTGATTATTATTGGGAATAATAAAATAGTTTCAGTTCAGTAAAAAACAAAAACTTGTTAATTTTTCGCTCCCTTTAGTTCACTATGCTTCTGACAGATCTACTGTTACAACATGGCAGATGGAAAGTGATAGGTTACTTTCCACCATCCACCAGTCTTACTATAGGTAGTGAGATGGTAACTTTACACCAAATGACAATCTGCTCAATCTTTAGCCGTTAGCACATACGAACTGTAATAGTAAATCACGACGCGGTCAAATTTAGGCTTTTAGAACTAAATGTGATGCAATATGGAGCAGACGAGAGAATTCGGCTGGCGCTTAGCCCAGCGGCGCGGGCGCAGCGTTTCTCGGAATTGTATATCGCACTGCCTCAAATAGTTCGTTGCACTGTCTCCTGCCTCTGCGACCTCACACTCGCAAGCATCGCATCACAGTTCAACTTAGCCACTTTACCTGAGTGTGATAAAATAGGGTAAAGGTATTTTTTTCAGGCCCTTCTACTAATTGTTAAAGATTAATATTTAACTTTAAGTAACTTTTCTTCGGGCGTCTAAAATTATGGGAAGGTTTCGTTGAATAAATAGCAAGACAAGAATATTAGGAAAATTTACTATTTATCTATGACATGGTCGTATATTGTTTACTTTAAAATAGTTGTATTATCCTCCACACTCCACGTCAAACATTGTTTACTCGACCTTTAAAATAGTAGTTATATCCAAGATTCACTACTAAACTTCCACAACATAACTTCATTCTGGAAGTTCAATTAATTTTGGAGTTTCCTTCCTACCTCGCTAATCTGTGCCTCGTGCCAAGTTATTAATCAATTACGTAGCTATTTGTCTGCACATCGTATACCTACTCGTATTTGTAATCCCGCGTGTCAATTAATTCAATATATTTCTCACAGGACTGCAGCAGGAAAACTAATGTAAATTGTTTGCAATCATCAAACAGTAATTTGTAATACTCGGTTTAGAGAATTCTAAACCTTTACTAACACGACGGTGTCTGGGACTCAATTGTAAACTTTTATTCAACACAGTTTCAAATAACAAAGTGCGTATGTGACTGATTAATAAATCATTTTCTACATTTTTCTGTCTGAATTGCAATTGCATAATCCTATTTGAGTCGTGTTTTCAATTTTGTTATATTCTTCGTACAAAATTATAAAGGATGAAAGTCATGAAAAAATTAAACAATATGGAGGACTACAATGATTATTTCAGATTTGTACCGCCTAAAACCTGAAATTTGAAGTTATATAAACTTAGTTGGACATACTTAACAGTAGTAAATACAAAAGTGAAACTTTGGTGCATTATTTTACAGAAAACAAAAACTATATTTGTCGAATTCCAGAATGATGTAAATTCAAAAGTAGGTATCGCAATTCTTCGTAACTCATGATAATATTATGAATGATATAATATTACTGTTGTAAGTAGGTTGTGTAAGTGCCGTGGGAATATGAACAACATTTTGGATGAGAGCCAGATTGAACTTTTGATTTCAATGCCGAATAATGCTGAGCTTTAGAATATCATACTATGGCTTTTCCTGATGCCTATCTGCTCCAATTTAAACTAGATTACTAAAATGGTGAATGTCAGGTAAATAGTTTCGTTGGTTAATATATTTTAATTTTAATAACGAAAAAAGGTTTCATCAATGCTTGATGATAAACAGTAATATCATTTTATCATATCAATAAAACGCCTGATGAATGAACACGAAAGTCATGAACGAACTTAAGTTAAATGTTGTGAAGTTAGATGTTTTCAATTAAAGATTGCAGTGCAATAACACTAGGCCGACTTCAATTTAGATGTCAACTAAAAGGTCAATTGCCAATTTCCTTCGAGATTGTCACTGTCTAATTGCTGAGTCGAGAAGTCTTGTTTTTGAGCTCGCTTAAATCATGATTAAAGACGATTGAGGCATTATGTCTTACACCGCTAGCGAACTCTGCCTCTTGTGCATCCAGTTATTTAATCGCTATCATATTTTAGATGTTTAATAGTAAGCCAAGATCCCAAGGAACTGGTTCCGAAAGCGATTCTAATGTTTAATAACTGCAGGTGTTCGAAATTTATCGCCGTTGTCTATTTTTCTATTACATCGGCTGTCTTGTTGTCTTTTCTTGGAATATTGTTAACAAGCAACCTTTTGAAGCTGCGAGACTTGGCCATGGTTGACTCACTGATACTCATGAATATTTCGCGGTACACGCTTATGTAAAGTTGTAATCAATTCCGAAAACAATGCATGGAACACTTTCTATATCATGATGTGAATAAGTTTTGCATTGAAAAATGGGTAAACTCCAATAGAGATTTTAACTACACAATTGTATTCGCGACTAAGAATATAATGCTTAAATATCTCGTCACTTATAAATAAAAAAAAAAGATATTCATTGAATGATAATTATTAAAAGTTAGATATTTATTCAGAACTATTACATAATTAATATGTACAGTACAGTAAAAATTAAAAAGAAAACCTTAAAATAAATGAAAATACTAAGAAAATTTTGCACCTGTGGTAATGTACCTAAGATGCTGGCAGCATTCCCCCGTTGTAAAGAAAGACTCACACGTTGTGCGAGGAATGTACCACCGCTTGGGTCACCTGTAGTTGAAATCAATTTTTAGCAAGATTTTTTTAAAGGTTCTGTGCACTCGGACCCCATACGGACCCAGGGTTTTGAAACAAAACACACACAGGGGCACAAAAGTGTAACCGGAACCGATGTTCTGGTACTTTTGTGCCTTTTTATATTCAGCCGCCGCGCCCTCCCGTTTACTCGTAGCGGGGACATGGGAAGGGGCCAGCGTGTCGACGCAGGTCGCATCCCACACCAGCGGCCGGCCCATGCTCCATGGAACGAGTGTCATCCCGTCGGGTCTCTTACCATCGTCACGTACGATACCTTGCGGCTCTAACATAGCCGGTACATTGACGGAGGCGAAGGCCCGACGAATGGCATCGTTCAAAGCGGCGTGGCGGGACAAGCGGCCTGCACTCCTAACACATGAGAGCCCGTGGTGTCCCAGTAAGTCAACCACAGTATCACAGGGGCAGGTCTGTGATACGCACAGTTCTGCTCCGAGGCGCAATCCCGCTGCAACACGCAGTGTATTAGGGTCGAGGCTCGAGGCTCGATTACCCGTATTTGTGCAGGGGTAGGTAGGGGTATTTAGCCAGTGCCCGGACTCTTTACGAAAAACTGCCTCAAGCCTTGCCCGCTCAGAGCCTGAGCTGCAAAGAAGCAAACTGTAGCAAGTGTTCAGCACTGCAGATAATTTCATCCCAACTTCTCTGTGAGTTGGGGCACGCGGAAATTTGGTTAGGCCAGGCCATTTGCCAAGCATTTTTAGCGTTGTCTAGTTCGAAAATTTCTGATGTCGGAACGGAACGGAAAATATTTTTTTTGGTGAGGTCGGATGTGCTGCAGACGATAAAAAAGCTGGTAGAGATACACTTGAAATTCTGTGAATTTGTTAATAATTAGATATTAATTAGATACCTGATACATTACATTGTGAGTTTTGTTACAACCATAAAATATCGAGGTTAAATAAAATGTTCTTACTTGAGAAAGTACAGACTAACAAATATGGCCAGATTTACACAAAGTTAGAAACTAGAAATCCCGCTTGAGTCGCAGGATCAGGTCGAATTTTTCTATTTTCTATCTTTGTGTAGAAAAATAGAGCATTGTTTAATGTTAAAAATAAAAAATTCACTTATCGGCAGATTTTTCAAGAAAGTTCAATCTGCAGACACGCCTTTAAAGCGTCTTTATATTGTAAAGTTAATAAAGCATCAAAGAAGGTTAAAACTTTCCTTTGTTACTTCTTGGCCAATGCTAGCTTGGATGGTGACGACTGACGACATTAGGCAACATTTTAATGTCACGTACGGTGAAGCTCAAGTAGGCTTTTGGATTTAGCTCCTATTGTTGCGAACAAAGAATAGAAGTGCAAGATAAACTCATTTTGTTTTTGATTAGAATAGACAGTGGAATGGTGATTTGAATTCTTGCTCATATGCTCACACCTACTTCGATCCTATTAACATATTGTTTACAAACATTTCTTCCATATGTGATCAGATCAGATGATTCCAATGTGTCAATGTGCTAATCATTCAAATTGGTCGCCCACGTAGCTCCTTGTTGCTCTTTCGGATGGTAAATGACGTCGTAATTTTTTTCATCTTGCGATGATATGTGAGTGGGCAATGATGCACTGATTGCAGTAGTAGTAACACTCGCTATTTCCTAAAGATTTGTCTAGATATATTTGAGGTAGATATCGATTTATCAAAAAATCACAAGACGTCTTCTTCGATCACAATCTTTCTTTTATTCAAAAATTTGTCTCTTTAACATTCCATTCTTTATTAAATGATACAATTAAGGTTTAAATATCATAAATGACACGTTTAGAGCATTTTCCGGGATCGTGGGCGTCACAACAATCTCTCACCGTAACAATGAGGGGAGACGTCACTATGCAGGTATCTAACGCGAACTTGCACAAAAAACTTAACCAGTTGACGAATGGGCTCGGGTTTAAATTGGGTCCCGTAGGTTTTATCTATCATGACAATCTCCTAAAATAACAAGTAAGTATAGTTCAAACGTCAAACTTCTATTCCTCTCTGAAGTCGTCCCGAGTCCCGCAATTCTATTTTTTTTCTATGAAAAATAGGTACATTCGCGAAACAACTTCAGAGTTTTAATACTTTCAATACGTGTCATTTTTCGTAACGTTGTTAATATTAAAAACAATTGGCTTTTTTTCTTTAATAGGGAGTGAAAGTTACTTATTTGCATCATGTTGACAAATAAACATTAGAAACAACTGTTTAAGCAGTTTAAATTGTTACTACATACTCGTATAATGGTTGTTGCTGTTTACGGTATTCGTTAACTTTTTTTATTTTTAAAACTTTGAGTCTAGGCTTCACACTTATAGTTTAAATGGGACCCTAATAAGTAAAACTGACAACCAGCGTCCGACATAATACATTAATGAAAAGATGGAGATACAAAAAACGTTAAGGATTTAAATTTTAAATGGCGGCGCGCTCAAGCAACTGTTACCAAAGTTTATTTTGTTTGAGTGTTCGGAAAAGAAAACAAAAGTGGGAATGTTCTTTTCTCCTATTTGCCTCTGACCTCGGTATTGACAATGGCTGCCAGAATGAAATATGGTGTGCCTGTGCCGCTAACGAAAAGGAGATTAGGTGGACGGAAGATTCGTGCTCTATTGTACTGAAGTTGAGTCGTAGCAGCATGTCGGAGCCCTTTGATTCCGTTTGCTGTTCTAAGTATATTTGACCTGTTTGTTTTTTTAGTCTGATTATCATGGATTCTTGATAGACATTTAGCGTTTGGGATAATTCATTTTTCGAATAGTTTATTATTAGTTATTCATGTCTGATATTTGTTACTACCGCTTTCTGCAAAAAATGCAAATTTTCTTGGGTTTCATTCAGGTTTTTTGGCTCGCAAAGACCTGACAAAAGTTAAGCAAGTGATCACGCACGAGACAAAAAGATAGTTTTTATGAATATTTAGCCTTCTACTCCGTACAACGTGGATTCAATTTTCATCTGATTCTCTATGTTTTGTGTCTGATTGTTTTTAGTCCCTGATACTCAAAGTATATACAAGCTCCGCCTAATTGGAGGCTTGGTTATTATAATACATATTACCAAAATGGTTCATTGTTATTGTTTAACTCAATTTTGTCGTCTGTGAAAAATTTGCTTTAGCTTGAATGATCATTTGCACGCTACGCCACTTAATCTGTTCCTTAGCCCATAGATGTACTTTATTCATATAGTCATCTATTTATCCTATCAGATTTTATATGCTTTATATTTTGTTTCTATCAATCAGCCTTTACAATTTTAAAGTAGACATCTGCTAATTCAGCATCAATCAATGCAGCTTAAATCGTAGCGCAAACACGAGGTGATACAATTGGCGCTCGAGTTGGGTGCACGAAGTGGTGGGAGAGGAGAGCTGCAGCTGAGGGGGAGGGAGGGAGAGGTCCTGAGGTAATGAAGCGGCGCGTGTGGTAGAGGGCAGACACAATAGCTGCCGCCGCCGATGCCGGCGAGCCTTCCCAGAACCGGTTGTGGCCGAGCACAGCTCTGCCGAATTTTGCGTCGACCACCCATCGCCCGCTCCGACCCGGACGATACTTATCGCGCCTGTATTTATGACTAGAAACGCCATTACCGATACCGTCCTCGGGCGAGGGAATTGCAATGGACCACCCGTTGCACTCCGTTGTCGGATATAAATTATGTTGTGGTCGAGCTCAGCCACGGTCAGCGTTTCAGCGACAATTGTTACTCGTAGCGATGTGGCGTTATGGTTAAACTTGTTTGACGAACTAAACCTTGAGAAATGAAAAACGATCATATTTTTGAGTGTGTGAATGGAAAGGCTGCGCCGAGTCAACGCTAAGCAACTTCCCATTCCTGCTCTACTGTGAAGGGGCTGGGCTGAGCTTCGTGATAAAATCGTATATTGTATCGAGTTTCGAAAATTGGCCCAATATCGGTTTATTCAAAGTATAAAACTTGTGTTAGTATAATGATACTGACTGATGACATATAATGCAGCTGGTTCGGTATACAAATTGATAAATCGTGCCATGAGGTATTTTAGTCTGTGACGCTGGGAGCTGTAAATGAAAACAAGTGAGTGTCATTAGGGCGCAGACGAACTTGTCTGCTTATCGCGGCCACATTATGAAAAGGTTTACGCATTTACCAAAATATGTTGGCATCGATTGGGACGTCTACTATTGTTTATATGTTATAATAAGTTATATCCCAGTACCGTATTTGTGTTCGATTAGCTAATTCTCAAGTTTTCATGCCACTTCATCTAACTGGCTTGGTACCTTTCGGTTCTGGTTGAGTGTTTTGAGTTGTAGTGATTATTCAGAAAATCATTTTTTAAACAGTCTCACAATCATCATTAGCAGCCGTGAAACTGCTGAATCCTGAATGTAATGCTTCTCTACATATTTGCCGGTACAGAATTCAAAAATAAATACTACCTACTCTTGGTCGAACTTATTTTTTAGCACAACTTGAAAAAGTGTGTTCTAATGAAGCTGTCGATATTCAGAAGAATGTATAGTTAGATCCCATCTCTTTACGGAAACAGTTCATTGAGTAAACCCGTGTCGCGGGGTATGCGCGGGCGCAGGGTGGGGGCGGGAGGCTGCGGCGTTTGTTGTGCCCGCGCCTGTGGCCCGCGCAGACCTAATGATGTGCCGAGAGTTCGATACGGATATTTTTAATATAAGAATACGTTACTCGTTGAAAGAAGTATCCACAGACAATACAACCTAGGTATCGAATGAGAACTCAAGTTAGAGGACTCTGATAGATGCTCTAATATTAGCACGGAAGACAGGTAAAATCGAGTAGTTTTTGAATTGGACTCTGAGATTCAGTTTTAGTGCTAATGTTATCTTCATGTAAATTAATTTTAAAAACGTTGTGTTATGTAGATATCAATTTTAAACAGGCAATCAGAGTTTTGTAATTAAGTTTTATATAAATTTAGCGGTATTGGATTCGAAAATCCTATTCAGAAACTTCATTCGAATAACGTGTACCTACCTACTGCAAATACTCAAATATGGTGTACTAGTAAAGTGTCCTGGTACCGAGGTTCGAGTCTGCCTGATTCAGCACATCTCTACGCAAACTTCCTCTCTACAAAGCGTTTCGTTTACTTAAAGCTGTTATATCTATATAGGTATATGTTGTCTGACCTTGTTTTTGATGTTTTGATTTTGCTTGCGTTATCGATTTTGATTTTGACAATCGCATTTTTGTTAATAGTCATGATCAACTCAATTTATTCTTTCAGGTTAAGTAATTAAACGTCTTCTTTAACTTTGTGGGTGGCAAACAAGCTTGCCCTATGGCAAGCACGCATGCACTACGACCAGAGGAAAAAGCTTGGATATACCCTTTTTACAGCTGACCCTGTAGGAACCTACTCAAACCCTTCTTGAAAAACTCCTTAAAGTAGCTCATTGGTATAAAAACCTCATTAACTCTCACATCTACAGTTTACCGTTCTAGAGAAAGCATCAGTAATTGAGCTTTAGGTGATAGGATGAGCTTCCTGTAGATAGCTAGTGGTGCTGTGATAAAACGTGGCAGATGGTACACCATATCAAACAGTTCTTCAGAACAAAACCCGTTGCTTAAACGGCAAATAGAACACGCACGGGGAGGCGAAGTCTCTCTCAGGCTTAACGGTTCCAAGCTGTTGGCCAGCTTGAGATCGTCGATAAAAAAAGCTAAAACAATAATATTAGATCCTGCTGTTGATTTCTAAAGTAATTTTCAAATTATAAAATGGATTAGTGCGATTTAATTGAATGTTTGATTGAGTAGTAGCCAATCTTCCGATGATTGAGTAAATCAATATAAGTCGTTTTTTCCTGACTTTTTGCTCTCGGTCGTACGGGGAAAGTTGTCTTCTTGAATAGATAAATGCTAATGTAATAAAAGTAAAAGTCTACGCCGCAGTATTACGTTACAGCGATAGTTAAATCTATTTCATCAAATATAGTAAAGATAAGATCGCAAATGATTTTCTTAAATTAAGTCACATCTCTACATTACAAGTTATTATTAAAAAAAGATAGCAAAAGTAAATAAATGTTAACGACGTAAGACCAAGACGTCTTCATGATGCAGTTGTACAAATAGCCCTACCTGTTAGAGGTCGACCCAAAAAAAAGGCGAGCTCTTAATTGTTTGAAGATATGGTGAAGCTGTCATTTTATAGTCATTAAACTGATTGAAGGCAAAACCTACTGATGTTTTGAGCTTTACTGAAATAGGTCTAGTGCGCATGTAAAGTTGTCTTAGTAGCCATAATTTATTAGGCCTTCTTTGAGGATCCATTTTAGGAACAATGACGATAAAAAACAAGACAATACGGTTATGTACTATTGCGTGTAGATCGAGTGTAGTTCACAAAAGACGCAGTCAGACTGGTACAAGTGTAAAAGCGAGAAAGGTAAATAACCCGACCCAGTTTGAAGCGATATCGTCAACAATAATGCTTTATTTTACAGTTTTTCTTGGACTGGCGCAACTTCATCAACACCGATATAATTTAGCTACTATAATAAGACCTATTATGACGTATTACGAAGCTTTCCTTTGTTCGGTTAACGTAATGGAGCAGGGAGGTGTGTAGGTCTAGATAGAGTGGTCGTGCGCTATCAACAAACGTAGGAGTTTGCTTAGCTGTGCAAATAGAGGCCGTTAAGCAACGGGCCACATGCGCGCATTACCAAGAACTATCTCGTTTACATACTACTTCAATTGTTTATCTTTGTTTATTCCTGAGAATGATAATCATAGGCGTTTAATAAAACCTGCAGCAACAAGTGGTATTAAACTTCGCTATTTTCTATCCAAAGCTGTTGTAAATCCCTATTCACTCGTACATTCACTTAAAATTGTAGATAGGAGTATCATGAAAATATTGATAGGTGTAATGTAAGTAAAAGTAGTGGTTGGGTTTATTTAGATTCCTGTCAACGCCAAACTCCGAATAGCTATTCATCCATCACTTTGGAACAATAAATCTTGAAAATGCCGTGTTAGTGACTATCCATCATTATAAATGACGTTTGTACAATGAAAAAGGTATTTAATACTTGGTTCTGCCAAGTAACTATTAGGTTTGTCTGTGGGGTGTCGTCGCACTACGTGCCTAAGTTGTTATTTTTGTACGTCTATCTGTAATACGGAGCCAGAGCCAGGTTAACGGTGCATCTAGGGTTGCCGACTTGGTCAAAAATTTGTTAGTAAGTATATGAAGATTGTGTACCTTTTTGTGATTAATGATTCACTTTAACATGACAGCCTGGTAGAAGCGTAAGCAATTTGAACCTCTTTTGCCCTTCATCTTCGAATGTTTTTGCCGTGGTTCGTTGGTTGCTGGTGCAAGTAAAGCCAGTTGAAATATTTCTGCTGGAAAAAACTAACTTTAGTCATCAGGGTACTGATTTATTAACGGATACTGTTCGTTACGACTCTAGAGCAAAATATGCAATTGCATACAATGTGAGCTCTTCATGTATCAGCAGCAGCGTGATGCTTTAGTTTTGTTTGTCTGTGAACTTTTAAATCCAAAAATTTTAAACGGAAAGGCAAAAAGAGAGTGACTGGCAGGCAACCCTGTTTAGGGTTATAGTTAGATACAAGGGCCTGCAAGTGCGTTAGCATCATGGAACGTGCCGGCACGCCGAGACATGTCAACGATCTAACTACTACGCACTTACTAATTCTTGTTTATTGTTTTGGTGGCCACCGTAAGAGTATGTCATACTTATTTGATGGCGATCTGGATAAAAGGAAACCAAAGAATCAGCTCTGTTATTATCATCAACGTGTCAATGTATGTATACTAATGACATCGATAGGTACTTAGCTAACCGATAACAAGGAACTTCGTAATTGATAAATCGATACCGATATTATAAAGAGGAACTATATGATTGCTTGCTTGTTTGTTTGCATTGTATAGGCTCGTAAACTGCTAGACCGATTTAAAAAAAATCTTTCACCAAAATAAATCGTAACCTGTGTGACTATTTCTCCCGTTAGAAAATAGCTTAAAAATATTTTTAAAGAAATATAGCCTATGTAACTCGGAGATAGTGTATCTCCGAGTTACATAGGCTATATAATTTAGGCTATTTTTTAACGGAACAAAATATAGTCTACGCGAGCGAAGCCGCTATGGGACAGCTAGTCATACGAGTACCTAAATGAACGTGTTAAAGTAACTAGAGTGCAAGCCAACGTATTCTTCAATTTCTTTGCGGCAGTTTCCAAACTAAATGACACTATTTGATGACTATATTGTTAAGTCTCTTTCCGAAACCTACCTTTTTTATACCTACACAAAAATGCCAATTGGCTTTATTGACGCACTACGATTCCCAATATTGATGACTAACGCAATTGCTGTAGTTGCAATATAATAATACCAAAACATTTATTTGAAGAATCGAGTTAGCAAGGAAATAAGTAGGCCGTTCATTCGTATAGGTAATTTTCAATCTAGCGTGGCTAAACATAAAGTTGTATTTGGAAGCTAATGGTTATAGCTAGGAGTTTCCTCTTAGGGTTCATTGAGGATCGCCCCCTGCCTGCCTGCGCCCGCGCCTTAGGCGGGTTCTCACGCGGCGGTTGCGCAGATTAGGTGGGCCTATTGTATATCTACCATGTAACGTTTTAAGTACAATAATGTCATTACTAATATTCTAAAAAATACATGATGATGCGATGCTCCTTCTGTCTGTACCTAATTCGCACGGAATTAACAAAATCTATCCAAGGGGTACGTTTTATTGTTGCTTGGCAGTACCTTATATGCAACAATTTGTCATTATGTTTTGCCTCGTGACTACTTGTCATATTTAATACGATGAATTCATATAAATTACTTACCTACGTCATACTTATTACATGTCCAAGATATCAGCTGCTAGAAGTAAACATGCTTGCGACAATTTACATGTCTTTCGTGTAACAATGCAATGTACACTGGAGATAGGTTGTACTGTGTCACAGCTCACAGGTGACACAGGTTACTTACTTTAAGTTATACATTTACTCATAGGTAACAGGTAACAGATAAGCTGGTCTAGCCAAGTGTCAAACGTTGAACAAAAACGCTCAAAGATTTGTATGGAAAATAATCGTCGATCGACATGTCACGTTACTTAATCGTATACAATCATAGATTGGTAGCCAAGTGTATATTTTTTTTCTAATAGATAAAATGAAACATTAGTCGTTCGCTAAATACAGCCAAGTGGCCACTTTTTGACAAGCGACTACGCTCCATGAGCGTTTCATCGCTACGATAGTTAGCGAACGCCGGCCCCTTTACGCCAACGTAAAAAAATGGCTATTTTTCAATCAGCTGGTGTTGTCTTTGTTTGAAATGTAGTATTTTGTGAGTTTTTCATTACAATGCATGCTCTAAAAAGATTGTGGGCAGCACACCTATTAACTTCACAAATACACTTTAAAGTGATTAAAAAACACTGAAAATATTTCATTAACAACAACTTCAAACATACGTCACGTCAAACTCTTCGACTTTGACATTGCGTCTGGCTGGCGTCGTGCGAAACCATAGACAAAATTCTTATTTTTAACGAAAGTTAGAAGAGAACTAGCGTTCGCCGCGTTCCGTTCATCTTGGCTACCAATCTATTAGCGTTTGCGACAAAGCGTTAGCGAAGGCGAAGTTCGATTCGTTTCCGAGCGTTTGCCACTTGGCTAGGGGTGCTGATCGGTCTTCTTTACGAGAATATATGCGCCAGACAACACACCTCCTGTAATGGTCTCGAAGTAGGGATTGATATCCCTGTGTTACGAGGTACCTCACGAGGAAATAAGCCAGGGGCGTCTCCCAGCACGCCCAGACCCGAGTCAATTCAGAAAAGATCTTTTCTTGAATTGACCCGACCGGGAATCGAACCCGGGAAATCGAGGCGAGAAACCGTGCTACTGCGCACTACGCCAGTCGTATCGTTGAAAGAAAAGAATACCCTGTAGTATATAATTTTTTCAACTGTTTATTTTTAACCTTGGACTGATTATATTTTTATATCAACGTACCTACGAGTACTTTAGTGAATAACTTTTCTCATGTTTATTTAATTCATTGTTTGTTTCTTTTTTATCAAAATAATTGAATCGATGAATTCTATCAGGCTTTTACGTTGTGCGCATAAGACTCTAGGAGTATAAGTAGGACCCCTGCAAGACCACCTAGTGGAAAATTAAGTGCTTAAGTAGGTACTATAAAACTGGGAGCAGAAAAAGGCGTATAAGATATTAATATACCTAATAGGCAAGCAGGCACAAGCCTAATCAAAAGTTAGTAAACCTTTAGTACAGTGTTCAGTGCTTACTACGCCGAAGTATCAGACTGGTCAACATCTTAAATTGCTGACAGTACCATTACAGAACGTCAGCTGATTTACCAACAGATTAAACAAGTAAAACCACGGTAATGATAGATAACATGACCGTGGTAAAACAGTTGTCACTTACTGCATCACACGATTATTATTAATTAGGTGGTGTGTACACAAGTCATTGTTCAGTTTGCCGTTGGCGGTACCACGTGCCAGGCTGGCACTGCCGGCGACACGTCGCAGTGAAATGTTATGCACACATAGTTGGACAACGAAAGCAGCTTACTGTCACTGAAGGGTTCCGCAATCTGGATTTCAGACCTAAAGTAGTGGTATATCATCATGTGTATTAGTAAACGAAGTCCCCTTTGAAAGTTTTACTAGTTTATCCGTCAACCAACCACGTCATGCCAACCAGTTGGCATAATATCTGATTGCAGTTTTTTTTCCATGTATTTTTACAAATGTCAAAAACCTTTAGACCACTCGTATAGCACAGTGGTTGGGTTCGAGCATTGAGGCATCAGGGGCATGTTTTCTACAAGTGGAATCTTAGTGCATGTGGTTTTTGTTTATAGGCTCTCAAGTCTCTTGAAGCTGGTAGCTTATCATCGCGACTCGCGAGTGCGACCAGCGAGTCTAGAGAAAGCGTAGCCGGCCACACCTAGCGTAGTGCCTTTCCTATCGATTGCAGAGATTTATGACTGGTTACTAGTGTTGTCGTATCTTTAAATATTCTTGCTGTTATACAACAGTCGGTAGTATTGATACTATTCATAATAAAGCTGACAAAGGAAGTATACGGTCTACATGTGACGCCCTGCAAGGGCATAGCAATAGTTCAGTAATTTAGGGCTATTATAACAATTATTCAGCAATAAAATAACACAATATTATTATTATACATAGTAACATACAAAATGATCAATCACTACTTTCTAGTGCATGATTTGTTTGATTTTGTTATTTCAATTGGTTCATTTGTATTGCGAGTAGGTATATTCTAACTAAACTGATATAGAAGAGTACTACACACAAGCAAAATAATTGCTTAAAAGGGGAGTCCAACCACTGATATGCATTATTTGTAAGCAAATGAAATAAAATATTTTGTATTTTGTAATAAGTACTATTTGAATTTCTCGTTACCATTGATAGTATATCAATAGTGGACTATCGGAAATAATTTACAAAAAGACAAAGGGTTTTTCCCTTTACGATCTTATCAAACTCGCTGTTAATTGTTGTGTATTCTGACTATTTCTGACAAGCCATCGTCACTTTAATCGTCACTTGACACAGCTTTACCCATCGTATTTGCACAATCTGTTTTCGAATTATTCCCTCCTATTAGAGTGTCTGTGTCCTTCGTCTTTGGAATGGTTTTCCATGGTACTGCACCATGAGGTATACATTTATTTATTTATTCTTTATTGCACAGTCTTCAGTACAAATGGCGATGCCTAGAGGCATTCTCTACTAGTCAACCACACAGTGAGACATCAATATTACAGGCAGTGCGAGAGATACTCGTAATAGTTTGAAATTAAGTGTAAAGAAAATAGTTCAAATCAAAATAAGAAAATTCCAAAACGATTACATAAACCGAATCCTTAAAATCTAGTAACAAGCATTATATAAAATCGGATTTTTTATCATCTTATCATCAACTATATGTACAGCCATACTGGCTTTCTGTACCTGGAGTCTACCTGCTAGGGCCTGTAAGATCTAAGACTGGCTTGTTGAGCATTCTGAACATCTCAGCCAGGGTTGGTTTCCAACTATTGTTAAAATTGATGCGTTTGAGTTTAAGTCCCTGACATGCTTTTAAATGAGGAATTCAGATAAACCCCAAGCTAACTGAATCTTGTTGAAAACATACCTCCTTAAGTACCAATACCGATTAGTAATCGCAATCACTGTCAAACAATTCCAACCATGCTTGTTTAACCTGGCAGGAATGCAATTTGTAACTACGCGGCTAGGTGACTGCATTCGACGGTGTGCACTTACGCCGCACTCTGGTGAGCTCCCTATGAGGCTATGACTCAGCCGAAGCCCAATTAAAATGTTACTTGCGAGACGCGCTCACCAGTGATCGGCATTCTTGTTGCAGTCAGGTTTCCTGTTCGTACGGTGTCATAGTTTCTGAAAGTAACACGG
Organism: Udea olivalis; assembly: GCA_947369235.1. NCBI lineage: Eukaryota > Metazoa > Arthropoda > Insecta > Lepidoptera > Crambidae > Udea > Udea olivalis. The sequence continues at coordinate 5,824,213 of OX376349.1, read as the reverse complement.
ATGTTTTCCTGTTAAGCTTGAATATGTGCAAATAAGCAGTTTACTAAAAACCGAAATTAAGGCAGTCTAAACGATTGGGTCTACTGATTCTTCATCAAGTTAGTTGATTGCATTTAGGCCTTGTTTGTGAAATTAAGGGTTATTCTTCGTAGCCTAGCGCTTCTCGCAGGCTCAAGTTAACAAATTCGCTGGCTTAACATTTAATGTGTGAACATCAAGGATGTTATAAAAGCAAGTTATGAAAGGATTTGTGCTTAGTAAATAATAATACGAGTACGGCCGTCTTCTTATCTACATACATCTAAATAGTTTACAAGGAGTTGCATTTTCGCTTAGGCGGCGCATCATGTCATTTAAATGCAGAAAACGTAGGGAACTACTGTAAGCAGAATTTCCTATTCATCAGGTAACTTAATAGGTATGCCGTGTTGGGTTCTATTTGCAGTTTATTTTAGCTTCACGTAAATTAACCATATCAAGAAATAAAAGGTACTCAGAAAGTTTATTTATAACACGAGATTTTACTAAACATTAATTATATGTAATGCGACGTTTTTCTTCTCAAATTGTAAAATGAGAGTCCAGTTTATTGAGGCCAGTCCAGTTCACTAGTGTTCGCGGATATTTAAAGCTAGTTGTATACACTCGCTTTTACTGTGCTAATTATAAATGAACACAAAGCAAAAGACTGAACGCGTATATAGCTATAGGTTATAGTTTTAAGAGTACTCATATTATAATATATGTGTAAAGGTTAATGTAAAAAATAAGTATAGTAAAAGATAGTTACGCTATCGCATTAGGTTAAATTTGCCTGTAATGATAGTTGTAAGAGTTGTTAATAGATAAATGTACGTTGTGCGGAGTGCGGGCATGTGCAGGCGCTAGCTGCTGCTGTACCTACAGCACACCGCGACGAAACGCACGGAACAAGCGCTTCACCTACTGTTTCTAAATAAAACAATTTCAATGAAAACAATGTCAACGAAATATTTGAAATTTCTAATTTGTAGTTTCTCTAAAAATAAAATACCTAGCCTATTAACTGTTCCATTGCTGGAAAAGGCCTAAGCTCTATTACTAAAATCAAGCTATAGCTAGCGCTACATTGATGGGTAATGGCTTAATCACCACGCTTTCCAAATGCGTGCTATGCTGGTGATTACGAATTCAAACTACGTTCCAACTAATCGGAAAACGCAGATATAATAGAACTCTAGATTTTGGACAGAACGTGACAACGAGGTATTCTCATATAATTAAATACTAGGCAAACTCGTATATTCATTATAATGATAACAAATCGTCTAGGATAGCCAGGGCATTAAATAACACTGCCCATGACATAATGTGTTCCGATGCGTGTATCCGAAAGTCAACTGCACGCAATGCAATGCACGCTTGGGTGCGATTCTTTTGATGTGCCTTTTTAGTGAATGAAAAGTGATCCGTGCATAACAAATATGAGCGGCTGTTGATCTACCACACGGATGACCACATGCACAGTTGGCACCAAAAGTAGCTTCTGTACACATAATGCTACACATTTAAAGGATCAATCGAAAGGTTTTTTTTAAATGTTTGAACCAGTTTGGCCAGGATTGAACCCAGAAACATATTGGCTCCGACCTCTGGTGCTCGATGTCTAGGCTCCTGGGGAAAGCCTGATCTGTAACAGCTTAGTGCCTTGCTCCATGTATTTGACTTTGAACTTCTAGGTCGTCTGAACTGATTATGCAATATTCGCAGTTTAATGCCAATTGCAATATGTTTTTTGTACGGAATCTCAATCTCTCTCGGTCGATTTTTCCACAAGACACGGACTGGTGGACATGTCGGTGTCCTGCGACAGCGACTGTAATTGAAAAATTGCGCTTTTCCGCCTCATTATCTATTTAAATCTGTTTTCTATTTAAATTACGCAAGCGTCTTTTTCTGTCACTATAATTTGTCCGTCAATTTTTTTTTTCGTTTGTACGCTCACGCACGTTGTATCCCGTTTCAGTCGTTAAAAAACACACTTGTATCCTGTAACTGCTGGAAGAAATCTCATGTAACCTTATAAACTAACCTGTACTTTTGCTTTCTCAAACTTTGTCCCTAGTAATGTTTTTTTTTGTTCGAAATTATAAATATATAATACTTTTTGGTATTATAATAACTATATTTAAAAGTACAAAATACAGGAAACCCTTCATAACATATTCATTCATGTGTCCGTTTTCCCCTTACAAAGTTTCACGTAACTTCGTACCTATATTTGTGCCAAAGTAGGCCCCCGTTGCTCTATGACACAACTTGAAGGGTGTATTTTGCGATAAGATACCTACCATCTTTACATCGTTCAAATTTGTTTTGTTAAATCTTTATTTAATTTTAGGCAATAATATTTTTAGATAACACGGTAGAACACAATGCCTTACAGTAAATCTTAATTTATTACTAAGAATTTGATCCCACAAAAAATTAAAGTTGGATACATTTTTCAACCTCATACTTTTGAAAGATTATTTACACTAGCACATACATAATTACAAACCATAAAAATAATAAGCTTGTGAATAGTCAATAACAGGTGTATGCTCACATTAGGTGTATTTGTATACGATCATAAAGAGGACTTCGAGTCTGCTCAACTGTGTTTTTCCTGGGAAAAACGCTTTCTCCGCAAGTGGCGGGCAGGCTCAAAGTATCGTGTTTAATGTCACCTCCTCGAATGTCGGCCACCCAGGTCAACGACCGCGTTCTGTTTCATAAGCCATCTTTGTCAGTTTCTTTTATCTTTTAGGATCGGTAGAAGTTATCGCAGGTCAGTTGCTCGCTAGTTAACACGGTTTATTACAACTCAAGTAGGTATTCTACCGTTTGTTTGAGTTTAGCTTTCAAGAAGTTAGATAAGCAATGTTCATTATTTTAATGTAGAGCTCTAACAGGATTGTGCAATTTCTCATTTTCAAGACCTTTGTCGTTTCTTTAGAACAAATATTTTAAATTATTTTTATTCAAGGCTTTTGCTATTAACTGCGCAGGATGGGATAAGCTCGCCTATATACAACAGAGAGAGAGAGACACGTTGTTGGATGTACCTACATGATGTGCACGAGAAGGTCTGGTTCTCTGTTTTGAGCGAAAAGCACGCGAGAAGACTACAAAACAGCACCACTTCGCCGTAATTTGTGCGGAATGCTACGAGTTTGTTGTTCGTGGACAGGTCTTTTGAGCCATAAAAAGAAATGCTCCAACGGTACTGCATAAATCGTCTGTCACAGATGCAAAGGCCGCTAATGATGATTATTTTATTATCTATTGGCGATTTCATTACATTTTTTAAACAAAATTTCCAAACATAATTTAACTTAATTGAAAAAGTATTTAAGCATCTTTTTGGAGGTTACAAAAAACACATAAAAAATCCTAAAGTTTCGCATCCCAGCTCGGTAAACGTCCGTTTAAGACGCATCGATTTAAGTAAGTCGTAAACTATTTACGTTTGGCCTCTTAATGATGAGTATCAGAATTAGTGTGAAAATGCCAGCCTTTAGTAAACATCATTGTGGCCCTTGATCAGCTGGTCGCCCGCCTGTTTCTCACGGCTCGTTCGACGATTCTAAGAAGTAATGTTCCGCTTTTTAAATGTTTTATGGGGTAATATTGATAAGAATCAGTTTTATAGTCGTTGTGCAGTTGCGTGTGGAAAGTTGTAATGTTTTTTTGCGGATGACAAATAAGGAATGAAAACATAGTTTTGTAATTGGAGAACATCTCTTATGAGGATACAGCACGGTCGAGGGAATTGAAAAATAGGTATTTATAAAATCTGTTGCTGTCTTTTGCAAACCTCGAGCCCGTGCAAAGTGCGATAGAGACAGATGCAAATCGAACCGAAATGACCTATAAAAAGTACATAAAATCGACGTTTCGCAGTCCCCTGATCCCTTTCCGAAACATTGACTGACTTAGTTACTTTTGTCATTAATAATTAAAAAAGGACTGTGACCTCGTTTCTATGTTTTCTTTTTTTTATATAAACTAGTCAAATTCATTTTCTAGATGTTTGAACACAGCGGAAAGTCTGTCTAATTTTATAGATTTTCGAAGGTTCATATCTCTTTTAATAGTTAATTTATATTAAAAAAGAAAACACGGGACATACTAATAGTAGTAGTAATTTTTTGGAAAAAAACTATTCCTCTACTAGAAACATTCAGGGAGGAAACAGGGCGTTTGTATGGAAAAACAGCGCTTCTGTATCCTCTTTAGTAGTCAGAATTACATGAGTGAGAATAAAATAATTTTGTCTTGCCCATGGTTAAAAATCTTATAGGTACTTACTTACAAATGTCAAGAGAATGTTACTCAATTTGCTGAAATTATAGGCATTGAAAAGACAGAATCTTGAGCGGTCGCAGTTCTTTTTGACGTGACCTATATTTCAAAATGTATTAAATGTGGTGCTATGTTTCACTTGACTGCTGAGAGAGAGAGAGCTTGCTATTTTCAAGGTCTTACTTATTTCATGTTCTTGATGGACTGGTGCTCAGTTAATTAAAACGATGGATTTTTATAATAATGTAAGTGCCGTACTTGCACAGTTAAAAAAAACGTGACAAGCCTACTCAATGTTGCGCAGGGCACTTAGTGGTTCATAAACAAAACCCAACCTCTTTTGCTTTGTAGTTACTGCCAAGTAAGTAAAGCTAATAGCGTCATTAAATGTTTATCAGAAGAGCATTATGGCTTTTCCAGGGGCGTTATCTATTTGGTAATTATTTTACTAATGCATTCTTTAATTACGCCATTTACTAGAATATCAACCACCACTAACTTAATTAAGGAAAGATTCTTAACAAAAGTTTTGAAGTTGTACAATATCTTTGAAGCAGTTCCGATCCGATTCATTCTTTAAAAAAATGTTGAACTAATTGTTTTAATCACACTATTTATTTAATCACAATTGAACATTAGGAAGTAAAAATAAAGCATTAAATACTAGTTTACTACTAGGCGAGACAGAAATGTTGACTAATAATGTTAAAGACTATAATAATTGTTATCTATTGCTAGTAAATATTCAAATCAAACGAAACCTGATTACTGGTTTTAAATCACCTTCAGATTATTATACATCGTCATTTATTATTTGGTTCATGACATCAGTTTTCAAATCAGTCGATGATGCCGCCAGACGGCTATGGGTGGCAATCGTCAGTCGAACATCTCGCGGAATGCGCGTGCGACGGCGTTATGTGGGTCACCGTTGACAATAGACTGTTTATAAATAGTGAACACATTCAAGTAATTGTAGCCTTTTACTAACGGTATGTCCCAGACCGTTTTAGGTACTTGTCTTCATTTTACTCCAAATTATCCGCTTTACTATACTCAAAAAGCGATTAACAGTCTTACGCTACACTTAAAACAGCATACAATTCCCAGAAATACTGTCACAATTCAACTACTTTTTCTCTTCCGTAAGACAAGACAATGTTCCTTTCTGCTTTTGTTCCCAACGATCTGTTGCCTATTTGTAAGATGTATTTATATCCAATCGACGCCAAGATTAATTTCATTCTTAGTTCTCGTAGTTACTTAACAGGTTTTAAGCCAGCCTACCTAATACCGCAGATTTGCTGCACCAGCGCTCTCTCTTTTCATGTTATGCAATTTTGATAATTAGATAATTACTTATATGAGTTTTATATGTTCATACAAGGGACAAGTATTCGGAATCGATTTCTCTTTCATCTCAGTGGACTGAATAATATAGATATCATTATGTGATATTTATTAGTTGGTGATATAATCTAATACTCGTTCAGTTTGTAAAATTGATTTGTCTAAACAGTGAAATAGGGACAATAAATACACATTCGACGAAGTTTCCTTTTAGGACCAGTTAAAGTGATTTATTATCATAGGAAAGATATTTTAAAATTACAACAATTTTTAAAAATTTGTTCATCGTAATGGAAATAAAAAACAAGGCAATAACTGTCTCTACAGAACTATTATGTTTACAGACATGATATAAAGAATCAAAGAAAGAGATCAACGAGATATAATATTAGCCCAGTTTATTGGCATGTAAAAATTAGCTTGGCCTATAACCCTTTTCAATAGATCATTCAAAAAATAACTTCAATATCAAAGTAACTTTTTATTAAAACGAATGCGCTCAAGCGACACTGTCCGCACCTATCAAACGACGCAAGTGGTTAGGTTAGTGGTCTACCGCAGGGACTCATCCTATGTTATCATTCCTTCTACGTACGAGTAACGAGCACTAAAGCTATCTTTTGACCAGTGAATATTTTTACCTATTAAATTTTTTTTCTAGAGCTAAAGATGTAAATAAGAAAAAAGTGTGTCATTTTTTTTCTCTTTCAATCACTGGGTTGGATTGGAAGCAAAATTATCATGGAAACGTTGAGCCAGTATGATTAGTTTTTTATTCTGTAACAATAGTAATAATGCGGGTCTTTTTGGAATAGGTCAACGAATGTTGATGTCATCATGAGTATTAAAAGAGCCGAAAGTGAGAGGTGCGAAAATACCTATTTGAATTAAGTGCTGTGGATTTTGTTGTAAATAGTAAATAAAATTGTACGATTCTTATTTGCCACCAAATATAACAACTTTCTTTTATTTTTTCTACACAACGATAGAAACTATAAAAAGTCGACCTGATCCTAGGGACTCAAGCCCGATCCCTAGGATCAGGTCGAATTTTTCTAGTTTCTATCTTTTTGTAGAAAATGGTGCTTAAATTACTTAAATGCTAAAAAAACCACTTAACTTTCTTTCTGTCTGGGTCCTATATTGTAAAGTATCGGTAGATCATATTGTGACGAACATTTACATAGCAATACTTTCGAAACGGTTGTAATAAGTGTGAAGAGTTCAATGTAAAATGATTTGGGTTGATTTTACACAATGGTCATCAACCAATACAATAAGAAGACAACGAGATAATATCTTTGATCAAATGACCATTTTCAGAATCATATTTCGCGATCCACTTGAATTCATTATGTGTTAACTAATTGGCTTTCTGATCGTTCCCGTGCGTCGTCTCCCATAATTATTTTATGTGTTCGCATTACGGTTACGGCCCATTTGAGAGATCCGCATCTCGCAAGGCTGGCATAGTCAGACTGAGCCCGGGCTGTTTTGGCGACAGGGCAATAACAATTTTATGGTCTGCTACGTTTTTTTTTGCTATCTGCAAACCTAACTTATTCAATACTGTTTTTTAAAGTTCTCCTTGAAATTACTTCATGTACTTGTTGAATAACTTGAAATAAAAACTTATGCGATTTGTTCGATAATTAGGTAGATCGTAGAGTTCTTTATTTTCTCATTATTTTTTATTTTCATTTAAATGTCAATGTCAAGATAGAATGTTGTAATTAAATACCTACCAAGTTACGTGTATTTAGCCTTGAGAAGATATTTTTATTATTTCTTGTTTTTTTCTGATAAAGTACCTATTCATTGTATTATTTGTACCTAAGTATTGGTATTCTTATTAGTAGGGTAAACTCACGCAATTAAGTGATAGTCCTAATTTCGTGATAGTCTGTTTCGAAGCTAGTATGTAGTTAAGTGAGACAAATACACATCTTTATTATGAACCTTAGGATAGAGTAATAAGTCTTATTTTTCTCTGAAAAAATTGGTTCAAATCGTGCGAGAGGGATAGTAACAAATGACAGATTTGTCCGCCCGCGCTCAGTTTTGTGCGCTGTACGGCCATAGAACATTTGTGTTTACGTAAATAATTAAAAATAAATACTAAATGTGCATAGATTGCCACAAAACTTATACAGTTTAGACTTAGACTAGTGCAGATTGTGATTTGTGGCTTGGTGTTAGCAAAGGGTGAGTGGCTTTAGTATAATTTCTTATTTTGACAATCCATAAAATTAACGAATTTTAAAGATTTGAATTGGATCTCTGTCACGGATTTAACGTAGCAAATCTGATAAACTTAAGAAACTGGGTTAAGAACTATTAATTTTCGTGATATATTAAGTTAATGTGAACGTTTACGTCAAGTAAAACCAAATAAAAATATGTAATGCCTGTAGAAATAACTTTTCAGAATTATTATCACGGAATTATATGAGTTGAATTTTTATATTCTTACCTGACGTCTAATGTTTTTTTTTACAGATGGTATAATGGAGGAACAAAAGGATAGTAAAAAAAATAAAAAATACAATGAAGCGACGCTGAGAACCGCAGTCGAAAAAGTATTAGACAAAAATATGGCTGTATACCGCGCATCTAAAGAATTCGGTATTCCATGGACTACTCTCAACGATAATGTTCGTCGTGCGAAAGAAGAAAGAGACAACGGAATCGAAACTCAATTTATTATGTCTAAAATTGGAAGACCGTTTTCACTACCGGTTGAATTAGAGCAAAAATTGGTTGCCTATATAATTGAAATGCAGGAGCTCGGGTTTGGCCTCACAGTAAATCAAATTCGAAAAATTGCCTTTTCGTTGGCAGAGGCAAAAAATCCTAAACATTGCTTTAGCTCATACAAAGGTTTTGCAGGTTGGAACTGGTGGGTCGGTTTCAAACAGCGTTATGGCCTATCTTTGCGAACACCGGAGAATTTGTCTGCTACCCGCGCTAGTTGTTCCAATCCTGCTATCCTTGCTGACTTTTATGAAAAGTTAGAGAAGATCCTGATTGAGCACGATTTGTTACAATCCCCGGATAAAATATGGAATTGCGACGAGACAGGCTTAATGTTCGTTAACAAACCTTCTAAAATAGTGACAAGTATTGGAAAACAATATGTGTACAACCGTACATACGCTGAAAAAGGTACCACAACTACAGTACTAGCTACCATCAATGCTTCTGGATGTTTTCTTCCACCGATGACGATTTTCAAAGGGGTACGAAATATACCACAGCTAAGTTCTGGTTCTCTTCCAAATAGCCTGACACGACTTTCTCCAAAAGGTTGGATCAATGCGGATCTGTTTTTGGAATGGCTGGAGTTTTTCTTCACAAAGATTCCTCCAGCAAGGCCGGTTTTGCTCATAATGGATTCACATGCCAGCCACGTTTCGCCAAATGTTTTAGCTTATGCTCAGTCTAACAAGATCATATTATTCACAATGCCTGCACATACAAGTCACATCTTGCAGCCACTTGACGTCGGGGTCTTTCGGCCGCTTAAAGCAGCTTGGCGTGCTGAATTACAAAAGTACAAAACGCAACATCCAAGTTCAGTGCCGACACGTTTTGACTTTCATAATTGTTTTACTCCAGCATATGAAAGAAGTTTTACTCCACCAAACATAAGAGCAGGATTTGAAAAGACAGGTATCTATCCATTAAACAAAACTGCAGTGTGTCAAGAAGCAATTGCGCCCAGCCGACTTACAGACAAACCCCTTCCCACAGAGCCAATACAAAACATTCTGATCGAAGAAGACTTTGAAGATTTGATCCCTAACACCGAAATTGAAACAACTAACAGCGACCCCCTCAATGATTCGACATCACAAGAACCAGAACAAGAATTTACCACCATATGCAAAACAGGCGCATGCGTAACGGATGCAGACTCAAATATAGCAAATTCTTCCCCTCCTAAACCAAAGAAAATTGAAGTTCACGATATTCTGGATGTTGTGTGTGTGTGTCTTCGCTTTAGATGTCTAAATGGACACCTAAAGCGATGAAGCAGAGTTCTAAAAGGACTGTTCCTAAAGCTATATGTTTAACACCCGTTCGTCCGTCAACTTCGAAACTGCAAACTAACCACACACCACAACTGTCAAAGCAAAAGCCTACAAGGAAAATGTCTGTGTCTGCAACAGTTAAGGGAAAATCAAAAACAACTACTCAAAAGAAGCGAAAACTGTCACAACTACAAGACGATTGGACATGTCACACGTGTGATGGACTGTACTCCAACGATGTGTCGTTAAAAAACGGAGCTGAATGGATAACTTGTTCTTTTTGCACGTTACCTTATCATGTTCATTGCCAAAGTCAAGATATACCAAAAGGAAGTCAACAACAAATTTTCATGTGTGACGCTTGCAGTGTGAATGATAGTGATGATGCTGATCAATAGCTTTAAATGTAGATAGTTGGGTTGGGCTTGGGACTTTTAAATTGATTATTAAGTACTTTTGTTGCACATTTATTCAATTACTCTGAAAACGTCGACCCATAACAAAAATAATACTTATCGTGAAATATTTAACTCTTTAAGTGTAAGTCATATTTTCTAATTTCGTGATATAAAAAAATTAAAAGCTCGTGCAATTCCGTGATAACGTAATTAGGTGGGTATGTATCACGGACTTAAAGTGATTACCACGAAATTGTCTAAGTTAACAGAGGTTTCGATTATTAGCTGTAAGTCTTAAAATAGTAGTCCTAAGTAAGTTAACTATCCTAATTATTGTAAAAGAAAGACTGTTTTATGTTCCTAATTGAAATAAAAAAGAAGATTTTATTAAATTGTCGAAGTTTTATTACATATTTTGTTTTATCACGAAATTGGATGAGTTCACCCTAGCTGATTCCTCCCTTTACTAGCTAACTTCTTACTGGAACTCGTTATCGAGTATAATAATAAGGTCAACTCGTCTATTTACTGTAATCACGTGAAAATTCACAAAGTAAATGATATTTTAATCAATATGCCCAGTAACGTGATTTTAATGTCGTCTGCCATTCTCGCAGTTAATAAAAGATTCTGTTCGGCTATTATAATCTTTAATATCATTAAGATCAAGATGTGATTCACCTAATGGTAGTCTTGGACGTATCAAATGATGCAAAATAAGATTAATGGTGTTACAGTATTTAGCCAAAAAATAAACCTAGAGTTATTATATTAACTATTATGTTACTATATTTTGTCTAGTAAAAACAACACAGCTCAAGCGTAACATTTTATGTCTATGCATATTTTCATAACTCTAGCAATTCGAATGGCAGTGATGCTGGCAGTAAATATAAATAAATATAAATAAATATGCGCCAGACAACACACCTCTTGTAATGGTCTCGAAGTAGGGATTATTAAATCCCTGTGTTACGAGGTACCACACAAGGAAATAAGCTAGGGGCGTCTCCCAGCACACCCAGACCCGAGTCAATTCAAAAAAGATCGTTTCCTGAATTGACCCGACCGGGAATCGAACCCGGGACACTACGGAAATCGAGGCGAGAAACCGTGCTACAGCACACTACGCCAATCGTGCCGCAGTGATACCACTTCTTCTTTTCGTGTCAACGGCAAATATGTTTGAACTATACGGATAGGAACTGACCAAAATCCGCCACGTGCAGATGAGTCTTACTTTTCGACAAGAAAAATAGAAAATGAAAATATGCTTCGCGCGAGAAATAAATGCGCGTTCTTAAAACATATCAACCAAAAATGGTAACTGTTTTTGTTTGGTAGGTAACAATGAAATTAACTAACTTTAGTTTTAACGTATTGCTATAGTTGACTATGCACAAAAAGCTTACTTAACTTGCCGTTATTAAATCGTGAGTGACGTAAGATGGTGTGAGTGCTGAATGACGACAGGTGAACGGGTGGGAATGCCGAATATTTCCGGAGGCACTTCAAGCCATATTTGGATGTAGCATTACGGTTAAGTTGGGTGTATTACCTAGATAAGACAGCAATGAATAAACCGATAAAAAAATACCTACCCTACTTATAGTGAATTACTACTACACTTATAGAGATTTCTTAAATATCTTTACCGAGCCGCGTTCGATTATAATTAATATTAAATATGATTATAGCCCAGAAGAACTTAGTTATGCACTTTTTTATTTGACTGCGCGTCGTTGAATATTTCATATATTGATGCAGCTGAACGTATTTTGGAGAAATCCATATTTGTGAAGTGGACACAAAGGTAGAGTTACCCGATAAATCACCATTACGTGTATTGTGAGAAAGGGAAACATGGTACGAGATAGAGTTTTTGATAGTAGTTATTAGCAGATTTTTGAATTAGCCATAGAGTGACAATGTTCTCTTCATTGATCTGCTTTTCATACCTTAATAGTATACATACTTACAAATATCATTCGATTGACAGTAAGTAACCTTTAAGCATCCGTAACTAAATGTCAAAATGGGTTACTTGCAAGTTTCTTTATCATAATCTGAGCTTGCGAGCAACAGTTGGAAGTAGCAAAAACCAAAGCAGTAGCCGCAATAGTCTAATTTGCGAAATAGCAACTACCAGAGATTTGCCGAGTGAGTAGGCGTGAGCCAACAGTTGCGTCTGCGCAGCAGGGTAACAATCGATTTCGATACAGCAGAAAATCAAACAAAACAATAGCGGTTTATGGCGCCTGCGTTCGCGCTCAAGTGGTGCCGCCATTATTGCAGAGTAAAGTCTATAGGTTATGGTTAAAACTAAGCACTCGTGCCAAATAAACAAGAAAAGAGATATATGGAATTAACACTACTGAAAATTGTTGATCACTGCATGGATTATTATTAGTTAAATATCTTTTTTTGAAGATAAAAATAAACGATGTCGATTCTATTACCGAATCACAGAAACAAGTAATTTAATTTATTACATCATGGAACTGAGTAGTGATGGGAACTCGGAAGTGAATACCTACTGTCGCGATACAATACAAAATTATTCTGTTAATCTACGATAATTTAATAAACAGCGGTTTTTTAATACCCGAGAGAAACAACATAGTAGGCATGTAATCAAGACATTATTCAATTAATTAATGAAGTCTCTGAATGCAAATTGTGGGAAACTTTCTTATCGAGGCTTTACAAAGTATGGTAAACATAATGTGTCCCGGGACTTCATTAAAAATGTTCATCTTTATGATGCTGAGAAATAATGAATATACATTTGTGTTTTCTTAAAATTGCACATGTCATAGTTCATTATAGATGTTAACATAATATTATCTCTTTGTCGGCAGTTGTCAGAGGAGGTGCAAAGAAAGCAGAGCGAGTACCAGAAGTGCCTGGAGTCCTACAAGCAGATGAGGACCAAGTTCGAGGAGAACTACCTTAAATGTAAGTGTAAGTTTACTCAACCTTTCTTAAACTTAGTTGCAATAAGTACCATTCACTTACCCATCTCATGGCTACGGGCTAGTATGAGCTATTCCATGTAACGAAAAAGTCATCAATCAATCAATGATGTATGAAAGCGCTAAAAATCCATGTCACATAAATGCGCACCGACCCAATACATCAGGAGTAACAATGCCATCTCGGTAAAATTAGTTTACTGGTCTCTCATCGCATATAATTGAGAAAGTACCTATACAAATATTACTACTACTTTTTACTCATAGGTTAGGTATTGACCTAGTTGATGTGGCATTAGTGTAGGTCTGCACTTTTTTCCGAAGAAAGCGGTGCAGTGTATTACTAACAATCACGAAGTGTAGCACAGGTGATGGAAAAAATTCGCTCACGTTCAACATTATTAAGATGGCTGATAAATGCTTTCAAACTACTATGTATGAAGGGCCTCGCCGCAGAACGACATGATGTGTAAAAATTACACTTAATTGAAATATCCACATGTTCTTCAGGCCCGACCAGCCGGGGTGGTCGCAAGCTAGACGAGACCCGGGACAAGTATGGCAAAGCCTGCAGAAGGCTGCACAGAGCGCACAACGAGTATGTGCTACTGCTTGCCGAGGCTACGGAGTGCGAGCGGGCGCTGCGGACGGCGGCGCTGCCAGCACTGCTGGACCAGCAGCGGCGGCAAGGGGAGGCTACTGCCACCTCGTGGTGAGTGATCCATGATTTGGCAAGCAGCAATCAGAATTATAGTACAAAAGTAACTGTCCTAGCTTACTCATGATTTGGCAAAATTAATTGATTAGCATTAAATGATATTTTGGTTTCAGCACTCGCTTAGAGCGTACTTCTTGTCATGGTTTTCATGCAAGCCAAAATGCTGTATCTATCAGCAGTTTTTATATAGAATAAAAAGTATTTTTTCATAAACTTGACTAAAATTCAGCATGCAGATAGCCCATGTAATTGACCTATTTGCCAAAGCATTTTTCAGACTTGTGCAAATGTGCAGTGCCAAAAATATATAATATTTAACTTGTAAGTTTAACAGTCTCATATCTTCTATTCTACTAATCAACAGGAAAGGTATCCTGGTGGATGTAGTACAGCGTTCGGACTTGGGTACCGACAAGTTCCGTGAAATCCAGGGCAAGATAGAGTCCACGGTGACGAGTCTAAGGCCTCAGGACGAGTACAAGGAGTTTTTCGACAAGTACAGGTTAGTAATGGTTTTGTGAAAGATTTTATATCACTTCAATTGTTTATTGAAAGCAAAAAGTGATAAAGGCGCTATCTGCCCTATTTCTTAATTTGGACTCATGCAATTACAAGTTATTGAAGTATCTAGATTTGCGAAAACTCCAACTTCGGAAGCTAAGGACATCTTAAGAAATATATTAAAATCGATCGATTATCAGCAAACCTGGCGATACTCTCAATTTGATTGTTTACCTAAATATCAACACTTTTAAGACAAGATAATTTATGTTATAGTATGACTAGACAGCTGACCGCTTAGCTAATAACTAAATTAATATTTACTATACATACAATATCATACAATTATTTACCATAGGATGAGTTTCTATTCCTAGATTATACTACTTTCAATCTGTAAGATTGATTCCTAATTCAAAAAAACACCCAACTTACTATATTTGGAATATATTTTCGGATTCTACTGGTATCCTGGTTTTTTCATAATAAAGATCACTATCCTCAAAAAATAATAATAGGTGCAACTCACATTCGCAGAACACCTCCATCTACGCCCGTCACGTTCACCTTCGACGAGAGTTTAGTCGAGGACACGAGCGGGAAGCTGCAACCAAACCAGTTGACGGTTGACAACCTGACCGTGGAGTGGTTGAAGGAGAAGTTGACAGAGCTGGAGTCGGCGCTGCAAGACAACCGGGAGAAACAGACGGCGCTGCAGGGGCCTGAGATCATCGGCAACGGGGTCTGCAAGAACAACAACGCACCTACCACCAATGGAGTCAATGGCATAGATAGGTGAGAATGTGAACTCCTGCATTGCAGCTAATATAGCTGCGAAGACGATATTGTTCTAGGAACCTAGCATATTTGAAGAAATTTAAGGTTGCTATGAAATTCTGTTTAGTCTGTACCTATTGCTGACATGTTTTGCGCAAAGTTGCTTTAAGCACTGGTTGAGATGCAAAATAAAGCAGGTTCGATTTCCCCACCAACTGGTATAATTAATGCCTGTTGAAGAAGCTGATTTTGTATTTTGCAGGATTTAAAAATTTAGCGATGTGAGGAAGTAGTTTCCTAGAAGAAACAGTTTAAAACGAAGTCATTTATACCTTAACCACCAGGCAACCCTTCTCTTATTTAATCTTGGTGATATACGACACGACACGGCTACGGCACGGGTTTGAGACGACACAGTTGGCGTAGTGTGTGTGTGCTGTAGCAAGGTTTCTCGCCTTGGCTTGCGTGGTGTCCCGGGTTCGAATCCCGGTCGGGTCAATTCAGGAAACGATCTTTTCTAAATTGGCTCGTGTTTGGGTGTGCTGGGAGACGCCCTTGGCTTAATTCCCTGTCTGGTACATCGTAACACAAGGATATTTACCCTTACTTCGAGACCGTGACAAGTGGTGTGTTGGCTGGCGCATATTTATTTATTTATACCTACTCTACCTGGAAGTTCTCTAGGAGAGATTGGTTCCCAGCCAAATTGTATGAACTAACATTTTGTATTTACTGCTGTAATTTTTAAGTGTACATTTATCTATTTCATAAGCAGCTAAACTTTTTCCACAGGTATTCACCACCTCCGATTCCAGTGACGACTTCCGAGCCAGTAAAGCTCGTCGAGCTTCGGGTGGTGGAAAGGAAGTGTGCGAAGCAAGCGGAGATGATCCGGTCTGCACTAGCGGAGCTAGGCTGCGAGGAGGCGCCCAGCGGCTGCCCGGACCTCTCCGCCGAGACCGTCGGCGTCGACAGCCTGGATGGCAGCTCACCTGATCATCAGGTACTATAATGTCAAGAATAATCCAATGTAGACGCAGCCTGAGTCCCTACCCCGATGGCAAAAGTCGATAACTTGAAAGATTCCCCAGGGTAGTGTCTTCCGTATTCAGTGGACGAAAACTAGCTACTGTAAAAAAGGACAACTAACCTTTTAATGGAATGTTTAGGAAATAATTACATTTGTCAGTCGGTTCTTGGCTGATAATAATTTTTAAATAAATTTTGTTTGAATACTGTACCATTAGGATGCTTTTCTTGAAGACTGACTTAAATTATCAGGATCGCTCCTCACTCGGATCGAAGGCATCAGTAAACGTGTTGCGGTTGCACCTCCACTCGATAATACCCCCGAGGCCGTTCTTCAGAATGTTCACACGACCCTTCAGGCGCAAGTCCGCTCCATCCAGCCCTGCCTTGCCTCCAAAGACCTTTAGGAGCAGCAGCGAAGGCCCGGCCGATACGGTAAAAGTGGGCTTCAAGAGACGACTTAAGCTGACTAGAAAATTGCGCAAAAGTGTGGATTCTTTGGATGTCTATGTGCAATGTCGTGTGCAACGTCGAGGCTTGTTCAGAAAGAGAAACAAGAGCCATAGTAGTGATACATATTCTAACAGTGTGGTGAGTGTAACTAACCACGAGTAGGCCGCATGGCATCACTAACGTGACCACTTATTCTTACACTCAGCGCAGAACATAAATATCAGCACTGCTGTAATATATATATAAAAAAAATTAGGTCCGCATGCACTCGTGAAATAGAAAATGTATTTTCGTCCAGCCGGTTGAACACGCGTAATCCTTGCTGTAATGTGTTTTTTTCATTAGACTGATAACTTCTCTGGAACTTTGAAAAGTTGTTGCCATTATTTAACAGTTTTGGTCCAAAGCAAAAACATTAACATGGAATGTAGGGTCAGGTTGGGCTCGGGACAGCCAAGTATGACGTCTCACCTCCCACAGCGCACTGTAATCGTACGAAAGTGTGCAACGCTGTTCCGGCGTGGCCGTGTTAAATTTAGCGGCGCCGCGCCGTGCACCGCACGAACTTCGCTTCAAGCTTTCGAATGAAATTAAAATAGCACGGGCTCTCACTAAAACTCAGTTTCAAAATCAAGGTGAAGCCGCATGCGACGTTCCAGAAATGTTCTTCTGTTTACGCGGCGTCTGTTCACGCGGCAGTCGCGAGTTTTACGTCAATTCCATCCTGTTATTGTGGTGCTTCCATCGGACTGTAAAAATAAAAAGATAATAAAGTGTGGTCGTCATGTTTAACGCGGGATTGGGCGACGTCCGGTGTTGAGCATGGACCCGTTTGCAATGTACATCACGCATTCAGAGCTGCCACCGCCTGTGGTGGTTCCGCGGAGGAAGAAGCGGTTGAAGCAGCTCCGAGAAGAGCTGCAGCTTGAGTTTGAGCAAGACTTTGTATGTTTTAATGGCGTTGTGTTTCTTCGTATTTTTGCTTCGAGTGTGTTGTGTGACATGCCAGTGACCTAATTATTTGCACAACACATCTTGCTTGAATCAATTGAATGACTTGTGTGAGCATGAGGCATGTGCCCTCGAAGTATCTTTATTTGTGTGATTTAACGTTGTTGTTTAAATTTGCTTTTATTTCGCTAAAATGCTGAAACTTACCGCAAATTTAAGAAAACAGTTATAATTTGAAGTGTTTTAAAATTTTGTAAAATTTGTTTCTTTACTTGAGTAGTAACCTAAAAGTTTGTTTTTAATGCTTCTGAATAAACCTCGAGATTAAAATACATCGTTTTAAAAGTATCATCGTTTTAAAGGTAAATTTCAATTACCTAATCATCGTAATCATACATCATTCTTAACGAACCGTCACGTATTGAACAACATTTGCAGCATTTTGGCGTTTTTTTGTTACATCGGCTATTACCATAGTTGATTCATTTGCGTCCAAGAATGTAACATAAACTGGGATATCTTTGTATTCCTGGCTGATCATCCCCTTTTTGTGTACATAGGTTAGCGTAAGTGAGACAGAGCGTACGCTGGTGGAGCAGGAGTGGTTCCACGGCGTGCTTCCCCGCGAAGAAGTGGTGCGCCTCCTCCGGGCTGACGGGGACTACCTGGTGCGGGAGACCACCAGGAACCACGCGAGGCAGCTCGTGCTGTCCGTGTGCTGGGGGCAGCATAAACACTTCATCGTGCAGACTACACCTGAAGTAAGTGTATGCCGATTTCTCATTATTTCCTTACATTTTTTTTGTTAATGTACGATTGAAGAACTTTTGGTCATTGTTGGTTTATAATCTATTGTAGTGGTTCTTACTTACTACTAACCATATTGTATCTACTAAAAGAAGTAAGTTGTAGTCAAATTGTGCAGAATAAAGTGTTAACTTACCAAACTATACGATCGTCAAGCAGCACTGTTTAGCGCATCCAGATCTAATTCTGATCACTAAAATAAACACAAACTGTGCATGCACTGCACCGGTAATATTTGTTTTTGATAATAGTTATTTCATTGGCTATACAGCCGCCCACTTCGTCTATGATCACCATCCAGTCCTCTGACGTCAAAAAACAAAATAACCTACATATTTTAATTGAATGGTTGTAATGCTGACGCAGGCACCTTGTCAAATAATAACATTAATAACCTTTACTTCGAAGCTGACGTTACCATTATGTTGTTTGTTGAACAAATTAGACCTAAGAGGTAGATTGATAACCAATAGGTACTTAATATTGCATCAGCTTATAAATCTTACTAATAAAAGCGAAAGTTTGTAAGAATGTTTGTTACTCTTTCACGCAAAAACTACTGCACGGATTTAGATGAAACTGTACAGTAATACAGTACATCAGAATAACACACGGGCTACAATTTATATAGATTTTAAGTAATGTGGCTATTATATATAACGGACCGCGGGAGAAGCCGCGGGCGGAAAGCTAGTATTATTATAATATTTGGTCTTAGCTCTGCCAATTGTTTAAGAATGACCTGATTTTTGTAATGTTGTTAAAGGTGCATAATCTTACTCTTATTAATAACTCTGACGGTTCTGTAGCATTTTGTTGTGATTCCGCTGCAATTAATAACACTATCTGATATTGATTAATGTACTAACTATTCGCAACGTATACTAAAATGCTTGGTAGCGCTCTTAAATAATATTCGTAAAATGAGCGTTATGTTACTCGTAGTAAATATCTTTAACCGAACCAAGAAAAAATATGTGGCATCGCTGATTATATTTGAACATAATTGTGATTTTGCAGGGTCACTACCGCTTCGAAGGGGCAGCGTTCCCATCAGTGGCGGAGCTGATCGCGTGGCAGCGAACTAGCGGGGTCCCGGTCACCGCTCGCTCCGGGGCGCTCCTGCGGCGGGCGGTCCCGAGGGAGAACTGGGAGCTGAACAATGATGATGTGCAGCTCTTGGACAAGATCGGACGGGTAAGTGTCACTTTTTAACAGGGTCAGTGACGTAGACACCCAGGGCGAGGGTTACTATCAATAAGGTAATTTCACCCAACTTTAAGGAAGCTGCTAGCGTGGCAGCAACAAACCTGTCCGAAATTAAGTGTAAAACTTTGGGCCTAATTTATGCGTCGGGTATAATACCTAAATGTTGCTTGTTTGCACTTATAAATAAATATCTGAGAGAAATTAAAAGAAAATAATTTGACCTCAAACTAAGCAGGGCTTGTATTATGGTTGTGAGAGACTGATGGATACAACTCAAATATTTATATATACATAATAAATTAATAACACACAACAAACACAAACATTCTTCATTATGTATAACTACCTAATCATACATTATTCTTCACGATTCATCACGTATTGACCAACATTTGCAGCTTTTGTACATAGGCTACCATAGCTTACCAGTAGCAGATTTTATAGCCAAAGCTATTGTTATTCAGGGCAACTTTGGTGATGTGTACAAAGCGCGGCTCAAGACGACGAGCCAAGAGGTGGCGGTGAAGACTTGCCGCGTGGCGCTGCCGGAGGAGCAGAAGCGCACGTTCCTGCAGGAAGGCCGCATCCTCAAGCAGTACCAGCACCCCAACATCGTGCGGCTGATCGGCATCGCCGTGCAGAAGCAGCCCATCATGATCGTCATGGAGCTTGTGTCGGGTAAGTCTGCGCTGCATGTGTGATGTGAACAGAGCGCGGCTCAAGACGACGATCCAAGAGGTGGCGGTGAAGACTTGCCGCGTGGCGCTGCCGGAGGAGCAGAAGCGCACGATCCTGCAGGAAGGCCGCATCCTCAAGCAGTACCAGCACCCCAACATCGTGCGGCTGATCGGCATCGCCGTGCAGAAGCAGCCCATCATGATCGTCATGGAGCTTGTGTCGGGTAAGTCTGCGCTGCATGTGTGATGTGAACAGAGCGCGGCTCAAGACGACGATCCAAGAGGTGGCGGTGAAGACTTGCCGCGTGGCGCTGCCGGAGGAGCAGAAGCGCACGATCCTGCAGGAAGGCCGTATCCTCAAGCAGGACCAGCACCCCAACATCAGAGTCAGCAAATCTCTCTATTCTTCTCCTCGATCCAACTCATCTCAACTCCAACACCAATGATTCGTGGCTCGATCTTTTTGTCACATCCTCTCCTGATCGTGTCATTAAACATGCCCAATTTCCCGCTCCTGGATTTTCACACCATGATCTTACATTTCTGTCTTTTAAGATAAAGCCTGTCAAACGTCAGCCTCAAGTGGCCAATCTTGCGAAGCTCAACGTTGTTAAACTGCAACAGGATGCTTTCTCCCTCAACTGGGAACCGGTTCTGTTGGCATCATCAGTGAATGAAAAAGTTCCGCTCCGGGCAGATAAGTTGAAGCGCCCTCCAGCTCCGTGGATAACTAGGATGGTCAGAGTTGCCATGACAAAGAGGGACCGTGCTTTCAGGGCCTACAAGCGTAGTCGAAGTGATTTAAGTTGGGAACCTTTTAGGGTAGCCAGAAATCGTTGTAATCAGATGGTAAGGGCTGCAAAGAGACGGGACTTTCATGAAAACCTTGTCCAGTCTTCTTTTTCTGATACTTGGAAGTTTCTAAATTCCTTAGGTATTGGGAAATCTGATCCTTCAACTAAATGACTGGAATCTTCATTTTTCCACAACCCCTCAGCTTCCTGTTGACATAAAAACGCAAACCATAGCAGCCATCTTTTCTGAGGTGCTTCCCAATAGCGTTTCCTTTGAATTCACCACTGTTTCTTGTGACGAGGTAAGCTCATTGTATCCATTAAGTCCAAAGCGGTAGGCTGTGATGGTATCAGCAGAAGCCTTTTGCTGCCCATCCTTGATTGTATTCTGCCAACTATAACGCATATTATTAACTTTTCTCTTCTTTCTGGGACTTTCCCCTCTATCTGGCGCAATGCTATCATTGGCCCTAGTCTGCTTAGTGAATACCGCCCTATTTCAATTCTCCCATTCCTCTCTAAAGCACTTGAGGCCGTCGTTCATAAACAGCTCTCCCATTTCCTCTTCACCCATAACCTCGTCAGTGACTAACCATCGATGACAAACTAACGTTCAACGCCCACATATCCAACATATGCCGCAAAGCACTCAATCTTTATAAACAGCTGGCAAGAGCGGCAAAAGTGGAGTGGGGATTGTCACCGGAGATAGTCAGGACAATATACGTATCGGTAGTGGAGCCGACAATAATGTACGCAGCAAGCGCATGGGCACCGGCAGCGAGCAAACTGGGAGTTAGAAAGCATTTGGACGCGGTGCAGCGCGGCTTCGTGCAAAAAATAACAAAAGCGTACAGAACAACCTCACTAAACTCGGCCCTGCTACTCTCCGGGATGCTGCCCCTGGATCTGAGAATACAGGAAGCAGCCTCTCTTTATATGATAAAGAAAGGTCACTCCCGGAGAGTGATAGGCGACCGAGATATCGAGACGCCAGTTGTATACACCCAGACTCCGCACCCAGTCGGACATAGTGGCCTACAGTTCGAATGCATCGGGGACCGTGCACAGCTGAACCAGCTTGAGAGCGACACCCTCAAAATCTTCACCGATGGAAGTAAGATCGAGGGTAAGGTCGGAGCAGCCATATCCCTCTGGGAAAATGGTGCCGAGACCAAATCCGCCAAACTCAGGTTGGAACGGTTTTGCACGGTGTACCAGGCGGAATTGCTGGCCCTCAAAAAGGCAGTTCAGCTGGTGCGTATGCACAAACACGGCAGACGTTTTGAAATTTTCAGCGACTCCAGATCGGCTCTTGAAACCGTAACCGGGGGTTTTTCCCTCCATCCCCTAGCAGTGGAAATCCGCGAAGAAATTAGCCAGATCACCCGGCAAAACAAAATATTGCATCTATTTTGGATTAAAGCCCACGCAGGATTGGAGGGAAATGAAAGAGCCGACGAGCTTGCCAAGGAGGCCGCTATAAGGCTCAAAACGAAGCCCGATTACGACAAGTGCCCTGTTTCATTCGTCAAGCGACAAATCCGAAAGGATTCGCTTGAGGAATGGAACAGGAGATACAAAATGGGGGAAACAGCAAGCACGACAAAAATGTTCTTCCCGGATGCCATCGAGGCATACGGAATTGTCAAAAAACTGCCGCTGTGTCCGCTGCTCGTACAGGTCCTCACGGGGCATGGTGGATTCTCCGAGTATCTGCATAGGTTCAAATGCAAGGGGAGTCCATCATGCACTTGTGATCCGGAAAAAGAGGAGAGTGTAAAACATCTGTTATTAGAGTGCCCTATTTTCGGCAAAGAAAGGTATAACCTAGAGGCAGAGATCGACGTCGAAGTTAAAGAGCGGAATATAGCTAGTATTATGAAGAATAAAGAAATAAGAAATAAGTTTTTAAACTACTGTAAGTATATAGCTGTAAACATAGTAAAGAAAAACAAAACGTAGAATAATAAATAGTATAACCTGTTATATAATTAGTATATAAACCAAGTTAACTAATAAAACAAAGTAACAAAATAAGAAGTAAGAACTCACAAGTATGTTTGAAATAAATCGCAAAAATAGAAAGTAAATAGGATAGAGATAGCAAATAGTAGGTAAAATAAATAGTAAACAATAAATGGCGCACCAGATTGAGCACAACCCAAGAAAAATAAAAAAAAGAAAGAAAGAGAGAAATAGTAGTAAAAATTAACCACACTATACTATTAAATAGATAAGAATAATCATATTATAAGTAAGTAAAGAAAATTGTTTTACAAAAGTCTTTGGCCACCCATGCCAGGGGAACAAGATAAAAAAAAAAAAAAAAAAAAAAAAATGAGGATATCAGAACTGGCCTGGAGGCTTCCAAAATAACTGTTCTCGTTTTAATAGATTTATCTAATGCCTTTAACGTCGTTGACCATGACATTCTTCTTGCCATGGTCTCTCATCTGCACATCACTCCACAGGCATTGGATTGGTTTTCGTCATATCTCCGTAACCGGAAACAAGCAGTGCGCATTGACTAAACTTTTTCTCAGTAGTGTGACCTCGATTCTGGAGTCCCACAAGGAGGAATATTATCCCCTCTCTTATTTTCTATATTCAATAACTTTGTAACCCATATTCTCTGCAGCTCTTACCACCTGTATGCTGATGATCTTCAGCTGTACGTACAGACTGACGTGAAGGGGTTTGATGGGGCTATTTTCCAGTTGAATGATGATCTCAAACGCTTACTTGACTGGTCTATCAGCTTCGGGATATCGGTAAATCCAACTAAGTGTCAGGCAATTGTGGTAGGCACCCCGCGGCAGCTGGGTAGCCTTGGGACTGATTGGCCGGTGTTATCCTATAACGGCACTGTTATACCTTACAGTCCTCACGTCAAGAACCTTGGCCTGTTTATGGACAATACTCTGAGGATAAGCATGTGCTTACTTTTATGCTCGTTTCAATAATGTTATTGAAACGAGCAGAAAAGTCATTGCTTCCTTACGCTCCTTATATAAATTCAAAAACTTTTTTCCTCTCGGCACCAAAATTATCTTAGTACAAGCACTCCTTATGCCCCTCATTGACTATGCAGACGTTTGCACTTCTAATATGTCCCAAGGTCTTCTTGATAAACTTGAACGTCTGGTAAAAGTTGCATTAGGTTTATCTATGGTGTACGAAAATACGACCACATTTCTCCCTTTCGTTATCAATTAAAATGGCTTAAAATTCGTCACCGTAGGAATTCTCGAACGCTCTGTTTACTTTTTAATATTCTTAGTAATCCCAATTTCATCAGATATCTGAAATATAATTTTAAGTATAGGGGCGAGTGCAGCACGCGCAACCAGCGCTCGCATAGCCTTTTGCTGCTTCACACGTCTTCCCATATGTCGAATTCTTTCACATTAGCTGCCATTAGGCTATGGAACTCGCTGCCTAATAAAATTAAATTGTCGACCAGTAGGTTTTCCTTCAAAAGAGCAATCCACAACTTCTTCTTAGATAAATCTTAACTCATTTAACCAAACCTCCCTCCTTTCAAGACTATATTTTAAGATTTAGGCACGATATTTAGTGTATGTATCTTTAAATTTATGTATTATGATTATGTATGTGTAATATGTATGATTTTGGTATAAGTATGTTTTTTGTATTAATAGTATAAAATGACTAATGATTGTGATATAAATGACTATGTAATAATTTTATGTATCAATATCTGTGAATGTACGACATTTTTAGATGAATTCTGGCTTCTTGAAATAAAAAACCCATACGTGATGGATATATCCCTGATACTCGAACCATAGATAACTTCGCGTCATCATCTTTGATGATACTCACGGTGAAGGAGTGGAACCAGCTGTATACGTCTCCATTTCCGAACGCATACAACCCATACCTTTATGTAAAGAGTGAATAGGTTTCTTTTGGGTAAGCAATAGATCGTGGGCGAGAACTTACCCATAGAATAGTACATTGTTCACCGAAGGAGAAAGAGACCGATTACCGTCGAGGGTGTCGTTTGAAGCCCGAGCCGTAGGTGAGGGTTTTAAAACACCCGAGATCGGGAATCGTACTTTCTCTCGAGTGATACATAGTGCTTTATACTACACCTACGAGGAAAATAAAACACTAAATCTTTACTAATTGAAATTTATATTGAAATTGTTGCAGTTAGTGAAGCTTAATGTAACACTTTTTCTTTCTTTATTATTTTTGCTGTTTCCTTTAACTGCGGCGGAGTTGAAAAATCTTCATCATCACTATCACTACTTATCATTTTGATAGTTTTATTTTACTTTCTACGAAAACTGAATCCTCAAACAACACACAAATTGAAAATGGCGCCAATGGCGTCTGCAATTTTCACATGTTCTTTTTTCAAATTGTTTATCCTGCCGCCGCAGGGTCGCACTGCCAGCCCGACACCATCCGACACACAGCTAGTGGCCAGTGTCATTTTGCGAACTTGGAGATAAAAACTCACTGTAAAAACTTTTTGGCTTTTGATATTTAGGTTACCGGCGCATAGTCTTACCCAAAATTAAAAAAGAAAAACCACGTAAGAAATGGATTTTCATACACTTTTCTCTCCCGCTCAGATGCGTTTTCTCCCCGCATATTTGTTCGATATGCAATGACGTACTTTCTACCGTAAATTTTATAAAGTATCAAGGTACTTTCCGAGCAGGTGTAGTATAAAATACCTAAACAAACCAAATTAGTACTACATATAACCCTTTAACTGGTGTGCTTAACACAAAAAGTTATTCAAGGAAACTAGAAGAACTCTACCTGATCTTACGGCTCGAAGCTCTTCTTTGTGTAGAAAATAGCGCATTGTTCAATGCTAGAAATGAAAATTCAGGTCCAAATTAGGTTTGAAATAGGGTTAACCTAGTTATTCGTATCTCCCCTAGGTGGTTCTCTGCTAACGTTCCTGCGCACGCGCGCCTGCAGCATGAGCAGCCGCGCGCTGCTGGCGCTGTGCCGCGACGCCGCCGCCGGCATGCGCTACCTGGAGTCCAAGAGCTGCATCCACCGGGACCTCGCGGCCAGGAACTGCCTCGTGGGCGACGACAACATCGTCAAGATATCCGACTTCGGGATGAGCAGGGAGGAGGAGGAGTACATCGTGTCGGGAGGCATGAAGCAGATACCGATCAAGTGGACCGCGCCTGAGGCGTTGAATTTCGGTGAGTTTTAGGTTTAGGCATTCCAAACTACATCATAAA
Source organism: Udea olivalis (assembly GCA_947369235.1). Taxonomy (NCBI): domain Eukaryota; kingdom Metazoa; phylum Arthropoda; class Insecta; order Lepidoptera; family Crambidae; genus Udea; species Udea olivalis. The sequence goes on along the minus strand of OX376349.1, from coordinate 5,797,971 downwards.
GTCCTGAAATGTCACTAGTAGTTGAGCAGCCGTTATTTGTGAAGCTGTTCCTTTTATTTCTGATGACATCTACACATTAGCCAAAAAGGTCGTTTGGAAATCTCTGACATCAGGATGACCTTAAGCTAAGTCACACGTACGTAATGAAGCTGCGTGGAGCAGAATTGCCTGTTCGAAAGAACACGATGCGGAAGACCGATGCGGGAGTCTCTGCAATAAGACAGCTAATTCCGAAATAGTGGTCTATTAAATTTAAGTATAATTTCAATGGTATTTCTAGGAGGTAACAAAGAGGTATGTTGCAGGTAAATACACATCTCTCTGCGACGTGTGGAGCTACGGCGTGCTGATGTGGGAGATATTCTCCAAAGGCGACACTCCTTATGCTGGGATGAGCAACTCCCGCGCCAGAGAGAAAATCGATACTGGTAAATATTGTCTTTATTCACTACTCATAACGAACTTTAACCGTCGATAAATTATATTCAAAATACTTTTACTTTTGAACCTGTCTTCCAAAAATCCGTTACTGGTAAATCCTAAGACCTATCAGCACCTTTGCTTCTATAAATCTCCCGTCTGTTGAACATTAATATGAAATTCACGTTATTCCGTCGTAAATCAACAGGATACAGAATGCCAGCGCCCGAAGGCTGCGCGGAGGACGTGTACGCGCTGATGCTGCGCTGCTGGGAGTACGAGCCGGACAAGCGCCCGCACTTCCACCAGATCTACAGCATCATCGACAGCATCTACAACAGGTAGCTAGCGCGCCCCTGCTGCCGACTGCGGTCGCTCTTCAGGCTTTGACGCATACACATCGAATTAAAGACAGAAATCAGCAAAAATTGCCGTCAAAATGCTGGTCAGCGAAAAGAATACGATGCTGTGCTGTCATTAAGAAGTCAACTGTCAGTTAGTTAAATAAATATGAAAATTAGCAAAAAACAATGGACCATCGCATCGAGTTATGTAATACGCGTTCTTTTATTCAAGTCACACCAATAACTGTTTATTGTTTATATTAAGCTAACATGGATATCAAAGTAAAGTTGTCCTGCTGCGGTCCTGCGTAGGAAAGGAAATTAGTGAATTTCGAGTAACCTTCGATACATGGCGCGTCATCGACAGGAAGAATAATTTCTTGAAAGGAAATAAAACAAGGGAAATTTTCGGGTTCGGTTGAAATGACGAATTCCACGTATTGGTATGTACCAAACTCGCTAAAAACTCTTTTGCTATTGTTTGTTCAAGGCAACCACAATGTTTTCCTGTAGTGGACCTTTCAGAATGAAAATAAATTAATTTTATCGTCAAATTACATACAAATAATGATGTTAAACAGTAACAGTCTTGGAATTGTTAAACAATGTACGATAAATAAGCTTTATTTCAAATAAATTAACCTACCATTTGAGTGTAAAAAAATGCTATGATGTTAATAACATTTTAAACATCTAACATGATGGGATCAGAATTACTTGACTTGAATTATTTTTTGTAATAAGTTTTGTTTAGTGTAAGTACACAACGTTCTTATGTTGTCTACAATGGATTATAATACTCGAGTATTGGTGAAGAAGAAGTTTTAAAGAAAATGTTTCAGCAACAGCAACTCCCTAAAGTCTAGTTGGGCAAGGAGTTGCCATTTCCATTTCATTCTTTTTTAATTAGCCTATTTTTAATATTGCAAAGTTTGAAATTCAAAATGGTCGCTGAATTATCGTTATTGTAAATATGTACTATGATTTAAACCATAACACATTATTAAATAAAATGTTCATAGATTTTTAACAATTTAAGATATTTTTTTTTATGTACCTAGTACACATTGTTAAGTATATTTCAAAGAGATGTTTTTTTTTTGTTTTTCGATTCTATAGTATTATCGGATAAACAAACATCACCTTAACGAAGTGTTGATCTCTTTCGAATGATACTTTAGCACTAAGTTTAAATAATTAAGTGTAGCTAAAATATTATCTATATAAATAGGGACCACGCGGAAGCTGCTAACGTCTCGTTCTTTGTATCGATTCAAATTAGCTGTTTGCGAGAATATGCAAGAAAATCCTTAGCTCTAATCCCAGAGATTTACCCCCTTATTCATGAAAACGAAATAAAGGCCTGTTCAAACCTGAGCGGTATTCGCTGCCGCTGTGGGTAGCGGTACAATACCGCGCGGGTTTCGCTCAGGTATTTAGTATCAAGTTCCGCGGCAAAATGTACCGCTACCCACAGCGGCAGCGAATACCGCTCAGGTCCGAACAGGCCTTAAGTGCTGAAACACTACCTACCTTCGTTAACGCACTGTTTTGTCACTTCATCGCTCAAGTAGCCAGTGTTATGTGAAAAAAAACATTAGTTTAGTTAATAAAAAAAGTGTTAGGTAAGTGTTGATTGTAAACTTAATATGTGCTTTATGAATAAGAGAGTTGTTTACTTGCATTATGTGACAGTACAAGATAGCCTTCTGCTATATACCTAGTAGAGATTATTTTAGTATTTGTATCATTTTGTTTGAATGCTGTGTTGTTTTTTATGCAATATTATGTAACAGGCCTTTTTGTTAAAGTTTCTTCCCTACCTGATGCAAATACACCGGGGTTTTGACACGAAAAGCCTTTCTGAATTAGATTTAAAGTAAAACTCGACTTCGTTGTGAAGTTAACCGGTCGGAGTTCTTTTAAACTCGACAGAATTTTAGTGACTTATTCCTAGATGAAGCAAGAGACCGATGCCCGACATCCTCTTTACGAGCACTGCATGCCTGAGGTTCGACTAAAAAGCCGTAAAAGCTTTCTTAGGCAAACGAGCGCAATTACCGAGCAGCCGACGGACACTCGCGTGACACTCTGGCCCACTAAGTGCGCACCACCAGCCAATTATATAGCCCCCGCTGAGAACCTGCCACTAGGCTATGAGCAGCCTTCGTTCCCAGGTTGGCCGTAGCAAGGACAACATGGCCAAATGGGGGTTTATTGATGAAGTAGGTCAGGAGTGTGACCACCAGACCAACCAGGTCACCTCAAACTATGGCTCATATGCTCGAGTGCCCACAGTGCCCAACCACCTGCACAATGGAAGACCTGTACATGGCGAATGCCGCTGCGCTAAAAGTCGCTGGGTTCTGGGCGGAGTCCGTTTAAATTAAATAAGATCAATATATTATATTTGCCATTGACTCGAGAAGAAGAAGAAGAAGTGACTTATCTATTTTTTTTTATTGACTGTATTGTACGAGTAATTCGTTTATTTTTAATATATTTACCACTGTATTAACATTGTAGTGCTATTTAATTTGATAAGGCAATAAGTACGTTTTAGGTGATAGTATTTGTCTGTTGTGCTTCCAGCCGGTTTGGCTCTTTAATGAGAACAATCAATTAGGAATGGCTTATAAGAACTGAATACACACGAAAACGCGAGTTCAAATGAGAGTTTTAGAATCTGGCCCCAGATATTAAACTCTTATTATGAAATATTTTACCTGTTTAAGTGGTCGAACTTGGATTAACATTAGCTTTCCGTCTTAGTATCTTTTTTATGATAACAGCGTCTGGGCTTCCATAATAATAAGCGAATGATATGCAATGTGCCTGCCTGCCCCGTGTAAGGTATGAAGATATTAAATTGTACTGTTATATTTACAAATGTAACACAAAGTGAGATATGAATACTAAAGTTTATTGAGTGTTTAGTATTTTATTTAGATTTAGAAGTAGAGTAAAAGCGACTGTAAATATTTTTTCATATTATGTCATATTCAATAAAGTGCCAGATAATTTTGGATTAAATAAATGCAAAGTTTTTATTGAATCCCCTTTAAGTATCTAGTTCTTATGATATTACCTCTTACGTAATCTTCTTCCTAGTTACCATGACTGAATAGAGCAATCCAGAGAGGAGACTTAATATGTATTTTAGTTAAACAATTCACCATCAAAGACTTATAATAAGAAAGACCCGTCTGTTTCGTCGACCAAACCAAAAAAAAAATATCTATCTTACTATTCATTTTACCTGCCTAAATTATTCTTACCGAGGCTGTGTTCCAAAACGGGTGGAATTTCACACTGAGGAGTGAAAATCACTCGAAGCCGTTCCAAATTGACCCCGAGTGAAACCGAGGTTGACCGAGCTGTCACCTGACAGTTTCCTAGTTGTTTCGGAGCGGGTTAGGGTGACGTGTTCTGACAAGTGCGAATTCTACCGGTGCCTGGAGCCCGATGAAATTCACCTGTCATACGAAGGTTTAGCTCGTTTTGTCTCTTTCTATTCAACGATGGTGAAAATCACTCAGCGAAAAGCGATTTGGAACGTGCCCTGAATTGCTTGTAGATTTTATTAAAATGGCTGAGGGGCAAGATTTACGGAATTTCGTGCCGGTAGAAAGAATAAGGTACAAATCGTAATCAGGGCGGTTCAGTCGCAGCGTCTTAGGCGTCGCAGTGTAGTAACTCATCCAGTTCCATCCTTGTTCCTATAACCAAACTAGATACTGTAACCAGTTAGACAAACGTCTGGTAATTCGTATCTTATTATAAATTACATCTTATGTTGTTTTAAAAGTAATTTATTCAATTTAATCTCTTGTGAATTCTTGTTTGATCATCTTGGTTGACTGGTAGAGAATGCCTTTTGGCATAAAGTCCGCCTATTGTACTTTTAATTTTGTGCAATATAGAATTAATAAACAACAAAGACAGCCTAATATGTCCTAATGCTGAGCACAGGCCTCACATCATCCTCGAGGTGGTCCGAGTCAAACTCCAACATGCGGGCTCAGTGCGTATTGTTAGAGAGGTGAATGTGAAAGGCCAGTGATAAACCTTACAGTCCGATGGTAAGGTAAGGCCGATCAGGCTAAATATCTACTTCTCTTAATTTCATAAGATTGCCTATGAGGAATTAGGTTTAACTACACCATAGGTTGACCGCTTTAAAGTCGACCCTCCTGATGGTGCGCGGGACGCGAGAGGGAGAAGGTTTTAGCCAATCATATCACTTCAATCAGTCACCTGTCGGCTACCGACAGCGAGACGTTCAACGTCAAAGATTGCGCGGTTGCAGCCTTGTGTCTGCTCTACATGAGATAAATACAAATGGAATTGTAGAGTCTACGTAATAAAAAATGTAAAAATGCCTTAAAATGTGGCGAATTTTTCATAGTACTTTCGAAGTTTCGAGGTGTTTTGATTGTTTTTACATTGTTATTGCTATGTCGTTAATTTTCATGATTTTTTCAGGTGAAGACATAATAGGCATAATAGACATAAAGAGGCTACTTGCATGTCTATGACAACTCTTAAAAAGTAAAGTAAAAGCGGCCGTATTTAGTCCCACGTCTAATAAATAATTGATATTTAATTCGTTTATTTTTATTTATAATACTAAAACAAATACTAACACATCTGAAGTTATAAACTTTCTAAATAACAACACGGAGATTTTATTAATCGTGTGTTGAGATATCTCGTTGCGGCGTAATGCCGTGTGTATCCGTGCTACCCCCGCCCTGCGTCCCGCGGACCATCAGGGAGGGTCGACCTTACGGCGGTTAACCTATAGTAAATCAGGTAGGCCACTAGACCAGGTTGGCCATAAAAAACAAAAGCTCAAAGCTTTACATCCCTACTTCTCGTGCAAAGCGCTACTCTTCCACTTTAATAATGCGTAGAGTCATAGTTGGATATTAGTTATAGACCAGTTACCAAGAGTCGAGTAAAAAAGTTTCAAACGAATATAAATAAAAATATTTCTAACCTACTGCCCCAAGGTCATCATAACATAGATGATCAGTATAGGCATCTCTTTGAGATAATATTGCATGAACATAACCATATTTTTCCTAAGAAGAAAGTAACTGTTGATAATTTTAAGTTTAAATTTAGTGATTGGGCCACTCCAGGCATCCATAAAAGTAGAAATAAATTATACGAATTATATGGATTAAAAGCTAACTCAAACTGTCAAAAACTAGTTGAGCATGTTAAATTATATTCAAAAACATTCAAGAAATCATGTCATATTGCAAAGTCCATTTTTTTGAGAGACAAAATAAAACTGGCTAAAAATAAAATCAAAGCCACTTGGAACATAATTAATAAAGAAACCTGTAAATCTAAACCTCTCGATCACTCATTCTCTCTCAAAATTCAAAATAATGTTATTGAGTCTGAGATTGAAATAGCAAATACATTTGAAACTTTTTTTTCTAATATACCTATTGTAACTACAAGCACGTTAAATTCTAGTCCACATATAGCTGAGTCCCTGCTAACATCTAGTGTTGATGGGTGCACAAATCAGTTCTGCTTTGATCATGTTGATTCTCATGACATCCTCAAGGTATTTAAGGAACTTAATATGAAAAATACAGAAGACTTGTGGGGTATTTCGATTAATCTACTCAAATCAATCATTAATACGATATCACCCCACTTAGCTAAACTTTTTAATAATTGCATAGACCAAGGTCAGTTTCCCAACTTGATGAAATTTAGTAAGGTCATCCCGCTTTTTAAATCTGGTAGCAAAAGTGACCCATCTAATTATAGACCCATTTCTATACTACCAGCTCTCAGTAAAATCTTTGAAAAAATTATATTGAACCAGCTGCTTTCACACTTTGATTTAAATAACTTACTACATGAGAAACAATTTGGTTTTACTAAACACAAGAGCACAACTGATGCAGGTGTAGCACTTATCAAACACATATTTGATGCTTGGGAAAACAAGCAAGATGCAGTAGGAATATTTTGTGATCTTTCAAAAGCATTTGATTGCGTGGATCATGAAATATTACTGATTAAGCTAAGACATTACGGTGTTTCAGGTATCTCATCTCAATTAATACAATCCTATCTTACAGATAGAACTCAAAAAGTTAGTATCAACGGAACTGCATCTTCCGGTGCCACCATACGTATGGGAGTGCCCCAGGGATCTATATTAGGACCTTTGCTTTTTCTTATTTATATAAATGATCTTCCTACCTATGTCAAAGATATTTGTGAGATAGTATTATTTGCTGACGATACCTCGTTGATTTTTAAAGTCGACAGAGGTAAGCAAGCATTTGACGATGTAAATAATACTCTCTCAAAAGTACTATGTTGGTTCACTAGTAATAATTTATTACTTAATGCAAAAAAAACAAAGTGCATCAAATTCTCTATGCCCAATGTGAGACAGGTTGATACTATTGTAACTATGAATGACGAGCCATTAGAATTAACAAATTCTACTGTATTTTTAGGAATAACTTTAGATTCTAAGTTGCAATGGGGTCCGCATATAACGGCCCTGGCAGGGAGACTCAGTTCCGCTGCTTGTGCTGTTAGAAAAATACGACTCTTGACTGATATTGAAACAGCAAGACTAGTATATTTTAGCTACTTTCATAGTGTTATGTCGTATGGTCTACTGTTGTGGGGTTCAGCTGCAGACTTGAACACCATTTTTGTACTTCAAAAAAGAGCCATCCGCTCCATTTACAAACTTAGACCACGCGACTCGCTTAGGGAAGTATTTAAGAAGATCGATATTTTAACTGTGCATGCTCAGTATATTTTAGATAACATAATGTATGTGCGCAAAAACTTGCACCTGTTCAAAAAAAACAGTGACACTCATAAACATAATACCAGAAATAAAAACAAATTTAAAACTCCCAGTCTTAGGCTACACAAGGTGGGAAACTCATTTGTTGGTCAATCTGTAAAATACTTTAACAAAATACCTCAAAGTCTTGTTGATCTACCTCTTCACAAGTTTAAGTCTGCAATTAAAGCAAAGTTAATGAAACAAGGTTATTATAATGTAGAGGATTACTTGAACGACAAAAGTTTGTGGTCATAGTAGGAATAATCTGCTCCTCTGCTCAATATTGTGTTCTTTTTTCTACTCGCATTGACTGTACTCTGAATTTATTTTTTGTAAAACAAACAAAGTTGAAAAGAGTAACTATCGAGTTTCTTGCCGGAGTCTTCTCGATAAGAAGCAACGTCCGAACCGGTGGTAGATTCACATTATGTATATTCACGATGTGTACTAATATTGTACTATTTTATTTACGTTTATTATTATTATTTCTGTATACTTTTTTTGACATGTCATAAGTGCTTTGTACAAGCTTAAATGAATAAATGATTTTTTACTTACTTACTTACTTACTTAGTCAAAGTATGGAATATTCTGCCTGCTGCTTTGTTTCCGGACGCTTATAAACCTTCTTCTCTCCGATATCGGGGTTAGCGATCCCACGGAATGTTCGAAAAGGGTTACTATGGAGTGGGTTTGTTAAAAGAAATCATGACAATATGTACAAAATTTATTACACATAAAATATAATTTATAAATACAACTTAATCAGTTCATCACTAACCGCAGACGGGGTGAGTATTCCTAGATCTGTGAAGAGGAGGGTGATGTACGCGGGGGGTGTGTAGTCCACTAGTGGGTGCTGTTTGGAGAGGTCCTTACCGGATTTGATGACGCTGGACAGGTACTTGAACTCGTTGGGCAGATCGCGCTGGTTGAGAGGGTATATCCGGGAGAATTTAAAACTCTCTGTTAGCACGTAGACCGGCTTTTTGAGTTCTAAAGCGGCCATTCCGAGAGTGTATGTGCCGATCTGTGGGACGAAATAGAAAATTGATCTTTTTTGTTGTAATATTTTTTGCTATAGGAAGGAACAATAAGCGCCTCGTCTTCAAAAATTGAAATATTTTCATGTGATTCATTCATTTAAAAATGCTCCCAGTACCTAAAATCTATAGTTTTTATAACGAGTCTGATATGAATGTCGCCTTCATACATCGAATCTCTACAAAGTTTAAAACAAAGTCGCTTTCCGCCGCCCGTAAGCTCAGATCTTTCAAACTATGCAATGGACGTTACTGTGCTTTTTATCAATAGACAGAGCTATTCAAGAGGAAGGTTTATTTGTAAAATGACGCTTGAATTACAAGGACTCTGCATGAGCGCTTAGTCAAAGGAACAGAAAAAAGTGTGTTTTACTCCATTCTCAGCACACTTTTTCATTGGTCATCCTACCCCTGTCACTCATACATGTCAAAAAGAGACGGAAGGCAGGATGTCAATTGGACACGTGTGCCATGCTCGGGATTTCAATTGTATGACGTGCATTATCCAGTTGTGGTACCTTATTAGTATAGTTCGCGTCGTATTTCTTGTACACGAGCGTGCGCAATACCTAAGTTTCAAAAGAAAAAATAGGAATGCGGGACTCGGGACAACTTCAGAGTGGACTAGAAGTTTGACGCGAACTATACTATTTTAGAGCAAATACATTAGTATCTACATTGCCAGGTCGCTTTACTCCATTCATTATAGCCATTAGACAGAAGTCAAAAAAAGGTTCTTTTTAGGGTACACTTTGTGGTAAAAGTAGGTACAACAAACATTATTACTTTTAAGATTTATGCCGAATTTAAATAATCTATTATATACTAATATTATAAAGCTGAAGAGTTTGTTTGGTTGTTTGTCTGCTTGAAAGCTCTAATCTCAGGAACTACTGGTCCGATTTGAAAAAATATTTCAGTGTTAGATAGCCCATTTATCGAGGAAGCCTATAGGATAGGCTATCACGCAATAGGAGTTCCACGCGGACGAAGTCACGGGCAGAAGCTACTTTACTTATTAAGCAGCTGTCACACTTTAAAGTAACTTCAGAATTTATGAGGCTATTGCTTAGATAAATTATTTTGTCTCGCATAAAACTATATTGTCGATGTTAAAAACCTAAAAGAAGCAGAGGTTGAATATCCGTACACATTTTTAACGTCACTTAGTGATAACTCTACCAAATCTAAAATGTTACATAATCCCTTCATACGTTGTGGCGGAAGGGGTTTTAAATTTTGCCAGGTTATACTAATAGGTATACTGAGGTATGTCATCGGTCATTGCAACGTCAATTAATGCAAATTGTCATTCATTTTAGTGTACCTACTTCTATGAGCTTCTTAATTCTAATGTTAAAATGAATGGAGTATAGTATCCACTAAATCATAGAACAGACCTTATTGATAATGCCGCCGCTCTCCGTGACTCCTTCGGCGCCGAGCATGACCAGGTCCACCTGCTCCATGATGTAGCCGACGGCGAGGTCCAGGATCAGCGTCGCGTCGATGCCGGCCGCTACCAGCTGCTTGTGCATCAGTTCACTAGCCAAAACATCATCATTTATATACTTTGGCACAATTACTTGAAGCTGTTTGAACACCTTGAAAAGACTTGCCTTAAAACATTGATGGAATAACGTTGGCTTGCAACATAAGCATGTTATACTAGAAGGATTCGTTCCTTCCGTTCAGGTTAAGGTAGCTCAGTGGTTAGAGCAGTCACCCGGATTGTGAAAGACGCGGGTTCGATTCCGTTTTCTATCTTTAGTAATGAAAACAAAAATTGTAAAACGCTAAAAATAATCATATTGCTTTGAAAATAATTAAAGAGCGAAATTCATATACGAAAAAAAACTCACCCACTGTTTTCTGGACTGGACATTGTGACAAACACCTGAAATCTTTTGTTAGCTTTCGATGCTTCCAGCATTGCTTGTAATACTACTCTAGATCTTGAATGGGTTAATATTTTCTGAAAATTATAAAATCTAATCTTAAAATGGCTCATTTTCAGAGGGTGTTTAGTTTCAACCAGCCAAAAGCAACTCCTATTCCAGTTAAACCTAACCTAATAAAATATATATGATGTAGATGAGGTTAAACATTTGATCACATATAAATATTACTTACACATCCATCTGTTATAAAAGGCAATGCTTCTTTGGCCACTTTTCCTCTAGCTTCCAGCAATGTGTCTAGGAATATGCGACCACGCTGCAGCATTATCTGCTCACATTCTTCAAAAGACTGAAAACAAGCATCTAAATATCACAGAAACAGATAGGGTTGATAGGGGAAAATCCCCTTTTTTGCGTCAGGAAATGCATTTATGCATTCCCAAGGCCCTGGGTCCGGGACACCTGGGATAAGTGGGACTCGGAACTCCTGGGAAAACAAAGATCCCTGCCCACTAAAACCTGACGGTGGTCATCTTCGGCGCAGAATGGAAGGGACCCGGGATCCTCAACAAGGGAGAGACTCCTCGCAGGACCCTTCGGCGCGCAAGGCCGCCTGGCAGCCAGCCTCGGGAGGAGCAAGCTAGACTCCAGTGCACGATAACACAGACCACTGTGTCCGAAGACACGCGTTACCGTCGTCCTCGGGATCGCAAACCGAAACACACGCAGCCTTTTAGTCGCCTCTTACGACAGGCAGGGATACCTCGGTAGTATTCTACACTCCTAACCGCAGGGAACAGGGGATAATCCCCTTTTTTTTATTATAGTGGGGAAATCCTCATGGATACCTCGCCGCGAGGTTATCTCGGACTTCTACCGACTAAAACCTCACGGTACTCGACCTCAACACTTCAGCGGCGAGGCGGGGTCCCTAAAAAGTTTCATTAGAGAGCTTTTTAAGGAAATTGGTATCATTACTATAGGTTCACAATATATTTACAACTGCATTGTTTCGGTAAGAAAAAATATTGGTCTCTATACTAAACACAGTGATATACATTGCAAAAATACTAGGAATAAGGATAAAATTGCGCTTCCACTCTTTAGGCTACAAAAAGTTTTAGGATCCTTTATAGGGCAAGGTATACATTATTACAACAAGATCCCAAAAGCCATTTGTGAGTTACCACTACATAGATTCAAAAATCACATCAAAGCAGCTTTATTGAAGAAGGGGTATTATACTACAAAAGACTACCATAAAGATAAAAATGCCTGGGTGTAAGCTCTCTGCTCGATGCGGGATTAGATAACTCTATAGTAACAGATATTTTATTGTAATACCTAGTTAATACTTAGTTTGTACTCAGTCTCACCAACAATTTTCCTTTCTTAATTGTTTAAATGGCCAAAGTTTATATTCTTTGTTTGTTTTTTTTTTCCATTGTTTTATATTCTTTAGATTAGACACTCAGTAGGTTTATTTGTATCAAAATGACACATCATACTTTACTAACGCCTGTTGTGAACCAAAACAAGTTTAAAAGAGTAACTGCTGAGTTTCTCGCCGGGTCTTCTCAGCGAGAAACAACTCTGATGTGATAAGATTATGTCTGTATACTGTGTATTTATATATCTATATTATTTTAGTAATTATGTCTATTATTTAGTATATCTTGCTTTAAATTTGACGATTTGAAAGTACTCACTGTGAAGGTCTCTTTGTATAAAGTTATTTGAGTTTGTGTTTACAACGCCCCGCCGCCAGTGCTTCCCCATATTGGGGCCCTCTCCAGCCGACGCCCCAATATAGGGGGGAGGCCACGGAAGCACCTTGAGCACACAGGTACTTCGGCCGTTGCGGTGAAAGCCGTGCATTGCGGGCAAAAACACCCCCGTACTCAAGCTCGCTGGCTCCCACCGTACGCGAACCCTACTAGGTCCGCAACCACAATCCACCTAAAAGGTGGATCCGCTGCCGCATCTGGTGCGGCCCCGCCAAGCCGTTAATGGACAAATGTTTGGAGTTGCACCCATAAATATTTTCTTTTTTACTTTCTTTTCTTTAAAATATTCTTAAAATTAGTAACATTTAGTTTTTTGCAATGCTGTAAGCATTTGGTACCGGCCGGCTCACTTGTTACAGCTGGAAAATACATAAATAGCAATGGAATGATGAGTATCACATCCAGAGTGAGCTTTTAAAGTTATAAACTATACTTAACCATAAGTCAAAATAGTGTTTTAGTTTACAAACCTTTACATCAAGTTTAGCTAAAGTGATGAACCTCATGAACAGTTCACAGCCAGAGGATATAGCGGTAACAGGCTGGTCGCAATGCCGCATCGCATCGACAGCCAGCTGTAGGTTTAAATCCAGCTCTCTCACTGTCGCAACTAGAAAGGGTTACTTTTCTTGTCAAGTGGAAATGCCTTATAATTGGTAGGTTACGTGAATAGAATACATGACTGGACTTCATTCCGCAACTTTTAATAGTATGAAATTCAGTCGTTAGTAGACTGTTGTTAGAGTAATGTGTAGTCGCTATTCAGTCGCAAACAAAATTAAGAATGAGTAATACTTTCATCATACTTTATTGTAAAATATAGTAACTTTACCTTTATAGTTCTCTATCACAGTTAAGAGTGTTCGTATAGCTGCCACACCAGCCGATACATCCTCCTCTTCTCTTAAAATTTTTAGAAATATATCTTGTACTTCTGCAATTGTAATTTTACAAAAGTTTTAGGTAATTTGTAGCAAAAAAACTTGAACGAAATAGATAAATTTTAAAAGTTAAGTAAAGCTTACCTTCCTTTTTCATGTTTCTGACTTATTATTAAAATTCTGTTCTAAACTTCAAAGAACTACCTATTTCAATAAATATTTTGTTTACGTAGAAAACATTCGAAAAATATAACCTCAACTTCATTCATCCACAGATACTCCATCGTTTCGTTGTCTCACGCCAACGTCATGTGTCAATGTGTCATGATGTTAGTCAGGCGATGTGTCAGAAACCCGTTTTGTTACCGAATCGAGAAATGAAATCAAGACCGAAGGCCTCCTTATGGAAGGGGCGGGGTTACCTGCTGACAGTGATTTGGAACGTATTTTTTAAATAGAAATTACAGCGCGACAATAATGAGTTGATAAAAAATATTCCGGAACTAAGTACACTAGACTTTTTCCTGGCAACACTTGATTATATCTCAAAACTGCCAAGAGGTTGACACATTTTTTGCGTGTACGAAGTTAATAGAGAGTTTGACCTAAAAATAAAAATAACTTATTATTTTTCCTGAGATATCCGGAATCCATGTTGAGTTTAGCCTTTCGTTTTTCTTTTGTTCTTCCGGTCAATCGTGCTTCCCTCTAACGCTAGTGGCGCCCCCTGCTTACCAAATCTACTACCAGAATGTGGGAGGCCTTCGAACAAAACTAGACGAATTTAACTTTGGAATTTCAACCTCACCTGCAGATTTATTCGCTTCAATTTAAAAGTTGTAGAAATAAGAGAGTGGAAATTAAGTAAATAACATTTCGTTTGACCCGGATTTAGGAAGCCATCTCTACTGGCGTTGGTAAAAAAATAAATAAACCTGAACCAATTTATGAAATTGACGAGCTATTGAGAGAATTTGGTCACACTGTGATAAGACTTTCACCTTATCACTGTTATTCAAACCCTATCGAGTTGACATGGGGAATCGCAAAACAAAGTTATTTTATATTGTTAAACTTCGATGTCTATAAATTACAGCCATTGGCGTGTCTGCCTATTTTTGAGCTGGTGTATTATTATATTATATTAGCAATGTTCTTGACTTTTGACCAGTTGAGTTTATTTGTAAAACTGTTGATTGTATTAATAATTTCACATACCTACCACATAATTTGTTCCAGGTAGATTCACAAAATGTTGGTGCTCAAAACATTAAAGAGCTTAATACATCTTGAGGCATCTAACTCCTTAACGGCTCAGGACTGAAAAAATTGCTGCGAACACGAAAAAAAGATCGAGGAAGAATATCACGAGCGCAGAATAAATTTGTATGATGATATGGATCAATTAGTGATTCAGGTTGGCGCTGACAGCAGCAGTAGTGAAGAGTATGACGATGATGAGTATGACGAGTTGGATGACACGAACGAGGGTGCTGGTTCATCATCGTGGTCACAATAATCCAGTGATGCAAGAGAGTTTGCGGCCAGACACGACCTAACTAGCAGCGGCAGACGATATAGTACAAGTGTACTTGCGACCGGTACCTTCAGGATCCGAGTGAGAAATGCAAAAAAGACAGACTGGTCTACTTTTGAAAATTACATCAAACAGTGGACACCTGGAAACCATGACTTAGCCAAGCACGTAATGGAGATAGAAAAGAGGCGACAAGACTAGATGAGGCCCTCAGGGAAGCCTATCACAAAGCATGTCCGCTCAGAGAAATCAAACTAGGCAAGGGACAACCATGGTGGACCAAGTCACTAGAGAAGTCCAGAAAGAGAACCCGACGCGCTCTCAGGGTGGCCCTCAAAAAGGGTGATGAAGAGAGCTGGCGCAAGTACAAAGACGAAACAAGTTCAAACGCGAGAGCAGAAAAGAGTGTAGGAACAGCTGGAGCGCGTTCTGCGAAGGGATCGAAAAACACCCAGATGCCGCGAGGATGGTCAAAACGCTATCCCAGGACAACACCTGCAAACTAGGAAGTATCAAGAAGGGGGAAGAACTGATAACTGACCCAAAAACGATACTGGGGACTATGATGGAAACTCATTTCCCAGACTGCGAGCACGACATAGACGAAGACATGCCAACCTCCCCAAACCCCACAGTGGTAAGGGCAGGCGAGGCCATCGCCATATCGGAAGAACAACTGGTATGGAACATCTCCTCCTTCCAGCCATACAAGGCGGCAGGCCCGGATGAAATATTTCCAAAAATTCTGCAAGTAGCGATAAAGTACATTAAGGAAGATCTCTTAAAACTGTTCAACAGCAGTATAAGAATGCAATAGATATCCAAGAAGTGGAGGGAAGTCAAGTAGTTTTCCTACTGAAACCTGGCAAGGCCACATATCAGGAGGCGAAGGCCTTCAGATGTATTAGCCTATCCTCGTTTCTATTGAAGACAATGGAAAAGATCCTGGACAGAACTATCAAAGCCCAGATAGAGAACAGTGGATCCCCGCTACATGAGAACCAACATGCATACATGGAGGGAAAGTCCACAGAAACAGCTCTCCACAACCTAGTTACTAGAGTACAAAGGTCTCTGAGCAAGAAGGAATACGCACTGGGCTGCTTCTTCGACGTAGAAGGGGCATTCGACAAGGCCAGCCCTAAATCGATAGAAGCCACCTTAGACCGCGAAGGCATACACAAAGACATATATAAGGATGGGTGAAGAATATGCTTCAACAACGAATGATAAAGGCAGAGTTAGCATGGGTTACACATGCGTTCAGAGCGAGAAGAGGATTCCCGCAAGGGGGATGCCTACCCCCTCTACTATGGTGCATTCTAATAGATCAACTAGTCAGCGAGATAAACAAGACACACATATACACACAGGTGTACTCTGATGACGGGCAATTGCTAGTAACTGGAAAGGTCCTCAGCGTCATGTGCAACAACATGAACAAGGTACTGAAAGCGGCGCTATCATGGTGCAGAAGTACCTCAATCCCGAAAAGACGGAACTAGGACTAGTTTCACCAAAAAACGTAAAATTGGGAGAAAAGAAACAGTGCAGATAGACAACTCCGAACTTGAAATGGTCGAGGAGATTAAATACCTAGGAGTCACGCTGGACAGCAAACTAACTTTTAAAGCACACATAAGCAACACCTTTTTTTTTTTTTTTGCGACAGGAAATGCATTTAGGCATTCCCAAGGCCCTGGGTTCGGGACACCTGGGATATGTGGGACTCGGAACTCCTGGGAAAACAGAGACCCCTACCCACTAAAACCTGACGGTGGTCATCTTCGGCGCAGAATGGAAGGGACCCGGGATCCCCAACGAGGGAGAGACTCCTCGCAGGACCCTTCGGCGCGCAAGGCCGCCTGGCAGCCAGCCTCGGGAGGAGCAAGCTCAACTCCAGTGCACGATAACACAGACCACTGTGTCCGAAGACACGCGTTACCGTCATCCTCGGGATCGCAAACCGAAACACACGCAGGCCCCCCCGCGTGCGCTTCGCGACCCCAAGGGCCCTTTTAGTCGCCTCTTACGACAGGCAGGGATACCTCGGTAGTATTCTCGTCCCCTAACCGCAGGGAACACATAAGCAACACCTGCTCTAAGGCCAAAATGGCCATGATGCAATGTAAGAGAGCCATAGGACGCACATGGGGAATCGGACCGGCGACAGTACTATGGATATACAAAGCAATAATCCTGCCACGAATCCTTCACGGATCACTGGTATGATGGCATAAGGCGGCACTAACGACCAACAAACTAGAGCTAGACAAGGTCCAAAGACTAGTGGCACTGATGATCACAGGCGCAATAAGAACAACACCGACATCAGCGCTAGAGATCGTGCTCGGGCTAGAACCACTTGACCTAGTGATTAAAGGAAGAGCGACCGAACCATGGTTCAAACTTAGGAGCACGAACCTCTGGATCGGTAACCACACGGACAGAGGGCATCTACGCATTGGAAGTGAAATCGAGAGCAACATGTCAATGATCTTTGCCAACAACGACCTAACAAGGAAATAAAAGATCTTTGACAAGAAATACGACACGGTTGGCGTAGTGCGCTGTAGCACGGTTTCTCGCCTCGATTTCCGTAGTGTCCCGGGTTCGATTCCCGGTCGGGTCAATTTAGGAAACGATCTTTTCTGAATTGACTCGGGTCTGGGTGTGCTGGGAGACGGCCCTAGCTTATTTCCTTGTGTGGTACCTCGTAACACAGGGATATTAATCCCTACTTCGAGACCATTACAAGAGGTGTGTTGTCTGGCGCATATTTATTATTTATTTATTTATTTAAATACAGAGTACATACATTACAGAGGACAAATAGACGAATGGAACATAGACACAAGCGGAACAGTTTGCTACTCAGATGGCTCCAGAATTGAGTCAATGAAGCTATCTGGCGCGGGTGTGCACATAAGGTGCGAGGATGGTACAGTAATAAACAGATCAATCTGCCTAGGCAGTTTGGCCAACGTATTCCAAACAGAAATATACGCTATCATGGAATGCGCAGATATATTAGACAACGCAACAGCGTCACCAAGGCCACTATCTACAGTGACAGCCAGGCAGCGCTGAAAGCACTTAGCAAAGCAGAGACGACATCAGCAACTGTCAGAGAATGCAAAAAAGCTCTAGGGAAACTCGCAAACAAAATAAAAGTAGTGATTGCATGGGTTCCTGGACACGAGGGGAATGCCGGCAACGAGCTAGCAGACGAACTAGCTAGGGGTGGTGCCACTTAAGGCTTAGTGGGTCCGGAACCCAGGCTGCCAATAGCACACAACATCACCAAGGGAGTAATCAAATGGAAAACCACAGAAGCAACAAATAGACGTTGGAAGGCAGCAACAGGTATGCGACAGTCCAAAATGTTTATCAGCGCAATGAACATGAAGAAGACAGGTCAACTACTGAAGCTGTCAAGGAACAGTGTACGTATGGTCATAGAAATCGCCACAGGACACTCTAGACTTAACAGGCACCTAACAGTAATACCTAAGGCATCAAAGACAGCGAGGAAACGAGTTTCCACCTATTCGCCGAATGCCCGATGTACTCACACATTCGGTAGGAACTCATGGGGTCAGACTCGTTAGATGAAGAAGATCTGAAAGAACTGACGGTGGACCAGATAGTAAGATTCTGCAGAGCAACAGGAAGATTCAACGGGACGCCGTGAAAACAACCTAAAGAAATGGCCGGGGAAATGGGTGAAATGGCCCACAACAAGCGGACCGATCACCCGGCCCACTGCCAGCGTCCCCAGTTGAAATAATAATAATAATAATAACCTGTGACCGGACGAGACTACTAGCAGCAGCAGAAGATATACTAGTAGTGCAAGAGTGTCTGCGACCGGACAAGACTGTACTAGTGGCGGCAGAAGTTATACTAGGAGCGCAAGAATGTCTACGACTGGACGAGACTGTACTAGTAGTGGCAGAAAATGTGCAAGTAATGCAAGTGAGTCAGCGACTGCTGAAGTTTTGACAGTTAGGTTTTTACGTGAATAATTGTACATAGTTTGGAGTTTCAATGAGTGTGCATGTAATGTATATTTCGTGGTAATGTGTAAGTCGACCAACGAGAGGTTTTTATGCTTCAAGGCTTTAATTTTCTTCTCTCTCTCGTTATATATAAATGGTCCAGGAATTGAAGTGTTAGCCAACCTTACGTCAACACGCAAGGATGGTTTAATTACTCAAAACCAGATTCGATTCGTTTTAAATAAAATATAATTAGTATAGAACAGAGCGTATTCCCATCTAAAAGGCAAGCAACGCATCGGTGACACCTCTGGTGTTGCAGTTGTCCATGGGCGGAGGTGATCACTCTCCATCAGGTGACCTTCTAGCTCGTTTGCTCCCTATTACATAAAAAAAAAAAAAAACATTTTCTAGTCTAATCCTGAGTTTCATTATGTATTTATAAGATCCCAGCTTGAGGTATGTATAACTGAGGTATGTATGAACTGACTTGTATATAGTCTAGATAGCAAAGTTGTTCATTCCTGGTTGTTAAAGTAAATAGTTATGAAGTAACAAAATACAGCTTCCACTTGTATCGACCATTTAAGTATTTGATAACGGTGTTTACAAGATCATGTGAGTTCACATTAACTTATTAATGTTGAAGTTAAGTATCTGTCGATCCAGTATGACCTAGAGTTAGGGCTTAGCTAGGTTTACTAGGTATTACAGGGAGGAAGCTGAGCGTCGGAGACAAGTATCTTCCGATTGAACGAAGGTGACGGGAGTATCTCTGTGTAACAGATTAGCTTGGTTGCAGTTTAGGTCTTGTAGTGTTGAGAGAATCTAGTGTTTGGAGGCAAATAGTATAATTTGTAATAGAGTCAGGAGAACTGCTCCATGAGGAGGCTGACGTTAAGCTCGGGTAGCTGACTTGTGTCCTTTTTAGGATACATTTAAGTGGAGCGGCTGGCAGATCGATCCTTGACCTCACGAGGTCATCAGTGCATGGTCGGCGGCGGGGTTGCAACGATACTGGGTACCAAATACATTTCATGTCTTGCGATTGACCTTCGACCTTAGTTTGGCCAGACTAAACTCATACCAATGATTAAACAATACAATAAATCCATGGTTCTTGGGGAGACTGCCAAGATCGCCTAAATAATTCCATGTCTTCGGACGTGTTGAAATAAACGCTTCTCAGCGATAGAAGTTCAATACGCGCCCCTTTAAGCTGATTACAGCGCCATACGTGCGTAAGGATTCCCCGTGTCAGAGTGATATCGGTAACTGACTGGCGAACTATATTCGCACATTTTCTAAACGCTTTAATTCATGCCATCCGATTCACTTACTCAGTACAACTATGGTCTATCTAAATCAAGTACACGAAAGCACAGATCTGAAGCCATCATAAATATAGAGGCGAAGCCGGTCATAAACGATTTTAACCAAGTGGTTAAAATTTTTCGTTATTAACGATTTATTAACCGCAACGTATGCTTGTTACCGTTAGATACCACCGATAGATGGCGTCAGCGGCTTGAAATTCGTATCGCGAGTTGCGCGATAATGCCAGATTGTGAATACTGCACTGCAACACGCACTAGGCACTCTGTGTAATTGTGTATAAAGCTTAGACAACGAATAATATGTGGATGGAAAAGTCGAAAGCAGAAAGTTTGACTTAGGAACTTTTGGACTAGTTACTCCGAGGTGAGCCCGAGGGAGGAGGGCACAAACAAAGAAGGTCCCGTTTTTGTTTTTTGAGTACATCTCGAAAACGAACGATTTTGTCATAGTACCGACGTAATAAAAGCTGTTAAAATTTTCTACAACTTTAGCTTCAACACTTTTTATCAAGCTCCAATCTTTGCCTAGCTATGAGTTTCGAAAAATAGTCGATTTGCAAAAATGTGGAATCCTCTGAAGCACATTGTATCAATACGAATTTGAGAAAATCATTTCTTAATACTCACCCACACTATTAAAAACACCGTCAAATAATTTAAAATAGAATATCAATCATTTAATGTAAATGTATATGGGCAGAAGGAACATTTTTTAATTAGATAGTATCCTGAAATCTGCGGCCGCAGCTGTGAAAACTCATGAAGCAATGTAATAAATAACACACTAGGTAGGATTCAGTGTAGGTATTTACTACGTCTGCTGGTTGCTTTGAAACTTTATAAACATATAGAAGTTTTTAAAAGAGAGTATTAAAAATGTTATTAAATGAAAACTATATTAGAAAAAATATTATTGTGATTTAAAAGTGCCTGATAGGTAAAGTGCCAGATAGTGACTTGCATCATCATCCGTGCGGTCTATCCCGGTTGTGAAATCACACTGGTGTGAGGGGTCCCAGGGTCCACCTTTCTTATTTTCTTGGCCCGGTTCGCGCGGTCTTGTGCATCCTCAGTGGTGAGTCTGTTGGCACGCATGTCACCCTTGACTGATAGGTAAGACTTTATAGGTAAAAAAAAAACTTATAATTGTAATTGTATTATTAAGATGAATATTTACACTGTGATCAGAACAAAACATTGATTTTTAATTACTATGAACTACATTTAAAGTACATAACTCAAATATGTATGAGTGTGTTTGTAATGTAGGTGTGAGGGGAAGTGTGTGCGTGAGAGATGTACGGCCCGCACAAACGACGCAAACGCGCGGATTTCTTTTATAAGTTGAGATTAGTCCGCATACGTGTGCGAAAAGTGCGCGCTAGTCCTAGGCGCTTAGTTCAACCTTATGTGCATAATTTAAAGACGTGTTGCAGTCCGCGGATAAAAGTCTGAGTTATGCGTCGTTTGCGCAAGCGGTTAAAACTGTGTAATGTGTGTGCGTGATGAGTGTGTGTGGTAACTTTAAAAACATATAGGTAAGTATATTACAAAAAAGGATCGCGTTCAGTAATCTCGCATTCAATATCACTAATATCGGTGCTGTCTTGATCTGATAATTCAGAATCTGTGACGCTATCTAAGCCTTCCCTTCGGAATAAGCTTAAATTAGATCGAATGGACTTTAATTTCACGGTTCTTGAATTATGTAGCCGGTTTTTGATTTTGGTGTGCGTTCTTGAAAAAAGGCTCCAATTACGTTCCGAAGCAGCAGATGATGGGGGCACACTCAAAATTTTGATGGCTATTTTAGCAATGTCTAGGTTAGAAGCAAAAGTTTTCCACCAAATTCTAGGTTCCAAATCTTTGACTGGAGTCCAAATCACTTTGGCATTATCAAAAAAATTCTCTTTTACCCTAAATTCTGCCATTTCTTTGAGTGCTTTAGCAACTTCAATGCCTGACGTTAAACAAACTTGTCGTAAATATTCTGCAACCGTACTTATCTCCTCATCACTTAGACAAACGCCACAATATCGTGGATCGAGTTGGTGTGCCGCGTAGTGAATGGGCTGCACGCAAAAATCTTTTCTTTTTTGGATAGTTGAGAATATAAAAATTTTGTCGGGTTCACTTAAAAACGCTGCTGTTTCCAATTCTGTGGTTAACTCTTGACTCAATGCATTGAAAATAAAAGGCACATCTGAAAGTAGAGCAGTTTTATTTTCAGATATCGAAATAGCCTTGGCCATTGGTTCGAGGACTTTAACCACCTCGTCAACTTTTGTCCATAACTGGCTGTTAAAAATAATGGTTTTTATCTGGCCAAATGTCACGAAACCAACGTCGTATATGTTGGTTCCGTGACATTTGGCAAGCAGCTCCAGCGCAACTCTGTTTTCTTTATAGGAATTAATCGTAATATACGCCCCGCTCCATCTCGTTTTTGAAAATAATTTAAGGCTGGTTCTGGTTCGGCCGTATTTTTCAATTTGAAACTTTTCAAATGATGCCTGTATAAGGTGCGCCCTTTTTATGTATTGGATAACTGTGCCGACATTGCGTAGGACCTCCTCAAAAAGAGTTAAATTAAAAACATCTTTAAAGATCAAATTTATAGCATGACTTACGCATCCTACGCAAGCAATGTGAGGGTATTTAGCTTTTACAATTGCCCAAGCTGCCTTCATATTAGCGGCATTATCAGTTATAACGGCCACGAATTTCGCAGGGCCAACTTCTTCAATAATTTCGATCATTTTCCCACTCAAAAATTGTCCAGTTTCTCTTTGAGTTTCAGAGTATATGGCATTATAAAAAAATTGTTTCGGCGTTGTAATAATAAAATTTAGTGCCCCTTTACCAACAACGTTTGTCCAGCCATCACAAATTAGACCAAGAGAAATAGATTTTGTGAGTATATCTCCAATTTCCTCTTTAATTCGCATGTACTCAGCCTCTAAAAGTGAAGTACTTAAATCATGTGTGGACGGCACTGTATAAGATGGGTTTAAAACTTTGAAAACATCTTTCCAATATTCACTTTCTAGCAGCGACAACGGAACCCCACTAGCATAAATGGCTCTCGCTACAACAGTGTCAATGTCTCCATGGCTAACGGATAAACCTTCACTTGATGAGGACTCTAATTCAGATGGCATCAATGTATTTCCTACGGCGTATGCGGTAGTGGTTGCATTTGTTCTGCTCGCTGATGATATGTCTATCGTTGTCGAGGTGGATGATCTTGATGCAGGTAATAAGGCCGGAATTGGCGTAATATTGGCGCGGTTATTACTTTTTTCAGGACAAAACGTTTTTTTCACCTCAATCGGACATTCTTTACATTTTAATACATGTTCTTTAAGTCTAGTTGCCTGGGCTGCTTTATATTGCACGTTACAGTAATTACAAGTAACATGTTTTTTGCCACCACTTTCAGATATCATTAAAAAATGTTCCCAAACACTACCAAAACTACGCGGCATGTTTTGTTCGTTAATAAGAGCTCCACACTAAAACAAACAAACGTGTCCACGATCACTGTACCTGCGAAACTGGAAACAATAATGTAATAAATCGCTCAAGGGAACGAACACTTTGTGTCATTTACGCGCAAACAGGATGACGATGTCTACTTTCCGTGAGTTAGAATAATGCACTGCACGCACTGCGCGCTCGTCGGCTGTCGACAATAGTACTCTGTGGCTGTCGCGCTCACTCGCTACCCAAACGACGACGTTGCCACTTCGTTCAATCGAAGCGGCAACGTCTCGTTTGTTCAAGTTATGTACATTTTAGTTACCTACGTAATTTTTTTTACGTAAACTTATAGCTGGATTATTTATATTATATATGGTTTTTAAAATCTAAGATGTTTGATGACTGTTTATCCTTCGGATATCGATTTTTCGCTTCACCTAGCTACCTACAATATAAAGACCGATTATTTACCCTTTTTATTTGTCGCAGTTGGATAATAACCGTTAATAACCACGGTAGCTTAGCTAACCATGAAGGTTAAGTAACGGTAACTAACGGGTGTTTTACAAATATAGTCTTCACGCATAACTATCCTTCGAGCTCACGTCATTCGAGATTTCGATGCATCTACGCGACGTAGCGAACTGTCGAGCTCATGAATAGGGTACTTATTTGTATTTTTTTTGTTGGGGTAAGTAATCGATAGACCGCTCAAAAATAAAAACAGGTAATAAAATATTTAGACAATATGTACCAAACCTTCCCTTCAAACTTCAAAGTATGTATTTAAAAATCATATTTTTAGAGTTGCCCAAAACGCAAGTGACGTCATTTAGGTATTATTTCTTTGCGTTCTTCAGCAGCTACGAGTACCTATATCGAATTTTGCGTTTATGAATATGGTTTCTTGACAAAAGTTGCTATAAATTGTAGATTAACGAATGGTACTTACATAGTTCTTATATTTGCTTTATACTTTCGAAAATGGATTTGCCCACCCAAGTTTGAGGGGCCATAAAATGAATTGTTCAAAATCAAAAGTTTTTAAAGATCCATTTTAATTGTATTTTTAGATCATATTGAAATATTTTTAGAATCTGATGATATTGTCAAATGCCCTTTTTATGCCGATCTTAAGTCTTTGAGGAAAAGTTCTCGTGTATTATTTTAATATTCGATTAAAGGCATTCGATTTCAAGTAGGAAACGCAGTGGAACGCCTGTCTTATGTACTAAGCAAAGGAGCCGTTGCAAGCTCGTGCAGCCAATGTACCTGTTAAAAGTTGTCAGGGAAAGCCCCTGACAGGCACTAGCCCACCATTCTGGTTTGGATATCTACTATTACAAATCTTGTTACATTTTGGTAAACGTTGACCAGTTAAACCATTGATTTCACGGTACCGTTGCGTAACCTTTCGTTGTATTGTTTAAGTCGTTTTTGAATTGTTTTAAACAAATCAAAGGGAAATACGAATACCTACTTATGAAAAAAATACAGAGTGAGCTGTATGATTTTAAAAGAAAATTGTAATCAGTCCCTTTACACAATATTATAAAATGTCACCTAAGCTTGAATGAAGAGAGAAAATAAAGGATTTTATTATTATTATTTTAATTAATAAAAGTCATAAAATAACACTGTCAACTCATAATTGAATCATTATTATTGTTAAAAAAACTACCGTTTCAGTAGCATACAATTTCTATAAACCTTGGATGGATCGGAACCGTTGGATTTCACCTCTAAGACTGCTGTTCTGTCTTCTTTAATATCCAGCATACCTCCTAACTAAAGAGAACTAAGCGAAGAATAGACATATGTCATGATTAAAAATCTTAGGCCCATATTCTAAACCAAAATCTGTACCTACTTATACTTTAGTATATGTAGATCAGAGTGACTTTTTTGTGTGAAGAACTTTTTCAAATCTCTAGTCAAGCACAGATCAATGCTCGGGTAATGTTCTAGATTACGAGCCTTTACCTACTATACAGGGTGGTCCAAACATACACGTCAATAAAACTTTTTGAGCTTTCACACACTCAGGGGTATCCAAAAACAGCCCATGTATGTTACCCGATTTTTTGTAGTTTTCGAAATTAAATTTTTTACGAATTTTTGGAAATTTCGGGGGAGGGTCACTTTTCCGGTTACTGTGGTGCGATTTGTTGAGGATAATGCTGTTTTTTTTCCACTATGAGATGAATACTAGGTTTAGTAAATTCGAAAGCTTTTACGCCCATTTAGCGCTCGTCAAAATCAATATTTTCCCTAAGGCTTTCAAGTCATTCAAAAAAAACTTCACAACTTTCTCAACTATCTATCATTCAAATTTGAGTGAGCTTCTTCAACGGCATCATACTTAAATTTTCATTCAAAATGTCAGAAGTAAAAATTCTAGTTTAAAGAATTTCAAATAAAACTTGATTTTAAGTAAACTAAAAACATCTTAATCATCAATCTATATTGCTTAAAATAGATGAAAACAACAGTGTACAGTGTGACCGGTACTCTGCTGTTTTCATGTAGGTACTGAAAAGTGACTCAACCCAAAAATTTCCAAAAATTTGTAAAAAATTCATAACTCGAAAACTACAAAAAATCACGTAGCATACATGGGGTATTTTTGCATACACCTGAGTGTGACGAAGCTAAAAAAAATATTGACGTGTATGTTTGGACCATCCTGTATAGTTTTAGCTATCTATATTCACCTAAGTACTATATTTTTAAATTTCCTTCGAAGGATGTAGAATACCCAGATAGATTCACAACATTAAATTACTGTTAGATGTAGTAATTCATAGTCGATACAGTAATCAATATAGTAATCAATATTTATTTATTGTAAGTAATGAGTAAAGTTAATTAGCGTTACAACGAACGACGTTGAAATGACCTTTCGGTATAAAACAAATGTAACAATAATTTCCACGCGCCAACTAGTGACCAATAGTACGTTTGAAGCTTCGTCTAGCGACAACCAGCTCGACAGCGGACAGCCGGCAAGATCTGGCAAGACGACAACAATGAAAATTCCATGATGTTTCAATTTTTCAAGCGTAGGAAATGACGCGCGTTGTTTAAGGGAAAGTCATGGCCGTAGCTGGAAGGCGGCTTACCTGCGCCGGCTGCGATGTGGACAATACAGTGTGGTTGGTCGGATTACTTAGACGCCTGCTTGGCTGTGATACGTCCTAGGAGTTACGCAAGTTTGTAAACTTGGTGGGCGAGTGAACTGACAATACTGACATGGGGAACACGGCGTCAATCAAAGCGAACGATAAAAGGCGATGGCAGTGAGTATCGATTGTGCTAGTTTGCTTTACGATTTAATTGGTTAAATGATTATAGCATGCTCTAAGGTTGAATGTAAACTTCGAATCGATGTATCAATAACGTGTGTAGTTAGGAAACACTTTTATGAAGCGTTTGTTGTGCAGACATCGGAAATATTAACAGATTGTTGAAATGCTTTAAAATTCAACTAATCAACGCGACACATCCTGGATTTACATGTTGTTTACACGAATTACTTTATCGTAAAAATGGTACATTACATGTTACTGCGATTCTCGACCCTATTAACCTTACCAAAGTCAGTTGTTAAAAGTAGGTTCCTACCTTTATTCCTTTCAACATTTTTGGTAAATGGGTGATTTGACTGTGTTTCTGAAATAGTACAGTGGATCTGTCTGTAGAGAAGATAATAGTTAACTACTGAAGTTTGTCTAAACTAGAGCTTGAATATTTTATAACTAAACGGACATAGTATCAAACTACTTCACCGAATTTTCCGCTATCGATTTAAATTGTTATAGTTTTAGTAACTACCTAGTTATTGTACACGACGTACAACATAGGCACCGAATTCTAGCTCATCATCCTTTATAATTCCAAACTTCACACTGATAATTAAATATACCAACGTATTTACTCAATTGAAATTTGATTTACCTCTTATTGTTTCCATAGGTAAAAATATAAAGTTGAGTTACGACTACGATCGTCGAGTTTAGTCAGATTACGAAACCCTGGTTTCCGTCAACTGCCTGGATGTATATTTAACGCAGCCTGAATTTAAGAGTTTGGATTGTAATTTAAGTTAATTACTCGTACTTATTTTTTTTTTGTTTTAGTACTACCTATTTATGTAAATGAAACGAGTACCTGATTGTTTCTTTTCTTAATCTAATCTCACTGTGCGTGGTTAGTAAATGTATTCAGCGACAAACGGAGAAGCCGTCAAAATTGTATTTCTTGAAGATGTAAAACTAGCATTAAACTGCGTAACAGTGCGTTATAGTGCGAAGACTGCTCTAGAAAGTAACAGCGGGTTCGTTAGTTTACGAAACAACTCAATGTTTTGACGGGGATCGGATGCTAACCGTATTATGGCTTGCGCCACAGATTGGAATCACTGAGTCGAGTATCGCAAATATTCAAGCTACTTAGATAGGTATTAGTACAATATAACCTATTGCTTTATATTGCATTCATGGCAGATAATTTAAGATGAGACGTTCTTAGGAACGTTTGAAATATTTTTGGGTAGACTCTAAGCTCACCGTAAAGTTAAACACTGGTTGGAGTAAATTGTGGCTAGACGTAAACATTTATCCTATTACTCGTAGTTCTGAGAAAAAAATAGGGTCTTTGTAGATATGAGACAGGTGATCTGTAGAGAGACCCTACTGTTTAACCCTATTTTCTCCGGAGTCCTTTAAAATGAATTGCTTAAAAAGGCATCATTCCTTTTTGGTTGAGGTAAGTTGTTCAACGAAGTTGCATGAAATAGTTACACATATGAAAACTAACACCTTTAGTAAGGGTAATATTATTGTTGTTTGGAGCGAACTTTATTACGAAAAGTATCACGCACTGATAACTAGTTTGAATGAAAATATTGCGTTGCAGCTGCGATGTGTCATTTGCCTATGCGTATGCTATTAAATATATTTTATCCTCGTCATACCGTGTGCAATTACGGAAAAGAATAGTCCTGTTTACCAGATATTTTTACACCAGGAACTAAAACTTACTAACAATTATTTCAAAACTTTTGTACTACGAGTACATTTTTCAACAGATTATAGAAGCCTAGAGTAACCCTATCTGATAGACCGAAACACTCTCCTTGACACAGGTAGTTAGAGTAAAGAAAAGAAGGTCGTGGATTATTCGATTATACTTTTTTGAACAGTACCATTTGGTGACGCCAGTATCGTCGTTAGCTACATAAAAGTGCAATAAGTATTATTTCTTATTTAATTTAGTCATAAAATAAATACCAAAATACGGTTCTTCTCGATGTAGGTAATCAAAATCCGAATTAGTTTTTATTAAAATATTAATATTAAAGTACAACTACAAATAACTTTAAATTACAATCTAACAATAATCACTTGATAGTATCAAGTCAAGTCATAGTTACAGTAATATTTTTAACATTGAAAAAATAATGAGCTAAAAATAATTTTCCGGAATGATACGGAAGTCAGGGCGCAAAATAAAGTAGGTAAATAAGAGTATGATTGCTTATTCGTCATTTATAAACATGCAGCACCTACTTAAAGTACAGAACGGTCACCCACCACCAGTCTTTGTTGTACGAAGAGTGAGTGACTAAGTAGGTAAACATTTCTGTTGTTTTTAAAATATTCCATGCTCCTTTTCTGGTCACACACTTGTAAAAACTTACCTAAGTTGTAAATAAAACTACTGTAGGGAATCAACTTTTAACATCAATAGTTAAGGAAATGCATTAATATAGATCAGTCAATACTTACAATTCTGAATAAGACCCACTTAGTATTTAATATTTAGGCGATAACATCTTGTTGCTACAAACTATCTACTCACCGGTTGTTGTTTGTGCGCTGTTAGTAGGAAACAAGTTATCAAACGATCGTAGAATCGCATTATGCGGCAGGTACTTTTAAGGCAACCTTTAAATGATTATAAATATACTAATTTTGTTTTTGGGTCCAAATAGAATCTTTGCTTTACTGCAGTCGCCAAAGTTTAAACGTAAACCTGGAGACTTCGTACTGTCTATGGGTACAATGGTTTGCGACTTGATAAAAAAGTAAATCAATAAGGCACATATATGGGACTGTATATAATATGGGACATCATGACAAGTGGTGTGTTGTCTGGCACATTATTATATGAAACAACACAACAAAATATATAAAATAATAATAATATGATCGTATTAAGCATATATATTCATTTCTATATTTAGGATTTCAAAATACACATGTCAAAATGTAATAATCTATGAGCAACGAAAGTGCAAGTGTTCATTGTCAACAAATGAAGCAGTTGACCTCGAATTCTTAGATCTAGAGTAACAGACATCATGACAGTCATTCAAGCGTAAGATATTAATGTTTTCCATAAGTCATCGTCTGCACAATTCGCACTGCCCCGCACCGCTGTTGTCGTCACCGTTATAAATGGTGAACATTAGTGACCCAGATTTTTATACGTCACTAGCTTTCCGCCCGCGGCTTCGCCCGCGCTATCGTTCTATATAATGACCTAATTACTAAATCTTTATAAATTGTAGTCGATGTGTTATTCTGATGTTTAAGCCATATTACTGTGAAGTTTCATCTAAATGCGTTCAGTAGTTTTTGCGTGAAAGAGTAACAAACATATATACATCCTCACAAACTTTTGCATTTATAATATTAAAGTAAGAATTTTAAGTAATAGCCTATGTTATTATGACGTCAAGACGTTCCTAATAATGATGTTGTCATCGAAACTACCTTTGCACCATTCATTGACATAGGTATAATCAATGCTTTGCACAGCCGCCGCCAGCTCAAATCACTTGGTATTATTTCCATGTTCCTATCTACATCATAAAATACCGCAAACCTGCTTATTTATTAGCGGAACATTTTTACTTATTTACTATAGTCGATGCATATAAGTGTAGTATCCGATGCCACCTAGTATCTTTACGTATATGATCAATAGTTATCTTATAATTCATCGTCATATGAACTATTATATTATATGTAGGTGAGGCCACAAGTACATTTAATGTATTGTTATAGTATTACTTATTCAGTCCTATCATGCTTTATTATTGTGACACATTTTTAAAGATTGTATTGACAAAACAACTTATCGTATTGTGTAACGTATAATATCATATTACATGGCATTAGCATTTAGCACAGTCTTATAATTTTTTTAAACTGTGGCATTAGTATAATGGGTTACTAGTTTTATTTATTTTCGTATCTCTTATTATTGTGTCAACTGCACGACCATGTCCATACAAATTCATGTGATCTGTAATTTTATTGGATGTAATTTGATCAAGAAATAAATAATTTAGCTACTAGCTGAGTTTATTTGCAGCCGTTAACTAAACAATGTACTTAATTGAGTTAGACTGGGAGCTGGGCGATCAACAAAGTCAATTATATACGGTTACAGAAAATGAGCCTCATTCCGACATGCCAGGAAGACAGGGGAAATTAAACGATTTTCACATGCAAGCCTACAATATTGGCCGCTACAGTCGGCAGTACTCTAGAATAGATAATTTGAAAACGCCATTGATATTACTTATTATAAGGAAGCTATGAATATGACTGTCGCGTAACCCGTTACCTATTGTAAGTAATATTTTCTTTAAAGCATGTATACTTATATATCAGAATTATGTATTAATAAAAAAAAAATATTTATATGTTTGCAAATACAGGTACATTAACAGTTTGTTTTACAGACCCTACCTGAAAAAGACATCAACGAACTTTTTACATCCTTTTTTAGCATATACGTTTTGCCTATCCTGTTCATATACCGGGTGATTATCGAATAACTTCCGAAAACGATATGGCATACTCAGTAAGTGATGTAGTAACTATACAAGCGAAAATTGATTTTTTCAATTAACTTTAATTTTAAGGTTTTCATACAAAAAATACTGACAGTTCGAGTGATTTGTATGGTGATTTCATTTTCACTTAGATAGTTTTTACATCACTTAGTGAGTATGCTATATCGTTTTCGAAAGATATTTGATAATTAGCCGGTATGCTTTTAACTTTAAAACTTGTAGTGCTCAATAAAAGTAGGTGAATAATGAGCAGCTTAATATGACATACCTTAATTATTAACGTTACCCATACTTAACTTTGAGGTTAAGCTAGATCTAAATCAATAAATAAACAACTGTCATGAAAAAACTATATTGAATCATTTGTGCACTGCTCAATGTTTTGCTGATTTCGTAAGACAAAACCACTGTTTCATGATTAGCTGTTTTTGCTACGAATACCTCGGCCACCTCGGCCTAGTACTTGCTGGTCTAGCGACCGTTTCGCAAGTCAGACGTCAGTCAACCGGCGGCAGACTAATGTAATGCCTGTCATCCAACGAGGAATTATGAGCCAACTCAAATTAGAAACAAAACGTTTTTTAATCACAGACTATTTTACAAGTTCTTGTGTCATTTTATTGAATAAGTTCACGCATGTTTATCAGGTTAGTATCAAGTATTTAGGTAAAAGTACTTTTTTGCCGTAGATCTTATATGACAATAATTTTAATAATATAATTGATTGTAAAAAAAGTAAAGTAAAAGTAACAAGTTATTTATTGGCAAACAGAATGAAGCATACAAAATTTGAAGACAGAAACAAACAACAAAATAATGATTAAAATGAAAAGTAAGACAGAAAAAAAGAGGAGCCAACTAGGTACCTGTCTCAGCATTGTGACCTAATAATCATTTTCAAACTTATGAAATAATTAAATATGCGCCAGACAACACACCACTTGTCCTGGTCTCGAAGTAGGAATAAATATCCCTGGGTTACGAGGTACCAGACAAGGAATTAAGCTAGGGGCGTCTCCCAGCACACTCAGACCCGAGTCAATTTAGAAAATATCAATTCCTGAATTGACTCGACCGAGAATCAAACCGTAGTAGGGGAGTAGGAGAACGTTAGTCAAGGCAATAAACTGCTACAGCGCACTACACCAATCGTGTTGTCAATAAATAATTGATACAACTAAACATTTATTATTGTATGTATTTTTGAAAGTAGACACTTTTATAATATTGAAATTATGTTCAAATGAAAATTGAGACTTGCTTGCGTTTTGTAGGACTCTTTAAGCCTACAAGTGGTTTGGATTATATAAATAAAAACTCATCTGAACGCATCATTTCGGAGGATTTATTGAATGTTGACAGTTAATAAAAATCATACATTCATTGGAAATGAATCTGACTCGAGTCCATTGTTTTACGATTGAGTCGTAGTCGACTATACCTAGTACGAACATGAATTAAAATAGATAACGCGAATGAAGGTACTCGTACTTCGATGTTATAAAAAGTGCAGTCCACCTCTTATGGCCCTGCTTCTTTTTGTCCACGCTCATCTGCAACGGCATTATAAGGCAAAATCAAGTAACTAGATGAGGTAGGTAAGTTTACACTTATTAATCTTCCTAAGAAACAAATTAAAATCGATTGAGAAATGGCAGGTTGGCCATCACTAAAACACTTTCGTGACGTCAGAATAAGCGTCAAAAAGTCGCACGCAAACTTAGAGCATTCAGTCTAAATGCGCTAAGCACGCAAAGTTTTTATCATCTACTAGCTTTCCGCCCGCGGCTTCGCCCGCATGGACTAATTTTTCTCACACGTTGGGTTACATATCAAAAATTTCATACGGATCCCTAACGTTTTTGAATTTGAATAATGTATATGCCTAGAGCAATCGGGGGTAATGTAGCTTTGTAACAGTGAAATCATTTTTGAAATCGGTTCAGTAGTTTCGGAGATTACCTGCCTCAAACATAAAGACTCACAAACTCACAAACGCTTACCTCCTTCTTTATAATATTAGTGTAGATATAGATGTGTCTTTTGGAAAAAATCGACATCCCTATTTTTACAGACGTAATCGATTAATGTATGGTGTGATAGGTAAGAACGCAGCAGGTTGATATCTGTAACGTTTATAAACAAACTGTTATATCTCTCTGTCTTATCGGCCACTAACGATCGAGTATATTTCCTCTTACATTCGTTATATAAGTACGTGCCATATTCACTATGTCTGATGTAAATGATGAAATTTTAAAAAGTATAAGTGCTATCGTTTGTTTAGAGCAGAACCCCCAGACAATTTTTACCCTAGACCCCTTTAGTTTCTTTTTTTCTCAGTTTTAGAGCCGGGCCCCCCAGTCGTAGAGCTAAAATATAATCAAGGTTTGGAATGAAACATACACAATGTCCCTCTTGAATTGTTATCCTTGACCCTACTTGTATTCTCGCCCCGGTCAGAGACGGATTGGTACATATACTAAAGTCTTCTCGCAATATTTTCCGGGATCGTAGATATAGATAAAAAATATATAATAAAATAATCCTTAAAAAACTGGCTCAGACCTCTCGTTTGAAAGTCACGAAGATATTTACTGTCAAATAATAGGCTACCCTAAATATAGAATAAGTTACAAAGGTAGCGAGTACGACCTGACCGCACGCACACGTTTTCGACTTATTGTTAGTAGTTAAATAAATAAATAAAACTGTGACACTTTACAAAATCATCTGACCCCATACTGATCATCATTATAAAAGGCGTCTGTTTTGTATTACTCGTGATGATAAAAAAGCCAAGGTTCTAGATAGATTTATACAGTAGGAATCTAAGGTGTACATTTGGGAACTATCGAGAGTTACAATAACCCAGTACTCTATTATGCAGGTGGAAGAAGTTATGACCAATAGATCACGCATGTATACCTCAGACTATTAATTATATTTTGTATTAAAATTGTAGCTTTATTTCCATTATTCTCAGTTCTCCTCGTACAGAAGCGTTTACATCAACCTTTACAAAACCAGTCAAAATGGTCGCGGGTTCGAATCCCGCTTGATTCTCTCTCCTGTTCGAATCTCTCGGATCAGGTTGATTTTTTCTTGTTTGTATCATTCAAAATGGGTTTTAGGTCAGCAGTATAAGGTAGGTTAATGCCCCTGTAAACGTTGATGTGAATGCCTCTGTACCTATAGGGGGTCTAGTTCACTGAAGTATGTAAACGCACGCCGTTTTGTGGTAAACTGATTTATTTCAAAGATACACAACTTTCACACTTATAATTCACAATATTGTTTAGCGCGCTAACGTGGTGTCGCTTGCTCCAAAATAAGTGTTACCACTTAATGACCAAAACACTGCCATTCCACCCGCGACACCAAGCCATGCTCCAAAAGGGTGAAATACATACAATTTACAAAAACAATGAAATTTTAGTGAGCGTGTCGCTTACAGTAGGTACGTAGGTACGAGTAAGATATCCACTTCCTCAATTCGTCGGGTCACGGCTACTCCTTTTAGTTGCAGTATATATATACGAGTACCTACAGTACTTAATCTAGGTATAGTTGTCTTACGTAGTGAACTTTACCCGGCTTCCCCGCGTGACACGTTACCACCACCCTATGAGAGCGACGCACGGCGCCCGCGCAGTGTCGCGTGCCCTTGCCTTGCTCTTGAGCCGACCCGCTGACATGCAGCTGTCATGCGAATGCGCTAATCTGTCAGCAGCGCAATGTTAACTTGAAGTCTAGCTTAGATTGTGACACTGTAAGTACTTGTCTGCTTAGAATATTTTCATTTTTTGTAGACTACTTACCACATTTGATTTTCCATTTATTCGGCATACTCATATTTTACAATAATTAATTTAAAAACCATTATTACGTCTTACTATAGAAGTTTTTAATGGAAAACGTCTTTTTCAAGTAATTATTTTACTGGTTTTAAGCAGAGACTTAAATATACTTAAACAGCAACACCACAAAATTAAATAATATAAATTAAAATTAAGATGTGTAAGTACCTAGACATGAATTAATGGTCAATGCATACACATGTTTCCCTAACTTGTTGAAAAGCGATAACATAAGATAAATACAATGTACTTTCAACTTTAACGTACAAACTAGAAAAAAATAAATGTTAACATATATTATTAGTAATTAGTAGATACGTAAGTACTTTTTAATTGTATAGCATCCACGAGAGCTACTGCCGACAAACTGTTTTGCAGTTTGGCAACTGTTGTAGTAGAGTACTGTATTGTGATAAAGGAACAAATAAATGAAAAAAACACAATGACTATGACGGTCCATATGGTAAGGTTCTCGTTAGTTTAATGGACCAGAAATAACAAGGGTGAAACAAATCACAATAATTAATGCAAACATCTGGTTTCTATAACAATTATGCTGGAGAGGAAATCGAACCCGCGACTGTGTTTGAGTTTATTTGAAGACGAGTAGTCTATTTTTTAACGGATATCGATTAGTTTTATTGATGTTTCTTCATCGCAAACTAGACGAAAACCTGCAAAAAAAATAGAACCAAACCAAGAAACCAATATCCACCGGAAACCAACATTCACGAGCTAAATCATCACAACTGCTTCACTGCTCTGCGTCATCAAGGTCGCCAGATAACTAAATATACTGTTTTATCGGAAAAAGTATTTTTAGATTCCAATTGCTCACTATCGTATATTCAAATTATATATTTTGTGGTGGCAATAATGTGAATACACAAAGTAATTGTAAGTAATTTTTTCAGGTTTAAATGTTAATTTTACGTTCCTATCAAAACCCACACTGAATATTCATTAACTGTTTAACTACATAGTTCTTTTATTTCGAGAATCATTGAGCGCGAAAAAAATCATCCGGATAAGGTGTGTTCGCATGTTTATAATTGAGTTATCTTAGCCAATTTAATAAGTAAATGTGATTACAGCGCGACCAGGCCCGATCTTTCCATATTAGCGTGATCTTCAGTCTCCAACCTTCAGTCGTCATTTAGAGTTGATCATAGCTCAATGGCACTGGATTATACCAACACCTTTAAAACCAAATTCTAAAATGAACTTAATTATTTTTAAACTTTAAATAACACTAAAACTTACGCGATCAAATAAAAACTTTATTGAAGCTTCTTTGGCGGTTTGTGATACAATTTGATCTCTTTTACATTTTTTTTATTTTTTATAATAATGGATTTTCTCTCGCGTAAAGTCAAATCTAACAGCCAATTTGACAGCCGTCAGTTGAATGGCGCTGGCGAGGTTCACAAAAATAAGCGGTAAGTTTTTTCATAAATTTACAAATTTACCAAATTTTTTAGTCGAGATCTCATTAGAACTTTTCTCTGGCTAATAGCAAATCGACTTAAACGCATAATTCTCAAAAAAAAAAACATCTTATAACTTCTGCATCTGCTAAAGCGAATTTTTAATTAGCATTTCAGTTTTCGGTTTTCGGTAAAATATTAGACTACTGTTCTACACATTCTTTCATTCATTAAACACGCTGCTTACTTAACTCTTGTTGTGACTTACTCACCAGCTCATCATATGAAACTTTGCTAGCAGGAGAATATAATCCTTATCATCATGAAGTCTGTACAGTAATACTTTACTTTAGGCAATCTTATTATAATTCAATATTAACCCAGGAGCCAATTTCACAGAAAAGGTGTAGTTGGCTCAAGGGTTAGTAATAAATAAATTACTGTATTATTTAGAATCGCAAAATGTACTTGAAAAACCATTGTTAATTATTATTGCTTTAAAATTTCATATTCTGTACTCATAATTTTATTGTTTTTAAAAACCTAAGCTTTAACAGCAATTTAACATTGTTTCATAGCAATCGCACAAGCTGTTAAGGCTGTTTTTGTGACTGGACGGACAGTGGGGTTCGTAATAAAAACACAATACGTATATATATAATATACTAGGTCAGACAGGTGCTTGTCGTAGAAATAATAGTGATTCCATTGAATGGTAGAGTAATTAGCTTAGTAATGGGTTTAATCTGAAACCTAGTTAATTTTGTAGAGGTAAAGGTATAAGAATCTTATAACCTTGTTTATTTATTGCATTAATACAAGTGAACAAGAATAAATAATTGAATTCGAATATACACTCGAAAATAGCAGGACTATCTTCACCAATAATCGTACAATAATATGCGTTTTTATTCTCAGGCAGAGAGGTTCATATGGCCTGTCCCTGCAAAGGTCGCGGCATGGCTTGCCCTGCTGTATTACTTAGGTATCTTTTCAAACCTAAGTACATATGGTAGATTTTATATATAAATATATGTATATCGTTTGTATTCAGCAATTAGTAAAGCCCATAGGGGTTGATGACCTTAGCAGACACGTCGTAGCTTCGTAGCAACCTCGTAGCACTTTGAGGACAGTATTAAGTAATGTTCTTCAGAAGAGTAATAAGGAAATTTATTTAATGTCCTTACTAAGGATGATTATAACATTAGATACCGTGTTACAAAATAAAAGTAGTTAAACAGAGTGAAATTGTTTTCGTTTGTTTAGAAAATGGAAAAGCAAATATAGAAATTCATATAAGTTAGTTCATTTTTAACTAACGATTTGGTATTCGCTAAGACTTAAAAAAATATTACGATTAATTGAGATCCTCATGCCTTTTGAAAAGTCAGTTGAAAATAAAGTTTTTACCTATTTCTCAAAAGCAATCTGCATGAAACTTTTCAATTATTTAATCGAAGTAGTAGTTTAGAAGTAATAATCACCTAAATCCTTTTTTAGGTAGTGTCATTATTGTACAATGTAGCAAAAAAGTGTAGTAAATAGGCAATGTAAAAGTGCTGAGGTTCACGTAGACAGTGATAGGCTTGCAAAATTAATCTTATGTCATAGTTTTGTCGTCACATTGTACAAACAAGATTTATATTTTATAAAAATAAATAAAATAAATAAATATGCGCCAGACAACACACCTCTTGTAATGGTCTCGAAGTAAGGTTCAATATCCCTGTGTCACGAGGTACCACACAAGGAAACCAGCCAGGGGCGAGTCCCAGCACACCCAGACCCGAGTCAATTCAGAAAATATCGTTTCCTGAATTGACCCGACCGGGAATCGAACCCGGGACACTAAGGAAATCGAGGCGAGAAACCGTGCTACAGCGCACTACGCCAATCGTGTCGTGTCGCCAATGTATAATTTAAGACAATATTTTATCTTCAGAAACATATTTTCGATCTTGTATAACGATGTTATGTTACTATTAGAATCCGGAATACGTTAATATGCGCATTAACTGGGTTATCTCCAGGCAATGATCGGTTACAAAATGAAAACTAATTAAAAACACAAGTTTGTACGGCACGCTCGAAATTTGAGTCAGCTTACTTACTTGCTCATATCAAGAAGAATATAGATTATCAGTTCCAGAGTAATCATAATATTGTGCAAATTGATTTCATGTTTTTTCATGGGGGGTGGCGTCAACATGAACTCTTTTGATAATCTGTCCCGGTCGACACGTGAATACTACTAATCACAGTTTTATTCAAATGTTATTCCATGGCATTGCCTTCTTCTAATGGGACTCTCGCCTATTGTTGCATCATCATTAGCATCACATCTTTTACAGCCACACAGCAATAGCAGAAAATGAAAGTGTTTAGGTTACGATTTTATAAAAAAAATATGTATATCAGTCTCTGACACCAATAGTATATTCACCTGCGTATTTTTTATTGGTTAGTAATATTTAAACTAAAAAGTAAAAAGTCATTATTAGCCGACACACAATTTGGCACACAACATATTAACAAAAAAAAAGAAACAGAAACAATTACAGAAGAGTACTTATGAACCTTTGTAAACAAAGAATAAATACGCGTAATGCCAACGAGGACCCTGTGTCAGCTAAAAAGCTGCAGCAGCGCTGGTATTCTGACAGGGCCTCGATGGGTGAACTCGTTCAGCTGCATTTTATATTTGTCAGATAGAAAAGATATAAGAATAATATGGAAAGTAAATAAATAATAATGACAAAGGAAGAGAAAAAGTGTGAATGACTGTTTAAGGTAAATAAAAGAGAAATTTGGTTATGGACATATCATTATAACCTATTAAAATTTGAATGTACCAATTTATTCTTATTTATAAACGGTTTATTAACCGCACTCACTTATTCCACCCACACACACATCACCACAAAAATATTATTCTCACGGCCCCACCGGTGTCAAGGACCGCGCCATCTCTTATCGACCGGCCGCAACCGCACGGTTCGTATCTGTGTTGCTGAAAATTTTCTCTCTTTCCCAGGAGCGAGACCGCGATGAGTCCAGCGCCCCCCGCGCAACGAGACAAAAGTGGCGCTCCGTTCGCTGCCGGCAAGCAGTCGCACGCGGCCGGCGCAGGGAAGTGTACGTACGACATGATGGAACGCGATCGCATCGGAGTGTGGGGCAGCGGCGACGGCCAGTCTACCAGCCGGCTATCCGGCCTGGACCGCCTCAAGCACCCTGGCCTCAACAAGGTAAGCTGAACTATCTGCATATATCTACTCGCAAACGGAATGTTGACAGCGTAATTCGGTTAGGTCATGGTTGCACGCGCGGCCGGAAGTTCTCGACTCTTACCACTCTTACAGCAAATTGTATCATTTGAGTGCACTAACCTAGTGCCGCTGAAGTGCCGAGTGATATGTGAGCCACCAATATCCGTCTATTGTATTGTAATGTTTGTTTTGAACTTTAACTCCGCTTCGAAGTTCGCGTGAGGTCGGTTGCGGCGTGTCAACAAACTTCGCTCACCTGATGTTTGCTGTCAGATTATTTTGTTTCATAGCTCAGTAGCGTTAAATATATAAGGAAAATAAGCTACGTTAATACTGGGTTCCGCAATTCGCGGAATATTTACCTTTACTGACTGACGTACATGCGGTAACGATTCGTCAGCTGATTATAGTTCTAAAACAGCTGGGTTGCTGAGTCATCATCAGGCGAATACGCATTGTAATCATTAGGTGTAAAATTTCAGCTCCTAATTTGGCAATTATGATGTAAGTCAATTACGGCGTTGCTTGCTGAAATATTCTGCAATTAGCAAATAGCGGTACTCAGTCATTAATTAATAAGAGATTGGATTAATAACATCAGACGGTAGACTTCGTTAAAAGACGGAAACGGGAAAATCAATACACGTGTAGCTGGCAAGGTAGTTACCGTCACTAAGAGAACCAATTCTAATAACTCTACTGTTTTGAGAATTCGCCTTTTATGTCGTCAGGGAACGTCCGGTAGAAACTGGTCCTGTTATCCCGAATAAAAACAACGTTTCTTAGGATATTTTAAATCGCAAAAAGGACTCTCGACCAAGAGATTCATTTCGATTGAGTAATCAAGGCCTAGGACAGACGAAGGATTTTAGTCCGCGACGAAGAAAATCTGTCCGCTGAACGAAAAAAAAGTCCACCACGGACTTGCCACGGGCTCAACGCACACTCTAAGGCGCATATTCTGAGATTACGTTGTGCTGTAATTTACATTACATGAAGTTCAAGAAAAAGAGAAGACGTTTTAAGAGAGAATACTGAGAGGTTCATCCCTTTATTTCGAATCAATTACTAACGCAGACTGAAGTTCGCTGTGTGCTTTGCTGTCTGGTCCGTCGGCGTCCGCGGTTATTCGGTGAACTTTTTGTACGGCGTACTTTTAGTCCTCCGTGTGCGTTAATTGTTCGATACAGTTTGTAAGGGATGTATTTTGACGAACAAAAAAGTACGTCGCGGTTCTCTCGTCTGCGCAGGCCTCTACGGATGTAATAATTCTGATATAACTGGGTTCAATACTTGTAGACCCCTAGGACTCCTTAATCATCTATTTAGTGCTCAAACGGTTTTCCCCGATGGCGGAGCTAACCGAATCAAAGAGGTAAATGGTAGTTTGTCTCCCTGTGTGTCGCTGGTCGACTGAATAAGCAGCGATGCAAGGACCGCGCTCGAGGGGCCGACAGGGGGTCTGCCCTCGACAGACAAGGGTTGCGATCGCACCAATTCATGCCTTAAGCCCCAACTGACTTTATTGACTTACGTAAGTTTTATAGGAATGAAATGCCATTTCATTCCTAATTCATGTTCATACCGCAGGAAATTGATGTTACAGACAAGATTTTCGTAAAATTTGCAATTTTTTGCCGACTATCGGCAGCTTAAGTGGTCAAAGAACTTAATATTATGTGATTACTAAACAATAGATCTCATTTATCATTTTCCTTGCGGTAGAAAATATCACCTGGTATATACTATAGGTAGGTAATAGTAGGGCAGCCTTTCAGTCTGCACGGGTATCTACGATCGATCGTCTCGAGTCTCTATTGTTCATTCAGCTAGTCACGATTACCGATTTGATAAGATAACAAAATATGTTACTCAAATTTTATTATATACTCGCTGTTGACCGCGACTTCGTTCGGATTTACCCTATTACTATGTCTCAGAGGTTGGTTGTCCTAAGTTTAACTTAAAGTACCTAAATAATTTTAAAAATCGATGAGTTTGGTTTTAACCCTCTTGTTTCATGGTTAAACTACAGCATCAGTTATTCTTTTTTTTTCAAACTACTATTTTTAAAACTATCTTCATTGAACCTATGACTAAACTTTGCATTTAAAAATAGGTTACAATAAAATAAGATTTTTACAGTATCTTCATTAGTTTTTTATCATTTATTGCTTTCTTATTTTGTTAAACACATTCAATAACTACTCCAGCTTTTTCTAAAGCACTATGACCCAAGTATCTTTTCTGCCATTGTGTCTGGAGTGCGGGACGTGGGTGTCGTTAACGACCCTGATCCCGCCCACGGCAACACGTTACCCGGTTTTAGAACTCTCTCAGGGCTTAGGACCTCCGTTACTGCTGCAATTTTCTTTTATGATACAAAATAAAAGCTGTATAAATGTATAATAAAAATTCATTTTCAAAACAATTTGAAGCGTATAGGATTATCTGATGATTTAACTCTGTAAGCTGATAAAGAGGAATGTTCGCACAGTCCCGAAATTAATATGACGAGATTAGTCAATAGTTAATTGTCTGAAGTAAAACCTTACAGGCTGAATTCACAAAGAAAGCTTTTGCAAATTAGTTAATAAGACCTGAAATTCATGATGAGCAACCTAGTGAAGATTTCGAGTGGTGTAAAGTGGCGGCATATTTTATTGTTCCCACTATTACCTAGTCTGGCCTGGCCCGATCGGTGCGGCAAATTATTAGTTGTAGACAGAATCGATTTTTGAGACCATGCGTAGCCAGGCGAGCCGGCCCGGTACATTGCTTGCCTCACCCACTGCCAGTGCGATGCCGCCTGGCATCAATTAATGCAATTTGGTTACTCTGTTACTTACTAACACCGTTTACTTTCGTTCAGTACGAATTATCATGCATTCAAGGTTGAATACTTACATTCGACTGGTGAATGTAGCTAGTCACTAGAATAACGTCAAAAGAACAATGCGTAGGTTATAAAATGTTTAGAATGTAAGTAATTAAATTCCGTTCAATTGTTCAGTATCTAACTTTTTACTTTAACATCATAAAGGATAGTGTACATTCGCCCATACATTGCCGCCTATGAACCAACAGTCATGAAAAATACCTCTGAGGGTTCATAAATACATACACTTTAGTGTCAAAACGTTGTTTATGAACGGACACTTCTGAAAACTCGTTAAATATCAAAAATCTGAATTTTTTTGTTGTTCTAATTAATAATATAATTCGAAGTTTTATTTACGTGAGTGGGAATAATGTTCTTCAAGCACATATTATGTTGATCTGCCACTTCTGCCAGTATTATGGAACCACTAGCTGAGCCACAATTCACACAAAATGTTGATTCCATTGCGAAGATCGTAAATTCGTAATTATTGCTGAGTTAGCTATGTGCAGGTTACAAAGTCTATAAACGGTTTAATCTAAAAGGAGGTAGGTCACTACAGAGAGCCATCAACGTCCGTTTTTTAAGCCAAGTCGTAAGAATAAAATTACTATTTTAAAAACAATAACACAGCATTGCAAATTGAATGCGAAAAATACAAGACACTAGACAGATGCTGGTATTTTTTTCGCGTTGAAGTGTCAATGCAACCAAACGTCATTA
This sequence comes from Udea olivalis, assembly GCA_947369235.1. Taxonomy (NCBI): domain Eukaryota; kingdom Metazoa; phylum Arthropoda; class Insecta; order Lepidoptera; family Crambidae; genus Udea; species Udea olivalis. The sequence goes on along the minus strand of OX376349.1, from coordinate 5,754,357 downwards.
ACTTCTTTTTTTTTGGCTTCGTACAAAGCTGATTTAAGCCAATGTATAATCTGATTCAAAATGAAAAGTTGATTTAACATCTATCGCATTGACAGTAATGTATTGTTACTCATTTTTAAGAGCCTTAGTAAGTTCACAACTACATTTTCTTACACAAATAAGGTTTCTTTTGTCAATACAAAGTAAATTAAAATATTGTCGCAAATGGCTTAACAACAGAGGGCACAGACGAACGCAGCATAAATGGTATTAAAAAAATGTTTTCGTACGATAAATCTTTTCAGTATTTTTAATTTTGATATCAAAAATCAGAAGTGTCCGTGACAATCTAATAAGTGATAATTATGTCTTAAGTCATGGCCAGAATTATGACAAATGTCAAATTTTTGTTGGTTCATAGGCCAACTTGGACACTGTCCTTTACTAAGAGTCATAAAACGCTTTAAGATCAATTATTATGGTAATGAATTATGCACGTTTCATCCGACAGAAGCCTTTTTACCCCATACATACATAAAGCTAAAGCTTGTTAAAAAAATATTTTTATATCTATTTTATTAATATTTTCCTTCCTGTTTACCTTTAGCCGTACCTTATTTATAGCAGAGACCTCTCTTATTAAATTATTTTTATATTAGACAAATAATTTTTCACACCGAAACCAAAATAATACCTCATTTCGAGTTTCAAGCATTATCGGCATGACTAATCAACATCAAAGATAACCACGAGAGTTGTATCACGAGTTCACGATATTATCGATCAGATGTGAGAACCGTGCAGAGACAAGGCCGATGACAAAGATGATTGTACAGTATTTATAAAGGTTTTTTAAGCCTTGCAGTGGGTTTTCATTGTAAACCTCCGAAAACCTATAAATCTCTGATGTTCAAAATTCTCTACGGCAATAAAAAATAACAACCTTTCTTACCCACTTTATTACACTACGCTACAGAATCAGTGCAGTAAAATATTGGTTAGTAATTTTTGAAATTCATTCTACTTTAATAAAAATCAGCGAAATCTGTGGTAGACTAAAACAACGGATACTATCCGATAGAAGCAGCAGCAGGTTAGACCCTTAGGTTACCCGTTTTTGGCCTGCAATACTTGATGCTGTTGAAAAAAATAAGTGCCAGACCACTATTTTTATATATTTTCTCTGAAATGTTGATAAGTTTTACTTCGTGTTTAAACTGTTGTCGTATTAATTGCTCGTAGGTACGCTCTCCGAAAGGGTAACCGCACCAATTTCCTTGCGGCGAGGCGGGTTAGACTCAAATTGTTTAAATAACAGGAGAGACACCTGCGGCCGATCAGTGGCGGAGTAACACGCTATTTGTATTAAAAACTGTTTAATGACTTTGTAAGGGGCAATATACTAAATTCAATGTGAAGATAAAAGTAATAATATTTTAATATATTTGACGACACGATTGGCGTAGTGCGCTGCAGCACGGTTTGTCGCCTCGATTTCCTCGTAGTGTCCCGGGTACGATTCACGGTCGGGCAAATTCAGGAAAGGTTTTTGTTTTGAACTGACTCGTGTCTAGGTGTGCTGGTAGATGCCCCTGGCTTATTTCCTTGTACCTCGAAGATAATAAAGATTTATAATATATAAAGATTTTTTAATTTTTTAATTTTCACCTCTTAACACAGTGATATTAATCCCTACTTCGAGACCATTACAAGAGGTGGGTTGTTTGGCGCATATTTATTTATTTTATTTAATATGAATTTATACGTATCATGTATTAAGAACAACTTGATTTTTATACAAAAAATATGATAATGTCAAGTGCTTACTCGTATATACTCATAATGAACTATTATGGACATTGTTACGATAGGTCAATAGAAGTAGGTCTGAGAAAAGCCTGTGCTATTAATATAGACGTTATTAGGACTAGAAGCTTGCTACGTGATTAACGACGTCGAGTAATAAGATATTTCTGTTCCTACCCACAGCCTGAACTAATTAGTAACATGGAAGGGTAATAAATGCAGAAATTGTATTAATCTTTGGTTAGCTTTACTTTAAGAGTATTGGAAATATTATATAAAATGTTAATAAACAAAGCATAAACAAAATATATTGATAAAATTATGTGCTTTTTGATTGAAAACATTTATTAAACTAATTAAGAAGTCTTAATTTACTTAGGACAAGTCCAAGACGTGCTCAGAAAAGGTCAGGTCAGGAGTACCCATAATCGACGAGCATGTATGAAAGGATTAATGAGAGTGGAAGAAGCGCAAGAGGTGTGTCAGGACCGTAGCAAGTGGAAAGATGTGGTCTCTGCCTACTCCGTTGGGAAAAAGGCGTGATGGTATGTATGTATGTATGCAAGAAGTGAACTAGGTACTTAATTCGAAGATTTGTTCTTAAAAAAGTTTACAGCTAAACCGTTTTTAAAAATGAATTTCGTCTACCAATGTAAACTATGTGAAGCTGGTGGTGGAAACATCAGACGCACTTTGGCTATCCACTCTCAACAATACAGTTTTTAGCTTTTTTTTAGTTTTTTTATCTATGTATATCTTATTTAGTTGTGATTCTTTATTTGTAGAACAATTACATCTTTATTATTGTTGTTTTTATGTTAAACTACACAAACAACGCTTACAGAAGCTAGTTAATGTTGTTCCAATCATCAGACAGCACGTCTGTCCGTGTTTCATTGACACCGTATTTATTTATACATTCGTTTCTCATTTGCGAGCGGTGGGTGCGGCCGTAGCCAATGTTCTCGAGCGGTGTAATCTGTGGTAATTGCCTACGACCTTCGCCTTGGCACTGGCGAGCGGTTGAGTAATTGTGCCCCGGGCCTGCCTTGCCTACTCAGTACTCACCTCACGGGTCGTGATAAAGCTCCAATTAGATATTTAGGAAGGGTCCAATTTGTAGACATGTAGCTCTATCAGTCATCTGATGTCAAGTAAATTGGGTCATACGTCACGCGTTGGCCTTAATTGCCCTATTAATTATATATATTATAATCCATTATTTCTTCCTTAGAGAACTATAATGGGAGTGCCCCTGGATGATTTCCTTGTGTGATACACGTAACACAGGGATATTAATCCCTACTTCGAGACCATTACAATAGCTGTGTTGTCTGGCGCAAAAAAAAAACTGCTAACACCACACAAACCACCTAGTACTTGTCATTTATCATTAAATACAAAATTTTCGGCAGCAGGTGCTAGCTTCAACCTTTTCGAACGCTTGTTAATTTAAAAGCTCTATAAAATTCAATGTCCTTTTCTCTATTTTAAAATAACTGGCAACTTTGTTTTTAGCACTAGATAGCTTAACAGCACAACAGAGCGTTCCGGTCTTCTTCGTTGTTGTATGCCTAACTTTTACTGAAACTCATAAAAACAACAAACGAGTGTAAAGCTTGGAAAAAACAAATACTAGGTATCGAAATTCCAAAAGCGAATGACAAAGAGAATTTGATAAAAAATCTCCCAAGTATTGCGAATGAAATATAACTATTTCTAAAAAAATACTTCCAATAGATTGTCAGTAAGTCGCTCTGATGAAAACTCTTCCTCGACAAAGTAAATCTGAAGCATGCAATATATTTCCCGCGTCACCGGATTGCGGAGGTTCAAAGGCGGGCGGGCGGTAATCTTTCACAAGTCGCTCCTCGCCCGCCCGCCACTCGGAAGCAAATGTAGGGGTTTTATTTGCATGTACCCTTGAGCAGTCAAAGGATTGGATTGAAAGGCCAAGACGCGCAAGATAAATCTGTTGATTTGGAAGGATTTTTATTACTTGTAAAGATATTTGGAGTTTAAGTAACAAGTTTGCCTCAGAAACATATTATTTCTCTAAGTGAAGATTACAAGAGGGAATTCGGTTGAACAATATTAAATTTCGCAAATTTACAATATTGAAAATCTTCAAGTAATTCCTGGAACAGGCTGAGGCAGTCCCATAAAACAAGGAACTAGCTAACGTTCAAATAAGTGTCGCTATATTAACTTTTGCCATCACAATCGCAAAAAATGACATCGCAATTAATATTTTTTAGTAATTAATGATGGCCTAGTTTAAAAGTTATTCGAGGTTACACCAGCTATTCAATAATTTATTAAATCTGTTCAATTTACTTCACATTTTTTTGAGTTTTTCATTTAATTTGTGTCAATAATTAAATTTCCTTAGTTTATCTTACTTTTCTAGGCTGGTTTTTATGATATAATAAAATAATATGACCTTAGTTTGCCAAGTCAAAATAAACCTTGCGGGTGGACCTTGTAACACAGATGCCTGCAATTATTAACCTTATAGCGTTTAATACTTTTTGATCGCGAATGTAGTTTATTAGGACATCTTCGCTGTTAATCTCAGATCACAAAATATAAAGTTCCGCCCGCGGCTTCACCCGCGTTATCGTTTTATATTATGGCCAAATTACATAAAATCTTGATAAATTGTAGCCTATTTGTTCTTCTGATGTTTAAATTGTATAACTGTAAAGTTTCATCCAAATCCGTTCAGTAGTTTTTGCGTGAAAGAGTAACAAACATCCTCACAAACTTTCGCATTTATAATATTATATAAGAAGTTACGCTATTTTAAAATTGAGCCGATATTCGTGGTTGTTTAATTACAATAAATGTTTTACTTATCCAGTCAAAGTAATATTAATTTACGACTAGGAATTAATAAGAGAATCGTTGATAAGCTTTCGTTGTACTAACGCAAATTCTACTTTAGTGCAATATGGACCTTCTGCCGGTAATTCTAAGGTGCATAGTGGCTGTAGAGCATAGATATCCGCGCGCCCAGGGTGCCTTTAATTGAATTTTGCTTGATTACTTTCGACGCTGACAAATCGGCATTTCATTACAAACCAAAGTAAATAAAAGGGGTTTTATAGCACGGATTAGCGTTGTCATGGCAACGTGATAACTTGTGTGAAGTGAGGGAAACGCCGTTTCACAGGTTTGTTTTTTGTTGATTTAGTTCAGCGTTATTTTTTCAGTAGAAAACATGTGTTGTTAAGTGATGTACTGCTTGGATCGGTGTTAAGTGTTAACGCAGTCAAATTATCAATATTCCGTTTAAACTCAAAGCCTGAATTTCTGTGACTTCATTAATATTTTCAGTCCTAAAAAAGACTCTTTTTCCATTTGGAAAAAGAGTCTTCCAAATGGAAGAGAGTTTTGCATTTGCAAAAGTGAATATAAAACTACAGTAACTACAGTTCTTGTGTGCAAACCCCTGCGCTTATCAGATTCTATAATTTAATTTTTATTCGTTTTTGGCCATTGCTTTTTTTATTTATTTTTATATTTTTTTTATGCGCCAGACAACACACCTCTTGTAATGGTCTCGAAGTAGGGATTATTAAATCCCTGTGTTACCTGGTACCACACAAGGAAAAACAAGCTAGGGGCGTCTCCCAGCACACCCAGACCCGAGTCAATTCAGAAAAGATCGTTTCCTGAATTGACCCGACCGGGAATCGAACCCGGGACACTACGGAAATCGAGGCGAAAAACCGTGCTACAGCACACTACGCCAATCGTGTTTTGTGATGATTAATTATCATAAGTTTACTGCCACTAGCAAAATTAAACTAATTAGTAATAAATTGCCCGGCACTTTACGAGTTAACGTAATCTTCTTTTATTGTTCGCGTTTTCAAAGTTGTTAGCAAAACACCTACCCTTGTCCTATCTTTGGTCTTCTTTTTGACGCAATTTTTTGCTGCATCCTGTATACGGGTACCTATACCTGTATGTCATGGGTTAACACTTATGACAGCCGCTAGCGTCCGTGTAAACCGCGTTGACGTCTTTGATAGATAGATAGATAAAATTACAAGTCAAATTGCAGGCATTCATATTGAGATCGTCGAAAAATATAAAACAAATGGTCGGAACTAAAACTTAACATTAAACAATAAAATTAGAAAAAAAACACAGTCCAGTAATTAAGTACCTAAAATGTCACAAAAAAGAATAGTAAAAATAACAAAATACTTGATTACGATGTCAAAATAATTATAATAAAACAATGTCAAAACCATTAGCATAAAACAATGTCAAAATAATAATGAAACGAAATAAGAATTCTATATAAAAATATACAGAAAAATAAATAAAATGTCACGATAAAAAATAAGCAATAGAGGGTACCTATAAAATGTCGTCTTGTAAATAGATTTCAAAATGGTTTTTCAATAAACTCTTTAATAGAGTATGGGATTGTATGGGATTTCGTTACAGCGCCCCTTGTGATAAAAATTGAACCAAAAATGGAATACTTACAAATTTCTGAAGTCAACTATCGTAGTTAATATGACAGAAAGTCATGGTAGACATACTAGTTTTACAACCCACGTTTTGAGTAATAATAACCAACTAATTCGTGTCTACTCAAAAATTTATGCCTATTTTGTAGGATATATAGTTCGCTGATTGTAAGTTGAAGTATATCCTACAAAATAGGCATAATATGTGTACACTACAAAGGTATCTGGGCGTTCTTTGGCACCTTGATACCAATTCTACGGCTGCTCGCGCGGCCTAGTTCGGTACCATAATAAATAAATACTAAATAAAGTACTTGAACGGATATCCTTGCGGTTCGTGTCACGCATGAAAGTTATGTTGCTAATGCTCCACTTAAATGGATTAGCTTTAGCATTGACACTGGCTTGTTTCATAAGTGTTGCAATTAAAGTATTTAAAATGTCAAAGAGCTAAATATTATTGAATGTACAATAGATTTTTCCTAACTAATTTTATTACATTGAATGTAAAATTAATTCAAGTATCGACGAGCCTGTTAGAATTACAAAGCAATTGATCGAAACCTAGGTGGTATCAATTGCAGCTTGCAACCCGTAGTTTGTGGTCAGCCACCATCTCGAAGTTGGACCGAACATTACACGGCTACGTGAATTTTAATTTTCTGTATCGAATTATATTCAGAAGAAATAAGTTTTTTTTTTTAATGTCTTGACTAATGCTCAGGTCTCTATCTTTCTATTCGACTTGATATAACATTAAAATACTTCCAAACATATTTCTAAATTAGTTGATATGTTTGCTAATATTAAATATATTTCTTAAAGTAGTACTCTAAGCCATCGTGACATTGAAGATATTGATACTGTTTTTTATCGCTCAATTATAGCGAATGCCCCATAAAACATAATAGACAGTGACTATGCCGGTGTCGTGTCATACACGTCGCGTGTCGCGGTTGTGGTGCGGTGGCGTGGTGGCGCAACTTTGCTCTACATTGTCACGGCTTTACTAGAAACTTTTGTAACTGCTTTGGAAATACTTTTCCTTTTCATATCGCTTAGCAAGCAAGGAAGACTTCGAGATAATAGGTTGGGCAAAAAGTTTCTTCGCATTTTTTAATAAAATTCAAAACCTTTTTTAAAACAGTTTCTTTACATTTAACTAAAGTATGCAGGTGACACTTTGTTCGATTATTTTTTGCCATCTTGTAGGTAGGGACATGATCCCATTGCTATAGGAATTTTGAGGCTTCCGATCAAAATACCGCGACAAGTGGTTTTGGCAGTCCTCTCGTAATGTTAACCTGACACTGCCTGAAGAATTCTGAAGAGACCGAAATAGGTGGAAATCTGAAAGTGCAAGGTCAGGACTATACGGCGGATGCATTAACACCTCCCAGCCAAACTCTCTTAATTTTTGCAGAGTGGCTAACGATGTGTGAGATCTAACGTATCATGATGAAAAACCACACCCTTTCTGTTGATTAATTCTGTCCGCTTTCTCACAACTTCTTGCTTTAATCTCATCAGTGGTTCGCAGTAGAGTTCAGAATCGATGGTCCTGCCTGGTGGCAACAGCTCATAATGAAAATGCCCTTTCAATCCCACCACACACACAGCATCACCTTGTTGCGAGTTAACCCGGGTTTGCCACAGTCTGTGAAGCCTGACCGGCCTTTGACCACGACCTTTTTCGCACGTTCTTGTCGTACGTGATCCACTTTTCATCACCAGTTATCAGCTTCTTTAAAAAATGGTTCGGTTTCATTACGTCGTAATTAAGAATCACTAATGAGTATACGGTTCGTTAGGTTAATTTCAGTGAGCTCGTGAGGTACCCAATATCAAGCTATTTGGTGTACCCAGTTTTTTTCTAATGGGCCAAAACTGTTTTGTGGTCAATTCCTAGTTCTGCAGCTACGTCGTAACTACTGATATGCCGATCTTGCTCCATAGGGCGACCAGAGCGACGTGCATCTTTGACTACAAAATTTCCGGATAGAAAACGCTTAAACCAAATTTCTGCTACTCTCACAGACACTGCACTAGGTCCATAAACATTGCAAATTCTTTTCGCGGCTTGCGTTGCATTTTTACCTTTTTCGTGGTAAAATTTTAAAATGTATCGAATTTCTTCATTAGATTCACTCATCTTGACAGTAAGAAAAACAAATGAAAATCACACAATTTCCTAATTTGAATTAGGAATTATCTTCTTTAAAATTTAAACTTTCAATGATACCAAAACCAGCCAGATACAAATAGTATAGCCAAAGAGATTTTATCACAAGTTCACACATACTATATGCGAAAAGACTTTTTCCCCAACCTAATATTTGAATTTAACCCGTGAAAATTCCGTGCATCCCTTGCAAATTCCAATTCCTTAATTACCTTAACCATCTTGTGATCAGGCTTTACCGGTCGTTTTTGGGGACGTTGCTTAATTGGGTAAATAATGTTTGCGCTAAATAGAAAAGAGACATATAAGAGTACAGAAATTATTTTACTTACTGAAATTCAGTTAATGATTCTGAACTGAAAAACATCACGAGGTCTTTAAAAAAACGTTTAATATAGTAACTTGTCAGATCATTAGTTGAGAGATGAAAGAATAGCTTGGCAGCTGAGACCTTCTTAATAGCTCCCTCTTCATTACTGAGTTGATTAATTGAAAGCGTTTAATTCAGAGTAACGACATTGACATCAGAATCTGATTTGTCTGAAAAAGAAAATAGCATAGTAAGTAGACAAATGAAATTCCTTTTTTCTAAAATCCGTCAACTTTGGTCTTTTGAACTAGCTAGCTAAAATTAAACTTCTCCTAACTCGAGCAAAATTTTGAAACTATTCGTGTTTCCGAGTGAACCATGCTATCGGAAGCCGGCATTCGTTAAAAAAACGTCTGACGATTGGTTTAAAATTCAAATCACTCACAGCAACACGATGATAATCTAAATTGTCATTTGTTCCGATATTTATGTGTAATAGCTTCCAAATTAGCACTGACACTTAAAACTTATGCCATAAGTACTCGTAAATTAATTACAGCCAGATTATAAGCAGATTACCATCGGAAACGTGTTATCTAAAGCTTGTATTGGGTAATATCCGATCTTGTCATACGAATGTTGAGTAATGTAATAATGAATGGCAGAAGTTGTATTGAAAATTACTGCTGCCTATTGTGAAAGGGAATCATAATTATGAATTAGGCTCTACCATTTTGCGTTGTTTATTTGTAACTAGGTAACTAATTAATCGTCTTTGTTTAATAACGGGTGAGAGATACTCAAGTTATTTTTGTGAATAAAACTTATTCGGTAACTATATACCTAGGGAGAGATGAGACTATGGGGGATATACGAGTTTCCACCTTTTCAAGAAAATTAAACTTGCAGAATGTATAATAGGGAAAGACATTTTGTATGGGGACTACCTGTCATTTCTTAAATTAAGGATACTTTTGAAAATTCATATTTGCTTTAGTAAGTGATTGCCTTAAAAACAGTGATGAAAAAACGTTGGCTTGCAACGTAAGCATGTACTAGAAAGATTCGTTCAGCCCAGTAAGATTTCAGTAGCTCAGGGGTTAGACCAGCGTTTTAGAAAAAAAAGCGATGCAACAAACGCAAAAAAGAGCTATAATAGGTGGTTTAACTCTGTTTACGTAGAAAATTTTAGCCGTTTCTGGGCATATTCTTAGGTATTTTCCTTCAGAAGGTATTTATTTAAGAGAACTATAAATGTATTATTGACTATAATTATAGTAGGTAGTTACCTAATACAAATTGTTTTCGAACCGATTTACCTAAGTAATAATATTAGCCCGTAGGCAGATAGAATGTTGCTATTTGACTGTAGGATTACTCAGTGGATAGCGAATATACGTGTATTGTTTATCGCAGAGTTAATGTTTGCGTTGCCTGATTGCGGACAACCATTCTGCTCACAACAAACAGTGTTAATCTATCAAACATTTTAACTAAAGGATTTTTTTTAAAAACCTGGCTGCGTTGGTTGGTGTGGTGTACGTTTATTTTCTGCAACCTCAAAGTAACAGAGAGAAGATTACTGGTAGTGCTATATGGAAGGGACTCCTTCCGATCTACTTAACAAAGTCCCATTGGTAGTCATTGATTTTGTTTCCCAATAGGTGCTGTTTTTCCGCACTTACTGTCCTTACCTTAGTAAACGGAATTTTCCTCCTTCATTTCATATCCTTGGCAACCTGACAACAAATTAGATCGACGAAAAAGGAATTCTACGAAAGTGACTTTAGGAGGTAGAGTAAGTAATTCGAGACGAAAATGTTTTATTTGGTAGCAGGATGAAATAAGTGAACACATCCACTTTTAAGGGTTAGATTATATTTCAACAAAGAACGAAAGAACCCACATTAAACAAATAAAACGACCGACGCACGATGGAGAGTCCTGGCTTAAATTAACTAGGAGAGCCCATTCTTAATAACGAAGGTGAACTTTCAGCTCATGGAGAATTTCATTTGAACACTAGTTTACCGCCCGCGGCTTTAGATAGTTTTTGCGTGAAAGAGTAACAAACATACACACATACATACTCACAAACTTTTGCATTATAATATAATAAGGAGTAAGATGAATAGGATCTGGTATGTTCATGAAAAAGCCCGTAAATGTAGTAAAAGAAATGTTTTAATTCATGCTAAAAATAACACTGCTTGTTCAAAAATCGATATTCAAAATGTTTTACTCGTAACAACTCTCTTACTCGTAACCCGCCTTCTTTAGTTCAAACAGCTAGCAGTTTGAAGGTTCCGCACGAGTTCACCTGTAATGGGACCAATTTGCCGATATTGACATTCGATACGGGTCGTGATTACTCGTGATTCTCTCATTACCGGTGCCCACCTGTCGATCATTGCCGTACACTCAATAAATTATTACTGTTTCAAGAGCCAATTGCACACGATTATGCACTACTTATAAAAAATCATACATTTAATGAGACTACTCAACATAATTTGATAATTATAAAGTCGTCTGCCTGTTTATTCACGCGGAAAATAAATCAAAATTAGCTTTATCTGAGTTTAGTTCTATTTTAAAAAGGCCGAAGAAATTTTATGAAGACAATTTTTTTTCATAAATTCAAAATTCCAAATTATTTATTTGCAAGAAACATGGGTGTATTTTATACAGATGTCAAAGAAATATAAATAGTGTCACCATATTCAGCCTGATTCGGCAAGCAAATGTACACATAATTCAATTAGTTACAAATGTTACAATGGAAATTTATTACAATTAGATTCAAATTCATATTTAATTCAGTTACCATATTACAAAATTAGTCACATGTTCAAAATAAAATCAAATTAAAAATAACAATACCAATAACTAGTCAAGTTCATGCAATGTTACATTATTTTGTCCCTCAAGTATTCATTTATACTATAATAGGCATGTCGCAGTAGAAACATTTTTACCTGATGTTTGAAAGATACAACTTCTGTTACATTCAAAATGGATCTTGGTAAATGATTATAAAGTCTCTGCGCCATGCAAAAAATACTGTTGTCAAAAAGTGTCGTTTTGTGGGGTGGAATGCGTAATTTGAAATTATGCCTTTTGCTTTGGTGTTTTTGAAATTTATCCAGATTCTTTTTAACAAATAATACGATTTCATAAATATATATACAGGGTAAAGTAAGCATTCTCCACTCTTTAAAATAAGATTTACAGCTAGTAGTTTGATGTAACCTAAATATAGATCGTAAGCATCTCTTCTGCCCCTTAAATACCGCTTCCATTTCAGTGGAATTGCCCCAAAATATAATCCCGTACTTTAAAATGGAAGCCACATATCCATGATATGCTGTAATGACCACTCGGGTATCTACTGATCTAGTCAACATGTATAGAGCATACGAGAATTGGTTCAATCGTGAACACAAACTCTCCACGTGCAATTTCCAGTTCAGATTATGGTTGATAGTCAATCCAAGAAATTTTGTCCTATCAACATTTTCGATTTTTTGACCTAAGTAATTAACTTCAACGTCAATAATTTCATTAATTCGATTTCTAAATGTCATAATATTTATTTTGATAAGATTAATTTTTAAATTATTTAATGTCAGCCAATAAGTCATAGTGTAAATAGTCTCATAAACAGATAAGTGTAAGACATAATTTATAATCTACCTTTTACGTTATGCATTACTGTTATAGTATGGTTTTCAGAAACCACTCATTTTTAATAACAAAACTTGTCACAACAACACGACGTAACATCACACTCTTTGTCGGCAGCTATCGATCGCACCTGACTCCCCCTATGCCTCGTTTTTTAATAAATTTTTGATTACGTGAAGTTCTTTCGTTGCATTCCTAGGCAGTGCCCTACGAGCGCCTGGCGAAGCGGCTCGGGAACGGGAAACTCCGTGAAACAAAGTAATTAAACATTGACTTAATATAACATATGCTGGATAATGTTGACGTAAAATGTTGCGTCGTGCCCACGCGCTCTTAAATTGTTTGCGTAAATCCAACCGTTTCCAGAGTTTGTAAGCGCTTTATAGAATGTTTGCGTATGATGTAAAAAATTTTTTTTGATGTTGACTGTTTGTTGTTTGTGAAAGATTTGCATCTTAGAATTTGTCCTACTCCTAACTCTACTCCACTAACCAACCAAAGAGATTTATAACGTGAAAAAATCAGCTTATAAAAAAAAAATGGTACCTACCACTTAGGGACCATCAATTTTAGCGAGCTGTTGAAGTTCGATGTAATCAATCAACGTTTCCACTGTCACTAAAAAGATTTAAAGGGCATTACAAAACAATCTTCTAGACGATAAGTCTTCTTAAGTGAGCGTATAAAGTGTTTGCCTAGTAGAACGTGTAAAAGTGTGCAACTTGGACTTATTAATTATTTGCAAAAAGATTAAATCGTCGTAATTGATTAGTGATTGCGCAATTATGAGTGAAGATTTGAAGCTGGCCAGTTGAAGGAGTGACAAGGATTCTCGATGGAGAGGAACTGGTGGCAGTTGACCCCGCGGCGCGAGCTCGGCTGCGTGCCGGAGTGCTTGGCCTCGGTGGACTCGAGGGTGGGTACCAAGCCTTAAGGATGTGTGCTGACGTGTTTTTGCACAATGTGTTCGTATTCAAACTGCAACTTCAGCAACATACCGAACGGAAAAGGAAGGAAGAAATGCTTTAAAAGGCTGAATTTAAAAAAAATGTGTTTGCCAGGAGCTCGGTCAAATACTTTTAGACGGACCAAATTCGTTTCACTGAGTGCTCTTTGTAAGCAAATGAGCTATGAAATTGGCGGCGAACTTAACCTAATGTTGAAGAGACCGGCCGCATGAAATGTAATAAAACATATGAACCTGTTTCTGTTCGTGACGACACATTCCTAAAACGTACATATTTTTTTTATTATCTTTAGTGGTCCTCTAGTTCAATGTTGAAAATTTCCGCACAAGTATTTTTTAAAAGATGTAATACCGGCATACTTACTTCTCGTAAAATTATGCGGTAAATATAGCTAATGACGTGATGAAATTTCAAGGAAACCATAGGTACTTGAATATCGCATTGGCTTGAAGCGTCGCGTTGTTACAAACTCTACCTCCTCATCGGATATTAAAATTCAAAACTTCTCCAATATTCGTGTTCCCCTTGTCCCGGAATTCGAGTTTCTAGCACGTTGTTATTGTATTAAGTTAGGTCGAAGTTCAGGGAATACTTTGTTGTTATGAAATTGCGGTGTCTGCTTAGCATAAGTAATTGAACACACAAAATACGTCACGACACGCCTTCAGTAATATTATAAAGGTGTAAAGTTTTTGACTTTGTAGGGGACTTGTTTGTAGGGGGTTATCTTCGGAAATACTAGTCCAATCATGAAAACTCTTCCACTAACAGAAAGCTACACTATTCAGGAGTGATATAGCCTATATTTCAAAACAATCAGTGAAAAATAATAGTATATTTAAATCCAGTCGGAGAAAAGCGGGCGAGATGTGATGACTAAACGGTTCGGTATGGACGAACGTAATGTTCACCAAATGATGGTCTTTATTAGTTCTACAAAAAAGTCCGTGGATCACGCCAATAACTTTTGACAGAACGAAGTCTGTCGGGGTAGCTAGTTATTGAATAATGTAAGATCAGATTATTAAGGAGGACGGGCATAAATATATGGAAGCCAGCCATTGATTCCTTTTTATTGGTTGTCGGTCCAATCAAGCAGCACTAGTAGCTTATGATGAGTGAGAGCGACATAATGTATCAAACCTAAACAATTTTTATCAATTTAAAAAATATACGTACATAGAGATCTATATCATACATATGGCAGATATAGATTAATAATAATCCCCTTAAAGTTTTGTTAAGACTTTCTTTCTCAGAGATCAAATAAATCAATCTCCATTTTAGAGCCTCGTGCTAATTATATACGTTTCGAAAATCCAAACGCAATTTGATTCTTAGTTAGGGATTCCGTTCCCATCTCAGGATTTGCTTATATTTTAACTTGGACTTTCCCTAACGAATTCAGTCCATCACAATAATCGTCCGTCTTAATTTATTAAAAAGGTATGAATATTTATATTCAGCTGAATGCCTCCACAGAAGAAAATCTTTGTACCTTTATAAAATGCTAAAAGGATTTATGGTAGAGGTCCGACCTAAATGATGAAGTAGGAGTAGGGCACTGAAAGAAACCCTCTTCAGAATGACAAATTGAAATAATTTGGTTTTGTTCTTTAGGCTGAGGTTAGGTAGTCTAAATGCTATTATTTGAGTAGTTGGCAGGCAATTTAGTGCTTAATCTTAATCTTAATAAGTATCGAGAAAGTGGTGAAGGCTGGATAAGAGTAAATAAATAAGTAACTAATTAACTATTCTTTTGAGTTTGTACACGGGATACTCCAGGTGCATTTGTGTTTCATATTTAGTCTCATAAACGACATTTAAAACATTGACAGGAAACTAGCTTTATTATTTTTATTGTAGATTCGCATTATTATTTTTTTCCTTCAAAGCAGACTCTTAACTCACATACAGTGTCAATATATAAAATCGGGAGAAATGCCGATCATTGTGTTTTTTAGGTCTCTGCATTGTTAATGTAGATACCTGAAAAGTAAAACATTTATAACTCTCGAGTGTTGTCCCCCCAGTGTAGGAACATACCGCATACGTCATTCACTGACGTCACGGCTCTCAGCTGACTCGTTCACCGGTGGTCGCCGGTTTATTTCCGGGTGTGACGTCACACGTACGCAATCACCCAAATCGCCGCGCGGTGTGATTTAGAGGTTTTCCTAATGTGGGAAATTAGCGTTAAGTCATGATGATTTTTTTTCCTTATTTTTATTTGAAAACATATCGCTTTGATGGGAAATCAGAATCACTATATCAAAATAATAAGGTATAATTATTACTTATTTATTGACATTGGTTAGGTATGCCTTTTTCGTGCGGCATGCAAATGGCATTAGGGCAGATTAGAAGAATATTTATGATTTTTTATGCAATAAAATTGATAGTTTGGATTTTGATGATTCCTTAGACTTTCTAACACTGACGTTGTTTTATTCCCAGGGCTTGGCGTTTTCAATTGAGGAAAGGCAGACGCTGGGCATCCACGGCCTGCTGCCAGCCAGGGTCAAGAGCCAGGAAGAGCAGGTCCAGCTCTGCAAGATCTCAATTGAACGTTATGAAGAACCGCTGAACAAATATATCTATCTGATGGGGCTACTGGTAAGTGAAAAAGTCTTTTTGAATGTTTAAGGGGGCCCTATAGTTAGAGGGCCACCAACCTCGGCGTACGGCGTTACTGGGAGTGGTTTCAATGGACAAAAATTCCAGATACTGTTTGCTGAAGCAGTCTAAAGTAGCCCTTGACATTTCTGTCGTATCGAAATTCTGCCTGTTAATTTTTAATTTCGTTAAGAGTTCTCTTTGAGAACCTAAGAACAAGGATTGTGTTCTGGGCGTATTGTTTCAAAATAATCAGGCTGCAGTCGAATTCTGATACAATGCAAGTCCAACCAACCGAAACTCAGACATTAACACATCAAAACACAGACGAGTTTCTGGTGAGAGGGCGCCGTCACGCGTGGTTCCTACCAGCAAGGCCGCCCCATACATCGGTTCGTCGCTACCACCACCAACATAAGCTGAGCTTACTATGCTACGAACTCGCATAATAGGTACGCGCGGAAGATCTTCGAGGTTACGCCTATGGTGTGGTTGACTGTACAACCAGAGTTTTATGTGCAAAATTTACTTTGGACCTTAATGCTTCGGAATAATAATGCGAGCATATTGTTCTTTACAAGGGTAAATGTACTACTTTTGTGCAATGAACATGGCATTGCGAATGGTAATATCTCGTCCGGCACGTTAAGCACGAGAGCAGATTATTTGCATTTCATTGCTTACTAAGCATTTTATCGCTCTTAGACTTATACAAGATTATTGCTCACTCAAAGTAGAAAAGCATGATGTTCACACGCACCATTCAATTAGGCTCTTAAATGCCCAAATTGTGTTTATTAATGGTTACGTAAATAAAGGTCTGTCAGGCATGAAGGCTAAAAATAGAAAACTAGGAAAATTCGAATTTCGGCCGTTGATGAGCAGTATTCGAACCCCCGTCTACCGTCAACCGGGCAACTGCTCTGAAATATAGGCTCGGACGCGTGTGATTGTGTAAAGTTGCAACGTTAAATAATGATCAGTTTGTAATACACAGTTTGGATTTACTTACTCTGCTACTTTAATGTTGGAATCACAACCATTATTTTCATGTTGCAACTGATAAAACAGTCGCCCAAAAATGACAACATTTAGTTTTACCTGGTTAAGTAAAATATCTAAAACCTTCTTTTAAATTCAGGATCGCAACGAGCACCTGTTCTACCGCTTTGTCGGCGAGAACGTCGCTGACATGCTCCCCATCGTCTACACCCCAACAGTGGGGCTGGCCTGCCAGAAGTATGGGCTCATCTACAGGCGGCCACGCGGCCTGTTCATCACCATCCACGATAAGGGACACGTCTACGATGTGCTTAAAAACTGGTGAGATTTCAAGATAATCCAAGGGTCTCTTTGACTTCCCCTAGCGCATTGGAGGTCCTGCTTATAGTACCAAAGAGGGGTATGATCCTCACCCTGAAAAAACGCGTATGTGATAAAAGTTTGTTTGTTCTGTGGCTCGCTGATATAATCTCAAAAATAGAGATCAAGATCTGGTGTGAATAATTAAGCTCTCCCAATGATATATTTGAAATATTTTTGATGAAGATATCTAACGGTAACATTTTTTTCTAAATCCAGGCCAGAAACCGACGTGCGCGCGATTGTGGTGACGGACGGTGAGCGCATCCTTGGATTGGGAGACCTAGGCGCCTGCGGCATGGGCATTCCTGTCGGCAAGCTGGCGCTCTACACCGCGCTGGCGGGGATCAAGCCTCACCAATGCCTGCCCATCACTCTCGGTACGGCGACGTTGTTTAAACCCAAACATTGCTCAAAACTGCAACTGAGAAAGTATGCTAAAACTGACATAGTAGCAGCGAGTTAACACAGTAGCAGTAATTTACTATCTCTCCAAACGTACTGTGTTATTCGATTTTAGTGACCAATCATTTCATATCAAAGATAGCCGTAACGATTCAAGAAGTATCGAGACGACCTGTAGTAGTTTTAATGGTCTTAAGGCACCAGGGTTTGCTTTTTGCGTTTGGGGTAGATCGTAAACGTCGCATTGTTTTAAGGTTTTCGTGAATATTTAGCTCAATTCAAATTAAGTTTAAATATTCTGTCTATTATTGAATGCACCTTTTAATTTCATAATTATAACTTTAACTGTGTACAATAAAATTTTAAGTGTCATCAATTTAAAAAAACTTTTTTTTTTTAGCGAATAATTGGCGACTACTTAATTTTAGACAAAAATAGTATTATGCACACAATAATAGAGCAAAAATTTGAGTTAGATTCTATTCAATGAAATAATCACGAAAATCTTACAAAAATGCAACGTTTTCGATCCACCCCCAGCTAACGCCCTTAATTTAGGTGGCTGATGATACTTGTGGCTATAATTCAGAAGATGTAGCAATTATCTATACTCATCGTCGTTTGCAAATGACCACCAACGAACCGAATTGCATTGCAGACGTGGGCACAAACACGCAGACAATGCTGGATGACCCGCTGTACATCGGGCTGCGCCAGCGGCGCGTGCGCGGCGCGGAGTACGACGAGTTCCTCGAAGAGTTCATGCAGGCCGTCGTGCGCCGCTTCGGACAGAACTGCCTCATTCAGTTCGAGGACTTCGCTAATGCTAACGCGTTCAGGCTTCTGGAGAAGTACCGCGGCAAGTAAGATAACAATAGATCTTGGGCAGCGTTTGCTATTGCAATCTACGAGTAGAGTTGGGAAAGACTTTTCCGCGGATCGGCACTTAAATCTTAAATTCACTAAGTCATCGTGGTTGGCATAGTGTAATGATGACGTCAGTTCTAGGCTCGGTGTGCAACGTTTTATTGAAATTGATACTTGCATTCGGCCGTCTTGTCATGCCATGCTTGTTAACTTTAGAACTCTACAAAGTCTCTCGTACGTTACTTTGGAATGATAGAGAACTTACGTATTTCTAAAACAACCGCAATACGCCCGAAATGACTTGGAGGCTTATGCATTATGTCTCTGATAGGTACTGCACTTTCAACGACGACATCCAGGGCACAGCATCGGTTGCCGTCTCCGGCTTGCTGGCCAGTCTGCGCGTCACCGGCAAGAAGCTGTCCGAGAACACTATCGTCTTCCAAGGAGCCGGCGAGGTATGACCCCCACTTAATGATGGTGACCCATTTTTGAGAACTAAAATCTACTGGTACTATTAGACAGATATGATTTCCAAGGCAATTCAAGGTTAGCCATAGGTGATAATTTGCCAATGGTGTAGTGCTAACAAAAAGGGCAAATGAATAATTCAAGTTCTAACTTCAAGTTCGTTGACATTCCAGCTACATTGATACAATTCGAACAAAGATAATCAGAGATTTTTGTAAAATATCCTTATGAAATAAAATAAGGAATGTTTGTGCTCTAAAACTACCGTGCTACGGTAAGGACACCAGTAATCTTCTTGTTTACATAATGTGTTATTTAGGATCAAAATAATGTTTCTATTGACTTGTCTTATAAACCGTTATGTAAATAATTGTGACAATTTAGTATAGGTACTTTCGTGACTTATTTGATATCATATTCAAGGGTACCTACCTATCTTTTTAAAAACTATGTACTATGTTAGGGGTCAAAACAGTCTAATTACTTATCAACTAATCAAAAAACATAACCAAAATCCCCAGGCGTCGCTGGGTATCGCAGAACTGTGCGTGATGGCGATGAAGGCGGAAGGCACGGACGAGGCCGCGGCCCGCGCGCGCATCTTCATGGTGGACTCCAAGGGGCTCATCGTCAAGAACCGCCCGGAGGGAGGCCTCAACGAGCACAAGGAGAAGTTCGCCAAGGACCAGGCGCCGGTC
Source organism: Udea olivalis (assembly GCA_947369235.1). Taxonomy (NCBI): domain Eukaryota; kingdom Metazoa; phylum Arthropoda; class Insecta; order Lepidoptera; family Crambidae; genus Udea; species Udea olivalis. The sequence continues at coordinate 5,734,516 of OX376349.1, read as the reverse complement.
AGGACGCTCGAAGAGGTCGTGGACCTGGTCAAGCCTTCTGTGCTCATTGGTGAGTTTGTGTGGTGAACGAAGCGAAGGGCGAAGAATCAATCACTCGTCTTTCGATAGATGATAGTTTGAAATAGTTCTAAAAAGTCATTTTAGTGTTAGCCAGTAGCCGCCATAACAGAAGTTTATAAGACGTTATTAAATTAGGCCATTGCAATGTCCTAATTTACTTGATTAATGTCTTTCAAACTCAAAGACGGCCTTCACTAAGATCTCACCCCAAAACTTTGTAACGCTGTCAGGGGCTGAGTACAAACCATAATAACAATGTGTCTATTTGTTTAAACTTTTTCGTTTGGATCGAACCCACGACTTTCGGCGCTTGGTGAAGTCAAATCAAAATATTTAAGGTTTCCTGACGGTTTCCATATCTTTATATTTTTCCTTGTTTGTTCTAGGTGCGGCGGCCATCGGCGGCGCGTTCACGGCGTCGATCCTGCGCAAGATGGGCGCCAACAACGAGCGGCCCGTCATCTTCGCGCTCTCCAACCCCACCAGCAAGGCCGAGTGCACCGCCGAGGAGGCCTACAGCAACACGGATGTGAGTTCTGCTTTTATGGCCATTATTGACGTCTGGTGCCTAAACGATTGTGAAAGCCGTGACGGGCAGTAGCGAAACGTCGCGAGAAGGTGCTTCCTTCGCTCACCAACACATCCCTGACATGACCAATCTATGAAAGAGAAATGTGTTAAATATTTGAAGCTTATAATTTTAACATACCTATACAGAATAATGACAAATAGCTTATACATTAAAATGTATGTCAATAAACGAAATGAAGGATTAACATGAATACCTAACTACAAAAGTTTAGTAATTCCGAACCCAAACTTAGGGTTTAAGTAAACTTGTTTCCATTAATGTGGTTTTTAATGTTTAATACAAGTGGTTTACCTGACAGCCTCATGGAAGTGATCCATTATCGCAGTGGGAACGAGCGCCGGTTTCAATTTACGCACCATCACATATTATGTCTGTTGATGAAACAAATATTTGTTTTACGTCCTGCTGTTTTGTTCATTGTTTCCGGTTTCCAAAATAATTTTGAAATAAATCAATGTGTGTCCTTGTCTCTTAATTATTATTTACTTAAAACCAAATTCTGAAATAAATAAATTGTAATTTCAGGAGCGCGCAATCTTCGCGTCCGGCTCGCCGTTCCCGGACTACCGCACGAAGGACGGGCGCGTGCTGCGGCCGGGGCAGGGCAACAACGCGTACATCTTCCCCGGGCTCGCACTCGGCATCATCTGCGCGGGCATCGTCGACATCTCCGAGGACTTCATGCTGCTCGCTGCTGAGGTGAGCACTGCCCCTGTTCAGAGTGCCAAGTGCGAGTTCATTCGAGCATACACACCGATTGAATATTCGGAATTATGTTGCTTCGTAATTATGAAATTCGGATTTTTGAAAATCGGAATATTCAAATTCGGAATTGTTTCGAACTTTTTGGGTGTTCCCATTTTTTTGTAGGTAGCAGATGTAGCTGAGCCCTTCAGTATTTCGTCATATTTGTTTTCATTCTATTTCCTTTATCATTTCCCTCATAATTGCTATGATAACTTCGACTACTAAAGTGTAATCAATGGTGAGTTGTTACACAAGAACATTACAGATGGTTGCGTGAGTAACCATTCCAGAATACAGACCTTGAAGTTAGATATTATTATATTTTAATCATACAAATTAATTACATTTCAGGCATTTACTACACATTGCTTCTTGCTTTAATCGTAGTCTCATACGGATGCCATATTCATATGATACCTGTAACTATAGATAAACTTTAGGTAGATGTACACGTTACATAAAAAAGGCAATAAGTAATATTCGTAATGATTAAATTATTTAGGTTTTTTTTGACGTTGGTCCTTCGAGCCGGATCTGCGTATAACAATGTGGTTGCTGCAATAGATAATATAATTTCCTAAATGTATGTTCACAGGCGTTGGCAGAAATCGTATCACAAAAGGACTTGGATCAAGGAAGCCTATACCCGCCTTTGGAAGACATACAGAACTGCTCCGTCAAGATCGCCAAGAAGGTTGTGGAGCACGCATACAAGATCGGTGAGACATTCAATTTGTTGAAAAATAAGATGAGTAAAGTTAAATAGGGCCCATGCCGCCATGTCAAGTATAAGTAAAAGGCAAGAATAAACCCATTTACTAGTTTAATTGATTAAAACAGTTATTTTCCTAATAATTAAATTATCATTAAGTGACATGTTATCAGTCAATTAGGCGTGTTGAATCTAATGGCATTCCTGTTTAAAGGGTGAACTTCATGTGTAAATATTTATTTTTTTGACAACATTTAACACACACACACACACACACCAACACACACTCACTCACTCACTCACTCATGCGCGCACACACACTTTTCATAAGCGACGCGAACTAAACACCAAAAATTTCCTTAAAAGTGTATAAAATTTAGTTAATAAAATTCAAATCTTTAATTGGCAGTAGGATTTGTCTAGTTATAACATATGTTAAGATAGTGTAAGTGCTGTGGATAAATATTTAACAATTTAGTATCAACAAAATAGGGAAATGACATTTTTTAAATTTGGCATGTAGGTAGAAACTTGAAGCGGTTGGCGTGTTTGGAGCTTTTGTCTCGCCCTGCGGTATTCATTACATTTCTTGTCCTCATAATGTAAAACTTCATATTCTAGGCAAAGCGTCAGTGCTGCCACAGCCCGTCGACGCGGAGAAGTTCATCCGCGCGCAAATGTACGACGTGCACTACACGGCTGCCGTGCCCGCCGTGTTCCCGTACCCGGCCGGCGGCCCGCAGGTCGACATGGTCTAGCCGCGCGCACGCCGCCCCTGCACGCTTCGAACTGCATAGTCTAGCGAAATGTGCCTTGAGAACTCGTCCATTCGATCCGGCCGCTCTAGGTGACACTGACATTAACGTGAATAGAAATAGAACATTGACTTATAAAATGTCACCTATGTGTTAGAATAAGGATATTACTCACTTTGAAAGCAATGATATCGCTGTTCGTTGTTTGCCAGGCTGTAAAATAGCTAATGTAAATGTCTCTAAGTTCTATTTCTATTACAGTTAATGCTTCAAAATATATAACTCTTGTTTCGACCCTATTAAATTGGCTTTATTTCTGGTAGGGGGTTCTGCACCCAATCCAAGGAGAATTATTTCTTATAATTTGTTTTGGGTTAATTTCATACTTGATGTATATATTTTTATTTAGCTATACCAATGCCTGTTCGAGGTCTGCAGATACAAAAACACTTTAAACGTTGCTAGCGCGTTTCGAGATAATCTACTTGCATATTGTAAGAAATACTTTGAAAAATATCTATGATGACAGCTCAAAAAATCTGGACCAGTGTAAATCAAACAACTTTGAATTACTTCTTTCATAATAAATAAATAGGATAACATTTATGCAGCTAATGCCCTCTTCTCTCTCTTTCTGGCAAATTTTTAAAGCCCTTAAAATGAAAGAGATAGATATAATAGCGAATTAGTTTATCTGTATACTAAGCCGATTCCGAATTATTTAAAAATAATGTTAAAAGAAGTCCTAATCTAAATCTTCTTTTCTCTAGTCCAGTTATCAAATAAGTTCAAATTTATAGTCTAAGGCGCTTGCAGTGTTTAGAGAAACGACTATTTTATGCTTGATCTGTTAGGATTATTGTTTGAGGCGGCACGGCAGAGCAGCCGTACAGTCGGTTAGGGAAACAAACGCAAATGAAATTCAAAATATCGGATGTTAGATCAATTGTTATTTTGGGCCATAATTAAAAAAATGCTGGCGACTGACAAAACAATTGTCGATATGCCCAAGTTTTATAAATTACAGGGTGAACTATTTATTTAAAATAATGTTATACTAGCCAATAGTTACCATTACCAAGTGTTAAACGTTTGTTTAGTAGATTTCTGTACTGTCACAAATTCAAGGCACACAGAGAAAATTGTGTAAAATATCGAGTGTTGTAAAAATATTAAAGCATTTAAAAGCTTGCAGACTATATAACTATAGAATATTGACTGTATTTTATTAATGTTAGCCATTCCAAATCGTTTTACCTGTATATTACTGCTACTGACATTTACCTGCTTAGGCTATATCTACCTTAAAAACGGGTTTACTGCTCGATTATTGTACCTTATTCAAATTAATATTTATCGTTAAGTTAAATTTTGTATGAACAACATTATGAGGTATTTTTATGTAAATTTTAAATAATAATATATCGATGAGAAGCTGTAATTTGAGTTTATTTTATAAATACCTACCTTGTTACTCACCAATTGACACATGTTAGCGGTACGCTGAATTAACCTGCAAATGGTGTTAAAGGCATGAAAATCAGAACGATTGATCTTTAGGCCATACAAATCAATTTGACCCGTAGCACGGAAAAAAAAAGAAAAAAAAGGGGAGGAGTTATGGCGTCACCTTTTTATGTATGGGAAAAAAAATATTTAGCTCTGAAACCTATCGTATGTGGTACCAAATGAAAGAGCTTACTGAGCCAAATCCAAAAATATATCACATCATTACATTTTAGTCACTTGTATTAAATTAAAATAAAAATCATTTTCAAAACATCCCAAGTTTGGGCTCCTTCAGATATGACATGGTTAATTATTTTTTTGTAAAATATGCTTCAACTGGTACGTAATATCCTCATATCTAACCTTATAAAGGATTTTTGAAAATATTCACATTGAGTATTTTTTTATAATTTTTAAATTTTACAAAATGTGATAAAATTACGATTAGTTGGAACATGTATAAAAAGTTAATTTTTATACACTGAGGATGTTAATTACTAATGCGAGAAGAGTTTTAAATATTATTCTTGGGAAACGGACGCGGTATCATTCTGGAAAATTGTGGGGAAAAGCTGACAAACTTGAGCAGACCCTAACGCCACCCAAGAACTGGGGATGGAAGCAGCCAAGTATTAAAATTTGAGAACCATTATACTGCCCTCCTAAGCCAAATAGCGCTATCTCAAAAAATGCCATTTTCTAATTTTAGCTGCATCTGATAGCTTATCAAATTCCCTATAGGTTTTATGAAGCTACATAGCGCTATCTCAGCCAGGAACCACCTTAAACCAACTAAGAAAATATTCTACATCGCAAATTTTTACGATATTACTAAGAGAATGAGAGGTATATCATTATTTTTATACACAATGGCCGTTTATTTACTTACGGTGGAATCACTTAAGAAAGTTCTGATAATTGACAGTATACATTTTTTAAGAACATTGGCGGTATCTGAGAACGCGTAGCGAACTTTAGATACGGCTCTTGCGCTTAGTAAAATTACGCGAAGATAGTTCGCAAAATGTGAGATGCCGCTGCAGTCGCACAGTTCGTTGTACAAAAATAAACGCTATCTGATGAACAATAAGGGCGATATTTAAGTGCAAACTATCCTTCAATCAAATATTTACTACCAAAAATTTTACTTGTCAGATCTTGTTTGTTTTGCTTGAATTAACAGGTCCTGGAGTTAATAAAATCGCGAATAATTAGAAATTGGTGATAAGAAATTGATAGCCAGTGTTTAGTGTTCTGAGTGTGATATTTGGTGTTCAGGTGAGCTAACAGTGAAGTAATTATTTCGTATCTAGATATAAATCAGAATTTAAATCCATTTTTGTACCTTCTTAAAGCCCTCGTATTATCTCGTATATAACACTATGCCCCCAATCGGTTGTATTTGCCCAGTGACATGTCTAGAACACATTTATATAAAGATTTTAAGAAAAGGAATCCATCTTCTGTTATTTCTTACAATAAGTATCGTAATGTGTTTCGTGATTTAAACATTTCTTTCGTAAAATTGGGTCATGAAGAGTGTGAGATTTGTGAAGAATTTCTTTTGCACGATGATACACATGACAAAAATAATATAAAGGAAGACTGTATTTGTTGTAAAAAATGGGTTGGACTTATGGAAAATGCAAATTGATCCAGAGATGAATATAAATCTGATTCAGAATACAAGTAAATTAATACCGTGATATATTCTGCGGACTTACAAAAAGTAATAATGCTTCCTAGGATTGACATGTTTAAGTCAACTGTCTCTTCTTCTTCTTTTGATAAATGGCGTTCTCTGGGTTTTTTTAACCACAATCTGTCTTAACTCACAGGATAGTCGTTTATAATGAGAGTTTTGTACCATCTGGTAAACGTCGAGAAAATTCCGTCGTTGTACCAGTGTTGTGGCATGAGGCATTATTTGGGAGGACCAAAGACGAAATTATCAGTGCATATTATCAGTTTTTACTGTTTCACCGAGATGCCAATAGTACATTGTTACCCTAGGGGTGAAAGTAACTTATTTAGTCCCGACACGGGGTTTGGCGCCCGGAACGAAGTGAGGGCGCCAATAGTTCGAGGGACTAAATAAGTTTTTAAATACAAGGAAAGTAAAAATAAAAACATGAATTAGCTAAAGAAAAAATGAGTAAATTTTATTTTCCACTACCAAAGCGGTAGTGGAAAATAAAATTTACTCATTTTTTCATCTCAAGAAATCAGGCGTTAAATTCATATCAGAATCAGATAAACTCATTTTATAGGTATAAATCTCTGCTATACGTATAAACAAAAGTCTTCAAATCGAAAAAATAAATGAAGATCGAATTGCCGCTTTCCCGCCTATTTTGTTTGTTTTTTTTTCTGTGACCGGCCAGCTATTCAGCCATTATTTTTTATTTTCATCATTGGAAAAATGGTAATTGCCCAAATCTAAGTTATTTTAAAGAAATTGTTGAAACTAAATTATAATAAAGTTATTTAAAAAATATATGTTCTATAATCAATACTTAACTTTAAGTTATTTCAATTTTACGTCGTGGCTGTATAGAAAATGGAACATGGTTCAATAGTTCAGTGAAAAAGAACTAGTTTTTTTAAAATAATTTGACAGCTGTCAGTTGAAAGTGATTCTCCCTAAGGATGAAAAGTATTACTTTCATCCCGCTCCTCAGGCAACTTCAGACCTACTTTCAGAGTATGAGTAATGAAAAAATATAATCTTATGGTTTGATAACTGTTCAGCGCAAAACAAAAACTGGACATTCTTTTCTTTTCTAATTTATATAGTTAACTCAGATGAAATCTGTGCGGACAAAATTGTTATTAAGTATTTTAAAGCCAGCCACACTTTTATGTCTGCTGATTCATTTCATCATAGAGTTGAATTATCCATGAAGCGGATGAAGAATAAGATTTATGACTTCGAAGATTTTTGTTCCGCTGTGACTACGGCTGGGAAAAATGTAAGTCCAAAAAAAATGAACCGTAATGACTTTTATGAATGGCAAGACTATACCACCCCAATACAAACTGTCTCGCCTTAATCCACGTCCATATATCTGCGCCATAGTGCAAGTGCAAGCTAAGAGAGGCAGTTTCGTTTTCTTTTACAAGACTTCCTTTGATAGTGAGAATATAACTGCTAGTGTGGCGTCACTCGTGTGTTTTCATAAACTTTATTTATTTTTGTTCTTATTTTTTTAGATACATATTTTGGTTGAACGAGCAAGGCCGGGCGTGGGACTAGAGAGGCAAAACCTCTCACGCTTTACCGCGTTGCGCAGTGCGGCGGTACCATTTCAATATGGGAGCCGTCTGCGCGCGTCGAAAGCGGTTGCGCGCGCAACCGCGGCCCGCTGACGCCGGCCGACACCATCAGCAGCCAGCAGTCCGTTCCTAGTTAGCACCGCGAATGCACGCCCGGTTTCGCTCCTAATTTTTCACGCGATCTTTTGTTCTGTTTCTTTGTAAATAATTTTGTGTAAATATTATATGGAGGGATCCTATTTTCGTTGACTTTTTTTCACTCCCAAGTAGGGCTCCCCATAACTGGTGACCCCAAGTTTAGAAGCACGCGAACGTTGGACAATAAAGTACGCGATACATACACGCGCGTCGCCCATCGATTGTTCTAGAAAAACGTTTGGCGGAACAAAAGAAAAACGCAGCAAGAAAAAACAATGGACGAGCAGACTGCAAATGCTGTTGGAGAGAAAATGGAAGTGCAGCGCGTGGGAGTACGCGTACCTCCGTTTTGGCCCGAGGACCCGGCCCTATGGTTTGCGCAGTTGGAGCATCAATTTTTACTATCCCGAGTAACCACAGATGAGACAAAATTTAGCTTTTTGGTATCAAATTTAGACCTAGCCAAAGCCCAGAGCATCAGTCAGTGCACGGTCAGCCGTGAGCTGCGAGACCTCATACTGCAGGGATCAACAGCATTGGTTTTACGGAAGGTCAAGATTCCTGGTTCCAGCACAGAGGTTGTATGTGACATATCTAACATCCACGACCGTACCTGACTCTCAGATTTCGGAAGCCTGCATTTGATGCTCTTCACGCGTTGAGCCATCCTGGGGTGAAGGCGTCAGTGGAGTTAGTCTCAAAACGATTTGTCTGGCCTGGGATAAAGAGAGACTGCCGCATTTGGGCTAGAGAATGCACAGATTGCCAAGCAAGCAAAGTAGCTAGACATACTCATTCACCTATCTCTTCATTTCCCATTCCATCATATCGTTTCGCTCATATTCATATGGACATTGTCGGACCGTTACCATATTCCAATGGTTACAGATACCTCCTCACCGTCATCGACCGCTTCACCCGGTGGCCCGAGGCGTTTCCACTGGCTGACATCGCTGCTGAGACATGCGCCCAGGCCTTCATCGCTGGCTGGGTGTCCCGCTTTGGCTGCCCTGAAAAAATCACCACCGACCGCGGCAGGCAGTTTGAGTGTGAGCTGTTCCACTCGATGACATCCATCCTCGGTACGCAGCACCGTCCAACAACGGCATATCATCCTGCCTGCAATGGCATGGTGGAACGTTTCCATCGACAACTGAAGGCAGCCATCATGTGTCACGCCACCCCAAGCTGGGCGGAGGTTCTTCCTCTGGTGCTATTGGGTATCCGCAGCGCTTGGAAGGAAGACATAGAGGCATCAGCGGCAGAGATGATGTACGGGGAGCCACTCCGCCTCCCTGGGGAATTCTTCGCTCCTGCCGCTAACGTTCTGCACGACCCGTCGAGTTTCACATCGCGGCTGCGATCTCACATGGCCAACCTAACACCTAAACCAGCGGCGCGACACAACAAAGAAACATTTTACGTGCCAAAGGATCTGGCCACAGCAGAGTACGTCTATCTCCGGCAAGACGCTTCTAGGCGTTCCCTTGAGCCGCCATACACGGGGCCTTACAAAGTGTTGGCCCGAACGGAGAAGACGATAAAGCTGGCTGTCAGAAACAAAGAGACCACGGTATCAATAGACAGGGTCAAGCCAGCTTATGTCACCAAAGATGACACCGAAGAAGTTCCACCATCAGCGGTACCTCGCGACGCCACTACAAAGACGAGGGCTGGAAGGACGGTCCGGTTTCCTGACTACTTTCAACCTCGGTAGCCTCGGTCTCAGCAGGGGGGTAGTGTGGCGTCACTCGTGTGTTTTCATAAACTTTATTTATTTTTGTTCTTATTTTTTTAGATACATATTTTGGTTGTACGAGCAAGGCCGGGCGTGGGACTAGAGAGGCAAAACCTCTCACGCTTTACCGCGTTGCGCAGTGCGGCGGTACCATTTCAATATGGGAGCCGTCTGCGCGCGTCGAAAGCGGTTGCGCGCGCAACCGCGGCCCGCTGACGCCGGCCGACACCATCAGCAGCCAGCAGTCCGTTCCTAGTTAGCACCGCGAATGCACGCCCGGTTTCGCTCCTAATTTTTCACGCGATCTTTTGTTCTGTTTCTTTGTAAATAATTTTGTGTAAATATTATATGGAGGGATCCTATTTTCGTTGACTTTTTTTCACTCCCAAGTAGGGCTCCCCATACTAGTATTATTGCAAATAAGATTTTAAAAACAAATATTCTTCCACCTCCAAAGAAGAAAACCATGCTTAACGGCATTTCGCAAGCCAAGAAGAACCATATTTTGAAATCCCTCCAAAATATAATCCCAGACAATAGACAGTCTTTCTGGAGGGAGCTCCCTACTTCTGATTGAATTGTGACATGGACGCCTATTTTCAAAATTTAAACTTTTGTACTAAGTATTTATCTGAATTATAATAAACTGATTTTCAAAAGCATTTTTTTTCGTGTTTTTTTACTATGCATTTTTATCAAAAATGTGTAGAAAAACATTTGTATGAAAATTCCTATGACCAAATTAAAACTTAAAGCGGTAACTCATATTAAGAAACAAATTATTTAAAGCCCAATAGCGGTTTCTCACAAATTAGGTGAAAAATCATTTTTTTTATTTTTTTTTAAATATCAATAAGAAATATGGGTATGAGTTTCTAATATTATGTTTGAATAATTAAAAAAATACTTTTCTAAGTTGACGCGAAATCAAAAAAACTAAAACATTAATTTTCTCGAGTGTCACTTTTTTGAGATGCCGCTTTTTGGCTTATGAGGGCAGTATAGACATCACAAGATACGCACTGGAAAGTTTGTATTTATCATCCTCAATGTCTAAAATTTAACTTTTTATTCATGTTACAACTAATCGTAATTTTATCACATTTTGTGAAATTATAAAAAAATACTAAACATAAATATTTTCAAAAATCCTTTTTTAAGGTTAGATATCAGGATATTACGTGCCATTTGAAGCATATTTTACAAAAAAATATTCAACTGTATCATATCTGGAGAAGCCCAAACATGGTATGTTTCTGAAAATGATTTTTATTTTAATTTAATATGACTAAAAGGTAATGATGTGATATATGTTTGGAATTGGCTCAAAAAGCCCTTTCATTGTGTACCACACACGATAGGTTTCAGAGCAAAAAAAAATGTATTCCCGTACAAAAAAAGATGACGCCATAGCTCTTCCCCTTTGTTTTCTTTTTTTCTGTGCTACGGGTCACATTGATTTGTATGGCCTAAAAATCAATCATTCCGATTTTCATGCCTTTAACAACATTTGCGGGTTTTGGCTGAATTTCTGGGTGTACAGTCAACAGCAAAAGTAAATGATGATTGAACATACTTCCAATTTGTTTTTATGAATGAAAACTACGTAAAAAATTGATCACATGCAGCTTTTACCCATTACAATGAATGGACTATCTCATTTATATTCTTAGTATTTTAATAAACTTAATGATTTTAAAAAAAACATCAATTTTGGTACGTTAATGTTATCACCTACTTCTGCTGTTAACTGTACCGCTAGCACTATTAGTTCGTTACTTTCAGATACACATTACTCGTCACTCCGCTCCGGCTGCCATGATTTCCGTAAAAACAATTTTGCCCTAAAATTATTTTAGATATATATATTTTTTTAACATACATAATGCACCTTGGTAAACTGATGCCGATGATGCGATAGTCAACAGTTTTATGAAAAGATTTCACTCAACATGAACAATTTAACGACCTCAATAAATTATGTTAAAAACCTAGGCAGTCCCAGACACAGATGTTTGGTTTTATTGGATAGTTATAAAAGTTGCATGCTGGAACGACTGTGTGGGCGTTAGATGTAGAACTCTTTAATTTATTTGTTAAACCGGTTTGGTTTTAATTTTCAAAAACAAGGTACAAATAAGTCCAAAGTTTAATGCAGGGCAATGACATTTGAATTAAGTACAAGGACTGCGAATCAGCACTGTCTTAGGAAAAAAAAATTGTGCTTAGCAATATTTTAAGCTATTCTGCAGGCCTTCAAGATGAGGATGGCCAGCTGAGTGATTCCATTGCATTGCTGTGCGTGTCTACCTCATATCTGAACCTCACTACCGCCTTCCAGCAGGTTAGAGAGAAGGCAGGATGTGACGGACACGTGCCATGCTGAATTCTTTTTGATTGTATGACGTGCTTTGTCCAGTTATGGAAAATCATCGAGGTAGGGCTTGCTTTTACCTCCGTTTCTTAGAAAAAATACGATTTAAATGTTAGGGTGCTCCCTCACTTTGACCATTTGCCTGTTATGTTACAGTCAAGCATTACATCAGTAAGGGAGGAGAACCGAACATTACATAAGTAAGGGAGGAGAACCAAGCATTACAGTGCGCAAACTGTAATGTTACAAATTCGAGCATTACCACAAAATAAGATACGGCAATACGCTAGTGAGGGAGAAGCACCAAGCATTAGGGTGCGTTCCACCAGAGATGTGCGAGGATGCGTTGCGAGGAATGTGTTTGTTAATTGTAAATGAAAGCGATTCTATTGGTTCTTAACAAACACATTCTCCGCAACGCATCCTCGCACATCTCTGGTGGAAACGCACCCTTACAGTACGCAACTTGACGATATAATCTATAATATTTTTATACAAGTTGTAATATCAACGACGAAGCTTCATTATCATTCATCAACTAACTATCAAAATCGAAATGTACATTACACGCGAATGTTCGTTAAGTCAGAGAAGCAGTACTGTTATGTATTGCTCAAAATGTAATCTGAAACGTTACATTACAGGCGAATGCTTCAAGTGAGGGAGCTTTGCGACATTGAACACGCCTGGCATGAATGTGAGAGCAAAAATGGTACTTGACGTCGCGCGGCGAGGTCGTCGCTTATATCGACAGGCGCATTACGTTGATGTTACTCGAACCAGAGGTGCCCGTGGCTAAGTGACGGCAGCGGATCGGCAACGATCTGATGTTAAGCAACGCCAGTCAGGTCGGGTTATGGATGGGTGACCATCCCGACCGAAATTAAGTGATGTGTTTTTCGGGCATCTCCGTGCTTCGGCAGGCACGTTAAACAGTTGGTCCCGGCTGACGTCGCAAGATATCAGTCGTAAAGACTAGTCAGAGGCCTAAATGGCGGCTTGATAATATCTGACGGTAAGGTTTATCACTGGCCTTACATTCACCTCTGACAATCCGCATCGTCCTCATAGTTGAGGTGAGGCCTGTGCCCAGCAGTGGGACGTTTAAGGCTGTATTTTTGTATCTGAGACGGTTTTTCGTCTGCAAGCTCATGGTCATTATGCTGACTAGAAAGCAAACCCACGACCTTTATAGATAAAGGGAGGCAGGAATTACTATCGTTCCAATGAGCCCTAATGTACTCAATGTATAATGTGTCCTGATGTATGTAATGGTTTTTTTAAATAAAATATCAATTTTTGAGCTTACATCGAAGCCGCCGGACGCGGTAGCTTCAACAGGTGGGTAAAGTTGGGCTTGTTTTGCGCGACCATCGTACCAGCAACTAGAGTGTACTAGCAACTAGAGTGTACTAGCTCTACTCCCAGTCATGGGGCGCACGTAGTGATATAAGACATACAGGTACAGTAGTTTACCAGCATTGTGTAAGTTGATACTATTTGGAATAAAAGTCTCAAAAACGTTTCAGACCGACAGTCTTTTATTTCGAATAATTATTTTATAAATACAAATTGAGAAGTACCGATTCACAACAAAATATTACCTAGATTACAATGTTCGACAAAATAATTATCACTTATCACTTCATTAAAACTGTACAAGTTTACACAACGGCGGGCGAGCGCCCGCTCCATTGACTATCGCGCTGCTCTTGCTCGGCGTGTGGCGTGACGTCACGCGGCGGCGGCGCGTGACGTCACGCGGGCTGCGGTCCCGCGGCGGGCGTGACGTCACGCGCGCCTCACCTGCTGAGCGAGTGCGAGCGCGAGCGCGCCGCCGCGGGGCCCGGCGCCGAGCCGTTGCACCGCGCGCGGTCATTGCCTACAACACAACGCATCATTAGGACCAGTCGTGGGGAGCTTGAACCTTTTGGCTGAGGGTCTTTCTTGAAATAGCATCAGTTTACTGCACAATTTCCCATTCAAACAGAAAGACCGTCAGTGGCATGGTTCAATAGCTATAATTAAATGTCTGCTAGTTAAAAACAAGTACAGATATGGAAACAAAACAATTAAAATGCCAGCGGAATGCCCCTGTAAACATACGTCTTGTTCAGTACTCAGGGAATATTCCGCCCGCATCTCAATTAGTTACACAAAAACAAGAAATTATTTAATATTGTACATACACAACTAAGATAGAAGTAAATACTGAATAAAATAAGCCGCAATCGCTACTTTGTTCAGTAAATAAATAAATAAAGTATGTTATGTACAGTGACAAAGTAGAAAGCAGAATAAAGTAGCACAATGACAACACAATATCAAACGAGTCCAAGTTCATGTCGCAATATGCAGTCAGTCAGAAACAAAAATAAATAAGCTGAGAAGCGTCTAACAGCGATAAGGGGCCTGACCTAAGGAATGATGGTCTTGTAAACTGGTGTCCTATAACAAAACATTTTTCATCAAACAAAATTTCCTGCAACCATATATACTTAGTACAAATAGTGTTATACTTATAAACAGTAAACATGTGGACTGTATTATAATAATCACACAAAATAGACAAATAAACATAACATTTTGAATATCAGTCGACATACGAAGAGAACATCTTTTACTCAAGGTAGTGTCGACATTGACCATAGATGGAATTTGACAATATGGTGATCGTTAATTTTTTGGCGAGCTTTCAAATAGGTTGTTTATTGACACTCTCGTTAAATATGAAATGCTCTGTAAATGCTGGCATATTTAGGCATGTAAGTATGTCATTCTCATAAATTTTTCAGTTTTCTATGTAAAAAAAGGTGTGTTTCCTGTTTAGGCCTTCAACAGAGTGATCATGTGCACGAGTACTTCGTAAGATAAATAAATTATTTGTGTGCAGAAAGTTGCGTACCATTAGGCTGCTTGAAAAAATGTGCTTGATGTAGTGTGTGGGTATCTTGTTTTATTTAATAATATGGACACTTTACGCAAAGATCATCTGACCCCAAATAAAATTTACTTACATGGAATAACATACTTATTATTTTTAAATACACAATAAACAATAAAAATTATTTAATCATATTCGGGCATGTTTTTTTTATTCAAAGTGGGTTTGCGTATGTTATGTTTTTCCTGGGTGGGGATCGAACCCCGACCTTTGGCGCTATAGGCAGGTGCTCCATTGCGTCAACATGCCAGTCAACCCACAGTTAATCTTGGAAAATAATAGCAATATCGATGGTCAATAGTTATACTATTGATGGTAATAAGATAATTTGATAGTATTAATATTTTCAATTAACACTATCAATATTACGACTATTTGACGACACGACTGGCGTAGTGTGCTGGATAGCAGCTCGCCTTGCGTGGTGTTTGATTTCGGCTCACTTTGTTACTATCGAGACCATGACCACTGGTGTCGTTTGGCGCATATTTTTTATCCAAGTTCCCGATGATGCATTTCTCCCTGTTCTGGGGCATGTACAGAGGCGTTCACATCAACCTTTACAAAACCATTGCAAAATGGGTCTAATATCAGAAGTTTAAGGTGTCTCTATGTAAAGTTTGATGTGAACGCCTCTGTACTACACAGCATGGCCACAAATGGCAGGGCCACGGTAGCTGCCCCCCGATTCAGAACGAAGTTATCGACCGATTCGGTAAATTTGTTTTGATTATCCGCTAAGCGGTAGCAATCGATATTTTGATATGTTAAAGCCAAAGGCCCGTTTTAATAAACCAAATTACAAAAAATCTACATTACTTGAAAAAAGAATTAAAAAAAAAGAAAATAACCGAATCGGTCGATAACTTTGTTCTGAATCGGGGGGCTGGTGGGCTGTCCCGACGCGACAGGTCCATGGGTCACGCACCGAGCCTCTGGTGCGGCGGCAGCTTGCTGAAGAAGGGGTGGTGCAGCGCGTCCTGCAGCGAGATGCGCTGCGCCGGCTCGTACTCCAGCATGCGCGCGATCAGCTCGAACAGCTGCCGGTGCTCCTCGCTGTTGCTCGGGAGGTACCTCTGCATCAGAACAACACGGAGGCATTAAGATCAGCGAGTTACATGAAATCGCTGACACACTGGAGTCCCCAAAAGCGCAGCCGTGGATTTTTGGCGTGTCAACAATCGAGGATAGTAAAAAAAATCAGAATAAGCTATTCGTTCTAGTGGTGTTAATATGCGCCATGCCATATCATACAGACAATCAGACTAATAAATGATCATTTTTTCCACTAAAAGCATTCTAAAACTACAATAAAAATCTTCAGCTAAAGCATAACCTGAGTTAATATCGCTATGAACTAGCATAATATGCACAGGACAGTACAAGTTCCAGTGTTACACGCGAATTTTTGTGTACCGCACAATTACAAAATGTAGTTAGATATTTACCAGTAGTGGTTTGCAATTTTCTCTGACGTATCTTCCAGCTGACGATTTTTCGTCCCAGTCTAATTTTCCGTGGTAAAAGTATTTTGTTCTTGTTTTACGGGCCATTCTGAAAAAGTACAAAAAAAAGATTTATAACAACACAACTGTAAAAGTAATTGCAACTTTTTTTTTCGTGAATGTTACAATATGTTGGCAATAAAGATACCAGACCAGCCCCCCTATTCAGAACGAAGTTATCGACCGATTCGGTTAATTTGTTTTAATAGTAAATGTTCCGCTTAGTTTTCATAAAATAAATTACATAAAAAGTACCCCACTTGAAAAAGGAATTAAAAATAAAAGAAAATAACCGAATCGGTCGATGACTCTCTTCTGAATCGAGGGACAGTACATCATGTTAACCATTTCGGCGTCACAATAAAAACTTGGAGATAAAGACATAACATTAAAATAAATAACATAAAAAGTAGGAACGTGAGATGGATATTTTTTTAAAGAATTATATATTATTATGAAAGGTTTTATCTGTTCAGAATTCGTTCGAAAAGGTTCAGCTGACGTATCGTGTTGTCTGACACAGCCCGGGCGGAGTGAGTGTTGGATACCTGTAAGGAATGGGCCCCAGTATCCGCTCCATCATAGCGAGGTGCTCGCGGTTGTCGTGCGTCTGGAACAGCGTGATGCCGAGGTGCAGCTCGAACATGATGCAGCCGATGGACCACACGTCGCACGGCTGCGACCAGCCCAGCTCTGGAATATATTACACACAATATTTACTAAAGGAAACACTGCAAAGTAAATTATAACTCGTTACTGGAGAGGACTTCAAATAAATGCAAACGAAAAAAAACCTTTTTTTTTATTATTTAAAATCAAAAATGGTGGTTACAGAAGGACAAACTAGTTAGTGTGTGTTATATTAAAATGCCAATCGCTGGATTTTAGAGAGCATCCTCTAAGGAGATAGAATATACATTGAGTGAGATTTAAAATTTGGAGATGATAGGTTGATAATAAGCAAGAGACCCTAAGTTATCAGATTAAGCAACGTGTGTCATTTACCGGTTGATTATTTATACCGTATGGAAAATGATATGGCACATTTAATAAGTTATCATCATCCTGACTAAAATAATGAATCTTTATTTGAACGCCCTTCATACCAAAATTACAAATGTCTTTCAATTTAGCCTAAAAACCTTAAATAAGTAAAAGTAATGTAAGTAAGTATCTTATTTTCACTTAGATAATATACAGCACCTTCTCAGTATGTCATATCATTCTCCTAACCATATAAATAAATCACTGGGTGTTATGATAGACTGATAAAATGTCAGATTTCTCAAAACAACAAGATCTCTGTAAACAACATGCTAAAACATATAAATATCGATAAAGTCTATAGATGTGGGGGAATGTGTACTCACCCAGGATGACCTCGGGCGCGCGGTAGTGCCGCGTGGACACGATGGTGCTGTGGTGCTCGTGGCCGAAGGTGGCGCTGCCGGAGTCTATAGATGTGGGGGAATGTGTACTCACCCAGGATGACCTCGGGCGCGCGGTAGTGCCGCGTGGACACGATGGTGCTGTGGTGCTCGTGGCCGAAGGTGGCGCTGCCGGAGTCTATAGATGTGGGGGAATGTGTACTCACCCAGGATGACCTCGGGCGCGCGGTAGTGCCGCGTGGACACGATGGTGCTGTGGTGCTCGTGGCCGAAGGTGGCGCTGCCGGAGTCTATAGATGTGGGGGAATGTGTACTCACCCAGGATGACCTCGGGCGCGCGGTAGTGCCGCGTGGACACGATGGTGCTGTGGTGCTCGTGGTCGAAGGTGGCGCTGCCGAAGTCTATCAGCCGCACGTCGGAGCGCTTCACTCGCAGCAGGTCGTGCGTCTGCGGAGGCAACTACTGTCAGAGGCAAGGTTCCCACATTGAAACACACTTTGATGTTTCTTTGTTCCTACGTAGTACAGAGGCGTTCACATCAACCTTTACATAGGGCACCTAATGCTACTTCCACTCACGTGCTTGGCGCGGCGGGTGGGATCCTCGTTTTGAGCTTGCGCCGCGCATGAAATTTGACACCACTCCGGACCACTCGCCGCTTGGGATGTAAACACGATTTATGAGTCACACGTGTGGCTTTTAAGCTAAACAAATGACTGTTTCTAACTAAAGGAATAGATGCTCTATTTGATTTTAAATACAATATGCTTAGCATACTTAGTAATAATTTACAAAAAATATCAAATTTCAATTGCGAAAAATTTCCGACTTAATGTAAGATTTTTTTTTATTGTTTCTAAAACAAAAAAAACACGATGGCATATGTTTTTATGTTTTAATTCATCATAATATTAGTTACACGGTTTATTAAGAAAATTTTAAACATGTTTGACTTAAAAAAAAAAACTTTAAAAAAACGTTTTTGCATATAAATTTCGCGATGTCAGCGGAAATAAAATAATAAATTGAATAAATGTCTAAAAATGAATGTTCGAAAATAGAACAAAAATCTGTTCAGCGGTTCAGCCATAGAAAGATACGTTTCCTATCTTTAATATTTGGTAAGATACATGGTATTGATAATCAGGAATCACCAAGTAAATAAATAAAATAAAAAGTCACATTATCAGCAAAAAAAAAATGATTTACCAATTTGTCCACATTTCAGACAAATACTTGCTGATCTTATGAAAATGAGCCAACTGAAGATTATTTTGATATACAACACCCATACTAATACATAATTCAAGCATTTTTAAGGAATTTACGAACACATATTGCATCATCATCCATGATAGGAGGCAGCCAGTTTTCACCAAGCATATTCTGTGACTGTCATTTAAAAATTCTTCGATTTATTTCAACGAACGCATGACTTTGAGTAATGCATTTGTCCATAGTCTATGTCCTTTTTTTCTAAAAGGAAAGAAACGGCCCTGTGATTCAGTTATTTGAGCTCGTTGAGTATGCGAAGCGACCCACTTGCCGCCGTGCAACCATGGTTGCTTAAAGCACGTTGGGCGTCTGTTTTCACGCAACCGTGGTTGCAGAAAGCACTTTAGTGGTTAGGACCTATTTTGCAATGGCTTCAAAGGTTGATGTGAACGCCTCTGTACGTGGTACGATCCTATCTTGTATGCGACTGAAAACTGTCCAGATGTGATTGCAGACGCGACAATCTTTAATTCAATTGACAGTGAAATAACTTGATTTGTGAAGTACGAACTTCTGCCACATAAATGGCACTTCATAATATGCATTCATCCACTTTACCAGCCAGCAGACAATTTATAATATTACGAGTCTTGTTTAATGGCACCCATATCTGCCAAATTTTTTTTTCAAGCTGACAGCCACCGACGCCATGGCCATTCAATTTGTTCATTCAAAAAAATGCTGACGTAATTTGAGCATTTTACTGAACACTTCTTGCATGTTACTAACGCATACTTTAACCAAGTGGTATTGAGATCTGTAATCTGAAACACAAATGCGAAAGTGTTCGTCGCATACCGTAGCAGGCGTGAGTAAACTGTATAATGTAGGAAAAATTAGAGAAGAGTACGTCGCCCTCTTCTTATCTTATTGATACAGGTAAGCACAGTTTACCTGTTTCTCACTAAATAGGTACACAATAATATTATGACATGACAAGGATAAGGTCTTATCAAAGACATTCGGCAAACCAACTTCACAAAGAACTATTTTGATTTAATTCAGGAGAGTTTCGTGATGAATCATGCATGGCGTTAGGTGGCAGTTATTTATTCGTCGTCGGTGGTAAGTAACCGTGCAGATTGCCTGATCGTGAGCGGTTGGTCCGGTTCCTGCCCCGTGAAGTGGCCTCAGCTCCCACCGCGGCTACCGCTGACACATAAAAGCTTACTAATTTACCAGGAGGATCACAGAAACTACATTAGCAGTGAGAGCTTTAGAGCCTTCCGAAGGGGAGCTACGGAACTTGCATCCCGACAAGAAGCTAAATGACAGGCGTGAGAATTCGCTGTGCTCTACCTCTTTAAGACAGTGAAAGAGCATGAAAGAATTAATTCATTCCCTGCTCAGCAATGTTTATTTTTCTTTTGATCTTTCTTATTTCTAAATGCATTCATTGTCATCATAATTTAGTTTGTTACATTTGTATTCATTGACGTTTTATTTTGAGATATTTTGTAATTAAGATAATTTTGATTTATATTAGGCGAGGGTCGTCGCAGCCTACTGGTTCAGCACCCGAACTCAGATCGTGGATCGTGTGGTCCTTAGTTCAAAACTGGCCAAAACCAAAATCTTTGTATTCATTGTTAAATATCAGACTTACTCTCCGGTGATGGAAAACATTGATAAAAAAAAACAAATCAACCCGGATAAAGGCTGAAGGCTCACCACCTACCACATTGGGTTCTAATACCATTGGTGAAAAGTGGGCTTCTGAGTGTTTCGTTCACCATGACGACAGTCACCTGCCTCTGACTACCCCGTTTGGGATAAAGTCGTGATGGCATGTATGTTCATTTTATTTGCCTTTCCCAATTTTTTTTTTATTTGAAATACCTTTAATTAACCTGTGTGAAAAAACACAGTAACATTTATATTTAATTATTTTAAATTAAAATGAACTGAAATTAAAATATTTTTATTTATTTCTTTGTGGAACCCAAAAGCTTTATTTAGCTTATTATTAATTATTAATTTTTGGAAAAAAACATTAAAAAAGGGTGCATCATCACACATCTAGTCGTACCTTTTTGGAAGTGCTGTAGACATTGACGACCTCGTAGTCGCTGTCGACGAACAGGATGTTCTCGGGCTTGAGGTCGGTGTGCGTGAGCTTGTTCTCGTGCAGGAACAGCACGCTGTAGATGAGCTGGTAGGCGATGTGCCGCACCTGCTCCAGCGGGTACGGCTGGTAGTTGTTGTCTTTCTGTATAAACATTCATCTACATTTAGTAATTAATTATGAATTCACAGATTTTTCTGTCCGGTAAACTGATAACTTAAAATCCGTCTTTGAATCAAGGTTCACGAGGAAAGATCGCTAGGAGATGATGGACGGGATGGTCCATTATAAAAAGTGGTTTCTTACCACAAATATAACTCTAAATTCGCTTTCTGCGCAAGTTCTGGCCCTTCATTTTAGATGACGGGACTAGAAATAGCTGTTAACTCTCGACATATCAATACCTATTTCTGGCTAAATCACCATTCATTCCAAATTATTGTGACCATTTTTTCATTCTGTTACTATAGCTCTTTAGGCGTCCTGTCTTAAAAGGAATGCCTCCTACGAACACTTTACGAAAAAAAATCTTGCATCCCAAATTAATTGAGAAAATGTGCATTTGGTTATTTATATTTATGAACAGACCACAATGAGTTATGATTTTGTAATTAAAAACACAGTCACATTACAAACATTCACAAAACCACATGAAATACCACAAATAAATTTTACTCCCATTTGAACAATAACTTACTACTACTAATATTAAAAAAATACATATAGACAATTTGTTAACTATGTACAGAGGCATTCACATCAACCTTATGCTGCTCACTTAGGACCCATTTTGCGATGGTTTTGTAAAGGTTGACGTGAACACCGCTGTTTGTTGTTGACTAACAGTAACGTTAAAAGCTTATTTTGAAACAAAAATTGAAAATAAAAAGCAAAAGTCAGACGCTTTTCCTTTAAGGCAGAAGAAATAATAATCGTGCATGTTAATCAGTCAATACTCAAATCAGGAAATGTTTTTTATTTATTTAATAGCGAAACTTTATCACCGAGTGAGTCAGATTACTAATCAGTAATTTACCTATAGCGATCAGGTAAACCACGTAACCTGCGTTTACGCAACCGGGATTTAAGCGGCTAGCCGCTGTGAATACGAAACAAGCAATCTTTAAAACATAGCGTTACTCACCAGGAAGTCAAATACACTTTGTCCAAGCATTTCGAATGCGATGCACATGTGTCCGTGGTACTCGAACCAGTCTAACATCTTTACACATAAGCTGAAAATTAAAAAAGAAACCAATTAGTCATCAATAAATTACTGAAAAGTATAAAGATATTTCCTAGTTCTTAAACTACTGCAGTAGTTCCACACAAAAACTTTGTATTTGTGATTTTGAATGACGCATAGCTATAAAATAATAGAAGTATGGTAGGTAGATAAAATAGAATAGAATGAAATCTTGTATGTTCTATTTTTACTAAAACAGAATATAGATGAAAAATATGATTGGAAGGTATGATTTTATTATTAAATGATTAGCTTTACAGACAGAAGTCAAGGGCATAAGGGAATGGCGTCAGTATCAAGGGCGTCCTGGTCATTCGGGCATTTATCCGTATTGATATTTAGAAAATTAGGGGCAAGCGGTATTTTTACGTTTCGAGTTGACACCAAGAGTCACTGGCGGGCTGCCAGCCGGAGCCATAACGTCGCGTATAAACGCGCAAGGTCAAATATTGTTACACCGTCAAATATTGGACGCCGTCAACGCTGAATTAACAGATATCAACAAGTGCCTCTTCCTTTGAATAAAAATATATATTATTACACTTACTTTTTACAGTCTGGGTCAACTTCAGCTAACTTCTCTAAAACGTTAATCTCTAGTTTCGCAGCCTCTCTATACTTCTCAACATTCTTGATTATCTTCAGAGCCATTCTGTGCTCCCTGGAAATTATAAATAGATAATGTTATGAGGCGTTTACGCCGATCGATTTCGGTATTCCTTGGCATTAAGTATCGTAATTAGGAGTATAAACAAACTAAAATAGCGTTGAATAATTGAAGTGAAGGTATGCAGCGATGCCAAACAATGTGTCATCATCCGGCGCGAGCGCAGCGCCCGGCGAAAATGTGAACGACACTTGCGCGCTTACCTATCACTTATTGTATAATAGACCGATACAAATAGATTCAGCTTTCATAACAAATGATCCACTCAAATAATTAGACAGACTAACATAAATGTAAATATAATATACTTACGTGATATAAATTATTACAATAATTGTAATTGTTTAAATTTTCCGAAAATGTACAAATGTGATTGATGCATGTTCCTGTGATAATTCAGTCATTAAGTGAATTTTAATATTTATCTCTCTATTTCCTACATTTGCAGCGCCCTACAGGGTCCATAATTGATACTTACCTTCAATGCTATCTTGTGTACCTACATTATGGTTTGCAATAAACAAATTGAAAATGAGAATTAGAAAATAAAGATTTACGATTTCTCATTCAACACCATAAGAGGCGCAGTCATGTGGCAATATTTATTGATTTAAAATTAGTTTTAATGACATTTCATAAACAATTATGAATTAACTAAATGATATCTACCTAATCTTTCAGACAAAATCTGACAGCTTTAATGCCGATATTTGGTTTTGTAGTACATTAATTAACTTCGATTGCAAAGAGAAAGCCATCACCACAAACAATATGTTGCATTGTTTACTCAACAACAAATAAATAAGTAAGTCTTAAGTTTGTTAAATAGTTACAAACTTAAGACTTACTTATTTATTCGTTTTAATTTAATGGGAAAATAAGATGAACAAATAAACTATACGTATAATCCTTTCTATATAAAAAGGTTTGTGAGGAGGTGAACTCGTGTCATCGTCAATTAGCAATACAAACTCAAACATGGCAAGAAACAAAAATGTTGTTAAATGTACTTACATTTCTAAATCCTTCACCTCCACCACCTTGCCGAAGGTGCCCTCACCGAGTGTGTCGATGATTTTGTCTGCAAGTAAACCAAGGTAAACTATTAATTAACGGCACAGAAACAAAGTCATGATGGAATTCGGCATTGGTTTTTAATTATAACGCGGATTTCTAAACCATAATATGTTTTATGAACGCACTTGAAATTTCATCGCGGTAAAAACCAACGACTGCAAAGTCCAACATGACTTTTCGATAAATTTCATTGTAACATTGCAAGCTGCCACTCTGTATCTGTATTAAATGAAAATTAAAAAAAATGAAGTCTAGATTCTTCTTTGAACACGAATCACTAAACGGCAAAGACTAGACTTTGATCATTTAGGTAATTTATCGGTTTCTTGAAAATATCTGCTTTTGATTTAAAGTGTGTAGTGTTTTCTGTTTTGAAAAATAAAAATGTGGTGTAAATTACTGTGTGTAAGTGTATGTAGAGTGTTGTAGCATTTGTTTAAGTTATGTGGACACGAACATCTCGCTCCCATGACATAGCCGGGCCAGTAGACCAGGTGTCCATCCTTGTCGTCCTTGACGGAGGAGCGTGCCCGGGAGCTCTGCAGGCGCCCACGTCGCAGCCGGTGCCGGGTCCGCCGCACCAACGCCAAGCCGCGCCACGCCACGCCAACGCCACACGCACGCGCCGACATCACGCCACATGCCACGAAGAGAAGAGCGCCACGTTCGCCACGACCCGAGTAGTGTTGTACCCAACAATCAGACAATGGAACGGTTGCCCGTCAGACAAGCGACAATTGGTATGGAGTGCCGTACATGCTGTTAAAGGGCGGACGGGTGGGCGCTGCACGGCCGGGCGGACGCCCGAGGGGGCTCGGGCGCCCGCGCGCGGGCTCGTTCGCACGGGAGCGGGAGCTGGAGCAGGATCGGGGACGGAACGGGAAGTGGAAGTTAGGACTCACCGGGAGAGGTTCCGACGCATCGCACTCATTCATATCACTTACAAAAACCACCGCTCGTTATGGATTTAAGGAATAACAGTGTCCACCCGATTGCCATATTAAAAATAAAGATCATAAAATACTTCAGTACTAACTTCAGATATAAGTCTGTCAGGACTTCGCTTACGCTTTAAAGTTGGAAATATTTTCACATTGAAAAGGGACATGTTAGTTTTTAAAACACGCATAAGGAATGTTATCACATGCACTATCATCGCACTAGATTTATTTACCAATAATAAACGTCCACTTTCAACTTATGTCACAACACGCTATTTAGTAATTGTGCGGTTGGTATTGCAGAAACCGCCAGGTAAATAATCAAAAAGTTAATCTACCCTATTTTTAGGAATTATTCAACCGACTGTTTTTTTTATAATATTAGGCGTTGCAACATGCAATCTGTTAATTCATAGCAATTTAATTGTAGCTCATCGATATTTATGCGTAGATATAATATACTTTTGCATTATGATGAAGTTTTACAGCTAATATCATATCTTTGAGATTAAATAGTTGTATATTTTCATTCGACATAACGATAACATTGCATCAGAGGTCATCAGAAAACGCGTCCTAAGGATATAATCGTTAAACAATCATCAGTAGTAACTAATTACATAACATTAGTTGTGTGAATTCAAAATTCTTAATAAAATGAAATTAATTGATTACGTTTTTCAAATTTAATGTGCTTTGATCGATTTTGCCAACTGAATAGTAAAATCCACGGACCAGGTGTATGTTAGCGGCACGGCACGGCACACAGAGCGCAGGCGGTTAGCGGTGCTTACAGGCGGCGTGTCTGCGCGCCGCAGCAGGTGGCGCGGGCGGCGCGGCCGGTGGCGGCTGCGCAGCTCGGGCGGCAGCGCCACCACATCGCCGACGCCCAGAGGCTCCGGTTTCTTTGGGACCACTATTTCATTCGACACGTCTTCGTCCTCCTTCTTGCCGATGCGACCGTACATCTCGTCCAAGTGGGCGTACTTCATTATCAGGCTCTGAATCTCTTTACGCCTCGTTTCTCGGTCGCTCAGTATCCTGTCTCCGACCGGTGTCTTGTCATCGTCCTCGTCGCTCGAAGGAAAGTATATCTGCTTTTGTCTGCCCAATTCTTTCGACGGAGAGGATACTGGTGTTTTAGTAATTCTCGTTTTAGTTTCGTTGCTGAGAGGAGAGATCAAATCACGGACACCATTTCGTATGTCTATATCTATAGGCCGTAATGCTAACTTTCCATTTCTATCATTGTTCTCACTTTTTTCTGCACGGTGCGACCTTCTCTGGTGTCTCCTATAGATGCTATCTCGATCTTTTCCGTAGAGAGGGCGATCTTTCAAAGGTATGTCGTATCCATTTTTGTGTTCATCTTTCTCCTTCTGTTTTTGACTTGAAGACAATCTACGGTCAGTACCGTTTCTAAATGGCGTTTTATCTCTAGTTTTCTCACGCGATAAATGATTTCTCTTAAAAGAACTTTCACCGAATACAGCAGTCGTTAAGCTTCTCATTATACCCCTCGGCATAGGAAGTTCAGGTTCTAGTGTTTTATCGCGATCTTCTTTCTCCTTTCTAGCCCTTTCTTTTTTCTGTACAGCTATTCTGTCTAAGACAGAAGAATATTTATCTTCTAGTCGGCTACGTGTACTTCCCAGGTGTATCGTGCTTTCGACATTATTATTGGTTTCCTTGAGAGGATATCGCTTATTGAACGGAGATGGTTTATTATCTTTCACGTGAGCTCTGCGGAATGAATCACTTCGGCCGAGAGCGCTAATGCCAGAGGTAGAATGCACCGGCGATGTGTCGAGCCGTGACTTTGGCGAGCTCAGGTAACCATACGTACGGTCGTCATTTAGCTTCCGAGAAGCCGTCGTGCCAACTCCGGCAAGTAACGGGGTGTATGGTGATACCGGTGAAATGTGCCGACTATTCTCATATCTTCTAACACTTGCAAGTACGGAGTTTTTGTTAGTAAGCAACTTATCGTCATAACGAGTCCGTGCGGCACTCAGTTTTGTGTCTGCGATATCAGATTTTTCCGAGGGTCCCCGTCGCGTGAGCCGGTTGATGATGCTGGAGTAGCCGTCGGACAACAGCTGAGTCACGCTAGTGGTCGATGCGCGGCTGTAGCGATGACGACGTGGGCTTGTTGTGCCATTTACATTAATTGTTGTCATATTTGTTTGAAGTATTTACGTATTGATAACTTATTTACATTCACTTTATCCAGGATAAATAACGTAATATTCAAAAATCATCATAACTTCACATTTACAAACAACACACACAACATATTTTTTTTTGATTGGTGGCGGATGGTTCGGTACCAGCCATTAGACTGGGTCTATCTAGAGATTGGGAGCGTACCTAAGCGCGAACGAATTTCAGAAAGATCACTAGCGCAGCCGAGTGCGGCCAGCGGTGCCAAGTAATGGTTGTGGACTAAAAATATCGGCAACCCGTGGGAGCGCCCTCCCGCGCACTCCCGCCGTGCCCGCCGCGCGCGCATTTCTTCGCATTACACTTGTTATAATTGTATTTTTTTCAGTTTTTTTTTCTATACCCGGATTTTTAAATCATATATTTTTAACTCTTCATCATGCCTGTGTGATTTATTTCACATGTCATACACACCTTCACGGAATTAGGGAAAATAATAATATCAGCCAGTCGCCTACGTATTTGGAGTTTCAATTTGGCAAACATTTAAATAACAGACACGTTAGCGATTTTTGGAACCAAAAATACACTATTTTATTAAAAACGATAGCGCTGGTTCAATTGAAACATATTAAGTAAACCACTTTAGTGGAAAAGTTTAAAAAAGGAAAACTTAGAATTTTGTGAAAAAACATGAGCATTTCTTTTAAATTACCTTTTAAAAACATACACCTTTCTCTGAACGTCGAGCTCGAGAGCCAAGACAGTTCTGTCAATAAGCGGTAAGTAATTGGGTCAGTGGAGCGCGTGTGAGCAGCGAACAATGCCGCCTGCGCACGCGGTCCGCACGCGAAATAATCCATCTCACAAGATAAACAACTATTATCCCATAGGTCAGCCGGTATGTATATCTGACGGGAATTAAACTTGAACGAGAGTAAATACGTGTGTTATCTGTTTCTCATTGGATGTCATGCAGCGGAGTGGTCCAAAGTAGTCGGGAACGGGCGGATGCGGGCGTCGCGATAAAACGTCCACTGACACGAACGTTCTCCGTGTCTCACGCTTATCATATTGTAAACGATCCGTGTTACACATTCGTTTTACGTTCATATGCACGGAGATGGCTGCTACTGAGTCGTTAAACTACCAGCGTGAATTTTGGAATTATAATTGAGTAATGCTGGTTTCGCGTTTTGTGATAACATCTAATGTACATTTGGTATTCAAAAAGTCTAGGTCGATTTGTCACTGCACGTCTCACAGTGTTTAGGTACTTACCAACCGACTTTGAAAGGAAGTCGTTCACGTAAGTATCGGTGCAACGGAAGCTCAGCAAAAATAACGAACATTCTAACTAAGCAGCTACATGCCGCGGTCCGACCTTGCACATGCTTGGAGCTTTTCTCCTTTCACTCGGCACAAATTTCAGTTAAATAGGTAATGCCTACACAGAAATATCGATTTTATTGCTTCATTACGGTTCTAACGTCAACTTCGATACTTGCCTAAACTTGTAGAACAAAATGCATTTAAGTAGCAACATCTATTATTTGCACAGATGTATTAAAAGCACAGGTCAAACGTACCTTGAAAAAAACATTATTGTCAGAGATGAGCGGATAGCTACAATTAAAGATCACTTGGAACACATTAGGCAAGCTGTATGACTTCACTTTACGGGATGTTATTACACACAGCACGATCAGAAAGAATAACACTGATGCAACATGTTCGTCCGCACTGATAACCGTGCAGTAGTATTTGTTAAGTGTCAAAACCACACGCGAGCTGTTAGTTAGCATCTCACATAGGCTAAACTGTCGGAGTACACACGACACAGCTGTTTATACGACCGAGCATAACAATGAATTGGGAAGCAGGTAAAAAGAGCTCTTACGCTATTGGCCAGCGACATAGTTGAAAGTGGGGTTACTTTTGAAAAAGGGTCTTTAGTTGATTTCTTGTTCATGGTTTTACAATTTTATTACACATCACTTATAAAAACTGACCTTGCCTACAAGTCTGCTACATGCACCGTCTAAATCGAAAAGAATCTCCCCAACAACGGAGAGCAGTTTCGAAACATCATGCCACTTGCACCTGTGCTCCTTGAGAAACCGCTTGTACAGCTCATAAAAGGAGGCTAGACGTAAGGGCACTCTGATTTGATCGTGTTTTATTGATATTTCTGCCATCGCTTATATGCACTACACAGATTATCACTACACTACACAGGGCGAGCGTAGGGGGCGGGTAAGCACTGCGCCGGCTGCCTCACAACTGTTTTCGTGACGACCGATATCGCTGGTCGACAACGACTCTTCTTCAAACGAACGCGACAAAATGGCAACTATAGAAACAACTATTATACCATTCGCAGCGTTCAGCGCTGGAGAACCAACTGAGTGAACTGAGACGGCAGTTCTTTAATTAAAAATGTCCAGCGCAAATCGAGCAAACAATTGTAAGAGGCGCTATCGGTTCAAACAGGATTGATCCGCGTTGAAGCTATTCTGAATTCGTAATAATTACTTCTGCTTTTATTAGTCATTCATTTTACTATAACAGTACGTACACATTTATAAAAAAAAACCAGCTACTAGACTCTTTTCGTAAGGATCATTAGGTTTCTCATGATCACAAAGACCATATAATAGCTTTAATTGGAATAATTAAACGATTAATCGAACGACCTGACCATTGATTTAAACTCACCCCCTTATTTATAACAACGCAATAAGTTTTGTGCATCTGTTTAACTAGACTCGTTTTTGTTTTGTCTCCTTCACTTCAGTCTTAGCGCAGCCAATTTCAGCAGGAAAGAAACAAAACTGTGCAGTGGCTAAATTAATGTAAGTCATGTGTAATGAATAAAATAAAAATAATTTTATGAATAAAAGGCAAGGAGCTGTCCTAATCAGACCTAGTTTTAGGACCGTTATGCCGAACCATTACAACGCGCTGTTCCCTTTTATTTTTCACGTTGTTAGTGCCGAAAGGAATTTTGCTAGCGAAAGCATGAGCGAAACTTTTTTTTCCATGGGACTAATAGTGAATGTTCATTACTAAGGTAATGGTACAGAGGCATTCACATCAACCTTTACATAGGGGCACCTTAAGCTGCTAACATAAGACCCATATTGCAATGGGTTTGTAAAGGTTGATAAATAAATAAATTAATATGCACCAGACAACACACCTCTTTTAATGGTCTCGAAGTAGGGATTAACATCCCTGTGTTACGAGGTACCACACAAGGAAATCAGCCAGGAGTGTCTCCCAGCACACCCAAACCAGAGTTCAGAAAGATTCAGAAAAGATTGTTTTCTGAATTGACCCGACCGGGAATCGAACCCGGGACACTACAGAAATCGAGGCGAGAAACCGTGCTACAGCGCACTACGCCAATCGTGTCGTCAACTTTTTTAATGATTTGTGAACGCCTCTGGTACATTGCACATAAGATATTTTCAAAGGAGAGTGTTTAAGGCAAGTTCTGTATTAAGTCAATCATAGCAGTGTAAACTTGAAGCTAGTGAGTATTGGCGTGGTCGGCGCAATATGCGCGGTATCGGCAAGGTCGGCCGGAAGGAACTGGGCATTACCAAATAGATAGGCAGTACGAAACACCGGGCGTACCGCATTTATCAGACCATGTCTCAGCCGCGACGTACAATATATTAATGATACGCGATACAACACATTCCTATATCAGCATTCTTGACCTTACAGTGTTCCTTAATGTTAAGGTAAAAACATCATCACTAGTAAGTTACGGTGACAAGTATCTTGATGTTGACATTCCATTTTATTAAACAAAACTCAAAATGCCTTCTAAGCAAAATGCATGGTAAAAAGCTGTTTCTACAGCATGCATTTTGATAGTTTTGGGCGTCATTCCTAAAGCTGCAATAATGGACGACAGTGGAACGCACATTCTATGGGGATATGATACACGATGAAATCCGAACTGCGCTGCCTACAACGAGTTTCAATTTAGTTTCGGTACTACAATTCAAAACAATTGAGCCACACGCTGGTTGATGAGCGTCGATTGGCGCGGCATCGTGGGCTTGACTCTTAGGAAATATGTATTTGTATCCGTTTCGTTTATAACTATTCGGTATAACATATTGTTAATAATTCAATAACAGTTATGAAAGAACTAACGTTACGATTGAATAAATAAAGGTTGGAAACCTTGTTGGACTTTACCTGCAATAGCAATTGAACCACCGGTTGTATTTTAAGGTCGATGTAACAGCAATGGAACGGACAAACGAAAATGCTTCCTCTGCACTGTAGTTGAGTCAATTACACTAAATTAACACCCGAACTGTGTGTATGCTGCCTAGAACAGTGAGACTACTGAGAGTATTATCGTTTACAAAGAATTATTTTGCAGAATGATGTGATTTGTTTTGCTTTTTAAATATTCCCTATTCCACTGCAATAGTGTTATCAGTATTTATTCAGTTTGATAAGTCATAATTTCGGTATTTCACACGGGTTAAACAGGTTATATATAGGTTTTTAGCATAATTTGACACTGATTAGGAAGTTCGAGGTTGTTTAAACTAACTTCGTTTTAAAGTCTGTGACAGAACTAGCATTAATTGCTCCTGTAGAATTAAATGTTGATTTCGTTATTTAGTTTCGCCTTTGTTCTTTTGTCAAAGTTATTAAACTTCCGTGCTTAATAAGTCGAATTCTCGTGGTGCTCTGTATTTGGTGCAAACGTCGGATAATTATAGCTAGTAATAGCATTCGCCCACGGTTCGCCCGCACTGGGTACGGGTGATCATATCATTGCTTTAACGAGTATATAATATTGTTATACGATTATAGATTTTCCGTTTCGTGGGCGAAAAGTATGCAGGGCATGGATCGATATGATACACATCGTAGATGTCGACGGTCGAATTCGCCTAGGTGAAGGTAAGCATCACGATACTATTTCTGTGTGCATGCGTCGTCCATGTTATCAACGGGACAACACGTGGCGCCATCTAGTGATCGACATCGAAATCATATAGCTCACGTTAGACGCTATGGTACTATTTCTGTCGGTCATACGTGTGTTATTTACTGCTATAAGAACATAAAAAATTAATTGTTGTTCTATGTTACTCAAATAGATCGACGGCAATTTTCTTTAAAATATGCAAACATTTTCCGCTCATAAATTTGCATATTTTGAATTAACTTGTAATTGATTAATAGCTCACGGTCAAATACTTGGTTAAAGAAAGACAAAAACTGCATGCGGGTGGTACAGATTTTCTAGCATCAAGCCTTCAAAATGTTGAACAATAATGTTTAGTTAAAAATAGTATAAATAGCAAAAAATATTTCCTATGACAACCGCAGATCCTGTTTTTTTTATACTACACATTGTTCCCATTAGAGATTTTATATTGCCATAAAAAATAAAATAGACAAGAAGATAGTGATGAATTAAATCCTTGACCTGATAGTATACTCAAAAATAGATGCGCATTGCTCTCAATATACGCATGTTGGCAGAGCATTGCGCAGTTACTTTTAATACCGTGTTCATACATTTAATTCACAAAGATCTTTAGATATGAACTTTTCTAGTACAAAGTGATATCGATTGGGTAGTAATAGGATATCTGACCTCAACTTCCTTGGGTTGCTTGTCAGGTTTGAGTTGGGCAACAGGCGGAGGCACGCGAGGCGGTTGAAACGAACAAGAAGGCTGTGGCTCCTCTACCGGTTGGTGGTTCAGTTTGGCTGGTGCTTGCGGGGAGGGCTTAGGACTCTTCGGAACAATCACTAGCTGACCTTCAGTATTTTGCACGCGTATTTGCGGTGCTGATTGAGCTTCACTTGGTGTAACTTTATTAAACGGTCTTTTAGGAGCCAGCCAAGCTGGTGGCACATCAGGGGGTTGCGGCGCAGGTCGCAGCGCTTGCGTTGTATTAGCATTAATCCTAATTTCTTCAGGAACGCGCTTTTCTGGTGGCTGGTGCCTGGTTTTATTACTACTGGGTTCTTCATTTTCAGATATGAAGGGTTCTAAACTTTTTGCGGCAGTAATTTTGGGCGGTTCTGATTTTGTATTTTCCGTTTCCTTGTCTGGTATTTTATTAGGTACAGGAGGTAGCTTTGTCGGTATTGGATCATTAAGTGGAATGGATGGTAATTGACTAAGAGGTAGGTTGGCCAATGTCGTATTTGGTTTTTCTACTGTTCCGTTTATTTCAACTGGTTCTTTAGCACATTCAATCGACACAACTGCATTGTCGTTGGGATGATCGGGTGCAACTGGGGAAGTATCATCTCTGCTTTGAGAATAATCACTGTCACAGCGTGACAGTTCATCAAGACTTTGTATTATATCTAGCGCAGACGCCTCGTGGTAGTCTGTAGAACATGGTGAAGTATCATTACTAGTATCATCTCCAGCATTGCCATGAAACCTCTGTGGCGAACATTTGCTGTTAGGTACAAATGCTAAACTTGATGTCACATCAATTGAAATGTCAGCATTCAGCGATTCTTCGCTCTGCGTGGAGGATTCTCTATTAGTAAGGGTGTCAACTACATTCACTTTATCATCTTCAGATACAACGGTACTCACAAGAGCTGCTGATGTTTCTAAGTCTTCTTGAGGCAGACTAGTACATTCTTTGGCAATTTCACTAGAACTATCTACACTTGTTGTGACTAGATCTTCTGAGATACTATTACTATTTGTAAATGTTTCAACTTTGGCCTGTTCTACTACGGGTAAGCTCATATACTGAGGTATTGCGTATTCTAAATCAGTCAGAGGCATGTAATGAATACCGTCTTGATCTCCTACTGGAGTATTAAACTGAGGTGAATAGTATTCAAAAGCTGAATTCTCGGTTCCATAAACAGACCAAGGATCATCAGGCGGGATCATAGGTAATCTATCATAATACAACTCAGGATTAAAATTACAATCGACTAGAAGTTCGGGTTTGAAGTCCCAAGTTGGCACAAAAGAATCTTCAAAGGCCAAATAGTTTTCAGGAAGAACGACCATTGTATCATTTATCTGTGCAGGATTCAATGCGTAAGATCCATCATAAAATGGATTATTTAGTACTAGAGGAGGAGGTTGTATAGGCCCAAAATGTTCCACTGTGACTTCAGCTTCAACAAACAATCCATACTTTGATAAATCTGGTTCCGATCGTCTGTGCCGGAGAACACTTAAGTCTACATCAGACGGCGATGTGTAAATGTCCGAAATATCGAAACTATGAGTCCTTCGTAGACAGCTCTCCGCTACTAGACGAGTTTCATTTTCCGATACATTTTGAAGAACATCTTTGTCCACTTGATTTTCGTAAAAACTTTCGTAAGTAGGTATTCCAACATTGTTTATATCGTTCAAAGCAGGAGCGTCGTTTGATTCACTAAGAGAAGCATCGCAGGTAGCATTGAGGTCACAAATGTTACTGACGACGTCACTGGGTAAGAGCACCACGTGCGGCAGAGTAGGCGGAGGGCCAGAGAACAGCAAGTTGTTAGGTGGTGGACGCGGTGGCTGAGCAGCCATGGCTGCGCTGCCCACCCGCGGTCCGGCGCGGCGGACTAGTATTTCAGCGAGCGGGAAAGACACGCCGGGCGGCCGACCGAGCTTTGAGACTGACTGAAGGCGTTCCGAGTGACGAAGGCGAACACAAATAGAACGGGCGCAAGCGCGAGGAGGTCGCCGTCTCTCGCGCACATCTTCACGGGCGAAGGCGCACGCGCACTGGCAAGCCAAACCCGTCCCGCGTGTTATCCCAAACAGGCACGCTGACGTTTATGCTTTATTCTTGTTCCGCACTTTGCTTACGGTACGTACCTATTCACTCAAACGAATAACATACAGGTTTTCGGGTGGACACTTAGTTATTTAACGAGCGCAAGGTTTGAATCAAGTCATACTATCCTTTCATACTAAACTTAATCAAATAAAAAAATAAAGTAAAATGAAACGGTGGGACTCACCTGCTCGGGAGGTGACCGCGGTGATGAATCGTCGCGATGGTGCCTCCTTCTCCTGTGTGATGTGGGAGAACGCCTGTGATGTGACCGTTTGGAACGTTCATTTCTCCGCCTCCACGAATGCTCCGAGCTGTGAAATCATCGATCGGGAGACTGTAGGGTTAGTGTGCAGGATAACGACCAAGCATCGCAACAAGACATGTTTGGTGAGATCAGAGCGTATGCTAAGAGCGATTGAGTGATTGTCTGTGTTTACTAACGTCAGTGAACGATCGCCGCAGCGGTAGTGTGGGTCTACGAGATACACGAGTTGGTCTGCCGAAGGCACGCAACAAGCGCTTAGGGCCGCCCGTACGGCAGCCCAGCGCTGTTGCCCACTGTTCTTGATTATTGTCAATTCCTACTACAGCTATCAAATTTCGTCTTCGAGTTGAGTATAACATTTTTTTTAATTGGACACACACATTATGTAATCAACTACAACACCAAGCACGTATTCTATTAATTGTATATTTGCAGTTTACTTTTACAAACTAGGTCATCATTATACAGGCGCTATTATAGAGCACACTTATGAGTGAACTGTGTTGACGTTGATGAATAGCTAAACAATAATTGGATTTTATCGTTGTGCAAGTGGTACTCTCCACAAGGACCGGCGCGGTCTATGGTCGCGGACAAACTGCTTGTTCCGATTCGCTGTACACGCAACGAGATACTTTGTAAAATGACGTACAATCAATTCTCATTTCAAAACAAGCGTTGTCAAAGAATACAGCCGAACAATCAAAAGCGCACGTCACATGCTTCAATGTCGCCAGCTATAAGAACATACCGACGGCCTATTGATGCAAATTGCGAACACATTGCTTTTTTTTTTACTTTTAAATAGGTTCACGTTCATCGGATTTAAGGCTATACATACATTACATAAACTTACCAACAAACTCTCAAACTTCGGGGACAGATTGTATAATTATTACCATTAAGACTACAAAAGCTTCCACTTCTATTCTCCCCCAGAACAGATTTTATCGATGCCTGTCGTGAGATCATTGTACAAAGCTTCTCTTAAACGCACAAAATTATTTTTAATGTTACTTCTACACTGACCAAGAAATAACTGCCAGTGCAGGTCCTATGTAGTATTATGAGACGCAGTCGAGTCTAATAGAATTAATGCACATAATTGGTTTACCGTCTATGACAGTAATAGAAGAGCAGTTGCGCGGCACGTTTGACGTACTAGAATGCAAATAGTATCTCTTACAGATAATAATTTAAGTAAGTAAAATGGAAAAATAACATTATTAATTGTAAACGACTTTAAATTTACTTGCAATCAAGATTTTATTATTAGATTGGTCGTACTATGCGCAGGCGTCTAATGTAATGTATGACGATTTCATTGTATTGTGTTGCGCAGGTGGCGCTAACTCTGAGAAGTTGAACTTGAACACTAATATAATGTGTCTTTACGGTACAATGTAGACCTTCAGACTGTGCTAGCAAGGTGTTCTGAGTTAATAAGCATTTTTATTATCATTTATTTAAATTTATTTGAAAACATTAAAAAAAACGGTACAATCTCTTGCTATATATTATGTGAACTAGATGAAACTGCAGGGTTGCGTTGCGATATCTAATATAATTCTATAATAAAATATTGGCATCACATCGGATATGAAGCAGACTTCCCTCTATAAGTGTAGTGCATAAAGTACCACTTACAAGTAAGTGTGTCGCGCGATTCAGAACTGACACTCAACGATACAGTGCACGTCTCATGATACGTTACGAATAACAAACACCGGAACATTCACTTTCAACGACTTCTAAGTTATCGAAGATGTTATGTTATGTATTGCTCTTTCTTAAACTGGCTTTTGTAGAAATCTCCGAAAACCAGCTGGACCAGTGTGGTACGTCACTGTCATGTCATCGTTAGAATTCATGGTTATTGGTTTTATTAGCGGATCATCGTCTCTCTCATTAGCATTCGTAAACACCTGGGAAATTTTTCTTCCGTTGTATTTTTATTATCATTTAGGACTGTTTTATTGCGCAAGTGGTCACAGCACAAACAACTCACGGGGTGAAAGTGAACATAGACGTAATTCACATCCTGTGTGTTTGTTGCCATATCGTGTACTTTCTGTTGGTCTCAGGCGATGGTAGTGCCTTGCGATAACGAAACATGTCAATACTGGTTGGGTTGGACAGTTTCTTTTGGATTGACAAGTTTGGCGAAAACTCGAGAACCTTTGAAGTTCCTTCATTCAAAATGAACTTCGTTTTGACATTTTTAACGCTCTTTGTATGAAATCACACAGTGGCTAATATAATTACAGGTATTGATCACTAAAACAGTCGAATAAATAAAACAAAATAAACAAAAGCCTTTTTGTTATCAATAGCAAGCAATGAATTGATAATTAAAAATTATAAAATGTATTAAGTATTTTGAATTCTGTTTATACATTTTTCTTATCTTCGCGCTAAAGTGTTTTTCACATGGGCACTTTTGACATTTTACTATGTCAGTAACGTTTGAGTGCATTTACAGATGAGTTCGTGTTTGTTGGCAGTGTTGACACCTTATTCAGCTGTTCAACAGTTTCATGTTGTCTTATATTTGGCATGACAGTGCTATTATATGTAGTGTATTTTATTTATTGAATTGTTTACTAAAATTAAAAGAACTGCCATAAATAAATAAATATCCCTGGACATTATTCCACACAGCGCCATCTAGCCCCAAAGTAAGCTAATTAAAGCTTGTGTTATGGGATACTAGACAACGGATAAACATACTTAAATACATTTTCTTTTGTAAATACATACTTATTATACATAGGAGACACCCAGACCAGTACAAACAAACATGTTCATGCACACAAATGTTTGTACTGTGCGAGGATCGAACCCGCGACCTCTGGTGTAGTAGCCAACTTCTTAACCATTACACCAAGTCGGTCGTCGCCATAATTTTAACTCATCGAGTTTTCACTATTAAACTCTTTGCCCCGTCTTTCTCTTCCCTGAATTTAGGAACGTGACTCTTTAAAATAATGTCAGTAGAAGAAATGGAGTACCTACAGGTAAGTTATCTGAGGTAAAGGCTGTTCTTTGAGTATCATTTTTTTAGTGGATTATTCTGTAGTTGCGTTTCATTCGTGGTGACAATTTGGACCAAAGTCATTATTTTATATTTTTCATCACTTATACACATATTCAAGACTTTACCTAATCTAAAACGTTTGTAATAAGGATGTTGTGCAAATGAGTAACCTAAGTAACTAAAAACACGATGAAGGAAAACATCAATTGTAATGCGGTCAACGTTCAACCCAACGAACGGTATTCATACAACGGTTCTTTATATTTAGAAACACCGAACACGTGATTCGATTGAATCATCATTTCTCTTTTTAGAGCTATACTGGTATTTCCTGATTACATGTTTTGAGGTTTTACTTTTGTTTATTGACTTTTTTGTACATGAAGTTTTGTTTGGGTAAAATGAAGCTTATCGAGAAACACGGCAAAATGACAAGTCTCAGGGTAAGGTCAGCGAGTCGAGAGCGGCACGCCTCAAGCACAATGACCATAATCGATCAGTATGCCGGTGCACACTGCTGGCGGCGCGGTTACGAAATCGAAAGCCGCAGTCTGCGACGTGACACGAACTGAGCCCGGTCAAGGATCAGTCGCAAACGAGTAAGATCATGTTGTAAGTTTTTAAAGTTAGTTGAAACTAGTTCGGTTTTTGTAAGCTAAAGAGAATAATGGTGGTTTATTTTACGGCTGAGTGGACGAGCATCCTGGCTAGTTTAGTAGGGCGCTTTTTGTGAGTTGGATGTGAGCGCGGTGGATAGCGGTGGGACGGTGGGGCGTCCGGGCCCGCAGACAAGGCCGCGCCGGATGAGCGATCGCTGTGAACCGTGTCAGCGGTGCAGCCGCGACTAATCACACGCCCGCGTCGCCCGTGGGTCAATGACAAGCATGGATCTGGCTAACATTTATGGTAATACCAGATTTTTCACTCTGCTTGGTGATTTGTTTTTTGAACTGTCTTAAACATTTTTTCCACAATTTTGGGCATGTTGAGAATAATTTAATTTAAATGCCAATGATAAGGCAACACTATAAAATGTGTCACTACAGGGACATAAATTCGCAATTATGTTATTCGGTTCTAAGACGATAATTAAGTGACTCAGAATGCCCAGTTCTTTTTTGCTATATCCAATTATCTAATCTAAAGTAGATGAACCTAAATTACCTTCGTGTGTCATAAAAATAAATCTGTGTGTTTACCAGTATTGAGGAATAATAAGTGATGTGTTAAGATCTATTTAAAATAATAACTGGTTTTTTATCATACGGGAATAATACTTGATCGTGCGTGATTGATTGATTTACTGCCGGGGAAATTTATCTTGAAGCAAGAGTTAAGTAAAGAGCGATACTTATCTAATTAATTTACAGGAAAAATATCGACATTAATCTTGTTAAACATGACAATAACACTTTACACCATGCTGTAAAACTCAAGCAAAGCATAAAACACTTGATCACAGTGAGTGTTGCATTGCATAGTCATTTAAAACAATGTGTAATTACCAATTGGAAAATAAATTATATGGAAATATTTTTAACCTTTACTACGCGAGTGCCGAGGGCGAAGCTACGAACAGAAGTGTAAGCAAATATGAAAACAAACGAATTGATTTAAAGTTACAAATTGTCGCATTTGTTGACCATGCTGTTCTAATGCATTTTTAACATGCTTATTTGTTGTTAATATTATGTAAGACTATACATAATAGTATTGTGATGATCGGCAGTGTCATATGTGTATATTATTGTATCTGTCCACCGCATGCCGTTGTGTGAAGTGCGAGGCTCGTGTGACGCCGCAGGACCAGTCGCAGTGAAAGTTGCTCAAACGTGTAGTGGAAGCTTTTGACATTTGTCAGATGTACGTGAGCCGCCTGCCAAGCCGACGCTACCATTAGTATTAGCGGAACCATTTAAAGAGAGTTAAGTTTGTCTAAGACACCACGTGACTATCACTTCTTGTTATTACTGGTTTTAAGTGTATAGTAAAACGCGTGAAAGTGCTTATGTACTAATGTACTTATTTTAGTATCAAAGTTGAAAATAAAAGCTTTTCCTCAATTTGTTAAGTTAATTGCTTAATATTTATCCTGTCTTCTGTTTTTACTAATGAAAAGTGTAAATTTGTAACACATAATTGGAGGACCAAAATGTCATGTGAGGAAGTAAAAAAAGGAGAAGTGTAGCAGCTTGTTAATGATTTACAGAACCGATTGACTGACTCATTTTCTTTCAGCGTAAATGTATAAATGAGAACGGAATGAAATGTATCTGTTGTGTGTCACTTATAGTTATCACAGGAGATACATTCCAAGACACGACAATTCAGGTTGTACGTACAGTAACCCATTCAACTTGAGCAGATTTTTTTAAAAAGCTGTTAGATATGCTTTATTTTTCATATGATTCTGCACATGCTACTAATGAAATGTTCCATGCCTAGTTATGACAGTCACAATTTTTTACGGAATTCTTGTTCGTCTACAGATTTCAAGTTTCCCCAAGCCAGGACAAACAATTTGTATTAGACTCATCCAAAATACAAACTCTGGTGCTTCGTTTGGTTTGTCAATTCTTTTAAAATTATTTACTTAGTACAATTAAAAGTTTAGTATATATTTTTATTATCTTGCAAAACTAGATTTATATATAAAACGAACCATTTCTATTATTTTGAAATAACACAAAGGCGTGTTATTTCACTGTAGCGGCAAAGATTATATCAAATAAAAATAAAATAATAATAACGACAGTTCGTAAGTGAGAGCTACTCGAAGTCTGTCGAAAAGCCGCAAAATTTACCGCAACATCTTGAATGCACTTTCTCTCTCAAATTTGCAAATAACCAGATAAATAGCATCTGTACACTTCGATGGATGGAATAATAAGAGGACAACAACATTTTCATTACGTCATGGACGCCTACCGAGACCGAGTTGACAAATCCTTTGCGAGCGTACTAACCAGGACAGGACCTTGAAACATTCACTGAACGCTATCAAGACGAATCTTTAAGTTGCGGCTGTGCTGGGCGCCCACGAATTTGCAGATTGTTTACATTTACGTTAAGGCATATTATAAAACATACGTTCGTGCATGGATACCGAATAACAAAAACAACAGTTAGACGTTGTTTGCATTGATAATTACTCACGTAAGCATGATGGCGATACACGGTCTAAAAACATCGGGCGCATCTTTATGTAACAGTGCATTTATATAGACGTTCTGAACTAGTATTGAAGCGAATGACCAATGTCATTGAATGATGTTCCCAACGTTTGATTATAATATATTCAAACGGCGAAAATGAGCAAGATTAAGCAACCAGCAGCGGGATGGAATAAAGCGCAACGATAGTGAGTCACGGCGACGCGTTGTGCAACGGTTTTGCACAACCAGTCCCCGAACCCTTGGCGCTGCTGTCCTACTGTGTAACATTATTTTGTTAAATAGGTATATGGCAATGACGAAATTATAGATAAATCATAGTCAGGGTTAGATGACCAACTTTTAAATGCGGGTTAAAGAAACAATAGACTCTTGTAAAAGACAGTTAGGAACTGTACTTATGAAGTGAAGAAAATAAAACATTATGTAGTCAAAACCAACCTACATTTACAACCTAAATTTTTTCTTAAATTGACTTTTTGGTTTGCGTGCACTTTTTACATAAGTTTCTATGCGCATACGAGACGATTACTTAGGCTCAATATTTAAGAAATGTCGCAGACTCAACCGCTCGTTAACATACATTCACTGATAGTCCGGACGTGTCAATTAGGATGGCGCTAAGGACAGGGTGTTAGTGAGATGCATGTCGTCATTAGGTTCTACATACGATACGCTCCACTCGTGTTCGCGCATGCTCTTCTGGAAAGCGGCCGACTTGGGCGTCCATGAGTCGACGCCGAGGTACAGCGCCGGCAGCTCGGCCACCTTCACCTCCAGGCGCTCGACCAGCCGCTGCTCCACGACGGACTTGGGCCCGCTCGTCAGCGGCCGTTGCTGCTCCTTTGCGCTTCGACGTTCCAATCCGACATATCCATTTATTTTCTCCCCGTTGCAAGACGTCACGCTTTTCGGACTATCTGTGCTAAGCAATTTGCTCTTAACGGTGTCCGTCTTACCGTAACTTTTATATTGCACTGATTCTGTTCCGTTCGCTAAACGCGAATATTTCAAAGAATCATACGTTTCGCCATTCAGGCTGCTGTACTCGACATTGTTCAGGTTATCGACGCGCTTTGAGATAGCGTCGTACCCATTTCGTTTAGTAAAGCGATCCTCGTGATTTTGTTTGAGAAAGTTATTTTCGAAACTAGTTTTACATTTAGGAACATTGTTTAGGTAGTCGCTATAGCTTAAATCCTTATTGTGTAAACCTTTATCACAGCCCTTTTTGAGTGTCTCTTGTATATCTATTCCGTTCCCATTGACCCTGCTGTAGCTAAAGCTCGAGGGTTGGTCATTGATAACTCTGTGGTCTGCAGACTCGATTCGTTCAATATCCTTACTTTCGAATTCATGCTTGACGAGTGCCACTCGCGAAACATCGCCGTTCACGCCGTTTTTATAATGCGATTTGGCGCCGAAATCAGCGGCTGAAATCCCAACTCTACTTTGCTCGTTCGGCGCTGTCCACGTGTCATGTTTTTTCTTGTCGCTACTCTTGGAGGACCAGGCTTTGGCGAGCGCTGCTTTTAGAGCCTCTCGGCGTTCGTGCACGCTGACCCTCGGGTACTCGTGTATGGGAACTATGGCGGGCGCATACAGAGTCGAGCGCGGTGTGGCCCGCGTTATGCGGAAACTTCTGAACTCCCTGTTGAACTCCGAATTCAGAGAATAAGCCGGTATTCTCGAAGTCACCATTTTGAGATCAAAATTTCCACTGGCAGTTATAACTTTGTTCACTTTCAAACTTATATTTGCACTGGGCACACTGAACACATATCGACTCTACCTGAAAAGTGCGTAAAAAAATGTGTTGAGCTAACATGTCGCTACGCAATGGTGAAATTAACCGAAAACAATAATGAGACAGGCCAAAAAATACAACTGGAATAATATTTTTATTCGCAAAGGAGCAAGAACAGATACATTTTAGCAACCCGTTATTAAATCTAATTTGTTTTTTGTAATGGAGCCGGCTCCTGGGCAGTCAATTCAA
Organism: Udea olivalis; assembly: GCA_947369235.1. Lineage (NCBI taxonomy): Eukaryota > Metazoa > Arthropoda > Insecta > Lepidoptera > Crambidae > Udea > Udea olivalis. The sequence goes on along the minus strand of OX376349.1, from coordinate 5,691,055 downwards.
TATTTTGCATACATTGTTTATAGTACGTAATATTTCAATAAGTCTAAGCAAGCACTGTTTGTAAATTTACGTGTGGGGGAATAGTGGCATCGGTGCAGAATTGCACGGATGTGTTTGGAAGGTATGTTGCACGGCTGCACGGTTGCAACGCGACCTTCGCGGTGGGCGGCGCGCGGCGGGACAACGCACTGGTCAGCGTGTCAACGAACCGCCTGCGAGCTGTCCGCGTCCACCCGGCTACCACACCACCTTGCATAACACTCGCGAACCCGAACCCTAACTTATCTCTCGTGCAGTTATGCCACCGATCATGACGCGCATAATTCAATGCAACTCAGACATCACGATACGTAGCTTTAATATTTATGAACATTAGGCGGTGATAGATGAATCTATTAAGTCGTAGAGTGATAAGACGTCATTCAAGCGTGTTTTGTGGAGCAGTTACGCCGTATAAGTGCAACAAGTGTCGCCTTGATGATGTCCCTAATATGGCTTGTGGAGCCAGCCATATGGCCCGCCCGATACATCCTCGGCTGTCTCCACTCCAGCTGCACTCACATAAACATATCGCTATACAAACATCTTTACTGGGCCAGCAGATACGCACATCAAATACGACAAAGATCGGTTTCAACTAACACAATAATTAAATCGCTCCAAGTCGGTCTTTATGTTTTGTTTTGGACTATTATGCAGTCGATTAAAAACATTTGCTGATCTTGATCGGAGGCCAACGCGCATTATGTATGTATGAATGCGTTAAGGCTGTATTATTGAATATATCACATGAGATAAATCAGCCCTGTTTATTAATGTATAAAACAGGTATTGTTCTGTTATCAACAAGACGAGGGACAAACAAGTATAGACGCATTTAGCTCAACACATATTCTTCTATACGTAGCACTTTTCACTTAGTAAACCGGCACTATCTCCGACAGACACTGACACTTGCGGTGGTTGCGGCTCACAAATAGGCCTATTGTGGGCAAAACGATTTTTTATCATTTTGGTATGGACAGCATTCGATAAGGCGAGAGTAATTGTTGGACAAAGGAGAGCAGCCACCGGAAGCGAGTGCGTGTGGAGTGCGGCTGCGGTGTCGGCGACCAACGACCGGTCCTCGAGCATACCTTCTCGTTGCGCGCGCGAGAACTGCGTGCGGCGTGCGTGCACCGCTGCGACTATACTGACTGAAGGGAGGCAACGCGCGGCCCGATGCGAGGACCCCACCGCTGCCGCCGCCGCCGCTCTCCGCGTGCTCACCACTTGTGACTCTAACGCCAGAGCACTACGGGTGGAATCGCAGGAGCACTGACCTTGGCTACCACAGCGGCGTGTCGTCGACATGCGAGCTATGAGCCAGTTCGAATGCGAGCCTGCACCGGCCTGAGTGCACTACTCGTCTGAGTTTCAATTTAAGCCACTCTACCAATAAAATGCACTGTGTACTTTTACCATTAAACTTTCAAACCAGTAAAAGATAACAGATGCATGATGATACAGCAGATTTCAAAAAACAATGTTTTTTATTGTTTGGCTGCAACTGCAATGCAATTTCTCTTACAAAATGTAAATTTAGGTTTTAACAGCCTGCATGATAATGAGCGTCCGTAATCGTCCCGCAGATTCGTACCAAACTTAATTTTATTAATTAGTGCGGCTAACGTTAACGCAATCCTCATTAATGTTTATAAATAACAACTATTTGTGAAATCACTTCAAATTAATTCCCTAGCTCAACTGTTCTTTGTCGCTTGGATCCACAATAACGTGACTAGTAGCAGATTCTGAAATTACGGCAATTAGTACACGCGCGATCTCACCTTAAACATTTCTTGTAGCGTAACTATAACGGCTAATTTAATTACCTGAAACAAAAAGAATTTCTCTCATTAACACATGTAAAAATCAATAAAATAATATATTTGAACAAAAATAACTAGCGCAAATCGTTCAATGTAAAATAATATAATTCAACATGCCAGCTACTTGAAGGTTAAGTGAGTTTCGAAACAACTGCATTAACCGAAGATTATAATGTATGCATTTGGGCCACTGACAAAAGCAACGTATTCCTACTGACGTTTTCAATTCAGTAATTTAAAAAGCCGCGTATGTCCTTATTAAACTTTAGGGAAAATTATCGATTAAAAATGAAACGTAAAATTATTCACGCTTTTGACTAAATTAGCATAATTAACCATGAATAAAAAAATTAGGACATTTAACACAGTGGTATTAGGGATGCTGATATTGAGTGAGGTACTCAGTATTTATAAACTTTCATAATTATTCATTTGAAGGATTATTAGTTTGTTGTATTTTTTGGGCTTTTAACTTTCAAATAATATTAAGCGTAAAAATATTTTGATAAAGCTAATTTACGAGTAGGTATTGGACCCAAAAAATCTCTGACATTTGGGGTGTGGGTTGCGATGCGATGCGGCTACCGGAAAGCAGGCATCGCCTGCTCCAGTGTCTGCGATAGTATGCTCCAGCTCCTGCACTAACAGAGTCCCTATCGAAAACACCATCGACGATGATGTTGATATTTTAGATTTAGAAGATAGTTAGAATTGTTTTAATTCATAAGTTTATTTTATTATTGTCCATCTTCATTCCTTCATATCTCACTAAATATTGAGATCCCAGAGAAAAATTGAATGGAACCTTTTTTGTAGAAAATTGTATGTAGATAAAGAGCCACCGTTTAAGAGTTGCATAAGAAAAACTTAGGTACCTTAACTAAGATGTTTATATTTTGGCGGTCAATGCTGTCATTTTCACTAAGTAAATAAATAGTGTTCAGTAGAGCTATGGCTCTAAACAAAATCAAATAATCTGCCTGTTAATTAGTTCAGAGTACCTACGATGTATTTTCAAAACGTAGACATTTGTACCATACCATGTAATGTCGGACGCAGCACTAATAACGAAAAACTACATTTTTGTCAAAGAATGAGTAATAATTATTAAATATTGAAAATAAAATGATTTGTTAAACATTTATGTGAATTCAAATATAGCTTGTTGTGCTGAAGCGTTATTGCTTAGGCAGTGGAGATGTGTGTCACCGGCAACGATTCCACGCCTGTTTAGTTTAATTCCCTTTAGGGTTGCTATTCAACCATTTAGCTTGAACTAAATTATACAGTTATGATTAAGTATAGGTAAGTTTCCACTATTTTAAAATTTTAATGTGTACTGTGTACGAAATTATCCTGTCGAACAAATAGGAACTGCAGTTATGTTTTCCTGTAATGATTTGTAAAACAATTTAGAAATTACGATCAACTATAACTATTAGTAATTATAATTGCATTGTTTCCTGATAATTTATGAAGTTAATTATAAATAAATAGTTAGTCACACAATTTATCATCATCAACATAATCGTGGGCACCTAATTCTGCCAACATAAACTACCGCTTACTCTACCTTTCAATACTTAAATATAGAAAGAAGCCTGTACAATGGGAAACTTTTTTGACGTATACAGCAACTACCTTACTTTTTTTGTAAGGTATTTTAAGATTTTTTTATTGATTAAATGTATTTAATGGTGTTACTAAGTCGCTTCCTGCCGTCTGTACGGTTGGACCTTTCAATCTAAGCAGCGGATTACTGTTTTGTTTTAACTACATTGCACCCGTGCGAAGCCGAGGCGGTAAAAGTAAGAAATTTGCTGGCGAATCAACCATACAAGTACCTAAAGGGACCGTTATGGTCTCATTTTTTACGGCCTACACATGAATTCTTAGTAACCCTAAATTAAAAACAATCCGTTACATGTGAGCAAAGAAAAACATGCTAAACAGTAATTTCATACGAGATGGCAAAAAGTCGCCAAGGTGCAGTTGTAGGCGATCGCGTCAGACTATTCAATTGGCGGCACGTCAATGGCGGCTAAAAAAATAATGGTACCGGAGGCGGCTCAGTGCCGACAAACACCGAGGTCCAATGACCCAAATGGTTTATTACTAGGCCGCCTAGGCTAACGAAAGAAAAATCGGTCACTGTCTAGCACACGCCATTACCGACTCACCTCACTTAGCGAGCTCGGGCGCCTAGAGAAACTTTACCAGAGCCTATTAGAGTCAATTGATTTAACATGATTTTTACTTAATCGACTTCAGGAAGAATCGCCTGTGGTACAAGACAATGGTTATTTACGGAAACAACGTCAAAAAGTTGAAGTCACGACTAGATCAATCATAATACAGAACATTCTGTAAAAGGGAAGGTTAAGAAGATTATCTGTGCCGAAGATGGATCAAATCAGTCTGTGTCTAGTTGTAACAAAAACCTAAGAACCTCTGTATTCGTTAAACACTCTAAACTAAATCAGTGTTGTTATTATTCACTCGGCCAAAGCGAATTAATCCTAAGCCATATATGGGACTCCCACGAACCTGATCTGGTCAGTCCAACACAATCTAAACAATTTATCAAAATAGCGTCCATACATGGACTTCCTGGACCCATGGAATTCTCGCCATCATTTAGCTGCAGCATAAGTGGCCTTGAAAAGGCACTTTTTGCATAATATGATCATGTATGGACTGATAAGTATTTTACCATTAGACATTTGTACCATATTAACATTATCATAAGTTCTAATTACTTAAATTTTTTACATATTAGTGATTTCAGAAATATCTTAAGTTAAGCCTAAAATGTATCTTGTTCACTACAGATGTAAAAATTATAGTCTAAGATTAAGATATCTCGACTGTTTTCCGTAATTTTAAGTAAATGATATAATTAGTAATTGTATTTAGTACTACTCGTTTCTTCTTGTATCCACATATAATTAAAAGTCAACTGTGTTGTAGGTTGTAATCAGTTTATGTACCGTATAGTCAAAGTATACGAAACAGCCCCACGCCTGTGGTGATGACGGTAATACTCCCTAATTAGTATGCATTAGCGATAGTGATGTGTTTCAACAAAAAGTAACGCAAAAATAACTGAGTCAAATATAACGGTCCTCGTTAATCATTGAGGTCAAACAACTAACTGAACATTACTCGATATTGACGTGTCATCGCGTCTTATTTCCACACGCATATTATGATCGATTATTTTCCGATGTGGTGCAACAATATTTTCCTGATCAATCGCTTTTTCCTATAAATTCTGTTTTATGTTATGTGTGCATGGTAAAGATTGCTTAGGGTTTTATTCTTTCATTATTATTATTTATTACTAAATTCGTAATATCTATACAACAAGCTGTTTTAATTTTATGAATATATACGAGGGTCATTCAATAAATACTTAGCCTACAAAAAGTAAACGAAAATTTTGGAATAGTGGCAATTTATTTTTCAACATAGTCTCCTTTTAGTTCGATACGCTTAGCCCAGCGATGCTCCAACTTTTTTAACCCGTCCGAAAAATAGTTTTTGTCAAACTCTGCAAAATAGGCCTCCGTGGCGGCGATGACCTCCTCATTTGATCCATATCTATTCCCGGCGAGTGATTTTTTCAGATTAGGAAACAGAAAGAAGTCACAAGGGGCCAAATCTGGAGAATACGGTGGATGGGGCAGCAATTCGTAGCGTAATTCGACCAATTTGGCCATGGCAACGGCAGACGTGTGAACCTGTGCGTTGTCGTGGTGAAACAGCACTTTTTTCTTCGCCAGATGGGGTCGTTTTTTCTTTAATTCGGCGTCGAATCGGCCCAATAAATCGGCATAGTAAAGCCCTGTAATTGTTTTACCCTTCTCGAGGTAATCGATGTAGATCACACCTTGTGAATCCCAGAAAACGGTGGCCGTAACTTTTCTGGCCCATTTTACAGTTTTCGCCTTCTTTGGAGCACGTTCCCCGGTCTGGATCCATTGTTTTGATTGCTCCTTGGTCTCTGGTTGTACCAGTGGATCCAGGTTTCATCGACCGTCACAAAACGACGCAAAAACTCCGCTGGATTCCGCTTAAACAGCGCCAAACACGTCTCCGATGTGGTCTCACGGTTGCGCTTGTTTTCCGGTGTGAGTAAACGCGGCACCCATCGCGCCGACAGCTTTCTCATGCCGAGTTCCTCGTGAAGAATATGATGCACTGTTCCTTCTGAAATGGCTACAATCTCAGCTAGCTCCCGAACCTTCAATCGGCGATCTGCCAATACGAGGTCATAGATTTTTTTAATGTTTTCCTCCGTAGCAGCTGTTTTCGGTGCACCTGGACGTGGTTCATCAAAAACCGACGTACGGCCACGTGCAAACTCGTTGAACCAATTCTTGACGGTGGCCATCGATGGAGAAGAGTCACCGTACACAGCATCCAAGCGCTCTTTGATTTCGATGCGCGTTTTCCCTTCCAAAAATAGGAATCGAATCACCGAACGATATTGCTCTTTTTCCATTTTTGTAAAATCGATCGACACGTTCGCTTCCATAAGTTGTCAAATTAAAACAAAAGAAAGGGATTGGAATGAAAATTTGAAAAAAGAATTAAAAAAGAATGTGCTACACTGTGGTAAAACGCTTTTGAAACTACAGCGCCCTCTGGCGATGAGGCTAGGTACTTATTAAATGCACCTCGTATATTTATATACTCACTGCATGTGTATAAGGGGGTGATAAACTTCGTCTTTATAAGTCGAAAGAAGATATTAGTATTTCAAGACTTTGTTTACGGGTCACACAGAAGTTATTCATAAATTTACTAGCCTGTGGTCTTGCGATGTGGACGTTTACTTCTGATTTTATGCCTTCTTTTAGTAGTCAGTTTTGTACTTATATTCAAAGTATTGTGCTGTGATAAATATCATAACATTTCTTTACCATTGGAGTAATTTATGTAGACTTAACATAAATTACTCCAAAGGTTAAGAAATTTTATTTTCCAGTCATAATTGTAAATAAATCAAGAATGCAGTCATACGTGACTTAGCCTTAACATCGCTTTGTGAAGCAAAGTGACCGATGAAAACAGTTGATCAAACGCATCAAATTAAACGAGACTTTTGATTATACACACATCAAAAGTGTCTAGGGATCAAGCATTTTTATGCGGATTTCTTGAGATTGAGATGTGGCTTTGTAATAAATTTATGATTTTATAAATTTATATGGATCCTTTTTGGTGCATTTCATAATTTGAAACAGGAACTGTCAATCAAATTCGAGTAAAAGATGAAAATAAGCTGTCAATATTTTCCCTATAAAAACATACAACGCGTTGAAGACATTATTAGTGCTACTGTTTCCCTACTACTGATTAAAACCAACGTTATTATGGAGCGGCGACGTCATTTAGGCAGGGAAGAAATGCTCAGAGCCGTGGGAATGATAGAAGCTGGTTCCCGGCAACGTACTGTGGCTTTAGCTCTGAATACAAGTCAGAGTGGTATCAGTCGACTTTGGACACGTTACCGAAGCACTGGTACCGTGGCTGAGCGCCATGGACGACGGTATCGCTGCACCACACGGAGACAAGACCGATACATTCAAATCACAACTCGAAGAGCTCCAACAATAACCGCCGCCATGATGTTAGCCGTGAGGCTTCATCACTCTTCAGGGAACTTAATTAGCGACCAAACAGTCAGAAACCGCTTGCATGAAGTGAACCTTCATTCCCGAAGACCGCTAAGGGTACCACCTATAGCAATGCACAATCGTAGGATTCGATATCAATGGGCTCTTGAACACAGAAATTGGGCAGAAGAACAATGGCGTTTCGTGTGCTTTTCTGATGAGTCTCGTTTTGTTATGAGACCGGATACAAGACGTATACGACACTGGAGAACCCCTGGACGCCAACAGCGATTAAAATCCTGCCAGGAAGTCCATCCTTATAGTGGTGGAACCATCATGGTATGGGCGGGTATTTGGATCGGCGGAAGCACTGAGTTGATTTGGATCAGAGGCAACCTCAACGCTCAAATTTATGCTGAGACGATTGTATCAGACGTCATCGTTCCTCTACAAGTGCAAATCGGTCCCTTATTTCAGTTAATGCATGATAATGCACGACCGCACACCGCAAGAGTTGTAAGACAGACTCTCGCCGCAGCTAACATCAATGTCCTGCCCTGGCCTGCTCAGTCGCCAGACTTGAACCCGATTGAGCATGCATGGGATATGCTACAGAGAAGAGCTCTGCCGAATATGGAGGGTATCCAGTCGCAAGAAGACCTTTTTTTGTTGTTGCAACGAACATGGGCGGCCATTCCACAGCGTGATTTGGATGAACTCATTTTGAGTATGCCAAACCGATGTTCTTGTGTTGTAAGTGTTCGCGGTAGAAACACGGATTATTAATTGTTTAAGTTACCCAATAAAATTTTAAAGAAAACTGTTATTTCAGTCTTTTTTTCGAACTTTAATGTTAGTGGTTCAAATGTCAAAAATCCCTTTATTAGGAAAATGGAAAATTTCTTTATTAATGCGAAGGTGACTTGGCTTATCGTTACTGTAGACAAACGAAAACACTTTATTTGATGAATCCTTAAAGAAAATTTTAATTAATATCAATCAGGAGAAAAAATTATTGCAAAAATATATGTTGATCCCTAGACACTTTTGATGTGTGTATTTTAGCGTTGTACGCTGAGACAGGAGAAATCGGTCCGTCGACCTGCATTAAAAATACCTTTCCCACAAAGACGTGCCCATTGTGGTTCTCGGAAGCACAACAAAGATCCTGTACGTGTTAGTGACTCACGGCTGGTAGAGCCTCCGTTCCAGACCAACAAAAAGAACACAAATATTTAAGAGTTGCCAGTCGACAAGACAACACTAAGAAGGTAAAGTAAAGAGCGTGTGTTATGCTACTAACACCTCTGAATAACGATCACGCGGACACGCTGTGACTAAGAGAATGCAGCTCTTTTAAATACATATAAATACAACTATCAACAAACAATGAAACTGAAACCTTTTTATCGTATGTTACTAAACTGATAACAACATTGCGTAACAAAACCAGAGGATGGAAAAAGCCAAAACAAGAAAGATTGCCAGTATTTTGAATCGGGAATTCTCATTATGTCTCTGTTTGAGTGTTCAAACAAACTATTACCAGTCGTATTTCATGAAATGTGTGTTATTTTGTATCATGTGGCCTGAAACAATATGCAAAAATATTGTTACATCAAATAATGCAATACAAGCACATATAGCTTGTGTACAGTATGAACAGTACGAACATTGCAGCCTGCATGTCGCGAGATACGATGCGCGGGCGCGTGTAATTAGGCCAGAAAGCTGTCAGTGCTCGCGTACAGTTCAATTCGTCGAAAGACCGCGTAGGAGTCACCACATTACCGCCCGACGCTCGCCATCCTTCATACACCAAATTGCTTGTTCCCATAATTTGTATTCGGGGTCGCCGTCACACTTATGATGTGCGATTAGAAAGGAGATGGCAATTGTATTGAGTCGAAACGATCCACATGTGGGTGGTCATACCTGAATTTTACCGAAGCTAAATGTTGTATGACATCGCAATTTCTAATCTCAAATAACTCTAGGTCAAGTACGTCACCGAACGGCCGCTCGCCCTTACAATATGAATCACATTTTTGGTGTCATCCATTGTCTTTCAACTCGAAGGTTTAACCGGGTACTTAATTAAAACAACCATCATTAGCACCCGACCTAAGTGACTCATAAAAAGAAATAAGATTTACGGATTTGTATACGAAACGCGGAAATGGGTATTTTACAAGTATCAGGAAAAAGGTTAAACGATTGACGTTGTTATCCAACACGTCATATTGTTAAAACTTCACGTGGTAAGTGAGAGATACAAAGAAGACTTTCGCTTATTAATATTTCTTTTAATAAAAGGGAAATCGTGTCACGTCAAATGACAAACGAGTGCAGACAATGTGCAGCCACGCGGGCGCGGGTGGATAACAATCAAGGCCGCGTCGGCTGGGCGACGCCAAACGCCCAAAGACGTATGAAAACAAAAGTGATCACAGTTTACGCGAGATACGAATATCTGGTTGCGTAAACGGCATGAACTTGCGAGATTTGCATCTAGCCCGTTGGCTGCAATATTGAAACCCACACGTTGACGCCGATACACAATAGATTTCCATACTTGTCGACCGAAACAAATGGAGAAATGATGGTAATAAATAAGGGTTTTAGCCACGCAGGTTAAGAATTTATAGCTTTGCTGATGGGCAACTTATAGAAAGTGTAAGGGGCAAAGCAATATTTTATTTTGAAAATAAGATTAGATACGCCTAAACTTTAACATCCCTTTTAAACAGGTAAGTCTTCAAAATAAGTATTTAACCTTTTTTAGCGTATCCCTAACCTTCGCAATTGGTACTTTGCTTTTAAACATATAGATAAGGGGCGAATTATGTATAAAAGCCAAAATAAAATTATGACTACTATAATTTACTGGCTCATATAACTTATGACTAAAAGTAAATCGATTTACAGCAAACCATTGGACTTAAATACTTCCGTGAACGAACAAATTGCCGAAAGATCGTTTGCAGTGTTTTAGTGTGACGCCTCCGTCGATATCTGAACCGAACGTGGGCGGCCGATGCATTGCCGGTCCTTACACGGAAACCTTGTTTACTTACTTGTCTTCCCTTTAGGATAGCCGATATCAATGCACCGCAAGGTCTCTCGTCATACGCGTTCTTGCAACGTCCAATTTAATAACCAATACAATCTTTCAATCAGGCCGTCCTTCATGATTCAAACGAGCAGCTGAATTTCCGTAATCGTGACCCGCAGCCGCCGATGACCCATGCGAGCCTCACGAGTGCATCGCGATCGTTTATGTTTTTGTACAATACGAAAAAGGAAATAAATGATTATATTTGCATAATCGACAAGGAGCTGTCACAGTTAGTCTTTATTTAGTCAACTTATCGAATGGACTAACCGCGTATAAGTGTAACTGCATAGTATTGCATAAATTGTCAATAAAGCGTCATATTAAGATGCTTAAGATCTGTGTTGACACTGCAGCTACGAGCCCAATGTTTCCTATGTAATGTGTGCCGTGTATGGCGGAATGCGATGGTCAATGTCAGTGCTACACATCGACACGCTACTATATACAAAGGGATTTGCATGAGTCAAAAACGTGTGTAAGTTTAGTTCCCTATAACATAACGCGATTTATTGCACGTGTAGAACACGCACGGTAGTCATCTAGACGATAAAATGCACACATTATGGTTTAACCGCTTCCACTTGTGTTTAACGTTGAATAATTCAGTTTTTTCTTATTTATCATCACAAAAGCTTTCACAGCTAAAACGCCTGCTGCTAACTGTTCCTAAACTCATATTAAGAAGATGAATTTTTACTATTTCCACAATTATTTTCCACAACGAAATAAGTTCTTTAGGTTGAATACTTTAAAAGTCTAACTACTTGTACACATTTGCCACAAGCGTAAAGAAATAAATTACGATGAAAGTAAATAAAGCAATCGAAAACAATTGTCGTGAGTGTTGTTAGTTGACAATTTGGGTTAACGTGATCATTTTGGTGATGAGTCAGGACATAACTGTACCGGCTAGGTTAGCCTGCCCCAATTCCCTACATCTTTTCAGATCGCATTACATTCATACACTTAGTGTAAACTCATTACGCCAGTCTTTTCAATGTCTCTTTTGTTCGTATGTGTTTGAGTCCACCGAGCGCTTGTTACATTCGAAAGTAAGTACGACATGTTGACAAAATTGAGGACGACTAAATTTGACATTGAACTCTTTAAGATTTAAATTTTACATAAGGGAAATGAATATTTAAACAATTGGTAAGTATTTAATATATTCAATAAAACTATTGCATCATTAATAAATCTGCTCTCTATTTTAATAAGTTCCAAATAAAACTTTGTCGATATTTCCTAAATAGTCGAATTAGCTTCTTGAAAAATAAATTATTTCTAAAAGAGTTCTAAAGCACATTAAATGACAGTATCACACAGAAATAACGTACATTTTACTTCAAAGAGCTATCTTGACAAAAATAACGTTATTAATGCGATTGACTATTTTTTCTTGTTAGAGTATCATTATTGTGTTCCTTAAATGTGTGTAGCATTATAAGTGATACACACATTTAAGGAATTTTTTATGCTGTATGTCTTCTAATTGAATTTTACAAAATAAATTAAGACACCTTCATATTTAAAAAATAATTACTATGCTCCTCCCCACCTACACACTACAAAACAATACAAAAACATATAACGGATTTAGCTACCTTTTAACTAGCATGCGCATGTTTTATTCGGCATATTCGATTAGCTCTCATACGAATACAATGAACATTGAATATCGGACTCTTATCGATGTAACAGTTTGAAACCGATCAAGCCCAACCGTTAACTAAATACTTAAGAGATCTTGACACATTACCGACACCATTAACTCGGTTAGTCCATGTGTAAAAAAAATTAAGTAAATTAATTAAAATATTCGAGTTTACGGCGCAGACAGGTTTGAAAAATGAATTAGTTGTGAGATTCCGAGAAAAGGAGAGTTTAATTAATAAATGTGTTAATAAACATATCAAACAAGCTCGTATAGTGGCTTTCACTAGCCGAGCCCGCCCACCCGCGCCCGCGCCGGGCTGCTCCGCCACTAACATACCTAGCCACAAAAGTATGAAAACAACGTGGTCGTAACACCTACAGATTTTAAATTTAAGCTAATTAGTCTCTTTTAATTGTCTTTTAGAATCTGATTGACATAGTAATAGTGAAAGTGAAAACGCGTTACGGCTTATAATCTCGAAGGAGAAAGGCAGGTTAAGTTTTTTTGATAAATATTATATTCGTGTTGAAAATTACGTGAATCTTTCGGCTCTATAATATTAAATGTTTTGGATTTCAGGTAAACATGTTTACTTTCCTCGCTATATTAACGTCCAAAAATTGTATCATTTCATCGAGCCTAATAAGTAATTGGGCTGTTCGTTACAGGAAACGATGTTGCCGTGTCATACAGGCAACCTAGCACATTCAATCCAGAAACCACACGTAAATTACACCGACTCTACATTTTGACTAGTTGACTATCAAGTTTTAGGTTTTCATACTCATGGTAAAGTTTCGACGCATCTTCAATTCATTATAAAGATGCATTAAAAAAAACGATAAAATCTATTCTATTCCACCTATTAAACAAACTCTTAACTTCTTACAAAAAACCTACATTGGAATTTCCACGAAAGAAACCATAAAAATATCTTGCATGTTAAAGACTTCAACGACTCACTAGAAATGAACTTGAAAATGTTGTCTATCAATCAGCGTCAACCAACATTGACTTGGATGTATTTTTATTTACAACTTTTCACAGACGATTAACTTCATGATTTTTCAAAGACGTATAACTTATGTAAAAATCCTTACTAAATTGTTTACTTAGGGATTTCCATTAGATAACTTTTCCAGTCATATAAAATAAATAAATAAATATCCAGGACAAATTACACCAAAATCATCTGACCCCGAACAAAGCAGAGCTTGTACTAAGGGTGTCAGAGACTGATAAACATACTTATATATTTCTAAATAATACTTAAATAGATAATAACACCCAGACACATAACAAACACAAATGTTCGTCACATAAATGTTTGTCATGGTTGAGGATCGAACCCACGACCTCCGGTGCTAAAGGCAGGATCGCTGCCATTGCACCAACACGTCAGTCAAATGAAAGAGGAATAATTGCATGTATTATGTCAGGGGATTATTACTTTTGGCAGTATTGGCAGTTTTTTCGACAGATATGCCGGAGATTGAACAATACAGTAGTAGTAGCAATTAGATGTTCTTGCGGCTCCGAGGTACTTTCTACGAAGCGAGTGCGATCCACAATGAACAATCGCGTTATTATACTTTTTGTGTATATTAGTAAAAGTAAACACTCTTGCCTTTGGCTTTTAGTTTCTTTGTCGCGATGTTCATATTGGCTCATAGTGTACATAACAGAGCAAAAGTAAATGATGATTGAACAAAGTACCACATCTGTTTTATTAATGAAAAGCTGTATAAAACATAATCATCAATTTAAAAGTCATTATAACAAATGCTTTATTTCAATTATATTATTCGTTATTTAATAGGTATAATAGTTTTTGGTAAATCATCAGTTTCGGCAAGTTAAATTAACACTTCCTGCTGCTGTTGACTGTACCTTGGGACGGTACACTGGGCTATTTGCTTCTATGATTGAAATCACGATTATCGCGCCGGTGTTGGGTGCTTAATATAACTGCTTGCATGATGTTAAATATTGCAATTCCTAAATTACTTGAAACAAATTTTGCACAAATGAGGATCTTTCCAGGTAAATATCAAGTGTTATTTTAACCTGTGACCGTTACTTTACACCTTTAACCGTCGATATTGTTGGCACCCTTATATATAGAATTGTGCACGCTCAAATAAGTACCCACCGAGCGTGAATTGATTGTTGGAGATAAAGGCCACTCGTGTGTGGTGCCGTGAAGGGGAAAGTGCAAAAATAATCCTCTTTTATCTCGAAAATAATTAAGCAGCTTACAAAACGGAGGTTAATAAGTCTACACTCGCTTTCGTCTCCCAAAATGGCGATAGTAATAACGATGAGTAATGAATAGAGAGCTGCTTTAATTCGCGCCACTGCCTGCGCCCACGCACGCGCCGCGCAAGCGTCGGTACACCGCGCATCCACTCGGAACAATGCTTACTGGTTTACTTTCTCGATTGACTCACACTGATTCATTGCATATGTCTAAAGATCGGAATTAGATTAATGATACCGGTCGAAATTGAGGCCCTGAGACTCAAATTCGTAATGTCGATAAGTATCACTTTCATTGACACCGATACCATGACAAATTGCGAGTGAAAGAAATAAACAAGACCTAAATTTATTCTGCAAATGCGAATGATAAAACATTAAAGTAAAAATATACAGAAATGATTGAACTCTTAATTATGTAGTCGGTAAATGTTGAAATATGAAACATATTAATGATACCCAACCACTAACTTTAGGAAAAGTAAACAAAGACATTATAGTTAATAAAGCAATAACCGCCTGCATATGGCCCTTCATATAATGTGTGAGTTTGGACAGGGCGGAAAACAAAAATTTACTGCTTCCGCAATGGGGCCTTCAACCGACAGTCGAAGCGACCTTTAAGTTAACCTACCGTAGGGTCACATTGTCTAACAAAAGAAATGATTGGGCATGTTGTCAGCCTAGGTACTTGGAAATATGTCTGGCAATAGTGCTAGATAATATCCTCGGAATGTGTATACGTGCATCCTGTGCACTGGAGGGGCGATTGCGCCAGCGCACGAGTGCGCTAATGAACGCGTGTCGCGCCGCTGACCCGCGACCCACGCGGGTGAACGCCCGACCGCCCCCCTCGCGCTCCTAGCGAGGCCCTCAAGCACCAGGACAATTCCAGACTTACGTTATCAGCCATAATCATCGCCATTTATATTCATCAAACATCCCACAAGCAAAAGATGATATTAAAGTTTTTCTGCCTACATAATATGGCTGCACAAAATACAACAACAGCAATATGATGGTCACGCAATATATTACTTAATATCGACGAACAAAGAGCTTTAATAAGTAACGTTAAAAAAAGACACTAATAACGATTCATAATTTTGGCACGATACCTACTGAGGTGATATTAAAAATATGTTATTACGATACTATCTACTCAATTTCATAGAATATGAAAAAAAACATAAGACAATCTACACTAAAATAAGGAAGGAATGGACAAAAAAACAGAATATTTTGATACTAAAAATATATCAACTATTCTTTATATTATTTGTCTCCAGACATAATGGACGTTTGGTATCACACGAACCACTGCGATCATGTCATCTCTATCTATTCTTCCATCTATTTTATAGAGGAAAGATCTGTTTGTTTGTTTGTATTGAATAGGCTCCGAAACTACTGGACCGATTTTAAATATCCTTTCACTAATATAAAGCTACATTATCAGGGAGCGAAAAAAACTTTTTTTTTTATTCTATATTTTGACGGGAAAGTCTACGCGGACGAAGCCGCTGACGGACAGCTAGTGCATGATAAAAAGGAGGGTTGATTGTTGTCTGCGGGCATTTTTGTTCGAAATATGCTGGGAATACGAAACCTGACCTGAATACTACCAGAAATGCATCGTTTTGAAGTGTTCAAAGAGACTGAACAGGCAGTTTTAAAAAATCTGACGACATTAATTGGAAATACAGTACACAAAAACAGAAAAATGCAGCTTCTATCTAGGGGGGTAGGAAGTAAGAGATACAATAGAACAGCAGCCCATTTATGGCACCTTATCAAAAGACAAATGTAACAAAAATGTACGAATTTCATTGGCCTACTTTCAGGCTTATTTTATGGATGTAAACAAAAATGCTGATAATTGGAAGGAAACGAAGTTCCTAGCGATTCTGAAGCTTTCAAGGCGAAAACTATGCGCTGTAAATGGGAAAGGCATCCTAAAGGCCAGTCCCGAGCACAGATGTTAAATGATAACGCAAAACGGGCACCTTATCGAATAATGAACGGAAACGTACGGCGAGTTATTGTCCGACGGCAGTCGTACATTGACAACGTTTAATAATTAATAAGGAAAGATGCCCGGTAGGCGCTAAGTGATAGGTGGCCATGGTTTCCTCGGTTTCACATTGATGTCTCCACGGTGCAGTAGACGTCACAAGACCGGTATTAAGAGTTGAAAAAAACCATGAGTTTTCCTATAATTGTCCCAAGCAGCGGAGCTGCCCGAGCGCACCTGCTGCCAGCCAATTACACATAAGCG
This sequence comes from Udea olivalis, assembly GCA_947369235.1. Lineage (NCBI taxonomy): Eukaryota > Metazoa > Arthropoda > Insecta > Lepidoptera > Crambidae > Udea > Udea olivalis. The sequence goes on along the minus strand of OX376349.1, from coordinate 5,674,248 downwards.
GACGTGTGCAGTTAAACACAGCCAGATACCAGCAGAACCTGTCATAGACCCGAGTGAAACTAGACGTGCTTTACTGTAGTTTTTATCTCATGCTATCTTTTCTTTCTACAACCGCTTCTAACTCACTACAGTTATGAATTTAATGACATCGTATTAAAGGACTGGCTCAAAATTACACGTTAAATGTAACGAAGGTAACATGATTATAGGGAATAGAGTGGTTTGGCTATGCACTGTCCTAGAGTGGAGGCGTATGCGGTGCCGAGGAGGGTAGGGGGGAGTGGTGTGCAATAGCGAGAGGTGCACAATTCGTGTCCGTAGGCGCAGGCAGCGGCCCTCGGGAGTCAACGTACTGCGGGGACCGGTTCACTAATCGATCCCGCACCGACTCGCGCTCCTGTCCGCACCTAAACATCAACTAACGGCTTCTTCGCAACCGCAACCAGCCAAGACCAGGTATCGCGGCTCGGTGCACTTTCTGCATTTCTTGCCAACCAGTTATTAAAATATAACGTGATCTTACACCACCTATCTACATAATGTAACCGGTACATTTAAACTCGTTAGAAATGAAAGAATTTGTCCTAGGTCTAAAAAAGTCAACTGTAATTACATAAATTAGTTTGCGTAACCGAGTAGCCAGGCACGTATTGATTTAATGTTTGTTACATAAGAGAAACAAACCATTCAGTCATTATGTCACCATGATGAATGCTTAGAAGCGGGCGATGCAACTGTTGTAGTATGCGCTTTCCTCAAAACTGATCGAATGGGGCTTAAAAAGCCTGCGTCAATAGGACCATTGTTCGTGACTCGGTAAGCATGAGTAAGCATAACCCCAGGAAAACGTATCTTGCGCGCCATTTATAGAACAAAGATGGACTTTAAAAGAAATGCTACAATTGTTATAAACAACGCAGCAATATTAAATAATGCTAGCTTGCTTGTAAGATAAAGGTGACTGTTATAGTTCAAATGATTTATGCTCTGTCCAAGTAGGGCTCGAGAGAAGTGATCTATAGACCTGATAACTCATAAAATATTCCATGCGTGATCAACTGATCAAACATTGTGTTCAAATAATTCATTTGTGAAAGTTCTACATTTGTTAAGAGTATTTGGTTCTATGTTTATTTAAATGACAAAAAGTGGAATAAAATATTAGTGGAAAAAGATAACATGTTTAGAGCCGTTGCAGCACGCAAGAACGCTTCAGCCACTGACATGTTTCCCGTCTGAGCAGTTTTACACTTATAGCAAAAATCTCCCAATAAACTCATACATTACATATCATCACGCTATCATTATTAAAAAGTAGGTAATAAATAAACGCTCGAAAGAGCCAACTGACCAGAGCCGAGAAAGAAAATAATCTTTAAAACGGTTGAATCGGTATGTTATCACAATTCCAACGAATGGCAATCGACATGTAATTTGGCACAGATTACAATCTAATATTAGAAAAGCAGACGACGATTGTTTTGCATGAACATTGTCAATATCTTGATAAACATTGTGGATGACGGTACGAATCTGTCAAATGCGTCAAAGTAAAGCGCTGCTCAATAAAGACATCCCATTCAGAAGCAATTCACCCACAACAAGGAGCGCCGTAAATTGGCAGCTGTACCTTGAGTGTTCATAAAAGAACCGCTTTTTTAATTTAACGTAGCTGGTTCGTGATTTTACTTGTGCCCGGCGAACTGATTTTCGATTCGACACGTTTAATCTTAAAGGAATCGAGTTCATAACGCATCAATTTGTTACGTGTTCGTTGCAGTAATTAGCGTAGCAAAGCTTTATTACAGGTATGAGAGGCGATTATGAGCATAATGAATGCAGAGGTGTAATCTTCACGAGAGTCGTGCGACGGCGGTTGCGGCAAGCAAGACCCTGGTGAGAGCCTCGCACTCGGAGATGACAACAAGGTCGGATGGGCCATTGTTAAAATAACAGGATATGATGATCTTCGACCTCGCCGTCGTAATCCGATACCTTAGCGAACAGGAGAACGATCAATTTTCTGTTTATAATAATGAAAAAACCTTGGGCAATTGTCAAAAATAAACACGTGACAAACACGTCGATGCTGTGTTCACGGAAGAACATTCAAGTTAGATTTTTTTCTTTCATAATGTTATGACTATTTCGTGATGTCTTTGAAAACACTTATTCATTAAAAAGCATGTGCATTAGCAATAGTTATAAGTAATGGTTTTAGAAGAAAAAAAGCGGCAAGGTGAAATTGTGCTACTTTTAACAATACAGAATCGCTCAGTTATTTGGCCACACTTTCTGGAGTCGATTGGATAGACAGGTAAGTATGAGACTGGACATTGGGTCGGGCTGGCGTAGCAACAGTCGCACTCGGTGCAGGCGGTACGAGCCGCGGAACGGACTCGGGCGAGCGCATAAATCGCGGGTTGGATCGTATCAGCGCCGATACGGAGCATAAATCGGCGTCGCAGCAGCGCCGTTCCGCCTCGCGACATGGAAAGCGTTTCTTGGCCGAGATCTACGCAGATCACGCCAGATAAATCTTGCGCGTGCCGTACTGAGAGAACGCGGTGAAATCAAAATAATGCAGTAACATAACGCAGTGTTACGCGCGTTTTGGTTAACATTGTTAAAACTCCACGCGTCGGCGTAATAAAGAAGACATGAAAATGCATTTTTAAAATAACGCACCTCTAAAATGTGTTTTACAAGCACATGTTAAATAGGGGCTATCAATATTACTCACTATAGTATTATTTTTAAACAGCAACATCCTTGGAAATATGACCTTATTTCGGGTTTTGGAAAACGTTGTGTTATGTGTTAATATTGTTATCGGTTTTTGTTTTGCATCGAGAGCACATCAGTAGATATTGTCTCTGATTATTGATCATCTTGAAAATATCATGCATTTAAACGATCACCAGTTTCGCAAAATGAAAATGTAATTACAAAATGATGCAAAAGACATGAGAAGGAAAAAATAAGGAAAATCGAAAGATTGGGCAACGCAACGATATGCCTATAATGTCCTAACAATTTAAGCTTTGAACGCCACAAAGATAACTGTAACCAGCTAAAAGCCTCTGCCATTCGTATTGCTTAGAATAATTGGATGACAATAGACAGGTTTTTCAATAAGGCTCGCCTTGCAACAATGCTGTCCGCAAGACTGTAAGCTCAGACTGGTTATGGCTAGTGTTAGCTTGCAAAAAGCTCGGCGTAGGCCGCAGCTGCACCTACTGCACTTCTAGTTTTACTGTGTCAAGAACAACTCCTCCCGCCCCCACCCCGCGCTACACTCGCGCCACCATTTGTCAATGTGCGCAAATCGCGAGACCATTGCTTCGTAGTTTCGAAGTCTGGATGTACGCAATCGACGCCAAAACCTTCTAAGTCATGACAAAACAACTTTGGAAACTTCCTTTTCTTACACACGCCTCGCCATTTTGGAAACAATGCAACTGTTAGCCAAACTTAGCGTGACAGCAAGGTATAAAATGCACAGATGTGTATTCATGCATTATTAACTCTTATTGGAATTTGATTAATTTGACACGATGACGTGATTCCAGTTAGTAAAAACCAAAATTACACTCAGTTTGCTTACAGATATCATAAAGATAACCGTTTTAGTAACTGACATTTCAGAGGTCCTTGGCACAAAAGCGTTGTGACATACAAGAAAATTAAAACATAGCTTGGTGCTGTGTTGGTATCTTATTATTACTCAGTTTTATGAATTACATTGTTCGGGTATAAGTGCAGATTGTTATAAATTACAGTTTGGGATTAGCTATATCCTTGAATCAGACTCCGAGGTGCGATTAAAGAAATAATTTTCATAACGCATGCATTCGCAATTTGCAGGCAACTGGCAATGACTGTCGCCGGCCCTTTGTGCGAAATATTAATTTATGGTCATGTGCACTGAATACACTATGTATTTGTACACATCGCATGAGCTCTTTAGATGGCAAGAGGTGTAGGTCCCGGTGGCTGGCCTGTACAACTAAATTTATTGGTGGTGATTAATTAACAAATCACCTATATAAAGATATATTCTGTTAGAGATATAAATAAATATAAATATGCGCCAGACAACACACCTCTTGTTGGTCTCGAAGTAGGGATTAATATCCCTGTGTTACGAGGTACCACACAAGGAAATAAGCCAGGGGCGTCTCCCAGCACACCCAGACCCGAGTCAATTCAGAAAAGATCGTTTCCTAAATTGACCCGACCGGGAATCGAACCCGGGACACTAGGGAAATCGAGGCGAGAAACCGTGCTACAGTGCACTACGCCAATCGTGTCGTCGACTCAAGATAAGTATTAAAAGCCAGGATGTTATAGTGCCCTAAAATAGAGCAGATTTTCAAATACTTCTTGCGGAAATTGCTGTGAAAGCAAACATGACAAAGTGTGTTAATGAAGGCCGCCATTTTCAATGACTGTGTACTTCAAGTGATAAGAGGATAAAAATTAACCTTACGATATTTACTCCCTTCCACGAATAACAGTCAACCTACAATTCTGCATTAATTGTAACCTTATTGTAGCTTAGCTGTAGCCGGATGTAGTCAAGCTGCCGGATCGAGATACAAGAGGATGAAAGAATATTTTATCATCTGAAGACACAATTATTTCAACATGAACAGGGCATCATAAAAACTGGTTGCACCTACTTAAAAATAATCTGGATACAAAAGCTGTAAATGGAAGTTGGTTTATTAATTACTTTCGGTAATTATCGAACAACTGATAAGCATACAATGAGATGAGAAATGCTGGAAATGAACGATCGCATATAAATACCGCGATAAAAAGAAATACAATTGTAATCGCGGAAAAACGAATCCGACAGTTTAGGTTTGCACAATTAACTCATGTAGGTACCTACGACTAACGCGCGGTGCAAAATAATTAAGTTGTTAACTATCTACGAGGGCGGGTCAATAAGTCCGTGACTTTTTGAATTTCTGACCTCTTTACTGAAAAAGCAACACTACTCCTGTCAACAGGCATCTGTCAGTTGACTCCTATCAAAATTTGAACTTGCTGCGTCTGTTAGTTTGTGTTTGACAGCTATCTTTATCAGACTACCCAGTAATTTGAGGAAAAAATGGAAAAAAGTGAATTTCGTGTGCTTATTAAGCATTATTTTTTGCGAAAAAAAACCATTACCGAGACCAAAGCTAAGCTTTATAAATACTATGGGGACTCTGCACCATCGATTTTAATGGTAAAAAAGTGTTTTACTGAATTTCGTTGTGGCCGTACAAGCACTGAAGATGCCGAACGTCCTGGACGCCCAGTTGAGGTCTCTACACCCGAAACAATCGAAAAAATTCACGATATGGTGTTGGCCGACCGGAGATTGAAAGTGCAAGAGATTGTGGAAGCCGTAGGGATCTCGCATGGCTCAGTGGTTGCAATTTTGAATAATCACTTGGGCATGAGAAAGCTTTCCGCAAGATGGGTGCCGCGTTTGCTCACAGTCGACCACAAACGCAATCGTGTAACAACTTCACAGGAAGGTTTGGCGTTGTTTAATCGCAATATGGAGGAGTTTTTGCGCCGTTTTGTAACCGTGGACCAAACATGGATCTATCACAACACACCAGAGACCAAACAACAGTCAAAACAGTGGGTTTCTAAGGATGAACCGGCGCCAAAGAAGGCCAAGGTGGGTTTGTCAGCCAATAAAGTTATGGTGACTGTTTTTTGGGATGCACGTGGGATAATCCACATTGACTACCTTCAAAAGGGAAGAACAATCAATGGGGAATATTATGCCAACTTATTGGACCGCTTCAATGACGATTTGAAAAAAAACCGACCTCATTTGGCCAAGAAAAAAGTTCTTGCACACATTCTTAAAGCACACATGTGCAGTTTCCATGGCAAAAATCCATGAATTGGGCTATGAATTGCTCCCTCATCTCCCTCAGTAAGAATAGATGCCTCAGCGATACAAATAATGAAAAAACAAAGTAACGAGTTACGCAAACGGTGAATTATACTTCTGAAAACATTTTCATTCATATTCATAATTTTTCGCTCATAACAGTTCAGGAGTAACGTTTCCATAATTTTAATGACAATAGAACCATATTAATAAGCAGAAAAATTACAGCCGTCCAGAGCTGGCCTTAAACTAATGATGAAATGAGAGCTGCGACTGTAGCAAACAATGTGAGTATGCAAATAGCTCTCATAAAAAAATAACTACACAATATTATTATACGAAATGACGAAAAAGCAAAGTGCGTTCCGGAAGGTCGCTACATATAAGACAGGCGCACGTGTGACAGTCCTATGTTGCCAATTCGTTCGACAGATACTCCTACCTACTTAATCATACAATAAATTGATTGACACCTCTTGACGAGAACCGGTAAAAACTGCAACAAACAATCTCGAATAAAATTTAAGTAAACGGCAAGTTTGTAAAATTACTTATTAATCGCCGCTTTTGAGCCACGAGGACATTTTAAACGTCGGCATCATCATGAGTCAGATATTTTTGAATTTATACCGTCGCGTCGTACAACAATGTATTGGATAAATTATTTGTTTACTAATGATATATTTATTTTTTGTTTATCATAGCATACGTAACAGTTAGGGTTCGCTGATTACAGTTTGGAATTTTGAATTAACTATGTTCAATTTATAGCCCTTGGAGTTATCGTTTGACAACTACTTTGTTAAAGATTTCATATTTGTACAAATAGCTGAGTAAAAAAAATTTACGTTATTTTACTCCTGTTTAATTTAGAGCTGTTGGACACCGTCCAATGACTTATCATGATTATTCGAAATCAGTTGTTTACAAATATAGAAAGACAAATAATGCGTCGAGAACCAAACAACAGATCTAAACAATTCTTACTATATTATTATACTAGCTTTCCGCCCGCGGCTTCGCCAGCGTGAACTCCATTATTATGGCCAAATTACATAAAATATTTATAAATTGTAGCCCATGTGTTATACTGATGTATAAACTGTATTACTCTAAAGTTTCATCCAAATCCGTTCAGTAGTTTTTTGCGTGAAAGAGTAACAAACATACATACATCCTCACAAACTTTCGCATTTATACCAGAAAGAAGTAAGATAATAAGATTATTCCAGAAGTATTAAATTGTTACCAATGTTACATAAATGAGGATTATGACGAAGATGGTGATAATATTATTTTTATCATACAAGTACCGGTTGTCCCAAGTCAAAGTCCAAAAAAAAAGCTTCTCGGGTGTTATAAAGAAGATGGCTGTCAGGCAGGACAAGGACGTGACGTTTTTTTAGTAATCACAAACCATAGTTATTAATTACTTCTGTCTACGCTTACTAGACTTGTCTACAGGCCACGGAGCTGACAACATCACATACATTGCTCCTTTCCTGATTAAAGTAAGGTTTTCCATTGTATTATGGAAACCAGAAACAACCAAAATTACAGGCTGGTAGGTCAGGGTGATTTTTATGACTAAACCCATCGTATTTACATTGATTCTCCGAATCTACAATCCTTTCGAAAGATTATTTATGTTATAAAGACCACAAAAAAAACGTTTGAATAACTTCGCGAACCAGCAGGCTAACTAACTTTGCTTTTTATTATTTTATTTATTTATTTATTATTTCATACACAAAGAGACAAATTACAGAGAAAACAATAAGGAGTACAAAAGTACAGGTTAGCTTACTATGTAGAGATATAATATTCAAAGAAAATTCCGATGTACAACAGAAAGGCAATAATTTGCAAGCACTGTGTGTTATCGCGGCATCAGCAGACTTCGGCCGCGGCCGCTGGGAGCGAGGTCGATTGATTCACCCAGCACGACTTCCTCCACGGCTTCTGACCCCGGTTCGGTATCCGATCTGTGTACGCTTACTTGCCAGGTATGTTTCGGACAAAATCAGATTGTTACTTAATTAAGATTTATGCTGATGGAAAAAAACGCCGTACAGCCATAATCTGCTGGGTGCAACATAATTTTCCCTTAAAGTTTTATATTAGGATCTGAAGAACATTTTATTTGATTAAATTCTAGCAGTTTCCGACTTCATACAGTGCTCACAAGCACTTAGCTGTGCTATCATACGGTATATAAGGGCAAAATTCGCGAGATTTTAGGAGCATTGGGTTTGAGATGTCCGAGTGATGTTATGGCGAGAACCAAGGCTTTGCTTTGCAAATTCATCGTAACAGAATAGTAATGAACACTCAACATATGATGTGGATCAGCAAGTTTCTTTATATATGAATTGTTCATACAGGGGTCTGATGTGATGGCTAAAGATTTACGGTCAGCAGTCACCAGAAACACAAGTGTGCCCATTGCCAGGAGATAGGTTGTACCACGCGGATCAATGCATCAGCATGATCAGCAAATGAATTTGCTAGTTGGTAGTTTTATTCGGTATTTTTGGAATTACCTGGACTATCCAATTGTGAAGAGTGCCTACAGTAAGATCTCGTCCTACGTAACCCGGGACATCTGGGAACACTAGCCAAATACCGTTACATTGCCTACCTGCCTACATCTCAATCATGCGAAGCTATTGTCTAACGCTAGACGGCCAGACATGTTTACTGTTTTTGTCCGCTCGGCCAGTTTCATTAACTATCTAAAACGGAATGTTTCTAAGAACAGAACAGCAACATATTGTTCGATTTGTGGCATTCTGACAACTTTCGAGCTATCTCAATTTTTCACTGACATTGTTTTGCTTATTTTATTTTTATTGGTAATCGATTTCCAAGGTATGTAGTATGTAGCTTACACTATGAGTCATAGTCATAGTCTATGACCTCTTATAAATACAGGTTGGTTCAAAACTCCAAACATACACGTCAATAAAAAAATTTTCGCTTCTCAGGGAAAAATAAAATTTTCGGTCACTGTAGCGCGATCTGTTGAGATAAATGCTTGTTTTTTTTCTTTATTAGATGAATAATAGCGCTAGATGATTCTGAAGAATTCACATTCATATTGCTTATCACAGTCCTAAAAAATTTGTTGAAATTGAAAATGTTAGGAATGCTGTTTTTACTCTGAACTTTGAAGGCAGTTTTAAAAAAAGATACCTAAGATGTTTCATCCAAATCTTTTTTAAAAACTTCACTATACTTTTAACTAATTACCATGTAAATTTCAATTAGTTACTTGAACGGCATCATACTTAAATTTTCATTCAAAATGTCAGATGTGTAATATTAAAGTAATCTGTGTATCAACTAAAACTTGAATAAAAGTAAACTAAAAACATCTTAATGAAAAAAAAGCCATACAACGCTTTCAAAATAATCATTTTATTACTCAATACAGATAGTGCATCCTCAAAACAAAAATAAAATTAAGGCGATAAATGCGTTTATTTAGACGACTTTTTGGTTTTTTTTAAACGACGTCAGATCTATGTGAAAATAAAAAGTCACCATTTTAAACACTTATAGTCACGTTTTTTATAAATATATCCATTAAGTCAACTTGTAATCAAGTTTTAGTTGATACACTGATTACTTGAATTTTACACTTGTGACACTTTGAATGAAAATACAACGTGTTAATTAAAAAAGTGCAAAACCTCAGACACCCCTACTTATTTTTAATATGAAAGAATAATGTCAATTATTACATTAAAATTTCGCGTATTATTTACGAAGATATTCGCTTTTTTTATTTCTTGTCTTTGTTGCAAAATTAAAGTCTATGGTAATAACGCGCGAGCTAGTGCGACGACGTTCCTGCTTCGCGTGCCGCCGCAATAATAGAGTTAATTTATAAATGTAACGAAAATATTTTTTTTGTTAAAATTTTACCCCTATTTTTTATTAGTGGAATCGATTCTACTCTCGATTCTGAACAAACTTATTTCAGGTTTTGAGCTTTTTGATTAACACGTTGTATAGGCTAGGCTGTTGAAGTTACTCATTGAAATTCACTTGGTAAATAGTTAATAGTCTAGTGAAGTTATTAAAAAACGATTTGGATAAAACATTTGACTTTTTGACTTTTTTTTTAAAACGGCCTTCAAAGTTCAGGGAAAAAACAGCATTTTTAACTTTTTCAATTTCATGATTTTGTTTTCAGAGATATGATAAACTTTATGGATGTGAATTCTTCAGAATCATCTAGCGCTATTATTCATCTAATAATGAAAAAAAAACAGGCATTTATTTCAACAGATCCCGCTACAGTGACTGAAAAAGTGAACCAACTCAGAAATTTTCAAAAATCGTAAAAAAAACAACTCAAAAACTACAAAAAATTGGGTAACATACATGGGGTATTTTCGGTGAGGAAGCTAAAATTTTATTAAAGTGTATGTTTGGACCACTCTGTATACGTAAGTTCCCTAAAAAGAAGGCAATGAGAATCGTTAGTAGTTAGTATTTTTGAGTGCATTTACGTATTCGACAGGAGTTTAGCCTAGACTAGGTCTAGTCTAGCCACAAGACAGTTAAGAGAGAGTAGACATCAGTCAGTACAAGACAGTCACATATGAACAATTTCTAAGATATTTTTTTTCCAGTTACATATCTGTAAATGAAATAAGCCATACGCAGTATCAGTATCAAGCCATTGAATGAAAAATGAAAAGCCATTAAATTTGTAGAAAGCCAATATCTATACAGCTCAGCGCCATCTGTCTTGAAATCCTAAACTCATTTACGAACCGCACGCACGCCATCTGATGAGTAGCGTCGTAACTTAAGTTTAGCCTTTGCTCAAGAGTAGAACCTAGATGGCTAGGTATCGTCGTCGTAGGCGTCACTACAAGCACCATGTAGATGGCGCTACGGACAATATGCGCGCCAATGCAGTGCTCTTGCACGACCCAAATAAATTTATCTTAGTTCAGGCTGTATTAGTAATTATTATAGCGCATTAGCGCGCAATATGTTTTTGATATTAAAAACATTGACCTTTTCTCCACGTATGTACTTATTGGTAAGAAATTATAAAACAACATGAGAACTTTAAAAATCTTTCTATTGGTTTTGAGATGTGTTGAAGTTAAAACTTATTTTAAAAGTACAGTTGAGTGCTCAAACGAGATATCTCTGGCTTAGCTGGTTAATTGGCTAAATGCCAGTTATGCATCTGTGCTTCGTGTATGAGAAATGTATGAGAAATGTATAAAATGAAAGATGGGAATTATGCCATAATCTCAAACGGAGTTCTCCAGGACATAGGAACGTCTTGTCTAATGTAACTTAAGACAAAAATTCTCGATTTTAACCAGGATAATCGATATGAGGCTCAGGCTATCAGGCTTTAGCCTGCAGGGTCTGGAATAGTTCTAGTTAGCACAGTGCAAGTGTAAGCCCGGTTCAGAATTCAGATAATGCTGAACTGCCGGCGGTTCATACTATTATTATGCTACAGTAGAGGCTTGAGTGGGTTGGGGATCAGTGAAGATTCATCGATAAGCTAACAGTTGATTTATATCGCTATTTAGGCTAATTCAGAAGGAACATACCTGTCACGATCCCTGCTTCTGCTTCTCTTTCTGTAGGAGCCCTCCCTGGTGCCCTCGTCGAGACGGCGGCGCTTAGCCTCGTAAGAGCGCGAGCGGGACCTCGAGTGCGACGCGTAGTGCTTCCTGCGCGTCCGCGGCATCTGCGAAAAGTGGTTCTTCGCTTTACTTTTGCTCTCTATGTCACGCACAGACAGCAGAATTTACTTTGATTTTCATTAATTCTGTTCCAAAAAAAAATTGTGTTGAGGAACTTAACTGTAAAAAGTGAAAAGATCAGGTCTATGCATAAAATGTGTATGTATTCCAAAGCATATTCTGCTATCTGTAGGGTCTTTTCAGGTTTTAGTGAAAGAAGTGGCAAAAATGGTGTACCATAAGCATGGTCATTATTAATGTATGCTTTAAAGCAAATGTATTATGTAGTTGAAAATCAATGGTGACTTACAACTAGTTTTGACAATCCCATTCTATAAGATTGAGAAAAGGCAAGCGTCCTTGATGAAAGTGCCTTATAGTAGGCAGAGGAATTTTCTAGGTTGTAATTGTATCAGGTAAGCAAAATGAGTTCTGATCAAAAGAACCTAGACAAACACAGAATTATTAGTTAAGAGATATGGATCCAGTGCACGCAGGGCAAAGTGATGTTGCTAGCCAAAAGTTTTGCGAGTTCAATTGAAAGCTGCAGAGCTTTTTAGGGTAATAGCAAAAGTATTACCCTCGTAATAATTATGAACTTCCTACCATTAGAATGAATCAATGCAAAAAACAAGCAAAATTTGAGACATGGTTTGCACATTCATTGAAGATATTCAAAATGGATGTGAATCTTATCTAGGATGACTGAATTATTTGATTATTATCAATGCTACGGTTAGTTATAATCATGAATGATTGAAAAATACCAACTCAAGACAAATAACCCTGAAATTGTGAATAGCAGAATGATCAAACCAAAAAAAAACAATAAATTCATTGACATTAACCCAACAACAAAGTAACAGTTATGTAATCACAGAGTAAACCAATTTATGTCTATTGGTAATTTGGTAATGTATGTTTTTTCTGTAACATACTCATTTTCACAACATGTAGAGTGCCTAAAAAGACAATGTTTATTTGTGCAGGAACTTCAGTTAATTTTGTAAAGATAAGCTAATAATTTATGATTTAAGGAAGGCTAGATGCAACATTACTCATGGGTAGGGTTAACCACTCTCAAAACACATGACCTTGTCGAATGTCAATATTGTAAACATGATAAGCTGAATACAATCTGTTCTGATAGTAAGTCAAATAAAATCAATCAAAACTTTAGCACTTAGAACAGAAATCAACATGAAAAGAAAAACTAGCATCAAGCTATCAATATATAAACACCAGCTCTACCGTTTTGTGGGCTTGTCATAGAAACAGACATTAAAGTTAGTAGGTAACTATCAAGAATTGAGCCTTGGAAAGTTATGTTCATTGATAAGTTATATTAAGGTAGTCCATGCAACGTTGAGTGATGAACAGATGATCATTATTTCTGTCAAGCCCACAAACAAAAAGGAAAGTACTTCAGGTACTTCCACTTACCATAACAAAGATACCAAACTCGTATCCAAGCAGTTAAAGCTGAAAAACATAAATATTTTAGTCCATTGGTGGACAGGCAGAACAAAGTGGCAAAATAACAAACCGACATGCGGATAAAACAAGGTGTCCACAATACAGGAGCTCAGTTGCTTGTTATTGCAACCATTCAATACTGTTCCCAGAAAACTTTTAATAAAAGGTCTATGTTTTACCTAAGAATATAAAAGCAAAGGACTGATCAAGTCTGTCACTAATGTTTAAGATTTAGTCTTAAGTCTAAGAGACACTACTTTATTTCATTGTTATTACATTGTTTTTCTAATTTGAACTTAGCGCGCAGAATTATAGCCATAGCTTACGCATTAAATGAAAGTTAGTGACTTACAAAATCATTAACTACGATTTGAATCACATTATCACGGGCCCTGCCGACTCCACCATAAGGGAAATTAATTAAGAGCATACGCGAGGTTACCAGATATTTGTTACATTTGTACTAGCTATCCGCAATAACACAAGCAACTGTACAAACACGTATAAATGCGTATTTTGTATGACACTATGAAAACATTGCCTAAGAATGTTCAAGAACTACTTGCAGCAACTACTACTACATGTGTAATGTTTATTAGGTTTATTACAATCTAAAAATAACGTTATTGCCTAAGATGCCAATATGGTAAAATGTCAATGGTTATTTACATTTTACACGCTGACGCCATGTTGGTTTCTAAGGCTCGATGGAGCCCTAAATGTACAAATTTCTAAATAATCCTAAAAAAACACACTTACCCTCAATTCACGTAAATATTTCAATTTACACCAAAGCAGCTGAGTAAAATTAGTAAGGCAATTCCAAGTTCGTGATGCAGAACCTTGAATAATGCTTCTTCGCAACAAAAGCCCGAACATCGATCCAAATCCTAGACAGCGTTGGTTGGTTGAATTGAGATGGCGTATTTCGTGTAGTAAGTTTCTCTTCCCTGTCAAAAAAGTACCTTTTTACTCAAAATCTAAATGAAATTGTTATAAAGGTAACTAAAAACTGCTTTATATTATTTCATTGAAAATTATTGTTTAAAAACATCATGAAAGAACACTAATCTTCTAAAATAGCATTAAAATATACGGAAATGGAAGCTCTTCACTGCCACCTGCTGGAGTTGGTCAATACTAAATCGTCAATGATACCATAATAAAAATAAAGATGCGTTCCTAATTTCATCAATTGGCCACGTTCATGATACAATTTTAAAATAAATAGGATAATTTAATTACTCAGTTCGTGTGAAAGTACAAAGCGCACATCATATAACTTAAACTCTTACACTTGTAAGCGCTCCTTGTGCTGTAAATGGGATCAAGTCAAAAACTAAGGGAACAAGGTACTCGTAGTTAGGTCAATTAAACTACCTACTCGTGCACACAACACACTGCTCGGTCTTGATGATGGTTTTGTGGAATCTTGTTTGCGGATCCGAGTGATCCGACCTGAAATAGACTCACCTAGAAAATTTTGACTCAATCAAAATGTTAAATTTTTAATTAACCTTTGGAATGCTTTGTCTCAGATCTAATCAACCACCCCTAACTGCTTTGTCTTGGATCTGAGACAAGACTACTGTTGTCAGATTGAACCCAAATGTAATCCTTATTACAACTGGATAACGTGTTTTATTCTAAGTATACGGTTCCGAATGAAATTATCTACCATAAACAGCTTTCGCCTGTTCAAATAACAGCTGTCAGTCAACAAAAATCACTTTTCAAATCGCAACGCCCGGGTCAGTTGAAGTGCGATTTTAGTGGTCCGAGTAAACGCAGTTTTTTGTGAGAAATTGATTGAAAAGGTAAGTAAACGTTACTTTTAAGTACTTGTCTATTTAATTTAGAACCTGTAAAGTAAATATTACTCTAGATTTCTCAAAAATATTGCTGTAAATTACAAAAAACGTTTGACTAGCCCCATGAGATGTAACGATACCGTAAGTATTTAGTGTTTTTATGCGTAGTTATAACATTCTAATCAAAACTCTTTTTGTCTTTTTTGTAAGATATTGTATTATAGTCATAATTCAGACTAGTTTGTCTTACGATAAGTATATAGTTTTGCCAGAAATCAACATTTTTTATCAAACGGCCATTGAATTACACGCACACATAGATACGAAGTCCGCCATGTTTCCTTGTAAACACAGTACTTACTGAGACAGGCCGTTAGGGATATACAGTAGGCTCCCAAATTTCAAATTTTCAAGCAACGAAATTAGGAAACATAATAAACAGTAGATACCTACTTATTTGGATTTTTCTCTTACGCGTTTAATTGAATTTGTATAAAAATAGCTAAAAATGAATTGTGTGATGCATGATCTACTATTGCATCCGTTGATTCTTGGGATAAACTGCTCCTGCAGCCAGGTTCGTCTCCTCACCAGGGAACTCCTTAACGGTGAACAGCTCCGTCGCGAAACTTCATATAGGTTTTCTATTTAGATAGGAGAAGCTGATTCTTGTAATGACATGCTGCTGCAGCCAGGGTTGTCTCCTCACCAGGGAACTCCTCAACGGTGAACAGCTCCGTCGCGAAACTTCATATAGGATTTATATTTAAATAGGAGAAGCTGATTCTTGTAATGACGTGCTGCTGCAGCCAGGGTTGTCTCCTCACCAGGGAACTCCTCAACGGTGAACAGCTCCGTCGCGAAACTTCATATGGGCGTTATTTTATAAGCTTCATTAAGATTGTAAGTAGGTAACTAATTTAAGCGTGTTTTCAGAAACATGGAAGACCCCCCCGGTCCGAGTGGAGTTCCCAATACCCTAGTAGTGGGCAAAAAGGTATTTCGAACGCCGCAGGGAAGTCTACGGGTAGCGGACAACGTTTTCGCTTGTAAAAATGTTGTTGCTATTATTTTTATATACTGCAGATAGCCATTCTGGTACATGTTATAAAATCGATTATGTTGATATTAAAAACAGACCCTTCGATTAGATAAGGTACCTACATAGATTTTAATATTAATCCTAATTGTAAAACAAATAAATCATGCTACCATGGTTATTGCTTGTTTTCATTTTTATACAATGAACCACAATTTAAATATTTTACAGCTTTTATATTCATTCTGTTCATTGATGTTATATAACAGATTTTGTTATGTTCTCGTCACCGAGCAATATAGTAATAGATTGAACTCCCGTAGTATGTAAGTATATTTTAAGTTCTTCAAAATAATAAATAATAACTAAACTAATAAGTATCTTATTTTCTAATTGAACATCCTGTAGGCACGCACAGATCTGCGCCAAAGCATACCGGCGTATACTAGCTATGCCCAGATCTGAGACAGAGCAAATGAGCAGTACAAAAAGACGCCATCTTGGATCAGATCTGAGACTAAGCATATGAGCACTGTATACAAGTCACACACACATGCACAAAAAATAGAGATAAAATATGGTTTTATTTTACTGATTCTCTAAAATATTGTCTATGGAAGCTGTTGTAACATGATAAGCAGTACGCAAGACCATTTTTCAAGCTTGCCACACATATCTTCATCTATCGTATGTCTATAGCACAAACCAAAACAATAACGTCGGAAAAAAGGTTATGTCAAAACGCAGTTTCCAGTTTTTACATTCATAACAGTGTTTTGCTTTGTGAATTCTATAAATAAACATATTTTCAAAGGATTAAAATACACAATTAAGTATTTTAAAGTCTGAACGCGGTCTTGTTTTGAATAATTTAGGTAAAAAATTGAAGTCAAAGTTGAATGTGAAGAACAGCTTATAGGCGAAATTTTAAATATCATTTCTCATTTTCAGAGTGTTATTACGAGGTGTAACACAGTTAGAAATTAGTGAATTCTTTGATAAATTGATTATTCAGACATTCAAGAATGTGGAATCATAAATAAATTATAAATTGGATTACAGAATTTATTGAAAATCGTTCATAATTTGTAAGTGGTGTCATTTTGATCAAATGTGTTTGTTTACGGACCTCTGAAAAATTAATAAACATAATTTCATCATTATCAAATAATGCATGAGATTCTATATTTAATTAGCTGTAAGAAACACAAATCAGATTCGTGTGTGCCTAAGAACTTTTTGAAGAATTAAGATATTTCGTAGCGACATCGCGCGCGCGCAGTCACGTGCATGAAATCTCAGCAGTTGGCGGTTCATTTTTGCGCGGATCTATAGCATTCCAAAGGTTAAACTATAGTGTAGTTTATTAACTGCGACCTATATTTTTTTAAATATAATCCTAAGTAAACTAAGTATTTTGTAATTTCATATAAGTGAACGCTCTGTGTTCTTCGAAATTGAAATAAATGATCTTTATACCGAAACTCTGAGATTTAAAAACCACGTTCAATTCACGAGTGATATGGGTACGGTGATGTTTGGACTTTTTTTTGTACATTTTACGGCTACAGGCTACGGACCGTTTGGGCTTTGAAGTTTCTAGTGATGTGGTAACGGCCATGGGTAACGGTAATATCGTGAATGAGGGTTTTCCGAAATGGCTTGCGTGAGATGGCAGCACTATAGCGCTAGGTTCAATTAACTGTCAAATCCAGTTTCCAGTTTGCTCACATTATTGTAAAAAAATACTAGTGGAAACCTTATTGGTTTAACTAAGATATTTATATCAAGTTTGATCTAATTTATAACAACTGTCTGTTTCCGAAATAAATAAAAATAAAATAAATAAATGAAAACATTAACTTTTCGTATTTTTCGATATTTTTTTTGGTTTATTTACTCTTATAAACATTACTATAGGAACATTGTTTTCTTAAAGTCCTTAGTGTTGTGCAGTGCTTATGTGTGCAAATAAATCAGGAGGGCATAAGTTTCCTGCGGGAGATAAATAGCCATTATACAGTGGCTTGTAGCCATTCGCAGTGATAAATTTACTCCAACAAATAATAGCCTCGTTGATTAATATAAATTAATAAAGCATGGTTGATTATGCTTAATTAATTTACGTTAATGTGTTTTATGAGTTGTAGTCGATTATTTTACATCAATAATTAATAAAGCATGGTTTATTTTGCTTTATTAATCAATTACAACTCAATTAAACACAAATAACTGCAATTTAGAAGTAAAAAAACCAAATCGACTTGGGCATGGGAAAAAAATCAAACATGTCCTAAATCGAAAACCATTTCGAGCTATTTGTATTTTATTTAAATATTTAATATTTTTAAAGGCAAAGGATCTAGGATATTAATTAAATACGTTGGCAAACTGGGGTCATTCATTTGACCCCAGATTGCCAATGTACGCAAAGAGTACATTAAGGTTCGTTTCGTTGGACTCTTGACGGTAATCAAATTGACATCTCACAATTGAAACCCATTGGTTCGTAAAATCGTTCTTTCACGTGATTGGTAGATAATCTATCCATCAACCAATCAAATGACGCGATCTGTTTCATACGTGAGATTTTTAACTGGGTGAGGTTGTATTATTGGTGTTTAATACAATGCAGTAAAAATTTGATTTTAAATTCCCCCAGATGAAAAATATTTTTACACAAAGTTATTTTTAATTATACGTACATTAATTTACACCCATTGCTCAGACTAGGTAGGACTTAAAATAGTCATTCGCAGGTAGGGCTTGGTTTCAGAACTTGGCAAAATAAATTGTATCTGAAGTCTACTTCTCACATTCTCGTGAGATGCTACACGATGAACGGCGAGCTCTGTTTCAGCCGTAAGTGCTGTAAATCAGCAATTTTCTCCTCATTATTTATTTACCACGAATAGGGGAAAAACACATGTGGGAACACTAAGTGAATTTGTGACGTCATGAGTTCGCAATATTTAAATTAATTAGAATAAAACTAACCTTTCCCTAATACCAGTGGCCTTTGCGCCTTTGTTTTTATGCTCAATCTTAAGATTGGCACTTGTTTCTGGCCGTTAACCATAATAAAATGAATAAAACCTCCAAATTAATAGGATTTCAAAAAACAAATTTATTTTCGGTACGGATCTGACAGCTGCTTGGACCTAACGCGACGGCAGCGCTGACTGGTGGCAGAAAAAGTTTCAAAAACCCTCAATAATAGTCGATTAAAATAGTCATCGAGATGAATTTTTATAATGGTAATCGATTTTAGCAACAATGATTCTGGGAATAGAAAAAACACGTTTATGGGATTTTATCATTTATTCTTGATCCATTTCTGCCATACTCGTACATACATTATCCGAAGAATCACTCGATTCTTTATTAGTTACTATTTATTATTTGTTATGTGGCGTCATAGAGCTCCAGTGAGTACGTGGGTTCTGGAACGTGTAAAGGTGGAGAAGTGAGGAAGACAAGTACGTGAATGGGTTACGAGAGCGATTTGAAGGTTCGGAAAAGCTGCAAGAGATTGAAGATCTGTGGGATTGTGTTAAAGATGGATTAGTGAGTACGGCTGTGAGTATATGTGGAACTACGAGAAGAAGGAAAGGTGGTAAGAATAAAAATATGTGGGTGGACAAGAGTGTGCAGGTGGCAGTAGATGAAAAGAAGAAAGCGTGGTTTGATTGGGTAGCTATAAGAGCTAATCAAAGGATGTAAAAGGCGACAGATGGAGATGTGGCTGAAGCGAAAAAGGAGTATAAAAGATTGAAAGGAATTGTGAAGGATGTAGTGAACAAAAATAAGGAAGAACGAAGGACGAGTTTGATAAGGGGCTTACTGAAGACATCCGGACAAATGTCAAGTTTTTCTGGAAGTCAGTACGTTCTGCTGGTTAGCATGGACCGTAACTGAGCTTACAAAAATCAGAGGCGATGATGGACAGATTTTAAAAGAGAAGAGTGTATCCTAGGGAGATGGAAGGAGTGTTTTGAAAAAAATTTCGAAAGAGATGATGCTTTGGCAGAAATTGCTGAGCCGTACATGAAAGGAAATGGAGGTGAGGATGAGATTCGTATGGATGAGATAGTGACAGCGTTGAAAAGTATGAAAGCTTACCAGCTGCAGGGTATGACAGAGTGTCTGTTGAGATGCTGAGGGCTGGGCGAGGCATAGCGGCTAGTCAGTTGTACGTACCGCCTTTTGAATTTTTGTTGGAGGGCCGGCCGGGTACCAGAAGATTGGTGCAAGGCCGTGATCGTGCCACTTTTCAAAGGGAAAGGTTCACAACAGGACTGCAAAAATCACAGCGGAATCAGTCTTCTCAGTGTTGTCGGCAAACTGTATGCTAAGGTGTTGATTAATAGGGTTGTGAAAGAGACGGAAGAAAAGATTTGGGATGCGCAAGCGGGATTCAGAAAGGGAATGAGATGTACGGATCAGGTTTTTCCTTGCGTTGCGTAGCGGAATTTTTTTGGCTAAAAACCAAAAAGTCTATTGCATTTTCTTGGACCTGGAAAAAGCCTATAATCGGGTGAAAAGGAATGAGTTGTGGTTGTCTTTATCCGCGCCTGGGGTGAGCAGCTGTCTGATAAGAGCGCTAAAATCTCTCTATAAGTGTTCCACTGCTTGCGTCAAAATAAACGAAGCGTACACTGACTGGTTTGACATCCATAAAGGGGTTAGACAGGGTTGTGTAGCGTCCCCATGGCTGTTCAATCTATTCATGGATGACTGTTTGACATATCTGAAAGACAGTCATTATGTACTGAGAATGGATGGGTTGCTTGTTAGATGCCTTCTCTACGTTGAAGACCAAGTCATACTGGCGTCGAGTTGCATGAAATGGTAACATTAATGAAAGCGTCGTTAGAAGCGAGAGTTATGAAAGTGAACGTGAGTAAAACAAAAACCATGGTTTCTGAAAGAGAGGAGGATATGACAGAATGTGATGTTTTACCAATTAAAAAATGGTGAAAAGGTAGAACAAGTGAAAGAATTTGTGTATCTGGGGACTAGGTTCACGAGGGATGGAAGGCATGAGGGTGATATTGATAGAAGATTGAATGCAGGAAATATGTTAAATGGAGCGCTGCATGCCTTTATGAACAGTCAGAAGGTGTCAGAGAAGGCGCGACTGGCTGCAATGTTCGTGCGGGGGTGTTAGCGCCGATGCTTATGTACGGAAGTGAGAGTTGGGTATGGCAGAAGAAGGATGAAAGTAGGATAAAAGCAGTGGAAATGAGAGCATTGCGAAGTATGGCAGGAGTGACATTGAGTGATAAAGTGAGGAATAGCACAATTAGAGAGCGTTGTGGTGTGAAAGAGGATGTTGTCACAAAAATAGAGATCGGAATGTTAAGATGGTTTGGGCATATGGAAAGGATGGATGAAAGGCGATTAACGAAACAAATTTACAAGGCGAGGGTTAATGGAGCTGTTGTAAGTGGAAGGCCTAGACCTACGTACTTAGGACAAGCTCAAGACGTGCTCAGAAAAGGTCAGGTCAGGAGTACCCATAATCGACGAGCATGTATGAAAGGACTAATGAGAGTAGAAGACGCGCAAGAGGTGTGTCAAGACTCTCTGTTCTCTCTGCCTACCCCGTTGGGAAGAAGGCGTGATGGTATACATGTATGTATGTATGAATGTATTTATTGTTAATTGAGAATCTATAAAATTGTCTATGTTGATCTTTTTCCCAGTCATGTACTTGTATCAGTACAAGTCAACGATTGTAACATGATTTGATAAGACAGCAACTAACCACTGTTGCCAGCATAAAATTTTAAAAATATCCTTTTGGTAGGTGTAACTAAAATATAGTAAAGTTAATGACGTGTAAACGAATAAACAGTGAATAACTACGGCCATGAGTTTATGGCATAATTTTTTTGGCCTAATTTATTTATTTACTTATTCAATTTTACATGCAGGCTGACAGTTATCCGCAAAACACCATCAAGTTAACAATTAAAAATACACACAAAAAAACCAAAAAACAAGTAAGTACAAAATTACAAACAATAAAACAAAATAATAACGATAACACAATCAAAACATGTCAACATGTTATTATGTAGCTTTGCTGTACTTGTTAGGTTGTTCTGTTTATTTTTTAATGTTAGAATTTATGCATTTTTTTTATCAACAAACAAATTGTTCTCTACTTACTCGCATTGTAAAACCACAACAAGTATAAAAGAGTAACTACTGAGTTTCTCGCCGGGTCTTCTCAGTAAGAATCAACTTCTCCGACGCGGTGGTAGAGTCGCATTATGTTTGGATACTGTTTATTTATTCATATTAATAGTATTTATGTCTATTATTTAGTATATTTTTTGACTATTTAAAAGTACTAATTATGTCTATTTAAATAAAGATATTTGAGTTTGAGTTTGAGTTCAAATTAAAAGAAAAACAAATATTGAAATAGATACATAAAATAAAATGACATGTCAAATAATAATGAAAAAAACAATGGTAAAAAAGGTCTTAAAAATAATAATGGTATGAATAGAAAATAAAGAAAAATATAAATTACATGCTGCTAAGATAAACATAGGCCTTAGCACATATATGCACCAGGCGATCAGCGAATAAATCTATGTCATCGTGATGAGCGAGCATGAGCCGCGTGCCGTGTGCGCGTGACAGGCCTGTGCAGCAGGCGTGGGCGGCGGCGCGTAATGCCGTAGAACACGGAATACGATGTCGTAGCTATGGCAACACGGTGAATATCCGACCGACTCATGCTTTAAAAGTGTCACTATCCCTTTTAATAGGTTCTAATATAGATTAAAAATTGTTTAAAAATTAATTATTGATCACTTAGTGAGATTTACATAGACAAGACATACTTCTCGAAATTCAACCTTTTTTTGACAAGTGAATGGTAACACTATGACGCTAGACGGCTCTTCTGCTTTGCATCTGAGATGCATCTGAGATGCAAAGACGCAGGATAGATGTAACATCAGAGTTACAATCGTAGAAATTATGGTTTGCAATAAATAAATAAATAAAATAATCTGCTCTGTGAATTTATTCGGTCACCGGACAAACGCGCGTGAGCGAACTTTTCTTCATAGACGTTCACCGGACCAACGCATCAAAAGAAATATGCAACTCTCTTGATAAGTTCTAAGCTTAGTAGCCTCCCACACACGTACCTCTATATCCCGCGCCCGTCGCCTACAGTAGATTGCTACACACGTACAGGTTTACGTCGGGTATCAGCCGGCAAAATTGTTGTCAATAATCGCAATTTTGACAACGATTATTGCTATTTGTCGTCACGAGCACAAATTAGACATGCGCGGCGCTCTGACAGATAGCCCGCTCAGAACAACACGCCATTTTCGACACACGCACACAGAGACGTGAGTTTACAAGCGAAGTCAGAGAGTTTCAACTCAAAGTCAGTCGCACTGTCAAAATGATTGAGATATTATTTGCACGTCGTCAGATACTTACATTAAACATTATAGTTCAATGGTCAAAAACTCAAAAATGGTTTCGCGCAGATATTTCTGTTGCAGTGTTTTTGGTTGTATGAACACCACACGAAATTGTGATCATACGTTTTTTAAGTTACCAAATAATGTTGAAAGGTAAGTAAAACTCAGATAGCGTTTGCAAGTTAGTAGTACTTTGTACGAGTATTATAAGTATATATAGGTAGGTAAACCATTTTATTTCGCAATACATTCAAATCCAGTACAAATTACTTTTTCCGTAGCTTATCTTATCATGCATTGGTAAAACACCAGTATCTATTGTTGGTATATTCTTTTACGGCTGCTGCATCCGCGCCGTGCCGCCGACAGGTGACCGCCGAAGCGTTGGCTTCATGGTGTTATCTACCCCGGTAAATGACTTCTTATAATATAATACTTTTATACGTATTCACCCATCTTAACTCCTTTTAATCAAGCTGGTCCCCTTTTGTATATTTTTGTTTTTGTCGAACTAGGTGCAATTTTTTACTTGTATTTTATTTTAGGCTTTATCTGTCAAATCGGGCTTATCTGGCGAATATAGTAGCGAGTAGCAACCCTAGACGATCAGGCAAGTTAATAGAAAAAGGCGAGAGCGGTCCTTCTGTAACGACGACGACGACCGACTTGGTGTAATGGTTAAGAAGTTGGCTACTACACCAGAGGTCGCGGGTTCGATCCCCGCACAGTACAAACATTTGTGTGCATGAACATGTCTGTTTGTACTGGTCTGGGTGTCTCCTATGTATAATAAGTATGTATTTACAAAAGAAAATGTATTTAAGTATGTTTATCCGTTGTCTAGTTTCCCATAACACAAGCTTTAATTAGCTTACTTTGGGGCTAGATGGCGCTGTGTGGAATAATGTCCAGGGATATTTATTATTTATTTAAACTCTTTATTTTGTGTCACGAGTCAAGATTGCTGAGGCCACATCGGGAAAAAAATTCGAGGGCAAATAACAGCTGCCAAAAGTAGCGATTTTCCTTTGATTGAAGTATGTAAATAGCTAAATTAAATAGTAGTTCCTAAAAATTAAATAATGGGTCTATGTGGGCCCATAACAATTTATTTGTTACTTAGGCTCATTGTACGGTCGGCTAATAATGTGGTCGAACACCATGTGTTCGGATGAGATTAATTTTCACGTCATGAAACAATTGATCGGCCTTTAGTATAGCAGGCACCCGACTGTATGACTGTCTATAGCGATGATATTTGCCACCAAAAGTTAGTTATAGCGTAGCACACGCGTATTTACACCGCGGCGTGTACCCGACAGTATGACACTGAATACAATAGTCTGATATTCTGAGTCGGCTATTCCATAAAAAGGGTTACAGTAGTGGACACTAGTGGTTGTTGCTGCCAAAATACAAGGACCAAGTTATAATATTCTCTTTAACAACCCAACAAACATTTAAGTCAGATTAAAGCAAAGTTAATGAAACAAGGTTATTATAATGTAGAGGATTACTTGAACGACAAAAGTTTGTGGTCATAGTAGGAATAATCTGCTCCTCTGCTCAATATTGTGTTCTTTTTTCTACTCGCATTGACTGTACTCTGAATTTATTTTTTGTAAAACAAACAAAGTTGAAAAGAGTAACTATCGAGTTTCTTGCCGGAGTCTTCTCGATAAGAAGCAACGTCCGAACCGGTGGTAGATTCACATTATGTATATTCACGATGTGTACTAATATTGTACTATTTTATTTACGTTTATTATTATTATTTCTGTATACTTTTTTTGACATGTCATAAGTGCTTTATACAAGCTTAAATGAATAAATGATTTTTTACTTTACTTTACTTTACTTTAGATAACAGCAAACTGTGTTGGCAACAAGCAATGTTCAGCTTAAAAATATTTGTGTTTCAGCTGAAGTGAGAGCATTAGGTTGAATAATACAGTTTTTGAACGATAATATTTCTACAAGCTTAATAAATTATGTATTAGATTGATATTCTTTATCCAAGCTGAATACTAATCGTAAATAGTAATGTTAAATAAACCGCCTTCAAATTAAAGCAAATGAGACTGATAACAGCTGGTATACGTACGTCACACTATAAGTTTTTCGTAACATAATAAAACAACATGGTATAACCAAAAAATTATGTTGATTGCTTTTCAAAATACTCTCCTTTACATTTAAAACATGTTTTCATGCCGTCGAACCATTTTTTAAAACAGGAGGACCACAGATCTGAAGGCATGTTTTCTACGTGCTGATTGAACGCTATCACTGCCTCTTCGGAGTTGGTAAAAGTGAAACCTCTCATCAAATCTTTGATTGTGGGGAAAATACAGAAATCACAGGGTGCTAGGTCGGGGCTATGCGCAGGATGGGTGACGAGTTGTTTTTTTCGGAAGCTAAAAATGACTGTTTTGTTGGCCGTGTGTGAAGAAGCGTTGTCATGATGTAGGAGAACGCGGCTTTTCGGTCGTCTTTCGCGAACTTTTTCTAACACCCTGGGTAAACAAATGATAGAATACGACTCGGCATTAACACTCTTTTGATCTTCAAGTGGAATTGTACAGATGGGACCCGTAGCTGAGAAAAATAACGCGATCATTTTTTTACCAACTTTTCTCGTCTGCCTCACTTTTGTTGGCCTGTTCTCATTTTCAAACACCCATTCACAAGATTGCTGTTTTTTTTCGGGTTCAAGACAACAAATCCACGTTTCGTTTCCTGTGACAATGTCATAAACAGCATTAGAATGTCCGTGGTCGTATTTCAGTAGCATCTGTGAGCACCATTCCACGCGAGCCCGCTTCTGCTCCGCTGTCAGTTCATGAGGGATCCAACGACAACAAACTTTCAATTCTTCGTGTAAAATTTTCTGAATTTGGCTCATACCAATCCCCAATAGTCCTCGAATTGTCTCATAGGTAATCCGCGGGTTTTCTTCAATTAGCCGCATAACAGTAGCCACATTATTTTCGTTGACGGCAGTTGAAGGCCGCCCTTCACGAAATTCGTCATGTAAAGAAACTCGACCTCTCTCAAATTCAGCAAACCATCGCCTCACGGTGCTCAAACAAGGTGCTTCTCTTCCAAAAGCATTTTGAAGAGAGAGAACTTTTAAAATCATAAAAAATAATCGCTCTAAAATCTTTTCGAGTTAATTCCATTTTTACGTAGAACTTTGATGTGTGATAAAAAACTATTTAAAGTAAAGTAAAAAATATCTTTATTCATATAGACTTATAAAAAGTACTTAAATTATGACAAGTCATATAGTAACAAAAAAAAATTATAGCATAAATATACTAAAATAAACTTACATAAAATAATACTATGATAGTGAATATCATAATTAAACATAATGTGACTCTACCACCGGTTCGGAGGTTGTTTCCGATCGAGAAGACTCCGGCAAGAAACTCGATGGTTACCTACTCTTTTCAATCTTATTTTTTAACACAAAAATTGAATTGACATATGATTTCCCGCTAATTGTTTTTTTTTGCAACGTTTAAAAAAATATAACATTCGAAATTCAAATAGTTCCGATCTTCTAGCTAGAAGTGCAAAACTTTTAGTGTGCCCCATGTAGTAGCTGGAGATTCAGCATTGCTCTGTATAACTTTGACATTAATTCCAACTATAAAGATTATTTCTAAATATTCTATCTCATGTTCGCTTAAACCTGTACAATACATCAAATTATTATCAGTATACAGAAGCTGGATATTTTAAGATTTTTTAGATTTTATGCGCGCAAACGAATACCTACTTAAATTGTAAATGATGGGTCGTTAACTAACTTACAGCGATAGAAGTGCACAAATACCTTTGTATTAACGTAATACACGTATTGATTCAGGGTTTTTATTTAATTTACTTATATCAATATGCCGCGGCCAAGCACGAGTGGAATTTATGAAGAGGGTTCCACATGTCATGCTTATATGCCTGCCTCACAGATTCTAGATAAAGATTGCAATCAATATTTTGAAGAAAGTGATGCTAAAAAGAATTTTGGCCTATTTTTTGCAATATTAACGAATTTAAAAATATAGAGCCGCTTGTTGTTGGAATCTATTATTTATTTGGAGTTCTATCGCTGAAATAGATAATCCATTGGAAAATGGCGTGCGCATAGTTAAATAGTAAAAATATAGTTAAAACCGATGTAAATATTTGAGACATTAATGTTTGTAAAAAAAATGCAAGCCGCAATTTAGACCAAGGTCGGAGATATCTACACGACCAACTCGATACTCGGAATTGGCTACTTAAACCACCATGTCCTACTACTTGCTACAAAAAAAAACAGTTTTAACATGTGTATTAACCTTTACAATTGCTGCCCGTATCAATACAGGATTTACCCATCACGGCTTTTAGGGCGACTGTATTTAGGCTTTTGGTGAAAAATAGTTTTTATAGTGTGGATGAATTTATTAAGTTTTGTGGCACTGGTAAATTAAAGAGATAGAGTTGTCGGAATAATTTGTATCTTTCCAGCTTTAATTTTATTGTGTATATTTAATTTTTAATTTTTATTCTGCTAATCTTTTTTTATGTAGGTAATTAATGTTTTTTTAATGTAATTATTGTTTTTTTAATGTAAATAATGCTTTTTAAATGTTTTGCAATATTTCAAATTGTAATTGTAATAATATATTTTTAATATTGTTTATACGACGATCAACATGATTCATAATTATAATTGATTGTAATAAGTTTTTGTCAATTTAATATTTGCTCACCGATAAATCGGTAAAATACGCGTGAAATTATTACTTTTGATTATGTAAGTCAACATCATTATTGTACCGTATTTTAAGCAAATAAATATTCATTCATTCATTCAGAAAGAAACAGCTGCAATACAGTGGTAGAGTCGCATTAAGTCAGTATACTAGTAAAGTAAAGTAAAGTAAAAAATAACTTTATTTATATAGACTTATAAAAAGTACTTATGACAATTCAAATACAAAAAAAATAGCAATAATATACTAAATAAAAATAAACTTACATAATTTGTGACTTAAACTGGTGAAGAGGCAGTTCAACAAGAGTTTGCGGAATCTTATTAAAATATTTTACACATTGACCAACAAATGATTTCCCTATCTTATGCAGTCTTAGACTGGGAGTTACGAGCTTATTTTTATTTCTAGTATTGAGTTTATGAACATCACTGTTCTTCTTGAACAGATGCAAGTTTTTACGGACATATACTACATTGTCATAAATATGGCTGTTTTTTGAAGGACAAAGATGGTGTTGACATCCACTGCCGAGCCCCACAACTGTAGACCATACGACATAACACTGTAAAAATAACTGAAGTACGCTAATCTTGCTGTTGCGATATCAGTCAGGAGCCTTATTCTTCTAACAGCATAAGCCGCCGAACTAAGTCTTCCTGCCAGGGCAGAAATATTCGGACCCCACTTTAACTTGGAATCGAGAGTAATTCCTAGAAATACAGTGGAATTCGTAATCTTGAATGGCTCGTTATTCATGTTTATAATGGTATCGACCTGTCTTACATTGGGCATAAAAAATTTGATACATTTAGTCTTCTTATTATTAAGCAGTAAATTGTGACTCGTGAACCAACTGTGTATTTATTTATATATCTATATTATTATAGTATTTATGGATATTATTTAGTATATCTTGCTTTAAATTTGACGATTTAAAAGTACTTACTGTGACAGTCTATTTGAATAAAGTTTTTTGAGTTTGAGTTCAAAGGAGGCGAAGAAAAAACAGTTTAGTGAAAAAAGGTGCTTTATTTGTGATTCTCAGTACACAACAGCAACCGTACACAACTCAATAACAAACTCTCTGCTATAATCTCTGTTACAGTATTAAATTTGGACTTAACAACCTGATAAGACCTGATCAGCTGTTCTCTAACTAAATGATCTCTCCTAAAGTGTCTAAAAGTATCAAGTTGGGCAATTTTTAAACCGTTTTTCAAAAATGTGATGTTAATTTTACTTTCAACCATATTATATCTGAATAAGTAGTCACAAACGAATATTAGGTTGGGGAAAAAGTCTTTTCGCATATAGTATGTATGAACTTGTAATAATATCTCTTTGGCTAAATATACTATTTGGCTGGTTGGTAGGCTGGTTTTGGTATCATTTAAGGTTTAAATTTTAAATAAGGTAATTCGAAATTCAAATTAGAAAAATGTGTGGTTTTCATTTGTTTTTCTTACTGTCAGGAAGAGTGAATCTACTAAAGAAATTCGATACATTTTTAAATTTTACTACAAAAAAGGTAAAAATGCAACGCAAGCCGCGAAATAAAATTGCGATGTTTATGGACTTGATGCTGTGTGTGTGGTGGGATTGGAAGGGCATTATTCATTATGAGCTGTTACCACCATTCAGGACCATCGATTCTGAAGTCTACTGCGAACAACTGATGAGATTAAAGCAAGAAGTTAGGAGAAAGCGGCCGGAATTAATCAACAGCAATCAACAGCATGGGTGTGGTTTTTCATCACGATAACGCTAGATCTCACACATATTTAGCAACTCAGAAAAAATTAAGAGAGTTTGGCTGGGAGTCCTGACCTTGCACCTTGTTTCGGTCTCTTCAGAATTCTTTAGGCAGTGTCAGGTTAACATCACGAGAGGACTGCCAAACCCACTTGTCGCGGTATTTTGATCAGAAGCCTCAAAATTCCTATAGCAATGGGATCATGTCCCGACCTACAAGATGGAGGCAGGAGAATCACCTGGACGCTGCGTGCTCTTTATCGTTTTAAATTTCTTCTACCTGCCAGTACCAAGGTTTTGCTCGTCCAGGCTCTTGTTCATCCTATACTTAATTACGCTGATGTTTGTTACACTAATATTACACAGCAACTTCTGAACAAACTTGCCAGACTTCTGAATAATTGTATCCGCTTCATCTTTGGTTTACGATCACATTTCTTCTTTTCGATCTAAACTAAGCTGGTTACCTATTCAACTCTGTTCAAGTAAAACTTTAGCCCTATTTACTCCACTTTTCTTAACCTCCTACATGTCAAGCTTGTTCAGACTGTCTGCCATTCGACTCTGGAACTCTCTTCCAATCAACATCCAAAAATCTACCTCCAAACTTGCTCTGAAGAGGTCGTTGCGTGATCACTTAAAGTGAGCCGCTGATGGATCCTGTTTTAGTCAATTATGTCATTGAGTTCAGATGCTGACTTTTTTCTAACTTTCTTTGGGGCAATATGATGTAATATAAAATAATATAGTTTATTCATTTTGAATTACTTAGGTTTGTATATTTGCATGATTGGTATAAATCATACGCTCATTTGCAAGAAAGACGTCACATCTCAAAAAACGGTGATTTTATGTTACCCATACACAGATAATCAAAAAATTTAACTTTATTTTCTGGCAGAACGACACAACTCGTAGCCGTTATATGATTGAGTGAGATAAGTTGTGACACTCTGTGCCTATCCCGCGCGACCACGCCCCTTCTTTCGACACTGACTCATTTCAGTTGTCACGAGTTGATCAAAGTATGTGCACGTGATAGTTTTCGGTTAAGGCGACATAACACGTTTTATGGCGATATTCTTAGAAAAGTAAGTAACCACGTGATTTTAGCATTTGGTGAAAGAACAACACATTACATTTTGTGACGTTGAGTCACTGAACTGTGTGAATACGATAGAGGTCCTATTTGGTGTTATGTTGTTATTGATAAATTAAAAAAAATACTTTAAGCTAACCATCTTCACTTAAAACGTTATTAACAATAATTGAACAAACATATGAAAATTCGTTAAAGACACAGTACTTGAAAATACATTATTGATGGTAAAAGCCACCCATGAATGGTTTGAATGATTTTTGAAATGACATAACAAACAAAAAAGTTTTGGTTTTAGATGCTGCAGTATTACGTATTATCTACAATGTCTTTCAACAGAGCGGTAGAAAAATATTGACATTAGAAAGGTCCCAGTGGCGATAAAACGCCAAAATATTGATTCAGCTAGGAAATGTACCTAAGTTTAATAATTATAATTATTAGTAGTTTTAATAATTTTATCTTTTTTTGACTGGCCTGTTGGTGCAATGGTAGCGATCCTGCCTTTGCACCGGAGGTCGTGGGTTTGATCTCCACCCATGGATAAACATTTATGTGACGGACATTTGTGTCTGGGTGTTATCTATACTAATTTTACAAAAAAAGGGCAAGATTTGTTTGTTTGTTCATTTGTAATGAATAAGCTCGAAGTTGCTGGCCCGATTTAGAAACTTCTTTCACCAATCTAAAGCTACATTATTAGCGAGTGACATAAGCTATATTGTACATATTTAAAAATATATAAGTATATTTATCAGTCTCTGACACTCATAGCCCTGCTTTCTTTGGGGTCAGATGATCTCGGTGGAACTTGTCCCAGATATTTATTAATTTATTTCATTCATTTTAATACTTTCTAATGTTTTTTTTCTATGTTGATGAAGGGGGTGTACAACTAATTCAGAAACTGTCATGGATGTTGAAGATTGTTATAAAGCAGCCCTGTGTTAGCTATCAAGCAGTTCAAGCTCCTCATCTTCCTTGAAAACCACTAAAAGCCTTCTTTCAAAGAAGGCTTTCAGTGGTTTTCTTAAAATACTGTTGAATATTATTAGAATAGAACAGAATCATCATTATTGCTCATCCTTTAGATTTTTATCGGTTTTTAAATTTACAGGTAGCGATGACTCTGTATAAGATCCTCTTTACAAACCAGAGGAACTTGTTCACGCACTTCAGGCAGTATCGCCAATAAATTCTTTGGATGACAACAATTTGATTGCAACCGATGCTAATAGCATGGCGGATCTAGGTGTTGATGCTATACCTGTACGTCTACCAACAGTTGCTACTTTAAATTTATGTTATCATTCGCTTAAAATAATGTATTGAGAATCGACATTGTCATGTCATGTATTTCATGTCAAATCCCAATACATTTTTTTTACGCAAGCGGTAGTGTAAATTTAAAGTGGCAACTCGTGGTAGACGTACCGATGTCGTCAAGATGGATAAGATAAGATAAATATACTTTATTGTACAACTACAAAGAAAATAATTACAACAGTGCTTAAAAACGAATAAAAACTTAGTCTAGTACAATTTAGGCGGCCTTATCGCTAGGAAGCGATCTCTTCCAGGCAACCCACGTGTAAGGAATTTACTAATAAAATAAGAGTAGTGGGTAAGGTAATGAGAGATCATAGGATCAATTAAAACATATTGTATGGAAAGAGAGAATCCTCGAATATTTTTTTTCAGAACTTCTTACGAGATCAAAAGAGAGCACAAGTTATGAAAAAGGGAGAAATGTTGAATTAGAACTTAAAAATGCTGATAATCAGGGTCTTTAGTAAGAAAAAAAATGGCTTATTGGGCCTATTGAATAAAAGGGGAAAACCAAGTTTTTATGCTCCTTATTATTATTCATTTAAAATTTGTAGTTTTTTTAAAGTTTTGATAATTATTAAGATAATGGTGACACAAGTGTGAGACTAATTAAGTGAATTAATGTTGTGTAAAAGTTATTTTTTGTTCATATACTGCAATTTGTAATCAAAAGGCTGATCATCTTGTGAAAAACTTATCTAAATTGTTGTTGTTTTATTTTCTAAAATGTCATGTGTTTTATACCCACAGTATACAAACTTTTTAGTATCAAGAATGACCCAAAATGGATAATTTCAAATAAAATGCATTCATTTAATTAGAAAAACGACACATCTAATACCTGATCATACTTAAACACAAATTATTATAAAACCAAGAACATAATCAGCACACCCGAAATAATTTCAGTAAGCGGAATAGATAGGGAAGAAAATACATGCAATAGTGAAGTATTTCAGCGACTAGATTTTTCACCATGTAAGTAATTTATAAACTTTAAAACACTTGTTTCCGAAAAAACGCTCATTTCTAATTATGACGCCCTTTCTGCAAATGAGCGAGTGTTATGTTTGATATATTTATGTATTAATATCTGAGATTTGTTGTTCTCGCTGCCATTTTCAAATGTTGCACAGCCCAAAATTCCAGTGGTTCTGTTTTACCTTGCGGTTGACTAGTAGAAAATGCCTCTAGGCATTAAGTCCGCCAATTGTACCTTATTTGTTTGTGCAATAAAGAATAAATAAATAAATAAGATGGCAAAAAGTGATCGAAAAAAATGGCACCTACATAAGTACTTTAGTTAAATGTAAATAAACTATACTAAAAAATGTTTTGAATTTTCTTAAAAAATGCGAACAAACTTTTTCCCCAACCATATTATATGACCAAATATGTGACCAGAAGGGTATTTTGAGGTTTAGTTAACAGAAAAAGACATTGAAAAATATTATAGTGAAAAGGTTTAAGAAGACTCGAGCTCTTTTAAGACTCGAGTTCTTTTGAAGGCTAGAGCTCTTTTGATAGGTTCGAGCTCTTTTGAAGGCTCGAACTTTTTTGAAGCCTCGAGGCGTGGCTCAAGGAGCTCGCGTCTCGGCTGGGCTCGGACCTAAGAGCCTACCGAGCTCACTGAGTCCGGCCAATCCGCCTCGAAGCTTCAAAAGTAGAACTCGACGCCGGTTTGTACATCACTAATCTCAAACTTTGATTTATTAAAATGCCCACGAGTAGTCTGTCCGACCGATATGGACCGACCAAAGTAATTAGTTTATCAAATTGATCAATGCACTTGGTCATTATTTATTTGAACCGGTCCGTATTGAGTAGCCCGTAACATATTTTGCCCTGCTTATTTCCCGATAGCCCTGGTTAGATGATCATAACGTGAGCTGATGTGTAATATACCGGGTGAGAAAAAAAATTAAAATATTGTGATTTATTAGTACTGGAAAATAGGGAAATGTGCGAAAAGAATATTATGCAGATTGAATTGAAATACGTCTAATAAAATATTTAAGTTTATGGTACGAGGAAGGTGTAATATCTGTTTTATAGCACAGAAGGAATTCGAAAAGAGAAAGAATAACGGTCAGTCATGGCTTTTATACAAAACATTCAGTGCTGCCATGTCAGTAATAATACCAGCATAAAATAAAACAATATTAATTTTTGCTTGACTAAATATCAAAAGTTGGTATAGTTATTATATATTTCTAAATATCTATGAGCTGTTTTTGCATATTTCACTATCTGCAAAGCAAAAGCCTTATTTATCTAAATCATTTTTACAAATACTATGAAAAAGTACAGGCAAGTTATACCTACTTAAAATATACCTGCCAACTTTCTATAACTCAGAAATCCCCCTGAGCCTTTTGTACAGTGTCATGTCAAATCCCAATACAATTTTTTACGCGGACGATGATGTAAATTTAAAGTGTCAGCTCGTGGTAGACGTACAGGAATATCGAAAGTCTCAACAACTCAGCGGCATACTCAGTAAGTACTCGTCGAGTATGTAAGTAAGTGAAAAAATGTTATTTTTAATTGATTTTAATTTTATTACTGCCTGCTCGTCTGAAAGTTAATCAAATAAATTCCATTTCTACTCAGATAGTTTAGTATACGAATCTAAAATTAGTTTCTTTGCAATTGACACACTGCAATCTAGACGGTCAATCCAGGATCTGGCAATACTTTACAAAATTGTAAATAATCATTGGGACGCGGTAGATTTGTAGAGCCATCTTTCCTTTAAAACAAGTGATAGTAAAAGAAACTTTAAACTCTTATTTGTGCCTGGTTGTAAAAGTAACTTTTCACGATCCAATATTCCGAATGTACCTATAGATCAAACAATAATGTAAACAGTTCGGACTTGTTTTCAAAGAGTTTATATTCATTGATTAAAGTTGTGAGACAATTGTATATGTACCATATTAACTGCTCAATCGTGGTGGGCAATATGATTTACTATGACTACTCCCTAATCTTATCTCAGTATCCTGTAAGCAAAATTGTTATTTTCTGTATTAAGTTTAAAGAGTAAACTTTGTGCGCAACATTAACCGGAATACAATTTTAAAGTGAAGTTCTGTTTGTATAATATTACGTAATGTTTGGGATTGTACTCTGTAGTTGTGCCATTTATATAAATAAATAAATGCCATATCGTTTTTGAAGGGCTTCTGATAACCACCCGGCATTTATTTGACTAACCTTTATAGCTACCATATACAGATTTTAGTGGTAGGGCAATATACCGGGTCAAGGAATTAATAAATAATAATAAGAAATAAATACCAAGACAACTTACACCAAGATCATCTGACCCCAAACTAAGCAAAGCTTGCACTTTGCTTGTCAGAGACTGATAATAGTACAATAAGATGATACAAGTGTGCTAAGTTGGTTATTACAGTCGAGGCGGGATTACAGCCTGAGCCGAAGGCGAGGGCGTGATAGAGCCGAGACTAGAATAACCAATGCACATGCGTTTCATACGTTTTTCGTTTTTCAACACACTTACGAAGAAAAAAATAAAAATTAATTGGTTTGTTTATTATTGGCTTTAAAAGTACAATTGTTAAAATGGTAAGCAATAGTTTTCGTAGGTATTTGTACAGTTTGAGTTATGGTGTTTGGATTATGGTATTGGATATCATTAGTGTCATTGTTTGGATTATGCATTGCTGTAAATGTGGGTGATAGCGAGACATTTTCATAGCAGGTGGAATGGTTTTTCGTCATTATTAGGAGAAGGAGACACCAAAGCATTATTGGCATCAGAAGTAGAAGGAGGCGGTTCAGGGCAAAACTTCATAGACCAAGCTCCAAATTTATTGCCTGTTATTTTGCCACTTATGTGGTCTTTATTTTGAATAGAGTCTTCAACATATCATTCAGCTACTGTGTTTGATCGCCACCCGCCATGGCGCTTTAATGTTAAAGTATTAGCTTCCGAATCAGCCAGCAATGTAGCTGATGTTCGTCTAAAACTGTGACCGGTGTACGAGTCAGCATCAGGTAATGCTAAAAAAATTTCAACTTTATTTGATGACAATATCTTAGAATTTCGACTACGATAGCCGTCTGAGCGTCTCTTTAGGAATGCAGTCTAGTTTGCATACGATTTGATATTAATATCGTTTTTGATTATTAGGTACAGTGCTTTTCAACATCGAATAGATGCACCAGAGTGAACTGGGCTTATATTTATTTGCCAGTTCATTAAAATAGGCCAAAAATACATTTTCAGAGAATGAATGGTTTTTGCTGTTTTTCCACTCTATAAAACTTTCGTAGGCTATCATATATTTTTCTCTCGATTTAGGTGGTAATAGGCTATCACTTGCATTTCTTCCCTCTCTAAGTATTTCCGGCGGCTTCGAATCTATATTTATTTCGTCTTCATTATTCGAACTCGACATTTCCAAAACAGAACAATCAGAAACTAAATTAGCTAACCGATGAATTAACTCGCTGTGAAAAATAATGATGGCGGGAATGCGGGAAATTTGTATTTTTCGCGCACCGTAGTTTTTTTTTGTTGGCGTTCCGTTCTATGAAAAGGCACTGGTAAAGTAAAAAGCACGCGTGATTAATACGGTGTATTATGATCTTAAAAGCGGTGCAATAAGAGTCACTTTACGAGTAAGTGTGTTGAAAACATACTTAAATATTTTCAAATACATACTTAAATAGATAATAACACGTACTACCTACCTACTAAAAACATGAAAAAAAATGAAGAGTAAAAAAAATATTTATAAAAAACAAGCTTTTATCTGGGATAAAAAACGAAAAAGGTAAAATGAATTCTAGTAAGACACACAACAAACACAAATGTTCGTCACATAAATGTTTGTCATGGGTGAGGATCGAACTCACGATCTCTTGTACCTGCTACTAAAGGCAGGATCGCTACCATGGCACCAACAGGCCAGTCCAAATAAGAAACATGTTAATAATCAAATAAGAAGAAGTTTGCAGTAAAAAATAAATAAAATACTTTTTACGACAGTAAACTGTTGCCTTTCTACGTTCTCCCGATATACACACACACCCCTTTGTAAAAACCCTTATTGAGTGTAGTAGTAAGTGAGTATGAGTCATACAGAACGAATTTACGACTCTCCACGTCCACTAACTACTATATAATTATTATTTTCTAACTTTATAAAAATCATCGATACATTATCTAGGCATTAGGTGCTTGTTAATTGTTGACTAAATAGTTTAGTTTAACTAACCTTAGTCTTTGCCTGCTGCCTTTGCCATTAAGACGTAAATTGGTACGAAACTAGGTGTCTAACAAAGGCAAAGCCTATTTAGTGTTATCTTCAAAACATAGGTTTTATAAAAGCAAATTTGTCTGCCTGTGTTACCTCAGTTGGGAGTTTACTTCAGTGAAATAGCGAAGGTTTCTACATCTGTCGAAGTATACATTTGAATTTAAAATTTAAAATAATCTTGCCTTGCTGTGGTGACCACTTTGCCCGAAAAAGGCTTTGCCTTTGTTAGACACCTAGTTTCGTACCAATTTACGTCTTAATCCACGCACTGAAAGTGCATGAGTTTTTTGTGTATTCAAACTACATAGAACGCTGTGATAAAAATTACGAACATATCTTTGACGATAACAATTCAGATAATTTATCTACTATTAATTCAAACACGCCTTAAAATATGGACGCTAAAGTTAGGGATAATCGTGTTGATTTTGAATTCATTGATTTTATCTAATAAGTGCTCTTGTGTTGCGTTCTTGATAACTGAAGATACTTTTCAATCGGATGTGTGATAATGCAGTCATTGAATCGCACAACCTTGGTGGATTGACCCGTTTCTCCCTACAAGCGAATCGTTAGCCGAATGGTTCACAGTAACGAAAGCAGAGAGTTAGACGGATGATCATGATAGTATACCTACAGTACCTATACTTCCAATTGCCAAAGCACGAGTCATACTCAAACACCCCACGTGTTTGAGTATGACTCAATGCGGTTTGGAGGTAGTGTTAATAGGATATGATATGGATATGATATCTTACTCTTACTAATCTCACTCCTTACAAATATGTGTGTATGTTTGTTACTCTTTCAGGCAAAAACTAATTAAGAGGAAACTTTACAGTAATACAGCTTACACATCTGATTAACACATAGGCTACAATTTATAAAGATTTTTTGTATACATGTTACAAAAATGAAGTTCACGCGAGCGAAGCCGCGGACGGAAAGCTAGTTATGGGATAAATCCCTTTTAAAGGACCCAACTCTGTTTGTTTTAGGCTTGGTTGGGTATAATCAACTAAGAGTGAGAAGGGATTTCACGCTGGTTCTCGATGTATTTAAACTGCTAATCGGAAAATCTTATAGGTCCCAGTAACTAGCCACCCATTAGTTAGTGCGTTCCAAGCGACTACGTGCGGCGAAGGAGGCGTAAGTGGCTGTTCGCAATGCCGCGGTCGGACCAACCTCCTTTAGGCATCGTTCACACCAAACGTATTCTCAGCCGCTGACTGTGCGCGCTAATTGCCAGCGGTAATCAGCGACAATGCATTACGTAATAGCGTATAGTCTATTCGGTGTGAACGAAAAGTTAATTATATTCTATATGTTGTTGTATAGAAAAGCGATAAACTGCGTAACGCGCGCTCACAGTCAACGGCCGACAATACGTTTGGTCTGAACAAAGTCAAAGCGTGCACGTTGCACACACTTGATATGGTTACGGTTACGGAGCGGGTTGACTTGTTTTTGTGTGCTCTGAGGCCTCTGAGTGAGTTCGGGGGGCTAACAATGTATATTTTGCGTAATTTATGAAATGCATTGTACTGTTTTACTACTCCATCGAAGTTTGTTATCCAGTAAGATTGTGTAATTGGTTTAATAAATAGCAGCGTTTTACCCTGAAATAAAACGCATATTAAAATACTTACCTAACTGGAAGCTTATATTGAGAGAGCATTTCCGTTTCCCGTCGATTTCCTGTAACTTTTCGTACTTTTAAAGACCATGACGTGTTTCCTATTCAGTGGCGCCACCTAGCGACTGCGCGCTTTTTAGTTTTCATAAGAAATGTCGTGCCATTTTTAGATCATTGGCTCAATTCCACCAGGCAGAAATAAAGTGTAAGCTTCCAGTTAGGTAAGTATTTTAATATGCGTTTTATTTCAGGGTAAAACGCTGCTATTAAATTACTTGACCGTCACTGGAAGCTTATATTGAGACCTGTTTGTTATCGCCTGGTGGCGTCACTTGAAACTACTAGGAAACTAGAAAGACGCCAATGTGATTATCATTAGATATACACTTTTTGTGTAAACACATAATTCGATTTATTTAACTATTATTTGCATACATAATGCTTATACAAAAACAATCAAAATACCTATTCAATTGTAGGAACAAACTTAAAATAATGTGTGTGTATATCTATTAAGTAAGAAATATACGTTTATTTCACTGGCTTAAACAATTGCGTTACTTCTTCTGAATTATTGCTATTAATCACTTCGCGTTGAAATGTATTAGCCGATTGCCAATTTCCCGAGCTAAAATTCTCTCGAGAGGGTGGTTATCTAGTTAACTTTTAGAAGCAACGGCTGATCGCACGCTTCCTGGGGCAGCTGTAATACCAGCTTCTATATTATCCTCTATTATACGCAGACTTAGCTGCCCCACTGACAGTAATAAATAAACTAGAAGATTTCGCAGTACTTCGTCTTCCATTAAGTACCGTTATCGTCTCCTCTATGATGATAAATTATGATCTTTAGTATTTGGAAACAGCCTCCAACCAGACGGTCTATAATTACTGCTATCCGTTTTTGCGCCGAGTTGTGGCCAAAATATAATGCTTCACCGCACCGCTCGCCACCGACAGGGCATTCATCCTCACACTCTGAATCCGCAATGGTCTCGTACAATTTGGTTTCAGAGATGTTTCCTTCCGAGGACGCTTAAATTGTGGAATGAACTCC
This sequence comes from Udea olivalis, assembly GCA_947369235.1. Taxonomy (NCBI): domain Eukaryota; kingdom Metazoa; phylum Arthropoda; class Insecta; order Lepidoptera; family Crambidae; genus Udea; species Udea olivalis. The sequence continues at coordinate 5,633,883 of OX376349.1, read as the reverse complement.
CTGCCGAGGTTTTCCCGATGAGTTATAGTACGGAGTTCTTCAAGAGGGGTTTGAAAAGGTTTTTACAGGGTCGACAACGCGCGAGTGATACCCCTGGTGTTGCACGCGTCCATAGGCCGCGATAACTGCTTACCATCAGGCGGTCCGCGTGCTTGATTGTCACCGACGTAGTATAAAAAAAAAATGCTTTTACTTGATCTTATGCAAAAATCTGGATCTGTTCTAAGCAAGGTTTAATCATGTACACGCCTACCTGAACAAAGTAGTAACAAAATTGTTGTTTGACCTGTAACCTGGAATGTGTTATTAATGTCTATAACGTATTTGGTTAAAAAATCTGTTAATTTACTGACATCCCACACTTGGTTGGACCTTGACAGCTCCGAATTTTTTGGGTTTTGCAGGGCAATTGGCTTTGAAGAGTGTTTTAGCAGTACGTGTGAACGTAACTGACTTGAGCTTTCAGCGTTACACAATACCGAGACAACAGATTCATGTAAAAGGATTGTATTTTAAGAAAGTTTATTGATTAAATATAAATCACATAAAAATTGTGCTAACTGTGATCCAGTAGGATATTTTATATAGATCTACATTATTTTTACTAGCCCATAAACACCAGCCAAGCTACTTCATAGTTTTTTCTTGAGGATTTACGCCATGAATCTTTGAGCAATGAAAGTTGCTCAGTGTTCCATGACTTTACTGCCTCGGACCACCCACACATTTCCAAACCTTTAGCGTCAAGTTCTCGCCTTTCGCAGGTGACAGGCCGGTGGACGTATCGATCAGATATTTCTGCAGGTTCCTCGGCGTCAAAGGTGCTGCAAGCGCTCGGGCTTTAAGATCGGCGCGCCAGAAAACCATCGTCCATCTTGGTTCTACCAGCAGAAACACTCCGGTCGACGATTCAAGTGGGCCAACACTTAGGGTATTAGGGACGGTGGCGGAAATGCCCACGCAAGTGGATAATTCCAAGGGGTACTGAACGCGTCGTGGAATAGCGCTTGAGTGTCTTTCAGATCCCGTGAGACATAGTTGCTTGCTACATGTGCTGTATCTGAAGCAAATAGATCCACCATTGGAATTCCCCACTTTGCAAACACACTGGCAGCGGGTGCCATTCTGGGAGTGGGTGATATCGGGACAGATGATCGGCGTGGCTGTTTTATTTGCCTGGTATTAAATGAACACTGAGATGGATTTAATGTCTTAACATAAAATACCATCACGACTTTATCCCAAACGGGGTAGTCAGAGGCAAGTGATTGTATCTTCATGGTGAACGAAAGACTCAGAAGCCCACTTTTTTCTAGGTTCTAATACCATTAGTGTATTAGAACCTAGATTAGATTAGATTTGATGTCGATTTAGCATATTTAGAATTTGGTATGTTATTTCCATCAGACATTTCGATTCCGTACCTCCTTCCTATCGCAGGTGAGCGACAGAAGTCTAGTTTTCGCACCGTAAGAGAATCGAGCTGCGACGAAGCAAGTATGCGTGGTACTCCAAGGCATGAAGAATTGCCAACATTTCTTTCTGGTTGCAATCTAGAGTCTGTTCTTTTTGCGACCAACTGCCTGTTATCGCTATGCTGTCCAATTTTGCACCCCAGGCCTGATCCGATGCGTCGGTGGTCAGGAAATGAGTTGAAAGAGGGTAATGTGAAAAGGGGTTGATAGCTGACGATTCTGAATCCACAAATTCAGTTCGTTCTTTACACCCTGCGGTAGTGTGTAAGCAATTTCATTAACATTAACAATTACCGATGGTTCAGGCGACCCTTAGAGGCTACAAAACTGCCAAAATTCAATAGTCCTACTATTATTACTTTGATTATTTTAGCATTTTACAATCCAATGATTCATATCTAATGATAGAAAAACTGGTATAATTCGATTTCGGACCTTGATGATCTCGAGCGGTGATCGAATCCGCGTCTTTCACAATTCGGGTGACTGCTCTAATCCACTGAGGTATCGAAACCTCCTTCCTTTTTTCTATTTTTAGTCCTACTATTCTTTCTATATGAGGCGTAGAAAGCGCCTGTGGGATTCTTTTACTTTCAAGTGAAAGCAGGCTTGAGAATGTAGGTATGCTTAAGAGATCGATTTTGCACATCCAATCGCAAGCCTGGAGGAAATCCGGTGTGCGATACATATTTATCAAATGGACGTTGGAGTTTGAACTAGGCCTCTGAGTACATGTGGGTATATAAGTGGAGGCTGGACTGCTTGGTATGCGAGTGCCTACAGATTAAAAAAAAACAATATGGCGGCGCTGGCGGCCATTATGTTCCACGCACGGAAATTGACCGTTTTCGACGAGTTTTTTCCGGTAGATGGCAACACCCAATATTATTGCGATGTATGGACCGACTCTGGGTTATTTATTCAAGTTGCCAGGAATGAGAATTTCTACCAAATTCATGGTAGTTTTCGTGGTAGGGCCCCGGAAAGTCGAAATGAGAAATATGACAGCTGTTAAAAAAATTGGGATGCAGTTTGATGGCAACCCCGGTCCCTAATGACCTTTTGATATTTTTGCGAAAATCAACTGGTAACACTGGCGGCAGTGGGGTAAAAATAATTTTTCGGAAGGGGTGACTTTAAAGTTAGTGACGGATACTTGCGCATATGGGTGGAAGAAACTAAAAATGAGGAGTGTTGCCATATATAGTCGAGTATATGGGAAAAATACGGGATTTTAGAAATTCAAGATGGCGGCGGCGCTGGCGCCCATTTTGTAAAAAGTTTGCAATTTTCAAACGGTTTTTTGGATTTTTTCGTGTGTTGCCAATTTTTGAGAGTGTTGTAGTGTACTAGGCGATCGTGAGGATTGTGCTTGCGGGTTGCCACGTCAAAAAATATTTTTGCAATTTTTGGTACTTTTTGAGAAAATGGCCAAAAAAGTCGAAAATAGAAATAATGATATTTTGCGTTTGCCTCAGCGTCGCAGACCTAGCTTTAGGGCCGCGAGTCGGCAGTAGGCCGGCGGCCCGAGAGCTAGTTAAGCAAGTATAAAGGTTATCAATACACATTCTATGTTTAACAATATAACAGCGATTATGACAACAGCTCTGTTATTCAACAGGAAAATCAATATCTTTTAGTCTTTTATGACATAGCTTGTTATATGCTTTCACCTGTTCCTCAGACCTTTCTCCCCATTTTATGGTATAGGATTTAAATAACGATATACCTTACATCTAATTTCATTTAAATTACAGTCAATCGATAACGGAAAATGGTCGGACCAGTAAACGTCATACATCACTCTTGCACTCTTGACACATTGCCAAGCCGATTCCGTGACTAGACAATGATCTAACCATCGCATACTACCATGAGCTTCACTTAAAAGTACCTAAAGTTGAGTTTAGTAGACTTACGTCCGCACAGATCCATGAATTGTCAGCACACATATTTGATGGTTCGTTGTAAAACAAAGTCCCTGGGTGGGCGTTAAGGTCTCCCAAAAGAAACACTGATTCTACACCGTTTTCTTCGATCAAAGCGTTCACGACACTAAGGCTGTCCGTAAACTGACTAAGATTCTCTCGACAGTCCGTGGGCATATATACACAACACACAATTAAAGGTATATCTGTAAGCGAGATTCTAATTGCACAAATACGTGGGTTTGGGCAGTCAATCACTGAAACGTCGGGAAATATCCGCTTATCCCAAATTAAGGCCACGCCACCATGGGGACGACCAGCAACGAGACCACCCTCCGAATCAATTGCAGACGTGAAATAATGTCAATGAGTATCTATACTTTTAACAGTAAGAAAGTACGCAATAAGAGTAATTCGTGCCATTCTGTGCACTATTTGGATTTTTTTATTTCAATATTTTACGAAGAGACTAAAGAAACCTCTAAAATAGCTAAAAATAACATAATTTGAACACTATAAATTATCTCGGAACTAATGTTTTTGGACCACCCAATCTAGGCACTCTGTATAAAAATTAAATTGTTTATTATTTTTTTGCTTATTTAGCATTTCTCATCATCACCTTATCAAATAAATAAAAAGAAATGAACTAAATAAATGTTTCAGTTGAAGTGATAACTCTGAGCCCAGTAATTGCGAAACTAACTTAATTTACGAACAAAACATGTCAAAAAAGGGAGCAAATAATGTAATCATAATTGAGATATGAGAGAATCATAATATTTACGACCGAAATATAGAAAATAAGTTAATTAAAATCCTGATGGAGTTCTTATAACCTTTCTTTTCAGTCGTCGTCTGGCAAGTCCTTGGATATACTCATATTCACCTTCCATTATTCTCTAGAATTAACTGAGAGCGCTTTAGGGCTTGAAAGGAGAGCTGATCTAATTTTGTTTCTTCTTGCTCACTATACAAAAGCTTTACTTAGCCTAACGGGAGCGGCAACGCATGCGTAATATGTGTCTTTAGGCTACTAGAGATAACTTTATAGCGGTACTTGTTTGCCACCGACATTATTCGAAGAAAAAGTTCCCAACGACAATCATCAGTCGGAGGCTGCATACAAAGGATGGCAAGCCTACAGAGACGAGTCAGCATACAAGGCATCAAAAAAATCTTCTGCGCTTTCCGGTTCCTTACTTGGCTGTGGTCTGTGGCGATTCAGGGCGCTCTGAAAGTGCAGTTGTCACGTTGCGCCAATCCCCGGGTTGGCGAGCTTGCATAGCTGACTGAGGAAGTTCGCTGAAACATGTCAGACCTATTTTTTGTTATGCGTCGATGTTGATTTCGGTTCGCTTGATGGTAAGCACATATGAACACATGCACCCGAGGCCAAACTCGCGCCTTGCCGACCCTGTCAGGCAAAGGGCTACTTTTGCATAGTCAGCAAAAATGAATAAGTTCCCGCAAGTTGGCCAAACACCGCTGCTCACATCCAGCTCCGAGCTGTAGTGCGCTTTACTACATTTCATTTTGACAGGATGATACATTTAATTTCTGCGACTTAAGATTATCATAATAACATCCATTCTTCGAGGTGCATTGCATGCATGTAAAAATGCGAATTATGTTAGTCCTGTTCGTAAACGGTATGCACGTAAAATCGAATTTACCTTACTCATTTGGGGAAGCACGGGCGAGTGAAAGTGCGATTTGGAGAAGGGAGCGGGGCCGACCTTCTGGCGGGAATCAGCTGATCGGGTTTGCGCAGTGCGCAAATCCGCGGGGCGGGGGAGGCGCTCGCGTGCGCGGCCCGGACAGTCGCGCGCTCCGCGGGCCGCGCTACCTCGCCGCGTGCCGCCGTCGCCGCTGCCCACGCCGCACGCCGCGCGCCGTAAGGCCGCGCGACCATCCACTTATGCTGTACCTGTGATATTTGTACAAAGCCATGCGATTCCTCACACGCAGGTCCCGAAAGCAGCCTCCCCGAACATGAGAGACGTTCAGAGCGTACCTGATTCATGTACAAAAATGTTCGACATGTCAATTCAAGAGGTGAACGGGAAGGGACCTAAGAAGAGGAAAAAGTCGTTAGAGCGTATCTGTGATAATGAGTTGGGGTTCGACCGGGAGAGGTCGAAGTTGAACGAGGGTGAAGATGGCTCGGGCGCGGTGGTGGAGGATCGCCAGGGCTCGGAGAAGGCGGGCGAGTATCTGCTGCACTGGAGGGACATGCCGCGCCACCTGCAGTTCAACCCGTACGTGCTCACCGGCTACCGCCCGCTGCAGAGTTGGGCTGGCTGCATCGGCAGCCTCTTCTACTTCCACAACGAGACCATTAATATACTCACACATGGTAATTAGCAAGCTCTTTTTTCATAGCTGTAGAATTTTTTTCTGACCTAAATTAGAGTACTACTCTAGCAGCAAATATTTTAGTGATCTAATAACATAAATTTAATATACTTACCCTTACAGAAATCGTCTTAAAATATTTTAATCATCGCACCATCTTGTAAATGCCTTTGTTTAACTACTCGACGAAAGTGATTTGTTTGCCGTTATGATTTTCAAACCGAACCCTTAGATAAAAGGTATCATTTATTTTTGAACAATGCATTAACAAGTATTTTTGCCATAAAACACACTTTTTCATTCATAAATTGCTTACAATGGTAGTTGTAAACGCATGAAAATATTCCGTAAATATTGTTCCAAACGTTGCAGTTCGTACCCAAAGGTTTCCTCATTCGCTGGCCGTAGGTTTTTTAAGATCAATACAACAGTGAAATTGTGAAATGTTTTGAAGCAGGTACTTCGACTGCTTTGTGAAGTTGAATTACTCGTTGAGCCCCGACCCTCACGCACCCTACAGGGGAGTGCATTTATATCTATATTCATAATACGCGTATACAGCGCTAGTGATTAATAAGACTATACTGTTACCCACTCATTTACCAATAGCCCCAGAAGATTATTCATAGTCAGTCATATTCGGTTGACATAACAATTTTGAAGACCCGTTTGGCGCAGGCAGGGGTTTAACCGCTGGGTTTAAATTTCAGCTGAAGGGTGATACTAGTTCCCGCAAAGAGCGCCCTTGCAATACGCTCAGACTGTAAACTCCCGCGCATAAGAGCAGCCACGTAGACCACTCCTTCACTCTAACAGCCATCAGGCTGTGGAATAAGCTGACACGATTAAAATGTCTCAAACTAAGGCCACATTCAAAGAATCAATCCGTGATTTTTTAAGAAATTCCATCTAATTACCACTGATTTTCCTCATCTTCTTCATCAAGTACTTTTAATAAAGTGAGTATGTTGTATTATTGGGTATGTGTGTATAATGTATATGTATATTTTGTTATAAAGATTGTACTATTACTTATATATTTATTTATTGATAAAGGAATTATATATAGTTTGTATAGGTTATATATTTTTGGTTTTTGTGTCTTTGCTTTCTCAAATCTAGATATCAGCACCACCTACAGCTATTCTGTCCCGCCTAATGGTTGACTGGTAGAGAATGCTTTTAGCATTAAGTCCGCCTTTTTACTTTGTACATTGAATATTGAATAAATAAATAAATAAACCGCCGGTTGAGGCGCATCGGGTCTCGGGTTTAATTCTCGAACCATCAAAATAATGCCTGTTAATGTAACAGATAGTTGTGCGATCTGGGTGTTACCAGAAGCAATGAAGGGACCATTGCTTCTGGTTTTCATAACATAAGGGTTTGCCTCACTTTGGAGCTAGGGAAATGAGCTTGATGTAATCTCAATATGCATTATCTTGTCTGGGAAAAAGAACATATTAAAACATTTTGCGTAGACGATATTGTAAACTCTTACGGGTACATAAGTAATTGTTATAAGTAATTAAACAATGCAGTATAACTTGCAGTACTAACTAGCGTAGAACACAAGATTTCTGCCAATAGTTTATTGAGTTAGATTTTGAAAGGCGCACCGGTAACATTAGCCTGAAGTGTAAAAGTTAAGAAACAACTCGTGTGGTCGCAAAACCGAGCATTAATAAATCTTAATATTTAAAACAAAGTCGGGTTTGTTCGAACACTATAACTCGAGAACGGCTGAACCTATGTTCATGGTTTTTTATTTGTTGTATTTGTCTCCGTCTCGAATAGCAGAATAACTATTAAAAACATTGTAAAATTTAATGTATGTTTTATAAAAATGAAGTCCACTCGGGCGAAGCCGCAGGCGCCAGAGAACACACTTCTTGTCATGATTTCGTAGTAGGGATAAATATAACTTCAAACGAGGTACCAGACAGGGAATTACGCTAAGGGCGTTTCCCAGCACACCCAGACCCGAGCCAATTTAGATAATATCGTTTCATAAATTAACTCGAGTCAGTGAGGTAACCGTAATGCACCACAGCGATTCTTACATTTCATGGGAATGTTCTTGGTGGAGGAGCACCTCATCCTAACTTCCTAGGATACTTTGGAATTCCATTCCTCAACACGGTGAACAATTATTTCATATTTCTAAATGATTCAACCACCTCATTAAGTTTCGTAATGTGCAAAATCGTTACTTTGTGATTTAAGTCAAATCAACGTGCTCAGTAGATTCCTACTAGGAATAGAACAGCCTATTTCTGTATGCAGTAAAGAAATATTTTATCTTCCTATAAATTGAAGCACTCCGTATTTCCGTAAATTCCATTCCGTAGATATGCAAAATCGTAACTTCATGAATAATATTTCATCGAAGTGTTTCTGAAATCCGCTAAAGGTCGATATTCAAATAAAATGTTTTTTTATCTGAAATCGTGTCAAGCCCGTTCATTTACGGTCCTGTTATCATTTTTATTTTCATATTACATGCTAATATTCGAGTGCAAAATATCGGTCGAAAAAGCCTGTGGACATTTCTGTTTCGCTCGTGCGCTCTAATAATTCTTAATTTTAAGTACTGTATGTCTACCACGAGTTGTGATTGTGAGAGATGTCATGTCATGTTTAATCCCAATACAATTTGAAAATAAATTAGTAGATAATATAATAGATGAAATAATTTAATAGATAATATAATGTAATAGATAGTTTAAATTTGAGACTGAGTATAATGTATAATATAATGAAATTAAATACATAGTTTTTATTTTTAATAAGGGAACTAAATTTAATGCATGAATATATTAAGGAAAAATATTAGCTGGCTACACTATTGTATTAGGCATGTGCCTGTAATAATAGATGTATTTGTTTTTTGAATAAATAAATAAATAAATGAATAAAAATTTTTACGCGAACGATAACGTTAATTTCAAGTGGCAACTCGTGGTAGACGTACTGGTATGATGTAGTAAATCTAAACGTATAGTAAGGCACCGTGAAACAAATGCACCAAGCTACACCTACAGTATTTGTACGAATCTGCTTACTTGCGGCGGTATGTCGAAATTTAATACTGAGTTACACGCTAACAAATATAGCTCCGAGAGATTCGATTAATCAAAGGCCCTACCATTGATCGAATCTCTTGGATCTTAGGTGGATTTTTTGTATGAAAACAATATGCTCCAATAAGCTCTCTTTGGTTCTGAAGAATAATGCCCATAATTTAAATTATTACATTTTGTTATATACTCTTCACATATTCATTGGTATTACATATGTCCTGTACTTATCTTCATCAACATTTTTTTATTAGGCCTTGGGCCTTCGTAATCCTATCCAAAAAAATAATACTCAGTAGCATTACAATACTGTTTTTCATCATAACAAGTTTTAAAACTACTACCTCAGGGCCAAACGTCTTTCAACTGATGTTTTGTAACAGTAAGCAGAAAAGAAAACGTGAATAAATTCTGTATAAGAGCCCTTTTCAGAAGTGATTTTAACGAGCAAAATGGATTCGGTCAGGTACGCAGAATGAATATTAATTTTTTCTTAAAAATACCGTTCCATGTCGACTGTTTAAGCGCAATTTTATTTACGTAAAGGGGAAAAACGAGTCGATTACGAATTGTTACAATAACTGTACAATGAACGTCGGTGAAATAGATTGTGAGCATTCCGTCGCCAACGGGCGCGCATTGCAAGCAGCGCGGACGGGGCAGGGGTGGACTCGGGACTCCCCTTCGCTGCGTGCCCTCAAACAGTATTAATAACCTTTATGCAAATGAGCAGTTATTTAAAATTAATTAATTTGGATAGGTTGTATAGTTTCAGCTAAGAAACAATCCATTAATGGACCCATGATAATTTAAAAAAAAATACGTAATCAAAAAGGAGAAAACTACCAAAGGAATAAAAATACGATCGGAGTACAGTTGCTCCAATGCCAAAAGCCTCAATTTTGAGTAATATGTAATTTAAAACTACTCTTTCTTATACTCATCAGCTGTATAAACAATGTGTCATGCCAAGATTACCTGACACGTAACTAAGCATAGCTTTCGGGTGTCAGACACTGACATACAGGCATAATATAAGTAAATAGCCAGAAATAGAATGAACACAAACATTCGTGTCATTAATGATGACGTGATGATACCAGGGCGTAGTATGTAGAATCAGATTCTTTGCGCCAAAAGGCCAGTCTTACCTGGTGATTAATTAAGTACAAAACGAAGATCCTAGTACATTTTGTTATAAAAATTGATATCAGCTCTCTGGTAAGCATTCTTTGTTCCACCCCTGTTAGGGATTTCACAACACTGTGACATTGCTACGGCGTAGCGCTTACCCTTTATTGAGCGCGGCTGAGTCGCTCCGTAGCATTACCGTTTCGGGGTTGCCTTCTGTGAGTCGCAATTTGCGAACTCGAACTATTTTTAGCATCATGCAAAATTTGATAGATTTTGGTAGGTTTTCATTGATTTAGATTTCTATTCCATTATCTGCGACTTTGCATGACCTTTTAGAACCAATTTTTAACTTATTTCTTAACTCAATCGTTAGAAGCGTTTGCTGGGGGTGGATCGAAAACGTTGAATTTTTTTTGAACTGAAATAAAACTATAATTTATCTCTCTATTATCGTCAGCATAATACTATATAAAAACACATTGAATTGTCCAAAATTAGGAAGTCGCCAATTATTTGCTAAATTAAATAAAAAACCGTTTTTAATAATTGTTATGAAACGCAAAAATTCACTGTACTTACACAGTTATTAAAGTTATAAAATAAAAAGGTGCAGACGATAATAGAGAGATGAATTATACTTACTTAAATTTGAATTCAGCTATATAATCACTAAAATCTCCAAAAAATGCGACGCTAACGATCTACCCCCAGCAAACGCTATTAAATTACTTTGGTTCCGTGTGAAAACAGTAGCTATGGTTACCCATAGCTACTGTTTTCACACGAATTATCTTACCATAACATTAGGCTCTCTTTTAGATTTTAATGAATATGAGTTTGGTTGCACAACGACATTAATATCTGCCCTTGTTTCATAACTTCTGTAACTCACTGACCTCAATTGTCTCATTGCGTCTCCTGGCTCCGGCCCCGAACTAGGGTTGTGCATTCAGAGGGGGGCGGCACAATGGCGACTGGCCGGGAACGCAGCCCCTACCTGACGTAGCTGCGTTTTGTATTGCATTCACACTATCACAGCATACTGATCAGTTTAACTGAACTGAGCGCATAAACTGACATAATTTTTTCTAAGCTAATATTCAGCTAACAATTTAGGTCGGCTTCAAAACCGAAAAAGTAACAGACAAACAATTTGGAAGATTTTATGTGCCATCGTTTAACGTGCATTCAAAACATTGCTGTTATAGCCCACTTAACGAAGACGAAAAATAGCCAAATAGGGCAAATCATTTGTGTAAAAGCGATTTTTGGCACCAATGCAGTGAATGGAAAAATCTTATAAGTACTCAAGTAATCTACATAAATTTTCCTACAGAAAAGGTTCTATGAAATCAGTTCGTGAAAAGGTCAAGACCAAATGGGTTTCAGTGCGACAACTTCAACAGCTTTTATTTGTCGAGACAATTCTTCTCCTCCACAGCTTCTCAGGATGCTACTCCACTACCACCATTGCGATCTACGGAAAAAGCAAAGTGGGAATTGTTAAGCTGTTCACGGCTAAACCAGAATTGACCCAAAAAATCTCAGACATTTGGGGTGCGTGCGGCTGCTCCAGTGTCTGCGTAGTATGCTCCAACTCATGCACCAACGGAGCCCCCATGAAAAACACCATCGACGATGATATTTTAGATTTAAAAGATAGCATTGTTTTCGTACATAAGTATATTTTAATAATGTCCATCTTCATTCCCTCATATCTCACAATAGAACCTTTTTTGTTGCAAACGCTATGTAAATTACTTGAGTGGAAGGTTCTTTTTGCTAAGAGCCTCCGTTTACGAGTTGTTTAAGAAAAACTTTAAAAAGGGACCTTTACACCCCCCCCCCACTCATTAGCTCCACCTCCATCCATCAGTTCTTTGACTATGTTGCTTCAGACACCATTCCCTACATTTGTGTCAAAATGCGCTTTTACAACGAATTATTTCCCCAATTGTTCCTTCGTTGAGTGGGCTATTAACTGTCATCAAAGATACTAGATATTTACATAACATCTTTCTTCAATAACAGATGCTAAAAGTATTCTACACACCGCGTACCGAAGCAGGGTGAACTGTCAAATGGCGATTTTATACCTGTCTTATCGGGGATTTGCACACCGCTCCTCGAAACGAAAATTATCCCACATCCGATCTCCATCCACTACTTAAAACAACATAGGGCCGGTTGGCGACTGATTTTATAAGAAGCCGTTTTTTAACAAAACACATAACATTTCAAATGGGTTAAAAAGTGGCAAGTTGCAAGTTGGCCGTGTTGCCTACATTCACCAATTAACGGAGTAGGTGACAAGCCCACATCTAGTACATACCGTGGGATTAGCCGCAAATTGGATAACGACCACAAAGCCTTGCCAATTTTTCTTATTTAAAAAAGCAATAATATTGCTTTCAAAAATGTTGACACTAATAATTACCAAAAAAGAGTCAATTAACCGTATTATTATTAGATTTCAGACATTACTGAAACTATTCATTTCCTTTTTTAAGGTTATAGTCTCGAATATAAATCAAGAAATCAGCCCCTTAACAGAGATTTGAAATTGTAAATTAAATCAAAAAAGCCACTCAGATCTATTTAGCTAAGTTAAGTTTCACATGCTCGTATCTCTCTACATGCATCTAACCCGGCGTATATAACATTCTCTAATATTCAGCGACTGCCGAGATCAGCTGTCCCATCAATTTTGTTACCATCATTAATTCATGACGTCATAAGGCTGGGCTAGCATCCCGCGTCGGACCCTACGAACGTTGCTCTACGATCTAAGCTGCTGCATATTTCATCCTTGAGGTCAGGAAAGGGTAAATTATCGTCATTATTTTGATCAAGTACGTACGAAGTACGAGATCTATCTAGTAAAATATATTTAGTGAATACCAACAAAATATATAAGTACTTTTTTCAGAGTTTAATAAAAACCTGCTGAAAAACACTGACGACATTTTAACGGATTTTTAAAGCATCGTATGGGATAATGATAAAGGCCAATTTATATCACGACTGTAACGCCGAGATCTATAGAGCGTGCTTAGCTTTAACTTAGATTTATCTTAGACTTTGAACAGATGTATCTATCTATATCAGTTACTTCTATTGACATTGAAGTATTTTTGTCCTAGTTAAACATAAATTTAGGTATTCGTTAGTAAAAATTATAAAAATTCTCAAATGTAAAAAAGTCTGCGCTTAGCTAAGTAACGACTATAGATCTCGGCCTAAGTATGTTCGTACCTTCCAAATGTACAGCTACCTTTTAATTATAAAAAAATAAATTCCTACTTTCCTTGCATATGCTACAGTGTAAGTAAAGGAGCGTATTTTCTACATCAAAGGGGCACTCAAGCCATATTAATGACCAATTAAGTTTATCACAAATGTATCGTTTGATAAGAACACTTGAGACTATTTCAAACGGATTTTTTTCCTTAAATGTTGTTTTTCTCGGATGCTTCTTGGGCCTCGGCTCCTTCAGTGGGCTTCATTCAGAGACAGAGGAAAGTTGTAAGTCTATAAATAGCTGGAGCACCGTTTCCCAACCTGGGGGCCTGGGGGCGCGCCAGGTCGGGCCCAATTGATTTTTCCCTAAGTGCCGTTTTATCTTTAGCACGCTGTTAATCTTATTCCTTCAAACTGAATTGTCTAGATAACATATTGTGCAAATTCTATTCATTCATTCATAAAAACCAGAATATTTTTATTTTTGTGACAGCAAGTGGCACCCTTGGCATATGTACCTAATCTTAATCCGAATGTTCGTTAAAGACTTGCTTAAATATCATCTGTAGTATGCAGTTTGTATGCATTACTTAGTATTAAAAAGCAGGATTTGCTCAGATTGTAGCTAATTAATTACTTAACATTTGTTATTTAGTAAAAGTTATGTTTCTAAAAGTTTCAATGTGGTGGTAGATATCCACAGAAATCTCTATCTATGATTTTTGTTTTATTTAAAACGAACAGTATTAGAATGGATGTAGTATAACAATATGACCAAGTTGAGAAACAAGTTGAGTAGAGATATTTGGTGTTTTCTTACCACCGCACGATAAACACGGTTGGTTTGGACAGTGACGGATGGGTCTCCTAACAATATTTTGTTTTAATATTGCTATTGGATGTACCTATAAATATTTATTTTCTTCCTTCCCGGTGTTTTATACTCGTATAACATAAAATTTACCCAAGCTGATGTTGTAAAATATATTAACTTTAGCAACATAAAAAAAGATACTTCATTAATAGGATTTCAGCGTTTATTTACCGTTTACGTGTCATAGCCTGTTCCAAAGCCAAAATAAGTCAGTCTTCTGTATCCGATTGACTTTTATAGGGTTGGTCTACGCTACAAATGCTGACGCGCGTCGCGGAACATCGTAAACATTTCCTCTCCACCGAGGCGTAGTGAACTGTGTGCAGCCTTCACCCAAAAAGCTCGATTGTGTAACACTTGCAGGCCGTACTTGGCTCGGCGCCAATTGCTTTTGATACTTAGTAAATTTATGGAGGTCGGGATTTGGCTTTTAGTTAGTAAACATTTTCCAATTAAGCAATTAAAAGTGAAAAAATCTTAAATACATGTTGATCTCATTACATAGGGATGTTTAGGTATCTCCTATACATGCCTTTAAGTTAACAAGTAAGCTCCTACTAGATCAGCTGCCGTTATTTTGCATGATGTTAGTGGAAAACGATTTCTCGATTAAACTGTCACTTCCTGCCATTTTAAATGTAGTTATTTTAGATGTCTTCGGCCTGCAAGCGTGTTTCTTACGCTAAGTGATGTTGAATTGTAATTTGAAACATAGTGATTTCATTAGAAAATTGCACTCAATAATTATTTCTAGAGTCTCAACCAAATTTATTATTAATAACGTGTGCAAACAACAAGGTGCATTCTAGGTTCCAAGTAATCCGTTCAATATAAGGGCCGGTGCCGGAGCCGCGGCGTAGCGTGATATGCCAGTGTGCTGAGCCTGCATAATTCATGCACTCGATTAGAATAACAACAACTGAAACGATAGGCCGATACAAACCAAATTGTTACTTGTAGAACTAATAATGGCTCTGTCATATAAATTAGTGAGGTAAGCAACTCCCGTCTCTATCATGTGTTGAAAATTAACAATCTTCTTGTTTTTGTGTAGATAATTAACTACACGACTAACTTAACCTGGTGCTAATAAATAACTTGATTATACTAGTGATCCTAGCTACTTACATTTTGTTTTACAAGTTCCCATTCATAAAAACACTAGCTTTCCGCCCGCGGCTTCGCCCGCGAGAACTTTATTTTTATACATAAAATCTTTATAAATTGTAGCCCATGTGTTATTCTGATGTACTCGTATAAGCTGTATTACTGTAAAGTTTCATCTAAATCCGTTCAGTAGTTTTTGCGTGAAAGAGTAACAAACATTAATAGATCCTCACAAACATTCGCATTTATAATATTACTAGCTTTCCACCCGCGGCTTCGCCTGCGTTAACGTTATATGGCCAAATTGCATAAAATCTTTATAAATTGTAGCCTATGTGTTATTCTGATGTATAAGCTGTGAAGTTACTGTGAAGTTTCATTCGAATCCGTGCAGTAGTTTTTGCGTGGATGAGTAACAAACATACACACACACATACATACACACATAAATCCTCACAAACTTTCACATTTATAATATTAGTATAAGAAGTAAGACTATTCAAACGCACCTTAACACTACTTTGGCTGATGTACGATTACTGTCTGCTGTCTTATCACTTACCGGCAGAGTTGTCATAGCTGATAATGAAAGGGATAAATAGTACATTAGTAAATCTATATCTATACTAATATTATAAAGAGGAAAGTTTTGTTTGTTTGTTTGTATTGAATAGCCTCTGAAACTACCCGACAGATTTAAAAAATTCCTTCACCAATCTAAAGGTACATTATCAGGGAGTGACATAGGCTATATATTTTTTTTAATTTTGGCTATATTTTAACGCAAGAAATAGTTTACGCGGCCGTAGCCGCTGACGAACAGCTATATCCAGTTATACAGTGTGAGTCTCTATTAAGTGCACATATTAAAAAAAAAGGACACTATGGTCAATTTTATCGACGGAAAAAATATGAAAAAAAATTGTTTTTTTTTCAATTTTTAATGGACATTTAAAAAAAGTATTTGTAGTGCGGGTACTATATCAGAAATAATGTTATAACTTTTTGTATAAATGCCTTATCGCAAAGAAACAATGTTGCTGATGATGATTGAAGGCCACGTTCATAAAATAATAAAAAACGAAAAACAAGTTTATAGATATAGATTTGTACTGAAGTTTTTAAATGATATAAAGTTTTCCAAATATTTGTCCCATCTACCCTATTATTTTATTTACGTGGTAGTAGCTTTCATATGGTAGAAATACCATGTTATTAAGCAGGTTTTTTTTGCATAGGACAATTTATTTTGTTATTCCGCATTACCTGCTTCCCCTTGCACCAGGAACCGCTCCCGTTTTTAATTATTTACAAAAAAGGGTGTCTACCTGCTTATCAATTGTGCGAAACTACGCGCAAGGGTCTTCTTTAAGCGCTGATTCAAAATGTTCTAATTGGGTTACGAACCCATTTATACCATATGAAAGCTAATACGGCGTAAATTAATTTGAAATAAATATTAACAGGAGTTTTTTAAATCATATTTCCGTCGATGAAATTGACTTTATTTTCCTATCGGGCGAGGTTATTATAGTGTGGAGAATTTATTAAATGATAAGAATTTGTGGTCATCTTAGGTATAATCTGCTCCTCTGCACATTTTTTTTGTTATGACTTTACCTTGTCAATTAAATTTTTGTGTATGAAAACAAGATTGAAAAGAGTAACCATCGAGTTTCTTGCCGGAGTCTTCTCGATCGGAAACAACCTCCGAACCGGTGGTAGAGTCACATCATGTTTAATTGTGATATTTACTATCATAGTATTATTTTATGTAAGTTTATTTTCATTTAGTATATTTTTGCCATATTTTTTTTTTGTATTTGACTTGTCATACGTATTTTTTATAAGTCTATGAATAAAGATATTTTTTACTTTTTACTTCACTATTTTTCAATATGTGCACTTTATAGAGACTCACACTGTATAAGAATGATTAAGTTTTATGCTTAGGGGGGTTTAAATACTCGTATTTATACCTACATGTTTTCTGCAAGCTTGTCACAAGAACTGCTCCAAGGGACCTGGGGCAGTATTTCCATCTCTTATAGCCAGTCAAGTTAATTTCCTAAACTAAGCGTAGCGAGCGATTTCCTAATATGATATTTCATTTTCAGCCAGTCAGCGGTTACCTGTCAATACTGCATCCTCTAGGTTAGATATTTACTGACGAAGTTGCTCGCTACCCTTAGTTCAGGAAATTAACTTGACTGGCTTTAAGAGATGGTAATACCTACGGCCCCTGATAGGCGATTTCCGTCGTTTTCTACCATAGTCTGAAAAATGAAAAGATATCTCCGTAGAAACGAATTGATACAGACCAGATAGGGGAAATGCAGCACACAAGGCCTAATTAGCGTTCATATAGATTGTATATATACTGTGTAACTGTCAAAACGTACGAGTGTCTACGTAATCCGCAAATGGCTCGACCTCGAGAAGCCATATGTAAACAAGACTAAGAAATAGACATTAATAAGGCATATAGACTAAATAGTGCCAAAAGCAAACTTTCCATTTTGAAATCAGATCGTTTTATTCATTCAGTCACACAGTTGGTATACAGCAAATGCATTCTCAAACATTCTTCAATTCAATTCTAAAAAAAATTTCAATGCAGTTGGTCAGTTTCTTACACAAACAAAAAATGATCATGAACAACGATCTTAACGATTAATAAAAATAATACACTAGCATAGGGTTGTTCTAACATCACCACCACCTCATTAAATTATGAAACTTATATCAATGTTTTTGTACGAGTAAAACTGTTGATCAGATTTACTAATAAAAATTTCAGACCCTATTTTCTAGCACTCATATTCAGTTCCAAATATTTAATAACTAGTAAGTAAACATTAAAACGGAGCATACGTCCCAGGTGCTCTCTCGACCCCTAGTCCCCCTATGCATAATTTAGAAGATGATGCGCCATCAGACGAGAGCAATGCACTGGCGGTAATTTGCTGAATACATTTTACTAAAAGGACTTGAGAACACGTTTATTTTCTTAATGTTTTTTTATGACATTGAGAAAATACAGCAAATGTACTTAAATTAATTTGTTACACTTTTTCTTCAGTTGGATTTTAATGTTAAATACTTAGTTCTTTTAATCACTATCTAATCCTTTTGAATTATGTGTGGGTGCCAATAATACGCGTATACCTTTCCCATAAAATGGTTGCTAGTTCACAGGTTTCCAACAATAACTTTCACTAAATATCAAACGCGCCTCGTGTTTATGTGATGTAAACCTTAGTGCAAGTGGCAGTTTTCAACAAGTAAAGCACCTGACTCAATTTGCTGTAAAGACATAATAAGTTAAGTACCGAACACAATAGTGTCGTTATTGGAAGTTGTAGCCACCCAATTGACTGGGCGGTAATAATAACGCCGCAGTCAGCTGTTATCAGTAAGCTCGGTATGCGGTAAACGGTCGGTAATTATCTCCTCCTGGGGCATTATATACAATCATTAGTAGAGGTATTATGCAAAACAAAAATGGTCCATTTTGATGGATCAATGATGCTTCAATCACTTGTAATGTAACACAAAGATAGAAACTAGAAAAATTCGACCTGGTCCTGGGACTCATAATCCTGTAATGTAACAGTTTAGATTCGAACATCATCTGTTGTTGATGGAAGAAAATAATCTGTTTAAAAAGTGTATTTTCTTAGATAGCACGAAAAATATTTTTGTCCTCTCATTGTACATAATTTGTTGGTATCTATTGAATAGGCTCCGAAACTAAAGGAACCAATTTAAAAAAATCCTTTACCAATATAAAGGTATTATCAGGAAGTGACATAGGCCATATTTTTTTTTAGTTTAGATATTTTGCCGGGAAAGGCGTCAGCTAGTTTAGTTATAAGACGTTTTTCACTCTGAAAATTATAGCCTAGGGCTGTTTGGTTGTCTAACCTACCAAGGTAGTTTGTTTTTTTATTTTGTTGCCTGAACAATCACTCTTCATAAGACTTATTTAATATTATAAACTATTTATTTTCTGTTTGTGTCTTATGACAATAAATATATATATTTCAATGAGCAATTTACTTATTTACTTCACCACGAATCTAATTTCCGTCACGTCCATAACTTTTTACTACACAAGTCCTTAACCAGACCGTACATTGCCAAATACATCATATTCTATGGTTTTCCAAACTTAATTGTTGTTGTAAATCGTTACGGAAATATTACAAAGAATAGGATAGAATATAATAGAAAAAAGTTGTCGTGAGAATGACCGATATACTATTTAAATAAATGTGACTCTACCAAAGTTGTCGGAGAGCGTTTTTTATTTTGAAAACGGAAAGTTTGAATAAATCAGTTTATAGTAAGGGAAAGTACTCAATTTATTGGCTGTAATGTCACGGTCAAAACAATCGATATCGCACTGAATAATAAATATTAAGTTATCATCCCTGAACCAACATGTGCTGGTCTAGCATTAAAAGTGCTACGCGAAATAATTATTTAATCGTAGCGCACAATTACTGCCATTTCGTTTCAATTAGGGTTGATTGCTACAGCATTTTTTTAAGTAACTAGTATTTCATTCAAATGTTTCAATAACACAACATCGTAATTCGGTTTTCAATCTTTGAAAACACAGATCGTTATATAAATTGCATTAAGTAATAGGTACGTACTAAGCGAGTATAATTGATATTGTAGGCATAACTTGAGTGAGAAACTGTAGGTTATTCTTTTGTATAATAAAACATACCTAAGCCCAACATTCTTAAAATACAAACTAGGAGTTGAAATGTTGTGAAATTTAGAGTTACTCGAAGAAAATACCTTGATATAGGTAGTTATCTTGAAGTTTCCTATAAAATTAGTTGCTCGCTATACCCTCCTATTTAACTTCTTATGAGAATCTATTGCAGTCTTATACCCGAGGCACATTGAGCCTAACTTGACCACAACCCTACTTGTAATTTTGCCCCTTACGCACTGTTTTCAGGGTTCCGAACCTCGAAAGGAAAAACCGGAACCCTTATAGGATCACTTTGTTGTCCGTCTGACTGTCTGTCAAGACCCTTTTTCTCAGGAACGCGTAGCGGTATCAAGCTGGAATTTATATCAAATACTCAAGTCTATTGTGCCTTGGAGCTGTGAAAAAATCAAACTGCTTAACCAACGCAATCAAAAGATACAGCCGTTTATGCCGCAAATTAATTTTAGACTCTCGCAAGGGAATCAAAACCTACAGGGTACTTCCCGTGAACTCAGAATCTTGAAATTTGGTACGAAGCAACGTCTTATAGCACAGATAAAAGAAAAATTGCGAAAACCGTAATTTTTCTGTTACATCATATAGTTAATAAAAATATTTAAACTAAATATACCTACAGGTTTGTACGGAACCCTCGGTGCGCGAGCACGACTCGCACTTGGCCGGTTTTTTCTCTGAATGTTTAAACTTAACTAAGTAGCATTATTTACTTTGGGTACAGTAGGTGCTCAACTTGACTTAACTTGTCATAATCTGTTTCTGAGGATCTAGTTCTGTAAACTACACCTTTACTTTGCACAACAGAGCAACTTTGAGCCCTGTTTGAATGATTTAATACTTGTGTAGTCTACACATAAGCGTAGTACTGTGTTGCGCACAGGTTACTGCACTTAGTTTATGTCTTAAGTCCTACTCATTCTATTTATTGATTTCGGTTATGTCTCTAACCTAGACATAAAGTTAAAGTTTAACTATTCACGGATTTTCAATTTAACGATGTCCCTAAATTCATAAATGTTTTGTTTGAATATTTCTTTCTATAAACCCTAAAATTAATAAAGAAATCATAGAAACATAATGTAAGGAATTCAGTATTTTATATAGGTAATCTGATAAGGTAATAACTCATTGAATATATTTTTATTTTGAGTTATTGGACTTTTCACGAGAATCTACTAGTTGCACGATGTCGGCATGCAAATCTGAGTGATTCCTAGAAGCTTGCATAATTTACGCAAATTGCCCCTTACGATGTCACTGTAATTTTCTGCAAAATCACCCTCATTTCGTTAGTACTTCAAAAGGTCTTCGTCACCTTAAAGATAATATTACTGAGCAGTTTATTTAAATGTTCAAGCATAGTAGTTATTTTCTTTTCCAGTGTGATCGTAAACTATCGATTTTCTAGGAGCAGGAAAGTCAGGTCGCGAAAGGTTAAGCTGCTACGAGCTACGACAGATTCGTAGCCCGAATAATAAATTGCTAAAAAGATTCTACAGCATTCAAAACTTCTGATATATAAATTACCTTTTTTACCAAAATGGCTTGACTGACTGCCAAAATTTCATTCTGATTAATTTCAACTGTGAGAAAGCCCACTTTTCTAAAGGTTTACTGCTGAAATTTGCATTATGTCATTTCGAACAATCTCACTTATCGCTTAATGATATACTGTAACAAATTCTGTAAATTATGATTGCGTTAATGTCTAACCATCAGTGTCATGGTAGATTTAATATAATAACATGGTGAAATAATGCTCAGCGTCTCGTGAGCGTTCCCCGCTACCCCACATCTCTCGCATTCCTGCCTACAATAATGTGCTGGATGAATTCACAGAGTAATACTCGTACCAATGCTTTTTTCGGCATACCTACTTACACAATGTATTGTACAACATACGAGTACATTGAGACAGACGGGGCAAAAATATTTTTTTCAAATGAACTATTAAAGTTAAATCGGTGTTTGACTATGCAAAGTTTGAATGAACGAATGAAAGTAAAATTATACTATTTAATCAAAAACCCCGTATTGAATTAAGGTAGTGGTCTCACTGCTCAGATATTGCCACAACCTACTCCAGTGCAAAATATAAGATCATGTTTCGTTAAATCTTGAAACGCCTAAACCCATGGGAAAAAGAATGTGATGTTGATATGTTTCTTTTAATTCCTACAATTGAATGATGCAAAAAACTAATACGATCAATAGAAGTTATGAACAATTGCAGAAAATTTGCCTACCTCTGAATACCCTATTTAGAATACCGTTGTGGTAGTGGGTGGGCGTATGTTATTTTCAGTGATCCCAAAATAACTTTAATTATTCAAGAAACGTTATTCCTAATTTAAATAATAATTTTGGCGGTTTTAGGGATCACAAATACCGGTGATTATCAAATAACTTACAAAAACGATATGGCATACTCACTGAGTGATGTAGAAACTATCTAAGTGACAATGAAATTTATTGAAATAATTTCAATTTCAAGGGTACTATACAAATTACTCGAACGTTCAGTAGATATTTTTTGTATGAGAACCTTAAAGTTTATTAAAAAAACATATTTTCGTAAACATAGTAACTACATCACTTACTGAGTATACCATGCCATATCGTTTTTGTAAGTTATTTGACAATCACCCGGTATAGTGGATTTTTAGGAACTGGCTAATATATCATGGAGAGTATTCGATATCATATCGGTTTCAAACGGAACATCTTTAATGTTAATTGTACTTGATTCTGATGGCATTCATGGTATGAGATTTGTGTAATGCTGTTATCAACTGTTACACGAGTAACTGTTCATAGAATGGAACGATGGTCGGCATAGGTATGATAGTCAATAATTTAACACTAGTCTGTAATGGCTTGCAACTAGTTATCAGTTGAAAGTTAAATGAAAATATATGGCTGAATAAACTATGAAACATTTTCTGCGAAACGCAATTCTATGAAATTTCTGTCTGCGGAACAAGGAAAACAACTTAGATAGATGAATTATTTATTTCTCATTGCCAAAATACATATAGAGCTGGTTAATCGAAAGTTTTTCACAATGAAATTGTAAAGAAGAAAAGGAACGTTACTCAATTTCATAGCAGTATTTTCTAAGTTCGCTCACTCGTCCGTCCAGCGTGCTCCGCGACGGGCGGCCACACTTCACCGTAATTTAGTCATTTCCCTTACAATTAGCCCGCTGTATCCCCCGATTAATCGCCGCCTACGGATTATGGCGCAAATTGCGCACAAAACTAGTTTAGTCCAGTTTAGGGAAACTGTTCCATCACTACCAATTAGATCTTGTCTTCGAGCTAGAAAGGCGGCTCACTACCACAAGTTGGGCTTCTGCCAAAGTTTCAAATTGCGATTGACCGGTTTCGTTACAAAAACAAGCGCAGGATTTTTCAATGCATTGAAAACAGTCCTCAATCTAAATTGCCATTGACCGGTTTCTTTACGACAACAAGCACAGGTTTTTTCAATGCATTGAAAATAGTCCTCAATCTTTTATCCGTTCGCCTAAACAAAAACACTACGCAATCTATCATGTTAGCTATTGAAGATGATCACGAGTGCAGTGATGTAGGGACAAACGTTGAATAAGTAAAAAAATAGACGTAAGAACTCGTGATTTTGTTTTAATGAACGATATTAGTTACTAATTATTATTCATTTATAAGACACATTCTGAACAGACGATCACTATAATGTGATAGTTAAACTACATTATTCATCCGGAAACCTTATTTTATTCAAGATCTAACACTATTAGTTCTAACACTAGACGATACATCCAGTCAGACTTACAACGTCTACATGTTGAAGGCAACCTACTTCTCCACTTCAGCCAATCATTAATCTCGGCTGTTCGCACATCAATCTTCACTCAAACAGCGACGAACACTTTCGCTCGCTTTCAATAAAACTCTGTGATCCTCGTCGGAACATTTTCTATTTCTCTTTTTAGATATGAGTAAGCATGTAACTAATAAGGTCGATTCTTTCGTAACTAAGTTTTATCTTTAATTTTTCTTCAATGGAAAATTCTTTGAATGTCGATGCGAGAGTCAAGTTAGAATTATTCTGTCCCGGCGACGTTTTTCTCCCCTGTAACAAAAGGTTTCTATGTACCAATACCTTTCACTTTTCTAGGTTTTACTAGGTCATTAAACTGATTTACCGAGTTGGTGTCTTTCCTTTATTTCTTCCTCTTCTATTCGGTCTATCTTGATCGTTTGATTTTCAGGTGACGAAGTAACCTTAGCTGTTTCTTGTAAAGAACTGCTTATTTGTCTTATTAACTTAGGTGTGTGCCAGTTGGCTACGATTGAACTACGGGTTCTGTCTCGAGCAGCACCGGGTTTTTTTTAGTTTTTTTTTCTGATAATAGGAAGGCACACAGATGATGAATACGCAATTAAAGTAGTAGAAGGTAAATTAAAGTACTCAACCTCCTGCAGTTGAAATTGTAGTTAGCTTTATATTACCTTCATTTATCGGATAAATCAAATTATCCAAACGACCACTTAATTTTTTACTTGTAATTAGAGAAGTAAAAATAAAGCTAGGCGCCAGCAAGCCTACGTGTAAGTAGCTTACAGGATTTTTACCACAAGCTCATTCTTCAATACCGTAACCAGCTCGCCGACGCGCCCTGCGTGTGCTCGAACAGTTTGCGTCGCCTCACCCCTTTGTTCGGTCGCCATTCTCACCCACTTCATTCAACACTCGGTGCTAATATTTTCTGTAATACAGCTACGGCTACGAGCATTAATATGTACCATAAGCTCCTTAAGTCAAACGCATAAGGTTAACTTCACAACTTTGCTGATTTTTTTGTACCATGCCACTGAACTTCAATAGGTTTTGCAACGAATAGAACAATCAAAATCTTTGAATGTAAGTAGACGAAACCGTGGCGTCAATTAATAGCCTCGATTAAGTAGGTTACAGCTACACCAAGGCATTTATGTTCAATTACTACCCAGAAGAAACATTGTATTGGCAAGGATTCCTGTCTGACCTATGTTTTATTAGTATTGAAATATTTCAGACTATATTTACAAGTTCGCTTAGTTTGAAAGTCAGTTAGTTTCGAAGGTTGCTTTGTGCAAAGATAAATTATTTATTTAAATGGTGGAGAAGGGGCCAGTGACTGCTCAACCATCACCCAACCTTTCGTACAAGCCGCTGTAAAGCTAAGGTAACTTTTATCGTTTACGTATGTATATGTACTTTACTAATTGATGATAAGGCATTATCATTATTATTTCTCTTTTAACGATAACTTGATTTCAATGATGCAACGCTAAAAGCCTCGTCAAAAGCCTGCTTAGAAACAGACACGATGCGCTATGGGATAAGCTGTAAGCCAATGCGCACCACTGCAAAATTTGGTCACGAGTGCTAACTTGTACTTCGTGACGAATGTGTGGTGTGATTTGTCGCATTGCACATATATCATGAAAAAAAAAGAACATCATTTCTAACTAATAGCTATTATATATGCATCATTATTATTAGGTATTGTTAATTGTTGACGGGCAAGCTTTGATTGTTATTATGAGGCATTGGAATTACCTCGATCAGCTAAATGAAAGCCATTTTAGCTTGCATGTAGGTATATTTTTTTAAATTGTGAATTGTCGAAGCATTGTTGAATGAAATAAGGCTTTCACGAAAAATATCAAAACAGGGTTCGGGACGTGGAAATTGTAATAATATGTTGAAGGACATTTGTTGTGTGGTTTTTTATTTGAAAATTTTTTCGGGTTTCTAGTCTTCCAACTAAAAAAACTCATCAGTTTTTCCTGTAATTAGAAAATCAAATTAAACAATACTTTAGTGGAATTATATTGTGCTTCAGCAATTGCGTGTAGTCAAGAAATGTGATAATCGAATCCACGAAATATTGCTGAAGACAGGAGGTCTACCGTTGTGCCAACAG
Organism: Udea olivalis; assembly: GCA_947369235.1. Taxonomy (NCBI): domain Eukaryota; kingdom Metazoa; phylum Arthropoda; class Insecta; order Lepidoptera; family Crambidae; genus Udea; species Udea olivalis. The sequence continues at coordinate 5,607,978 of OX376349.1, read as the reverse complement.
GCCAGTCAAAAAATTGAAAATGCATCAATGTGAAAACATACAATCTTTCCAAATAATATCTTATTCTTTCGGTCTTATTCATATAAATTTGCGCCTTCTTAAAGAGTACTATAGAGGACTAAACAACCGTTTGCTCAAAAACGTTATTCATAAACGCACATTAGCGCTGAAGAGATGCTTTACCATCGGTTTGCGCTATCGCTGCTTTGGGGTACCTATCTTTAACGCCGCATTAAGCCTTCCCATGATGTCAAATGGTGACATTTGACGTATTCTGTCACTCTAATATGAATTGAAGTAAAAACAGCATATTCAATAAACATATCACTTTGACGACACGGTTGGCGTAGTGCGCTGTAGCACGGTTTCTCGCCTCGATTTCCGTAGTGTCCCGGGTTCGATTCCCGGTCGGGTCAATTTGGGAAACGATCTTTTCTGAATTCTGAATATCTTCGAGACCATTACAAGAGGTGTGTTGTCTGGCGCATATTTATTATTGATTTATTTAATAAAATTCTCGTAAACTAGTTTATTACAGATTTTCCCTTAAAATACTTGATAAGAAAAATTTTGATTGGCAAGAGTGATGAACAGCTTTCTGGCTATGTAATGCATTGTTGTGACTCTAGACCCTAAATTTCAATGAACAAAATTTGTGTGAAAGTGTTGGATAACTGGCTCAATTCTTGAAGATCTGAGGCGCTGACATCACCCCCGTTTTTCCAAGCAAAGCACGTAATTATAACCTCTGTGGAGGATTATAAACACCTAGCCCTGGTAATCACAAGAAACAACATTAACTACTCCGTTACTGAGAGAAGCACTAAGGAGAAGCATGAGTTTAGTTATATTATTTTTGTGAGTTGAATAAAATTATGAATCGGTGGACCTTAAATTGTGAAATTGGTTGGTGTTTTCAATCATTTCCTTGTTTAACTTGGTGTTTCAAGAATAAAATCAAATAAATAAGCAACAACTATTTTTATTTAATAAGTGTGATGTTGAAATGTACATTCGTGTTCTGCTTTAAATGCTAATTAATACACAATACATTCCAATATGTGCCCCTGAGTTGCAAGGTTACCGTATTTATGACTTAAATGTATTCTTTGATTCATCTTTAATAACATAGTAAATACACATTTGTACATATGTTTTTACACTTAATTGTCCATATTTGTATCTGATGGATAATAAAACTAGTAAACACTTCAGAAAAATATAAAATCTTAACTCTTCCCTGCATTTATATCTTAGAAATATGCAAGTTCGTTCGAAAATACCCTAACTAACCTATATACAACACGAGATAACAATATTAAAACACATCAACTTCGCTACAGAAATAAACTAGCACTACCGACCTCTAGAATGAAACACCACTCTTCCAGCCCATTAGTAATGTCTATAAAAATCTATAATAAACTGCCAGATTCCATAAGAAAAATAAATAACAATAAGAACTTTTTTAATGACTTCAAAAATATACTAATACGAAAAAGCTACTACACTATAAAATAATTTTTAGAAGATAAACATTCAAAATAAATTGAAGACTGAAAAGTTTTTTTTTTTTTTATGTAATAGGAAGCAAACGAGCTAGAAGGTCACCTGATGGAGAGTGATCACCTCCGCCCATGGACAACTGCAACACCAGAGGTGTCACCGATGCGTTGCTTGCCTTTTAGATGGAAATACGCTCTCTTCTTGAAAGCCCCGATGTCATATCCCGCCGCAGGAAGATCATTCCATATCTTCGCTGTACGTGGAAGAAATTGGCGCGAAAAACGCACGGTTGTTGAGCGCCAGCCATCCAGGTGATGAGCATGGAATTTCAACTTATGGCGTGTCGTGCGGTGATGAAATTCAGCGGCAGGTATGAGATTATGCAGTTCGTCTGAACACTCCCCATTGTAAAGACGGTAGAACACGCAGAGTGATGCAACGTCTCTCCGTAGGGCCAAGGGATCCAAGCGTTCGGAGATCACAGGGTCGTCGACAATTCGAGCGGCTCTCCGCTGTATACGGTCAAGAGGAAGGGGAAGATACTGGGGTGCTCCCGCCCAAAGATGGCAGCAGTACTCCATGTGAGGCCTTACTTGCGCCTTGTAGAGTTGAAGGCGCTGAGACGGCAAGAAATACTGCTTTACCCTGTTTAGCACACCAGTTTTTTTTGAAGCCAATTTGGCTTTACCCTCCAGATGACTGCGGAACTGTACATCACTCGAAATGTCAAAGCCAAGGATTCCGATGCTAGGCCCGATACTCAAGGAAGTGCTCTCAAACGTAGGACATGAGACAAATGGAGCTTTTTTCGCGGTAAATGCGCAGAGTTGTGTCTTACCGGGGTTAAAACTGACGATGTTGTTTTGACCCCATTGTGAGACTTGTTCGAGGGATGGCTTAACTACAGACACAAGCTGTCTTCGGTTTTCGTCAACTGCGGTCTTGGAGAGATTGCGTTGGCCAACGTACAGTGCGTCCCCAGTGCTGTCATCCGCATAACAATGAATGTTGCTGTTTGCAACATATCATTTATGTGCAGGATAAGCAGGGTCGGAGACAACACACAGCCTTGTGGAACGCCAGCATTTACAGGCATGGAGTCGGAGCATGAGCCGTTGATAACGACTTTGATGCTTCGCCCTGAAAGGAAGCTTGCGATCCACGTGCATAATCCTTTGGGAACCCTATATGATGGAAGTTTGGCAAGGAGCGCTTTGTGCCAGACCCGATCAAATGCCTTCGCTATATCCAAGCTGACCGCTAAAGCCTCTCCCTTGCTCTCAATAGCTTCAGCCCAGCGATGGGTGAGTAGAACCAAAAGATCACCTGCAGACCGACCATGACGGAAGCCATACTGTCGGTCGCTGATCAGTTGGTGGCACTCCAATTACCGCAAAAGCTGAACATTGATGATACTTTTCATTACCTTAGAAAGTAGGGAGGTAATGGCGATTGGCCTATAGTTATTTGGGTCAGAGCGGTCACCCTTTTTAGGGATCGGGTGCACAAGCGCTGTCTTCCAACAGACCGGGACCACTCCAGATGGGTATGACAGCCGGAACAAACGCGTGAGAACAGGAGCTAACTCCGGGGCGCACATTTTTAGCACTATAGCGGGGATAGTGTCCGGCCCAGACGACTTATGGACGTCCAGTGAAAGTAGAGCTCTACGTACGGCACGATGGTGAAATTTGATTTCGGGCATAGAGCTTAGACACTGTGGGATACTGGGTGGTGTCTTACCTTGGTCGTCCAACGTCGAATTAGTAGCAAAAAGAGAGCATAGAAGTAATACTGAAAACCAAACTATTGATATAAATATATAATATAAATATTCTTAAAACTTAAATAATAATCTATAAAAGTACCTAAATTATAACCTTTAGACGAGTTTCTAAATAATAATTAGATATAATTTAATATTATTTTGTTGCATTATAATTTAGTTTTCTATGAACAATGGTTTGCCTCCTCCTAATTTTTGTTGTTCCGACAGGGTTCATGGTGCACTATTTAAATATATTTTAGGATCTTGTACTACACTGTGAAATGCAATAAAGAATTGAGTATTGAGTATAGAAAACATCTCATAATTTTTACCAAATATGTATTTAAAATTCACTGATATTTCTAATTGACCACTTCACACTATACTACTCTTCTTTGTTAGTTTGGCATCATCGCATCGGTGATCAAAAAACTTTCTTACGGCAGGAACTCCCTTTTAGTAATATTGTAGCTTATACATGATTCCATTCACTAACAAATTTCTGATAGTGGAGCTTTTTGATTTGGGTGAGCAGGATGCTGCCAAATTCCCGCTAAGATTGATAATTTTGCACAGACTGGTTGTAACTGTAAATAAGAATAAAATGGTATTTCTTGTTCTTCAAAGATTCATGTTAAAAGGCTTGTTTAGGAAAATACATTTTTGACGATTTTCTCACAGTCACTTGTTTTTCAGATTCTAGTCTAGTCGATTTTTCCGTTGTAATATAATACATTAAATACGTAATCCATCAGAAATTACATTATTTTGTTTAGATTTTTAAGTTAAAAGTGTATGGACATTCTGAGTATTTGACATTATTGACATTCCATACCATGAACAATTTCCTTTATTTTATCCTTTTTTTCAAGCTTAGCACAAAAATAACTTAAAAATAACTGTTATTGGCAAACTATTTATGTTATCTGTGTATTTGGCCACTTTAGCAATAGAGGCTCTAAAGATCGTCTAAGAATAAAGTTTTTTATCGCAAACTTTAGGGGCTTATAGTTACGATAGTAATATATGACTTAAGGTCGACATTAGTGTTTTTTTATGAATAAGACCGTTTCTCTTTTTCTTTGTTTCTTTCTAATACCCATTGTAAACCATGTTTTATAATGCCGGTTTGGGCTTTTAAAGGCTAGTATTTACAAAAAACGTAGGTTGACCTAGATACGTTCTTACTTGTATGTGACTAACATGCAACTGGCATTTGATGTATCTGAACACGGCTTTTCAATCGGCATGCGGATGCCGCTCGCAAGATAGGCTTGCATGTATAGTATAATCTGCATCTGCCTACCTACCTGCTACGACTTTGTAGATATTGTGCTTTTGTACTTAATTCATTTGGCTATTTTTCTTATTTTACTGTCGAGGACATTTACACACCGATCAGAGGCCGTAGCCAAGAGCAACACACTAAGAAGTTTCAACCGGTAGAAACGTTCAAAAAGTATGGTATTGACATTCAATGTAATTTTGACTGTCATTATCATACTCCCTTCCTTTCCTTTCTGCATAACCACGAGGTTGGTCGGGGGGGCCACTAAAATAAATCTCAGTAGCTTGGGAAGGGACTTGTCATTATCATACTTTTTGTGATTTGACATGTAGAAACGGTTGTATTCGTGCTGCTCTTGGAAATGACCTCAGTTGCCTTTTAGATACCTATCCATCTTTTACTACTTAACAACTCAACCATTTGTAAATTATTATATCTATAGTCAGTAGGCCATGTTTTGCATGATAATCGTAAATTTGAACGACAGCAGCTCTTTATTTTACAAACCATATCCAAATAGATTATTAACGCCTGACTGACTCGTTGGCGTCGAAAGCCATTTTAGCTTGTCTACTTTAAAAACATTATTGTGCTTGAACTCGTAAAGGAACTACTAATTGTGACACGAATAATTTAATTATGATTAATTTCTTTACCTAAGCGTTTGTAAGTGGTCTCATATGGTTACGGTTCATTCTAGTATTTTAACAGATCAGGACTTTATAACTGCCTAGGTATCTAACTCAAATATGTACATGCTGCGAATGCAATTCTACGTAAATCTGTGCCACCCTCTATCGCCGCTAACCGGCCTTAGGGTGCGTTCCCACCAAAGATGTGCGAGGATGCGTTGCGAGGAATGTGTTTGTGAACCAATAGCATTGTTTCATTCACCTAGCTTCGTGATTCTATTGGTTCTTAACAAACACATTCCTCGCAACGCATCCTCGCACATCTCTGGTGGAATCGCACCCTGATAGTTGTGCATTTTAACCGTAATCTGTGCAGACGGTAGACAAAGCGGTAAGCGAGCTGGGCCGCCTCCAGCCCGCCCACACCTACTGGATGACCAAGTTTGTTTAATCAGTGTTTGTTGGTGTTGTATGTGCTCTATTGAGTCACAGGGAGATTAAAGAGCTCGTAGGCAGTTCAGGATAACTGGGGATGCTCAGTTGTACATAAATGTGACTATATTTATAGTTCAGAAAATCGCACATGATAACAAGGCATTTTCGTTAAGGTACAAATTACAAAAGCACTTTTTTACGAATCATACACTAGGTCATAGGTCACACTAAAAGTTTCCGGAATTGGCCACTTACATAAACAATATTTAAAAAGTTATTACTACATTTGAAAATAGAACTCTTTAGCCGTGGAATACTGTTAAACTGAATGTTTCATCTGATTTTCAATTGTTTCTACATTGTGGCGTCATTTTAAAAATTGCGTGATTACAATAAAATGGATTTAACTCGGAAAAATTTTCGTTGCATGTTTTTTACGATTTTAAGTGTAATTTCACAGCTCAGCAGAGCCTCGTTCGGCTTCAATCTGCTTTTGGCGAAGAAGCACCATGCAAGACGACCATTTATAGCTGGTTTTGCAGAATTCAAACGATGAAATTCGTGAAGGTCGCCCGTGCACGTTCCTGCAATGCAAGTTCCCACATGGCCAGTCAGACAAATGAGTTTTTGAAGGCGAAAAACGTACAACTTATGAGTCATCCAGCATACAGTCCTGACCTAGCACCGTGTGATTTTTCTGTTGCTAAAAATCAAGAACCAACTACGCGATCAACGGTTTTCATCACCAGAAGAGGCTGTCGAAGAGTATGAAAAACACGTATCTGACGTCACCACGGAGGAGTGGCACAATATTATTGATTCCGGGAACTTTCCCACGTAACTCTTGCAAAATGTCTAATTCTCTGACAATACCGTTGCCAAACGCAGGTTCAGACCGGGAAGCGCCGGTACCATGGGCGAGAATCGGCAAACCTGAGTTCTAGCTGAGAGCACCACGAGCAAGCACGTTGTGCCGACGACTCGACGCTTATGATTGTCAGGCACAAAAGTCTACATAAATATGTTACTCGTACAAACTTGGATGATTTGAGTTGAGTGCGCCACTACCTTTCTGCAAGTGTAAAGTCAAATATTCATGTATATTTATACTAATAGCTCCTACAAGTCCTGCATCTGGAATACGGCAGCTTTGCTGTAAAGAAAAATGCTTCAAAGAAGTGGCTCGATTTCAAAATCTTTCTTTTTATTTATAGAAAAGAAAAGAAAACCTACTTTTTTAAAATGAAACAAGATGGATTTCCCAGCCTCATGCTAACCTCTAACGAATCTGACACGACCGGAATAAATTTCAATCCCGCTTGTCTTTACGAACAGAAATTAAATTGAGTATAAATAGAAAACCTCTTCAGATAAGTGAATTTTTGATTTTTAGCCAAAGATTTAATCTAGAAAAATTTGACTTGATCCTAGGGAACGGCCTCGGTAACTCAGTTGGAAGAGCAGCCACCCGGATTGTGGAAGGTCGTAGGTTCGAATCCCGATTGAGTCTCTTCAGATAATTTATTTTCAGTATTTTTGTACTGATTTTACAATTAATATAAACCAATTGGCTGTTTATACTTAATCTCAACTATGGGCACACCCGCCCAAATTGAATGCATGAAAATGCTTCGATAGCTAAAAAAAGCATTTTTAAAGTACTTTTATAATTTTGTTTTACTCTCTCATCAAAGAGGCATGTTTACAATAATATTTTTTGTAACTACATGTATCATAACAAAAAATAGCCTTACAAAGTAGAACTTAAAAACTAAACTAAAACAAACTAACTTGAAAAGTAGTTTCTTTTATAGATCCTTATTATTTCAATTCCTACATGATGATCTTGCGAAGATTTAGGACGGTGCGCTGAAATGTATCATGCATCAGTCCGAGAGTCATTCAGTTTCTCATTTTGTGCAATATTAAGATTAAAAAAGCTGATAGCTTGCTGCCTCGTCACACTCACTTAATGATTGGCTAGCCAGGAACCAGGTTTATTGGTCAATTGTCCCCTTGTGTGTCTTTTCAGTTACTTTAAATCTAATTTAGGCAATTACTTCGTTTATTTACTTAATTTTGCAATTAGGGTTATTAAACCAGACAGCTTTTATAACCAAAATCCAAATTTAAGCTGTGTATGATGCAAGAAGGCTATTGAGGTTGGCAGCAGTTCGTTCATGGTACTGCCAAACGTCATAAATGTGGAATATGCTTGCTGCAACTTGACTAGCTGATGGTTCGCGCAGCCGTACACGTTAGTGATCGCTTAGTACTGTCCTGAATGTGAGTTAAGTTCTCACTCAGGACAAAATAATATTGTTTTGTAACGGGGTGTTAGTATCTGATTATACATTACAGGATGGTGAGCTTGGATTTGTTTGAAAAATGGTTTTCAATAAATCTAAATATTTGGCAGGCATTAACCAAAAACCGCCTGTCATTTTTAACCAATCATTACCAGATATACTCGTATCAGTAAAAATATTATTTCATCAAATCATCCCACCAAAGTTTGATTTCAGCTAGTAAGCAATTTCAATTATTTAAATATACTAGTTACAATTTTATTTTTCCTGTATTTGAAATAAATTTTACACTTAAGGGGACCAAGGGCCACGTCGCCCGGAACTAACCATGGTGAATCTATTCCCTTCTTGAAATAAAAATTATTTAATAACCAGCTAACCTATTATTCATTCACCAGTTCTTGTAGAATGTTGCTTGTTGTTAGCTCAGAGGGTTAATGATATTGCATTAACCATGACTTTGTGGTTGAGGACAAAATTCCTTGTCACAAGAGCTTTTAAACACTTGTTACATTGTAGTAGAGTAGTATAATGTGTGATTTTCACTAAAAATCATTTGTTTAAAAAGGACTATTCCTATTTAAACAAATTATTTATGAAGAAAAAAACCTTATAACGCGCTAACCTATGTAAAGCCTGTTGGCGCATGAAAGTTTTTTTCTCCATACATTCAAACGAGTGCGAACATAACTAGGCATTTCATAAAAAAAACAATGAACTATATTACTCCGAAAATTTAAAAAAGTAGATATTTAGTAGGTCACCTTGCGCTGAGCGTCTCATCATAACAAAAGCTTTCAGTCCCAACTCCAGTTAGTATATTTTATCTGCGATTTTCTTCGGGGTAGTCAGTCGACTTCGCAACCTTTGCGATAATACTATCCATTTTATGTGCATTTTGAAATAGTTTGCCAGTTTGTATTGTAGTTCACGGCTTATTTCAATTTAGAGATGACACATGGTCTTTAAGGCACTGACTTACTGACTCTTAGGAGTTTACATAACAGCATCACTTAACACAATTAACAAAGAGAAAATGCACCGAAAAATATATTTTTCACCAAATAAAAATTGATCCTGTCATTAAAATTTAAAGTGAGACCTAGATTACTTTTTATTAATAACCCTGATGCAAATAAGGTTCATGACGGGGTTGGACTATTATCATGTGCTTACAAGACACGTTCTTCCGGGGCTCGTTAATCTTTGTCAGATGCGTGGTTTGCGTTAGCATACTCTGTATTTGACCGACATTATCCCAAAAGCTCTCAGCATTCAACTTGGCGATTTTGTATAACTTTTAATATGACAATATTATCCGCAAGGCATCAAAAGTCGTCGTGAGCTCGGCGAGAAAACAAGAAAGTTACGTTGGATATGCTCAGCCAGGGTCAGTTGCCTTGAAAGTTTGGTCGTATCGCCTAATATAAATTGTCTCGGAGGATCAGAATGAAACTTTTGGAAAACGGTTTTGCTTTTATATTTTAATTATTATCCTTATCCAAATGAGTTGAAAACTTTTGTGAAGGAACTTCATGTTGGTGTTTTATTGAGTAGCTGGCTTACTTAAATCATCCTCAGAAATATTTATACGTACGAATATATATGTATCAGTTTTTTATATCAGTTCATGTATGTATTTGTACCTAATATTGTCTATTATCCATTGTTAATGTGTTTCTATCAATGCCATCGGAGGGTTGTGTGTGGCTACAGAACGCTCATCAAAAACTAAACGGCCACTTTTTTCAAAGAGGATTTTAGTTTAGAAATGAATAACTAACAATGCTTATAATTCAGCGGTGTCTCACGCCCACCATACAGTTGCTACATTGATAAACCAATTAAAAAGAGGAATCAAAAAGAGTGAATCCAATGAAACCCAGATACCTGAGGACAAGCTAGTTAAAAAGCCGACCATATCGGTTCACTACCCAACCGGCCGCACAAAAAAAAACAAATGTTCGTCACATGAATGTTTGTCAAGGGTGGGGATCAAAACAACGATATCCGGTGCTAAAGGCAGGATCGCTGCCATTGCACCAAGAAGCCAGTCAAAAACCCTTATAAAAACATATAAATAATAAATGATATTATTAGGATGGCTCATTGGAAAACCGTCAGCTGGGACAGGAATCTAAAAAAAAATATTGTTGCAGGTGTATCGCTAGTGTATATGGTGCTGGTCCTGCCGGGGCTGCTGCCGTGGGGCGGCGGCGGCTCTTCGTTCCTCTCGCTGTGCCACCTGCTCGGCGCGATGGCTCCGTGGTGCGGCTCCTTCCTCTACCACCTGTTCATGAACCACACGAACGGCGAGGCCATGTACCACCGGCTGCTGCAGCTCGACATGCTGGGCATTTGGGTTAGCCAGAGCATAGGTGAGTGAAGCTTATTATAATATAGTTATACTAAAAATAGCATTTATACAGTTCTAACTGCAGTATAGAAATCAACGAACTCGGTTTATTCTCGTCAAATGCAGGTTTGCGGTTCCAAATCTAGACTCAAATACATTTATTTCATAAATAAATAAACAAATAAATATCTGGAACAATTTACACCAAGATCATCTGATCCCAAACTCAGCAAAGTTTGTACTGGTATTAGAGACTGATAAACATACTTAAATATTTCTAAATACATACTTAAATAGATAATAACACCCAGACACACAACAAACACAAATCTTCGTCACATAAATATTTGTGGGGATCGAACCCACGACCTCCGGTGCTAAAGGCAGGATCACTGCCATTGCACCAACAGGCCAGACAATATAGTTTAGCAACATCTAAAGAAATACACAAGACACAAACTCATTGAAAGCAGGGGGCTTAATAACCGCTAGCATACAAAGATAATACTCGTAGCAAAAAGCAATTTAAGATGAATAAAAATTTGCAAGATATTTATAAATAATGGATTATTGTAGTATTTTTTTCTCGTTTATGGCGTTTTCCTATTTTGAATGAAAAAAAAATATATAATTTAAATGTACAGGGTGTCCCGGGTAACCTGTACCAGCGAAGGTACGTGCTCTGGAGACCCCAATACCTATCGATTGGACCCCATGTATGTTCCGCGATTTTTGGTAGTTTTCAAGTAATGATTTTTTTATTCAGCTAACAATGAAAAAAAAATTAAGCATGTACCTCATCTATTTGCGCCACAGTAACCAAAAAAGTGACACAACCCAGAAATTTTCGAAAATTCGTAAAAAATATCATAACTCGAAAACTACCAAAAATCGCTGAACACACATGGGGTCCAATAGATAGGCATTGGGGTTTCCAGACCTTCGCTGTACAGGTTACCCGGGACACCCTGTATAATCAGTTTGCAGACTTACGAAATCATTTATTTGAGTAATCATTCTGTTCATGGGAGAGTAAACCCAGGCTTAGAGCATAATAAAATCATTACATTCAGTCAGAGTAAATTCTTAGTGAAGCCGTCATATTTAGGTAGTTCAACTGGCGCATTGATATTTAGCCCAACATTCTTCGTCGATCCGGGAAACAAAATCTGTCTTCGCAATAAGCTCTGATTAATAACTCGTTTTGAGCATAAGTGTAGGTTTTAAAGATGTTTTAAAAAAATGTGGCTTTTATAATTTACTGATTTAGTTCTGCCATTTTCCCTTTTTTACTATCAGGCCTGTAGAGGTACGAGTAAATGAATTTTAAATTGGAACTTTTTTTTTACTACAGGTTTTCGATGTATAAAATTTGCTGATTTATTTGTGCATTTAAAAAAAAGGTTTACCTAGCAAGGAAAATCATATAACCCCAAAAATAGAAAAAAGGAAATCAAATGCCCGTTCACACTAGTTTTGGGCACTAACAGTAAAGTAAAGTAAAGTAACCGGGTGATTACCAAATAAATTACAAAAACGATATGGCATATCACTAAGTGATGTAGAAACTATCTAAATGAAAATTAAATTTATTTAACTAATTTTCATTTCAAGGTCACCATACAAATCACTCAAACCGTCAGTATTTTTTGTATGAAGAAGTTAATTGAAGCAATCAAATTTTTGCTAACTTAGTTATACCTCAATCATTTTACGAGCGCGCGCTGACGCTCTTAATACCGAACAATAAAGTTGAATTTCGTTAGATTCACGCGCGCTCGTGATTTGCATGAACTCTACTACGTCACTTACTGAGGATGCCATATCGTTTTTGTGAGTATTTTGATAATCACCCGGTATAGCCAGAGCAATATCAGTTTAACTCACAATGCTCTACATTGATTTCTCCTGAGCGCACAAGTGTAGGCATGTATAGACAATTTTATTGGGATAATTCAGCATATAAATGCGCATTCATAACCAGACTCCCACCGCTCGTCTGTGGTATTGCGCCCGTATTCTCAAGCTGAATTAGAAATGAAATTTCCATAAAAAACATAATTTCACAGCACTCTACTTTTCATCGACTAGACTTCGCTTTTTGACTACAAATGCTGACTGACCCTAAAATCGGTGCTATTTCATGATAACTATTTATTGTAGTCCTATATTTTCGCTATTCTTTAAACTGATAGTTTTATAAACGTTCGGACGACAGGATTGGCTGTAGCACCGTTTCTCGTCGTGACTTGCGTGGTATTTTATGGGTAATATATCTAAAAGCTCTGTCGCTGTACGCTGTCAGTCACTTTTAGTTTAACATCTCTTTGCTACTCCTTATATTGACTAAATTGGAGGAGGAAGAATGGGAGATAGATTTAGAAATGAGTTTCGCTAAAGGACAACAGGGGGACCTGATAACAATCCCCTATCACCTGTGAAGTGATTCCCTAAACTGAGCGAAGCAAGTGATTAAGGTATACATTATTACAAGATCCCAAAAGCCATTTGTGAGTTACCATAACATACACACATCAAAAGTGTCTAGGGATCAAGCATTTTTATGCGGATTTCTTGAGATTAAGATGTGGCTTTGTAATAAATTTATGATTTTATAAATTTATATGGATCCTTTTTGGTGCATTTCATAATTTGAAACAGGAACTGTCAATCAAATCCGAGTAAAAGATGAAAATCAGCTGTCAATATTTTCCCTATAAAAACATACAACGCATTGAAGACATTATTAGTGCTACTGTTTCCCTACTACTGATTAAAACCAACGTTATTATGGAGCGGCGAGGTCACTTAAGCAGGGAAGAAATGCTCAGAGCCGTGAGAATGATAGAAGCTGGTTCCCGGCAACGTACTGTGGCTTTAGCTCTGAATACAAGTCAGAGTGTTATCAGTCGACTTTGGACACGTTACCGAAGCACTGGTACCGTGGCTGAGCGCCATGGAGGACGGTATCGCTGCACCACACGGAGATGAGACCGATACATTCAAATCACAACTCGAAGAGCTCCAACAATAACCGCCATGATGTTAGCCGTGAGGCTTCATCACTCTTAAGGGAACTTAATTAGCGACCAAACAGTCAGAAACCGCTTGCATGAAGTGAACCTTCATTCCCGAAGACCGCTAAGGGTACCACCTATAGCAATGCACAATCGTAGGATTCGATATCAATGGGCTCTTGAACACAGAAATTGGGCAGAAGAACAATGGCGTTTCGTGTGCTTTTCTGATGAGTCTCGTTTTGGTATGAGACCGGATACAAGACGTATACGACACTGGAGAACCCCTGGACGCCAACAGCGATTAAAATCCTGCCAGGAAGTCCATCCTTATAGTGGTGGAACCATCATGGTATGGGCGGGTATTTGGATCGGCGGAAGAACTGCGTTGATTTGGATCAGAGGCAACCTCAACGCTCAAATTTATGCTGAGACGATTGTATCAGACGTCATCGTTCCTCTACAAGTGCAAATCGGTCCCTTATTTCAGTTAATGCATGATACTGCACGACCGCACACCGCAAGAGTTGTAAGACAGACTCTCGCCGCAGCTAACATCAATGTCCTGCCCTGGCCTGCTCAGTCGCCAGACTTTAACCCGATTGAGCATGCATGGGATATGCTACAGAGAAGAGCTCTGCCGAATATGGAGGGTATCCAGTAGCAAGAAGACCTTTTTTTGTTGTTGCAACGAACATGGGCGGCCATTCCACAGCGTGATTTGGATGAACTCATTTTGAGTATGCCAAACCGATGTTCTTGTGTTGTTAGTGTTCGCGGTAGAAACACGGATTATTAATTGTTTAAGTTACCCAATAAATTTTTAAAGAAAACTGTTATTTCAGTCTTTTTTTCGAACTTTAATGTTAGTGGTTCAAATGTCAAAAATCCCTTTATTAGGAAAATGGCAAATTTCTTTATTAATGCAAAGGTGACTTGGTTTATCGTTACTGTAGACAAACGAAAACACTTTATTTGATGAATCCTTAAAGAAAATTTTAATTAATATCAATCAGGAGAAAAGTTATTGCAAAAATATATGTTGATCCCTAGACACTTTTGATGTGTGTAGATTCAAAAATCACATCAAAGCAGCTTTATTGAAAAGGGCTATTATACTACAAAAGACTACCTTATGGATAAAATACCACTTGTGAAGTGATTCCTTAAACTGAGCGAAGCAAGTGATTTCCTAATATGATCGTCGAATTTCGTTTCCAGCCAGTACGCGGTTACATGGCACTTACGCATCTTCTAGTCTGGATATTCACTGACGAAATACTAAGAAAAATACTAGGAATAAGAATAAAATTGCGCTTCCACTCTTTAGGCTACAAGAAGTTTTAGGATCCTTTATGGGGCAAGGTATACATTATTACAACAAGATCCCAAAAGCAATTTGTGAGTTACCACTACATAGATTCAAAAATAACATCAAAGCAGCTTTTTTGAAAAGGGCTATTTGTACCACAAAAGACTACCATAGGGATAAAAATGCCTGGGTGTAAGCTGCTCTCTGCTCGATGCGGGATTAGATAACTCTATTGTAACAGATATTTTATTGTAATACCTAGTTATTACTTAGTTTGTACTGACTCACAATTTTTATTTCTTAATTGTTTAAATGGCCTTTAGTTTATATTATTTTATGTTTGATTTTTGTTTCCATTGTTTTATATTATTTAGATTCTACTCACTCCTGCCGAGAGTCAGCAAATTCAAGTACCTAGGATCGGTCCTTGCAGAAGACGGCACAATAACCGCTGACGTCTGGGTGGAATAAATGGCGCACACTGTCAGGAGTCTTATGCGATCCCAAAATGCCCATAAGAACTAAGGGTAAGGTCTACAAAACAGCGGTTAGACCCGCTCTACTTTACGGTAGCGAAACATGGGCTACAAAGAAAAGCCACGAGCAAAAACTACACACCACAGAAATGCGTATGCTGCGCTGGGCTGGTGGTGTGACGCTTAGAGATAGGGTCCGAAATGAATATGTCCGTGGTAGTGCGATCGCACCTATTGCTGATAAAGTTACTGAATCCAGACTAAGATGGTTTGGGCATGTAATGCGAAGACCCGACGATCACGTCGTGAAGACGTGCCTTTAAATGGAAACCAAAAAAAAAAGGGAGAGGTAGGCCGCAGACCACCTGGATGACAAATGTCCAAAGGGACATGAAGAGGTGCGGCCTATCAGTTGACGACGCTTACCAACGAAGCAAATGGCGCCTCAAGATCAAGAAAGCCGACCCCGCGTAACGGGATAAGGCAAGGGCAAAGAAGACTCAGTAGGTTTATTTGTATCAAAATGACACATTGTACTTTACTAACGCCTGTTGTAAACCCAAAACAAGTTTAAAAGAGTAACTGCTGAGTTTCTCGCCGGGTCGTCTCAGCAAGAAACAACTCCGATGCGGTGGTAGAGTCGCATTATGTCTGTATACTGTGTTTTTATATATTTATATTATTATAGTAATTATGTCTATTATTTAGTATATCTTGCTTCAAATTTGACGATTTGAAAGTACTTACTGTGAAAGTCTGTTGAATAAAGTTATTTGAGTTTGAGTTTGAAATAGCTTGCTTGCCTCAGCTCGTAATCTGACTGAAGGCCCCAGAGCCACCAATTTTTTTTTACAAATAACGGAAAGTTATTCGTTTCCATATTCGGCGTGTCACGTCGTTTATCACTCAAAAAGACAACCATTAATCTTCCTTAGCGATTAATTCAGGACTTCACGCGCGTGTTACTACTAAGTTTGTTTAATTAATTAAGGTTTAGTTGGACATAATATATTTTTAATTACCTGTCATTCCTTGTGTGCATACTTATGTGCATAGAAAGTTTCGATACCATACATAAAGCTTAGGTTGCAAAAACTTTGTACTTTATTTGAGCTCGAAATAAAATACAATCGTACATGGTCTTATAAACATACATAAAGCTTGTCTAATTTGAAATGACGTGCCTCACTACTTTTTTAGTTGATTTACATGTGCCGACTCTACTTTTGCGAACGACACATGCTCCTAGTTTCAAGTCCGACCAATTGCAGAGGCATATTTATTTGTATTGTGTCCATTTATGTATGCGTGAGAGCAGTGAAGGTGCGCATCATTTCCGACTAGACAAGCTCTATAGTAAATATAAATGATTTCTACCCTTACAGATGTGAACGCAAAACTTAGATTTTTATTAAATTGTGCTTCCAGAAATCTCTACCTACATTCTACAGTAAAAGCTAAAACAAGAATCTTTAGTTTTAATCAAAAGAAGGTACCTAGTTACGACTTACATTATACATGACGACTTATACACGCATTACTCATCATACTTTAATTACGAACCGTGATAGAGAAATAAATAATAATATTATAGGTAGGTAGTAAAGTAGGTAGTGATACTATTATAACAACAAAACAGGAAAATATACATCTAGCGCGCGGACGCAAGCGTTGCGTCGATGATTTCCCTAAGCTCCCCTCTTAAGGGAATCATCGACGCAACGCTTGCGTCGGCGCGATTTCCCAAGCTCTAGAAGGTGGGCGTCTGTGCCTCCTCCAAAAAGCCGTGAGACCTCCAAGGGAAGCCGAAGCATACCGGCCCATTGTTTTTCTGGATGAGGCCGGAAAAGGGTTTGAGGGTATTATCGCTTCCCGCCTCATCCAGCATATTAGTGAGGTAGGCCCGAACCTGTAAGAAACCCAGTTCCAGTTTAGGGCCGGGAGCTATACTATATACCCCTTAGAGCTCTTTACAGAGGAGACATACTTAGACTGCGTCTGCCCGCGAAGAAAGGTCGTTGCTGTTTGCAGCGTCGACATCGTCAATGCCTTCAACAGCCTGCCGTTCGGCGTTATAAGAGAGGCACTTCATTTTATTCGGAGTGCCCTCATTTTAGGCAGGCTGATCGAGGATTACCTCCGGAGCAGGGAGGTTCTCTATGAAGACTATGACGGCGTACTGGTCCGTTACCCAATGCGGTGTGTAGTTCCCCAGGGGTCCGTCTCTTAGGGCCCTCTTAGGGCCCCTGCTCTGGAACCTCCGCTACGACTGGGTACTCCGCGGCACGCTCCTTCCGAAGATGCGTGTCATTTGCTACGCGGACGACACCCTAGTCGTAGCCAGGGGCAGCAGTTTCCCTGAGGTACAGAGGCTGGCGGAAGTCAGTGCCAGCCTCGTGATCGGCCGCATCGAAGCCCTGAGGCTTAAGGTGGCCCTCAACAAATCCGAAGCCCTGCTATTTCACGAAGCCTCGGCAGGGGCCGCCTCCCGGGGTGTCAGTCTGCTTTAACGGTGTTAACGTGAGAGTAGCGGCCCAGGTGAACTATCTGGGCCTCATTTTGGATGGACGGTGGAAGTTTGAGGCACACTTCACCAGCCTCGCTCCCCGTCTTATCAAAAGACATCTTGTCAAAAGACAAAAGACAAAAATTTCATACTCAGAAAGGTTATATTTAGAATCATCCTTAGGCATACTTTTCTTATCGATAATATAATATTAAAAGGCAGAACTATCTTAATTAGAAAGTTTACATTTAAAATCATCTTTTGAGATACATATTATCTTTTTTCATAATTAATTGTTTGTTTATGTTATAATTAACAAATAAACCAGTTGGTTGTGAACATTATGCGGTTTTTATATTTCCCTGCTTGAACAGAAACCATGATTAAATGCAGTATGCAAGCAAGCATGCAGCAAGCGTAGTTTCTGTCACGGCTCCGGCACTGCGAGGCTACGGACGCAAGCTTATCGTCACAGACGGTTTTCGCTCATCACCTGCTTCTCAGTTCGCGGGCCGCCTCGCCCCTTCGCGCCTACGCGGGCTTGAATTACGCTCTAGGGGTAGGGCAGACAAGACTACGCGGAGTCGGTTTTGCAACGATTCGTTTCTGCCACGTCAGTTTTGTAGCACAAATCTTTTTTGGACCATTTTTAATTTACCTTAAAGTTAAAATACTATGCTAAATAGCAATATGCGATTTGAAATTTTTCCAAACGAAATTCTACTGCCGTCAAAGTATGTCAAGTGAAATTCTACCAAATATTCGTTCGACTAAATAAACATTATGCTAAACGTAATTGCCAAATAAAATTCTGCCACGTTATAAGCATGCGATTGTAAATTCGGATATGTAAACATTCGGCCAAACAAAATGCGTTAAACATATTCGATTAAAAAAAAATATACCAAGTGATGCCAAATGAAATTCGAAGCAACGAAATTTTGTCAGATAGAGGTAACCCGCCGGCAACACTACGGACCGCCAATCTGTGAAAATGCTCTCACCGCCCACAATGTGTCACTTTTGCGGGCCCCGCAAAGGGTGATGGGGCGGTGTGAGCCATCAGAGGATATCGGACCATCTCCACGGGGGCTGCCTGCGTTGGACGCACAGGTTCTCGCTGCTATCTACCAGTACAGAGCAGCAGCGAGAGCACAGGGAGAGCGCCCTTACCTTGACCAAGAAGAGCGCGCCCGAAGACAAGCGCAAAAAGCGCTGATGAGAAAGTGGGCGGAGGACCTGGCTGACCTGCTCTATGGCCGCGACAGTATAGAAGCGATACGGCCGGTTCTCAACCGTCGGGTGTGTCATAGAAAGGGGCCGCCCAGCACACTCTTCAAGTGTGCGCAGCATGGGCGCATCAGCCGCGCTCTAGTGGCGCTTATTGGATTATAAAAAAAATAATTGTTGGTTACCTCTTACTCCCGGCCGTAGTTCAGGCCATATTAGGGAGTGAAAAGGCCTGGATGGCAATGGGGAAAGGAGACCGCGGAGAGGGCCCGAGAGGATGATCCTCTGGCGGCCCCTCTCCGACGCAGACGGCGGGGGTCTCTCCCGTCTGGGGGTGTCCCAATATTTTGGGACGCCCCCGTAGTGTGAGGAGGCCCAGCATGAAGGCTGGGCCGATCGCTGGGGAAACATGGTAATCCGCGGGGCTCCATGTCGCCCTATTCCAGAGCGGTAAAGGGTACGGGTAAAGGGTGCGGTAAGGGCGCTATACCCGGGTGCGGTTTATTGGGTATGCCGCCGAATTTGCCGGCGGAGAGTCCCACACTCCCCCACTGCCTTCTCCCGGGCAGTGGCATAGTTCACAACGCATTATAAACACCCAGTTAACAAAAAAAAAAGAAGGGAAATAAACTTGTTCAACCCTTTCCCTGTCCCATGTGCCATATATGATGGATTTTCCATTGTTTTATTTCCTAGACAGTTAACCTATTAATTAGCAGTACATGCATTTCTATAAACAATGGATTATTTTGTTTGTAATTGTTATTTGCTTTCATTTGCCACTTGTCAGTTATAATTTTTCAACATTATCTCTCTTTTCGTAAGTTAGACGTAGTTACTAGGATTTGGTTGTTTGTGTTTGGACCTTATGTAAACTCAATTTCTGATTTATATAAAACTTTAAGTAATTACTTGAACAAATAGAAACGCCTAAAGTTATGTTTATTGAGCTGAAGTATTTATGTATTTTATGATATCAGGGTTAGTAAATTATGGAAGGACCGCAAATTGGTATTTCTCATATTTTATTCACACGACGGCACGCAGCGGGCGGACGTGCGTACTGCAGGGAGTATCACTCATACATAAGTATCAGCCCAAATTAAAAATTAAATCAGTAAACATGGTTTAGAGTCTTTTGAGGGTGAGTTTGACAACATAAAGGTAATCATAGCCTTAACTTGTTTGTCTATTTTAAAATTTGATGGAATTTCACGATATTTATCCTTTGATTATTCGAAACCCACTATTTATTGAAATCATGAAAGCTCATGTTTTAGTTTATTGAACGCCGTTAGTTCAATCAATATGGTGTGACAAACATTTTCGTTAGTTCTGTGTGTTGACGTGGTTTTATATCAACACCTATGATCAGCACACAAATATCGCTGTCCCACAACCGACGGGAGTTGTGACACGGCCACCAATATTTTAGTGCCGGATCCAACATCCGATATCGGAGCTGATAGTGTACATATTTTGTACATTTAACTTGTGCCGATATCGGATCGTCTATGGATAACGATATCGTATCGTTCCATGTGCAAACGCTTTGACCCTGCAGCGGCGATGAGCAGATCGCGTGCGAAGCGTAGGTGCATCCCCGACGCAACTATAGATTAAATCATCGATTTTACTAGCGACCCTCACTAAAAATACTTAATTGTACTTACATTTATTTAAGTTTAAATAATTCATTTCTCCATTATTATAACATACAGTTTACCTCAAATGAGATACATAGTTATTACATAAAATTATAAATTATTTTATGCCTCTAGGGCGCTAGCTGAAAATTCATGTGCTTACATATTCTTTGAGCTTATGTGGTCCAAACATACAAGTCAACAATTTTTTTTAACTTCTCCACACTCAGGGTATCCGAAAATACCCCATGTATGTTACCCGATTTTTTGTAGTTTTCGAGTTATGTTTTTTTTTTACGAATTTTTAAAAATTTCTAGGTTGAGACACTTTTTCGGGTCACTGTAGCGCGACCTGTTGAGATAATAGCCTGATTTTTCTTTATTAATTGAATAATAGTGATGGTTCTGATGAATTCACATCCATAACGCTTATCATAACTCCAAAAAAAATTAGGAAATTGAAAAATTAAGAAATTCTGTTTTTTCCCTGAATTTTAAAGGCCGTTTAAAAAAATCCAAGTCTTTTTTAAAAACTTCACTACTTTCTTAACTAATTACCATGCATCATACTAAAATTTTCATTCAAAATGCCAGAAGTGTAAAATTCAAGTAATCTGTGTATTAACTGAAACTTGATTAAGAGTAAACTAAAAACATCTTAATAAAAAAAAGCCATAAAACGCTTTCAAATTGACCATTTTATTGCTCAATACAGTTAAACATCGTCAAAGCAAAAAAATAAGGCTATAAATGCGTTTATTTAGACGACTTTTTTGGGATAAGTTTTCTTTTTTAAACGACCGGAAATCTATATGAAACTAAAAAGTCACCATTTTGAACACTTATTGTGACGTTTTTTTATAAATAATTCCATGAAGATAACTTGTAATCAAGTTTTAGTTAATACACTGGAGTACTTGAATTTTACACTTCTGATACTTTAAATGAAAATTTAAGTATGATGCCCTTGAAGTTACTCTTTAAAATTTACATGGTAAATAGTTAAGAGAATAATTGTTTTTATAAAAGATTTGGATTTAAAATTTTTGCGAATTTTTTTAAAACCGTCCCTAAAGTTTAGGGGCGGAAAAAACAGCATTTCTATCTTTTTCAGTATCATATATTTTTTTAGAGTTATGATAAGCGTTATAGATATGAAATCTTCAGAATCATCTAGCGCTATTATTCATCTAATAAAATGAAAAATCAGGCATTTATCTCAACAGATCGCGCTACACTGACCGAAAAACTGAGACAACCCAGAAATTTTCAAAAATTCATAAAAAAAATCATAACTCAAAAAGTACAAAAAATCGGGTAACATACAGGGGGTATTTTCGTATGGGGAATACGAAAATACCCCCTGTATGTTACCCGATTTTTTGTACTTTTGAAAGTGAGAAGTGTGAGAAAGCTAAAAAAAATTTAGTGACGTGTATGTTTGTACCACCCTGTATATTCTTATACATAATTAAACTATCACAGTTTTCATATAGTTTAGTAAGTTATTGGTAAGCTGTGCTCCATTTCACAAACGAATCTTAATATTTTCATGTAGGATCTACTGGAAATGATTGTCCACGTATCGCTGTTGGGGAATTTAATGTTTTCCGAATAGAAGGCATCTACAAAATGAAACGCTCGACACACAAAAATACGAAAACAGCAAGCGCCCGTAATACAAGTTTCTTTTATATGAAAATTAAACTCACTGGGGAAATTTGAGGCCCACATTGTTACGAGTTTACATAAATAACAATCAAGAAGTTGCTCATTCTATTGTCATCTATTTATTGTATAAACAGCGAAGGTAGGTAATTATTGAGTGAAATGGAACGTGTTTGCTATAGCGTTCTCTAGTGATGACCTTATTTTGCTGTAACTAGTTAGTTCTTTTCAAACATAAACCAAATGTGATTTTCTAGTACTTTATTTACCTCACTTTAGGCTAACACTAATATTTTAGCTCATCGAAACTAGTTCATTTACAGATTCGAGCTGACGTTGCAAATCCCAAGCTCTTACAAATCCGTTAATTCGACTAGTCTATACTTCATTCATTATAACATTCAAAATAAGAAGCAGGGATGCTAAAATGAATGACAATTTGCATTTGACGTTGCCGTGACGATGACATACCCGAGTATAACCTGGCAAAATTTAAAAACCCTTCCGCCACAATGTATCAAGGGATTATGTAACATTTTAGATTTGGTAGAATTATAGTGGCAGTAAAAACGTGTTTGGATAAAAACCCCTGCTTCTTTTAGGTTTTTACATCGACAATATAGTTTGATGCAAGACAAAATAATTTATTTAAGCAAAAGCCACATCAATTCTGAAGTAACTTTACTTTAAATGAAAATAATTAAGTGTGACAGCTGCTATTTATGTAGATTTTAGTAAATTCAGCATATATCTTAAAAGTAATAATATTTATTTACTTTTACCACAAAGTGTGTCCTAAAAAGAACCTTTTTCACTTTTGTCAATGCTATAATGAATGGAGTATAGGTACCTATAATTACTAGTTGGTAGGCATATCGTACGCGCGGCCATTCTCTGCGAAATCGCATTGTTTAAACGCTCAATGCACTAATTACTTATTCATCAGTGTTCAGGGGAGAGACAATACTGAAAATCATCGCAATACATACAAGGATTTGTGTGTATCTGTTAAATGATATTAGATTATACTGAGTTATTATTATACATACATACTGAGTTATTATATTATACTTACCGTCAAGTTGGTCTCGGGTGGTACTAGTACTAGGTGAAAAGGCAGAACAAGTGAACGAATTTGTGTATCTGGGGACTAGGTTCACGAAGAATGGGCATGAGGGTGATATTGATAGAAGAGTCAATGCAGGAAATATGTTAAATGGAGCGCTGCATGCCTTTATGAACAACCAGAAGGTGTCAGAGAAGGCGCGACTGGCTGTTCACGCGGGGGTGTTAGTGCCGACGCTTATGTACGGAAGTGAGAGGTGGGTATGGCAAAAGAAGGATGAAAGTAGGATAAATGCAGTGGAAATGAGAGCATTGCGAAGTTTGGCAGGAGTGACATTGAGTGATAAAGTAAGGAATAGCATAATAAGAGAGGGATGTGGTGTGAAGGAGGATGTTGTCACAAAAATTGAGATGGGAATGCTAAGATGGTTTGGGCATATGGGAAGGATGGATGAAAGGCGATTAAAGAAACAAATTGACAAGGCGAGGGTGGATGGAGCTGTTGAGAGGGGAAGGCCTAGACGGACGTACTTAGGACAAGTCCAAGACGTGTTTAGAAAAGGTCAGGTCAGGAGTACCCATATTCTCCATCGCAGAATATTTATCAGATAAATAAAAATAAATAAATAAACCAATTATATTATACTAATAAATCAATAGAATTAATGATTGATACACTGACAACACAACACAACACACTTAGATTTTAACATGTGTATGTCATCCTTGTTTATTAAATAAATATTGTTGTTTAGTAACAACTTTATTAATGTAATAAGTTAGTATTCAGAATTAAAAATAATAATTATATGTTTATATTATAGTGCCCTACAGGGTTCATGTGCGCTCCAAAATAATTTTAAGATCTTTATGTACTCACCACTTGATATAATGAATAAATGAAATGAAATGAAATGTATGAAAGGATTAATGAGAGTGGAAGAAGCGCAAGAGGTGTGTCAGTACCGTAGCAAGTGGAAAGATGTGGTATCTGCCTACCATGTTGGAAAAAAAGCGTGATGGTATGTATGTATGTATGTGTGTTCTAAAAAAACACGAACAAAAATCTGTCACTTAGTTTATTTGCAACATAAGTATATATTTTTTTAATTGATCCTAAAATTAAATAACATTTCTGAGTACTGTCAGCAAAAAACCACGCTACTAATGACAGTTATTAACAAGAAATGAACATGGTTAATTTAGCTAATAACATCATTAAAAATAAATTAATCAGTCTTCTGGTCAGATAAGACATTTTTAACCGACTTCAAAAAAAGGAGGAGGTTCTCAATTCCACTGTTTGTTTTTTATTTATGTTTGTTACCTCATAACTTTCGACTGAGTGAACCGATTTTGATCACTATTCTTTTATTTGAAAGCTGGTGCTTCCCGTATGGTTCCATTCGAATTTGGTCTAGTTTAGACAGTGGCATTCATGAGAAAACCATATAAGTCTTAAATCTAGATAGACAAAATGCGCGACAAATTGACGAATAACTCAATATTACGCTAACCGATTTTGAGAATCTTTTTTTATTTGAAAGCTGATGCTGCCTGTGTGGTCCTATTTTATTTTGGTCCAGTTCTGACAGTGGCATCCATGGGAAAACCATATAAGTCTTAAATCTAGATAAACTATATGCGCGACAAATAGGGGCGCGATGCTTTTTTTATTAGAAAAGATATACTTCAAAGGTAGTTTGATGAGAGTTTGGTTAGGTTCTAATTATGGGATCCAGGACAAAGTAACGGAACTCTTCAATTCTCAGGAACAATTGGACGATACTTTTTCGATGTATAAAATAAATAAAAACTATTAACTGAAAATCAAGAAATGAACATCTTCTTATTTGATTTAAACCATTTCACCTTAGACACCTAATTTAAAAATTGTAGTTCTAGCACTGCCTGAAATATCTCTGTCTGACTGTGTGGTTGACTGGTAGAGAATGCCTCTAGGCATTGAGTCCACATAGTTATGTGCAATAAAGAATAAATAAGTAAAAATTTTAACAAAAAAAACCAACTTCAAAAAAACTATTCCAAAACAAAACACTAAAAAGTAAAGAAATAATTGCGTATTCTTCTAAAACTTATACGATAATATAATGTTGGTACAATTATTGTTATTGTTGGAGTCGGTGTCAGCCAATGTAGGTTAACTACCTACATACGTACCTAAACGTGAGATGTAAAAAAAATATATATTACTAGAAACCGGCCTAAATTGGGGTTTTAATTGAGAACACCCTAAACGGAGAACAGGCGTTTGTATTTTTAGTTAAGTTTTTTCATTTTTGGTAGTCTATTAACCGTTTTCTTTGTTCACTGAACTAGTCATTTCATTTGAAAACCAGGTTTATACAAATATGACCTTCTATGTCTGGCTATGATTCACAATTTTATATTGCTCGCTAAAAGCGTAGTGAGGGCTATACAAACCCCGACAGTTCAAAAGTCACGCTTCGCCCGCATTCGACTGTGGGGCCTTATCCATTTAATCGTCTTTGAACTGTGACGTCACGGACAAACCAATACATTTATCGTGTGGCAGGCCATTTTGGCATGTAGATAAAAATTACATTAAGGCAAAGTATGTCATCGATTGGAACATATTGGGCTTTTTTAATCGTTGGCTAAGATAAGGATGCATGTGGCCTAATGGATCTGCTTGTGTTAAAATACTGTATAGATAGATAGATAGATAGATATACTTTATTGTACTAAAAAACAATAGCAGTAATGTTCAACAATTTGTACAACTTAGGCGGCCTTATCGCTAGATAGCGATTTCTTCCAGGCAACCTTTGGGTAGAGGAAGTTCTTAAAGCATAAAGAGTGTGGAGTGAAAACAACTATAAGAGCAAAACATAAAATATTAATGAATACAACTTCAATTAATATTATATATAAAACATACAATAAATAAATAAATAAAAAATCAATATATTGCATATACATAAATAAAAATAATAAACATACATATACCTTACACACATACATAGATTTTTTGGCAAGGACGTCACATCATACTAGACACCAACATAACAACCAGGAGGAGTAGGTCATAGTGAGAGGAAATAGGCTTTGACACGGGATTTAAATACAGGTAGGGATTAAGATAGTATAGTTATTGTTATTATTTCGTTGCGTTAAAAAACGTTACCTATTCTAGCAGAAAGGGAAAAATAACGCGATTCTAGCAGTCATTTTCTTTTAAGAAACATTGACACTGACACCGTATATAAAAAAACATCCTTTTTTCATGACAATCAAGTATGCACCAACCGAAACTTCGTACACGATCAGGTTCAAAGTATTTAAGAGGACATTCGGTCTCTCGCGTTTCGGAATAGGGCACGGGCTTCTAAATTAAATTGTCAAACATAGCATTTTTATAGTGTCGTGTTCTACTAATTGATCAAAACTTTCGACGTCAACGCAGACGGCGTAAAATATAGGACAATGTAAAATACCTCATAATTTAATTTATGAAGCCAAGATAAACTTTAAGCCCACAAAATAGAAGTAAGGGTTCAGAGAGGCTAGCACGAACTATTGACATTATTTTTATGAGTGAACGTGAAACAGACAATGCTGAATTGCAGTGTTATATAATGAAGAAATTTTTGTCATTGCATAACTCGGAACAGAACATTAGGTCTTAGGTATTGTAACATTTTTTTTTAAATTGGGCTGTCAAAAGTTTGGTGGCCAAAAAACTTCAAAATCATTTATCTCTGATGCAGGTCTATGATAAAAACAAAGGAACTCTTCAGAACTGCTAAAACTCTATCTCAATATGTTACTGGTAGTTTTGAATAGGCACGTGTAGCCACTGAGGTCAAGTGCAATGTCACGGGGCCGCGATGCAGCGTGCATGCTACTCATTTGCACCGCCCGGAAAAATGCGATGTATGAACATCCGTCTGCTTTCTCTGACTTCTTACTTTTAACTCATTTGAATGATAACAAAACATTACATTTATAGCTATAAATTTAAGTATGTATTTAGAAATATTTAAGTATGTTTAACAGTCTCTGACACCCATAGTACAAGCTCTGCTTAGTTTGGGGTCAGATGATCTTGGTGTAATTGGTCCCTGATATTTATTTATTTTTTAAAAGTTTTATGCATTTCCATGTAGTATCTATCGTACTATACAAAGAGCTTTTTCACTTTTCAAGCTTTGGTAAACTTTGATGCTATCTGCATGAACCTTAATCTGATACTGTACATTCACTTAACTTCATTTTAAAAAAAGGAATCGTATATTTATGAAAATCTAGTTTACAAATAAGAGCTTCGTGGCCTAGTGGTTAAGCACTCCAATTCGGATCGCGGATCGTGTGGTCCCAAGTTCAAATCTGACCAGAACCAAAATCTTTGTGTTCATTGTTTAATTCCGAATAACTCTCCGGTGATGGAAAACATCGATAAAAAACCAAATCAGCTCGGATAGCGGCGGAAGGATCACCACCTACCACGTTGAGTTCTAATACCATCGGTGAAAAGTAGGCTTCTAAGTGTTTCTTTCACCATAACGGGAACAGTCACTTGCCTCTTCTTGTTTGGGATAAAGTCGTGATGGTATGTAGTTTACTAATGCGCCTAGAAAGTCACCAAATAATATATTTAAAGGTAGCTTTAAAAGCTTTAAAACTCTAGGTTTTTTTATAGTCTGTAAAAAAAGAGTTATACTTCAATATTGAATTGTGATATACTGTCAAAGTATTAACGTTGATAGGATTGATTTTGTGTGCCACATTATTATTATACTTAGGTTTATCACAAACCATCCTGACGACGTGACCATAATTGGGTGGAGTCAATCAATATGTCATTCCCGCATAATTGATGTTTGAGGTAGGGACTAACACCTGTAACGACTATAATAAATAAAACTTCACAAAAAACAAAGCTATAATGATATCCAATAACCTACTCGTATTACTGGTGATTCGTTTGCCAGACTTGGGTCTATCTTAAACCAAGCCTGGCTGGCTGGTTGATCACAGAGTTTTTGTTTGTTTGTTTTTATTTTTTTATTGAGTACTCAAGTGCGCACCATTAGTAATTTATTCCCTTTTTTTACTTTTTTCTATGTATTTGTAAATAATAATAATAGCTACGATATTGTATTCTTCTGTTGCATGTTGTGTTTGCCCTAAATTATTTTTACATTTAACAAACAAACAAACAAAAATATATTTATTTAAATAGACCTGTAACAAGTACTTTTAAATCGTTTAGTTTAAATCATTAGTTTAGGTTATTTTGTAACAAATGATGTAAACAACACCAGTGATTGTTTACATCATTTGTTACCTTAATATTTAAATAAAATGATTTATCACTGAATGTTGTATTGCTTTTTATTGTGAGTATAAATGTCAGGGTGGCATAAGCTCATCTATCTCGTTTCATGTTCACAGCGTCTTCTGTCCAACAATAAAAACCTAAATTACCTGCCAGTTACTTATTTTGCAATTAAAATATAGAACAAAGGCTAACTTTGCGAGGTCCCTCGCCAGCGAGTTTTACTCCTTAAAAAGTTGTTACGTTTGCTTACGTGAAAACTAGCTAACTGAACAGAGTCCGTAGCGATGGCCTGCCTAAAAACTAAACGAAGCTCCGAGGAGTTCGCGTGCAGCCTGGATCGCCGCCCCGAATAGTAAATGCATTTTGTTTTCTATTTCATTTCCATTCGTGAGAACTTAGTTTTGCGTGATCGTTTATTTTCACTTAACTACCGTAAACTTGGCCTTCGAACGTAGTTTAGTGAGTTATATAATGCAAGTAAAAGTTTCTAAAAACGCAGCTTAATGTTTATTTGTATTTTAATAGGTAAACTTAAATAGCCCCTTAAAACACACGGTTACGCCGTAAATCAGTAGCAAAGTTACGTTTCGTAGTCGACGTAGCCGTAGCAGCACGTCGCGTCGGGCGAAGAAAGCGCACACGATTTAACGGACATTTTGTAAAAGTTACAGAAGAAATTTGCTTACTTAAGACATTTTGCGATTTCAGAGTATGTAAGTGTTTTATTAGTTTATTTTTCTATCCTATTTTTAAATTGAAAGATTGACAAACCAGAAAAAGATTGTTAATATGTAATATTTAAATAATATAGAATACATATATGATAGAAAATAATATATTTATAAACAGTTGTTGATATTATGTAGAATGGTTTGCCAGGATTGCTTATGTAGATTATGCAACTTTTTCATCTATATAAATACGAATCAGATAGTCGAATCGATACTTGAATGGGAATGATCAATGAAATAATTAGAATTACTATTCAACAATCAGCATTCGATTTAAAAGCTTGCAGACATTGTACGAGTAAGTGCACTTCGCGGTCCGCCCTGCTATCAATAATACAATTGAAACCTGCATTGCCTAACCTCCAATTAGAGCTTTAACCCATTACACTAGTCGATATTGCATATCATTATCTATAAACACAATTCATTTGATACGACTATTCTTTTACGGTTGAAATTCTAAAAATGCGTAACTAGAGATTGTGTGGTTTTACAACGCTGGATCAAAGTATAGAAAACCATCCGTTTTTGAGTAACTTAAAAAAAATAGCTAATTTATGCGTGTATTTGCTGCGATAACCGGTAAAAAAGACTAAATATTATTATAAGACAAACACACACACACACTTTTACTACACAATTTTAACGAAATGCTAACACAATAATGTATAGAGTCCCCACTGGTATATAAAAGTGTTTAAGTTATTGAGTGTTCCGTTGCATCCATATTCCGCCCTGTTGCAAAATCAAATCAGAATGCCGCGATGTTAATGCTAAATATGAATATTTAAAACTACCTTGATGAATTGCAAATGAACCGACTTCAAAGGTGAACAATTCGGTGATTCGTTTGTTCAGAGTTACAAGTATAATGCAGGCTAAAAAAAAATAAACAGTTTTAATAGAATTCATCCATAGTATTAATAATATAATTTAAGAGTATGATAGTGATTTCTTTGTTGAGTTGCAAGTAGAATACCATCTTAAACCATTAATAATACATATTTGGAAAATTTGTTCATAACGTATACACTAATATACATTTTCACTTCTCATGCTCTAAAAGTACGCCAATATAGCCCTACGAAGCGGGACTAAAGTAACCACTTTAGTCCTTAGGGAGTTAAAAGTAATTCGTTTTTTAACTTCCTTCATGTGACATAGACAAACTCAAACAGCCAGTAATAATATACTATTATCTGTGGGATGTGGACCGTCTTCATTGCGGAAATGTTGAGGGTTAAGTTCCATGGTTTGTCCGCAAAGAAGGTGGCGCCATGTGTTTTAAATTGTTAATCTGTGGTTCAGTTCAGAAGAAAAAACTGACCACGAAAATTTCAGAACTTTTGTCAAGTGTAAATTTGTTCGGTTTTAAATGTGTTTGTACTAAATTGACTATCTTTCTCGCACTCAAAGTGAAAAGTACAGTTTGCACCTCGAGACTAAACGCCAACTTAATATACGCACGTTCCTCGCACGCTCGGGAGTCAAACCACCTCTGGTATATTATGGCTTCGTTTAGTCCCGCGATATAAAATATACTATTAAAAGGTATAAAGTGAAAATTTAAGATAAATATATTTCCTAGTCTTGCCAGATACGAGTATCGATTACGAAATAAAAGTAAACCGTTTTAGCGGTTCGAATTTGACTGGCTGCACAAATGTCAGCAGACCGCCCAAGTAGGTCACCTTATTTGCGCCGACACCGCCTCCCCCCCCCCCCCCCCCCCCGCACTCTCGGCTGTTTCGACATCTGTGGCTAATTAAACACTTCTATTCCGACTAAAGAGGTCACAGGAGAGCCTACTTCATGGTCTGAGAAAACCAAGTCTTCTATAAATCAACGATTTCGTTGAGAAAATTTCCATTGAACGATTGACTGTGTTATTATTTTATTCAGCCCAAAAAAGGAGATTGGTAATTCCTAAAAATAAACAATATCAAGACTATTTCTAATATTATTCCTTAGTAACACGATACCTCATAAAACGGTTTTAAAATTGAAAACAATGTTTAGTGCAAAAAAAAACAAACTACAAAGCAAGTTGCTTTACATTGCAATGGATACACGTGCCTTACACCGCAGTATGTTGTACCAGCGACACAATTTAAATAGCACGTTATATTTTTCTAGGCAAAGTAACGGGAACAACTTATCGCTACAATTATGTTTATAACGCTGGAAATCTGATAAACGGACCGTGTAACAAAACGATTTATGATGATTAGATATTGCATGTGATTAGAAAAAATGTGATGTTTACGCTAGCATCGATGATCGATGATTTGGCGATATTTCCAAAGGGATATGACATCGGAGCCTTCAAGAAGAGAGAATATTCCCATTTAAAAGGCAAGCAACGCATCGGTGACACCTCAGGTGTTGCAGTTGTCCTAGGGCGGAGGTGATCACTTTCCGTCAGGTGACCTTCCAGCTCGTTTGCGAGAGCAATAGTAATTATTTATTTATTTATTTTATTTATTAACAATTACAAAAAGAGCTTACGTTTCTAAAGCTGCTTACAGTGTAACAAAACCATTTTAGGTTTGAACGTACACTGGCGATCATCGCCGAGAGTCCAGAAAAACAAAGTAATTATATTAACTAGGTGGACAGAAACACATTCAGAATGTGGGTGTAACTACATTTTTTTTCCCTATCGTGCCTTATCCTATTTTTTTCCCAATCGTCCTAATAGGGAGTAATAGGGATATTACATGAAAAAAATGACCCCAAACTAAGTATAGCTTGCACTATGGGAGCCAGAGACTGATACGTACATAAATATTTCCAAATAATATACTTAAATCCACCTCAGAGGTTGTTTTGCCACTTTTTTTTTAGTTTACGCCCACAGTATAAGATTTAGTCATACACATTGCAATTTTGTAAGCATCACTTAGAATCACTTATTCATATTTGTAATAATTTAGGTAACCAACTCAGTCATTCTCTTAGTTATAAGTGATTACCAAGAAAGCCCTCTGTTTGCAAAGGACAGCCCGACAAACGAGGAGGGCCTGATTACCATGTAAGATGAAGTGGACTCTGAGCATCGCTTCTAATCCCTTTGTTAGCGGACTAATTATTGAGTAAAATTTTCTGGGTAAACAGTTTTACTGAGTGCTAAGTGACTACTAAGAGACAAGTTCGCTAAAGCGGTGAATTTAATCAAAATTATCAAAACTCGTCAACACCCCAAAGCATTCATAAACTTTACAAATTAAAATGCACTGTCGGAGTTGGTGGGAAGTTTACTTAAATATGGTAACTTGATATAAACTTTATAAAAATGTAGGTTGAAGTAAGTACGAGTACCTACTATAATGAGCAGAGGGGTAGAAAAACCTGGTTCTGAAGCTAGAGTAAACGAATTCAATTTGATACTGTGATGAGATGTTCAAAACTGTAAATAGTTTACCTTATACGAGTAATTCGATGAGATTGTTGTATGTTATTGGTAATGATGACGATAAAAGTATTAACGTTCAAAATACAGCACTTTTTTATTACACTAATCTACGTATTTTACATTTTTTTTGTGATAATATCCGTTAACCAATTAAAACTTCAGTTCTGACCCTAGAAATAGAAACTACTTTATAACTCTTTTTAACTCAACGTGGAGCTGCATTTAGCCTACAGTAAAATTTGCCTGATTTGACTGTCAGTGGATTAGCATTGAACAAATTTAAAGGCAACCTTATGTAACGGTTTCGTAAAATGAATTAATTATGAAACATTAATTTCTGAATACTTCAAATTACTTATGTTTAGCCAAAGAGAAAGATTAGTTGTAACAGTTCAAAGAAATTACGTTAACCCTTTCAAGCCTAAAGGTCAAATTCGGGATAATCCTCGAAGTCTGCTCGAAGTCCTCACAATACAACGGGATGATTCGAAAGTGGCAGGTATTACGAGTACCATGACTTTATGTATTTTAAGCCCCCTAATAGGGTAACGTATGTTGAATATTAATAAATTACTACTAACGTAAATTAGACTTACGTCTAAATTTTAACTGCTAAGGGTCGCTAAAGGTTGCGGTATACCGGAAGATTATTTAAATTAGATATTTCCAATTTAACATACGCTTTAGTTATATAATTTTTGTTACGGTATAATTTGATCCGTACCCACACACACAGACGCATACACACATACACAAATATATATATATATATATATATATACATATATATAATACATATATATACTGAATTAGTCGCTTGCCTCACCAATGGCCTCACCAAATCACCTCATTCATTTTATATTTTTTATTACCGATGCTATTTTTAAAGAACAAATCGCTATAGAGAATATACAATAGCATGTTGAGGTTGACCCTAGGTTCCGCATTATTTGTTAACTTGGGCCTAAAACCCTGACGTTTATTTATTAAAATTACCAAAATATATTTTGTATTCTTAAATTATTGACAATGCATTGGTATGTTTTTTTTTCAGATTGGATGATTCATAACAGCTTTTGGTTTACACACTGTGTATCTAAAAGAAACCATATCTAAACACAATATCAAAAAAAGAAGTACTGTATGTACCCTTGACATTTGCGTTTAACGCAACCTGGCAAAAAGTTTTTCAATTAAAACCTTCCAGGTTATAAACATTTGCATGCAAAATGGTTGAGCAGGCAACGTCGTTAAACTGAAACACCAGAAAAGGGGGACTGCTTCCGAACCCTCGCCCACCGGTATTTTAAGAGGAAAGCCAATTGGAGGGAAGTCTAATAATGGGTAGTCAATCGTAAATACCATGTTTGTATATTTTTGTGGATTTTTCGGGCGCGAGAGATTGCCCAGCGATCTATTTCAAACTTCGGTGGACCGACGTTACTTTTTTTTAATGCCCGTCAAGATGACCTCACTCCACCTGATGGAGGGTGGTCGTGTGGTCCTGATATGAGGCTGACAAGCGTGTGTTTCAAGCATGTAGACATTGTTTTTAAAAACTGACCACTTTTTTTAAATATTGAATGTCTGTCCACGACTTTTCATTCTGTTTTTTAGTTTTAGATCGCGTTTTTGTTAAAAGTGGCCATTTCTAGCAAAAACTCGGTGGCGGTAGTTGGCGACTAAAATCGCCTTGAGTATAAATGGTACTCACAGCCATATAATTATGCGAAAGACTCTGAAATAATCAACACGATAATTATAAAGCAGCTGTCTTCAAGAGATGGAAACAAAGCTTAAGTTGTGCTAAACTCTAATGGTAATCCTTTAATGTAAGGTAAGGCAGAAAGCTTCTAAAGACTCAAAGTCCATACGATAACACATAAATAAATGTAATATGTGTAACCCTTGGGTTTCCTCTTAAACAATAGGCTGGCCAGGGGTGCTCAAACTTAACTCATGCTCTGTGTAACAAGTGTGTGGCAGCAATCAGATTTGAACACAAAAGTCAAGGTTGATTTTAATTAGGACTGTTTACAAAACTGCTTAGACTTACAAATTCTTTACAAATTATTGGACTATGTCACGGGGAACCTCTTTGATATATTGACATTACTCTAAAGCAAATAAGACTGTTGATAGAACCGATGCATGCGAAAGATAGACAGTGGCTTTGATGTGTCATTCACATTCTGCGTAGCTATGCCGCATCTGCAAACATACAGCCTCACTTGAGTGAGAGAGACGTGAATCTGAGTAATCATAGTAAACAGAACAAAAGCGAATGCTGCAGACTCGCTCTTGAGCGTGCGCGAGGTCCAGCATTAACTTGATTACCGCTTCCCTCCGCATTCGAGTGCACACGCTTCACACTGTTCGCAGGATCCGTAGCGACGCCTCATAATCTCGTTATGTTCCCTGAAACACAGAATTCGTTATGTAGTATATGTGTGTTAGTACAGCCTTTATGCATTCCGTTGGGCTCACCTCAGCTATAAGGTGGTATGAGTCACTCGCTTTATGTGCTATCCAAAAAAGAACTTATATATTTACCTTTAGAATATTATCTAAATATTATTTTTCTGTAACGTGATATAATTATTTGATTTTAATTTCAACCTTTAACGGTAGCGTTTTTGGAAAAACTATCACTTAATCGCAATTTATTACAACAAATTTCTTTAACCATACCACGGTAAGCAGATGTTCTTTTACCGACATAGAACAACTCCGCTCGAAAAGCTCGTTTCGTCGAATTTTGTTTTCACATTATTTGTCATAATTGTCAGGAAGGAATAAAACATTTGTTATCGTACGCTATTTATGCAAGACAAGTGTGGCCTTCCATTCCGGCGCGGTGTCGCGCGCTATCGCGTCCCGCAGCGCAATCACGGCCCGTTACGGTCGCGCCGGCTTGGCTTATGATTACGCAACGTGCTTATTTTTGCTTAACCAAACACAAGACCTTTTCTGACTGTAAATATTATGCGAGGACTTAAGCTTTCAATAAATAAACTAATACTTACATTACGAAAATAGAAATAGTTTAATATTAAACTAGTCGACAGGTCTTATTTCACCGCCGCCATTCTCCATACTCTGGATAGGAATCCACTAAGTATCAACAACGCTAACTCGATCAAACACATGTGCTGGAAGAGCGTTCCACGTCTGGAGGGTACGACAAAAAAACGAGTCACTCTATGCCTACATTCATTAACAGTGTTATATTAGCATTTTTGGAGAGTTAAATGCAATATGTTGTTGCTTCTCATTGTTGGTTATTGTACAATTAAAATAAAAAACATTAAACAAGACTTTTCCATAATTTAATGCATTTGAATCTAAATCACATATATTGCGGCCTTAAGATAAGATAAGCAAACCCAAATTTCACATTGTTTTTTGAAATATTTTCATCAAATACTTGAATCTACCGAGATCCAAAACGGAGGCAAAACACACTCGAACTGGTAGCGGAGTTTCCAAAGTGGACGACTTCCGACTCAATTTATAATAAGAATCGATTTTTAAATTAAATAATGTTAGGACATCTCACTAAACTTTTTTTTAATAGTAAACATTAGATGTCATAAGAATTTAGAAGCTGTCTTTGATATAGGTATAAAATCTAATAAATACAATATCTATTAGTAATCAAATTAAAAATCACAAAGCAACAATTAACAATTATTAAAATGAACCTAAAACTAAAACCTTAAAAAATATAATAAAATAACTAAAATATATTATTAAGGAGTCCCTATATGCAAGGTTTCGAAGATACTGGCAGATTTCCCCTTTGAAAAGCCAGACTTAAAGGTATAAAATTCAGTTTTGATGTTAATTAATGGGTAACTAATTTCCAAACTCTAAATTCATTGATTCTAAAAATTAAACATGTACTAGTCCCATGTCAACTTCAAACATTTTTTGCATCCAATAATAATTAATAACCCGAGACTTTTGTTACATTTATGCTCATAGCCATATCCCAAATGCAAGTCAGAGGCAAGTTGACTGTCATCGTCCTGTTCGATCACATCTTTGGCCCATATACTGCATATATTTAAGGGCCCCAGACATCGCCATAGGTACCTATAACAGGAAGCATCATTGCATGAGTTTTTTAGTAACGCAAACTTTAAAATGCATACAAAACAGGTGACTATTCGCCAATTTTAATACGTTCACTGCGGATCACCCACAATCGGCCCGATGCGGTGCCAACTCAATGTGAACTCGAGGAAAAATAGGTATTTCTCGCTGGTGCGGAACCTGTGTCCTCTGCATTTTAACGAGTAC
Source organism: Udea olivalis (assembly GCA_947369235.1). Lineage (NCBI taxonomy): Eukaryota > Metazoa > Arthropoda > Insecta > Lepidoptera > Crambidae > Udea > Udea olivalis. The sequence goes on along the minus strand of OX376349.1, from coordinate 5,570,987 downwards.
GATAGAGACAAATATAGTTTTCGATTTGTGACTAATACCTAATGAAGAAATATAGCAATTTAATAACAGCAGCAGCCTTTTTCGATTGCCGCCGCACAGAAGATAAAAAAGACATCTCAGTACGGGAGAGGGCCTGTTTTGGTGGATGACCGCTCGCGACCTGTTGCCGCACCGTGCAGATGCTTATACCGCTTCGAGCCGCTGGTAGTGTTGTGCTTGCTACGGGAAGTTTTTCTTTTAATCCTTTTAACATCCTTTGATGCTATGACATACCATTACTTAGATGTTATGTATGTATTTTTAAATTTTGCATTCTAAAGTTATGGATTCACTTGTTATGCATTTTAAAGTTATAAGTAGTTTTTCTGTTATTCTGGATTTTGGTGATAATGTCAAGTAATATTATAGATTTTCAGAATGTGTTTTTTCATTGTTAGATGAATTAAGTCTATGTCAAGGCTGTTAAGGATTTTCAAATTAGGGTATCAAATTTTGTTTGAAGGCCAACCTTATTTTAACCTTGTGTATTTAAACTAATGCCCAGCATAACATTTTTTTTTAATAAACAGAACCCAACCTGGGTTACGTTTGTTAAAAAATAATAAAATAATTGACTCAATATTTTATTTTCTTTTACCATTTCATCACTACAAAAATTACACTCTAGTGCGGTATCGGTCCTTATCAACCTGATATTTTTGATTTATTTCTCTTTGGACTGGCCTTTTGGTGCAATGGTGATCCTGCCTTTAGCATCGGAGGTTGTGGGTTTGACCCCTACCCAAGACAAATATTTATGTGACGAACATTTCACATTGTTTTGTGTTTGTTGTGTGTCTGGGTATTATGTGTGTAAGTGATACATGAGGATTCTAAAAATATAAAAAAGGGATGTACTGAGGCGTTCACATCAACCTTTACAAAACCATTGCAAAATGGGTCTTATGTCCCAGATTGAACGCCTCTGTACAATACGCATTGACTAAGATAGAGAATAATATCACCAAGTGGTATCGGGCGGCCGAAAGGAACCGCTATGCCACAGTAAGAAAGTCAAGTGAGGGCCTTTTGGACTGCCGCCGCACCGGCTGAAAGTGTCCATTTTTTTTACGCAGTAAACGTGTTGAGCTGAGAAATAAACTTGTTATTGCACAGGATTGTTAGACAAAACAAGTACTTAGGCACAGCCAAACATTGAACCTACCACTTATGAAATTGGTACCTAGACATTGAACTAGACTTCCCAAAGCAGCTTAGCTGCGCACCGTCCCGTTCGGATGAAAGGGTTGATCGTTGTGGTTTCACCGAGAGGCTACATTGGAGGCAACAAAGCTGCTTTTTCAGTAGATATACAGTTACATTTCAGTTGTTTGAACCATTTAAGTGCATAATAGTAGCTTCTATTCACATCGATAGTAACCACGAGGTACTCCTCAGTACTAGATATATAAAGCACTGAGATTTCTTGAAACCGACTGCCTTTTTACGGTGGCCCATTCTCCATATTTAAGCCGCTAGTGAAATTGCCTGGAAGTAATCCTGCTAGAATGTAAAGGTTGCCTAGAAGAGATCACTTTGTGGCGATAAGACCGACTAAATTGTACCTATCTCTCTGCTTCAAAACCAGTTGTACGTTGATTTTGTGCAATCAATAAGGTAAAAGCTCCTATTACAGAGGCAAATGGCAACATTTGAAAGTGAGAAAGGAAAATAAGCATTTACAAATAACATAAAGAATGAAAATTTTTTGTTCCGACAAAAAGATAGATTATATTTTACATTGCTTCTGACACTGTATGTTTCTGAAGTGATTAAATACATAAAAATATATATTTAAGTGCTCAGGTCGATTTTCCCTACAACGGAGGTATAACTAAGGTTCGAGCTAATTACGGCGGTAGTCGGCTCCAACAACAGAGGGTCAGAATCAGAACGTTAAATGTACTGGGGTTCCTTACATTAACATTATACTACTGGTTTGTTTTATGTTTAGGCTCTGAACTATTTTCCCTATTAGATCGGGAACTACGGTAATGAAACCTGGGCACTAAATGTCACAGAATATAAATGTCACATATAGGATTTTTTAAGTTTATAGTTTATTATTATAAAAACAAATCTTCGTCTATATTTTATTTTACCCTTAGTGATTTGGCAACTCCAATAGCATAGGTCTGTCATGTTTTTTTTTAATCCCCGTGGGTTCCATAGTTACAATAGTCCCGTCAAACACTAACCGTTGGCTTTGCACTATTTATTTTCACAGTCTCTCTCTACTTACGTTTACTTCTACTTTGTACGTTTTTGGTTTCAGAATTATCAAAAGAACGATCGAAGAATAAAAATAGAAGTTTATTTTTGACGACACGATTGGCGTAGTGCGCTGTAGCACGGTTTCTCGCCTCGATTTCCGTAGTGTCCCGGGTTCGATTCCCGGTCGGATCTTCGATACGAAAATACTTCTGACGCTCTTTTTTCCCTAATACGGATTATACCAACGTATTAGGATTGACCTTTAACATTCGTTTCCTATTACTGCTTTATTTTGTTTTTCTTGGTTATAATATATTCTATTACAAATATGAAAAAGCATTAAATATATGGTAATAACAACAATAAATGTATCATATAAATAACATACTGATGAAATTGAACAGTATATTTCTATGAAAAACTCAATTATATTAATATGAGTGTACTTACCTGAGTCGCTCCGCGTTTATATAGGAACGTCCTTTCACATCGCCGCCGTGGCAGAGACTGACTTATTCTGAAGAGTACGTCTACGTTATATTCGCAAATGTCAGACATGTAATAAAGCAAAAGACTTTGAACTAGTAAATTCCATTTTCGTGTACCTAAACTAATTTCAATGAGAATAAATAATGTAAATAAAAATACCACCGTAATTAGAGTCGATTTTGGTTACCGCCGTAATAGGAGGCTTTACCTTAGACATTATTTACTGTATTTTAATTATCTTGAACAGGCTTTTAACAATCAATAGGAACGATCTTTGTTCAATATTGCTATCGTTGCATATCAGACACAACCACCTCTGGTGTCCCAGTGAAATCAATCAGCTGACAGTCCGGCGCACCTGCACAAAAACCCAGGCTGACCCACTTTTCTATTCAAATATACGTCTGTGAGTTGAACAAAGCCTTTCAGCTGTAAAATAACATCGTCCCTTTTGTGTTATTCTTGTCATAATGGCCACGGAATTAAGACAACGGAGGGTGGAGGGGTTCGCCGTTCGAGAGGTCATCGGCGTTATTGGAGGCCCATCGAAGCGCTTGTGATTTCTTACTGTTCGCTCTTGACGCGAGGGCCCTCGTGCCATCAGCCGTACCTTTAAATGGTTGGCTTTTGACACTCCTACTGTCTATCAATATAGGACTTTTTCTGTCACAGGTTGGTTACAAACTGTTATGTGTTCCCCTTCAGCCGTGCACTACAAGTCCAAGTTATCATCGACTCTTTTGTTCCCACTTTTGATTCTGTTTATATATTCATTAGATAGTAACGCTCTATGGTAGCACCTACTGCATGCGTGGCTGCTTTATGCTGTTATAATGTAACTAAAGAATCTGTTTGTTATATATCTTGCAAAATCTGTAGAATTAACAGTTTGACTGTGTTGTTGACTGGTAAATAATACCTTTAAACATTCAATCCTGCTATCATAGTTTTACCTTGTGAATAGAGAATAATTAAATGAAATTTAATTATAATTCGTATTACGGAAGTTATCATTTCATGATAATTTAGTAAGGTTATATAACTAGGTACTTAGGTATTATGAAACAGCTTCCTAGCTAGGTTAGTGAATATGATGAAAAGTATACTCCGTATTTGGAAATAAATTGTACAAAAGGTTGATAACTAGTGTTACAAACACAAATACTGGCCAAATTCCGATCGATCTCTATACAATGTGAACAGATGTCCTGAAAGCAACACCCTTAACTTTCGGCTACTCGGCTGCATTGTTTGTTTGATCAATACAACATGTGGCAGTACTACTTAACACTTGTAACTGTACTTATGTACATACACTGCACCGTTGTATAACAACGGCAACGTTACGTAACGTACTCCTATCTCCAGTTTTCTTCGTACGAAAAGCTTCGTAAGAATGCAAAGCGAAAATGACTACAACTCAACACCATTTCGTAGGTTTCGAAGCTGACAAAATCTCTCATATTAAAGGAATTATAGCCATAGGTAGGTTAGTATACTAGGCGAAGGTTCTTATACTTCATTGTGCCGAAACCAAAATAGCTATAAGTAGATACAATTTACATCTCAACAATTATTTCTCATTTCACTTCATTCGTGAAATAGCGAATGCCCATGATGATTGGTGAGTATGCTAGACGAAGATACGATGGAGAATGGCTTATCCTGAAAAAAAATGCAACAGGTATGGAACAATAATATTTAAAAATACTACGTGAGTAAAAAATGCATGTAAATACGAGTACGGATAAAAATATGATTTTTGATCTGCAAGGGGTTAGGTTCGATTAAGGTATATTTATCACATACTGGGTGATTAAAGGAAATACGGTATACTGAGTACGTGATGCTGACAGGGATTGATAATAAAGTTGTTTTTATTAAGTTGTATTTTAAGGTTTTCATATAAACAATATAAATGTCCGTCCGTTTTTGTATGTAATCTGTAAGATAAAAGTTTTTCAGTAAAGAAGACACTTAGTGTACCCAAGTCTACAACACCTTTTGAGTAGGTATGCCATTTCATTGTCCTTGCGGTATCAATAATCACCCATTATTCCGTGTTATTGACTTGCCCAATATCCGACTAATTTGATTGTTTATTTATTCATGTGTTCGACTGCATTGATTTGATTAATGGTGGCAGCCCGAGGTCCCGGCATGTCAATCAGCTGTTTGGGCGACCTCCGCCGCTCCCTACCGCTTCGTGATCGCTTCCTCGGCGATATTGATCAGCCGCGATGAGCTTTTTTGGTAGTAATGGTAACGCCACTTTGTAACTTTCGTGATTAATGACTTTATTTGGCCCTGTAATAAACGTCTAATCGGGTGGAAAATCAAGGATAGGATGGTAAACAAGTTCTTTTCTTTGGATAGAAGTTGATTTGCATAAAATAACTGGAAAAGATTACTCATCCTATATTTGCATTTTATTAAATTTAATTTAATTCGCAATGGAAACACATTCAGCACTGTTTTAAAAATTGATTGTATCCTACCTACAATGGTGGCGTGCGGAAAAGGGACAAAAATACACTCAAGGGAATAATTACGAAACATGTTTTTTACGTTAAATCAGACTATTCGAACTGTCGCAGACACATCACGATCACTTTAGGAAAATATTTATCATAATTGGGGGTGGAGTGTCCCCTATTTTTTAAGTTCTAGCGGTTTCGTTAAACAAAGTTGAGAAATTACCAGCAAAACTTTTAAAAAGCTTTAAATAAATGACCTACCTTTAAAAGGCACATCGCGATAAATCACCTGGTCCACCTACAATACATGTTCCCTCGTTCCCTAGTCCGTGACGTCCGTGCTCGGGCGAGAGGTCGCAGCGACCTATTCCGAGAGCAGTCGGCCGCCTAGAAACACTGTGAATATTTTACGAGAATTACTTATTTTTAGGCTTTATTTTTCGAGTACAGGTAAAATCAGGTGGGTGAATGCAGGTTGTTCAGGCGAAATGTACTGGGTGGGCGTCTTTCAGTAACTATTAATGAATCTGTTAGTCTTACTAACCTTAAGGATATTTAAAATAATAAAGTGTGGAACGAGCTAAAAATCCTCAGTATTGGCTATCGGATTTAGGATTTTGTTCACCCGGTAAATCAGAAATCATCCATCGTGAAAAAATATTTGGTATTGCACGATGTTGTAAGTTGCTATGATCGTGTTGATCAAAGTTTACCTACACAAAGCATACTATCAACTAAATCGGGTATTGTTCATTATCATTAGGCAGACTGGCCCTTTGTTGCTATGGGCTATGGCAGAGGTCCTGCCTATAACACCAATCGCTAGGTAGGTTTAGATTACTTCCTACCCAAGACAAAATTTACGTAATGCATTTTTGACCGTTCCGTGTCTGGTTGCAATTATCTATTTCCATCGATGCCTGCAAAGCCTGCCAAGCCGATGCCTCCTGCGTCGTTGACTTCAAAGCCTGGAGCTTTGAAGTCAACGACGCAGGAGACGTCTGCCAAAGGGGAGAGGTATCGTACAAGGCATTGGCGGTGTCGCTCGACATCGCCAATGCCTTGTACGATTTTAGAAATGTTTAGGTAAGTTTATCGGTTTCAGGAACCCATTGTTCAAGCTCTACGTAGTTTGGGGACAGATGATATAGATATTAACTGACCCAGACGTTTATTTATTAATTAGGTCAACCGGGTCAGAGTTTTTCCAGCCGCCTTCTCTTAGCAATTAGTTTATCACTGCAATAAAAATGGGCCTAAGGCGGCGTTCCGCCAGATTGCTCGGAAAACCCTTTTTTTTCGATTCAGTGGTTTAGTTTTACCACGCATCTTGCTAATACGAATTGGCAACACAAAGTGAGCTTTTAAAAAAAACAATATAAACTAAAGATCGTTCAGGTAAACTTCTTGGCATACAACATACAGATCCATCCAAATACACCCGGTTTTAGGCACCAACTCTTTCCAGAATCAGTGTGACAGTTTCGCAAGTCGGTAAACAGCTGAATTCTTAATAGAAAGTACTAAAATCAGTACTTAATTGTGTATTCATAAAGAGAATCGTCAGAGCAGTAAACAAAACTTACGAGGGCATTATCACAACGTGGTCCAACACTAATGCTCGCTGTGCTGCGGCCGGCTGGCTGTGACTCTATGAAGCCATAAGTTACGGACACGCGGGGTAAACACTAACTTGTCAGTGGACAAATAGCGTCGCACCAGTCCTAGAAGTAGTTATCTATTCTGGTATTGTTCTGAATTTTAATTGCAAACAGAAACACATGTAATTCAGATTAAAATAAAAAATATATCAAAGCATTAACAAAAAAAGAGAGCGTCTAAAAGCTATTGCGCTTTTAAGCTTCATTTTATACTTACTTTTTTACAGAATTAATCGAAATATAGTAGTAGCAAGCCCACTGACCAACGGTAGTTGGGGAATTCTCTGTGGGTAGAGATATGTTCGACCTGGGCTGGACGTCCGTAAATCAGGCTTCGCTCGCTCCGCTCCGATCGACGGTCAACTTCAACGATGTTCTCGATATAAATATAATAAATACATAAATAAATATGCGCCAGACAACACACTTCTTGTAATGGTCTCGAAGTAGGGATTATTAAATCCCTGTGTTACGAGGTACCACACAAGGAAATAAGCTAGGGGCTTCTCCCAGCACACCCAGACCGGAGTCAATTCAGAAAAGATCGTTTCCTGAATTGACCTGACCGGGAATCGAACCCGGGACACTACGGAAATCGAGGCGAGAAACCGTGCTACAGCACACTACGCCAATCGTGTCGTCAATATGTACAGCAAGTACGAAAATGTTTGACGATTAATGTTTAATAAGATTGAACTTGTTTGAAAATTAATTGCACTCTGAGTAACCACGTGTTTAATGAAGTGTGTTTAAACATATGTGCTATAATAGTACGAGTATTTGTAGTACTAAGGAGTCAATTCGTATTTCACAGCTCAAAAACGGTTCAGTTCAGATAACTAATCATTTACTTTGTTTAGTTTGAAGCCCCGTAACGGCAGTCCAATTTCGTACTTAGATGGACTTTGGCACTGCTGATACCTTCTGCGTAACAAATTTGTTTCTGTATGATGTTAACGCATTAACTGGCCAAACGATACGAAGTTTGGAAGATGGGAGATAAGCTGGGGCAATATTTGGGTCATTACCACAATTGGTTAGCGGGCTTCGACTACATGTTGTGATAAATACGATTTTAATGGCCCCTACAAATGAAAATATATTACTTTGCCCTTGGGAATATTGGAAAAGCTTTGCTCTTTTGTAATTGAAAAGTAAATGAATTTTTGTTTTTTCACGGGGAACGATTTGCAATGAAAAACGAAACTCAAATTTGTTACTATGTCTAACTTTGAATTCATCATCATCAATTGAAGCCATAAGAAATCTACAGCTGAATATAGGCCTCCCACTAGGTTTCCAAAGCGTCTGGTTGCAGGAGGTCTGCATCCACCGGAATCCTGCTACCATTACCAGTCGTCTGTCTACCTTGCGACAACTTCGAAGTTTCTTTGACCAAAATAACTAACATTAAACTTTTACTGGTTATACGTTAATACGTTAATATAGCTAAAGCAAAATGATCTCATCCGAAGTCCGATTGACTTAACTTCAAAATTAATTTGTTTGACAGATCCACGCTCGAGATAACTCAAACATTATCAACGTAATTTCCGAACGACCTTACCTCATAATTTCCAAAGGATTTATGGCGTTTAGACGGATTAGACGGACGTTGCAATAGACAGTGGTCAAAAACACAAATTCTGAAGACATGTTAAATGATAATGTTAACAAGTTATATAATATGATAATAATTATCCTGAATTATTACCCTAGAATAAGCTTAAATTTTAAATGTAATGTCAAATAACATTAGCACTTTATTATTCTTCGAGCAGACTTACAGTTATTCACATTGAGTTAATTTACTTACTTCTAGAGCAAGGGATCATAATTATATAAGAAATATAATTTGAGTTTATACATATATTTGTGGATTACTTTGTGCTTTCGGTGCTTATTACACGTTTAGTTATTCTATTTTTGTCAATGAAATCACAAGAAAACCGTAAAATATAGCGTGCGAGAAGGCACTGCATAGAGTTTAATATAATCTCATGGGCGGAGACTTCTGTTTGCAATCTCTGCAATTCCTAGTCCAAGAAATTACTGCTAGCGCAGGGGAAGTTTATTGCTGTGTGAAACATACTACCTACCTTTATTAAATTTTAGACACCCATTGCATCACGTTTTCTATCTAGCTTCATTTTTTCTTAATATGGGTATCAAGTACCTACTCAAATATAATTTGGTCTATGAACTTTTTTTGTCTTAAGACATGTTAAAATAAACATCTATTTGACAGTGCGGCCCATTCCGGAGGGTTTTCGGAATGTTGTGACTGCTCTACCCATATAGTTTTTATAGAATCATCATCATCCGTGCGGTCTATCCCGGCTGCAAGCCTGCACTAGTGTGTGGGGTCCCAGGGATAGGTCCCAGAATATATTCTTAGCCCACTTCGCGCGCTTTAGTTATTTTATAGAATGACGGCTTTAAATTTATTAGATAGGTACTCCTCTCTATTCATCGAAAAACGAAGTATCCTAAAAACAGTAATGACAATAATATTTTAACAATGAGCAATGTCTCTTTATCGCAGGTGCAATTCCGATGGTGACAGCGACGGTGTACTGTGCACCGGCGCTGCTTCGGTACGGCGCGCTAGCCTTCTACTGCCTCGGCAGCCTGCTCGGCCTCTATAAGGTAAGACCAGTGCTAAGTGCTCTTAGTGCCCCAAAGCACAAGCAGTTTGCCGCAATTCGGTTTGCCGTTGTAGCAGGCAGGCCTCCCTTTTCTTTTTGGTACTTTGAGTACGACGTGAGGTTCGCAATTTTTTTTCAGATTTTAGTACAAATAAACAAGATAAACCAAGAATTCAATGTTAGTGTCGTTCTTAAAAATGTGATTGAACAAAAGAGATTCAAGTTGCAACATAGATTTTTAAGCACTTAAAGTCCCCCTCAGCGTAATGTGTCAGAGCCCCAAATAGTTTAAAAGGTGCTGGTGGAAGTCTGCACTTTGAAGCTCACTGCGGCCATTCTTGAACCGCTTCAGTAGTCTTGAAAATACGCCGCACTGCACCGCACCAGGCAGTAGCTGCGTTTGGCCGTCCGCATGCCGCTAGTGTGTTGTTGCTCTTTACTGACCACATCCTCACCAGACTCAAAAAGTTCGGAGCCAAAGTGTTCGCACACCACGTCACTATCATATAAAAATGGTCAATTGATGTATGGTAGATAATATGAAATTACAAATAAACCGTGCGTTCCCCTAAGAGCACTTCAAGATTATTGGATGTCGAACATATCTCAAATATTTACTGAACAATATAAATATGACTATGTTAAATTAATTTCGTTAGTCGTTTACTTATTTGGCAGAAAAGGCCCTATTTAAGTCAAGATATTACGGATCGTTTCGTATCATGTCATTTTTTATTTAATGCATTCTCTACTTAGTTTTATCCAAAACATACTTACCTTAATAATGATGATTGATTAATGTACTATCCTTGAAACATTACAGATAAAGCTTATGGTAATTGCCTCTGATAATATAGGTTCGTGTTTAAAAATTATGGTTATGTCAAAAGTGACTTTTGCCTGCCTTTATTAAGAATTCATAACATAACATTCCATCACCTTTATTTAAAAATTCATGAGTTGTTATCTTCAAAATGTTTATTTTTGATAGTGAGTGTACCCCAGGTTCATACCTAGTAAGTAATACTGAGTAATGAGAGATATCAGAACAACTATCTGTAAGTGTTTCTCATTCCCACCCGCTGCTGACGTAAAACAATTTTCCCAATGAGTGTACTTATCCCATCGCTCACCCATTATGTTCATTGTAAGTGCCTATACTCATAGACTGTTTTTATAAAGAAACCCAAAGATTGGAAAACCCATAGCAAAAATATCCTAAAAAAAATATTGTTTGTTATAAAATTAGCACACTTCCTGAGGGGGCAAATAAACACTGGTTTAATTTTTCAACTACTAGTAGGTTTCTCATCTGCTTGTTTCTACTTACTTGCTTGGTTTGAGGTCATCAGTCCCCAAAATTGAAGCTCTGAAGACTGATTAAAAACTTTACTTAGATCCTGGGGTGAATGTGGATGGAACGCACGAACTTTGGCGCTAGAGACAGGACTGCTACAATTTAGTCAACAGGGCAATGGTGCAGTGCATAGGCTAACTACCTAACTGTAATCACGTATGTGTGTGTTCAGGCGATGCGCGCGTGGTCGCCGTGGGAGCGGCGGCTGTGCTTCGCGGCGCCGTTCTGCATGCGGCTGCTGCTGGCAGGCGCGCGCGCCGCGCGGCTCGGCGGGGGTGACCCGCACGCGCTACTGCACGTCTTCCTACAGGTACGTGGCTACGCGGATACAAAAGAATGTCATAGTGTCAAACCGATAAAAATATAAAAGCCGAAAAGATTATGAATATCTGAGAAAGAGTTCATTCTCTAACTTATATTGATTTACCTGGATCATCATTCGCTTCGGTAAGTAAGGTATAGTTAAATCTAAAATCGAAATGATAATCTTAAACTGAAATTAAGTTTGCGTAAAAAAATATATACAAGGATTTGACATGTTATGTCAAATGGACGTACAGGAAGTGCGGTTCTGTACATCCACCAAGAGTTGCCACTTTAAATTTAGATTAGCGTTCGCGTAAAAAAAATGTATTGGGATGACATAAATAATATGACAACAACAACAAACAACACATTTTTTTACATTATCGTTTGCGTAAAAAAATGTATTGGGATGACATATGACATGACATGACAATAATATCTTACGAAGCTTTGCTACAGGCGCTAGTAACTAGCATATTCGGTAGGTAGCAAAAACTGTTTTTCAACCGACTTCAAAAAAGGAGGAGGTTCTCAATTCGACTGTATGTTTTTTTTTATGTTTGTTACCTCATAACTTTCGACTGGGTGAACCGATTTAAATCATTCTCTTTTTATTTAAAAGCTGGTGCTTACCGAATGGTCCCATTTTAATTTGGTCCTGTTCTGACAGTGGCATCCTTGGGAAATCCATATAAGTCTTAAATCTAGATAGACAAAATGTGCGACAAATGGACGAATAACTCAATATTACGCCAACCGATTTTGATGATTCTTTCTTTATTTGAAAGCTGATGCTGCCCGTGTGGTCTCATTTTAATTTAGTCTAGTTCTGACAGTGGCATCCATGGGAAATCCATATAAGTCATAAATCTAGATAGACAAAATGTGCGACAAATGGACGAATAACTCAATATTACGCCAACCGATTTTGATAATTCTTTTTTTATTTGAAAGCTGATGCTGCCAGTGTGGTCCCATTTTAATTTGGTCCAGTTCTGACAGTGGCATTCGTGGTAAATCCATATAAGTCTTAAATCTAGATAAACCATATGCGCGACAAATGGACGAATAAGTCATTATCACGCCAACCGATTTCGATGCTTCTTTTTTTATTGGAAAGGATATACCTACTTCAAGGGTAGTTTGATGAGTGTTTGGTTAGGTTCTGATTATGGGATCCATGACAAAGTAACGGAACTCTTCAATTCTTAGGAGCAATTGAACGATACTTTTTCGATGTATAAAAATAAGAACTATTCACTGAAAATCAAGAAATAAACAAAAATTTTAACAATAAAAAACCCGACTTCAAAAAAAACTGTTCCAAAACAAAGCACTAAAAAGTAAAGAAATAATTGCGTATTCTTCTAAAACTCATACGTATAATGTAGGTACAATTATTGTTATTGTTGGAGTCGGTGTCAGCCAATGTAGGTTTGTAACTACCTACATACATACGTAAACGTGATATGTAAAAATAGGTATATTGCTAGGTATATTGTAGTGTTTCCTTACATTATATTATCGTATACGTTTTAGAAGAATACGCAATTATTTCTTTACTTTTTAGTGCTTTGTTATGGAACAGTTTTTATTGAAGTTGGTTTTTTTTTGTTAAAATTTTTGTTTACGACCAACCAGTTGCTCATACACAGAACGAACATTAGTATCCTCAGTAATAAAGAAATGTAAATATGATATCAATTATTTTGTTTCGAGTATATTCATAGTAAATTAATAGTCATATTAATAATTTTTAATGTCATGATTCAAACAAATATGTCACGCATGTGCTAACGATTTATAAATATTTCTACGCCACTAGTGGCAAATTATGCTGAATTGAATCTATACTAATAATCTATAAGATTAAGAAATCAATGAATAAGCCTTCAACCTCAGTATAAAACACCAATACTTGTGGAGCTTACTTGAAATGGTTCAAAAATGAAAGATCTTCCTCAACGTTTACATATTTCGGTTTATCTCCAAAAGTTAGGGATTACCGCTACGTAGGTACTCGGTAAAAAAATGGAGTGTTCCCGGCGTCATTCTTTTTCCTTCTCTTAAATATATTCGGGAATACTTCTGGTGGCTTAGGCGCTGGCAGCAATGTCGATGGTTTGCGAGAATGTCGCGATATTTGCGTTTAATCCGCTTGGAATGCAAAGGAAAGGCTCCTTTCCTCGCCTTTCCCGAGTGGCTACGTTTTGTATTTTCAATAATGGTGTAGCAAGCGTAAGTGCTACCGAGTAAGTATGGGATATTAATGTTTTTTGTTTGCAATTCAAAATTATCTACTTCGGTGCTTATGTCAGCTCCAGACACCGAAGGCTACCTCTGCTCCTTGAGAAACCAGGTGTGCTGGAATATATGTTATTTTTTTCCAGTTCAGCACCATTTAAAATGAATGTGTAACACACATTAGTTCTACTGACTTATTACAAGATCATCAAGTTCTTCACGTCTTCTCAACTTTGCTTTAACTGATGTTTGATGATTTAGTGGTGTGGTGGAAGTTTACCCTCGTAGTCGGGGAGTTTTTTTTATTCGAACTAAGGTCTATGTTAAAGACTGAAGTGTGAGGAACCCACTGACTATACGTGCTGTGTGTAGGCCTACTAAGCTCTTAATGGGCCACAGAGAGGATTAAGGGTCAGATACATTTTACCTTTAATGTTAATAGAGCCTGCCTCTCGAGGTATCGGTGAAGTCTCTTCGCTGTTACCAAAACAAATTATTAGGACATTATCATCCCAACAAAAACACACATTACTTGCTTAGCTCGATCATTTTAGCTTTTAAGTATAAGTAATCGTCATGTGGAACTGTGTCGATTACGAGCTACAACCCGGCGCTAGTGTGATCAAGAATTAACAAACAATATCGTCAGCTAATAAACTTTAGTAGACTTGCAATTAGGGTCAACTTTAATTCTGTTTCAAAAAAATACATCACATATTTCCCTAGTTTGTTTAACACAACAGAGTCTTTGCTTAGTTAAAAACGTATGTGTGCTTTTAACTTTAACAAAAACTTGGCTCTTTGAAACAAAGGTATTGTTAACGTTAATATAGTGCAACAAGGGTTTAGTTCACAAATGAACACTATAACTTCGAGCTTTCACTGCCATTTAGTTCCAACATCAGCCTTAGCTCGGTAATTACATAAATACAGTAACGGTAACTAAGGCTGGAGCGTTCCTCACGTTCGACACGTAATGGCTGGATGAAATTAATACTGTGCCGCCCGCCGCCGGCCGGGGCGGGCGGGCAGCCAAACGTGGCACTCACCGCCCTTGGGGATTGGGACGCCCTAAGGTAGTCCGTCAACATTATCATGAAAGAATCACTATGCAAGTGTTTAATGGAATCTAGTTACTTATTATTTTTAATTTAAACAAGGAATGTAGTTTCGTTTTAGTGTGCATAAATGAGGGTTCTGTTAATTGTCTCCGATCTGCCTTGCTTCATTCATTTTACATTCGCACTCATTGATTTCGTTTTATCACAACACAGAATTCTGCAACAACGAACATCATCATCACAAGATGCTCAATTAAGAAGTTATTGCCAGAAAAAACAGAAACTCGTTAGGTACCTATTGAAATAGTGCGTTGTAATTTTACTAACCCTTCGGCATGTTTTCGAATACTGAATAATGTTCTACAAATAACGTGACTTTTATCTTGAATAAATTTATTTATTTCAACATAACAGGAAAATGTATTCACGTTTACGTAATATATATTTTAAATGTTTTCATAGGATTTTTTAAAGAACCGCGGGTTTGATTTATTATATTTTTCACACAATTGAAATTACAATTGGTGGACTTGATTCTAAGACACATTTTCTTCTAGTCAACTATAGATCAGACAAAATTTGACAGCAAAACAATAATCACCTAATCTTAAAATTGCGTTTACTTAGTAGCCTTAATCAAACATATTTATTTTTTTGCCACACCGTCTCAAATGATGGCTTTAATTGTCTTGTCTTATCTATTTAAAATACCCCCCTTTTGAAAATAATCCTATCAAAATAGAACTCCTTTGCAATGCAATTCAATACGTTAATTCGCGTTATGGTTCGCCGATGGATGGTGTGTTTAAAAGAAACAGATGAATTGTAAATATGATGTTTAGTAAAGTATCCTGGCGTAATCACTATAGTGACAAGATAATGTAATGTGATACTCCAACATTGTTACTAACGTTTGATACAAAAGCTAGATCGATAGAACGTGCTAGGCCAAACTTATACTTAGAACAGCTGTCTACTCGTATCTGTATCAGTTCCTTCATATTAACATTAAATTATTACAACGATACTCATCATCATCAATATGTAACATAATAAATAAATATCTGGGACAATTCACACCGCGATCATCTGACCCCAAACTAAGCAGAGCTTGTACTATGGGCGTCAGAGACTGATAAACATACTTAAATATTTCTAAATACATACTTAAATAGATAATAACACCCAGACACACAACAAATACAAATTTTCGTCACACAAATATTTGTCATGGGTGGGGATCGAACCCACGACCTCCAGCGCTAAAGGCAGGATCACTGCCATCGCGCCAACAGGCAAGGCGAATAATATAATAATAATAATTTGTAATAATTTCTTATTTACTTTATTAATGAGAACAATAGAGGTTGTATGATAGTTGAGTTCAGGGCCTAGTAAAACAAAATCACCACCCATGCGCCGTGTGGCACCCTGCCAAATAGGGCTACCAGCAACGCGAACTATCCGAGGAACGTCCCGTTTATCCGTTAATGGTATGGTATTTGTGATGTAGCTAACACAAATAGAGTAAATAAATCTACATTCTCGTATCAAAGACATTAATGGCAATGATAATATTGATAATAAATAAGCCCAAATTTCAAATCTAACTACATACATTACCTATTCACCAAAAACAGAATTCAAGTACCTATACTCACTAATTACATACGATACGAGTAATATATGAGTATTTCCCATTCCCATAATCAAAATTACTCAGCATTATTGATGAAACAATATGACATTTTTTGTCGGATTCTCCTGCTTGAAAACGCAATAGTTGCGTGCGTCGGTGTTATAGTAAGCAGTGTACTTTTTAAATGTGAATTTGGCTGAGAAATTGTACAGAACAGTTTTAAATTAAGTTGGATGACTATACTATACACCTACTATGAATTGGCTATCATCGTTTCTTCTAAAAAAAAACATTTAAAGTCCCATATCATCCCCTCGGCCTCGGAGCCAATGGTGTGGACCAAAAACTGTTGCTCTCAGACCGTGATTTCCCTTTACGTTTTAATACTATACTACTATACTCGAGTTCTACAAAATTGGTAGCAGTTTGGTACTTCTATGCAACTAAATTTAATTTTATGAAACACATTGACGATGCACTTACTATTTATTGATTAATCACAAAGAGATCTGCAGTTTGTAACTATTAAAGAGAGTTCTACGGTCTTCTCACTGTAGTTAGTTTAGCTCATTTATTACGTACTCAACCCGGGTTTTTGTGGCTTCACCTAACTGCACTTATTTAAAATAACGCGTCGTGTTTGTCTCAGTTGACATAAGTGAAATACTTAAATACTCAAGGTTACGTAAAGTGGTATACCTTAAGTATTTATATATGTTCAAATTAAGCATCGTTATATGTTCATCTGAACCCGCAAACCATCACAGACCTTGCCGCCAGCAATCAACGACAAAAGCCGCTGGTTTGTTTGTGTTGGGAGCAGACAGTAAAATAAAATTAGAATACCATCCTCGGGCTGGAACGTTTGAAAGGCGAATACCGTGAAGTAATACAATATGTTGCCTTAAGCTCATTAACGGCGGCGGGAAACCCTGGCGTAGGGCTTCGGCTACACGCATAATACGCAATTAAGGCACGATATTTTTTTAGTTCAAAAGTAGACTAGGTATATCAGTAAAAATGGGTGTGAAAGATTCGTGAAGGAAGATGTGCAACCCGTTATTTTGTATTGGTAATTCATCAGTTCTGATAACGCTCACGTTATTTACTTACCCATTTACCGTGAACTGAAGGCGTATGAGACCTCATGAGGTGCTCTTGTTTACATGGAATCTAGAGTTTAATGCCTACACAGAAGTCGCTCTAATGATTACCCCTAAGCGGTTAGCCCTTTAACCAACCTACCAACTTATTAAACTGTGATTTTTTTGTAAATTCAAATGCACTTGCTCT
This sequence comes from Udea olivalis, assembly GCA_947369235.1. Lineage (NCBI taxonomy): Eukaryota > Metazoa > Arthropoda > Insecta > Lepidoptera > Crambidae > Udea > Udea olivalis. Next base: position 5,553,559 of record OX376349.1, on the reverse strand, counting down.
GGTTGCTCATTAACCGGCTGTGGAATATTTGCCTTTACCTTTTCCAACGATCATCTCCAAAAGTTGACAACTTACCTAATTTCCATATAGAAAACTTATTAGGGCGTAGGTTCCTCATAGGTAAACCCTTATATACCAAAAAAATCGGCAAATGCTATTTTTTTTTTTCAATTATAGACGAATAGAGATTTCTCATGTTAGTCTCGAAGACGGCTAAAAAAACTAAGATGGATAAGGCAGGAGATATGAGAAGCTTGTAACCTAATCAATTTACGTTGGACGGAAGATCGAATGGTGCTAGGAAATTTCATAGTATTTAGAAGAGAATATTTACGATGTAAATCAATTATCGGAATACCGCGTTGTTGTATTGGTGATGTAAGTAAATTGTGATCATAAGGAGATATCACTATGGCATGCTACGGTTTGGGATAAATTTCACACTTTTATTAGGAACAGTGTGTTTAGTTCAATTTAATTATGATGATATTAGTATTAGTAGGTATATCCAATGATCAGTAGAACACAAAAGATCACCGACCTCAGAAAAAGGTTTTCGAAAATAACGGTCTTATCCCACTACCCAATATAGGTAGGTCACATCATAATGGCATAGTAATATCGTAGTTTGATTAAATAAATTGCGAGAAACCTTATGGTGACTGACTATTTTGTTCTTGACTCGCCCGGGCCGAGTGTCGCATTTTTTAGTAGTCGTATTTGTTTCGATTAATAGCTATTAAGTTCTAACATTAGTTTTTAAGTCATCTGTATTACTAACCCATGGATCTTGTCATCAAAATAAATTAAACTGAACTGAATTGAATTGAAGCGGTTCATCTTCATGGTAAGACATAGTGGGACAACCGACATTATGTGAGGGCCATTTATCACTTTTACAAATATTTCCAACAAAATAAACAATAGCTCACGCACGATATGTTCACAGGATGCAGTGTCGCTCGGTGGCGGCGTGATCGGTGCGATGCACATCCCGGAGAAGTGGTTCCCGGGTACCGTGGACCGCTGCCTCAACTCTCACAACATCATGCACGTGCTGGTCGTGCTGGCTGTCTACTCCATGCACCAGGTGAGGCTGCTGATCGATCCTTTGTAGAACCGCATGCGGCTGCCAACCGGCTACGGCTACAGTAGTCAATAAATATATGAAAAACAGGCTTTTTTCGTTATGCCGACCGTCAGTAGGTACCACCGATGGCAACTTAAGTTGTTTAGCTTCTGTTGTTAGGTTTTTGTATGGGGTACAGCGCCTTTAGTGGACTATAAATCCATAGGTCGCTGGTTAACATCCGGCTCGAAGCACCAAAACCTTATAAGGTTCCTGATAGCTGAAGAACGAAGTGGAAAAGAGAGCAGTCAGTCTGTCCGTATGTCCAATATAAGGGCGACACCTTTTGTCTCTGTCGTTGCCGCCGGAGTGACCGCCGCCGATGGAGACCCGGTGTGTGCAAGCCGATGCTCTTGCAATATTGTAACTAAAATAGCATAAACCTTGCTGTAGTTAACTATCGAAGTTTAATGGAGTAAACTGATGGTAGGATACAGATAATATGCGCCGGCCAAAAAGTTCAATCATGTAGGGAATACGACGGAATACAACTAATAAGAAGGAACTTGGCCCACCATACAGAAGCACTGTTATAATATGATCTACAGGTCTATTTTATGCTTATTGGAAGGGAATCTAATAACTAAAATTAATTTTCCAGGTGACGACGCGTGACATAGAATGGATGGACCGCGTAGACTGCCGCGCGCCGTTGCGCCTCCTCTGACGCCTGCCTCAAGCCTGCTCTGCTCATTCAGCTCGTTCAGCTCACTCAGCTTGCTCAGATCGCACGCTCGCGTTCCTACTCCGTCTCGCCCGCCTCTTCAAGTGCACTCTTCCAATACTCTAGCTCTTTTATTGACATTCGAACGTCGTTGAAATACCGTAGTCTGCTGTAACAAATAGGCATTTTTGGTAGCAATACCTGTAGAATTATTCAATAATTAAGATTGAATTACTTACATACAATAATTAATGATAAAACGAAATAAATAAATATTTCCATGTGACACTTTCACAAACCAAATCACTAGTATGAGGCAAAGTTTAACTATGGGTGGTTAAATGTTAAAATACGTTCTTACATAATAATATGTTTGCCATAGCGCAAATTATTTATAGGTTAAATACACAACATATATTTAAAATAATCACATCGAGGAAAACCCAAGTAATGAGCAGTCCCAGCACATAATTATTATAACAGGCATACTTTTACCTACCTGTTTTGCTTATCTTGGTATTGTTACTATTTAAAGGTTTAGGATTCATGCTATTCATGTTTTGAGCGATAACGCATTTAATTCCTCAGAAATATGGTATTGCGACGACTGTTTACGCATTTAAATAAGTACTTAACGTATTTAATTAGGCTGTATTATCTAATTTTGTAAATAGATTTTTGACCGACCATTTGTCAGTTTTGCACAGACCTTATTCTTTTGAGACACATATCAAAGGAAATATATAAAAGACTATCGTGTACTATCACAACTTCTTTATAAATCCGCATTGAACCTACTTACCAACTGACTAATAAGTAACGTACTATACTTAGTAACAAAGAGGACAAGACTATTATTTTTCATTGTAGATATTCCCGTCGAAATGCAATTTTGGTTTGTACCTACCTTTGAGGATAAAAAGGGAGCGACCGATGTGTACATATGAAGTCATTTAATTATTACTGTTTAAAAATCTGCTTTATTTTAGGATTGAGTTTATTTAATCCTCAATAAGCAGGATTTTATTGCACGATAATTTATTTTCTATTTATTTGTGTTATTGTGATCTAATATGCGGTTTGAAACACAAACAGCAATGATTGATGAAATGCATGATCAAAGTTTTATTTGTATGTTTTCGCATCACTACTAAATGCATAAACTTTAATTTTTTTTTGGAAAAATGTTCTAGGTCGTATCATGAATGTGAATCATATAATCGATTGTAGCCATGAAAATATAAATACATAAATATAAAGAATATTCTCTCTGCATAACACATATGAATCGTTAAGAGACCATTCACACCGGGTAGAGACAACCTAGAGTCGATCACAAATCCATTTATGCCAATTCAATCGGTATAATGTCAATATAAACAAAATAATTGTAGTGCTCCAGCCATTAATGCAGTCGAGGAAAGTTATTGGTTTTTTCCCGAAACACATTGGAATAAAACCATACCAATTTGCAATTGGTCAAACTTATAATATATATGTTGCTGTGCTCAAAACATTAGACAAGGGTAGCGGATTGCCTTTATTCTAACACTAAAATAATAACTGTATTCATGATAGTCTTTTAACCCTAAAGCAATAGTTGGAAAACCAGTAATAAATTTATTAGTAGATAAGTGTCTAGTTGTTAATATAAGATGGTTCCGAGTTCAGACAGACGCGTCACTGCATTAGAACAATTAATACCAATGCATTAATAAGGAGATAAGGGAATGCTTGGTATGCCCGCCGTTCTGGGAAGCAGTAATCAAAGTCAAAAATCACGTAAGAGTGCTTACATAACATGAAGGTTTGTTTTAAAACCTACCCACTAGGTAGGTGTCTATGTTTTAACAAAGTTTCAAGTAATATCATGGAGTTTTGAGATCCTTTCATGCGCACACCAAGAACACCAAATAGCTTAGGCTTTCAATTAGCATGGGCATACGTAAATTCACCATAGAACTCATATTAATTAATATCTTAAATATTTAGTAACACTTTAAAAGCCAGTGGAATTTGTATTTGATTTGTTAAAATTAAATAAGGACTCGACTACGATCCTGCGATCCATAGCCAGGCGTGGCAGACACCACTGGCGGCGTTCTGTAGCTGACAATATCACGGCCTATACCCATCGTAATATACATAGAGTAAAGGTTAACGCATCACACTATACTCGAAAACACCATTATTACTGTCTAACACTTTGCCAAAAAAAACATTATCAGCAGTTTGCATTCATAACGCGGTAACTGTTAAAATCCTTAACGTTTAACGTTGGTCAAAAAATTACAAAATATCGTAGGAATTACCACATACGATTATCTTTGGCACATAGCTACCGATAAAAAACGGATTTACACTATCTGACGTTATACATAATACCTATGTAGTTCAAAAGAATTCTCATACTCGGTACTATAATAATGACGGCTTACCACAGTTTTACAATAAAATTGTGCCGTGAATAACATAGTAAAAGTGATTAATCAAGAGATATCAATTCTATGTACGATTGTAATATGCAGATCCATTATATACCTATTAAATTCATCTAATAGTCCGAAATAACGTTGTGTAGTATGCTCCCTAATGTATCCGATAATTTAATAACTTTTTAACAATAATTAATTGTTAATCAATAGCGTTCAGTTTTAAATGATAGCTATAATAATTAGTAGTAAGTTTTCGAGTACAATTACAATAATGGACGGATGATTTCGACGCGGAACGAACTCTTCCATTGCTCTTCGTAGTAGTTTTAAACTAGGCATAGAGTTGAAGATACATTCTTATTACTCTAATTATATCGTCCTCTTTCGGTCTGTCCCGTAGCTTAGGATATTGTATTCCACGATGTTCCCATGTGAATAGCCAATCGAATTATTGATAATATTACGCGAAAAGAGACACGTCGACCGTATATTAACTATGTTTCTAAACCTTAAACACATATTTATTTGTAGTTTAGCACATTTAGCGAAAAAAATTATTGATTATTTTTTAAGTAAACCGTTTGATTCAAATATATCTAGTCAAATATTACCGAGTAAAAATAGAACAATGATATTTTAGTAATTTACTTGTTAGTGATCATCGTGCTTTAATCATATTTATATAATGCTTCGACATCTATTATAAGGTAATAGTTAACTAAGGGTTTTGTTTGTTTATTTGATGCGGTTTGGTGTTAACGAAATGTACACTCATTCTTAGAATATACAACAAGATTGATACTTAAGGAGCCCATAGTAAAAATAATCAGTATATAAACGTGTAGGTGTAAAGAAGATAATGCTAAGGATCTTTCTTATAGTATACATTTGTAAGTCAATTGAAGTTTACATATAACTAATAAAGCCGCACTCGTTTTGTATATCTTCTAAATATCTCTAACAGCTTCATAGTAAATGTATCTAAACCGGCAATTTTTGGTAGATTTCATGTGTAGCTTTTGATCCAATTATTCCCTATTTGGACTCGAATGTCCGCGACATAATTTAATTTTTATTGAAAGAAGTATATATTTTACTTGTGTCTTTTAATCCAATTGGGTTCCTACCCATCGAGCTAAATTATTTAATCAATCTGTCAAGTACCACGTAAACCTAAATTACCGTGAATTAAGGTATTATTTTCCGTTTGATCGTACAGGAAGTAGGTATTATGTATAGAATTAAAGAAGACGGCACGTATCTACTCTACGTCATCATCAGCGATATTTCAACCGATTTCCTTATTTTTGTGCTAACAACAAATGTTGCTATTCGTTGGAATAATTATGGACATGTGCCATCATTCTACTCTAATTACTTTAATACCAATAATTTGATTAAAAATTATACTACTACTACACATTGATGTGTTTTCTCTTTTAAATTCCGACGTGAATTTTACGGATAGGAGAAAAAACTTCACTTTCTCGATAACAGATTCATCAGCTATTTCATGTATCGGTTCCGTAACTATCAGCTGAATTTGCACATTGTGTGTTTATTTTAAAAATAGAGAAAATAACGTCGGTGACCAAAAATTGGTATATTTTTGTATAAAATCGTGAATGTTGTGCGCTTGTAGCTTTCTGTCGACGCGTTGCGGCTGTAGCTTCCCGCGTCCAGCTGTGACGTCACTCGGACTTCCCTTGTCCCAGCCGTGACGTCACTCGGACTGCACGTGTCCCAGCGGTGACGGCACTCAGACTTCTCGTGTCCCAGCGGTGACGTCACGCGGACTTTCGAGAGACAAACGCAGGCGAATTCGCATATTTTTTCGACATTCTATGCCCAAAATTAGGACTTAAATGTAGTTAGATAGTTTACAAGCAATAAATAGATGAAAATTGTTAAGAAATTTGGCAAAAGTAGTCGCAAAAATACCACGACGACGATCACACCACACACAATTTTTAAACAGTTGTTGAATTTTTTATCAAGTCTTTTTGATGACTTTTAATATCTACTTTTGTCAAAAATCTGTTGTTTTAATTAATTATTAATTGTGAATGAAATAGTGTTTTAGATGAAAGGAAGTTTAGTGTACTTGAGGTTTCTATCCCGTGGCTGCGCACGCGCGCCCGGCCGCGCCACTTCTATCAACAGAATTGTTTTCATTTATGAACTTGTCTATTTTTCGAAGATAAATATTTTAATAGGTACGTCACTTATTTATAATAGAAAAAGATTATTTTCCTGTGTGATAACAAAAAAAAGGTTAAAAATATTTCGAATCAACACTGTACTGTAAGTTGTTTTATATTCATCGGTCAAATTAATTAGTTTGTTAAAAAAATATTATATTTAATGAATCATTATAACGTCGTGACGTCATTATAAGTATAATGACGTCATGCCTAAATATTCGTTATTTACATGGCTATTTCTATAAAAATTTAAAAAATGAAGCGAACGCGCTCCAAATCATGTAATAATTGTGATTAAAAGTAAATGGAATTTTAAAGCTGAATTTAACGTAGCTAAAACATTTAAGATCTTTGCTACTAAGTTTCTTTATTGAATACCATAAACTAAACATCGTACAATAAACTCGTACTTAATTAAACGACTACCGATGCAATCAGAATTTTTTTGGGTACCTTCTTATTTACTATAATTATGTACTCTAATCTTTCATGAAAAGTATTCTTATTAGAAGAAATAAAGATGCCAAACTACCTTATATCATTCTGGTATAAACTTATTTTTTTGTTTGTGGTATTCGATGAAACTACGAGTAACTTATTTATTTATGAACATAATAAGTTAATAACATAGCATGTAACAACTCACACCTTCCAGGAGTCTTTTGTGTACACGCCTAAGTTTCTAAACCATTAAATTTGTAATTAATCACTCACAGCATTTTAATGCGATACATTCTGTGAAAGATTAAAAAATGACAATACCGCCCTCCCAGCGGGCGGCGGTGAGTGAAGCGTGATATCTAAAGCAATACGACAAACTTTTGTATTACCGTTTTTTTAACATTTTAGGGAATCATTCCGTTACTGTTACTGCACTCTCGTACTCTAGAGTACGGATCCTCGATCAATCTCAATCAGTAGGTGTTGAAGAGAGTATTAAAGTTTAATTTGGACTTAAACTTCCAATGTTTTATTTGAGTATCCCTACCTCAACAACGTGTAGTACATAAAGGTATTCAATGTCGCATTTCCAAGGGTGGATACAGTCCCTGAAAAAGATTTTATTGAAAACTAGAAAGGCATGCCACCAACCCATACCGATGTGAGTAGACCCGTGTTTGCACACATTTTTAAGGTGTAGAAATGAAACGAAAGAAATATGAAATGTAATAATAATTATTCTATAGGAATATTTTTTATTACATTTCCTTTTTACAAGCACTTATGATGGTAGTCACAGTAAGTACGTGTACTGTACAGTAACTTTGGTCTCTTTTAGCATGTTCACCACCTTTAATTACATGTTAACATTAAAATCTGCATTCAAAGATATCCATTATATGGTCACCCCTTATGAGCCGTACCGATATTTTCACATCATTGGCTCGTTAAAACTGTGTAAGACTGACTAGTAAAAGACACCAACGTGCCACAGCATAAATATTTTAAGTCGCTACTTAAATAACGCTTTATTTGAATAAACACATAACAAGTAGATACAGACTGTCTGATCAACCAGAGTGAAATATGATTGATAATATTATAGGCATAGGCAATATGTTTCTTAAATGAACGGTTCCTAAATATAACTTGATACTAAGATAGCCAGTGATGAACGGTGGTTTCTGTCTAAGTACATTCGACCATGATTGAACGACCGTTACAGAAACTATTTCAGTATTTTATTAACAATAGTGATTTTATCATTTTTATCAAAAAATACTAAAAGATAAGCATAACTTGACATAACTATAAATAATAATAATAATAATAAATCCCTGGACATTATTCCACACAGCGCCATCTAGCCCCAAAGTAAGCTAATTAAAGCTTGTGTTATGGGATACTAGACAACGGATAAACATACTTAAATACATTTTCTTTTGTAAATACATACTTATTATACATAGGTGACACCCAGACCAGTACAATCAGACATGTTCATGCACACAAATGTTTGTACTAGAATGTGTGACATGATTAAAAGAGGAATTATAAATTAAAAATGTAAAATAAGCCAGTTCCTTTAAAATAATTTCAGTCATCTGGCTAGTTAAGAAGATAACTTTAAAGAAATTAACTTGAAATCTCTTCTCAATACAATATTCTGAGATTATGAAGTCATTTTACCAATAACTAATTAAATTGGTGGTTTCTCAAGGGAAACACTTACTGATGAAATGTCCATACTCTCAGTTAAAAATATGTAAGTATATCTTAAAAACCTACCAACATCAATATTCTTGAAAATTTATTAGTGTATCGTGATTATGACTGGCCTGTTCGTGCAATGGCAGCGAATGGCAGTGTGACGAACATTAGTGTTTGTTGTGTGTCTGGGTGTTATTATCTATATATGTATGTATGTATTTAGGAATATTTAAGTATGTTTATCAGTCTCTGACGCCCATAGTACAAGCTCTGCTTAGTTTGGGTTCAGATGATCTTGGTGTAAAATTGTCTTAGATATTTATTTTATTTATTTTCATTTATTATACGTGGTGTGCACAATCATGCATAGTTATGAAAAATATTGAAATGCTACAGCAATATAAACCTAATGTTAAAGAATGCTCGCTCAGGAAGCGCAGGGATGAAATAAAAGGAGAGGCTTGCTTATGGACGACAAGACTTCCCTAAGCACTTAACATGTAAGACAAAGCCGGAAACATATTCACTGAAGAGAAGTAAATCATTTTAATGCGAGTGTTCTTAAGTAGCCAAGTCTCAGATAATAACAAAATACGTAAACAAACTTAGGAAAAATAGGGTAAGAGTTTATAAACTCAGGAGGTCATGCAATATACCTAACGATAAACTGGACAGGTTGGTAATAGATAGACCCCCTGCAAGGGGGACCCGGAGAAATGGCCCACAACAAACGGACCGATCACCCGGCCCACTGCCAGCGTCCCCAGTTGAAATAATAATAGTAGATAAACAGCAAATGTACCAACTTCGGTAATTAAAAAAAATCTATATAACTGTTTTATTAAACAGCATTATAGTGTGTGTCATTACTATTCAAAACAATGGGTAGGTGCAGTACAAAGGAGTTTAAAGTTACATAGCCGTTGGTAGATGAGCTTTATTACAAAGTAAGTAAAGTTGATAACTACGTAATTAATAGATTTCAACCATAAATAATTGGGCTCAGGAATAACATTCACACATTATAAACTGTTAGTTTGCGTGACCAACACATTTTTAGTCATACTTATTTAGTTGCCTTCATTAGTTTAAATGGATACATGGAAATGATTTGTCAACTTTAAACAACAAAAATAATCAAACGCAATGATATTTTTGCATAAAATAAAGTGGCATTTGGTAGCGGTGGTGGTAGCTGCGGGGACTATGACCGTCGGGTGTCTAGTGCTCTTGGCAGGTCAGTAACTCTTCATAACTCCATAAAACTAAGCATTGTGTTCTGGCAGACGTGTGCGGCGCCGCATTGTCGTGGTGCTAGAGAAGGTGCAGGATTCCTGACTTCGGTCGCTTGTCACACCAAGCTGATATTACTGTTAGAGCACAAACTGTCACATCACATACCATTCACAGTTTACCGTTCTTTGATCTTCTTGTAAGCTACGAAATTGAATACTTTATTCCGACAGTGGCGCGTTGCCGACAGTTGTTAATCCACTGACGGAGAAGTCGATGAAAAAATCAGGGTGGGCCAAGACTTCTAGTTCTAGGGCAGTATTTGAAGTACCTTGACCCAAAATAAGACCGAAGATCAAAAACAAGCACCCGGATGGCAACGCGTAATCCACTATCGTAACTGCTTCCGTCAGTAAGCTACAGATGCATTTAATATGTGCATAAATACGGGTGTATTGACGTAATGGCCTCAGCAACACCGAATCTAGGACAGAAATAAATTATAAATATCCTGGTCAACAAGAACATACATTTGCATATTATAATTGTTAATAAATGTACCTTTTTTTTGCATGCAATTCGAAGTCTCTTAACGATGCGATCACAGCTTAAGTCACTGCCTTGCCTTGTCTATTCTACAAATTGCGATTCCGAAACCGCTTTTAATCCTAAATTACATATAGTGTTTCATCACATTTTTTTATCTTAAGAACAGTTAGAATAAGCTATATAAATACCCAAATGTACAGTTAATACTGTTTCTTATGTTGGTATTCCAATAAATAAATAAATCACAAATCGTGAATTCTTGAACGGGTACTCTTACGCACCAAGACTTTAACGTAGGTAGTTTTGGAAACTAGAACAATAAATAAATAAATAAATATGCGCCAGACAACACACCACTTGTCATGGTTTCGAAGTGAGGTAAATAGATAGATAGGTTACATTATAACCCTTCTATCCCTCACATAAATACCTATGACAACGTAAATTACTTTAAATTGAAAACTCGTGTTGAAAATGAAGTTTTAGATGGAGATTTGAAAAATGCAGCTCGCCTGCTCTTTTCTAATGACACCCTCGCTCCCAAAACGCCGAAGACGCTTGAGAGCCTTCCCGAAAAGCATCCCTTACGCCCACTTCCACTTCAGTGTAACCATTCTCCCCAGGATGTCAACAACTCTCTTCACATTGGAGAAGCTGAAACTTCGGCAGCCATATTGTCTTTCCCTAACGGATCTGCCGGCAGCCTTGGTGGGATTTCTCCACAACACCTGACAGATCTCGTAAGTGTTTCCGCCAGGGACGCTGGTAGATCCCTATTTCAAACATCACTCGGCTATGTAATATGATGCTTTCTGGTATAGTAAATGAAAAATTTCTACCTTATCTTTATGGGGAACGCCTCTGTGCATTTAAGAAGAATTACTGCAGTGTTCGGCCTATCGCAATCAGGAGTAAGTTTCGCCGCCTTGCATCTAAACTGGCCTGCTCACACATAGCGACATCTATCCACGATATTTTCGTACCAATCCAACTCGGGTTTGGTTCTAAAGGAGGATGCGAAGCCGCAGTACATTCCGTTCGAAATTTTCTGTCTGATCCTGACACTGAAGTGATTTTAAAAGTGGACGTAAGAAACGCTTTGAATTCTATCGACAGGACCTCCCTGTTGCACGAAGTTTACACCCACGTTCCAGAACTTTTTCCTTACCAATCATATTTTAATCCCTCATACTTACTTTATAATGACTTTTCCATATCGTCAGCAGTAGGAGTCCAACAGGGTGATCCTTTAGGTCCTGCTGTTTTTAGTCTTGGCATCCATCCCATTATCACTACTTTAAATTCTAAATTAAATGTCTGGTATTTAGATGTCGGGACTATGGGGGGCAAAGCAGATTTTGTCACTCAAGACCTCCGCATTATTATAGATAACTTCAAAAAAAAAATGTTTCCCTCTCCCGTAAATCATACATTATTAACCAATTTAATAGCTACGCTCCGAACATCAAAATTTTAAACAGGGAGTCTCTTTGCCTACTAAGTGCCCCTCTTTTAGATAAGAGTGTTACACCTCTTCTGAACAAAAAAAATTAAATGTTTTTGGAATCGGCATCTAGATTGGAATCCCTTAAGTCCCATGTTGCTTTCACCATTCTAAAATATTGCCTTTTCGTTCCAAAATTTGGAAACATTCAGAAATAATAAATCAAATCGATGCCACCCTGAAAGCAACTATAGAAAAAAATCTAAATTTACCTCTCAATCATTCTTCCTGTTCACCAGCGACTTTACCCATTAGATTTGGTGGCATTGGAATAAGAAAAATCACAAGTGTTTACCTCCCTGCTTCCCTGTCATCAATACATAGCACTCTAGATTTAACAAGCAAAATTTTGAGTAATAGTAACGGCATTCAACTTGATTTTTCGGAAGCATTGGAGACCTGCAAACTTGACTGTCCTGGTGCTGATACCCCAAAGGAAATGAACCATCAAAAACTTTGGGATTTTCCACTAACACAGAACTGTTTAAAAAAATTGATATAAAATTCAATCAGTGAACGAGACCGCGCTAGGCTCCTTGCTGTCTCTGCAAAAGAATCTGGCCACTGGCTCCATGCATTACCATCCATAAACTTGGGCACTTTCCTCGACAGTGAAAGTTTTCGCATTTGTGTTGCGGTGTGCGGGGCGGCTGTCTCGTCACGCAGCCCTAAACGATATCATCAGGAGAGCTCTTGCCAGCATCAACATTCCCGCCTCTTTAGAGCCTCGAGGCGTGGTGCGTGATGATGGCAAGAGACCTGATGGTATGTCGCTTATCCCTTGGGAGAGGGGGCGGGCCTTAGTATGGGACGCTACATGCGTGGAAACTTTGGCTCCCTCCCATGTTACCGGGTCAGCGTCAAGGGCTGAGGCAGCTGCTGATGAAGCTGAAAACGCCAAGCAGCGCAAATATAAGTCAATTTAATCTGACTATATATTTGTGCCGTTTGGCGTTGACATATTTGGCCCGTGGGGTCCTCGTGCTAAAAAATTTTTCGGGGCACTAGCCACTAAACTAGCGGCCACGAAAAAGAACAGAAGAGCTGGCTCCTTCCTCGCTCAAAGGCTCAGTATAGCCATTCAGCGAGGAAACGCAGCCAGCATCACTTATTGTAGTTATTCTATGTTTGTGTTTATGTAAGATGTAAATAATTTTAACTTTTTTGTGCATAAATAAATTAAAATTGTATTTTCAAAAAATATTCTAAAATAATTATCAATAAATTAGCGAGGGATTGAAATGTAGATAATAATGTGTTTTCTATCAATAATATGCATGTATGAGAATTATACATACAATATAAACCCTTCTTTTGAATCACTGTGTATTGATGAAAACTTTAAAATCCGTGGGCATAATAATAAGGCCGACGCACAGATTAATCAGATTAATTATTGAGTATTGTTATAATTTATTAGTCTAACGATAGATAGATAAATAAATCTACTTTATTGTACTAAAAAACACTAACAGTAATATTCAACAATTTAAACAATTTGTACAATTTAGGAGACCTTATCGCTAGAGAGCGATTTCTTCCAGGCAACCTTCGGGTAGAGGAACTTTTTAAAGCATAAAGAGTGTGGAGTGATAACAACTACAAGAGCAAAACATAAAATATGAATGAATACAACTTCAATCTATCATATTATATATAAAACATCCAATAAATAGATAGACAAACAATCAATATATCACATATATAAATAAAAATAATAAACATACATATACCTTACACACATACATACATTTATTTTGGCAAGGACGTCACATCATACTAGACACCAACATACTCGTAACAACCATGAGGAGGTAGGTCATAGTGAGAGGAAATAGGCTTTGACACGGGATTTAAATATTGGTAGGGATTGAGATTGCTGACGGGCAAAGGTAGGAAATTCCACAGGCGGATGGATTGGACAGTGAAGGAATTTGAGTAACACCTTGAGGAATGTGGAGGGTATGTTAAAAAGAGTTTCCGGTATGAGCGCGTAACATCGCTTCTGGCAGATTGCTGAAATTTAAACAACTCTCTGAGGCGTCCGGGGATTGAACAACACGGAGTAAAGTAAAGAGAGAATATGTAGATCTCGCCGATGATATCCTTGAATTACGAGGTACCAGACAAGTAATTAAGCCAGGGGCGTCTTCCAGAACACCCAGACCCGAACCAATTTAGAAAAGATCGTTTCCTTAATTTGCTCAACCGGGAATACAACCCGGGACACTACGGAAGTCGAGGTGAGAAGCCGTGCTACAGCGCACTACGCCAATGGTGTCAACAATAACTTGCCCATACATTAATCTACTCAGCATAAGTCTTTGTCTTTAGTCCTCGGAATATTTTATTTAATTCATGAATCACTAAGGTTTTATTTTGGGTTTGTATGATAATCTTAATTAACTTGTTTTGCTGTTCTCTTTGAACCAGTTTTGCCTGAACAAGTTTGATTTCGATAAACGAATCCAGATCACTTTTAAATAACGGCCTGCTCCTAAAGTTGCAATGGTACTCGTATAAGTACCTGTTTAGGGTTCTGTTTACAAATAGAACACTCCATTATTTCTGTCGCTAGGTTAGTGAATTTTATATCTGCCTGTGCCAATATCAAATAAGGAAAACTATCCTTTTTCCCAGAATATTGCGCAAGAAGTTCTAACAGAATTGTTATTTACTCGTATCACCAAAACTACATAATACGTGTTTAAAAACAGTACTTACCGAAAAATATATTCACGACTCACATTTGAGCGAAACATAGGTTATCATAGGCACACAAAATAGACGTACAATGCTACCCCAAAATATTATAAGTCAACAAGTTCCAAAACTAAATCCAATGACTGAAAAATCACATCGGAAACGGGTGCCAATTTCAAAACGGCTCGGAAAAGGGTCACTTTAACTTAATTTGATTTGCAAATTCTTAGCTTAATATCAAGAAAAGGCAATTTCAAAATTTACTTAAAAATTAGGTTGATTATGAGTAATAGGGGATCAAAATATAAGATTATTGTTAAATAAACTACATTTCATTCACGTAAAATGAATGAAAATAAAATCGTTTTCTGAATAAGTCGCCAAAACCCAAGAAAGAAATATAACAAATACAACAGCTCTACTTTTAAATCGAGGCGTGTGTATTTTGTTTTAGTTTTCCACATACGGAACCCTTAGTGCCCAACTTTGCCTTAATAACCTATTCGAGGTGGGCCGTTAGTAATTATGAATGGCTAATGCTCTATTTTTAGAATAAGAATCACTAATTGCTATCCTAAAAACATTTGCCTTTTTAAATTTTAGCCGTGTAGGTTCTGATTTCTACGTCATAGTATAGAACAAAGTCGCTACCCACCATCTGTCTGTAGGCTTAGATCCTTAAAACTACGCAACAAGTCATTCCAGTGGAAGGAAATGTATGTTGAAGAAGGGCTGTTTTATGTATCGTAACAAGCCGGAGCGGGTCGCAAGTTTCCGTTAATTCATTTCTGTAACATAATTTTTTATATCCACTTTACTACAAGATACTTATACTCGTAGTTTATCATTTTTTCCTCCTAAACAGCGACGTCCGGAACTCCACGACACAATACAGTCAATTGGAGCGTGTCGGTTTGCTTGTTGCCAATCAATTGTTCCGATGAGTATGATGACACATCATTATAATTGTCTCCTATAGGACTGAAGGCACGTCACGCATCAGCCAGTGTATACTTGGAACTGCTTAATTATTGATGATGATCGTAGATCTCATATCCAGCAACTTGTCATATTTAATATGGGAGGAATAACGCCTAGAAAAAAGCACCTTGTGTAGACACCAGTTTGTCGACTCCTAGGATATAAAATGTAAAATGAATATTTTTTACAAAATCGAAATGTGTGTTTGATTTCACCCCAAAAAAACCTCAGTTGCAGTCTTTGCAAACGTTCCCGTGTAATGCATGGTTTGGCTCAACTTATTAACTAGGCTCTAACTTTAGTTATTTATGTATCTGCATTGCATTTCATGCAGTCACACAAACGTACACGGTGAAAGGACTTGTACCAAGTTTTATTACTTAGGCTACGTACTTTGGCGGGTACCTGCAAGATCGTTGCCATGATCATCATCATGATCTTACCCGGTAGTGTCACTGCAGTCATAGACTTGCAAGATACTTTTTAGACACTGCAACATGCAGTGGCCAAAAAGTGTGTTATACCTAATAAAACAAGTATTCTTAACCTAATATATCAAAATTTATTGACCTCAAAATAAGCAGACATTGTTGCATCTATGGTAGGGCATTTGCCTTGCTTGAAATACATGTAACGGAAACGAGTTTCACCCTTTTAAGAAATGCATTTAAGAAAACAATGTAATTTACTAACACATACATTTACAAATGTCAGGAAGTCCAGCTCATCGCGCGGGTTTTTCCTTACGTGTGCGCGCAGGCGTCGGAGGCCGCGCCGCGTCGCGATGCGTCACGCAGCCCGTATCGCACTGCACATTGAAACCAAACCATCATCTTCACTAATTGTTCCGACAATAACACGGATTGTCGTCAGCACAGATTCAACAACGCCACTACCTAGAAATTATTTATATCTGCTTGTGAAACTGTTTGCAACGAAAACCGATGCTTTTGTTCAATAGTCCAAGTTGGTGATTTATTTTTAAGCGGAATCCTTTATTTATTCATTCAAGTTTTTAACTTTTATCAATGAAAGTTGATGTCTCTAAGTGAAACATTATCGATTAAGCTGACATATAGGAGAGTGGCCTATATGTACTATTTATATATATACCATGAGTTACACCGAAGACAGTCGCCAGCGTCAGTGTTGACGTTTTTGTATGGAATTTGGGTACAATGCCTAAACGTAATAGGAATGAAACTAAAAATGGCATCCAAATTACTGTAATCAATTATTGTAGTTTACGTGACGAAACTTCTGGTAGACGAACTGAGATCGCGTTACGTACAACAAACAGATGGATTTTATTTTCAAACTGACTTAAAAACTTATAGTCGAATTGAGAACCTCCTCTATTTTTTGAAGTCTGTTAAAAAAGGATGACTTCAAGAAAAGTTACATAAAGTTTTTTGTTTAAATGTTTCTCAAAAACTTGCCTGATAAGTCAACTATTTATCACATAAATTTCAATGGGATAGTTCAACGGCATCATACTTTACTTTACATTCTTTGTATCGGAAATGTAAAATTCAAGTTCTTATGGTAGCAAATAAAACTTAATTTATAAGTAAACCAAATGCATTTTCGCAAAATAAAAAGTTTTTAAAATGGCAATTTTCTTGGTTTTTAACGAAGATTATATCATTATTCTAAGGTAACATCATAAAAAAAAAGTATTCAGCTAACAATGAAAAAAGGGAGCATTATTCGTGCAACAACAGAAAATTTCTAAAATTCGTAAAAAAATCATAACTCGAAAACTACCAAAAATCGCGGAACATGCATAGGAGTGATTCGGGTAGCCCTAGCGATGCTCTTCACTGATCTTCCGCTTAACACTCATTTTTGGGACACCCTGCATGTAATAAAAAAATAACTTCAACACCCGTTTGGCGCAATGGTAGAGAGAGTAGTCCTATTCTGCCTATGCCTAGGGCAAATATCAGATAATGTTATGAATATTTGTGTTTGCTCTTTGTCTAGGTGTTTTATCTACTCGTCGTATTTAGGTTATAAATGGAATAATTAACCAAAATTATCGGTCTGTGTCACCCATGGTAAAACACTCTGCTTATTTTGGAGTATAACTTTGGTAGGTGTAATATGCATCTGATATTCATTTATTTTTATTTAATTTCATGAATCATCGTCTTTATGTACGTACACGATGAAGCATTATTCCACCCAGGCTACGTTTCCCACAATATTTAATTGAAGGTTAAAAACTGCAAATCCATAAAAGTTAGAAGAAACTAAACAACGGTTATTTTAAACTTCACAACACAGCGCATGTGATGACGTCACGGCGTTGTTGCTGTCATAATATAAAGAAGCTTGCGTGACAAGTAAGGTAAACACCCGCGATGCTTGCCCACGCGCAGTTGTCCGCGCTCGCGCTCGCCGCGCTCGTCGCGTGCGCCGCCGCGCGCCCAGACACCTTCTACCACTCTAAACCTTACTATCCCACCAAAGGTGGTAAGTACCCGTAACTAGAACCTCACAATGCCATCTACACTTAAAGAGCTGCTTTCATTATTTGATGGACCTCACCCAAATTGGACAGAAAAGTGAAGGACAGTGTTTACAATAAAAGTGACTTTGTGGTTAAAACAAAGTATTTAGCGTCTGTGTGATATACATAACTTTATATTACATACTTGAATGTGTTACAATTGTCCGTATCAGTCTAAATATGCAAATACTAAGTTATAACAAATGTTTAACCCTAAGGGAAACCTACACAATTATTAAAAGCCAGAAAAAAATAACTTAAAAACTAAATAATCACCACTTCATGGTAAATCTAATTGGCTAGGTACCTACACAATTGTACATATTTAGTTTTATGATAATATGGGTACGTGAAGTGTTATGAAATATGAAACATTCGTGCCATATTCTTGGAGCTCACCAATGTTATTGCTTTTGTGGGTGCATCTAAAATAGCTGTTACAAGTGTCATAAATGCTGCTACGACATAGGCTGGCCTGCTTGCTGTATCTTTTAATATCACGATCCAAAAAATATAAGGTCAAATGCAGAAATAAATCGCTCACTATAGTTATCGCTCAGATATGGCCAGCCAATTAAGTCTTTACACATAATAATATAATACCTGTTGGGATTGTTATCTTTTGTACGTATTACAATGCCGATACCTAAATGGTAGGCGATACGAATTCGTCAATTAAGCTGTTTTACGAAATGAGAATAATGATGGAACTTCCCCTGTAAACCGATATTATATACTTTACCTCCCTGATAAGCAAAATTATTCCAACGACGTGTGTTGATTGTTGTCATTAGAAACTGAATGTTTCTTTGAGCTGATGATAATCACCAGCGTCATGAAGGGGCACTTAGTTTAATCGCGGAATAATTGATTTGTCATTTCATTTTTCTTTTGTAATTGTTTTAAATAAAAAAATAAAAAAAATCAATGTAATAGGTCTTTAACTATTTTAAGACTCTGGTTTTTACTCGATTACCTACATAATGTGATATTATTGCTAAATGCTAATTACTAATCATTTGTATTCGATGCGTTTACCTACATGTCGTTTTGTATCGCATTACAGGCCACGCAATTACAAAATCTCAGATCAGTGAAGTCTTACTGGTTAAATACATCACTTTTTAAATCAATGATTACTAGGTAGGTACAATGAGTATTAGTTAGAAAGCTTTTTTAGGAGTTGTAAATTAGTTGTGCTTAAGGGGACAGAATTTAACGACTTATTTATACCTATTTTATTGAATTTACTTATTCTCTCGTTATCATGAACATTACACCACCATCTGCCCTACATGATTCATTGAAAACAAAAAACATTTTTATAATGACAAAAACAATTATCACAACATCTGATTATTAAATTCCAGGTTCAATCACGAAGACAGCCAATGCTGTTCAAATAATAGAAGACCCTCTTACGGATGGGAGTAAATTGGATTGCACTTCCGTGCAACCCACAGACCCACAGGCAACTAATCTTCTGCCTGGCAATCAAAATGTAGTGAACCTTTCGCCAACTCCGTCAAATCCGCTTCCGCCAACCCAGCCGCCTGCGAAGTCCGAGGACGAGCGAGTGATCGTGCCCAGCTCCGATGAGGTTCCTCAGCTGTTCCGCGACGACAACAAGCCGGTCAACAAGAGATACCCCCATGCAGTGCTGTTCGGTGGAACTTGCGGGGGCTCAATCATTCACCCTAAATGGGTCCTCACGGCTGGACACTGGTAACCTTGATTTCGCATTTTTTACCTCATTGCATAAAATGCTCAGTGCTTGCTTTCCAACCATGATCACAGACTTCTAACGCTAGGGGATCGAGATAATGTCTCTTGGAATCATCAATACATAAATACGTGTATACCGCATACGGCAAGCAACGTACAGTGCAATCTGAAACATACATAATCAGTGTTCAAAAAACAGTGTATAAGATGTGGTTGATATGTACATCACGTACATACCAACCACATCTTATGTTTCGTTTTTTTTTTTCATTTAGTCACTATCACATCTTTTGTGTCATCTTTATTTCCGTTCAGATAACGTTTGTTGACATTAGATATTCATGGTCCTTTCGAAAACGGTGGCAAATCTGCTGCCAATATATTTTTTTTCATTGGTTTATCATAAAAGATAAAATAAAATAAAAATATGACTAAATACCGCGAAGCAAGTGCGTCACAAATATTTGTTTTGAATATAATTGGGTGCATATAACGAACGTGCCATGCTGGGTTTTCCTCATGCGCAACTTTATTCACAAGGACTACAGGACTACATGCATGCTATTTATATGTATATAATAAGATATCTATCTATGTATACTAATATTTTAAAGAGGAAAGATTTGTATGTTTGTTACGAATAAACATAAAAACTACAGGGTCACTTTCTTTCACTGTTAGAATGCTACATAATCTTATCTCTGAAAAACACCTATATTTTTATGTTTAGGCATTAAGGGAGAAATACACGGGCGAAGCTAGTATCAAATAAACTGTTATATTTACTTTTTTCAAATAGACGCGACTATTTATTCTAAAACTGGGGAGATAGATACTTGAGTATATTTTTACAAGAAACGCCTATTAGATTAGATATAATATGTGAATAATATGGGATAGCTAGCAGCAAAACTGACCTAAATCTAAGCAGAGTTTGTACGAGTAATACGGGTGTCAGAGACTGATAAAAATACTTGAATTAGCATTTTGAAAAACATATCGTTTATTTCCATATTTATCATGACTGGGGAATAGGCCCCTGTCTAAGGCTACCTGCCCGCCCTTGGAGGGCCACCCATTGCGCCAAAACGGCCACACGGAACATGAAGACATTTTCATTTTAAGAAATTCCCAATGTTGGCACCACAAGCGCGTGCTTGAGTGATTATTATAAATGAGTTCCGGGTAGGTACATACTGGTTTATTATTAGGGGCACTTATGAAGAATAAGTACATAAAGAACTGCTACAGCTGTAGGTAATAGGTAGATGTAATCTCGGCTTGTGGGGAAATAGTGCTAAAGACAGCCAAATTAAAGAAAATGAAGAATGCTATTAGGGTTCGTGCACACAATGGGCGAATGCGCTGCGCTCTGTAGTTATAACTCAAAAAGTTAATTAGCATTAAACAAGATATATTATTCGTGTGACCTTTAATAGTTGTAGTACCTAGTGCCCCATTTATTTTTCTACACCTGTTAGTAAAAAGTAAACTATAAGGATCCCTCATAAGTTCACGTTCGTATTTATGGCTACGATTTCGTTAATTTCGCGATATGTCGCTTCTGTGTCTTTTGCGGGTTGTAAGAAAACCAGATAAGCAGACCACGATAACCTAATGGACAGCCCTGCCCTGACGAGCCGTGACTGTTGAGCAAGTCCGCGGAATGATTATAGCATAATGGAACCACGAATCAAGCTGTTTGTGGGAACAGCATTGCATGACACGTTATGAGGACGAATTATTTATTCATCATCTCCGGTTATAAGTGTACGAGTAAGTGTGCACATTAGATTTTTTGTGGTTGCACTGCGCTCTAAAAATAATAATAAAATGAAGTTCTGAAAAAACCCTCGTGCATTTGCAATCTGGTACCTAATGCGTATAATTTGGTAGGTCTTATTGTGCATCCCGATAATACATGTAGGTACTCTATCTGGGGCTTTTGATTATTTTGGTAATGAAATCATGCGAATCGTAAACGCTAGGTTCCATTATGCTCTGTGTACACAATCTACTAAATTGCCAATTCAAGTAATATACCCGTAAACTAGGTGCAAATAGACTACAGGTACATTGAGGTGCTAAGGTACTTATACCAGAACGCCACCATGTCGGTCCGATTACAGAACCAGAGCTCTAATCCGATCCAACTACAGCGAGGCGTGAGACAAGGAGACGTTATTTCTCCGAAACTGTTCACGGCTGCGTTGGAGGATATTTTCAAGCTTCTGGACTGGAAAGGACGCGGCATCAACATCAATGGCGAGTACCTAACACACCTGCGATTTGCCGATGATGTAGTTCTTATGGCTGAGACCTTGGAAGACCTGAACATAATGCTCGAAGATCTCGGTAATGCTTCTCAAAGAGTGGGTCTTAAGATGAACATGGACAAAACGAAAATCATGTTAAATGCCCATATTGCACCCGCTCCAGTTAACGTTGGGAACATTACAATCGAAGTTGTTGACCACTATGTTTACCTGGGACAGACAGTCCAGCTAGGTAAGTCCAACTTCGAGAAAGAGATCTCTCGTCGAATCCAGCTCGGATGGGCAGCGTTCGGGAAGCTCCGGCATATTTTTGCGTCCGAAATACCTCAGTGTCTCAAGACAAAAGTCTTTGACCAGTGTGTGTTGCCAGTAATGACCTATGGGAGTGAGACGTGGTCCCTTACTATGGGTCTCATAAGAAGGCTCAAGATCACCCAGCGAGCAATGGAGAGAGCGATGCTTGGTATTTCCCTGCTCGATCGAATCAGAAATGATGAGATCCGCAGGAGAACAAAAACAACCGACATCGCTCGAAGGATTGCATCGCTGAAGTGGCAGTGGGCGGGACACATAGCGCGGAGAACCGATGGCCGTTGGGGCGGAAAGGTTCTCGAATGGCGACCGCGTACCGGACGACGTTCCGTGGGCAGGCCCTCTACAAGGTGGACCGACGATCTGGTCAAGGTCGCGGGAAGCCGCTGGATGCGCACAGCGCAGGACCGATCGTTGTGGAGATCCTTGGGGGAGGCCTATGCCCAGCAGTGGGCGTCGTTCGGCTGAAATGATGATGATGACCCGTAAACTCGAGCGAATCGAAGGTCAATACCAAAATCTACAAAAGATTCAAAATTTCAAACTGTCCTCATTGCCTTTTCATAGATTCATACACCAGACGAATTTATTGTCTTATGATTGATAGGTACCTAAGTAGATTAGGGAGCTGTAGTAATGTTTTCATTGGTCGAAGAAAAGTGAAACAAATGCAAGAGTTTTATTTTCTGAGTACAACATTTACCAAAGATAGAAGAAGGTCACCTTCATGGTTATATTGAAAGAAGTACCTACATGGAACGCTGTATTCATGAGCAGCCAGAAAGTTACTGAGAAAGCGAGACTGGGGAAGTGCTGGTGCCCACACACAGGAAAGAAAATTACACTCAGTATTTCGCCACTTGCACGGCAGTTTTTCCGGTCCTCGTCTGTGCAGCAAATCGGGCACGTAGGGCACAACAGAAGGTCATGTTCGGTGGCAATAGACGGAGTCTACCTATTACCTATTCTGTGGTATTCGTTTAGTTTAGAGTAAAATTTATGCAGTGCAAAGCAGAAAGCGTTAAAATATGGCAGGCTGCAGCAGTACATATCTTTACTAATATTATAAAGCTGAAGATCATGTTTGTTTGTTTTTTTGCTTGCTTGAACACGCTAATCTCAGGAACTACTGGTCTGATTTGACAAATTCTTTCAGTGTTAGATAGCCCATTTATCGAGGAAGGCTATAGGCTATATATATATATATATATATATATATATATTATCACGCTAATACCAATAGGAGCGGAGCGGAGGAAAGTAACTATTCCACGCGGACGAAGTCGCGGGCAGAAGCTAGTAGAAAATAAAATCATTAAAATGAAAATAGGCCCGCCCAACGGCATAAGTATTTACAAATAATAGAATCAGAAATACCTACTCGTAGCATACCTAAGTACAGGATGTGTCAGGCAGGATCGTAGCAAGTGGAAAGATGTGGTCTCTGCCAACCCCTGTTGAAAAAAAACGGTTTGCGTGTATGGTGTAGTATTTTAAACTACCTAGTTGTAAAGCAGTAGCTTTTAAGTACCTTTCACAAAAATAAACAAGCAATCTTCAATCTGCCAGGCCCAGGCAAACACATCACACACAGAAGAAGTCAAGTATGTTTTGTTACCTAATCTAAGCATTGATAAAATCTCCTAGAGTTAAGAAATTTATGACACATCTTAATAGACGATTACTTAGAAATTTAGAATGCACTATAGGATTTTATTAAGAATAATTTAATATTTAAGGCTCGTGGTGATAAAATGCCTGTTTCATCTCCCTACTTTGAGTTTACGTCGACTACAGTCGCTTCGCCAGCGTCTGTAGAAATCAGAATTATTTATTTGCTACAAATACAGTGATAAAATAAAATGGTGAAATATCAATGTAAGTCCAGTGTGTTTAGCCTGCCCGCAGACGTGCAAAAAAAAAGTAGCAGTACAATAATAAAGATTAAACAATATCAATAAATACCAAATGTAGTAAAGTATTCGTATGGGATTTCGGTACAGCGTGGTTTTAGATAGGTATGTACTTTCCATTTTTGATTAGGTATATAACGGTTTTGTAGTACTCTGGGTCATTCCAGCACGCTGTTCACTGGCGGGCGCTACGTGCTGGCAGGCACCAACAACTCCAACGACGGCTCCGGGATCACCAAGAAGGTCAAGAAGCTCTATATTCACCCTCTCTTCTCCGTCGGACCCTACTGGCTCAATGCGGACAATTACGGCATTAAACAAGTAAGTTATTATCGGAATGTTTTCTCTACACGTTATAACATTACTTTAAGCCGCTATATGTATACATTTTTATTGTATTTCCAAACTTCGTTATTGTCTGTGAACCAGTGTAGCGAACTGTTATCAGAATTGTTTTTTATAAATATTTTTCGTTTACTGCGACACAAGCTTCGATCTTAGTGCGGAAACCTTTGAGAACGATGTTTATAAATTGTTACTCTTATTTATATATTTTTTATTCTTATTAGATATTTTAAAAAAGCTGCTAGGTTCTACACTCGAGGGTCACCTCGCCCTTAACAAAACTCTGCTTCGAGATATAATGCCCTGCGCAACTAATTTAAAGGATTATAATATACATTTACATTGTTCCTAGGTTGCAGCTCGATGGGACTTCCTGTTAGCAGAGTTAGAGGAGCCGTTTGACCTGGATGGCATAAGCTTGGCGGCCATTCCCCTGGACGACCAGCCCATCATCGCCCCTAAAACCTACGTCGGCTACGCTGGCTACGGCACCGACCACCACGGAGTGAGTGTCCACGTTTCTAAGCTTGTTTCCAGCTCCACTGTCATTTTCTCGTTATCTTGGCCACTAAGCAGTCACCCATAGCAATTTGTCTAATTCATCATCTGGTTTTCTGGCCAGATTCGAATTCGGTACCAACCAACAGCTAGAGTACTTATCCACTATAGGCCACGATAATGAAAGCCATTTTATATTTAATTATGATTATCAGGGCTTCATGAGGTCAGCGATGCACGCCATGCACCTGCAGACGCAGCCCGACAGCGTGTGCCGGTTAGCCTTGGAGCAGTACCGCAACAAGGACATGATCTGCGCCAAAGGATACGAGCCCAACTTAGACTCTGCTTGCAACGTAAGTCCTCTTATTATACGAGTAATTAGTGGCTGTAATGTTCTTCTATCGTTAACTTACCACTAGGTCAACCTGGTATTAGCTTTCTAGGCTACCTATTCAGGCTGTGGTATTCGTTCATTATGCTATTGTAAATAACTACTATTATCTCGGCAAAACACCCACGTCTATCTAAATACTGTCCTAAATACGTAGGCGATAGACTGCGTGATGGACGCAGTACGTAAGAAAGAATGCAAACCGGTAGACTTATTACTTCAGTAATCAAAAGCAAGATACATACGAGTAATAGTATGTAGGTATTATGTATTTTGCAGGTCTGTGTGTAGGTTCGCTATTTATAGTCTTCGACAACTTCTTTTACGCAAAGCTGATTACTCACCGTAGCGTGTCCAACCACTTACGAAGTATTGTTGAACAATAAGTATTCAATCAAGTTGAGCAATGTTTTATTGTCCACAATGCAATGTGCAAATCCAAGCGAACTTATAACGAGCGTCGAAACAATGAAACAGGGGATGACCACTCTTCGGTGAGTTTATGGCAGGGTACCGTGTCGCAGTGTGCAACGCCAAGTCACCTCCTCGCGTGTACAGGGCTTGCTTGTCCGTGGTAATATATTACTGCGGAACGGCAAGCTTCTGTTGCACCCTGAGCAACGGTTCTTGTTCTTCGTTGGCGAAATACTTGGCTTGAGGAGGACCGCTCCCATATTCCTCCCCCGGGAGGAATTACGGGATGTGGTCCTATTGAGGGACCTTCGGGTCTGGTGGCTGCCGTTTTCATGGCAACGGTGGATGGCGGGCCTCCTAAGCACGCGGTGAGGGGGATTCACTGACGCCCGTTGGTCGTGGCTCTGCACCGTACCAGCACAGATGCGTCTGTGTAGTGGGCGCCCTGCACCCTCGTCGCGGGTCAGTGAATCCGGCGGCTGCCTTTGTCAAGGCAGCGGGGTTTGCAAACCTTCTAGGTTCGCTGAGAGGGAGGTTCCAGCGCGCGTTGGTCGTGGCTCTGCACCGTACCAACACAGATTTTTCTATGTAGTGGGCGCTCTGCACCCTCGTCGCGGATTTGGAACCATGACCTGTGGCAACTTTGGTGGCGTGGGATGGCGAGAGGTGTCTCGCGGAGAGGGCCCGCTTCGGCGGACCATTATATCACGGGCGCGGGTGGTGCGCTGCCGCGCACCGCCTCAGCTGAGCCAGCGGGTATCAGGTCAGAGTGGCCGGCTACTTGCACATAAAAAATCTTGCTTGTCGGAGAGGCCTATTGGGTATCCTACGTTTTCCTTCCTTTAGTGAGAGAGCCGGAAACGGCCATTCGCAGAGTTCGCGGTGAATGCTTCGGCTATCCCGGTATTTTTGCTCGGTATGTTTGCGTGAGGTAGCAGGAGAGTCCGAGACTTACACGGTGCATTTTGTTTACTGGCTAATAATAAAAAAGGGTAGGTACCGTGTCGCGTCTCCATTCAAATTGATCGTGTGTCGAGATTCCGCCGTAGAGGACTCACAGCAGCGATCATTTCCCTTGAGGTACTGCTGAATAGTTGCTAAATATCACATCGGAAATAACGCAAATCTTTTCTGGACAGCAAATGCGCAACGCGACTCTCTCACGCTCTCTCTAATGTTTCTCTATAACAATTGCACTAGAACGTTAACTGAGAACTATGAGATGGGACAGGATTTTGACAAGGATGGAAAACTCTACTTGTTCTTTTTCTGCCACGAATCTCTTAACACTGTGAAACGTCGACGTCTTGTTTTTGTTTATAATAAATTCGTATATCTCGTTTAGTATGTCATTCCCTAAAATGTTAACGTTAAAAGCCTGCGCAGACGACTGACTTTTCTCAGCGGCAGAGAAAAAGGATATACGCTCCGCGAATGAAAAGTCCGCCGCGGATAATTAATCTCAGAATATTTTGAATACTTTCGGACAACAAAAGATCGCACGCCGTGTGCGTTGAGTCCGCTGTAAATCCGCGGCAGACTTTTTATTTGCGAACGTACTTTTTACTCCGCTGCGGAGAAAAGTCCGTCGTCTATAGTTCGTAAAAAATAGGATGATTAGAATTACACATAGATTGATTATCTGTCGTGAAAAAAAAAATTATGTGTTACCTACCTTTGTACCAAAACGCGGCGACGGCAAATGAGCGACTACACGTATATTTTACGGAATTTAATACCTACTTACGGTGATATGATGCAGGGTGACAGCGGCAGCGGGCTGGTGGGCGGGAATCGGCTGGTGGGCATCGCGTCGTGGGTGCAGAACGACGCTTTTGAATGCGCCAAGGGCAACCTCGTGGTCTTCTCCAGAGTGGCTGCCGCTCGCGACTGGATTCGCCGCATCGCTAACGTCTAGCTAATCCCTCGGAGCTCCGGCATACATCAGCATCGCCATCGAAGAGTTTCGCTTATTCGTTGAGCCCACGGTTTCTGGGTACTAGTTTGTCGTTCTTTGAACCAATAAGCGACAAAAGAAACCGTAGACAACTATCGAAGATAGTTAGATTTAATAAAGTACAATTTTAACTTCGCCTTTTCGACATCTTGTATTTTAAAAACTCGTACGTGACTACTTATCTTAATATTTTGAAACAGACCATTGTCAATATCTGTAACTACATACATTAAATAAGAATAATTACCTGAACCTAAAATGGATGACAAATCAAATACTTCTAGTCATAATGAAAACTGAAAATAACTAAGAATAGAAAAATCTCGTATGGTAAGCATCAAGGGAAATAATATAGTTACTCTTACCTACATGAAAAATTATTGCTCTCTGTGTCATTAGTTTTATGGGATAATTACGTCGTCCTTATTATGAGTTATTAAATACATACATACCTATCTTTTATGAATAAGTACCAATATTTATGTAATTGTCAAGGCTAGCGCAGACGAGGGGCTATCCGCGGCATACTTTTTTTCCGTCAAAATAGATCCCATACAAACTGTATCGAGCAACGCAAACGGACGCGGCGGACTTTTTAGTCGTCCGTGTGCGTTGCCGGACACCGCGGCTTATCCCTCGTCTGCGCAGTCCTTAAATGTGATCATATACAGTCGTAGTTTTTCCTGCTATGCAATTCAAAATAGAGAACTCTGCAAAGACGCCACGATCGAGATCGTTTCAACTTCGGAGATAACCTAATAGGAGTTCTTCTGAAAATAATAGCCTAAACAACCAATGTTATTTAGCAGATCTCTTCTTATGTATGTAGTAGGCACATTCTTACTTTACCTAACATTTTTTACTTTATGTTGTACCCTTAGCTGTTAGGCAACAACTCATCCAAAGCCATGCAACCTACTTTATGTTATTTTTTGTGATACAAATTATAAGAGCAGTAAAGACTTACTATAAAGTTGAGAACATACTTATAAGTGTTTAAATGTGTAGAGCATTCAGTTCAAAAACAATAAATATTTTTGAAAAATACTGCCTCTCTTTAATTTACCACTAATCGTATACTGTTACTGTTAGAACAACAAACCTTCCGCTTTCACTTAATCCTTCATTCTCAATCCTGTAACGTCACATCCCTACCAAATCAACGAATCACAGGAAGCAAGCACAACACTATCAGTACTCATTCAGGTTCTACGAATCAACAAGATAAGAGAGCCGGCCAGCGTGCGATCCCGCACAATATCAAGTAAAGTTTTTATGTGTAAGTGCTCCAAGACTCCAAGTGCAACAAGAGTAACACCATCAACGCAGTACTACCATTTCCCAATATTTTCCAGTTTGTTGTTCTTAGCCCGTCAGAACCGCGTGTTTCTATAAAGTTAACATTACAGCTAAAATCCTATGGGAAAACAGTTCACTACTTTTCAAAGCTAAGTATCAAAGGAAACATTACCCAACATTTTTGGTCCTTCGAGCCGGATTTTCATATTCGTAGTAGATTTTTAGTTGTAAAACTTTGTAGTCCACCTTGCCTACACGCCATCCACAAAGTATTTACGATAGTCAAGCACTTTACACAAAACAACAAACATCTAACATCATAATATTTGTCTCCTAGTGTAATTGCTTAGGATTTGTAGCTTATTTATTCGAAAATCTCATCAATATCATTTTGAGTAGGATAATTAATATATAAATTCGTTTTATTGTTTTTTGTTTCGTTTTAACAAACTATCATCTGTATACTAGTGTAATTACATAGGTTTTGCAGCAGGTTTATCTGAATATCATCATAATTATGAATGAACATAATTATCTTTATTTGTTTTATTGTTCATCACCGTGGGGATCGACGACGGCCATATTCAGGGGTCCTAATATCAAAATCATTCTCGTTCATCATCATGATCATCATCCGTGCGGTCTATCCCGGTTATGAACCCACACTGGTGTGTGGGGTCCCAGGACCCGCCTTTCTTTTTTTCTCGAACCACTTCGCGCGGTCTTGTGCATCCTCAGTGGTGAGTCTGTTGGCACGCATGTCACCCTTAACGACGTCGAGCCACCGCTTCTTGGGTCAACCTCTTCTACCGGTACCTGGCGCGGGCGGCATGGTCATTTTTTGCCTACGTAGTTTGCCGATCTCCGTGAGACATGACCATACCAACGAAGACGGCACTCCTGCAGCTGGTCTGCGATGTCACGAACAGGAAGGCTGCCGCGGATGTGGGTGTTACGCAAGCGATCTTTGCGTGAGACTCCACACATCTACCGCAGCATCTACATTTCTGTGATGCGCAGCTCCTGCTTGTGTCGCTCTAGTAACGGCCATGTTTCACTGCCATATAAAAGGACAGGCCTAATGATGGTTTTATAGAACTGCCCCTTCAGCTTGATCGGCATTTTGGGGTCACAAATGACACCAGTCACCTCACGCCATTTGACCCAAACCGCGGAAATTCGGGCTCTGACGTTGCGGTCGATGTCCCCGGACGCGCTTAACACACGATCCCAGGTATTTGACACGGTCCGTGCGCTCGACCACGTCAACGCCTATGTGGACGGACTGGGTATCAGTGGTGTAGCAGGCCATGTACTCCGTCTTCACCACATTAAGTTTCAGACCGCCGTTTTCAAGTGAATTTTTCCACTTATTCAGCTGTTGTACCAGCCATCCCCTGTCTAAATCTGCTAGCGCTATATCATCAGCATACATACGAGTAAGCAACCAGGGTGGTTGCTCATGGTGGTCTAGAATGCTGTTTGACAGAAAATATTACGCTGAACAGAAGCGGGCTAAGCACGGAGCCTTGGTGTACTCCAACGGGGATAGGGAAGGGAAGCGTGTCACCAACCGCAGTCCTAACTATGAAACTGGAATCGTGGTACATGTCCCGGATAATGTCAATAAAGACTTTGGGAACGGCCCTGGACCGCAGCGCCCAGCCGATCATCTCACGAGGGACACAGTCGAAGGCCTTCTGCATGTCTAAGAAAAGGAGATGCAGAGGTGTAATCTTCAGTCTGTATCCCTCCATGAGCGTTCTCAAGGCAAATACGGGGTCCATGGTCCCGCAACCCGGTCGAAACCTATACTGACACTCCGAGATTGTACACTCCTGTCGGATCCGAGAGTCTACAATGCGCTCGAGGAGCTTCATAGTGTGGGACATCACCTTTATGCCGCGATAATAGCTGCACTCCTGCACCGAGCTGTTGCCTTTGAGGACTGGTGTGATAATGCTCAGTCTCTATTGGTCAGGTATCTTCCCGGTGAGGAGAATGCGGTTGAAAAGGTGGGTGGGTATGCCCACACCACGAGAGCCCATCGATTTCCACGCTTCGATAGGAACTCCATCGGGTCCGACAGCTTTACGGTTTTTCATGCGGCGAAGAGCCGACTGGACTTCATCAGGCGTTACCGGGGGCACTATTCCCTGATTTGGAGGGACTTTGTGCTCCTTGTTGAGCAGCTCGTGGAAGTAAGAGCGCCATCTCTCCTTCACCGCGCGGTCCTCGCATAGCAGGTTACGAGGAGTGTCATTTACACAGCGGCACATGGAAATATCCTGGGCCGCTTTGACTCTCGAACGTGCCAACTTGTAAACGAGCTTCTGCCCTCAGACGACTCGAACTTATTGTACAAAGGACGTAAGTGGTCACGTCTGGCTCTGGCTACAGCTCGTTTGGAGGCACGTTTGGCATCCCTGTACGCGGCGCGATCTTCAGGAGATTTGGACGCTTGCCACGCTTTGAAGAGGGCTTTCTTTACCCTGATCTCCTTCTGGACTGCTTCGTTCCACCACCAGGTCTCCTTGTCAAGCCCACATCCATCCCGAGACACACCCAGCGCCACCCTCGCCGCCCCTGTGATAGCTGCCTGACACCTATCCCAGAGCTGTTGCCCGGACTCACTATCCGCTGCGATGCACAGGTCACCGACAGCGGCAGCAAAGTCATGGGATCTGGCTCCTTCAAGCAGCCACCACCTGGTTCGGGGCGGGCAGCGGCATTTGCCTCGAGGCTTCACTCGCAGGTCCATCACAAGTAGACGGTATTGGGCAGTAAGAAAAATCATTCTCGTTGTTGTGGAGTTTAAGTTTCGTGCGGTTAGTAGTCAATTCTACCTACCGAGACGTTGACCTAACTCTAATCATTGTTTTAGTGTGTAACATACAGCACCTAATAATATAACATTTGTAGCAGGCTCTTGTACTGCTTGAAACACAGCAATATTGAATACACATTGAATAACTTTTTGCAGAAATATCACCTTCTTCACCTACTCTTCGGACCCTTCCTAAACCATCACCATCAAGAAACTGGATTCCACTTAGACTTCTGGTTCTTAGGCCTTCAGCTCGGCCTGCACGCTCCACACCTCTTTTGATAACTTAGTGAAACCATTTCTAACCATTCAGCAATATTGCTTGCGTTGTAAACACCATAATATAAAATTTATATAATATAAAGACATCTTATTGTTTTCCTTCTAGGTCAATAAGTACATCATTTTCATATTTATTAAAATTAAAGCATTTACAATATTATATTTATATCTAAAAATAGCAAATTACTCACTTACTTTATTTTTGTTATTTAAATTTGATGACCTAACCTAGGGGAAAAAATTTAGAACCACTTTTAAATTCATAATTTTTAGGTGATTTCAAGACACACTTATTTTATTTGATATGAATCCTGTGCTGTTATTGTATTAGATAAGTGAATATTATATATACTTAAACTGTTATATTCAAATAATCCAATTTTAAAAGTTTAAAATATACTAAGAATTTTTATAACTTATTACTTGAATATTATTGAATAACTTGGTTAGGAAACACCTTTAGGTAAGAAGTTAGTTTTATGAAGGATACAGTGTGAAAAATGAATTGACAAGTCAATATTTTAACAATAAGCTATTTATTGTAAAAAGGTACAAATAAAGTAAAGCCAGAAGTAATTGATCTTCGCTTGACTGCTGATGACTTCGGGTTTATACTTGGCGTCCACAGCCAGGGTCGTTGAGGATAACCAGAACACCTGAAACAGTATAGTGAAGTATTCCTCAAAACTACTACCTTTTTTAACTTACCCTGTTGACTGGCCGAGATCCTACCAATAGTAGTGCAATCATTGAAGCATTATTGCTCCGAATTTTTTTACTGTGAACCGAATTGCATACAATTTTGGAATTAGGTTCATCTTACCCTTAACTTCAAAAGTGAAAATGATTTGAACTCCGCAACCACCCTGGGGGTGGTTGCCACCCCTTCTCGGGGGTGAATTTTTTTTTGCAAAATAACCTCGGATATCGATAGAAGGCCTAATTTTAAGCAAAAAATCATCTCTAAAGTTTTTCAAAAAATCCAATACTTTTCAAGTTATTGGCAATTGAAAATTCGCAATTTTTTCACGTTTTTCATCGGTTTTTTGCAAATATCTCCAAAAATATACGTTTTATCGAAAATTTTACGAAGAACAAAATTGTAGCAGGTAAAACAATGAACAATTTCGTTTTTTATAAAGTATTCTAAGTGCAATAAGCTAGATATTAAAGATCAAAGCCGTTTTTTATTTTGTCTGAAATTTAATCGATGTGGTCAATGCCATCTAGCGGCGAGCAGATGCATTCTAATACAAAAGGGTTTTGTAGTGCTTGAAATAAGCTTTAAAATGAGCACTATTAAAAGTCTTTTGCACGTAAAATAAGTGAGCTGTATTGCAAATAAGGGGAGCATCTAATGTTTTTTCTTTTAAATCAATGGGTTTCATAAGTGCCATTTCCACCAAAATTAAAATTAATCGTATTCCGCCTAGAATTAACTTTATTATGAAGAGTTTGATAGATAGTATCAGTTTGGCTGCTTCAGGACACATATTTTTCAAAAAAGTCACGATTAAAAAAAAAATTCAAATTTTTAAAAAACTTACTTTTTTTTCATAATATCTCAAAAATGACGACAGATACGTATAAAAGTGTACGGATTAAAAATGTAGATATTTTTCTGACAAACAATTTGGTTTTTTTGTTTTTTCTGTCAAACAAAAATTGACGGAGATATGATTGTTTAAAGAGCGCGTGGCAGCGCAATCACAGCCTCTCTTGCCCCCTTTAACCCTTCAACGTTTTAGAAAAAGGTTTTTTACTATATATTGCAATAAAGGATGTTGTAGCTCTCCTAATTACCTTTACAATGGTTTTTTATAAATTGTGATAGCATGAAAATTGAAGGAGTTATGGTCCAAAAACTTATCATATTTTTTGTACTTAGTAACTGAAAATTTTTTTTTTTTTCAAGGGGTTGAAAATGATTTTAATATGAGGTAATTATGTTAGAAAATACTTTACAATTTCACCACTTACTATTAGACATGTTTTCTAGCGATAAAATGGCTCAATGTCAATTTTTCCATTAAGGGGTTGTTTACACCCCTTAAAAATAATAGGCGGAGTTCAGATCATTTTCACTTTTGAAGTTAAGGGTAAGATGAGCCTAATTCCAAAATTTCATGCAAATCGGTTCACAGTTAAAAAATTCGGAGGTAAGACCGTATTTTTCGCTTCAATGACTGCACTATAGGTCATGGGTTGAATTCCCACCCAGGACAAACATTTATGTTTGTTTTGTTTCATCATGATGTGAAATTGTCTATCTAAATACTATGTATATTATGTATTTAGATATATTTAGGTATGTTTATCAGTATCTGTCTCTGACAACACTCAAAAGCTTTGCTTAGTTAGGGCTTAGATATTATGTCCCAGATATTTAGGTGAGGTTGGAGTTTTTAAGATTAAAGACTAATAAAGTCACTTCATTGTATTTGTACACACTGTTGTGTGTGTAAAAGCATATGATTTTTTTGCAAATATATTTTTTTAAAAGGTAAAAGTAATAACTTGCACAGGTAAGTAATACCTTTTAACTTTGCTTGGTGGGGCGGCATGCAAAGATGTTATCATGTGCTTAATGAACTGATGTAAACTACCATTTTGCATACCTACAATAATGAAATTTAAATTGTGTTTAAGTGGGTGAAAAGTGCTAACACTTCTTTTCCATTTTACCTGGATTTATATTTTGGGCGTTTGCCAGTGGTGAAGTGAAGTAGCTTGCTGTCTGCTAGTGCAAGGTTTAGTTAGAAACACGCACATTCCTCTGGTAGTAACGAACTAGTCGCTAAAAAACTGACAGCGCAACCTACAACCTAGAAATAACAATATAGATGAGAACTAATTTATTTACCTACTTAAGTATATGGCAGGCCATGCGAATATTGTAAGTGTATTTAAGTTGTGTGCATTACATTATTAAAGTATTAAATCAATTTAATGCATGCTTTTGTTAAGACAAAATGCACAGGTAGGTACTCACTTAAATGATTTTGCCTCAAGAGAAGTTTCCTCAGATCCTCTTAAATTATGGTTTGTACACGCAATGCGTGGCACGACAATACTTCAAATGTAACTTTGATAAGACGGTTATTTGCTTTATGTAAACAAACCAGAATTTCATTGATAGTTTCACTCTCACAGGCACGAAAACGTTCTTGGTTCAGGCTTCGGCAGCCTGATTATTTCAATAATGGTGGCTTAAATTAATGTAGTTTCGGCTGTCTGAGCCACTCATCCTACAAAGATCTCGCTTATCTAGATTGATAACGAATCTTCAAGCTATCGATCAAGGTTTCATCGTTTGTAATGCTATACTTTCTTTGAAAAATGAAAAAAACGTGGCTCATACAGCCAGAATTTAACAATTTCGGCCACTTTTGATCTCAGCTTCTAAACGGTTTCAGTGCCCCTTTTCTTATCAAAAGGTTAGTGACGCGATATGTGACGGCATCCGAAGTAATTTCATCCATCAGGATGCAATACTTTCCGAGTAATCTTCAAAAACATGTGGCCAGACAGCCAGTAATCCGGCTGTCTGAGCCATTTGGTTTTTCTTGATTAATTCACGAATTAATTTTGGACAGATCTTTCTTTATAAAAGGAATGTGATGCAATATGTGACGCGTCACAACCAGTTTTGAACTTTCGTGACGCTTCCATTTAGGAGTTATTGTAAAAAAACGTGATGGCTCAGACGAAAATCTTCGGGCTGTCTGAGCCACCTGTTTTATGACTTCCAGATGTTCTACATAGCTGGAAACACTTCTAAACGAATGTGACGGCGATGGAGAACAAGAAATGACGTTTGTGACGTCTCTAAGCGCCGGCAATCAGAAGTTAAACGCATTTCTTTTTTTTCTATACATTGGTGCAATTATGCACGAGGCAGGGTGACCACACTGAGCTCTTTTGAAGGAATGCAAGGACATCAATGTTGTAAATCTTGGCAAAATGTTCACTTATAATGATGAGTGATTGCCTTGTCTTTTACTTACTATTTATGTAAGTATTTACTTAATCTATACAATATTATTGAAAACAGCAATACTATAGATACCCACTATCGATAGTTTTGCATCCAATACTAGTTTCATTTCATTTCATTTATTCAAATACAACATACATTGTGTGTAAATGCACATTTAAAAACAATACTTAATATCAATAAAAATAGAACAAATATTAATTATAAGATTTAGAATTAGATTAAATTGGGATAAAAAGCAATGTCAAAAAAAATCAAAACAAAACATTCCGAAACAAATAACAAAAATAAAACAATATTAACAATAACATTAGCCTACAACTCCGCCACGCTATACAAACACTTTTCCAAAAGAAACTATTTGAGGGTATTTCTAAAACTTGAATGGTAAACTGAACTTTTTATGTCAACTGGTAATCTGCAGTTTGATCGCCTAATAGTGCGCGCAATGTTTAACTATATCAAAATTAGGCACATTTTGGTAGTCTTTTCGTCTCGAATTCTCTCTTTTCTGTCTCTCGTTCTCTGTCTCATACTGACTAATGTGGTTGGCAAAATTACATAAGATTACAAGAACGTACAGGGAGGGTGCCGTTAGTAAATTTAGCTTTCTAAAATGTTCTCGACACGATTCTTGCTGCTTTATACGGACAATTACCCTAATTGCTCGTTTTTGCAGTATAAAAGCTCGTTTAATGTTGTAGTGTTTTCTAATAACTAGTATAAACAGAAAAAATAATAGTATCTTCAAATCACTGGCAATCGTTAGTACAAAACTATCGATAGTTTCGTTTGTTATTGGTTTTTGTAATGTTAATGTAGCAGTATGTACTATGTTGTTAAGTTTATTTTCTTAAACATGCTCGGAAATATTGTCATTACTTTTGAATAAAGAACACGCGAAGTATCATATTTACGTAGACTGAAAACCCAAAATCACTTCCCGGCGCGTTCTTTGAATTTCGAACGAAGAGCGCGCCGGCAATGTTGTAGGTATGAAACGGTGTGCTGTTTGAATTTAGAACTCTTTCATCTATCGTACACATTGCGTTCTCGTGGCTGTATAGCCACAGATGCGTTTACCTTTCGGCAAAAATTGTAAAATAAAAAAAAACAAATTGGCGGTAAAGCGGAGTTGTTATTTTGTTAATAATATTAATTAAATTTATTATGTAAAAGGCCCTTTTTATTTCCTTGCATTTTTTTAAGAAAAGCACTATATATGCCTCGGCCGAAATGGCAATTGCCTGTCTCGTATCATTGAAGTCCTCGCCTGCGGCTCGGCCTTCAAACTCATACTCGACCTGCAATTGCCTATTTCGCTGCCTTTGCAATAATGTACTATTGTTATCAACACGTTAATGTTGTTGTTATAGTTTTGTTACAACCTGTTGTTAATTGATACTGCCGTGTAATAATATACTGTATGTTGGTGTACTGTATACTAAATTCATGCAATGAAATTACATATTCTTATTCTATTCTTATTCTTAATGCTGTTTAAAAACACAATACTATCGATGGTATTAGATGCAAAACTATCGATGGTATCGGTGGTATCGCCTTATCAATAGTATTCTAAAATAAAAGTAGCCTACGTTACTCCCTATAACATTAGCTATCTGCCAGTGAAAGTCCCGAAAACTCGGTCCATCCGTTCCAGAGGTTACTCGGAACAAACAGACAAGAGACAAAAATTTTAAAAATAGATTTTCTGATGTAGGGGAAACGGTATAGTTATTGGCCCCTAAACAGTTATTAGCCATTTCAAATTTGATGGCCAAAAATAAGAAATAACTTACCAAAATAGTAGATTTAAATCTGCATAAATGGCAACACTTTCATCCTCTGTCAAATAGGTGCAACAAAATTCCGCTTGGTGGCCTAGAGGAGGAGGTAGAATCGTAAGTAATATTCGTTAATAAAATGTTAAGGCTGCTATATTTTTTTATGCAACATTTTGTTAAGTATAAGTACTAGTGTCGTTATTTAAATTCCATAAAATAATGTCTTGTTATGCGTTATAAACATGTTTAGGGTGTAAAATATCATTTTCTCTTCATAACCTCAATATTTTGTAGTGGCCAATAGCTGTCATAATTATTTGAATAGATTATAGTTGTTGGCCTCCTATGCCAATTACTATATTTAAAAATAAATAATAAATAGCGTTGTTAAGGAATAACACGTCCTATTTTGTAATGATAAGTGTCCTATTCAATTACTAGACTTTTCTAATCATTATGAATAGTTAATAGCCTAGGCCGATAACTGTGTGATTCGAAAAGCTAACTTATAGAAAAAGTAGGCCAATTACTATAATCTTTTTTATTTTTAATAAGAATAAATTATCTTAAAGTTTTTTCAGTGATTCGGGGTGGATGACGGCA
The DNA here is from genome assembly GCA_947369235.1 of Udea olivalis. Lineage (NCBI taxonomy): Eukaryota > Metazoa > Arthropoda > Insecta > Lepidoptera > Crambidae > Udea > Udea olivalis. Next base: position 5,514,862 of record OX376349.1, on the reverse strand, counting down.
GATGTTTTTAACCAGTTTATCACCGAAATATTTGCTCCATACCTTACTGAAAACAACATCAAAAAACCAGTTATTCTATTTATAGATGGTCACAAAAGCCATATTACTTTACAGCTTAGTTTAACTTGTAAAGAGCTAGGAGTTGAACTAGTTGCTCTTTACCCCAACACAACCCGCATCACTCAGCCAGCAGATGTTTCCGTTTTTGGGCCTATGAAAAAAAAAGTACCGAAACGCAGTTCGAAAATTTCAATCAGAAAACATTGGAGAGGTGGTAACAAAATTAAACATCGCCATTATCCTAAGAACTGTTGTTGATGAGTTAAAACCTGAAACTATCATAAATGGTTTTCGAGCATGTGGTTTGTGTCCCTTTGATGAGAATGCTATAGGTTACTCCAAATGTTTAAGTACACCAAAAAATATAGAAGAGTACAATAATTATGATAACAAGCTCATGTCCTTAAAAGAATTTGAAAACATCGTAGGAGCCGTAATGATAGATAAGTTAAAAGCACTGAAATCTCAAGGTGTCAGCACGAATGATTCGTCTCCTACATTGTTTAAACTCTGGTCCTTTTTTCAAAGTGATCATCCGCAGAAGGAATCAACCGATATTGAAGTACAGTATGCTAATAATACAGCAACAAATGTAAATCTTACTAGTGAAAATAATGTGCCCACACTAAAAATTACTATGACACCTACAAAAAATCCTATAGATTTGTACCAACCTTCGACTTCTGCTACTGTAACCACTTTTGCAGAAATTACTCATCTCAATAAATCAATAAATGATTACCTACATAATGCTCCAGAAAATAAGCGAAAGTTTTTCGAAAGACGGAAAAAACCCCCTTTGTCATTACCTCCGAGAAATTTAGATCAGCTGTTGAAAAAAAAGAATTAGAAAAGCAAGAAAAAGAGAGTCAAAAAATGGAGAGAAAAAGAAAAAGAGAGGAGAAGGCAGCTGCACGGGAAGAAAATGCTGTGAAGACAAATAAAGGAAAAGGTGTAGGAAAGAAATCAAAAAAAGTAACCAAATATGATGGAAATATTAACATTGAGACAGAAAATGAAAAAACTGATAAGATAAACAATTCTAAAACTGAAATTAAAAAAGACAACAGTAAATTAAAGATAATTTCAAATTTAGAAGTAGTTACTTGTAATATGTGCAAGCGTCTAGCTACTAAAAATAAGTCCCTATTGTGTGATTCTTGTGAAAAAATATTATCATCGTCATTGCATTCCTATTAAGCACGAAGAGCATATTCCAGATGACGAAGAGCTTACTGATTTTGTATGCCATAAATGTTTTTTGTTGAATGATGATGACTCCGACTCTTTTGAGGATGAAGATCATCAAGAAGACATGTTTTAGTTGATAAAGAGATGCTGAAGTTTCCATTTATATTTAATTTTACGATGTGGCCAATTACTGTATGATCTCATGGCCAATAACTGCAATGTTATGGCCAATTACTGTAATTTTAAGTTTTATGTTTTTGTGTCAATTTTATTCCTAAAATGTTATATAAAAGTGTATGTGTGATGACATATCTGATAAATACATTAATATTATAACCATATGTCATAACTTTTATTTATTTGTAACTTAGAATTTTATATTTAATGAAGATTTTAAATCTTGAAGTCGCTTAACTGGCCAATAACTATACCGTTTCCCCTAGTTACCGTATAGTATTCTTTCTTCAGTGAAATCTGTCCTTTTAAAATCACAAACAGTTCCGGCTATCTGAGCCACTCATCCTACATACAGAGATCTCGCTTATCTAGATTGATAACGAATCGTTAGTGACGGCAATCGATCAAGGTTTCATCGTTTGTGACGCTATACTTTCTTTGAAAAATGAAAAAAACGTGGCTCAGACAGCCAGAATTTTGCAATTTCGGCCACTTTTGATCTCAGCTTCTAAACGGTTTCAGGGCCCCTTTTATTATCAAAAGGTTAGTGACGCGCCATCGCGTGCCATCAGCTGTTTAGCAAACCGCCATTTTGAATTCGTCGCTTACTACAACCCCGAGGTTGACGCTAAACGGTAGACTGCTCGAAACGCCAAAAGTTGCTCTTGGCTACGGATTTGTCATTTTGTATAGGAATTCAAAAGACCGGTCGCCCATCTTTCGACAGTTTGGTAGAAACGCAGGAGACGTCAGTTTTTGCATTTTGGCTACGAATCATAAGTTTCGTTTTTGAGCCAACGACCGCTTATGTCATCCCCATACATTTGAACGATTTCTATTGTAGAAATCTACATCTAGCTAGGCCCCCTGAACCCTATCGGCGAAGTCGTTCTCACTATCGCTAAGGCAGGTGGAGTAGCAGCATGACAATAATTCATGATTAAATATCTGTTCGGAATCGTTCCATAAATTAAAGATCTTTTATTGTTCTAGTTTCATTGAACCCTATTTGGGGTGTTAAAAATTTGCAGAAACACATTAAATAAAGAATATCACATTCATGGTAGGTATTATTATTTCTGTTCGAAATTATGTTAATGTTTGCATTTAAATAATGCATGCATAATGCAGAAACTAAAACCTTTTTTAATTAAATAACTGAACGCTTTTCAAAGCAGACTGCACATCGCCCTACTTGAGTAGTCTCTGGGAATCCGAGCTCTTACTAGAGTTGATGGTGCTTCCCTTGTTGCTTGGATTAAGGACTTACTAGTTACTATACCTTTTACCATTTTCCAATATTTTCCAGTTTCGTTGTTCTCAGCCCGTCAGAACCGCGTGTATCCATAAAGTTAATTTTACAGCTAAAATCCTATGGGAAAACAGATCATTACTTTTCAAAGCTATCAAAGGAAACATTACCAAACAGTTCCTGATGTTATTCGGGTCACAAAAGTTAGTAGAACTAAAACCACGTTTATGTTCCTGAAAATTTAATGACTTTAATAGAAGAATAACTAAATTAAAACAGCAAGATAGAAGAAAAATCATTCATTATTAACATCATCTTTATCTGATTATGTTTAAGCAAAAAGACCAAAATTAATCAATGACCTAACAAAATATACAACAAAAGTCATTAAATAATTAAGTCCAACCAATCAGTTAGTGTACTGCGACAACGATCGAACTGATACATAGTATTATTGTTTCAACTTCACCATTAAAATGAACTAAGTCACTTAATACAACTTACAATTTTGAATAATATTGTGATTAAAAGAAAAAGCTAAATAATTCTTTCCTACTTATATAATGTGTAATAATATAAAGTGTCGACTACTTATAATATGTATAACTATATTTAAATTTTCACACAAAGAGCGGAGCGAGGTAGGTGCAGGCGGTTGCGCGGCGGCCGCGAGCGAGCGCGGGCGCCGGCGGGCGACACGTCGCCGCGGCGCCACGCCTGCAGGCGCCTGGCGCGCGCCGCGGCTGCCCGCAGCGCGCCGCACCCCCGCGCGCGCTCGCCTTATGCCGATATACACACCACAATCTCGCTAAACACTAGTCACTTATGCCGAATGTTAGACAAATAAGAAAGCGACGACTTCCCAAACCAAATTACAGTACTAACAATTTGCAGATGATGTTAATTCATAGTCCGGGCGTGGGCGGGCCCGGCCGCAGGACGCGGCGCCCCGCTCCTTGAGCGTCAGCTTACGATTGTTATTTCGATCATGTGAAGCACGCTATGCTCTCTTGGAATCGTAACAATGCAGCTTTTTTTGGAGTTTTACTTTTTTACAATATATAGGATTTGTTTCTATAATTAATTATATCTAATATTTACAATGGAGGTGAATGGACATATTCAAAACTCTACTTATAACCTCGAAAAATGAATCCTGAAATTCCTACCCGAAACGAACATTATCTACAACTTTTAATAAAAATTTAAAAGTAAACTCTCGCCACAAATAAATCTAAATACAGATACAGATCGAGTTTGCGTTTCCTACTTCATCTCGCTTGGTTAACGTTACGAGATGTCGTCAAAGATATCGGAGGAGCCGCGACATGAGCCGGTCGGTCGAGGTGGCTAGCGCGGCCGATGACACGCCACCGGTGCCATCAGTCAACTGTAAAGTAAATGAGAGACACAAACTCGATCGAATATTTATTTAGAGTAAACTAAGAAAGGTAAGTAATGGTCGGTGAGGTGAGCGGTGAGGGTTTCGTCGCTCATATCTTGTGTATCTTCTGGGAGACGACGACGGGGTTGTTGCGGCGGATCTCCTGCGCGCCGAGCTCCCGGTAGTCGAACGAGCACTCGTGCTTGTCGCTGTACCGGTGCACGGCGCAGAACAGCCCCCCGCAGCGGCACTCGAACCCTGCGGGAATAAACAGCCTCGGTTAGACAACTTCTTCGAGGGGAACTTAATGGGACCCCAACCCCAAAACTACGAAGAAATAAATTGCTCCTAAAAAAATAACCTACACGGCTGCCGGCCCGCAACTACACATGTGAACATAACAGCGAAATAGCGGCAATAATACAAGCTCATATAAACAATACACACTGTCTTTTCGAACCTCTGTTCGAGACACTGTCGTAAAATGTGGACTGTTAACTAGTCTCACTCCTATCATAAAGAATAGACATTCATGACCTTAAACAAGTAAATGTGCTCATAGGAAACGCGTGCAGTAGCAATGTACACATTAGGTATTATGTCGTCAGTTGGTGAGGACTGAGGCTGTCCATTCCAGTCTTAGATCGACATCAGCATTGTAATGGAGGTAATGCAATTATGAATTTAAGCTTCATAGCAAACAAGTTATTTTTTTTCGGTTATCAAGTGGATGACATGCTGAGTCTGCACTTTGTGTTCCGTTATTTTAACTTGGTACTTAGTGAGGAGCTGACGAATAAATGCAGACTTGTCCAAACATTCTGTTTTTTTATTACTTTAAAAGTAAACATCTATCAAAAGATTTTCCATCAATTCAGACTCTTTCTCATACAAAAACGACTTCTATTCGCGCTTCATGCAGAAACGGACTTTTCCTTTGTTAACTTGATTAACTTGTATAAAATTTGTGCCCCTCCTGTCAAAAATCACAAGTCCGCACTTGTTCGCCAACTCCTCAAATATTCTGATTGTCAAACAGTCCATGCAACTGGTCGGGTAGCTGAGGCGATAAATGGACGGCTACCTTTATACCTTTATACTGAGAGTATGACTTATTTCCCATATCTTAGCAGTTAACACCATTCTATTTTAACTTTTACTTGCCTGAGACTAGTTACTGTGTAAGCAAGAGATAACAATTACTGTTTACAGCACAATCACGAGGATACAATATTGACTTAACTGATGCTAGTTCACTGCGGGCAAAGTGTCTTCAGGCAGCAAAAGTAATTAATGTTACTTTGAAACCAAGAAGAACAATCTAAAGAGCCAGATCAGACGATAAGAATACTAGATTTAACAAAAACAATGTTTTCACGGTACCTACGGCTATTTAACTGACCGGTACCGTCGTTCAGAGGGCCCATTTAGAATGCATTTAAAAATATACGTACACACGTCATCATGTTGAGCTTTACATGTTTGCTTTAACATAAAACCCATTTTGCAAAGGATTTGTAAAAGTTCACCTCCGTAGCCCGTTGAAAATGTTTTACTTTGATACAAATAGCGAGTTTTTACAGGAAGCCACATAACCCGTCAAGTAGCGGGCCTCGCTGGGCTCTATCCTAGTAACCTAAGGGTGCGATTCCACCAGATATGTGCGAGGATGCGTTGCGAGGAATGTGTTAAGAACCAATAGAATTGCGAAGCTAGGAGAATCAAACATTTCTATTGGTTCTTAACACACACATTCCTCGCAACGCATCCTCGCACATCTTTGGTGGAAACGCACCCTTAGCCTGCACGTTTGGACTCCATTTTATGGTAATAGTGTAAGATAAAGCACATAATTAGAAAAAATCTAAGGTGAGAATGTATTTAAGAACGCTTGCGTTTGATATGACTGAATTTATTTGCTCCTAGGCAAGTATGGACACTCTGGATTAACGCTGAGAACAAGGCACTTTTTATATTAACAGTAAAAGTACTTTAGATAATTGTTTTTGTCAACAGACGTAGTTTACTTCATTAAAGAATAGATTGGCCAGAATTGAGAACAGATGTTAATCTTACGAGTCGGCTGGCAGTTATCAGACAGCACGCAAATAAGTCATCACGTCATCAATAATAAGAGTGCTAAGTTCAACTGAAAGCCACCTTAAGCGTATGAAGATAAAACAAAGAGATAAGATTCATAGCGTTAATAATTTCGGCACTGGAGAGACGTACTCAAGTTGAGCAGAACCAACATTTACAGCTGGTCCTATTCATTTCTACTGACATCTTATCTCATTTAAACCTTTGCAAAATGGTTCTTAAGTTGACTGCATAAGTTGCCCACATTTAAAGCTTGACATGTCGTGTGTATCGTGTCGTATCCAGAATAGTGCAAATAAATGTCTGTTTTCATTAATTTCGCGATGATAGTCGATAAAATTCATTTCATCTGATTACCAATGTACCAATTTATTTTTAGAGGTCGAGAGCTGTAGCCTAATTCACGTTGTAGCTGTTCTACTTTCCAACGCATCAATCTTATTTTACAATACTAGTGCAGCGCTAGGTTTGATGCCTATTGCAGCGATTAGCAAAATATATTATTTTCAAAGCATTATCTAGGTTTCAGACATGAGTTCGATGACTAAACAACTTTATTTTATCACCATATTATGTCTATGGAAGAAAATTTATTAATTATATTATTAAAAAGTTCAATTTATGCATAATAGTTGCTCGCCATGAACCGCAAGACGATCTATTTTCTATCAAGGGCCTACTGACACTGCAGAAGATAAGGTAGTAAATGCAAGCATTTCCGTATATGTTGGATAAGATAAAGCTAAAATAAAAGGTATTTAGGCCGACCAAGATATATGCTTCATAGGTTTTAGAGGACCTCCAACAATACGGGAGATATTATAAGTTGTTAATAGTTTAATCACCTTCAAAACGAAGCGCTATTCTAGCTTGAATAATAATATTTTTTTAGTTTGGATGCAATATAGGTAGAAATCAAAACCTGTAAAAATGTTGCCCTACAACAGAATCTCCCCCAACGTCAATGAGCTCTATACAATGTGACATTGGGCGTCAGAAGTGATAAGAAATGCGTAAAACTAGCACGACTTGCTAGCAAGCTCGATACGAAACAAGACTACAAATAGTTACGTTCTCCCCAACTGTACAGAGTTATCATTTGTGCACTAACCTGTGAGTCCAACCTTCTTGCGGCAGACGGCACACCTGTTCTTTTTCTTTTTGTCCTTGCTGGGATCCTTGTCGTCAGCGTCCGTATCTGAGGTGCCGGTGCTTGTGCCACTTGTGCCTGCTCCGCTTTCCTCTTCCAATTTCTGAAATTTAACAAACAATCGGGTTTAGGTACGCAGCTTTATCAGCGTCTATTATTGTCCTCACACTCTTTACGTTGGTTGGAGCTAGTCATCATAGACTGCAAACGTAGATAGAGCATGAAAACCATAGACTCACTTCTAGAAATCATTTTTACGTTAAAAATAATATATATTATATTGGGTGATAATAGTTTTAAGACATGATAATATTAAGAAGGTAAAAACAGGATAAAACAATATACAGTCAGTGTACTCAGAAAGCGCACGTGAAACAATCATGATTAATGTTATTCATCTACGCAGTGGAAACTTAAACTACTGAATCATCTGATAAAACATACGATAGTAATGAAACGAACCCTCTTTTGACTCTTTTTATTAGGATCTATTTCAGAAAGGCGGTCGTTCTTTTTGTCGAGCCTCGGCGAGGTGCGTGTTTTGGAGCTGTTTTTTGACGCCGATGCCGACTGGTTAATGATCTCGTTACGACTCTCTTGTATTTCCACAACTTTCTTGAGTTTCAGCTCGCCCGAGAGCAGCCTGTCGTCGGCGAGCCGCAGCGCGGGCTGGGCGTGCTCGGTTTCCTTGGCGCCGTCCGGCGTGGGCAGCGGAGTGCTGTCGTTTATTTCGACGGACAGACGCTTGTTCTCGAAACTCTTCGAGCGCGACACGCCGACGCTCTGCTCCATACCAGAGCTCTGGCTGTTGTTGCTGGACTTGCTATTACGTCGTATTGCTTTCTTCAGTATCCTTTTACCTTTCGACTCTTTCTTGTTAGGGTCATTTTCCATAATTAATATTTTTTGATGCTTTCAGGTTGGACATCTTGACTGCAATTCAAGGGAACAAGAATAGAAATTCAGACTACTGACGTATGCACGACCTCATAGCCTACCGAACTTAGCCTAGACATGAAATCGTTACTTACCACGTATTACGAAGTAAATATGCCCCCCATCTCTAAGTAAAGACTTGGAGACCAAAGGGAATAAAAATATTACATTTTTTAAGTTGACATGGTGTTATGTTGTATAAATAACTTTATGGAGGCAAATAAATAGTTAAGAAATAATATTTTTGTTGTTTGATTGCTGTAATATACAAAATGTCAGCTTGACGCAAAATTCATTTTTCGAAGATTTTATAGTCACCTTGTCAGTGTGTCACATACAAAAGAGATCCTATTAAGCGACAAATATAATGTCAAACGTCCTTTAATTTCCCTGCCAATATCCACAAACACAATTACACAACCAAACAATAAATTCTGAATGTTCTGTAAGTACAGATAATCCGAACAGGACGTTCTGTTAAAACACCTACTAACAAATGCCTATTACCCAACTATGCTATATTATGTAGAAGCCACCCTGGAGTATGTTCATTTAAACAATCGACACAATCTAAGGTCAACACTCAACCAACTACGGTACAGCGAACAAGTGAATATTTCACTAAGCATTATACGAACACTCCGAATAACTGTTACGTTTATCCGCAAATCCGACAACAGTTATCAGTGACGCACCGAAATGTCCTAAAATACCTGTAATGATGAATACAACAAAGATATGTGTTGTCATAAGCGGATATATGCGAGAATCTGGCTCTGTATATCAATAGTATAGGTATTCTATTAGATTCCTGGAGGCTATTTTAAATGTTTACAATTTTTACTCAGCATGTAGTTCACTAGTACTACGACAGAGTTAGGAGGAGATTTCCACAAACCGGGTAGTTTTACAGATTCGAGTTTACCAGTTTTAGGTAACTTAATCATTTTTCTCCTACCAATCTCTTCATATTCTTATCGAACATTAATTTGGTCGTTAAAAAGGTATACTAAACACAGTATATATACGTATTTATCCTTTTACTATGGTTAAGGTAAACCATAATACTAGAATAAAACGATGACATATTATTTAAATAGGATTGGTTTAATTTTAATGAAATCAATTATTATAATACAGTGTTAGAGTTTGCCCGCCTGCCGCGAATGGCAGCGCCAATGTCATCGATTGTACGCGACCGCGACGGCAGAACGGCCTCACGTGCAGATACGTAGGCCAGTGACGTATGCACCAACATTCGACAGCCTGTTTCACGTATCCAAGGTAAAAGCACTAACAGCTCATGTACTGAGAATACACATGTAGGTACATCAATACTAGAAGGGTCAAGGTAAATGCACTAACAGCTCATCTACTGAGAATACACATGTAGGTACATCAAGACTAGAAGGGTCATCATTCAAGGAAAATAACAAATACAAGAAAGTGAGAATATTAGGATTTCACTTCGATAAGTTTAGTTACGTAAACTATTTACTACTGACGCATGGGTGTTTTACGTATAATTCTATGCCAGGTATTATTATGTAGTGTCGACATTGAATGACCGTAATACATCCGCACTTACTCAGTTTTCCGCTATCCACAAGGAAACCGGGCAGTGAGTTGACGCCCGGCGCAAGCGCAACCTACGCGTCGGGAGTTACTATAAAGCTACTCGTTTCGCTTGAATGTCGTCGTGGCTGGCTTACACGAGTATAAGCGATGCACATTGAAGCAACACCGATAAGCAGCGATACAATGATTGCATAAATGTTCGTCTATTTTAAGACTTGCATTTTCTAACCACTCATTACGTGTGTTGGCTGTGTGGTTTATGCTATAGATGTGCTAATGTATTTTAGTGTAATACATAGACTACAAGGACTTTGGACTTAATTGAATAACTCACTATAAGCTATAACTATCTCTGATAACACAGATCTTCCGCAAATATAAAAAATGTATTCTAGGGTGCCATTTTGACTGTTCCTTGCATCTAATTTCAATCGCTCTAAATGTGTTCAAATTCAATTCGAGTTTAGCTCATTATACGCAGGCGAAGCGTTGTAGATGCGTAGTAAGAGCAAATTACAAAATCAAATCGGAATAGGGCAAGACCTTGGCTGGACAACATAGGAAAGCTAAGCATGGGGCTTTTGGGTGAGGTTAAAGGTAGGTCTAAATAGGCGTGAGTACAGTTCCCGTCACCTTAAAAGATCGCGGTCCAGGACCTGCGCAGTGAGCGAATTTAAGGCCGAATGGTGGTTTTAACTCGACTCAGGTGCGCAGAACCATCCCATCTTGTTGCCTAGCGTTCATTTCATGTGACGAGATCTGTACTTGCGGGAATAAAGCGATGGCTAATAAGAGAATTGTGGCCTCACATCTGTGTGCGCCTGTGGCTGGGCGGGCAGCGTGGGTACTGTGGGCGCGGCGGCGGCGAGCGGCGTTGGCGCGGCGGGCACGAAGGGCGCCGATACAGGCGACGGCGTCGTCGTTGGCGGCTGTTGCTTCTTCTTCAGAGCCTCCTGGAATCAACCACGTTAGAGTGAGACTCAGAAATAACTTCAACTCATCGTCCTGATGACTTACGGCCGACGCGGGTTTTAGTGTAAACATGTCGATCGAGCGCTGAATTAGCTTTACACTATTTTTATAACTAAACATAAGTATTATGTTTTCTGAATTTTATTTACGTTTATATTGTAAATAGAACACGCTGTAAACACGTAAAAAGTAACACAATCATTTGAGTTAACATCATCTTCAGTGATGATTGTGCCACTGCTGGGTACAGGATTTTTTCTTTAGTTACAAGTAAAAATCATTCGCAATGTATTTAATCCATCGACACAGACCACTATTCAAATAAATCAAACATTTTCAGAAGATAGTACTACGTAGCTGTTGCACGAAAGCTCTAATTAAAACTACACAATAAGAGATAAATCGGTACTTGGTGTCGCCACGTGTAAGTGCGCCACGCTCGGCAAGGACAGTACGTCTACCGCGAGTTGCCACTTTAAATTACGTTATCGTTCGCGTGAAAAAATGTATTTGGATTTGACATGACATGACAATGTCAAATCCCAATGGCAACTCGCGGACAGTGTCAGATTTATTGGACTAGGCATTCTAGGAATATAAACAAAAAAATCGATACCTACAATATGTCGGCCTTTATGTGAAATCGATTTCAATCTATAAAGGCCTGCGCAGCGAGGGATTATCCGCGGCGTACTTATTTCTCCGTCAAAATAGATCCCTTACAAATGATAACTTCCGTAATACGGATTTTAATTAAATTTCATTTAATTATTCTCTATTCTTGAGGTAAAACTATGATTGCAGGATTGAATGTTTTAAGGTATTATTTACCAGTCAACAAAACAGTCACAGTCAGTACAAACTGTATCGAGCAACGCTCACGAACGCCTAAAAGTACGCCGCCGAAACACCGCGGACACCCGCGGAGCGTAGCGGTGCGGAAGCGTCCGGCAAAAAAATAGAACGAACGAACTATAAGCAGTCAACGCACACGGCGGATTTCACTTCGCGTTAACAATCAATTCGAAATAAAGGGATGGACCCGGTATTCTCTTTTGAAACGTCTTCCTCTTTTGCTTGAACTTCATGTAAATTACAGCACAACATTATCTCAGAATATTTAAATACTCTCGGACAAAAAATTGAGTCAGCAGTAAATCCGCGGGGGATTTTGTAAGTACTTTTTTATTCACGGCGCGTACTTTTTTCTCCTACGTCGTCTGCGCAGGCCTTAAAAGAGAATACTGGGCCCGCGCACTTTAATCCGCTACGCTCCGCGGGCGCCCGCGGTATTCAGACGGATTTTTGCTTCGGCGTACTTTTAGTCGGTCGTGGTGTGTTTGGTGTGCATTGCGCTTAGTAACTACAGTGTCAACTTTGTGAATGAACAAGGGAATGATCAAACGTAACATGAAAGTTGTGGAATGTCTGAACTGCTGTGTAAAGTTACTTGTGTGGGTGGTAATACTTGTCAGTTCTTAAAAAAAAGTTTTTTTCTGACGATAATCGCATTAACTACCCCTTTTTTAACCTACTTGATTTTGACCTTTATTATGTAACAAAGGGATTGAGATTGAACTTAAGTAGGTTTATTACGTTTTAATTCATATTACGGTTTGCGGATGAACTCTATTAGAGTTAAATGCTTACGCTACATATGTATTTTGTAATACTCAACAACATATCGTACAGCTTGAATAGTAATTGGTTGCGATTAAAATGTGACCTAATACGGAACTATAACTCAACATGGAAAACAAATTAGTCTATTGGAAAGTTTTGTAAAATTACTTTAGGTAGTAAAGGGCGTAGTTGCATAAACCAGTAGATTAAATATGGATAGAGAAAGAATAAATACACATGTGCCTTGTTTAAGGAATTCCACTTTTTCTCAGTTAGGAAAATCCCGGTACCCGTTACGATGAGTCATCGCCTAATGGCATGCGCAGACAACAGACTTTAATCCGCGGCGGAGAAAAAAGTACGCTCCGCGAATAAAAAGTGCGCCGCCGATTTACCGCGGCCTCACCGCAAACGGTGTGCGATCATTTTGTTGTAAGAGAGTATTTAAATATTCAAAGATTACGTTGTGCTGCAACTTACTTGAAGTTTAAGTAAAAGAGAAGACGTTTTAAAAGAGAATACTAGGTCCATCCCCTTATTTCGAATCAATTTTTAACGTGGACTAAAATCCGCTGTGTGCGTTGACTGCTCATCGTTCGTTTGTTCTTTTTTTTTCGAGGATGCCCGCGTACTTTAATCCGCTACGCTCCGTGGGTGTTTCGGCGCACTTTTGGTTCGGCGTACTCGTGTGCGTTGCTCGATATAGTTTGTAAGGTATATATTTTGACGGAGAAAAAAGTACGCCGCGGATAATCCGTCGTCTGCGCAGGCCTTAACTGGTTCTTTTGATAACTGGGTACTTATTTAATTTGCCGTCTTAGCTGGTTTTAACTATTATAAGCAATCGTGATCGTTGCTCACATCACAATGCACACACGTGTAGCGAGCGTGTTATTACCAAACCAACATAGTAAATATATAACATAACACATGCATTACAAAACGACTTACTGTTGGAATTAATTATAATTTACCTATTACCCACTGATACGTAGCTTATGCATTTGCGTTTGTAGATAATTTTGTTTGTGACACCTTCCGGCTTAAGTACTCAGACATTTTCACCTTACCCTGGCATCGACCTAGGCTGTGTTTTCAAACGTGTGACTGTTTCGTTCATGAACATTCTGTTAATTCCCACGAGGTCGAATAGATTTACCTTAAATGCTTCATAATAAAAACAATGAAGAATGGGTAGGTCTGAAGTCTAGTCTTTATATACTTCTAGACAGAGCGGGTACCGGCGGTCACTGAATTGCAAAATAAGCCCTATCGTTTGCGGGTTTATCAAACAGGTCCATGAATGACAAATATATTGCAGAGCTGGTATTTAACGCGATTGGACTAACCCTTAGGCGTACAGAGCTATAAACAGCGAAGGTAACATATTGATGCATGCATCTCGAGACTGCATTCGTTTCAAGTGTAAGGTGCATCTGACAAACGCATGATTTGACAAGTGACTTTTTTTAAAGTCAACCGTAGAAAGACAACTAAACTAGTAGTGTTAGCGGTACACCCCGAAATTCAGTCAAAACCTGCAAATGGTGTTAAAGGCATGAAAATCAGAACGATTGATCTCTAGGCAATACGAATCAATTTGACCCGTAGCACGGAAAAAAAGAAAAAAAAAGAGAGCAGTTATGGCTTCATCCTTTTTTGTATGGGAAAAAATATGTTTGCTCTGAAAACCTATCGTGAGTGGTATCTTATGAAAGGGCTTATTGAGCAATTTACCATAAGTAGGGTCAAGTATTAATTTAAAATGATAATTATTTTGAGAACATGAACATACCGAATTTAGGCTCCTCCAGATATAATACGAATAAATATTTTTTTGTAAAATATGCTTCAAATGGTACGTAATATCCTCATATCGTACGTAATATCTAGTGACTAAACGGTAATAACGTGATATATTGTTAGAATTGTCTCGGTAAGCCTTTTCACTAGATAGGTACTACACGATAAGTTAGTGCTCTCACGAGAGCAAAAATTGTTTTGCCAGTCCTCCCTCCTCCTTTTTTTTCCGTGCTACGGGTAAAATTAATTCGTATGGCCTAAAGATCAATCATTCTGATTTTTATGCCCTTAACACCATTTGCTGGTTAATTTAGCGTCCCGCTAGCACTATAGGCAGCATGGTTCTTTTCACAAACTTAAATCGCTTAAGTCCATAGTAATAGTAACTGATTACTAATAACGAGGTATTCCTCGAAGCGCACACATTTGGAGCGACGAGGCGCACATTTATTATTCTTCGAAGCGCACTTTAATGTGCACTTCGTCGAAAGATGAAAAATAAAATAAAAATATTCCTCGAATCGCACTAGGGTTCGGAGTGAATAGGGGTAGGTAGGGGCATGAATGATGAGACATTAGAAATTGCGAAATTTACTGTTTTTATGAAATTACTCTAGATTCTAAGTTACAGTAGGGTCCGCATATAACGGCTCTGGCAGGGAGACTTAGTTCGGCCGCTTGTGCTGTCAGAAAAATTAGACTCTTGACTGATATTGAAACAGCAAGACTAGTGTATTTTAGTTACTTTCATAGCGTTATGTCGTATGGTTTACTGTTGTGGGGTTCAGCTGCAGACCTTAACACCATTTCTGTACTTCAAAAAAGAGCTATCCGTTCGATATACAACCCTAGGCCACGCGACTCGCTCAGAGAAGTATTTAAGAAGATTGATATTTTTAATGCTCAGTATATTTTCGATAACTTAGTGTATGTCCCCAAAAACTTGCATCTGTTAAATAAAACAGTGATACTCATAAACATAATACCAGAAATAAAAACTAACTGAACTAAACTCCTAGTCTTATGGCTACACAAGGTGGGAAACTCATTTGTGGGTCAATCTGTAATATATTTAAATAAAATACCATAAAGTCTTGTTGATCTACCTCTTCACAAGTTTGAGTCTGCAATTAAAGCAAAGTTAAAGAAACGAGGTTATTATAATGTAAAGGATTACTTGCGCGAAAACAGTTTGTGGTCATAGTAGAAATAATCCGCTCCTCTGCTCAATTAATGTACTTTTCTTGTCCTTTTGACTGTACTCTGAATTTATTTGTTGTAAAACAAAACAAATTTCAGGAGTAACTATCGAGTTTCTAGCCGGAGTCTTCTCGAAGAGAAGCAACGTCCGATAATATGTACTATTATTGTATTATTTTATTCACGTTTATTATTATTTAATTATATTTTTTTGAATTTTGACATTTCATAAGTGCTTCTTTGTAAAAGCTGAAAAAAGTGAGTAAATGATTTTTTAGTTTTTTTAAAGTGTGGGTGGTGATGTGTAGCTAACGAAAAATATCGATAGCAATAGGTGATAATTATTTTAATATTACCCATGACTAGATCTTTCTCTTGATTTTTATATAGAATAGTTAATAAAAAAAAAACTTTACATTGCTAGTGGTTTTTAACTGCTTCTGTGCGTTGTGTTAGCGCTGGTTTTTGATTGGCAAGGGATACTTAAGTAAAACGATGTGCGGTCGATTGCAAGTTTATTTAGCGACTAAATTTGAATGAATGCAAACATCTTTATAAAGCACTGTTATGGATGCATATCTATAGGTATGTGTAGGCACGGTAAGTGATAGCTTCGCGCGGTATTAACGCCCGATGCTGTTCGTAACTTAACCGACAATTAAAAAAGGTGAGTATATGAAGGGTTAGCAAAGTTGTGAATGGTGAATATAAAATAACTAATTTTAACACGAACAGCTTCTGTCTTTTAATTTTAAATGTGACGGATAAATAATGCCAATTGTGACAACGAGACAATCTGAGTTTTAAATTGTTATGCTTTGCGGCGCGCGGCGCTGTGATTCATGATTTCTTTGAATTTGTTTTATTTATGAATATCCATTTCTTTATAAACACAAAATCATTGGTGCGTTTTAAATTGTTTTACTTTATCATTAATGAGCCAAGTAGTAGGTACCTAATTCCAGTACATTTCTGTATTCCTGGTAGTTTCAATGAATTATTACTACAGCTTGAATATCTTCTATCGATATCAGTTACCTACTACAAATCTTGCATGCACTTCTCTATGTTTAGCCTTTGGTGCGCTACGAGGATTTTTATTTTTATTTTTCAATTTTCATCTTTCGACGAAGTGCACATCAATAGTGCGCCTTGAGTAATAATTGATGTGCGCCTCGTCTTGTGCGCTTCGAGAAATAACTGATTGGTTGGAATATCAATTTCTGCAAAGTAACTGCAAACACTATATTTATCGTATTAAAACAATACATAGTGAGGATATATATGATAGATAGGTATAAATGTAGGCCGCTTGCATCTAGGTATAGACTTATATCATTGAAAGGGTGCCAATCAATTTAGAAGTTCAATGAAATGAGCAGTTACATAGGTAGGTATCACCTATACTATACTTATATCCTATTAAACGGACTAGCCTAACGAACTTACGAAAAGAAAAAGAAAACATAAGAACGTAGGTAAGCTATGATAAAAATATTAATCAATGCAAAATGAATGCTTAGTTAGATGCCAACAATGACACACACGCCGAAAGGCACGTCTTGTCTCGCAATTTAACCTCACTCAATTGCTTGATTATTATCGTCGTTGCCAGGCCGTGTGTGTTCACAAACCGTGCATGTAGACAACTTATTGAAGAAAAATGCGCGAGTCACGAATTATTAAGCAAGATTTGTAGAAGACCTTCGACTTACCTTGAAACAGACTGAGCAGAGACCATCTGTCGACGGGTTGCCGTAGAACCCACACCCGGAGCGGCATAACGCCTCCATCGGATTTGATTCACGCTCCATGTTCAACAATAATTTCACTTCAGTTTTAATAGTTTATAATATAATTCACTTCACTCGCAGTCAAAGTACGATTGCACTAATTGTATATTGCACTGATAATAACACACGAGGTTCACAATGATCACACTACAATGTGTTGCACTTGTAAACGTTTTAATTTAGACGAGATTTTACTCGGGCTTGCTATTCGCAGTAAGTGGCTCCCTTGCCGTCGAAATCCAATTGTTTCTTCCCTGTCAGGATCGTTGAGGGCCCTGTAACAATTAACATTTATTAAAGGATGACCAACTCAAATGGCGCTCAATTGCAAAATACTTTTTTTTACAATTAAATAATTGTCTTACACATTCAGTTA
Source organism: Udea olivalis (assembly GCA_947369235.1). Taxonomy (NCBI): domain Eukaryota; kingdom Metazoa; phylum Arthropoda; class Insecta; order Lepidoptera; family Crambidae; genus Udea; species Udea olivalis. The sequence continues at coordinate 5,497,267 of OX376349.1, read as the reverse complement.
ATAGATTCAGATTATGTTAAGTAGATATAGTTTATTTGGTACTGTAGAATATAAAAAGTTACGAAAAAAAAATACTTTTCTGGTGAAGGAATAGAGAATACAAGAGTTATACTAATAAGATTCTTGGCCTAAAGTCTAACGGCTTAGACACATGATATGTTTAGACTTAGTACTGGCCTGTGCGTGATTATTCCGATAGAAAGTGGAATCTAGGCGTGGAATACGATTTCGTAGAGGCAAAACATAATATGCATAACGACAGGTTTGCGTAACAAGAGAGAGCTATGGAGCCAAAGTGGAACGCGCCCGCGAAACGGAGAACCGCGCGCCCCACGGCCCGCAAGGTCGGCTTGCGCTGGGACACCACAAAAACGGACATACGCGCGGCAAGCACTATCTACTATTTTGACAAAGTTGCACAAATTGAGTCAAGGTCTGCTTAGCCGGTTAGAAGTGTTTCTACGTTACAACGTCATGGCTGTTTTGAAATAAAAGAATTCGTCATTTAACGAGGCGACTGTTTATTATGTTCAGAAGCTCACTACTTAGAAAAACCGTTTCCAAATGGAAACTGATTGGTTATTTTAACTCTCAATTTATGCCAGTGAATTAGCCGGCGGCCATAACAACGGAATAACTTTCGTAATTTTTTCGACAACATCCTACACTAAATCAAGTGTTCATAACTGACTATCTTAAAGAACAATCTAAAATTCCGGACGTGAATATTGTTCAAGTTGGTAAATAATAAAAGATAACAAACCCAATTGTACCTATCATCAAGATAACAAGCACCGTCACTTACATTCTGTATTTTCTAGATATCTTCAATAAAAATACAACGACAATGTTTACAGTTATCAATACTGTCATCAATCGTCAATTCATCCATCGAGTCAAGAGTTCCCATACTTATGACATCACCGAGTAAATAAAGTAACCAAGCGGCAATTGAAACCATGAGAATGAACTTACAATAAATCTTTCACTAAGAGAACACAATGCACCCCGAACATGGTCATAGGCATGGAGTATAACGTTTCATTATCCTACTCTCCAGTCTTCGAGCACGGAATGTGTACCAATGATTGCAATTATGAATCTTGGGAGTGGAGAGTCGAGCGTGCAGCGGGTGGGGTCATTAGCATTGGGCTCGGACGGGAGTCACTGACCGGCCCGCACGCAGGGGTGCAAGCGCGCGCCCGCGCATCCACGTTATTACACACATCGACACGTTTATAGCGCAATCCTACAACACGTCCAGTATCACGCGAAGAAGCGCTAACGATATATACCACTCATTAAACAATTCGCTAGTTTACTAGTTCGGCAGACTTTCACGTTTACGAAATTAACGTTCTATCCATCGAACATAACTTGTTCATTGCATTGCAGTGTCCAATACATTTCATACCTAACGCGTTTGTTTGTCACGCCGGATTGTGTCGGTTACCGAAATTCCAGCTGTACAAAAAAAATAGCAAATCCTCAAAAAGATGATGAACAACCGCTCGATATCACCAAGGGGCGAAAATGTTTTTTTTCTAGTTTTCTCTCTTCAGACTCCTAAAAAGTTTTTTATATCATCAGAGTGGCATTATTTTGGGTACTTTCCAAACAACACAAGTTACTTTATCTTTACTGGCTGATATGTCTTGACAAATTGAATTTATAAAACACCAGCGACCCACGACTTTTGAATCCATTGCTTAGTTTAAAAGAACTTAGCCAACAATATTAATAAGGTGCTAAAAACAACAAACGAAGTTCAGCAATCAGCAACAAACTAAACTTCCTCAAACTGCTACTTCCTCGACGTTCAACTCTGCCAATATTAAATTCCCATGTAATAACCATACCCATATTGAACGTCCATTTTCCAGGTATATATAGTATTACCGATGAGGGAAGGACGACATCATAAATATGAATGAGGTCTTTTTTTGCTCTTCGTTTTGCAAAGGCAACCTTTAAGGCCCACGATCCCACGAAGCTCTACAAATATAATGGACGCTCGCAATACGGTAAACAAGCAAATAAATAATTTAAAAGCGCTTAATATTGCAACTGCATAAGTATGCCAAGGCAACTATCAAACGCCGTCCAGTCGGAAACGTGATGTTCAATTACAGCCTTACGTTAATAGCGATATCCAAACTATGATGCCAAATTAACACTGTCAGAATTGACGTTTAGCTAGATACAATAGGCTTGCTTACTCAGGAATGGGAATATTCTCACGCAATTTGTTCATGACTTAAACCGCTAACAACAGGGATGTGTCCTCATGTCATTACTAAGCAGATTTTGTTACTTTTTCAACACGTAGTTATTATCTGTAATAAGAAATATTTTAACATTATGGCAGAAAAGGAGCATTTCAGCTATAACGCTTTATGCATTTAACACGTAGTTAATAGCCATAACAATTTGGTGAGTATATGAGAAGTGTAAGTGTCGGATAGAAGATAGTGTATCGCGTGGTGCATGTGTGGGTATAGTTAGTAGGAGTAGGGCGTCGCGTATGCGCCGTGCCCTCGTGACCCACTTGCCGAGTGTTCGCTACGCAATTCGAGCGCGACCCGCTTCGCCGACGCCACCGCCGCGGACTGCACTGTGCACTCGGCGTGCACCGACGTTAGCCACGCGCACCCGTGGGACACATGCGACTCGACTTGCACCATTCTGTCGTACACGTGTTCTGAACAACTACCCCAGCTTTCAGTTTTTAAACGACGACGCACACCTCCCACGGTCGTCGACTCACTTTTGTTCAGTCAGGTTTGAAACCCAAATCATGTATAGTTATAGAGTTATTATAAATGTAATTCACTTCCTAAGGAAGCAATAATAACTGAGGACTAACTATTGTTCAGTAAAATGTATATAAAATACCTTGCTTTTCAAATGTTTCCGTTAAAACTCCGCTTAGCATCTGTTGCTACTACTGTTAAAAATAATATTGACTCGCATATTTGGGGCGAACTCCCACCACTGATCATAATTAGGTCAATATAGCGCGACGTTCTACGAACTTCCCAGCTCTTTATGAAACTACAATTTAGGTTGACGATGCTATCCCATAAATCTGTCTCAGTCATAGTAGGAGCAGTGCTCGATTTTTCTCCGGGTAGACTTAATACAGGTCTGACGACTCGATCAACGGTAACAATAACGGTAAGCACCAAAATCGTGCAGTGCTAAGAAAACTCCAAAAAACCTGCCGCTGTTTCACAAGTTTACAACCTAACTAGAGAGATGCGTCCATAAACAGTTTCTAACAGTCCTTAATTATTTTAGTGATTACTAGTCCCCACCCCATATTCATAAATCCTATATTTTTTTTTATAAAAAGAAGCACCTCGCAATATTGGAAAACATTTATAAAGTGAACCACTATCAAAAAATAGGTAGCGTCAATTTGTAGACGGTACATTACAGCATTACTGTAAAAGTAGAGTTCCCATGCTGACCATTCTTCTAATAAATGAGTGAATCTTAGTGAGTGACCCGTCCACGCGACTTCACTTTCCATGTGATAGGAAGAAACAATTATTTTACTAATGTGTGTACCTCCTGCCAACATGTTGAGCAAAATATTTAGGACTAGGTTATCATCAACCAATATAATTTTTTCATCTTAATAGTTACGTTAGTCTACAATGACTATACAGTAACTGGTGAGGAAACAAAGACCATGACAAGTAGGTACAATTTTATCATCATAAAGCCTACTAGGTAGCGATATCATAACGCTAAATAAAACCAAATGTTGTTAAACAAATTCCACGTAAGACAAACTCTACGACGAGAATTTTAATCGAGGTCAAACATTTCCTTACCAAGAATCTCAACAAAAATCACAATAATAATAAAGCAGCGTCTTAAAGCCCACCATTATGCGTGGCTCTTAGCAGAAACGTCACTTACCAAAAATAGACCAGCCAGGGTCTCGTCCTCTAGTCTTCCGCGTTGTTGAAAAACTAGGAAGCAAAGTAAATGCACATCAATAAAAACGACCAGCCTTTCAAGTACAATGCGAATAACCAGTACAGGAAGGACAATGACATTAGCATTTGAAGGAAGAGCTTGCGTCACAGAGCGAACAATGACGCGACGAAAAATCGAACACGCATGGCAAGATGGCCGACGCAACGTCAGCTGATTGCGCACACGCAGCGCAGCTGTAAGCACCGCTCGGCGTATATAGCTCTCTCTTTCGTTCGCACCGATCACACATAAAGGACGCGAATCATTGTTTGCAACACAATGCTCACTAGACATAGCCACTAAGGTGCATCATAGCTGCCCCTTGATTTTTCTGACGCATAGCAACAATAGGCTTAATTCCCAAGCCTAACAAAACACCTTGTAAAAGTTACGAAATGTTTATATTTTTGTCTTAAATGTATTTGTAACTTACTAGCAGTTACAAAAAAAACAGCACAACCTGCTCTGATTATCGCTGCCTACATTTTTTTTACATTTTGATAGGAAAATTATCTGTTAGACATGACGATATGAAAGATTACAATAACAATATCACAATAATAATGCGCCGTAACGTTAACATCACAACAATTTAAGAGTTCTATTCATGACTTAGGGAAGCAGTAAATAACTAAATAGGTACCTTATGCAAAGTAAAAAAAAATTAAGAAATTAGATTATTTGTAAAGCCTTTTAAAAAAATCGGAAGTTACTCTTTGTTATGGTTGTAAATCAGAATCTGTCTACTGCCTGACGGCTATAACAAAGAAAGAACTGCTGGGTGGCAATAATTGCTGCTAACAGCTGGCTTGTCGCCATCCATCCAAAGGCTATCATTGAATAAATGGGTTTGTTTTTTAGTTGGGTAATTTTTTCGTATTAGATTCTTGTTATGCCGAACTAATACTTCAATCGTGCGTGGCACTAGGTAATCGGTTCAATAAACAACTGAACAAAGAACAAAGGAAATACTCTACGATTATTGGGTTAGTAAATAATTGCAATTAGTCCAAATTATCAATTCAAACCACGCAAATATGTTCCACTTACAAAATTTTGTAGTGTTGCTTTTAGTGAACCTACAGATTTAACAACGCATATTATTGAGAATAGTTACCTATATGAAACTATTATACCTACTTCAACATTGTTTACTTTACTAATGATCGGTATTTCCAATAAAGTAACCAATATGGTATCCGAAATGAATTTAAACTCGTAATAAAACCTCAGGGAAACAAATATTTACACTGAACCACCAATTTGCGTATAGAAACAAATTGCATGAAGTTCAAAACAAAACACGTGGGGACGTTGACCTTCTGGCATCAAGGTCGGGGCGGCGGCCTTCAAACAGCCTAGTCTAGCTTGCCCAGACTCCTCCCCGGCTACATCTCGCGACGCAGACGCACACAAAAACACCACACACTTCACCACGAACAAATATTACCTTCGAGTGGTAACGCGAGCCCATGGCCACGTAGAAACTACGCTTGAAAGCGCTCCACACCACAAAATGATATCACAGCCACAAACTACGATCCGGGAGGAGAAACGCGCACACTAATTCGCACTTTTATCTAAACAGATAAGGTGCATTAGCAGCACCTGATGGTGGAACGGTTTTTTTATATAATGGTATCACGTGTGTCGGCCTCGCGTTGCGAGCTCCGGCGCGGTCGGCGTGCTAGCGAGAACTGGCCGAGCCCGAGCGACGAGCGGCCGAGCCGCGGAGCCGCTCCGCTAGCGGAGCGGCTGACTCGTCCGTCTCGCCGCCCGCCGCCACCGCGACCGCCTGCAACTATTCGCGTCATTCCATTTCACACGCGCACGCACTCACCGATACAAACAACCCGAAGCTTACGGCTGATAAACACATGGCCGACTCGGCCCAACCATCTCGATATCACACAGCAGTAAGCTGCTCGACTCATAACGACACATTTACATTAAACTGCTCATTGACACCATTATCTTTGTATTTCTTCGAGATAGGTACCTAGTCCAGTTCAGTGGAAATAACATAGAATTGTTTTTGATGAGCCGAGCATGATATGATTCATGTTTTGAAAGCCTTTTACGAAAGCCCACCAACCGTTGAGTCATATCCTTGTTTTAATTTGATGACGAAACAGGTAGTAAGAAGAATAAAAAACGACGTCATTTTAAACTGTATATACAAATACACACCGGTAGATGCCTGTGGTTGAGGCTATTGATATTTATGTAATTGTTCATTAAATACTGTAAAAAGGGGCTAGCAAAAGGATATTGTCTAAGAACAATTATTGTTGGTTTAGTTTTAAAGTTAAGTTGTATTAAGTAATGTATCTGTCCTGTGGTTGTAGCAACCGCATAACCCGGATTATTATAGACAGACACAATAGATACGCATCTGTCTATTACAAGTGTCAATACCTAGTACCAATCTAATGATACAGCTACTACAGAATGTTATTAAAATTTGAACTCAGCCTTGATAACAATGCAAGTTACTATTGGCCTACATTTAACCTCAGGAGGTAGCGGACCTGTCTATAGCGCCGAATTTCGTGGTGTATTATTTATGTATGTATTCAAAAGCATTTAAACGTCTATGTTAATCAATCTCTGATCTTGGTTTAAGATGTTTCCGAGATGTTTGAATACTGCTTTAGATACTTTATTTAAAGATCGTGCAATTAGTAACTGATCAAAAAATACAAGACCCCTAGATAAAGCCTAATGACCTTTTTTGAGAAACCAAGTCCAATGCACTCGGGGATGAAAGTGAAAACTAAGGTCAATATTCGAATATCGGCGGCCGTTCAACCTCGTAAGTAAACAAGAACGTCAATGTAGACGCAAGAATATAATATTAATTAAAGGGGCGAGACACAATTCTGTGTTTTCAGTACTTCAACAAATGGCACGGTGTTTTATTTTACTATCAGTGACTGGTGGTCTTAGTTTACCCAGCTAGGGTAGGGAACTAAGCCGAGGAGAAACTGTCAACTTTGCAGCACATCGAGTCAATGATTGTATTTAATATTCTCGATTTTTTTCTACTAATATATTACTACTACTATAATCAGTAGTTACTCACAGACTAGTGGTACATTGTCATTGCAATCACAATCGCCTAAGAGTTTCAACGCTACGAGGCGGGTGACATCGCACTCTCCCGTTAGACTCTGATCGACGATGTCCATTTTTTGTGGCCAATCTGGCGGTTGAGCAAAGCAGACAAAGCCGCGGGCGGCGGCGCGAGTCGACGCTCTACCCCAAATTATTCCTGGGCCGGGGCGCTGACCTCGCCGCCGCCTCGTCACCGCGCCGTGCTCCGGGTGTTCCACCGTCTATCGCCCTGACCTGACCCTCACGCTCCCCAAGAACAGACACTTCCAAAAAGCTAACGACGTTAAGAAGATTGGAACAAAAGGCACACCTTGCTCTGGCTCGAAGCAAGGTATCCCTTTGCCTTATGGAAACCAAGTACAGCGTAGGCACCACGAACACCCGGACACAATACAAAAATCTTCAAATAGATATTTCTGTCCACGAACATTTATGTATCTTTAGTAAAAAGAGGCCCAAAACGAATTTTATCAAAATTTATTACAAACTAATAGTAACATCTATTGGAATAATTCCAGGAACCAATGTGCTAAACGGGCTGTGGTGTAATGTATGTTAAGAGTTTCGGCAAAAGTGTAGTATTTGTCAGACATATTTTAATAGAAAAATAAAAATTAGATATAGCATGAAACAATCACAATGAATATGAACAAAGAAAAAGAAGTAGGAAGCAAATTGAAAACAAAAGTAAGTTTGGACACTGAAAACGCGTAAATTAGGTTGAGGCTGGCTGGATCTCACTTGCGAGCCAAGTTTCGGGCGTGTTAATAATACCACTCCAACAAAAGAAATTAGACAATGACTTAGGAATATATTCTAAATGGCATAATTCATTACTAAATTAATGTCCAAATGCGTTTAATCAAGTAATCTACCCAATCATTTGTAAATTATCCACCTAACTAACTTTCCCTAATTAATAGTAGCTACAAGTTCAGCTAGTTATTATTTTTCTTTTCTACCCTTGGTTGGCTTAGTTTCAAACAAAATTTTATGTTTCATTTTGAGTAGCAAAATGCTATTCCTAATATTCGGAAGTTAAAACCTGAATCACCTAACCTAACCAGCACACACACCATCAAGACACGGATAACTTGAATGTGCAGCAAGACTGTGACGCTCAAGGGCTCATCCGCTTCACCCTTCGCGCGCCATAACATAAAAATATACAGATGAAAACAATAAAATAATAATAAAATGTAACCATTAAACATACGTACGATTGGCGAGTCATGGATTTATATAAATTGCTGCTAAGTCAAGCCAACTGAAATTGAAACTTTGAAGATAATCAAAAAGTAGGTAGAGAATAGTTTCTCACCTGATGTTGGAAAAGGGAATTCCGTACCAGACAAATGTCTTTCCAAGTGCGTAGGCCTTTCAACTCACAACCAGGCGACACCACGTCTGTGCAGTAGAGGTCAGCATCCACCGGCATCACAATGAAGGATTACGCTACCTGTTGACAAAAAATAAATGGTGTTATTTACCCCCGTATCCATAAAACTCGTTCATACTTTTTTGAAGTCGGTTAAAAAGTTTATCACGTACGACAAGAACGTGCGAAAAAGGTCGTGGTCAAAGGCCGGTCAGACTTCACAGACTGTGGCGAAACCAGGGTTAACTGGCAACAAGGTGATGCTGTGTGTGTGGTGGGGAAAGGGCATTATTCATTATGAGCTGTTACCACCAGGCAGGACCATCGATTCTGAATTCTACTGCGAACAACTGATGAGATTGAAGCAAGAAGTTAAAAGAAAGCGGCCGGAATTAATCAACAGAAAGGGTGTGGTTTATCATCATGATAACGCCTCCTCACACATCATTAGCCACTCAGCAAAAATCAAGATTTTGGCTGGGAGCTGTTAATGCATCCGCCGTATAGTCCTGACCTTGCGCCTTCAGATTTCCACCTGTTTTGGTCTCTTCAGACTGCCAAAACCACTTGTCGCGGTATTTTGATCAGAAGCCTCAAAATTCCTATAGCAATGGGATCATGTCCCTACCTAAAAGATGGCAAAAAGTAATCGAACACAATGGCACCTACATACGTAAGTTAAATGTAAATAAACTGTATTAAAAAATGTTTTGAATTTTCTGAAAAAATGTTTTCGCCAACCTATCATGTCAATAGAAACGAAAGGGACGCCTATACATGTAAGGACTGCTCAACTTGACGTTTGTGGATTCGGGCGTTAAGACAGGCTAATGCATCTCTATGAGCATAATTTAGCGCGACTACACTAGAATAGGCGAAAAGAATAACGACGAGTGCACAGTGAAATAATGTAAAAGGAGACACCGGGTGTGTAGTTGTGATTGTGACATCATCATTATTGGGAAAATATTATGATGTGCTATGGCTGTTGGACTTCGGAGAGTTACGTTCTCTTTTAAATACATACATAGACAGATATCAACACCCAGACACTAATGACGCAGTAAGCAGGATCACTACACATTGCACCTACAGACCAGTCAGTTAGTTTGTTAGTATTTTCATTATAAAACTACTTTTACGGTGATTTTTTTCTCATTTTCAATGCTATATCTTAAGATAGAAAACTAGAAAATTTCGAATTAGGAAAAAAATATGATTGGTTTCGGTAGCTCAGTGGTTGGAGAAGACGCGGGTTCGATTCCCGCTCGAGATCATTAAGGTCGAATCTTTCGTGTTTCCTAATTTTCTATCTTTAGATACTTTTACCTATTCTGTGCTTTTAGTGACACAAGTACAAAATATAATTTTATTGTTATGAGTTTCTATTTTCTCATTTCAGACGTAAATAATTATGTTGGGTTGCTGGCACTCAATTAATAATTCATACTTTTTAATATTTCTACCCTACCTAGCTTGTTCCACCTGCAATTCATGGAAGGGGCTGCTTGCTGATTCGTATAAAAAGTATTTTTACTGTTTCTATGCATGAAGGATCTTTAGAACAGATTTTATCTGGAATTGCTCTTAATTATTTTGGACTTTAAGCAACAGAGAACCTGGCTTCTCCTTCTAATTCTAATTCCTAGGAGGGCATTCCTGCTAAGACGCAAGCAGCCCCCCCAGATACCGTGCGGTAACCTCTTATGGCCCTCACTGCCATCACCCTCTGCGGCGCCCGCAGCAGGTTTCTGTTGTAAGGACATTCATCATCACCTGGCTTTTAAAAGAATATTCAATTCTTTAACTAGTTAGTTTAAAAAATCAGTCAAATATTATTTTCTGTTAGTGTTAGGAAAACACAAAAATCCCATTTTCAAATTAAAAATAATAAAAACCCTATTTCAAAATTTAGGAGAGCCATGATTAATTAAAAAAACATAAAAGATAGAATATAATTAAGACTTTTATTACCATTATTGAAACAAGCACACAAACATTATTATCAATGAGGCACTCACTACCAAGAACAAGAGCATAAAGGTAGCCGAATTGTTATTACTGTTTACTTGTGGGATAACAAAGAAGGACTTATTTTTGGAACCATGAATTCGCACTTTAATGCACTAAGCCTTTTGTTTGTAATACAGATTATACATGTTTTTAAAGTTATTGTGCAATGTTATCAACAAAATTACCTAACTGAAAACTTACAAACCCCCACCCACTCGTGACAGTTTAAGGCAACAATTAGCAAGCAGTAATAATTGCAGATATAACAGCGCGATACTGTAAGTGACTACTACTAATAATGTGGGTAAGTACTCAGCTAGTGATCTCTCTTTATCTATTTAGCCTGATTGTGTGATTATTTCACAAACCTTATACTAGGTCTGATTATGATCAAGTTTTTAATTTCATAATTACTTTGATCTGATCTTTTATTTGATCTAGTTGTCCTCATCATCATCCGTGCGGTCTATCACGGTTGTGAACCCACACCAGTGTGTGGGGCCCACTTCGCGCGGTCTTGTGCATCCTCAGTGGTGAGTCTGTTGGCACGCATGTCACCCTTGACGACGTCGAGCCACCGCTTCTTGGGTCGACCTCTTCTGCCGGTCCCCGGCGGAGGCGGCATGGCCAGACATTTGTTGCCTACGTAGTTGGCCGATTCCCGTGAGACATGACCACATGACCATCCCAACGGAGGCGGCGGCACTTCTGCAGCTTGTTTGCGTATGTCACGAACACGAAGGCTGCCGCGGATGTGGGTGTTCCGCATGCGATCTTTGCGTGAGACTCCACACATCCACCGCAGCATTTTCATTTCCGTTACGCGCAGCTCCTGCTTGTGTCGCTCTAGTAACCCGGTCATGTTTCACTGCCATATAGAAGGACAGGCCTAATGATGGTTTTATAGACCTGCCCCTTAAGCTTGATCGGTATTTTGAGGTTACAAATGTCACCCAGTCACCTCACGCCATTTGGCCCCAGCCGCGGAAATTCCATAAAACATCTAACTGCATCTATATGTATTATGCCCACATGTTTACGTAAATAAATATATATTTTTCTTTATCGGGCTCTGATGTCGCTGTCGATGTCCCCGGACGTGCATAACACAGATTCCAGGTATTTGACACGGTCTGTGAGCTCGACCACGTCATCGCCTATTCGGACGGACTGGGGATTTGTGGTGTTGCAGGCCATGTACTCCGTTTTCGCCACATTAAGTTTCAGACCGCCGTTTTCAAGTGAATTCTTCCACTTAGTTACCAGTTGTACCAGCCGTCCCCTGTCCGAATCTGCTAGCGCAATATCATCAGCATACATGAGCAACCAGGGTGGTTGCTCGTGGTGGTCTCGGATGCTGTTTGACAGTACGTCTAATATTACGCTGAACAGAAACGGGCTGAGCACGGAGTCTTGGTGTACTCCAACGGTGATAGGGAAGGGAATCGTGGTACATGTCCCGGATAATGTCAATAAAGACCTCGGGAACGGCCTTGGACCGCAGCGCACAGATAATCATCTCACGAGGGACACAGTCGAAGGCCTTCTGCATGTCTAAGAAAAGACGATGCAGAGGTGTATTCTTCAGTCTGTATCCCTCCATGAGTTCTTAAGGGAAATACGGGGTCCATGGTCCCGCGACCCGGTCGAAACCCATACTGACACGCCGAGATCGTACACTCCTGTCGAATCCGAGAGTCCACAATGCACTCGAGGAACTTCATGGTGTGGGACATCAACTTTATGCCGCGATAATTGCTGCACTCCAGCACCGAGCCCTTGCCTTTGAAGACCGGCGTGATAATGCTCAGTCTCCATTGGTCAGGTATCTTACCGGTGAGGAAATTGCGGTTGAAAAGTTGGGTAAGTATGCCCATACCACGAGAGCCCATCGATTTCCACGCTTCGATAGGGACTCCATCGGGTCAGACAGCTTTCCGGTTCTTCATGCGGCGAAGAGCCGACTGGACTTCAGGTTGCTGCACCTCTTTGTGCTGCTTGTTGAGCAGCTCGTGGAAATACGAGCGCCATCTCTCCTTCACCGCGCGGTCCTCGCATAGCAGGTTACCGAGTGTCATTTACACAGCGGCACATGTAATTATCCTGGGCCGCTTTGACTCTCAAACGTTCCAACTTGTGAACGAGCTTCTGCCCCTCAGACGACTCCAACTTATCGGACAAAGGACGTCAGTGGTCACGTCTGGCTCTGGCTACCGCTCGTTTAATGGGCTCCTTGTCAAGCCTACGTCCACCCCGAGACGTCCGGTCCTCTACAGCTCTAATCAACTTTCTTTTAACATCAAAATGACTGGAAATATTACACCCTTAATGAAAAAGTTGGTATTTTAAGCAGCAAATTAATAAAGGTTGTCTTGGAGAGACAACCTTTCCTTTTCATTACAAGACACAAATTATACAGAGGGGTTTGAGTAACTTTGTATGGACCCGTGGCGCCATTTTTTTTTATTAGCGGCAAGAACTGTTTTATAGCACCCTAAGAAAAAAACATTTCTGAGTGGTCAGAATTGTTCTAAGCGATATCGGAGCCGAGATATGATTTTTTTGAGTAGTATATTTTTTGCCTTAGTTTCACTAAAATAATAGTTCTGAAATGTTACTTTATGGAGCTTATCTCACCTAACAGCTGTTAAAAAGAATGCAGAAATAGGAGAGAAAGATTTTCTTTTCAAGATCTACCTGTTGAGTATATTTTTCTAATAAAAGTACATCCAGCAATACTTCAAGTTAGATATCCATAGTTGTAATGTTTTCTATATAGCAGTAAATGTCAAGTATTTTTTCATTAGGAAGTGGAACACTAGCTCTATCACGAAAAACGACCTTAACATCAGTAAGTAGTAAATAGCCTATATATCGTCCCACTGCTGGGGAAAGGCCTCTATCATTGAAATCAAGTCATCGCTACAATGGATGGCTATTGGCTTAATCACCACGCTTGCCAAATGCGGGTTGGTGATCACAAACCCGGGCTATGTTCCGAAAGATTCGAAAACGCACTTTGCCCAACCTGGGAATTGAACCCGGGACCTCCGGGATTCGGGCCGAGCTCTGCAACCACTCGGCCACGGAAGCGTGACCTTAACATCAATGACATTAAAAAGACATTTTCATAGTCATTATTTAAATAGGAGGTATTGGTTCCTAACCGTCGACGTTAGAGACATTACATGGGAAAAACACCTAAAAAACCTTTTTACCCACAACACAAACAATAATGGCCTAATATTGCACCTGGCCATTGAGAACTAGCTTTCTTAAATCCTAATTGGTTCATATGTTTATAAGGATAAATAAATAATGCCGTTTTTTTTTAAAAACCTTTTCCTTGATATGGATCAAGTTCAATCGAGTAGTTAGTTAAAAATACAATCCCTAATATCTCAGCTCCAATATACTTTAGCTATATGTGCTCCTTATAGAGTTTGTTACCCTCAATATGTTCTTTTATAATAATAAGGTTTGGTGAGTGGCCGCCAAACTTCCAAAATGACGCCAACGTTGCCCATACCGCTTTATGTTTCTGAAATGAAATCTCACTATATTCGTTGGTATATACAAAAAAGTATCTCTCTTTCCTTAATTTTGCTTAATTCAAATTGACTTTCAGGGGTCAGATTTTTAGCCATGATATCATACTGTTTTTGGACAGGTTAATTATTGTTTGTTTGATTTAGTCATCATATGCTTTATTTCATCAGAAACAGACAAGCACAACAAGCTTAAGGAAACTGTTGATGAAAATACAGTACATGGTACCTGACCTGACAGAGTGCTTAATTTATTGAGAAACAATTATCATTCGAAATATAATTATCATCTATCTATACTAATATTATAAAGCTGAAGAGTTTGTTTGTTTGCTTCAACACGCTAATCTCAGGAAATACTGGTCCGTTTTGAAAAATATTTCAGTGTTAGATAGCCTATTTATCGAGGAAGGCTATAGGATACCTATACACATTTCACACGGACGAAGTCGCGGGGAGAAGCTAGTTATTTCTAAAAGATCTGCAATGTGATTGTTTTCAATAAAAATAATGAATTATTTTATTATACATAGATAGATTATTTATTTCTCATTACAAAAATACACATTAAATTACATATAACATACCATCACAACGTTATCCAAAATGGGTTAGTCAGAGGCAAGTGACTGTTTTCATTATAGTGAACAGAACACTCAGAACCCTACTTTTGTCATTAATTCAGTTTTTTAATGATGTTATTTGTTATTCATCACCAGATAGTTAGTCAGAAATTTAACAATGAACACAAATATGGTTCTAGCCATATTTAAACTCCCAACACAACCCACAACCTGAGTTGGGGTGATTCACCCCTAGGCCATGACACTCTTCATTAATGGTAAGCAAAATACTGAAGTATCTAACACGACTAGTCATCTCTGCCATTGAGTTAGCCCGCATACAATATTTCCCCCAATATAATTTAGCCTAATAAAATAATTTCTTAAGTAACTCGCTGATAATGTTAGCTTTATATTGGTGATGTATATAATTCCTAAAATCGGTCCTTTTGTTTCTGAGCTTATTCAATCCAAACAAACAAACAATCAAATCTTTCTTTTAATTATTAGTATAGACATATAAACTTTACAAAAAATCCAAGAAAGTAAATAATGATAACATTTTTTATATGTAAAAAATATACATAATATATCCTATGTGATAGATTCTAATGAAAAAGTTAATACTTTTATCCATAATCTTTGTCATTTTAAAACAATAATCTGGGAAAAGAAATGGAGTTCTGATAAGATCCTATGAATTTCTCAACATTAAATTGAATATTATACCACAACAGGCAGGGGTGAGTCTCTGAATTCCAAACAAATGTATGCAACCCAGCCTATAACTTCTCAATACCAGCACAAAAAGAAACTGACCACAACTGATGCCTCATTCAATTTTTTTTTCATAGATGATCCCACCTTTTTTATTACACTTTAGTACATGCTGTTATTAAACTCACCACGTTGACTATAATTGAGCACAGGAAGTCTAATGTCTTCACGCATTTTAAACAAGGGGCAGTTGCGTAGGCTAACGTGCATACAATCATTAGGAAATCAAATGTAGTGTTAGGCATGCAAGGCGAAAGCCCAGCCTTAGTCTCAAAACACGTTAGTAATGAAGGCCTTCCACCACGGCAGCACCATGCAAAAAATGCGTATTGAAATAATGGTAAAAAAGCTGTTCTACTAAATGCGTATAAATTGAACATACATGTAAATATTAACCTGATAACATGCATTTGAGTCTTGAAACAATCCTTAAATTCGGTAAGATCCCCGGATACAACAGAAACAAAGAAAATAAAGAGGAATTTAGTAATTGGCATTCACGAAGAAAATGGCGTCATATCACTAGTCACGGAACAAAGTACAGTTTCGTCATATGAAAGCACAACACTCAATCACAATGAAACACCACAAAAAAACATATACATGCTATCCAAGAGATTTTCATGATAAAATTACTCACTTAGAATAAAAATTCCAAAGAAAATCATCCAAAAACTTTTAGGACTGATGACAAGGCACTCCACTCACCGTTTGCAAAACCAGACTGGTGTCACGTGACCGCATGCGGAGTTACCAGACGAAAAATATAACAAACAAAATGCAAGTCAAAGCCTTCCTTGACTCAACGGAATGAATATTTGCCTAGACCATCCTTTGCTTTCATGGATTTGCCAAAATTGCAAATGCGGAGGGCAAGCTTGGTTAGCTTGGCAAGCCAATACTTATTTATTTTAAAAAAGGCACCTCAATTGATATGATTATATTACCCAAAGCTAGCATGTCTACTTATTAATTTTAGTAAAATCGCATTGGTCAGAGTTTCCTCTATTTTTTTATCCTAAAAATCGATTGTTATCAGACAGAGACTGTAATCTGCAATACCAATATTTCTCAATATCGATACGAATACTGTTGATTAGATATCGAACTATCAGTTTAAATACTGACAAAAATTTTAGAAGGAAAATTAGTAGATAGGAAGTCAATACGACGACATGATTGGCGTAGTGCGCTGTGGTTTGAACCCGGTCTGCTTAATTCAGAAAATGTAATTTTCTAAATGTGGGATGCCACGGATGTGGATGATCCGCACGCGATCTTTACGAGAGACCCGACACGTCCACCGCTACATCTTCATTTCCGTGACGCGCAGCTCCTGCTTGTGTCGCTCTAGGAACGGCCATATTTCACTGGAATATTTAAGGAAAGGCCTAATGATGGTTTTATAGACCTGCCCTATGAGCTTGGTTGGCATTTTGGGGTCACAAATGACACCAGTCACCTCACCCCATTGGGCCCAAGCCGCGGAAATTCGGGTTCTGACGTTGCTGTCGATGTCCCCGGACGCGCGTAGAAGAATTCACTTGAAAACGGCGGTCTGAAACTTAATGTGGCGAAGACGGAGTAAATGGCCTGCAACACTACAAATCCCCAGTCCGTCCGTATAGACGTTAACGTGGTCGATCGCACGGACCGTGTCAAATACCTGGGATCTGTGCTACTTATTCACCTGTTGTACCAGCCGTCCCCTGTCCGGATCTGCTAGCGCAATATCATCTCTATCAATCATCATACATGAGCATTGCTCCAGTTCCATAGTTAGGACTGCGGTTGGTAACACGTTTCCCTTCCTTATCACCGTTGGAGTACACCAAGGCACCGTGCTTAGCTCGTTTCTGTTCAGCGTAATTGTGGACGTTCTGTCAAAAAGCATCCGAGACCACCACGAGATATACGTATATTGTATATGAATAAATTAATTGAATTGAGCAACCACCCCTGGTTTCTCATTGAGCAACCAGGGTGATTGCTCAAGCAACGCCGCAAGCGAAGCCTTAGTGTACTCCAACGGTGTTAAGGAAGGGAAATATATTTCCCGGATAATGTCAATAAAGACCTCGGGAACGGCCCTGGACCGCAGCGCCCAGCCGATCATCTCGCGAGAGACGCAGTCAAAGGCAGTCTGTATCCTTCCATGACCATCTTTCCGGTACCATTCTGGATAAATGGGAGTCGGTAATGCCACCGGCTACTCGCCTATGAGTACCATAATGTGTAATGCATTGTGCATTGTGCTTTGTGGCGGCAGGACCTACCGCAGATGGTCCCTGGTACACTTCACGGTGTGCTAGGAATAGTGTGCCTTTCTCAGTAGTTTGGGAAAGGGTCTTGTATCCTTCCATAAGCGTTTTTAAGGCAAATATGGTCCCGCAACCCGGTTGAAACCCATACTGACACTCCGAGATTGTACATTCCTGTCGAACCCGAGAGTCCACAATGCGCTCGAGGAGCTTCATGGTGTGGGACATCACCTTTATGCTGCGATAATTGCTGCACTCCTGTACCGAGCTGTTGCCTTTGAAGACCGGCGTGATAATGCTCAGTCTCCATTGGTCAGGTATCTTCCTGGTGAGGAGAATGCGGTTGAAAAGGTGAGTAAGTAAGCCCACACCAAGAGAGCCCATCGATTTCCACGCTTCGATAGGGAATCCATCGAGTCCGACAGCTTTCCGGTTCTTCATGCGGCGAAGAGCCATCTGGACTTCATCATGCGTTAGCGGGGGCACCAGTCCCTGATTCGGAGGGAGTTCAGGTGGCTGCATCTCTTTGTGGTGCTTGTTAAGCAGCTCGTGGAAATAAGAGCGCCATCTCTCCTTCACCGCGTGGTCTTACCATAGCAGGTTACCGAGAGTGTCATTTACACAGCGGCACATGGAAATATCCTGGGCAGCTTTGACTCTCAAACGTGCCCACATGTGAACGAGGTTCTGCCTCTCAGACGACTCCAACTTATCGTACAAAGGGCGTAAGTGGTCACGTCTGGCTTTGGCTACAGCTCGTTTAGTGGCACGTTTGGCATCCCTGTACGCGGCGTGATCTTCAGAGTGAGACTCTCTCCGGGAATGACCTTACAGGTTGCTACCTTGCCGATCGAGGCTCTCCTGATGAGAAAGTAGTCGATCTGGGTTGCGCTCCTACTATTCTTGTAGGTGATCAGATGCTTGGGACCCTTTTTGAAGAACGTGTTCACGATGGCCAAGTCGGCAGCCACACACGTCTTTGCCGTAAGCGTTACGAATGTCAAAACCAAAACGACCGTGAACACGCCCGCATTCCTCACACTGTTCACCCACATGACCGTTTAGATCGCCACCCACGACGACGCTTTAGGACAATGGAATAGTGCATAGGAGCTGGTCGATTTGCTCCCAAAACAGTGCCTTATCCGAATCGCTACAATCGACCAGCGTTTCTTAGGCACTTATCAATTTGGTCGTGATCTCTTCGATAAGCACTCTCACGACCACAAGGCGGTCGCTAACGCGATTTACTTCCAAGACACTATTTTGGAATTTCTCAGACAGCACCACCCCCACTCCATTGACCCCACCAGGAGAACCCGCGAAGATCAGCTTGTAGCCGTGCCCGATGTTCTGGGACCTGTTACTTCTCCAGCGAGTCTCCTGCAAGAACGCCACGGCCACCCTCCGCCTGGCGAGCACATCGACCAGCTCGCGAGCGCGTCCCGTCAGCGTGCCAACGTTCCACGATGCGAAGTGGACTTTCCTTTGGACTAATGTCTTTAACTGGGCCCACCCGTGGCCCGATAGCCCTAATCCACTTAACACAGGAGTAGGGCAATCCCACTGCGCGTCGTTTTTCAACGACGCCCTATCCAAATCGGATACTCTTTGCTGACTGACCATAAATGTTACTAATGTTATGTTGTTAATTACTTACATCAATTATGATGCCATGATCACGAAACCCCAATGCAATCAATTAGGAATTAATTTAAAGCTTTAGTTAGTCAATATTGAGTTATTACACTAGCGGGCCCACGCGCCTGTTTGAACAGTTAGACCTACTACCTGCGGCAGATTGTTAATAATTTTTGAGTTGCAGCACCACCTGTATTCTGCTGTACCGACACACGCATACACACACACACAAACCCACAATCACACTACCTAATCGACACCGTATCTATTGTCTATGTATTACAATGAATACACTACACAATATATTTAATCACTCACCATTTATTTTTATCTGTACTATAGTATTTATGATACTTATATGTATAAGCAAACACGTATGGCCGCCGCAAATGTCCGTGCGTCATCTCAATCTGGGCCAACTGAAAATCAGCGCCTGGCCCAGGCTTTAAGCTGAGTGAGGTCCAATTGTCTTTTTTTTTGGGCATCGGGACATCGGCACACCGCTGTCTGATGGTCTTTTTTTCTGTTTTATGTTTTGTTGTTAATGCCTACTTCTTTTGTGTTTGCTTTATAAATTGTAATGTAACTATGTCCATAAAGTTAATGAATGTTATTCTATTTCTATTTCTATAAATGTTTGGCTTGAGTTGGCTTTACTGCCATTTGACCTCCTAACCCATAAAGAGGAGTCGTCGCCATTGCCTCCTTCATCGTTCAGCAGGGTGCACCAGCTTGCAGGCGAGGTTTGCTTGAAGCGCGAAGATGTTGGTGGCCCCCTTACACCCCATTGTTCATTGGCTACATAATTGGCTGAATTTGGCTCCGCGCGTTAACTCTCTTGTTGTGTCTCAAGTCTCGAGGTGTTTTCTCTTGACGTTGGTCGCAGATGGTAGGTTCAAAGAGTAAAAGAATAATAAACTTAGGGTTACGTCAAATAAAAAATAGTAAAAGTAAAAATAGATCAAGGGCTTTTAAAATTAATCAGTATAAAAATAATAAAATCCAGTAAAAAAGCCTCTCCCTCACTCTTAATGCTCATTACTTGCACGTAAACATGCTACAGGATACAGCGTAGCATGCTCATTTCAGTGAAAAGTGAGCATGCTAGTTTTAAGCACGATAATTTAGACCATGTGTAACTGTATCTTCAATCTCGTGAAATAGAAAATAGCGTATTGGAAAAGACAAGCGAATATACTAGCTTGTGGTGCTTTAATAGGAATGACATTGAAGCAGTAGTTTCTCACAGACTTCGCTCCGTCCGTTGTTCGTGCTCACTTTTGCTAAATGATTACATTTTCTTAGACTTACACTCGTAGACTCGTAGTGGTTCGTTTTAGAACGCAGCCTTGGTCTGACAACTTGACGTTCAAAGCCAGAAAAAACCTTGCTGTGGTGGTACAATACTTAAAACGATAGCTGTTTTTTGATGGTCTAAAATTAAGCATTATATTCGGTTATGATAATATAACTGAATCTTATGCCAGTTTTTAAACCTTTGCAACTCTGGATGATTTTATTTTTGACATATTTTGATTAATATGACATATTTAGCAGTAGACGTAGATCTTATTTAATTAAAAATTTACCGTGGGTTTACTTGAATAAAAAATAGCCTTTACATTTGCCTTTTTTCTTTTTACTCACAACTTGTTTTGACTTAACCGTTTGGCTTAGGGTGGCATATGCCACAAAAACGTCTTTCAAGGTGACTTCTGTTTGGGGCAGCTTAAAGTAATTCATAATCATAATCATTTATTGTTTTATGTGGTACATAAGATGGTATAAAATTATAAAAAAAATGTAAATTTACCTTAAAAAAAAAACTTAAAGCTATACTTTTAGACAAACTTAATGTAAAATTTGCATAGGGAAGTATCTAATACTTGTCTTTTGTGATAAAAAAAAAAAAAAAAAAATGAGTGTTAACTTGCCAACAAACTGCTCCTGCAGTTTGGCGAGATGTATCTAATTAAGACAGTGTTATGTTTTCTTGATTAATAAATAAATAAATAAATAAATAGTACATGCACATAAACCCTGTAAGGACACAACAACATTACAACATTAAACTATTCAAACAAATATTTACATAACAACAAAAACAATGAAAAACTTAAATACTTACACAATTTTATTCAAAAAACTCTTCTAAATTATGAAAACTTTTTACAATCAAATATTGTTTCAGGGTTTTGTAAAATTTTTTGCTATACTCTATATTTTTTAATTCTAAGGGTAATTCATTAAATATTTTTACAGACAAACATACTGCTCCAGAACTTACTAATTTTAAATTTGCAGAGGGAATAGCCAGTTTGTTCTTAGTGCGCAAGTTATGGTTTCTAGAAAATAACTCTTTTGCTAGCGGGTATAAGTTTATATGCCTTTTATCATAGTCACATATTTGTAATATATACATTGAAGTTAACGTTAGGATATTCATTTTTTTGAAATATGGTCTGCAACTCTCCCTGTCAGTTATATTCACAATAATTCTTAAACAACGTTTTTGTAAGACAAATAGGTAGTTGTTGTACATCTGCGCTATTTCCCCAAAGTATAAGACCGTAATTCAACCATGCGTGAGCGTACGCATAGTAGACAGTCATGGCGGTTTTGTGGTCAGTGGATTTCTTTAATTCATATAAAGCGTAAGTAAACCGAGATAATTTACCAGATACTTCTCTATGTGTTGCCTTCAGGAGACATTACTATCAAAATCGACTCCCAGCACTGTACAGGATTCCACTGCTTCAATCATATTATTTTTATAAGACATTTTTATACTTAAAGGAGCTTTCTGACGAGGTTTGAACTGCATTACTTTTGTTTTAGCTAAATTTGATTCTAAGTTATGATCTTTCAACCATACATCTATTTGATCCAGCTTATCTACTAATTCTATTTTTAACTTTTCAGTGTTATTGCATGGGAAAACTAAAGTGATGTCATCTGCATATAGAATGGTTTTGTTATAGCTACTGTTTATGGTTTTTGGTAGGTCGTTGATATAAATCAGAAATAAGACACAGCCCAAGACACTGCCTTGTGGTATTGAATTTCTAATTTGCAGTGCTTGCGATCTAATTGTATTTAAAGAGCTGGTTTTGCTTTCAAAATGGTCAATCTCTACAATTTGCTCACGATTTTCCAGGTATGACTTAAACCATTTTTGAGCCTGACCTCGAACACCTATTCTTTTAAGTTTCTCCAAAAGAATCTTATGCGACACGCGGTCATAGGCTTTGCTCATTTCTAGCATTATTCCAATGGCATACTTACGTTTATTCATAATGTCTAATATTTCTCGATTATAATCGAATAGGGCCGTGACAGTAGACCTGACTTTTCTAAAACCATGTTGACTATCATTTAGAATATTGTATTTTTGGCAAAAAGAGTTTAATCTTAAATACATAGCTGATTTGACAGTAAAGCAATAAGTTGAAACTGGGTTACATTGCCATTTGTAGTTTCAATTGGCTATCTTTGTAGGTGAATCTAAAATTGGTAAAAAATGTAATTTGTTAACTTTTTTTACTAACACGCTGTTTCTTCAGTGATTAGGACTAAGCAACTATTTGAAAAAGTTGATAATGATTCTTTGGTTTTCAGCGTCACAATTTTAATCAATCTTCTGATAACCTTAAAGTTTACTTTAAAATTAAGTAATTTGTGTCAGGTGGCGCTGTACTCTTACAGCAAATATTATAACCAATGTTAATTGTTTAATAAACGAGATAACTATTACAAATTTATAATTTCCTCAGTTCTACTGTCCACTTTATTATTTCACCACGTGATTCAAATCATTTAATTTATGCCAAATAGCTAGAGATTCGAATACTAACTAACAAACCAAGGCCTCTACGTTAAACATAGTAACAGTACACGGAACAGGGACAAACTTGTAACAGTGCCACGAACACATTCCTGTAGAATTACGCATGTCATGAGCCCGACTGTTCACAACAGATTGCCGGACAACGTCACTAGCTCCACTAGCTTGAACGTTCTCAAAGCTAGACTGAAGCACTGGCTCATTCAGACGGCATTTTACAGTTACGACGAATTCATAAAATTGCAACAGGATATTGTAATAAATAATAAATTGTTTGTGTTTAAAATTTTAATTCTATTTTGACAT
Organism: Udea olivalis; assembly: GCA_947369235.1. Lineage (NCBI taxonomy): Eukaryota > Metazoa > Arthropoda > Insecta > Lepidoptera > Crambidae > Udea > Udea olivalis. Next base: position 5,473,829 of record OX376349.1, on the reverse strand, counting down.
TTTAGGCTGACATATCTGATATTTAAAATATTTTTTTTGACATTGAATCATCTAATATAAATCTAATGTCATGTTTGACATTTATTCTAATCTCATTAACATTATTATTTTTGAAATTTAATCATTTTTTGTGTCTTATAGTGTATGTACACTGCACCGACTCTAATTGTGTTTTATAAACAACATTTATATTAGATTTTGTTTTACTCATAAGTTTTTTATGTTTTTGACCTGCAATTGTATTGTACCAATAAATGACTATTGACTTTATTTCAATTAATAATAACTCTTTTTGTTTCACAGAATGTTGACGGGCTTCTCATATAAACATTTTATCATATTTTCATAAATTAAAATATACGTTTTCATCTCCCCACCTCGGAAATGGTATTTTTGCTATTCGATATTCAAATATCGTTTTGCGCTCAGGCGCAAAAGCCGTTTTTACCCGCTTGAGGTTAAAGTAAATTTGAATTTAGAACATCGCGTGCACTAAGTATGTGATTTCAAAACATCATTAAACCTATTTACTTCCATCTCCATGAGGCCGTATTTATCATACAACTTTTTTTAATTTTTTTAAAAACTCAGACTGTATTTTGTTTTTATTTGCATTGCGCGCGCCATTTTGTTTTGTCATAAGAAACTTGAAAACAAGTAAAAAAAACGAAAATGAGTTATTCCAGCGACGAAGGAGTTTATTTAACGCTAACCGAATCGACAGAAACTGTTCATAATGCGCAAATGAGCTTTCTCCCTCAATAAGTTGGGGGCACCAAAACTGAGTTTCTCATCAATGACCAGACCCAAATACTTAATCGTTTGACCTCTGGAGATACTGCCACAGCCGCACTCATGTGTTCTTATGAGGGCGTTATTAGGTACTTGACACGTGTGAACTTTCAGTTCACCAAGGGGCAGATTCGGCGTGGAAGCCAATGTCTTATGAAAACACAAAAAGCTAGTCTTTTGTAGATTCATGGTTAACAAATTGTTCAGCAACCAGTTACTTACAACAGTAAGTAAATTGTGATATATCTATATTATTATAGTAATTAAGTCTATTATTTTGTATATCTTGCTTTAAATTTGACGATTCGAAAGTACTTACTGTGAAAGTCTATTTGAATGAAGTTATTTAAGTTTGAGTTTGAGTTCGAGGTAACAGCTTCTTCAAAATGTTTATTTGTGCAGTAAATGGTTGCAACAACAACAAGTATTATTAAGACTTGTTGAATACTGAAAATTGTGATTACATGAGTATCGAATTGTTATTTTAAAAGTTGATTTTGGCATCACCAATGGCACAACTTTTTGTACGGAACTATCGTTCTAGGCGTAATTATTCTTAGCGTGGAACGTTTTCTATTTCTAAAATACTCTTTATTCAAGATATTATAAAATATAAACACAGCAATATAACGCACAAGGTCTTTTAAAACAAGAGCACGTTATTAGGCCAGTGGACTATTTCACTTCACTAAATTTTTAAAGCAGTTTTGTTGTCCGTAGCCGTAAAATGAAATAAAAAAAAGCAGTTTTGTCATCAGTGGATTTGACGTTTCAATTGGAAATATAACCTAGAAATATCCCTAGAACTTAAGTTAAAAACTGTACCTATTTATAATTTAGGTAATAAGATAGTACCCGATAGTACTGTAAAAATGCCAACAATATCTGTAAAACGTGATTCTCTGTTCGCTGCACTAGGGAAGAAATACAGTAATTGTCTTTTATATTTTATTTGAAGAAATGTACGTAAGCGCAAAGTAGATAAACTAAACTTATGCATTAACTTTCAGCTGATGAGGAATTCCAGGATTTATGTTTTGAATTTGGATTGGAATTAGATGAAGTTGTAAGTAAGAAATAATTCAAGCATCAAGTTCATTGAAATTTTAGATAACAGCTACAAAGCATGAAATGTAAGCTTAAATTAAGTTTATAATAATTTTAGACCACTGAGAAGCAAATGTTGATGAAAGAGCAAGGAGGCCAAGCTGGTGCTGGAGTTTCTGAAGATATATTATATCGCATTGACATTCCGGCCAACAGATATGATTTGCTTTGCCTTGAAGGGCTTGTTGAGGGAATACTCGTGTTCCAGGGGAAGTAAGTAACAATTTTAAATATCTGTTTAATCTGCATGAGCACTTAAAATAGTAAATAAAACTTAATATTTTTTAAACATCCCTAGTTTAAAAAATATCAAGTTTCATTCACTTACTGTGATGGTGGTAGATAGGTAGTTATTTTACCCCTTTAAGCATCATCAGCATTAATCTTTCTCCAAGATTTTTTCAGTAACAACTGTTCAGACATTAGCAGTGGATAGTATACCTTTATGTGAATTAAAAACATTTATAAATTTAGTAAAAAAAACAGTTTGTTCAGTTTATTAGTTTGACATAGTAAAATAGATTAGTCAACTATCAATTTCTATCACGGAAGACCTTTTAGAGCAGTTAGTCTAATATTGTGTTTTTTATTTACCAAATGGAACACTTAATCTACTGCAAGTGAATGACTGTGTCAAAGAATCTGTTATGAACTTTTGATGTAATTAGCATACAGAATAATTGAATCAATTTAATACTCATAGAGTTATTTTAAGTGTAGTTAACATACATTCATAGTAAAGTGGCTGTTATCCTTGTATTGTATGTCTAAGATTTCTTTGACAGGTTCGTAAAGTGTTATCCCATAAGCACCTCATGATAAATGTGTTTCAGAAAATCTCCATCCCAGTACAAAGTGATCAAAAGTGAAGACTGCTACTCTCTGCACCTAACCCCAAGCACAGCGCAGATCAGGCCATATGCTGTGGCTGCCGTGCTCAAGGGCATCAAATTCACTAAGGATTCCTATGACAGTTTCATTGATTTACAGGTAGCATTGGGTTATAGGTAGAAGAAAATAATAAGTAAACGACACGATTGGCGTAGTGCACTGTAGCACGGTTTCTCGCCTAGAATTCCGTAGTGTCCCGGGTTCGATCCCTGGTCAGGTCAACTCAGGAAACAATCTTTTCTGAATTGACTCGGGTGTGGGTGTGCTGGGAGACGCCCCTGGCTTATTTCCTTGTGTGGTAACTCGTTACACAGGAATATATTAATCCCTACTTGGAGACCATTACAAGAGGTGTGTTGTGTGGCGCATATTTATTAACTATTAAAAAACCTAGTTGAATATTTTATAATATTGAATCGGAAGTACCAAAGTGAAAATAAAATTATTATCAGCCTGACATTCTGGGTAAAGGCTTCTTAATTGAAAATAAATAATGTGAGCAATTGCAAGATAAAACTTATACATTATCAAAATAAAATAACTTTGCTCAAAGTTGAGTGTTAGATTTTTTAAACATAATATTATGGGGCTATGTTTAAAAAAAAACTGACACCTTACTCAACTTTTGAGTTAAATTTATTTTATTTTGGTTTTTCTACTAATATTATTAGGGGGACAGATATGTTTGTTTGTCTGTTTTTTTGTTTATTTGTATTGAATAGGCGCTAAAAGTACTAGACCGATTTTAAAAATTCTTCCACCAATATAAAGCTTCATTGTCAGGGAGTGACATAGGCTATAATAGCTAATTTAGGCTATATTGCAGATTCCAGAAATTTGATTTAACATAATTGCTTAACTTTAGTTTTATATTTGTCTGACAAATCTACCAAAGAAAGCAAGTATAAAAAAAATATGAGTTGGTAATTACGTAATTATTTTTTTTATTGATTTTTAACGAGACAAGCCACACTAGCGTTATCTGAGCGTCAGCGTCTTGCCGGCGACGGTTTATCGAGGGCATGCCTCCTAACGCGCTATACCTGCTCGCTCTCACCACAGGGTCAGTCGGAACTTAGCCTTTGACACTTGTCTTTGTTCTCGGCGGTTTCGATTATTTTACATATTTGAATTACTAGATAATATCTTGTCGAATATGGAAAGTGAAGGTATGTACTTTGTGTTATTATATATTACAGTATTTTTTTCCTAAATAATGTGTTATTTTTACTAAAATTTTATAACATTAGTGTTTTTGTTTATGTGTTGGGCTTGGTCGTGCTACATTTTAACTATGGTAATAAGTTTGAACCTTTTCCTACCTGAAACAGAAATATTTTTTTTCCCCAACGCACCCCGTTTTTTTATATTGATTTTTATGTTTGTAGGGTATTCCTGTAAAAAAATACAATTTATAAATGTCAAAAAAATCGCAGAAACTTCGGAAAAGGTGAAAACTATCACCCGATTGGAAATATACGATGTCCTAAAGGGATTCAATAAAAAGAGAATGGACGAAAAGTTTATATTATATGAAAATATATATATGTATATGTTTTTGTTATGCAAGTATTTTTATCATTAAAACAAATATATTAATTAAATATAGTTTTTCATTATATTCTGAAATAATTTAGGCCCTTATTAAATATTTAGGTATGACCAGCTTTTTGCCTCAAATTTTTGCTGGGGCGCTGACGCTCAAAGAACGCTAGTGGAGGCACAGAATAAAATGGAAAAAGAAAATGCACTTTCGACACAGTTGCAAATACAACATCAACCTTCGGTGCGCGCCAATACGGTCCAAAACAACTCTGCACCTGTACTCGTACCTAATTCTTTCAACGGCCGGGACAATCGAAAGTAAATCTTATCGTACCTATAAATACTGTAAACAAATGTACGCTTTTTCGTGGTTTGTTTGTTAATCACTACATAGTATAAAACAAAGTCGCTTGTCAGTCTGTCTGTCCCTATGTATGCTTAGATCTTCAAAACTACGTAAATAATGTTGATGCGGGTTTTTTTAATGAAAAGAGTGATTCAAGATTAAAAAATGTACTGCAGTATTGTACACCTTTAAAAGGTCTACAAGAAAGTCCGCGATCGTATACATCTATCTCTTACGGATAACCCACAATAACTATTTTTTATTCTTTACTTTTTACGAGAAATATGTGGCTTATTTACGAAGCGATTTTAAGGAATACAGAATTAATACTTATTAAATTAAGTACCTTAAATACATTGTGCATTTAGGTAATATAAATAATAAATAAATAAATAATAAATATCTGGGACAATTCACACCAAGATCATCTGACCCCAAACTAAGCAGAGCTTGTAATATGGGCGTCAGAGACTGAATAACATACTTAAATATTTCTAAATACATACTTAAATAGATAACAACACCCAGACACACAACAAATATAAATGTTCGTCACACAAATATTTGTCATGGGTGGGGATCGAACCCACGACCTCCGGCGCTAAAGGCAGGATCGCTGCCATTGTGCCAACAGGCCAGTCGAATATAGAATATAGATCAAGATGTTTGTAGTCCAGTCGAATATAGATCAAGATGTTTGTAGCATGTAATTTAAATGAATATTTTCGAAGATATTACAGTTTTAAAATGCAGGGACATAGCGGTTGCGGCTGTACCGGCCGGCTGTAATGCCGCGTCGGTCGCGTCCTGCATACTGCGTGCGTGACACTCGACTAAATTGTCCACACGGGTGGACCGGTGTAGGTGAATAAGTAAACCGAATTACGTAGTCACACAGGCCTGGTGTGGGGGCACTCTAAGTGGTATTTAATTATGGTTTTTCTTTCTATTTGTTTCTAGGACAAGTTACACCAGAACATCTGTCGAAAGAGGACCCTGGTGGCCATCGGTACACATGACCTGGACACCGTGCAAGGTCCGTTCGTGTACGACGCGCTGCCGCCGAGTGAGATCAAGTTCAGGGCTCTCAACCAGCAAAAAGAAACAACTGCGACTGAACTTATGGATCTTTACTCTGTAAGTACGGCCAAGCTCCTTTTAGATCAATCTATGCAATTTTAGTGGTCACAACATAAGCATGTCATGTTAACAGATTTTAAAATTAATGTCTGCCAATTACGGCAAATTATTGAGAAATCGGCAAATTATTGAGAAATTGGCCAATCTGACGTAGCATAATTCCAATAAATTGTTTGTTGATAGCATTTATACACAGCGTATATAAAGTTATGTGTACCACTAAAAGAATGCAGATAATACAGGGTTACTTTATAAACAGCATCCTACATTTTCCTAGACATTAAACATCAATTGAAGACAGCTTTTTTTAAAAAAAGTATAGGTCTTTCTAACTTTCACGTTATTATAGGATTGAACAATGATACCTGTCTGTCATTCGGGGCTATAGTATGTAAGATAAGTAAGAAAAGGATTTAAGTTGGAATTTAAGTTTATTAAAAAATTATATTGTACGCCTAAACGGCTTGTTATAATGTAACTTTAAACAATATTGCTCGCAACACCTGTAATATACAAACTTATAACATGGCAATAAAAAAAAATTGATTTGATTTGTTATTTGATTTATATTTTTTTCGAACAGATTATCCATGCGGCGTGGTTACTTATTCAAAATTAAATTTCAACTTCTGAATAAAGCGCGGGCAGGGAGTTGAAGAGATTGCGAGCCCGCCGCCACTCACGTCGCGCGGTATCAACGAAATAAGTGTTTTTTTTAGCTTTGAGTAGTTATAATAACATTAATAACTCAACATTTTAGTACTGAAGGTTGTCAAACAGAAAAATACATATTTTGTCATTTTCTCTATAGATCCTCATATTTAAATTTGGATGGTGTTTTTATAAACACTATTTTATAATAGCCCTGTATAAGGACACCATTGCATTATTTGTTTATTTCGTATTGCGCATTAAAAAAACAACTAAAGTGGCTGCACTGTGTCATTTTAAGGCTTGCCATCTGTTCACTTTCAGACATTTTTAAGTACCTACCACATTTTAAAAAAATCACCTAACTATAGTTCCTGTCATCTAAAAACGACGCTGGCTAGGACCTGCGCAGTGGGCGAATTTAGGGCCAAATCTCTACTGTGAACCCCCTTCATACAGTGCCCGTGCGTTGAACCATCCTCTCCACTATTGCCTAGCGTTCCATTTACGTACGCGATCTGTACCTACCACTCGGGTGCAGATCGATTCACGAAAAATGATCAACAATGGCGGCCGTCTGCTCATGTACACTCATTTTGTTATTTATTTTATTTATTTGACATGTACAGCATCACTTTCTTGATCTCTCTTTCACAACTTAAAGATCATACATAAATGTGATAGACTGAATACATACCCTGTTAGGGTGTGGCTATTACTTATAATCTAAACATTAAAACAATAGAAGACATTATAACTACTCAAATGTATGAAAAAAACCACTAGTTTCGTTGATACTGCGCGACGTGAGTGGCGGCGGGCTCGCAGCCTCTTCAACTCCCGCGCTTTATTCAGAATTTGAAATTTAATATTGAATAAGTAACCATGCTGCACGAATAATCTGTTCGAAAAAAATATAATAATGTAAAAGTTAGAAAGACCAACCATTTTTTAAAAAAACTGTCTTCGATTGGTGCCTAATGTCTGGGAAAATTTCGGATGGTGTGTATAACGTAACCCTGTATATTTGAATGTATGCGCCACATCTATACATTTCAAAATACAAATACAAATAAACTTTGTTGTGAATCACAGGTATAACAATAATGTTCAGATCATACATATTTAAGAGTCTCACTGTGTTCCGCCTCACAGGCATACAATAGTAACAATTTTAATCCGAATGTCACAATTTATTACAAAGTAGTCAATTAAAAATAATAATAATCAAGTAATTGGATAGGTATGTCAAGAAGTAAATAGAACACATTTGAATTAGGTTAATTCAAACAAATTGTCAACAAATCGGACTACAATCTGTATCGTGGCAAGCTGCCGTCGCACAAAAATTCAGTGATAGCGTAATAGCACTTTAGAATGAGAAGATCATGGAGTTCCGTTTTAAATATGGTTAAATCATTAATATTGCGAATACAGTCTGGAAGTTTATTATAAATATTCAATTTTTGGTTCAGGGAGAACAATGTCATGTTGGCGTCTAGGGTTTTTATGAAATTCAAACATGTTAAGGTGATTCCTTACAAATAAGACTGCCTCTAATATATAAATACATGAAGAAGTTAAAATATTTAGTTTGGTAAAATGTGGTTTGCATGATTCCGGCTGATGAATATGTGCGTGTATTCGTACACATTTTTTTGTTTTATAAATATATTATGTCATGTGCGTGTGTGCTATGGCCCCATAGGATTATTCCTATCGCATCCGTGCGTAGGCATACGTGAAGTATACATTTAGCGCACATGCGGTATTTGTATTTCTTTTTATTATTTGGAAGGTGTAAATTAATTTAGAAAGTTTGATAAATATCTCACTGACATGACTTTTCCAGTTTAAATGAGAATCTATATTTATGCCTAGTAATTTAATGTTAGGAACTTCTTCTAATGTAAGTGAATACTTAGCAACTGATAGGTTTGTTGGTGGTTTTTGATATGGATGAAATTGTATTAATTTAATGATAAAGAAAAGACTAAGACAAAATAATATGACACCAATAGGTATATAAAACCAATGACGTCCCTCCGATCTAGACGCATTCCGCCCGCGCCTCAAAGGAACCTAAAAAATGCCTTCCGTGCAGTGGTTATTTTACGTGAATTGTGCAAACTTCAAACTTTTTTGTAGGTAAAGCTAACTGTAAAAACAATTTGTTGTTAAATCTGTTTGCAGACGCACGCCCAGCTCAAGCAGTACCTGCCCATCATCCGCGACAGCCCGGTGTACCCCGTGATCAAGGACAAGAACGGCGTGGTGCTGTCCATGCCGCCCATCATCAACGGAGATCGCTCTAAAATCACTCTTAACACGAAAAATGTTTTTATCGAGTGCACGGCCACTGATCTCACTAAAGTAAGGTTTAGAATTTTGCATATCGACGAATATGCGTGAAGTCTTACGCATATTCGGCGATATTTATTTGTCAAGTTCTTTTTAGAAGCTAAATTGCGGTCACATCCTCCCGGTATACATACTATCGCTTATCGCTCCACGTGGTTACTGAAAAATCCACACGCCATATAAGAGACTGCCTTTTTCTGACAGAGAATGACGCAGGCAGTGTATAGAATTAAATGAAGATAGGATATCGGATTTCATAAGTGCTTCTTTGTAAAAGCTTAAGTGAATAAAAAAAAAAAAACCAAAACTCATTTTCGGTCACATCTGAGTTATTTGGATATTTTTTAAATTAGTATGATTTTATGAGACAACAATTTCCTATGGAAACCAAAAACAACTAAGGTACTTAATACAAACACTAAGACACACAAATATAATGTTTCATCAAAATACATTTGCGCTAGTGCGGGAACCGAACCACCAACTCGATATTATTATTATTATCGATGCCCATATTATTTGCGGGCTTAACTTAACGACCAATTACAGTGGCATGTTTATATGTATAGCGTCCATATTTAAACTCAAACTCAAAAATGCTTTATTCAAGTAGACCATGAATAAACAGTTCTTTTGAATCGTCATTTAACATTTAAAATTCAGCTGTAGTATAAACATAAATAATATGAATAGTAAAATAAAGTAAATATTTATTAATAAACCCAGAAACAACTATGAACATAATATCTGACCCCCAACCTAGGCAGAGCCTGTCCTATGGGGGAAGAATAATACAATAATAATACAATCTATACAGGGTGTAAAAAAACCCATCACAAAGCCGGCTTCTACGCATTTAGACCATTAAATCAAGCCACAGAAAAAACGATTATTGATGGAAAACTAATTTCTTTTAGGTGTCAATTTTGAACCTAAAAATGGACTACGCAATGTAACCCGTGCAACAGACCGCGCCTGCGCTTATCTGCGTGACTGTTACGCTTAGTCAAGCGGTACGCACGATGTACATTGCAAGTTGAACGTTTTGAAGCATTTTTTTGTTAGGAAATACTTGAAAGTTTGATGATGTTTCTTAGGACCAAAATTAAGAAATAATGACTAGAGTTTGTTTTCATCAAAATCTTGTGATTTTTTTTCACTTTGACCTTCAATAACTTTGTAACTATTGAGTTCCCAGGTATGCTCTAGATATAAAAATTGGTCCTGATGATGTGCAGAATATGTATCTAGGGCTCGGCTTCGTTAAGGGTTTTTTACACCCTTTATACTAAACATAATACATACTCGTACATGTAATGTGACTCTACCACCGGCGTCGGAAGTCTGATTCCACTGAGAAGACCCGGCAAGAAACTCAGTAGTTGCTCTTTTAAAAAAGATGTGGTTTACAATTCAGGTTAGTCACTTACAATTTTTGCTTTTGTAACCAGAGTCATACACTTTGAACATCTGTATAAGTTATTTATTGTTACGGTACCCAAATTATAGTAAACCTGACCAGACTATTTTCTGAAAGTGGCACCTGTTCACAAGTTGACGTATGATCCAGCCATCGTTCTACTCAACCATATTTTAGGGAATGAAACGACCCGTCACACAACGCCACCACTCCATTTCGAATTGATATTCGTGCGTGAATGCGGTGAAGAGGCGCGTTATTTTAGCTTAGCAAGCTCTACTAGATAACGTTTCATTTCCAGGCCATCGTAGTCCTAGACACGATAGTGTGCATGTTCTCCAAGTACTGCTCGGAGCCGTGCTCAGTGCAGCAGTGCAAGGTGTTCGCGCCCGACGGCACCTACGAGCTCTACCCCCAGCTGCAGTGCCGGGAAGAGGTCATCAGCGTCAGTAAAGCTAATAATTATATTGGGATCAGGTGAGTACTAATTTATGTGTTACGAATTAGAAATTTATTTTAAAAAATTATAATAAGATTAGATAAATAATCCTTATTGCACAAATCAATACATTAGTAATAAATGAACCAAACACTCAATGCACAATGTAAAAATTAACTGAATGCAATTGTGCTATACGTGCTATTTTGCTTTTATTGATGTTCAAGTTGGTTGTAAATAGTTAGTTTAGTTATACCATATGAAAATTAACTTATCTGGTTCAATCATAGAAATGGTCTTAATTTTAAGCATGTTTTGATAATTTTAGTAGAAAGACTCAAGAAAACCAAAAGTGGTATCAAGGAGGCAGTGCTCGGTATACTACGTGAATAAATTAGATATGGGGTCTGTGAAAAGGACTGAAGTCACCAACTTATCCAAGCCATGTAGTTGAACTTGTAGTGGGATATTTCAAGGAATTGACAACGTTTTGCTTATTAAAAGTCTAGAAAGGATTGGTTGTAAAAGTAAACGGAGTGTGCGGAGCTTGATCTCCTGATAATAGTCTTTCTGGAAAGCCATGGGAGTTGCATGGTTCATAGTGGATGTAGGAGCTTTGCTTAGTTTAAGGTCAGATAAAATCATACTGTTACACATCTTGATATATTTTTTATCTTGTCTACATTCTGTACGTCGACCATGAGTTGCCACTTTAAATTCACGTTATCGTTTGCGTATAATATTTGTTGTAGTGTAGTGGAACTAAAAAACGGTAACATAACGTAACAATCGCATGTAGGTACTGTTTTTTAGTTCAATTTCGACTCAACAGAGGCGCTGTACGAAATGCTATTACCAAATTTTACGTGAACGATATTGTTGTTTAAAGTGGCAACTCGTGGTAGACGTACTGATGTTTTTTTACAATGCTCAGTTAATTTAGTCAAATATTATGTAATGTGTTGTTTAGTGGGGAACAATACTGCTTTTTGATCCCGACAGAGGGCGTTCTAAGCGACCTAACTTAAATTATCTGTCAAAGCTGTCAAATGCCACGCAAAATAACATAGAGAAAGTTTTTAAAAATCATTGTGCCTCAATGTGCTGCATTCGGTTGTAACAACAAAGTTAATCATGTACTTCCGAATGATACTTAGATGAGACAATTGTGGGAACAGTCTCCCAGAAGGAAAAATTAGAAAGCTTATGACTCATTGAGGTTTTTTCTGATTATTTAAATCCGGTGACTATTATGGTGGACATATGGCACAAGGACTCTCAATACGCCTTATACTCATTATAAAAAAAATGTATTCTCTATGATTACTATTTTAATAAGAACTGTACTTTTGTGGCATTAAGATGGCTGTGGCTTGAGCGATTTTGTAGGTTGAAACCTGACAAATTTGAAGTCTGGGAACGAATTATTACATGCATATCGAAACGGCATGTATGTATTATACTAAACTATTCGTTACAGTAATAATATAGGTTTATTAAGTTCAGAAGCCTCCCTAAGGAAGTTCGAAATTACACCTAAAAAAAACATATTTTTAAACTTTGAGCGTCAGTAAATTCCTAAAAATATTGTATATTTGAATTTCATAATCGTTTTAGTAATCTACAATCAACGCTAGGTTGGGGGTCTTAGTTCAAGAAAAGCAGTAAAAATATATATTTTGGGACACGCGAATTGTTGGGTCGCTGGTGGCGCCATCTACAATCAGCTTTGCGTTATACTGGAACGTTGTACTGTGCCTCAGCGCGGACGGCGCCGAGCTGGGCGCGCTGCTCGCGCGCATGGGGCTGCCGAGCGCGGCCGCGGCCGGCGCGCTGGCCGTGCGCGTGCCCGCCTCGCGCCACGACGTGCTGCACGCCTGCGACCTGTACGAGGACATCGCCATCGCTTACGGGTAAACAACGCTCTAGCACTAAATAAAGAGTTCACAGAAGGACCGCTCGCGCCTTTTTCCTAAACATGCATGACCGCCCAAAGTTGCTACTATGTTCGCTCTAAATTCTCAAAATGAAGTAGGTAGGTTACATCTTTTTAACAGAACCGGCCATAAACAAAATTCATCATGTGAAAAATTGCACCAAGTGCGACAAAAACAAAAATATGGCCTACTCATTGATGCTCACTGGTATCGCCTATAAACTCACTGTGTCTGTGTGCGTGATCAAAATGGCGGGTTTGTTTTAAGCGGACTATCTGTTAGAGGCGCCACGCCGCATGCGTAATTTGTGGCTCTAGGTCTACGTATTGTCTCAACCCGGTCGATTTTGTCCACCGATGGAACCGAAATCCATACCGTTGAGGGAATACACTTACAGTCTGTAGGTAGGTTTGTAGGGATGGTAATGGGAGCTGAAATGGAAAATGAAAAAGAAAATGATTCATTTCGGTTATATGAACCTGTGTTAGTGGTAGAAAGGCGTTCACATCAACCTTTACATAGGGGCACCTTGTGGTGCTGACATAAGACCCATTTTGCAATGGTTTTGTAAAGGTTGATGTAAACGCTTCTGTACCAATGTTACGGAACTAAAAAGCAGAAATTGACTTTTTAATAAATAGGAGAAATAAATTAATAAGTTCCAAACATTAGATTTAGTGACAGATCGGAAGTAGATACATTCTATATTTTGCTCATTTAGTGTCTACTTGTCTTGGTCTAGCTAGTCAAATATTTGCATTGTGTAAGAGATGACGCTAGTTAAAAACAGTGATGATGAGGGATGAAGCAGAAAACAGGAATAATAACAAGAAAACAGCAAATCCACTGATAAGACAATGAAGTTACTAACACTGATGTAATGTAAACACTTCAAACGCAATTTTACGCGACACGCTGCGCTTCCAGAGCGATTTAGAATGAATTTTCAGTAAAACTGTACGCATACTCGCGCCAAAGACCGACTTTAAATAGTTTTTGACTCTTCAAGTATTTATTTATTTTATCCTCATAATAGCTACAACAACATCCCCCGCCGGGCGTCGCGCGTGGTGTCGGCGGGCGGGCAGGATCCGCTGAACAAGCTGACCGAGCAGCTGCGGGCCGAGTGCGCGTGCGCCGGGTACACAGAACCGCTCACTTTTACTCTGGTTAGTATCTGCTTTATTTTATTATTCAAACAACAACTCAGTATCTAACTGGTATGATTTATTATACCGTAAAGAAAATTATATGGCATACACTATGTGATGTTTGAGATATCTTGAAGAGAATTTGGACACTAGAGTTATTTTATTCTGTGACTAGAGTTCTAAAGGCAGTCAAAAACAGGCATCAAGCATGCTTGTAAGTATTTTTATAACATATTTGCTCGTAAAGGGTCTCTTATTTCACCAATTTCAATATCGTATTGTATCTCATTACGCACTTGTGCGTTATTGTAATGTAAAACGCACGGTTAATCAAGATGCTCCGTCTAAAACGAACGGTACTTGTTAAAATCTTATCAAAGAGTCCTCATGTCAGAAAAGAGGTCAACATTTTATCAATAAAATTAACTTTGGGAGATAAAATATAATAAATAAACATTCAATTCTTTAATTTAATTAAGTAATACTGGCTGTTTTTTATGCATTTGCCTTGCCGCATCGCTAATTTGTGAACAAGTAAAAATTTTTGTAACTGCTATAAAGTTTGCCCAATTCTGGATGATAATTTTGACATCTTTCAATAGGGATGGGGTAGTTTAAAATCGTTTATGTACACGTATTTCATAGAACTTGGAATCGTTTATATAAGTACAAGTAGATAAACAAAGAAAATGTCAATCGAATATTTGTAAGTGCAATAATGAGATAGTTAAATAAGTAAAAATATATTGGTGAATTAAATAAGGTACGTAGGTATTAGGATTTGAAGTAATTTATTACTTATATTATGGTGCACAACCTAAATCACTTTAATAATCATTAGGTATCGTCATTATCACTAGAACAACTGTGTCAAATAGATTCAAAAATAATAAAATCCATTTGAGTTTTGTATTGAAATCCATACTAAACTCTAAAGGGATTTGAGTTTATTACGAGTATCAGTTAATTTGATCAGGCTATTTGGAAGTACTCATATTATGTGGTCTATTTAAATGAAAATATTTTTAACTCTGACTTTCATGACTAGCTGCGTGGTGCCGAATTCTTAGAAACATTTTTAAGAATAATCGTATGATAGATAATTGCAAACAACTTTAATAGAAATCAAAATTAAACTATATTTAAATAAAATGTTGGGCGAGTCGCCCTAAATCTTAATAGTACATTATGATATAAGTGCGGTAAGTTGAAAATTACAGCCGAGGCGATATTGCTAGCCCGAGCCGTAGGCGAGGGCTACAAGAAAGCAGAGGCTGTAATTATCAAAGCGCACGTATGTCATACGACGTTTTATAACATATTTGAGAGGAAATAAATAAAAATCGGACTTTCTAAAACAAATAAAATCTTTAATCACTTGCTAGAGCAGTTAGAAAATGTTTACTTGTTCACAAATTAGCGATGCGCGCGCATCAGCGCTTTTTTTAAGGCAAAAGGCATTAAAAACAGCCAGGTATTACTAATAAAGTGAATTAATATTTCTGTGTTTTTGTTACAGATAGTTGTAATTTATTGTCAAAATTAAATAAATTAAAGAATTACATGTTTATTTATTATATTTCATCTCCCAAAGTTAATTTTATTCATAAAATGTTGACCTCTTTTCTGACATAAAAACTCTTTGCTAAAATTTAAAAAAGTACCGTTCGTTTTAGACGGAGCATCTTGCTAAACCGTACGTTTTACCATAATAAAAAAACTCGTGCGTTTTACATTACATTACCGCACAAGTACACATGAGATACATTACGTTATTGAAATTGGTGAAATAAGAGACCCTTTACGAGCAAATATGTTATAAAATAAATTAAATGTTTATTTTTTTATGTAATGTTAGATTACAACACAACCGATTTTATATTTTCTATTACTGATTAAGCTAAGACATTACGGTATTTCAGGTATCGCATCTCAATTAATACAATCCTATCTTACTGGTGCTGTTAGAAAAATAAGACTCTTGACTGATATTGAAACAGCAAGACTACTATATTTTAGCTACTTTCATAGGTTTATGTCGTATGGTCTACGGTTGTGGGGTTCAGCTGCAGACTTGAACACCATTTTTGTACTTCAAAAAAGAGCCATCCGTTCCATTTACAAACTTAGACCCCGCGACTCGCTTAGGGAAGTATTTAAGAAGATCGATATTTTAAATGTGCATGCTCAGTATATTTTAGATAACATAATGTATGTGCGCAAAAACTTGCATCTGTTCAAAAAAAAACAGTGATACTCATAAACATAATACCAGAAATTAAAACAAATTGAAAACTCCCAGTCTTCGGCTACACAAGGTGAGCAACTCATTTGTGGGTCAATCTGTGAAATACTTTAACAAAATACCTCAAAGTCTTGTTGAT
The DNA here is from genome assembly GCA_947369235.1 of Udea olivalis. NCBI lineage: Eukaryota > Metazoa > Arthropoda > Insecta > Lepidoptera > Crambidae > Udea > Udea olivalis. The sequence goes on along the minus strand of OX376349.1, from coordinate 5,457,665 downwards.
CTACCTCTCCACAAGTTTAAGTCTGCAATTAAAGCAAAGTTAATGAAACAAGGTTATTATAATGTAGATGATTACTTGAACGACAAAAGTTTGTGGTCATAGTAGGAATAATCTGCTCCTCTGCTCAATGTTGTGTTCTTTTTTCTACATTGACTGTACTCTGAATTTATTTTATGTACAACAAAGTTTAAAAGAGTAACTATCGAGTTTCTTGCCGGAGTCTTCTCGATAAGAAGCAACGTCCGAACCGGTGGTAGGTTCACATTATGTATATTCACGATATGTACTAATATTGTACTATTTTATTTACGTTTATTATTATTATTTCTATATACTTTTTTTGACATGTCATAAGTGCTTTGTACAAGCTTAAATGAATAAATGATTTTTTTACTTACTTTACTATTGCTATTCGTTTGCAAGGCTCTTCACTACGTGGGCGGTACCCGTAAATAAAGTACGATATGTCTGTAGTATACTTTACTGAAAAAATGCAATACTTCATCGGCGTGGACTGTCAAAATTATCATCCTAAATTGGATAAACTTTAACCAGTAGGTAATTAAAGATTTTTTCGTTTAAGAAAGTCCGAGTTTTATTTATTTTCTCGCAAATATGTTATAAAACGTCGTATGACATACGTGCGCTTTGATAATTACACAGCCTCTGCTTTCTTGTAGCCCGAGCCGTAGGCGAGGGCTAGCAATATCGCCTCGGCTGTAACTTTCAACTTACCGCACTTATATCATAATGTACTATTCTTTTACACAGGCTGTTTGATAGCCTAACACTGAGATGAGGGGCTTACAAAGTATAAAATTTAAGCAACATGTCCTAATAAAAACGATTATTATTATTCCAGTGTTCCCGCGAGGACGTATCAACCAAGTTAGGCCTCAAGATCGAAGACGTGCCAGCAGTTCACATCTCTAACCCCAAGACGTTAGAGTTCCAAGTTGTGCGCACGCAGCTGCTGCCCGGCCTGCTGAAGACGCTCGCCGCCAACAAGAAGATGCCGCTGCCGCTCAAACTGTTCGAGATCGGCGATGTGGTGCTCAAAGATGAGAGTGCGAGTAAGTTGAGCTTACTAACACCATCTGACCCTAAACTTAGCAGAGCTATGATAGACACCGACAGGCAAGCATACTCAAATACTTATAAGTAGATATAACATCCAGACTCATAACAATCACGAATGTTCGTCACATGAATCTCAGAGGTGTAAAGTGTATGTTACAAAATCCCGGGAACTTTTGCGTAGATTTACATTTACCATTTTGCTTTCTATGAAAAAAGATAAAATCAATTAAGAAATGGGGGATTTCTATCTCTAAAGTAGTATCGTGCGTGACGTCACAATAACCTATCGTATAATTAAATTTTATGCCAAAAATGCCTTTTCATTTTGGAAAAGGGCTGACACTCGTTAAACTGCTAGACCGATTTTTACCAAACAAAGCTAAGAAACACCGCAAGGAATTGAAGTGCTGAGTGCGAGTTACAGTGAGCGATGCGAATGACTTCACCATCGCGTTTTACGAGTTTTTTTTATATGGCATCTTGTCAGCGCCTTAATGTTGCCCGAATTCGCCGCTAGATGGCGCTGACTCGATTCCATATTAATTGACATATGCGTGCTTGAAAAACGCGATGGTCACTTCTCGCACTCGGCACTCGCTTTCAAATGAAAAAAACCGCAGCAAAATCGGTTACTCCGTTCGAGAGCTACGATGCCACAGACAGACAGACACAGCATCGACGTCAAACTCAACACCCCTCTTTTTGCGCTGCTGTTTTAGCCCTAACGCGGTGCTTTCCATCTCGTTCTGACATGTATGAGTGAAAGGAATAGAGACATCGTTACTAATAATAGAATTGAATAGATTTTTATTTCCCAAAGAATTCTTGTACACTTTTCTATTGTAGCTATTCTATTAAAATATAGACAAATGTTTAATTGACGAACTACTATTTTACATAGTAACTACACTAGGTAACAGTGGGATCCTATAATATACGAATAATAGTAACGTCTAGGTTAGGTAGACAAGTAAAACAAGCTATTAATTTTACTTCTCAGGTTAAACTTAAATAATTGGCGGTATACAAAAATAAAGTGAGTCTTTACCTCCCGGGCTAGTCAAAGACTGTGTTACGGCAAGGTAAGATAGTCGCTCCAGTATAATCAACTTAAACGCAATATCTTTAAGAAGCATACGCTCATTAGGATTGTAATTTTGCTATACACAATGGATGATAGATAAGAAGTCGCCATTTGGTGTAAGAATGAATAGAATGACGCTAAGCACCATTTTCTGTTTTATGACAGAGCGCTGAAGCAGACTCCTTGTAATTTGAAGTTCATTGAGGACACCATTCACAAAGGCCCGTATTAATCGAGCATTAATCGAGTGACTCTAGATTATCTATGCTTGAGTAGAGATTCGAAAACGTCAGTCCAAACAAAACCGTCTCAGATCTAAACTCAAGTACAGATGTTGTTTTCGAATAGGGCAGTAAGGTGTTTTTGCATTGCATAGCAACCGGAGCCCGCAACTCGCGCAGGCTGTGCGCGGTGCACTGCGGCCGCGCGGCGGGCTTCCAGCTCGTGCACGGGCTGCTGGACCGCGTGTGCGCGCTGCTGCGGCTGCCCTGGGACCGGGAGGCCGGCTACTACCTGCAGCCGACTGATGGTAATATTGTACAACAATTATACTCGTATTTCAATCAATTATTAATTATATTTTAATATCATGAACAATTAAGCTGAAACTGACTCGTGGCGGCGCGTCAGGGACTTTCGCAGCCTTGGGTGGTCGTTCTCACATTTTATTATGCTGCCAATATAAAACTCATTTTGTAAAAGGTCAACTTTCGCTGTCTTCCGTACAATAATAACGAGACTTACTTAATAAGAAAATAATAATTTGAGGATTTTTGATTGTATGTTCTTTAGCCTAGCATTACATGAAAATTTATAAATGGCGTGTTTAGATGGGTACTGACCAACGTTACGCGGCGTAATGAACATGTTACATGGCGAGCATTCATCAAGTCAGTACGGGTTATTCGCTTGTTTCCCCATACTGACGCGACGAATGCTCGCTGTGTAATATTACGCCGCGTAGCGTTGGTCAGTACCCACCTTTAGATGTTATAAGATCTGAATTTAAAATATAGGGTAGATACTTGAAATTCAAACACACAAATGACAGGATTCAGCCTGTCCAAATCTAAGTAATAATTTTCAAATGATTACCTAAAGTCGAATTTTTAATTAAAGATACTAAAGTGACGTTTGGTGGTTTGGCACTTTTAAAAAAAATCAAAATAGTGTTGTATGTATATAGTTACAAGATTATGATTCAATAATTTTAGTAAATAATTATTATAGGTTGAATGAAGCATTTCATTATGAGAAATTGAAATTGGAAGTGTCATTAAAGTAAGTAAGTAGTTAGTGACCAAAAATGTAAACTACATTCACTATGGGTAAAATGCAAAATTAAAAGCAAGGGAGAATAAATGAAACCAAACTTTCTTAATCACTATTTAATTCCGAATCATCACTTTCAGAATCTTATAGTAAAATGTTGCATCATTTTGTTTTCTTCTTTAATTACATGATCAATACTACTTGACCACCGTTGCGGTGTCACCATCTGCAGCCCATCACTAAACAATTTTTTAACGTCAGCCATTTTAAAACTTTTATTATTTGTTGCGACATACCCCCTTCACCTGTGCCCTTACTAGTTCATTCGCATTTAATTCGCAATGGTAAGGCAGTCTTAAGATGGTGACACCATACTCTGCAGCGAGCTCATCAACTATTTTTTTTAAACTGATATTTCACTTTTTCTCTATTAACAATTTTCAGTAATTCTGCTTTTATCATTGTTTCTTCGTATTTTAAATTCTTAGACTTCAGCCAATGTTGAATTTGGGCTTTACGCCACGCCATGGTGGGAGTTTTTTCTACATTACGGGAATGGTAAGGGGCATTATCTATTACCAGAACAGAATCCTTTTTTACATTGGCAAAACTCCTCTTAGCCACTCCTCAAAATGTTCGGCGTTCATTTCACTGTGGTAGTCGCTAGAACTTAGTATGACTATGTATTATAAATTCTATGTATTAAAATTAAGCTGTTGCTCAGTAAATTTTCATTTAGAATACTTTTTTGACGTTCTCAAATACGATGCGTGCAATTTTACAATTTATGTAGGTCTTTCCTTTTTACCTGTAAGAGCTTTTTTGTTATAAAAGAAACTGTGCGCTTTACGTCGCTTGGCAGTAAGAGTAAATTCATCGAATTTATCTTTGAATGTCAGTTTAGGACCAGTTCGTCGCGGTGGAGTTGGTGTGACATTCTCCTTAAAGTCCTTAAGAACTTTAAAAACTGCGTTAATTCCGATTCCCACAATATCTGCGGTTTTCTGAGCAGAGTGGCGCTTGTTGGGTTTTTCACAAAAGTTGTGGTTTCAATTTCTTTTCCTCTTCGCTGAAAACGTGTTTAAATACGTTTTGCACCATTGTCTTTTCTGTCGTACTCAGAAGAGCGGAGCGCCTCCTTTTCCTATGAGACATAGTCGCACCCGAGGTGCTCGGTTGAGCATCTTCCACGCAAGACATGTCGTTTAATAAAAAACAACAAATAGGAAATAATAACACTCAACAAAACAACGTAACAAGAAAAGATATAACAAAAACTCAACAAGAAATAATAACAGAAACTTATGTTAAGAGCGCAGTGGATATTCGTACAACTAATCGCGAGCGATGAACGGAGACGAATGACGCGACTGACAGACGACGCCCGCGATTCTCGTTATAAACAAAATGGCGGATGCTTACAGGTTTTACCATAATAATACAGGGCAGTTTTATGAGCTGTTGGTGCGTAGCGACACCACGGACCTAAGTTCCCCCGAAAGTCGGTCAGGCCCTCCGCCTTCGCTTGCCTTAGCCGGCCGGCCGGAGTGGACCCAAGGGGGGTCGCAGGACTCTCACCTCTGGCTTGCCTTAACTGGCTGTCCAGAGTGGGGCGTTAGAGCAGAATGCTCGCAGAGTGGAAGTGAAAGATGCATAAGTCGCGAGTTGGTGGGGTGGTAGCCGGCAGATGTACCCATTGCAAAGTAGATTACATGGAACCAAAAGGCCTTTACGTGTTGGCTTCGGCCCCACGCAAGCCTCAAACCGGGTCCTCATGGGCCCGCCCGTGAATTACTTATGTAACCAACATAATGATAATAGTATGTTTGACCGATTCCAAAAAAGGAGTGGGTTCTCAATTCGCTAGATTTTTTAGGACAAGATGTTTACCTGAGTGTATGGGTTATATTGCTTGGGTTGAAACAAAACTAATTAAAATAGTGAAAGGTGAATATGTACCATGCCATGCCATGTACCGTGCCATGTACACACCAAAGCCATCGCCGGCCATCCTTATTATCTCATTAGCAACGCGATTCAATTGCTAGTCGCTCGTGTTTTGACAGCTTGTCAGCCAATCACGAATATCAAGATGCAGTATTAGACGACAAATAGCAATAAACGGTGGTGGCTTTGGTGTGCAGAGGTCATCCTCATCACCTTGTTAAATATTTCACGGGTCAGAGTGTTCATAATTGGTAAAGCTATCCCTTTTTCATTCAATCCGCTCGCTAAAGACGTTAATTTCTTACTAAAAAATCAGTTTTTAAGATTATGTTGTAATATTTAATGTACTTCGTAATTTTTTAGTAAAAATTCATTCATTCACGAAATCATTCGATTAAAAATCAGCCAAACTACAACACTAATGCACTACACTTGCAACATTTAAAAAAACGGGCGCTGTGAGCTGTCAGATTAGTATTTTGACTTTAGGTACATTTTTACATTTTACAATGCTTATTTTCATATACCGTCTGCAAAACAGGCGGTAGCTCTAACTTAGAAGCCTTGTCTAAAAATAGGGAACTAGAAAGAATTCGATTTTTTCTAGTTCCCTAGTTTAGTTTTATTTATCTCATAATACAAAATTACAATATATATTACATTCGATGTCACATATAAGAATTTGCATTATGATTGTCAAAATTATTACACAAATTACAATTAATAAAATAAAGAGAATGTCAAAAACTAAGATAAATACAATAAATGAACAAGTAAATACAAAAAAAATAATTCGCATCTTTTTCGCCTATCTTTAGACAAACAGAATAGTTTATTTTATATCGAGGGACTAAACGAAGCCATAATATACCAGAGGTGGTTAACTCCCGCGCGTTCGAGGGAGGTAATGAAACCGAGGGTATACTAAGTTGGCGTTTAGTCTCGAGGTGTAAACTGTACTTTTTACATTGAGTGCGAGAAAAATAGTCAATTTAGTACAAAAACATTTAAAACCGGACAAATTTACACTTGACAAAAGTTCTGAAATTTTCGTGGTCAGTTTTTTCTTCTGAACTGAACCACAGATTAACAATTTAAAACACATGACGCCACCTTCTTTGCGGACAAACCATGGAACTAAAACTCTCAACATTTTCGCAATGAAGACGATCCGCACTCCACAGATAATAGTATATTTTTACTGGCTGTTTGAGTTTGGTCTATGTCACATGAAGGAAATTAAAAAACGAATTACTTTTTACTACCTAGGGGCTAAAGTGGCCACTTTAGGCTCGCTTCGTAGGGCTTTATTGGCGTACTTTTAGAGTATGAGAAGTGAAAAAGTTTTAAAAGCTTAGTCTACACGTTCAAAATCGCTGGCAACAGCTAATAATGAAATGTATTTATTCCCCTAGACCCCTTGTACTTCCCGGGGCGCTGCTGTGCGGTGCTGGTGCGCGGGCGCGCGCGCGGGCGCCTGGGCGTGCTGCACCCGCGCGCGCTCGCCGCCTTCGACCTCGCCAACCCCTGCGCGGCGCTAGAGATCGATATACAAATGTTTGTTTAACTACAATTAATATAATAAAGCTGTTTATAATACATTTGAGTCTTATTTTTTATCCGACCAACTGTTTTTATAGTTTTAAATCCGGTAAGAAGTCCCTCCGATCGCATTTAAAAAGATTGTCGATTAATACGGTTTTTTTTATATTGAAAGCTACTGTTGAGCATCTTGACTTAAATTACAAAAAAAATGTTCAAAAACTTGTATTCCTGACACCCTGTATAATAAAACCCAAATTAATCAATTACTTCATTTTGAATCTGGGCATGAAACGCCAAGATCGTCTTATTTATAAAAGTACTCTGTGTTCTTGTGTATACAGGGTGGTCCAAACATACACGTTAATAATTTTTTTTAGCTCCCTTACACTCAGGGGTATCCTAAAATACCCCATGTGTGTTACCCGACTTTTTGTAGTTTTCGAATTATGTTTTTTTTTTGCATTTTTTTAAAATTCTGGGTCGATTCACTTTTTCGGTCACTGTGGCGCGATCTGTTAAGATAAATGCCTATATTTTTTTGTTATTAGTTGAATAATAGCGCTAGATGGCTCTGAAGAATTTACACCCATAAAGCTCATAATAGTTGAGTTACAAATACTGTCTTTTCCCTAACTTTTTAAGGTCGTTTTAAAAGAAAAGTTACCTTAAATTTTTCATCCAAATCTTTTTTAAAACTTCATCACACTCAACTAATTACCATGTAAATTTTGATGAGTTTCTCTAATTGCATAATACTTAAATTTTCATTCAAATTGTCAGAAGTGTAAAATTCAAGTTACCTAATCTGTGTATCAACTAAAATTTGATTATAAGTAAACTAAAAACATAAAAATGAAAGAAAAGCTAGAAAACTCTTTCAAAATGACTATTTTATTGCTCAATACAGATATATATAATCAATACATCGTCAAATCAAAAAACAATTAAGGCTAAATATGCGTTTATTTAGACTTTTTTGAGATTTTTTTTAAACGACGTCAATTCTATGTGTAACTGAAAAAGGCACCATTTTGAGCACGACGTAATGTAAGGTTTTTTTATAAATAAATCCATTAAGTCAACTTGTATTTAAGTTTTAGTTGATACACTGATTACTTAAATTTTACACTTCTGACACTTTGAATGAAAATTTAGGTATGATGCCGTTAAAGTTACTCACTGAAATGTACATGGTAAAAAGTTAAGATATAATGAAGTTTTTTAAAAAGATTTGGATGAACCACTTTAGGTAACTTTTTTTTAAAACGGCCTTCATAGCTTAGGGAAAAAACAGCATTTCTAAGTTTTTCAATTTCATAAAAAAAATGAGTTATGATAAGCGTTATGGATGTTTTGTGACTGCATAAGCTAGTTAACTTGTGATCACTTATTACCACGTGTATGTGTGTACTGAGAGCCCACTTTTATTTTTGCGGATTTTTGCAGTTTAAATAACAACAGTGCTTAGTAAAAGTTGTGGAAATATTTGTAAAAGGAAGGTTAGAGTTTGTAAAGACATCATTCAAAAGATATATCGTCTTAAGTGGGTCCATCAGTTCACACACATAAGCGCCCAAATCTAAATATATAATGAGTTCACCAACAAATTTTGGTAATAGACCTTTAGTAAAACATGAATAAACATCTACACAACATTAAAAAACCTAATGTGAATAGATAATAAAAAATTACAAACGTCTTTCTGTGGTCCCTGAGGGCCTCCATAAATTTATCTCATAATTAATAGATTATAACATGAACATTAAATATTCTTAAGCCAATCTTTAGTCAAAATTACAAGGAAAATTTTAAAACTAAAGAAAGATCACAAATAGTGGTAAATATTGTGAACTTTACATTTTTGTTGGTGGGCCCTCAGTTCACACACTATGGAAATGCTAATTGTTTAAAATATACTTAAATACAACAATTTAAAAAAATTGGATCCTTCCAGTGCTTAGTAAATTTCTTATATTATCGATCTGTATATTTATCTTGTCACTGGTTTTTTAACAAGTAAAGCGTATTTATAAAGTCTCATCATTAAGTATTACCTATATCCAATTCTATAAGTGTGCGAAAGTCAGTACACACAGATAGGCTATGATATTGTGATATATCTAACTGTGCAGATATCGCTATCATTGCGATTGCGACCAGAACTACTGATAACGTGACATAATAACAATGACCCACTTGCGATCCTCTTCGCTCAAAGTAGATCAATTTATTATTAAGACTGGACTTCAATATGTGTTGATTTATACCTCTGCCTACGTAACGTAATTATAACTAACTAATAATATCTACCTAGTCTGTCCAATTCCGACTGACGGAACGTCAAAAATACCCCTGTCTGTCCAATTCCGACCTACGGAAATAATTAAGACGTACCACAGAGGTTTACGATGTTATTTTTGGCGATTAAGTTTCGTTGCCAGGTAGTTGCAAGTTGAATTTAATCGTAGGATGACAAAACAGGCTGTATGATTATAGTTTCCTTGGCAAGTTTCTACCATAGGAAAGTATCGTAATTTGTCATTGAAATTGTGCATCTGTAGGCGGCCATGACAGCCTGTGACAGACGGGCATGTTTGTTTACGTTCGTTTTGTGAAAAGTGATTTGGTGTTTTTGTGACCTTCCCGTTATATAAAACAATGGAAACGTAAGTTATCATGCATTTTATAACTTTATTTAACGTGTTCTTTTGGTATTTTGAGAAATCTAGCTTTTTCAAAAAACCCTGTCTGTCGGATGCCGCCGGGCGGCACGGATTCATTTTAAAATGTCAATGTCAAAAGGAGTCAATTATTTATTGGATGTAACATTGTCCCTGTGTTTTATTCGAGTAGTATATATCCTCAAGTTACTGTTTACATAAAATCATAGCCACTAAAGCTGTGCAAACACTATTTATTAACAAGAAACATGAGACCTTGGGTCGCTGACCTTGGCCGCGTGCTTGGGTGTGAAAATTTTAAACGAGTATTGTGAGGATTATGTGTAATGTAATCAATGGGTTTGTATTAAATTCATTGCGTAAACATTCGAAGATATGAATAAAAGGCATTAAAAGAAACAACAATACTTTTTAATACATTTTTATTGAAGTTTAGTTTTGACATGTAGTAAAATTATAGGTACCTTCCACTAAACTTATTATTTTAAAGTAATAGATCATTTGAATGGCAGAATTAATGTACAGAAATAGCTAGATAATTTCATTACGCATGTTATCGTACTATTACAAATACGCTAGTCCAATTAGTTTAGGAGAAAATCCAATTCTAGTAAACCCATATTTGACACAAATCACTGTCATTTGAACGTCAAAAAACCTTTGACAGATAGGGATATTTGCCAAAAAAGGCTGGACGGACTAGAGGTTGATTTTTAATCTTCCTTATTGGGTACTAAGTAACTGCAGAGCATTGCACACAGTGCTGCACTCTTGAGTGCGCTACTGCTGAGGCGGTAAAGCAATCGGCGTAACCAGAGCTGGGCTGAAGCTCGCGCACGAAAAGCCTCCGATGTCAGTGCAAAGAAGAGAGCCTTTAGAGCAGCGATTCCCGAAAGGCGGTTCGCGGAACCCTAGGGTTCCGTTGAACGGTCACAGGGGCTCCGCGCCTGAGCTGAACTGATCCGAGAGTTATATTAAGCATTCGTAGAAAAGACTCTTAACTACATTTAATTACGACTTCGCTTATACCCCGGTAGGAGTTGCAGCAATTCAGTGTTCCAATAACATCATATCTGATCGAATTCATAAGATTTCAGACCACAATTGAAGACGAATTAATTTGTAGATTGAAAGATGGCGAGATGTTTGCTTTACAACTTGACGAAAGTACAGATGTCGCCGGGTTATAAATACTGCTTGTTTTCGTGAGATACCCCTTTGAAGGATCTATTGAAGAAGATTTGTTTATATGTACACCCTTGGAGACCAACACAACAGGAGAAGAACTTTTTAAAGTCATCGATATTTGTATCACTAAACACCATATTGACTGGAACAAATGTAATGTGTGCAGCGATGGCGCTGCAGCTATGGTCGGTAAAATAAAAGGAACTGTAACAAGAATAAAGAATATTGCACCCAAATGTAGTAGCAGTCACTATGTTCTGCATCGCCATACCCTTGTCGCGGAAAAAATTCCATCGGCTTTAAAGAAAGTTCTCGATCAAGCCGTACAAATTGTTAATTATGTAAAATCACGTCCACTCCAGTCGAGGCTTTTCAAAAAAGCGTGTGAAGAGGTAGGAAGTCAGCATCAATCACTTTTTCTACACACTGAAGTAAGATGGCTTCCCAGAGGAAAGCTTTTATCAAGATTATTTGAATTGCGCAACGAGCTCACGATATTCTTGGCTAAACAACCCATTTTTGCATCTGTTAGTACGCTTGTTTAACTATTGCATGATGAGCAGTGGTTGATGAAATTGGCTTACTTAGCTGATATATTCGATGAACTTAACGTAATTTGCCAGTCCCTACAAAGAAGAACGGTTAACACATTTACAGTTAAAGACAAAATATTATCGTCTCTTAGAAACAAAATTTGCTTCTGGAAAGAATGTGTGGAACAAAAAAATTACCATTGTTTAACTCTCTTAAATAACTTCCTGGAAGAGAATGAGTTGGGAGTAACCCTCAGATGTGGAAAAAAACATATTTGAACATTCAATTAACCTCGAAAAATCCTTGAAAGATTATTTCCCGGAGAATTTACAGGACATCGACTGGGTTCAGAGTGCCGAGTGCGAGTTGCAGTGAGAGAAGTGAATGACTTCACCATCGCGTTTTGCAAGCACGTAAATGTCAAATAGTATGGAATCGAGTCAGCGCCATCTAGCGGCGAATGCGGGCAACATTCAGGCCGCTAGATGGCGCTCACTCGATGCCATACAAATTCGCGTTTTGTTTCTCGCAAACGCGATGGTGAAGTTATTCACTTCTCTCATTGCAACTCGCACTCGGCACTCAGAATCCATTCACAAAACATACCAAACCATTTATGCTAACTGTGTCAGAGTATGAGAATTTGATCGACATTAAGTGTTCATCCCTTCTCAAACAAAAAATTTAATCAGAAGGTTAGAAAACAAACTAGGGTTCCGCTGAGTTTAACGCCAACAAAACCCAGGCTTGTCTGTTCTCCGCCAAACAGAGTCCTTTTAACCTGACTCCTACTTTCCTGGATGCACCGATACCGATAACCAACCACCTCGAGCTCCTAGGTATAGAACTTTCGTCTAACCTCAACTTTGGTAGCTCTATTGAGTCAAAAGCAAAAACCGCTGCCAAAAAACTTGGTATCCTCTCTAAGGTTCGGCAATACTCCACACCGGAAAAGCTGCTCCACTTGCATCAAGCACAAGTTCGGTCGTGGTGTATGGAGTACTGCTCTCACCTGTGGGATGGCTCTGCCAAGTACCAGTTGGATGCATTGAACTCAGTGGACCGAAGAGCTAGGAGACTCATAGACGACGATGCGCTCGTTGGTACTAAACTTCAAAGTTTGGAGCATCGGCGTAAAGTCGCCTGTCTATCGGTTTTTTAAAAGGTGTATTTTGGAGAGTGTGTGCAGGAACTACACAACCTGATACCACCCTCTACTTTCTACCACCGGACCAATAGACGCCAGGAGGGCTTCCACCCCCATGTGGTTGACTTTCCAACTATCCGCACTCAACGGTTTGCTGCGTCTTTACTGGTCCGCACCGGTAGGGAGTGGAACGCTCTCCCTGCGTCTGTGATTCCGGATATTTACAACCTTGGTATCTTCAAGGCCAGAGTGAATAGGCATTTTCTGGGTAAGCGTGTACCACCATCAGGCTCGTCATCGCTTACCACCAGGCGAGACTAAGGCCAAACGCAAACTCATTTTAAATAATAATAACAAAAAGTATTGATTTATTTTGAACTTCTCTTCTCTATAGTCTTCTGGGTGGGTGTCAAAGATATGGTTAGAGATATATACAATAGACTAAAGCCAAAAATTAAGTTCCTACTAACATACAAAGCAAATTATTCCCTATTCCAGGGGGCCGCCCGCGAAAGATTGTGCAATACTCCTATTGTACACGGGAAGGGAAAAAAAACAAACTCGTGCACGATTGGAGGACACTTGCCTCGAATTGAACACGAATTTGAAAAATAACATAACCATAACCATAACAAACCCGTGCGCGTTCCTATCGTACACGGGAAAGGAAATATGCAACCCAGCCCACGACGGAAAACAATTTAATTATCGCACTTAGTTGTGTAACATTCAAACGTTTATTTATTCTTCATCACTTTTGCACGGGCTCAAGCTATGATGTTGTTCTCCCTTATAAATCCCTCTGGTGATGGTTCTCTGGAAAAAAAAAAGATAAGAAAGCCTAAATTGTACTTTGAAGGGTCTTTCTACTGTAATAATTACCTGTTACATTTGTTTGTTTGTTTATGCAATAAAGATTATTTATCTCATCTAATAATGTAGTAAGTACAGTCAACTAGCAAGGCGAGCTTACCCTCCACCTTCTTGGTTCATTACTTACTAGTTTTACGCCCGCGGCTTCGCTCGCGTTATCGTTATATAGTAGGGCAAAATTACATATTTTTTTGTTAATTGTAGCGTGTTATACTGTCTGATGTCTAAGCTGTATTACTGTACTGTAAAGCTTCATCTAAATCCGCTTATTAGTTTTTGCGTGAAAAGGTAAAAACATACACACACACACACATACATACATCCTCAAAAACTTCGCATTTATAATATTAGTAAGATTTTGCCCTGTGACGAAGGGCTAAATTAAGGTGTAGTTACAAAACGACTCTATCGCGGCTGTAAGCTGTCTGGGGCGTGTCTCACAGAGAACTGCGCTTATACCTAAGAGGATATCAATCAACATGAAGTAAAACTGCTTAAATATTGTTGAAAATACCATTTATCGTGTATGTGATAGTAAAACATTACAAACAATCACTTTCATAATGTAATTAAGTACTTTTCAAATACTTTTTAAACTAGGAGGTACCTTGTGTAGTTTTCAGATAATTTAGATAAAAACCAGATACCTATATTTTTAATATGTTAACTTGTGTTCATCATTTTTTTTTACACACAACTTATTATACTATTGATGCTAAATTCATCTTGTAACAGTATATAAAATGTTTATACAAATAAACAACAATCTGTATTGGAAAAAAAAATTGCTTAATATATTCTCAACAAATCTTATTTCATAAGTAGGTATTTATAATTTTTAAGGCACATTAATTTCAATTGACAATGTTACAAAAACATTTAGAGAGGCGGAAATCAACTGAAACAATGGTAACTAGGTATTCTTATTACAGTTTACCAAAGTGAATGCGCAAAATTAATACACAACAAAATATTGTAAAACATAAGATACTTGTCTAAAACAAGTGACGGTAGTCCTGTACAGAAGAGTTTGTTACCTATGACAATCTTAATTGACTATGCAATTTGACATGTTAGCATTGATAAGACAAAAATACCTATAATTTTATTTATTAACACAAATAGTAGATAGCCAAACCTTTCATTGATCACAAATGTACAGTAAGTCCTAAATCATAATACAGCAAGTCCAGTTACCTAAGACCTGTTCTACAAATACTGATTGTTACCATTGCAATCAAATAATATTTAGAAAATTACATCCAGCACAACACAACCTATAGCTAATAAATAAATTATGAAATAAAATTCATATTATAAACATACAAATAGGCATTTAGTCTTTGTCATTAATTTATAAACCTTCCAGCCTTAATGCATACCTGTTTAATTGAATAAATTGCACTTTCTGATATATTTATTTATAAAAATACCAATAATTGATTATCCATATATAATTTCCTTTTTAAAATTAATTGAAATAGTGTACATTTTATAACTCTATAAATGAGGTGGACGGAGATCTAAACTGCTTCAGTAATACTAACAACCTTTAGGATTTCAATCAAGCAGTAACTGAATGTTGAACATCTTTTCTAACTCTGTGCGGTTAAAATCGGGCGCAATAATAAATGGGCAAAGATAGAAAGAGAGCTCTTTTAGATTAGGTGCACTGGATTTGATTACTTTAGCTACTTGCATAGTTACATGGTGACATCTTGACAAACTCAGGTAGGTCAGATTTTGAAATGTGTTGTTAGAAAAATATGCTAGTAAAGCACTTGTGGAGAAATATGAATGACGCAATTTAAGTGAATGTAAATTCTTCAACCTGTAAAGATGTAACAAACTAGAATCAAACAATGTTTTGCATGTCATTATGTGCAGCACCTGCAAGACTCTGCAGCTTGATATGTAGTGGATGATGTCATCATTCAATGTGTCTCCATAAATATGTAGTGCTCTTAGAGTGGACTGTTTAGTTTTCAGTAAAGATTCTAGAAAATCTGAGGGTATATTTTTCATTTTTTCCATATTAATACTGACTAAGTTCGGACACTGCAACATGCTGTACAGACTATTTTGAGTTAATGCAAAATTGGATAAGATTAGAGTTTCCAGAAATTTAAGCTTTTCAAATGGTAAGTGGTACACAAAATTGCCATTAGCATTATCTGGATTTTGTACTATTAGGGAATTACGGAAACTCAAAAATTTTAAATTGGGCCAGTGACCTAGATCATCAAAAATACAACTATCAACCTGTGATATGCTTATTTCTAAGTGAGTCAAATTAGGGCAATAACTTATTAGGGAAGCCCTCACTTGAGGGTACAGTTTAAAATATTGTAGCTTAACATTCTTCAAATACCTTGCAACAAAAGGTACAATGCTCTCACTGATCCTCACATAGTTCTTCATGCAAACTATGAGGCGCGTATTGTCCCAGACACATGGAGTAAGGCACAGCTGTTGCCATCGCATGCAGACCTTGGCTACAGCCAAAAGTGACTCAAAGTCTATCATTGAAAATATATAAATTAGTATCTCATTTGGCAGATCATTTATGGTAAGAGTATTGGAGGTCAGTTGAACATCGGACATCTCAAGGTGCACCATCCTCAGTCCTCCCAATCCTTTTGTTTGCAGTCCTGAAAAAATACATTATCCTCACTGCCGAGATTCTATAAAAACCTACCCTAAAAAGTTAAACCGACAAGCCGCGGTCAAATGTTCCTATTCAATCCACCTCAAACCACATAGTTGGTAGGTGCCTAGGGTGTAGAAACAGACCTTAAAAATATCTTAATAAAACAATTTAATCGGATATATTCTTTCAAAAAATAGGCAATATAGCTTAATACATTATTACCTGGTAATTATGTTGCTTCCTTTTCGAGAAAATTGTAATGTTTGCTTTAGTAAAATCATAATTTATGTAAACTTTGCTTCAATTAAATCCACTGCTTACAAGGTGCTAAATACTTCGAAAGGTAATGATATTATTTTTGTAGCTAAATACATTTTTCTGCTGAATGCAGAATGATTTTTCTGTCGGAAATTAAAACTCAATTTTTAAAAAGAATATTAAAAATAACTTTCATCTTGATGCTATTTTTGTATGACGTTTACGAACATTTTTGACAGCTAACGCCTTGACGTTTAGCGTAATGCGTTTTATTCGTGAATTAGTGCATTTTGCGTTTAATTATGCTTGAATGTAATAAAACAGAATCTCAAACAATAAATAAAAAAAAGGAAACGCACTGCATGAATAATAAAATTATTTATTTCTCATTTTTTGGTGATTCGTTTTGATTTACCAATAAAACGAGCGTGAAATACTCCATTGTGAAAACAGAAGATGGTTAGCTTAAAAACAATTTAGAAAAACTCTTTATTTAAAAACAGGTGGTAGGTAAGTGGACGCCGGAGTAGATACAGTATTCTGCACCGTTGAGCCAGTTGTAGATACGGGGGGCAAATATCCGGATGGAGAACCCGGTAAGGGATTCGGAGCAATCGGGCCAGAGGTTGGTAAGGGTTGAGGACTAGGAGATGGAGTCGGTGATGGGGGCAGATATGCTGCCTCAGGTGTACCAATAGTAGAAGGATTCGTTGGTGTAGGACTTGATGCTGGTCCCTGAGAAGGAATGTTGACAGACACTCCTGTATTCACACCGCCCTCCCCGCCCGTTGGTGGTAGGTACTTTGGAGCATTCGTTGTGATGATTGATGTTCCCTGAGTAGGGCCACCCACAGGGCCTGGCGAATTGTAATCGTAACCTGTTGAACCAGATCCTGGGGAAGATACACCAACTTGTGTTCCAGAGCTATAACCACCACCACCACCACCCCCAGAAGATACAGATGTTCCAGCGGATCCACCCGAAGTGACCACGGAATTGTAGTTATAACCAGATTGGCCTGATCCTGTGGAATTTTGCCCAGTTCCAGAAGCAAGCCCTGCTCCAACAGCCTGGGATCCGTAGTTGTAACCTCCACCTCCTGACGATGCAGTGGCAGCAGTTGTTGCTGCAGAGCCTGAGGTGGAGGAGTACCCAATATTGACTGTGCCTTCAACTCCACCTCCGCCGGTAGGGGCAGGATATGCGTAGTACATGTACTGCGATTGCGTCCTATCAGCAGTTGGCGACGGAGTGACTGCTGCAGCTTGTGTAACTGCAGCAGCTTGCGTAACGGCCGCTGTTGGAGAAGGACGACCAGGCAGATCAAACGAAACACTTGGCCTGTCATAAACGTAGCCGTCTTCCCGTTTAATCCGAATGTATTTCATGGTCCGTAGTTCACGATATGAAGCTGATATAACAGTGGAATTCAGCATGAGCAGGTGTAGAATACCTATGAGTGATTTTTGATTAATACCCATTATAATGAACCATCTGATTGAATGTAACGCACGGGAAAAGACGGTAGGCAGGTATTTTACTTGTATTTATAATAATTTTGAGGAAGTCAATTTGTTATTGAGAAATATAGCTACTTCTAGGCTTAACCCTGTACAATCCACAGAACACAATTTTGTACTAACTAAATAAGGAAAATTACTCTCGTTTTAAAAAGGACAATAAAGAAGAAGAAACCTAAGTAAATGTAACCTAACCAAAATTTTGTCCAGATTTCTGTAACCGATTAAGTATTTTATATTCAATAACTCAGAAAGAATAGTTTTCAATTGTTATCATAAAATCTATAAGCCAACGAAGGTACCACAAATACCAAGACTAAGACCCAACAACAAAGTCAGTTTCACCAGAATGAAAAGAGAACAGACTTGAACCCGACTTCGACTTCTTGCGTCTCACTCTCAACCAGCGCTTGAACCACTGCTTGGTCGTCATCTAACGGCGCATAAAGTAATATTTAAAAGTTTCTAACGGCCAGTCCTGAATGAGCTATTTAATTTCGAGCAAAGTTTGAGAATTTATAGGTTTGGTCCTGTTTACTTTACGGTCCTGCCTGGGGCCCTACTCTTGAATTTAAATTATTGGATCAGCCTGGAAGCAAGGTCAAACGTGAAATGTAAGAACCTGAACCTCTATCAAGAGGTTACGTCAACTGCGAGTTTATATAAAGTAACTTGTATGTAATTTTTAATTAAAATTATTTTCATTAAAGGCGCTGCAACGAAACCTCTACAAATTCTTAAGACGCTAGCGACTATGGTAACGTAAACTCAGGGTACCCCTCAGGGTACTGGGGCCTACTCCGGTACCAATTTACGAAGTTTTGTGAAGCTTTGGAAGGGTGACAAGGTCACAAAATTAAGTAAGTAAGTATGTTATGGATAGGTTCTTATGTATTTTGTACAATTAAATATGGATAATAGGTAGAATACCTACCAAAAAATCAACATCAATCATTTCAAACGCTAGCTACTTAAGCATGTTTTTTTACCGACTGAAAATTCACGTTACTACGTGTTCGACGAACGGGAGTAGGACACCTGATTTTAAAGCATTGAGGGTCAAAATTTCCTTATTTAAGACGTTATTCTAATGCCACGACGAAATTAGTTAATTAAACTAATGACATGAGTGCCTTGGGTAATTCTGTTTTTGAAAAGTAGATTAAAATATTAATTTTTTTAGAGAAAGCACTTTGCAAAGGGTTAACAGCATGGTGCGGTTTTGCTAAATTACAAGAAACAGAATTAAAATGATCTACCATCACGTGGTTTATGGTTACTTACCTAACTGAGATAACTTCTAAGGCTGCTGCTATATAATTTACTTTTCATTATTCCTCAAGGCCCTAAGTAAACGCTTTATTAATTTTGTTGACTAACAATGTAAACTTAGTTCAAAAAAGATAGAGTACCTTCCTACCGAACCGAATATAATTTAAGTTCCTACTTAATCAAATAAAATAGATACCTAAGTCCCTGTAAATGCGCACTGCCAAGATTGAGGTTCGTTAGTACATTGGTATTCAATGACTGCAAATCGATTGATGTGTACCAAATCATATAGCTGGATAAGATTTTAGAGACCCACTGGTTCTTTGAAATAATGCAAGATTACTCCAATATTACGATCAGACGTTATGTGAAATATACACATTGAACACCGAGTTGTCTTGTCAGTGACCCTCAAAATAGCATACGACAAGTGAAAGGAAGTCTGCTAGGAAACGCCTGAAGCCACTCAGTCGCAGACGGTCCATGATCGCAACAGCCGTCTAGCTGCTAGAGCGCACCCCACCTGTACCGGGTTCGTACTTATTTACTCTTTGATAAACATCTTAATTAGTTCCACAAACACAAAAAAATTGTCGTTATTTTGCTCTCAGAAGGAATGACGCTTAGTTGCGTATAACTCATAGTCAAAACAACGCATAATCAAAGTTACAGGTTTTTCTGATGACCCATAATTAGACCGGTCTATGACCGCTACATGTAACTGACTGATTATTGCTAGCAAAGTATAGCAATAACTCTAATTAAACTATGCATGTTTTTTAAAATGTTTTTGTTGCATCCAACCGACTCAGTTTTGGGATAACAAGCCAGACCGCGGAAGTGACTTCGTCGTCTGTGCTAGCTATAGTCAGAGTAAAAACTATCAACAAAAAATCGTCACGTGTAGGTAAGTAGGTCAGTAGACAAGTTTTATAAAGTAAAGAACTTTATCAGCCTATACAATCTCGATTAGGTTGTCATTGTTTATAATTCCAGAGTCATGGTCTTGAAACTGTACGGTGTATCGGATGGGCCGCCCTCGCTGTCGGTGCGGCAGGCCCTGACGCAGCTCGGAATCCCCTTCGAGCTGACCAACGTGGACTTCGGAGCGGGAGACCACATGACGGCTGAGTACGCTTTGGTAAGATCTATCTTCTATCGCCCTCATTCATAAAACCATAGTGGAAACAAACAGTGTTGTAAGAGTGTTTCATTTTTTTCAATAAGAGCCGGTCGGTACCTGCCTTCATCAGTATAAATAAGCATAGATAAAATGTATAGGTAGGTACTTGCCTTACGATGTCGGGGGCGCTGTCTTATACGGGGAGTAGTGGCGAAAAAAAAACCTACTGGACTTTCGTCCGTACTTTGAGTAGCACGTCAAACCTTAGGAGGCCCTTGTCTGCTATCGTAAGATGACAGTCCCAAAATCAGAAAAGCGGCGTGCCATGGTCGAAATATTGGACCACGATGCGGTCTGATTTAACATCAGTGAGTTGACGTTAAATCTTTAAAGTCAAAGTCAAAGTATTTATTTGCAATCTAAGTGATACAAAGGTGTTAAATACAGGTTTTTAAGTTCTTAAGACTTTTCGGAAGCAGCAAAATTTTCACAAACTTATGAAAACGAAATAAAAAGTAATAACATAAAACTTCCTAACTAAAAAACTTCACAATTTCAATTTTAACCTATTTTGATTATATTTAACATATTATTATGTCCAAAAAAATACTATTTCAAAACAAAATACTAAAAAGTAAAGAAATAATTGCATATTCTTCTAGAACTTATATGATAATATAATGTAGGTAGGTAGGTACAATTATTGTTATTGTTGGAGTCGGTGTCAGTGAAGGAAACACTACAATATACCTAGCAATATACCTATTTTTTACATCTCACGTTTACGTATGTAATGTATGTAGGTAGTTACAAACCTACATTGGCTGACACCGACTCCAACAATAAAAATAATTGTTCCTACATTATATCATCGTATAAGTTTTAGATGAATACGCAATTATTTAGTGTTTTGTTTTGGAATAGTTAAATTTTGCTTATTTCTTGATTGTTAGTGAATAGTTCTTATTTATTTTATACATCGAAAAATTATCGTCCCATTGCTCCTAAGAATTGAAGAGTTCCGTTACTTTGTCATATATCCCATAATCAGAACCTAACCAAACTCTCATCAAACTACTTAAAGTATATCCTTCCCAAAAAGAAGCATCCTTAATGAGTTATTTGTCGCGCATTTTGTCTATCTAGATTTAAGACTTATATGGTTTTCTCATGGATGCCACTGTCAGAACTAGACCAAATTAAAATTGGACCACATGGGAAGCACCAGCTTTCGAATAAAAAAAGAATGATCAAAATCGGTTCACCCGGTCGAAAGTGATGGCATGAGGTAACCAACAGATAAAAAAAAATAAAAAAATAACATACAGTCGAATTGAGAACCTCCTCATTTTTTTTTAAAGTCGGTTAAAAACACAGTTATATTTAGCTTGAAGAAAGTAAACAATGTTTTATTTATAATTTATTTACATGACTAAAACTAAGTAAATCTCATCCCATCTTCAAATCCCGAGTTAAAGCTCATCTTTTGTCCCAAACCCAATCGCCTTCTTTCCAGTTTACTTTCACCTTTTTGTTAATCCATACCTTATTAGGTATGTAATTGTAAGTTTATTACTTTGCTCCGGTATTGTATGTTTGTCTATTTCTACGAGTATGTTATAGTAATTTAGTGTAATGTATTGCATTAGCTTGTTAGCTTAGAGTATCAATAGTACATTGTTACCCTAGGGGTGAAAGTAACTTATTTAGTCCCGAGACGGGGTTTGGCGCCCGGAACGAAGTGAGGGCGCCAATAGTTCGTGGGACTAAATAAGTCTTTAACCCGAGGTAAACGCTGTGCTTTTCATTACAAATACAAGGAAAGTAAAAATAAAAACATGAATTAGCTAAAGAAAAAATTAGTAAATTTTATTTTACATTTAACAACAACTTTGATGGCATAATTTCATTTAAAGTTTATAGTAAAATTAGAACAATTGGTAATAGTTAGTGACAGGTTTTTTCCGGGTATGTTGATATTTGATATTTTTTGGGAAACTTGTGTTTCTACATTATTCAGAGATCCTTGGGTGAATGTTGGGGACATTGATATTTGTCTATTTTCTTCAGCTGTTACAGAAATATTTTTGGATTGCACCGGATAATCTTTTGAAGTGCTCGGTTGTGGAGAGTCAGTGGAATGGAGATTTATCATTTCTGTTACTCTGTGTAATATCTTAGTTTTATTTTCCACTGACTTTTCTATGTAGCCTTCAGCTACTTTACTCGACTTCCAACCTCCATGCCTTTTAATGACAGTTAAATCGGCACCAGAATCGGCTAGCAAAGTAGCCGATGTTCTTCTAAAGCAGTGACCCGAATATAGATTTGAGTTTGGCAAATTAAGGTAGGTGGCTATCTCTTTAGGAATACTCGAAATCTTGTTTTTGCCAATTACTTGCCGCAGACACTTCCCTTTATGATAATTTATGAAAAAACGGTTCGTTTCTATACCACTTGGTCGTAATTTTCGGTATTTTTCTATTATATTTACAAATTCTTTTTTAATAACGAAGGTTCGGTCAACTTTAGTTTTAGTGCCACGTAACTTCACCAGTAATATATCACCTTGTTGTTGTGATTTAAATTCATCAGATTGCCTTTTGAGAAACGATGTTAGCCTCTAGAAATCCTTTAAATGTACATTGTGTTTAGTACTTAATGTTGTCTTTAACATAGAATACAAGCTCCATAAGGTTGAAGGTTTGTAAGTCTTTGATAATTCGTTGAAATATATTAGCAACACGTTTTCTGATAACGATTTCACTTTTTTCTCAGCGCGCCATTTCATAAAATCGTCATACGATTTTAGGTATCTTTGTTTTGATTTGGGTGGTAAAAGGTTTTCCACTTACGCTTTAGCCTCTTCTCTTATAAAATCAGGCGTTAAATTCATATCAGAATCAGATGAACTCATTTTATAGGTACAAATCTCTGCTATACGTATAAACAAAAGTCTTCAAATCGAAAAAATAAATGAAGATCGAATTGCCGCTTTCCTGCCTATTTTGTTTGTTTTTTTTTCTGTGGCCGGCCAGCTATTCAGCCATTATTTTTTATTTTCATCATTGGAAAAATGGTAAATATTTTGCCCAAATCTAAGTTATTTTAAAGAAATTGTTGAAACTAAATTATAACAAAGTTAGTTAAAAATATATATTCTTTAATCAATACATAACTTTAAGTTATTTCAATTTTACATCGTGGCTGTATAGAAAGTTGGAACATGGTTCAATAGGTATGTGAAAAAGAACTAGTTTTTTTTAAATAATTGGACAGCTGTCAGTTGAAAGTGATTCTCCCTAGGGATGAAAAGTATTACTTTCATCCTGCTCCTCAGGCAACTTCAGACCTACTTTCAGAGTATGAGTAATGAAAAAGTTGTTTCTCTTCATTATCTCGCACCACCACTTAATTTCCTTACTGATTCTCTACCTGAAGGTTGCCTGGAAGAGATCGCTATTAGCGAGAAGGCCGCCTAAATTGTACAACTAATTTAATTAACTGAATCTGTAATACTTTGTTGGTGCAATTAAGTTTATCTTATCTTATCTAATCTTAAGTATGTTTTTCAGCATATATAAAACTCTCTAAATTAATGATTTATTTATTTGTAAAAAGGAATTGTTTTTTGTGCATTAAAAATTCATCGATTGAATAGAAACAATTTATTTACAAATTAATAACTTTAAAATTTATTTTAAAAAATGTTTCTTTTTCGTTTTTTTTCTCCGTTGGATGAAGATTAAATATTTTGATAGACATGTGGTATGGACTATTTCTTAACATTTTTACTCTGGATGAAGGTTGGTAATTTGTTTTTATTTCTCGAGCTAATATTAAGTGTCTCACTTACTTTTGTGAATGTTTGAATATTTTTAAATACAAATATACCTATCTCATTCATGTAAAGGCAACAGGCAACCGGCATGGCAGTGTCAACATTTTTTTTTTTTGACGACACGATTGGCGCAGTGCGCTGTAGCACGGTTTTTCGCCTCGATTTCCGTAGTGTCCCGGGTTCCCGGTCGAGTCAATTTAGGAAACGATCTTTTCTGAATTGACTCGGGTCTGGGTGTGCTGGGAGATGCTCCTGGCTTATTTCCTTGTGTGGTACCTCGTAACACAGGGATATTAATCCCTACTTCGAGACCATTACAAGAGGTGTGTTGTCTGGCGCATATTTATATTTATTATTTATTATATACTTTAAAATCTCGTTGGCAACTTTCTGTGTTATCTAAGCGGGCTATAATCCGAACGCCCTTTTTTGCATTAAGAACAAATTCATCTGCGTCAACACTGTTTCTCCACAATGTTACCCCGTATGTAAGCCAGCTAATAGGCATAGGTATGATGTATAATAGGTTGTTAGTGGAGTTTCGAAATTGCTACTTATGGATTTTATTTGGAAAAGAGCGTATGTAAATTTTGAAAGCTTTGATTTTACGTGGGCTATATGGCTTTTCCAATTTATATGGGTGTCAATGTTTATTCCAAGCAAAGTAAATATTTGAACTTCTGTTATATTGGTATTTTTGAAAACTATGTTAATTTCGGTTGGAGGCTTCATATAAGATCTAAATTGAATGATTTTACTTTTTTTAAATTTATATCTAAATTGTGGTCGTCGAGCTAATTTGTTACACAATTCAATGTCTGCGTGATAATTGAATTCGGGTTGCCTTCTTTACTGAAATTTAATAACATTGATATGTCCTCATCAGCGAAAAGAACTGGTAACGTTATTGTACGGTCTTGTTTTTGGGAGATCATTGATATATTATATATATCAAGAAAATGTAAACATCCTAATACACTGCCTTGTGGGATGGAACCTGTTATAATTATTTCGTTTGACCGGACTGTTTGTATTTCATTGTTAATATAGTGTTCTATTTGGACTATTTGTCTTCTGTTTTGGAGATTTGATCTGAACCAGTTGTAAACTGGGCCACGAGTACCTAAGCCTTATAATTTTGGGAGCAATATACTAAAGGAGACTTTATCATATATAAGCTATAGTCATGTCAAGCAGCAAACCTAAAGAGTCAAATTTATCGTTAATGTGTTGAAGAGCTGTTTTAATATATCTGTACAAAGCTAAAGTGGTTGATTTTTATTTGTGAAACCCATTCTAGCTATCGCCGAGAATGTTATTTTTTTCTAAAAATGCATTCAATTGGTTAACATGGCCTTTTCAAATATTTTTGAGAACGATAGTAATAGTGATATAGGTCTATAGCTGTTGTTAAGAGTCATAACATCATCTCTTTTATAAACGGGAGATATTACAATTTTTAATGCATCTGATTGTGTGTGTGCATCTGTTGACGCTCCTGCCTGAGAATACCATTATAAACACCTGTAATTGTGTGTATTAATACCTGTAAACTTTGGTTAGTTAAATATGTCAGAGGCATGGATAGTTCCTCGGCGCATTGTTTTATTAGGATGGGTGGAATTTCGTCAATTTCACAACTGTGTTTGTTTTAATAGACTTCATACTTAATTTGAAGTACTTCGTTTTGACTGACTGGACGTAGGTACATAAAACAGAAAGGTGAACTTAATACTGGTTGTCCGCGTTGTTATTTTGAAATCCTCCGACTGTTGAGAAGTGTTTATTAAATATGTTTGATATGA
The DNA here is from genome assembly GCA_947369235.1 of Udea olivalis. Classification (NCBI taxonomy): domain Eukaryota; kingdom Metazoa; phylum Arthropoda; class Insecta; order Lepidoptera; family Crambidae; genus Udea; species Udea olivalis. Next base: position 5,431,844 of record OX376349.1, on the reverse strand, counting down.
TCTTGGGGCATTTTACAATGTCGTTAATTACTTTGATTTAGATATTTGTGTACTCTGCTTTGTTTTCCCAGTCTTTTGATTAACTATTCTCCACATAGTTTTATATTTATTATCAGAGTTGTTTATTTTTCTTATGTATTCATTTCTTTTAAAAAATTTAACACTCTGTCTTAGTACCTTACTGAAAATGCTTTAAGATTTCTTAATAGTCCTATTTTTTATTCGATTTAGCATTATTCCTAATGCTCTTTTGTGCAAACATGATTTTTTCAACCCAGTTTATGACCAGTTTTTTTGTTTTTAATTTTAACTCTAATGATAGGTATACCCTCATCTATTTTTTTCTGATTATGAACTTATAACTTTTATCAATACTTCTGCTTTTATTTATTTAATTTTCCCAGTTTACTATTTTATGGAGTTTCTAAATTTAGTTATGTTATTAGCAGTAAATAATGTTTTTTCTTTATATCATACTTTATTTTCATTTGATTTCGATTTTTGATTAAGTTATCTGTTTAAATCTTTGTGTCAGATAGGCCGTAGTCATGAACATGTGATTTTTGGATGTAAGAAGTATCATTGGTGAAAGCTAAATCAATGCATGTTGCGGTTGTTTTTGTAACACGTGTTGCTTTATTGATTAAAGTTGAAGAAACCCATTAGTTTTAATAATTTGTAAGATGATCTGTTTTTGACTAACGATTTTTTTATCTTCATCCCGTCGGGCCTTTTACCGTCATTTCGGCAAATTCCTACGGGTTCTAAGACTGCCGGAATTCGGGTTGCTACAAAGGCCCTTCGGAGCGTGTCATTAATGCTGGCGTGGCGTGGTATACGTCCGGCGCTTTTAGCACAGGAAAGGCCATGGTGGCCCAGATGCCCAACAAAATCACCACAACGACATCGATGTGGATGGGTGATCCTGGCGCCAAGTCTGAGGGAGACTGTAATGGATAAAGAAATATTATCCAAAACAGTCCCCACGTTAGCAGACGGAAGCGCTTGTAGCCAAAAACCAGACTCCCTTTCGGCGGTGGCAATGAGACGAGCACTCTCTGTATCAGTCGTCGAAGACGATAAAAGACCCTGGTAGACCGACTTACAGAGAGGCTCGTCCCAGAGCCTTTGGGAAGATAGTACGGTGGGAAGTTCACCCGGACAAGCAAAAGACCAGGCATTCCTGGCATCAGCTAAACATGCAACCTCAACATCGCCAAGCGACAAATTTAATATTGAATGATAGAGGTTGCATGTGCTGTAAGCTGAAGACAGGAATGCCGGTAGAGCAACATCAGACGTTAGGCGGGTACCTAGGCCGCCAAAACGTATAGGCAACGTGGCCTGGGCCCAGGAACGATCCGAAAGGGGACAATTTAGAATTTCACAGACTAAAGATTTGAGTAGATTATCTAAAGGGTGGAGTAGATTTTTGAATTTCCAAAGTGGCGAACATCTTAGGAAATATATAAAATTTGGTACAAATGTACATAAGCGAATTACAGACAGGGCCATATGTGCGTTGATTTGGGTAAGCTTATCCGAGGAACTATTGAATTTTAAAATTTGTTCAGATATAAAAGTAGGTATGGCTTCGTCGAGGATTGGGGCACCAAGGAGGCGAAGTGATTGAGCACTGAGGATGACAATGTTGGGAGTTAAAGCAGAGAACTTATTTATTATGTCTGGTCTATGAGGAGTGAAGTCGGAGATGTAAAGTTCACATTTGCTAAAATTGAGTTCTAGGCCAATTTCAATAATAATAATAATTTTAATAGCCTGAAAATTGCAAGGAATCAAAAAAATATTTATCTCTCCATGGCTCTGATAGTGAGAGTATGTCTACGTTAAAATCCAGTAGAAGGTGTTCCAGTAAATCTACTTATTTAGTAATCTATCTATTAGAATCTGCTTCAGAATACGTTAGTAACCAAAAGCAAGGCAAGTGAGTAAGGTTGATAGCTTAGGCCATCTTCTTACAGATGTTAGGTTTCGGCTTAACCTTCAAGGCATTTTAAAATATTGGGCTAATCAGGTAGAGATGTATTAAAATATTCCAAAGAACTTCAAAGTGCAGTCAAAAGAACCTTAACCGCTGTTAAGGTTTAAAGAATGTGGACTACTTAGCAGTTACGAGTTGAAACCAATATCTTGCATCAATGTTGCGGCCTTACCCATTGCGAGGCTCCGGGCGGCAGGTCTTTGCGAGGCCATCGTGAAAAGTATGTGATGCGGAAGTACTAGTAGGTTGCTTGGTTTTGGTGTTTGTCATGTTTGATGAGAAATGCTAAAGTTACACAAATGAATAACATTTGAGTTTTAAAATATTTTACATTGAAAGATTTACAAAATTAACAAATACAGACATGATCAATTTATTCTAAAATTGGTGTTTGCGGCTTTTCTAAGAAAAAATCTTTAATAAAAGCACAATAATCTAACGAATGAGCTACGTCATTTTCGATTCAAACAATTGCAAGGACTGAAAGTCGATCTTGTGTCATAGAATCCCTCAAATATGTTTTAGTAATTTTAAGCCTCGAAGAACTTCTTTCAGCAGACGTACTGTAACGGGTGTGGTGGCAATAATTCTCAGGACTATTTCGATAGTGGGGTGAACTTCAGTGATTTTTTTTAATATGTATTTCAGCACCGAGATAATGTCGTCGTTTTCTTCATACACACGAATGAACATATTCAGTTCTTCGTACAATTCTTGTCCATCAATATCACATGATTCTCTACTTTTATTGATCATCATCCTCGTTGTTTTGATGTATAAATATAAATACGCGCGTGACAACACAGCTCTTGAAAATGGTCTCGAAGTAGGGATTAATATCCTTATGTTACGAGGTACCACACAAGGAAATAAGCCAGGGGCGTCTCCCAGCACACCCAGACCCGAGTCAATTCAGAAAATATCGTTTCCTGAATTGACCCGACCGGGAATCGAACCCAGGACACTACGGATCTCGAAGCGAGAAACCGTGCTACAGCGCACTACGCCAATCGTGTCGTTCAATGTGGAAATAATGTTTTCAGCTGAATCAGGATTAGAGTTACTTTCAGCCAATAAACACTTTGTAGAGATTTCTTGATCATCACTTTTTATATATTTATGTCAAGATCCACGTAGATTTTCTTTTACCTTTCTTTTGATCGCTCGTTTTCTTATTGAACTACCTGACTCAAATTTTCTACCGGCCATCACGATCATGCGAACTCATTACGTAAATCTTGTTTTGTTTCGCACAAACAGTCAGTTTTTTTTTTAATATCACACAGTAGGTACTACTGAGCTGACCCGAGTGCTATGCGATTATGCGATTAAAAAACCGATATTCAAGTGTTTCGAGGCGCGATATTCAAGTTACAAAATGATTTTGTTAATATTTTGAATGAAAGAATTGTCACCTATCTAACTTTATTTTAATTTACCGTTTTGTAATAGCCTTAATAAATAACTAAGGATCAAAATCGAAAGATTTAAATAAAAAAATAAAGTCAAAAAAATCTATATTTTTTAAATTTGGGTTGCTGCGCGAGGCCCCTGCAAGAGTGAGGCCCCGGGCGATTGCCCTGTTCGCCACCCCCTGGGGCCGCCACTGTCTCAAGGACTGCAAGCATGGCAGTGCATATTCACGTTGCTCTCAACCCTTCAGATGAACCCGCAAAAAGAAATCCCGGTGCTTGACGACGAAGGCTTCTTCTTGGGCGAGAGCAACGCCATCCTGCAGTATGTGTGCGACAAGTACAAACCGACCTCACCGCTGTACCCACAGGAACCGCAAGCGAGGCAAATATGACCTTATTTTTATTTTTGCAAATATACGACCACTCAATTAAACTTAACAGCAAGCCACCAAGAATGCTGCGACTGAGAAACGTTATTATTAATCCCACTAATCTCTACATACTCGTAGTTAAAAACAAAGTCGATCCCGTCGCTTATATCTTTCACACAATGCAACGAATTTCTCATCATTAGACAGATGATCCAAGAAGATTTTTTAATATATAACAAATGCATATTACAGGTAGTTGAGAAAACACATTAGTACCTACAATGCACCCATGCACTCTATTGACTACTAAGTCAGCCTAGGTCCCACCTCTGGGCGAAAACCTCAATAATTGCAATCAGTCGCTATAGTCATTTCGTAATTATTTATGAAATTAATTTTAAAAATAATTTATTCCAGAGCTCTCGTTAACCATCGCCTGTGTTTCAATCTGTCTACATACTACGCCCACATTTCTGCATATACGGTAAGTAAACAAATATCAAAATCATAAACAGCCTATCCACGGGCTTTAATGGACGATCTGAAGAGTAATCATAAAAAACTGTCTCTCTCTGGAGAGAGCTTTCTTCCATTTTAGTGCAAAAGGTATTGTCTACCTGTATTTTGAAGACGATAATATGTCTTTTTGCATAGTAAGGTTACAATAGTAAATACGTCATCACGTCCCCAAAACACATCGCTTATATCGAATTGTAACGTTGTAACGAAAGAACCTTACTCTTGAACAGAAATTCTTTGAATTAGCCTTGAAAAAAAGTGACCCATGAAATAATTTTTTTAAAAGCTATTGTAAAGCAATGGTTCAAACCGTTCAAATACTTCTAAAATAACCTTATTAAGGCTAATCGGGCGTTTTGTCTTGTTTCTGTTTTTGAATTTTTCTGTCTTGTTTTTATGTTTTTAAATTAACACAAAGTATTCTCCTGATTCGTTACTAGTAGTGCAGGCGATTACATCAGCCTGTACGTAATCGAGAAAATGTGTCAAACAAATCTTTCGAGACGCAAATAAGCAATAGGTATTTTATTTCCATAATATTTTAATATTTTAGATGGCGCCAATATTCTTCGACTACGAGCGCACACCCCTCGGCTTGAAGAAGGTGCACATCGCGCTGGACGTGTTCGAGACGTACCTGCAGCGCCTGGGCACGCGCCGCGTCGCCGGCGACCACCTCACCATCGCTGACTTCCCGCTCATCAACTCTACCATGACCCTCGAAGCCATCGACTTTGACTTCAGCAAATACGAAAGGGTGAGAGTCATATTTGGTTCTATTTTTATGTTACACACCATTATTATGAACTCCCCTGACTTCTGAATCTAGATAAGAAGGTGCATAAAAGATAACCGTTATCACTGCCAACTTTCCGGTCGATCATTTCATCCATGAATTCAGACTTCTCATTCACTGCACGAAGAAGCAAGTTAAGAAAACTGGAAAGCTAGAACAATTGCTGTGTACTTTCCTTACTATAATGCATGCAATAAGAATATTGGCTAGTGGGTGGCTACCTAAAAATTCGTGTAAAACGCTCGCTAGAATGGAAAAAACGATGAGGCAATCTGCATTGTAGATAGATAAGCAGCGCAAATGTAACTGCAAAGTAATCTATGAAAATTATTAAGTGCCATGTTGGGCGCTTCATCCCACTTAATGATCACTAGCATTACGAATTTTGCGGCATTTATATGGACCCAGAAGACAATAAAAAACATCATCATTGCCTACAATATTTGGCCCACAAATCTCTTAAAGCAAGTTGAACAAAAATTGATTCAACTTGCTTTAAGTGCTTCAAATAAAACAAACAAATAACTATGAGAAACTTTATTTGCCAGATCCACAAATGGTACAACGACTTCAAGCAAGATTATCCAGAATTGTGGAAAATCTCAGAGGTTGCCATGAAGGAGATCCAGCACTTCGCCGCGAACCCACCAGACTTGACTCACATGGACCACCCCATACACCCCATTAGAGAAATTAATAAATAAATAATCTAGTCTAATAATATAAATGTATTAAAACTCTGCATATTCGAGTAATGCACTTTTAAAATATTGTATTAAAATGCTTAAATTTAAATGTACTAGTGTCAATCAAAGTTGTGCATTGATTTTAAATGCGTTGATATTACAATGATTAAAAAAAGGTTTTTAACTAATTTAAGAGACGCACCGCTTCAGGTACCCCAAACACGCATTTGAGCAACAGTCGCTGTGATTCATACACTGTAAAAGAAAAAACGACAAATGTTAACAAATGATAAGAACTTAATAGCAGCTCTTCTTTTCATATTTCGATGTAATATACCTATATAAAGGTTGCTTAAAGCTTAATTAAGTAAAGCTTATAACTGTTTGGGACAGAGACACATGTTTATTTCAGCGAACTTGACTTGCCAAATAAATAATTCTGATTTTACCTTCGATGGTTATTTTAATATAATGAATATGATGTTATGTTTTCTACTTCATAGTGTTTATTAAAATTACACATAAAATATCTACCTACAAATCCTTCCCTATAACTCGCATTGGTCGTTAGTTTAGCCTTTAAAAATATGTGTTTCCAAAAGCAACAACTTAATAAAACTTACAAATTCTCCAATTTCTGTGCATTTCTTAGCTACCGCTTCAGGGACCTCTTTAGCGCCATCTTCGACGACTGCGTTTTGCTGGGGCGCTTCTTTCTTGACGCCATCCTGCGTCACGTCCCTTGATCTGATCAAGTTTCCATGCACGTAGCCGGTGGCGAACACGGCGCAGAGGAACAAAGCGACGATGCAAACACGGGACATGGCGGTTTGGACACTTCTGTGACACTAACGGCCCTAGCCTACTACTCCCTGATATAAGCTAGCTAACGTGGCTTTTACGAGTTACATCAGAAACTGTATGTGTGTGTAGTGTGTACCCGCATACCGGAGCATGCACGTGGTCAACGATAACAAGCGCGACCAACAAACAAAATGTAGGGTGCTCTATTTGTGTTTATAGTTTTATGTGAACAAAAAACATAGATATCAATGCAATTGATTCAAAATGTTGTTTTTTTTAATCTTTACTACTGCTGTGTATGAAAAATTGAGACTTTTAAAGAGGTCGGTAGCACAAATTAAGCATTGGTAAACTCTTTTTTTTGTGTCAGAAGAAAGTTGTGACGATCATTATGCAGCGAACAGCCCCTGTAGTTTAATAAGCAGGAATAACCTCTCCTTTTTCATTCTTCTCACGTATCGAGTGTGTTTACCTCTATAAATCGTAATCATTGCTTGAATTCATTTATGGCTTCAATAATCAGCTTCATATAAAAAAATAAACATGGACGCAATAAAAAAGTAGGTAGTGGGCACGTCATTTCTGGCTAGACAAGCTCTACTAACATGAACTCATTTCAAACAGGGCTAGTAGCGGAGAACTACTTAAGCCTACTACTATACTTAAGTTATTTCCAAATTACTTATCTAAATAAAATTTAATCAACCTCTATTTGAACTGATTTGAACTCAACAATAATCCGTCTAATCTCTCTGCACATTACTAGATTTTTTCAAGTACCTAGTTAATCTTATAACTGCAACATTGACATCAATTACTTTATTTGTACTAAATAACTTGAGTGTTTTCAAATAATTCCAGCCGGAAAAAATAAGCGATAAATATTCATTGTCATTATTTGCCATCATTGCAAATTAAATACACACTACGATTGGCAGTTCTTACGAGCTGGAAAAAAAAATACATAGAAAGGTTTTTTTATATAGTTGGTACCTATAACGTATGTAATAATACGGAATCTGATCTAATATATTTAATATGTACTTAATATATTAGAATAGAATAGAATAAGCATTTATTTGGTAAACTATCACACAATAATAAAAATGAACAAAAGACCACAACAAAATAACAATAGGCATTTGACAAAAACAACTACAAATAAAACATGTGTGACAGTGTCACCAAACTGGTATGGTAATAGTACCAAGCTGCTATGTCATGGCGGAGCCATGACGCTGGTTTTCTGTGGTAACCACGAGGTGTGAGGGAGGACGTCACTGGTCCATGCAAAATTAAAAATATCATGAACTATTTTCGGCCTTACTAATATGAAGATTTGATGGTTCGTGTAGGAATGTGTATCTGGTTATGTGGAATGTGGAAAAAATGTGTATTTGTTTTGTGTGAATGAATGTTTGCAAACTAGTCCGCGTTTGAGGTGGATGAAATGAAAGTATACAATATGTATGTATAGGTATATATAATGTAATAGGTGTATGTAGTATAATATGTATGTATCATATCATATGTATATAATGCATGTATACGAGTTTAAATAGGTACAGTACGACTACTCAATAATTAGACATTTGGCTACCGATCAGATATTTACTGAGATGTAGTTTAAAGGAGGCTGCTGATATTCACGACCTCAACCACAAAATGCCACCACTGACATACATTTCATATGAACTTGCGCACACGCACGGTTGTCGCGCCAGTGGTCGCCACATGTTGACAGGACATGCTACAAATCGTCGCATTTTATCTATCTCCAGATGACGGCGTTTGTAGCTGTTGCGTGTAGATCGTGTGTGGCATGCAGGGCTAGGTAAGATGCGCAACATCGAGTAATTTCTCGTTTCTCGTCCTCAATTTCGAAAAAAGAGGTACTTAGTCGAGACAAGTTTCCTCGCATGACAAAATTGACAAAGCGGTAGAGTGCTAAACGCACAGATTTATTCATATAATAATCGATATTATCAGTAGTAAGGATTTGAAGCAACGGTAGTATCGATATTTATAAACAATCGATACAAATAATCGATTCCAATAATCGATGTAATCAATGCCACTAAACGATACAAATAATTTTAGTAATCGATATAATCGATTCAACTAGTAGATAAAATCGATTCAACTACATAGTAGATATTCGATCCAACTAATCGATTCAACGAATCGAAACAATAAATCGGTTCAACCATGGATTCAACCAATCGATTCAACGCTCATAAATGCATCACTTTGTTCCTGCGCTTAAAACAAAATTCAGCATTTTGACGCACCCCGACGCCTGTTTTCATGTTAATTGAATGCATCATTGGTTTGTCGTCCACAGAAATGACCGCAGAGTTCACAGACGAGACATCACTTCTAAACCACGACAAAAAAAAGGCTTTATTAATGTGCATTAATCAACTACAAATCACAAAACCCAAAAAACCAAAATAATAAAGCATAGTAAACCATGCTTTAATAATACATTAATCAACGAGGCTATTATTTTTGTTGGAGTAAATTTATCACTGCAAATGGTTAAAGCCACAGTTTCATCAATCGCTATTTATCTCCCGTAGGGAACTTACGCGCCCTCCTGTTTTATTTGCACACATAGGCAGTGCATAACACTGTGGCCTTTAAGAAAACAATATTCCTATAGTAATGTTTATAAGAATAAATAAACTAAAAAAATGATCGCAAAATACAAATAATGTATGTATCTGACAGTTGATTGGACCCGACGCTACAGTGCTGCCATCTCACGCAGGCCATTTCAGCAAAACCCACATTGCTGCCATGTTAGGAACGGTAGTCTATCGTGCTTACACAAAATAGAGAAATGACAAGAAATGGAGAAATGGCGCAAATTGATTGGAGTATTTTTTGTCCACTCTTCTCGTAGGGTTGCCAGCGGGGCCAAGATGCGCATCTAGGCCCCGCTGGCCACCCTAAAGGCCGTTTATTCACTTTGCTTAGTGCAAGTGCAGGTAACTAGTAGGAGCAATGGATTAGTGCAGGTGTAAAGTGCAATGTCCAATGCTGTTTAGTGGATGTGTTTAGTTTATCTCGGACAACTTTAATTTTATACCTAAGGTCTTTACAATTTAAAAGGCATTCATTTTTACATACTCCTGCACACATTTTTATGGTAAATCTTCCGTCTACTTTGCCATTTTATGCAAGTTTTGCAAAACGCTAAACACTAAACACTAACACCTGCTGTCCAGACGTGTTTAGTGGCAGGCACGCGGCAAGCGAAGGGAATAGGAGGCGCGCGGGATGAGGCCACTCGCAAAAAAATAGAACACGCTTCCAATCGCTTTACTACGCAGGTTACTAATCACTTGCACTAATCTATAAGTGTCCACACGTGTTTTCTACTAACACTAAGCACCTGCACTAATCACCTGCACTAACTAATAAGCAAAGTGAATACCGGCCTTTAGTTAGAGTACCGTGTAAATCTTACTTCTTACTAAATACCTACTTACCATAAATGCGAAAGTTTGTGAGTATGTTACGAGTATGTATGTATGTTTGTTAGGCTTTCACGCAATAACTACTAAACGGATTAAGATGAACCACTACAATGATACAGCATAAGCATCAGAATAACACTTAAGCTACAATTTATGAAGATTTTATGTAATTTGGTCATAACTCATAATATAATATAACGAAAACGCTGGAGACCGCGGGCGGAAAGTTAGTAGAATCTTAGATAAGTACTTTTGCCTCGAAAAAGTTAAAAAATTAAATGTTACTATATGTAATTTAAATTGAATAAATAACTTTATCCAGAACAACACAAAAAAAATCTTTTACATCATTTCATTATTTAAAAGGATTGTCTTATCAAATATTTCACAATTTTTAGTAGTTTTTACCGACCAAAAGGATTTAGATCGATCGTTGGAATTGGAATAATAGGTTTCTTAGACTTGGAGCCCTTCGGCTGCATGAGGTTGGAGATGGGCTTGAGCAGCGTCGTGGCCGGGGTCAGCTTCGGTAGCTTCAGCTGCAGCAACTCTTTTATTTCGTTTGAACACAAACTTCCCGCGATTCTGTCCACTATGTTACCCCAGAAGCCCATCTGGCAGAATCTGAAATCACGAACGAAAGTAGATCGCAGTTACTAGGTAAGTAAGTAAGTATCCTTTGGCAGTCAGCATTTGGGTACCTACCTATTATAAGTGCCCACCTAAGTGATATATTAACTAGTGATGTATAAGGTTCGAGGCTTCAGAGTCCTTTTGTCTAGAGCTCGGTGTCGTTTACAGGGCTCCTTTTTTAGTTTATTTTGACAGAAAAAGACATTTTAATCATCATGAAAAACATTGTATTGAAAAGGTTAAAGAAGACTCGAGCTCTTTTAAGACCCGAGATCTTTTGAAGGCTCGAGCTCTTTTAATAGGTTCGAGCTCTTTTGTAGACTCGAACTCTTTTAAAACCTCAAGGCGTGGCTCAGGGGGTGCGCCAACGTTCACCTAAAATTTCAACTTCGATAATTGGAACTCCGAAAATTTTCTTCCTAACATTTTTCATCCTAATAATCACAAGTCCTAGCTACTGTGTTTCTAATGTTCGTAATCCGAATGATCACTCTTCCTAAAGTTTTCATTCGTACCATGTATGTTAATAACGGGTCCATATTGGCTCACCTAAAGTTCTATAACCGAAATTGTTCTACTAACTCAACAACTTAGCGTTTATGTCAACCTAACCCGCTCTTCGCTAACCAGAGCGAGTGCCAGAAGCGACTTTAAAATAAACCCGCTTAGGTAAGCAAGGAGCGAAGCGACGAGCGGGTTAGATTTACATAAACACAGCGCACAAGCCGAACGAGCGAAGTGAGGGTGCCGCGGCAGCGGGCGGCGAGTGCCAGAAGCGACTTTAGGGCGTTTCTCACATTAATATACATCACTTTACTTTCCGAATATGAGAAAAAAAATTATAGAAATTATGTTTAGGGATAAAAATCGTTATGAAAAACAACAGTGAGTTAACATGAGAATTTCGGGTAACGAACTTTAGTGAGCCAATATGGACCCGGCTCAGGGAGCTCGCGTCTCGGCTGGGCTCGGGTCTACGAGCCTGCCGAGCTCACTGAGTCCGGCTAATCCGCCTCGAAGCTTCAAAAGTAGAACTCGACGCCTCAAGGTTTGTACATCAATAATATTAACCCTTTCCCTGTCACGTGTAATGTAGGTATCTTATATCAGTACATACCATTGGATTTTCTATTGTTTTATTTTCTAGACAGAGAACCTGTTAATCACTAGGTACGTCATGCGATGCTAATGCGAGTTATTTTTAAGGTTGTTTCGTTATTTCTTAAATATTACATACAGTTTATGCAGGGTAGTGAAAAAATACGGCCACTAAAGCCAGAGCAAACACAAGATAAAATCTCGATAACCAACAAAAAACCCATTCTGTAATTCTAAGGATTGATAATGTGGCTTTCTATTATTTGCGGCTATGATGCCAATTGCATACTAGTTAACTATTGCAATTTGCAATTACCTAAAACCAGTTTTATCAAACTTGTTCATGATCAATGACCAGTCAGGAAACTAGACATGAATGAATGAATCAATAAAACTACACTCAGCGTCAAAAAAAATCGCACCTCTGAGAAAATCCCTTTCAAATGTCATTAACTGCTGATATAAACATGTAGCCGCGCCAATGATGATTTTGTTCAAAAGTTTATTAAATTAACTTAATAAAAAACATTACTTTTCATTAAAAACAAAACCTAATACCACAAACAAAGTGTCACAAAAATTTGATGCAATTTCTGCTTCCCGTAAGAGTCGCTATTTGCGCGTCCTTTGTGGGTATAAAAGGGTCAACACGGGGTCAATGTGGGTCATTCGCTAATTAACCCTTAAAGAGGACACCCACACAAATTTACCAGCAGAAAAAACACCTCGAAGATGGATACCACAGCTGATGAAGCCGCCCAAGTGGAAGCACTACTGCAGTCAGGGATGTGGCAGCGTGATGTCGCCCAGCAAATGAACTTGAGCCGTTTTTCGGTTCGAAGAGTGTACCAGCGCTTCATAGAGACCGGTGGCTACATCCGGAGACATGGGTCCGGTAGACCTCGCTGCACTTCGGAAAAAGACGACCGGTTCATTGTTTCGAATTCTTTGAGAAATCGTTTCTCCAATGCTGTTGAATTGCAACAGCAGCTCCATGCAGTGCGCAGACGCACCGTGAGCGTCTCTACGGTTAGAAGAAGACTAAGGGAGAAAAAGATAGCGGCCCACAGAGCTGCTACGGGTCCTAAATTGACTGCAGCACGGCGAGCCCGCTTACAGTTTGCTCGTGACCACGTCGATTGGACCCTTGAGCAGTGGAGTGCAGTTCTCTTCTCAGGCGAGACGAGGGTATGTCTCTTCTGCAACGACCGACGCAGAAGAGTATACCGAAGAAAGGGTGAACGTTTCGCCCAAGCTTGCATCCAGGAGACGGTGGAATATAGGGGCGGCTCCTGCATGTTCTGGGGTGGCATGTCGGCTGCCGGCAAATCCAACCTTGTCTGCGTCTCCCGGACTGGAGGAGCTCGCGGACAAGGGTCGCTGACTGCTCGCCGCTATGTCACAGAGATCCTGGAAGTGCATGTGATCACTTTTGCCGATTCTTTGGCGAGGGGTTCACATTAATGCACGACAACGCTCGCGCCCACACTGCAGCCATCGTGGGTGACTTTCTGCAGAGGTCCCAAATCTCTGTGATGCAGTGGCCAACGGAAGGTCCGATCTCGGGATCCTGCTCCTTCGACTCTTCAGGAGCTCCAAGACGCGGTGATTGGGAGCTTATCCCTCAAGAAGAGCTCCTGAAATTGGTGAGGTCCATGAGGGAGCGTATGGAAGCCGTCATCAGGGCAATATAAGGTTCAAGAATTTTTAAGGAAGATTTTTAAAAGGTGCGATTTTTTTGACGCCGAGTGGATTGAGAAATCAATCCCAAGTTCCGTTGATATCCACGCTAGGTGACAGTTAATAAGCTGACCTGAAATTATTATCCAGTTTGATCTCATCGGTGATTTTGATGAAGGCGTTATTGTCCAACGAGAACGGTATTAGATTCAAAAGCTTAGAGCCATTCTTGCCGGCCGTGTCGACTTCGTGCGCGAACTTTGATATGAGGCCGACAAAGGACTTGCGCACTCGCGTGTCCATCTGCGAGGCAGTCAGCTCCACAGACTTGCCGCTGGCATCGAGTGGGTCGAAGATGTACGCCAGCTCGTCACCATGGGACGGCCCGGATGTCTTTGGTTGGTACAGCGAGTTGCTGTTATCCGACTCTTCTGCAACATACACAATGCACGTGAAATTAAAACAGAACGATTACCTATAGTTTTACTATTATTGTTATCGTGACACCTGTCTGTCTGATCAATCTCACTATCTCTACTCATGCAACTGCTGCAACTGTTTATGCATTTCATAATAGCTGACCTGCTAGAGGAACTCCTGGTAAGAAATGGGATCCTTTTGTGAGATTCCCCGCGAACTCGAAGCTGTAGAGGAAGGCAGGTGCACCAGAGCTCCACTCTTGCACGCTCTTGTACGCGGGGAAGTTAAACAACGCGTCACCTGAGCATAAAATAGTTGCTACAGTAAATTGCATAAGTACTTAGCACATTACAAATATAATTTATCCCATCTTGTCCTATGTGTCAACTTTATTTAAAAAAAAATCAAAATTCTAGGTGGTCTTCCATTTAGCGTCTTTCAGTTTAAAGCCTTTCTTCTCATGAAAAGACATACATGTAACTTATTTGAGAACTACATTACATTGTACAGTTACACGTTGTGTATTTGAATACTAGCTTTCCGCCCGCGGCTTCGCCCGCGTGAACTTCATTGCTGTAACATTTGTATTTAAAATCTTCATAAATGGTAGCGTATGTGTTATTATGATGTTTAAGCTGTATTACTTTAAAGTTTTATCTATATCTGTTGAGTAGTTTTTGCGTGAAAGAGTAACAAACATCCTCACAAACTTTCGCAATTATAATACTAGCTTTATGGCCTAACTATGGCCGAATTAAATAAAATCTTAATAAATTGTAGCCTATGTGTTAATCTGATGTATAAGCTGTATTACTGTGAAGTTTCATCAAATTCCGTTCAGAAGTTTTTGCGTCAAAGAGTAACAAACATACACACATGCATACATAAATCCTTAGTAAGATTACAGCATTATAGAACATATAATGAAAAATAAAAAAAAACAAATTAAGAAAACAAAGCCAATTAAGTATTTGTGTTCTTTCATGAAAGACGTTTTATGTGAGCTGACACTCGCAGCCACGTAATAGGCTTTAATCTTAAAGGATATACATACTCGTAGTTACTTAAAATTGTTTTAAACGCTCCGAAGGTATCCGCGGCCTTAATCGTAATCATAGTAACTATCGAGTTTCTTGCCGGAGTCATAAGAAACAACGACCGAACCGGTGGTAGATTCGGATTATGTTTATTTAGGTTATGCACTATTATTGTATTATTTTATTTACGTCTATTATTGTTTTTTTTGTTCACTTTGACATTTCATAAGTGGTTCTTTGTGAAAGCTTAAAGTGAATAAATGATTTTTTACTTTACTTTACTTTAATGTTAAGTGAAAGTTTGTTAAAAAGCTGTGCTCTCTCAAAATGTTATGGTCTTTTCCCCGTAGTTGGTTCGTGTTTTGGGAAAAACAAGACATAATATGAGGGACTTCGTGAGCTGCGTCTGTGATTGATTTATTTTAAGGAACGAAATGTTGGTGAGTATAATTTAATTAATTAATTTATAAACTAAAATGCAGGTACTGTAATTAAGTAATAGTATGATGTTCATGAGTTTAGTGTCTCTGTATTTTTTTTTCGTTCGTGGTAAATAGGGATAGTGAAATAACATTTTAACTAATTTATTTTTGTTTTAGACGCAGCTCCCCAGATTTCAAAGTAGTCAACGATAGAAAAGTACACCGATCACGCACGAAGCTTAGCATGAACGACTTACTGAGAAAACAAACAAAAAAGTCAAAGACGAGCCCATCTTAATCAGTATGGTTGTACTGGTTTGTGTGACACAAAGAAAACATTAGTCACCCTTACCTACCCAGTCCCATATCGATCAAAAGGGTGCAGGTAGAGAAGGGCAAACGCACAAAAAGGGTCCCTTAGCAAGGGAGCATGATCTTGGGGGCCGGTAGCCGGAGCAACCAGAGTATTGCATGGCAAAACTTCACCTCTTTTGTTATTGCTAGTTACCTATTTCAAGAAAACTATAAGTAAATTTATACATTTTAGTGGAAGCGTCTCTGTAGCGGTAATTACCTATGTAATGTAGAGTTATTTTATGAATGGTTCTTTTCATGATGTGTGAGAATAACAATCTAATCTAATCTAAATCTGAATCAGCCCGGTCCGTCCCACTGCAGGGCAAAAGCCTCCCCCCCAATCTCCATCCCACACGAGTCAGGGCTAATGTTGGCCAATCCCTGCAGTACACGTCTAGTTCGTCTCGCCACCTTCTAACAAAGGTTTTTTTAATTTTTTTACAAAACATTGCCCTATTTAAGTGGTTTCCAAAAAGTATGGGTTCAACAACAGTGTCTGTTCTTGGCCAACTTGGCGACGTCAGGTCAATTTCTTGATGAAATTCATAATAATAACAACGGTATAACAAAATTCACTATAGAGTGGATTATTTAATGAGTTATTTAAGTCTTACGTTTATCTTTTTCTAGTTTTTACAATATACAATACCTGTATCTCTGGCTATAGCCGTGAGTCCTTCCAGAATGTTAGCATTGGCCGCTTGAGACAGCTTTTCGTAATATTCCTCGTAGTCAGCCAGTGGAAGGAGGTTGTTCAGGTCAGCCTTCTTTATCGGAAGAAGCCCTTCTACGCCCTCCACGACGTAATGGAGCCCGCCAATGATGTCTTTTTTAATGAAATTCTTCACATTCATCATTAGATTCGAAAGCTCAGTTGCGTATTTTCCTAGAAGAACGAAAAAAAATATTGTAACATAACGGCACCCGTCACCAGCAACATGTGAATATCAAGCTGAAGATCCTGTATTCTCTAGTTACTCTACAGCTCGAATCGCGCTTGAGTCACTAGAATCAGGTCGAATTTTTCTAGTTTCTATCTTTGTGTAAAAAAAAAACACTTAGGTACTACAGCTTTCTGACTTGAAATCTCGAGCAAAATTCTGCTCATTTAGTACGTCTAAAAGTCAAATTTAAAGACCAAGGCCAGTGATCTACCATTTTGGACCTGTTCGCATCCCTTAGTCTAGTCCAACAAAATAAAAGCGACTTTACCAAAAACGGCTTTAACAGTTTCGGCTGAGGTGACCCCTGTGAGTAAGGGAACTTGCTGTTTCTTGTTCTTGAGTGTTTGGGCAGGTTGTTCTGTAATCAAGGGCGGCAGGCCGCGTTTGTCGTCCTTCCCCTCCACACGCACTCCAGGTCCTAAACAATCAATTCAGATTCAAATTTCTTAGAATTCATGTACTCACTGCTATTTTTTTTGTTCGGATCAGCATCAGTCGATCTACTACTAAATAATCAAGTTTCTTTACCATTACGCCCAATGATTTCTTCGAGGAATTTCTTAGTATCGATTAAGTCCGATGCTATTTCGCTATCTGCCTGCAAATATAAAAGAAAGTAGCTAAGTAGACCATAAAAACGAAACAACACGTGATAGGAATTCTGTTTAGCCATCTCTAATATTTAAATAGAAGAAAGTACACTTGGTTTATGTAAATAAATAGCTGGTACAGTACACCTAGGCTTACACTAAGAATACCTCAAGCTTGTATCATGGGTGTCAAAGGCTGATAAACATACCACATTTCTCAATACATAGGTATTTTTAAAGATAAAAACAGCCTGACACAGAACACACAAATGTCGGTACCATAAAAGCTTGTTCTGGGTGCAAAGGTAGATCCTACCTGTAGGATTCGAAGGTACCATTGCGCCATTAACATACTAGTCATACATGCGATGTTAACTTCAGGCGGGCGATGGTCAACCGGTCGTGTATCGATGCACCGTCCGACGGTAAATTGTATTGTTTTTCTATTGTGTCTAGCACATACGAAACATGGGAAATATTCTTGCCGGAAAAAACGGCATTAGAGATAGGCATTCAAGTTATTTTACCGTGCTATGTGAATTTCATGTGATGATACCGGTCGTGTTGTGTGGGTAGTTAATGAAGGTAAGAACAAGGATTTCGTATAAGTAGCAGTCAATTAATTACAGCAGTAAACCACGTACCACCACAATTTTTTCGGCACTCTGTTTCCTTAAACAAAGGACTAATCGCTCGACAGGTGTTTCAGGGCAGCCTGTGTGCTTGGCCAGCTTCTGGGCGTGTTTTTCCGGCCCTGGGCGCGTTGTGCCCGGCGACAGCGCCGTGCCCGATAAGGCCACCACGCCGTGCCCATTGCGGCCTTCGGAGGACAAGGCCATGACCGACGCAGCACTGCCGCCGGATCCTTGTCCCATGATGGTCACTCTTGTTGGATCACCGCCGAAAAATTCAATGTAATCTCTGACCTACAAAAAGTCAAAAAGCAAAGCAAGTCAAACACAACTTTCTAAAAATAGGCTGACAAACCCCCTTATTTTAACTCTCGAAGCTTACCCAGTTTATGGCAACATGTAAGTCAAAAAGTCCAGCATTTCCAGAAGCCTCCTTTTGCCCATTGCTAATGAATCCCAGAGATCCCAGGCGGTACTGAGCAACTACCAGGATGGTGTCTTCTTGTGCCAGGTGCTTACCCTAAATTAGTAAGATTCGAATTGAAATTTTAGTACAAACGCCCACGTTCACCTTTATTTGCCATTAAAAGAATAAGTTCAGAAGAGTGTAGTCGAATTAAAATATTTACCCCATACGGAGCTGCAGAACCCGTCCGATAGTTCCCACCATGGATGAAGAATACTACAGGCGAACCTGCAAAAATTGAAAATATTATAAATTTTCAAATTTTCGGGGTGTACAAACTAATATTGAACATTGCTACAAATATTGAATACATATTAGTGCTATGAGACTTTTTTTGTTTGTAATCCATATCCTATATGTAACAGTGAAAACTTTAAGAGTCGGTTCCCATTAAATGCAATCGTCACCTTTTTCGTCGCCGGGCATTTTGGGAGCGAACACATTAAGGCATAGACAGTCTTCATCTCCTATAATCCTTCTCGGGTAGCTAGGGTCCGGCTGGGGGCAAACCGAGCATAGCCTGGTGGCATTCTGCTCTCCAGTCAGCAACCGACGCAATGGCCGCTGGAACCGCCGCGGACCCACTGGGGGTTCTGCATATCTGTGAACGATTTCTTTTACCAATTGATCATGATAATTAAATAGAAATTAGGTGTAACATGCAACGTGTTAAATAAAACTTCTTCAAAGATTTATGTATCATTGCTTTGAATGGAACTCTGCTTGAAAATATGATAATACACAGATTTAGACATTGTTCAGCTCAGGTAAAAATTACTTTACTTAGAGCATATTGTACATCATTATATCCTTGCAGTCAGTGGACGAAGTATTATCAAAAGACGCTCTGCGCTCTACGCGTGCAATATACTCGTAACAATGCTTTCAGGATGTTATTGGGTACGTCGCGTTTTTGTAGTGCGTTGGGCCTTGGGCATGTTTGCGGATACACATGTGGATGGTTTCCCAGCTGTGATTCGCAAACGATACACCGCCTCGCTGCGTAGAATGCGTGCCACCACCAATATCATTCTGATCGCTGTAACAAGCAATGTAAGGAGTTTCTTAGAGCATCATTCACTTATTCATAAGAGTGCTATTGTAACTAACAAATGCTTATAAGTTTTTGCTAACCAAACTATGGACACACAAAGTCTTAAATAAAGAATTTTTCTTTTGTTTAATTTATTATTTTATGTTATTTTTTAGGCGCAAGAATAAGCTTGATACTCGTATTTCCTTCGTAATGTCTATCGTTTATGGTTTACAATTTGTTGGTCGTTGTTTTGAACTATTATACGAATGTAGTTCGAAATAACGCGCATACCGTTTTTTTGGGCTACCTGCTTGCCTGTCAGAGGGCAGGCCACCTCACACTTTGTACCATATAGTACCTATGCATTTAAATTTTATAATCTGGGATTAAGTGCCTACGAGTATCTCACGTATTTTACTTTCTAATAACTGATTAAAATATTCATCTAAAGACCTTAAACCGTAAAAGGAGTAGTATCCAAAGTTGTTGTCTTTGATGCCCTCAATGCGGGCGCTCCGCCCGTGCCGTTGCGTGAAGACCACGGCCGCGTCGGGTTCAGGGGTCGCCGCCGGCGCGCCACCCACCACCGCCAGCGCGGGGACGGGCAGCATGGCCACGAGAAACCCCAAACACACACACCTCGCTACAAGCATTTTTGCCAACTGGTGTAATCTGCGTCACAAGAGCGCATCCCACAAGTACATGCGGAAGCCGTTTCCTGTGATATGGTGTAATCTTTCGCGATTATTACAGACCCGCAGCACAATTTACATATCAAGGATTTCGATGGTTGTACTGTATGAAAACCAAAAGTTAATTATCTCCATTCTCCGATCATCGTGCATCGGTAATAGGCATTTTTTTTAAATATATTATAATGGAACAGGGTGGAATATTTCTTGTTTCTTCTTAGAGCGTGAGTACCTTAGTCAAAATATTGTGGGCAGTGGTATCTACCCAAGGCGAAAAAATTCACTGTTCATTACTTTCCTGATAAACAATAGTTCTTGACTACAACGAAGCAGCCGACATGTTTTGTTTGACAATGGGTATAGGTTGCGAAATGGTGTTAGGGATTGCAGAGTTAGGGCACAAAATAAAGAGCGCTACGCATGCCTAATTTGTGGTTAGGGCGTGTAAAGTTAGATGCTTAATTAGCTCTACATGTCAACTATGAAACTGTGCTGTTTGTGTGTAACCGCCGTTTAATGTAGATTCATGTCCATCCAGCCTCATTCCATAGAAGAAAAGCATTTTTTTTGTCACAACTGAGCAAAAGGAGGTTTATAGTTCAAAAACAGCTGTACATTTTAGTTATCGAAAATGGAAAATGACATACTCTATTCATTATTACTTCTACGATTTCTGGACCTGAGAAGCATTAAACTGTTAGGGACAAAAAGCAAAAATCAAAACCTTTCTACAACGACTGATTATCCGGCTAAATTCGAATGACTACGAAAAAGCGGCGGATTCATACATATCAATGACCTTCTTAACTTTCTGAATAAATAAATGAATATCTGGGACAATTCACACCAAGATCATCTGACCCCAACCTAAGCAGAGCTTGTAATTGTAATATGGGCGTCAAAGACTGATAAACATAGTTACTTAAATATTTCTAAATACATACTTAAATAGATAATAACACCTAGACACACAACAAATACAAATGTTCGTCACACAAATACTTGTAATGAGTGGGGATCGAACCCACGACCTCAGGCGCTAAAGGCAGGATCGCTGCCATTGCGCCAACAGGCCAGTCAATCAATCAATTTTATTTCAGTCACGAAATGGTTGTGCTTGTAGACTGAAAAGTAGATTTTTTTTAATAAAGTGTTTGTGATGAATACCTATTTTAAAAATGAACCTGCAGATACAGTTAATATCTAAATAAAAAGCCAATTAACACCACAATGAAACCTACTTAAAGTACATATTTTGATTTAAGCTATAGGCAAGATAAATCAGCATCCATCAATACTATAATTGTTCTCTTTTGTACATCACCTTACGCCGCTGTTTACCACGTTTTTGGCTCTTGTTGGCCCCGCACGCTACCAGCTGGCGTCACAAGGAGTTTATTTGTCTAGCTTGGAGAGAGTGAGACAGCTAGTAAGCGTGCGGTATTAGTAGGAAAGAGGCAGATACAAGAACTTCGCTCTATTGTTAAGCGAAGTCCTGGGTCAGGGTTGCCATTGCTACGGCTATTGCCGTTTTTAACGGATTTTGGACCAATATAAAAGGAAATCAACGGCCTACGGCATCAACTCTATTGCTAACTGCCAAAGACAAATAAATTACACTTTTAACGAAATTTTTTTTTTGCGGTCCTTATAAATTTGATTATTGGCCGTTGCTGTATTTCCATTTGGTTGAATTGCTTTTAATTTTTCAATCATCTTCTTCCACACTACGTGTTTTGATTCGAATTTCTTTGTAAGTATATGTGTAGAACTCAAGTCCCAAAGACAGGGCAGATAAGAATTGATGAAGTTCGAAATAACTTCGCGTTCACGTACCGCCATCTGGGGACCTACTCGCTCACGAAATGTCCGTAGTTTCCGTCAAACTATAGTCAAAAAAACCTACAACAAAATATGATATTCTTAGAAATGTAGGTATTCATGTATGGTAAATGTAATAAAGAGTACAAAAACACATCATGGTTGTTAAAATCATCTTCGATTTCATACTAAATAAGACCATGTTAGTTTGCCCGAAACTGCGGACATTGTGCTGGTGAGTAGTTACCCTGGTACGGGATTAGTTACGAGAATCGCCAAATTTTACAAATATTCACATCAATCTTTACAAAACCATCGCAAAATGGTTCTTATGTTAGCAGCTTCAGGTAAAAGGTTGATGTGAACGAGACTTTACTTGGTGAGGCTTGGTGGCAAGGCAACCCTCTAGCACCCGCTCACTGATGTTTAATAACGATATTTTAATGTGTCTTTTTAGCTTTAGGTACTGATACTAAAAGCTGGCCGGCGAAGCAATACTTACTTAAAGAATCCAAATTAAGTATAAAAATAAGAATTTCTAGCTCTTCTATTTACATATTTTGATTTTCCCCTAAAATAAGGTTAGGTATATAAAATTGTCAATAAACATTTGAACGCGACTGTACGGATAACAGTTTAGCCTAACACGTCCAGTAATGAAGGTCATATGTATGAATCCGTCGCTTTTTCGTAGTCATTCGAATTTGGTCGGATAATCAGTCGTTGTTAAAAGGTTTTGATTTTGATTTATATCTCTTTATGCGAAACATTGAAACCTAAAGATTTTCAGTGTTATTTTATCAAACGCACTGTTTTTCGGTTAACACCCACTTATCTCTGGATAAACTGATTTCTCATAAATATTGACGTCAAAGTTATATACCGGTGGTTTCGGTCTGTTCTATTATTCAATAAAGCATTTATATAAACTTTTGAAACATTTTATGACGATTATATGTGTAAACAACAATTCTCCAACAATCCGCATTGAGCCCGCGTGTTGGAGTATGGCTCGTACCACCTCATAGTTGAGGTGAGGCCTGTGCCCAGCAGTGGGACGTATAAGGCTGTATTTGCTATATGTGTAAAGCAGAATCGAATACAGTTTTAAGCGAGTTTATACAGTTTCTCATTTAGGCACAGTGGTTTTTTGTCAGACTTAAAAAAAACAATTAGGTACTGAAAATGCACGAATATTTTCCTAAATCTTATCATATGTGACGCAAGCACAAATCAAGAGCTACAAGTGTATGTTTAATCTAGAGATGCACATACCATGGTTTGAGAGATACACGATTCCGCTAAACGTTACCCAAGTAGGAAACGCAATATCTCGAAAACCTGAATTATGTTTTTGGCGCACATTTTTTCACAAATGTAGGCCCATGCACAATATTTCTCTCTTCGATCATTCGTTTAGAATTTTCCTGCTAGAACCACTTTACTCCAGCAGGAATAGGTTTTTTTTTTCAAAACGACTACGCGCACAATTTTTTTATGCCGCGCACATCCACAGCATATATCGCAATAATTATAAGTTCCACTCATATCCCTCTAGATTTAGAAGCTACTTTCCAGCTGTAGTAACGCACACGAGATCTCAATAAGTCCTACGCGGTTCTTAAAATGTGGATAAATATGTTATTTGGCTATAATTATTAAACTAACTCTAATAGACCCCTCGACTTTGGTCTGAAGTGAAAGCTGCATGCTCCCGTGCGAAGAATAACCAACCGCGAAATTTTGCTAAAAGTGAGGTCTTTCTCTAAGTTTCCCGTATGTCACTACTTCCCAGAATTTATTTTTATAACGACATTAACGAATGGTAATAATACAGTTTAATTTTCATCAAAAATCGGGCCTGAGACTCCTTTTGAGTGTTTTTCTTTTTTTTACTCATAGTTTTCTTTTTGATCCACTACGCCCACTTGAAAAAGTTCACATTGTGTGGAACAGGGGGGGGGAAATCATAATTTTAGCTAAGAAATAAAGGTTACGACGGTAAATAATAAATTTACACTACTGAGTTTTTTAATGATAGGAATTTTCGAAGCCTATTTCCATTTGGCGCGCGGTTGCTTACGCGCCCGCGGTAAGCGGAGTTTTCTTCCCCCACAATTCGAGTAAATCGCTGAATACGCTCGCCTTAAACTCGCCAACGCTAAACACTAAACACTAACACCTGCTGTCCAGACGTGTTTAGTAGCAGGCACGCGGCGATTGAGGGGAATGAGAGGCGCGCGGGACGAGGCCACTCGCAGTCCACTCGCAAAAAAATATAACACGCTTCTAATCACTTTACTACGCAGGTTCCTAATCACTTGCACTAATTAATCAGTGCACACACGTGTTTTCTACTTACACTAAGCTCCTGCACTAATCACCTTTTTTTTTCGTCAGGAAATGCATTTGGGCATTTGGGTTCGTGACACCTGGGGTGGGACTCGGAACTCGAAAACAAAGACCTCACCCACTAAAAGTTGACGGTGGTCATCTTCGGCGCAGAACGGAAGGGACCCGGGATGCGAGTGCACGATAACACAGACCACTGTGTCCGAAGACACGCGTTACCGTCGTCCTCGGGATCACAGTCCGAAACACACGTAGGCCCCCCCCAAGGACCCTTTTAGTCGGCTCTTACGACAGGCAGGAATACCTCGGTAGTATTCCCTTCCCCTAACCGCAGGGAACTCTAATCACCTGCACTAAACTAAGCAAAGTTTATACCGACTATGTTTAGGTATCAGTAAATTTGATATTGTTGCTTGTAATTGTACCTATATTGATGGGTCCAAGTAGCGAAGAAGCAGTTTCAGTCTCGGTTTAATTATATAGCGAGGTTGTAGTTTATCTATACATATTATGAAGAGAAAGGTTTGTTTGTTTGTAATAAATGGGCTCCGAATCTAATGGATCGATTTTAAAAAAATATTTCACTATTAGAAAGTTACACTATTAGGCAGGGGTCATACTCGTATGTAGGTATCCATTGAGATGAGAACTGGAAAGAGATGTCGGTCTCGGTTTGCGATTACAACGATTTATGCTGATTTAATACAGAGGAAAGATTTTATTGTTTGTTTGTATTGAATAGCCTCCAAAACTAACGGTCATCTTTGTAACTGTAATTAGTAATATTTGTAATAGGTATTCTGTGATATTGCTATGTTCATAGAAATACTTATTAAAAAATTTATTTCTTTCAAACTACTGATCTGCAGGTCTAAGATGCGCAACATCGAGTAATTTCTCGTTTCTCGTCCAAAGAGTCGACAAAAGAGGTAGAGACAAGATAAAATTCCTAGCACTACAAAGCGGTGTAGATATGTTTAGCATAAATATACTAATATTATAATCGATATTAAATAGTATGGATTTAAAGAAACTATATTATCGATTCAAATTTAATACGACTCGTACGTCTACTCGATACAAAAGCCAAAAGCCGTTCTCTTCTAAGTTTCCCATACATAATCGTGTATTCTAATTAAAACTCTTACTCAGCTTATTACAAAGGTAATGCTATAACTTAAACACAGGACGCCATAACTATATAAACACGGCGGCTGAATAAAGGTTTGGCGAAACACTACGCGTTATTGTCGCTCTTGTCAGAACATACAACGAGCAAGCAAGCAACTAAACGATACATTTAATCGTTAAAATCGATTCAACCAATCGAGACAAATATAATAATCAAATTGATATAATCGATACAAATAATCGAAATAATAATGGTAAAAAAATAATCGATTAATCGATACAAATACAATAATTTATAAAAAACAATCGATTTATTGTTACGAATAGTCGATAAATCGATACAAAAATTCAATCCAAATAATCAGTATAAACAATCGATTTATCGATACTGTTCCCGCTGATGGTGAAAATTATTTCACTAATAAATAAATGCCTGTGTTCACTTTGCTTAGTGCGAGTGCAGGTGATTAGTGGGTGCGATTGATTGGTGCAGGTGTGTAGCGCAAGTACTGACCAACTCCGTTTAGTGGCTGTGTTTAGTTGCTGTGTTTAGTTTATCTCGGACACCTTTAATTTTGTAGGTACTTCGGGTCTTTACAATTTAAAAGACATTCATATTTTACCTACTCCTGCACACATTTATAGGGTTTATCTTCCGTCTACTTCGCCTTTTTTTGCAAATTTTGCAAAACGCTAAACACTAACAACTCCTGTCCAGACGTGTTTAGTGGCAGGCAAGCTGCGAGTGAGGCCACCTTGACTTCAACGGGGCTTGTGTTTAGATGTTCTGACAAGAGCGACAATAACGCGTAGTGTTTCGCCAAACCTTTATTCAGCCGCCGTGTTTATATAGTTATGGCGTCCTGTGTTTAAGTTATAGCATTACCTTTGTAATAAGCTGAGTAAGAGTTTTAATTAGAATACACGATTATGTATGGGAAACTTAGAAGAGAACGGCTTTTGGCTTTTGTATCGAGTAGACGTACGAGTCGTATTAAATTGTTATACACATCTCAGAGTCTTTAATTGTTAACACAAGTAGTGTCTGTGTTTAGTTTAACTCGGACACCTTTAATTTTGTACCTAAGGTCTTTACAATTTGAAAGACATTAATTTTAATATACTCCTGCACACATTTTTATGGTAAATCTTCGCCATTTTTTTCAAGTTTTGCAAAACGCTAAGCACTAAACACTAACAACGCTGTACAGACGTGTTTAGTGACAGGCACGCGGCGAGTGAGGGTAATGGGAGGCGCGCGGGACGAGGCCACTCGAAGTCCACTCTCAAAAAAATAGAACACGCTTCTAACCACTTTACTACGCAGGCTACTAATCACGTGCACTAATCAGTCGCTGTCCACACGTATTTTCGCCTTACACTAAGCGCCTGCACTAATCACCTACACTAATCACCTACACTAACTACTAAGCAAAGTGTATCTATTTTTTTTCGAGTGGACTGCGGCAGTCTGCGAGTGCCTCGTCCCGCGCGCCTCCCTTCCCTCTCACTTGCAGCGTGCCTGCCACTAATCACGTCTGGACAGCATATGTTGAGTGTTTAGTGATTAGCGTTGGCGAGTTTAAGGCGAGCGTATTCAGCGATTTACTCGAATTGTACTAATCACCCGCAGTAGGCACTAAACAGAATTGGAAACTACTTGCACTACACATCTGCACTAAAAATTATTTCACCATTAAAAAGCTATACTATCAGGGGCCGTATTACCATCTCTTAAAGCCGGTCAAGTAAATTTCCTAAACTGAGGGTAGCGAGCAATTTCGTGCCTAGAGGATGCATTTTTATTGACAGGTAACCGCTGACTGGCTGAAAAAGTAAGAAATCGCTCGCTACGCTCAGCTTAGGAAATCAACTTGACTGGCTATATGAAATGGTAATACGGCTTAGTGACATAGGCTATGTTTCTTTTTAATTTGGGCTGTATGCTATAAATTCGATGGTATCAATACTATCGATAGGATGCGTGTCGATTGTATCGATCCTATCGATAGTTTTGCCCTATCGAAAGTCGAACTTAATACGCTAATATTGCAAGCTCATACAAGGTTTCGTTTTATTTCCAGTCGATAGTATCGAAAATACCTCGATAGTTACTAAAGAAAAACTATCTGTAGTATCGATAGGTGTCGATAGTTCTAAATAGTATCGATAGCATCGACTTTAATGGCGCGATTCTATCGATAGTATCGAAAAAAGTCAAAAGCATCGCTTTATTCTCATTATCGATACTATCGATAGTATCATCACGGGTCGATAGATTCGATAGGACTATCGATAGTACGACTAATTTTCAAGTTCAACTATCGCTATCGCAACAACACTATTTCGAGTCAAACCCGTGCTTTAAAAGCATGTGTGTTCAATCCTTTGCTTAGAGCACGGTCATTTAGTAGCAGGCTTAAAAAAAGCATGCTAATAAAAAGCAAGTGTGTCAGTAGTTGAGCGTGCTCGTTTGTGCTAATAAGCATGCTACAAATGAGCATAATATGTAACTGTAGCTTGAGGGTAGCGAGCAATTTCGTGCTGAGGATGCATTTTTATTGGCAGGTACCTAACCGCTGACTGGCTGAAAATGTAAGAAATCGTATGACGTAGCTTTGAAACCACTAAACATTTTAAAGAAAATATATATTTATCTCACTTCCACAAGTCACAAGGACAATACCGCCGCTTAGATTAGACAAAGACAGAAACACAAAAATGCGAAATCGGGTTGGTGTTGCCTACCATACGAAATTTTACCCATAATAATGAATGAAATATTTTTTTTAATTATGATTAATAATGAAATAAATTGATTGGAATTATTTGAAATGTATTGCTTTTATACAAATAACGAGCTTTATTCATTATAGTATAATAAGAAATAGATTTTTTGTAAGTATTTACATTTATGTATTTTTATTCTTCATGAATTCTGTAACTGGTGAAGTTATTGTTTACCGGTCAAAGGTTACTGAAAAAAAAAGGCCAAGTGTGAGTCGAATCACGAACTACGGAAATAATAAACATCTTTTGTTTCAATCTTTTTTTTTATGTCATTGGAGCAAACGAGCTGGAAGGTCACCTGATGGAATGTCATCATCTCCGCACATGGAAAACTGCAACCACTGAGGTGTCAGCTATGCGTTGCTTGCCTTTTAAATGGGAATACGCTCTCTTCTTGAAGGCTCCAATGTCATATTCTTTTGAAAATACCGCCGCAGGAAAATTATTTCATACCTTGGACGTAAGCGGAAGAAATTAACGCGGCAAACGTACGGTAGTTGTGTTGGCCTTCCAGGTGACGAGCATGAAATTTCGACTTAAAACGTGGCATGCGATGATGAAATTCAGCGGCAGGTATAAGATCATGCAATTCGTCTGAGCACTCCCCATTGTACAGACGGTAGAAAACGCAGAGAGATGCAACGTCTATCCGTAGAGCCGAGGGATCTAAGCGGTCGAAAATCACAGGGTCGTTGACAATTCGAGCGGCTCTTCACTGTATACGGTCGAAAGGATGGAGAAGATACTGTTTTGCTCCAGCCCAAAGATGGCAGCAGTACCTACTCCATTTGCAGCCTCACTTGTGCCTTGTAAAAATGAAGGCGCTGAGACTAAAATTTAGCTGCATTTCTTCTTATTCGCTCTACATACGGTTTTTTTTCAGTTCCTCAATGATGTCTCTTAATTTTTTAAATTTTATTTTTAATCTTTTATTTTTCTATTATAGATTTTTTATGTTCCTTAGTCTTCGTGTGGATACAACTCTTAGACGGTTAATTATTTTTCTCATTTTGTTCTTTCGCAGTGTTTCAGTTATTTCAGCAATCTCGTCATCGGTTTCCACAACACCCATATCCAAATTCTCTTCTACTGAAATGTCTATCGGTTTTTCAGAATGAGATTCTTCCTGAAAAATTTACAACACAATTTTTTTTAACAAAAAGGCACTATAGAAATGATTACTAAGTTATTAAACAATTAATCATAGAACAACATCTTTAATTCTTTAAACCCATTTGAATTACCTAGCCCTTCTAAAACTTAACTTTAAATAAGCATTGGAATTGCTGCGTTAGATTTTATAACACGGCCACAATCGCTTTTTGGTCTTAGTTTGTCTTGATCCCGGGAACGCTATGAACAAATGACAGTAGATTTAAGGGGTAGCCAATCAGTCTCTTTTCTCAGCAATCTAATTACGGCCACCCATTTCGTACGGCGTGCTGCATCTTTTTGTACCTTGCAAAATTATTATTAATATAGAATAAATAATGAAATAAAGTTACTATCTTATTCGTTATTGCACTAAAATAAGATTTATTTATGTTTTTAATATTATTCCATAACTTACATATTCACCCATAAATGTGGGAAAACCAAAATTGTTTTAGTGGTAGCACTGAACCTAAATTGCAATATTCGATATTTTCTTCAGTTTTTACGTGTTTTACGTTAATTTGATTATATAAATAACCAACATACGTGTGGAAATTAATTCCGCTTAATTTATTATGTGTTTGAGACCTTGAAATGCATTCTTAACCGCTTACCATCAGGCGGTCCGCGTGCTTGATTGTCACCGACGTAGTATAAAAAAAAAAAAAAAAAAAAAACTTTCACTATACATTTTTTTTTTTTAATCTTTGTTTATTTTTGGAGGTTTTATTTTGGAGAATGTTCAACTCGGTCGACGTCACACTAAGCACTGAGTTGAACTGTTGAAGACGTTGAAGTTAGCCGGGCATATTATGTCTGTGGACATGTGCGGTGGCAAGGCAACGCTTTGACGCAGAATTTGATATATCAATGGGTGACACCGTGACATACACAACACACCCCCTTAAAACCCCAAGAAAATAATAAAGATATAAAAAAACAAAGCACGTTATTGTTAAAAAAACGTTAGTATTACACACATTTTGTGCAAATTTAAAAATGTTGCAACACTGATAAAACCTTGGTGTGGTTCAATTTTGAACCGTATGCTAAAAGTAATTTAGTTTACTTTCTAATAGCAGAAATAAACAACCATCAATCCGTGAGCGAAACCCACTTCCACAAACATGAAAGAGTCTACCTGTGACTATGCTTAGAAACTTTTTTTTATCTTTTTTTATTTTGGGTTACATGATTCCGCAACCATTCACCTTTGACCGATTCGTCAATGGACTGTTCGTCGACAGAACGATTCATTTATTGCCATTTCCCCAGCAAAATCTTTTCAACTACGGACATTTTTCCGACATAACTTTTCGTGGGGTTGGATACCCAATGTCAACAATCATATGATCAACGTTTGAATAATCAACGCCCTAATAACAGCAACTTAAAATACCAACGATTCAGAAGATCGACAGATCAAAATATCAACAGTTTAAAATATCAACAGTTCAAAAGATCGACAGTTCATTTGATCAACAGGCAAAATGACAACAATTTAGGTATTATATAAAAATCTTTTTGATCAACACATTTTCACTATAGGAACGTATACTCGAATGATTATAGGGTGATGTAAGTGATGCCGCCGTTCATTTGGATTCTGAAACGGTTCATCAACAGTCAATTGCTCCATGAACGTTTGGCCAACAGAATCTTTGGCCCATTAACTTTCCGCCCAAAAGACATTTGACCCATGAACTGTTCGCCAATAGAACGGTACGTCAGTGAACGTTTGACCAACAGAATCTTTGGCCCAATAACTTTTCACCCAAAAGACATTTGACCCATGAACTGTTGGCCAATAGAACGGTACGGTACGTCAGTGAACGTGTGACCAACAGAATCGTTTGACATCAACTTGATGCAAAAAATCGTGTGACCACTAACTGTTGACTAAAGTAACTTATTAACTTCACATGTTGAATTTATAAAAATAATATGGGGACCACTTACTCCAAAATCTGTTTTGGTACCTAATTAGGTAAAGGCTTAATTTTGCTCGTTGCTTAACTTAAGTTTGTAAAATTTGGTGTTTTGTACTGAAGAAAGAGAGAAAGTGTAATCTACCAAAATTGCTTAGTACCTAATCAATAAATTTCTTTTAAAATTATGAATTAATGAAATTATTTCAATTTAATTTTTTTATAAGGTGGCTCTAATTTCTGAGGAAATACGAATTAAAACAGTTTAACACATGACTTATATTTATTTAACGTAGACAAATATAGTTTTTACATTATCACGTAATTAATTTATATTCAGTTTCTGAAACAATCACATAGGTAAGCATTTTTTTAATGACAAATATGAAGGAATTTTAATTACTAAATCATAATATAATATTAAGTACTTATAATTAATTAATTATTACTTTTGTAAATGGCAAATATGTGCCAAGCCACTTAAAAATCTTTTTAAATCAATCTCTTCCTTCTTTAACAAATGCTGGGTGATACGTTCTTGATATTGTATACCTATTCTTTTTCGCTTCGGCATGGGCTCTGAAGAGTTTATACGTTCCAAAAGGCATTCCGTATTTTTTTGTTCCTTAATCATTTCGCGTATCGTCGTAAATATATTACATTTTCGTCGGCCTAGCAAAATATTCCACCGATTATGCCAGGACTCAAGGGCATTCTGAGATAGCGGTACTTGAGATCTGTGACTTTCAGCTACTGACCATTTATTATTATTTATTTATTATTATGAGCAAAACTTGAGTCACTGTTATAACGTTTCGCTAAGCCAGATATCTGAATATGTCGCCATATACTTTGGTTAAGGTGAAAAAAGCACAGCTTATTAATGCAGCCTGGAAAAGCATGCCTGATGGCATTAATAGCCGCTGTTTCAAAATCCGTCAGAATAAACTTTTTTAAACGCGCGAGTTTTATTTGAAATTTGTTAATAACATATCTTTTTAACATTTCGAAAAATAACTTGTAACATTTTTCAGTTTTATGGGATAAGAGCCCATAAACTAGTGGCACAATCTTATGTGTTCCGTCTGTTGTACCGACTACTGCATGAATTGTGTATATTTGAATAAATGGAACAGGGCTGGACTTGAAAGTTCCATCCATTAGCCAATAAGCAGCATTGATTAACAATTGGCAATTAGTTTTATTTGTAAACACAAGTATACAATTATCATTTTCGATGAAATGACCTATGAGAAACTGTTCGTTATTTATTTTTGTAAATTCCTCAGGAATACTAACGTCCTGTACTGTTTTGGGTAATATTGGCATGTTCTTGTTTCTCTCACGGTGTACTAGCATCCGCATTGCATCTTTATTAGGCATGTATGGGGAGCTACATGTAGGTATTTCTTGAATACATCTTTGTACAATCTGGGATGCAGTATCCATCGAATGACTAGCTTTCTCTTTGACACTCCTTTTTAATTTCATTTCAATAGCCCTTTCTGGATCTGGTAAATGCATATGTTCGCGATTATTTGTAAGGACAGTATGAGTATTATCAACACACAATGATAAGATGAGCACATTACAACTAGATGTATTCCTCTTCACGCAACGCCAATAGTACTTATTATCTCGTTTGCTGTGTAAATGATATGAATAACCATTATGCACTAATATATCTTTTCCGCGTTTAGACTTAACAATCTCACAAGCACTCATTCCTATTTTAGTTAAAAAAACTTAATTTACTAACAAGCGATAAAGAATTTTCACAAAAACACCAAACTCAACAAACCAATAAGTTGTAAATTATTGGAACATGTGACAGAACGTATGCCAGAACGTATGACAGTGAATTTAAAGTAAAGCCTGAAAGAGGTTGTTCGATAGTTTGTTAAATTCAATCTACCCACAAAAAATAGAGATACACAACTGCACTTTAGTTTAACACGCCGCCAACAGATGGAGCTAAGAAGACTATTTCATTAGAATGCGGTTACGGTGGTGTAAATATTAATATTAATAAAAAGTTCTGAAAACAAAAAAAATGCCTGAGATTCATTTTCAATAACAATAAAATTTTGAAACAAACGATTTTTTGCAAAAAACTGATCATTCTGTTGGTCAAACGTTCACTGACGTACCGTTCTATTGGCGAACAGTTCGTGGGTCAAAAGGCTTTTGGGCGAAAAGTTATTGGGCCAAAGATTCTGTTGGTCAAACGTTCACTGACGTACCGTTCTATTGGCGAACAGTTCATGGGTCAAATGTCTTTTGGGCGAAAAGTTAATGGGCCAAAGATTCTGTTGGCCAAACGTTCATGGAGCAATTGACTGTTGATGAACCGTTTCAGAATCTTAAAAAATCGTTGGAAAAAAAACAGAACAACAAGACATGACATATTATTATGTGTAGTGAACTCGCAAACCTTGTACTGTGGCAATACGCTCCCAGCGACTCGGACTGATCCTCAAGACGTCGTTTTTATGGAAAATGATCAATATTTTGTAATTAATTTTAAAGTCACTTTTGTGCAATATGATTTTAAAACTGAAAAATACAAATTCTGCGCTGCAGAGGTATTCAAAGTAAAGATATTAAATGAAAACCATATTGTGCATTTTGATATGACAACACTGGCCTTGTGACGACACTGTTTCTGACGAGTCTGCGTCATCATATCGTGAACAGCGCTCAAACGGGGAGGACGTGGGATGACAGTGTGCAGTGCTTGAATTAGAAACCAATATATTTTCCCAATGTTTCTAATATTGAAATTATAAAGTACAAAGTTATTAGGATAGGTATGTATGACTTCATTCATTCAGAACACTGACATCTAAGTTATGTTGTTTATTTTGGTTTTTCATTGAGTTTTCCAATGTACTGAATTAATGTTTCATCTTTGATTGTTTCAGGTTTCAAGTGAAAGGCGCCGCCAACATGGCGTCGGACGAACAGTTTTCATTATGTTGGAACAATTTCCACGCAAATATGTCAGCAGGCTTTCATGGCCTGCTGTCGCGTGGAGATTTAGTTGACGTAACGTTGGCTGCTGAAGGCAGATTATTACAGGCACACAAACTAGTTTTATCAGTATGTTCTCCCTATTTTCAAGAAATGTTCAAAATGAACCCAACTCAACATCCCATAGGTATGTATAGTTAATTTGTGAGGCATTTGGATTTTGTTTTATTCGTGTACCTAATGTTTAATTTTTGTTTCAGTATTTTTAAAAGATGTTAGTCATTCTGCTCTGCGGGACCTATTACAATTTATGTATCAAGGTGAAGTTAATGTTAAGCAAGAGGAATTAGCGTCGTTTATTAGTACCGCGGAACAACTTCAAGTTAAAGGTTTAACCGGTAATCAAAATGAAGAAAGTTCCACGCCATCCAAACCAAAGCCGACGTCAAGGCCAGGCCCGAGGTCGTCGCAACAAAGACAAGTTCCGACTAAGTTAGAGACTGAAATAGATTCTAAGCCTTCTTCGACTCCAGTAGCAATTAAGCGACCAAATAGGCCATCAATAGCATCTAATAATTCGTCATCTTCACAAAGTGGACCTGCGAAACGGAAATGTGTTGATCCTTTAGAAGCTGGACCCTCCGGATCTGCGAAAGAAGAATTCGTTACGATACCGGACGAAGACGAAAATAACGCAGTCGCACCAAAAATGGAACCAGAATTTGTTAATGAAAGCATGTGGGATGACGATGAAGAAGGTGCAAATAACGATGATACTAATTTTGGCGAAGATGACTCCAATATGGAAATGACTGGTATGTATCTTGCCCTTAAATTTATTCTGTTATTGAAATTCGAACTTGCAAACTAATTTTTGATTTTGTTAACAGGATTTGATGGTTCTGCAACTAGCGATGGCAATTTAACTGGGGCCGGCGAAGGGGGCGCTGTAGGTGATGCACAAGGTAGGTTCGCAAATCTTTTTAAAAGGTCAGCTATATCATTTTAGGATGGTAAAGCTGGCCTCTGCTTCTAAACTTACATGATCGCATCCTAATTTTATCACCAGTCCAATTTACATTCGATCATGTAAGTTATAGTCTGTAGTAAATGAAATTTGTAAGTTACCATAAGTACATAGATGTAGAATTAGTTTAGTATAGGTATACAGGTAAATGTAAAGGTTGGTAAGGTAAAGGTACTGATTCTAAAGGTTTATAGGTAAGGTATAGTGGTAAAGGTAATACAAGGTAAAGGTATACAGGTAATGATTTTGGTACAGGTGAAGTGATTGTTATAGGTAACAAGGTAATAAGGTCTGATCGGAGGTAACTGGTAAATTTTTTTTCAATTTCTTTA
This sequence comes from Udea olivalis, assembly GCA_947369235.1. Taxonomy (NCBI): domain Eukaryota; kingdom Metazoa; phylum Arthropoda; class Insecta; order Lepidoptera; family Crambidae; genus Udea; species Udea olivalis. The sequence goes on along the minus strand of OX376349.1, from coordinate 5,396,250 downwards.
TTTGCATTCTAACTGGCAAATAAAGAATTCAAGTTTTGGAAACCGGTAATCTCCATAAATGCACATACGTATGATCAAAAGGTTCGTATATTTCAGGTACGTACATCTTATACCAGGTACATTAGTAGCTGGTTCGTTACGGTATTAATCGTGGAAACCACTAGTTTCCACAGAATTAGTTATACGCATGGTCTGGAAGGTAATGCAGTTCATTCTGGCTGGCTAGACATTTGTTTGTACCGTTATCGCTGAAGGTTAATATCAATTTTATGGTCCACTGCTAGGTGTTGTGATTTGTACCGCAATACCTACTTTAAAAAATTAATGAACTGTCCAGCTAGCCAGAATTTCTGTCTCTTCACGAGCGAGGAACGAGGGTCATAGGTAGGTAAATGGTATACAAAGGTACTTCTAGGTACCTACCTAGTTGTCAAACTTCTAGTCTAGTTTCCTCGCGCATGCGCAAAACCTATTCATAGGAATGCGTCTACTCTGGACAACTTCAGAGTGGACAAGAAGTTGGTGTGAACTAGGTAGGTACCTATACGGAATTTCGTTTCGTTACCTATACCGATTCGGAATTTTGAACGATAAGGCAATCTCTACACTACAAGCCAAAGCCGTCTGTCTCCAGTGAGCCGAAAATGTTATATAACTAGCTAGGTATTGTGAATGTCCGAATGGCACATGGAGGATCTTTGAACTTGATTTGATCGAACTTGCGAATCTGCAGGTTTTTCTAATTTGACATTTCTATAGAAAATTACACCTTGTGTTGCACCACTTAGGGTGGAAAATTTTCAAGCTTCCATCTCTGTTATAATAATTAAGTAGGTAGGTACCTACCTATGTACCAGTTCGAATCTCTATTTTAAGTTTATACTCTCAAAGTAAACCTACGAAATTAACATAAGTTGTTTTGGCGTAGTCGAATGTATGAAGTCTGGCAAAAATCTACCACGGTTAACTTTCGAATCTGCCATATTCGTCAATACATTGGTTGTTTTTAATGTGCTCTTAGCTCGTAACCCGTAGCGATCTTACGAATCTGGCAATTTCGTATATTTAAATTTGTGACTTTTGTCTACGGAGGTCGAATATTCTATAGCAAACTTACGAATGTGGCATTTTTGACGTTTCAGCTCATAATGACAACTTCTCGAAATGACAACCGGACGCGAAATGTCTCTCTTTCTCAGAATGCCAACTTCTTAAAATGTCAAATTCTCAAAAAGACAACTTCTCATAATGTCGATTTCTCACAATGACAAATTCGCTTTTGGTCAACTTCTCATAATGTCAACTGCTTATATGATAAATTCGCATAATGACAACTTTCTATCTTGAAGCCAAATATTGATTTACTACAATTAAAAAAAATGTTCAATTATCTTATTGTTCAGTAACATTTATTTATATAGGTAAATATGGGTATGCAATATAGGTAGGTAGGTATCTATAGATGATGAATAAAATACCAAAATTTATAATCAATCAACTGTGATAAGTGTTAAATGTGTCTTCACATCTTACTAACTGTTTTAAAATAGATATAATTGAACTGGAGTCTTACTATTTAAATTAATAACAATATTTTCCATTAACTCCGCTCTGGTCAAAATACCCTCATGTTGTACTATTATTTATTAAAAATATGATATATGATGTTTGTAGGCTCAACCATAAGTTTTATATTTAATTTAAAAATTATATGATACATTTTAATTGAATAATTCCCTTGTTATTAATTTTAAATTGTTCTTATCATAATAAGAAAGTTGATTTCCTTAAAAATTAATGATGTTATATATATGTGATAACGCCCTCTTTAGGCGGTAACTATTATAAATGTTTAACCACATTGCGGACAGATGGAGCTAGTAGGAATAATAATTAATTGATATCTACGATGTGAGGACACTTATTACAGTTGATAGATTATAAATTTTGGTATTTTATTCATCATCTCCAGTTACTATTATAAATGTTTAACCACATTGCGGACAGATGGAGCTAGTAGGAATAATAATTAATTGATATCTACGATGTGAGGACACTTATTACAGTTGATAGATTCTAAATTTTGGTATTTTATTCATCATCTCCAGATACCTACCTACCTATATTGCATACCCATATTTACCTATATAATTAGATGTTACTGAACAATAAGATAATTGAACAACTTTTTTTCAATAAATAGTAAATCAATATTTGGCTTTGTTAAGATAGAAATTACGAAGTTGTCATTATGCGAATTTATCATCTAAGCAGTTGACATTATGAGAAGTTGACCAAATGCGAATTTGTCATTGTGAGAAATCGACATAATCAGAAGTTGTCTTTTTGAGAATTTGACAGTTTAAGAAGTTGGCATTCTGAGAAAGAGACATTTCGCGTCAGGTTGTCATTTTGAGAAGTTGTCATTTTGAGCTGAAACGATTTTTGGCAGCAGATATTGTCAAGGGGTCAACGTAACCCATAGCAAACAGGATTTAGTGTGGCTGATTCAGTCGATGGATTTAGAAATGACCGTTGGTATCGATAGTGTAGATAGTATCGATATTCATGTCTGGTGAACGTGAATGTCGGGATAGCACATGCAGGATCTTTTAACTTGATGAAATATATTCTGTACAATGGTACCTGAACAGTACTAAATAGTACCTACACAGAGATAAACAGTAACTAAACCCTTTGAATGTTAAATAAAAAGTCTCATACAGCTGCCATTCTGATGTCAGGATGGCCGGTGTATTGTCATATCATGCTTATGGCTACAACTATCATTTTGGGTCCTATGCAAATAAACGGTACCTAAATAGTACCTTGTCAAATAGCGATACAAGCGTTTTGCAATATCTTGAACGGCGGTTTTTGACACATTATACGATTTAAAGTATCAACATTTTTTACGTAAGATAGCGCCAAAGCTATCCACCCCTGCATGTGCAAACATAACTGAGGCCCTACAAAAACGTGGCAGCCTTAACAGTGCTCTGAAGGCATTATTGTATAGTATTTATTGTATTGTATACGATTTCTTCGTATAGCTGGCCCAGACTACTCGAGTAGAGCGATGTGCAGTAAGTATGCTTTGAAAAGCGTTCGGTTATTTTAATAAAATGGGCGATAGTTTCTGCATTAAGTAAATGCAAATATTTGAATAATTTTGAACAGAAATAATAATACTATGAATGCTATATTTTCAATTCAATGTGTTTTCAAATTTTTAACACCCCAAATACGGTTACAATGAAACTGGAACAATAATCTAGAATAAGATTCCAAACAGATATTTAAACATGGATTATTGTCATGCTGCTACTCCACCAATAGTGTGAACTACTTTGTAGATAGGGTGCAGATGTTTCCAACACAAATGTTTATACTTTAAATGTTTTAATGTGTCAAAAACCGCCATTAGATACAAGATACGAGTATTACATAACGCTTGTATCGTTTTTTTTATTTTGCTATTATTCCTAATGATATTTCATTATGTATTGGTATATTTTTTTTGACGACACGATTGGCGTAGTGCGCTGGAGCACGGTTTCTCGCCTTTAATTCCGTAGTGTCCTGGGTTCGATCCCCGGTCAGGTCAATTCAGGAAATGATCCTTTCTGAATTGGCCTGGGTCTGGGTGTGCTGGGCGACGCCCCTGGCTTAATTCCTTGTCTGGTACCTCGTAACACAGGGATATTATCCCTACTTCGAGACCATGACAAGAGGTGTGTTGTCTGGCGCATATTCATAATATTTATTTATATATTTGACGAGGTACTATTTAGGTACCGTTTATTTGCATAGGTCCCAAAATGATAGTTGTAGCCATAAGCATGATATGACAATACACCGGCCATCCTGACATCACAATGGCAGCTGTATGAGACTTTTTATTTAACATTCAAAGGGTTTAGGTACTGTTTATCTCTGTGTAGGTACTATTTAGTACTGTTCAGGTACCATTGTTCAGAATACATTTCATCAAGTTTAAAGATCCTACATGTGCCGTCCTGACATTCACTTGGTGAACTACTTTTGGTGACGAGTACTATCGATAGTGTACCTTTTTTGATAGTTGTTTAACAACTATGTAGGTACTATCGGCAGACTTCTACCATCGCTCTCGATGGTAGAAGTCTGACTCAAATTCATTAAATAGAGAATTTTTCAGACCTTGTTTTATAACCAATAGTTGGTTCTGGTTCGGCAAAACTAACAAGAATCTGATTCTAATAATTCTATTTGCATATATTTTAAATGAACTATGAGGGGAGGTAAGGTCATGTGCATTGAGGATGATGGTGACCAAAAAAATAAACAGGAGAAAAAATACCGTCGCGCAGTATCTTGTCCTTAGCGTTTTTTTTACTTTGCCGGTTTTGCAATAATTGCAAAAATGTGAACTCAATTGATAAACAATTTAGAAAGCATTTGTTAATTTGCTAAGCGTTTTCATAATTTCGATTTCATACATTTTTTTTGTGGCATTAAATTTTCCGTCAATTTGGTAATTATTGCAGAACCGGCAAAGTAAAGATCATAGCCCACCTAGACAACACCGCTCCCACCCGGCAAAAATTATATAATTCAAATATTATGGGTTTTATGTATTGCTCTTTAGATATACTTTTAATACTTTACATTGGCTACATAAATTAGCAGACAGCTCGGTGTCAGCTGTCTGCTAGTGTATCTAAAGAGCAATACTTAAAGCCCATAGTTGAATTATATTATTTTTGCCGGGTGGGAGTGGTGTTGTTTAGGTGGGATATGACCTTAAAAACAAACACTTTCATTCGATCGGACAGACAACCCTAAAAAATTCAAATGATTTGAGTCAAAACGTTGACAGATAATGACAACCGAAATTACCCGTGTGAAATATACTTGATGACTCATTTCGGTTGTTCATCATAATGTCAAAGGTTTGTTTTAAAGATGATGCACCTACGGATTTTGAGGCTGGTCCGTCCGTTCGAACGAAAAACTATAAATTACGGTTTTGGTGTATTTACAGAATCACGGTATTCCGCCGAATAAAGGGTAGCTAAAATTACCTGCTATGATTGTGAATGATAGTTAGGGCGATAGGCATTGGAAATGAAGGGGCCATTCTAGCTATCAGTAATAACAAGTGAATTATACTCGTCTGTTTTATGAATATTCGTAACTTAATAAACCACCGATCTGGCAAATCCAGTCCAGGCTTGACCAAATTAAAAAATAAGACTGGTAGATAATAAAAATTTAGTAAGTCAGCCCTCTTTCGCCCGAATCCCTTACCAAAAAGACACCGAGCTGTCTGCTAATTTATGTAGCCAATGTAAAGTATTAAAAGAATATCTAAAGAGCAATACTTAAAGTTAAAACCCATAATATTTAAATTATATTATGTTTGCCGGGTGGGAGCGGTGTTGTTTAGGTGGGCTATGACCTTAAAGTGTCTCTTGTTTTGTAATTTTAGGTGATAAAGCATAATAAATAATAATTATATTGTTTTTTCTTCAAATAAAAATAAAATATTTAAATGTGTATTTTGTTACTTATTTTTCCATTTTTAGTCATAATTTTGTGATTTTACTTTCAGAGAAATACTTACTTTTCTCTGAAACACGTGATTCATACCTCAATTTTAAAAAACCCAAAAAAACACGAGAGGAACGTTTTAAACATTAGATTGAAAATACCTTTTTCTACGGTTCCTAAATAGAATGAATGGATTATTAATAAAATATTACAAGTAATTGCATATTCGTTACTTTACATCTTCATACATGAAGTTTTCTAGGTATTTAGTTACACCATAGCAAACTTACGAAAGTAGGACTTTCGTAAGTTTACCTTAAATTCAATCAGATACTTTTCTTAAGAAACTTGCGAAACTACCACTTTCGTAAATTTGCTATGGTGTAACTGAATACCTCGGAACTTGCATGTATGACGGTGTAAAGTAACGAATATGCATTTATTTCTGTTACTTGTAATATATCAATAATCCATTTACTGTATTAAAAAACAGCAGCTTTTTGAAAACCTAATGTATCACAGGATTTATTATATCTATCTCTTAAAAAAAGGAATTGTCAATCTAATGTTTCAAAACGTTGCTCTGTTAAATGTGTCATTTTAGTTTCGTTAGTTTACCTTAAAGGTGGCGACATGTATTCTGAACTGGTACCTAAACACAAAATAGTACCAACACGGATAAACAGTAGGTACCCAAACCCTTTGAATCTTAAATAAAAAGTCTCATACAGCTGCCATTGTGATGTCAGGATGGCCGGTGGATTGTCATATCATGCTTATGGCTACAACTATCATTTTGGGACCTATGCAAATAAACGGTACGTAAATAGTAGGTACCTTGTCCAATATACCAATACATAATTAAATATCATTAGGAATAATAGCAAATTAAAAATAGTGATACAAGCGATAAGCAATATCTTGAACAGCGGTTTTCGACACATTAAATGTTTTTTTATTTTTATTTTTATTTATTAAACCATAAAATTACAGGGATGCTTAACATTATTTTCTGCCAAACTGTGCAACAGTTTGTCGGCAGTGGTTCCCGTGGACATGCTTCAATAGTTTTACATCCAAGCTTAAATTAGGTAGGTACATATTATTTTCTTTCGATATTATTATTACATTGTTGCATATTATTGCGTATTATTTAAATAAATTACATATTACGTAGGTATTTCATTCTTAATATTCAAAGTAAATATTAATGAGAAATTATTAATTTTGTATTTATTAATGTTATCAAGACAGTGTCACTCAGTGTCTCAAGACAAAAGTCTTTGACCAGTGTGTGTTGCCAGTAATGACCTATGGGAGTGAGACGTGGTCCCTTACTATGGGTCTCATAAGAAGGCTCAAGATCACCCAGCGAGCAATGGAGAGAGCGATGCTTGGTATTTCCCTGCTCTATCGAATCAGAAATGATGAGATCCGCAGGAGAACAAAAACAACCAACATCGCTCGAAGGATTGCATCGCTGAAGTGGCAGTGGGCGGGACACATAGCGCGGAGAACCGATGGCCGTTGGGGCGGAAAGGTTCTCGAATGGCGACCGCGTACCGGACGACGTTCCGTGGGCAGGCCCTCTACAAGGTGGACCGACGATCTGGTCAAGGTCGCGGGAAGCCGCTGGATGCGGACAGCGCAGGACCGATCGTTGTGGAGATCCTTGGGGGAGGCCTATGCCCAGCAGTGGGCGTCGTTCGGCTGAAATGATAATGTTATCAGTTCGTTATAATTATAGATATATCATTATTATAATAGTTATTCTTATCATTTTACTTACATTTATTTTATTTCATTATAAAGTGAATATCAGTGAACTTTAATATCTAATTTTATAGTATTTAATGATGTTTCTGGTTTATTGCACTTATATTCATATTATTTTGCATTAAACTTATCTTTATTAAATTAACAAATTTTAGGTTACGGGCATAAAGACAAGTAATGCCTCCTCAACAGTGTTTTGAGGTGATTTTTACTTTGCGCCCCCTGCAGCAGATCTTGTGGTAAGTCATTGAGATAAGACGGCGTCAACCATCGCCTGGTGCGCTTGCCGTAATAATTTTTTACCCTGGGGACGGTTAGTTTGGGCTTATTAGCTGAACGAGTTGGGTAGGCATACTTCCTTTCATGCTTATACTCAGTATGATTAAATTGTTCTGTCAGAATAACAGTTCTTACTTTGTAGTCTATCGGTAATACTTTACATATCTTTCGACGACCGACTTGGTGTAATGGTTAAGAAGTTGGCTACTACACCAGAGGTCGCGGGTTCGATCCCCGCACAGTACAAACATTTGTGTGCATGAACATGTCTGTTTGTACTGGTCTGGGTGTCTCCTATGTATAATAAGTATGTATTTACAAAAGAAAATGTATTTAAGTATGTTTATCCGTTGTCTAGTATCCCATAACACAAGCTTTAATTAGCTTACTTTGGGGCTAGATGGCGCTGTGTGGAATAATGTCCAGGGATGTCCAGGGATATTTATCTTAAATAATCTTTCATACTCCCCTTGTAATGATTTTTTTAACTTAAAATCAACTAACAGTTTGAGAATTCTAATTTGCAATGATTTAATTTTATTTATGTGAATAGGAAAAGTTAAACCATACACACCTAGTCCATAAGATATCACTGCATCAGCCAGTGCATGATACACTAAGTACATGATGCCCCTTGAAACTTTATATTTAGGATATTGCAATTTGCCAAGAATCGACCTTAATTTATTACACACAGAATCTACGTGGGGAATCCAGCTAAAGTGTATATCTATAGTCAGACCCAGATACTTATAAGATGATACCATTTCAATGTTCATGCAATTGCAGTTCATGTTTCCGCGATGTAAGCAATCGTAGGAGTGTCCCTTAATTTTTATATTTATTGTTTTACTCTTGTTGTAGGGGGAAAGTATTGGCATGCACTTAGTCTTATTAATATTAATAATTATTCCATTATCGTGGGCCCAGCGCACAACATTATCAAAGTCTTTCTGCATAATCTCCTGTATTCGGTCCTGGCTCGTATCACTATATACAATACACGTGTCATCAGCGTACATAAAAGACTTACATTTTTTAATGACGTTGGGCATGCTGTTAACGTGCATTATATATCCCACAGGCCCGTATACTGAACCAGTGGGAACTCCATATTTGATGTCTCCATTTTTACTTCGGGTCCCACAGACACTAACAGTGAGCTGCCTACCTCGTAGGTACTCTCTAAACCACGCACTAATCGGACCTCTTATGCCACATTCCATCAAGGATTGCAGTAAGCCATCGTGGTCGAGAGTGTCAAACGCTTTTTTAAAATCTATAAATATCGCAAAAACTGTTTTTTGGTCATTAAGTTCATTATTCACATTATCAACAAATTTTGAAAGTACCGTAGCAGTACTCCTGTTGGGACGAAATCCATGTTGAACATCACTGATTATTTCGTTTTGTTCTAAAAATACTGTGACTTGTTTAACTAAAATTTTTTCTACAATTTTATTTATAACATTTAAAATTGCTATTGGTCTGTAATTAGTGAATTTACTATGAGATCCTTGCTTAAAAATTGGTCTGATTATTGCAAGCTTCAATTCACTAGGATATAAACCTGTTTTTATACTTAAATTTATAAAATGGGCTATTACCGGAGATATTTTATGTTTAATTACTTTAAGGTCTTTTAGTCTGACATGATCCGATCCCGATGCCTTACTGCCGTTCAAACTGTCTAACACATTTAATGCATCGCATGGTAGCACTTTCTTAAACCTAAAGCTCACATCACTTTCTTGCACATACGATTTTCGAACCAAGAATAAGTCCCGGCACTGATGCTGATTTTTAATATCCTCTATTTCACTCGTGAAAGTATTGCAAAAGCCCTCACACACATCCAACCTAGATTTGTCTTGTAACATGTACCTCTCAATTACGCTATCTACCGATAATTTGTTTCTACCTAACCAATTATTCACGTTATTCCATATTTTACGCATATCACCGCGGCAATTCTTTAAACTGTCCTTTTGATAGTCATTTTTAGCCCGTTTTATAAGTTTATTAGTATAGTTTCTGTGCCTAGTATATTCAAGTCTAAACCTATTATTATTCGGATGCGATTTCCATTTTCTAAAAAGATAGTCTTTCTTTGTTAGCTCCCGTTTGTAGTTGTTTGTTTACCCATAGTTGCGAGTCTCTGTTTTCAGTGTTTAATAAAGTAGGTATAAACACTTTCTACGTAAGATGGCGCCAAAGCTATCCACCCCTGCATTTGCAAACAACTGAGGCGCTACAAAAACGTGGCAGCCTTAACAGTGCTCTGAAGGCATTATTGTATTGTATTTGCAATTAACGATTTCTTCGTATAGCTGACCCAGAGACTACTCGGGTAGAGCGATGTGCAGTATGTTTTGAAAAGGTATGTTACGTCTTAGCCCGGCCACGGCCCCAAAAAGGCCGAAGGATATGACTGTGTGCTGTGCGGGTGCGTGCGGCCGCAGAGCAATGCTCTCTGGCCGCGCCACCTCAAATTAAGTATCAATTAAGAAATCAAATATCCCGAAATAATCTACCTAAAGAGTACCTCGCATACGACAACTATGGTGCAATAGAAGGCTTTAGTTTAGGAGTTATTGATTTAGCTGGTGGTCCGGCTGGAGAGTATACTCTGCAGCCGGACCACACGGAGTCAATTCCGCAATACTTAATATTAACTATCCATAAATCCATTCAAGTAAGAGTACCGTTTCTCTACCTCTCGTCACTAATTTTTATTTTCATGAAACTATTCATTTTGTTTAATTAACCTCAAAATAAAGTGAGGTAGTTAGGGAGATAAAAGGAAGGAGGGAATAAAGTAATCCTCAAAAATAAAAAACTACTTAAAAAACATAAACTAAACTAAACTTAGTAAACTAACTAATTAAACTTAGTAAATTACTTAAAACAAAATATGTTTTTTTCTTTATGACAGCCTAAACTCCATAAAAGTGCTTCATAGATAGACCTTAACTTCATTGATAACTTTTTATTGCATACCTATTAAAAATTCGCTGTTAATATACAAAAGGGCCACAAACCAAAATAACGTACTTTTCAAAAGAGAAAATTTACAATTTAAATTTTATTTGCTATTTGTTTTTTGGCACTCGCTAAAGTCTGTGATTTTGTGTCATAATATTCTTAAATACGGTTTTTAATTCCATACCTCTTTATATTTTAACTCTGTGGTAACTTCAACCCAAAGACGCTTAGGGGAGCACATAGTCCTTTTGCATATAAAATATGTGCAACAAGTAAATTAGGTGATAGTCAAAGGCAAGGACTGTTGCCGTCATGGTAAACAGAACACTCAGAAGCCCACTCTTAACCAATAGTATAAGAACCCAACGTGGTAGGTGGTGAGCCTTCCGCCGTTCACCGGGCTAACTAATTTAACGAAATATGAGAAAATTAAGGTTCTCATAGGGATAGGTGGATATCATTTGGGGAGGCCTATGTTCAACAGTGGACGTCTAATGGCTGATATGATTATGATGATGAAGGTTTATAATGACCAATATACGAAAAACAAATATATTTCCAAAATTCTTTGTGACCCATTCGCAATTTGTCAAACTGAAAGGCTAGGGTGATTTTGGCCACATTTTTAAAGTTAAAGCTATTTTGTAAAATTTTGATATGTGGCTCTTTTGTTTATAAGCAGCGAATTGTTAATACAATAGGTATTATTAGTTGCATAAAAATAAAGAAAAATGATTTAATTAAATGCATGAAAATTGTTAGGATTTTTTTGTTTTCTTAATGTTTCTAGTGAAGCTACGAGTTTGTAATATACTCATGTTTTGCATGAATAATAGTGTAGTTTTGAAATGGTTAAAAAAATATGTAAGTAGGGTGAAGAACCTAATTTTAAGAAGAATTAAATAAAATAAATAAATAAATCATAAATAAATATCCCTGGACATTATTCCACACAGCGCCATCTAGCCCCAAAGTAAGCTAATTAAAGCTTGTGTTATGGGATACTAGACAACGGATAAACATACTTAAATACATTTTCTTTTGTAAATACATACTTATTATACATAGGAGACACCCAGACCAGTACAAACAGACATGTTCATGCACACAAATGTTTGTACTGTGCGGGGATCGAACCCGCGACCTCTGGTGTAGTAGCCAACTTCTTAACCATTACACCAAGTCGGTCGTCAACAATTGAAACATATCATCGGAGCTCTAAACGCACATTGGCTTTCCACCCTCACTTTGTGGACATTCCAGCTATCCGCACGAAGTGTTTCGCCGATTCTTTTATAATAAGAACAGCAACGGAGCGAAACTCGCTGTCCGTGGAGGTTTTTTCGAACAATTCAACCTGGGTCTTTTCGAACCAAGAGTGAATAAGCATTTACTAGGCAGAAATGTATCATCATAGCCCACATCGTCACTTTCCACCAGGTGCGACTGTGATCAAACAACTGTATTTTTTTGTTAAATTTGGCAGATAATATTTTTTTCCTCTCGAATGAAGAAGTAGCTGGTAGCTACTTCAATATTTATTATCAAAACTTATAGACTCAGCCATTTGAATGAAAAAATAATATCTCTAGAATTTATAATTGCAATGCTACAAGGAACTAAACATATTTTTTTTTAAGTTAAAAAAATGTACTACAATAGAATGCGTTGCGAGGAATGTGTTTGTTAAGAACCAATAAAATCGCTTCATTTACCTAGCTTCTATTGGTTCTTAACAAACACCACTCCCTAACTACCCCACTTTACTTTGAGGTTAATTAAACAAAAGGAATAGTTTCATGAAAATAAAAAGTAGTGACGAGAGGTAGAGTAAGGGTAGAGTACTCATATTTAAATGAATTTATGGATAGTTATAATAAGTATTGCGGAATTGACTCCGTGTGGTCCGGCTGCAGAGTATACTCTCCAGCCGGACCACCAGCTACAATCAATAACACCTAAACTAAAGACTTTTATTGCACCATAGTTGTCGTATGCGATGTACTCTTTAAGGCCTCTACACACCAAACCCGCCTTCCCGCCGGCATTATGTTTTGCGATAATCGTCGGAAAACAAGCACGGCGGCTTAACCTGCCGGGTAAAGCCGGCGGGCCGGCGGGTTTGATGTGTAGAGGCCTTTAGGTAGATTATTTCGGGATATTTGATTTTTTAATAGTGTTAACAGTTTACTTAATTTCAGGTGGCGCGGCCAGAGAGCATTGCTCTGCGGCCGGACCACATAAGTTGTTGATTAAAAAGTTATCTGTTGAGGTACTTTTTCATATCTTCTGTAGTAGACTTCAGATAGCTATTATTTAGAACTATAGCATCTGGTATTGAAATGTGGTCCGGCCACAGAGGATCACACAAAAAAATGTGCCGCAATATTTCACCAGTTAAAGTACATTTTTGGTGGCCGCCCATTTATATTGTTTAGGTTCATCTTTGTAACAACATGGTGCAGAACAGAACTTTGAAACTTAAAATTACTTTGAAGAACGGTCATGGATTACATTTTTTTTTAAAGTTACCCAAGTTTTTGAATATTATAACTATGGTAACAAACAACTCCAAAATAAAATGCTTCTACTCATTCCACCTATGTTATATTTACCTGCCAAGTTCTCGATAAAATACGGTGTAGTAAACTGCGCGTAAGCGGCCGCGTAAGCGGCCCAGCCGGGCCACGCTTCTATCTAAAAGAATTGATAACTTCATGATATTATTTAGGTATGAAATAATTGTGCGTTTAATATACCACCGAAAGCGCTTCTTATTTGTTTTAAAAAAAGTCGATAAAACAATTCAATTTTGAAATCAAACTTTGTATCGTGAAACGCCTAAATTAATGTTAGAGAAAAAAGCCGGTGATGTGTACTGTGCAGCAAGCCTGTTTTGAGAATTACTTTATGGTTACAAATCTGAGCCATACATTAAGTCTTTGTACTTAACTAGTACAAAGTTTTCATAGGTGTTTTTCGATTTGGCGACTTGAGGTATGAATGCAACAATTTACAAATACGTCAAAATGGTGAGATCAGTCTTTTGATTATATTACTTTAATTTAGTTATCACTACTAGGATAGAAGTCTTGTATGTAGGTAATACAAATGAAGTAGGTACTAATTCGAGATATGTGTATGGGTTCAGCACTTCCAATGGGTCCCGCCACTTTGATGTTATATTGGCGGGATCAGATATATTTCGAAGTGCCGTCTTTGTTTTCAGAGGTACAAATTTCTAGGTCAGGGTACAATTAGAACATATGAAGAACTAATAGCCTGATATATAAATATAAATAAATAAATATAAAAACAAGATTAAAAAGAGTAACCATCGAGTTTCTTGACGGAGTCTTCTCGATCGGAAACAACCTTCGAACCGGTGGTAGAGTCACATCATGTTTAATTATGATATTTACTAAAGTATAGTATACTATATAATAATACAGTATTATTTTTTGTAAGTTTATTTTCATTTAGTATATTTTTGCTATATTTTTTTTGTATTTGACTTGTCATAAGTACTTTTTATAAGTCTATATGAATAAAGATATGTTTAACTTACTTAAATAAAAAAAATGGAATCTGAAACTTGATCCCGCGATCTTGATGCTCACAACACTATTTCGTTACTACATTTTCGTTACGTACATTTTTTCTTGAGAAATAGACTCATAGTTTCACAAAATAAGAAATACTTCTTAAAAAGTCGTAGTAAAATAGTTCAATATTTGATTACTCAATTTTCTTTGAATCTGGTTAAATTCTGTGAAATAAAAGTTAATTTATTATATGTGCTGTAATATTTTATTAGATCTCTGTCCCGACCACAGTCCACAAAATGACGATTTTGTGCCAAAGTAAAAACTCCGTCCCATGTCATGTTCGGGCCAAAAGTCCCAACACCTTTTCGAAGCATACTGCACATCGCTCTACTCGAGTAGTCTCTGGGCCGATACTGCTCTGATGGGACTGGTCTCTGATAGGAAAAATTCGTAATTGCAAATAATATACAATAATGCCTTCAGAGCACTGTTAAGGCTGCCACGTTTTTTTAGCGCTCAGGTATGTTTCCAAATGCAGGGGTAGATAGCTTTGGCGCCATCTTACGTAAAAAATGTTTATACTTTAAATCTTTTAATATGTCAAAACCGCTGTTCAAGATATTGCTTATCGCTTGTATCGCTATTTTTAATTTGCTATTATTCCTAATGATATTTCAACACATTCATGTGTTGGTATATTTGACAAGGTACTATTTAGGTACCGTTTATTTGCATAGGTACCAAAATGATAGTTGTAGCCTTAAGCATGATATGACAATACACCGGCCATCCTGACATCAGAACGGCAGCTGTATGAGACTTTATTTAACATGCAAAGGGTTTAGGTACTGTTTATCTCTGTGTAGGTACTATTTAGTACTGTTCAGGTACCATTGTTCAGAATACATTTCATCAAGTTTAAAGATCATATATGTGCCATCCTGACATTCACGGTATAACGAAACGGAATTCCGTATAGTTCACATCGAATTTCTAGTCCACTCTGAAGTTGTCCCGAGCCCCGCAATCCTATTTTTTCCTATGAAAAATAGGTTTTGCGCATGCACGAGCAACTTCAGAGTAGACTAGAAGTTTGACAACTATACCTTTGTAGACTATATTACCTACCTATGACCCTCGTTGCGATTTGCTCGCTCGTGACAAGTCTGACATGGAAATTCTGGCTGGCTGGACCAAGTTTATTAATTATCCAAAGTAGGTATTGCGGCACAAACCACAAAACCTTGGTAGATAAACCATAAAATTGAGATTAACCTTGTGCGATCACGGTACAACAAAGGTCTAGCCAGCCAGAATGACCTCTATTACCTACCGACCACGCGTATTAAACTTTATAACAAAAGTAAAGTTTCTATGATCAATACCGAAACGAACCCGCTACTTGAGTGTCCATAGGCTAAAAGATGTAGGTACCTGAAATATACAAACCTTTTGATTATACGTTTGTGCATTTATGGAGATTACCGATTTCCAAACCATCAATTCAATTTCTTTATTTGCAAGTTAGTATGCAAATAAAGAAATTGACATGAAAGTGTACATACCTTTGCAGTTACCTCCGATCCGACCTTAATACCTTGTTACCTATAACAATCACTTCACCTGAACCAAAATCATTACCTTTGTACCTTTACCTTTCATTACCTTTACCACCATACCTTACCTATAAACCTTTAGAATCAGTACACCTTTACCTTACCAACCTTTACATTTACCTGTATACCTATACTAAACTAATTCTACATCTATGTACTTATGGTAACTTACAAATTTCATTTACTACGGACTATAACTTACATGATCGAATGTAAATTGGACTGGTGATAAAATTAGGATGCGATCATGTAAGTTTAGAAGCAGAGGCCAGCTTTATCATCCTAAAATGATATAGCTGACCTTTCAAAAAGTTTTGCGAACCTCCCTTGTGCATCACCTACAGCGCCTCCTTCGCCGGCCCCAGTTAAATTGCTATCGCTAGTTGCAGAACCATCAAATCATGGTAACAAAATCAAAAATTAGTTTGCAAGTTCGAATTTCAATAACAGAATAAATTTAAGGGCAAGATACATACCAGTCATTTTCATATTTGAGTCATCTTCGCCAAAATTAGTATCATCGTTATTCGCACCTTCTTCGTCGTCATCCCACATGCTTTCTTTAACAAATTCGGGTTCCATTTTCGGTGCGACTGCGTTATTTTCATCTTCGTCCGGTATCTTAACGGATTCCTTTTTCGCAGATCCGGAGGGTCCAGCTTCTAAAGGATCAACACATTTCCATTTCGCGGGTCCAATTTGTGACAATGACGAATTATTAGATGCTATTAAGGGCCTATTTGGTCGCTTAATTGCTACTTGAGTCTAAGAAGGCTTAGAATCTATTTCAGTCTCTAACTTAGTCGGAACTTGTCTTTGTTGCTAGTGCGACTACCTCGGGCCTGGCCTTGACGTCGGCTTTGGTTTGGATGGCATGGAACTTTCTTCATTTTGATTACCGGTTAAACCTTTCACTCGAAGTTGTTCCGCGGTACTAATAAACGACGCTAATTCTTCTTGCTTAACATTAACTTTACCTTGATACATAAATTGTAATAGGTCCCGCAGAGCAGAATGACTAACATCTTTTAAAAATACTGAAACAAAAATTGAACATTAGGTACACGAATAAAACCAAATCCAAATGCCTCACAAATGAACTATACATACCTATGGGATGTTGAGTTCGGTTTATTTTGAACATTTCTTGAAAATAGGGAGAACATACTGATAAAACTAGTTTGTGTGCCTGTATTAATCTGCCTTCGGCAGCCAACGTTACGTCAACTAAATCCCCACGCGACAGCAGGCCATGAAAGCCTGCTGACATATTAGCGTGGAAATTGTTCCAACATAATGAAAACTGTTCATCCGACGCCATGTTGGCGTCGGATCAGATCAATTTCACTTGAAACCTGAAACAATCAAAGATAAAAAAATAATTCAGCACATTGGAAAACTCAATATGAAAACCCAAAAAAAAACAATACAAGTTCAAGTTAGGTGTCTGAATGAAATTATACATACCTATCCTGTTGAAGTGGCAGTGGGCAGGCCATTTATGCCGTAGAACAGATGTTGGGGTAAGCGTGTTCTAGAGTGGAGACCGCTTATCGGCAAACGTAGTGTAGGACGCCCTCTGGCCAGGTGGGGTGATGACTTGCGAAAGGTTGCTGGCAGAAAGTGGATGCGTCAAGCTGAGGATAGGGCGCGATGGCGCGCGTTGGGGGAGGCCCATGTCCAGCAGTGGACTTGATAGGCTGATGATGATGATGATACCTATCCTAATAACTTTGTACTTTATAATTTCGATATTAGAAACATTAGGAAACATATATTGGTTTTTTATTCAAGCACTGCACATTATCATCCCACGTCCTCCCCGTTTGAGCGCTGTTCACGATATGATGACGCAGACTCGTCAGAAACTGTGTCGTCGGGTACATATTAAAATCTCAAAAAACATAACACCTTAATTTAAAATGTACAAACTCAAAATACCGTAATATTAAAATACAAATATTAAAAAAATAAAATGTTCAAATAACCTTACGGTTGAATAGCTCAAGCTCAAAACATCTTATTACGGAACACTTCATCTATAAATACCTGAATAAAAAAAACGAAGCCAAACATAACAAATTTTTTATAAGTTCAAAATATTCTAGGGCAAATAAAAAACAAGTTTGTGTACTGGTGATCAATCATTTTTACGTTAATTTATTAATAAAGCATTTGTTATCATTTTTATCGTAAAAATCATCACAAAATCATATTAAAACCACGAAGAAAAATTGTTATAAGATCATGATAGAAACTTCTACTTCTAACTTCACAGAAAAACAAATTTTATTTCATATTTATATATTCAAACGGTTGATTTATTTTAACTGATATTGATAGCTCAGTACAGTTTTCTATGGTATTTAACTTGAGCGTAATAAAACAAACGTACAATAGTTTATCCGCGGCTGGCTCCCCCTGTGCACTGTGGCTCAGCGGGGCCGCACCGCTAGATGCGGCAGCGGATCCACCTTCTAGGTGGATCGTGGTTTCGGACCTAGTATAGTCCGCGTACGGTGGGAGCCGGCGGGCTTGAGTATGGGGGTGCTTTTACCCGCAATGCACGGCTTTCACCGCGACGGCAGAGGTACCTGTGTGCTCCAGATTCTTCCATGGCCCCCCTTTATCCCCCCTCTATTCGGGCGTCGGCTGGAGGGGAAAGCACTGGCGGCGGGGCGTTGCGAATTTTTTTAGGGACCCCGTCTCGCTGCTAAAGTGTTGAGGTCGATTACTGTGAAAAGGCCGGTCGAGTACCGGTAAAATAGAAAATAGAAATATTTATTTACCAAATAGAATATATGCAATTTACATTTAGCAATGATTACTGCACTAAGCTCGAGGCTTGTATCGCCGTAATCTGAACACGACGATCAAAATTAAACAGGTTTCAATTTTTTTTGTTAGAGACACTTCATTTAACAATACGGTAAATAAAACAGAATTAAATGAAAATAAAAAAAACAAAATTAACAAAAACCATTACCTTTACATTACTAAACAAAATAATTTCAAATAAAGAAAGCATTGAGTTTGTGTGGGCGTATGTGTGCGGATGTGTTGTGTATGTTATGTGTGTATGTGTGTAGTGATAACGTCAATTAATTGTCCCGAGAATACTTTCCGTTCCTGGTAGGATAAGTTAAGCAACCATGTCCGACATAACCTCGTCCTTCCCCCGGGGGGCGACGTATCCATGTGGATTTCCCCACGATAATTAAAAAAAGGTTAGAACTGTGATGTTCCTTCTGCGACGTCGTCGTGTCGCATAAGTAGAGCGCCGAGCGCCAGCGCGAGCTGGACAATCCAGCCCGACGTCGGAGGTGAGGCTGCCGGGGCATAGTATAAGGAGAGAGAAGTAAGCCAACTCGGGCACTGAACGAGCGATAATAACCTAAACACGTAGGGCTGTCGCTTTAAGTTTATTCAACCTTCAAAAAATAACTAGGCCTATTTACCCTGTAGGGTGTGCAAAGCATTGGGATCTTACGAAGTTTCTTGATGTATTTTTTGTGCATAGACCCGGAGCAGACTACTTTTTTTATCATGTAATTTTATCAGTTTAGGTGATTTTAAGAATTACGGTCTAAATAAGATTTATTTCGTAACGAAAAGGTAGTAACGAAATAGTATTCAGTAGTAACTAAAAATAATCGTTATAAAATGGCAAAATATTGTAACGGCTAATGATCAATACGGCTGATATTCAACCGAGAACTAAGAGAGGTTTTGCTTGAAAAAAGTTTTTATTCAATTAATTGATGAATTTAAAGACACATCCGAAAAAAATTTAAACACGGAGTCCCCCTTAACAAAAAATACACTTATCTAAATAAAATAAAAATTATTAAATTACTTGAATTTGGAACCAAATAATTACTTTGATAACGTGATGACAGATCGTGATATAGACGCCAATACACAGTACAACACAATTTCGGCAGCAATATAAACAGTAAGCAATAATATCAAGCAAGAAAAACGAAATTACAGTAAACTAACAAAACATACTAAAACGTTGATCGACACAATACTAAATACAAGACTGGGTACATTGGAGCACAGAATACTAGACAGGAAAGTTAAACGACACATCAGAAAAATTAAGATTTTGGCTAGGAGGTGTTATTGCATCCGCCGTATAGTCCTGACCTTGCGCCTTCAGATTTCCACCTGTTTCGGTCTCTTCAGAATTCCTTAGGCAGTGTCAGGTTAACATCACGAGAGGACTGCCAAAACCGCTTGTCGCGGTATTTTGATCAGAAGCCTCAAAATTCCTATAGCAAACCTACAAGATGGCAAAAAGTAATCGAACAAAATGGTACCTACATACTTTAGCTGAATGTAAATAAACTATATTAAAAAATGTTTTGAATTTTCTTACAAAATGCGAAGAAGCTTTTTCCCCAACCTATTATGTGTGTTTACATTTATCTATATATATATTTTTTTTAATTATTCTTCAATTTGTTATTGTTTTATTGCACTTTTTATTATTAATTATTCGAATGTTAAACTGATTGGTTATTATTTTAATACTTTATTTATTAGTAGCTATTTCAATACTTGAATTTTCATTATTTTATTATTAATAATTCACTAGCAATTTATTAATTATAGTTTACTGAGTTATAATTTAATCATCAAGAATACGATTGAAAGTTTAGGAGGTTTTGCCTCTTTCTTGCCCTTTGGTTTTTTGGAGTTTCGTGATTTTGGGCACACCTTTCACATACTTTATTATGAGATCTTGCTCATCATTGTGGACCCGACGCTTGAATTCCTCGTTTGAACCTCTCATAAATGATTGTTGTTGAGGTGTTTGATCAGAAAAAGTCTAACCGTGTCAGGTTTTGACTTACTTCTGTTGCGTAACAAAGAGACAGCTACGTTCTGAGCTTTGTAGATTACTTTGAGAGGTCGGTTTTTTTCTGGGTTATATTTTACAAGTCTCATGATGTTCTCAGGCTCTGGGCATTCCGGGTCAACACGCCTAGTAGGTAATGTTTAAAACTTCCATTTCTCTGCATTCCTAAGCTTCTATCTTCACGATTTACTATGTGTTTCTAAGGAACTCCAATATTATTCTATTTTTGCTTTTTTCTTCGCGTTCTCTGATTTCTACTAACATAGATTCAAATGAGCTAAGTGTGGAGAATGGTTTGACGGTAGTCTTAGATTGTAAAGCATCTCTTTAAAGCATTTAGATTTTTATCTCTGTTTCCGTGTACTTGGTCTTCAAACAGAGTATATCAGAGTTTATTGAATTTTGCTCTCTTTATTTGTCACATCTTTTATATCAGTTATTTCGTCTTTGATCAATTGCACATCAGTCGATATTTTGTCTTTTTACTCTTTTTGATTGATGGTGAGTGGTGAGTGAGATGGTGATGCGATATGGGCATTGCCATAACTTATTAAATTTGCTTACCAAGCTCGGAAATTTCATCTTTTATTACAGCCGAGTTCTCACTGTTATCTAATTTCTTCCTTTTGTTACGAAGAGTAGCCCTTGTGCTGCCATTAAATTCAGAGTGCATATCTATGTTTGCCAAATTCATTTGTGAATCACTCCGTTCTCCGAGGCCACATCCAGCCGGTGAGCGCAGTGTGCTCATGTTGCCGTGTGTTATGCTGGCTCTACACGTCGACAAATGCGCCTGCCGATGTCATCTGCGGATGCGTCCGCAGACGTGTAGATGGGTAGAAATGTGCGTCTGTGGAAGGTATCTAACATCGGCAGACGCGTCTGCCGCCAATCCGTTGTCGGTTTTTCGGCCCACATCAAAGCATTTCCAGCGAGATGCCCGATGTCTGTCCACACGTCTGACGACGCATCAGTCAGTACGGAGTTGCGAATGCAAACAACAAACCAGACAAGATGGATCAGAAAAGTCTAAATCAAAATTTTATTTAGTCTCTCTTCAACCTACTTCGTTCTGTTTCTATGTATAGCCAACATCCACCACCTTCGTCTTTTCCATTTTTTTCAATAACTACTAGGATGCACACTCAAGTAGTAGTTAAAAGTACTATACAAATAAACAGATGCAGCAGCTACAGTCTAGACATCCATTTTTTAAAATGTTGCGACCATGTTCCGTCTGGAGAGAATTAACAGAGACTGATGGGCCAACGGACGTGTGGACGGCTCGGGGGGATCCATCTGCTGATGCATCTGCCAACGTGCGCGGACGCATCTGTCGAAGTGTGGAGGAGGCTTTTGGCGCGTATCACGCAGGACGTGCCAACGTTGACGTCACGGTGCAGCAGCAAGCGAGCCAAAAAATAGGGTGCCGTCGTTCCCCTGAGCTGAAGTGAATATCTACACTAATATTAAAAAGAGGTAACAGATGGTTAGTTTTTGAGTTTGTATATTTGAGGTAGGTAATCTCCGAAAATATAAAAAGTTACAGTATCTCTGATTGCAGTAGGCAAATATTTTTTTCAAAAACGTTAGTTATCCGTTGGAAAACTCTGATACGTAAACGTGTGAGCAAAATCAGTCCACGCGGGCGAAGCCGCGGGCGGGAAGCTAGTATCCTATAAGTTTGATATTTTACGAATGGGTCACATTGACATGACAAAACTAACGTTTACCTTGCTGGACTTTTTTTTTTCTGATGGCGCTGTCATCGACTTTCGGTAATAACAACAATCAAGGTTAACGTAGTGGTCATATTTAGGCCGTCGCATAGCTGTAAAGAGTGTATTCCAATGGCATAATTGCTAAACATGCAACGATTTCAAAGAACAATATACTGGGATCTTAAATTGTCATCAGAAACAAGCTTCTGCAATTCTGCATACATACCCCCGTCAAGGAGTGCGATGGCAGCGCCGCCATTTCATGTCTTGATTTTGTAAATAAAAATTATCTTTTCTTGTTTATTTGTTTAATTAATCATTCAATCTATATATTTGTAAATAAACGTGCCTGGTATTTATCTGAATTTATATTTTGGATTATACAATTTCAACGCATCATTTTTATACATTTACGTGAAGCGGAACGTGATTCCGTTATTTGTGGTCATCCGTCTTCACGCCGTAAGATCTATGGTTGTGTTTGTGTCAGTCAAGGATTGTTTACTATTTCGGGAAATATTAAAATAATGTGTTTAATAATAGTAAATGTTATTCCATTTTCAGTAATGGGACACTATCAGTGATGTGGTTATCAAAAAGTTTTTGTTCCAATCTCGATTAGTTCTAATAAAGTGCGTTTTATTTGGGGACGTGTTTACGTCAAGTGATTTAGATTATTTTGTGTTTTTACTGTGCAATTAAATAGTGATTGTGTTTGGATAATCCGTAATTGTCCCAAGTGTTCATGCAGTGGTGCGGTATTTATGTTTTCTGCCAGGAACTTCGGAGAAAGTAACACGACAGGCTACCATAGCAGGTTGTCGACGAGAGTACCAGGTATTGCGTTGGCTTCTATAATACGATGACTTCGGAAAGCATTACTTGCTTCTGCATCCATTGATTATGTAGAAATACTTTGTGGATAGAACAATGGTCTTGTTTTAAAAATTCACGATATTGTGGCAGCTTGTAAACATAACCTACAAACTGCTTTCTACATAAATGTTTTTCACATGGCCTGCGGTTTGTGTGCCCTGTAACATGACCCTAAATTTTAAACACTATTTCTTTAATTTTCGTCAAATTATTATTCTTACTAAACTTATTCTTTCAATAGCAAAGTACTACCAACTTACCACACTTAGATATCAAACAGATTTTTGATTATTATATTGCTGATAGTAATTATTTACAACAATAATACTTTGTGTGGTGTTCTGAACTGCATATTACGTATAATATTCAAAGCTGCATAAAGTATTGGATACAAATCATTGTGATGGGATATTGCGTGTCATACAACTTTACAATCTCAAAAATGGCTTTCGGGTAGCAGTGACATCCTGATCCAGTCTCTTTATGACAATATGTAAGAGTAAAAGGAGTTTGGATACCTTTTGACTGAGGGAAAATGATGTTGAGCACACTTTTTCCTGTTTTTTTGACAGTGCATGCAGATTCCTTTTAATTCAAAATTCATTGGTTACAGCAAATATAATATTATTGTCAATATGATTTACTAACAATCTACAAAGGTTTTTGTTTGGCAAATATTCCTGGTCACTTCTATCTGTCCAATTTTCCGAGAGTGAAATAGTACAGTATCCTGTATCTTGGGTGTTCTAAGAATCAGTAGACTCATTTTACCACTTCAACACATTCTGACTATAACCTTCGATTTCTGTTGCACAGGCATGAATTTTTTCATCTTCTTCCCATGTGTAGTACACATGCGTTCACATGAAGGCACCTTAACAGGTTCCCTGTCCAGAAAATAAAACAATTGAAAATCCATATGTATCATTTGGTGATACATCGGGCAGGGAATTGGTTAAAATAAAACCCATTCTGCTAAGGTTGATGTGATGCGCCTTTACATTTAAATGAGTCTAGTCTTTATTTATTTATCTAGGTATACTAAAAGCAATACATGTACATTAAATTTTTACCAAAGTAGTCTTTCTCAGTTAATAAACTTTTTCTTTTTTCCAATGTCAGTTAATCAGTGTGACTATTCATTCAACTTCTCTCGGTATCCATGCCTATGAAATTCTTTAATTGTTGTTGCGATGAACACAATGACCTTCAATATACAAAGACCTAGTTTCTGCATGCTTTCAACGAGGCGAGAAACAGTTCGCTGGGCGTTATTTTAGGCATGTCACAGCTTTTTCATAGTTAAAATATATTCCTACTACTTCTATTCTTACATGTCAGAAAGAGACAAAGTGAAAAATGCAATACTTAACGTGCATTGTTAATTTTTTAATAGAAGTGTGCAATCAACAAGCTTGTGATTAGTGATTATCATTGATACCTAAAATTATTAGGGTCATTATTCCATAACATGATTATGAAATGCTTAGAATATTTACCATCATGACTATAACCTGAATGGGGTACTCAGAGGCAGCTTGACTGTTGTCGTCATGCTGTACAAAACACTCATAAGCGTAAGAGAACCCCATGTTTTAGGTGGTGAGTCTCCTGCCATTGTCTAGGTTGCTTTTTTTATTGTTACTTTCCATCCCCATAGTGTTAGTCACTAATTTAACACTGTAGACAAAGGTGGTTTTGGCTAGATTTGAACTTGGGACCACATGGGTTCTAACTCTGGATTGCTTAGGCAACAACACTTATTTCAATTTCATTTGGAATTTGTGATAAGCAAATAAAACAAAATACTTTTTTTTTATAGTAACTGTTGTCAGATAAGAAAACTATATGGACTCAATAATTATAGTCTACAGTTTTTTAGAAATCAAAGCTTTAACACAATTAAGACATCTCTGCTGTAAGTGGTCAATAGATAGATACCTAAATGGTTGGATGGACCATAAGAAATATGCTCTAAGATACTTTGAACTTATATGGTTACTAGCTTTCCGCCCGCGGCTTCTACCGCGTCAACTTATCGTATATTATGACTAAATTACATGCAATCTTCATAAATTGTACCCTAGATGTGTTATTCTGATGTCAAAGCTGTATTAGTGTAAAGTTTCATCTAAATCCGTTCAGTTGTTTTTGCGTGAAAGAGTAACAAACACACATACATCCTCACAAACTTTCGCAATTATTATAATATTAAGTAAGATTTTATGGTTATATGCAACTGCCTGAAGATACTGCTACCTGCACCTACTGCTGTGTTATTTAGGCCCTCAGTTCTATCAATCTCTACATCCTAATGGGTCCACTACCTGTTCTAAGCAGTGCTTAAACTTTTATGGTAATGAAACATGAACTTTTTATCTATCTATCTATGTCAAATCTAATTAATATGTGTTTAACTGGTAACCTTTTGAAGTTAGATAGACAACAAAAGATGAACATACAAACTTCACGCATTATGCACTGCTAGCTTGGCAGCTATATGTATGGGACAGTCATTTAAATAATTAATTGAGCCTAAAATATTGATTGAGCAGCAAAGTTATTAATTAGGCATAAAATAAATCTGCCTGTCGAATATTATGCCCCTGTTACTATGCTGCTATGCCCATAATAAAATCCAAAAACAAACTGGCTGTTCGTTCAGTATAGATAATGACGTCATTATTCAATAGTGTGGACCATGCTGTATTGATTAGATACCACTGCTTATACGTGCGTGTGACACACGTCATGGCCGATGATGATGATGAACCATGCAGCTAGACAAAAGCTGTTGATAAGGTGACAAAATCTCATTAAGCTCAATGCTGATGCTTCCCAAGTAAGTTGTTAACCTGTTCTATGTTATGTATCTGTATTAGAGATAGTTAATGCTTCCATCTATAAAAGTAATTAGAGTTTTGCTCTTTTTGTGATTTCCAACAGCTGTTGAAAATAATTTATTTATTTCAAAAACAATTACCTACTTACATCTATTTTTACAGGAATTATCCTAATACAATAGCCAGCCTTATACTAATATTTATTACTTATTTAATCTATTCATGCATTTCATTTAGTTCACATATTAAATCTAACATAAGTATGTAAGTAAGTATGTGTATTTCATTTCATTAAAATATATTTTACATTATATTCAGTTTTAAATTTTACTATGTCTTCGCCGTGATTCTCATGTCCTTTTCCTTCTATATAACATTCTGTTCAACCCAATGCCACCCCGTTATCTCAAGGAGCGGTTCCAATTTCTGTATCCCATCCGTGGACGGGAAATGCGTTCTTCCAAGAAACTCCGCCTTCAATTCCCTCCTCAATCTTCCCACTCCTACACACAGTCATAAACTCCTTACCCCTATCAATCAGAGAGTCCCAGTCCTTATCCATCTTTAAAGCAAGGGTCAAAGCACATTTCCTTGCACATTCACATCCATCCTTGTTGTTCTTCCTTTTTCTTCTTTATCCTTTATATTTCCTGATCATTTTAGTTGCAACTGAGCTGATTGCTATTGTCTGTTTAAATAACGTCACATTTGTTTCTACTTTTTATATGTAGTATGTATGTATTCTGTGAATATATGTACCTAGTCCTATACTGTGTAGATATTTATAATCAAACTTATTTTATCTATTATATTTCTTGGTGCACTTACTCGCCCTTTTCGCCAAACTTCCTTTGCTTGTGGGTTGCTTGGCAGAGATCGCTTTTTAGCGATAAAGCCGCCCAAATTGTACTTTCATTTAATGTAAATAATTTCTGTACTGTAAGTTTTGTGTGCAATAAAGAATATATTATTATTCTCTTTATTTAGCATAAAACTTAGGTATAAAATTTGTACAGTATTCTTACAAAAACAATGATTTACAACAATAAAAAACAACTTATGAATCATAATTATAAAAACTAAATAATTACAATTATAAAACCTAAGCTGAAAGTTTTAAAAACAATGGTTTATAAAAATACTATAAAAACATATCATATTATTATTATTATTATCCATTACATCATATTATCTAGTATTTTTTTTTATCTCACACACATAATGTAATTTTTCTATCCCCATCCACTCACCATCAAGGTCTCATCCCGCATGCCACCGACGCGACGTACCTACTGAAAAAATTGGCTATTTACTCTTCAATCTATAATTAATTTTTTTTAAACTTCTCCTTGATGAATCTTGATTGCACCATTTGCTCCCTGCACAAATACGTCGATTATTAGAGTAGACTGAAAATCCTTGCCTGATATAAAAAGAAAAGATTGTCGTTTTTCATTGTTCTCTGAGCGAATTCACAAGGATAACGCTGTATGTGCTATGTTATAGTGGTTAAGTTGCTTGTCTATTGCATTGGATCATGTATCTGTAAGGGTAGATATAAGCTTGGCTAAATAAATAAATAATTTATCTCTATTATGGCGGCCAAATAACCACTTGTGAAAAATATCCAAAGACCAACGATTTAAGAATTCGTTTTCTCCGCGCCCGTGGCGACTGTGTACAACTTTTTTAAGAGCGCCATACAGCATACCACTTGTCATGGGCTCGAAGTGGGGATTAATATCCCTGTATTACGACACATATACCGTATACCATATACGATACAGACAAGGAATTAAACCAAGGGGTGTCTCGCAGCACACCCAGACCCGAGTCAATTCAGAAAAGTTCGTTTCCTGAATAGACCCGACCGGGAATCGAACCTGGGAACTACGGAAATCGAGGCGAGAAACCGTGCTACAACCACTACGCCAATCGTGTCGTCAATGTGCGCAAGAGGCGGGCCACTCTACCAGGCCATAACCAGCTTGTGGCATGGACGCTTAGCTTGCGCCGATTCCACACTAACTTTATGAAATGCTCTTCCGCAACTTATACTATGCGTTTCCGTATCCTATTTCAATGTTACTTCTTTTTCAGTTAGATGTTATCGTCCTTTCCCTATGATACACCCCAGTCTTAAACGATTTACTATTTTTTTGAGTCATTCATACTGCTGCGACTCTAAAACTGAACTCCGACAAATGTTTCTTCGACAATACGCAACTCTGACACTATATTAAACCGACAATATGGTACTCAGACACTACGTTTATTCGACAGTACGTGATACCGACATGACCTCACTCCGACACTTTGTTACTCCGACAGTACTTTACTACGACCTGACTCAACGCAGACGCTATTCTACTCCGACATTATGTAATACCGACTTGACTTTACCTAGACAACTAGTTTACTTCTTTGAAGTCATAATGGGTAATTACTACAATAACCAACATTAACGCCTATATACCTAAGTCGTCACACTCACACTGCTGGCCCCAAGTATCGTTATTGTTTTTTAATTTTTTGGTTAACATCATAAATGTATATTTTGTGTTTTCTATCTTAATGATATTATTTTGATAACAAAGTGCATTTTTTAGTAGTTCAAAAATCATCTCCCACATCTATGAATAATTGAAACATTATTCTCATTATTCAGTTTTACTGAGGTAACGTAGCTGCGAGAGTGCGCTGTGTTGGCGGATCAGCGTTGCGAGCTGGTGGCCGTTGTTGGAGATGACCTCTCGCTCCCGACCCTCATACCGGTCATGTTAGGGAGCGAGGAGACTTGGCAGGCGATGGTCTCCTTCTGCAAGGACGTGATTACGCAGAAGGAGACAGCGGAGAGAGCCCGAGAGGATGTTCCTAAAGCGGCCCCTCTCCGACGCAGACGGCGGGGAGCAAAAAGACGGCGGTTCGCCCGTCCTTATCCTGCTCCCTAAAAGCAGCACCGGGGGGCTATCATCCCATTGAACGGTCCCCGGTCTCAGGGGGTGTCCCAGTATACCCGGACGCCCCCGTAACCTGGGGAAGCCCGGCGCGTAGGCTGGGTCGACCGCTGGGGCGACGTGGTAATCCGTTAAGCTCCATGTCGCCCTATTCCAAAGCGGTGAGGGTATACCCGGGTGCGTTTTAGTGGGTATAGCGCCGGCTTCACCGGCAGAGAGTCACAAACCCCCCACTGTCATACGCGGGCAGTGGGACAGTGCGTAACGCATTTTTAACACTCGGTAAAAAAAAAAGGTAACGTAGCTGCGTAGTACCGAGCCTTCTCGTGGAATAAGAATACTTAGGGGCAGCAGTGTGAGTGTGACGACTTAGGTATATAGGCGTTAATGTTGGTTATTGTAGTAATTACCCATTATGACTTCAAAGAAGTAAACTAGTTGTCTAGGTAAAGTCAAGTCGGTATTACATAATGTCGGAGTAGAATAGCGTCTGTGTTAAGTCAGGTCGAAGTAAAGTACTGTCGGAGTAACAAAGTGTCGGAGTGAGGTCATGTCGGTATCACGTACTTTCGAATAAACCTAGAGTCTGAGTACGATATTGTCGGTTCAACATCGTGTCGGAGTTGCCTAATAGCATATTTCATTTTAACCAAAACTTTAAATATTTGTAAAAATATTTCTTTCGGATGTTTGAAGGTACTTTTAAAACAGTGATGAACTATCGTTGACTTGCAACGTAAGCATGTACTAATAAGATTCGTTCGTTCCACTGAGATTTCGATAGTTCAGTGGTTAGAGCAGCCACCCGGATTGTGGACGACGCGGGTTCGAATCTTGGCTGATTTCATCGAGTTCCGGAATTCGTTTTTTTTTAGTTTTCTATTTTCAGATATGATGTGATATATTTTTAGAACAGGCTCAGTAAGCCTTTGCAATAAATATCATACACGACAGGTTTCATGACATATTTTTTCCCCTAAAATAAAAACCGGCCAAGTGCGAGTCGGACTCGCGCTAGTAGCGCACCGAGGGTTCCGTACAAACCTGTAGGTATATTTATTAAAAATATTTTTGTTATATGATATGAAATTTAAGATTTTCGCAATTTTTTCTTTATCTGTGCTATAAGACTTGATGCTTCTAACCAAATTTCAAGATTCTGAGTTCACGGGAAGTACCCTGTAGGTTTTGATTCCCTTGCGAGTGTCGAAAATTTGCGGCATAAACGGCTGTATCTTTTGATTGCGTTGGCTTAGAAGTTTGATTTTTTTCACAGCTCCAAGGGTCAGTAGACCTGAGTATTTGATATAAATTCCAGCTCGATAACTTATCGCGTTTCTGAGAAAAGTGGTCTTGACAGACGGACAACAAAGTGACCCTATAAGGGTTCCGTTTTTTCCTTTCGAGGTACGGAACCCTAAAAACTATATCGTCATAACTCCTCTCCATGTTTTTTTTCGTGCTACGGGTCCAATTGTTTCGGCTTAAAGATCAATCGTTCGATGTTCATGCTTTTAACATGCCATTTGCAGCTTTTTACTTAATTTCGGGGTGTACCGCTAGCACTAAATCCTAAAAGTCTTCAGGTACTTTGCAAGTTTTATACATGTTTGGTAAGAAAGTTCCGCTAAAATAACTGCCACACTTCATACTTAAATGGTTAACCTCATTGCAATGGCTAGTGAGGGGGATGATTTTATCAACTATGTGCTCTAAATGTTAATTAACATTCATATTCTCTCACTTATTATTAACAACATAACATACCATCACGACTTTATCCCAAGCGGGGTAGTCAGAGGCAAGTGACTGTGTCGTCATGGTGAACGAAACACTCAGAAGCCTACTTTTTCACCAATGGTATTAGATCCCAACGTGGTAGGTGGTGAGCCTACCGCCGTTATCCGGGATGATTTGGTTTTTTATCGATGTTATTACATCACCGAAGAGTAAGTATAAGTAAGTAAGTAAGATACACACATCAAAAGTGTCTAGTGATCAACATATATTTTTGCAATAACTTTTCTCCTGATTGATATTAATTAAAATTTTCTTTAAGGATTCATCAAATAAAGTGTTTTCGTTTGTCTACAGTAACGTTAAACCAAGTCACCTTTGCATTAATAAAGAAATTTGCCATTTTCTTAATAAAGGGATTTTTGACATTTGAACCACTAACATTAAAGTTCGAAAAAAAGACTGAAATAACAGTTTTCTTTAAAATTTTATTGGGTAACTTAAACAATTAATAATCCGTGTTTCTACCGCGAACACTAACAACACAAGAACATCGGTTTGGCATGCTCAAAATGAGTTCATCCAAATCACGCTGTGGAATGGCCGCCCATGTTCGTTGCAACAACAAAAAAAGGTCTTCTTGCGACTGGATACCCTCCATATTCGGCAGAGCTCTTCTCTGTAGCATATCCCATGCATGCTCAATCGGGTTCAAGTCTGGCGACTGAGCAGGCCAGGGCAGGACTTTGATGTTAGCTGCGGCGAGAGTCTGTCTTACAACTCTTGCGGTGTGCGGTCGTGCATTATCATGCATTAACTGAAATAAGGGACCGATTTGCACTTGTAGAGGAACGATGACGTCTGATACAATCGTCTCAGCATAAATTTGAGCGTTGAGGTTGCCTCTGATCCAAATCAACTCAGTTCTTCCGCCGATCCAAATACCCGCCCATACCATGATGGTTCCACCACTATAAGGATGGACTTCCTGGCAGGATTTTAATCGCTGTTGGCGTCCAGGGGTTCTCCAGTGTCGTATACGTCTTGTATCCGGTCTCATACCAAAACGAGACTCATCAGAAAAGCACACGAAACGCCATTGTTCTTCTGCCCAATTTCTGTGTTCAAGAGCCCATTGATATCGAATCCTACGATTGTGCATTGCTATAGGTGGTACCCTTAGCGGTCTTCGGGAATGAAGGTTCACTTCATGCAAGCGGTTTCTGACTGTTTGGTCGCTAATTAAGTTCCCTGAAGAGTGATGAAGCGTCACGGCTAACATAATGGCGGTTATTGTTGGAGCTCTTCGAGTTGTGATTTGAATATATCGGTCTTGTCTCCGTGTGGTGCAGCGATACCGTCCTCCATGGCGCTCAGCCACGGTACCAGTGCTTCGGTAACGTGTCCAATGTCGACTGATAACACTCTGACTTGTATTCAGAGCTAAAGCCACAGTACGTTGCCGGGAACCAGCTTCTATCATTCCCACGGCTCTTGAGCATTTCTTCCCTGCTTAAATGACGTCGCCGCTCCATAATAACGTTGGTTTTAATCAGTAGTAGGGAAACAGTAGCACTAATAATGTCTTCAATGCGTTGTATGTTTTTATAGGGAAAATATTGACAGCTGATTTTCATCTTTTACTCGAATTTGATTGACAGTTCCTGTTTCAAATTATGAAATGCACCAAAAAGGATCCATATAAATTTATAAAATCATAAATTTATTACAAAGTCACATCTCAATCTCAAGAAATCCGCATAAAAATGCTTGATCCCTAGACACTTTTGATGTGTGTATTTAACAATGAACACAAAGATTTTGGTTCCGGCCAGATTTGAACTCGGGACCACACAATCCACGATCTGAGTTCAGGTGCTGAACCACTAGGCCACGACGCTCTCCGCTACGCTGTACTTATTATTATAGTCCGTAAAATATAGGTTGATTAGCATGACAGGTGTCAAATTGATGTAAATTGGTGTGC
Source organism: Udea olivalis (assembly GCA_947369235.1). Lineage (NCBI taxonomy): Eukaryota > Metazoa > Arthropoda > Insecta > Lepidoptera > Crambidae > Udea > Udea olivalis. The sequence continues at coordinate 5,363,523 of OX376349.1, read as the reverse complement.
CCTAGGGCTGGGAAAGTATTGTTGAGAAATCGATATCATATTGACACATCGACGCATACTTATATTTTTACGAAAAGTAATAAACATTTTTCGATCACATTTTACCTCATAAATACGTTGGAGGTTCGTTCGAGCCCTACAGAAAAGCGAAAAATAATATTATCTAAACGAAAAACTCTTTTACGAAACAATGGTGTTCCTGAATATTGACATAAAATGTAATTCAGTGTTATAATAATATAGCAACAATACATCTTTTTCCCCAGTGGGGAATGTTAAAATTACTATCAATAACAACAGTAAAGTCCAAAAAAAGTGAATCAATGTCATTATGTCAGATAATGGTCAAAAACCTTCGATAAACGTTTTATAAATTGCAGTGAGATGCAGCACCTAAAGGGAATACTGCTTTCATGAATAATAACAAAAAGTAAAAAAAAAAACTACTTTTAAGTACAAAGCACTTATGACATGTCAAAAAAAAAGTATATGGAAATAATAATAATAAACGTAAATAAAATAGTACAATATTAGTACATATCGTGAATATACATAATGGGAATCTACTACCGGTTCGGACGTTGCTTCTTATCGAGAAGACTCCGGCAAGAAACTCGATAGTTACTCTTTTGAACTTTGTTTGTTTTACAAAAAATAAATTCAGAGTACAGTCAATGAGAGTAGAAAAAAGAGCACAATATTGAGCAGAGGAGCAGATTATTCCTACTATGACCACAAACTTTAGTCGTTCAAGTAATCCTCTACATTATAATAACCTTGTTTCATTAACTTTGCTTTAATTGCAGACTTTAACTTGTGAAGAGGTAGATCAACAAGACTTTGAGGTATTTTGTTGAAGTATTTCACAGATTGACCCACAAATGAGTTTCCCACCTTGTGTAGCCCAAGACTGGGATTTTTCAATTTGTTTTTATTTCTGGTATTATGATTGCGTATCACTGTTTTTTTTGAACAGATGCAAGTTTTTGCGCACATACATTATGTTATCTGAAATATACTGAGCATGCACAGTTAAAATATCGATCTCCTTAAATACTTCCCTAAGCGAGTCGCGTGGTCTAAGTTTGTAAGTGGAGCGGATGGCTCTTTTTTGAAGTACAAAAATGGTGTTCAAGTCTGCAGCTGAACCCCACAACAGTAGACCATACGACATAACACTGTGAAAGTAGCTAAAATATAACTAGTCTTGCTGTTTCAATATCAGTCAAGAGTCTTATTTTTCTAACAGCACAAGCAGCGGAACTGAGTCTCCCTGCCAGGACCGTTATATGCGGACCCCATTGTAACTTAGAATCTAAAGTTATTCCTAAAAATACAGTAGAATTTGTTAATTCTAATGGCTCGTCATTCATAGTTACAATAGTATCAACCTGTCTCACATTGGGCATAGAGAATTTGATGCACTGTTTTTTTTTTGCATTAAGTAATAAATTATTACTAGTGAACCAACATAGTACTTTTGAGAGAGTATTATTTACAGCGTCAAATGCTTGCTTACCTCTGTCGACTTTAAAAATCAGCGAGGTATCGTCAGCAAATAATACTATCTCACAAATATCTTTAACATAGGTAGGAAGATCATTTATATAAATAAGAAAAAGCAAAGGTCCTAATATAGATCCCTGGGGCACTCCCATACGTATGGTGGCAAACAAATGAATTATAGTTTTATTCCATCGATGCGCAACTATCGATGTGTCCCATCTCTAGAATATTAGCAACATACCTTATAGCTATAAAGGACGTCGTAGTTTATTCGATTAATAGTTAGCTATTGGTTTACAATATCTGCCTCCGCGCGGACTAAGCTCTTGAATCACTCGGTATTTGAATCTAAAGTAGATTCTATTTACCCGACTCCTCGTATGTAAATATGTATAATTGTTTGGCACGCGCTGCAGCCTGAACGGCTTGATGGATTTTAGCTTGAGAGATGTCGTTAGATTCTTATTTACTGTGCGAGTGACACTGAGTGGGTATATCAAAATTTAAAAAAATAAAAATCCGTTTTTTGGATTTCTACCCAAGCCCTTGGTGAACCAAAATGAAGGGCTTGAAATAGTGATTCCAAAAATACTGGTTATTCAACTAAAAGTCTGAAATAAAAATTTATTATTAAAAAAAACAAAAACCTGACTGCAAAAAATTACTACTCAAAAGGAAAAACAAGCTCGTTCGCAACGTTTTGAATCATTGCGGCGGGGGTCAACATTAATCGAACATAAACATAACCTTTTTTGTAAAAGTAAGTAACTACCAAGTTATTCCCTGCTTAAAAATAATATATATACAATTATACATTTTCCGAAACAGATTATCAAACAAGCTAATTGTCGTCGTGCAAAAAGAAAACTCTGTCGCGAATGTTCAAGGCGAAAATAACGTGTAGATTAGATACTATATTTTATTACCCCGATTGCCCAAATAAACCAGGACCTTTAAATTGTTTTAAACCATACCATCGGTATTAATCTAGCTAGATATTCATTAAAAATATTTACGTACTTATTCATAAAAACTTAATAGTACATTGTTACCCTAGGGGTGAAAGTAACTTATTTAGTCCCGAGACGGGGTTTGGCGCCCGGAACGAAGTCTGATTTTCATTACAAATACAAGGAAAGTAAAGAAAAAATGAGTAAATTTTATTTTCCACTACCGCTTCAGCCTCTTCTCTTATAAAATCAGGCGTTAAATTCATATCAGAATCAGATGAACTCATTTTATAGGTACAAATCTCTGCTATACGTATAAACAAAAGTCTTCAAATCGAAAAAATAACTGAAGATCGAATTGCCGCTTTCCCGCCTATTTTGTTTGTTTATTTTTCTGTGGCTGGCCAGCTATTCAGCCATTATTTTTTATTTTCATCATTGGAAAAATGGTAAATATTTTGCCCAAATCTAAGTTTTTTAAAAGAAATTGTTGAAACTAAATTATAATAAAGTTAATTAAAATATATATATTCTTTAATCAATACTTAACTTTAAGTTATTTAAATTTTACATCGTGGCTCTATAGAAAGTTGGAACATGGTTCAATAGATATGTGAAAAAGAAGTAGTTTAAAAAAAAAAATTGACAGCTGTCATTTGAAAGTGATTCTCCCTAGGGATGAAAAGTATTACTTTCATCCCGCTCCTCAGGCAACTTCAGACCTACTTTCAGAGTATGAGTAATGAAAACTGTGTTTAAAAACTTGATAGTGAAAACAGTGTTGTTAGCCTGATTTAGGTTTCATGAATAAGGAGGTTAGGGTGCTTTTCCACCAGAGATGTGCTACGCGACGTTTTGCCACAGTACGTTTTACTACGTAACAGATAAATCACGTCCATAGAAAAATAACAATTTTCTTAATACTAAAAGCGTGCTGTCATTTGACAGACATATATTGCCAGGGCCACCTCTTTCGATATAGATGTCAGTAGTCAGTCCTTACAGTACGACCATCGCGTCAGTTCAATGGCAAAATTCGCGTACAAATGCCCTACGCGGGTGTTGACAACCAACTGCCAAATGAGATTATCTCTAGAAAGAGATTTTTTCCAGCAGACCAAGTTACAGGATACAAAAAAAAGTAGGACAAAAGAAGACAGCTGTGCACACAACTAAAAATAAAAAATTAAAACAAAAAACAAAGTTTAGACAGTAAATAAAATTACTTTATACCTTAAACACTATAACAATACATAAATAATCCACATATACACTAGAGTCTACAAAAAATAAAAATAAAAATAATAAATAATTTACTTAATATATAGAAACATTATGATCTTCCATTTTGATTAAATCTATACTTCATTTATTATAACATTAGAAATAAGAAGCAGAGGTGTTAAAATGAATGACAATTTGCATTTGACGTTGCCATGACAGACGATGACATACCTGAGTATGATCTGGCAAAATTGAAAACCCCTTCCGCCACAACGTATGAAAAGGATTATGTAACATTTTAGATTTGGTAAGTTATAGTGATAGTAAAAATGTGTTCGGATAAAAACCACTGCTTATTTTAGGTTTTTACAGCGACAATATAGTTTGATGCAAGACAAAATAATTCAACTAAGCGAAGGCCTCATGAATTCTGAAGTAACTTTACTTTAAATGAGAAAAATTAAGTGTGACAGCTGCTATATAAGTAGATTTGAATAAATTTGGCATAAATCATAAAAGTAATAATGTTCATTGTACTTTTATTACAAAGTGTACCCTAATAAGAGCCTTTTTTACTTCTGTCTAATGCTATAATGAATGGAGTATAAGGTCCCCATAGCATAGGAATGGGTTCAACTAAGCTATTTTTTTATATGAGAGAGTGCGTGCTGTTGATGCTTTCTGTGCATGCGTGGTATGCGTACTTTTCCTACTGTCGATACATCGCATAGCTCGATCCTGCGTATCCTTCTCGTACAGCTACCTTGCGTCGGCGCATCTTCGTAGCGCATCTCACTCGCTCCGTTACATAGCATATCATCAGTGGATATGGTCTGATACTTTAGTAGCTTAGCTTGCACATCCTTGCAGCATACCTGCTTAGCACCGTTCTGGTGGAAAAATTAGCCTTAGGCTCTAATGGCATCTCAGCATGGCTTTTTCCTGGTATTAGTTTAAAAAGAAATTTCGAAAACTGGAACCTGAACCTGACTGTTTTTTAGAAAATATTTCGAATATTTTCTTGTTTCATACTTTTAAGGCGCTATTTTTCAGTAGTCGGGTTTCAGTTTTTGAACTTTATATAATTCAGTAAGTAGTTAATTACAACCATATTGAAGAGTATTTATGTCGGATCATTGTTTAAACCTAGGACAATAAAATGGCACACTGTGTAGTGATGTATACACAACAACATGGTCTAGGGATATATAAAACTTTTTTAAATAACTTAAAAAGTACTGGCCTTACAAAAAAACTATTAATGACAGATTATAAAAACATTATTAAGTTCCTTTTTTAAATTCAAATTTGTATATAAAAGGTTTTGTTTTAAGATGAAATTCGCATTCATTGAATTTCTTCCGAAGAAGTAAATCTTCAGGAACTTCTAACTTCATTTGTCAAACGCATCTCCGGTGTTCATTTAATCATGCCACGTAGACACTTGACCAGGAACGAAATGTTAAGAGCAGTGGGCATGATTCAAGCTGGCGCTACCCAAATTGCGGTTTCTGAAGCCATGAGGACCAGTCAGAGCGTTATATCCAGGTTTTGGTCACGTTATCGTGTCACGGGGGCAGTGGTGGAACGGCACCGAGGACCTCAACGCATTACAACACATGTACAGGACCGATTCATAGTAAATGCTGCACGAAGTCAACCAAATGTTACGGCGATGCAATTGGTTCAAAGGCTACAGAGAGATAATGGTTTCTTGGTAAGCGGTCAAACTTTGAGAAGACGACTGCATGAAGTAAACCTACGTGCTCGTAGGCCTCTTCGGGTACCAGCGCTAAGGAGAGGCAATCGAGGAAGCAGGTTTGGATTTTATCCTGATTCGCGAAGAGTACGCGTTTGGAGAGAACCTGGACGTTGGAATCGACTGTAGCACCCACAACAAGTTCATGCATATCAAGGTGGCACGATTATGGCTTGGGCGGGAATTCGTCTCGGCGGTAGAACGGACCTCGTTTGGATAAAAGGCAATATGACTGCTCTAAAATACCGGGATGAGGTGCTAGAGCCTGTAATCTTGCCCCACAGACAGCAAATGGGACAAAATTTTTAGCTAATGCACGACAATGCCCGTCCACATGCGGCGCGTATCGTTACAAGTTGGTTACAACAACAGCATGATATCCAAGCTTTAGACTGGCCTGCACAATCCCCTGACTTAAATCCTATTGAGCATGCCTGGGATATGCTTCAGAGAAGAGCTCTTAGGAATTTCCCTGAAGATATTGTGCATGACAACCAGCTTTTCTTGCATCTTAGCAGGACTTGGGACAGTATTCCACAACAGGATATTGACACCCTTGTTTTGAGTATGTAGAACCGCTGCAGATGTGTCAGGAGTGTCTTAGGTGGATCCACGGATTATTCATTTTAAGTTTTTAACAACAAAACAACAAGTTTATTTATCAGATAAGATAGGCTATTATACAAGGTTTATTTTAATGTGTAGTGTCTTAACAAAAAGTTAATAGAATGTTAGTTATTTAGGTTTAATTGAAATATCCCTAAACCATGTTGATGTGTGTAGAAACTAAGTCAAAATTAGACCTAACAAAATCAGTCAAATTCTATTTCTTTTAGATAGTTTCAACATCACCTTGATTTTGCGACATCATTTTCCTTATGGTAAAAATAATCACCCTCTGCACAGAATGAACGAGTTGTTTTCTCGAATGACATGAATATAATATTAATAAATATTTTAAGTATCTGATAAACACATATGTTCATAGAGTGGTTTAGAGTGGTCCATTCAACTGGTCAATAAAAGTTGTTGATCTATTAAATATGTTTTATTTTGCTTTAACATCTAATATAGAAAAATAGTGCAAAATAGTTTAGTGGCAATTTATTATTTCTCATTTTTGTTATTTGTTCACAATTATTTTACATCGTTTAAAAACTTTTCTACTAAAAACTGCAATAGCTAATCGTCTGATAACGTCCTCCATGTCGTATTCGTTGCTTAGAAATTGATTCATTTTTTACGTTAGTACGGATGTGTGTCAGTTTCAAAACTAGCATTTTTCGTTTTTTTGTATGTTCACTTTGATGAATGCTTGATTTCTTTCATATTATCTATTAAAAGTATATAGCCTAGGTTATAGGTAGGTTTATAGCCTAAAAAAGGGAGAGTCTAAAAACAAGAAAATTATAACGAAAGGTAAGTAAAACAATGTATTTTCATAAAGTTCATGAAAGAGGGGTATGATAACGCGAGACGAAAAAACGTCTTGACTGTTAAAAAAGCCATGAAAAGTCTGTTTTATAAAAAAAAGCAAAAAAAAAAAATTATATGTTTCTGGATTTATTTAGATTAATATTATAGCCAATAATATTAAATAAAATTTATCAAATAAGGAGATTTACATGATTTTCTTTCGTCTAAAATCAATTGACTGAATATTATAAGATGACTTATCTTTACCACAGATTACTTAATAGTAACTACGGAACAGTTTTTTTTCATTTATTGTTTAAAAAAAACACTTTACATTATTAATTTCCAGTATTCGAAAAGCACTGAGGTTTGTGATGATACTGGTTGGTTTTCGCATCGATATAAAATAACTACATGGTACATCATTTATATTACTTACATAACATAGGTACCTACATTACATTACAAAAACTTGAAGATCTGGCTTAAGTTGAGCCAAAAAGTACATTTTTAATCTATTTTTACATAAATCAAGACAATAGAAAAATGTGGATTTTCTTAATCCTAAATGCATGCTGCCAGGCATTTGCCGGGGCTACCTCTTGCGATGGAGATGTCAGTAGTAGCTGGTAGGTGATTTGCACGCGCAAGTTAGTGAAAGTGACCTGCCTTTACACTCCATTACTGTTTTGGTAAATAACCAGTAAAACTGACACAATTTTGCCACAAGTATCACATTAAATTACGCATACACACACACGTTTTATACAAGGCACAGTACATGCAAACTAGTCAAAGTCAAAGTTCTTTATTTGCGAATCATGGGTACTTTTGATGTTTTCGATATGATAAGTATCTCCATTTTCGGCCTCTCGGCATGCAAAAAACATTAAAAACACTAAATTACACTCAAAACTGGCATAAATACCATTTCAAATCACTCTTTTTAAGTCAAAAAATTTATAGCATAGCATTTATCAATGCACTATTTTTTACCAAAAGATAGAAACTAGAAAAAATCGACCTGATCCTATGGACTCAAGCGGGATGCGAACCCGCGACCTTCCACAGTCCGGGTGGCTGCTCTTCCAACTGAGCTATCGACGCCATAAACAGATCTGTTGAATTTGTCTAGTGTAGTTTTTGTGGGAAATTTTTATATTTTTCAATAAAAATTCACCTATCCTATAGCTAGTTTCATCTTAATCGGAAGTCAAATATTTGCAAAATATTTTTTTCGGGTGTTAAAAGGCACTTGCCTTTTATGATGAAACAACGTTGGCTTACAGCGTAAAATACACTAGACAATTCACCAGGTCTATTAACGGCCTCTATAGCTCAGCTGGTGGAGCAGCCACCCCGACTGTGGAAGTTCGCAGGTTCGACTTAACAATTACGTCAGTCAGTTTGTAGGAAGAGTTTTAGTCTAGTTCGAGAAATGAGTTTTTGAAATTGGTTTATACACATAATATCTCGGGGATATTCGTGCTTAATGTTTTTTTTACCACAAATACTATTATTGTGAAGTCTCCCATAACACAAAAAAAAGTCTCGTATCTAATTCGCAACCCAGTTTCCGCGGCCGCTTCATCCTATAACTCTAGGTTGAGTGCCTTCTGCGCTCTGTACGGTTACAGTGCGGTAATGCCGCTGATCGTCAGTCACCTGCGGCTAAACTTAGTACTCAGTCATTTGGAAAAAAGGGTTATTGATCAAGGCCGAGAAATTTTTCGGAATTGATTACACTAAATAAATAAAATCCTATATCTCAGATTTTAATAAGTGCCATGGGGCTCAGTAATATTAAAAGCAGGAAATCCAAAGGAATTTTAAGCTTACTACATAAGTTTTTAGTGTAACACGACATGGTCTATCTTATTTTGATGTATTAACAGTTTATGCATCACCCAACACATATAATTTTAACTTTATTTTCTCATTCTGAATAAATATATTGTTCTTTTTTTTGGTTCAGGTATTTATGAATGGCGAATATTTTTCAAGTGAGTTTTCTTTTGTTTTCTTACTCGGTTATTGTGGTGAAATAAGTTTATTTTTCCTGTGAAAGTTCTTTTTATTTATTGTACCTATTCAAAAATATAATTTGAAATGTAAATTTTTTCGCTACCTAGTTTCTTTTTTATGGAATAAGGAAAGACAGTCACAACCATCGCGTGAACTCGACATTCGTAAACAATCGCCTAGAGATTATTTAAGCCCAGGGGCCCTAGCCAAGAGCAACACGCTACTTTCGTGTCGACATGTCAAATGTGAAAAATGTACGGGAATGACATATGCACTCGTCTAATCGAGATGACATTTGGTGTAAGTTCCATACATTTTTAAGTTTGACATGTCGAAACGAAAGTAGGCGTGTTACTCTTGGCTAGCCCTTCAGATTTGTTATTTGGTCGAGATTTGACAGTATCAGTAAAGGTTAAATAATTTGTACAAGTCTTGATTAATCGTATTTATCTGTAGCAGCAGTATCAGCTGCTGTACTTATCTTTAGTAAACGAATACTTATTTATTTTGAATGCTTTGTATATTTAAATGCTCATATATCCTGTTGGTTTTTAATTATTCTTATCGTATATCCCTATGATGTTTAGCTGTAACTATAGCTTGACCGCTATAAAGTCGACCCTCCTGATGGTGCGCGGGACGGGGGAGGGGGATGCTTTCGGCCAATCAATCACTTCAACCAGTCACCTGTCGGCTACCGACAGCGATAGACGTTCAACGTCAAAGCTTGCGCGGTTGCAGTCTTGTGTCTGCTCCACATGAGATAAATACAAAAATAAAATTGCCGAATCAGCGTAATAAAAGATTAATAAGTCAATGCTTTAAAATGTGGCGAAATATTTTCCAAGAAAAAAATTAGAACAAGCGTTTTCTTCGGGTGTGCATTCATTTCGTATTCTACATTATGTAAATAAAGTTTTCATAGTACTTTCGATGTGTTTTGATTATTTTTGTTATTGCTATTTCGTTAGTATAATGATTTTTCCAGGTGAACACATAAATGGTAAATAAGACAATTTCAGAGGCTACTGGCGTGTCTATGACAACTCTTGAAAAGTAAAGTAAAAGCGGCCGTATTTGGTCCCACGTCTAATAAATAATTGATATTTAATTATTTTATTTTTATTTATAATACTAAAACAAATACACATCTGAAGTTATACATTTCTTAAATAACAACACGGAGATTTTATTAATCATGTGTTGAGATATCTCGCCGCGGCGTAATGCCGTGTGTACTACCCCCCGCCCCGCATCTCGCGGATAATTATTAGGGTCTGTCGACTTTACGGCGGTTAACCTTTAGTGTTCGGGTTTGTGCTAATCAATCCCAGGCCACTTTTTATGTCATCTTTATTTCAGAGTCGACAATATTAAATGGCTTTGTTTTTCTTTGATTATTGTTTTATTTTGTCTTGGTTTAAAAAAAATGGAGTCTTCGGGATATGGAAGGCGATCTTTGTTAGAGGTCGGTATTAAGGCTCAACAAACTCCTTTAAACTATTATACGGTTCACGAAGTAGTAAACCACTTGATCTCGAGTCTTTTTAAGAAAATGTCGTAGGATACCAGTAAGCTATTATAATCAATTACTAAGAAATATATTAAGTAATAAGTTGTTGACATAAATACAGTAAGTAACCCGCGCCATCTCCAGTTGTAGGTGCCGTAAGCAGTAATATAAAAGGAGACCTGCACTTCATTCAGACCAAGAGTGGTCACCTGCAGCTGATCTACGAGCCTTACATCTTCGTGACGGACAGCGTGCGCAGCGGCAGGACGTTCTGGCGTTGCATGGAGTACGGCAAGCGGTGCCGCGCCAGGATCACCTCCAAAAACAACGTGCTGAGGATCACCAACCCCGTGCACAACCACACCGACAACCACATGCAGAAGATCACTAAGAAGTACGAGGAGGGGGAGGTGGTCACGTGCCCCTCCGTCTAATACTCCAACGGACATTGCCATTGAAATAAAGAGTGTCTTTTGAGTTCGTTATTTTTTATTCTGGATTGTAATTTCGTAAAATGTTGTGAAGCTGACGTCAGGAGTTCTATTTAGTATTTAGTGTTTTGATAAAATAATGATTGATAGGATCTAAAAAGTTTTAATCGTAAGCCTAGTTTTAATTAAAGATCGAAATTTTAGAAAAACAATTAAATCATTATTCAAAGTTGTAGTACGTCTTGATTGAGTATGTAACTATTGTGATGACGTAGTATTAAGAATCGTTCTATACAAACTAGGTTCAGTAAAATAAATAGTAAATATGATCATTTTTATATTTTATTGTTCCCATTCTATTTTTTTTTGGTATTATTTGTAAAGCAATATGATGCAACAGGAAAGCTGGCAATGAAAGTTTGGTACACGGTGACGCGGCGCGGAGCGGCGTCGCTTCTGGTGGACGGCTACGCGTTCACAGCCCGCAAGCGCCGCGGCGCGCGCGTGTACTGGTCGTGCCGCGCGCGCGGGCAGGGCTGCGCGGCGCGCGCGCTCACGCTAGACGGCCGGCTGCTGGCGCGCTCGCCGCACCACGACCATCCGCCGCACGAGCCCATGCTCGATGAGCACACGCGCATCGAAAGTCTCATAGAAACTATACCTTCCACGCAATAAATAATATTTATAAAGGTTACATTCAATTTATTTTCCAGTGTCCTAACTCGCCCTAACCTATCATCTTTACTTGGTCGTGAATACTCATTACTACCCATCTACTAACTAAACAGTAAGGGAAGTTCCGATTTATGAGATACTGAAACCTGGATTATATGACTTTTAAAGTGAACGCCCCGCATGTGTAGAGATATAGAGCATTCATTTCACGAGGATAGGCGGAACAGTTTTACATCATACGACTTGAACATTGCTTATTCTCTGAATATTTTTTTCGCCCGTCATCGCGATTTGAATGAAATGTAACAAATTTTATTAATTACGATTGCATGGCGACCTTGTATGTGGTTTCTGATAGCGATGGGTGTGATTTTTCAGTGGAGTTCGTGATATCTAACCGCGGGAGGCGTCATATGCGTCTCGGAGGGTTTTCTTTTTACGCGGAGAAGGTTTTTCCGGAGAAGAGCAAGGTGCGGTGGCGGTGCACGCGGCGCACGTGCCGCGCGTACGCTCACACGCTGCACGACCGCATCTTCGCGCTCAGCAACGTGCACTCGCACGAGCCGCCCGCCGCGCAGGCTGCGTTTGCCGCGCAGGCTGCGCTCGCTCCGCCCGCTGCGCCTGCTGCCGGCTCGCCCGCCGCCGCCGCCTCCGCTGCCACCACCACCGCCGCCGCCGCCGCGCACCGCGCCTTCGCGCACGCCGCTCTTGCTGCGCAGGTCAAAGCGATGCTCGATGATTAACCTCGCGAAACTAACCGGCGGCTTCTATCTAATCTTTAGTATCGCTTGTGAACGATGCCAATAGGTCTCGTGATAGTTAAAATTTTGTAGACAATTACCGTTTAAGCTAACTAACAAATTAATCACGAGTAAGTCAACATCACATCCCAATAAATTCAAGATTAACAATTTATTGGGATGCGACGTTGACTTACTTGTGATGCGGATAGATAACCAGAAATAATATAATACTTTTGGACTCAGTACTGTAAACAAATAATAGTTGATGTTAATATTCAAATCGGTGCATAGAAGTGTCGTAATTTTCTTTGGTATGTAATCGAATGCAGTTAAACAAAAGTATCATTTATTTCATGGCGATGCCTAACAGCGTCCTTAAATTAATAGTGTCCCTGGTGATGGAACTGATTCTAGTCAATATTTAAATTATTATTAAGGTGTTACGCAAAACGAATAGTTACTAATGAAATTAATATGTAGGGCGACATAAATGCACAAAAGTTGGTTTTACTTATGTTCGTTGATGTCTTTCCACAGTTCATTGTGCAGACCAATCGGATGGTTTGTATGATTCTGTTGTAGCATTTAAGCTTTCTGCTATCGCCTTCAAACGATCTATCAGATTTAAATTTAGGCCAGAACTGAGATTTATCAAAATTAAAAGACAAGTTAAGATTTTTCGAATCGATCGTAGGCAATAAAAAATAAATTATAATTTTTATTTTTAATCAGAAGACGTTTTTCCTTTATTTACTCATTATTGTTAACGATCTCTCTCCGTGTAATAGACCATAGTTATTTAAGCTATTTAAAAATAGCGCTCGCATGTAGTATTACTCATATTACTTGCGTGACGTGATCTCATAAGTTTCATCTTAGCAATAACTTGTATGTAATTATTTTACGACAGAGCTTATCTATCGGCAATAGTATACTCACTTACTGATATTAAAATCTAGTCTAATAAAGTATGAATAATAGCTGTAATAATGTGCAGTATGTACCTACTTGATTTATTTTTAATAATAAATGTCATTATTACGCTATGAAGTAAATAATCTGAATATCAAAAACAATTACTTTAGCCTAACTCCAAGTACTTATAAATAAGTACGCTATTGCTTTCAGCCTTTAACCTAACTAACTTATGTTATCAAATGAAATTTTAAACCTAAATAAGCGAACCATGCTAAGTAAACCTTTCTTCAAACTCAAACAACATTGAAATAGACATTCACAGTAAGAAAATAACACAAATATACTTATTAATAGACATTAATACTATAATAATATATATATATATATATATATATATATATATATATATATATATACAGTTTGCAGACATAATATCCATCCATTCAGTATGAAGAAAATAAGATATTAATTGTTAGTTGAGTTAAGTTCCAGGGGTTGCAATAGAATTGCCACCACTATCGCAATATCTGGTATCTGTCAGGGTGTGTGTGATTTAGTCCTAACATGTGGATGGCGAATCTTAACCTGGCGAACTAAACTAATGTTTGATGCAATAGGGAATAGCATAGGGGCGCTGAAACTATCAGCATCTCTATCTATGCTCTACCTAAGAAAATAACTAATTACACCCGCCCAACACTTTTTACGGTGAGAAATTCGCCTCCCTGCTCTAACATTGCACGAATATGTGGTTGATTGGATTGATCCGATTTAGAGACAGCGCGACCGTGTTTCATTCTGTTTGTTGTTTTCTAGAGAAGAACGTGCGGTTGTGCGTAGGCCCGGGCGGGCGACCGCGGCTGTGGGTGCGCGGGCGCAGCTTTTACGCGGCGCACACGATGCGCTCGGGCGTGGTGCGCTGGCGCTGCACGATGGGCGGCTGTGGCTGCAAGGCCTACACGCAGAAGGGCACGCTGCACAAGCTCGTCGGCGAGCACAACCACGCCGGCCGCTGCGGCAGACGCAACCTCGCAACCAAACCAACCTCCAACGACTCCACTCCCACGCCACTCTTAGTCCCGCGCCTTCCGCGCTTAGATTTCGACAATTTTGACCCAAATGCATGGGTCGTCCGCTACTAATCTACTCTAATGTTTAATCCTAACGCGCGTATTTCTTAGCGTTATTAAGTGAAATTAAAGTAAGGTATAGACCAACCATGCAAAATATTTAGATACAAGGTAAAGAAATCCAAAGCGTCAATACTGGAAAAAAAGTACAAATTTGCATGGCTATCGTTCTACGGAATCCGCACGCAGCTCCAGCTTCATAAGTGCTATAGGTACTGTTTTTGACTTTAACTATGAGGAAGTATGCAATAATTATTATAAAAAGCACCTCAATGCGCGGTCGCTGTAAACCGTACAGGACGACCTATATGATGGACTAGTCTGCTGGTCCCGAGTTGTTTTGAGAACTACCGGTAGCAATAAATATGTTTGTTTTTCAACACAACGGGTGCATATCAGAAGGAAATACTTTCCGATAGTGTAAGTCCTAGATTCGAAGCGTTAGGTAAGTTTTATGTTTATTAGACTAATGTGCCAAAGAGCGTGTCAAAGGGAAGAAATTGAGTGTAGGAGAAAAATTTGATTCTGTAGGTTCAAATTAAGTTAGTGAATATTGAAGAGTTTGTTGAAGTAAATTAGGGAAAAAATAGCTGTAATTGATAGACAGAGCCTAATATTGGCAGGTTTCCGTGAGATAGTATCATAGTACGAGTATTTTGTGCCATAATTACATAATAATACGCTTGTCAAAAATAGTACATTATTAATATTTAATTGATAAAGGGTTATAACGTAAATGGTGCGATGACCCACAGAAACAAAGATCTCAATCTAGAAGTATTTAGGTGCCAAATGTTGTTTTTTTATTATGAATTGTGTATTGTGTATTTTTGTAGATAAATTCATAAATTTATGATGATACATATTAATTCATTTGTTTTAAATAAATATTTTTAAAGTAGGTATTCTACTATTTTAAATGCGTTCTTTCCCATTGTTTCAAGGTATTTGTAACTCATTGATCTAAGTCTTCCTATGTTTTTTACGAGGAGCAGTTGTGATATGTAGAGTTATTTGAAATATTAGTTTCTCTCTTTTTTTATATTTCTCGTTATCTACTCTTAAGGATCTTCACTCATTTATTAATGCCAAATACTTTATTTATTGTAAAGTGCCAACATGAATTGCTCATCTAATGTCTCGTAGAGAAATAATCTATTATATTTTCTTCTTGTAAGTTTTGAATGTTGAAACCATGAGTTGTGTATGTGTAATTGTGCTAAATAAATAAATTAAACCTTGCCGACTTTTTATTTAAAATGAAAATGACGAAAATAAATTAATTAAACTTACTTTGTTTTATTTTCCTGAACCACATAAATGATGTACACACAGATTATAAGGTAACGTAAAAAAATAATTGTATACTTAGCCTTATTTACAAACTTACTAACTGGTATTTAGTTGTAGAATCATGTTTGTTGTAACCATTTACTAACGTCGCACGTTTTCACGTAGCACGCTTCATCCGCGCCGGGAAAGGACGTCTGCTCCTCCACCGAGGCTACACATTTCGCCTGAAGAACAACTTGGCTCACGGGCGCAAGCAGTGGTACTGCTCGTCGCGCCTCACCTCGCGCTGCCTGGCCGACGTCAACACCGAGGGGCCCGAGGGCCACGAGCGCATCGTTCGCTCGCGCTACGCCCACAACCACGCGCCGCCCAACGTCCGCCGCTTCGCCGACGGCCGCTACGTGGTGCGCACGCCGCACCAGAGCGGGCACCGCGCGCCCGCGCCGCTGGACCCGCACCACCAGCTGCTGCAGCTGCAGCACGCGCTCGCACTGTACGCCGCCACCGCGCACGCCACCGCCACCGCCACCGCCAACGCCACCGCCAATGCCAACGCCGTCTCCGCCAACACCGGCGGTAACGCCCAGCAGTCGCCCAACTCACTGCCGCCGCCCACGGCGCAGCACACCAGCAACGCTGTCAAGCCGCTGCTGGTTGACACTCCTTGCAAGGAGGAAGACTAAATGCAACGATACGACCCCGACTCTCTTTTTCAGAATGTCGACCGATTTGAAACATGTTCACGATTTAACGTGAGATAATATAATGATGCATAATATCGAGCATTTCCTGTATGCCTATTGGCGTACGGGTCTTAGCGTAACTAAATATGTAGGATATTTTTATTAAGTAGGTTTTAAGGGGATAAGGTGTCGTTTAAGATTCAGCGATGGCTACTGTTGGGTAATTATCATCGATAACGTGTATGTATGTTAACCATTTAGTGGATGTTGTGGTGTTTTGAATGTTACGGAGACCAGTGAAGGGAACAGCGAGTACCAGTAATATACCAATGGATATGTCGTGACGTGCATAGGTTAGGAAGTCTCGTCGAGACGTGAAGTTATCCTTATAGGTGTGGGTTATTTATGGAATCGATTAGGATTGATAAGTGTGTAAGAACTTTCTGCATGTAAAATGGTGTCATCTCGTATCGATGTCAGGTATAGATAGATGGTTATTATCCGGAATATGGCCGATTTTAGCGTTTGATTTTGGCTCAGTCGATCCGTGCAGCATCATCCGTATTGTTGTCGCGCCAAGCAGGCCGAGGGAGGTACTAGCAAGATCATAGGTCAGGCAGGTCAGGAATAAACTAGAGAGTGAACGTAGTGCGGTCAGAAGACGCCACGACACGAGACACGAGTGTGCTGAAAGGCCGGCGGCATCGCCGTCGGCGCCGCGTCGGTGACTGAATACGAAAGCTCTGTTTGAAACAAGCAATATTGTTAGATCCCCAGACTGGTACTTAGAAATACTTAATTTATTTTGAGATTTGTAACTTTACAAAATTTCAAATATTGCTACTTAGACGATTAGATATCCGCCTCCTTAATCTATAAGAATGTAACATCGGCAGTGCCCGATGTTGCTCAAAGTACTTACCTTTGGTGGTAAACGCTCCGCCTCTGGGCGAGAGCGGAAGCGCGCGCGCAAGATGTATTCGATGTTGTTGTGCTCTTTAGGATTGATTTTAAGTACTTAAGCTCAATCAACCACCGCTTCACTTTTTTATACGGGTTTTACAGATTAGTTTAATTATACAATTTTATATACATGATTGAATACTCAGAAGCTTTACTCGAGTGAGGCGCGTAGCGTAAGTTAGGATAAGTTAGGCTACAGGGCGCGCCGGGCGGGTCTCCGCGCAGGGTCCGGCCCCCTCCCCACTACATCTAGTTATTATCGGAACTCAACTACCTCTTTACTTAGTTTTAACTTGTATTCGATCGTTCAAAGTTGACGAATAATATAAATGGGCACTTTTTTGAGACTGTGGTCTGAATAAATTTTATTGATTGTTTTATGAAGGAATAATTGGTTGCTCTACGGATTTATAATATTCAGCATGATTGTGGTCCTGCTTTAATGTCTACCACTCTGATTTAAGTACAAATTTTTTACTAATTTAATTGTTATTTAGATCTTACTTAATTATTTTGGGTCTTGTGATTTGATGGCATAATATTGAAAGATTAATATGAATAATGAATATATCGTATAGATGTTTTATTAGATCTGCCGAAGTGTGTATCGAACAATTAGGATGAAATAATTTCCGATTAAGCGTAGGATTGAAGTTATTCAGGAAAGTATTAAGAAGCCGCTTGATCTGAAATTATTTAATATGATTATAATATTATGATTATTATAAGATTACCTAATTATATTATCTACTTGTACCTTTGATGTATTTATTTCTATTGTACACACGCCAACGCTGTTGGCGCAGCTACCTGATCAATACTGTGTCAATACTTAACTAGACCAAATACTTACGACGTTTAAGGGCTTTCAACCCGTGGCGGTAGATTTTGTATATGTAATTGCGTAACACATAATTAATTATTATAAATATTCATAAGTTTAATTGTATATTATTACGTTTAGAGCAATGACAATATAAGTCAATTATTTAAGATACGATTTATGATTTGGTATTTAAGGATTTTCTCATCACCTCCGTACATGTGCAGGAACTCGCACCGGTTCGTGCGACGTATTCGGATCGCTTGATATCGTGTATTTTTGATCGACTTGATGTAATTGAATATTTCTGAATGATAATTGGACGTTGTTGATCTAAAACGATCCAATCCAGAACTTTACCAAAAATTAGTTAGTAAAATACCAACATAATATTCCTCGTAGTAAGAAAAATCACTCTATAATTCAATATACTTAAGAATTTATTCTTAATTCAAAAATAGAAAATCAGAGAAACTAAGAATAAGTACAGTCTAAACAAAAAAAACCTATTCTTAGCTTCGGATTTTTTTGCGATTAACAACGTCCAATTGATATTGATAATTGTGATTTTGCTGTATTTGCTCACACTAATTGTTAACTTATCTTATCGTGAATCTCTTAGGTAGTGCATCGGAGTGCATGCGTATTAGTAACCGCCCGCCACGGCTTGACGCTGTCACGCGCTGTCTCGCGCTGTCACGCGCTAGATCTACATACCTGCTCATGACGAACTATCTACCTCATTCACTGTTAACTACTCATATACAGTCAAGTCTTAATCATAGCGTAATTTTATTCTTATACCATTATATAAAATAATCATAAGGTTTGGTTCATGTACGGGGTGGGTACGTTTTGTGGAATCAAATTAAATTGTACTTATAAATAACCGTGAGTTTTATTTTTACTTTCACAATTTACTCCGATGATTGTAATAAATATGGTATAATTATGGTTGTTTTTTTTATATTATTCTCCATTTTTGGTTTTGGGGTCATTATTTTTATTTAAAAATGTAAGGTTTCCGCTAGCAAATAACTGACAAATTAATTTGCTGCAGGTATAAAATTTCTCAAGTCTCGTCGCGGGAAGATAATAATGATGGTGAACACGTTTCCGTTCTGCGAGGAGTCCAAACTGAGGGATAAGGTCATCTGGAGGTGTACGTCTAAGAAGACGAACTGCAAGGCGCGGATCCACATGCTGGGCTCGAACGTGGTGGCGGTGAAGGGTATGCACAACCACCCGCCGCGCGCGCTGTGCCTGCCCGCGCGCCGCGCCGCGCGCAAGCAGCTGCACGCGCTCGACGCGCCCGTCTCCATGATGCCCGTCTCGCCCAACCTGATGGACGCGCTCGCTTTGCAGTCAGAGCTCAAGTGACAACAACCTAACGTCAGACTTAATGCGTTAAAGCCCATTTGACAGAATCATACTCAAGTCATAGTTCTTGATAAGAGGTTCTAAAATATTTGTTCATACATAAAGGTCACTTAACATTTTTCAGCAATTGAACAAAATGAAAGTTATTGGTATTTTTAAACTTTTTAGAGGAGATAGTTAAAATGGACTGAATTAAATAAACTCTGTTTTATTAGCTAGGATCGTTAATAATAACTTGTAGATAAAATGGCTATGGGTGAGTTGTCTGAAAGGCCCAAATTTTAACTGAACCCATAAAATAAATTCCAGAAAATGGTTATCCTAATGTGTAGATAAATATTTATACGATTTCTTAATAGTTGTAAGTACGTTTAGATAAATAAGTGACAAGACAATATTTTAGTCATAAGCGCTCTTTGCGAAGAATCACTGAATAGTATAGCAATGATTTTTCAGGCGTAAACAAGGTAGATAAGAAATAATTCTTCGAGATTCCATTCCATTCACACGCTGCCTTTAAATTAGGTTAAAACTGGTGCTTACAATAGAGGTTGACTTATGTAATAGTTTATATATAAACAAATATAAAACACTTTGTAAAAGTGATGTTGCAGGAATTTTGCTCAGACTTAAAGTGCCTATGTGGACATGAGAATAAACTTCCCTGAATATACCTAAAGAATAAGCATACTGCAATCCATGTAAAGTTGTGATAGGTACTATACATTAGAATTAAATATTTTGTTAGTTACAAGTTTTAATGTAATTTTTATGTTGTACTTATGAATTATGATATTAATGTTATGAACTCGATCGTTCTGAAATTTTGGGAAAGAGAAGAAGTGCCTTGTATTAATGATGGGACCATTGTCAATTATACTAAACATTCCGTATTTTAAATTTTAGCTGGTCTTTTATGTGTTTAATTTCAATTTTGATATCTTTATATCGATTTACACGATGTTGAATTTTGTTTAGAGTATTACTTTAAGTTTAATTAAATATGTTTAATTTAAAAATATGTGTACTTTCTTTTTTTAAACATGAAATAAACAACATACATTGTATGTCACATCTTTCGGACGTGCTTGAAAGCTGTTTTCAAGTTGTGATGCGTGGATAAGGAGGTAATGCTACGAATGTTCTCAGGTCGTCCTCAATCAGAGACGGGGCAGTTCAAGTTCGGTCGCGTGTCGAGCCGCCTGGAGCCGATGATCTGCTACGGCGACTTCAGCTTCGTGAAGGACCAAGAGTTCACTAACGGCAAGACGCGCTGGAAGTGCGCGTGCGCCGGTGCCTGCCCCGCCAACATCTACACCATTGACAGCGAATTCTTGAAAGTATTATTGGACTAAAAATATGGTTCGAAACTACTGATCCGATCGTGAAAATTCTTTCACCAACGGATCAGTAGTTTCGGACCATATTTTTAGTCCAATAAAAAGCTAAACTCTTCAGGAGTGATGTAGGCTATATTTTATTATGAACACAACGATGATAATTAGAGAAATTCGTCCTGTCCCAGTGTATTTCACGTTGTAAGCCAACATTTATAGTTACATTTCATTATTTAAACGTTGTTGCATTGAAAATGTATTATCCTTTTCAACCAGGTGTCCCATCTAATAACACCGTTCGATATTCATCTGTTTATGAGAACGTAGGCTTGACGTCAAATGCTGATGGTGCCTGGTTAAATGGTTTTCCCTGGTTCCTAAATTCAATATGAAATAAAGTTACAGTTCTGAAACTCTAGTACTATCTTCTGTTAAGCCAATGTTCCATTAGAAGAAAGTTAGGTAAACGTGTAAATAAATGGTATCCATAAACCTAATCTGATTTCAATTCTATTCCGTTTCCTGTAACGGTTTACCATGAACCTTCGCATATATTCCAGGTTTAGGTCTCCTGGCAGCAGCATACGTGCCGACAGGTAGGGGTAAGAAGTGTTTGATACTGGAAGGTTTCTCGTTCGCTGAGTCCACGCCGACGTACTGGGTGTGCTCACGGAGGAAGACCGCGGGCTGCGCCGCCACCGCGCGCACCAACCGGCGCGGCGAGGTGGTCGCGCACTATAGCGAACACAACCATGAGCGCCCGCGGTTCTACCAGAAGACCACCAAGAAGATAATTCGAATATAATTTTTATTCTAGGTTTTTTTAATTTGTCTGAGATATTTTTTGTTTATTCAATTTACTAAAATAAAAAGGATGTGATTTCAAAGCACACTGTATAGCAATTTATTTTATGACTGCCGTTATGTGGCTGTTGTATAGAAACATACGTCGATCTTTTCTAATGAAATCACTTTCTACGATCCTAAGACACGTCCTGCGCATCTTAAATTCTCATTCATTCTTTCACAAGTTCTCGCCGGTTCAAGGTAAAGTTGACTTAACCCTATATAAAAACGTATTTAACTTGCCCGAGCTAGTACCGAGGTGCAGAAAGCACGCCAAAGAAGTATAGGAAATGAATATAAAACCAACATAATTAATCCAAAATAGAGCGATGCGAGTATTGAGTAAATTGTTCAAGTTTGACGAAGATTGGTGCTTCTACATAAGATTTAACTTGTATGAGCGTTCATCATTCGTAGATTCCAAAGCGGCCGGTTGCAGGCGGTCTGTATCCACCGGAATCCTGCGTATGAGCGTTTTCTTCTGAATTTTCCTAAAACTTAATACCTTCAAAACTGACTCTTCCACTCAGGATTCTAACTATTTATATTGTGTGATGATGATGATTAATGGCGACATCTGGTATGGCCCTGTTTGGTGACTTAAACGTGGGCGTATGTTGGTAATGTTTCTTGATGTATCAGTAGAATTACGTTCGAATATTAATGCTTCGTATTTCTTTCAGCCTTCTTTCTACCATCAAGAGCTGGTAAATCTATCCTCATTTTTCAATACAACAAATTTTGGGTGAACAACCAATACCGAGACAAGCTGAACTGGGCTTGCCGGGATAAGGATACGAAGGGATGCCTGTGTAGGGTGCAGACTTCGCTGGAAGGCCACTTCATTCGGGTCAAGGGGGGTCACAATCACAAGCCCAATTTTACTCCAGACAACTTTTCAGCGCCGGCGCCACAGGAAAAAACTAATGTTTTTCTCGTTCCTTTAAAAAGTGAAAAATTTCATTCAAGACTCGATTTTTGTGGTAAGGATCTGCCCAAACTGAAAATCACAAAAGTGAAATCAGTAGTATTATAGCCTTTGACAGCTCGAAATACAGTAACTTCGATGGCTGTGATAAAAATACATTCATTTTAAGAATTTAAATTAAAACTGTTTTTGCATTCCGGTTTTCGAAGTGATTTTAAAGAGTGACAATAAGAAATTACAGTAATAACTATAAGTTAGTTTTATGAACCGGACTTTTTTGATCTCTGACGAGTGATGGTGATTCAATGTATAGTTCGCATCAAACTTCTAGTCCACTCTGAAGTGGTTTAGGAAAAAATAGGAATGCGGGGCTTGGGACAACTCGAGAAGTTCGACGCGAACTATACCTATCGTAAATCTAGGACAGGCACTTACTTGCCTTCTACTATTTTGCGAATCTCGAATATCTCATAGGCTTTAAGAATGTGTGTGTCATATTTTTTTCCTGTCATAAAAACTGATTGAGTGTCTTTTTAGCTGATAATTAAGTCTTTTTATTGTATTTTTGTACCAGTTTATTTAATCATGATTAGTAGTAATACAGTCACAATGTTTTGAAACACTTACTTATACGTGCCTAGTGTAGTTTATAATATAAGAGTTAGGATTAGGAGTATTGGAAACGCTCGAGGTATCGTAGGCTAGCCAGACCACAGATCAAGAATATTTTCACCGATTTAATAAATCTGTAATCTACACTGATTTTACTCTTCATTATGTAGTCGGCTCTTACTTCTTTTTTCTTATGAACCTATTTTTAAATTCGTTATATTCCCTATTATAGTGAGAGCTGAGCTAAGGGAATATGTAACCAATCATAAAAAAAAACGATTTGGGAAATAAATTCAATACTCAACAAGATTTTGGTAAAGAATTTATACTGAATAAATTAATATAATTGTAAGCTCAAAATACGAATCCCAAATCAAAATTTTATTCTGATGATGAATGCCATAAATTAATTATTCATTTGATTGTAAGACTTTATGAATTAAGTTAGAATAAAAAGTATTTTGCTCTACACTGGCTTTTTTATTAATAAAGTAACCGACAGGTATAGTCCATAAATACAAAACCTTTTAGTCCCTACATTTATTGTAATGATAATAAATTATTAAGCTTCAGAAGTAGTGTCGGTATGAGAATGTTTTGCAGTTCATTGGGGTACGTCGCGTTTCGGGAACCCTGTGCTGGTGATAGGCGGGCAACGGTTCCGGAAGAAGTATCCTACGCCAAAGTGTTCCAACAAGACGACTTGGATCTGCATCAAGTCGGACCACGGCTGCAAGTGCTACGCGGTCACGAGGCGCGACAAAGTCATCGCCATCGGATATACCCACAAGCATGATTTTATCAAGAAGCGCACCAGAAGCACCAGAAGGTGCAAAAGAAAGAATGGGTTAAAATACGAACCCACTTTATATGAAACGCCGGAGTATTATAATCCGTTTGATATTAGCCCCAGTTCTTATCAGGACTTGTTCGCCTCTATATTTTCATAGAGTTCAGATAAAAAAGTAGCAGTTTAGATTTGGTTAGCTGTACTTGCAAATACATAAAGTTTTCCGAATACATTAAGCTCAAGTCGAAGCGTAGTTTAGGTCGGTTTGTTTTACATACCGGATAACTTGTTGAAATGAATAAAAACTACTATGAAATTTTCGCAATATTGTTAGGAAGTTTTAGGGAGGAATTAAGAAAATAAGGGTCCGTTTTGCAATATGAGCTGTGCTGTGAGTGTGAGGTGCTAGTGAGTGAGGACTCTAGTCTGGCAATCAATGTAAGTTTTTTTGATGAAATGTTCGTTCATGATTATATTTGTCGTTTTCATTTATTCGGTTTTTCATTCCTGATCCTAATTCCTCAAAATTCTAATTTGTAAATAAAAGTTTTATTAGTTCTAATCGGTATTTATATTCGATCCGTGAAACGGTTTGATTCGGCGGATGGTTACTAATGTTGCCGGATAGTTGCAGGCGCTACTCAAGCTGAGACCCCGCCGACCCTCGGGCTGCCGTTTCCTTTCCCGTGTTTTCCGGGGCAGTTCCGCTACTGCCTGAGCAAGCGCGGGAAGCCGGCTATCGAAGTGGGCGCGCACAGGTTCTGCTTCAACGGACGCGCGGCGAGCGGTAAGGTGTGGTGGCGCTGCTCGCGCAACCCTCGCTGCCGCGCCGCCGTGCACACCTTCGGCCTCAGGGTCGTGCAGATGAACAGCGCGCACACGTGCGGGGTGCGGGCCACTCCACTCAGACCCATGTTTTAACCGTCATTTCTAACTGTTTGTTCACTAACGATTTGATTAGTGAAGCCTTGGATTTCCAGGCGTATCGCTTCGTAGCGAATTTGCATTTAAGGTAATGGTTGGATGAGACATCACGGCTCGATAGTGCGTTCATAGTGATGTCAATCAAAGTCAAGAACAGGACGCCATTTAGAAGCTGTTTTGGTATCCGAAGATTGTGTTTTACTATCGGAGTGGAACTACTAAGCAGTGGGGTGGTGACTTGAGCGATAATAACATCCACATAGGAGTAAACGCGCTGGGCATGAAATTAAGCAGTGCCATCCTTTGCTAGCTTTGAATGAATTTTTAATTAATCGAAAATCAGGCTTTACAAATGAATGATTAAAAGGTGTTAAAGTGGCAGATTGAAATAATTCAATAATACAAATTCAACAAATGCAAAGCACTAAGCAACTGAATTGCATAAAAAATAGTTTTTTCCCCCTCTATAAAATAACTGTTTACCGTCTCACCACGGTAATCTGCGCCGCTCTGCTCTACTTCGGTATATAGTGAACCATAGAAATTAATAATGATCTGGTCAAATAAAGGCATAATATAGATATTAGGGATGGTTAGGATTGCATTTTTCTAAATAATATATAAAAATTGTTGATGGGTTTAATTGTTATTAATGGTTGATATTTCAAGTCAATTTGAACGTCATCGATTGGCCACCGGCGAGTAAAATGTTGTTGGATACTGGCACAGTTTTGATCTCAACAAGATGTTGGTGTGTGGCGTTTTAGCTGGATTTAAATTTATTCTTTCGAATGGAATGTTATCTTGCTCTTGTGCCTTTCTGCCGGTGGACCACTACACAACCTCCAACAACTGTTACGCTTTTACCTATTTCAACAATGTATACTCATGAGATTTGGCAAACTTTAGTTTGCAGAGTTAGTTGTAACGTTTAGCGATATTCTCCAAAGAGATTATTATGATGTAGACCTAACATACTACGGTAGATATTTGTGCTGTGTAAAGTATACGATTATTAAATAAGCTTAATTATATTGGCCGTTTGCGTACAAACGACGTGAGACTGTTTGATCAAATAAATTGGATTCAAGTTCTACTTTTGTGATAGCTCTCAAATATTTTACTAGACTGGGAAGTTCTAATTCTTGTACTTTGTCAATTGGTGTACCAGTTACATTCGCTTGGCTGGGTACTAACTTTAAAAATGGTTGAAAAATATTTCATTGCTGTGGTTTAATCAACAAGTTACCCATCAGGGCTAACGCCCTACTCACACTATCTCTCAGGTTCTGTAGTTATTTTCTTCATTCAAAGACTTATTATATCTACTTAGCGTTCAGTTACCGGATCATCAGAGCACGTCTGATTTTTCCTGATGTGTCCCGGTTTTATGAATACAACCAGCTTTCAGCAAGCATTATAAAGAGGCTAGTACCAATCAACTGCAGAGCACTCGTTTCAATGGTGGAGACGTTCACTAATACGATGCAGAATAACAAATACTGCTTGCTGCTACAGCTCAATTGAATAGAGTAAAAGAAGCTACAAGGACTATCTAGTGTTATGTTTCTGAGAACTCAAGATATTCTGTGTATTAACGTCTCAATCTGCTCTTCCGCGCGCAACGGTTCTAGCTGTAGTTGACTGTACAAAGTGATAGTTCTCTTATGATATCCAAGTATTTTTATACATTATTTTTACATGTTTTTTTTACTATTTTATTCGTGGATTTGTACATAAAGTTATGGTTGTTGAGGGGAGCACAACTCCCGACGATTGCTTTAGTTTGCGACAGGGAAGATACGGTTATGTTGGATGCTGGAGTTATGGAGTCATGTCATGTATACGATTTTATATATGTAATGTAACAACTTGTTACTGTAGGAAACGTGCATTTATTGATTATATGACATATTATAATACTCATTGTATATGTTATAGTCGTAGGATTTTATTTAGTGAGACTTTCTTTTTTTAATGTGTTAAGATATTTTAAATAATTTTTGCAGTTATTTTTCTTATTATGTATCTGATGATTATTTTGTAAAAGATGATTTATTATATATAGCCCTGGCTGTACTTACACAAAGAAGTTTACAATGATGTTAACCGAAAATAATATTTTTACCACGTGATTTACCATGTATACGATCGTATTACTTATGTTAACCTTTGGAGTATTATTTTGAAGTATTATTTTTTGTACGGTGATAAGATATTATATTATTATTTTAGTCCTGAAAGTATTATGGAATAAAGGTAGCTATAAGCGGCAGTTGTCGATCTGAGAATGTTTATGCTATGTAGTGATGCTGGTGTAGAAGGAGACAAGTTCTCTGGTGTGTAGGTACAAAGAAACGATTATATTGAGCTGATGTAATAATACGCTTATTGTTTTTTTTACCCAAACTTCCTTAAATATTCCTAATGTTGTTTTTTTATCATCGCTTATAAAGTCAAGTTTCGTCCATGAACCTATTATTTTCAGCTGTATATCATGAAAGAACTTGTACGAATTAATGTCAAAGCCCTCTAGAACCACTTCAGTTCTAGGAACTAAGCCATCTAGATTTCTTTTGTATAATCAATCACATTGATTTGCTAGAAATCCAGTGCCAATGACAAAGTAGATGGGAAATAGGCGCAGCAATGTGAGACCAGGTAAAGAGCATGACTTATTTTCAAGATTAAAAAGCATGATTCTTGTTGAATTAAGCATGAACTAATAACTCATAGAACAAAAAAAAAGTTAAGTTCAAAGTGGCTAAGGGTATCACCATAAGTATAATTGTTCAATTGTTACAGGATGGTTCTACATTCGGTCTGCGCGTGGAGGCCTTCACCTCGTAGCCGACGGGCATATATTTTACGAAGACGGCGGCTCCCATCCCCGTCGGGTGACCTGGAGGTGTGCCAGGTCCTACCAAAAAGCTGAACGGTGCCAAGTTGCCTTATGCCTCAGGGACGGACGTCTAGTCTACTTCAGAGGGTGTCATAACCACCCGGCGACGTACAATCCGGCGAAGCACGATTCTAGGAAGTTTGAAGTGGACCCAATGGGCAAGTACAAGATAGTAGCGAGTCCATTGCCGCACCGGCTGCCTTTGGTGGCCGCGCCGGCGCCGCTCGTGCCGCCCGCGCCGCATGCCGCGCTGCTCCTCTAGGCCTGGCGCGACCTCCTCGTCCGCGGTCTTCTCGACGGAAGACACTGACCGTGGCAAGGAGCGTCGCCTTGTTTGAGCAAAATCTTCTCCACGTTGAACGTTTCCTTACCGCCTTCACAAAGATACAAAAATTACTTCATCTTTCAAAATGGGATTCGTGAGAGAAACTTATCGTTATCGCTTCTATTTCGTGCTGTTATTGGCGTGAGATATTTTGTAAAAAAAAAATGTTACTTGTGTGCTCTGGTCTTGAACTAAACCAAAAAATATTGTAAGAATGATGATAATTGCCGAGCAGAGCCAGAGGCAAGTTTTGTGTCTTCCTAAAAACTTGTAACTTCCTGCGAAGTGACCAAATGACTCAACAGGTTTATAATTTGACGTATTTATTAGACTAGTTATATCAAAGAGTTTGTGAGATTATTAGATTTTTAACAACCAGTTTAACATTTTGGTGAAAATTGCTATGTTTTTACTAGAGCTAACCGTATGGGAACTGTATTTACACAAGACCGTTCCAAATTAAAGCACCAGTTAATTGGTTCTAGTAAATGCTAGTGTTAATTTATTGTAGCTTTAAAATTCCATTTTGCGGACCTTTATGGTTGTAGATGATTGTTGCGAGAGTAGGCGTCTGCTCAAGTTCTCTATTTAGATGTTATTATGATGATGAGGTTGAGGTTGCGAGTTGCAACAATCGGGTGGATCTATGAGACGCTTCACGGTCGCCTTGCCACCATGCCTTAGCGGCTAATGTTTAAGTAATTATACGAGGTCTATATAATATAATCATTGTATGATCTAAACGTGCAATATTCTCTTACCAAATGTTTAGAAATTATGTATACAAACTGTATAGCTTTAATAATAGTGTAGCCGTCTTGTTGATGCTTTTTATAAAATTATATTTATTAACCGCGTCGTAGATTGCGGAACGACTGATAGACGATGTTACCAAATACTCCAATATTTACGATCTGTATTTAGCCGTAGAAGTAGATTACGTAGGTATAATGATGTACCAGCTTATGACTAAAATAATACAAGCGATAGTTTTTTATGATATAAACAAATTAAATAATGTAGATTGGCCATATTTGTACATTAGACAATTGAGAGTATTTAGGAGAGTACTTATGTAACCGGTTTGTGTAGGGTCGTACGCATAGTGTATATTCAACACTACTGCGACACTAACTCGTATATTGTAATCATAAGCTTGAGTCGATTTTCTTGTACTGCGTTCATTCATTTAGTCCTTTGGGTATTTATGGCTTATTATATGTTTTGTAATGAAGTTGACTCGATCTAAAAAATCCAATTAATTTTAGACACACTCAACAGCTGAGTTTAGAGTATGTTTTGTTTTAAAAACGATTATTTTATTTACATTGTTTTAATAGTTTCATGTAAATTTCACTGCAATATTTATAAAATATATATGATTGATTACCAAAGCCTTTACTCACGATCTTAATAAAACCCCCTTTTACTTGTTTTTACGTGGATATTAATACATAAATCTCAATTAGACGTTCGAATCACACAAGATTTTCGATTACATATTTTCGGACCCTGCGTCTGCATATCAAAATGTTACAACTGAAATTTCGTTAAAATTTTTGCAATATACTGCCCGAAGATAAATTTCATGCATTGGGTGACGGTAAAAAGGTATTTAATGCTTTGTTTGATGCAATAGTATTTGATTGACTGTTGGTAAATGTGTTTAGTGTGTTTGTCGCCGGACCCCCGCGACGGACCGCTGCTCAAGATGGCTGGCCGCTGGTACCGGCTGGACGGCTGCTACCGCGCCAAGCGCCGCTGGCTCTGCGCACACGGCTGCGGCGCGCGCATCCACACCACCGGCAAGAAAGTCGTCTTCGAGGAACTCAGGCACAGCTGCAAGAACAATCACACCATTTGACTCTTGACTATTGACGTCTTCGTTCTTACGCTCATTATTATTAAATGGTATGCCGCACTAGGGGTGAGAGATTTCGTTTATAGTTTAAGATGTGGTTACGTTTGATAGTTGTATTTTTTTTAGCAAAGTTTGAGTAAGCTTATTGTTATGTACCCAAAGTGGTTCGTCGGTATGAGATGATCAGACGCATTTTTTTTATTTTATGCTTTTTATTCAAGAAGCGTCGTACATACGTGTGTAGTGTACTTAATTGTTAGTTTATTGCATTGTTATCGCAAACTTCGTTTTTGATATCCCACCGAAGAGCAAAAGCTCTATTCATGAACGTCAAATTAACAGTCAGTTTAATTAGTCAACCCTCATGGGTAGATACGCCTCAATGATTACCATTATGCTCTCTTTTTAGATTTAGTTTACTTGTTGTCACGTGCTATGTTAGCTACAGAAAATTTTAAATTTACCTATCCACAATCCGAACCGAGTTTCATAAACATTACGTTGATATGTTATAGTATTTTTGTAGTTAACATTAAAATACTGTTGCTGGTGATGTGTATATTTATCGTTTAAATAAAATATTTTATATTCAACGGGTCTATAGTATTCTCTACTGGTGTAGAAAATTAAATTTTCGCTGCGGAACTAACATCGCGTCCGTGTTGCAGTGCAAGTGATATACAACCAGACGGGTTATCCTAAGTTGAAGCTGAACGGCTACTTCTACCGTCCGCACAACGCTTACCGGAACCAGCCGAAGGTGCTGTGGTACTGCGCGGCAAGGAACAAGTTCCAGTGCAACGCGACGCTGCGCACGTACAACCGTGAGGTGGTCTCGGTCGCGGGCGCGCACAACCACGACCGCTGACAGACGCGTGCGCGCGCGCCTATAGACCGGCGCGCGCGCCACCTATCCATGGGACACATTCGCGAGATATTCAGACTCTATGGCGAACGCTTAGGTCGACCCACTGCGGATTGTTGATTCTATTGAACACTGACATGGAAAAAACAAAAGTGTATCGTTTCTAGCTGTATTTTGATATTCTGTAAATAATACATAGAGTTAATCGAATATTTAGGGTGTTGAAAATATAGCAAAAAGACAATATAATAATTATAGTCACAAAAACAGATAATTCTTCATAGTTCGCTGAGACGTTTTGGCGTACGTGCTAGTACGAGTTTGACTCAATTCTGTCTGTTTGCAAAGACTACTGCCATAGTAGACTAAGATGAGCGATAGTTTAGTAAAACTTTGGTAGAACAGTTCCTATGATCTCGTTGTTAATGTAAAGTCTCGTGTATAGTAGTGGAAAATTAAGTGTATTTATGAATCTCATATAACTGGTAAACCGTTTGTTAGGGCTTTTTAAGTGTTAGAAACAGTGTCATAGTCAGATTTCTGAAATAATTTCAAAACAATTATTTGTACATGTGTTGAATATTGTATAAAAATATTTATTATAGCCATAGTATTTTAATTCATAGAAAGTAGCAATAGCAAGTAGAGCAGAATGGTAATCTTGATATTTTACAAGGTTCCATAGTAGATAGAATTTCGCTTAAGCAGTCACGCCGTGGCGTTCAAACGAAGTTATTGCGAACGCGTTTGGATGGCTACCATCGGCGTAACTAGGTTTGCTCAGCCCGTAACACGAAAAAGTATTGTTTTTGTGAGATGGGCAAAGGCACAGCTCAAACCGCAGTACGGCAAATAACGTGAGACATAAATGTCAGGATGCTGTTATTAATTAGTAAATCTGCCTCCGTTTCGAGTTGTTTGTCGTAGCAGAAAGTTGCGCCGATGGAGCTCCCCCTCACGCTGATGGTTTTGACGCAGCGCCGGCTGTGTACGTGCCGTCGAGGACCGGCAAGTCGCTGTTGCTGCACGAGGGTTACACATTCTACCTGAAGAACTTGCAGGCCCACGGGCGGAAGCAGTGGTACTGCTCGTCGCGCGACATGGCAGGCTGCCGCGCCGACGTCATCACCGCGCCCGCCCTCGCCGGCGCCGGCGACGTGCTGTTCTTGGTGCGCGGGCGACACATCCACGGTCCTCCGAGCTACTATTTCACGCCGGACGGGAAGTACGTCAGACGTAAAGACGTCTACCACCGGTATAGGTAGCAACGTCTATGCTTTTTGATTTATATTATGTAGGTACTTTTTTTTAAATGATTTTTGTGCCTTTTTTTATATATTTTTTTATTCCTACATAAAAATTATGACTACATTATTTGCGATTGATCAATTTATTTTTGAATTATGTTTTTTAAACTATTATAGGGAGGAAGGGTCACGATCTGTGACCATGTCCAGCTCAAACGAAACATCGTTCTTTGTACTTGTGTACAATGTTACAGGGTTTTTATATTCTTTATTAACTACAAATATAATGAATTTAAAAAGACAGATAAAATAAAATTACTACTACTAGTACTATTGTACCATTTAACGGCAATAAATTTGGTTTAGCAACTAAAAATAGAAAAGGTGAAAAACATCAAAAACGCATAAGTACTTAATAAAATATGTTTCGTCAGTGTCGGACCGTATGAATTTTGTAGGGGACGTGAGCGTCACCCCTTTTCTTTATTATTATTGAGATGAGATGTAAGAAGTTCCTAAATTATAAAATGTTACAAACATATTGACCGACCGACTCTCTAGTGCCTAATGCTCATGATAGTTTCAGCTATCCTCGTTAGTTTTATAGTTCAATATAAATGTTGATGATTGATGATATCTATGAATGTAATTTTTATTCAAAAAATTCTCGATTTGGTTTTTATATATTGAATGTTATGGGCAAAAGAGTTGTTTTAGAAATGAAAGATTTGAGTTAAAAAAAGCCTGTAATAATAATGTATTAAGATAACACAAAATGTACTTACGTAAATAAATATTTTGTTGTTAAGTTTCCTTATCCTAAAATACTTTGTATCGGAAAGTCAGAAGTTTTATTAAAGGGGAAAAAACACTGGCAACGTGTTTCTCTGAAATTCACGTGGAACCACGACGTAGTACGCAACCTTGCCTCCATTCATGGATGTGCGGCGTTTGAATTCGAACTTTATTTCTCTGGAATCAAGTTGGAGTTTATCTTTGGTGAGTTTCTGTTGCGAAGGCGGCCGCGTGCGTGGGTAGAGTACTACGTCAAACAAAATGCGGGCCGGGTATAGTAACTTTGCCCGTTGTGTTTACAGGAAGCACAAGTAGCCGTTGTATGGTTACAGGTAAATGGGGAAGCGATATTTTCCTTGTTAGTTACGAGTGCTTTGTTTGAATTACACGCTATAAATGTGAAATTCGGTTTCTGGTTTGGGCGACAAACTAAATTTAGTTCATTAGGATCATTTGTGCGATGTTATTGGCAAACAGTATTTTTCTGTTCATCTTAGAGTAAGACTATTATTTCATCCTTTGGTTGTTTTAATAAAAAAATAAAAACGTTTTTTATTTATTTCTTAGTTAGTGTAACTAACTTAGTTATCCCTTTATATTTTTTTAAACACACATTACTTTGCTGTGTAGCAGAAATTGTGCATTGAAGAAAATTTATTACTTAACGATTTTGTTGAAATATATTTAAAATTGCAAGTTGCGCAGTTATCAGATTTTATCCATCGCTTTTATTGAAAAATCACTTTACTGTTTACCCAAAACCATTAAATAAATTTCCAGTGACAAAATATTAACGGTAACAATATTATCGTTACAATATCATTCAGTCCCGATCGCGTTGCAATATCCGATGTATTCCGAAAGATATGAATTGCGCAGTTGTGACGGATCAATACAACCTACGAAGTTATGAAAGAAGAAAGTTCGGCAGGGCACGGGATCGCTTGGGCGTGCCCATCTCCGCCAGCCTAGTTACGCCCTGTATGCCCTAATTTTGACGTAGGACGCAAGCGACGCGCGTGTGTGTGGGTGCCGCGGTTGGGGTGCGCCTGTGTGCGTGCCACGTCAGCGGCGCAATAAAACATCGCGCTGTAGCCCTCTAGGCCACGCGCCATTCCCAGAGCGGGAACTTTAAAAATCAATGAGAACTCGCGTATATTGTTGCCACATGACGCGGTATGCACTGCTATAACTATGAATATGATACATGGGGCGGCTGGAGCCCTTGTGTCTCAGGACAGACAGCGCATAATCATTATTCTGCGATTACAGGGGTGCATCAATAAGATAAATACATTGTATTCTTATACGATAACCTTGTACTACTACTTGACTAAATTAGCAAACTTTGTCAGAAATTCAGAATACTTTTTGTTTCTAATTTAAAGATTTACAATTACAACCAAAGGAAAGAAATAATATAAAAACCAAAAACTACAATTTAGAGAGTTGGAGTGGCAGCATAAAAAAATACTTACAACAGTTGGATTGGATAATAAATAACGAACAAAAATCCAAAAATGAAAACAATGTCTGTGGTCGTGCTTTCGGTATCTAATGTATTACTTAAAGCGTTTGGCATCTGAAATCCAAAACTTTCCTCTAGTATGAATTTTTGATTAAAATAGTATTCAAAGTGAATGTTTATTTAGATGGCTAATGATAGCGCGCCCATCGTGCTGAAAAAAAATGGGTCGTGGGAACCCCTTAGCAACCGACAATGAGTTCACACTAGCCATTGCGCGCCGCTCACCGGCCAGCTGCTGTCTACGTTGCAACGCAGATGAATCCGCAATATTTCAAAAAACATTTTTTTTTTTTTGATTTTATATTTTATTCTAGCATAATTATATGTTTTCTTTTCGACTGGCATTTATTTCATCATACCGTTGAAACAAATACATAGTTCTCTTAAACTAACAAGCTTGTGACGGCCCCATAATTTTGCGATCAGCTCATCGCTTCGAGACGGCTGATACAGCAAAAAGGGTCAGTACCTACCTATAATTCAAGTTTCTAAAGTCTGCACCCGAGCACGAACGCGCGGCGCGCTAGCCCTGCGCGCGCCTGCACGCTGCCTGGTGATGGGACTACCAATCGATAATGCCCCAGAATCTCCAGCCCCTCTTCCCTCTCTCCCGATGCCCTAACTCACCATAACCGACAAAATATAACATGCCATTGCAGCAATAAAGTCCTTTTTACATTACAGCCTCTCAAATATATTTCCAGCGAGCTTAATGGCTGCCATAAAGGAACTTTTAACATAGCAAGCAATCGCTTTGTATTTCATTGTTTTCGGCGCAGAAATGTTATTGGACTTTTTTATTGTATCATTTGGAAATTTTGAGCAATAAAAATTTGATTTAATCACTAGGTGTTGCTGAAATTAAAACGATCACATTTGTAAATACTTCATTCCGTTCATTGCACTCTCATGATGGCCAATCACTAATCATGATGATGAGAGGAACGTAAATGGACATGGATGTTGGTTTGTAGCGCGCCGGGCGTCGTGGTCGCAGCTGGTGTGCCGCCGCGTGTCCGTGTCGCAGCTGCACGCGCCGACCTGCCAGCTCACCATCTACGCCAAGCTGCAGTGCTCTTGCCTTCTCAGTGTGCCTCTACAATAAGCTTCGATAATATCAAATGCACAATAAATAGTATTTCTGATGAGGCCGTCCTTAGATTTATAGCCTAGTTCCAAGTTACCAGTATTACGGATACAATTTTGTGCTTGTTTGTTATGAGTTCAGGTCAAAGTGATTTACATAAAATTGTTCTTGTCAGTTTGAGGTGATGAAAATATTCCCACGGTAATTTACGGTTCTAAGTAAAATGTGCTTTGAATGGTTAACATTTTATCCTATAGTCACGCCACGGATTTGTCTTTCGAAATCCCTTTGGGTAATTGAACAAAGTACTAAGCATTTTTTATTTAAAGTACAGTACTATGTTTAGGTTGTATATTAGTTATTACTTTATAGTTAATATGAAAACGTAATTAAGCGATTCAGGTCACATTTCATTGAATATTATTTTGTAAAATTCCTCTAATGAGGTTGTTGAAGTAAGTTCTATCTGGATCATAGTTTTAGCAACAAATCTTACATATTTTATTGAAAAAACATCTAAAATAGTAGTTAACTATCTAATAACGTTAAAATGTAATTTATTGGGCTGTTAAATTAAAAGATATATTTTCACCTATAAACTGTTATCATATCTATATTTGAATGTTAGGTGCTATAATATGATAAAATTTGGCAACTGTTCTGATTTAATGAGACATAAATCTTTATGCCGTCCGAACCTGTAATAGACCTGTGAGTAACCTAATATAAGCTTCATTAATTGCTTGCGTTAGAACATGAAATAAAGTAAGTATACCTAACATATTAATATGTTTGTCTCGCCCGATTCATAAACATTTACCAAATTGTTATTGTTGTTTCATACCTATAATTCATCATCAGCATTGCATTGATCAAATCACCTGTCTCAAATATTCCTAGTTTTGGTCTCTTTGGCCCAATCTGGTTGCGTGAGTTCGAGATTGATGAAATTTGGTTCCGGTAATTCGAAAATGTAGGTAACATTTCGTAAGCTTGTATTTCTACGTGTCAAATAGGTAAATAGCATGATGAAGGGAAAGTTCTTATCTCAATTTGAAGTTGACAGGAAAGGACATCAGCAGTACAATTGAAGGATTTTAAGCACAATAAAATGCACTGCTACTAACCTGATCTCATTCATAAAATATGAAATTCAGCATCACAACTTTAGGTGCATTATAATCAACCAGATCATTCACCAACCAAATAAAAATACTTGATTCAATACAATAAGTTTACCTCACCCTTCAACATGCTCACCTTTCCTAAATGTATTTAAACATTGCTCAGATTTATACCTGCGCGTTCTGAGAAATAAAAAAAGAATGTCTAGACGTCCTGCCTTTCAAGCATTTCTATTAAACGTTTTTTTACTGTGTGTTTCTAAAGGTCTAGTGCCAGGGGCCCAGAGGCCAGGTAGCCGAAACGGCTTTGTTCGTTGTAGTACTTTATTATCTGGAATTAAGATATCTTTTCACTAAGAACAGCTGGGACTTTAAGAAAGCTATAAGTGATGCACCACCGTTTTTTTAAAGCTAGCCCCTCTTCAATAGGGTGTATACTACAGGTAAAAGTATAATAGCGACCGTTTGTAACGGTTGCAGGATTTGGAGCTTACGAGTTTTACCAGTTCTGAAAGCTTTTGAATTTCATGCATGATATGCTCTTTCTTAATATCCATCGTTATTGTTATTCAATCTAGTTGTACGTAATGTACGTTAGATGAGGAAGATTGAATTCTAATCAAATTGTTCGTAATAATAATTAATAGATATAATAATCTTACTAGAAGACAAATAAGTAAGTATAGTAAGCAATGTGTTGAGTTAGATAATAGGAAGCTACAAAATTAATGCGGTGTTCCTAATTCCAACTCTGTGTGAATTTAATTAACCAACAACAGATATCTTGTTAATAAAATTCAAATTGAAAATCAGCTCTCGAACCAAAATCACGTTAGAAACATCAAATAGCGGATGCGTGTCTAAAGGGAATGAACTGTAGGAACGATATCATCTGAGTAGCCCTACGAGGGGCCTCTGAGTCCGGCCACCTGTACCTACCTCTACTCAGACATTCCGCGTACCGTTACGGTGAACAAACGGCCTATAATCACTGGCTAGTTTACTAACGCTGGAACTTGGAGTGATTACACTTTTTTGTTAGACTCACATCGAGCCTGCTTTTTGCTTGCAAGCTTTGGAATTGAACAGCGAACTTTA
Organism: Udea olivalis; assembly: GCA_947369235.1. NCBI lineage: Eukaryota > Metazoa > Arthropoda > Insecta > Lepidoptera > Crambidae > Udea > Udea olivalis. The sequence goes on along the minus strand of OX376349.1, from coordinate 5,325,822 downwards.
TACCCGCTGTATGAGTTTAGGAACAGGAAAAAGCAGCTTATTTCTGTTCAAAAGTACTTGCATTTACATATTTAAAGTACTTTTTAGCTCATACCATGTGGGTATGCTATCTACCATGATTATTTACTATAATAAGGCTTACTGGTATGTTCTGTAGGAATAACCTACGAGTATTAACTTCATATCTTCTTGTTACCCGGCCAAGTAAATTCCGTCCATCTTGTTTTTAGATTTAGGTAGTTTGTTATATTTTAACAATCAAACGTTGGCACAAAATAATACAAATTTCAATGTTCTCGAAAGACTTTTCAGCATTTCAATGGATTAGTTGTTTATTATTCACTGGATCCCTTTTTATCAACATTTACGTCAACGCGCTCGCAGTTCATATCATTAGTACGATAAATACAGGGTGCTGATAGGCGTTCAGTAAAAACAATACACTGTGTTGAGTTATTTAGACACGATACCGTTCTTCACTAACAGCTAGTTTAGTTTACTTGTGTTACTCTCAAGAAAATTATCTTTGCTTGATGATGAACGTTTTTTAGATACGTTTTGGATAGTTAATTGTGAAGGTCATATTGTTCCCTTTATCGCGGTTTTCTTGTTTATCGTGTTAGTTGCGAGTGTAGTTAAGTAATTTTAGACAAATTCAACATAATTTTAAGAACTTTTAACACCTTGTTTTTATTACATTACCATTCGATTCCAAACACACGATTTGTTAAGCAGTTTGTGGTTCAAGTTTAGTCTTATGTTCTTTTGATATATTTGCCCTTCTAGTAACTTAGAAAGTATCTATGTGAGTGTTTCTGTTTTTCTCAGTCCTATTGATAAAATTCTTGTTCTTGATAGCATTATTAAAGAGTTCCCTTACTTTGAGTGCGTGTCAAGATTTCAGGGAATATGATATACGACGTCCTGATTCGGAATCTTCACTCGAATAGGAGAAGCTCTATGATTAAAGCTAGTTTCCTCCTACCTGTCAGAAGATTGCTTTGTGGTCTTGCCGCTCTTGCAAGTGAGGTGAAGTCAGGTTCTGTTTTTAGGTCAAAGGGAGCATCTGCGTACTGTTGTTATTTTTTTGTACAAAGTAAACAATTAAACATTGGCTATACTCTTTCTGAAAATATTTGTTATGATTTCAAAATAGGAACTTTGCTGATAATGTTCACAAATTGCACATTCTAACGAGATAGTTGATTGATGAATCTGTTGACACTTTTAAGTCTGATTAAATATTTAGCAAGCATCAGTTTATAACAGCAATGATTCATTGTTTACCATAAATTCGGAGCTAAAAGACTCTATGTCGAGCTCGTATAAGTATGAACAGGGCTATAAGTTGTTTTAGTCTGAAAGTACTGATGCAGTCTAATTAAATAAAGTTATTTGAGTGAGTTTGAGTTCAATACACAACAAAGGTCCTATCACTTACTTCAAGATATGGCCGTTATGATGGCACTGATCCCACAACCACACATCATTTAGAAATCTACGTGCCCTATTCATTTCATGTTTATGCAACTAGGTGACTTCACATAACAATGCGGGAATGGAACATTTTATAACTATTTAACATTGTAATGTTTCTGTTCTAGCATGAGTTCATGAAAATCCACCGATATATTAAATTGAATGTTTGGTCTTGCTGTGTTACAGTGCGTATTTCACATATGATTAAATGTACTGCGAACGGTACAAGCGTATAAGAAAAGAAACATGCAAAACAGTGGAGAATGTGAAGATGTGTGTAGCGTTCCGTGAGAATGCATGTGAGATATTATAGTGATGATCATGCACACGACCGCTAGCCGGCATTGTTGCGCGCGGCTCGGCGTGCTCATCTGCCCAATGTGCATCTATTTTTTTTAACATGGCCGTTCCTAAACATGTACCTATATTTTGGTCACGATAAGCTCGAGCAAAGTCTAGATTTTACCCAATGTTATTGATACACTATTAATCGTCTAATTAACTACTATTATATTGTACATTACCCATTTGAAACGAAATTACGCTAAGTAAGATTAAAATTTGAGTTAGATTATGATAGAATCCACGATTTAGTACCTATAGCTACAAGAAATTCCGTTTTATGAGTGGAAAATTGTACATGAACGATAAAAAAATATTCTGGGATCAAAACTGTCGTACGACACAAAAATGTTTTAACGACATCCCGGTGAGCACAGAACAAATGGAATATTGATTTCGTTGCTTTACCTTCGCAATAAACAAGGAAGTTTCCTGTTATTCTAACCATTGAGAAGCAGAGTTGCTGTGGCAACGTGGTACTGTTTCCATAATAAAGTAGTACGCGACGAGATGGGGTAACGTAAAAGTAAATATTGCCGAGAGTAGCGCCCTCGAACGAGTTTCTGGCGTAGGCTCGGTCCACGATCAGCACTTTAGTAGGTTGCCGTAGTTCCACACAACACTAGGTAGATGGCGGTAGGTGTATCTTCATGGCGATATATTATTATTTATCTGGTAGAAACAATCATCTTGTGATGGTTGGCTTTATCATTACATTAGTGTTTCTACGGCCACTCATAGCTGTTATTAGATGATGTCATTAGATAAATAATTATTATTTAAAAGTTGAGTTAGACGCTGTATAAGTATAAAAACCTTAAGTAGGTACATATAATCATAATAACAATGATCGGTCCTTGACATAGTGATTGTGTGTATACTACCTACCTTTTCATCATTTTATACATTCTGTATAAGTAGCTAACTGTATAGTTAGCCACTTATTTTTTTAAGAGTAACACATTAATAAAAATGAATTTCAACATAAAATCGTTTAATTGGCTATCAACTACACATAAGACTGATGCTGATCGCTGTTTCGGTCATAGGACGTATGTCTAAAGTAATATGTATACGAAAATTGTCACAGAGTTTGAGGTTCAGCGAAACATCGTGACTTTTTTGGCGGTCGTTAGATGGAGCTACTGGTACCCTACAAGCGTTGCAGTTCTTTTATAGTTCTGTTATAGCTGTTCGTCAGCGCCTTCGCGCGTGGATATTAATATTTCTGCCTTTAGCCCTGAAAAAGCCTTTGTTACTGGCTGAAAATGTAGCTTTATATTTTTGAAAGAATTTTTAAAATCGGTCCAGCAGTTTCGGAGTCTGTTCAATGCAAACAATCAAATTATAAAGATTATTTGTGCGGTAAACTAAGGGCAGTTCTAGCTACATAAACAATACTAAGATATAAGTTACCATATGGCACTCTAAGAATGTTGTACATGTCATTAGCAGATTCAATTATTTGCTATGAAATCAGTAGTTACGGCAGGACATACGTGACTTATTTAGAGGACATTTATAAATTACAACTTGCCATACTGAAGGCGATTGTACCTAAAAACATAAAGAAATCAAACAGTCAAGATTATTCTAAATTATTTTAATACTGTAAAGTGATAAGAGTTTTCGATAGGATTTGTGTGTCTGTCGTTTCTGAAGGACATAGCATTATTCCCACATTATGTAAGTAAGCGAACTAGGCCCGGCCATTTACGTAACTAAGATTATCTGCCTTTGTTTATATTACCACAGTGTAATAATACATATGGAAGGAGAACTTTTCAGTACTTGATACCTAAAATATTAAATAGTTTTCACAGCAATTAGTAAACGATATGTAATAACCAGCCAAAGAAATGTAAAACTATATTAAAAAGATACTACTTATCAGTTAAGATGTAATAATTAGTGTATATTTGGCTTTTTTAAGTACCTATAGTATAGTGCGATCTCACCCTACTACCAGTTAAACCCCTTAAGGGTTTTTAATAGTAGGGTTCATTAGTAAATAAGAAAGTATGTAATTACTGTTGTGAATAAAAAAAAATCATTTCTCCTAATAATATTAGCATCTATAGATGAAGTATTTATTCTTTTTAATATTTCTTTGCAATTATTTTCTTTCAGATACTATATACGCGACCTCGCTGAAAGGAAATCCTATAATTTACTACCAGGGTCACAAGTTCATTCAAGAAACTCCCAAGCCAAGCTTAAGGAAGCGATTTATTTGCATTAGGAAAAGATATCGCAGGTGCAAAGCGTATCTTACCACTGTACACGGGAAAGTAGTCAAGATAGGTGCGATGCATAACCACGAGATAGGAAGCTAAGATTGTGATTTTTATCGGTTAAAGCGCTTCTCAGGTTTAAATCCGTTTCCGTAATGCGCTTGATATTTAGATACTATTAAGGATCAAAGTGAGTCAATTAGAATTCACTGCTACAATCGAAGGTTTTTCAATTGTTACATGGGATAAAATACTAAAAACCATATTTATAAAGGATTTACAACTTAAAGCTAAAATGGGAATTAGTTATTTATATTAAACAAAGACAGCTTAACGTAATATCAAATTTTGCTTCTTAGCGCCACTTGACGGCAACGGTAGCTCGAATTTCTGATCTCACTTAGCCAAACAAAAATCTCTTTCAAATTTAATAAAAACCAAAGGACTTAGCATGTGAATAGAGTTGGTCTCTGCCTACCTCGTGAGGAGGACGTAAAAATATACATGTATGAATGGTATCCAATAATTGTTGTGCAAAGTATTAAATCAGATAAATAAATAGGATTGAACTGAAACTCCTATTCTTTAATTCATTGTCAGGTCACCTCCCAAACCAAATCGACCCGAATTACATAATACCTATGCCACCACAGACCTGGATTGAGCTAGATGACGTGAGTTTAGTCTTTCCCATGTAAAATAGCGAAGAAATTAGCCGCATCAAACGCTGCTTCGCTTAGTCCTCGTCTATGGCTATTGGCAGCGGCTGTCAACCGAAAATCATAAAAATTACAAATTATGTTTTATTTGATCTGTAAGAACTCGTCAGGAAGTGCTAGCCGAGATCGTGGTAACGTTTCCTTTCATCAGAAAGTAAAGTTGTACTTAAATTGCAGATAATTTATTTTAAATCAATTATTTTGTGTTTGTTGTGGTTTTACTATGAAAAAGACTAGCTTAGTGGTAGCTAGATAAATCCCAATACATTGTCGATTTCTGCTACGCCGTTGCAGAACCAGTTTCTCAAAACACGCAATGAAAATAAAACCGTCGATAGTTTTACTCGTCGCGAAGCATCGTCATAGAATAGGTAATAGGATGTAATACTCTCTTGTCCAATGTCATTTTTTCGTCGAATAAAGCAAATAGTGTTGTGGACTACAAAACATTGGTTTTTCGATTATAATCGAATTTCACAACTGAATAATTGTAATCATCTTAGAATAATTTGTGTTTTTTTTACTGCCAACTCAAACTCAAACTCGAATTACTTTATTCAAATAGACTGTATCAGTACTTTTAAATCGTCAAATTTACATCAAAATATACTAAATAATAGACATAAATAACATATTGATATGGATATATAAATACACAGTATAAGTAAAGACATAATGCGACTCTACCACCGCGTCAGACTTGAAAACTTTTCAACTAGCTTATTTAGTTCAAGGCCAAGAATCCTAATCAAATACTTTACCCTTAAACTCTTTATAGGTGATGATTAAGTTCTTATTGTTTAAGGCCCGTATTCTAACACAATCTGTACTTGAGTATAGATCTGAGTGACGTTTTTGCATGAACTGACGGTTTGAAATTTCTACTCAAGTAAAGATCAGTGCTTGAGTACGATTCTGGAATACGGGCCTAAGTAAAATAGTATTTCTCACTTTTACAGTTGATATTTTTTCTCCAAAGAATATTGATCAGTGTTATGGATGTAAATCAAGGCCTAGAATTCGTCTAACAATAAAAAAATAAGCAAATACCTCAACTATTCGCGCCACAGTGACCAAAAAAGTGACTCAACCCTAAAAAAATCGCAAAAAGAAACTGAATTCGTTAACAAAAGTCGCAAAACATACATAGAGGTAATTTGGGTAGCCTCAGTCATCAGTTACTGTCACCACAGGCTAACCACTGAGGATGCACAAGACCGCGCGAAGTGGGCCAATAAAATAAGCAAGGCGGACCCTTGCGGGATAGACCGCACGGATGATGATGATGAGTCATCAGTTGCTGTCCGTCAGCGACCTGGCCCTAGTAGACTATTTCTCCCGTTAAAATATAGCCTAATAGTTCAGGCAACGAATGCTCAAGAAAAAAAAGGACGAATGCTCAAGGATCTTTAATCAGCTTTAATTTGCATACAGTATCATTTTGCTAGGACTCATAGTTTCCGAGATATAAGCAAAATCAGAATCAAGCGCTTAGAAATAACGTTTATTGTTACACCAAAACTCTGAGTTTCTAGCGCGGCTTCTCAGTACAGAAAACACTGCACCTTTATGTGTCCAATAGTGTCCATGTTATTATAGTATTTAGATTTATCATTTCGCATTAAATTTACCGATTTTAAAGTACTTGGACACTACTGAGGATACCTTATCAGTTCACTGCAGTATATTGAGACCCGGCTTTTAACCGTAGTAGGGACGAAATAGTACGAATTACAATTGAGTGCCAAACCTAACGGACGTTTAAACGTTTAGCTTGCCAGCTAAGAGTATATTCGGCGTGTTTTTCTGTCAATTGCCGCCTGAACGAAATATACAGTAAATATATCTACTTTTTTTTTGACGACACGATTGGCGTAGTGCGCTGTAGCACGGTTTCTCGCCTCGATTTCCGTAGTGTCCCGATTTCGATTCCCGGTCGGGACAATTCAGGAAACTATCTTTTCTGAATTGACTCGGGTCTGGGTGTGCTGGGAGACGCCCCTGGCTTATTTCCTTGTGTGGTACCTCGTAACACAGAGATAAGAATCCCTACTTCGAGACCATTACAAGAGGTGTGTTGTCTGGCGCATATTTATTTATTTATTTACTTACATTCAGCATTGATTCTGGATGAGTGTGTACAGACGAGAGCAGATTAACTTTCAGACAACCACTGCAAAATGCAAAGCTTGATGTGCTGCCGTGTGGATGCAGTTGGTCACCATGCATCATTTTTGTATGTTATTTGCCAACTATTAAATAAATAAACGTGCTTAATTTCTTTACTACCAGACAAATCTCTTGATACCCGGATTTTAGGCGACTGTGCTGCGGAAAAATTGTTGGATGGGCTCAGTCGACAGGAAGCAGAATCATGCTGAAAATCCACCTTTTTGTGTCGTAAACTGTTTTAAAATTTATGTAAATTAGTTTTCGGGTGGTAAGTTAACTCCTATGATCTGACATGACAATACATACAACCCAATACATTTTTTTACGCGAATGATGACGTAAATTGAAAGTGGCAACTGGTGGTAGACGTACTGATCAGGGGCGTAGTATCATTTGGAGTGATGAGTCCAAATTTTAGGTGACAGTCGGTAATGAAAGAAAAGTGATTCGGAACAAGAATTAGGCATTTCGTACTGATTGCATCAAACGAAAAGTTAAGTTTCCAACGTCCCTTATGCGATGGTTCCATCAATGCTACGAGATATCAAAACATTTTGGAAGAAAGACTGCCCTCTATTCCGTCACTCAAACATCAAGATTCCTTCATTTTTCTACAAGATGGTGCTTCCTGCCATTCTGCAAGGACAACAAAGTCATGGCTACTGTCTTAAAAGCATCCCTACAATCAAACGGCCATCTAACAGCCCGGACTTGTCGCCGATCGAGACCCTATGGTAGAAATTGAAGAAGAGCGACTTATAGGATAAACTCTTGGCTGTGTGTCAATTGCGACTGACGAGTGTGCAGCGTTAGTTGCAACCATGCCTCTTCGCATTAAAGCTGTCATTGAACGTAAAGGCGACACAACAAAGTGGTAGACGAACTATATTGCATGACTGCCAAGGGTAAATGAATTCTTATTGTTTGCACTAAACAATGCTCTGTTTTCTACACAAAGATAGAAACTTGTAAAATTCGACCTGATCCTGGGACTCAAGCGGGATTCGAACCCTTCTAGTTTCTATCTTTGTGCCAAGGGTAGACAAGCACTTTTGCGATATGTTTTTCAGAATATTTTTTTATTTTTTAAGTTATGTAAGGACATGAAAGAATTTGAGATCTGTAAATATAAACTTTAAGATGTTGCTCAAACTGTGGTAAACTTTTTTAATTACTGTACACAAATTTACTTCATATTATTTTCTTAACCGAAAGTTTAAATATTTGTAAAAATATTTCTTTCGAATGTGTGTAGGTACTTACCTTGGAACATTGATGGAATAACGTTGGCTTGCAACGTAAGCATATACTGGAAAGATTCGTTCGTCCCTCTGGGGTTTCGGTATCTCAGTGGTTTAGAGCAGTTACCCGGATTGTGAAAGACGCGGGTTCGATTCCCGCTCGAGATCATCAAGGTCCGAAATCGTTTTTTTCCAGTTTTTCTTTTATAAGATTCTTGTTGTTAGACTTAATATCATCTAGGTAGTAATAACTGTCAGATTGATAATACATGAAATAATTATAATATTAAACGTGTAGGAAGCCTTTCTGTAATCATACGCTCCAAATAAGGAGAAAACTAGTAGGGAAAGGGCGTTAGTAGAATTTGATGACCATTCAAAAGAGGTCATTCTGTGGCTGGTATAGGCATAGATAGTAACCTATAAAAAAACAGAATGCCGATGATTTCTGGTAACCTTCACAGATAATGATGGTGTCTTGTTATTTTTTCTGTTACCATAACATCAAGTTTTTCAATTCATCAAGTCATTGTCTATCTTGGAAAATATAATTTCAGGGCCATTCTTTGTTACGTCGCGACGTGGAAACCCTATGGTGATATTCGGGGGTTGGAACTTCATACATGAAAGGACTATGGGGGCGCCGGTTTCGCGGAAGCGTTGGGTCTGCAGCAGGAAGAGGTGGCTTAAGTGCAAGGCCAGCTTGACTACGATCGACGAAGTGGTCGTCAAGACTTATGGCGAACATAACCATTCGTAGCATATACTTTACGCTGGGCTTGAATATACAACTGCCTTTGATAATCCTTTTGCATTTACACGTCTGGTAAAGTGCTTACTATGCTTTATGCTATTTCAGTGGTCTTACGCTGTGTATAAAAAGGGTTAGAGGCAAGATAAAAATGAAAGTAATTTTGTCTTTGAGATCATGTTGTAGTGCCGTAAGTACCGATAAAATTGTTATAACACAGGTAACACGGCAAATACTCGAACGTTAACTTGGGATCGTTAGCTGCTATGAAGATTCCTTATAATGGTTACCCTTGCTGTTTTGAGAATAAATCATTCTAATGAACCTGAGGCTTACAAACATCGCTTGAAGAAAGCTCAACTGGTTAGTTCTGCTCACAAAATCAGTAACTTAAATTGACAATTGTTTACTTTTAAGGTCAACTTACTTCAGGTTGAGTCGCGTTTAAGAGTTAGAGAGACAGTCTATTAAACGACTGTAAAAGGCAGATTTTCTATTCATTGAACTCAAGTCATTGAAGCAAATGTTTTCTTCTGCATTGTCCTTCTCTTTTTCAGTTAAAATAAAATTATATAATTAAAAATCAAAATAATTGATTAGTAAAATGTGACACCGATATGACTACTCGTTGACTAAAATCATACAAAGAGTTGACATTGACGTGACCTAAATAATATTAAACCTTAATATCTTATCTCTCGAAATATGTTAACAAACGCTGATTGTTTTCCCTGAATAATGCGCTGAAAGTGAAGTTTGTGAGATTGCTAAATCGTTAAAATACAAATGGTAAAGTTAACTTACTTTACACAAACTCTTAAAATTATATATTATATTGAATCACAGGTACAAAAAGGTGCCAAATATAAAGCAGATCATATTCTGTATCCCGCCTTAATGGCGTACAACAATCAATACATTTTAAATGATAGTGTCATCAATTTATTTTAATGAGAAAATACAACTTTAGTGTCTTTATTAATAAATCGGACTGTGAGGGCTCAGGGATCTGGGCCCGCGTGAATCTGACCTCGCGACTCCAGTTAACCAATGCCATTTTATACCATTTATGAATTGGTCAACTGGCCCCATAGCTGAAATCTCTACAGTCACCGAAAAATTTAACAAATAACCTTTGTGAGCTTAGCTTAGTATGAAGGGGCCAAGACATGCTCTGCATATTCTTTGTCAAAACTACCAGGAAAGCAGAAATTAACTGGAACTAGGTGCTAAAGCAACTTAGCTCACTAATGGTGGAGTAAACTATTTATTATTTTACCATTAAGCTTTTTGACTAAAAGTACCAGGGTGTCAGAAATGAACCCAAAAAAAGTACCAGTAATTTCCAGGAACAGTAAATATAATGTTTAATAGCACTTAGTTTCAGTTAATTTCTGCTTTCCTGGTACTTTTAATACAGAATGTGCAGGGCATGTCTTCATACACTACTAATAAGCTCCTTAACGGTGATTTGTAATTTTTTTCTGGTGACTATACAGATTTCAACTGTGGGGCCAGTTGACCAATTCAAAAATGGTATAAAATGGCATTGGTTAACTGGCGCCGCGGGGTCAGATTCGAGCAGGCCCAGGTCCCTGAGCCTTCCTGTACGAGTATGCATCACTTTTAAATAGTGAGGGCTGTCAGGAAATCACTAATTTTTTAATAGCATTTCTCTGTTAGAAAATTATGAAGTTTACTTTTGAACACTATTAGAACATTTCGAGTGAACTCGGGAATTTTATTAAATTTGTGTGGCGCGTTGCAAAAGATACTATGTCTAAACAAGGCTGTCCTACTACACACTGGCTATTGTACATAACTTATGTTGATGACGCGCGCGTGTTCTAAACTCAAACAAATGCAAGTTCGCTTTAACAAATACTGCACTCTCGTAAATGTACAAACATGGCACTTTCAAAATTTTTAGTTCCAGAAAGATCGGTCTGCAACTTTTCAAAGACATTTCGTCCAGCAGATCATGGGGACTGAAGGATTAGTCAGAGAGACATATAAATGTTTGTGAGGCTAATAAACCTTAAAACTATCATGAGCCAGCGTAGAGTAAAATTACACTGCCGGTTCAGTTAGGTACGTATCGGTGGGCGTAAAAGCCAACGGACAGCGTCTGCCTAGTGTGAGGTACTTGCCCACTTGTTTATAATTTGGTCACTGACCCGATCTCGTTCCACAGGCACGCTAGTTGAATGCCTAAATATTAGGAGATACCGTCGTGTACACAAGTTTCAATACATTTGAATTCGTGTTCGTCATGCTTTAGATTAGTAGACGGTCTTACGTTACGTTACGTCCGTTTTTTATATTTAAAGATTGTGATACCCTTAGGCTCAGAGAATTTATAGAAATAGTTTGCGGCACGACAATTCTTGTTTTGTTTCCATCCATATGGTTTGGTGTTTTTGTCATTTATTGATAAGTAGATTTTGTTGTTGATTGATTAGTTCACATTCCAAATCGTGGTCATTACTAATTAGTTGTTAATAATTGTTGAGTCGGATTGGGAAAATGCTAAAAAAAATAGTTTAATGGCGGACGGAAGAATGCGTGTAGATATTTAAAGCTTAAATTTATTTATCTACAATTATCTATTTAATAACTTCAATCAATTATTCCGATTTATTTTTCGCCGTAAAATATACGTCTGTTGCATGTCATATAGACATGTCATATAGCTGCGGTAACCGCTCACCACATCATGCTTGTTTGTCATTAAAGTTGTTGGCTTCATTTATTGACCGATCACAAAATGGGAATATATTTTACTGCAATTCTCAGAAGTTATCCTTAATTTTTTTCATCAATTCAATGGTCAAGTATGGCTTCTCTTTCGCATATGCTAAGGAGAAAACATTCGGTATAAATGTATTAGTTGTGTAAGTAAGTGCCTTTTCTTAATTATGAATTGTAAGTATGTGATTATTCAGTGGTGCTAATGAATAATTGAATCATCATAATGGCCGATTTTTCTTTGTTTTCTATTAGTAATGGTCGCAATAGTAATAACAAGCAGACTTAATACCATTGAGTCTGCTAAAGCGTAGTTGCCAATGTCAAAACATGGCCGTTTCAGAATCTGAACAAATTGACTTATGAACTCGTAACTGAAGAGTCAAGAGATAACCGGTTATTTGACCTTATCAAACATACTGGAAATCGTAATTAATTTTAAGTATTTTTTTAATAAGCACAGAAACAAAACTTTGCATTATAATCAAATTATAATTTTGTTGTTCTTTTTGTTTATTTATATTATCGAATATGTATTAAACTATGAGTTTTGTAAATTAAATTTTGTAAGTAATAGTACCTACTCCATAAGAGAGAATGAACACACTTTAGCTAGTGAAATATGTGCATATACATATTATATATCAATTTGTGGAGTTATACAATAACTTTCATATTCTAATTTGTAAGACCAACTGTTAATATTGTAAAAAAGTTCTACCTATATTAGGTATCTAATTTTAAATAAATTTTATAGATTATATAAATCTGTTTATGACCAATAAATGTTTTCAAATGATATTATTATATTAATTACTAATTATTTACTAATTTCCTAAGATATTTGCAAAACTTATGAAGTGTGTACCGTGCTACATGAAGTTTTATTTTGTTTTTGCAGAAGTTTTTGCCAGCTTCCTAAAGTGCCAGGGACGGGCTTATTCGTTCTACGACCTAGAAATAGCGTTACATAATTGTTCCAACGATTAGCATTATTTCAGACTTCTGCTGCTAAGTCTCACCATCAGCCAGGGATCTCGACATCAGCTATCTGCATTCAACATAATACAGAATTAACAGTTTCTTTGTACCTATTAGGAAAAGATGATGAGTCACAGATAAAATATCAAACTAGGCAGTAATATATTTCTGCATTAGAGTTTGGACAACGTCATTTGCCACAAATATGTCACTCATATCTTTTCTTTGGAACCTAAGTTGCGGCTGAGACTTTTTTTTGAATAGGCCGTTTAGTAGTAAATACGAGTAATAAGGACCCTAATATAATTGCAACACAAGTGTCTTTGGCGATTGCCGTAATACGACTTTTTGAATGATTTATTCCAATTTCTATGTAAGTATATGAAGAAATTTAATATTACTTTAGTTAATAACGCTAATGCTTGCCAACCCTTGAATAAATTGCAACGAGAACGTTACAGTTAATTTAAACACCAACATTTGTGAATGAAAATTTTATGAAAGAATTTGAGCTGGGAAATGCTTTGTAAATGTTTTGTCATCATACCGGATGTTTATTTCCATGAGGCTAAATTATAACCATTGAAATATTATAACAAGAGATTTTAACAGCGTAAAATTGAGCTTAACTTTATAAAATTGAGCATTAAGGACTAATTTTTGAGTAGCCCAGAATTCAGTGCCACGGAATATAACACCTGGTGGAGGTACACAAGTAAAGTATGATATTTTATCATCCGTGCGGTCTATCCCGGTTATGAACCCACACTGGTGTGTGGAACCCAGGGTCCGCCTAAGTAAAGTTAGATATTTCTCTTTTGTATAATAATGTAACGATTGACAATACGAGTACTAAAGTCTAAAAATTAGGATATTTTAAGTGCACAGGTTGTGATTTACTTGTTTTTAGCATGTTAAAAGTATTTTATTTTTGGCAGTGCCATATGCAATAATATCTTAGATTTAGTAAATTTATATCTTAGAATTCAGTCAAAAAATTGATAAAATTAAGTTCAAAAATCATGCAACCCTGCAATTTACCTACGAGCATACTAACTGGCATTTATTTGTACGTAAAGTTCCTATAATTAAGAAACCACCAAACACCTAGTCTAAATAGTAATTATTTCGTACCATGCTGGGTGCATGATTACATTTCTATGGTGTGATTGCTAGCTTTAATCAACAAAACTTCAATAAGAAATAGCTTAATTAAGTTTACTTAATATAATTTCATTTAATCGTGTCTTAGAAACGAAGTCCAGTCTTTTTAGCACGCTTAAGTGATAGGTTAGGACGAGTGCATTAGTTTCTTTCATGAACAACAAAACGTCTCCTACAACCTTCAATGCAAGACCTATAAAATCAATACTACCCACCAATTCTTATGCATGTTGTCCTAAAAAATAAATACACATAAAAAAAATATTTTACTGTAAGAAGTATGTTTTATCGCCTTAAGTATAACGCCGCTACGTAGGCTCCTGGATTGTAAACTTATTATATTTATTTATTTATTATTTATTGGAAAAACAAGTAAAGTATAATTGGCGGACTTAATGCCTAGAGGCATTTTCTACCAGTCAACCGCAATGTATAACAGAAACACTGGAATTTTACGCTGTGCAACATATAAAAATTGAAGCGAGAAAAAACAACAAATCTTAAATACTAATACTTAAATATGCTAAACATATGATATATACTAATCATGCAAATATACATACCTAAATAATTTAAAATAAATATAAGTACTATATTATTTCATATTATATTATATTATACACTGGGTAGGAAAGATTGGAAACACCTAGTGATACTTGATAAACTACTTACATGTTTTAGAAGCTAGTTTTTTACCCACGTAAGGGCTGTGAGATAGAATAATTTGTTAATGTTTGTTTATTGTATTATTAAGTAAAAATTAAACAGTTTCCTTGTTTCATTATTTCGAAAAATCACAATGAAAGTTCGGAAAGAACTCTGGAATATTAACTTGGTTTAAATAGATCCATATTACCTTTTTTGTACAGAATGTCTTCGCAACTTCAATTTGAATAAGGAGGTTCTTCAATCAGTTTAGAAGGGGTAAAACGAAGTTTTTTTTTATATTGCCCGTCAAGATGACCTCACTCCACCTGATGGAAAGCGGTCGTGAGGTCCAGATATGAGGTTGACAAGCCAAGTCATTCAAACGAATCACTGGGCTGGCCATCCTCACCTTGAAGGCCTGCAGAAATGCCTTTTCGCGCGCGTTCCACGTCTGGATGGTACGACAAATGGAGTTCTAAATTAGTTGCCAGATCAGGTGACGAAATAAGCCCACGTTTTACATCAAAAATGGAATCACAAGTCAATAGGAATAGGAAGGAATAAAGATAAAGGAACTTAAGGAACTAGGAATAAAGATCATATCTATGAGCCCTAAAGGAAAGCATTATCGTCACAGAACGGCCATTTTTCTTAATTTAGGCTATTTTTGACGGGACAGACAGTCTACGCGTCGTATAGATAATAATATGCACTAGCACACATCCTCAAGCAATACCAACTTATTTCACTTACTGTATAATTTCGAACAATTTTTCGAGTATGAACTTTCATTTATTTATTTATTTATTCTTCATTGCACAAAATTAATGATACAATTGGCGGACTTAATGCCAAAGGGCATTCTCTACCAGTCAACCACACGATCAAACAGACATTCATCATCACAACAGTCATTTCGGTTTAACTGACGTTCATGATTCTGAGTTAATATTTTCTACACAGGGATAGAAACTGGGAATCAAGCGGGATTCAAACCCGCGAGCTTTAACAATCTGGATTCCAGGATCAGGTCAATTTTTTCTAGTTTCTATCTTTGTATAGAAAATAGAGCATTGCTTAATGCTTAAAATAAAAATTCACTTATCCTATAGCTAGTTTCATCTGAATTAAAAGTCAAATATTTGCAAAAATATTTCTTTCGGGTGTTAAAGGCGCTTGCCTATAACATTGATGAAACAACGTTGGCTTACAACGTAAAATACACTAGATAAATTCGCCAGGTCTGTTAACGGCATCGGTAGCTCAGTTGGAAGAGCAGTCACCCGGATTGTGTAAGGTCGCGGGTTCGAATCCCGCTTGAGTCCCAGGATCAGGTCGAATTTTTCTAGTTTCTATCTTGTTTAGACAATAGAGCATTGTTAAATGCTTAAAATAAAAATTCACTTATCAACAACTTCTATCTTTCAAATAGAACGCAGAAAGTGTGTAACAACGGGATGCTTTATTCCGGTGCCTCTTTTAGCATGGGAGTGCCTCAGGGATCTATATTGAGACCCATGCTTTGCCTGATTTATGTGAAGGACCTTCTTCACTTTTTAGAGTGAGTGCGAGATTGTTTTATTCGTTGATCTTTAAAATTGACTGAGGATTAACGCATTTGATGATGTAAATAATACTCCGTCCAAGGTATTACATTAGTTCAAGAATAGATAATAATTTACTACTTAATGCAAAAAAAAACAAATGTATCAAGTTTTCGATTCCTCATGTTAAGCAGGTTCCTACTACCGTAACCATGAGTAATAATGAGTTAGTAAATGAATATATAAATATGCGCCTGACAACACACCTCTTGTAATGGTCCAGAAGTAAGGATTAATATCCTTGTGCTACGAGGTACCACACGAGGAAATAAGCTAGGGGCGTCTTCCAGCACACCTAGAGCCGTGTCAATTCAGAGAAGATCGTTTCTTAAATTGACCCGACCGGGAATCGAACCCGGGACTCTACGGAAATTGAAGCGAGAAACCGTGCTACAGCGCAGTACGCCAATCGTGTCGTCAAATCGTTTTGTTATGAATGACCTATTATAAATAATCAGTTCCCCTATATTTTAGGAATACATATATAATATTTTATACATTCCAAATTACAGTGGGGCCCGAATCCGAGACTTCCGATCGTACGTTTTAAAAGGATAATCATCACACTTCCGTTGGCCCATCAGTCTGTGTTAATTCTCGCCAGACGGAACATGGTCGCAACATTTAAAAAAATGGATGTTGAGACTGTAGCTGCTGCATCTGTTTATTTGTATAGTACCTACTTTTAACTACTACTTGAGTGTGCATCGTAGTACAGTTATTAAAAAAAATGGAAAAGACGAAGGTGGTGGATGCTGGCTATACATAGAAACAGAACAAAGTAGGTAGAATAGAGACTAAATAAAATTTTGATTTAGACTTTTCTGATCTTGTCTGGTTAGCATAAACATATATAACTTAATTATTAGTATATTTTAAATGTTTCGTCGGTGCTCAAAGTCATTTTAGCGAACGAAATTAACAATAACGATAAAAAAAACCGCAAGAAGAACGCATGCACTCGCATTCGCAACTCCGTACTGACTGATGCGTCGTCAGACGTGTGGACGGACATCGGGCATTGTGGGCCGAAAAACCGAGAACAAACGGATTGGCGGTAGACGCGTCTGCCGACGTTAGATACCTACCACAGACGCACAATTCTTCCCGTCTACACGTTTGCTAACGCATCCGCAGATGACGTCCGCGGACGCATCTGTCGACGTGTGGAGCAGGCATTAGATTTTATTTGAGCATAGCTTATTTTGTTTTCACGTACATACATAATGACATTATTTTGTTGACATTTTGTTTCTGACGTTGTTATTCTATGCAAGACTGGACATTTTGAATTTTAATTTGTATTGTTTATTGTTAATTTTAATTTTGTTCTATTTTATTTATTTATTAGGTTGGGGATAAAGTCTCTTCGCATATAGTATGTATGAACTTTTAATCAAACCTCTTTGGCTATACTATTTGTATCGGGCTGGTTTTGGTATCATTAAAAGTTTAAATTTTAAAGAAGATAATTCCAAATTCAAATTTACAAAAAGTGTGATTTTCTTTTGTTTTTCGTTACTGTCAAGATGAGTGAATCTAATGAAGAAATTCGATACATTTTAAAATTTTACTACAAAAAAGGTAAAAATGAAACGCAAGCCGTGAGAGTAGCACAAACTTGGTAAAAGCGTTTTGGAATCCGAAAATTTAGATGTCAAAGATGCACGTCGCTCTGGTCGCCCTATTACGGATAAAATGGATGCCATTTTTGAAAAAGTGGAGCAAGATCGGCATATCAGTAGTTACGACGTAGCTAAAGAACTGGGAATTGACCTCAAAACAGTTTTGGCGCATTTGAAAAAAACTGGGTACACAAAAAAGCTCGATATTTGGGTACCTCACGAGCTCACTGAAAGAAACCTAATGAACTGTGTACTCATTTGGGATTCTTTATTACGACGTAATGAAATTGAACCATTTTTGAAGAACCTAATGATGAAAAGTGGATCACGTACGACAAGAACGTGCGAAAAAGGTCGTGGTCAAAGACCGATCAGGCTTCACAGACTGTGGCAAAACCCGGGTTAACTCGCAACAAGGTGATGCTGTGTGTGGTGGGATTGGAAGGGCATTATTCATTATGAGCTGTTACCACCAGGCAGGACCATTGATTCTGAACTCTACTGCGAACAACTGATGAGATTAAAGCAAGAAGTTGAGAGAAAGCGGCCGGAATTAATCAACAGAAAGGGTGTGGTTTTTCATCATGATAGACCTCACACATCTTTAGCCACTCAGCAAAAATTAAAGTTTGGCTGGGAGGTGTTAATGCATCCGCCGTACCGTCCTGACCTTGCACCTTCAGATTTCCACCTGTTTCGGTCTCTCCAAAATTCTTAAGGTAGTGTCAGGTTCACATCACGAGAGGACTGCCAAAACCACTAGTCGCGGTATTTTGATCAGAAGCCTCAAAATTCCTATAGCAATGGGATCATGTCCCTACCTACAAGATAGCAAAAAGGAATCGAACAAAATGGCACCTACATACTTTAGTTAAATGTAAATGAACTATATTAAAAAATGTTTGGAATTTTCTTAAAAAATGCGAAGAAACTTTTTCCCCAACCTATTATTTTAATAGTTCGATATAATAACGCATGACGACTGAAATTGCATATCGCTAGAGAAAACTTAAATTATACAGTGTTTTCTGCGAATAAACAAATTATATTCGGATTTGTATTCGGATAGTACGTACCATTTGAGGCATATTTTACAAAAAAATATTCAACCGCATTTCTGTAGGAGCCCAAACGTGGTGTGTTATGAAAATGATTTTTATTTTAATTTAATACAAGTGACTGAAATGTAATAATGCGATATACTTTAAGAATCGACTCAGTAAGCACTTTCATTAGATACTACACACGAATCGTGTGTCACGATAGGTTTCAGACCAAAAAACATTTTTCTCCGTACAATAAAAATATGAAGTCATAACTCCTCTCCTTTTTTTCTTTTTTTTCGTCCTACAAGTCAAATTGATTCGTATGGCCTAAAGATCAACAAATACAGCCTTTTACGTCCCACTGCTGGGCACAGGCCTCACGTCAACTACGACGTGGTACGAGCCATACTCCAACACGCGGGCTCAGTGGGGATTGTTGGAGAGGTGAATGTAAGGCCAGTGATAAACCTTACCGTCAGATGTTATCAAGCCGCCATTTAAGGCCTCTGACTAGGCTTTACGACTGATATCTTGTGACGTCAGCCGGGACCAAACTGTTTTAACGTGCCTTACGAAGCACGGAGATGCCCGAAAAACACATCACTTAATTTCGGACGGGATGGTCACCCATCTATAACCCGACCTGACTGGCGTGGCTGATCGTTGCCGATCCGCTGCCGTCACTTAACCACGGGCACCTCCACGGGCCGAAAGATCAATCGTTCCTATTTTCATGCTTTTACAAAATTTGCAGCTGTTGACTAAATTACGGGGTGTATGTACCGCTAGCACTGTTATGAAAAGAGTAACTATCGAGTGTCTTGCCGGATTCTTCTCGATGGAAGCAACCTCCGAGTCACAATATTGCATATGTCGATCATATACTATATTATTATTACTTTTTGTTTTCTGCAACCTAACATAAGTGCTTGTATAAGAATAAATATTATTTCATTTAATTGTATATATTTTTCTTATTGAAGGTACTATGGACTACGAACAGCATTCAAGTGTCAAAACACCAATTTGGCAACATTTTTTACGGGCCAAAGATAAACAAAGTGCAAGATGTCAAACGTGCGGTAAAGTGCTTAAATGTCTAGGGGGTTCCACGGGAGCACTGCATAATCATATGAAATCCTTGCATGGTATGAGTGCTGGAAAAATGCTCCGTCATCCTCATGTTCGACAACAAAAGAAAAAACAGTTCACGACCAGAATATTACATCAATGAATTAAAAAACAAGATTAACTGATTGTTTGATTGTCCCGGACCTTTGTTAAAGTACCATTGCTGTTATTTTGATCACTAACATGGCCACTTAATATTATTATCATTTTTTTCTAACATATAATGTATGTATTTTTCTTATTAAAGGTACTATGGACTATGAAGAACATTCAAGTGACAAGACGACTATTTGGCGATATTTTTTACGGGCTACAGATAAAAAAAGTGCGAAATGTAAAACGTGCGATAAAGTACTTATATCGAAAGGGGGTTCCACGGGTTCATTGCATAAACATATGAAAGCCTTGCATGAAGGTGATTTGAGTGCTGAAATTTTTTTCCGTAATCCTCCTGTTCGACAAGAAAAGACAAAACAATCAACTTCCAGAATGTGCATCTGGATTGAGTGATCTTTTTTAATTTTTTGGTTAAAACATTCAATTTTTTTTTTTTTTACATGTTTATTTAGTTAAAAATTGACAAAACCCATGACTAGACATCAAAAGGGGTTTGAACATTTTTGTATGGAAGCGGGCATAGCCACCAGCCGATTTCAAAGTTTTCGCGCACAATAAAAGTGGTATATTTAGATAGAGGAAACATAAACAAATTAAAATGCCTGAAAATATGGTACCCTAAAGTGTCACGTTTTCGAGTTATTTGAAGGTAAAGATCGATATGAAAAAGGTGATTATCCACACTTCCATACTTAATACTTCCATACTAAATAAAAACAAAATGGCCTATGCCATTAATGTCCAGACCCCTTTCTAGAGTTCTGGCTCAGACCAGTAAGTAAAATACAAAAATAAACTGCCGCATTGAAAATTTTGACAACAGGGTCTATTTTGTATTTTTCTTGATGTTTCCGCGAACGATGAAAGTGATATATGTGTCGATTAGATTCAAAAATGGTCAAATCCATTTGAGTTTATAACGAGTAGTATAGATTTCAATACAAAACTCAAATGGATTTGACCATTTTTGAATCTAATCGACACATATATGGAAAGCGGACGAAGATAACAAACAAATAATGTCTAATATGGTACCCAAAGTGTTTTTACTACTCACCCACTTTAGGGTATCATATTGAAAGCTATTTTTTGTTTGTTTATGTGTCCTCTATACACATATACAACTTTTATAGTGCGTGAAAATTTCAGAAAAAAACAAAATGGCGGCAGGTCCCTATGCCAGCTTTCATTCAGAAATGTTCCAACCCCTTTCCTTACCAATTACAAAACCGATCGAAGTAGTACTTTATTTGCCAAATTCATGAGCAAAATTCATAACCCAAAAACAAATATCTTAAACTCCTTTTCTAAAACAAAGATTTACATTTTACAGCCAAAGAGGACCACTGTGAATATTGTGATACCTCTGAATCATACATACATCATAGATAGTAGACTAAACATATATACTTGTTGATATGCGCATTGGGATTCTTTTACTGGTCGTCTGTCGATGTACCGCCCAGCGGTAAAATTGTATTGATTTTCTATTGTGTCTAGCACATACGACATACTATGCTCATTATTTACATTATATTTTCTTGGACCGTTTGTTACGAGTAAAGTGCCATTTCACTATGTAATTTTTTAATGGGTTTGCGTTTGGTCCTAGTCTCACCTGGTGGTAAGCGATGACGAGGCCGATGGTGGTTCACGCTTACACAGAAAATGCCTTTTGACTCTGACCTTGAAGATACAAGGTTGTAACTATCCGGAAACACCTGCGTCTGTGTTAGCATAGAGAGCGTTCCACTCCTCAGCTTGGCGGACCAGAAAAGATGCAGCAAACCGTTGAGTGCTGATTGTTGGAAAGTTAACCACATGGGGTTATTACATATTCAACATTATAACATAATGGCTGAATAAAAGTTATTTGTCAAAAACCTAGTTTTTATATTATACGTCATGAAGATATCATTTCCTTCAAATTTATCTGTATTGTAATTTGTAATCGGATTCCACGATTTCAACTACATCCTAGAATCGGGTATCGAAAATCTAGAACCGATACCAGTACGTCTCCCACGAGTTGCCACTTTAAATTTACGTTATCGTTCGCGTAAAAAAATGTGTTGGGATTTGACATTGTCATGTCATGTCGGTAGACGTACTGTTCTCGAAACCGCAGCACAAGCATAGCTAACTGTTGTAATTTTTAACTTTTTGTAAGTTGAGAATTATGTGGCAAGTATATATTTTTGCCTTCTTTTCCTCTTTTCTTCACAAAACGTGTTACTTCTTGTTTTGTTTTGGTGCGGTATACCATCTAATTATCACCGACTTTTACTTAAATTTCCTGATCTAGGGTGTAAAAGTGGGGATGACCCTTAATTTCTTGAATATTTACATTTCCTCCTTGCGTGGTTGTACCTATTTGCCAGGTCACTGTTAAGAGTCATGTACTGATTCCAGACAATTGAAAAATGTGATTATCATTATCATCTTTATTACCTCCCATCATTGGTTTTTACAGACAATGACAGCATCAAAACCGAAACGAAATTACAGTCGAAATCAGGCGAAGACAAAAAGCTATACTTTAGCTACGTGTCGGGTCATTACTTATTGACTACTTCCGGGGAAGCAACCGGTGACGTAGAGCCAGAAGAAAAAGAAATATTGTTAGAGAAAATGATGAAAAAATCTTCAAAAAAAGAAAGAAAAAAGGTCACTAGTAAGAAGAAGGGTAGAAACTTGAGTAAAATACGTATAGCTTTAAGAAAATCTGGCCAAGGTTACGTCTCATCAAGTGGAAAGTATATTGAGGAAAAAATGATGAAACCCAACCCTTGTGTAGTCAAGAAAACCTGCGCCAAGAAATGCTACGAAATAAGTGATGAGAAAAGATTAGAAACATTCAATTACTTCTCTAGTCTCAGTCCACAGAAGAAACGCGAGTGGTTACGTCAAAGAGTCTCTAAAGAACCCGTAAAAAGACGAAAAGGTAAATTCGAAAACTCAAGAAGAACGTGTACATTCATTTATTACATAGACGTCGATGACATTCCGCACCAAGTGTGTTTAAATTTCTTCCTGAGAACACTTGACGTGACTCAAAGATATGTACATTATGCCGTACAAAGAGCGACCACAAAAGTGTGAGAGGCAGAAAAAAAATCGTTGTTTTGTTGCATAGAATACTAACATTTCTCCCGACTACGCCGAAATACATAGTTTCATGGTTTTATCTATAGCTATGACTAACTTCTAAACAAACTTTCATTCTCCTCTTACCGAACCTTACCTTTTAGGTATTTTTTCGCAATTAATGGTAGCCGCAATCAAAGGTAATTTACACCAATAACCTGCTCAAAACAATAGAGGAAACATGCTGACTATTCGCCGACGATATCTCCTTGCTAACTTCATGTCAAGACAATACTGATATTTGCGAAAAACTATATTCACTGCCTAACCAAACTTTTGACTGGCTAACTGACCATAATCTCAAAAAAAATATTTCTTAAACTAAATTCATGATTTTCCATCCACATGAAAAAACAGTTTTAAAGGTGACTTGGCGCACCTCTGGACCAAACATTAAAATAAAAGTTTGCGGCCACTTCAGAATTTAATTTTAAATGAAAGTTATGGATGTGCTTCATTTTTTCTTATGAACAAAACTCTCAGATGGTATTTTTGCTTTTTTAATTAAAGAACAAAAAAATATTAAAATAATACCTATGTATTTTTTATTTTTATTTATGTTATTATATTAAATTTATAAGTGAATGTTCACAAACGCTTAAAACAGAAAAACAGTGATCTAATAGAAGTAACATTGGCAGAAGCTTGTATATCTACTAACCCCATTTCGCAATAATATTAAGATTTTTTCAACATGTTTTTGTTAATCTCTAGTATTGTTCTGCCAGTTTTTTATGTCAAAATCTGTTGTGAGTTATGATATAAATTTTATATGCAAGTTAAAATAAAATAAATTATACAAATATGTTTTATAAAACAGTGTTTTAGTCCCTACTCATTGCCCTCGATCACTCGCGCGGGCTGTTGCCAGCCCGCGAATTTTGGAACGTAAAAATAATTGTGTGTGCGTGTAAATTTCAAAAACGTTCCTTTTTAACAATGGCCATTACAAACTACCGTAAAGAAAAAAAATTAAGGAAGCACTATAAAGTAGGACGGGCGTCGCTTGGTACTTAACTTTTACTTTCAGTTATATTTTATGATTAGCATATTATTAGTGTTCTGCTTAGCAACTAAAATGAAAAAAAAATGGGACCAAAATCTAATGTTCATTTAATAAGATAGGTTTTAATTAATTCCATCTTTTTAGAACTGATAAATCCCGCTCCCGCTCGACATCTAGGGCCGCAATTATTTACTTTTGTATCTTTAGATTTGAATTTACATTGAATATAAATCAAAGTAACGTGGATTTATATTGTACCACTTTAAGAATCTGCGCCGGTTGCAATCAGGCACTATGTTCCTCGTGCAACCTTCATGTCACATCATCAAGTCTAGTTGTGTCTAAACTTTTTGATCTCTCCTCAGTCGCTCATGACCACCGGTGTCTTAAAGCTTAATAATTCAAGTACTCAACATTTCTTTACACTTGTCACAATGAATAAAATAATCACAAATTTATGTGCAAAACTGCAAACTTTTTTTAAATGTTGCAAGTGTGGGCCACAAGCCCAATGAAATTAATTATTCAATGTCAATTATTAAACTATATTATAAAATTCAAATTATTAAAAAAATACGAATCATTTTTTACACTTATTGCAAAAGTCAGTATATTCTTTAATGTCATAAAAGCAATTTATTAGGAGCCAGTCACTTAATTTGTTTTTAAATTTGTTACCTTCGAGTAGTTTCAGGTCATCAGGAAGTAAATTATATATGGTTATGCACATATTAAAAACATTTTTGTCATAAATACACTTTCGGACAGGGGGTTGATAGAGTAAGTTATTGAACCCTTCTCTTTTTTGTCTGGTGTAGACCGCATCACGTTTAGTAAAGTAGCAGTAAGGTAGTTTTTTTTTTTTTGCGCCAGACAACACACCTCTTGTAATGATCTCGAAGTAGGGATTAATATCCCTGTGTTACGAGGTACCACACAAGGAAATAAGCCAGGGGCGTCTTCCAGCACACCCAGACCCGAGTCAATTCAGAAAAGATCGTTTCCTGAATTGACCCGACCGGGAATCGAACCCGGGACACTACGGAAATCGGGGCGAGAAACCGTGCTACAGCGCACTGCGCCAATCGTGTCGTTATTTTCTCTTAAGTATGTATTTAGAAATATGACCCCACCGAAGCAACACCGACGACCTGGACGATCAAGACGAAGATGGCGTGACGAACTGGATGTCATCGCCGGTATAGCAAAAGGAGAGAGAAGTAAGCCTACTCGGGCCCCAAGCGAGAGATAATAGCCTAAACACGCAGGGCTGTTGCATGTAGTTAATTCAATCGTCAAAAATGCAGCGTCAATCTCTAAAAGTCTAAACAATCAATCTGAACTACAAATCTGTATCCAATTACACACAATATTCTGAATCTTAGTTAAGTTAGGTACTCACTGTTTTTAAGACGTTCGTCGTACACGCACACGAAACATAAAAATTGAAGCGGCAGCAGCAGGCTCATATCTAAAGATAGAAAAACTGGAAAAAAACGATTTCGGTACTAGATGATCTCGAGCGGGAATCCAACCCGCGTCTTTCACCACCCGGGTGACTGCTCTAAACCACTGAGCTACCGAAACCTCATAGGAACGAACAAATCTATCTTTTCCTATCCTCAGATACTTATGAAAAACAAGCATTGTAAAATGCCAAAATAATCAAAGTGACCAAATAGCATATATTCATCTCAACCGAAAGTTTAATTATTTGCAAAAAAAATATTTTGGATGTTTATGACTTACCTTTAAACATTGATGGAATAACGCTGGCTTGCAACGTAAGCATATACTGGAAAGATTCGTTCGATCCTCTGAGGTTTCGGTAGCTCAGTGGTTTAGATCAGTCACCCGAATTGTGATAGACACGGGTTCGATTCCCGCTCGAGATCATCAAGGTCCGAAATCGAATTTTTCCAGTTTTTCACATTTAGATATGAAAAACCGATGTCATCAGACGGCGTGTTAATACGTGACGTCAGACAAATTTGAACGCGCCTTAAGAGTTTCTTGAGTCCACAGTCCACAATGAATTTTATCATTATTATTGTATTTTTAGTAAAACTAGAATATAAAAAAAAAACATAACTCTGATATTTGCTTACGTTTTTTTAGAACCTTACTTCGCTGACGTGGATAGTTATGAAAGCGAACTGAGGTTTTGAAGAAAATGTAAGTACATATCACTTCTATTAAATAGAGGCAACTTCCATAAGAAGCCACCAGTTTTTTTCTTGGGCCAAGCGCCAAAATGTTTTGCCCACTTTCCCTTCAAATTCAACTACAAAAATACTATTTTAGAATCTGTGAACGAATTAAGATGACTCGGTATAGATAGTTATAGACACTCACTTAAACTCAAAAACGTATATCCACAGAATGAAATCTCAACTATCGACTTCAGTTATGCTTTGCAGGAAATTAAAAAGACCACAACCAGCAACATACAGCAAACAACCTCAATACCTACAGAACATAATATGCGTACGCGCACCCTTGGCTGAGCTACGGTATCGTTCTGTTGGGCAACAGTACAGATGCAGCTGCCCTGTTTACCCCTAAAAAAAATCCGGATAGTTGGTAGTATATATCAAACAGCCCCCTGACTAAAATTAAACACTTCAACCACGTTTAGTTCTTTAATAAAGATATAATAATATGTTTAACAAATTGCCTGAAATGATACAAAATGAAAATAATGATAAAATATTTACACAAAAACTAAAGCAGCTCCAGTAATTGAATTAATAAATTAACTTACAGGTCGATGTGTGATAAATGTGATGTTGTCATTTGTTTGTATTTATATTTCATAAGATGATAATGTTATTATAAGCGCGTCCTCTCTCCTAACCCAAAGTTGCGTACCCGACAGGGTCCATAACATTTTTCCAACACCACTGTAACATCTAATTGTACATTAGGCTTTTGCAATAAATACATAATTGCTTAATTGATTGAAGCTTAGCTAACTTTTGTGATTTTCCACTTAAAATGTTTGTATTGTAATTGTAAGTTGAGAATTGTGTGGCAAATATATATGTTGGCCTTCTTTTCCTCTTTCCTTCACAAACGTGCAACTTCTTGTTTTGTTGCAGTATACCATGTTATTATCACCGATTTTTACTAAATGTTCCTGCTCTGGTTATCTCGGCTCTATAAAGTGAACTACTCACACACCTGCCGCAGGGGCAATCAAGAGCGTTAAAGTGGAGATGACCCTTAATTGCTTGAATATTTACTATTGTTTGTATTTATTTGCCACGTCATCTACTGATACCAGACGATTGAAAAATGTGTTTATCATTGTCATCATTAATACCTCCGATCATTGGGTTTTACAACTTTTGCAGACAATGATCGAAACAAAAATTAAATTACAGTCGGAATCAGGCGATGAGAAAAAGTTATACTTTAGCTACGTGTCGGGTAAATATTTATTGACTTCTTCCTTGAAAGCAACCGGAGGAGTAGAGACGGAAAAAAAAACGATGAAAAAAAAGATAAAAAAAGAAAGAACAAACGTCACGAGTAAAAAGAAGGGTAGAAACTTGAGGACAATACGTCATGCTTTGTCAAGTGGAAAGTATATCGAGGAAAAAATTATGAAACCCAACGCTTGTGTAGTCAAGAAAACCTGCTCCAAGAAATGCTACAAAATATAATAATAAATAAATAAATATCCCTGGACATTATTCCACACAGCGCCATCTAGCCCCAAAGTAAGCTAATTAAAGCTTGTGTTATGGGATACTAGACAACGGATAAACATACTTAAATACATTTTCTTTTGTAAATACATACTTATTATACATAGGAGACACCCAGACCAGTACAAACAGACATGTTCATGCACACAAAATGTTTGTACTGTGCGGGGATCGAACCCGCGACCTCTGGTGTAGTAGCCAACTTCTTAACCATTACACCAAGTCGGTCGTCGAAAATAAGTGATGAGAAAAGATTAGAAATATTCAAACTCTTCTATAGTCTCAGTCCACAGAAGAAACACGATTGGTTACGTCAAAGAATCTATAAAGAACCCGTAAGAAGACGAACAAGTAAAACCGAAAACTCGAGAAGAACGTGCACATACATTTATTACATAGATGTCGATGACATTCCGCACCAAGTGTGTTTAGCAATTTCCTGAGAACACTTGATGTTACTCAAAGTAATATTCATTATGCCGTACAAGGAGCGGCCAAAGAAGTGTAAAACATTAACATTAATAGTAACCGTCTAAATATTGCATAGAGGTTTTATGTTACGTTACGTATACCTACATTCACGTTTCAGTATTTTTTTCAAGCCAGTCTCTCTCTTCACTTCAATAAAATCATAAGTTTCGAAGTTTATCTTGTTAGCAGTACAGCTGTTGAACTTTTCGTGACTATATCAGTATTTGTTTCTAATGTGGTTCCTTTAATTTAAATAATGTATCATTACATGATTGGCGTTTTATTCCCCGTCTGGTCAATTCAGGAAACTATCTTTTCTGAATTGATTTGGGTCTTGGTGTGCTGACAGACGCTCCTGGATTGATTAATTGTCTGCTACCTCGTAACATAAGGTTATGTATCCTTACAACTACTTTCACCTGAATTGGTGATCTTTTAAGCCTAAGCAATAGCTAAGTCGGTTATGGTCAACTTATAACGTTTGGTCTATCGACATGGTACCTGTTTGCAAGTTCACTGTTAAGAGTCATATACTGATGCTAGTCGATAAGAAAATGTGTTAATCATTATTAATACCTCCCATAATTTGTTTTTGACAGACAATGACAGCATCGAAACAAAAATTAAATTCCGGTCGGAATCAGGCGAAGACAAGAAGTTATACTTTAGCTACGTGTCGGGTAGTTATTTATTGCCTACTTCCGGGGAAGCAACCGGTGACGTAGAGCCAGAAGATAAAGAAATATTGTTAGATGAAACAATGGAAAAGAAGTTAAAAAAACAAAGAACAAAGGTCACGAGTAGAAAAAAGGGAAGAAACTTAAGAAAAATACGTTTCGCTTTACGAAAATCTGGCCAAGGTTATGTTTCATCGAGTGGAAAGTATATTGAGGAAAAATTGATGAAACCTAACCCTTGTGCAGTCAAGAAAACCTGCGCTAAGAAATGCTACGAAATAAGTGATGAGAAAAGATTGGAAATATTCAAACACTTCTATAGTCTCAGTCCACAGAAAAAACGCGAGTGGTTACGTCAAAGAATCTATAAAGAACCAGTAAAAAGGCGGAGAAGTAAAGCCGAAAACTCGAGAAGAACGTGTACATACATTTATTACATAGATGTCGATGACGTTTCGCACCAAGTGTGTTTAACATTTCTCCTGGCAACACTTGATGTTACTCCAAGATATATATATTATGGGCTACATAGAGCGGCCGAACGAGTGTAATAGAAAAAAAAAACAATGGAACTGCGACTTTTCCTGCTTGGAAAAGTTAGTTTGGGCAGTATTTATTTCCATTCAAATGTTTAAATACAAACTTTTATGGTTTATCTTTGAAAATAAATGAAATGAACTCCATACAAACTTTCACCCCCTTTTTCAACTCCTTCTTGTTTTTTTCGGTAATTAAAACCTTTGAATTTCGGTAACTTACATAATATGCTCTATTTTTGTACCAAATTATATTGAAATCGGATCCCACGGATCCGTGGCAGGTGGTTAGGCCTGGCAACTATTAACAGTAGTTCCAATTATTTACAATAATAGTAGCCGTATAATAATTTAAATTGCATAATGTTTTTAGTTATTGTACTTTAATTAAAAATTTGGTTCAAGCCACTCAAGGTGATTGTGTCATTCAAAAAAATAAAATGAATAATCATTTTTTTGTTGAAACATTACTTTGCAAGCTAGAAGGAACAGCTGTTAAAATGTTTAATACTCTATTTATTGTTTATTTATAATGTTGTTTATTTAATTCAAATTATGTATGTAAGGATTAATCTTTCTTAAAGTACATTTACTAAACCATTTCCCTAAGACAATACTTTTTTATTTCATACTAGCTGCACCGACAGACTTCCTTCTGTGAAAAGTTATCAAATGTTTGATAGCTGGGAACATTTTGTATTGAAAAATTAAAATTTTAGTATTTTCCGTTACTTATTATTACTCTTTTTCCTAGTCGCAAGCGGGCAAACTGCGCTGGGGCTTGGTGACCCAGATTCAGGCCAGCCTTATCCTGCCACGCGGGGCTCTGCTGGGACTGACAGTCTATATCCCTTGCTACTCGTGGGAATAGCTAGCGTATTCATGGATGATTGTTTGACAGATCTGTAGGACAGTGATTATGGACTGAGAATAGATGGGTTGCTTGTTAAATGCCTTCTTTACGCTGATGACCAAGTCATACTTGCGTCGTCGGCCGACGAGTTGCAGTAAATGGTAACATTAATTAATGCGTCGTTAGAAGCGAGAGGTATGAAAGTGAACGTAAGTAAGACAAAAACCATGGTTTTTGAAAGAGAGGAGGATATGACAGAATGTGATGTTTTAATTGGAGGTGAAAAGGTAGAACAAGTAAAAGAATTTGTGTATCTGGGGACTTGGTTCATGAGAGATGGAAGGCATGAGGGTGATATTAATAGAAGAATGCATGCAGGAAATATGGTAAATGTAGTGCTGCATGCCTTTATGAACAGTCAGAAGGTATCAGAGAAATGAGAGCAGTGCGAAGTATGGCTGGAGTGACATAGAGTGATAAAGTGAGGAATAGTATTATTAGAGAGGGCTGTGGTGTGAAAGAGGATGTTGTCACAAAAATTGAGATGGGAATGTTGCTTTGGGCATATGGACAGGATGCATGAAAGGCGATTAACGAAACAAATTTACAAGGTGAGGGTAGATAGAGCTGTTGGAAGGGGAAGGCCTAGCTAGACGGACGTACTTAGGACACGTCCAAGACGTTCTTAGAAAAGGTCAGGTCAGTAGTACCTGTGCCGGATGGTCACGTAGTAAGATTAGGCACACACAGTGTACGTGTATGAGTTCGTATATAAGCTTTAGTAGAATTATAATAAACCAGACTATTACCAACTGTTGTCTCATTTCACTGCCATTCCGTCTGTGGTTATATAGTAATTCTTAAGGTGCAACTGTGTCTTATTGCGTCTCCTCGACAGCACTGCAATAGTGGTGGACGTGACATCACGTCGGGGTCCGCAACAGTACCCATAATCGACGAGCATGTATGAAAGCATTAATGAGAGTGGAAGAAGCGCAAGAGGTGTGTCAGGACCGTAGCAAGTGGAAAGATGTGGTCTCCGCCTACCCGTTGGGAAAATGGCGTGATGGTATACAATGTATGTAATAGGTTGGTGATAAAGTTACTTCGCATTTAATAAGAAAATTCAAAACATTTTTTTCAATAGTTTATTTACATTTAACTAAAGTATGTAGGCGCCATTTTGTTCGATTACTTTTTGCCATCTTGTAGGTAGGGACATGATCCCATTACTATAGGAATTTTGAGGCTTCTGATCAAAATACCGCGACAAGTGGTTTTGGCAGTCCTCTCATGATGTTAACCTGACACTACCTAAAGAATTTTGAAGAGACCGAAACAGGTGGAAATCTAAAGGTACAAGGTCAGGACGATACGGCGGATGCATTAACACCTCCCAGCCAAACTCTCTTAATTTTTGCTGAGTGGCTAAAGATGTGTGAGGTCTATCATGATGAAAAACCACACTCTTTCTGTTAATTAATTCCGGCCGCTTTCTCTCAACTTCTTGCTTTAATCTCATCAGTTGTTCGCAGTAGAGTTCAGAATTGATGGTCCTGCCTGGTGGTAACAGCTCATAATGAATAATGCCCTTCCAATCCCACCACACACAGCAACACCTTGTTGCGAGTTAACCCGGGTTTCGCCACAGTCTGTGAAGCCTGACCGGCCTTTGACCACGACCTTTTTCGCACGTTCTTGTCGTACGTGATCCACTTATGATCACCAGTTATCAGTTTCTTCAAAAATGGTTCGGTTTCATTATGTCGTAATAAGGAATCACAAATGAGTAACAAGGTTCATTAGGTTTCTTTCAGTGAGCTCGTGAGGTACCCAAATATCGAGCTTTTTTGTGTAAGTACCCAGTTTTTTTCAAATGCGCCAAAACTGTTTTGTGGTCAATTCCCAGTTCTTCAGCTACGTCGTAACTACTGATACGCCGAACCTGCTGCACTTTTTAAAAAATGGCATTCATTTTATCCGTAATCGTATCGAACAGAGCGACGTGCATCTTTGGCATCTAAATTTCCAGATTGAAAACGCTTAAACCAAATTTGTGCTACTCTCACAGACACTGCACTAGGTCCATAAACATCGCAATTTTTTTTCGCGGTCTCGGTTGCATTTTCACCTTTTTTGTAGTAAATTCTTTAATTGTATCGAATTTCTTCATTAGATTCACTGATCTTGACAGTAAGAAAAACAAATGAAAATCACACATTTTCCTAATTTGAATTTGGAATTATCTTTTTTAAAATTTAAACTTTTAATGATATCAAAACCATCCAGATACAAATAGTATAGCTAAAGAGATTTTATTACAAGTTCATACATACTATGTGCGAAAAGACCTCTTCCCCAACCTAATATTATTTATTTTTCATTACTCATACTCTGAAAGTAGGTCTGAAGTTGCCTGAGGAGCGGGATGAAAGTAATACTTTTCATCCCTAGGGAGAATCACTTTCAACTGACAGCTGTCAAATTATATAAAAAAAAACTAGTTCTTTTTCACATATCTATTGAACCATGTTCCAACTTTCTATACAGCCACGATGTAAAATTGAAATAACTTAAAGTTAAGTATTGATTAAAGAATATATATTTTTTAAATAACTTAATTATAATTTAGTTTCAACAATTTCTTTAAAATAACTCAGATTTGGGCAAAATATTTACCATTTTTCCAATGAGGAAAATAAAAAATAATGGCTGAATAGCTGGCCGGCCACAGAAAAAAAACAAACAAAATAGGAAAGCGGCAATTCGATCTTTATTTATTTTTTCGATTTGAAGACTTTTGTTTATACGTATAGCAGAGATTTGTACCTATAAAATGAGTTCATCTGATTCTGATATGAATTTAACGCCTGATTTTATGAGAGAAGAGGCTAAAGCGGTAGTGGAAAATAAAATTTACTAATTTTTTCTTTAGCTAATTCATGTTTTTATTTTTACTTTCCTTGTATTTGTAATGAAAAGCACAGTGTTTACCTCGGGTTAAAGACTTATTTAGTCCCTCGAACTATTGGCGCCCTCACTTCGTTCCGGGCGCCAAACCCCGTCTCGGGACTAAATAAATTACTTTCACCCCTAGGGTAACAATGTACTATTTACCACCGTTTAAACATTCCCTGAACTTTCACAAATCTTTCAAGATCAAAATTATCTAAATCGGTCCAGCGATTATTGAGTTCTTGCGAGACAAACGAATAGCTGTTCTTTTTTAATTATTTTTTTTTCCCCAATTTTGCTTTAATTTTTTGCGCTTTGTAGCAAAACTTCTCATCACAGCTACATTTACCTATGTTAGTGAGTTATTTCAAGTCTAAGCAAAAGATAAGTCTGCTGTGTGTGGTCAACCCATAACTTCTGCTATATCGACATGTATGTGTATCGGTTGAATATGTATCTACATGTATATGTATCGTTATAGGTTTGCTCTTCCTTCAGTGTCTCTCCTTACTTAATTGTGTGCCTTCCTAATATGAGTGTATGAAAGTGAATCTTAATTCCTCCATTTGCACTTCTTGAAGAACGATTTTTAATGAATGAAGTTTTATAATGAATTTTACCAATTTCGAACATCATTTAACGATAAAAAGGAGACCATTAATAATTAATTTTGCATTATGTATTAAACATAGGTGCAGGTATTTTAATACCTGCCAGAGGCGGTAAGAAGCACCTGCTGATGCTTGATGGATTCACGTTCTGGCAGGTGAAAGACTCGAACCTTTGGATATGTTCGTCCCGCGCCCGCGGCGACTGCCCAGCGCGCGTGCTCAGGTTCCAAGATGGCCGCGTGTTTCCACTGAACGTCAACCACTGCCACCCCGCCCCGAAATACGTCTACAAATTTGGGAAATACTACAAAGTGTAACAAATATTGCTGCTTCTGTGTGTCTAGAATAGTTTCCGTGCAAGAAAAGTTTCTCTCACACTTAAGCATCATGCTCCTAAAATGTACATCAGAATTAGTAACGGCGTTGATAGTGTTCACCAAGATCGTTTTTCCAACGCTGATTATATACCAAATGTAACGCAAAAGATGATAAATTTTATCAGTTAGTAAAAGCTTGGAATGTCAATGCAATAAGAACACATTTTTCAACGGTCATGTTAAAAACAAGCTGTATCCAAGTGTTGCGTGCAAATAATTTGAATGATAATATATCGATGGGAAGATCGAGATTATGTGTATAATTTTCGAGATTATGTGTATCATTTTCGAGATTATGTGTATCATTTTCGAGATTATGCGTTTAATTTCCGAGTATGTAAACACAGCTAATCTGATGAGTACTGCGATTCTTTTCTCAAGGCCCGAGTAATACTTCTCTAGGCTTTTGTTAACATTGTAAACTACTATTTCTTTTGTTTTGGGTACGTATTTATATTTCTAAGGGCCGATTTTTCAATCCTCAGATAATGAAACTTATCTGCAGAATAAAGTTTATTCGAAGGTTAACAAGATTTTAATTTTTTCAATGGTCAGAAAGATGTTATCTTTTGAATAAAGTCGCTAACTGAGGAATAAAGTTATCTGCTTCTTGAGGGGCTGGATAATATTTATTTATGCGTTTTCTTTGACATTTTGATGTTATGTGGTGTGTCAATAAGGATTATTTTCATCTTGTTTGGTGCCTATATTATTGTAATTCTTACGCACACACATTCTAATGGATATTTTTGACCAAATCGAGGACGCAAAAATTGAGGAGGAAAGGCAGATAGATATCTACTTACCTTATAAACGCTGAGCCCAATAGAAAAAATTGAGTTGTAAAAGGAAACCTAATATTTTTAGTGCATGCGATGAAAAGGAGTATTAGAGTGTTATTATAATCACAATCTTTTTACCACAACTATAGACAACAAAAAAAGCCAAAGTTGTTTTTCTTATACGTCAGTGTCAATTTGTCAAACATCAACATTTGTCTTGTTTCATTCTAACATTGCAATGATTGTATCAGTGCATCTCGCTTGTGGATAATCAGTGTGAAGTTGACGATATATAAGTACATATACAACCGATAGATAGCTATTCTTTGGATAAAAGACGATAGAAAAATTAAAATATTTATTCGCTTAATAAACAGCCAGTTAGTTTTGTACTTCAGTTAGCTACCTAGAGACTGAACTAATAATTGAAAAACCGGGCCTAAAATTAAAAAACCTAACGTTAAATGACCTACGTTCAAAATCCCTAAAATCAGAATACGTAATGTTTTAATATAGGTGTATTAAAACATTAGGTATTCTGATTTTAGATTCTAGGTTAGGTATTAGGTTAGGTTAGGTATTTCGTAGGTAAGCAACTAATACCTACGAAATACCTAAAAATAAAATACCAATTGGACTAGATACCTAATGTTTAAAATGTTTATAGTTATAACACCAAAGTTTATTTTACCGAGGGTAAAAGAGGGTAGATTGATAAAATTGCTTGTTTTCCATGTTCACTGTATTTTTTCGCTGACGATTCGGCGATGTGGTCACAGTTCTAACCAAACCTGACCAATAGATTATTCAATAAAAAAAATGTTTCGATGATAGTCGTTGAAACAATAATATTCGAAATGAAAATATATGGACTGAATATTCTATGAAAATAAAATTTTGCTGATCACCAGGTAAGTATACTATGAGTGAACCCAAAATGATTGTTAATGAACATTATTAGGATTAATAAACTACCTAATTAAACCTATCTCTGTGGTCTAGTCTCCATACCAAATTTAAACGCTTTGAACGTGTCATTGCGTGATTTTAAACGAACGACCAAACAAAGGTATTGTAAAATTAGGTTAAATAACTTTCGTTCTATATCCATTTGACATTTTAAGCTTTTGGTATTTTGAATTTAAGTCAAACAACTATTAGGTATTTTGATTTAAGGGATTATGAACGTAGGTCATTTAATGTTAGGTTTTTTAATTTTAGACATTAAATACGTACCCCTGATGAGAACTGCGATTCTTTTCTCAAGGCCCGAGTAATACTTCCCTAGGCTTTTGTTAATATTTCAAACTAATATTTCTTTTATTTTTATGTAAGACTAGACAGTCATTTGATCGCAATCGCACTTGATGGTAAGTGACGATGTGATCTATGAAGCAACATATCTGCCTAGTGAATCACTCTTAAAGTTAAATAATATTCTATGAAGGGAAATATGAAATGTAACCTTTAAAATATAAATAAACGATAAAACATGAGACCTCATGACTACAAATACTACCTAATCTTCACAACCCTAGGTACACATTTCCTCCGTTTTTTTTTCTATTTCGTCACGATGCGGTGTTGCCAAATTTTACTGAAAAGTAGTGGTGAAGTGATAGAGATGAAAGGAGACTGTTTCAAACGTAGGTGAAGGTATTTTAATATCTTCCAGAAGAGTTAAGAAGCACTTGCTAATGCTTGACGGATTCGCCTTGGGATTATGTTCGTCTGTGCTATCGGCGGCTGCCCGGCGCACGCTCAGGTTTCAAGATGGTCGCGTGTCCTAGCTCAACGTTAACCACTGCCACCCTGCCCCGAGATACAAATACGAAGTTGGGACTTACTACAATGTGTAATTGTTCAATATCTGTCTGCTTCTTGCTGTTTAAAAGGGAAAATATTCAAACTGCAGTAATTTTCGGTCTCTTTCCGCTTGCCTTAAACTTACCTTCCCCTTAAATTGTAAATCAGTATTCGTTTCGGCATTGATGGTAAAAATAGTATAACTAGGCATCGAATA
This sequence comes from Udea olivalis, assembly GCA_947369235.1. Classification (NCBI taxonomy): domain Eukaryota; kingdom Metazoa; phylum Arthropoda; class Insecta; order Lepidoptera; family Crambidae; genus Udea; species Udea olivalis. Next base: position 5,288,669 of record OX376349.1, on the reverse strand, counting down.
AGTAGTAAAAGTCCTTACGTAAAATAGCCTAGGAATAAAAGGTGACCATTCTGATAATTAATATGTATTTTTTTGTATTGAACATAGGTGACGGATTTTTAATACCTTCTAAAAGAGGTAAGAAGCACATACTAATGCTCGATGGCTTCACGTACTGGCAGGCGAGTCAGTCGAGCCGCTGGTTCTGCTCCTCCAACCGGAGCGGCTGCCCGGCGCGCGTGCGCAGGTCGGACGACGGCCGCGTCGAGCGCATTGACGTCAACCACGACCACCAACCTCCCGTGTATATCTGCAAAGATGGCGAATACCACAGAATTGGTCGTTGTTTTGGCAAAAACCAGTAAATCGTTTGTAAAAAAATGCGGTAGGTAATGAAAAGTTTGAGTTTATAAACTTATGTACAATGCTGTTTATTGTTGATTGCTCAGACATAAATGGAAATAGATAACGCTAGTCATTCGTCTGATGGAAAAAAAAATACACTTACTGACCTACCACTTTTACCACTCTTTTGACGCTTACAAAGACTTAGGAAAACTCGAAAAAAAAAACATCTTACACATCCCCCCCGCCTGATACCAAAACCAAGGTTTTTTGAGTAGTTCTCAGTGCCGAGAGAAGAGCACTTCCTTTTGTCACGGGAACTGTAAGTACATACAGTCGGGCCGTCTTTTTGATTTGTGGTTTTACATTGTGTTTGATCTTATAGGCAGCCTTATTATTATGAATTTACTGAAATATCGTTTAAGCAGAAAGTATTATGTACCTCCAACAGCATTTCTGTCTCATCCGATGGTTGACTGGTAGATAATGCTTTTAGCATAAAGTTCGCCTCATGTAACATTTTCTGAATTGAAGATTAAATAAATAAAAGTATGAAGTAAATAGTGGTGGTATATATTGTGTTAACAGTTGCTGTTTACTTAACTTCTTATCACTGTGTGATATGTGTGACGTAGGTAAGTCCTCCAAATTTTTATCACCCTTCGTTAGAGGCTGGTGCAGCAGCACCAGCTTCTAACGCCATTAGTTGAATTTCGTAGCATATTTTTATCAGCAGATAAAAATATGCTACGAAATCCAACTAATGGCGATCGTTAAAACAATCCTATTTTATAATTTCAAAAAACTACTTCGTCGTGTCGATGATCGTATTATTAGTATTTGTGTAACCGCAACTGTTCTAGAAGATAAATCGATTTGCTTCGCGCTCGACTTGGCGGGTGCACTGCCGTGCCCCCCGATATACATTCCGACTCGCTCCGGCAAGAAGTTCCTCATGATGCTGGACGACTTCACTTACTCTCAGATGAACGAGTAGGCGCACTGGTGTCGTCCAAGGCGCAAGGCTACTCGGTGCGCGTTCGCAAGAACCAAGATGGTGGCGTGGAGCGCGTCGTCCTCACTCACAACCACCAGTACTACAAAATGTGACATGCTCATTGGCCTTATCCCTTACTGAAATGTTAATTATTACTTCAAACATTAGAAAAAAGAAGCAAGGGGGGCTAAAATGAATGACAATTTGCATTAAATATTTTAATATAACCTGGCAAAATTGAAAACCCCTTCCGCCACAACGTATGGAGGGATTATGTAACATTTTACATTTGGTAGAGTAATAGTGACAGTAAAAATGTGTTCGGATAAAAACCCCTGCCTGTTTTAGGTTTTTTCATCGACAATATAGTTTAATGCAAGACAAAAAAAAATATGCAAAAGCCTCGTAAATTTTGAAGTTCCTTTACTTTTAATGAGAAAAATTAAGTGCGACAGCTGCTATTTATGTAGACTTTCACAAATTCGGCATTCATCTTAAAAGTAATAATGTTTATAGTACTTTTACCACAAAGTGTACCTAAAAAGAACCTTTTTTACTTCTGTCTAATGGTATAATGAATGGATTATAAGTAAATGAAGCGATCAAGCCTGCTTTCTGTTTTAATTCCCGTGAAGAAATGTTCATACGGCTTACAGTTACATATTATTCGGTGCCATTTACTATTATTTTAATGTCATCTTGTAAGAAAATCTGATAGGTTACTTAAGAAGACATTAAACTGTGCTATGCAAAATGCGTTTACAACAGAGTGCCGAGTGCGAGTTGCAGTGAGAGAAGTGAATAACTTCACCATCGCGTTTGCGAGAAAAAAAACGCGCTTTTGTATGGTATCGAGTCAACGCCATCTAGCGGCCTTAATGTTGCCCGAATTAGCCGCTAGATGGCGCTGACTCGATTCCATACTAATTGACATTTACGTGCTCGCAAAACGCGATGGTGAAGTCATTCACTTCTCTCACTGCAACTCGCACTCGGCACTCAGGCTAATTTTTATGAAGCATCCAAACATTATTTTTTGCTAGTATGTATTTTCAATGCGAAAAGATAATAATAGATCTATCAAGTACGAGTTTATTACTTTATTTGATCACAAATAAGTTCAGGAAGATAATGCTCGATGTGTCTACAGGCAATGCGTCTGCAGGCGATGTTGCTCCAGACGACGTCATATACATCCCGACTCGCTCCGGCAAGAAGTTCATCATCATGCTGGACGGGTTCACGTACTCCCAGGTCAACTACTCCGTCTATTGGGTGTGCTCCTCCACGAGGCTGGGCTGCCCGGCGCGCCTGCGCAAGTTCCCCGACGGCCGCGTGATGCGCGTCGATGTCAACCACACACATCCGCCTCCGAAGTACGTCTGCAAAAATGGAAATTATTACAAACTTTAAAAAGACATAAATGTTCTTGAACGGCAATTTGATGGCGAAAGCGGCAACCGGCCATGTGTATGAACAACTAAAAAAGAAACAGATTTCGGTAGACACAGTTCGCCTACAACCGACCACTATGGGAATTGGGGACACCTGTCAGTGGAGGTCTTATAACGATGACAGACCATAAAATACAATACTTGCTGGAGTTCATATATATAAAATAATTTATGCAAAAGCTTCATAAATTCTGAAGTTTCTTTACTTTAAACGAGAACAAATAAGTGCGACAGCTGCTATTTATGTAGATTTTAATAAATTCGGCATAAATTTTTAATAGTAGTAATGTCTATAGTACTTTTACCACAAAGTGTACCCTAAAAAGAACATTTTTTACTACTTCTAATGCTATAATGAATGGATTATAAGAAAATGAAACGATCAAGCCTGCTTTCTGTTTTAATTCCTGTGAAGAAATGTTCATACAGCTTATAGTAACATCTTACTCGGTGCCATTTACTATTATTTTAATTTCAACACAGTTCGCCCACAACCGACTACTATGGGAATTGGGGACACCTGTCAGTGGAAGTCTTATAACGATGACAGACCATAAAATACTTGCTTGAGTTCATATTCTAAAATAGTTTGTGGGTTAAATTTTTGTATTTTTTAAAAGATGATGATCGGTTAGGATTTTCACAAGATAATGGTAGCGATAATCGCTAGTCGTGTCACGGCAGATGCTATGATGAGAGTTGTGGGAAGGCGGATTAAGTGAAATGGTTTTAAATAAGTTTTTCTTAAAAACTTTAGTATTTTGAACGGTAACGGAATGTTTTTTTTTCTAATATATATATCGATGATTTTTGAAGTGGCTTTTAAATAATTCGGACACTCCATGCATCTTTAACACGATTAATCAATGAATATTATTTGTAATTTCAAGACAGCCAAGTTTATAGTTTTTGTTACAACATTAAGGGATTTATTTAGGAAGTTATATAATTAAACTTTACAACATATTATCTTTATTTCTTTCTCTATTCCTGAAGTGTAAATACAAGCCTAAGTATAAAAAACTGGGTTTATGTACGTGTAGTGTTAGGTAAAGTAGCGAAAATCTCATAAACACTACTAAAATAAATGGTCATTGCAGATGTGCAATTCATACCTACGGAGAAGGGGAAGTACATTCTGGTGCTGAAAGGCTACACGTATTCTCAAGTGGGGGGTAGGTTCTTCTACTGCTCGTCGAAGCACACTGGCTGCCGGGCCCGCGTGCGGATGATGTCAGGCAAGCTGGTGCCCTCGGGCGACGCGCACAACCACGCGCCGCCTTCGCACGCGCGCTGCGGCAACGGCGCCTTCGTGCAGCTGCGCCCGCGCGCCCAAGTCCTGTGTCCCTCTCCCTCCATCCTCCCGTCCCCGCTCACCTCACCCACTGCTGCCGCTCTGGCACTCCACGCGCTCAATTTCCCAAGACTGCTGCCCAAAACAGACCTGTGGTTGCGACCACCCAACCCAGAGGATAAAAAAGATCTGTAGTATCTTTCATAGTATTGATATTTGGTTTAATTGACAGCGTTTTTACATATCGTCCTGTTTGCACCTGGTGATACTTAATAGTTTTATAAAGCCCAGTATACATTTATAATTTACATTTATACAACGGTTTTAGTGCCTTTCAATGCAGAATACACTGTAAGACTCAAATATATGATTGTATCATTATTTATAACACGTAACAGAATATAAAGGGCTGTCAATTGAATACAATCGAGGTTATGTTTAATAAAATATTGTTTATGTATATAAAGACTTTCGAATACTTGTTGATCTCTATGAAACATTGTATATTTATATTAATAACGTCTATGAAGCTTCGCTTGTGGTGATAATTCGACGCGATACGTAATTTGGTGATATTTGTAATAATTATTATGAGCCTTATTTTATTGTTAAGGTTGTCCTATTGAATGCTATAATCAAGATTGTATTATAGTCAAATTGTGTTTGTATATTAAATGTTATTTTTACTATAGGAAGCTCCCTTGATGAAATAAAACGCGCTTAACCTAATTACTGTTTTTCTTTTGACATCAATTCTTCTATTTTGATAAAAATCGTAATGAAAAACCTGTGTTGAAAGATAACAATTTATTTTAGTGGTTGAATTTGGAAAGACGCAGCGTGGAAAACTGTGCATTATGATAGAGGGGGAAAGCTTCAGATGTGAGTGAGTACCAGTCCGGCGCTCGGGCGAGCTGGAGGTGCACCAAGCGAGGCTGTCCTGCCACCGCTACCACAATAAACTGATCTTTGTTAGGAAACTACATTGGCAATAAACGTCCGCCTACATATTATGGTGTTTTGTTTGATAGATCTGTTGTTTTTTTCAATTAAAAAATATAAACACGAAAATAAAAACAATTTGACGACACGATTGGCGCAGTGCGCTGTAGCACGGTTTCTCGCCTCGATTTCCATAGTGTCCCGGGTTCGATTCCCGGTCGGGTCAATTCAGAAAACGATCTTATCTAAATTGACTCGGGTCTGGGTGTGCTGGGAGACGCCCCTGGCTTATTTCCTTGTCTGGTACCTCGTAACACAGGAATATTAATCCCTCTTACAACACCATTACAACATGTGTGTTGTCTGGCGCATATTTATATTTATGAACCTGCAACTTTGCGATTAGACTTCACACATACATAACATACCATAAGTAGCATGCTTTAAAAAAGCATGCTAATAAAAAGCAAGTGTGTCAGGAGATGAGCATGCTCGTTTGTAGAATAAATTTATGTTTAATCAGTATAATAGTTTTTCGAAAAGTAAAAAAAAATATATTTATCTTGACTCGCGTTTTTTTTTGACATAAAATGTTCCCTCTAAGTAAGCAAAGATCGTGGTGAGTGAGTAATTTGAGTTTTTAGGTGAGGCCGTGTTCTACGAGACGTCAAAAGGCGCAGTCGCAGTCGAGTTCAACGGCCGGCATTACTACAAGAACTACCGAGGCCACAACGGGCTGATCTCCTGGGTGTGCAGCAAGCGACCCTGCAAGTGTCGTATCAAGACAAAAGGCAGCGTGGTTGTGGCAGTCACGCAGGAGCACACGTGCTCTTACGAGTACGAGCTCAACCGAATGAAATGTGAATAAGCAGCCGTTGGCCAAGTAAAATAATATGGTTTAAGGCAATGTATTAGAACAAAACAGCGGAACTATTTTAAAATAAATAATAGCATTCAATTTATAACATATTTATAAACTTTTTGTGTTACTCGAGTTACATCGAAACTGACAGTATCTCCTTATAGAAATATCACAATTTATGAATTTCAGACTGTTATGTAAACTCAACAGTATTTTTGCTACGTCCACAAACTTTGTCCTGTATAGTACTAGGGGCCTAGCCAAGAGCAACACGCCACGACGATTTCTATTGTAATAATCGTCGTGGCGTGTTGCTCTTGGCTAGGCCCCCTGTCATCGAGAAATGAGAATGAACTACTAAGGTTGTCACAATCCGCTTCTTGGGTACTGAAAAGTCACAAGTGTTTACTTTTATTACAGTTAACTTAAATAATATAGTAAGTTTTGTGATTTATAGTAGGTAGTTATAAGTAGTTTCTTGTACACTCGAGAGCTAAAAAATTAACCCGAACCGTTTTTTGAGCTTCTTAGTTATTATTCTTGGTACATATTATGAAATGGTTACAAAAAACTATAAATCTTGGGTGGCTCAATTTTTATGCTCTCAAGTATACTTATTTATTATGCCGTACCTTTGTATGTCAAGAGACGATTTAGGGTGCACACCCACGTCAGACTTTTTGTCGGACCGATAATCGGGCCGATTTTGTATTTCATATTATTTCTGACCTACTTTTTGTCGGACGTGTGCGTTGCTCCATTGCTATCAGCACGTTCTATTTTTCTCCTACAAAAAATCGGTCACCGATTATCGGACGTGTGTGAGCAGCCTTAATATGTTCATTAGTTGTGTTGTGTTGTATGAGTGAGTATAGTCTTTATGACATTAAACTTTAATGATCAAATTTTTTAACAAATATTTGATTCATGAGGCTCGATATCCGAAAAATCCTTGACTGTTTGTTTGAAATGTTGAATGAATATTCAAGCAAAGATCTGTTAAGTATGACTTCAGCGGCTGCTGATCTTCACGTAAGCAGATTGGTCATGAAAAGTATTCGCAACTTAAATTCTCAGTTTAAAAACAGGCGGTTGGTCTTCTTATGTTTTGTAGAAGCTAACAAAAATTACCATTAGTCGAGTTGAACTAATGCTCGTTATAATTTCAGCTCACACGGTGCAGTTTCTGGAGAGGAACGGCAAGACATTCGTCATCCACAACGGTCACCGCTACTCCAAGAACTACCAGAATCGCGAGCGGGTCTCGTGGCAGTGCAACAAGTCGGGCTGCAACGCGCGCATCGCCACCCTGGGGCACCAGGTCATCTGCTTCAAGAACGGCCATAACCATTACTAGTCATTACGTATAAACCAATGTTCCAAAGTCTGTGTTGTTAGCTAAGTTGTTCTAAACTGCGCAATGTAATCAAGTATTTATCTACACCATTTATGTTGAAAAAAATTTTGATCACCTTTCCTGTCGTTCTAGGATTCGAGCGAGATAAATATATCAAGGTAATCGACAAGTTATGAGTTGAATTGCTACCCTAGGGCATCAAGTATTCTGTTTCAAGAATGGCCCTAATCGTTACTAGTCATTCCATTTTGTCTTTGTTTGAACCGAAGTGGTCGGTCTGTTTGTGGCTTTACTTTTCTTAACTATGCAATCAACTTTGCAGCTGCATCACCATTGTAAGTAATTTTTTATATTTAGCTAAAGTACTAGGGATGGGGGACGCTTTGCCTGCGTCTGTGTTTCCGGATACTTACAACCTTGGTATCTTCAGGGCCAGAGTGAGTAGGCATTCTCTGTGTACGCCTACCACCTACCACCATCGGCCTCGTCATCGCTTATCTCCTGGCGAGACTGAGGCCAAACGCAAACACTTTTAAATAATAATATATAATATAATATAATAGTCCCGATCGTATCGGCAAACGGCTTAATAGCGAAGAGCCTCGACCAACACCTGGAGAGGCTCTCGCTCAGCGGTAGGGTCAAGAATCAGATGCAGAAGGCGCTGCTCCTGGACACGGCTCGCATTGTCAGGAGGTTCCTTTCTCTGCAGCCCTAACCACCGGTAGCCTGGGCCTCGCCTGCCCTACTGCCGGCGGCACCCTAGGTTAAGGTTTTTATAGTTTTTTTATAAATCATTGTTTTTATAACTTCAATTTAAGCTTAGCTTTTATCATTGTAATTATGTATTTTGTTTTTATAATTATAATTCATAAGTTGTTCTATTGTTGTAAATCTTTGTTTAATAGAAATCTTTGTAAAATATACATATACTTAAGTTATATAATGAATAAAGAGAATAATAGTACCTAGAAATATAAACTAGTCGCATAGCCTAGTGGTTCCACTGGGTAGATTAATGTAGCACTAGACATGAATATCATCTGAAATAGAGGTAATTTGGTGGCATACGCATTAAGAGAGATCCTTACTGTAAGGTGGGCAGACGACCTGATAGTGGTCATAGGTAATTTCCGTAGATGCAAGCCGCCTGCTATCGGGTATGAGTATTCTACGGATTTTTTAAGCCTTGGTTTTTTAGATTATGGCTACGTATTACAGTGATGAGAAAATACAATTGTGCGAAGCCGGCTCCTGTAATATTTATACGTTTTAGTATACTCCTAGTTGATCTCTGTAACATATCCTATGGATATTAAATACATATTATAACTATATTATACCTCCAAAATATATTGTTTGGATGTTTGTTTATTTATTTAGTTCACCAGTAATTATTACACTTTAACATCAAATGTACAGGCATACAAATAATTTAGATGTTACAATAAAAGTAGGTGAACACTACATGCACAGTGTCTAAGGTAATTGAAGTTTTTTTTTTAAACTACATATTTATGCCTTATTCAGTTCTCAGTCTGACAATTTCTTTAACTGATGCTTTAACATATTAACAGAGGTGTGAAGGATTTCAAATGTTGAAAATGATCTACATATTTCACTGATGCATAACTTGTTTTTCTTAGTTTGAACGCTTCTTTCCGACTTTCTGGAATGCCTTCCGCAAATATTAACTAATACGAGTTATTTTACAAAAGAGGACATTTATATTTTAATACATATGTGGTAAAATCCTAGTTCGTGAGTAAGGTTTTCCCTTGTAATCTGAAAACTGAATCAGACCCAACAAGTGTTGACATTGGGAATCGAACCTTTTATACCTTTACTTTCGTTAAATTCCTCGTGACTTTAACGTGCCAATGACTATTTAACAATATACAGTCGATGTATCATCTACTTTCTAGACGTTAGTCTCGACTACTATTTCGGCAAGAGCAAGTTCGGCAACACGGTGCTGATCGTCGGCGACCAACGCTACAAGCTGGGCACGCACGCGGGCAACAAGCGGCGCTGGCGTTGTATCAAGACCACCACCCGGTGCAACGCGTACGTCATCACCGAGGCCGACAGCATCGTCGTCATCTGCGACGAGCATAATCATTGAGCGGAAGTTTAAGTTCGCATGTAAGTTGATGTATGAACGTATTTGGTTGAATATTGGGATGCTTCTGTGGTTTGGCGTTGAACAGGAGTGAAAAACGCAAAACGTTCTCCTGGTTTGTTCTCTTTCACTGCAAGAATAACTAAGTCTGGCACTGATCATTTTGATTTTGGTGATGGTTACTGCAAGCTGAGCCAAGCCACTATCAATAATCAATATAATTTATTATCTTTAACTTATGATACCTACAAAATACAGAGCCAAAAAAATTGAATCAATATCTTACAAAGGAAAACTGACATACGTGACGCTACGCCTTAAACTGCATCATAATATATTTTCAATATATACAACTGCCAATTATTGTTAGTATATTTTACCAATTAGTGTGCCAATGGTCAAGTAAAACTTCCTTACGAGGTGTCTTTATTTCAATCACATTTTTAAAATAATTAAGTTAACGCAATCGTAAATACAAGCAAACTACGTTGTAAGATCACCCGTGTGTCGTTTTTCACAGTGTCATTTGAGGCACTATAATTCTGTAAATTATGTAAATAATACGACTATTGTTGTTACTTGTTTTTATAATTAATACATATTTTAAAATATGACGATCCATAGTCTTTTTCATATGTCTACTTTCTAGACGTTAGTCTCGACTACTATTTCGGCAAGAGCAAGTTCGGCAACACGGTGCTGATCGTCGTTGACCAACGCTACAAGCAGAAATGTATTTAAGTAAAATTACTAAAAGAATTCACCTTATTTATTTCATACGGACAATTTCCGCTGTCGAAAAGATTTTTGATGGCATGAAAATAAAAAGGACGATGCATCAACAATCTTTATTTTGGAATTTGGGTGTTACCTTAATGAATGACCGACTTCTAGAAATGGATTCCTGCGAATACTTCTTCGACAAAAGCAAGTTCGGCAACCCCGTGCTCGTTATCGGCGACAACCGGTTCAAGTTCGCCAAGAGCACGGGCATCACGAAGCGCTGGATGTGCATCAAGACAGGGAGCAAGTGCAGCGCCTTCGTCGTCACCGAGAAAGACTGCATCATCAGGATGAGCATATCTCATACGCACTAAATCTGATCACTCCAAATCGCTGAAGTTTTGTGTAACATCATTGTTCCTTTCAATTTTACTTTTCCATAATCGGACAAAATATTGCAGGTTCAAAATAACTCTAGAAATTATGTTGTGCAGTTCATTTTCAAAAGTTGCTAATGTGACGTAAACTTCATTTAACAAGCTTCTGTTTTTAATGTTTGTTACGTTTATGATAACAAATGATGGGGGATTACAAATTTTAAATTTGTTTCATTAAAACCATATCCTTTAAGCTAAATATGTTTATTTGGTAAATTACATAAGATATCTTAAGTATATGTAGATATAATTGTCATTCCCATACTCAGGTGTATTTCTCATTCGCAGCTCGTGTAGCCAACACTACAAGCGCGATCACGTTCGAGACGACCAGGTTCGGGAACCCTATAATCGCTTGGGGCAACTACCGCTTTATGAAGAAGCTGACCCGGCGCGAGAAGACCTGGTGGGAGTGCCAGTCCAGGAAGACCAATGGCTGCAAATGCATCGCCGTCACCGTGAACGACCGCCTCGTCAAGCTTAACGGGTGGCACAATCACTAATTGGTCGATATATAGACATAATATAAAGCAACTTTATTCATAATACATTACAGTTTTGTGCTTTGTTTTGCCCTGAGATTGGCCAAAGGCCAGCCTAAGTTGAGATTTGTTTTTAACAAATTCTGTCCTTTAAGTAAACTTGTGTGAGCTAGGTAAAACAGTTTTGCCTCGCTCTTGACAAAAATAATTTTAAATGCTCCGCGCACATCGTGTTCATATTCATCGACACTCATCACCATCTTTTAGACTCGACACTACCCAGTTTAATATTTTTCTCTCTTTTTTGAAGGATCCTATATTCCTCTCATATTTATATATTTAATTTTGTTAAGCCTTAAAACTTATACAAATTAAACGAGTATGTGCTGTTTGCTAAATTATCATTCATATTTTTATTTTGGTACTCAGTAGTGAATTAAAATTGCATTATATATATTATCTGCAGTGTCCATTTTTAAGTAATTTTAGGAAAAGGGATGAAAATAGTTTACGGAGTTAGGAGTAGGCCATTGAAATTTACTGTTATCAATTTTTTTAAACATATTGCCGTGATTTTTAACTTACTCGTTTGGCAAATGTACATCTGAGCTGGAACTGTTTTTTACTGTTCAATGTATTATTTTGTGATTCGTAAATTATTGATTTGAGTTGTTTAAAAATATTAATAAAAGGTTTGTCACCAAGTTATGGGAAACTAGATAGTAGACACTAGTAAAAGTTTCGTTAAATGTTCAAACTATAATCATAATCTTAGAAAGTTCTATTTAAATTCTACATTTCCTGCAACATAGTTTATTATGGTACAAACCTAAATAATTATTAATATTTGTGCATAGTTTAAAATTTTGGTTAGGCGAAATTATGGTATAAATTATACCAGAACATGTATTTTCTTTACATATGTTTTTTAATGTATCAGTAAGTAAGTGTTATTTCACTAGTTCTTAAGATATAATCAATGAGAGTACTACCAGGACATTGTCTAATTCTTCATTAGCTGCCGTGTGCGATGCGTCACCGGCGACCGGCAAACAGTAGTTTTTTTGCGTCTGTTTCCGGCAAATATTCTAGGAATATATAAATGCGGTTAGTTTTATGGAAATAGTGGTAGTTAGTAACATATTAAATATAATAATAAGTGTTTAAACTTCCGTTTACAAAATGTATCAGTTAGTGAACTTAGCCGCGAGCCGATAGCAGGCTTGACAGCAGACCATCAGTATACTAATGATTAGTATGACTTAACTGCGCTTGATGCTGATGTAATACCATGATAGGGCTCTGTGGCTTTTCATTTTTGTGTTAAAAAATTTATGTCAATATTTTAGGTTTACTTGCAGAATGTTAATAATAAGAATATTCGATATGATTTTATTCTGCTGGTGGAGTCAGCATGATTTCATTTAATATTAATACAAGCTATAGTTGTTATATACCTTATATGTTAGTTTCTACAGCTTCCTTTGACAGGATAAGTTGTGATATGCTTCTGAGTAGTTGGCTACATATTTTTTTTTATCTCGGAGGACTTGCTGATGTCTACAATAATTAACCCGTCGCGTATCACAATAAACCGGTTTTACATAGCGTGCTCTTTTTAAAAACAGCTTTTAATGTTGCAGTTTTTTATCTCCTAATGTTTAATCACTTTTTCATAAATGGTAAACTTTAGATAACAAATGTAATTTATTTATTACTTTTATAAATTTCCTTTGGGTGTCTTTGTTATTATGAATTGAATGAATTGTTTTAATATTAATTATTATATTATCAATATTTTTGTAATGTAGTAGAAAATAAATTAAATCTATACTTAAATGAATGTTGTATTTGGGATTAAATAAATAAAGTTACAAATGTCTAATTTGGTTTTCCTAAAATGTTTTTATACTTAGCATCTAAAACTTGAAATGTTTATCGTTAAGTGCAATCAACAGTAATTAAATAGTTGAATAGTGCTGCTTTGGAAAATGATTCCTGGTAAAAAGTCAAATAAATCTTTTAGGATACGTAATTTGATTATGCGGCTGTATCTGCTATCAACGCTGAAAACTGTAGGGGTTTTGGATTTGAATTACAATTAATATGTGTTCCTTCTGATTTCCAGAGCCGAAATTTGGACTATCTCAAAGAGGCAACTTAGTGGTGCAGATAGGCGAGTGGCGCTTCAACAAGCACGCCTGCTGGGGCTCCAAGGTTCGATGGACGTGCATCAAGAAGAAGTCGGGATGCACCGCTGCCATCACCACTGTTGACAACGTCATCGTCAAAACTCTCAGCAAACATAATCATTAACCTTTTAGATGTAATTCAAATCTCGATTTATCTTAGTCTCGTCTGCCGGACTTTTTGAAGACTGTATAATTTTGTCGTTTGGTATATACAGGGTGTCCAGGGAATAGTACGACACACTCCAGGGGGTGATAGCTGGGATCAATACCTACCAAAATAACTCAATATATGTTCAGCGAAATTTTACGGTTCTACTAAAGTTATACAAAATTTTCCGAAATATTAAAAAATCTCTACCTTGTAACAGTTTTTTGGCATATTTCAATGAAAAATTACTTTAACACAATTTTTTACATCATATTAATTGTGAATAGTTACTTTACTTATTGATTAGTCTTTTTTCTATCAAAAACAAGAAAGTTCTCAAGAAAAAATAAATTTTGTTGAAATTTTCACAGAATAATTTTCTTATCACTTAACTTTAACCTACAGTGGTGAAAAAAACATGTATGTGGGAGTTTTGTACAACATGCTTAAAAAATAGCTTGTTTGATGGTGATTTTGGAAAGAAACCACTCTAGTGCGTTTTCATTAAAAATAGGAAAAAATGGTATTCTAGTCTCAGAGGAGCCGATTTTGTTGAAAATTTTGTTTTAAATATTTCTTATTAAAGTTTAGCCTTCTTTTTTTTTACTATCACCCTAACCCTCGAGGTTTAAATTACAGACCATTTTTGCATTTTACTGTCGCATTTAACTTGTCACAACTTATTCTATTATAATTTGCGTAAATGAGCAGCTGTTACTTACTCTCATAATGGTTTTTGTCAAAATTACGTATACATTTCAAATCGGCTCCTCTGGGGCTAAAATACAATTTTTTTCTTATTTTTTATTGAAAACGCACTAGTGTTGTATCTTTCCTAAATCACCACTAAACAAGTAATTTTTTAAGCATGTTGTACAAAACACCCACATACATTTTTTTTCACCACTGTAGGTTAAAGTTAAGTTATAAGAAAATCATTCTGCGAAAATTTCAACAAAATGTATTTTTCTTGAGAACTTTCTTGTTTTTGATAGAAAAAAGACTTATTATTAAGTAGATTCACGATTTATTTGATGTATGAGATATGTTAAAAATAAAAAATCTATTTCAAAGTAGAGATTTTTCAATATTTCGAAAGAAATTGTATAACTTTAAAACCGTAAAATTTCGCTGAACATATATTCAGTTATCTACCAAAATAATTGGTCCCACCCCACCCCCTGCATTATGTCGTACTATTTCTTGGACACCATGTATAGGCTCCAAGCTTAAAGCGAATTCAGACTTAAAGTGTTAAGCAATTAAAATAAGTAGTAAAGATTGTTAAAACGAACATTGGTTGAAATTAAAAATGTTTCAAAAACTTTCCTTTTGATCATGTTATTATCACAAGTTTTTAAACGAAATATAATCTTAGATAAATAATAATTGATTATTAAGCTGCACTTCGTTATACTATCGAATGTTTCGTAACATAGAAGTATTATTTTTTTGGTCGACTAATCACATCATTTAACATGCATTAGTGACCGATTAGTCAAGCCTTTTAAAAACAAGCTGATAACAAGTCTGTTCTTGACGGAAGGGTGAGATTAGTGCCATCGCTTGCTGACGGAATCAGGGGTTGAATTTTTAGATTGTTGTTGCTCGGAACATTAATTTTATTTGCATTTATACTTTTTTATATCCTATCTAACTGACAAAACCTTCGTTTTGTAATTGTAAATGAATTAAGATCTAATGTTATTATTAATAGATTTGGTATTGTAGCGTATGTATTATATTACCACCAAAAAAATGATGCCATGTCCAAACATCAATAGCTATTTAGTACTTTAATGTGGTGTTTGATCGAAGTAGGCATTTATTTAAAATATGCATTGAATGTACAAATTAATTTATGTTATGGCTTATGCTGAATAAATTACACGTAGAAAGTGCTTTTTCTTTTTACTTACATACCTTGTGCGCTGTAACCTGAGAATCATAAGATAAGTAAGAAAGTATAAATGATAAGTATACTGTGCTCAAAACTCTGGAGCAGAAGTTAACATGTCACCTAATTTCAGATTTAAATCCAGTGTTCGCGCAGTCTCAACGAGGTAACCCAGTGATCATGATCGGGCAGTACCGCTTCAACCGGGTGAACAAGTACGGCAGCCGGACGCGCTGGGTCTGCGTGAAAGCGAAGGCCGGCTGCAGGGCCTCCCTGCACACCATGGACAACGCCATCGTCCGCGTCTGGGGCTTCCACGACCCCATGGCGCATACCAGCGCCAACCGCTTTTGATGCAATCTATAACCCTGGTCTTGACGAGGTTGCCTAATAGGGCTGGCTGAGTGAAATACTGCATTAACTTAAAGGCGAGGCTAGTTGCTAGACCTAGTTTAAACTCATGAAAGGCATTATTTATCCATGGGGTAAACACGAATCACTAGCAAGAACGCAATCACTACGTTTAAACCAATAGCAGCGCTCCTAGCGTACTGCATCTAAGATTGATGACTTACCCCCTTATTCATGAAAATGTTATAAGTACTTTTACACTAATTCAGCTAATGCACTGTTCTGCGCAAATGTTGACAGCGCCGAAAATGAAAGAGGCAAACAGTGCCCTATAAAAGACTGATTGCGTTTTCACGGAAAAGAGGCTTACAATTTATTCGTTTTTAAAATATTACTAGGTGGGCGGTAAGGGTTTTGCTAATAATTCGTAATCAGCCTATTTTACGAAACAAACATATCTTAAAAACGTACCGTCTGATCCGAGTATTTCTGGTTTCAATTAACAAAAAAAACGGAAATTTGGTTAATCCAATCTTACGTGGTTTTCGGACTGATGTTAGTAGTAACTGATGTATCTTCGATTTGCAATAATAATTAAATTGTTAAGCCTAATCAAATTTTAGAGATATTGAATGATGACATGTAACCGTACGCTTGTATGTTTGGGGTACTTTTGACGTACCGAATTTGAATATACTATTATACTATTTCTCGTACGCATGAAATGAGTATACGGAAAATTGATATTTTAAGCTACAAAGTATCACCTCGCAACCCCACAGGACATTAATGTATTAATATTGATCTTCACGTAATTTTTGGTATGTGACTTATGCTATGACAGACGGGTAAATATTGTTGTATTCACTCTGATAGTTTAGAATGATAAGGTAATAGATCAATGAATTTGTAAGACAAATAATGTTTTATATTTAACTCAAACCTAGACAAGTGTGTAATTAATAAAACCCAAGATATTGTTATATATGAAATGAAATGTGCAGTCCGGTCAGTATGACTTTAACATACAGAAGATCAACCTTCTGATGACTCCTATGAATGCATGAAAATCACGGTGCTTTTTCTCAATTGATGTTACTGAGACACTTAAGCCGGAGCTCGACCGCGAAAAGAGCGTGGTCATTAATGAGCCCGCTAAACTCGCAACGATAATTTTCATAGTGAAAAGCTAGCTTCTCTGAAAATTAAGCGGGCTCATTAATGACCACGCTAATTTCTTGGTCGAGCTCCGGCTTTGTAGCAAGAAGTCTTAAATAAATTGATATTCGAGGCATAAGATTGGTTCTATGTCCGATGTACAAATTGAAAAGAATAGCTTAAGCAGAATAATAATTATAAGCGCGTATTTTTGTTGGTTTAGGGTAGTTAGGACTTAAGTGTTACAACTTAGTTTATAAATCAATTGTAGCGATTAATCCTTCATCATTTGATTATACTACTTTATGCACTCACAAAGTTACTAACTTAATAAATATTACTTAGGTTTTGGTGGTGGATAAAATAGTGAAATGCTTTTATTCAGTATTTAATCATGAGTAATGTTTATCTCGACTCAATATTTTACTACTTAAATCATAGATAAACTTGTATTTACGATTTTTTATTATCAATTCGTTTTATTTTGTTACGCTACCTGATTTAGTGATTTAGTATTAAATTCTTCACAAACCTAGACAGGGACTTTTCTGGGTGGTATAACGCTCAACCTGCCATGCAGATGTTCTGGGTTTGAATCCCAGTAAGGGCAATAGGTATGAGTGTTCGAATTTTCCGGAACATAGCCCAGGTTGGTGATCATTTGAACGCATGCTGATTCAATCCATGAATTTTAGCGATAACTTGATTTGACTAAACTCAGCAGTAGGAAAGTTACTGTTAAGTTACCTTCATTGTTGCGTGAATCACTATAAAAAATTAAAATTCAACGAAGTAAACCGTGAAAACCCTTTACAAATCGAAGGGGTTCAGAAGGTACTTCTGATCACTACTATAAAACAGTCAGTCACCACTGACTTCAGGATGCCTAATATTGATCGCTAGTAAATTTAAAATGCTAAGTGAAACTCGGAATCGTACCTACCTTGGTCACTATTCGGGACAATTCATTTCGCAATGCCAAGAAAGGTTACAGTTTGTTTAAATTTCAGTCATGCAGGTGTGGACAAAAAGAGGCACACTGATGCTAGAGGCGGAGGGCGTGCGGTTCACCAAGGACCGGGAGACCAGCCGGCGCGCGCGCTGGCGCTGCACGACCAGGTCGCGCACGCGTTGCACGGCCTTCATCATCACGGCTGGCGGCGTCGTATGCAGGACCAACCTGAGCCACAACCACAAGACGTGCCAGAAGAGGCTCTTATAACCAGACGCTATTTACAAACGAAGTGCGCCAAGAGGTTAAGTATCTTGAAGGGTACTTAGAAAAAGTGCGGTCCACCGTGCGAGTTGACCTACTAGAAATGTTACACTTACTCTACCTAGTTACAATCAAGGGAGTTTCACTGATAACTGAGTGAGGAGCAACTTGTGGCATAACAGTATAGGTCGGTAGCGAAAAGTATGCTTCCGTGTTGAGCACGGATACTCGAACTTGGGGTACAACCCCAAACAGGGTCTTTCACCTAATTGAGACCCTGTACTATATATAATGGTTGATGGGGCCTTTTTAACTGACTATGATTTTGTTAAAACTTTTGTTATAAGTCGGGTGGGCTCTCGGGCAAGTGCTTAAAGTGCCTTATGGGAAAGATGGGCCTGACCATAAAATGTCGAGAGAGCTTTCTCTGAATGTTTATTTATTTTACATAAATGTAGTTTACTAAGGATCTGGAGATAACCAACTTGTTGCTGTTGACCCCTGTTTCCACTAAAGCGTTCACCCGTGAAACATTCACGAAAATTGATATGCGACTAAAATTGAAAAGAAGAAATGAGATCAACTCATCTAATTTTTTAAATTTCAACCTGTTTCTAGTTGTTTGTTAATGTTGCACTTAGTGTTGTTTTCATAAAGATGCTCCCTCACTTGGAGCATTTGTCTGTAATGTAACGTTACAGAGTCGAGCATTAAATCAGTGAGTAAGGAGAACCGAGCATTACAGTGCGCAAACTGTAATGTTACAGATTCGAACGAAATGTTGGTCAGGGAAAAGCACCGAATAATGTTCTAATGAAGTAATGCTCAAAATTTAATCTGAAATGTACTTTACAGGCAAATGTCTGTTATGCCAGAGTACTGTAGTGTAATGCTCAAAATTTGATCTGAAACATGATACAGGAAAATGCTCCAGGTGACCTTTATGTTATATGCCTTTACCTTTTTTTTCTATCTTAAGATATGAAAATCAAGCATTGTAGAATGATAAAATAAACAAACTGATAATCATTTTCATAATGCTTTTTATGTTAATAAATTTAACCATTCATATTTTGTGTATTTTGTTGAAAAATCAACGTTGTTACGATGTGTTTCATATAAAACACATGCGTTTTATTGTTTTATTAAACTGTAACTCTAGTTTTGAAATCGAGATATGATTTTTCACGCATGTTTTTGTTTTCGTATATTTGGTTTGTGCTAAGTCAGCTTGTGTAAGGAATTCTGTTGTTCTATTCCAGTTACTATGCTTAGGACAAGTAGAGGGAAACTGGCGCTAGGTGTGGAGGGTTACAGGTTCAACAAGCAGAAAACGTTTGGTAAAAAAATTAGATGGCAGTGCTCCAGACACACCACGACCAAGTGCAAGGCCTCCATCACCACCTTCGATGGCGTCGTCATCAAGACCAACTTGGATCACTGTCATTAGTTGCGAATTGTTGTTTTTATAATGTTTTTACATTTTAATATATTTTAGTATACAATCAGTATTGGAAGATTGTATAGTGATGCTCTTTACTATGTCAGTCATGTGATGCCTCTCTGTAAGTATATCTGCTTAGTGTTTCTTACCTTCTTTTCCTCCTTACGTAATTTTCACTAGGACTTACCAAAGAAGAAGCGAAAGTTGTACTAGGCGCTAGTGAAATAGGCGACGGTTAAAATATGCAAGAAATTTATAGGTGCCTTATTATAGATTATGAATATTGTTGCTAATTGACTGCCAAAGTGAACGCATTCATTAAATTTACAAAGCAATAACGTAGGTATTAAAACGGTCCAATATATTTGATACTCGTTTATCAGTTGGGATGCAGTCTTGAACTTTGCTAGTTTTTCTCCATAAGGCAGCAAAGGAATATAAACATCTGAGTTTTTTTTTGTTTCTTTTTATTACTTATTGCACTTAGAATCCCCTTCTCATCGATGTCGTTTATCTTTTATTTTAGAGTATGCTGCCGCCGTCCTTGATCTAATTCTAAGGCTGAAAATTTGCTCAGCTCTTAATATTAAGGTTTTAACCTCAAACACAAATGAGATTTGTATACGCTTTTTCATCTTTATGCCATACTAATGTTAGTATGTCAGTTTTTCTGGTAGTAGTTTTAAATTCATAAACATAATGTGACTCTACCACCGGTTCGCAGGTTGATACCATATCGAGAAGAATCCAGCAAGAAACTCGATTGATACTCTTTTAATTTTTTTTTGTTTACAATGATTGAATTTACAGAGTACAGTCAAATAATTAGTTAGTTAAATAAATAAAATAAAAAAGTATATGTGCGCAAATAACTAATACTTAAAGAGACATAAACCCAATGACCTATCATGGTGCTAACAAAACAACACCGAATTGAGAAAAACCAAGCAAGATCCGGTTTCTTGTAGGTAACTTTAACTTAATGCAAGTGACACGTGATGATTTCTTTTCAGTCACTCAAGTGAGTACCCACAGGGGCACGGAAATGCTCCTGTCTGGAGGGTTCAAGTTCTCGAGGGTGTACAAGCAAGGGTCGAGGACCAGGTGGCAGTGCACTACCAGATCCAGGACCAAGTGTAAGGCGAACCTAGTCACCTTCGAGGGCAATGTGCTGAAGAGTTTCCTGTACCACAACCATTTTTAGTTGTGACTCTTTAGTTTAGTTCATAGTTTTAAGATCTTTTATTTTTGTATTGTTAATTTGTAAAATGCACATAAAATAAAGACGTAACACATTTTGTGCAAAACAATAGTGTTTTTTCATTCATTTTTATACATGGTTTCATTATGAATAAACCAGTTGCAAGATATTCGTTTGGTACATCCTGTATAGTATAGTAATAGATCTATTTACTACTTTTTATGCAGGCCTTCAAGGTCAGGATGGGCAGCTCAATGATTCGTTTGCATGACCGTGCTTGTAAGCCTCATATCATATCATAAGCCGATTACGACTTGTGAAAAAGTAGGAGGTTAGGAAGAACTGACTGATCGGTCGCTTGATGTCTCCCAATATTTGGTGAAATTAATAGCACAGGACAAACTCTGTCCCATATATCTCTCCAATGACTACTTTTTTTGTAAACTAAAATTTTTGTATGTCAGAAATCTCATCTAGCGGTGTTGGGCACAACTTTCATCTCAATTATTTACTCTACCAATAAAGCTACTTGTAAATTAATTGTTAAGTTTTTAAACATAATATAATCAGTTGCAGGACCAATATTCGGTGTAACTAAAGCTGGTAACCCGGTAATCGAATTAGGACCGTACCGGTTCAACCGGATGAACCGGTACAAGGGGCCCAAAGTTCGCTGGAGTTGCATCAAGACCCCGGGCGGCTGCAGAGCCGCGCTGACCACCTTCGAAGACGTCATCATTAAGACGCACAATGAACATAATCATTAACCTTTAAGGACGTGGACTCACATGCACCGAGCTTTTTTGGTTTCCTATTTTAACATACTTCTCTTCACCTAAGCGACTCAGTAGCTTCAGTTTGAGTACCGAGACCAGCGCAGGAGAAAATTGCATCGCTGGATGCACAACGCGTCAGTAAAATGCCTGGAACTGTTGGCTGGAGCCTGCCGAGCTACAACGTTCATGGTTGCAATACAAGAAACTCTTACCAAGTGTTTGTTTTTGTTAAAGATTTCCTTTAAAAATGACTGAAGTCTGTAAGGTGGTTTGTTTTTTTTTCAAAACGACTTTCTCAAAGTTTCGTTCAGCTGTTAGCAAAGAAAATTCACATGTTGGTCAGCCAATGTGCTAGAAATTGAAATGATGATGCTGTGATGATGACTGATAATGTTTGTGTTCACTGTAGCCAGCCTGTGTGCTTGCAATGTACCTCATTGTTATTTGTGCACAGACTGTCAATTACCTGTAATAAGCTGACTGTCAAAAAAAATATTTTTGTTGCCAGAAGTGGCTGTTATGTTTTTTTTGTACCTCATTGATTATAATTTAATATAAATACCTTTATTTCTTTTAAATTATTAGTTTATCTTTCACATAAAAAACACTCCTCATTCCTTATTTTATTGTTAAAGACCTATACTTTACAAGACTTAGTTTTAACGTGATTAGGATTAATTTTCTCAAAAATAAAAACATATTTATGGAGGAGCCTGTGAGGCTACACGTCCATAGAAGTCTGATAACATGCGTCAATACTTAAAGGGTAAATGAAAGCTGTAGTCCGATGCTACGAGTAACTGTATAACTCCCGTTCGTCTAAAAAGAACCCAGGATCTGCGGAGTAAGCGAATTAACAAAATATAATCAGTTGCAGGACCAATATTCGGCGTAACCAGAACTGGAAACCAAGTGATCCAAGTGGGCCCGTACCGGTTCAACCGGATGAACCGTTGCAAGGGGCCAAAGGTGCGCTGGACTTGCGTGAAGAACCCGGGCGGCTGCAGGGCCGCGCTGACCACCATCAAAGACGTCATAATTAAAACGCACAATGAACACAATCATTAAAACAAAAGCTGTACTCTGGTCCTACAAGTAACTGTACAACTCCCATCATCTTAAAATATCCCTGGCCAGGATCTGCGTAGTGAGCGAATTAACAAAATAAAATCAGTTGCAGGACCAATATTCGGCGTAACCAGAGCGGGTAACCCGGTAATCCAAGTGGGCCCGTACAGGTTCAACCGGATGAACCGTTGCAAGGGGCCCAAGGTGCGCTGGACTTGCATCAAAACTCCGGGCGGCTGCAGGGCTGCGCTGACCAGCATCGAAGACGTCATAATTAAGACGCACAATCAACATAATCATTAAACCAAAAGATGTAGTCTGGTCTCACAAGTAACTGTGTATTACTCCCGTCCTCTGAAAATAACCCTGGCAAGGACCTGCGTAGTGAGCGAATTAACAAAATAAAATCAGTTGCAGGACCAATATTTGGCGTAACCAGAGCGGGTAACCCGGTGATCCAAGTGGGCCCGTACCGGTTTAACCGCGTGAACCGGTGCAAGGGGCCAAAAGTGCGTTGGACATGCGTGAAGACCCCAGGAGGCTGCAGGGCGGCGCTGACCACCCTCGAGGACGTCATCATTAAGACGCACAACGAGCATAATCATTAAGACGAAAGCTGTAGTCTTGTGCTACGAGTGGGGCTGTTTACGAGTAACTCCCGCCATCTAATTTCCGCCCGAAATTAGGGCCAAAGTGGTGGTTTTTATAAGTAGTTATACTTTACCTATGCGCAGAACCATCGCCTCCACTGTCTTTCAAACCGGTTTGGACATTATTATACGTGACGGTCGCTGTACTGGTGGTTGTTGGTAGAACTTTAGAAGCTATAAGTAATGCACAAAAGCAGCCCGTTTTTGATTACATATACATCCTCCTCCGTCTTTTGTATCTTGAAGTAATAAAAACGTTCCAATATTTGAGTGACAGTGATAAATGAAAAACTGGGGATATTAATTAACTGACTGTTTAAATTTTTGTAACTTCTTAGATAATTGAATTCATTACCAATTTGTTGAATGAAATAGCAATTTAGCCAATGTGCGTGTGATAGATAGCCATTATACAAACATTCCTTGTAATTGTGACCATTGTTTAGACTATAAGATACGATTAGATTAGAAGTTCCTGTACGATGACTTTAGAATTTGTAGTTTTTTAAATGTTTTATTAGAATTTGACTCACCTGTTGGTGCAATCTTTAATGATCTTGACAATTTTGCAAGAGGCATATATACGAGTATGCGGTACCCACCCAGTACAAACTGAAGTATAAAAATTAATAAATACGATTTTAGGTAATACTATACGGTAGGTAATTATGTACCAAAGAATATTTGATGAAAACTTCACATTTACATTGCCTCGACCTAAATGAATTGGATTTCCTTGTGTTAGGGAAGACAAAAACATCAGCTTCTTCATCAGCTAGCTTCTACAAATATCTGTTTTGTTATGGAATCGTAATCACGAGCCTTCGATTTATCTGGCGCACGTAACTACTGCGCTATACGGGTCATGTGTAATTGTGTGCGGTAGGCTCTGACAACCATATCACAGGAAAGCTTGTCAAGAGCATCCATGCTGCTTTCGTTTCGACATGTGTCAAATGTATGTATGGAACTGACATCAAATGTCATTTAGATAGAAGAGTGCTTATGTCATTCCCGAATATTTTTTTTATGTTCATGTCGAAAGTAGCGTGTTGCTCTTAATCGGGCCTCAGGTCTGTTCAGTTGTTCAAATGACTTTGGTATATGAATAAATGATTTCGCTTCCTTATGATTAAATATTTTTCTTATGATTATTCGTATGAAAAAGCAATTACAATAAAATGGGAAAAGTATTTTTAGTTCGATATTAATAGGGGTGTATTTAGCTAAGTATATTATTTGTATTTTCTTATTTTTCTACGTAAAATGTGTGGCTGAGTACTTACTCGTTTTGAAATTTATGAAAGGTTTATAATAAATATTAAATTTAAAGTAAATTGTCAATATTTTGTGGCCCCGTTGCTGTATGATCTAAATTCTAATTTTTATATTTTTTATTTTACCTAATGTAATTTCTTAAATATAGATATGAATATTAAACATGTGGATTTATTTTACTTCACCAGGATGTCAGTTAATCGAAAATGCCATTAAAAAAGAAAACACTGACTTATCGTTTTTCATGATAAAAATTACACGTACTACACGTTAAGGTATTTTTATATTCAGTAAGAAGGGTTTTGATTACTAAATTTAGGGTTGTTTCATCAACAGGGGTGGTGTTCAGCACGACCCGCTTCGGCAACCCGATGGTGGAGGTGGGCCCGTACCGGTTTTGGCGCGCCGCGGTGTCGGGCGACGGGCGCCGCAGCCGCTGGCAGTGCTCAAAGTCCACCAGCGGCTGCCGCGCGGCGCTCGTCACCCTCGATGACGTCATCGTGCGCACCACCAACGAGCACCAGCACTGATGACGTAGCAGCGGCAGGGCCGACTCAAGGACTAACCTCATTTTATGTTAAACACAGTAGCGAGAGGATTGGAATATTCGTTTTTTAAAAGAGATAAAACTTAAATTAATTGTAGATCAATTTTGTTTAATGTTATTGTTGCATGTACGTACAATCTAACGAAGCTCATTCGTAACACAGTGGACTTCGTACCATACACGACTTATATGAAATAATGCAAGTTCATTGCTCAGCTGATGCTGGCGTTTTTAGCTCTAAACTCGTATTAATATTAAATAATTAGTACGACAAATGATTTACTTAATTTCAAAAATGAATTTAAATTTTTTTTTTTCTATATTTCTATGCTAAATATTTTTGTTCTTGTGTTCCTCATTAATTGCTTTAAAATGTGAATAAATCTATTTAAAGTTACATGTATTCAAATTTAGTAATTATTTTAATAGGATTTTATACATATTTTAAAACAGTATTATAGTTTCACTAGGTAGTGTTTTCGGTATTATTTATTTAATACATTTGAGGCTCAGTAGATAGTTCAAACATTCCAAGTAGTGGTGGTTTTAGATACTTTCCCCAAAAATATTTAGATTTGGGTGTATGTTTTGAGTTTATGTTTTTTTATTTGTTGCATTCCGTGCGATGTCTTTCAGGACCGAACTTCGGACTCAGTCGCCTCGGGAAGCCCATAATTCGCGTAGGTCACTATAAGTTCTGGCAGCATGGTAAGTTCCAGGGTACAGGCAGGCGTTGGAAATGCCATATGAGGATGTGCAAGGCTACCTTGTACACCCAGAATGATATTATTGTCAAAACCAGTAGTGAACATAATCATTAAATACCCGTGTACATATACCTACTACACCAGACCGAGACTGAAGAGCAAGTAATGTTTGATAATCTAATTTCCTTTAGCATTTAAACCGTAATAGGTATAAATTATTCCAATCCAGTCCACGTGACCTTCGTTCGAAACTTTAGAATTGGGCGTATTTAAAAAAGTAAAAAAAGATGCTCATGAATTCAGATCTTTACTATAAGTAAGTGGTGCCTGAAGTCTGAAGTCATAAAACTACTAACGAGTAAGTTATCTGATCCTGGCAAGAGTCCAGTGACAGGTACTTAGCTCATTTGTAATTTGAATTTGAACAGGGGCTTAAGTTAGGCGGTCTTGTCCGGTAGGTCTGATTTTTGAGTTCTTGCAAGGTTTATTTTTGTGTTATTTGAAGAGGAAATAAAGAGGTGCTTCTTCTTTTAAAATGTAAAACATTGTTGTATTTTGTGATTAAAATACAAAAAGATTTTGATAATTATTGAATCTCTTATTTTTATAAATATAGTATTAGTTAAGTAATGCTATAAGTATACTTGGAAGATTATTGAATATTGTAACAATGAAACTGTTAAAAATTAAGAAGTTCTCAAACTTTATGTTTTTTGTTCAATTTATTCTCGTTTTAGAAATATAATAATAGGTATAAGATAACATACCCATACATAGAGGTAAACGTGTCACCTAGAGCAAAACGGTTTTGTAAGGGAACAAATAATTTTAGGCTAGGTAGTAGATATAACTCTAGAAAGTGTTTCGCCATTTATTTATCTTTAGTAAATGCGAAAATTCAATTGACTGATAAATACTTAGATACGTTTAAATATTTTTAACAATAATTGCAGGTTTGCTATCAGATATGAACGTTGGACCAAATTGTACTTAAGATAGTGTTACCCTAATGTGAAAGAGTTTATTTTTGTTTCGTTAGATTAAGCAATTCGTTAATAAGAATAAAAGTGTATTTGTATCTCAGTTCCGTGATACAATTTTGGTTTAACATTTAATTCCTTGCTAAAAGTAAATATTATAATTATATTTTGTTAGTTACCGCTAGACTTACGACAGTACAATTACGTTGATCAGATTACCTATGGTTTTGATTTTATGGGAACATAAAGTCAGGATTAATTGCAATAAACAATTTTTTTTATACGACAGTAGTTTCATTTTTTGGAATTAATTTTAATCGTAGTTGATATCGTTTATTCATATTAGCATGGCTTTGTGATTCCTACCACAGAAAATGAACATGAGCACCATTTCAACCCCCTAAGAGGAACTTTATGGTATTTTAAACCCATCCTTTAAGTACAAGGTGACCTTTTGAGTAATCACGGACTAGAGCCAGGACACACCTCCCAAAATTTGGGTAGAATTAACACTCAAAGAAATTTTGTTAAAACTAAAGTGCCCATTTTTCTATAGAGCAAATTAAAATGCACCCTTATTCGGCATTTCTTTTTTTATAAATAGACAGAAGGGTTTCAGTATAATTTAATGTGTTTTAATTGTTTACCTCCACACCATCAGCTGGATCTAATAGTGTTAAAACTTTACAGACATTTACTTCCTAAGCTCGGGTGGAGGTCGGAGAATCCTGTGCGTCGGCGATTATCGGTTCAGCAAGCACAGCTCCTCGCGAGGGCCCAAGGAGCGGTGGATTTGCACCAAGAAGACGTCCGGCTGCAGGGCCACCGTCGTCACACTCGAAGACATCATCATCAAAACGTTTAACCCTCACAACCATCCTAGGAAGAAGCAATTCAACAGGTTCCACATAAGTTTTACTGACATGTGATTTTTAATGTGGAGGCAAAAAAAAACCAACTTCAAAAGAAACTATTCCAAAACAAAACACTAAAAAGTAAAGTAATAATTGCGTATCCTTGTAAAACTTATACGATAATATAATGTACTGTAGAATTATTGTTATTGTTGGAGTCGGTGACAGCCAAGGAAACACTACAATGTACCTAGCAATATACTCGTACCTATTTTTTTCGTCTCACGTTGTATGTATGTAGGTAGTTACAAATTTACATTGGCTGACACCGACTCCAACAATAACAATAATTGTACAGTACATTTTATTATCGTATGAGTTTTACAAGAATAAGCAATTATTATTTTACTTTTTAGTGTTTTGTTTTGGAATAGTTTTTTTTGAAGTTGGTTTTTTTTTGTTAAAATTTTTGTTTATTTCTTGATTTTCAGTCAATTGTTGTTGTTTATTTTTAACCGACTTCAAAAAAAGGAGGAGGTTCTCAATTCGACTGTTAGTTTTTTTATGTTTGTTACCTCATAACTTTCGACTGGGTGAACCGATTTTGATCATTTTTTTTATTTGATAGCTGGTGATTCCCGAATGGTCCCGTTTTAATTTGGTCTAGTTCTGACAGTGGCATCCATGAGAAAACCATATAAGTCTTAAATCTAGATGGACAAAATGCGTGACATATGGACGAATAACTCAATATTACGCCATCGCCATCTCGAAAAAGTATCGTTCATTTGCTCCTAAGAATTGAAGAGTTCCGTTACTTTGCCATGGATCCCATAATAAGAACCTAACCAAACTCTCATCAAACTACCCTTGAAGTATATCCTTTCCAATAAAAAAAGAATGATCAAAATCGGTTGACGTGATATTGAGTTATTCGTCCATTTGTCGCGCATTTTGTCTATCCAGATTTAAGACTTATATGGTTTTCTCATGGATGCCACTATCAGAACTAGACCAAATTAAAATGGGACCACATGGGAAGAACCAGCTTTCAAATAAAAAAATAATAATCAAAATCGGTTCACCCAATCAAAAGTTATGAGGTAACAAACATAAAAAAAACATACAGTCGAATTGAGAACCTCCTCCTTTTTTGAAGTCGGTTGATAAAGAATTAAGGGTTGGACGTGGTAAGAGATACGTTTAAATAATTGATATTTTATATAGATAGACTATTGGTATGATAATGCCGTTGCTTATGTTAATGTTTTTTCTTTTTATTGTTTAACTGTCATCTTGCACCACCGCAACTGTTTACTCTTTTTAGTTTCTCTACCTGAAGGTTGCCTGGAAGATATCGCTTCTAGCGAATAAGGCCGCCTAATTTGTACTCTAAAGTTTTGTAACTTTATTTCGTAATTGTTATATTTGTGCTTTAAAAATATCTTATCTTATCTTAATGCTGTGAGAACAAAGTTTGTAATCTGCAAGTGAATCAAACGATTGTCGTCAAACAATTATAATTTAAACAAATAAATTATATTTATAACAGTATGTTTTTCATTCTTTATGCGTGAGTAGGAAGCACGAGTGATTTTATCTATATAGTTTTGTAACTTCACGATACCGCATAGTACTTGATATTTATCCTCAACCAATCAGTAACACTATTCAAAAAGGCCGCAGTGGTTTCAAATTCTTTCTTGGTTGTTGTATAAAGTATTAATGTCCTGTTTTCAAGGTCCCTATTTCGTGGAGACGCGGAACGGCACCCAGGCTCTGTGCATCAGCTCGTACCGGTACAACAAGCACAGTTCCAGCAGGGGAGCCAAGGCGCGCTGGAATTGCGTCAAGGCCAAATTCGGCTGCAAGGCCACCGTCGTCATGATCGAGAACGTCATCATGAAGACGCTCAACGAACACAATCATTAGCAGCAGCGCAAGCTAGCAGGCCACGCGCCGGCCGCGAGGTGCAACTAGCAGGCCAGGCAGGCGCGGGCTTTTCATATTGACATTATATGTACGAGGGCGGGTCAATAAGTTCGTGGCTTTTGGAATAAAACACAGATTTTTTGATAAATAAATCATTTTATTTTTCAACGTAGTCTCCCTTGAGCCCTATACACTTTGTGCAACGCTTCTCCAATCTTTTTATCCCTTCCAAAAAATATGATTTGTCGAGGTCCTCAAAATAGGCCTTTGTTTGCGAGATGACTTCATCATTGGAGTCAAATCTTTTTCCACCAAGCCATTTCTTCAGGTTTGGGAACAAGAAGTAGTCACTCGGAGCCAAATCTGGAGAATAGGGCGGATGAGGGAGCAATTCATAGCCCAATTCATGGATTTTTGCCATGGCAACTGCACATGTGTGCACCCTTGCATTGTCTTGGTGGAAGAGAACTTTTTTCTTGGCCAAATGAGGTCGGTTTTTTTGAAATCGTCATTGAAGCGGTCCATTAAGTTGGCATAATATTTCCCATTGATTGTTCTTCCCTTTTGAAGGTAGTCAATGTGGATTATCCCACGTGCATCCCAAAAAACAGTCGCCATAACTTTATTGGCTGACAAACCCACCTTGGCCTTCTTTGGCGCCGATTCACCCTTAGGAACCCACTGTTTTGACTGTTGTTTGGTCTCTGGTGTGTTGTGATGGATCCATGTTTCGTCCACGGTTACGAAACGGAGCAAAAACTCCTCCATATTGCGATTAAACAACGCCAAACCTTCCTGTGAAGTTGTTATACGATTGCGTTTGTGGTCGACTGTGAGCAAACGCGGCACGCATCTTGCGGAAAGCTTTCTCATGCCCAAGTGATCATTCAAAATTGAAACCACTGAGCCATGCGAGATCCCTACGGCTTTCACAATCTCTTGCACATTCAATCTTCGGTCAGCCAACACCATATCGTGAATTTTTTCGATTGTTTCGGGTGTAGAGACCTCAACTGGGCGTCCAGGACGTTCGGCATCTTCAGTGCTTGTACGGCCACAACGAAATTCAGTAAACCACTTGTTTACCATTGAAATCGATGGTGCAGAGTCCCCATAGTATTTATCAAGCTTAGCCTTGGTCTCGGTAATGGTTATTTTTCGCAAAAAATAATGCTTAATAAGCACACGAAAATCACTTTTTTCCATTTTTTTCTCAAATTACTGGGTAGTCTGATAAAGATGTCAAACACAAACTAACTGACGCAACAAGTTCAAATGTTGATAGTAGTCAACTGACAGATGCCTGTTGACAGGAGTAGTGTTGCTTTTTCAGTAAAGAGGTCAGAAATTCAAAAAGTCACGGACTTATTGACCCGCCCTCGTATAATGCTTTAATTTGAATGGCAAGTTCATTGCCCGTTTGGAGCCGTGTCGTTGCCGCGGTGGTAATGTGCAAAGACCTTCAGCCTTCACAGCAAGAGACTTTGCATACTTGGTGCAAAGTCCACTCAGTTCAGCTTGTGTCATGATTGACTGAACAAACGTCTGGCGCAAATATTCGTAGATTCAGGGCAACGTGCGTAAAAATCGCAATGTATTAAGGACGTGATGGGCTGACTGTACACAAATTAAGTTCGAGACGAATTTTCATGTTTTTATTGTTATTTTGAATATAAAAAATTAAATCAAATTTGTTTACTGTTAGGCATGTATTTGTAATCATTTGACTGTACATATTTAAAATATACTTTTAATATAAGCGTACAGATTTATTATTTTGATCTTCGTAGCTTCATAGTATGAAAATTCAGTTTTTTGTTAAATCGCTCTTTAAACCCTTTTCAAATGTTTTTTTCTTCTGGTACGTTGAGGCTAGGATGCGTAAGCAGTTCCGTTGTAACATACACGTTAACATATCAATCAATATACCATAACATGGTAATGGTGGAGGATTGATGTCTAATGAATGCTTTAGTTTAGTACTGTTAGACACCATACACTAACTAGAGCCTCTTTAGTAATGCTTACCTGAAATACAATTATATTTTTATCATATTTCTATTCCAGAGGTCAGGTTCTCGACCACCCGGTTCGGAAACCCTGTGATTATTGTGGGCAACTACCGGTACAACAAGTGGAGTGGGAGCAGAGGGCCACAGATCAGGTGGACTTGCATCAAGAACCAGCAGGGCTGCCGAGCCACCATCACCACCATAGACAATGTCATCGTGCGTGCGAGGAACGATCATACACACTCGTAATGATTGCCTGGCTGGCTGTTTCCTGCCTAGACTGACGTAGTGCCCTGGGTTCGATTCCGGAAACTAACCTTCCTAAATTGCCCTGAGGCCAGGAGTGCAGAGAGACGCCCCTGGCCTTAATCCTCGTCTGGTACCCCAAACACAAGGATATTAATCCTTATACAATGACAATTTGTTGTGTTGTCTGGCGCAGATTATTTATTCATAGATATTTAAATTGGTGTGTATCAGATACTTTTAGAGACTTTTAGAGAGTATAAAGTTACTAGAGAGTCGTTGAAAATCGATGTAGTCTCAAAGTGGGGGATTAACTCAAACGAGGGGGGGCTCATCATAATTCAATTTAGATTTTATATCCCCGCTCTATCCAATTATTTTTGTGTAAACAGAGACAGACTACTGTTAGGAACACAGAGAGAATTTGATAGAGTAGAGATAGAATGAGCATTCGCTCGTTTGATCTCTAAAGCCTCCTTCACACAAGTTCCAAAAAAAAATGCTTTTTAAATGAATAAGCTCATGCAGAATGAGTGTTAATTTTATTTAGTTAGTATTATTGCCAATTGTCACACATTAGTTCTATTGATGAATATTTGTATAAGTCACACTTTTAGAAACATTATAATATTACTCAAACATATGTGTATAAATCCTTTGATATTGGATTTAAAACTTCCTAGTAATGTTGACAATTTATGCCTAATGAGTTTGCGAAAGGTTCAAGCATCTTAGAAAATAATTGCAAGATTAACTTTCAAAATGAGATACGAACTCCAATGCAAAAGAGTTCGTCTACTTAAGAAAATAGGAGTCGCTAAAAGTAATTAATTGAATAAATTAAGTTATTTCCTGAACAATCATCCTGATATTATTATCGGTGATTCCTGAAATGAAATAAAATATAATGTACTAATGAAAAAAAATTGAGTTCATCATCTAAAAATGAATTCTTGAAACAAAAGTTTGACAGTTAAACATGCAGAATGGTTCGATTGCTCCTTGGTTGAGTCACCTTTAAACATAACAACGCCCTTAATCCTATGTGGGAACTTCACTACTCACTCTCATTCTTCTGAAGGTTTTGAAACCCAGACAGACTTTTTTTTTACTTTCCACCATATGTCCTAATAGGAGACATGTTTGATCTCGATGGCTTCTCCATTGTAGGGATTCCTTTAGAGTAAAGCCAAGCCTTCGTTGTTTTCGTAAAATGGATCGTATCTATGTGTTGCTTTGTAATTTTATTCTAAATAGTATTCTTTAGTTTAGTCGTTTGAAGTTGAATAAAAAAATTGTGACATATTTATTTAAAAGTCCCATAGTCCCTTAGATTAAAGACTTAAAATGATTGTAATATTATGAATAGCGATCATGCAATAAAAACCCTTACAGGGAGCAGAATTTGTTTATCAATTACCTACAAATTTAAGTTATTTTTAGTTGCAAAACAAATACTATTCTTTAAGTTTTAAACCCTATTCACTTTTCAGAAGAAGAGGAGGTTCTTGAAGCGACATTCACTACGTCCCGATACGGAAAGCCGGTGATTCAAGTGGGGGAGTTCCGGTTCAACAAGTGGTCAGGATGCCGCGGGCGGCGCGCCCGGTGGGTGTGCGTCAAGACGTGCTACGGCTGCAAAGCGAAGATCATCACCATGGATGATATCATCGTTCAGCTAGATAGGGAACACAATCATTAGTTGAATCTTTATTAGGTTTGCGATCCCTAGGAACTCTATTTTAAGCGGTCTATTTTAAAAAAAAGTGTTACGTGATAGATAACAGTAGTGTGGTTGAGAACTGTACGTCTACCACGAGTTGCCACTTTAAATTTACATTATCGTTCGCGTAAAATTGTACTTAATATATTTTATAATATTTTTTTTTACGCGAACGATAATTTAAAGTGGCAACTCGTGGCAGACGTACAGGTATTCGAACGCATCTATGACGCGCACTGAAGTCAAGCAGTCGTTAGGCTGATGTTCAGGTTGAAGACAGCTGTCACAGGGTGTAAGCACTATCAAAAAACTGTGTGGCCTTAAACCACTATGGCGTTGAAGCGATTGATGACTCAGTACCAAACTAATATGTTCACTTTGAGTATTAAAACATCAGTTTTACGAGTGTAAGGTACACTGGTTCACTCTAGTGGTAAAATAGAGTAGGGACACTTGCTGTATCAGATCAACCAACACCTACATGAGATCATCAATCATATTTCATAACTTCAAAGTGGATACCGATGTTCCTACATTAGAATAAATCTATGCTACCTCCCCAACTAGCTAAAAGCTGGTATAGTATATGTAGGACTACTGCAGTCTTAACTTATCAGAAATATTATATAAAATAGCGAGTTTTGTACGATTCACGAACACAGTCATATTTTGGAGCATCCGTGCTAGCTATGGCGGTAATAAGTAATTGGGATTAAGGGTTGTGACGGTGCAAGACGTTTTGCACAATATCAGTAAGTTAGTTTTTAATTTTGAAATCTGTCAGTTACCATTGCACTAAATGTGCGAGTTAACGAGATTCGATTTGCTTTAAATAAGGATTCCGTATC
Organism: Udea olivalis; assembly: GCA_947369235.1. Classification (NCBI taxonomy): domain Eukaryota; kingdom Metazoa; phylum Arthropoda; class Insecta; order Lepidoptera; family Crambidae; genus Udea; species Udea olivalis. Next base: position 5,254,447 of record OX376349.1, on the reverse strand, counting down.
AAAATCGAGAAAAGGGGAACTTTTTGGTTGGTAGTTTTTGTCCAATTGGCGAAGTTTCATTTCTAAAAGAGTGGAGAGAAAATTTAAACGTTCAAAATAGAACACACTATGCATGTATTTAGATCATTGTTCAATATATTTTTTATTAAATTTAGTATCAAATTCAAAAGGAAAACATGATATATTTGATTTCTGAAGTTACGAGCATGCTTTAACTAGTAAACTAAAAAATGTTGCTCGAAACAACTGTAATTTTTACTGTGAAAAGAAATATTTTTTTGCCTCTGATTATTAAACGAAAATATGTCAATACATATTTTCGTTTAATAATGAGGCCTCGGTACACGAGTAATGCCTAGCAGACTATTTTTATTTTTTATTTTATTGCGTCTGTTTTGGATCCTGACCGGCACAGATAATGATATTGTAAACTTTAATTAAAGAAATGAATTAAGCGCAAGTCCCTTAGTTTTTGAACGGGTTTAGTTATATTTAGTTTTTCATTTCTGCTTAATCTACTTTGTGATTGTTTCTTAGAAATTTTAGTTTCATTTAATTTGTGCATTTTTATGGCTTCCAATAAAATTTGAATGAAATAGTGTTTTTTTGTCATCTATCAAAAACGATGTGTCGTTGGCGACAGATAAATACTTTGAGGTAAGCTTACCAAATATAAAAAGCCTTTAGCCAAGTAGCCTAAATACTGTCCCACCACTTGGCAAACCCCCCAATTATTGAAAAAAGATAATATCGCTCCATTTCATGTGTATTGGCTTAATCGCCAAGCTGCTACTCGCAGGTTAAGAATTTCCGGCCTATGTCCGAAGAATCCGATAACTCCGATCGGATTTGAACCCAAGACCTCCGGATTTCGGGCTGAGTATCTAACTTCTCAGCCACAAAGGAATATTGAATGTTTTTCGGTTTTGTGTGCTCGAATTATTTGGACATAAAAATGACAACAGCAGTTTTTAGAGTTCTAGTAGTTCTAGGAGTGGAATAAGGAGGTCTATATATATTTTTTCATCTGTGGTTACTTTTTGTTTTCTCAAAACTTAGTCGCATTTCTCATTTTCCAGTGCCCATCTTCGTTTTATCCGCCCGCGGAAACCCTGTGATCCAAATAGGCGAGTACCGGTTCAGCAAGTGGAGCGGCAGTAGGGGGGACAAGGTCCGCTGGGTCTGCAACAAGGACCACAGCGGCTGCCGCGCTAATATCATCACCATCGACGAAATGATCGTCAAGTGCAATAATGATCATAATCACTAAAGGTCCTTTTATTAAGTCAGGAGTTTTTAAAATAAAACAGAGCACTGTTCAATGTTCAGGACCTTCACACTGGCGCATCCTCACCTGCACCTCTACAATGCCACAGACAATTGTACGTGTGGCAGGGTACTGCTCAAAAACTATATGAATTGCTGGAATCGACATAAAGAAGAATGTACCTATAGTATTTCTAATCAATTGAGAACATAAATATTCGTATAAATACATATATTACAATAGACCAACAGTAATTAATTTTTTTGTGTTTTTACCACCAGCATTGACTTCCACTAAAAGAACCTAGCAAGTCTGCAGTTCCTTTTTTCAAAAGGTTTTCTCAGTTCAATTATGTTGTGGTTTAATAATTATTCCGCAAACAATTTTTGGTTGTTCAAGAAAGAATTCATAGAAGTTGACTGCTTGAGCCTGATTTCATGATCATGAATGAATGACATCAATAAAGTAGTGAAAAACAAAATAAAGAGTCTAGGCTGTCAATTGAACGTCTTACTAGGCTAGTTGGCTGCGACATTATCTACCATCATGAAGCAATAAAGAACTATGAACTATGACATATACATTGGTTGTGATTTACAGTTCACCGAGTTACTACTGAGTGCATTCTACGGTGCGAGTTTACCTTTTAGTGAATAGTTAAAAGGTAATTTTGAACAAAAATATTAGCAATTTACCGGAGTGAAAGAAGAGGCGGTGGAAACAGAGGCTTTCGAATTAACTAGCAATGAACGATGGTATGATGTTTCAGAACCCACTTACACGGTTTCGCGATACGGCAAGCCGGTGATAGTGCTGGGCCACCATCGCTTCAACCAGAAGAACAGCAAAGGGCCCCGCACACGCTGGGTGTGCGTCAAGGTCGGCCTGACCGGCTGCCGCGCAAAGCTTTTCACCATCGATGACACCATAGTACTTCATGCGGACGAGCATAACCATGAATGACAGGATGAAGTTTTGCTTAAAGAGGTGGTGGACTGCGTATGTATAAAATATAAAATTAAATATGTCTGTTTTTTTTTCAACTTTTTTTTCATTTCATATGTTTTTGGGGTTAAATTCTAATGATTAAGGGAAGTACGAGTACGTCATTTGTCGAAGTTTTTTATATTCTATCCGTTTTTAACATGTAGTTTCTCATGCTCTTTTATTATTTCGTGCATAAAGTCTCGGTGGCAAACATGCATACGTTACCGCTTGATGGTAAGCGGTTACCGCAGCCCGTAAACACTTGCAACACTAGAGGTATTATACGTTGCCGAACCTGTAAGGCCTTAGGCTTCTTTAGGGAACTTTTGAATAGTCAGCAAGAGGAAAGAAGGTGTTCCAGCTAACCATACTACAGCTCTTCAATGACCTCTGGCTTCCAAACTCAACAGCAGGAACTCAAGCCTGCCAAAGCAGTTTCGTTTTACTGCGGTTTTCCGTAATATATATTCCTATTTTCATTCAGAAGGGCAACTGAATTACGATCGCAGGCATACTCTTTTCCCTACCTCTTTTGAGATCATTGATCACATTCAAAATTTTGTCTTCCTTTTTGTAACGTTGTGTTTTTTTTGCAGATTTACCCATATTTACAATATCTCGCCTTGGAAAACCGGTCATTCAAATTGGTAGGTACCGGTTTGACAAGAAAAGTAGTGATAAGGGCCCAAAAGCAAGATGGTTGTGCGTCAGGGACCACAACAAATGCCGTGCAAAGATTATCACCGTAGAAGACACTATCATTCAACTAGACAACGACCACAATCATTAATTCATTTGTTGGTGATTGTAGAGGATAGCTTTCCATCCAAATTAAGCCCAGTGTTATGTTACCAGCTTATCTGTTCACTTATTTCGACGTTCTAACAATACTGAAGAATAATTTGAAGTACAATCAAAAACATAAAAGGATTTTGCAGTGCAGGTCGCGAACATTAATAATAAGATAATAGGTATTTACCCAATTATGGAATACCGGAATATTTCTGAAACTAAGCGCCCCGCTGCCTACGTTCGTCGGGCAGTGCGCGTGCGGCGTTCGTCAGCACCAGACGCTAGTGTCAGTGCTTAGCACTTTTAGCGCAATATCCATTGGATATTCACGTAAGTTTTGCGTATATGTCCTCTTATTATTATTATACGACCGACTTGGTGTAATGGTTAAGAAGTTGGCTACTACACCAGAGGTCGCGGGTTCGATCCCCGCACAGTACAAACATTTGTGTGCATGAACATGTCTGTTTGTACTGGTCTGGGTGTCTCCTATGTATAATAAGTATGTATTTACAAAAGAAAATGTATTTAGGTATGTTTATCCGTTGTCTAGTATCCCATAACACAAGCATTAATTAGCTTACTTTGGGGCTAGATGGCGCTGTGTGGAATAATGTCCAGGGATATTTATTTATTTATTATTCTTACATGAATATTTAAAAAAAAGTTGATAGCCTCTGTACCTTGGTTAGACACCAAGGTACGAGTATGTGCGTAGTTTTTGATGATGATATTGTCATTTTACAAACATTTAATATTAAAAAGTTACTTTTTTTCTTTCGCCATTCAAATTGTTCGTAATATGAAATATCATATAGGTTAGATAAGTTGTTTGAACAAAACCTCAAGTAGCCAAGCAACGCATCAGTGATACGCGTAAAGAAATGTATTGGGATTTGACATAGTCATGTCATGTCATGTCATGTGTCATCCCAATTCATTTTTTTTAACCGAACGATAATGTAAATTTAGAGTGGCAACTCGTGGTAGACGTACTGAAGTTTTGCAGTTGTCCATGGGCGGACGGAGGTGATCACTTTCCATCAGATGACCTTCCAGCTCGTTTGATCCCTAATACATACAGAAAGTTTTTAATGTGATTACTATTTCTCTCCTTCACAGGTATATTTGTGATCAACATGGCTACACCATTTGAAAAAAGAAAAACATGGAACAAAATCGATATGGAAAATGCTATTGAAGCCGTGAAAACAAAAAAAATTGGTTATGAGAAAGCTGCACAGGTTTTTAATGTACCTCGGACCACCCTCTTTCGGTTTTGTCATACCAACGAACCAAATATTGACTGCCGCCTTGGACGTAAAACAGTTTTGGGACCTGAACCTGAACTTGAACTTTAGTTAGTACAGTATGTTAAGCAAATGGAAAATCGGTATTTTGGGCTTACACAAAATGATGTGAAGAGAATGGCATATCAATTGGCGGCAAGAAATAACTTAAGACTAGAGCATCTTTTTAACACTAGAACAGCTGGACGTAATTGGTTAAAAGGGTTTTTGGAACTGCATAAAGACGTATTGCCGCGCCCACCTACAGTTACATCGTTCGCTCGTGGTAAAGGCTTTACAAAAGAAAATGTTAAGTCCTTCTTTGATTTATTGGAAAAGGAATTTGGGCTATTAAAACTTACACCAGCTAGGATCTACAACGTCGACGAGATTGGGCTTGGATTGGACAATCGAAGACACCCAAGGTTTTAGCTACGAAAGGTAAAAAACAAATCGGAGTTCTGACTTCCGCGGAAAAAGGATCCCTCATGACAGTTTGTCTTGCAATGAGTGCAGCTGGTGACTTTGTACCCCCGCTGATCATTTTTCCACGCAAAAAAATTAATATAAGCTCATGAAAGGAGCACCAATTGGTGCTATTGCACGTTGCCATTCGTCACGTTTGATCGAGGCTGACACTTTTCTTGATTGGTTTAAGCATTTTATCCCGCACACGAAACCTTCAAAAGAAGAACCAATTTTATTGATTTTAGATTTCCATTGCAGCCACACACGTACTATAGATTTCATTGACATGGCACGTGATAGTTTTGTTACTGTTATTTTCTTACCTCCGCACTCAACGCATAAGATGCAACCTTTAGACAAGACAATCACGGGTCTTTTAAAATCATATTACAGCGAAGAAATACGTCAGTGACTTTAACTCACCAAAGACCTCCTTGCCCTTTCGATGTTGTGGAAATATTTGGCAAGGCTTATTTGAAAATTCAGAATGTACAGATATAAATGGATTTAAGACAACAGGCATTTATACCCTCAACAGAAATGTTTTTACAGATTCTGACTTTTTACCTGAAGAGGATGAATGTAAAGTTCCTAAGATATCTACATCACAAGAAAATCATTAACTATTTAATCATTCATCTTGGCATAGAAAATGTGTTACTCAATAGCCAGCGTTCAACAATACCCACCAAGAATGAAAATATTTCCCGAGAAATGCTTATGCCCCCTGAAGCCAATTCACCTTATCCTCAAATAAAAAGAAAACAGTCTAAGCCGGCAAAGCACAAGCAGTAAAAGCAAAGTGTTCCCGAGCCACAGACATCAACGAGTGGCTGTCAGAAAACCAGGGAAAGAAGAAACCTGTGAAGATGGATGGCCAGCCCGGTGATTCGTTGAATGACTGGGCTTGTCAACCTCGTATTTGGACCTCACGACCGCTTTCCATCAGGTGGAGTGAGGTCATCTTGACAGGCAATATAAAATAAAAAAAATACCACATCTTTAACTAGTAATTCTAGTAATGATAAACTCTCTGTTCTTGAACCTAGCGATCGAAATGCTGACGCTGAGTGCATGTATTGCTCTGGTCTTTTTAGTGGAGACAAAATGGGAAAAGAGTGGATTCAGTACATACCCTGCAGACAAAGGTGTGACGTTGTGTGTTCCGAACCAATTTATGCAGACTTTATTTGTGATTTTTGCTTGCAGGGTTAATTTTCTTATTATGTTTTGATTAGCGAGATGTAACCGTAATATGGATTACCTTATTCCAAATTAGGGTCAGATTATGTGAAGTAAATTTTTAATTTATTCATTGGAGTTAATATTAGGAATATTGTTGATTATTTTGTGATTTAATTATATTATATCGAGAGACATTATTACTGCATTTAGTTATTACTCATAGGAATGTTTAAAATAACACTTCTTCACAGATTTTTTTTAAGAATTATTTAGGTATTACATATTTGATCCTCTTCCTCTACTGAGTTTTTCATATTTCCTCCGATGTACTTTGTGGTCCGACAAAGACAAAATAGCAACCAGATCGCGTCGTCAACGGACATTTAGAGAGCAGACTAATAAAAATCATGAGAAGACTTAGCTCTCGTATTTATTTCCATATTCGGTTCTTAATACAATAATTATTAAGTGGTTTTGCTATGCTACAAAGACTTAGACTAGGTACATACTACGTGGAGATAAATTGGAAATAAATGTGGAATTTTGGTGTAGCTGTAATTGATTTTATAGAAAATTATCAGAATTGGTCAGACTCCACAAACAATAAAATAAAAGTAAATCGTACTTTGTGATTTTGTACGTAACAATCTCAACGTTCAAATACATCATAGTGGGTCTAAGCAGCATAAGAGGGGGTAAGGATAAAATGGCGTTACTAAAAAATCTAATATAAACTACGCGGACGACATCATGGCGCTGCTTGGCTTTTCAAAGCTTTTACGAGATAAGTCTAGGAGTTCACCATACCAAAGATTCAATGGTCGTCATTAGAGTCTGACATTAAACGTTTTAATTGCTAATTACTGATCATTTATGGTTTTTAATAAACAGAAATAAATTATTTAATGTCAATTTTAAATTTTCAATAACTACAGATTTTTTCATTAAAATGTATAATCAAAAAATAAGGTCAAATATGTGATAGTGTCACAAAAGCTTACACAACTTTTAAAATGTACATTTTCACTGGATCACTTCTTCCCAGCATACAATATATAAAAACAAAAACTTCCAGAACCTGAGTTCTCTGTGTCCCGTTTCGGCAAGCCTGTGCTCCTGTGCAGGGGGCAGCGATACAACCTGAAAGGGTGCAGTTTAAAATCCGTCAAGCAGAGGTGGGCCTGCGTCAAAGAGCGCCTCAAGGGATGCAACGCCAAGATCATCACCATTGATAACGTGATAGTGAATCACTATAATCATCACACGCATCTTTAACATGATGTAAGGTCCGGTTACTTGTGTGTGAATATGTAGAGATAATAGCTATGGTTCCTTTTTCGGGCGCATTTGTGAGGTGTAACACGAAAACTTTTGTAAAATAGCAACAATAGACATTGCGACGTTATAAATAAATACTTTGTTTTTTTGTGTGTGTCTAATTTTTATTTATAGCAAGACTACAGCTTCTATCACTGGCGGCCAAAAATAATGTTCATGATCACGGACATGCATTTTTGCAAAAAACAATCATTTTGAAATTTAATTGGTGCGCGTAAAGAAAATTACATCAATTCTCAGTGTTGTTTCATTTAAGAACTAAACGCGTAATATAATATTTCCCGTTAATTTATTGTAAGCTAAATTAAGGTACATTGTAGCAGTCCCGTTTTAAATTATTCTAACGTTAGTGCCCATGTTAAAAAAATATTTTTTAATGATAATTTTGAATGTACGTAACAGCCTCAATAGTCTGTGAAACATTACAAATACGACTGATTCTCCGTTGATGGTATGTATGTAAAAATACGATACGACACTGTCATGGGTATATATTTTCTGTGTCACGGTTTTGTTACAGAACCCCTCTTTTCGGTATCCCGGCACGGCCGTCCGGTGATCCAAATAGGCCCGTACCGTTTCAACATGTGGAGTGGCAGCCAAGGTCCTCGGGCTAGGTGGATCTGCGTTAAGGTGCACTCAGGTTGCTCCGCCACTCTCGTCACATTAGATAATGTTATTGTTAAACAGAAACCACACAATCACTGACCAAATTAATGTCGGTCCTCCTTTTTTAGACGTCTGATGAAAATATTTAAGCAGCTTCAGAGAATGGTTCCGTAAATAGTTAATGCATGCCAAGCTAAAGTTTTAGTTCTTTCAAAGCATTTGCAAGCAATGAACCCAATGTGAGCGTATAGGGTACGACGAGCGTAGCTTCCCTTTTTCAGAGCCTTTTTGAGGTTCTTGTCTCTTTTTGTGTAAGTAAGATCTACGGGTAAATAGGTTTATTGGATCATAATTATTGCTACTGCAGTTTCAGTTTCTAGATCATAATTTGTAATTTTATGTGCTAGAGTAAGGTAATTTGTGGGATCTCGTTGAATGTCTAGTCTAGTCCATTTCATAGTATTAAAATACACGGATTTTGCTTATGGACTTTTCAGTTACTGGACATGTTGTTGTTTAAATAAGTATACTCAGAATCGCGAAGTTGATGTTGTAACCAGTGCGTGAGTAGATGAGCAAGAATGTTGTTTTTATTTCTGCATGAATAAAAAAGTAATTTTTAAATGATAATTGTGGAGAAGAACGAGATCGCAGTTTATAACTTCAGGTTGAAAAAATCAGTTTAAGCATAAGTGGTGACTGTAATGTGATATCCGTATTTCTCTTATAAACTGACAGTATTGATAGGCCTTTTTTGTTTCCTAACCTATTGAAAAATGAATTCATTTATTTATAGTAAATAATCGCTTTAATACATGCTCTTATTCTCCGGTAATTTGTTTTATTGTGGCACACAATCGTTAATCGTCATTTATTTGAGCTTGTGTATATCAGCCACCATGAACCAATATCAGTAAGTAGCCTCGAACGTCTCACTGCATGTGCGCAGACATCCATTAGGAGGTACGAGCTTGCATGGATGTTATCAACCAGCCACAAGTCCTCTGACTAAGGTTACATTGACAAATAGGACGTCAGCCAAGCGGGCCTACCAAAACAAACGTTGTTAGGGAAAAATACATTTAGATTTTAAGTCATCTGCTGTCGCCACTGTGCCGCGAGTAAACATTGATACTCGTTAGCTATGTAGTAGTATGTAAGGTGTATTCCACCGGCCCAAAGTTCCCAGCCAGTCGGTTTTTTACAGTATTCAGTTCAGAGAATGAGAAAGCGAACTGCTCGAGTTGGTTCCACCGGTAACTCGCGCACTTCACCAAGGATTTACACATGTATGTACCATGTTAAAGCACATCGTCACTTACCACCACGCGCGATTGTGTTCAAATGACAAGTTCAAATAAAAACTAAAACTTACAGAACCGGTCTTCAGCACTTCCCGCTTTGGCAAGCCGGTGATCCTGCTCGGGGAGTATCGCTTTAACAAGTACCACCGCAGCTTGGGTCGCACGGCGATCTGGTACTGCTGCAAGGCGCGCAGCGCGCGCTGCAAGGCCACGCTCAAGACCTACGATGACGTCATCATCATGGCGTACCACGACCATACTCATTCATAAAAAGTAAAGCATAGGTGTATTTTCAAAGAATTAATTAAGTACCAAATTATATTCAAATTACATTATTTTCTTATCCCATTTCTTAAGATATTCTTCTCCAGTCAACGATAGGTTTAATGTTTAATCCTAGCAATATAAATGATTTGGTAAATAAGTATTTCACAAAGTGACAGTTACAATAGATACTTTTACCCCCATATCCACAAACGCTGATCAAAAGTGAAGGACATCTCAGATTGATGCTGGCCTGTCATATGTCAATAGAAATAAAAGGGACAGCTATACATGTAAGAACTCATCAGCTATGATTGATGTTTGTGCACTTTTTTTTTGAGGAAACAAAAGTACAGGCACGGTAACAACATAACCGTGGTACAGGCAAGCTTATCCCATTTTTTAAAGAGATTCATCATTCATTAGTTTTTATAGTTTCACAAAAAAGTAGACGTATGTACTTAATTTGGACTAATCATGATTTCTGAAGTATGAACTTAAAATATTTTTTTCAGGACCTATATTTTCTCGGTCGAAATTCGGCAAACCCGTGATTCTCCTGCAGGGGTTCCGCTTCAATCAGCACAGTAACAGCAAAGGGGACCGTGGGTTTTTCGTGTGCGTCAAGTGGGGGATGGGGTGCCGCGCCTCCATCACCACAATCGGCGACGAGATTGTCAAAATAAGGAATGTACACAACCATTCATAGCGTCAGCAGATTTTTACATTCTTTAAGGAGTTCGTCCATTTTTACCGCTCAGCAGCCGAACCATTCGCGTCAGTAAAAACAGATTAATGTCCTGCGGATTATGGTATATTTTCGATTGCTCCGCGGGCTGTGTAATTAAATCGGTTAAGGTGGTTCCATTTCCACACAAAAATCAATCGACATTCACGCGCTAAAGAGTAGTAGATATGCCTGGATATTTGCGTGGAGACTTATTTAGGGATACTTATTTTCGCAAAACCAATAAAAAATAATATTTATAATGTCAGTAATATCATAAACGAATCCATCGTTTTAGCTAAGCAAATCTCTACTCAAGCGTGGTCAGGTCAGGTCACTTGCGTGATCACAGATCAAATCTCTACTTGAGCGCCGATTCGCACCTGAGTGACGTTTCGGAATAAGTCTGAACTGTGATCAATGAATCTGTACCTACTTATGGGCGGTTCTAGAATAAGATCTCTACTTTAATCGAGTTGCAAGTCAAGGTTCACGCTTGAGCATCCTTTCAGAATACGGGCCTTTAGTGCGTGAATGTCGATCAGTTTTTGTATGGAAAATGAATCACCTTAACGTCACCATATTTACCGAATAAAGCTGTTATTTTCCAATAATTTCCTTTTGTTTTGTTTTGTTACTTTAAGTACCTACTCATTTGTCTGAAATTTAAACGAAGTAAAAGTTGTTTCAAGCCGTCATTATTAGAGGCATTTTTCAACCTTTTGACCTTGTGTTTTGAACTTTAATCAGTATTATTATGAGTTTTGTAATATAGAATATATTACAAAACTCATTTTTTTATACAGAAGGCACTAGTGCATTTGAACCGAGAAGAAAGAAACAAAAGACAGCGGGCCGGAAACCAATAGTAGATTTGAAGGATCAGATTGCATTATTTAGAAAGTATGCAAATTCTTTGCATTGTAGCTAAAGATCCAATATTTGAAGTCATGTCTAGAGAACTACATTACAGAATGTCATGTAAAGCCTTATAGATGTCTTTCAAAGGCACGGCCGTAGCATTTGTAGTTAGTTAAGTTTCAAATTAAATGTATTTCTATTCTGTTCTAATTTGAGACTTTATTTCTTTTGCCCCTTTTTCCAATATTTTGTAAAAGATACCTTTTTCAGAGAACAATGTGTTTTACTCGTATTTCGTTGATGATTCCATGGAAACATTAAATAAAAAAGAACTGAGTATTGTAATATATGTTTTGTGGGTATTAATACCAGTTGTTAACCAATGTACATAGGTTGGGGGTAGACCTCTTTTCTGCCCCCGGCTTGCCTCGCCAACTGTATCTTTGTCTTCGAATAAACGCAGTAATAACTAGTCGTGTGTTTCCTTCCAATGCCCTGGCTAGAATTGTTCAGTGGCGACGAGGAACTAAAATACTCCGTGTGCAGACGTTAAAGCAGTGCAAATTAATAGTGTCAGGAAAAAAAAAATAAAGAAATTAATTTTATAATATTATAAAATGTCGATCGGAAAAGTGGGCGAATTCAAGATGCAATCGGACAATTGGCAGTTGTATGTGGAGCGCCTCGAACAATATTTTGTTGTGAACGGAATTAAAAGTGAATTACATGTTCCGACACTAATAACCGTAATGGGCGCAGATTGTTACGAGCTGTTGGTGAATTTGTGTACGCCTAGCAAGCCGACGGACAAAACATTTGACGAGATAACGGCCATTTTGAAAAAGCATTTGCAGCCTACGCCAAGTGAGCTCGCCGAGCGCTTTAAATTTCGTCAGCGAAAACAGCATAGCGGAGAAACCGTTGCGGACTACGTAGCTATTTTGAAAAAAATGACTAAAACTTGCGAATTTGGCAGCGGATTGCAGGAGAATCTTCGAGATCAACTGGTTTGCGGCCTGTTGAGTGACGTCATCCGCCAACGGTTATTTGCCGAAAACAAGCTTACTTTTGAAAGCGCTTATCGATTAGCTGTAAATATGGAAGCGGCAGAAAAAGATGCAGCGATGGTGGAAAACGGCTCACGGACGGTAGTTAGGGCCGTAGATTGTCAAAGCGTGAGCAGAGTATCGCATTACAAAAAAACTCCAGGACAGCCGGGATGGAAGGGAAATACAGCAAGACCCAAAGAGCTGAGTGATGGTGGGGGACCTTGGAAGAAGGAGGGCTCATCATTTTCGACCAGGCAGGCCAGTCAGCAGCAAAATTGCAGTGCTTGTGGCGGCGGCCATTTTACTAGTCGATGCCGATTTACACGATATGTGTGTAAGGTGTGCAACCAAGTAGGGCATATTCGTCGTGTTTGCCCTAATCTGAAGGGACAATATAGCATCGATGTCAAGGTAAAGCCACCTTCAGAGGAGGAGGAGATGAGCAGTGAAGAGAGCGAGGAGGTAATTATGAACATTAATCGTTTGTCTCTCTCGCAGTGTAAACCGTTATTTATATTACTTAATGTGCACGGGCAGGATACTAATATGGAATGTGACACGGGAAGTGCCGTATCGTGTATTAGCTATAAATTGTATAGGGAGCTCTTTAGTAATTTGGTTTTAAAAGTAACTAAGTTAACACTGAGGTACTACACCGGCGAGCTAGTGCAACCAGTAGGTGTGGTACGACCCCTAGTGAAATATCGGGATAAACAAATGTATTTAGATTTATACGTGATAAGAGATGGTAGAACTGTATTAGTGGGGCGGCAGTGGCTCGCCGAGCTAGGCATACAGATACCTGTGTTAAAGTACTGTGCTGTAAATAGTGTTGAGAAGGAGAATTGTGAATTTAATTTAAAGGAATTCAGTTCCAGATTTTGTGAAGTGTTCGCGGACGGCCTGGGTCGGTTCTCCGGCGGCACGGTAAGCATCGCGGTGCGGGAGGGTGCGCGGCCCGTGTTCATGCGCGCGCGCCCTCTAGCGTACGCGCTTCGCGAGCCGGTGGAGCGCGCGCTGGACCAGATGGTACGTGATGGCATTCTCACTCCTGTTGACCGTTCCGACTGGGCTACACCCATCGTGCCGGTTGTTAAAAAAGATGGCACGGTTAGGATTTGTGCTGATTACAAACTAACACTAAACAAGGTATTAGAAGTTGACCGTTACCCGTTACCGAAAGTTGAAGATCTCTTGGCCAAGTTACATGGGGGTAATAAATTTAGCAAAATCGATTTATCACAAGCCTACGCACAATTTGAGCTAGATCAGTCAAAAAAATACACAGTTATAAACACACATAAGGGCCTATTTATGTACAATAGACTAGTCTACGGGCTATCGTCTAGCCCAGGAATTTTCCAGAAACGATTAGAACAATTATTTGCAGACTTGCCCTATGTAGGAGTGTTCTTGGATGACGTCATTATAACCGGTAAAACCGGTTTTCAGCATTTAGATAACTTGAATAAGGTTTTTGAACGCCTGCGAGAGCACGGCTTACGCATCAAGAAAGAGAAATGTGTGTTTTTTGCTGAATCAATTGAATATTTAGGACACATAATTAGTAAAAACGGGGTACATACATGCCCGGGCAAGGTGAAGGCTATAACCGGCACGCCGACACCTACAAATGTTACAGAATTAAGGTCATTTATCGGTATGGTAATGTACTACTCTAAATTCATTAATGGTGTAAGCACTATTTTAGCCCCGATGTATCGGCTGTTAAGGGCCGGTTCCAAGTTCATATGGGACGAACAGTGCGAGTTGTCTTTCGTCCGAATAAAGGAATTGCTAAGCTCGAGCAAAGTGCTGGTGCACTATTCCCCGGAGCTACCGCTCGTACTGACGACCGACGCGAGCGGCGTGGGCGTCGGGGCCGTCATCTCGCACCTGACGCCGGAGGGCGAGCGGCCCGTGGCGTACGCGTCGCGCGCGCTCACGCAGGCGGAGCGCGCCTATGCGCAGATAGACCGAGAGGCTTTGGCTATAGTTTATGGTGTTAGGAAGTTCCATCAATATCTTTATGGTAGGAAGTTTAAATTAAAAACGGACCATAAGCCGCTCACATATATTTTTGGGGATAGGGTAGGAATTCCGATAATGGCGGCGTCCCGTCTTCAACGCTGGGCAGTGCTGTTATCGGGCTATAATTACGATATCGAGTATGTAAGATCCGATAAGAATTGCGCCGACGCTTTGTCTCGGTTGCCACAACGTATGGTTGAGCGAAATGGAAATGCAGAGGGCTTTGAACTTACTTATATTAATTTTGTAGAAAAATTCTTACCGGTGACCCATAACGAAGTTAGGAAACATACTATGAGGGATTCTCTTTTAAGTAGACTGTTAATCTATGTTCAGGCCGGCTGGCCATCTGTGTGTGAGGATGAAAATTTGCAACCATATTACAATAGACGCCACGAATTGTATTTAGAACGCGGTTGTATAATGTGGGGCTACAGAATAATTATTCCTCCCGCGCTCCGTAATGATGTATTGAGACAGTTACACGCGAGTCATATGGGCATTGTGAAAACCAAATCACTAGCACGTAGTTATGTCTGGTGGCCTAAGATAGATGAACATGTGGAAGCGATGTGCAAGGGCTGCGAGACGTGCTGCATAGAGGCGGCCGCGCCCCCTCGCGCCGCCCCCGCGCCTTGGCCGTTCACAGCACAACCCTGGAGTAGGCTGCACATTGATTTCCTGGGACCAATCAAGGGCAAAACTTATTTAATATTAGTAGATTCGAGTAGCAAATGGATAGAAATTGAAGAAATGTCACGCACGACGGCGACTGGTGTAATAAAAACATTAAGGTCCATATTTGCTCGTTTTGGGCTACCTACAGATTTAGTATCCGATCAAGGCCCGCCATTTTGTAGTACCGAATTTAAGAATTTTTTAGTAAGTAACGGTATTCGTCAATATTTTTCACCAACTTATCATCCAGCGTCAAATGGCGCTGCCGAAAATGCCGTTAAGCAATGTAAGAGAGCGATTAAGAAGGCTTATAGGGACGGCGTGGAAGTCGACGCGGCATTACAAACATTCCTATTGACATATAGGAACAGTATACATAGTAGTACCGGCGAAAGCCCTGCCATGCTGTTGCAGCGGCGGGCTCTGCGCTCGCGTCTCGATTTATTACGCAGCGAGCGAGCACTCGAGGAACACGCGCGCGCGGCGCAGCGGCGCCAGGCGGCCGGGGCGTCCGGCAGCGCGCCGCGCGGGTTCCGCGAGGGCGACCCCGTGTGGTCTAGGGAGTACGGATGTGCGGATAAATGGTCAAAGGGAACCGTTATTCAGAGTGAAGGCTCGCGTAGGTATGTTATAGAACGTGGTGACGGTCGACTATCGCGTAAACACGTAGATCAAATAATTAAAAGGTCAAGAATGTCAGATGTGTGTATCCCGGAAACAGGAATAGATTGCAGGGGTGGGAATGAGACTGAGTCTGTAGATCGTATACCACAACATGCGAACGCGGACGGAGGAGGTATTGTGGAAACCCCAACGGATTTAGAAATAGATTCTGAAATGGCTCCTCCGCCCGCGACTACTTCAGCGCCATCGCCTCCGCCACCGCCGGAGTCGCCGCGGGACCGGCCCAAGCGCATTCGTAAACCTCCTGTTAGGTTTGGCTTAGACATAGATTAATTAGGATTATAATATTAGATGATAATTTATTTTATTAGTAGTAGTATATTGCCTAAATGTTGCTTGGCACCTGGTGTGATGTCCATACCTTAATGTTTCTAACAGGTCAGTTATATTAACTAAGTTATTTTTAGATTTTAAGCTAGGTAGGATGAACTATTGTCAATTAATGTGTTAGAAATAAATCTGTAGCTATAATTTAGTTGCAGAGGTGCTAAGAAATTAATGAAATTAAGTTGTCTGGTTATTGAAACAAATATAATAATGTAACGACTGAATGCAAAGGATATAAGATGTAACAGGATAAATGTAAGAGGCAGCATATTGTTTATTATTCTTATGCAGCCAGCATAATAAGTGTGGAGGTGTAATATATGTTTTGTGGGTATTAATACCAGTTGTTAACCAATGTACATAGGTTGGGGGTAGACCTCTTTTCTGCCCCCGGCTTGCCTCGCCAACTGTATCTTTGTCTTCGAATAAACGCAGTAATAACTAGTCGTGTGTTTCCTTCCAATGCCCTGGCTAGAATTGTTCAAGTATGTGCATGTGTTCCACGTTCATTTCAGTAATTAATTCAGGAAATTCATAAAATGTAGTCAAAATTATAAATTTGTATGGTACATAGCTAAATTCTTTTAAAAAGAATAAATTGATGTAATCATAAATGTTTCTTATTACGTTTCGACGACCGACTTGGTGTAATGGTTAAGAAGTTGGCTACTACACCAGAGGTCGCGGGTTCGATCCCCGCACAGTACAAACATTTGTGTGCATGAACATGTCTGTTTGTACTGGTCTGGGTGTCTCCTGTGTATAATAAGTATGTATTTACAAAAGAAAATGTATTTAAGTATGTTTATCCGTTGTCTAGTATCCCATAACACAAGCTTTAATTACCTTACTTTGGGGCTAGATGGCGCTGTGTGGAATAATGTCCAGGGATATTTATTTATTTATTTATTTATTTCTTATTAAAATCCTAATACCTACAAATTGTTTCTGTAATGGAATATTATATTTATAATTTTTTTTGCAATTTAATAGGTTTATCTGCTACAAAAAAACTTGAGGATTCTTATTATTTGAATTTGTTACAGATATCAGTGGTGGACCGGTAAAAAAAAGAATAAGGTGGCGCCGAGTATGTTTGGAAGAACAGATAAAGTTGTTTCAAGAAAACGCGGCATATTTGCAAAATCCCAAAATTAAATCAACCGATCCAATATTTCAAATTCTATCACGAGAGCTGAATGGTATGATGTCAGCAAAGGCTATCGTTTTATCGTTCAAAAAATACCGTCATCTTGTTTTTGGTACTGCAGAACATGAAGATGAAAATACCGGTAAGATTTTTTTGTAAACATATTTACTGCGGGTAACACACGCGATAAACCCATTCGCACATTAAGCACCGGCTACTATATTGAGCGCATGATTCAACATTTCAAGCGCCTAATATAACGTGGACGTGTATGACCTTCGGAAAAAAAATACTGTTCAATACATGCAAAACATAGTCCACACATTTCTGGATAAAATCTTTTTTCTTTTATAAAATGATCCACCTCGCCACCTCGATTTACGAAAAAGCCTTAAAGTGTCAACTTCTCGTTCTTCACGTAGCTATTATATCTTTGATTAAAGCTCACTCGAGTTGCAGAAAGAAAAGACATACAGTTTTGTTGACACATAATGAACCAGAATATGAATTATTCATCACAATAACTGTAAAAAAAGGTTATACATTTCTTCTCTCCCGAATAATAGCCGAAGATTACGACATATTTTTTTCGGAATTAAGCATAATTACTGTTAAATATCAATTTCAGTACACGCCGCCTATGAACACCTATGATCCTTATTTATTCGAATATAAAGTTTTATTTACAATCCAATGAGTTAATTAGACCTAATAACGTAATGAGATTATCCCAAAATTTGCAATAAATCACGATGCACACGCGCGCTATAGCCGTAATTTTGGTGAAGGCATGTTAAGTAAAACTGTGTATGTTTGTATATGTTTATATTTTTACAGAAGTCGGTATTCGACAGGTGACACAAAGAAGGAGCCGTTCGGTAATAGATGTAAAAGAGCAGATAAAATTGTTTCGAAATTACGCAGAATATCTACGCAACCCCAAAATAAAGTCCGTAGACCCAATTTTCCAAATTGTTTCACGAGAACTAAATGGAAGGATGTCCGCAAAAGCTCTCTACTTATCCTTTAAAAGGCACCGTCATCTGGTTTTTAGTACAAATGATGTGGAATCTGATGGTAAGTTTTTCAGGTTCTATTTTCATGAATTAGTAGATATTGTACTCGTCGAGAGGCTAGTACAACTAACTAACACAGCTGTCGAATTCTTGAACCTGGTCTTAAGGTCATCGCACATTTTCACGGCGCGGCAACGGCGCTCCAACCCGGCAATTAACTTGCCATTAAAATTAGAGCATTGAATTGTGTTTACTATAATATATTTTATAATTTCAATATATTAAAAGCCAAGGCCGGGCGGTCAGCGCACTTAAGCACGCTGGCGGCTAGCCGTATCCTCAATACGAGGCGATGCCGTGCAGTTGTGCTGTTGCGGTGCCGGGATAGGTTGCTATGACTTAAGGTGAACCTTATGAATTAATGACTGTTTATGTTTTACTAAAAGCAAAATATACTTTTCCTTCAGAAGCCGACAGTGGAGAATGTGCTGTGGATATAGAGAAACAGTTAGAATTATTTCAAAAGCATGCGAAATATTTACGGTATCCCAGAATTAAATCCTCGGATCCAATATTTAAAATCATATGCAAAGAACTCAACTACGAAATGTCTCCAAAAGCATTGTTTAGATCGTTTAAGATCTACCGATATCGCGTTTATCGTACCACAAACCCTTAAGATACCGGTAAGTGTTTGTTTGTTTCATTAGTTCACTTAATAAATATATGTTTATACAACGTTGGTAGCAAGCAAATAGCTAGCTGCCTGATAGTAATCGGTAGTTTTCCGAAAGATGAAGGAATGTACATATAGGCCGCTCAATTACGCGTGAAGAATCCGCTGTGCCCAGCAATGCAAAGCTAAAATGCCTACCGTAATTAAATTAACTCACGCCTCGTCGTAACGAATGGCACGAGATGACGCATCATGACAAAAAAAGATCGCGGCACGCATCTTAGATATACAGGTAGGGTCTTGCATGACAACGACGTAACTGATTCATTTTCAACAAAATAAATATGATAAGTGTTTTATTTTTATTTTTTAGCATTAAACAATGCTCTGTTTTCTACACAAAGATAGAAACTAGAAAAATTCGACCTGGTCCTGGGACTCAAACGGGATTCGAACCCGCGACTTTTCACAATCCGGGTGACTGCTCTTCCAACTGAGCTACCGAGGCCGTTAACAGACCTGGCGAATTTATGTAGTGTATTTTACGTTGTAAGCCAACGTTGTTTCATCAATGTTATAGGCAAGCGCCTTTAACAACTTAGCCAATACCTGCTACAGCAGGTAGTTATAATAAATGGGCATAATTTATACGATTAGCAAACTATATTTATTTTTGTGAACAGAAAAATGTATTCGGTATGCGAAAATGACATGCTTAATTTAGGTACCTATATATTTTTCATTTGTGGCCTTGTTTTCAAGAAATCAATCAAGAATCTTTTTTATATTAAGTCGTATTGAAAATGTTTCATTAGTTTAAATATAAGATGTTTGCGAGAAGACCGAATCCCAGGCTCTCAATTACTCTTCTTCGTTTATGTTCGTTACTAAGTATAAATTATTTGTCTAAGAGCAAAGTTTTTCATTCATTAAAGATCCCACATTTACAGGTTCACCGCCGTAAAGTCGACCCTCCGTAAAGTCGACCCTCTGATGGTCCGCGGGACGCAGGGCGGGTAGCAAGGGTACACACCGCATTACGCCGCGGCGAGATATCTTAACACATGTCCGTGTTGTTATTTAGGAAATGTATAACTTCAGATGTGTTAGTATTTGTTTAGTGTAATAAATGAAAATAGACCAATTAATTATCAATTATTTATTAGAACGTGGGACCAAATACGGTCGCTTTTACTTGAATTTTTTGTAGTTGTCATAGAGACGCCAGTAGCCTCTGAAATTGTCTTATTTACATTTATGTCTTCACCTGGAAAAATCATGAATATATTATACTCACGACATAGCAATAAGAATGTGAAAAAAATCTAAAATATACTATGAAAACTTTATTAACACAATGTAGAAAACGAAATGAATGCACACCTGAGAAAGAAGCTTGTTCCAATATTTTTCTTTGAAAATAATTCGCCACATTTCAAAGCATTGACTTATTAATTTTTTACTACGTAGACTCGGCAATTTCATTTTTGGATTTATCTTATGTGGAACAGACAAGGCTGCAACCGCGCAAGGTTTGACGTTGATCGTCTATCGCTGTCGGTAGCCGACAGGTGACTGATTGAAGTGATTGATTGGCCGAAAGCATCCCCTCCCGCGTACTGCGCACTATCAGGAGGGTCGACTTTAAAGCGGTCAAGCTACAGGTGGTTCATTCATAACGGAAAGTTCCTAAAATGTAATAAGTAAAGTGTAACTGTTTCAGGTACTAGAAGGTTTTAGGAATTATTTATTAATGACTGACCTGTTGGCGCAATGGCAGCGATCCTGCCTTTAGCGGCGGAGGTCGTGGGTTCGATCCCCACCCATGACAAATATTTGTGTGACGAACATTTGTATTTGTTGTGTGTCTGGGTGTTGTTATCTATTTAAGTATGTATTTAGAAATATTTAAGTATGTTTATCAGTCTCTGACGTCCATATTACAAGCTCTGCTTAGTTTGGGGTCAGATGATCTTGGTGTGAATTGTCCCAGATATTTATTTATTTATTTTTATTTTATTTCATTAGCAAAATATATTATGACATAGTCATATTTTTTTACTAAAGGTGGTCCCTGATAGTCTAATTGTAAATAAACTCATTTCATTCTTATATTTTGTTTTTTTTTCAGTGCTCAGTGGTGAACGAGAAACAAGAAAAGGTTCGAGCCCAGTAAAAGGCAAAGAAAAGCAGCGGGAATTATTTCAAGAAAACGTAACATGTATACGGAACCCCAAAACTAAGTCTACAGATCTTACTTCTGAAACTTTGTCACGGGAGCTTCATGGTATGATGTCAGCGGATGCTCTCTTTTAATCGCGTAAACGCGCCCGCCACGCATCATCCGGTGTTTTGCACCGCACCACTCTGTAATAAGCTGTGTGTTCAATAAAAATACATTGATATTTCCATGTTCTTAATTTATAGAAATAATTAAATCTTGTGACTTAAAAATTTCAATGTATTTTCTATTTCTTTATTCCTCGGCAGCTAAATGATTGTGAAGCTTTCCTCACATATTTCGCTAAGGCGGCTTGTTAGCCGGTTGGTATATTTCGTAAAATATTAGGACTACTTTTACTATTTTAAGACGATATTTTGTGAAGACCGCGCCTGATTTGATATAAGTATTTGAGTTTCTAGGTATTTATTATGCTGAGCCATTTTTTTTGGTTTTTAAATTTAGCGAATATCTGATCTTGGTTGGCGTGAATCATAGGCGTTTTGATAGGAACCAATTGTTTTGCAAATTATAGAAATACTATTTTTCAAACTGATTTTTTACAGAAGCCGGTAGTTCTACACATTGCGCGGGAAGAAAAAGGGGGCGAAAGTCATTAATTGACATAAATAAGCAGATAGAATTATTTCAAAAGCATGCAAAATATTTACGGTACCCCAAAATGTCAAGCTCGGACCCAATATTTAGAATCATGTGCCAAGAACTTGATGACAAAATGTCACCCAAAGCTTTGTGTCTTTCGTTCATGAGGCACCGCGAAAAAATATATAACACCACCATCCCTCAAGGCACCGGTAAGTGTTGTTTATAATGTACTCATATATTGGATATTAGTTCATGTATTAATACCAAGTAATCATTAGGTTTAGGAAAGATTAAAGTTTTGAAATAAATTTTTACTTAGATAGTTTCTACATTGTCTACCTACTGAGTAAACCAAAACATTTTCCTATACCTATGATAATCACCCGGTATATATTTTTTACAACGTCATGCGAGCGTACATTCGACCGCATTGCCTGATAGAGAGTGACAGAATTCAGTAAAATAGGAGTACGAGGGGCATGTCAAAAGCAATTAGAATCTCAAAAATTATAAAATTTATTATTTATTACAAGTATCGATCTTTTCGAAGTATTCATCCTGAGCACCTATACACTTTTCCATACGTCTGAACCAATTGGAAAATACCTTTGACCACTCTTCTTTAGACACCACAGAAATCTCGAAATTAAAGGCAGCCAGTAGTACATCTTCTTTGTAAAAAAAAAGTAAATGTTGTTTCTGTGTGCTTTTTGCACGGCGACATCTCATTGGAGTTGATTCATCTTCACAACACTATACAGTCGACTGTCGCTTTGTTTCGGGATCATAGTTATATAGCCATGTTTCTTCACCAGTCAGTATATCATACACGTTTGTTTCTCGCCAACGTCGAGTTTATCTATCATGAATAGGCATCAATGCACCCGACGGTCTTTCTGCTCATCGGTTAGTTTGTGCTGCATCTATCTCGAACAACGTTTATGGAGAGAAAATTAGTCGTGAACTATGGTTTGCATTGCTGCTGATCCAATTCCCGGTTCTCGCGCCAGCTCGTGCTCGACAGCACAAACGTTTTCTTGTGTGACCTAGGTTGGCGACCGACCTGTCTTCGCTTCATCTTCGAGACATCCCCGTTCCCTTTTAAATTCAGCAAACCAATTAAATACTGTTGTTCGTTAACAAGCAGACTCACCAAAAGTAGTAGCCAAAAGTTCAAAACATTCTTGGGGTTTTAAGCCTTTTTCATAGTCATAATGAATCATAGCGCGAAAATCACGTCGACTGAGCTCCATTGCTGCATGCGAATTCCCGCCAGATTCTTGGTAAAATGATGCTCATTCAAATAAAAATATAAAAGATTATGTGTGTTCTATTTTCAAATATATCAATAAACAACCAGCTCATAAGATGGTGTATAACTTGCCAGTGTCAATCAAATGAGCAAACAGTATCCAACTTCTTTTGGCATGCCTCTCGTATTCAAATAAAGAAAGAAATTGGAATTGTATTAGCATCTAGTCTGTCAGCCTAAATACTCGTGGATAATATATTCGTGTGTTGCCTCTATGTTAAAAGAACCATTTGGTTCATTTGGTTTTGGTTTAAGGAACATATTTATGTTCCTTAAAGTCGGTTGCATTGGATTATGCTCAAAAGACTACGTCTCAACCTAGCGACTTTTGAACACTAAAGTGTCTCCGGACGTTCGAGTACTAACTTTTTTTTTAATGTTTGGTTCTTAACATAGAGGCAACACACGAATATATTATCTATCTATTATCAGCGAGTAACTTAAGCTATATGTTTTAAGCTCTATTTTAACCTGAGGAATATATGATAGTCTACGCGGACGAAGCTACAGACGGATAGCTAGTTTTAAATAAACCATTTGTTTTGCACGATCTAGAAATACCATTGCATAGACTTAATTTTTTTTACAGATGCCCATATTCCTACACGCTCCCCTGTGAAAAAAAGAGGAAGAAAGTTTACAGTTGACATAAATAAGCAGTTAGAATTATTTAAGAAGCATGCCAAATATTTACGGGGCCCCAAACTTTTGGCTACGGATCCAATATTTAGAATCATGAGCAAAGAACTTCAGAACAAAATCTCACCGAAAGGTTTGCATCTTTCGTTCCAGAAGCACTGCCAAACAATACTTCAAGGCACCGGCACCGGTAAGATTTTCCATGATATTACATATTATATATTTTTCACAACGTTCGTGCCCTGCATGCATTCGGCCGACTGATAGAAAGAGGTAGTTTTCCGGTAGAGGGATTGATAAAGAATAAAAGGGGTTCGAAATGTTTGTTTAGAAGCTGGCAAAGGCGCCTTCCGCCATTTTGTTTTTTTCCCGAAGTTTCTGCGCACGCTAATAGTGGTATACGGGTGGTCCAAACACACACGTAAATATATTTTTTTAACTTCCTCACACTCAGGGTTATCCGAAAATACCCCATGTATGTTCAGTGGGCGGGGGCGGAGTTTACCTGTGCCATTTTATGCCATTTTTGATTTGTTAAACTGGCCCCACAGCTGAAATTTGAAGAGTCACCAGTAAAATTGAACAAATTACGGAGCTTATTAGTATGAACCGTTTCATACCAATAAGCTCTGCATATTTTTTATTAAAACTACCAGCAAAGCAGAAATTAACAAGAACTAAGTGCTTATAGATAAACATTAACTCAACCCCATCTGTTCTAACCCCGGTAAGTCACAACTCTGCGCATTTACCGCGAAAAAAGCCCCATTTGTCACATGTCCTAAGTTTGAGAGCACTTCCTTGTGTATCAGGCCTAGCATTGGAATCCTTGGCGTTGACATTTCGAGTGATAAACAGTTCCGCAGTCATCTGGAGGGTAAAGCCAAATTGGCTTCAACTTTATAAGGCACAAGTAAGGCCTCACATGGTACTTTGGGCTGGAGCACCCCAGTATCTTCTCCATCCTCTTGACCGCATACAGCGGAGAGCCGCTCGAATTGTCAACGACCCTTTGATTTCCAACCGCTTAGATCCTTTGGCCTTACGGAGAGACGTTGCATTGCTTTGCGTTTTCTACCGCCTATACAAAGGGGAGTGTTCAGACGAACTGCATGACCTTATACCTGCTCCTGAATTTCATCATCGTACGACCCGCCATGAGTCGAAATTCCAGGCTGCCACCTGGACGGCTGGACAACCGTGCGTTTTTCACGTCAATTCCTTCCGCGTACAGCCAAGATATGGAATGATCTTCCTGCGGCGGTATTTCCAAAGGGATATGACATCGGAGCCTTCAGGAAGAGAGCGCATTCCCGTTTAAAAGGCAAGCAACGCATCGGTGACACCTCAGGTGTTGTAATTGTCCATGGGCGTAGGTGATCACTTTCCATCAGGTAACCTTCCAGCTCGTTTGCTCCCGATTACATAAAAAAAAACTATGCCTGTAATATCACTGTTACTTTTTCTGTTCATTTCTGACGCCCTGGTACTTTTAGTGAATAGCTTGATGATAAAATAATTCACATATAGCTCGTATTTTTTCTAGTCACTGTACATTAGTACAGCTGTGGGTTCAGGTAACCAATTCAAAAATGGTATAAAATGGCATTGGTTTACTGGCCCCGCGGAGTCAGATTTAAGCGGGGCCCGGACCCTGAGCCCTGTAAGCCGACTTGTTTAGCGCTTTTATTAAGTGCATCGCGTTAAGATTGGTGATTGTGGGAATAGTGAGTAATTCCCCATTCTGTATATTATATACTACAAAAGTACCTCCAAGTATATTTGATTTTATGTAAGGAGGTTGAGTCTTAGAACGCAAGTTCTACTCTTACTTATTAGTCGTTCAGCAAAATCTATGCTAAATCTAAATAAATTAATACACCCAGTTAGTGACTTTCAAATTTATTACACCACAATTAACTTAAATTATAACTAAAGTGGAATTCAACTTTGAGATAGCATTACATTTTCAACAATTTTTGTGCTCGTATTATAATAAACTTCCAAATGAATTGAAAAAATATTTTTAGTGTGGTTTTTCAGATTATGAAGTACCGCCTAGCAAACCAAGAGCTCAGCTACCGAACATAAAAAAAGAAATATTGTTTTCATTATTTAGAAACTACGGCGAGCACTTCCAAAATCGAAATATTAAATGCAGTGATCCAGCATTTGCTGTTATGTCCGACGCGGTTGGAATGTCCCCGGAAGCTTTGTACTTAGTACTCAAAAAGTACCGCGATGTTATTTTTGACGGCGATGAAAACGAAGACACATCTTAATTAACCCCCGTATCCACAAACGCTAATCAAAAGTTACCTCAAATTGATGCAGCCCTGTCACATGACAATAGAAATGAAAAGGACAGCTATGCATGGTAAGGACTGCTCAGCTTTGATTGACGATTGTGGCGTTTGTGGCGTCAGTCTGTTTAGGAAGTTTTAGTTATAAATGCACGTGGTATGTCCACTTCGAGCGTATGCGCACACCTCTTGGTGAGAGACAAATTTTTCCTTTTTGTTATTTTATATAAGATTATGAATAAAGTTATACGAAATATTTTGTGTCAATTTGAGCCACTACCTATCAACGAAGCTAAACTTGACCAAATAACTAAGCAATAAGTAGCGAAGGGGTGGGGTGGGTGCAACTACGGGTGGTATAAAGTTTTGGGGCCAGTCCAGCTTAAGTGACATGTTAAATAACTTTGGTAAAAAATTACATGTTATTAAAACTATTTTTAGTAACAAAATGTTTTATACACTTATGCAACATGTTATTTATATATTTTTTGTTATATACGAGTAGTATTGACTCGCCTTTCACAATAAACATATTTTACAAAAAAACAATTGACTGATTGATTTTTACAGACGCAGTTCACACTTCTCTGGGAAAAAAAAGGGAAAAAAATCATCAGTTGACATAAATAAGTTGTTGGAATTATTAAACTAACAAAACTAAAATTATATTCACGGATCTAATATTAAGAATCATGAGCCAAGAACTTGATAACCAAATGTCACCCAAAGCTTTGTATCATTCGTTCAAGAAGTACCACCAAATGATATATAGTATCCCAATTCTTCAGGGCACCACCACCGGTATCATTTTTTGATAGTGTATATTTGATATTCGATCATAATATCTAATCTTACTATCTTACTCATCATCATCATCCGTGCGGTCTATTCCAGTTGTGAACCCACACTGGTGTGTGGGGTCCCAGGGTCCGCCTTTCTTATTTTTTTGGCCCACTTCGCGCGGTCTTGTGCATCCTCAGTGGTGAGGTTGTTGGCACGCATGTCACCCTTAACGACGTCAAGCCACCGCTTCTTGGGTCGACCTCTTCTACCGGTACCTGGCGGGGGCGGCATGGCCAGACATTTGTTGCCCACGTAGTTTGCCGATCTCCGTGAGACATGACCATACCAACGAAGGCGGCACTCCTGCAGCTTGTCTGCGATGTCACGAACACGAAGGCTGCCGCGGATGTGGGTGTTACGCACGCGATCTTTGCATGAGACTCCACACATCCACCGCAGCATCTTCATTTCCGTGACGCGCAGCTCCTACTTGTTTTGCTCTAGTAACGGCCATATTTCACTGCCATATAAAAGAACAGGCCTAATGATGGTTTTATAGACCTGCCCCTTCAGCTTGATCGGCATTTTGGGGTCACAAATGACACCAGTAACCTCACGCCATTTGGCCCAAGCCGTGGAAATTCGGGCTCAGACGTCGCGGTCGATGTCCCCGGCTTTTACTATTTTACTAATGTTACTTAATATTATAAATACGTGAGTTTGTGAGGTGGTAAGTGTGTATGTTTGTTACTCTTTCACGGAAAAACTACTGAACGGATTTGGTTGAAACTTTACAGTAATACAGCTAATAAATAAGAATTACACATGGGCTACAATTCATAAAGATTTTGTGTAATTTGGCCATAATATACATTAATGATAAGATCACGCGGGCTTAGCTGCGGGTGGAAAGCTAATTATATGTAATTTATTCACAAACAACAATTGAACATTAATAAATAAATAAATAAATAAATATCTGGGACAATTCACACCAAGATCATATGACCCCAAACTAAGCATAGCTTGTAATATGGGCGTCAGAGACTGATAAACATACTTAAATATTTCTAAATAAATACTTAAATAGATAATAACACCCAGACACACAACAAATACAAATGTTCGTCACACAAATATTTGTCATGGGTGGGGATCGAACCCACGACCTCCGGCGCTAGAGGCAGGATCGCTGCCAGTAACAGTAATATCATAAAAATGTAATGTTTGACTCGACAAATAAATTTCATATTACTCTTGTGGAAAAATCACATTGTATGCTAAATCCAATGAGCTATCAACGTTGAGATAACATCACAATTTAAACAATTTTAAATTTCCAAGTTGGTTGTTCGTAAAATAAAGTTCGTTTCATTTTAATAAGTATTGTTTTCTAAGTTCGGATCGGATAAATATTTACAATGTGGTTTTCCCTTACGTTTTTCAGATGATGAAATACTGCCTTGTCAGCCCAGCAAACCAAGAGGTCGACAACCGAAGATAAAAGGAGAAATATTGTTTTCATTATTTAGAAACTATGGCGAACACTTCCAAAAACCAGATACTCGTATTTAAAAGAGTGATCCAGCATTTGCTATTATGTCCGACGCGGTCGGAATGTCCCCAGCTTTGCAGTTAATGCTCCAAAAGTACCGCGATGTTATTATTGGCGGCGGAGAAAACCAAGACACGTCATCTTAATTAAGACGGTTTGCTTTTGCGTTTGGGGTAGGTCGCATTTTTTAAGGTTTTCATGATTATTTAGCCGAATTCAAATTAAGTATAAATTATCTCTCTATTATTGAATGCACCTTTTTCTAATTTCATTATTATAACTTTAACTGTGTACAGTAAATTTTTAAGCGTCTCATCAAATTAAAAAAATAAGGTTTATTATATAATTTAGCAAATAATTGGCGACTACCTAATTTTAGACAATTCAATGTGTTTTTAAATAGTATTATGCACACAATAATAGAGCAAAAATTTAAGATTTATTTCAATTCAATGAAATAATCACGAAAATCTTATAAAAATGCAAGGTTTTCGATCCACCCCCAGCTAACGCTCTCTAAGGTCTGTTTAGGAAGTTTTCGTTATAAATGCATATGGTATGTCCACTTCGAGCGTAGGTATGCACGCACACCCTTTATTGTCGAGAGACAAGTGAAGTGTTGCTCTCGTCCAATACCTCGGATTTTTCCTTTTTTATTTAGATATAAGATGATGATTAAAGTTATACGAAATATTTTGTATTTATTTGAGTCACTACCTATCAACGAAACTGAACTTGACGAACTAACTCGCAAAAAGTAGCAAAGGAGTACGGTGTTTGCTACTACAGGTGGTAATGAAGTTGGTTTTATTCAAGGTAGGTATGTAGAGGGTCAATTTACCTTGTTTTATCGCATCTATTGCACATTTTGCTCCAGCGCTTTACTGTCGGTTGGTGTAATTCGTAAAATAGTAGGACTACTTTTTACAAGTTTAGGATAATGTTTTAAGAACACCACGCCTTGTAATATGTGTTTTCATATAAACCATTTGTTTTGCACATTTTAGGATCCATAAAAATGACTGATGTTTTTTTTTCAGAAGCCGGCAGTTCTACACATTGTGCTAAGAGAAAAAGGGGGCGAAAGTCATTAATTGACATAAATGAGCAATTAGAATTATTTGAAAAGTATGCAAATTATTTACAGAGCCCCAACATTTCATCCACGGATCCAATATTTAGAATCATGAGCCAAGAAGTTGATAAAAAAATTACAGCGGCGGCTTTGTATAATTCGTTCAGGAAGCACCGCCCGATAAGTATTGCTTCTCCAATGCTTCAAGAAACCGCCACTGGTAAGATTTATTGCTATGGATTGATATTCGTTCATATATTATATTTATTCACAACGCCCGGGCTCAGCATGCATTCGCCCGTTTAAAAAAAGGTTATGGATAGTATTCTGTAAAACGGAAGTTTCCAAATAAAGAAAATAAACATGAATATCAGAAAAATGTAAAAACTTTACGCACTCATATCACAGTTAGTTACTTTCCACGTGGAAAATACACATTGTATGCTAAATCCAATAAGCTATCAACGATGAGATAACATCACAATTTAAACAATTATATTCGTATAGTAAACTTCCAACAAGGTTGATTGCTTGTAAAATAATGTAAGTTTCATTTTAATATGTATTGTTTTTTAAAATCGGAAAATATTTCCATTTGGCTTTCACTCATGTTTTTCAGAAAGTGAAAGACTGCCTTGTCAGCCCAGCAAACAAAGACGTCGAAAACGGAAAATAAAAAAAGAAATACTATTTCAATCATTTAGAAACTATGGCGAGCTCTTCAAAAATCGAAATATTAAAAACAGTGATCCAGCATTTGTTATTATGTCCAAAGAGATTGAAATGTCTCCGATGGCGTTGTACATGGCACTCAAGAAGTACCGCGATGTTATTTTTGACGACGATGAAAACGAAGACACATCATAATTAAGTTATAAATGCATGTGGTATGCCCATTTTATGCGTATGCACTGTTGCATACCCCTAATTGGCGAGACTCAAATGTTAAAACTAAATCGGAAGATTATTCAAAATAATCACATCATATTTTATTGTTAAAAAATCATGAAACCTTTTCATGGCTTATCTTACTACTTACATCATACAATTAAATACTACATAATACATTTTGTTTCCTTTCTATCCTTCCCAAGTTGCACAAAATTTCGCCAATTTATGCCGGAGTAGGCCCCCAGAAGCAGTCTTTGTGGAATTTAGTGTTGAGATTGAGTACCTGCGTTGTTTCTGTTATCATAACATAATGTTCGCGATCATATGAACACACTTGATATTATGATCGCAGGCCTTATTATAATACCTTACAGCCAGTCAAGTTAATTTCCTAAACTGAGGGTAGCAAGCAATTTCGTCAGTAAATATCCGGCCTAGGAGATGCGTCAGTGCCAGGTAACCGCCTACTGGCTGGAAATGAAAGGTCATGTCACATGTTTGCGATGATTTAATTTTCTCAAAAATATAATAATCTAATCATTGGTGTTTATCCCCTCACTAGTATCATCATTTCCCGGGCTAGTCTACACCACGAACAGGTCTGGTAATGCAGCTATAGTGCTGAACCGGCAGCGGTACAACCAGTACAGCTGCAGAGGCTGCAGGACGGTGTGGAGATGCTACCGCTGGCCACGAGGTTGCCGCGCCACGCTGGTCACCGACAGCGGCAACCGCAAACTCCTTGTTAAGCGCGAGGACCACAACCATCCAGCTGATAAATGCAAAAATAAATGATAATACCCTATCTAATACGAGGAACGGAGAGCCACCTTTATATTATTATTAGCATGTTAGCATATGTGTTTATTATATTTCCCCGTATCATGCTTTCGTTATTTGTCTTGAACGAAATTCGAAGTTGAGGGATATAGAACAAATCAAGTATGTATTGGCAGGCAGGAGAAATAAAAAGACAAAAAGACAGTTTAACTTGACAACATAAAAGCAGAAGCTGGCTGCTTTCCTTGAAAAGCATGCTGCTCATCAAACAACATGCATGCGCATGCATCAAACACGCTCCTTTCGTGTCGACATGTCAAATGTGAAAAATGTACGGGAATGATATAACACTCGCTTAATCGAGATGACATTTGATGTCAATTTCATACATTTTCTTCTCTTGGCTAGCCTAGAAGGAGAAATAATGTTTCATTATAATTTTAACAACAATGATGGTTTTAGTCAGTGTGAATAAAAAGTAAATACAGGGTTACATTTTGAGCACCATTTGAATTTTTGTCGGTCATTGGGTATCATTAAAAGACATTGTTTTTTTAAAAATAAAGGAAGGTCAAACTTTCACTCCACAAAATTTTTGACGAAATGATTACCCGCACAGCGTGGTCACTCAGTCAATACCAGCGTTCGCAACGAGTTGAATGAATGAAAAGGGAGCGCGCGGTTAGTGGGGTAAGCCCCTAGCGGCCGGCGTAGAATTATAATTAGCAACTTACATACAGATTGAAGCCAAATTTTATTCATTTGTAATCCGTATCGGTTAAGTAAATGTACTTGTTTGATTTAAAATCGGACGATTATTTTGATATAAGTTTTTGCTCATGGTTTAATTTGCCCACAAAGCTAAGCTTCTATTCTCGGGACGAAGACGTTTTGCTTGCAAGTCAAATACTTATTCACTACTATTTTTGACAGCAGTAACATGTTGCAACGGCTGCGTTACAGCTCGTTAACGAGGACCCGGCTTTAGCGGGATTGTATTTTTGAGAATGCATCGCGTCAATCTAAATGCTTTCTGCTTTCAGACAAATGCCCTGTCCCTATATTATTAGATCGAGAACACTCTGATTATTATTAAATTGTGTTGGGTTTTAGGGCTAGTGTACACAACGACCAGGTCTGGCAATGCAGCGGTCCTGCTGGGCGAACACCGGTATAACCAGTATAGCTGCAGAGAACCCAAGGCAGTGTGGAGGTGCTACCGCTGGTCACGAGGTTGCCGCGGTATGCTGGTTACCCTCAACCGCGCTATCATCATCAAACGCGACATACACAATCATTCACTTAATGTAATGAATATAATATGATTAGTCAAAATATTTTGTTGTTTTTGCCAGATGTGTCTTAAAATAAAAATGTCAGATAAAAAAATATATCTGGGACTTACACGAACATCATCTGACCCCGAACTAAGCAGAGCTTGTACTATGTTTGTCAAAGATTGATAAGTAAACTTAAATGTTTCTAAATAGATACTTAAATAACACCCAGACACACAACAAACACAAAATATGTCCGTCACATAAATGTCACTAACTCACCAATTGCTGTTGTCAACTATCGTATGTTACGTGGCGAGAACTTATGGTAGATGTAGGTACTGAACAAAATATGAACTCAAAATGTGTTTTGAAACTTTCACAATCGTGTTGTTTAGGAAATAAAATAAAATGTTAAGAAAATAAATGTTTCCTTTACTTTGGTTAACTTTATAAGACGAGTGCGGTTGAAATTAACGAGGTTTGTAATGCCGCTCGCGAGTGTTGTAAATTAAGGCTTATGATTTTGGTGATCGTGATGGTTAATGATCTTTTTGACGATTTCAGGTATGGCAGAAAAAAATCTACCTCATCAAACTAATGGGGACTTACTGGTCGAAAGAACGGCGCCAGAAGATGCGAGTTTCAATAAATATTCCCCTTTGTGTGTGATCAGTCTGCCGTATTTGCTATAAAACTCTTTTTATAGCATACATTTGGAACAAAATAGCTTAAAACCCTTACAGTAGCTTTGATCGTTGATTTGGCTGCGATTTCGCAATATGGTTGCTAATAATTTTTCTGACAAAAGTACTGCCGTAAACTGTTTACTAGAAGATGTTATAATACCATAAGGAAAATGATATAGTATACACACAGTGGGTGATGTAGAGACCCTCCATCCAGTGATTAAATATCACTCACGTCACATCACGAGGTTCAAATTCAAAAAAATATCAAAAAAAAAAGTTTTTCGTCGATTTTATTGAGTAGGTATGCCATATTATTTTTCTTGCGTAATACATATATAATACTCTTATGAATATCTGTGTGTTATCCCGCTCAATCTGCAGTAGAAATCCTTATGAATGTCTCCATCAATGCCGGCCGGCTACAACGTCTGACATGAACTGTTAGCTCACTGTACTCATATGTAGTGTCTGCGCACGAGCGTATCGCAGCAAGAAAGGCACATGTCAAAAAGCCTGTGAAGATAACTTGACGAAAATCCTTGGAGATTCGAGGCTGTCGTTAAGAATGTTGTGATATAAGTAAAGTGCTTATAGGTTGTACGTTGTTACATATAAAATAGTAACATAGAATTTCGTTTCACATAAACTGTTTCTCATATTATCATTTTATTGAATTAATCAATACGCAAATAGTTACTTTGCAGAAAATTTTAATTATAGGTTTTTGTTACAAATAAAATTTATATCATGAAATATTCATATTGTTTAATAACAAATCAAATATTAAGTAAGTTTAAAACTTATCAGAAAAACATTTTGACGAAGGAAAATTTGTAATTACATTGTATTCTTAATATTAATACATTTTCGCCACTTGCTCGTAGGTTCATTCGCCGACGATTCGGTTCCCGTGCTTCTTCTGTGGTCACTTTTTGAATTTAACCTACCAATTTCAGCTTTTGGAACGAATGTCTGTTTTATTAATTTTCGCTAATGATTTTAATTTTTACTGGTCGAAAGAACGGCGCAAGAAGATGCGAGTTTCAAGTTAGCACCTTAGAAAAATACACAGAATTATCTAACTATATTAGTTAAAAAAAAAAGTCTATTTGTTAAGTTTGATCAGTAAAACAAATTTGATTTTGAAATTCAATGAATTGTATTACTGTGAAATATGTTTCTATGAAGTAAATAAATAGATAAATATATAGTAAAATATATAGACTAAATGTTACATAAAACATTTTTTGCGAAACGAAATTCTTTGAAATTTCTGTCTGTGAAACAAGAAAACACCGTTTTTTTTACTTTACTTTTTGTATTTTGTAACTGTCAGGTTACCCTCAATAAAATTCTAATACTTTTTAAACTGTCGAATAATCCTTTTCTCACGATGTCCTAACAGTTGTTGATGCATGTTGACACATTAATAATTTTCATGCAAATGTTAAAGATTTGTTCAAAATTCCAATTTGAATGAAATTTATTTGGCGCTAAAGTGGTTTTTAACCGCCGCGTGGGAAAGGGGGGGGGGGGGGGAGAAGACGGGGAAATCCCGCGTTGTTTCCGTCGAGAATAGATCCAAAGATTGTGATGTACGTTTTTCAGAAATAAAATTCAAATTCATCAAGTCTCGTTACGGGAACAAGATGTTGGACATCAATGGGCACCTGTTCTGCAAGCACGCGACATGCGAAGACAGGAGCCGTGTTCGATGGGCCTGCGCCCTCAAACATCGCAGTGGATGCAAGGCCAGTGCCACCACTTACGAAAACGTCGTCGTCAGGCTGAAGTGCAAACATAGTCATTGACATTATATCTGACTGAAAAAAATGTCAGCCCGTTTAAAGAGGAGAAAAAAACAGAACTGTTGGAATAAAATTTATTCGATTTTCAATCATGATGATATTACTTTTTTTTTTTTTTCTGAACAGTGTTACTTTTTCGACTATACAGTTTCTGTGAAATATGTTCCTATGAAGTAAATAATAGTTAAAACAACAATATCCGACATGAAAATATATAAACGGAATATTCTATAAAACATTTTCTGCGAAACGAAATTCTTTGAAATTTCTGTCTGAAAACTTGTTCGATTTTAATCATGATGATTTAGTGTTCGTTTTTTCAATGTGTTTCTGTTATTTCATTTTAAATCTGTTGTCGTGTAGCGGCTAATACCACTAATCTTACTAATATGATAAATGCGAAAGTTTGTGAGGATGCATGTAATATAGAAACATATATTGTTTGTTTCTTTTATGCAAAAACTACTGAATGGATTTAGATGAAACTTTACAGTTATACAGCTTATACATCATAATAACACATGGTCTACAACTTATAGACATTTAATGTAATTTGGCCATATATGTAACGATAACGCGGGCGAGCCCGCGTCCGGAAAGCTGGTAATTGTTATAATACCTGCACAATCTCCTCAATTTGTTCAAATTCATCCGATTTTACATGCCATCTTAACGGTGTAGTATCAATGGGAACATGTTTTGCATGCATGTGTGCGTTGGTGCTGCCCCCCTAAATAATAATATGGATTGAAGGCCGCGTCCTACGAGAACGTGGCCGCCAGGCTGAAGAGCAAACTTAGTCATTGACATTATATCTGACTCGAAAAATTGTCAGCCCGTTTAAGAGGATCAGCTAAAAAAACAGAACTGTTGAAATTATTTGTTAAATTTTTACTCATGATTGATTGATGATGATTTTACAAGCTTTCTGGACGGTTTAGTTGTGTTAGTTTTTCTACTGTATGTGTTGGTATTTTCTATTAATAAAGAGAAGAGTTTTCTGATATTTTGTTTTAAATCTGCTATCTTGTAGCGGCCAATATACCACAACTAATATAACCATCATTCTAATATGTTTTTAATACCTGCACAAATTCCTCAATTTGTTTCAGCTCTCATTCCTACATTCAGTAAAACGAAACATGGCAACCCAGTGATGCATTTGGGCGAACACAGGTTCAACAGGTGCCATCGTAGTAAAGGGCCTAGGACCGTATAGGTTTGCACAAGGAAGAAGACCTGTAAAGTTACTGTTATAACCATTGATGGTGAAATCATGCGGATAGCCAATGAACATGTCCACGTATAAAGTTGAGGTATTGAAAAAAAGTGCGGGAAATGAACAGCAACATTTTTACAACACATCAAAACGTTAAAAGGTTGCACAGAGAACTTTAAATGTTTAAAGATACATTTTCTTTTGAAAGATAAGAAATATTTGGTAATATACAGGGTGACTGGGGATTCATTGGCAATCTTTTGAAATAAGAACCTACTCATAATATACAGTACTTTCACCAAGTATGAGGTTATTTCATAGGTACACAATTGCAAATTCTTAAACCTTATAAACAATTGCCAAGTATTAAACATGATGTTTATAAGGTTTAAAAATATGCAGTTTTGTATCTATTACATGAGGTTATTTAATAGGTACAAAATTTCATCTTTTTAAGCCGTATAAACAATTGCCGAGTATTAAACATGATGTTTATAAACATCATGTTCAACATAGCCTCATACTTGGGTGAAGTACTGTATATCATGAGTAGATTCTCAATTCAAAAGATTGCCAATGAATCCCCAGTCACCCTGTATAAATTGTTCTTCGAGCTTCTTAATGTTCACTTTTTATTAAAAACTTTAATGGTGTGCCTCTTAGACAATCTGTGTTACTGTTCGGTCCGAAAAGAGTCATTAAGTGAAGGAAGTGAACTTAGATATGTACGACGATAATTTTGCTGACACTGTATCTTTTCAAAACAATAACGTTTGTATACTGCGACGGTAACGAACAAACACCATCGTTGTGATGTAATGTGTTTATTTAATATTACTTCTCGTACTGTTTAACTATGCGGTTACCTACCCTTAAATATAATTATAATACTTCAAAGAATAAACTATCGTATAATCCTTTTCCACGATATCATAACAGTGTTTGATAAAAACACATACATTATTTCTATGCAAATCTTAGAGATTCTATTAATGATGATTCCAAGTTCCAATTTTAATATGTTTTATTTGGTGCCAAAAAATCGTTTTCGTTGTAAATAGCTGGATCCAAAGTTTGTGACTGAGTATATTCATGTTTTTTTTTCAGGAAATAAATTTAAATTGACGAAGTCTCGTTTCGGGAACACCATGTTAGAGATCAATGGGTACAAGTACTGCAAACACAAAACAAGACAAGGCCATAGCCGCGTGCGATGGGCCTGCGCCCTCAAATACCGCAGTCGATGCAAGGCCAGTGTCATCACCTTCGAGAACATGGTCCTCAGGCTGAACTGCAAACATAATCATTGACATTATATCTGACTGGAAAAATTGTCAGCCTGTTTGAAGAGAAGTGCCTTAAAATACAGAACTGTTGAATTAAAGGGTGAATTATTCATCCGATTTTTAATTTTGATGATTTAACATCCCATCTGAACGGTATACTCGTAGTATCAAAGGGTACATGTTCTGCACGCACGAGCGAGACTGTTTATTGCACAAAAACAGAGGAAAAATCAAGTATTACAAAGAAAGTTGATGTACAATTTAGGCGGTCTTATTGCTAAAAGCAATCTCTATGATACTTTATTTTAAATCTGTGTCGTGTAGCGGCTGATATACTAAAAATAATTGTTATAATATTATTGGTTATAATACCTGCACAAACTCCTCAATTTGTTTCAGCTCTCATTCCTACATACAGTAAAACGAAACATGGCAACCCAGTGATGCATTTGGGCGAAAACAGGTTCAACAGGTACCATCGTAGCAAAGGGCCTAGGACCATATGGGTTTGCACAAGGAAGAAGACCTGTAAAGTTACTGTCATAACCATTGATGGTGAAATCGTGCGGATAGCCAATGAACATGTCCACATATAAATTTGAGGTGGTGAAAAACAGTGCGGGAATAAACAGCAACATCTTTTTACAACACATCAAAACGTTAAAAGGTTGCACAGAGAACTTTCAATGTTTAAAGATTCATTTTCTTTTGAAAGATGAGATAATTTGCTTATATTAAAAATGGTTTTTCAAGCATCTTTTTGTTCACTTTTTATTAAACCTTCAATGGTGTGTCTCTTATAGACAATCTGTGTTAATGTTTGATCCGAAAAGAGTCCTTTGGTGATAGAAGTGTCATAATTATGTTCAGATAGTCTTTGAGTTTGTGGAGTAAGAGTTCAATGCACAAGCCACAAGCCTGTACGTTTATTACGGCACATACGAATACCTAATGGGTTGCTTACTTTGCTCGTGATTACTTTTTGCTGACACTATAAGATAAATAATCTTTATTGCACAACCAAATACGTAACGTGGCCATATCCACAACGAAGTTAAAAAAAAACATTAAAATTATCATTTTATTTCAGACAGTGTCCATTTTACAGTCCATCTGTTCAAATGGCACAGACATTGTCCATTTTCAAATGGCAAACATATAATAATTACAATAGAAATCATCCAAAAAAGTCAAATACTAATAGTTCAAAATAAATCAATAGTGTTTATTAATTTAAATAGGGCCTTTTTAATTTAAAATGGGTGGGTGTTTGACTTCAGTCTCGCCTGGTGGTAAGCGATGACGAGGCCGACGCTGCACGCTTACCCAGAAAATGCCTATTCACTCTGGCCTTGAAGACATCAAGGTTGTAAGTACCCGTAAACACAGACACAGAGATCGGAGCTTTCTGCGGACACACCGGTCACCAGCACATGTGCTTGTGTGTCTCCGCAGCTGGCTGTCCGGTATTTTGATGAGTTGGAGCTCCACAGATTGCACGTGTACAAATTCTGACAGAGGGCTTTTTAATTTTGCACTTCTTCGTGTGAATCTGCGTGCCAACACGTTGCAGCGGACCCATCGCCCTCATTGTCCATTTAGATATCAGTTTAGTCTTTGCAATCCTCTGTGACAACATAACCGAGGTATTTAAACTGGCTTACCTTACCCAAAGTGACCTCATTTAACAGCACTTGTGCCACATCCCCCAGTTTTCGGCTGGATAATCAGGAGCTCACTCTTCCTGACATTGTACAGGAGACCGAGTGCCATCGCGAACTCCTAACAGACACTCAGTAACCACTCAGCCCTGCGATTGATGGGCTGAGCAAAACCATGTCTTCTGCATAACTAATATTGTTTGTAATTTGACCATCGAAAGAACCGTCTACACCTTTGTTACTCAGTCCAACAATCTGCTAGTTCACGTACAGGTTGTAGAATGAAGGAGAAATCAACCTCACCTGCCTCACCCCGTACTTGAGTACGGGGTGAGGCAGGTGAGGTTGATTTGATTTGTAGTCGTCAGAAAGCTCACTGAACCACTTGACCCGGTTAAAAAATGTATATGAAAATTGTATATGCCATGCATGACAGATTTGTGCTTAATATTCCCTGCACCTATTTTAAGTTTTATCGTCCCTATCAGACCTTATTCCCCCTTGGTTCTCTGTCGAATACTTTAATCTTGACTTTCAGAGTGCCTCCGAGAATTCTTTCGATGGCTAGAATTCTGAAAATTCAATATTTATTAATGCACACATCTATCTCGTGCGTATTACCAAAGAGAGCTAGGATAGGTTGATTTAAGAAAGTGACAATTCTTAGTAATTTTGAATTCAATTCTAGATGCTAACAAAAAGAATTTCGTGCGTTATTGTGTGTCATACATTCGATGTTTGTTATTTTTAATATTTCAATAAAAAAAATATACAGTTTGTAGTGTTCTTACAGTTTGTAGAAGGCAAAGCATCCTTTTTTTTGTTTTGCTTGCGTTGCTCGTGATAACTTTTTGCTGACACTACATCTTTCAAATCAATAACTTGACTTATTCTTGCTGATACAGCGCGGGCGGTATACTCTACTTCCCGATACGGCAACCCTGTCTTGGAGCTAGACGGCTATAGATACAACCAGGCAGGCTGTGGCCTCAATCAGAAGACTCGGTGGAAGTGTTCGATGGCCACCCGGGGGTGCAAGGCCACTATTGTCACCTTCGAAAACGAACTCATCGTTCTCAAGACACACACGCATTGATCGTCCCGTTAACGCAGTGCTAGGACCGCTCGCAGCTGCTGTGTCACCCTTAGATTAGAGCGAAGCCACATTGTTCTGACCAGTATGTCTACCCTGAGCTTCTCTAAATCAAAAGTACCTTGTAAACCTACATAAAGCAATGAATGTCATGCCTATGATTACACTAATGACAGTCGCTAGCATCCGCGTTGGTTGACGTTTTTGGATACGTTTTCGGTAAAAATGGCATACCTGAAGTCAACTATCATAGTTTACGTTACAGAAACTCACGGTAGACATACTGAACTGTTTTTTTATAGTACGATGGTAACAAACAAGCACGCAGACGTAAGAACGAAATAATCTTAGCGCTAGAGCTATTAAAATCATGTTACAATTTGCCCTAAAAATTAATAAAACCCAACAATAAATTTAAATCTAAATACTAAGTTACCACTTCTTGTGTGTATCTTTATTAAAATAGGCTAAAACCAAGTTAATAAAACATTTATGATTTTGATTACCCTTTATGTGGTGTTATCAGTGTGAAAATGATGTGGTGTAAAATAACACAAAAATAAGCTTAGGGGAGACCTAGGAGAGTTGTGACAATTTTTACTTTAAGGGACATATCTCCTTCAAGAAACAATTCACAGTAATAAACTATGTGAATTAATGTAGCACCATTCCTTCCCTTTCCGAAATAATGATCAATATTTATTTAAGTATAAGGGTTTCTGAGAAAATCAATACAAACAAAGACTACTCCCTCTATCACAACTCTCCTATCACCGAGGTAAGTTGTGACAGGTACCTAGGTTAGTTGTGACTGTGTTATATTTCGACTATTTGGTTATCAAAATACACTATGATACATTTTATAAAAAAATCAAACATGTTTTTTTGCAAAACAATATTTTATTCATATCCTTAGTTCACTAAGTACCAACAAAAACAACATCACATTCTCATAACAAGTAATTAGGGTATCGCTTTGAGATCTTTCACATTATAATCAGTCAATAAACTTAGTCTAACCGGACAGACAATTATGCAAAACGTGTGGCAGGTCGTTTCCACTTCTATCTACGTGTGGCCAGCCTTCGCATTCTAGGCATTGGACTCACTGCTCATTCGGTCTGTTGTTTGCATAGCCTTTAAAACAAACCAAGCAAAAACAATCATTTTTCCATCTTCTTCGTCACCACTTGTTCTCTTAACTCTTACTTGTCTTCTTAGATTTTTCTTTTCTTCGCTTAAGACCAGCTTTTTCACTTTGCTTGACTTTACATTGGCTTCTATAGCAGCTATTTTATCCTTAGTAGTGTCAGTAAGCACAGCAGATTTAATTTTACGTCTGTTCGGTTGGCTGGTTATTTTGGCTGAGCTTTTAGCAACGGCCTAACTGATTCTGGCTAGAACATTTATTAGAAACAGTGGCAAGCAGACCATGGGCTGCAGACGTGGAGGCAACAGGTTTATTGGCATTATTGTTCAGAACTGATGAATTGTTAGATGGCTTGCATGGTCTTATCCGTAGATGTACATGGAGTACTTTTTTCTCGTAACGTTACCTCTTCAAAGGCAAGGTCCTAAATTTCGACACTAGCTATTTCTCTAGCAGTCTTTCGTGTATTGTTATTAGGCATTCTGAAAACCAAAAAAGCAGTCTTTTAGCATGCATCACCACACCATAGCTAATTTATTTATGGAAAATAACCTTTTTGCGACAAGCTCTTTTTACATACTATATCTGCTAGATTTGATTTTAATATACTGATGTA
The DNA here is from genome assembly GCA_947369235.1 of Udea olivalis. NCBI lineage: Eukaryota > Metazoa > Arthropoda > Insecta > Lepidoptera > Crambidae > Udea > Udea olivalis. The sequence continues at coordinate 5,212,778 of OX376349.1, read as the reverse complement.
CAAATACACAAACAAACATCACAAATGAATAAAAACATACTCGAAATAACCCAGTAGAAAAATTAAGTCAAATAGGAGAGTTGTGACAGGTTGTCACAACTCGCCTAGGTGCTCAAAATGACGACTGGGTTTGAAAAATAATTTATATATTCTAAAAACGATGCGAACACAGGAAATCAATGCAACGCTTCGAGACTTAAATAATCATACAAGTTAAGAAAAAATAACACAACAATGCATATGGAACAAGATTAAATACAAATTAAATCAAAATTTTAAAGAAAAACTTACTTTTCGCATTTTTTTGCGCGCAGACGTCGTCATTTCACAACCGCACCTCGTGCGCCGCGGGCGGGTACTGGGTCCAGTAGCGCATCTCTAAAGCAACAAACGAGCACTTTTGCCAGCTCGCTAACTATTATAGGTAGGGAGAAATTGGCCTTGTCACAACTCACCTCTGTCACAACTTGCCTAGGTCTCCCCTATATAATCTGTAACAAAATGTCAAGTAATCTTGTTTTTTAATTATTGATAAATAGAAAAAAATATACAGGTTTTTTATTTACTGGGCAGGAGGCGCTATCGGGTTAAATTTATCGCATAGTGCATTAAATCGCAAATATTGAATTTTAGAGCGTCGTCGCCTAGGGCTTGAGCACCCTAACTCGGATCGTGGATCGTGGTCCCGAGTTCAAATCTGGCCAGAACCAATTTTTTTTTTATATTGCCCGTCAAGATGCCCTCATTTCACCTAATTGAAAGCGGTCGTGAGGTTCAGACATGAGGCTGACAAGCACAGTAATGCAAAGGAATCTATGAGCTGGCCATCCTTACCTTGAAGGCCTGCCAGGGACTATAAGAGAAAGGAAACACATGTGCTGAAAGAGCGTTCCACGTCTGGATGGTACGACAAATAAACGAGTCACCGAACCTTTTAGTTCGGGCCAACAAATGCTGAATGGTGTGTGGATGACGCCGTAGTCCAGCACGCGTGGTATGGGAGAGGGAAATAAGCTGGAATAATTTGACAGCATTCCCCACTGTAGAAGCGATAGAGAACACTTAGCCTGGCAATGTCTCTACGCAATGGGAGAGGCTCAAGGGTCATAGTTGCCTCTGGGTTTCTAATAATACGTATAGAACGCTTTAGGCTTTGTGAAACGTCAATTCTGAATGAGGCCAGTATACGCGTGGCGTTGAGCCACAAGCCATAACAGACGTATAAGGTCTATCTATTTGGGTTATTTTTACTGAGTAGAGACCATTCTGACTCATCACTTTTTGAGTCTATTTCATTTTATGTTACTTTTAATCGACTTCAAAAAAGGAGGCGATTCTCTATTCGTCGGAATCTTTGGTCCAATGTGGAAAATTATTTTTTCTTTAGAAAGAGTACCTATACTGCACAGATAACTACATGGTCATCAAGTTAGGATCTGATGATGGGATCCTGGAGAAGGTTGGAATTAAAACTTTAAAGGCACGTACAACGTAAACTATATTTATCCTTAAACTATTCAGTAATTCGCGTCTGGTAGTCATCATCTTCTAATGACGATAGGAACCACTCCTTGACCGTTAGCAGCTGAAGAATATTTTGTTAGTACCTTATAAAACATTAGTTGTGTCCACATCGGGCTAATTTTACTTTTAACACAATCATCATTTACACTAAAATTAATCATTTTTTAAAATAAAAAACAGACTAAAAAACTGCTCATAGTTATGAAATAATATTAGGGATCTACAATTAAAAAGGTTAGGTCCAGGATATCCATCTATAAATGACGCTTAACTGGTACCGACCTCAAAATAAATAGTATATATAGATCCATATTAATATTATTTCATAATTTTTATTCCGCTTCGATTCAATTTCAGACTCTTAAGATGCCTCATTTGTCCAGATCTACTATAACAAACCTGTTTCCAGATATAAGAGGTAAAATTATGATTTTACTTGATGGCGATACTGAAAAAAATGACAAACTGAGACGCGCTCATCATTTCATCAAGAAAGAGCCCTCGAAAAAGTCACGATGTGCAGTTTGTTCTTGGAAAAAGGATCGAAAAACTAGGACTGATTGCAATTTATGCTATATAAAGATATGTAGAGAACATACCGTTCCTATTTGTGAACAATGTGCTCAAAAAGTACAGGCATAACATTATTTTAGGTCATACTTTGAATGTATTTGTTCTCACAAATGACAATCATGTTTTGTTGATTCGATATTGGTCCCGTTTCTTTTAAATTTTTATATAAAATGTTATTAAAAAAGTCAAAACGAAAACATATAACGACCTAATTCAAAAAATAGTTCATTTAAAAAATAATTAGATATAACATTTGTTTCATTATAATACTTACCTACCAATTAAAAAATTAGCGTCCTATTTTCACCATAAAAAAGTATTTTTTACCCGGTAGTGACTGTCTGTGTTGTTTTATGGGTTGCAAATCTTTCGAGTAACACTATTAGAAGTTGTCTTTTAATTATGCTTAAGCCTAGCAAGTAAGTATTTCCTAATGACGTAGGCAAACCCAACGCTAAGTTTCTTCATGTACAAAACCTAAGAAAGTAAACGGCAGAAAGATGACTCTTTCATACACAGTAAAGTATTCTCCATTCACATGTTCTTGTTATTAATAAAGTTGTTTTTACAGAGATTTTTCAATTCTCGTTGTCAAGATACGGCAAGCCGGTGCTGCTGATGGGCAGGCACCGGTACAACAAGTACTACAGGTGCGTGGAGAAGGCGCGCGCGCGCTGGGTGTGCTCCCGGTCCAGCATGGGCTGCAAGGCCACCGTCATCACAGTAGATGATGCGCTCGTGCAAGTCAATGACAATCATAACCATTATTAACAGAGTATAGATGTAAACTCCGGACCCAAGTCGGCCGTAGTGGGGAGAAAATGTTCAGAAGGGGCTTCAGTACGGATAACACATGCCTACAGATTTAACACCTCTAGTGTTACACGAGTCCATAGCCTTCAGCTTACAATTACCATCAAGCAGGCCACAAGCTTGCCAATGACGTTGTACAAAAAAATCTATCAGTCATATACTAAGCATTTTTTTTAAATGCATCTTTTGATTTGCCTATCAGGGTCTTCCATGGCGACATGTGGTATTCGGTGGGGTGATCTGTAAAACACCTGTTTTTTTTTCTTGCTTATTTAGATTATGACACTCCGTATTCACGTCCATTTTTTTTTCGTTTGCAAAGAAGCCTTATCGTTTTCTTAATATTGTTTTAAACCAAAAGAGGCCATTTTATGACTTTCTGGTATATATTTTTAAATAAATGCATTTAATCTACCTAAATTACTCATATTTTATTACCTTTTCCGTAATACCCTAAAAACTCAAAATAATACTAATAATACTCAAACTACTCAAAATAATACATAATAAGTGTATTAATTATTTTGAGATGCCGCCAAAGTATCTCATTGAAATTCACATGCTAAGTAGTTGATAAAAAAGAAAATATTGTGAAAATGATTTTGATTTCAAAAATTTGGAAATATAATTTTTATTTTAGTTTCCAAGCTTTTTTTAGTTTTGTTCCTTTTTTTTATTCATTTCATTGATTAGCGCAATGAATGTAGGTACTTTCTGAATCAGTATCCATTCAATTCTGGCTTAGTATTCGCCCAATAATGATAACGCACCTAAAGATGCGATATTACGATTCCATTTCATTTGCTTATTATCAATCACAATGATAATTTCTGTTACAGCCGGGGGGTGTTACTTCTCCACCTCTCGTTTCGGGAATCCAATTTTGCACTTTGACAGTCATAAGTACTGCAAGCACAGCAAATACTCGTACGATAATCCAAAAGTGAGATGGGTGTGCACCAGGGTAGGCCAGGGTTGCAGAGCATCAGTCATCACATTTGAAAACGAAATCATTAATGTTAGTAATAATCATAGCCACAGTTAAAAGTAGTTGCTGTTGTGTGTACGTTATAAACGTAACGTATAGATATAATTGTATACCTACTCATTCAAAATGCGTTTAATTTTGACTGCTGTAATACTTAAATATTAAAATCAAAGCTCTTGTCCCGTCTTATTTTATTTGTTTTGTTTCAAGTAGGTACATAATAACAATTCATAATTGCCTTTATTGTTGCTTAACCAACACTTAAACATATTCCTGTTTTACTGTACTGCATATTATATGTATGTGTATTACTTGAGGACAATGTATACATTTTACTGAACGTAGACCTTGTCTAGTCAGAAATGACGCGCCCATTCACCGCATTCACGCCCACATAAAGTGAAGAAAAGTGAAATAATTAGCCTGTATACTGTCCCACTGCTGAGCAAAGACATCTATTGAAATCAAATCATCGCTACAAAGTGTGGGTATTGGCTTGATATTTACATATTTTTATAAAATATGGACGCAATAAAAAAGTAGTTCGGCGCGCCATTTCTGGTTAGACAAGCTCTACTGATTTCTAGTAGATTTCACTACTATAGTAGTTCAGTTTGTTTGTTTTGCAATTTGTAAAAGAACTAGACTATACAGTTGTACGACACACTGAAAACAAAACGATAATTTCATCACCCACCAAATATGATGTTAGCGATAATATAAAATCGCTTTAATACTGGAACTCTTCATATAATTAAACATTGTTTTTCTTCTATCATTCACTTTTATTTTTCAACATCAGAAAATTTGAAAGCTATGCTCGTTTCGGAAAAGCACTGGCCATTCCTCTCGCGACTCTGCCAACATCATCAGTTTATTTATTTTTTAGTTTTACGTCAGAAAACAAACCTCTTGTTATTGTCTCGAAGTAGGGATTAATATCCCTGTGTTACGAGGTACCAGACAAGGAAATAAGCCAGGGGCGTCTCCTAGCCCCAGCACCCGAGTCGAAACGGTCTTTCCTGAATTGAGCCGACGGAATCGAACCCGGGACACTACGGAAATCGAGGCGAGAAACCGTGCTACAGCGCACTACGCCAATCGTGTCGTCAAAACAGTTATACGAGTATTACATGACGTTTGCCTTTTCCTTATTCCTTACCCTCTTAAGATATTTTTTTAAAGGTCGTCATGTCGTCATTATGAATTCAACTGGTCTCGTCCATTAAAAACATAATTGTTCCACTCGAATACTTAAAACATTTTTTTTCAGGATGTGTTGCCGAATATACAAAATCTCGTTATGGGAAGCCTATTTTAAAAATTGGTCAACATAGATATTGTATAAAAAGAGAAATGATGAGCAAAATTAGCTGGGTGTGCAGTAAGACCTCCAGTGGCTGTAGGGCCAAGGCTATAACTATAGAGAATAAGATTTTCAAAGTTATAGATGACCATAATCATTGTTAGCATATTTTCAACACTTTCTTTTAATTGTTATAATGATAAACGTGTATGGTTCTTCACTACAAAGAAATCGTGAAAAATCGTTGCTATTTTGTTACATTTATTTAAATGCTCTAAGTAATTTGAGTTTTAATGCGCTGAGTGAAGACACATCTTTTCAGAAACTCAATTAATTAAGCGAGGTTATAATAGTGTAGAGGATTTTTTGAATGACAAGAACCGTCGCCGCCTGCATTTTTTTTACCTATTCTCTGTTTATTCAATTTCTATGATATTAATAATTTTAAAGAATAACTATCGAGTTTCTTGCCGAATTTTCCTTAATGGGAACAACCTGCGAACCAGTAGTAGAGCCGCATTAATTAAAAAACATATTTGTGTTTTTTTTTAATTGTAAGAAGCGTAATAACTAACAACTTTGCATCTTAGTATAGAAGTTGTACAGATATTTTTATGCCAAATAAATATTTATTTGTAAACTGGTGTGTGTTTTGTAGTAGCTTTTAATAATTGATAAAAATAACTCCATGAGGAGAACTTTAAAGCTAATTAATATTTAGTAAAAAATATTGGTTCTGTATGTAAATTGTTTCAGATCGTCGAGTGGTATTTACGAAGTCGCGATTTGGCAACCCTGTATTACTGTTTGGCGGGTTCCGTTTCAATAAGCACGCCCAGTACAAGAGCCCGCTGGCAAGATGGGTGTGCACTAAAGTATCTACTGGCTGCAGAGCTATCCTCAGCACAGTTCATGATAAAATTGTCAACAGTGATCACAATATCCATAATCATCCTTAGTCAATGTGACGACACAATTGGTAGTGTGCTGTAGCACGGTTTCTCGCCTTGATTCGCGTGGTGTCCCGGGTTCGATTCCCGGTCGGCTGTACTGGGAGAGGCCCGGACACAAGGGGGATATTTATCCTTACTTCGAAACCATGACAAGTCGTTTGATGACTGGCGCATATTTATTTATTTATTAATATTTCTCATTAAAATCTGTTAAAGCAGCGTTTGTACAATCAGCAATAAAGGTAAATGATAATTAAACGAACCTTCCCATCTGTTTTATGTACGAAAAACTACTTAAAAAGTTGATTACCAGTTCAAATACTCATAACATTATGCGATATTACATTTAGAGTATCTGAGAATACTTAATTGAATATGCTTTTAATAGTTACCGCAAAAGTGATCTAATGTTGAAAGATCCGTTCGATAATGTGTATGACGCACTAACTCTAGTTTACGACTTACGTCAGATCTGTAAGTTTGTGTCACATATTAAAGCGCGTTATCTCATTTATAATTAGCAAAAGGTTTATTGTTTTCATTATATTCTTTAGTATATATCTGAAATGCTAAAATATACACAATTTGATATCTAGTGATTCGAATAATTCAGCTTGCTCGTTACTATTGCTTCATTCATCGTTGTACTTTTTTATTCGTTAATTTTGTCTTGTTTTTTTACTGTTTTGTCTTGTCACAGGTGTCGTGTTTGTGACATCAAGGCGAGGAAATGTCATGATTCGGCTCGGACAGAACCACTTCAGTTTGAACACCACTACTGGGCCGAAAAAAAGATGGGTGTGCACCAAATGGGCCAGTGGATGTCGAGCTACGATTACTACTGTAGAAAGTGTTATAATCAAGTGTAAAGATGTTCATCAACATTAATTAAAAATTTAGAAGACTGATTGATACCTATGGGTAAAACTTAGTAGAAAACACAGATAAATAAATAACTAGCTAATACTGTAATGCATGTGAATTTGATGGGTTGTCTCGGATCTTGTAAACCTTTTCATCAGGCATTATTGCGAAGCCTATTTTCACAACACAAAGCAAAGCTACATATTTTTTGTTTATTGTATAATTATTAATTGCCTTAAATAACAGAACACTGTACTAACGCTCTTTGTTTATCAGAATGGCTACAAGAAAATTTCTCAGTGTTTTCTGTATTTTTCTGGCATTCTTAAAAGTAGTTTTCATTGAATCTACCTTTTTTCACTACAGTAAAATACTCGTAGATCTTCAGTGCTTTCGCATGATACTTATGGGCTTAAAACATGTGTGCGAAACCTGTGCAAAATCTGGACGTATAATGCATAATGTATAATTTTATGCAATAAATGGGGTTTCAAATCTAAATTTTAGCAGCAATATTTACTAACATTTCATCTTCTGACTGCTATATATATATAATCATGTTAACATTGGTTCCCTTCTAGACTTTGACATATAAATACTAAAGTATTTTTATACATACGAGTATTATTATATTAGGACTTTGGGTGCCTTCAACTACCGATCTCGTCTGTTAACACCAGGACTTTGCATCAGCCGCATTGTAATTTCTGAAGAAAGTCTCCATCGCTGATAAACTTGATTATTGTCTGGTGATCTCTTCCAGATAAAGATTTTGCGGATGCAAGGTTTATCAAGTCAAAACGCGGTAACCGTATGATCAACATCGGGAAGTACAATTTTAGCCAGCACAAACACTCTGTGAAAGGGCGGAAAAGCAGATGGGTGTGCTGCGGCACCGCCACTAACTGCAAAGCTGCACTGACAACATATAATGACGTCATCATCAAGTATGTTAACGACCATAACCACTGAAAAGCAGAAGCTAATATTCGTTTACAAAAGATGATCAATGTTTGTCACAGTTGTTATTTTGGCTGTGTAGATTTGTACATGTTGTATAAAAGAGAAATTATATTTTGTAATCCAGAAATCATCGTTTTAAAATGAAGGTCATGAGACAATCTCCGTTATGTAGCTATGCAGTTTTTTTACCTGTTACTGTGATTATTGTTTGTACTATGATCGCTAAGCTTGATGGTAATTCTGTGTCAAGCGACAGTGTTAGCGTTAAATTTACCGATGAAAAGCTCATGGAGTCACATGAAATTATACCTTTCCTCGGATAGCAGAATAGTTGTGCATTCAATTGTGTGCTAATTTCATTTTTTAACATGTCGAGTTATGACGTGTGATGATTGACCTAAAGTAGCATCAGCCTCATTATTATATACAATAATTAAAATAACCACGCATGGTTTATAAAGTTAGAATTGCTTTACCATTGAAATGAATTGGAGTTGTTGAAATATTGCATATTTATGTTATAGAAACACCTAGATTTGTGACGTCAAACCGCGGCAACCGCATGATCAGCGTCGGGCAGCACACTTTCAGCCTGCACAAGGGTACAAGTTCTGGTCCCAAGAACCGCTGGGTCTGTTCCGCTAAAGCCCGCTGTAAGGCAGCCCTGAAGACAATTGAAGACGAAATTGTGTATTTTTACAACGTCCACAATCATTGAAAATTTGCGACGTCAACCAGCGGTGAACACCGAATTGCTATTGGGCAGTTTACCTTCAGCTTGCAAAAGGGATCGAGCTCGAATATCAATTTCAACGTATCGTACACATGTTAAAATAAACGCTTGTATAACTTTTTCAATATAGTTGACCAAAATCTATGAAATAACTAAAAAGAAAAGACAGCATACGTTAGAAACTGTGGAAGGGGTAAAACTAATAATTGGTAAAAATTAGGCTAGTGGTATTCTCTTACGTCAATTACACACATCAAAAGTGTCTAGGGATCAACATATATTTTTGCAATAACTTTTCTCCTGATTGATATTAATTAAAATTTTCTTTAAGGATTCATCAAATAAAGTGTTTTCGTTTGTCTACAGTAACGATAAACCAAGTCACCTTTGCATTAATAAAGAAATTTGCCCTTTTCCGTTAAAGGGATTTTTGACATTTGAACCACTAACATTAAAGTTCGAAAAAAAGACTGAAATAACAGTTTTCTTTAAAATTTTATTGGGTAACTTAAACAATTAATAATCCGTGTTTCTACCGCGAACACTAACAACACAAGAACATCGGTTTGGCATACTCAAAATGAGTTCATCCAAATCACGCTGTGGAATGGCCGCCCATGTTCGTGTAAGGATGGACTTCCTGGCAGGATTTTAATCGCTGTTGGCGTCCAGGGGTTCTCCAGTGTCGTATACGTCTTGTATCCGGTCTCATACCAAAACGAGACTCATCAGAAAAGCACACGAAACGCCATTGTTCTTCTGCCCAATTTCTGTGTTCAAGAGCCCATTGATATCGAATCCTACGATTGTGCATTGCTATAGGTGGTACCCTTAGCGGTCTTCGGGAATGAAAGTTCACTTCATGCAAGCGGTTTCTGACTGTTTGGTCCCTAATTAAGTTCCCTGAAGAGTGATGAAGCCTCACGGCTAACATCATGGCGGTTATTGTTGGAGCTCTTCGAGTTGTGATTTGAATGTATCGGTCTTGTCTCCGTGTGGTGCAGCGATACCGTCCTCCATGGCGCTCAGCCACGGTACCAGTGCTTCGGTAACGTGTCCAAAGTCGACTGATAACACTCTGACTTGTATTCAGAGCTAAAGCCACAGTACGTTGCCGGGAACCAGCTTCTATCATTCCCACGGCTCTGAGCATTTCTTCCCTGCTTAAATGACGTAGCCGCTCCATAATAACGTTGGTTTTAATCAGTAGTAGGGAAACAGTAGCACTAATAATGTCTTCAATGCGTTGTATGTTTTTATAGGGAAAATATTGACAGCTGATTTTCATCTTTTACTCGAATTTGATTGACAGTTCCTGTTTCAAATTATGAAATGCACCAAAAAGGATCCATATAAATTTATAAAATCATAAATTTATTACAAAGCTACATCTCAATCTCAAGAAATCCGCATAAAAAAGCTTGATCCCTAGACACTTTTGATGTGTGTATTTCAAAAGCTAGGTTAGCTATCATATAAAGCCAGCATATTACCCACATACCTGTGTGATATTATCTACTGGCTATCGAATGCTGGGATCAATAATTTACCATTATTTGTTGTATTATCTAAGTGTATTTGAGTTTCTGTTTCCTTAATATATGTGTAATGCCGAAATGTCTTATAAATATTTTATCCTTCCAAATTGTACTTTTCTTATTCTCTTCATTGATTGTATTCAAACTTGTTACTTAATTTTTAATATTTCTCGTAGATTACACACCAATATTTGTAACGTCTCGGCAGGGCAACCCAATGATAGAATGTGGCAAGTTCCGCTATAGCCTGAAGAACGAGCAGGGCGTGAAGACCGTGAAAAAGCGATGGCGGTGCAACAAGTGGTATAGGGGCTGCAGGTCTATGATCATGACCATCGACAACCAGATCATATCCTACAAAAATGTTCATAACCACTGATAGGACCCGGACTAAACGGTTTGCTGAGTCATTCGCAGTCATTACACGTGCGCTGCTGAGCTAAGGCCTTCCACTCAAATTTAGGGCAGAATAAAAACCAACCTTAAACCCGACTTTGGTTTCTGTGATATGTTTTTTTTAATAAATTCATTTATTACTTCGCTTTATTTTTGTCTACTACATTTAAAACAAACTTATCGAAAGTGAAATGTTCTATTCCTGCAAGTTCTATTTACAAGACCTTCATTGATGAAAACTTATAATACTTACCCAAAAAATGTTTTAGGCGCTATATCCTTCACGGTGTCTCAACGAGGGGGGAGATTGCTCGTATACAACGGTTACCGCTATGTGCTAAAGTACCCCCGCCGGACCACTTTGCGGAAAATGTGGCGCTGCACCAAGTGGGCCAAGGGCGGCTGCAGGGCGTCCCTCACCACAGTCGAGGATCAGCTCGTCAGGACTAAAGGGGTGCATAACCACTTAGTTTACTTTCACTACTAGTAGAGTACGCAAGCTGATGTTTATCTTCAAAAATCTTCGCAATGTTGCTGACTCCTCCATAGTGAAATCCACGTACGTTGCCTTAGCGCAGTCACTCCTTACCTATTGCATAACATCATGGGGTGGCGCCTTAAAGTCTTTTCGTTTTCCCACCCGCGACCTCTTTCAATATACTCGGTTCACAGTAGTTCGTCAGATATTTATTCTAAGCACCGTTCTTGAGCAGCGCCGATTGGTCGATCCAACAATCTCCAAAACACGCCGTTCTCATCTGGTTGCAAAATCCTCCATATTTTCATTGTTTTTTTCACATCGATTCTTTTGCTTCTTGGGTCCCTTTCTATACATTTGTCTCCACTAGAAACTAAACATCGTCTCCCTAGCACGTTATCCTTGTTAAGTGTTAGTAATGAATTATTTACAAATTCTTGGTTACAATGCCACTGAAGACCCTTTAAAACAAAACATTTAAATAATAAATCTAAGAAATGCCCAATATATAACGAAGAAAAAAAAAGCTCTGGTAGAAACCCAATTAAATAATGTTATAAATGTTACAGAAATCATCCTTGAGTTAATTTTTATCTAAGCGTGACTGTATTTTTCTTTCCCTGTGCCATCCTTTACACGAGTGAAGCTGTCAAGTGTAGAGAATATTTTTTGTGTATAATAACTTCTGCCTAGCTCCTGCCTAGTTCAGGCACCAGTCTCTTACAAACTTTATTGTTGTTTCCAATAATATTTACGTTAGTTAGTTCCTTATCTTGTTATTGTTTTTTGTTAGGCTTGTGTTTTTACCGTAGACTTTTTCAATTTATAGCTTGTCATGGCGGCCAGTATAGCACAAAATTTTTCTTCTTGTTCCGCACTAAAAATTACCCTCCCAACAGTCCCAACCCGTTGTGATGTTTAATTAACTTGTATTTTTGTAATTTGTAAATCTCAGGTTGGTTGGTGAACGTATTTTTGTATGCACGGTAACGTTATTCATTGTCTTGTCATAATATTATCCAACGTCCAAGAAGGCTAGAGACTAAGGAGAGATAACTCCCGAAGTGGGGGTAAGCTTTCGAGGGCCGAAAGTCGTATACTCTGTGCCGGGCAAAACGCTGTATTGCGCATGTGCAGCGGCAGCTATTTGTCATTTCATGGTCACATGGTTTTGTTTTGAACGGTGTCACGTGCGACAGTTGTTGTTTTTCGAGGTTGTGTTGACCAATTTTGACACTTCGCGAGGATCATTTTGACACTTCGCGAGGATCGCGGCAAAGAAGCGTAATGCGCATGCGTCACTGTGGGATACGGATTTAGTCCAACCCTTTCCAGGGAGTTATCTCTCCTTAGTTTCTAGCCTTCTTGCCAACGTCCGACAATGGCAGTGACAGGACAGCTAATTTTTCTTTTTTTTTTCTTATCTTTACGGTTTAGACATTCACCTGAACGTTTTGTTATTTTGTAAGAAATGTGTGAATAATATTACTTAGATGCAGGCTGCTGGTAGGTAGAGAATGCTTATTAGCTTGTTGCATTTTTATCTAGGTATATTTATATTAATTTTAATCATTATTATTTATCTATTTATATTTGTTTAAAGTATTTATAATGGATTCTCCAAAAAGTACTGGTAATCAAAATGACCACTACCTTTCCTTTTCATCATCATCCGCGAATGATGACAGCTTTCACTCAATCTCAACTCCTCTGTATGATGTTTTTTGCAGATGTTCCTAGTAATTTAAACATCGTTCACATTAATGCCCAGAGCATTCCAGCCCACTACCCTGACCTGTTATCAGCATTTGACAACAAAAATATTCATGCTGTTCTTGTGTCAGAAACCTGGCTCAAGCCCTGTACTTCTTCCACTTCCTTTTCCCTCCCTGGCTTCGTTCTAGTGCGAAATGACCGTATAATTAGATCTGGCGGCGGAGTTGCCATTTACTCGTATAATCGATCTAACATTAAATTTTCTGTTGTTAAACAGTCTCCACCTTCGTCGTCCTCCGATTTACTTCAGTATCTTCTCATTGAATTATCTCTCTCGAACACTTAAGTTCTCCTCGGTGTTTTTTATAGCCCCAGTATGAGTGTGGATTACTTCTCCACTTTTGAGGAAACTTTGGAGGACCTGCTTCCCTTGTACAAGCATTCCATACTTATGGGTGATTTTAATACTTGTCTTTTGAAAAATGACTCTCGTTCTCGTCGCATTAATTCCATTGCACATGCTTATAACATGCACATACTCCCCTTGAAACCCACTCATTTCTTTCCCAACAGTAATCCATCTCTTTTAGACTTAATGTTTGTTTCTTCGCCAAGCACGGCTAATGTTCTGCCGATGCGTTTTCCTTCCATGACCTTGTCTACTTGTCGTACAAGGTGTCCCCCCCGAAACAAATAGCAAAATTTCTGTTACAGCGCAATTTTGGTGGAATGAACATTGAGGAAATGCGACAGGATGCGACTTATGTGGATTGGTGAGTGATTATCAATGCTGAATGCGTTGATGAAAAGATCAAGCTGTTTAATTCACTGCTAATTCAGCTTCTCGATAAGCTCGCTCCAGTTTTCCTGCTCCCTGGGTGAAACCGATGACCTCAAAGCTCTGCGGAATAAGAAAAATTCAGCAAAATCTAGGTTTAAAATGGATCCTTCTGATAGAAACCGCTTGAAATATAAGAAGTTACGTAATCACTGCGATAGGCTATGTCGAGACGCTCAACGACGTCACATTCAGGATTCAGTTCAAAATGGAAATCCGGTCAAGGTCTGGAGATTTCTCAGGTCACTCGGAATTGGAAGATCTCGCAACGACCCTGTCCCTAACGATCTAAACATTGACCTCTTAAATGATCACTTCTGCTCGTCTGTTACTAGTGACGATGGCATTAAAAATAATGCTCTTACTCAGCTGTCATCTCTTCCAATTTCAAATAACTCTCCTTTTGCTTTTAGTCTAGTATCCGACTGTGACGTTAGGAGGACTATTTTGTCCGTGGCTTCTAATGCCGTAGGTAACATTATTCGTAATATGATCGTTCCTCTCCTTGACATCCTTAATCCAGTTATCACACACCTCCTCAACTACTCATTTACATCGAGCTCGTTTCCTCTTGCTTGGAAGGATGCTCAAGTAATTCCTCTCCCAAAGAAGTCCGAACCCAATTCTTTTTCCGACTATCGCCCAGTTTCTATCCTTTCCTTCCTGTCGATAGTCCTTGAGCGTATTGTACACCATCAGCTCGGCTATTTCCTGTCTAAAAAAAGTCTTTTGAATCCTTTACAATCCGGTTTTCGTCCTGGTCATAGTACGACTACCTCTAGTCAAGATTACCGACGACATTAGTCTTGGAATGGATGACAGGCGTCTGACGGTTTTGACGTTGCTAAATTTCAGCAATGCCTAATACCGTTGACTTTGACATCCTTCTTGGCGTGCTTCGTTCCCTTAACTAATATCCAGCGGTGCTAGACTGGTTTCAAAGTTACTTGTCTGGACGCCGGCAACGTGTTCGTGCTGATGATTAGTTTTCTGCTTGGCGTGACATTCGTGCCGGTGTTCCTCAAGGTGGTATCTTGTCTCCTATTCTCTTCACTATCTTCATTAATGCTTTAACACATAATCTCTCTTCTTCTTACCACCTATATGCAGATGATTTACAAATTTACTCTCAGGGTTGCCTTGACGACATTCGGGAAGTCACCCAGATCTTGAATACTGACCTCGTGCATGTTCAGGAATGGAGTCAAGCCTTTGGCCTCAAGGTAAACCCTAATAAAACGCAGGTTATTGTGGTAGGTAGCTCGCAACTGATCTCCAGAATTGACTGGCAGTCTATGCCACCCATTTTGTTTGACGGGGTTAACATCCCGTATAGTTAGGTTGTGAAAAATGTTGGTATTTACATGGACAGTTCGCTAAACTGGGACAAGCAGATCGGCGAGGTAAGTAGAAAAATGTTTGCGTCAGCTAGTTCACTTAGTAGGCTCAGAAATTTCTTACCAATACCCACCAAAATTGCGCTTGTGCAGGCTCTACTTTTGCCGATCCTTGATTACGCCGACACTTGTTATGTGGATATCAGTGAACACTTTCTCGATAAGCTTGAACGACTACAATTTTTTTGTATCTGTATTATCTTCGGGCTACGCAAGTTTGATCATGTTTCTGAATACCGCTCTCAACTAAATTGGCTCCCAATACGTCGTCGTCGTGACCCCCATGTTCTTTCATTGCTATACTTTATCCTGTTTGATCCGCGGTTACCTCCATATCTTAAACAACGTTTCAGTTTTCAGCAACCGGCCAAAGGTGAAGATTTGCGTTATTGCCTTAAACTGCTTCTATCATTTCCTTCATACTCCTCTGACTATTCTAAATCCTTTACTGTTACATATATGGAATTCTTTGCCCGTGTCCATAAGGTTATCTAAATCACATCCCATCTTAAATCCCTAGTTAAAGCTTAACTTCTGTCACTTTGACCCAATCGCCTTCTTTCCAGTTTACCATAAGGTATGGATTAAAATAAGGTATGGATTACCTATAAGTTAATCCATACCTTATTTTATATTTATGATAAGTAAGTATGTATAAAATATGCAAGTTTATTATTTTGCTTCGGTATTGTATGTATGTTTATTTTTATGTTATAGTAAATTAGTTACTGCATCTCTTATTTATGATCTTGCACCGCCACTTAATTTTTTTCCTGATTCTCTACCTGAAGGTTGCCTGGAAGAGATCGCTACTAGCGATATGGCCGCCTATATTGTACACCTAATTTATGTTAATGAAACTGTAACAGTTTTGTTTGTGCAATAAAGTTTATCTTACACAATCTTATATTTTGTTTATAGTTCAAATTGTAATTTTATGATTGTGGAGCAAATAATTGCTTTTTATTATTTTAGTTACGTTGTATAGGAACGTGACGTGGTTTGTTTCAGTTGTATTAGTGCAGTCATCAAGTTTCGTAAATATTTTTTTTAATAAAGTCATTTTGTTACTTCGCTTTATTTTTGTCTACTATATTCAAGAAAAAGTCATCAATATATATTGAAATATTCTATTTTCGCAAGTTTAATTTACAAGATTTATTGATCAAAACTTATTAATACTCACCCAAAAAAATGTTTTAGGCGTTATATCCTTCACGGCGTCTCCGCGAGGGGGCAGGATGCTCGTATACAACGGTTACCGCTATGCGCTGAAGTACCCCCGCGAGACTACTCTGCGGAGGATGTGGCGCTGTACCAAGTGGGCCAAGGGCGGCTGCAGAGCGTCCCTCTCCACGATCGAGGATCAGCTCGTCAGGAGAAAAGGGGTGCATAACCACTCGGCTTAGTTACGCGGTATGGGAACTTGGCGTGGTTCGTTTTAGAAGTGCAGTGATCGAGTTTATTTCAAATTATATATTTAATAAACGTGTGTTTTAAAAAAAACAATTAGTTCAGGATATTGATGATTGTTTTAACTCACAGACATAGTTCTGAAGTACTGTTTGATTTGATGCCCATAGCTACCTTTTATCACCGCACCGCTCGCCACCGACAGGGTTACGGTTCGGTTTCAGAGATGTTTGTTGTTGCCGAGGTTTTCCCAATGAGTTAAAGTATGGAGTTCTTCAAGAGCGGTTTAAAAAGGTTTTTGCAGGGTCGACAACGTGCGAGTGATGCCCCTGGTGTTGCACGCGTCCATAGGCTGCGGTATTTGCTTAGTGAGAGAAGTGAATGACTTCACCATCGCGTTTTGCGAGCACGTAAATGTCAAATAGTATGGAAACGAGTCAGCGCCATCTAGCGGCGAATTCGGGCAACATTCAGGCCGCTAGATGGCGCTCACTCGATGCCATACAAATTAACGTTTTGTTTCTCGCAAACGCGATGATGAAGTTATTCACTTCTCTCATTGCAACTCGCACTCGGCACTCTGATTGTCACCGATGTAGTATAAAAAATAATAGTTCTTCATTTCTTATCGTGTTCCATTTGAGTTTTATAACAACAAAAGTGCTTTTATGTATCTGCTCTAGCTGTGGTAAATACAAAACTATCTTTTTTGTAGGGATGGTTCCAATGTTCACGCAGTCCCGTCGCGGTAAGCCTATGATTGTGATCGGAGGAAACCGGTTCAGTTTAAAGAACCCCAACGATACGAATATGAAGAAATTGTGGAGGTGCATCAAATGGTCCCGAGGATGTAGAGCCTACCTGAACACCGTCGACGACCAGGTCGTCAGATACCGGATGGTTCACCTGCATTACTGAGGATCACGTTTTCACGGCTGATTAAGATAGAATACCACAAAACGTAGTTTTAAGGACACGGGCCATTAGCCTGGAGGGTAGAAAACCATTTTTATGGCACAAATGAAGAAGTCAAGATAAAAAACTGACGAACAACAATACAACATGACAAAGGAAGGCGAAGAAGCCAACCATATAATACGAGTAGAATAGATAAAACTATCGAGTGGCTTCCCACCTGCTTAGTGAATATTTATTTCATTTCAAATGTAGGTGTTATAGCAGACTATAACGCCTAATGTTGGACAGATTATTGGCCATTTATTATTGGCCACTTTTAGCACCTATTTAAAATATTAGTAATATTTTAGTGAGGTATCTGTTGCCTAAAATATTTTTTTTAATTAGCCAATTATTTTTTAGGTAAATCGATTTGTACTCTGCTAAATGGAAAATCGGAGAAAAATAATGCTAGCGAAGTATTCTTCGCCTAATTGTTCACTTTTAGCGTAGATAAAAAAAACAATTGCAGACATGTGATTCGCATTAAGTGTTTGATGTTATTAAGTTCAATTATAGAGATCCAGAGCATAGATTTTGGAGTAGGCATTTGGGTAGTAGAGTTTTAGAAGTTGCTATAAAACTTGGTAAACAGTAATGGTTTTTTTATTCATATCAGTTTAAATATTCGACTTGAACATAATACATTTTGATAACTTTTAAAATATAAGTACTAAAGAAACGTGTTAAGTAATCAATGACTTTCATTATTTTGATTTGAGCATTAAATTGCTATTACACTTGACTTTATTGGGTCTAAACCTTTTGGCGTTTATTATTTCCCGATATGAAATCTTTGATTTCGCTTAATGGTAGATAGTAATTGTGGATGATTAATGAATTCAGTGAACTTTGTAATAATTGTGTTAAAAATAATAATTATTATGCAGCTACGGTGTAAATACGGTGTAATACGAAGTTTCGAAAATCTTAGGAAGGTTAAAAATCACACAAAAAATAGTGTGGTATTGAATAGGTTCCTATATATACTGACTAAAAAAATATATTGATTGGAATACTAAAAAATCAACATAAATTTATACTGGATGTATATTTTTTTTAACTTGGACGAACTAGAGCAGGCCCCCAGGTTATACTAAATACTCTGTACGTCTACCACGAGTAGCCACTTTAAATTTACGTTATCGTTCGCGTAAAAAAATGTATTGGGATTTGAAATTGTCATGTCATGTCAAATCCCAATACATTTTTTTAGACAACTTAACTATTTGCGCACGTATGTATTCTGGAGCTACAATATTCCATTCTTTTGAATGAGATTTAATTAGAGCTATCATATCTTTCAGCTAACAATGTAGTTCCGAAGTTCGTAAAATCCAAAAGAGGTAAGTTGAACATTGCTATGGGCAATTATCGTTACTATCTGAACAAAACCTTCGGAGAAAAAGGACTATGGATGTGCGTGAAATGGGGAATGAGCTGCCGCGCCACCATGTACACGGAGAAAAACGTCGTGGTCGAAATGAGGAATAAGCACAATCATTAAGATTCCCAAGAAAAATTAGTCAAGGGCCATGGTAGCCATACACCATGCAGCTTAGAGCGGATTCAGACTGCGCGTATACGGTCGCTTTCGGAAATGCGCTCCAAAAAACCAAACTCGCGTACACGAGCTTATTGCGGCGTTTATCTATTTATTTATTTATTCATTGCTTTCTATGTAATCTTTGTATGTAAAACAAAGGTCTTAAAAGTAATAATAGTAACAATACGGACCCTGTCGGGCACAGCAAAAGTAGGTGAGAGAAGGACTTACAAATATTATAAATGAGCCATCATCTACAAACATGAGGAGAGGCTATTCTGCAGTATGATATAATATTTATCTATGGGCAGTTTTCATTCATTCAGTATGTAATTGTAAAAATAATCATATTTTATTTACAATCTTTAAAGTATTCTTCTAACGTATAATAGCATTTTGATACTAGATGATCTTTTAGTTCTTTCAAAAAATCTATGTGGACTATACGAGCTTATAGGCGCGTCAAGTACGACTTACTTATGCGTGTAGCAAGAGGCGTGGCTGTAGACGCCTACATGCGCTTCCAAAAACGAACTTAGAGCGCGTTTAAAACGCTAGTCTGAAACCGCTTTTATCGTTCCATCGACATATCGCTGCCGATTGAATCAATCAGAACTGACCGTTAGTGGCCGTGAATTGGCAGGATCGGCGTACCCGCAACGACGGTTTCGTACCGCAGTTTTTTTAGCCCTGAAAATGTTACAACGTATTTATGTAGCATTATTAATCGGTATCAACAGAAAGGAAATTGTATGATCATTTTAGAATTATTGACTATAATAAGTAGGTACAATGCCTAAATTTAAGGAACGTCAAAATAAGAATAAGTTAAAATATAGTATTTAAATATTAAGATATGGAAACGTCATTTTAACTTTCGTTTTAAACGGCCTTTGCGTCTTTTTTATGTTTTTAATTGTAATATCGGTAAGTGTACATCACATATTTTACTAACCCTGTCTGGAACCTTAAAAATGGCCCTAGGGCGGTTAAAAAATGTTTTGTGTGAATAATACTGAGAATTCTATAATAATGTCAGGAGCATTATGTATGCCTTCCATGACACTGGCCCTCCCGGCATTCGCGCTGTTGTACTGCTGACGTTTCAAATAACGGAAGCGGTTGAGGAAATATCACTCAGACACAACGTAAAGTACAAAAAGCAGATAATAAATAAAACAGTTGGTAGTAAGAGTAAAAGAAAAAATAGTAGCACTTGTAATCATAAAGTAGTTAATAAGTAGAGAAACAAACAAACTTTCTTCATAATGTATTGTTATTAGGCAAGAACTTTACCTCTACATCATTGTACAGACCTGCTATAGGTCTTGATTTAGTCATTTAGTAAAAGCGTTAGGCATCAGTAAAAATAATTCTTTTGCCTCATCAAAAACAGATGAAACTTATTCCTGGATCATACCTCTAACTGAAGAATAATGGAGATGTTATTTTACATTTCCGTAAAAAAATATTTTTAAGATTGTATTTAAACCAGGACCTGAGTATAACCTGAGTATAAACAACGTTCTTAATTAAATCACCCACCTAACGATTTGCGCTTCAGAGTACGAAAGTAGAACTAGTTAATAGCAAATATTTTTTATATTGCATCATGCATGATCGACTATGATAATATATAGAGTGTTAAAAAACAGAATCTCATTATCAGTAAGACATTCATATTTCAAACCTACGAGTAGTAAGGATAAGTCAGTACATGCTATAACATGAAAGGTTTGCTGAAAATAATAAGACACTGGTATTTTTATTGTATTACAAGATGTGTCCTAAATTTATTGTATTTTTTGTGTCTGCCAATCCCATATTTTCATAGTTGATAGAGGAGTAAACGCTATGTTTTGCCGCTGATAGCTTTTCACAGCTTCAATGGAGTAGGCAGAGCAGAAGGCTTTCAAGCCTGAAGCAGCATCGATATACACTCTGAAAAATAAGTAAAACCCGGTCTTTGGTTTCAAATTACTTTGGCTCTGGTGGGCTCACCACCACTGGTATCACCTAGCCGCAGAGTTTGAGAGTTCTGTTTTAAGAAGAAATTGATTGAAGCGTTTGTTTAAAGCTTAAAACTATGCTGAGAATAAGTTGCCCAATAATGCGCTGAAAACTGAGTGATACCCATATGCGTGGGTCACTCATCTTTTTTAGCAATCTTTTGTCCACTGTCGTTTAAATATCTGATGAAAAACAATATTCCATTTTCAGAAATCAAACTGGTTGAGTCCCAAAAAGGCAGGCCAATTTTGCAGAAAGGAGAATATCGGTATTATCAGCATAGCAGTTACAAGATGGGAAATCCAAAATGCCTGTGGGTCTGCATCAAGTGGGGCTCTGGGTGTCGCGGATCTATGACAACCTATGGCGGGACCGTCATCAAGATGAATGACGTACATACACACTAACCCAATGTTTAAAAACCATAAATATGTATAAAGTCGAGCGACGTTCGCCTAGGTAAAATTCAAATCTGACCAGAATCTGGTTTGTGTAAAATTTGCAGCTACGAGTAACATTCCGGTGATGGAAAACCTCTTTAAAAATTCAAAGCAACCCGGATAGTGGCGGAAGGCTGAACACCTACAGAGTTGGGTACTGGGCTTCTGACAGAACACTGTTTACCAGAACGGCAACAGACAACTTGCCTCTGAGTACCGTCATTAGGTCCTCCTAAAGTACATTTTAGTATACCGGTAAATCTGCTGTCGATTTATCGACTGGCTTATTGAAAAGTCGGCCACGTGGGGACGTAGCCATTCTCTGGAGAAAAGGTATTTTTGACAGCGTGACTGTGATGCGTAGCGTGCAATAGTAAACGACTAGTAGCTATTAGAGCTATTTTTGCTGGACGCACTATTATTGTGTTTTCGGTTTATATGCCTACGGACTCAGTAGTTAATCTTCCTATATTTACGGAGGTGTTGGGTGAAATAGGTGCAGTTGTGGAAGGAGAGAATGTTGAGAGTATTTTCATATTGGGCGATTTTAATGCCCATCTTCATGAATTATTTTTTTAAGAGCTGAACAACTTTTGCTCCGATTAGAATTGGATCTATGCCGTTAGAAAGAAACCAGGCTTGCACTCTAGCACATACCCGTATGTAAGTGCAGCCCGTGGTTGTAGAATTTTGTTGGACCACTGTGTTGTCTCAAACTCGGCCTGGCAGACTGTTGCCGAAGTGGAAGTTACAGAAGACGTATTTGTGTCGGATCACTTGTCGTTAACTGTGACTTCAATATTCTAAGACCGAAGTTGACGACGCGCGACTTGAACGTTAACTCAGTAGTTTGGGGCGAAAGAGAATAGAACTACCGTTCTATTTCATAAGCAATAACAATCACAAGGTATTGGACAGTGTGCTCAATTCTGAATTGAGAAAATTCTCCAACATTCTAGATGCTCAGTCCGGGTTTCGGCCTTGATTCAGTAACTAATCATGTTGAGTGGGCGGATTCCATATGTTCTGGAGTGCGGAGTAAGGCGGTGGGGTCTCACGTCTCCCAAGCTCTTCAACATATATGTAGACGAGACGAGCTCGTCGGGGAGTTGAGCAGCATGCGCGTCGGATGTCATATAGATGGCATTAATTAGCGTTAACAATATAAGCTATGCGGACGATATGGTGCTACTCCAGCCCCTCGGTTAGGGGTCTTTGTGAGATGCTGCGTGTTTGTGAGGCGTATGCTGCTCACCACGGGCTCACTTGCAATGTCAAAAAGTCTGAATAACCGCTGGAAGATGTGCCCTTAATACTACCTATATTACGCTCAATGGCATGCGCATCAATCGAGTGGTGAGTTTTAAATATTCGGGCCACGTTATAACTAGCGACCTAAAACACGATGCGGACATCGAGAAGGAGTGCAACAGGGCCCTGGCGATTAGAGGTAACATGATGGCTCGCAGGTTTTTTAGATGTTCGGAGGAGGTAAAAATTACGCTTTACGCCAGAGCATTTACACCAGAAACCTGTGGGCCAAGCACACCAAAAAGTCGCTTGAGGCCCTTCGAATCCAGTACCATATTGTTTTAAGGATGATGTTGGGACTGCCGCGTTTTGCCGCGACTGGGATGTTTACGGAGTATCAAACTGATGGCTTTGAAGCCATTTTACGCGAGAAAACCAACTCTCTAATCAATAGAGTAAGGAACAGTCCCAATAGCATCCTGAAGACAATAGCGGATAAGTTCACGTCACCGCTATGGAGATGCCTTGTGCGGAGAGTGATCGTCACGGGTATTATTTACCCTCTCCTTGATAGTTATTCTTGGTGAATGAGAGGCCTAACTACTTGTTAACTTTGCAGTCTTACTTTACTAACGATAATTTTAAGTCACTTTACTAATACCAAAATGGATCTTTGGTCTGAAATAAAGATATTATTATTATTATATTATTATTTAGTCTTCGGCTAACAACTGTAGGCGCGGATTTCTGTTGCGCCTGCCCCCGTGTGGGCCTGCAGCTTCTATAGGATGCAGAAATGTATGGAAAATTTTAAAGCAGTTTTCACGAAGCGATTTCTACCGCGGCGGCGTTTCGTGACCGCGCGCTCGGTGGTTAATCGGCGGTTGTCTTTGCGGGCAAAAGTCGCAACCGCAGCGGCTACGGCATCCCAGAAAACTCTGGTCTCGTGAGCATGGGTAAAAACCCGCCAAACCAGCACCAGCAGCTGGCGCTGGCGCGGCAGAAAACTGCGCTGTCAGTTCTCAGCCTTTAGCTCGCTTAACCACCTTGCGCTCGGGTAGCACACCGAAGCGAAGTTCTTTGCAATCTTTATGGATCACTGTGATCTTCCTTTCTCGATGTACCTTTTTTAATAAGTATGACGATGACAGATTTGTAAATCTATTATAAAACTGCCACAGGTTGTGTGCGTTTCATTTCTAGCAGTAAGCACCTTAAGTATATTAAGGATTTTAAGATATTTTGAAGAGATCAGTTTAACATGTTAGGAAGCCTTTTCTATAATCGTACTTTTGTATTATTACTATCAATTATTATTACTTACAGAATGTAGAGGGTTTCGGCTAGATACCGAGACTAAATTGGAAATTGTGAAAATGAAAGCAGCAGGTTTCAGCGTGATTGATATTGCCCGCGCCTTGAGAACATCGGTAATTTTCTAAATTTGGCTACTCATATATTTTTGTATAGGCTTTAATTATTCTATGTTAACACACGGTTTTTCTTTATTGATTCTTTATTGAAGAAAATGACTGTATACCGATGGACTAAACGGTGGGAAGAAACAGGCGTTTTGAAAAACTCAACATCACCTGGACGTCCTCAGAAAATATCGAAGCGTGCAGTGGGTCAAATCACAAAAGTTGCCCAAAAAGGCCCTAAAAAGCCACGTACTTCAGTTTTAGCAGCAAGTTATGGAACATCGGCTGCTACAGTACGTACGTACAGACTAAAACGCAGTGGTATATATTTAAATAAGACAAAAAAAATGCAATGTAAGCCAGAAACGAACATAGGATGTTCATAGATGGCGGTAACCGCTTACCATCACGCCTGCATGATTTCCAGATTGTTTGTTTAAATGAAGCAGAAATTATGAAAGCTACATTTTCTTTCGCTCAGCTCATCAGTATGAGTGACAGGAGCTCAGCTGCTGTGTTGCATCTTTATTATTTAATCTAAGGGCCCACATTGCATTGTTTGAGAGCAAAACAAATAAATAATAAACAGCTAGTTTCTTTAAAAAAAATTTCTTTAGTTTAAATAGTAGAATATTTGGCGTTGACATATTCTGTGTCAAACAGGTTAGTCTTTTGAAATTGAAGGAGAAGTTGGCACTGAAAAGCTTGGTGACTTCAACCGGGCAAAGCAGTTAACTTCTAGGCATGCACTGTTGCTACAAGGGCTAAATTCTAGCTCTGTTGTTTTGACTCGGTACCCTACGATCAGAATTGTTATGCATCTAAAGTGTCAGCTTTAGACCACTTGTCAAAGTGGCTTGAAATCATGTCTGAGGACAAACTTAACTTCCCTATGTTTTTTACCTATTACACCAGTTTTATTTGTGCCGATCAACTGTATCATAGAATGCCTACGGCTAATTCCACACAATCCTTAACTGTACAATCTATCCGTTTGTGGAGTTCCTTGACCCTCTCTATCAGGAAATCTCAATCCCCTGCCATCTTCAAGGCAAAGGTTATATACTTTCCCTTTTTTCTAGCTTACTTTGGTTCATCTACTTGTGATATCTGTCTGATAGTGGTTCTGTTTCATCTATGTATACTTATTTTAGTGTGGAGTCAAAATTATTTCTACGTATCGGCTTGTTTATAATAGTACTAAAACATTTTATGTCTCAGAATATCCGTAAATGTTAAAGTAACATTATTTTATTTATGTTATTAAATTTACATATTTCTCCTTCTTAATAGTTTCTGTGTTCGTAGTTATGCCTCACTTTACTTAACTTGCCTCTCTTTTTCCATTTTTCCTCTACCCGTGGGTTGCCTGGAAGAGATCGCTATTAGCGATAAGACCGCCTAAATTTTGCACTGTTTGAAATGTAATACTTAGCTTTAGGTTTCCTTGTTTTGTACAATAAATAATTTTATCTATCTACCTATCCAACTGTTAATCACCGCTCAGCTCTTGTGACCAACGGTAAAACTCGCACGGGTCGCACGCACCCGTGTCTGTATCGAAAAATAGTATGAGCAAACCGACTTACGCCCGCCCGCCCTAGAGCGCGTCTCATACGCGTCGGCTTCGCCTTTAACGTCATGTAGTGCATTCCACTTGAGATCTTCACGTAGTAGATCCTCGCTTCGCTGAGATGCGGCCTTCTTATGACGTTAACGTTGTAGAAAAGGCCGGCGGATGCCAAGGTTTCCCCAATGACCTATAAAATGAAGTTTGCAGTAAGCACCATTAAAATAAAGTGATAGGATCATGAGATGTTTTGAAAAGATCAGCTAAACATGTTAGAAAACCTTTTCTATGATCGTAATTTTTTTTTTATTACTGGCAACTATTATTACTCACAGAAAGCAGAAAGTATCGTATAAATACCGACACTAAATTGAAAATTGTGAAAATGAAAGAAGCAGGTTTCAGCGTGATTGATATTTTCAGAGCCTTAAGAACATCGGTAATTTTTTAAATTTTGCTATATGTATATTTTTTTTAGCCTTTTTTATATGAACACGTGGTTTTTCTTACTTGAAGAGGAAGACTGTATACAAATGGACTAAACAGTGGAAAGAAAAAGGCGTTTTGAAAAACTTAAATTCACCTGGACGTCCACAGAAATTATCGGAGCGTGCAGTGGGCCAACTCATCGAAGAAGTTGCCCAAGGATGCCCTATAAAAGCACGTACTTCAGTTTTAGCAGAAAGTTATGGAATATCGGCTGAATATCGTCGAAGACTAAGAAGCAGTTATATTTATTTAAATAAAGCTAAAAAAAACAATGTAATCTAAAACCTAACACTTGACTGGCCTGTTGGCGCAATGGCAGCGATCCTGCCTTTGACGCCGGAGGTCGTGGGTTTGATCCCCACCCATGACAAACATTTATGTGATGAACATTTGTGTTTGTTGTGTGTCTGGGTGTTATTATCTATTGAAGTATGTATTTAGAAATATTTAAGTATGTTTATCAGTCTCTGACGCCCATAATACAAGCTCTGCTTAGTTTGGGGTCAGATGATCTTGGTGTGAATTGTCCCAGATATTTATTTATTTTATTTATTTAACATAGGATATTCATAGATAGCGGTAACCGCTTACTGTCAGGAGGTGATTACTAGATTTTGATTGTGAAAGCATATTTGTCTATTCACTTGACCCATAATAATGGATGCTATAACGATTAGCACATCATGTATCTCAGCTAGTAAGTAGATTTGCTTAGTCTCTGACACCCATAATAACAACTCTGCTTAGTTTGAGGTCAGATGAATCTTGGTGTCATTTGTCCCAGATTCATTATCATTTATTAAATTTTACTGTGTTGCATCTTTATTCTTTGATTTACGGGCCCACAGTGCACTGTATGAGAAATAAACAATTGAATAATAAACAGCACATATTTCCATACATATATTTGTATACCTAAAGCAGTTACAAATTCACTTGATATTAAAGTCACGTTAGCCAAAAATGCCGACTGGTCGGGCTGTTTATTAGTTATTTTTTCTCTTTAGTTTAAAAAATCGCAATATCAAAAAGTATTAAGGTGGTCTCTCACCTGGAGCATTTTCCTGTAGTGTAACGTTACAGAGTCGAGCATTACATCAGTGAGGGAGGAGAACCGGGCATTACAGTGTGCAAACTGTAATGTTACAGATTCAAGCATTAAGTTGGTGAGGGAAAAGCACCGAGCATTACATAGCGCAACTTGATGATACAATGTGTTATATTTTGATACAACTAAGGCAGTACTGTAATGTAATGCACAAAATCGAATCTGAAACCTTACATTACAAGCAAACACCCTGTATAGGCAAGGAAATCGCTTAACATCAAGCGGCATGCTTTTTTACCTTCAACGATTTATAAATTTCATAATTATTAACTATCATTTTGTGTTTAAAATCAATCCTTCTGTTTGTACCTGGTAGAAATAATCTTGGGATTTAAACTCTTCCCCTGGTAAGTCTGTAATTCACCGGTTATTGTGGTACCGAAAGCTATGTTCGCCTTAACCGACAAGTCTAGAGCTCTAGTCTATCTAAACGGCCAATCACATACCCCCGTATCCACGAACGCTAATTAGAAACACGCCAATAGAAATGAAAGGGACAGCTATTACATGTAAGGACTGCTCAGCTTTATTTGCGATTGTGGATTCGGGCGTTAGTTAGGCAATCTCTAACATTCTATTGTACGAGTTATGTTATGTAATTCATGAAAAAATACTTTTTATTTTTTCGTAGGAAAAAAAATGCCTATGACGCCTGCAGAGAGACAACGCAAATATAGAGAAAGATTGAAAGCAAATAACCCTGAGAAATTTAAAAAACTTAAGCTTAAACAGTTAGAAAACATTAAGTCAAAATATGTCAGTGTATCAAAATTATCAGAGAGCCAAAAACTTTCAAGAAGGAGAAACTGGAGAAGACAGAAGGAAAACCAGAAAAAGTCTGTACATTTGAAAACTGGACCAAGAAAAATACTAGGCGTATAGGTACTTTAAAAAATATGATTATATTGTTAAGAAACATTACGAAAGCATGTAAGGGCAAAAGAAAACCACCTTGGGCAGCTATTAAGAAAAAAGTATTTATGTAGAAGTTGGAGCTTAAATGTAACGACACGGTCGGCGTTGTGCGTTATTTAAAGCGCACATTTTCTCGCCATGACTTGCGTGGAATCCCGGGTTCGATACCCAATTCTGAAAAAAACTTGCCTGAATTCCTTCTTCATGTTAATATCAAATACCAGTCAAAAGCATAAGTACTCGTAACTATACCTTTTTATGGCTTCAAAAATATCTGTGCAAAACATTTATGACGACACGATTGGCGTTGTGCGCTGTAGCACGGTTTTTCGCATCGATTTCCGTAGTGTAGGGTTCGATTTCCGGTCTGGTCAATTGGGGAAACGATCTTTTCTGAATTGACTCGGGTCTGGGTGAGCTGGGAGACGCCCCTGGCTTATTTCCTCCTGTGGAACCTCGTAACACAGGGATATCAATCCCTACTTCGAGATTTCGTTCAAGAGCCTGAATGAACTCTCGTATAACTCGTATAAACGTGTCGACTTGTATAGATATTTGTGGCGTAGATTTTGCTCAGATGTTTTTAAAGCCCTTAAATTACAGATATCTAGCTTTTGACTGTTTTATGACTTAGAATAATTACACCAGGATAGATGGTTTCATAAAAAACAGTCGCGCTATTTGTGATAACAAAATCAACTGTCTAAATAATTATTTTTTTCACATGTTATCACAATTTTCTCTCTTATGTGGTTACATCCATTTCCTGCACAAATCTTTGAAGAAGTTCAGATTCATTACGGACTGTAAACCAAATTAATATATTCAAAGAAGCCTTTCAAAGAAGTGATGTAATGTAATGTGATGTAACTACCCAATTACAAGAGGTGTGTTGTCTGCCGCATATATTTTTTTATACGAGAGTTCGTTCAAAAGCCTGAGTGAACTCTCGTATAACTCGTATAAACGTGTTGACGTGTATAGATATTTGTGGCGTAGATTTTTCTCAGATATTTACAAAGCCCTTGAAAGGTACAGATATGAATAATTACACATAGATGGATGATTTCATAAAAAAACCGTCGCGCCATTTGTGATACCAAAATCAACTGTCTAAATAATTATTCTTTACAAATGTAATCACAATTTTCAGTATTTAACATATATTACTACTATTTGTGCTTCTCTGTCATGTTACATCCATTTACTGCACAAATCTTTGAAGAAACTCTTACCTCGAGAAATTGACATCGCCAAGTTCAGATTAATTATGGAATATAAACCAAATGAACAGTTTCACTTCTTTGAAAGGCTTCTTTGAATATAAAGAAGCCTTTCAAAGAAGTGATTTCAGACTTATGTTATCTGGATTAAAAGTGGAATAAAATAATATTGGTGTCATCTAATAATTCTTAATTGATTTATGAAAAACCCTAATAGTGCCTAATCGTAGATTTTTGCAACGTTTTGATTTTGTTATGTATTTATTTTTCTTTCTTAATAATGTTAATTGTTTATCTTACTTATGTGTAAATGAATTACTTACATGTAAATGAATACTTTTTAGTTTTGTGGCCTTCAAAAGTTGGTGACGCGTGTTTCTGAACTTTTTTACTAATAAAGTCATATTTCAAACCTTCAAACCAAAGCGAATGAATCTTATAGGTAACTCGAGACGCCGCCACTAAAAATCGTGATTTATTGCAAATTTTGGAGTAATGTAATTACGTTTTCAGGTCTAATTAACAGATTGGATTGTAATTATAAAACTTTATATTTCGATTAAATAAAGATCAAAGGTATACTGACATTAATTTTTAATAGTTATTATGCTTTAGGGTTGAGCTACATTTGGCTGCACCACATCGCACTTTCCTGAGAGAACAGAATGCCACCGCATGCGACGGAGCCGACGATTTCTCGCTCTAGTAAATTATAGTTCTGAGTGATAGAAAAGGATAGAAGCATAGGAAAGTGCGATTCGGCGCGGCCAAATGTAGCTCAACCCTTATTAAACACAAAACTCCGTCGTAAAATTGGGCTTATTCGGAAAAATTGGGAAAGGTATAACTTTCTTTACCGTTATTGTGATGAATTATGAAAATTCTGCTTCATTATGTGTCAACAAAACTATATGCCTGACGTTTTGGTCGTTTTTTTCAGCAACTATAGTGAGCTTTAATCAGTACGTCTACCACGAGTTACCACTTCAAATTTAGCTTATCGTTCGCGTAAAATTTGCGTTGAGATTCAAATCCCAATACATGTTTTTACGCGAATGATAACGGAAATTTACAGAGATTTAGCCCCTTGAAGTTGACACGATGAGGCTTTTTTCGTAAATCGAGGTGATCATTTTATAAAAGTAAAAAGATTTTATTTACATGTGTTTCATTCTGTGTCAATACGAAAGGTTGGGCTGTGTTTTGTGTGTATTGAACAGTCAACATTTTAATCCGAAGGTTGTTAATCAGGCGCTTGAAAAGTTGGCTCATGCGCTCAAAATGTAAGCCGGCTCTTATGACGACAAGACATATTGTTATATTTCAGAGGCTAACAATGTTAATTGTGTGTAATTTGTAAAATGCGTTCTATTGTTTTTACTACTCTATCGCATAAGGTTGTGTTATCCTGTAAGATAGTGTAATTGGTTAAATAAATAAATCAATAAAATATATATATATATATTTACAAATTTTCAGAAATCATCATGCTCGAGTCTCGAAAAGGCAGGCCCATTTTGCAGAAAGGAGAATATCGGTATTATCAGCATAGCAGTTATAAGTTGGGCAATCCAAAATGCCTGTGGGTCTGCATAAAGTGGTGTTCTGGGTGTCGTGGTTCTATGACCACTTTCGAAGGGGCCGTGGTTAAATTGAATGAAGTACACACTCACTAAATGAACAGGAATGAGAGTAGAATTCTTTAATACATCACTAATGTGGTATTTAGGCCGTCATAATTAAAAGAAAAATGGTTCGTCAGGAGTATTTCCGGCGCTTGTAATATCATCGCCCTAAGGTGCGTTCAGACCAAACGAGTGAATGCAAATTTTCACAAATTCTCTTTTTGTGGACAGAGATAAGAGAAGGCTCTGTCTCTGTTTAACCAATGATCATTTGATAGGGTGGGGATAGAATGAGCATTCGCTCGCTTGGTCTAAACCGACCTTTACAAGCGCAGTGCGCCGTAGCAAAATTAAATTGAGCTGTATGTAGAAGATTCATTTTTTAGTGACTGGGTGTAAATGTAATGGGGCGTAAGTGGCCTGCTGTTAACTGTAAAGGCGGTCTTACTTACCATAACGAACTTCGAGTAAAAAGTGATAGCGTTTCTGTTTCTAAGTTTAAAAAAAAAAATTGTTTTGATTGTGTTGATTTATCTTTTTTACGATGTTGTTTGTTTGTCATAGGATGGACACATTAGGGAGAAATATTATAAAAATTGTTTTATCCTGTGAAGTTGTATCATAGGTAGGCTTGGTAGGCTTTAAGTAATAACTAGTTTAGTAGAAATAAAAAAATCCACTAACTAACTTTCTTTTACGAGTACTTTGTTAAATTTTCAATATTATTTAATTTTCAATCAATGGTATTTATAAACAACACAGAACACCAATGTCTTTCTGTCAAAAAGTTATACTTTTCTTAAATACTTTAGTTTAGTTAAGCTTGTTTTAAATTCATTGGTCTTTTAGTTGCAACCTTCGGAACGTCAAGGCAAGGCCGGCCAATTATAGCAAGTATAGCCGCTGCAAGGGCCAGGTGCAGTGGCAGTGCTACTGGAGCCGGACGGGCTGTCGGGCTACCATCACCACCATCGATTGACAATGATGTCAAAATGTGCAACAATCGTAACCATTTGGACAAATAACTAAAATAAGTATTTGGCTCATTTAAATGTTTTTACATTTAAATGAGCCAAAAAAAAAATGGTGTGAAGCTAGCCTTGGTTTGACGAATTCACATACTCACTCATAATTTTTGTAAGGAGAGAACTGCTATATCACTTTTACTGACGTAATATTAAGTGTTAGGCTGAAGAACATATATCTGAAGAATCACAATAAATTTTAAATATTTAAAGTTTCTTATAATATATTTTTTTAAATCATGTTATACGATCTGACCTTAAATATGTATTTTTTTTACTGTTTAATTTATGATTCTCTTTCAGTTGCGAGCTACACAATGTCGCGACGTGGGAAGCCGATGTTGATCATCGGCAACTACCGGTACAACAAACACAGCCGCTGCAAGGGCCCCAAGGCGCAGTGGCTGTGCAACCGCTGGTCCTGGGCCGGCTGCAGGGCCTCCGTCACCACCGTCGAGGAGACCATCACCAAGATGAGCAATGAGCATAACCACTAGGATACTATTTTACGAGTTCAACCTTGAGCCTTGGATCGGTAAGTTGCTAAACGCATATTTTCACGTGTACTCCGAAAATGGGAGTTTCTAGATTTTGCTTTGTTACTTCAAATATATCCGGCGATTAAAGATATGATCAAACAATACCATTCGTTATTTTTAAATGCTCTTAATGAAGATTTGATGACAAATTATTACTGTACTGAAGCTAGCTAGCTAGCTATAAATTTGACATTTACGTTAAATAAAATCATTTTTTGTGAAATGTTTTGCAGAAGTTTTACTTACAACATCAAGGAACGGCAAGCCGGTAATCCAAATCGGTCAATACCGGTTCAGCAGAAGGAACCACCTCAAGGGACCGAAGTTCCAGTGGCTGTGCAACAGCTGGAGCAGGGCCGGCTGCAGGGCCTCCGTCTACACTGCCTTCAACGAAATTGTTGCCGTTAAAAACGAACACAACCATTAAAGTTGCTATCCCGTGATGAATATGAGGGCATATTGATCTTGAAGATACTGTGGGCATGACAGCAAACCAAGCAAACTGCTAAACATGTGTTTATTATATTTATTAGTTTAATTTCGGTGTCCTTACAGAAACAATTCTGTGAAAAATATCAGGGGGCCTAGCCAAGAGCAACGCGCCACGACGATTTCTACAATAGAAATCGTTCAAATGTATGGGGATGACATAAGCGGTCGTTGGCTCAAAAACGAAACTTATGATTCGTAGCCAAAATGCAAAAACTGACGTCTCCTGCGTTTTTACCAAACTTTTTCGAAAGATGGACGACCGGTCTTTTGGATTCCTATACAAAATAACATAAATCCGTAGCCAAGAGCAACTTTTGGCGTTTCGAGCAGTCTACAGTTTAGCGTCAATCTCGGGGTTGTAGTAAGCGACGAATTCAAAATGGCGGTTTGCTAAACAGCTGATGGCAGGGTTACGTTTTAGCGGCACTTTTGAGTGGGAAATCTTTGTCGTTCGAACAGTTTAGTAATTTTGTCCGTCAAAGTGTAGTGGTAGTCAGTCTTGAAAAAAACTATAAATTAATTTATACAATATAGGGTGAATAGTTTAATTTAAGCCACCAACAATGAAACAATCTGGCTGCCGAAGCCTGAACCAAGAACGTTTTCGTGCCTGTGAGAGTGAAACTATCAATGAAATTCTGGTTTGTTTACCTAAAGCAAGTGACCGTCTTATCAAAGTTATGTGTAAAGCATTGTCGTGCCACGCATTACGTGCACAAACCATAATTTAAGAGGATCTAAGGTAATTTCTCTTGAGGCAAAATCATTTATGTGAGTACCTTACCTGTGCATTTTGTCTAACAAATTGTAATAGGTAACAAAAGCATGCATCAAATTGATTTAATACTATATTAATGTAATGCACACAATGTAAATACACTTACAATATTCGCATGGCCTGCCTTATACTTACGTAAATAAATTAGTTCTTATCTATATTGTTATTTCTAGGTTCCGTGCGCTGTAAGTTTTTTAGCGACTGGTTCTTAACTACCATAGGAATGTGAGTGTTTCTAACTAGACCTTGCACTAGCAGCAAGCTACTTCACTTCACCACCGGCAAGCGCCCTTCATATAAATCCAGGTAAAATGTAAAACAAGTGTGAGCACTTTTCACCCACTTGAACACAATTTAAATTTTAACTTTCATTAATGTAGGTATGCAAAATGGTAGTTTACATCAGTTCAATAAGCACATGATAACATCTTTGCATGACGCCCCACCAAGCAAAGCTAAAAGGTATTTAACCTGTGCAAGATATTAGTTTTACCTTTTAGAAAAATTATTTGCTAAAAAATAATATGCTTTTACACACACAACACTGTGTACAAATACAATGAAGTGACTTTATTAGTATTTAATCTGAAAAACTCCAACCTCACCTAAATATCTTGGACAATATATCGAAGCCCTAACTAAGCAAAGCTTTTGAGTGTTGTCAGAGACAGAGACTGATAAACATACCTAAATATATCTTAATACATAGTATACATAGTATTTAGATAGACAATTTCACATCATGATGAAACAAAACAAACATAAATGTTTGACCTGGGTGGGAATTGAACCCATGACCTTTGATCCTATCGGTAGGATCTGTGCCATTTAACCAACGGGCCAGTCAGTCAACAGGGTAAGTTAAAAAAGGTAGTTGTTATAAGGAATACTTCACTATACTGTTTCAGGTGTTCTGGTTATCCTCAACGACCCTGGCTGTGGATGCCAAGTATAAACCTGAAGTCATCAGCAGTCAAGCGAGGATCAATTACTTCTGGCTTTACTTTATTTGTACCTTTTACAATAAATAGCTTATTGTTAAAATATTGACTTGTCATTTCATTTTTCAAACTGTATCCCTAATAAAACTAACTTCTTAAAGGTGTTTCCTAACCAAGTTCTTCAATAATATTCAAGTTATAAGTTGTAAAAATTCTCAGTATATTTCAAACTTTTAAAGTTGGATTATTTAAATATAACAGTTTAAGTATCAATTATCTAATACAATAACAGCACAGGATTCATATCAAATAAGTGTGTCTTGAAATCACCAAAAATTATGAATTCAAAAGTGGTTCTAAATTTTTTCCCCTAGCTTTGGTCATCCAATTTAAATAACAAAAATAAAGTAAGGGTGTAACTTGCTATTTTTAGATATAAGTATAGTATTGTAAATGCTTCAATTTTAATAAATATGAAAATGATGTACTATTTACTTAAAAGGAAAACAAACTGATGTCTTTATACATTTTATATTATGGTGTTTACAACCCAAGCAATATTGCTGAATGGTTAGAAATGGTTTCACTAAGTAATCGAAAGAGGTGTGGAGCGTGCAGGCCGCCAAGAACCAGAAGTCTGAGTGGAATCCAGTTTCTTGATGGTGATGGTTCAGGAAGGGTCCGAAGAGTAGGTGAAGAAGGTGATATTTCTGCAAAAAGTTATTCAATGTGTATTAAATATTGCTGTGTTTCAAGCAGTACAATAGCCTAGGTTTGTCCTGACTAGTTCAGAAGGAAGTATTTCTCGGTACTCTATTGGCCAATTGTAGGTTCAATAGTGTACCGAGAGTAGTAGTATTTTATTATTTAGCATTCACAATGCTTTCTAAAGATGGTAAAATCCTACCAGATAGCTAGTCTTAAATTGCTTATAATTAAATGAATAATAAGAAGTTTATTTACTTATCACTAGCAATATAATAGAAATTTCCTGTTAATGTCACATTTAATAATTACACATCTACAATCTCAAAACTTAGTTTTGCCTTATCATATTCTACTTCATTTATTGGCTATGGTAGCCTCTTAAATCTAAATATAAATCATGAATGCTTGTTACCACCAAATTTCTATTTTACTTAACATAACAAGGCTTTTATTACCACACACAGTATTACAGAAAAAGTACAAATAAATACACTAGTTGAGGCCAACAACATAATTTAACTGTTATGTTAACTAATAATCAAGTATTAAATAATATACCAATTTCAGTTTGTAGTTTTAGATCATTTTTAGGGGAAATTTCTAATTTATTCTTTATTAAATTTACTAAAATTTACAATTGGCAGACTTGATGCCAAAAGGCATTTGTACAAAGTACAGTGCATTCACGTCACAGCGCGCGCAGTCAGCGTTTACGCTTTGACCCAAATAATTAGTTTTAGTTTTAGAATTATAATTAAGTAACACCAGTTCACCATCGGTCACCAACCCCGCCGCGTGTTCTCATGCCATTACCATTTATAACCAATATATTAGTTCTTGTGTAATCCAAACCGTGTTTTACCATTTGCCATTTAATTTGTCGGACTTACACCCGTACAGCATTCTCTTATAACCTATTGACAAAGCTTTCACAAAATTTACTAATTGCTGATAAGTTGCAGTAGGTACTTACATTAAATTACCATCCCTTGAACAGCAATGGGGCCCATTATAAATAGCAGCCTTCCTTCCAACACTGTCAGCGTTTGGTAATAAGGTGGACCACAAATTAGTAATATAGGCAAGCTATTAGCCCTGTTGTGTTAAGGCCTATTTCTTGATTTTAGTCTTTAAATCTGTCCAGACCTGAATGAAGAGCAACAAGCAGAGTGAATTTGAACAGCGCACAAGAGTGAAACTTATGACACAACTGTGACTGAGTAAATGTTCAAAGTGAAGTTTGATTAGAGGTTGGATTACACACATCCAATTGGAAGGATTAGGTATACTAAACAATAAAGGTTACATGTATTTATAAATGTCCTATTATTTATGTGACATAACCTCAATGACTTTGTAAGCGCCCTAGATATCAGATAGATAGATGAATCTTGATACAACTGAACATTTTACTCATTGTAACTCACCAGTAACTTCCTCCGGCTAACTCGACTTCCAAATTGCCAATGCTGTTTAGGGACCGCCACAGACGGCCTGCTATCTGACGCGCCTCAGCACCGAGGCTGAGCCCGACTCAGGTGATTGCCATTCATAAATGAATCGAACACTACTATTATTTGTAAGCGTCCTTAGGGTTCATTTCAGTTTGCGATATTTAGCACTATAACTCACAAAGATCATGCTTTAGTGGAATTTGTAACACTTAGGCTGCTCGCCCACGTCCGATAATCGGTGACCGATTTTTTGTAGGAGAAAAATAGAACGTACTGATAGCAATGGAGCAACTCACACGTCCTACAAAAAGTAGGTCAGAAATAAAGTGAAATACAAAATCGGCCCGATTATCGGTCCGACAAAAAGTCTGACGTGGGCGTGCACCCTCATAGTAATTTAACTGTAACTAACTTGTGTTAGTTTTTAAAGCTTATAAATATCATTATTCTTTTAACATTCACTGTTTTTATCATTTAGCAACAAACTTCCAGAGTTCATTGAAAGTTTGACAATTCCGAATTTCCGAC
This sequence comes from Udea olivalis, assembly GCA_947369235.1. Classification (NCBI taxonomy): domain Eukaryota; kingdom Metazoa; phylum Arthropoda; class Insecta; order Lepidoptera; family Crambidae; genus Udea; species Udea olivalis. The sequence continues at coordinate 5,175,265 of OX376349.1, read as the reverse complement.
CACAGATTAATGAAAAAATAATTCCGACCCGCGCGAACGCTCAAAAGAACGAATGACCATAGACTAAAATTACTTTTTAACGACCACAATAGTCGGCAGTGCGTTTTTGAGCAAATGGTATTTTGGCTACGAATTTTAAACGTGAACGCGCGAAAGTTTGTTTGAGTCGACAGTTTGACGTGTTGCTCTTGGCTAGGCCCCCAGTTATCTGCATAAATGTAGCCAGTTTTGTTAGCAGTTGTGAAGCGTACCTACTTATTAGTTTAATTTGGTAAATAGTTTCCTTGCAAATACATTTCAGGGAAAAATATTAATAGTCAAGTGCTGATAGGTAGCCATTTTTGTCAACTGTTCTGAGCTTGTGAAGCGTACCTACTTAAAATTATAGCAAGACATGAACCAACAGTTTTTTTAAATAAAGGTTTCCAAGAAACAATCATAATTAATTTTATTCGCGTGTACCTTTAGCACCTAGAATCTATTTTCCGCACGTCATTGTATGCATAAAATTGACTCGCCTTTTCTAGATCCTGTAATACTGACGACAAACCGAGGGACGCCCCTGCTCCAGATCGGCCAGTACCGGTACCACAAGCGGAACTGCTACAAGGGACCCAAGGTTCAGTGGCTTTGCAGCAAATGGACCAAGTTCGGCTGCCGGGCCTCCGTCTTCACTGTCCAGGATGATGTGATAAAATGTAGCGGTGAACATAACCATTGAGTGCAAATAAAGTTCGCTGGTTAGTTTTAAATCTTACTCCTTTATTAATTGAAACAGAATAGCAGTACTTGAAACAATACTTCAGCTGGATAAGGCCTCCTTCGCACTATGCGGTTAGCCGGAATGCAGTCAGCCATCCGGCTAGCCGCAATCAAATATATGTACTAAAAATTAGTTTTTGTTCGCATTACGATGCGGTTGCCGCCCAACCGCTCCGGTCGCTCGGAGTGCTGCGGCCCGGCTGACGCCTGTTATACGCACTACGCGAATGCACTGCGGTTGGCTTGGCTAGTTTGCGGTTGCTCGTCATAGAAGGCGCACGTAGGCGACGCTTGCGACATGAATTTCGATACAGAACGGTTACAACTGCGGCCAGCCTGGTGGCGGCTAGCCGCAATTGCAACCGGAAGGTGCGGATGAAAACGATTGTGTTTCTAGATTGATTGGTTATTTAGATATTTATTTGTTTATATTTACAAGCGGTCTATTAAGAAAAACAAACAAAGAAAAGGGTACTGGGTGCATCCTTATTTGCAAACACGAGATGAGAGTAAACATTTCAAAACATTGCCAACCGCAAACTACTAGTAACCGCATAGTGCGGATAGCTACTGTCCGGCTCACCGTCATTCGGGCCGCAGCGCTGCGACCGACCGCAACGGTTGAGCGGCGGCCGCATGGCAGTGCTCATAAAAACTATTTTTTTATACATTTTTTTTACCGTGGCTAACCGGACGGCTGACCGCATTCCGGCTAACCGCATAGTGCGGTTATTGTGAAAATTTTATTTCATCCTTCATTAAATCAATACATAAATAGACAATTACCAAATTTATTAACCAACTAGCTGCCCCGACCGACTTCGTTCTGTCAAAAGTTATTGTTTGACTGCTGGAAACAGAGTGGTTGGTATGGGAAAATAAATGTGTTGTTTTATTATTTTCCTCGTAAAATTTTACGTAGGTATTTTCTCTTCATAAAAACTTGCTTTATGACCTAAAAAAATATGCAAAGAAACTGCCTAATTGGCCGAGCCGTTTTTGAGTTTTGCGCTTATCAATACATTTAGCGTTTAGTTTTAGTTTTATTATCTAGTGCAGAGCACACTCATGATTTCAGCTTGTGAAAATTTCAACCTTATTAATATCGCTTTATTTTTAGGGCCCCATTACACCACGTCTAAGTTTGGAAAGCCGATAATTCAAGCGGGCAGCTACCGGTTCTTTCGGAGTTTCAGCCACAGCAAAGGGCCACTGATAAAATGGCACTGTACCCAGTGGACTACGTCGAAATGTCGGGCTTCTATTACAACTATCGAAGATAAAATTATTAAGACCAGCAAAACTCATACTCACTAAATTTGTAATTAGTTGGGAGTAATTTAGACTACATGATGCGTTTATTATTTTCACCCATTGTGCCAACGCGTCAGTGTATTTTGATTAGTTAACTTCCAAGTCCTTATTATTAAGACAACTTAAATATTATTTAATGCCAACTAAAAATAATCTTACAGGTGTGTACTATAAAAAGTTACATGATAATGTGTCGTCTTATTGATAAAAGCAATCTCTTTCGAAATTGATGTGTAATAGATGTAGGTATGTATTGTTACGCGTTTTGCCTTCTTAAAAACTATTAGAGCTTGTCTAACCAGAAATGTCCCTCCACTCAATTTTTTTGCGTCCATATTATTATTAATATTAAAAAAATATACGAAACTAATACCCATTCATTGTAGGTATTGATGACTTGATTTCAATGATGGATGCCATTGCCTGGGCAACACCTGGCCACTACTGGTAGTGGGACGGTATATAGGCCAATAATTTTTTTTTCTTGACTTCATGTATGTATGTAAACATGAATGCGGTGGAGTGGCGCGTCATTTCAGATTAGACAAGCTATAACAAAACTGGCAAAATGTTCCACAGACCCAGTAATGACTACTTCAAGAAATGGTAGACCTGTAATTCAGTTGGGGTGCCATCGCTATTACCGCAACAGCCGGAAAGGAGTCCTGAAGGTGCAGTGGCCGTGCATCAAGTGGCGCTCGCTGGGCTGCCGCGCCTCCCTCTTCACTGTCCGTGACGAAATCATCTTGCAAAATAATCCACATAACCACGATTAGTATTTTTTTTGTAACAATGTCATTGATCCTTTTTCCCTGGGAAATATAAAGCAACTTCATTTAATTATAAAAGATATGTCCGGGGGTAAAAAAGCTTTTTTTAACTATTTAGAGTTAAAGGTTATGATTAAAAACCAACCAACTTAGAATATAAGAGCTATTTGTGCTGCTCTTTTGCAAAGAAAGGACAGGTGTATTTTATTTATACGGACTTTGCAAAGGCTTTTGACAAAGTAAATCATGCCATATTGTGGGAAAAACTCGAATCATATGGAATACACGGTAATTTACATCGCTGGGTTTGATAATATCTTGATCGCAGAAGCCAATTGGTTGGAATATGGGGTCATTTTTCTACTCCAATAATTGTTACCTCAGGTGTCCCACAAGAATCGCATTTAGGGCCTCTCTTGTTTATTGCCTTTATAAACGACCTTGTGAAACTCCTTACATGTCCCAGATTACTGTACGCTGACGACCTAAAGATATTTACGATGGTGGATAATGTGAATTGTGCTGAATCTCTGCAGAAAGATTTGGATACCATTAATCAGTGTTGTAGCGAGAACTGTATGGAATTAAATTCAAATACTTGTTTTGTGGTTTCCTTCACCAACAAAAAAAAGTGAATTCCTTTTTAATTACACAATAAGTGGGAAAATTTTAAAACGTCAAAAAGTTATTAAAGATCTTGTTGTGCTTTGGGATTCAAAACTAACATTTCACCCTCATTATGACCACATGATTAATAAGTGCAATAGAACACTAGGTTTTATTACGCGTTGCACTAAAGGCTTCAAAGACCCAAAAAGCCTTTTGTACTTATACAAAACTCTTATTAGTAGTGTCCTGGAGTTTAACACTGTCATTTGGTCCCCATTCTACAATGTTTCATATTGATCATATTGAAAAAGGACATTTTTTTAAGTATACTGTGTTATCGATATAGATATCACAGAAGGATCAGAAATTACAAGGATCGAATTAGTAAGTTTCAAATACAGCCTCTAGAGGCACATCGCAAGTACTTTGATCTGGTGTGCTTATATAAAATTATTAACAATCATATTGATTCCGACTTATTTATTTCACTTTAGAATTTTAATATCAGGTACAGATGCCGTAACCCGAAGCCTTTCTCACTCTGTCTATACGAATAATACTTCCTATTATAATCCAATCGTCAGGCTGTGTCGCGTATGCAATGAATTGTCAAGCAAACGTTCCCTTGATATATACTTTCTCAGCATTGGTAGGTTTGAAAGGTGTATTCTTGATCTAGATCTATCGGTAACAGTATATCTCTTCTGGTAGCAGTTTATAGCCTCTAAGCTTGTTTATTTATTTATTAAGTTGCTTCTTATTATTTCCTTATTTTTCCTTTTCTTCTTAAAATGTGAAATGTGAGCGTGTGTGGTAGTGGCTGTATTAGAAACTATTGTTATTGCTGCACATGTTCACATTAAATGTCTTCTGTCTAAACATGTTTATAAGTTACAGTCTAGAACTATAGTTAATAACAATAATACTCGGAACATTTACGATTGTAACATGTTATGTGTACCTAATAAATAAAATAAAAAACCAAGGGATACAAATAAAAATCTGTGTTAGAAAGTTTAAAGGGAGTTAAGTAGTTTGGGAGTAGTTGGATCATTTTCTTTTGAATTTTACTCTAACTGTCATAGTTTAACAATAATTATTAAGAGACTTTGAAAGATGGACAGATAAAATCGCAGCATGTGAGTTTAGTTTACCATTTTAAAACGAAAAATGTTATAATTACCACATTTGAAAACAAAAAAAACTAATGAAAACATTTTTTTCTCAGAAGTGATATTCACAACATCCAGAAAGGGCAAACCGGTGATTCAGACCGGTAATTTCCGGTATTACCGATGGAGCAGAGTGAGGGGATCAAAAGTAACTTGGCCGTGCGTCAAGTGGCGGTCGGCCGGGTGCAGAGCTTCCCTAACTACAATTGCAGATGAAATCGTGAAAATGACCAATAAACATAACCATGTATAGAATTTATAGACGCGTGTAATATAACCACCGATACTGATTTAATAACATTGTAACGTGGCGTACATGTTTCGCCTCATAAGCTTGTAGTATAAAAGTTAATTATTTTATGTCCTGGGCCTAGTTGTGTGTGTGGTCAACTATTTAATTTTAGGAAGTAAAATCGGAAAAGGGTGTTTAAATCTGGCTTAGGCGCCTGTAGTTCCGTATCTTTAACAATATTATACAAAACTCTAAAAAACTATGCATTGTTTTTACTTATTAGACCTAGGAGATTAGTGCGTAGAAACTGGATAGGGCTGAGTTATCGATACTAATATTATAATGAGGCAAGATTTGTTTGTTTCTTTGTTTGTATTGCTCCGAAACTACTTGACCGATTTAAAAAATTATTTTATCAATCTAAAGCTGGATTATCAGGAAGTGTTTTTTTATTTATTTAGGCTATTATGTTGACGGGAAAGACAGTTTACACGGACGAAGCCGCTGACAGACAACTAGTCTATCCTAATATTATAATGAGGTAAGCGTTTGTGAGTTTCTATGTTTAGGACAGGTAATCTCCGAAACTACCTAACCGATTTCAAAAACTGTTTTACTGTGAAAAAGCTACACTATCCCTGATTGCTTGCTATAGCCATATTTTTGTTTTGAAATAATACGTTTTCAGCCAGATCCATTACGGATTTAGAGAATTATTACTACACAAGCATATCAATCCGAAAGAGAATTTTACGGAGATAATTTTTGTCCTATCCAACATCTAAATTGGATTAATAGATTCTGATATATCGTGAAATAAAAAAACTACGCACGCAAAATTATGAAATTTTTGTGCACGGCATCGGCATGCCGCTCTTGGCGCTCGGGGTGAGTGAGACGCGGCGCGCGCTTATACCCCGCAACGAAATCGTGTTAGGGATCCGTATGAAAACTTTTATATGTAACCCAACGTGTGAGAAAAAATTTAGTCCACGCAGGCGAAGCCGCGGGCGGAAAGCTATAGATAAATTATAAATTGAAGAAAAGTCTGAACAAAGTCCAATAGCAGTGTGGACAATGCCAACATTGCGATCGAGGACATGTTATCGTATTTGCGTTTGGGGTAGATCGTGAACGTTGCATTTTGTAAGGTTTTCGTGATTATTTAGAATTTTTAAGTGTCTTATCAATCATTAAAAAAAACGGGTTTTTAGTTAATCTAGCAAATGATTGGCGACTACCTAATTTTAGTCAATTCGATGTGTTTTAAAATAGTATTATGCACACAATGATAGAGCAAAAATTACAGTTTGATTCAATTCAATGAATCACGAAAATCTTACAAAATGCAACGTTTTCGATCCACCACCAGCTAACGCTCTTAGCTCGGTAGCTAAACATATACAAGAAATAAACACCATTTAGTGAACATCAATTAATGCTGATACCTGAACTAGCTACACGTCTAATATAATCTCGCGTTGGGAATCAAAACCAAGTTGCTGAGATTTAGGACAGAATACCTTAACCACTCGGCTCAATAATATAGTAGGTCTGTTTATTGACGGTTACGGTTTTTATTTGCAAAAGCCCTATTGTATTTAAGCGCAGATGCATGAAATAAATCTAGTTTTATGTGACATCAATGCATTTGTAATTTGAAATTTGTCTAAGTTTGTTTTCATTTTAGGGGTTTGAACATTTGTGGCATAGGTCACTAGCCGCCATTTTGTTTTTTCTTGATGTTTCCGCGCACGATAAAATTGGTATAGAAGACACATAAACAAACAAAAAATGTCTATTAATACGGTACCATAAAATGTCACGTTTCCGAGTTATTTGAAAGTAAAGATAAAAATGATTAAGATGATATTCATTAAAAATCTACTGATTATGAAACTTTTTTGCGTTTTTTTGTTAACAAATAACAGACTTTAGGACATTTGAACAGTCGGTTATCTTCTTCCGCTATGTCCCGACATCTCAACGTTGTCTAAAAAATCGCTAAAAGCGACTAGGTCAATATTTGCTATCTTAAGCTGTCGCAAATTAAATTGTACTTTTCTCTTATGCAATAAAGTATATTCATTTTAATATGAAACTGTAGTAGATTCTTTTTATTTTGAGCACTTTCCAATGCACACTCCATAAAAATGCAATAAAACATAACCAACGGTTTAAATGTCCTGAAATCGGTTATTTGTTGACAAAATAACACGAAAACCCACATAATTAGTAGATTTTTAATTAATATCACCTTTTTCATATCGTTCTTCACCTTCAAATAACTCGGAAACGTGACACTTTAGGGTACACATTATGGGTCATTTTTTGTTTGTTTGTGTCTCCTCTATCCATACAATACCACTTTCATCGTGCACGGAAACTTCAGAAAAAAAAACAAAATGGCGACAGGTGGCTACGGCAGCCTCCATACAAAAATGTTTAAATCCCTTTGTAAATGTATTCTTTCGTTCTTTTTAGTTTTGACTTCTTGTGACTATTATTTTTTCTTTGAATTGAATTTTATTTTTGCTTGACATACGTATTTAAAATTACTAACTGTGGTATTCCTATCACATTCTTTCATATTGTTATTCTCGATTTCTGCATGTAGGTAACTTGTAAATTGTAATTCATAATTTTTGACATACTGGTGTTTTGGTTAAACTGTAAGTCAGTTTGGTCCACAATTTAATGAAATAAATAAATAAACGTGATGATTGACTTTTAAATAGATATTATGGTGTTATGAACTAAGTTTTGATATCAATGAAATGAAATATTTTAACGTAAATTACAGCATACAAAATGTTGTAAGTATTAATAACTTTAACTATTGTAAAATACCGTACGATTGAAATTACGAATCCGAACTTCAATGTCATCCCTTTTTTTAGATATGCCCTGGTTCTCTGTTTCTCGTCGCAACAAGCCGGTTCTCAACCTCGCCGGCCACCGGTACTACGTCCGAAGCCGCTGCAGAGGCCCCAAGTTCCAGTGGGTCTGCCAGAAGTGGACCTTCGGCTGCAGGACCACGGTCACCACCGTGGGACGGGACATCATCAGCGTGGTTGGCGAGCACAACCACCCGGAGTTGACCTCTAATGACAACTGTTTTATACCAGTAGGGCAAATTTAAGGACACGATTTGACAGAATTGGCAAACTGGCATATAAATGTCAACTGGAAGCAAAGCTCGTTAACGCGGCTTCCTTTGCATGAACTCAATAGAGGAAAATCTTAGGGAATTAACTTGTACTTACTTCTCGTTTTAGGGCGCAGTAATTATTAGAGAAAGAAAGAAAAACACATTTATTAAAATAAATAAATGTTTTTGTTGTTCTTTCTTACCTTTAATTATTTATTTATATAGGTACACACAGTGACAGCAGTCAATGTGTAAATTATTGTTATATTTTAAAACATCGTTGGTGTTAAGAATGTGGATGGTAAGCGGTAACACCTTGATTATCAATCGCGGGTATCAAAGCTACCTTTAAGAAACTTTTCAATCTCTATGCCAATAATTCATGTTCCATATCGTTAAGATAACTGTATAATCAACTAAGAAGTAGCTCTTCCTGCTAGTGTTCCCTTCCTCTAATAGTCCCGAGGAGTTAAAGTGGGGCGTGATAAGACATTTTGGTAGGCCTTCTTTTTCTAAAACACCAGGGGGGCTAGCCAAGAGCAACACGCTACGACGATTTCTACAATAGAAATCGTTCAAATGTATGAGAATGACATAAGCGCCAGTGACAGGCTAGCCCTCCTGGTAACACACCTCTTGTAATGTTCTCGAAGTAGGGATTAATATCCTTGTGTATCACACAAAGAAACAAGCCAGGGGCCCAGCACACCCAGACTAGAGTCAATTCAGAAAAGATCGTTTCCTGAATTGACCCTACCGGGAATCGAAACTAGGCCACTACGGAAATCGAGTCGAGAAACCGTGCTACAGCGCACAACGTCGTGATTGCTTTGCATTACTGTGCATGCAATCACGACGACAATCCTCATATCTGGACCTCAAGACCCCACATAACGACCTTATGTGAAAAAAGACTGCCAGTCTGATAATATTAACTGGCGAAATTAAAAAAAAAACGTTGTTTAGTTTGGCTTCACTTGTTCACTTGAAAGTAGTTGAAATAAATGTCGTCTTCAGTCAGGTAGGCATTCGGTTTAATATCAATACTGTGATAACATTAGTCTAAGAAAATTTAAGCTTATTCATAGTATATGAATTATAAATCAAAATCTAAGTATAGAAATCATATTTAATTGTACATTAAGGAATTTAACTTTAATATTAGAAATAATATTGTATCCGTAATTTTAGTAATTTATATTTAGCATTTAAGCAATTTGTATAAAAATATTTTAATAATGTAGGTAAATTATGTCGTATTTGTTATTTTTATTTGAATTACTTTTGTTAATTTCATACATTCAGTATAATTTTTGAGAACAGTTCGGTTTAATGGGCACAAATAGAGATTTTTACCCATCTATTCGGTTTTTCTTGTCCTGAACTTGATTGTTTTCCTTCCAGGGTCTGCGAAGATAAGAAAACACACAATGCTCGTGAAGGTAGGTCTGAAGCCATCACCGAGGAGACCAACCAACGATGAAGAAGCTTCAAAATTTAAAAGTGATGTACTTGTTTATATTTAAAGACACTGCAATAGGCCATCTTGCAATTTTGAAGAATTAGCCTTTAACAGATGGGTGCTGAAGAATCTGCCAGTAAGGTTATATTTACAATGCTATCTTTACATTTTTTTCATATTGCCCATCAAGATGACCTTACTCCACCTGATGGAAAGCGGTCGTGAGGTTCAGATATGAGACTGACAAGACCAGTCAAGTTCAAAGGAATCACTGGGCTGGCCATCCTCACCTTGAAGGCCTGCAGAATCGCCTAATAATAAATTATTTGAACTGTCGTTTTCTTATTTTAAACCCAACATAAAGTGCAGTAAAACTTTTATCACGCCTGCACTGTCGCAATAAAACCTAGTACGGTAGATTTTCAAAAAGTATAAATAATTCATAATTCTTTATTTATATACTCGTAGATATTTGACGTTAAATACAACAAAAATGAGCTTTATAAAGCACGAGTAATATCTAAACTAGATTTTGCGCGCTAGTGCAGTAATCCTCATCTGCTATCATACTAATCTAAACTAAATAGTAAGTACCACTCATCTCAGCAGGAAAAAAGGATAGCAGTTTCTTTTTTTTTTCAGGTATTGTGTTCAAAAAGTCACGGTTCGGCAAACCGGTCATTGAATGGAGAGACCACCGGTTCAACCAGTATAGGTTGGATCAGCGCGGAATCGGTGTCTGGCGGTGTGTCAAGTGGGCTAGTTCTAATTGCCGAGTCACCATAACCACTGCTGATAACGCGATCGTCAGGTCGCAGAATGAACATAACCATGCTGCAAAGAAATAAGATTAATTTGACACATTTCATCATCGCACGACACGCCATAAGTCGAAATTCCATGCTCGTCACCTTCATGGCTGGCGCTCTACAACCGTGCGTTTTTCGCGTCAATTTCTTTCGCGTACATCCAAGATATGGAATGATCTTTCTGCGGCGGCATCACCAAAGGGATGTGAAATCGGAGCCTTCAATAGGAAAGCGTACTCGTATTCCCAAAAAGGCAAGCAACGCATCGGTGACACCTGAGGTGTTCCAGTTGTCCATGTGTGGCCTTCCAGCTCGTTTGCTCCCTATTACATAAAAAAGCAGTGCATAAACGTAGACCGAAAGGTCACTGATCAGCTCAAGCCAAGACAGAAGACATAGCGCTGGTTTTTAGTGTAACCGTTGGCAACTACGCCTAATCCCAAGCAATCCCTGTAGCAACTATTCTAAGTAATATTTTAAAGTCAGTCATTTTAAGGTCAAAGTCTTGACTTTGGAATAAGTAATTAATGCGAGTAGTTTTAATTAGTGACGACATCCTAAAATCAATGGGGCAGTACGTGGAACCCTAACTTACAGATTTATTTTTTAGGCGAATTAACTCGATGTCAAGTGTATCATGGTTTTTCAAATTAGGATTATTACATTCACAGGATTGAAAGGACACCCTTTGCAAATGCCTTGATGGCAGTATTGTAAGAGTTAAATTAGGGGCCTAATATAACTCACACATAATGCAATATGCACAATAGACTTCGCCCTAACTAAGTAACGAGTCACCTGGTTTAATATGCCTAGGGTAATTTTGAACTACGGGTCATAATTTTAATGTTTAAGGGGTTATTATACCGGGTGATTATCAGATAACTTCCGAAGACGATATGGCATACTCAGTAAGTGATGTAGTAACTATGTATATTAGCGAAAAATTTTTTTTTCAACTGATTTTAATTTGATTTGTTTAGTGACCTTGAAATGAAAGTTAGTTAAATAAATTTCATTTTCGCTTAGATAGTTCCTACATCACTTAAAGTATGCCATATCGTTTTCGGAAGTTATTTGATAATAACCCGGTATAAGTGACGTTAATTATGTGTGTGTGTGTGTGTGTGTGTAATCTGAATAATTATTTTATATTTGTGTGATTAAATGTGATTTCAATAATAGGTTTTTTTATAATTAATGTGAATTATTATTAGTTATTTATTTGACATGCATGATTCAATTTGATTTCTTGATTTTAATTACTGTATTTATTTAATTGACATTCTATTAATTGTTAATCATATTTTGATTTGAAGTCTAAGAATGTTTATGTAAAAAGCTAATTTTTATTCTTAGCATTAACAATGCACTATTTTCTACACAAAGATAGAAACTACTCGACTCGGGACTAATTCGACCTGATCCTAGGATCAGGTCGAATTTTTCTAGTTTCTATTTTTATGTTTATGTGACATTAATTATGAGTGTGTAATCTAAATAATTAATTTAAATTTGTGTAACTGAATGTGAATTGAATAATGTTATTTTGTGATTTTAAAATATGGATATGGAGTAACCTGAAATAAATTATATACCTATTATATTATTATAAAATAAATTATGGCTATTTTTTTTTGATAATTTTTTTTGTAATCAAAAAATCTTTGCTATTAGTAGTTTCTAGTGAACATGAATAACTTATTTGTTGACGATTGTGCAGGGTGGAGAACCTCACTTGAACCTGTTTTAGTCCAGTAGAATAAAATGTCAGCTTAAGTTGTTAATATTGTTTTTATTTTTTAAAGTAAATCTTGGAAAAGAAATAAGTTGTTTTTTTAAATGTGATTGGCTTATCGAATTTCAAAACCATCGTGTCCTAATTTTCGTCACCCGATTCCGTCACGCTAAACGTAACGGAAATTATAAAACACCTCAAAACATTCGATTTTAGGGTAAATACCGGGGCTTATTACTAAGATTCCGCTGTCCGTCTGTTTGTCTGTCTGCCACCTGACTGTATCCTATGAACGGTGATAGCTAGCCAGTTGCAATTTCCACATATTTTATGATTTATTTCTGTTGCCGCCGCTATACCAAAAAAATACTAAAAACAAAATAACATGAAAGTTTCGTTGTTAAAGAGATTATCTTCGTCTGCGATTTGCGTCGTGAAAAATGGTGTGTACCTACTAACAGTTTGGTAATAACAATAGGATCGTTACATAGTTAAAATTTTAAAACACTGGTTTTACACCGTTTGCTCATAACACTCGCGGATTGGGCAGTCGGCTATCGGGCAATGTGGAGAGCCGCTGATTGGCTCGCGGTCGAGCGGTATGACGTCGAGGTGTTGCCAGGGTGGTGGCAGTCGTGTTGCCATCGTAGTATTACTGGTTCCCGAAAAATGGATATTTAAGGGGGGCTCCCATACAACAACCGTGATTCTTGCCGTTTTTTGTAGATAATCGTACAAGACCCTTCGTGCGCATGTCCGACTCGCACTGGTTTTTGTGTTGTTTTACCATTACAAAAGGTGGCTCCTTTTTGTCCTTTTGTATACTTACCATTAATTTGTGTAAATTTTTACAGAAAGAATGGGTAATTCAAAACGAAGTCGAGAGGAGATTTTGGAACAACAAAAGCTTAAACAGCAACGAAGGCGAGAAAAAATCAAGAATGATCCCATCCTATACGCAGCATATAAAGAAAAAGATCGCCAAAGATATCTTAAGAAGAAGAGCGAAGGTAAAATATTGCCAATTGATCAAGAAAGTCCTGCACGCAAAAAACAAAGAAGAAAACGTAACAGGGAAAACTTTAAGGCTTATTATATGCGACGGAAGCTGAGCAAAGTTTTGTAAACCATAGGAACGCGGCGCGGCGGATCGGCAGTTATATTTGTTAATTCAACAAATATAACTGCCGATCCGCTTTTTCTCCAGCGACTAGTAAACCAAGATACGCTCCGATTGATCGAAATCAATTAGGAATTATAAAAATCAGACACACATAGTACCCAGCTCATCTGACAGTCAAAAGACAGTGAGCGACAGTGGCCAATTAGCCACCGAAAATCAACCTCATGCATGCTTTACATCCGCTATCCATTCCAATCCAACAGGACAGAAGACAAAATTGCCTAGACTTTAGACCGAAAACATCGACACCAGCACAAGATTTACTCGAGCTTGTTCTTCAGATCCTCAGTATGCAAAAATATTTGCTGACAAATTACTTCAATCTGTGTAGACATAATGTAAAAAAATATTTTTATTACATGGCTAACACCACTGAGGAACTTTACCAATAAAGGTGAACAGCGATCTTGGTAGAGTTCCAGGGCCCAGTATTTCATCCAAATACTAGGCCCTGGAGCTAAATAGAAGAGCGAGTTATTCTTCTATTTATTCTGTGACTCTTTACTTTCTCATCTGTGGCCAATCTACTTTTCTGTCAATTTAGTGACACGGACCGCACGATCTGAATTGCGATGATGCTATAAGCGTATTAAGTTGACACTGATAACAAATTAGGCAACTCAATTACCATCCCTTAATCTGAAGATTTCAGATGAGATTGAACAATGTAATGTCAAGTTCGAATAAATAAAACAATAGGAAATCGACTGTTGAAACGCACCGACCGTGCGTGGTGCGGCACGAGTAGCACTCATTTAAAATATTGAAGTGATTTGTCTCCTTTTTTTTGACTTAAATTGCTTACATTTTGATGTTCAATAAAAACAATTTTTGTATGTTTGTTTTTGTTTTATATAAAGGTACATCAAAGTGGTAGGTGAATACATACATAAACTAAGCTTTGTGATTAGTCCTCGTTTTCTCGGTAAATGTAAACTCATACTTTTTCATATTTTCTCCAGTTCCCCAATTCTCGATGTCCAGAAAAGGCAGGGTGGTTCTGGACATTGGGGTGTTCAGGTTCTACAAGAACAACCGCAGCACCGGCCTGAAGGCTGTGTGGTTCTGCAGCAAGAGGAGGATGGGGTGCCGCGCTTCCGTCAAGATCTGTGGCACCACCATCGTTGAGTTTAAGAACTTTCACTGCCATTCTTAAATGAATAAAATCAGACTTTAAGGTTTTTTGTCGGTCTTCAGCCGAGTAAAAAAATGTTGGTGTGTGTGAATCATTTGGCTTTAGTATAATTGTCCTTAGGTGTATTTGATCAAACCAGTTTTTATAAGAAGTTGAACGTACAAGCAAAAATACTTTAAGACCTTCTAGAGAAAATATTTTAATTTTTTATTTAAAGAACTTTCTTTATTAAACTAATAAAATTACCTGTGTAAAGTTGTAACACTCCAAAAAATTTTTTTTAATTAAAGCCTTTATTGGTTTCTGAAAAATACTGTAGTTGTCTTTTTGAATATAACCTTAAACGTATTAATCCATTACACAATAATCCACATCACAAAGATCCATTAGTGTCAACCAGGTTGAACTATTTATCCTTTTTCAGTCGCCGTGTTCACGACAACTAAAGGTGGCAAGCCCTTGCTGAAGATAGGCCAGTTCCGGTACTACAGGAACAACCGGAGTAAAGGAGTGAAGGCTACCTGGTTTTGCAGCGACAGAAAGCACCGGCCTGGCTGTCGTGCGTCTGCTGTCACTGTTGGGGATAAGATCATATATGCTAACACAGACCATAATCGTTCTTCGGCAAGGTTGCCTGGAAGAGATTAGAGAAAATACCTCCTTAATTTGTGCATCTCAATGTTATATTCATTCTGCAACTTTAATATCAATACGATTACCGAACATGACGGGTTTGACGGAGAAATTTCTACGATGATACCAAGAAGAAATTTCTACGATGATACCGGAGAAATTTCTACGAGGTACGAAAATATTTACTTCGTTTTGAAAAAAAAAACAAAGAAAATTACAACATGTAAGTTCGGTTTTACCTTCAATTTATTATCTTTACTCTTTGTGTTGCAAACATTTGTCACGAAAATTGCTTAGGATTTTGAATTCCTAATTTGATAACCGCCGACCATTATTAGTAAAGCTCCACCACATTCGTTGTTTACCTTTTAAGATTTGTA
The DNA here is from genome assembly GCA_947369235.1 of Udea olivalis. NCBI lineage: Eukaryota > Metazoa > Arthropoda > Insecta > Lepidoptera > Crambidae > Udea > Udea olivalis. The sequence continues at coordinate 5,159,915 of OX376349.1, read as the reverse complement.
AATATTAAAACGAATTTTTAAAATCTTTAAATAAAGAATTTCACTGCAAGATTTTTTTAACACGCTATTCTCACACTGCGCTTAATCAGTTTGGTATGGCAATAGAAAATCATACAAAAACTTAACTAAAGACGTTAGCGTCTATCGTCAATGTAATGTAAACTTATGGTAAGGAATACACAAATCAATAATATTCTGTGACAATATTACATTTTACAGGTTTCAGATTTAGCACGTCGAAGCATGGTAATGTAGTCCTCCGGCAAGGTGGTTACCGATATAGGGAAGGGTACCATTACGTCGATGGTAATAGGATAAAGTGGGAGTGTATCCGTGTGGGCAAGGCCAGGGGAGCCTGCTCGGCCTACGTGGTGTCAACCAATGAGGCTATTATTGCTATAAAAGGGCAGCACAATCATTAAACTGATGGACTGATGATTGGTCCAAAATTTGTCACGTGTGTCGTGGAACTGATGGAAGGGGGTAAGACGTGTTCTGGAGTGGAGACCGCGAACTAAACGGCTAGTAGAGCGACCAGCTGTTAGGTGGCCCGACGCCTATGTCTAGTATTGGCCATTTAAGGGCTGAAAATGAAAATAAAGGCTGATGAAGCTGAGCCAATGGCTGAGAGGTGCAAAATATACATCATTTTGTGTAATTTTTGAAGGCCATAAAGTGACCAAATCGAAGGTGATGATTATTATTTTCCAATGGATGCTTAGATTACCAAAAATTTATATATATAGAAAAACGGCTTCAGTTCCCCCCATATTTATTAAAATTGTGATAAAAGTACTTAACATATTATGTTGGATTTTAATTGCCAAATCAGGCAAACATTTGACCACAGTCTGACCAAACCATAACATGAAGTGATTGTGGCTCCAAAATAATGTTTTGGGAAACCTGGTGTGTAATTATGAGGTTTCGTAAGGAAATCAAAATTGCATCCCTTAATTTTTAGCTGCTAAACTCGTAATAAACATGAAATAATAATCTTTACATCATGTTCTTTTCACAGATTCGAGTGAGAATTTGGAATTTATATAAAAAACCTCTTTAGTTCATGAACTTCTCTAATTTTTTTCTGATATTTCAGTTGCGAAATTCACGACAACTCGTTTTGGCAAACCAGCTATCCAGTTTGGCAAATACCGGTTCAATCGTAATAACCGAAGTACTGGTCCGAAAATCTTGTGGGTCTGCTGCAGGGTCAGCAATGGGTACCGGGCCAGCATAACCACTTACAATGACATTATCATCAAGGAGAAGACTCTACACAACCACTGAACTGACAACTCTCAAATTTCATTTACTTAAAAATGTACGTTGGTTTATACTTTTCTTTTTCTTTCATTGGCTTGTTCTTTTACGTTTTCTTCAACTTAAAACTAAACTGGATACCTATTCATTCAGAGATTTAACTACAGTAAGATTGTTAAGTGTCGTTCAATTTAATAGTCTCAATGCCACAACCATCGGGTAATATAAGAATAAATAATAATCAAAAAGAAATATTTTACATTTTACTGGTTTTTTATCATTATGTCTTCTGTCCGTCTGTCCTAACGAGTTTATACAATTTATGAAACACAAATAAGCTTGAAAATTGTCAGTTCTTCATTCTGTTGGCTCTTCTACACACTACACTCACCTACTTACTAGCCAGGCTTCGCTGGTGACGTAAGTTCTTACTCGGAATTTGTTGTTACTTAGATAAAGCAATATACCGAGTGAAGCTAGACCAAGAGTTTTCTAGTGGTACAGTACTTATACTCGTAAATATGTTAATTACTCCATTTTTAAGTCAAAGATGTATTTGTCGTTTACCCAGAGGTGCTTATTCGGCAGCCATCGTTCCACCAAATCCTTTTGGTCCTGTAAGTTCAATAATTAGCTCGGTACTAAGTAATAATACTATATAGTTCTACTAACATATAAAATAAATAGATCTAGAGATGAATAAATGTATGTTTTACATTATTGTAATAGATCACATCACTTTTACTTTTATTTCATGTTTAAATTTTGTTCCTATCACTATCTACTTTAATGCTGTTGACATGTAATAGTTTTTGATTACTTTCTTCAGATCTATCTTTCACGACCTCCCGTAACGGAAAGCCAGTGATCCTGCTTGGAAGACATCGATATAACCGACACTATAGAAGCATAGCGCCCAAGGTCCGATGGGTATGTGTTAAGAAAACGACCCGAAAGTGCCCGGCCCGGGTCGTCACGGTAGAAAATGTAGTGGTGTTTGACAGCGATAACCATACACACTGAACCTGGAGATGACTAAGCATTTATTGTTAATGGTTTGAAATATTAATATTTTTTATTATTAAACTGTTTTTGTCAAAATTAGAAATCGTTTTGCTATTTATTAGTTGATAAAATTGTTAGTTGGTGAGGAAAGCTCTTGTATGTATTTGTTACTTTTGTTTCAGGTTACATCTTAGGTATGTTTTAGAAGCGATCTCTGGTTGGTAAAAAAACTTAGGTAGTCAAACCCTCAGGTCGAATTAAACCAATCTAAACTAGCATAGAGTCATATTTGTCATTAGAAATACGTGAGCCATTCAATGTGCATAATGAAATATATTGTCGCCTGATGTTTATTAGGTCATTATCACAGTTAGTTTCCTAATACATAACGAAGGTGTGTAATATTGTTTTCGATTTATCCCACAGGGCCGGTTTTCACGACCTCCCGGTACGGGAAGCCAGTTATATTGCTGGGCCGACATCGGTTCAACCGGTACTACAAGAGCAAGGGGCCGAAGGTCACGTGGGTATGTGTGAAGAAGATCAACGCCAAGTGCCCTGCCAGGCTTCTCACTATCGACGATACAATAATATTTTACCATGATAATCATACACACTAACCAATTTTCACTGTTCTTTTTTATCTCAAGCCATGTTTTCTCACGTGTGTGCCTTACCTCAAACTTCTGATAAACGTTGAAATATTTTTTGTAAAACGTATAATGTTTTATGTTCAGACGGTACTTGTTTTATATCATATATTCGAATATAATGTTTGTGGATATAAAAGAATTTTCCGAAGAGTGTGTATTTTTTTCCGGTAAAGGTATAATACATAATGGATGGTGAAAAGGTAAAAACATTTTTTATTGTTCATGTGCCCTTGCAGGTTTATGTGTGTGTATTTATGTGGTATATGTATTATCTGCTGATGATTATGTTTGTAGATATTGTTATTTAATTAAAGAAGATTTTGATGAGGTTATAACACATTTTAGATATATTTTAATTCCCGAAATGATGCTATCCTGATGTCAAAAGAATGGAAAGTGAAAGAGTTATTTTACACTTATTGCTGATAAGAGCTGTTAGACTTGTGACGTTTTTAAATTCGACGTATCGTCTATAGTAAGTTTTAGTGCAAGATTTACCGCGTTAGAGAATATTAACAAGGAATTTATGATTATTATTTTAGCATAGAGAAACTTCAAAAGATATGGCAATAGCCCACCCATTGGCCTTGGGTTTAGCTGAATAGAGATGGGCTTCTTGAAATGTCTATGAGAGAGCGGAGTTGAAAGTAATGATACAGAAGGCAGACGCCATTGCTCAACGAATATAAAGCCAATATTAGAGAAGAAATAATATTATCCTTGATTTCAGTTCTTCCAGAGGCTGTATTCAAGACCTCACGTTTTGGAAAACCCGTCATAGAGATAGGCAAGTTCCGGTACAACCTGTACCATCGCAGCACTGGCCCTAAGGGCACCTGGGTGTGCGTCAAAGCTACGTACGGGTGTAAAGCTACGCTAAAAACTATTAATGACATCATTGTCAAGGTTAACAAAGAACATAATCACGAATGAGTTAAGGTGTAAGAATTGGTTTTTAACAAATATCTTGTGTGATAAGTCGCTGTTCCATTTATATTCAGGTAGCAAAAAACAAGAAATTGTGTTTTGTATGCAACAACTGACTGTCACTGCTTCCTTCATTTGATGAAATAGCATAGCAGATATAACGTTTTCACACCACTTTTGTATTTTATTTATGTGTCATCTTTAGAGCGATGTTCGCGCAGGGTGTCGACCTGAATGTGAACGAACCATTGCAGATATACCTAATTAATATATCTGATGCTGTATCAACCTGCATCCGTCTCGATCTTCGAGGCCTAGACCAGAGACTGGCTAGCATCTGAACACGTGTGCCACTAACATAAGAGACTAAGGGAAACATACCTAGAATTGGATAAATTCTTAGCTATGGTGCAAATTGACCTTTATCATATTTTTTATGCTGATCACCTGAGAAAAAACATTGTTTCTCTTTTGTACTAGTTTTCATAATTTATCACACTTGCTGCTTGGTTCTACAATGAGAATTAAATAATTTGCTCATATATTGATTTTAAATTAAATTACACATATGTAATTTAATGACCCCGCTAAGCATAATTTGTCAGTGTCACCTCCTGATTCCGACTCGTTGCTTCAATTTAAATACACATCACAACACATCCACCGTAAGACTTAGCAAAAAAGGAGAAGAGACTGGTAAGTCAGTTTTAGCTAAAGTATTTGAGCGGATCATAAAAACGCACAACTCATCCGCTACCTAGAGGATCACTCTCTGATTCATGACCACCAGTACGGCTTCCGGCCGAATCGGTCCAGGGGTGATCTTCTAGCGTACGTCACACTTCTGGGGGAGGCTATGGACATGCATGGTGAACCTTTGGCCGTCAGCCTTGACATTGCGAAAGCTTTCGACCGCGTCTGGCATCGTTTGCTTCTTTCCAAGCTTCCGGCATATGGTCTGCCAACTCGCTTATGCGACTGAGTTACCGGATTTCTGCAGGGACGCAGAATTCGTGTGCTTTGCGGTGGACGCAAATCGCGTTTCCTCCAGGTAAACGCCGGAGTGCCACAGGGCTCCGTCTTGTCGCCGACGTTGTTTCTTCTGCATATCAATGACATGTTATCACTTGGTAATATTCATTGCTATGCGGATGATAGCACGGTCCATGCGCACTACTTCGAGCGCCCTGGGGCATAGAGGCCGACATCGAGGAGAATAGGCGATGTCTTGTTGTTGAGCTTGACGGACTGTTGGACCGCATTTCACAATGGGGTTTCAGTTTCGAACCTCTCGACAAGTTGCAGCGGTGTGCTATTCGTATAATCGGAAACACAGATGCGTCTTTGACTCTTAAGCCTCTCCAATTGCGTAGAGACATAATTGCCAGGTTAAGTGTTCTCTATCGCCTTTACAATGGGGAATGCTCTGAAGAGTTATTCCAGCTTATCCCTTCCTCACCCTTCCACTCCCGCACCACGCGTTCTGGACTACGTAGTCATCCACACACAATCCAGCATTCCAGCATTTGTTGGCTCGCATGAAAAGGTTCGGTGACTCGTTTCTTTGTCGTACCATACAGACGTGGAATGCTTTTCCAGCGCATGTGTTTCCTTCCTCTTATAGTCCCGGGGTCTTCAAGTGGGGCGTGGAAAGGCATTTCTGCAGTCCTTCAAGGTGACGATGGCCAGCCTAGTGATTTGTTTGAATGACTGGGCTTGTCAGCCTCATATCTGGACCTCACGACCACTTTCCATCAGGTGGAGTGCGGTCATCTTGTCGGGCACTATAAAAAAAAGTAGATTTAAATATTCTGAAATATAGGTACATTAATTACTAGATACTTATGAGAGCATCTCATTATGTAAGTCTTAGAATGTGCCAAGATACAGAATTACCACAGTAGTTGCTTAAATGATGTTAGTCCTAGGTATTGTAGTATGCTGGAATAAAACAACGATTGTCTTCGACACTAAGAAACGTATTCTATAACAAAATCTGTACATTAGTATAGATCTGAGCGACGTTTTTGTATGAGTAAGATTCTAGAATACGGGCAATCATACGATGTTGCCAATTCAACGATTAATCGATACCAATTATAAATTTCAATTATGCTTTACCAATTTTAGATAATTAATCAATGACAGACATGCTCTAATAATCTAAAAATTATCGTGATTCTTACACTCGACCATCCTGATAACGTGTATGCCCCTCATACACGCAAACAACAGTTTGAACAATATAGCTTCTTACACTCGGTAGATAAAGGTAAGGTAAACATTATGATAATAAGGATTATCTTGTTTCGGTCTTTGAATTAAGTTTACGCTTGTTCCTCGAGTCGGGACGGATAGGGTCGTCCCGACTCGAGTAAAATAACAAGCATGAAACTTCTTGGCGGGATTTCCTTTTTTTTCGCGGTAAACTATCTGATCCATAATAAGAATAGCATATTCTTTCTAAATAAAAACTTTAACATTATACAAAACAACACTAGATTTTTTTAAAACTAAAAACAACATATAATAAAACACATTGCACTATTTTATTGAAAATATTAAAACTTTGAGTCCCTGTGCACAGAACTTATTAAAAGGTAATTTTACATAACAATTTTATTTTGGTTTCTAAATGATAGCATCATTGCACTATATATAATTACTAATATTAAACTAATTGGAATCGAACTCACTTTTGGCGTACTACGCATTGGTTTAATTCTAACGATAATACTCGTAAAAGGCTACAATAACATACAATTAAATAGAAATCTCTGAATCAGAGGTCAAAAATAAGTGAGTTTTGTATTTCTAAAGGTTTGGTTTACATTACAGGTCCAATAATAATGCAGACGAAGAGGGGAAAGCCTCTACTTCAAATAAACGAATACAGATACAACTGCAAGAGGACCATGGGGGCCAAAACTTACTGGGTCTGTAACAAGGCCCCCCAGGGTTGCAAGGTCTCCATTGTGACCTACGACGACACTATCATCAAAACCAACAACGAGCACAATCACTTTTAAGAAAGCCTCAGGACACAGTTTCGTTTTTTAATATGAAATATCAATTGACGAAAGCGTGCGCATGACGTGCCGAGAGAGTAGGCCTTTTAATTTATTTTTCTTTTTATTTTAATTTGGTATTATTTTATTCCACACATTATTAATTTATTATTCTTTTGATTGAATGTCCTGTCCTATCTGTCGATATGTGTAATATAATATGAAATTTGTAAATATAATCGTAAATCTTACGAGTGAGCAGGTAAGTGTGTAATAATGAGTGTCAATAAATATGTCCTCTGTTCTTATTTATTGCTTATTCCTATATCTTGTACTTTGTATTCAATCCTATACAAAACACATGTATGACAAATTATAACAATGACAGTCCTACTATGGGCAGCGAAGACCGCAAAAGCATGCTTCTTACACACCGATATTCCATCTGGATAATGCTTTATTGAGCGTCTATGCGGGGTCCTCGTAATTCAAATGTCATTATCCTTACATTCATTTCGTTTGTTCACGCTGGAGGTAAGTATTTGTGTTCCAAGACAACCTTTAAACCAGCTCTTGCATTCAAAATCAATTATACTTGATCCTAGCATACCATATTATAACAATTATTACGAATCGTCATGTTGGGATACTTTTCATGACACAAAAACAAATGTTAAAAACATCTCTTCTAGAAAAAAGATTCAAATAAAGCCAAAGAGGACCACGTGAAGCCTCTAAATTGACCCCACGTTGATATGCTCATTGGCATTCTCTTAATTACTGTATTTGTTTTGGTTACCTATTGAAACGCATAACTTAAAATGCGTAATGTGAGTGGCCATAATAGTCATTTGCCGTAAGCCTTTATATCATAACTTCAAAACGCATAACGTCAAATGGCCGAAATTCGTAAAGCATAATCATAGAAAGGCATAATTTCGATAAGCAAAATTATTACGACTTTTGAATAGTATGCCTTTTTAATATTCTGGCATACATTTGCCAGAATATTAAAAAGGTACGCTATTCGAAAAGCATCCATAAAATAAGCATAACTGAAGAAATCCCTAAACTCTTATGAAATTATTATGCATCCATGCTAGCAAGCATGTTTAAATGCACGCATAAAACTAAATATTCAGCAAGTTTTCTGGCGCGTCGCCGGCCGCCGCCGCGGCACGCTCGCTCCGCTCTCTCGGCTCGCGCGTTGTTTGGTCGCAGTTCTAACCTGACCTAACCTATGAACGATGTAACCCCTTTATTTTTCTTCCTATTAGAGGCTAAAATAAAAATATCATGAACAGGCTCTTTGAGGTAAGAAATACATCATTATGTCGAAATAACATTAAAAAAATCTAAAAAAACAATACTTTTTAACGTATGTAAATTTTGAGTTATGCTTCGTAAGAGTATGTCAAACAAAATTATGCGTTTTAAGGTTTGCTTAGTAAGATTATGGCAAAAAATATTATGGATTTTGATGATTATGGTTTTTATTGTTATGGCTTTTAACAATTATGCGTTATGAAAAATTTGCTAAAAGCTATTATGCTTTTTGATGTGTATGCCGTATGATGTATGGCAATTGAAATTATGGCAATAAACATTATGCGTTTCAAGGTGTTACCGTTTGTTTTATATGGAATACTATTCTGCCGCATCCCTCGACGTCATAAATAAATAATACAGATGTTTTCTGGTTCATCAATGCCTCGCCTTAAAGAAAGGTATCTTCTTTACTATGCAGGCAATTCACTGAATTTATTTGTCATAGTAGTTTCAATGTTAAAGTTCATAATTAAAACGACCCATATCTATACGAAAAAATAAAGTTGGAATTTAGCAAAATTATCTTAATAATTTTCAGTCAGAAAATAAATGACCAATTTAATACCAATTATACCCTTTTTAGACTCTGTATTACTGAAAACGAAACATGGGAATCCTGTTCTTCAGATAAATGGTTCCAGGTTCAATTTGAAGCATTGTTTTAGTCAGAATAAAAGATTTGCAATCAAGCTAAATTTGGATGTAAAAAAACAATTGTTACGTGTGAAGACCTGATCATTTCTCATACATATCGTCATATCCACCAACGATGATTCATATAATATTATGCTCATTGAACAGAACTTTTATCATTAGCAAAACATAGGTTTCTAGACTGGCATCGATCCAAACGTCGGTGAACTTGATTAGGCCATCTGTTTTCATGCTTTGTCCGGGAATGTGTTCTGCATCCTATCGTTACTGTACACTACATACAAGTTTCAGTTCAACTGATGGAAAGTGGCCGTGAAGACGAGGTTTGAGGTCGAGGTTTTGATGTCAGGGAGGCAGTACTGTAATGTAATGGTGAAAATCAAAACGTTTACATTACAGGCGAATGCTCCGAGTGAGGGGGGGCACCTTTACGTAGAGTAAACAGAAAATTACAAAAAAATATTCAAGAACCTCTTAGTTTAAAAATTCAAACCTTGCGGTTAGCCCTGTAAGGTTCAAATTTTTTCAGAAACTAATTAGTTAAATAGTACAAATTTAATTAGTTAAATAGTACAAATTTAATTAGTTAAATAGTTCAAATGTAATTAGTTAAATAGTTCAAATGTAATTAGTTAAATAGTATTTCTAAAATGCAGGGTTGTTTTTAATGAAATCAGCACACTGTATAGAAAACTAGACTTAGTATTTTGCTGGCTTTTATTCTGTGTTGAAAATATTATTATTATTTCCTATGTTTTCAGGTGCTGTATTTTTACGAACGAAACTAGGGAAACCACTGCTCCTCTTCAATGGCGCCAGATTTTATTTAACAAACTCTTCGAAACACAAACGATTCTGGATTTGCAACAAGGCCCGACTGGGTTGTAAAATGAGCGTCGTTACTATGAGAAGCAATATTGTAAGGGTTAAAAGTTATCATAACCATGACAACTATAAGTGTGAATCTTTAACGATAGAATACTAGAAAAAAATCGAATCCTTCGAAAACCTTGAAGATATCGAGCGGTATTGGTTCTTTTCGAAAACAAAGCATTGTAAAGTGCTCAAACAACCTAATTAATGGTGTGAATTTTATAAGAAGTAATTACATTTTTGGGCTTTTGAGCTTTTGTTTTTTATTTCAACCCATTTCGATCCATGCTCTCTTATATTTCGTGTTGAACGTTATTTCACTCTATGTTGTGGAAACTAAAAGCGGGAGACCTTTTATAACGATAAAAGAGCAATAATATCCAGTTTAGTTGTAAAGCAATCATTAGTGAGAATTTGAGAAATACAAACCTACTCGTACATATATTTTGAAGACATCAAATTTAAAAGAAAATTTATTAAATCTATTCTGAAAATTGAAAATACTTTGTGTTGTTATCAGGCCCTGTGACGAAATTCACGAAGACTAACCGCGGCAGACCCCTGCTTGAAATCGACAAATACAGATTTAACTTCATAAGGGCGGCTGGGCCCAAGCTATGCTGGTCCTGCAATCAGGCTTCTAAGGGATGTAAAGCAAAGATATTTACAGTCAACGGTGAAATTATAAAGGCCTGCACTGGACATAACCATTAGTATTATCTGTTTTGTTAAAACAATTTCTAAATTTTTTTGCATTTTATTCTTAGAAAAGATAAAGTTTGTTTATTTATTCAAGTTGTGTCTGTTTCAGAATTTTACAGAAATTGTATATAAGATATATAGGTACATTGGGCGCGACTCATTGTTTGAATGATATTCTTGGTTTTAAAGACATCAGAAAATGATTCAATGTAGCAGAATTTATAAAATATACGAGTAAGGTATGCTTCATATAAACCTGGAGTAGTCGTGTACAGAGTGCTAAGTGCGAGTTTCAGTGAGAGATGCGAATAAGTTTACCATCGCGTTTTGTGAGCGTTCGGCATTCCCAGCGAGTATCCAATACGTGACTGTTGGTAAGTCAGAATCGCTAGGATTCTGACTTACCAACAGTCACGTTACTCGATCCGCGTTTGCTCACCGTGAGCAACGAGCCGTATTTCCTTCACTTGGTAACACATACGGTCATCCTATACAAAGCCATTGCAAAATGGGTCTTATTTTGACAGTGATAGATGCCTACATTTATAGCTTGATTTGCTGTGGTATGTAAGCCGACCTTTTTAAAAAATCATTTCTTTTTAGTAGATTAAGTGACAGACGACTACCTTATTAGTATGGGTATAACATGTAAGTTTGTATTAAGTTATAATCAGCAACAAGTATTTAAGTTTGTTACGATGAATAAAAAGATATTTAAAGTTCGAGGATCACTTTGTAGACGTGTCAGACTTGACTTTAATGATGAGTCGAGAATGACTTAATAGCAACTTATCTTTATGGACCTATGAGCAGAAAAAAACAGTTTACGGCATCTGGAAGTGCAGACCCAGAGAAAATGGCAAAAGGCTGCTGGATGTAGATATTATTTGGTTAAAAGGTACCTAGGTACTGAACAAATAGACCGCATGAATCATGAAAAAAAAAAAACTTGAATCGGTCTTACTCTCACTACATAGCTTTCACTATTGTATTGTAGACATTGTCAATGTCAGTTTCAATGAATAAGGGGAAAAGTTTGAAATTATGATATTTGGAATAAGTAATTTGTTTAAGCTTGTAAGCATAATTTTATTAAGAAAATATATGAAAAACTAATAAAACTATGTTTTTTTCTTTACCAGTTTTTATTTTGTATATCTTAAACAATCAAACACCACTACTTGCATCAAAAAAAAAAGCATTATGAGCAATATTTAGTAAGTATTTTACAGATGGTAATACTTACGAAATTGTCATTTAAAAGTTAAAATACTCTAGAAGTATTTACCTGATCTTCTTGGATCTTGGCAACTTAATTGTAACAGTCAGTCACCCCGTTAGTGTTAAGATTTTGGTTCGATTCCGGCCTGATTTCTTGACTTGACCGAATTAATTCATCTTTAAATAAATCTTCCAGAATTAAATTGATAGAAATTAACTGAACGCTTTAAATTCCAAGTTCATAGGTAGGTACTTAAAACAAACACATCAGTACAATATTTTAATAACTATGAATTTATATACATTTTTAGGCATATACTTACTGAAAAACCTAAGGAGAATAGTGAGTGTAAGGATTAGTAGGTAGGTATATTACATAAACTTCTTCAGTAAGTGTAGGTATGGGTTATTATTTTAATTAATTTTGATCTTATTGCTGACCAAGTGCCTTGCCTTGCACCTGGAATATCAGGACTTTTTTAATATTAATTATATTATTGTGGCCCAGATAACCTCAATGCCAACTAACCTCTAACTATAGTTCATCTCAGATAAATGGTTCACAATTCCTATGGGCCTTCAATATGATCCTATGGCAATAAAGAATAGAGCAATGAGCAAACAAAGTCATGTTTATAAACAAAAAGCGCTTTAATATCAAGAACTTTAACATTTATTTTACATACTCGTACCTTGATCAAAGTAATCTCTTTGGGAGGACCTTAAATACACTGCCTTAGTTAGCTCATTGCACAAGAGCTTGAACATTTCTTAGTTGAGCGATATTTATCCATATTCTGCTGCTTTGTAAGACCAAACAATAATCTGAATGTAGCCCGAAGCATGTTTCTTCGACTTGGGCATTGTTTGGCGCTCATTGTGTGCCCCTAAAAACATTATCGGAACGAGAAAAACCGCCACGACACCGTTTGAAACAATTTACAGCACTTTTATCAAAATAAATAAGTTTTCTATCCGCTTTCACTGTACAATTTGAAGTGAGAGCCATTCGCATTCGATTCCGGTTATTTGTTCACTCTTCGAAGTTAAAGTGTGCGAATGTGTATGGCTTACAACGTAAAATACACTAGATAAATTCTCCGGGTCTGTTAACGGCCTCGGTAGCTCAGTTGGAAGAGCTCACACCTGGATTGTGGAAGGTCAAATACAAATTTGACGACACGATTGGGCGTAGTGCGCTGTAGCACGGTTTCTCGCCTCCATTTCCGTAGTGTCCCGGGTTCGATTCCCGGTCGGGTCAATTCAGGCAACGATCTTTTCTGAATTGACTTGGGTCTGGGTGTGCTGGAAGACGCCCCTGGCTTATTTCCTTGTGTGTTACCTCGTAACACAGGGATATTAATCCCTACTTCTAGACTATTTACAAGAGGTGTGTTGTCTGGCGCATAAAAAAAAATCTTTGGAAAGCTCCTTAAGTGAAGTCCGTGCACGAAGCTTATAGATGGATCTGGTCGCTCGCTTCTGGAGGATAAAGATGGTTTGTACATATATCTGCCGCTTGACTCCAAAGTGCAATGCCGTAAGGCTGTTATATGAGGGTTCCGTTGCAGTTTTGAATCCAACTTAATTCCAAGAAAAACTGTTGAATTAGCTTCATAGTATTACTATCTATTTTTAGATTCATGTGGTTATCTTTAACATTAGGCAACTTAAATAATAGATCTAGTTTTTTTTTGCATTAAGCTGTAGATTATTTACCGTGAACCATTATAAAACCTTTGAAAGTGCGTCATTTACATCATCAAAAAGGTTTTTTTTCTGTCAGTTTTAGGAACTAAAGACGTATCGTCTGCAAACAATACAACATCACAAATATCTTTTAAGTAAAAAGGTAAATCATTTGAATATATGAGAAATAGGAATGGACCCAGAACAGATCCTCGTGTTACCTTGAGGTAATTCGAGAAAAACAAACCTTCGTATGTATTTTTAGATATCCAATTTAAAAATTGTTATTAAATCTAATCATAAAATTGAAAAACATTGTGTTGTCATCAGGCCCTGTGATGAAATTCTCGAAAACTTACCGCGGTAGACCCCTGCTTGAAATCGACAAATACAGATTTAACTTCAAAAGGGCGGCTGGGCCCAAGCTATACTGGTCCTGCAATCGGGCTCCTAAGAGATGCAAAGCAAAGATATTTACAGTCGTTGGTGAAATTTTAAAGGCCCGCATTGGACATAACCATTAGTGATCCCTTTTTCGATATATCCATTTCAATATTAAAAGCATTGTATTTTAAGAAATTTCAAGAGATAAAGTTTGCTTATTTATCCAAATTGTTTCACAATTTAAAAATATATATATATATACGATGAACGTATTGGGCATGACATAAATTTGGTACAATTTAGCATTATTGTTTAAATGAGATTTTTGTTTTTTATGCCATCAGTTAAATAAAAACAAATTTGAAACAAACAATTGAAAACGAATGTATTACCATAATTATATAGACGAAGACCCGGCGAGAAACTCAGTTGCAATAATATGATTTGATTGATAAATTTTACATAAGTTTTTTCTTATTAATGTATTTGTTTCTTACTGTTATCAGTTGAAATTCTGGACGACAGATCGAGGAAAGCCATTACTTCAGATAGGCTTTTATAGGTTCAACTTCATTCGTTCCCCACGTGCCAGGTCTTACTGGTGCTGCAACAGGGTGCTGCGCGGCTGCAGGGCCAGGATCATAACGTATAATGGCCATTTTATCAAGGGTAACAACAACCATAACCATTAGTACAGGATAATTTATGTCATATATGCTTTGGCAAATAAATTACGAGTTTGTAGAAACGTATTATAGCTTCTTAGCGATCAAAACAATTGAATGTTTTCACTACTTTTATTTTGACAAAACGCTTGTTTGTATTGTGGGTTACAGTTTACCAAGAAATTTCTTTAAATTAAGCACCTTATATATCTTAAAGGTGTTTTTGAAATTTTTGAGCACTCATCGCGATACTCATGGGTGAGTAGTCTTACATTAGTTGATCTTGTATTTGATGATCATTATTGTTCACATAATCCTGTAGTGTTGAGAGAAAAACACTATAAAATTACAAATACAATTTTAAAATGCAGTTTTATAAACATTCATCATTACCCTTGACTGTAATAGTACCAAGTACAAGTAGTAGCGATACTTAGTAGGCACAGTTTTCACACATAACTTGGTCATGTTTCAGTGATGTTCAGCACTTCTCAAAGAGGCAACCTGCTCGTGGTAGTGAACGGCCAAAGGTTCAAGAGGACGTCCTACTACGGAGGCAAGTCCTGGTGGCACTGCATTAAGAGGAGCTCCACCGGATGCATTGCCAGTGTCAGGCTGACGCAGGACAAAGTAGAGACGCTGAAACTGATACACAACCATTATTAACCATTATTATTTGTATAAAAAAACTGGAGACAGGGAAATTTGACCTTTCAAGGCTGAAGAGAATGAGCATTCACTAGGTAGACATACTATTATTACCACCAGGTGGGATTGACTGCGTACTCCCATAACTAAAAAGGTGACAAAGAGGCATCTTGACTTTAAAATTATGATTTACTCTTATTTATAGTTAGACATTTACGTTTAACGTTGATTTCGGAGTAATGAATTGCACAGTACGAACGTACGTTAATTTAAAGTTTCTGTTACTATTTGTATGATTTGTAATCAATGTATTTATGTGAATGAAAAGTCCAGTGGTCGATCCTTAAGGAAAAATTACAATAATACAAGTCTAGATGGCTTAATAAGCAGCCACTGTTACGATAATTTAATATCTTTGATCTGTGCCAAAATAACTTTTACATTTGAAATGAATAAATCAGTGTAACTTTATTTTATTAATCACCTTATGATAAAAATTTTAGACACATTTTAGTGCAATGGCAGCGATCCTGTGATCGTAAATCGATCCCCACCCATGACAAACATACATGTGACGATTGTTTTGTGAGTACTAGTATCTGGGTGTTTTTGTCTGCATTTAGTTTAGGGTTAGGTGATCTTAGTGTAATCTATCCCATTTATTTATTTTTATAGGTTTTAATTAGAAATGTATTTATGTAGAGGTTAAAAATCTTGTAATGTTAGGTTTTCTTTTGTATGTTTGTATTGTATGTTAGGCCTTATTACAATCGCTTAAATCAAGTCAAGTTTATTCCCTAACATGAGCGAAGCGAACAATTTCGTCAGTAAAATCCATACTAGAAGATGCGTTAATGTCAGGTAACTGACTGACCGCTAACTGGCTGGAAATAAAGATCATATTACGAAATTGCTCGCTAAACTCAGTTTAGGAAATGAGCTTGAAAATTAAAAGGGATTGTAAGGAGGCCCATGAGGTTTGGCTAATCCGCTTGTTGTAGATATGTTTTCCTATAAAAACATACTATTATCAATGAAGGGTATTTCAATTATAAATTGAAAAGCAATCAACTAATTGTAGATGTAAATATATTTTTACATAGTAAGCAAAATATTTAAATGTACTATGAATACATTTCTTTACATTTACTACCTATTACCCACGTCGCGCCTTACTCAAATACGTCTAAACGGAACTTTATTGTTATCATCTTATTGTTACTACGGCGCTCAAAGGGTTAATTTAACTAGGGCCAATTTAATAAGATCTCATTTGACATCTGTCAGTCTATATTAAACTGTCAGTAAAATTATATTATTTTGTTGTTACGGGTATTACTATATGCATATTAAGTGTAAAAAGTTGAGCAATAGGGTATTTAAACATTTTTTTTTTGAGGTGTTATCGAAAGACCTCTCAAAAATAGAAAAAATAGTAAAAAAATATTTCGAAGCATCAAAACTACCGGAGATAAAGCAATATTATAAAAATTATATTTTTGGATTTGCCCAACCTCATATCTGGACCTCACGACCGCTTTCCATCAGGTGGAGTGAGGTCATCTTGGCGGGCAATATATAAAAAAAAAAAAAAAACCGCTCCCTGCAAACTGCTCGTTGCAAATGACGTCATTTGCGTCTATTTATTTGCGTTCTGCAAAACATTTGTTCGGCAGCTATATTAAATTTTGCGTTTATTAAAGTTTTTATGCGGCTCTTTTTCAATGTAAATTGTGATATTAATGAATTATTTTTAGATTCTGATGATGTTGTCAAATATACCCTATTGTGTAGTTCAAATTAGGTAAAATAAACTATTTTGTGTGCTCTCCGTTACAAGATTCCGTTACATTTTGACGAAGTGCCAAATGTGATCCATTAATTTGACCCTACTTTCGGTAATTATTATTGTTGTTCCTAAATGACTACTACTTAATACTCGGAGCTGGCATCGACAGTGTTACCAAACAATTTTTGGGAGTTATGCGCAGGTTTTCACATTTTTGTATTAAATTTACTTATTTATTCAATTGTACAGTGTACCTTCGTTGAACTGAATGTAAAATAAGTGCCTTTTGTATTGTAGGTACTTTTGATGTAATTTTTTTATGAGTTTGACTACTTATGAATATTTTATGATTTTTATTTTTATAAATAAAAGCTGTTTAATTCACTAAGGCTTTTTACCTACCTATACGAGTACTTTAATCACACCGACCTTCGTTTTTTATAGTATAGTGTTGTTGTGATTCAAATAAACAAAATAATTTTATTTATAACACTGATATTCGAAGATAAATATTGAACCCACCACTACTGGTATAAATATTTCGGGGGGGCTAGCCAAGAGCATCACGCTACTTTCGTTTCGACATGTCAAATTAAAAATGTATGTATCTGACATCAAATGTCATTTCGATTAGACGAGTGCTAATGTCATTCCCGTACATTTTTCAAAATTGACATGTCGAAACGAAAGTTGCTCTTTTTGGTTTTGACAGTTGTCAGCCCAAAATTTTTAAATATTGGCTTAAGTTCTTTCGATCCTATCTTAATTAACTTATCTCTCAACTTAATCTCAACCACTGTAAGGATTCCCACTCGCATTTATTTCTGCGCTCTTTGACTATTTTTTTTGTTGCGATGTTATCGAAAAATGTTTCAAATAAAGAAACATTGTTCAAAAGTTTTTTCGATCCACCAAAACTCCCCGAGATATAGCAATTTTGAAAATCATATTTTTGGACTTGCTCAAAACGCTCCCTTCGAACCGCCACCTTCAAATGACGTAATTTCCTGTCTATTTCTTTGTGTTGTGCAAAACATTTGTTTGGAAGCTATATTGCATTTTGCGTTCCTGAATTTAGTTTCTTAACAAAAGTTGCTATAAATTGTGTAGATCATCGAATGGTATAAGTTCTTTTTATTTACTCTCAAAAATGGACTTTCCCTCCTATGTTTGAAGGGCCATAAAATGAATTGTACCTAAGTAAACGAACTAAAAGATTTTATAGGGCCTTTTTTAATGTGTTTTTTGATTATATTGAATTATTTTTAGAATCCGATGAGGTGGTCAAATACCCTATTGATGTAACTTCATCAGAACCGATTTACGGAAAGTCTGCGCAAGGAAATCCAGTTATCATCATCGGGCAATATCGCTACTGCAAGGCCAATCAGAGGGGGGGTAAGGTCCGCTGGACTTGCATCAAGAAGTCGAGTCGGAAGTGCAAAGCCGCCATCACGACCTACGAAGGCAATCTCTTCAAAACCATAGGCTCACATAATCATGAATAATATCTGACAACTTCCAACCCTTTCACCCACGCACTCGTATGTTAAAAGGGTGTGAACATTTTTGTATGGAAGCGGGCATACCTCTAGCCGCCATTTTGTTTTTTCAAAGTTTTTGCGCACAACAAAAGTGGTATATTTGGATAGAGGAGACATAAACAAACAACATTGTCTCAAAATATGGTACCCCGAAGTGGCACGTTTCCTAGTTAATTGAAATATATCTATTCATGTGAGCTTTTACAAGCACTTATGTACGAGTTATTTGAAGGTAAAGATCGATATATATGAAATAGGTGATTATTAATTAAAAATCTACCTTTTATGTGGCTTTTAGTG
This sequence comes from Udea olivalis, assembly GCA_947369235.1. Classification (NCBI taxonomy): domain Eukaryota; kingdom Metazoa; phylum Arthropoda; class Insecta; order Lepidoptera; family Crambidae; genus Udea; species Udea olivalis. The sequence continues at coordinate 5,141,261 of OX376349.1, read as the reverse complement.
CTATTTTGTCGACGAATAACAGATTTTAGGACAGTCAAACGGTCGGTTATGTTTATTGTCGCATTTGTAAGAGCTCAAAATAATGAAGTTAAGATAAATAAGATAAGATAAATATTCTTTATTGCACATCAAATAAAACAATACAGCAGGATTACAGGACTTCGGGATATGGGGAGATTGCGGAAGAAGTTATCAAACTGTTCTAATGTCCTAAAATCGGTTATTTGTTACCAAAATTATACGAAAAGCCTCTTAATTAGTAGATTTTCAATAAATGTCACTTTCTTATATCGATCTTTACCTTCAAATAACTCAGAAATGGGAACCTTTAGAGTACCATTTGAAACTTAATATGCATTTTTTGTTTCGTTTTATGTCCTCTTTCTATATATGCCACTTTTATTTGGCGCGGAATGCTAGAGTAAAACAAAATGGCTTACTAACGCCACCAAGGTTCAATCAAACCAACCAAAATGTTCATCTGAGAAAGGACTATGGACACCAATACCCGGTAAACAAAAATGGTTTATGTGGCACTGTGAATGTTTAATACCACTGTTATATTTTTTAAGAAATAAATAAATAAAGTATAATTTTATAAATCAAGCTGAGTGTGCTATTTCATATGACTTACGATGAAAAAAAAAACATTTTGTACTTACTAGCGCGTAAATAAGTCTGTTTTAATTTTTTTTTTGGTTTTCCCACTTGTTATAGAATCCAAACAATTCCAATATCCAATTCATCAACAGCTGTTCTTGCGTCAACATTTTAAACTTCGAATTTCAACCATTACTTCAACAGAAGCGCGCTACGGGGTTTCTAAGAGAGGGCATCCAGTTATCATCATCGGTAAAGATCATTACTGTAAAGAGCGTCAACGGGGGCAGAGCATCCGATGGTCTTGCGCGAAAAAGTCCTCCCGGAAGTGCAACGCCACCATTACTACTTATGAGGGCACGATCTACAAAATCGCTGGCACGCATAATCATTAATTTGTTCTGATGTTATTAAAATCAGTAAAAGGTTGGGATGGACTGTGATATATAAAAATATATATTATTTCCTGAAGTATTGTTCCTTCTTTCTTCTTCTTTGTCTTCATAATACTGAAGATTTCGTGATTGTTTTGATCAACTGGATCTATCTCCATCCGTTGCGCTCAGTTGCTGGAAAAACACGTTGATTGGCATATTCAAACCTTTTGCAACTTGGTCTGTCCAACGTTTGTTACTGCACCTTCTAGGTTTTTATTTTATTTTAACGGGGTAATCACAAAACAAAAGATTTAGAGAATTTTGATGTCTGTAGTTACATAGAATGAAACATGGATATTAATCTATCAAAACGCCAACAGTAAGCTACGGGGTCTCCCAGAGAGGGAATCCGGTCATCGTTTTAGGAACCTTCCAAGAAGTGAAACCCGTTGGAGATGTAACAAAAAAAGGACTAAAGGCTGCAACGCTACTATTTACACTTCTGAAAACGAGGCCTATAAAATTATTGGCTTCCATAACCATTAATCATCATTAATATAAAGAAGCTTAATGTGAATTATTTTACTGAGTATAGTGTATACTGTATTTCCGGGATATAGTTTGCTTTGAGGCCCATGTTTTTTAGTTTAATGAGGATTAAAATAAAGTTAAGTTGTCTGCGATAGTAAGAAAAGGGCTCGCCTATGTTGAACTTAGTACTTTCACTACTATGTCGCAGGATTGCCACGCGCCAGTTCGCTGATCCATCGTGATGTTTTCACAGATCTGCTATGGGTACGGCTTGATCATGATTGCTTAATGCATTCATTGAGTTAAATAACTACCTATAGTTATGTGTTTGAGTTTTACTGTAGTGAAGTTATTTCTTAAAAAAGAAGAAGGTAATTAATATTTCAATATTAGTTTGACATCCATAATGTAATTTCCTAATAGTTGTCTTTCCAGGGCTACGCGAGCCATTCTTTTGTACCACCCGCTACGGGTCCCGCTATCCCTCTATAATTATCCACGCCTATCGCTATAACAAGAGAAGCGACAGCCGAGGGATGTTAACGAAGTGGATGTGCACTAAGAAAGACAGACAATGTCGGGCTACGGCTGTCACCATGGGGGGAAAGCTTATCAGGCTTCGGAACAATCACAATCATTGACTTGTCGACGCTAACAGACAAAAGTTAAAACAGATGGAAACTTATTGAAAAAAACTTCAATACCATGAATGCATATCCAAGTGGCTTTTACACTTTGCATTTATCATTATTAATAATATTATATTGTGTGTGAATCGCACTCTACATATCATTATTGTGACCTAAAATGGTTTATAAATAATGATTCAGTCTGCTCTGATCTAAATTATACCAACCAAGTGAAAACATAACTATATCTATGGAATAATTTGGTGGCTTTTTAAGAAATAAATTATGACACCTCAGTTTGTGTTCTGTAATAATAATTATTAAATTTCATTTCTTTATTTACTTTGATGAACAAAAACTTAAGTTATTTTAAAAAAATAAGCACTTTGCTTTTTTTTGAAAGGCAACCTTCCAATTTGCCTCAAACGCAAACTAACGGGTAAATTCTTCAGACGCTTACTTAGGGTGCTCAAACCTGGTCTTTGACATACGCACAAAAATCCAAACTGAAAGTTTGCCAAAAGGCCATGGAGCGTAGTATCTTAGGTGTAAAACTGATTGGCCACGTCACTAACACAGATCTACGCTCCAAAACTAAAGTAGCCGACGTAGGAATAGCAGCAGCCAGGCTTATGTGGGATTGGGCGAGACACATCTGTAGAATGCCGGACAATTTGTGGGCAAAATCAGCCACGGAGTGGGCCCCACCGAAGCAACACCGACGACCTGGACGACCAAGACGCAGATGGCGTGACGAACTGGATGTCTTCGCCGGGGACTGGTCTGAAAAGGCCAAGGATAGACGTATGTGGAAGAGAAACCTTTGCCCAGCAGTGGGATCTTAACGGCTAATTTAGATTAGATTGATTAGATTGTTGTCAGACAGTATTAGACGCTTTATCTTTTTTTCTAAAAAAATATTCTAATTAATGCTCTTGTTTTCTTACAGAATTGAAACCAGTGTTCACGGAGTCGATTTTTGGGAAACCAGTCATTGAACTCGGTGGGCATAGGTACAACAAGAGAACAGACCGACATGGGAGTCGAATAACTTGGAGGTGCGTCAAGCGGAGGCGGTGGATGTGCAACGCTCAGCTCGTCACCGTCGAAGATGACGTCATCGAGATAAAAAACTGTCATAATCACTAATTGGCTCCACGGAGACGCAGCTGCTTATCCGTCACCATACACCCGGATGTATGCTGTACGCCCAAATGCTACTTACATACAAAACTTCAACGATCGAGCGGCAGCGTCACTTCGTGCTATTTGTATGAAAACTCAAAGCAGTCGTAATATGACGGATAAGCATCTCTGCAGCTATGCCTAGTGGACAGTTGGACAGTAGCGGTTATAGTCGATAAGATCCTTAAAAATTCCTACTTCTATTCCGCCAGTGTATATTCAGAAAAGTTAATGAGTACTGTAGCACTACTCCAGCTAATTTATTACTTATCAAATAATCGCAAGTGTTGACTGCGCTAAACGAGACAAAAAAATGCATTAGTTAGAGTAGTTTCATGAGTCTGATTGCATTTCGATAATTTACGGGGTTTGTAATAAGAATAATTTAAAACCGATAGATAATTTTTGTGTGAATAGTAAACTATTTTTGTTTTTAAGTTGGTTCTGATCTCTTCAATTCGTTTGTAAAACGGTTAGATATAAGCTCATATGATGTTGCTGGCGGCATATTCTTTTATTTATTTTTTAAAATTTAGCAGCTTTATATTTGTTAGCATTTCTATTGTAAAATCTTTAAATGATTGAGATATTTAAGTCACTGTCTGCAATTTACCTATGATAAAGATATAATTATGTGTAAATAATAATCTTAGCACTGGACTTAAAAGTCATGTTACATTAACTATATGGTGTTTCATAGCATTTATTTATTGACTCACTTCTAATAATACGCTTTTGAATTAAGCTAATTTCTCTTGCAGTTTGATAAATGAATATGATTAATTACGAGTTTATGTGGTATCTTAACTATTTTCATTGTTAATGTCTTTGCTGAATAAATAAATAAATAATAAAATAAATACATTTGTTTGGGTCAATACGATGATGAGTCAGACTTAGAAGTAGTATTATTAGTAGTAGTATTTTGTTATTAATTGTGATAAATATTGTTTTTGAAATTAAATCAGTTTGGAGATTCGGCGTTATGAGTATAATGCAGGCCGTTAATGTCATGCAAGCATTCTTAATGTATTAGAGCTTGTCTAAGAATAGAATAGAATAGAAGAATATAATAGAATTCGTTTATCGTCATGTTCACTCTGTTGATTTACTTATTAAATAAATACACGGTTAACATTGACCTTTCTTATATCTAATAATTCATTTACTATTGACATTATGATAACAATTTCATTCATGATCGATTATAAATTATCAATTTGTTTAATTATTTTTAATTATAACACTGCCTTACATACATTTCTAATTTATAGCGTCCAAGCATACAACATATACACTTACTTATAGTACTTACTTTGGATCATTATTACGATTGTCATTGTAGTCATTTGACAAAAAAATATTAACACTGTACAGAGTCTTATGAAGGAGAAGTCTTTTTACACAGAACTGAAATTGATTCTCGTTATTCAAGCTTTGAACGGAGGGTGGCAGTTCAAAAAACAATTTCTGGCCTGTGAATATCGGTAGCTTATTGCACATATTCTGCCTATGTATGAGGGATCACTGACAAAGTACTTGGGTTTCTGACAGAACGTGTTGAGGCATCACCTAGTTTGGTATATTCATGAAGAGGCCTTCTTACATACATCATGACTTCGTTAATATACAGCGCAACCGATGTTAAGGTTTGAAAGGAATCCCTATACTCTGATCCCTATAAGCAAAAATGGCGCGCCACTCCACCGCATTCAAGCACGAATATTAAGTTTAAGAGGATACAGAAGCGCCGTTTTTCCATACAAACGTAGTCCCCTGTTTCCTCCCTGGATATTGCTAGTACAGGATTTTTTTGAAAAAAATCTATTACCACTATTTGCATGTCCCTATGTATTCCTTTTTTTAATAAGTTAAATATTAAAAGAGATATGATCCTTCAAAAATCGAAAAAAATGGCCAGATTTTCCGCTGTGTTCAAACCTCCAGAAAACTAATTTGAATAGTTTATTTAAAAAAAGAAAACATAGGAACACTGCCACAGTCCTTATTTAAATTTTAATGACATCAGCTTTTCGAAAAGGGCTCAGGGGACTACGAAACGTCGATTTTGTGAACCTTTGATAGGTAATTTCGATCCGATTTACATCTGTCTCTATCGCACTCTGCGGGGCGTTCGAGGTTTGCAAAAGACAGCAATAGATTTTACAAATACCTACAACGAAATGAAACAGCAATGGTCGTTATGTAGCCGGGCTCGAACCTAGGAGCACGCGTCGTTTGTTCACAAAAGTACAATTAGGCACATCTAAATCAACTAAAAAAGTAGTGAGGCGCATCATTTTAAAAAAGAAAAGCTCTACCAGCTACCAGGGTCTGCGTTTCTAACATCTTATTTAAATAGCCATGGTTATTTACGAGCGTACCATATTACACTCTTTAGAAAAAAGGATACAAATTAAGAAAAAAATATTGTTGAATTATGTATTACTGAAGTAATTAATCATTATTTAACACGCATCACATCAATTAATTAGGAAAGGTTTTAACAGAAAATATAACTCAGTGTTATTTATTTTAAATGTAATAAGAATCTTGACTAAATATATTCATTGTTTTATAACGCAAATAACTTTAACGTTTAAAATCACTATTTAGTCTTCCCCAACAAAACCAAGTCATAAAAGTTAGTTTTGAGGTGGCCGTTAGTCGGTTTTAACTTAGACGGGAATGCTTACGTCTGATCAGTAAAAACACAAAGATCTTGTTTTTTTTTTTAATTTCATTTAGGTATGCAAACAGATCACAGCCATTACACAATTAAAACAATATTTTAACTTATCATAACTAGACCGTAATCCTTAACTAGTATATTACAAGATGATTTAAGTTTACATCTACAAAGAGGGTTAAACAATTTTAGATTACTTCCTATATTAAACGAATGACGCTTAGTTTAGGAAATTAACTTGAATAGCTATAAGAGATGGTAATACGGCCCCAGGTCAATTCAAGGTTCAGGTTCAGATTCCTTATCCGATGAGAATGCTTGGGAAATCTGTTGAAATCGCGGCAGGAACTTATTCTGCCGTCCCTGTGGTGTGAGGCTGGACTTACAAACTTGAAAGCGTCTGTTCCCTCTGTAAGGTATTACAACAAATCTAACGTCTCACTTTACACTTTCAGGCTTCTTCGGATTTACATCATCTGGTAAACGTTGTTTAGACATCGGTGGAAGCAGGTACACTGTGCATCAAAACGAAGGACTGAAGGTCAGGTGGCGATGCAACAAGAAGACCACTGGCTGTCAAGCCTTCGTGATGACGATAGACAACGTCATCATCAGGATACGGCAGGCGCACAACCATTGAAGAGTGCGTTAGACGAGAATTTAAAATCAATGTATTTTCTTAATCATCCTGATCTCAAACTAAGCACATACATCAATCTGAATAGATAACACAAGTCGCTTCATCGGTAAGAAAACTAAGATCCTGTCCAGAACTAAGCACGATCGACGCGCGTTTCGTTATACACCGATCGCTGAGAACTAAGCTAGTTTGTTGATTATGTAATATAGGCAGCGGTTTAAAACGGGTTATCTGGACAGGCTCTAAGCGTGTCACTTTTTCGACGCTCAACTCAACGCAACAGCGTTATGATTACTTATGATAGTGTTAAGCGTGGATTTAGTGATATTGATTACCTCCCCATTTTTCGAAGCATTTGGTTGGAGGATTGGTAAAGCGCCTATTAAATGTACCTCTTGGGTCTGGACACGCAGTAGACACACTCGCTTTGTCTATCATGATTTATGTCTTAGGTCTAGTATTATGAAATTTATAGGATGATAAATTGGATTTATTTAGTAGTTACTGTCATTCAAGTACGGTCATTTATGTAAGTCACTACATGTGTTTACCATCACTTGAACTAGTCATTGCTGTGTTTGTGTGTATCCTTGAAGATTTTCAATGCAAGTGAAAATGTACAAATAGATAAATGTTAATAAGTGTCTAAGTATTAATACGTAGGATTACTTTTGGATAAAATTGGCTGGTAACGGGTAACTTTATGGAAACAAAATATATTTATATGCTATAATAGGCATAAATGTCCTTAGTTAATAAATGAAGAATCTGAAACCTGGCAAGTCTTTTACTTACTGATAGAATCTAACATCCTTATTCAAAAACGCTATCAGCTCCTGCACTGCTTTCTCACATTTCCAAAACAGTTAGTAGCGTAACGCTAAATATAAAAAAAAACCGATCAGTTCATATCTCTTAAAAATTTGACATGCAGAGCATTGTCTAGCCCTTCGATGCGCCAGATGCGGTCAATTGTATTGTTGTTTCCATTAAAATATTTAGATTTGAATTTTTGTGTCTACTATGTCCACTGACGATGTGTAACGATTATTTGCTCAATCGTCAGGTGACCACAGATCTGATTTGAAACCAAAAAGATGCTTGGCCTTAAAATTTGCAACCGTGCATCGTGTAGGTGGCAGTGACGTGTGGCTTATAACCCACGTGGCTAATAACTTAATTTGATGAAAATATTTCACATTACCCTTTTAAATTTTTCTGGTAGGTACCTGTTCTATCTTTAGTTGTGGGCCCAGTTGACCAATTCAAAATGGTATTGGGGAACTGTTGTGATGGTGATCATCAATGTAAATGTTGAAGTTATTAAATAAAACATTTTCTTGCACAGATGACCCCTTCTTCTCTACAAACCATCGCAACCAGCGGGTACTGGTTGTCGGAGGTCATACCTACCTCAAAGAGCGCATATCAGGCAGTAAGGTAGAATGGAGGTGCCGAAAGAGGAAAGTCACGAAGTGCAAGGCGAACATCATCACGATTGATGATACGATTGTCAGGACCATGCCGGAACATAACCATGTGCCATATTGTTAAGAAACGATCAGAGTCCTTCAATGAGGGGATGTCAATCAATGCTGTAGCAGAAATTTTATTATTTTCATGTCATTTATTTAACATGATATCACAACAGCGCGTGCCGCATGCCTAATTTGTGATAATATCATGTTTATGTCTTATTGAAATGTTTTTACAAAATATAATGAAAGTACTAAAATGTGAGCGCCCGAATCCAGAAACGACAATCAAAGTTGAGCAAACCTCAAATGTACACCAGTCCCTCTCATAGCTACCTTATTTTGTTATTCTAGAAGATAAGATACCTAATTTTCGAAATAAAAACAAATTGTCATAAAAATTAAGACATGCTGTAGTTTTCTGCAAAAAAAGAAAGAAGTAAAATTTAAAATGTAGGTAAGAAAGTATCGGAAATGGATAATTTAATTGTTTATGGTTCCAAATTCAATTTTTTGTTTTTTTTTGTTGTTGTTAGATTGGCACAACTGTTTTCTATTTTGGCGCTGAGTTTAAGTTGCATCTGTTATTTATATTAAATACAGCGCTGTTTTTAGTTTCATAATGGACATAAACATCGAACAAAGAGTTTCTCTTAAATTTTGCATCGCCAATGGAATTTCGTGTTCGGAGTCACTGAAAATGTTACAGAAGGCTTACGGTGAATCGACTTTATCAAAAACACGTGCTTATGAGTGTTACAAAGCGTTTAAAAGCGGTCGAGATGTGATGGAATATTTGCCTCGCTCTGGTAGGCCATCAACGTCTGCAACTGAAGTTAACATCGCAAAAGTGAAGGAAATAGTGGTTGAAAATCGTCATTCAACTTTGAGAGAGATAGCCGCCGAATTTTCTGAATCTCATGAGTCGATCCGTACCATTTTAACTAATCATTTGGGTATAAAACATGTTACCGGTCGGCTAGACCCAAAAGACCTGAATTTTCTCCATAAACTCAATCGCATGAGAGTCGCTGAGGACATGCTAGAACGAGTCAATTCCGACCAAACATTCATGAAACGCATTGTTACTGGTGACGAGACGTGGGTTTACGAGTTTGACATGCAAACTAGTCAACAAGCTTCAGAGTGGCGCCTTCCAACTGAACCGAAACCGAAAAAACCACGCCGAAGTCGATTAAAAGTCAAAGTCATGTTGACTGTTTTCTTTGACTATCGCGGTGTTGTGCACTCGAAATTCCTGCCGGAAGGTCAAACGGTGAATAAAGAATATTATTTGAGCGTTATGCGGCATTTAAGAGAGCAAATTCGACGAAAAAGGCCAGATTTGTGGAAAGAAAATTCTTGGATTTTGCACCACGATACCTTCTGCCTTCGCACAAGGGCATCATTGTGAACGAATTTTTGACCCAACACTCAACAAATACCATCGAGCAACCACCATATTCACCAGATATGGCTCCAGGTTCCGTCGACTTTTTTCTTTTTCCTAAACTCAAATTACCACTTCGTGGCCCCCGTTTTTAATCGGTAGAAGACATGAACGAGAATTCGCGGCGAGAACTGAACTCAATTCCGGAAACAGCGTTTAAAAAATGTTTTGATGATTGAATTATTCGTTGGCGTAAGTGTATCGTTTCTGAAGGAGCATACTTTGAAGGTGATAAAATAAATTTGGATGAATAACAAACATTTTTTGTATTATTGATCTTTTCCCGGTACTTTCTTGACAGAGTAGTACATATGATCGAAATTTTCCTTCTTTCTCAAAAATAAGCCAGAAATCTTCAAACCACACTAAACTAAAGTAGCTTGAACTAACCTAAACCTACAAGGGAGAGGTTGAGGCCATATTCTGTAACATCCACCAAACCCTGGCCTGGCCTGTACTGGCCATATATCGTAGCAAAGGGACATACGTTATGGCGTAAACTACAAGGTCGAGGAGTTCCATTGCGGCCACCCACTCAAACATCAAAAAATCAAAGTAATACTACTAAACACCATAAAACCCGTTATAGTACAAATGTGTTGTTAAAATACAAGAAGAAAGTTTCAAACGTTTATTTAATAAGTACATGTTTTATTTCTAAGTAGTGTATAAAATTTATACATGCTCAAAATTATTAAGTCTAAGACAGTCTGAATTTTAATAAATCTTTAACTGTATTTAAGCTACACCGTTCTTCAAGAAATCCTCCCGTGGCGGATTGGTTATAATGATCGGCAACTACACGTTTAAAAAAGAAAGAGCAAACGGAGTTAAAGTGGAGTGGAGATGCCGCAAACGAAACAAAACAAGTTGCAAAGCTCACGTGACAACTATAGACAGTGTTATAGTAAAAGGCAGCTATGTCCATAATCATGAGGACTTCTAACCAGAAAGTAAAATGTCTAGATTAGAATTTGAGAGACCGTTGGGGCAAAAATGTGAATTTTCAAACAGATTTCCAAAGTTTGATTCTGTAATACTTATAATATGAAATTGTGCTGCAAATAAGTGTTATTATCAATAATGCACTCGACCACTGCTACGACAATATAGCAACACGTGTATCGCCTCTATGCAGCATAACCTGTCATAGTGTGTGCAGTCAAGAATACCAATGTGTATCCGTTTTCAATCTTAATATTTCTTAGGCTTATTGGTGGTCGTGAATATATACATGAAAAATGCTGTAGTGGTTTTTCATTAATTGAAAACTGTAGTCCGAATGTTCTTGTTGTTAATATTCTCCTTTTTGAGTTTATACAGCATTCATACTTACCTCGCGTACTCACTTGTTATCATTACGAAATTGCAGGTGAACTAATTTTCACGGAGAATTCTCGTGGTAAGCAGTTCTTACATATGGGTGATTTCAAATTCGTAAAAGAGCGCCACAAAGGACTGAAGGCTGAATGGCGATGCCGCAAGAGGACCATCAGCAGATGTAGAGCACACATTATCACCATTGACAACCATATTGTCAGAAGCAACTATGAACATAATCATGAATAATCGTACCTTTTTTTTTAAAAAAACGATGAATAAATGTATAATAGGTTGGGGAAAAAGTTTCTTCGCATTTTTTTAAGATAATTGAAAACATTTTTTAATATAGTTTATTCACATTTAACTAAAGTATGTCTGTGCCATTTTGTTTTGTAGGTAGGGACATGATCCCATTGCTATAGGATTTTTCAGGCTTCTGATCAAAATACCGCGACAAGTGGTTTTGGCAGTCCTCTCGTGATGTTAACCTGACACTGCCTAAATAATTCTGAAGAGACCGAAACAGGTGGAAATCTGAAGGTACAAGGTCAGGACCATACGGCGGATGCATTAACACCTCCCAGCTAAACCTTGATTTTTGCTGAGTGTCTAAAGATGTGTTATCATGATCAATAACCATACCCCTTCTGTTGATTAATTCCGGCCGCTTTCTGTCAATTTCTTGCTTTAATCTCATCTGTTGTTCGCAGTAGAGTTCAGAATCGAAGGTCCTGCCTGGTGGTTACAGCTCAATGAATAATGCCCTTCCACTCCCACCACACACACAGAATCACCTTGTTGCGAGTTAACCCGGGTTTCACCACAGTCTGTGAAGCCTGACCGGCCTTTGACCACGACCTTTTTCGCACGTTCTTGTCTTACATGATCCACTTTTCAACACCAGTTATCAGCTTCTTCAAAAATGGTTCGGTTTCATTTCATTACGTCGTAATAAAGTATCATAAATGAGTACACGGTTCATTAGGTTTCTTTCAGTGAGCTCGTGAGGTACCCAAATATCGAGCTTTTTTGTGTACCCAGTTTTTTTCAAATGCGCCAAAACTGTTTTGTGGTCATTTTCCAGTTCTTCAGCTACGTCGTAACTACTAATATGCCGATCTTTCTCCACTTTTTCAAAAATGGCATCCATTTTATCCATAATAGGGCGACCAGAGCGACGTGCATCTTTGACATCAAAATTTCCGGATTGAAAACGCTTAAACCAAATTTGTGCTACTCTCACAGATACTGCACTAGGTCCATAAACATCACAATTTTTTTTCGTGACTTGCGCTACGCTATTTTTCGTAAAATGTATCGTATTTCTTCATTAGATTCACCTCATCTTGGAAGTAAGAAAAACAAATAAAAATCACACATTTTCTTAATTTGAATTTGGAATTATCTTCTTTGAAATTTAAACTTTTAATGATACCAAAACCAGCCAGATACAAATAGCTTTTGGCTATAGCCAAAGAGATTTTATTACAAGTTCATACATACTATATGCGAAAATACTTTTCCCCAACCTACTATTTTAATGTTATCAATCATTTTTTATTTGAGATTCAAACTTTAAGTACGTAAAACAAAGTTCATTAAATTTGGGTGCAGGTCGCCTGCCTGTTTTATTTATTAGAAAAATGGTAGTTTTATAAAAAAATTGAGCCGATTGCTAATTGATTCAGCAGACTACTCAAATTATAAGTAGGCTTCTCAAAGAAGAAACGTTACAATAAAACGACTGATACAAGAGTACTATCTCTCATAATTCGTATTAACAAAACTTCACAAGTATCTCAAGTTTATGAGGCAAAGTTTTCAATTTTACATTTATCGAACTTTCAAATGGTAAATTCATTTGAAAATTAGTTTAATGTAGAATGTTTGCACAGAAGAAAATGTAAGAAGGTATCTGCAAAAGATGGCTCTTTCATTTTTAAATATTCCGAAGTGAGGTCCTTAGAATGAACGATGACCTACTGAGGTTAGTTTCGTTTTCATTATCCCATTACATAAGCATTCAAATCTACTTCATTCTTACAGAGTCGATAATTCTATTCACGCATACGAGCCGCGGCCACCCTCTCCTAGTGATGGGCAGGCACCGACTGCATATGGACCACTACCGCAGCATGGACGGCTGCAAGCGGATCTGGCGCTGCTGCCGGCGGAAGATGGGCTGCAAGTTCACCGTCGTCACCTTCAATGATAGTATCATTAGCGTCACTGGCTTGCATAACCACTGATTTAAGGGCATCTGCTACTGGGACTTGTGTTTTGACGACAAGATGAAACCAAAGATTAGATGAACGAGGCAATTGGTGTGCTATATGGCGTATTTCTTATTTATTGACTTCTCCTTTAGCTACATCATCAGCGTCGCCAGTTTACACAATCTCTGATTTGAGTTCATCTGCTGCTACATAATAAGTGCCAACGGCATTCTAAACAATGAGTTAAGTTTTTGAACATCTGTCTTCAAAACAACACTTTAATTGTGTTTCATCAATGCTAAGGACCCGGTAAACTATCAAATTGTTTGTCAAATTATTTGATGGTCTACGACTTTGTTTGACGTGTTTGTTTACCAAACTACGTACAAATGTGCACGACGGAAATTTTATTTGAAGCTATGTTTACATATCGTTTACAACGTCCTTGAGATCAGTGCCGCTCGTCAGTCGGATCGTGACTTAACTAGTAGATAACGTTTACTTTTTATTTATTTGGGATTTCGTGGTATTTACAACTTTGATTTTAGGTCTATAAGTAGATATATTTTTTCGTTAATTGTTCACAACATGTACAGCTAAATAACACTTACCCATGTAAAACCTTGTTGATGAAATACTTTAGATTTCTAAGAGTAAAGAAAATATCATAGATATTGTATAACAAATATTTTCAACGAAATAAAGTCAACTATGAATTTATATGTATTTTTAGAGATGAATTCTGGTTACAACTGTATAAAAATAACAGAAAGCACTTACCAAGAATCAAATCACATCTTTCATATCTCCAGAGGTATACTCTACTTTCTTCTTCATTATTCACATAAATATCTCATAAAATTTCTACTGTCACCTGTACTGTCATGTCAATTAATAATTAAATAATTTGTAGTGGCCACCTACTGTCACTGTTAGAATCGCCGGTTGCTTTATTATTTTAGAGGTATTTATCGTTGAAATTGTGACCAATAGTGGCCAGTTAGCGTCGTGCTTAAGCGAATACACATCAATTGTTGATAACTTGATTTCCATGATGAAGTCGTTGAACAGCAGTTAAACACGACTTGATTCCTACTCCTTTTTATTGCTGGTTTTATCTAAAAACCCTACCCATATTTTCAGTTAAATATAAGTTTGCCCCGTCTTACCGCGGCAACCAAGTACTCATCATAGATGGGTACCGGATGAACCAGGATAGGTTGCAGCACGGGATGCAGTACTGACGTTGCGTGAAGAGGAACTATGGGTGCCGAGCCAACGCGGTCACCGTGGGCAAAGAGTTGATCAAGATTAGCAATGAGCACAGCCATTTATGAAGAAGACGGAAACGTGCAACACACCTATTGTCGTGGTTTCGAAATAAGGATAAGTATCCTTGTATTACGAGGTACCAGACAAGGATTTAAGCCAGCAGGGTCTCCTAGCATAGCCAGTCCCCGTCCAATTTAGGAAATTCCTGATTTGACTCGTCCAGAAATCGAACACGACTTGGTGTCCCACTTACTCAAGAAACCGCGCTACAGCGCACTACGCTCGTGTTATTAATGAATAGTTTTTTTTTATTCACCATTATAAATAAATAAATAAATATGCGCCAGACAACACACCTCTTGTAATGGTCTCGAAGTAGGGATTAATATCCCTGTGTTACGAGGTACCACACAAGGAAATGAGCTAGGGGCGTCTCCCAGCACACTCCACGCCATTATACTCGTATTTAATTTTACCAACAGCAAAGCATCCGTTAATAATTTGTAATGTTCCATAGCAGTTTTATTTTCACAACCCTATTTATCAAGAAAAAAAAGATAGTATATAATAAGGTACATCTTATTTTATTTTTCTTGCTTTACCAAAAATCATTAAGACTTTAATAAATGGCGTAATCAGAAGCGATTTGCAAGCGTCGTCATTCATTACACTTAAGCGGTCTAAGACTATCATTTATACGTGCGTATAAGGAAGCGCGTGTCCACCACCTTGCCACACGTACGAGCGTTGACGTGCTTGTAAGCTCCTACAGGCGCGAGTCGCTTACATTAACTACTACAGGTTCGAGCGAAAAAGCCGCAATGATAAATGTAAGCGCGTTTGGTTTTTTAAAGCGCGAAATGTTGCACGCGTTTTAGCGCTTACGCCATAACGACCGTATACACGCGGAAAAAGCGCTTGTCTGAAACCGCTCTTAGGAGCCCACATACCCCACGTGGTGGTGAGCCTACCGCCGCAATGTGGGTTCCCTAGGTTTTCTAGCAGTGATTTCTATCACTAAATAGTTAATTGCACAAACAGTATTTGACTCCAAGCTAGAGTAGTAGTGCCCTAGCTTCATGATTTTTAAATGTAAAATAAATGAATAATGACGACAAATATTCACAAAGTAACGTTTCTAGTAATTACAGATAACGCTGTCAAATTTGAAAGGTCCGCCCGTGGCAACCGAATTCTCATTATAAACGGACAAAGATTCAATAGAGACCGACAATGCAATGAAAAAATCTTTTGGAGATGTGTAAAGAGGAACTACGGATGCAAAACCACTGCCACTACATTCCACGACGAGCTGATTAAGATCAACTGCGAACATAACCATGTAGACTGGCCCAGACCAGCATACAAGTGACAATTCTCTTTGAAAGTGTTTTTTTTTTGGGTTAGGAATTTTTATACCTATGTTAAATATTTGGTGCTATCAGAGGGGGAGATGTCAGGGATATTTGATAAAAGTTAAAACTTAATATCAGCATTATTCTTGAAAAATATTTGAATAAGCATAATTTTCATAAACCTAATTGTGTACATATAGTATAAAGCTAGTATTTTAAAACAAATTGATGAATAGAATTGTTATATTTCCTTGAAAATTGTTCTTATCGTGTTATGATGAAAACCTACAAAACATTGTTTAAAAATGAACAAGAAATTAGTCAATGCGATAATATTTTTAAAACAGTGTTTAGCAGGTATATAATTATTATATATTATAACAGTAACGAGTTGATTTAAATAAAGGTTTAATCATAAGTTGAACTGTAATCGTTATTTTATATGAATATTTGAGTTTGACGAGAAGTCAAATATTTTGTTATTTTACCTAATACATTTCCTTCGTAATATTAATTGATTTGTTTTATTGAAATAATTAAAAATCCTTTGAAGTATCTTCCATGAGCAGCAATTAAGACCTGGGCACAGTGCTTCGAGCGCCCATTTAGTCGTGGGTACGAATCTGACTGAGACATGCTTGTCGATGAAACAGTTGTTTGTCTGTGGCCACATTGCTTTTAACTTACATAAAACAAGATAATACCTACGTTTGTATATATGATATTTGAGTAATTCGCTTATTTAACAGCTCGTGGAATTTGACGTCATTATCTCCCGAATTATGAAAGTCACTGAAAGTAAAATACTCATTGTTCTGTTTTTGAACTGAACAAACACTGCATTAATACTTGAAATACAAATTGATATATAACTTACTCTTTTTATATAATTAACTTGAAATTAAATTTAACTTAAAAATTAAAAACTTCAGCTTTTGAAATGGTTATTATGCTTTTCTCTACTTGTGTGTCTGATATTCGGTTAAATCGTGAAAAAAAAAATCTAAGTAATGAATAAGCACTGTGCCTAGGTTTACAAGCAGGCTAAGTGGGGTTGCATGCTTGCGTGTTTGCATGTAATACTAAAGTTGAGAACAGTTCATTTTAATATAAGCTTATATAATTGTAAGTATCACATGTTGGCTTAAATAACTTGTGTACGTTATTTTATAACATATAGATATTTTAAAAATGTAACATTGAAATTTACACTTCGCTTCTACTTGCAGATGATGTTTACTTCACAACCTCATGCAGAGGTAAGTCAGTCCTTGTCGTAAGGGGATTCAGACTGAACCGAGACCGCGAAAGACGCGGGAAGACCTACTGGCGGTGTGGCAAGAGGATTGCCATTGGTTGCAGGGCAACCGCAGTCACCGTCGGCAACCAAATCGTGAGGCTGGATGAACGGCATAACCACCCGCAGCCTGATTATACCTCGCTAGTGTATAATCTTGGTCCTCGCATATAAAGTTATTGTTATATACATTATATTACATACTTAATGCTGAATATACGTACTTAAATGTGTTATATTTAAAATAACTATATATTCTACTCAGATTATATAGATATATGAATACTTTAAGAATCTAAGTCAACATATTATGCAAAATTACCTTCTAATTTTCCTGCTGAGTCACTCGTACACTGTAGGCGATCTGAACGGTTTCTTCTTAGTTCGACTAACCGCTTTTGATATAATAACAAATGAATTATTTTTTGCGAATGTTAGGTTATTCATTGTAATATCAAACAAATTTTATTTATTATAAAAATTATGTTAAATGAAAATAGTCAATTACTTATATTAAATGAACTATTAAGTTGTGCCAACAAGTAAAATTATACGAAAACTAAGAGAGCACCGATAAGAACAGTAAGCTTACAAAGTTAAGGACCTAGTTAGCAACACTTACTGCAACAACAACTGTTACGCTGTTCAATTAACCTGAAGTTACTTTTGTTAATGTTTGTGTACCAACTATCCGGGTTATATCTTCAAAATAATATATTTAATGTACTTATAATTTATATGAAGGGTTAGGTGTATTGGTCTAGAAAACTAATCAAATAAGTCGTATTTAGTATAAGTTGTAATGTGATGTTTGTATGTTACACCACATTAGGTGGGGGTTTATTTCTGGAGCAGAAACTGAAATCTTAATGAGAAAACCTAGGAACACGGTTGTTAAACTTTTGGTGATGGAGCTAATTCAATTACAACCCTGTAATGTAAATATTTAGTTTCTACCACAAATAATAATACTGTGGATTTAGTTATAAAAATCTAAGAGGTGACAAATTTGATTATTGTTAATCTTAAAATAATTATATTATTAAAAAAACGTGCAATCGAGGACTTCCATTATTTGACTGTTATGCCTATTAAGGTGAAGCTATTTTTTCTGCTGTCCATTGCTTGCCAGGCACTAAATGTACTTCATTTAATCTGAATTGAGTGCAGTGGCGTGCATTGCTTTTCAGAATTGGTAGGCACTAAAGGCCGCGTGGTGTCTGGTCTAGGCGCTATGACGCTCAATTCTACACGATTTTGCCCAAAAGATATCATAGCCATATTCAGGCATGCATGCCTGAATATGTTTTTCTGATTGGTCATTTTTTTTTGCAAGATTTGTAAAATTGTTCAAGTCAGCGTAACCAGTATCATTCCAAACTGTTTTTTTGTTGTGGAAAACAGAAGACACGGTAAACAGAATAACAAATTTGAATGGCAACAGCCAGTTAACCTTGTGAATAGTGAATAACCAATATTATAGTAGGTACTTCACATAAAAATGCCTGACGACTGTACCTTTTTCTTGCGTTAAATTTAGATTTGGTGTCGGTCTTGGAAATGCAACATTTTTTACTTCATCGACATGAAAACGATCCGAAAGGATTTGACCGCAATTTATTTAAGCAAAGCGATCGATCGCCACACTCTAAGCAGTTTAGGTTATCCATTACACTCACTCATACACAGTAACATGAACAGCAATTAATTCTAACTTAACCACACTTAAATAACTACAACAAACAAACAACACGTAAAAAAATGGCGCGCGCTTTCCCGAAACAAAACAAATCAGCGCGCGCGAACGGTCATTGCGCTACCTATACTCTCTCCTTGTCGCACGCCCGCGCAGTAAATTATCTATCGCTTTCTTGCTTCACACGACCAAATTACAGACATAAAATTTCTGACATTCACATTCGGCCGGTTAGTTGAGTAAGCATGCCTACTTAAGGGTGATAAATTGCGAAGGTCGAACGTCATAGCATTACGCGTGGGAAGTACGTCATTTTTATTTCGTCGTATTAATTTGACGAGAAATTATTAATGCCAATGATAGTAAATTGTATAGGATTCAAGTAGGCCGTCGGGTGATTGCCTACTGGTCGCGCACCGTGCGTTTTTTATGAAGGAAGTTTCTGTTATAATAAAAATTAAGTGTGATAATTTAGTGAGCTTACAATAATAATTGCGGGGCACAGATACTAAAATTAAATGGTGATTTTTTCGATTTTGCGAGGAAGGCACTGCTTATATGCCTATATGCAATGCACGCCACTGATTGAGTGTGCAACCACCATAAGGTTAATTTACATTAATTTGGATTTAATTGAAAGTGTTTCATTTAAATTTTCCGACTTCAATGCTTTGTTTATTTTATTCTACTTTCCTATTCCTATAATTAATGACTTGATTGTCAGAATTATAAATAAACGAATGTGCATATAGCTTAAGGTTTTTATAATGGAAATGAAAGGGTAAAACAGCTGAAAAAAACTTGTGTTAGCAAAAAAGGCACGCATGTTTAAAATTTTGTTCATTGAGAATTTGAGATGAAAGCTAGTGGTCAAAGGGATTAGGTGTGCTTAAAAATATATGTAATTCTCTTCTAGTAGTGATCGACTACCTATAGGTACTAAGATAAATTTCCATTAAAATGTAAATATTGTGCCAAACTATTCCATAACTTTGTTAATAAAGCTCAGAAATTTCATGTTATGCTAGTCTGTCTTTGTATTTACTCTTATCTTCGTTCAGTTACCTAATTAGCAATTTGCTAGACGACTAAAAAAATCTATTTAGTCCGTCAGTTAGAATATCCAAAAATTCTGGACACGTATTTTTCCTTTTTTCTCGTTAAAGAAAAATGACGACGATACAGTGCACAGTGCGTTGAAGTTTCGCGTGACGTCACGCCTAGGTGCAATTTTTATTTAGAAGTGACGTTACAAGCCCCCAATGCTCTTTATATTAGTATTTTTTTATTAATTTCATAAAGCGAATATATATGTCCAGTATTTTTGTACGGTCTAACGAACGGACTTAACAGAATGCCTTTTTTTAATGTTGTCGACATCCCTATTAAGCTTATTATTATTATTTTTCATTATCGCTGCTACAAATTGAAATTGAAATTATTTTTCTCTTAATTTGTCATGAGGAACCTCAATGCCTTAAAGGAAATTTTGATTTTTTTAGTAAACATCCATTTAACAAAATTAAAATATTGGAAATTATCCACTATCTTTTTCTATTATTTTTGATAAGTATCATTGTGATCACTTTTGGTAACAGTTTTTCAACAATTCATCAATTAATGATCGGAATGATATTAATATTCTAAATAAGTATAAAAAAATCCGTAACATCAAAATTTTAATCATGACTTCGTTAACGGAACGCGTTTTTAGGCAATTGCCTCTTTGGATGTATAAACAAATAAATAACTCTGCTAATCAATTTTCTGCAGGACATCGCGCATCTAAGAAGCCTCTTACGCCTGCTGAAAAGCAGCAAAGATACCGGGCACGGTGTAAAAATAATCCCGAAAAGGTGGCTGAGATTAAAAGAAAAAACATAGAGAGATACCACTCAAACAAACGCTTAGTACGGGATATGACCGCGAGCGAGCATCAAGCAAAGAAAAGAAAATGGCGTTTGGCGACCGCTAGAAGGCGAAATAAAGTGAAAGCTCTTTGAGTTATTTTGACTATCAATTACTGTAGTATATTTTGTATCGAAGGACTAAACGAAGCCATAATATACCAGAGGTGGTTTACCGAGGGTATATTAAGTTGGCGTTTAGTCTCGAGGTGCAAACTGTACTTCTCACTTTGAGTGTGAGAAAAATAGTCAATTTAGTACAAAAACATTTCAAACCGAACAAATTTACACTCGACAAAAGTTCTGAAATTTTCGCCGTCAGTTTCTTCTTCTGAACTGAACCAGTCACAGATTAAAAATTTAAAACACATGGCGCCACCTTCTTTGCGGACAAACCATGGAACTAAAACTCACATTTTCGCAATGAACATGGTCCACACCCCACAGATAATAGTATATTTTTACTGGCTGTTTGAGTTTGTCTATGTCACATGAAGGAAATTAAAAAAATAATTACTTTTTATTCCCCAGGGGCGCTTCGTAGGGCTATATTGGCGTACTTTAAGAGCATGAGAAGTGAAAACTTACATAATTTACTTACTTTAAGCTTCCACCAGCTCTCATGAGCGAGGGCCTCACTACAATTCTCTAAACCGAGAGCAATATCGTAACGGTGTTTTTACACCAAGCGAGCAAATGCTCATTCCATTCAAACTCTATGAAATTTTCTTTGTCTGTCTCTGTTTACACAAAGAGAATTTGAGAGAGACGGGATAGAATGAGCATTCGGTCGCTTGGTGTAAACGCACCGTAAAATGATCTTTCATTTCCAGCCAGTCAGCGGTTACCTGGCACTAACCCATCTTCTAGGCTGGATTTTTACTGATGAAATTGCTCACTTACTAACCTCAGTTCAGGTAATAAGGCCCCAAGCCTAGAAGAGATTGTCCTAAATGAAGTTACATTGAGCAATATACGAGTGAACATATTTTGAAGTGTTTCCTTGTGTCAACCTTTATCCATATAAATAATTGAATATAGCTTATGCCAGATCATCTGATTTTATACAAAACAGAGCTTTACTATTTATGTCAAAAAATTATACTAAACATATCTTTAGTTAATAACTTTTTAACCCAAAACTGATTGACTGAACAACATCGAACGCAAAACCTCCGGCGCTATTGGCAGGAACTCTTTCCATAACGACAAACGGGTTAATCATAAACTACGATAGTTGACTGTAGCCGTACCTATGTCATTTTAGTTCAATTTTGATTCAATAGAGGCTCTGTACCGAAATCCCTTTGTGGTAAACTCATGAGGCCCTAGCCAAGACCATCACGCTACTCTGACGTACGTGAATGACATTAGCACACGATGTATCGAAGTGACATTTGATGTCAGTTTCATACATTTTTGAATTGGACATGTCGACACGAAAGTAGCGAGTTGCTCTTGGCTAGCCTCCATGGTATGCATACTGTATATAACGTTTTTTGCCTGGCGTGTGTCAAGCTTGCGTATGCGCAGTTCGTGTGTTCGTAGTAGCTATTAGTTCTGGTTGGGTTGAATTCAGATAATCTAAATGTTACGTTTTTCAAAAATAACTGCCCCGATAGAATTCGTTCTGTCAAAAGTTATTGGCAAATGTTTGACAACTAGGGACTTTTTGTATGGGTAAATGATTTTTCTTATATTTAATGTTTTCGTCAATTTTCCAAAGTTTTTAATAGTGATCCTGCTATTCGAGACGGAGACAAATACAACAAATCAAGTTCCCGAGTTAAGACTTTGTTTTATACATACATTATTAATAAAAAAAACATATTGTTATGTTCATTTTTATTAAATTTCTTAGGGGAGGATTATTTCACGACTTCAAGAAGAAAAAGAGGCCAGGGCCAGTCACTCCTCGTCATAGGGGGGTACCGGATGAACAAGCACCGTAAGATTCACAGCAAGACGTTCTGGAGGTGTGGCAAGAAGTCCATGAAGTGCACGGCATCCGCCATGACGATCGGAGACGAAATTGTGAGGGTTAAAGAAAACCATAATCACGGTAAACCAGACTATACTCTTTTAGTCGGTACTGCACGGACGCCTGCCTATAGAAAATATGAATGTTTCGATTCCTTTGAGCCACATATGAACGCTTGAATATTTTGTGTATCGCTCTCATGACTCTTAAGGGTTAAGTTACTTCTGCTCTTTTTATTCAAAAATTACTTTTGAGGGTTTATTTTCATACTTACTCAAAAAAAAAGAATGTAATTGTGATTCCAATTATGATAAGGTTTTGTATTAAAATTTTGTTTTATTCTACATGCACCTATGAAATCGACCCTTCGCAGAGTTCTCCGGTATCACACCTCAAATAAAGTGTAGCAGCGACGGAGGACTCAGCGGGGAGTCAACTCCGCGTGGTCTCACACGGCTCTTGCACATAAGAATAAATAAATAATAATACAGCCTATTAAATACACAAAGATAATAAAAATGAATACATACACGATCCTAATTAATTATTAAAAATCGGTTTTTGGACGACAATTGTTGGTTGCCTCGCCTAATATTCGCAATCAATGTTAAAATATTATTATTATTATTATTTATTCACTTTTGTAACTTAGTGTTTTAAAATATGACGGTAACTTAAAGGTAAACCTAAGAGGTATCTCTGGATCTTGCAAAATATACTACATGCGTTTACGAGATATCCCCGAGTTGCTTTGCGAATTTTAGCGGGGGAAGGTAACAAGTTCGAATCCGATACCAAGACCAAGTTAATTTTTTCTAGTGTTCATAATATTAGAACGTTAGAACGTTCTACCTTAAATATTTTAAACAAAAGTTTGTATTTTTGTGTGTAATTACGCTGTGAATTTTTACAGTATACTTAATATATATTAATTAATGTATACTTACAGTATAATACATGCCTAATAAATTAAAGAAATGTCTGGCAGCACATTAGTGTCAAAATTGCACCGATGTGAAGCCGTGGCAGGTCGAATCAGATTTCATGTTTGAGTATTATAATCAGTGTATACGGTGACTTTATATACCGTGAAACCTTAATTTAATATAAATACAAATGCTTACAATAATTTGATACATTTGCACATCACAAATGTATTAAAAATGTACATTAGTCCAAATATCAGGTCAGCATTTTGCAGATCTGCAAATCGAACTTCAACGAGGACGAGATTTGCAGTGGCAAGGCGCTGCTTTTCAAGACCCTCGGAAAGGCCTACCAGATGCCATCTCGCCGGAGGGATGGGACCCAGAAAAGTGTGCTGCTGAAGGAGGTAGATCCTGACGACGTGCCTTCATTCGTGGCTAAGGAGCTGCACAAGCTTCCTCCAGTCACATTCGACCACGTCGATGTTACCAGGCTGCTGAAGGACATCAATTTCCTCAAAACTAGCTTGGCCGATGTTGTGAGCAAGTTCGAAGCCTCAAATAATACCATCAGTGAACTGCGTGCTCAAGTAGTGTTATTAAGCAACACTGTTTCAGTAAGTAGGTCACTCGAGGCATCTAATGTAAACACTCGTCGCGGGGCGCAGAATGCATCCGTCGGCAGTTTTGAGTCGGCGCATAATATGAGTGCGTCACCGGCCATCGACACCTTGTGCGATGCTTCGTTACCCGCCGCTTTATCTTCCGCCTCGCCGGAGACGATTCACGTCTGCACGTCTACTCCTCAACGTGCTTACGCCGCTGCAGCTGCCAGCCGACCAGCCACCACCTCCCTACAATCTGAGCATCGGCGGCTGACTCAAGAGGGGAAGAAAAGTAACCAGGAGTTTATCCAGGTTGCTGCGCCTGTTGCAACGCCAAAAAAGCTTTGCGATGACGAGGGCTTCCAAAAAGTGGAAAGAAGGAAGAAGAAGAAGCCTGTTCGTCAAAATCTGTGTGGTGTTGCACCGACCGGACCGAATCATTTCTTGCGTCCAGCTTTACCCGTGACGCTACTGTACGTGTCCCGTCTCCATTACTCAACAAAGGCAGAGGAGATCGTAGAGTACGAATAAAGTCCAAATTCACTTTGAGGGTCGAGCGGTTGGAGTTCCGCCATAATGTAAATTTTAACTCATTTGTGGTGAGGGTTCCCACTGAACATCTTTCGACCTTCATGAAAGAAGAGTTCTGGCCGAAAGGTGTCCTGTATCGGCGGTTCCGAGGGCGGCTACCGGGCACCAGCTTGCGTCACACGTCGCCTGTTCCTAGGAGTAATACGTGTAAATATCATAAGTAGTTTTATTGTTTATTAAATATGTATGTCAGCCTCTAAGTTATTTATTATATGGGCCAATTATATTTTGTAACATCTAAAAATGTAATTTTGTAGCCTGAAATAAATGATATATTATTATTATTAAATACATTTTTGCCTTCAAATAATACAAAATTGAATGTATGTTTCAGGTATCACCGCTAATTATGTTATTAAAAAGCGTGGATCAAAGATAACAAGAAGCCTCTTAGTTGAAGGGCACACCTTCAACCAGCAAGGGGGGAGCGGCAAGAAAACCATGTGGAGGTGTAACAAACGGAATGCAGGATGCAAGTGCATCGTTTGGACTGTCGACGATGTAATTATTAAGTACGCCTATAACCATTGTCATAATTAGCTCCGACACAATGTTATTGTATAGTTTTTGTATTTGCCGTGAATTGTAACTTCAAATCTTTAACTTTATGCCTGATTGCCAGAGGACCAGGATCTTGTTGCAATCCCTTATAAATTGTCAAGTTCATTACCTAAACTGAGCTTAGCGAGCAATTACGTAATGATCTTTCATTTCCACCTCAGAGCGTCGTGGCCAAATTCAAGTTCAAATCTGGCCAGAACCAAATTCTTCGTGTTCATTGTTTAATTTCCGCCTAACTTTTACGACACGATTGGCTCAGTGCGCTGTAACACGGTTTCTCGCCTCGATTTCCGTAGTGTCCGTGGTTCGATTCCCGGTCGGATCAATTCAGGAAACGATATTTTCTGAATTGACTCGGGTCTGGGTGTGCTGGGAGACGCCCCTGGCTTATTTCCTTGTGTGGTACCTCGTATCACAGGGATATTAATACCTACTTCGAGACCATTACAAGAGGTGTGTTGTCTGGCGCATATATTTATATTTATTTATATTTAAATTTAAACTCTCCGGTGATGGAAAACATCGATAAAAAACCCAAATCAACCCGGATAGTGGCGGAAGGCTACGTTGGGTTCTAATACTACTAGTGAAAAGTGGGCTTCTGAGTGTTGCCTCTCACTACCCCGTTTGGGATAAAGTCGTGATGGTATGTGTGTACCTATGTCATTTCCAGCTAGTCAGTTATTACCTGGCATTAACGCATCTTCTAGTCTGGTTGTTTACTGACGAAATTGCTCGCTACGCTCAGTTTAAGGCATTAACTTGACTGGATATAAGCAATAGTAATAACTGCTAAGCTCCTCTGTTGTCTTGTCAAATTGTTCAAAGAAAAAATATAACGGATGCTCTTTGGAAAATTCGTGGTAAACGAAGTCTAATAATTATATTGTAAGAGTTAGATTATTACATTTTGCAATTTACCCTTAGTATGTTAAGCATAGGAGATGCTTTTTTAAACAATTGGATAGCCATTTATTTGTGATTATTTTATTTGCATAGGCATTAGTTTTGATGTAATATTTAAATGTAGCAAATGTTTTTTGATTATTTTACTGATAAAGAAATATTAGAAGCTGAAGAAGAATAGCCATCAGCCACAAATAATGTTGGGAAAGTCGATGCATCAGGCTGAGGATAGCACTTAATGCCGCGTACTAGAGTAGGCATAAAGTGCAACTGTAGACTATAATAAGCTGCGCATTGTGAAAAAATCGCAATTTTTCTCGTTAGAATGCCCTGGTGGTCGAGTGGCCAAAAATCGCGGCCCAGAATCTCAAGAAACTGTGTGTATTTGCAGTTCAAGTAAGTAATATAAAAAAATATCAAGTTTTTGGTGATTAGTCACAAATCTTTTTTTTTGGATTTCACTTCAGTGCTGCCGCACACCGGATCACTAGTCGTGGGTAGACTTGGCTAATAGTTGTTGAACTTGGCCGCTAAACGCCGCCACCAAAGGGAGGCGGGAAGCAGCCTGTGGCCAGGGTCCGGAAAACCTCTTTTTAAATAAGTTTATTTATACGGCAACCCGTTTTAGGGGTAACCATGTGGTAGGGTTAACCTATCGCTAGTGTGAGCCTTACGAAAGGGTTACTCCTCGAATAAAGTGAACTTATTTCCAATGGACTTACCATAATGAAAGGGTTTTGAATGCGATAAAGCAATTTAAACTTCTGCTCGCACGTCATTTGACTTAATATTGTATTTTAAATTTTGGTATATCGTAAGCGCTCACTCGAATAAACTTGATTCATTTAGTAACGCTTTGAATACGGCCGGTATGATATGCTTAACATATTGAGAGGGTTTTTGGGAACAAGTCTTTAGAATACTCTTTCAAACGGGTTAGGGTAAGCGGTTCCGGCCCCGGCTTGTGGCTCACAGAGACATCTCGTCCGCAGCTTGTGAAGGCGTTTGGTGGCCCAGCTACTTCTATTCTATTCTAGATTGGTACTGAGGCAGTGATCAGTTCTTGAGTAGAGATATGACAACGTAAGAACATCACTCAGATCTTTACTCAAGTACAGATTCTATTGTTTTCCTGGTCTGTAGGTTGTCTTTCTCCTCCTCTTACTATGATTACTATGATATAAGAATGTCTAAATTATTAAAAAATATGTTACGTAATTTGTAATTTTCACCATAGTGCAATAAATATGTTTTTTATTTCATCTTTAAACGCTGTACGAATAAAAATATAGTAGGGGTAGTATACATTACGAATACTTAATATAGTTAAATAATTTAGTAGAAACAGTATCATGAAAATGTTTTTAACTTATAGTTAGTCTATTTATTATAATGTCATAATATATTGAAGTAAATGCGTGTTGTGTAAAATAGTGTTTTTTTCATATTCATGACCTTTAAGCTAATTTAGTATTATTGTAAAAGCACTAAACGGAAAAAGCCGATTCCAAACTCAGCAAAACTTGTACTGTAGGTGTCAGAAATTGAAAAATTTAAGTGTTTTTCATCACATACATAAATGAACGATGGTACAGGCAGACATGACAAATACAGAGATGATATGATACAGTGACCAGGTATAGAATAAACGCACGAAGAAAAAAATAGCGGAATCAGCTGACGCTATGAGTGGTGCAGAGGGCCTAGCTTCTTGGCTAAGCATACGTCACTAATTTCCATGCACATAGAAAGTTAAATGCGTAACCCTCAGACACGAATAAAGAGTTTACAGAAAGCCCGCTGCAGCCTTTTTCTATTATAATTACCTAAACTTGCCTGGCCAGCTGTACTATATTCGCTTTGAATTAGTAAAAACAAAAACAAAATACATCATGTGGAAAATTGCACCAAGTCCGACAAAATCAAAAACACTCGCGAAAGTGCGACTGGCCGCGACACCGATTCTCACCGGTATCGCCTGTAAACTCACTTTGTCTGTGCGCACCACTATATTGATCACACATCAATATAGTGGTGCCGCGCCGCCTGCGTAATTTCTGCCTCTGAGCTGCCTCTGAGCATCATGGGTGTCGCCAGCAGAGAGCTAAAGTTATCTGCTGTAACTAAAATCGTTTAGAAGGCCTAATGGTCTTCTAACCGACCGTACCGATGCGACCTATGACCTTCTGCTGACCGATGCGTATGTTAATACATACGCATACATATTTCAAAACTGCTTATAACGTTACAGTTATCTTGATACCAATCCCGTACAAGAAGACGTATCTTCTTATGGTGAACGGATTCACGTTTTCCCGATCTCGTCCGCGCTACTGGTACTGTACGAAGAAAAGTTTCGGTTGCAAGTGCAAAGTGCGCACTGACAACGAGGAAAACTTGCTGCGAATCATCGGAGATCACACCCATGAGCCTCCTAAGTACCACGTCACTTCAGAGGGGAACTACGTCAAGTTGGATTGAATTCTTCAAAAAGTCATGTTCTTTCCGAAAACGATAAGGAAAGCGAAATTTTAAAAAGTTGTTTTGAGTGCTTGTCACGGGCCACTTCTGTATACATATAGGCCTCTTCTCTTAACACCAACACTGGCTGTCGATCTATGAGATCTTGAAAGAACTATAAACTTTTAAGAGCGCGCGCTAGGTCGCCGATTTCCAACGTCAGGTATTTGAAAATTTTCGCGTTTATTTTGTTCAATTTAAATGTAAGAAAAAAAATTCTCTGCTTTTATCATCATTAACATACCATCACGACTTTATCCCAAACGGGGTAGTCAGAGGCAAGTGACTGTTGCCATCATGGTGAACGGAACACTTAGAAGCCCACTTTTCACCAATGGTATTAGAACCTAACGTGGTATGTAGTGATCCGGGTTGATTTGGTTTTTTACCGATGTTTTCCATCACCGGAGAGTTAGTCGGAAATTAAACAATGAACACAAAGAATTTGGTGCTGGCCAGATTTGAACTCGGAAACACACGATCCGCGATCCGAGTTGGAATGCTAAACCACTAGGCCACGACGCTCTCATTGTGCTTTTATTACTATTATTAAACGTTAAATATTTGGCAGTCGGGAATGTACTTAGTAAAGTATAAAACTCTTTTTACTTCTTAAGCGTAACGAAACGTGGAAATTTAAATAATATACTCACATAAACAACAAGGTGCAGAAAATATCAATACTGTTTTTTTTAAAATCTAGAGTTTCCAAAATTTAGAAGGATTTAGCGATTATTTAAACGTTTTTTAAAAAGTTCTTAAGGAGGGCATTTATTAGAATAATTGTATTGTACGTTCTGCGCACTGTAACAATATTGTAAGATAAAGTAATTAAACTACTGTGTTCTTTCTTTGTCAACATGCCTAATTTTATTACTATTTAAATTGAAAATCTCATTTTTTGAGTTACAATTTACACACTTTTGTTTTGTTGCAGATATTGTCACGGCTATACTCCGGGCTCGTTTCGCGAGGGAATCGACAAATATCTACATTGGCGGCCACAAGTACTTTCGGCATTCCCGCTCACTGATTGGTGACCGTATCAGATGGACTTGCTCCAAGAAGCACAAGCACAAATGCAAAGCCTCTGCTGTGACGATCGACGGCGTCGTAGTTTCCACGACAGGCCTTCATTCGCATGCATAAAAAAGGACATTACAGCGTATAGTAGGATTGATGGATCTTA
This sequence comes from Udea olivalis, assembly GCA_947369235.1. Lineage (NCBI taxonomy): Eukaryota > Metazoa > Arthropoda > Insecta > Lepidoptera > Crambidae > Udea > Udea olivalis. Next base: position 5,111,340 of record OX376349.1, on the reverse strand, counting down.
ATTAATCACCAAAGTTAAGCAATCCAGTATAGAAGACGATTGAGGTGGGATTCTGAAACCGTCTGCCGAATGCCGCCGCTAGCTATCATAATCATAGATACCAGTACTGCCGTCGCAATTTCCAGAAGGTTTTGTAATCATAACTTAGTCTGAATATTTTTTGTCGCGTCACGGAACTCGATGCCAAAGTATTATTGCTTGTTTGCAAGAAACGCCAAGCGTGTATTTTAAAGAACTAAGCCTGCATTATTGGAAAATTCAACGCTTCAATAACAGACGTAAGCAACACTGGAAAACTGAATCATATGTGGGATTAAATCCCATGTATGATTCAGTTTTCCAGATGTCCAGGCTATCAGGAATCGGTAAAAAAACATTACCTAAAGGCTGGCTTCTATGTTCTGGAAAGCAAATAACTAAAAAATAATAAGAGTGGTAGTTAAGCCACTGGCTAATCAAACTATGACACGAGTGGGTATACGTCATAAAACAATATAACATAGGATTATGATCTTCAGTTTTTCTAAAGTATCAAATACTTCAGACCATACTAAAGGTATTTAGCATCTTTTAATTTCAATTTAGGGGAACTTGATTAATTGATATTTTCTACAAGCAAATAAATGGAGAGCTAATGAGGCGATGTTCATAAAACATGAAAAGATCGTTAGAGAGAGTGCAATATTACCCAAATCTACTTGCAATATATGTGATACTTATATATCTTTCAGATGAATCTTTGTAACTGTGTTTTTTAATAACTTTCACATGTTACAAAAAGAATTGGAATTGCTAAATAATAATGTCTTATTTTTTAATATGGTTATAGTATGTTATGGTATAACTTTAACTAAGTTTTTACAGCATAGTTTTTCTGATCCTTTTTTATAGTTTTTTTTCTTTAGTCTTCTATCTCTTTTTGCTGTCTTGTAAATGTGTGTCACTTATTTTGCGGTTTAAACACTGTAGTTAAAACAATAAATCTTGAGCTCTACTTAGATATTTACCTACTGTCAAATTGTCAAATCAAAATTCAACCATGTAAAGTACTTAAGCTATTAAGGTGGTGATGTGTGGATTCTGGGTAAAGTATTATTGTTTTACTTGTGAGTCCCTTGCAACTTTTTGATAGCAAAATACACCTCCTTTCAAATTCACGGCGATGAAATTGTAATAAGGTTGGTGAAAAAGTTTAAAATTGATGTTCAAGTTATGATGAAATGTTATTTGCAGATTATTTGACAAGTTTGAAATGTCAATCAATCTAAATGTATTATAGTTTGTCCAATTTAGGATGATAACTTTGACAGCTCACTATTGTGATGGGGTAGTTTATAATCGTTAGTGAATCGATTCGATTATCGAATCATTATTTCGTAGAACATGGAATCGACAGTTCTATTTTTATGTGCAATAAAGAGATAATTTAATAAAAATATTAAGACATAAAAGCCCTCAAGTGAATTAAATAAGGAAGGTATTAGGATTTAAAGTTATTTATTAGATACTAATATAATGATGCACACCCTAAATCACTTTCATAATCATCATTGTCATCATGAATAGATGAAACTGTCCCTTGAGTTTTTATCAATTCTTGTTCGCAAACGATGTTCACAAAGTTTATAAATAAATAATAAATAAATATCCCTGGACATTATTCCACACAGCGCCATCTAGCCCCAAAGTAAGCTAATTAAAGCTTGTGTTATGGGATACTAGACAACGGATAAACATACTTAAATACATTTTCTTTTGTAAATACATACTTATTATACATAGGAGACACCCAGACCAGTACAAACAGACATGTTCATGCACACAAATGTTTGTACTGTGCGGGGATCGAACCCGCGACCTCTGGTGTAGTAGCCAACTTCTTAACCATTACACCAAGTCGGTCGTCTTCGTTTATATGCTAGTTTTATTGCTATGCTTCGTTTATATGCGTCGTCGTTTATATGTTAGATTAATTTTGTTTCACAGCCGATTTTCTATTATCTTTTGTTATTCGTTTGCAAGGCACTTCACTAAGTGGGCGGTATTTCGGTGAAGTTTACTACAGATAATATTCTACTTTATTGACTAAAGTAGGATATTATCTGTAGTAAACTTCACCGAAAAAAATGCAATACTTCATAGGGGTGAACTGTCAAAAATTATCATCCTAAATTGGACAAACTATAACAAGGATTCGTCGATCATTATTTTTTTAACAGCTTAACCTGAAGGTGCTTATTTTTTTGACACTGTCAGAGTTTTAACCACGGTTGCGAGCATATTCCCTTCACTAGTAATTACTAACTCTTTTAAAAAGATCTTTTTACGTTATACTTAGGTGACCCAATCAATCGAGTAAAATATTTTATAAAACGATCAATTTGTAGAAGTGTGCTCATGCTCATGATTTGTTGAATCAACTATAAACTCTTATTTAAACCTGTTAGTTTGTATGGGATTTTGTTTTACTTGTTTACTTAATTACTGTAAATCAATGCATATTATACATTGCCAACCCAAAAGTATTAATTATAGTTAATTTTAATTCATGTTTGTTATGTTAAGTTTTCCTACTATATTTTTTAAAGGCGGTAGGTGCATATTGAAATTTAATATATTTTTTATACTATCTAATGTTTATATTAATGTTTTACAATGATATTAAAACATTCCAATCATTAATACAATATTATATGTTAAAGATTTTGTTAATAACTGTTTATTCAAAGAAGGAATGTGTTGTGGTAAGATTTAAAACATTACCTACCAAAGGAATTCTTTCTATAAAATAATACTTAATCCTAAGCTTAGATATAATGGGATTTGGAAACAATTTTGGACCAAAATGTGATCAAAATTTAAAAAATTTGGATAGTAGATAAAAATTATAATATTTACGTAGTTATTTTAAATATTTAGCAAGTAAGTATTATGCGTAATATTAATAAAATTATTCTTGACAACATTATATAATACTATAATTAATGCCTTTCACAACTTTTTGAATATTTACAAAGATAAATGAATGATTTTGGTGAAGCCAAATTATTGAAAATTATAAAGTCTTTTGCGTTTTACATTTTACTTTATGCTTTTAGGAATGTTTTTTTGTTTGATTTCGCATTTTTACACCTGTTTTCTTTAGAAAGTAAGTCTAATCTGATGGTACTGGTATTCCTCAGTTGTACCTATGTATGCGTATGCTTCTAAAAATAATACAGGACCATAGACAATTCCGAGGAAAAAATTATAATTTTAAGAGTGGATCACGGATTCAAAGGTAAATATTACGAAAAAAGAAAATATGGCAATGGCCGACCCCTTAACAAAAATTTTTCAGCCCCATTGACCAAACGTCAAAATCGTGTAATTTAATTACGATTCCATTGACATTCAATTCAATCGAGCCGCTGCTGTTCTGTAAATTAATTCAGGATCTTATTGCAGGTGAAATAATATCTACAACTAGAGGAAATTGCCTAATGAAACTTGGTGACTTCCTGTACAACCGAAGACAGAACGCGAAGCACAACCAGTGGCGGTGGTACTGCACCAGCTACCACCGGGGGTGCAGGGTGGCGCTCATCACCACGAAAGACCTTGTAGCTAGGTCGTACACCGGAGAACATACGCATTCGCCACCAAATCTGTTTGCGCATAAATCCGGATATGTTATTCAATGAACTTTTTTTGAATGAGCTAAGTGTAAAAAGAAAGGCCTGTAATCTGTGAAGTAGAAATAAATAATCTTTAAACAGAAATAAATATAAAGATCTCTTTTTTAAACAAGAGCGTAGGGTAGAAGGCGTGATGAGAAGCCTAATACAGAAACGACATTTGATTACACTTCTGACATTTGATTAAACGTCCGTCGCGTCGTTTTAACTAGTTATTAAATGAAATCTAATGAACAAGATGCTACGATGAAGATGCTAGGAAATAGTATTTAACTAATCTCTACGAGTACATACATCACGCTTAGAAACATACACAAGTTTTTAAGAATGAAATGATTTTTTAATGAGAACATGTATTGTAGAACCCGTTTTTTTAAAATGTATGCTTCTTTTTAACAAGTATGTTATTAATTATATCTAGATATTGGCCTATACTTAAATATCTGTGAATTGTGTTAACAACCTACAAAAAATATTTTTTCGTTTAAATCTGGTTCTGAAATTATCCATTGTTCTAATTCTAATTTATTGTTGAAAAAAGGAACTTAACTCGAGATTTCCTTACAGATTACCAGATTACCAGACCTCGATTGAGTCGAGCAGAAAAACTGGAGAAGAAAAAACTGGCAGAACGTGAAAGAAAGAATAGAATAAAAAATAATCCAATTCTTTACGCAGAAATGTTAGAAAAGCAAAGGCAAGATTATGCTAGAAGGAAAGCAGCAGGGAAAGCCCCCAGAATCTGTGAATTGCCTCCTAAAGAACGCAAGATAAAGAGGATGAAAAACAGAAAGAATGCTAAAAAATATTACCATAAGCACAAAAAACTACAGGGCGATAATAGTGTTAAGTAGTTAACTATCCAGTGATAAAGAAATGACACGAGTCTTTTCGGGAAATAAAAATAATACGTCGGGTGAATTGTATCAAAATCATTATTATTAGTTTAAAACCAAAAAGTCCATTTAACGTTTCTTAAGGCTTTAAGATGCGTGAATGACCTGAACGAAACGGCGTTCGCACCACCCAGCGGCTACTCTCGGTACTGCTTACTTGCACAAAATATAGAGTTTACAGAAGGACCGCGCTCGCCTTTTTCAATAAACTTGCCTGATCGCACAGGGTTGCTACTATTTTCGGCCGATAAGCTCGATTTAACAAAACCCGCCAAAAAATAAATGAAGTGAAAAATTGCACCAAGACTGACAAAAACAAAAATGTAAAAAAAAGGGGCCAAGGTCAAAAAGAGATGAGATGGGGATAAATAAAAATATTACACCTATTATGAGAAGTCATTACCTACAGAAGGCGTCTGCTAATTCAACCAAGCTCCCGGTGCAACCGGCTAATGGGCTTGATCATACGGCCCTTACTCCTTATACGAGTAGGGAACACCATGAGCCACCCACGCTTCGGCGGTCACCTGCCGGCGGCGACGGCGGCGGTGGCAACTGCGCGTGCCACGACAAAATAATATACCTAAAATACTGATGTTTTATTAAAACATGGTAAGATAAGTTACGGAAAAAGTAAAAGCCTATTTCTACTGGGTTTGAATGTGTTACGAAATAAAATGTTTTGCCTACGTATATACTTACACTACATAGTACCTACTAACTTGCAAAAGTTATCCGAGTTTTACTTACCTATCAAAATCATTTGGTAACTTAAAAAACGTGTAATCACAATTTCGTGTGGTTTTCATACAGCCAAATACACTGCAACAGAAATATCTGCGCGAAACCATTTTTGACTATTGAACTATATAATCTAACGTATAAATAATATCTCAATGTTTTTGACAGTGCGACTGACCGCGAGACTGAAACTGACTGACTTCGCCTGTAAACTCACGTCTCTGTGTGCGTCAAAAATAGCGTGTTGTTCTATGCGGGCTTTCTGTCAGAGCGCCGCGCATGCCTAATTTGTGTTACTTGTCACTACTGTCAAGTTCAAAGATTGAAGACTGCAGAAGGGAACAAGTATCATTTTGTTGGGTACTGCCTATTTTAGGTTTGCGCATCACTCAGATTGAACATGCAAATGCTTAGGTTTGAGTTATGTAAGATTTAGATATTGCTTTTACGTGTAAACGTTGTATGTGTGTGTACGTTTGGTTTATGTTTGCAGGTGGTGTGTGTGCAAGTGATGTGACGGGCAATCTTTTCTATGTACGAGAGAGAACGGCGTATGTATATATAGGTACTTTTGACAAAAAAACTGAGGAATGAGGATTTAATTATACAGATATTGTCTATTACTCATATAATAAAGAAGTAAAGTTTCTAACTTTGTTTGTTAGTTTGTAGGGAGTAATCTTCGGAAATATAGACTTAATCTTTCACCAACAGAAAGCTACACTATTCAGGAGTGATGTGTAATTAATTGTAGGACATCTTATATTACATTCTTCATATTACAAAGTACTTAGAATATTAAAGTAAAGTATATCTTGTATGAATATTATTAAAAATTTACTTTTTAGGAAATTAACACACAATAATTATGTCTTACACAGCGGTATAATTGCTTGGATACAAGTTATTTGAATATAAGGTGTGATAATATCAAAATAAATGTAAGAAATATTTATCAAGGGTTCAGAATTCAAAAAGGACATACTCCGTTTCAACACATGAAACATTCTTCCTAGGGAGCTTATGCACATTCACAACCACATCTTTGTTTAAATAATATACATTTTATTTGATCTACTCGTAACTCTAATAAACTACCATACTTTGACCCTACCTATACCTATTTAGTGTGAGAGTGTCGTGGCCTAGTGGTTCAGCACCCGAACTCAGATCGTGGATTGTGTGGTCCCGAGTTCAAATCTGGCCAGAACCAAAACCAAACCAAAATATTTGTGTTCATAGTTAAATAACCGACGACTTACTCTCCAGTGATGGAAAACATCGATAAAAAAATATATTAATTATATTATAATTAAAGAAAAACTTCAGTGAAAAATAATAGTATATGTAAATCAAGTCGAAGAAAAGCGTTCGAGATTTAATTCTTTATCGCCGTGCGCTGACCAAACGGTTCGCTATCCACGAACAAAATGTTCAATAAAAATATTGGTTTTTATACGTTCTACAAAAAAGTCCGTGGTACTGTATAGCTAGCTTTTATATTTAAATCACTACAAAGGTATTTTTTGGTTAAATGAGAGATAGAAATTTACGTGAACTTGAGATGTCTTTTTCATGAACAAAACATGATTTTTGTACAAAATGAATGATTTTGTTATCAAGATGTATGAGGGGAGGTCTAAAAGTACGCGAAATGAAGGGATATGGTCACTTTTTACTAGCTGTACTAGTTAAAACATTAATTAAAGATTCCAGAAAGTTTAATTAAAATCTGGTTTTAATTTACTAAGATACAGGTCAACAAGCAAGTCGATCCGATAAAAAAATTGCACCATGGAAGTAAATGAGTTTCGCGCAGTCATTTGGCGAGTTTTTGGCTCTCTGTGATGAAATATTAAACAAAGTTTTAGATAGTTTTAGAAAATCCGGCGATGAAGAGGTAAAGAGCGCAATTTGGAGGACAAACACAAAATATTTTTATTCGAATGTATAAATTGTATTGATATATTTATACAAATATATTAGAGTGAGAAAGTGAGTGAAGGAAAAATATATTGATTAGAAAAAAAAATTTGAAACTTGGTGCACAACCAGTGGAGGTGGTACTGCACCAGCTACCACCGGGGGTGCAGGGTGGCGCTCATCACTACGAAAGACCTCGTAGCTAGGTCGTACACCGGAGAACATACGCATTCGCCACCAAGTCTGTTTGCGCATAAATCCGGATATGTTATCAAATGAACTAAGTCAAAAAAGTAATAATCTGTGAAGGAGAAACAAATATATAGATGTCTCTTTTAAACAAGAGCGTGGTAGAAGGCGTCGTGATTAGAAGCCCCATACAGAATTCTGTTAAGGTTAAACATTTGATTACTCTTTTTTTTGTCACCCGGAAAAAAATCCTTTATGAACTATCCCACTACCCGAGGGGTAGGCAGCCGTTGGGATACCGCACTAAAAAAACCAGGGTATAAATCACCGCTATGGTATAGGGCGATGTGGAGCCCAGTCGGCGGGAGCCTACGTGCCGGGCCTCCTCACGCTACAGGGGTATCCCGGTATATTTTTATCTTCTAAACCTGGTTCTGAAATTGTCCATTGATCTAATTATGGTTGAAAAAGGTAACTTAACTCGAGATTTCCTTTTAGATTACCGCCCGTTGAGTCTGGCAGAAAAACGGGAGAAGAGAAAACTGGCAGAACGTGAAAGAAAGAAAAGAATAAAAAATGATCCAGTTCTTTACGCAGAAATGTTAGAAAAAGATAGGCAAAATTATGCTAGCAGGAAAGCAGCAGGGAAAGTCCCCAGAATCTGTGAATTGCCTCCTAAAGAATGCAAGATAAGGAGGATGAAAAACAGAAAGAGTTCTAGGAAATATTACCATAAGCAAAAGAAACTACAGGACGATAGTAGTGTTTAGTAGTGAACTATTCAATGTAAAACAAATGTTACGAGTCTGGAAACAAAAAAGATGCGTCAGGCGAATTGTATCGAAATATGCCCTAAATAATGGGGCACATTTCGGTACAATTATGAGGAACGAAAAAACTATGAGGATTCTGAGCGTTTGAACTAAAAATTCCATTACTGTTTCTTGATGAGTATGAAGGAAAACGAGGTTATTAAAATTATAGTAATATGATTATTTTTTAATTTAGTCTAAGAATATGAAAGCTATTCAAATGCATTTTAATAATAGAAGAAGCTGTTAATGTAGAAAAAAATGAAAAAAGCGTTTAAAATGAGAAGTTAAATCGTTTTTTTTTGCATTGTTTGAATTTTGTCATTCTTCCTTTTTTGTATATTTTCAAAAACGTTATCCCAGGACCTTAATTTTGTTTTACGATGTCTGTTGAAGAAATACCTAACAGGCATATTTACCCAATACCCATAGCCATATTTACTTAAGTTTCTCATTCCAGGTCACCGCTGCAAGCAGAGGAAAGTAAAGCAAAGTCGGGCTGAAAGATTAGAGAAGAAAAGGTTGGCCGAGCGAGCGAGAAAGGCAAGAATCAGAAACGACCCAGTTAAATACGCCGAATTCCGAGAAAAATCAAAACTGGAATATCTTATAAAAAAGGCAAAGGGAAAATTAATTGATTTGAGCCCTTTAGAGCAGAAACGTTATAGAAGAAAGAGAAGGAAAGTGAATAAAATACAGTACCAGAAAAGGAAGCAAAAAAAACAAGAGCGTGAGAAATTAGAGTTCAGTCCAAAATTGAGCGAAAAAAAAGATTAAGCATTAACAATGTTCTTTAAAAAAAAACATTGTATTTCTACACGAACAACTACATTTTGGGAATGAAAAGGTTGCTGCGGCTTTTTCTGTTGTGAGCCATTTGTTTATTTAGTTTTTCTTAACCTTACAAGCGTTTTCTATGTAAGTAAAAGCCATCATCAAAATCACTTAACCAATGCAGCCTTTGGCAGCGATGAAGTTTACGCACAAGTAGAAAGTAAAATATCTCAGTTTTATGATAACGAAAATACAGGCATCATTCCTAAATGATTAATACATTATATTATATAGTAGACTATCTAATGTTCACTAACGGTATATTTTGTTTAGGCCACACTTTTTTTTTAAATCAAGATTACTAAGTTAGGTGCTATTTTAAATGAACTCAATCCATGAATGATCTCATTGTATTTTTAAACCCGAAATGTTATTATTTCTTTTTTCGAATTTTTTGGGCCATATGTCGAAAACCATCCTATCCTATCCATCTTTGGCATCCTATCCAAGGTTAGGCGGTTTTTCACATCGGCGCAGCTGCTCCAGTTATATAAAGCGTAAATCCGGCCATGTATGGAGTACTGCTGCCACCTCTGGGGTGGATCCGCTAAATACCAGCTTGCTGCTCTGGACTCGGTGGAGTCACGCGCCGTTTAGCTCATTAATGATCCGGCTCTCTCTGCCGGGCTGCGGGATATAGAACACTGGCGCAGCGTTGCTAGCCTGTCGGTGTTTTACAGGCTTTATTTCGAGGAGTGTGCAAGCAAACTGCATGAGTTGGTTCCGCCATCTCCTTTACACCATCGGAGCACAATACGCACATTAGCCTTCCACCCGCACGTTGTGGATATTCCAGCCATTCGCACAAATCGTTTTGCGGACTCCTTCATAATGCAAAGGAGTGGAACTCGCTGCCCGCGCATGTGTTTCCAAACCAATACAATCTGGGTATCTTCAAGACAAGAGTGAATAGGCATTTACTAGGCAGACATGTAACATCATAGATCGCATCGTCACTTACTATCAGGTGCGATTGCGGTCAAATTACTGTCTAGTCCTGAATAAAAAAAAACCATAAAAAATTACAAAAACATTTTTTTACCTGGCAACCCGCAAGCAGCACCATCTTTATGATCTCCTAGTACATTGCAACACTCTCAAAAATAGGCAACACTGGAAAAAACCCAAAAAAACAGTTCGAAAATAAACCTTATAATTTGAAACCTTCCATATAAAGAAGGTTCTAGTTTAGCTCTGATAATGAAGACTTGCATGTTTTAAGTATCGAGAAAAAAAGAACTTTTTGAGCTGAGCGCTTTTGGTATCGAAATAGTTTTTTGTCTGCAAAACAATGATTAGGTATCTAATGTTTCTATTCTCAAAATCAAAGTCCCTTGAGTTTGAAATTTAAAAATATCTTCTGTACATTGTTCCGTTCTCTGTTAAACTGGTACCTCTCTTTAAAATTGACTAAGAGATTGCCCTTAGGCGTTTAGTCCGCCAATTGTACTTTATTAGTGTGTGCAAAAAATATATATATAAACAAGAAATTGGTCTGGTTATTATTAGCCGTCTAATTATTTGATTCCTGTACAGAGATATTATTTATGGTAATTTAACGCTAACACATTTACTGAAGAATATAATAAACCGAAAAAAAACCTGTTTTTCTCTCTAACGTTGCCTTTCAAAAACACGAAATCCTTGGAATCCCTAGAGCAGGTGAATTAGTGTGAGTACGACATAATTATGGCAGAGAACTGATGACCGTTGAGCCAGAAAAAATCATAAATGAAGACGTCTTCGTGACAGTAGCATGACACTTCAGGTTATTCGGAGGGCCTCTAATGCCGCAGTATCTGAGTGCATACGTGCCTTTAACCGACCGCTTTGGAATTCTATGGAGGCATATGTTCAGCAATCGGTGGGCTATCAATAATTAAATGTTTTTAAAAAATATTTGAAAACATTTTAGATAACTGTTTCTTCGAAGAATGTATACCACGCCCTGCAGGCCGGCTTAGTCGAGAAGAGAAGCTGAAACAAGCCAGGGACCGACAGCGTGAAAAATACGCAAAAATAAACGAAGATCCCGCCCTACACTTGCAGTTCAATTAAAAAGAACACCAGAGATATCTTAGGAGGAAAGCGGAGGGGAAACTTCTCAGTGTACGTGACATGACGACTCGCGAACAAAAACGCGTGAGGGAGAGGCAAAGAATAAATACAAAAAAACATTATTATAAAAAGAAAGGCTTCATTAAATAGTCTGTTAAAATATTATATAAATATATTGTTTAGTGAAAAAAAATATTCTTTTTTTTTATCAATCTGCTTATGATCCCTAATTCTAGTCTTTTTGTCCAGTTCACGATGGCATACGGAGCTATTCTAGTAAAAGTAAAAGTAAAATTCATCACCAATTCCCCTTCTTTTTCACTCTTGGCACTCTCAGAGAGCTTCGTGGCCTAGTGGTTCAGCACCCGAACTCAGATTGTGAATCGTGTGGTCCCGAGTTCAAATCTGGCCAGCACTAAAATCTTTGTGTTCATTGTTAAATATCCGACTTACTCTCCGGTGATGGTAAAACATCGATAAAAAAGCGAATCAACCCGGATAACGGCGGAAGGCTCACCACCTACCACGTTGGGATCTAATACCACTGGTGAAAAAGTGGGCTTTCTGAGTGTTCCGTTCACCATGACGACACAGTCACTTGCCTCTGACTACCCCGTTTGGGATAAAGTCGTGACGGTATGTATAATAAAATATGTATTTTTCATTATCACAGGTGCTTTGATTCGTATGGTAAAGGGCGGGACTAATTTGAAGATGGGAGATTTCCTGTACAATCGAAAGACAAGTGCAAAGTACAACCAGTGGAGATGGTACTGCACCCGCTACCACGCAGGCTGCAAGGTGGTCCTGCTCACCACCAGGGGCCACGTGGCCACTGATATTGTTGGAAACCATACGCATCATCCGCCGAAACTGCGCCGTTTGCCCTCAGGATTTATCGTTATTTAGGTATGACTTCGAATCGTGTGTTTGTGTGTGCAATCATCTTCAGAAGAAGTGTTATGCAGAAATGGAGTTTATCACCAAACTGTAAACCAGAGTGTTCCTAAATTTTTATTTTCTCAAGCTCTAGCTAAAGATCCACGCGGAAAATGCGCGTTCTTCTGCATAGCGTTTAGGTGCAAGTTCTTAGCCGACTTCAGGCAGCAGTAGCAGGCGACGCGACCTGACGTCGCGACTCTACTGGTTTCTATGTGGTTCTAACTCGTCGACGACCGGCAGACGTCACAGTCGCTCTACCGCAGGTCAGTAGAACCGCCGACGCTGTGTAGTGATAACGTCGTTAACGGTTTCGGAGTCATGACTGAAGCGGCATGACGTCACGACGTGTCGCTGCGACATAAAGCGGCTACACGTCATCTGCTGCTGCTGCGTGGAGTCGGCTACGGAATCATAATTACCTTTTGGATCGCTACTATTTATCTTATATATTCTATTTTGTGACTTTCTGTTTTTTAATTGATTTTTTGCGTTTTTTTCGTTGTTTTGTTTTATTTTATTCTATTTTATTATTTTTGACGATCTTATTGTGCAAATCCATTGTTTGAACATAAACCAATGTAATTTAATGTGTATTTTTATAATAAGAAAATAAATAATCTAATCTACTATTTGTTTTTTTATTAACTTTTGTTACAATGGTTTTCTTCACGTTACAATGGTGTTCGATTGTTGAATTAAAGCTTTGTTAAACATTATGAATAATAAACATTAATATGACTTTCCTATTGAGTATTTTGGACTTGAAACTTGACTTAAAAATTTTGCAAGGAACTATTTACCCAAATAAAACGAAAAAAAAATACGTAGATTCAGGTTTTCAATACCGATTTTTTTTCAGGAGTACAAATAGAGATGTCCTCGGGAACTTCAGTATTACTCTTAAACCACTACACATACAACCGGAAGAGTAAAATCAAGTCGAGGAACTGTTGGAGGTGGTACTGCACCAAGTACCATAGAGGATGCGTGGCTGCACTTTACACCACTGAGGAGTTGGTGGCACTGGAATTTAAAAATGGACATAACCACGAACCCCCTAAACTTCGGCAAACAATGCTAGGGTTTTATTTAGAGGTCTGATAAATTATTGATCATTATTGGCCATATTGTTTTCTTATATTTACGCGAACACTAAGTAACTACTACACATTGAAATGAAACAACTTTAATGATTCTCCTTGCGGAATTTATATTTTTACATTTCATAATCCTTTACAGCAGTCGTGATCACGGGATGACACAGATGTTATCAAGAAAGTAATTATTTACATATCAACCGACACTCGACTACCGTCATTTTCGCATTCACGCAGAAAGAACCAACCGTATCTTGAAGTCTTCTATTAATAATAACTAGTAATATCTAGTAATATTCTATTTTAAATTGAAAAAACATCTAAAGAAGGGCGGCGAAACTCGCCTCCATATTTTACAGAAACGTTACCAAACGGAAACATGTTAAATAAATAGAGTTAAATTTGTTGAATTTATTTCCATATAATCAGGATTTTTTAAAGAAGGCAGGTCAAAGATAAATTATTCCCGATTTCAATGAAACAAAACTTTTCTGTAGTGCAACAAAAAGTGCAAAAACTAAACGGTTTTATTTCCTGTGAGAGTATTCCAATCTACGCAGAAGTTTTCAATCATGGAATTAATTTTATTTTCAATTTGTGTTATGGTAAGTTATATTTTAACTGTCTTGACCTATTTTAATTAAATAAATACACTATAATGAAAATTTTAAAGCCACATAATTGTATTTTGAATGTATTCAAGTGCAAAGTGAAAAAACAAACTGACAAAGAGGCTGTATGGTAATATACTTCTTTGCCTTTTGCCCATTGTTGTCATCAATGTCAATATTGTCAATGTCAAACGAATCACTCACATTACGTTACGTTTAATTTTTATTATTTTATTGTTTGTAACAGTTTTTTTTCGTTTTCAACAAATAATCAAACTGTAAGAGAAAGTAGAATCCCTCCAGAATTACCTGCACCACCTGTTGCAGAAAAACATAATCAAATTGAAACCCAGCAAGCAAATAATAAAGCAAACACTCAAATAGCTCTTAGAACAACAAGAAGAGCAGCTGCCTTTGCTGGCCGTTGCTTGTTTCCAGAGTGTGATGATCGGGAAAAACTTCATGTACCTGAGTCTATACACAGAAGGGTAATACTTAGTAGACTTTAAGTAGTACAAGGGAGTGAAGCCATTTTAGGATATTATTGTTATTGTGCTGCTGGAAATCATACAGTTGGGTGTTGCTCGCACATAATGCCCATTTAATGGTACATGGGGTACGCTTGTCATCCGGATCATTTCGGAGCTCCTGCTGCATTCTTGAACCACTTGTAAATTATTTAAATAAATGTACATAAATAAGTTAATATGATTTTCATTTCAAAGCTAACGTAGCAGTAAAACTTAAATAAGCCTCATACTGAGCTTAACGAACTTAATATAAGTACACCAGAAATGTACTTCTTTTGTTCTTTTTTTTTATATTGCCCGTCAAGATGACCTCACTCCACCTGGTGGAAAGCTGTCGTGAGGTCCAGATATGAGATTGACCAGCCCAGTCATTCAAACGAATCACTGGGCTGGCCATCCTCACCTTGAAGGCCTTTGTCTTGTTCTATAGTTTTGTGATGATGTGATAAGGGCAACGGGTGACAGATCGCTCGTGCCGCGCACCGATGCGGCACGAGCTATACGCGTATTAGAAGAAGCACGCGGCCGTACTAACAAACTCGCAGTGCGCCTTTGCATGGGATGAGGATGTGGTGGATGAGGCCCATCGAGGGTTCTCATTGCACGTATCATGTAGCGCTGTTGACTGAACAAGCTCGTTCGTACACCCGCGACGGGACCCGTCGCAAAGACGTGGGCCCGTCTGGGAGGGCGCGGAGTCCGCCTTCCCACGACGGTCATCCGCGCAATACTCCGGAACGGAACACTTTGCATGAAACCGTGCCTAGTCGGACAATATGCGAATATTGTACGTTGCATTGTAGTGGAACATGTATCCATTCTGACTGATGTGTAAGCATCAGTATCATTTTAATAATTAAAAAATGATTAAAAACCAGCGATTTAAAATATAACCTCACTACATTCGCCTTATAGCTTTAATATCTTTTTAACCCCAGCTTTAAGAGAGTTAAAACAATTAACTTTTTTGTTAGTCTAGCGTAGTTCTAAAAACATCTACCGATTTCTTTTATGTACGTGGCCCGTAAGTATGGGTCTGAAATTACACGGAAGTTCGCCGTCCTTCTTTCTATCAAATAGTTAGTAGCATATTCCGTAAAGTTGTTACATTTCAACATTATTGGCCAATTCGGATAAAGTTAAAATCGAACCATTGAACTGAATGATTAAGATTACAGCATGTGTGTGTGTTTAGTAGACTTTACCTTTTTTTTGCGTCAGGAAATGCATTTAGGCATTCCCAAGGCCCTGGGTTCGGGACACCTGGGATATGTGGGACTCGGAACTGCTGGGAAAGCAGAGACCCCTACCCACTAAAACCTGACGGTGGTCATCTTCGGCGCAGAATCGAAGGGACCCGGGATCCCCAACGAGGGAGAGACTCCTCGCAGGGAGACTTTACCTGACTTCTTACCATTGAGAAAATGCTGTGAAGTAGGACATAGTGTACAATGAATACTCGATCTAATATATCTTGCTAGACTTAGGACTATAGGTTTTACACGAACATGTGAATGCTAGAAACTTTTGAGATTATCAGACTGATTTTTACAGAACCCTCGTGAAAATAAATTTTGTAAGTTTGTTTAATTTTCTATCCTGATTTATAATTAAATAACAACGGACACAAACATTTTCAATGTATTTTATTTCTGAAGCAGTTTTTAAAGGCACCAAACGTGGACATTCTAGCAAAGTCCTAAAAGTAGCACACCGTAGATACTCGTACCTAAAGGACTACTGTACCGGCTTAAAAACTAGATGGCGCTGTAACAGGAGAAATTACGGCTGAAAGGCTGTCATATTCACAGTTGATAATATAACACGGGTATCTTCGCCAGTTAAAAAACAATCGGACTACTTTTGGACGCTTACTGTAACGTCACAATAACGTTTTAGTGATGGAAATGCCCAATTTATCAAATGATTTTCAACCAGTTAATTAACAGTGGAGTGAAAAAAATATAAACCTTTCCTTAACGGTAGTGTGCCGACTTAAAGAAGCAGTGTCGAATAAATTGTGTTATCTACTTGACTTATTAATTTTTCTCTATAAATATACCTAAAAACTGATATGATCCGCGGACTGACTTTAGTCAACTGATTAACTAACAACGAAACCAAACATTTGCCATGTGTTTTTTTTCAGAAGCGGTATTTGAAATAACTAATCGTTGCAAAAACGGCAAGGTTCTCAGAATAGGACATCACAGATATTTAAAGGACTACTGTAACGGCATTAAAACAAGATGGCGCTGTAGTAGAAAAAATGGCGGCTGTAAGGCATTTATATTTACAGTTGATGATGTTATTGTTAGAACTGGGGGGCCACACAGTGAACATACTTGAAACCACATACATATATACAATAATAAAATATAATGCGAGTTCTCTTGCTTGTATGAAAAACAATCGTGCTACTCTTTGACGCTTACGACTTTGACGACACGATTGGCGTAGTTCGGTTCGATTCCCGGTCGGGTCAATTCAGGAAACGATCTTTTCTGACCTGACTCGGGTCTGGGTGTTCTGGAAGACGCCCCTGGCTTAATTCCCTGTCTGGTACCTCGTAATACAGGGATAATAATCCCTACTTCGTGACCACGACAAGTGGTCTGTTGTCTGGTGCATATTTATATTTATATACGCTTACTATGACGTCATAATGGCGCTTTTGTTGATGGGAATTCTACGATACTCAATCTATTTTGATCAAGGTAATGAACAGTGGATTGATTCACTTGATTTTGACATCCGTTGCCGTCGCGGTAACGCGCGCTGACTAAATTAAGCAGGGTCAAAATCTTTTTATTATTTGACTTATGACTTTGGCGACCGTGCTGTGTCCCCTCAGCACGGTCGAGAGAACGAGAGAATTGAAAAATAGGTATTTATAAAATCTATGGCTGTCTTTTGGTACACAAAATCGACGTTTCGTAGTCCCCTGATACCATTTCGAATAGTTGACCTATTGAGTTACTTTTTTCATTCAAAATTAAATAAGGACTGCGGCCGTGTTCCTATGTTTTCTTTTTTTAGTCAAATTATTTTTCTTGTTGTTTGAAGACAGCGGTAAATCTGGCTATGTTTTTCGATTTTTGAAGGTTCATATCTCGTTTTATAATTAATTTATTTAAAGAAAACATGCTAATGGTGGCAATAGATTTTTTGGGTAAAAAATATTCCTCTACTAGCAATACCCAGGGAGGAAACAGGGTTAAAAAGGGTTTACAGGGGTAGCGTTTGTATGGAAAAACGGCGCTTCTGTATCCTCTTAATGCTAAAATCATAATTGTGATAAGCTGACTTAACTGATATAATATATTCAACCCATAAAAAAGTAAATTCGTATTTTTTCTTAAATTTCCATCACGATTTTAATTAACTAACAACGAACACAAACCTTTGAAATATGTGCTTTTTTTCAGAACCGGTATTTGAAATAAATAAACGAGGCAAGAATGGCAGGGTCCTCAGAATAGGAAATCAGAGATACCTAAAGGACTACAGTTCTAGTACTAAAACGAGATGGCGCTGTGTTAGGAAAAATTACGGATGTAAGGCTTTTATATTCACAATTGATGATGTTATTGTTAAAAGTGGAGGACAGCACAGTGACCACATTGGAACACGGGAAGATGATTTCTTTATGTAACAACATTAACTACTTTTTTGTCATTTGATACAATTTATTGTTATTTTTATTAGGCCTGTTACTAACAATTTTCCCATTTAATTAGTCATCATCATCAGGTTAAGTTATTTCTACTGAACGTGGGCCTCCCCCAATGCAAATGGCCCCGTTCCTCATCGTAAATGAGTTTCGCATCCTTTTCCTGTTTCCTGTCAGCAACAGTTCTCAAGTAGTTAGTACACATGGCCGAAATGCTGTTCGCTGAAACATGGTCTCCACTCATATCAATAACATATTCACGCCTACGCTGATGCAATGTACTCGTATGTTCAATAATTATATTTTAATGTTTGTTTTTTTCTATTACTTATTGTACGAGTACTATATTAGGTAATAGAAACTTTTTCAATTAGTACTATGAGTATTAAAAAGAGTCGAAGTGTGTTCATAATTATTTTAGTCTCATTCACTTGCAATACACGTTGCCTGATAGTTTTCAGAAAGAGTACAGCAGAGTAAGTTTGCTAAATGTGTTTGTAAACCACTTTAAACCTAATTAGATTAACATCACTTGTTTTAATGCTAATGTCTTGTTTTGCAGTACAATTCGCTAACAACAAGCAGGGAAAACGCGTCGCCTTGGTGTCCGGATATACCTTTTACAGATGTAACAAAATATGTAAAGGAGAAGGTGGCATGTGGAGGTGTACCCATGGGTACCCATGTAAAGCCAGATTCAAGGCCAGTGATGAGGGAGAGATCTTGAGAATCACGTCGCTCCAGCACACACACGAGCCGCCATTCGTCATTATACATGACGGTTTTTTGTATAAAGTCACTAAAAAAAGGATGATTATGTAGCTTATTTTAGGGCAGGAGTCATTTTATGTAAAGTCTGAATTATTTTTACTGCTCACTATTTAACAATAGTGTGTATAACGGGTGTAAAAAGACGCTTAACGAAGCCGACACCTACGTATTCTGCACATCGTCAGGTCCATTTTTTCCTTCCAGACCATACCTAGGAACTCAATAGTTACCAAATAATTGAAGGTCAAGGTAAAAAAAAAAACTTAAGATTTTGATGAAAACAAACTCTAATCATCATTACTCAATTTTTGTCTTAAGAAACGTGATCAAAATTTCAAGTATTTCCTAAAAAGAAATTGCTTCAAAACATTCAACTCGCAATGTACATCGTGCGTACCCCTTGATTATACGTAACAGCCACGCACAAAAGCGTAGGAGCGGTCTGTTGCACGCGTTACATTGCGTAGTCCGTTTTTAGGTTTAAAATTGACACCTAAAAAAAAATTTGTTCCCCATCAATTTTTTTTTTTTTGTGACTTGATTTAATGGTCTGAGTGCGTAGATGCCGGCTTCAGTATGCGTCTTTTTACACCGTGTTTTCGTGACTGCATTTCCGACTACTTTTTTTGTGTAAATTGTTCATGTAAATTATGTAATTTATTTATTTTCTAATAATAAATAGTAGTTACAAGTGTGATATACACTATTTCCTGCACCAATGTAGGAAAAGTTACTTACATGATTGGATTGCTAAATGATGTTTGTTGTTTGTTGAACTCAATTTTTTTTTTTATATATATGTGAATTTACGTTTTATATTTCTTTTAGATATGTAGGTTTACGACTTAGTTTTCAAAAAAAAATGTGTAAAAAAAAACTGTAATTTGTATGAGAAGTTCAACATATTTTTTTTCCTAACTGAGATATATGGTTAGCCATCTTATTTTTTAATTATGGCATATTCATTTAAGTACTTTACAAAAAAATTATCTTAGGTCTAGAATTTAAAATTACAAGTAATTTAAGAAATTTAATAATAAATTGGAAAACATTTGAGGCCCTGTAAAATTTACAATGTTAAGCTTTTATTTTGTTTTTTGTCGATGAATTTAATCCTAGTTCACAGCCTTTAAGCTTTTTTCACTATGAACAGGTCACATTGTAAATTGTTGTTTTTGTTGCCAAATCCCCGCATATTATAAATGAGAGAGTAAGAGCGTAGTATAGCCGAAGTAACATTGATTGTTATAATCAACAGATAAACATTTTACTCGTTTTTTTAACTTTACTATTTATTGTATAGTGTGTGGTATGTATGTCAGTGTATGGTGTATATTTGAATTCACATGGTTTAGCCATGGGAAGAGACTAAAGAGATAAATAAACAAGTATAAATGGAGCAAGCAAAAGGCTCAGACGACAATCTCAGACTTGTTCAAGACGTTCTTATGAATGGTTAGGTCAAGTTTTCTATTATTATAGGTAAGATTTGCTATTTTCGGGCAAAGTCGAGAATAGTACTTATGCAACAGATAATACTTATAAATACTCAATAATAAAAAAAACTCGTATTTTATAAACAGATCTCTACGACATAGACTTCTAGACTTTTAAACTAATTTTGTAACTTCAGGTGTCAATAAATATAGGAAATTAAATTCAAAAAATGTGCATTCATTACCTGAAACCACATTGTAGATTACTACACTCTATTCTTACCGTTGATTACATACTCAGACGTTAGGCCTAAAGTAAAGTTTACCTTGAAATACATACCAGAAACAATCCAGATACCTACAACTCTTACAAGCAGCCAAACTGCACAAATATCTGCTTCCTTAATGCACTGAAAAGGCAGAACCTACATCTGTCACAGCAGTATCCAAGTAATAGAGTGGATCATCATTGCCACTTCCGGACTTTCATTTAAAAAAACACACAAAGCGCAATTTTTTTACCATGAAAAATGATTGCAGTCAAATTTCCGCCTCTGGGCGTCAGGGGAATGTCAACTAGCCGCCAAGATCATGTGTTTTACGCCGTTAATACCTTATTATCGTAGGGTTTTCTTAAAAGTTTGGTTTAAAGAGACAACCCAGACAAACCTGCATAGTTAGAACACCCGGGAACTAACATCCACCGAGTTATAGCCCAGGTAACTCCCGAAATTTGCGAAAATGGCTTCGAAAATTACGGAGGATGTCCAGAGGCGGAAATTTGATTGTAGTAATTTTTCATAATAAATGTTATTACATGAACAAAAAACTAAAGAAAATAGCTTATTGTGTTTTTTTTTAAATAAAAGTTCAAAAGCTTCAATAGGATCATCCTTCATAACAGTGATTGGTCTTTGCTTTATTTTCATTAGGTTAAGTTTGACATTTAGGAGCAAGCTACTTTAAATGTTACATAAGTGGGTGCAGGTAAGGTACAAGTTCTTTATTTCTTTAAGGCGGCGTATATCGTAATCGTTGAATCATTTTTGTTGCAGTAAAATTTGTCTGGAATAAGTCCGGTAAACAACTCGCTATCATGAAAGGACATACTTATTACTGCGGTCTTAAGGGATCCAAGAATAACATTTGGCGTTGCACCCGATGGGGCAGCTGCAAGGCACGCTTCATCATGACCGTCTTCGGAGAGCTGATTCATGCCAACCTAGAGCATATGCACCAACCTCCACTGTTTATCATCAGGGATGGCGTCTACTACAAGATTTGAAGGTAGAATTCAGTAGAGTGTTACTGTGTCATGAGATATTCGAATATACCGACCGCATACTTGCCACTGTGATAATAGTAACTATACACAATCAACAGTGGTCTTGCTTTCAAGGTGACCGTGTTTTTGTTATGAAAAACTACAGTGATTCTGTACTTATTATTGTTAGTAATTAAATGTTTATGAATAAATACACAATATTTATTATCGCTATTTGTTTTGTGATTTTTGGCGGTTATTTTTATTAAGCATGTAAAACCATCACGGCTGTAACATGGCGAAAACCTGGTTTTAGTTTGTACTGGGCTTTTTCGCAGAACGTCTACTTCGCAAAATCTCTCTTTCACAGAATGTCGCTTCAGCAAATGGTCGCTTTCGTATAATGTCTCTTTCGCAGAATGCCTCTTTCTCAAAATGTCGCGATAGGGACTTCAGGGTACGGGACGCACCGAACATCAGGGTATCACGGTGGGTGTAGAAGACACGTGTGCCATATATCTCCGCCTGGTGCGTTACTGAGGTAATAAAATATTCGACCGGCTATTATGCGTAATGATAGAAGTTCTACCTTCAGCGCCGAAGGTCTGTTTTCGATGCTCACCCAATACTAACATTTTTCTGAGTAGCTCATGCTGTGTTTCTAACTATTTATTTGGAAATATTTCAGTTTATTTATCAGCTTTTTATACCCATTGTACAAGCTCTGCTTGGCTTGGGGTCAGATGACCTTGGTGTATGATGCCCTTATTTGTTCATCTGACTTCTTACTAGTCTTACTAATCTTACTTACATACTAAATATACTATACTAAATAAAATAAATGCGAAAGGAATTATGTATGTTTGTTATTGTATGTGTGCCTTTACGCAAAAATTCATATAAAACTTTACAGCAATACAGCTTAAACATTAGAATAACACATTGGCTACAATTTATAAAGATTTTATGTAATTTGGCCATGACATATAAACGATAACGCGGGCAAAGCCGCAGGCGGAAAGCTGGTTTAATTTATATGTTTGACGAGTGAAATGAAACTCATATATTACGATACGATACTTTATTTCATAACTCTTGCGAAGACAATGTTAATCAAATAGCTAATATTTATGCAATATTATATAGAAAGCATGTCAGCGGAAAAGAATTGCCTGTTGAATGGCTTCATATTTTACTAGGACGGTCGGAGGAAGACCATGAACGTGTGGCAGTACTGGCAGTGTACCTAGACGAAGAAGAGCAGAGCTAGGCTCGTCATCACTAAGCTTCAGAAGCGGATACGATGCTGCCACGCATGATAACTATACATGACGGGGTATTGTTTAGATTTCCGCAGTCAGTTCTATCCGGGCTATTAATATTTGTGAAATATATGAAACATTACATTTATTATACAAATTACCTTTAGATTGTTCAGTTCTGAATTTTGTTAAATTGTCCAACCCACCACGCTTATACTTACAAATAAGATAAATGTCAATAAAATCCGTTCAATTAGTTGCTGTTGAACGTGGAGTCGGTGTCAGCCAATGTAGGTTTGTACCTACCTACATACATACGTAAACGTGAGATGTAAAAAATAGGTATATTGTAGTGTTTTCTTGGCTGACACCGACTCCAGCAATAACAATCATTGTACCTTCATTATATTATCGAATAATTTTTAAAAGAATACGGAATTTTTTCTTTACTTATCAGTGCTTTGTTTTGGAATAGTTTTTTTGAAGTTGTTTTTTTTTTAATTTTTTTTGTCCAAAAATGGTTTATGAATCATGTTTCGTCTTTCAGTTGAGTGGGCTCGTAACGTCAAAGGGGGAGATACCCTCATAATCAACGGCTACTCCTTCTACTGTCAGCGCAGGTTCACGAGGTCCGACCAGTGGTATTGCACGTTTGGCAACTGCAAAGCCAGGGTCACCATGGATAAGCACAGATCCATCATCAGATCACACCTGATACACCTTCATCCAGCCAGGAAATACTTCATCAAAGACTCAGTGTATTTTAGGTTATAAATAAAGATCATGAAGTTTACTTTGTAGTTTATAATGAGTTTATCTCCAATCTCAAGGAGTTTCAATCGACAAATTGCTGTAGTTTATTATCGTAGTTCACTTCAAGTAAACTCGTGGTAGGGGTAGTGATGAAATTCTCTTTCGGGATACTGGCCATTTACTAAGAAGTGCTTTTTTATATCTTAGTATTATAAAATAGATTAAGACATTTAGGCATTTCAAAAATGTTAAATGGTTTTCATTCACAGTGCAATGGGCTCGCGGCATTGATGGTAAGCAGATTCTGATCGTCAACGGCTACACCTACTACTGTCAGCGGAAAAACCATAGCACCAATAACTGGTGCTGCACCAAGAACTCCAAGTGCAGAGCTCGTGTGATCACCACCAAGGATAACTACATCATCCGTGGCTCCATAGAACACAACCATGAACCTGGGGAATTTACTATCAGAAATGGGATTTATATCAAGATAGGTAAAGGATAAAGTGGGTCAAGGTTTATCAAGCTATCACTTTATATACAAAGCAAGCTTTTGTACTTTTATACTATGATTGACTGTACGTACAGTGTACAGCTGCACTCCTGCTGAGACCTAGTGTGGTCCCAGTTGGAACACCATCTTTGTGTCATGTCATGATAATTATTTTAATATATAACAACGTTATCAAAAGGCATTGAAAAAAATTAGGGCCAAGTTTTGGTGCTATGAATTGATTTCATATTGATTTTGTGTTTAAGTGGATGTTTTGTGAATTACAAAGGATTATGTGAAAACAAGAATTTTGTTTCAAATTCCTTGTTGTGCGAGTTTGAGATTTTGTATAAACATGTTTTAATTCTTCCCCTCTTACCTGGCCCGTTATCCGCGCAGGTTTCTGCGTAGTGGTTGTAGCAGTAAACAATAATCATGCCATTCTTACAGGTTGTATAGTACGCAACAAAAACGGGAATGAACTTTTTCTAGTTAATGGATACACTTTCTATAGGCGGTTACGGCTGATCACGAACGACCACTGGAGTTGTACTCAGAACAAGAGCCAGCAATGCAAGGCACGGCTTATCTCCACTAAAGAAAACACCATCATCCGTGCCTTTGTAGATCACAGCCATTCGCCTCCCAATTTTACAATATTCAAAGGCATCTATATTAAGTTGTAAATTAATCATTCACTAAACGAATACATTTGGTTATATTTTTTGTTAAGATTTACTTTTTATGATAATTACATTTCGCCCTTTTTAACGCTAGTTTTTCACTATCACTTGCATGACACCTAAAAGTAAATTGTATCAAGACTACGGCAAGTGTTTTACTATTACTTCTCAGTCTATATGAAACACTTTTACATTTAAAAAGTTAGTATCATTAATGCTCCAAAATTTCCTATCGTTTTTAGCTACTACAGGGATTATAGTACACAATATGCAAGGAAAGGAAATCTTCATCATCAATGGGTTCCCCTTCTATAAGAGACTGAAGCTTCAGCATAAGGACCACTGGAGTTGCACCAACAAGAACAGATACGCCTGCAAGGCTCGACTCACCACCTCAAAGCAGAATGTAGTTCTGACAGCATATTTAGATCATGGTCATCCTCCTTCAAATTTCTCCATAGCCAACGGGATTTACAAAAAAGGAAGGCAAAATATCACACGCAAAATAAACTACGGATATCTATATCATGACGACGATTAGGTTATATTTTGTTATCACTGGTTAGTTTTTAAATATTTATGACATATTAATACGTTCAAGTTGTCACAAATAATAATATAATAAATATGCTTTGGGTTTTGGTGTTTGATTGTTAACTTTTTTACATTACATTTTTTATCTAAGTTATTTTTAACACTACTTTAAGAATGTAATTTAACTTTACTTTAGGAAAATTATACTTTTATTAATTTTATTTTTTACTTTTACTTGTTACTGTATTGCTTTTCATCTCAGTGGCAATGCCACGTCTCCCCAACTATTTAATAGGATTTGATATACATATTAATACACAAATCATACACTTTCCTTAATTAAATTGGCTTGGTGTACCGTCGACCGTACATAAGGTAAGAACTTATAAACAAATTAAAGATTGATCGACTGATGGACAGACCACCGATAAGCTGTAATTTTTTTTGCTTAAATCTATTATATTTTACAGGATCTGATGCCGTCCAATTAGTACGCAATAAACAGGGAAGATACATTTCATTGGTGCAGGGATATAGTTATTACAAGAAGGCCAAATTGCAGTATAAAGACAATTGGTGCTGCATCAACAAAGGTAAGAATAATTGCCGGGCTCATCTCGTCACCACCAAAGACCTGGTCATCATCAGAAGCCGATTGGAACATAAGAATCCTTCTTAAAATTACACAATTGTGAATGGCGTGTGTACTACACAGCTTGAATCATTTTACGCATCTACGAGTAAATATCGTACCTAAATCTTAAAACGTTGTTTTGAAAGGAGAGAGAATCAAGTAATGCAATTTCCGAGTTAAGGTTTCTCTAAGAAGAAGTTTATAACAAGTATCCTCTAGTACGTTTATTGTAAAGATGCGTAAAGCAGTTCACCCTTACACACAATCCACCGCGGTCTCGTACAGTTCGGTATACAAAATGCCTCCGTCCTCGGACTTTATTTCACTGTTAACATTGATCCTATTGGTAAGTAAAATAGTAACGGAGTCTACGTTAGTGATTTATTTTTGATAGGGTATTGATACGTCGAACGTTAATGCCTAAACTAAAGGGTGTCTCAGTGAGAGGGCATTTTTTATTTATTTAATTAAAAACACGTATTTTATGTTTTTATTGGATTGTAAAGAAGACATGTCATGATTAAGAATAAAACATCCGGCAAATGGCCACCATGAAACAATCGACTTAAGCTACAAAGATTTCCAGAACACGTTATCTCACGAAATTCTGATGTCAACTGACCACCAAGATCGTGCAATTTAACGCCGTGCGATTATTTTCTATAGGGTTTCGTGAAATCTCGGGTGTATGCGAATAAACCAGAAACAATGCCTAACCTCAAATCAGAGATCCAACGCGTCATCTGTGAGATAGAGCCACATCTCTGCGAAAAAATCATGGAACATGAAAAAAACATAACTGCAATGGCCTGTCATCAAAGCCGTGGGTCCCTTTTGCCGGATATTTTATTCCATACTTATTCGCAACATGTCTTCTTCAAAATCCATAAAAAATACATAATTTATATCATGAATGACAATGACAGCTTTCAAGCATTCTGTCTGGAACATTTAATTAATTTTGCACGAAAATACTTCGAAGTTGCTGAAAAGTGAATAAAAAGGCAACTTTTTAGAGCCCATTCCGTCTCTGTGCGTGTGGGCAAGTCTGTAAGAGAGTGCAGAGGTCAAATCCTTGTTTACTGGTTTATTTATATTTTGGACGTTACAAAGGACGCTAACGACGCGAAGTGGTTGCCTAGCAACATTACTGCTGCAGCCAATAGGACCAACTTCCTTCTGCGGTCACCGGGCAACCTATTTCCATCAATGCAAGACAATGACGGCTACGTCAAGTCAAAGGGGTATGGGTAATATTGGCGTCATTTTTAAAATTAAGCGGTCACTCACCAAACCTTATTATTATGAAACCACATATCGAGGACTTTATATGGAGGACATATAGCTAAAGTATATCGGAGCTGAGATATAAGGTATTGTATTTTAAGTAACTACTCAATTGAACTTGATCCAAACCAAGGAAAAGGTAAAAAAGCGTCATTATTTATAATCATTAATACTGGTTACAAACATGCGACGCAATTAGGATTCAAAAAGGCTAGTTTTCAGGGGCCAGGTGCAATTTTAGGCAAATATTGTTCTTATATTGTGGTTAAAAAGACTTGCAGGTGTTTTTCCCGTGTAATGTCTCTAACATCGACGGTTAAGAATCAACACCTCCTATTCACATATTGACTAATAGAAAATGTCTTTTTGATGTCATTGACGTTAAGGTCGTTTTTCGTGATAGCTCGTGTTCCACATCCTAATGCCAAATACTTAACATCTACTGCTTTGTAAACAATATTATCAAAATGGATATCTAACTTGATGAATTGCAGGAAGTACTTTTATCCGAAAAATATACCCAACATTCCTGTTGGGTAAGGTAAGGTTTTTCGCTTTTAGATGTGCCCATCTTAAAGCGAAAAACCTTCCTCTCCTATTTTTGCATCCTTTTTAACAGCTGTTAGGTGAGATTACCTCCAAAAAAATAAGATTTCAGAACCATTATTTTAGTGGAACTAAGGCAAATAATAATACTTTAAGAAATTATATCTCGGCTCCGATATCACAAAGAACAATTCGGATCACTCAGATATGTTTCCTTATTAAGGTGCTATAAAATAGTGATGAAATGATTGCTGGTCTCTAATATAAAAATGACGCCACGGGTCCATAAAAAGTTACTCAAACCCCTTTTGTACTATTTTTATAGTACAAAAAATTAGTTATGCTTGTAAATGTATTTATAGTGAGTGATAATGAAATATATAATCAATTGTAATAATATATTGTATTGGATGCCATGTCACAAAGTGACTCCATCCAGTTTTCTGGTCAGGACGACGGCCAGTTGTTAGTGCAGTGCGTCCTTTGCGTGGAACCTCGCTTCTTTAAAGGACAAAGAGGACTGAAAATTCATATAGGAAGAGCTCACGAAGCACAGGTATCCATTAAAGTGTATTCACATATTTCTGATAATCACCCTAGTTTAAATTCTGCCCTTGATCTCCCTATCTGGCAAAAACTATCCCTGCTAAAAAATAACCGCCCTCTCATTAAGAGAATTTCACGCGGAGCACGAATTTCAGCAGCACGTGCCCTTTCTAAGGTCATAAACTCAGTTATTGAATACAATAATGTTGAACGCTGGGAACAGTTATTAACATTTTCGTACCATGTCCTTTTTGTAGATAAAAAATATTAAACAATATTTATAAACAAAAAAAATATGTGTAACCTATCAGAACCCATAGATTTTTCCCTTATTAACAATTTTAAATTTTCAAAACCTACAAACTATAAAATATTTAAAAGAATTGAAGACAAAATAAGCGACGACATAATGACCTCAAAGGAGCCGCACAATTGCTTTCTTCTAACGATGTCGTCGCTCGCACTGCTCAGATACTCTTTCTACTCTACGCAGATGAAGTCGACCGACTCGTCGAGGAGTGCGCCAACTGTGTGGCAAACGCTATGAATGCAGCCAAAAGCACAACAACGAGCCAGAACCACGGGATACGCCGCGAACTGCCCATAGCTATTAGCCAGGCATTAGCCGAGAAACGCAGGCTACGGCGAGCCTAGCAAAGAACCCGATGCCCGACCATGAAGACGCAGTTGAACAACCTAGCCAAGAAAATTTCTGCAGCCCTGGCAGCAGAGGCAAACCTACCACCTCCCATGGCCCTACCGACCGTCTTGGTCATACGGGCCGAAACGCGAGAGATGCGCGCGGAACTTGCTACTGCTGGGCAGCATGCACTCAGCCGCGCGCAATGCTTGACTCTCTACAAGTTCCTTTATCTCTAATCCTTTGTCCCTTTTTTGTGCTTGTGGACACCCGGGGGAGGACATGCACCACGTGCTGTGGTGTTGCCCTTTATATGACGATCTGAGGGGGGTGCTGCTGGGTAACGTTCTTCGGGACGATGAGGGACCGGTATACTACACTGATCTCGTGTCTTCGGCGGAGAACTTCCGAAGGCTGCGGGATTTTGCACATGCGTGGTACCGGAGGAGGAGCATGCGAGAGCGCCAGGAGAAAAGTGCGAGTAGCTCAATGGAGGAGGAGGTTTTGTGAAGCAGTGATGCCTCGACGCTGAAGGCGTTATTGTAATGTCATGCCCCAGAAGGAGGAGAGTTGGCAGCAGAGGCAGAGAATTCTTGGCAGGTCGAATTGGACTCAGCTGGCGATGACTGAGCATCCACTGCCTATGTCACCGCCTAAAAAATGAGAAGCCGCCAGTCCGCCCGCTGAAGGCTCAAGACGGGACCCCACGTTACCGAGCCGAGGAACGCGCTGAAATTTTCGCCGACCACCTAGAGGCACAGTTTCGCCCTAATGAAACCAAAAACCACCAGCACAGCCACATGGTCACCGAATACTTGTCGGAGTACTTTGAAGTACCGATAGAGCCCACTGAAAACCCCATTGTGTTTTCCCCTGGACAAGTGCAGAAAGCACTAAGTCGCACCCCGCTAAAGAAGGCCCCTGGCCCGGATCGTATCACCAACAAGGCGCTGCGTCGCTTTCCTCCGCGCTCCGTCGCGACGCTGACGCGGCTCTTTAATGGAGTCCTGTGAACCGGCCACTTCCCACGCCCATGGAAGCTAGGGCGGGTCATAATGCTGCCGAAACCAGGGAAGAATGTGACCAAGGCCGAAAGCTATCGGCTTATCACGTACTGCCAACCGTGTCAAAGGTGTTTGAGAAGCTGATACTAGCGCACATGACACCGCACATCCAGCCACGTGAGGAACAGTTTGGCTTTCGGGCTGAACATTCTACCACGCACCAGCTGGCAGGAGTCCTGCATCACGCGGCGGCCGCCTACAACCAGAAGGAACACACAGTGGCTGTGTGTGTCCTAGACATGGAGAATACGTTCGACCGCGTGTGGCATCCTGGTCTCCTCTACAAGCTGGTCACGTCTATTATGCCCTGTCGCAAAGTCAAGACTGTGGCCACCTTTTTGGAAGAAAGGCACTTCCAAGTGGCAGTGGAAGATGCCATATCCACAGAGAGGCCAATCCTCGCAGGCGTACTCCTCGAGGCAGCTGCCTCTCGCCTGCGTGCTACGCACGTTATACCGACGACACCCCAGCTGACCCTGACACAGCACTTGCCCTGTACGCTGACGACGCAGCCGTCCTCGCCACGACGATCAAAACTCACCATGCCGCGAAGAAGATTCAAATTCAAATTAATTTATTCGTCATCACAGGTAGTACAAGGTGGTATGGTGAAAAATAATAAGAAAACTCCATGACGCGCCTTCAAAGGCATACGAAAAACATAACAGATTAATAAACATACAAATAAAAATAGCAATTAAGTTATTAAAATGAACACATGTCAATAAACTAGGAATAATATTATAAACACAGCTGAATATAATATAGCATTACATAACCTAGCTAGCGATCGGACTCCCAATCAAAGAAAAATTTTATCTGAGAGGTTCTCACTTACTTCGTAACAACATTTTTCGACTAGTAAATAATGTACTTTCTTTTTAAATACGTTTGTATCGTTAATGGTACGAATTGGCTCAGGAATTATATTGTAAATTCTAGGAGCATTACAAAAGATACTTACATTTAATGCCGATGCGCGACCGACATGCGACCATACAAAGCTTACTTTTATGTCGTTCACGTGAACTAAACTTGAACAAGTGGAGGTTCATTCTAACAAAAACTGCACATTCATAGATATACAAACATGGTAATGTAAGTATTTCCAAATTTTTGCGTGTGTGGTGCGCACGAGTCCATTTGTTTTAATCGGTACATTGATCTCAGGCATCGCTTTTGTGCTCTGAGATGCAGCGTGTCCTCGACCAGCTCTCTTCGTGGCTGGAAGACTGTAGGTTCGCCTTCAACGTGAACAAGACACAGGCCGTGCTGATAAGTGCGGCCACGAAGAAGCCGCCCCGTCTTACCCTCCAAGGCTAGCCGATCGAGTGGTCCCCCACGGCTAAATACCTGGGCGTGATCATCGATCGCCGACTCACCATGGACCCACATGTGAGGAAGACGATCCAAACTACCCGCTCAGCCCGTGCGCAGCTACACCCCGTTCTACGCTCCAGCCCCTCGCTGAGAGTAAAACGGGGTATATACAAGACCTACCTACGCAGCCGACTCACGTAAGCAGCCCCAGCTTGGTACGCGCTAGTAGCCGACGGCAACCGGAAGAGGCTGGACGCACAACAGGCGCTCACTCTCTTGACTATACTCGACGCCCCACGCTTTGTCTGAAATGACGTGATACGGAGAGACCTACAAATCGAAACCCTGGGCGAATTCATAGGTCGCCTAGCTACCCAGATGTTCGGCCGGGCGGCAAAGTCGCTCCACCCGCACATCCGCAGCCTCGCCCGCGCGACAAAATCCGCTCAGATGACCCAGCTCCAGCTGCCAGCTCGCAGGCACACGCCTCGCTGGCGGCCCGACCCACCCCCCGGATTGACCAACAGCGCAGCGTTGGCTCGCAGGCGCAAGCCTCGCCAGCGCTGCAAGAAGACACACATCACCACTAGTTGGTAGGCCTAGGCCTCGCTAGTGGCACCCCCACGACTCAGCTGTTTCTACAACTAGCGACTGCAACCACCTCAGGGGGCCATTGCCCTGATCGGTTACATCGACGCCACACCAGGCGCCGAGATGACATCTGATTGAGATACTCTTTCGGCTCTATTGAATAAGCATCAACCTCCAGCTCCAACTCTTACTCTCCTGGTTTCCCCTGTTCCGCCTGACGTTCCCCCTCACTTTACTCTCAGTGAAGTGCACAATGCTTTGCTATCGTTCAAGAATGGTTCTGCCGGCGGTCTAGATGGTATTACGCCTCAACATCTAAAAGTTTTAACATCGAGCAAGGCAGGTCACGCTGGCAGAACTCTTCTTCATCGCATCACTAGCCTCACTCATCTGTTAGTATCCGGTAATATATCCGGTAACATCACTGATATTTTGTACGGAGCCAATCTAATAGCTTTAAAAAAAAAAGATGGCGGTATAAGGCCAATTGCTATTGGCTCAACTTTTCGACTGTTAACTTCTAAATTATGTGTAAAATTTATCATTCCAGAAATTCTCGGCCAGCGTATTAGTCTGGCCATTCAAAGAGGTAATACTGCTAGCATTCTGGGCACCCTTGAGAACGAGGTGGTGGACAATTCCATTATTTATACTAAGTACTCATTATTTATACTTTTTTTTTCATTTTCTTTTCATTTCTAAATTTGCAGATTTTCTTTTTTAACTATTATTACTTTCTTATAGAATCCGTGTGTTTATTTTAAAATGAAAAAGTGCGCTCTTACTGAGAAACCCTTTATTTTGTACGATATATAGAGTTGTGTCATTTGTTAGTTTTAATGTTGGTTTTCACTTTTCAGTGCTAGTACCACAAATTAAAGAAAATACGTGCGATAGTTATTTGAGGTTACATTTATTGTTCGTGTAATAAAGTTTATTCATCCGTTTATACATTATTTTCGTATCCATTGTCTTTTCTCGTTTATCTACCTGGGTATTGTTTCGGCCCTTGAGTGTCAGCTGAACACACGGGTGTTCATACGAAAACCATTAAAAAAAATGGCAAACAATGACTCACAATGCAAAAACCTGAACAATAGAAACACGGGATGGGTTAAATAGTTTATGCCTAAAGTTTAAGAACCTGCATTGCTGCACTATTTGAAATTAAGTTGATAGTCAGATACTTAAAAATTTACTGCACACAGTCAAAGTTATAATTATGAAATTAAAAGGTGCATTCACTAATAGAGAGATAATTTAAGTAAGTGCTAGCAAGATAATTGTACTTACTATTAAATACTACTTGTGCTTGTATATGACGCACCGTGCCGTAAAAAATTAAGCCCCGTTATTCATTTACCAACTTCACCAAAGAAAGAGAAAAATAGAACACTCGATTAAACCACTACTTCATGAATAAGCGCGTAAGTTTAGATTGTGTGTTATTGTTAGCTCAATAACATTCACAGTAGTTTGGTAAAGTCACTGCTAGTAGTAGGTCAACACCAATACTGAAAAAACCTATTTTTTACAGATGTACGTGGTGCTATAGTACACAACGCACATGGAAAAGAGATACTAATCGTTAACGGTTACCGGTTTTACAAAAAGCGAAGCCTGAAGCTAGCTGACTACTGGTGCTGCACCAGTAACCACAACCAGAAGCACAGCTGCCGAGCTCGTCTCGTCACCTCGAAGGACTTCCTCATCACCAAGGGCCACTTGGGACATTCGCATAAGCCTCAAAAATATACCGTACACAATGGCGTGTATTATAAAACCTGAAAAGCTTTGTACCATATATGAATATTTTTAAGGCAACGTGATTTAGTCTTGTTAACCGCCGTAAAGTCGACCCTCCTGATGGTCCGCGGAACGCCGGGCGGGCGGTAGTACGGGTACACACGGCATTACGCCGCGCGCCGCGGCGAGATATCTCAACACATGATTAAAATCTCCGTGTTGTTATTTAGGAAATTTATAACTTCAGATGTGTTAGTATTTGTTCAAATATTAAAAATAAAAATAAATGAATTAAATATCAATTATTTACTAGCCGTGGGACCAAATACGGCCGCTTTTACTTTACTTTCTTATAGTTGTCATAGACACGCCAGTAGCCTCTGAAATTGTCTTATTTACATTTATGTCTTCACCTGGAAAAAATATGAATACGTTATACTAACGAAATAGCAATAACAATGTAAAATAATCAAAACACATCAAAAGTACTATGAACACAATGTAGAAAACGAAGAAGACGCTTGTTCCATTTTTTTTCTTTCAAAATAATTCGCTACACTTTAAATACCTGTAACATACTGTAAATGTTGTACCACAAATCATGAATTGATGGAATTTAAGGTACCTATACCACTCTAGCAGTTTGTTGAGAGTCCCATCTGTGGCCTCGCACACTATCAAACGGGGCCCCATTATAGTCCTTATACCTTGTCAAGTTAATGAGGATAGCGAGCAATTTCATCAATAAAAATCCAGCCTAGATGATGCGTTAGTG
Organism: Udea olivalis; assembly: GCA_947369235.1. Taxonomy (NCBI): domain Eukaryota; kingdom Metazoa; phylum Arthropoda; class Insecta; order Lepidoptera; family Crambidae; genus Udea; species Udea olivalis. The sequence goes on along the minus strand of OX376349.1, from coordinate 5,077,009 downwards.
CCAGGTAACTGCTGACTGGCTGGAAACGAAAGATCAAATTACGAAATAGCTCGCTGCACTCAGTTTAAAGAATGATCTTGACAAGCTATGAGGCTGCAAACTGGCCGACCGCGGGCCCGAGCGCGGCGGCGGGCGCGCAAAGTTTTCCTATAAAGTCGCGCGAGCCGTTTGTACTCGTACTACCGCGGTAGCCACCGGGCCCTTAAGAGAGACCCCACACTAGCGTTCGTTGAGCGTCTGCGTCGTGCTGGCGACCCCCTCCACACTAGCGTTTGTCGGCGCCGGGGCAACGCCCAAAACGCTAGTGTGGGGGGGCGCCAGCACGCCGCTGACGCTCAACGAACTCTCGAACGAAATCTCTATAATTACTCACGTGATATCATTTGTATGTGGATATGTATGTGTAAAAATATTATTTTATTAAAAATAAAATAGGTTTTATTTTTTGTTCTCCAAATCAAAAGCAACCTTATTATTAAGGAATTCATAAAATGTATCTTAAAACATGTATTGGTATTAACGTTATTTGTGTTTTCAGGAGTATCTGGATATTTAGTGCGCAACAAACAAGGGAAGCAACTGTATCTCATTAATGGGTATACTTTTTACAAAAAGAGGAAACATAAGAAGACGGACCACTGGCGGTGTACCAACCACAACAGACGGTCCTGCACCGCCCGTCTTATCACCTCGCAAGAGGATGACAACGTCATTCGGGCAAATTTAAACCATAGCCATCTACCAACCGAGTACAGGATAAGTAACGGTGTCATCTATAAATTTTAAACTATTCTAGAGCAATTCTGAGAAAATTTAAACTCGAACTCGAATTCACTTCGAATGACATTTAACTTTAGTTCAATTCAATAAAACATCGTCGTGACATTCAGGCACCACCGTCGACAGTATGTTGCCTAAGGTAATTTATATGCTATTTCTAATCCCTAAATTACCATACAAATACGTCAACGCGGACGCTAGAGGTTGCCATTCTTGTGAACTCATGGTAGGCATACAGATTAAAATATTTGAATCTCAGATTTGATTCACTGGATGAGATGCGAAGTGGATTCTTTAAGAATAGTTTCTACTGTATTGTAGTAATTAGCCCATGACTTAGTTAAAATTAAAGTGCCCAGCAGTCGTACTCTTGATGATGAGGATGATAATCTTCATCATCAAGATTACTTTAATACTGCTTTAGCTATTACGGAAAACCCTAGCAATGATAAATGGTAATATTGTAACATAATTTTTTAAATTAAATTATATGTGACGCCTTGTGGAATTGCGGGTTATTTATAAGGCACTGAAAATAAAAAATTGTTTATACGCTGCAAATTAAACATGACTAAAATGAGATCTCAGAAGTGTTAAGAAAGAGCCATTTGCTGGTATTGTCATACCTTCATATTTATATTTCTATTAATTATGATCCTACGATATATCTCAACAGTTCCTAATATTTGAGAACTAGGTATATTCTATTGCAAACTAGTTAATTTGTTTCCGTGAATTTATTCGGAATAAATATTTTATTATTATTTTATTAAGCTTATGACTACCTACTCTAAATAATAGACTATTATTTACACTTACCACCTAATGTTATAATAATAATTTAAATAAATGTTAAATATACGTACTATTCAACGCACATTGTTTTCATATCGTTCCTATATTTCTTCATAGGTTTCCGTTGAACGCTCTATTCATCATTATTCTTTATATTTTTTCTAGAACTTAAGGAAATAATTGTTTTCCTATAGTTTAGACATGAAATTTTAGATTTAGTGTAGTTTTCCCTTCCATCATTATCATTACACTTGACTCGCCATAAAACGTGGAGTGCCTAACATAGATTTCAATCATAGGCTTTTGGGTTCTTAGAATCCTATGCTGAAGACATCCAACGCTTTTCCAACAGCCATCCGCTCTTCGCACTATATGTGATGCCCAAATGTCAAAGATATCTGGGATGCGCTTTATATGCTTACAACCCCTAATTCGAGCACCTTATATACTGATGCTGTCCAGTCACATATCAGTAGAAACGAAACGACCAGCTATACATTACATGTAAGGGCTGCTTAACTTTGATTGGCGTTGGTTGGTTGGTTGGGTTGGATAGTGCGCTGTAGCACGGTTTCTCGCCTTGGCTTGCATTGTGTCCTGAATTCGATTCCCGGACGGGTTAATTCGGGAAACTATCTTTTCTAAATTCGCTCGGGTATCGGTGTGCTGGGAGACGCCCCTGGCTACATTCCTTGTCTGGTACCTTATAACACAATAAATAAATAAATATGCGCCAGAAAACACACCTCTTGTAATGGTCTCGAAGTAAGGATTAATATCCCTGTGTTACGAGGTAACACAGGGATATTAATTACACATTACACAAGGAAATAAGCTAGGGGCGTCTCCCATCACACCCAGACTCGAGTCAATTCAGAAAAGATCGTTTCCTAAATTGACTCGACCGGGAATCGAACCCGGGACACTACGGAAATCGAGGCGAGAAACCGTGCTACAGCGCACTACGCCAACCGTGTCGTCAAATAACAATGATATGTATATATACATATTTATCCTTACTTATGGGAAAAGGACAAGTGGTGTTTTAACAAAAAAAACCATGAAATCATTATTGTAGTTTCAGAATTCGGGTGGTATTCGGGTGGTACAGAATTTTATGATCAAAGCAAATTACCACGATGGGTTTTTTCCGGTACACCAAATCCTCAGTATTATCTGTTAACTTTTTGATTAACTACCTGTCGAGATATACAAAGCTTTAGATGCTGGATCTATGCTCATACACATGCTCACGACTTTATAGTCGACTTTATCGTCCCAAATGGAGTAGTGTGAGGCGAGTTGACTGTTGCCGTCCTGGTAAGCGGAACACTCGGAATCCCACTTTTGATCAACGTGATAACCGGTCGAGCCGTACGCCGTTATCAAGGTCGCCGTCGTTATATACATACTCGTACACCGATAAAAACTTATTCTTCATCGATGTTTTTCTTTACCGGAGAGTTAGCCGCAAATGCAAAATTGAACGCAAATATGGTTCTGGTTTGTAAATCGGTACAGACAGACAAAACCGTTTAACCGTCTCTAGATATCTAGAAATTTCTGAATTTCAAAATAATTTATTTCACTTTACTTTTAATATGGTCACCATTTAACATTCCCATTGGTTTCAGTGACATGGGCTCGCAGATGGTCAGGGCACGAGACGCTCATCATCGGCGGCTACAGCTTCTACTGCGGCCGGGAGCTGGCCAACACCAACCACTGGTACTGCTCCATGCGCTCATCCGCCCGCTGCAAGGCGCGCGTGATCACCAACAAGGGGAAGGGCCTTTTGCAGGCTAACCTGGACCACTTTCATCATCCTCCTAGCTTTACTGTACGGAACGGTGTCTATTTCAAATTATAAGTATTTGTGTCTTTCGTAAATTGTACTGATATACTTTTTGCTGAAAATTGCTTACTTTTGTCAGCCTTGTTTTTTAGTTGGTACAGACCCTGTCTGCTAATCTACGGGTCTAATCCACTAGTTCATGACAAATGCCTATGTCATTCATGCAGGGGTGCAAAACCCCTGGCGCAGGCATACAAATAAATGCATCTGGAACACAAAGTACTTAATTTATCAGTTTTATAGTGTCCATTTATATAAATGATTTGGTAACGGGCGACGGGTTGCAAACCTTTTACTGAGGGCTATTTTTATTTTGCTTATAGAACAAATTGATTACTTGTTATGAAATAAATTAATGTATTTTTAACTGCACAGATTTAAAAAACACAATTTTCAAAATAGTTTTATGTTATCAAAGAAACATTCATAGTTAAGTAACTCTTAGTAATATTTCTAAATGAAAATATTTTAGATTCATTAATTCGAATCTTCCTGCTCATGCACAAATTTTGCAATTCCGATTCTATATTGATTTGTAAGTAATTATGATGTATGTATAATTAATAAATAATAAAATTGTATTATAATTTTTATTTTATTTTACAGCAATTTAAATGTCCTATTGCAGATAAAAACAAAAGAGAACTAGTGAGCTCATGTTATACAGCCCTTGTCTTAATCTTGAATTTTAACCTCAAGTTGAAGCACCTAATAAAGTTGAAGCTTTGGTGTATCAATCACTCATTTAAATATCACTTATATAAATATATACCTACTCTCCCTAATTATACGTACTGGGTTTTTTAAATGATTATTACGTGTTGCCAGCCCCAATAATATCACACGATCGTGTTACTCACTCTTGTTTTTCTTCTTCTTAATATTTTTATGAATTGTTAACTATTTATATTTATATTTCATAGTTTCTGACGCATATTTTAAATACCAATTAAAAAAATATGAATCCGAACTAACTAAAACAATTAATTAAATTACATTGAATTGAGTAAAACCTAGTAAACATAATTTTAGTGTGTTTAGTAACAGTTATTACGGTACCATTATTTTAATAACTACACAACAAGAATATTTGAATCTTCCCGCGCGGTCACCCCTCGCTGTTACCTGGCCTGCGCGTGAGTGCGCAGTCAGGCAGACGCGCGCGCAGATTCGTGTACGCTAAGTATTTAGCGTCTCAGTACCGAAAGAGTTATTTCTTAGTTAAAATTGCCAGTTGTTATAGTTTGTAATATCCAAGTTTGATTTAGCAGGAATCAGTATTACTTTAACCAGGAATCAAGTTTCCTTAGTTTTTACAAACTACCTGCATTTTCGGAAATCTTTTAAAGTTGACTTAATAAGTGTGTGGTTTACATCTAACTTTGTGTAACTTTGTCATAAATTTAATTATCAATGGTTCCTTTTTTTGCACAAATGTTCCAAGTGAGTGAATTAGTGTGTGTGTTGTGTTTTTGAAGTGATGATTTTTGATTGTGTGTGAGCAGATGCAGCGAATTTAGCCGAAAGTCAGCGACTGGTAAGTGGTAGTATTAAGTTACGTTTCCGAGTCGACTAAGTTCGCTGGTCGCGCCGACACTATTGCCTCCCCTAGCGACGAAGCGCGTCTTTTGTCCAGTGCACAGGTATATGGGTCGACAGATGTGCGACCCCTTGCGGCAGGAAAAGGGTGGCGTTCCAAAGCGATATTATTATTATGAATAATATCATTTGAAAAAGGGGAATGAAGGTGCGTTTTGTATGTATTATTTGAATGATTTCGGCGTTTAATGTTTCGCAATTTGACTTGTTTTACTGTTATTTTAAGAATTTTTATGAATGAAACATTACATTTTCTATTTCTTGTTTATTCTTGACGGATTGACGGTTTTAGGAACCTTCTTTGCATTGCTCTAATAATCCGTCAACCAGCAAGAGGTTGCAAAAATTAGTTGGCTGTGGCAGGTTTCGTGTTATGACAAGATAATCTTCAGGGTATGAGTAAGTATTGCCCAAATGGTTCCGATTATATATTAGAAACGACGATTTCAACTAATAAAAATAATATCGATTTTAGATACCGATAGCCGATATACTTCGTCGACATCACTTTTGTTAAATAAACCTTACTAAAAGATTTGTATTGTATCTATAATCTAAAGGTCGGTTTAGATCAAACGGCCGAATGCTCATTCTATGAAATTCTCTTTGTCTTCACACTTTGACCTTTGTGTAAACATAGACATTTTCTTGTGTCGGTTTACACAAGAGAATTTGATAGAGTGGGGATGAGCATTCGCTCGCTTGGTCTAAACCCAGTTTATTTTTACGGGACAGGGATTGTATCTACTAGACAGGTGAAGGAACACGTATCTATGCTATGACATACATAAAGTGGATCGTTTACTGCCTACTTCTACAAGCGACGGTTGGTGATTATTCGGGAGAGTCTGGCCCATAAGAGATCGTAGATGAATTTAGGCAAGTATTTAATTAATCGCTTAATTAATAATTCCTTCTTGTCAAACAAAATAAATCAAAAATAGCACCTAAAGTACTTGCACACGAAAAACGCTCTATATGGGCATCAGTTTTCTGGCCTAAGCAAAACTATTTGAATTGCACGCTCATCTGTTTTTGGAAGAAGGGTTACCATCCGTTCGGATCAGTCCGGATATGTCCGGACTTTTAGACCTTGGTTCGGCTTTATATTATTATGTTTGCATAATATTTTAACAGATGTGAACATGAATTTATAAGGCTGGTTTATTTTGCAAAATCATGCAAGGTATTGAATGTAAGTATATCTACGGTAAATCATTCTCTAATTATTAAGTAAGTATACGGTAAATCATTCTAAATTTATTACTAAAGGTTTGAACCTTTTAGTAAAGGAATATGTTATAAGCAAAATTAAGTTGTCAAAGATCAATAATTTTGGTTTAAGTGTCATTCCTGGCAAACTCTCGTGGTCAGTTGGTGTCTGGCGGGTACACCTTCTACTGCCATCGGCATCACCTCACCTGCGACTACTGACGTTGCACCGCCATGCACTGTAAAGCTGCCATCTCCACTAACAACACCGGGAAGGTGATCAGACCAGCTTTCTTCATGCATTACCACAAGAAGCCATCATTTTATGTACAGAACGGAGTTTGTATCAAGAGACGGATACACTAATGCCCGAATCCAGAAACGCCAATCAAAGCTTAACAGTCATTACATGTATAGCTGTCCGTTTTATTTCTATTGACATGTGACAGGGCAGCATCAATTTGAGGTGTGCTCAACTTTTGATTAACGTGGTTGATATAATATTTGAGAAATAAAAGGGACTGTTATACATGTGCGATCTGCTCAATTTTGAGAGACCCTTCAGCGTTTAGGCGATAGTATGCACCTCAAAGATACAAATTGAGTAGATTTTGGTTTGATTATATTTTCCTAATTATCCAGGTTCGAAACATCAGCCCCGACAATCCAATTCGTTTTTTTTGTATTATAGAATGTAATGTAAGATAAAAGCTCTTTATCTTACATTACATTCTCTCTTTAGAAATCTCATAATGTTTATACGAGTAGTACTCAAATGTTTATGTTGAATAAATTATTACATGAAAGTATACTCATATATAATGCTGTCTTTTTCATGCTTCATACACGCTACATCTCACACACTCCGCAGCAATAATTTGGAAAAACACAAAAAAGATAAAAAAATAACCTGTAAGCAATATGTCTTAACTCAATAAATATTGTAATATATGTAGCCAATCATTAATAAATAATAAATTGTTATTATTTATTTTTAGACTGGCAACCTGTCGCTTCAACATCACGCAGAATACGAAACCATCCAAGTCATTATTTACCTGAAGATGCACTGGGGCATTTCCCCACGAAGATCCCCAACAAGAAATGTCAGCGTTGCAGGCTATGTGCACTGAAGAAACAAAAGAAATATACAAGGTTTATGTGCCAGGGATGTAACGTATACCTCTGTATTGAGCCATGTAGTGCTGGATTTCATTCTATTAAATAAAATTAACACTTAAATATTATATACTGGTTTTTCCAATTTTTTATATTTTTAAGGTTTTTGTTTTTGAATTTTTATTGATAAGGTTTTTTACATTATTATAGGTATAACGATTAGTGATCCTAAACCTAGATGCAAATCGATGTCCTTCTCATCGCCACTCGAAAAGCGACCTATGGCATTGTTTTTAACAGCAAACGAAAGAACCATCGCTAGGAACTGAAGTTATTCGTCATCTCGCCCGAAAAAAACTCGCCCGAGCGGGCGACATGGCACCTTTCGAATTTACCTAATATTTCTATCGTCAACTCGCACACTCGTACAAAAAACAGCCAGGTAATAAATATTAAACTAAATTTTCGAAACGACTTCGAATAAAATGACATTGTATTAAATCTTAAAATAAAGCTACTGACTAACTTTTATCGGCCGTTCACTATCAAAGAGAATTCCGACGCGAAAAGAATAGCGCTCTTCTACACTGCCGAGCTAAACAGGTTTCTCACAAAATGATAGCGCTGTCTCTTTCTTTTTATCTAACCCTTTATCTCGATCGTGGCGCATCTTATTGACATAAGGAATAGCGCTCTTCTACACTGCCGAGCTAAACAGGTTTCTCACAAAATAATAGCGCTGTCTCTTTCTTTTTATCTAACCCTTTATCTCAATCGTGGCGCATCTTAGTGACGTAAGGAATAGCGCTCTTCTACACTGCCGAGCTAAACAGGTTTCTCACAAAATAATAGCGCTGTCTCTTTCTTTTTATCTAACTCTTTATCTCAATCGTGGCGCATCTTAGTGACGTAAGGAATAGCGCACTTCTACACTGCCGAGCTAAACAGGTTTCTCACAAAATGATAGCGCTGTCTCTTTCTTTTTATCTAACCCTTTATCTCAATCGTGGCGCATCTTAGTGACGTAAGGAATAGCGCTCTTCTACGCTGCCGAGCTAAACAGGTTTCTCACAAAAGGATAGCGCTGTCTCTTTCTTTTTATCTAACCCTTTATCTCAATCGTAGCGCATCTCAGTGACGTCAGTCAGTCTTCCCTTAAGCGTCACTTACTGCGCTCGCGCATATTAAAACTGCAACATGCATTAAGCAATTTATTATAAAAATGTGGGTATTTTTTTTATGTACGTTGAAGGTAAGTTTATTTACAAATTGTTATTATATCTTAATTAAATCTAAAATGGGTGCCTTATCTTTCTCATTTGCTTTTTTTTGTATTTATTAGTCAAAATAACGTAAATAATTATAATTTTGTGAAATATACATTTTATTACTGCTAGTTTTTGGATGAGTTATTTAATTTAAAAAGGATTGCTTTTGTGGCCGCTATCGTGTGTTGTCTTGACTGGCATTAGAATAAACTATGAGACTGAAGTTAAATTAATAATTATGAATATACTACGAGTATTATGTGAAATTTATAATAAAATTTTTTTGCCTGAAATTGGCTTAAAAGATAATTATTCAGATAAAAACTATTTTTTTCAGGACTTGAATCACAACCTGGTCAATCTAATTCTGGAAATGGTCTGCAAACTATTATTTCACAAAGAGGAAATCAAGTACTTCTTCGCGCGGGCCATAAATATAATTTACATAGAAAAAATAAAGGATCCTGTGTTTGGAGATGCTCCAAACGAATTATATGCAAAGCAAAGCTAACTATAAATACTGATAACTCTATCAAGCGGGAGGACAGACACAACTGTAAGCCGGATTTCGCGTTACGAGGGTCATTCAATAAATACTTAGCCTACAAAAAGTAAACGAAAATTTTGGAATAGTGGCAATTTATTTTTCCACATAGTCTCCTTTTAGTTCGATACACTTAGCCCAGCGATGCTCCAACTTTTTTAACCCGTCCGAAAAATAGTTTTTGTCAAACTCTGCAAAATAGGCCTCCGTGGCGGCGATGACCTCCTCATTTGATCCATATCTATTCCCGGCGAGTGATTTTTTCAGATTAGGAAACAGAAAGAAGTCACAAGGGGCCAAATCTGGAGAATACGGTGGATGGGGCAGCAATTCGAAGCGTAATTCGACCAATTTGGCCATGGCAACGGCAGACGTGTGAACCGGTGCGTTGTCGTAGTGAAACAGCACTTTTTTCTTCGCCAGATGGGATCGTTTTTTCTTTAATTCGGCGTCGAATCGGCCCAATAAATCGGCATAGTAAAGCCCTGTAATTGTTTTACCCTTCTCGAGGTAATCGATGTAGATCACACCTTGTGAATCCCAGAAAACGGTGGCCATAACTTTTCCGGCCGATTTTACAGTTTTCGCCTTCTTTGGAGCACGTTCCCCGGTCTGGATCCATTGTTTTGATTGCTTCTTGGTCTCTGGTGTGTACCAGTGGATCCAGGTTTCATCGACGGTCACAAAACGACGCAAAAACTCCGCTGGATTCCGCTTAAACAGCGCCAAACACGTCTCCGATGTGGTCTCACGGTTGCGCTTGTTTTCCGGTGTGAGTAAACGTGGCACCCATCGCGCCGACAGCTTTCTCATGCCGACTTTCTCGTGAAGAATATGATGCACTGTTCCTTCTGAAATGGCTACAATCTCAGCTAGCTCCCGAACCTTCAATCGGCGATCTGCCAATACGAGATCATGGATTTTTTTAATGTTTTCCTCCGTAGCAGCTGTTTTCGGTGCACCTGGACGTGGTTCATCAAAAACCGACGTACGTGCAAACTCGTCGAACCAATTCTTGACGGCGGCCATCGATGGAGAAGAGTCACCGTACACAGCATCCAAGCGCTCTTTGATTTCGATGCGCGTTTTCCCTTCCAAAAATAGGAATCGAATCACCGAACGATATTGCTCTTTTTCCATTTTTGTAAAACCGATCGACACGTTCGCTTCCATAAGTTGTCAAATTAAAACAAATGAAGGGATTGGAATGAAAATTTGAAAAAAGAATTAAAAAAGAATGTGCTACACTGTGGTAAAACTCTTTTGAAACTACAGCGCCCTCTGGCGATGAGGCTAGGTACTTATTGAATGCACCTCGTATGTTGAGAAAACTATGGAAACATATCCGTATAAGATAGAAGTCACCAAAGTCACTGCTGAAATCATGGGCGTTCCAAACAGCATGATTTATAACATTTTGAGAGAATATAAAGATAAGGGAGAGCTTCCTATAAACTTGACGACTTCACACTGTCAGCAATACGAACGAAGGTGCATCCATTTTATTGTAATAATGAATTGCCCATCGTCGACAAAATTCTTAGTGCGGTTAATGAAGATCCGGATGTGCCTCCATTTTCCCGTACAACAATGCATCGGATATTGAAGAAATTGAATTTGAAGAAACCAACCTAACATGTTTTGTTTTACAATCCCTTATCAGAGGTGTTTTTAAATTAAAGAATTACATGAAGGTATTCTTTTTTGACTTTTTTTATGCTTCATGCACGCTAGATCTCATACAGTCAGTCACAATGATTGAAATGAAACACAAAAAATATATTAAATAACCTACCACTAGTAAGCAATATGTTTTTACACATTCAGTGTGTTGGCGGCAACCCTGAACTCACTGCCAGTACGACAAGACAAATACTGTTAGTATGTACTTTTCCTGCTGTGCGTTACGACTAGCATTTTGACGTACCAGGACCTGAGCTTCAGGGTCGACACAGACCAGAAACAGACAGGGGAAACCCATCATACAAAATATATTTTTTAAATACTCATAGGTCATATTTTGACGACCGACTTGGTGTAATGGTTAAGAAGTTGGCTACTACACCAGAGGTCGCGGGTTCGATCCCCGCACAGTACAAACATTTGTGTGCATGAACATGTCTGTTTGTACTGGTCTGGGTGTCTCCTATGTATAATTAGTATGTATTTACAAAAGAAAAATGTATTTAAGTATGTTTATCCGTTGTCTAGTATCCCATAACACAAGCTTTAATTAGCTTACTTTGGGGCTAGATGGCGCTGTGTGGAATAATGTCCAGGGATATTTATTTATTTATTATATTCACGACATGGGTCTGGGAAGTACATTGAAAAATATCAGGATTTTTCAGAATCATTTATCTACGAACATATATTGGACGTATTATACTAAATATAGGAGTGACAAAATGCTAGAGATCGAATTTCATCAATCAACTATTATTTTTATCGATACTATTGTTTATTATTGACCGACAGAATTACCTTATGATAAATTGAAAACTTAAATAAAATATGTTAGCCCAGAGGTCTTGGATTCGAAACACTGAAGACTACGATTAAAAAAATGTTGAGATTTTCATTTAATAGTGCCTGTCAAGATGACCTCACTCGACCTGATGGAAGCGGTCGTGAGGTCCAGATATAAGGCTGACAAGCACAGTGATGCTAAACAATCACTGAGCTGGTCATACTCATATTGAAGGCCTGCAAAAATGCCTGTTCACGCCCCGCTTGAAGACCCCGGGACTATAAGAGGAAGGAAACACATGCGCTAGGAGAGCGTTATTAGCCGTTAGCCATTTATTTTTCTCTAATCAACAAAAATAAATGACTTTAATTACAGCGAACAATAAACAAACACATTACCTGATTTCATACTTACTTTTTTACTTTGATATTAACCACAGAGATTACACAATTTTAGAAATTTTAATTAGAAAACAATAGTTAATTAATAGCTGAAATAATTAGCTTGCTGGTTCATTCTATCAACAGTGGGAATACTACTGTCTCTTTTCTACACGTATAGAGCAGAAAACAAAGACAGGGGCTGCCGCGCAGTTGGAAAGTCAAATACACGCCTGTAGTGTTCGTAACGCACTAAATGTGTTAACTCAATAAATATTGTGGTATATGTAGCCAACAATTAATTGTTATTATTTATTATTAGACTACCAACCGGTCGCTTCGACATCAAGCAGAAAAAAAAACAATCCAAGTCATTTTTTAACTCAAGCTGCACTGGAACATTTCCCTACGAAGATCCCCAACAAGAAAAAACAGCGCTGCAGACTATGTGCACGGAAGAAACAGGCTAGATATACAAGGTTTATGTGCCAGGAATGTAACGTATATCTTTGTTTTGAACCATGTTGTGCTGAATATCATTCAAACGAATAAATTGAACCCTTCAAATACTGGTTTGCATACTTTTTGTCTTATTCATAAATATCTATGTAACAACCTGTTTCAATATGAAAAAGTAAGTTTATCAGACGATTTGTCAATAAACATATTTTTATATTACTTTTAAATCATCCGTCAATTAATGTCAATAGGTCTACCATGGAAAGGTAACTCATGGTGGGGATACAGAACTTACTTTTGTTTTTAATTGTGAAACATGCCCACAAGTCATTTTATCAGTATTTATTAAAATATATATTGATAATGCCTTTCAACCAATTAAGCAGCTCATTTAGAACTTAAAGTTCATTTAAATTCTTCATTAGCTACCATTTAAGATGGTTTTCGCCGGACTTATTAGGTGCACTGCACTCCTTCTGACACAGGAAGTAAGTACACGGGAGTCATATTTTACTATCTTATTAATCCTACTGATATTATAAATGCGAAAGTTTGTGAGAATGTATGCATGTATGTGTGTGTATGTTTGTTACTCTTTCACCTTAAAACTACTGAACGGATTTGGATGAAACTTTACAGTAAAACAGCTTATACATCAGATCACATGGGCTACAATTTATATAGATTTTATGTAATTTGGTCATAATATGGCGGGCCGAAAGCTAGTATTGTAATAATAGGCCCTAGCTAAGAGTCACGCTAATATCGTTTCGACATGTCAAATTGAGAATTCTACTGGAGTGGCATTAGCACTCAAATTGTTTTCTTATGTTTATGCAAACACTACACATTGAAATAAAACAATTTTTCACTTCTCATGCTATAAAAGTACGCCAATATAGCCTTACGAAGCGGGCCTAAAGTGTCCACTTTAGCCCCTAGGGAGTAAAAAGTAATTAGTTTTTTAATTTTCTTCATGTGACATAGACAAACTCAAACAGCCAGTGAATATACTATTATCTATGGAGTGTGGACGGACCATCTTCATTGCGAAAATGTTGAGAGTTTTAGTTCCATGGTTTTTCCGCAAAGAAGGTGGCGCCATGTGTTTTAAATTGTTAATCTGTGACTGGTTTAGAAGAAAAAAAACTGACCTCGTAAATTTCAGAATTTTTGTCGAGTGTAAATTTGTTCGGTTTTAAATAAATTTATTAAGAACTGTGACAGTGAAGAGTTTGACGTCGAGCAAAGAGCAGAAGACATAATAGATAATCTTTTGCCGGCAAAATCGCGGAAGATTTACCTTAAAACTTAAGAAAGTTGTATGGACAGGAGAAATAAGAAACATTTGTGATTTTTATTTTATTAAGTAATATTTATTTAATGTTTTTGTACTAAATTGACTATTTTTCTCGCACTCAAAGTGAAAAGTACAGTTTGCACCTCGAGACTAAACGCCAACTTAATATACCCTCGGTTACATTGACTCAAACCACCTCTGGTATATTATGGCTTCGTTTAGTCCCTCGATATAAAATATACTATTACATTAGCACTCTTCTAACCGAAGTGACATTTGATGTCAGTTCCATATTTTTTTTTTAATTTGACATGTCGATACGGAAGTAGCTTCTTTGTCTTGGATAGCTCCCCACGTCTGTGCATTATACTCTCTGGCAACATAATTATTTTACTTACAGTAACGTTCGTGAGAGGCCCGAAGAACCAGCTTCTTTTGCTCGCAGACCAGTTTAAATTTCGTCGCGATAGGATGAACGCATCGAGAGACTATTGGCGTTGCTTCGAACCCCAGTGCCGTTCACGCATCGTCACCACAAAGCAAGGGGAGGTTGTGCATACCAAGATCGAGCATGATCATGAACCGCCTTCGTTCGTCATAAGAAAGGGAGTTTGTTATAAACTGTAGACAAATGCAATAAAGATATAACGATTTTATGGGTTTCAGTGGAAGGTAATTTTATTGATAGGCGTCTGTTACTTGTCCTGTTTAATTCCATTTTTACAAACCTGATCTAGAATTCACTTACTTACAAGATCCCACTGCTGCCCAATAGATAGATCATATTATATTATTCATTGTACATTGAATCAACTTGTAGCTGAGTATTACATTTAAAACAGTGTTAATTCAGAAAAAAACTGTTGTGACTGGGAATTGAATCGGAGGCAAGTAGGATCTTTTGAGTCAACGGGTAGAGCTTGTCTAATCTGGAATGACGCGCCCCTCCACCGCATTCACTCATACACAAAGTAAATAAAAGTAAAGTAATTAGCTTATATACTTCAAGGTCTCCATCATTGAAATCAAGTCATTCCTGCAATGGATCGGTATTGGCTCCATATACAAATTCAAATGTGGACGCAAAAAAAAAGAAGTGGAGCGCGTCATTTTTAGTTAGACAAGCTCTAGTTTATTTAACAGGTAGTTCTTAACCTTCTCAGAGGTTTTTAAGAAGATGAATTACTTACTTTTGATAAAGATGTCGAAAATTTATCACACTAAAATTTTACACTTACCTGTCAAAATATTCGTAGACAACATAATATTACTGGATCTTAACTTTTAAAGTACATATATATAAAATATAAAGTACATAACTCCTACAACTGAAGAATGGTTTTTTTATAGTCCGCTTCGTAACGAACGATCGTGGTAAACCGACCGTGGTCGCCGGTGGCTACACCTTCTACCGCCACCGCCATTACGCCACCATGGATGAATGGAACTGCACCAGGAGGACCTGCAGTGCTCGCATAAAGTCTACCATTGACGGTGTCGTATTGCAGGCCTGGCTTCAGCACGACCACAAGCCGCCAACGTTCTACGTGCGGCAAGGGATATGCTTCAAGACGTCGCAACCAGCTAAATTATTGCCGTAGTATAAGGTCACTTATGCACTAGATTTGCCCGCGGCTTAGAACGCCCTAACCCGTCTTTTCCCGTTCCCGCTGATGTTTCGGGAATTCTTCTCTGAGTGCTCCCCTTCACTCCCCAAGGAATCCACACGCCAAATTTATTGCTTCCTAGACCAAGTATTTTCGGCTGTGCGTGGTCTGTCGGTCACTCAGTGAGTTACAAACGAAAGAGTTTTATGTATATTGATTATGCGAGATATCTTCGCCATCGTTGGGGGCTCGTCGTCACTCACTAACTAGAATATTTACAATTTGCTTTAAAACAAGTTACAAAATTGTGGCTGCTTTGGATGAGGTTAGCAATATTGCAAGTTATATCACACCGTACGGGAGGGAGGGGACATAATCCATTTATTATCTGCCCCACTTTCCGGGTCCTGTATCTTAATAAATATAGGTATTGTTTTTTAATTGAATACTTCATGAGTTATCTATATGAAAGTTAAGTTATGTTACGGATCACGATTACTAGCAAGATTTACAATACGTTTTCCAATAAAACCAGCTTAGGTTCATAGGTTTCTATGTTTTCCTCGTTAGTAAATTCTTAATTAAGCAACACAAAGTGTTTCTTTTAAAATCAACACCCATTTAAATCACAGAATCTACAGTGATAGCTGGTACAACATTATTTAAAACGTGTAAGGCCTGATAGGTCTTGATAATAATAATCAAGGCTCACACTCGAAGTACAACCTATACCCTAACCCATAAACTTACCTTCTAAATATTTTTTATGCTATTCATCATGTACCAAAATTGAAACTGATTTGATTCCCACGAGACAGGCTTCGCCTAGTGTGGGAGTTACTGTATAAATTTATAATATTGTAGTTAATAATTGGTAAATAAATAAGTTTTATCTTTTTACCTTTTAATTCGGGTTTGTTTTTCTTCAGTTATATTCGTGAAGAACACACGCGGTGTACCATTGATTATAAAGGACAGATACACCTTCTACTGCCGCCATAAGAATGCAGTGTTGAACAACTGGGTCTGCACGACGCGGTCGATGTGCAAGGCTCGTATCCAAACGACCAAGCAAGGAAAAGTCGTGAGGATGCTTCTCACACATGATCATAACCCGCCATCTTTTATTTTAAGAGATGGTGTTTGCATCAAAGTATGATGTATATTTTTTTTCTAAATGGCTACTACTTTTATCATGTTACCGGTCTGTAGGATTAGCGCAGAAGGCTCTCAACTCTTACGAGGAGAAGTAATGCATGTTGATTAATTAAAGGAGCAACTGACATAGCTGAAAATTGTGTCATCTTTTAAGTACACTTGAATATAGTAGTATGCTAATAAGAAATATAAAATAAATATCTGGGACACACCAGGACACTGATGGACAGAACAATGATGGAGGCGTAAGTTTTGACAAATGAATGGCGAAGTATTCAAAAAATTGACCAACTGCCTCAAGGAGCAATATTCTAATAAATCGCCTTCCTATAGAAAGTTCACCTTGAAGGTGGTCACGCTATTCGAAGTATGAGAACTAATGGTCTTTTTGTTTAGACATTCCTTCCTATATTAATTTCTTGATGAAAGTTTTAAATAATAACATAGCGCTGTTCAATTCAATTCAATACGTTTATTTGCTTTCATGAATGTTACAATTTGATTGAAGTTGTGGTGGTTTCCAGTACATCATGTTACCCATTTGGGCGTAGGTAACAACAAAAACACGGAGATATAAAAGACAAAATAATAAAAATAAAAATCTGAGCGTATATGTATAACAATTTTTAAAGAGTGAGGTTTGTATTTGAGAAAAATTCGTTGAGGGTATAATAGCATTTTGAGATAAGCAGTCGTTTCAATTTATTTAGAAATATTTTTGTATTTGTTTCTATTCTTAAATTATGAGGAAAATATTAAAAATTCTTATTGTGGTACAATACGGGCTGCAGCGGAACATTCCTTGCGGCAGTAAGGCATTTGTTTTGAGCAATGGATCTAGGGGCACGTGTATTACAAGGATCCGCAATCGCATTTGCAAATATTGCCGGGTTCTTTTTTTCAACATTATCAAAATTTAAAGTATTTCCTAACAAAAAATTGCTTCAAAACGTTCAACTCGCAATGTACATCGCGCGTAGCCCTTGATTATACGTAACAGCCACGCACAAAAGCGCAGGAGCGTTCTGTTGCATGCGTTACATTGCGTAGTCCGTTTTTAGGTTTAAAATTGACACCTAAAAAAAAGACCAGACCATTAAATCAAGTCACAGAAAAAAACAATAATTGTTTTTTTCTGTGACTTGATTTAAAGGTCTGAGTGCGTAGATGCCGGCTTCGGTATGCTTCTTTTTACACCTTGTATATACGGGTGATACTCAAAATTTCTAATTTAATAAAGTGGGGCTTGCAGGTATCCATGCCTCCTATATTTACAATTATGAGGATACATTTTTTATTAAGTAAAAAAAGATCTCCTACATCGGTACTGCTACCCTAAAGAATAATTCCATAGCTTAGCCACGAATGTGCGTAGGCGTAGTATGCTGCAATTGTAGTTTTTGTATCGGTCTTCAGTTTTAGTTCAAATAATGCGTACGTACTTAAATGTTGATAGTTTTGCTTTAACTTTTTCTATTTGATTTTTCCAATTAATGTGTGAATCAATTTCTAAGCCTAACAATGAACAGGTGTTTACTTTCTCTAAATTAACATTATTGATTTTGAGTTCTGCGTTTAGGGATGATTTTTGATAAGGCCTGAATTCGAGTATTTTGGTTTCACTGTAATTTATTAGTAAGTTGTGTTCTTTAAACCAATTTAATATTGTTGACACTATCGATTCTAGTTCAATTTTAAATTTAGCTTCAGTTTCAAATTTGTATAAAAGAGAGACATAATCTGCAAAAAGTACACATGATGTATGTATAATTTTAGGGAGTTCGTTTATCTAAATTAAAAATAGAATGCTTCCTAAAACACGTCCCTGTGGAATTGAGCAGCGTAGTTTAGTGGGATCGGATCTAAATTATTTTATTTCTCCTGATTCTGAATAATGATTGTCTTTTTGAACATATTGTGTTCTGTTTTTAAGATAAGAGACGAGCCAGTCGTGGCTGTGTTTTCATGTTACATTATTTAAACAACTGAATTGCATTGATTGCAAAATAAATATGTTCAAACTTTAAAATATCGAGTTTAATCCAAATACATTGACAAGCAATAATAATATGACCTCATTAACTAGAGTTGTATCACTTGACTAGTTTTTTCTTTTCAGTTAACTTCGTGAAGACTGTTCACAACCAGCCGATGATCATTGCAGGTGGCTACACCTTCTACTGCGTCAGACTGCAGTCAGTGACCAACTACTGGCGTTGCACCAGTGGAGCGAGGTGCAAAGCCTTTATCTACACCACTAAAAAGGGTGACGTCATCCGTTCCATACTCACACATAACCACAAACAGCCAAACTTCACCGTCGAAAATGGAATATGTTTTAAGGCACATTCTCGCCATCAGGTATCCCATACGCCCAAATTAAAATTAATTATTCAACATAAGTAAAGATTTCGGTCGCCATCGACAGGGTGTTCATCCTCACACATTAGAACCCCATTGAACTGCTTACCATCAGGCAGGCCGTATATTTGGTTGCCACCTTGTAGTAGGAAAGAAGATTGTTTGCACTATGTCACTATGACTATCATAGTGACTGATTTGGTGTGATTTAATAGATAAGATTGTATGTTTTATTTCTTAATAAAACATAATCTAAAAGTGAATTACTGTTTTTTTTTATATTTACATCATCCAAGCAAAAAAAAAACAAGACTAGTCTCTTTTCTACGTTTGCTTTTTATGAATAATGTTAAAAAAACATGTAATCATTAGCAGTAACTACGAATACTTATAGAGAAACCTTATTAGACCTATAATATTCTAAAAAGTCACAAGCGCCTGTTCTAAGAGTCTATTCAAAAAGATTTAAGTCTCCTAAAATGGGTATAATTTCCTCTTTTTAACATAAATAAAGGGTTCAAAGTAATAAAAAAAAAAGTGAATATGGTTTTGAAACCGGTTCTGTACTTTCTTAATAAAGGAACATAATAATTCCATTTAAAAGTTGATATTTTTAGTAACCTACAAGGTCATGTATAGCAAAACTCATGTGATCACAATTCGTTCCGTTATTTTGACCAGTCGACTATTTTCAGTGGAGTTCGTGATGAACCAGCGCGGTCAGCAGATGATCATCGCAGAGGGGTACACGTTCTACTGTCTTCGGGAGCAAGTGGCCACCAACTACTGGTGCTGCACGACCGGCACCAGGTGCAAGGCTCGCATCAACACCTCCAAGCAGGGGGAGGTGGTGCGAGCCTTGCTCACCCACAACCACCATCCGCCGTCGTACTATGTGAAAGACGGCGTCTGCTTCAAGTAGTCAATTTATCGAACAGGGACATGCGTACTATAAGGAATCACTTGAGGTTGAGACCCTTTGAAATCCATCTCAAAGAACTCTAACTTTAGCAAGCTTATCCCGCGGTGTCCACAGATGGGGCACATCTCCGAAACGAGACTCTACGACGTTTTATGTTGTAAACTCTTCGATTTTTACGTACGCGTATACGTTTTTTGATGTACTTTGTCACCTGTGATAATAACGTTCATTAAAATTAATAAGAAAATAATAATTTATTTTTTCATCACTAAATTTAAAACATCACCAAATCACTCCAATGTTATAAAATGTAACTCGAGTACCTAAGTTTTTTATATTTTTCAGTGACCTGGACGGTAAATTCCATGGGAAAGAAGCTAGCGATAATAAAAAGCTTCTCCTACTACTGCAAAAATAAGGGACGTAAGAAGGACCACTGGCGGTGCACTTTGTGGGCTAAATGCAAGGCTGGTTTCTCCGTCTTTCGCGATGGAGAAGATATCAAAGCAATCGAATTCACCAATACGGAACACAATCACTTTCCACCGGGGCATTTTGTTAGCAATGGTATTTATTATAAACTAACTAAAAAATCTAACAAATAAGAGCACACATCAATATCAATGATAGCAAAATCAGTAAGAATTTATATTTCGTTCTGATCCATCAGAAAGCAAACGAAATTTAAAAAAAATACAGACGCTTATGCACCTTGATAAAAACATATTTATAATCATAGTGGTAGCCATATCATTTATTGCTCCTTGAGTTACAAAAGATCTTCAATATAAAAAACAGTTCTCAGCATGAACCCCTTAGGGGCAGTGCAATTTTTTTTTTAATATCTTCTGTAACAACAACTAAAATTAAAATAACATTGTATAGCAAGGTTGATAAAAAACTTAACACTGTCATGATATTAATGTTATCTTACACATACCTATTGTATTTTTTGCTAAAATATAAAATATTAGGTTACCGGATATTAAAACAAAAATAAAGATTACACACACAGAAACATTTACAATTTACTTCATACTGTAAGGACATTTTGACAGCAATAACTCCTTCAGCCTTCAATGGAAAGTAGAGTTTCTTTTTAATTTTTCCAACAGGTAGGTTACTTATTGTAAACTTTAATGGCCATATAATATGCAATATTTCGTACTAAATTAAATTTTGTGTCTGGTTAATCTGGCTGCGCTAATCTATTTCAATTTCTTGTTGTTGATTTGATGTTGTGAACGTATCATCTTGAAAATTTTACACTATAAAATACCCAAAGTGGTGTTTAAATACAGCAATAAGGTTAAAGGTCCTAATACAGCGGCAAATGGCAACATTTGAAAGTGGAAAAGGAAATAAACATTTACAAATAACATAAAGAATGAAAAAAAATTGTTTCGACAAAATATTTTTAAATTGCTTCTGACACTGTATGTGTTTGAAAAAAATCCTGAACTCTAAAATCCGAATTTCTGTATACATGTTAGGTACGTATTAGGTTATATGAATTTCCTTTTATGGAGATATGTACCTACTCGCAATCACAGTTTTCACATATAAATAGGATTTCTAGAGGATAAAACATGCCACCGAAAAAGGTTTTAAGTTGGTTTAATTAAACATAATTTCAACTAAATTCTCAAACAATTGAATAACTTATTAAATTGAAAGTTATAAGCAAATTCATATGACGCTCTATTTTCCCTAACACGGATACTATACCACCGTATTTGGATTGACCTTTGGAATTCGTTTCCTATTACTGCGCTATTTTGTTTCTGTTTTTGGATATATATTCTATCACAAATATAAAAAAGCCCTTAATATATGGTAATAATATTATATAAATAACATACTGATGAAATTGAATAGTATATTACAATGAATAACTTAATTATATTAATATGAGTGTACTTACCTCAGTCGCTCCGCGTTTATATGGTAACGTCCTGTCGCATCGCCGCCGTTGCAGGGACTGAGTTAGTTTGAAGTGTAACTAACGTCTATGTTATATTCGCAAATGTCAGATTTGTAATAAAGTAAAACACTTTGAATGAGTAAATTCCATTTTGGTGTACCTGAACTAATTTCAATGAGAATAAATCATGCAAACAAAAAAACGGCTGTAATTGGAGTCGATTTTGGTTACGGCGGAAATGGAGTCGGCTTTGGTTACCGCCGTAATAGGAGGTTTTACCTTAATTGATGCAGAGATTAAATATAAGCAGGTGAATTCATTTTAAATAAAATTCAATTCTTCGATACCTATTGTGTTTCAATTCATTAAAAAAATATACAATAGAACTAAAATATCATGCAATTTAATGATATTTTGTTTTATTCAGCTTAGCGAACAAGAACGAACGTCACATGACAAAATAATGGTAGTACACTGTTTTATAGAAAATTGATGCATATAATTGCGTTTCACATAAATTGTTTCTCATATTATCATTTCATCGAATAATCAATAGGCATAATAGTTCCTTCAAAGAAATTTAAATCATAGAATTTTGTTACAAATAAAATTCATTTCTTAGAATATACATATCATAGAATATTAAATCAAGTATAAATTCTTGCTCATAATGTTTGGCTTTTGTAAGAAGTATTCTCAACAACATCGCCGAAAATTTGCTTCTGGCACTCGCCGGCCGACGCTGCGGCACGCTCGCTACGCTCGCTCGGCTTGTGCGATGTGGTCACACTTTTAACCTGACCTAACCAACAGAGGCTTTTCAAACTAATGTCTGTTATCAAATTAATTAAATTTCTGTGAAGTATGTTTCTATGAAGTAAATAGTCGTTGAAATAATAATATTCGAAATGAAAATATTTGAACCGAATATTCTATGAAACATTTTCTGTGAACCGAAATTATTTGAAAATTATGTCTGTTAAACAAAGTAGCACCCAAAATAATACTAAAGCTAACTAGTTTTAGTATTATTTCGCAACCGAATTTTTATTTTAAAATTACTTAATAAAATGATGCTCACCAAATCAAAATACAACAATAACTCACACCACTGAACTTTTCAGTCATAAGGTTCATGGAGAAACGCTCTGGCAAGAGAATGGCGATCGTGGACAACTACACTTACGACTTAGTGGAAAGGTATCGAACGACGTTCCACTACCGATGCACGGATGCCCCGGGATGCCCCGCCGAATTCTTGCTCTCGGGCCCCGACATCATCCGCCCCTGGCCCCACAACCATCCCGCGCCGACTTACTTCGTACACAACAGGGTATATTATGGCAATGTTACGTTTATGCCTATAGATAAGAAGGACTTCCGTCCCGCTTAATTCGCTTATTACGAGAAAACGGCTCTGTAAAAGATCATATTAATTGTAATCATTAAATTATTGCATCACGTAACAATAGATCTTAAAAATAACCTTGTGTGCGCAGTATAAGGAATACTAGTTAAGGTGTATTAATCTAGTCATATAAGTAATTATCTATTTGTGCAATATTTGGTATATTATTTATTCGATTTGAGTCAAGGGCTTGAAATAGTGTAAAGGAAGTTTAATTCATCACGAATTAGACTTTTCAAGTTAGTTTGATTACTGGTTTTGATTTTCCTAAACGATAAATACTATGAGTAATTATTTAACATGCAAGCCAGTTAGTTACCCAACAAAACACTATTGCAATCTGAAAGTATTATTTAAAGGTAGAATTATTGATAAAATATCTTTTAACATATTATTTTAATCATCATATAAGTTGTTATAAATGACGTTTTTTGTATTGTTATTATTTGGTAAGCTCTTTTTATTATTTGTAATTAATTAGCCTCACTTGTTCAGTGGGAAGATGTCAAAAACCTTAGTTATTTATTTTATTAATTTGGGTAGAGGTGTGAAGATGACCAAAGATTTTTATTTATTTAAGAGTTAGATAACCAATGTTTGCTGTTTACTTATAAAGGGCGTAAAAAGTCCCTTAAGGAAGCCGACACCTACGTATTCTGCACATCATCAGTACCATTTTTTCTTTCTAGACCATACCTGGGAACTTACCAAGGAAGTTACCAAGTTATTGAAGGTCAAAGTAAAAAAAAAACTCAAGATTTTGATGAAAACAAACTTTAATAATTATTACTTAATTTTTGTCCTAAGAAACATTATCAAAAATTCAAGTATTTCCTAACAAAAAATTGCTTCAAAACGTTCAACTCGCAATGTCCATCGTGCGTACCCCTTGATTACACGTACGAGTAACACAGCCACGCACAAAAGCGCAGCAGAGCGGTCTGTTGCACGCGTTACATTGCGTAGTCCGTTTTTAGGTTTGAAATTGACACCTAAAAAAAAATTCGTTTCCCATCAATAATTTATTTTTTCTGGGACTTGATTTAATGGTCTGAGTGCATAGATGCTGGCTTCGATATACGTCTTTTTAAACCCTGTATGCTTAGCTTAGTCCAAACACCATCGATCATTAATGATATTTTTTTATATCTTTAGTGTAAGTTAACATAGAATCAAGTATAAAGATCACTGTCTAGTCATTTTAACCATACTTTAACCAAACAATGTATCTATTGTATCATGTAAAGAGGTACTTAAATAAATAGTGTTGAACCACCAAGTATATTTGCCCGGAATTTTGCTACGTGTGCCTATTTCAAATGAAGATATCCCTAGAATGTGTTATCGTGCATTGGAGTTGAGCTTGCTTCTCCCGAGGCTGGCTGCCTAGCTGCCGTGCACGCCGAACTTTCCCGTGTATGGTCCCGTTTCGAGGATCCCGGGCCGAAGACGACCACTATCAGGTCTTAGTGGTTAGGGGTCTCTGTTTTCCCAAAGAGCTCAGAGTCCTACATATCCCAGGTGTCCCAAACCCAGGTCCCTGGGTCAGGTAATGCATTTAGTCATTAAATGCATTTCCTGACGCAAAAAATATCCCTAGAATAACTAAAGTTGTTAAAGTGGCAGTAGCTTCCAACGTAAGCATTTACTGGAGAGATTAGTTCGTCTCTCTGAAGTTTCGGTAGCTCAGTGGTTTAGAGCAGTCACCTAAATTGAGAAAGACGCGGCTTTGATTTCCGCTCGAGATCATCAAGGTCCGAAATCGATTTTTTCCAGTTTTCCTATCTTTAGATATGAAAAACAAGCATTGTAACATGCTAAAATAATCAAAAAATGTAGCTTTATTTTAGTGAAAGAATTAATAAAATCGTTCTAGTAGTTTCGAAGCCTATCAATGCAAACAAACAAGTTTTATAATTTTGGACACCCTATGCATAAGTTTCGAGAAGTTAAGGTTCAGATAGTGTATTCAGGTGCCGGAGATACCCAGGTTTCTACTGATACCCTAAATTATAAATAATGTATTCTAATATTTACACTACAGTACAGTGGGTGCTAAGCAAGACTGGAAAGAATTTGGCGATGATTCAAGGTTATACTTACTATCGCAACAGGTCGGGACTCACGAAGGATGTGTTCAGGTGTACCAGGTCCTCACAGTGCAAAGCCAGGCTAGTGTTCACAAAAGACATGGAACTGATCAAAGCTGATGTTGAACATGATCACCTGCCAGGAAGATATGGCTCTTGAAGCAGAGTCTGAAAAAGTTTCTGAAATACCAAGTGGCTTATCGCCAATCTCGTTTATTGATTCTCTATTGCACAAGAAAAAAAATACTTTCTCATGTCGGACTTTCTTTTTGTAAAGGATGGCCTGCACGACAATATGGGAAATATATGAAATCTTACTAACATTATAAATGCGAAAGTTTGTGAGGATGTATGTATGTATGTTTGTTTGTTTGTTACTCTTTCATGCAAATCTACCAAACGGATTTGGACGAAACTTCACAGTAAAACAGCTTATACATCAGAATACATAGGGTACAATTTACGAAGATATAATGTAATTTGGCCATATTATATAACGGAAACGCGGGCGAAGCCGCGGGCGGAAAGCTAGTATTTACATATTTTCTTTTGTGTCCTTAGCTACTAGTGCACTGTTGGTTTTAATGGTTTTTGAATAATAATATTTTTTATGATAGGATACATGGATATTAATTAATGTAATTTATTTTGATATACGTTTTATGGTCTAAATATTTTAATAGATGTTAACACCTAATGGTTGAGTTGTAGAAATGAGACTTATGAGACTATTGAACAGCGTTAAAATCAAAGTGTGACCATAATACTAGCGCGAATACATGTGATTTTTCTCATGCCTTATTTATGGTTCTCTATTTTGTCTCATAAAATTTTTATCCATAATCTGACGTGCCATAATGTTTTGTGACCTAATCAGCATTTGTCCGAATGATAATTAGCCCTAACTCAATGTCTCATAATATCACTTGCCCTAAAATCGAAATCCCTAAATATAATTTGTCCTAAAACTTTTTGCTTTAAATATTACAATCTATAATGTTTAAAAGAAATAAAAGGCTTTTCTATAACATTAATAAGTCCTAACGTAATGTGTCATAATTTAACTAACCCTAAAATCTAAATACTGACACCCGACTAACACCTGAAGTATTTCCGGGTGGTCATAAAAAAATAACCCTCAGCTACTGACACTCGCAGGATTTCCGGGTGGTCATAACAAAAATAACCCTAACCTACTGACACTCGAAGGATTTCCGGTGGGTCATAAAAAAATAATAACCCTAACCTACTGACACTCGCAGGATTTCTGGGTAGTCATAAAAAAAAAACCCCATTATACAGTTTAACACTTAGGACATGTGACTTTATAAATAAATAAATATGCGCCAGACAACACACCTCTTTAATGGTCTCGAAGTAGGGATTATTAAATCCCTGTGTTACGAGGTACCACACAAGGAAATAAGCCAGGGGCGTCTCCCAGCACACCCAGACCCGAGTCAATTCAGAAATAGTCGTTTCCTGAATTGACCCGACCGGGAATCGAACCCGGGACACTACGGAAATCGAGGCGAGAAACCGTGCTACAGCACACTACGCCAATCGTGTCGTCAAATATAGCAAGATAAATTAAGATATCTAATTATTATAGCACCCGATATTATGACACAAAAGCATTAGAATTAAAGACAATTAGGCATAATAAAATTTCGTATATTCGAACATTATGGATAGTGATGATTATAGCAAACGCGTTAGGGATTTTGAATTTCGGACTAACAATTTTCGAAGAAGAAAGGGTAAGGGTAGTACCCTTATTTATTTATTGAAACAAGAATGGTGATTGTGAAACTATACCCTAGAAATCTGAATAAATCATAACCGGGAGATTAGTGAACACAATCTTCTGCAACCTTGAACCCCTGAAATGATCAGTGATTGGGGACGATTACTTAAAACTCGCGTCACATAAAAAGCGCCCTGGAATACAGTTGATTGCGCATGTGGCGACTAACGAACCAATGGTACAAGGCCTGTGCCCTTGCGCCATTGGTTCGTTCGTACGGCGCCTCCCCCTCCTCGCTTCGTACCACTAGTTAGATCCATAAATCGTTAAGTGCGCAGGATGAGCCTCAGAGTGCTTTTTACGTGACGCGAGTTATACCAAACTCGTAGTTCGTAGTGGATCATCTTGGGCAAAGTTGTCTTGACTAGGTCATTTCTGTTTTATCGTGACATGTCACTACTCACTTCTCAGCATGACACAATGACGTCTAACTTTACACTGAAATGAACTCAGTGCCTTGTGATTAGCTTCGCGCTCACGACCGGCACCTGATAAGGCTTTGTCATTATCAACCCATATAATAAGCCAGGACATAGACATCGTACTGTTTGTGTTTTGTTCACTCTTGACAGAGTGGTCGTGGTCATAATATTGGTCAATTGTTGTGCCACCACCGCTGCTTTCGCGATGCTTCCCCATGCAGCGCGATTGGCAGAGTTGGAGAAATCGTTATTGCTGGAGTGCGTCACCGACTTGATAAGGTCTGTCCACTGTGTCGGAAAGCGCCCTCGAGATCTTTTTCTTTCGACTTCACTACATGCCGTTTCATGGGGTCCTCGTGATGAAGATGAAGCTCTTAGTTAGCCGATTGTGTCTTTCCAAAAGCCGATGTGCAATACCCGTATACAGCAACTTTTGTGTCCTTTTTACTTCCATTACTATTCACTAGAAATGCTGCAGTACCGATATCTCATTCAAAAACTTTACTACAGACGTTAACGACTATATTCGTCATAAACTTATGGTACAGGTACCGAACCGCGGTAAGAGTTCTGCTGCGATACGAAAACGCAAATGTGCACTCTGCTTTACATTCTGCAATTACTATCACTTCTAGCTGGATAAGAAGAACTGATACTGTACCAATCAGAAAATACATATATTTATTTATTTCAGTGACGTGGGTTCAACATCGTAATGGCAAGCAGGCGGTTATTGTAAACGGTTTCACTTACTACTGCAACAAGAAGGGTCACAAGACGGACATCTGGAGGTGCACCAATGGATCCAACTGCCGAGCTCGCTTTGTCATGTCTAAAGACAACTGGAGCATCATCAGGGGCAGACTCCTTCACGACCACAGGCCTCCGAATTATGTCATCCGCGATGGCGTTTATATTAAGTTATAAGACTCCACTTTGCAGTTCTATAGCGGTTTTCAGAAAGGATGCGCATAAAGGATACCGCTTTCTCCGACTTCCTTGTAGACTTTACCATCAAATAATACTAGAGTATTGAGGATGAGGATAAGTTAATCGGAAGACAGGAAGTTTTTTAATGATCTCAATTATCTCTCTTTTATTTTTGTAAGTTTAACTTTGCTGACAGAAAGCATTATGAAATTAAAAAAGCCATGGAAAGTCATGGACATGAATAGTTTACTTAACTTAAAACATTTTAATAAAGTGGTCTTTGTTGTGTTTTAGGTGAATACTTAGCTATTGATAAGAACTAAGGCACAATAATTTTTTTAGTTATTTATTTATTATGTAATTTAAAATCGATAAGTACTTTAATATTATTTGTATAGATATAGGTCTACCCATCAGAGAAAATTAAGAATTTTAATGTACAAATAAATCATGTTTGTGTGATATTGCGTTGTTATTTTAATTTATTTTTTTGCTACGGTAACCAAGTTTTTTTGCAATATCTTAACTTCTGACGAACTTTAATAGGTGACAAAAGTTCGAGTAATTTGACCGATCAGCATTGTTGAACGTCGATGTACAGTCAACGGCAAAGATATATAAACACCACAAAATTTCAAAAAATGACGTCATCAATAAGATCATAATATGGGGAACATCAAAAGGTGAATAAATATGCAAACATTGTTTGAAAGATAAGTATATAAGCATCATGTGCAATAATATGTTCTCATCAATCAACGCATAAGTTTGGAAACACGATAAAATTCATAAATATATTTACAGCCAAGGGCAAAGATATATATACACCACAAAATCTTCAAAATATGTATGCAGACTTTATTACCGCGGCAATAGAGTTGATGTGTCCATATAATAACATAACGCGCATCGTAAGCAGGCGCGGTCGCAGCTTGATATTTTAGAGGGGATCCCAATCAATAATACCTACAACAATGTCGAGTACTTAAATGAAGACAAATAAATTAATTAGACTTTATTGTCTATATATAAATTAATAAATACTATATTATGTAAAATATAAAATTGTTAAATCAAAGTCTTCTATTCTTATTGGCAATTCGGTTGAAAATGATTCAGACGTATGGGGCGCGGCTATCTCTGGACGAGCTAAAGACTTTCTTCTAACATTTTAGCTCGAAACCAAGTTTTTACACGCCTTAGCGTAGAAAATATTCTCTCTGATGTTGCACCGCTTATACGAAGGGTTGCCAGAATTTTTAGCACTCTTTATACAGGGTGTCCCGATAAGTAAGGATGAAACAACATATCGCATAGCTGGGGTCATTTCTGACCTTTCTAGCCCGATCAGTATTAGTCCGATTTCTAACCTTTTGAAAAGTTATGATCAATATTAGTTTTTTCAGAAATTCTCTTAAGTCCAAACAAAAATAATAATTTTAAAAAATTGTGTCGAAGGTACTATTTTTTTCTAAAAGATTTGGTCTTACTTTGACTAGTTATTTTTTTAAAATCCTTGAATATTGTAATAAAAATTCTCGTTCAAAAAAAATACTTCATGTTCAAGCAGAACTTGTGAAAAATTATTGTATTATTATTGTACTGAAACTTGTACAAGTATTTAAATAATTGCTCATTTATTACAGATTCTCATAAGTAAGAAATTGCAAAGTTCGTCTGATGATTTCTAAAGTTTTTAGTATTTTGAACAAGAGAGCCGCGTTTTTTGGAGTCCGTTATTTCAACCTGTTTACCTTTATGAAAAAAAATTAAAACCTTACCAAAAACTAAAAATATTTTTCAACAAAATGGAATTTGATAATTTTATAAAAATCCATTTATGCAACTGCAATTATTATTTTTGAATACTTGACTAATCAGAAGCTGGTAAGTCAACTATTAGTCAAAAAGTAGAATAATTTATTTTCAATTAGTGGAAAATTATTTAATTTTTTTGCTAGATTTATATTTCTTCATTGAATTTTTATGAAAACGTAGCTATGGCCCTTGGCAAAGAAAATAAGTTATTAGCTTAGCTACATTTTTTGAAAAAATATTTTTGTTTGTACTTGACGATTTTCTAAAGAAAACTAAAACTGATCGTACCTTATTTTTTACTAGTCACCCTAACACATTATATTTGCGTTTCAAAAAATAGAAAACAACACGTTCTTTAAATATTAATAAAATGTATGCCTATTATTCACCAAAAATATTAGAATACACATTTTACTTTTTGTAATTCAAGACAAATGATTTTATTTCCATAAGACTCGAATGAATGTGAAAATATTAAATTCATAATTATTTTTAAATCGCGTGGCACTATAAAACTTTTATATTTACAGGAAGTAGTCTAATTCAAACAGATTCAAATTTTATTTCACTAACGAGATTTTAACCATTCCGTTAGCTCACTAAATACAGGGTTATTGAAAAAACATCAACATCCTCGCAAGACTAGGGAACCACCATCATTGACAATTTGACACATTTTTTTTTTCATACAAAAATAAATAGCAATTTAATTTTACGTCTGAATATTCTTATTTGTGTGCGCTACCTAGTCTTGCGAGGTTGAAAAAACATTCAATAACCAAATGTAATTAGTACCAAACGTTTGTAACGTCTGATTTCGTAGTCACTCTAAATTAAAAACAACGTGTTAATCAGTTCACTCACTTGGTTTGATGTCAACGGAACTCACCCAAGTCTAAATCAGTGAAAAAAAAAAGTACATAATTCATTAATGGGTAGGCTTTTTCGACCCTTTAAACTTTGTTTCGGTATAAAGGTAAGTTCACGTCTGAAAATATGTATACATATTTATGCCCTCGACTGTATCTACATTTTCTTTTCCTAAAGTAATATAACTTTTCCTGGTAATATAACTATAATAACGATATGGTTCTTTTACCACATAATGTAGCTTATCTTGGACAAATTCTTGACCGAATCGATACATTTTCGTTTCTATTTCTGTGTTTCCGTTCTTGTTTGTGTTTCGTAACCGAAAATAAGGCTACCGTGTGTACGAAAAACATAAAATACTTTTCAGATTCGTTAAAAAATGAAAACGAAGTAAAAACGTACCGAACTGGTCAGGAAGGCACGGCAGGCACGTTGACTGTCCACATAAAAGACACAATAGAATCAGCAATACAATGTACCACATGAGATGCACAGGACTGTTACCGTGTTGAATGATGTGCTTTCATAATTCTCACTGCTCATACCCAATTCCTGGGTGATAACTAGACAGGTCACTGACATTCAAAGCCAACTGTGCAAATGTCAGACAGAAAGTAAGTACTCGCAACAGTCTCCTGTGCAGACTTAGGTCTACTAAGTGAGAATGATCCGTAGACATCTCGCGGAATCTGGTTTAGCACGCTGCTACTCGGCTAGCGAAAATTGGTGGCTGTTGAGGTGGTGGAATACTGGTTTAAGAAAATAATGTTGCGACACGACAAGCAGAAGAAGAATATTAATCGCTAACCCAAAGTATGTTTTTTTAGTACTGTGGCTGACAAATAGCGCTGGCAAGGCGTGTGCCATTTTGCAAGGGTACACTTTCTTCATGCATTCCAGCAGTGCCCGGTTTGAGCACTGGCGGTGCACCTTCGGCTACCAGTGCAAGGCCCGGTTCTCCATACCCAAGGATCATTCAATGCATAAGTCAAAAAATTTGAATCTAAAGCATTGTCGTCACTACCCACCAAGGTATATCATCAAGGATGGAATTTACATTAAAATTTGATAATTTGTTATGCCATTATTTCAAGAGCACAGTGGATCTCTCCGCTTGATTTTTTTTTGTTTACGAAGGCAATCATGCGGGCCGTCTCATGGTCTGCGGTTACAGTATCGTAAAACGCGTGCAACACCAGGGGCATCGTTTAACGACAGTACTGGTTGCACGTTTCTGGACAAAGTTAGAAGGAACCAAGTAAATACATATTCAATAGTACTCGCAAAAAAATGTCTTGTGTGTGATTTGAATATATCGTATAGCGATTTGTTTGTTTGTTTAGCTAGCTTCAGAAGCTAGCGTTCAATTTTTGAGATTGGTTCGGGTTTGTTAAGTTTTTTGTTATAATCATCCTATGTAAAAAAATATTTTATTATAATGTTTATAAATTCTGATGTAAGATAATTAATGTTATTATTTTGTTTTGTATTCATGTTCTCACTCGTAAGTGGATACCTATGTCTTTATGAGAATAAATGTCGTTGAACCTAAACCTAGTCTCATAAATACCTATTTACCAACCTTATACTATGAGAGACGCCCCTGGCTTAATCCTGGTCAGGTACCTCGTAATACAAGGATATTTATCCTTACTTCGAGACCATGACAAGTGGTGTGTTGTCTGGCGCATATAATGTTTAAAACTTAGAATCATAACGTATAGAAGAATAGTCTTCATGCAAGACTTCAGAAATGAAGCACTAATCCGATCCCCACATGCGTGACTATTACTTGCTTACGTGCGGCGCGCTTTGACATTGAACATTGCGGAGCTGTAATGAACACTGCAAAGCGGTCCGTTAGGAGCCATTTATGGCTCCAATTAAGGTGCTTCGAAATGGGCGCGCGGACTTGGTTTTTATATGTAATTATTCTAAGGTTTAAAAGGAAACAAGTGGAGTAGAGTAGAAGCCCCTTGTCTTAGAGTTCCTGTTAGTAGAGATTTCATTTTGATCAATTGAACGACCATTTACTGTTGTGATTGTATTTTATCTATGTGGGAAAAAGTGCAGAATTATGAACTAAACTGGCTTTCCACCCGCGTCTTCGCCTGGGTGAACGTCATCAAATTACTTAAAATGTTTATAAATTGTAGCTTATGCGTTATACTGTCAGGGTCCTTATTACAACCCTTTATAACTTGTCAAGTTCATTCGCTAAATTAAACTTACGATATTAGGCTCCAGGACTTAGTAGTGGCTCAGAAGTGTACTTAGGGCCACAGTAATTATGTGCAGTCTCATTTTTAATTCAATCTTACCATTTCTCGTGCAAGCAATCTATACAACTTCTTGCTTCAGTGATTTAAAAAAATACTATTACTTCTTTCAGTCACATGGGTGAATTCACAAAAAGCTGGCAAGCAATACGGGATTATCAACGGGTTCACATTCTACTTGCACTCGAGGAGTGCAAGATCAGACACCTGGAGATGCACCATGGGTACCCCGTGTAAAGCAAGGTTCTCCATAACCTCAGAATTCGCAATTTACAAGGAATACTTGACACATACACATCAGGCACCTAATTTTATCATCAAGAATGGAATGTATTTCAAAATCTCTAAAACACAATGCCATGTTAGCGAAAACCGTTAATTTAACTTGTTTGTTTAAATACAAAAGTCATGTCCTGACTGGTTGAATGATTCATCATTGTTTATCTACTTTACCTGCATATTTTATGTGACAGGATGTTTTTGTTGTCTATTTATACCATGAGAAGCAATAAAAGTGACAAAAATAACGAAGCATGCGCAGCCAAGTGAATTTTTGGCCTCTGATAAGAAGTGTTTCCACTTCGATTTGTCCAACGCCGTCGTCTGCCTGTCACACGTATTAATATATATATGCGCCAATATGCGCCAGACAACAACCTCTTGTCAAGGTCTCGAAGTAGGGATAAATATCCCTGTGTTACGAGGTACCAGACAAGGAATTAAGCCAGTGGCGTCACTCAGCACAACCAGACACAAGCCAATTTGGAAAAGATCGTTTCCTGAATTGACCTGACCAGGGATCGAACCCGGGACACTACGTAATTCAAAGCGAGAAACCGTGCTACAGCGCACTACGCCAATCGTGTCGTAAATAAAGCTTCAGCAAATCTATCTACTTATCTCCTCCCCGTCAGTAGGACTTTGGATGGCTGACCGGACTATGACCAATCAATCGTCACTTGCATGCTTGCTTCACCGCGCAATCCAGCTTCATTAGTTCAGTTGGCAGAGTCAGCGAAAATTGACAGCATAGTAAAGATTTTTTTGGTAACATTCGCTAATGACACATATATTTCAGTGATATACGTGCCAAACAAGCTGGGGAAGCAAGTGGCAATAGTGAACCACTTCACGTTCTATTGCGCAGTGAAGACTTCCACCACGAGGCTGTGGCGTTGCACGCGCGGCGGGCGGTGCCGGGCGCGCTTCATCGTCAGCATTGCTGGGGACCTCGTCAGGCACAACCTTGAACATGTCCACGAACCCCCCAAGTTTGCTATATGCAATGGGATTTACTACAAAGTACCAGGTCCTTTATCTCACTGGTGAAGATTAGGTACGATTCTGGGAGATTGAGTTATTCATAAGTTTGCATTCAGAAATTGACAGTTACAGTTGTGCTTGTAAGGCCTCTTCTTTACCGGATCGGTGCGTTTTCGTTTTGGTACCGCATCTTCACCGAATCTGTACAGATTTCCTGATAGGCTCTGGATGTTTTAATTTAGACGGTTTTATTTTTTTTGATATTGTTGTTTTTAACTTTATTTATGTTATTTTTTCACATATGTACACATTATTACATTCATAATCATGTTAATACTGCGTCAACGTTCGGGTTTCTTTGTTTTAATCTATTGTATTGTTCATGTGTGTAATGTGAACCACTGTGTTAGGTTCCTAAAATTATTTATAGACATACCCACTTATTCATAAAAACTCAAAGAGGGTCAAGTACACTTTACCATGGTGAAAACCTTAAATGAAATCAAATAGCGGAAGATACGGCACGTCCTTCAAGTTGTCAACTGACAACGGGGATGATGCACAAGAATAGGTACATGCACGCACACACAGCGCTGTGATTCTATGAGTATTTATCGTTGGGCGATGTTGAAGGACAGAGACAAACCTATTTGTTTTGACCATAGCGTAAGCGAGACAAGCGTGCGTCAGATTAAAGTCCTGTCAATCGTATTTTTCGACTGAGTGTAATTAGGCGACGGGGACCTGATTTAAGCGGTCCACACGCTGGAGGCGAGTCACCTATTTTCCGCTATTTTGACTTAATCTTAAATATTAAATTGTGAAAACAGTGTTGTAAGACTGTTTTATTTTTATGAATTAGGCTTTTAATTGTTTTTATAAGTGTAACAGTATAATAATAATAGGAAAGAATGTAGTTTTAAGTAATGTGTCATTTACTTG
Source organism: Udea olivalis (assembly GCA_947369235.1). NCBI lineage: Eukaryota > Metazoa > Arthropoda > Insecta > Lepidoptera > Crambidae > Udea > Udea olivalis. Next base: position 5,041,424 of record OX376349.1, on the reverse strand, counting down.
GTTTTGGCCCGTAAATGGCACTAAATTTACCAGCCTTAGAATAATAACGTATAGAAGGGTTGTCTTCATACAACCCCCCTGTCCAAAATGAAGCACTAATCCGATCCACACATGCGTGACTATTACTTGCTTACGTGCGGCACGCTTTGACATTGAACATTGCGGAGCTGTAATGAACACTGCAAAGCGGTCCGTTTGGAGCCATTTATGGCTCCAATTAAGGTGCTTCGAAATTGGCGCGCGGACTTTATTTCTATATTAATTATTGTAAGCTACCAACCAGCCTTGGCTGAGATAAAAAATCACAAAAAAATTAAAATAATATATTTGAAATTGCAGGTAGTGAAAAATCCAAAAAAAAAATGTATTTATTAATTAAACAAGAAATGTAAACACACATTGATTTAAAAATGAGATAATCCTATTATTGGTAATATTATGGGTTAGCTTTATTTTTCTATACCGACCGTTGTGAGGCAGCTGTGGAATGAGGGGTATAGTGTGGGGCAATAAAAACAAATTCGTAGAAACTTCTAAAGGAATCGAATGCTAATTGGACTAATGGACTTATGTATCACAGTTTGGCCATGATTAGCATAGCAGAAGGTTTTGGTGAAGCCATAGTGACAGTAAATAGAAATGTTTATATTAATATTGAAACATATAAGAATAGGACAAGGGACTTGCCTGTTACGCCATACTCCAACATGATGTTTAAGTGAGGATTGGTAGAAAAGAGTATGGATAGTGTGCAATGATTGAGTCTTTTGGGAGGAGACCTTTTTTTCGTGTTGTGATCTGTTATTTTATTTATTGATTTAAAATATATTTCTGTGATCTTCTCCATACTATGGTCAGGACCAGATTGAATCTATACTGAATAGTCTACGCAATTATTTTAATTTGGATGCTTTTACTTAGTTTTAAATTTAATTACCAGTAATGAGGAATATTTATCAATGTGTTTACTTGATGATAATAAAGAGAAAACGTTGATAAAGATTTTTAAGAACTTGCAATAAATGTGAAAATCAAATCTCTTTTATTATGATCTTACTCGTTGTCTACCACCTCATAGAAAAGATGAAACAGGTTTCCGAGCGATGTATTCTGAACAAAATGCAAAAGTATGAACAAATTAAGAAACATTGATTTTTTCACGACATGATTGGCGTAGTGCGCTTTAGCACGGTTTCGCGCCCCGATTTCCGTAGTGTCCCGAGTTCGATTCCCGGTCGGGTCAATTCAGGAAACGATCTTTTCTGAATTGACTGGGTTTGGGTGTGCTGGGAGACCCTCCTGGCTTATTTCCTTGTGTGGTACCTCGTAACACAGGGATATTAATCCCTACTTCGAGACCATTTACAAGAGGTGTGTTGTCTGGCGCATATTTATATATTTATTTATATTTCATTAGTAGATATCCTACTAACGGCAAGAGCATGATCATATGGTAAAAACGAAACAACCTATCAGGATCATAGACCTTGACTATCCAATTTTATTAATTCTACCGATTTACATTCTAATTGAAATATTTAGATTTTATGTTTTGTTGATCATTAAACATCGCGTTACCACACACTCCTCTTGTATGGTACCAATACAAATACGTTCCTTTTTCTGTTTCATTTTAAAGATGGTACTTCACAATTAAATTTAAAACCTTATAACAGTAGTCTCTGCCTAAATTTCGCCTCTTTTGACCTTCTGTTTTTTTTTAATATTTTTTCATGACTAAGAGATTTTACTTAATTGTGTTTGTGTTACAGGTTCAACAAACTACATCGAAGCCTTGCTAACAGATATTGACTTGCTTACGGATTTATCTCCAAAAACATCAAAACCTAAGAAGTCGGTAGAAGATGACACTATTATTAATCTCGATGACTTCCCTGACATAACCGAAAGTTTCAGTAAGAGAAAGTCCAATGAAAAAAGTCGATCTCGAGCTCATATCGATCAGTCGTTGATAAACAAAATTCGTGGCGTGGTCGATGCTGTAGCAAAGACACAGGTCAAGAAGTCATGTAATGACAACCCTGGTATAGAACATAACGTCTCAGCGGTTTTACAAACTGAAACTTTGGCTATGGCCAAGAAACCAGTTAAAGACATGACTCTTCAGGACCCCACCAACCGCCACGCTCACGCTTTAACTAATCTCACTCTTTGCAGACTTTGCTCTAACGAGAATGAGCTGACTCGAATTATATGGAAGTGTAAACTGTGTGACGTTAATCTTTGCGTTAAATGCTTTGTCGAACACCAGAAGTTGCCATAAATTTATTCTGTTAACTTTATTTTTTTAACATATGCTGCGTTACCAATCTGACCAGCAAAATTAATACTTGTTTTATCTTCTTACTTTTTATTATAAAGTTAAAAATATATATTAAGTTCATACATCCTTGTTCAGATATGTACAGGTAAGTTCACTCTCAAATACTCAAAGTGACATTTGAGTAGTTAAACAGCCTTTACACGTGCGTGGCTACATACGAGTAATTCAACAGGCAATTATATTAGAAAACAGCATAGTTCTAATACCTTTTTTTGCATACCTTTTGTTAGTTCATAGAAGTTTTTGTAATAAAAAGTGTTCTTGACGTTATTCTAACTGGCCTGTTGGTGACGAAATCCACCCATGCCAAACATTCATGTGACGAAAGTTTGTGTTTCTTGTGTCTTGGTGTTATTATCTATTTAAGTTTGTAATAGGTTGGGGAAAAAGTTTCTTCGCATTTTTTAAGAAAATTCAATTTTTTTTTTAATTCAGTTTATTTCCATTTATTAAAGTCTGTAGGTTCCATTTTCTTCGATTACTTTTGGCCATCTTGTAGGTAAGGACATGATCTCATTGCTGTAGGAATTTTGAGGTTTTGGCAGTCCCCTCGTGATGTTAACCTGATACTGCCTAAAGAATTCTGAAGAGACCGAAACAGGTGGAAATCTGAAAGTGCAAAGTCAGGACTATACGGCGGATGCATTAACACCTCCCAGCCAAACTATCTTATTTTTTGCTGAGTGGCTAAAGATGTGTAAGGTCTATCATGATGTTAACATGATGAAAAACCACACCCTTTCTGTTGAATAATTCCGGCCGCTTTCTCTCAACTTTTTGCTTTAATCTCATCAGTTGTTCGCAGTAGGATTCAAAATCGATGGTCCTGCCTGGTGGTAACAGCTCATAATGAATAATGCCCTTCCAATTCCACCACACACACAGCATCACCTTGTTGCGAGTTAACCCGGGTTTCGCCACAGTCTGTGAAGCCTGACCGGCCTTTTATCACGACCTTTTTCGCACGTGATTGTCATACGTGATCCACTTTTCATCACCAGTTATCAGTTTCTTCAAAAATGGTTCGGTTTCATTACGTCGTAATAAATAATCATAAATAATTACACGTTTCATTAGGTTTCTTTCAGTGAGCTCGTGAAGTACCCGAATATCGATCGAGCTTTTATGAGTACCAAGTTTTTTAAATGCGCCAAAACTGTTTTGTGTTCAATTCCTAGTTCTTCAGCTACGTCGTAACTACTGATATGCCGATTTTGCTCCACTTTTTCAAAAATGGCATCCATTTTATGAGTAAAAGGGCGCGACCAGAGCGACGTGCATCTTTGACATCAAAATTTCCGGATTGAAAACGCTTAAACCAAATTTATGCTACTCTCACAGTCACTGCACTAGGTCCATAAACATCGCAAATTTTTTTCGCGGCTTGCGTTGCATTTTTACCCATTTTGTAGTAAAATTTTAAAATGATTTGATTCACTCATCTTGACAGTAAGAAAAACAAATGAAAATCACACATTTTCCTTATTTGAATTTGAAGTTATCTTCTTTAAAATTTAAACTTCTAATGATACCAAAACCAGCCAGATACAAATAGTATAGCCAAAGAGATTTTATTACCAGTTCATACATACTTTATGCGAAAAGACTTTGAGCAAAACCCTCCATGTATCGCACTCCATAAGTAAGAAAAATTTATAAAATCACACTATTTAGGTATGTAGTAATTCATATTCACAATTTAAATTAAATTAAATTGAAATGTGCCATCTGACATCTGATCTTATCTCTACACTTGTTTAACCTGATACTGTATCCGTTAGTAGATGTATGCATAAATTAGGAATTCCATTGACAAGTACGTATATCAAAATAACATTTTTTTTAACAAACCAGTCCAGCAAATTTTCTTTACGAACAATACTATGACGACAATTTAGTTTTTAGGAGAATACAATAAAATAAACAACAAGTAATACATTTAGCAATAGTAGTATAATTAAATACATAACAATTAGTTATTTTAGTAACTCTCATTTGGCAACGCTAACAGTACATTTTTGACCCGTTTCTTTACTTCATTTTCAATGGAATGAGACAACTGTGAAACTTAAATAGGAAATGACCCAATAAATCAAAATTCTGTAGCATTCGTCCACCAATTCTGCACGTTCAATGTAGGAATCTCTTGCGCGGCATGAAAGTCATTAATGCAGGCCTTCAAGATGAAGTTGACCAGCTCGGTAGTAAATGCATGTCTTAACTTGTCAACCCCAAATCTTTTCGTCAGGTAAAGTTAGCAAAACATTGAAATGCATCGTTAAAAATGATCACAGCTACGACAAAGGAAATTCTACTCAAGCTTTTTAGTTTGTATTCAATGAGTGTGCATCTCATATTTAGCTACAATTCTTTCCATAAATGTCTTCACACTCTCTTGACACTTACTTGGACTTTTTTCTTTTGAAACAATATCAACGCCGGGATGGCTGGTCGAGTTTATTGGTCAAATATTGTACCAATTTCACCGATAAGTGTTATCCCCGTACCGAGGAATGTAGTTCCCTCCTCTCGTTGGCAACAACTCTGCATCTGCAAGAAATTTAAGATTTTTATTAATTCTTTAAAGTACCAAGATTAAGAAAATATTTTCCGGCTCAGATCAGATTATATCCGCGAACTATGCCGTCAATCCTTAAAGGCATATATAACAGACTCACAAAAAATAACAAACGATTTGCTATGATAACGACAAAATACAAAAACTACAATTTAGAAGAGAATTTTGTCAACATTAATTTATGTAATTAATGTTGACAAACTTTCTAGGGGCTCTACTATTTTTCAAATTTACGAAGTTTCGTGAAACTTTGAGAGGGTTAAACGGACACAAAACGTAGTATGTTATGAATGAGTTTCATGGATTCTTTACGATAAAATATGGTTACCGCTTACCAGTTAGCAAACATATTATGTCCGTTATCTAATGTTCTTTGAGAAGTATGTAGTATGGGGAAAAGTCTTTTTGCATATAGTATGTATGAACTTGTAATCAAATCTCTTTGGCTATACTATTTCTATCTGGCTGGTTTTGGTATCATTAGAAGTTTAAATTTTGAAGAAGATATTGCCAAATTCAAATTAGGTAATTGTGTGATTTTCATTTGTTTTTCTTACTGTCAAGAGGAGTGAATCTAACGAAGAAAACCGATACATTTTAATTTTTTTTACAAAAAAGGGAATTGAACACAAAACAGTTTTGACGCATTTAAAAAACTTGGTATTCATAAAAGCTCGATCGATATTCGGGTACCTCACGAGCTCACTGAAAGAAACCTAATGAACCGTGTACTCATTTGTGATTCTTTATTACGACGTAATGAAACCGAACCATTTTTGAAGAAGCTGATAACTGGTGATGAGAAGTGGATCACATACGACAAGAACGTGCGAAAAAGGTCGTGGTCAAAGGCCAGTCAGGCTTCACAGACTGTGGCAAAACCCGGGTTAGCTCGCAACAAGGTGATGCTGTGTGTGTGGTGGGATTGGAAGGGCATTATTCATTATGAGCTGTTACCACCAGGCAGGACCATCGATTCTGAACTCTACTGCGAACAACTGATGAGATTAAAGCAAGAAGTTGAGAGAAATCGGCTGGAATTAATCAACAGAAAGGGTGTGGTTTTTCATCATGATAACGCTAAACCTCACACATCTTTAGCCACTCAGAAATTAAGATAGTTTGGCTGGGAGGTGTTAATGCATCCGCCGTATAGTCCTGACTTTGCACTTTCAGATTTCCACCTATTTCGGTCTCTTCAGAATTCTTTAGGCAGTGTCAGGTTAACATCACGAGAGAACTGCCAAAACCACTTGTCGCGGTATTTTGATCAGAAGCCTCAAAATTCCTGTAGCAATGGGATCATGTCCCTACCTACAAGATGGCAAAAAGTAATAGAACAAGATTAGACTATTTAAAAAAATGTTTTGAACTTTCTTAAAAAATGCGAAGAAACTTTTTCCCCAACCTATTATTATAGTAATTTACGAAATAGTTCTTTTAGCCATCGGTTTAGTAGTCAATGGTCAACTTCTCAAAAGGAGAACTTTAAAAAAAGAGATTTAATTATGCTTCTATAATTAATTTGAAAACGGTATCCTTCATTTAAATGCATTTACATTCTAATTGGTTTTCTTAATGATTTATATAATCTTAAAAAAAAATGTCTTTTGGGAAGACCAAATGAATCTTAACGCAGCCATCACTAGGTGGGAAGGGAATGACAACGGCTTAAAAACTTTTGTATCAAAATGAACTCCTTTTTATTGCATTCTAATTTTACGTTTAATTTTGTTCAAATACGGTATTTTTTAGGCTTTTTTTTAAGTCAAGTTCTTTGTGATTCTTTGTTACTTTTTCAAACGTTCATTTTCATCGTGGATTAAATTTATTTAGTTAATTTTGGTTATCTCTTTTTTGTCTCTTGATATTCATATGGGTTGCATCAAAACTGTTCTAACGTCATTTCTTACAAAGCTATTGTGTTTCAGTGATATTGTTAGCTAAATCTCGTTATACCGGAAAACATTTGGTGATGTTCAACGACTACACATACTACTGCAAGAAGCAATGCAAGAAGACTAAATACTTCCACTGGTATTGCTCCACTCACAACTGTAGAGGATGCAACGCGAAGCTGAAGTTGGACGAGAACTTTGCAATAATTGGCCTTGAGAACAAACACACACATCCTCCAGCAAAGTATTTGATACACGAGGGGCAATATATAAAGATATAGTTATACGTTGAGAATCTATTTAGGTGCAAAAACATGTTATGTCACGTGTTTTTCCGTGCAGTTGGCTTTTTGTGCGTGGAAATACTTGTCAATTTCGTACAAGTCAAGTTGTGTACATCTCTAGTTTAGAAAATATATGTTCGTAAGTATATATATGAATTTCACATCCTATATGATTGCGTTATTTTTAAAACATAACTGTATCTATATTCGGTTTTTTGTGTATAATCTTTTTACGATTATGGGTACGTTTATCAGAGTACTTTGGACTTTGCGTAGGTGTTTTTCATCATCACAGATTATTTTATTGCATGCTACTTTCTTTGGGAAAACGTGTTATGAACCATTCATGATAGCGTTATTATCGACGATACTCACTTAACGATGCGTGTTCATTTCTGTTGTGTATCTCTACCATGAGTTTACACCGATGACAGTCGCTGGCGTCAGTGTTAACGTTTTTGTATGGGTTTTCGGTATACCTCAAGTAAACAAAAATGGAGCTAAAAGTGACAAACAAATTTCTGTAGCCAACTATTGTAGTTTATGTGACGAAAACTCATGCCATACTGGTTCAAAGGTAACCTTATGTTAATCGTTAGTAGATCCCAAATTTTTAATATTGAGTGTCATTTAATTGTAAATATCTTCAAAATAAAGTCCTGTTTATATTACCAGTATTTATAATTTCTAGATTTTTTACATTTCAGCTGTGGATGTTGACTCTTGTGAGTTTTGAATGTGATATTCTCTTTTCTCAGATTTTCTTCAAGTGCAACTCTTTACCGGTAATGAACCTATTGTTACAAAAAGAAGACAATGGAACGCAAAAAACATGATTGAAGCAATAAACGCGCTGAGGGAAGGAAAAATGGGGTTGAAGAAAGCTGTCAAAGAATATACAGTTCCTAAGTCTACACTAAGAAGATTTGTTCATAGTGGCCTAACTGCTGAAATGGCTGTGAACAATTGCTTATCTAAGAAGTTGAAGCGCCTTATTAAAGTTGATAAAACGCCATTAGATAGTTCACCTCAATCACAATCTAGTGATGCCACTGACCTATTATAAAGTAGCCATGTGGTTTCTTGTTAGCTTCGATAGCCCAACCGATGAACCCTAGTTCTAGCTATTCAGGCACACATCGCCCACCTGAATAAACACTGAGAAATCGGTACCTGAGCTGCTCCGTCCGTAAAATCCCAAGCTCCGGCGAGGCTGCTGCAGAAAACAGTATATTTATCCACACAGCACTGCACTAGGCTGGCCAGCCCATGAATTAGTTAATTTTATAAAGTTCACCCACAAATCATGAAAATCGAGGAGCAGCATAAATCCGTGCCCACCGTCGCTGCTTCGGTTCGATAGAGAGATTCTTTTCTGCGCGACCTGGCACCACTGTCGCTTGACAACAACGTGCATAGACTCCTGCGCTCTTGTTACGCGGGTCAAAGTTGCAGCAGATTTCAACCGTCTGGCTCAGTTGAAAGGTTGACGTATTATTAAATATGTGTGCCTGAACACTCCCCCCGAACCAAGGTTGCCTTGGTGGATCTTGGTTTACTAAGTGGAAATCTAACAATTTTAGTGACAGATCGCAAAAGATAAGTGGTTTTAGTCTGGACCGCAACAACTAGTAAAATTTCATCTCTGCTATCGGCCCATTTATGTCATAACTGAAGGTATTTCCCGCACCAACGATGCCAAACGTGTCGTGGAAGGCGTTGCAACAATTGACAACGATTAAGACGGCCGATATGAGTGTTGTCAGAATTATGATACCGAGATTTATTATAGTACCGACAAACCAATCTTTACGACCCACTGTCTGCCGAAACCGAAATCGCCGAATTCTACCGTTAAACTGAACTTTTAGACCTCGAGTCTGCCGCGATAAGTCGATCAACCGAATTATCAAATCTACAGTTTGCCGAAACCACCGAGATATGATCAGAAACCGAATTATGAGACCTACAGTCTGCCGAAACCACCGAGATATGATCAGAAACCGAACTAACAGACCTACTGTCGGCCGAAACCCCCGAGATATAATGAGAAACCGAATTATCAGACCGATAGCCTGCCAAAAAAACCGAGATATGCCAATAAACCGAATTATCCGATCAAGAGTCTGCCGAAACCGAAAACGCTGAATCTTGATTAGAAAACAAATTTTCAGACGCCAAAACCGAAAAGTTTTCATTATAAACCGATTCTTATTTTTACTCTCAACCGGACCGAAAACCGCATATCAAAAATAGTGTCCACTGCATAAGAAAAAAACCCCTGGAATTTACCACCAGTCGCCACTGACTACTTCATCTAAAATGTCACACCCAAAATTAAATGATTTTTTGGCAGATACAAAAAATCCGTACCGGATCAAATTATTAATAAATATTAATAGCCGAATTTTTAAAACTTTATTAATAATAAGTTGTTGGTATTTTCAAAACCACAACCGAACAAATCAAATCAATCAAAACTGTAATCTGATGGCTAAGTTTAATATTACTGCCGATACCAGAAATAGAAGTTGAACAGCTGTGTCACTTGAGAGACAATGGATGAGCAAAATCAATACGAATTATTGTCATTTGAGAACCAAAATCTAACAAAACACGCGCTGGAACATAACTACCGAAGGCCGACTTTACGCAAACAATAACCGTAGATAACAAAAAATAATCCGCGTTCGGAGAACCAAATTATGTTACTTACTTCTATAGCCCTACCGATGAACTCTAGTTCTACCTATTCAGGCACACATCGCCAGCCTACATAAACACTGAGAAAAAGGTACCTGAGCCAGCTAAACTAAGGTATCCGTCCGTAAAATCCCAGGTTCCGGCGCGACCACTGTGGCGCCGCCGTCAAAAACAGTTTATTTATCCACACAGCACTGCACTAGGCTGACCAGCCCATGAATTAGTTCATTTTAAAAAGTTCACCCACAAAGTTATCACAAAAATCGAGGAGCAGTGTTTTCGTGTTCGGAAGAGTGATTGATTCTCTTTTGCGCCACCATCACCGTGACCTGGCGTCATTGTCGCATGACCCCAACGTGCATAGACTCGACTCGTCTCTTATTACGTATGACGAAAGGGCGGTAAATTTCAACTGTCTTTGCTCAGTTGAAAGGTTGAAGTGTGAATATCTATTAACACTCATCACTTACACACCTATCTATGTGTGCATGAACATTTCTTTAAGAGAAAATTCTTAGTCCTGCAAAGTATCTGGGAACTAATATCGTTTAACAATTTAAACGTCCTAAGTATAGAACGACTTCAAGTCTATGTGTACTTACTCGTACATGCCGACATCTGAGAATGAAGTAGGAAGGTCTGCCAGTGCCACACCTAGTTTGCTGATGAATAAATTATTGCCTGTAAAAGTGTAAAAACAGATTGTTGTTTGTTTACAGTTTTCTTTTTTTTTTAATTTTAAACTCTATCGGGTTTTTGCAACGGAATTAATTTTATGGTGAATGGATTTACCTATTTTAGCTCGACGTTTCGACGACAATTGCATGTCATCGTGGTCTCGAGCGGACTAGTGGTGCACGGCGTCGTCTGGGCGTGAAATTATTTTGTTGCAAAAAACCCGATGGTGTTTAAAATTTGTAGGGAAAAATGCAACAAGAAAGCTTAAAATGTTTTTTTTTGTTAGAAATGGGTTTTCGTTTGGCCTCAGTCTCGCCTGCTGGTAGGCGAGGACGAGGCCAATGCCTATTTACTCTGGCATTGAGGATATCTTAATGTCTTCTCACATGGCCGAAAGATCCGATTGTGTATAAACATCCATCTAGTTTAGAAGCTTGAGTTTTAGCCTAATTTTATAAGTAATTTTTTAAAGAGTGCTATCTTAAAAGATCAATTATAAAATACTATTTAGCTGAAGGTTGTCAGATTTTATAGTGCGTAAACGCCAGTTAAAATGTATTAGTTTTAAGTAGGAATTGAATGATGCAATCACAATTGAAAAAACTGGGAGTGAAGTGGTTTAACGTTAAAATTTATATCTATTGTTTGTCATCAATGCAAAGAAAACACGGTTGAAATCTTATCTATTTTTTTTCAGTAATAATATGTGTAAGGTAAAGTTTACGTATTTTGAATATTTATTCTTGAAAAAGTTAGTTAACTCGTCAATATTTAAGTGTTTATATTTAAAATTTTATTGTTAGCATTATTCTTATCACAGGGAAAAAATCTTTAACTTTTTTTTTATTAGTATAAGTTTACAGCCAAAACCTACTTTGTTTTTATAATTCCTACGTTTTATCCCCAAGTCTTTAGCTTTTCTGACAGTTTATCACACTTCGACATCATGAGCAGTAGCAAAAGGTAACTGCCGCGTTATTGAAATATACAAGCTCGGGCTAAGTGTGTTACGGTGGATTTGGAATAAAGAAAGGGTTTGCGATCACTAAACCGTCTTTGTCGGTGACTCGTTTCTTTGTCGTACCATCCTTTGGCAGGCGTGGAGGTAAACCAATTCCTAACAATCCTAACAAATTGAAGTCATGGGTATCAATGAACCAGGCCTTTGTAGGACAGCGTAGAGGCTGTTGAGGCTGTTTCAATTTGGTTGGTAGGCTAGTGTAATGAATGAAAATTGTCTATTTCTAGCTGCATCATGTTCATGAAGTCTCGTACAGTAAATGACCTTTTGGTTAACAAAGAATAAACCTTACATGCAGTATAGTAAAAACAAGAAGAATCTGACTCATTGGAGGTGTTCCACTCACGCGCACAAAGGCTGTCGCGGTCGCCGTTATAGATGCTTTGATAATGGAGAAAGCAAATCTGAAACACAACCATGAACCGTCGTATTTTGCTAAATATGTAGATTCGGACAAGGACAGTTAGTGAACTATAAATAAATTGTTGTGTGAATGGTGGCACTATCTCTATTACTACCAACAATGTTTTTTATGACAAATTACGTTAATACAGGTTTTTTGGGTACTATTTTTGCTCTGGCAGTCCTGGAATATGTTTCAGTCATATGTGACTTTTATTTTTAAAGCTTTCTCCAGGATTTGTACTCCATGACAAAAACTCCTGTTAATTATATTAATAACTGTATTATGTTCTCGGTATACCTACCTCCTACTAATCGGTCTAATCAGGCGATGAAATTATTGGTTTTCATTTAATTTTTAGGGGCGGACCTGATACCGTTGCCAAGTGGAGGTCATCTCCTGCGCGTTGGCCCTTTCTCATACTCCACCAACATTAAAGATTTGTCCGGTAAATGCACCTGGTATTGTTCCAAGAGGGTCAGCAAGAAATGCCCTGTCCGGGTGAAGATGTTTGACAGAACTGTGGTTGCAATTGTGCGACAACATACACATGATTAAGCTAAGAAGCATAACAATAAGTTGAACAAGATTAAAAGAGTATGAAGCTGCCAAAATAATTTTCTTTTACAACTTCAACACAAATAAAAAATCTTCAATGTAAAAAATTATATATGTTTATTATAATTGTGTGCTGGGAGACGCCCCTGGCTTATTATTTCCTTGTGTGGTACCTCGTAACACAGGGATATTAATCCCTACTTCGAGACCATTACAGGAAGCGTGTTGTCTGGCGTATATTTATATTTATTTATTAACCTTTTGAAGTATTAACAGTAGTTGGCATTCAGAAAGTAATTGTTCAGTCACTGGCTGTGTATTTTGTTTGTATACTCAATGCCTAAATTAAAATCAAATCAAAAATATTTGTTCCATTAACTTAGCGCAGTAACAATAAGCAACGTAGTTTAAGTTTCAGCTAAACTAAATGTAATGAGAAATGTGCCACAATTACAATAAAAATAAATTGTGATCTTGACATTTTCACTTTGAACACATGATGTTGAAGAAGTGTGTGTGTGGGGTTGTGTATTGTGTTGTAAGCGAGTGTATGTAAGCTTTTATGTAATAAGCTTTTATTCTTTAACAAAATATGAATAGAAACAATGTGACGTATTTTGATAACCTTCCGTTGTTTGTTATTATGACGTTCGCCCAGACTTTACCAAAGATATCGTCAAATCTAATAATTAGTCGTTAGGATCCTACTGCTGGGCAAAGGTCTCATTTCTCCTCTTCCACCCACGTCTATCCTAATGCTTTTTAGACCAGTCCCCGGCGAAGGCATCCACTTCGTCACGCCATCTGAAGGTATCATAATAAACAGTTCTTATTGCCGTTACATTTACAGACTACGAGTTGATTCCCCTGCCTGGAGGTAATCATTTACTAAACGTCGGCGGGCATACATTTTCGACTAGCAACAGGGATATTATGAAAGGCTACATGATTGAGTTGTCTGGTAGATGCACCTGGTATTGCTCCAAGAGGCTCAGCAAGAAATGCCCAGTGCGGGTGAGGATGTTTGACAAAAAAATTGTAGCAATTATGGGACAGCATACACATGATTATTCTAAGAAGCATGTTAAACAGTTGAACAGGATTAAGAAAACATGAAGCTGGCAAAGATAAGATAAGATAATCATTCATTGTGATAATGTGTGCTTAGGTTGTTATAAGCATTATGGCATAAACAGTTTGCACATTTCCGACGTACAAAATGTAAATAATACAAAAAATATATACAACTAAAACACTCATCCAAATTAAGTAAACATTTGTACAGCAACCAATCTTTTACAAAAGATAAGTAGAAACAATGTGATTGATTTTAATAACTTTTCGTTATTTTTTATTATAAAGTACCTACAATACAATACAATATCATTTATTTCATCTACCCCAGATCATACGCACTAAACGCGGATTTTGCATAGAAAAAAAGCCACCAGAGCCACCCCTAATGCCATACAAAATCGCGTTTACGTGGTCGTGACCGAATAGTGAACGAAACTCGTACCAGGCACTCTGGCCAGGACTCTGTCACTCCATGTACCTGCACGCAACATTTACCTACCAGCCGCCGGGTATTCATAAACCTATTTGGCAGTTGGTTGTCACAAATTGTTGTACGCGAATCTTGCTGTTGAACTCACGCCATGACGTAAAGTAAGTACTAACCGCTGACACGTTATCGTAAGAGATAGCCCTCGCAATATATGCCAGACACATGACGGCACGCATTTACAATTTTCTATGATGTGATGTGTCTATTACGTAGTAACTATTAAGTAATCTGTGCTCTGACCCTGACTATAACCGTAGGTATAATTCCCGTCATCTAAAAACAACCCTGGCCAAGACCTGCGCAGTGAGCACCAGGTCTGACTCTGTCGTGCCGTTCTGCCACGCAGTACATGTCGTGCAAACAGCGCCCGCGCAGCGCACGTACTGGAGCATCACGCGCGGCCCTTATATGGGCTCTGTGATCCGCCGCCGGACGATACCAGAGGTTCAAGGCGAGGAAATGGTACATTGTTTGCACACAATTAGGAAATAATAGGCTGATCTAGGGCCAAATTGGTGGTATGAAACCCCCCTTTCACACTGCTCCCGTGCGCAGAACCATCCCGTCCACTGTCGCCTAGAGCTCTTTTCACATGAGGCGATCTGTATCATAGTGAACAATGTTCTATTTTGTCGTTACATTTACAGGCTACGAGTTGATTCCCCTGCCTGGAGGTAATCATTTACTAAAAATCGGCAGGCACACATTTTCGACTAACTACAGGAATATGTCAAAAAGCACCGTCTGGTACTGTTCAAAGAGGATCAGACGGAAATGTAAAGCTGCTGTCAAAATGTACAACGGAGTCATAATCGAGTGGCCAGGGGAACATACTCACCCTGATGGTAGTCGTGTTTTGTTTAAGGGCACATTGCATATTTAAATCTTGTGGAAGGAAAAACGTGTCTCTATAAATGTTAAATTCGGCTTGATTCAGATAAATGTACATTTTTAGTTTTTAAGAGTATATAGCAATGAAATCCTAGCCTTTTACAATTCTCTTATTTCTTTCTTAAAGTCAAATGTAAGTTAGTTTTACGCAACGGAGAGATATTCTTCTACTATATTGATTGGCTTTAATATTCATGAATAAATTGTCTCTGTTGTAAGTATGCAATCATTTCAATGCACTCTCTTTTTCAGCAACTGTAAACCTAACCTGCAGTCTTTACCTACTTCATTTAAAGAATTACTATAAAAATTATTTTAATCATTTTTGAATAAGGTTATAGAAATTAAATACTCTATAAAAAAATATGTGGGGCATGGTATTCTGTAAAACGTGGAGTCTTTGCTCAACACTAGCTCCTGGGAACGCTATCAATTTAAATTACAATGGAGTTTGCGAAAACTTTGCATGCGATGCAACGCAGTTTGAAGCCGCGTATCATCTGATTTTCTGTGGTAGTAGGTAAAATATTTTTTCATTAAATAATTTCTGGTGCGAATTGCTAAAATATTGATGAAAAACTTCGTTTGGACATCAACATCTACACGTAACAACGAATAATGATTTAGAGTGCGATCTGTTCACACTCAGTAGTCGTCCCTTATTTCGTCTGATGACTAATCAATCGCACATTGTCAGCTGTGGCCAAAAAAAAAAACATAAAGCTCTCACACACCTGGCGATCAAGTAAAGTAAAGTAAAGTAAAAAAATCATTTATTTATTTAAGGTTGTACAAAGCACTTATGACATGTCAAAAAAAAAGTATATAGAAATAATAATAATAAACGTAAATAAATAATCAGGAACGTTTGTCAACATTAATTTACGTTTATGTCGTTTTTATAATTTGTCGTTAATCATAGCGAATCTTCAGTTAATATTTTGTGCCTGTTATAAATGCCCTTGAGAATTTACTCAACAAGCATCACATTACCGGCATTTGCGAACATAAGCACGGCTGAGCCGGAATATATTTTACTAACCATTGTACTTTGAAGAACCAAAACAAATCTTCAATATCTTGCAGACGCAGAATTGTTGCCAACGAGAGGAGGGAATTACATTCTTCGGTATGGGGATAACACTTATTGGTGTAATTGGAACAAAATGAGCCATAAAGCCGACCAGCCATCCCGGCGTTGGTATTGTTCCAAAAGAAAGAAGTCCAAATGTCAAGCAAGTGTGCAGACGTTTTTTGGACAAATTGTAGCTGAATATGGAATCCACACTCATTAAATGCGTGTGTGTATAAAAAGCTTGTGAGGAATTTTTA
The DNA here is from genome assembly GCA_947369235.1 of Udea olivalis. Taxonomy (NCBI): domain Eukaryota; kingdom Metazoa; phylum Arthropoda; class Insecta; order Lepidoptera; family Crambidae; genus Udea; species Udea olivalis. The sequence continues at coordinate 5,025,167 of OX376349.1, read as the reverse complement.
ACTGGTCAAAAAATGCGTTGCCAAATGAGAGTTACTAGAATAACTGATTGTTATTTATTTAGGTTTAAATAATATTTATTTCTCATTAGAACCGAACAGTCACTTACATGAGAAATTAAAATGTGGATAAGTATAACACAAATAGTCCAGTAGATAACAGAAAATGGGGATTTTTTAAGACTGTTATTGCCAAATGTATTTTTTGTTATAAATTTTATTGTATTCGCGTAAGAATTAGATAGTTATTTATTGTTCTCATAGTAATGACAGTGAAGAAAAATTGCTAAAGTGGTATATTACACAAAATGTTATTTTGTAATATACCTATTTAGTTACTTACTTATAAATATAATTCCTAATTTATTCATACATCTATGAACCAGTGCAGTATTAAGTTAAACAAGTGTAGAGATAAGATCAGATCTGTGTTAATAAAAAAAACAATTGTGAATAGTTACAACATATCTAATTATTTCATAATTTTTTCTCGCCTATTCGTGCAATACATAGGGTTATGCTTGTAAATTCTTGAAATAGGTACTTACTACTTGTCCCCCAATGATTTATTTATTTATTCAGAAACTAAACAATTTTTTTTTCTGATACATTCAAAAACACTCATAAAAACTTACTTCTGCCAATTACAGAGTTCCACAACTAAGTAATAATTCACTAGTAACTAAACAACTTAATAGAATACTGCTTATACGTCTGATAACACTTCTGAATAGGTGACATGTTTAATCCATAATATAAATTATTATTTACTATTCCAAAGTGTCTAAGTTATGGTTAAATTGTTAGGTTAAAAGTTTGGTTGGTTATTTAATTTTTAATTCCAATTTAAACCACAAACCAGACCAATACAATACAAGTATGTATTAGAATAAGTGTAATTATTCTGAAAAGAGTGTATTTTCTGTATTTATATATTTTCATTCATTTAATTTTAAGTATATATTGTTTAATTTTTCAGGTATCTAACTAACTTTTACTTTAGGTCTCTTCAAATGCTTTCCTTTTCCTAGCTCGTTTTCCTGTACAAAAAAATGACAATGTGCTTAATCTCCAGACAATGGATATGTCTCGTCATACCATTAGAAAGCTTTAAGGTGGCCCACGGGTGGCAGTGGCATCCTGCCTTCTGCCTCTTTTTGACGTAAGTGCGTAGAAAAGGTACCTAATAATACATTATAATTATGGAAAAATGTGCTTAGAATGAGGTCTAGAACAGTTTTTATTGTTCCGTTGACGGCGTGTGGATAGGTGCTTATATTTTAAAGGTAATTGTGGTCCCCGGTCCATTAGGAAGGTCTCTTGTCGCATCGTAATAAATGGGAGTCAATTTGTAATACTCTGTAGGTGTTCGCCGGGATGTCTAAAATAAAGGGTGGCTCTTTTTCAGTCTTCCAAGTTTAGTTTAAATGTATGTATCTTTCAGATCTGAATTTCATGATGAGCGATAGAGACAAATACATGTTACGATATCAAGGCAGTACATACTGGACATACAAAATCGCTTCGCAAGATAAGTTGATCAGGTGGTACTGTTCGAAGAGAAGGAGAATGGGTTGTTTAGCAGCCATAAAGAGTTTTCTTGGAAAAGTAATAGCTGTCTATGAGTCGCATAACCATGGAGTATTTCGTTCAACATTATGTCACTAATTTCACACAAATTGAGCAGTCGAAAGCAGGCTAGAATCTCACATAACCCAGGATATTTAAATCGTGAGCTTACGTTATCTGATGAAGTTTGTTAATACAATAGGATCCATCGGGGATGTATCAAAATTAAAGGCTGTAAACAGGAATTAAATTCATCGACAAAAACACAAATAAGAGTCGGCAACCTATCGTTATCAATTTATAAGGAATTTCTTTTTCAATCCCCATAATAGTTTATTTAAAAAATTGAAATTTCGTGATTATTCTATCTTTATGTAGAAAATAGTGCACTGTTAAATGTTAAATTGTGTACTTGTCATATCCATGTATATTGCACATATACGAGTATGTTGTCTGCGGTCAACTGAGTCCATTACAGGTCTAAGGAATTGATGAATAGCCATGTTTGTGCTTTTTTGCCGTCGAAAACCAAATTGTTCTTTTGCAAATGTGTCGTACTTATCAAAAAAGTTGTTTAAATAGTCGTGAACGATTCTTTCAAATATTTTTGAAAACACGTTCAACTGAGCAATGGGTCTATAATTTTTTATATCAGTGCGTTCACTTTTTTTGGATATAGGTTTTACGATGGCAATTTTTAATGCATCAGGAAACACACCAGTGGTCAACATCGAGTTAATAATAAAAGTTAAAGGTAAAACCAATTGTAAAGAGCACTCCTTTATAACCCTAGTGGGAATACCATCTATACCAGTGATTTGTGTCATTTTCAAAGATCGTATAGTCTTCAAAACTGTATCAATTGTACATTGTGATATAAAAATAGAATTTGGCACATTGGGCACTGTAGGGAAGGAAGATCATCACCTTTAGGTCATCGTACTGTAGTATAGGCCTCCCCTACTGATTTCCAAGGCAACCGGTTGCTGGCGGTCTGTATCTACCGAAATCCTGCCACCTTCAGTGGTTAACCAGGTCGTCCGTCCACCTTGCAGGCGGGTGTGACAAGCTGCGCCTACTTTGAAACGGTCTCCAATCTGGACCCTTTTTGCCCCATTCATGTTTAAAATGGTTTAAAAGTTTTCTGCATTTAAAGACTTGAGAACGTTTTGTTCCGTTCTAACTAGGTCCTCTGAAGTATTGTGTCTAATGACATGGTAAAAATGTTTATTTAGCTTTTTTCTCGTGTTTCCAGAACTACAGTTCAATTTGACGGACAGAGGGAACTACATTGCGACATACAACGGCTGGTCATACTGGTGTAACAACAACAACACCCCGATGAGCTCCATTCGAAGGTGGTACTGCTCCAAGAGGACCAGAAGGAAGTGCATGGCGTCCATCAAGACCTTGGAAGGGAAGCTTGTGGCTATGTTCGGAGAACACAACCATTGCACATAACAGTATTCGAGTACTAGAGAGGTAGAAAAGCTATGGGATGAATAAGCAAATGTGGGATATCTGTCTGCCGGACTTGAGAATGGTTGTGATTTTAAATACTTTTTCGTATTAAAGTTATATATTTATTTCAAATGAAGCAATCTGGAGATGTTTTGCAAACATTTGCCGAAGTTTATAAGACCAAACCTCTCATAATGAAATGATACAAATGATCAGGTTAAGCTGAAACCTTTATACCTCTCATAGGTTGAAAATAGACGTATAGTAAGATTATTTATTCTATTCAAAATGACAGTGACACTATGAGTTGTTATGCATTGGCGCATGTTTTAAACGTGGGTAACCAAGAGCAACACGCCACCAACATGGAAATAGCACACGCTGAATATATATTAAATGCTATTCTAAATGATTTTTAATGTCATTTCCAAATATTCTTTTATTTTTCAACGTGTAACTTGGTTTTAAAAATGTTTATTTTATTTATATGTATGTTATAGTCTGTAAGCTATTTAACTATATCTATGTGCTTCTGTTATAAATCATTTCTGTAATGTTTAATGTTGCCTGAAATCAATGTGTTATTATTATTATTTTACTAGCATAAACCTACGGTTATTTCATCTCGTCTATTGTTGAGTTAAACTGTCAGGGATGACACGATCTCACGGTTACAGAGGATAACTTTCGTTGACGTGGCTTGCTAAATGGCGTAAAAGTTAAAAGCTGACATCTAACCAACTATCGATTGTTACATAGTGTGCTAATGATTTTTAAATAATACGAGTAAGTAGTAAATCCTGATGAAACACATTCCAGGTGCGGCCATTTAAGGTTTTTCTAATTTTTTTTTTTTGTGGGATTGTTATGTTATAAACATAACAACCCTGTTTTTATTAAATAATTATAGTCCAAATGATGAAGTCAGCTGTCTCGTCTGCTTTATTTTTGATTAAGTATAAAATTCAGTTTTTAGTAAGCTCTCTTTCAAGCTCACATTTTTTTTTATTGTTTCTCATACAAATGGTGCTTGTAGGATTATAATTGATGTTATGCTCAATAAGAGTTTTGTTATGTTTAGCAATTTAGTCATATTATTATTGTTATTTGGAAACTCACAATAAGAAAAATATTTTTATGATTTTTTCGTTGTTTTATTGTTTGCCTAGAAAATCATTTCTTATTTTCCTTCTTACAACTTCGTCTTCAAAATGTAACAGATTGATTTGAAATGTATCATGTAAGTGCATAACTGTTTAAATTATTATTCAACTTTCACGCTTTCTTCTGTCTTTCAGAATAGGTATTTAATTTGGTGCTTTCTTTATTATAAATAATAACAATGAATGTAATATTTATAATATTTCAGCATTTTTCGTTAAAAGTAACAACGGGAAAGAGCAGATGGTGTACAAGCGGAGAAGATACTACAAGCAGGTAGAAGGAGTCGAGAAGATTAGGTGGAGGTGCACGAAAAGGGGATGTAAGGCATACTACTACGTGGTACATGGCATCATTGCCAGGATGCAAGAATTCCATAACCATAATAGGGTATCGGAATTAGGACAATTCAAACATAGAAAAAATTTGATGGCAGCTTATGTGAATAAATTCAATAATTAGCTTTATAAGCTCACGGGGTTCCATGAGTCAACTGCAGTCAACTACGAAGCAAAGAAAAACATACCATGACACGACTCCGCATCAGCGCTCAGTCAAAAGAACAGAAAATAGTGTGCTATATGTCATCCTAAACACACTTTTTCCCATGTTACAATGTATTCCTCTCACTCGCACACTCCTTTCACTCATACGTGTTAGAAAGAGACAGAAAGCAAGATGTCACTGTGACACATGTGCTTTGTTTTGGCTTTTCCATTAATTGTATGACGAGCATTGTCTAGTTAAATTGTCCAGAAAAAATGCTGACTACCCGTTCGAACTAAGTGCAGCCAAAAATAAAAGTCACTAGATTAAGAAAAGTTTGTACGAGCAAGCTTTTATTTAGAAAAAAAAAAGTAATTTTAGCTGTTGCATTATAATAGATTATTATCTGCTATGGTTCTAATACCATTGGTGAAAAGTGGGCTTCTGAGCGTTTCGTTCACCATGACGACACAGTCACTTGCCTCACTACCCGTTTGGGATAAAGTCGTGATGGTTATTATAATAGAGATATCAAATACATAATTTATTAACGCGTTCGCGTGTATGATAATAATGTAAATAAAATAAGAAATATACGAGTATTAATATTTAATAAATTATTCCAAATAAATTTAAGCTCTTTATGATTATTTCTGTATTATACTCATCAATGGCGACACGATTACATTAAGTCAGTTAATCGTTAAAATGATATCTAGAAGTCAGACCAGATTTGTATAGTACAAGTAATCTATTGCTAAGATGATTTAACTGCTGACTTTTCATAACAACCAAATAAAAACTGGTCCGAGCCTACGGATTTCATCTTACAAATCAATCTTATCAGTTTTTTGTGCACTTGCTTACCCTTCCTGACATTTTCCTCTACTTGGGTTGGCTGGAAGAGATTGCTTTTAAGCAATAAGACCGCCTAATTGCTTCATCATAATCTTGTAATCCTAAGCTGTAATGTTTTATTTGATGTGCAATTAAGAATATTTATCTTATCTTATCTTAAAGCGGTCGTCAATCCAGTATGACTCAGGACTAGACTGGTAAAACTAATTCGTTTATTATAATCTATTAATGATTAAATTTATTCAACAGCCGAAATAGTCGTAATGGCCAACGGGAGAGAGCGAATGGTCATTCGAGGATTTAACTTCTACAAACTTTCTACAACTTCAGGTAAAACCAGGTGGCGCTGCACCAAGAAGAAATGCAAGGCAGTTTGCTACACTTTTGAAGGTGAAATTGTGAAGCTGCAAGACTTTCACAATCATGCATGACTCTTCAGCAAAAGTATGCCGTGACTATTTTACTACGGTACTTAACGCATAGTAATGGAAAATAAATTTTCTTAATTCGGATGCTCGCCTGGTGGTCGGCACGAGTTGGTTTGTCATCACGTACAGTACAATATGTCTGTATTATAATGTAAATAAACAAATGCCTAGAGGTGTACACTCTTTTCTTGAAGAAGCGGTTTAGAAGAATTTTATCATTACCCTTATCAGGCAGCAAAGCGCACTCCTTTGCTGTTTCTAGATTCCAGCAGCCCGCACAAATGGTTGTACGTCTACCACGAGTTGCAAATTTAAATTTACGTTAACGTTCGCATAAAAAAATTGTATTGGGATGACATGACAATGTCAAATCCCAATACATGTTTTACGCGAACGATAATGTAAATTTAAAGTGGTAGACGTACTGGAATGTTAAAAATGAAGGCGTAAGATGCCATTTTGCGTCTTTTCGCACAATACGTCCTGTAATGCTAGTTTATCTTGGCTTGATGTATTCGATGGTAAATCATCCGGTCTTTTGCTGGCTTCATTACACTAGTGGTACCAATACGTCCATTTCGGCGACGTCCTTTTGGTCGTTTCAGGTACTCTCTCATCTGTACTATCTTCTCCGAACTATGAACTTGACCAAGCCACGTGTAAGCGTCCTTAAAAAGAGTGGTATCATCTACTCTCTGCGTCACTTTGAGAAAAAAAAACACTAAAACTTTATTTCTACTGCTATGATTAATTCTACTGAAACACATAAAATAAAACATTCTTTAAATTTTTTTAATAGAATTTATTCAACAGCCGAAATAGTTGTAATAGCTAACGGAAGAAAGCGGATGGTCCTTCGTGGGTTAAGTTCCACAATCATTCTTCAGTCTCTGGTGGTGGTGGTGGTGTTCACCAAAAAACTCAGCATGGCTGGCTGCTACACAGTGGGCAATCAAATTGTGAAGCTTCAAGACTTTATATACATAATCATGACCAGTTATTTTACTGACAGATTTTTATGTTCTACTTCCTGCGTCTGTTAATTAAGGTAGGCATGAGGTAATGAGAGATGGCGTTAAGAGCGATTGCTGGAGGTGGATCGTAAACGTTGCCTTATTGTGACTATATTTTTGAATTGAAATAAAACTATAATTTATCTCCATTATCGTCTACATAACACATCGATTCGTACAAAATTAGGTGGTCGCCAATTATTTTCTAAATTAAATAAAATATCGTTTTTTTTAAATTAATAAGGAACTTATAAATTCACTGTACACAATTAAAGTTATAAAATTAAATGGGTGCAGACGATAATAGAGAGATAAATTATACTTAAATTTGAATTCAGCTATTTAATCACGAAAATCTCAGTTTACGATCTCAGCGAACGCTTTTTAATAACCTTGAAGACATAAACACATTCAACAAAAGACAACATACAAATAGTGTTACTACGACTACAATCCTGTTTCAACTGGTAATTTGAAGATACTCGTCACCGTACAAATGGGTAAAGATGTTTGGGAATTTATGCGCAATTATTTTTTATTATAATTTTTAAATATCTGGGACAATTTACACCAAGGTCATCTGATCCCAAACTAAGAAGAGCTTGTACTAGGGGCGACAGAGACTGGATAAACATACTAAAATATGTCTAAATACATACTTAAATGGATAATAACACCCAGACACACAAAAAACACAAATGTTCTGCACATAAATATTTGTCATGCGTGGGGATCGAACCCACGATATCCGGTGCTAAAGGCAGGATCGCCGCCATTGCGCCAACAGGCCCGTCGATGTATTGTGCTCTTAGTTATACTCGTAAAACTAGTAAATTAGAATTACATTTACGTTTTCGTAGTCATTTGGACACTTAACATTTAAAAAAATATAGACCTTTTGAAGTTATACAAAGTAGATTATTTCATACATTTTTAGTCATTTTATGAACGTGCCAGCCAACGAAAAAAATAGTACGTATAGTTAGAAGAACTAGGTGTACGAAGCAATAATGATTATGGCTTTAAATTCGTATCCCCCATGCCAATATATACGTGTTTAATGATTTGTCATTTATTGTTACTCTATATGACTATTTCTAACTCTACGTACCATTTTTTTTCGTTGGCCGGCATTTTTAAAAAACCGGCCAATGCAAGTCGGACTCGCGCACCGAGGGTTTCGTACAAACCTGTAGGTATATTTATTTAAAATATTTTTATTATCTGATGTAACTAAAAATTTACGGTTTTCGCAATCTTTCCTTTATTTGTGCTATAAGACGTTTCTTCGTACCAAATTTCAAGATTCTAAGTTCATGGGAAGTACCCTGTAGGTTTTGATTCCCTTGCGAGTGTCGAAAAATTGTGGAAATTTGCGGCATAAACGGCTGTATCTTTTGATTGCGTTGGCTCAGAACTTTGTTTTTTTCCCAGCTCCAAGGGACAGTTGATTTGAGTATTTGATTCAAATTTCAGCCTGATACCTTTACGCGTTCCTGAGAAAAAGGGTCTTGACAGACAAACAGACGGATGGACGGACAACAAAATGATCCTATAAGATAGATCAGATCACAATCGAGACAAATATAAATCTCTTCGGAATCGCTGCAATAGGCTGTGCAGAGACGCTCAACGATGCCATATCCATGAATTCGTCAATAATGGAAACCCAGTTAAAGTCTGGAAGTTTCTGAAGTCAATTGGAGTTGGAAAAACTCGTAGTAATACTGTCCCAAATAATGTTAATATAGATGTTTTAAACAAGCATTTCTCATCGTCTGCTGAAATTAACACAGGCAGCTGAGACTCTCAACCAACTTTCATCTCTTCCAACTCCTGACTACGCTTCCTTTGTCTTTAATCGAATTTTCAATTGTGATGTTGAGAGAAACGTTCGCTCAATCGCTACTAATGCGGTCGGCAGTGATAGCATTAGCCGTAATATGATTACTCCCCTCATTGATATCCTTTCACCAATCATCACCCGCATCCTCAATCACTCTCTCTTCTGGTACGTTTCCTGCAGCGTGGAAGGATGCCCAAATTACTCCTCTCCCAAATAAGGAAAATCCTTTAGCATTCTCTGACTATCGCCCTATATCCATTTTACCATTCCTATCGAAAATCCTTGAGCGGGTCGTGCATCAACAGCTCAACCGTTTTTTGACCAAAAACCTTCTTAATCCCTTGCAATCCGGTTTCGTCCTGGTCATAGTACGGCGACTGCACTGGTCACAATCACCGACGATATCCGTCTCGGTATGGACACAAAATGTCTTACCGTTTTGGCACTGTTGGACTTCATTAACGCTTTCAACACCGTGGATTTTGACATCCTGCTCGGCGTGCTGTGATCTCTCAATATATCTCCAATGGTAATTGGTTGGTTTCGCAGTTATCTGCAGTCGCGCCGGCAATGCATTCGTGCTGAGGATTATTTCTCTGCATGCTGCAACATTGAGGCTGGTGTGCCACAAGGTGGCGTTCTGTCTCCTCTTCTTTTCACAATCTTAATTCATTCAATCACCCACAAACTTACTTCTTCCTACCACCTATATGCAGACGATCTCCAGATTTATTCGCAGGGTAGCCTTACTGATCTCCCAGGCGTCATTCAAACTGTAAACACCGATTTTAACCATATTTCAAGCTGGAGCACCTCGTTGGGGCTCAAGGTCAACCCGTCTAAAACGCAGGGATCATTGTTGGCAGCCCCTGGTAGATTGACAGAATTGATTGGAACTCACTGCCCACAATTTTATTTGACAGCGTCCCAATTCAATTTAGTAAAGTGGTGAAGAACGTACTTTCCTTCCGATACCCACTTCAGGCCTTACTTTTTCCGATACTTGACTATGCAGACTGCTGCTACTTAAATCTCAATGAAAATCTCCTTGATAACCTCGAAAGACTCCAAATTTTTTGCATACGCCTCATCTTCGGTCTGCGTAAGTACGACCACGTATCCGAATACCGAGCTCAGCTTGCCTGGCTTCCCATACGTCTTAGCCGCAACGCCCATATTCTTTCTCTGTTGTATAATGTATTATTTAATCCCAAGTCACCAGCGTACCTCAAAGAGCAATTCCACTTTCTGCAACCAACTCGCGGACAACAAATGCGATCAACTCGAACACTTCGACTTAAACTGCCTTCTCATTCCTCACACTCCTACACACAATCCTTTACTGTACAATCTATCCGATTGTGGAAATCCTTACCCCTCTCTATTAGGGAATCTCAATCCCTTCCTATCTTCAAGGCAAAGGTCAAATCACATTATATTTCGCGGTGATTATTCATAATATATTTATCTTTTCTAATTTTCTAGCTAGCTTTGGTGTATTCGCTATTGGTTTCTGTATCATCTATGTGTAACTTGTTTGTTTATATTGATACTATTAGGTAATATCACTACTAAGAACATAACTAGTCTCTGAATCCACCCGTGTCTATTAACACTTCATAGATGTTTTTTCTGTATGAGATTTTCGTGTTGACCGGCCGATCGCGCGGTGTTGCGATAGGCAATGGGCGGGGAGGGTACTTTTATAAGACCATAGTGAATATTGTTTAGTTAGTTAGACGGGCATTAATTGTTAACTGAGTGAAGGCGACAGATACCAGTGTCCGGTAAAACCAAAATTGGTTCATGTGGCATTGTAAATGTGAAATGTAAATGTATTATTTTTTGTATGAATAAATAAATAAATAAAATAAATAAGATGTATCGATTTAAATATCCCCATAAGATATGGGTATATTATTAATATTATTTTATTTATGTTACTTATTAAGTATACGTACATACTTGCCATTCTTATAATATATTTCCTCTACCTGTAGGTTGCCTGGTAGAGATCGCTATTAGCGATAAGGCCGCCTAAATTGTGCATTGTTTTTAGGTAATACTTAGCATTAAGTTTCTTTTGTAAATGTACAATAAAGAGTATTATCTATCTATCTATATATAAGGGTTCTGTTTTTTTCCTGTCGAGGTACGGAACCCTGAAAATGATCTCCTTCATTTTAATTTCTTCTGTGACCATAAAAGCAAGACTTTGATGATTCCAGTTCAATTCTTTCGGTATCTTCGATTTTTAGCTCATTTCGTCACTAGCCGCCGTGGCTTCAAGATGCTACTCCTGAATGGTCATACGTATCAGCGCAAAGGCGAGTCCAACGGGAAAATCAGGTGGCGGTGCTCCGACAGGAACTGCACCTCACGAGCCCATACCATTGATGATGTGGTCGTATATATTTACGAATGTCACACTCATCCATCCGCTCATAATGTTTGATAAATGATACTTATTAAATCATAGCAAATTGTTAATCTTTTTTTGTTAATATCATTTGAATATAAAAAGATAATCCGCCTGTGTTATGATTTTTTTTATTGTTTTACTGAGATTAAATCGGAACTGCACAATATGGGTATCTATTAGGGCCATTCGATTTTCTGAAGCCGCTAATATTGTACTACAAAAACTAAAAAAGCATGAAAAAGATAGCGAAATCAGAAACATGTGAGTAATTAAGAAGCAGAGAAAAATGACTGTTAAATTAGGTAGTGCCCGGACAATGAGCTACCGTGTCTGAATAGATGTAATTATTCTATAAAATTAAATTTATTTATTGCTCTTAAATGGCACAATAAAAAATGATGAAAATGTAATTTTTCCAGGTACCATTAAATTCGAACCCATATACGTACAAGCAGCTACTGATCTTTTTGACAATGCTTCTGATACAGCTGAAGCTCCTCTTAACAGTAGCGATACTGTAGAGTCAATGTGTGGAGAATTCGTGGGCAAGAACCTGACCCGTAATGGTGGACAGCATACAAAGACTGGGGGAAAGCACCATGTCAAGACAACGCTAAAATCCCGAACATTCGTGGAAGGCGACCATTTTCCGGTCCTAGCAGATGTCAAGCGTGGCCGATGCTGGTGGTGCGCACATACACGAAAAAGGAGTAGTCGTACCATTTGGCAGTGCAAAGAGTGTAAGGTCAATTTGTGCGTACTGGGTTGCTTTAGAGAATATCATAAGCCTTGAGTCTTATGGTAATCACCAATATAACCTCCACGGTTTAGTTGAAAATTCTCTTCATTGATACGTAAAATCCTTTCCCTCATAATCACAATAGACCGACCGACCACGGAGTGACAGGATAACCTTGATATAGGAACTTGTAACCGTCATAAAACAAATAAAATCTGAAAGAGAAATCGCTTTGTGTTCTTTATGTTTAGAACAGCGTTGTCAATCTTGTTACCTAATTGAAGACATTTAAATGAATTTTATTCACTTTTGTGCTAATGTGGTATTCACAACCAAAAAAAAAAATTTAAACAGTATTGTTTAAATTTACTAAGTCTATAAGATACTGAATTCAAACAATTCAAACTCGGTGGTCATGTGTTATCGCCGCTCACTTTGCGCTGTCACAAAACACAAACACAAGCACACAATACATTTAATTTCTCACCATCCATATAAGGCACATACGTGTGTCCACCGCAGGTGTCCGCGAGTCTACTCATTTGGGCCCACTATTTCAAAAACATTAGGTTTTTGCCAAATGGGATTTAGTAAACTCAAAATACGTAACTAACTACACACCCATAACTACTGAAATCCTGACCACTAACCCTAAAAATTATAGTTCATTCTTAATCCAATACTTGATTTCAAAAGAAAATGAACGGAAAATAAATGAAAAAAACGGTACTAACAGCACACAATATTTTTGATTACCTATAAGTTTTCATCTTTTTACCTGGTTGAATGTTACTTTAAATTGTACTTTATTTAAGGGGCCACGGAAAAAAATCGACCAAACAGAAGAAATTGGTACTCTTAAACTTGTTACTAACTCTCCTAATATTGCTGAAGATCCTCTGAACGCCAGTGATACTAAAGAATTACCAACTGCGCATAAAAAATAAAGTGTAAGGGACCTAGTCTGTGGAAGAAAAATTCAGCACAACGATTGAGAAACTCTGGCAAATGCTATATTTCACCTACGTCTGGTAAATATGTTACCGCCAGAACCATTGGTCCACCATGTCATCCTAACTTGTTCAAAAAGGTTTTCTGATGAAGATAGAATTGAACTTTTCAACGCCTATTGGAACGTAGGGTCATTGAATTTGCAACGAAAATTTATATACGATTGCGCTGAGTCGATTGAGCACACACCCAGTCGCAATTAATGCAAATGTGAATTAAAGAGAAGACCAAACATTGCTTGGTATTTTAATGTTAATGGAAAAAAATCCAGAGCTTGCCAAACCTTCAATGTGAATACTTTGGGTGTATCTGAAAGAACCATAAGATTTGTTATCAACGCCAAGTATGATTCTGGTATTGTATCTGAAGATAAGCGAGGTAAAACTAGGAAGCTAAGAAGACGTAAGTAGGTAGTGGGTTTCTATTGTTTGAAAACAAAGTGGCCCATTATGGATTTTGTTCTGTAATCAATATTCGGCGTTGATACTAAAAATACTCTACAAGACCGTTTTAATCAAATCAAATCAAATCAAATTTTTATTTCAGACACACATCAGTCCATACATTTGCATAATTATAAAGAAAAGAAAAAGAAAATACAGCCAGCAATTTACACATACGAGTAATACCCCACAGAACAAATAAAAATTAAAAATTCAAATTTCAAAATATTATTATATTACAAATGTAAACAAAAAGCAATAAAACAAACTTTTACAAAACATGCAGCCGAACCCACTGCCTCATGTAGGGACAATCAACACGCCCAACTACAACGCGCAGGATATTATTGGAACTTCCACGGACACGGCTCAGCATCGAGGCTGCTCTTTTCCGAAGAATAGCATGAAAGCCATCAGTATGGGCTTCGGCGAACATACCCGACGCACTGCAGCACCGCGGCAGCCCCAACAGCACCCTGAATGCGTTGTTGTATTGCACACGCAAGGCGTTGATGGCCTTCTACGTGTAGCTGACCCACAGGCTGCACGTGTAAAATGACTGACAAAAAGCCCCCAAAGTATCACTTTAACGGGTTCCGTACAGCGTGCGAACCTGCGGGCAAGCATATTGCATCTTACCGCCAACGCCCTGCGCTCCCTCTCAATGTCCTCATTATCAGAGAGGTCTTCAGTAACCCAGTGACCCAGATACTTAAACCGCGACACCTGTTTAAGAGCAAGACCACCAACACAAACCTGAGGTACTGTTGTGATCTTATGACCACGGGTCTTAAACATTAGTAGTTCACTCTTTTTCGCATTGTATCTGAGTCCATGGGCACCGGCATACTCCTCACATATTTTCAGGAGCTTCCGAATTACACCCACCGAGGGAGTCAGCAGGACACTATCGTCCGCATAGCTTATATTATTTATTTGTTTCCCATCTATAGAGCATCCGATCCCGGTACTGCTGAGTCCCTCGATAAGCCCATTCATGTGCAGATTAAATAATCTCGGTGAGGTTAGCCCCCCCTGCCTCACCCCGCACTTCAATCTTTCAATCTGTACACGTCGGATACCACTCCGGCCCATCGTACAACATTTGTTTGATGCTTGTACCAATAGTCAAAAATATCGACTATTACACTAGGGAGACTAGTATCAGTCCTCATTTTGTCCCATAGTCGCTCATAGGACACCAGATCGAAGGTCTTCGATAAGTCCAAGAAACACGCATAGACCGGCGTCTTCCTATCACTATAGTACCAGACGGTATGCTTTAAGCTCAATATGGCAGTCTCCGTGGACAATTCAGACCTAAATAACTATAATAATAGTTTTAATATACATTTGTTTTAAATGGCAGAATAAGGCACCTGAAATAATGAGTTATCAGACCTAGTGGAGAGTATACACAACGGAGCTCAAATTGACGCAGTATATACTGACTTAAGTAGCGCATTTGATAAGGTCAATCACTCTCTACTCATATCTAAGCTAGAGTTGTATAGCATTTGTGGAGGTTTTCTTGGTTGGTTTGAATCCTATTTGAAAAGTAGGTCCCAGGTGGTCGTTGTTGATGGATATGAATCCAATGAATATTATGCACTCTCTGGAGTTCCTCAAGGTTCCCATTTGGGACCAATATTGTTTATAATATTTATGAAAGATCTATCCCTGCACATTAAACATTGTAAGTTTTCTTTATACGCTGATGACCTTAAAATCTTACGACCAGTCCATAGTTTGGCGGACGTTGAACTTATCCAAAGAGATTTAGACAGTATCAACCAGTGGTGTGTTTCGAACAACATGCTTTTAAATGTAGGAAAAGGTTATCACATTAAATTCACAAAAAAAAACATATATTTCAAATTATAAAATTGATAATAGAACATTAACTGAGGTCAGCGAGATTCGCGACTTAGGTGTCATTCTGGATAAATCACTGAAATGTTCAACTCAAATAGACAGTATTGTCAAGAAAGCAGCCCAAATGTTAGGTTTCATTAGGAGAAGTGGCAAAGGTTTCAGGTTAAACAGCACTCACAAGTTATTATATGGAACACTGGTTAGAAGCCACCTTGAGTATGCAAGCGTAGTATGGAATTCTTCTTATGCTGTTCACTGCTGGGGGATTGAGCGAACCCAGCGTTCATTTACACGATCACTTGCATATTTTTCGTCTGGTATAAGTCATAGCTCTCCTTACAACCTCAGACTGTTTTTTTTCAAAATGACAACTTTGCGCCATCGCCGTGATGTTATGGATTTAACGTTTTGGCATAGCCTCATCAACGGTAAAATCAAGTGTACACAGCTCCTGGAACGTGTCAATTTGACAGTTCCGTATAACAGTCCTAAAAGCCAATGGAAAAAATATTTATTATTCCTAGAAGGTTTTGCTTTTAGGAATATTAAATATTTTTTCCACCTCGGTCACCACTTACCGCTGTCTAGATGTTGTCGCAAATACAACGAAACAAGTGAAAAATGGCATGAGTTTGATATTTCTACGATTCCTAAATTAAATTTAAAATTAAAATCAAACTGTCAATTTAAATTGTTAAGTTTTAAATATATAATATAAGTAAGTTAAAAGTTATTTTCTGTTTTTTTTTGTTAATGATGACTCAAACACAACCCTCTCTAAATTACAACTAAGACAGAATGGAGATTGGAAACCCGCGCTGCCTAGGAGTGGTACGGTAGCGCTTTTTTTTTTTGTTGTTATTAAAGTCAATTGTGTGACTGGTGCACATGAACCAGTCGCGCTTAGCCGAGCGAGCGAAACGAGTATGCCGCGGGAGCGGCTAGTGAGTTCCAAAAGTCAAAAATCCTTTGAATCTGAAATTACCTAGTTGAATGTTACTTTAATTAAATTGTACTTTTTAGGGACCATTAAAATGAAATCCGAGGTTAAAAAAGAAATTGATCTTTTTGAAACGGCTATTAACTCTCCTGATACTGCTGAAAATCCTCTGGACGCCAATGATACCGAAGAGTTACCAACTGCGCATAAGAAAAAAAAATCTAAGGGATCTAGTCTGAGGAAGAAAAATATAGCAAAACAATTAAGAAATTCCGGCAAATGCTATATTTCATATACATCTGGTAAATATGTCAACGCCAGAACCATCGGTCCACCATGTCGTCCTAACTGTCGACTTTCGTGTTCAAGTAGGTTTTCTGATGAAGACAGAATTGAACTTTTCAATGCCTACTGGAACTTAGGGTCATTGAATTTGCAACGAAAATATATATACGATTGTGCTGAGTTGATTGAAAACACATACAGACGCAACAACTGTTGTGCAAGAAGAAGACCAAACATCGCTTGGTATTTTGATGTTAGTGGAAAAAAATCCAGAGCTTGCCAAACCTTCTATCTGAATACTTTGGGTGTATCTGAAAAAGCCATAAGAATTGTTACCAATGCCAAGTATGATTCTGGTACTGTACTTGAAGACAAGCGAAGTAAATCTGCGAAGCAGAGAGGGCGTAAGTAGTCCGAGCAAAAAGGAGCAATTGGTCATTTTACTAATAATTTTAACTATCTTAATGCTGCTGAAGACTCAACAAACCATAGCGGTACTGAAGTACCAAAATGTGCGCAAAAATGAAGGAAAAGGGGCCTAATAATAAAAAAAAATTCAAAACGGTCCAAAAATCTTGGCGAATGCTTTATCTCACCTTGAACTGGTAAATTTGTCAATGCCAGAACCATTTGGTCCACCGTGTCCACAGAACTGTCGACTGTCCTGTGCGACCAAATTCACTAATGAATACATAATTGGACTTTTTCAAGCATATTCGAATTTAGGGTCGTTAAAATTGAAAAGACAATATTTATACAAATAAGCAAAGTAGCTTAATAAAATAAAGGCACGTTAAAACCAATAGATCACCTAGAAGACCCAACACGTCTTCGTATCTTGATGTTGGTGGAAACAAAACCAGAGTTTGCCAGACTTTCCTTTTAACAGCAGCCGTTGCTAAGTTTACTAAATACGGTTCTCTTACTGAAGATATGCGATGTAAACTGAGAATGCAGAGATCACGTTTAGTGGTCATTTTGTTTTCATCCGTAGACTTTACACCAGAGGATCATTATTAAAGCCGGAGCTCGACCGCAAAATGAGCGTGGTCATCAATGAGGCCGCTTTACTCGCATGATTTTCCATTAATGACTGCGCTCATTTCGTTGTCGAGCTCCCGGGCTTAAACGCTGATGTCACGAAATCAATCAGTCAACCATCATAATGTACGAGAAGTTACCTATTACTTTTCTGTGAAGGAATATGGGCCGATTTGTACTTAATATAGTTAGTGTATTAGTTGTTTCATAGATATAACAGGTATTTGACATAGAAAAACCATAGAAAACGGAGGCGCACTCTGACGTCACGGTGTACTACAAAGACGTATGCGCAGATAGACAAAATTAAGTTTATCTCTGTTAATAATGCGTTTACATCAATGCTTCTATTGACATAAAATCTTTTATATAATTTAGTAACTGTATCTATATCATATCTTGTAATTTATCAGAAGCTGTTTTTTGTAATTTCTTAAAATTTGTCATTACCAAACGAAATGACTACTCTAAATTGATTAATATCCTCTATTGCCGTTACAGTAGTTGCTTTGCTGAATTAGTCAATCAGCTTTTTTGTAGTTTATAAGCTTAATTTATTTTGATATTTAAAATCCTACGTAACGTCAAGTTAACATTCAATATTTTCACCTAATTGGCGAAGATCCCTGCAATCTGCACCATCTTCCAGCAGGAGATCAACTGACCCCAACCGATCGTGTACTATAAGTTGTAACAGATTAATGTTCACCCCAAGTAAACAGCATCTAAGTTAATTTAAGCGTTTCACAAATTTGATTAAAAAAAATTAGAAAAGGATATAAAAAGAAAACATTAAGGAGTTTTTTTTAATGCGGTTCCGAAAACACAATCCAAATTTTCGTTTTGCGAATGCGAATCCTCCCAAAGTATTAAACCTAGACTTTGAAAAAAGTACCTACTCTGATAACTAGGTCTAACTAACACTAACCTATAATTAATAGTTGTTCATCAATGAAATTTTAAGTGTTTAAACTACTTTTTTACTCCTTTGTTTAATTAATTTTTCATTATTTTTAGGTACCATCGAAATAATATTCGAGCAAGCAAATACGGATGTAGATTGTTCAACCAGTAGCGATAGTGAAGAATCAACGTGTGCACAACAAAAAAGAAGAAAAAGACGACCTAATCAGTGGAAGAAAAATGTTGCAAAACGGCTCAGAAACTCAGGCGCAAGCTATATTTCAGTAAAAACTGGCAAGTTTGTTAACGCCAGAACCATTGGTCCACCATGCCAACAGAACTGTCGACTCTCCTGCGCAAGCAGATTCACTGATGAAGACAGAATTGAACTTTTCAATGCCTATTGGAATTTAGCGTCGTATAAATTGCAAAGACAATATCTATATAAATGCGTAAAGTATCTTGATGTCAGCTACAGACGAATTAAGATAGACGGGCACCCAAGAAAACCCAACGCTGCTTGGTTTTTTGAAGTTGAAGGAAAAGAATCCAGAGTTTGCCAGACTTTCTTCATGAATACTTTAGGTGTAACAAAAAGACCCTTAAGAACTATTGTCAATGCCAAGTATGCAAATGATGGTTCTGTCCTCGAAGATAAGCGAGGAAAACACAGCAAGAACAGAAAACTAAAGTAGTCGATTTGTCATTTACGCTTAAAAAAAATTAAACCGAGGGTATAGGTATTAAGTTAGCGTTTAGTCTCGAGGTGCAAGCTGTACTTTTCACTTTGAGTGCGAGAAAAATAGTCAATTTAGTACAAACACATTTAAAATGAACTGAACCACACAGATTTACAATTTAAAACACATGGCGCCACCTTCTTTGCGGACAAACCAACTCTCAACATTTTCGCAATGAAAATGGTCCACACTCCACAGATAATAGTATATTTTACTGGCTGTTTGATTTTGTCTACGTCACATGAAGGAAATTAAAAAAGTAATTACTTTTTACTCCCTAGGGACTGAAGTGGTCACTTTAGTCCCGCTTCGTAGCGTACTTTTAGAGCATGAGATGTGAAAACCTATTTTAAATGACTGTAATTACTTTATTTAGTTTTATTAACAGACAGCACATAATTTGAAGTACAAATGGCCGACTCGATGCCAGAAGGCATTCTATACCGGTCAACCAGACAGAACTATTAAAGGTGGTGCGAGAGATAACATGATTTAAGTTTTTTTCCATTGAAATTGACTTGCTTTGTTTCATTTGTGAGGTAATATTATGTTGTGAGGTAATTAGTTCCTTCTTATGATATATATAATTAGCCCATTTATCGAGGACAGCTAGTTAAATATAAAAACTAGGTATAAATGTACAGTACTACGTACCTACTTACTTTATTATAGGCTGATTATTTTATTTTTATTAATCAATAGCTGTTTTACTCTTTGCTACTGCCTAAATTGTTTCCCTGATCTTGGTTTTTTATTTAAGATTACTTAATATTTGTTTATTTTAACATGCTTTAGATGATTTTGAAACTAAAGCCGGGCAAAAAAGAGGAACAAGGAAAAAGCGACCTCATCAGTGGAAGGTGAATGTAGCGAAACGGCTAAGAAACTCAGGCGCAAGCTATATTTCAGTCAGAACTGGCAAGTTTATCAACGCCAGAACCGTTGGTCCACCATGTCTACAGAACTGTCGACTCTCCTGTGCAAGCAGAATCACTAATGAAGAGAGAATTCAACTTTTCAATGCCTATTGGAATTTAGCATCGTTAAATTTGCAAAGAAAATATTTACATAAATGCGTTAAGCACCTTCATGTTACCCAAAGACGCAATAAAACAAACGAACATCATAGAAAACCAAACACTGCTTGGTATTTTGAAGTTGAAGGAAAAGAATCCAGAGTTTGCCAGACTTTCTTTGGGAATACTTTAGGTATATCAGCTAGACCCCTAAGAACTATCGCTGATGCAAAGTATGAAAACGACGGTTATGTTCCTGAAGATAAAAGGGGAAAGCATGGGAAGCATAGAAGGCTTCATTAGTGGTTTTTTTTAAATCATCATCGAGCTCTTGAAAAAATGTTGGAGCTTTAAAAAAATTGCATTTCCTGATTCACTAGTAGAGGGGAATATAAACCTTAATTGTTTTTTGCTTGGATAACTTTTGAATACCCAATCTCTATAACTTTACGTTGTAACGAACCAAATCCGTTAAAAAAAAATACATTCGGTTATGGTAGCACTTCTTTTTTTTTACCTTACTCTTCTTAAAAAAAAATGAGGAAAAATTTACTATGTGCTGATTATTTTTCTTTTACTTTTAGATAATGGAATACCAAAGTTTTTCGTTAATCAGAGAGGCAGTAGGGTGATGGTGGTTGGTGGGAACAAGTACAGGATAAACAGGGCGATGGGCAGGAAGGTGAGGTGGCGGTGTGCCACACACGAGCGGTACGGCTGCAAAGCTAGGGTGCACACAATAGACAACGAGATAGTCTACCACGTCGATGAGCATATCACTGAGGAGTTCATCATTGATAACGATGTTGGCAAATTATTTCCGATATATAAATTACCGTCGAATCACGGCTAGATTTCTTAGATAGTCTTTAATAAATTTTATCGTTTATGTTTGTCGCATTAGGGCACATTTAAATTAGCCGCAGTTCAAAGTTTGACTGTAAATTAAAATGCGATAGTGACACCTAAAAGACTAAAAAACTATTGAAAGATATACGAGTACTTTAGATTTAAGTAAAGTTAATGTTAATGCAGTTGTTTGCGCGAGATTTACAATGTTTTATCTAATAATGTTATTTCAAGGGCCGATTTTTCCAAGTCTGTAACAAATCAGGGTTACTTTAACACCTGATTGACTTTTATTTGTTTGATGCTGGCAGAGATTCGCTTTTGAGCGATAAAGCCACCCAAATTGTTGAATATTATATAGATTTTTTGTAAGTCATTGTTATTTCGTAATGTGCAATAAGTAATTTTTTACTTACCTTATTCCCTTACATTGTTACTTGACTTTGTGAAGTCCGCCCTTTTATCGCAAATTCTAACTTATACGTATATATCTCCTGAATATGAAGTTTTTTATGAGTTCCAACTTTGTTTGGTAAACTAAACAGTTGGTTTAAAATAGCTTAATAAAGTTACTTTACTGCCGGGGCTCGACCGCGAAATGAGCGAGGTCATTAATGAGCCCGCTTAACTCGCAACGATAATTTTTATAGGTACTTCAGTCTCGACCGCGAAAGAGGCTGAAACTATGAAAATTATGATTGGGAGTTATGCGAGCTCATTAATGAACACGCTGATTTTGCGGTCGACTCCTGGTTTACATGTTGAAGAGTTATTTTATAGCACCATATTTAAAAATTAATAAGTATTAAGCACGTTTTCAAGAAAGTAAATATTTTTACATTATAATTTTTAACTATTATTTCTCGTAATATGTATCACTAAAAAGTACCTACAGTTAGAGCGAGGCAACACGAAGTGGCAGCGGCGCGATGCGGCGCCGAAATGTCATCCTACAAACAACCTATTTTACTCGTAACATGTCACGCGACGCGATGGGCCGCCGCGCGGCATTGCACCGCACCGGATTTGTGACCTGCGAAACGAGGCGGGGAGGGGCAGCGCGTTGTACGTTATACTGCAGTACCGCACCGCGCAACGCCCGTGTGTGGATCCTATAGTTCGAAATGATTGCGCTGTTACCTCATCGTGTGGCCTCGCTCTTATGCGTTTTAATTATTAAAAACAAAGGTAAGATTATTTATTAATACTACGTTTAAACCCAGAAGACCTACTACCATTTGATCCCTAATTTATATTGTGCTATATAAAGTATAGCCCCCATTATGTCTGCTCTAGCAATCGTGTAATTTATTAAGCTTAGTGAGTGATACGAGTAAGTCGAGTTGAGAACGAGTTTCCAGTGTCTTCAGATTCTTGCAGCACTAACCCTAGCTGCCCAAGACTATTAACTTACCAACTAGACAGAGCCGGACCTTTTGAGCCTTGCACTTATGGATCTGCCCGCCAGGCACACCTCAGGCAGAACTGCCGAAAATACTCGTACGTAGGTACGAGTATATGACCCGCCGCTAAATATCTTTTTACATTTCAGTTCCACAAGCACTCTTCTGCACTAACAGAAAAGGCAAGATCGTTCTCGTGGTGGAAGGCTGCAAGTTCAGGCCTAACGGGCCCAGTGTCCCTGGCAAGAAGGTCCGCTGGAGGTGTACCAGCCACTCCCGGTTCGCCTGCAGGGCTGTTGTGCACACTGTTGATGATGAAATAATGTATTATCTGAATCATCACACCACCGCGCATAATGTCGAGCCTGAAAGAGTTAGGTACTGGAGTGATCGTGCATAACATTATCCTTTTAATGAATATTGCTGGATTAGCGTGTATTACAGATTATTATAATATTGCGTTATTTAGCATATCACGATGCTGTTTTCTATATAAAGCGAGCGAAATTGATACATTTGACTTGGCAACCGGCGGAACACCTAGACCTGGAGCAATACACTATTATCGTTTTTACGTGTAATATTTAAAATATATGGCAATAACATCAAACATTATTCATATATTTCTTAATTTGTAACGATATTAACGTGCTGCTTTTCACTACGGCCTCTGCAGGGAAAATGCGCACCACGATAAATTTTGTCACGAAGCGTTGCAAAGCTCAAGATCTTGCGCAAGAAAAAGCATGAGATATTTTTTTTTCCCATAATGTGTATAGGTTAGTTTTGTAAAAACTGTAAATGTTGGCTTATAGGTATTTATGTAAAAATGTGAATATTGTTGGAGTTTCGCAATTCATAGACATAGTTCTGCTTTCAATGCAAATAAAACATCAAAGTCACGGAATAAGGTTTTCCTAAGTATAGTGGGTAAAACATTGTGTTTTTGAATTGATGACTAGCGGCTAATCTGCATTTAAATCTGATGCACAAGACGCGATAATAAAGCACTGCGATCTGCCTATTTGTTTTAATTTCTACCATTTACTCCCCAGTTAGTTCAATAGCTGCTGCGCGTTGTCACTGACTCCGTCCGCTGGAACTTAAGCTACTTTTCCAACAGAGATGTGCTACGCTATGTTGCTGTGGATGCGTTCGATATCCACCAATCGCAATAAGATGATACTTCGAAACGATCGTCTTTTTTAACTGATTTTGTGCGTCACTGAAAGGCCTTACGGATCTGTTAGTCCGGTATACATTGCTTCATACCTTTATCTGGACATGACAAGAACCAGATTGATCATTTTATAAACGAAAAAAGATTTTATTTACAAATTGTTTAATTATTGTGTCAATACGATAGGTTGGACTTTTTTTTCATGTATCGAACAGTCATTTTTTTCCGAAGGTCGTAAATTAGGCGCTTGAAATTTTGGATCTTGCTCTCAAAATGGAAGCCGGTTCTTATCATTACTACATGTCAAAACTTCAGAATGTATGGGAATGACATTAGCACTCACCCAATGAAAATGAAAAGCAATGTCATCCCGAAAAGGTGGTAAACAGTTAGTTACTTCTATTAAACACCGTGGGGGGGCGTGGCTCACATGAGAACATGAATGCCAATTCGATAATGATGATGATACATTTTAAGCTTGTGACGTGTATAAATGTTAATAAAATGCAATGCTGCTTCATCTCATCGCTTTGCATCAAAGCGTACTTGGATTTGTATTTCTCAGGTTTGCCATAGCTTCCGCTGATTGTATTCTTTTTTTCAGGTTTCAGAATGATCAGGTCAAAAAGGGGAAACCCACAGCTGCTATATCAAGGCTACACCTATTACAAAAAATCTGAAGGCAACTGTAAGACCAAGTGGGTGTGCTCCACCAACCATCCAAAGGGGTGTAGGGCTACTATTTATGTGATAAATTCCGCTATTGTTAAGGCTAATACATTTCATAATCACTAGTATTATGCGTCATAGCGGTTTCAGGCTAGTGTTGTTATGCGCTACATTTGCGCTTCAAAAAGTCAAACTCACGTACACGAGCTTATTAGGTAGTGGTGAGTCAGTATAAAATATGGATTATACGAGCCTGTATGCGCCTACATGCGCTTTCAAAGTCTATACTTTGACAGTGACCTGTAACTCTGAATCGCCATTAAAATTTGGGAAAAGGCTTTAATTGAGCCTGCACATTTTACTTCAGTACAAATACAGCCATATTGTAAGAGCTGCTTAAATTTAAGTGACTGTTTGGAATTTGCAATGCTGCTGTGTTATGAATATTTTTACCTGTTTATACTTTACCTTTATTGAAAACTTACTGTTGCCGGTTTTTAGCCACTCTGAAAATTAAATTACCTACTTACCAATTACTTCTTACTTTTTTGTCTCTTTAGTCCAGGAACTTTAGGATTTCACTTCGGAAAAATTCCAACTAGGCTAAAAATTGGTATACACTTACCTTTCAACTCTCCAAATAAGGTGTGAAAAATCCCCGGAATTCAGTGCTACGCATAACTTGTGACAGCCCAGGAACGGTGAAGAAAATGACTTTTTTCGATTTTTTACAAATATCTTCGTTCCTGTCGGTCTTACGACTGTAAGGTATATATATATATATAAAAATGGCGGAAAATTCTCTACAAAAAGATGGTATAAAGTTTATTGATAACGCTGACAGTTTTCACGTAATTTGGCATTGAAACTCCAATATAAATTTTGTATGGATATTTAATTGCATGTAGGTAATGATCGAAATCGACGTTTCTGTGCGGTGTCTTCACATTTTGACATTTTATAGGCATTCGAGTATGAAAATATAAGTCCTACAAAATTAACGATACTGTTTTTATTTTTTTTATTCTAATATTACAAAGATGTAAAAGTCTACCATAAAAATATTAAGCCTCCCGGGTATAATTTAATCTTTTTTTTTCGTGAAAATTCAGGAATACATGACTAAATAAATTAAGGTTGCTTAAGTAATTAATTTCTGAAGGCTTAATTCTCATTCAGTTTCTTCCTCTTCTTTCTCGAATTGTTCTTGATTTTCCCACGGGACTGGTGGGAAATTCCCAAATTGCTCGGGATCATCCACAAAATCGGATACTGGGTCGTGGATATCGTTTGTTTTTTTGTATTGATTCTTTGGTTCGGGCAGCATTCAAGCAAGATGTCCCATGACAATTGCCACAAACTGCTGAACATTGGAGGCCCAACGGGGGATTTCTTTGTGATCATTGAAACTTCAAGAACTTTCACAAGAAGAAGAGATTTCACAAGTTATGCGTACAACCGAATACCGGGGATTTTTCACACCTCATTTGGAGAGCTGAAAGGCGAGTGTATACCAATTTTCAGCTTGGTTGGACTTTCTCCGAAGATGAGCCCATTTTTTGTCTAGAGTTCCTGGACTACTTACATTCCTAGCACACAAATCGCAAATACTTGCGCGAAAAAAAGCATGTGATCATTTTGTTGCGGTGCACAATGTCTTGCTGATAAATTTTTTCCTTCTTCCATAATGTGTATAGGTTAGTTTTGTAAAAACTGTAAATCTTGGCTTATATTTATGTAAAAATGTGAATATTGTTGGAGTGTCGCAATTCGACATTCGTTACCTAGTTTTGCGTGGATAAGACATAGTTTGCTTTCAATGCAAATAAAACCTCAAAGTCACGGAATAAGGTTTTCCTAAGTATAGTGGGTAAAACATTGTGTTTTTGAATTGATGACTAGCGGCTAATCGGTATTTAAATCTGATGCACAAGACGCAATAATAAAGTAATGCAACCGGCCTGTTTGTTTTAATTTCTGCCGTTTACTCCCCAGTTAGTTCAATAGCTGCTGCGCGTTGTCACCGACTCCGTCCGCTGGAACTTAGCTACTTTTCCAACAGAGATGTGCTATGCTATGTTGCTGTGGATGCGTTCGATATCCACCAATCACACTAAGATGATACTTCGAAACGATCGTCTTTTTTAACTGATGTTGTGCGTCACTGAAAGGCCTTACGGATCTGCAAGTCCGGTATACATTGCTTCATACTTTTATCTGGACATGACAAGAACCAGAAACACAATTTACAAAAATTGCCTCGAAGTTTACACGATAAGGCTTTTTAGTAAATCGAGGTGGCGAGATTGATCATTTTATAAAAGAAAAAAGATTTTATTTACAAATGTGTTTAATAAAATTATTGTGTCAATACGAAAGGTTGGACTTTTTTTTCATGTATTGAAAACAGTACATTTTTTACGAAGGTCGTAAATTTAGGATTGAAAAGTTTGGATCTTGCGCTCAAAATGGTAGCCGGCTCTTAAAATTCCTGGGCATGTAAAAACTTTAGAATGTATGGGAATCACATTAGCACTCGCCCAATGAAAATCGCAGTCAATGTCATCCCGAAAAGATCGTAAACAATTAGTTTCTTCTATTAAACACCGTTGGGTGCGTGGCTCACATGAGCAGATGCCCGGGCCATGAATGCCAATTCGATGATGATGATGATACAGTTCAAGCTTGTAACATGTAGAAATGGTAATAAAATGCAATGCTGCTGCAGCGCATCGCTTTGCATAAAAGCGTACTTGGATTTGTATTTTCCAGGTTTGCCATAGCTCTCGCTTATTGTATTCTTTTTTTTCAGGTTTCAGAATGATCAAGTCAAAAAGAGGAAACCCACTACTGCTATATCAAGGCTACACCTATTACAAAAAATATCAAAGCAACTGTAAAACCAAGTGGGTGTGCTCCACCAACCACCCGAAGGGGTGTAATGCTGCTATTCATATCATAGAGGCCGCCATTGTTAAGGCGAATACATTTCATAATCACTAGTATTAAGTGTCAGAGCGTTTTAAGACTAGTTTTTTTTGCGTTATATTTCGCGCTTAAAAAAGTCGAACTCACGTACACGGGCTTATTTGAGAGTGTTCGCTCGAACTGGTAGTGGCGAGTCCGTATCGATATGGTTTATACGAGCGTTTAAGCGCATCAACACTCGTTCGCGGTACATGCGCCTTACATTCGTAATTTCAAAGACGAGCTTATACGCGCGTATAATCTAAAACTGTCCTGTAATTCGAATTCGAATTGCCACTAAAATTTAGGAAGCCTTTACTTGAGCTTGCAAATTTTACTTCAGTACACACACAGCCATATCGTAAGGGCTGCTTAAATTTAAGTGACTGTTTGGAATTTGCAATGCTGCTGGGTTATGAATATTTTTTCTTTTTTAGTGTCTGAACACACTATACCGAAGTTCGGCATGATTACGCCTGCAATGCTATTTGAATTACTCATGACACATTATGTCGAAATTACGTTGCGTTATAGCGTACAGCGTAACTTCGGTCGGGCGTAGGTAAGTTCAGCGGTAACTCATTTTGTAGAGCACACAATGATAAACTCTGACTGAATACACACACAAAATCGAGCAACTGAACTTCTGCCGCGTAAGTTCGGCACTTATGGTGTGTCATATCAGCCGAATACGTCGGAACGTAAAATCAGCCGCGGCGATCGCGGAACTTCGGTCGCGTTGCTTCCGCATAGGTTGTTTAGATACTTATACTTTATTTTTATTGAAAACTTTCTGTTACCGGTTTTAGCCACTCTGAAAAAAAAATTACCTATTACTTACTTCTTACTTGGTGTGCTGGGAGACGCCTCTGGCTTAATTCCTTGTCTGGTACCTCGTAACACAGGGATATTTATCACTACTTCGAGACCATGACAAGAGGTGTGTTGTCTGGCGCATATTATATTATTATTACTTTACCTTTACCTATGACTTCTTACTTTTTTATCTCTTACATGCCTAGCACACAAACTCTTTTATTCACGTAGCTGGTTCACTTAGCTATTAAAACTTTTCATATGTGGAAAAAAATGGAATACCTATCAAAAGCTTTATTGAAATCCAGTAGTTATAACAGGAAACATAAACAGACAGGCACAAATTACATTTTTATCACCTTTGATTTTTCCCAAAAAAATGTAAATGTACAGTTTTAATCTGTTGCTGTTTCATTATACAGG
Source organism: Udea olivalis (assembly GCA_947369235.1). NCBI lineage: Eukaryota > Metazoa > Arthropoda > Insecta > Lepidoptera > Crambidae > Udea > Udea olivalis. Next base: position 4,996,626 of record OX376349.1, on the reverse strand, counting down.
ATGTCCCAAACACAAAGTCAAGCGGTTTTGGGTGAGAATACTGAAGTTGGGTGTGAACGAACATAAACTTAAGTTTAGCAGGCTTAAGTGAGGTCTAAATTCTCTAAATTTGAGGACCGGCTAATGTTTGTTTGTTTCAGAAGAATCTTCCGACACTGATGCTCCTGATAACCAAAAAGCTGATATCGTATCTTCACCAGTAAGGAAGCGACGTAAGGGCGTTATAAATTCAAAAAAATTAAAGGCAAAGAGGCTTCGGAATGCAGGTGCAGAATACATTTCAGTTTCAAAAAATGGAAAAGTGGTTCCAGCTCGGCAGATGAAGCCTCCATGTGGCACAAAGTGTCGTTTGCAGTGTTTCGCAAAGATAAGGGAAAAAGAGCGCAAAAAAATATTCGATGATTATTGGGGTATGGCGTCATTGACGAGACAACGTAATTTTATTGCAAAGAGTATGGTTGTTGTTCATCCTAGATATCAATATAAGAAGTTAAACAACAGTCGCAAGTCAAACCACGCATTTTACTTCATAATTAAGGAAAATAAAACCCGAATCTGCAAAACATTTTTTAAAAATACCCTTGGGATTAATGACAGACCAATAAGAACGGTTATCGAAAAAACCACCGATACTGGGATTGTTGAGGTAGATAAACGGGGTAAACATGGAAGACAGGCGAGGGTTGGAAACGATGTTAGTCAAGGTATTAAAAATCACATAGATCCATACCTCGCATAGAGAGTCATTATTTAAGACAGTAAACTAGTGAGGAATACATCGAAGGTGGAAAGAAAAATGGAACCGATGAATGAAAAAGCGATGAAGAAGTAATGGAACCAGGTCAAGAACATACTTAAATATATTTTTTTACTCAAGGTTATACTCGTAATAAAAAAGACGTGTGAGTTATGTTCGATGTATAATAACTTGAGTTAGTCTGAACAAGAAAAAATTAAAGATAAATATTTAGAACACCTTAATGAAAAACGTTAAAGTATATTGGAGAAGGAAGAAGATAATAAGTTTGTTGTTGCTTGCTATAATTTGCAAGTAGTTTTACCACTCCCGACGTTTGCAACTTTACTGACTGTGAACATGATGTGGATTATTGTGACTGTTGTTATGTTTGAAGTGAAATAGGGTACTTGACAAATTCTAATAATAATTTAATATACAACTGTTAGTTTGTTTACTTAAGAAAAAATCTTTTTATGGCCTTTCAAACTATGGAGGGAAAATCCATTATTGCAAGTGAAAAGTAAATAAAAAAGACCGTACCATTAAAAATCTGCACATTTTTGCTGCTGCGTAGCGGAAGCAGACAGAACTTTAAACTACAGAAGCTGTTTAACTTCAGAACTGAGTTGAGTAATCACAAGAATAGTACATTGTTACCCTAGGGGTGAAAGTAACTCATTTAGTCCCGAGACGGGGTTTGGCGCCCGGAACGAAGTGAGGGCGCCAATAGTTCGAGGGACTAAATAAGTCTTTAACCCGAGGTAAACACTGTGCTTTTCATTACAAATACAAGGAAAGTAAAAATAAAAACATGAATTAGCTAAAGAAAAAATGAGTAAATTTTATTTTTCACTACCGCTTTAGCCTCTTCTCTTATAAAATCAGACGTTAAATTCATATCAGAATCAGATGAACTCATTTTATAGGTACAAATCTCTGCTATACGTATAAACAAAAGTCTTCAAATCGAAAACATAAATGAAGATCGAATTGCCGCTTTCCCGCCTATTTTGTGTGTTTTTTTTCTGTGGCCGGCCAGCTATTCAGCCATTATTTTTTATTTTCATCATTGGCAAATGGTGAATATTTTGCCCAAATCTAAGTTATTTTAAAGAAATTGTTTAAACTAAATTATAATAAAGTTATTTAAAAAATATATATTCTTTAATCAATACTTAACTTTAAGTTATTTCAATTTTAGATCGTGGCTGTATAGAAAGTTGGAACATGGTTCAATAGATTTGTGAAAAAGAAGTAGTTTTTTTTTTAATAATTTGACAGCTGTCAGTTGAAAGTGATTCTCCCTAGGGATGAATAGTATTACTTTCATCCCGCTCCTCAGGCAACTTCAGACCTACTTTCAGAGTATGAGTAATGAAAAAGCTATTTAAAATATTTTGGTGATAATAAATTTGCTCGACTCTTTTATGCAAACTCTTTTTATAATATCATTGTTTGAATTTTTTTCATAGACATAGATCATTATATAGAACCTAAAATATTTCATAGTTACCAAATGTATGTTTAAGCAAATAACACCCAAGGACTGATTTAGTTACACTCTCGCCAGAACACTTATCTGTCAGGATCAGCTCCTACTGATTTCATATATAAAATCAGTTTTTTATTATTTTGGGGCATAATTGGCTACCAACTTGATAAATGACTTGTAAGAAGCCAAATCGGCGCTATACCGACACACTATGAAAACCTAAATTGTGCATTGTTTTAAATGTTATACTTAGCTTTAAGTTCCTTTGATTTTATGCAATAAATAATATTACATATCTATGCATTGGCATTTGCCCACCGCGTTAACAGGCCACTCCTATTTTTTAACACTCAGTGTAATTTTATCACAACCTTTTTTTATTTCAGGTCAGATAAGGCAAATATTGGGATCGAGAGGAAAGCCTCTAATATTACTTAATGAATACACGTATTTCAAAAAGAAATCCCACGGATATAAGAGTGTTTGGGTATGTTCCACACATCACAGCAAAGGGTGCCGAGCCTTCCTCCACATCGTCGACAACCATGTTGTCAAACTTGTGGATAAACATAACCATTAAAATTAGGGTTTAAGAAAGCATTCAAAAGTAAAGTAAAGTAAAAAGTTATTTATTAAACAAACACAAAGAAGCATACAAAACAAAAGGACAGAAGCGAAGATAATGAAAAAAATGAAATGAAAATATATTTATTCAGTATCTGTATAATGTTACATAACTAGTGGAAAGGACCTCCTTTTAAGTACATGTACCTGTGTTAGGAGACCCCGCTCCTTCTTAAGCTTACTATAAAAATGATACCTTAAAGTTATATTCGTTTAATCTATTTATTGTACATTTGTTTTTGCATTTGCTATGTAGTATTACAGTAGTATTTACTTGAAGAAAACTAACATACAATTCGTTACTTACATTAGATAGGTCTTATCACTATAAAGAGATTTCTTCCAAACAATTTATAATTGGGTTCTTATAAAAATCATCAAACGAATCTTGGGTAAATAACTTAATTCAACATAGAAAGGTAAAAGAAGAGGTTTACAGAATTAGTTTGGACTGTGTAAAACGACAAACAAAGTTACTGGTATAGTTTATTGGTGTGTGTGTGTGTGTGGATGTGTGGATGTGTGTGTGTGTGTGTGTGTGTGTGTGGATGTGTATGTGTGGATGTGTGTGTGTGTGTAAAAATAATAATATAATACTAATAATATTATGTCTATATGCATACTAAGTTATGACTTTTTGTTTATTTGCGAATGTATTATAAATAGAAAACCTCCTATTTCGTTATAATTTTTATTTTGAAGCCAGTTCTCTAGTATACTTTTGCATTGATGTATTTTATTTATTTTGTTGTATAAGTGCGTCGATTGTCCTGAATTGTCTTTGATAAGAAGCAAAATATTATGAAAAAAGAACAGAAGCAGAGAAAAAAAAGGAATTACATAAATTAACGCCGCTGTCCAGCAAATTCGACCGAAGCGTTTGTGCTGGGCGGATTCGCTACGTCGCATTTTTGAAAGATTTTTGTAATTGTTCTATTAAATTCCACTGAAAAGTAATTTTTTTCCTCTGGTATAGAAAATCATTTATTGAATCAATACTGGGTTAGTTTCTAAATTTAAAAAGTGTTTACTGAATAAGTCTCAAGAAACCACAGCTATAATTAAAATAACGACATGCAGAACATAGCAGAGATTCTTTTTTAATTCTAGAAAATCCGCATCCGCATCCGAAATCTGCCCCCATGCACGTTAATAACCTTGTTCACGCTTATTGTTAAGTTACAAGTGCATGTGACGCTGCCGCTCCTTCAACTGAGTTTTGTATTTTGACGACAGGGTAGCTCACGCTTAGTGGAATATGACTGATAATACTGTCTTGTCCTTCGTGGCAATTCCGCTGACGCATTTGGCTTCTCACGCAAATTTCGCTTTTCATCCTTATGTTGTCGATTTCGACCATCCACAAAACCATTTCTGCATTTCGTTATGAATGCAAACAGCGGGTCTCAAGTAGAAGCCCACAGCAGTTTCTTTAACTGGTGGTAACTTACGCTTTAGTATGATTAGTAAAGTACTGTGTCAAAAAGTAAAATTGGGTTTATAAGTGGTACACGTAAGTAAAAAAAAAAACAGTTTCTGATGAAAAGAGTTAAAATTCAAGTTTCATGTACCTGTTTTCTCGAACAAGATTCTTCCGACAATAATTTAAATTAGGTACTTCTTTTTTTCAGTTCAGATTAGGCAAGTTATTGGTACGAAAGGAAAACCTTTGATTCAACTGGGCAATTACAGGTTTTTCAAGAAAAAGACAAATGGCCTAAAAACTTACTGGGAATGCTCTACTCATCACAGCAAAGGATGCCGAGCCTGCCTCCACATCGTAGGCAATCATGTGGTCAAACTTGCAGGCTATCACAACCATTAGTTGTTTTAAAAGTCACGAGGCGCAGCTCCATTAACGCGTTTTCGTCCTAGAATGAACTTTGAGGCACTAGGCACGAAAATGGCGGCTAGCACAAAAAACCATAACTTCCAACTTTTGAAACGACAGCCTGTCTGCGGGCACGAAAATGGCACGGCCGAGCGATGGCGGGGCGACGAGACAGCGGTCCGGCGGCGATGCATACAACAACATGGACAGTATAGGTGACGCGCACGAAACGAGCAGTGGCGGGGCGGGGCATTTGACATCATCGATCCTCATCGCCCCGCCCCGCGGTTGTTATCGCTCGGCCGTCGCCATTTTCGTGCCCGCAGACTGACTGTCGTTTTAAAAGTTGGAAGTTATGGTTTTGTTGCTAACTAGCAACAAGTTTATTTTGTCCAATACTCCGATATGAAGCTACACTTCCGTAGACAGTGGCGCTAATACTTAACTGGTATGTATTAGGTACTTAATGTAAAGCAAAACACAATAGATGTAGTTAACACGAAATACAAAATCAGTTCCTTCTTTAAAATAAGATGTTAATTAGATAATATTTAGACCAGATAATAACGCTCACAAATCGTACCTATTGCGCTCACGAACTAGTCACGTAAGTAGATTTTCATAGGCTGTAGTCGCGGCTGTTGTACTAAGTACAGTGCATTGAACCGCAGAGCGCGCGATCAGCATTTTATTAATGACCTAAATTATAACTTCGTAATTTTGTTAATAAATTATATCATCAGTTCACATTCGGCAACCTTTCGCTCCGCGTGCTCTCATACCATTTCGCCATCTTACCATTTTCACCATAATTTTATATTTTTTATTAGTTTATAAACATCATTTTACCATCTTATTTTGTGTGATTTACACCCTACAGCTGTCATACCATACTAAACCAGTATCTTTATAATCGTATTAATCACCTCATATATTTAGATACTTTTAAAATTGTGTATTTTTAACTTTCTTAAAAAAAAATTTTTGCTAAATATGTTATAATATGTGTTTTTGCCTCATAAAATGCAATACAGCAGCAGTTATTGTTAAGTCTTTTGTAAAGTATGTACGTCTAGATCAATGGTAGTTTCTATATCAAAGTAATTAATTTCTCTGGGGTTTCATATGAATTACCAATTTCATGCAAAAAAACAAAATTCATTTATTTTTAGTTACTACTCTAGTTACGTTATTTTTTTACACGGACAAAACTAACTTCATTCAGATTTTTTGTTAGTCTGACGTCTCCGCCATTACTTTTTTTGTGAAAATCAGTTAGAGCTTGTAGTGCAAGAGTGGCCAACCCGCGGCTCGCCGATTGCCAACTTGTGGCCCGCAGAGCTGAGTACTTTTTTTTAAAGAAAATTACAATTACAACTTTTTAGTAGTATGAAGCATTTTAAATCCCAAATGAGAACACGGATTACTGACGTTCGTCTAGAAAACTGTTTACGAGTAGCAACGACTTCAGTCAAGATCAACATTGATGAGCTTAGTTTTGATAAACAATACAAAAAAATAAATATAAAATTCTTTTATTTTTTTAATATTTTTTTTTACTAGGAAATTTGTTATTTTTTCAAATTCTTTTTGTTCTAAAAATTTGGTACTGCGACCCGTAGCAAAATTCTATTTCCGTGTTTCGGCCCTGCTGTTGAAAAGGTTGGCCACTCTTGGTGTAGTGTTTAGTGGACTACTTTTTCGGTACAGGAGATATTTTAGCCATTTTTCATAAGGCTTCATTTATTCATCTTTTCGTAATACGTGTGGTACGAAGATAGTGGCGGAAGTACAATTATTGTAGCGAATGGGTATTTATTGTGTAAATAATATAAAGAATAAAAATACTTTGGATACTGTGGCATTTGTGAATTAAAATTGAAAGAAAAACTGTCGTTTTAGTTTAATTTTAACTCGTATCAACCAAGTAGCAAGACATTAACGGCGCAGCACAACCTGAGCTCTCTCACAAGGGACACAAAATTCCTTTCGATTATTTATACATTTACTGTTATACTATTTAAAAATAAATAGGAGAAAAAAATTATATGAGTCACAAAATTGAAGTATTCTACCATTTGTTTTTTCCTGAGTATACAATTCGACCAATTTCTAAAAGCTGTAAACTGAGATAAAATTCATTGGCAAAAATATAAAATAAGAACACAAAGTTGTTCTATAATTTATAAAATTATAAAATAAGAACAACTTTGTTATTTAAACAGCGGTTAAATGCTGAAATTTTAGTACAATAATAAAGAAACAGCAATTACAAGACACCAATATCGAATATTTAAAACAAAAAAAATCATCTGTCATATTATTACATCTTAATATTATTTTAAATGTATTTTTCCAGATATCAGACGGATAATATCTAAAAAAGGCAAACCTCTAATTCAAATAGGGGAATATAGATTTTTCAAAAAAAGAGTGACAGCATCTAGAACCCGATGGGTGTGTTCTACCCACCACAGCAGAAAGTGTCGTGCGAGCCTTTGTACTATAGACGATGAAATAGTCAAAATATGCAATGTACATTCTCACTGATATTCTTTGAAAGTTGATGTTCAAACGTAAAACGCTATTTATGTTCACGAAATTTCCAAATAAAAAACTCATCGGCACAAAAAAAACAGAAATAATCTGAGACCATAATCCAAGAGTCTATACTCTTGGAATATGGTTTATTTCTGTTTTTTTTGTTGAACACATGCACAGCAAAGAATATAAAATATTTAAGCGTTTTAATGATAAATTAATATTAAATTTATTTTTTTAATTATTAAATTTGGATTCCGCTCAAAATTGGTTTTTTAAATTAAAACACACATAATACGTTGTTGTGATGGGCTAAAGTTTCTCAAAGGGGTATGAGTAATGTTGGCGTCATTTTTGAAATTTCGCAGCCACTCACCAAACTTTAAAATGAAAGAACATAATATCAAGTGGAACAAACTTTATTAAGGAGCACATACGAGTATAGCTAAGAATATCGGAGCTGAGAAATTTGGTATTTTATTTTCAACTAACTACTCAATTGAATTTTATTCAAGGATAAGGTAAAAAGGCGGCATTGCATAAAATCCTTAATACTGGTTCAAAAGATGCGACTCAATAAAGGTTTAAGAAGGCTTGTTTTTCTTCTTCTCGCTGTCCCATCTCATTCTTCAAGTTGTTATTCTAATTCTTTCACTGTTCAATCCATTCGCTTGTGGAATTCGCTACCTTTACTTATTAGGCAATCTCAATCCTTATCTATTTTCAAATCCCGACTCAAAGCTTATTTTCTCACACTGTAACTTTTAAATGTCTCTAGTGCGTGGATAAACCAACCCTGAATAAGTCTTTTAACTGATTCTTTATAATTTTGTGTATGTTTACAGATATTTACTACGTTTATAAGTACTACCTATCTGTAATTGCATTCATGAATGCGTATAAAATAACTTCATGTATATATATATAATTATCTTACTATCTCACACTACCTTACCTATTTTCTCTTTTTAATCTTGTCATTTCCTCTACCTGCAGGTTGTCTGGAAGAGATCGCTTCCTAGCGATAAGACCGCCTACATTTTACAATCTGAGATTATGTAATGCTTATGTTAAGTATGATTTGTTGTACAATAAAGTATATTAATCTTATCTTATCTTATCTTACCTAGTTCTTAATGGGCAGGTGCAATTATGGCAGGCTATAATTGTTCTTGGATTGTGGGTAAAAAGACTTTAGGGTGTGGTTCTTATGTAATGTCTCCAATATCGACGGTTAAACACCAATACCTCCTATTTACATATTGATTGACTATTTAAAAATGTTTTTTTGATGTCATTGACGTTAAGGTCGTTTTTCGTGATGGCTTGTGTTCCACTTTCTAATACCAAATACTTAACATCTATTGCTATATAGACGAAATTATCATTATGGTTAACTAACTTGATGTACCTCTTGCTGAATGCACTTTTATTAGAAAAATATACCCAACGGGTGAATCTTAAAAATAAAACCTTCCTATCCTATTTCTGCATCCTTTTTAACAGCTGTAAGGTTCCATGACGTAAAATTTCAGAACTATAATTTTAGTAAAACTGAGGCAAAAAATAAAAGTTGTAGAAATCAAATCTCAACTCCGAAATCACTTAAAACTATTCTGACCACTCAGATATGTTTATTTATTAGGGTGCTAGAAAACAGTAATAAAATAATTGCCGGTCTGTACTAGAAAAAAAACCCCATAGGTCCGTACAAAGTTATTGAAACCCATTTGCTTATTTGTTCAATCTTTATTCTGTTTTTTTTTCAGATTTCATTAAGTCGATATCTACTAGAGGTAAGCCAATGATTATAATTGGTAAGTATAAGTTCTTTATTAAGGGAAATAAGGGCATCAAAACTCGATGGGCATGCTCCACCCACCATAGCAAACGGTGCCGCGCTTCTCTTTACACCATAAACGATGCAATAATTAAAATACATAATGTACATACGCATACCGATTAAAGAAATATAACAATTGTGTTCTTAATCTATGATACTCGTATATAAGTATTAGGGCAATAAACCACTATTGCCCGTAATCTGTATGATAAAATCTAAATAAAGGATTTTGAAAAGTTAGTACCTACTTTTTTTTGTTCATATTTTAACAACCATAATATGGTAGTGGTGCCCGTGGCCAAGTGCCGGCAGCGGATCGGCAACGATCCGATGTTAAGCAACGCCAGTTAGGTCGGGTTATGGATGGGAGACCATCCTGACCGAAATTAAGTGATGTGTTTTTCGGGCATCTCCGTGCTTCGGAAGGCACTTTCAACAGTTGGTCCCGGCTGACGTCGCAAGATATCAGTCGTAAAGCCTAGTCAGAGGCCTAAAAAGGCGGCTTGATAACATTTGACGGTAAGGTTTATCACTGGCCTTACATTCACCTCTCCAACAATCCGCACTGAGCCCGCGTGTTGGAGTATGGCTCGTACCACCTCATATTGGAGGTGAGGCTTGTGTCCAGCAGTGGGACGTATAAGGCTGTATCTGTACTCTCTTCGATGGTAGCATATGTGGCTTAAAAAGGCGGTGGTAGAGTCACATTATGTTTGGATACAGTATATTTATGTATTCATATTATTATAGTATTTAAGTCTATTACTAAGTTTTTTTTTCCTTGTAATGACGATTTAAAAGTACTTGTTACAGGTCTATTTAAATAAAGATATTTTTGTTTTGTTTTGTTTTGTTTTTTGAAAGGCACTTTTATAGTTTGGTTTTATAAAGAACATAATATAGTTCTTTTAACAAAAATAAATAATTAGTAATTTTTGAAATAATATGTTACTAAAAGTGTGGTGTAGTTTTTATAATATCAAAAACTTATATGTTTCAGACCATGAATTACATCTTTTGAAGTCAAGAAAAGGCAAACATATCATTCACCTCAATGGATACAAGTATTACAAGAAAAGACAATACAAGACCTCGGCTCGATGGGTCTGTAGTACCCACCACAATAAAGGGTGCAACGCAGCTGTGCGAACGTCGCCTGATGTTCCTTTGATGAAAATAAACCACCACATACATCCCCCATCAAACAAACGGGCTAAGGCAATCTATACTATAAAATGTTCTGTATTAGAACAGGCTAAGTCCACTAAAAAATCTGACGTTTAGATGTCTCAAAAAAGTTAATCTGGCTCTGAAATTCTTAAGTTTTAACTTGAGTTTTAATAAAATTATAAAAGCCTTATGTCAGTTTAACTGAAGGAATAATCCCTGTCAAAGCCATAATAAATTGGACTCTTTTCTAGCGCTGTTGTTTTTTTTCCCAAATTCTACTACCTGATATAAGGTTTGTCTATGAAGGAAATGCCTAAAATGAAACTTGTTATTAAGATTTTTTTGAATGAAATAAAAGTGAAAACTATTTTAATATTGCATATTTTTCTATTAAAAAAATAACTCTCATTGAAGTTTACATTTTCCTTTACCAATTTCAACAGAATTAATACTTGTCTTATTTGATTTATTTACCTAGAATCTAGATGAAGCATATTTATGAAAACATCTTATAAACTACTTGCTTCTTAGCCCCAACCGTAATTATTATAAAAGGCTAATCATTTTTTTTTTCAGAACCCATATTCCTGACATCTCACCGAGGGAAACCATTTATATTATTTAACGGGTTCAAGTTTTTCAGGAAATACGCAGGAACAAGATCAAGGTGGGTCTGCTCGACCCACCACAGCAAGCGTTGTCATGCATTTTTAATCATTGTCCAAGATACAATTGTCCATTCAAACACAGAACACAACCACTAAAGATTTAATTTTAAAAAATATATTAATTTTGTTACTGAAAGGATATGTAAAATTTTGTTCATTATAATTTCAAAAGTTAAATAGTCTAAAAATTGTAAAAGAGATAGAAATACTTGTGCCTGAACTAAATAATGCGAACAAAATTAGATAAATAATGTAAAAAAATGTCTTGGTCCCATGTAATAACTTATCGTGTGTCAACTTAAATAGGATCAAAGTCTGCTAGTTGGTAGAATAATTTTATTTCAAGTAATTTAATGATGATTATATTTAAGGCTGTCCATTTAAATAAATAAATAATAACCACAACAGTTAAGTTATTTATTATCAATGTTTATCAAATATTATAATAGCAACAGATATAGTGTATAAAATATATTTCAAAAGCTTTAAAAATATCTGATCAAAACATTAGCCATAAATATCTATACAAGCTAAAGAGTCTAAACGAACTGTCTGTATAAATATTTCCGAACGAACTCTCGGTTAGTATTTTGCTAAAATATTATCTAAGCCATGGGATAATATTTTTGCTTTTGCTTAACATTTTTATAAAATCACTTCTAAAATATATGGCTAGTTTCAGCAACGTTCGTGACGTCTCGGCGAGGCAAGACCATGATCCAAATAGGTCGTTTCACGTTTTGTTCCCAGCTGGTCTCAGGGCTGAAGACCAGGTGGGTGTGTTCCACGCACAATCACAGACACTGCAGAGCCGTGGTGCACACGTACAACAATCAAATTATAAAGTTGAACAACTTGCATACGCATTGAACAGCATGACGTTCCTTTTCTGGAAAATGCAGATGCAGTAAGTGAAGTGAAAGTGGTACCAAATTTGTACCAAAAATTTCGAGAGATACAATAACCGTCGTCTTCTGCGTATACGAGTATGTACGGGTTTTCTTTGTATCAAAGAGATGATCAATTTCATCTTAATATATTTTTAGATTAGAAATGTATGTACTGTTACAACTCTGTATTGTTAAAAAAAATACAATCTCTGCATCGTAGATACGAGTAATAATGTACGAGTATGTTCTGTATATTAAATTCGGCTGTGTAGAAACCGATGGAAGAGTAAATAGCTTTTATGCATATTATTATATGTAACTCAGCTTTTTCGATTACAAATATTATAACTTTATATTACCCGGCCTTTTTTTCTCGCGTTTGACCCCTCGGTGGCGACATTATGTACCTATTCTAATTAACAAAATTAAACAGCTGTGGTCGAGTGGTTAGAGAGTGGTGCAAATGACAATTGTGGAAAAAGAGAGTTATAGTAAGTCACTTAATGTGCAGAGAAGCTGACTTCAATGTAATGACTTCTTTTTATTAACCCGGCGTCACTTTAAATTTACGTTATCGTTCGCGTAAAAAAAATGTATTGGGATTATACATGACATGACATGACAATGTCAAATTCCAATACATTTTTTTACGCGAACGATAGTGTAAATTTAAAGCGGCAACTAAGCGGCGGTCTCAATCTACCTGCTAACGCCATGTCTTAAGATTCTAAATACAAAAATAATTTTATTCCACTTTTGTTAAAACACAACGTAATTCAACGGACATCAAAGGCGAACTATTAAGCGGACGTGTTATAAATAGCAGTTTTTTGTGTTTTTTATCACTCCTTGTTAAATCTTTAAAAAGATGTTTGAAAAATGATAAGAAGAAAATATATATGTATATATATATTAAGTATTGTGTTTATTTGAGAGTTTATTCATTAGATAGTGATATTTTTTGTGATTAAATAAATACTGTGATGTTGTAATTTCTTACAGGATTTGACTACAGCATAGTTACTTCGAGGAGAGGCAATCCAATGATCCGTGTAGGTGACTATACGTTCTGTAAAAAAACAGACAATGGTAGAAAAAGCAGATGGGTTTGCTCATCACATAACTATAAAGGGTGCAGTGCGACAGTTCATATGTTTGATCGAGAAATCATTAGAATGAATAACTACCATTCGCATTGAATCGTATTTAAACGTAATTCTTCAACTAAATATATAATCTGGGAGACCGTACCTAAGAGAAACTCTGCTATCGTTGATCATTTATAAAGAGAACTGTAAAAGCAATCATATTAAAAGCATCGATTTCATTCTGGTGGATTATTTTATTATTGATTTGTCCCAGATCTGTATTCTAGGCGGTAGTAAATAGAAACAAACTAAAACAAGGTATTATGAAAAATAATCCGATAAAATATATTTCAAAGTCGTGGGCCGATCGTTGGATTAGCCAGGTCACGAAATGGCACTTCGTGATCTGGCCGACCATATCACGATGCGCCCAATAAAAAGACCGAACCAACGAGGACAACGTATTTGTCGATATTCCCAGCTAAACGCTGGGCAGTGTGCAGATCGTGAAGTATAGTTTGTGCCAGATAAACGTGCAATGAAGCTCATACAAACTGTCGCTTTCCTGTCGCTTCCTGACCTTGGCCCGGTTTCATATTACTATAGACAAATCAAGCCCTTCACTAACATAACCCCCTCTTTAGGGGTAGGACAGTGTGTCAGTAGTGAAAACGTGATGAGTGAAGTTGTAACTTACTATATTTACAGGTAGCGAGGAAGACGACAGTGATGACGACGACGACGATGTGGTGACTGAAGTAATTGTTCCGAGGGCGGCCAGGATCTTCTTTGACGATGACATTGACGAAGAGACACCGGTTTTCGCAACAGTACACCTGCCGTGCCCACCCACCCGAGTTTCTGCAGGCTTACTGGAACCTGCTACTCCTCCTACCTCTATGCCTCCCCCGGAACCACTACCAGCCGTTTCTTCATCTGGCACGAATAAATTTTATTTTCAATGGAAAGGTTTCCCCTCTATTCAAACTCCACCTGCAGAGAGGAGGGAACCCTTCCCCCAACACCACGGGCCTACTAGTTCCTTCGCAACACCTTACGATGCCTTCGTCGCGATTTGGGATAGAGAAATCATGGAACACATAGCAAGAGAGACAAACAAATATGCGGAACACCTGGTAACAGCGATGATGCTGAAGGGAACTCTAACTCCCTCCAGCAGAATAGGTAAGTGGAAGGAAACGGACGTACATGAATTGTACATATACTTTGCGATTGTCATGGCTATGTCTATCGTGTTTAAATCACGTTTGGAGGAATACTGGAATTCAGCAAACAACATTTTCTGCACTCCAGGATTCTCGGTGGCCATGAAAATCGACCGTTTTCTTCTGCTGAATCGCTGTCTGCATTTCAACGATAACACTTTGTGCACCGCTGATTTGTCGCAAAAACAGGCAAAGCTCTTTAAGTTGCTTCCAGTTTTGAAGCACTTAAACAGCAAATTTAGTTCTATGTACAAGCTTTCCCGTAATGTCGCATTGGACGAGAGCTTAACAATGTGGAAGGGATACCTCAAGGCGCGAATCCCGAATAAGGCGGCAAAAAGCGGAATCAAGACCTATGAGGTTTGTGATTCCACCACCGGCTACTTGTGGCGGTTTGAGGTGCACGCGGGGCCTCTTCCTGAAGACACAGAAAACAGGAGTCCGATTTCAGGGCCCACGCCACATCTCGTGCTGAGATTGCTCGAGGGTCTAGAGCACAAAGGCCACACGATTTGGATGGACCGATTTTACAACTCTCCTGCACTTGCAAGAGAGTTAAAGTTGAGAGGTTTTGATTGCGTCGGCACCATCAAGACCGATCGGCAGCTCGTTCCCGTCGAGATCAATGACCTTTGCAAGGGTAACATGGTTGTTGGTCAGGTGAGTGGCTGTACTTCGGGGGATGTCGATCTCATCGTTTGGCAAGATACAAGGTGCATAGCTTTCATTTCGACATACCATGGGATCACCACTACCAAATCTGGAGACAAAACAATACCGTCACTCGTACAGGACTACAACATCTGTATGGGTGGCGTAGATAAAAAAGATCAAATGCTCTCGATGTATGAAATCGAGAGGAAAAGGAACAACATATGGTACAAAAAATTTTTCAAGCGGCTCTTGAATGTTAGCGTTTTAAACGCATATATCATACACAAGGCTGATCACCAAATCCAGCACCGGGTGTTCCGACAAACTCTGGTACTGGAGTTGTTGAGACGCCACTCACGACCGACACCCGCACCGCCACTCACGCTACTTCCAAAGATCTCACATGATCAACATATTCTTCAGTTATACCCCATGACAGAGACAGATGACCCACGAAAAAAAAGACACCAAAGACGCCGGTGTGTCATCTGCACGAAGAAGGTGGCCACTTTTTGTCTGACATGCATGAAAACACTCTGCACTTATCCATGTTTCGCTTCTCACTTAAAACAATAGTAGGTAAAGTAAAACTGTCCCACTGCAAGGCTAAGGTCTCTATCATTAAAATCAAGTCTTCGCTACAATTAAATAAAAGCAAAAAGCCACTCATCATGAAATCTCAGTACTGTAAGTGCTAGTAGGAGTTTCAAATTTTGCATGGGGGTTTTTTTAGAACTTAGGTGCTCACTGAGACGGGATTTGGCGCAATTCGACCCCTAAGAGGTTGTTTTTGGGGTTGATGTATGGGTATGAAACTTCGTTACTGCTAGTGCTAGGAGTCTTAAATTTTGCATTAAGGTTCTCTTTAGGACGTAGGTGCTAAGACGAGATTTTGCGAATCAAGTATAGTAAGTCGGAAAACATTCTTTAAGTATGCCATAAAAATGGAGTTCACGCGAGTGAAGCTGCGTTCGGAAAGCTAGTTAATTGATACAACAGTAAGAATACTTAAAACGCTAACATTTAAGGCAAGGCGGTTAACCTTTTTATTGTTCTCAAAAGATAGGAAACTAGAAAAAAACAAATTTCGGACCTTGATGATCTCGAGCGCGAATCGAACCCGCGTCTTCCGGGTTCTCCGGGTGGCTGCTCTAACCACTGAGCTAACGAAATCTCAATGGACCGAACGAATCTTTCCAGTACATGCTTACATTGGAAGCCAACGTTATTTACCCAATCTTTTATTGCACCTTTGAACATCCGAAAGAAATATGATTATGAATATTTAAACTTTTGGTAAAGATGTAATTTGCTATTTGATTATTTTAGCATTTCACAATGCTTGTTTTCATATTTAAGGATAGAGAACTAGAGAAATTCAAATTTCGGACCAATTTGTTCATAGTAATGTTAGTGTTGTAAATAAACACTATAACAAACCAGAAAAGCTTTTTCAATATCTTTTTGTATTGTTTTTAAGAAAAATATTAATAACATCTAAATTTACGCAAGGATTACAACTCCCTTAGCTCTACTTATATCACAAATCAATGAGAGTGGCTAAAATATGTATCTGGCTATATTTGAGGGCTCAGGCGCACTCACGGACACTTGCAGTGGACACACGTATGTGCCTGATAAATAAGTAAAATAAATTTTAGCATTTTACAATGCTCGTTTTCATATTTAAGAATAGAGAACTAGAGAAATTCATATTTCGGACCTTTATGATCTCGAGCGGAAATCAAACCCGCGTTATTTTAAGTTTATTTTTGTTTCCATTTTTAGTGTAAAATAATGTGACCTAAAACATGCCACAATAAATCCACAGACGTAATTCCACACGAAACACACTTTCAACACCTATTATTTTACCCTAAGAGTGCGTTTCCACTGGAGATGTGCAAGGATGCGTTGCGAGGAATGTGTTTGCTATGAACCAATAGAATCGCCAAGCTAGGTAAGCTAGGTAAATGGAAGCGATTCTATTGGTTCTTTACCTTTTGGTTTTCGGGCTATACTGTTTTCTTGTTCGTACTTGTTCATAGTAATGTTAGTGTTGTAAATAAACACTATAAAAAACCAGAAAAGCTTTTTCAATATCTTTTTGTATTGTTTTTAAGAAAAATATTATTAACATCTAAATTTTTGCAAGGATTACAACTCCCTTAGCTCTACTTATATCACGAATCAATGAGAGTGGCTAGAATATGTATCTGGCTATAACGTAGGCTAAAACAATATGATATTTGTTCAGTAATCTAAGAGAAAATCCACTTTTAGTGGACCGAGGGTGCATGTCCCGGCCGGTCTGTGGCGGCGGACCGATCGGACCCCCACAGATGCATGTCATTTTCGAGCCCCACAGCTGAGTGGATATTAACTAATCATTTTACTTTTTTTACTTTTTAAATAAACAATTCTTCAACACAAATCCTTCCAGTGATCCCTATTATCAGCTAAGATCTGCCACTCCTGTGAGTATTTATCCAGATCGTCCCGCCAGCTTATTCTTGGTCGACCTCTTTGACGATATCCGTCTTCCGGTTACCACTGGATGACGAGGCCTTTGCTCAGCAGTGGGACAGTATAGGCTGAGTAAAAAAAAAATATTCTTCAACCACTTTCATACAAAGAAAAAAATCAAAGAAACTATGAACATATATAATGTATTTTAATTTCAGTGGAATTTGTTATGTCCTGTCGCGGTAAAACGATGCTAAGTGTAGATGGTTTTACATTTTGTTTCCAATCCTCATCGGGGCCCAAAACGCGGTGGGTGTGTTCCAATCATACCGGACAAAAATGCCGAGCCGTCGCCCACACTATAGAAAATAAAATTATCAAGCTGGTAAACATCCATACTCATAAAAAACGGAAACTTTGAGGTACTTTACGTATTAAGTAAGTAATTTAGTTCACTAAACTACTTTTTTACGCTTAAAGTATCCATAATAACAAAAATTAGATCATTCATTTATATCTTGACCTCAGAAAATAATGATTAAATATTTCGAACAAAATGCCATGTTTTACTTTATTTAAAGGTTTGGGTTACTTTCTAAGGACCCGTGGCGTCATTTTTCAATAGCGGCCGGCAATAATTTTACCACTGTTTTATGGCACCCTAAGAAATAAACATATCTGAGTGGTCAGCATTGTTATAAGTGATATCGGAGCCGAGATATGATTTCTTGAAATATTATTTTTTGCCTTAGTTTCACTAAAATAATCGTTTTGAAATGTTAGTTTATAGAGCTAATCTCACCTAACAGCTGTTATAAAGAATGCATAATTAGAAGATGAATGAAGGTTTTCTTTTCACGATGTACCTGTTGAGTATATTTTTCTAATAAAAGTACATCTAGCAATACATCAAGTTAGATATCCATTATCGAGAGGGAATTTTAAACAACAACAAAAAGATACTGGGTGAGGTATTGTGATATAGTAAGAAATTAAAATACTTAAATAAAGACATTTTATGTATTCATGAATTTAATGCATGTTAAAATGTTAAATGTGTTAACTATCTGAAAACATAATAAAAAAATTGCAAATGGTAAAAAGATAAAAGTTACAGTGAGAGAAAAAAAATGAATTTCAATCTACATTTTTTACCAATAAAATACATTTACCTTTAACACCTGACTGAAGTCAGCTTGATTTGAACCAGTTTTAATAGTCCTACATTGAAAGAATGAGAATTTAAGCAAAAGTTCGAAATCATCATTACTCATTTAGTTTTAGTTTTAATCCATACTTTCAATGGCAGCCTGTATAATGTTGTTTTGGATAACGTTACATAGCTGACTCATTCTGGTGATACTTCCTCTTTTTGTTGTAATTATAACTTTTCTTCTGTTTTAGTTATATCCTATTTTTGTGGCGATTTGAATTTATTGGTTTGATTAATTATTATCATTTAGAAGTAAAATAAATATTTGGTGCAAAAATAATAATGTGACGATTATTTTCTAAAATACACAAAATCCATAATTCAGCATCACAAAAATGTTTGTTTACCAACAAAAATAGTTTGTTTTTGATTTCAGAGAGAAAGTTTTGGTGGTATATTAGGAAAAATAAATATACATAATGAGTACACAACTACAATCTTGATCAATAAAATGTAATACATACTTTTTTTTTATTTCAGTGGAATTTATCACGTCTCGTCGCGGCAAAAGGATGTTAAGCGTAGATGGATTTAGATTTTACTCCCAATCTGTTTCGGGCCCTAAAACAAGGTGGGTGTGTTCCAGCGATTACCATAGGAAGTGCCGAGCAGTCGCCCACACTATAGATAATGTAATTGTCAAGCTGGTAAACATCCATACTCACAAGAAAAAAATACTTTAAGGTACTTTATTCATTATAATATATCTTAGAGACAATTGTAGCCCTTGACATTTTATTTATTTCGTGACATTTCGTATTTAATTTTGATTTTTATAATAAACATTGACATTTTGTATCTAATTTCTTTTTTATATTATACCTTATTTTGTTTTATTATATGTTATTCCTTTCACGATTAAATTGGAAAATCCTTTATTTGACCATCATTCTAATGTTGCGTTTGTGTTGGACAGCGTGACGCCGCTGTGTGGTGTTTTTTCTTCCTTTTATTGTATTTCTAAGTTTAGTATTGTTTTGGGTGTTTCCTGCTTCTGTTCAGATTTGTTAAATAATGATGTCTTCTTTCTTTCTTTCTCTAAAAATTATTTATCTACGATCTGAATAGTTTTTCCTTAATTACTAACAATTTTATTCCAATACCTGACTAAAGTCGACTATGTTTAAACCAGGTGTTATAGTCCTTAATTGCAAAAATGAGAATTCGAGCAAAGTATGAAATCATCTTCACTCATTTGATTTTACTTTTAATCCATACTTTCAAGGGCATCCTGTGTAATGCTGTTTTGGATAACGTGATATAGCTGACATGACATTCTGGTGTTACTTCCTGTTTTAGTTGTATATATAACTTTTCTTCTGTTGTAGTAATTTATATCCTTCTTTTCTTTACGATTTGAATTTATTGGTTTGATTGATTGTTATCATTTAGAAGTAAAATAAATATTTGGTGCAAAAATGATAATGTGAGGCTTATTTTCTAAAATACACAAAACCCAAAATTATGCTACACAAAAATATTTGTTTACAAACAAATAGAGTTTGTTTTGATTTCTGAGAGGAAGTTGTGGTGGTATGTTAGGAACAATAAATATACATGATGAGTACACAACTACAAACTTGATCCTTAAAATGTAATACATACTTTTTTTTTAACTCAGTGGAATTTTTCACGTCTCGTCGCGGCAAAACGATGTTAAGCGTAGATGGATTTAGATTTTACTCTCAATCTGTTTGGGGCCCTAAAACACGGTGGGTGTGTACCAGCGATCACCATAAAAAGTGCCGAGCAGTCGCCCACACTATAGACAATGTAATTATCAAGCTGGTAAACATCCATACTCACAAGAAAAAAATACTTTAAGGTACTTTATTCATCATAATATATCTTTTGACTATGAGACAATTGTAGCCCTTGACATTTTATTCATTTCGTGACATTTCGTTTTTGTTTTGATTTTTATAATAAACATTGACATTTTGTATCTAATTTCTTTTTTATATTATACCTAGCCCTTGACATTTTATTTATTTCGTGACATTTCGTATTTAATTTTGATTTTTATAATAAACATTGACATTTTGTATCTAATTTCTTTTTTATATTATACCTTATTTTGTTTCATTATATGTTATTTCCTTTTACGATTACATTGGGACATCCTTTATTTGACCATCATTCTAATGTTGCGTTTGTGTTGGACAGCGTGACGCCGCTGTGTGGTATTTTTTCTCCCTTTTATTGTATTTCTAAGTTTTGTATTGTTTTGGGTGTTTCCTGCTTCTGTTGAGATTTGTTAAATGATGATGTCTTCTTTCGTTCTTTCTCTAAAAAATATTTATCTACCATCTGAATAGTTTTTCCTTAATGACTAATAATTTTATTCCAATACCTGACTAAAGTCGACTGGGTTTAAACCAGGTCTTATAGTCCTTAATTGCAAAAATGAGAATTCAAGCAAAGTATAAAATCATCTTTACTCATTTAATTTTACTTTTAATACATACTTTCAAGGGCATCCTGTGTAATGCTGCTTTGGATAACGTGACATAGCTGACATGACATTCTGGTGTTACTTCCTGTTTTTGTTGTAATTATAACTTTTCTTCTGTTTTAGTTATATCCTTCATTTCTTGGCGATTTTAATTTATTGGTTTGATTAATTGCTGTCATTTAAAAGTAAAATAAATATTTGGTGCAAAAATGATAATGTGACGCTTATTTTCAAAAATACACAAAGCCCAAAATTCAGCAATACAAAAATGTTTTTTTTTTCTAACAAAAACAATTTGTTTTTGATTTCTAAGAGGAAGTTGTGGTGGTATGTTAGGAACAATAAATATACATGATGAGTACACAACTACAAACTTGATCCTTAAAATGTAATACATACTTTTTTTTAATTTAGTGGAATTTGTCAAGTCTCGTCGCGGCAAAACGATGTTAAGCGTAGATGGATTTACATTTTACTCCCAATCTGTTTCGGGCCCTAAAACACGGTGGGTGTGTTCCAGCGATCACCATAGAAAGTGCCGAGCAGTCGCCCACACTATAGATAATGTAATTATCAAGCTGGTAAACATCCATACTCACAAGAAAAAAATACTTTAAGGTACTTTATTCATTATAATATATCTTAGAGACAATTGTAGCCCTTGACATTTTATTTATTTCGTGACATTTCGTATTTAATTTTGAGTTTTATAATAAACATTGACATTTTGTATCTAATTTCTTTTTTATATTATACCTAGCCCTTGACATTTTATTTAATTCGTGACATTTCGTATTTAATTTTGATTTTTATAATAAACATTGACATTTTGTATCTAATTTCTTTTTTATATTATACCTTATTTTGTTTTATTATATGTTATTTCCTTTTACGATTACATTGGGACATCCTTTATTTGACCATCATTCTAATGTTGCGTTTATGTTGGACAGCGTGACGCCGCTGTGTGGTATTTTTTCTCCCTTTTATTGTATTTCTAAGTTTTGTATTGTTTTGGGTGTTTCCTGCTTCTGTTGAGATTTGTTAAATGATGATGTCTTCTTTCGTTCTTTCTCTAAAAAATATTTATCTACCATCTGAATAGTTTTTCCTTAATGACTAATAATTTTATTCCAATACCTGACTAAAGTCGACTGGGTTTAAACCAGGTCTTATAGTCCTTAATTGCAAAAATGAGAATTCAAGCAAAGTATAAAATCATCTTTACTCATTTAATTTTACTTTTAATCCATACTTTCAAGGGCATCCTGTGTAATGCTGTTTTGGATAACGTGACATAGCTGACATGACATTCTGGTGTTACTTCCTGTTTTTGTTGTAATTATAACTTTTCTGCTGTTTTAGTTATATCCTTCTTTTCTTGGCGATTTGAATTTATTGGTTTGATTAATTGCTATCATTTAGAAGTAAAATAAATATTTGGTGCAAAAATGATAATGTGACAATTATTTTCTAAAATACACAAAATCCATAATTCAGCAACACAAAAATGTTGGTTTTTGATTTCTGACAGAAAGTGGTTTGTAACCAGTTTTTATGACTTTTTTGAACCAAAAAATTTAAATTCTATTAGTCTTACTATTAGTGTATTTCATGATAGTTCGCAATAGGACTTATTCCAATAGAGTCATAAAGAATACTATATGATAAGAACAATACATAATACATTACAAGTACAGTCAAAAGCTTAAATATCTGTACGATCCAAAGGCTTCAAAAATATATCTGCGAAGTGTTAGCCATAAATATCTAAACAAGTTAACAAAGAGTCTGAACGAACTCTCGTATAGACATTTGTGGCAAATGTTTGCTCAGATATTTTTGAAGCCTTAGCAACGTATGGATATTTATGCTTTTAATCGTACACAACTACAATCTGGATACATAAATGTATATTATTTATTTTATTTATTTCAGTGGAATTTGTCATGTCTCGTCGTGTTAAATCGATGTTAAGTATAGATGGATTTACATTTTGTTCCCAATCTGTTTAGGGTCCTAAAACACGGTGGGTGTGTTCCTTTCTATGGTGATCTACCATAGAAAGTGCCGAGTAGTCGCCTATACTATAGATAATGAAATTATCAATCTAGTAAACATGCATACTCACGAGAAAAATAACTTTGAGGTACTTTACTCATTTATATCTTCCTAGCGGTTTGTCAGCGGCTTCTCCTGCATAGACTGTCTTTTTTGAGAAAATATAGCCTAAGTTAAAAAAGAAAGCCTATGTCACTCCCTCATAGTGAAGCTTCATCAGTCCAGTTGCTTCAGGATCTATTCAATACAAATAAACAAACAAATCTTTCCTCTTTATTATATTATATAAATGTGACCATTGTATCTTTTGTCATTTTATTGATTTCGTGACATATAATGTTTTTGATAATAAACATTGTCATTTTGTTTTAATTTCTTTTTTATGTTTTTTACCGTTTTTGTTTTATTATATTTTATTTCCTTTAACGATCTCATTGGAAATTCTTAAATTGACTATCTAATGTTATTTGATGTGTATTTTAGCAAACAGAAAGAAATAATCTATTCACACTCACTGCTCTAGTTTATACCTGGTTTGCAGTCAGTAATGATGACAAATGAATGGTATTCAAAATATACTCCTGGAAGTATTGATCAATTTTAAACAACAGGGGTGAATGTTGATTAAACTGAACTGAAATCCGACGACGAATTAAAATGGCCGAAGCAGCGATGACCAAACTTCAAAAAATCTGGAAGGATGGCAATGTCTCCAGTAGAACCAAGATTAAAATAGTCGACACGTTGGTTCTTCCGATTTTCTTATACGGATGTGAGTCGTGGACGGTGAAGGCAGCAGACAGAAGGAGGATTGATGCTTTTGAGATGTGGTGCTGGCGTAGTTTGCAAAGAATACCATGGACTGCGCATAGAACCAAAATCTCCGTCCTTAAACAACTAAAACTGGAAACGCTATAACAGGGTTTGTTTGCATAGAACCCTTCAGTACTTTGGACATATTGCGCGACGCGAACCAGATAATTTAGGGATGTTGCTCGTGGTTGGCATGCTTGAGAGTAAAAGACCGCGAGGGCGGAGCCCGAAAAGATGGACAGACCAAGTCGCCAACACGTTGGAGGTCCCCATAAGCGCAGCGCTCCATCAGGTAGAAGACCGAAGCCGTTGGAGAGCACATATAGCACAGAGCCTTCGCGAGAGTCACCATCCTCAATAGTGAGGGACCGACTGAGGAGGAGTATGGATCAACAAGCTATTGGGGCAAATCAGGCTTAAATACGTGGTGGGTATGTTCGACTCATAATAACAGCGGATGCCGGCAGTCGCCCACACTGTAGGTCGACAATGAAATCGTCAAGATGTTAAACGTTCATAGTCACAAGAAAAAATACTATTATGATTTATGTTCAAGTTCATTCTTAGAAATTACATAGTATATATTTATTTGTTTCATTGATCATATTAATCAGAAATAAAATATTGTTTTGGGAAAACATAATAATGTGTACTTTATTTACCAAAATACACAACATCCATATTTTAGCAACTTATAACTGTTTGTTTACCAAAAAAATATGACTGAAGGTGACTCGTTGTACACCAGGTTTTATTGATCTCTAAAATAATAAAATGACATTGCAAAATAATTTACCTTTAACCATTTAATTTTACTCGCATTGCAAACTTATCATATATTTTTTTCATAATATTTTGTTTGAAATGGACTTATATTTATAGAGTCGAAAGGGTCAAGCATGATCCTCGCTATACGCTACAGATTTATACATACTTTAAGGGACATTCATATAAAAAGATCATAACTTCAATCTGGACACTTAAATGTAATACTTTTTTTTTATTTCAGTGGAATTTGTCAAGTCTCGTCGTGGTAAAACGCTGTTAAGTGTAGATGGATTTACATTTTACTCCCAATCTGTTTCGGGCCCTAAAACACGGTGGGTGTGTTCTACCGATCACCAAAAAAAGTGCCGAGCATTCGTCGTCACTATAGATAATGCAATTATTAGGCTGGTAAACATCCATACTCACAAGAGAAAAAATAATTCGAGGTACTTTACTTATAATACTAACTTCTTT
The DNA here is from genome assembly GCA_947369235.1 of Udea olivalis. NCBI lineage: Eukaryota > Metazoa > Arthropoda > Insecta > Lepidoptera > Crambidae > Udea > Udea olivalis. Next base: position 4,971,610 of record OX376349.1, on the reverse strand, counting down.
AGTTTACTACATGGTTTATAGTCTGTAACAATATATAAATAAGTATGCGCTAACAACACATCACTTGCCATGGTCTCGAAGTCAGGATAAATATCCTTGTGTGACGAGGCCAGACAAGGAATTGAGCCGGACACGTCCAGCACACCCTGACCCTAGTCAATTTAGAGAAGTTTCCGAATTGACCTTAGCTTGAATTGAACCTGAGACACCGCGCAATTGAAGCCGTGCTAAAGCATACTACGCCAATCGTAAGATAATGGCAAATAAATTGTGTGGAACACTTAAAAATATCCCTGAAAGTGCGAATCAATTCGAACTGGCACTTTGCGGCTCAAAAAAGTGTCAATCAATTTCATTTTTGCTGTAATAATTATATCCTAAGGTCTAACAAACAAAAGCATTAAGAATATTTTGAGTGATTTAGAATAGTTTGGCAAGGGGTTAACATTTTTGAGGTTCAAGGACTGATCCATACTTTTAAGGACATCCTGCATGGTAGTGTTCCGCTTATTTTAGAAATCGTGACACCGTTCTGGTAATTTTTCGACATTTTATTGTATTTTACGGTACCTTTTTCTTGTTTCGGTTGTCTATTTTATTGTATATTTTTGCAGGATAACAATGGTTCCATAGAAAATGAGGAGCTGCGTGGTTAGAATTAGTTAAAAAGAAGAGTCTTATCTCAATTTTTCACTAAAAAGCTTAAGGAACCTCAAAAAATAACTCATAATTGACATTTATGTTTTCTTCTAGTTTTTTTTTAACAAGTATATAACTTCAATTATGACTTTCAACTTAACACTTAACAATGCTTATTAGATAGAAAACTAGAAAAAATATTATTTCGGCCCTTGGTGATATCGATCAAGCTACTGAAACCACGTCGTAGCTTAGTGATTAGAGCAGAATCCCAGTTTGCGAAGGACGTTGGTTTGAATCTCACTCGATATTATCAAGGGCTGAAATTTGAATTTTTCTTTTTTTTTGTCTATGTAACTTCAATCTGAATACATGTTATAATTTTTATTTCAGTGGAACTTCTTACGTCAGTTCGCGGTAATCCTCTGTTGAGTGTGGATGGGTTTACGTTTTGCTTCCGAGCCAAATCAGGAGTGAAGACGAGGTGGGTGTGCTCCACCCACAACCACCGTGGATGCCGAGCAGTCGCCCACACTGTGGAAAATGAAATAGTCAAGCTGATAAACGTTCATACCCACAAAAGAAAATTATGATCATGTTCAATTCAATTCAATTCAACTCACATGGAGGAAAGTTGACAGTTTATGTAAAAGAAGTACACGTGACGCTCTGTTGTGGGTCGTTACAATGATTATTTTGAATATAATAAACAGTAATATTTGCTCTCAAATTTCTTTGTTTTATTTATTATGTACATCATATGGAAAGAAAGGAAAAATATTTTGTGCAGAAACAATAATATGACAGCCTTAAAATGTACTTTACCAAAATAGTAGTAGTAGTAGTATTTACGTCCAACATCCATAGTTCAGAAAAACAAGATTGTGATTTTTCGCCATAAACTTTGATTTGCTTTCTATGTGTACACTTAAAAAACAGATACTGATAGGTAACAGAATAACTGTAAAGGTGCTTAAAATTTTAACAGCACTCTCATCCGAATGGTTTAGAGATTTTTGCTGTAGGAGAAGAGACGAATTTGCATGTTGATGTTTTCCTCCTCCAAAAAGAAACGTGGCATTTAAATAATGCAATGTAAGGAAATATTTTTTAGTCATCAATTAAGTTAATCATCTAATAATAGTACTGTGATTATTTGTGTTTTTTTAGACATAACTATAACATATCTTTGCTATATTTCAGCCAAATTTTTGATGTCTCGCCGGGGAAAAACTCTCCTTAACGTTGATGGATACATTTTTTACCCCCAATCCACATCTGGAGATAAGACAAGATGGTTGTGTGGAGCACACAACTACAGGAAGTGCCGTGCGATCGTTCATACAGCTAACAACGTCATTATCAGGATGAGAAACCACCATTCACATTCTAAGCCTTCTTTACATTGACCGATGACGTCACTCACGGCACTGATTAAATATTACATTTTGTTTCGCGTTTTATTGTCTGCGCAAAAAGGTCAGGTTACTTTTTCGACAGCCACCGGTGGCTAGCGATTAGCAATTTTTCATACATTTCGTATGGACTCGCCACTTGTCGCTAGTCGCGGCCACTGACCACCTTGGTTTGCGTTGGATAAAAGGAAGTGGCGCAAGACAGCCGCCGGTGGCTGCCACCGTATATTTTTGATAGGCAGATATTATTGTATCGGGGACTTATTACATGGTTTTGGCTCATGAGTGGAAAGGCATTTTATCATTAACTGAATGTATGTAGGTTAGGTATTGAAGGTAGTGTTCGTTGCTCTAGCTAGTATACATAACCTTCTTCAATTAAAAATATAATTGTATAATGGAATGATTTATTTTGTAGATAAATTGTAAATAATTATAACCCTAAATTTACATCATATTTCGAATACTAAACGTGTGTGCAATATTTATAATTGTATGAGGTAAAATAAATTTTGACCAAACAAGCGACTGACTTTTTTATCACTACAATCCTTGTCTCCATAAATTACTTAATCCATAAAACACAGTTTAAAAAATAAAGACTCGAACTCGAGAATGTTATCTATTTTTTGCTGATCAAAAAAGTAAGATTGTATTATAAAATTGTTTTTTTTCGTTGCAGTAATGTTTGTGAAGTCGCAACGTGGCACGAACCTACTCTGCATAGATGGGTTTACGTTTTGCGTGCACGTGAAAGGCATTAAGACAAGGTGGGTATGTTCGACCCACCACTACAAGCGGTGCAGGGCCGTCGCGTACACCATAGGAAACCAGATAACTAAAGTCAAGAATGAACATACGCATGAGAAGACTTTTAAACTCATTTGAGAAGATCTGATGCTTGCGGTATAAGTTGGGAAGACCATGGCATCTGAGTGGGAGGTCTGTATGTCTACTATGAGTTTCTGTCCGTAAACTAAGATAGTTCACTTCAGAAATTTGTAATTTCATTTATTATCATCATTAGGGGTACTGTACCGATATACCATAAAAAAACGGCAATGCGGTCAACGCGAACGCTAGCGGCTCTCATTGGTGTAAACTCATGGTAGACATACTGGTGGCGAGACAAATCTGCACTAGAGAAGGTCAACTCCGATGGAACTTAAATGGAGTCAAACTTTGCAAGGAAATGAAATGCAAGGCTAGAACAAGGCTACAACAGCATTCTTAGATTGACCCCGTCCGTAATCGTTAGGCGTTAGTGAGTAGGAAACGTCTGTTAATAATACTGAAACTACGGTGTTAGTGCTTAGTGAGTAGGTCCCGGGTTTGATGTGTTTATACAACAATTTGAAATGCTTTGATTACCAAAAAAAACACCTAACGATTGACGAAACTTCTTATTTGGACGAACTAGAATAAACCTTTTGTGATTGGCTAAATTTTCTCTTTGATTTGAAATTGGAAGGGTAGGCCTTTGCCCTTTAGCATGGTGGATTGGGCTGATGTAAGTTAAATCAGTGTAGATACAGTAGAAATATAAAAAACTACTGAATAGAAATATGAGTGTTTTTAGTTAATTTATGCAATGTATCATTTATTTATACAACTAATATAATAAAACTTTTTACGGTATTTATTTTGTTTGCATTCCCAAAAACGTCGCCACTAGTTATAATACTAGATTTAGGATCTTGTCCACTTCAAGCACCAGTCTCTCACATCCTAACTATTGCGTTTACTATAGTGTACTGTTCCAATACGTTCCGTTCACCATGACGGCAACAGTCACTACATGGTCGTGATGGTATAGAATTACTGTAACGGTATTATGCCAAATTAAACGTTCTGCCAAGTCAATTTTTATTTTTAGCATTTAACAATGCACTTATTTCTACACAAAGATAAAAACTAGATCCTAGAGAAAAGTGCATTGTTAAATGCTAAAAATCAAAATTAACTTATTCTATACCTAGTTTCATCATAATGAAATATGTCACATACATACATACCATCACGCCTTTTTCCCAACGGGGTAGGCAGAGACCACATCTTTCCACTTGCTACGGTCCTGACACACCTCTTGCGCTTCTTCCACTCTCCTTAATCCTTTCATGCATGCTCGTCGATTATGGGTACTATTGACCTGACCTTTTCTGAGCACGTCTTGGACTTGTCCTAAGTACGTCCGTCTAGGCCTTAAATATTTCACTCGGGTGTTAAAAAGGCGCTTGCCTTATATGTTGTATGAAACAACGACGGCTTACAACGTAAAATACACTAGACAAAGGTCTGTTAACGGCCTCGGTAGCTCAGTTGGAAGAGCAGCCTGTTGGCTGCTCTTCCAACAATCCTGTTGGATTGTGGAAGGTTCGTATTCCGCTTAAACCCTAGGATCAGGTCAAATTTTTCTAGTGTATATCTTTGTGTAAATAATTGTTCTGCTGTTCGAATAGGTTGGTAAAAATGTCTGTTTCGTTTCAGTGCAATTGATTACTTCCCAACGTGGGAAAGCCCTTCTCTGCATAGATGGGTTCACGTTTTGCGTCCAAGTGGTGTCAGGAGTTAAAACAAGATGGGTCTGTTCTACCCACCACTATAAAAAGTGCCGTGCTTTTGTGTACACCATTGATAATGAAATAGCTAATATGAAGAATGTACATACCCATGCAAAAACACGCAAATTTATTTGACAATAAAACGTTATGAATATACTCGTAATACACAGATTTTAAAAAGGTATAAATAGTTATCATTAGCTTCTACTAGATGAGTTCACTCCACCTGATAGGAAGAGGCAGTTTCGATTTCTTATTTTTTTTGCTTCTACATAAACACTGTTTGTCGTAAGTACACTACACTACACCCTAATTGTGCTTAAGCTTACATCAAATTAGAATTTAAATTGAGGTGAATCTAGAAAATCAGTTACCAAGTTTTAATCCCCTAAATTAATGTGTAATTTTAAATGGGCAATTCAACAGGGACCTCGGTGGAATATATTTCAATAATATTACTGTCTTTGTTCAGTGAATGTGCACTACAGTCAATGATGCATATAATCACAAAAAACATTTTCTTATTCTGATGTGGTTTCCAAGGTGATTTTTAATCTTTTGTTTATTGAATTTCAGCGGAGTTCGTGCAGTCACAGCGCGGGAAGACTTTACTCAGGGTGGACGGGTTCACCTTCTGCGTTCAAGTCGTGTCAGGGATGAAGACGAGATGGGTGTGTTCCACACACAACAACAAACAATGTCGGGCTGTGGCGCACACGTATGCTGGGATCATTGTCAAATTAAAAAATGTTCATTCGCATTCTAAGCCTTTTAGATTTTAAACAAGGAATTTAGCAGGGTTTTGAACATTTTTGTATGGAAGCTGGCAGCATCATCAGCCGGTATCATAATCATTCGACCTTTTTTTGTTTGTTTATGTGTCCCCTTTCCATATTACAAAATGGCGGCTGGTGGCCACTAAGGTTCTATCTCTCCCCTTTGGTAACACACAAATAAACCTGAAAAGTAACATTGTATTGATTATTTTATTATCTTGCTCTCGTTCTTAAGCCCTAACATTTTATTCTATTAATAATCAGAGGAACTGTTTCGTTACAGAAACAGAAAGAAAAAATGAATGAATAAAAAATATCATTAAAATTTGCTCTCCTAGCTCTTCAAATCGGCTTAAGTGCTCTTTAGTTATTAAGAATTGGTGCACTACAATACCCGTTTCGGAAAACCTATTAGTTACTATTGGCGCTTGAATTGTATCGAATACCACTGAATTTACTAATCCAACCAAGTTTTCAGCACTGTCAGTAACGTACAGTTAACCACCTTCAATATTATAGAAATTAAAAACTTATGCTAATTATGTTCTTGGTTTCTTCCCAACTTTTAACAGCTAACTTTGAAGAGAAATGGCCGGCTCAATATCATTATCAATGCGGCTCATTCTTCTTTATCGTGTCGATGATCCTCAAAATGTATTATACTTTGGCAACCAAGACATTGAAGTGAACCTAGAGCACTGACACCACACTCTTATTAAATAATCCTTTTATAATACTGTTCCATTTCATTTCAGAACCAGTCTTCTTCATATCACTTAGAGGGAAGCAGCAGCTCCGATTTGCCGGCTACATATTTTGCAAAAAAGCTAGCAGTGGTGTCAAAGTTCGCTGGGTATGTTCTACCCACTGCTTCCGAGGATGCAACGCGATAGTACATACCGTGGATAATGAGATAATCATGTACAGGAACGGACATAATCATTGATGTATTTAGAAAACAGATAGGTATCTCTTTTTTGTTTCTTTAGCTATCTCATAACTCTTTTAGTTGATTTGAATTTTGAACATCTGAAAATGGCTAAGGGTCATAAATCAGTGTTAATATTTAAAAAAAATTGGTTTACGACGTTTTGTAGTGACTTTTTTAAGTGGCTGAAACGTTTACAATGATAGAAGTTCATTTTTTAAAATCAATAGATTAATGAAAAAATAATGGGGTCAGTCAATGGGGTAAAGCCATATAGCAGGGATGAACACTGATATTATAGTTAATGTCTATTAAAAATCTCAAAAAAATAACAGCTATAACAATATTATTTTACAAAAAAAAAGTAATATTTAAGAGAATTAATTTAGGGATTTCCTGTTGATTTGTGATGTCCATTGCGAGAAGCAAACTAATCTGTGAATAGTAATCTTTGTTAAATGTATTTATGAATAGATATGTGAATGTATTTTTGTCTATCTAACCAACGATAGAAAGATAGTGTGGTTCTTAATTATAGTCGAAAATTGGAACATAGCAAATAGTAATAATTGTTAAATACTAGGGATAATCTACCACAAAATAAACTTTTATCAATAACTTAAGCTAGTACCTAATTCTAAGTTTAAACTAACTAGAGTGCGTTAAATGAAGTAAGTTAAAAAAATTAAGTGGTAGGTAAGGGAGCCAACAAATATCGAAATGTACAAGTAGTCGGATATTCACGTAAAAAGCTGTTAATACTGCTGAAAAAAGAGGTATGAAAAGGACATATGTTTAAGTATTGGATTTGTCAAAAAGTGAATAATGTCAAATTGTGTTATTTGCTTTACAGCTAATGTCAAAATAAAGTATTCCAATAAAAATGCGTCTAACTGCATTCTGATTTCAATACCGAATGTGTTCAGAACTTCAGACAACAGTACATCATCTCCCATCGTAATAAAATTTTCATAATATGTCTATCATATATATATTACACCTCATCGCTTTACCATAGATCTATAGAAACTGTGAAAACTAAGTGTTAGGCTAGTTGTAACTTTGTAAAAAACATTTGTTTTTAGATTGTATCTTTAAAAGTCTTATATTTCAAGATTTTTATGACGTAGCTACCATGGAAAGAGTAACACAACTATCAAAAACTTAGCTCTAATTCCTGTAGTACGAACTCTACAGTGTTACGCTTGAACCTTAAATTCGGTGTAATCCCAAATACTGGTAGTACTAGTGGTGGTACCTTGAGTGTCAGCTGAACACACGAGTGTTCATAAGAAAACCCTAAGAAAAAAATCGCAAACAATGACTCACAATGCAAAAACCTGAACAATAGAAACACGGGACGGTTACCGATTAGCACCCGATGCAATTTCTGAAAACTGTACAGTCACCAGAAAACTTGATAAAATCACCGTTAAGGATCTTATTTGTATGAAGGGGTCAAGACATGCTCTGCATTCTGTATGAAAAGTACCAGGAAAGCAGAAATTAACTGGAACTAGGTGGTAAAGCAACTTACTACTTAACTCACTAATAGTGAAGTAAACTATTTATTATTTACCAACCATCATTTATTAACCGTCAAGTTTTTGACTAAAGCCAGGGCATCAGAAATCAACAGAAAAAAGTACCAGTTTAACAGGCACAGTGATAGAATAATATAATGTTTAACTATGAGCACATAGTTCCAGTTGATTTCTGCTTTCCTGGTACTTTTCATACAGAATGCAGTACATGTCTTGATTTCTTGACCACTTCATACTAATAAGCTCCTTAACGGTAATTTGTTGAATTTTTCTGGTGACTGTACACGTTTTAGCTGTGGGGCCAGTTGACTAATTCAAAAATGGTACAGAATAGCATTGGTTAACTGGCCCCGCGGGGTCAGATTCGAGCGCCCTCATAATTTAAGGAAGGAAAAGAAAAAAAAGAAAATGTTTATTATTTTTAGTGCATTTTATGACCAGTCAACGTGGGAAAAAGCTACTGGAGTGTGAAGAGTATACTTTCTGCGCGCAGCGGATCCAAGGCTTCAAGACGAGGTGGGTCTGCTCCACCCACAACAGCAAAGGGTGCAGAGCTTTCATTTACACTGTGAACGATGATAGCAATGATGTCGTCAGGATTCACAATACCCACACTCATTAATATTGTGGTCAACATTTTAAAGAATGATCTCATGTTGTATGCATATTTCCAACAATGTTGAAGCAGACATTCAGATACAAACTACATTCGATTTGGGAACTATGCCGTTGGAAAGCTGCTAGTTATCATTAATTGTAAAGACAGCTTGACGCTTGCAACTTGCAACCGACTCATCCCAATTTGATATTTAGTCTTTGGACGATTCAGAGTAAGGCCTCGGACACAGGAGGATTTACGGAGACAGGAGGTGTTTATTTATTTATTTATTTATTTATATAGCATGTAACTTGTAGGCTTACAGAGCAACTCCAAGACGCCAAACAAGGTTAAAATTACAGTTTACATTCCCAGATTACAATAGCCCGTAAAAATAAAAATAAAATTTATAACAATCAAAAAAATATAAATAAAAAATAAAAAACACAATGTCAAAGAAAAATAATACTACAACTTACATTCACAGATTACATACTAAAGTCATTCAAAATTAAAATTAAAATACAATGTCAGTCAGAAAAATTTGAATAAAAAAATAAAAAAATAAACGTGGTGCGCGTCGCGTGTGGCGAAGCAGCCCGCACTGAGTACTGATATATGCCGCCCAACGCAACGCGCGACGCCCCGCCTCTCCGTAAATGAGGCATAAGACTCTTAGTAAAAAAATACCCTTTCAAAAACGTATCCTACTGAATTTAAATAGGAAATAAGTAACACAACTTCCATAAAATGTAAGTTTACCTTCGTTTATGTACATGCATTCAAATGATTAAACAGTTTCAATGGTTTAAGCGTTTTCTTTATATTTAACCCGGCGTCATTGTGGCCGGGTATCTAATACCCGATGGATTTCAGAACCGTTGTAACTTTAAAACGAAGCGCCTGCGTTAGCCACTCACAGTAGCTGCTGTCATTGAAATCTTTGATATTCACTATTCACTCTTTTTAGTGTCGCTGCGGCTACAACGGAGGATACACATCTGCAAAGAGCGCGCGGGTAAGTTATACCCGGCCAGAATGGCCACTCAATGATCTCGATAGCGAATAATTTTGTATGAAAGTAAAATAAAAAAAACTCGATGGTTTCATAAATTTATGTTAACTTGTTAAAAAAATATGTTTTGTAACTAAAATTTTTTTTTTTGGTTTTAGAAGATATGTTTAAGTTATGTTGTAACAAATTGATCTCAGGAGAAAAAGTTTCTTTTGTTCTTATAAATAATTTGTATATTAACTATTTCTCCTATTCATAATACTACTATTGACATACGCTTGATTCAGGGTACGATAATGTACATAGGTATAGTATACCCGGTCACAACGGCTATGTTCTGTTAACCACAATGACGCCGGGTTAATAGGCCTTCGGTATTTGTTTTGTCTTAGTCTGTTTTCAACTTCTCTAAAAATAAATTGCCTTTTTTGTTATTATTTCTCGGTTATTCTAAGCAGCGTAGTCCTTATAATAATTAGCTTGTTTCCCTTGCAGTAAAATTTTCGTGGAAGTGCCCAAAAAAGGGATGTCGCGCGTTCGTTGAGACGGTTAACGACGAAGTCACGAGAGTGAATGATAAGCATAACCATTGATACATTCGATAGTTTTTATGTTGATAATATGTAATTATTAACAACTCAAAGAAAAACTACCATTCGACAAAAAAGAGCCACAACATTAATAAAAATAAAAGATCTACCACCGGACATTTGGGCAGAGAAAACGGTGGGTGTGTAATACCCACGTGTTAAAGGATTGTAAGGCAACAAGGCCAATGATTGAACACAATCATTGGCCTTGTTGTCCGATTTTGTTACTGTCATATTATTAGATAAAATAAAATAAAACAGTTTGACCAGTTGTGTTATTATTGAGAATATTTTACTTACGTATCATAGTATTAATTTATGTTACTGTTTAATAAATTATTTGTATTTGTATGTAAGTTTATTATTATTTGGTATTATATTTTTGCAATTTTTTTTATTTGACTTGTCATGAGTACTTTTTATAAGTCTATATAAATAAATATATTTTTTACTTTTATTTTACTTTACTTAACCATATCACAAAACATTCAAACTAAGTAAAATTTCACCTACTTTATAATAATTTTCGTTACATTTAACAAAAGGTGGTACGAATGTAACTGTCACAAACATTTTACGTTATTTACACGTTATTTTCGTTTTGTGTTTCAGTCGAATTCATGGTGTCCAAAAAAGGCAAGACTCTCCTCGTGTTTGAAGGGTACACCTACCGAAGGGCCTATATGCAGCACGGGACCAAGATCAGATGGGTCTGCTCCAAGAGGAAGAACTGCCCTGGGAGGCTTTATACGCAGGATGACAATGACGCCCTTATCATCAAGGGCAGACATGATCATTGATAAAGCGGTGGTAGTTATCATTGAAGTATCAAGTCATAACTTCTCCTAAATAAATCTGATTTGTTTATTTACAGATTAAACTTGAAAGATAATAATATGAACTGTTTATACTTTGTAAGGGCTTAAACTAATTTAAAAAAAAACACTATAAATACTATAATTTAACGCGAACCTTGCCGCGGACTCCAAGGCAGCAGGAGCGGGACGGGAGAGGCGGCGGCACGGTAAATACGAGTATAAGTATACGCTCCCCGCTCGCCCGGCCCGCGGCGCTGCCTTCGAGCCCAGTCCCATATCTATGCATAAAACAAAACGCACCGCGCCCGCCGCCGCTCCCACACCGCAAGACGCTGACTTCGTGTCCCACGCGGACTTATGTTCTTGTAATTTAATAAATACTGTAAACGATTATTAATATGTTATTGAAATTATTACATTTCTACATTGTTGTTAACCACTGGCAGATTAAGGAATTCTTAGTATAAACGTGCGCGAAACTAAAGGAAAATCCAAATACATGTACAAACTGGTAACAGCAAGACTATTTTTAAAAAATGTTGATATTTTTAAGATTTTCAATGGTGTAGGGGAGACCGAGGGGAGTTGAAACAATTTCCACACTATTCGGCGTATACACAAAACTATTAAATAGATTTGTACAAAATTACTATCGATAGTGCATTCCTTTCACTTTAAGGTGTATAAAACAAAAACTGCGTAAGTGTGAAAGCCAGCTCGAAAAAAACTTGAACATGACAAGTCATTCTGTTTCAACTCCCCTAATACCGAGGTAACTTGAACTACAACCAACAATTTTATTGATGTTTTATCTACACTAAGCTTAAATTTTAAAATAAATAAAGAAACTCTGTATTTTTACTATATTTTATTGTATAAATGAAATGAACTAAATTAGAAGTAAATAAGGAATCTATTTTAAAAATGGGTTAGAAATTCCTTTATGGTTAGTTTTCGTACACACCTCTTGAACAACAAGGACTCACACAAAGTTGAGAAACTTTACAATAGAAGCGGTCTTATAGCTACACAACGAGCTCTTGCAGACAATTATCGGTACATACCAGGGGGCCTAGCCAAGAGCAACACGCTACGACGACTTCTACAATATAAATCGTTCAAATGTATGGTGATGACATAAGCTGTCACTGGCGCTTAAACAAGAGGTTTAAACAAGAGATTTAATAAAGCTATAAGTATACAAAAGTCATTTAAGTAGGAAAAAACACAATATGTACCTACTACTCGTAAGCCCTAACGTTGACGTATAAGTTACGGTATTTTCATCCCAGCACTGTGGCGTAAAAAGACTATACATATTATTTAGGTAGGAATATATATATCTTGGTACCATAGGAATTTCCTACACTCCCAAGAAACCTACATGACTAAATTCAGCTTTCTACGCCTGGAAGTGTTGGCTGTTGATCGTGCGTTGTCTTTTAGTCCCTCTGAGATTAATGGGAGAGCTTTTCAAAAATAGATTGTTGTCAGTGATTATTTTTTCAGTGGTCTTCGGGGAGTCAAAACAAGGCAAACCATACATATTGTACAAAGGCTTCAAGTACAGAAAGCACCAGTCCTCGGCAAGAAGTACTCGCTGGGCGTGTTCCAAGAATAAAAACTGCACAGCTTGTCTGCACACTAAGGACCACGAACTCCTTCGATCTCGTGGAGTGCATTTGCCTAGCTGCAATTGGAAAAAAGAATATGGAATGAGCTGCGAAAACTTTAAAATTATCGTCTAATTAAGCCCACATTTACCAATTAAGTGTGAAAGACTATTCCTGTACTTAGCGAGTGGACTTTTTATTTCAGTGATTAAATAGTTATATTTTCTTGTGAAAGGATTCCCTAAAATATATTTTGTTTAGAAATACACATTCGTTCATTATTTATAATATTGAAAATGTTTTTTTTAAGGCCGATTCCAGCTCGTAGGAAAATAATTTAATGTTTAACAAATAGTGGAATTCAAGCTCTGACATTTTGTATAGTAATTAATTGCCACACTAAATTTGTTGCCTTGGTGAATTTTCCAATGAAACAATAGCTCTTCAATATCAAGAATGTGTCCTGGCATTTTATCAATATCCTGGCAACAAAATAACAGTCACATTATAATATTTTCGAAAGGATTGAACATTTTTGAAGTTTATTTCCATTTTACTAGGCCATATAGCACTTGCTTGTCTAAGACAAAAAGTATGATGACTGTCAATTACCAAATTTCCAATGTTCAGTCCGACTGAAGAAAATTTACCTCAAAAACCTTTAGTAAAAAACCTTATCTCTGGCTACTATTCTTACCGAATAGCAAGTCTCGCGTTTGAATCTGGCCAGAACCATCTTTGAGTACGTTGTTTTTCCGACTAACTCTCCGGTGATGAAAAACATCGATAAAAAACCAAATCGACCTGGATAACGGCAGAAGGCTCACCCCCTACCACGTTGGGTTCTAATACGATTGGTGAAGAGTGGGCTTCTTAGGGTTCCGTTCGCCATTCGCCATTTGGGATATAGTCGTGATGGTATGTTTTATTATTTTATGTTAACAAAAACTGACCAAAAAAATACCTTTCAACTTTCTTCTTATTTGTAGACTTAAAGCATGCTAGATGGGATACTGTGATCGAGCCACAAAGAACACGTTCCTTCATAAACTTATCTGTTTTAGTATGCTCCAAGTTACTAAAGTGCTCAACTCCAAAACACCAGTGTTTGTCTTGACATACTTTGAAAGATTTCAGATGCACGATCAACCAAGAATGGCTGGTGCCAGTACTGGTGGAAACCAAACTTGGAGTGGAAGGTGCCACTGACCACAGGCCAATTAGAGGAACATCTAGGCGTTGCTGCAGATGTAGCACCAGGAAAAACCCTACAAGGACCACGTTCGAATGCAGTGTCTGCAAAATACCTCTGTGTTACCGCGTACCGAAGATATGCTTCCAAGAACATTGCAAACTTTTCTGGAGATAAGCATTATTTTCTTTAAAGCGTTAAATAGGTTTAGACTGGCCTGTTGTGGTCCTGCCTTTAGCACCGGAGGTCGTGGGTTCGATCCCCATCCATAAAAAATATCAATGTGAAAATCATTTGTGTTTGTTCTGTGTCTGGGTGTTATTATTTAAACAGGGTTATCGATAAAAAATCAACAACCTCGCAAGACTAGGTAGCTACCATCATACACAACAACATTTGTTATACGAGTTTTATAATAACTCAATACATTAATTAAAAATGATTTTATAAGCTTTTTTTGTACTGTCATGACAATTGTAAGTCTATGTTCCATTTACATACTGAAGACGACGCGCGTGAGAATCGCGCGCGATTTTGCTGATAGTGATAAACTCAAACTCAAATAACTTTATTCAAATAGACTTTCACAGTAAGTACCTTTAAAACGTCAAATTTAAAACAAGATACACTAAATACTAGACATAAATACTATAATATATATATATTTAAAAACACAGTATACAGACATAATGCGACTCTACCACCGCGTCGTATTTGTTTTTCTTGCTAAGAAGACCCGGCGAGGAACTCAGCAGCTACTCTTTTAAACTTGTTTTGGGTGTACAACAGGCGTTAGTAAAGTACAATGTGTCATTTTGATAAAATCAAAAAGATATGCAATTCATATTAAGTGATTCGGATTCACTCCCCGTGATTCGGAAGGGTTTGTTTTCCTTATTTTTTCGATGCCATGCGCACAGAGATAAGAACATTCAGACTTAAAATTTAATTTATATTTATTTTTGTATGAAAGTAAAATGTGTCAAATTGTCAAAAGTCGTAGAACAAATGTTATGTATGATGGTAGCTACCTAGTCTTACGAGGTTGTTTATGTTTTATCAATAACCCTGTATAAGTATGTATATTAAATATTTAAGTATGTTTATCAGTCTCTGACACCCATAGTACAAGCTCTGCTTAGTTAGGGGTCAGCTGATCTTGGTGCGATTTGTCCAGGATATTTATCTAGGATAAGTGTGTCTGTTTGTTTGTTGTCTGTATTTGAATGGAGTTTGATGTAGGTGAAAGTAGATATTTGAATGCGTTCAAAGCCGAGGCGTAACCTATGTATGTATATAGCAAAGACAATCGTAGACATTCGTATTTGTTCAAACTAAGTGTTAAATAAGAGCCAGTAATGTATATTTTATTTGAGTTTGTTTTTAAATTAAATATCCTTTAGTATTTATTAATTTAAATTGTTCAAATTAATTTTCTGTAGGCAATTGAATTTATAAATACATTTATTTTTAGGTAGTAGCTACGAGTACCTATAAGCAAAAATGTATCATATTTAATGAGTCAGTATTTTCCATTTGAATCTTCTGTGTTGTCATTATCACCTTACAAGCTATTGTGAAATTGTCATTTTAGTAAAGTCTTGTAAAGATTTTTTTTAGCCTTAAGCTAAATATAACTACTGTAAAGTACTTTTACTTACTCATTGATGCTTGGACAGTTAGATCTATTTATGTATTAGGTAAACAAATAAAATAATATCATACGATTACCTACCGATGTAAAAATCTACCATTCTACCAGTTGCGTTTTATTATCTAAGAATAAGACGATCTGTTTATTTGTGTAAATATTTAACAAAACATATTTATATTCTAGTTCTGCATACTCAATCCAAACTTGGAAAACCAATGATCATTTATAATGGATACAGCTACAGGAAACATAGGCAGTCTTTAAACAAAATAAGATGGGCGTGTTCCAGTCAGAAGAATTGTAAAGCTAGCTTATTCACTTTAAATGGTATTATTATCAAGGTTAGAGGAGATCACATGCACTAATCATCAGCACCCGCTACACTATTGGCGGCCATTTTTATTTGCCTTTGACGTCACACCACAAAGAAGAGATAGTGCGCAGGGAACATGCACGAAGTAATTACCGCTGGAAGCTTTTATCATCAGGCTATCAAGATTCAAATTGGATTATCACGTTGCTAAAGTTTTTTTGTTGACTTATGACTTGAAGAGTTAAGAGTAAGTTTACCGTAGTTCCTTAAGCGCTGCAGCTTTGGCCTTTGTAAGGAGGAGGAGGAGACTTGGTAATTCATCAAGACCTGTACGTAATCGACATCGTACAAACCAACCGATGAGGTTGTGTGTGACCAAAGGAGGACATAATCCAATTACTTTGTGGAGTACTCTTTGCCATGTACACTCAGTCACATTTTGCCAGCTTTAAGCTGTTCGTCGTGTCAGGCCTAAAATCCTGGCCACATCCGGAATTTCTGACTATAGAGTGCGATTAGTGCTTTTGTGGAAGTTTGCCTAGTTCTGCCAACCAAACGGTAGAATAATAATCTGTTGAACGCTGAGCAAAACGGTGTGACTGCAAAAAAAGGATGTTCTGCTGTATTTGGTGTCATGGCGTTTGAAGACTTAATATGATGTGTTGTTAAAGGTTTCAGATTGATTTGTTATTGTTCATATTTTTATTCAATATCGGGAATTAAAACATGGTTCCTTCTATTTTCAGTCGTTAAAAAAAACACAGTTCGAAATTGATGTTAATCTTTTAGTATTCTAATAACCATATTTTATCTCATAAATGGATGAAACTTATTTATAGCATAGATACTACGTTTTGTGTTCTTTTCACCCTTCCAAATTTTAACGTAATTTCGTTTTGTACCGGCCTATGCCCCAATATATTTGATGATCGCATTTGTAAATTCGACAGATCTCGAAATGTTATGAAATATGCATTAGCTATGGAAAAAATATATTTAGAAAAATAATGATTCGGCAATATCAGGGTCAACTGAATTATAGACAGATTTTTGGAAGTAAATTATTTGTATTATTAATTCCTTTTTATTTATGCGGTTGTCATCCCGAAAAATATTAACAAACCAGGTGCAGTACCTTTTTTATTTTCATAATACTCAAAACTGTACATAATTAAAGAAATATTTTTATAATTTCAGTCAAACTTGAACCAGTATTCACGCAGTCCCGTAATGGAAGACCGGTGCTGGTTCTTGCAGGGTACAGGTTTTATTACAGCAAGCCTAAGAACGGCGAGACTAGATGGATCTGCTTGAAGGGACTTGGACTGGGCTGCAAGGCTGCTGTGGTGACTGACTCTGAAAAGCAGATGCTGGCCTGCATCAAGGACCACAATCATAAACCTTAATGCCGTGGTCAATTGTAGTTATTTCTTTGAATTATTCCTTTAATTTTTTCAATAATACATTATTTCATGACGATGAAGATACAAGCCGACGACATGAACACTACTGGTATCTACAAATTATTAAGGTATTTTATACAAATCCTTAGAAACCAGAAGTGTCGGTGGAACACGTCGTCTGCAGCAGCTACGAGTACATGTCGTCCGCTTCCAACTTGTACCTTAAATTTTAACCATCCAGGTGTATGTTTTTCATTTATTTTTAACACCATATATATGTATATAACTACCTGTCCGTTAGCGGCTTCGCCCGCGTAGACTCTTTTCCCCGTTAACATCTAAAAAAATTTAGCTTAATATGTCAATCCCTGTTAATGTAGGTTTGAATTGGTAAAATAATTTTAAAAATAGGTCCAGTGCTTTCGGAGCCAATTCAATACTTTATAATATTAGTTCCTGTAGAGAAAGCAATTCAAATTAAAAGGTAAATGTTGATATATTTTTGTAATTCCAGTTAAACTTGAACCGGTCTTCTCGCAGTCCCGCACCGGAAAACCGGTGATGACTCTTCTAGGTTACCGGTATTACTACAACAGGGGCAAAAGTGGCGAGTCCAGGTGGATCTGCTTGAAGGGACTAGGCCACGGCTGCAAGGCTGCCGTGTTGACTATGGAAGATCAGGTCGTGGCTTGCATTAACGACCATAATCATGATCCTTAAAGCTATTTATATTACGAACCAGGGGCCTAATAACAATCTCTTATAACTTATATATATCGTCAGTTCATTCAAGCGATTTCGTAACATGATCTTTATTTTCAGCCAGTCAGCTTTTACTAACGCACCTTCTAGGCTGAATATTTACTGACGAAATTTGCTCAGTTTAGGAAATTATTTTGACTGGATATGAGCTATTGTGATAAGGCCCCTGGACGACAAGCGTAAAACGATTGTTGTCCTCTTGTCGGCTGTCGTCCAGCCTTAAAAATACTCACATTCCTCTGATAGGAAATAGCACAGGGATATTAATCCCTACTTCGAGACCATTACAATAGGTGTCGTGTCTGGCACATATTTATTTATTTATTTATAGGCAGCACTTGATCCCTAACTATTACCTCTTTTTGTACTTATTTGTATCGGCAAAGAACAATCTGTTGTGCGATTTCAGCTCTTCCTACGGTTTGATACAATTGTTCCTTGAAAGGAAGAGAATAGGATTAGAAATACATTTTGAATGTGGTATTATATTATGAAAATGATTTGTAAACTTCATCACTAGATATTAAGGCATGAAGATATCCGTTAGATCTCAAGGTTTTAAAAAAACAGGTTCTACATGTGCATTTTTACGAAACTTATTGAACTTAAGTGATATATGCAGATGCGATCATCCATTACCATCCCCAATGGGATTCAAATTGATATATTGCTTAATTATTACAACCGGTGCAACATCGGATCTAGATCAGTCTATGTCTGATAGCCTGGTATTTAAGACAATATGTGTGGGTAACTTCATGCTTCAGAGCATGCGAAGCAGTTGTTCCCGGTTAACGTCTCTCTATGTAAGGCCTATGACCCCTTACAATAATCTGACTAATGCACTTGTGTAGAGCTCATATCCTATATTCATGTGGAATATATGTTTTATAGCACGGTTTTTCGCCTCGATTTCCGTAGTGTCCCGGGTTCGATTCCCGGTCGGGTCAATTCAGGAAACGATCTTTTCTGAATTGACTCGGGTCTGGGTGTGCTGGGAGACGCCCCTGGCTTATTTCCTTGTGTGGTAACTCGTAACACAGGGATATCAATTCCTACTTCGATACCATTACAAGAGGTGTGTTGTCTGGCGCATATTTATTTATTTTATTTATATATTTATTTTAATATCATGAACTGTATGTATTTTTTTTATGTAGTTTTTAGTTATTTTAGTTATTTAAGGTTTTCTTTTTAATTTTTACTGTACTAATATATTAATTATTTAATCGTTCTGAATAAATTTTTATCAAAATTATTTTAGATGCTAGATTATTGAACAAAATCCTTATTTTAGAAAAGCATTGTTTTGTAAAACAGGTGCAGAAGAGATCTCGAGGACATTTCCGCCTGTAGCTTCGGAACAAACATCCTTTGCCTTGTATTAGTGTGCATGGATTTTAAGGTTGAGGATTGTGTTAAGGGGATTAATCTAGCACCTATACTTAGGATACTAATAGCAGTTTATCTTTAATAATATTAACTTTTAAAAATGTCTGTTTTTATTCAAATAACTCCTAAATCCAAGATAGACTGGTGCTGAGACTGGTTATACTTTTATATTTGAATGAATTTTTAATTAATTAACAACAGGCCACTTTAATAAAATGATAAATTGAACAACCTGAAAAAGATACATAAGACATTTAGTTGTTGTAACATTAAAATATCTAACAATGTATTTTTATGAATCTAAGGGTTTTCTGTTCTGAATGAAGTTGCTTCAAACTGAATAGGTATTTTTACACCAATAGATTTTTGTATTTCTTTAATTATGTTTCAGTGACGCTGATAAAAACGAAAAAGGGTAAAACCAACATAAAAGTTGGGGAACATACATTTTATTTGAAGCCAGGAAATTACAAGTCTGGTAGAAAGAGATGGAGTTGCACACAAAATAAGTACTGTAAAGCGTGTCTGCGTATAGTAGACAACAAGATTGTGGCTATTTATAATGAACATAATCATGAGAAAAAATGAGTAAGTCCTGGTCCAGATGACGCGTTTTACGCGCGATTATGTGTACGATATTGGTTACACCGCTGTTTATAATGCACAATCAACAAGCTAGCTTAGTTCTCAGCGATCGATGTATAACCAAAACGCGCGTCGATCGCTGTAGTTGTGAACAGGGTCCAGGGCATCCTTCTCACCGGATCGGTGCGTTTTCGTTTCGGTACCGCCAACCGAATAAGAGATTTTAAATGTCGAAATCGTCGTGGCTTGTTGCCATTGGCTAGCCCTCCCGTACAGCTTGTGAGCGCGTGTAATCAAATGAGAGTTTTAAGACCGACTCGTTTAGGTACAGATTTTTTACTAAGCGCATACGCGAGCCTGTTCATAGAATCTGTACAGAGCGGCCGATCTCTCCCGTCTTACCCCCGAAAACTCACTCACTCCAGTCACATCGAATGAACATTACCGTACCGAAAACATCCAGAGCCTGCCAGGAAATGTTTTTCAGCAGAAAATCTGTACAGATTCGGTGCAGAGGCGGTACCGAAACGAAAACACACCGAGCCGAGAAAGAAGTTTATGTCATCATCATTCGCAGCCACATAACGTCCACTGCTAACCTTAGGTGTCCATGGTATTGTAGGTGGCCTTCATTAACCTGAACCCTGGGACCTAAATCACCTTACCAGGTGATCCGTCTTCCTTGCAAGGATACATTGCTGGGTTAGCATCAAAGTGGAACTCGCTGCCATCACATGTTTTTCCTGAACAATACAACCTGGGTCTCTTCAAGGCAAGAGCGAATAGCCATTTAATGGGTATACATGTACCATCATAGACCACGTCGCCACCGTTTGCGCGATTGCACCATGGTTGATTGTGATCAAATGACTGCCTAGTCCATATTTATAAAAAAATATTTTGATGCCAGTATCTTACTAACCTGCGTTTACGACCGTAAACTATTGTAGTAAACTACAGCGACTTGTATGCCGTTCTAGCCTCGTAGCGCTGTGTGTAGTATTGAGCTATTTGCCAACTGGCACTTCAACTTACTAGCTGGGCTATCTTTATTTTAATGTTATTAAAGTATGACGAAATAAAAAAAAGGTTTCATTTCAAATGTGGAATATTTAATTTGTAACCGCTTTTAATAATTCCTTGTTCTGAAATACCTGAAATACTGTATCACAATTATATGAATTTGTGTTTTTTCATTAGTATATATTTTATCAAATCTTTGTCAATATTATTTTACAGATAGGGGTATTTTTTTTACAACTTCGCGCAAAGGTAACAGAAATATACTTCTAAACGGCTATAGGTTTTACCAAAAGATTGATTCAAGGAGACCTTTAAAGCATACGAAAGTAAGATGGTTATGCGTAAAAAGCCCTCAAGTGAAGTGCACAGCTAAGATCACGACAATCGAAGACCACATAGTAGCAGTTGCGGAGGAGCATAATCATGGACCTTGAGTGAATAAATGAATAAATAACCTCCTGGGAAATTTAAGATCAAGCCCTAAGACACTCACATCCAAACGCGATGTAACTAGCCGCGCTACTGCAGCGCCTCCGCCATGTTCGCGGAGGCGTTTACAGACGGGTTCCCCGCCATCCAGCGCAAGCGCTGCGCCTCCTTGCTGCATCGCGTGCGCGACAGCCACAATACCATCCTGCGCGCGTTGGCTGAACGCTGGGATTCTCCTGTGCTGGCGCGTTGGATAAGATTGCATGCTGGCATCGGGGGCCTATTATTCTTTATTGTATTTCTTTTTCTTTTTATTTTCTCATTGTACACATACTAACACTAGCCATAAGTCAAAGATGTAACTAACCAATATGGATCTTTGATGTCCGAAAGAAATGATTTATTATTATTATTCTCTTTATTTAACATGAAACTTAGATATACAATTTGTACAGTATTCCTACAAAAACAAAGATTTATAACAATAAAAACAACTTATGAATTATAATTATAAAAACTAAATAATTACAATTATAAAACCTAACCTTAAAGTTACAAATACAATGATTTATAAAAATACTATGAAAACCTTAGCCTAGGGTGACGCCGGCAGCAGGGCAAGCAAGGCCCTGACTACCGGTGCCCTAACCTGCAGGGAGAGGAACCTCCTGACAATGCGAGCCAGTGTCCAGGAACACCGCCTTCTGCATCTGACCCTTTACCCAACCACTGAGCGAGAGCCTCTCGAAGTGTTGGTCGAGGCTCTTTGCTATTAAGCCGTTCGCCGATACGACTTATTATTATTATTATTAAAAGTGCTCCCCCACTTAGTGCATTCGCTTGTAATGTAAAGTGACAGAGTCGAGCATTACTTACTGATGTAAGATCCGAGATAAGTCTCACTGATGTGAGAGAGGAGAACTCAGCATCAGAGTGCCCAAACTGTAACGTTACAGATTCGAGCATTACGTTGGTGAGATCCGAATAATGTTCCAATGAAGTAATACTCAAAATCGAATCTGAAACGTTACATTACGGGAAAATGCTCTAAGTGAGGTGAGGAGCACCACGTTAAGTCTGCTTATTTACCAGAGATGTGATATACAGCTATGCTGTGAGGATGTGTAATCTGAGCTTCGAAACTATTAGACCGTTCCCACTGGTGCTATGCTATTTAACAGAGCGCGTGAGATGTGCCTCGACGATGCGCCGCCGCAAGGTAGCTGTTATCAAAAAAACCTCCATAGCACGCATCCACAGCATGCACCCACAGCATGCATCCATGCTTATAAATAACATATTTTAGTAGTGAAAAAGCAGGTTAAAATATATTGTAGTTTTCCATATGTCCGAGGGACTTATATTTTTAATCATTACATTTCATGAAAAAACTTTTGTTGAATATCTTGTTCTGAAATATGCCTTTCATGTTCAACAATTATACATATGTTTAAGTATATTTAAGGGAGGTTTCCATTTCTGATACATAGTTCTAAATAGTCACGTCAACAAAACACATTGCATTTGTAATTTTTTTTTGCATTAACGAATGAAATATTTTATGAAGCCCAACATTTTTGCAGATTGGGATGTTATGTTCACCACTTCTCAAAAAGGTAATAGAAATATAGTCCTAAACGGCTATAGGTTTTACCAAAAGAATGATGCCAGGAGAACTTTTACCCAAAAAAAAATAAGATGGGTTTGCGCAAAAGGCCTTCATGGAGGATGCAGAGCAAAAATCACGACAGTTGAAGACCATATCGTAGCTGTTGTGGATGAACATAATCATCTACCTTGAGTGAAGAGAGTACCTTGACTGGAATTAATAAATCAATTAGGTACCTCATAAAAACTTCGTTTAAGATCCTGCTTTACGACCATTAAGGGCCTTATTTAATCCCTTTTAACTTCTCAAGCTAATTCCCCAAACTGAGGGTAGCAAGCAATTTCGCTAGTGAATATCCAACCTGGAAGATACGTAACCCATGTAGCAAAACTAGTTGTATAAAAGCCGTGAGAACGTATTTGTTACAACCTTTGGCTGCAGTAGTTATCACATAATGGTATATGTAAGCTTCTTTATAGCCGGTTTGGGCGTACTTTATACAGCCTTTCTCTGCTGCATGCAAGCTGTGAAGCTCATTAAGATGTTTTTCAATTGTCAAATAATTGCTTGATACGCAACTTTTATTTGACTCTAAATTATATAGATGTTACTTTTTGCAACAAAATAGATCAAAATTGTATTGTCAACTAATTCACAATTAAAATACTTGTCAACTTTAATGGAGACTATTTAATAAAATTTTGATATTTTTGAAGGTGAAGATACGAATAACAAGCGTAATTTCATATGCAAATCAAATTTTACTGATAATTTATACTCATGTTTTATGTAAATTACTAATGCGCTGTTAATATTCTGCTATTTCATGAAATATATTATATATAAAAATAAGAAATTGCTAAAAGCGGTAATTATATTATTTTTCATTAAATGAATAAAAACGTTAACACCTTTACAAAGCTATGGGTTAACAAAACATCACTTTTATAGTGGTAGTTACCAAGGAAAATACATTTTAATATTGTTCAATGATTTATTCTGCAAATAGAGATAACAAAAAACATGGCGTTGATGTTTATCTTACAAAAAAGGGTTTTTACTGTTTATTGCAATGAAGGATGCTACATTTGAGCACTTACATTGCTCTTAGCTACAATATTTTCATTTATGTTACTGTTAGCATGTAAAGAAGCTACTAAATTGCTATTAGCTGTATCATAAGCAAAGTCTCACGCAAACGCAAGCACTTTCAGCTTTAAGATATTATATGATATTAGTGACAATAGTAACAACTTTTAACCGATTCCGCGTGGCGAAAAGTTATTTAAATATAACTTACATAGCTTATTTTTTTTTTTTCCGGGTGAGAAATGCCTTACGCACTATCCCACTGCCTGGGTGGGGCAGTGGGGGAGTGTGGGACTCTCCGCCGGTGGAGCCCACGGCATACCCACTAAAAACACCCGGGTATACCCTCACCACTTTGGAATAGGGCGACATGGAGCCTTGCGGATTACCACGTCGCCCCAACGGTAGGCCCGGTCTACGTGCCGAGCCTCCTCACGCTGCGGGGCGTACCGGTATACTAGGCACACCCCCAGACGGGCGCACCGTGCAATGGGGTGAAAGCCCCCCGGCTAACACCCTGGTGCTGCTTTTAGGGAGCAGGAGGGGGGCGGGCGAACCGCCGTCTTCTTGCCCCCGGCCGTCTACGTCGGAGAGGGCCTGCGAGAGGGTCATCTTCTCGGGCCCTCTCCGCGGTCTCCTTTTGCGTCATCACCTCCTCGCAGAAGGAGACCATTGCCTCCCATGCTTGCTCGCTCCCTAACATGGCCTGAATAACGCCCGGAAGCGAGAGGTCGCCTCCAATGATGGCAACCAGAGCGCGACGCTGACCCGCCCATGTTGCGCACTCTTGAAGTGTGTGCTGGGCAGTGTCTTCGCCTGCAACGCACTCGTGGCACCGCGGGGTGGGCTCCCGCCGGTCGATTTTAAACAGGTACTTCCCGAAACACCCGTGTCCAGAAAGTACCTGTACCAGCCGATACGTCAAAGGCCCCTTTCTTTGACGTACCCACTGGCTGAGGACCGGCCGTATTGCCTCTATGGTGTCGCGACCGTAGAGCGGGTCGGCCAGGTCCTCCGCCCACCTCCGCAAAAGCGCTTCCTGCGCCCTCCTTCTTATGTCCTCAACCGTGTCCAGTGAAGGGCGCTCGCTTTGCGCTCTCGCTGCTGCCCTGTTTTGGTAGACAGCAGCGAGCACTCGTGCCTCTAGTTCCCACGGGGGCATGCCAGCTAAGACGCATGCTGCCCCCGTTGAAATCGTCCGGTATCCTCGGATGGCTCTCACCGCCATAACCCTTTGCGGGGCCCGCAGGAGGGTGATGTTGTGGGCGGTGAGAGCTTCTGCCCAGATTGGCGCCCCGTAGAGCGCCATACTACGTATAATGCCGGCGTAAAGTCGCCGGCATGACTGGTCTGGGCCGCGCATATTTGGTAGGAGCCGACCCAGAGCACCCGCTGCACGGATAAGACGGGGGGCGAGGCAGGTAAAGTGTGCCTCAAACCGCCACCGTCCATCCAATGTGAGACCCAGATATTTCATCTGGGCCCCAACTCGCACATTCACGCCATTAAATCGTACTCGTCCATGAAAAAGTAGGGCCTCGGTCTTGTTCAGGGCCACCCTGAGACCCAACGCCTCGATGCGGCTGATGACGAGGCTGGCGCCAACTTCCGCTAGCCTCTGTGCCTCTGGGAAGCTGTTTCCTCTTGCTACGACAAGGGTGTCATCCGCATAGCAGATGACGCGCATCCTCGGAAGGAGCGGGCCGCGGAGCACCCAGTCGTAGTCAAGGTTCCAAAGTAGGGGCCCTAAGACGGACCCCTGTGGAACTCCACACCGCATCGAGCGACGAAGCAGCACACCGTCGCCCCCTTCGTATAACACCTCCCTTCCCCGGAGGTAGTCCTCGAGTAGCCTGCCGAGATAAGAGGGCACTCCGAAATATTGGATTGCCTCTCTTATCACGCCAAACGGCAGGCTGTTAAAGGCGTTGGCTATGTCAAGGATTATCGCCAACGCCCTCTCTCCACGGGCAAACGAAGCCTCCGTTTCTTGCCTCAGAAGTGCCAAGGCGTTTACCGTGGGTTTGCGCAAAAGGCCTTCATGGAGGATGCAGAGCGAAAATCACGACAGTTGAAGACCATATCGTAGCTGTTGTGGATGAACATAATCATCTACCTTGACTGAAGAGATTACCTTGACTGGAATTAATGAATCAATTAGGTACCTCATATAAACTTCGTTTAAGGTCCTGCTTTACGACCATTAAGGGCCTTATATAAACTTTTAACCGATTCCGCGTTTATTTATGATACTTGTATGAAGCTAAGTATCCGTGATTATTAACACTTTTATATGTACTTAAAGCACTATAAAAGTGAATAACTCTACGTTAATACAGAAAATAACAACTTAATGCCTGCGTAAGAAGCTCTTTTACGATTGCTTTTCAACAATGATATAAGAAAATTAACATGGTTTATTTCAAACTCTGTTTAAACGTTTACACACCGCTATTCTATTAAGCTTATTATGAAAAAAGATAATAACCATATATTATACCTTCGACTACTTATTTTATAAATTCTGGCTACACAACTTTCTAATGATTTTATATACAAGACAAATCATACACAGCGTTTGTGCTACCTGGAAAGTGCCAGGTAACCGCCGACTTGTTGGAAATGAAAGATCAAATCACGAAATTGCTCGCTACGCTCAATTTTAGGCATGAACTTAAGTTAAAAGTCCTAATAACACTCCTGCTTCATATCCTAATTTCTTTCCTCCATTTACTTCTCCTCGTCTGTTGATTTAACTCTTATTTTCCTTTCCTGATCTCTTTGGTTATTGGTTGGCTAATTAGTACGTATCCTGTGTTATTATTTTGTTATTCGAATTTACATTTGACTATTTTTGTGCACTTACTTACCCTTCTTAACATTTTCCTCTACTTGGGTGGCTTGTCTTGCTTTTTAGCAATAAGACCGCCTAATTGTGTCATCTTACTATCTCATGTAATACCAACCTTTATTGTTATTTTTGATGTGCAATAAATAATATTTATCTTATCTTATGAGGGATTGTTATGAAATATTTAATGGGCTGCGCACTAGGTACTTTAGTTCTACAGTATGTTCTAGTGATTTATGGTCATTTTAATGAGCATTGAAATCTGTAATTTGGGCCTGAGGGAAAATATTTACTAGATCAATTTTGATAAAATATTAAAAAGATTGCAAATAACAATAGGTAATTGAGAATAATATAGAGATAATAGAGAGAAAGAGCAATTACACTTTCAAACTCAAACTCAAATAACTTTATTCAAATAGACTGTATCTGTACTTTCAAATCGTCAAATTTACAGCAAAATGTAATATTGATATATAAATACACACTATACAGACATAATGCGACTCTAGCACCGCGTCGTAATTGTTTCTGCAATCAACTCGCGGACAACAAATGCGATCATCTCGAATACTTCGACTTAAATTTCCTCCTCCTTCTTCTCACTCCTACACACAATCTTTTACTTTACAATCTATGCGATTGTGGAATTTCTCACCCATCTTTATTAGGAAATCTCAATCCCTGCCTAGCTTCAAGGCAAAGGTCATATCGCATTACCTTTCGGTGTGATTATTCATATTTATCTTTTTCTAATTTTCTACCTAGCATTGGTGTATTTGTAATTGGTTTCTGTATCATCTATGTGTAAATTGTTTGTATGAATGTATCTATTCAAATATCTTCATACGACTATAGTATATATATTATTCGGTTTATTTTATTTATGTTATTAAGTTTACGTATTTATGCACGTACTCGCCATTTTTATATACTTCCTTTACCTGTAGGTTGCCTGGTAGAGATCGCTATTAGTGATAAGGCCGCCTAAATTTTGCATTATTTTAATGTTATACTTAGCATTAGGTTTCTTTTGTAAATGTACAATAAAGAATACTATCTATCTATCTATCTAATAGTAAGTGATAAAACAATGCAGACCCCGTCAAAAATGTTCTGACATAGAGAATTGATACCAACTGCTTTTTTGTTGTTCCCCAGCTAATATTGATCTTCCATATTTTGCAGACTTACGAGTAAAAGCGACGTTTGTACAAACAAGAAATGGTAACCGAAATATTATATTGAACGGATATAGATTTTACAAAAAAACGGACTCACGAAGGCGTTTGCACCCGAATGTGGCTAGATGGGTCTGCTCTCAGCATCTTAATTGCAGGTGCAAGGCGAAAATTATGACCATAGATGACTTAATTGTGTCCTGTTCAGACAACCATAACCACTCTCGTATATAAACTTTTATATAAAAGCTTGTTGGTAGGACAATTTCACCACCAAATGAATACAACTGTGTATAAGGCAGATTCACATTACGAATGGTTTTATTCATTCACATTTGGTTGAAAGGCAGAGAAGAGTACCCAAACTCAAGTATTATTGATGTACTTATCAAGTTTTCATGAATAAGTATTTATTAACGGTTGTTAATATTGAACTAATATATTTTGTTGTTTATATTTTTTATATTTTGTTGTTTATATTTTTTATATTTTGTTGTTTATATTTTTTATATTTTGTTGTTTATATTTTTTATATTTTGTTGTTTGTTTTATACTTTAAGTTTTGTTTATTCGTTTTTTGTTTATTTTCTTAGTTGCATCAATTGATGCCTATTTAGAATTTTACAAAATAGTGTAGATTGTTCTTTAGTATTAATAAATTGCCTGTTGTTAATTTTAGTATTGTTATCTGTTGTATAATTTTAAATTATAACAAACCAATGATTTTTAATAGATAGAGATAAGACTAAATACGATCTCAATACTTTTGTAGAATTAGACTAGTAGTATGTATAAATATGAGCTTCTGTAATGAAATATTTTTTTTTTTAGTGCAATACAAATCCACGAATCAACTTTTGCTTGTAACGACTTCCTCTAAGTGTAATAATAGTATAATTATCTTATGATATGATAAAAAATATTTATTGCTTATTCACTTGATGTGTCAATGTCATATCCCTCAAGTAAATCTCTTGTCATCTCATAGTAAAAGTGAACAATAAATTAATGTAAATTTGTTAAATCCAAACTATGTCAAAATCATAACATAAAACCAAAATGTATTTAATGCCTTTTTTGTTTGTACTGAAAACCAACATCCTTAATTTAATAAGTTTATGAATTCCAGATCAAAGGTGTTTGAACATTTACTACTTAATACCTACTTTGTTTTTATGTATAATGTCGATCGATACTCACCAATATAGCTGTTTTTGTTACTAACCAATGGATCATTGTTATCTTGCGACGACACGATTGGCGCAGTGTGCTGTTGCACGGATTCTCGCCTTGGCTTGCGTGGTGTCCCGGGTTCGATTCCCGGTCGGGTCAATTCAGGAAACGATCTTTTCATAATTGGCTCGGGTCTGGGTGTGCTGGGAGACGCCCATGACTCATTTCCCTGTCTGGAACCTCGTAACACATGGATGTTTATCCTTACTTCGAGACCATGACAAGTGGTGTGTTGTCTGGCGATTATTTATTTATATTTATCTGAATGAATAATAATTAATAATAACTAATGTTATATTTTTACGCACGATAAAAGTTATTTATATGAATAAAAGACACATGAACAAGCAAACAAAATCTAAATATATAGTACCTTAAAGTATCACGTTTCCGAGTATTTTGAAATAAACATCGATTTGAAAAATGTAATAATAATTAAAAGTCCACTAATTTTGTGGCTTTTTCTACAAATAACAGATTTCAGGACATTAGACCAGTCTGGCATCTTTCCAAATATACCACTTACATCGTGCTTGAAAACATCCCGAAAAAAAACAAAATGGCGGTTATGCCGCAAAGGTTCAAACCCCATTGCATACTATAAAAACAAAAGACTAAAAATCTACTTGTTCATCTCATATATTTTTTAAGTGTAATAGGAATTTTCATGTTTAACAGGAAAGCAAAAAATAGAGCCAATAAAATGGCTGTTAGGAGACGGTGATGACCAAAGCGTTGCTAGCACAGAATCAGAAAATGAAGAAGATGAAGTCTACGAGCTTGGTCAGGAATGCGACAGTGAATTAGAAGAATGTACTGAAAGTTTACAAGATTCGGATTCGGAAGATCTAAACTCAACTCAACCAAACGCTGACTACTTTCTAACCAGACATCATGGTGAAATGGCACATTCCATTCAAAAGTGGTACAAATCCTCTCCCCTGTGCGCTGAAAAAACTATCATACACAATAGTTTACACATAGCAGGTGTTAATACATTTTCAGAAGGCGCAAAAAGTCCCTTGGAATGCTTTTGTTTGTATTTCACTGATGAAATTTTAGCCTTGATAGTGAAAAGCACAAACCAGCGCATAGAAGATGTCAGGAACAAGTTCAAAAGAGGTAGGGACGCTAAAGAAACGAATGTCTTGGAAATAAAAGCTTTTTTCGGATTGTTGATTATGACTGGAGTACTTAAAGCGTCGCAACTCGATTGCAGTGATCCTTGGGCCTCTGATGGTACGGGAATTGAAATGTTTCGCTTGACTTTGGGCTATAAACGTTTTATGTTTTTGTTACGTTGTTTACGATTTGATGACAAAAACAACCGAGTCGACCGACAAAAATTTGATAATCTTGCGCCAATTCGTGATTTATGTGAAATGCTCGCTGTTAATTTTCAACAAGCTTATATATCAGGTGAGAACGTTACAATTGATGAGCAGTTTATCGCCTATCGCGGGAAATTTAAAGGTAAAGTTTATGCACGTAAAAATAAAAAATATGGCATAACAATTCAGGCGATGGTAGATTCTAGTACAGCTTACATGGTTAATTTTGAAGTTTTCAGTGGCAATCAACCAAATGAGCATTTTCAGGTTTCGGATAGCTTTGAAGATGTAGTGAAACGACTTGTGCAGCCAATCAGAGGAAGTTACCGGAATGTAACCACAGGCCACTGCTATGCTGACGTCACACTAGCCACTGAATTAGCAGACTCATATAATTTGACCCTTGTTGGTACTCTCAATAAAAACAATTTGAATATTCCTAGAGCATTCCTTCCGAGCAAAGCAAGACCTCAATTCAGCTCAATTTTTGGTTTTCAAAATAACATGACTATGGTTTCTTACGTCCCCAATCCAAGGAAAGCTATAGTTTTGCTATCTTCCATGCTTCATGGCGCTAATGTTGACCAAGGCGACGAAAAAAAACCTGAAATTCTATTGTATTACCACTCCACAAGAGATGGAGTTCGTAAAACCGCTGAACTATGTAACGCTTTCAGTGTAGGAAGGAAAACAAATCGATGGCCGTTAGCTATTTTTTACTACCTTTTAAATATTACCTGCGTCAATGCATGGATTATTCACAAAACAAACTCAGATATCTTGCGTACTAATGAAACACGCATTTTTTTGCGACAACTTGCTGCAGAACTTGTTGGAAGTTACCAGAAACACCTTGTTGGTGTGGTTCAGACTCCATTGTCAATTAGAAAACGTATTTTAGCAACTCACGGTATGGGTAGCCGAAATACTTCGTCAGCAAAGCGTGGTCGCTGCATTATCTGTCCCAGAAAACTTGATCGCAAAACAGCCACAAGATGCCAAAAATGCTGCAATTTTGTTTGCGTACATCACTACATCATCTGCTGTCCCAATTGCGATGGCAGTAATTCTTCCATGTCTTAAAAATAAGTACAATTTTCAACTGGTCCCAACAACTTTTAGAGTTGTGAGTTGACTTGACATCCAAAACTTTTCAGCCTGTATTAGAATATATTCAAATCTAGTTTTAATAGTTTTATCATGCAAAGCTTCATTAGAATCAGATAGTTAATGATACGTAATGCTGGAACATACAAATAGACAATTAAAATACGAGAATGCTCATAGTATCCCTTTTTTTAATATCGTAATAAATTAAAAATTAAGAGTCGAGTTTTACGAGTGCGACTGTTTCATTACTGAGAGTGGCCTGTTGATATTGGTTCAAGATATGTAGATTTGTTTGCCAAAAAATTGCATACCTTATGGTTTTGGAAAATAACATTTTAGTTCCGCGGACCTTATGCAATTAGAAGTTGTGCTTTTTTTGCTAAGATTTGATATTTCACTAGCCTGTTCATTAAAACCACTCTTAAATAAACAACATTAAATTAAACACAATGTAGTTAGCATGGAATGATGGTACATCTGTTTCTTAACCTTCAAGCGGTTGCGCGTTGTCGAATCGACCGCACTTAATACATTTTCGTTCATTATATTTTTATTACTTGTCACATGTTTTTCTTATTCTTAGTAGCCTATCACATTGTCATTGTGAGTGAAATGAAGAGTTTACATCCACTCGCCGCGCTCTCCCCACCCCCTGGATCGCTTTTCTTTAGGTCGCGGCGCAGGCGTCGCAAGCGAACCACGCGCCTGTCGTCGAAAAGGGTATGCGCGACGTTCAACGCGAACTTTTCTTTCACTTAATTTGAACTACTTGTTTGTCATTATTTAGCCTTCAAATACAATGATTATATATCTACATACTAAATAATAAATGAATATTAGATAATTAGTACTTTATTTCTCTAATTTATCCCATAGATCTTTTCGTTTACGCGCGACCGCTGCCGTTACAAATGACTGCGCGCCCGCTTGAAGGTTAAAATGGTACATCTGTTCTTTGAATTTTTAAAAATTATTTGTGTAATCCAAATTTACTGTTAGTGATTTGTTCATTTAAATCTGCCTGAATGAGTATTTTAACAACTAACTTAACATAGTATTATCTTGTAATCTGATATGAAAATGATAAAGTACCTTCGAATGATCATCCTCTGATTTCTAGTATTTTAAAAGATACTTTTAACCAGTTTCATATTAAGGTTTGACAATGCACCATTTTTCTGTCAGATAACTTCAGATGGTAATCAGAGAAATGTTGAGATAGCTGAGCTAATCAATCGCTGCGATAAGTTTCAACAATCCTTGTCTTAAAGGCGAACACTGAAACTTGCGTAGGTCGCACGCACGCGTGTCTGTATCGAAAAATGGAATGAGAGGCGCACTGTGGCCCGGCGCGTGCGACAGGTCGCGCATACTATTTTTCGATACGGACGCGCGCGTGCGATCCGCGCGTGTTTTAGCGTAATCCCTTAAGGGTTCGTATAGATAAGTTCAAAGGGTAAGTCCTATAGGAGGACACTTTATACTATTAGAATTATATGAAACGCGTTAAGTAGAATAGGTCTGACTAATAAGCGACTAATTTAAAACAAACTTTTCCATACAGCAACTTTCGTGACGTCCAAAAAAGGAAACACTCTACTTAGCTTTCCTGAGGGGTATACTTACTACTACAAGAAGGTAGACTCAAAATTTAACTTCAAGAAACGATGGGTGTGCTCTACCCACTCCAGAAAAGGGTGTAGGGCAGCCATTTATACGGTCGATGACACTATTGTTGAAATAAAAAAAGTTCATAACCATGAACCTGCGAGTAAAAGTCAGTCTTAAGTACTTAAATAATGTGACATTTCAGATTTTAAACAAATAAATGATTAAAATATTACAATGTTTTTTTAATAATCTATTCGAGTATTCCGTATTCGATTGAGTATTTGAGAAGAGATAATCTGATATTTATGGCCAAAGGCTCAAGCTGTACAAAGGGGTAACTTATGCTGCTGACACAAGACCCATTTTGCAACGGCTATGTAAAGGTTGCTCTATGTTCCTCCGTACCATCTTATGTTTTATAAAAGGAACGCATCTTTATGGTATGTTTGATACTTTTTAATTGAATTTTTAAATCAGGCAGAATTCGCTAGATTGCTTGCCGGCCGTACTGGCAATCAGCGAACTCTGGGCATTTATACAGACCTTCAAGATCAAGATGACAGCTTGGTAGTAACTGTATACATGTACTTCTCCGCCTATATCTATAAAAAGTAGTCTTACCAAAGATAATGACGTCAAATTTTGTACTAAAACAAATAAAACATTAGGTCCACACGATTTTGGCCGTTCCGTTTTCTCCCGTTAAACTATAGACCAGTCATGTCATAAAATTTCAGTTCATTTTTCAATTTATTTTTACACAAACCTTGTCTGAATGTGAATGAATGAATGTGAAATGAATTATCCAATTTGGTGCACTTGTTCAGAAGTTATAACTGAAATGTCGTCTTCCCCACAGCAATCTTCGTGGTGTCCCAACGTGGCAACACCCTTATATACATCGGTGGCTACACTTACTACCACAAGAAGTCAAACCGGCCCGTGAAGGTATTTCTTATAACTGTGATACACCAAGCTTCTCGTATTTGTTAAAAACTGCCTCTCGGGACTAATATAACTGAACATTTTATTTGAAGGTGCCATCCAAGAAAAGATGGGTATGCTCTACCCACTTCTGCAGAGGCTGCAAAGCGGTCATCTACACCATCGATGACGTCATCGTGACTGCTAAGAAAAACCACAACCACGGACCCGGTATCAACTACAGCCATCCTTATGGTACCCAGCGAAACACTTGATGTTAAAACAGTGAATTTTCATTTGTTGGATACCTTTATCTTATAAGTGCGACCCAGGTAAGATAACGCTATGCATTTACCAGGTATTACCTACTTTAAAATGGTAACCAGCTTTTTTCACCCCACTGTGAGTCGAAATTATGGCACTTGAACATTCACTAGGAAATTCATTGTCTCTTAAATTGTAGCGAAATTAAAAATAAATAACCATGTTTAGACAAAACTGTAAAGAACCGACTATGTTATAGAAGAGGGGAAATAAAACCAAAAATTACGCTTTTTTTTCATTTTCAATCATCTTCGTAATTTAAGATTAAGGTTTAATAATACTTGATAAATTGTTTAACCTATTTTTCTCGACGTTTCGGCGACAATTGCATGTCACCGTGGTCACGAGCGGACCACGCTCGTAATTTTGATTCGTTGCAAAAACCAGTTTTCATTAGATTTAGATAAAATGCAACAAGAAAGTTTAAAATATTAATAATACTTGGATTCTGATAAAAACGAAAATTGTCTTTATGTTCATATCTAAAGATGTAAAGATTTTAGTGGACATAGACGAATATTTCTCCGAAAATGGCGAGTCGTTAATCAAATCTTGCAAGTGATTTTTCCTTGCAAGGCGGCACTTAACTGTCTCCCTATTATCTTTTCTTTCTTTCCAGATTTCATAGCCAAGTTTATCCTCTCAAATAGAGGTAACGAAATGGTTGAAATAGGGGGTTATCACTTCACCCAAATGAAGGATAAGAGAAGAGGTGCTGTCAATAAAAAAAGATGGAAGTGTTCAAACCGAACGAAATACCAGTGCAAAGCGAAACTATCCACTATTGGGGATAAGGTGGTTTCCGCTTACAATATTCATAACCACGATTAAAAAAAAATACACCGTGTCCGACCGCAACTTTCCGTGTCAAACTCAAAGGCACAGTGTAGATAGAAATGAAACTTTAAATGGAACAGTAGATAGGTAGTTTTTAAATTGATAAGAAATAATAAAAATCACTAACACAAATACTATGCTTGTTTTGATGATTCTGCAATTTTTTGATTCATGATAGAATTCTTTGCCTTGAAGTTTTAGTTTAAGATTTCATTTGAATAATGAAAAGTTAGTACACAGACATAAAACTATCCGCACATGAAGCTGCTAAACTCAATTGAATGAATGTGTTGGTAAGTCACTCATTTAATGCTCTTAAGTTAAACTTAGCTATGTATTTTACGTATTTCGTTATCCCAAGTATACATTTTAGCTTTTTTTTTGAACAATTTAATAGATTCGTAAGTTTTACATTTTCTCTTGACTGCCTTGACTGATTGTTAATAAATTATACAATTCAAAGATTGTACTTTCAGTATTATTTGCATGAACACCCTTAAAATCTACTAACTTGGTCTTATTCAATTAATTTGAAAAAGAAAGAAAGAACAACCATTTATTAATTAATAGACATCGTTACATTGTATTAAGGAGGCACTAAAATACACAACAGGTATAAAAAAACCATGAAACCAACCAGACAGTGGTGTCTCGATGCCATAAGTAAAGAGGACCTCACTCAGCGAATACCAGGGCCCGATAGGCTCAGGCGCTGATTTTCAGTGGACCCTAAATTTAGGAGATACCTTTAACTCTCCTCTTAAACTGTACTAGTATAGACCAATATATACTTAGACATACAAGTGTGTCATTTAACGTAATAAGTGTAGTGTATAGGGTGATATAAAAAAAGAAGTGCTGATTGTTTAGTGTGGATGTGTTGGTGTGTAATTATTTCTCGCTGCACTGCCTTTTAAAATATTTTTGAATTTATATCAATCGGTTACACTCCATCCAAGCTATGTCAAGAGAGATATTCATTACATTGATTGGTTTATTATTACATAACTCTAATGGGGTTTAGTCGCCATACTTGAGATATCGAAAACTCACGTTCTAAATTAATATTCTAGATACACCTGTCTACCATCAGGTGGGGTCTGCTAAGAGTGATAGCGTGATCAGCGTGGAAGGTTATCGGTTCTCAGAAGTGAAAAATAAAAGAAACACAGGTGTTAATAGGCGAGGGGGGTGCTCAACCCACAGAACTGTTGGATGCACAGCCTTGATGCACACCATCGAAGGCCAGATTGTGTCTCTGAGGAATGTGCATGTTCACTCACCGACAGGAAAATTTGACACCACTTTTGGGAGAAAGAAAGATAGAATGAAATAAAAATATCTTAATGACCTAGATAAAAGTAAAGAACAGAAACAGAAACTTAAACTATCTAAATTACCTAGACTTATTACTTACTTTTTTCATAAATTATTGGATTTTTTTGTAATTTTTGCATGTTCTACCTGTTGTCTTTCTGTAATGCCTCTTGACATTAAGTCCGCTATTTGTATTTTTTTCTTAGTGCAATAAAAATATCACTAATAAATGTTTATAGTTGTTTCATAGTTATTTTATTTCATGCTGATAAAGTATAGTATGTTGATAAAAAAGCGCATGAGTTTATGGTTTGAACACCAACAATTAGACGATTTTTTCGGTTTAAATCTTAAACAGATAAACCAGATTTAACAGAAAATAAAATATAAATAATTTTGAGTAGGATGAGGTTATTCAAATTAACTTTTTTTAAATAAGCCAATACACTATAAACAATTTGTTGTGATTCTTTGTAAGCTCATTCATAGTATTGAAATAGAAATAAGAGCTGTAGATAAATAAAGTCATAAGTAGGTACTCCGATGAAGTTTATATTGCGGTTCAATGACATTTTATCTTAATGATTATGAATTTATTTGCAATGAAAAGCACTAAATATTGCTCGGAAAATCACTTGACAAAAAGTTTAGTATTAATTTTATTTCAACATTAAAAAAAGTCTGTGAAGATTCCTTTGTAAGCATTTTTGGTATAACATGTTGAGACATTTGGAATTTCCCTAAAACTCTTCTTGTTTTCCAGCCTTTCCAACCTTCAAGCTGCAGCGTTCCATCAGAGGGACCCACATCATCATCGTCGAGGGCTACAGGTTCTCCATGGCGAACAAGTTCAAATCTGGCAAGGTCAGATGGAGATGTTCCACCCACAACAGCCACGGATGCAACGCTTCCATTCACACAGTCGGAGAAATGATTGTGACGATGAAAAATAATCATAATCACCAGCCTACCCACCAGGCCAAATCCGATGAGGGCCTGATGGATTATTTGAATAAATAAGATTCAATTAATAAAATTGAGCAAATAAACTTTAGACTTGTTTAAATAGGGTTACAGGTAAAGTCGACCTAGATCCTTTACGGGGTAGTTTTTATCATTCCTGACTGAATCGACTATGTAAGACCAGAATCCCCAAACTCAACCGTTTTCAGGATACTGGACTTTTAAGTATTTTCTAAAAAAAAAACTTATTTCCAGAGAACTTAGGCCACGACGGACGCGACACTCTTAAAAAGTAATTAATTATAATTAATTACAAAACCATTTAGGTCAATATAGAAAAAACGGTCAAGTCAGTCAGTAATGATGGAAACTACAACCACTTTAGGATCTAGATAGACTTACCCTGTTGTGAATGATCAAATTGCTAAACAAATATATTACAGAAAAATCAATAAAATCAGTCTATCTATCCATAACAATGTACCTGTAGCCTTGGTCTACCGAAAATCTCTTTCTAGAGTTCAGCCTACCTGTTTTTTTGTAGTACCTATTGTTTTCAATGTAAGTGTCTTTTTGGGTAATAATAAAAATTTTTTACAATTTAGCTCGCACAAATGAAGAACTTAATTTTGAAAGATATTTTTACCGTAACATATGACATGTAAGGGGCAATACTATATTAACATTATTGCGTATTTTTAATGCTTTCTTAAAATAAGATTAGTTAAAAACTACTAGCTACCTATAAAAAGGATGATAACATTTTTACACTCAAAGACAAGTCTTTTTTTAAATAGCTCTTATTTAATTTTAAAATCAAAATTCTTTTAATCTGATTGAGTGTTCAATTAAGCAACTTCTTTCTAAATGATAATTGTGTACAACATTGACACATGTATAAACAAGTCAACCAATTATCACACAGAAATATGTTGCTACCTTAAGTGTGCTACTTTTATACTTGCACCACATACCATTTTATTAAAGTTTTATCAAAAAGAAAAAGACAACCATTTATTTATTTAATCAAACCTCTCCTAGATGATTCAAAGCAAACCACTAATGGATATGACATTATTTTCTCAGGCTTCTCTCATGTACTTATTGTATCTTGTACCTGGGCCATCGAATTTTGTCGTCTATGTTCGCGACTCCCTTGTTGTTGATCATTTCCCTATAAGCAGTGATGCAGTGATGTAGATCGGAAAAGTGAAGAAAACGACATAGAAAGATAATGAATGTCGATGTTGATTGTAGACAAGTTAAATATAGCGGTGTGCTATCCGTATTATTGGAAACCCAGAGGCAACTTTGACCCTTGAGCCTCTCCAATTGCGTAGAGACATTGCCAGGCTAAGTGTTCTCTATCGATTCCACAATGGGGAATGCTCTGACGAGTTATTCCGGGTTATTCCACCCTCACCTTTCTACTCCCGTACCACGCGTGCTGGACTACGGCGTCAACTACACACAATTCAGCATTTGTTGGCCCGAACTAAAAGGTTCGGTGACTCGTTTCCCTGTCGTACCATCCTGACGTCGAACGCCCTTCCAGCACATGTGTTTCCTTCCTCTTATAGTCCCAAGTTCTTCAAGCGGGGCGTGAAAAGGCATTTCTGCAGGCCTTCAAGGTGAGGATGGCCAGCCAGTGATTCGTTTGAATGACTGGGCTTGTCAGCCTCATATCTGGACCTCATGACCGCTTTCCATCAGGTGGAGTGAGGTCATTTTGACGATCAATATAAAAAATATAAAAATATCATAACTTTAACAATATTCTTGTAAACCATGTATTTCGAAAACCTTCACAACTTGATACCACTACATTCTACTACAGGACCACTATATACGCCGGGAGTGCTTCCACTCTCATGTGGTTGACTTTCCAGTGATCCGCACTTAGCGCATGCATCCTTTCTGGCCTTGGAACGATCTCCCTGCGTCTTTTTAGCGCATACTTACAATCATAGTGTCTTCAAGGCCAGAAGCGAATATGTATTTTCTGTGTAAACGTGTACTACCTTTGGCCTTTTCGCCGCTTACCCCAAGGCAAGTCTGAGATCAAACGCAAACTCGTTATACAAACTAACCCAAAATAAACGAAGCAGAAGATTAGTATGTGCTAGAATCCAAAAAGTATTTATTATGCAGCTTAGAACGAAGTATCTGAATATCTATATATCCATCGAAAGAGGTGCACATCAAAGTGGCACTACGATCGCAGGACTGGCTTCTCCTCCTCCGGATCTGGCAGCTTGATTCCCAGCATTTCCTGATCAAGTCAGCACCTAAATATATATCGTAAACGAACGTCAAGTTGTAATCGACTGGGGGGTATTCGGATATTGGGATTGGCAGCGTCGGTCGTTACGGTTGGCGACTGTCAG
The DNA here is from genome assembly GCA_947369235.1 of Udea olivalis. Taxonomy (NCBI): domain Eukaryota; kingdom Metazoa; phylum Arthropoda; class Insecta; order Lepidoptera; family Crambidae; genus Udea; species Udea olivalis. The sequence continues at coordinate 4,931,593 of OX376349.1, read as the reverse complement.
CTGTCAGTGTCATCTGTCAGTGTCAGCTGTCAGTGTCGACTGTCAGTATGAGTGACAGCTGTCAGCGCCGGGCGCGTGGCGTTGCGGCAAATGGCGGGAGACTTTCCATCGAGGCAGCGAGCAGTGCGGTGGTGTGGCCAACCTATAACTGACTTCTCCGCGTTCCAAGGCAATCCGTTTGCATTAGTGCTACTGAGTGTTATTTTGAGTTGTTTGTTAACAGAATAGAACTGATTAAACTTTCAGAGTGCAGACCGACTCTTATTTCGACGATTCTCATAATGGACGACGACCCAACACCTAACGAACGCCCACGTGCTCCCCCCCCCCCCCCCCTTCTCTATATATATATATATATATATATATATATACGAGTAGTTATAAGTACAAAAGTGTTAGATTAAGATAGTGTCCAGATTCAAATGAGTGAGTAGTCTCTTTATGTTTTAATGTTTGCTTCAAAACGTAAAATATTTTGACTTCCCCACTTGCGGCAAACTGCCCTACTTCGGCTTCTTAAAAAACCGTATTATGTTCAGTCCTCAAGAAATTGCAGTAATACATTCTCACAACAATTTATTGTTTAGAAAAACTGAGTACTTTATGAACATCCGATTTTGTTACAGCTGTCCTGTACCATTATACAGAGTCGTTCAGAGGCAACCCCGTCTTGGTGGTGAACGGTTTCCGATTTTCAAAGAACAGGCATGTGAACGACAAGCAAATTCGATGGTCCTGCTCCCGCCACTCCAGCCATAGATGCAAGGCTTCCATAACCACTTTCGAGAGTGTGATAGTGAAGATGCTTCATCAGCATAACCATCCAGTTAGGCCGATGACATCCAAGCAGACGACCACAACTATATGAGATAGCGTGAACCTAGCTGACAAAAAAAAACGAAATATTAAAAAAAACTGTACTTATTATTTTTGGTAAGTTTGACAAAAAACATTTTTCTTTTTTTAACGGAAGAACAAATTGGTAGCCACTTTATTTTAAAATTAAAGCATAATAGTTTAAGTATTTAACAAAAAATATACATAGCTCTAGAACTTACAATCACAAAATTACAAATAATTAAACAAATTGAAAGAAGAATTTGAAATGAAGAATGGTACTCTTGTAAATTTTACCATAATAAGTTGCGTGCTCTTATTTTAGAATTTTGGTGATGAATTTAATCCTAGTTTACAGCCTTGAAGTTTGTTACACTACGAACGGGTCACATTGAATAATACAGGGTGGTCCAAACATACACGTCAATATTTTTTTAGCTTCTTCACACTCAGGGGTTTAGGAAAATACCCCATGTATGTTACCTGATTTTTTGTAGTTTTCGAGTTATGAATTTTTTTACGAATTTTTGAAAATGTCTGGGTTGAGTCACTTTTTCGGTCACTGTAGCGCGATCTGTTGAGATAATTGCTTGATTTTTTTTTATTAGATGAATAACAGCGATAGATGATTCTGAAGAATTTCTATACCGCTTATCATAACCCTAAAAAAAAATATGAAATTGAAAAAATGGGAAGGCTGTTTTCTCCCTGAAATTTAAAGGCCGTTTTAAAAAAAAGTTACCTATAATTTTTCATCCAAATCTTTTTTAAAAACTTTACTACACTCTTAACTAATTACCATGTTAATTTTAATGAGTACTTCAACGGTATCATACCTAAATTTCACATTAACTTTTTTTAGCTTCTTCAAATTTAGGAGGAGTGTGAGTAAGCTAAAAAAAAAATATTGACGTGTATGTTTGGATCACCCTGTATGTTTATGATGCCATGTTTTGTGTACACAAAACATAATTTTTAATAAAAACCAATGGACTTAAACAACTTGTGTTAATTAAAGTAATTATGAAAATTGTATGCACAGAAGCATTCACAATAACCTTTGCAAAACTATGGCAACATGTACGCTGTACCACCCAGACCTGGAACGCTCTTTCTAAAATTTGTGAAATCAGTACAGTTGTTTTTGAGTTTATTTGTAAGTAACATATAAATCTTACCTCTTTATAATATTCGATAAGTGCTAATTACTAATGGACCCGTAGAGCGCTAGGCTATTTTGAGGTCATAAGTTTCAAAAATTCTAAAGTTGCTCATTTCCTGCCTGTAGATAGAATCGTACCTAAGAAGCTTATTATTGCGTTTTGTGTCACATCTGACTGTCGTATAATCAGCAATTCGTCTATTTGTGGGCAATACTATTTATTCAAAGTAAAACTGCCAAAATTAATTTAAAGTTAAAAATCTTCATATTATATAACCTGTATAGCCTGCGGAGTGTGCAAACCTAATTTGTGTCATCTTCGTCCAGCGCAAACTGTCGTATGGTCAGTATGTAACAACAGTTACAACTCTCGCGCCGTTTCGTTCGAACAAAGCTGACTTTTTCAAATAATAAGATTTCGTAGATGAAAATGACACATATTAAGAATTTAGTGTTCTATTACAACATAATAAATAAAAACATGTAAACTTTAATAACTTGCATTTTCTTTTGTGGCTTGTACAGAGTTTAAAACTTGTACATAAAAAATATATATATATATTTATACTAATGTCGTGGATAAATTCGACACAAAATAGTACAACAGTTAATAGTATTCTAAAACGCATAAGACCTGTTTAACCAACTGTAATATTGTTTTAGAGCTAGTCGAGCGACATGTTAGGTATTAGTTAAATGTCAGGGTTCCTGTGGACAGAGCTGACACAAAATGCCTCTGAACATCAGTTACTACTTCGTTATCGTCATGAAAGTAAAATTTTCATCTCTAGGTTTTTTTTCGTCCAATACTGTCCGAAAAGACAAATACCTGAATTTTTACCTATGCGACTACCTAAGATGACACAAATTAATGTATTAGGTTGGACAAAGGATTCCGAAACTACATGCCAAAAAGAAAGAACTTCACTATTTTCGAAACATCAAAACCCAGCGCTACGGGTCTCTATCGGGTCTAATCATGAATTTCCTTTCGTCACAGATACATACAAAATCGAGCTTTCTACGAAGGGCAAACAAATCATTGTCATGGATGGGTTCAGGTTCTACAAGGCCAAGAGTTATGCTACTGGTAAGGCCAGGTGGCGATGTGCAAACAAAAGAAGCGGCTGCATCGCTTTCCTGCACACCATGGAATCAGAACTTACAAGGATCAACAACATCCATAATCACATTAACCCCTTGCTTAACGTGCAAAAGACTAGGAAAAAATGGCCTTTGTATTTTAGTGATTGATTCGCTACGCCCACATTAATTGTTTTATGAGGTTTGTATTAATTAGCATACTTTGATTTTTGAAATTAAAACACATATTTTACTTTCCAAAACTTAATTTGAAGTGTATATTTTATTTTATTTTAATCAATGCTTCATTGTGTGATCGGAAGGAAGTGTGAAACTATTTCGCCTCATAGTAGAATAATATTTTTTTCGTTTGCCCTAATTGGGATATGTATAAGTTAGATTTATCACAAAAGGTAAATAATAAAATATACGTTGCTTGTAAACATGGCCAGCTGAAATACTGTGATGGATTCACGTGAAAATTTTGTGCCTTTGTTGGTTGTTGCAAATACAAAACAATGCAATGATAATCGAGTGTAAATTGTGCAGAAAAAGCCAATCTGTATCAGTACAATCTTATTTTGAAATTGTAAGATTTGTTTTAATCATGATTTTGTTAAGCCTACCGCATTTATTGTTTCTGTTCATCATCCTTAAACTTTTTTTTTTTTTCACAATTTTTTTTAAAGTATCTCGTTAGTAACAAATTGATAAAAAATAACAAACTTTACTAGCAGTAAAATATGTTCGTAAATTATTATTATCTGAGCTAATTGTCGTTTTTTACCTGTTCATTGCATAACATTAACTAATTATTATCAATGATAACCACTAAGCAGATTATGATACTCGTAAAACAAAAATATGTTGTTGTTTTTGCAAGAAATAAACGCTATTTTCAGACACGTTTTCTTAAAAAAAAAATTAAAATTGGCAACATAAAATCAACAACGACTAACCAACCCTATCCATAATGATTATTGAGGCCCAAATTCTGAAACAAAGTCTGTACTTGAATAGATCTGAGTGACGTTTTTGTATGAACTGACGTTTTTAAATCTCTACTCAAGTACGATTCTAGAATAAGTCTCACAAGACTGGTCTAAAACCCTATTTAAGTTTGAAACACTATTTAGGATTTAACGAATAAGGTGGTGAAACTATAGCAAACTCAATATGTAAAGTTCTGTCCGGACGTCTGTCCAGCGCAGACGTTGCACACGTGCGCCCCACAGCCCGAGCTCGGCTATTGTTTTTGATAGTAATTTTATTGTTCCTAAGCTAACCCATCGACTGCGCACGCGATGCAAAGTGATAAGTCAATTTTTACTCTTAAGTTATTACTGAAACCCTTTTGAAAGTAATTTACGTGTGTTTCAGGTTTTGTTAAAAAATTAGCCCAAGATGAAAGCGCAAACATTTTAACGTATAAATCGTAAATAAGTGCAGTGTTGTGAAATTCTAAAATTCGGTTAATAAAAACAAGATCAAAATTTCTGCGGTTTCAACCAATACTGCAGCTCATCATACATAAGCATAGGGCTCATCCTAATGCAAGGGCCAACCAACCTGCAAGACCTAAAAAACACCCAGTGAGCCTGTTCTAATTCATTATTTTTAAGAAAAAAAAATCGCCATACCTTGCCTTCTATCTCCAGTACCTCTACGACTCCTACTACTAAGACAAACATTGCGCATACGCATAAATTCCAAACAAGTCAACCCACATCAAAAAGGGAGTGGCCAGCTTTAGATATCATTAATATTTATTTTCAAGTGTATCATACCAACGAATCGCGGCATATCCAATTTTGGCACCATTCAGTAATTTATAGAGACAGATTATTTGTGCACATAATTTTGCAAACTCCGTAAAGTTGGTAACAGCCAAACCGAGATCACATTTATAACCAACACAAATTTGACTGCAACTCTGCATGAATTGAGCACTGCGAGATAATGATCAAAATCCTTTTGTCCATGCAATTTTTCAGCAATCCTTAATATGTAAACCAACAAATTGGGAGCACATCATTTTATAACATTATACCTCTTCGCAATCATTGCACACCAAAATGTCTACTGCCGGATAAAGAAGCAACTTATTTATTTATTTATTTAGGTATACCAACAGTAAATCCATACATTACATTTTTAACAAAAGGTAGTTGGAATCATTTTTTGTATTGTCACCGATAACAGGTAAAGACAACATGGTACAAAAACTATTAGACCTAAAATTAACAAATGAACTTGAATAACATTAAAATTTAGGATTACTTTAGACACTTACACAATACACTTTCTGAAAGCCCCTCAAAAATACGACCCGCCATGCAGGCAATTTTATTATTAAAAATTATTTTTATTGTTACCGAATACCTTTTGCAAGGTCACCAGAGTACTTCGGAATCAACACCAAAGTTATTATTAAGTGAATATTTTTTTTACTTTCTGATAACACCACACAATATCATCTCTGTATTCATTAACTTAATAATCTGAGTAGCTTTATCGACTCTGATCGATCCCTCCAGTCTTGCTCAACAATCAATTCTTCAAAGCTGTATAAAATTATACTACCCGTAACTTACCACGCAATAGATAGATGCCGCCTTACTCAAAGTGATATTACCAATATTACAGCATACCATACCTTGCTAGCATGCTAATATTGCTGGAAAAAAGCAAAAAAATCTGCGTCTGTAAACTCTGTTATAAAGATAAGTTACATTTTATAGGCTATTAGACCTAAACTGCCCTATTTAATAGCTCCATAATGCCCATTAATACATTACTCTAAATCTTATAGTGTAATAGGGCTATTTACATCAGCACTGTAAGGGATTTTTGTTACTTCTGTTTGTTTGAGAAAACTGCCATTTCCTTGTTATTTCCGAAATATTTTTGCAACACACTGTCTCTAAGGAAACTGTTAATCACTCGCCCTTCCGGCGTAAAAAGCTTAAAAGAACACTTAACAACAATGACACATCCCTATATTACCCAGCGTTCAATTATATTTCAAAATGCTTACAACTCTTCTTTATGATACCAACATCTGGCGAACAAACAGACAAAGGTAAATCCGCATCACATCTCTCAGAAATAAAAGCAGTGAATCACTTTTTGGGCGTTTTTTATCGGACAGTAAAAAAATACACTGACCCCAAACTGTAGTTCTACAACAAAGTTCCTCAGGCAATTTGTATGTTACCGCTGCACAGATTCAAAAACCACATAAAATCTGTTTCATTAAAAAAAGGGTATCATACTACCAATGATTACCTTTTAGATAAAAAAGCCTGGGATTAAAGCGACTAACAACTTTTATTTTTGGAATTGTATAAATGACTTGGTACAGCCTATTGTTTTATATTATGTAGCCTTGCTTTACTTGTTAGGTTGTGCTGTTTTTTTTAATGTTAGAATTTAAGCAGTTTTTTTATCAACAAACAAATTATACTCTACTAACTCGCATTGTAAAACCACAACAAGTTTAAAAGAGTAACTACTGAGTTTCTCGTCGGGTCTTCTCAGTAAGAATCAACTTCTCCGACGCGGTGGTAGAGTCGCATTATGTTTGTATACTGTTTATTTATTTATTCATATTATTATAGTATTTATGTCTACTATTTAGTATATTTTTTTACTATTTAAAAGTACTGATTAAGTCTATTTAAATAAAGATATTCGAGTTTAAGAGTGTGAGTTTGAGTTTGAATTAACACTTTTTTTTTGATGTTCTTCCAGCTGTTGCTGTTATCTACACAAAAAGCGCCAGAAGAATCCTAGTATTGAACGGGTTCCGGTTCTGCTTTGAGAAACAAAATCGCAAGGGATATATGCGTTGGAGGTGTTCCAACAAAAAAAGTGCATGCAAGGCATTCCTGCAAACTTTCGAAAAGCAAATATTGAAGAAAAATAACAACCATAACCATAAACGTCCTTCGAAATCGATTGTTGCACAAGCAATGCAATACTATAAAGATTTATCCAATAACCAATATTAATTTCATTTGAATGAAAAGACAGAAAGACGATTCTTACGGTACTAATAGGGAACTTATATAAAACAATATGCTATGGTATGAACAGTGATTTTGTATGAACACATGTAAGTAAGTACACCTACATAAAGGACTACTCCCAAATTACTTATTTTCTACTGGACAAATATGTATTTACCCACACCTGTGAAATTCTCATGTAAGTGACTGTATGGTTTTTAATGAGTAAACAAATATCCTTTAATGTGGGTAAACGTGAAAAAGTAGTGTTTTTTAAATTTGTGTATCAGTTAGCCTTGTATAATAAGGTTTTAAAATGTACCATAGTGTCTTTGTAGGTACCCTAGTTTTTTCTAAGTACAAACAAAATACAAAGATTACAATTATTACGATGTTCAAGTTTATGAATGAGGTTTCGTTGTGTATTAATTTATTTGTTTGCTTTCTCATAAAATACCAATAATAATTATGTATTTATCTCCTTACTCTGATGTATGTAATTAAAAACCTAGTGTTACAAAATTGTTTAAATTTAAATGCTGTAAAAATATGGTCGTTGTATGGATAGAGAAAACTATTGGTATGTGAATAATTGGGTTTATTGTCCGAAATTCGGTGAAGGAAGAGAGCGAACTTACATACAAAATTCCTTATATAGTGATCACCGCCATCTAGTACATATGAATCGAACTACATACTAAATTGCTTGATTTTTACCAAATGCAGTTGTTGCAGACGTTGTTAGTAGTTCATTGTGAACCAGATGGAACTACTAATACATGCCAACCCATCAAGATGTTTCGATTAAAAGATTCCCTTGCGATGTCCCCGGGCACAGCAGTGTATCGTTGCTCTTCAATTAGTTTGTTTCATTGATACTCAGTTCCTTTATACAGGGTGTACCGGGAAGTACGGATCAAATTGAAATAGCGCATCTGGGGTCTTTTCTGATCGCCTAAGTCCATCTAAAAATAATTATTTAAAAAAATGGATCAAAGGTACCATCTTATTTGCAGGTAATATGTCTTACTTCGACTAGTTATTTTTTTGAGCTAAAAGTTAAAATATTGGAAGAAAAAATCTTATTAAAAAAAATTGCCACAAAAATCTGCTTTTAGATATTGTTTAGACTCTTTGTTGACTTGTATATATATTTGTGGCAAATGTTTTGGTTAGATCTTTTTGAAGCCTTTCAAACGTACAGATATTTATGCTTAAACTGTACTGTCCCACTACTGAGCACTGGTCACAGGATGTTTAGTAATCACAAACGTGGGCTTTGTTCCAAAAAATCCGAAAACACTGTCTGACCTTGGGTTTGAGCCAACGGCCTCTAAATTTCAGGCCGAGTTTTCTTACCACTTGGCTACAGCGAAAAATATATTTTCTTGGAAAATTCCAACATTTTTTAAAATATAACTGTCCGTCTTTGTGTGAATATTCCGGCATTTACACGACAACCACTAGATTTATTTTAAGGATATTTCGTAAAATCATACTATAAGCCAGATTCAATTTAAATAATATAGATTTATATACACTATATAGGTTGCACATTTTAAAAAGCTCCATCCAAAAATGTGATATCACTAAGCCTGATCAGCCAGATCCCTATATGGGATATTGGTAACCTAAATAATCTGCTTCTTTTTTTCACAGAAATGTCCCTATTCGAGGAAGAAAAATCTAGAAAAGGCCACCGTGTCATTGTAGTAGATGGATATCGGTTTCTCAAAGCAAAAATGTACCGCAGTGGTAAAATGCGATGGCGATGTGCAAGCAAGGTCTCAGGATGCAGTGCTTCATTGCACACGTATGAAGATAAGATCGTGGGTATCAAGAACACACATAATCATCCTAGATAAGATAAGATCAGTTCATTTACTGCATGAAAAGTTGTATGTACCTACATAAAGGTGACAACATATAATTAGTTCGCACAATTCACCTTAAGATGGCATGCAAATAATTAATGCAATAAAAAAAAATTAAATCACGAATTTCAGAAATACAGTTGTTTTAAGGTTACTTAAAATTATCATAAATACGAGTATACTACATATTAATTAAATCTTAATACATATTACAAACAATACCCAAATGATTGAAAATATTCATCTGTCGAAAAGAAACAATGTTCCAACAACCATCGCTTTGGCTTATTTTTAAACACGATCCACAGCAGTTTCTTTAATTTATTGTCAAGCCTGATATATATTTTTATAAGTAAGTAAAGTAAGTAAGTAAAAAATCATTTATTCATTTAAGCTTGTACAAAGCACTTATGACATGTCAAAAAAAGTATACAGAAATAATAATAATAAACGTAAATAAAATAGTACAATATTAGTACACATCGTGAATATACATAATGTGAATCTACCACCGGTTCGGACGTTGCTTCTTATCGAGAAGACTCCGGCAAGAAACTCGATAGTTACTCTTTTCAACTTTGTTTGTTTTACAAAAAATAAATTCAGAGTACAGTCAATGCGAGTAGAAAAAAGAACACAATATTGAGCAGAGGAGCAGATTATTCCTACTATGACCACAAACTTTTGTCGTTCAAGTAATCCTCTACATTATAATAACCTTGTTTCATTAACTTTGCTTTAATTGCAGACTTAAACTTGTGAAGAGGTAGATCAACAAGACTTTGAGGTATTTTGTTAAAGTATTTTACAGATTGACCCACAAATGAGTTTCCCACCTTGTGTAGCCTAAGACTGGGAGTTTTCAATTTGTTTTTATTTCTGGTATTATGTTTATGAGTGTCACTGTTTTTTTTGAACAGATGCAAGTTTTTGCGCACATACATTATGTTATCTAAAATATACTGAGCATGCACAGTTAAAATATCGATCTTCTTAAATACTTCCCTAAGCGAGTCGCGTGGTCTAAGTTTGTAAATGGAGCGGATGGCTCTTTTTTGAAGTACAAAAATGGTGTTCAAGTCTGCAGCTGAACCCCACAACAGTAGACCATACGACATAACACTATGAAAGTAGCTAAAATATACTAGTCTTGCTGTTTCAATATCAGTCAAGAGTCGTATTTTTCTAACAGCACAAGCAGCGGAACTGAGTCTCCCTGCCAGGGCCGTTATATGCGGACCCCATTGCAACTTAGAATCTAAAGTTATTCCTAAAAATACAGTAGAATTTGTTAATTCTAATGGCTCGTCATTCATAGTTACAATAGTATCAACCTGTCTCACATTGGGCATAGAGAATTTGATGCACTTTGTTTTTTTTGCATTAAGTAATAAATTATTACTAGTGAACCAACATAGTACTTTTGAGGGAGTATTATTTACATCGTCAAATGCTTGCTTACCTCTGTCGACTTTAAAAATCAACGAGGTATCGTCAGCAAATAATACTATCTCACAAATATCTTTGACATAGGTAGGAAGATCATTTATATAAATAAGAAAAAGCAAAGGTCCTAATATAGATCCCTGGGGCACTCCCATACGTATGGTGGCACCGGAAGATGCAGTTCCGTTGATACTAACTTTTTGAGTTCTATCTGTAAGATAGGATTGTATTAATTGAGATGAGATACCTGAAACACCGTAATGTCTTAGCTTAATCAGTAATATTTCATGATCCACGCAATCAAATGCTTTTGAAAGGTCACAAAATATTCCTACTGCATCTTGCTTGTTTTCCCAAGCATCAAATATGTGTTTGATAAGTGCTACACCTGCATCAGTTGTGCTCTTGTGTTTAGTAAAACCAAATTGTTTCTCATGTAGTAAGTTATTTAAATCAAAGTGTGAAAGCAGCTGGTTCAATATAATTTTTTCAAAGATTTTACTGAGAGCTGGTAGTATAGAAATGGGTCTATAATTAGATGGGTCACTTTTGCTACCAGATTTAAAAAGCGGGATGACCTTACTAAATTTCATCAAGTTGGGAAACTGACCTTGGTCTATGCAATTATTAAAAAGTTTAGCTAAGTGGGGTGATATCGTATTAATGATTGATTTGAGTAGATTAATCGAAATACCCCACAAATCTTCTGTATTTTTCATATTAAGTTCCTTAAATACCTTGAGGATGTCATGAGAATCAACATGATCATTATAATCATGCAATAAGAGATATTGCTGTATAGTGTCGTTGTTTTTGAAGGTACGAGTAAATTTGGTTTGTCCGGATGTCAAGTGTTGAAATAGCATAAGTTTATTTTTGCTTTGAATAAGTGCAGATTTGTAACTTTGATTATTTTAGCATTTTACAATATCGAAAGATAGAAAACTGGAAAAATTCAAATAGCATATTTAATCTTAACCGAAAGTTCAAATATTTGTGAAAATATTCCTTTCGAATGTTTGAAGGGACTTGCCTTAAAACAGTGACTTAATAACGTTGGCTTGCATTGCAACGTAAGCATGTACTAGAAAGATTCGTTCGTTCCAATGAGGTTTCGGTAGATCAGTGGCTAAAGCAGCCACCCGGATTGTGGAAGACGCGGGTTCGAATCCTGCCTGATTTCTTCAAGGTCCGTTTTTCTAATTTTCTATCTTTCGATAAGTGAAGATTTTCTCCAGCAAACACACACATCTCATGAATGTAAATGCAAGTAACAGTCAGTAGCCTCATTTCTTTTAAATGAGACCTGCAAGAAGTTGTGACATCGACTTCGCAGATATCTCGATGACTCTGCTTTTCGGATATTAAAATACATTGTTAGAAAGTTAAACAATTATAAATCGTATCTAATTATCAGCCATCTTAACATTTTCAAGATATCTTTATAACACCAGCAGATCTACTACTGTGCTAAGCTGAAGAATTTTTTTTGAAACTTAGAAGTCATGAAAACATGTGAAATACTAGCATACATACATACATACATACCATCACGCCTTTTTCCCAACGGGGTAGGCAGAGACCACATCTTTCCACTTGCTACGGTCCTGATACACCTCTTGCGCTTCTTCCACTCTCATTAATCCTTTCATACATGCTTGTCGATTATGGGTACTCGTGACCTGACCTTTTCTGAGCACGTCTTGGACTTGTCCTAAGTACGTCCGTCTAGGTCTTCCCCTTTCAACAGCTCCATCCACCCTCGCCTTGTAAATTTGTTTCGTTAATCGCCTTTCATCTATCCTTTCCATATGCCTTTAATACTAGCATATATGAGATTTATTTCACAAAACACATCGCGAGACAACAAACAGAACTTTCTCATGGAAATACTTCTTCGTACTTTTGTAGTTTTTAAGAAAAATCATACATTATTTTTCTTTTTAATATTTGCAGCAATAATGATTTAAGTCATATCATAGTATATTTTATATCGAGGGACTAAACGAAGCCATAATATACCAGAGGTGGTTTGACTCCCGAGGGTATAATTAAGTTGGCGTTTAGTCTCGAGGTGCAAACTGTACTTTTCACTTTGAGTGCAAGAAAAATAGTCTATTTAGTACAAAAACATTTAAACTTCTGAAAGTTCTGAAATTTTCATGGTCTGTTTTTTGAACTGAACTGAACCACAGATTAACAATTTAAAACACATGGCGCCACCTTCTTTGCGGACAAACCATGGAACTAAAACTCTTAACATTTTCGCAATGAAAACGGTCCACACTCCACAGATAATAGTATATTTTTACTGGCTGTTTGAGTTGGTCTTTGTCACATGAAGGAAATTAAAAAACTAATTACTTTTTACTCCCTAGGGGCTAAAGTGGACACTTTAGTCCCGCTTCGTAGGGCTATATTGGCGTACTTTTAGAGCATGAGAAGTGAAAAACAAAATTGTCCAATACACATAAATTCACTTCACCATATTATTTATCACTTTAATACGTTTTCTATTTAATTTAGCTGATATAACAGTATAAGTGAATTCTTAAATATTTTTGCTTTGTAGTATAGTTTGTGCAATTTAATACAAGGATTAAAAAAACCGCTATTATGAACATGTTGAGGATAACCTCGTTGTATCAATAAAAAGGATATTGTAATTTTTAAAAATATTGTAAATATTGTTATAGTACTTAAATATACATTAATGAATAAAAGGTATTCAGGGTCGATGTTTTATTGGTTGACGATAAGACAACAGTTTTTTTTATTATGAACCCTAAAATAGCTTGATACGGTCCAGCACTTCTAGACCGAAACAATAACCGTAAGCGAGTAGTTGTGTTAAGTATATTATATAAATCTCTCGTTTGTGCTTTAAGCAGTTTACCTAGTTACCCCCTTAATTCTTAGGCTGCTTTTCCACTAGAGATGTGCTATGCTTCGTTGCTGTAGATGCACGTGATATCCACTAATCACATTCATTCTAATGAGCTATGTTTATAATATGACACATGGACGCGTGCTATGAATGCGTGCTGTGCGTGCCTCTACTGTCGATGCATCGCATAGCTCAAACTGCGGATCTTTTTCGCAGAGCTGCCTTGCGGCAGCGCATTCGTAGCACATCTTACTCGATCCGTTACATATATATATGAAGCTTTCAAACTCATGATGTCTGCAAATTGTGACAACTGTATTTGAAAGTTCTTCGATTTGCGTTTCAAAATCTGACGATAGCCCTGTTATTAGATAAATATCGAATGGTAGAAGTAGTTTAAATATAATCAGTTTTTAGGGCACATCTAACCAGTCTTTTTGTTTCAGGTATCCGCTACGAGTTCACGGAATCTCTTCGAGGCTGCAAAATCATTGTTGTTGAAGGATACCGGTTCGCAGTCAGGAATAGGAGCAGGGCCAGGCTTCCTAGCAACAAGATCCAATGGTACTGCTCTACCCACGGCAGGTATGGATGCAAGGCCTACCTCTGCACGGCAAGGGATGAGATCATCTACATGGATAATGTACACACCCATCCACCATTGACAGACGAGAGGTCTATGAACAAGTTCTTCTTGCCAATCACTGATGTTAAGGTTTATTATGGGCACTTTTGAGTGCTCGCATTTAAAAAGATATTTTAACCCTTTTAATGATAGGTCTCGTGCGTGTGAAATCCAGTCAGTTTAAAGTTGCTTGGCTTTTAAGAGCTTTGATTTCTACCCACAAATATCAAGTGTTAGTATCGGCATATAATTATATGGTAAAAATATATGTATGAGTAAGTGTATCAGGCTTCTACACCCAAAGAACAAGTATCCTGGTAAGCCGTTTTTAAACATAAATGCCAAGACAAGTGTTAATAGATGCATACATATAAAATGCAAGTGGAATGCAAGTGAATTAATAGAAGTGAAAGGACCACAGGATATTATAGCAAGTAGAAGAATGTGATCTCTGCCTAAAAGGCTCGATGGTATGTGTTTTCAATGTTCACAAAACATTCAAGTATATTCGAAGAGAGTGAAGATTGATTTGTGATCTGTAAAACAGTCACAAATATTCGGAGTTGCTTGATGTTGTTCAGTGAGCCTTCAAGTATCAAATCTTGATTACCACAACTTTTCTAAACTATTAGTTTAGTAATGCATTATTTTTTACTAAAAATTAAAGATATAAATTTGATAAAAAGAGAAGGTTGACTATTCCAATGATAAAAAAACGATGATTCGGAACTCAAACATATTGTTTTGCTTCAAACATATTACATGTAAATATTTTTTTCTAGTCCTAGATATAATAAGAATAAAGATATCACTAATTTATTGTCAGTTTGATGTGTCATAATATTTATAATAGTTTTGTGTCTATCTAACCAATTTATTACATAAATTATTATAAATGATGAAATTTAAAATGCATAGTTAAGTAACTAGCCCAATACAAATATTAAGTATATTAACGAAGGGTTGGTTAATTTGCAATGCTATTTCATATAATTCAGTTAATATAAAAAAACTGGCATTAACTTGTCTTTAAACAAAGGAACATCTGTTGAAGTTTAGTAAAACATATCCTAAATACAATGGAACTGTACTTATCACTTTCAGTTCTGCCGAGTTAGACTTTAAATCACAATATATCTTTAATTAATAAAAAAAAATTATAAACTTATAAAAAGTACATAAGACAATTCAAAAAATATTTATAGCAAAAAGATACTACTTAAATAAAAATAAACGTAAATAAAATAATACTATAATAGTAAATATTATAAATAAACATATTGTGACTACCATTTAAAGGCGGTCATAAATACTTTCAAGAATATTGGTGTCAAAATAATAGGAACGCTGTTTTGCTTTATATTACATCTCATATTAGTAATCAGTATTTTATCAGTCATAAAAGATATCTATGGTGTAGAAAATCAACTAAACCATAGTTCTTTCATCCTAATGGCGTCTTCACATCTTAGTATGACAGTCGGTGACTGATATCACGGTGCGTTTAGACCAAACTAACGAATGCTCATTCAATCACAACTCTATAAAATTTTCTTTGTGTAATAAAAACCACTTGGGACGTCACGAAACAGGTAAAACTAAAGAGCGCGATACCTCATACACTCTTAATATTAACAATAACGTCTTACAATCAGTAGCATCTGATGCTGAAGCATTTAAGAATTATTTTATTAATATACCTTTAATCACTACAGCTTCATTAAATTCCTCACCAACTGAAGCAGAACAGCTGTTGAAAGATAATGTATCTTGTTACAGTGTATTCTTTAAATTTTAACATGTGAAGTCAATAGACATATTAAAATTATTTAAATTAATTTATTTAAAAGACACTACTGATCTTTGGGTTTTATCCGTTTAAATTGTTAGCCATATAATTGACGTGATTGCCCCTTACTTGGCCGTAATATTCAATGATTGTGTTCATTAAGGCATTTTTCCAATCTAATCGTTCTACTACTGATGCTGGCATTGCACTTCTAAAACACATATTTGGGGCTTGGGAGAATTCACAGAACGCTCTTGGCGTCTTCTGTGACTTGTCCAAGGCTTTTCATTGCGTTGATCACGATACACTTATACGCTGGCTTGATTTTTACGGGGTAAGGGATAATGCTTTAGATATGATAATTTCGTATCTCTAATGGGGATACCACAAGGATCAATTCTGGCTCCATTCCTATTTCTAATATATATAAATGATTTACCTTTTTACTCAAAGGATATTTGTGATGTCGTATTGTTTGCAGACGATACGCCTTTAATTTTGAAAACTGACAGAAATAAAAACCTTTTTGATGATGTAAATGACGCACTTTCAAAGGTTTTACAATAGTTCACAGTAAATAATCTACAGCTTAATGCAAAAAAGGGTAAATGTATTATGTATTTTAAGATGCCTAATGTTAGAGATAACCTCATCATCATCATCATCATTTCAGCCGAACGACGCCCACTGCTGGGCATAAGCCTCCCCCAAGGATCTCCACAACGATCGGTCCTGCGCTGTCCGCATCCAGCGGCTTCCCGCGACCTTGACCAGATCGTCGGTCCACCTTGTAGAGGGCCTGCCCATTAACCTCATTGACCTAAAAATAGATATTAATACTATGAAGCTTGTTGATTCTACAGTTTTTCTTGGAATTACATTAAATTCAAAACTTCAATGGAACCCTCATATAACAGCACTCTCAGGCAGACTAAGATCGACTGCATTTGCAGTGAAAAAATAAGGTTATTATCAGATGTTGATACTGCCCGTTCGGTTTTAGTTATTTTCACAGTGTAATGACTTACGGCATTGTACTTTGGGATATATAAACCATCTTTGTCTTCCAGAAGCGAGAGATGAGATCCATCTATAAGTTACGTGCACGGGCTTCACTTAAAGAGCTTTTTAAGGAAATTGGTATCCTCACTGTAGCTTCACAATATATTTACAACTGCATTGTTTTGGTAAGAAAAAACATTGGTCTCTATACTAAACACAGTTTATACATTGCAAAACACTAGGAATAAGGATAAAATTGCGCTTCCACTCTTTAGGTTACAAAAAGTTTAAGGATCCTTTATGGGGCAAGGTATACATTATTACAACAAGATCCCAAAAGACATTTGTGAGTTACCACTACATAGATTCAAAAATCACATTAAAAACAGCTTTATTGAAAAAGGGTAAGGGAGGGATAGTTAAAAATGCCTGGGTGTAAGCTCTCTGCTCGATGGGGGATTAGATAACTCTATTGTAACAGACATTTTATTGTAATACCTAGTTAATACTTAGTTTATACTGACTAACAATTTTCTTTTTAAATTGTTTAAATGGCCTTAAGTTTATATTCTTTTATGTTTTTTTTTCTATTGCTTTATATTCTTTAAATTAGACACTCAGTAGGTTTATTTGTATCAAAATGACACATTGTACTTTACTAACGCCTGTTGTAAAACCAACACAAGTTTAAAAGAGTAACTGCTGAGTTTCTCGCCGGGTATTCTCAGCAAGAAACAACTCCGACGCGGTGGTAGAGTCGCATTATGTCTCTATACTGTGTATTTATATATCTATATTACTATAGTATTTATGTCTATTATTTAGTATATCTTGCTTTAGATTTGACGATTTATGAGTACTTACTGTGATAGTCTATTTAAATAAAGTTATTTGAGTTTTAGTTTGAATAGTAGTCTGTCTCCGTTTACACAAAGATAATTTGAGAAAGAGGGGATAGAATGAACATCCGCTCGCTGGGTCTAAATGCACCTTCACTGACATGATTTTTGTCGCCGACAAAAACCACCAATATTTTTCTTTTTAGTATTTGCAAGAAAAATTGTTACAGCGATAATGATTTTAGTCATTTCATATAAAATTGACACATGAATTCACTTCACCATATTATTTATAACTTTGATAAGATTTCTATTTAATTTATCTTTTATAATTTAGGCGAATTCTAAAATATTTTTGCTCTGTAGTGCAGTTTGTGCAATTTAATAAAATGACAAGGATGAAAAAACTGCTATAATGTACATGATTAGGATTGCCTTGTTGTATTTATGAAAAAAAAAGTTTTGATTTTTGAAAATATTGCAATTTTGTAATTATATGTACTTAAATATACATTAATGAATAAAGGGTATTCAGGGTCGATGTTTTACTTGATGACGATAAGACAACAGTTTTTTTTTATTATGAAACTTAAAACGGCTTATTACGGTTAACCACTGCTAGACCGTAACAATAACCGTGAACGAGTAGTTGTGATAAGTTTATTATAATTTCTCGTTTGTGCTTTAAGTAGTTTACCCAGTTATCCCCTTAATTCTTAGGCTGCTTTTCCACTAGAGATATGCAATGCTACGTTGCTGTAGATGCGCGTGATATCCACTAATCACATGCTTTCTACTGAGCTATGTTTATATTATGACACATGGACGCGTGCTGTGGATGCGTGTTAAGGATGCGTGCTATGGATGCGTTCTGTACGTGCCTTCCCTACTGTCGATGCATCGCTTAGCTTAAGTTGCGGATCTTTTTCGCACAGCTGCCTTGCGGCGACGCATTCGTAGCACATTTTACTTGATCCGTTACATAGCATAGCATCAGAGGAAACGGTCTAATAGTTTCGTCGCTTACCTCATATATAAGAAGCTTTCGAACTCATGATGTCTATTTGAAAGTTCTTCGATTTGCATTTCAAAATCTGACAATAGCCTTGTTATTAGATAAATATCGAATGGTAGAAGTAGTTTAGATATAATAAGTTCTTCTAAGGCACATCTAACCAGTCTTTTTGTTTCAGGTATCCGCTACGTGTTCACGAAATCTCTTCAAGGTGGCAAGATCATTGTTGTTGAAGGATACCGGTTCGCAGTCAAGAATAAGAGCAAGGCCAGGCTTTCTAAGAACAAGATCCAATGGAACTGCTCTACCCACGGCAGGTATGGATGCAAGGCTAACCTCTGCACGGCAAGGGATGAGATCATCTACATGGATAATGTACACACCCATCCGCCATTGACAGACGAGAGGTATAAGAACAAGTTCATTTTGCCTAACGCTGATGTTAAGGTTTATTATGGGCACTTTTAAGTGCTGGTATTTAAAAAGGTATTTAACCCTTTAAATTGGTAGGTCTTGTGCGTGTGAAATCCAGTCAGTTTAAAGTTGCTTGGCTTTTTAGAGCTTTGATTTCACCCACAAATATCAAGTGTCTGGCTCTTAGTATCGATATATCCTCATTATATGGTAAAAAATATGTATAAGTAAGTGTATTAGGCTTCGACACCCAAAGAACAAGCTTTGCTTACTTTGGGGTCAGATGTCAGTATATTATATAATATGGTCCTAAAGATATTAAGCTCAGTGCTATAAGTAAGTCTGTTCAAAGACTACTTACTGGTTTACTCCTCGGTTGAAGTTGAAAAGCTTTACTTTATTTATTTGAATGAAGAATGGTTTTGGTTGTATGGATCAAGATTAGGGTCTTAAAATTGGCGTAAGAATACCTAAGGATACGATAGAGCTTATTAAATTAAAAAAATACGACTGCAAAGACTCATAGTCAAAGAAAATTCAAAAATGCCATCATCATATTACCAAAAAAAACTATTTGCTTTTATTTAATACTTTTTTTTAACAAAACTGTTAATATGTTTATCTTAATTGTGTTATAATTAATAATATGAACTGAACATAGTCATGTAGGTTTAAGATATTTGTAGTTGTAGTTGTTTTTGTGTGCAAAATGTTATCTATTTATTATCTTTCTCATCAATATCATAATTGGTACCTTAACCTTATGCTATTAATGGTTTTTTTATTATTTTTTCAATAATCACTCATGTTGTTATTATTATTAAAGAGGTACGAAGGCTGTCGAAGGTTACGGATTGGCTAAGGGACTATAAATAATGAAACCAAAAATATAAAAAAGAAAGTATTTTCTAAAATGAGAGGTTAGGTCATTGTGTGTGAAGTGAGGCAAATGAAAGGTGAGGATGAGACAAAAATAAATGAAACTTCTGGCAGGAGATTGCTTTGACGATAGTATCTTGGTAAACCGTTCTTGGACATAAATGCCAAGACAAGTGTTAATGGATGCATGCATATAAAATGCAACAGGTATTAGATGATTCTTGAGTGAAAGGACCACAGGATATAATAGCAAGTAGAAGAATGTGATCTCTGCCTAAAAGGCTTGATGGTATGTATTTTCAATGTTTACACAACATTAGTATATATTGAAGAAAGTGAAGATTGATTCGTGATCTGTTAAACAGTCACAAATATTTGAAGTTGGTGCTAAAGTTGTGAAGACCTGAAAAAGAAAGTTTCACTTACATATTGTTTTCTTATATTTACTTGTTCAGTGAGCCTTCAAGTATTAAATCTTAATTACCACAACTTTTCTAAACTATTTGTTTAGTAATGCATTATTTTTTACTAAAAATAAAGGACATTAATTTAATAAAAAAAATAAAGTTGACTATTTCAATGATAAAAAAAAACAATGATTCGGAACTCAAACATATTGTTTTGCTTCAAACATATTACATGTATATATTTTTTTCTAGTCCTAGATATAATAAGAATAAAGATATCACTAATTTACTGTCAGTTTGATGTTTCATATTATTTAAAATAGTTTTGTGTCTATTTAACCAATTTGCACAATTTATATCATAAATTATAAATTATGAAATTTAAAATGCATAGTTAAGTAAATACTCCAATACGAATATTCCGTATATCAATGTAGGATTGGTTAATTTGCAATGCTATTTCATATAATTCAGGTAATTTTAAAAAACTGGCATCAACTTGTTATTATACTAAGAAAGACCTGTTGAAATTAAGTGGAACATATCCTTAATACAATGGAACTGTAGTTATCACTTTCAGTTCTGCCGAGTTAGACTTTAAATCACAATTAAGAATATTGGTGTCAAGTTAATAAAAACGCTTTATTGCTCTATATGACATCACATATTAGTAATCAGTTTATCAGTCATATAAGATATCTTATAGAAAATCAACTAAACCATAGTTGTGTAATCATATGGAGTCTTCACATCTTAGTATGACAGTCGGTGACTGAATGTGACGGTGCGTTTAGACCAAACGAACGAATGCTCATTCAATCCCAAGTCACACAAAGAGAATTTAGGAGAGAGGGGTAATAATGAGTATTCGCTCGCTGGGTCTAAATGCACCTTCACTAACACGATTTTTGTCGCCGACAAAAGCCACCAATATTTTCTTTTTAGTATTTGCAAGAAAAATTGTTTCAGCGATAATTATTTCAGTCATATCAAATAAAATTATTCGATACATACGAATTCACTTCACCATATTAATATATCTATGACTTTAATAAGTTTTCTATTTAATTTAGCTGATGTAATCGTTTAAGTGAAATCTTAAATATTTTCGCTCTGTAGTGTAGTTTGTGCAATTTAATAAAATGACAAGGATTAAGAAACCGCTATATACATGTATAGGATTGCCTTGTTGTATTAATTAAAAGGATATTGTAATTTTTTTAAATTTTGTAAATATTGTGATTATATGTTCTTAAATATATATTAATGAATAAAAGGTATTCAGGGTCTATGTTTTATTGGATGACGATAAGACAATAGTTTTTTTTTATGAATTTTAAAACAGCTTGTTATGGTCAACCACTGCTAGACCGTAATAATAACCGTAAACGAGTATTTGTGATAAAGTTATTATAACTTCTCGTTTGTGCTTTAAGCAGCTGACCTAGTTATCCCCTTAATTCTAAGGCTGCTATTCCAGTAGAGATATGCTATGCTACGTTGCTGTAGATGCGCGTAAAATCCACTAATCACATGCTTTCTACTGAGCTATGTTTATAATATGACACATGGACGCGTGCTGTGGATGCGTGTTATGTATGCGTGCTATGGATGCGTGCTGTGCGTGTACTGTCGATGCATCGCTTAGCTCAAGTTGCGGATCTTTTCCGCACAGCTGCCTTGCGGCGGGGCATTCGTAGCACATCTCACTTAATTCGTTACATAGCATTGCATCAGTGGAATCGGTCTCATAGTTTCGTCGCTTACCTTGTACATCCTCCCAGCATAACTGCAGACCACATATCTGGTGGAAAAACAGCTTTAAATGTCCAATCATATCTAAGAACCTTCAAACTGATAATGTCCGTAAATTGTGAGAGCTATATTTGAAAGTTCTTCGATTCGCGTTTCGACATCTGACGATAGCCTTGTTATTAGATGAATATCGAATGGTAGAAGTAGTTTAGATATAATTAGTTTTAAGGGCACATCTGACCAGTCTTTTTGTTTCAGGTATCCGCTACGAGTTCACGAAATCTCTTCAAGGCTGCATGATCATTGTTGTTCAAGGATACCGGTTCGCAGTCAAGAATAAGAGCAAGGCCAGGCTTTCTAAGAACAAGATCCAATGGAACTGCTCTACCCACGGCAGGTATGGATGCAAGGCTAACCTCTGCACGGCAAGGGATGAGATCATCTACATGGACAATGTACACACCCATCCGCCATTGACAGACGAGAGGTATAAGAAAAAGTACTTCTTGCCAATCACTGATGTTAAGGTTTATTATGGGCACTTTTAAGTACTCGCAGTTATAAAGAGATTTTAACCCTTTTAATTGTAGGTCTCGTGCGTGTGAAATCCAGTCAGTTTTAAGTTTCTTGGCTTTTTAGAGCTTTGATTTCACCCACAAATATCAAGTGTCTGGCTGTTAGTATCGTTTTATCCTAATCATATGGTAAGAATATATGTATAAGTAAGTGTATCAGGCTTCGACACCCGAAGAACAAGTTTTGCTTACTTTGGGGTCAGATGTCCATATATTAATTTATGGCCCTAAAGATATTTAGGTTAGTGCTATATGTAAGTCTGTTCAAAGAATACTTACTGGTTTACTCCTCGGTTGAAGTTGAAAAGCTTTACTTTATTTATTTGAACGAAGAATGTTTTTGGTTTCATGGATCAAGCCAGATTAGGGTCTTAAAATTGGCGTAAGAATACCTTAGGATACGATAGAGCTTATTAATATTAAAAAAATGAATACGATTGCAAAGACTCATAGTCAAAAATGCCATCATCATATTACTAAAAAAACTATTTCTTTTTTTTGTTACATTTTTATAAAAAAATAATGTGTTTATCTTTATAGTATTATATTTAATAATATAAACTGAATGTCTAGTCATGTAAGTTTAAGATATTTGTAGGAACTCATTGCAAAATGTTATATCTATTTATTATTTATCTTATCAATATCCTTACAGGTAGCTTAACCTAATGCTTTTAATATTTTTTTATTCCTTTCTTTCGTTATTTATTCATGTTGTAATTATTGTTAAAGTGGTACGAAGGCTGTCGAAGGTTACGAATTGGCTAAGGGACTTTAAATGATAAAACCAATATTATAAAAAAGAAGATGTTGTTGCTATGCTTAGAGGGTTAGGTCATTGTGTGTGAAGCGAAGCTAATGGAAGGTAAGGATGAGGCAAAAATAAATGCAACTTCTGGCAGGAGAATGCTTTGACGATAGGATCCTGGTAAGCTGTTCTAGGACATAAATGACAAGACAAGTAAGATGATACTTGAGTGAAAGGACCACAGGATATTATAGCAAGTACAAGAACGTGATCTCTGCCTAAAAGGCTTGATGGTATGTATTTTCAATGTTTACAAAACATTTAAGTAAATATTGAAGAGAGCAAAGATTGATTTGTGATCTGTTAAACAGTCACAAATATTTGGAGTTGCTAATGTGGTGCTAAAGTTCTGAAGACCTGAGAAAAACAAGCTCCACTTAATGTTTTCATATATTTACAAGTTTTTCTTGTTCAGTGAGCCTTCAAGTATCAAATTTTAGTTACCACTACTTTTCTGAACTATTTGTTAAGTAATGCATTATTTTTTATTAAAAATGAAAGACATAAATTTAATAAAAAAGAGAAAGTTACATTTCAATGATAAAAAAATGATGATTTGGAACCCAAACATATTGTTTTGCTACCATATTACACGTTTATTTGATTTTATTGTCCTAGAAATAATTAGAATGAAGATATCACTAATTTACTGTCAGTTTGATGTTTCATAATATTCAAAAGATTTTTGTGTCTATTTGACCAATTCGCACAATATATCATAAATTATAAGTGATGAAATTTGAAATGCATAGTTAAGTAAATACCCCAACACTAATATTACGTATATCAATGTAGGATTGGTTAATTTGCAATGCTATTTCATATAATTCAGTTAATTTTAAAAAGTGGCATTTATATTTCTTTATACTAAGAAACATCTGTTGAAGTTAAGTAGAACATATCCTAAATACAGTGGAACTGTATCACTTTCAGTTCTGCCGAGATAGACTTTAAATCACAATAATATAAATTTAATCAAGTCAAGTTTATTGAAACGCTTTTTTGCTCTATATGACATCACATATTAGTAATCAGTTTATCAGTCATATAAGATATCTATGGTGTAGAAAATCAATTAAACCGTATTTGTGTCATCCTAATGGAGTCTTTACATCTTAGTATGTCCGTCGGTGACTGAATGTGACGGTGCGTTTAGACCAAACGAACGAATGTTCATTAAATACCAACTCTATGATTTTTTTGTGTAATAGTAGTATGTCTCTGGTGACACAAAGAGAATTTGAGAGAGAGGGGATCGAATGAGCTTTCACTTGCTAGGTCTAAATGCACCTTTACTGACACGATTTTTGTCGCCGACAAAAGCCACCCGATTGTGGCTTAAGCCTGGTACTCACTAACGAGCTGTAACCGTAACTTGCGTGATACAGTTACGAGGTTCTAGTGTGTACGCGTGTTACAATTCAGCGTACTCATTTCCGAACAGATACAGTAACGAGGTTCTAGAGTGTAAGTGAAGTCTGCACGCACCCTTTGATTCGCAGCAAAAACCGACAATCGTCGGCTCGCTGTGCTGTGAGTGGCTCGTGTAGCGCTCGTTGCATGCTCGCGAACCACGTACACACTTTGTTTTTGGCAACAGTTACGGTTACAATTACGTGCAACGTTAGGGTTACAACGATAAGTACCTTGGTATCGTCGGCTCGCTGTGAGCACACACTATGTTTATTGGTAACAGTACATGCAACGGTTACGGTTACAGCTCGCTAGTGAGTACCCTGCTTTAGATGTATAAATTTCATAACTCTTATAATGAATACGTTGGTCTACATAACCTATTAAGTTAATGAGTTACCTATACTATAATCGTCTAAGTGTCAGTAGACCAGCAGTCATTTAATAGTAATTAATTGTAGTTCATATCTAATTAATCATACTTAGTATTAAAACAGGATCTACGTTTTCTGAATGAATATACTAGAACTATTTATCTCATAAATATTGTGGACTAGCAATTAGAAGTTCTCATTAAGACCGTAATAGATTTCTGGTTATCTGAATGTATCAGTAGGTCGTAACACGATTTGATGTTAGAAAGTTTACATTTTGATGTATCAATAAAGAAAATAAACAAAGTGTTCTTTAACTCCGTTCAAGAATCAATAATTATATTTCTAAGTCTGTCAAACGTCATTATTATATGGTGTACATTAGAAACCCAATCAATAAAACAAGCTAGGATCAGTATTGATAATATATCAGAAATAAATAAAGAAGAAGAAGACGTGGAAGAACTGAAGACACTGATTTAATAAGGGCTAGTTCAGTTAAAGTGGTATTGCACATAGCACGAAGAAAGCAGTTGGTATGCAAACGTCCTAGAATGGCGACAATTCCATAAAAAAGCGCCCACCAGAAGGTAGACGGACTACCTGATAAAGAACGCAGGGTTTCGCTTAACGCAAATTACCTATGTCTATAACCGTTCACCTACGTCATATCTTCCCCAACGGCCGTAGTATCGCGATCATACCTCAAACGGGGTATTCAGAGGCCAGCCGTCATGGTGAACAGAACTCTCAGAAGCTTACTTTTCATCAAGCTCGAACTTAACGTAGTTTATTTGTTTTTCATCAGTATTTTCCATCGCTGGGGTGGGTGGTCGCTAATTTGACAATGAACACAAATTTAGTTCTTGCCAAATTTGAACTCAAGGCCAGATCCCCAGTCTTAAAGTACGTTCAAATTCAAAACCTGCTTTTCTTCCAGCTTTAACATACATACGGTCCAGGCAAGGCACTCTGCTCCTACAATATCAAGGGTACACATACGGATTGAAATATTGTACCGGTTCCAAAAGAATCTGGAGATGTTCCACTCACAACTCGAGAGGCTGCATCACGATCCTGCACACCATTGATAACCAGGTCGTCAAGTTGAAGAACTCACATAACCATTAAAAGAGCACACTTTTATTATTTTATAAGTCTACTTCAGTCAGTATTCTATTTGTATTTCTAATTTATTGTTATTAAAAAAAAAGGTTAATAAATTGAGTTGTTTTTGGGAATAAAGCAAATCGTACAAAAAATACTTATCTATAGTGTAGTATTAGAATTGAAGACGTAAGCAGGTTTTATGAACAGATTTTATTAGCAGGTTATAGAAACTGAGCACTCGCTATGAGTGCTCAGTTGCAGGTTTTATAGTATTGGGGAGATCAAGAATTTTAGTTTTCTTTTAATTGCGCTTGTTAATTTTTTTTTACAGACATCCCCCGTTTCATCACCTCCATTCGTGGAAATCAGCTCATTGTCATATCTGGATACAAGTACTCCTGTAAACAGTCTAAGACTTTTGGAACCATCAAGAAAAAGAGATGGCACTGTTCCACCCATAATGCAAAGGGCTGTCGTGCCATTGTCAACACTATTGGGGATGAAATCGTGAGGATATACGGAGAACATAACCAAGAAAAGATGTATCCTGGTGATTTTTAAAATAAATAGTTTTATTTTCATGATGCATTAAAAAAAACACGCAGTCACTCTGTATATATACTCGGGCTGTAGCGGCTGGACAGCTCGTCACCAACCGCGCAAACAACACGTACGGTGAGCGCACCGCGGCCTACCTAGATCCGCGATTTATTAACGAACTACCCGCAGATCTCCGTGATAACATCACACCCAGTAACATTAAAAATATATTGAGAATGTACTTTTTGGCTCAACTTAAACCAGATCTTCAAGTGAATACCTAGGTATTAACAGTTCGCTTTTTGTAATGTAATTTACCTATGTGTAAAGTAAGAAATATCAATGATGTACCATGTAGTTATTTTATATCGATGCTAAAACCAACCAGTATCATTACAAACCTCAGTGGTTTTGGAATACTGGAAATTATTAATGTTAAGTGTTTTTTAAACAATAAATTTAAAAAAAAAATTAAAATTTTCAAGAGCTTCAGTCTTTTCTTCCAAATTTCTTGAGTTTGTATAATAACAGTATAAACAAAAAATATCTGGTACAAAGCAAGCCCGAAATACAATTTACTGCGACTGTGACAGTGGTAATGGTACTTAACAAGTACTTAATCAACCCTTTTTTTTTATAGAAGCAGTTGATCATGTAACGGAACGCACCTTTTAGACTACACTATTTAAATTTAAACAAACTCTATTTTTAGTTTTTGCCACATTAAATCTATGCAATAAAAACTGGCGAATGAGATCCAATACAAAGAACAATTTGGTTCATAAGTAGATTTTTTTGTGCTTTATGCAACCACGGTTGCACGGCGGCAACTGGGTCGCCTCGTTTTTCCCTTTTTTTTTTTAATACATAGACCGTGGACAACTATATCACTCGAAGGCATTCGTTCGACAAAATAGACAATGATTTTTTTAAATGACAGTGATAGAAAAATGCTTGGTGAAAATTGGCTGCTGCCTATCATGAATGATGCTATGCTTGATGATTGTGTTCGTAAATTCCGTAAAATTATGTATTAGTAAAGGTATTGTTCATCAAAATAGTCTTCAGTTGGCTCTGTTTCGAATTATGGGTATATTTTCATCACATCATTAAGACATTTGTCTGAAATATGGACAAATTGGTAAATCATAAATTTCTCTGTTGATAATGTGACTTTTTTATTCCATTTTTAACTAGGTGATTACTGATGAAAAACTCCATGTTTCTTAACAAATATTGCAGATAAGAAATGTTTATTTCTATAGCTGACCATATTTTTGTACTATTTTCATTCATTTCCGCTGACATGCGAATTTTTTTTCCAAACTTCGAAATTTTTTATCGTTTTTTTTTCATGTAAAACATATGCTTAAAATTATCTTAGTAAAAAGGTTAACTAATATAAAGATGGCATGAAATATAAAAAAACATAAGTCATCGCGCTATATTCTAAATAAGTTGGAATTTTTTCGCAATAGTTGAAGATTGATATTTTTTGTAAAATAATTTTAACTATATTAAGCATATTCTATTTAAAATGAAATAGAGCATCTATAAACAAATGTTTAAAAATAAATAAATACGACGAGCCACGCAATCTGCACCTCCCATGACCACGACTACTCTGCCAAAAGTAATCGACTTAGAAGACGAGCATTCCTCAGTTAGAAGTCATTTGTTTAGCTTAAAGCCACACGTGTGAGTCATAAATCGTGTTTACATTTCAAGTGGCGGGTGGTCCGGAGTGGTGTCAAATTTCATGCCCGGCGTAAGCAAAAAACGGTGCGACCTACCGCCGCGCCAAGCACTTGAGTGGTTAGTTTGCATTATAATTTGGGAATCGGTTAGGAGGACAGTCTGTTTTTGGTCGTGACAGAGTTAGGTCCTAGGTCCGGGACAGTCTGTGTTTGACCGTGTGAGAGTTATGTTTAGGACGCCAGACATTCAGGGATAGTTCTATACAAAAGTGTTAAGTTGTACTGCCTAATCTTTGCAGTATCTAAAGTAGTAATCTTTGAATCAGTGAATTTAGTGACCCTGTATTTTAAGGTTGTAACGATGCCGTTTCCCTTCAGTCTCGTGGACGTTACAACCTCCACGATCGCTGGAAACTTCATGGTTTAACTGCTGGCCATTAAAAGTATTTTGTACTTGTTTTCAAATTTGATTCAATTCGATTTTTGTTTCGCATTGCATGCGCAGTTTTTTTGATTCAGTTCTACCAAAACCATCGTACTGAACAGTTTGTGAGCATTTTACCAGATTACCAGTTTAACTAGTATAACTTATGTGATGGTGTATTTTTAAATAGTCTAAATAACCAATATTGTAAGTTAAAACAGTTATAAGTAACAGGAACCCGTGTATCGGGGTAAGCATATCATACCTATTTACTTACCTATTACTATTAGATAATCTATTAACTAGGACTCTGTGTATTCATTTATTGTTATTTTGTTACAGTTCTTCTTTCCTACCTATACTTTTATCCTATTTAATAAACAAGTCACTGGATTGGCTGATCTTTTATTAACTATTCCACAACTACATCTACTTCTAAATATTGTGTGACGAATCCCGGCCCTCCGGCTCCTGTATTGCTGGCCAGCATCGAGGATCCCGTTATATGGCGCCCGAACAAAAAATCGAAGATATCTCTTCTCTGCAGCTCGAAACCACGAGTGAAGAATAATATTTGTTATTTCCAGTAACTGAAAAAGAAGATAATTTAGGACGTTTGTGCAATTTATAATGTGTGTTTAAGTGTGGTACTTATTTAGTGCATTTACCCTACCCTATTTTGTGTACTATCATTCATCCCCATTTCATTACACTATACCATACCGTTTTCACAACCAAATATACTTCAATCACTATACACACATTTTACAGACAATAATACGATCGACGCTACTACTGCTGGTTACAAATGTAATCGGTTCCCGATGCTTTAGTAGCGGAGGCATTACATTCACAAACTTATTACCTACCCTTACTTATTATCCCAAAGATACTTTCAGTACCCTTTACTTTATTTACACCACAGCCCTACAGACATCACCTACTCTACGGCTTGTCTAACCGACAGCTACATAAACCTTCGAGGTTTTGGAGTTTAAACCCTTGGTTATTCCAAATCTCGTTTGTTACCACATCCTTGGCTTTGGAGAGTATCCTTAACCAAGATACTACACGCTTAGCTCGTATTTCTTTAGGTCTTCGAGGCCGACTAAGTTTACGTAAGCTAAGTTTACTTACAAACATTACATACATCGAATAGCAAAATATTTTATACCAAATACACCACTCTTGTCAGATAAAGTTAGCTTCGATAGCTCTGATAAAGTAGTGAACTGTTTAACACAGGATTTAGTTGTAAATATACACGCGTTTCTGACTAACCCAAACAAACTTTAAAGTGGATAGACATGGAATAAAGGAAAAGAGTGAGGACTTACTGGACTGGTAGACTCTTCTATGGCAATGTGTTGAAACTGTGGAGCACTTCACATTTGACTGCACTATAAAGTTTATTTGATAATGTTCAAAGTTCAGCGATCGACCGGCCGGTGTTTTACTTGTTGTTTTTCCTTCTCTGAATCTTTC
The DNA here is from genome assembly GCA_947369235.1 of Udea olivalis. Classification (NCBI taxonomy): domain Eukaryota; kingdom Metazoa; phylum Arthropoda; class Insecta; order Lepidoptera; family Crambidae; genus Udea; species Udea olivalis. Next base: position 4,901,143 of record OX376349.1, on the reverse strand, counting down.
GAATTTTTCTGTCTGACCGCTCGCTGCTAGTGTTGTTCTTGCGTCGTTTTGTTCGATAGGGAGGTGACGATTGGATATGGATTGTGTATGAAACGATGGAATGAGGAAATAGGATTTATTGTTCTAACATTTCTCCCCCCCCGCTGGCGAATTGAAGCCAGAAAAACAAAATTTTAATTACTTACTCGAGCCATCCACAAGAGTGTAATTGATGTGTTGTTGATATACTTATATGACAATGAAGTAATATGATTTTGATATAATAGAAATAAATACAAATGTTACAAAGTACTATGATAAGTTGCTAATGTACATATAAGTGTGATGCAATGAATTGTTTTTTATTCCCGTCCATCAGGGACTGGACATAGCTTGACCAGGGGTCTACTAATGATGCCTTGCACTGTTCGAACAGTAGCAGAGCGAGGAATGCCATCACTCCCATAGAAAAGTTCAACAATTCTACCAAAACGCCATTTAAGAGGATGGGTAGACTCATCCTTGATGATTACAATGCTACCTACGTTTATTCCACTCGCAGGTTTTGTCCATTTTAAACGTTGAGATAGCGTGGTCAAATATTCGGCATGCCACCTATTCCAAAAATCTTGGTGCATGCGTTGCAAAAGTTGCCAACGTTTTAGGCGATTTATTTTAATATTAGTGTAGTCCGGTGTCGGAACTGTTGTTAGTGGTGCCAAGGTTAAAAAATGTCCTGGAGTGAGAACAGAGAGGTCATTAGGATCGGAACTTAAAGGGCACAGAGGCCTCGAATTAAGAATTGATTCGACTTGAACTAGAAGAGTGTTGAGCTCTTCATAAGTTAGAATTTGATCTCCTATGACACGATACAAGTGCGTCTTTACAGATTTGACGCCTGCTTCCCATAGACCTCCATGATGTGGAGCACCGGCAGGATTAAATTTGAATGATATACGTTCCGTTTCGCAAGCTGTTTGCATGATTTTTGCCAACTGAGACTGAGCGCCTTTGAAATTAGTGCCACAATCACTATGAATAGTATTACATCTGCCGCGACGGGCAATAAATCTCCGAAGAGCGGCTAAAAAAGCATCACTTGTCAAGTCAGATGCTAATTCTAAATGAAGTGCTTTAGTGGTAAAGCAAACAAAAAGACACAAATATGCTTTCATGGTGCGTGCACCGCGATATCTTTGAACAGTTATGTTGAAAGGACCAGCGTAGTCACATCCAACTGACTGAAACGCTTTGATTTGAGTTATTCTAGCTTTTGGAAGATCTGCCATTTCAGGTTGAAGTGGTATTGGTTTGTAGCGAAAACAACGGAAACAATTCGAAATAACTTCTTTGATAGCTCGACGAGCTGACAAAATCCAAAAATTTTGAAGAATCAGATATTGCAAGGTCTGTAGACCAGGGTGAAAGTTTTCATTATGAACACATTGAATGATGAGTTGCGTCAAACGATGTTTACGCGGGAGCAAAGCAGGATGTTTTGTTTGAAATTCAAGATCTGAACGAGCTAGCCTACCCCCCACACGAAAAACGTCAGTTTCATCCAAAAATGGACTAAGTTTTTGAAAAGGTTTTGTTAATAAGCGTCCTGATTTTAAATTCTTGATCTCTTCAGAAAACTCAGAATGCTGCACATGTTTGACAAGAGCCATGAGTGAATCATGCAACTCTGCCTCGCTAAAATTACCTGAACGTTTGTTTTTCCGCAATGCTTCTATGAAACGAATACAATATGACAAGATACGTTGGATCTTACGCAGTGATGAAAATTTGTTAATTAGTTTATCGAATACGTTCTCACTGTTGATAAGTGTTAAAACTTTGATGCGCTGCTCGCATGAAATTGCTTCATTTGATTCTAGTTTTTTAGTTTCTATTACAGGTTCGTCAGGCCATTGAAGTTGATCCTCGGCGAGCCACTGAGGGCCAGTCCACCAGAGGTCATGATTGATTAGCTCATCTGGAGACAAACCGCGACTGGCACAGTCTGCAGGATTATGCTTGCCAGGTACGTGCCTCCACGATGCATTTGGTAACTTTCGTTGAATGCTTGAAATGCGATTACCAACGAAGGCCTTGAAATTTGATGATTTGGATTTGATCCAAGAAAGGACGATCATAGAATCTGACCAAGCGTGTACGCTGTCAATATTGATGATGTGAGAAAACTGAATTAGAACAAAATTCATGAGATCTGCCAGCAACGATGCTGCACATAACTCAAGCCTCGGTAATGTTCTGCGCTTGGTTGGAGAAACACGAGATTTTGCAATAACAATTGTAACATGATGAAAACCCTGATTATTGGTAGCACGAAGATACACCACACCTGCATAACCAGCCTCGCTGGCATCACAGAATCCGTGCAGCTGGTAAATATCTGCGTCATCACGGGTGATACGTCTGGGTATATGTAGCTGCGAAAGGTGGGCAAGCTGTTGTGCGTATTTCGCCCAAATTTGATTGATATCATCAGGAACCTGTTCGTCCCACGACGTCCCCAATAGCCATAAACGTTGAATTAAATGTTTTGCTAAAAATGTTAATGGTGTAAGAAGGCCAATTGGGTCATAAATACGTGCCAACTCCGAAAGCATTGTACGTTTCGTGCAATCGCGTGATGTTTGATGAACATGATAGTTGAAAATATCTTCTTTTGAATTCCAAGCCAAACCAAGAACTTTTACAAAGTTTTTATCGCTGTCAAAAGTCACATCCGGTACCGCCCTATGATCTTCAGGTACATCCTGTAGGACATCTTCGTGGTTGCTTGACCACTTCCTGAGTTCAAAGCCTGCTGATGCCATGATGTCAACAAGCTGGGTTTTTAAATTTGCTGCTGTGCCTGGGTCTGACGCACCAGTCACAACGTCATCCACATAGATATCGTTGCGCAAAACTTCTGCCGCTTCAGGAAACGACTCTTCTTCATCTTGGGCCAACTGCTGCATGGTACGGATGGCCAAAAATGGGGCGGATGATACTCCAAAAGTTACACGATTGAGGCGGTACTCTTTTATTGGTTCTTCGGGTGAGCTTCTGAACAGGATACGCTGATAATCTTGATGATTTTTATCGATAATGATTTGCCGGTACATTTGACGTACGTCAGCAGTGAATACAATTGAATGTAGTCGAAAACGCAACATAATGATACTAATATCAGCTTGAAGCTTACTACCGGTCAACAAAGTGTCATTCAATGAGACGCCTTTAGAATCTTTGGTGGAAGCGTCATAGACAACCCGGAGCTTGCGTTCAGGCTTCACAACCGCGTGGTGCGGAATGTAATAGGCGGAACGAGACTGGCACTCATGTAGAGGCACCTCTTCCATTTGCCCTGTTAAAAGATACTCATTGATATGAGCTGTATACTCCTGATGAAACGATGGATTTTGATAAAGACGCTTTTCGAGCTGATTGAAACGTCGAAGAGCCACACTAAACGAACCGTCAAACGATGGTTCTTGATTACGGAACGGTAACTGCACAACATAGCGACCGTCCGTGTCACGATGATGAGTTGATTTATAGATTTCTTCACAACGAACATCATTTTCAGAAAGGTTTAACTTTTCTGGAGAGGATGGTATATTATCTAACTCCCAAAACTTCTGAACCGCAACATCTAAATTTGCGTCCAGTGACAAATGATTGATCGACAATGGAACAGGAGAAGACACAATTGATGATGTTTTACCCATCAGGATAAAACCAAACACAGTATTGATTGCTGTTGGTACATTACCACCACCATCTATCTTGCCTGGCAATAAGATGTGTGGAAATATCTCGCCACCGATTAACATATCGATAGGCCGAGATTTATGAAATTTCTCATCAGCGAGTGTGATGTTTGCAAAATGTTGATGATGATTCACATTGATATTATGTGTTGGCATGTCGCCGCAAATTTTGTTAAGAGTCACTGCTTCTGTAGAAAACAATGGCTCCAGTTTTCCGACTGGACGAAGTTCCAAGAAAGCTTTACTGTTTGATTGAGTAGGTATCTCTCCGATACCTGACATTGGAGTGTTCGATCTATATTTAGTCAAACCTAAACGATTCACACAATGATTTGTGATGATTTGAGATTGGCTGCCTGGGTCAATCAGAACACGAACTTTTTGAAATGAACCCCTACTGTCCCTAACTTCGACCTCTGCCGTAGCTAGCATCACGAAAGATGAAGATCCTGACACACTGCCAGATAAATTGGACAGGGAAGTCACTGGTGTGACTACATTCTCAATATTTTGATGATTGGTTGTTACTTTTGACGCAACATTGTTGTTGTTGGTCACAATTTGATTCTTTGTTGAAAAATGCAATAAACTATTATGTCGCAAGTGACATGTTTTGCAAGTGTACGCTGAGGTACACTTGTCAAGTGTATGATTTGAACGCAAACAATTAATACACAATTTATTTTGTTTAACAATTGTGAATCTATCTTGCGGTGATTTAGACATAAAAGTTGGGCACAAATACAGTGAATGATTTGATTTACAAACAATACAACTAGTGCCAGATGCTTGTGCTAGCAACATAGTTGGTGCTGATTTTGATTGATTTGATTTGGGCTGTGAATAATTTTGGTTTTTATTTGAATTAAAATTGTTTGAATTAGAATTATTTAAGCTTGAATTATTTGATATTGATGAACGCTCTAAAGCACTACATCTGTTTTCAACAAAAGATTTTAAATCATTAAAATGAGGGAAATCATCACCTGTACAAGAAAGCTCAAATGCTTCACGAGTACTTTTATCTAACTTTGTTAATAAAGAATGAAACAATATAAAATCCCAATTTTTGATAGGTAGCCCTAAACCACTAAGCATTGACAAGTTTTCATTAAAAGTATCCAACAACTTCCGCATGTATGCGGCTGAACCACTGTTCATAGGTTTCATGTTACAAATTTGCTCCCAACACATAAATGCTAAATACCGCTTGTTATCATATCTATTTACTAAAGCTGAATATGCACTTGGGTAATTCGCTTCACAAATAGGATATGCTCTAATGATGTTAATAGGTTCCCCAGAGAGAGAGGTTTGAAGATACTGAAATTTCTCCACATTTGATAAATCCTTTCTATCGTGAACAAGAGTGTTGAACAAATCTATATATCCGGGAAAATCTTTAAAACTACCAGAAAAAGTAGGCAACTTGATTGGTGGAAGTTTACTGTTTGAATGTGAATCTGACTGATTTGATGTTAATTTAGGTGTAGGTTTTTCTTCCGGCAACAATTTACGTTTAGTTTCCAAAAATTCAAAATACATGTCATCTGCTTGTTCTTGAAATACTGTTTCCTGTTCAATTCTCTCTTCTGTGGCCTTACTATTCTTTAACTCTGATATTAAACTCGTATGAGCTTCATTAAATGAATCCATGATAACATCAAGACGCGAACACCAAACTTCAAAACGCGGCAAAGTACACGAATCTTTCAAACACTTTCGTGCACACGTCACAGCATCTTCTAGCCGCTTGTGAGCTAAGTTGCGTTTTGTTTCATAATGAGCTAACAATGATTGACTCATCTTGAAAACTTAATATTTGACAAATAAAAAGTTACACAAAAAACTACTAGTTGTTACACAATTAATAACGCTTGTAATCACGTTATAATGATGAATTTGTTATGCTACAATAATGTCTTGACATTTAATGATATTGGAACGTTGTTCCCAAAACAAACGAAAAACTACCAAATAGTAGAAAATGATAAAAGCTGGTATGCTTTTTATGTTGGCAACCCGAAACGGGGTCCGATTCTGGAGTTTCACGCAATACTTTTTGTCACGTAAATCTTCCAGTTATTGTTTTTGTGATTCAAAAGAATTGTATTTCACACAGGATAAATGATTTCGAAGGACCGTTTTGTAAGAAACTAACTTATGTATAAGCTAGTATAATGAAATTGCGCTATATGTTACGCATAAGCAAATGTTAGAAAATAAACTAAGTTCTAACTTATGTATAAGTTAGTATGATGAAAATGCGCTATATGTTACGCACGAACAAATGTTTTAGAAAGACCCTAACTTATGTATAAGTTAGTATGATGAAAATGCGCTATATGTTACGCGAAACAAATGTGTTAAGAGAAACAAAGTTCTAACTTATGTATAAGTTAGTATGATGAAAGTGCGCTATATGTTACGCAAAAATGTGTTAAGAGAAACAAGGTTCTAACTTATGTATAAGTTAGTATGATGAAAGTGCGCTATATGTTACGCCAAACAAATGTGTTAGAGAGAAACAAAGTTCTAACTTATGTATAAGTTAGTACGCTGTAATTGCGTTTTAAGTTACGCGATAATATGTTAGAGATCCTACAAAAATTTAAGTTTTGATAAATGTGTATTAACGTTATATGTTACGAAAATACCCTAAACAATTATGATAGATTTTAGTGCTATATGTTACACTACAAACCTTCAACAAAATAATGATAATTTTGAGCGTCGTATGTTACACTCAAACTACAAATGTTATATTTTTAGGTGCTATATGTTACACACTAAAACAATGATTAGAGTTAAGTAAACGTAGGTAGGATTGACTTACAACCACACGAAACTTAAACTCCACAAGAACGAGAATGATTTGATAGTAGGACCCCTCAATAAATATGGCCGTCGTCGCGTCGATCCCACGTACTGAACAATAAAACAAATAATATGGTTATGAATGAATGTTATATTGATATTCAGATATTTATGCTGCAAAACCTATGTAATTACACTAGGACACAAATGATATCATGTTTTAACGAAACAAATGACCAAAAATACGATTACGATGTTGATTTATCCTTCTCAAATTAGGTAGGTACCTACTCAAATGATAATTGATGAATGAAAATGATGAGATTTTCGGATAAATATGCTACAAATCCTTTGTAATTACATTAAGGGACAAATATTATGATGTTTAATGTTTGTTTATATGTGTGAAGTGCTTGATTATCGTAGATTATTTGTGGATGGCGCATGTAGGTAACAAGATGGACGACAAAGTTTTACAACTAAAATCTAGTACAAATCTGAAAATCCGGTTCGAAATGACCAAAAATGTCAGATAAAGTTAGCTTCGATAGCTCTGATAAAGTAGTGAACTGTTTAACACAGGATTTAGTTGTAAATATACACGCGTTTCTGACTAACCCAAACAAACTTTAAAGTGGATAGACATGGAATAAAGGAAAAGAGTGAGGACTTACTGGACTGGTAGACTCTTCTATGGCAATGTGTTGAAACTGTGGAGCACTTCACATTTGACTGCACTATAAAGTTTATTTGATAATGTTCAAAGTTCAGCGATCGACCGGCCGGTGTTTTACTTGTTGTTTTTCCTTCTCTGAATCTTTCGAATTTTTCTGTCTGACCGCTCGCTGCTAGTGTTGTTCTTGCGTCGTTTTGTTCGATAGGGAGGTGACGATTGGATATGGATTGTGTATGAAACGATGGAATGAGGAAATAGGATTTATTGTTCTAACAACTCTCCAACTTATTTTCGTACTTCATCAATTTATCTTACTAGAATTGAGCAATAATTTTTACAATAATTTATAATCATTACTATTTTCAATATAAAACGTCAACTTTGCTTCTGAACTGACATTGTCAGACATTGTCACACTATTTATCTTCAAATCAAATAATTTTCTCTTTTCAAACTAAGAAAAGGTTTTATACCTTATTTTTATTTTATACCTTATTATAATACCAGTTGTACACCATGGATATTTTTCAATTGAACAAACCAGAAATTATTTATGAACTTAGATTACGTAACGCAAATTTTCAACCAACTCAAACTGCCGTTGAATTGCGTGAAATCCTATCCAATACCCTATCAGAACCAAATACATATCCACCATCTTCATCAAGCCCCTATAATTTTACTCTCGATGTGGATGAAATAAAAAAATGCTTGGATATTATAGATATAACGATATCTTCCTATCCTACTAGGAAAGCAAAACTTGCACCTTATATTATTCACGTTCGTAACCGATTGTCTTTAATAGAAATCGACACCGAAAGTCCAACCCAAGATATTCAAATTTATAAATCTCTTTGGGATCAATTAAAAACACACGAGCAACACTTCCAAACTCTCGAATCACCACCACCAACATCTGTTTACCATTCAACAGTTTCTATTCAAGAAACCGCTATTCCTAATTCATTTTTTGATACTCTCACACAAACGTTATCAAATATTACTAACTCTCGACCGAACACAGAGATTAAAAAATTTACTTTTACTGGCGATGGCTGTCCCAGGGAATTCATCCTGAAAGTGGAAGAATTTGCAACTGCTAGAAATATCAGTCATAATACCTTATTCAACCACATTTACGATGTACTTTCAGGAATAGCTTTGGATTGGTTCAGAGCCAACAAAGATACTATTAGAGATTGGGAAACTTTTAAAACATCTTTGTTCAAATATTTTGAAATCACAGATTTATTTAAATCCTTCAACATACCCAAAGTACACTATACTCCACGCTATTGCCCACAAGTAAATACAGTTGAACGTTACAACAAAACCATCATTACCGCAATCGCTTCATTTGTCGATGACGATCATAGAACATGGGATATCCATCTCAGCAAAATTCAGTTTGCAATTAATTCGGCTGTGAACGAAACAACCCATTTCACGCCATCTTATCTAGTTTTCGGTCGTGAACTTGTCACATGCGGTTCTATCTACAACACCGACACAACAGAAGATGCCATTCTAGCACCTAAAGACAAATATTCTGAGAACATTGGTTTACTTAGCCCAATATTTTCAGAAGTCCAAGCTCGTCTCTACAAATGTCACCAAACTAATGCTCATTATTATAATAAACAACATCGACAATTAGAATTCAACCAAGGTGATATTGTCTGGAAACGGAATTACCCCATTAGCTCAGCTGATAAATATTTTTCGGCAAAATTAGCACCTAAATTTATTAAATGTAAAGTCACAAACAAAGTTTCACCTCTCATTTACGATCTATCGGACATGTCCAATAAACCATTAGGTCGTTGGCATGTAAAAGACATTAAACCTATTCCAAAATTAAGATAACTATTGATCACCGTATACTCTAATTTACCATATTTTCTTTATATAATTACTCATTGATTTATTATAATTTATTATTACTTTAAGCGTGACGCATGTCACTTAATCTCTTGATTTATATAGGTACTGTTTTTATATACATCTTCATCCTTTCGGCTAACCATTAACTACCATGTCAATACGTAATTTTGTACATATAAGATTATTATGTTTTATTATTTTTTTAAAAAACGACTAGTCGTATTTCCGGCTTTAGTCATTAGTCATTTTCTCTATGGAGCGGATAACAACTCCTTAAATAAGCCTATGTTATAGTAATCGTCGTATTTTTCCCTTTGGAGCGGATAACAACTCCTTAAATAAGCCTCTGTTATTTTCTCCCTAGTAGGTGGACTACAACCAACTTACTTATTACCTTATTAGTAATTACTTTTAACAAGTACTTACTTATTAAAGTCTCTAACGTGATTCAAATCTTATCTTCTGACCATATTAAGGTTAGTAAACTTGTACATTTTTAAGACACTTAACACCAACACTTACACATGACATTCATCACACACATAAAAACTAAACATGATCACCAAAAGCCAGCGGGTGGTGACTGGCATATTTAAATGAGCCTGCACTAATCTGGGTTAGTTTCATGAGAAACATCTTCTATTATATAAGATTTCTCTACTTGACTGATGCCTTAATTCAAACTTACAGAATTAAGACTTTGTTAGATACGACGGATGTTAGTATTTGAATGAAACCGAAACCAACCTAGTGTAAATTTCTCACTGTAAAAAACATTCGTTTACCCAAAATTCTATCATGCACTTCCATTTAATTAATTAATAGGTTATTACTTATATTGTATTTTTTATAAAATAAGTGACTTGTTTGTTGACTTGTTTGTTGACTTGTTTGTTGACTTGTTTGTTGACTTGTTTGTTGACTTGTTTGTTGACTTGTTTGTTGACTTGTTTGTTGACTTGGTTGTTGACTTGTAACTATCAACTTATCTTCCAAATTTAACTTATTGTAAAAACGACATCGTTAACATTACCTTATTTTTTTTACTTAACTTTTACATAACTTAACTTAACTAAAGATTAACTTAGTTTAACTTTAACTTAACTTAACTTTAACTTTCAAAAAAAAAATCCTTAAAGATTTTTTTTTGCGCCGGCCACCCCGGTATTGTAACGATGCCGTTTCCCTTCAGTCTCGTGGACGTTACAACCTCCACGATCGCTGGAAACTTCATGGTTTAACTGCTGGCCATTAAAAGTATTTTGTACTTGTTTTCAAATTTGATTCAATTCGATTTTTGTTTCGCATTGCATGCGCAGTTTTTTTGATTCAGTTCTACCAAAACCATCGTACTGAACAGTTTGTGAGCATTTTACCAGATTACCAGTTTAACTAGTATAACTTATGTGATGGTGTATTTTTAAATAGTCTAAATAACCAATATTGTAAGTTAAAACAGTTATAAGTAACAGGAACCCGTGTATCGGGGTAAGCATATCATACCTATTTACTTACCTATTACTATTAGATAATCTATTAACTAGGACTCTGTGTATTCATTTATTGTTATTTTGTTACAGTTCTTCTTTCCTACCTATACTTTTACCCTATTTAATAAACAAGTCACTGGATTGGCTGATCTTTTATTAACTATTCCACAACTACATCTACTCCTAAATATTGTGTGACGAATCCCGGCGCTCCGGCTCCTGTATTGCTGGCCAGCATCGAGATTCCGTTATATGGCGCCCGAACAGGGACAGATCTTTCTACTATGTTAGAACCATAAGAATGTTAAGAAATCTAGACTTTCAAAACTTAGTAGGACTAAACAATGTGTTTTAGCTATTGCGTAATAAGTTTGTATTTTAAATTAAGGATTGCTAGAATTTTGGTTCCCTAATAAATCGCAAATGTAAGGTTACTTATTCTTTAAAATATTATTGTTTTAGGATACATTTATTTTTATTTTTATGTATGCATAAGGTAAATATACAACGTGTTAATGAAAAAGCGCAAAACCTGAAATTAGTTTGTTCAGAATCCAGAGTAGAATCGATTCCACTAATAAAAAATAGGGGTAAAATTTTAACCAAAAAAATATTTTAATTACGCCATGTTTTATCATCACTTAACTCTATTATTGCGGCGGCACGCAAAGCGGCAACGTCACACTAGATTTCGCGTTATTACCATAGACTTTTTAATTTTGCAACAAAGACAAGAAACAAAAAATAGCCAATATCTTCGTAAACAATCCGCGAAAATTAAATTTAGTAATTTACATAATTCTTTTATAATTAAAATAAGTTGGGGTGTCTGAGTTTTCTCGCTTTTTAATTAACACGTTGTATATTTACCTTATGCATTCTCTCTCTCTCTCTTGTCGGTCCTTCATGTCTGAAGATCGTGATTATGGTGGGGTGTAAGTTTGGCGCGGACAAATTGTCTCCACTGGCCTCTGCCTGTAGCAATTTTGGCGACTGTGTAAAACATAGGTGTTTATGCATCTCTAAGTTTATCAGACCGTCTCGTCTAATAATGTTTTCTAGTCTATGAACATCATTTCATTTAAAATAAAATCTAATTATCTTAATATTTACATTTATCTCTGACATTGATTTCATCTGTTTAAACAAATAAGGCGTATTGCATGAAATGGTAAATGTTGTACAATTCTATGTATATCATTCATGTTGACTTTTGCTTTAAGTTAAATACCTATTTAGTGTTGCGATTCGTAGCCTATGTAGTACGGAATACTATTTTGACAAGTAATATTTAATACAAATAGTACATAGTACTACTAGATTTAGTATTTATAGAATCTGTTCTATGTTGGTAAGGGATTTTTGCCAATTATTTAATTGACTGTTATGGCCTGCGTAGTCCAGAATGGAGGTTATCAAAATGCGTTCTACTATAGGGTGTATCTCATGCAATATTGTTAGAAAAAGAAGAATGACTGGGCCTCGTAGCAGTACTCCTAAAATTAATTAGGGTGCTGACACGTATGAACTAGGTTGAGTCTACTCGAGAAGTTAAGCCGATTCGCAAAACGTGGAGCTTGGCTGGGTTGGGTTTACTCTTCTCATCCACGGATTGGCTGGTCATTTAAGCGTGTGTGTTAAGAACCAATAGAATTGTTTCAACTACGTAGCTTCGCGATTCTATTGGTTCATAACAAACACATTCCTCGCAACGCATCCTCGCACATCTCTGGTGGAAACGCACCCTAAGTCCTGGGACCTCCATCCCCTCACAGGTCATGCTATCTGTGCCGCTGTGAACGAATGGAACCTGGAGATGAGGGTTAGCTTTTATGTCCTTTCAATCAACTCTGCCGTCCGCCGTGTGTCTTCAAATAGTCCCTTCTGGCCTGCACAACTCATGATAATTGCTAGCTTATACTAGATTTTGTGAGGGTCCAATGTTTAGTATGAGTGAATCGTCCTCTTAAGTTTATTACCAATATAGCATCTATGTTGGACTAATTGCTAATGTTACCTAATGATAACAATTGATTTTAACAAGAGAACTTGACAAAGGTTCTTAAGTTGCTTTTGGCAAATACGACTGATTAATTTAACCTATCACTACTAATAAACACCGTTTTTTTTAACAGTTATTCAACTATTGATAAGTGCTATTTCACTTAAAACCCAAAGCATAATCCTACAAACCTAGCTGCAAGATATATTGCAAAGATAATTATAGACTATTTTATATAGTTCAATCTGAGTCTTGGGGGTGATGCCGCTTGATGGCTGTGGATATGTGCATTTTATATCACATCAAATATTACTAATCTACAAATATGTGGAGGCATCATAACCCTCAGTAACGCCATGTACCACACCTTACTCCACATTATATGGCGGTATGCTGCCCTTTTCCACATCAAACTATACAAATTAGTGATGGTATTCTGATGATAACAAATATGCCTTGTTCCTCAAACTTCACACTAGCTTTCCTGTAAGCGACCGGCCCATTGACTCGAGTATTATGTTAAGTCTTCCTGAATATAACACCTTGAATACGAGGTCCGTGATGAGTCCTATATTTAGCCGCACCAAGGTCTGCTTTTGAGAATATTTATCTACAATCAACATCAACATGATGTATATGTTGACAAGTCATGAAGTATCATGCTACCAATGATTTAGATTGAATTATTTCATTTTAATTAATAATAGTTAATCTACGTATTTAACTTTGTTGGAGCTGGGTTTGAGATCCTATGTCACACCACAGTGTATGACTGTCATGTTTAAATATCCTCAATCTTATTTCGGGGGAAGGCGCGAGCTGGTTGGCCTTCACTGGTCTGTGAAGGTGGGGTGAAGCTCGTTCAGACCACCTCCAAAGGGAATGCTCCTTTGAAGAAATACCTTATATTAACTTGATTCTTTTAACTATATTGATCGATTTTTGATTTCAGCTTTTCACTCAAATATCCAATTCGGCACTGTCTTTCATAATCATATTTATTATTTGTTTGGTACATACATAGAATAATATCTATAGTTCCGAATTCTATAATTTAGTTTCAACTCGTTATTTTTATTTACTTACTCCTAAAGAGTTACTTATTTAATTGTCTCTGATTTTAAGTTTTTGACTAGGTGAGTTACTTAGATAAGTATTAAATAGAATGTCTGATACAGTTTCACATTGCTATGTTCTACTATGCTTAGTAGGATCTCAATTAGGTCCAATAGAACCCATAATTTAGCACTCGCATACCTCGTAAAAGAATATTGAGTTAATACAGACGGTTCTACCACTATTAGAAGATCACAACCATTTGGCCATTTTATCTTCAAGTTAGTTGCATGTTCGACCATGTAATTTAAGTCGATATGTTTCTTCATATAGATTTGGGGTAGCAGATATTTTAACTGTGGAAGTTGTAAGAGGGGATCGTTACAAACTCCACTTTAACGCATCATCAGACGATAAAAAGGGAATTTTTTAACTCAAAGGTAGAAAGTCATGTCAAGGCCAATGCCATAGTTATCCTAGAATAGTCAACTCAGTCAAATCGATATATTCGTTTCAGACAAATGTTCCTCCTAATATAGATATAATCCTAATGTAGATCCAGATACTATTGTAGCAATACCCAAATTAGGTGTTTAATAGTGGTTTTTGTTGGTTTAAGAAGGTCTTTTATACATCATGTCTATGAGAGACAGCACAATGTTAAAGTGTGAGGGATACAAATATGGTGTGAATGTGTACCATTCGGCCCTTTTTTGCGTCAGGAAATTTATTTAGGTATTTCCAGGGCCCTGGGTTCGGGACACCTACAAAATTTGGGACTCTGGACTCCTGGGAAAACAGCGACCCCTACCCATTAGAACCTGACGGTGGTCATCTTCAGCGCGGGATGGAAGGGACCCGATTTCATTACCTACTGTTGGCACTGCTATGGTGTTCCAATAAAATAACGCGCTCAGATTTGTTTTAATTACAATTTATTTATTATATTTTCCAGAAATTCCCTGTTTTATCACCTCCCGTCGTGGAAATCCTCTCATGGTCATATCTGGATACAAATACTCCTGCAAAGGGTCAAAGACGTTTGGTACTATTAAGAAAAGTCGATGGCGCTGTTCCACTCATAGTGCTAAGGGCTGTCGCAGCATCGTCAGCACTATTGGGGATGACATCGTGAGGATAAGCGGACAGCATAACCATTAAAAGTCGATTCTGATGGAATCCATTAAATAAATATTACCTATTAATTATTAAATTTATCAAGAGCTTTAGTTTTTCTGTCAAGTTCCTTGAGTTTATATTATATATTAACGATTTAAGGTTCACATGATTTCCTGCTACTGGAATAAGGTGCTTAACAAGTAACTCAATTTCCTTTTGATAATAATTACTTGAATTGAACTTCACTTGAACTCATGAAGTGGAAAAAATTGAATATTTAACTTAAATGGGATAGATAGGAAACCACGTCACACTTTAAGTCAATGTTTCCTTCTCATATTCAGTTGTTATTGTAGTACACCCAATTTACTGTTGACATCTACTTCTTGGTGGTTTCAAGGTCTTGAATACATGATGTTAAAATATGAGGGACACATTTAGAGTGAAGTACACATTCGGTCCTAAATAACTTAGAGATGTACCAAGTACCACGGAGTAGGATGCCACGCTGTTGTCCAAACAGTAATGAATCATACAATATCTATTATTAGGTTAATTTTCACAATGTTTCATGATTGAACCGTTAAATAAATCTTACAAAAAATACTTTTCTTTCATTAAAAACACATAAGCAAGTTTAATATTGTGAGTGCTCAGTTTCAAGTGTTATAGTGTTGCGAAGATCGAAAATGTGTAAGGGCCCTATTCATTAGGACACCATGGTGGCGCCCACCAGGGCCCGATTCTGCTATTTCAAAGCCAATGGAATCGTAATTGAATGGCGTGATTTGAATTAGCAGAATCGGGCCCCTGGTCGCACATGTATAAAGTTGTACGGAGGGTATCTCAACTGGTATCTGATTGGTTGCGCAACCAAATCGTCGCCTGCCATCAACCGCTGGTGGCGCAACCATGGTTTCCTAATAAAATGAGGCCTTAAATTTCCTTTACCTACGCTAAGTTCATTCAATTTTTCAGAGAAACTCCGTTACATCACCTCCATTCGTGGAAAGCCGCTTCTTGTCGTATCTGGATACAAGTACTCCTGTATGGTTAAAGAGACCAAGACATTTGGTACCGTCTGGAAAAGAAAATGGCGATGTTCCACCCATAATGCAAGAGGCTGTCGCGCTCTCATCAAAACTGTAGGGGATGAAATCGTGAAGATATACGGAGAACATAATCATGAAAAGGTGTATTCTGATGAAAAAGCTTTAAATAAATAGTTTTTCACTTCTCATGCTCTAAAAGTACGCCAATATAGCCCTACGAAGCGGGACTAAAGTGACCACTTTAGTCCCTAGGGAGTAAAAAGTAATTAGTTTTTTAATTTCCTTCATGTGACATAGACAAACTCAAACAGCCAGTAAAAATATACTATTGTTATCTGTGGAGTGTGGACAGTCTTTATTGCGAAAATGTTGAGGGTTTTAGTTCCATGGTTTGTCCGCAAAAAAGGTGGCGCAATGTGTTTTAAATTGTTAATCTGTGGTTCAGTTCAGAAGAAAACAAACTGACCACGAAAATTGCAGAACTTTTGTCAAGTGTAAATTTGTTCGGTTTTGAATGTTTTTGTACTAAATTAACTATTTTTTTCGCACTCAAAGTGACAAGTACAGTTTGCACCTCGTGAATAAACGCCAACTTAATATACCCTCGGTTTCATTGACTCATCGCACGCTCGGGAGGCAAACCACCTCTGGTATATTATGGTTTCGTTTAGACCCTCGATATAAAATATACTATTATCTTTTCAAGAGCTTTAGTCTCTTCCGTCAAGATCCTTGAGTTTGTATATTAAAGGTGTAGCTCAGTTTTGTTAAGTGTTTTTTTTTTATGTTTTCATATCTCACTGACTGATTTCGTATGGTGATCTATGAAGACTGACCATAATCATTTATAACAATTTCATTATTCCTCTAGTTACGGAGGAAGACAGGTCAACATTTACAAAACCATTGCCGAATGGGTCTTATGTCAGCAGCATAAGGTGTAAGGCTTAACGTGAACGCATGGGTACTTTTTAGATAAGTATTTTTCTCAAAACCAAGTTTTTCAAGGCCTGGGTATGTATGGGCCTTTTCGGTGGCCTAATAGTATATCTAACACAGGTGTCAAGTATACTGATTTATCAGATTTAAACAAACGGAAACGATCATGAATTAAAGTATAATTAAAACAATTTTTACTGCAGTAAGAAAAATTGTGTACAAAATTTTTACCAATAAAATATAAAAAAAATGTTTACATGACTCCTTTTGACATGAACATTTTTTAAGAATGTCTTAAACTTGTGTCTTAAAACTCGTGAGTCTATTACGATATTACTTTATCGTTTATTAAAAATAACAATGTAATATATTCTAATGTTTATTTCAGGTGAACCAACTTTCGTTACTAGCACTAGAGGGATCCGGCTTATCGAATCGAATGGCTATTATTTTTCTATTCATATGAAAAAGCAGATAACTAAAGGTGTGAACAAAATTAGGTGGTACTGTCGTTCTCACCACTCCAATGGCTGTAAGGCCGTTATCCACACGGTTGATGACGTCATCGTTTCTATGAAGCCCGACCATAATCATTCGAGACTAGCAAAAATGGAATGATTTTCGTTTTTCAGTCTTGACATAAAGATGGCTGTTTTGTATTTGTTAATTAAATAAAAACTATAAATGTAACATAGCTCATTATTTGCTAAGACCGATCGTTGTTACCTTGTCATTCACAATTTTCCACAATTCCACGGAAGTCTCCTATGTTATGTATATTATGCATCTTTAATATTTGATTACTTTGTCAAGGGACTAAACGAAGCCACAATATACCAGAGCTCGGGGAGTCAATGAAACCGAGGGTATATTAAGTTGGCGTTTAGTCTTGAGGTGAAACTGTACTTTTCACTTTGAGTGCGAAAAAATAGTTAATTTAGTACAAAAACATTAAAAACCGAACAAATTTACACTACAAAAGTTCTGAAATTTTCGCGGTCAGTTTTTTCTTCTGAACCAGTCATAGATTAACAATTTAGAACACATGGCGCCACCTACTTTGCGGACAAACCATGGAACTAAAACTCTCAACATTTTCGCAATGAAGATGGTCCGCACTCCACAGATAATAGTATATAACCTGGCTGTTTGAGGTTGTCCATGTCACATGGAGGAAAATAAGAAAACTAATAACTTTTTACTCCGTAGAGACTAAAGTGGTCACTTTAGTACCGCTTCGTAGGGCTATATTGGCGTAGTTTTAGAGCATGAGAAGTGAAAATGTATATAAGAGTATTTAGTACCAAATAACGCAAACTTGTTTTTTGCCAAAATTTGAATGTGTTAAAAACAGTAAGTATGTGTGAAATTACAATAACTTCGCATTACCGAGTCTTGCAACGCACACAAAATAAGAGGTAACGGTGCGGTTTTGTAGTTAAAATGAAACAAGAAAGAGAAGAAACATGCCTTGAGAAATGGCATATCCGTAAACAGTCTATAGATACTCGTACCTCAAAAAAATGCGAGATTGAGAGAGATTATGGCATTTAGAGTTTTCAGACAATCATGATATAAGTGCAAGTGGTTTTATCATCATCATCCTATCATGGTCCACTGCTGGACATGAGTCTCCCCCATAGCGCCCTATCCTCAGCATGACGCATCCCGTTTCTGCCCTCAACCTTTCGCAAGTCATGTCCCCACCTTTTTTTTATGTTATCCGGGTAAAAAATGCATTACGCACTATCCAACTGCCTGGTTCGGGCAGTGGGGGAGTGTGGGACTCTCCGCCGGTGAAGCCGGCGGCATACCCACTAAAAAACACCCGGGTATACCTCGTCGCTCTAAAATAGGGCGACATGAAGCCTAATGGATTACCACGTCAGCCATTTATGGCTCCAATTAAGGTGCTTCAAAATGGGCGCGCCGACTTTATTTCTATGTATATGTAATTTTTCTAAGGCTTCTAAAGAATGCTTCAAAACCTAGCAGAAATTTTCACAATATGAAATCTTATCATCTAGTTGTTAAACAGGTAACAAAAATAATTTTCGTCGCTAGCCCAACGTTCAAATATATGTGTTGTGTTACAATCTGAGTGCTTAGTGCGAGTTGCACAATTAGATTCACCATCGCGTTTCGTGCCACCTAGCGGAAAAGATGAGCAACATTATGGCCGTTAGGTGGCACTGACCCGACGCCATACAAATTCGCGTTTACTCCCAAAATGCGATGGTAAAAACAATCGAATCTCTTTGTGCAACATTCACTAGGCTTTCTGTGACCAGATTCAGCCATTCTTTATCCCAAACGGGGTAGTCAGAGGTGAGTGGCTGTTGCCGTCACGGTGAACGGAACACTCAGAAGCCCACTTTTCACCAATGGTGTTATAACCCAACGTGGTAGGTGGTGAGCATTCCGCCGCTATCCGGGTTGATTTGGTTTTTTATCGATGTTTTCCATCGCCGGAGAGTTAGTCGGAAATTAAACAAAAGCCAGATTTGAACTCAGAAACACACGATCCGCGATCCGAGTTGGATTGTGATAATAAAGTGAAATAAGGTTGTCGTCTTTACAGGTCCAATATTCACGATATCCGCCCGAGGCCGGCGTCAGATGTCTTTAGACGGATACCGATACTCTTATCAACCGCGATGCAAGGGTAAAGCAATGATATACTGGTACTGCTCCTCACACCATGCGCGAGGATGTAAGGCTACGATCAGGACGATCGAAGATATAGTAGTGGCCAAAGCTCGCGCTCATAATCATGGACCCTTGAAACATGTTTAGAAGCAACTACACGTGAAGATGAAAGTACACAAGCCTGCAGTGGGCACGCCAGTAGCTGGCCCTTCGCAGCGAAAGCCAATCATATGGTGTAATATTTCCAGGATACAAAATTGATGATGGTTTTAGTGTGAATAAGCAAACATCTGGGACATAAAACAAAGCTTAAAATAGAACTCTAAAGTATGCAAAGCCAAAATTAATACGGGTCTGTCAGGGACTTAATGTTTAATTAATTAATATAAAATAAATATAAATATGCGCCAGACAGCACACCTCTTGTAATGGTCTCGAAGTAGGGATTAATATCTCTGTGTTACGAGGTACCACACAAGGAAATAAGCCAGGGGCGTCTCCCAGCACACCCAGACCCAAGTCAATTCAGAAAAGATCGTTTCCTGAATTGGCCCGACCGGGAATCGAAAAAAAAACACTACGGAAATCGAGGCAAGACACCGTGCTACAGCGCACTACGCCAATCGTGTCGTCAAATAATATAAAAAAAAAATTAATACTTAATACATAAGCAGATAATAACAGCTGGACAAAGAACAAATACCTATACCTATGCTCACCACATAAATGGGGTCGACCCTACGGCCTTTAGCACTATTGGCATCGATGTTTTTCGGTTCAAGACTACACCCTAGATTTTGTCACATCTCCTACTATAATATAGAAAAAAAATGTAGAATGTTATGTAGAAGTAGTATCAGTATTTGTTTTCGTATATAATTCGGATTTAGTTCTGTACAAACAAATGTGATTTGTCTAAGAACGTTGAAAAATAAAAAATAAAAAAATCCTCAAGAAATTGTTTAATTTTCTTCCAGTCGAGTAATATACATAGCATACAAGGAAAAGATAGTTAAAAATAAATGACTTCACTTTCTACCCTGGATCCAATAAAAATAGTAAAACTAAACCCGTGTCTGTGGGATGGATGAAATCCTCCACTTTCACAAACTTGCACTTGAGAAGTTTTTTTACATACTTTTTTAGTTAGGGTAGGAGGTCGGGCCGACAAATCGTTTCCGGTTTACTAGGCTGTATGGTACAATACCCAGACGTAACGGTGTGTAAAATAAAAATGTGAAGAATTTTGTCGTTGAAATATTGCTGACTCAGAGTGTCACAGAGTGGTGACTTTTATGTGACATATTTGATGATTTTTAACGAGAATTACGCGTTTTCAAGTCTAAAAATTCCAAAATATAATGTTATTCTTGAATATAATATCTACTTTTCGAGGATTATGGGCAATTTCATGGAGAATTTTGTAATTGAATTCGACTAACTTCGGTGCTACTTCGGTGCTACTTAGGTGCGGCTTATGTACTTTATACCAGCTTTCATTTTAATATTGCAAATGAAATAACAAATAGGTAGAGGAACTAATGCAGAAATAGGAATATATAAAAGAAAGCCACAATTCATAATAGAATTGCAGTTTTAAAAAACCACGCGCCGAAAAAAGAAAACGCCGGGTCTGTGAGATGGAGGATTTCATCCACCACAGACACGACTCTTCTGACAATTACGCTCCCACAGTTGAGAGGAAGCTGCACTTTTATGATACCAGAGTTCTGAATAGTTTTATCCAGAATCTGATCCTTCGCCAGTATCATCACATAATACCAGTATACGGTCTGAAATATTCAGGACTTAAAAAAAGACGTTACTTTTAAATGTAATTTCAGGATTCAGGACAGGATTTCTAAATTTTGTAATTCCAAGAAGGGTACCTGCTTCATTTTAATAAATGGTGTTATTAATTTTAAGAAACACTTTAAATGTACAAAATTTTATACTACATTGTGGAGGCTGAATTTAAGATGTTTTAAGGCTGATATTTCTGTTTCAGCCGAGTATGTTACATCGCAAAGAGGAAAAACGCTGTTAAAACTAAATGGCTACATTTTCTCTTCTTCAGCCCCTAGAAATGGTAAAATTCGATGGAAGTGTTCGACAAACTGCCATACAGGTTGTAATGCAGCATTATTCACTATCGATGAAGAAATAATTATAAAAAACGCTGTGCACAATCATGAAGCCCCAAAGAAAGTGAAAAATAAATGAAGAAATCTGCTCATTGCCTCATTCATACAATTTTCAACTGGTTAGGAACAAGTTCTACAAATTAAGTATGGTAAATTTTTATATTGTATCATTGTACCTGCTTCAACCATCAATTTATATCCCACATTTTTCAGAAATTAAATAAGTACTGTGCCTTTTTCAAAGTTGATTTTTTTGGTGCTGGAAATCTCGTGATCGGTAGTTATACATGATAATTAAAGCCTGAAAATACAGTGAAATAATTAAAAAAAGAAACATATATTTATATCAGGAACAATAATTATATGGTTTCAGCCATAACGAAAGGTGAAAATGCTAAAAACGTACGCCTTCTACTAAATCATTATTTTAAAAGAACAGAATAGATAGGTGGTGTAGAAATTATTGAGTTGTGCGACTAGAAGCTTTGGCTAAATATAGTTCAAAGAGTTCAATTTCAATCACAATGAACGATTTGTGATTGAAATTAACCTTCATAAACTTTCTCTAACCAAGTTTCTTAATATTTCAACTTCAAATAACTTTCAAGTTACACAAATTCATATTAATTATTAAGATTACATACAATCTATACAAACGTCCTTAAAATTCAATTTATACTATGATTATCAATTAATTTAATGTATGTTAAACACAAATTAGATATGCGCGGCGCGTCGCGGCGCTCTGACAGATAGCCCGCTTAGAACAACACGCCATTTTTGACACACGCACAGAGAGACGTGAGTTTACCGGCGAAGTCATTCAGTTTCAGTCACGCGGTCAGTCGCACTGTCAAAAACATTGAGATATTATTTGTACGTCAGATTTATAGTTTAATGGTCAAAAATGGCTTCGCGAAAATATTATTTGTGTTGCAGTTTATTTGGCTGTTTGAACACCACACAAAATTGTAATTACACGTTTTTTTCGTTACCAAATGATACAAAAAGGTAAGTAAAACTCAATTAGATTTACAAGTAAGTAGGGAGTATAAGTAGATAGGTATGTAAAACATTTCCGTAACTTATCTTATCATGCATTTGTAAAACAAAATATTCTCTTGTCGAGGCACGCTCGGCTGCCGCCGCCGAAGCTGTTACTTGCCTACTAGTTAGGCATAAGGCCTTTATGATCAAGCCCAATAAGCTAGCAAGTTGCACCGGGAGCCCGGTTTATTTAGCAGACGCCTACTGTGGGTAAATGACTTCTTATAATCTGGCGCAAAGGTTTATGAATTTAAAGACGTCGCTAGATTATCCTTTACCCGTTAGGAATGTTCAGTCAGAACGTAATTCTTTTCCCGTTCTGTCAGATCGGGCTTATCGGGCGAATATAGTAGCAACCCTAGGCGATCAGGCAAGTAAAGGAAAAAAAACGAGAGCTGTCCATTGTTTTGTGATGTTATATGTTAGTTAGTTATATGTATCAATGAAGAAATGAGTATAAAGAATGATGTATGTATGTAATCATAAACTCCTACAGAAAATAAAAATTAATTATAACATGTATTTTGCATTCTGATTAAATTTTTGAAATAAAGATTTTGGGGATTTACTTAGTTTGGTAAATTACATATGTCTGAAAAAATTGGTGCCCGTGGCTACAGTGCCACAGATCGAGTTAAGGACACAGCACACTATACCGGCACCGCAACAGCACAGCTGCTGCACGGTATCGCCTCGTATTTAGGCTAAGGCTAGCCGCCAGCGCGCTACCTACGCAGTCCACGCGCCGGCCGCGATGTGCAAGCTAGCAGTCCAGGCACCGGCCGGCGCGCGGTAAGCACGCGGTCCGCGCGCCGTAAGCTCGCGCTCTGCTTGCTTACAGCGTGCGAGTAGATTTGTATAGTAGTGCTGTACGCCCGCACGCTATTTTTGAAACAAAAAGTGTGGAGATTCACTTTTTTTTTTTTTTAATTCCTTATTTCTGCGCAAGCACCAATATAAGTAAGAATTCACATTTAAACTTCATAAGTTTGGCTTGGTGAAAAGTGAGAATACATTTTTATTCCACTGGCCGGCGCGCGGTAAGACGCGGTCCGCGCGCCATGAGCTCGCGCTCCGCTCGCTTGCAGCGCGTGGGCTGTGAGTCGAGTTGTATTGTATAGTAGTGGCAAGGGCGCTGACCGCCCGCCGTCGGCTTTGTCATATTGACATTGTAAAATGAATTAACGGACACACAATTCAATGCTCTAATTTGAGGACAAGTTTTTTGCGGGGTCAGAGCGGTGCCGTTGCCGTTTTAAGTCAAATGTCAATGTTGACTTGAAACTGACTGAGTTTATTGTTCCCTTAGTAATTCTTTTTTTCTTTATTCTAGTGCATTATGTTCTATCACAAAGGGGACGGAAGATGATAATGCTCGATGGTTACGCCTACTCCAGTGCTCAGAGTAGAAGTGTAAAGAAGGAGTGCCCTAAAAGGTGGGTGTGTGTTTCTCAGTCGCATTTCCGTTGCAAGGCTACTGTCGTCACGTATGGAGATGAAGTGCTTTCGAAGAATGATAAACACAACCATGGGAGATCATCGCAACGTTATCGAAAGCTTGAATAAAAGAAGTTGAAAAACTTAACGCCAATTTTAAAAGCCATTGTTTGGGGTGGATCGGAAACGTGGCATTTTCTGTAAGATTTTCGTGATCAAATCGCTGAATTACAATTATGGTAATATTTTTGTCTCTGTCATGTTCAGCACCTCGTTATTTTTTTGTTACTGTAACTTTTGACTGTGATTTTTTTCGTTTTTTCACACTTATTCAGTAAAATTGTAAATTTAATTGTAGGGTGACAAAACATAAAAATAAGTTAAATGGATGTACTTAGTGGAATGTGTACAGTGGAATGAATTAAAACTAAATAAAACAGAGTGTTTTATTATCAAGGACCTGTGGTGTGCAACATTTACAGAGGTTGAAAAGACTTGTCCATTTTATGTTTTTTGTACAGTGAATTTAAGATTTTTACCCCCGTATCCACAAACGCTAATCAAAAGTTGGAGACACCTCAAATGTATGCCGCCCTGTAACATGTTAATAGATTTATGAAAAGGACAGCTTAACATGTAAGGACTGCTCAGCTTTGATTGACGTTTTTGTATTCGGCGTTAGAGTACCCAAAATCCGGACTTCGAACTAAAAGTTGGTATGTTTTTTCGTAAAAATACACAAATCCGTAGCTTACCTGTAGCCCCTTCGCAGCGAAAGCCAATCAAATGGTTTTAGGTGTAAATACTCGTAAATAAACATCTGGTACATAACACCAATCCTAAAATATGACTCTAAAGCATATAACCATACAATTACTGTGGGTCTGTCAGAGCTTAATATTTGTAAATTAATACAGATAATAACAACTAGACAAAGAACAAATACATATGTACCACATAGCTGTTTTTCCTGGGTGGGGATCGACCCTACCGCGGCCTTCGGCACTATTAGCATCGTTGTTTTTATGTTTTTTCGGTTCAAGACTGTTAAACCATAGTTTTTGTTACATCGTAATACTATAAATTATTTATTTAAAAAATGGCTGCTCACAGAACAGGTCCAACATGCCAACAGGTTAAATTAAAATACAAATACAATACAACTATTACAATACCATTATTACAATACCATTTTAATACAATCAAAATCAAATTACAATACAATTACTATACAATTAAAATACAATATAATTCAGTTCCAACATCGATATATTATTCAAAAATCAAATTAAATCAATTCAATGTCAAAAAATATAAATTAATAAATTATTTACACAAAACTATATAAAATGCATTGTAAAGATGTTTCAAACTGTCAGCAAATATGTCAATGTGATCGTGCTGAGCAATTATGTCACCAATCAAGCGCAGAATGCGAGTGGTAGGCGCGTGCTGGCCAGAGCAGGAGCCGTGGCGCAAATGTGCCAATTGTATCCCGCGGAATACGCCCGGGAACCATAACTCCAACTCTTTCCAGGATTTCTGGACAGTCTATTTCATTATGCAACACAGGCAAATAATGTTTCACTGCCAAAAGGAATCGCCGTAGCTCGAGTGTTTCCAAGTCTACCATTCCCGAAACAAATTTGGAAGGGTACAAATAGGGGTCAAAATAACAGCATTTTTTGTACAGCCAGCGCGAATATTGCCGTTGGACAGTCTCTAACTTGCTTTTATAGGAATCCCAGATGATGGCACCATATTCCAGCTTGCTCCGAACGTAGGCATTATATAAGACTTTCGCCACCATTGCGTCTCCAAACTTACCAGCAGTTCTCAAAACGGTGCTGGAATGACCTCCCCAACAATGTGCGACCTGAAAATAGTCTAGAAAAGCTTTGAAAAAGCAGCTCATATCAAAGCAAATTTCAGACCCACAATATAGCCAATGTCTCACCTCCGGTTTGTTCACGACGCGATGCGCTGGGTGGCTCTAATATATTATGATCAACGTCATTCTTGGTTTTCTTGTCACGTTTTCCTGGTTTTTTTCCTTCTTTTTTAACTCTGCCAGGGATTCACTGCTGTTATTTCGTTTAATTTATGTGGTTGCACGCGGTTACGATTCAACGTGGCATTCAAAAGTCATTGGTATTTGATTTTGGTATCTGTCCTGTCACTCTGTCATTGTGACAGACAGCTACAGACTTACCACAGATTACACACTACAACAGTTTCTATGTTAGGGACACACTACATTACACTACACTTGAATGTTATTAATAATTTTTACTTTACGATACATGGCCACAGATTATGTCCTTAAATATTTAATGCTCAGACTTAATTATTTGTTGTTCTAAAATTTTTTGTACACTGCACAGTGCACATTATGTTTTTAAGTACCTAGTTCAATTAGTTTTTAATACTTTAAGGCTCGAAGACCACATTAGCAGGCCCTTCCAGAATACCAGCATCTCTGCCGTGCTTGCACTGCTGTGGCACATGCTGAGGCAGGGTCCTGATTGTTCCCTGCGGTTAGGGGACGAGAATACTACCGAGGTATCCCTGCCTGTCGTAAGAGGCGACTAAAAGGGCCCTTGGGGTCGCGAAGCGCACGCGGGGGGGCCTGCGTGTGTTTCGGTTTGCGATCCCGAGGATGACGGTAACGCCTGTCTTCGGACACAGTGGTCCGTGTTATCGTGCACTGCGCGCCGCAGGGTCCTGCGAGGAGTCTCTCCCTCGTTGGGGATCCCGGGTCCCTTCCATTCTGCACCGAAAATGAACACCGTCAGGTTTTAGTGGGTAGGGGTCTCTGTTTTCCCAGGAGTTCCGAGTCCCACATATACCAGGTGCCCGAACCCAGGGCCTTGGGAATGCCTAAATGCATATCCTGAGGCAAAAAAAAGGGTCCTGATTGGCCTACTACATCTTCGTTAGTTTTTATTTCTTGTTCTGTTTATATTCACTTTGTACCCTCTAGTTTAAACTAAATTATGTTTGGGTCAATAAATTCCCTTTTTTTTCTTTCTTTCATAGCAAAACCAAGAAACCTATTCGCCTCCTTACATATTGTTGTCATGTGTTTGTGGAAATCCAATTTGAAGTCTAAAGTTAAGCCGAAGTCGCGTACTTCACCAACTCTTTCCAGTGGAGCGTCAAATAAAATATGGGTTGCGTTTATTGGGCAACGCTACCGCGACATGGTGATCATCTTACATTTGCCATCATTAAATGAAAGATGATTTCCTCTACTCCACTGTGATACCGCATCAACATCCCTCTGCAAAGCACTCACATCCGCTGCATCACTGATACCCAGACTAAACTTCAAGTCAATAGAGAGCAAGAGGCACCTGGCAGAACTCACCACATGAGGTAAATCGTTGATGAAGATCGGAAAAAGTGTCGGTCCAAGCGTACTACCCTGACTTATACCCGATCTTGTGTAGCAGACATGTGATTCGTACCCATAATAAATGAACTACACTCGGTTCCAAAAATTAAGGGTCAGTCACAAAAATTGAAATACCTCTAGAACTGTATAAGTTAGATCAATGAAATAAAAAACAGAATAAAGACTGTTTAGTTGCGCTTCTAATAACATATTATTTAAACTGGTTGATGGAAAAAACTTCATTTGAAAAACAAAATTTTAAAAAATGCCTATTTTTAACAACAACATTTTTGCTTCATGTCATTATGGATGCTTTCCATTTCTATTATGTCACAAAAAATAATATCGTGAACGTCTTCCACGTGCATAAAATTATTCTGTGATGTGAAACATGGCAGTCACGCTAGAGGAATGTACCAGAATCCTAACCCTTTTTGGAACTTGGGAGGAGCCAGCGTGAAACAGCCAGAAACATTGGTGCGTCTTAGTCGACTGTTCAGCGGGTAGTCCAGCGGTACCATGAGACCGCAACACACCTTAGGAGACCAGGAAATGGCAGACCAAGATGCACAACGGCTAGGGAAGACAGACAACTGGTGGCTACAATGCTCCGAAATCGTTTTCAAACTGCTGTTGGTCTAAAAACTCACTTTATTCGCTTTGGAGGTGGCAATTTGAGCGCTCAAACAGTAAGAAGACTTTCTTGCTGTAGCAAATTTGATACCATTGAGCTCCTTTGGAGCCCCTAAAAATAGTAAAATTCGATGGAAGTGTTCGACCAACTGTCATATTGGTTTCAACGCAGTATTGTTTACTATCAATGAAGAAATGATTATAAAAAATGTGGTACACGAAGGAAACACTAAAATATACCTAATAATATACCTATTTTTTACATCTCACGTTTAAGTATGTATGTAGGTAGTTACAAACCTACATTGGCTGACACCGACTCCAACAATAACAATAATTGCACCTACATTATATTATCGTATACAATTTACAAGAATACGAAATTATTTTTATACAGTATATTATCGTATAAAATTTACAAGAATACGCAATTATTTTTTTACTTTTTAGTGTTTTGTTTGGAATAGTTTTTTTTAAGTAGGTTTTTTCTGTTAAAATTTTTGTTTATTTCTTGATTTTCAGTGAATAGTTGTTGTTTATTTTATACGTCGCAAAAGTGTCGTTCATTTACTCCTAAGAATTGAAGAGTTCAGTTACTTTGTCATGGATTCCATAATCAGAACCTAACCAAACTCTCATCAAACTACCTCTAAAGTATATCCTTTTCAATAAAAAAAGAAACAGCGAGATCGGTTGACGTGTTATTGAGTAATTCGTCCATTTGTCGCGCATATAGTTTTTCTAGATTTAAGACTTATATGGTTTTCTCATAGATGCCACTGTCAGAACTGGACCAAATTAAAATGGGACCACGCGAGAAGCACCAGCTTTCAAATAAAAAAAGAATGATCAAATCGTTTCACACAGTCGAAATTTATGGGGTAACAAACAAAAAAAAATGCAGTCGAATCGAGAACTTCCTCCTTTTTTGAAGTAGGTTGAAAATGGTGTACACAATCATAAACCCCTACAGAAAATTAAAATAAAATAAAACATGTATTTTGAATCTTGATATTTAAAAAAAAATATAAAGTGTGGGCATTTGTTTTTACGTTTTGAAGTTAATTCCTTATATCTGCTACAGGCACCAACTTAAGTACCCACATTTGAACCTCAGGCTTTTGACTTGGCCAAAAATAAGAATTAATTGGTGCCCGTGGCTACAGTTCGAGTTCAAGTTCGCTGTTGCACGGCATCACCTCGTATTTAGGCTACGCCAGCGTACTTACTACGGGCCGTCCGCAAAGTGCAAGCTCGCAGTACAAGCGCCGGCCGCGAGGAGCAAGCTCGAACTCCGGACACTGGCCGGCGCGCGGTAAGCACGCGGCGGGCTGTAAGTCGAGTTGTATAGAAGTGGCAAGCGCGCTGACCGCCCGCCGTCGGCTTTGTCATATTGACATTGTAAAATAAATTAAAGGACACACAATTAAATGCTCTAATTTGAAGACAAGTTTTGCGGGGTCGCGGTCGGAGCGGTGCCATTTGCGGCGCCGTGATAATGTGCGGTTTTTTACGTAGTTTTTAATATTTAAGATAAGATATTTTGGCATGGTTTTAATATCAAATGTCATGTTGACTTTAAAGTGACAATAGCTCGTTGTTCCATTAGAAAACTTTTTTTTTATTCCAGTGCATTATGTTCTATCAAAAAGAGGACGGAAGATGATAATGCTCAATGGTTACGCATACTCCAGTGCTATGAGTGAAAAAAGAAGTGTAAAGAAGGATAGGAGCACGAAAAGGTGGGCGTGTGTTTCACAGCCGCATCTTCGTTGTAAGGCTTTTATCGTCACGTATGGAGATGAAGCGGTTACGAAGAATGAAAATCACAACCATAAAAGACCATCGTACCGTTATCGAAAGCTTGAATAAAAGAAGTTAAAAACTTAATGTTAGTGAGCCTTCGTTTGGGGTGGATCGGAAACGTGGCATTTTTTGTAAGATTTTCGTGATTATATCGCTGAATTACGTATGGTAATATTTATGTCTCTGTTGTGTTCAGCACCTCGTAATTTTTTTGTTACTTTAACTTTTCACAGTGAATAGTTTCTTTACACTTATATAGTAAAAATTTAAGATTTTATTTTAGGGTGACAAAACTTAAATATGAGTTAAATGGATACATTCATTTTTTTACTGAATGAATGTACATTAGTGAACATTGGAATAAAATAAAGCTTAATTAAATCGTCTGTTTTACTATCAAGGACCTGTGGTAAACTGTGGTGCCAGATTTGACGTGACAGTACAAAATTAGCGCTACCTTTTTCGAAATTACAATTAGTCCACGCAGGACCCTATGCTATGGCAATTAAAATTTATAACAAATTGCCAGAAAATATAAAAAAAGAAGATAAAATACCTACGTTCAAGAAAGAGCTAAGAAAGTTTCTAGTGCATAAATGTTATTATACTTCGCAAGAGTTTTTCAGCTAATACCTACTTTGATTTATTGTTCTTTGTAGTAATTGTGTTTTAGTGACATCCGTTTTTTATTTAATTGATGATAAAATTATGATATAATAATATAATGAATAATATAATAAATAACTTGCAATTCATAAATTCAATTCAAAAAATTTGGACCGACTTGGTGTAATGGTTAAGAAGTTGGCTACTACACCAGAGGTCGCGGGTTCGATCCCCGCACAGTACAAACATTTGTGTGCATGAACATGTCTGTTTGTACTGGTCTGGGTGTCTCCTATGTATAATAAGTATGTATTTACAAAAAAAAAATGTATTTAAGTATGTTTATCCGTTGTCTAGTATCCCATAACACAAGCTTTAATTAGCTTACTTTGGGGCTAGATGGCGCTGTGTGGAATAATGTCCAGGGATATTTATTTATTATTTTATTTATTATTTATTCAATAACATAAATTAATTGTAATAATTCATTAATTTAGCATAGAAAAGATGTGATATTCGTAGTTGTTTAAGTAACATTATTAAGTAAGATATTTTTATTTTGCTGTGCCCTATAAGGGTCCATGTTTGAAACTTTTACAAACACCACCACCATGTATGTACAACATAGAAGTGCAATAAACATTTGAACATTTGAACATTTACAGAGGTTGAGAAGACTTGTCGGTTTTATGTTTTTTGTACAGTGATTTATGATTCTTAGAGTACCCAAAAACTTGAGAAGACTTGAAGATCCGATATAATTTTTATTCCTTTTCTTTCTATAAAACTCCCCAGCAATGTTCGCCTGCTTGTCCAATGTCCTCTGGCTTCGATATGTTTCTATTTATATAAACAATTCCATATTTTTCAAGTATTTTCTAGTTCAAGCAGATATACATTTTGATACTACTGAAATACCGAATGACTCAGTTGTTTGTAACAAAAGCAATGTAAAATAACTTATTTTGAAAAATAGTTACCAGTTACTCTTTTTATAATATGTTTGTTTCTTGCCGGGCCTTCACAGACAAGAAGAAATCTTTCCGACTCCGGTAGTAGATTCGCATTGTATTCATGAATTGTATTTTCAATATGTTTGTAGTATATTTGTATGTAAAGTTAAAGTTCTATTTTCTAGTTCTAGGTAATTAGATTTGACACTTACAAATTACTCATATTATAGTGTGGTCTATTTGAATACATTTATTTTTCACTTTAATAGCCATTATGATACAAAGTTGATTTTAAGAATAAGATTAGAAAAATATAAATCAGTATTATTACTTAGTGGAAACTTGATTCTATTTTTGAAATGAAAAGTGTGGGGATACACTTTTTTTTTTTTTTTTTTTAATTCCTTAATTCTGCACAAGCACCAATATAAGTAAGTACTCACATTTAAACTTCATAAGTTTGGCTTGGTGAAAAATGTGAATACATTTTTATTCCACTGGCCCGCGCGCGGTAAGCACGCGGTCCGCGCGCCGAAAGCTCGCGCTCCGCTCGTTTACTGCGTGCGGGCTGTAAGTCGAGTTGTATAGTAGTGGCTAGGGCGCTGACCGCCCGCCGTTGGCTTTGTCATATTGACATTGTAAAATAAATTAAAGGACACACAATTAAATGCTCTAATTTGAAGACAAGTTTTTTGCGGGGTCTGAGCGGTGCCATTTGCTGCGCCGTGATAATGTGCGGTTTTTAACGTATTTTTGGTATTTAATATGTTTTGGCATGGTTTGAATGTCAAATGTCATGTTGACTTTGAAGTGACAATAGCTCGTTGTTCCATTAGATTCTTTTTTTTTTCTATCACAAAGGGGACGGAAGATGATAATGCTCAATGGTTATTATGCCTACTGTAGTGATTTAAGTGAAAGTAGAAGTGTAAAGAAGGATAGTACGAGTAGCACGAAATGGTGGGTGTGTGTTTCACAGCCGCATCGTTATCATTATCGTTGTAAGGCTTTTATCGTCACGTTTGGAGATGAAGTGATTACGAAGAATGAAAATCACAACCATAAAAGACCATCGCACCGTTATCGAAAGCTTGACTAAAAGAAGTTAAAAACTTAATGTTAGTGAGCCTTCGACTGGGGTGGATCGGAGTTTTTGTAAGATTTTCGTGATTATATCGCTGAATTACTTATGGTAATATTTATGTCTCTGTTGTCTCTTTAACTTATGACAGTGAATTTTCTCGTTTCTTTACACTCATTTAGTAAAAAATGTAGATATCATTGTAGGGTAACTAAACTTAAAAATGAGTTAAATAGATACGTCCGTTTTTTTAATGATTTCTACTTAATGAATGTACATAGTGAACAGTGGAATAAAATGAAGCTTAATAAAATCGTCTGTTTTACTAAAAGGGACCTGTGATGACCTGTGGTGCCAGATTTACAGAGGTTGAGAAGACTTGTCGGTTTTATGTTTTTAGTACTGGTATTTATGATTCTTAGACTACCCAAAAACTGGACCTCGAACTGTAAGTTATTATGTTTTTTGAATGTCCAACGATTTACTGTACTGTATTTGAATAGGATGTCGGTTTATTTTCCTTTTTAGAGCTTACACGCACTCATGCATTCAACATGCACGAATTTAAAAAAAAGGCACACCCAAGTTCCAATATTTTTCTTCTTTCTGCAGGTTTGCAAGATTCTGCAGAAGGTAATTCGTTCGTGGTAATTTTCGAAGCCATTTCAAGGAAAATGTTCTTTCCTGGTTAAGCTCATTTCTCTTCGACTTGGTAAGTTAATAAAGAAAACTGACACATTAGGGGCGAGGATGATCCTTACGTAATCCACAAGACACAATTGCAAGTCAAAAAAGTTACAGTGTGGCGCGCGTTCTGTTCAGGTGGGGACCTTAAGTTTTTAAAAAAATTAAGGTCAGCCGCGTACAGACAATAGTGAGTGCTATAGGTGCATGATAATTGATGAATTATAGGACCAAATTGAGGATATCAATGTGAAAAAATGGTTTCATTAAGAGGGTACAACATGCCACACATCAACTGAAACGTTGGAAGTTTAGCAAATAAAGACTTGAGAACACATGAATTCAATTCAGGGTAAAGTTAACTGGCCGCCAAGATCATGTGTTTAACGCTGTTGAGACTTTTTTCTGTGGGGTCTTCTTTAAAGTTGGGTTTAAAATGGACTAACCTTCATCGTTAGACCACCCGAGGACTAACATCCACCGAGAAAAGCATTATAGCCTTGATAAATCCCGAAATTTGCAAAAATGGCTTTGAAAATTACCTCCTCCAGAATGTCCAAAGGCGGAAATTTGACTGTGGCTATTTTTAACCTAATTCAAAAAAGGAAGAGGTTCTCAATTCGACCGTTTGTTTTTTATTTTATGTTTGTTACCTCATTTTGCGACTGGGTAAACCAATATTGATCATTCTTCTTTTAATTGAAAGCTGGTGTTTGCCGGGTGGTCCCATTTTAATTTGGTCCAGTTCTGACAGGGGCATCCATGAGAAAACCATATAAGTCTTAAATCTAGATAAACTATATGCGCGACAAATGGACGAATAACACAATATCACGCCAACCGATTTCGATGCTTCTTTTTTTATTGGAAAGGATATACTTCAGGGGAGTTTGATCAGTTTCTGATTATGCGATCCATGACCAAGTAACGGAACTCTTCAATTCTTAGGAGGAAATGAACGGTACTTTCGATGTATAAAATAAAAAATTTAACAAAAGAAGAACCAACTTCAAAAAAAACTTCCAAAACAAAACATTAAAAAGTAAAAAACAATATTGCGTATTCTTCTTAATAATGTAATGTAGGTACAATGATTGTTATTATTGGAGTGGGTCTCAGATCATGTGGGTTTGTAACTACCGAAGTACATACTTAAACGTGAGATGTAAAAAATAGGTATATTGTAGTGTTTCCTTGGCTGACTGTTCGAAATTATTCATTAGAATGTGATCTTTTTGAATAAAAATATTTTTGACTTTGAGAGCCATTATAATACATAGTTGATTTTAAGAAAAAGATTAGAAATACATAAATCTGTATTATTACTTGGTGGAGACTTGATTCAATTACGAGATAAAAAGTGTGGGAATTCACTTAATTTCTTTTGAAAAAATCCTTATATCTGCAGAAGCACCAATATAAGTTAGTAGTACCCACATTTAAACCTCATAATTTTGGCTTGGTGAAAAATGGGAATACATTTTTGTTCCATTTTTGTTCCACTACGGACCGCGTGCTTACCGCGCGCCGTAAGCTCGCACTC
Source organism: Udea olivalis (assembly GCA_947369235.1). Lineage (NCBI taxonomy): Eukaryota > Metazoa > Arthropoda > Insecta > Lepidoptera > Crambidae > Udea > Udea olivalis. The sequence continues at coordinate 4,866,382 of OX376349.1, read as the reverse complement.
TGCTCGCTTGCAGCGTGCGGGCTGTGAGTCGAGTTGTATAGTAGTCGCAAGGGCGCTGACCGCCCGCCGTCGGCTTTGTCATATTGACATTGTAAAATATATTAAAGGACACACAATTCAATGCTCTAATTTGAGGACACGTTTTTTGCGGGGCCGGAGCGGTGTTATTTGCCGCGCCGTGATAATGTGAGGTTTTTTACGTAGTTTTTGGTGTTTAAGATGTTTTGGAATGGTTTTAATATCAAATATCATGTTGACTTTGAAGTGACAATAACTAGATGTTCCATAAGAAATCTTTTTTTTTATTACAGTGCATTATGTTCTATCACAAAGGGGACGGAAGATGATAATGCTCAATGGTTACGCCTACTCTAGTGCTACGAGTGAAAGCAGAAGTAAAAAGAAGGATAGTACGAGAAGCACGAAAAGGTGGGTGTGTGCTTCACAGCTGCATTATTGTTGTAAGGCTTTTATAGTCACGTTTGGAGATGAAGTGATTACGAAGAATGAAAATCACAACCATAAAAGACCATCGCACCGTTATCGAAAGCTTGAATAAAAGAAGTTGAAAACTTAATGTTAGTGAGCCTTTGTTTGGGGTGGACGGTAACGTGGCATTTTTGTAAGATTTTCGTGATTATATCGCTGAATTACTTATGGTAATATTTATGTCTCTGTGGTGTTCATCACCTCGTAATTTTTTTGTTACTTTAACTTTTGACAGTGAATTTTCTGGTTTTTACACTCATTTAGTTAAAATTTAAAATTTTATTGTAGGGTGACAAAACTTAAAAATGAGTTAAATGGATACATCAATTTTTTTATGATTTTTACTAAATGAATGTCAGGTGAACAGGGGAATAAAATAAAGCTTAATAAAATCGTCTGTTTTACTATTAAGGACCTGTGGTGACCTGTGGTGCCAGATTTACAGAGGTTGAGGCTTTATATTTTTTGTACAGTTATTAATGATTCTTAGAGTACCCAAAAACTGGACCTCGAACTGTAAGTTAGTATGTTTTTTGAATGTCCAACGATTTACTGTACTGTATTTGAATAGGATGTCGGTTTATTTTCCCTTTTAGAGCTCACGCACTTATGCATTCAACATGCACAAGTGCGGATTTAAAAAAAAAGGGGCGCACCCAAGTTACTAAATTTTTCTTCTACCTGCAGGTTTCCAAGAAGAGATTAGAAGGTGGGTGTATTATAAAGGATGATCCAAAGTGAACTTCCGAACTTTTATTTAAAAAAAAACATACAACGCGCAGTTTTTTTTCTGTTTTTTTTTACTGATGTAATATTTTGTGTATTATATTTATTATGAAGAATAGCCACATTCAAATTTCCGCCTCTGGACATCCTGCAGGAGGTAATTCGTACGTGGTAATTTTTGAAGTCATTTCAAGGAAAATTTTCTTTCCTGGTTACGCTAATTTCCCTTCGACTGCGTAAAACAAAACCGACACATTAGGGGCGAGGATGATCCTTACGTTATACACAAAACACAATTGCAAGTCAAAAAAGTTACAGTGTGGTGCGCGTTGTGGTCAGGTGGCGTGATTTTACCTTAACTTTCTAAAACAATGAAGGTCAGCCGGGTACAGACAATAGTGAGTGCTATAGGTGCATGATAATTGATTAATTTTAGCATCAAATTAAGGATATCAATGTGAAAAAAATGGTTTCATTAAGAGGGTGCAACATGCCACACATCAACTGAAACGTTGGAAGTTTAGCAAATAAAGACTTGAGAACGCATAAATTCAAGTCAGGGTAATGTTAACTGGCCGCCAAGATCATGTGTTTAACGCTGTTGAGACTTTTTTCTGTGGGGTCTTCTTTAAAGTTGGGTTTAAAATGGACTAACCTTCATCGTTAGACCACCCGAGGACTAACATCCACCGAGAAAAGCATTATAGCCTTGGTAAAACCCGAAATTTGCAAAAATGGCTTCGAAAATTACCTCCTGCAGAATGTCCAAAGGCGGTAATTTAACTGTGTCTATTTTTAATTATTGCGAACTCTTCTTAATAATATAATGTAGGTACAATGATTGTTATTGTTCGAGTGGGTCTCAGTTAATGTAGGTTTGTAACTACCTAAGTACATACTTGAACGTGAGATGTAAAAAATTGGTATATTGCTAGGTATATTGTAGTGTTTCCTTCGTGTACACCATTTCCTTGGCTGACACCAAGTCCAACAATAACAATAATTGTGCCTACTTTATATTATTATCGTATAAGTTTAAGAAGAATACGAAATTATTTTTTTACTTTTTAGTGTTTTGTTTTTGTTTTTTAAGAAATGCAATTCACTAAATATTACATCTTTAAAGAAAAGACTGAAAAATTGCGCGTTGTGTGTTTTTTAAAATGAAAGTTCGGAAGTTCACTTTGGATCACCCATTTTCAGCTATAAGGTACCTAAAATAGAGCCACTCTTTGAAATGAAATTAAGCTGCAAATAATTTGGTATCCTACTTGAATGTATTCATCGTTAAGTTTTTCATTTAGCCTTGGCGATTTTCTCTCATCCCATATCATTTTTATTCCTTTTCTTTTTATAAAACTCCCCAGCAATGTTCGCCTGCTTGTCCTCTGGCTACAATGTTTCTATTTTAATGAACAATTTCATATTTTTTGAGTATTTTCTAGTTCAAGCAGATATACATTTTGATACTACTGAAATACCGAATGACTCAGTTGTTTGTAGCAAAGTACTTAAATACAATGTGAAATAACTTATTTTGAAGAAGAGTTACCAGTTATTCTTTTTATAATATGTTTGTTTCTTGCCGGGCCACAGACAAGAAGCAACCTTTCCGTCTCCGGTGGTAGATTCGCATTGTATTTATGAATTGTATTTTTAATATGTTTGTAGTATTTTTGTATGTAAAGTTCTGTTTTCTAGTTCTAGTTAATTAGATTTAACTGTTCGAATTTACTTATTATAATGTGGTCTATTTGAAGAAAAATATTTTTGACTTTGATAGCCATTATAATACATAGTTGATTTTAAGAAGAAGATTAGAAATACATAAATCTGTATTATTACTTAGTGGAGACTTGATTCTATTTTTGAAATAAAAAGTGTGGGAATTCACTTAATTTTTTTTTAAATTTCTTGTATCTGCAAAAGCACCAATATAAGTTAGTACCCACATTTAAACCTCATAATTTTGGCTTGGTGAAAAATGGGAATACATTTTTATTCCACTGGCCGGCGCGCGGTAAGCACGCGGTCCGCGCGCCGTAAGCTCGCGCTCCGCTCCCTTGCAGCGTGCGGGCTGTGAGTTGAGTTGTATGGTAGTGGCAAGGGCGCTGACCGCCCGCCGTCGGCTTTGTCATATTGACATTGTAAAATATATTAAAGGACACACAATTCAATGGTCTAATTCGAGGACAAGTTTTTGCGGGATCGGAGCGGTGTCATTTCCCGCGCCGTGATAATGTGTGGTTTTTTACGTAGTTTTTGGTGTTTAAGATGTTTTGGCATGGTTTTGATATCAAAAGCCATGTTGACTTTGAAGTGACAACAGCTCGTTGTTCCATTAGAAATCTTTTGTTTTTATTACAGTGCATTATGTTCTATCACAAAGGGGACGGAAGATGATAATGCTCAATGGTTACGCCTACTGTAGTGCTTTGAGTGAAAGTAGAAGTGTAAAGGATGATAGTACGAGTAGCAGGAAACGGTGGGTGTGTGTTTCACAGCCGCATTATCGTTGTAAGGCTTTTATCGTCACGTATGGAGATGAAGCGGTCACGAAGAATGAAAATCACAACCATAAAAGACCATCGTACCGTTATCGAAAGCTTGAATAAAAGAAGTTAAAAACTTAATGTTAGTGAGCCTTTGTTTGGGGTGGATCGGTAACATGACATTTTTGTAAGATTTTCGTGATTATATCGCTGAATTACGTATGGTAATATTTATGTCTCTGCTGTGTTCAGCACCTTGTAATTTTTTTGTTACTTTAACTTATGACAGTGTATTTTCTCGTTTCTTTACACTCATGTAGTAAAAATTTAAAATTTTATTGTAGGGTGACAAAACTTAAAAATGAGTTAAATGGATACATCCATTTTTTTAAATGATTTTTACTAAATTAATGTACCTACATAGTGAAAAAAACGTGTTATTTTTGTAAGATTTTCGTGTTTATATCGCTGAATTCAAATTAAGGTAATATTTATCTCTCTGTCATGTTCCTCGTTATTTTTTATACAGTAACTTTTTACAGTGAATTTTTCTAGTTTCTTCACACTCATTCAGTAAAAATTGTAGATTTTATTGTAGGGTGACAAGACATAAAAAATTGTTAAATGGATGTACATTGTGAGTGAACATTGGAATAAAACGAAGTGTAATAAAATCGTCTGTTTTACTATCAAGTACCTGTAGTGACCTGCGGTGCCAGATTTACAGAGGTTAAGAAGACTTGTCAGTTTAATGTTTTTTGTACAGTGATTTATGATTCTTAGAGTACCCAAAAACTGGACCTCGAACTGTAAGTTAGTATGTTTTTTGAATGTCCAACGATTTACTGTACTGTATTTTAATAGGATGTCGGTTTATTTTACCTTTTGGAGCTCACGCACTTTTGCAATCCACATGTACGGATTTAAAAAAAGGGGCACAGCCAAGTTCCTTAACTTTTCTTCTACCTGCAGGTTTCCAAGAAGAAATTAGAAGGTGGGTGTATTATAAAGGAATATCCAAAGCGAACTTCTGAATTTTTATTGAAAAAAACACACTACGCGCAGTTTTTTTTCAGTTTTTCTTTACTGATGTAATATTTTGTGTAATAAATTTATTATGAAAAATAGCCACAGTCAAATTTCCGCCTCTGGACATTCTGCAGGAGGTAATTCGTTCGTGGTAATTTTTGAAGCCATTTTGCAAGTTTGCAATTGCAAGTCAAAAAAGACTTCCAAAACAAAACACTAAAAAGTAAAAAAATATTGCGAATTCTTCTTTATAATATAATGTTGGTACAATGCTCGTTATTGTTTGAGTGGGTCTCAGATAATGTAGTTTTGTAACTACCTAACCTACATACTTAAACCTGAGCTGTAAAAAATAGGTATATTGTAGTGTCCTTGGCTGACACAGAGTCCGACAATACCAATAATTGTGCCTACTTTATATTATTATCGTATAAGTTTTAGAAGAATGCGCAATTATTTTTTTATTTTTAGTGTTTTGTTTTGGAAGTTAGTATTAATTTTTTTTTTTGTTCACATTTTAGTTTTTTTAAGAAATGCAATACGTTAAATATTACATCAGTAAAGAAAAGACTAAAAAAAATTGCGCGTTTTGTGTTTTTTTAAATGAAAGTTCGGAAGTTCACTTTGGATCACCCATTTTTAGCCACAAGGTACCCAAAATTGAGCAACTATTTGAAATGGAATACTTAGCTGCAAATAATTTGGTATCCTAATTGAATGTATTCATCGTTAAGTTTTTCGTTCTAACCTTGGCGATTTTCTCCCATCCATATAACTTTTATTCCTATTATTTCTATAAAATCTCCCCAGCAATGTTCGCCTGCTTGACCTCTGGCTGCGATATGTTTCTATTTGTTATAAACAATGCCATATTCTCCAAGTATTTTCTAGTTCCAGCAGATAAACATTTTGATACTACTGAAATACCGTATGACCCAGTTGTTTGTGACAAAGTACTAAAATTCAATGTAAAATAACTTATTTTGAAAAAGAGTTACCGGTTACTTTTTTTTAAATCTTTTTGTTTCTTGGCGGGCCTTCACAGACAAGAAGTAACCTTACTGACTCCGGTGGTAGATTCACATTGTATTTATGAATTGTATTTTTAATATATTTGTAGTATTTTTGTATGTAAAGTTCTATTTTCTAGTTCTAGTTAATAAGATTTGACTGTTTGAAATTTCTCATATTATAATGTGGTCTATTTAAATAAAAATATTTCTGACTTTGATAGCCTTAATAATACGTAGTTGATTTTAAGAAGAAGATTAGAAATACATAAATCTGTATATTTACTTAGTAGAGACTTGATGCTTTCTTTGAAATAAAGAGTGTGTGGATTCAATTTTTTTAAATAATTTCCTTATATCTGCAGAAGCACCAAAATAGGTAAGTATCCACATTTAAACCTCATGCTGTTGGCTTGGTGAAATATGGGAATGAATTTTTATTCCCATTTTTAAAAACAACCTTACTCGAGTTAGGTGGTTTCTGGTATTGAAGATGTTTTGGCATGGTTTTAATGTCAATGTTTACATTTGAGTCACAAAAGTACGTAGTTCGATTAGTAATCTTTTTTTTCTTCATTCCAGTGCATTATGTTCTATCACAAAGGGGGCGGAAGATGTTAATGCTCAATGGGTACGCCTTCTCCAGTGCTAGAAGTCTAAAGAAAGACAGCAAGAATAGGTGGGTGTGTGTTTCGCAGCCGCGTTATGGTTGTAAGGCTACTATCTTCACGTATGGAGATGAAGTGCTTTCGAAGAATGATGATCACAACCATGGAAGATCATTGCAACATTATCGAAAGTATGAATTAAAGGAGTTAAATAACTAAATGCCAGTTTGAGAGCGTTTGTTTGGGGTGGATCGGAAACGTGGTATTTTTGTAAGATTTTCGTGTTTATATCGCTGAATTCAAATTATGGTAATATTTATCTCTCTGTCATGTTCCTCGTTAGTTATACAGTAACTTTTTACAGTGAATTATTCTCGTTTCTTGACACTCATTCAGTAAAAATTGTAGATTTTATTGTAGGGTGACAAAACATAAAAATTTGTTAAATGCATGTACATTGTGAGTGAACATTGGAATAAAACAAAGTGTAATAAAATCGATTCTTTTATTATCAAGGACCTGAGGTGTAACATTTACAGAGGTTGAGAAGAAGAACCATAATCACTGTACAAAAACATAAAACAGACAAGTTATGTTTTTGTACAGTGAATTATGATTCTTAGCGTACCCAAAATCCAGACTTCGAACTGTAAGTTGGTATGTCTTTTGAATGCCTAACGATCTACGATACTGTATTTGAATAGGATGTCGGTTTATTTTCTTTCTTGAAGCTCAGATTTCCTAGCGGATAACCGTATTGGCTCGTACTGAAAAGTCATAAAACAATAGGCATCGCAGCTGCCAAAAACGAGGCGAAACATGATAATGCACTTTTGCATTCAACATGCACGGATTTAAAAAAAGGTTCCTAACTTTTTCTTCTACCTGTAGGTGTCCTGGAAGAGATTGGCTTTTAGCGATAAGGTAGCCAAAATTGAGCAATTCTTCAAAATGAAACACTTTTCTGTAAGTAATTTGGTATTCTACTTAAAGTAATATGTTTATAGTTAGGTTTTTCGTTCTAGCCTAGGCGGAGGGCTCAGGGAACTGGGCTTGCTCGAATCTGACCACGCGGGGCCAGTTAACCAATGCCATTTTATACCATTTTTAAATTGGTCAGCTGGCCCCACAGCTGAAATTTTCTCCCATTCAGGAAACGATCTTTTCTGAATTGACTCGGTTCTGGGTGTGCTAGGAGACGCCCCTGGCTTAATTCCTTGTCTGGTACCTCGTAATACAGGGATATCAATCCCTACTTCGAGACCATGGCAAGTCTGACCATAGTGTGTGGTCTGGCGCATATATATATACATATACACAGGGCTACTTTATAAACACCATCTAAATTGAAAATGAGGATCTATGGAGAAAATGGCAAAATACGTATTTTTCTGCTTGACAACCTTTAGTACTAAAATGTTAAGTTATTAATGTTATTATAACTACTCTAAGTTATAATCAATCACTAGTTTCGTTGATACCGCGCGACGTGAGTGGCGGCGGGCTCGCAATCTCTTCAACTCCCCCCCGCCCGCGCTTTATTCAGAAGTTGAAATTTAATTTTGAATAAGTAACCACGCCGCACGAATGATCTGTTAGAAAAAGACCTACCCTTTTTTTTAAAAAGCTGCCTTTGATTGATGCCTAATGTCTGGCAAAATTTTGGATGGGGTTTATAAAGTAACCTTGTATATATATATTACGTTGGGGAAAAAGTCTTCGCATATAGTATGTATGAACTTGTAATAAAATCTCTTCGGTTATACTATTTGTATCTGGCTGGTTTTGATATCATTGAAAGTTTTAATTTTAAAGAAGATAATTCCAAATTCAAATTAGGAAAATGTGTGATTTTCATTTGTTTTTCTTACTGTCAAGATGAGTGAATCTGATGAAGAAATTCGATACATTTTAAAATTTTACTACAAAAAAGGTAAAAATGCAACGCAAGACGCGAAAAAAAATTGCGATGTTTATGGACCTAGTGCAGTGTCTGTGAGGGTAGCACAAATTTGGTTTAAGCGCTTCAATCCGGAAATTTTGATGTCAAAGATGCACGTCGCTCTGGTCGCCCTATTACGGATAAAATGAATGCCATTTTTGTAAAAATTTAATCAAGATCTGTATATCAGTAGTTACGACGTAGCTGAAGAACAGGGAATTGACCACAAAACAGTTTTGGCGCATTTGGAAAAAACTGGATACACAAAAAAGCTCGATATTTGGGTACCTCACGAGCTCACTGAAAGAAACCTAATGAACCGAGTACTCATTAGTGATTCTTTATTACGATGTAATGAAACCGACCCATTTTTGAAGAAACTAATAACTGGTGATGAAAAATGGATCACGTACGACAAGGACGTGTGAAAAAGGTCGTGGTCCAAGGCCGGTCAGGCTTCACAGACTGTGGCGAAATCCGGGTTAACTCGCAACAAGGTGATGCTGTGTGTGTAGTGGGATTTGAAGGGCATTATTCATTATGAGCTGATACCACCAGGCAGGACCAACCATTCTGAACTCTACTGCGAACAACTGATGAGATTAAAGCAAGAAGTTGAGAGAAAGTGGCTCGAATTAATCAACAGAAAGGGTGTGGTTTTTCATCATGATAACGCTGGACCTTACACATCTTTAGCCACTCAGTAAAAAATAAGAGAGTTTTGCTGGTAGGTGTTAATGCATCCGCCGTATAGTCTTGACCTTGCACCTTCAGATTTCCACCTGTTTCGGTCTCTTCTTGACAGTAAGAAAAACAAATGAAAATCATACATTTTCCAAATTTGAATTTGGAATTATCTTCTAACGTAGACGTAAACTTTTAATGGTACCAAAACCAGCCAGATACAAATAGTACAGCCGAAGAGATTTTATTACAAGTTCAAACATACTATATGCGAAAAGACTTTTTCTCGAACCTAATATATATATCCCATATACTTTTTAGTCCTAATCTATACTAATATCATAAAGAGGAAAGATTTGTTTGTTTGTATTGAATAGGCTCCGAAACTACTGGACCGATTTTAATAACTCTTTCACCAATGTAAAGCTACATTATCAAGGAGTGACATATGCTTCATTTTGACGGGAAAGACAGGTCACAATCTGGTTTTCTTCCAGTAAGCCAATACACTAATCAAGATTTTCGTCATACTCTTTCACAAATATATTTTGCTTCCAGCTGTCTACATCTCGTCCAGGCGAGGCAGACGCCTGTTAAAGCTGAACGGGTATACCTACTGCTCCACACCGTCCAAAGGTATCAAAACTAGGTGGAGGTGTTCTACCCACAACCCTCTCGGCTGCCGGGCCCTGGTCTACACTACGGACGATGCAATACTATTTGCTGTTGAAGATCATAATCATTGAAGCCAAGTCATTTTACTCATGACAGAGTAATGGAGAATCAGTATTTAAACAAATTGGCACTTGTCTGTCGCTGCAGAATAGCAAATAATTATTTAGTTCAACACAAGTTGAATGGATCGTTTGATATTATAATAAAACCAACATAAAAACCGTCAAGCACTCATGTTTTTATTAAATCATTTAAATAAACGGACAAGAGACAAAGCTTTTAAGGGGCTCTTTATACATATGCTCGTACCTACCGAATTCGGTAAAGTTGGCATAGTTGGTAATAGTTAAATAAACAGATTTTTATCGGTTTTTATTATCTAACAATGATCTTTCTTTTGATAAATCCCTCCTTTTATTTTTGTGTTTTGTTTGAAAGATTCCATTCTGAATCGATTTATATATTTGTAAAGTTACTATGTTTCTTCATTGTCTTTGTAGGTGGATATTAGACAATCTCACCTGGTCTCATATCTTACTGATACATATATTGTACCTGTCCACTCTTCTTTTACGAAGTAGAAGATTTTAATAATTCAAATTTATTTTACAGTGCAATACATCTCATCGCAGAAGGGCAAACGCCTCCTTGTATTGAACGATTACAAGTACTACACCCAATCCAGGAACATAGCCGGGGCTGTGCAGTGGCGCTGTTCCACCCACGTGCCTAAGGGGTGCAAGGCCTTCGTCAAAACCGTGGGAGATCAGGTCTTGGCTGCTAACGAGATCCATAACCACGCAGCCAAGCCTAAGGCCTGCTGTAAATCTTTAGCGACCATAACTTGTTCGTCTAGTGCAAAGTGGTGGCATGACGAGAAAGACAAATGAGATAGATATTGTTGTCTCACTGTCAAAGATTCATGACATTTCTTAAAAGTACGTTTCAATCCACTATTCACGACGAAAGAATGACGAAAAAAGACGAAACGTTAACATTTTTGAGAACGTCGTCTTACGACGTGGTGTACGCGTGCCATGCAGGGTGAAGTTTATACTATTAGCATGCGTTTAAAATAAGAACCTACATATGACATACAGTACCTACTTCCCCCAAGTATGTAGCTATTATGGGTGTTATTATCTATTTAAGTATGTATTTAGAAATATTTAAGTATGTTTATCAGTCTCTGACGCCCATATTACAAGCTCTGCTTAGTTTGGGGTCAGATGATCTTGGTGTGAATTGTCCCAGATATTTATTTATTTATTTTTATTTATTTCATAGATACAAAATTGCATATTTTTAAAATTATAACCACTATGTTCAATACTTAGCAATTGAAAAATGGTTCAATTACCTTTTTTTCAATCAAGCAGTTTTTTATTGAACTAATTTCTACTTTATTTTGTATTGTTGGCATTATACAAAACTATTGTGACATACACTTATGCAGCTAGGCCTCCGTGGACAGATGAGCTCGCGATACTTACGAGAAAACAGGTTAGAGGCCGAACCATCATCTCTCAAGATAATATTAATAAAAACATACTCATACGTCAGTGTTTTATTTGCATTTAGCTATCTATGACTTTAAAACGTCGCTTCTGAGGGTTCCTTTCTATACTCGTGAAATTTTCCCACATGCTCGTTCAAGAGGGAGTTCTAATTCTTTTACTTAATATCGTATCGAATTTTCGATAGCAACTTAATATTCAAACGGTGGTTTATCGACTGGCCTGTTGGCGCAATGGCAGCGATCCTGCCTTTAGCGCCAGAGGTCGTGGGTTCGATCCCCACCCATGACAAATATTTGTGTGACGAGCATTTATATTCGTTGTGTGTCTGGGTGTTATTATCTATTTAAGCATGTATTTAGAAATATTTAAGTATGTTTATCAGTCTCTGACGGCCATAGTACAAGCTCTGCTTAATTTGGGGTCAGATGATCTTGGTGTGAATAGTCCCAGATATCTATTATTATTTATTATTATCTGTGACCAACATTTCAATTAAATAATTATGTTAGCCGAAAGTGATTTATTATGCAAAAAATATTAAGCGAATCGGTATCATAATAGTTTACGTGACGTAAACTATAGATAGGGGTCTAGCCAGTAATGACGCGCGCCACTAGTTTTTTTTTATATTGGATTAGAGAGTCATTTGATCGCAATCGCTCCTGATGGTAAGTGACGATGCAATCTATGATGGTACATGTCTGCCTATTCACTCTTGTCTTGAAGATTTATTTTTGTCTTGACTTTTTTATTACTTCCATTTTTTTTTCTATGTAGCCAATACCCATTCTTTGTAGCGATGACTTGATGTCAATAATGGAGACCTTTGCCCGGCAGTGGGGCAGTATATAGGCTAATTACTTTTTTTTACTTTATGTGTGCGTGAATGCGGTGGAGGGGCGCGTCATTTCAGATTAGACAAGCCCTACTTGCTAAATTTTGACAGCGTATCTTGTTTCAGCGCCGCGTTACGTCGCCTCAAAAAAGGGCACTCGTCTACTGATGCTAAACGACTATACATTTTACTTGGCCTACAGGGGCATAAACAACACATCGAAATGGCGGTGCTCCTCACAAAACAGTCGGGGCTGTTGTGCGTTCGTAAAAGTATTTAACGATAGTATCGTGTTCGCGAGACACGAGCATAATCATCAACCGCCAACGCTTTGATGGAAAGACTATTGTAGGTATGATTCCGGAAGTGACTACTGGCGACCACCGCATCTCAAACTTATTTTAAACCTTTTTATTTTGCGCTTCACTTCACACACTGAAAAGCTGTGAGCTCCAGATATGAGGTGGACAAGCCCAGTAATTCGAAGCAAGCACTGAGCTCGGCTTGAAGGCCTGCAAATAATCTTTTCATGTCCCCACTGAAGCTGTTGGGGAAGGAGGGAGGGGAAAAGCTGCAGATGCATACAAATAGGTACTCTCGTCTGCAGTTGATTTCGGAATCATACCTTCAGTGTTTTTTGAGTTTTGGTTTTGTTGTCAAATAAGTTTAATATGAAAAGGCCAATTTATTTATTTATTTATTTATTTAGACCAACCAACATCTGCTTACACTATTACATGCTTATTATACCTTATAAATGTATTTATAACTAAGTGCAACAAATACTTAAAGGTTAGCTCCACATGCATTAAGAATCTTCCTTATTTTTTAAGATACAATTCCTTATTTCTTCACAAAAACTTTTTTCGGTTACATATATTTTAATTTTAAAAACTTTAAAACGGTTTTGTAGAATTTGCCATATGAATCAAAATGTACGTCCAATAATTCACTGCATGCATTAAGAGTCCTACTAAGCCTAGGCACAGGAGAGTTAAATCCCAGTACTGTTCTACGTGAAGGTGGACATAAAGGCACCATGGTCTTACGTGGTATTACCAAGGATAGATGTATGTGGAAGGAGGGAAGAGAGGCCTTTGCCCAGCAGTGGGATCTTAACGGCTAATTTAGATTTAGATTAGATTAAGTTTACTTTTTGTCAAACAGAGTTTGCACTCCCATCAGTCACTCAATCTTTAGAATCAACGGTTTTTTAACGAGCTTCATGCCCACAATGACCATAAATCCTCGTCATATTGGTTATCGATGCATCATAAAAACCTTGTTTTGCTACGTAGGTAATTATCATAACAAAAAAAAATAAACGTCCAGTTTACATTGGTAACTTTTTTTTCTCAAGCTTTTAGAAAGCTCACTAACCTCACCCAGAAGTCTGCCCTCATTTAAATTGAACAGTTAATCAACTTTAAACACTTAATTACAGTGCAATACGTGACATCTCAAAAAGGCAAACGTCTTCTAAGGCTTCACAGGTATACCTACAGTAAGAACTCGGTGAACAAGAATAATGGAGTTCGTTGGATTTGCTCGACTCACCAGAGAAAAGGTTGTCACGCCTTCGTCCAGACTTATTTTGATGTTATTCTGTCCAGCTATTTAAACCATACTCATGAACCCACAATATCTCCATGGCACTAAGTTAAGTGTAAGTACGCGCTCTTTTGTACAGTGTACTCGTATTGTATACTATGTTGGTCGCACATCCCCACACTGGCATTTTTTGACGTCAGCGCCGTGCCGGCGACCCCCCACACTAGCGTTTTTGGTCGTTGCGTCTTCCCGACGTCCAAAAACGCTAGTGTGGGGGGTCGCCGGCACGACGCTGACGCTCAAAGAACGCTAGAGTGGGGTCTCTCAGCAAAAACATCAAACCAAACAAGGCTAATTTTACAAAACTGAATAAAGAGTATATCTTTGAGTCTTTATACACACCTTTACACCTTTATTTGTGAATGTTTGTTTTAACTAGTCAAAAAGCACACATTGCTAATTGATGAGTGTATTGTACATTAATATAAAATAACATAGAAACCCATTTTATGCCAAAAAAAACCATTTTGTGCTAATATTTAAGAGCATTGTTCATATAAATTCCTCCATAATAATTGTTTTTTTAATTATAATTAGAACCTAGTTTTACTTGTGTCACCTTTATAAGTAGTGGCCGAATCGCTAGTTAAAACGTGATTTGTATGGGATATTCTGTAAACGGCATTTTTGCAGCTATAGTTACTCATTATAGTTGAAGAAGTTATAAGTTACAACCTTGAACTTTTTAAGTTACATCTGAGGGCAAAAGCCTAATCGTGCTGAAATATAAGTAAGAATAATATTATCTTGAAAGATAATAATCGTTCCGAGTACAAAGCAGTAACTTTTTGTTACTCCGCTATCACGGGAAAACCGACCCTCCTACAACTGGAAATAAAGACTAGAAACTAGTGCATTCAATTTCTTTCTCTGTGTTTAATTTGGTTCTCCTCTTGCAGTTGAAGCCGAGTTCACCTTGTCCCGAAAGGGCAGACGAATGATAAAAAAGGGCCGTTACACATACTATACGAAAAATAGCAGAAGCAAAAGAGTGCAATGGACGTGTTCGACCCACCACAAAAGAGCTTGTAAAGCATTTATTAAAACGTACAATGATGAAATAATTGATGCTGACTACGAACATACACATTAAGCCCCTGTTGTATCATACATAACGTCATAAATAAATGAAAAATAGTGCAATAGTTAACCTTTTATTTATTCAGTTCTTAACTCGAGTACTCAATTGATAAATATCAAGCGCCCCTTTTTTCTACCAGCTGACCACTAGACGCCTTGAGGGCTTCCCCCCTAACGTGGTTGACTCAAAGGTTTGCTGCGTATTTTCTGGTTCGCACCACTAGGTAGTGGAACGCTCTCCCTGCGTTAGTGATTCCAGATACTAACAACATTGGTATCTTCAAGGCCAGATTGAATAGGCATTTTCTGGGTAAGCGTGTGCTACTATTGACCTCGTCATCGCTCACCACCAGGCTTGACTGCAAACCCATTTAAAATCAAAAAAAAGTGCCAGTAAGAATATTAAGGTAGATAAAAAAACTCATGACAATACATTTCATTTTCAGATGTCCTTTTACCAGCAGAGTTCATTTCCTCCAGGATGGGAAACCGCATGATTTTGTACTGCGGGCGGAAGTTCCGCTTATCCAAAAAGATGGGCTTTAAGGAGCGGTGGCGATGCGCCGCAGGGGACCGAAAAGGATGCTCTGCTTTTGTTTACACAATTCAAGATATGATTGTGCGCGCTTCGAATAAACATAATCATTAAATTTTGTCATCCACACAGTTCAGCATTTGTTGGCCCGAACTAAAAGGTTCGGTGACTCGTTTCTTTGTCGTACCATCCAGACGTGGAACGCTCTTCCAGCACATGTGTTTCAAGCGGGGCGTGAAAAGGCATTTCTGCAGGCCTTCAAGGTGAGGATGGCCAGCCCAGTGATTCGTTTGAATGAGTGGGCTTGTCAGCCTCATATCTGGACCTCACGACCGCTTTCCATCAGGTGGAGTGAGGTCATCTTGACGGGCAATGTAATAAAAAAAATTGTCAAGAGAAGAGAGAATGAGGCAAAAGTCGCATGGCGAGACCCGCGTTTCACTGATATGAGTGAAAACACATCAGTCCGACAGTGAGACACACAATAGCCACACATACTAATGTTCGCATACACACATGCATACTTTGAGGTTCATTATTGTTTACTTTTGATGGTAAAAACAAGAGTAGTTTGGTGTTAGTTGAAAACAACTTTTCTTAATAATAAACGCATGTAATGTTTCATTTTGTTTTTCTTAGTCTAACCTAGCCAGCAAATACAATAAATAACCTCTTGAACCTCATCTTATAAAGCATAGGCTGAAAACCAGCTCGATCCAGGGTTTGTACTTCAAATTCAAATAGTTTTTTTACTATTAATCATTAAGAACTAAAATTATGAAAATAGAATAAATTAGATTGTATCAAAGTATGTATTAAATGTGTGGTTAGTTTTACTAGGTAGGTACCATTTTTTTTTATATTTTCGTATTGTTTTGTGCTACCAATCGCGAAGGTTTCTTGCAGTGCTGATTACGAGTATGAACAAATATTAATGTGTGGGAGAAGTGAAATTCATATCATTATACTTCTACTTCTCTCCTTTTTTTGTAGTTAGTAACTTTTATGTAATATACAACCGCAAGCCCTTGTCATCAAGTATAATACATATTTGTCATTAAGGTGGTATTATACTTATTATGAAAAAAAAACAAATAAGTTTATTAAAAACGCAAGCCAAATAAGAACCAGTCATTTAAGAACGTATGCTCAAGCATACTTTCTCTCATATCATACGGTCATCTCACCTTTAGAACTGGCTGACAATTTTTATTTATATTTCAGACAACATGCTAAGATTCGTGCTATCAAAGAAAGGCAAACGTCTACTGATCTACGAAGGATATAGGTTCCGATTCTGTTCCCAGGGCGGCTTCAAACAACGCTGGCGTTGTTCTGTCGGTAGTAATAAGAAGTGCCATGCCTTCATCAATACAATCGGTGATGAGATAGTTCGGGTATTCAATGAACATACACATATGCCTTAAAGGCGCTGATAAAGAGCATTCACTTGTATCAACACATCAAGCATTCGTCGTTTTTAAATTCACTCAAACCACATTGCGAACATGACGATCGATGGTTAGTTACAACTTGATTTTGAAAACCAATCGAAAACGTTATATTACAATTAAAGGCTCTTACAAAAGCTCTAGTCTATACTCACCTTAATGTGAAAGCACCTGAAAAAATATCTATAAAGATACCAACAAAGCCTCGCGATGCCGACAAACGAATGGCGACTCTGGTTGATTGACCAGGAAAAAAAGTAATTATAATTTTAATGCTTAAATAAAACTTAGTTAATTATTAATATATAATTTTCGCTTTCTACATCACCAACCAAATAAGCCATATCATATTTCTTACTGTAAAAAAACATCTTTTCGGTATATTTCAAAATTGTCATCAAATTGTGCGAGTTTTCAGTCTCCTCTGGTGTTGTTTATCAATCCATCCTCATAGATTGCCCATAACACTATAAATAATATAATAATAAGATTGAAAAGTGAAGGAAAGGAATTAGGGTACATAATTACTCTCCCACAGCTGGGCAAAGCTTTTATCGTTGAAATCGTATCACCGCTACAATTAAGTATTTGACTGAACTTTTTTTATGTCCTATCGAAAGAGCTTTCAAAAATCTAAACATTGTTAAAAACAATATTCCGATAGGACTAAAAATCCTCAAGATATTGCAATTTTAAAAATCATATTTTTTGGACTTGCCCAAAATGCTCCATACAAACTGTCGCAAGGGACATCACCTGGCCAATAATTTTATTTTTACAAGCTTGTCCTTTCCTTGCTTGATTCAAATGAATATGTTCATAATTTTCAGCACGCTACGTCCAATCACGTCGGGGTCGGCCTCTTGTAAAGCTTAAAGGATACACTTACTACTACAGAAACGGCAACGAACGTCACTGCCGATGGCTGTGTTCCACCCACGAGTCCAAACGGTGCCGTGCGAGACTCTTCACCACCAACGACACGATTTTATACGTCAAATGTCAGCACAACCATCCGCCGGTCGGAGAGAAAGGCATCGTTGAAGTGCCTATGTTGACGAATGCACCGATACTGTACTAACTGTTGCAGGCAACTGTTACTGTTGTTGTTACAGGCTGGGCTTTGCCACCAGGAATGTGCTATGCAGCTATTCTGCGAGGATGTGCAAGCTAAGCTACGAAACTATTAGACCGTTTCCACTGATGCTATGTTTTGTGACGGAGCGAGTAAGACGTGCTACGAAAATGCGCCGCCGCAAGGTAGTGTCTCGACAGAAGGGAAGGCACGCACAGCGGACATCCACAGCACACATCCATGTGTCATAGTAAAAACATAGCTTAATAGAACCCGTTTTCACCAGTGCTATGCTATATGGACCAACTAATTTGATTGGTAAATCAAACGCATCCACAGCAACGTAGCATAGCACATCTCTGGTGTATAAGGTGGCGGTTAGCGCCACGACCGTGACAGGAGACACTACTTATTAATACCACTTTGGCTTTCTATGGGCGCTCTTGATCGTGCGCACAACCGAGACGGGAGACGCAAGACACCACATGCAAAGCCTACCTGAGACCTCTGCCTCATGTCTAGGTTTTCGCGCCAACCGGCACCTTGAGCTAGCACAAGTGAGATGTGGCCGTCAATCACAAATACCCAAGATACACAATTGCGAAGAGTCATCTCCAAAAAGTGCCCTATACTTAGTTAAAGGCGTGAGTGTTATTGTACACACAAAACACACACAAACTTAGCAAAGTTATAAATAAAATTATCGAAAAGCAATCTTAAAACGCTGGGGTACTCTTTCATTTCCAGTGAAAGCACTTGGTGGTTACGACTATTAAATGAGACATTATGAAATTGTCATAATCCAATCATGGAGTGTTTATTTCGAGACACTTTTAAGGCGCTCATGGGGTATCTTGGGTATTTCTGATCGAAGGGTGTGGCACTAGAAATGTGGACTACTCATTGTATAGTGTTATACTTAGCGACACCTGTCTGCTTCTGTTTTTTAGCTTGAGATAGTTATGAAACGAGGTTGGATTATTTTTATGCCAATGAGGCACTAGGTGCTTTTACTTTGCACTTTTGAGATTTTATGACGTTAATTTGTTACAAATGTATTTATTTATCAATTAAAATGCATTTTTTACTGTTTGTTCATTTTATATTTTTATCTTCAACAAATACTTTACTATCTTTAGATTCTATAGAATGTACTACTACTTTGTCAACTAGGGAAATCTAGGCAATGTCTGCAAAATAACCTAAAAAAATGTACTTTAAAAAAATCCGATTTTTACACTTTTTAATTTTTATAGCAAGATTCATCCCAAGTCAGCGAGGCCGTGCCCTGATCTATCTAAGAGGCTACACCTACTACGAGAGACCAGGCCGTGGGTCCAGAAGCAGGTGGATCTGTTCTACCCACGAAACCAAGGGATGCCACGCCAAGCTGTTCACTGTCGACTACCAGATAGTAGATGTGAAGAATCAACACAATCACCCTCCGATGGGTCATGATCAGGTGATCATGGTCCCATCGTTAGTTAATGGTCCTATTTGGTATTAATTCGTCAGGAAAATGATTTCAAAAGTCGATTAAAAGTTTGGTTGGTGCCTAGAAAAGGATTCATCTGGGGTGATGCTTAAGGTTAAGGTTTTACCTTATTGTTAAAACATTTTAAAAAATAAAGACGATAACTAAGTAATTTCAAAGATAACAGAAAAATTCTGATGGACGTTCTGTATTTTTACTTGTTAGCTTCAAAATAAAGCTGAGTTGAAGAGAACTATTTTTTTACTAGATTTTACATCATCGAGCTGAATTATTCTCCTTACGGAATAATTAATCAGCCTGTAGATAATTTTTTTGTCTATACAATTCTACATACAAAACTGGTTTGATTCACAAAAAAATAAGTATGTGTGGTTGCTTGGCTTACGGTTTATTAACTCATATTCACTTACTACATATAGACTAGCCAAGAGCCTCAAAGCAGACAGGATAAGGTTTTGATTGTGATTATTCATTGTTGTATTTTACTTTCAACTAAAATAAATTCGTAGAAAAATTTACAGCATTTTTTAATTGGAACGCACGGACAAGGTTGTTGTACATGTTTAACTTGCTAATATTGTTATTCGCGCCTACGTCATTATTCTTGTGGTGTTAAAATGTAAACACTTAATCAAATTAGTAAATCATATTACATAAGTAAAAAAGTAAGGACTCCCTGATAAGACACATTGACAATCTTTGTGTGTGTGTCACGCGACTGGGCATATGATATAATTATCGCAAAATGGCGGCGCGGCCGGCCTTCAAGTTGTACGCAAAATACGAATCTATTGGCTTCTTTATCATGAAGGCAATTGAAATGTGGGCAACAACTCACTTTACTAACTTTACTTACTTTTTTACTGGTCCGTGGACAAAAGTAAACCTTCTTTTATTCTTTTCAGCTCGATACGTCCCATCAAAACGTGGTCGTGCCCTCGTTAATATAAAAGGGTACACCTACTATGAAAGACCAGGCAGAGGACAAAATAGCAGATGGATTTGTTCCACCCACAAATCTAAGGGGTGTCTCGCGAAACTCACTACTGTAGACGGACTTATAATAGCTGTCAAATGTCAGCACAATCACCCTCCGATTGGTCAAAACCATGTTGTTATCATACCACAAATGATAAATGTTCCTATTCTTCATTGAAAATAAATATTAACTAATTGTAATAATTTAATTAATCATATGCTGTTTATAATTATACTTCATTCATTATAACATTAGAAATAAGAAACAGGAGTGCTAAAATGAATGACAATTTATATTTGACGTTGCCATGACGATGACATACTGAGTATAACCTAGCAAAATTGAAAACCCTTTTTGCCACAACGTATGAGGGATTATGTAACATTTTAGATTTGGTAGAGTTATAGTGACAGTAAAAATGTGTTCGGATAAAAATCCCTGCTTATTTTAGGTTTTTACATCGACAATATAGTTTGATGCAAGACAAAATAATTTAATTAAGCAAAAGCCTCATATATTCTGAAGTTACTTTACTTTAAATGTTCTCATCAAGTATGACAGCTGCATAGTTTTTAATAAGTTCGGCATAAATCTTAAAAGTAATAATGTTTATTGTACTTTTGCCACAAAGTGTACCCTAAAAAGAACCTTTTTTACTTCTGTCTAATGTATAACGAATGAATGGAGTATAGATAATGATAAAAAAGTAATATTAGTTGATTGTAGAGGCCAGTAAAGGTCTGTAGAGGCCCTTGTCTTTTAGTGAGACGGTCTATAGACTAATTACTTTAATTTATTTCCTATATTTTGTTTGTAATCAGTGTACAAGTGTTTGGCATAAGAGTGTTTTTTGGGAAAATAAACTTATGCTTATTTTATTCACCTGTCTCAATACTTTTAAATTTTGCCTTGTGCACAGTAGTGTGTCATTCAACCTTGCATTATTTAACTCCTTAAACTGTATTATCTTTTTTTGGCATAAGAGCTTTTAAGTACTACTCACAAGCTCTTATGCCAAATGAAGTTTACCCTATGTTACTTCCAAGATCTCACAAGCAACCACTGAATAAATAAAGTGTTTTTTTTTAATGTTCATTCAATATTGACATGTCCGATGAAGCTGATTCAGCATAAATTGTGAGAATGTTTTTAGTGCCAAATGCAGGTATTAAGACATCTTACTATTTTGGACTGTTTTCAACAATCTAGGTTTTATTCTAAAATACTTTTCATTAATAATAACAAAAATAAGTTTATTCTTACAAAAACGAAGTTCTAAAATTTTCTTTTGAAAGACTTAAAAAAATGTGCATATAATATAGTTGCATAATATGTGGTTTAGAATATTATGGTGGATGCGCTATATTTCATGTATAATTTAATTATTTTAGCACGATATACCTGGTCAAAACGGGGACGCCGCCAGATACGACTTCAGGGGTACACTTACTACCAAAGAGTCAGGGGTTCTGGGTGCAAAATAAGATGGTACTGTTCCACACATGAACCCAGAGGGTGTCACGCAAGACTGTTGACTATAGGAGACAGAATTATGGCTGTACGGAACCAGCACAACCATGCCCCCATGGGGGAAAGCGATATTATGTTCATACCGGCGCTGTACGATTTTCCTATTATTGAAATCTCCGATTAGACCACATTAAATAAAATTGGTATTTTTATTTACATTTTCAATAAACTTTTTATATATATTCAAAACTCTTCTCTTTTTAAGAAAACTTTGTCGTACCATCCGTAGAACGCTCTTCCAGTACATGTGTTTCCGTATAGTACCGGGTTCTTCAAGCGGGGCGTGAAAAGACATTTCTGCAGGCCTTCAAGATGATAATGGCCAGCTCAGTGATTCCTTCACAGGGCTTATCTAGCCTTATATCTGGACCTCACGACCGCTTTCCATCAGGTGGCGTGAGGTCATCTTGACGGACAATATAAAAAAAACTCTGGTAACCAAAAGACAACAATTCTACTCGCCATACTAAAAGTGACTTAACTTACTGGGCGTATTATCAGCACTGTTTGTTTGAAACAATGTCTAATGAAAAGCGATCGTGAGGTCTAGACATGAGGTTGACAAGCACAGTAACGCAAAACAATCACTGGCTGGTTAGCGCAATGGTAGCGATCCTGTCTTTAGCGCCGGAGGTCGTGGGTTCGATCCCCACCCATGACAAACATTCATGTGACGAACATTTGTGTTTGTTGTGGGTCTGGAGATTATTACTATTGAAGCATGTATTTAGAAATATTTAAGTATGTTGGTGTCTGAGACTAATAGTCTCAGGCACCCATATAATACAAGCTCGGCTTAGGTTGGGTTCTGGTGATCTTGGTGTAATTTGTCCCAGATATTTTTCAATTATATCCCGTTGTTAACCACTGACACGACTAAGTAATGAAAGTGAAAACGATAGTAGGACGTTTACGATAGCAGAAGTACAAAGATAGAAAATAGTGCATTGTTAAATGCTAGAACTAAAAATTCACTTACGTTAAGAATTAGAAAGTATAATATTACCTTTTTCAGGATACAGATATGTGAAATCAGCGCAAGGAGCCTTCCTTCTTCTGTATAAGGGGTATACGTTTTGTATGAAACCAACATGTTCTTCCAAAATAACATGGAGATGTTCGACTCACTGCAACCGTGGCTGTAGAGCATATCTCCATGCCATTGATGACGTCATAGTATTTGCTAAAGCGGAACATAATCATCCACCTTCGCTTCGTACTACTTATGAATTAGTTTAATGTTTTTCATGTCATTTTGTTGACACCTTTCAACTTCACTTTGAAATGAAATGAAATGAACTGAAATGAAATAAATGAAATGAAATGAAATATTTATTTGCTTTAGAAACACGGTATACATTGGTCTTGTGATAGGTTTTATAGTACATGCGTGATCTGCCGAAGTGACGGCATGCAAAAACTTACACTGTAGGAAAAAGTTTACAATCGTACAATTAATAAAATAATGTCCAATAAAATATCAATAACAATAAAAATTTACATTATGATTGAAAATGAATGAATTAATTACTCTTGATGTCAAAATATTCCCTCAGATCATAAAAACATGCATCACTAAGCCATCGTCTAAGTTTTTTCAAAAACAAAGGGGTGGGCAACTGTCTTATTTCAATCGGAATCCCATTATACACACGTATGGGCATTATACAGCAATTGTTTTGATGGAGGGCACTACAGTGTGGCGGCAATTCCAGTTAAAAGGGTCCCTTGGACGTAACCTCTGTATACGCGTTTGAATTTTAAAAAACTCCATGTTGTACCTTACAAAACTTCCTATCTCATGGATAAACATACATGTCACCGTAAGTAAATTGTGCTTCTTAAACAACTTTCACGAGGTCCAATACCGCATATGGCTCGTATACATTATTTTTTTTACGACAAATACTTTTTGCACATCAGTCGAGTTTCCCCACAAAATTATTCCGTATCGTAGTACTGACGATACATAACCGTGATATGCAAGAAGGGCAGTTTTTTCATTAGCTGTATTTCTGAGACAATAAAGGGCATAAACGAAACGGCTTAACTTATTACAGATGTTCAGTATATGGCATTTCCAATTACAATGACGGTCAACTGAAATTCCCAAGAAAACAGCCTCATTGACCTCACTCAATAACTGTCCCTGGCATTGTATGTTAAGTTTGTGAGTTTTTGACTTGTAATTAGAAAACTGAATGTGTTTAGTTTTTGTGGAATTAATAGAAAGGTTATTTGCTCGTAGCCATGTGGTAATGTTTTCTATTGCGTCATTAATTGAGGATTCAAAGACTACCGTATTTACATTTTGTGGTATGACAAGCGAAATATCAACCGCAAAAAGTATGGTTTAAAAATGTGTAGCTTTAGGTAAGTCATTGATATAAAGAAGAAATAACAATGGACCCAGTACACTTCCCTGAGGAACACCTATTTGGTACGTTGGAATGAATATCTGTAGTTAAAAGCCTCATTGTTTTATAATTTTTTGTGAGTTCTACAGATTGTGTCCGATTTGCAAGGTAACTTCTGAGCCAGTCAAGCGCCGGTCCCCTGATGCCAGATCTATCACACTTGTCTATAAGAATTTTATGATCCACGAGTCCAAACGCTTTGCGAAGATCAATAAATACAACGGTAACTGGCACACTTTTATCTATATTATTAGTAATGTTACATATCAATTTGTAGACTTATTTTTTTGGAATCCGTTTTGTTCAGTTTTATTCATTCCTGCTCACCTTGTGGTTGTACAGAGGCGTTCACATCTACCTTTACATAGGGGCTTCATGCTGCTGACAGAAGACCCATTATGCAATGGTTTTGTAAAGGTTCATGTGAACGCCTCTGCAATGTTGAAATACATGACTTTGCCGAAACTGATCAAATACGTTACGTTTTGCCAATCTCAGTTTTAAGTATTTGTTACCAAAAATTGGCCTGACAGGCATTGCTCATTCCTGGCACCAGGTTCTACTTAATAATACTTGACATGCTTACAAATATTTTTCCTAAATGTTTAAAAGTAATATTATTCCTCTTTCACTTTCCTACTTCCATGTACAGAGGCGTTCACATCAACCTTTACATAAGCACACCATATGCTGCTGATATAAGACCCATTTTGCGATGGTTTTGTAAAAGTTGATGTGTACGCCTCTGTATATTTTTCCCGTTTTCACACTGAAATGGCTAAACAGATTATGATTAAATTTTTAAAAGATAGATAAGGATCTCAAAAATGTATACTTATTGTGACCGGATAGTTAAACTTTGCCGCAGGACAAAAAGCTATCATACGTGTAAAATTATCTGAGGTTTCGATTTAGTTTTGGGTGTCCTTAGGTAAAAATGATTATTTTTATTCTACTGTCGTCCTCTTCAGCATATTAAGGTCGTGTCTGACTATTGGATCTTTGGTATACTTCGGTGGCGGTCTTGACTAGGCTTTTCCACCCGTCTGTTTTCAGCAATGGTGATGGCCATTTTTGGCACTGATTTGTTTGGTCAGACCACCGATGATTATTGGGGCATCTTCCAGGCACTTGACCAAAACATTTGAGCATTCTCTGGGAGCACGAGGTGGATAGCCGTGTTAATATTTTAAGCTGGTCGAGAATTCACTTATTGGTCCTTTTTGCAGTCCATGGGATCCGTAACATGCGTCGCCAACACCACATTCAAAAACGTCTATCTTCTTCCTTTCAGATGCACAATGTATCCATCACAATGATTCTGAGCTATAAAGAAAAAAACTAAGGTACACAATAAAAGCATTTTGTGCAGTTAGAGTTGTTTCTATTCTGCCAGATTTTCCGCAGTTTACTCGTTGCGTCCTTAGCCATCTTGGTATGCCTCTTTATCACTTTTTCCGTACCTCCTTCATCACATACGTACGTTAACGTATAAATCCAAGGTGAACGTACTCGTTCTCGCAAGGATTCCAGTGGAAGTGACTTGGTTTGCTCAGTCGATAATCAGGCCCTTAGATTTCCCCTAGTTGATTTTGAAGCCAACCAGATCACTTTTTTGCTCAACTCTCCTGATCAGTTTCGCAAATTGGTCTTCCGCAGACGCGAATAGTATAGTCCGCGTATTGAAGGTTGCTGATTTTTTCACCTCCGATCGCAAATTCGCAATGCCACCATACCACTTGTCAAGAGCTTTTCTCCTAATGTACTCCACGTATATATTGAACAACAGAAGAGACAAAATGCAGGCCTCCCGGTCCCCTTTCTCTGGGCAAAAGCGTTTTGACACCACGTCGGTCGTCGTTACGGTTGATTCGCTTTTCAGGTGGAAATTAGTAAGACCAGATATTTCAGAACCCCCATTTCTCTAAGGAGGCTCTATAGGCTATCCTATCACGCAGTCAAAAGCTTGAGTTATTAATGAAGCTCATCGGTTCATTAAACTCCCTTGCTTTTTCTAGTCTGATTTTCACTTTTACCACACACCACAGCAGGTAGTACCTTGCTAGCATAGAAAATAAGCGTGACTGTCTAGCAGTTTTCACATTTTCTTTTGTGAAGTGGAATAAATAGGAATTATTTCTAGTCTTGAGCCCAGTTGTCCGTCTTCCATAACTGGTAGTAAATCTGTAGCAACAGTTTTCTTCCGTTATGCCCTAGATCTTCCAATTCTTCAGCAGATATTGTGTCACGCTCGGCACGCCTTATGTTCTTGAACTCCCGAATCGCATCTAGATTTTGGATTCCAGGATTTCGGGTTCATCAGTTGCATTCTTGAATCTTTGCAGGTGGTGTTGTGCGTTTTCCACGGGGGCAGCTTGTGTTTAAGCAGGCACGCCCCCATGGGAGCTAGAGGCCAGGGTCCATGCTGCTGTCTACAAACATCGGGCAGCAGCAAGGGCGAGAGGAGAGCGCCCCACCTTCGATGAGGTCGATAGGGTGCGGCGCCTGGCACAAGAACGTCTAATACGGATGGAAGGAGGATCTGGCTGCGCCGAGGTATGGAGTCCGTACCATCAACGACATACGGCCAGTCCTCCGGAGATGGTGTCAGAGGGGGTTTCGGCAAATTAACTTTCCGGCTATAGCATTTGCTTTCAGGGCACGGCTGTTTTGGCCGGAAGGATCCGACCCCGGCGTGCCACCACTGTGGCGCCGGCGCAGACGACGCCCAGCACACACTTGAAGTGTGACCGGTCTGGGCGTCGCTACGCCTCACTAAAGCAAAGTGGAGACACACTGAGGTTCTTTTAGTGGGTATACCGCCGGCTTTACCAGCGGAGAGTCCCACACTCCTCCACCGCTTCCCCGGGGCGGTGGGATAGTACGTAAAGCGTTTTTTCCTCGTTAAAAAAAGGTTTTGTGGTCCGTTACCAGTATGATACAGTTCTTTCCAGTATTGTCTACACCCTTCAGTCCCTTGATCTATCTCAGTCAACAGTAGGGCATGCAGAACCGGTCTCGATTCCAGCGCTCAATACTCGGTTTTGGGATGGAGTTTGAACCAGGGGAACCGGATTTGACTAACAAACCCGTTTTTTTTATTAAATAATTTGACATAATACACTTACATTTTAAGAAAATGTGTTTGATATCTTTGTAAGATGTATGTATGGATGTAATACAAACCTAAGTAAATTTAATCAAACGGCCAACGCCTGGGTGACAGGCCTAGAAGGTGGCGCTACGACATGGATGCGCTTCGCAAGGATTGGCCAACATTGGCTTTGAATCTTTGCCCTGCAGTGGGAAGGATTGGGCTGATTTAGATTATACGTCTGTGACAAACAAGCAAGCCTCATGGAAAGTGGCTACCCAAGCCTATGGACGCGCACGACACCAAATGCAGCACCCTGCCTAGCTGGTGCAAACCTTTCTAGACCTCTCTTGAAGAACTCCATACTTTAGTTCATTGGAAAAACCTCGGCAAGGAGCTCATTTCACATTTAAGCGTCCCCGAAAGGAAGCATCACTGAACCGAATCATGGTTCCAACATGTTCTCGTACCAAGTTGGGCATGCAGAACCGGAGCCGGTTCCAGGTTTTTGATACCCTGTTCCGGGACCTGTTTCTCTGGTTTCACCCGGTTTCGACTAATGAACACGTTTTTTTATAATCTGATAAAATACAGATACATTTTAAGAAAATGCGATGTCTATGATGTATGCAATAAAAACCTCGGTAAATTTATTCAAATAACTTTAATTTAGCCCTTTTATTATTGCATAATTGCTGTTTTCTTTTCATACTTTGTCTGTGAAGCTACGACGTGGGGGTGTCTGATCTCTAGGCACCCGTCGCGCCTATTTCATGTAACTGGAGTGAACAGAGATAGCTGCTATGAGACAAGCCAAGTCCTTGTCACGCCTAGTTAGTGTAATTTAGAATACAATAATTTACCACATCTGAGAGTGGAAAAATCATAGTTACATGAGATAGGGTGACAGCTTTTTACAACGAATGAAATAGTATTTGATCAAAAAGAAGTTAAATAATTAGTTTATCAGGTCATTAAAATAAGATTTAGACCTGTTACGCGTAAATCGTGTATCTTATGATACTGGACTTACGTTTGACACGGCAGAGCGTGCGTAAATCAACCACTGTATGGAGACCTTGTCAAGCCTATCTCAGTTATCGCTAATAACTTAAAAAATATATAAGATTTCATTATTCTAAAACCCTCCCGGTTTTCCTAAGCTTGCCACAAGTTAACTTATGAAAAAATATTACAGTATGCTTCTTGATACTTATGTTTGTCGAAGTTATGCCTTTCTATGATTTTGCTTTACAAATTTCGGCCATTTGATGTTATGCGTCATGAAGTTATGCTATAGGTAAAGGCTTATGGCAAATGACTATTATAGCTATTAACAGTATTTGAGTATTACAGCAGTGAGAGAAGAGAACCGCGCAATACAGTGCGCAACTTGATGTTACAATGTGTAATATTTTGATATAATTGCTCTAAAGTTTTATAAGGCAGTATTGTAATGTAATGCTCAGAAGCGAATCTCAAACGTTGAATTACAAGAAAATGCTTTAGGTGAAAGGGTCTACCTTTGCAGTGGGTATTAACCCTTAAATTGTATTTCATTGTAATTGATTGCTTTTAAACTGTTAATTACAGCATTTTAAAAACCTCTATTAAGATTATAATTCTATTCACATCTGTGACTCGTTCTTACGATCACTTTTTTATAGAATTTCTGTAGCAAGGAAACAAACGATCCGCCTGATAGCCAACTTGCCGCCGCCTATGGATAGGGATATCCTTTCCTGAAGTACTTATACACACGTGTAGCCGATCTTGTAAGACTAGGGGGTCTTATGTAGTCGGCAAGACGAGGGTTTGTATCAAAAACGAAAATACTCGTGCAATGAAATTTTTTTATTTGTTAAAAATCTTGGAATACTCGTATGATAAGTTTTTTTTTATTTCAGAGTTAATCGCCGCAGAACATGTAAGATCGCAGAAAGGCAAGCGGAAACTCGTGATCAACGGACACATATTTTGCATGAACTCAAGATGGGGTATCAAAACGTTTTGGAGATGCTCACAACGAGTCTGCAAAGCAGTAGCTCATACTGTGGCTGATGAAGTAATATGCATGAAAACCGAACATAATCATAAAATAATTAAAAGGAGAAGAAAAAGAAAAGCTAAATCACATAACCTGTAAATGAAGCTTTTCTGTTAATAAATTAAACTTGGCTTGACACGCTATCCGCGTGTCTAGAAATGTCAAACATTAAGACACTTTGTTTTTTTATATTTAACGTACAGTTTCCCTTAAAAAAAAGCATTTAATTGTTTTTTATCAGTGGTAAGTAATTCAACCAAAAAAAGTCTATTTAATATAATATATTATACATGCTGGTCCAAACATACACGTCAACATTTTTTTTTAGCTTCTTCACACTTAGGGGTTTAAAAAATACCCCATATATGTTACCCGATTATTTGTAGTTGTCGAGTTATGATTTTTTTTACGATTTTTTGAAAAATTTTGGGTTGAGTCACTTTTTCGGTCACTGTAGCGCGATCTGTTGAGATAATTGCCTGATTTTTTTTCTTTATAAAAAGAACCATTTTGAACAATTATGACGTTTTTTATAAATAATTCCATTGAGTTAAGTTGTAATCAAGTTTTAGTTGACCCACAGATTACTTGAATTTTACACTTCTGACACTTTGAATGAAAATTTAGGTATGATGCCCTTGAAGTTACTCATTGAAATTTACATGGTACATAGTTAAAAGTATATTTAAGTTTTTAAAAAAGATTTGGATGAAAAATTTCAGGTAACTTTTTTTTAAAACGGCCAATAAAGTTTAGGGAAAAAACAGCATTTCTAACTTTTTCAATTTCATATATTTTTTTAGAGTTATGATAAGCATTATGGATGTGAATTCTTCAGAACCATCTGGCGCTATCATGCATCTAATAAAGATAAAAAAACAGGCATTTATCTCAACAGATCGCGCTACACTGACCGAAAAAGTGACTCAACCCTGAATTTTTCAAAAATTCGTAAAAAAAATCATAACTCATTCTCGTCCGAACAACCAGTCAACGTGAACGTGCACCAATAATTAGTCTAAAATATTAAGTACCATAAACGTTTCAAAAAAAGCTCTGTTGCGTTTGTGATAGTAATTAGTTTTGAGTGTCAACTGTGACGGTTCTTGGGCTACTCCGAACTGATAAGGCGTGCGTGGATTTGGCGCGGCAGTGGTGACGCGTGCGGAATAATTGTGAACTAATACACAAGTCTGCTGCTTACCGGTATCGCACATAGTATACGCAAACATTGAAGATAATGCAGCGCTCACCCCCACCAGGTCAGTCTATGATGTACTCTTCACAACCAAATCTACACACTGAATCTCATGACACTGAAGAAATAAGAAATGTGAACATGAGAAAAAGAAAAAATCCAGATGATAACGAAATGGAATATCTTAAGGATTCGCTTATGAAATCCTTTAAGGAAATGCTTAATTCGGAATTGTCAGAGATGAAAAATCAGAATTCTCAAATATTGAAGTCCAACACAGAGATGCTGGAACTATTGCATGCCAACGCTGCACAAATTAAACAACTTAACGATAAATGTGAAACACTTGAAATTAAGCACGCAGTAGCATAGGAACGTATTGATGAGCTTGAGTATCAATTGAATGACCTTCAAAAGCATCGCAACGGGAACATGGTTGAAGTGAGAAATGTCCCAAGACAGGAGAAGGAAAACCTACAAACGATGTTTTCCTCACTATATGAAAATCTTGATCTACCGCCTGCCACTGAAATAGTACACTGTTACAGAAAGGGCAAAAACAGCTCGCCAATCGTCGTTGAGTACAAGGACCAAAAGGACAAGCAAAAGCTCATTGAAGCTACTAAAACCTTTAACGCGCGAAACATAGACTGTAAACTGAATTCCAAACATTTAGGACTCGATGGTGATAGCCAACCAGTGTACGTTTCGGAAGCTTTGACACCTATAAATAGGAAAATTCTCGCAGCCGCACGTGGTCTTGTAAAGGATGGACTTTATAAGTATTGCTGGACCTCCCGCGGAAATGTATTATTACGAAAGGCTGATGGACAGCCAGCTCTGGTGCTAAGATCCATCAAACATGTCGAAGACCTGCGTTCGGCGTGACTATTCACCTTGCAAAGTTGGTGCTATATAGCTCCTTTTACATGGGTTTTCTGTTTGGGTTGTTTTTTGATTTTATTAGTGGTTCTGGTTAAGTTTGTGCTTGTTGGGGTATTTTTGTTTCTATTGGGTCATCACGAGTCAAATATATATTTTTTATATATCCTTATTACATATTCTTTTAACTATATATTGCATTTACGTATATCTATTAACAGTTATGTCGTGGTTCTTGTCATTATGAATAACAGTCATCATCTACTCCGCAATCTCAATTCCCCACTGTTAACCAACGAATATGGATGATCTTGAAGAGTTTGCTGCTGACGTTGACCAACTCAACGTTGGCGTTTCCGTAGTAGTTGGTGATCCAGTTGACTTTCGCTTACATAGAACTGATATTAGTAGTTCACTTAAAATCTTAACACAGAATATCAGAAGTTTAAATAAAAACATTAATGAACTTGAAGTATTTCTAGCAAGAACTTCAGTTGAATACGATGTTATCATACTAACTGAGTGTTAGCTTCAAAATTGTGACCTTATACCTGACTTAGAGAATTACAACTATTATAGTACAACCAGGCATTTTAATCAAAACAGCGGCGTCGTTGTTTATGTCCGACAAAATGTTCTCGATGTCTCGGTTTATGAACCGATGACTGAGGATTCTGACTGTTTAATTGTTCAAATTGGTATCCACTATTCTATAATATGTGTATATAGATCGCCATCATTTGCTTCCCCTGTTGCCTTTCAAAATTCCATAGATTCAGTGCTGCACAACTTAAAACATGTACCAAATGTCTTTATGATAGGTGACATCAATATAGATATTGCTACATGTATCACTGATCAAAGATCGGATGATTACATGGACCTTCTCGCAATGCATGGATTATTACCAACCCACAGATTACCTACTCGAGGCAGTAGCTGTCTTGATCACTGTTTTGTTAAGTCTAACAATAAAACTTTGACAATCGTTTGTGAGTCTTCAATCACGGATCATGATACTGTACACTTGGATATTATTTTAGAACCAAATACACCACAATCAGATAAACAAAATTCTACTGTTACCAAAATAAATTATGCTAAGGTTTCATCATTATTGCAGCAAACAGACTGGAATCACGGATGTGAATTTTGCCACTGAAACATTCATTAAAAATCTCAATACTGTCATCAAAGATTCTACATTTAAAGTTAAGGTACCCTGCAGAAAAATAAATATTAAGCCTTGGATGACACCAGGACTCTTGCGATGTGTAATTTTTAGGGACAGGTTACATCAAAAATACAAAAGAAATCCTAATGACCTTAACTTACAGGTTACATATAAGCGCTATAGGAACCATTGCAACAACATCCTCCATAATCTCAAAAAAGCCCATGACATTGCGGAAATACAGCAAAATAAATCGGACATAAAAAAAACTTGGAAAATTATTAAACGAGTTTGTTGTTTAAAAAACCCTAGCAAGTTAATAAACGTGTCAAATAATCTCCTTAAAATAAAACAGACTACTAACGCCTCTATAAATTCTGTCAATAAATATTTTGTGAATGCAGGAAACAATTTAGCCCAACAAGTTTTGATGAAATTAAACATGACACAGGAAGATCTGATAAATAGTAGCAAAAACGACCGTTACGTGCAAAATTCTTTTGTGCTCTTAGAGACAGACGAATATGAAATATTGAAAATCATTAAATCGCTAAAAAACAGTTATTCTACAGGTTGGGATAATATTTCATCCAATTTGTTGAAAAGATTTGCAACTGAATTGACTATGCCCATTACTCACATCTGCAATTTAAGTATCTCCAGTGGTATATTTCCAAAACAGTTAAAGGAGTCGGTGGTTATCCCGATATTCAAACAGGGTGACGTGTGTGATGTCTCTAATTATCGCCCTATAGCGTTACTTCCCACTTTAGCAAAAATTCTGGAAAAAATTATTAATAATAGACTCATAAACTACATTGAATCCAACAAATTGCTCTCTGAAAACCAATTTGGGTTCAGACGAAGAAAATCCACTGCTGATGCTATTGACGTTCTGGTTACAAATGTTGTCAAAACCTTAGATAATAAACGGAAGTGTCTAGGTGTTTTCCTGGACTTAGCCAAGGCCTTCGATACCGTCTCAATTCCATTGTTACTAACTAAAATGGAAGGAATTGGTGTTCGAGGTCTTCCCTTGAATCTGCTTAAGGATTATTTGTCGCATAGGACGCAGTCTGTCAAAGTTGATAACATTATAAGTTCTAAAGAAGAAATATATTACGGAGTGCCCCAGGGCTCTGTACTTGGCCCAACTCTTTTTCTAATTTATATTAATAATTTATGCAATGCTAACATACAAAACTGCAAGATTATCTCATACGCCGATGACACAGTGTTACTTTTCTCAGGAAAAACATGGATCGACGTTCAATCGTACGCAGAAACTGGTCTGCAAAGAGTAATGAATTTACTAAACAACAATATACTTTCTCTCAACTTATCCAAAACTAAATACATCCGTTTCTCTATTAATTCCATAAATTCACAACAAACACCTAGTATGTTCCTAAAGGCACACGCATGTAATAACCTGGATAACTGTAGTTGCTATACTCTTAGTGAAGTTGACTGTATTAAATACCTTGGGATCCTAATTGACAAAAATCTTAATTGGAAGGCGCACATTGACAATGTGAAAAGTCGAATACGCAGATTAATACCTCTATTTAAAAAAGTTAGGCATCTTGGATGTAGCCACACCAGCAAGATTGTTTATTATAGCTTATGTCAGTCGCTGCTTACTTATGGGATTGTTGCCTGGGGTGGAACATCTAAAACTACTTTGCTGCGACTTGAAAGAACCCAAAGAACAATTTTGAAAGTCATTATGTTCAAACGTCTCCGACATCCTACGTTAGAGCTGTATAAAGAGTTTCTTGTTCTCTCTGTCAGACAATTGTACCTGAAGGCAGTCATCCTAAAACAACATAAAATGACGCGTGACTACAATTCTGATCGAAGAAAAAATATCGTGTTTATAGTTCCGGCATGTAAGACCGCTTTCGCACAACGGTTTTCTCACTTTTTGGGCCCATTTTTATATAATAAAATAAGTAAATATATAACTATATATAATAAAACAAAATATGTATGCGAAAAAACGCTGAGAGTTTATTTAATTGGCGGTGACTATGACATGACTGAGAAATTATTAAAAATAAACATTTAAGTATTATATATATTTTGTAAACTATATACTTAACAATACTTACTATACATATGTGTGCATAAATGGATGTGAACAAAATATTTATGTGAATTAAAACAAAACTTTATTATCATATATCACACACAAATATATCCACTGAAGAAAACTAAGTCTAATATAATAACTTGCTTTTTTATCATATAAATACCCCATAATTAATTAAATGTAACGCAAACTCATCTCATGAGACTCAATTGTAACAAACTAGTTTTATGTTGTTTATTTTCCATTATTGTTCCTTAATCAAAAACCAGATCTACAAATTTTGCGTATACTATGCAAAGTTGTTTACAACATAAATGCCGGTTGCTTTTGTTTCGCGAGGACTGGTTAACTGGTATGATGTTGCTTTACGAATGTGTGCCTTATGTTTGCTAAGAGAATCATTACTTTGCCGTAATACAGTTTTTACTAGGACGGAAAGTAAAGAATCTTTCTTTATTTTGTACCCTCATGACTATGATATTTATAATTTTGTAGTTATAGAATTAGTGAAATGTGTACAAAACATTTTTAAGTATGCACAATAAACGATTTTGTATTTGTATTTGTATAACTCGAAAACTACAATTTTTTTTTATACATGGGGCATTTTCGGATAACCCTGAGTGTGAGAAAGCTGAAAAAATAAATATTGACGGGTATGTTTGAACCACCCAGTATAATATCTATTATGATTTAAAATGAGAAACAAAAATACGCGTTTAATGAATCGTTTAATTTTGTTAAAAATCATAGAATGTTTTTATGATAAGCTCTATTTTTTTTATTTCAGAGTCAATCACCGCACAATATGTAATATCACAAAAAGGCAAACGTTTACTGCTTATCAACGGATACACACTTTGCGCGAACTCGAAATGGGGTTACAAAACGTGTTGGAGATGCGCACAACGAGGCTGCAAGGCCACTGCTCATACTGTGTCTGACGAAGTAATATGCATGAGAAACGAACATAATCATAAAATAATTGAAAGAAGAAAAAGAAAAAGTGCTAAAACATAACTTTTAAATGAATCTGTTCTGTTGATAAATTAGGTCAAACATTAGGATACCTACTTTGTTTTTTCATATTTAACGATCAATTCCTATTTATTTCTTTCATTATATTCAGTTGTTTTTAAAAATGGTAATTAAAGCATATTAAAAAAAAAACTATTATCTATTATGATTTAAGGTTTGTATCAAAAAAGAAACATAAAAAACGAAAATACTCGTATAATGAATCGTTTAATTTTGTTAAAAAACCTCGAATGCTTTTATGATAAGCTCTATTTTTATAATTTCAGAGTCAATCACCGCACAATATGTAATATCACAAAAAGGCAAGCGTTTACTGCTAATCAACGGATACACACTTTGCGTGAACTCAAAATGGGGTTACAAAACGTGTTGGAGATGCCCACAAAAAGGCTGCAAGGCCACTGCTCATACTGTGGCTGACGAAGTAATATGCATGAGAACGGAACATAATCATAAAATAATTGAAAGAAGAAAAAGAAAAAGTGCTAAAACATAACCTTTAAATGAAGCTGTTCTGTTGATAAATTAAGGTCAAACATTAGGATACTTTGTTTTTTCATATTTAACGATCAGTTTCCATTTATTTCTTTCATTATAATCAGTTGTTTTTAAAAATGGTAATAAAAACATTTTGCATAATAACAAAATGCAAATCTATTATGATTTAAGGTTTGTATCAAAAAACAAACATAAAAAACGAAAATACTCATAAAATGAATCGTTTAATTTTGGTAAAAAACCTTGAATGTTTTTATGATAAGCTCGATTTTTATTATTTCAGAGTTATTCGCCGCACAATATGTAATTTCAACGAAAGGCAAGCGTTTACTCCTTATCAACGGATACACTCTTTGCATGAACTCAAGATACGGTTTCAAAACCTTTTGGAGATGCGCACAACGAGGCTGCAAAGCCACTGCTCATACTGTGGCCGACGAAGTAATATTCATGAGAACCGAACATAATCATGAAATAATTGAAAGGAGAAAAAGAAAAAGTGCTAAATTACGTAACCTGTAAATGAAGCTTTTCTATTAATAAATTAACGTTAAACATTAAAATACTTTGTTCTTTCATATTGAACGATCAGTTTCCCTTTTAAAACTTCTTTCATTTTATTTGTTTTTTTAAATAGTAATTCAAGCTTTTAAAAAAATAGCTTATGGGTGATTATCAAATAACTTCCGAAAACGATATGGCATACTCAGTTAGTTATGTAGTAACTATTTAGGCGAAAATTTGTTCTTCTCAATTAACTTTAATTTGATGGTTTTCATATAAAAAAATACTGACCGTTCGAGTGATTTGTATGGTGACCTTGAAATGAAAGTTAGTTAAATAAATTGCATTTTCGCTTAGATACTTTCTACGTCACTTGGTGAGTATGCCATATCATTTTCGGAAGTTATTTGATAATCACCCGGTATATCTATTGATTTAAGGTTTGTATTAAAAAATAACCATTAAAAACGAAAATACTCGTTTAATGAATCGTGTTAACAATCATCAAACGTCAAACATTAGGATTCTTTGTTTTTTCAAACTTAGCGATCAGTTACCATTTATTTCTTTCATTATAATAAGTTGTTTTTAAAAATGGTTATTAAAGCATATTAAAAAAACTATTTAGATTGCAAATCTATTATGATTTAAGGTTTCTATCAAAAAATAAACATAAAAAACGAAAATACTCGTAAAATTATAACGAAATCCTCAGCAGTACTATGTACAGGAGCCGGAGCGCCGGGATTCGTCACACAATATTTAGGGGTAGATGTAGTTGTGGAATAGTTAATAAAAGATCAGCCAATCCAGTGACTTATTTATTATTTAGGGTAAAAGTATAAGTAGGAAAGAAGAACTGTAACAAAATAGCAATAAATGAATACACAGAGTCCTAGTTAATAGATTATCTAATAGTAATTGGTAAGTAAATAGGTATGATATGCTTACCCCGATACACGGGTTCCTGTTACTTATAACTGTTTTAACTGTTTACAATAATTGGTTATTTAAAGTATTTAAAAATACACCATCACGTAAGTTATACTTAAACTGGTAATCTGGTAAAATGCTCGCAAACTGTTTAGTACGATGGTTTTGGCAGGACTGAATCAAAAAAGCTGCGCATGCAATGCGAAACAAAAATCGAATTGAATCAAATTTTGAAAAACAAGTACAAAATACTTTTAATGGCCAGCAGTTAAACCATGAAGTTTCCAGCGATCGTGGAGGTTCTAACGTCCACGAGACTGAAGGGAAACGGCATCGTTACAATACCGGGGTGGCCGGCGCAAAAAAAAAATATTTTTTTTTTGAAAGTTAAAGTTAAGTAAGGTTAAGTTAATCTTTAGTTGAGTTATGTAAAAGTTAAGTAAAAAAAATAGGGTAATGTTAACGATGTCGTTTTTACAATAAGTTAAATTTGGAAGATAAGTTGATAGTTACAAGTCAACAAACAAGTAGGTACTTATTTTATAAAAAATACAATATAAGTAATAACCTATTCATTAATTAAATGGTAGTGTATGATAGAATTTTGGGTAAACGAATGTTTTTTACAGTGAGAAATTTACACTAGGTTGGTTTCAGTTTCATTCAAATACTAACATCCGTCGTATCTAACAAAGTCTTAATTCTGTAAGTTTGAATTAAGGCATCAGTTAAGTAGAGAAATCTCATATAATAGAAGATGTTTCTCATGAAACTAACCCAGATTAGTGCAGGCTTATTTAAATATGCCAGTCACCACCCGCTGGCTTTTGGTGATCATGTTCAGTTTTTATGTGTGTGATGAATGTCATGTGTAAGTGTTGGTGTTAAGTGTCTTAAAAATGTACAAGTTTACTAACCTTAATATGGTCAGGAAATAAGATTTGAATTTCGTTAGAGACTTTAATAAGTAAGTACTTGTTAAAAGTAATTACTAATAAGGTAATAAGTAAGTTGGTTGTAGTCCTAGGGAGACTAGGGAGAAAATAACAGAGGCTTATTTAAGGAGTTGTTATCCGCTCTATAGGGAAAAATACGACGATTACTATAACATAGGCTTATTTAAGGAGTTGTTATCCGCTCCATAGAGAAAATGACTAATAACTATGGCCGGAAATACGACGTCGTTTTTTATAAATTATTAAAACATAATAATCTTATATGTACAAAATTACGTATTGACATGGTAGTTAATGGTTAGCCGAAAGGATGGAGATGTATATAAAACAGTACCTATATAAATCAAGAGATTAGGTGACATGTGTCACGCTTAAAGTAATAATAAATTCTAATAAATCAATAAGTAATTATATAAAGAAAATATGGTAAATTAGAGTATACGGTGAGTAAAAACAAAAAATAGGGAATTATTAACAAAAGTCCTAATTATATAAAGAAAATATGGTAAATTAGACTTAAGTGATTGGTGATTATGGTCTTAATTTTGGGATAGGATTTCACGCAATTCAACGACAGGTTGAGTTGGTTGAAAATTTGCATTACGTAATCTAAGTTCGTAAATAATTTCTGGTTTGTTCAATTGAAAAATATCCATGTTGTACAACTGGTATTATAATAAGATAAAAATAAGGTATGAAACCTTTTCATAGTTTGAAAAAAGAAAATGATTTGATTTGAAGATAAATAGCGTGACAATGTCTGACAAATTCAGCTTAAAAGCAAAATTGACGTTTTATATTGAAAATAGTAATGATTATAAATTATTGTAAAAATTATAGTTCAATTCTAGTAAGATAAATTGATGGAGTACGAAAATAAGTTGGAGAGTGGTGGTGGCTAATGGCCAGCAGTTAAACCATGAAGTTTCCAGCGATCGTGGAGGTTCTAACGTCCACGAGACTGAAGGGAAACGGCATCGTTACAAAATGAATCGTTTAATTTTGTTGAAAAACCTCGAATGTTTTTATGATAAGCTCTATTGTTGTCATTCCAGAGTCAATCACCGCACAATATGTAAGATCAATGCAAGGCAAGCGTTTACTGCTTATCAACGGATCCACTCTTTGCATGAACTCAAGATACGGTTTCAAAACGTTTTGGAGATGCGCACAACGAGGCTGCAAAGCCACTGCTCATACTGTGGCTGACGTAGTAGTATTCCTGAGAACCGAACATAATCATGAAATAGTTGAAAGAAGAAAAAGAAAGAGTGCTAAAACATAACCTTTAAATGAAGCTGTTCTGTTGATAAATTAAGGTCAAACATTAGGATACTTTGTTTTTTCATATTTAACGATCAGTTTCCATTTCCAAATTACATAACCTGTAAATCAAGCTTTTCTGTTCATAAATTAACCCCAAAAATTAAGATACCTTGTTTTTTCTCGTTTCGGTCGAAGCATCTGAAATAAAAATTGCCACGTTCATTGAGACATCCACATTTGACTGGAAAACAATCCAATATGGCTATAGTAATCTGTATAGGATCTGTGTATATGATGTTGTTGAGTCACTCTTACGTTGTTCACAAAAACAAAATGAATCCCAATAGTGGAGGCTCAGCCTCCTTCATTAGTTTTTGGTCCTTCGAATCGGATGGCTGTAATGGCTTGTGACCCTCGAATAAGTTACAACAAACTTACAAATAGCAGTGCGGTAAATGTGATCTATTTGGATTATTAAAAAAAATTAACTAATTAAAAGGAAACTGTATCACTACCCCTTTTCAGTGGGTGATGCAGTATTTCTGACGTCACGAAAAGGCAAGCGGTTGCTAAAATACAAGGGGTACACGTTTTGCTGGAAGAAAACTAACGGCCCCACCAGGATATGGCGGTGTTCCACTAATAATAATCGCGGGTGTAAGGCAAAGGTTCATATACTTGAAGACGTCATAGTTTATTGTGATAACAAACATAACCATTAGATAAAAATTAAAGAAGTACACTTAGAGTGGATTGCATCATCTTCTTATGTATTTGCAATAACATATATGAAAAACAGCATTGATTTTTTTTATTGGAATCATCTTTTTCGATGATGCTGATGATCTTCTCGCTTAAGGTTCAAGTTGGAAGCGGACTTCATGTCGTCTTCATGAAAGCTTCGTGTCGCTGACTACGGATGGTGTTTCATACAAATCCATAGAAACCAGTAGTATCGCTGCGACACGTCGTCTGCTGCAGCTTCATGTCGTCCGCTTCCAACTTGTGCCTTTATTTTAGAAAGATACAAATGGAGAAGAACTAGTCAAAAGTAATGGAAATTTCCGCTAACGCATTACACCTAGGTAATATGTTGTCGTTTTACGTTTTTGAGCTTAACGAGAAGATTGATTGTATTTTTCTGAATGTAATGGGTACAGCTGTTATACTATTGTACAGGTTTTTTATTGGAAAGAAATATTATTTCTAATTTTTATTATACATTTTTTGTGTTTATGAAAAAAAAGACACAATTTCATATTTATTCCACCAGCTCTGGCTCATACATTGTTCTCTGCACTATTTCACGACAAAACAATCACAAATAAATAACATTTGTAACGTGTTTTTTCAAAACACAAAAAACCAGACCAAACCGTAAAAAGTAAATCTTCACGAACTTCTAACTTGATTAAAACTCCATAAATTTCTATAAATCTTTGTCAAACGCATCTCCGGTGTTCATTAAATCATGCCACGTAGACACTTGACCAGGAACGAAATGTTAAGAGCAGTGGGCATGATTCAAGGTGGCGCTACCCAAATTGCGGTTTTTGAAGCCATGAGGACCAGTCAGAGCGTTATATCCAGGCTTTGGGCACATTAACGTGTCACGAGGGAAGTGGTGGAACGGCACCGAGGACCTTAACGCATTACAACACATGTACAGGACCGATTCATAGTAAATGCTGCACGAAGTCAACCAAATGTAACGGCGATGCAATTGGTTCAAAAGCTACAGGGAGAGTATGGATTGCTGGTTAGCGGCCAAACTTTGAGAAGACGACTGCATGAAGCAACCTACGTGCTCGTAGGCCACTTCGGGTACCAGCGCTAAGGAGAGGGAATCGAGGAAGAAGATTACAATGGGCTATTGCACACGAAAACTGAAACCATTCTCAATGGTCACTTGTGCTTTCCACTGATGAATCCAGGTTTGGATTTCATCCTGATTCGCGAAGAGTACGCGTTTGGAGAGAACCTGGACGTTGGAATCGACTGCAGCACCCACAACAAGTTCATTCATATCAAGGTGGCACGATTATGGTTTGGGCAGGAATTCGTCTCGGCGGTAGAACGGACTTCGTTTCGATACAAGGCAATATGACTGCTCTAAAATACCGAGATGAGGTGTTAGAGCCTGTAACCTTGCCCCACAGACAGCAAATGGGACAAAATTTCCAGCTAATGCACGACAATGCCCGTCCACATACGGCGCGTATCGTTACAAGTTGGTTACAACAGCATGATATCCAAGCTTTAGACTGGCCTGCACAATCCCCTGACTTAAATCCTATTGATGCATGCCTGGGATATGCTTCAGAGAAAAGCTCTTAGAAGATATTGTGCATGAAAACCAGCTTTTCTTGCATCTTAGCAGGACTTGGGACAGTATTCCACAACAGGATATTGACACCCTTGTTTTGAGTATGTAGAACCGCTGCAGATGTGTCAGGAGAGTCTTAGGTGAATCCACGGATTATTAATTTTAAGTTTTCAACAATTTTTATAAAAGAAATAGTTGTTTTGTTTAGGTTTTGATGTTTCAAAAATAAAGTTAATATTGAAATTTTATCTAAGTTTTTCCTATTCTTGTAAGTTTTTTTTAAATTTAACTTTAACTAAAAGTTTATTTATCAGATTGGATAGGCTATTAAATAAGGTTTATTTTAATATGTAGGTGTCTTAGCAAAAAGTTAATAGAATTTTAGTTATTTAGGTTTATGGGAATATCCCTAGACTATGTTGATGTGTGTATTATCGTTTAATTATCCAGATAATTGCTTCGGAGCTAGCTCTGGAGAAGTCCGCG
The DNA here is from genome assembly GCA_947369235.1 of Udea olivalis. NCBI lineage: Eukaryota > Metazoa > Arthropoda > Insecta > Lepidoptera > Crambidae > Udea > Udea olivalis. Next base: position 4,823,702 of record OX376349.1, on the reverse strand, counting down.
AAACTGTCCGTTCGGAATTCGTCAGAAATACACGAAACTCTTCAGTAACATCTCCTAGGACCAATGGTTAAAAAATACCGGAAACTAGTTCCAGTAGTCTCAGCTTGAAAGCTGCCATCATCCAGAGTGGACCACATCAAGAAGATGTCGTTTGTGCAGCACTAAAACAGAACCAGCTCGTACTATTTGGCAGTGCAGTATTTGCATGGTTCCACTTTGCTCAGGGAAGGAAAGAGCTGTTCTCAAGGATTCCATTAAACCATATCTTTAAAAAAAAAGGTGTAACTATTTCAGCATTTTACAGTTTTATACAATATTCCATGGCCAGGACCTACCTAGTAGGTGTGGTCTAGTAGGTGTGGTATCCTAATACCTACTGATTTTGATTTGAGACTGAAGAAAATTGCGATTTATCTTAGCTCTTTTTTTGGCATGACAAGCCACGCGAAGAGCCCCTTGCATGATCCAGGTCCTGGATGTGAGCCTCAGCTCAAGCAAGGACCGTTTCAGATTTTCCGGAAAATTCGAACGAGTTTGTGATCACCAAACCAATCTGCATTTGGCAAACGCGGTGAAGAACTATGAGCATAAGCCATTGGTGTTGGTAGAACAATGAGTGTTTTTAAAAGCTTAAGGACTATTTCAGAAGTTTTTTTTTAATTTTTGGTAACCCTAGTAGTAGCTTATGTTAAAGTAAGTTCATGTAATAATTTATAAACAAAGTGTTTCAAAACAAAAGACCAAGAGAACCAAAGGGTTACATATCTGTGGTAAATTCAATTAAAAATGTCTACTTTTTTTCAGAGTTAGACGCAGAATATGTGCTATCACAAAAAGGCAAGCAATTGCTTAAGTGTAACGGTTATACATTTTATATAAGCGTTACAAATGGCCCCAAAAGCGTGTGGAGATGTTCCACAAATAACAACCGGGGTTGTAAGGCAGTTATACACACCATAGAGGACGAAATAGTGCTTCATAGAAACGAACATAACCATTGAAAATTTAATGAGCAGTATAATAAAAAGTAAATGAACTTCCTCGAACTTATTTTTTAAAACGTCGGTGACAAATAAACACGCAGACCGCTTAAGGGTGCGTTCCTAACAGAGGAAACCAGAGGAGTGTTAAGAACCAATAGAATTGTTTCATTCACCTAGCTTCGCGATTCTATTGGTTCTTAACAAACACATTCCTCGCAACGCATCCTCGCACATATCTGGTGGAATCGCAACCTTAAGGTGAGCCGTTTCCGCAGCCTATAAGACTCCCGAGATCCCCTCTTGAGAGTCTTCTCTCCGAAAGGGGTTTGATAAGTTTCACTCTAGGCTCCAGTGTTCTTCCAGTACACTTACTATCAGGCAGCCCGCGAGCTTGTTCTTCATCTCGTCCATTCTACCTCCACGCCCAAGTAAAATCTCTGAGTCTTTATTGATGCTTTCAGAAGCTGACTCGTTATTAATTTTTTTAAGTATCATAATGCGGTTTTTTAATATGAGCTGATGTTCTTAGGTATTGTCGTATTTGAATTTATAAAGCAGTGCTACTGAAAGACTGGCAAAATTGGCAACTCTGTTTACTCCTTTGACTTAACTTCGGAGTACTATTTTTATCTAAGCCTCCTTCACAGAATACTCATTAACACACGTGCCTTTTAAAAGAAATTGAGGACTGAATGTTTTTTTTTATTTCAGTTTGTTTAATAACTCGAGTGGAATCGACAACACAGTTCATTACTACAAAAAAAGGCAAACGCATTTTGATATATAAAGGATATACATACTACCAAGGTGAAACCAGCCTTCTGAAAACAAGATGGCGCTGTGCCAATCAAGGTCGTGGCTGCAAGGTTACGATATACACCATTGATGATGAGATCATTCGCTATAAGAACGAGCACAACCACTAAGACGAAAAAAATATATTAATATGTTTTACTTTGAAATAGCATGCTTTAAACTGTTTTAATTTATACCACAAAATTAAATTAGGGTCCACTCGCCGGACCCCAATTTGTACACTGTCTGATCCAAACTAAGTAGGTAGGCGAAAACTAACACGATCTTAAGTAGTATGGAAACAAAAGTAATTTTAACAACCGTCATGTATTTTTGTCCCCTTAATAATTATAATCATCAACCACAAATAAATATTCCAGAATATCATATTTTCGTAGGTTTTCTGGACATATTAGTTTGACTGAAACTACGGATATTTCGTTCGCGAGTAGACCCCCAATTTGTGTAAACATACCATTCAAACTTTTACTAGACAATATGCTACTAAGTTTACCATATAGGTATATTTATACTCTATCATACCCTGGTAAAATAATATTGATAAATGCATGTCTTAAATAATGATAGTTTTGTATTAGGTATACAAAATGAAATTAAATGCTCAATAGTTTTCTAACAAATAATATGGGTTTTATTTTAAAATTTTGGTTTTTTTTTTTTCGTACTTTTTTCTTGACTGTATTTTCTGTACCTATTGAATTGACACAAAAAATAGAAAAATATATGTATAATTGTAATTGTGTTGTCCCGATAGTTCTTACTCAACCGATTTTCTACATTTTAGCTGTGCACAGTAAATTTTATAATAATAAAACTATAACATAATAAAACACCGGTGAACTGCTAGATGATAATTTAGTGTTAAAACTGCTATTGCATACCATTTAAAAAAAAGAATTAAAGGGATAGGTATAGATATGACAAAACAAGACGTGCGTTCATGCCTCACTACTACGGTTCAAACTACGCAGACACGTTATTCAAAATGATGAGTCAATATTTATTATTTATACGAGTACAGGTGATCCAAATATTCAAGTCAATAATTCTTTTTTAGATTGCTCACACTCAGCGATATCCAAAAATACCCCATGCATGTTACCCTATTATTTGTAGTTATACATTTTTGTACGACCATTTTTTAAATTTCTGGGTTGAGTCACTTTTTTGATCACTGTCTATCTATTGAGATCTGTTTTTTTTCAATATTATATGAAAAGTAGGTTACGTTGATGCTGAAGCATTCACAGCAAATAATGCTTAAGAAAGTCTATAAAAAAAAATTGAAAAAGTTAGAAATGCTGTATTTTCCTGAGTTCTGAAAGCCATTTAAAAAAAAGTAGCATGAACTTTTTCATCCATCAATAAATATATTATAAGGATGTGTATTTTAGGACCACCTAAAATTTTATGATTCCTTCAACACGAGGTAAACTGCCACATTCGCTCAAACGTGAACTTCCGACTTAAGAGCTTTTTCAGACCAGCGTTTTATACGCACGTATAAGCACATTTTTGGAAGGCGCTAAGCCTTTTGCCATACGCGTAACTCCTACAAGCGTTGACATGCCTATAAGCTCGTGCAATCCACATAGATACTGATTCACCACTACCGGTTCGAGCAAACACGCCGCACGGTTTTTGAAGTGCGCAATGTAGCGCGCGTGTAAGCGCGTATGCCAAAGTGACATTATCATTAACCTTTTGTAATCCACTGCTAGACATAGGCTTCCCCCATTGAACGCTACAACGAGCGGCTTTGGGTCGTAAGCATCCAACGGCTTCCCGCAACCTGCACCAGGTCATCGGTCAACTGGGTAGTAGGCCTGCCCACGCTGCGTCATCAGTTCTTCAAGCGATGTGGCCTGCCCATTGCCACTTCAGCTTAGCTATGCGATGAGCTATATCGGAGACTTTCGATATTTTGCGGATCTCCTCGTGAAACTCGCGACGTAAAAAATAAAAAGAAAAAGTAAAAAAGAAAACGAAGTAAAAATACGCTCATCTGAGACCACTCTGAGGCACTGAGGTAAGTATTATATGTCATTCTTTTGCTCAATGAGATATATTCTTGATTAATTTTGCTTTGTTCCAGAAGCAGTATACGTGACGTCACCAAGAGGCGCTCGGTTGCTTTTATACCACGGCTACAGATTTCATCGCTGCAGGCAATTTGGTCCGAAAGAAACATGGCGGTGTTCAACCAATCAGAGACGAGGCTGTAAGGCCATGGTGTATACTGTAGAAGAAGAAGTAATAAGATCTAAAAATAAACACGACCATTAGAATAGTTCAAAACCGAATATCTACCATGTACTACTTTATTTATTATAAGTTTCTGATACTTAGAACACAAAACTCGAAATAGCAATGAAACTTATATTGAAATTTATGTATCCTAGTAAAATAATATCGATAAATGTTTGTCCTAAATATTATTAGTATATTGTAATAACCATAATCAATTTTATTTATTCAGATGAAAAGATTCATGGGTTAGTAATACAAAACAATTGACCTAAAAACTAATGTTAAAAGTATTATAGGTTAACCGCAGTAAAGTATAAAATCTCCGTGTTGTTATTTAGGAAATGTATAACTTCAGATGTGTTAGTATTTGTTTTAGTGGTATTAATAAAAATAAACTAATTTAATATAGATTATTTATTAGACGTGGAACCAAATACGGCCGCTTTTACTTTACTTTTTAATAGTTGTCACACGCCAGTAGCCTCTGATATTATTGCCTTTTTTACATTTATATCTTCACCTGGAAAAATCATGAATTCATTATATTAACGACATAGCAATAACAATGTAAAAAAAAAAGAAAACACATCGAAAGTTCTATGAAAACTTGATGCGAAGAAAATTGAATGCGAAGAAGACCCTTGTTCCAATTTTTTTCTTTGAAAATAACATTTTAAAGCATTCACTTTTTATTACGTAGACTCGGCAATTCCATTTTTGTTTTTATCTCATGTGGAGCAGACACAAGGCTGCAACCGCACAAGCTTTGACGTTGAACGTCTATCGCTGTCGGTAGTCGACAGGTGACTGATTGAAGTACTTGATTGGTCGAAAGCCACCCCCTCCCGGGTCCCGCGCAACGTCAGGAGGGTCGACTTTATGGCGGTCAAGCTATAATTATCTCAATTATTATTAAAGATTACACAACTTCACAGACAGTTATTCCAAAAATTGCCAGTCACTTTCTATTATTTATTGATACCGCTATGGCGTTCTATGGGATAGGCCTAGGTCCAGCAGGGGACTCCTTAAGGCTGTTGATGATGATAAAGATGATTTATTGCTAAGAAAATGATTTTATTACTACTTCAACACGCGGTTAACTGCCAATTTCGCACAAACAGTTCCTACTTAAGGCACTGAGATATGTCGTTCTTTTGGTCAATAAAATATATTCTTGATTCATTTTTCTTTGTTCCAGAAGCAGTATACGTGACGTCACGAAAAGGCACTCGGTTGCTTTTATACCACGGCTACACATTTTACCGCTGCAGGCAATTTGGTCCGAAAGAAACATGGCGATGTTCAACCAATCAGAGCCGAGGCTGTAAGGCCATTGTGTATACTATAGACGAAGAAGTAATAAGATCAAAAAATAACCACGATCACTTTATTCGATAAAAGGATTTTTTATGTTAAACTGCACATCACCACAAACTATAAAAGTATGAATCATTTTGAACAGATTATCATCTTTAGGTCCGAGAGTGATAAGATTCAGAATAAATTGTGAATAGTTGACAATTTGTAGTAAGCTGACATCATACAGAGCTATAAATGTAAATGCTCCTAAATCAAGTAGACCTAGTATCGATCTAACAATGAAAAAAAAATTAAGCATATAGCTCTACTATTTGCGCCACAATAACCAAAAAAGTGACACGACCCAGAAATTTAAGAAGTTCGTAAAAAAGATCAAAACTCGAAAACTACTACAAATCGCGGAACATACATTGAGTCCATTCGATAGGTTTTGGGGTCCCCAGACCACAGACCTTCACTGATCACTCTGCAAATGTTTTGATTAATCACAAGAGTCGCCATTCGGCAATCTTTCCAGTCACATCTTCAACCTTAATAAATAAATATCTGCCTAGCTATCAATATTATTTTCATGAAGTTTGACACTTTTTTCTTTATAAATAAAGTGACAACAAATAACAAGAAATACAGCCTTATACGTCCCACTGCTGGGCACAGGCCTCACCTCAACTATGAGGTGGTACGAGCCATACTCCAACACGCGGGCTCAGTGCGGATTGTTGCGGGCTCAGTGTTGTTTGTGTAAATAAAGTGACGTTTGTTGTTAAATACTTTTTTATTTTACTTTGTCATCTATTTGTAGCCTTTTTTATTTATTTCCTTATTTTTAACATTTCTAGGATTCTCATTGTTTCGGCCATTAATATTCCTATCTTGATTTTATTTGTTCCTAGTGTATAAAAGGTAACTTTATCGTTATTTCAGTATGTCTTGGTTTCGCTAGCATGCTAGCAGGGTAAAGTTTCACCGCTGAAGAACTCCCCGATATTTTCGTATTGATAAAAATACCTTTCGCGTTATCTTACTAAAATTTCATATTTACAATATACATATAGTATACCCTAACAACTCAAAGATCGTAGGTGCATGTTAAGTATAAAGTTTTTAAACAGAGACGCTGCAATAAGTCACGGTTGTAAGTCTTTGAATTATTTTTTCCCAGAAACATGGGAAGACTGGGAAGACGATCCACACGTTAAAGATAAGGATCTAGTATGTGTGATGTTGATATTAGGCAACAGAATCGCCATCAGAAATGGCTTCACATATAAGGAAACGAGTCTGAACGACCCAGAAAATATAGGCCGTACTGTGTGGAAATGCGCTGAAGTAAATTGTTCAGGCTATTTGGTTATAGGCACTTGTCTTGTTTTGAGAGACAATCCCCATTCTTGTGGAAAGCAAAAATAAACCTGTTTGTATCTATTCTTTACCTTTTTTTTCTTTACCATGTGTCCAAGAGCTGATCCCAACATCAGTGTCACCCGTACCGTATGTGGTCGACATTCCTGCCTAGCGCTACTCTCCCTCATTTACAATGCGAAAAAATCGTATAAATGGCTTGAATCTGTGTTTCTGGTCCATTATAACTCAAGGGTTTCGAGAAAAGAGAGAATAGGCCACTTTTTGGCAAGCTTGTTTCATCTTAAACAATACCATTTCTTTCGGGATAGATAGTTTTGAAGAGCAAACCCATTGAATATAAATAAGTACTGAAGGTTGATGATCAGTGATACATAGTTATGTATAGTATAACTATTGCATCACTGCTGAAGCGCTGGGAAATTTATCCGTGTTAAGTATGTTTTGTCTCGCTCCGCATTTGATTTTGATAAGCCATTTGATTGTTTCAGATACATTGGAAGATCGGGAAGACGGTCCAAGCGTAAATATAAATACCTGGTCTGTGTGGTGTCAACATTAGGCAGCAAGATTTCCCTTAGAAATGATTTCACATATCATGAAACAAGTCTGAAGGATCTATAACAGATGCGCCGAACTGTGTGGAAATGCACTCAAAGAAATTGTTCGGGCTATTTAGTTATACTACTGGTGGTCGTGTCTTAAGAGATAATCATCATTCAGCTAGAAGGTAACTTATAAGTAGATCTTTTTGTATAGTAACGGGTTATTCAACAAGAACTTTGTTTTTTAAAACAAAATAAAACAAAGAATTTAGTGGAAAATGAATAATTTTTTTATTGTACTACAAAGAGAAAAGTTTAGCAATTATGAATGAAAAATGATATCTGACAAATGTCCACCACGACCACGCTGACAGATGTTGATTCTTTCATCAAAATTTTTAATCACTTTTTGGCAAGATGGAGGGGAGGGTCTATTTCGTTAATGACATCACGGATTTTGAGTTTTAAGGCTGCAATTGATTCGATTGGCTCCGTATAGACTCTGTCTTTAACGTAGCCCCACAAAAAATAATCCAGTGGTGTTAAATCACACGATCTGGCCGGCCAATCAATTGCAGCCTTAAAACTCAAAATCCGTGATGTCATTAACGAAATAGACCCTCCATCTTGCCAAAAAGTGATTAAAAATTTTGATGAAAGAATCAACATCTGTCAGCGTGTTCGTGGTGGACATTTGTCAGATATAATTTTTCATTCATAATTGCCAAACTTTTCTCTTTGTAATACAATAAAAAAATATTCATTTTCCACTAAATTCTTTGTTTTATTTTGTTTTAAAAAACAAAGTTCTTGTTGAAAAACCCTTTATTTAGTTTTGCATTTGCATCTGATTTTGTTTTATTTTATCTACGTGAAGGAAATCGAATGCGACTGTATAACTACTATACTCCACACAATGATAGAAACTGGAAAAAATGGACCTGATGATAGGGGCGCTCGTCTAACTGAGTTATCGAAGCCATTAACAGACTTGGAGAATTTGTCTAGTGAATTTCATCTAACATCATAATACTATGTTTTAAGCAAATAAATGAATGAATCTGAATATAACATTGTAAGCCAACGTTGTTCCAACAATGTTATAAAGCAAGCGCCATTTAACACCCGAAAGTTTTTGTTAACAAAAATTTCACTTTTGTATATAATGAAACTAGCAATAAGATGAGTGATTTCCTCTTATTCATTTAAATGGCGCTTGCCTTATAACATCGATGAAACAAAGTTAGCTTACAACGTAAAATACACTTGACAAATTCGCCAGGTCTTCTACTGGCCTCGATAGCTCAGTTGGAAGTGCAGCTACCCAGATTTAGAAGACGCGGGTTCGAGTCCTGCTGGAGCCCTAGGATCAAATAATTTTGTTTAGTTTTTATCTTTGTGTGGAAAATAATGCATTAATAATGCTAAAAATAAAAAAATCACTCAACTACTATACCGCTGCAAAAACTGCATTACATCGCCGTCTGTCTAGTTTGTTATGTGCTACTTCATTTATTTGAGTTTATGCTATTAAGAACTCACTTACTTTAGAAAGTTTTTTTTTAAAAAATGTATGAAAAAATTGGGAATTCGAGCCAAATGGTAAGGAACCAGTTGGTGTGGTGTTACCATCAAGCAACAGAATGTCCCTCAGTAATAGTTACACACATAGTGAAAAATATCTGAGAAATCCAAGAAAGATGGGCCGAACTGTGTTTAAATACTAGTTTCAGTTATTTTTGTATACCTCCTTTTTTACTATTTCTAGCGGCTCGCGTACACCTAATCCGTTACTGGCCGAAGTATGCTCGGCGGTCATCGGCCTAGCTCGGCCGATCAAATCAAACGTATGTAAATGACCGGCCCGAGGGCGTAGTGTACGCGCTCGTTTGATTTGATCGACCGAGTGTAAATAGAAATATAAATTTATTTGCAAAACCAAGTGTTACAAGGGGATTTAAATAAAATGGGCACTTTCAACTTAGTTACCTTGTACAGGTGTAGCAAATGTTCATTTGAACATCTTCTTATAAACTAATAATAACAGTGGTTAAGTCAATAAACTGGTTTTACTTATAACAATTAATGTTTAATTGTTATAAGTAAAACCAGTTTATTGACTTAATTAATATTGTAGTTTATATAAAGTAAAGGTATGGAATAACAATTGTACATATGTATCGCCAATCAGTATTTACTAGTCAGGTATTCTTCTACTGAGTAAAAGCAATGCGCAATAAGAAACTTTTTCAACTTATTTTTAAAAGAAGGTGATTTTTTGGTCTTTTTGTATTATCAGTGATAATTTATTGAAAATTTTGATTGCCATATAATGCGGACTGCAATATAACATTTTTATACGTGAAGGTAAAGGTGGATAAAGTCGTGCTTTGTGACCGGTATTTCTATTGTGAGTATCTCGAACTTGGGCAAACTTATCGCGATATCTAAAAACAAACAAGCAGATGTCTAATATGTACATTGACGGTAATGTTAGTAGTTCGTATTTAATAGAATGAGGTTTACAGCTTAATATTTATATTTGATGGAATGGATTGATATGGTCTAAATTCTACTAATTTTGTTTTTTTGAGGTTGATCTCATAAATATGGTCAGTAAGCCAATCTGATACTTTTTCAAGCGCTTGTGTTATTTCAACGTTCGGATCTTCGTTTTTGTTTTACATTTTATTTAGTGATACATCGTCGGCAAACAGCACGGGTACCAAACGACAAGTGCCTAGAGCTTTTGGTAAGTCATTAATGTAAATAATAAACAAAATTCATCCCAACACGCTGCCTTGCGGGATCGAGCAGGTAAGTTTTCTCATATTTGATTGTACTTTTTTCATCGTGTTATGATTTCTGTTGAAATGTTCTATCTGTACAATCTGTTGTCTGTTCTCTAAATAAGATTTCAACCATAAATAGGCAGGACCTCTTATTCCACAGCCATAATTTTTTTTGAGAGAATGGGATATGAAACCTTCTAAGCTTTTGTCATGTCCAACAACAGACCTATTGCATAATTCTTATCATTTATTTGCTGGAGCGCAGTTTGAATGTATTTAAATACTGCTAATGTACCTAGTTGATCTATTTTTCCTAAATCCATTTTGTTGATCGTTTAGAATATTGTATTTTTTAAGAAACTTATAAAATTTAAGGCTCATAGACTTTTCCACAATTTTTGAGAACGTGGATACGAGTGCAACTGGCCTAAAATTATTGGGATCTGATTTATCGTCATTTTTATTTATAGGTACGACTAGTGATATTTTCAGAATATCCGGAAAATGCCTTCTTGAAAGCTTTGATTTACAAGAGAAGTTAGAGGTCCTGAAAATTCTTCGGCACATTGCCTTACCAAGACTGGTGGTATGATGTCGAGACCATAGCTATGTTTATTTTTTAATTTTTTTAATATATCAAGAATTAATTTTCTGTCGACTGGTCTTAAAAACATTGATTGCATCGGGGATTTACCACTGGTCGGCCGAGTATAACATTTATATTAGTATCTGAGTTTTATCCTATTGAGGCAAAGAAATCGTTGAAAATATTTGATATTGCCAAAAGGCACGTTACTGATTTGTTATTAATTATTCGTTCAAAATTTTTGTTATTTACTTTTGATTTTATTTGTTTTTGAATTGACTATTTTCCACATCGTTTTGGTTTTATTATCCGATAGTTTCATTTGTCTGATATATTCATTCTTTTTTAAAATTTTAACGCTGCGTTTCAATATATATCTATACGTAGTGTAATATTTTTTGATTAGACTACTTCGTGTTTGGTTTAAAATTATTCTCTTTTATGGACGCTAAAGCTGTTTAGAATAAAGTTTAATCATGTTTTTGAATTGATCAAAAAGCCTTATTGCAATAACTAAACCATGCAAGTTCTTTAGGAGATAAGTTAAGGAATAAAAGTGCTGCTTTCAGACAACATTTTTTATAAGATATTCTGTATTGCACTTCTTCTGTCCCTGGTCCCAGTTCATTTGGGGTCGGGTCTCCTCACTTTTCTGCGCCAAGACAGCCTGTCTTGGGTTGTCGTTTCAGGCAATTGGGCTCTCTCGAGGTCTTTCTTGATCGCGGACCACCAGGTCATAGGCGGGCGGCCTCTACCACGTTTGTGTTCGGGTAGGCTTAGGGCAATGAAAATAACAATTTGGGCTGCAATTTAGACAGTATCAGATAATAATATCTGAGACTCTACTCCAAGCAGTGCTAATGTGTTTTCAATTATTGTTTGTTATGTTTATAATTGTTCCTGACATTAGCTACCATTTTATGTTAGGAGCAATTTTAATATAAAATATGCAAAAGTACCAGTACCAGCACCAGTACCAGTTTCCAAGTACCAGTTGGATGCATTGAACTCAGTGGACCGAAGAGCTGGGAGAGTCATAGGCGACGATGCGCTCGTTGGAACCAAACTTCAGATTCTGGAGCATTGGCGTAAAGTCGCCTGTTTATCTGTTTTTTATAAGGTGTATTTTGGAGAGTGTTCGCTGGAACTACACAACCTGATACCACCCTCAACTTTCTACCACCGGACCACTAGACGCCGGAAGGGCTTCCACCCCCATGTGTTTGACTTTCCAACAGTCCGCACTCAACGTTTTGCTGCATTTTACTGGTCCGCACCGCTAGGCACTGGAACGCTCTCCTTGCGTCTGTGTTTCCGGATACTTGCAACCTTGGTATCTTCAGGGCCAGTGTGAATAGGTATTTTCTGGGTAAGCGTGTACCGCCATCGGCCTCGTCATCGCTTGCCACCAGGCGAGACTCAGGCCAAACGCAAACAAATTTAAAAAAAAAGCTTACAATAAAATAATGACGTTTAAATAAATAAATATATAAATAAATATGCGCCAGACAACACACCTTTTGTAATGGTCTCGAAATAGGGTTTAATATCCCTGTCTTACGAGGTACCACACAAGGAAATAAGCCAGGGGCATTTTCCAGCACACCCCCCCACGTTTGTAGCAAAAAAACCGATAAGGAGTTATATATGAAATAAAATGTTTTGCACATTTGTCCTCGTGGGCCTTTTTTGTTTATTTTTCCCTACAAATAAAACATATGATACACCATCGAGTATATGTAAGTACATATAGCATTCGCCTGTGTGTACATAGTTAAAAAAAGCACAATCAAAATGACTGGTTATTTCATTGCAGCTGAATTTAAGCGTTCTAAAAGGGGCAAGCAACTCATCAAGTATAAAGGATACACTTACTACTTTCAAACAACCACGGGGTGCAAGGGACGATGGCTCTGCTCCACCAATAATAACGGATGTCGAGCCAAGATTCACACCATGGACGGAATCATCGTTGCAGTTAAAGGAGACCATAATCATTCCCCTCTCGTTGATAACAAATGGATTTATGAGAGCATTCACAAAAAAACCTTGTCGATACAAAAAAAATAATTCTCAATTTTGGCGACACAATAGAAACACACATATTATGTCGACGGCAGCCGTCGACACGTCGACTGCAGACTTTGACACGGCGACGGCAGAGATTGAGGGCATTTGCCGTCCCATGTGTAGAACTCTTAACTGCGATCAGTTTTTAAAAATTGAGGTCTGAATCTAGAATTCATATAACATACCTGAAAATAAAGGTGTTATAGGATTCAAAAATACTTTATTCAAGTATATAGTTACAGTTCTTTTAAATCGTCGTATATCAGTTTAAATTTAGCTATAGTATGAACATACAGAATATTAATACAATCTATAACTTAATATAATACATACATATAATGTGACTCTACCACCGGCGTCGGAATGCTGATTCCACTGAGATGACTTGGCAAGAAACTCAGCAGTTACTCTTTCAAATTATTGCGCCATAATCTTAGTGTAAAATGCACTCTACTGTAGGTGATGATTGACGTAGAATTTTCGAGAAAAACGTAACTATCTGAGTAAAAGTGTTTTATTTTCTTTGCTTTTTTGGATAAATGCGAAATAAATATAAATAAATCATTTTCTGAAATAAAATAACTTTTTCCTCTATGAATGTGACGACTTGAGAGCACGAAGAGGACTGGCAGACCCTTGGAATAAATCAAGGAGAAACTTGAGAGAGACCTTTGCTCAGAGAGATTACATGTTCATAAATTCAAATTCAAATTCAAATCATTTATTGCATGTCACATTACAGTTTAAAAATACTTTAAGTAAATAGTATCATGATATTGCATTAAATGCTTCAATGTTAATGTAACAGTGATATTTTGAAAATAACTGGCAATTTAGGCCAAAGTTTCTTTTTGTTGCGATACTCTCACGTTACATTTTAACTTGAATTTTTTTAGGAAGGTAAATATTAAGGTTATTTAAAACAAATTAGAGAAGCCTCTAAGGGGACTCGGTTAGGCTTGACTGAACTATAATTAAAACTATAATTAGTTAGATCATCTACCCCAAACTGAGCAGAGCTAGTACCTATGACAGTAAAACATAAAGTGACAGCTTAAAGTAATTTGACATCAGTCAGTCTATATTGTGTACTGTTAAAAAAATGATCTTAATGTGTTAGTTTGTTTGTTATCTTACTAATATTATACATGCGAAAGTTTGTGAGGATGTATGTGTGTGTGTATGTTTGTTACTCTTTCACGCAAGTTAAGAGCGTTAGCTGGTGGTGGATCGAAAACGTTGCATTTTTGCAAGATTTTCGTGATTATTTCATTGAATTGAAATAAAACTTTAATCTTTGCTCTATTATTGTGTGCATAATACTATTTGAAAACACATTGAATTGTATAAAATTAGGTAGTCGCCAATTATTTGCTAAATTATATGCAAAACAGTTTTTTTTAAAAAATGATAAGACACTTAAAATTTACTGTACACAGTTAAAGTTATAATTATGAAATCAAAAGGTGCATTCAATAAATGTGAGATAATTAATACTTAATTTGAATTCAGCTAAATAATCACGAAGACCTTAAAAAAATGCCACGTTTACGATCTACCTCAAACGCAAAAAGCAAACCCTCTTAAGCAATTGTGTTGTTCTAATGTTGGTAAAATAAATAACTGTTGGGGTATTGCGGCAGAGTAAACGCGGAGTAAGCCTGCTCGCACACGTCCGATAATCGGTGACCGATTTTTTGTAGGAGAAAAATAGAACGTACTGATAGCAATGGAGCAACGCACACGTCCGACAAAAAGTAGGTCAGAAATAATATGAAATACAAAATCGGCCCGATTATCGGTCCGACAAAAAGTCTGACGTGGGTGTGCACCCTTAAGTATAAGGCTGCCCGGCCACGTCCGATAATCGGTGACCGATTTTTTGTAGGAGAAAAATAGAACGTACTGATAGCAATGGAGCAACGCACACGTCCGACAAAAAGTAGGTCAGAAATAATATGAAATACAAAATCGGCCCGATTATCGGTCCGACAAAAAGTCTGACGTGGGTGTGCACCCTAAACAGGTGTATATTTGGAGTACATCACAATACAACAACATTTGACATACAATACATGGAACCCAAAAGTAAACAATACAAATCTACTCTCAGTTCAATTTGGCAACTGCGTAGACGTCGATACAGCAAATAAGAAAGGCGGACCCTGCGACCCCGCACACCAGTGTGAATTCAAACCGGGTAGACCGCACGGATGATGATGATGATGATGATAGACGTCGATACAGCATGCAGGTTGCTGTCCAACAATAATATTATGTGCCCTCCGTTACAAGGTTACGTTACTCTTTGACGAAGTATCAAATGTGATGTAATAAATTGGCCCTTCTTTAGGTTGTTGTATGACTTTTGAGTGCCGTTTTGAAATTTAGGGTTTGCGTAACCCTTTTGAATGTAATCTTTTTAAAACTAAACACGTTTTTAACTCAAGTGGGACTTTTATTGTCTTCTTTACGAATGGAGGTATGTATAGTCTGTCTCTTTTACAAAAGACCGTTTAACTATCCTTGTAGTGGTGACATGAACTGACATACCAGTATAACATACGAAGTGTGCGCGCGCACAGCGGGAACAATTGACACTAGTAACACTTACACAGTATGTACGTGCACGTTACCACCACAAGCATAGGTCACCCACAAAGCTCTTCGTGAGAGACGTCTATTATCTATACCTAGTTCATAGGTTACTGTTCGAAAGTAGTTCTGTATGAGCTACGTCGCATATTCCACAGACGTCAGCAGCCTACTTACACCGGCCTAATGACCGATGGACCGATTATCGTGCAGCATCGGCACTCTACACCGACGTCTCACAAACAATAACCTTTAGGTGCATGGCCTAAATTATGTATATAAACAAATACTTTTTTACAAATAAACCAGATTTCAACCGAGCGTTGACTTCTCATTTCCCACCGCTGCGGCCAAGACACCTTTCGCCGTCAGTAACATGATCGGAAGTGTGAGCCTGCACTACTGGCATCAGTTCCAACACCCCTACCTACTACCCTAACTATTCCCACTTGCCCCGGGCACCCCGGGAGCAAGCTCCTTTCACTTCTAGTCCCTGTGCGGCCGGGATGATTGTAAGGCACCCTTACAACCACTTAGCTTCCCGACCGTACATTCCTTACTCTACCCGCTTGCATCCCGGGCACCCCGGGAGCAAGCGTCTCTCCTTATTATCTATATATTTATATATCGTTAGGTAGAACTAGGGCTCTAACCTAGCGTCTCGGCGCAAGGGCCTCTAGGCTTACTAGGGACTTAGAGGTTAACCTTTTATTCCTTAACTTAGCTTCTGGACCGTACAAGTTCTATAAGATATTTTACAGGATAAAATATAATGATGGTGATTCTTTGCATGTGTGTGTTTTGCCGTGTATTAATATTTGGCAGGTATATTTTAGGAAACTTATTATTAATACGGAGTGCAATTCATGATGTCTTATTTTAATTACCTATGTTAATTCCAGCGGTTTACGTCAAATCTAAAAGAGGGAATCCACTGATTATGATGGGTGGCTTTACGTACTACCCCGCGAAGATCAAGAAAACAGGGATCCGTTGGCGCTGTTCCTCCAAACCTGGCTGCCTAGCATATCTAAGGACTGTCAATGACGTCATCACGGTCGAAAAGCCTCACCACGAACATAAACCTCCGGTTTTAAAACATAAAGTCTTTTAGTAAGTAGTAATTGAAACAAGAGATTCCCTGTGTTTATTTTATAGAGTAACCATTATTCACACGGTTTCTTAACGTGGAGTCTTTTTAATTCCTGTGAAGGAACTTACTCCAGAAGCCTCAGCTAAGGCCTTTTCCTCACCGGATCGTCACCGCCTCTGCACCGAATTTGTACAGATTGTATACCGAGCGGATATAATCTTTACGGAGCGGCCGGCCTCCCCGTCTCACCCCCGCCAGCTCCGCCGCGCGCCTCGCTCACACCAATCACAACATCCACAACACCAGAACAAGACCGCCCCGAAAACATCCAGAGCCTGTCAGGAAATGTTTTTCAGCAGAAAATCTGTACGAAAACGCACCGATCCGTGAGGAAGAGACCTAAGAGAAACGCGCTATAGTTTACAATGGACCCCACTACGGGATCATTATTATTACCTTACTCTTACTAGACGTAGTTTTACTTATTTGGTTTTAGTGGTGTTTTATTTCTTAATTATAATGTGTTTTTAATTCAGTTGTCTATTTCTTTCCTTTTAACAAATAAATAATTTAAAAAAAATGTTTTGTGTTACCCTAAAAATAGTGTCTTCAGTAATTTCAATAATTTCATTGTTAACTTTTAGCACCTAAACCAAAATTTATCTATAGACATGACCGTAATTGATTTGACTTAGGTATAAATCCTGCGCTATTTAAACATCAATTGGTAAGCATAAAAGTAGGTAATAATGATGGGGTATAAAACAGGTTTTTATGTAGTAGTTTTACCAATTTTTCGGTTAGTTGAATAGTTCAAAAAAGCATGCACGGTAGTAACCTGGCCGAGTTTTACTAAAACAATTAGCACGTGCTTTTTGATCAATTGTGTTCTTGCAAACTAACATCTAATTTTCCATTTCTATGCCTTTTTACAGCGGAATATGTGTACTCCAAACGAGGCAACCCAATGCTTCTGATCGCTGGATACACATTCTACCGGCAAACAGTTAACAACTCGAAGATCAGGTGGTTGTGCGCCACCCACCACTGCAGGGGTTGCAGAGCAACCGTGCATACGTACAATAGGATGCTGATTTCTGTCAGGAATGAACACAACCACCCGCCAAGGGTCAATTATTTTAAAACTCTTAATACGAATATTTGATATACTTGTATTAATCACATGTAAGATAATTATGTAGCGAGTTCTAGATGAAGTTAGTTATGTTTGCTTATTTCAGGCGGAGATCTAAAGAGCGTGCTTAGCTTAAACTTAGACTTATCTTAGACTCTTCCTTTCAGTAATAAACTATTTTCGCCTCAGTTAAACATCAATTTGGTTGTTCGTAAGTTATGAATATTATAACAGCAGTCAATGAGTAAGATAATAATTAATGGTATAAGTCTGTGCTATCTAATTCTTCTTCTTTTATGTGTCTTCTTTTATCTTCTGTGAAAAACTTGAAAAAGGTTTTGTTAAATGCTAGAACTTGACCTTAATTCTTACAGATTTTTTTAAAGAAAAAATTAGATCTCACATAGTTAAAAATATTAATTTACTCTAATGACAACAAATATTGTATAATGAGATAGCATCTAAGTCATAAAAAGTTTATATATTATTTTGTAGTCTCTTTGAAGTGTTGCTATTTACTGTTCTTTAAATTGTCAACATAAAAATATCGAAATATTTAAACCCCACTAGTAGTCGTAGGTATGTAGTAGGTATATGCTGTTTTTTGTAAAGATAGTTAATTTTATTCACGCATTATGTAAATTACAAATTATTACTACTGTAATTACTAGGGATCGAGCAGTTGCGCCCATATGCCAGCTAATAACATAAAGTTAATATATATATATACGCTTTAAGAAAGTGATCAATAACTATAAATAATTCAACCTCAAACTTAAATAACTTTATTCAAATAGACTTTCACATTAAGTACTTTCAAATCGACAAATTTAAAGCAAAATAGACTAAATAATAGACATAAATACTATAGTAATATAGATATATAAATACATAGTATACAGACATTATGCGACTCTACCACCGCGTCGGAGTTGTTTCTAAACTCAAACTCAAATATCTTTATTTAAATAGACTTAATCAGTACTAGTCAAAAAATATACTAAATAATAGACATAAATACTATGATAATATGAATATATAAATAAACAGTATACAAACATAATGCGACTCTACCACCGCGTCGGAGAAGTTGATTCTTACTGAGAAGACCCGACGAGAAACTCAGTAGTTACTCTTTTAAACTCGTTGTGGTTTTACAATGCGAGTTAGTAAAGTATAATTTGTTTGTTGATAAAAAAAACTGCTTAAATTCTAACATTAAAAAATAAACAGAACAACCTAACAAGTAGGTACAGCAAAGCTGCATAATATAAAACAATAGGCTGTAAGTCATTTATACAATTCCAAAAATACTACTTTTCTTGCTGAGAAAACCCGGCGAGAAGAGTTTCTGCTGAGTAGCAGTTACTCTTTTAAACTTGTTTTGGGTTTACAACAGGCGATAGTAAAAGCGTAGTACAATGTGTCATTTTGATACAAATAAACCTACTGAGTGTCTAATCTAAAGAAATGAAAAAAACAAACATAATAGAATATAAACATAAGGTCATTTAAACAATTTGAAAACGTAAAAGTGTTTGTCAGTACATACTGAGTATAATAGGTATTACAATAAAATATCTGTTACAATTAAGTAGGAGACATAACATCAATAGGCCCAAAGTTAGGTAGTGCTTGTCTAAGCTGAAACGACGCGTCCCTCCACCACATTCACGTACGAATATACAATATGAATATAAACGCAATACATATTATTTTAGACATGCCTCTGTAACTGGTCGTTTAGTAGCTGGTGAGGCTCCAACCTAGGATAGGAGCACGCGTCGTTTGTAGTGGGGCGCGTCATTTCAAATTAGACAAGCTCTGTACCCTTGTGTAGTGAACTTCAAAAACAATAAATATATTATACTGCAGACACTCGGAACCAACACAAATGTTCCATCAACATACATTTGTACTGGCCGACCAGTGGAATCGAACTTGAAACCGACTGCGTCAGGTGAGACGCAAAGGCAACAAACCCGCTCGATTCATCAACAGCTCGGGTATACTCGGGTCATAAAGAGTCATCTCCATAATCATGCAATATCATAATTAGATAGATTGCTGTTTGTGATTTCTTAGATCTGTGTGTAATAAAATCTAGAAATAATTGTTAACATTTTAATTAAGTAATATTGATACAGCCTAGTCATACATTTTAAGCAATCATAGTACGTATTAAGTAGATGATTTTCTATGGCATTTATTTTGAATCCTATTTATAAATATTAAATCTTATGTACAAAAAAATCTCAAGTGTTTCTTTTTTATGAATCTGCTTTTCCCGTTAAGAGTTAATACTGATGTGATTGTCGTGTTATCTGACATACACATTATTGAGTCGAGTTAACCGACGTAATGCTAACCTGGGGCCTTAATACGATCTCCTAAAGCTTGCTAGCATTATTTCGTCTGTGAATTAAGCGTCCTGGCATTTCTATTAGGATCATTCCCAGTCACGTGACCATTACGTCACGCAAACTCAACTTCTGCGCGACGTATTGGTATTACGAACTCGTATTTGACGTTTCATACCATTGTTTATCTGTCAAATAGTACAAGTCTTAAACTTCTCAGTGCAGAAGTAGCTCTAAAGAAGTGACATCGTAATACCAATACAAAGTGAGCATTTTTAGAACCGTAAACGGTCACGCTGCGATAGTGGCAAAAGATTGTAATAAGACCCCAGAACGTCAATTTTAAAACATAACTCAAAATAGATCACCCATTGATATAAATCATCCGTGCGGTCTATCTCGGTTGTGAACCCACACTGGTGTGTGGGGTCCCAGGGTCCGCCTTTCTTGTTTTCTTGGCCCACTTCGCGCGGTCTTGTGCATCATCAGTGGTGAGTCGTCACTCGCGGACCCTCTGAAGCATAGCAAACTTTTTCTTTTTTCTTTATTTAAATACTTAAAGCCTTATTTCCCTTACAGATGAGATGACATTCGTAACTTCGAAGCGTGGAACCCGCTTACTCTACTACCAGGGGTACACATACCACTTGAAATCGGTTGGCGAACTCAGAAAAGTGTGGAGATGCTCCCAGCACTGCTCTTTGCGATGTCGTGCTACTCTGACAGCTGTAATGGGTCAAGTCTGCAAGACCAGCCATCAGCATAATCACCCACCGAACATGGGGATTAATAAATACAAGGAAGAGGAATCCAAACTATTGATGCAGAACTATGATGCATGGTGTTAACCCACTTCCATTCAAATATGAGGCCAGTGTTAGTTTGTCGTGTCAGAAAGGAACCTTTTAGATACTGCGTACTTAGCCTTTATGGCAACGGACGTCTAGTTCTTTCTATGAACTAATTTCAAATGAGCTGAGAATTCCTTTGCTATAGCTAAAATGCTATCGAGATGACTCAATAAGCGTCAAAACCCAATCGACATTACACTAGGTCTTTCATTGATTTTATAACTATGAAAATTCTAAATTATTCTTAGGAAATATTTTTAGTATAATTTAAGTAATGACAGTTTTCAGCTTTGTCGATCGTTCTATGCTACCCTGTATGACGGACGAGGTGGTTTTTTTATGGTGGTTTTTAATATTGTTATTTAATGAAAAAGGTTTTTATATGAAAAAATATATTTTAGTAGTTACGAATAAGTACTTAGGCTGACTGTACTTTTCTTGAAGTTATAGTATACAACTTTGTTGTAGCTAAAAACTGAAAATAGCTAGATCAATTTATTGTACATGAGTTATCAATTACATGATATACTTCAGTTTTGTTTAGTAAACTAAGAAAAATTAGTCAGACTATCGATCAAACCTAGATACTATGTAATTTTTTTTTCGTATTCATTTGTTTATTCTAAAAATTATATGAATTGTGTATTGTTTTATTAAATAAAAAGCGTGTGTTATTCAAGTATATTGTTTTATATATGGCCTTGAGACGGTTGAACATAATCGTTGATTAAAACAGTTTCAACCGAATCCATAACAGTTCAATGTACGAAAGCCCTTGTGCTCGAGCCCTGCTGCTGCCTGATCGTATTTATTTTATCCTTGACTAGCGACAATAATAATATCGCCTCAGACTTTTCACCACTCAAATAGGCATCTTAACATTAACACATCATCATTCTGTCTATGGATGAAAACCGCATCAAAATTCATTCCATAGTTCGAAAAGTCTAAACGTTTAGACGGTGGGTAGGTGTTTTGTGTCATACTGTGTCACAAAATAAAGATCATAAAGAAAGACCGCTCACGCCTTTATCCAGTATAATTACCTAAACTTGCCTGACCGCCTAGGAGGGTTACTGCTATATTACCTCTGAATATTTAAAATTAAGTAGGTAGGTTATACCTACTTGACTGAACCCGCCAAAAACACATCATGTGAAAAATTGCACTAATTTTGGCAAAAACAAAAACACTCGCGACAGTGCGACTCGCCGCGTGACCGATTCTCACTGGTATCGCCTGTAAACTGCGTCTGTGTGCGAGTTCAAAATGGCGGTTTGTTCTAATCGGACTATCTGTCCGGGGCGCCGCGCC
Source organism: Udea olivalis (assembly GCA_947369235.1). NCBI lineage: Eukaryota > Metazoa > Arthropoda > Insecta > Lepidoptera > Crambidae > Udea > Udea olivalis. The sequence goes on along the minus strand of OX376349.1, from coordinate 4,801,627 downwards.
GCTTCAATAATTTATGACTATGTAGAGATGTACAATTTTACCATTTACAGGTGCCCAGTTCGACACGACCAGTAGAGGAGCTCTCATCATCAGATTATCAGGGTACGAGTTCGCCAAGCACCGGACCCAGGGCTGCAAGACTCGCTGGTACTGCAGAACACACTATAACAAAGGCTGTTCTGCCGTGATGTTCACTTTTGATAACGAAATCGTCAAGGTCAACAATGAACACAGTCATCTTCCCAAAACCAGCAAACATGAAACCAAAAATGTTGTGTATGCTTGTAAGGGCTTACATGTATGTCCTAGATATTAAGTGGATCTATATAATAAATGCTGTACATGTTTAGCTATAAGCGAACCTAAATAAATAAATAAATAAACATACTTCTGTATTTAATAGGTCATACGCGTTTGTTTGATCCAACCGTAGAAAAAACTCTCCGGTGGCAAATTACAGTTGTTGTTTTTTGTTTATTTGCGCTAAAGGTTTGTTATGTGATCTGAGTGCCGAGTGCGAGTTGCAGTGAAAGAAGTGAATGACTTCACCATCGCGTTTTGCGAGCACGTAAATGAGCAGCTAATTCGGGCAACGTTAAGGCCGCTAGATGGCGCTCACCCGATGCCATGCAAATTCGCGTTTTTTTTCTCGCAAACGCGATGGTGAAGTTATTCACTTCTCTCACTGCAACTCGCACTCAGCACTCAGTATACGTACCATGAGTGTCCGTGAAACAGCGATGTGTATACCGGATGATTATCAAATAACTTCCGAAAACGATATGGCATACTCACTAAGTGATGCAGAAACTATCTAAGCGAAAATGAAATTTATTTTACTAACTTTCATTTCAAGGTCACCATACAAATCTCTCGAACGGCCAGTATTTTTTGTATGAAAACCTTAAAATTAAAGTTAATTGAAAAAATCTAATTTTTGCTCATATAGTTACAACATTACTTACTGAGTACTTATATGCCTTATCGTTTGAGGAAGTTATTTGATAATCATCCAGTATTTTTGGTTCCATTTTAAATCACTAGTGACGCTGTACCGAAGTTCCATACAAAAACGTCAACTGTCATTGATGTAAACTCGTGGTAAACTTACAGAAATACAAAATCCCTCAAAGAATTAAAGTTATAAATGTCACGCCAGTAGGTGAATAAATTGAAATTATTAATCACAAGACCCGAAAACGTGATCTAGGGTGTCAGTTTTCAATATTTTCAAAAATATGGTTTTAAAACTGAATAAGGACTTTATTCTGAACTGGTATAACCTGGCTAACCAACAGATACGCGCTTGACACCCTGTATATTTTAAATATTATATATATTATATAAAAGCTGTTATGTGTAAAAACTATTTATAATAATATACTGTTTATAAGACTGTAGCTGCCTATTTTTTATTGTCAAACGACAAATCAAACTCGCATTTAATTAAAGGCTGCTTAACTGGTTCATTGGTTAAATGGACGCTTCGGATCGTGGGTTCGATTGGGCCATGCAGAACGATTCTCTAAAAATCCAAAAACATAATCACTCGGATAACTAAACACACTTCTGAATTCCACACAGAGATAGAAACTAGAACAATTCCATTTCTCATGCTGCACTTGCTATCGTGCCCCCAGTGCCCCACCAGCTGCACACATTCAGATCTTTATGAAGCCTTGGTATAGCCGTAGCGGAGCACTGGGCAGCTGTTATATGGTTGTCAACGCAATAGGATCATCGAGACGACGAAGAAGAAGAACAACAATTCTAGAAAAATCGACCTGTTCCTAGGGCTCAAGCAGAACTCGAACCCTCGTCTTCCTCAATCCGGGTGGCTGCTCTTACAACTGAGCTATCGAGGCCATCAACAGACCTTGTGAATTTGTCCACTATATTTTTACTTTGTAAGCCAACTTTGCTACTTTAATGTTAGAAGGCAAGTGCCTTTTAATACCCGAAAGAAATATTTTTGCAAATATCAGACTTTCGATTAAGATGAAAAGCTTACATCTTCAAATTTCTTTTAGTTTTTATATTTGTGTGGAAAAAGTGCATTGTAAAATGCTAAAAATAAAAAAGCTAAAATGTGTAGTGAGTAACTATCTATTCATCTAAGAATCTCTATTACGAGCTACGTCATACACCGAGCAGCCGTCAGCAGCCTACATACGCCGGCCTGGTGACCGATGGACCGATGAACGTGCAGCGTCGGCACTATACATACACCGACGTCACACAAACAATTACCTTCAGTAGTGTGCAATTGTGCATATCTAAATTATCTATATTATATAAACCAATAACATTCATGAATAGTTTTTTTTTTAAACTAGCGGTCAAGACACCTTTCGCCGTCAGTATCATGATCAGTAGCGGAAGCCTGCGCTACTTGCACCGGTTCCAACACCCCTACCTACTACCCCAACTCTTCCCGCTTGCACCCCGGGCACCCCGGGAGCAAACTCCTCTTACTTCTTGCTCCTGTGCGGCCGGGATGTGGTGCTTTACAACCACTTGGCTTTCTGACCGTACAAATACAATTGTTTACCTTTAAAACATGAGTCAATCAAATTCATCTCGGCAAATGGCGACGTCTACATCTAAGCTAATAAAGCAAATTCCACTTTTTTCCAGGTTACGTTTATATTGATGAATATGGAACTGATATTGGAAAATGCGAGAGCTCACTGGAGTCTGATTTTGGGTGCATAGAACCGGAGGCTAAAGCGATCATGTTGGATGGTTACCGGTTTACCAAACACCGGTTCGCAGCCGGTAAAATCCGGTGGCATTGTGCTAAGCAGAAGAAGAAATGTCGTGCAGTTATATTCACGTATGAAAACCAAATAGTTAAGTATAATAATAGCCACAACCACCCGCCAGAATACGAATCAAATGTCAAATTAGTTTCATATTCTTGAACTTTGCGATCAAGTTACGGATCTCCTGCATACGACGCGTATTCGTCACGATTCCGCTTGTTGGCGGCCTGTATTACTTACTATCATGAGTTTCCGTCTCATAATCTATATATATATATATTGTAGTTTATAGGTTGTACACTGTTTTATAGAAAACCGATTCATAGAATTTCGTTTCACATAAATTATTTCTCATATTCTCATTTCATCGAATACAATACGCAGACTATTTACTTCAAAGAAATTTAAATCATAGATTTTTGTTACAAATAAAATTCATTTCTTAGAATATTCATAACATAGAATATTAAATCAAGTATTATTATTGCTCATAATATTTGGCTTTTGTAAGAAGTATTCTCAAGAACATTTTTTTTTGCGAATTATGTTTAAGCGCCGTAAATTCGCTTCTGGCACTCGCCAGCCGCTCCCGCGGCACGCTCGGCTCGTGCGATGTGGTCACAGTTCTTTTTTATTATTATTATCGCTGGTAAATCATAATTAAATTAATTACATTTCTGTGAAGTATGATTCTATGAAGTAAATAGATCGAATATTCTATGAAACATTTTCTGTGAACCGAAATTCTATGAAAATTTTGTCAGTGAAACAAGGGATTACCGTAGTTTATGAGACGTAAACTCGTGGTAGAGATAACAACAGTAACTTGTTAGCAATTTTTAGTTCCAATTCCATTCACTAGAGGCTGTACCGATATTCCATAGAAATATTTTCACAGACACAGTCGCTCCACCATCACAACTTAAACACATGGTAGGGGCAAGTGATATTTGTATGACGAATACGCGTCTAACAGCTACGCCTCGTGAAAATACCTTTCTACTAAAATGGTTGGCAGTGGTACCAGAAAGGTCAATTTACACGTGATCACAGAAAAGGAGAGATATACAATAAGGCCAATATCACGGAGTCCACGAGTTCTACCCCTCTTTCTCTCACTCTTCTGTGACCACGACGCGCATATTTTGCGGACGCCTTATACCTATCATCATTAGAAAAATAGTAGACAATAATATTGTTTAAAAACTTTACCAAACGATGCATGGAAGACGATTGTTGATATTATCATGCACAAAATTGAAAAATAAAGAATAATTGAAAAAAAAAGAAATGTTATTATAAAAAAGTACATAATATATGATTAAAGGTCCAACCCCACCAAACGGCCCGCATCGCGTCGAATAGTAACGGATTTTACAATCTTTAAACAAAATTAAATCTTGTTTACAGTGTTTAAAGTCTATATAAACAAGTCACGCACAACAGGTTGACTGCGGGAGCGCGCGTCGACGGGTGAACACAGCCGGCGACACGCCGCGACTAGTGCTAGCAGTACGCTAAATGTACCTGCAAATGGTGTTAAAGTTAAAAAAATCGGAACGATCGATCTTTAGGCCATACGAATCAATTTGACCCGTAGCACGGAAAAAAAGCACCATTTTAAGCATATTTTACAAAAAAATATTCAACAGTATCATATCTGGAGGAGGAGAGAGGAGACTAAAATGTAATGTTTTTCCCATACAAAGCAAAGATGCCGCCATAACTCCTCCCTTTTTTTTACTTTTTCCCGTGCTACGGGCCAAATTGAATCGTAGGGCATAAAGATCAATCGTTCCGAGATTCATAACTTTAACACCATTTGCAGGCTTTGACTGAATTTCAGGGTGTACCGCTAGCACTAGGCGCGCGATTGGCTCCGTCCGCGTGTCATTGGATCCGTTTGGATAACGGCGCGTGCACTCGAAGGCGTGGTCACCTTTTCAAAAAATACAACACGTCAGCACTCAAGGCTCAAAACTATTGATATGACTAGGCGCAGAAATGGATACGTTCGCAAGCGAAGCGGGTAGCCGTACGTAGCCGATAGTCTGCATGCAACGACGTCCTTCCGGACGCGATCGGATGTGGCCGCGTCCGTTTCTATGCGATGCGATGCGGGCCGTTTGGTGGGGTTGGACCTTCATAATTAAAAAAATATTTTATTTACCTCGTGTTCTTACATACTATTTTTTAGTTTATAGGTTAAGGTTATTTTATTAAGATTTCATCTCTGAGTGTGACGGATTTATTAGGTTTTTGTTAAATAAAAAATAATTGACTAAATGTGTGTTTTTGTGATATTATTTCTGTTCTTGCTTTGTTTCCACACAACACTGTTCCCAGCTGTCAAACATTTATAGAAGGCCAATAACTTTTGACTGATAAGAAAGTCATAACTATTGCTGATATATGGATGTAACAATGAATCATTTTGCGGTTTCACGTACCTAAGTGACAAAATGTATCGGGATTTGACATTGTCATGACATTTTTTACGCGAACGATAACGCAAATTTAAATTGGCAACTCGTGGTAGACGTACTGACTCTTGTACAAAGTATGCCGTCGACGTATGCCGTCGACGTATGCCGTCGACGTATGCCGTCGACGTATGCCGTCACACCTACCGTCGATGGCTACCGACGGCTACCGAAAATGCCGTTCGTGTGTTAGATCGCTTATAAACAATTGGAATTTAAAATTAAATACTGGTTTCTTTTTATCTGTCCTCTTATCTTATCTTCTAAAAAATCTGAGTTAAGCTTACGCTCATGCCCACTTTAAAATGTTTAAGCAGACTTTTTACACACTCGTTCTAACTTACAAACTATGTGTTTCAATTTAAGGAGCTGAATTCATATACACCAAACGCGGTAGCCTGAACATCGCATTGGAAGGTTACAGATTCAGCAAGCAGCTTACCAGAGGGGTCAAGACTAGATGGTTCTGTTCTACCCATCGAAGTAAAGGATGCAAGGCAGTTATATTTACTCTAGATGAAACTAATGAGATACTCAAATGTAATAATAAACACTTTCACCCACCTATAAGCGATATTAAGGAATTATAAGGGAATATCTATTACACGGACGAGTAAAAAAGAAAGGACTCCGTGCTGCTTACATTTCAATTGGAGCCATGTAAAGAACCCTATAATATTGATCGTAATTAGGTATCTCACGTACACATTTACACACTTGAAGCCGGCCGCCATCTTGCAATCTATCATTGCCCATGACAGACGCGCGACAACACACGCAAAGATTTAAAAGTGCTTCACCATCTAGTATCACAACTTACTTTCCTACTCGTCTGTGATCAATAAACGATCTTTTTTTAAATCTTCTTCTTTGATTTTGGCAGTAGCTGTGATATGCTGAGGTGGTGTGGTCATTACACTTAACCAGTAAGTCTACCATGAAATATACCAATTACAATCGCTAGCGTCCGCCTTAACGTTTTTGAATGGTATTACGGTGCAGGGCCTCTAGTGATCAGAAATGGAACTAAAAAACTCATGGTACACATACTGTTGACGCCATGGGTAATTCTGCTCGCGCCAATGTGACGAATACACCTATGTGCTTATATTGCCTTTTGTCTAATAAAATTGCATAACCCTAAACTTGAAACTATTTTAGTTTTCTTAATATACTTATTCCGAACATAATTCGTTTTAAAAGCTGTCGTAGACTGTTCAACATCTACTATGAAGATACTTTCAATATCGTCACGATTGGCGTAGTGCCACAAAGTAAAGAATGTTTTCCTAAACTTGTGTGATCGCCCAGGGTTTCTACTAAATCCACTCTTAATTTTCATAATGAATTAGGAAGGTAATACCTACTTGACAGAACCGGGCAAAAAAAATGTATCATGTTGAAAATTGCACCAAGTTCGATAAAAAAAAAACATTCACGACAGTTCGACTGGCCGCGACACTGATGCTCACCGGTATCGCCTGTAAACTCACTGTGTCTGTGTGCGTGATCAAAATGGCGGGTTTGTTCTAAGCGGACTATCTGTCAGAGGCGCCGCGGCGCATGCGTAATTTGTGGTAGAGCGCTATAGCGCGGTTTTTTGCCTTGACATGTGTGGTATCCCGGGTTCGATACCCGGTCGGGTCTATTCAGGAAACGATCTTGTCTAAACTGACTCGGAACTGGGTGTGTTGGGAGGTGCCCGTGGCTTAATTCCTTGTCTGGTACCTCGTAACACAGGGATATTTATAACTACTTCGACACCAGGACAAGTGGTGTGTTGTCTGGCGCATGGTTATCTATTTATTTACTGTCTAAAAACCTTCCAGGCCCTGAATTCATATACTCGCAACCTGGGAGGGTACAAATTCCGGAAGCACATCACCAAAGCCATGAAGACCAGATGGGTTTGCTCTACTCATCAGAAAAAGGGATGCAAGGCAGTTTTAGGCCCTCTAGAAAACACTAACCACGTCTTTAAATGTTATAATGTGCATATTCACCCACCAACAGCCATAAAGAAAACATAAAGTATGTGGTTGTCTGGAAGACATCGCTTTGTATCGATAAGACCGAGTAAATGGTAGTTTTTATGGCTATTTTATGAATAATCCGTTGTATTTGTTTGAAGATTATCTTTATTGCACCAACAAACAATATCTTTTCTTATCTGGAAGTAGATTCAGTGTTGCAATCGATTAATCGCATCTAGGATATCTCCCTTTTTAATTTTGAGTGTGGGAGTTATTGACGGGGAAAAACAGAAGTTTTTGGTCATTTGATTTTCTCTTTTTTAATTTGAATTTGTCACTTTTCCATTTTTTTAAAATAAATTGATTCCAAGATTACTTTTCTGTTGTTGTTAGTTGAACCAGAGGTCCTAGCCAGTTCCCTGCGATTAGGGAAAGAGAATACTACCGAGGTATCCCTGCCTGTCGTAAGAGGCGACTAAAAGGGCCCTTGGGGTCGCAAAGAGCACGCGGGGCCTGCATGTGTTTCGGTTTGCGATCCCGAGGATGACGGTAGCGCGTGTCATCGGACACAGTGGTCTGTGTTATCGTGCACTGGAGTTGAGCTTGCTCCTCCCGAGGCTTGCGCGCCGAAGGGTCCTGCGAGGAGTCTCTCCCTTGTTGGGGATCACGGGTCCCATCCATTCTCCATTCTCATCCGAAGATGACCACCGTCAGGTTTTAGTGGGTAGGGGTCTCTATTTTCCCAGGAGTTTCGAGTCCCACATATCCCAGGTGTCCCGAACCCAGAGCCTTGGGAATGCCTAAATGCATTTCCTGATGCAAAAAAAAGAGGTCTTAGCCAAGAGCAACACGCTACTTCCGTTCCGATATGGAAAATAGTTAAATTTATGGGAGTGGCATTAGCACTCGTGTAATCGTCTAATCGGAATGGTATTTGCTGACTATTCCTTACATTTTTAAATTTGACATGGCGAAACGACATTAGCGACGGTAGATGCCATAATATATGCTTAGCTAGAGCTAAGCCGTACAAGATAAGATAAGATAAATATTCTTTATTGCACATCAAATAAAACATTACAGGTTGGTATAACAAGATTATGATGAAGCAATTAGGCGGTCTTATTGCTTAAAAGCAATCTCTTTCAGACAACCCAAGTAGAGGAAAATGTTAGGAAGGGTAAGCAAGTGCACAAAAAACTAAAAATGTTGATTCATTCAATATCGATAAAATATAAAATCAGTAACTAACAGCCCACCAATAACAAAAAGAGATCATCATATAATTAAAACCCACAAAATTTAAAGGTGAAAATTTCCGCTAAATTATAAAAGTTGCAAATTTTTGTTAATATTACTTAAATGAAGAAAACACCTAGTAATATATAAATGAATTTATTTATTTATTTAACACAATTAAACGGGATAATCCCAGTTACATAATTATGGAAGCTACAGGAAGGAATACATTACATGCATTTTTGACTTTGTTGAAATTCATTAAATTATAAATTAGACTTTCCTTCAGATAAGGAGGATGCTAAATCCTAGTAAGTTATAAGTGGAGCTGTTGATAAAGCTATTCCTTCTCGAATAGTAAATCTTTTCTAGTTCTATTTAGGATAATGTAGCTAATATCCGTTTTTTTGTAAAATTTCGGCTACGTATTTCGCATCATGTCTTGTGGTTCGCTTTTCAAAGATTAATGTGAAACATATTGTACTCAATAACGAATACCATCTAAAAAACCTTTCAGGCCCTCAATTCATATACTCCTCAGGTATTTTTGAGAGCGTCGTGGCCTAGTGGTTAAGCACTCCAACTCGGATCGCGACTCGTGTGGTCCCGAGTTCAAATCTGGCCACAACCTAAATCTTTGTATTCATTGTTTAATTTCCGACTAACTCTCCGGTGATGGAAAACATCGATAAAAAACCAAATCAACCCGGATATCGGCGGAAAGCTCACCACCTAAGACGTTAGGTTCTAATACCATTGGTGAAAGGTGGGCTTCTGAGTGTTCCGTTCACCATGACAGCAACAGTCACTTTCCTCTGACTACCCCGTTTGGGATGAAGTTGTGATGGTACGTTAATTGCAACAAAAAACTTCGATTTTAAAAGGTATATATAAAGTATATTGTACTTACTTAAAAAACATTGTCAAAAAACCTTTCAGGCCCTGAATTTGTATACTCGCAACGTGGGAGTCTGATGATCGCATTGGAAGGGTTCAGATTCTGCAAGCACAGCACCAGAGGCAAGAAGACCAGATGGATCTGCTCCACTAATTCCAACAAAGGATGTAAAGCAACAATATACACTATAGAAGATACTCATGAGATCATCAAATGTAATAATGTACACATTCATCACCAATTAACAGACATGAATAAAATATAAAGTTTATGTTAGCGAGGGGCAAAATTAAGTCAAACCTGACAAGGGTATCTCCTTCTTCCATTTCTGGTTCTGGTTTAAGGAGTTTATTTCTCATAAAGAATTGAATTCACTTACATGAGACTTATGACTAAACAGTGTTATTGTGTTGGGCAAATCATACCTTTACTTCATCACACTAAACATTTTAACTAAACGAAACAAATCCGCAAGAAGGACAATCAAATCATTATGAAGGAAGTTACATCAAGACTCGATAACCGAGACGCTTGCAAACTGGCGAGTAATTTACTAGTATTTATACAGGGGCTGAGTTCATTTAATGAACCATTTAGTTTCTCATTCGTATCAAGTGGTTAAAATAAATAACATTGCGCCTATTTTTCAATAAATTAATTTAAGATTTACTCCTCTTTTCTTGTTAGACGTTAATGATAGCTTACTTAAAGGTAATAAACGAAATATGAACTATATTGTACAAATTAAACATCCAAGAACCTTACAGGCGCAGAATTCATATACTCCAAATATGGAAATCTGATGATCACATTGGAAGGACATAGATTCCGCAAACAAATCACCAAAGGCATGAATACCAGATGGGTCTGCTCCACTCATCAGAAAAAAGGATGCAGGGCAGTAATAAACACTATAAAAGGCACTCAAGATATCTTTAGATGTAATAATGACCACACTCACCCGCCCATAATCAGAGTGAAGAAAAAGGGTCGATGTCAGCGAAAGAAAAAATAAAGTCTTTCAATCGTATCTAAAGGTGATCCCCTAATCTGGAGCATTTTCCTGTAATGTAAACTCAAACTCAAACAATTCATGTGCATAAATTTCAGGTTACATAAATACAAGGGTCATCAATAGTCAGGTACACATTTCTCACTGAAATTATATTAATTAATTATATCCATTTATGGCATGCCAATACATAGATAACAACAGACATTAAAATTTATATTCTTAAACAAAATAAATCACAATGATAACATTAGGATTACCAATAGAATTAAAATAAAATAGTAATTAACACATTATATGCGTTCATGATGACGTAACTATTCATGATAACAAACATTAGATTAACAACTATCATACCTAACACAAATTAATCATAGAATTCAAATTGACAAATCATTAAATCTTACTCCTACTAAGATAATAAATGCGAAAGTTTGTGAGGATGTATGTTTGTTACCCTTTCTCGCAACAACTACTGAACGGATTTGGATGAAACTTTATATACAGCTTATACATCAGAACAACTCATAGGCTACAATATAAAAAATATATGTAATTTGGCAAACATATATATCAATAACGCGAGCGAAGCCGCGGGCAGAAAGCTAGTAAAAAATAAAAATACCAATATAAGATTACCATTGCCAGTAACAATAACTATATTGTCAATCACAGATCAAAATTTAAGATGCTTCGATTAAATTATTCATTTATGGAGTAGAAGGGACGTTCCACTAGCCAAGCCTACGTTTCCGATTCGATTTTGAGCATTAAATTACAGAACTGCCTCCCTGACATCACGAATTTTCGATAGTAATTAGCGTTACATTTACAATCTGCCTCACAAAACTTCAAGAAAGTCGTATCAAAATATAACACATTGTATCATCAAGTTGCGCACTGTAATGCTCGCTAATTTTCCCTCACTAACGTAATGCTTGAATTTGTAACATTACATTTTGCGCTCTGTAATGCTTGGTTTTCCTCCTTCACTGATGTTTTGCTCGACTCTGTAACGTTACACTATAGGAAAATGCTCCAGGTGAGGTAGCACCTTAACAAGAATACCTCACTCTTCGATTTTGAGAGTGAGAGCTATATTCTGGTATATAAACAGGAGTTGTATTAATTTAATGTACTATTTTAGTTTCTCATTCGTTCTCAGGCTAGAATTAATGTCATCTCATCTTTTTTTTCAATAAATTGATTTAAGATTTACTCCTTTTTTGTTGTTAGTAAAAAATATATGATCCTGAAGATGTTTAGGAATTGTTTACCTTATTTGCTTTGCCTTCATCTGATTATGTCTAGTGTTCATTGTCATGATCGTCATGTTTTAAGCAAAACTTCATTTTGCATCTTAGGGTCGAAATTGGTATACTAAAGTCATAAAAAAGCATAATAAGTCATTTTTATTTTCTTTCTTTCTTTCTGCTGCACTGTCCATTAGACTTAAACAACCTAACTATAAACATGCCTTATTTAAAAATCATCGTAAATTAATAATAGAATTACTAACAATAACCATCTGAAAACCTTTTAGGCCCTGAATTCATATACTCCACACAAGGCAATCTGATGATCGTATTTGAAGGGTACAGATTCCGCAAGCAAGTCACTAGAGGCATGAAGACCAGATGGGTCTGCTCTACTCATCAGAACAAGAAATGCAAAGCAGTAATATTCACTGTGAGCGACACTCACGAATTGATCAGATGTAATAATAAGCACATTCACCCACCAACAGACATGAGGCAAAAATAAAAGCGATGACGTGGGTGGCAATCGATTCAGCTTAACTAGGGATATTGTTAAGGATGTCTTCTCCGATTTAGGCCCGTATTCTAGAATCGTACTCAAGCACTGATCTGTACTTGAGTAGAGATTTCAAAACGTCAGTTCATACAAAAACGTCACTCAGATCTATACTCCAGTACAGATTTTGTTTTAGAATACGGGCCTTAGAGTTACTCGTATTTGCAGATATTTAAAATCCTGTAAGTATCTTCATTGAATGTTTCTTTTTTATCTTATTACCATTCTCTTGTAGCCATTTAAGTTAATTTCCTGAACTGAACGTAGCGAGCAATATCGTATTTTTTTTCATTTACAGCCAGTCTGCTATTATCTGTCAATAATGCATCCTCTAGGCCAGATATTTACCGACGAAATTGCTCGTTACCTTCAGTTTAGGAAATTAACTTGACTTGCTATAAATAAATAAATAATAAATTAATAAATATCTTGGACCACTCACACCAAGTTTATCTGACCCCAAACTAAGCAGAGCTTGTAGTATGGGCGTCAGAGACTGATAAACATACTTAAATATTTCTAAATACATACTTAAATAGAAAATAACACTCAGACACACAACAAACCCAAATGTTCGTTACATAAATGTTTGTAATGGGTGGGGATCGAACCCACGACATCCGGTGCTAAAGGCAGGATCGCTGGCATTGCGCCGGGCAGTTAAGAAAAATGATAAATAAGAAATGGTAATAAGACATCTGGTCTGTCATTTGACAGTGGCACCTAGTGGTGAGTGACGAATTGATCTATGATGAAACATGACTGTCTGTCCAGTAAATATCTATTCAGTCTTGTTTTTGAAAGAGGACACATAATTATTAACTATTTGACAGTTAAAACGATAAATTATGGAATATGTTATATATGATAGCTTATAGGTTCACATTAACTTTACAACGGTTTTTTTTAAATAAATTGTAAATATTTTATATTTTGAAAAAATTAACAATAGTTTTTTTGTCCGTACATAAAAAGAACCGAAACGCGGGCGGCCATTCTGTAACGTCACATTTCAATAAACAAACCAAAAGGCGTGTGTTGTATGCTGTTTGCTGAGATTTAGAGCAGTGTCGTAGACAGTTTCGTTTGTTTATTGAAATGTGACGTCACAGCTAGCAAATGTCACGTGACTGGCTGTTTGCGCGCGAATTTCAAATTAATAAATTAAAATCTAATTTTACTAGAAAATGAAAGGCTTTTTCAAGAAAAAGATAGTTGTGAGGTGGATAAAATGAACTTATGAAAATTTTACAATAACCTTCCGAAAACTGTCAAGTAGCCAATTGTATTGATTTGGATTGGTGACACACGTTTTTAGTTTTGAATGTGTGACTTATCTGTAACTATTGAACCTTCACTCCACAAAATCTGACCGCACTACCGCTTCCAATAGTGTATTCTTTTCTCGAATATATTTTTATACCCGTTCCGGGTTGGGCTTTTACCAGGTGGTATGAGGGGACTCACTCCACATAGTTTCCCTTATAAATACTAGCTATTAATTAAGTTTTTGATTGTGTTTCAACTATCGCAGCGCTATTTTTTAAGTATAAATAAGTCCGTGCTTGTCATTTTTAATTGTGAAGTCAGGTTAGCAATAAACTATTCTTAAGATTACAAATAATTTTTCTTTTCTTTTCATATCTACACAATTAACTTCACTTGTGTAAATTAGTTTACTAAAATGATTACATTACTTAAAATCCCCATAAATGACCAAATTATTTACATTACAAAACGCAGTTGTCGTTAGTAGATTATAGTGAAGAGATTGCTTCGACTTTGTGCAAGAATAGTATCAAAGCAAACTCAACACGACGAAGTATTGGACCTAAATATCTAGCTGAATATGTCCCTCTTGTAGCTATGCGAAAAAAATACCAAGTTGGGCATTGGCCTATATGGGGCAAGAAGAGGATTCGCTGCAAGGATATCACAAACGATCTGTAAAAAGTGTGGCGTAGCATTATTTATAATAAGCAAATTAACTTTTTTAAAAGATTGCATACATCTCAGAGAAAAATATGAGACAGTGTAACATATTTCTCATTTATCTTCTCATTTATTGAGATGTATAATAAAAAAAAAAACAATACGTGTTTTTTATTTATGGAATTGCTTCTCATGTTGTTAAAATTAATTTGCCAAGAGATGAGCTTGATTGCATTATCGAGAAACTCAGCGTAGCATCCCGTTACTTGAGTGGTATTCAAATCTAATAGTAGATCTGTTTCAGAGCCGATATTTCAGACGTCTAACATAGGTGGTATAGTCATCGTATTGGGTGGTTACAGGTTTAGTGAACAAGTGACCAGAGGCATCAAGACCAGGTGGTTCTGTGCCACACACCACTGCAAAGGATGCAAAGCCGTCATATTTACTATTAGGGAAACTAACGAAATTCTTAAATGTATTATTAAACATGTATGGTCTTGTATACCATACGTCTTTTTCTTGCTATGTTGTGTCGTGTGTAAATGTAAACTCCTTGTTGAGTAAAGATATTTATTATAATCTTGATAATTACACAAAGCACTTAAATTATTGCTAATGAGACTCGCGGCCGTCTTGATAGGCATAAGCGAACTAACTTACAATATTGAATATTACTTAATAAGGTCAGCCGCGCATAATGCAATAATACTTATAAAATTATAAAGATGCTGACGCGGAAGAATGCACGGTGACACACCGTACATGCTCCGGGCCACCAGAGATGAAGATGAGATAAATGATTATTTGAATCAGGTTGTGTTGCTATGCATTATGGGCGACGTAGACTGATTTTTATAATTAACACTTTTAACTTTTCTACACTGATCACTCTGTTCGCGTGTTTCTTGGTTTTCACTTAAGCTGCTTCGAATTGCGGAGAGTCGCACCGTCGTAGGCTCCGCCAATGGAGCTGTCGCTGCCACTACAGCCCGGCGCGCTCGGTGAACTCGCCGCCACGCCAGCCAGGCGCCCGCGATGATAGCTGCGCCGATTATGATGTAAATTAGGGTGTAATGATGTACATGATGGTATGATACATCAGTGGCCAATACAGGTTGCTCTTTCAGCTCGTTAAGTCTTGTCTCTATGTCTGAAAGTTGCTCTTTACGTTCAGTAATGCTGTCATCCTCTATAGGTTGCATCGGGATAGAAACATTAATAATGTTGTTTATAGGACTTATTTCTTGGATTTGTATGTCTGACCTTGATTTGATAACGCTGTGACCTAGATTGTGAGCGTAAACTGTAAATAGGTCGGACTTGACAATGCACCCGTGTGAAATGCTGACGAGGCCGGCTTGCTCCAGCTGAGGCGCGGTCACCTGATCCGCGCACATCACTCGTAATTGACACCTCCCGCAGCAAAAGTATAAGTACTTGTTCACTGTATTTAATTCAACCCATTTATTCTTGCAGGGGTTGATAACAGTTTTGCATTGTTGTTCACCAATCTTGTAATCACAAAGTTGTTCCTCTTGTTTGAGATGGTACACCGGTTTATTCAAGTGACACAAATATGAATCTTCTTGTTGACGACATGAAGAGATATCTCCTTTTAACAGCGCGATGTATGCATCCTTTGCTAAATTAATAGCCAGGTAGTCCGATATCGGGACCGTCTCTACCATCTTGCTATAATTCATCATTATTGGTACAGGAACAAGGTGAAATATTTCGTAGGAATCTCTGCTGATGAGCGGCACCTTTATTTCAAACAGCAGGTAGTCTTCGCACATTCTTGCCTTAATAATCAGGAGATGATAGATACTTTGTAAGCTTGCATGTATGTTTTCAATTGGCAATGTTAAATCATTAGATATCTGACTTGCTATGACATTGAGCTCGTTCCTGAGCTGCTCTGGTGAAAGTAAATGAAAATTAAATCGCCCATGGAAAACATCTGTGATCGTATCCAACAGTGTCTCTTGAATATTGCGTAGTTCAAGTATCATGTTACTTGCCGTAACAGCAGCTAAGGTTAAATAATTTACTTGCGAAATGTTGTTGATCTGCGAGTTCAATGTATTCACGGAGCTTTCTATTTTTAGCAAATGTTTGTTTATTAACTTGTGTTGTTTATTCATAGTGTCTTCGCTTCTTTTAAGTAAATTGTACTCTGCTTCAACAACAGAAGTCTGGTTCCGCCACAATGATGCTAGATGCTGCTGATTTGTGCAGATGAGCGTAATATCTTTCTGATACTGTTCTGCAAAGTTCTCGTCCAAAACTCCGAATAGTGAATTTGCGACAGATCCGACTGCGTTAATCAAACCGCGCCGACGACGCACGGGGCTTGTCCGGCCTGCGCGCGTGCGGTGATGTTGAGTCATCAAGATGGTATTGTAATGTTGGAACTCAGCGAAACTGTGACGTAGTTGCCAGAGAATGACATCGCATTGGACATTTTCATTTAGTTCATTGCATGTTTCTTGTAAATGATTCAAATATGTTTCGAACATCTTCATTCCTTCCCAATAAGGTTCCATGCTGTAGTATACAACCATAGTCCAGTCGTCTCGTATTACTTGCATTTCCGCAATTTTGTCAAAATACATGCCTTGATTTGGTTTTAACGGAGTATTGCTATAAGTGCTTGAAGATGTAGTGAGTATGCTCATGAAGTACAAAATAGCCAGCACGAGCGATGAAAGGCTTCCACGAAGCTTTTTCGCGCCTTTTTGTTTTTCTGATGCATGATTCTTGTTTATGTTTTGAGTATCTTGATCTGAGCCCGGGTTGACGGGTAATAACGACAGCTTTACAATAGGCCGTTTCAAGAAACCAATTAGATCCTTTTTCAATTGTTTTGCTATCAAAAGAGAGTGACTGCCATGAATCAGGTCATCCATATAGAAGTTATCTCGCAGGACAGCGGGAGCTTGACTTCCTACATAATTCTTCTCTTCATCATCTGCGAGTTGCTTGAGCGTCATCATGGCCAAAAACGGTGCGGCCTTGCTGCCGTACGTGACCGTGGTCAGTTGATATTCTTGCAATGATTTTGTTTGACTATCTCGCCATATGATCATAAGATATTGTTGATGTTCTTCACAAAGCAAAATTTGTCTAAACATCTTCTCGATATCTGCTGTGTAAGCATACTTGTACTGCCGCCACTTCAGAATCAAGTTTTGGAGATCTTGCTGCAAATTTAGGCCCCTGTGCATAAGGTCATTTAGGCTTAAACCTGTAGAGGTTTTAGCTGAAGCATTAAACACTACCCTAAGCGCTGTTGTTTTTGATTCGGCGCGTAATACACAGTGGTGAGGTAAAAAATATTCCGGTTTCGTGTTACTGTTAGCTATTTTCATATGACCCGACGATAGGTATTCGTCGATAAATGATTTGTAATTTTCTGCTATGTCATGTTGTTTGGTGAATTTCCGTTCTAATTGGGTTAATTGCGCAACTGCCTTCTTTTTCGATGTACCTATATCTTGCATAAAGTTTGATTTTAGAGGAAGCTTTACTTGATATCTTCCATCCTCACATCGGATTGTTGATGACTTGTAATATTCGATGCAGGCTTGATCTTCTGATGAAATGTTTGACTCTTGAGTGATGTCCTCGATTTCCCAAAATCTACGAATATCTTCAATGTTATTGAGAAGAACGTTGCATTGGAAACTGCCTGGATTGCTGTTTCCGCTTAGTATCCAGCCAAATCGGGTTTGTTGCGCAATTGGTGAGTTGCTATTTGCTCTGCAAATGCCGTCTAAAATGATATTAGAATAAACTTCGGCTCCCAGGAGTAAGTCGACTGGACGACTCATGTAGAACTCGGGGTCGGCGAGTTCCATGTTTTCGAGGAAAGACCATGTTGGTTTTGATAATGTACAGCTCGGTAAATTATTTATAAGGGTGTTCATGATAAGTGCGTCAGTGTTAATTGTAAATTCACTATTATTCGACATGATGTTTATGTTTATGATTCCTTTACAGTTGTTTTCTTTTGCCCCAATGCCAGTTATGACCCCTTTACACTGACGTCTTGGTAAGGACAAAAGTTGCGCTGCCTTTTCTGTAATTATTGAGGTCTGTGATCCTTGGTCCAAGAGAGCCCGTAAGTCGAAGTACGAGCCATTACCAGCCTGCACCTTGACGATTGCCGTAGTCATGTAGAACTCGGGGTCGGCGAGTTCCATGTTTTCGAGGAAAGACCATGTTGGTTTTGATAATTTACTTTATGGTCCTTCGAGCAACTCCGGTGTTTCGTGAATCTCGTGTACAGAGCGAATCGGTTTGTTTGGCCTCCCACCAGCGGGTCTCACCAAACGAATTGAGAAGGCGCATATCTGTGCTGAGACGACCGAGACTTCGAGAACTAGTAAATCAGCAAGAATATAACAAGTAAACATATAAACAAGCAAATCAAGTATAAGACAAGTTAAGAACTTAACAAGACAATCAAGTAATATCAAGTTTTCTGCAAGTATCAAGTATTTAACAAATGTTCTCAAAAAAGGATTTTCTCACCGAGCAGTATGGCGACGATGGAAGATCTTCTAGCTAATCAGCAGCAGATCATAGAAGCTATTGATCAGTTAATAGTGAATTTCAAAAAAGATGGGCGGGACAGAAAAACTCCTGATTACATTAGCCGCAGGTTGAATATGCTAGAGAGCTACTGGCAGGAATTCCATAACAATCATGTCCAGCTGTGGGCATGGCAGGACAAGTCTAACTCTTATTTTACCAGCAATATGTATGAGCAAGTAAAAACCAAGTGTGAAAATATTCGAGTGATGCTTCAGTCCTATGATCCTAAGGCGGAAGGTTCAAGACCGCAAACGCCTATACTTAAACCTGCAACACCATTAGTGACACCGACATTTTCCAGCGTTCAGCCCCCGGTTACCAAAGAACCACGAGGCAGTTACAGCAAGACCGATGACCTACTAAAGAAGCAAGCAAGTAACTTCAGAGCCTTTCAAAGGACAGTGTCTAACATCGATATTGATTCCGTTACCGAAAAGTGGGAATTCGAAGATTTGCTTCGGTCATTGCAGTCACGTTGGTCTGCCATAGATAATCTTCACTGGGAGATTGATAGTGAGCAACAAGGTACAGACTGGGAGTACGAGCGTTCTTTTACATCGTACGAGCAAATGTACAGTAACATCAAACGATCCATAAACAGCAAGCTTTGGTCGGTCGCCCACAGGAAGAAATCAACCCCTCAGATGGAAATACCCGTATTTTCCGGAAACTATCTTCAGTGGACTTCCTTTAAAGATCTATTTACGGAAACTATCCACAATAATCCATCCGGCTCGAAGGACCATAAAGATGTATGGTCTTGTATACCATACGTCTTTTTCTTGCTATGTTGTGTCGTGTGTAAATGTAAACTCCTTGTTGAGTAAAGATATTTATTATAATCTTGATAATTACACAAAGCACTTAAATTATTGCTAATGAGACTCGCGGCCGTCTTGATAGGCATAAGCGAACTAACTTACAATATTGAATATTACTTAATAAGGTCAGCCGCGCATAATGCAATAATACTTATAAAATTATAAAGATGCTGACGCGGAAGAATGCACGGTGACACACCGTACAAAACATAATCATAAACCAACAAATTCGAATGAGCATTCAGCAGTGTGACCAAAAGAACTGGAAAGTAATTGATTCTTATTAATTAAAAGAACTAAAGAAATTGTCGAAAATATATTATTATAAAGTTAAGTGACGAGAATTCTTAAGACAAGTGTGCCTTATTATGCGTAACTAAATAGTGATAAATGGATTAAAAGTACATTTTCAATTATAAAAGATGCATTTCAATTTTAAAAGATATTAGTTAGAATCTGGGGCTGAAGCTAGTAGAGAAGATAATTCTTATATACATTCACATGTAAAGTTACAAGTAGAAGAAGCGTAGTACCAGACTTCATTATTATCTTCATTTTCATAGTTATTCGATTTCATTTCTGAGGACGATGATTCGTCACTAAAAGATTCTTTCTTCATCGTCAGATGTTAAAACATCTTTCTCAGTCATCAACATGACCAGTTTTACTTTGTAGTTAATACAATAAAAAACTACGAAGTAAAAATGGTCATGCGTTTTAAATGTCCTCATAATCTCTCTCCTTCTTTTTACTTCTCCCTTTCTGTTTACTTATAATCTTTTTTTCTTCCCCTGATCACTTTTTGTTATTCGTGGGCTGTTAGTTACGGATTCTATATTTTATTGTTATATATTTGTCTTTTTATTGTTATTTTTTAAGTGAATCAATTTATTTTTATTTTTTCAGTTTCTTGTGCACTTGCTTACCCTTCCTGACATTTTCCTCTACTTGGGTTGTCTGGAAGAGATTGCTTTTAAGCAATAAGACCGCCTAATTGCTTCATCATAATCTTGTAATCCTAAGCTGTATTGTTTTATTTGATATGCAATAAAGAATATTTATCTTATCTTATCTTATAAATATAAATAAATAAATAAATATAAATAAATATCCCTGGACATTATTCCACACAGCGCCATCTAGCCCCAAAGTAAGCTAATTAAAGCTTGTGTTATGGGATACTAGACAACGTATAAACATACTTAAATACATTTTCTTTTGTAAATACATACTTATTATACATAGGAGACACCCAGACCAGTACAAACAGACATGTTCATGCACACAAATGTTTGTACTGTGCGGGGATCGAACCCGCGACCTCTGGTGTAGCAGCCAACTTCTTAACCATTACACCAAGTCGGTCGTCAAAATTTTCGTCTTATGTCATGTTTTGCGACTGAACCATTTATGCCTACCGTAGATGGTCCCTGGTACACTTCACGGTGTGCTAGAAATAGTGTGCCCTTCTGCATAACCGGGAGGTTGGTCGGGGGGGGGGGGCACTAAAATAAATCTCAGTAGTTGGAAAAGGGGTGAACCATTTATGCCTTTTTTTCTAATTAATACATTAAAGTCATTAAACTGTAATATAATCATAATTCTTTCAGAAGCTTTTTTCAGCAAGTCATTTCGCGGCTCCCCGATTATCATACTAAATGGCTACAGGTTCTGCAAACAGCTAACAAAAAGCTTAAAAACCAGATGGTTCTGCTCTACACATCATCACAAAGGATGCAGGGCTGTCGTGCACACTTTAACGAACACACAAACGATCCTCTATTGTAAAAATTCTCACAACCACCCTCCAAAAACTTCCAAAGGTGAAACAGGAAAACGAATTAGAAACAAATAACCCATTACTGAACCAGTTAGGCCGGTCAAATACATGCGGAATACATTTTGACAAATCGATTCTGAATTTTTATTTTATTCATTTATTTCATACAAATCAGTGACTTTATTACACACGCAACGAAGTTTTCAGTACGGAATTATAATGATTCAAAATTTTGAATCGATATTCCGAAACGGAATTCGGAATTCCGCATGTGTGAGACCGGCTGAGGCTGTCGATTCAGCTTTGGTGACAAAGTACCTACTTCAAACTTCAGCCCCCCGATTCAGAACAAAGTTATCGACCGATTCGGTTATTCTCTTTTATTTTTAAATAATTTTTAAGTTTGGGTTGTTTGAATATAATTGAGTTTATGAATACTATAAGCCTTTGGCTTCAACATAAAAAAATATTGATTGCTCACGTTAAGCGGGTCATTTACTATAATTTGAACAAAATTACCGAATCGGTCGATAACTCCGTTCTGAATCGGGGAGCTAGATTTGCCTCTCATTTTTTCAACAAGGCTACAACAAATCTATAAATTGCCTTAGCGATGACATCTGTCTTGGTCTTACTTTTGTTTTTATTTTAGTATAAACTGCCATGAATAAATATTTTGTATTAGGTCTTCTTTCCTTTAATTTCCTTCTAAATTCAGTGCGCGTATTGTACCTACTTTTGCTTATGTTTAAATGTAACACCTTGAGGTTTTCGAGAAGTTCATAATACTATACACATTAAGTTCTCTCTTTTGTTTTCTGCCCATTAGTATTCTAGTTGGATAAGCACCTGTTGCCATCTGCTATTAATGCTTCAAACTTAATGCATTAAACATTAAACTTTGTGTAATCAATTATAATACTAACAATTGTTTCAGGAGCAGTATTCAGGATGACGAGACGCGGAGCTCTCTTCATCGCCCTCGAGGGTTACAGGTTCGGCAAACAGCTGACGAGAGCCAAGAAGACGAGGTGGTTCTGTTCGACGCACCAGCGCAAGGGGTGCAGGGCTTCCATGTTCACCCAGGAGGACACCCATGAAATCATCAAGTGTAATAATGTGCATAATCACCCACCGGTTGACGATGATGTCAAGGTTGAACGAGTAGAAATTAGCGTTGCTATCGACAGTGATGATTATTTTTAATAGTATTTATTGGTAACCGGTATGGTATGCATGGCGACAAGTCAAGAAAAGTAAGGTTAAATTATTTGTTGCACACTAGAAAGCATATTACAGTTAAACATTATACTCGTAGTAAGAGGTTAATTTACTTACCTTTATGCGGGTTATTATTACTAATAAAAATAAGGCTGTTGTAAAATTATGAATATTAAATATATTTTAAATGTTTGACGGAAGGGCCGTAGCCCGTAATATTCAGCAATGTAATTCTGGAAAAAAAAATTGATGCTCCCACAGTGCTACGAGCATGAAATTTTGTATTTTTTTACCAATTATCCCTAATACGACACGGTCCCTAGGACGACACGGTTGGCGTAGTGCGCTGTAGCACGGTTTCTCGTCTCGTTTTCCATAGTGTCCCGGGTTCGATTCCCGGTCTGTGTCTGGGTGTGCTGGGAGACGCCCCTGGCTTATTTACTTGTGTGGTACCTCGTAACACAGGGATATTAATCCCTACTTCGAGATCATTACAAGAGGTGTGTTGTCTGGCGCATATTTATTATATATCTATATTTCATAGCTTAAAGTATTAACGAAAATTCAAAAAGTATTTTAGCCCTGTTGGGATTAGCCCACTGCATAAAATCGTACGGCTTCCGCTGTCCGGCTTCATGGCCAGTTCCTTTACTGTTTCTGCGATACGTCTCTGGAACAGTGTTCCTGTCACTGTAAGAAAATCGTGCAGCAAATACGCCTTCAAAAATGGCGCTGCGCAGGCATTATATAGGATATTTTAAATCGAGGGACTAAACGAAGCTCGGGAGTCAATGAAACCGAGGGTATATTAAGTTGGCGTTTAGTTTCGAGGTGCAAACTGTACTAATCACTTTTGAGTTTGAGAAAAATAGTCAATTTAGTACAAAAACATTTAATAAATATTACTTAATAAAATAAAAATCACAAAAAAATTAAAACACATGGCGCCACCTTCTTTGCGGACAAACCATGGAACTAAAACTCTCAACATTTTCGCAATTAAAATGGTCCACACTCCGCAGATAATAGTATATTTACTAGCTGTATGAGTTTGTCTATGTCACATGAAGGAAATTAAAAACCTGATTACTTTTTACTCCCTAGGGACTAAAGTGACCACTTTAGTCCCGCTTCGTAGGGCTATATTGGCGTACTTTTAGAGCATGAGAAGTGAAAACACTCTAGGGAGTAAAAAGTAATTAGTTTTTTAATTTCCTTCATGTGGCATAGACAAACTCAAACAGCCAGTAAATATACTATTATCTGTGGACTGTAGACGGAATCTTCATTGCGAAAATGTTGAGAGTTTTAGTTCCATGGTTTTTCCGCATAGAAGGTGGCGCCACGTGTTTTAAATTGTTAATCTGTGACTGGTTTAGAAAAAAAAACTGACCGCGTAAATTTCAGAATTTTTGTCGAGTGTAAATTTGTTCGGTTTTAAATAAATTGATTAAGAATGTCCTGTGACAGTGAAGAGTTTGACGTTTGAGCAAAGATCAAAAGACAGGTAGATAATCTATTGCCACCAAAATCGCGGAAGATTTACCTAAAAACTTACGAAAGTTGTATGGACTGGAGGAATAAGAAACATTTGTGATTTTTATTTTGTCAATGTTTATTAAATGTTTTTGTACTGAATTGACTATTTTTCTCGCACTTAAAGTGTAAAGTACAGTTTGCACCTTGATACTAAACGCCAAGTTAATATACCCTCGGTTTCATTGACGTCCTCGACGCTCGGGAGTCAAACCACCTCTGGTATATTATGGCTTCGTTAAGTCCCTCGATATAAAGTATACTATATTGCATCAGCTCATGCTCCCTAGTTAGTTATTTTTCGTCTTCTTTTTTTTGTGTTCCATAGTTTGCTTTGTATTTACTTACCTCATAATGGTAATATTGTTTAGTTAGATTTTACTACCTTTTATGTATTAAGTGAGTGTGTTTATGTATATGTCTGTGCCTACGTATTTATTTGACTAAATTATTATTTATATTATACTTATGGTTTTTTTTAGTTGTAGTTTTATGTTTTTTTAATTAATTCGATTTTGTCTTTTGCGCCGTCTTAGTTTATCTGTTTAGTTTGACTGGTAGAGAATGCCTGTTGGCATTAAGCCCGCTAATTGTACATTTTTCCTTTGTGCAATGAAGAATAAATAAATAAGTCCGCCGTTGTGTTACAAATTTCAACTCTCAGCTCTGAGAAGAATAGTGGCTTGTAATAAAAAATACATTTCTTGAGTTGTGGCCACGTGTACCACGTAGGTAGTACTCCGAAACCTCGTGTTCTATCCTATCATCTAAAAAAATAGCTAAATCAGCTTTGTTTTACTGCGGCAGTAGTGAACAAGCCTACGATGCCTTTTAGTGTTCGTATTTTTGCAATTAATCGTTATCCTCGTGTTTACGGGTATACTCAGAGAATCATCCTAGGCAAGCAAAGTGGTATTTAAGCTGCTGACAAGAAACCAACGAAATGAAATGGTTTTGAAAAGGTTGGAGCCAATCTCGTAGGCCAATCTCTGAGGTCTCCATACTGAAGCTCAGCTTAAAAATCTGGCCTACTTGCCATGAAGGCCAGATTAAATAGGTATTTTCTGGGTAGGCGTGTACCAGCTAAACACTACCAGCAACTACTAGTATACATGGCCTTGGTGTCTTCAAGGTAAGGTTCAAGGCCAGAGTAAATACTAGTAGGCATTTGCTGGGTAAGCGTGTACCACTCACCACCAGGAAAGACTGTGGCCAAACGCAAACCCATTTTAAATAAAAAAACCAGGCAAGGGGCTTATTCCACAATTTTGGGAAATTAGAATAGTGGAAACTGTATTGCAAACGGTCACTGTTGGGGTTAAACCATAGCGGCTCCATGTGAGAAATGAGGATGGCCCCTTGCCGATAGCTAGAAGTTCAATGATGTTGCTGTAGCATGGTTTCAAACAGTTCTTCTGAACTAAACCCGTGACCTTAGAATAATAACGTATAGAAGGATAGTCTTCATACAACCGCCCCGTCAGAAATGAAGCACTAACGCGATCCACACATGCGTGACCATTACTTGCTTACGTGCTGCACGCTTTGACATTGACAATCGGAGCTGTAATGAACACTGCAAAGTGGTCCGTTTGTTGCCATTTATGGCTCCAATTAAGGTGCTTCAAAATGGGCGCGCGGACTTGGTTTCTATATGTTATTATTCTAAGCCTGTGACTTTAGTTCTTGGTTTGTTAAAAAGAACTTCATAGAGCCGAGATATACGAATATGTATGAGTACATGCTGTTTTAATCATGTCTGAATTTTATGTAATATACATATTTTGTGTTACACTTGCTGTGTCAATATTGTTGTTATTAACAAAAATCATGAACAAATGTTGAATTCATAAGTCTGTTTCCTGTATGTAGCAAATTGTTGTATTATGTTTTTAATAATGACTGTAAACTGTGTTGAATTGATAATAAAAATATTTGATCCATTACGTACCTACTATTTTTTCATCAAAATCAAGCAGTTTTTTATATCTTTCCTTGAGCCAATTTTGGAGCCAACCCCAGATACAAGGTGAAAAATTTCACCTATTAAGATTAATCTACCCTAACTATACAAATATTAAAAAAGGTATTGTAATTTAAGTTTGTCTATACTAATATTATAAGGAGGAAAGTTTTTTTTTTGTTTGTTTGTATTAAATAGGCTCCGAAGCTACTAGACTGATTTTAACCATTCACCATTAAGAAGTTACATTATCAGGGAGTGACATAGGCTATATTTTATTGTTTAGGCTTGATTTTGCCGGGAAAAGTAATCTACGCGGGCGAAGCCAACAGCTAGTTATGAATAAAATCGAAAACTACTGAACCGATTTAAAATATCTTTTATTTCCATCACAACGCATTATCAGCAAGTAACTATACTATATTTTTATTTATATCCTTGAAGAGTAGTAAATAGAAACTAATTGCTAAGGGTAGGTATACAAGTTATACATTTTTCAGGTCCAGAGTTCAGAATGTCTAGCCGAGGTGGCCTAATCATCGCGCTCGGAGGCTACAGATTTTGCAAACAGGTTACCAGAAACGTAAAGACCAGGTGGTACTGCGCCACACATCATCACAAGGGTTGCAGAGCAGTCATATTCACATTGGAAAGAACCCACGAAATTATCAGGTGTAAAAACGAACACACGCACCCCCCAGTGGAACCAGTTTGGGGTGAGGCTTTCCTGTCACCTGAGTGTAACACTCTTGCGTCATGATGTGCCACAGAATGACCGAAGTACCTACTGAAAATACCAATCTTGTGTGTTATTTGTGTAGGTACATGGCATATACACACACTAAGTGAAAATTAAATTTATTCAATTAACTTTCATTTCAAGGTCACATGTTAATTCAAGAAGACGTCTCTGCACTATTTTTTGGTTTGTCAATTTGCACTGCCTGTAATTTCTCCGTCTGATCGTGTGGTATGCCTCTGGGCATTCAGTCCGCCATATGTACTCTTATTTATGTGCAATAATTAATTAATAATGCAGTGCTTTAGTGAGAAACAATGCTTGTATCCATATTTATTTTACAATTAATTAAACTTTCATTAGAAAATCTAATTTGCTGTATATTTTATGAAGAAAAGAAATAATATTTTTCATCCCGCGCCGCGCAATTGTAAAAATATTTGTTATCAACTATAATATGAACAGTTAACTGATAAGACATTGTGATATAATTGGAGTTAGTGTAGGAAGAACATTTGTTTTTTTCCATAAGTAGTCACTATAGTGTAGTTTTTCTGTCGAAATCACACAAGACCATTAATTTTTCTCAGAAATGGCGAGGCCAATATGCTGGGGTTTATGGTCAAATCTGTCTAAGATACTAAATTTCGTTTCAAGGTCAAAAAATCCGCCAAAGTACTGAAGAACGGTTGAAAAAGAAGAGAATAAGCGAACGACATAGAAGGCAGAGAATAAAAGAAGATAAAGCACGGTATGGTGATTTTTTGGCGAAACACAAGGCGCGGTATTACAAAAGGAAGGAAAGGAAGAAACTTGCGGAATGATCTGAATTAGCAACAGTATTAATATTACAATTTTCCCCCTATTTCCCAACAGGGTAACCACATCTGTCAGCTCGAAACACTCCTTAGCTTATTCCAATTTCTTCCATTTACAGCCTCAGCCAAAAGAAAAAAAAATTACAAATCGAAATTTTTAATTACAAAAATATTTAATATAAGACCAGTAACTATAGCAATGGTTAAATATTTAATACATAAAATATTACAGACATTTATCAGAGTGGTTTTTTTTTTTAATTTTTAATTTAAGAGGGTACAGGAATAGGGTTGAAAATCACAAGTAAAATACATGTATTTTTTAATCGGACTTTGAATTTTTTAATAAAATACAGTATCTTTCAATGAGTTCTTACGATGTATCTTTCGCAAGTTTCCGTTTTTTACATGTATTTTTGTAAATAAAAACACTTTTTTCTAGTATACCTAATAATAAATAACGTAAATAATTATAATGAACAGTGCCATTACCATTGTTTGTTTTTTTTTCATTCATTGTAATTTATGAAAAGAACATTGATTAATACACGTAAATAAAAAAGTAAATTTCTATTTTTCAAATAGCTCTAAATTTGTATTATTCCAAAGTTACATGTATTTCACTGGAAAGATTGAAAGTTGCGAAAAAAACAAATGAGTATCTTTGGTCATTTTCATCCCTAGTACAGAAGCCCCGATTTTCCATGCAAACTTAGTCCCCTGTTTCCTCCCTGTTCCCTCCCTATTGCTAGTAGAGGAATATTTTTTTCCCGAAAAATCTATTGCCACCATTAGCATGTCCAATAATATGTTTTTATTTTTATTGTAAATTAGTAATTAAAAGAGATATTGCCCTCAAAAAATTGGCTAGAATTTGCGCTGTGTTCAAACATCCAGTAAACTAATTTATCTGGTTTCTATAAAAAAAAGAAAACATAACACGGCCAATTTCATTTTTAAATTTTCGAAAAGGGATTAGGGGACTTACGAAACGTCGATTTTGTGTACTTTTGATAGGTTATTTCGGACCGAGTTGCAATGGTCTCTGTCGCACTTTGCAGGAGGCCCGAGGTCAGCAACAGACAGCAATAGTTTTACAAATAGGTAGGTACCTATTTTTTAATTCTCTCGCCTGTGCTGTGTCCTATAGCGTGGTAATGGCCTTTAGGTCTCCCGAGGTGATGTTCAGACGTTCTGAAATGTCCTTGCAGAACGTCAGTGCAAACTGCATAATTCTGAGTAGTAGTAGTAATTTTAACATGATTTAATTGCTGTGTAGGTATCATGCAATATTTTGATGTTATTGTTAGGTCAAAGGGCCAGTCCAATAAATGGTATGTTTTTGCGTTGCGAAATGAAAACTGTATAAAAATGTTCAGTCTGTATGACTAATCAATCAGCATTGGAAACCACCTTTGTTTCAAAAGAGTAAGTACTGAGTTTCTTTTCGGATCTTCTGAGTAGAAACAGCAGTCATACTGTGTTGGTAGTCACAATACACACATGTATATTATTAAATATATGTATAGATCGTATTAATATTATTCATATCTATACCATGGATAAAGCCAAAATATTAAAGTGGAAAGAACTTTTCATTATGTACTCTACATGATTATTGTATAATTATTATTGTGTATTGTTTTCAAGACACATAATATTACAGAGCGTGATCCATAGTTGCCTCAGTAAAACCCCTACGTTACTGGTGCTACATAATAAATAAATATCCATAAATATGCACCAGAAAACACGCCACTTCTCATGGTCTCGAACTAGGGATAAATACACCTGTGTTCTGTGTTACGAGGTACTGGATAAGGAATTAAGTCAAGGGCGTCTCCCAGCACACCTAGGCCCAAGCCAATTTAAAAAATATCGATTCCGGAATTGACCCGACCGACACTACGCAAGTGTTAGCAATCGGAGCCTCGTGTACCGACGGCGAGCTAAGGAACAAAGGCCACCTTGTCTCTAGCCGGGCATCGGCGTTTAGACGTTCAGATATGAGTGACAATAACGCGTCGTGTTTCTCCATACCTTTATTCTGCCGCCTTGTTATATCACGTGTTTAGGTTCTAGCATTACCTTTGTAATGAACTGAATAAGAGTTTGTCGAATTAGAACACACGATTATGTATGGGGAACTTGGACGGGACTTAGAGACTTGATTAGGCTTTTGTAACGAATAGACGTACGAGTCAGATTAAATTGTTAAACATCTCAGAGTCTTTGTTAGTTTACACAAGTCTAGGCGAGAAACCATGCTGCAGCGCACTGCGCCAATCGTGTCGTTAATAATCGATTTAAATCGATTGTTACAGATTATCAATACCACACTACCGCTCGCAAAGGAATCGTGCTGATGCTTAACGGCTTTAAATTTCACAAGCAACGTACTAATGGTTCGAAAACAAGATGGCGGTGTACCAGACACCGCTTCGGTTGCGGCGGATCGGCTTACACCGTCAACAACGAAGTCGTCAAGATACATAATGTGCATAACCATCCATCATTAGTTCATTCATCCATCCGGTAGATCAGCGAGCTTAGCGTATGGTTCCCGTTATAATTTTTGTTTTTTATTCAAATATCACAGTCAAATCACAGACCATTCATTAGCGAAACCTATTTTTACTTTTTTATTTATTTCACCGCCTGCAATAACTTTACCCGTATCAAGTACATTATTTGATCTTATTCTCTGTGAATTAATAGATCGTCTTTGTTGCAGGTATCAAGTACAAATACATAGATTCGGCAAGAGGTGTTAATCATTTGGTGATGATAAATGATTTTACCTTCTCAAAGGCATCGAAGAATAGTAAGACATGGATTTGTTCCAGCAAATACTCTTCAAACTGTTTAGCTAAAGTGAGAATGATAAATCATGTCGTCACTTCTATCATAAGTCTAGAACACAACCATAAACCTCCCTTTTATTATGTGACTAAAGAGGGTAGGTATATTAAAGTAAACCCATTGGTCGCGTAAGGCATTTGAACACCTCAGGGAATGTTACCAGACTCGTCCTTTTTTTAAAACTTGTATTGAACACGCTGATTTTATCAAGATGACCTCACTCCACCTGATAGAAAGCGGTCGTGAGGACTAAATATGTGCTGACAAGCAGTATAATAAAAAAATAATTAATTAAGTAACAAAGAATAATAAGCCCGAACTATTTGTCTTGTGATTGATTAATAATTTAGGGTTAATTTTGTTTGCTTTTACTTTTAATATTTGTTTAATATTGTGTAATTTTATTTATGAAGAAATAGCCCTAAATTACTCATGTAGACCTCATGTTTTCTTTGTCAACATTATATAGCAATGTGATTTGCAATATATGAATAAATAAGTAATGCAAAAAAATCACTGAGATGGCCATCATCATCTTGAAGGCCTGCGAAATTGCCTTTTCTGAAGATGAAGAAGAAGATGTGTGCAATGTCCAAATGATTGTAGTGGGCTAGAATTGTAACCGAGAAAACTTGTATGTAAGTACATAAAAAATATTGTTTTTTGCTTATTAAAGTATTGATAAGTTTAATAGTAGATTTATTGTTATCGGAGGGAACAACGTAATTATGTTGGACCTCTACCGACTAAAAACCTGACTTTAGCCCTCGACCACTTTTGGGGCTGGTGTGAAGAAACCAGTATTACCGCGCCGTCCCCGTGCTGCTGCCGGGCCTGCCACCCGATTCAGAACGAAGTTATCGACCGATTCGGTTAATTTGTTTTAATTATAGTAAATGATCCGATAGGCGGTAGCAATCAATATTTTGATATGTTAAAGCCAAAGGCCCTAAGTTTTCATAAACCAAATTACATAAAATCTACCCCACATAAAAAAAATATTAAAAATAACCGATCGATCAATCGATCGATAACTTTGTTCTGAATCGGGGGGGAGATCCTGCACCAGTAGATCCGTGCAATGCGGATTAAGGTCCCCCGAATTGACCCGCTGAACCACTGGGATAATGGCCACCCGCCGAAGGGGACCACCAGCGGGATACTCCCGCCATTTCACGCCGCCAAAGTTGTTTAATCACTGCATGTCGAAATGTGTATTGGCGATCAGTCTCGCGGGTTTAGTTCTCGAAAATCTTAAACAAACATTACCCGATCTAAGATTTGAACCGAGGTCCTCAGGCAGTCATTTTACCACTTGCCAAAAAGACGAAATATTTATTGAATGTTTAAAAATCAGGATTTCAAAATATTGCCAGTGACTTAGTTATAAGCTATCTGATGATATGGTTTCAGAGCTATGTGGTAGATTATCTTTATTAATTAAATGATGATTAAACAAATGGTTTTTGTTGTTAATTTCGTATTTCTGTTGTTTTGACGACACGATTGGCGTGGTGGTGGTTTTTCGCCTCGATTTTCGATTCGATTCCCGGTCGGGTCAATTCAGGAAACGATGTTGTCTAAATTTGCTCGTTTCAGAGATCTGTAGAGCGTGCTAAGCTTAAACTTAGACGTATCTTAGGCCCGTATTCTAGAATCATACTCAAGCGTTGATCTGTACTTGAGTAGAGATTTGAAAACGTTAGTTCATACAAAAACGTCACCCAGATCTATACTCAAGTACAGATTTTGTTTCAGAATACGGGCCTTAGACTTTGAACAGCTGTTTCTATCTAAATCAGTTCTAAATTATAATTGTCTTAGTTAAACATCAACATTATGTATCAGTTTATAACAATTATAACAATACTCAATGAGAAACTGTGTTACTGTGCTTCGCTAAGCAACGACTATAGATCTCGGCCTGAGTGTGCTGGCCTAATACTTGTCTGGTACCTCGTATAACACAAGGATATTTATCCTTATTTCAAGACCATGGACAAGTGGTGTGTTGATTGTGTGGCGCATATTTCTATTTATTTATTTGTATTGATTTGACCTATACAATAGTTTAAGACCACTTGTTTACTAACCTATTCTTACAGGTCCAAAATACACTTATATAGATGCGCTCAGAGGTGAAAATAACTTGATGATAAATGATTTTACCTTCACAAAAGCATCTAAAAACCAATGGCAAGAATTCATCCAAGTGCGAAGCTAAAGTCAAGATAAAAAGATGGTGTCATCTATTAAATGTCATCTTAAATTCTAAAACACAACCATAAAACTCCTCTTTATCACGTCACTAAAGAGGACTTTCGTCAGTAAATATCTAGTAAACTTATACGATAGTATAATGTAGGTACAATTATTGTTATTGTTGGAGTCGGTGTCAGCCAATGTAGGTTTGTAACTACCTACCTACATAGGTAAACGTAATATGTAAGAAATAGGTATATTGCTAGGTATATTGTAGTGTTTCCTTGGCTGACACCGACTTCAACAATAACAATAATTGTACCTACATTATATTATTATTATCGTATAAGTTTTAGGAGAATACGCAATTATTTCTTTACTTTTTAGTGCTTTGTTTTGGAATAGTTTTTTTTGAAGTTTGTTTCTTTTTGTTAAAATTTTGTACCTGAGGTCTTTACAATTTAAAAGACATTCATTTTTACATACTCCTGCACACATTTTTATGGTAAATCTTCCGTCTACTTTGCCATTTTATGCAAGTTTTGCAAAACGCTAAACACTAAACACCTGCCGTCCAGATGTGTTTAGTGGCAGGCACGCGGCGAGTGAGGGGAGCGGAAGGCGCGCGGGACGAGGCCACTCGCAAAAAAATAGAACACGCTTCTAATCGCTTTACTACGCAGGTTACTTACTAATCACTTGCACTAATCTATCGGTGTCCATAAGTGTTTTCTACTTACACTGAGCACCTGCACTATTCACCTGCACTAACTACTAAGCAAAATGAATACCGGCCTTTAAATTTCTCGCATCGCTCAGTTTAGGGAATGAACTCGACAAGTTTTAAGGGATTGTACCAAGGCCCCAGGGCTAATTTTTCTTTTACGTTGTGAAAAATGATTTTGCCTACTTCATTTTGTTTTATCTTTCAGATATCACATTTGGATATCTGAAAGATAAAACAAAATGAAGGGTTATAATTAGATGAAGATTTAGACGATAAAGGGTTGCTAATTAGATGTAATAGATGGCTTCAGGTATAGAGAGCTGGAACATTTGGATCAGGTGACATTCAACCGGTGGTGGTGTCAGGGACGCTACCTTATTTCCAAGGTATCTTCGTCATATACTAAAACAACAGGACCATAAGGCTTAGTGCGCAAGACCATGATAGATTTAAAACTTGATTACGAAGTCAGATTTTTGAAAATGTAGTTTTGTGTCACGATTACCTACTTAAGTCAGAACCACCTTAAGTGTGCCCGCTCATTGAGCGACTAGTCGCGGCGATCAAAGCGCGTTCCGTTATACATCGATTGCTATAATGCATAATCAACAAACTAGCTCAGTTCTCAGCAATCAATGTATATCGAAACGCGCGTCGATCGCCGCGAAGAGTTACTCAATGTGTCTTGGTGTAATAGTATTACTATGTTTTCCTAGCCTTGTTTATTGTAAGTGATTTATCTATTTATTCATAACTATTGGCGGACTTAATTCCAAAAGGCATTCTCTATCACATCTGTACTTGTGAAATGGAAGGTTACCTACTCCTCACCTTCCTTGGCGGAGAAGGCACAAAGATCATGGGTTTTGACTTCATTCTCAATGTGATATTCAAATTGAAGGTCTTATCAATCATTTTGCAACCCGCAGCCAACTCATCAGATACGTTGAACTTAACCTTAGAAGAAAACCTGTATGAGAATGCTTTTTACAATAAGACCGCCGATTTTTTTATCGTATTACCTTTTTTTTATTCTTTTTTTTGTCACACTAACTTTAATGTTAAGCGGGCTCACTAATCGTATATTTAAACTGATTTATTTTTTAAACATAAAAATTACTTACATGAGAAATCAGTTTAAAGAGAAATAGAGAATTTCTAACCGTAATACCAACCTGTAATTTTATTTTTGTTGTGCAATAAAGAATCTCATCTTATCTTTGATCCAAAGGAGTCCCTTAAAGTCATATCAAAACACTTGGCGGTGCACCACAGTCGCCGACTAACTGCAGTTTGGCATTATTTGGCAAATGGGGATAAATCTAAGAGCAGTTTTGAACTAGCGTTTTATACGCGCGTGTAAGCTCGTTTTGAAAGCGCAGGCACGGATAGTCCAGGCGCAACTCGTATGAGCGTTGACGCGCTTGTAAGCTTGTAAAAGCGAGCTCCACTAACTGATACCTACCGGATCGATCAAAAAATGGCCGTGTCCGAGTACGGTTTTTTGAAGCGCGTAATGTAGCGCGCGTGTAAGCGCGTACGCCAAAAAAAGGCTGGCCTGAAATCCCTCTCACGCTCGAATTCAGAAACCATAGTCAAAGTTGAGCAGCCCCTACATGTATTGCTATCTCTTTTATTTCTACTGACATGTGACAGGCCAGCATCAATTATAAGTGTACATTCCGTTTCTCTATTTGAAATCTGATAATAATTTTAATGAAAGATGTGATAATAATTTTAATAAATTTTCAGTGCCTATTTTCAAAACGACATCTCGCGAAGGAGAAGTGTTGTTCCTAGATGGCTTCAAGTTCACGAAACATTTGCAATTACCGTTCAAAACTAGATGGCAGTGTGCGTCTCAGAACTACGGGTGCGACGCGGTGGTCTATACTTTAGATGACAAAATCATTAAAAGTAGAAATATACATACACATCCCAGAATTCACGATGGGAACCTTCGCTATGTTCCTTAAATTTCCTTATATTTATTTCATTTTGTAAAAATTATACTTTTACAGGGATGCAAAGAAGGTTGCTACAAGTATTACACGTAAGTGTAGGATCCCTAGTACACTTTTGAGTAACTTTGAATTATAAGTAGTAATATTTCAATACTAAAATTACGATACATTTTTACCAATTTTTTATTAATCTCTGTATTAACAATACCCGGTGATTATCAATAGATTTACAACAGCGGTATGGCATGGCATACCCAGTAAATGGTGTAGTAAATATGTAAGTGAAAATTTGTTTTTTTTTAATTGACTTTAATTTTAGGGTTTCCATACAAAAAATACTGACTGTTCGACTGATCTGTATAAAGACCATAAATTCATTCATATGGTTTCTACATTACCTACTTAGTATGTCATGAACGTCGTGGCCTAGTGGTTCAGCACCCGAACTCAGATCGTGGATCGTGTGGTCCCGAGTTCAAATCTGGCCAGAACCAAAATCTTTGTGTTCAGTGTTAAATATCCGACTTACTCTCCGGTGATAGAAAACATCGATAAATTAACAAAAAAAGAACAACCTCAAAAGAAACTATTCCAAAACAAAGCACTAAAAATTAAAGAAATAATTGCGTATTCTTCTTAAACTTATACGATGATATAATGTAGGTACAATTATTGTTATTGTTGGAGTCGGTGTCAGTCAAGGAAACACTACAATATACCTAGCAATATACCTATTTCTTAAATATAACTTTTACGTGTATGTAGGTAATTAGAAACCTACATTGGCTGACACCGACTCCAACAAAAACAAAAATTGTACCTACATTATATTATCGTATAAGTTTTAGAAGAATACGCAATTATTTCATTACTTTTTAGTGCTTTGTTTTGGAATAGTTTTTTTTGAAGTTGGTTTTTTTTTGTTAAAATTTTTGTTTATTTCTTTGTTTTCAGAGAAAAGTTAGTATTTATTTTAAATATCGAAAAAGTATCGTCCAATTGCTCCTAAGAACTGAAGAGTTCCGGTACTTTGGCATGGATCCCATAATCAGAACCTAACCAAACTCTCATCAAACTACCCTTGAAGTATAACTTCCCTTGAAGTATATATCCTTATGCATATGGTTTATCTAGATTTAAGACTTATATGGTTTTCTCATGGATGCCACTGTCAGAACTAGACCAAAATAAAATGGCACCATTCGGAAAGCACCAGCTTTCAAATAAAAAAAGAATTATTAAAATCGGTTCACCCAGTCGAAAGTTAACAAACATAAAAAAAACATACAGTCGAATTGAGAACCTTCTCCTTTTTTTGAAGTCTGTTAAAAACCAAATCAACCCCGTTAACGGCGGAAAACTACCACCTACCACGTTGGGTTCTAATACCATTGGTGAAAAGTGGGCTCCTGAATGTTTCGTTCACCATGACGACACAGTGACTTGCCTCTTACCCCAATCGGGGTAGCCGTTTGGGGTAAAGTCGTAATGGTATGTACGAGTATGTATGTATGCCATATTGTTTTTGTAAGTCTTCTGATAATCGCCCGGTATTGAGGATACCTTCTGTTGCGAGAATTAAAGCTTCTAGATAAACAACTTTTTCACGCCGAGGAAGTCGTGGGCTGAAGCAAGTCTTCAAATACGTTTTGAAAATTAATAGTGATGAAAGTTTCCATAAAAACTGTAATATTCTTGAATCACGGCTATCAACCAATCGGTATAATCTTATTAATAGTATCCATTTTTGTCATGTTTCTTCCTTGTAGATTTTTCACAATATTTACAGAATTTATTTCAGAAATTTTGAGTGTATACCACACCACGACTGTAACGCCTCTCAAAAAGAGCGTTATACTTTCAAAATACAAGCATACTTAATGTCTTGTAATATGAAAGTAGAACGCTTTTTATCGTATTAAAGAATTCGCAACTTTAACTGATGTTTGAGTTCGGGTATATTGAAAGTAGAAGGCAGTACAAAGTTTCAACTATACAAAGCTGGAGTAGATTGTTTATTGATAAAAACAGTGGGTATTGTGGGTTCGTGTTGATACCAACTATACTACTTTCGATACATAAGCATAATGTACGGCGCACGACCGCGCTGCGCGCTGCTCGATGATGCGTGGTCAATATCGATATCGACAAACTGATATGCATCGTAGTGTCTCGTATGTATGTAAATAAATAATGTTATTATAAATTTAAGTAATTGAGTGTTGTTATAGTATGTGTGCTTAAAGTAAGTGTAATGAAGTTTAGGATTAATAAATAGTTTTGTGTGAAATATAATAATTATAAATAAGATATATAAAGTGTAGAAAAGTTGCCAACAACTAGGTATTCACGTAAAAGCTTCACCAAAAACCTTAGTTATAAGTCTTAATCAATTATTACATGTTAATTATGAATGGATTTGTAAGCAGCTTAGAATAAATTAATGTTTCAATATAATTATCTTAGCAATGATTTCAAGATCATGATCATTTTAGAAATTAACTAAAATGAACCTAAACAACACCATTTTTTGATACGTTAAGTAAAACATTTAGGTGGGTATAGATTAGGACTAAAGTATTTGTAATGTATCGGATTTAAAACATTTTTATGTAATGTAACGTTCTAGCTTTGTTATTAAAATCCAGACAAAAATATAAACACTCGTGATAGTGCGGCTGGCGGCGATACTGAAGCTCACTGGTATCGCCTGTAACCGCACTGTGTCTGTGTGCGTGATCAAAATGATGGGTTTGCTCAAAGCGGACTGTCTGTCAGAGGCGCCACGCCGCATGCGTAACTTGTGGTAGAAGTGAACACCGTTTAATACATTTCAGGGCTGCACTTTCACTATCGTTTCAGAATACAGGCGTGAGATTTGGTTGTAAAAGTAACAGTAGTTCTCAAACTGGGGTGAATGAGCTGTATAAATAGTATTATGTTTTAAATAAAAAATATCAATTATTGAACCATAATTTCATCCATCTGTTAGCTCGCACAAAATGCACATATTTTCTCACACGTTATAGTACACCTGGGGGGCTAGCCAAGAGCAACACGTCACGACGATTTCTACAATAGAAATTGTTCAAATGTATGGGGTTGACATAAGCGCCAGTGACAGCTTATGTCATCCCTATACATTTAAACGATTTCTATTGTAGAAATCGTCGAAACATGTTGCTCTTGGCTAGCCCCCCCTGTTATTCATAGTAATTGAACATCTAAGTATGGCAGAGTGTGACTGATAAATATAACATAATACCTAATGTTTTGTGCTTTACGGCGTATAGAATAGACAGACATAGACATATAGTGAGTATTGTAACTCGGCCCTATCTTTGAAATAAATGCCTACAGCCGCGCGGTACGTAAACACGCGATAGGGCTGCCCATCTACAGTATTTTTAATTACATCTGCATACTTTGAGTTTTAATCTAGTTTGGTGAATGTATTTTGTGATTGTCAATATTATATTTTTTATTTAAACAAGTAAAGTATATAATCATTTTAATACATTTTCAGTGCCTATTTTCAAAACGACATCTCGTGAAGGAGAAGTGTTGTTCCTAGATGGCTTCAAGTTCACGAAACATTTGCAATTACCGTTCAAAACTAGATGGCAGTGTGCGACTCAGAACTACGGCTGCGACGCGGTGGTCTATACTTTAGATGACAAAATCATTAAAAGTAGAAATATACATACACATCCCAGAATTTACGATGGGAACCTTCGCTATGTTCCTTAAATTTCCTGATATTTATTTCATTTAGTTAAAATTATACTTTAACAGGGATGGAATAGAAGGTTGCTACAAGTATTACACGTGTAACGATGCCGTTTCCCTTCAGTCTCGTGGACGTTACAACCTCCACGATCGCTGGAAACTTCATGGTTTAACTGCTGGCCATTAAAAGTATTTTGTACTTGTTTTCAAATTTGATTCAATTCGATTTTTGTTTCGCATTGCATGCGCAGCTTTTTTTATTCATTCCTACCAAAACCATCGTACTGAACAGTTTGTGAGCATTTTACCAGATTACCAGTTTAACTAGTATAACTTACGTGATGGTGTATTTTTTAAATACTCTAAATAACCAATTTTGTAAACAGTTAAAACAGTTATAAGTAACAGGAACCCGTGTATCGGGGTAAGCCTATCATACCTATTTACTTACCTATTACTATTAGATAATCTATTACCTAGGACTCTTTGTATTCATTTATTGTTATTTTGTTACAGTTCTTCTTTCCTACCTATACTATTACCCTAAATAATAAATAAGTCACTGGATTGGCTGATCCTTTATTAACTATTCCACAACTACAACTACTCCTAAATATTGTGTGACGAATCCCGGCGCACCGGCTCCTGTATTGCTGGCCATCATCGAGGATTCTCGTTATATGGCGCCCGAAACAAAAATCGAATTGAATCAAATTTGAAAACAAGTACAAAATACTTTTAATGGCCAGCAGTTAAACCATGAAGTTTCCAGCGATCGTGGAGGTTGTAACGTCCACGAGACTGAAGGGAAACGGCATCGTTACACACGTAAGTGACTATAAAGTGTAGTGTCCCTAATACACTTTTAAGGTGTCTGAGATCTTTGTTTGGAGCTTATTACCTGGATTCATGTAGACCGTTATTTAAAGAACGCAAATTGTTGACATTGCCATCTTTGTACATTAAGCAAATTTGCATATTTGTTAAAAATAATCCAAAATGTTTTAAAGAGGTTAAAAGGGAATATTCAAAGGAATTACGTCCTAGACCAAAGAATAGACTCGAAATAGGTGATTTAAAACTAGATTTGGTTCAAAAAAATGTACACTGTATGGCAATCAAGGTTTTTAATGCTTTGCCCGAATACTTGCGCGCACTGAATGGAAAGCAATTTGGATCTCAGTTGTATAATTTTTTAATCGAGAATTTTTTTTATTCCACTAGGGAGTTTCTAGACCATAACAATGCTAATTAATATATTCCATGTTTGACCTTAGAAGCTTTGATTGAAATATTGTATAGAATTATTTTCACATTTTAACTCTAATTGTATTTTATTTTGTATGATATTGTAACATTTCTGTGCCTGTAAAGAGGTATAATATGCTGCGCCAATACCAATTTGACCTAAAATCATATTATTGTACCATATTCTACGAAATAAATCATTCATTCATTCAAGTAACTGTGAATTATAGTAATATTTCAATACTAAAATTACGTTACATTTTTACCAATTTTTTATTAATCTTTGTATTGACAATACCGGGTGGTTATCAAAAGATTTACAAAAGCGGTATGGCATGGCATACCCAGTAAATGGTGTAGTAACTATGCAAGGGAAAATTTGTTTTTTTTAATGACTTTAATTTTAGGGTCAGTAACAGTGAAGGGTTACTCGGGAAAATGGCACAGGATTTTTTTTTAATATTGCCCGAAAAGATGACCTCACTCCACCTGATGGAAAGCGGTCGTGAGGTCCAGATATGAGGTTGACAAGCCCAGTCATTCAAACTAATCACTGGGCTGGCCATCCTCACCCTGAAGGCCTGCAGAAATGCCTTTTCAAGCCCCTCTTGAAGAACCCGGTATATAGTCATACGAGGAAGGAAACACATGTGCTGGAAGGGCGTTCTACGTCTGGATGGTACGACAAAGAAACGAGCCACCGAACCTTTTAGTTCGGGCCAACAAATGTTGAATTGTATGTGGATGACGCCGTAATCCAGCACGCGTGGTACGGGAGTGGAAAGGTGAGGGTGGAATAAGCAGGAATAACTTGTCAGAGCATTCCCCATTGTAGAAGCGATGGAGAACACTTAGCCGGGCAATGTCTCTACGCCATTGGAGAGGCTCAAGGGTCAAAGTTGCCTTTGGGTTTCCAATAATACGGATAGCACGCCGCTGCAACCTCTCAAGAGCTTCGAGTAGGTACTTAGCGGAACCGTCCCAGAGATGAGAGCAGGGTTCCGCCGTGGCCTGTGCTAATTTAGTTTCCCCGACTTTTAAAATTATAGGATTGCGTCCAATCGCGTGGTTTCTCACATCTGTAAGCGTACTTTCCATATTTGCGATGATAATGACAAATTGTTGCTTCTTGGTTACGCGATCTCGAACTTGACTTTGGCGCGTAATACCTACTTGCGATAATTGCTTCATCGGCTATTCATGCGTTTCGTATCGCTTTTGCACACAACTCCGTTTGTACTTGATTTAGCTGCGTCAGCACACCTTCTAACATTTGTTATCGACCTATGCTTGCGCTGTCGTCTATATAATGCTGAGACTTCGTTGACTGTTTGCGATTTCTAAAATTTTGTTAGCAGCAATCTGACTCACTTTATCTAGATCCGAAGAATCTGTGACGGCTTGCTTTTGTAGTGCGATGACTGCTTCAAACTGGGCAAACCAAACACAGGCAAATCCTTCCAGAATTCTGGAATATGGAATATGACGGCGGTGCTGGTAGCGACTTCTTGCGACGCACTGATACACGATTTGCGCGAAAATGCCAGTTTGTTGGTCCAGCGTCGGGTCACCACTATAACCACAGACGGGTAGGCAGTGAAATGAGACAACAGTTGGTGATAGTCTGGTTTATTATAATTCTACTAAATCTTATATAGGACCTCATACACGTACACTGTGTGGCACATCTTACTATATGACCATCCGGCACACCATAGAAAAAATACTGACTCTTCGACTGATTTGTATAGTGACCTTGAGGTGAAGGCGTTTATTAAATAAATTCATTTTGCATTCAGATAGTTTCTACATTACCTACTCAGTATGCCATGAACGTCGTGGCCTAGTGGTTCAGCACCCGAACTCAGATCGTGGATCGTGTGGTGCCGAGTTCAAATCTGGCCAGAACCAAAATCTTTGTGTTCATACCTAAATATCCGACTTACTATCCGGTGATGAAAAACATCGTTAAAAAACTAAATCAACCCTGATAACGGCGGAAGGCTCACCATTTACCACGTTGGGTTCTAATACCATTGGTGAAAAGTGGCCTTCTGAGTGTTTCGTTCACCTAGACGACACAGTCACTTGTCTCTGACTACCCCGTTTGGGATAAAGACGTAATGGTATGTACGAGTATGTGTGTATGCAATATCTTTTTTGTAAGTCTTCTGATAATCGCCCGGTATTGAGGCTACCTTTTGATGCGAGAATTAAAACCTCTAGAAAAACAACTTTTTCACGCCGACGAAGTCGTGGGCTTATACTGGTCTTCAAATACGTTTAAAAAGTTAATAGTGATGAAATTTTTCACGGTGAATGTAATGTTCTTGAATCATGGCTCCACTAATCAGTAAAATCTTATTAATAGTATCCATTTTTGTCGCGTTTCTTCCTTGTAGTTTTTTCATAATATTTACAGAATTGTATTTTAGAAAATTTGAGTGTATACCACGACTGTAACGCCTCTCAAAAAAAGCGGTCTACTTTTTTAATAGAAGCATACTTACTGTCTTGTAATGTGAAAGTAGAACGCTTTTCATCGTATTAAAGAATTCGCAACTTTAAGTGATGTTTGGGTTCGGGTATATTGAAAGTAGAAGGCAGTAGAAGGTTTCAACCGTACAAAGCAAAGCAATCTATTCCAGATTGTTTAGTGATAAAAACATAATAACAGTGTATTGTGAGTTGGTGTTGATACCAACTGTACCACTTTCGATATATCAACATCATGTACGGCACACGACCGCGCTGCGAGCTGCTCGATGATGCGTGGTCAATATCGATATCGACAAACTGATATGCATCGTAGTGTCTCGCATGTATGTAAATAAATTATGTTATTATAGATATAAGTCATTTAGTGTTCTTATATGTGTGCTTAGGGTAAGTGTAATAAAGTTTAGGATTAATAAATAGTTTTGTGTGAAATATGATAATTATAAATTAAATATATAAAGTGTAGAAAAGTTGCCTACAACTAGGTACGAGTTCACGTGAAAGCTTCACCAAAAACCTTAGATATAAGTCTTATGCAATTATTACATCTTAATTATAAATGAATTTGTAAGCAGCTTAGAATAAATAAATGTTCAAATATAATTATCTTAGCAATGATTTTAAGATCATGATGATCAATGAATCAACTAGAGGCCTAATATGAACCTAAACAACACCATTTTTTGATACGGTAAGTAAAACATTTAGGTGGGTATAGATTAGGACTAAAGTATTTGTTATGTAACGGATTTAAAACATGTTTATGTAATGTGACTTTCTAGCTTTGTTATTAAAATCCAGACAAAAATAAAAACACTCGTGATAGTGCGACTGGCGACGACCCTGAAGCTCACTGGTATCGCCTGTAACCTCAGTGTCTGTGTGCGTGATCAAAATGGCGGATTTGTTCAAAGCAGACTATCTTTCAGAGGCGCCGCGCCGCATGCGTAATTTGTGGTAGAAGTGAATTTCACAGTATAATGCATTTTAGGGCTGCACTTTCATTATTGTTTCCGAATACAAGCGTGAGATTTGGTTGTTAAAGTTACAGTAGTTCTCAAACTGGGCTGAATGAGCTGTAGGAATAGTATTATGTTTTTGAATAAAAAATATCAATTATTGAACCGTGTTTTCATCCATCTGTTAGCTCGCACAAAATACACACATTTACTCACACGTTATAGTACACCTGAAAGGCTAGCCAAAAGTAACGTTACGACGATTTCTACAATAGAAATTGTTCAAATGTATGGGGATGACATGAGCGCCAGTGATAGCTTATGTCATCCCCGTACATTTGAACGATTTCTATTGTAGAAATCGTCGAAGCGTGTTGCTCTTGGCTAGCCCCCCGTATTACTGTTAAAGTAACTGAACATCTAAGTATGGCAGAGTGTGACTAATAAATATAACATATACTTAATGCTTTGTGCTCTACGGCGTATAGAATAGACAG
The DNA here is from genome assembly GCA_947369235.1 of Udea olivalis. Lineage (NCBI taxonomy): Eukaryota > Metazoa > Arthropoda > Insecta > Lepidoptera > Crambidae > Udea > Udea olivalis. The sequence continues at coordinate 4,757,343 of OX376349.1, read as the reverse complement.
ACATAAATATTACTAATCCCCTTTTTTTTCTCCTTTTATTAGATTTCTACTTGTTTTTGTTCCCTTTTTTTAAATGTGAAAATTTGGAAGTTCTACTAAAAGAAGGAACCTTCAAAATGTTAATAACGTTAATTTCAGTTAATATCTCAATCGCAGTATAAAAAACAGCCAGACGGATAAACTCGTATATATGTTTCAGGTGTTGTGCTTTAACCACCATGGTTAAAGCACAACACCTGAAACATATAAAATATACCACCAATTATTACCACGGTAATATTATCTGTCAGTATTGTAACTCGGCCCTATCTTTGAAATGAATGCCTACAGCCGCGCGGTATACGTAACCACGCGATAGGGGTGCCCATCTACAGTATTTTTAATTACATCTGCATACTTTGAGTTTTAATCTAGTTTTGTGAATATATTTTGTTATTGTCAATATTATATTTTTTATTTTAACAAGTAAAATATATAATCATTTTAATACATTTTCAGTGCCTATTTTCAAAACGAAATCTCGCGAAGGAGAAGTGTTGTTCCTAGATGGCTTCAAGTTCACGAAACATTTGCAATTACCGTTCAAAACTAGATGGCAGTGTGCGTCTCAGAACACCGGGTGCGACGCGGTGGTCTATACTTTAGATGACAAAATCATTAAAAGTAGAAATATACATACACATCCTAGAATTCACGATGGGAACCATCGTCATGTTCCTTAAATTTCCTTATATTTATTTCATTTTGTAAAAATTATACTTTTACAGGGATGCATAGAAGGTTTACACGTAAGTGACTATAAAGTGTATTATCCCTAATACACTTTAAAGTATCTGTGAATTATAGTAATATTTCAATACTAAAATTACGTTACATTTTCACCAATTGTTTATTAATCTTTGTATCGACAATACCGGGTGATTATCAAACGATTTACTAAAGCGGTATGGCATGGCATACCCAGTAAATAGTGTAGTAACTATGTGAGTGAAAGTTTTTTTTTTTAATTGACTTTAATTTTGGGATCAGTAACGGTGAGGGGTTACTCGGGAAAATGGCACAGGATTCCGCCGTGGCCTGTGTTAATTTAGTTTCCCCGACTCTTAAAATTATAGGGTTGCGTCCAATCGCATCGTTTCTCACATCTGTAAGCGTACTTTCCATATTTGCGATGATAATGACAAATTGTTACTTCTTAGTTACGCGATCTTGAATTTGACGTTGGCGCGTAATACATACTTGCGATAATTGCTGCTACGGCTATTCTTGCGTTTCGTATCGTTTTTGCACACAACTCCGTTTGTACTTGTTTTAGCTGCGTCAGCACACCTTGTAACATTTGATAACGACCATTGCTTGCGCTGTCGTCTATATATTGCTGAGACTTCGTTGACTGTTTGCGATTTCTAAAATTTTGTTAGCAGCAATCTGACTCACTTTATCTAGATCCGAAGAATCTGTGACGGCTTGCTTTTGTAGTGCGATGACTGCTTCAAACTGGGCAAACCAAACACAGGCGGATCCTTCCCGAATTCCGGAATATGGAATATGACGGCGGTGCTGGTAGCGACTTCTTGCGACGCACTGATACACGATTTGCGCGAAAATGACATTTTGTTGTTCCAGCGTCGGGTCACCACTATAACCACAGACGGGATGGCAGGAAAATGAGACAACAGTTGGTGATAGTCTGGTTTATTATAATTCTACTGAAACTTACATAAGAACTCATACACGTACACTTTGTGTGCCTAATCTTACTACGTGACCATCCGCACATCATACAAAAAATACTGACTGTTCGACTGATTCAAACTCAAACTCAAATAACTTTATTCAAATAGACTGTATCAGTACTTTCAAATCGTCAAATTTACAGCAAAATATACTAAATAATAGACATAAATACCATAATAATATGGATATGTAAATAAACAGTATACAGACATAATGCGACTCTACCACCGCGTCGGAGTTGTTTCTTACTGAGAAGACCCGGCGAGAAACTCAGCAGTTACTCTTTTAAACTTGTTTTGGGTTTACAACAGGCGTTAGTAAAGTACAAGCAGTGTGTCATTTTGATACAAATAAACCTAAAAGAATATAAAACAAAGAGAAAAAACCAACCATAAAAGAATATAATAAAAAGAATTCATTTAAACAATTCAAAAACAAAAATTGTTAGTCAGTACATACATACTAGGTACCTATTAACTCTTACAATAAAACATCTGTTACAATAGAGCTATTTAATCCCGCATCGAGCAGAGCGCTTAAACCCAGGCATTTTTATCTATAAGGTAGTCTTTTGTAGTATAATAGCCCTTTTTTAATAAAGCCGTTTTGATGTGATTTTTGAATCCATGTAAAGGTAACTCACAAATTGTTTTTGGAATTTTGTTGTAATAATGTATACCTTGCCCCATAAAGGATTCTAAAACTTTTTGTAACCTAAAGAGTGGAAGTGCAATTTTATCCTTATTCCTAGTATTTCTGCAATGTATGTCACTGTGTTTAGCATAGAGACCAATATTTTTTCTCACCAAAACAATGCAATTGTAAATGTATTGTGACGCTACAGTGAGGATACCAATTTCCTTAAAAATCTCCCTAAGTGAAGCCCGTGCACGAAGCTTATAGATGGATCTGATAGCTCGCTTCTGGAGGATAAAGATGGTTTGTATATCCGCCGCTTGACCCCAAAGTACAATGCCGTAAGACATTACACTATGGAAATAACTAAAATAAACTGAACGAGCAGTATCAACATCTGTTAATAACCTAATTTTTCTCACTGCAAATGCAGCCGAACTAAGTCTGCCTGAGAGAGCTGTTATATGAGGGTTCCATTGCAGTTTTGAATCAAGTGTGATTCCAAGAAAAACTGTTGTATCTACAAGCTTCATAGTATTACCATCAATTTTTAGACTAATGGGGTTATCTTTAACATTAGGCAACTTAAAATTAATACATTTAGTCTTTTTTGCATTAAGCTGTAGATTATTTACTGTGAACCATTGTAAAACCTTTGAAAGTGCGTCATTAACATCATCAAAAAGGTTTTTATTTCTGTCAGTTTTAAAAACTAAAGATGTATCGTCTGCAAACAATACAACATCACAAATATCTTTTAAGTAAAAAGGTAAATCATTTATATATATCAGAAATAGTAATGGACCTAGAATGGATCCTTGAGGGACCCCCATTTTAACTTGTGATCCTGTAGAGAGTACACTGTTAACATCAACTTTTTGAGTTCTTAAACTAAGGTACGAAATTACCAAATCTAAAGCATTATCCCTAACCCCGTAAAAATCAAGCTTGCGTATAAGTGTATCGTGATCAACGCAATCAAAGGCCTTGGACAAGTCACAGAAGACGCCAAGAGCGTTCTGTGAATTCTCCCAAGCCCTAAAGATGTGTTTTAGAAGTGCGATGCCAGCATCAGTAGTAGAACGGCCTCTCGTGAATCCATATTGTTCACTGTGTAAGAGATTGATTTGAATAAAGACCATAAATTCATTATGCATTTAGATTTAATTTCGACGACGACCGACTTGGTGTAATGGTTAAGAAGTTGGCTACTACACCAGAGGTCGCGGGTTCGATCCCCGCACAGTACAAACATTTGTGTGCATGAACATGTCTGTTTGTACTGGTCTGGGTGTCTCCTATGTATAATAAGTATGTATTTACAAAAGAAAATGTATTTAAGTATGTATAACCGTTGTCTAGTATCCCATAACACAAACTTTAATTAGCTTACTTTGGGGCTAGATGGCGCTGTGTGGAATAATGTCCAGGGATATTTATTTATTTATTTAAAGTTTCTATATTACCTACTTAGTATGCCATGAACGCCGTGGCCAAGTGGTTCAGCACCCGAACTCTGATCGTGGATCGTGTGGTCCCGAGTTCAAATCGGGCCAGAACCATATCCGACTTACTCTCCGGTGATGTAAAACATTGTGGTGATCTAAAATGTTTTAAAGAGGTTAAAAGGGAATATTCAAAGGAATTACGTCCTAGACCAAAGAATAGACTCGAAATAGGTGATTTAAAACTAGCTTTGGTTCAAAAAAATGTACACTGTATGGCAATCAAGGTTTTTAATGCTTTGCCCGAATACTTGCGCGCACTGAATGGAAAGCAATTTGGATCTCAGTTGCATAATTTTTTAATCGAGAATTGTTTTTATTCCACTAGGGAGTTTCTAGACCATAACAATGCTAATTAATATATTCCATGTTTGACCTTAGAAGCTTTGATTGAAATATTGTATAGGATTATTTTCACATTTTAACTCTAATTGTATTTTATTTTGTATGATATTGTAACATTTCTGTGCCTGTAAAGAGGTATAATATGCTGCGCCAATACCAATTTGACCTAACATCATATTATTGTACCATATTCTACGAAATAAATCATTCATTCATTCAAGTAACTGTGAATTATAGTGACGACCGACTTGGTGTAATGGTTAAGAAGTTGGCTACTACACCAGAGGTCGCGGGTTCGATCCCCGCACATTACAAACATTTGTGTGCATGAACATGTCTGTTTGTACTGGTCTGGGTGTCTCCTATGTATAATAAGTATGTATTTACAAAAGAAAATGTATTTAAGTATGTTTATCCGTTGTCTAGTATCCCATAACACAAGCTTTAATTAGCTTACTTTGGGGCTAGATGGCGCTGTGTGGAATAATGTCCAGGGATATTTATTTATTATTTATTATTTATTGTTAAAAAACCAAATCAACCCGGATAGCGGCGGTAGGCTCACCACCTACCACGTTGGGTTCTAAAACTATTGGTGAAAAGTGGGCTTCTGAGTGTTTCGTTCACCATGACGAAACAGTCACTTGTCTCTGACTACCCCGTTTGGGATAAAGTCGTAATAGTATGTACGAGTAGGTATGTATGTATGCCATATCGTTTTTGTAAGTCTTCTGATAATCGCCCGGTATTGAGGCTACCTTTTGTTGCGAGAATTAAAGCCTTTAGAAAAACAACTTTTTTACGCTGACGAAGTTGTGGTCTGATACTGGTCTTCAAATAAGTTTTGAAAGTTAATAGTGATGAGAGTTTCCATGAAAAATGTAATTTTCTTGAATCATAGCTATCAACCAATCGGTATAATCTTATTAATAGTATCCATTTTGGTCGTGTTTTCCTTGTAGTTTTTTAACAATATTTACATAATTTATTTCAGAAAATTTGAGTGTATACCTCGACTGTAACGCCTCTCAAAAAAAGCGTTCTACTTTCATAATACAAGCATACTTACTGTCTTAGTAGAACGCTTTTCATCGTATTAAAGAATTCTCAACTTTAAGTGATGTTTGGGTTCGGGTATATTGAAAGTAGAAGGCAGTAGAAGGTTTCAACCGTACAAAGCAAAGCAATCTATTCCAGATTGTTTAGTGATAAAAACATAATAACAGTGTATTGTGAGTTGGTGTTGATACCAACTGTACCACTTTCGATATATCAACATCATGTACGGCACACGACCGCGCTGCGAGCTGCTCGATGATGCGTGGTCAATATCGATATCAACAAACTGATATGCATCGTAGTGTCTCGCATGTATGTAAATAAATTATGTTATTATAGATTTATGTAATGGAATAATGTTATAGTATGTGTGCTTAGGGTTAGTGTAATGAAGTTTAGGATTAATAAATAGTTTTGTGTGAAATATAATAATTATGAATAAAATATATAAAGTGTAGAAAAGTTGGCTACAACTAGGTATTCACGTAAAAGCTTCACCAAAAACCTTAGTTATAAGTCTTTAGCAATTATTACATCTTAATTATAAATGGATTTGTAAGCAGCTTAGAATAAATTAATACTTAAATAAATAATCAATTAATTAATCTTAGCAATTATTTCAAGATCATGATGATCAATGAATCGACCGGGTTGCGGGACCATGGACCCTATATTTGCCTTAAGAACGCTCATGGAGGGATACAGACTGAAGAATACACCTCTGCATCTCCTTTTCTTAGACATGCAGAAGGCCTTCGACTGTGTCCCTCGTGAGATGATTGGCTTGGCGCTGCGGTCCAAGGCCATTCCCGAGGTCTTTATTGACATTATCTGGGACATGTACCATGCTTCCAGTTCAATAGTGTGACTGCGGTTAGTGACACGCTTCCCTTTCCTATCACCGTTGGAGTACACCAAGGCTCCGTGCTTAGCCCGTTTCTGTTCAGCGTAATATTAGACGTTCTGTCCTACAGTATCCAAGACCACCACGAGCAACCACCCTTTTTTTTTAACTAAAGTGGGGAAATCTTCATGGATATCTCGCCGCCCGGGGGAACGACGATGTTATGTCGAACTTCTAAAGACTAAAACCCCACGGTACTCGACCTCAACACTTCAGCGGCGAGGCGGGGTCCCTTAAAAGTTTTGCAACGCCCCGCCACCCGTGCCTCCCCGTATTGGGGGCCCCTCCAGCCGACCCCCCAATGAAGGGGGGAGGCAACGGAAGTACCTAGAGCACACAGGTACTTCCGCCGTCGCGGTGAAAGCCGTGCATTGCGGGCAAAAGAACCCCTGTACTCAAGCCCGCTGGCTCCCACCGTACGCGGACCGTACTGGGTCCGCAACCACGATCCACCTAAAAGGTGGATCCGCTGCCGCATCTGGCGGTGCGGCCCCGCCGAGCCGCATCTGGCGGTGTGGCCCCGCCAAGCCGCAGTGCACTGACCCCTCCAAATTGTTGTGCACCGCGGCCCACACCGCCCCTTTGGGCGGGCAGTGGTTGGCACCATACCACCACCACGCCCGGTGGCAGGCAATGGGTGGGTGGGAAGTCCACCGCACTGCCATGGCTGACACCCTCTCAACTTACCGGTGGTACGAGCAACCACCCTGCACAAAGATAGAAACTAGAAAAATTTGACCTGATCCTAGGGACTCAAGCGGTATTCGAACCCGCGACCTTCCACAATCCGGGCTGCTCTTCCAACTGAGCTATTGAGGCCGTTAACAGACCCGGTGAATTTATCTAGTGTATTTTACGTTGTAAGCCAACGTTGTTTCATCAATGTTATAGGCATACGCCTTTAACCCTGGTTGCTCATGTATACTGATAATGATATTGCGCTAGCAGAGCAGCGGGTGAATAAGTGGAAGAATTCACTTGAAAACGGCGGTCTGAAACTTAATGTGGCGAAGACACCACAAATACGCAGTCCGTCCGCATAGGCGATGACGTGGTCGAGCGCACGGACCTGGGATCTGTGTTATGCGCGTCCGGTGACATCGACAGCAACATCAGAGCCCGAATTTCCGCGGCTTGGGCCAAATGGCTTGAGGTGACTGGTATCATTTGTGACCCCAAAATGCCGATCAAGCTATAGGAGCAGGTATATTAAACCATCATTAAGCCTGTCCTTCTATATGGCAGTGAAACATGGCCGTTACTAGAGCGACACAAGCAGGAGCTGCGCGTCACGGAAATGAAGATGCTGACCGCAGCATATTTCGACCGGGATGTGTGGAGTCTCACGCAAAGATCGCGTGCGGAACACCCATATCCGCAGCAGCCTTCGTGTTCGTGACCTCGCAGACAAGCTACAGGAGTGCCGCCTTCGTTGGTATGGTCATGTCTCACGGAGATCGGCAAACAACGTGGGCAACAAATGTCTGGCCATGCCGCCTCTACTGGGGACCGGCAGAAGAGGTCGACCCAAGAAGCGCTGGCTCGACGTCATCAAGGGTGACATCCGTGCCATCAGACTCACCACTGGGGATGCACACGACCTCGCGAAGTGGGCAAGAAAATAAGGCGGACCTTGGGACCCCACACGCTGGTGTGGGTCCACAACCGGGATATACCGCACGGATGATGATGATGATGATGATGATGATCAATGAATCAATCAGGGGCCTAATATGAGCCTAAACAACACCATTTATATATACGTTAAGTGAAACATTTAGACTAGAACTAGAGCATTTGTAATGTAACGGATCTAAAACATATCCATGTAATGTAACGTTACAGCTTAGTTATTAAAATACAACCAAAAATAAAAAAACTCGTGACAGTGCGACTGGCCGCGACACTGAAGCTCACTGGTATTGCCTGTAAACTCACTGTGTCTGTGTGCGTGATCAAAATAGCGGGTTTGTTTAAAGCGGACTATCTGTCAGAGGCGCCGCGCCGCATGCGTAATTTGTGGTAGAAGTAAAATACATAGTATAATACATTTCAGGGCTGCACTTTCATTATTGTTTTCCGAACACATACGTGAGATTTGGTTGTAAGAATTACAGTAGTTTTGAAACTGGGGTGAATTAGCTGTAGGAATAGTATCATGTTTTTAAATAAAAAATAGCAATTATTGAACCGTGTTTTTATCCATCTGTTAGCTCGCACAAAATGCACACAATACCTAATGTTTTGTGTACTACGGCGTATAGAATAGACAGACATGAATGTTACTGATCCATTTTTTTTTTCTCCAGTCATAAGATTTCCGCCTGTTTTTGTTCCCTTTTTTTAAAATGGCAAAATTTGGAAGTTCTACTAAAAGAAGGAACCTTTAAAATGTCAATAACGTTGCGTTCAGTTTATATCTTAATCGCAGTATCAAAAACAGCCAGACGAATAAACTCGTAGTAATATATGTTTCATGTTTTGTGCTATAACCATGCGGCCATGGTACTTATAAGTGTTGTTTTTGCAGGACCGACGTTCGTAGAGTCTGCCCGCGGCGGGGTTGTCATGTTTCTGGACGGGTTTAAATACACCAAGCATCTGAAGCATCCACAGAAAACTAGATGGCGCTGTTCGTCCCATAATAGAGGATGCAATGCTGTAGTCCATACCTCGGCCGACAATGCTACGATCTTGGCAGTGAATGGAGTGCACACTCACTCTAGGTTGTTCATGGTTGAAAATTAATAATGATTTTTCGTGTGCACCCGTCAAGGTACTAGTATAAATAGAGCCCAGGGTAGTGTTTGCCGGGACTCAAGTCATAATTTAAGGACTGGGCTTCGTTTTTTGAGTAAATAATCAATAATTTGTCAAAAACCTGTAAATTTTACAATGGAGACTCGTGTCTTCTATAAAGAACTTGAGTTTTATTATGAAGACTCAGTTCCGTGAGTCAAGTCTTTTTTCCAATAGAAATCCACTAAAGGACTCAAAACTCGGAACTCAGTACTCATTTTAGTCGCGAGTCTTGCGAGCTCTGCCAAAATGAGTCCAGGATATCTACGAGTATCTAGGATATCTAAGAATAAAGTTTTAATAATGGTGCTTCCACTCATACTCAACGCAAGTGTTGTCGAAACTATTAAATTTTAAGGTGAATAATCTTGTTAAGATAATGACACAAATACAAACCTGATGGTAAGCGTTTACAGGGAAAGTCCCTGGTAATTGATGATGAAACATGTTCATTATGGAGTAGGTGACTTAAGCCGCCGACAGTTTGCAACTCAACCCGGTGACTTTGGTCAACGACGAGAGTCATGTCGCTTTTTCGACAAGCCGTCAGGTTGTGGTGGTGTGTCGGCTTCGGTATCTAAAGCTGAAGATTTTTGAAACGAGACAGAGAAAGGCTCTGTACAGAAAGGAAATGGCTTAAATAAGATATTATTTTTATGTACTGTATTTTCCAACAATATGTTACTAACTAAAAATAGTGACATTTCATTTTAGCCGTTAGCATTGGAACAACTTAAAAACCTTACCTAATATATAAAGTGTGTATATACTTTGTTGTAATAAAAGAAGTCCAATTTTTAAGGTCCTATAACTGTTACCGTATAGCACGATGTCATTTTTGGTACCTCAAATAAAAATGTGTGACGATACAAATAATAAAACATGATTCCTTAACCTGGATGCTCAGATATTATTTTGTATCTTTTTAAGTGATTTTTAATCTAAATATAGCTTTTATATACAATTTTAATTTTATTTTAAACTGTCAGATTTACAATGTACCTACTCGTATCTGCAAGTTAGAAATCTTAAGCTTATAAGCACTAAACCGAAGCAATGCTTAAGCAGACGTCCATGATAGGCGTCCTCTTTAGTCCTATTTGATGTGCCCGACAAGGTCTGCCTGCGATGAACACATAAATAACATAACATCTATTACGACATCCTGAAATTCAAATAAATGATTGAGGCAGTCCAAGGCCTATGCCTTGACTGATGATCAGCTGTCGTTTTAACACAGAGCTTCGTTAGCACTAATGAGTAGCCATTCATAGATGTCATTGTTTCAAATCATTCCCCAAAACATGGAAGGTCCCAGAAGCCCTAGTGATTTTCTGCTTCTCGCTTGATATATTTTTGGGACAGCATTTCTTCTAACTATTCATATTATTGTTTTCAGAACCCGTATTCGAAAATACGCCCCGAGGTGGATTCGTATTGTTTTTTAACGGGTTCAAGTATACGCGGCACATACATCACGGGATCAAAACCAGATGGCGTTGCACGTCACACAACTTCGGCTGCAAGGCGAACCTATACACAATTAATGAAAAAGAGATAGTCAAACTGGGAAAATGTCATAACCACCCTAGTTTAGAGCAACACATCAGCTAGAGCAACACTACCAATTCAAGCTGAACTTACATTGAGTTTTTCATTGATTGATTGTTCATTGATATTGTAGTGACAGAAATGCTTATATATCAAGAAGCACTCTACGACGTTATGGCCGAAGCGAAAACAAACCAGTCTTCCTTCCGTCGCAGTCGCGGTTACACGCGCCAATCAGAATAAACCCATTTGTGTCGCTAGAACATCCTATCTAACCACTATGTACTTTCCGTGTAAGTGCGGGAACTTGCAATATAATTGGGTTAATTTATTTAGACTTTGATTTCTTCCCCATACCCGAGAACATGCAGAGCTATCGGCTCCGACGTGACTATTAAATAGGTTAAATTACTAAATTGGGGACCCCTACAATTGGGTAGCTGAAGAAGAAGTCATAGCCGCGAAGGCGAAGGTGCACCGGGGGACTCCTCTCCAAGATGGCGGAGAGCGAGGGTAACCCCGAAGTTGACGTGTACGGCGTATCTGTTTCAGCAAGGGTTTCGCAATTTTGAATGGACCTGCCACGTTATTGGTTTTTTCAAGTGGAGGCGGTAATCAGCCCGCAAAATGGAACGACGAGGCGAAATACCAATTCATCATAAGCGAATTAAGCAAAGTAATACAGCAAATTACCGACATTTTGACTAAGCCACCGGATGCAGAAAAATATAATACTTTGAAAAACAGACTTTTGGAAATTAACGAGGAATCGAAGTGCATATATGGTTGAAGGTTGGGAGTTAGTTGTTAATACTGACCACAATCCTCTTACTTTCGCGTTCAGTAAAATGGGAAGCAAAAAGGGGTTACCTAAAAGGCTCGACAGATCATGTTCATTAGCGAGTTTACGTCAAACATTAGGTATGTTATGCCGAGGCGAAAAGTCGAAACAAACAACTTGTGCAACGGTTAGACGAACTCGATAGTAAATTGCAATTTAAGCAAATAATGTTACCTGGTAGTGATCAGTACGTGATATGCGAAGTATTAACAAGTAAAGCAAGGCCTTACCTATCTGAAATCTTTAGAAAAATAGCTTTTGATACGATACATAATTTGAGCCACCCGGAAATCAGGGCAACTAAAAATTTAATCAAAGTAAATATTTTTGGAAAGGTATGAATAAAGATATAAGTAAATGGGCCAAGTCATGTGTATCTTGCCAACGCGCCAAAATACAGAGACATACAATATCAGGTCTAGGTAGTTTCGAATCGGTGGATAGATTTGAACACATCCATATTGACTTAATAGGACCCTTAAATACATCTCTAACGATAGTTGACCATTATACGCGACGGCTAGAGATTTTTCCTATTAAAGAAATGACCGCGGCGGTTGTAGCTGAAATATTGTATGAGGGGTGGATCACGAGGTTCGTTTGTCTGATTAAACTCACTAGTGATCAGGGACGTCAGATGTACCTAATCTTTTTTCGAATCTCATGATACTGATGGGAATAATAAAGTTACGAACTACCTCATATCACCCATAAAGCAATGGTAGGGTTGAGCGATGGCATAGATCTTTAAAAACGGTATTAATGGCCAGGTTATCTACGAACTCGTGAGTCGATGAGTTGCCCACGGTTTTGTTAGGATTAAGAGCAGCCATTAGGGTTGACACCAATGTTAGTTCAGCGGAACTTGTGTATGGAACTACAATTCGATTGCCTGGAGATTTTTACGATAAAAGTAATAATGTCAATTGCGATTTTGAAAGTTATACTACCAAAATTAAGGAGACCATTAACAATTTTAGGCCGGTCACTAGGGAACACGGCAATTCGCGTAAGCTATTTGTGCATCCGGATTTGAATAAGTGCGAAAAAGTTTTTGTCAGAGTCGATGCAGTTAGGAAACCTCTACAACCACCTCATGATGGCCCGTACAAGGTCATAAGCAGCCTTTATACTGGATGATGATTTCAGTAATAAATCCAACACAGTATCAGGTAATCCGATTAGTGTTCCAGATGCGAAAATAAAAAAAGTCATAATTACAGTTCCGCAGAAAACAACAATTGCCCTAGTGCGCGTGTCCCTCGCAGCAGTAGAAAGTGTAGGAGGCCTGCACGATATTATTAATTTCAGGTGTAAGCAAATTCGTTCGCACACGATAGTAGGTCAAGGTATGTAGGTTAAGATTCACTAAGCAATTAATGATGAAAGGCGAGGTTAATTTATATTTATATGAACAATGTTTCATCATTCTTTACCTCGTACATGTACTTAACAGTCAATAATTTCAATTGGTTTTATATAGATATCAGTTTTAAAATGGAAAACCAACAAAATAAGGAGAAAACTGTAATTGATCATACAACGAATTTTACTCAAGAGAAGTTTGATAGATATGAGTTGATTTAAATAATAGTGTTGGTGATGATATTATGCTGTGGATTACGTAACCAGTGTAAAAAGAAGGTTAAATCGTGGTTGTTTAAGGAACTGAAGGTAGCCAATTCAGTACCTATAGTTAAGGTAAATACCCTACCGACCTTAACCTCAAGCACCCAACAAGCAAAGCTGGTGATATGTTAGGGGAATATATAAAAAATAAAAAACTTTATTTTGGTTTCATACTAATTTATTCATGGGTAATCTATGTTTTTTTTTAATATCCAATTCAATATCAATATACAAAACTATATACAAACATTGATGTTCCTAAAATGTTGTCGTAATTATATACACGTAGGTACCTTTTGGAAACAATGTCTAAAGATAGAATTTGATAACAGTGAAAATGCAGGAGTGTAATTTGATATGATTGTTATTCTATTAGCATTCGTCTGTTTAGATTGTAACATAGTTGTACTTGTATAGCGTTATACACGTAAGATTATTGTTACTACATGATAATCTAATGGCTCTCAATCTTTTGTGTGCTAAGGTTGTAATTATACTATGGTTTTCTTGTAATTATACTATGATTTTGTATAGAAAACCTAAGGTTCTCAAACTTTGCCAACAATTTGTGGCAGTTTAGTAACATTTCTTTTATTGCTATAGAGGGGAATGATGTAGTGATACGAATGATTACATATCAAAAATCACTTTATGACGTTAGGGCCGAAGCGAAGACGAACCAGTCTTCCTCCAGTCGCAGTCGCGGTTACTCGCGGCAATCAGAATAAACCCATTTGTGTCGCTAGAACATCCTATCCAAATTACTTATCTACTATGGACTTTCCGTGTTAATTGTGTGAACTTGCAATATAATTGGGTTTAATTATTTAGACTTTGATTTCTTCCCCATACCCGAGAACATGCAGAGTTAGCTAGCTATCTACTCCGACGTGATTACTAAATAGGTAACTTCCAAAATATGAAATGGAATGTACGATGTATTAAGATGTGTGTACAGTTGGAAGTCTAGTTTTACTCTTGATACATGTATCCTTGATAGCCACTTCATGTACCATAATGAGTGAGAAGCAGAGACAAAGTGTCAATGCATGCAATGCGGGCATGCGCGTGTGAACACTGGCGGCCTCAACTCGGACGGAGAGAAACCAGTTTAAACCGGCTCAGCCAGTGGCGAGGTTAAGCTAGGGCTCAGTCACACACGCGTAGTGTTCCCTGCGGTTAGGGGAAGAGAATACTACCGAGGTATCCCTGCCTGTCGTAAGAGGCGACTAAAAGGGCCCTTGGGGTCGCGAAGCGCACGCGGGGGGGCCTGCGTGTGTTTCGGTTTGCGATCCCGAGGAAGACGGAAACGCGTGTCTTCGGACACAGTGGTCTGTGTTATCGTGCACTGGAGTTGAGCTTGCTCCTCCCAGGCTGGCTGCCAGGCGGCCTTGCGCGCCGAAGGGTCCTGCGAGGAGTCTCTCCCTCGTTGGGGATCCCGGGTCCCTTCCATTCTGCGCCGAAGATGACCACCGTCAGGTTTCAGTGGGTAGGGGTCTCTGTTTTCCCAGGAGTTCCGAGTCCCACATATCCCAGGTGTCCCGAACCCAGGGCCTTGGTAATGCCTAAATGCATTTCCTGACGCAAAAAAGAAAGAAAAAAAAAGGGCTCAGTCACACACGCGTAGTAGTGTACCTGTCACGTCCACTTGTAAAAGCTTTGTCTCGTACCTTTTATATACTCATGTGAATTCATGTGTCATTACAGATGGCTATAGGTACTTGAAGCCAATGTAAAAATATCACTGCTGATGATGACGATGACGATGACGGTACAGGTATCAACGTTTTTAATAATCAGCATGTTTGTTACTTTTCTTTATAAGAGATTGTTATTCAATTTGCATTCATTGAGGGAAAGAAATTAAATATTTCCATTTAAACTCTTCTGAAAGCGACTTTTATTTATTTACCTGAATCGTGCTCTAACAAAATTCAGGAATTTAGGTCTGAATTCTGGTAAAATGTGTTTTTAGTCTTTCGGAACATAGCACGGCGTTTACTTTAAGCTGCTTTTGCTAAACATGGAGATAAAGTTAGCAATGTCAAGACAATGGAAGCCCGAGGGCCTAAACCCGAAATGACTGTTCAATAACTCACAATAACTACTAATCTCTCGATGTTGTTGTTCTCAGGAAACTATTTTGTTGAAAAGTCGGCTCGTGGTGGGTTGGTTATGCATCTCGACGGATACAGGTATGCTCCCCACAAGATTTCGGAACTCAAAACAAGATGGCGCTGCTCGTCTCACTATACCGGCTGCAACGCCTACCTCTACACGACTGGTGACCACAACGAGATTTTCAAGCGCCGAACTGATCATACTCACCCTGGTCATACTAACAAGTCAAAGAATAAATAACTTCAGAACTTTGAACTTTGAACTTTCCTTACCTGTATTCTACCGTCAGTATCAGCACATGGTATCTAAAACTGACAGACAAACGACTCTTTAAAAAGGCCTTAAGTTTTCAGGCATAGGCCGCGTTAAGATGCTCTAAGCATTCGTACAATCTGATCAACGGTTTTTGTGATGTTTTATTTTAAGAATATTTTGTAAAATTTTTTGGTAAATAAATGAAAAAAATATATGTTACCAGAAAATAAACAGTTTACAGAAGGACCCACACGCGCCTTTTTCTTAAATTTGCCTGCCTAGGGTTACTTTATTCGGTGTGAATTTTTAAAATGAAGTAGGTAGGTTATACCTTCTTGACAGAACCGGCCATAAACTAAATTCATCATGTGAAAAATTGCACTAAGTTTGACAATAACAAAGACACTCGCCGCGACACTGATGCTGACCGGTATCGCCTGTAAACTCATTTTGTATTCGCTATAAAAATGGCGGTTTGTTCAATCTGTCCGGGCCTCCGCGCATGCGTAATTTGTGCAGTTACTGATTACTATTATTCTAACGTACTTAACGTACGTTAAGCAAGACTAAACAATTTCTATCTTTAGCAGACTAATCAAGTTAAGGTAAGATTTACTACTAAGAAGACTTGCTGGTCAAGGTGTTATACACACATCAAAAGTGTCTAGGGATCAACATATATTTTTGCAATAACTTTTCTCCTGATTGATATTAATTAAAATTTTCTTTAAGGATTCATCAAATAAAGTGTTTTCGTTTGTCTACAGTAACGATAAACCAAGTCACCTTTGCATTAATAAAGAAATTTGCCATTTTCCTAATAAAGGGATTTTTGACATTTGAACCACTAACATTAAAGTTCGAAAAAAAGACTGAAATAACAGTTTTCTTTAAAATTTTATTGGGTAACTTAAACAATTAATAATCCGTGTTTCTACCGCGAACACTAACAACACAAGAACATCGGTTTGGCATACTCAAAATGAGTTCATCCAAATCACGCTGTGGATTGGCCGGCCATGTTCGTTGCAACAACAAAAAAAGGTCTTCTTGCGACTGGATACCCTCCATATTCGGCAGAGCTCTTCTCTGTAGCATATCCCATGCATGCTCAATCGGGTTCAAGTCTGGCGACTGAGCAGGCCAGGGCAGGACATTGATGTTAGCTGCGGCGAGAGTCTGTCTTACAACTCTTGCGGTGTGCGGTCGTGCATTATCATGCATTAACTAAAATAAGGGACCGATTTGCACTTGTAGAGGAACGATGACGTCTGATACAATCGTCTCAGCATAACTTTGAGCGTTGAGGTTGCCTCTGATCCAAATCAACTCAGTTCTTCCGCCGATCCAAATACCCGCCCATACCATGATGGTTCCACCACTATAAGGATGGACTTCCTGGCAGGATTTTAATCGCTGTTGGCGTCCAGGGGTTCTCCAGTGTCGTATACGTCTTGTATCCGGTCTCATACCAAAACGAGACTCATCAGAAAAGCACACGAAACGCCATTGTTCTTCTGCCCAATTTCTGTGTTCAAGATCCCATTGATATCGAATCCTACGATTGTGCATTGCTATAGGTGGTACCCTTAGCGGTCTTCGGGAATGAAGGTTCACTTCATGCAAGCGGTTTCTGACTGTTTGGTCGCTAATTAAGTTCCCTGAAGAGTGATGAAGCCTCACGGCTAACATCATGGCGGTTATTGTTGGAGCTCTTCGAGTTGTGATTTGAATGTATCGGTCTTGTCTCCGTGTGGTGCAGCGATACCGTCCTCCATGGCGCTCAGCCACGGTACCAGTGCTTCGGTAACGTGTCCAAAGTCGACTGATAACACTCTGACTTGTATTCAGAGCTAAAGCCACAGTACGTTGCCGGGAACCAGCTTCTATCATTCCCACGGCTCTCAGCATTTCTACCCTGCTTAAATGACGTCGCCGCTCCATAATAACGTTGGTTTTAATCAGTAGTAGGGAAACAGTAGCACTAATAATGTCTTCAATGCGTTGTATGTTTTTATAGGGAAAATATTGACAGCTGATTTTCATCTTTTACTCGAATTTGATTGACAGTTCCTGTTTCAAATTATGAAATGCACCAAAAAGTATCCATATAAATTTATAAAATCATAAATTTATTACAAAGCCACATCTCAATCTCAAGAAATCCGCATAAAAATACTTGATCCCTAGACACTTTTGATGTGTGTAGTTTCGCCTGCTTTAACCGAGTCATCAGAAAATAACTAGTTTAGGATACTTTGGCTTGGTAGTAATTCAGGAAGATTACTGTTTTTTGTAGATTTACTGAGTTTTTATAATGATTATAATGATTTATAATACAACAGTGTGAATTACCTGTAGCCTTTTATTCATTGTTACTTCTTATTTTCCCATTTTACAGAGTCAGTAACCTCACTTCAAAGTAGACCCATTATAATATTGGACGGTTTCAAGATCATCAAACACTATGCAATGGGTAAAAAGATGCCACATGTACGCTGCCACGAGCGGTGGAGCCAGGTACAAGGCAAGATCATATACCACGCTGACATACGAATTGGTATATGCATACCATTCATAACCATTAATTACCATTTCCAAACCATTTCTATTGTTCAGGTTTTTGCATTGTGTTCCATTGTTTGCCATTTTTTCTCAGGGTTTTCTTAGGAACACCCGTGTGTTCCGGTGACACTCAAGGGGTAAGTATGATTCCAAAAAAAACGGCAAAGTTTTCACAAATTTTCCCCTTTGACCTCCAAAATTGTATAATACAAGTTAAATGACAAGAAGTAATGACTCATGAAAGTTACCATTTCAGGCATTTTTACTGTTTACATACTAAATAAAATAATTGCCATACACTCAAAGGCTGCATAACGCACCCCCAGTGGAAAAAGGCATAAGCCAGAAAAGTTAACTTTTCAGTACGTCAAGAAAACTGAATTTATGGCAATATTTACTGTATTTTCAGTCCTAGAAATATAATTTTTACATTAAAAAAAAGAGAAAAAAAATATTACATTGTATTATATTGTATATATTGTTGTATGTTTTCATTGTATTATTTATTATCTGTTTTATAATTAGTACCTACTAATGTTTCTTGTTTATTAGGAATTACAAAAAATAATAATTATGCTACTTTTTATTATATACTGTAAATATATGATTATAAGTACACTTATGCCTTTACGAAAAGTATGCACGATTAAAGCAGTAATGAACTCATAGTGCATAACATTTTTGCTAGCAAGTAAGAATACTGCGTTTTTCTATTTTACAATTTTCTATGAACAATGTATGATCACCTAATTAACTTGTTTTTTAATTTAAATATTTGTTGAAAGAAGCAAAGTAAGCAATATTATTAATGTATTCCAATAAATGGTTTAAAAATGTTATAAGCGTATTATTAGTTATTACATAAGGGTTGAAAAAAAAACTGTCAATTTTAATGAATTTTATATGTTTCTAGTGTCATCTGGAAAAATTAATTATTAACGATGAATCAATTCATTTGGATGTTTTTTTTGTGTTATTTTTAAAATGAAATTATTAATTGTTAAATTTATCATATTTTTTATGTTTGCACGTCTTTATAAATATGTCGGATAACAAAGGCGGATCGCCACTATTTTCAGACATTGTGGGCTTATGGGGTGGGATCAGGCAATAAAACAATAACTAACACTGATTCTATGCTTATTTAATGTTGCTAAGTTCTAATTACTCTTGAAACACAATATTCAAATTTAGCACAACCGATCGAAAATTACTGTGTAATTTAAAAATAACGAAAATGTAATCAATAGTAAAACACGACAGTCCCTAGGCACTATGTTCACTCGACGACTCCGCAGAATAAAGTCGCTCGTCGAATGTTCACATCGAAGACCTAGATTCCGTCTAACGACGCTATGTTGACCGTTGACGTCGTTTGTGCGTCGCTATCAAATCAGCAACTGTACTTGTACTGTACTGTACTGACCTTCCGACACGGCCATATTGACAGGACACACGTCCTCGTGTGTTAGTCTGTAACAGGAGAAAGCCAAGCACAGTATTTATCGTTCGGTCTATCCTGACCTGACATAAGAATCGACTACATACTCGTAGGTTTACTAGGTCATCTGGACTGATACTTGAACACTCATTGCAAATTACAAAGAATCAATCTACGACTAGTGCGTATGTAAATTAAAATGAAATCATCAATCTTGTGTAAAATCCAGGTAAGCTCAAGTAACAAAAGATCACATCAAAACAAAATATCTCAATACAAGTACAGACTTAAGCCAGCCCCATAAGGCTATACAAGCCACCAGCAACCATTGCTTATGCGACTCCATCTACCAAAATCGCCGAGTCACTCACGACTCAACAGTCTTCACATTTAAGACACGACCCCCGCCAGTGTTCACTGCAATACCGCGGGCTCACGGTGTACTACGAAGGGACTACAAAAGATTACAGACACTAGGTATCCGCAACATGTCACATCCCAATGTATACATGCCGACTTCTACGGGTTACGGCTACAGAGACACACCTGGTGCGGTCAAATAATACGGTCAATTAGACCCGGTCTGGTATAAAGCGACTTGTTTACTTTGAATCACTTTCATTAACTTCAATTGGTACTTGACCTTCCGGCATACGTCTTATCCTATCATGCGCGTACTTGTAAGTGCGTTTTAGAGGATAACGATTTTAGGGTATAGCGATCCCCATCTAAGACCTCAATGACCAGGAACGGTCCCTTGAACTTAGGATCCAGCTATAGCTGGTTTCGCTCCTCGTTCTCTATTAAAACGTAATCACCAATAGAAAAGTTCACAGGTCTTAGTTTAGTTTTGTTTAGTTAGTAGTTTAGTTTTGTCGAATCTCTCTTTATCATATCGTGCCGACGATTCCATACCTTTCCCCGCAGTTTCTTAGCGTCTTCTGAATTTATCTCATTTACATCGTCATTTGCCATCAAAGCTAGTGGCCGTGCAACCTTGCCTATCATGAGTTCTAGGGGGGATGCTTTTGTAACCCTGTTTAAAGTACAGTTGAGGGACAGCTGAACTTCTCCTAGAGCGTCTTGCCACGACCTATCCTTACTACATTCTACAGCCGTGAGCATCGACTTCAGGACACTCATCGTCCTCTCCACTTGCCCATTGGCACGTGAAAAGCCTGTCGCAATTAGGTATAACACGATGTTTTTGCCGCCACAGAAACCTTTAACTCCTTACTGGCAAAACAACGACCCTGATCTGCTATTATGCGAGCTGGGGTCCCAAAAAGCGCTACACTTTTGAGTCACTGCCGGAATGCTACTTTTGGAGTCAATATTTTCGGTGTGATAAAGCAGTACGTATTTCGTTAACGCATCTATTAGGACCAAAACATACTCCTTAACGTCATTCTTCCCGCTAAGCTTGCCCGTCGCGTCTATGTGGATTGTGTGCCAAGGAACTGTAACCTTAGGTATAGGGTGCAATTCTGCGTGTGCTTTTCCCGAGTGTGATCTTGCAAGTAACACAGCTATTAACGAATTTTTTAACAAAACGTTACATGCTCTCAAACCAATAATAATTGTAAACCTTTTCTAAAGTTTTTGGAAAACCTAAGTGCACTAGCGACTCATGGATGTTATTAACTACTGACCATTTCAATCCGCGAGGGACAATCGGTAAACACCTTGTTTTCCCATTACGCTGTATTTTTCTATGTAGAATGAACGTAATTCATAGGTCCTAGCTAGCCTTTCATCCAATTGTGCCGATTTTAATTGTTCAATCAACTTAACAATCTCACTATCACGCTTCTTAACTAACAGCTAGGTCTTATTAAAAAAAAATTGTTTGTAATCTCTCAAAAACTATGCTTTTTCGCACTTTGGCTTTTCCTGGGAGGGTAATTTTATGCCCAAATGAAATGAATGGATGAAAAAGTGGCTTGTAATAATATAATTTATTTATATGGTTTTTTTGATGAAAATGTTATGCCCAAGTGAAATAAATGATTCAATGAAAAAGTGGCTTAATTCCTAAGACAAATTTTCAATACGTGATGTACTTTAAATGGTTATTGGAGTGGTTCATGGGTTGAAAAAATTAACCTAATGGGTAATTGGGATAAAAATGCTTGCATAGTATGTTTTTTTTTTTTTTTATATATTGCCCGTCAAGATGACCTCACTCCACCTGATGGAAAGCGGTCGTGAGGTCCAGATATGAGGTTGACAAGCCCAGTCATTCAAACGAATCACTGGGCTGGCCATCCTCACCTTGAAGGCCTGCAGAAATGCCTTTTCACGCCCCGCTTGAAGAACCCGGGACTATAAGAGGAAGGAAACACATGTGCTGGACGAGCGTTCCACGTCTGGATGGTACGACAAAGAAACGAGTCACCGAACCTTTTAGTTCGGGCCAACAAATGTTGAATTGTGTGTGGGTGACGCCGTAGTCCAGCACGCGTGGTACGGGAGTGGAAAGGTGAGGGTGGGATAAGCTGGAATAACTCGTCAGAGCATTCCCCATTGTAGAAGCGATAGAGAACACTTAGTCTGGCAATGTCTCTACGCAATTGGAGAGGCTCAAGGGTCAAAGTTGCCTCTGGGTTTCCAATAATATGGATAGCACGCCGCTGCAACCTGTCAAGAGCTTCGAGTAGGTACTTAGCGGAACCGTCCCAGAGATGAGAGCAGTATTCCACACACGAGCGAACTTGTGTCTTATACAAGAGACAGAGCTGCTCAGGCGTGAAGAATCGTCTCACTCTGTTCAGGACTCCGAGTTTACGGGATGCAGTTATAATGACGCTCTCAATGTAGTCCCGCTGGTTTAGGTTGCTACGAACATCCATGCCAAGGATGTTTAGGCTATCCTTAATCGGTAGTGGGGTGCTCTGAAGAGTGGGATGGGAAAGGAAAGGCGACGCCTTTGCTGTGAATGCACACACCTGCGTTTTCTTGGCATTAAACTCGACAAGATTGCATGCACCCCATTCTGAAATGCGGTCCAACATTCCGTCAAGCTCAACAACAAGACTTCGCCTCTTCTCTTCGATGTCAGTCTGCTTTGCCCCAGGGCGCTCGAAATATCGCGCGTGGACCGTGCTATTATCCGCATAGCAATGAATATTACCAAGAGATAACATGTCATTGATATGCAGAAGAAACAACGTCGGCGACAAGACGGAGCCCTGCGGCACTCCGGCATTAATCTGGAGAAAGCGTGATTTTTGACCATCGCAAAGGACACGAATTCTACGTCCCTCCAGAAATCCGGCGACCCAGTCGCATAGGCGAGGTGGCAGACCATATGCCGGAAGCTTGGAAAGAAGCGAACGATGCCATACTCGGTCGAAAGCTTTGGCAATGTCAAGGCTGACGGCCAAAGATTCCCCATGCTTGTCCATAGCCTCCCCCCAGATGTGTGTTACGTACGCTAGAAGATCACCCGTAGACCGTTTTGGTCGGAAGCCGTACTGACGGTCGTGAATGAGAGAGTGATCCTCTAGGTAGCGGATGAGCTGCGTGTTTATGATCCGCTCAAACACTTTAGCTAAAACTGAGGTTACGGCTATTGGACGGTAATTGGCAGGGTCAGACCGGTCCGCAACTGGTTGAACGTTCGCCTCCCTCCAAGACAACGGCACAAGACCCGAATTGTAGGAGAGGCGATACAGGCTAGTGAACACTGGAGACAACTCCGCTGCACATTTCTTCAGCACCACAGCTGGAATTCCATCAGGGCCACTGGCTTTCCTGACATCGAGTGACTGCAGTTCGGCACGAACATCACACTGCCTGATACGAATATCAGGCATTGTGGAGCCGCACTGTGGAATATCAGGCGGCGCAGCACCGCAGTCATCGATGCAAGAGTTTGCGGCAAAGAGGTTAGCCAGTAAATCGGCTTTCTCTTGCGGCTGATGAGCCAACGATCCATCAGGGAATCTCAGTGGGGGCAGCGAAGGCACGCAGAAGTTAGATTGCACGTGTTTAGCCAGTCGCCAGTAGGAGCGGCTACCCGTAGGGTGCGTGATGAGTTCTTGGCCAACACGTGCAATTCGCTGGGCGTCTGCTCTAATGTAAGCCCTCTTCGTGGCCTTGGTGGCTTTATTAAAGGCTGCTTTCAGGGAGGCAAGGTTTGAATGATCATTGAGTGCCTGGGCCCTAGACCAAGCACGGTACGCCGCCTGTTTTTGTTCAACAGCTGCGGCACACTCGCGATTGAACCAGGGACCAGTTTTGCTAGCACTGACGACATCAGTAAAAGGAATGTAGTATTCCATTCCGGTACTGATCTCGTCAGCGATAGCAGATGCACTCTCTGAAGCATCCCTTTCTCCAAAGCAGCGATGCCGCCAAGGGACGGAGGCAAAATACTCTCGCAATCCGTCCCAATCTGCCGACGAGTAGTGCCATAACCGCCGCGTCACCTCCACAGGTTGTGGGGGAGCTGCACAAGGCACTGTAGCGCCAACCAGACAGTGATCGGAGGAGCCCAATGGAGCACCAACCGACACTTTATACCCGGCTGGGTGACTCGTCAGCAGAAGGTCCAATAAAGAGGGAGTATGACCGACAATATCTGGTACCCGGGTGGGCTGGTGTACCAGTTGCGTCAGGTCTTGCGTGAGAGCAAACGCATGGGCAGTTCGGCCTGCATGGTCTGTTTTTGATGAGCCTAACCAGGACTCATGGTGGGCATTGAAGTCTCCCAAAAACACCATTTCGGCATTTGGGAACTGCGCCTGAGCGTTGTCTGCGGCCTGACTCAGATGCTCGAAGAGTCGAGTTGTCTCGGCGTCGCCTTTGTGGGAGCGGTATATGCACGCATAGACCCGGCTTGTGGAGCCCAGGTCAACGTGCACCCAGAGAGTGGAGAAGGATGGGTCTTCTAGGCAGCGGAGACGGCTACAGCAGACGTCCGCCCTGACGAATAGACATACACCGGCTTTAGGTTGGAAGGACTCTTCCAGCACATAGCCGGGGTAGTGCAGGTATGACGTATCGGCAGGGCGGCCTATCTGTGTTTCCGTCAAAAAGAGCATCGCAGGCCTCGCCGTCTCAAGGTGTTGATGGACGGCGTTGAGGTTTGCATGGAGTCCGCGGATGTTAGCGAACTCCACCTCAAACAGCGTGTTGGTGGGGGATGGGGATGCCGCTGTAGGCCGTTTTTTCGTGCTTCTGACTGCCATAGAAGTTGGACGATGGGAGGGGCGTGAAAGGACGACTGTGATCGAGGCAATGAAAGACAAAGCGTGGTGCCCTGCATTGGTATTAATCGCGTGGAATAGTGTAGGCCGGTCCGCCGGACGGAAGGGCCCCCGTACCCCCTCGGGTGTGGTCGCCGGGCCCCACCGGAACCGGGCACCACCCGGCACGACGAGCCACCCCGAGATTATGCGCGACCTGGTGGGGCAGCCTCCAGAGGTGGTTAACCCCTTTTGGGCCCCTGTACTATGCCGCGGGCGGCCAGCGGCACCACCGTTTCTACGGGTCTCCCTGGCCGGCGGGCCGATACACACTACACACACAATACCGCCGCTAGGGCTCCCACTGGTCCAACAATTGCCACGATCACAGATCCCTGGCACCGGTTTGTGCAGTGCTGATCCCGGAACGCGACCTGACCGAGATAGGTCAAAAATGTTTCTCCTTAAACAAATTCCTTTTTGTTATTCCTTGTATTTCATCTGTTAATGTTAATATGTGTATATATATTATATATATATATATATAGTAAATATTGTATATATTATTTTGTATTATTCAGTGCTAAATTTCTCCATAATTTTAAGAAGTGGAAGGGGTAGAAGTAGCAGAGGTAGAGGATGCAGACCCGCGGCAGCTACGTCAGCTGCTACATCAGAGTAAGAACCTACTATTGATGCATTCCCGGAATTATCCAACATAACTATATAAAATACATAATATATTTTTGGTTATATACAGGCAGGAAGTGGACCGTCGTCTGCCCTTCTCAGCCGAGCCAGCCCCTGTTATAAGTCCTACACCCTCTACTTCAAGGTAAATTAAGACACTAAATATATTAAACATTAGGTAGCGAAGGGTTATTTGTTGATGCCTAATTTTTACAGGGATGTCTTCACAATGGAGTTAGAGAAATTACGGCAAGGTGTCGCTGCAACTAAGCGACGTCTTGCCGCCCTTCCTAAAGAAGTGCGCAAAGAGTACGATGCCCGAAAAGTTGCGAAGTTGAGAAGCAGTTGTTTTCGTCTGCTGCTTTTGGTAGTGCGCTTCGTAAGCGCACTTCGCGGTAAGTTGAGTATAACAACAACAACAACTACCAATTTGTTGAACTGATGTTGTTATTTTATGTTTAAGTTTGCCGTATACAGGGTATAACAAAAAAGTGTAGTCATATTGTAGGTGTCTAAATTGCAAAAAATAATCAATATGCAATCGTAAGCTCACAAAATGTTATGGTATATTTCTTTATTGAAAAATTTGTTCTTTTTTGGAAGAGATCGCTCTGTAGCGATAAGACCGCCTAAATTGTACTAAATATTTGCTTTTTTGTTTTTACGTGCTGTAAGTATTTGTTTGTGCAATAAAGATTATTTATTATTATTATTATTATTATTGTAAATCGAATATAGGTTCCTTGGGAAAGATGTTGTACTATTATTAATCATACTACATCTTTTTGTGGTCACATAATATTTATGTAGTAATATTAAGGTCATTAACTTTTGATCAATAGTATATTATTATATTCGTGACAGAACTACACCATATAGTTTTTTTTTACAGAAAGCAGTCTCCCTAAAGGTAAGTCTGATGCCTGGTACTTCGTCGGTACCACCACCGCCGAAACCACAGCCATGGCAGCGCCTGTAATAATTTAAATAAAATTTTGAATTAAAGGTTTTTTCTTTTATTCTAACCCATAGTATTTTTTTATTTTTGGTAATAGACAGCCAACTACAAGCATGACTGCTACGGTTCGAGAAACAACACCATCATTGAGGTAAAAAAAAAACAATGAGGAATTGATTTTGGTTAAATTTTAATATACTGTTTTTCACAGAACAACATCTCCTGTTAACGATACACCTTCAAGGTGAGCTTAGTTTCTTATTGCCGTTAGTTTCTTTAATTGATAGATACCTATCATACACATACCTAAATCATGACTTAAACTTCATTTTTAGCCACGTCAGCTACGACAGCATTATAGAGGTTCCAGGCTTTTCACCTCTGCAAGTTGATTGGTCGACTGGAAACCTAGGTAATAATTTTATCTAAGTACTTAATAATCATAACTTTAAAACATGTAAAATGATCGTACTGTAGCCATATTTTTTGTTCCAGTGGAACAGACAAGTTTGCCTTGGCGGTGTAGGTAAGATAAAATAAAATAAACACAATTGTAATATGATATCTATTATTTGTTTTTCTTTCTCCTCTCCAGGGCCATCTTCTGCACCGTTGGCATCGCCACTGCCCGCGGTTTCAGCGCCGAGTGAGTCGGCACCGTTGGCGTCGCCGCTGCCCGCGGTTTCAGCTCCTAGTAATTCGGCACCGTTAGCGTCGCCACTGCCCGCGGTTTCAACCGAACAACAATCATCGCACTGTGGTAAGAAATGAATGAAAGATAAACTTCTTGTTACCTTTTTCTCTAACTATAGGGATTCCAGGTTCAGAGGTTTGTCTGGTAACAAAACATTGATTAGCGAGAAATATAAAAAGATGTTTTTGTAGGTTTGTATGAAGACGATGATGCCCGTCTGGACGCCTGGCAGCGGCAATTGGATGAAGCCAGGATCGACAGCGACAGTGACGCTGATGAGCCGCACGGACACAGCCATACCTACGGATCACAACCACTCACGCACAGACTTCAACACGCAAGAAGAAGACCTGGAGCCCGACCTTCAATAGTGGTTGGCGCGGAATGACGCGCAGAGCGACAGTCATCTCCGCTCAATGGTTGATTATCTATCGTTCGACTGGAATAACGACCCCAATTCGTTTCGCGGACAACGTGAGGAGTTCACAGGATTTTCAGGTCCTACGTTCACGCTTAACGAGAACGATAGGCCTTTAGATATATTTAAAAGGTTTTTTACTGATGAACTCCTCAATTTGATTGTCCACGAAACGAATCGGTACGCGAACCAGATAATTAGCAAATCCCATACACCCAGTTCGAGACACAGCCGATGGGCTCCGACAGATAGGGATGAAATAGCCATTTTCTTGGCAATAATCACCTTTAACTCGCGAAATTGATTATTTCCGAGAAAATGGCTACCTCACCCTTAAATATTTTAATAGACTGATGACGTATGACCGCTACAGACTACTGACGAG
The DNA here is from genome assembly GCA_947369235.1 of Udea olivalis. Taxonomy (NCBI): domain Eukaryota; kingdom Metazoa; phylum Arthropoda; class Insecta; order Lepidoptera; family Crambidae; genus Udea; species Udea olivalis. Next base: position 4,729,618 of record OX376349.1, on the reverse strand, counting down.
ACTCCTACACTTCTCCAACAACGACGACATACCGACGGACATGACAAAGGACGAAAAAAAAATTAAAAAATTTAATCCCATTTTGTCGTACTTAAACACTAAGTTCAGCACGCTTTACCTACCTTCGCAGAATATTGCAATTGACGAGTCCTTGCTGAAGTGGCACGGGCGATTAGGATTCGCACAAAAAATCGCTACAAAAGCTGCGAAGGTAGGTATTAAGTCATACGAACTGTGGGAGTCGTCGACAGGATATTTATGGAAATATTACATTCATACAGGCAAACAGACAGATGAACAAAGAGACCAACAGACAGACGAACCACCGACAAGACCGACAGACGGAACAAGAGACGACGAACCGACAAGATAGACGGATGAACTCAGTTCCCCACCCCTACTGGCGCGACTTCAAAAATAGTCAACAGAAGAAGCCGTTATTCAGAAGAAGTCATACGCTCGTCATGGATAACTTCTACAACTCGCCGCTATTGGCGAGGTATCTGAAGAGCCAGGGCATCGACTGGTTCGGGACACTTCGTGTCAACCGCGAATTTGTCCCGGAGGGGTCAAAGCGTATGAACAAGTCTGATCTACGTTCTGGCGAGCTTTTACAGAGCTACTCCCATGACTTGTCTATCGTGATGTGGCGAGACAGTAATTTGGTCTCTATGATATCGACATATCACGGTGGAGAAGTGGGTGGTAAGGAAAATTACGGGACTTATAAATATAAGCCCCAAGTAGTCCTTGACTACAATAATACCATGGGGGGAGTGGATAGAAAAGACCAGCTTCTATCCGCTCACCCAATGGAAAGACCACGCGGCCATTCGTGGTATAAGAAATTGTTCAGGCATATTTTAAATACCAATATTTTGAATAGCCTGATCATTTTTCAAACTAAAAACGCGAGGATCACGCAGCGTGATTTTAGGCGTCAGTTGGCAGAGTCCTTGGTAGAAACTTACAGGCCGACACAACGTATAGTAGATGTTGAGCAGCTACCAAGGGTTCTGGAGCGACAACGCCCTATTTTGCACGGCAACCACTATGTGGATGTTGGACCTTCAAAGTACAGGGTCTGTACTATGTGCCACAAAGCCCGGACAAAATACATATGTGAGCAGTGCAAAATGTCACTGTGTATTATAAACTGCTTTAAGGCATATCACAGTGAGTAAAGTGTACTTTGTGTAGTCTGCATACTTAACTTTTTTTTTCTTTTTTTTTGCGTCAGGAAATGCATTTAGGCATTCCCAAGGCCCTGGGTTCGGGACACCTGGGATATGTGGGACTCGGAACTCCTGGGAAAACAGAGACCCCTACCCACTAAAACCTGACGGTGGTCATCTTCGGCGCAGAATGGAAGGGACCCGGGATCCCCAACGAGGGCGAGACTCCTCGCAGGACCCTTCGGCGCGCAAGGCCGCCTGGCAGCCAGCCTCGGGAGAGCAAGCTCATCTCCAGTGCACGATAACATAGACCACTGTGTCCGAAGACACGCGTTACCGTCATCCTCGGGATCGCAAACCGAAACACACGCAGGCCCCCCCGCGTGCGCTTCGCGACCCCAAGGGCCCTTTTAGTCGCCTCTTACGACAGGCAGGGATACCTCGGTAGTATTCTCGTCCCCTAACCGCAGGGAACAGCCTGCATACTTACCTTAAGACAACCTCTACGCTCTTCGTTATTAAATGTTTGTATATTAAGAATATTTTTTATTTCTTAAATCCCATTACCCTTTTAGTAAGCATAGTATAGTAATAATGTATGTATATAATCATCATCATGTCAGCCCACTGCTGGGCATAGGCCTCACAGGATACACATTTTTATATAATATAAATGTATATTATAATTTTCATTACCCGAGTAACTGATACATAGCTATAGCAATAATATAACTCTTCTAAAGATATATTTTACTATTATTATTCAATATATATACATATATAATATAAATGTAATACTTATTTTTAGTAAGTATTGTACATATTTATATAAATAATACCTACATATCGTTGTTTTCTGTTTCCCAAAGGTTTACTTGCAGAATACTTTGTATTAAGTCCGCCTTGTATATGACATTACGTATTATGTACAAGTTCAATAAATAAATAAATAAAAATAGCAGTAATTTTTTCATTACCCGAGTAACTTATACATAGCTATAACTATATATATAACTTGCATAAATAAGTATTTTTATTTATTTTCTGTAATAAAAAGCAAACAAAAAAACATTTAAAAAAGTTATAAATATAATTATGACTTTTTTAAAGTTGGTTAAACATAATATCAATAGAAAATTCTCGTGTGTAGCCGGCCTACACAACCGTCCATCTTGTCAATCATAGGTATTTGATATAAATTTAATTCAGTTTTAGACAATCACTTCTTTAAATATTTTTTATAAATTGTTTTTTCGAGATTTTTTTACAAGTACATATACTTGTAAAAGAAATCTGATTCGCTGTTCGGTAAGCCGTCCTTTTATATCATTTTTGGTTCGCTTCTAGAATTATATTTTGGTTGAAACACGAATTTGTTTTATGGCATTCTGCCTCTCCAAAGAGTCGAGGTTGCTTCATTTAAAGCTCTTTTGACGTCAAATCCGACATTAAATAATCAAAAAAGACAGTGACAGATAAATATAAACAATTAATTACCTAGATCTTTACAAAAATAGGATACAACGATTAATTTCAGGTACATAATGTTATAAAAAGGACTAAAACTGTGATAGAAGAAGTTTAGAAAAACGTTTCGTCAGGAAAACTCCAGAGAAACTAAAGGACATTGTAAAATGGGAAGCTTCCTGAAAACAAAGTTGTATGCAAGAAACTAATAAAGATATGAACTTTTAATTTTTTTTTAATCACTGCATAGAGCAGGGAAAAGGGCATGGAATTGGGCAGCGCGAGTATGTAAACAAGTCACTCGTTGCCCAAACCATTGCTGTGCTGCCAAACGATCCCTAAAGGCCGGTATTCACTTTGCTTAGTAGTTAGTGCAGGTGATTAGTTCAAGTGCTTAGTATTAGTAGAAAATAAATAAATAATAAATAAATATCTGGGACAATTCACACCAAGATCATCTGACCCCAAACTAAGCAGAGCTTGTAATATGGGCGTCAGAGACTGATAAACGTACTTAAATATTTCTAAATACATACTTAAATAGATAATAACACCCAGACACACAACAAATATAAGTAAATGTTCGTCACACAAATATTTGTCATGGGTGGGGATCGAACCCACGACCTCCGGCGCTAAAGGCAGGATCGCTGCCATTGCGCCAACAGGCCAGTGGACACCGATAGATGCAAGTGATTAGTACGCGTAGTAAAGCGATTAGAAGCGTGTTAAATTTTTTCGCAAGTTGCCTCGTCCCGCGGGCCTCCCCTTCCCCTCACTCGCCGCGTGCCACGGTTAACACGTCTGGACAGCTGGTGTTAGTGTTTAGTGCTTAGCGTTTTGCAACTTGCATAAAGTAGACGGAAGATTTACCATAAACATGTGTGCAGGAGTATAAATGAATGTCTTTTAAATTGTGAAGACCGTAGGTACAAAATTAAAGGTGTCAGAGATAATCTAACCACAGCAATTAAACACACCCACTAAAACATAAATGGACACTACTTGCACTACACCCCTGCACTAATCAATCGCTCCTACTAGTCACCTGCACTCGCACTAAGCAAAGTGAATACCGGCCTTAAGTTAGCAGTTTTTCGTGGGGGAGTTAAAAGACAAGCAGCGCGAGCACGAGGGAGTGTTTACACACATTACGCTCAGTTCAGTTTCCAGTGAGAGCTCGAAAGTGAAGGTCGTGTTTTGTTTTGATTATTTCCGATTAATATTTGATTTATCTTTTTTGGAGAGCGTCGCGGCCCAGTGGTTCATCACCCGAACTAAATATCCGTCTTACTCTCCGGTGATGGAAAACTTCGATAAAAAACCAAATCAACCCGGATAACGGCGGTAGGCTCACCACTTACCAGGTTGGGTTCTAATAAACCCAAACGGTAACCTTTGGTGAAAAGTGGCCTTCTGAGTGTTTCGTTCACCATGACGGCACAGTCACTTGCCTCTGACCAGGCCATTTGGGATAAAGTCGTGATGGTATGTTATCTTGTTTTGAATCATGAGGGTTAGAGCATTGCAATATTAATGAAGTTCTCAAAACTTTACGCAAGTGTGAAACTCCGATGGGTTTCGAATGAACAAAGTCGCAAACTAATGCACAAAGTGCGTGACGGCGATAATTTTTAATTAAATTCCTTTGACAATCCTCAAAATCACAATTGTGTATTCTCAGAGTGCGCTGACGTTGCAGCTATTTCTATGTCCTCTATTTGTGTTGTCTTCTATGTTTTTTTTTTTTTTTTTTTTAATGGTATAATGTAAACCTCGTATGAACGGTGACTAGTATGGTGTACGTTTTATCAGTTTACTGTCGGTCTTGAATATCTGCAGGCTTTATTTTCACTCAAATGCTAAGGATTGCAAAGAGTCGTTTCTCTTTTATCTTCTGAATAAGAAAGTGTGAATTGTAACCCAAAAAATGGGCAAGGAACTTGTGGCAAACCGAACTCATTTCCAATTTTCCATAAAGATGTATTTATCTAAACCCACCAAAATTGCGCCTGTTCCGGCATTTCTCTTTCCTATTCTCGACTACGCAGCTTGGTGCTTTTTAGATCTTACTGAGAATCTTCTTGGCAAACTTGAGCGGCTCCAGAATTTTTGCATTCGCATTATTTTTGCACTGCGCAAGTATGATCATGTCTCAGAGTACAGATCTCAGCTCACCTGGCTTCCCATCCGTCTTCGTCGAGATGCCCATTTTATTTTTCTTCTTTAGAACATCTTATTCAACCCCTTGTGGCGACGTTACCACAAGGAGAGTTTCCAATTGCTGCAGCCAGTACGAGGTCTGGCGATGCGGTTGTCAGGATAAGTAGAGATATACCAATTACCTTCCTAAAATTATTAAGGTAAGGCTAACGAAAAATAAAGGATTATTAGAACTAGCTCAAAATTTGTGTACCTACCTACCTAGTGAGGAGAAAACTATGGTGGAAAGAAATATCAACAACGGCAAGAGATTAAAATATTCAATTATATTTTTAGTATTTACATTTGGACTGACGTGAATCTATCACCGGTTCGGAACCTTGATTCTGCTGAGAAGAGCCAGCAAGAAACTCAGCAGTCCTTTACATTTCAACTCAATTTATCACTGTTAGTAATACACACTGCTAATCAATATTATGATGTACATAAGCACTGATCAATCCTAGTTGTAAGTCCCATTTAACATTGTGCAAATCATGCCACAGTGGACCAATACAAAACGTCCAGTCTTTGTATCTAATTAATATAAAATTAATACAAAACGTATTAATGTTATAAATTACGTTAAAACCATTTGCACATGTTTATTGTAACTACAGAATAAAAACAATGTTCAAGAATTAATCTTACAGCCAATAGGCAGACTTCTTTAGATATTGAATATTATTATTGCAAACCCTCCAAAACATACATAGTTCTCGTGAAATTATTTATAGAATTGAATTCTAGTAAATACCTAAATAAATTACGCAATTGATTATTATCAATAAACCATAAACAACTACATTGTTTCAGTATCTTTATTATGGTTCATTTAAAACAAATGACTACAAGTATTAAACATTTCATTTATTCCTGTGAAAATTATTAAAGTGTTTTATATAAATATTATTTAAATACTATTCATGAAATCTAAATTATAGACAATCATCTCTGTCAATTATATCTGTGGCTAGCGAAGGCGGACACAACAAACAACTACCCTGCAAATTATTTGTTTTCAGTTTACCTTTAATATGTAAATAAATAAATAATAAATATGCGCCAGACAACACACCTCTTGTAATGGTCTCGAAGTAGGGATTGATATCCCTGTGTTATGAGTTACCACACAAGGAAACAAGCTAGGGACGTCTCCCAGCACACCCAGACTCCAGTCAATTCAGAAAAGATCGTTTCCTGAATCTAACCCGGGACACTCCGGAATTCGAGGCGAAAAACCGTGCTGTAGCGCACTACGCCAATCGTGTCGTCAAAATAATAGGACTTAGTATAAATATTCTGTTACGGTCATCTATGAAGCTTCGCCTCAATTCCCTCCTCATTCCTCACACTCCTACACACAGTCGTTTACAGTTAAATCTGTACGACTTTGGAACTCTTTACCCTTCTTTATTAGGAAGCATGAAGACGAGAAAAAGACCTAAACTGCATTAGAATATGTTTCTTACGGAAAAAGTGCAAGCCCCGTTAAAATTTGGTCGAATTTGTCACAGTGATAAATCGTCGTCGAAGTCAATCTGCTAGTCAGTCAGCGAGTCTAAAAAGTCCATATCACAGGCTTACACGCTCAGCTAGTCATTAGTTCAGACCATTAGTCTGGTCAGAATAAACGGAGAATCCTCAACAGAATGATGAGGACTGTTTATTAAAATAAAGATGAAAGATATTTATTATGACTTAGGGTACTCTTCGGATGTAGAGGGATCGGGGAAAGTGTAGGAAAACGCGGTTAAACAAGTACAGTAAATAATAATTATATTTTAATGCACGCAAATGTTACGTGACAAACGGTAGGATTATGACAGACTGGAGCGAAAACAAAAAAGAGATAAATATAAATAAGACGGTTAAAAATAAGATAAGATAAGATAAATATTCTTTATTGCACATCAAAAATAACAATAAAGGTTGGGATGACACGAAAAAGTAAGATGACACAATTAGGCGGTCTTATTGCTAAAAAGCAATCGCTTCCAGACAACCCAAGTAGAGGAAAATGTTGAAAAGGGTAAGGTATGTGCACAAAATTAGTCAAATTTAAATTTAAATAACAAAATAATAATACAAGATACTGCACTAAATAGCGCACCAATAACCAAAGAAATCAGAAAAGGAAATGAGGAAAGGGAATGAGTTAAATAAACAGACGAGGAGAAGTACGTACAAACCACACGGACCATACCAGGAACGAAGTCACTGTATCTTAAACATACACACTAGCTAACATGGCGTGTCGCTGACACACATCGGTAAAATTATCCTAAAGTGGACCTATCTATAATCTAATTTCTTTTTTTACAGTACCCATATTTGGAACCTCAAACCGAGGGCGACCAGTTCTCATATTGGACGGTTACAAGTTCACCAAGCATTGTCAGATGGGTGACAAGATCCGCTGGCGCTGTCCGTTACACCCCGCCACGAGGGGTGGAGTTGGGTGCAAGGCCATATTATACACCACCTTAAAATACGACCTGATGAAGTATAAAAACATCCATAATCATTATTAGAAAAAATATTGTCCGAGTAGCGCCATCTAGTGATGTAAAAAGGAAAACTTAACTTATCATCTAAATTTTTAAGCACTATTCGTAAAAACATACTTCACAGCGCAATTAATGTTTTATTAAAATCAAATTTTAGGGCAATTTCGACTAATGATGATGATGATTAGATTTTCCTTGTTTTGATGCTATTAATACAATTTCGTATCAATTTTACCATCATTTTTATAAGACTTATAAAATTATGCTTTTCGGATTACTGATGTAAGAAATAGCATTAGAAGTAAGTACCTAAACATAATTACAAACTTCAAATAAATTAATTTAAATGATAAAAATAAACAAACAGAATTTGCCAGACCTATTGTGCCGAGTGCTCCCACTACTTATGAAATATAAATGGATCTTCACCAACACGGCTATCTTATCTTATCTTACAGGGCTGGTCTTCCGCCAGACATCCCGCGGGGGGACAGCATTACTACACAAGGGCTGCATGTTCACCAAACACGTTGCAATGCCGTATAAGATCAGATGGCGATGCAAATGGTACTACCGTGGTTGTAAAGCGGTCATTTATACGACGGTAAACAATGGACTGATTAAAGTGCAGAATGGCCACAACCACGAGTTCTTGTAGTAAATGTAATTTAGTGAGATTATCAAAATAAACAAGTGTAATTTATTATCTCCCCTCTCTTATTTTGATGACACGATTGGCGTAGTGAGTAGATATATGAAAAGCTAGAACGAACGTAGAACAAGATGGCGATGTCCTTAGACTCACAGATGATAAAGCGGTTGTCCAAAGTATTGATGATATTCCTATCATATGATATTCATGAAAACCATCCTAAAGGAAAATAAAAGATGTCACATGACAGTGTCATGTCATATCCCAATACAAATGTTGACGCGAACGATAACGTACATTTAAAATGGCAACTCGTGGTAGACGTACTGTTCATTTTTTTTTCAAGTCAGTTATTTTAAATAGGCATTATAGTTGTTATTCTATTTCAATATTTTCTTGCAAACTCTGCCTGGCGGTATAAAAATACTTGTCAATTGTTACATAATACGTCCTATGCTGAACATATTATGCCATCTTAGATCAACATAGATTTCCCGCACCGCCATTTAGGTACCCTGCATCCACCGAAAAGTTGTCTGTAATTACTTGTGTTTTTGATTATCTTCTTTACTGTTCTTTCGACGACACGATTGGCGTAGAGCGCTGTAACACAGTTTATAAAATTAAGAAACAGTACCTAATTCGCTTTTTAAAATTGCAAAAGATTGTAACATTAAGTTTTATGGCATGAGGCATTGTTTTCAGGGACTACTGAAAAAGTAGGAATGAATGCTGGCGACCCAGGTGAGACTGAGGCCAAACGCAAACCCACTTTAACTCTTTGACCGCCAGAAAACCAGACACAATAGAACATTTATTATTTGTGTATCAAAAATGATACACTGGCGCTCAATGTGTTGAAAATTAAAAAAAAAACAAATGAAGCGTTTTTTCTTCAAACTATTTTACATTCAGCACACCTTCAGAAAGTGGGTTAACTGATATTTATTTTATTAGCAGGACTCATATTCCAGTACAATTCGCGGGGATCCTCCATCATATTAGATGGCTACAAGTTCTGCAAGCATGTTGAATCAGCTTACAAGACCCGCTGGAGGTGTTCCTCTCAATACCTTGGATGCAAAGCGGTGATCCACACCAACGCTCAACAGTCTGCAGTAGAGACTACTTAAACTTCAAAATGTTCATAACCACAGTAAAAAATAATTTATTACCAGTGACCTGTGTGGGCCATATTATTGCAGTGTCTGAAGGACGATGCGGATATTGAGCGTAGGGCCCTGGCGGTCCGAGGTAACATGTTGGCTCGCAGGTTCTCTCGATGTACAGAGCAGGTTAAAGTCACTCTTTCGTTAAGCTTATTGCCAAAGCATGGGGAACCTGTGGGCCTAACATACTCAAAGATCGCTGGAGACCTTGCGCATACAATATAATAATGTATTCAGGATGTTGTTGCGACTGCCTCGATATTGCAGTGTATCTGCCATGTTTACGGAATGTACCAGACTGGTGGTTTTAACGCCATTATCCGCAAGAAATCTGCGTCTCTAATATGCAGAGTACGTGGAAGTCACAACAGCATTCTGCGAACAATAGCGGATACACATCGCCGCTGTGGAAGTGCCTGGTTCAGAGTCCCATCACGGGCCCTTATCTGCCTCCTTAAGGATCTGTGACTGCACCAGGGATTTCAAACCCTTCCAGCACTTTTTAATTCAGATTTTAGTTTTTGTATAGTTTGTATTACTAACCGTAGTATTTTCTAAGTACTTATTTGTTGCTAACCCGGATGAAACTTATCCGAAATAAACGTTGTTTTTTTACTTATTTATTAAAGGTTTTTTTAGCAGTACGTGTTTTGTTGCTCATAAGGCCGGTAGACGGTTTGTTGTCAGCTTTATACAACGTGTTCCTTTTGATATTCCGTAACTTTAGGGTATTAAGGGGACCATGTAATAGAATCGAATAGCATGTCAAATAATTTTATATTTCGTTTTAATTTTTCATACGAACTTATTAAATGAAGTCAATGATACTAAAATGCCAATCACCTTTATGTGAAATACAACAACATCGCATGTTCTTAGCTTTAAGTATGAATTAACTCATCAATGAAAGTCTTACGTACTGTTCAGATGTACGCACGATTGATGACGGTTCGTTATACATCGATTGTCATAATGCATATTTAACAAACTAGCTTACTTCTCAGCAATCGATGTATAACGAAACGCGCGTCGATCGCGCGTACATCTGAACAGGGCCTTAGAATGTATTATCAATGAAAGTATTACCACAAATTAGACATGCGCGGCGCTCTGACAGATACCCGCTTAAACAACACTCCATTTTTGACGCACGCACACAGAGACATTAGTTTACAAGCGAAGTCAGTGAGCTTCGGTGAGTCGGAAAGTCGCACTGTCGCGAGTGTTTTTGTTTTTGTCGAACTTGGTGCAATTTTTCACATGATGAATTTTGTTTTTGGCCAGTTCTGTCAAGTAGGTATAACTTACTGACTTCATTTTAAAAATTCAGAGCGAACATAAGTAGTAGTAACCCTAGGCGGTTCACGCAAGTTTTGGAAAAAGGTGCGAGCGGTCCTTCTGTAAACTCTTTATTTTGTGGTATTACTATTGTTACTATATTGTTGTAAGTTGCAAACGGCAACGTTGCAAAAATAAAGACCCGTCAAACAGGTAATCATTTTAAAATAATTAAGATTGCTGTTATCTTTGAAACTGTGTATTTTTAGACATGTTCTAGGGTTTTTTGTATTATTTTAACCTACACAATATAAACTCAAAGTTATGGGATATCAAAAACAATCCGTTGTACAGTGCAAAACTCAGCCAATCATTAAATTCTAGTCATTGCTACCATTAATGGTATTGGCTTAATCAACAACGCATGCTTTTCTACTGGTCGGCGTTTAAAAAACCCTTCCTCTAAATGTACACCAGGGGGTTGCCCTAGCACCTATAGATTCGGGTGCTTTTACTCTAGGATGCCATCAACATGTAGATTGATTAGTAAATGGTTTGATCAAATGCAAAAGAATATCACGAAGTTATTTGTTCTACAGGACCCTTTTTCAGAACAAGCTCCCGTGGTCATCCAGTATTGGTTTATAACGGTTTCAACTACTCAAAACATATGGAATTCCTGCATAAAACAAGATGGCGATGTCCTTGGACGCACAAAGGATGCAAAGCGGTTATCTATACTACGAATGATATGGCGATCATTAAGTCTGATATTATTCATGAAAACCATCCAAAAGGAGAATAAAGTATGGTTATATTTGTATATTTTCACGAACTCTACCTAAATACTCGTATATGAACAAACTTGTCAATAGCTATGTAAGACGTTCATTGCTGAACATGATAGGCAATCTTCATAGATTTCCTAAATAGTCAGTTAAGGTGGGTGAAGACTAGAGCATTTGCTAGAGCATGTCATCGTAATGTTACATTAGTACGAATAAATAAAATATGTGTGTGTAATGCAACGTTTTTGCTTGGTTTTGAAGAACAAGGTGTAACAATACTCGAGCATCATGTTCGCAATGTGATTCGAATAAATTGAAAATCAACGAATGACGATTTGACGACGATTGGCGTAGTGCGCTGTAGCACGGTTTCTCGCCTCGATTTCCGTAGTGTCACGGGTTCGATTCCCGGTCGGTTCATTTCAGGAAACGATCTTTACTGAATTGTGCTGGGAGACGCCCCTGGCTTATTTCCTTCTGTGGAACCTCGTAACACAGGGATATTAATCCGTACTTCGAGATCATTACAAGAGGTGTGTTGTCTGGCGGTCAGATGTATGAGCACCATTCAGACAGCCTGCCTGCATCCACCGAAAAGTCGTCCGTAATTATTGAGTGACTGATTATTTTGAAATTCTCCAAGTATATATATTAATATTGCTTTTCAGGGCCATCCTTCAGTACAAACGTCCGAGGCAATGCTATTATGGTACTCAACGGCTTCAAATATGCGAGACATATTAGAAGACATGACAGAACAAGATGGCGGTGTCAACAGTACCACCGTGGTTGCACAGCTGTGGTCTACACATCTAACAATAACGAAATTATTAGGCATCAGCATTTCCATAACCACAACGAGACCCCCTACTTTACGTAAGCTTTTATAACACGGCTTGAATGATAATGCCTTGGCTGAGAAATCAAATCTGGCCAAAACCATCCTTGTATTCAAATTCATCCTTTAAAAACCAAAGAAATCCAGATTACGGTGGAATGCTATACGCTTTACATGTGTGGTTCTGATCAGTGTGATTTGTTCCCAATTATGGCAGCAGTCAACTTAACTGGTTTTCCCATTTGGCTTTTAGTCATGATCGTATGTAATAAAGAATATTTACTGAAGTCAACAGGCTGTCTGTATCAACCTGCGGACACTCACAAAACGACCCCCCAGAGCATTTGTTTCACGATGCAGCATTCGCAAACTTACATGACATTAAAATTACAAAAAATATTTGATCTGACTGCCGGGGAAATGCCACACCGCGAATCATCTCAGGCTTTTTCTCATGAAAGTCCTAAAGAATACCTTTACAGGGACTGGCCCTTAGAGCTCAAGATAGACGAAACATTCCGAAAGTTTTGTTGACTTGAAGAAGGTAAACCCTAGTCATACTTCTTATGCTACGTTGTAACTAGTGTTAATGTGTATGAATGTATTAATAGTTCTTTTAGGTGTTTAATTGTAAATATGATGAATGTTGATTCGGCGATCATTGTCCCTATAGTCGTATCAGCAAACGGCTTAATAGCTAATTGCCTCGACCAACACCTCGAGGGGCTCTCGCTTAGCGGTTGAATTAAGGATCAGGTGCAGAAGGCGGTGCTCCTGGACACGGCTCGCATTGTCAGGAGGTTCCTCTCTCTGTAGCCCTAACCACTGACGTTACCGCCTAGGTTCTAGGTTAATGTTTTCATAGTATTTTTTGTAAATCATTGTTTTTATAACTTTAAGCTTAGTTTTATATTTGTAATTATTTCGTTTTTATAATTATAATTCATAAGTTATTTATTGTAATAAATCTTTGTTTCTATAGAAATACTGTACAAATTGTATATCTAAGTTTTAAACTAAATTAAGAGAATAATAATAAAACCCACCAATAAATAAAAAAGTACTTTTATTAACCATGAATCTGCTCAGTGGCTATTTTTAAATTACCATAATACATAATTATGAAATACGGGTTAAATATTATACAAATAATGAAAGTAATCGATACATTAGAATTTAATGAATACATACTATATATTGCTTTAAATGAGAGCTGAATCCGTCGTCATTTCCAAAAAGGATAATCAAATCAAAAATAGGTCGTATTGCATGCAACGTATCGCTCAAAATGGAATGCTTCCGCACCTTATTATTATTAACGCCAACGAATCACGTCCATCGCCATTGTGTCTTTTTAGTATATGTTTTTTTGATCCAAAATTAATGGACCCGTATTGTTTTTTACAGAAGCAGTATTTAGTACAACAAATCGCGGTCAGACCATAATGTTATTGGGTGGTTGCAAGTTTGCGAAGCATTATAAACAGGGCAGCAAAACAAGATGGCGGTGCTCGTCCAGCCACCACGGCTGCAAAGCGGTTGTCCACACCTTCACACAGTTAGACAATAGTCATTCTATATATAAAAAAACACTTTTCATAACCATGAAAATCATTTTTAGTTAGTCATTTCTGTATTTTCGTGCTTTTGATGTTTCTTAGTTTACGCTATTATACTTCTTCTATTGAAACATTTAATTAATCGTAAACTTAATTTTATTTTAACGAACTTACAAGTAGATCTGTACGTGTGTGTGCAAAAGCAAATATAAATCCTAAGTAAAAAAAATATCTATTTCATGCTTGCTTCGCATTACTCTATCTCTTCCTCTCTCTCTTTCTTCCTTCTTCGTGTCTTAGAACCCGAAGCTGACTTTGGGTTATAACTTTATTAATTTCAAAAATTAAATGGAAATGCTACGATGGTTTGGGCATATGGAAAGGATGGATGAAAGGCGATTAACGAAACAAATTTACAAGGCGAGGGTGGATGGAGCTGTTGGAAGGGGAAGGCCTAGACGGACGTACTTAGGGCAAGTCCATGACGTGCTCAGAAAAGGTCAGGGCAGGAGTACCCATAATCGAAGAGCATGTATGAAAGGATTAATGAGAGTGGAAGAAGCGCAAGAGGTGTGTCAAGACCGTAGCAAGTGGAAAGATGTGGTCAGTTTTCACTAATAAATAAATAAATATGCGCCAGACAACACACCTCTTGTAATGGTCTCGAAGTAGGGATTAATATCCCTGTGTTACGAGGTACCAGACAAGGAAATCAGCCAGGGGCGTTTCCCAGCACACTCATGCCTACTAATGCCAGCCGCTAGCGTCCGCGTAAACCACGTTGCCGTTTCTGTATGGTGTTTGGGTACAGAGACCCAAGTGATCAAAAATGCAATCGAAAATGGCTTTCAAATATCTGAACGCAACGATCGATGATAACGTGAGGAAAATGACATACTGGATCATTCATTCCAGGATGTTCTTCTTGAGGATGTCCGAGACGGAAGACACGTGACGACACTGAAAGTTTTGATTCATAATAATTGTGAATTTGACCTGCGCTAGGTGAACCCTACTGATAAGTACCTATTCCTATGCTACGTTGTAACAAGTGCTCGTGTGTGTGAATTTCATTTTATTTTTATTAGGTATTCACTATTAAACCTGACATTAACTTTAAAATCTCTTACTATTATGGAATCTGCTCAGGGGCTACTTCTAAAAACCATAATATACTACTGTTAAATACGGGGTATTCACATACAAATTGTCCGAGTGTTCATTTATACTTCCAGGAAAATGATATGCATATTCGGTACCTGAATAGACACTACCTCAGTTATAAAAATTTAATGTGTACAAACCTTAATTTTTTTTTTTTATTTAATCGCAGAAAGTTTCTGAATCACCGGAGTTGAGTATGCAATATGATTTTCCTCACATTATAAATAATCACCACGAATCATTATTATTTTTTAAACGTTAAAGAATTGCCATTGTACTAATTTGGTACTATATTTTTCCAAAATAACGGAGCCATATTCTTTTTCAGTACCAATATTCAGCACAACAAATCGCGGTGTGGACTTCATGCTATTGGGTGGTCACAAGTTCACTAAGCATTATAAAAAAGGAATCAAAACAAGATGGCGGTGCTCATGGAGACACTACGGCTGCAATGCGGCTGTCCACACTATCGACTCTGATATATCTAATATTATAACTCACAAAAATAATTTTCATAACCACAAACACACATGAACATTATATCTATTATTATTTTATGTTTCCGCGCACTTTAAAAAATCAATAAATGTATAAAAGCGTACCACTTGGTTTGTGTCAACCCTACGACTTTTGTGATATAATAGCTATTGCTCCGTATGACAGTTCTAATTATACGTACCACTTTTTTTTGTTTGTCGGCACTTTCAGAAAAAGCCCAAAATAAAAGATCTCCTTTCTAACTCTGACATGTATTTATAAAATGGGAATTTCCTGAAAAAAACTGGTTGATGTTGAAATTGTTTTATAATTTGGATGACTTACAACTGTAAGTAATTTTTTGTATTGTTCAAATATTGTACGTCCGAAATGGGCAAACTGTTGATGCCAATATCCTCATAACATCCAATGTACACAGTGACAACAATAAATCTTGTTATATTTATACTATCAAAACGATCATAATTGTACAATTTATTTAATTTAAACGTACTAACAAATATGTCAATGGTGAATGAAAATAATAATAAGTAAAAAGAGTAAGTTTTTTATTCTTAAGTAAATGTTAGTTTCGCTTTATTAGCGCGTCATCGACAATCCTTATTCATTGGAACACCCGAGGACTAACATCCATCGAGTCATAGCCGAGGTAACTCCTGAAATTTGCAGAAATGGCTTCGAAAATTACCTCAAACAATTATCTCCTGTAGAATGGCCAGAGGCGGAAGTTAGACTGACTACTTTTCATAATAAATTTGAAAGATTATTAGTACCTACATCAATAAAGAACGAACTGAAAAAAGATTGCGCGTTGTATGTTTTTTTTAATGCAAGTTCGGAAGTTCAATTTAGATCAGCTTTTATTATTAAACAATGAGGCTGACAAAAGTTTTTTTTTCTAAAAATGTCATTGTATTGAGGAAAAAATTACGAAAAAAACTGTTTTTTTACTTTTTTTCTATCTGAAAAAACGGCTGAGAAAATTAGGATCAAAGTGCGCCAATTCATTTAAAAATATTTAAAAACACGCTCGGCTTGCGAACGTGCTATGACGTCACGAGTCGAGAGGCGCCGGCCGGTACCGCCGCAACCGCGATGTCCCTGCATTTTAAATCTGTAATATCTTAGTATAAATTACATGCTTTAAATTGCCATATTGATCTATATTAAATGCACAATGTATTTAAGGTACATAATTGGATAAGGATTGGTGCTGTATTGCTTAAAATCGCTTCGTAAATAACCCATTATTTCTCGTAATTGGTTATTGTCCCTAAGAGATAGACATATACAATTGCGGTCTTTTTTGTAGACCTTTTTAAGGTGTCCAATACTGTAGTACATAATTTAGATCTATCTCGTAGGGTTCAGCCAAAGTTTGCAATGTAAACGCAAAAAAATGTGTTTATTTACGACATCACATTAGAAATCTCTAAAATTATCAGTGTTTCTCTACTATATTATGTATGCCCCCCGGCGGCGCGTTCCTATAAATAGCGCGTTTATTACATGATCTAAAATCAACTTATAGGCAATGTATGTATATGTCACCGGCAATCTGTATAATTCAGGTATTGTATACAATGCCTAGGCAATGTATCCCTAGGGGTTGTACAGTGTACATACATGTATTTGTACAGAATGCATTTATTAGTAATTAGTTTTGTTCAATTTTACTCACAAAAAACTTTATTGAAGAGAAGGTGTTCCGCTCTGTAAGGGGGTAGATTGCGAGGAGCGACCGAAGCGAGCGTGCCGCGGCAGTGGCCAGTGAGTGCCAGAGACGAACTGGCCACATTTTCTTTATGCCGTTTTATACTTTGATATTATAACTAATGTAAAGATATTTTGATAAAGAAATCATAAGAATCGATTTTATTTTTTCCCACACAAAATATATGCCAAAAGACGATTCTGACAGCGAAATTATTAATAATGCCCGGCAAAAGTGATAAATTCAAGCCATCTCAAACTTTGATTTATTAAACTGCCCACGAGTAGTCTGTCATTATTCATATGGTCCGGCCAAGGTAATCAATTTATCTAATTGACCAATGCACTTCGTCATTGTTCATTAGGACCGGCCCGTATTAATACTGATCAGTTATTCAAGTAGCCCGTAACTTATAATATGTATACATTCTGTAGTATATTTAGTATCACTATTGCATCGTGCGGAGCCGGGGCGAGTCGCTAGTTTTTTTTATAAATTACTGAGCCACCATCAAGCTATCCACTTTTAGCAGATTGTCCGACTGGCCTTTCTGAAATCCTTCTTCCATCGCGTTTATCTTATGGGAATTTCAGATTTTTTACAATATTACTAAAAAAGGATAGCTACCTAATGTTATAGATTTATAAATTAACCTATTTCTGCAAAATAATCACAACTCCCACAGTGCGCGCAAGTAGTTTTACTCGAGTTTCAATAGGGCGGCGGGTGGCGCGGACGGCACCACTGGACTAGTGACGTCGCGCACGAAGCGCGCGACATGTCGGAGATTTAAAAACTGGTCTTAACTTCTCGCAGCGATAACTTCGGTAATACTGCATCGATTTAGATGAAATAAAAACTAAGGTAACCTACGTCGTCTATACTTTGATGTTATTTATATTTCAAAGTAACATTTTAACCCTTTTGACACCCTCATTGCCACTGTTACTGATTTGTTACTATTTTATCCAAAACAATGAAGTTCTTATTTTTTTTCAGAACCAATATTCAGCACAACAAATCGCGGTGTGGATTTCATGATATTGGGTGGTTACAAGTTTACTAAGCAATATAAAAAAGGTATCAAAACAAGATGGCGGTGCCCGTGGAGCCACCACGGCTGCAAAGCGGTTGTCCACACTATCACGGACACTGATATGCCTGTTATGATTGTTCACAAAAACAATGTTCATAACCACCACTCTGCATTTTAATCCTTATAATATCAAGCGTGTAACAAGATCGTTTGTTCATTAATTAAAAAAACTCATCGGAGTAATTTTGCAATTTTGTACCTTTAAAATACCCTGTTTCATTTATACTATCAAAACGATAATAATTGTACAATTTATTTAGTTTACACGTACTAACAAATACGTTAATTGGGAAAGCAAAAAAATTTTTTATTCTTCCACTTTTGTTTCGCTTGACTTGCCCAACCCATCTCTCTATTTCTTCGTCGTAACTACGAGTTAGAAACTGAAGTGGCTAACGTAATTTCATAGCAGCAAATATTTGTCAGTTAAATGTGAAAAATTTGGAGAACGATATAGTCCGCAACTTGATCGGTCCTTATCGTTTGTAAACTTAGGGATGTAACCCTATCATTTTCCCACCCTAAGTCAGTTCTGTTGAGCTTTCATAGTCACTTGAGCCATGTGAAAGATGTGACACATGAAAAGCTGCGAAGGTGGCATACTCCTATATTATTATGGTCAGGTGCTGATTTGAGGGAATGATCTTCGGTACAAAGCCCATGGCAGGTGTCCAAAGTTTGAATGGCGTTTAAATCTTCTAGGGCTAGGGCTTCTATTATCGATCTTGTTGAAAGGTTTGTTCCAGATATTTATTTATTTAATCAATGTTTTCAAGAAAATTTCACAAATTGAAATCCTCGTAATTGTAGTATTATGCGACAGTTACTTAAATGGAGTAATGATAGTGGAAAATCTAGATAATTTTCAAAAATTAGTTGATTATATATTAGTTATTTCTTCGATAGTTTTATATTTTAGTCTACGCATCCTGCTAATAAGATTTTGTATTCTAGGGCCCATATACCAAAGAAGCTCCCGCGGTGCCATAGTCCTGCACCTCCAAGGATACAAGTTCCTGAAGCACATTAAATCAGGTCGGAAGACGAGATGGTACTGCGCCTCCCACCACCACAAAGGCTGCAGAGCTGTGGTCCACACCATCGACGATGGAACTGTCATCAAGAGCAATAACGAGCATAACCATATTAAGCATAGCAAATTTAAACGATTCGGGTTGGTTATGTAAGGAAGTTTAATTCCCGTTAAGAAGAACTACCTAACTATATAACTGTGACATCTTACCTTCAATCATACATACCCTAGATACACCATTACGAACAAAATCAACTCCAAAAATTGTCCAATGCTCGGTCCAAATGTTTTCAGTGTTGTTAGACACGCAAAACGCAACCTTAATACGCTGGGGTATTGTTTAATTTTCAATGCAAGCACTTGGTTCATATTAACAATCGCGAATGTTTCAATGCATATTTTTGTTTTTACGCACTGTTATTCCGAGTCACGTTTTAGGGGGTCATGGGGTATCTTGGGTATATATGATCGAAACCTTTTTTTAGGCCCGGTATCCATCAAAGCGGAGAGGAGAGATGTGTATTGATAACCAATCAGATTTCGTTATTTCCACATTCACAGACAGATGTATATGGTTTCAAAATTAATAAACGAGTTACCAAAAGTATTTAAAGATTCGTTAAGTAAAAGTAACATGAGGTATAAACTAAATCAGTTTTACATTCAATAGTCCATTTTACAATTCAAAACTAAATACCACAAAAAGAAGCAACCTGTTTCTGTTGTCTATGCTCGATTGCTAAATTCCTATGTGGGTACTACCTACTCGTAAGTAACTTTTTAGTTTAGGTTTTCCTTCAAGGTGAGGATGGCCAGCCTAGTGATTCGTTTGAATGACTGGGCTTGTTAACCTCATATCTGGACCTCACGACCGCTTTCCATCAGGTGGAGTGAGGTCATCTTGACGGGCAATATAAAAAAAAAAGGTAAGCTACATGGTACGGAGTACGGTCCAACTACCTCTGAATGTGTGTCCCTATATTGATAAGAGGAATTGCAGTACCCAGACAAACCAGTAACGGTTTAGGGGTGCGAAGCAAACAATATTTAAACTTTAATTGTATTAAGAAATAAATTAATAAATAGGTAAATGTGAAAATAAAGAAATCTAATTGAATACAATGTATTCCTACTTATTTCACTCCCACATTTCAGAAAGAGACAGATGGTAGGATCTAACTGTCACCCGTGTGCCATATATAACACGTTCGTTACCGCGAAACGAGACTTAATAGATATTCTATTGTTTTTGACTCCGCGCGGAGTTGACGTCAATCAACCTGTTAAGCTTTTTAATTTTATAGAATAGAATAGAATATAATAGAATATCATTTATTTCAGGCAACAAATTACATTTAAAGATCATATCTAAACATAATCGGCCCATAGATAAATACCTTAAATACTAACATATATATTACATAATATAATTAACTTATTTACTAACACACGTAAGATCTATCGGCGACGTGCGACGCATCATGGTGTCGGGTAACCGACCTCAAAAGCGCCGGTAAATGACACCTTTCGGCCAAAACTCCTCTTTCATGTAGGTCGATAGATGTTCAGTCGGCACCCTCACCACAAATGAATTAAAATTCACACTATGGCGGGATACCAACCGCTCGACCCTCAGAGTGAAGTTAGCTTTGGTGGTGACCTTTATGTACTCTGCGATTTCCTCAGCCTTCGTAGAGTAATGGAGGCGGGAAACGTACATCAGCATCGTTGGTATTGCAGCACGCAGCTTCGGTCCAGCCGGCGCAACACCACAAAGATTGCGGCGAACGGGCTTCTTCTTCTTTCTTTCCACTTTTTGGGAGCCCTCATCGTCGCAAAGATGTGCTTGTGTTGCGACAAGTGCAGGACGCTCAATAACATCCTGCCGTTTTTCCTTTTTCTCCTGAGGCGGCCGCCGCTCAGGCCGTAGAGACTGGGTGGCGGGTCGGCTTGCGGCTGCAGTGGCGTAGGCTAGCTTGGGTGTTGACGTGCAGGCGCGTGACTTCTTAGGCGAGGCGGAGGGGCAGGCGGCCGAGAGCGGGGCATCGCGCGTGTCGTTGGCCGGTGACGAAACATGCGCCGACTCGACACTGCTGACGGATGCATTTTGCGCCCCGCGACGAGTGTTGACATTAGAGGCCTCTGGTGACCTATTTACCAAAACAGTGTTACTTAACAACACTACCTGGGCACGCAGTTCACTGATAGTGGTTTCCGAGACCGCTACCTTGCTTACAACTTCAGCCAGGCTCGCTTTCAGGAAGTTGAAGTCCTTCAACAGCCTGGTAACGTCAACGTGGTCGAACGTGACCCAGTCCCAGCTTGTGCAGCGCCTTCGCCACAAATGAAGGCACGTCATCCGGATCGGTTTCCTTCAGCAGGGTGATAACATCCTGCATAATCTTCTCCGTCCCATCTCTTCTTGAATCTTTTTCCATCTTTACTCGTTTGGAAAAACAGCGCCTTGCCTCTGCAAATCTCGTCCTCCTTGAAGTTGGACTTGCAGATCTGCAAGATGCTGACCTCGTCCATGGTGTCTATAGCGTGTTGGATGAACGCTAACAGCTCGTTTACTATGAGCTGGGAACTCATGAGTGCATAAACGCGCGAACGACTGTTGCCGTGCGGATCGCGAATTATAAATTCTCACTGCGCAGTGCCGCACGTCCGTCTCCGAGCGCGCATCGCACTGCACTCCAAAATCTATGATTTATAACGTGCAATATCCAAAATGATTAGATAACATAAATGTTCCTCACATAAATGTTTGTCCTGGGTTGGGACCGAACAGTCACTTGTGACCATTGTAGGCAGGATCACTACATCTTTAGTCAGCGCTGCTGTCAGAAATATTATCATTATTATCATGACATTACATTACCATAAAATCGTAAAGTTCGAGCTAAAACGAAATTCTATGAAAATCGATTCATAGAATTTCGTTTCACATAAATTGTTTCTCATATTATCATTTCATCAAATAATCAATACGCAGAATAGTAACTTTAAAGAAATGGGTTTGAACATTTTTGTATGGAATAGCCACCAGTCGCCATCTTTTTTCGAAGTTTTCGCGCACGATGAAAAATGTCTAGTAATATGTGTCACGTTTCTGAGTTACTAAAGGTAAAGATCGATATGAACAAAGTGATATTCATTGAAAATCAACTAATTAGGTATGTTGCTTTTCGTGTTATTTTGTTGACAAATAACAGATTTCAGGACATTTCAAATGTTCAAAAAGTTGGTTATGTGTATTGTCGCATTTCTATGGAGTGTTAATTTGTTAGTGCTTAAAATAATGAAGTAAATTTGGTTTTTACCTGTTTTTTGGTAAAAAATCTACAAAAAACGTTTTAAATCAAAATCAAAAATACTTCATTGCATAGGAGAAATACAATTTTTATAGTGACAGCATAGGATATACAAATAGTGGCCTTATCGCTTTGAGCGATTTCTTCCAGACGACGTTTTTCTCACTTTTATCGTGCGCGGAAACATCGAGAAAAAACAAAATGGCGGCCGGTGACCTATGCCACAAAGGTTTAAACCCCTTTAAATAGATCTATGGTTTTTATTCGTTTTTAAGCACTGTTGTAATTATTTTCTTTGTAGTTGTACAATAAATTATATTTATCTTATCTCATCTTTGTTACAAATAAAATTCATATCAAACAATATTATAAAATTACAATCATAGTGTTTAGATAAAGTAAAACTTATTACCAAGGAAAATATTCTATTGACGAAGAATTTATCATTGTATACCTAATATCAATATATTTTTATGCCACTTATGTTTATTCGCCGACGATTTGTGTCTGGCACATGTGGTCACAGTTGTAACCTTACCTAACCAGGCTTTTTAAACTAAAGACCGTTTTTTTTAAATTTTCGCTGAAATAAAATACCATAGAAAAATACACCGAACTATCAATATTAGTTTTAAAAAATAAGTATTGTTGTATAGTTTTGGTGAATAATAAAATAATAATGAAATTAAATTCATTATATTTCTGTGAAGTATGTTTCTATGAATTCGATAACCAATAATATCTCTTCTTTTTACCACCTATATGCAGACGATCTCCAAATCTACTCCCAAGGCAGCCTTGTTGAACTTCCAAACGTCGTTCTGACCTTAAATGATGACCTGGAACAGATCTCTAATTGGAGCAGGTCGTTCGGGCTTAAAGTTAATCCTGCAAAAACTCAAGCACTGATTGTTGGTAGTTCGTGGCTAACTGCTAGAATTGATTGGAGTGTTTTGCCAGCAATTGTGTTTGATGGTGTTCAAATTCCGTTCAGTAAGGAAGTGAAAAACCTAGGAGTACACATTGACAGTACGTTGGCTTGGACAACTCAAGTTGGTCAGGTCAGCAGGAGAATGTTTGCTTCTGCTAGTTCCCTAAGTAGACTTCGTAATTTTCTGCCAATACCCACCAAAATTGCTCTTGTACAAGCCTTACTCTTTCCCATTCTAGATTATGCCGACTGTTGCTACTTAGACCTTAATGAGAATCTCCTAAATAAACTTGAGCGGCTTCAGAATTTTTGCATTCGCATTATTTTTGGACTTCGCAAGTACGACCATGTTTCCGAGTATCGGGCCCAGCTAAACTGGCTTCCCATTCGTCTTCGCCGTGATTCTCATGTCCTTTTCCTTCTATATAACATTCTGTTCAACCCAATGTCACCCCGTTATCTCAAGGAGCGGTTCCAATTTCTGTATCCCATCCGTGGACGAGAAATGCGTTCTTCCAAGAAACTCCGCCTTCAATTCCCTCCTCATTCTTCCCACTCCTACACACAGTCATTTACTGTGAAATCCATACGTTTATGGAACTCCTTACCCCTATCAATCAGAGAGTCCCAATCCTTATCCATCTTTAAAGCAAGGGTCAAAGCACATTTCCTTGCACTTTGACATCAGTCCTTGTTGTTCTTCCTTTTTCTTCTTTATCCTTTATATTTCCTGATCATTTTAGTTGCAACTGAGCTGATTGCTATTGTCTGTTTAAATAACGTCACATTTGTTTCTACTTTTTATATATAGTATGTATGTGTCATGTGAATATATAAACCTAGTCCTATACTGTGTAGATATTTATAATTAAACTTATTTTATTTATTATTTTTCTTGGTGCACTTACTTGCCCTTTTCGCCAAATTTCCTTTGCTTGTGGGTTGGTTGGCAGAGATCGCTTTTTAGCGATAAAGCCGCCCAAATTGTACTTTCATTTATTGTAAATTGTTTCTGTACTGTAAGTTTTGTGTGCAATAAAGAATATATTATTATTATTATTAAATAGGCGTTTAAACAATAATATTCGACATGATAATATGTGGACTGAATATCCCATGAAGTAAATGGTCATTGGAACTATAATATTCGAATTGAAAATATTATGAAGGACTGAATATTCCATGGAACATTTTCTGTGCAACTATGAAATTTCTGTCTGCGGAACAAGGGAAATCGAAACAAAAAGTTTATTACCTTAATCTACGGTGCATAATTAAAAATATTTGTAATTTACGAATATTTGGCAATAACGATGATTTACTTTATTTGACTTTGTTGATTTTTTGGCATTTTTTTAGGAACATACCATAAAATTAATAAAAATACTAAAATAACATTGCTGTAGTAATCATTAGAGTCATAGCATTCAATGATTTATGAATAGATTGCGTCGCTTAAAAATTGCCTGGATCTAAAAAAAACATAAACCCTTGCTATTGCTTTATTTTTTAATATTTTCAGTGTGGCATTTCAAACCTGAAAACTGGACGTCTAAAGAGGAGAAGGAAAAAGCTCGTAGGAGATTGGCTGTGGCTAGGCACCGCGCCAATAGAACTATTGAAAAAATCTCTGAAGATCGAAGAAAAGCCAGGGCAAGGGCCAGAGAGAGGTATGAAAGGATGAAAAAAGGCATTAATTATCTTAATTTGCCAAGTTAGATTAGTAACTAAGTTAAAAAATTAGGACACAGCACGTTCGAGAGAATTGAAAAATAGGTATTTTCTATACAAAGATAGAAACTAGAAAAATTCGACCTGATCCTAGGGACAAACGGATTTCGTAATTCGTATTTGTAAAATGTATTGCTGTCTTTTGCAAACCTCGAGCGCCCTGCAGAGTACGATAGAGACAGATGCAAATCGCACCGAAATTACCTATCAAAAGTTATCAGGTAACCAAAAAAAAAACATACAGTTGAATTGAGAACCTCCTCCTTTTTTGAAGTCGGTTAAAAAGTACACAAAATCGACGTTTCGTAGTCCCCTTATCCCTTTTCGAAAAGTTGACCGATTTAGTTACTTTTTTCATTATCAATTAAAGAAGGACTGTGGCCGTGTTCCTATGTTTTTTTTTTTTTTAATAAACTAGTCAAATTAGTTTTCTGGATGTTGGAACGCAGCGGAAAATTTGGCCATTTTTTTCGATTTTTGAAGGTTCATATCTCATTTAGTAATTAATCTATTCAAAAAAACATACGGACATGCCAATAGTGGCAATAGATTTTTTTGGTACAAAATATTTCTCCATTATTAAAATCCAGGGAGGAAACAGGGGACTACGTTTGTATGGAAAAATGGCGCTTCTGTATCCTCTTAAAGATCACACCGTAAAACACACAACCTGATGTAGGTTGTGTGTGCCAGACTGTGACTCTCACACACAGTACTATATTTTCTTCTTCTAAAAATAATTTATTTTTGAAAAAGCTGGATTTAGACTGAACGGCTGACTGATTTAGAATATATTTATTTATTTATTTATTATTTATTGCACATTTATAAAATAGGTACAATTGGCGGACTTGATGCCTAGAGGCATTCTCTACCAGTCAACCGCAAGGTTTAACAGAGAACATACAAATTTTGGGCTGTGCAACGTATGGAATATAGTCATCGTATTGATCTTAATTTGTCTCAATGATGTGAAGACTATAAATGGCAATGGAAAATATTGTTTTATTTTTCCTAAGAATACCTAATTACTAGTTTATGAGTTGGTAAGAACGGAACTTGTGAAATAAAATGAACTGAATTACCCAAAAATTGTTTTTTTCTGTAATGTAAAAAGACAGACGTTCGTTAACCTTGCATTCCCCGAAGCCATGCGGCGCTCAGACCGCTTTCACATTAGGTCGTCAGCACCGCGACAGCAGCGCGGCTGCAGCGGATGCCTTTACGTTATAAAAACTAAGATTATTGAGGTGCAATCCACGCAATAATGAATCTTTCGGTGTCAACTCGCTCATTTAGTCTGTCAACAAAAACGTGCGCTTGCAACACTAGCACGGCGCCTACCTAATGTAGTGACTGCCGCGCGTCGCCGACGCGCCGCCGCCGCGCTGTCGATAATACGAGTAGTATGAAGTCGCCTTAATGTAAAAGCGTTTCTAGCAGTACGTCTACCATGAGATTCCGTCACGTACGAGTAAACTACGATAGTCCACTACAGCTATTGGTATGCTATGTTTTGAAGCTCTGTACCGAAATTTTATACATAAACGTCGACTGACTCACACTCGTCTGACTAAACATTAATTTCTATTCTTCTTATCGAGTGGCAACACTACTACGTGAGACCAGAATTCCGCCACTTGAACGGCGTTGTTGCTGGCACTCATGAGGTCCTCATATGTGCAACTAGCCGGGCATGCAGGGCACAGTAAAAGGTGACTCATGTTTTGACTCATGACATCGCATGCGTTGTTAGCCCTGTCGATGAAGCCCCATCTACACAGGCTGTCCTTGCAGCGGCCGACCTGGGTCCGCAGTCTGTTTAAGGATTTCCAGGTCGACCATGGCAGCTTATGGTCAGGAGGGAGACTCTCAGCAGGTGCGACGAATGGGGTGGAAGGTTTTCGCTCCTGCCACAAGTCTAGTCTGGCTTGAGGTGGGTTGCCAGAAACTGGACAGACGGATTTAAAGAAGCTTTATTTCTATTTACAGATAATCTTAGTTATTGTAACATGGATCATCAGCTAGAAAAGGGAACTAAGCCCAGAAAATGTACTGGTTGCTACAAAAATCACAGAAAAACCTTGAATAGTAGAGAGGCTTCTACGAAAGTCAAAAAAATTGCTACTCTCTGCCGAACATGTGACAAACAGATGTGTCTTCAGTGTTTTAATGATATACACAAATCAACTCTAATTAATTATGAATAAATATGTGTCAGCAACACACCAATTGACATAGTTTCGAAGCAAGGATAAATATCCTTGTGATACGATGTACCAGGCAAGGATATAAGCCAGAGCCGTCTCTCAGCACACCCGGATCCGAGACAATTTAGAAAAGTTCGTTACCTAAATGCAACCGACCGGGAATCGAACCCGGCACACTACAGAAATCGAGGCGAGAAACCGAGCTACACTGCACCACGCCAGTTCTACAGCGCACTACGTTAGTGCTGCAGCAGACTACGTCGGTGCTGCAGCGCACTACGCCAGTGCCGCAGCGCACTACGCTAATCGTGTCGTCAAATTTAATGCTTAGAAAATCAGGAGGCAGGGCGGGCTTGTATAGTCACCAAAGGACCAAAGGAGGGTTTGTAGGAGTCACTGAACGCTTTACTACCTTGTCGCAGTAACTTTTGTGGAAGTTGTCGCAGATGTTATCAGGGGAATGTCTGGTTAGCTACAATGACAAAGTACTAAACTGTTCAGCTACTTTCGGTGCTGACTGTACCATGAATGGCTAATAACGCGCGCTAAGGTTAGGCATCATTGTTTAAATATTAAAATTTGATTGCATAAATTGTTAAACTTTAAGGGCGCTTACACATTGCGACTTTTTGCAGCGATACAAACGCGCGTTTGAAAGCCGCGCGACTGTATCGCGACCCCAGCGATCGATATGTATTAGTATCGATTCATACGCGCATTTGAATGATGAAAACGCGCGTTTGTAGCGTTTGCTGCATTGCGTTTGCATTGAAGCAGCCGCGCGTGAGTAGCGATGCACACGCACGTTTGCATCGATTCAGACGGCGATTGTGGCTGTCGACGCAATTCTGAACGTTTTGTGTCGTTGCGTTTGTATCTATCCTGTATCACGTTTACGTCGATGCTGTATCGCGACTGTATCACAGCAGCTACTCGGCCAGCTACTGAATGGCGACTGCATTGCGATTGTATCGCTGCTCTTTGTAACGTGTGTGTGTGAAGGAAGATATCTTGCGACTGTACCGAGACTGAATCGCGTTTTTATCGCTACAAAAAATCGCAATGTGTAAGGGCCCTAAGCTAGGGCTACTTTTGTTAATGTGCAATACAACAAAATGTTTCTACATAAAACCAGTGAACTTTTCTTAAATTAACCTCGTTCTGTGTAATACTCGTAAAGCAAAAAGCAAACAAGATTGTGTTTCATAAAAATAATGCAAATGGGTTTTAATTAAAAACAGTTTACTCATTTTTGTGTTAATGTTAGAAACTATGCTGTTATTTATTTCATAATTTACTTTGTTGTTACAACACACATTCTTATATGCAATTTTTTCCAGGTTTCAACTTCCAATACATTAGCTCATCTAAAAACAAGAAGCCTCTTCTGATGCTGAACCAGCACACCTTCGCACAAACCACGTGTGATGGCCGCTACTGGAATTGCAGTAAAAAGTTCTCTTCGAAATGTCCGGCAAAACTCCGTTTCAATAAGGAAGGCCAACTGGTCAGCCACTATATCTTCCACACCCATGATCCCCCAAATTACATAAAGACTAAAGATGGGAAGTATATTAGGATTTAATAACATCACCTTATTTTTAAAGTTTTATCCTAAGGTGCCTATACAGGGTGGTCCACACATACACGTCAATGTTTTTTTTAGCTTTCTCACACTTAGGGCTATCCGAAAATACCCCATGTGTGTTACCCGATTTTTTGTAGTTTTCGAGTTATGATTTTTTTTACGAATTTTTGAAAATTTCTAGGTTGAGTCACGTTTTCGGTCACGAGCGTGATCTTTTGAGATGAATGCTTGATTTTTTTTTCTTTATTAGATGAATAGTAGCGCTAGATGATTCTGAATAGTTTACATCCATGACGCTTGTAATAACTGTAAAAAAAATGAAATATTATTCATTTATCTCAACAAATCGCGCCACAGTGACCGAAAAAGTGACTCAACCCGGAAATTTTCTAAAACTTTAAAAAACCACTCAAAACTACAAAAATCAAGTATCATACATGGGGTATTATCGGATACCCCTGAGTGTGAGGATTCTAAACAATTTTTATTGACGTGTATGTTTGGAACACCCTGTATAATCGCATCCAACATGCTGGGTATAATTATTTCGTCCGCGTGTCACGACAGTGACGCCATTAGTGGCGCTGCGACTGCGCTACAAAATATTGTGCGACATATTGTGCACAAAATATGGCACCGCATTAGTGCCATCGCAGTGCTTCTTACCGTTCAAGTTTAACGATGAAGATTTAGATCCGAAATATGTATGCTGTGGCATCACTACACTAGAGACAACATGCTGTTGAACGGATTTTGTACAACTCACGATGTAGGGGTTTCTATTTTACTCTGATCGTCGAGTTTAAAAAATATATATAAACGCTGTTTGCAATATTAGAATAAAGGGAAAAATATATTAACCGTCGTAGATTTTAAAGATATACTAACAAAATATACAACTGTTAGTAGTATGAGAATTGGTTTTAAATATTGCACTTGAATGTTTTATTTTTGTTCGTAGTGCTATAAATAATAATTACTGTTACATTTGAAATAATCATTATGAGCTTAAGTTATGTAATGATCCCATTATTTTAGTTTATGTTGTTATATATTAAGTTATTATTTTAATGAAATACTTAGTGTAATAATACTCTGTCAATTTTTGTTAGAAAACTATACAAGTATGTATAGTCTAACTACTGTAGATTTGCGCTGACTTTGACAATTACTTCATTCGGTGTGTTGACGTACATCAGCCGCTGCTTACGTCAATATCGATAATTAGGTATAATAAAATATTACGAAGTTGACTGCCAATCAGTTATTATGATAGATTTGCCACATAATTTAACTTATAACTTGCCCTCAATCGACGAGCATGTATGAAAAGATTAGGTAGATGAAGCACAATATGTGTCAGGCAGAACCGTAGCAAGTAGAAAGATGTGATTTCTGCCTGTGTATGTATTTAACTTTCTACAATAAAACAAAACAGAAACACAGAACAGTTTGTGTAGGAAACAGAGCATTGTTTAATGCTAAAAAAAAAAAAAATAATCACTTCTCTACAATAAACTTTACTGTGAATTTTGTGGTGAATTTATCTGCGTGCTCTGCAACCACTTCCAACGTAATTCTACTAACTACGTCTACTAAACTACAAGTGTACCGGTGTCCGTGGTCTGCTAAGCGGACATCGTACACTTACATATAAGAGACGTTGTTACTGTCAGATTTAAAGAGAGAGTTAGTTAAACTCACACTAAAGTTACAGTTTAAAGTAAAGTTAGATAAAGAGATTTGCTATTTGCATTGTATAATATTAGTAAACCTTTGCCCTGCAGTGGGACAAAATAGGCTGATTTAGATTTTTAGATTAGTAAATTCTAATCCGTAGGCTGTTATAGTTATTCATTATCCTCTGTTAATGGATCATTATCATTGGTAGGTAGTCCGTTGATTAAAAAGCTTCGTGAACTTATGCGATCCTTTAATATTTTAACAAGTAATAAAAAAATATGAGAATGATTGGCGTTGCAATAAAAAAAATAGCCTGCGTTCTGGCATTCTTCTTTTATTCTCCTTCTTGTAACTACTTTTGAAATAAAAAGATAAAATGACAAGCGTTTCATTATTCCTCTGTAACAGTGGAAAACGGTAAACCCAAATTATTAAATGAAATGCGCCCAGGGGCTTCAGTACAATCGCTTATATCCAGTCAAGTTAATTCCCTAAACTGAACGTAGCGAGCAATTTCCTCAGTAAATATCTTAGAAGATGCGTTAATGCGCTGGTGATGAAAGATCATATTACGTAATTGCCCGCTACGCTCAGTTTAGATAAGGCTCTAGGTAGCGGGAAAAGTGTCATTATTATATAAACAATGATTTCTAATCCTATAGGCTTAGAATAATTACATATAGAAACCAAGTCCGCGCGCCCATTTCGAAGGGCCGCTTTGCAGTGTTCATTACTGCTCCGCAATGTTCAATGTCAAATCGCGCCGCACGTAA
The DNA here is from genome assembly GCA_947369235.1 of Udea olivalis. Taxonomy (NCBI): domain Eukaryota; kingdom Metazoa; phylum Arthropoda; class Insecta; order Lepidoptera; family Crambidae; genus Udea; species Udea olivalis. The sequence goes on along the minus strand of OX376349.1, from coordinate 4,698,242 downwards.
GCCAGTAATAGTCACGCATGTGTGGTTCGGATTAGTGCTTCAATTCTGACGGGGTGGTTATATGAAGACTATCCTTCTATACGTTATTATTCTAAGCCTTGGTTTGAAACTCAGCCAGCTATAGCTTAAGCATGACGTAATGATTTTTTACTGTTAGTTATAGTTATATCTATGATTTTTTACTATTCGGTATCTTTAACTAACAGTATAAAGCTGAAGAGTTCGTTTGTTTGCTCGCGCTAATCTCAGGAACTACTGGTCCGATTTGAAAAATTATTTCAGTGTTATATAGCCCATTTATCGAGGAAGGCTATAGACCATATATCTTTATTCCACGCGGACGAAGTCGCGGGCTGTAGCTAGTTGAGTAAATAAATGTAAATAGTCATCTTGGAAACCATACACCACCAGGATCATCTGACCCTAAACAGCTCTAAATATTTAAATACAAATGAATACATAGATAGGTACTTAAATAGATAATAACACACAAACATAGAGCAAACACAAAAGTTGAACGAAAACATTAATGTTTGTCAACTTTAAAGCAGGATAAACCCGTAAACCATAACCTCATGAAGCAATCTTAAAATAGCCTTACTCAGAAAATAATTTCAACAAATACAAATAACACGTATGAGTAATGTTGTTTTAATGTTGCTTTAAGGACTTTTGGTAAGGCTTGACTGTTAACTCAACTTTTTACTTTTACATCCTTATTCCAATTTTTTTTTACAGTTACAGCAATTTTCACGACGACAAGCAGAGGGGCCCGTGTTATCTGTATGAATGGGTACAAATTTCGTAAGCACCGAACAAAATCCGGCCGGACAAGGTGGTGGTGTGCCAACAACGAAAGGTGTTGCAAAGCGGTCATCTACACCGTTGATGAAAGCATAGTCGAATACCATCATGAACATAACCATCCGCCACCTAATTTTATTGGCTAGGACCGCGCTAAGTTGCCCACTGCGCCAGAATTATCTCACGCATGAGATAACGCGTGACATAATTGTATTCCTGACGGTTTGGTACACGAGTAACCAGTAGAGTGATTCTGATAACATCTCACGCTTTTTCTCTTGCTCGTACAATTGCATGAGATAACGCGCGACATAATTATATTCCCAATTGTTTTGTACAGGAGATAATTAATAACCAGTAGAGCGATTCTGAAAACTTCAACTCTAATTCTCTAATGTGTCAAATTACATTTAACTAGATTTATTTCACTACCACGTACGTTAGTGAGGCGCCACGATGGCCTTATCGAGTTTTACAGAATACGAAATTCAATATTACTGCGTAGTGTGTGACCGAAGTGACTTTTCATAATAGCTCTACTGAAGTGACGGATCAGTGTGAATTCGCAGTGAGTTTTCCAGAATAGGTCTACCATGAGTACACCAGTGATAGCCGCTACCGTCCGTGTAAACCACGTTGACGTTTTTGTATGGGAATTCGGTACAGCACGCCTGGTGATGAAGAGTGGAACCAAAAATTACAAAAACTCATGGTAGACATACTGAAGTGACCACCTGTCACTGTGACATAAAGTTATATAAACTAATGTTCTAGTTTTTAGTTGTTCTTTTGCATGTTATTTTGTATTGCGTATGTGTAACTAAATAGTTTTCAACTGAAATTTATTTAAATGAAAATCCTTGGCACCATGGTTTAATTTGAAGCGTATTATTCTTATGATTATCGAGGTATTGAAAAGAACGACACTAGTAGGGTGAGGTATTGAATTGGTTTTTATTTTTACAGGTACGGTTCCAGAAGCCAGCCAAAGAGGTAGGTGTTTTTGTTTTTCAATCAAGTTGCTTTGATTTTCTTTACTTTTAATTCACTCTCGAAATAAAAAGTTTCTACAACAACTTATGCTATTTAATTTATCTCTTCATTAATTTTTACAGTTTGAATATATTTTAATCAGTAAGAAAAATTAAATTGCATACTTAGGTTTGTTAGAACTCACGTCCGAAGGAAACCCCTTTTTTATGAGAATCATTGTTAGAATCCAACATCGCTTGTCTTTCCTCGAACATGGGTTCGATCCCCGCCCAGGACAAAAGTTTATGTCATAATCAATATTTTTATGTCTAGGCGTTTATTTATGTGTGGATAGAAATATTAAAGTTATGTACTTCTAACGCCTATTGTACAAGCGTAAAGCCCGTATTCTGAAACGACGCTCAAGCGTGAATCTTGACTTGAAACTCGATTTAAGCAGAGATCTTATTCTAGAACCGCCCCTGAGTACTGATTCATTGATCACAGCTTAGACTTCACTCAGGTGCGAAACGGCGCTCAAGTAGAGATTTGATCTGTGATCACGCAAGTGACCTCCTGACCACGCTTGAGTAGAGATTTGCTCGTCAAAAACGATGAAAGGATCCTTAGATATTTTTAACGACCTCAATAAATAAAGATAATTTCATTTTCTCATTCCTGGATTAACTACAATTTGTCATTAACCATAATTAGAAAGAAATTCAGTATCTTTAAAAAATCAAGGTGGGTATGCAAATATATGCACTTTGATCATGGTTAGCCACACACACATACACACCAAGCACAGATAATATCGAGTGCTTAACTTGTCAGGTTACAATTACGTTCCGTTACAGTTAATAGCATAAATTAATAAATAACAGGATAAAACTTAAATTCAAATAGTTTCAGTGGAATAATTACATTACATGAACAAGTTAATTGAAAGGCTAATTAAACCTTTTCTTGGTGCAAATCCATTGTGTATCGGTTTCATTTTTACAATAAACACATCGTACGAGTATCTGCATGTAATGGAACGTAAAAAAGGTAAAAATATTTTTTTTGTAAACGAAAACAAGCCTGATTCATAGAGAAAAAGCAATCTCTACTCCAATCTTGTTTGGAACCCGATTCGAATGAGACCCGTTTGAATTTCGTTTTAAAATAAGCAACGTACTCAAGAACAGATTCTAAACTCAAGTGTAGATTAGGTAATCACAGTTCAAAGCGCGCTTCAGAATACGGGCCTAAGTGTCCCATAAATTAATAGTTCTACTAGCTTCTGCCTGCGACTTCGGCCGCGTGCAATAGTTACTTTGGGCTAACGCTGACATTTAAATATTGGTATTAGCAGGATGAGATATAGCCTATAGCTTTCCTCGATAAATGGGCTATCTAACACTGAAATAATTTTTCAAATCGGACCAGTAATTCCTGAGATTAGCGCGTTCAAGCAAGCAAGCAAGCAAGCAAGCAAGCAAGCAAACAAACAAACTCTTCAGCTTAATAATATTACTATAGTATAGATTATTTTGTACGTGATGGCAGAGGTCGCTCTTTTAGGTCCATTATTCAGTACATCACAGTGGGGAGCGAAAATGCTATGCCTAGACTGGTACAAGTTCATGAAGTATCGCCAGAGAGGCTACAGGATCCGCTGGTTCTGCGTCTCCCATCGCTACTGAAGCAAATCGATGACCTTCACTGCACTCGATGATGACATCATCGAGGTCAATAATGTAAATCATCTAGCAAGAACTTGTAAAAGGGTGTTTTGGAGGAATGTGCAGAATCACATGTAATAATTCACTAACGACAGAGTTTTTATTTGAAAGTCTTATAAGGAAGAAAAATAAAGGGGTAACATCGTTCATAGGTTAGGTTAGGTTAGAACTGCGACCAAACAACGCGCGAGCCGAGGGAGCGGAGCGAGCGTGACGCGGCAGCGGCCGGCGACGCGCCAGAAAACTCGCTATTTAGTTTTATGCGTGCATGGGAGCAGGCTTGCCTGTATGCCCGCATAATATTCCTCAAGAGTTTAGGGATTTTTCAGTTGTGCATATTTCATGTATGCTTTTTGAATAGAATGCCTTTTTAATATCATGGCAAATGAAAAGTATGCCTTTTGATACTTATGCTTATCGAAATTATGCCTTTCTATGATAATGCTTTACGAATTTCGGCCATTTGATGTTATGTGTTATGAAGTTATGCTATATAGGCTTATGGCAAATGACTATAATGGCTATTAAAATTATGCATTTTAAATTTATGGCAATAAACGTTATGCGTTTCAATAGGTAACCCATCTACTCGTATATGTCACATTGAACAATTTTATTTGCATTCGTTACAAAACATAATGCGTAGCACACTCTGCAAAAGATTACATTTGTATTCTTTGTATGCTAATGACTTCAAATCTTTCATGCAGTTTTGCCGTACCCCTCTGGAAGATCGACAGGACATTGTCTAGAAGAGATCCCGCGAAAAGCATATAGACTGGTCCGAAGACGTTGTGTCGGATGCTACGCCAGACTGAAGAGTGAGGGCAAATCTACAGTCAAAGCGAAACAAGTACACACGGAGTGTAGAGAGTGCAAAAAAGCCTTCTGCCTGAACTGTTATAATGGATGGCATACTTAATAGATTAAAACGTTTCAGCTCAGAATGTTCCATTCCCAAAATGTATAACGATTTCAAAATTTCCAGTTTCCGAAATGTCCAGTTCACGAAATGTCCAATTATCAAAATGACCAATTCCCAATACGTGCAATTCCAATGTCCAATCTACTACCATGGTGGGTGGGTTTGGTGAATAAGTCCTCATAGCATTTCTTTAAAATATGAAACAATAAATAAATATTCATACTAAAATATTTTATTTATTTACAAATCATTATTTAGTTGTGTTGTGTTGTGTCGAACTTTAAAACAGCTTACTCTAATGACGAATTTCTCTATTATGAAATGGAAAATTCTAATCGTCGAAGCATTATTGTAACGTCACAGAAAGTTTCAATAAAAAGTAGCACGCTTGATATTCAAACTGTGGGTACACTCAAGTCTCGAAACAACTTATTCCAAGGATACCGAGGAAATGAATTCCGAATCCGAGAAAGTTATTTATTAATTAGTAATAAATCACAGAGTTCAGTGACAAATCCAAGTGCTTAAAATAATGTAAAAATGAACCTCTGTTCTGTGTCATCTGTGCAAAGACTTACCTCCATTATCAAAATAATTGAATAGACTGGGGTAGTAAATACAAACCCAATCCACGAGTTTATGTTCTCAAAAAAAAGTTCTGAAAAAAACTGGTGTTTCGTAGTAAAAAAACCTTGGATTATAGATTTAGTTTTTATTTTCATTTAACCCTTAGCCGCTACAGTAAGGCGATTTTCACACTGCACCGCGTAGTATCGCGGGGCCGCAGATTATAACATTGTATGCAAGTATGACAATTTGTATAGAAAACACACCTAGGACCAGACACTGACAACGCGGCGGCGCAAGAGAGCCGTGATCTGCCGCCCTGTGAATCGCGACGGAGCGGTGCAGTGTGGCAATCGCCTAGTGCTCAAGATTCCAATAAATGACCTTCGAATTACGAGGCATAGGCATCGGCGCTTTGTCAGAGGAACCGATAAAGGAGTGCTTGAGGTCATTCTAAGCACACATTTTCCCTTAGTTTCAATGTGTTCCTTCACTCACTTAAGTAAGAAAGAGACAGAAAGCAGGATGTCACTGTAACACGTGTGCCATGTATGAGCTTTTCAATCTATCCAGCGTATGGAAAAACATTGATTGCAATACTATCTTTCTCATATTAATTTTTTTTTAAGAAGCAGTATTCACTACAACTGCTCGCGGTGCCAAGATCCTGTTCCTATCTGGCTTCAAGTTCCTCCGCCACCGGCAGAACGGTCTCAAGACCCGGTGGTACTGCGGCACCCACCACCACAGAGGATGCAAGGCGGTGGTCTACACCTTACCGGATGGCAGGATAGTAAAATACCGTGACGAGCACACCCATCTTTCCAAGGAGATGATGCAGTATCAGCAGTATCAACGAACTATTTTCTATTAGTTTTATAATTTCATGTTTTTATATCGTGTGGCCCGAAATGGCGGACAAGGCTGAAAGCCTTAAGACCTCTTAATTCGCTTTCCATAGCGTAATTTTCTTCTTATTCATTAAATGCAATAAGCCTCATAGGACTGTTTTCAAATGAAATACTTAAATTAAGCTGCTGTTAAGAAAGACTTCATAATTTTTCAGCTTTGTCGGTGTTGCTCTGTGGAATGATTGTATATCATTTGCTAAGATTTAGATTTATATTGTGATCTGATTTTGTAAAGACTGTACTAAATTAAGTATTTTAGAACACATGTATAAACATAGTTAAATTATAATTACAATTAGAACCACTATTATATTTGTGTCAATATGTCTTAGCCCTATCATCAACAGTCACTGAATGCTTGGACTCTGGCGAGAAAAGGTTAGCAGTATTCTTAGATTTAAAAAAGCCTTCGAAACTGATTCTGTCTCAATACTCGTGGAAAAAATGGAAAAGATCGGCATTCCTGGTATTTCACTTAAGCTTCTAACAGATTACCTGCAGGACCGGTCTCAAAGAGTTACAATTAATGGATATATTAGTGGTGACACTAGTATTGCGTACGGTGTCCCGCAAGGCAGTGTTATGGGCTCAACATTATTTCTGATTTACCCAAATGATTTACCTGATCTTGGGATCGAGGGTGGACGCATCTTTGCAGATGATACAGCTACCGTCTTTAATGGTTCCTACTGGGACTCTGTCTTTGAGGTTACTGAGAATAGCCTCCGTAATGTTGCTACCTGGCTTAAATCCGCACTTACCCTAAACACATCGAAAACCAATTTTATCTGTTTTTTTAGCAGCAAGAGGTCTCAGCCTACTTCTAGTCCGAAAGTAAAGCTGCATATCTGCGGTAAAACAAACACTTCCAATTGCAACTGCGACGAAATTCAATGTGTTAATTCTGCAAAGTATCTTGGAGTTACTATTACTATAGACCAACGTCTTTTTTGGCACAAATAGATTGATCATGTGAATGATAGGACAAGAAAACTAGTGTGGTTATTTAAAAAACTGAGACACGTTACCACTCATAGGCTTCTGTGTCGTATTTACCTGGCACAGTCACAATCTATCATAGGTTACTGTATAACTGTTTGGGGTGGTGCAGGCAAACCCAAATTACTAGAAGTGAGCACAACGATGTTTACTTAAGACTATGTTTTTCAAGCCTTACAGATTTCCTACCGATGAGCTATACCGCAATAGTGGCATCTTATCGGTGAGAAAGCTGTATAGTTATACTGAATTTGACTCAATAACTTCACAAAGTATTACTCTATCAAACACACTTACCGACAGGAAAAAGACGGGCGGTCGCAGTAGCTCCTACCCCTTCATGCAGAACCACTTTTGCTCCTAGCAAGTCAGTTCCAGTCCCAGTCCGGTTATCTATACAATGGATTGCATATGAAATGTAAAATATATAACTAGCAATAACATGAATGTAAAAAAACTGTGATGAAGTTCTTGAAACGCTAGGATATTGTGAAACGGAGGAATTATTAGTCGAGTCACTTTTATGAATTATAAACGATGCTTAGTGCTTGAACTTAAGATAACTTATCGTAAGCAGCGTTACGTGTTTGAAACATTTAACCCCTTAGTATAATTATTTCATTATTTATTTAGATTACACTTTGACGAACATAAACACACACACACACAAGCACACACACACACAAACACACACACATACAAACACACACACATACACACACACACACACACACACACACACACATAAGAAACGCGCGGCGGACGCGCGCAAACATAGTGAGACTTGCATGCATTTTTCTTTTTGCTATTGTTCATTTAAAGTTGGTTTACAGTTTGGTAATTATATCCAAACTTCTCCAAATAAGTTTTGTTCCTCATAAGGTTTTAATATGATATGCATTGTAATGGAAGGGCAGAGCTTCCTATCATTACTATGCTTTAAAGCCAAAAACAGCGCAGTAAATATGCGCCAGACATCACACCACTTGTTCCTCGAAAAGGATAATTGTCCTTATGTACCAGACAGGGAATTAAGCCAGGGACGTCTCCTGGAACACTCAGAGCCAATTTAGAATAGGTAGATCGTTACCTGAATTGACCGGACCGGGAATCGAACCCCGGCCACCTCAAAGTCAAGGCAAGAAACCGTGCTACAGCGCTCTACGCCAATTGCTATGCAATGATGCAATGAAGATGCCTCAATCGTACCTTTTTGCTAGCATCATCTCGGTAGTTATTTGCTTTGTGCAAGATATCTTATCTTATATAGTAGCACAAATAGCATAGTCTACATAAAATAAGACTCATAACTGGACTTACAACAACTACAAATTAATTCTTCCAGCATTACAACTCAACAATGTGGTATCTTCTGGTCCGGTCTTCTGCACGTCACCGCGTGGAGCCAGGATGATAGCTCTGGAAGGGTACAGGTTCCTCAAGCATTCTGTCTCCAAGGATGGGATGAAGACCCGCTGGTGGTGCGGCACTCACAACAACAGGGCCTGCCGGGCGGTGATCTTCACCATCGATGACCAGATTATCAAATGCAATAACGTCCACAATCATCCTCCACTACCATCCATGTATTAGGAACTCAGTTGGCGTTAACTTCGATAACGAAATTAATTTTTACGATTTTTTCATACATTTGTACTAAAAATTTAAATTTGGTGTTTGTAGTTAGTGCAAAAACCAAGAATTTCTGTTAGTGGCGCTTATCCCTTTGCTTGTTTCATCCTGACTTGTATAGCAAGGGATATAAGTTTTAGGCGATCCTTGAGTTACAGTTAGTTATGCTTTACTAGCATGAAATCATGCTACTATTGAGCATGTGCGTCGCAGTATTGGTAATAATAAGCATGCTCATTTCAGTGAAAAGTGAGCATGCTTGTTTTAGGTATGCTAATAAGCATGCTATTTTAGAGCATGTGTAGCTGTAGTTTTAATTTTTTAATTTATTATAAGTAAGCCAGTGACAAGATTTTTATTATTTTTGTTAAAAAAAATATTAGGTACTAAGCTAGCGTCATCGTTACTTAAAGAATAAGGTGTTTATTACGCGCATGTCATAATAAAATTCTCAACACTTTGCTTAATGTTTAGCAAAATAACAAGTTATAAGAATTTATGAAACGTGAAAGAAAAGTATTTTTATTTACAACAAAAAGTTGCTAGATAATAATTGTTCATAGTTCTTGATAAAAGCCTTGCGAATATATATTGTATGCTAAGGAGGCAATTCTCGATCAACTAGTAATTTAAATTTGTAAGTGAGAGTCCACGATGTTTACAAAAACATTTATTTAACTTTTCAGTTTTCGTGATAATTATTAATTACTTAATATTTGTTCATTTGTAACACTTACATAAATATATATCATTAAAATTTTATATCTCTAACACCCAATTTATTAATCTACTGGTTAACCACTAAAGGGGTTTGAACCTTTTTGAACCTTTGTGGCATAGGTCACCAGCCGCCATTTTGTTTTTACTCGATGTTTCCGCGCACGTTGAATGTGGTATTTTTGAAAAAAAGACATGAATAAATAAAAAAATGACCAAAAAATATGATACCCTAAAGTGTCTCGTTTCTGAGTTATTTGAAGGTAACGATCGATATGAAAAAGAATGATATTCATTAAAAATCTACTAAATTCGTAGATTACATTCATAGTTGGATTAGTGTTCGTCGAAACGTTTGGCGTAGTGCGCTGTAGCACGATTTCTCGCCTTGACATGCTTGGTGTCCCGGGTTCGTTTTCCTGGAGGGACAATTTAGGAAACGATATTTTCTAAATTGACTCTGGTTCGGGTGTGCTGGGAGACGCTCCTGGCTTAAATCGCTGCCTGGTCCCTCATAACACAAGTATTTATCCTTACTTCGAGACCTTGACAAGTGGTGTGCTGTCTGGCGCATAATATTGTTATGCAAAAAAACAAGAAAGCTTTAGCCTTGTAAAAGACATTAGTTACACATACCAGGGATACGATTTCTACAATAGAAATCATTCAAATGTATGGGGATGGCATAAGCTGCCACTGGTGCCCCATACATTTGAACGATTTCTATTGTAGAAATCGTCGCGGCGTGTTGCTCTTGGCTAGCCCCGCAGTATAAGACACGTGACAGCACGAGCGATAAAAGCAATAAAACTATTAAACCATTAAATTCTAAAGAAGCACCTGGTTTGGATAATATTGGAGTGTCTGGTTGTGTATAAAATCAACTACTAATTAACTGTCAAAATCCTGCAGATTTTACACAATTTGATTGGCTTTGGCAGCTGGGATACAGTCGTTAGCGTGTCATGTTACTTCACATCTGACCAATAACCGGTTATTTCAGGAGCTATCTTCGGTACGACAGCACGCGGTGCCCGCACCCTCTCCATCGGAGGGTACAAGTTCCTCAAGCACATATCCTCAAACGGCAGGATCCGTTGGCACTGTGGTACCCACAAGAGCTCGTGCTGCCGCGCTGTTATCCACACCTTCGAAAACGTGATTATCAGGTGCAGGAACACACACAACCATGAACCGACAGAGTTTCGTTGAGAGAATTCAATGTAATGTGATGAAAAAAAGAAAGTTTTCTTCTTTAATTCTTCTAATCTTTTTTTTCCTAAGAACCCGGCTCTTAGGAAAAAAAATATCTGGCAATTTTTTGTAGATAATAATCTGATCTAAAATTTTGTCTGTAGTCCTACTATTTTTTTGATAAAACATACAGTTTTGCTGAAAATCGTGAAAAACCCGTTTTTATTGACCATTGACCCCGAATATTTTTTCCAGGTGTCGAATCGATGAGTACTTTTTAGATTTCATTTATAATACTGTTCTGAACAATCCAACTAATTATTACTTTGATTATTTTTGCATTTTATGCTTGTTTTTCATATCTAAAGATAGAAAAACTGGAAAAATTCGATTTCGGACCATGATGATCTCGAGCGGGAATCGAACCCGCGTCTTTCACAATCCGGATGACTGCTCTAAATTACTGAGCTACCGAAACCTCAGAACGAATCTTTCCAGTATCTTACGTTGCAAGCCAACCTTATTTTATCAATGTTTCAAGGCAAGTAAGTACCTATAAACATTTTCACAAATATTTAAACTTTCGGTTAAGATGAAATATGCTATTAGATTATTACCAATTTTGAGCTGGGTGCGAATTATTGAAACCTCACTGCTATTAAGTTAACGAAAACTGTAAATGGCACATCGCTTGGCCCTTGCATACTCGTGGTTAAGAAATACAAGCTCTGTGGTACCACCTAAATCTTAATACGAAATGAAATGAAGGAAAATACACAACCATGCACCAACAGCAATTTGTTGATGGTACTACTAATATTATATCTATTAATATCTAATAAAGGAAACAAATTTCAAAATTGCATAATTTTGCAATTTTTATCCCGTAATTCAAAAGCATTGACTGGCCTGTTGGCGCAAATCCACCCGTGACAAACATTCATGTGACGAACATTTATGCTTTTTGTCGTCTGAGTGCTATTATCTATTTATGTGAGGATTAAGAAATGCATGCCTATCAGTCTCTGACACCCAAGTACAAGCTCTGATCAGTTGGGTAAGCATATTTCCATTTATCCATTCGCTTGTGGAATTCGTTACCTTTACTTATCAGGCAATCACAATTTTCACCTATTTTCAAATTCCGACTCATAGCTTAGTACCTTTCGCTGTAACTTTTAAATGTGTCTAGTGTATAAACCAATCGTGAATAAATATTTTTTACCGTTTTTTGTATGTTGTATTAAACCTTTATGTATTTATATATTTTCCCACTATCTCACACTACCTTACCGACGTCTATTTTTGATGTAGTAATTTCATCTACCTGCAGGTTGTCTGGAAGAAATCGCTTCCTAGCGATAAGACCGTCTAAATTGTACGATCTTAGACTGTGTTATGCAGATAAAGTAGTTTTTTTTGTTCTTAACTTTATCTAATCTTCATCGTAATTTTTCAAATTGTAAATTTCAATATTGTTTACTTCTAGGACCTGTATTCAGCATAGCTCCTAGCGGCGCACGTGTACTTACATTCGAAGGGTACAAATTCGAATCGCACCACGGATTCGTTGGCGGAACGATTCGATGGGGATGCGGTACCCATCTAGGATCAGGCTGCCGAGCTGTCATTTACACTATCAACGATGTTATACGAGCATTTCATGGTCAAAACAAACACAACCATGAACCGACATCTCATTAAGATAACTGTAGGTCAGTTTGTACACAAAGTAAGCAGACATCCTATCATCGGGTCGGTCTTTTGATTCAAGATTCCAAGAAAATTTAACCATAAATGTATATATTTTTTAATGAAGAGAGTCGTGGCCTAGGGTTTAATCCCTTCCGCTCTGAACCCCGTGTGGTCCCGAGTTCACATCTGGCCAGAACCTTAGGTTCATTTATAAATTTGAGAGTTTTGCGACCAACTCTTCGCTCCGCAGGGTCCTGATTGGCCCATTATTTCTTAGTCTAGCTATTAATCTGTAATTGGTTTATGTTGTATCCCTATGTCTGGGTTAATTAACTATTTTTATTTCATTCTAATAAATAAATATCCTGGTATCGCTTCACTTTCCGATTCGCTATTCCAAAACACTTGTATTGTGTAGGCCTTCAGTACTTACGTCAACCATGAGTTTCGACACGACAGCCCTTCTATGCTATTTTTAGTTCCATTAGGACCTGTACAGCACAATTCCTCTCGGCGCGCCTGTACTCACTGTCGGAGGGTACAAATTCCGAACGGACCTGGTAACTAAAGGAAGGATTCGATGGCACTGCGGTACCCATCGAAGATGTAGCTGCCGAGCTTTCACTTACACTCTCGACGATCTGATAGCGGAATGTCATAACAAACACAAACATAAACCTTTTTATTAATGGGACTGTACATTTTGTTTATACAACGTGTTAATGAAAAAGTGCAAAACCTGAAAGTAGTTTGTTCAGAATCTAGAGTAGAATCGTTTACACTAATAAAAAATAGGGGTAAAATTTTAACCAAAAAAAGTATTTTAATTACGCCATGTTTAATCATCACTTAACTCTATTATTGCGGAGGCACGCGGAGCGACAACGTCGCACGAGCTCGCGCGTTATTACCATAGACTTCTTAATTTTGCAACAAAGACAAGGAACAAAAAAAGCCAATATCTTCGTAAATAATCCGCGAAAATTAAATTTAATAATTTACATAATTCTTTTATTATAAAAATAAGTTGGGGTGTCGGAGGTTTTGCGCTTTTTAATTAACACGTTGTATACCAAAAAAAAGTGGGGCACCAATTTCAACTTTAGAAATCAATGACAAATATGACAATGGCCGGACGCTATACTTGTTTTTCTAAGTTTCTTCCTACGCATTATTGAATAATATCGTTTTACAAATGAGTCCATCGCAGGCTTATTTTATATTTTTGAGTTAAGAGCGTTTGCTGGAGGTGGATCGAAAACGTTGCACGAATAGACATTTTTTTTAAATTCGTATGTTTCAATGTAACGTCAGACATAATATTATATTATGGTCTACACTTCTACAGCATCGAAGACCACATTCAAATGCAATAAATCCTGCAAGCCCCGGCAAATTTTATTTCTTTCTTTCTTTATTTTATATTTTAATTTCTGTTACTTGTTAAAGGGGGCTTACCTAATAAGGAGCAGAACCAGCCCGCAATCATTAGGAGTTTTCCTAGTATCATGTATTTTGTTTTATTCTTTATGTGCTACCACTCCTTCCTTACTGGTGGTTTTCCACATTTCATTCCAGGAGCAAGAAGGTGCCTCCTTCTTCTTAATCTACGTAAAGTAGGTTGTTACTGCCTGCGCTTTTTTAAATAGGCATTAAATAGTTATATAATTCATTTATTTAATTCATTTATTTCGATTCGCCATTCCAAAACACCATTATTGGTTTAGTCTGCTTGTATACTGTGTAGCTAGCCCTCTGGAAACAGAGGGTACAATTCTGCAAGCACAAATCCAGACTCCAGGATCCGCTGGTACTTAGCTTCGCGAGAACTTGTTCTGGGGCAAAATTAGTTAATAATAACACAGTAATTAAGTGATTACTATGTTTTTATTAGAGTGGATAGGCGCTAGAACAAGTTCCGTCTTTTTGCACCTGAAAAACATCAGATTACCGCATCAAATCTTCTAAAAGATCTTGTGATCAAATAAAAGTATATATAACTATGGTACAGGAATTTTGAATTATTGAGAGACATAATATCTATTGCCGTTTAGAAAAATGTGATAATGTACTAAGTTTTTTATGTTTAGCTGAGTGGGTGATACTAACCGATAATGATAATCTTCTTGTTCCCTATTTAAATTGAATGATTTCTTAGAAAAATATAAACATTGAACTGTTATTTTTTAAATTTCGCTTTATGCTTTTAGATGCATTTTTCGGCACAACGGTTCGTGGCGCGCCTACCCTCACAATCGGAGGCTACAAATTCCATAAACAAACCCGCTCTGGCAGTAAAGTTCGATGGCACTGCGGTACCCATAGAAGATCACACTGTCGCGCTTACATCCACACCATCGAGGATCAGATAGTCAGATGCCAAAATATACACAACCATGAACCGTTATCTTATTTAGATAATCTTAGTTTTAGTTCACAACAATAAAGTAAATAAACATTTCAACATAAGATCACCATTTTTATTTGAAAATGCATTTTAACTTGAGTGTTTATATTTTTATTAACTTCGCAATGAGTATGTGTAGTGATGTGAACTCACCGATAAGTTGAATATAAGGAGAGTGAGGTGAATTAGAGAGACCCCACACTAGCGTTCTTTGAGCTTCAGCGTCGTGTCAGCGACCCCCTACACTAGCGTTTGTCGGCGCCGGTAAGACGCAACGCCCAAAAATGCTAGTGTGGGGAGGTCGCCGGCACGACTCTGACGCTCAAAGAACGCTAGTGTGGGTTCTCTTTTAGGTAGTTTTAGTAAGGTCAACTAGCATAAGTAATAAAAACCCTAATTACTTTACTCCTATTCGTTACTATTCGTTTTAATTATTATGCTTTTAAAAATTATGCGTTTAGTGCTTTAATACATTATGCATTATAATTATTCTGCCCTTAGAGTTTATGCGTTTTAATACTTATGCTAAACCATTTTAGCCCTCACTATATCTATATCTGAAATATGCCACACAGTATTATGGCTCATGACGATTAGGAAAATCAGAAATATGGAACATGATATTATGACAATGAACATTATGCTTAGAATTAGTAAGACCGTAGACTGTCTAGAAAATATAGCCTAAATTAAAACATTATACAGCCTATGTCACTCCCTGATAATTTAGCTTTATATCATTCGTTCATTCCATCGACGATCAGATAGTTTTTTTTATTAATTCATGATTCGTTTGTTCATTGTTTTCTTGTTATTTATGCGAACACTACTATACATGTAATAAAACTAAGTTAGTAAATATCAATATGATTAAGTCCTTCATTTGATTTAATTTTCTATCAAGCATGATAGTTAACACTACCAAGAATCACTGCTTCAAATCTATACTAATATTATAAAGCTGAAGAGTTTGCTTGTTTGTTTGTTTTGTTGAAAGCGCTAATCTCAGGAACTCCTGGTCCGGTTTGAAAAAATATTTCAGTGTTGGATAGACCATTTATCGAGAAAGGCCATAGGCTATATAATATCATCATTCCACGCGGAAGAAGTCGCGGGCAGAAGCTAGTTTATAATAAAACTGTCTTATTTATATATTAACAAACAAGTACCAAAAAATTTAACATTATTTTTTTAACCTAGCTTTAAGCTTTTAGATGCAGTTTTCAGCACAACGGTTCGTGGCGAGCCTACCCTCACAATCGGAGGCTACATATTCCATGAACAATCCTGCCATGGCAGGAAAGTTCAATGGCACTGCGGTACCCATAAAAGATCACACTGCCGCGCTTTCATTCACACCACCATCGAAATTAGATAGTCAAATGCCAAAATATACACAACTATGAACCGACATCCTTTAATGTTTTAGATAATCTTAGTTTTAGTTCAAAACAATAAAGTAAATAAACATTTCAACATGAGATCACCATTTTTATTTAAAAATGCATTTTTACTCGAGTGTCTGTAGTGATGTGATCTCACCTATACGTTGAATAAAAGGAGAGTGAGGTAGCCAAAGTAAATTAGGTAGTTTTTGTAAGGTCAGCTGTTATCTTTTTTGTTAAATCATTATTATTTCTTGAGCGTGTGTTCGTTACACACAGAAGTAATAACTACCCTTACACGTGGCTATAAGTTGCGATAACAGTTTTTTAACAGGTAGTTAAAATATTTGTTTGCAGAGACAAACAAAGTAAGTCAGTGGACTGACTTTGTTTATTAAAAAGTAGGCTGACATATTGAGGCGGACTATGCGGGGGGAACCAAAGGAAAAACATCTCAAATCCTTGACAAAATTGAAGTGCATGTAAATTTATTAAATTATACGAAAAAATAAGTAAAGTTTACAAAAAAAATTAATATTAAAATATGTTTCCTTTTGAATTGTTGACTTAAGTTTGTTCTTTCATAAAGGAGAGTTAATTTATATAGTTTCATTTTAATTGCTGTTTTATAATTATTTAAGTTTGTGTCCAGAAGCTGTCTTCGGCACAACCTTGCGCGGCGCTCAGACACTCACGATTGGAGGGTACATGTTCCGGAAGCATATGACCTCAAACGGCAGAGTTCGATGGCACTGTGGTACCCATAAGAGATTTTACTGCCGCGCTGTCATCCATACTGTCGAAGGCATGGTTATCAGGTGCAGAAACACACACAACCATGAACCAATATTTATGTAAGAGTGCTTCTTGTTTTTGCAACAAAATGTAACAAAAGGAAATAAATGACGTGACGTTAAGCAATCTTTTTCTACAACCGAATTACTAGACGTCGGGAGAGTTTTCAGCCCCGACGCCATATGGTTGAGTTCAAGCAATCCTCATTTAAAGGTTTGCTTGCGTCTCTTCTAGTCTGCACCGCTAGGTAGTGGAACGCTCTGCCTGTGACGGTTTTTCCGAATACTGACAACCTTGGTATTCAATGTAAGTGTGAATAATATTATAATAATGTCTAAGTAAGCTTCATTGTTTCATCATCGGCCTCGTTATCGCTTACCTCCAGGCGAGACTGAGTCCAAACGCAAACCCATTTCAGATTTTATAAAATGTAAAAGATCGAGTTTTTTTGGTATCCATCTTTACTTATCTTATCATCCTGCAACATTACCATCACCGTTTAGTTAGAATTCATGCTATGTATGTCTTCAGGAGCCGTCTTTCGTACAACATTGCGTGGAGCCCGCACAGTTGAGATTGGGGGTTACAAATTCCATAAGCAAAGGTCCTCTAAAGATGGCAAAATACGCTGGCACTGTGGTACCCACAAGAGTTTCGGCTGCCGCGCTGTCGTCTTCACCATCGAGGAAGAGGTAGTCAAATGCAACAACCAACATAACCATCTACCACCTTAGTAATACGAGTACATGAGTACATATATGTACAGGACAAAAATATTTATCATTCATGATCATTTTGTTGTTAAGAAAGCATTAAAGAATATCCTATGTTTTTTAATAAGACACAAGACTTCCTTAATTTAAAACGTTACTCAAGAAATAGAACCATTAGCAAATTTAAGGAAAGATTCTGGATTTCGTAAAAAAAAAAGGATAGTGACGGATAGGAAACTATACGATTTTATAGATTTCCTTAACTTTATAAATCAAATAAGCATTGCTAAATAATATTACCACAGTAATAAAAACAATTGTTCTGCAAATATGACTCATACCTACATTTCATGATATGATTGTGAAAGTGTTAGTTAGAGAAACTAATATTTTTTTTTTTTTGGACAATTTTTTTTAATCTAAAATGAATATTTTTCATTAAGCATTTTGACGGGTTTTTGAATAATCTTAGCGCACTGGCACCAAAGTTTGCTTAGATTATATCAAATGCGATTGAATTAAACGATCACTTAGACAGGTCCAGAGGTGCCCGTGGCTAAGTGACGGCAGCGGATCCGATGTTAAGCACCAGTCAGATCGGGTTATGGATGGGTGACCATCCCGACCGAAATTAAGTGATGTGTTTTTCGGGCATCTCCGTGCTTCGGAAGGCACGTTAAACAGTTGGTCCCGGCTGACGTCGCAAGATATCACTCGCAAAGCCTAGTCAGAGGCCTAAAAAGGCGGCTTGAAAACATCTGACGGTAAGGTTTATCACTGGCCTTATATTCACCTCTCTAACAATCCGCACTGAGCCCGCGTGTTGGAGTATGGCTCGTACCACCTCATAGTTGAGGTGAGGCCTGTGCCCAGCAGTGGGACGTATAAGGCTGTATTTGTTTAGACAGGTCTACTTGTGTTCCTCTACCCAAAGGTTGCCTGGAAGAAATCGCTCCCTAGCGATAAGGCCGCCTAAATTGTACAAATTGCTTGTTTTATGTAATATTACTGTTTTTATTCCTATTTTGTGCAATAAAGTATATCTATATATCTATCTATGTTCCTAAAAATTCCAGCAACTTGCTGGACTTACCTATTATAGTTTACGTGAGAAGATCTCATGGTAGAGGCAGGCTCCTGTCACTTCACGAACTTGCGCGTGAAATTTACCTACTTGCTGCCGGGACATGGAATTCCCATTTGGCAGTTGATTGTCAACAGAAGCGTAGAGCATTCGTATCCGAATCTTGCGGTTCAACTGACGCGATGACGTACTGTAGGTACTGACTACTGTAATTTATATCGAAAGAGGTAGCCCCGGCAATATATGCCGGACACATGACATTTAGGCTTAAGAAAATTTTCATTTTTCTATTGATGTGATTTATCTGTTTCGTTAGTAACTTTTAAGTAGTATGTGGTAGAGGTATTGACAGACTCCTTCCTTTTCAGACCGCCCCACCTTCTTCACATCCAAAATTGGTGCTCGCATCATGCAGCTTCGTGGATTCCACTACTCCCGCCGTTCCGTCTGCTCCTCCAAGGTTAGGTGGCTCTGCTTCGAGAGTCGCGACAAGAACTGCCATGCTGGTGTGGTCACCATCGGCCGGACCATAATCGACCGCCATGGAAAACACAACCATCCTCCAAAATAACATTAGGCTTCTTCCCTATGAGAGGGTAATCTCATACCTATTAATGATCTCTAAATACTTGGACTGTTTTTGAAACTTGTTGTTAATTAGATAACTTAAATAAAACATATTTCCCGATTGTGGCTATAGGCAAACGCAGCAAAAAATGCTAAATAACGAATCTCTAAATTCTATTTCGAGTTATGCCAAACTGTCTAAATCTTGCTTAAAAGCATCGTGTTGTGTGATTATAATCCTGGGTACTAATTTATACTTGGGTTAATACCCAAGTAAAAAGAAAATAAGATTAATATCTGGCATTTAAAAACAAATAATATAATCTTTATAAACATTCAGTGTTCAAGACTAGTTAACATAATACTCTGAATAGAACGGGTTCAGTACGTCTACCACGTGTTGCCACTTTAAATTTACGTTAATGTAAATTTAAAGTGGCAACTAGTGGTAGACGTACTGTACGTTAAATCAAAATTACGCTTGAATGATATTATCAAACCAAAACTGGCCCCTAACTAATTTTACCTCGGTTTTTTAAAGAGGCCCTTTATGACTTAAATTACTAAGACTATGGTAAATGTATGATTGCTTTAATTTCACTGATAGTTCGCCGCTGAAAATACATACAGGCGTATCTCATTTTACATATTTTTTCGGCTGAGCCCAACAAACTTGTTTTTTCCGAATGTCACGTCTCTTTCACGTTTGCCCCATGAGAGTTATACGGACAAAACAGTTAGAGTTTCTCTAACTCTTTTTGTGACGATATAAAGAACGAAAAGATGAACATTTTGGTATATTTAACTCATTATATCATTTTGTGAGATACGCCTGATGTAGTGAATGGTTTGGTTTACAATTTTATACTTCGGCAAAACGAGCCATTGACATAAGTGTATGTTGACATAACAAACGTAGCCCGGGAAATAATCTCTTGTATCATATCTATATATACTCATGTCAAATAAACTCACTTATAAGAGCTGTTTCAATAATACATGTTACCCCTAAATATTGTAAAGGCGAGTGTACACCTACGAGTACTTATGTTATTAATTAAGGTTCTATTATATGATTCCTATAGAATTTGTGATTATTACGCAAACAAATAATGTGATATTAACTGTAGATTCTAATGTTGCAATCTCTGTAAATTACCGACCGCTGTGTATGAATGGTTGTTGTATAAATACCAAATTGTTTTGCCGTTGTAAATATTACATGTGAAATTGTTGAAATTATCTCCCCCTCTCTTTAACGTGTATTTTTTCTTGCGTATAAAACATCGGTATGCCTTTTATGTCTTTCTATCGCTATTACTTTAAATTATTCGCTTTTTCCGATTCTCTTGGGAAGTACAGTGAAGATAAATGCTTAAAAGATTGAATGTATACTTAAATACTGTTATTTTAATTGAAATATATCAATTTTACGGTTATATCATTACGATTTCTCAAAAAATAATAATAAAAGTAGATATTATAACATGGAATGACGTCTAACAATAATATTATTATAGCAAAAAAACGAGATTTTAGTGTATTTCCTCCTTAGTGGTTGAACTTTTCAGAATCTTGTTAATCTAACATAATTTTGTTTAAATCAAATACTATTGCAAATACCGAGATATTTAGGTAAATAAGTCCCTGATCTGAAATTTTCTTTTTCTTACTCCGTTTTGCGTTGATTAATAAAATATTAATTATTAAATTTCGACCTGTCCAATTATTAGAATGTGTGACGCTTTATTAAAATGGTATTCAAGTATGTAAGTAGAACTTACACGCTCGCTATTTAGCAATTTGTTTGTCATTTCGACGTCATGATAACAATATTTGCTGTCAAAACGACGGTTCTCTTATGATTGCAGTTATAACCCCGCCGAATTAATAAATAATAATTTTTTATTATATGAAACACGGTATACATTTAAAATGATGGGTACATGTCATTATACTTCTCTTTTATGCACTATACTTCTCAAGAGTAATATTCTTCTCTAGAAGACTGTGAGTGGACCCCCCTGCACGTTACTGAGTTGTTGTAATATTAATGATTGCAATTTGTAATATTGTGAGAAGTATAAGAATGTTTATTCATCTGCCATTTCATTGGAATAAATATGGACAAGTTCGTTTATTTTTCACTTCAGTCATTCGACTACCTACTACTACTCATTTTCCTATTTTTTTCCTTTTAATTTGACTTTGACTGAAGCCCTTTTGAGAAAGAACAAGTACAAAATTAAATATGTCTGTTTTTTTGTCGAAATAATTGTGCTACATTAAAAACGAGAAGGAATAACAGAACAGAATTCAGGATTAAGATAAATCTAATGATATCAACTATTTCTTATTCTGTACCGATGTACCCACCTACCTTCAAGATGACGAAATTAAAATAAACCATGAACAAGACCTATTAAAACCTTATTTTATAAAATAAAAATAAATATAAGTGTTTTTTTTTATTTTTAGCATTAAACAATGCTATATTTTTCTACACATAGATATAAACTAGAAAAATTCGACCTGATCCTCTTTAGTCCCAGTTCCACTAGTTTCTATCTTTGTGTAAAAACAAATATGCCAAACAAACACACAACTTGTTATGGACTCGAAGTAGGGATAAATATTCCATAACAAAAACTTATACGTCAGAACCAGCACTTAACTGTTAGTTTCACCAACAGATCTGCCAGAAATAACCATGAGGTCAACACGAGGCAACCACCAGGTCCTCACATGGCAGGGGGAGACGTACGGCATACACAGCAAGGGCAAGAGAGGCCAGGTCCGCTGGCGGTGCTGCAAGCACGCGAGGGGTTGCAGGGCGTACGTGGTCACTTACAAGGGGCATGTCATCAGGATGATGCTGGAGCACGACCATACGTACTTCCCTCCTAGGTTTCAATACCCATCTATGAATGAATTACCAAAGCGATAATATTCGTACATTTAATAAAAAAAGTAGGCAACCGATTTATAAATCAAACATATATCAAAAAAGTAACCGATTTCGAGATCTCGTAAACTGGTACCTGGGTGATTCAGTGACTAAGATTTGTCTATTGTATGTTGGCACTAGCTTTTCCCCGCGACATCCAGTTCCGTAGCCTCTTTTTGTGCTTCCTACATTCACCAAAGTACCTAAATATTCTACGCCCAATTCCGTTTTTCCTTGTTCACAAAGGAATTTCGGGAAATCCTTTCTTAGTGCTCCCATGCACCACTGAAGAAAGCTTCACCCGAAATTTCAGGTCTCTACACCCAATTGTTCGTTCGTGGATTTTCTGTCATTCACTCAATCACTCAGTCAATAACGGAATAGTTTTAAGGTTAGCATTAAGCTTCAGTTAGGCTACAGTTACACAAAGTGAGCATGCTCGTTATAAGCATGACAATAAGCATGCTCATTTTTCAATGAAATGAGCATGCTAATTATTAGCAATGATTCGACAAACATGTTACTAAGTAGCAACAGCATGCTTTCGTGCTAGTAATAAGCATGCGTAACTGTAGCTTAAGGGTGCGTGTCTACCAGAGCTGTGCGAGGATGTGTTTATCAAGAACCAATAATATCGCTTCATTTACCTATCTTCGCGGTTCTATTGGTTCTTAACAAACACATTTCCTTGCAACGCATCCTCGCACAGCTTTGGTGAAAACGCACCCTAAGTTTTCCAGAGGTGTGCTATGATACGTTGCTTTGGATGCGTTTGTTATCCACCAATCACATTCATTGCATCTACTAAGCTATGATTTTATTATGACACATGACATGACACATGGATGTGTGCATGCTTCGCTAATGTCGATACATCGCATTGCTCGAGCTGCGCATCTTGCGGCGACGCATTTTAAACATACTTTATTAACTTCCACATCCTCGTAGCATAACTGCATAGCAGATCTCTGGTGTGAAAGCAGCCTTAGCGTACTGTCCCATAGTGGTCCCGTACGATGCACGACACATTAACAATATTGAAACAATCTTACATCAAAATGCGTTTTGGCAGACCCTTACGTTGGTTTATGGTCGATAGCATTGCACCCACCCAGTATTAAGAGGTAGATTTAAATAAGAAATTATTATAAGTAATACAAGCTTAACCATGTCATACCTTAACATACTAGTTACAAACGCAATACTTAGAGTTATCCAACCGTAATTAGGGTTTTAACAAAAAATGTAAAGGAACTTTAAATACTTAATTAACCTAATCAATTTCAGATTGAAAATTGTACTTTTATCAAAGGCGTCTAAAAGCGGTTTCTCAGACTAGGGCTTTATGCGCGCGCATAAGCTCGTTTTTGCTTGCGCTAATATAATCCATATAAGATACTGACTCACCGCTACCAGTTCAAGCGAACACGCCGCAATAAGAGCGAAATGGAACGCGCGTGTAAGCGCGGACGCCAAAGCGACCGTATATACGCGGAAAAAAAACACTAGTCTGAAACTATTTTTAACTGTTTTCTCACATTTTTCTCTAATACTGCTGCAACGTTTTTGTTGTCTTTAACCAAAAATTCAATAGTTATTAAAATTAAGGTAAACTGGGTGATATACGACTTAAAAAAAATAGGTAGTAAAATAAAATTTGTGACGGTTTTTGGGTTTTTTCGCCCTTTTTCTACTATTAGCTATTTATAAAATGTATGTTTTTACATTTAGATACTAAAAAAATTTTTTCATTTATACTAATTATTGTTGATTTATAAAAAACCCTTTGAAAATATGCCTTACTCTACTTTGGTGTATTTTATACTATACAACATAGTAGTACTTCTAATATGTTCGTTTCTTACTCACAT
The DNA here is from genome assembly GCA_947369235.1 of Udea olivalis. NCBI lineage: Eukaryota > Metazoa > Arthropoda > Insecta > Lepidoptera > Crambidae > Udea > Udea olivalis. The sequence goes on along the minus strand of OX376349.1, from coordinate 4,674,330 downwards.
AGCTCTATGATTTGTTTCTGAAAATATATGTAAAACATCAAAATGTTTTTTAATATCTTTGTTACAGAAAACTCATATAAAAATTTACAGATAGGAAATCATGCAATGAAATACAGCTGAATTTTTTTTTATATTGCCCGTCAAGATGATCTCACTCCACCTGATGGAAAGCGGTCGTGAGGTCCAGATATGAGGCTGACAAGCACAGTAATGCAAAGGAATCACTGAGCTGGCAATCCTCATCTTGAAGGCCTGCAGAAATGCCTTTTCAAAATGGTTTTTGCTATTCCGTCTTCGCTCATCCGATATTACCTGAAGTTATTAACTTAAAAAAAAACCTGCACAATGTTTTACATATTCGTATTATCGTATCTACTATATTCGTATAAAGGAATACTGTATTGTCATCAAACAGCTATTCCCCAATCAGATCACCAACTTCGAGTTATTTAAAAACCTTGAATGAAAGTTGTTTCTCTTACAGGTACCCCAATGTTTATAACTACAAATAAAGGCCATAGGAATTTAATTCTCAACGGCCACAAATTCACGCTGTTAAGCAAGGCCGACACTGGCCGTCTAAGGTGGCAGTGTACGAGACAGCGCCGATGGAACTGTAAAGTTACCGCCGTGACATATGAGAATCAAGTCATCCATGTCAGAAACGAACATTCACACCCACAGTGCTCGCCGCTCGCCGCACCGCGCTGCCAGTCTGGCCGAGCCAGTGCTGCCAGTCTGAAATTAACTTTGGCAGAGAAAAAATATATATAATATATATGTATGTAAACTATTTACTGTATTCATAATAAATATACCTACCTTCATGATCAGGAAACAGTAATTTTATTCCGTTCCATAGTCGTACGTTAGTTTTCTTATACTGTCGATGTTTCGACATCCATAATGCTTGAATTGCACATATTAATTCTTCGATATTTATTTCTGAAGACGCCATAACATCCAGCGCGGGTAACTTCAATAAGTTTGAGATGCTCGCTCCCCGTTTTGTTCGTCGCTCGCCGCCCGCGCATGCACTGCGGCCACTTGAAGAAGGAGCTATGGCACGAGTTGCCCGCCCGCTCCTCAAGCTAACTTAATCCAGCCCGGTGACACTTTGCTTAGTAGTTAGTGCAGGTGCTTAGTGTTAGGAGAAAACACGTGTGGACAGCTATTGATTAGTGCAATTGTTACACTCGCACCAGACACCCCTTCATTCACCACACACCTCACATCATTCACCACACACCTCACATCATTCACCACACACCTCACATCATGCACCACACACCACATATCACGCCTCACTCACCACACACCTCACATCATGCACTACACACCACATATCACGCTCCACTCATCACCCACCTCACATCGTGCACCTCACTCCACACCTCACACTGTACATCACGCACACACTGTACAGCATGCAAGTGTGCACACTCGTCAATCGAGACGGTGAGACCTGGAGTCCTGAAATACAGGGCCACCCTAGTTTAGGCTCCAGTTCACACGTAATTAATGTAACGCGCTAGATCTAGATCCTAGGTGTACTCTGTATATTATAATTTTGTGTGAAAATAGATCTTATTTTTATTTATTTAATTTAATAGTAACCTGCGTCGTGAGGTATTTAGTAGCGAGTTCTATTCAATCGCACTAATCAATCGCTGTCCGTAGGTGTTTTTTCCTAACACTAAGGCACCTGCACTAACTACTGAGCAAAGTGTAAACGCGCGTCCACTATACGGACACTCAATATGATGTTAAGTTCGAGTTGGTCGCGTCACGGTCGCGTGGCGGCCGCGTTTGCAGTCTGGCTGAGCACACATAGTATTTCAAGAGTTCGTCCTCGAATTCGAAAAAGTTGCTTAATTAATACAGATTCTTATATGTTATTAAATCGTTGATTTATTCCAATAATTTTTGTAATAATTTTAAACAAGAATGATTGTAAGCTTTAGAGCTGTGTTTTTTCATTAAATTGTTAAATAAATAGAGTTATATTTAAAATTTGATTTAATCTAGTTTTCTTCGAATGTGAACAATGACCAATGTGAGAAACTACACTAATTGTAAAAATATAATTAGATCTTCTAAATTAAAAATCTGCTTTTACTTACCCTCTTGTCAATGTTAAACCTCGTTGGATAATTATCATCTTATAATGTCATTTTACTAACCATTGGCCACTTGGACCATTTAAAATAATTTTTATACTTCAGTTAGCTATCTAGGGAATAAACTAAGAATTGAAAAATTGGGCTTTTGTCTGCCAGAAAAAATCTTAACACCGCGTTTTAGGAATATTCGAAATGCTAATCAGCGTAACGCCATCCATTGAGATACTTACGAACTAATCTTAACACTAGTGGATTATACAAGGACTTTCCAGTTAGAACAGACATTATGTATGTATGTGTAGCAAACTGCGTATGTGTAATTGTCTTGTTGTATAATTAGGTTTTTCTTTCATTGCACCTTTAGAGCTTGTCTCATCTTAAATGACGCGCCCCTCCACCGCATTCACGCACACGTGAAGTAAAGTAGTTGGCCACCCACTGCTGGGCAAAGGCCTCCATTATTGAAATCAAGTCATCGCTACAATGGATGGGTTTTGGCTTAATACTTATATTTTTTATATCAAGGACGCAATAAAAAGGTATTGCTCCGTGTCATTTCTGGTAAAGGCAAGCTCCACTTTTGTATATTGACGTTTGATACTGCTTTCAAGTTCTTTTGAATAAGAGAGAAGAAGAGTTTAGTTTGTTACCAAAAACTTTTTTGAAATATACATTTAGTTCTTGTATTAGGCTTACAATAACGTTTCTGCCCCAGGTACTCCAATATTTATAACGTCGACTAGAGGACATAGAAATTTAATTCTCAACGGCCACAAATTCTGCTTGGCGCGCCAATCTGACACCGGTCGGACAAGATGGCATTGCACCAAACAACGCCGTTTGAACTGCAAGACGACCGTCATCACCTTTGGAGAACAAATCATTCTTGTCAAAAATAAACATGTACATCCACCTAGCCTGTACAGTTGTGAACCAGGAACAGTTCTGAATTTACATAATAGCTAATTATACATTTTTTATACTCAGTTTATTATACAGGATTTTTTTTTATTTTTTGTTCGATTGTTTGTATTAAATAGGCTCTGAAACTATGAAGCAACATTATCACGGAGTGACATAGGCTATGTTATTTTAATTTAGGCTATATGGACACCAAGTTAATCATAATTAGAAAAAGGAACGCATAGTTTTACTGAGTGTTACTTATATTTAGGGCACTCATGTTATTTCAAGTATAATAAATCAAACTTAACTTTTGTGTCTTATTTCATGAACCTATGAATAGTAAGTACATTGACATACATTTTTTAATCTTTTTTATTATAAATCATTATCTTATCTCGCAGATACGCCTTTATTCGTTACATCTCGCCGAGGGTGCGAAAATGTGTTGCTTAATGGCTACAAATACACCCTTATGTACGAAGGCAGCACTCGCAAGAGATGGCGGTGCTCGGCACATTGCAAGACTAAGTGCTTAGTCAGCATGATTACTTGCAAGAATGAGATTATTCGAATCAAGAATAGCCATAACCACCTACCTTCTGAGAAGATACCCAGAGATGGGGAGATTCGCCATCTAAAAGAACCCTGTCCAGAATCGGTGCAATTTGCCAAATAAGGGCTAAATTCGTGATATGAACCCATACTGTACCCGTTCGCAGACGCATCGCCTCCACTATCGTTTCTTTTTATCTGACAGGACCTATACCGATGATTATGAAAAGACTCAGTAGGTGATGTAGAAACTATTACTTCGATTATTTTAGTATTATGCAATGCTGGTTTTTTATATCTTAAGATTAAAAAACTGTAAAAATTCGATATCGGACCATAATGATCTCAAGCGGGAATCAAACCCGCTTTCACAATCCACGTGTCTGCTCTAAACTACTGAGCTACCAAAACCTCAATAGAACGAACGAATCTTTCCAGTAAATGCTTACGTTTTGCAAGCCAACGTTTTTTCATCAATGTTTCAAGGCAAGTACCTATAGACACCCGCAAGAAATATTTTTACAAATATATATATTTTTTATAATATTTTCTGGTTTAGAGCAGTCACCCGGATTGTGAAAGATGCGGGTTCAATTACCGCTCGAGGTCATCAAAGTCCGAAATCGCATTCCAGTTTTTCTATCTTAAGATATGATGTAACTATCTAAGTGAAAATGAAATTCATTTTAATAAGTTTTATTTCAAGGTACGATAAGTAAGTTTTTAGTTATATTTATTTTAAGGTTTTCTTTTTAATTTTTACTGTACTGTATATATTAATTTTTTAATCGTTCTGAATAAATTGTTTGTCTAGGTACGATACAAATCAGTCGAACCTCTGGTATATTTTGTGTAAAAACTTTAAAACTACAGTCAATTCAAATAATCCAATTTTCACTTACATAGTCCGATTCTACTACATCACTTACTCAGAAAACAATATGGTTTTTGTAAGTCTTTTGATAATCACCCGGTAAAGAGTATACTGCTAATAACCACGGGCTTCTGAGATAATCTCCTTTGGATTCTGGCCACTTAAAGTTTCAATAAATAGTAAAAATTATTATAATAAATAGATTGTTCACGAACAATAGTGTGTTACTTAATCTTATTAATTTTGGCGGTATCATTTCTCATTATTTCTACTATAGAAGGTATTTCAATAATAAAATAATATTTATAGCTATCAGACGAGAGTTCATAAATAACATTGTAAATTTATTTAATACCTTGTTGTGTTATTCTGCATTAACAAGAGGATTTCATAAAAGTAGATAAATTTAGCTTTGTCTTATTTGAATTGATTTTTTTCTACCTTTTGTACTTATACCTAGTTTTTGCTATAATGTTGCTGTTATTGTGTTTATTTTTTACTTATTCAATTTATAAGGTTAAAGTTCTTGTAACGATGGTAGTCAAAATTCAACCAATGATTGTGGTATTTTTATCTGCGAATCCCATTTGGCAGAATTTAATGTTGATTCTAATGTATATATTTGTAATTGCAGACATAAAGTACAGAAAGAAACGCAAGTGTTATACTGATGCTCAGGTGGCTTCAGCACTTACCTGTATCCGACAAGGCATGACCATATACAAAGCTTCCAAACTATATGATGTACCAGAGACTACCTTACGCAGCAAACGCGATGAAGTTTATGCAGGGGATAAGTGTGGTAAACAGCCTGTTCTTAACCGAATAGAAGAGAAAGACATCGTTGATTGGATGCATTACCTTACCGAACGTGGATTTCCAGTGTTTAAAGAACAGTTGCGATACACTGTCTCTAAATTAGTCGAAGACCTCAACCGTCCTAATCCATTCAAAGATGGAGTCCCAGGGAAAAAATGGTTCCTTGGTTTCATGAAACGACATCCATCAGTGTCAGACTATGCAGCAAAAAATCTTCCAAAAGAAACAAACCAAGTAACAAAAGAAGCACTTCATGAATGGTTTTATCAGGTGCGCAAATTTTTTGAAGAAAACGGTTTGCTACAAGTATTTCAAGATCCGAAACGCATATTTAACTGCGATGAATATGGGTTTTTTCTCAACCCAAAGAAAAACCAAGCGTTGGTGAAGAGGAACAGCAAAACAGTTTACAGCCGCGTTGAAAATGATGATAAAGAATGCTTGACCGTGTTAGTCAATGCGTCAGCAAATGGTGATTTAGCTCCCCCAATGGTGATTTACCCTTACGAGAGACTACCTGAAAACATTGGTGCAACAGTGCCTTCATGGTGGGGAGTCGGTAATGCAGAATCGGGCTGGATGAATATGGAGTCCCTTTACGAATATGTTGCGCATCTGTTTTACCCATGGCTGCTACAGCAAAACATAACATTACCAGTTGTTTTATTTTTAGACGCCCAAACCTCATATATATCTCTTCCGTTGACAATTTTTTGCAAGGAGAAAGGGATAGAGCTAGTTGCTCTTTTTGCAAAGTCAAAACATGCCTTGCAGCCTCTTGACTACGCCGTTTTGGGGCCAGTTAAGGAATCTTGGAATGATATTGTGACAGAATTTCGACTTGACCATAACAATGCGAAGCTTAAACGCACAGATTTTTTCGGAGAAGTGCATAAATGTTTTGAGCGAAGCCTCAATTCTGAAACTATAAAGAGTGGATTTACATGCTGCGGAATTTATCCATTTGATCAGCCACATACTGTAAATTTTATCAGTGCGGCTCGTTAATGACTTTTCAACTTACTTTACTGTATAACATAATGTATAAATATATATTTTATTTATAAATATATTTACAAATATTGAATTATTTTGTTATTTTATTTCTCGGTACAATATCTTATTGTTGATTATCTGCAAGCAAAATTGGAATACCAAAAAACTTTTAATGTTAGATTTTCTAAAAATATGTTATCCGTTTCGTCGTTTGTTGTCGTATTATTTAATATGTAGTATTTTCAGTTTCGTAATTTCTCAGTGGCATTTTTCCTTAGAATAGGTACATTATTTCTGCAAATGCCCCTTCTTTCTTAACCCTTTACTAATGCCTACACGGATATAAAAATAAATATCCAGATAGTATCGTAAATATCTGGACTCAATTTGAAGAAAGGTCCAGGAACTCCAGAAAAAAACCAGAAGCAAAAAGGTTGCCAATCGGATGCAGCATAATGGTCATAGCGCACTATCCCTGCACCGTAACAGCATAGGCATCTCCTCGAATTTAGGCTACGGCTAGCCGCTAGCGCGCTTACTACGCGCCGTCCGCAAGGTGCAAGCTTGCAGTCCACGCGCCGGCCGCAAGGAGCACTTGCCGCGCCGCGGCAAGCACGCGGTCGGCGGGCCGTAATTTTGTGAGATGACCCTAAGAGGATACAGCACGAATGAGAGAATTGAAAAATAGGTATTTGTAAAATCTATTCCTGTCTTTTGCAAACCTAGAGCGTCGTGCAGAGTGCGATAGAGACAGATGCAAATCGGACCGAAATTACCTATCAGAAGTACACCAAATCGACGTTTCGTAGTCCCCTGATCCTAGTTCGAAAAGTTGACCGATTTAGTTACTTTTTTCGTTAAAAATTAAAGAAGGACTGCGATACTTACTTCAGCTATGTTTCTTCAGTCTTACGATACGGTCCAATCATATGGGGCGACTCAGTGGATGTGCAGAGAGCACAGAAAAAGTATATTCGAGCGATCTGTGGAGCCGACTACTTGGCCCACTGTAAGCCACTGTTTAAAAGACTAAAAATTCTGCCTTTGCCCTGTCAATACATTTTAGATATTTGTATGTTTGCAAAGAAATTTCCACGTTATTTTCTCTTGAGCGACAATGTGACTGGTAAAAAGAACAGCAGAGACCCGCATAAACTATTAATACCACAACAAAAATTTACGTTGCCCAGCAAAAATGTGTACTGCAATTTCGACGACACGATTGGCGTAGTGTGCAGTAGCACGGTTTCTCGCCTCGATTTCCGTAGTGTCCCGGGTTCGATTCCCGGTTGGGTCAATTCAGGAAACGATCTTTTCTGAATTATTGACTCGGGTCTGGGTGTGCTGGGAGACGCCCCTAGCTTATTTCCTTGTGTGGTACCTCGTAACATAGGGATTTAATAATCCCTACTTCGAGACCATTACAAGAGGTGTGTTTTCTGGCGCATATTTATATTTATTTATTTATAATGCTATAAGAATTTATAATAAGTTGCCAACTGACATTAAAGCATTAGACGTAAATAAATTCAAATATGTAATGACTAAATGGTTGATTCAAAAATGTTTTTATTATTGCAAAGAGTATCTTGAAATGAAATTGAATAGTAATAGGACGACCTAAGAGGTTATACTAATGAAAATAATAATTGTAAATTTTAATAATGTTATACTTTAATTTATATTTCTACGCCAGTGATGGCAGGATATGTGCACTAACCAATGACTTATGATCCATGTACTAACCATATTCTTAGAAATAAATGATTTTTTTTTGCTTTGAACGTGTTCCTATGTTTTCCTTTTTTTTTTTTAATAAACTAGTCAAAATAGTTTTCTGGATGTTAAACACAGCGAAAAATCGGGCCTTTTTTTTAGATTTTTGAAGGTTCATATCTTTTATAATGATAAATTTATTAAAAAAAGGAAAACATAAATACATAATATTGGCAATATTATTTTTGGGAAAATCTCATTCGTCTACTAGCAATATCCAGGGTGAAAACAGAGGACTACGTGTGTATCTACGTATGCAAAACGGCGCTTCTGTATCCTCTTAAAAGCTGTGTGAGCTTGTTTTTACTTCTGAAAGTGGGTTTTCTACATAATAAAGTAGAAAACTCACTTAGGAATCGTTCAAATGTATGGGGATGACATAAGCTGTCACTGGCGCTTATGTCATCTCCATACAATTGAACGATTTCTATTGTAGAAATCGTCGTGGCGTGTTGCTCTTGGCTAGGCCCCCAGAAGTAACACTTCATAATTTACAAATGTATTTTTGTTCTATCAAACGAGTATTTTCAAATACTTCCGCAACCATTGAAAAATTTAGGATTAAAAAAAATATATCATTACACGGGTCGTAAATTATACTCATTAGCTACTTCTGTACAAACTTGCATTTAAATCATTTGATCACCTTAAGTCAGAAAAAACCCTTCCTATAGAGCCAGATACCAGCCCTGCACCATGACCCGAAAAATTGACGGCACCATAACCACGCTTGCCAAGCTAAAACTTAACGGTATTAATGAGATAGTTATTTCAGATACGCAGACAGATACGCCGAAATTCTTCAAGTCATACAAAGGTTACCAAAATCTGATATATAAAGGTCATCAATTTTCATTAACAAATTCCTGCCAGACTGACAGCCGCCGTCGGAGGTGGGAGTGCACTAAGAAACGCTACAGGAACTGCAAGGTTACCGCAGTAACTTTCGGAAACCAAGTATTGACCATCAAACATGAACACACACATCCTTAAAATCCTAGTTACAGAAGATTGTAGAGCTTGTCTAATCTGAATGACGCGCCCATCCACTGTATTCCTGCACGAATACGAATTTTAAATATGGTCTCAATAGGTACATATAAACAAGCCATATAAATCAAATCAAAAAAGTGGTGGTAAGAAAGTCATTTCAAATTAGTCAAAACTACCCAATGAATAAAATAAAATAAAAATAAGCGCCAGGCAACACACCACTTGTCATGATCTCGAAGTAGGGATAAATAATCCCTTTGTAACGAGGTACACTCAACAACTCAAGGAATCCAAGCCTCCAATGCCAAGGGGCATCTCCCAGCAAACCCCGACCCGCGTCAGTTCATTGTTTGATATATTTTGTTGTATAACAAGGAAACATTCAATAAGATTTATCAAAACACATAAGATAATTGCTGTTATTCAGAATTATAAAAGACGGATGCGTTTTAATGGTGTCTTTTGATTGGACCTTTTGTACAAACGTTTCTAAGCCCAATGATGGCAGTCGATGAAAAGTAAATAACGGTACTACCTTAAACTATTTCTTTCAGTGTGGTATAGTTACTCGGATCATGGATCGTGTGGTCGCGAGGTCAAATCTGGCCAGAACCAAACTTTGTATACGTTGTTAAATTTCCGACTAACTCTCCGGTGATGGAAATCAACCCGCCCACCACCTACCACGTTAAGTTCTACCGTACCGTTGGTGAACTGGTTGCTTCTGAGTGTTCCGTTCACCATGACGGCAACAGTCACTTGCCTCTGACTACCCCGTTTAGGATATAGTCGTGATGTTGGTATGTTATGTTAATACACCGTTCTTCCAGATAAGGGCATATTCGTCAAGACGAAGAGAGGCAACAAGAACTTGATATACCAAGGTCACAAGTTCACATTAATAAAAGGTGGCTCCAAAAGTGAGAATGGTGATAAACGGCTGAGATGGAAATGTACGAAGCAGCGGAACCGAAAATGCAAAGCCACAGTCTTCACTTATGACGGCCAGCTCATGCTGATGAACGCGCATACACATCCGCCTGAGAACCAATGACTCAGTCAACACTTCCTGGTGGTCACTTTACCCTGGACCCTGGTCATCTATTTCAGTGGGAAATTTTAAGCCTAGGGGTTAAGCACTCCAACTCGGATCGCGGATCGTGTGGTCCCGATTTCAAATCTGGCCAGAACCAAAATCTTTGTGTTCTTTGTTTAATTTCCGACTACCTCTGTGATGGAAAACACCGATAAAAAAACCATATCAACCCGGATAGCGGCCACCACTTACCAAGTGGGCTCCTGAATGTTCCGTTCACCATGACGGCAACAGTCACTGGCCTCTGACTACCCCGTTTGGGATAAAGTCGTGATGGTATGTTATGTGATGTTTATGTTAAATTTTAAGCTCAATACAGTAATGCAAGCGTGCTCTCTGTATGTCTACCATAAGCTTACACCATGACGGCCGCTAGCGATCGCGTTGACCGCGCTAACATTTTTGTATGGGATTTCGTGACAGCGCCCCTAGTGATCATAAATGGCATACTTTCTGAAGTCAACTATCGTAGTTGACGTGGCAGAAACTCGTGGTAGACAAACTGGACTGAGTAAATAAACGGAAGCGAGACCAATGCTTCAACAAACGCGCCGTATCAGGTACACTGCTGCGCGTAAGTGCGTAAGCACTGGAGGCATCGTTGCGAATCAATATTGATGAATTGTGTTTTAGTGTAATAATAATTTATATTTTTAGCAAGAACATAAGCTGTACATTCCAATTTTTTTCTTCTTTAGCACTATTGCAGTGATGCACAGACAGATACTAAATATTTATGTTATTGAAGTAATTATGTCAAAGTTTAAAATGTTCGAATGAGCCTTTACCCTATTTTTCTTGTATCAAGTAAAATGTATCAAGATAAAGTTATTTAAGTATTTAATGGCAGGATGGGTAATAGGTAGTCTTTAATATATTACATCAGTATCAGAAGTAACAACGTAGAATCGTCGTTAACTTCCAAAATCGGATTACTTATTTGAACATTTCCTAACGTCCGTTGCTTCTGACCTACAAATCTACACAGTGAAAATTAAAAGGGGGAGTTTAGGGGTTGTAGCCTTTGAGATAAATCTTTTACTTTAATTTTCTAGACAGGAATTGATATTTTATTCGAATTACAAGCGAGCAAAAAAATAACTGTACCTAAGTACATTTTAAGCATTCTGCATGCTTGATTACCACCGTGAGGTATTAAAATGCAACAATAAGGTATCATAGTCATACCAACTGTCAATTTTAAAGTTTAAAAAATGTTAATAATAAATTACTATGTAAAATCCATTGTTTCTTTTCACGTAGATATCATTTGCAATTTCAAACAATTCCATTAATGAGGTTTGGCTTGATCACTACGCCTACCAAATGCGGGGTGCTGATTGCCAACTCGGTCTACGATCCGAAAAAAAGGGTAATTAATATGTAGCCCGATCTGAGATAAGATACTGGGTCTTCTGAACCTTGGGCCGAGCGCTCTAACAACTAAATTTTGAAAAGCTGATAATGAAGCTACAGTTCCACATGCTATTTTATGAGCATACTCTAAATGAGCATGCTCATGACCAATGCTTCGATACACATGCTTCTAAGTAGCAATTTCTCAATAGTATCATGCTTTCGTACTAGTAATGAGCATGATTAACTGTAGCTTTGAAACAGCTGATGAAGAAGGTACCTAAACCTCTATTTAGTTGAACCTCAAACTCAAATAGACAGTGCTAGGAATTGTGGAGGCTACGTCAAGCTGTGGACTGCTATAGCGAAAGCAAGCTCATACTAAATTCGACTTTATAAACAGTAATGTATTCATCAAAGTCCATTAAGTTTTCTGTGAACTGATAGGCGATCCAAAAGTATTCCAATGTCGATTCAGCATATTTGACGGCGCAAGCGCACCTCGGTACAAAGACTTGTCAGTCAGTATTCGCTCACGTTACACCGCCGCGGGACTACCTATTAGTTTTAAAAATATCTCTGGAATGAAAAATAATAATTTAATTAATGAGACTCAGTGAATTGTGAGTTAGTGAATGGTGATAAATTGTTAGCCTTAATAAAAGTAGTGCGAGCACTATTGAGTGAAATTTGTATCGCTTACGGATCGTTAGTACAGTAGGAAGGCAAAGGGACAAAAACTTAAAATGAAAGGTTAGTTTTTAATATTATATCATCTTACTCACTCGATGCTGTTTTGATGAATAAAATGTCTGTTATTCGACATTATTAGTACATCGGTGTGGAATTATAAAATTCAAGTCATACCTAGCCTCACCAATTTACGTCTAACATTTTAAATTAAGGTTTCTTTGAGATAGGATAGCTAATTTTGACAATTTATTCACTAGAGAAATCCATAATATGTATTGTGTTTTTATTTCTATAATATTCAAAATGGGTTTGCGTTTGGCCTCAGTCTCGCGTTTGGCCTGGTGGTAAGCGATGACGAGGCCGATGGTGGCGCACGCTAACCCAAAAAATGCCCATTCACTCTGGCCTTGCAGACACTGGTTGTAAGTATCCGGAAACACAGACGCAGGGAGAGCGTTCCACACCTCGGTGCGGACCAGAAAAGGCTCAGCAAACCGTTGGGTGCGGATTGCTGGCAAGTCTACCTTAAGGGGGTGGGAGCCCTCTCGGCCTCTATGTTCAGATATAAAAACATACCGACTATTCACAAATTACAGAGATATTATGGCACTTCTTTTGACCCGATTTGTAAGTATCTACACTGAAATATCATTTTTCTACAGATGATCCAATATTCGAGATATCCAGCAGAGGCTATCCCAACGTGATATACGAAGGGCACAGGTTCACTCTCCTATACACCGGCAAGACCCGCAAGAGGTGGCAGTGCACCATGCACAGCAAGAAGCGCTGCCCCGTGACCATCATCACCTCGGAGAACGAAATCATCAGCATCAGGAACGAGCATTCACATCCACCCACCCAGTTCAAGTAAGACTTCTGAATCGCTCCCACTGTAGGAGGTAATCTCTCGGCGTTTATAAAAAGTATTTGAGTAGTAGGTATCCTAAATCGATGTGCGATTTAGCCCCAAATTCAAAAAAAATGATCAAATTTACTTACTTAATTGTTAAATAACCCAATGTTTCCTCTTAAATTCAGCTCATCAGTCATAATCATTCCGAGACAAAGTGTCATGTGTTTAATAGTTTTGTGACAATTTTTGGTAAGTATATGTATTGATATGAATATTCAATGTGTATGTAAGTATATGTTAGCTATATATTTATTTTATATATAAATAGGTATATATTTTATGTAAGTTGACTGTTTCTTTTTATATTAATAACTCTTGATTTTACAAAACCCCGCCGTAAAGAATTCTGCTTCGTCTAGTGGTTGACTGGTAGAGAATGCCTTAAGGCATTAAGTCCGCCAATTATACTTTTTCGTGCAATAAAGTATAAATAAATAAATAAAATTAAATTTAAGAGGATACAGAAACGCCTTTTTTCCATGCAAACGTAGTGCCCTGTTTCCTCCCTGGATATATTTAAAATATCTTTTGCCACTATTGGCATGTCCCTATGTTTTCCTTTTTATTATAAATTGATTATTAAAAGACATGAACTATGTACTTTCAAAAATCAAAAAATTTAGCAGATTTTCCGCGTTGTTCAAATTTCCAGAAAACTAATTTGACTGGTTTATACAGGGTGGCCCAAAAGGTGACACTAAAAATTTTTTTTTGGATTCCTGACATCTAGGGGTACTTGGAAATACCCCATGTATGTTCCGCGATTTTTAGTAGTTTTCGAGTTCTGATTTTTTCTTTTAATTTTGAGAATTTTAGACTTTACCTACTTGAATATTTTTTTTTCTCGCAAATTATGCATCTTTTTTTTAATTTTTTTTTGTAGCATAGTCCTCATGCCTTGCACTTTCACACATAAAATACCGAGCCTCCTGCCATTAATTTAAGTTACAAAACTATCGATCGAAACTAAAAAATTAAGGTGAAAGCGAGTCACAGTTAAATTTTCAACTTAAAATAAAAAATAAAAAAAAGAAGTTCCATGACTTCTGAGTAATTTTAAAAACTTTGCAAGACCCTAAGCTTCAATTATAATAAAAAATAAGTGGTGCTCAATAGGCCTTTTTTAGCAGAAATCTGCCTTTAAATGTACAAAGGTGGAATTTTCTAAGTTTTTCTATTGGCTATTTTGTCAACCGCAAGATTATTCTGACCAAAATTAACATTTTTTTTTTTTTTTTAATAAATAAATAAATAAATAAATATCCCTGGACATTATTCCACACAGCGCCATCTAGCCCCAAAGTAAGCTAATTAAAGCTTGTGTTATGGGATACTAGACAACGGATAAACATACTTAAATACATTTTCTTTTGTAAATACATACTTATTATACATAGGAGACACCCAGACCAGTACAAACAGACATGTTCATGATACCGTCAATTGAATAAATAATTAAAACAATATTTTTATTATGTTATTACACAGTGGTAACATCGATTTTGTTAATAGTTATTTTGGTTATTTCAAGGATCATTAATTATTGACAATGAATAAAACAATACTACAAATTTAACTATTGAATTTATTTCACAATAAGTTCTCGAAATGTCTCCCTCCCGCAGTAATGCATAACCTATGTGCCACTATGCAAGAGAGTTACGGGAGTACCTGAACCAGAAATTCCCGGGGCGGTGGATTGGGCGTGGCGGTCCGATTCCTTGGCCACCACGTTCACCAGATTTAAACCCCATTGATTTTTTTCTCTAGGGTTATTACAAAGAGATGGTCTATGCAAGTGAAACAAACACCGAAGCAGAGCTGCGAGAAAAACTGAGACAAGCAGAAATTTAAATTAAAGAAAATACTGGTGCTTTCCAAAATTTAAAACATTTTTTTTTAAGGCGTTGTAGGTTATGCATTACTGCAGGAGGGAGACATTTCGAGAACTTATTGTGAAATAAATGTAATAGTTAAATTTGTAGTATTGTTTTATTCGTTGTCAATAATTAATGATCCTTGAAATAACCAAAATAACTATTAACAAAATCGATGTTACCACTGTGTAATAACATAATAAAAATATTGTTTTAATTATTTATTCAATAGACGGTATCATCGTAATGTTAATTTTGGTCAGAATAATCTTGCGGTTGACAAAATAGCCAATAGAAAAACTTAGAAAATTCCACCTTTGTACATTTAAAGGCAGATTTCTGCTAAAAAAGGCCTATTGAGCACCACTTATTTTTTATTATAATTGAAGCTTAGGGTCTTGCGAAGTTTTTAAAATTACTTAGAAGTCATGGAACTTCATTTTTTTATTTTTTATTTTAAGTTGAAAATTTAACTGTGACTCGCTTTCACTTTAATTTTTTAGTTTCGATCGATAGTTTTGTAACTTACATTAATGGCAGGAAGCTCGGTATTTTATGTGTGAAAGTGCAAGGCATGAGGACTATGCTACAAAAAAAAATTAAAAAAAAGATGCATAATTTCCGAGAAAAAAAATATTCAAGTAGGTAAAGTCTAAAATTCTCAAAATTAAAAGAAAAAATCAGAACGCGAAAACTACTAAAAATCGCGGAACATACATGGGGTATTTCCAAGTACCCCTAGATGTCAGGAATCCAAAAAAAAATTTTTAGTGTCACCTTTTGGGCCACCCTGTATAAAAAAAAGAAAACATAGAAACATGGCCAAAGTATTTTTTAATGAAAAAAATAACTAAATCGGTCAACTTTTCGAAAAAAACACAGGAGAAAACGAGACGTTGATTTTGTGGCCTTTTGATAGGTAATTTCGATCCGAGTTGCAGTCTCTCTCTCGCACTCTCACACTCGTTAGCAAGAGGCAGCAATAGATTTTACTAATATCTATTGTTTCAATGTCTCACCCGTGCTGTGTCCTCTTAAGCGCCCTTCAAATTGATCGATTCAAGATTCAGGCGTTAAGAGTCTGAGAACAACAACTGCCCCTGCACAGAGGATTCTGCAATGTACATTTAGTGTTTAATTTGAAGAAAGATAAAAAAAAGTTAAAAAATTATAATTTGAAAAAAGAAAAGTATTTTTTTTGATTTAATCTAACTCTATATCCAAATAGAGAGTTAGATTAAATTGAATAGCGGAAGATACGGCACGTAATTCAAATTGACAACCAAAAACGGGGGACCATAACGTAAGCTAGACAGGCGTGCGTCCTGTCAATCGTATATTGCGACGAGTGAAATTAGGCGACGGGGGCCTGATTTAAGCGGTCCACGCACGCGAGTCACCTATCTTCCATTTTGATTTAATCTAAGAATAGAGTGGTATTATATTATACGTAATATAATAATATATTTTGATAAACATATTTATTGAAATAATTTCATTCAATCAGATAGTCTAAGAATCTTTTTTTAGGCTGCGCCTTAAATTATACACTTGAAAGTTTGAAACCATCATTTAACGTGAGGAGGTGAAACTTGCCAACTAACATTGGGTAGTTGGTATGGTTTTCGAACCAATGTTCGAAATACTAAGTTCACCAAAATTGAGAAAAATATATAAAAATCTGAACGGTAAGCTAAAAAATAATCCACCAATAACATCACTTTTCCAGACAAAGGTATACCAGGTGATAGTCAAAAGACTTACAAAAACGATTTGGCTTACCGAATGTAATGTTGAAAACATATAAGATAAAACTGAAATCTATTTTATCCCCCTTTATTTCAAGGTCACCGTACAAATCAGTCTATTAAAAAAGTTTTTTTGCATGAAAACCTTCAAATAAAAGTAAATTGAAAAAATTAATTTTCACTTACATAGTTACTACATCGGCGACGGTTTCTAGCCTTGACTTACGCAGTGTAGTGTCCCGGGTTCGATCCCCTGTCGAGCCAATTTAGAAGACGATATCTTTTAAATCGACTCGGGTCCGGGTGTGCTGGGAGACGCCCCTAGCCTAATTTCTTTGTCTGGTTTTTCTTTTGACCCGATTTAAAACTGAAATATAATTTTTCTACAGATAACCCAATATTCGAGATATCCAGCAGAGGCTATCCCAACGTGATATACGAAGGGCACAGGTTCTCTCTCCTATACACCGGCAAGACCCGTAAGCGGTGGCAGTGCACCATGCACAGCAAGAGGAACTGCCCCGTGACCATCATCACCACGGAGAACGAAATCATCAGCATCAGGAACGAGCATTCACATCCACCCACCCAGTTCAAGTCAGACTTCTGAACCGCTCCCACTGTAGGAGGTAATCTCTTGGCGTTTATACAAAGTATTCCAGTAGTGTATTCGGCATCCTAAATCGAAGTGCGATTTAGCCCCGAATTCAAATAAAAATCAAGTTAAAGAGGATACAGAAGCGCCGTTTTTCCATACAAATGTAGTCCCCTGTTTCCTTCCTGGATATATACTTAAAAAATATATTTTATATAAAAAATATATTGCAACTATTGGCAGGGACATGCCAAT
Source organism: Udea olivalis (assembly GCA_947369235.1). Taxonomy (NCBI): domain Eukaryota; kingdom Metazoa; phylum Arthropoda; class Insecta; order Lepidoptera; family Crambidae; genus Udea; species Udea olivalis. Next base: position 4,656,755 of record OX376349.1, on the reverse strand, counting down.
AGTGGCTTGTCAATGTTTTTCTTTTTATTATAAATTAATTATTATAAGAGATATGAACCATGAACCTTCAAAAATCAAAATAATGAGCAGATTTTCCGCTGTGTTCAAACGTCCAGAAAACTAATTTGACTAGTTTATATAAAAAAAGAAAACAAACATGGCCAAAGTAATTTTTATTTTTTTAATGAGAAAAATAACTACATCGGTTACAACTTTTCGAAAAGGACTTAGGGGAAAACGAAACGTCGATTTTGTGTATCGTCGATGTTAATTGTCTCTCCATCGCACTATGCTGGGGGCTTGGGGTTAGCAAGAGGCAGCAAGGAGTTCACTAATACCTACTTTTTAATTGTCTCGCCCGTGCTATGTTCTCCCAAGCACCGTTCAAATTGATGCTCTCCTGTCGCAAGTCTGGTGTCGACTTGTCAAGTTCTACTTAAATTTTATTGTCGATTCAAGATTCAGGTGTTAAGAGTCTGAGAAAAACAACTGGCTCTGCACAAAGGATTCTGCAATGTACATTTAGTATTTAATTTGAAGGAAGATAGCTATCTATTGGTTTTAGAGTTAGATTAAATCAGATAGCAGAAGATACGGCACGTCCTTCAAATTGACAATTAAAAACGGGGGACCATACCGTAAGCTAGACAGGCGTGCGTCAGAGTAAAGTCCTGGCAATCGTCTCTTTGCGACGAGTGAAATTAGGCGACGGGGGGCTGATTTAAGCGGTCCACGCGCTAAAGGCGAGTCACCTATCTTTCATTTTGATTTAATCTAAGGATATAGATTAAATATTATATTATAATAAAATATATTTTTTGGATAAACATATTTATTGCAACTATTTGATTCGATCAGATAGTCTCAGGATTTTTTTTTTATGCTACGCCATAGATGTTTCACTTGAAAGTCTTGAAAGCATCATTCAACGTGAGGAGGTGAACCATACCAACTAACATTGGTTAGTGACGCCCCAAGCCTAATTCCTTGTCTGGTACCTCGTAACAGAGGAATATTTATATAGTCATAAATATGCGCCAAACATATTTATTTTATTTATTACTAACTGAGTATGCTATATCGTTTTTGTGAGTCTTTTGATAATCTCCCGGTAGGTATGAAGTAAATTATCTGACCCAATTCTATACTAAGCCTGTATAAAACGGGCAGGGGTGTCAGAGACTGATAAACATACTTTAAAATTTAAAAAAACATACATACTTAAATATCTATTTAAGTATGTATGTTTTTGAGACACAACAAACACAATTGTCATGGGTGGGGATCGAACCCACGACCTCCTGCGCTAAAGGCAGGATCGCTATCATTGCGCCAACGGTTGACATTAACAACCTACAAAATGTGTCTATTAACACATCCAATGCTCTTTTAAGTAGTCATGTTTTTTCACAGATAGTATCTTGCAAGGCAAATTGTATTTTGAAGAGATTAAACAGATTTAAACATCATGTAGTTTTTTAATAAATTAATTCAAATTAGAACCGAAATGACACTACATTATTTTATCATTCCTCTGTCCAAGAACTTAATTGAAAAATGACGAATTCCCATCAATAAATAAAATAAAATACGTTCATTTAGGACAACAAATTATAAAGGCTTACAAAAAGCTTAAAGCGCTATCGTGACGTAACTTTTAGGATTTATTTTTCATCCTAAGAGGGACTTATCTATTAAAACATATATATAATATCTCTGGTTTTTCCGCCCCCCGTAATCAGGGTTGTCGCTTTTTTGCAGCTGGTCCAATATTCAAGGTTTCGAGCAAAGGCCACTTGAATCTACTATACCAGGGGTACAAGTTCTACTTGCATTATGAAAGCAAGGGTGGAGGCAAGAAGCAGTGGAAATGCTGTCGTCATACCAGCTCCAGTTGTCGGGCGACGGTGTCCACAATAGGGACTGAAGTGATAACAGTCAAATACGAACACTCACATCGTACTTAAGATATAGATTTTTTTATATTGCCCGTCAAGATGACCTCATTCCACCTGATGGAAAGTGGTCGTGAGGTCCAGATATGAGGCTGATAAGCCCAGTCATGCAAATGAATCACTGGGCTGGCCATTCTCTCTTTTTATTTTGAGCATTTAACAATGCACTATTTTCTACACAAAGGTAGAAACTAGAAAAATTCGATCTGATCCTAGGGACTCAAGCGGGAGTCGAACCCGCGACCTTACACAATCCGGGTGGCTGCTCCTCCGAGAGCTACCGAGGCCGTTAACAGACCCGGCGAATTTATCTTATGTATTATTTCACGTTGTAAGCCAATGTTTGTTTCATCAATGATTTAGACTTTAACATTCGAAAGAAATATTTTTGCAATATTTATTTTGATTTCTTGATGAAAAATTATCCTTTACAAAACTTTATAATTTTATAAAATACTATTACTCAATATCGACATTTAAAGTATTGAGACACCCCAGAGAGTAATGCAATACTCGTGTTGGGCTTGATTCGCTCTCCTATTTTAAAAAAGTTTTACTTGATTGAGTAGAATAGTACATGATTAGTACAAGCCTATATGACTAAGTGTGTAGTGTGGGTGTGTTCGTGTGTGTGTGTCTGTGATGTGTGTGTGTGTGTGTGTGTGTGTGTGTGCTTGCGTGTGTGTGTGTGTGTGTGTGTGTGTGTGTGTGTCAATTTAAGTTACTCTTGCCAAAAGGTTTTCTGTTGTTTCGAAATCTAATGTGTTAAGCCAGTCCTCTAATTGTCCTTCACATTCGTATTTTGTTTTGCAATAGATGTTTATTTTTTTGTTTACTGTATTATATAGTATTGAAGAACGTATAGAATATACTTTTTTCTACACCGGTTTTTTCCAAGTCTAGTGTTAGTCTAACAAATTATTTATTTAATCAATTAATTAGTGAGTTTTTTTCTGGTAATGTTTGGCTTAATGGCTGTTATTAAGCAGATATTCCTTGTAGTTTTCTTTGTTATAAGCTTTTAACTTGTTATTAACGGTAAAATTTGCTTCACTTTGCAGAAATCCTCGTATTCACGCAATCGAGTGAAGGCGTGAGAATGCTCATTTACGAGGGGTATGAGTTTGAAATGACCTATAGAAATAGAGGTAAAGATCCCTCATTTTTGTGGCAATGTACTCAGCTGGACAGGCACCGTTGCCGAGCCACCGTACTCACCATGGGGGATAGTATAGTCAAAGCTTCTTGTAAACATAGTCATTAAAAAAACTATTTGTTCAAAGGACCTCACATATGAGGGCGGCATTGATAAATCTTGAAAAATCAAAAACTGAACTAACTAAAACTAAAACAAATGACAAATTAATAAAATAAATACACAATAATGGCAAAGATTTATATGTTCAACATTTGAACTTATTTTTTCATTATATCGTTTACAAGTGGCCAGTTTTAAAACTTTCAGTGTCGTGTCGTTCGTGTCGTGTCAGTAATTTAAATCCCAAAAACTGCGTAAGTATAGGCGAGGTATTTACTCGCGCAGTTTTTGGGATTCAAATTAAATTATTAATATTTTAATTTGGAATGTTTGAATGTTTTATTTTTGTTTTATTTTATTTATTTTTAAATATATTGCGTTATCCTAATTGTTATAATATTACAACAGCTGATTAAACAATGTAAATATTTATTGAAGATTTTAATTTATAGACAGCTACAATTAACAACGAGAGAAGGGAAGAACACATTCTTTGGTTAGAAGTCTATGACAAGAGCAATAGAAGGTTGTTATTCAAACTTTTGCGTTCTATTTTCCAACACGCCCCTCAAAACGCAAACCCATTGCGTGCGTGAAAGCCTGGTGCTTCGGTCGATGCAGACCCTTGGTTAGAGGGTAGACAACCATTTCTTCAGTGCTCTTGTACTGACAACATAGGCCAAAAGTCTTCCTCTAATTGTTTGAGCCAGATGGCCTCTTGAACAGCCGTGGCAAGTGACATGTATTCTGCCTCTGTACTGTACAGTGCAATAGTAGGTTGTCTTTAGGAGTACCAGCTAATGGCTGCACCCTGAAAAAGAAACATGTATCTAGTACACGACCTTCTGTCTTCATTATCCGTTGCCCAATCATCATCGCAATAGCCTACAATATTGGATTTGCTTTTCTTGAAGGTAAGCTTTTATCATTTAAAGGAACTTCATAACTTGCAAACTTATCATCTTTTGTTTCATCGTCTGTAACTGTTCCGGTTTCAATATTTTCTTCTAATAAAGGCAAGTTCAGTTTTTATTATTCGTTATTCCTTTATTATTTGTGTATTCTTCCTATTTTTTTCTTTTTATTTATTTCTCTTCCAGGTACATTATCTACCTTGTTCCTGCGTACAGCGTTCTTTAAGAAAACAAAATCTCTTCTCAGAACCGTTTTCTTAGTCTTAGCGTCTATGAAACTGTAGCCCTTGGTACAATCACTGGCACCTCCAATAGAAACATTTTTCATCGGTCCACAAACATAACTGTGAATAAGCTCTAGAAATTCAGTTGCTCGGGAGCCCTCACTCGGGAATGGTTGCCGGCTCTGTTTGCCTTTAGTACCAGTATTTAGCAACTTTACACCATCTACTTAGTCAGGTATCTTGCTCACATCTGTCAGGTTTAAAATGTCATCTTGAGATTGAGCTATCATGGCATGCATTTTTTTTTCACTAATATTTAATTTATATGTGTCATTTACTAAGCTAGCCTTTGCTACTACTTTACGATCTTGATTCAAAACTTCGCAACCTTTTTCATTAAATAACACTTTGCATCCACTTTTGATTATTTTACTTAAAGATAAAACATTAGTAGATAAGTTTGGAACATATTATACATTTTTCACCTGGATTATGTCTGTTTTACCATTATTTCCTGTGACTCCCAGTAAAATATTACCGCAACAATGAACTATCAGCCTCTTGTCTATCTATTTATATTTTCTTACAGGTGGAGCTAAGACATTGCTGAGCCATCCTCGGTGCATCGACATGTGCATGGAGGCTCCAGAGTCAATATACCAGTTCATCGAGTCATTTACAGAACATGCTGAAAACATTGCTACAAAATCAGCTCTATTTTCAGTTTCAGGGCTTCGTTCTTTGTTGTGCCAACAACTTTTACTGAGGTGTCCATATTTGTTACACGTATAACACCTTTTTTCAGTTTCAGGGCTTCGTTCTTTGTTGTGCCAACAACTTTTACTGAGGTGTCCATATTTGTTATACGTATAACACCTTGGCCGTTACTTAGGTATTTGCATCTCTGGGTTGATATTTCTTTGTGTTTGAATAAAAAGCAGTATTGTTAGATGCTTTTACTTCCTGTATCATTTTGTTTTTAACTAGATCTGCACTTATCTTTATTTCCAAACTTTCCAGGCCCATAATCATCGGCTTATACATCTCGGGTAAGCCTGACAACAGAGTACCTAACCACTCGTCATAAACATTAAAATTTATGTTTTTTAATTTATGTGCAGCTGTCATAATTTTACCAACATAATCTTCTACGGATAAACTATTTTCTAAGTTCGTGTTAATCAGCTCTCTTAGCAGCCCGACTTTTGGAGTTAATTCACTATCCTCGAAAGCTTTTGCCAAGTTCTCCCAAACCTGTTTGGCATTTTCTGCCTCTTGAATGTGAACATACAGTACGGAATCAACAAGCAAAATTAATTTTGTTTTGGCTTTGACGTCTTTTCTCAGCGATTTAGGGTCATCGGAGTATGGTGCCTTCAAAATACAATCGTATAATTCTTCATGCTGTAGATAGGCTTTCACAGCGAAACTCCAGCTTGCCCAATTATCTCGCCCTCTAATCTTTTCAATTGACATCATTGAATTATTATTTGCCATATTTATTCAGTTCTAGCTGATATTTACTGTTTCAACCGGAAAATTAAAAAACAAGTGTGCCGTATTTTGGACGGAGATTATACACGCGTTTTTGAATTTTCACTTATCACTTTAAAAACTGTTTAATCCTTTAAAATAATATAAACACTGCAGGTATGGCTGGGTCCATAACCTGTTACAATAACATGCTTACAGAAGCTGATTAATCTATGTAAATATTCATTGAAGATTTTAATTTATAGACAGTAACATTTTACAACGTTGACGCGAGAGAGAAGGGAAAAACACATTCTTTGGTTAGAAGTCTATGACAAGAGCAATAGGAGGTTGCTATTCAAACTTTTGCGTTCTATTTTCTAACACAATTTTTTATATTTTTGACATTATTACTGGATAACACAAGTAGGTGACATGAAGTCGGTAATACACCTATGACTTAATTTCAAATGAATTATCACTACGGTGAATGGAACTCTTGTTATTGGAACCCAACATGGTTGAAATCGAATCAAGACTCTGAGTTGTACTTTTAACCGTAGATCATAGCCCTTATTATTGAAACCTATGTTTTTATCTCAAGGCTACAGTAGAAACCAGATGTCGCAGTTAAGGCTCCATTGCGCAACATTTGACGCGGGACATGTTGTCCAACGTTGTTGAACAACAACACGAAACTTTTTCAGCAACGTTGTTTGTCTACACTATTGACGATCTTTTTGAGCGTTACGTGTTGCGCGTCAATTGTTGCCCAGTGGCTACGAGGCTTAACGTTAATGGTGCATAAAGTGTTAGACCGTTACATTTTCAATTTCATTCAGTGCATTCAAGATTTTTGGCAATCATTTTAACTCTGTAAATGTATTGGGGCTATATAAATTGTTTTCTTCATTTGAATTTAATATTTTTAAATAATAATTAATCTACTTATGTCAGTGCTATGTATAGCTTGCACCACTAGTAATATTTCTGTCCAGTTTCTGGTTGCTTGGTAGAGAAGTTAAATCTGCCGTTTGTACTAGTGTAAAAAAGATAAATAAATGTTGTCTCATCTCGTTTGCCGTACATAGTTTCGAAAACAAAACCGTTTTTAATCACTAAAACCGTTTAGTCGCGATGGGGTTTTCTACACTTGTCTTGATACGCTTGCTTTTTAGAACTTTCGCCTAACAATAAACAACAGTTTGAGATTTAACGGCACACAGCTGGTTTTGAAAGCTAATTGCATTTTTGGGTGCTATATTCGGCTCATACAAAAATATGGTGATTTTTTGTACTAATTATCAATGAAACTACAAGAAGATCGTACAATATAAAATGTATACATAAACTTACCTGTACAAATTTTTTAAACTTTATTTATATTTTTAATTATTTGACGGCGCACATTAATTAAAAAGAACCTCACGTTTGGAAAAGAGTGAAGCTGACTGATCTGAGTTGACAGCTGTCACTTTAGCGAAGCGTCGTACTGCTGGTGGCGCCGCGGCAATATTGGATCGACACAGTTTGACTAAGGGCCGTTGGCGCACCACGTCCGCGACGAATCGCTTGTTTCCAACGTAACCAGTGACTGTCATCCTGTAATTATGAGTTATTAACCTGCTACAAACAAGAACTAAATAGTTGTGAAGTGATTTCTCTTTCTACAAATTAAAGTTTGAATCAATTGTTCATTGAAGTTTTGCGTTCTACCCACTGACTAAAATCTTCACTTTAGTTGCTGCTACGCTAAGCCATGAGTAATCCAGATATGGGGCATCCTGACCCTACATATTTATTTGCCACTTGTTACGGTTTTTCAAAATACCTCACTATTCGAAGAAAACATACATGTTTATTCAGAGACATGCAAGCAAAATGTTTGCTACTAAATTTGACACTCAAATACTAATTTATCTATTCATGATTGGATGACGCCACTTTGATCGGGTTTTGAAATATAAATGTTTTTTTGTATGTCTCATAAATGGGATCTAAGCTTGACAAGGCAGCATGGCAGCAAATATGGGTAAGCTCGATAACATTTGAATTACAAGTCAGTGCTCAAGCACACTTTTTCCATAATTACAATGTATTCCTACTCCTTTCACTCATACATGTCAGAAATAGACAGAAGGCGGGATGTCACTAGGACACGTGTGCCATACTAAAGCTTGTCAAATTGTATGACGTGCATTAAGCAGACTTGGAATATTGTTGGGTTAGCTCCAGTGTTTTCACATAGTAATGCAAGCAAAATCTGCTTAAATAAGCATTATTTACCCTTTAATCACTAGATGGCGCTGTTTTGGTCTTTTTTTCGACATCAAAACTTATAATTAATTTATTATTACAAGAAAGATTCTCAATACTTGATTTTATTTGAGTGTTATACTTCTATTTTGTTATTTACAGTAAAACTGTTACTGATTTTTATATAAACTCAAATAAAATATTAATGTTCTCTATGGTTAGCTCCTGTATTTTATATAATTAGTTCATTTGTAATTATTTTTTCCGTAGCTCCCTTTTTCGTGGAATCGAGCAAAGGGTTCCAAAACCTAATATATGGAGGATACAAGTTCAATTTGACCAATAGGAGGAAGAAACAGTCGCCTTCCTTGCTGTGGCAGTGTACAAAGCATTCATCGTACCGGTGCCGTGCCACCGTCACTACCATGGACAACTGCATAGTCAAAACCAATAACTATCATACTCATTAATATAATATCATTATAATGGGACTACTCCCTAGAGTGCCTGGTGTGCCTTCTGGTGCGTTTTGAGCGGCGAACTCACCGTACTAGCTCAGACAGGCGCTTGCCAAGGAGCACTAAAGCTATAATTACTTATTAATATAAAAATAATAACAATGTCGATGTTTTCATTAATTAATAATTATTTTAATAAGATAAGATAATCGATCGATGATTTATTTTAATAACTACTAAGTCAGATCATTAAAAAAACTGAAATGTTTCATTTAAATTTGTAATGTCTTGCCACGGCGTTTCCTTTTTATTTTTAGTTTAAGATAGCGTTTTTGCTAAAAGTGGCCACTTTTGTTAAAAATGTTATCTAAAACTGAAACACAGAATGAACAGTTGTGGACAGGCAATATTTTTTTTAATAAATGATCTAATTTACAAATCATGAAATGAATCAACTGGTGGTGCTAGATATCACCTAAATATAGAATTTCAAAAAGGGGTTTCTAACAAATATCGTAAATAGAGCGAAAACTAAAAAAAATAGCGAAGAAAAGGCAAGGCTGTATAAAAAAAAATGAAGAAATTTAAAGCGATCCCGAGAAATATGCCATGCAGAAGGAAAAAGAGAGACTGATTTGATTTGCGATAGGAGACTGAATATTATTTTTGAAGTAAATATCTTCACACAGGTATAAAATACAAATTATTTTATTATTACATTTTTAGGTGTTTACTAATCTACGAGTAAAAAATACTAAGAAAGAAGATTTAGGTTTCCTTTAAAATTTAATTAAGACTTGTGAAGTTTGTTTTTTAAAATAAACTCAGATTTTATACAACTTACAAGATTATATTTATCATCATTAATTTTTTTTCATTATCTTATTCTCTAATTTCGTAAGCTGCAATAATTTTTCATTACCTTAGTCCCCAATTACATTACCAACTTTCAGCTATCATTACCATCAGCAATATAGCATTTCATTGGTCGTTATGTACTCATGTATTGCGTATAATCTATATATATAAAAGAAAGTCGTGTTAGTTAAACCACTTATAACTCAAAAACGGGTGAACCCATGTTCACATTAGGTCACCTAAATCTTCAAATACAGATACTAAATATTTACCTACGTCAAAGGAGAATGTTGAGATTTGAAGTGTCTGGTTTCTGGAAGGCGCTAAAGAGCAATACCAGACACAATCTTTAATTTGTATGGGATTCTGCAAAAGGGTCTCTAGTGCATAAAGTATCTCAAAATGTACAAGTGGCTGTTGATAACAAGTTTGTACTCGTAGAAATAAAAGCCTTTTCACACTATTATTGCAGCAGTGGCGTACACACCGCGATAATATCGCCGCGATTTCTTAATGAAGTAGATGAAGTGCTATTGTGAAAACGCTGATCGGTTTCTATCAGAAAATTACTCCAAAAAATAATGCTAAAATAAATTTTGTTTCTCACGATTGTATTTCTTTCACAGAATTCTCAGCCGCCATGTTCGTGGAATCAAGCAAAGGCGTCAGAAACTTAATATACGCGGGGTACAAGTTCAATATGAACCACACGAAGACCGTAGGCCATCGGAGGTGGTCGCAAGGAGCCTCCCTGTTGTGGCAATGCACCAAGCACTACAGCAGCCGCTGCCGGGCAACCCTGGTGACAGTGGGCGATCAGATCATCAAAGTCAACAACAGTCATACGCATTGAACGATTTGCTAACTCAACGTGAAGAAATCGATTAACAACAATGTGTGGTTGTATAGTGAGAATCTACGCAATAGCCCTTCTGGGGCTCCGGAAAGATTGGGCGAAATGTATCAGAATCTAAATACGAGTGATACAGATTTTAAATGATTAAATGGCAGATCTTAAATCGAATGGCATAAATCAACTTTTTACATTTCTTTCAAATAATCAATATGATTCAAATCAAAAACCAAATAAACTAGATGTCTTTATGCAAGAATACTTTAATAACTATTTTTTTAACTCAGCCTGTATCGTCCGACTGCTGGTCTCGCCCTAATAATCAATATTTGTTAATAATGAGAAAAAATAATATCATAAATCAATAAACAAGCATGATGTGACTTTACCGCTTATCTATACTCCTTTCATTATAGCATAAGACAGAAGTAAAAAAGGTTCTTTAGGGTACACTTTGTGGTAAAAGTACAATAAAAATTATTACTTTTAAGATTTATGCCGAATTTGTTAACATATACTTAAATAGCAGCTATCACACTTAATTGTTCTCATTGTAAAGTAACTTCATAATTTATGAGGCTTTTGCTTAAATAAATTATTTTGTCTTGCATCAAAACTATGTATATTGTCGATGTAAAAACCTAAAAGAAGCAAGGGTTTTCATCCGAACACATTTTTACCGTCACTATATTAGCTCTACCAAATCTAAAATGTTACATAATCCCATCATACCTTTTGTGCGAAAGGGGTTTTCAATTTTGCCAGGTTATACTCTGGTATATCATTGTCATGGCAACGTCAAATGCAAATTGTCATTAATTTTAGCACTCCTGCTTCTTAATACTAATGTTATATTGAATGAAGTATAGGCAGGTATGTCAAAATATTAAAAGATAAATAATACGATGTTCCTAACTCAACAGCCTTTTTTTAAAACCATTCAGTGCACGCAACCCCTGGAATGCAAGTCTGATCCTCGATGACCTTTATTCAATTATATGTATCCATCAACTTGTTTTATTAAGAAACAGGGGCCGGCTTGTAAAAACAGTACCGCAAATTCTCCGAAAATGCGGATTCTATAGAGAACCTTGTCAATTAGGAATACTCCTTGGTAAAAGTTGGTAGCCAAAGCTACTAGTGTCCCACTTCGTTTTCCCAAACCTTTTTTTAAAGACTGTCATTTGATAACAATCGCACTTGATGGTAAGTGACGATGTAGTCTATGATGGTACATGGCTGCCTATTCACTCTTGTCTTAAAGATACCCATACCAAGAAACATACCATCATACATGTATCTTGTATACCTTCCATCATACCTCATACCTTCGAAGTTCCACTCCTTTTCTGTTCGCATTATAAAAGAATCGGCGAAACGCTTCGTGTCGATAGCTGGAATACCCACAACGTGAGGGTGGAAAGCCAATGTACGTTTAGGGCTGCGCTCCGATGGTAAAAAGGTGGCGGCGGAACCAACACGTGCAGCTCGCTCGCACACTCTCCGTAATAGATTTTATAAAAAACCGAGAGGCTGGCAACTTTGCGCCGGTGTTCAAGATCCTGCAGCCACGCTTGCGACACGCAATTCCACACATAGAAGTGCAATAAATATTTGAATTTGAATTCCACTGAGTACAGAGCAGCTAGCTGCTACTTAGCTGAAGTATGGAAGTAACTGAGATAGGTCGGTAGTTGTTAGGGTCAGCGCGACTTCCTTTCTTAGGCACTGATTGGAAGTTTGCTATCTTCCAGGTTGAAGGGACTTTCTCAGTCCCGAGAGATAAGCAGAACAAGCGCATGAATATTGTAGACAGCTCAAAAGCGAAGGTGTTAATGATGGTGGCTGTTTAGCTGCAGTGCACAAATGCGAGCTCTCAGAAAACAGTGAAGTAAGAAGATTTTCTTTGTAGCTAGCAGCATAAGCAAGTGAGCCGTTAGACTTCACCAGCGGTGGCAAGGAAGGGCGACTGAAGTTGGCCTCGTCCAATTACACCAAATTATATAAAAAAGAAGTTAGAGCCGTGGTAATCGTTATTTAGTTATTTATGAACATTTTTTCAATCCAACTGAAAATTTACAAAAACTATACATTAGTACGTTGATACTCGTATGTTTCAGTTCACTATCCTTCAGGCCTCGCGTCCTATCCTTAGCTTGACGCATTCACTTTCTGCATGCGACCCTTAGCTAGTCGTGAATTATCTGGCTCACGCCCGAAACCAGATACGATAATCAAAGTTGAGCAAACCTCAATACATACATACCTGTCCCTTTCCTTTCACATCTACTGACATAACGATGCGACAGCATTAATTTAAAGAGCACTCAACTCTTAACTGTCTGGATTGGGGCGAAGGTAGGTATAGACTCGAGCATTTCATTGTATTGTAACATTTTTACGTATGGCAAAATATAGGTAAATGCTGAGTTTTCTAAAACCATTTCCATGTAATGTAACGTTCTTGTAAATGGTCGACGTTGTGTTTGACGTAATACTCATCGCAAGTGAGCATATTCCTGTAACATTTTTGAGTGCACTCCATAAATAAGAATATGTACTGATGTATAAATAGCCGTCCCCCGCGCTCGTGTGTTTGCTCGATAAAATGTTACACCACACCGCTCGTTTGTTTTTAAAATCAAGTTGTAACAAAACATCGAGCGTCATGTTCGCAATTAGGTTCGAGTAAATTTGAAAACGACGAATGTTCTGTTACAAGGAAATGTTCTTTTCTATCGGCACCTTTCGAGTCCTACATAACGTTTGCTGACGGACCACAGCACTTGAGAGGACACAGCACGGGCGAGAGAATTGAAAAGAAGGAGACATGGTAGGAATGGATAGTGGCAATAGATTTTTTGAAAAAAAATATTCCTCCACTAGCAATATTCAGGGAGGAAACAAGGGACTACGTCTAAGATATCCGAGTGACTTCATCAATCACTTTATTTTAGAAACTGCATTTATTTTCAGTTTTTTCTCGTCTAATATGTTTTTATTATTTTACAGATGTGCCCTTATTCGTGGAATCAGTAAAAGGCTTCAAGAACCTCATATACATGGGGCACAAGTTCAGCCTCATCAATAGGAAACGGAGCCAAGGACACTCTCTGTTGTGGCAATGCACTAAACACTATAGCTGTCGCTGCCGCGCGAGCGTCGTCACTATAGGTGAAAATGTCGTCAAAGTCAACAACTTTCATACCCACCGTTAAATATTTCACTAAAACAGTATTCTTAACGGGATACGCCAAAACTCCGGATCGCACGCGCGAGTTTTAGTTTTAAGGCTATGCTTTCCCAAGATTGTCAATATTAGATCGACTTTGTTTGAAGATGGGTACTGTCTTTAACTAAGGCGACAACTTTTCCAAAACACGATATAGCATAATTACACCGATAAAATAAACACAAAGAAGTACGTCGACGATTTTTTTATTTAACTCTCAAATATTCATTATTAACATTTTGCACTTGAAAAACATACATATACTCGTAGAGGTCTTTGTATATTCTAGGTCGACAACTTTTGAAACTTTTTAGTTTGTAATGTTTAATTCATTATAAATTCATTACACGAAAACAGAAGGAAGCCGCGGCGTTATTCCGTTCGCGCAGTACTAATCAGTGGCCCACCGAATGCTCTATCGGACGGCGCGCTAAATCCGCCAACAAGGTTCGGCTTTCATCCGCACGCAGGGTTCCCACTCCCTCCGCTAACCCGCCCTCGCTCGCGTCCAAGCGTGGGGTCGGGGGGAGAGAGGCAATCCCGCATCCGTCATGAGACCCGCACTTTGTTAATTTATTAAGGGTAACAACTATACTGGCAAACTAGATATCAACTTGGGAAAGGCCAACCTTTCGGTAGACGGGCGACTGCTCCAACAATTGGAAAAAATTGAGGCTGACATGTATATTTTAAATATAAATGGGTTTTTGTTTGGACTCAGTTTCGAGTGTTAAGCGCTGCCGAAGCTGATGGTGGAACATGTTTACTCAGATAATAGCAATTCAGTCTTCCCTCGAAGACAGCCCAGTTTGTACGTATCCGGTAACACAGCCAGTACGTCTACCACGAGTTGACAATTAAATTTTACGTTATCGTTCGCGTAAAAAAAATGTATTTGGATGACACATGACATGACATGACAATGTCAAATCCCAATACATTTTTTTACGCGAGCGATAATGTAAAATTTAATTGTCAACTCGTGGTAGACGTACAGGATAGGGATCCGCTCCCTAGTAGACTAGAAAGGACGCAACAAACCGTTTCAAAGTCAATCGTTTATTGAAACATTACATAATTAGCCGTTGAGTGCGGATTGCCAGAAAGTCGACGACATGGGGGTGGTAAAAATTGGAAGCCCTCTCAACCTGTCTACTTCGATAGAGAGCCGACTTAACGCCAATGTTTCAAACCCTAAAGCATACAGCATACGGACGCGGGGAACTTCGACCCCCAAAACTTGTCAAAATTAACTCGGTATTACCACAGATAAATTAACCCAAGTCAAGTGACCGCTTATTTAAATTATTAATCAGGCTTGCTGTATGTATGTACGGTCAGCAATGAAACTCAAGCGCATGTGGTGGGTTTTGTTTAGGCTTGGTGGATTTTGGTTTTACTTGTAGTGTTACAGTTACTGATATATATTATTAGATTTTAACTAACCCTGTAGTTGTAAATATAAAATAAATTTGTAAAACAAAATTTAATGGTTTTTATTTAAGGGTCCTCCTAAGCAGCCGCCATCGCGCCAATTTATATAGAAAATATTAACTTAATATTATATAGAAAAACTGTCGCGCACAGTGCACAACTGAATGAAAATGTTGCAGTTAGTTCTTACTGAGTAAAATGAAATAAAATACACTACTAAATACAAATGACTATATTAGATGAAGAATATAAATTTTAGGATTTTAAGTATATTGGTATACGAATCTGACTACTGAAATAACGATATGCATAAAAATTACGTCTGCAATAGTATCTTAATTATGTCAGAAAGTGTCCAGTGCTATAGAGACCTCAAGTTCAGGTCCTTACTTACCGTTACCGACTTTTATTAGAACATTCACTTGAATTTCTTCTATTTGATTAATGTTCCATTTTATAGAAGGCCAAAACATCTGTAATAGAAACCCTGAACCGTCCTGGTAGCAAAGTGTAAGTGTAACGTTACATTTCCGTAACGTATACGAAAGTATACTTGATAACACTCGATTTTTATGTTCCAGGGAACATCTACAACATATACACCAAGAACGGAAACTATTACATAGTAATAGACGGTTATAAGTTTAGTCGGCACAGAGTTAGCTGCTACGGAGAGAGGTGGAGATGCACACATCAGAGAAACAAATGTACTGCAAAAATGTTAACGAAAAACAACCTTATTATGAGCATAAACAATATCCATAATCACTATTCGAACGTGAAAACGTACATAACCTAAATTCAGATACTTAGCAAACAAGTCTAACACTTGAACTAACTAAACAATATGATTCATTGGAATCCAATGGTATGTATACCATTGGATTCCGTCACCTGTCATTGGTTGGTTAGCTACTGTCATTAGTCTAAACGAATACTGGTACTTGTTCATTGGGAGTATTGCATAGTTTTATATTAAAAAGGTTTTTCAATTTGGTTGTTTCATTTGCATCACTTTTCTCCTACTCAACTCAACTCATGAGACGAAGATAATCTCAATCTTCTTTCGTCTTGTTATTAAAAAATACATATATATATATTAACCTTGCGGTAGCTTATTTCTGTGCCACTGCTGGCTGTGCTGAGGGAAGAAGCTTGATATCTTTTGACTCCTAGTTGAGTAGAGTCAGGATATGAGGCTTTGTTCCCTGCGCTTAGGGTAGTAAAATACTACCGAGGTATCCCTGACTGTCGTAAGAAGCGACATAAATGGCCCTGGGGTCGTGGCAAACCATATATCATAAGATAACGCCTCATCGAGCGCTTCTCATTTTAATATCACGGCTATATACATTTAAGCATATTATTAATCACAGATCCTGATAACCATAACTAATAAGTTCTGATAAATGGCATTTAAGTTATGCTTAAATTTAGTTTGCCAAGATATTCAGTTGGTTCAAATTTATGTTCAAGGTATGATCTAACAATTCGTTTTCATTTCAGGAGGAGAGAGTGGAGATTATTACGGTGGGGAAATAGAAGGGGACAGAGAATATGGCATAGAAGAGATTTTAGAAGTGATGGTAGAAGAGATAATGGAGACGGTTGTAGAAGAAAATATTGAACAAACGATAGCAAATGCGATAGCAAATGCGACAGCATGGGATGAATATGTTACGGAAATGAATGAGGTGGCTAATGGGACGGAAGAAGCGGAGGGAGAAGAAGAAATGCAAGTAGTTATGACAATCGAGCCAGAAGGAGAAGTGGGAAGAGAAGATTTGAATGATGAGTACAGAGATGATAAAATAGATGAACGTGAGCAGGAGTTAAAAGAACAAATGGAAGATGCAAAAAAAGATGAGATAATAGAGAACGAAAATAGCAATAAACCAACGAGAAAATCAAATAGAATATCTAAAATAAAGAAAACGAATGTGAAAAAAAATGATAATAAGGGCAAGAAAGAAAAGAAAAAAGGTAAAGGTAAAAATAAGCCTAGAAAACCGAAACAAAAGTCTGCAAAGGAAAAATTAATGGAAAGTGATTGGGAGACGGATGATGAAAAAGTAGAGGAGCTAGTAGAGAAAAATCAAGACAAAAGCGAAGAGAAGGGACAAGAAGACGGACAAGATTCTGTACCAGAAAATTCATTTCGGAAGCATCAATTAGACATAGGAGACAAACGGAAAATGTGCACGATGTGTTACCAGAAACTTAGAATGACAATGAGCAGCCAAGAATGTGCTAAAAGAGTTAGAAAAATCTTCCAGTTTTGCATTCAGTGCAATAGACATTTTTGCTCCAAATGTTTCTACGAATTGCACTTCGAGATGATTGACTAAAGTAAATAGGATTAATATTATTAACTACTAAACGACGTAGACAAAGATGGCTTGACCATATTTTCAAGGTTTGTTTTTTTTTGCTTTTGTTTATTAAAGTATTTTACTATAGTAATCACATTATGACTAATTTGATTTTATCTAGTTTTTTTTCTATTTTTAGTTTGTTACTACATCTTCGACCATTGTTTGCTAAAAATGAGTTTTTTGATACGTAAGCGTATTTTTTTAGAATTATTTTTTTCTCATAGAGCTGTTTCATATTTTAGACTCTGATAAACTGTGTTGATAACTTGTGTTTTATGAAGTGACTGTCCTATTTGCTGCTGACAGGGTCTGTAATGAGCATAAGAAGTTTTATAACATATTTTACTACAAATTACGGAATGCAATTTCATGATTGAGTATTGGAGTATAAAACTGACAGGGGGCAATTTTATCTATACATTGCTTTTCTTTCTTGGTGTTAGTTTATCGAATATGAGATGATCAACAACGACTAATTTAAATATGAGTTTATCGATTGTTCTGTTGAACATATCGAAGCATTCCTTTAAGAACAAGAACATTGTAACTTTTATAAAATTTACCACAGGACTACAGGTACTGTCGGCACTGCGAGGACAAGACTACAAATTAAATCAAAATATAGCGTCTTCTCGAGCAATTCCTATTTTCATATCACTGCTGTGAATTTAAGCATATACTAATCACAGAAACCATGACCAATAATTCTGCTAACGGCATTTGTTTGCTCTGGATTATTTGTATTTCACTAACTTAAGCTTTAAGAACATTGTTAATTTTTACTAACACTTAATAAGGTTAATTTTTACTAACACTTAATAAGAGCTATTCCTGAAATAAGTGACTTAATTTGATGAATAACTATTGATTGCTAAAAATGAGTTTTTTATAATTTTTAGGCGTATTTCTTCATTGATTCATAATGTACTTTTTTAAT
The DNA here is from genome assembly GCA_947369235.1 of Udea olivalis. Lineage (NCBI taxonomy): Eukaryota > Metazoa > Arthropoda > Insecta > Lepidoptera > Crambidae > Udea > Udea olivalis. The sequence continues at coordinate 4,638,528 of OX376349.1, read as the reverse complement.
TTGTTTATTATATAATTAATTAAATATATCTACGAGTAACACTCTAACTGTGCGTTTTATTAAGAGGCCTTTCGTATTTTGAGCGCATGATCCAACTTTTCAAGCGCCTAATTTACTACCAACGGAAAAACAAATGTTTACATGCAAAACATAGTCCTACCTTTCGTATTGACACAATGAAACACATTAGTAAATAAAATATAACCTTTTGATATCCCCTCGTACTATAGGTAGCTGCTGATAAAAACGACCAAAACGTTGATTTTCTCTCTTGATCATAAGTTACCGAATACCGGATAATCATTGGTGAAAAGTGGGTTTCTGAGTGTTGCATTCACTATGATAGCAACAGCCAACTTGCCCCTGACTACCTCGTCTGGGATATAGTCGTGTTGGTATAATTATGTAGCTTTAATAGCATGCTGAATATCTGTTACCCTAAGTGGGATGATATGTAGGTATCTACTTAGTAGGTTACGTAGAAACTGACAGAGTGAAAATTTTGGAAAAATGTTTAATAGTTGCGCTGAGTGAAAAAATAGCATTTTATGGTTTTACTTTGAATAAAATCATCACATAGTAAAGTTAGCGTCAAACTTGTCCACTCTGAAGTTGTCCCGAGGCCCGCATTCCGATTTTTTTCATAGTAAATTAGATTTTTTTATTGTAAATTAGGTTTTTTTCATAGTAAATTAGGTTTAGGTCACAATGACACACAAATTACACTCACTAATACATATATCCAGAAATCCTTACAAACGTGAAAAATTTTGTTTGTGTCGTGAAAAATGCAATGGAAACCGTGACAAAGATGAGAGTTATTGCAATTTTTAGCATTTATTTTGAAGAGCTAGTCTATGAATATTGGCAAGAAATAAGAAATAGCAACTTTGTCATTATTCAATTGAAGTCAGCAGAACAGCATATAAGCTAACGAGGCTTATATAATGCATTTTTATCTCCGAATGAATCTTTTATTAAAAATATTTTTTACGCTCATTTTGAGTCTAAAAAACTTCTATAAAATTCACCAAATATTTAATGCATTCCAGGTAAATTCTATCAAGTTCACCACAGGAATGGCTATTTTTACCTGATGATAAACGGATACAAGTACAGTCGGCACTGCGTGAACAAATACGGGGAAAGGTGGAGATGCACCCAACAGAGGAATAAGTGCACTGCCAAGGTTCTGACTACCAACAGCGTTATTGTGAGCATCAACGAGGAACACAATCATGCGCCTAAGGACGGGAGGCATACGTTTGATTTTTTACCGACATAGGTCATACTCGAAGTAGAGAGATGAACCAAGATTTAAAAGTTCGATAAAGGCGCTTGCCTCAAAACATTGATGAAAAAACGTTGGCGTAAAAATAAATCAATTCGCTAGGTTCATTAGTTCATTAATCGTCAATTGATTCAGCGGAAGACAAGGGTTCAAATCCCGTTCCACACCTGCACCACCACCACCTGTTCACAATTATCTTCACAGCATTCCTATTTACCTACTGCGAAATGGTAAAATATAAAAGTTTTCACTAGACTAACATAATTACGCTGGACATTGCTCTAAGTGGGTCCATTGTAATGTAATTTTTTTGTAATCATAAATTATATCATATAATTATTTTATATCTAGGTTTCATTTAGCAATAAGAAAGCCTGTCTTCATTCATTTAAAATATGAGTAAATGGTTATGAGTATCCTACTAACACGTCCGTCTGTCGACATGGTAGACACAATAGAAACAACAATACAATTTACCGCATCTGGTGCATCGACTGACGAGGTTTTTTTAATATTGTCATGTGTCACTTTTTTTACGTTGATGAACGGTAACATGCAATGTACCTTGCAATGAAAAAATAAGCGTTCCACGCTCGCGCAATGTATCATGCAATGTAACAGAATTCCCATAGTCTGGACGCACTCCGCGCGCGAACAGTGCGTCTCGCCATGCTTTGTGCATGTTCGGTGCGTGTGCGCAGATCATTCACACTGGTGAAATGCTCCTTTCATGTTATTTTGTATCGTTCATTAGTCTGTACCTAGCATAAGATGCCCTTATTAAGCTTGTCGTGGTATTTGTAGTCACACAACAAACGTACAGGGTGGCCCAGAGAGAAATGCACTTTTGAAAATTCAAGGATTTCATTTTTGTAGAACTTTGAAGGCACGTTAAACAGTTGGTCCCGGCGCAAGATATCAGTCGTGAAGCCTAGTCAGAGGCCTAAAAAGGCGGCTTGATAACATCTGACGGTAAGGTTTATCACTGGCCTTACGTTCACCTCTCCAACAATCTGCACTGAGCCTGCGTGTTGGAGTATGGCTCGTACCACCTCATAGTTGAGGTGAGGCCTGTGCCCAGCAGTGGGACGTATAAGGCTGTATTTGTTGTTTTTGTTGTTTGTTTGATACAATTTAAAGATAATGAAATGAAATTTACTTTAATATTTGCTTTTTAAAAATAACATCATCCAGGTGATTTCCTTGACGGTTACGGCATTCTTCCGATCTGGCATCAAATTTCGGAAAAAGTTATCCCCGTAATGGATTCCATTTCTTGCCGAATGTTCGGTTACAGTTGCTGCAGAGTTGATGGAATACCAGAGTATACTCTGTTCTTAAGGTAATTCGAGGAATCTACTGGAGTGAGTTCAGGGCCTAATGGTGGCCAGGAGATATATACCCCTGCGTGAAATTAATTTTTGTGGGAACATGTCTCTAAACACCTGGATACTCACATTTGAAGTGTGAATTGTAGCACCGTCTTGCTTGAAACCAAGTGCCATTGTTGTAGCCTTGCAATTCGTGCAGCTTTGGAATCAAAAAACTTCTCAGCATGACAGTATAGCGCTCTGAGTTGGAGGTCTGGATTCGCGCGTACAAATTCTCAAACTCGCTGAATGTTCTCGTCGGTCCGTGATACTCTTTGGCGACCGCGAGGCCGCATTATTTGCTTCGATCCTGTCCTTTTAAATCTTTTAATCCATTGCTTAATTAAATTAGTGCTTAGACACTATCTGATGTGCCGCAATTTGAATTCAGCACGAGAAAGCCGTCGAACAGCCACATAAGATGGAGCATTCCCATGACATGCGCAGACTCTGAACGCGCGCTGCTCTTCAGTGTAACGACTCATGGTGACTAAAATTACAACGCCCACGCTACACACTGCTTCCATTCCTCCGCCCCACCATTTTTACGGTTAAAAATGCAAGTGAAACCAAAAGTGCATTTCTTTATGGGCCATCCTGTATTATACTGGAAACGCGTCTATGAAGCTACGTCTCCGTAGATAGTGGCGCTAACAAACATTATTAAAAATGAATCTATAGATTATTTAGTATGCAAAACATAAAAATATATACGTTCGTTCTAAATTTGACTTTGTATATAATTTCCCCTTGCATGTAAATTATACATAGTATGTAGCAGGATTAGTACTTGTGTTATTATAAAATAAAACGCTTTGTATATTTTTGAAGTTTTATTCAATAAATAATTTCACTGATTGCTTGTTTTTTATTTCATACATTCCATAATTTTGTTGTGCAATAACTTAATATAGGCAATTGAAATACATTTCAGAATGACACAATCATTAGTCAATGATAATTTTCTAACACATTTAAATTAAATTCATGAACAAATTATATATTTTAAAATAAATTGTTGAGAAGTAGTTAGATTCTAATCATGAAAAATAATATAAATTGTATATATTTTGTTTAAGTTTCATATACGTAAAACATCGATTTTAACACAATAATGATTTTTTATAGATAAGTTAGTTGTAAGAACTAGAATAATATTTTCCATAGATCATGTACCAAATATCATGTACTAAAATATACTTTGAATAATGAGCTATTAACATTTTCTTAATTTAAAATCAATTGAAAACATAACAAAAATATCACAATGAAGTAATCAAAAAAGTTTAACATGTTATGGGCTTCTACTTTTGTTTAAGTAGATTTGTTGATATTTATTTCACTGGATTTTAAAAAGAACTATACTTTAAATAAATACTTTTTAGTTATACTTTAACATAATGTGAAACTGTATAATATTATAGCAATTTGTTCTGCTTCTCTATGAAATAAGAGTCCCTTTATCAACAGTCTATCATTATAATATTTTTAAATAGCATTAGAAGGCGATCCGATGCAGTAATATGCTATGCAATGCAGGGGTGTCCTATAATAATAATGTTACATTTCTCAATTCTAATAAGTACGTAAGTATAAAGTTATATATGACTATTGTTAAATTGAGTAAAAAAATGTATATTAAGCGAGTATTAAATTCATCCTGAGACACGGTTTAGATGCTTTTAATGTTAGGTGTCGGTACTGTTTGTTCTGTATTTTTTATTAACATTCAATTAAAATGTTTAATATTAGTAATAGTTTTACTAAATATGTGAGGGTGAAATAACTGCCCATCTCAATTGTTTAAACTGAAAAACTTAAAGATACTCGGAATCCAATAGGTAATAATTTGCGTTAAGGAACTAACTGAAATTGTTATAACCATTAAAAACATCTATAATATAATATTTCAAAGTTATTTCATCAGTTAGATTAAGAACACTGTTTTAGTTAACGAAATATGTCACTATACAGTGCAAAGGTTAAAGTCTTGTTGAAGTGCTAATTAAGTTTTATGAATAATGTATACGCGTATGTCTGAATTTACTTCCATAAATTAATACATACTTCCATACATACGCTTATAAATTTAAATTCTCAACAAAATATTATTTTTGGTTTTCTGTACTCAGAGACGCCAATGAACCCCAGTGTCATAAAACATTTCTTGTCATCAAATGATAATATTTTATTTGTAACGAACTTGATACACATAAAATTAGAAGACACCTTTTCTACCGTAATCTGTAATTATAGGTATAATTAAAGGTAATTATAAGTATTATAGGTTTCTTCTAAATTACCACTAGGCGTGGCGGTAGGTGTATTTGCACGTAACTGAAGATAAAGATAGTTTCATATAGTTACTCATTATTTAATTCAATTAGTTAGAGCCATTCATTATGTTACAAAATTAACAAATTGTTAAAATGCAACCAAAACAAAAATATTTTTTTATGATAATTAACAAATATTATGTGGTATTAAAAACAATAGTTGAATATGTTGTGCGATTTGTTTATTGAATTGTATGGAGACGATTACTTATTTACAGAAGTAGCCATTGATTAAATCAATTATTGGAATGTTATTATAATGTACACTGTGAAATATATTTTGATCTAAAATTATACTACAAAAATATCTATTTGCATACTTAAAATATTGGTACCTTTTATACTTATACTTTTATATTTTCATAATAAAAATTACATAAAACAATGTAAAAATAGTTTAATTTCTAACAATCATTTACAATTTAGCGCAAAATTATCACTAAAATGTATTTATTGCAAATATTATCACTAAGCTGAACATTTTTGTTGCAATAACGATACGATTATAAATTTGATGAGTAAATAATGAGCTCATATTAATTTTTTAAATTATTTTTTCTGCAAAACGATTTATTGAAAATTTGGGTTAACCATACTACCCCACACCCTGTGGCAGGCAGTGGGTTGGTGATAACTAATGACAGAAATCATTTCTCTTCACCATTAACAAGGCACAAATTGGTATTTACGGACACATTCTATTACAAATCTACCCTGGCCCAAGTAATAAGGCTATTAGGACTAAACTAGGTCTCACCTTTACATATGTTTTTTTTACACCAGACCGGACTTCCAACTTCACAATAAATAACAAAAATCGTCTAAACACTAATGCGATTCGGAACCTAAGTCCAATGATACATAGGCTAGACGACTAAAAAAAATATTTAGTCCGTCAGTTATCAAAAAATTCTGGACATGTAGGTAAACGAAAAATGACAACGATACAATACAGTGCGTAGAAGTTTCGCTCGACGTCACGCCTAGGTACAATTTTTACTTAGAAGTGACGTTACAAGCCCCCACTCCGGAACTTAAATGCTTTTTATATATATTTTTTTTGTATTTTTTTTTAATTTGATGAAGCGAAAAATATTTTTATATTATTTTTGGACGGTCTAACGAAAGGACTAAACAGAATGCCATGTTTTCAATGTTGTCGACATCCCTATTAACTGCTAAAACTGCGATTTTAACATTAATTGACATCATAGTGCTTAAAGTCAGCAAAGGATTTATATGTTTACTTGTGTGAACCGGTTACGATAAATAATAGTACATTATTGCAAAGGCAGCGAAATAGGCAATTGCAGGTCGAGTATGAGTTTGAAGGCCGAGCCGCAGGCGAGGACTTCAATGATACGAGACAGGCAATTGCCATTTCGGCCGAGGCATATATAGTGCTTTTCTTAAAAAAATGCAAGGAAATAAAAAGGGCCTTTTACATAATAAATTTAATTAATATTATTAACAAAATAACAACTCCGCTTTACCGCCAATTTGTTTTTTTTTATTTTACAATTTGTGCCGAAAGGTAAACGCATCCGTGGCTATACAGCCACGAGAACGCAATGTGTACGATAGATGAAAGAGTTCTAAATTCAAACAGCACACCGTTTCATACAACATTGCCGGCGCGCTCTTCGTTCGAAATTCAAAGAACGCGCCGGGAAGTGATTTTGGGTTTTCAGTCTACGTAAATATGATCGCGTGTTCTTTATTCAAAAGTAATGACAATATTTCCGAGCATGTTTAAGAAAAATCACTTAACCTTCTTATAAGCGTCGTGGTCATGCACATCGTGCATCTTAATAATGGCGTCGTTCAAGGTGGTGAGTTTGGCTTTACACCCTTTGTCACATTTGTTGCAGACCCAGTGGATTTCTTGTTTTTGGTTGCTGTGTTTAGAGCGTTTCTTAAACCGGTATTCGCCAAGCATGATGATGGCGTTGCCTTGACGGGACCAGCAGTACCGAGGAGCCACTGGATCTGGGAATAGGAAAAACGCAACATATTAACCAATTACAATTTTAAAGATTCTCCTGTGATTCTTGAATATTTCAATAATTTACAACTCTGTTTTAATCCTTAACCAGGCCCCGTATATCGTTTGAAGAACTGCTTCCAGTTCTGTGTCGATTATTATGCCTCCCGTTTGTTATTCATACTTCTAGGAAAATAACCTCATTTAGCGATCTAATGGTGACTTATTGCATGAATACATTTAAACGCTCTCTGACCAACTCAGCGTTGGACAATTTGACGTATTTAGTAGATGATAAAAAAAAATGTCAGACACAAATTACCACTTTATTGTAAAACCATTTTTTGCTACACATAGATCAAATTTACAAATTAACACACTTAGATCGTATTCTATGAGATCATAATTATAACTGAACGTACCAATACAATTTAAAATACTTTATAATACTGATATTTTAATTCCTGTATAAACACCGAACAACAGATTATTTTCAATTACAACTTGCAAATATTAATATGTAATATAATAATATGCGCCAGACAACACACCTCTTGTAATGGTCTCGAAGTAGGGATTAATACCCCTGTGTTACGAGGTACCACACAAGAAAATAAGCTAGGGGCGTCTCCCAGCACACCCAGACCCGAGTCAATTCAGAAAAGATCGTTTCCTGAATTGACCCGACCGGGAATCGAACCCGGGACACTACGGAAATCTAGACGAGAAACCGCGCTACAGCGCACTACGCCAATCTTGTCGTTAATGAGATCAATATAAACATACGTAAAACAAGATTTAAGTCCATATCCTAGTTCAAGTTACGTCTTAAAAATAATTTTATTTGTATTTAATTATTATTAGTAATACTGTTTTATATGCAATTCAAAAGTATAACAAGACATAAATATTTTAAGTAAAGTTACAACTGGATAAGATTTATTAAATAAATTTTGAGCAGTCTAAAGAAAATGTTTTGAATAAGTATCCACAATAAACTAAAATGTCCTAAGAAGTTAGTTAGCTTTTAAGCACATAAGACAAAGGAAGATTAAAAGCATTAATCACTCCAAAAAAGAAAAAAAAATCTGAGTCAGCGAGATCATCGACGCCCCTATTTATACGATACTAACTATACTTCATAAACTGTCCTTATACTATCCAATGTGACCCATCCGTTATGTGTCAACTTAAAAGCTGTTTACAAGGATCAAATTGATATAAAAAAAACACAAAGAAGGTGTTCGCAACCTATTGTTGCACAGGGGTCAGAATAGTTAAAAAAATCTTCTTTCTATATTACAGAATTCTCGTTGAAGAAGAATTCTTTGATTATGAATTTAAGAGCCATATTTTTTTTGACATTTACAACTCTTCCAACTTTTCGAATCGTTACAGTGGCTCTTAGGAAAAAAGTAAATGGTCATTTTTTATAGAAAATTATCCGATCTACATTTTTTGTCTTAACTAATTTTGTTATTAAACTTACCGTTTTGCTCAAAATCGCGAAAAATTCGATTTTGTGACCAGAATGTTTGTTTTCCAAGTATCAGATCGAAGACTTTTTAGATTACATTTATTTATTACGTTTTGAACAATCCTACCAATTTTGAGCTGAGTGCGAATTATTGTAACCTCGGATGTCTAAATTGACTGGATTAATAGGCTATATATTTTTATTTAAGCTATATTTTGACTGAAGAAAATGTTTACGCGGGCGAAGCCGCTGACGGACAGTTACTAGCTGTCCGTCAGCAGCTTATAATTTTAAAACCAGATAAATATTAGCTGGGAACAATCTTTTTTAATGTAAAATAAAAGGGTACCGCGCATACTGCTCATGTAACATCAAGTTCTCTCTGAAACACTGCGCATTCAACCCCTTTAACCGCCTTCTCTCTTTTAGCTGCTCCATCTTCATAGGATCTGCTCTTATTCGCTTATACCGCAGTCTCTCTGCTAGTCTCTTCTTCTCCAGCCTCTCCTCTCGTTTCGCTGGATCACTCATCAGGCGTCTGTCTCTCACCCGTTGGGACTGTCTCTTCTTCTCCAACGTCTCTTCGATCGTCATTCTTCTTTTTATTTGTATAATGGGCATCGGTAAGTAAAACCCTTGAACAAACAATTTTGCAATCAGATATGCCTTAAATAGCAGCTGGATAATGTCCGTACATAGACTTAGCTTTCAGTGAAAATAAAAATGCATATGCCTAATTTTTATTTTATGGAGTAATAGAAGAACTAGCAGTTAGAATAAGAAAACGGTTTGCTTACATAATTAATTGTGTAAGACCAGCAATAGCAAGAATATTTTAAAACATATTGGTCCAAAAAGTGAATTTTTTTAGCATTTTTCAATGCACTATATTTTACACAAAGATAGAAACTAGAAAAAATCGATCTTTCTAGTTTCTATTTTATATCGTGCCCAACTCAATCGTTAAGGACGGACGTGTAGCCTCGCCGGCTCATGCTGTTTTAAGTTTCGTAGTGTAATCCACTTCCCTTAGCCTCCCGCACCAACGACTCAGTAGCTTCAGTTTGAGGTACAAGATGACCAGTGATGGAGAAGGTTGCATCACTGGATGCACAACACGTGAGTAATTTGGTCGGAGGAGGCATAATCACAGGGTATGCCTCCTCGCCCCTCCTTCTCCTACCCCTGTCCATAAAGGTGTAAAAAAATATGACGTCCATACCTAAAGGTAAGGTATATGTGTTTTTGTGAGTTTATTTAAAAGCAGACAGAAGTTTTAAATCGTATTAAACTTACATAACAGATTGCTTCTACAAATACAGGTCAATTCCATAAAAAGGTGGTGGTCAATTCTCTCTTAATGGACTATTTACACAATTTTTTTTTTTATTGAACATTAAAAAAAAGTACAATTGGCGGACCTAATGCCTAGAGGCATTCTCTACCATTGGTGTGATTCAATCTCTTTCAAATTCTCAATTTTTTCTATGAATATTCCAGATTAATAAGGTTTACCCGGAGATTAGCATTGAATTCCGCATGAACTCGTATTGTTGTTACCGGCCTTCAAATATACCCTATAACTTACACACCCATGTACACTGCTGCACTGTTATCACCAATGAAATATTGTTATTAATACATACATACAAACCATCACGCCTTTTTCCCAACGGGGTAGGCAGAGACCACATCTTTTCACTTGCTACGGTCCTGACACACCTCTTGCGCTTTTTCCACTCTCATTAATCCTTTCATCAGAGAAGTATTTAAGAAGATTGATATTTTAACTGTGCACGCTCAGTATATTTTCGATAACATAATGTATGTGCGCAAAAACTTGCATATGTTCAAAAAAAACTGTGATACTCATACACACAATACTAGAAATAAAAACAAACTTATTACTCCAAGTCTTAGGCTTATGTAGGAAATTCTTGTCAATCTGTAAAGTACTTTAACAAAATACCTCAAAGTCTTGTTGATCTACCTCTTCACAAGTTCAAGTCTACAATTAAAACAAAGTTGATAAAACAAGTTTATTATAACGTGGAGGATTACTTGAACGACAAGAATTTGTGGTCATAGTAGGAATAATCTGCTCCTCTGCTCAAATAATGTATTTTTATTGTTCATCCTTCTTTTGCCATACCCAACTCTCACTTCCGTACTTAAGCGTCGACACTAACACCGACCGACACCGTTATTAATATTATTTAAATAAATGTAAATAAAAAAGGGTTTGTTGTAACTTATTTTATTATGAGAAAGGTGGTTATAATATTTGATACCACACAAACCTTACTCAAAGAAACAATAATTTGAGATCTTTTATATGCATCATTACACTATGCTTCTAAGTATAAATAGAGTATTACAATTGATTGCAAGAGTTATCACTAATTCGTGGAACGCACCTTAAATGCCATAGCACTGTAAGCGCCTATACCGAGAAGTTAAATACAAAGTAATCTAGTTACAAAAATCTAAAAAAAATAACTAATAAATGATATAATCATTCATCCAGTCTTGAACATATTATAATCACAACCAAAAAAGTATACTTAGGCAACAGCTCATATTGATAGAGCTGTAACGACTATCATTTTGTATAAATAATATATGTAAGTATAAATCACATTGTTAACAAATAATTTATTTTAACTTAAGACGAAAAAATGCAAAATAAACTTTAAATACCTATAAATTTTAACTCCAAAGGTTAATCCAGAAACCACTCGGCAGCATTAAAATATATATAATCACAGCTAAAATGTATGTACAGTACAATACAGGGTGTCCCTGGAAGTCACGATCAAATCAAAATAAAGCATAGCTGGGGTGTCATTTTTGACTTTTTTAACCCTATCAATATTGGTCCGATTTCTAACCGTTAAAAAGTTATGATCAATTTTAGTTTTTTTCAGAAACACACAAAAATAACTATTTAAAAAAAACATATCAAAAGTACCAACTTATTTTTTTTGCCAAAGGTTCTCAGGTAATATGTCATACTTTGACTAGGTATTGTATTGAGCTAGAATACCCATGTCAATTAAAAAAGTTGAAATATTGCAAAAAAAATCCTAATCAAAAAAATTACTTCATGTTCAAGCAGATTTCGTGAAGAAAAATGTACTAGTGCAAGTTGTCGCGGTATTGAAAAAAGTTGCTCGTTTATTAAATTTTTTTTTAAGATATAAATTCCAGAGAGATAAATTGAACATAAAGTATTTTTTTTGATTAGGATTTTTTCTTGCAATATTTTAGCTTTTTAATTGAAATGGGTATTCTAGCTCAATAAAATAACAAGTCAAAGTGAGACATATTACCTGCTAATCTTTGGGCAAAAAAAAATAGTTGGTACCTTTGATATTTTTTTTAATAAATACTTTTGTATGGACATAGATTTTCTGAAAAAAACTAAAATTGATCATAACTTTTTAACGGTTAGAAATCGGACCAATATTGATAGGGTTAAAAAGGTCAGAAATGACCCCAGCTATGCGCTAATATGATTTGATCCTTACTTCCAGGGACACCCTGTATACTTATATCTAAGTATTATAACAGTGAAAAGTATTATGACAGCGATAAGCAGTTATAGGAGTATTTAAACCTTTCAATTTGTATTTTCAGACAAACATGTTTGAAATAATTTGCTGCTGACGATACATACAGGCGTATCTCATTATAAGTCTAGTGAGCGAAATGTACCAAAATATTCGTTTTTTCATTCCTTATATAGTCACAAATAGGTGTTTCACTAACTGTTCGTTCGTTCACATAACTATTTATATTAGGCATCTTTCACAAACATCAGTGAAAAGAGTCCGACATCTGGACAGAAAATGTGTTTTTTGGCTCTGCTGAAAAAATATTAATAATGAGATACGCCTGTATGTATCGTCAGTTGCGAATAATTTGTGGATAAGCGAATGATATTTTAGGAGTACAAAGTAGACTGTGGGCTTTATTCACTAGACATAATGCGTCATCGGAATAATACTCGTATGTAGGCACTATGTTATGTAGACAGATATATTTTATTCACTAGATATGTTACGTTCATAGCAATGGCATTAGAAATAATCCTCGCGGACTACTCAAATTATCTCAGGAGCAGTAAGTTGGATAAGTGACGTGAAGAGGTAGTTAATTATTGCAAATGTTACAAAAAATTATGATTGTTTATTTATTTAAATTTTTAATATTTGGTGAAATGGATTATTCCCAACGAACGTATGAAAATAAATTAAGTCAATGACAAAAGGTTAATACTCATAGCAGTGCTAGGGAATAATCACTCCACCTTCCGGTTTTGCTTTCCTTTACATACAAGAAAAGTAAGTATGTTAAAACCATTCTCGAAACTATTTTAATCATTAGAAAGCTAAGTACTTATTACTATCAAAACAGCGGTAATGATAGAGTTGTAAGCGATATGGATTGCATAGAAATTATATTGCCACACATCATAGGGTAATCCCTCTACGTGAAAATAATCATTATCTTCATATTAATCGTCGAGCTATTTATACATATCACGACAGGGGACCTAAACATACCTTTATCGCTGGCAAGAGTATCTGGAAGTTTACTTTCTAAATATTTACAGTATTTTTTTGCAATGGGTATATACGTTATGAACTTAGAATAATAACGTATAAAAGGATAGTCTTCATACAATCGCCCCGTCAGAAATGAAGCACTAATCCGATCCACACATGCGTGACTATTGCTTGCTAAAGTGCGGCGCGCTTTGACATTAAACATTGCGGAGCTGTAATGAACACTGCAAAGCGGTCCGTTTGTATCCAATTATGGCTCCAATTAAGTTGCATCAAACAGTGCGCGCAGACTTGGTTTCTATAGGGTTATTATTTTAAGGTTATGAAGCTACTTATTCTGTATGAAATCTGCTTTATCCTAAATGATTTAAAAAGAACCAAGACTACGGGACGACCCAAAAAATGAAGCCCGTAGTACAATTATTTAACATAAACGTATGTTACATCATTGTAACGATCACTCATGGTGCCAGTATGTCTACCACGAGTTTACACCAACCAACGTCAACACGGTTTACGAGGAGTTACGTTTTTGTAAAGGAGATCAGTACTCCCTATACTTCACTCATTATAACATTAGAAATAAAAACAGGGGTGATAAAATGAATGACAATTTATATTCGACGTTGCCATGACGATGACATACCTGGGGGGCTAATTGGCTAGCCCCCCTGAGTTTAACCTGGCAAAATTAAAAACCCCTTCCGCCACAACGTACAAAGGGATTATTTAACATTTTTCATTTGATAAGAGTTATAGTGACAGTAAAAATGTGTTCTGATACTTAACCCCTGCTTCTTTTAGGTTTTTAACATCGACAATATAGTTTTATGCACGACAAAATAATTTATTTAAGTAAAAGCGATATAGTCGTGATGTTATATTATGTTTATGTTAAGTTATGGCAAAGTACTACGTATGTCAGCTACTTTTGTTGCTGACTGTACATAATCTTTATCAGCTGTGTCGTACTGAAAGTACCTAAGACAGAAATTCAAATGATTAATCTACAAAATGTATTCATCATGACAAGTCCTAGATAAAATCTGTTCAGAGAGAGACATGTTATACATTGTTTTCCCTCTGTTGATCAGCAGTTCTGAAGCATCATGGTTATGAGATCCTTTCACGGCAATAATATATTTGCCTGAAGTCTTCACAACTGCCTTGCAGCATTTGTAGGAATGGGTGGAGCAAGTCCACCGTTCTATGCCATTTCTAATGGAGTGTCGACAGTAGGTATACTTGTTGAAAACGATGAGGGGTTTCCCTCGAAGTGATTGAATGAAGAAGGCTTCGGAACCTGTAAAAGAAGTTACGTCAGCAATGATCTCTACATGTTTAGCTAAGGTTCTAGCTACCAAGAAGTTCTCTATGAGGCTTTATTTCTATCATTTTAGTGCCGTAGCTTGAACTATTGCTTACCTGCGTTGACACGTCCGCGTGTCTGTATTGCGCAAGAGACGGGCTGCTCATACTATTTTTCAATACGGACACGAGTGAGTGCGACTCGCGCGAGTTTTGGCGTACGCTCTACGTGAGGCGATTTTTGTGTGATCAGTCGCTAACCAGATTGTCACATTGTGTAAGTGCGGAACAAAACGCAACGCTAAATAGCGGTTGGCTTGCGTTTGAGCATTAAAACTGTCGGTAAATCTAAGAAAAAAAGGTTTTTTAAATATAATTCGACCCGTGCAAACTGCTCCAAGTGTTAGAAGTGAAACCCAGAGAAAGTAAAATATTAAAATGCTATTTTTATTTCATTTATTTATTCAACACGTTATAAGAGAGCAATGAAACACACGTGCATTTAATACTGAGGAGAAATTAATGTAAATTTTACATGCTACTTGTTAAAATATTAAAGGCAAGAATTCTCAAAAATAGAGATCACAATGTTTTACTACCTATATCACAAAAATAGCACCTGCGATACAACATCTAAGTTACTATACCTACTTTTACAATGTGACCCGTTCGTAATGTAACAAACTTTAAAACTGTTGACTAGAATTAAATTGATCGACAAAAAACATAAATAAGTGCCCGCAATCTGTTGTTGTTAAATTAACAGGGGTTATCCATAACGTTCAGCGTCAATAGTATTAAAATTTATATGAAAAAATTCAGGTTCACACGACCTAGTTTTCAAGAAATAACTACATTTTTTTTGGGAAAGTTGTTAGATAATATATTTTTAATCCTAAATGAAGAAGTTGGTAGCCACTACATTTTTAAATCAAAGTTTATTAATTAAAATATCAAATAATAGTAAAATCATGGCTGTAGAACTTACAATCACAAAATACAACTAATTAACCGATTTAGAAAAAAAAATTAAACCCCTGTAATAATTACAACAATAGGTAGTGTTTTATGTTTTTGTCGATGAATTTAATCCTAACAGCCCTTATATTTGATAAATTACGAATGGGTCACATTGAATGTTATACATTTCACATCAAAATGAGCCAATCATTTATAAAAAAGTCAAAAAAACACATTTAGTCCCTTTCAAAGAGCGACGTCAAAGCTTACGGAAAAGTGACAAAAAATTAATAGCCAAAGTAGTGTTTACAGACTGATTACTTTTTTAAGGCAGTTGGTGTATCCGGTACAGTCGACCACATCTAGGGCGTAACACTGTCTGCCAGGGGTCCTTATTTCTCTGAGATAGTAGGCTAACACTACTATCTTATAGAAATAGGGACTCCTGGGTAGGTTCGTAAGATAATAGGAATAGCCAGATTTCGCGAAAATCTTAAGACGATCTCGAAATGACGGATAGTAGGAATAAAACTATTATAATAGAGCTATTAGGGTTGAGCTACATTTGGCCGCACCGCATCGCACTTTCCTATGCTTCTATCCTTTTCTATCACTCAGAACCGTCTGTCTGTGACTGTGTGTCTGTTCTGAGTGATAGAAAAGGATAGGAAAATAGGAAAGTGCGATGCGGTGCGGTCAAATGTAGCTCAAACCTTAGGCCACCAAAAGGACGACCGCAGGTGCGGGCGCGGTGGGGACCGCGGTAGTATAAACGGCTCGCGCGACTTGAAAGAAATGCTTTGCGCGGTCGCCACCGCGCCAGCTTTCGCGGTCGTCCAGTTTTTAGCCTTAGGTATCCTGATTATTTTCAGGATGAACGATGAAATGAGGATGAAATCCGGCGCGTCCTAGGACGATCGTAAACTTGTGTCTGTAGAAACGAAAGGGACAGCTACACATTTAAGAAATCCAGCGATAATGTAGCCAAACTAGACACGAATCATACAAAAAACTCAGTTGGGGTGTGATTGTGTAGATTCTTGGCGTAGACTAATTCGTTCTTCTCAGTATAGAGTTTGGCGGTACACCCGTGATGGGTGTGCGTGTAACAGGACCAGTAGCATTTGTTTCCTGACTGCTCGCTGGTGAAGGTGAAGTCTCCAAGCTTGACCAGCCTCGCACCATTTCTTGAAATCATGAACTTTACTGGAATACATAAAATTTAAATTACATAACATAACATACCATCACGACTTTATCAAGAACGGGGTAGTCAGAGGTAAGTGACTGTTGCCGTCATGGTAAACAGAACACTCAGAAGCCCATTTTACACCAATGGCATGAGAACCCAAAGTGGTAGGTGGTGAGCCTTTTGCCGTTATCTGGGTTATTTTGGTATGTATCGATGTTTTCCATCACCGGAGAGTTAGTTAAATTACATTAATACAAATATGCTGGCAAAAGTCTCTGAAAGTTATAACACACACGTGTGTCAATAGATGCTGGACGACACGATTGGCGTAGTAAGCTTTAGCACCATGGTATCCCAGTTTCGATTCTCGGTCTTGTCAATTCAGAAAACGAAGAAGTCCCTGGCTTCAATCATTCACTGGTACCTCGTCACAAGTAGATATTCATTCTTACTCCGAGGCCATGAAAATTAGTTTGACGCATATTTATTTATTTATACCTCGAAAAATATACTTTTTTTATGTTTATCAGTCTCTGACACCCATAGGACAGTCAACAGCAGAAGTAAGTGATAATTTAACGTGCCAAAATTGACGATTTTACAAAAACTATAAAGTTCAATAAACTACAGAGAATATAAATGAGATATTACATTAATTTTGATGGATATATGCTGCTTGCACAAATTAGACATGCGCGGCGCTCTGACAGATAGCCCGCTTAGAGCAACACGCCATTTATGACGCACGCACACGGAGACATGAGTTTACAAGCTAAGTCAGTGAGCTTCGGTGAGTCGGAAAGTCGCACTGTCGCGAGTGTTTTTGTTTTTGTCCAACTTGGTGCAATTTTTCACATGATGAATTTAGTTTTTCGCCGGTTCTGTCAAATAAGTATAACTTACTTCATTTTAAAAATTCAGAGCGAATATAGTAGTAACCCTAGGCGGTTCACGCAAGTTTTGGAAAAAGGTGCGAGCGGTCTTTCTGTAAACTCTTTATTTTGTGCTGCTTGCGATCATTTTTTATGTAGTTTTCATTCATAAAAATTTAAACTTTGTTCAATCATCATCTACTTTTGCTGTTGACTGTACATGCTCTGCTTGGTTTGGGGTCAGATTTTATTGCTGTGCCAGATATTTATTTATAATATAAACCAACCAACTGATTGAGAAATTGCCCCGACCGCGCTACACACGCGGCTACGTAGCAGAGCGGCAGGGACAACCTAGGGATCAAGGATGGTCTCACGACCCTGGTGCCCTCTGCCGCAGGGCCAATCTAGGAAATTTCCCCGTGCTTGCTTATACACACCACAATTAAGGTGGCCATTAATGCCGGCTACTCACACTCCTGCCGCAGGGGCAATCTAAGACCCACAGCGGTCGGGTCAATACCGGAGTGTCTCTACACACATACCTGCCGTTCAGTGTTCGAGGACAAGTTGAGCTAAACACACGTGTTGAGAATGGCACCAATATTATCGACAAATCAAAAGATCGGTCTGCTGGTGTAATGGCAGCGATCCTGCCTTTAGCACCAGAGGTCCTGGGTTCGATCCTCTCCCATGGCAAACACCTATGTGAGGAACATTTGTGTTTGTTGTGTATCAGGGTGTTATTTTCTATACATGTATGTATTTACACGATTGGCTTAGTGCGCTGTATAGCACGGTTTCTCGATTTGAAATCCGTAGTGTCCCGGGTTCGATCCCCGGTCAGATCAGTTCAGGAAACGATCTTTTCTAAATTGGCTTGGGTCTGGGTGTACTGGGAGACGCCCCTGGCTTAGTTCCCTGTCTAGTACCTCGTAACACAGGGATAATTTTCCCTACTTCGAGACCATGAAAATTACCTCTTGTATGTTGTCTAGCGCATATTTATTTATTTATTTATATTTATTCATTTATTTAGATCAGTCTCTGACACCCATAGTACAAGCTCTGCTTGGTTTGGAGTCAGATGATTGTGGTGTAAATTGTCCCAGATATTTATATATAATATGATATAATATAATAATATATAATAGGTGAGTGGTAAGCTTATTTAGTTTTTTTTAATTTGTAATGATTTTGCTCTATTAAGCTGGAAATATTCTCATATTTAAGAAACATTCCCCGAGGTAGTTGTATACTTAATCTAAATCGACTAGATCCTTTTATACCCAGATACAGACAGTAAATTACTGAAGAAATGGTTTCATTTTTATCAGGATTAACAAAAAACACAATAAAACAATAAATGAACATTTAATTTCTTATACAACTCCATACAATCTAAAAAGTTGCTGAACACTTCAAAACATGATTCTTTTTTCCCATGTCTTGAAGTATCCAAAGATAAAAAAGGCAGCAAATTTGGAAGCTCCTACATGATTTATATCATCACTTTGACGAAGTTAAATGAAATTGTTTACACTATCATAGTATTATTTAAAGTTTGACGACACGATTGGCGTAGTGCGCTGCAGCACGGTTTCTCGCCTCGATTTCTGTAGTGTCCCGGGTTCGATTCTCGGTCGGGTCAATTCAGGAAACGATCTTTTCTGAATTGACTCGGGTCTGGGTGTGCTGGGAGACGCCCCTGGCTTATTTCCTTGTGTGGTACCTCGTAACACAGGGATAAGAATCCCTACTTCGAGACCATTACAAGAGGTGTGTTGTCTGGCGCATATTTATTTATTTATTTATTTATTATTTAAAGTAAGTTTATTTTTAGTATATTTTTGGTATAATTTTTTTTTTGTATTTGACTTGTCATAACTACTTTTTATAAGTCTATATAAATAAAGATATTTTTTACTTTACTTAACTTTACTTTTTGCTTTACTTTATGAAAAAGAACCTTAACAACTTTATTTTACTTCATCGTGCATCGTGCACTTGACAGGCAAAAGAACTAAGGTTCTGACCGTAAAACATTATATCATCTAAAAACACAAAAACATATGGTACCTGAATAAAAATCCACAAGCATATTGTTTTGAAAAACGACAAAGTTTAGTTCAAATCAACACTATGTTTACAAGTATTACAACAACTCAGATATATTTTGATAACTTCCTTTGACACGTTGCAATATTTAGTCTTAATGTGTGCCTCCATGACATCCTTGTTAGCATGCTCAAAGAGCAAATGCATAGTATGAAGAACACCAAACAATTCATTTGTAGCTACATAAAACTTCACTCCGGGACATGATCCATCCCTTGGTTTCACCAATTTCTCTCTACCATTGATTTCTATAACGTCATAACTAGCCAGCATTTTGTAATCTTCAAAGTTTTTGCTATATTTACTTTTTATCTCTTTTATTTCTCGAATGAAATCATCATATCTGGTTGCATCGATGTAATATGCACTGTTGCACTTCTTGCGGCTCATAAGCTTTTCTAATTTATCATTGAAGTCATTCTTGAGAGGTGCTATGACATTTTTACTGAATAATTTGAAACCTGTAAACAGATTTTTTATTACATATGAAGACGTAAACATAATATTGAATAGGTACGAGCTAATGTAGGCATGAATATACTTTTGTTTTATTGAAAAAAAACTTAAATGAAACATAATTGTTGTAATAAAAAAAAAACTAATTTAAAAAAACTTTTTATTATGTATAATTGAGAATGTATACAGGGGCAGGAACTAAAAAAAATTAAATAACTATAAAAAAAATACAAATGAGTTCAAAAACGTCACCCAGATCTCAATTTAAAACACGTAGAACTTAAAAGACTTAGAAAAATGGTTTTACTGGAACAGCTGTTACACCATGTTTTTTCTTTCGTTTGGCCTTCCGCCAATCTTGTCGTTTCTTCTCTCTTTCTTTTTCAGTCATTTCGGCTATACGTTTTCTAACCAATCTCATGTATTCTCTCTGTTTTTTCTTCGTTTCTTCATATTTTTTCGGGTTATTTTTCAATTTTGCACGGAATCTTCTTTGTCTTTCCGCATTTGACAATGGCGCCAAGCCATCTAAAAATGAGTACTCACTATAATGGAAAGCAATCTCATTGTTTTTTCAAATGTAAAACCATCCCAACAATTTTACGGTATATTTTTTTGCGATACTCCTTTAAGTAGTGTCCCGTTGTTTGTAAATTTAAAAACACATTATTACACATGTATACTCCCGTTAAGTGATAATAACATACAGAAATCACCAGTTAACTTATCACAAAAAACTCTAAAGGTACAAAAATACAGATTATCAAAAATCCAGGCCAACCACCCGATTCAGAACGAAGTTATCGACCGATTCGGTAAGTTTGTTTTTATTAAAGAAAATGAACCCTATAACGGTAGCAATTGATATTTTTATATGTTAAAGCCAAAAGCCTTGAATTTTCATAAAATTAATATATAAAACTACCCATACTAAAATTTGAATTTAAAATAAAAGAAAATAACCGAATCGGTCGATAACTTTGTTCTGAATCGGGGGGCAGGCGTCTCATTACAATCCCTTAAAACTTGTCAAGTTCTTTTCCTAAACTGAGCGAGAACAATATCGTAATAATTTGATCTTTCATTTAGCCAGTCAGCTGTTATCTGGCACTAAAGCACTTTCTAGGCTGGATATTTACAGACGAAAGCCAAGTTTATTCCCTGAACTGAGCTTAGCGAGCAATTTCGTCATTAAATATCCAGCCTAGGAGATTCGTTAATGCCTGGTAACCACTGGCTAGCTGGAAATGAACGATCTTGTTAAAAAATTGCTTGCTAAGCTCAATTTAGAGAGTGAAATTGACAAGTTATATATTTTTCTTTGATTGTGTGGTAATAGGGTTAAGGGATTGTTATCAGGCCCTGACCCTTGAACATTTATTGGATAAGTATTGCAAATGTCAAACAAGAAAGGCTGTTAGGTTCAAAATATTTCTTGGTGACGTTAAAGTAAAACGGCGAAATAAGATTCAAGAGTTTCGACACTAAAATGGTCATAATTAGTATGAAAACGAAGATGATTTTAACAACCATACTCTATTTTTGTACTCTGCAATAAGATATTTATCAAACATAAAGAAATTTTAAAAATATCATATTGTTGTGGTTTTTTTTGACACATTAGTGGGACCGAAACTGCGGACATTTCGCTGGCGAGTAGGCCCCCAGGGGCCACAGTCATTGAAATGCCAGAAAGACAAGAGTATTATTACTATTCCTATTATTATTCCTACAGTCCTATTTTTAAGAATAATAAGATAACCTACAAATGGAACGATTTATCTACTAACACATGCACAGTTAATTGTAAAAATAGTTATTATAGTTCGCGTTGAACTTCAAGTCCGCTCTGAACACGAGACTAGTCCCGCATTCTTAATTTTTTGGGTTCCGTACCTCGAAAGGAAAACACGGAACCTGTATAGGATCACTTTGTTGTCCGTCCGTCCGTCTGTCTGTCTCTCTGTCAAGACCCTTTCTCTCAAGACCGCGTAGGGGTATCAAGCTAGAATTTATATCAAATACTCAGGTCTACTCACCCTTGGAGCTGTGAAAAAATCAAACTTCTAAACCAACGCAATCAAAAGATACAGCCGTTTATGTCGCAAATTTTCGACACTCGCAAGGGAATCAAAACCTACAGGGTACTTCCCGTGAACTCAGAATCTTGAAATTTGGTACGAAGCAACTTCTTATAGCAAAATAAAGGGAAAATTTCGAATACCGTAAATTTTTAGTTACGTCATTAAACAAAAATATTTTTAATAATTTTAAATGACTTGATTGTCGTGATGGGTGAACTTTTACTTATTTACCGGTTTACCTACAGGTTTGTACGGAACCCTCGGTGCGCGAGTCCGACTCGCACTTGGCCGGTTTTTTCTATGAAAAATTGGAATTGCGCTTGCGCAAAATAGCTTCCGAGCGGACTAGAAGTTTGAAAACGAAATGAACGAACAATATTACTAAGTATTATGCTCTTATGTTTTACAAAAAAGTATTTTGATTCACTATAACTATGTCGATCATGGGTTCAAATTTGCAGCGAGTCCATGAGTTTAGTAACGTAAACTACTATTCCCCTTCCAACAGCTTCATCCACCCTGGCCTTATATATTTTTTTTCAAAAATTATTAAATACCGTTGGAAATTACTGAAAAGCCACTTGATTAACATGTATTTAAAAAGAGTATTATTTAATGGCAAAAATTAAGCATTTATTTTTGATTTTTAATGGACATTTTAAAAAAAGCAAGTGTAGTTGGGTACCTACTCTATGCAGAAATAATGATATTACTCTTGAAGTAAATGCCTTATCGCATTGAAACAAAGTTTCTGATCATAACTAATAACAGGCTCTTAAAATTGAAGAATACGAAAAAATTATATCATAAATTTGTAAATAAATGATTTTTACAGAAAATCATTTTTCTTTTACGTATTTTTTACAATAATCATATTTTTCTAAATATTTGCCCTGTTTACTCTGTTTTTTTATTTTAAGTAAATTTACGTCGTATCAGCTTTCATATGGTATAAACACCATGTTCGTAACCCAATTACATGATTTTAAATCAGCGCTTATAGAAGACGATATACGCGCAAGGGCGTAGCTGCGCACAATTGATAAGCAGGATATTTTTTCATAGGACCTTTTTTTTTGTTCTTCCGCTTCACCTGCCTCCCCTATGCACCATAAACACCATGGACCAATTCCGTTTTTAATAACTCACAAAAAAGTGTGTTTACCTGCTTATCAATTGAGCGAAAATACGCGCAAAAGTCTTCTTTGAGCGCTGAATTTAAATGCTGCAATTGGGTTACGAACATATTCATACCATGTGAAAGCCGATCCATGGTTAATTTACTTAAAATTAAAAAAAAATAGGGTAATGCGCGAAAATATTTAGAAATTTTATAATTATTGTGAAAAATAACGGAAAATAATAACGTTTTTCTGCAAAAATCATTTAATTACAAATCTGTGGTATTTTTTTTCGTATTTTTAATATCATGAGCCTGTTAATAGTTATTTATCGAAATTTTGTTTCATTACGATAAGGCATTTAGTTTAAAAGTTATAACATTATTTCTGCATAGAGTACCCAACTACAAATGCTCTTTTTGAAATGTCCATTAAAAATAAAAATAAAATGCTGGATTTTTTTTGATTATTTTTATTTAGATAAAATTGACTATAATTTCCTACTTTCTAATATGTGTACTTCAAAGAGACTCACACTGTGTATAGATATCGTTAATTACTTATAAGAAGTCATTATTATACTATTATTCTTATAATTACAATTTGCAACAAAGCAGAAATAAAATATTAAATAACGCGCTCGGCAGCGAATGTGCGAAGCCGATCGGCAATCTACTGTCACACGCCCCTCTCTTGGGCGCGTCAGCCAAGCGTACCTAAACTGTGAAGTGTCACAGGCCTGCTTTTATTCCATTTAAATCTTAACATATTGTCCACTACCAGTTATATAATATCTGGGAGATGGGTGGGTGTGGTTAAGGTTGCCAGATGTGATGGTGTCATTATCAACCCGAATCTTGGCGTAACATCTGCTGGCACGGTGGTTAGAACACATCCAAGTCTTACTGGTTTTACAGTTTCTGAAGAATGTGTAATCGTTTATCATGATCAAAGGGCCTCCTCTTGATGACTTTATCACTTTGTATCTTACACCTGGAATTAATTACAATGGTTAGTATTTATTTACCTATAAATAAATTGCTTTGGGCTAAATTATACTCTCTACATCGATCAGTGTACCTACTAGCAGGCAGCTAAATCAATCCGAATAGGTATTTTTCAAAAATCCAAATTCCACTGTAATACTTGAACAAAATTCCGACTAAGCAAAAACAAGAGATGTATTTTTCTGAACACATTATTACGAGTTTTCAATTTCCAACCTTCATTAAAATTTAAGAATTTAACATCCGTCCATTCTTCGCTCTCTTCTGCAGCTTTGTCTAGCTGTTAATCTTTTGAACAGCCTCAGCCACTTTAGCTCACGCGGGCACCTGTACGTAAGGGGAGCCAGCACTATCAGGGCTGGAAAAAACCAGAAGTATGGACGTTTGTCAGGTTTTAAGCTAATATGTGACTCGCTGTGGTCATCCCGCCGTGGTATATGCAAGAGTTCAGTTCAAAAGCTGTAGCCACGGAGGTTTGGCAGTCCCTGCCCGCTGTAACGAAATTCGGGGGAGCTTTAGTGACTGAGGCTGGTCTCAAAGGGTGACCAGCAAGCTGAAGCTTGCTGGTCACCCTCTGAAGCTGAGCAAAAGGAGAGCACTTCCCGCAGCAAAGAAGACGAGCTAAACGTACGCTCAGGGTATATTAGTCAGAGCTGGCAGAATAAGAGTTCAACACGATCAGTTACAATTTCTTTTTATTGTTAATTGTTATTTATAACCTAACATAATCCCCTTGCTTGGTAATATGATATCTCGGATGGGGGTGGTTGTGGTAAAGGTTGTAAGGAGTAGTGACAGTGTTGTTTTCAAAGCGGATCTTGGCTTCACATTGGTTGCCGCATTTGCTGGAACACACCCATATTTTGCAGTTCTTGTTAACTCTATAGTAAGTGTAGTTTTCATACATGATCAGGCTGCCCCCTCTTGTGGAATTAATTATTTTATATAGTTTTCCTGCAACAAAGTATATTTTTTGAATTTATGTTAGTTTTTTTTTCAGTTTTGCATGGTAATCTTTTTATCTATTGATATTGTAACATGGTAATGATAAAAATTTAAGGTGAATGTATAAAAAACAGAACACTTTATCGACATATGGTTCTAAGTTTTTTTATGTAAGTGTTCGTTATAACAGGAAATAGGTTAAGGAAGGTAGCCTAACTCACGAGTGAGCCTACTAGGCTCAAAATTTTAAAATTTCTTGATTTATCAACCGTGTAGTCTAGCTAGGCCAGTGGTTACATGTTTAGAGGAAATGGAAGAAAGAAACAAAAAGTATATACTCGTAAACACTACGTGGAAAGAAATGTACTAAAGTGAACCTTAATTAAATTATTACAATATTCAACGTGAGCACTACCGATTGATTAAAATGATCACCCCCTCTTTCTTTCTACTGAGATTAATTTTAGTGGCCCCCCCGACCAACCTCCCGGTTATGCAGAAGGGCACACTATTCCTAGTACACCATGAAGTGTACCAGGGACCATCTGCGGTAGGTCCTGCCGCCACAAAGCACAATGCACAATGCATTACACCTTATAGTACTCATAGGCGAGTAGCCCGTGGCATAACCCACTCCCATTTATCCAGAATGGTACCGGAGCAGTTATAGTCGCTCACCACGCGCATCCCAAAGAACGCTAGCGGCTGAAATCATTAAAATGATCAGTTAAAGGCGCTACCTCACTTGGAGCATTCGATGTAATGAAACGTTTCAGACTCGATTTTGAGCATTACATTACAATACTGCTTCCCTGAAGTTGTATCAAAATATTACACGAAGTATCATCAAGTTGCGCACTGTAATGCTCGGTGCTTTTTCCTTACCAACGTAGTAGAATCTGAAACATTACAGTTCGCGCCCTGTTATGTTCGGTTCTTCTCCCTCACTGATGTAATGCTCGATTCTGTATCGTTACTTAACAGGCGAATGCCCCAAGAGGCAGCACCTGTATTTTTTTTTATGCGCCTGACAACACACCTTTTGTAATGGTCTCAAAGTAGGGAATAATATCCCTGTGTTACGAGTTACCACACAATGAAATAAGCCAGGGGCGTCTCCCAGCACACCCAGACCCGAGACAATTCAGAATAGACCGTTTCCTGAAATTGACCCGACCGGGAATCGAACCCGTGACACGACGAAAATCGAGGCTAGAAATCGTGCTCCAGCTCGTGTCGTCTTGTCATAGCGGGCGAATAAGAGTTTAACACGATCAGCCAGAATCTGTTTTATTATTGTTTGTTATTTAAAACCTTATATAATTCCCCTGCTTAGTAATATGATATCTGGGAGGGGGGTGGTTGTGATCCAGGTTGTGAGGAGTAACAGTATTGTTTTCAAAGCGGATCTTGGCTTCACATTGGTTGCCGCATTTGCTGGAACACACCCAAATTTTGCTAGTCGTGCCATATTTATAGAAAGTGTGGTCTTTATACATGATCAGGCGGCCTCCTCTTTGAGAATTAATTATTTTATATTGTTCACCTGCAACAACGAAGACTTTTTCAATTGATGGAAGCATTTTTTTTTCAGAATCGCATAGTAACCTTTTTACTATTGTACACATACATATACAATGCATGCAGCATGGTGATGATAAAAATATAAGGTAAATGTAAAAAAAAACAAAATACAAATTTAAGGATGTATTGTTTAAAGTTGTTTTTATATTAGTGTTCAATAATACACACACACACACACAAAACACACACACACACAAACACGCACACGCATGCTCACACACTTATGTATGTTAATAACTATGAAAGAGCGGTAACTACCTAATACAGGTATTTCCATACTTAATAGGAATGTTACCAAAATATGTTGTAAAACCAGTTTATTTAAGAAATAAAACATTTTTTCATTTTCTTATTTTTTTCATACAGCAAATAGGTTTATGAGAGATAGCCTTACTCCCAAGTAAGCCTACTAGGCTCAAATTAGTTCTAGCTAGGTAAGTGGAGGTTACATGTTTTGAGGAAATGGGAGAAAAAAATGTACTAAAGTGAACCTTACTTAAATTATTACAATATGCAACGTGAACTCTCACGCTACTGATTGATTTTAATGATCGCTCGAACTCTCATTCCACCCGCTCTGACCAATATGTCATAAGGTGCTCTCTCACTTGGAGCATTCCCCTGTAATTAACGTTTCAGATTCGATTTTGTGCGTTACATTACAATACTGCCTCCCTGAAGTTGTATGAAAATGTTACACGATGTATCATCAAGTTGCGCACTGTAGTGCTCAGTGCTTTTTCCTCACCAACGTAGTGCTCGAATGTGTAACATTACAATTCACGCACTGTAATGTTCGGTTCTCCTCCCTCACTGATGTTATGGTCGATTCTGTATCGTTACATTACAGGCAAATGCTACAAGTGAGGAGGACCTTAAGACTTATTGGTCAGAGCGGGCGGAATGAGAGTTCAACACGATCAGCCACAAACTGTTTTATTATTGTTTATTATTTATAATAGCCTTAAATAGTCCCCCTGCTTAGTAATATGAAATCGTGGAGGGGGGTGGTTGTGATCCAGGTTGTAAGGAGTAACAATTTCGTGGTCAAGGCGGATCTTGGCTCCACAATGGTTGCCGCGCTTGCTGGAACATACCCAAATTTTTGTAGCCCTGCCATATTTATAGAAAGTGTGGTCTTTATACATGATCAGGCGGCCTCCTCTTTGAGAATTAATTATTTTATATTGTTTAACTGCAACAACAAAGACGTTTTTAATTGATGATAGCGATTTTTTTTTCGGAATTGCATAATTATCTTTTTATCTATTGTACATTGTAAGGCATGGTAATGATAATAATATAAGGTAAAATGTAAAAAAACAGAACACAAATTTGAGGATGTAAATTGTTTAAAGTTGTTTTTATAGCCCGGTCAAATAAGACCAAAACATAGGAGTGAGGTTGCAATAATTTGCATCCAAAGTAGCCATTCTCAAATCTTTTTGTGATGTATTTTTACAAAAAAATGCATCAGGCCTCCTTTTAATTAAGTATTATTTGCTACCATAAGATCGTGAATTTCACGCTTCTGACACTTTGAATTATAAATTAAGTATGATGTGCCTAAAGTATCTCATTGAAATTTATGTGATGAATAGTTGATAACATAGTTGGGTTATTGAAAAAGGTTTGAAAGAAAAAGTTTTTGTTAGTTTTATTTTCAAATCGCGGTCAAAACACAGGGACAAAACAGTATTTACCACTTTTTCATTTATATGTATATATTTTTCTGAATTAGGATTCAGTGCTATAAATGTAAATGCTTCTGAATCAAGTAGACCTAGTATTAAGCTAACAAGTTAGTGTTCAATAATATAGAAAATAGGTGAAGGAAGATAGATTTGTTGATACATTTCTTGATTTATCAACCGGGTAGTTCTAGTTAGGCAAGTGGAGGTTACATGTTTTGAGGCAATGGAAGAAAGAAATGTACTAAAGTAAACCTAAATTAAATTATTACAATATTCAGAGTGACCACTCACGCTTCTGATTGATTATAATGACGGATTAAAGGCGCTACCTCACTTGGAGTATTCGCCTGTAATGTAATGTTTCAGATTCGGTTTTCAGCATTACACTACAATACTGCCTTCCTAAAGTTGTATCAAAATATTACACGTTGTATCATCAAGTTGCGCAATGTAATGCTCGGTGCTTTTTCCTCACCAGCGTAGTGCTCGAATGTGTAATATTACAGTTCACGCTTTGTAATGCTCGGTTCTCCTCCCTAACATTACAGGCGAATGCTCCATGTGAGGGAGCACCTTAAGATGTATCAGTCAGAGCGGGCGGAATAAGAGTTCAACACGATCAGCCACAATCTGTTTTATTAATATTTGTTATTTTTAACCTTACATAATCCCCCTGCGTAGTTATATGATATCTGGGAGGGGGGTGGTTGTGGCTCAGGTTGTAAGGAGTAAGAGTATTGTGGTCAAAGCGGATCTTGGCTTCACATTGGTTGCTGCACTTACTGGAACACACCCAAATTTTGCTAGACTTGCCATTTTTATAGAAAGTGTGGTCTTTATACATGACCAGGCTGCCTCCTCTTTGAGAATTAATTATTCTATATTGTTCACCTGCAACAACAAGGACTTTTTCAATTGATGATAGCAATTATTTTTTTCAGAATTTCATAATTATCTTTTTATCTATTGTACATTGTAAGGTATGGTAATGATATAAACATAAGGTAATTGTAAAAAAACAGAACACAAATTTAAGGATGTATTGTTTCAAGTTTGTTTTTATATACAGAAAATAGGTACCCTAATTCCCGAGTGAGCCTACTAGGCTTGGAATTAACAAATTTCTTGATTTATCAACCATGCCTTCAAGGTGAGGATGGCCAGCCCAGTGATTCGTTGAATGACTGGGCTTGTCAACCTCATATCTGGACCTCACGACTGCTTTCTATCAGGTGGAGTGAGGTCATCTTGACGGGCAATATAAAAAAAAATGTAGTTCTAGTTAGGCAAGTGGATGTTACATGTTTTGAGGCAATGGAAGAAAGAAGAGTACTAAAGTGAACCTTAATTAAATTATTACAATATTCAACCTGAGCACTCGCGCTACTGATTGATTATAAGAATCGCTTAAAGGCGCTTCGTCACTTCGAGCATTCGCCTGTAATGGAACGTTTCATTCGATTTTGAGCATCACACTACAATACTTCCTCTCTGAAGTTGTATCAAAATATTACACGTTGTATCATCTAGTTGCGCAATGTAATGCTCGGTGCTTTTTCCTCACCAACGTAGTGCTCGAATCTGTAACATTACAGTTCACGCTTTGTAATGCTCGGTTCTCCTCCCTCACATTACAGGCGAATGCTACATGTGAGTGAGCACCTGAAGATGTATTCAGAGCATCAGAGCGGGCGGAATAAGAGTTCAACGCGATCAGCCGAAATTAGTTTTATAACTGTTTATTATATTTAGCCTCACGTAATCCCCCTGCACAGTAGTTTGGTATTTGGGAGAGGGGTGGTTGTGGTTCAGGTTGTGAGGAGTAATAGTATTGTGGTCAAAGCGGATCCTGGCTTCACATTGGTTGCTGCACTTGCAGGAACACACCCAAATTTTGGAAGCTTTGCTGCCATTTTTATAAAAAGTGTGGCCTTTATACATTACCAGGCGGCCTCCTCTTTGAGAATTTATCATTTTATATTGATCACCTGCAACAACAAAGACTTTTTCAATGGATGATAGAATTTTTTTTTCAGAATTGCATTAATCTTTTTATCTATTGTACATTGTAAGGCATGGTAATGATAAAAATATGAGGTAAATGTAACAAAAAGCAGAACACGAATTTGAGGATGTATTGTTTAAAGTTGTTTTAATGTTAGTGTTCAATAATACAGTAAATAGGTAGCCTAATTTCAGAGTAAGCCTACTAGTAGGCTTACTCTGAAATTAACCTAGACTCAAAATTTACAAATTTATTGATTTATCAACCGTATAGTTCTAGTTGGGCAAGTGGAGGTCACATGTTTTTTTTATATTGTCCGTCATGATGAACTCACTCCTCCTAGTGGAAAGCGGTTATGAGGTCCAGATATGTGGCTGACAAGCCCACTCATTCAAACGAATCACTGGGCTGGCCAGCCTCACCTCGAAGGCCTGCAGAAATGCCTTTTCACGCCCTGCTTAAAGAACCCGGGACTATAAGAGGAAGAAAACACATGTGCTGGAAGGGCGTTCCACGTCTGGATGGTACGACAAAGGAACGAGTCACCGAACCTTTTAGTTCGGGCCAACAAATTTTTATTTATTTATTTACTAACACAAAAATTGCACAACATAACAGTATTAAAAACCAAATCATTGTACAATTTAACAACTACATATTCATTCATACTTCCCTTTCACAAAACAATAAACAAGCATTCATCAATCTGACGGGCCTATCCGCAAACACATCACACACAGACCCAGGTTCCGTTTTGAGAAGCCTGTTCAGTTGGGCAAGCCCTTCCATAAGAGGAGAGTGCCTTCGAGCCACAGTTCGCGTTGAGGGCAATGCGAACAATACATGCCGACGAGCACGCATGTAGTTGTTTGGCACGAACAATTTACACAAACTAGCCACAAGCTGAGGGCAGTCTGACTCACCACGCAGACTGCGACATATAAATAAAAGTAAATGCCAATTCCCTCTCACTTGTAACGAATCAAAACCTAATGTGCCCAGCAGGAAACTCGTTGGGTAAAGAAAAGGGTAATAATTATTTAATTTTTAAAAAAGCTTTTTGGACTTTTTCCACAAGAAGGATATATGAGGATTGAGGACTCATGAGGATTCCAGACAATAGAACTAGCTTCAAGCTTACTTCTAACCAAAGCAGTATATAGAATATAAATAAATATAAATATCCCTGGACATTATTCCACACAGCGCCATCTAGCCCCAAAGTAAGCTAATTAAAGCTTGTGTTATGGGATACTAGACAACGGATAAACATACTTAAATACATTTTCTTTTGTAAATACATACTTATTATACATAGAGACACCCAGACCAGTACAAAAAGACATGTTCATGCACACAAAATGTTTGTACTGTGCGGGGATCGAACCCGCGACCTCTGGTGTAGTAGCCAACTTCTTAACCATTACACCAAGTCGGTCGTCATATAGAAGTTTTATTGCATTGACGTTTTGGAATTCCTTACAATTGCGGATCAGAAAGCCTAATCTCTTAAACCTATCAAGCGCCACTTTCCTTATGTGGTCATTAAAAGGATAATATTCAAGTACAATATTATGATTTGATAAGAGAAAAGCTAAGAAAAATAATAAAATAAGCAACTAAAAATACTGAAATGCGGCCCAGTATTAATACGTCGGCCATTGAGCACTGATTTTAGAATATTTAGAGGCTCAGATAGTATTTTTGGTGGTTAGGTTAGTATGTCGCTCCATTAAATACTATCCAACAAGGTGATGCTGTGTGTGTGGTGGGATTGGAAGGGCATTATTCATTATGAGCTGTTACCACCAGGCAGGACTATCGATTCTGAACTCTACTGCAAACAACTGATGAGAATAAAGCAAGAAGTTGAGAGAAAGCGGCCGGAATTAATCAACAGAAAGGGTGTGGTTTTATAACGCTAGACTTCAGACATTAGCCACTCAGCTAAAATTAAGAGAGTTTGGCTGGGGGGTGTTAATGCATCCGACGTATAGTCCTGACCTTGCACCTTTAGATTTCCACCTGTTTCGGTCTCTTCAGAATTCTTTAGGCAGTATCAGGTTAACATCACGAGAGGACTGCCAAAACCACTTTTCGCGGTATTTTGAGCAGAAGTAACTATGTGATTATATTGGCAGACCATTGGGTTGGGACTCACCCTTCTTGCGTCACTGGGTGCTGCGTCACGTGGACGTTGGGGGGTAGTCCCTGTGGTACCCCTCCATTTTATTTCATTTTGTTTCACTACTTTCACTAACATTATAATTTTTAAGGAATTGTTACTAACCTATGGATCAATAGTCTGAAAATAAATGAATTATTATTTTTATTATTATAGGAACACGGCCACAGTCCTTCTTTAATTTTTAATGAAAAAGTAACTAAATCAGTCAACTTTTCGAAAAGCGATCAGGGGACTACGAAACGTCAGTTTTGTGAACTTTTGATAGGTAATTTCGATCCGATTTGCATCTGTCTTTATCGCACTCTGCGGGGCGCTCGAGGTTTCCAAAAGATAGCAATAGATTTTACAAATACCTATTTTTCAAATTGCTCGACCGTGCTGTGTCCTCTTATGTATGCATGTTAATGCTACAGAATCAACTAAACCTAGTATTCATCTTCTAATGAAAGGAAAAATTGGGCATTTACGAGGGGTGTTCAATTAAAATGGCAAATAAACAAAAAAGTAAATACTGGCAGGTAAATCTCAGACATTTGATAAAAAAAACATTGATATTCTTTTCTTATTTTAGAAATAGAAGTCATTTGTTTTCGTCGTGTCGGCGCGTGGTACTCAAAATGGATAAAATTGAAATTCGCGCCGTAATAAAATATCTCTGCCTGAAAAAAAATACTACTGAGCAAGTAAATCTGGACTTGAAAGGAACATTAGGGGTTAATGCTCCTCCGTATTTTACAGTTGCGCGGTGGTGTGCCGAGTTTAAGAAAAGGAAGAACTAAAGACGACCTGCGCTCGGGACGTCCTACGACGGCAGTTACCGAACAAATGATAAAAAAGTTAAAAATTGTTTTGGTAGATCGTCGTGTTACTGTTCGTTTTGTAGCTGAGGAACTAAAGATTTCAAAGGAAGTATCCATAGTATATACATGAACATTTGGGCATGAAAAAAGTATCAGCGCGCTGGGTGTTTAAAATGCTTACAGACGAGCAAAAACAAACAACGCTGCGGATTTCTCAATTTGGAATAGTAACTACAAGATCCTGACCAATTTTTGGCTCGCTAAGTAACTATGGATGAAACATGGCTCTACCATTATGATCCTGAACGAAACAACAGTCCATAAATTGGAAGAGGCCGTCATCTCCAACGCCTAAGAAGTTTATGGCAATCCATCCGCCGGTAAGATTATGGGCTCTCTTTTCTGGGACAGCCAGGGGGTGATAATGATTAAATACCTCAATCATGGAGCCACTATTACGGGGCCCTTATACGCAGAACAAATAATAAAACTGCGTCAGGAAATACGCGAAAACCCCCGCGGCAAACTTACTAAAAATGTGTTGTTTCACCAAAATAAGGACCCGCACACAAGTCCCGAGTTGCGATGACTGCTATCCAAGATGCTGGATTTGAATTGATATAGGTCACAAATATGGGCATGATGAGGAAGTGATTGCCGCCGTAGATGATTTAATAAGCAATCAAGATGAAGAAACAGATATACCAAGTGTATAAACCTCAAAGGTGATTATGTCGAAAAATAAAATAACAATTAATAATATATAACTGCTTCATACTCATTATCACTTTCTATTAAGTACCCCTAGTATCTACATAGATTGCGCCACAGTGACCTAAAAAGTGACTCGTGCCCGAGAAATTCTCAAAAAATCGTAAAAAAATATATAACTCCTAAACCACAAATAAGCGTTCGAATACATAGGGGTTAAATCGATAGGGAAGTACTCAGCTATCACCCGCTTCAGCTTGACACCTTAAAAGAAACACCCTGTATACCACTTAATGCTTGCGCGGAAATTCCAAACCCCCCCCCCCCCCCCCCTTTCTTTAGCCCGAGGCGTTTTGGTATTTTTTTAACTAAATGGATCTATTTTTAAAGGTCATTTGATAACATCTTCACAATAAAAATAGTCAGTTACCCTATTGTTATACAACTTTATATAATCCCCCTGTTCAGTGACGTGATATCTGGGAGGAAAGTGGTTTTAGTCCAGATAGTCCAGATTGTAAAGACTAACAATGTTATACAGATTCTGCACTGGCGGGAAGACTTAGTTCAGCAGCTTATGCTGTTAGAAAAATAAGGCTTCTGACTGATACCGCAACAGCAAGATTAGTGTACTTCAGTTATTTTCACAGTGATAAGTCGTATTGTCTACAGTTGTGGGGCTCGGCAGCGGATCTCAACACAATCTTTGTTCTTAAAAAAAGAGCCATCCGCTCCATTAACAACCTTACACATATATTTTATACCTTACATAGATATTTTAACTTTGTGCTAATTTATTTATGATAATGTATATTAGCATATGTCCGTAAAAACTTCCATCTCTTCAAGAAAAACAGAGATGTTCAAATACTCATTACTAGAAATAAAAATAAGCTCGTAACTCCCAGTCTAAGGCGCGTATTCTGAAACAAAATCTGTATCGAGATTACTCAAGTACAGATTTTGTTTCAAAATTTGTTTTTGATCTATTAAGATCTGAGTGAAGTTTTTGTATGAACTGACGGTTTCAAATCTCTACTCAAGTACAGATCAATGCTTGAGTATGATTCTAGAATACGGGCCTTAGACTGCATAAGGTAGGCAAATCATTTGTTGGTCAATGTGTAAAATATTTTAATAAGATTCCGCAAACTCTTGTTGAACAGCCTCTTCACAAGTTTAAGTCACAAATTAAAGCGAGGTTATTATAGTGTAGAGGATTTCTTAACCGATAAGAATTTGTGATCATCTTAAGTAAAATCTGCTACTCAACACATTTTTTTTGTTATGACTTTACTCTGTTAATTAATTTTTTGTGTATAGATTGAAATGAGTAACCATCGAGTTTCTTGTCGGAGTTTCTTCTCGATCGGAAACAACCTCCGAACCGGTGGTAAAGTCACATTATGTTTATTTTACGAGTATGTAAGGTTATATTTGTTTAGTATATTTTTGCTATTATTTTTTTGTATTAGACTTGTCATAAGTACTTTTTTTTGTATTTGTTGTGTGTCTGAGTGTTGTTATTATCTATTTAAGTATGTATTTAAAAATATTTAAGTATGTTTATCAGTCTCTGACGCCCATATTACTATTACAAGCTCTGCTTAGTTTGGGGTCAGATGATCTTGGTGTGAATTGTCCCAGATGTATATATATATATATTTTTATATAAGTCTATATATTTTGTCTAGATATTTTTTACTTTTACTTTACTTTATAGTCAAAGCGGATCTAGGCTTAACACTGGCTGCTGCGCTTGCTGGAACAAACCCAGGTTTTGCAAGCCTTGCCACTTTTAAATAAAGTAAAAAAATTATACATAACCAAGACTCCAGAATTTATTATTTTATATTCCATTCCTGCAACAGCAA
This sequence comes from Udea olivalis, assembly GCA_947369235.1. Taxonomy (NCBI): domain Eukaryota; kingdom Metazoa; phylum Arthropoda; class Insecta; order Lepidoptera; family Crambidae; genus Udea; species Udea olivalis. The sequence goes on along the minus strand of OX376349.1, from coordinate 4,602,580 downwards.
AGCCTCAATAATTAGGGCCGCAATTTGAAATGTCTGTTTTCCTATCTTTGAATATGTATGATACAGGTTGTAATATCTAAAAATGAATGTTAAATAGCAAAACTTACAAAGTTGGTAATAATAAACATTTTTAATCATCTCATTCATACACTGTAAGGTACGGCTGTAAATTATAAAAATACCAGAATGATAATTTACCGCGGTGTCATTTTTAGATCATATTGTTCATTCGTATTATATTTTTTTATTTTTCAACCATTTCATAAAGTCACTTATTCTTTTACCTGCGAACTGGAAAAACAAACACAATATTTCTGCTCTACAAGTAAGTGGACACAGTACAGTAACACAATCAGAGATAACTGAGCATCGAAAGAAGAGAAGGCATATCATAATGTTGTAATGTTAATAAATCTTGTTATCGAATGACAAAAGAAAAACAGTCCTTGAAGAACCGTAGGCAACAATAAGGGGAAATAACATAATCATTATGTGAGGTGCTTTATAAACATTTTAAATTTATACTTATATTATAAAGTAAATTAGTAAATTATTATAAAAAATAAAACATTTGGTTGTTTGTTTGTTTTTTTGTTTGTATTGAATAAGCTCCAAAACTTCTGATCCGATCGTGAAAATTATTTCACTAACAGAAAGCTAAACTATTCAGGAGTGATATAGGCTATATTTAATTATAATTAAACAAAAAAATCAGTGAAAAATAATAGTATATGTAAATCAAGTCGGATAAAATCGGGTTCAATATTATGATAATGGACACCAGCTGTCAAACATTTGACAGCACGAAGTCTATTGGGGCAGCTCGGTATAAATATTTACCTGACAGGTAAGTACTCAGATAACTCAGGTACTCAGCGCGGGTCAGTAGCAGCGCTGTTTGAATGCGGGCCCGCGCAAGTTGTAATACAAGAAACTCTTTGAAGTGTGTCACATCAAATTTGAACGCGGGCCCGCGCTCCAACCGCTCCGCGCCGCGCCGCACTGCAACTACCGGACGACAAACCAGGCGGCGCGGGAGCGGGACAGAAGCGGCGCGAGCGCGGGCCCGCGTGCTGTATTACTATGGCGGCCATATTAGCATGACTCACCGGAGGCAGGTCGGTAGCAGTGCAGCGCAGCGCGTTGAAAGCGGTTGACGAATATTGTATTTTTTTACAACCGCATGATGGATACTAATGAAAAACTAATCGAATTAGTACGTACAAATAAATGTTTATATGATTTTAAAGATAAACATTATAGAAACACAACATACAAGCTGCGATTGTGGGAGAAAATTGCACTGAAACTAAATATGACAAGTAAGTAAAACTCAATTGTTTAAGTATAATTAATTATTTTAATAACGTATTATTAATTATTATTAAAATGTGTCACAAAATTCTTTTCTTTCGTCTTAAAGCCAAAAGCAGTAGGAATTCTTCTTCATCCGAGTCCGTGTCGTTCGACATCTTGCAACGTACTGCCTGCCTAACCCGTCATACTGAACGCGGTTTGAACGCGGGCCCGCGTTGCAACTGCTTTGAAACTGTGTGTGCCTACTGCCGCGCTGCAACTGACCCGCACTGCTTCTGACTCGCGCTTGGTCTGCCGAAGCCTTAAGTGTCAGCGAAATATATAACACACACATATCGCTGTATGATATTCATAAGAAAAATATATTCTCATACAGATAATCGTTTAAATCCCGCATAGGCTAGCGGGACTCCTTTTACAGCCTGGACATCGGCTTTGCAGGTTTTATAGAAAGTGTAATCTGTAAACATAATCAGGCTGCTTTCTGTTTTGGAGTTTATTATTTATACGTGCGGCGAAAAATTACAAATCCGTACATCCATACATACTCGTATTATTTCAAACATTTTACATATTGTAATATTGCTTCTTTTTGTTTGCCTTTACTAGGTAGCTATGAGTAATTGATACCTTTCTGAATCATAATTGATTTTGTTCTTTTAGTTTGACTTTCGTACTATTAAACAGTAAAGTTATGTTTAATCAAACTGTACAATACACACCAAATCAAGCCTTATCGTCAAAACAAGAGCCTTGCAAAATTTGACATTTGACACGCAATGAACAAACACCGCTAGTGTTGTGATTTATCTATATTATATCGTCAATATCTGTGGTTAAAACCTTAGCACCGGGTCGGCGATCAAATTGTTTAAGAACATTCACGTGTTGGTCAAATTATCTTTTGACTTGTAGATTGTTTGACAAACACATCAACAAGCGAAGCCGCATGCGCATAGTATCAAATAATTTGATCGTTTACCGAGTGTTTTACTTTCGCCGTCAGATGACCTATAACTTTACATAACATCCTTCATTAGTAATATAATATCTGGGAGGGGGGTGGTTGTGCTCCAGACTGTAGGGGGTAACGATGTCGCAGTTGAAGCGGATCTTGGCTCCACAGTGTTTGCCAGCCCTGTTAGAGCATACCCACATTTTGCCAGCCTTGCAAGTCTTGGAAAATGTGTATTCATTAATCATGATCAGGCGACCTCCTCGAGATAAATTAATAATTTTATATTCTATGCCTGGAAAATAAAAATAACACTAAAAAAACAATAATAACATTAAAAATACCTGATGTTTGTTTTCTTGCATCAACATGATATCTAAATAATTTTCATAATGCTTAAAACACATAACCCTAGTTAGTTCAAAAACATTCGGATAGATTCTACTACCTATTAAGTATGGCTTTTCGATTTCTAAGCTATACAAAAATTAACTTGAAGGCGTTGAAATAGGGGATGAAAGTCCGTATGGAAGTTTAACTTTGTATGTAGACACTCGATGGGAGGAGATGGTTGTAGTCTAAGTCGTAAGCAGTGAGTGTTGTGGTCAAAGCGAATTTTAGCTTCTTATATTCAACATGACCACTCACGCTACTGATTATACTAATCGCAATCGGAATGAAAATTTAACACGGTTGGTTGCAATCTGTTTTATTGTCCATTTGTATTTACAACGTTATACGAGTATTATAATCCTCATGATATGATATCTGAGAGGAGGAAGGTTGTAGTCCAGGTAGTAAGAAATGACAATGTTGTGGTCAAACCGGATCTTGGCTTCACATTGGTTGCCGCACTGCAGGAACACACTCTTGTTCTATCAGCCTTGCTAGATTTATTGAAGGTGTTAGTAGTCTTTATGCATAACTAGGCATCACCTCTTTTGGAATTGATTATTTTATATTCTAGTTAAAGTTTTGTGAAAATATTTCCTTCGAATGTTAAAAGGTACTTTCAATAACACATTGATCAAATAATGTTAGCTTGCAACGTAAACATTACACTAGAAAACATCGCTAGGTCAATTGATAGGTACGGTGGTTCAGACTTAGGAGGAGCAGCCAGGTTTGCAAAAGAAGCGGGATCAAATCTCCGATCGACATCTTCGGTCAAAATTGGATTTTTTTTAGTTCTCTATATTTAGATATGAAAATTAGCTTTTGCACTAGTAATTAAAACAGACTTACTGAGTTAGAAAGATTTTTATGACAATTGCACTTTAATGTTAATAACACGTCGTCTGTCGATATATACACAAATAAAACAAAAATACAATTTACCGCATCTGGTCGCATCGACATACCTACGAGGTGTTAATCTTTTTTTCACTGTAGGGCGCCTTCTGTGAATGAGAATAACAGAATAATCATTTAACGCTGTGATTTTTAGCTGATAATGTCTATATTGATAGCTTAGATCACAATAGCACTGAAAACAGATTTCAAAATATTAGAAGAGAGTGTTTACATTTGACACGCAATGAACAAATACTGCCAGTGTTTTGATTTGTGAAAGGGAGGTCCAAACCACAAGACTTATAATTATCAAAAATTCGTTAAAAAAACATAATCGGAAAACTAAAAAAATCGGGTAACATACATGGGTAATTTAAAGTTTTAGTAAGAGTAATAAAAATATTGAGGTGTTTGTTTGGACCACCCTGTATATCTTACCAATGTCTGTGGTTGTAACTTTAGCACCCATAAGACGATCGAATTGTTCGGTTTTCACGTGTTGGTCGAATTATTTATTTTAGCTTCTAGTTTGTTAGTAAAACACGTCAAGCAAAACTCCATACTATCAAATAATTGAATCGTCTACCGGGTGCTTTACTATCACCGTTAGAAATCCTTAATTTCTCCTAAAGAAATAAAAACACTTACATGAGAAATCAATTCTGACATAAAAACCTTGATTAGTAATATAATATCTGGGAGGGGGGTGATTGTGTTCCAGACTGTAGGGGGTAACAATGTCGTTGTTGAAGCGGATCTTGGCTCTACATTGTTTGCCCACTTTGTTAGAGCATATCCACACTTTGCCAGCCTTGGAAGACTTGGAAAATGTGTATTCATTTACCATGATCAGGTGGCCTCCTCTTGAAATATTTACAATTTTATATTCTACACCTGCAAAATAAAAAAATAATATTTTATTTAAAAAATAATAAAATAACTGATGTTTGTTTATCCAAATAATGTTTATAATGATTGAATAACACATGGCCTTAGTAAATAAAATACACTTGGATATCTTCTAAAACCTGTTTAGTCTGGCTTTTAAATTACCACGCTATAAACAAACAAAAAAACATATGTTAGGTTAATCCTTACTTACTATAATAAATCAATACGAAAGCAACTCTGTCTGTCTGTCTGTTACGCTGTTAAGCTTAAACCACTGAACCAAATTTGATGAAATCTCGCGCGTAGGTTGGCGGAACCCCTTTCACAGCCTGGACCTCGGCTTTACAGGTTTTATAGGAAGTGTAATCTTTATACATAATCAGGCTGCTTTCTGTTTTAGAGTTTATTATTTATAATTTATACGTGCAGCGAAAAATTTACAATTTCATACATCCGTACATTTTAATTCAAACATTTTACAAATTGTAATATTGCGTCTTATTCTTTACCTTTACCAGGTATATATGAGTATTACGAAGTTGTTGTAGTTCTCTTAAAATAATATGATACGAGTACCTTTGTGTATCATAATTGATTTTATTCTTATTTTTTTTTGTTTCTATTTGTGTTATTGTTTCTCTTTCTGTGGTGTATTGTACCATTTAGTTTGACTTCGTATTATTAAACAGCAAAGTATTAAACAACACACCAAATCAGGCCTTATCGTCAAAACAAGAGCCTTGCAAAATTTGACATTTGACACGCAATGAACAAACACCGCTAGTGTTGTGATCTTTCTATCTTTATATTTTCTATGTCTATGGTTAAAACCTTAGCACCAGGTCAGCGATCACATTGTTAAAAAATTTCACGTGTTGGTCAAATTATCTTTTGGCTTGTAGATTGTTTGACAAACACATCAACAAGCAAAGCCGCATGCGCATACTATCAAACAATTTGATCATTCACTGAGTGTTTTACTCTCTCCGTTAGAGGACCTATAACTTTACATAACATCCTTCATTAGTAATATAATATCTGGGAGGGGGGTGGTTGTGCTCCAGACTGTAGGCGGTAACGATGTCGTTGTTGAAGCGGATCTTGGCTCCACAGTGTTTGCCAGCCTTGTTAGAGCAACTCCACATTTTGCCAGCCTTGCAAGTCTTGGAAAATGTGTATTCATTAATCATAATCAGGCGGCCTCCTCTTGAAGAATTTACAATTTTATAATCTACACCTGCAAAATAAAAAATAAAAATTGAGAAAATAATATAATTAAAACACCTGATGTTTGTTTTGTTGCGTCAACATGATATCTAAATATTTAACTACAAAAATATTTAAAAATCTTTCGCCTCATTATTCGTTGTTTTATTAAGCTATAGTTTGTCCAATTTAGGATGATAATTTTGACAGTTCACGCCTATGAAGTGTTGCATTTTTTTTCGGCAAAGTGTACTACAGAGATTATCGTAGGTACTTGATTGACGGGTACCGCCTAGTGAAGTGCCTTGCAAACGAATAGCAATAGAAAATATTAAATCGGTTGTGTAATAAAATTAATCTAACATTTAAATTTAAGATTAAGAGCGGCACAATATTTCATTTAAATGCAGTTTAATTTTAATTAGTATTAAAGTTATTTCCAATTATCTATCAAACGATCACTCTCAAAAACATTGATCGAATATAATAAAAAATATGAAATTAAATATTATTAGATGTTAACATGATTAATTCTTCTAGTGATAATGACGATAATGATACTTAAAGTGGTTTAGGGTGTGCAACATAATGTAAGTGATAGATAACTTCAAATCTTAATACCTACCTTATTTAATTCACTAATAAAATATTATTTATTTAATTATCTCTTTATTGCACATTAAAATATTTGAGAAACATTTTCTTTGTTTATATAAAGTTACGATTCCAAGTTCTATGAAATAATAAATATATAATCGGATAGATTCACTAACGATTATAAACTCCCCCATCCCTATTGAAAGCTGTCAAAATTATCATCCTAAATTGGACAAACTATAATCTTGAATACTCAAAACAGCCCTTTGTCTGTCTGGGCAGTTTATTTGTTATATGTATAGGGGTGTTATGATGCCGATATAATATACCATCACCAGGGCAAGACCTTTAATGTGTGGTGTATGATATCGTGATATGAATTCACTGTTGTCAGATTCGTTCTCTATATTTGGTAGCCACTATTATCTGATTCTAAAGGAACATAAAAAATGGTGTTGCGGTGGTATTGCTGAGAATGATTCGTACTTAAAACGAGTCTTTTTCCTAGTCTATTTAGAAACACACACACACTGTAAACATTTACAGTTTGTCAAGTATCGTAGATCGATAAGATGGCATCTTTTTAAAATAAGAACCTACTCATGTCATACAGTACTTTACCCAAGTACGAGGCTATTTAATTGGTAAAAAATTGCATATTTTAGCCTTATAAACATCATGTTTAGTACTTGGCAGACTCCTCCTCGTCCTATAATAGACCTGCAAAACGACGACGCCAAATTATAGTTTTTCAACTCAGCATATTTTGGAGTGCATTGTTTTAGGAACGTTTCAGAAAAGCTTAATACGTCTAAATTCATGTTTTGCACTTGAACTCGTCAATACATAGTTTCAGTGATTCTAACTTACTTAATAGGCCCTGAGCATTCTGATGCATAACCGTAAATCCAGGACCGTTCTCTACATAGTCACATACCAATGATGATGATGATAGAGGTAGTTGCGAATAGGGGTAGTGTCTAGGAACGAAAAAACGTGTTACTTCCTTTTTTAAGAAATGGAAAGTAAAAAGGGATGGTTGCCTTACTTGCAACAGTTGAGCTGCCTATCCCACTTACTGTTGTAGTATCTTTTTAACATGTGTAAAGCAAAATAGTATGGGATAGTGCCCTTTTTGTAGTGTTTGTTACTACTTGTCTTGCCAGACCCTTCACGTAAAAAAAAATTTATTCAACAATGCGCGAATTTCTGATAAAAAGTTTTTTGGGTTTTTATCATTTTCGCCAACATTTATAACAATATTATCTTTTGATTTAGGTTTATCACAATAATAGTCCTGAAGTATGTCGGTTGTAGGTGCATTTGGTTTGATAAAACTATGCACTTGATATTTTTTGTTGTTTCTAGAGTTCACTAATGCAGAGGCTAAATCTATGCATTGTTGGGCGCCGTAAATCCTTTTTGTTGATGAAGTATCATCGGTTGTAAGTACTTTATTTTGTTTGTCGGAACTGATCATGCTGATTTTGTGACAATCTGATGGGCGATGTTCAGGAACTGCACTTTCGGTCTTTTTAATATTTTTCTTTTTGATTTCCGTCGAGGTGCATTGTTCGTTTGAGGAATTATCCGTGTTGTGAGTGCCACACTGTGTTTCCTGGTCCTGATTTCGTGTGATATGTTTACTTTTTGAACTACTTGTTAAGTTAATTTGCTGCAAATGTTCTTTTCTTTTATTTACTTCATCTAATTTTCCTATAAAACAATGTAAGACCGTGTATTTTGTCATTGGCTAATTTCGATTTCTCCCGTAGATCAACTATTTCCCTCTGTAAATGGCCAATGATCGCTTCAGTGGCGCTATCGTTAAGTCGGCTATTTGTGCTGATTTTTAGTGACGTTGGCACTATAATTGTGTCTCCTTCTATCGAGTTCAGCAGATCTTCTGAACAGGCCGACTCGTTATTACAGTAAAGGGGTATTTTTCTCCGAAGTGTCACACCGCTTATATAATTTTTACTAAAAGAGTCAATGACGTTGGAGTTAAAGGTAGGTCCACTTTCATATTCTGTATTTTGTTGTTGTCTGACGGGTGTATTTTTGGTGTCTTGCTTAGGCTGTTTTGACTTGCAAAGGGACTTCCAGTTTTGTTTGTGCTCAGCCGTCATTGTATTATAAAATCTTTGCTCGGACACGTTCGCGCAATCGATGCCATAGTGCTGGGCACACACTGTGCATTTTAGGTACCTCCTATCAGGAATTTTTTGAAGGCAGCCAGCGCATTGTAAAGCCATATTTTGTTTGATATTTTAATAGCCAGACAATATGTTTTTCACAATTACAACCCAAGCGTTTTACCGCTAGGCTATGAACGACTGTGGTAGCCGGTTGAAATTAAAAGGTGGTATTTTCGTGTGCTTTTATTAAGAAGTTTCCCTGTAAGTTCTCTCACTTACGGTAGATATCACTGCTGGGTTGGTTCTTGATCTTTATTTGCATATGAGCGTGATGTTTAGTACAAGTTACAAAAGATGCCGTGGTTAGAGACACCGCACAATAATGATGTTTGTAGTACGACGATTTAAGAGCGATATTGCCCTGACTTGCTCACAAATTTGAATAAACATAACTGCCGATGATTGTTATTGTTTTGATACGGTCACTTTTTCACTTTATAGTAATTGTCACTTCGCTGAGTTTCGTCACAATTAGGTACAGGAGTGATTATAAGTAAACATTTCACCGTTTGATTCGCAAAACTTAAACTTGTTTGTTCACTTTGTCTAAATGTTAATCAGACAACTTTACGCACACAATAGGGTTTCGTTCGCCGCAATGACGTTTGTGGAGTTTATTTCGGCACTACTGCACACATTACTCACAGTTTTGGTCACTACTAAACTATTTAAAGAATAAATTAATACGGAGCTGATGTTTACGTGGCTATAGCGCCATCTATGTTCATATATTATGTACTGATCATTTAGTTTTATATCACCACCTCCTCATTACGGCTCTCATTGCACATACCCGGCACTAGGTTTCACATTACTTCACAAACATTAGCAATGGTAAAAAGGACCTATAAATAGTCTAATCTAATCTAATCTAATATGTTTGTGAGGCGTTTTAAGGTTTGAACCAGATAATGTACTGATCACCGAGATTTGTATCACCATTTCTTACCAACAGCTTTTACAACGGATTCCCGTTGATAGGTTTTTCTACTTTACAAACATAGGTTTGGAGCTGACACATTAGACATCTTCATTTTAGGCATTGTAAACTTATTACCAAAGTATATTATTTTGAACAATACCTTGTGTTTTAATACCTTTTCATTCGACAACATCCGGTGGTACCTTATTTTCAGGATCCTCAGTTTCAGGTAAGCGAACCCAAGGTTTCATATTTTCTGCGCAACTAACCCCATTGTAACGCCTGGTTGTGCGCTCTGCTCCTCTCATATCTGCCACTCTATATCTGTCCCGACCTAGCACTTCCGTTATCTGTCTAAAAGTCCTTTATATAAGGGCATCAATTTTGTGCTTTGACCCTCATTTGAGTGACATGGGATCTTGATCACAACCAAGTCGCCTTCTGTGTACATTGGTGCTGATTTTCTTTTCGAGTCGAAAGCAGCTTTTTGATCAACTTTATCTCTCAGAGACGTTACGTCCACCGAATGCTCAACATCGTCAGCGATTTTATCATTAGTCATTCGAATTCTGTACCCAAAAAACACTTCGCTTGGTACCGCACTGGTACTTTTATTGGTTGTGCTATTTATCCCTTGTTGAATCTGAGCTTTATTTTGATCCCATTTATTGTTATCTTTATCTGCACTCAGACTACGCAAAGCATCCAGGATGGTCCGATTAAAGCGTTCTACTTGACCGTTTGAACGCGGTACAGCGGTCGCAATAATATGTCCTCTTATATTTAAATCTTTACAATAGCTGGTAAATAATTTTGATGTAAAAGCGCTCCCTGCATCACAAATTAATATTTTAGGGTTCCCAAAAATTACGACTTTGCTCTTTGTATTTTTGACAGGCGAAATAAAAACAAACTTAGTGAAAGAATCTACTTCAACCAGTAGATAGGCATATTTTTTTGTTGTTTTAATAAATGGACCTAAGTGAAAGGGCCTAGCATATTTTGGGATTGGATGGAGTGATCCATGTTTTTTGCCGTTAATTGACATGTAATAAATACAGTTTAAACAATTCTTTATATATTTTGTGACAACTTTCTTTAATCGTGGAAACCAATATTGTGATTGGATTCTTTCCACAGTTTTATCCACAGCGAATTGCTCAACGTCATCGTGGTTGGCTCTTATTTTTTGCCATATGCATCTCTTGGGTACTAGCCATCGTCTTTCATGGTGGGTGCTGCGGTAAACTTTATTGCCTAGCAATTCATATTCATTAAATATTTTTTTCATTCTGATCGGCCTCACCTGATAAGAGAATGTCCCTTATACTACAAATGCTAGAATCTTGCAATTGTACAGACAAAAGCCAATATACTTCAGTTATAGACATAATATGAACAGTGTCTTCTTCAAGAGTTTGGTTTCCAACTGGGTTGCGACTTAATGCGTCCACATTTTTTTTTATATTGCCCGTCAAGATGACCTCACTCCACCTGATGGAAAGCGGTCGTGAGGTTCAGATATGAAGTTGCCAAACCCAGTCATTCAAACGAATCACTGGGCTGGGCATCCTCACCTTGAAGGCAATGTTACATTTGCATCCATGATATAGACATAATCCATGTAACAAATGACCATTCCAAAATGTAAATTTCCCAATACAGTATCCATAAGCCTTTGGAATACAGATGGTCCATTACTCAACCCAAATGGCATTCTAACAAACTTAAAATGTCCATCCGGTGTAATAAAGGCTGTTTTGGGTATAGAGTCTTCTTTTATAGATACCTGATGGTATCCACTTTTTAAATCGAGGAAAGAAAAGCATGTACACCCCCGCAGTCTATCTATGAGGTCCTCAATTAATGGCATGTGATATTTTTCTTTTACAGTAATCTTGTTGAGCTGTCGATAGTCTATGCATAAACGTTTATCCCCTAAATCTTTATCTACTAGGAGAGCAGGGCTGGCATACGCCGAGTTGCTGTTTCGAATTATGCCATTTTTCAATAAATCATTTGTGATGTTTCGCATGAAGCGTTCCGAATCTGACATTCTGTAAGGTCTTTAAAGAACTGATGTAAGTTCAATCTCCAGATTCACGCAATCAGTATTACCTAATTTAGACAAATCTTGAGAAATGCATTAAGGGGATTTCGCAAAAATACTGTTCAAAACTGTTTCATGTTCACGAGATACAGCATTATACATGATTCCATCAATCTTTAAAACTTTCAATGTACTCTTGTATACATGAGACTTCGGTCTTCAGTGAAGTTTCTTCCAATTAATAAATCGTAGTCTGGTTATTCATTAATCACGTAAAGAGTCACAATCAATTCAACTGTATCAACCTCACTGCTTCCGTAACTGTTACATAAGAATCTTTAGTAAACCCCACTAGATTGATAGAAGAATTTAAATGAAATGGTGTCAATTCATAGTATTTCATCAGCCTAGTTATTCACTGCCCATATCAAAAAATGCTTTGTTTTCAAAGTCATTTAAAAACACTTGCTTAATATATTTTTCCTTACTTTTCGATTCTGCTATAATTTTCACCTCAAGGTTTTTCTCAACCTTAGGTTTTGATCGGCAAACTGCATCCACGTGGCCAATTTTTTCTGCAAAAAGTACATTGGACGTTTTCCTCTAAACTACAGTTATTTATTATATGCCTAACTACACCACAACGATAACATGATATATGTATTAATCAAGTTATTCATATTAGAAGTACTAGCTTTGATTTCTGCACCATTTTTTTTTCTTCTAAATTGGGCAGATCGTTTTGTGTTGAACGCTCAGTGTTTCTATTAGGAAAAGTAAGCTTTTGCGTCATAGGTTTATCCTTTTCAGGCTGTAAATAAATTTTGCCATGTAAAAATGCTAAATCATCGCAGTACTTAAAATTGGCTGCCTCAGCAGCTGTGTTCATATTAGCATCCCCAATTGTTGACCCCACTATTATCAATATTACATCTTGTTCACGAAATTCTAATTGTAATCTATACATTTTGCCTTCTGTTGGAAATAAAACTCGTATAAAGACTGATTAGGGAGCGGTTTTGCATCTATTAATTGTTTTAACAGGGTAAACATATTTCTATTTATTTGAAATGTATCGGATAATATTTCACGCCACTATTTCCACTTCCACATAGTCCACTTTTTTTTTTTTTTGAAGAGAGTCGAGCCATGTTTTTGCAGTATTACGTAATTTCTGCTTAGCCTGATACCTAATTATGTTATCTGATGATCCAAATGCTCTAGCGTTAGCTTCAACAACGTTAATCCACATGTTTACATTATCTACTAATGGGTCAAATTCGGGAATCACTGATGATAATAATGCATTCTGACTCACAGTTGGTGATCCTTTACGGCGTCGTTTATGCTTTTTATGACGATCTTGGTCACTGCTGCTACTTGTCCGTGAATGCTCACAGGATGAGGATGAACTCGAGCTCGTCGATAATTTCCTTCGAGATTTCCGCACAGATTTCTTCCGGCTACGTGGCATTACGTCGGCGTGGGTATCGTTTCACTTCTGATACAACAAACAAACACAAACAAACAACCTTTTTATTCCTGAAAATCACTTTAATTAGTCACTTGCATTATAAAAGTTTAACATTAATCAATTTAGCCCAGAATAACACTATGATTTCACACTATAATACTTTTTTCTAATATTAAATCAACTTGCAGTGTTTTATCACTTTATTTTAACACATTTGGAATTACTGATACGCTATAACAAAATTCCGTGTGCACTGGGTGACGGTTGCAGTCGAAGGTTGCATTCAGACATTTAAGAAAATGCTTTTGGAATATCTGACGGAAAGGGCTTTCTATTCGGTTCAAGAATTTATTGAGACTAAAAATAATTGACATATCACCAACACACACACACACACCTGACATTAACTAGCCACCTATTTTTATTTTATTTCTTACCTGCTACGACATCATTGTGATTAAAAATTAATGGATTAATATTAAATAATTAATAAAACTGTAAACCAATTAGGATTAAGACATTTGTACGCCAAATGGCAAATCACAGAGCACTATCATTTAAGTTTTTGAAATCTGTATCTTACTTGTGAATCACAAATATACAACTTTGACTTTGACTTTGACATTGAAGTAAGCCGAGCATCGCTTAACACTCAATCGATAGCTCGGTATAACAATCGGGAGGGAAGACATCGAGTTGTCAGCCAATCAGCAAGCCGCACGTCGAGTTCCGGTTTGTCAACCAATCAGCGCCAAGCATGGCGACGACAAGACGGTTAGTTGCAATCTTTTTAATGTCTGTTGTTATTTATATCCTTATGTAATGCCCTTGTTTAGAGACATGATATTTGGGAGGGGGGTGATTGTGGTTTAAGTTGTAAGGAGTAACAACGTTCTGGTGAAAACGGATCTTGGCTTCACATTCGCCTCGGCGCATGCTCGAGCAGACCCACGTTCTGCCGGCTCTGCAGGATTTATGGAAAGTGTAATCTTTATACATGATCAGGCTGCCTCCTGTTTTGGTATTTTCTATTATTCTATAATTTTCACCTGCGGTAACAAAGACTCGAATTAGTAGATATAATAATGAAGTATTCAAATCAAAATACCAGAATTTCAATATTAATTCAAAGGAAGCTACATTAAATTACCCTAATATGTCATTGCCATACTTTTGCTGTTGAGTAAAACAAAGTATTTGTAGCTTTGAATTTTTATTAGTAATACGGGAGTCATGTTATATCGGTATCCTACACACACATACGTGCAACAAGCATTACATGGATCTTATTATAGTGTCAAAAAAAGAGCCTTGCAAAATTTTACATTTGATCCATCTACTCGTATCTATCAATGTCTTTGGTTGAAATCTTGGCACCCGATAAATGGTCAAATCGCTTAACATATTTCACGTGTTGCTAAAATCATTTTTTAAAAATATATATTCGGCGGAAAGCGGTCGTGAGGTCCAGACATGAGGTTGACAAGCCCAGTCACTCAAACGAATCACTAGGCTGGCCATCCTGACCTTGAAGGCCTGCAGAAATGCCTTTTCACGCCCCGCTTGAAGAACCCGGGCCTATACGAGGAAGGAGACACATGTGCTGGAAGAGCGTTCCACGTCTGGATGGTACGACAAAGAAACGACTCACCGAACTTTTTAGTTCGGGCAAACAAATGTTGAATTGTGTGTGGGTGACGCCGTAGTCCAGAACGCGTGGTACGGGAGTGAAAAGGTGAGGTTGGAATAAGCTGGAATAACTTGTCAGAGCATTCCTCATTGTAGAAGCGATAGAGAACACTTAGCCTGGCAATGTCTCTACGCAATTGGAGAGGCTCAAGGGTCAAAGTTGCCTCTGGGTTTCCATGATGCGGATAGCACGCCGCTGCAACCTGTCAAGAGCTTCGAGTAGGTACTTGGCGGAACCGTCCCAGAGATGAGAGCAATATTCCAAACACGAGCGAACTTGTGTCTTATACAAGAGACAGAGCTGCCCAGGCGTGAAGAATCGTCTCACTCTGTTCAGGATTCCGAGTTTACGGGATGCAGTTCTAATGACGCTCTCAATGTAGTCCCGCTGGTTTAGGTTGCATTTTTTTCGGCTTGTCGCTTGTTTGACAAACACTTCAAGCAAAGCCGCATCCTATCAAATAATTTGTTCGTCAAGCGTTACATGGATCTTTTAGCAGTGTCGAAAGAAAAGCATTGTAAAATTTGACATTGTACAAATACTAGTAATGTTATTAGGTAGTTTTATTAACCTCTGTTGGTGTAACCTTGCCTAACTTGTAAGTTAATTATCCTATAACTTAATATAACATCCTTGTTGAGTAATATGATATCTGGGATGGGGGTGGTTGTGGCGCAGGTTGATGGGGGTAACGATGTTGTTGTTAAACCGGATCTTAGCTCCACAATCACCGCGGCTCTTGCTCGAGCAGACCCACATTCTGCCGACTTTGCAGGTTTTATAGAAAGTGTAGTCTTTATACATAATCAGGCTGCCTCCTGTTTTGAAATTTTTTATTATTTTATAATCTGTACCTGTGGTAACAAAGACTTGAATTAGTTGATAAAAAGTAATAATAATAAAAAAAAAATGTTTATTTGCTTTCTAGTTTTACAGTTCTTCATTTGACAAACTATACAATAGTTTGTTGGCCGAAGCTGGCTCCCAATTTGTTATAAACTGTTTAATCATAGCTTACTTAACCAATAAAGTACAAAGATTACTTACTTTAATAATACAAAAAACATGCGTAAACAAGAACATGCTTATAGTCTTAGGTACATCTATTCAATCTTTTCTATTGTTTGACCTTCAAATTGATTCAACAAATGCTCTCTAACCTTCCTCTTAAAGGTCGGTTTACTAACACACACTGTTATTTCGTGTGGTAAACTATTAAATACTTTAGGCACAAGATAAGTAAATAATTATGATCGAAAAAGCAGAATTTTCGCGTTTTTTCAAAGAAAGTGACATTAAATTTTCCTAATTTGACATTGCGTTGTTATGTTTCTTGACATTACTTCGTAGGTATGAGTGAAAAAAAAGTTGTTGTAGGTAGTTTTTAATTTTTTATCAATAATACGAAGGTCAAGTTGAATTGGTACACTACACACACAAGTTATTATATCAAGCGTTATATGGATCTTATAACAGCGTCGGATTAAGAGCATTGCAAAATTTGACATTTGACGATTTACAAACACCGAGACTTTTTGATCTAGGTATTTTGATTAATCTTTGTGGATGTAACCTTTTCGTGCTCCACGTTGAGGGGGGTAACGATGCCATTATTGTAGCGGGTCCTAGCTCCACATTTGACGCTAGACTTGCGTGAGCAAACCTATATACATTATAGTCCATTCCCTAAATAGTAGTCACCACGTCCACAGTGCAAGCCTAGCGCGGTAACGATGACGGGCGCGAAGTATCAAACAAATGAAACGCGCCTTTGCTACACTGTGGACGCACATTAAGTGTTCTTACTCGTACTTTAAGTGGAAAGCCGGTTAATATATTTTTTCGTTATTAACGGTTAATTAACCGCATTTTATGCTTGTTACGGTTGAATACCACCGCTAGATGGCGCCGGCGGCACTATTATTGACTGTTTCCTCAGGAAGTCGGATATCCAGTCATACAGTGCGATGGGAATTCAGTAAGAAGGAAGTTTTACCTAGGAGTATACAAAACAATAAAAAAAAATTATTAACAGTAAGTACTTCAAGATAAATAATGGGCATCGGAAAACATCTGAATTTCGGGAATAATTATTTTTTTAAAACATTTATAATTTTAACTTTTTCGCAAACAATTAAATGACAATGTCATAGCCGTCTCGCTTTTTTATCGTAGCGCTGTCATCCAGTTGCCTAGTTTCGGTCGGTCATCTTCGTGAACACGATTGCCCATTATTTACCTTGAAAAACTGTACTCTTTTTCTCGGTCGCAGTCGGATAATTAACCATTAATAACCGCATTTTATCGGTAGTTAACCATAAATTTGGTTGAGTAACGGTAGCTAACGGGTTATTTACAACTATAGTTCTGACACACAGGACGGCAAATTCCGTCTATTTTTGCCGTCGATATTCTACGGCTGCCATTTTTAGTAGTCCAAGAGCTAGGAAGCACACAAAATAAGCTTAGCCGAAGAAATTGATTTAGAATTGTTTTAAAAAAAAACTGAATTTGGAACTTTAACTCAACTTAAACATTACCGTAACATTTGAAGACAATTAAAAAGCTTTTGTAAATTTTTTGGTAATAGTGGTTAAGGACTAGGGACTAGCTCTCTATTCAATACTATTTCTTAAGGCATGTATTCACTTTGTTTAGTGCGAGTGCAGGTGATTAGTAGGAGCGAGCGATTAGTGCAGGTGTGTAGTGCGATTAGTGTCCAATTCTGTTTAATTGACAAAAGAAATTCATATTTTTCATACTTCCTCACAAACTTATAGATATGTTTTCCGTACGTATATGGTCATGGAATCTAATCGGAATAAAACCGGTTCTCACCAGATTACAAGATATGATTTTTTTAGTAAAATTTTGAGATATCTCGACCTTGTTGGGCAAAATATTATTTTTTTGACGGACGAGTTTAGGTTTGAAAAAACAGGTGAATTTAATTTACACAATTACCACGTGTGGGCTACAGAAAACCCTCATGAGACCCTTGAATCAAATTTTCAAGTTAGTTTTCGGTTAACATGTGGTCAGGCATAATTGGTCGACAATGCTTATTATTTGAACTGCCAGACAGGCTCACTGGGCCAGAATTTTCAAGTTTCTTGCAAAATGACCTGACCGGTCTGTTATTAGATACCTATACCATTGAATATCCGCCGTCGAATGTGGTTCCAAAATGATGGTGCACCGTGTCATTATTACACACTTTTTCGGCTACATCTAACGCAACGATTAAGTCGTAGATGGATTGGTCGCAGAGGACCTATCGAATGGCGCGCACGGTCCCCTGACCTAAAACAGATCGACTTTTTTGTGTGGGGCCATTACAAGGAAATAGTTTACGCGCAAGAATGCAACTCGGAGCAAGAACTGAGGACTCGACTCAAGAAAACCCGAAGAACAATCCAAAATAATGCATTCAGAAAATTAAGCAATATTTTTTTGCCACAGTGCAGGGCATGCATTGAAGCTGGTGGTAGACACTTCGAGCATTTGTTATAAAAAAATATTGAACAACATTTTTTTGTTTCTCCCTTATTCTTCTTGGCTGCTTTTGCATCAGAACTGTGGTCTCCGGAATATTAAACTTTTTTTAAAACTTTTAGTAATATTATTTAGTGGAGGTACTTTGCGGTTTAAAAAAATCATAACTTTTTATCTAGAGTATTGAGGTGATTTCATTTTTGTACTATTAGAAGGAATACATTCTGCTACAGTTTTAAAAAAACAACTAGAGCAGCACACCCAATGGCACTTTTTAAATGTACGATATTATTATAAAATAAACAATTTTCTTGAATAATTTCAATTTTGTTAACTTAAAACAAGCAATCAGACTTGATTTTTTTTTTCAAGAAAAGAACTTTCAGCTAAACACACACCACCAAAAACAAATAAAAAAAATCGTTGGATGAGTGGAAAAAAAATATTTTGCCCAACAAGGTCAAGATATCTCAAAATTTTACTAAAAAAATCAAATCTTATAATCTGGTGAGAACCATTTTTTTCCCTTGCGGCTCCTGATAGATTCCTTGACCATCTATCTAAAAAAAAGAATACATCCACCGGGCTTGGCCCACCCTGTTTAGATTATGCTGTCCAGAGGTGTTTTAGTGGCAGGCACGCTGCTAAATAACATGTTTGAACTGCTTAAAAAAAATGTATTTCATATATTTGATAAATAAAAACAGCTTATTTACTAAAAAAAATATCGAAATAGCCGAAATGTGATAGGTAAAGTTTTCACCAGAGTTGGCTACGTGCAAGGGATATACCTATAAGGTTGCAAGTGTGACCACTGTTACAAAGCTATTAAAAACTCCTCGAGTTCCAGAGTTCGAGGAGTTCTTCACTGTTTGATATAATTCCCTTCTTCGGTAACATGAATTTTCGGAGGTAGATGATTATGTGCCAAGTTACAAGGAGTGACGACAAACTGGTCAAATCTAATCTTGGCGGCACATTGACTAGATAACTTACTGGAACATATCCACATTTTGCCATTTTTGCAGTTTTTGAAAAAAGTGTAATCTTTGACCATAATTAGACGGCCTCCTCTTCTCGAATTGATTATTTTGTAATCGATTCCTGAAATAAAACAGACTTTTATTACAACTGCTAGAATGGTAGCTTTTAATAGTTGGAAGATCATAATATTAGGTTGTAGTCTCACGAAAACAACTTCTAAATGATATTTCTTACGTAGTTCTCTTTTGCGATGATTGTCAAAATTACATTTATTCAGTTTGTTGTTGACAATTTTTGTTTAGCAAACAGTATTATTTTGTTTGATTAGGTCATCAAACTTTGACAATGACAATCATTACCAATTTTTGCGTCTCGTTTCACATAAAATCACCCCTAGGTCTCTTAGGAGAGTTAATTTTTTTAATACACATCTAAAAATAACAATAGATGATCAAGTGAATAACGAGAGATCCAAACATTTCTTTACAACTTAAAATTTTAATTGCAAACTGAATATAACGTCTAAATTTTTGGTTTCTTTAAATATCCATCGTTCAAGCCAGATCTACTAAAATGAATCAAGCATCAGATACAATGACCAAAAATACGCGAACTGACTAATTCGACCATATTTGACAGTCGGCTAAAGAAGGGCGGCGAAACTCGCCTCCATATTTTACAGAAACGTTACCAAACGGAAACATGTTAAATAAATAGAGTTAAATTTGTTGAATTTATTTCCATATAATCAGGATTTTTTAAAGAAGGCAGGTCAAAGATAAATTATTCCCGATTTCAATGAAACAAAACTTTTCTGTAGTGCAACAAAAAGTGCAAAAACTAAACGGTTTTATTTCCTGTGAGAGTATTCCAATCTACGCAGAAGTTTTCAATCATGGAATTAATTTTATTTTCAATTTGTGTTATGGTAAGTTATATTTTAACTGTCTTGACCTATTTTAATTAAATAAATACACTATAATGAAAATTTTAAAGCCACATAATTGTATTTTGAATGTATTCAAGTGCAAAGTGAAAAAACAAACTGACAAAAAGGCTGTATGGTAATATACTTCTTTGCCTTTTGCCCATTGTTGTCATCAATGTCAATATTGTCAATGTCAAACGAATCACTCACATTACGTTACGTTTAATTTTTATTAAGTATTTTATTGTTTGTAACTGTTTTTTTTCGTTTTCATCAAATAATCAAACTATTAAAAAGAAAGTAGAATCCCTCCAGAATTACCTGCACCACCTGTTGCAGAAAAACATAATCAAATTGAAACCCAGCAAGCAAATAATAAAGCAAACACTCAAATAGCTCTTACAACAACAAAAAGAGCAGCTGCCTCTGCTGGCCGTTGCTTGTTTCCAGAGTGTGATGATCGGGAAAAACTTCATGTACCTGAGTCTATACACAGAAGGGTCCTACTTAGTAGACTTTAAGTAGTACAAGGGAGTGAAGCCATTTTAGGATATTATTGTTATTGTGCTGCTGGAAATCATACAGTTGGGTGTTGCTCGCACATAATGCCCATTTTATGGTACATGGGGTACGCTTGTCATCCGGATCATTTCGGAGCTCCTGCTGCATTCTTGGACCACTTGTAAATTATTTAAATAAATGTACAAAAATAAGTTAATATGATTTTCATTTCAAAGCTTACATAGCAGTAAAACTTAAATAAGCCTCATACTGAGCTTAACGAACTTAATATAAGTACACCAGAAATGTACTTCTTTTGTTCTTTTTTTTTTATATTGCCCGTCAAGATGACCTCACTCCACCTGATGGAAAGCGGTCGTGAGGTCCAGATATGAGGTTGACAAGCCCAGTCATTCAAACGAATCACTGGGCTGGCCATCCTTACCTTGAAGGCCTTTGTCTTGTTCTATAGTTTTGTGATGATGTGATAAGGGCAACGGGTGACAGATCGCTCGTGCCGCGCACCGATGCGGCACGAGCTATACGCGTAGTAGAAGAAGCACGCGGCCGTACTAACAAACTCGCAGTGCGCCTTTGCATGGGATGAGGATGTGGTGGATGAGGCCCATCGAGGGTTCTCATTGCACGTATCATGTAGCGCTGTTGACTGAACAAGCCCGTTCGTACACCCGCGACGGGACCCGTCGCAAAGACGTGGGCCCGTCTGGGAGGACGCGGAGTCCGCCTTCCCACGACGGTCATCCGCGCAATTCTCCAGGACGGAACACTTTGCATGGAACCGTGCCTAGTCGGACAAAATGCGGATATTGTACGTTGCATTGTAGTGGAACATGTATCCATTCTGACTGATGTGTAAGCATCAGTATCATTTTAATAATTAAAAAATGATTAAAAACCAGCGATTTTAAATATAACCTCACCTTCGCCTTATAGCTTTAATATCTTTTTAACCCCAGCTTTAAGACAGTTAAAACAATTAACTTTTTTGTTAGTCTAGCGTAGTTCTAAAAACATCTACCGATTTCTTTTATGTACGTGGCCCGTAAGTAGAGGTCTGAAATTACATGGAAGTTCGCCGTCCTTCTTTTGATCATTTTCAACACTCATTTCAGTTTATCATAACGCGGCTTCGAATACCGCTCGACATCTTGTGCTAAATGATTTTTTTTTAGATATAAACTAGAGCGTTCAAAAAACCTCGCCCCCAAGCGTTTCTAGTAGTTTCAGTGGGTTCTGCACTTTACTGATAATATGATTTCCTAGGTGGATGGTTGTGTTCCAGGTTCCAGGGAATTACGACGCCATTCACATAACGAACCTTGGCGCTGCAAAGGCTAGAGCTCCTGCGAGAGCAAATCCACATTTTGCTGGTTTTGCAATTTTGGTAGTAAGTATAATCGTTTATCATGATGAGGCGGGTTCCTCTTGTTGTTTGTACTATTTTATAATCTATTCCTGTAACAAAAATGTATACTTACGCTAAATGTCTCACAATCTTGTCAAAAAAACTGCAAAACATAAGAATAAACTAAATAAAAAAAATACTAAAACTTACGTACCTGGTATAACGTTCGCTCTGGTAAAATCTGTAACGCTGCACGTCCAGCACCCGCCGAGAGACGCGACGTAATGAGATTTACTGAAAAAATGGCGGCTACGCACGATGCATAGTTTTCAAGAAATTAAAAAAAATATGTGGGGCCCACGCGACCAATAAGATGCTGTTTAAGTATTAGATCAAACAAACACAAATAATGTACCCGAAAAACTGTACCTGATTGTTCGCAAACGAAACACAAAACTAGTATTAGCAGCGAATAATTCGACTGATTTGAGTTGTGGGCTGGAATGCTGTGACATTTGTTATTCGAGCTCATGTTTCTTATGTCTTTCGGCTTCACTTGCCTTCCCCTGCACCAAGAGCCGCTCCCGTTATCGGTGACTACAAAAAAGGGTTGCTATCTGCTTATCAACTGTCCCAAACTACGCGCAGGGGTCTTTTTAAACGCTGATTTAAAATCTTGTAATTGGGTTACCACAGAAAGCTAAAACGATAAAAATTCAATTAAAATAACAAAAATAATGAAGCTAAGGGGGCAAATAGTAAAAATAATTCGAATAATAAAATGGCGATTTTCTGTAAAATCACTTAAACAAAAATCTATGGCTTTTTTGTATTTAGGTAATCATTTTATGAGCATAGTCTGTTATAATCATAAGCAAATTTTGTTTTGTTGCGATAAGGATTTAGTTTAAAAGTTATAACATCATTTCTACCTAAAAAGTATTTGTAGTTGGGTAGTCTAAGGTCAAATACCGTTTCGTTAGACATATGTAATACCTATGTGCAGGTACTATTAAAAACGGAATACATTAAAAAAATGTTTATTTCGCACAATACTAATACTAATACAGACCAAAAATAACATGTGATGAAAATAATTTCTATTTTATGTTACAAATCTATTACAGAATTCTCCGCTCGCTTGCTTACGATCGGAAAAAAATGGTCGAAATTTGCTCATAAATTTTGACATCGTACACTAGGCGCAGGCGCCGTCATTTCAAATTTAAATTACGACGACGTTATGTGCACATTTAAACAGTTTCAATTATAATAAAATTACATCTACTTCTATACTTTATATTTATGACAAAAAAACTAAAAACTAGTGTTTGTTTTAAACTGAATTAAAAACGATTACTTACGACGACTTTCAGTCCAATACTCGCAATAGCCTTGAAAGAGCCCCATGAAATGCAAGATGGCGGTTGTAGGCGCTAGGGTTGAAACTGATTGAATAATTTTTAGAACACCAGTATTGAATGGAACTTCATAATAATATATATATTTTTTTTTAATATTGCGTTATTTAATTTTCACAATGTACAGTTTAAAACATAAAATAATATTGAGAACCTTAAACTGAAAATAAATAGAACAAACTAGCTAGTACAATGGCTTTCTTTCTACAGGCTGTAACAAAAAGGCGAAATAATATTTACGGTATTGTTTCTGCTACTCATAAATATTATGAAGCATATTTACATGAGTAAGAAAAATTTTATTAGTTTTTTTTGCATTTTCGTAAAATATTTTTTTAATGTTGAACATGTTTTTAACCTACTAATTTAGTTGTGCTTGAGCAGCAGATCATCTCCGCAAATATTATTATATTTTTTTGTTAACACCTTGTATTAAATAATTACACTATGAAAATAACAGGCAAAATAACCAACCTCCATAACATAACATAATGAACCTATTCGGTCAAAACTAAAAAAGTACGGTTGCTTTGATAGAAAGAAAGAAAACATTTATTATTTTCAAGGACACATATCTCCAAATTATGCACGAAACCATTTGCCAATTGCAACCTTGGTCTCCAGTCCCCTTTGGCACGTATTTGTAGTATAACACTCATACTTACAAAGTATTACATCTTGTTGTGTTTGGTGACAGATTGTCAAATTTAAATTAAAGATGTTAGAGTATCTTTAGTAATTAGTTATTTTTACTAATTTTTACTCTCTTTTGTTTTTATTATTTAGTCCTACGACACTATAATTATAGAATGCTATTTACGCCGTTGTGATATACAGGGTGGAATTTTTTAAAGCACTGTACATACTGGAGATAGACAATTTTACTCAAGGGTAACATTCCTTTATTTTTAAAAAGAAACAGAAATGCATTCACATATTTTCGAAAATTCGCTAGCCACACCCGGGAATCGAACCGGGTAAAATCCGAAAAAATAACACCCTGTACTTTTACGGCATCGATCGATAGGGTCAATCATAAGGATCAAATCTCTCTAACAAACGTGGTAAATAAAATAAAGAAAACCATGAAATCTTAACTTATAAATTCAAGGGATAAAATTTAAAGCACTTTTACTCAATGATCCATCAGATTTCCTTGGGTGGGAATTATTATGTCCTCGTATGTGGTGCAGTGTGATATTGCTCGAAGCATATTTCCAAGCAGAGCGATACATCACACTGCCTACAAATATAGCTAGTGCGGCTTTTTTTGCACCATACACATCGTGCCAACTTATAGGGGCCTGAACCAATGAAATGGTTGTTCTTTAAAATGGGGCGAACTTTTTTAGTTTTGGTCGGTGCCAATTTCAGCGTTTTAACTGTGATTGGCAGTTGAATTACTGGTGGCTGAGCGAGTTTAATGAGACTTTCTGCCACCAGCCTCCTGAACTCACGCGCGCTGCACTGGTTGTGTTGAGTCCGAAATATAATGTGGGCATTCATCAAAGTGATGTTAAGAAGACGTCGGAATACCTTCTTATGCCACACAACATTTCGGACTCGCTCGATGGGAAATGCCGACAGAAGTTGATCCTTCTTGTCAACACCTCCCATCGCACGGTTATAGTCTAGGACTACTTGCGGCTTATATTTGAAGCGGCCATACTTCTCAGCCCCCCCAACGACACCATCATGGTAGGTGGATATTAAGGATACTACGTTGGAGTCACGCCACATGACCACGCTTAGGTCTGCCGTGTAACTTTCAACGAGCTCGCCCTCCCTCAGTTCATGCTTTTGTACGGTCTTGATTGCTTCGGGAACAAACTCTCGGTTTACCCGAAGAGTTCCGAAGCAATCGGTTTTTTGAGATTTTAGGTATCGGGCGAGCAACGGAGAGTTGTAAAAATTGTCCATGACCAAAGTGTGCCCTCGATTGTACAAGGGCTTCACTAGATCATGGACAATTTTCGAAGTCACTTTGGTGGGAAGTGTCGGCCCGTCTGGCCCGGCTTCATCTGTCAGGTCTTCTGCCAATTCGTCCGTCTGTCCGCCCGTCTTGCCAGTGTAGACGAAAAATCTCCACAAATAGCCGGTTTCTGATTCGCACAGCTCGCAAGATTTAATGCCAACTCTGGCAGCTTTCGTTGCGATCCTCTGTGCGAATGACAACCGCCCTTGCCATTTGAGGAGAGATTCATCGACACTAATTTCTTGTTGCGGAAGATATAGCTCGCTGAATTTCTTTTGCAAGAGATCCAGCACAGGCTTTATCTTCCGCAAATTTTTCTCGTCAGTTGGTAAAGTTGGTAAAGAGTTGGTCGAGTCACTGAAATGAAGCAGTCGTTTTAATAAAATAAATCTGTTGTACGGCATGATGTCTCTGAAGTATTTGAGAGTGAAATAGCCATTTTCCCCCCAACAACTTTTCTCAACTGAATTTGGTAACAAACCCTGCAGGATAAGTATTGCGAGAAACTTGGCTATCTCACCTCGGTCGACTTTTTTGTAAAAGTTAAGTCTTGAATGTGGCGTCAAATGTTGGTCAATCTGTCGAGTTGCGTAATTATTTGTCTGTTTAACTATCAGGTCAATGAGCTCGTCGTCGAAAAATTTCAAAAATACGTTTAGTGGGGTTGTGTCGTCAGTCACAGGGAAGGTCGGTCCCGCAATCCCCGTAAACCTTTCGCGTTTACCTCGGAAAGTGTTGTGGTCTTGTACCCAATCGAATGTCAAGTGGTCAGTCGGCATCAATTGACTAATATGTTGGTCAGAGTTCATGTCATCGTTTGTTAGCCATGTACTTAAGTAGTTCTCAACATCCTCGACGATGTGCGCTGGTGGCAGTCGATGTTGAAGTGGCATGTACGTTTGTCCGTCTGTTTGTACGTCCACCATCTCCACCTCCTCATCTGACTCTACATTACCAAGCCATTTTTCTAAATCTGAGGCAGTATTTTCCGTATAAGAACCTGAAAAACAAACACTTCATGAGTTCCAAAGAAACATAAACAAACAACATACATAAGTAGTAACTAACCATTAATAAACATACCTTTTTTTTTTTTTTGTTCTCCGGGTGTGAAATGCATTACGCACTATCCCACTGCCTGGGTCGGGCAGTGGGGGAGTGTGGGACTCTCCGCCGGTGAAGCCGACGGCATACCCACTAAAACACACCCGGGTATACCCTCACCGCTTTGGAATAGGGCGACATGGAGCCTTGCGGATTGCCACGTCGCCCAAGCGGTCGGCCCAGCCTACGTGCCGGGCCTCCTCACGCTTAGGGGCGTCCCGGTATACTGGGACACCCCCAGACGGAAGCACCGTGCAAGGGGGTGAAAGCCCCCCGGCCAACACCCCGGTGCTGCTTTTAGGGAGCAGGAGGAGGGCGGCCAAACCGCCGTCATCGTGCGTCGGAGAGGGTCCGCCCGAGGATCATCCTCTCGGGCCCTCTCCGCGGTCTCCTTCTGCGTCATCACCTCCTCGCAGAAGGAGGCCATCGCAACCCATGCCTCTTCATTCCCGAGCATGGCCTTTACTAAGGCCGGGAGCGAGAGGTCGCGGCCAACAACTGCCACTAGAGAGCGGCGCTGACCTACCCACGCTGAGCACACCTCTAAAGTGTGCTGGGCAGTGTCCACATCAGCGCCGCACTCATGGCACCTCGGAGTGGGCTCCCTCCGGGCGATTTTGTGCAGGTACTTTCCAAAACAACCATGTCCTGAAAGTACCTGCACCAGCCGGTACGTCAGGGGCCGCTTTTCCCGACGTACCCACTGTTTGAGCACCGGCCGTATCGCGTCTATGGTGTCGCGACCATAGAGCGAGTCGGCCAGGTCCTCCGCCCACCTCCGAATGAGCGCATCCTGTGCTCTGCGCCTCAGGCCTTCGACCTCGTCGAACAGGGGCCACTCGTCTCGTGCTCTCGCCGCTGCCCTGAAATCATGGACAACGGCAAGAACTTGCGCTTCGAGTTCCCACGGGGGCATGCCTGCGAGAACGCATGCTGCCCCCGCCGAAATCGTGCGATACCCACGTATTGCTCTTACTGCCATTACCCTTTGTGGGGCCCGCAATATGGTCCTGTTGTGGGCAGTAAGAGCATCCACCCATATTGGCGCTTCGTAGAGCGCCATACTTCGTATTATGCCGGCGTAGAGTCGCCGGCATGTTTGATCCGGGCCGCGCTCGTTTGGAAGAAGACGGCCCAGGGCTCCCGCCGCTCGGATAAGGCGTGGGGCGAGGAGAGAGAAATGCTTCTCAAACCGCCATCGCCCATCCAAGATTAGACCCAGATACTTCATCTGGGCCTTTAACCGCACCTCAGCGCCATTGAGGCTGACTACGGCGCCGGGTGGTGGTCCCTGCCGAGGCCCGTGAAAAAGGAGGGCCTCGGTCTTATTGAGGGCCACTCGTAAACCCAGCTGCTCAATCCGCCCAATGATGAGGCTGACGCCGACCTCCGCCAACCTCCTAGCCTCAAGGAAGCTTTTCCCTCTTGATACGACTAGGGTGTCATCCGCGTAGCAAATGACGCGCAACCCCGAAGGGAGCGCGCCGCGGAGCACCCAGTCGTATCCTAGGTTCCACAACAAGGGCCCGAGAACGGACCCTTGGGGGACACCACACTGCATCGACCAGCGAGCAAGGACCCCGTTGCTGCCCTCGTATACAATGTCGCGGTCTCTGAGGTAGTCCTCCAACAGCCTGCCAAGATAATTAGGCACTCCGAAGTAATAGAGTGCCTCCCTTATCGCGCCGAACGGCAAACTGTTGAAGGCGTTGGCGATATCGAGGCTTATAGCCAACGACCTCTCACCCTGAGCAGAAGCTGCCTCAGTCTCTGCCTTCAAGAGTGCCAAGGCGTCTAAGGTAGAGCGCCCGGCTCGAAACCCATATTGTGTGTCCGACAAATCAGGTCCCACGTCTTTGAGGTGCTGGACGAGGCGGAACGCGAGTACCCGCTCGAAAAGCTTCCCGGCCTCATCCAGCAGGACAATGGGCCGGTACGCACCTGCCTCACCTGGGGTTCTCCCCGCCTTTTGTAGGAGGCAAATACGCCCCTCTTTCCACGGCTTCGGGAACCGCGACGTTGTTAGCGCGGCATCGAAGATCTCCCGAAGCCGTGGCCCGAGGTGTTTGAGAGCCAGGGCAAGAACCTTGCCGGGCACTCCGTCAGGGCCTGGAGCCTTTTTCCTGGCCCCGAGTCGATCCACCACCGTCTCCATTTCCTCGTTGGTGATTAGTGGGATCAACTCTTCTTCTGTGGCTCTAGCAGGAGGAGCCATCGGCGAAGGAGTATGTGCCGGAGGCACTGGGAAAAGCTCCCGTACCACTCTCTCTAAAACCTCCGGTTGGAGGGTCTCAATCACAGGGGGGCCTTGGTGGCACAGTTTGTCCCGCGCAGCACGGTATGGCCTACCCCATGGGTCCCTATTGAGATCCTCCAACATTTCTTGCCGAGCTCTCGCCTTGGCCTGGCATATAGCCAGCTGTAGGGCCTTCTTATCGGCACGGTAAGTGGCATACAGCTGGCCTTCCCTCTCGTTGTCTCGGTTGCGGCGACGCAGTGCCCGAGTGTATGCCCTCCGCGATTGTGAGCACTGTTCTCGTAGACCGGCAACTTCTTCACACCACCAGTAGACCTGGCGATGCCGTGGAGGGGGCCCTCGCACTTTTGGCATGGCGGATTAATAAACATACCTGAAGCGACCTAGTTCAGGTTAAACTAGAATCGCTTACGTGCTTAATAATGTCAGGCCGGGAATCGAACCCGGGTCCAACCTAAGTGAGGTATAGTACTAACTGTATAGCGTAGTAGCAATAGTGAATAAAACCACAATGGAGACGATAAACTATTTACTTTGCAGTACAAGTTACAAGAGAATATATTACTAAAATAAACATTACATTGCTATTTATAAAAACGTACATAATACGTTCCCACTATGCGCGCATTCTAAACGGAGTAGGCAAGCTCATTAAAGGGCGGTCCAGTGCGAACAAGAGATCGTGTGAACGGTACGTAGTCGCTTGTCTTTGTCGCGCGTCCTGTGAACAAAGGATGCGTATGCGTCCATCTCGCGAAGGCGGGGTCAAGTGCTTAATGATCTACAGGTGACGGGGATAGCAGGTTCGAGTGACGTAACACATCACTCCACCTCGACGTCACGGATCATACGATGCGGAGCGTTTAGTAGTGCGAGTTGACTTGCCTTCTCGCTACATACATAAGTTTATCTTCCTTGCGTTAGCCTTTGGTGCCTGGTCCACTTTTGCCACCGAGGACGGAACTGTATCTAAAATAAATTATGACATAAAAAAATCTGCCCAAAAAGATATGAATTTTCAGTTTTACGGTAAGTTTAAGCATTACCAGATGGATGTTGTGGTGACACGCATAGCCAATTCCCTAGGTCAGTTTCTGAAAGTTTAACTTTGGTAGTGAAGCTACAGTTACACCGGCTCGTTTGTAGCATGCTTATTAGCATGCTCATCTACTGACTCACTTGCTTTTTATCAGCATGCTTTTTTTAAGCCTGCTACTAAATGAGCGTGCTCAAAGCAAAGGATTGTACACACATGCTTTTTAAGCACGGGTTCGAAATAGTGTTTTTGCGATAGCCATAGTTGACCTTGAAAATCAGTCATACTCTCGATAGTCCTATCGAAACTATCGACCCGTGACGATACTATGAATAGCATTGAATGTGAGAATAAAGCTATTGACCTTTTTCGATACTATCGATAGTATCGCGCAATTGAAGTAAATACTATCGATACTATTTATGACTATCGACACCTATCGATATCGCTTCGGTGCTGGCGGCGTGATAGGAGTGCTGGCAGTCAACCGGCACTGTCCGCGCTCTGGAGATGATTTTCTGAAATTTTATATATTTTTATATTATATTTGGCATAGCAAATGTTATGTAGAACTTCTTTTTTTTTAAGCTTGTGCATACTTACCTTTGCCGCTTCCATGGCGGTGCGTCACGGAGGAGTGACCACGACAGCTGTTTAACTCGCTTGCGTGCTTCGAGTGCTTTTTTGACTGCCGGGTCGAGGTTCATTTTTTTTATGAGAGGCCTTGGATTTGCGCAATTGTTGAAGATCTTCTTCATAGGTTCTAAAATATAAAAAAGGCAATTACAACATCCTCACTTAAACCCTTTTTTAAAGTAATACCTTGAGAGAAATTACGTTGAGCTTGGCCCTGCGATAGGCTCTCCTTGTCCTCTTCTACTTCCCCTTCCCCTCCCCCTCTGACCCCTCTCACCTTCCCCCCTCTATTGCTTTCGTTGCCACATCCCTCCTCTGTTTCTTCTTCATAGGGTTTTAAATATGAAAAAGGGCAATCACAACATCATCGATTAAACCCACAAAACATTTTTTGAAGAATAATACATTACCATGAGCTTGGTCCAGCAATAGGGTCTCCGTGTTCTGTTTAATTTCCTCTCCCCTTTCCTCCGCTGTCCCCTCTTCCCCACCCTCCTCTGTCAAATCCCCTGCCACACCGCCCTCTGTCAAATCCCCTGCCATACCCCCCTCGTCCATGCCCCCCCCCCCCTCTTTCTCCCTCTTTGCCCTCTCCCACTACGAGCTACATGACCACTTCCTCCACATACTTCCTGCTCATTACTATGAGAAAAAGATTAAAGATGCAAACACCACAACAAAAAAAATAATTCTATAAAACAATATGCAATGTACTAGCAGGAAATACAGAGTGAAATAAATAAGTGAAATGATATTAAAGGGGATGATTGTAGTGCTCGTTAATAAAACATTTTCAAACAGTTTTTCTTTAGTAAGGACTAGTTAGTAAGGACGAACGATTTTTTTCTGAAATAAAAATAAATAAGTAAATTTTCGGAAATGAACTATAGTTGAGCAGCAGACCCAGTCCCTAAAATATATTATTTCACTTATTTATTAACTCCTGTAGATAGGTACAGTCAAACACTTTTCAAGTTACTTCATAATTAATTGGTTTCATTTGTTACAAATGAGAAGGAAAAGAATAAAAATAATTTTTGGGTAGGTTGACTTTTCGTACTGTACCTAAAAAACTCAAACATTTTAATTCTGTCAAAAGTAAATCATCAACCAACACCTGTATTATGGTGCAACACGAACAAACAAAAACAAAACAAACGTGAAATTAGCCGTATTTTATGTGACAACCCTGCGCATGAAACTTACTTTGCTTCTTGGAAACGATTGCTGCCAGAGCAATATTTTGTTACAATGTACTTACGTATCATCAATATTCCCGTAATCCAGGACATCTATAACATATTGATATGAGTATTTTGCGTTTTATGATGAAGATATCTAAACTTTGTTATTGGACACATGGTTACCGCCAGTTTTAAGTGATTACGATAAATGACCACTTGAAAAACACTTAAACAAACAACGTCAACAAAGACACGTTTGAGTCTTTCAATTTTAGCACATTTCACCACAGGCGTCTTCAAAAAAAAAATGAAATATCTTATAACATGTTCTCTAGATTAATTTTGTACCTTAACTTTAGTAAAAACCATTGAAATAGAATACTTACGGCATTTTTTCCTGCAGTACAGTATGTCACTGAGTACACGTAATCACAACATGGCGTCTTAAAACTTTTCGTCTCAAATAAAAATAAAAATGAGTTGACTAATGTTGCAAACTTGCGTTCAGGTGTCAGAAAATATATTTGCCTTTAATAGTTTAATAACGTTCTGGAAGGACTTTATTCACTATGGTATAGAGTTTAAAGTCGCTCAATAGAAATGGAATTTTGGCAACGACTGTTACCAGGAGCAAGCTAGTGAGATACAGTATTGGGAAAGATTTGGAAGGAAAGATTGCCAGAAGCAATGTAGCGGATAGTAATTTATTGTTTCAATGTGAATCAGCACAATCTGGCGAAAACCCATCCAAAAACCAACCCAAAATCTTAAAGGCTAATATCGGCTTATTTTATCGATAGTACAGTTTTCACCTTCTCCAAAATGGGAGACTGTGGAGGCTTATGTCCAGCAGTGGACTATGTTCGGCGAATGATGTATTAACATTTGATGTACTTTCCTGCCGGAGTAACCATATAACTATTTGGTTCATGGTTGTGATCTACATTGATTGGAATGATTTCATCATTCAACAATCTTGGCTTTACAGTGAATCTTACTTTTATATTTTGTGCACACCATAGGGTTCTAATGCTATTGCTGAAAAGTGACAAATAGTATTGGAACCCAATAAGGCATAACTTATAAGACTGGTTTTTCCATATTTTCTCTTGCAATTTGGTTACCAAATTCTTAGATTTTTATTGTTTTAATGTGGATCAGCACAATCTGGCAAAAACTTTTCTAAACACCAACCCAAATCTTACTGGCCAGTATCGGCCAATCTTATTGATAATCCAGTGGACACCTCCTCCAAGATAGAAGACGTTAGAGGATTTCAAGCGTTGGACTATGATAGGCTGCTCTTCTTATTCTTCGTATCACAGTGGCACAGTGACACTATACACTGTGTAACCTGTATTTTGCCACTTGCACGGCATTTTTACTGGCACTCATAAGGTCCTCGCATGACTGGCCGGGCACGCAGGGCACAGTAGAAGGTTGCTCATGTTTTGTTTCACTTTTTTCATTTTTTTTTCACTGTCCTTGCAGCGGCCGACCAGGGGTCGTATTACAATCTTTTGCTACTATAACAATGGTATGAAACGTCAAATAACCACGCAGAAGTTAAATATGCATGACTTAATGGTCACGTGACTGGGAGTCTCATATTCCTAGTAACGTGACCATCGTAATACCAAAATGCCAGGGCGCTCAATAGGGTTTTGACATTTTTTTTTGTTGAGGTGTTATGGAAAGACCAATAATAGAAGCATTGGTAAAATAAATATTTCTAAAACACGAAAACTCCCCTAATTAACGCAATTTAAAAAAACATAGTTTTAGACTTGTCCAAAACGCTCCCTACAAACTATCGCAAGATGGTGACGTCACAGAACGCCTATTTCTATGCGTTCTGCGAGACATTTGCTCGGCAGCTAACTATATTAAATTTTGCGTTTAAGAATATGGTTTCTTAACAAAAGTTATTGCAAATTGTGTGGGTTGTGGAATGGTATACTTATTTTTTTTATTTGACACTTTTAAAAATACACTTGCCCACCCGAATTTGAAGAGCTGTACAATGAATCATACCTAAAAAAACGAACTGAAAATGTTCATATACCCCTTTTTTAATGTATTTTTGTATTAATAAACATATTTTTAAAATTCAATGTTGTAGCCAACCACCCTAATCACAGACAAATGCGAGTAAGCTTTAAGAGATCGTAACATAAGGTCCCTGGGTGCGCAATCTGTGTTTGGCTTTTCAAGCCTTTTTTTGTGTACTCTCCATCCAGAGTAACGATGTAAATGGGTGGTTCATGGTTGTGGTCTACATTTTTTGTAATAATTTGATCAAATACTAGTTTAACCACAGCTTTACAGTTATTCTTATTGTTGTTTTTTCAACACACCCATAGCCTTTGTTTGAATATTTGTAAAAAGTGTATCCCTTTATCGTGACAAGAGAACCACCCTTCACTGTTTTAATGTGTTTTTATTTTTTCTGGAACAAAATATGCTTTTGTATTTTTACATTGATTATTTATTTATTTATTGCATACATGAGAGTTACAAATATGTGCTTAACAATACTTACAACTAACATGCACCTTGATAGGTACGGCAAAATAAAGCGTAATGTTTCTCATTAATAATATTAAGTACTTTATCAATATATTTATAAGTTGTCAATAAAGTCGATTTATTACTTCTAAATCCGTTTTGTGAATCGTCAAAGATTCAATCGTTTAAACATGGCCTTTTCAACTATTTTCGAATATTTTCAAACATATTTTTACTAGGTACCACGAAAATCAAAGTCAAACGGACATTGTATTTAAAATGCAATACAATTATTGTGAATTAATTTATATAACATGAAAAATCACGATAATCAGATACAAACACATCAAATAGTTTATCAGATACAAACTAGAAAGAACATGCGATAAAAATACTTGGGGAACCCAGGCGGTCAATCTTTTTGAAAATCCAGTTCAACTTTTCACTCGCCTGTTTGTCAGTGGTGCTTACTCATCAACAACTATGCCAGTTTGCGCCATACGTGTCCATATTTACATAACGTTGGCGGCTGTCCTGTTGTAGGTTTGGTTTTTGTGACAAACTGTATTAACATCATAGGTGAGCGGTAAGCGTGTTCTAGAGTGGAGACTGCATATCAGTAAACGAAGTGAAGGGCGTTCTCCGGCCAGCTGGAGCGATGACTTGCGACATTTTGCTTTCAGAAAATGGATGTGTCAAGCTGAGGAGGGCGCGATGATGCCTATGTCGGGCAGTGGACAACAATATGCTGATGATGATGATGTATTAAGCTTTGATGTACTCTCCGTCCGGGGTGACCTTATAAGTGGGTGGTTCGTGGTTGTGGTCTAAATTGATTGGAACGCATTCATCATTCATCATTTTAATCTTGGCTTGACAGTGAATTTTACTTTTGTATTTTGTGCACACCCACCTATAGCCTGATTTTCCAAATTTGTGAAAAGTGTATCCCTTGATCAAGACGAGAGAAGCACCGTGCCGTGTTTTAATGAGGTTGTATTCTGCATCTGAAACGATATATTAATGTGGTTGTATTTACATTGACGTAATCTAATCGAACCAGTATACTTGGGTAGCCAGGAACAAAACGCCATGCTGGCATTGCAAATTATTAGAAACTAGAAAATTTCAACCTGACCGACCTTTTACAATCCGGGTGGCTGCTCTTCCAACCGAGCTACCGAGGTCGTTAACAGACCCGGCGAATTTATCTAGTGTATTTTGCGTTCTAAGCCAACGTTTGTTTCATCAATGTTATAGGCAAGCGCCTCTAACAACCGAAAGAAACATTTTTGTTAATATTTGACTTTCGATTAAGATGAAACTAGCTATAGAATAAGTGTTTTTTTATGTTTAGCATTTAACAATGCAATTTCTATATAAAGATAAAAACCAGAAAAATTCGATTCGTTTTATCTTTGTGTAGAAAATAGTGCATTCTTAAATAATATAAATAAATATAATATAAATAAATTCACTTAAATTATATATATATTATATGCATTTAATAGAACTTTGTATTAAATGCATGTAAGATTTAAAATGAAATACAGTTAATTGTAAATTAGTTTATTTTGCACACTGAAACATCACAAAAATCAGATGAAAACACATAAAATAGTTTGTCAGATACAAGCTAGAAAGAATATGCGATGAAAATACTTGGGGAACTCAGTCGATCAATCTTTTTGATAATCCAGTTCAACTTTACACTCGTCTTTGCTCGTCAGTGGTCATCACCTACTCATCATCAACTCTGCCGGCTTGCTTGTAACATAAAGTTGGAGGCTGTTCTGTCGGAGGTATGTTTTTTGTGACAAACTGTAATAACATTATAGGTAAGTGTGTTCTAGAGTGGAGACAGCGTATCGGTAAATGAAGTGTAGGGCGTTCTCCTACTAGCTGGATCGATGACTTGCGACAATTTGCTGACAGAAAGTGGATGCGTCAAGCTGAGGAGGGCGCCATGATGCCTATGACCAACAGTGGACGACAATATGCTGATGATGATGATGTATTAAGATTTGTAGTACTTTCCTTCCGGGTCGACCTTATAAGTGGGTGGTTCATGGTTGTGGTCTAAACTGATTGGAACGATTTCATCATTTATCTGTTTAATCTTGGCTTTACAGTGAAACTTACTACTGTATTTCGTGCAAACCCATCTATAGCCTTTTCCAAATTTGTGAAAAGTGTATCCCTTTATCATGACGAGAGAAGTACCGTTCTTAGTTTTGATGAGGTTGTATTCTGTATCTGTAATGATAGACGATATTATTTTCAAGACGTAAATTATATTAACGTTAGATGAAGTTAGTTTTTGAGTAAACTATTCAAGTATCATTAGTATTTTTTTATATGGGTAGTGAAACTGAACTTTATTCTGGCCCACTCTTTTGTGTATTTAAGTGTTTGTATTTACTTTGACGAAATCCTTTCGAACCAGAATACTGGGCAGCCAGGAACTTAACGTCAAGCTGGCATTGCAAATGATTAGAACTTTGTTTTAAATGCAGGTAAAACCTAAAAATTAAATAAAATTGTAAATTAGTTTATTTTGCACACTGAAACATCACGAAAATCAGATACAAACACATAAAATAGTTAATCAGATACAAACTAGGAAAAATATGTGATGAAAATAGTAAAGAAACTCAGTCGGTCAATATTTTTGATAATCCAGTTAAACTTTTACCTCGTCTTTGTTTGTCAGTGGTTATCACTTAAACTTTATCGGTAACCACATCATCAACTCTATCGGCTTGCTCCATGCGTATATCATAAAGTTGGTGACTGTTCTCTCGGTGGTTTGTTTTTTGCGGTTAGCTTCATTCCATCAAATAAAAATTACCAAATGATCACCTTACCAAACATTTTTTTTCAATTTTTTTTTTACCAAATTACTACTTAGCAAAAAACCACTTCACAAATAATTGTAACGCAAACTTTATGTTTGTTTGCCAAGTGAAATTTTGGACAATAACTCTTTTACCAAATAGTACTTTTACCAATTTTCATTTTGTCAAATTTTTCAGTTGGTAAAACAAACTTTACACGAAATATAAAAACACAAATATTTAGTATTATGTTTTCAATTTACCATTTCTATTGAGTCAATGACAAAATAAATGATCTCTATGTCAGTTGCACAAAATACCCAACAGTTAATATTATTTATATACGCTTACGGTGGTAGTTTCTGGTCTTACATTCAAAAAATATTATTGTACAAAGAGCGCAGAACTACATTATAAAACAAATATCAAATGCGCCATGCTTTGTAAGAACAGCAGAGGTGCATTAAAATCGGAATATGCCAATGATAACAGAAGACATGGACACACGCAGAGCTAACTATAGATCAAGACTGTCGAAGCACCCGAACCACCTAGTGGGGCAGCTCACTATCCCTGAAATCATGCGTCGTCGACGAGATATCTTTGACGATTAGACAACAATCCAGAAATTTACAAAATAAGTGTCCAAGTACAGGACCAGCAGAACCCATCCAATTGCGCAGAAGTGTTAGACATGTTATATCCCCGAAACTCTTTACCAATGCTTT
Organism: Udea olivalis; assembly: GCA_947369235.1. Classification (NCBI taxonomy): domain Eukaryota; kingdom Metazoa; phylum Arthropoda; class Insecta; order Lepidoptera; family Crambidae; genus Udea; species Udea olivalis. The sequence continues at coordinate 4,565,027 of OX376349.1, read as the reverse complement.
GGAGGATATGTTGGAAAAGGATGGGCATAAAATTAAACGGCGAGTACATCTCACACTTACGATTCGCAGATGGCATAGTCCTGATGGCGGAGTCGTTGCAGGAGCTGTAACAGATGCTGGACGGCCTCGCTGCTTCATGTCGGCAGATCGGTCTAGCCATGAACTTGGATAAACCCAAAATCATGATCAATGAGCACATTGATCCGGGACTAATCGCTGTCGACGGCCACCAACTCGAAGTTGTTCTGGAATATACCTACCTCGGGCAAGTATTGCAGTTGAGTAGAAACAACTTCGAGAAGGAGGTTAAAAGAAAGAATTCAGCTGGGCTGGCCAGCTTTCGGAAAACTACGCCGGGTCTTCTCGTCGCCTATACCACAGTGCCTGAAGGCTCAAGTCTTTGACCAGTGTGTCCTACCTGTCATGACATACGGAGCCCAGACGTGGACACTAACAGTGCGCCTAGCCCACCAGTTAAAAGTCGCTCAGCGAGCTATAGAGAGAGCTATGCTGGGTGTTTCTCTGAAGGATAAGATTCGCAATGAAGTAATCCAACAGAAAACTAAGGTCGTCGACGTAGCTCACAGGATTAGCAAGCTGAAGTGGCAGTGGGCAGGCCATTTATGCCGTAGAACAGATAACTGTTGGGGTAAGCGTGTTCTGGAGTGGAAACCGTGTATAGGCAAACGTAGTGTAAGACGCCCTCCGGCCAGGTGGGGTGATAACTTACGAAGGTTTGCGCGCAGAAAATGTATGCGCCAAGCTGATGATAGGGCGCGATGGCGCGCATTGGGGGAGGACTATGTACAGCAGTGGGCTAAGATAGGCTGGTGATGATAATGATGATGATGATATAAAGTGAGTTTTATACAGCTTCGACGAATTTGTTGTTGAGTAAGACTGTAGGGATGGATCAGAGTCGATAAAGCTTCTCAGATTATTAAGTTAATGATCTCATCATCATCTCTGTAATATTGGGAGTTGTTATCAGATACTAAAACAATTATTCACTTGAAAATTACTTCGGTGTTAATCCCGAGGTACTCTGGTGACCTTGCAAAAGGTATTCAGTAAAAATAAAAATATTTTTTAATTATACAATTTTCATGCAGCGCGTCGAATTTTTAGGGGTTCAAAGAAAGTTTATGTGTATGTGTGTAGAGTTGCTTATTTATCCGGCAGTAGACATTTTGGTGTGCAATGATTTCGGAGAGGTATAATGTTATAAAATGATGTTCTCAATTTGTTAGTTCACAAATAAGGGATTGCTGAAAATTTCATAAACGAAAGATTTGATTTTGATCTCTCGCAGTGCTCAATTCATGCAGAGTTGCAGTCAAATTTGTGTTGGTTATATATGTGATCTCGGTTTTGCTGTTACCAACTTCATGGAGATTGCAACAATATGAGTACAAACAATCAGTTTCTATAAAATAACAGTCAAATCACAGTTCTCGAATATGTGAATAGTCCCAAAAAGTGATAAATATGCCGCTATTCGTTGGTATGAGACACTTGAAGATAATTATGAGGTGTAGAGGTGTCTACTGCCATGTTGATGTGGATTAACTTGTTTGGAATTAATGCGTAACTATGCGCAATGTCTGCCAGGTGTTATTAGTTGTAGTCGTCGAGATAGAAAGGCAACCTAGGGTGATTTTCGTGTTCCTGAAAATAATGAATTAGAACGGGCTCCCCGGTTGTTTTTTAGGTCTCGCAGGTTGGTTGTCCCCTACACCATGTTCATGTTATGATGAGCTTCAGTGTTGGTTAAAACCGCAGAACTTTTAATCTTGATTTTATTTGACCGAATTTTAGAATATCACAACACTGCACTTATTTATGATTTTGGCTTTTAAATTTTTACACTTATATCTTGGGCAAATTGTTATCAAAACCTGAAGCACGCGCTAAGAGTGAAAATTCCCTAATCACTTTCCGATGTGCCTGCGGAGCACTTCGCGTCGCGCGCGCCGTCGATGGGTAAGCTTAGGAACAATTACTATAAAAAAAGGGTGTCGGGCGCACGTTTGCAACGTCTGCACTGGACAGAGGTCCGGACAGAACTCCTGAAACAAACACAAAGAATATACCCGAAAAACTGTACCTGATTGTTCGCAAACGAAACACAAAACGAGTAGTAGCAGCGAATGATTCGACTGATTGAGTTGTGGGGCTGGAATGCTGTGAATTTGTTATTCGAGCTCAAGTTACTTTTGTCCTTCGGCTTTACTTGCCTTCCGCTGCACCAAAAGGCGCTACCAGTTACGACGACTCACAAAGAATGGTCGCTATCTGCTTATCAATTGTGCCAAACTACGCGCAATGGTCTTTTTAAACACTGATTTAAAATCTTGTAATTGGGTTACGTACGAACATAGTATTTATACCATAGAAACCTAATACAATAAAAATTTAGTTAAAATACCAAAAAAAAATGAAGTAAAGAGGGCAAATAGTAAAAAAGTACGAATAATATAAAAAATTTTGCAAAAATCACTTAACACAAAGCTATGGCTTTTTTGTATTTAGGTACTTAATCATTTTATTAGCATAGTCAGTTATAACTTATTATAAGCAAATTTTGTTTCATTGCGATAAGGCATTTAATTTAAAAGTCATAACATTATTTCTACTTAAAAAGTATTTATAGTTGGGTAGTCTAAGGTCAAATACCGTTTCGTTAGATATATGTGATATGTTATATATCTTATTAAAAACGGAATACATTATTGTTTATTTCGCACACTACTAATACAGAAAAACATGTGAAGAAAATTATTTCTATTTTCTGATTACAAATCTATTACAGAATTCACAGATATTTATTGTTTAAATGTGAATCAGCACAATCTGGCAAAAACCCTTACAAAAACCACCCAAAATCTTAAATATCGGCGAATATCGGCTTATCTTATTGATCCCATCCCATTTTGGAGGTTATTGAATGAAATGAGAATGGTGGAGGCCTATGTCCAGCAGTGGACTATGATCGGCTGATGATGTATTAACATTTGATGTACTCTCCTTCCGGAGTAACCATATAACTAGTGTCAAGCAGGGGAGGGCGCTATGATGCCTACGTCCAGCAGTGGACAACAATATATTGATGATGATGATGATGTATTAGGATTTGTAATACTTTCCTTTCGGGCCAACCTTATAAGTGGGTGGTTCATGGTTGTGATCCAAATTGATTGCAATGATTTCATCATCCACCAGTTTAATCTTGCATTTACAGTTACCCTTATTTTTGTATTTTGAACACACCCACGTGAAGCTTCTCTTTGAAAATTTGTAAAAAGTGTATCCCTTTATCATAATGAGAGAACCACCCTTCAGTGTTTTAATGCGTTTGTATTCTATATCTAGAACAAAATATGATTTATGTATTATACACTGAAATAATCAAAACGAATCTTTATACTGGGTAGCACGAAACTCAATGTCTAACAGGCAATACAAATTATAAAGGTGGGTCTACGCTAGACAAGCCGAACACGAGCCGAGCACAAATTCGTGTAGTGTGGACCAAGTTACAAGTCGAACGGGACTTGAGCGTCTCGGCTTGTGTTCAGAGCCATTCTCAGAAATAAGCGATTGAAGAAAACACAAATTTGTTAAAGAAGGTACTATTTAAAATGAAATACAATTATAAATTGATTTATTTGAACACTGAAACATCACGAATATCAGATACAAACACATTAATTAGTTTATCAGATACAAACTACATAAATAGAAAATGCAATGAAAAATACTTGGGGAACTACGACCGACTTGGTGTAATGGTTAAGAAGTTGGCTACTACACCAGAGGTCGCGGGTTCGATCCCCGCACAGTACAAACATTTGTGTGCATGAACATGTCTGTTTGTACTGGTCTGGGTGTCTCCTATGTATAATAAGTATGTATTTACAAAAGAAAATGTATTTAAGTATGTTTATCCGTTGTCTAGTATCCCATAACACAAGATTTCATTAGCTTACTTTGGGGCTAGATGGCGCTGTGTGGAATAATGTCCAGGGATATTTATTATTATTATTTAACTCAGTCGGTTAAGTTTTTTTCAAATGGCTATATTCCAAACGGGGTACTTAGAGGCAAGTGAACGAAACACTTAGAAGTCCAGGTTTCACCAATAGTATTAGAACCCAATAAGGCATAACTAATAAGGCTGGTTTTTGAAAATATTTTTCCAATAGTACCCCTTTTTTAAAAATGTGTAGATACTTTATTCAGATTTACACTGTGTGTACACACACTACTATTGTACTAATAAAAACAAAATATAATCAAAATTGTTTATTTCACACACCACTGAATACAAATAGGTACTTTTAACCACAAATTTTGGATACAGACCAGATATAACATGCGATGAACATAATCTATATTTTCTATTGCAATTTGGTTACGGAATTCACAGATATTTATTGTTTTAATGTAAGTCAACACAATTAGGCAAAAACTCGCACAAACACCAACCCAAATCTTAAAGGCGGCTAATCATATTGATAATCCAGTTAACACCTTCTCCAAGATGGGAGACGTTCGAATCATATTTCCAGCAGTGGACTATGATATCTTCATAACGTTCTTATTCTTCTTCTAGTCAGCTCGTTTTCTATTTATGTAGATACTTTCCATCCGGAGTAACGACATAACTGGGTGGTTCATGATTGTGGTCTACATTTATTGGAATGATTTCATCATTTACCAGTTTAATCTTGGCTTTACAGTTAGTCTTATTGTTGTATCTTGAACACACCCACGTATGGCCATTGTTTGAAAATTTGTAAAAAGTGTAGATATCCCTTTATCATGATAAGAGAACCACTCTTTACTGTTTTGATGAGTTTGTATTTTATTTCTGGAACAAAATATGCGTTATGTATTTTTACATTGTGTAAATATAATTTTATTGAACAAATTTACTGGGTAGCCTAATTCAAACGGGCATTGCAAATAATTAGAAATAAGCAAACGAACAAAAGTCACTTTCTTATTTAAGCAGGTTATATTTAAATTAAAAAACAATCGTTAATTGATTTAAATGTAACATAAAATATCACGAACATCAGATACAAAAATCGCATGTTCTTTCATGCGATGAAAATACTTAGGGAACTCAGGCGGTCAATCCTTAGGATAATCCAGTTGTATTTTTCACTCGCCCTTGCTTGTCAGTGGTGCCTACTCATAGTACTCATCATTAACTCGGCCGGCTTGCGCCATACGTGTCCATATTTACATAACGTTGGCGGCTGTCCTGTTGTAGGTTTGGTTTTTGTGACAAACTGTATTAACATAAGCGTGTTCTAGAGTGGAGACCGCGTATCGGTAAATGAACTGTAGGGCGTTCTCCGGCCAGCTGGAGCGATGACTTGCGACAGTTTGCTAACAGAAAGTCAAACTGAGGAGGGCGCGATGATGCCAATATCCAGCAGTGGACAACAAAATGCTGATGATGATGATGTATTAAGTTTTTATGTACTCTCCGTTCGGGGTGACCATATAAGCGGGTGGTTCATGGTTGTGGTCTAAATTGATTGATTCGATTTCATCATTTATTAGTTTAATCTTGGCTTTACAGTGAAACTTACTGCTGTATTTTGTGCAAACCCACCTATAGCCTTTTCCAAATTTGTGAAAAGTGTATCCCTTTATCATGACGAGAGAAGCACCGTAGGCTGTTTTAACTAGGTTGTATTCTATACCTGGAATGATATAATAACAGGCTTTAGGTACTTTTACATTAACGAAATCTCGCTCGCTGATATTAACAAGAAACAACATAATCAAATTAATAACTATTTGTTTTTGTTAAAAGCAATTAAGGCATTTTCACTTGTTTTACATTTGTAAAACATTATTGTAAAATTTTATTCTTAATAAATTAACATTTTGTACACAAATTGAAGATAGCAAACTGGAAAAAAATGTTCCTAGATGCAGAGCGGAATCCAAACCCGTGTATTCAGCTGCTGTCTGTTCTTACCACTAAGCAACCGAAAACATTCTTTTGGTTTGTATGATTACGTTGCAAGTCAATTTATTCCAAGTACCAAAGATATTTTTTTAATAAATGTCAATACCTTATTAGTACTATTTTTTTAGTTTGCATTCGAGACGCCTATGCCCAGCAGTAGAGTATAAAAGGCTGATGTTATTTATGTATTAACATTTGATGTACTTTCCATCCGACGTTACGATATATCCGGTTGGTTCATGGTTGTGCTCCAAACTGATTGGAATAATAACATCATCTATAAGTTTAATCTTGGCCTTGCAGTTGCCCTTATTAGCTTTTTTAGTGCAAACCCATGTGATGGTAGTTTTTCCCCATTTGTAGAAAGTGTATCCCTTTATCATGACGAGTGTAACCCCTCGCGATGTTTTAAGGAACTCGAACTCTATACCTGGAACAAAACATTCTTTATGTATTTATATTGTTACCAGCGGACTAGCCCCCCGATTCAGAACAAAGTTATCGACTGATTCTGTTATTTTATTTCTTATATATCTTTTCAGTACGACATAATACGTCTGTATTATTCGTTTTACAACAAAGATATACAATAAAAAAGTAACTTCAAAAAAAACTTCCAAAACAAAACACTAAAAAGTAAAAAATAATTGCGTATTCTTCTAAAACTTACACGATTTATATTGTAGGTACAATTATTGTTATTGTGGAAGTCGGTGTCAGCCAAGGAAACACTACAATATACCTATTTTTTACATCTCACGTTTAAGTATGTAGGTATGCAGGTAGTTACAAACCTACATTGGCTGACACTGACTCCACAATTACAATAATTGTGCCTACATTATATTATTATTGTATAATTTTCAGAAGAATACGCAATTAGTTTTTTTACTTTTTAGTGTTTTGTTTTGAAAGTTTTTTTTGACGTTGGTTATTTTTTTGTTAAAATATTTGTTTATTTCCTGGTGTTCAGTGAATCGTTCTTGTTCATTTTATACATCGAATAAGTATCGTTCACTTGCTCCTAAGAATTGAAGAGTTCAGTTACTTGGTCATGGATCCCATAATCAGAACCTAACCAAACTCTCACCAAACTACCCTTGAAGTATATCCTTTCCAATAAAAAAAAAGCATCAAAATCGGTTGGCGTTTATCTAGATTTAAGACTTCTCATGGATGCCACTGTCAGAACTGGACCAAATTAAAATGGGACCACGCGTGAAGTACCAGCTTTCAAATAAAAAGAGAAATATCAAAATCTGTACACCCAGTCGAAAGTTATGAGGTAACAAACATAAAAAAATAACATACAGTCGAATAGAGAAAAAAGAGGAGGTTCTCAACCTCCTCTTTTTTTGAAGTCGGTTAAAAACTCATTGCCTTTGGCCTCCGTTGGCATATATAAATATTGAGTGCTACCGTTTAGCGAGTAATTTACCGGGCGATATTTTGATTCGAGGGGGTTGGTAGACTTCGTTCTGTCCGGAAAAGAACCGCCACCTACCAGTTCTAATTGTGTTTTCAAACCATCCAGAAGCCCGTTAAAAATGCACAGTAAATTATCCAAATCGGTTCAGTCAGTTCTGGAGGAGTTAGGTGACAAACACACGTACAGAAGAATAAATGTCTTTAATTGATACTATCTTGGTTAACTTGTTATTTCCAGCTTCACTGCCAGTTTTTTATTTATTTAATTATATGTACGAATGAACATCATAAAAACATCTCAAACACATACTTTTCTTACATTCTACACAATAAGATAAAATCTTTTTAACTTTTTTTGCTGCGTCACGGCTATTCATTGTTTGACGTTTATTTGCATAGCAGCCCACACATCTTCTTTTTTTTTCTCCTTTTTTCACCAACGTATGTTTCGTCTTCAAGATTACGATACTGTCTAAAACAACAAAAAAAAATCGTCAAGAAAGTTTTTTTCATTCATTATAGCCTTCTTTTCTCACCTTAGCCAAACGTAAAGTTACGTTTCTAGATTTAGGGGTCAGTGTATTATTAGGAATAAAGCCATTAGAAAAATAAGAGTTTATTTACATACTTTAAAATTATCATGCAATCTAAAATTAAATCTACAATCAAATCTTACAAAATGGGTTTGAAACTAATTTTTTGGACGGACGTTCAACAAATCTTGGATATAGTTTTAAACAGTATTACATATTCTAGATCAGTTCGCAGATCAGTATGTTTTTTTTACAAAACGTCGGTGACAATCAACCATGCGGACCGCCTGATGATAAGCGGTTACCGCAGCCTATGGACACCAGGGGGCCTAGCCAAGAGCAACACGCCACGACGATTTCTACAATAGAAATCGTTCAAATGTATGGGGATGACATAAGCTGTCACTGGCGCTTATGTCATCTCCATACATTTGAACGATTTCTATTGTAGAAATCGTCGTGGCGCGTTGGTCTTGGCTAGCCCCCCTGGGGTATAAATTGCGCGTTGTCGTCCCTGCAAAAGAGTTGCCATTACGTTTACGGCGATCGTTGCGTTCAGAAATTTGTATGCCATTTATGGTTCCTTTTTAACTTTCACTCTTGGGTCTCAGAATCCCATATAAATACGTCAAAATGGTTTACACGAACGCTGGCGGCTGTCATTGATGTCAACTTATGGTAGACATACAGGTATTCGAATATCTAGTGACTGCAGAGTTCATACGACACGACCACGTTTACACACACAGGCGAATGAGAGCGGTTTCGCGACCACATTTACACACACAGGCGAATGAGAGCGGTTTCGCGACCACATTTACACACTCAGGCGAATGAGAGCGGTTTCGCGACCACATTGACACACACAGGCGAATGATAGCGGTTCCAGCGTAACTAGCGTTTTTTTTGCACGTATACGGTCGTTTTGGCATACCCGCTTACACCAGGGGCCGCATTACCATCTCTTATAGCCAGACGAGTTAATTTCCTAAACTGAGGGTAACGAGCAATTTTGTCAGTATATATCTGGCCTAGAAGATGCATTTTTCACAGGTAAGCGCTGACTGGCTGAAAATTAAAGATCATATAGACATGGTAATACTCGCGTACGCGCTTATTGCGGTGTGTTCGCTAGGTTAGTCAGTGTCTATATGGAATATACATCAACGTACGTAAACGCTTGTACGAGTTACGCATGTGGCAAACACCCGCCTATACGCGCTTCCACGAGCTTATGCGCTGTAAAAAATATATCCTGAAATCGCTCTGAGGCCCCCTGTCCGCTGCGCTGCCGTGTATTAGCTAAGAAAATTAAATTACGCAAAATGTTTTCACTTATAGACATCTTAATTAAACCAGATAGAATGAAGATGAAAATCGAAAAAGAAAAATGGTTAGCTGCTATTTATCTAGTCACAGTTACCGAAGATCTTCACTTCACAAGAGAGATGAGTCAGAGAGAGAGAGAGAGAGATAAATACGAACGAAACATGTGTTGGAAACTTTAACAATCATTATATTATCTATTATATTCTTAAAATATATCTAATTGAACCACTTTAATGCGTACTATACAATATTCGTCACAGGTATGCATGTCTTGAGCAGGGATCGAACGTTAGACTTTTTTTGCGCCAGTCAACACACCACTTGTCATGGTCTCGAAGTAAGGACAAATCACTGTTCCCTGGTACCCGCCTTTGATCATCATGGTCCGAAATCTTTTTTTTTTCTAGTTTTTCTATCTTGAATATCCCTGTGTTACGAGGTACCAGACAAGGAACTAAGCCAGAGGCGTCTCCAAGCAGACCGGGAATCAAACCTGGGACACTACGCAAGCCAATGCGAGAATCCGTGCACTACGCTAATCGTGTCGTCACTTTAATTCGTTCAATTGAGAAACTTACAAACTTAATTTATTGGTGGATGATTATGATCTAGCCTGTGCGGCCTCACTCTGTGGTAATCAAAGCTGATCTTGGCTGGGCACATGTACTTGGATTTCCTCTTGGAGCAGTTCCAAATTGAGCTGGTTGAGCATGATTTGGAGAAGGTGTGTCCGTTCAGCAGGACGAGGTAGCCGCCTCGCGAGGAACTTATCAGTTTGTAATCTGTAAGTATTTTTAACAGTTAACACCGAATGACCTGAAATCACATTTAGAGCGTTTGCTGGGGTGGGGGTAGAATGTAAACGTCGCATTTTTTGAAGATTCCGTGATTATTTAGCTGATTTCAAATTAAATCATAAATTATCTCTTTATTATTGTCACCTTCAAATATTATAATTATAACTTTGACTGTGTTACAGTGAATTTTTACGTTGTTAATAATTATTAAAAAAAACCTTTTTTTATTTTATTTTGCAAATATTTGGCGACTACCTAATTTTGGACGATTCAATGTGTTTTTATATAGTGTTACGCACAAATTAATGGAGCGAATAATTTAAGTTTTATTTCAATTCAATAAAATAATCACGAAAATCTTACAAAAATGCAACGTTTTCGATCCACCCCCAGCAAACGCTCTTAAGACCCCTTCAAGTTGATTCACGTCAAGTAAATTAGGTTCAGTATATCTACCATGAGTTTCCACCAGTGACAGCCGCTAGCGTCCACGTGAACCGGTTTTTGTATGGGATTTCGGTACGGCGCCTTTAGCGATTTAAAATGGCATATTTTCTAAGCGTAACGATCGTTCATGTGACGGAAACTCATGGTCAACATACAGATACAAACACGCTTACACTAGGTACATATAATAAAAAAGTGAAGGAAACCAAGTGTAGAAATTGCCAAAAAAGATTTATGATTGAAATAATTCCACACGAGTTTTTACCTATAAATCATAAACTTTACGTTTCACCTGTGGAAAACATTAGCCATAAATGTCTTTACTTGGCTCCACCATGATCCTGAAACGAAACAACAGTCCATGATTTGGAAAAGGCCGTCATCTTCAACGCCTAAAAAGTTTAAGACAATTCCATCCGCCGGTAAGATTATGGACTGGGTGCGATAATGATTGAATACACCAATCATGGAGACACTATTACAGGGCCCTTATACAAAGAACAAATTATAAAACTGCATCAGGAAATACGCGAAAATTGCCGCGGCAGCCTCGCTAAAGTTGTGTTGTTTCACCAAGATAACGCCCCCGCACACAAGTCCCGAGTTGCGATGACTGCTATCCTAGATGCTGGATTTGAATTGGTGGACATCCTCCATACTCACCTGACCTTGCGCCTAGTGATTTCTACCTGTTCCCACGGTTAAAAGAACAACTGAAGGTCACAAATATGGCAATGATGAGGAAGTGATTGCCACCGTACATGTTTTTTTAAGCGATCAAGATGAAGATTTTTTCAAGAATATCTTAGGATTAGAAAAACGATATACCAAGTGACATAAACCTCAAAGGATTATACCTGAAAATAAAATAACAATAAATAATATATAACTGTTCATACTCATTATCACATTTTATTGAACACCCATTACTTTTGACCGTACACAATAGAACGATAAAGATTTTCACATTAACGATTGAGAGATTATTGCTCATTTATCTACTAGACTGCGATAAGCCATTCATACAGTATAATATGAAATATTTTTATATTAAGGACATTTTAACAAATACATTTTGTACATTGTTTTCACACAATCGACACTCTTGTCGACAAAGTCAATAAAAAGTAAATCATTATCCTATAACTTCTGTCCCACTGCGAGTAAGGCCTTCATCATTGTGATCAAGATTTCACTGCGCTTGGATGATTAGGATTTAAACACCACCGAATTTTAACCCAGTTAGTCTGAATTTCGGACTGAATGACTGCTTGACTATAATTTTCAAAATCCGGTCATCTAAAAACCTCGCCTTATAGAAAGCTAAGGGGAGCTAGCCAAATACAACACGCCACGAAGATTTCTACAATACACCAGTGACAGCTTATGTCATCCCCATACATTTGAACGATTTCTATTGTAGAAATCGTCGTGGCGAGTTGCTCTTGGCTAGCCCCCAAGGTACAAGGTACAAAATGACACATATCAAATAGCGTCGATTACAGAAATAACATAATATTGTATTAAAGATATGACTTCGGAGCTGGTAAAGTGATCGTTTCTAATCTTAGTTGCACGCTAACCCATTTTTTTTTATAATGTCAGCCAAGATGACCTCACTCCACGTGATGGACTGCGACCGCGAGGTCCAGATATGAGGCTGAAAAGCACCGTAATGCAAAGCAATCACTGAGCTTGCCGTCCTCATCTTGAACGCCTGCAAAAATGCCTTTTTGCAGGCGCCCCGCTCGAAGACCTCAGAACTATAAGAGGAAGGAAACACATTCACTGGAAGACCGTTCTACACCTGGATGGCAGAGGTGAACAAAGAAACGACAAAGAAACTAGTCACTGAACCATTTGATGCAGGCCAACAAATGCTGGATTATGCGTGGATGACGGCGTAGTCCCGATTTGCTAACTTAAATATATTTATTGAATTCATGAAAACTTCTACATTTTAACATACTGCCCAAATTTATTAACGTGGAAATTTGGTGGTAAATGATTATGTTCTAGTATAAGTGGCGTTAGTTTTCTGAAGTCAAATCTGATCTTGGCTGGACACTTCGAGGACCTCTTCGAACAAATCCAGATATGGCTGGTTGAGCAGGATTTTGAGAACGTGTAGCTATTTATCATTACTAGGTTTCCACGCGTTGAATTAATCATTTTGTATTCTATCTCTGTGAATATAAAAATCAATATGATTATTTGAGACATCTTACAATAGCATCGCCTGACCTTAAGTTAATACAACCATAATATCTAGGCAAAAAAAACAAAATTAGAAACAGCACGATAAGAAGCTATATGTTCATTATTATTAGTGTTTAATCTGCGTTTGGTCTATACGAACAAACATTAAAATATTCCTAAAAGTGTCAAAGTCACATTTTTACTAAACAATTTCCACAGAACATAAAGTTTATCATTTTAAATTACAAAAAAACATTTAAAAACCTAAATTAATATGTTGTTTTAAACTTTCATGGTCACTAAAGGTGCGTTTCCACAGAAGCGGAGCTGAGATGTGTGATTTGAGCAATATATCATTGATCAATTTTTTTTAGCCTCAGCTTAGCTCCGCGCAGCCACGCTTCTGTAGTAACGCACCTTAACATTAGAAAAGTTATTAGTAAAAGGGAACATGGTAAAAATCCCGTGATTATTAACTATTCTAAACTATACTAATGGACTCACAAAATCTTGGGTAAAATTTACATTTGCAGCCATGATTATGTTCTAAAGTATTCGAATTACTTGGCTATCTGCTTATTACTTGTTCGTGTAATCCCGTCTATCTTTTTTGCTTCTTTCCCATTGTCTTCCCTTTTCTTCCATTTGCTTCATGTCTCCAAACATATCAAACATATTCTATGTACGTAGGTTTATAAGGTTTTTTCTTACAGGATGAACTTTTCCCTTGTTGTTAAAAATAAACGGTTATCGTCTTCTTGAGATTATTTTTGAGTTACTAGTTTATTACTTTTTATCGTCCATCAATAGTCAAGCTATGATTTTTTCGGAAGCATTGCACACACAAGTGGGGCTTTTTCGGACACTGCGCACAGTACGTCGTAACTTGTCTTGTTCTAGTTTTAGCAAACATCCTCCCGCTATTGTTACTGTTATTTCTGTAGCAACTTCGGCAACACTTTCGAATTCGTTTCACTAGACCTGTTCTCCTATATAGAACATGTCTCTGAGTGTAGAACGCACTGCCATGCAATGTTGCATTTTCGTTATCAGAGTTGATTTCTAGTTTTACGATAGCATCCATTATAAAAATATCTGCTTTCACATCTTCACTAAAGTAATCTGAAAGGTTTTGAAACAACATTTACTGATATGTCCGCTTTCTTTATTTGAACAATAATACCAACCGATCATTAAATCACCTGTAATCTTTTCGGGTGCATTAGGAGCATCAGAGTTCATTGGTTTAATAATGCCAAGTGAAGATGCTTGTTTTTCTTTTCGTTCTTTCAAAACACAGCGGTTTAATGATCAATAATAATATACAATGTGACCCGTTCGTTGTGTAACAAACTTAAAAGCTGTAAACTAGGATTAAATTCGTCGACAGCAAAGCATAAAACAAGAGCCCACAACGTATTATTGTAATTTTTTCATACATTATTTGGATTTTTTTAACGTATGTTTCAAAAGAAGCTACAAGTTTGTAATGTTCCAATGATTTGTAGCAAAAATTGTGTAGTTTGTGTAATTTATTCAAAAATATCTCCTTTTTTTTTTGGTCGTAATCGTAGGATTAGTGTTGAAGAAAAATCAAAATATGTAATAAACTGTAATTTTGTTGTGAAGTTTGACAGATTTTTTTTTCATATGAAGAAGATATTGGCAGCTATTTTATTTTTGATTTAAAGCATATTAATTCAAGTATTTAACAAAAAATAATCAAAGCTCTAAAAATTACAATTTGAAAATAATAAAAATATATTTAAACAAATTGACAATAGAACTTGAAAAAAAATTGAAACCCCTGTGAAATTTACAATAATAATTTGCGGGCTCTTATTTTATGTTTTTTGTCAATAAATTAATTTAAGTTTGTTACACCAAGCACGGGGCACATTGTATAATTTTCTAGAAGCTCAGGGTGCCTAAAAAAAATGTTTCTAGTGTAGATGATACGAGTACATTGAATAAGTAAGTAGATAAATCTAGATAGTTTGTAAATTGATTAACAGTATTAAGAATAATTAAACTTAAACTGAATTTACTTAATACATAACATTAACTCAGAAGTCCTCAGTATGAAAACAATTTTGGTCAATTTCGGTCAGTAAATCAAACAAGAATATGTTGGTTTAATTTTGTATGGTCAAGTTACATTAACTTTTGATAAAAACTTTAAAACCCGAATACTATAAATAAAGATATCAAGTATTCCCAATTCCTACACATCGTAAGAAAAAAAATTGCAACCAATGTATAAGCAACAGTTTAAGCAGTTGAGTAATATTTTGATTTCAGGAAATTGCAGTTATCTCAATCTCTCTTTACGTCTCAATTTTAATAACACTTTTTTTTAATTCTTCATTCACAACAACAGCATACTGTCGTACTGTTTTGACAACATCTGTCACATTATTTTCCTTACACCAATCTTCATATTGATCATACAATCTTTGAAAACCTTTTTTTTAGTAAATTGTAGTGTCTTGAATTTATTTTGTGGTAAGCTTTTAATGTGAGCAATAACATTTTTTTTCACAGCATCAGTGATACATTTCTGATGGTTTTTGTGTGTACCTCTTTCATCTTTCGAACATATTCCTAGTTTTGGATCGTATTTCGAGAATGCAGTATGAACGAATTGATTACTAACGACAAGAGTACTCGTAAACATAGTTTTACACACCCTTATTTTTTCAGAGTCGGCTGCTAATGAACTGTCAATATATGATGCAGGAAAATAGTAAAGAACGGTTTTTTCTCTTTTCGAATTTTCAGTTGTCGATAGTTTCTTCCGAACAGGTTTAGCGTTCATAGCTATAAACGTCCATTGTTTTGTATGGTCACACAGTTTCCAAAAATCGTCGTGTATTCTTTTTCTCACTTCAGAAGTTATTATTGCGGTACATTTGAAGTGACAGGTACTCTTACAAGGCTTCCTCATTGTTTTGGCATTCTTTACTTTTCCCGTTCGAGAAACATAAGATTTTCCTGAGTTGACGAGATATTTTCTTTTAGAATCAATCCAATTATCGATTTGCTTCACTTTTCTCTTCCGGTTTTGCTGAGCACAATTGATATTGATTTCTTCGTTTGCAAATGCAGTAGAACCGTCATCAGACAAAAAAGAACAAGATTTCAAAGAGCCGTTCGTTTCATCAAGAACAAACTTGCAAGATGTGTCTTTCGATTCGTCTGCGTAAACTGAAAAACAAAATTATGATGTAGACTACAGACTGAAAATACCAAAAGATTATTTACGTAAGTTAACCCTTTTCCCCCGGGGTTGCAATTTTTAGCGAATTTTCTTGAACTTGAACTTAATTGTATTAATAAAGTAGGTAAAGTTAAACACATCGGTTTTTTTTATTCATTTAGAGGTATTAGTTCTAAGATCTAGACCTCAACGTAACGTCAGAAACTTTTGCCATAACAATGTTAGGAGTTGGTTCCGATAGAAAGTACAAAAGTAATGAAGTCAAATATTTATTCGTATTAATAAAAACAGGTTTCTTAATCAAATGTTGACTTCGTGGTATTTAACGAAACAGGATTTCCTATCATTTAAACATAAAAACACATTGCAATGAGAACATTTGATGTGAGGTCTCGACTCAATCTTTATCAATCTACAAAACGCACACCTTCCTCTGTTATCTACATACGTAGGCCAATGTATGCCTCTGTTACCCAAACGTACCTCTTCCAGAGTTGAAATATCAGATCTGCACTTTTTAGGAAAGCTAGCTTTAGAAGCGTGATCAGTAGAAGTCAATTTTTTCTGACCAGCGTCGACAGAGCGTCGAGAAGCTTTTTCGGTAGTCCGTTCCATTAAATGTCCATGAATGACAAAAACATCTAGAAAAGACAAACATTATGCATTTTTAAAAGAAAAAAGTACAAAATCTCAATATTAACATTCAAAGGGCGAACATCAATAATATAAACACTGCTAAGGTCTTAGGAGTTAATAACGTCATAGTAAAAGGAGAGAGAAGTAAGCCGACTCGGGCCCCAAGCGAGAGATGATAGCCTAAACACGCAGGGCTGTTGCATGTAAAAATGCAGCGTCAATCTCTGAACAATCAATCTGAACTACAAATCTGTATCCGATTTATCACAATATTATGAATCTTAGTTAAGTCAGGTACTTCTGCGGTTAGGGGACAAGAATACTACCGAGGTATCCCTGCCTGTCGTAAGAGGCGACTAAAAGGGCCCTTGGGGTCGCGAAGCGCACGCGGGGGGGCCTGCGTGTGTTTCGGTTTGCGATCCCGAGGATGACGGTAACGCGTGTCTTCGGACACAGTGGTCTGTGTTATCGTGCACTGGAGTTGAGCTTGCTCCTCCCGAGGCTGGCTGCCAGGCGGCCTTGCGCGCCGAAGGGTCCTGCGAGGAGTCTCTCCCTCGTTGGGGATCCCGGGTCCCTTCCATTCTGCGCCGAAGATGACCACCGTCAGGTTTTAGTGGGTAGGGGTCTCTGTTTTCCCAGGAGTTCCGAGTCCCACATATCCCAGGTGTCCCGAACCCAGGGCCTTGGGAATGCCTAAATGCATTTCCTGACGCAAAAAAAAAAAAAAAAGGTACTTAGGTACTCACTGTTCTTATACGGTAGGTAATGTGAAGAAAGACAATTCTGGAATTGATGAATTGTTATTAAGTCATCCATAAACACTACAATACCTATTTACGCATACTATTTTGCAGCAATTTTTGAGCTCGAATAAAGGACGTACGTCATACACGCACACGAAACAAAAATTTCAAGCGGCAGCTCAGCGTTGCGTCGTTGTTCGTGGCACGGCACAGCCACTACTATCTTACCCTATTTCACCTTATATTTTATCAGTGTGTGCGTGCGACGCGCGTAGGAACGGGCATAGTACGGGCGCGCTTACATATAAACCGCGGTCGGCGTGTATGTATGAAGACGACCTACTTCTATCCTTTTACCATGATAACGTGGACAACAACATGTCTTGGGAATCCCATTTTGTAAATGCTTGTAAAAACTACATACTTTTTCATGTGTACATAATTTGGCAAAAATAGTGGATCCTTTTTTAATGATTGACCTTTCCGTGTCTATACCTCTTTGAATGTTACAAGTTTGTAGAATGCCATACACATCTATTTGAAGAAGTGGAATCCGCTAAGCTTTCGTTTTCACCCCAGGAAACCTTTTCTTCGTACTCAATTATGTAAAACAGTTATGCTGCAGAAATGTGTAGTGATTACGGCTACACATTTGTCCAACAAACTACCTGTTTTGAATATGATAAAGTTATGTACCGAATTATTTAAAAATGTGCTATTTAAATTTCTAATTGAAAAATGCTTACGGTTATAGTTTGGTTTACGGTAGTTATTATTTGTACACAATGTAATAACCAAGTAGTTGATGCAAGCAGTATATACAGGGTGTTTCTTTTTAGGTTATGAAATAACTTTTTGATGACTTTTTTTGAATGCCTAAAATTAAGCTTAAAATTAAGTTTTATTTGCTACCATAAGATCTTAAATTTTACACTTCTGACACTTTGAATGAAAATTTAAATATGATGCGCTTAAAATATCTCATTGAAATTTATGTGATGAATAGTTGATAAAATTATAAAGTTTTTGAAAAAAGTTTGGAAGAAAAAGTTCATGTAACTTTTTTTTTAAATGGCGTTCAAATCTTAGGGGAAAAACAGTATTTACTCGTACCTTTTTTTCAGTTTCATATTTTTTTTCTGAATTATTATTCAGTGTTATAAATGTAAATTCTTCTCAATCAATTAGAACTAGTATTCAGGTAACAATGAAAAAAAAATCAAGCATGTACCTCAACTATTTGCGCCGTCGCGTAGTACCCAAAAAAGTGACACAACCCAGAGATTTTTAAAAATTCGTAAAAAAAATCATAACTCGAGAACTACAAAAAATCGTAGAGCATACATGGGGGTCAAATCGATAGGTAAGGTGCTCAGTTATCACTCCGCTTCGGCTTGACACCTTAAAAGAAACACCCTGTAAAGGGTTCCTCCTCGCTACTAATCGAGAAGCTGATGGACCTTCTTATCTACTTGGGGCCTTATTACAATCCCTCATAGCTTGTCAAGTTCATTCCTTAAACTGAGCGTAGCGAACAATTTCGTAAGATAATCATTCATTTACAGCCAGTCAGCGGTTACCTAGCACCAACGCATTTTTACAGCTGAATATTTACTGGTGAAAATGCTCGTTACCCTCAGTTAAGGAAATCAACTTGACTGGATATTAGCAATTGGAATAAGGCCCCTGTTTAATTTTAGGTCTCGAATAAAGAAATGTTTTATTAAAAAACGCCTTAAATTTTACTATAACGTTAAAGAACACCCAAATAGTCTAAAATACTGTGAAATAGAGAACGCTAACTTCCTCCGGATACATAAATGGTAACAATAAATATGTTTTTCTAGGAAAAAACTTAACTGTCTCAAAAAAAACCCTCTAGAATCTGTATTAATATTTATTAGACGCTTACAATTTCTTTAATAATGGCTAGCATATTTATTTTTAAATGACTTACATATTATGTGCTGGAACATACTACATACTGACCTCACCTTTTTCTGGGGTAGGTTTTATTTTTTATTGAAAGATAGTTTATTTTTCCATTTTCAATGTGTGTTAATATGTTATCTTGTGCGTGTATTATATCTGTAAAAGCAACCCGAACTGAAAACAAACACAACTAACGCTCTATACTATGCTTCTTGGTTAATTTCATAGTTTCTAACTTACAAGGAGATATAAACAGAAAGCTCAAATACATGTACAGGCTAATAGGCAGACAATCTTCACTAAGTCTGGAAAACCAGCTCATTATCTATAAATGTATCTTGAAACCAGAATGGATATACGGTATTGAGCTCTGGGGGTCGGCAAGCCACTCAAACATAGAGATTCTGCAACGCTTTCAAAATAAAGCATTAAGGAAACTAAGCTGTGCGCCTTAGTTCACGAAGAAGGACGTGAAAAGGTTTTGTGGGACCTACAAAAAAAGACTTCAGCGACACAAAAACCAACTCGCTGTCACGTTATTAGACGTCAGCGCGTCTACATCCCGGCTAAAAAGGAAACGAATAGCCTCAATCTGACCGACCGAAACCGAAATTGGATACAGAATGCATGGGATGGCACATCATTGGATGTGCACAATCTCGAACTGACCCAATAGACCGATCTGATTAAAGCTGACTGGCTGATTGCAGATAGAAAAACAACAAAGGGGGTATAAAAACAAGGAGATATCCTTTTCATCATCAGATCAGACACTATGATGACGAGTACCATACGCGAATACCTGTATAGCTTTTAAATAAATACTTTTACGTTGTACGTGCTTTTAAAGTTTTAAGATTTTCATAAATTTCTCTAAGATTACTAAATAAAAGTTACCCTTTCACTAAACATCTTAATCAAGGGAGGCGTCTGTGAGTAAACGCAAACTATACATTAAAAAAAAACCCACTGAATTGTGATGCTCCTCGTTCTTTGAAGTCGGTTAGAGACTATGGGGAATGGATACATAAATAATAGGGGTTTTAAGAGATTTCGGTAATAATGACCATCTCTAAGTAGAATTAAGAAGCGCTGTCACCTGTGCTAGTATATTTTTTAAGAAACTGCAGTGATTGTTGAAAGCTTGTTAAGAATTTAGGACTTCCTGCGTTTTACTTAACTATTACGGTGCGTTATCCGTCTCAATTTGAGTAACACTTTTTTTTAACTCCTTATTAAAAATGTCAATATACTGTCGTGTTGTCTTGACAACATCTGCTACGTTATTTTCCTTGCACCAATCTTCATACTGCTCATACAATCTTCGAAAATCTTTTTTTTTAGTAAATTGTAGGGCCTCAAATTTATTTTGTGGTAAGCTTTTAATGTGAGCTATTACATTATTTTTCGTAGCGTCAGTTATACATTTACGACGATTTTTATGTGTGCCTCTTTCATCTTTCACACATATTCCTAGTTCTGGATCGTATTTAGTGAACGCAGTACACACAAATTGATCACTAACGACTAGAGTGTTTTTAAACATAGTTCTACAAACCCTTATTTTTTCAGTATCTGTCCCTAACGAATTGATCACATACGATGCAGGAAAATAATAAAGAACAGTTCTTCCTCTCCTCGAATTTTCGGTTGTCGATGTTTTTTTCCGTACAGGTTTAGCGTTCGTAGCTATAAATGTCCACTGTTTTGTATGGTCACCCATGTTCCAAAAGTCTTCGTGAATGCTTCTCCTCGCTTCAGAAGTAAATATTGCGTTACATTTCAAGTAACAGGTACTCTTACAAGGCCCCATCATTGTTTTAGCATTTCTTACTTTCCCTGACCGAGAAACATAAGACTTTCCTGAGTTGGAGAGATATTTTCTTCTAGAATCAATCCAATTATCAATTTTTTTGACTCTTCTCTTCCGGTTTTGTTGAGTACAATTTTCATTGGTTTCTTCGTTTTCGAACGCAGCAGAGTCGTCATCAGATATGGCAGAATCAGAAAAAAGGGCCTTCGAAGACCCTCCTGCTTCGTCAAGAACAAATTTGAAGGACATGGCTTTCGATTCGACAGCATAAGCTGTAAAAAGAAGGAAATTTAATGGTAGACTAAAGATTTTAATATCACAAGAATAGGATCGCTAGCTTAGTTCTGAATGAAAATTTATTTTATTCAATTTATTTATTGGAAATGGGGTTTAAATATACAAGTACATTCTAAAACAAACTAAGTTGCGATCATTCAAAGTTTTTCAGGAGTAACGTAACAAACTTTACGATAATGTCCCTCAGCTGTGACATGATAGCGAGGAGGTGGATGACTATGATCATGCACAGCCCTTTGCAAAGTTCCATTGACAATCACCAGGAAGGACTTGCAACGTTTGGCGAACTGGCTCGAGCACTTCTAGCGGTTAGTATGATTGCGAGAGTACGTAAAGCCTTTGTACATATAGAGCTGCTTGCCGCTAGGTAGCTGAATCAGTTTTGCTGCAACAGTATTTCCAATGATAACAAGGAGAAAACTAATAAAGTCGTAAATGGGATTATATGGTAAATGAAAATTATTGTTTAATATTGTCAACATGGACTTAAAAAGACATGCACCATTAATACAACTGTCCAATAATACGAGTAGCATACAAAAGTTGACAGTTAAAACCTTAGCAAATCAGAAAAAGCGTCTTATTCTGTTAATTTCAAAACAGTTTCCGTCAAAATAGATGAATCGTAAAATCAAAGCCAATATAATATTCAATAGAAAAATATATTTTTTAAGAGTTTGGTCTAATACATACTATGATTGATGATGTTCCTAAAACAAAATGAGTTGTAATAATTCAAACTTAGTTCACCAGTCTTGTCCTGTTTCAGTGCACAATCCTACATAAAACCTCTCAGCTGTGACATAATAGCGAGGAGGTGGATGGGTGTGTTCATGGACCGTCTGTTGCAAGGTTCCATCAACGACCACGAGGTATGCCTTGCAGCCTTTGGCGTACTGGTTAGAGCATTTCCAGCGATTGTTATTGTTGCGAGAGAACGTGAACCCTTTGTACATGTAGAGTTG
The DNA here is from genome assembly GCA_947369235.1 of Udea olivalis. Classification (NCBI taxonomy): domain Eukaryota; kingdom Metazoa; phylum Arthropoda; class Insecta; order Lepidoptera; family Crambidae; genus Udea; species Udea olivalis. The sequence continues at coordinate 4,542,696 of OX376349.1, read as the reverse complement.
CTTGCCGCTGGCCAGATGAATCAGTTTTGCTGCAAAATATATTAAATAAGTTAAATCCAGAAATTATTAATGAAGCCCTTCAAAACCAACGTGAAGCGTCTGATTTGCAAATTGGACAACAGTTACCTCCATGGTAGATAAGGCGCAAAACCAAAGCCACACTTCAATGGAAACTGATATTTGTATAAAGAAATTGGAATGTGTACCAAAACAAAATGAGTCCTAATTAATAAAAAGGTTTCAGCAGTTATGTCCTGTAAGCATTATACATTTTAACATATTATAAAACCCCTTAGCAGTGACATGATAGCGAGGAGGTGGATGGCTGTGCTCATGCACTGCTCTCTGCAAGGCTCCATCAACGACCATGAGGTACGCCTCGCAGCCTTTGGCTTACTGGCTAGAGCATTTCCAGCGATTATTATAGTTGTAAGAGCTGACTATATGGATCAGTTTTGCTGCCAAATATAATATTATAAATGCGAAAGTTTTTAAGAATGTTATTTATGGATGTGTGTGTGTATGTTTTTTTACTCTTTCACGCAAAAACTGCTTAACGTATTTGGATGAAACATTACAGTAATACAGCTTATGCATCAGAATAACACGTGGGCTACAATTTATAAAGATTTTATGTAAATCGGACATAATGTACAACGAAAACGCGGGTAAAGCCATGGGCGAAAAGCTAGTATTTGATAAGCAGAAGCCAGAACTTATCAATTAAGCCCTTCAAAAACAACGTGAGGCGTCTGACTTCACAAATTCAAAACCAGAGTTACCTGAAAAGTGGATAAGGCGCAAAATCAAAGCCACAATTCAATGGAAACTCATATTTCTTCAGTGAAGTTTGGATGTGAAAATGGATCCTAATTTTAAAAAATGATTTCATCAGTCCTGTCTTGTACGCATATTTTAACATAAAACCCCTCAGCAGTGACCTGATAGTGAGGAGACTGATGGCTGTGCTCATTTGCTGCTCTCTGCAAGGCTCCACCAACGACCATGAGGTACGCCTCGCAGCCTTTGGCGTACTGGTCAAACTGGATAATATATTTTTTTAATAAAGTTTGGTCTAATACATACCATGATTGATGATGTTCTTAAAACAAAATGAGTTATAAGAATTCAAACTTAGTTCACCAGTCTTGTCCTGTTTCAGTGCACAATCCTACATAAAACCCCTCTGCTGTGACATAATAGCGAGGAGGTGGATGGGTGTGTTCATGGACCGTCTGTTGCATGGTTCCATCAACGACCACGAGGTATGCCTCGCAGCCTTTGGCGTACTGGCTAGAGCATTTCCAGAGATTTTTATAGTTGTGAGAGTACGTGAACCTTTCGTACATGTAGAGCCACTTGCCACTGGCGAGCTGGATCAGTTTTCCTGCATAAGTAGTTCAAATGTCAACAAGAAAGCAACCATTAAAGTCCGCAATATATAATGCAATGGAAATAAAAATTTGTCTTCAGCAACTTCTTTGGGGCTAGATGGCGCTGTGTGGAATAATGTCCAGGGATATTTATTTATTTATTTATTATTTATTCTGTCCAATAATGAACAGAAGGTTACCAATCAAATTAAAACCCAAGGTGGCAGATGGCGAGCTTACCCCCGTTATCCGGGACCAGGATTTTTCGTTCTTTTATGGTGAGTTCCTTGGTGATACATTGTAAAACTTCCGAAAATCGTAAAAATTTACAATGAAGACAGGTTTCAGCCAGATTTGTGTTCCAAACGTGCTTATGCCTTGTCCACGACACAATAATGTTTGCTGATTATTCCAAAAAAGTGGGTTATGAATATTTATTTATATAATGAGGGGACAACCAACATAACAAACGATATTCATATTAGCAATAATACACTCTATGGTTTCACTACAAATCGCGGTTATACTTATAGGATGCCACGACATGGTCATGCACAAACTCAAGCTTGAAGAAAGTAAACTATTTATATTTAAAATTATACAGAATGCATGTATTGTACAATTTAAAAAAAAAACAAAAAAAAATAGACACAAATATATCCATTAACATTGATTTAAACTTGCGTGGTGAAAAAGACATGTCAATTTTAAACGGGGCTGTTACAGACGAGCGTGACAATAGACTATATTTATAATTCAAACTTATTTTACACCATTAAATACGTTTTTAAGCCGATATCCTGATAATGCAGGCTAACTTGTGGTCATCCTACGAGGCATAATCTGCTCCTCTGCTCATTTTTTGTTATAGCTTTACTCTGTCGATTCCATTTTTGTGCAAACAAACAAGATTGAAAAGAGTAACCATAGAGTTTCTTGCCGGGTTCTTCTCGATCGGAAACAACCTCCGAACCAGTGGTAGAGTCGTATGAAGTTCATTTATGAATTAACTATCATAGTACTATTTTATGTACGTTTATTTTTATTTTTGCTAGTATTTTTTTGACTTGTCAGAAGTTTTTATAAGTATATATAAATAAAGATATTTTTTACTTTTAATACTAAGTGAGATCCTTTCTATTTGCGGACATTGGGACACCGCTGTCTGATGATATTATTTGTTTTTATATACATTTTGTAATTTCTTTTCTACTTGTGTGTCTTTGTTTTTAATAACTGTACTGTATCCGCACATGATTTAAGTTTTTCTATTTTAAGTTTTCTACAATCATTTCTAACTCTAACATATAACCCTTCGGGCGTGATACGATAGCGAGCAGGTGGATGACTGTGCTCATGCGCCGCCCTTTTTAAGGATCCACGAACGGCCACAAGGTACGCCTTGCAGCCTTTGGCGTACTGGCTGAAGCATTTCCAGAATTTTTTATAGTAGTGACAGTAGGTAAACCCCTTATACATGTAGAGCCACTTGCCACTGGTGAGCTGAATAAGTTTTCCTGCAAAAGTATTTCAAATGTCAACAAGAAAGAAACCGCTAAAGTCGTTTATGTGATGAGATGGAAAATAAAAATCTTCAGCATTGGCAACAAGAATAATTTAAAAAATACATTGAACTTTAAACTTCTGTCCAATAATAAACAGAACTTAAGAAGGAAATCCGGGACAAAAAACGAAAGGGCGGCCCCTTGTTTTTTTTTCGGAATAGTTTTCTTTAGGAGAGATAAAGGATGATTGAAGGAATCAGCTCCGTTTAAATAGACGATTATATTCCTTATAATTCAGCAAGAGTGTGAGGGAATATGTTCGACAGTAATACACACGCCCACGACTATCTGGTACACGGTGCGTCAGGTATTTTTTTTTTATATAGCCCGTCAAGATGACCTCACTCCACCTGATGGAAAGCGGTCCTGAGGTCCGGATATGACGCTGATAAGCCCAGTCATTCAAGCGAATCACTGGGCTGACCATCTTCACCTAGAAGACCTGCAGAAATGCCTTTTTACGCCCCGTTTGAAGAACCCGGGACTATAAGAGGAAGGAAACACATGTGCTGGAAGGGCGTTCCACGTCTGGATGGTACGACAAAGAAACGAGTCACCGAACCTTCTAGTTCGGGCCAACAAATGCTGAATTGTGTGTGGAAGACGCCGTAGTTCAGCACGCGTGGTACGGGAGTGGAAAGGTGAAGGTGGAATAAGTTGAAATAACTCATCAGAGCATTTCCCATTGTAGAAGCGATAGAGAACACTTAGCCTGGCAATGTCTCTACGCAAGTGGAAAAGCTCAAGGGTCAAAGTTGACTCTGGGTTTGGAATAATACGGATAGACGATGTAAATAATACTCTTTCAAAAGTACTATGTTGGTTCACAAGCAACAATTTATTACTAAATGCAAAGAAAACGAAGTGTATCAAATTCACTATGCCTAATGTTAAACAGGTTGATACCATTATCAACATGAATGATGAGACATTAGAAATTACGAACTCTACGGTATTTTTAGGAATTACTCTAGATTCTAAGTTACAGTGGGGTCCACATATAACGGCTCTGGCAGGGAGACTTAGTTCGGCCGCTTGTGCTGTCCGAAAAATTAGACTCCTGACTGATATTGAAACAGCAAGACTAGTGTATTTTAGTTACTTTCATAGCGTTATTTCGTATGGTCTACTGTTGTGGGGCTCAGCTGCAGACCTTAACACCATTTTTGTACTCCAAAAAAGAGCTATTCGGTCGATATACAACCCTAGGCCACGCGACTCGCTCAGAGAAGTATTTAAGAAGATTGATATTTTAACTGTGCACGCTCAGTATATTTTCGATAACATAATGTATGTGCGCAAAAACTTGCATATGTTCAAAAAAAACTGTGATACTCATACACACAATACTAGAAATAAAAACAAACTTATTACTCCAAGTCTTAGGCTACATAAGGTAGGAAATTCTTTTGTGTGTCAATCTGTAAAGTACTTTAACAAAATACCTCAAAGTCTTGTTGATCTACCTCTTCACAAGTTCAAATCTACAATTAAAACAAAGTTGATAAAACAAGGTTATTATAACGTGGAGGATTACTTGAACGACAAGAATTTGTGGTCATAGTAGGAATAATCTGCTCCTCTGCTCAAATAATGTATTTTTATTGTTCTTTTGACTGTACTCTGAATTTATTTGTTGTAAAACAAAACAAAGTTCAAAAGAGTAACTATCGAGTTTCTTGCCGGAGTCTTCTCGATAAGAAGCAACTTCCGAACCGGTGGTAGATTCGCATTATGTTTATTTAGTATATGTACTATTATTGTATTATTTTATTTACGTCTATTATCGTTTATATATATTTTTTGTGAATTTTGACATTTCATAAGTGCTTCTTTGTAAAAGCTTAAGTGAATAAATGATTTTTTACTTTACTTTACTTTAGCACGCCGCTGCAACTTGTCAAGAGCTTCGAGTAGGTACTTGGCGGAACCGTCCCAGAGATGAGAGCAGTATTCCACACACGAGCAAACTTGTGTCTTATACAAAAGACAGAGCTGCCCAGGCGTGAAGAATCGTCTCACTCTGTTCAGGATTCCGAGTTTACGGGATGCAGTTCTAATGACGCTCTCAATGTAGTCCCGCTGGTTTAGGGTGCTACGAATATCCATACCAAGGATGTTTAGGCTATTCTTTATCGGTAGCGGGGTGCTCTGAACAGTGGGGTGGGAAAGGAACGGCGACACCTTTGCTGTGAATGCACACACCTGCGTTTTCTTGGCGTTGAACTCGACAAGATTGCATGCACCCCATTCTGAAATGCGGTCCAACACTCCGTCAAGCTCAACAACAAGAGTTTGCCTCTTCTCCTTGATGTCAGTCTTCTTTGCCACAGGGCGCTCGAAATAACGCGCGTGGACCGTGTTATCATCCGCATAGCAATGAATATTACCAAGAGATAACATGTCATTGATATGCAGAAGAAACAAAGTCGGCGACAAAACGGAGCCCAGTGGCACTCCTGCATTAATCTGGAGAAAGCGTGATTTTCGACCATCGCAAAGGACACGAATTCGACGTCACTCCAGAAATCCGGCGACTCAGTCGCATAGGCGAGGTGGCAGACCATATGCCGTAAGCTTGGAAAGAAGCGAACGAGGCCATACACGGTCAAAAGCTTCGGAAATGTCAAGGCAGACGGCCAAAGATTCCCCATGCTTGTCCGTAGGAGCTAAGATGCGCGCCCTACGAGAAGAGTAGACAAAAAATCCTCCAATCAAGTTTCGCCATTTCTCGATTTCTCTATTTTGTCTACCGTTCCTAACATGGCGCCTTATTTATGTCGTGGTTTAGAAGAGATATCTTGTGTGTGCACTCGTCGGTCATTTTTGTGGACGACAAACCAATTATGCATTAAAATCGGTCTACCTTTTATGTGGAAGCCACCATAGAGTCTTCTAAATTGGGCCTTTTGAGGATCGCTGTTTCACAGTCAACACAAACAAATGCCATTGGAATGTTCAAAGCTCGTAGCATGAAAAATGACAAAATGCTGTAATTAAGTGCAGTAATTAAGCGATGCATTTATGAGCCGTCGCTATTTTAGCTATTATTAAGTGTAAATTTTACATAACAGTATTAAATTCAAATTAAGCGGACTAATTTTTTTTCGCTTTTTGCGAAAAACCTTATTTAGGTATAATTTCCATAAAAACAAGTGTTATATAAATAGTTTGTGATATCAATAGTATCGATAAAAATATTTATCTCGATTATTGGTTTCTTTTAAATCGATTATTTGTATCGATTAATTGAATATTCGTTTCAATAAATCGATTGTTATTTGTCAATTAATTAAGTATTTAACGATTATTATTTCAAATCGAATAATTGCATCGATTAGTTGAATCGATTAGTCGAATCGATTAATCGAATCATTTAGTTGAATCGATTAGGTAGTTTAATCGATTTGTTGAATCGATTTGTTACATCGAATAGTTGAATCAACTAGTTTAATCGATCGTTTCGATTCTTTGTATCGTTTGGCTGCATAGATTACATCGATTATTTAAATCGATTAGTTTAATCGATGATTTGTATCGATTGTTTATATCGATACTGTCGTGTCTTCAAATCAGTACTATTGATAATATCGATTATAATATTAATAAATCTGTGTTAAACATGTCTACACCCCTTTGTCATCCAAGGAAACTTGTCTTGTCTACCTCTTTTGTCGACTCTCAGAGACGAGAAACGAGAAATTACCTTATGTTGCGCATCTTAGCCAGGCAGATGTGTGATACGTGCGCTAGAAGATCACCCGTAGACCGTTTTGGTCGGAAGCCGTATTGACGGTCTAGAATAAGAGAGTGATAATCTAGGTAGCGGATGAGCTGCGTGTTTATGATCCGCTCAAACACTTTAGCTATAACTGAGGTAACGGCTATTGGACGGTAATTGGCAGGGTCAGACCGGTCCCCTTTTTTGGGCACTGGTGGAACGTTCGCCTCCTTCCAAGACAGCGGCACAAGACCCGAATAGTAGGAGAGGCGATATAGGCTAGTGAACACTGGAGCCAACTCCGCTGCACATTTTTTCAGCACCACGGCTGGAATTCCTTCAGGGCCACTGACTTTCCTGACATCGAGTGACTGCAGTTCGGCACGAACATCACACTGCCTGATACGAATATCAGGCATTGTGGAATGATGTGTGATGATGAATTGTGTGTGAATTGACTGTAGCGCTAGTGAACGCATAAATCAGAGGCCCAAGTTTTGCCAATTAAATTAAAACCCAAGGTGGTATATGGCGAGCTTACCACTGTTATCCGGGATCAGGTTTTTTCGTTCTTTTATGGTGACTTCTTCGGTGATGCATTGCAAAACTTCCCGAAATCGTAAAATTTTACAGTGAAGACAAATTTGGTTTTAGCCAGATTTGTATTTCATACGTGCTTACCCCTAGACCACGACGCAATAATGTTCGATGATGATGTTACAAATGACAACCAAAATAACAAACGATAATCACATTCGCAAACACAAGAGCAGAGCATCCAAGCTCGTAATAGAATATGTCTAGTCGCCGTAATCGGCGAAGAAGTTATTAAAATACACTTTATGGTTCCACCACAAATCGCTGTTATACTCTAAGGATGCCACGACATGTTCATACACTAACTTAAGCTTAAAGAAAGAAAACTATTACAATATTTAAAATTATACAGAATGCAAGTATTGTACATTGTACAATTCAAAAGAAACGAAATTCAAAAGAAACAAAACACAAATTATATCCCCAACAACATTGAGTTAAATTTGCGTGGTGAAAACGACATGTCAATTTTAAACGGGGCTGTTACAGACGAGCCTGACAATAGACTTTATTTATAATTCAAACTTATTTTACACCATTAAATAATTTTTGAGCCGATATCCTAATAATGCAGGCTAATGCTGAGTGAGATCCTTTCTATTTTCGGACATCGGGACACCGCTGTCTGATAATATTTTTTGTTTTGTTGTGTCTTTGTTTTAATACTTGTACCGTATCCGCAAATCAAAAAATGTGTTCTATTTCATTTTTTCTAGTATCATTTCTAACTTCAACATAAGACCCCTCGGGCGTGAAATGATAGCGAGGAAGTGGATGACTGTGCTCATGCGCCGCCTGTTCCAAGGTTCCACCAAAGACCATGAGGTACGCCTTGCAGCCTTTGAAATACTGCTAGAGCATTCTCAGCGTTAGTTATAATTGTGAGAGTACGTGGAGCCCTTGTTCATTTAGAGCTGCTTGCTGTTAGTTAACGTAATAAGTTTAACTGAAACAATAAATGAACACAAGTAAGAAACCATTCAAAGTTGTCTGGAAAAACGATACTTTTCAGGTAAGTTACACATTGTCAGCACTAATTAAATTATTTCTTTTTAATAAAATATTTCTTAAATGACTAGTCTTTGTGGTCATCTTAAGTATAATCTGTTTTTCTACACATTTTGAAATGTGCTTTGTACGTTCAATCTTAGTGAGCAATTTTTTTTAAAAGAGGAACTTCCGAGTCTTGCCGACTTGCCAAGGATCCTCTCGATTAATGCAACCTTCGAACTGGTGGTATAGTCACATTATGTTAGTGCATATATTCATTATTATAGCATTAATAAATTTACGTATATTACTATAAGTAAGTAAGTACAAGTGCTTGTAAAAGCTTACATGATTAAAAAACAGTTTCATTTTATTTTACTAATTGCATCGATGCCAGTAAATGAATGAATGTTTTCTAATTCTTTTTTCACGATCATTTTTATTTTAAGATAACGCCCATCAGCAGTGACACAAAAGCGAGGAGTTGGATAAATATGCTCATGCGTTGCCTGTTTCAAAGTTCCACCAACGACCATGAGGAAGGCCTTGCAGCCTGTGACGCACCGGTTTGAGCATTTCCACCAATTGTTATAATTGTGTAAGTATGTGAAGCCTTTGTACGTATAGAACTGCTTGCTGTTTATCAACTACATAAGTTTGACTGAAACAATATGATTATGATCACTAGTAAAAAAAACCATTCGAAGTTGTTTGATATGGAACAACGATGAATAGCAGGTACACATTATCAGCACCATCGAACATCACTACACAATAGCAGTTCATCTAAAATCCTAAGGAAATAGGCTTCTAAAATTAGACCGCTATCCTGTGTATCTCACGGTATTCAAATTGGTGTAATTTGTATTTATTTGAATCTTTTTTTTAATGCACGATAAATATTTAATAGCAGAATGAAAGCTAAAAGCTTTCCACTGAGTCAACTGTTGGTCGGACGGGACAGAAATGTCCATTGTGATAATGATGCTTAGAGAGTGTAAAAAAAATAATCTTAACAACTCTTCTGGAATATTCAGGGTAACAGAGCGACCGAAAATTAGAAAGTATATTATAAGGCAAACACAAATTCATCAGAGCACTCAGTTTCTTTACAAAATAGTTTATTGGAAATGAGGTTTAAAGATACGAGTAAATTCTGAAACAAAGTTGTGATCATTCAAAGTTTTTCCGCAGTTTTCTACGCATTTTTAACATACAACCCATCAGCAGTGATATGATAGCAAGGAGGTGGATGGGTGTGCTCATCTACCGCATGTTGAAACGTTCCATCAACGACCATGAGGTATGCCCTGCAGCCTTTGGCGTCCTGGCTTGAGCATTTCCAGCGTTTCTGATTTTTGCGAGAGTACGTGAACCCTTTGTACATGTAGAGTTGCTTGCCGCTGGCTAGATGAATAAGTTTTGCTGCAAAACATATTTAATAAGTTAAATCTAGAACTTATCAATTAAACTCTTCAAAAACAACGTGAGGCGTTTGACTTTGCACATTCAAAACCAGTTACCTTCAAGGTGGATAAGGCGCAAAATCAAAGCCACAATTCGATGGAAACTCATATTTCTTTAGTGAATTTTGAATGTGAAAATGGGTCCTAATTTTAAGAAATGATTTCATCAGTTCTGTCCTGCACGAATATTTTAACATGAAACTCCTCAGCGGTGACATGATAGAGAGGAGGTGGATGGCTGTGCTCGTGCACCGCTGGTTACAGATTTCACTAACGACCATGAAGTACGCCTTGCAACCTATGGGGTACTGATAGCGAAAGTACGAGAAGTCTTTCTACATGTAGAGATGCTTGCCGCTAGCTGAATAAGTTTTGCTGAAACTACTGAAGTCGTTCTATGGGATTCTATGGTCAATGAAAATTATTTTTATGGTTAAAGTACTTTATTATTTCTCATTAGAATTTAAAAAGGTATTTACTTACTGAGACACAAATATCTATCACTTAAAACACTAAAAATTACAAAAATCAGCGATCGAGCGCATTTCAAAAGCATTAAACATTAAACTACTTTTCAATTATAGACAGAAGTTGACAAAGAAATCCTTAAAAAACATAAGGGTGACTCTATTATTTTTGAAACAGTTTTATTTAGGAGAGATGAAAGGTCTTGAGTCAGAGCCACATTTAAAAATCAGTAATATTTCTTAAAATGGAGTTCAAGGGAATATATGCGCCAGACAAAACACCACTTGTCATGGTCCCGAAGTAGGCATAAATATCCCCGTGTTACGAGGTACCACACAAGAAATCAAGCCAAGGGCGTCTCCCAACACAAACTGTAAAAATATGGTCGTCGTATAGCCAAAGAGAAAACTATTAGTATTTGATTGCGTATATTGTCCGAAGTTAGGTAAAGGAAGAGAGCAAACTTACATACAAAATTCCTTATATAGTTAACCTCTTGAGTGTCAGCCGAACACACGGGAGTTCGTAAGAAAACCCTAAGAAAAAATGGCAAACAATGACTCACAATGCAAAAACCCGAACAATAGAAACACGAGACGGGTTAATGATCACCGCCATCTAGTATATGTGAATCGAACTACATACTATATTGCTAGATCTTTACAAGATGCAGTGAAGTTGCTAGTAGTTCATTGTGAACCAGATGGAACTACTAAGACAAACAGACCCGAGTCAATTCAGAAAAGATCGTTTCCTGAATTGACCCAACCGGGAATCGAACCCAGGACACTGCGGAAATAGAGGTGAGAAAATGTGCTGCAGCGCACTACGTCAATCGTGTCGCTAAACGCTTACAACTTACAAATATAGCACACAGGGTATTCCGGCAGTTGACTGTTGTCCTGGTGATCAGAACATTTAGAGGCTCAAGTTTTGCCACTCTTATTACAGCCCAACGTTGCAGGTGCTTCCCGCCGTTATTTGGGTAATAGCGTATTTGACATCATATTCAAAAAATACATTCAAGCCCTATTGAAAATTTCAGTTTGTTAACTTCTGTACAATTCATTTTATGGCTCTTCAAACTTGGGGGGAAAATTCATTATTGAAAGTTAATAAGGTAATTAAAAAACTATTTCATTCAATAATCTACACAATTCATAGCAAGCATATTCATTAACACAAAATTTAATACAGTTATCGAACAAATGACGTCATTTGCTAGCAGTTTGTAGGGAGCGTTTTGGGCAAGTCCAAAAATATGATATTTAAATTTGCCTTTCCTCGAGGAGTTTTGGTGCTTCCGAAATATATTTTTTTTACAAATGTTTCTATGGTTGGGAGGTCTTTTAACAACAATTCAACAAAAAAAATTGTCAAAAATACCTTATTGTTTTTGTCGTTGTTTTTTGGAGAGTTATTTGCTGATGCATTATAAACACTTGTACACTTGAGGCTAACCAGCCACAAAATTTTACAATGAAAAATAACTTGGTTTCAGCCAGATTTGTGCTCAGGACCACACACAAGCGTTCCGAGCTTGCTCTCCCTAAGACCACTACGCAAGGGGATATAATAATTCAAGCTTATTTTAAACCATCCCCACCACTACCACTACTTACTATTTTTTAAACTATTATATTAAAAATTAAACCTAACGCCAAGTGAGGTCCTTTCTACTTCCGGACATCGGGACACCGCTGTATGATGATATTTTTCATTTTATGTACATTTTGTTATTTCTTCACTTGTTGCGTGACTTTGTTTTTAATAATTGTAGCGACGTCCGGAAATGAATAAATGTTTTCTATAGTGCTTTTTTTTCGATAATTTTTAAGTTTAACATATAACCCTTCAGCAGTGATATTCATGGGAGGGGGTGGATGATTATGCTCGTGCATTTCCTTTTTCAAGTTTCCATCAACGATCCTGATGAAGGCCTTGCAGTTTGTGGTGCACAGGCTTGAGCATCTCCAGCGTTCGCCATAGTTGTGAGAGAACGTGAAGCCTTTGTACATGTAGAGTTGCCTGCCGTTGGTCAACGTAATTAGTTTTGCTGAAACAACACATGAAGACAAGTAAGAAACCATTTGTTGTCTGGTGTGATTCTATGATAAATGCTAGGTAAGTTGCACATTGTCAGCACGAATTAAATGCATCATTGAATATCACTACAAAATGAAAGTTGATCTAAAAGACTAAGGAAATAAAATTCGTTAAACCTGGTGTGCTTTTGGCAATGATAGTCATGTTCAATTGCAACGATTTATCTCGTAATATAATAATAATAGTATTACTTTATTGCACAAAATAACAATTCATCACAAACATAATTAGATTAAATCGAATACATGCATTGTAGGTTGAGGCAAATGAGCATTTAACACAGGACCCCAAACTAGGCTGTGCCTGTATCTTGGGGAACCAGTTAAGAAGTAAATATAACCTATGTTTACAATTGATTTTAAATTATAAACGAAGAATATACGTTTTCAAATTAGGAAGGGATTTAATTACTATGAAATTAGAAGTTTCACAAAAATAAAAGCAACTACAAAACATCAGTTAACCAGATCTTCAGTACTTGAATAGTATAATATGTAGTATTGCGGTATGTTTGTCTGTTATAACAAATATCTACTTATATATTGCACACTACTCTACGAGTGTATAAAAACAGAATTTTTAACTAATGCTTCAGGACTACATTCAGGGTAGCACAAGATGACCCACACATTTTAAACACACATTAAGTACAGACATAAAATCATTAATTTATTAAAGAGCATTAATGATAAAGATTTCAAAATGTTCCTTGATTAGATTAGATTGTTCATTACTCAGTATAATATTACTTTGTAAAAGTACATGGTGTCAAATTACAAGAATTTATATTGCGATCGTCAAAATGTAAAAAGTAATAAAAATAAAATGTCAAAAGCAATGATATACAGAATGGAATTACAGTAGTAAAATTGGTAAAGATACCTACGTGACGACACAAAACAAAAATAACAATTAATAATAATACCAAAATTGAACATTAAATGGAAATAAATTAAAATAAAATGTCACAGTAAAAATGAAAGTAAAAATGGCAATAAAAATGACAATGTTTTAAACAATGTCAACAGGTAAACAACAATAATATACAACTCGCAGTCAGTGGACTATTTATGGCGCGAGTTATCCAACAAAAGGTTTCTCAGACGGCGCCTAAATGCTTCGTCAGATTTTGTTGTAACTGTGGTTGTCCTGGTGGAGCTAGTGTATGACGTAAGAGAGAACCCACAACTGAATACCACCCTCTATTTTCTACCACCGGACCACTAGACACCGGGAGGCCTTCCACTCCAATTTGGTTGACTTTCCAGCAATCCGCACTCAACGGTTTGCTGCGTCTTTTCTGGTCCGCACCGCTAGTGTAACGTTGCACATTTTATGTTAACTAAAACCCAAGTTCATCTCAATCGCAATTTCGAATACTACTAGCGACATCTATTATTCCCGTTAGAAACCTCTTGAGAGACACAAGAAACCTTAGTTCTGACGTCAATCAGACGTCGTCAATCCTTGTTATTGATTTATCGATTAACGAGTTTCCCTAGAACGCTCTCCCTGCGTCTGTGTTTCCGGATACTTACAACCTCAGTATCTATCTATAGGCCAGAGTGAAAAGACGTTTCTACTTGCAGAGACACGATAGACGTCAGCAAACGCTTGAAACTTAATGCCTTGTTAACTTCAACGCATAGGTACTCGTATCTTTGTCACTAAATGAGTTTCATTAAATTACAAGAGACTGTTTCGAAGTAGGCGAAGCGTAGGACGTCCGCCTGCAAGGTGGACGGACGACCTGGTAAAGGTGGCAGGATTTTGGTGGATACAGACCTGCAACGTCTTGTGGCTGCGAATGATAATGATGATAAGTTTTAATTTATTTAAATAGAAGAATTATGAATAGATACATTCTTTTTAGTGTGTTAAACTGTGTTGGTCATTCTGTGCTAAATACATTTATTCAAATTAAGCCTGCTTAAACAAATCTACATGAATTCAACCAAGAACTCTTAATTAAGTATGAAAACATACAAAACAATTTCGGTACTTCTTTATACACAACCGCTGTTTACATTAAGTACTCATGAAAGTAGTTTTTCCAAAACTACAATATCTACAACGACCCTTACATGTTATGATAGGGTAGTGAATACTTCCGTCGCATCTGGTTTTATCGGCAGGACGTTCCTTTTTAAGTTCTAGTAAATGGTTCTGGAACCTGGACCTGGTTATATTGGAATTTGGCTCACCCCTAAACGCTGCTTAATTAGCCTGTATAATATCCCACTGCTAGGCAAAGGCGTCCATCATTACATTCACAATTGATGTGTGTTGGCTTAATCATCACGCTTGCCAATTGCAGGTCGGTGATCACCATCCCAGGCTGTGTTCCGAAACGCACTTTGCCCGACCTGGGAAATGAGCTGCCGGGCCGACGAGTTGGAGAAATCGGCCCAAAATCCGGGACCTTCGGATTTTGGGCCGATCTCTCTAACTCGTCGGCCACGGAGGCGCTCTGACCAGTAAGTTACCAAAACTAATAACGAAAGTAGTGATTTTTCTGGTGTATGTTTACGTTACAAGCCAATGTTATTTCATCAATGTTTTTAATTTATCACCCGAAACGTCGAAAAGAAATATTTTTCCAATATTTAAACTTTCACTGGAGATAAAATTCGCTGTCCACACTTAACACTTTGCATGATATGGTACCTAATTGTACAAAAACCTTTAACACACACATAATCAAATCCAGAGCGTTCTTATATGACATCCCTGATCCTAGTTACCAAGGTATGTACATGCATAACTTAGCTTGGGCTAATATCGGAAGCTAGAAAACTTTATGTGAATTTTTTAAAATATGTTTTTTGCGGTGGCGGATGATTATGTGTGAGCATATATGGGATAAATAAATTCTTCTCCTCATGTATTTTGACTTTTGCCTCACATCCCTTGGCTTTCCTGCTGGAACAAACCCAAATTCTGCAAGCTTTGTTTGACCTTGAGAATGTGTAATCTTCTACCAAAGCCAGAACACCATGACCCGAATCAATGAGTTCAAACGAACAGTCATCTGTAATATGATAAAAAATATCAGAATAAATCCTGTTCCCGTTTTCTGGTCAAATGATACGACCTCATCTAGGACAACGAAATTGTAGGTCAAAAATGTGTGGGATCCTCCTGAAGAACTCCATGCTATAGTTCATGAGGATAAGCTCTCGATCCAAAAAGATTCAAAGTTACATGACATGAGGAAATCCGTTGAACTAAAGTTGTCAATAGCCCACCACACCATCCACTCATCGTGTATCCGCCGTATACCCGACAGATCATTCTAGTCATTTCGCCACACACGCACATTTCTGCCCGGCGGACAAGTCCGTACTTGTGTGGCAAAATGATTTGATCTGACGGCACCCGCCGTCAGACTTCATTAGTTTTCATATAGTGAATCAACCTACATTTAAACAACTCTAATATGGCGAACCGGATTCGGTGAGAGAGCGACCAAAATATTAAGCTACGGCAGCGCGGACGCAGCCGGACAATCTAAGTGTCTAAGCACACTATGCCGAAGGTACGCGACCGAAGTTCCGCGGCTGATTTTACGTTCTGACGTATTCGGCTGATATGACACACCATAAGTGCCGAGCATACGCGTCAGTAATTCAGTTGCTTAACTTTGTGTGTGTATTCAGAGTCTATAATTGTGTGCTCTACAAAATAAGTTGCCGCCGAACTTACGCCCGACCGAAGTTAGGCTGTACGCTATAACGCAACGTAATTTCGGCATAATGTGTCATCAGTAAATCAAATAGCATTGCAGGCGTAATCATGCCGAACATCCGTCGCGTATTTTCAGCATAGTGTGTTTAGACACTAAGCGACGTTGTCTAAACGCATAGACGGCACCACCTATACATATCATCGAACTTGAGCTACACTCTGTTCGTGATTGTGTCTTAGCTGTTTGATAGTGGTTGTGTTACCCCGATGTAGGGTGACTGTTGCATATACATTTTAGTGCTTTAAACTCAAACTCAAATATCTTTATGTTAAATAGACTTAATCAGTATTTTTAAATAGTCAGTTATTTTATTTATTAATAGACTTAAATACTATAGTAATATGAATACATAAATAAACAGTATACAAACATTAACGGGGTCAGGGATAATGCTTTAGATTTGGTAATTTCGTACCTTAGTTTAAGAACTCAAAAAGTTGATGTTAACAGTGTACTGTCTACAGGATCACAAGTTAAAATGGGGGTCCCTCAAGGATCCATTCTAGGTCCATTACTATTTCTGATATATATAAATGATTTACCTTTTTACGTAAAAGATATTTGTGATGTTGTATTGTTTGCAGACGATACATCTTTAGTCTTTAAAACTGACAGAAATAAAAACTTTTTTGATGATGTTAATGACGCACTTTCAAAGGTTTTACAATGGTTCACGGTAAATAATCTACAGCTTAATGCAAAAAAGACTAAATGTTAATTGACTAAAATTAATTTTAAGTTGCCTAATGTTAAAGATAACCCCATTAGTCTAAAAATTGATGGTAATACTATGAAGCTCGTAGATACAACAGTTTTTCTTGGAATCACACTAGATTCAAAACTGCAATGGAACCCTCATATAACAGCTCTCTCAGGCAGACTTAGTTCGGCTGCATTTGCAGTGAGAAAAATTAGATTATTAACAGATGTTGATACTGCACGTTCAGTTTATTTTAGTTATTTCCATAGTGTAATGTCTTACGGCATTGTACTTTGTGGTCAAGCGGCGGATATACAAACCATCTTTATCCTCCAGAAGCGAGCGATCAGATCCATCTATAAGCTTCGTGCACGGGCTTCACTTAGGGAGATTTTTAAGGAAATTGGTATCCTCACTGTAGCGTCACAATACATTTACAATTGCATTGTTTTGGTGAGAAAAATATTGGTCTCTATGCTAAACACAGTGACATACATTGCAGAAATACTAGGAATAAGGATAAAATTGCACTTCCACTCTTTAGGTTACAAAAAGTTTTAGGATCCTTTAAGGGGCAAGGTATACATTATTACAACAAAATTCCAAAAACCATTTGTGAGTTACCTTCACATAGATTCAAAAATCACATCAAAACAGCTTTATTAAAAAAGGGCTATTGTACTACAAAAGACTACCTTATAGATAAAAATGCTTGGGTATAAGCGCTCTGCTCGAAGCGGGATTAAATAGCTCTATTGTAACAGATGTTTTATTGTAATAGGTAATAGGTACCTAGTATGTACTGACTAACAATTCTTCTTTTTGAATTGTTTAAATGAATTTTTGTTATAATATTCTTTTAAGGTTGGTTGTTTCTCTTTGTTTTATATTCTTTAGTTAAGAATCTCATTAGATTTATTTGTATAAAATGACACTCTGCTTGTACTTTACTAACGCCTGTTGTAAACCCAAAACAAGTTTAAAAGAGTAACTGCTGAGTTTCTCGCCGGGTCTTCTCAGCAAGAAACAACTCCGACGCGGTGGTAGAGTCGCATTATGTCTGTATACTGTTTATTTACATATCCATATTATTATGGTATTTATGTCTATTATTTAGTATATTTTGCTGTAAATTTGACGATTTGAAAGTACTGATACAGTCTATTTAAATAAAGTTATTTGAGTTTGAGTTTGAGTTTAATGCGACTCTATCACCGCGTCGGAGGAGTTGATCCTTACTGAGAAGACCCGGCGAGAAACTCAGTAGTCACTCTTATAAACTTGTTGTGGTTTCACAATGCGAGTTTAGTAGAGTACAATTTGTTTGTTAAGAGAAATAAACTGCTTAAATTCTAACATTAATAGACAGAACATTGTAGCTGTAAGTACCTATTGAAAAAGAATTGTAAAATGTAGTGTCATGTACCTATGCATATCAATTAAGTTATAGTGCTCCAAATTCAAACTTTGAAGTTATCTCCTTGCCAGTAAGCTACAGTTAATTGTTAAGTTAAGTAGTTAACCATTTTTATGCGAACGCGATTTTCATACGCACGGAATATCCAACGACCTTCAAGGTTCACCTACCGTGTGTAATAATTCTTGCTTTTCCTTCTTTTGTTCGCTTTTTAAGTACTTTTCCGTAAAATAATTAGTGTTAATGCGTATATTTTAAAATAAGATAAATAATCTTTATTGCACAAACAAATACTTACAGCACGTAAAAACAAAAAATTAAAAATGTTTAGTTACCTACCTATTTTATGACAAAATGTTTATAATCAGATTAATTTGTTTCTGTCTGACTGCCGCATCATTAATCACTGTTTTAGCCAATAATCATTTAAACTGCTTCGCTTACACTGCTTGGTCGAATTGATGTAGCATTCAAAAGTAGAAAGTCGTCCTTTTCTAAAATGACCGATTTCTGGATTTCCAGGGTCCTACTTTCGGCTGCGATTTCTGCACTCGTGCATTGTAGATGCAATTAGTACAAGCTGCCTGGATTCAAAAATCACCTCACCGCCCAGCCCCTCTGTCTTGTGTACCCTGAGCGACCCGGAAGCAATCACCACTATCAGGGACAGTGCAGTTTGATTCTTAATTCTGGAGGCGGGGTTGTGAATATTATTAGAACTCACTTCCCTGTAGATCTACACAATTATTTTTTATTATTCCGCTTTATTAAGTTATTAAATATTGTAACCAAAGGCTATTTTTTTAAATTATAGCTACTCCTTAATTTGTTAGCTTCCCAACTAAAGGAAAACGGTACATTGGCGCCCAATAATAGGATTCATTTGCATCGCCAGTTTTTTTAAAGCATTTCATGAATATCGTTTGGTGTTGGCTATAAAGGATAGTGTACATTCGCCCATACATTGCCGCCTATAAACCAACAGTCATGAAAAATACCTCTTAGGGTTCATAAATACATACTTACACTTTAGTGTCAAAACGTAGTTTATGGACGACTTCTGAGAACTCGTTAAATATCAAAAATTGAAAAATTTTGAGGTTATATTTAATAACATAATGCGAAGTTTTATTTACGTGAGTACGACTAAATGTTTTTCAAGCACATATTTTGTTGATCTACCACTTCTGCCAGTACCATGGAACCACTAGCTGAGCCACAATTCACACAAAATGTTGATTCATCCTGCTATGTGCAGGTTACAAAGTCTTTAAACGGTTAAATCTAAAAGGAGGTAGTCACTACAGAGAGCCATCAACCTCCGTTTTTTAAGCCGAGTCGTAAGTATAAAATTATCAATATTGAAACAATAACACAGCATTGCAAATTAAAGCAAATTGACAAAAAAAAAACAGTTATTGGTTGCCAAAATAACACGAAAAGCCACAAAATTAGTAGATTTTTGATTAATAATCACCTTTTTCATATCAATCGTTACCTCCAAATAACTCGGAAACGTGACACTTTACAAGATTTTTTTTGTTTGTTCGCCAAACAAAATGGCGG
The DNA here is from genome assembly GCA_947369235.1 of Udea olivalis. Lineage (NCBI taxonomy): Eukaryota > Metazoa > Arthropoda > Insecta > Lepidoptera > Crambidae > Udea > Udea olivalis. The sequence continues at coordinate 4,522,979 of OX376349.1, read as the reverse complement.
CTGGAGGCTATGCTAGCTTCCATACAAAAATGTTCAACCCCCTTTAAAATTTGATAAAAAAATATTTAATAACCAAAACATTGCTAAACCACCAATATCATCGTATAAACAGAATATATAATGTACCTGACGTTTCGGATATTTATGCGTGTTGAATTTCAACTCTCAGTTTAAGGAACTTTCTGCTATGAAACCTCAGAGTTGTCTTTCAAAATCCTTACCGACATCTTTTGCTGATCATGCTATGGAATCGACTGCCATATCAGTCTCTCGTGAGCGCAGTCTTTCTTCCGATATAGGAAAACTAAAGTTTTCTGGTAAAACCTGTGTTCACTCATTCATAATAAAAGTCCAGAAATTAACATATAGACAGTCTTGCGGCATCTATTTCGACAAAATACTCATTAGCCTTCATAATCTTTATCTACGATGCACTACATTAGTATTGCTATAATAAACTAAGCACTTTACTCAACAAATACTTCAGTAGTAGTGCTTAAGACTACCGACTTGCATTTGAAATCAGATCTCGCACGCAAGCTAGCGACGAGGATATTGTTATTTAAATCGCTATTACGCATGGTTTATTCTAACGACTAGGAAATTTTCTTCTCAGAAAAGTTAGATTTCTTTCTCCACAATATCCGACCCTGCTATGCCAATACCTTAGCCGCCACGACTGAAATCAAAAGTATTGATGCACTTGTGTATACACGACGGGTAAATCCGCACGTGTGTGGTCGGCTAATGAGATCCAGATGAGACATAGTGCCTTTGCGCGGTGCCCTGCGCACTGCTACTGCAGTCTATTTAGTTCAGTTGGTGGGTGTAAGACACAGACCATGTGGTCTGTGGTGTAAGAGCAGAAAAGTGCTGATTCAGAATATGTATAAGCGACAGCAGCGTGAGACGACTGATACCGGACGACTAATATTGGACGACTTAATGAATATAATGATACGAGAAACTTTTATGTGTGAATAACATACATATATATTTTTTTTATTCATTAACAATTTACAAAAAGTGCTTACGTTTCTAAAGCTCCTCACAGTGTAACAAAAAATAAAACCAATTCAGGTTTGAACGTACACTGGCGATCATCGCCGAGAGTCTAGAAAAAAAAGTATAAGTATATATTAACTAGGTGGACAGAAACACAGTCAAAATGTGGGTGCCACTACTTTTTTCCCTATCGTGCGGTTTATCAAATGCATGCGGTTTATGAAATAATGACATTCAATGCAGAAAATTACGTAAGATCTTTAACAGACAATCGAGAAGTAATAAAGGTTCTCTTCGGTGGCGGGTGGTTATGTGCAAGCAGGTGGTATATCAGTCCATTACTGTTCTCATCTATCTTGATCCTTGCATCACATCCCGTGGTTCTCCTGCTAGAGCAGGTCCAGACTTTGCAGCGGTGGTTCGATTTTGAGAAAGTGTAGTCTTGGACCATAGCCAGAACACCGCGAGAGGAGGCAACTAGCTCATACTGATAACAATCTGAAAATAATAAAGATGATTCTTTTTTAAATGAAAGAAAAAGAAGCTGTTAATGAAAAGCTATTTAAATGCTCTTAAAAAAGTCAATGCGCCTTTAAAAAATGTCGTGTCACAGACACTGTTTACTATTCGAAAGTTCTGCCATCCGTTGTTTTGACTGTCAAGAAGTTCCTTTCTCGGTGTAGAATCAGGTTATCCTTATTATTCAATTGCATTGTTATCACACCCAAATCAACAGGTAATATTTCAACTCCATAGGATAAGTCGAAGTGGTTATAATTCAGCTTACAAGATTCGACCTAAACAAAAAACTAACAAACATTACAAACTTAAAAATAAGCTAGTGACAAAGATTATGTTCTAGAAGCTCAAAAAACCAAAATTTCCATGTGGTCTATCTTGAGATTCAATTCACTAGTCAAACAAACAATGTTTTTTACTAAACAAACTTAATGACATAATTTACAATCTCATTAGAAATTCTTCTAAGACCCGATTTTTCAATTCATAGTTTATTCCCTAGATAGCTAACTGAAGTATAAAATTATCTGGCTGTTTATAAAGCGAATAGATATTTTAAATTTTTAATCGTCTTTTATCCAAAGAATAGCTATCTATCGTTTGTCTATGTACTTATATCGCTAACTTCACACTGATTATCCACAAGCGTGATGCACTTATACAATCATTGCAATGTTAGAATGAAACAAGACAAAAGTTGATGTTTGACAAATTGACTTTGACGTATAAGAAAAACAACTTTAGCTTTTTTTGTTGTCTAAAGTTGTGGTAAAAAGTTTGTGATTATAATAACACTTCAAAACTCCTTCTTCTTTCTTTTCAGCCTATAGCAGTACACTGCTGGACATAAGCCTCCCCCAGGGCGCGCCACATAGCCCGATCTCCCGTTTTTGCCATCCAGTCCCTACCAGCCACTTTCTTTAGGTCTTCGGTCCAACGTGCCGGTGGACGTCCAACACTACGCTTGCCGAGTCGTGGTCTCCACTCGAGAAGCTGTCTACTCCACCGACCATCGGTTATGCGACAGATGTGACCAGCCCACTGCCACCTCAGTTTGCTACACTTCTGGACTACGTCAGCCACTCTGGTTCTTAGCCGGATTATCTCGTTCCGGACTTTGTCCCTTAACGAGATTTCTAGCATGCACCTTTCCATAGCTCTTTGAGTGACCTGTAATCGGTGAGCTAGTTTCACTGTCAGGTTCCAAGTCTCGGCTCCGTATGTCATGACCGTTAGGACACATTGATCAAACACCTTGGTCTTCAGGCATTGTGACAAAGGTGACTCAAAGATGTGACGCAACTTACTAAATGCTGCCCATCCAAGCTGAACTCTTCTGGTGATTTCCCCCTCAAAGTTCTACCCAGCTGTAATTTTTGACCCAGGTATATGTACTCCTGGACAACTTCAAGGGCTACACCTTCGACGGAAGCGGGTTCAGGAACGATGTGTTCGTTGAACATGACCTTAGTCTTGTCTAAATTCATCCCAAGCCCAACGTGTCTCGAGGCAGCATTGAGACTGGTCAGCATTTTCTGCAGGTCTTACAGCGATTCTGCCATTATCACTACGGAGGTGTGTGAGATATTCACCATTGATGTTAAGGCCGAGTCCATCCCATTGCAGTGTCTTGAAGACATCCTCCAGTGCGTTGGTGAAGAGTTTCGGGGATATAACGTCACCCTGTATTACACCTCTGAGCAACTGGATGGGTCTTGTCTGGTGGTTCTGCACTTGGACGGACATTGTCGCCGCTTGGTAAAGATTTCTCAGTGCCTCCACATACCGCCAGTCGACTTGGCATCGCTGCAAAGATTCCAGAACAGGTTTCAATGGAGTCGAAGGCCTTCTCGTAGTCCACAAAAGCCAGACACAGCGGTTGGTTATACTCTTTAGACTTCTGTTTAACCTGCCGAACAGATTGGATGTGGTCCACCGTGCTATAGCTTTTACGAAACCCAGCCTGTTCCGGGGACTGAAAGGCGTCAAATATTGATGCCAGACGATTCGTGACGACTCTCGAGAACAGCTTATTATAGACGTGGCTCAGATGCTTCTGAAGTCCTTTGGGGTTTTTTCTGGTAAAAGGTGTTCTTACAGAACAACCCCTGCATACTGAGGAAGTTAACCAGCATTTGGCCCCTATGGTTTCTGCGCCCATGCGTCCTGCGTCCCAAACAAGATTCACCGCACTCTTCTCCAACCTTGGCGTTTAAGTCCCCCATGACAACGGTGTAATGGATCTTGGTAGTGCGATGTATGGCCTTTGACACATCGTCGTAAACGGCCTCCACCTCTTCGTCTGAGCTACTTGACGTCGGCGCATATACCTGTACGACCTTGAGAGAGTATCTGTCGGTCAGTTTCAGTATAAGGTACGCTACCCGGGTCGAGACGCTGCAGATCTCCATCACGTTGTCACGAAGGGCCTTGTTGACGAGGAATCCAACGCCACCCTGGGATTGTCGGCTCCCTTCCCAGAAGTAGAATAGATGGCCTGATTCAAGGGTTACCGTGTCCTCCCCCTCTCTACGAACTTCCGATAACCCGAGAACATGCCACCGTATCTTTTCTAATTCCACTTCAACTTCAAGGATTTGAAGGCTCTCGTCCAGCCGCAGACTGCGTCTATTGTACGTTGCAAGGGTCAATTGTTGGCAGCCGTCCGTAGCCCGGGGATTCCTAGCACCCCCTACCCTACCGTGACCGTGGCCGCTGCCGTGACCTGTAATAGCAGAGCGGCCGGGAACTGGGGGCCGTGTACTTTGGGGACTATCCATGGGGGGTTTTGCCTGTAGTCACCACGCTGGGCAGGTGGGTTGGTGACCGCAGAGTTCTATTATGGACTATGTGGTCGTCACGAGAGGCTGCTGCCCACCTCCCGGTTGATCCCTTGATCGCCTTCTCCGATACCCACGAGAAGAAATGGTGTGGTGCTATTCTACTCTGCCGGCACCACACGGTCAAAACTCCTTATCAAAATGAAAATAATCTCAAATAACACACCACATAACCTCATGTCAAAGAAAACGCATAGATAAATCTCATCCAGCCCCTCAAGAAGCAGATAACTTTATTGCTCAGTTAGCGGTTTTAATCAACAGATAACATATATCTGACCATTGAAAAATTGAAAATCTTGTTAACCTTCGAATAAACTTTATTCTCCAGATAAATTTCACTATCTGAGGATTGAAAAATCGGCCCTAAATATAATTATTATTTTAATTTACGATTCCTTTTGTTTCTTCTATACAATCCTTGGGGAGTAACGCAGTATTTAGGTGGTGGGTGGTTGTGTGTAAGTAGGTGGTATGCCAGTACACCTCTTTTCTCGTCTATCTTGACTTTTGCTTTGCATTTGGTGGCGATCCGGCTCGAACAAAGCCAACTGTTGCAATATTTGTTCGATTTTGAGAAAGTGTAATCATCGATCATACCCAGAACACCCCGTGAGGTATCAATTAGTTTACACTGACAGCTGTCTGCAAGATAACAAACACTTAATTCGTTTCTGAAGATATTCCAATGTCCGAGTTGCCTTGTAGTGGTCTAAGTGAAAGATAATTCATCTTCAGTTCAAGCTTTTGTCTAGACCCTGGGTTCTGTTTACCTAGGTTGAAACATACGCTGAATATTTCGGAAATTTAATAAGGCATTGTACTTCAGAAATACCGAATTCTTCAAGGTCTGGTGGTTCTAAATGGCTATAATAATAACCCATGTATACAATGAAACAAAATTATATTGTTAAGTCAGAATAACAGGTCAGGGAGATTACATAACATAGAACTAGCAATCTATATCTATTAACTTTAGTATGTTAATATTTGTTTGTTTCATGATAGATAAATAAATTCCTGTAACTAATTATCACACAATCTAACCTTAAAATACCACATCTACGTTCATAACGGATAGTAAACTTTATTTAATTTTCAATTTGTAACTACGCAAACAGTCTTTTTGGGCTTTTGGCCACCCTTATAACGCCTATATAACATTACCATATAAAAATTGACTATCGTTATGGTAAGCGACCTTTTTGTAAGCAATAATCATATTCCTATGTGTGCCGAGGCGTGGTCTCTAACTGTGAGCCTCCTTAATAGGCTCAAAGTTACTCAGCGAGCTATAGAAAGAGCTATGCTTGGTGTTTCGCTGCGAGATCGAACCTCGATCGAGATCGGAGGCCGTGGGTTCGATCCCCACCCATGACAAACATTTATGTGACGAACATTTGTGTTTGTTGGTGTCTGGGTGTTATTATCTATTTAAGTATGTATTTAGAAACATTCAAGTATGTTTATCAGTCTCTGACACCCATAGTACAAGGTCTGCTTAGTTTTGGGTCAGATGATCTTGGTGTAATTTGTCCTGGATATTTATTTATTAATTTATTTACCTAACTCCTCCGTTTTTTTTACCATTACCCAACGTGGTAGGTGGTGACCCTTCCGCTGTTATCAGGGATGCTTTTGTTTTTTGACGTCGAAATTTAACAATAACAAAAATATGGTTCTGGCCAGACCAGAATTAATGATTGTGATCCAAATTGAGACTGCTAATATTATGGAACTGGTCTAGCTTAATGCTGGCGGAGCATTTGAGGGATTTCCTTTTGGAGCAGTACCAGCACCTCGACTTCCAGCTGTTGGAGAAGGTGTGGCCGTCGTACAGCAACACTTTTCTGCCACTCTCCTTTTGCAAGACTTGATAATTTACCCCTGAAAGTAAAGGAAGTCATCATTAACTTTTCAAAAATAAATACGTTACCTAAGTAGATTTACATTTACGGTAGACGTACAATATTTAAAAATTTCACCAATTTTACCGATTTTCTTTTGTCAGAGATGATATAGGGTAGAGGACTGTCAAGTATGATAAAGTATGAGAGAAGAGCTATGTACACAGAGAAACTAGGTACAGAATTTATAATATGATAACACCAGCACCATACATAGGTACAAGAACAAAAGTACTTGAATAATAAATGAATGAATGCTATGACGGCAATTCCAGTATCAGAGGAATAAACATCAGTGATATTCAATACATGTATATATATACATCCTTCGAAATCAGTAGATCCTCTGAAAAATCAATGGAACAGTAATTAAAATAAATATAAGGAAATTATTTCTCAATCATTATAATTAACACTTCAAAAACATATTTAGGACAGAAATTCAACCCGGATGAATTAAAGTATTTTATATATATACACATATGTATGCAAATATGAATATATCTACTGAATACAGATCTAACACTTCTTTTTAATCCATACAAAAAGGAATGCTATTAAACTATTGTTTAAACCATTAAACAATGGTTTAATAGCAACTTTGGATTTAAATTTAGTAGATATAAACAAAATTCACCATAAGTAACTATTTAACCGATAGGTACTGTATCATAGCAGACATTTAAATTGATATAATCTCAGAGGTTAAAAAACTTAATTCAAGTCAGTTTAGCGAGACTCCAAAAGTATTGTATCGTAAAATCAATTTTTATTTTATAAAAGTTATGCACATTTTGGTTTGATGAGATCTATATTGTGATGAGTAGTTTAATCTTAAACTTTAATAAAAAATAAAAAAAGATCATGAGTAGGTACTTAAAAACAAAATCTACACAAATGATTAAGCTAAGCAGAATCTAAATCACTAAGTACAACTAAAACTGACTTCAGTTAAGTTTGCTTCAGTCACGTCATACTAAAACTTCATTAAACTTTCCACTAAAAATGCTGAACATCATATAATTTATTATTTCCACAAAGAATTACAGAATAAGTACACGTTTATATATTATGATGATCAATTTAAGTACAATTTTCAAGACCACAACAGTTTGCTATAGCACTAGCGGCAATCGTAAAAAAAAAGAAATTATTGATTAGTTGAAGGAACGTAAAGTCATATTACTTAAGAGTGTTAGCTAGTGGTGGTTCCAAAAACGTTGCATTTTGTCAGATTTTCATGAATATTTAATTGAATTGGAATAAAAATTAAATTTTTGCTATATTGTTGTGTTCGTAATACTATTTAAAAACACATTGAATTGTCTAAAATTAGGTGGTCATCCATTATTTGCTAAATTAAATAAAAACCGTTTTTTTTAAATTCATAAGACACTTAAAAATTTATACACAGTTAAAGTTATAATTATGAAATTAAAAGGTGCATTCAATAATAGTGAGATAATTTATAATTAATTTGGATTCGGCTAAATAATCACGAAAACCTAAAAAAAGGGGACGTTTACGATCTACCCCAACCGCAAAAAGCAAACCCTCTTAATTTTGACTAGCAAAGCTGTCCATCGCTATCGCAATATATTGCCTACTGGACTTAAAAAATGTCTGCTACACACTATTAAGGAAATTCAGAGACGCAGTCACTTAGAATGGGAACGTTTCCTTTATTTTATAACCTAATAAAAAGTTACCTAATTGCATATTTTTATGTATTGCCCATCCTTAGTCTTGTGGTACTCAGGCGGGCGGTGGTTGTGGTTGTCCCGGTAAAAGACGAGGTTGCCTTTCTCATCGAAGCGAACCTTAGCCGGGCAGCCAATGGACTGCTTCTTAGCACAATGCCAGTAGCGGTTGTCGGTGGTTGTCTGCGTGAAGGTGTGATTCTGCACCATCAAAAGCGGTTTCTTTCGCTTCGGCGTTTCTATCAACTGGAATTGAAAACCTGAAAGAACGAAGGTCAAATTTAAGTTATGGCGAAAATTGATGGACACGAAATGTTTGTGGCTGCTTCCCACCGAAATAACGACATACAACATCGCTTTGAAAAAGTAATATTTTTGTTTTGTGGTTAATGCTCAAAAATTACTTCAAGGCTGCATTTTTAAAATAACCAAAAAATCATGGTGACACAAGACAACATCAGTTAAAAACTTCTATGCTTCAATTGACATCAGGAAAAAAAAAAGTCGTACTCCAGACAAGTTGTTTTTGGAAAGGTTCATTCTAATAAATGAAAAGACTATTATAACTTTAAATTAAATGCTGCATTGTGTAGTTCATAGGTATAAATTACGTAAATGCGAAACCCAACCCTTATATAGCCATTAATTTATTAAAAACAAATCAGATCAAATAATGTAACTTACATTAGGTACATGTATTAAAAATTACTTAATTACTTGGTAAGCAAATCCACATGGGCATTTCTTAATTTAAAATGGTTTCACAAGTTTCCATAGGATCCGACACACCATAACTGGTTACATCTAAAGGTTCATTGAATTCTGGTTTAGGTACAAGTTCTGTCTTAATGACTGGACAAGGTGCATGTGTATGGAACAACTTGTACCCCACCAATTTGTATTGGTCATCTAAGCGCAATTTGGCTGGACATTTCAAAACATTTCTTTTGATGCAATGCCAATACCGAGGTGAAACCGCCGTTTGCACGAAAGTGTAATCATTCAGAAGGATGCGAGGCTTTTTGGATCTTGGCGTCGTAATAAAGTTGAATTGCAAGTCTTTAGTGTCCAAAATATCTTGAGGGGCCATCGAAGAGAAGTCGTATTTGCCGTCGCCAGTTTTAGTATACGGTGGCGGTTCATGACTATGTTTTGATTCGTAGAACTTAAGATTGAATTTACCATCAAATCGCAGCCTTGCCTGACAACGATTAACTGGTTTTTTATTGCAGTGCCAGTAACGAGTAGTGGGGCCAGTTTGGACGTAAAAGTAATTATGCAGCATCAAGAGGGGCCTCTTAGCTCGCGTTGTTTTAATAAACTCGATTTTGAGATCTGGAAATAAAAAAAGTTATGAGAAATTGTCCTTAGGACCTTACTTCAAATTGTGGAGCTTAGTCGACAATCATATGTTAGATTAAAGTATAAAAGATGCTAAAAAATCATGAACGTAGTTTCGAAAAATTTCCTGGAATATAAATAAATGTATACTGTTAGGGCAATAAAACACAATCGTGGTTTTTTATTCAGTGATTATATTGGATTCAATCACAAGATGATACATGTGTACCATCGCATGACAGGAAATTAAAGATCATTGCCTAATTATTCACCTTCGAGGCAAAAAAAAACCTGTATGAAAAATTCATACCAAGAGGTGCACTTAAAACTGTTTTTTTTCTAATGAGGCAAATAGCGGCGTCTTCATGTTAAGTCCAAATGGTTCACTTCTGTTAGGACAAAACACTGTTTTTATTTCTTAACTAACAGATGTTTCTAATACTATTCATTTCAATTACAAAACATTTAATGAAATAAATACAATAATATATTTATATTATTCATTCAGTCTCAGAGTCATCTGACAAAGTTAACTACCTCGAATGGTGAAACCGTCGCATCAGCGTTGGGGATACTCGCTGAAATTTAGGACTTCTACGGACATGTGTATGCCTCGCATGCACCGAAGCGTCCACCTGACGCGAGCGACCCCAGAGCACTTACCCGTCACTTTACGGACGATCTCCCAGACATAATATAGATGTCTATGAAGTGGAGAAGGCTCTCAAAATGCTTAGTAATGGGAAGGCCCCCGGTGAGGACGGAGTGACCTCTGAGCTCCTCAAAGCGGGAGGAAAACCTGTTGTTGAGAAGCTGGAGAGGCTATTCAACTTTGTTATCACCAATGAGACTAACCCGAAGGCGTGGAGCAGAGGTGCAGTGGCATTGTATTTCAAGAAAGGTAATAAAACTCTTCTTAAAAACTATAGGTCGATCCGCTTCTGAGCCACGTTTATAAGCTATTCTCGAGAGTAGTCACGAATCGTATGGCATCAAGATTTGACGCCTATCAGCCACCGGAACAGGCTGGGTTTTGTAAAGGCTATAGCACGGTGGACCACATCCATTCTGTTCGGCAGGTTATACAGAAGCATAAAGAGTATAACCAACCGCTGTGTCTGTCTTTTGTGGACTACGAGAAGGCCTTCGACTTCATTGAAACTTGCTATTCTGGAATCTTTGCAGCGACGCAAAGTCGACTGGCGATATGTGGTGGTACTGAGAATGGTGAATACCTCACACACCTCCGCTTTGCTGACGACATAGTGATAATGGCATAATCGCTGCAAGACCTACAGAAAATGCTGTCCAATCTCAATGCTGCCCCGAGACGCTTTGGGCTTGGAATGAATTGGACAAGACTAAGGTCATGTTCAAGGAACACATCGTCCCTGAACCCGCTTCCGTCAAAGGTGTAGCCCTTGAATACCCATAATAGAGACACATTTAAGGGTGAAATCACCAGAAGAGATCAGCTTGGATGAGCAGCATTGAAAAATTGCGTCATATTTTCGAGTCACCTTTGCCACAATGCCTGAAGACCAAGGTGTTTGATCAGTGCGTCCTACCGGTCATGACATACGGAGCCAAGACGTGGAACCTGACACTGAAACTAACCTATAGATTACACGTCACTCAGAGTGCTATGGAAAGGTGCATGCTAGGAATCTCGTTAAGGGACAAGGTCCGGAACGAGATAATTCAGCTAAGAACCAAAGTGACTGACGTAGTCCAGAAGTGTAGCAAACGGAAGTGGCAGTGGGCTGGTCTGGTCACATCCGTCGCAGAACCGATGGTCGGTGGAGTAAACGGGTTCTCGAGTGGAGACCACGACTCGGCCAGCGTAGTGTTGGATGTCCACCGGCACGTTGGACCGACGACCTAAAGAAAGTGGCTGGTAGTGACTGGAAGGCAAAAACGGGAGATCGAGCTTTATGGCGCGCCCTGGGGGAGGCTTATGTCCAGCATTGGACTGCTAAAGGCTGAAAAGAAGAAGAAGAAAGATTATTCACTTGGAAAATTCTTCTCTTTACAATTGTATTTTAGATAATTATTTTTATGTACATTATTTTTTTAGCATATTTTTTTTCTTACTTATTCTATCAGCTAGCTTTATCCTCTTTTTAATATAGTGAGACACTTTTTTCTGTTCATCCGGTTTCATAAGACGATATTTCCCGTCGGAAGCCTTATAGTATCTAGGTGGATTGTGGTTATGGTTGAGGGTATAGGACTTGAGACGGAGCTTTTCGTCAAATTGTATCCTGGCTCCGCATCCTCTACCAGAGCAATGGTAGTATCGTTTGTTGCTTGTTGTTTGAATGAATGTGTAGTTGTTTAGGAGCATCACAGGCCATTTGTGCCTAATGGTTTCTATGAAAGTAAATTGAAGACCTGGAAATAAAAAATATTTTTTTATCCACTCTTTTTTCTCCTAAGTCTCGATTGAAAGGTTAATTGGAATTCTAAGCTTTGATCCGCAATAAATTAATCTAGTCTTTTTGAATTCGACTGACTTGCTGGCGCTGTGGTTATGATACTGCCTTCAGCGCCGAGGGTCGTTCAATCCCAGGACTAACATCTTTTTGTTCTGTGTCCAGACACAGAACAAGAAGTCAGTCTAATTAAAAATACACACCGTACCACCCAGGTGTTACACTCTGTTTAAGTATGCTTGAGCTTGGGTTTTGTGGCCTTGGTGTCGATGATTCACAAAATTTACAATACAGTGGCTGCTGCCCAATGCCCTGCGACTGCTATGCCGAGAGTAGACGCCTCGTATAGGTCTTGGAGCGAGCAACTGGCGAGGCACCGGGGGAAGACAGAAAGTGGTGCAATGTTCGCTCTATGGCACAACACTTACACTGTACGCCACCCGAGCTTGAGCCCTAAGATGAGGTCAAATATTCTATCTTTGTAACTTGGATGAGTTCCTCTACCTGACTGTCGATCCGTTACCTCCAATATCGTCCACTTTAGAAATATCTGATCTAGCGTGTTCAGTAAAACTCCTCATTCAATCAGTTAGCTTTATTCTCTTATTATTACTACAGTGAGTAAGTTCCACATCGTTCTTTTCGAAAGATGCTTTTTTCAAATGATGATGTATTTCCCGTCGGAAGCCTTATGGTATCTAGGGGGTTTGTGGTTATGGTCGAGGGTATAGAACACGAGACGGTGCTGGTCGTCTGGAAACCTTTCGGGTGCAATGGTAGTATCGTTTAACGCTTGTAGTTCGCGTGAATGTGTAGTTGTTCAGAAGTATCAAAGGCCATTTGTGTCTTATGGTTTGTAGCCAAGTATATTGAGGACCTAAAATATGAGGTACTCTTTTTAATCTACTCGTTTTTCACAAACATTCAAGTGGCTAACATTTTTGTTCATTCTGTGTCTGGTTGTTTTTATCTATTTATTTTGTATCTATTTTATCTATTCGTTTGTACTTATTTGTAAATATTTATCAGTCCCTGAGAAGTATTCATAAATATGTATAAGCTCGCCTATAATGCAAGCTGGCTCCAGTTTTAACAAACAAGTACTTAGTGGAAGCGGCGATCTTGGTCGAGGTATTCCTCGCATCGCAACCATCTGAACTGCAACAAACGAAGCCCCCCATAACTATTCCTCGAACGGCATCATTTATTTGCGGTTAGATAAAAAAAAAAAAAAAAGATTAATTAAATATGAAAATCATTTATTAGGAATCTTTCATGTTCTTCACTATGTTTAGTCACTGGTTCGTTTCTAGACATAATTATAATAAAGGGTGATCCAATTAGAACTTCCGTACTTTCATTTAAAAAATACACGCAAGCGCAATTTTATTTCAGTAATTAGTACTTTAGTGACGAAGTATTTAGTGTTTTACGTTTATTATGAAAAATGGCCACAGTCAAATTTCTGCATCTAGACATTCTGCAGGAGGTAATTCGTTCGAGGTAATTGTCGAAGCTAGTGCAGTTTTCAAAACGGAAAATAAAATGCACGTTGTATGTTTTTTTAAAACTCAAACGTTTTTTTGCTTATCATTGTGTAGTAGGTACATGGGATGAGTGACAATGATATAAAAAGTTACAACAATATTATACCCTAGTTCGTGGGCATGCAAATTGTTATTATATTAAACTTATGCCAGCTATAGTTCATTACAAATATAATTGTAGTGCATTGATTCTCAAAAGATAAAACAAAATAAAAATTGTTATTGTTAAATAATCAGCAATCAAATATAAAAAATACAAATAAATTAAAATGTCAAAGTCAATATATAATAAATAGATTACAAATTATTATTATAAATTATCGAAAATTACTGTCACCTAATTTTTTATTTTCTCTCCATGAACTCGTTAATTAATATATATTTATTACTCTTCTTCCATATATTTTTATCGAGCGGCTTATCAATAATTTCTAACGGTAGCTTATTAAATATTTTAATAGCCAAATAGAACGAGTTTCTTCGAAATAAGCTTAAATTACATTTTGGCATTACCACCTACCTGAAACTACCTAAATGAAAGTTCGGAAGTTCAAATTGGATCACCCTTTATATTTAATGGCTACACTTAGCGCAATCGATTTCACGCGATTCGAGGAAGAGGTTAAGTGAGTTTCGTTGGTTGCGGTTCGAGGAATACCTCATCGACAATGCAGCATGCTTTTATAGAAATAACAAACACAACTCACTTTTGAGACTCACAAATCGCAAATTAATTACTTTTCGAATTGGGCTATGAAATACTCAGCTTTCAGTACAAGTTTATAACCGACATCAAAAAAGGAGGAGTTCTATGTTTGACTTTTTTTATATATGTTCAGCGATTTCCCCGTCATTTGAGAACCGATTTTAAAAACTATTTTTTTATTTGAATGAGCGCATTTACGAATCGGCCTCAGTACCATTAAATCTGGATCTGAAGAAAACATATAACATTTGAGGGTTACCTTCGATTTCCCTGCAAATTTTATATGTTTTTATACATTTTTTTATAATTTAATTGGCTTACCAACAATGAACAGTGCTAGTTTCATTAAAACCGGTTTAGTAGAACTAAAGTTGTAACAAAACATGGTTTAATAAAAATGTTTGAATAAAAACATAAAACCGACTCTAATGAAGTTGGAGCCCCCCCCCCCCCCCATAATCTTAGCAAAGCGAAGACTCGGTAAGTAGTTACAGTAAATAATAAATCAACCTTAGGAGGAGGGAGGAGATAAATAATGAACAACATTCCCACTGCTGCAATTAAAAACAAACTGTTACTTTTTCACATTATTATTCCAACAAATGAACTTGAATAAAGCAACATCTTCTGGTCTTTAACGTGTATTTTTACAGGCTTTTATAGGCTTATTTAAGTAGGTAGCCGGGAGCTACCTATAAACCTGAAGGTGGTGGACAGTAGGTTATAGTAATAGCACAGATTACGCATGCAGCGCGGCGCCTCTAACAGATAGCCCGCTTAGAACAACACGCAATTTTTGACGCACGCACACAGAGACGTGGAGTTTACAGGCGAAGTCAGTGAGTTTCAGTGAGTCGGTCGGGTTTCAGTTGCTTTTTTCGAACTTGGTGCAATTTTTCACATGATTAATGTTGTTTATGGCCGGTTCTGTCAAGTATGTCTAACCTAGTTAGGAACCCTGGGTGGTTCACACAAGTTTAGGTAAAAGGTGCGAGCGGTCCTTCTCTAAACTCTGTACTTTATGGTAATAGTCCGTGCAAGCAATTAAAAACAAAAATTTAACAAGTTAAAAGTAAGTAGATATAATACTGTCCCACTGATGTGCACAGGCCTTCATTATTGAGATCAAGTCATTCAATCACCATGCTTGCCAAATGAGGTTTGATACAAAAAACCCAATAAATGTTTAAAAAAAAACATATACACACGATCCACCTTATCTTACCGCACAGCCACAGAGACGTAAAAAAAAATAAACACTTACTTTTATAACATTTTTATAAACATTTAAAAGACTAACTGCTGAAATTGTGAAATTGAAATTGTCTATTTGCGATAAAACACGGTAAACAAATAAGCTCTTACATACTTATATAATTATGGTCAAGCGTATTTTGTCCAGTTCAGACCTGCAAAAATAATAATAAAATATGATGATACAAAATTATTCTATTTTTATAAAAATTACATTGCTGAAAAATCAATTTTACAGAAACATTATTGTGTTGGATATTATATAGTGTTGGATGTCCAGCGGCACGTTGGACCGACGACCTAAAGAAAGTGGCTGGTAGTGACTGGAAGGCAAAAACGGGAGATCGAGCTTTATGGCGCGCCCTGGGGGAGGCTTATGTCCAGCATTGGACTGCTAAAGGCTGAAAAGAAGAAGAAGAAAGATTATTCACTTGGAAAATTCTTCTCTTTACAAATGATTTGTATTTTAGATAATTATTTTTATGTACATTATTTTTTTTAGTATATTTTTTTCTTACTTATTCTATCAGCTAGCTTTATCCTCTTTTTATTAGAGTGAGACACTTTTTTCTGTTCATCCGGTTTCATAAGACGATATTTCCCGTCGGAAGCCTTATAGTATCTAGGTGGATTGTGGTTATGGTTGAGGGTATAGGACTTGAGACGGAGCTTTTCGTCAAATTGTATCCTGGCTCCGCATCCTCTACCAGAGCAATGGTAGGATCGTTTGTTGCTTGTTTTTTGAATGAATGTGTAGTTGTTTAGGAGCATCACGGGCCATTTGTGCCTAATGGTTTCTATGAAAGTAAATTGAAGACCTGGAAATAAAAAATATTTTTTTATCCACTCTTTTTTCTCCTAAGTCTCGATTAAAAGGTTAATTGGAATTCTAAGCTTTGATCCGCAATAAATAAATCTAGTCTTTTTGAATTCGACTGACTTGCTGGCGCTGTGGTTATGATACTGCCTTCAGCGCCGAGGGTCGTTCAATCCCAGGACTAACATCTTTTTGTTCTGTGTCCAGACACAGAACACTACTTTTCGAATTGGACTATGAAATACTCAGCTTTCAGTACAAGTTTATAACCGACATCACAAAAGGAGGAGTTCTATGTTTGACTTTTTTTATGTATGTTCAGCGATTTCCCCGTCATTTGAGAACCGATTTTAAAAACTATTTTTTTATTTGAATGAGCGCATTTACGAATCGGTCTCAGTACCATTAAATCTGGATCTGAAGAAAACATATAACATTTGAGGGTTACCTTCGATTTCCCTGCAAATTTTATATGTTTTTATACATTTTTTTATAATTGAATTGGCTTACCAACAATGAACAGTGCTAGTTTCATTAAAACCGGTTTAGTAGAAATAAAGTTGTAACAAAACATGGTTTAATAAAAATGTTTGAATAAAAACATAAAACCGACTCTAATGAAGTTGGAGCCCCCCCCCCCCATAATCTTAGCAAAGCGAAGACTCGGTAAGTAGTTATAGTAAATAATAAATCAACCTTAGGAGGAGGGAGGAGATAAATAATGAACAACATTCCCACTGCTGCAATTAAAAACAAACTGTTAATTTTTCACATTATTATTCCAACAAATGAACTTGAATAAAGCAACATCTCCTGGTCTTTAACGTGTATTTTTACAGGCTTTTATAGGCTTATTTAAGTAGGTAGCCAGGAGCTACCTATAAACCTGAAGGTGGTGGACAGTAGGTTATAGTAATAGCACAGATTACGCATGCAGCGCGGCGCCTCTAACAGACGCACGCACACAGAGACGTGGAGTTTACAGGCGAAGTCAGTGAGTTTCAGTGAGTCGGTCGGGTTTCAGTTGCTTTTTTCGAACTTGGTGCAATTTTTCACATGATTAATGTTGTTTATGGCCGGTTCTGTCAAGTATGTCTAACCTAGTTAGGAACCCTGGGTGGTTCACGCAAGTTTAGGTAAAAGGTGCGAGCGGTCCTTCTCTAAACTCTGTATTTTATGGTAATAGTCCGTGCAAGCAATTAAAAACAAAAATTTAACAAGTCAAAAGTAAGTAGATATAATACTGTCCCACTGCTGTGCAAAGGCCTTCATTATTGAGATCAAGTCATTCAATCACCATGCTTGCCAAATGAGGTTTGATAAAAAAAACCCAGTGAATGTATAAAAAAAACATATACACACGATCCACCTTATCTTACCGCACAGCCACAGAGACGTTAAAAAAAATAAACACTACTTTTATAACATTTTTATAAACATTTAAAAGACTAACTGCTGAAATTGTGAAATTGAAATTGTCTATTTGCGATAAAACACGGTAAACAAATAAGCTCTTACATACTTATATAATTGTGGTCAAGCGTATTTTGTCCAGTTCAGACCTACCAAAATAATAATAAATTGTGATGATACAAAATTATTCTATTTTTATAAAAATTACATTGCTGAAAAATCAATTTTACAGAAACATTATTATGTCAAAGGCAATCACAGAACCCATTCTTGGTTGCTGTGCCAATTTGGGAATACTTAATAATTGAGGGTAGAAACGAAAAGTGTGGATACCAGTTGAAATACGATTACAGTTTTGAGTAGTTAAAAGTGCAGTGAATAAACGGACAATACAAAAATGTTGCTATAATTAGTAGTTTTTTCATTATTATTTGTTAAAATTTCGTATCAGAACACACGTGGAGGTATGTACAGTATTTTTGATTTGTTATAATATTTAGATACAATAAAATCGTATTATTTTATATAACTTGAAGCTAATAAATAACGAATGATTTACAACATTTTGCAGTAACATATTATAAAAATGTAAGCTTTAGTCATATCTGAAACTTTGCTGTGCCAATTTGGGTACAGTGGCCATAAGTGTAATTGGTTTATCCTTGATTTTCAAAATTTTGAAAATGAGTCGCAGGCGAAGATTCAGCGCTAGTAACGACTACAAGGGCTTAGAAGTGGCCGTGAATTCCATCAATGAAGACAGTGATGACGTTTTGGAGCATGACTTAGCCGTAATTCTACCAGAACCCAGTGTTGTCACCGACGAAGAAGAAGGTTTTGATAATCACAATGTATTATCCAACTTGCCAAATGTTTTTCCCGGAACTAATAAAGGTGTTTGTTCACGATGAGGGTGTTCTTTCCGATAGCAGCGGTGATGTAGCCACCAAGAGAGCTCGAATCCCATCCACGGTACCTCAGCAGCTGATGACCTTTCGACCAGCGCAAATTCATCAACATCGACCACTCCTGTCTAGCGAAAGTGTAATCCAAATTATACGAAAACCTACATAGAATCTGATAACCGAATCATCATCATCCTTGCGGTCAATCCCAGTTGTGAACCCACACAGGTGTGTGGGGTCTTAGGGTCCGCCATTCTTATTTTCTTGGCCCACTTCGCGCGGTCTTGTGCATTCTCAGTGGTGAGTCTCTTGACACGCATGTCACCCTTGACGACGTCGAGCCAGCGCTTCTTGGGCTGACTTCTCCTGGAGGCGGCATGGCCAGACATGTTCAGTCTAGGGAAGAACCCATGGATCAACTACTGTTTCGACGAAGCATTACCAGATTCTATCTAAAGCAATCCTCCAAAGACACTCTGCTTGTACTTGATCAGCCAACATAGAGGGTCTGCAACTTGATGGCGCAGATCACGTACCTGATTAGCTTCCGAAACGAGTACGCTGTGTTATTTGCCATAATAGAAGCCGATGAGGCTGCAAGAAATGCATGAAAACACTATGCATTGAAAAGCCGTGTTTCAAAAATTACCACTCTTAGTGGCCAAAATTGGTACAGTGGCCACTGTGCCAATTTGGGAACATCCCTACAAATTCCTGGAAAACATTTTTTTTTGTCATTCACACATCTTTTTGTATCCTCTATGATGAATACATAAACAAATTTTCAAAAAATCCTTTTAGTTTTATTTTGACCATTAATGGGTTAAGTCAAAGGAATAGATAAAAAACAAGAATATATGTATCGCAAATCATTGGATGTCAAAGTATTCCTCAAGGTCATGTCAGCCTAAGCTTCTTGCAGGTCTGCTACTAACTTTTGAATCAAACTGGTCGTCTGTCGACGTACCGTCCGGCGGTAAAATTGTATTGTTTTCCTATTGTATCTAGCACATACCGGGGAATTACCGGGTGATTAGCAAATATCTACCGAAAACGATATGGCATACTTACTCACTAAGTCGGTTTCGGAAGTTATTTGATAATCACCCAATATATTTCATATGTACATAGTATTTAAATATTTACAATACATTTCATTAACTAATCTATAATTTAGACAATTCATAAGTACTAAAATATCTCTTAAAATAAAAATATTTGACTTTGACCTTAATTTATTTCAAAATAAATGATTTTTTCAAAATCATTATTCAGCCCCAATTTCTGAAATCATTAATGAAGTTGAACTGTTCAGATTCATGCCGTTCTATAACATGGGAAATATAAGTGATAGCTTTGCTTTGTCTAAAGTTTCAGAATTCAGGCGCCAGCTTTGAACACGTTGGCAATACGATAAATACAGCTCATATCAATGTTTAACATTATGGCTAACATTTCGTCTTTGACCGTACCCTAGCTTTTGCCAAGAGCCATCGATATTTTTATTCATTTGGAACTCAGGTGGAGGGTGGGAATGATCCAGGTAGTACATGCCCAACACGTTATCCTGGTCAAGATGAACCCTCGCTTTACACAGTTTAGACTTCTTGCTGGAGCAATACCAAATCCAGCAACGCTTGTTCGTCCTTGAGAAGGTGTATCCTTGTATCATGATGGACGGGGCGCCCTTACGCGAATTGATATGCATGACGCTCAGATCTACAACAAAAGTCATTTTGAGTCTATTTTAACGGGTCACAGAAATAAAAATATAATGATGAATTGAAAATGTTTTGCATGTTTTTATATCTGCGGAGATATTTTTTCTTCCACCGTCAAAAAATATTTAAAATTACACAATTTTTTTGCACTTATATACATAACGAGTGGACTATCGAAACATTAAATAAATATCTCCGAAATATGTCTTAAAAATGAATGTCAGACGTCAAACGGTTACTTCCTAAATCCTACAGATATGAACATCTCAAGCCACAACCCTAAAACCAAAAAGATTGTATAAGGATATTCAATAGATCAAATAAACCATTAACGTAACACAAAATAATCATTTAATTTATAAACAACAAAATATTGGTTTTTACGCATATTACTAATTAAAAAAAAAACAACCCTAAGTTTTGTATTCATATCTACTACTGTTTTCTAGTACTGATAAAATTTAAATAATAAATCCCATCGATTGCAAACTCATACCAAGAACTGGGAACGTCGAAAGTAACGGTTAAGGAGTGGTTTTGAAACTGATTGCAAACGGTAACCGCAGAGCAAACGGCGATCGACCGCGAGCAGGCAGATTCATATAAAGCCTAATTTAGTAGACTACTAGTGACGTGTTAAGCTTCAAGTTTTACAGTGAAATCGAGGCAAGCATTTAAATAACTACTCTCCCTTGAAGTCGGCGGAAGTATTTCGCGGATGCATTGCGGTATGCGATCTGCAGGCGGTTTCCGAATCATTCCTACAAAGTCATAAGGCACAACTCACTCCCAAGGACTCCCTTTTCTTATTTATTGTGCTTATCAAGTTGACCTGTTGAAAAGCGGCCGTGAGGTCTAGCTATGAGGTCGCGGAGCAGAGTAATGCAGAACCTACTGAGCTGGTCAATTTCCCCTAAAAAAGCTGCATAAATGCCTCTTCACGCCCTGCTTGAAGAACTTGGCTCTTCAAGGGGACTGCATGTTCCGTAAGAGCGTTCCGCGTCAAAGGCTCCCAAGAAATAACTTTGAAGGTTGCTCACACCAAACCATAGCCTGCTATATCTTTCCATAAGAGCCATCCGCATTCATGCAGAGCTGTGGAGGTGGATGTGTATGCTCCAGGTGTGTCTCTCCTACGCAGTTGTTCCGATCCAGATGCACCTTCGCCTTGCACTGCTTAGACATTTTGCTAGAACAGTACCAATTCAAGCAGTTCTTGTTGGTCTTTGAAAATGTGTATCCTTGAAACAGTAACAGAACGGCGCCACGACTCGATTTTATAAACTCTGCGTCAGTATCTAAAAATAAAAGCTATTTTAGGCGGTTGCGTTCTCTTTTGGACGGTTTAGTTCCAGGATTTTACAGAATCTGACTACTTTAATTCTAAATGAGATGAGATGGAATGAAGCATTTGAAGCAGAACAGGTAATATATCTGTCCATTTTTCAGCGGAAAGTGAAGGTTTCACCCAAATAACTTAATGAGAATAAATTAAGTCTCAGGCAAAATAATTTACTTTTTTGCGAAGCAATACAGTTCAAATTTATACGTATTCTCGTACAGTATATCCTCATTTATGTCAAGGCCCTTTCCATTGCAGATGTTTAAAAAAATATTTTCCTGCTCTTTTTATCTACTCAAAACCTCGAAAAGGTTCTCTTATAAATGCTTCAATACGAAACTTGGAATGGTAATTTCATTCAAACGTCATTTTTATTCATGATTATTTATTAAAAACCCATAACACACAACAAAAGCACCTGAACCGTTTACAAGTAAATAAGAAACATTTATACAATTTTAAAAAACAATACACTAAGTAATTGAATAACAAATTCATTTCAAAATGTCAACATCATTGTATTTATTTTTATCATTTTTTCAATGCTTTGTTTTCCAAGTAAAAACTAGAAAAATTCAACCTTGATCCTCGGGAGATCTAGGTGGCTGCTCTTGCAGCTAAGCTGCCGAGGCCATGAACAGACCTGCTCCCCGATTCAGAACGAAGTTATCGACCGTTTCGGTAATCTTGTTTCCATTATGGTAAATGACCCGCTAAACGGTACATACATACATACTATCACGACTTTTTCCCAGACGGGGTAGTCAGAGGCAAGTGGCTGTTGCGATTGTAATAAGATTGTGATAAGGCTCCTAGCAAATTTATCTAGTGTATTTTACGTTGTTAGTTGTTGTCATCAATAGCAAATAGCCGAATTTTCGAAAAAGATGAAACTAGATATAGGATTATTGAATTTTATTTCCCGCTTGATACCTAAGATCAAGATTAAATTTTAAACTTTTCTTTTAAAGTGACTATCCCTAGATGTGAACACCACTTCTGACGTATCAATTTCAACTAATAAGTCCGAGAGTAGGCTTCGTTGATCTTAGGTGGTGGGTGGGAGTGCACCAGGTAGCATTCCCCCACCACGTTGTTCCTGTCTAGATGCACCTTCGCCTTACACTGCTTAGACAGTTTGCTGGAGCAATACCATTTCAGACAGTACTTGTTATTCTTGGAGAAGGTGTAACCTTGCAGCATGATCAGTGGGGTGCCACGCCGTGATGTTATAAATCTGACGCTCATATCTAGAACAATAAAATGAGATAAATACTAATGTTACAATTAAATTTGATTGTCACCACCACCATCTTACGGAAAACCACAATAAACACCACTCAGTGCTGGTGTGGCAGTAAGAGATTATCAGGTAGCTGTTATTTCGTTGGCTGGGGATTAAGAATAAAGTATCTACTCCGTTACTATTTAAGAGTATGGTGATCTATAAAACTCTTATTTGTAAGCATTGCTGTTTATAAAACTTAAAGTTTAATTTTTTCCATTTTAACTCCAACGTTTATAATGATACAAGTACGAGAGGCATGCCAAAAGAAATCAGATACTCAAAAATTATAAAATGTACGAGTATTCTTTATTACAAGTATCGATCTTTTCGAAGTACCCTGAGCACGTATCCATACGTTTGAACCAATTGGAAAATATCTGTGACCACTCTTCTTTAGACACCTCAGAAATCTCGAAATTATAGGCAGCCAGTGCATCTTCTTTGCCTGCCCTTTAGTTTTTCTTTAGTTTTTGGAAACAGGTAAAAATCACATGGCGCTAGGTCAGGGGAATATGGTGGGTCGGGAAGGATTGACCCATTTTTTGAGTTGAAAAAGTCAAGTGTGCGGCGCTTTGCCGTGGTGCCAGAGAAGGTGCCGGATTCCTGACTTCGGTCGCTTGTCACACCAAGCTGATATTACTGTTGGAGCACAAACTGTCACATTCCATTCAAAGTTTACCGTTCTTTGATTATCTTTGCAGAAAAACGAGGCGACCATTTGTTTCTGTATGCTTCGTGCTCGGCGACATTTCGTTGGAGTTGGTCCATCTTCAAAACACCATACAGTCGACTGTCGCTTTGTTTCGTCACCAGTCAGTATATCATACACGTTTTTTTTCTCGCCACCGTCGAATTCATCTATCATGAATAGGCACCAATCCACCCGACGGTCTTTCTGCTCATCGACAAGTTTGGGCGGCACCCATCTCGAACAACGTTTACGGAGAGAAAGTAGTTCGTGAATTATGGTTTGCATTGCTGCTGATCCAATTCCCAGTTCTCGCTCCATCTCTACATACGTTATTCGTCGGTTTTTGCGAATAAGTTTTTCGACTGCACGCACGTTTTCTTGTGTGACCGCGGTTGTCGGCCGACCTGTCTTCGCTTCATCTTCGAAACATCTCCGTCTTCTTTCAAATTCAGCAAACCAATTAAATACTACTGCTCGTGAATAAGCAGACTCACCAAAAGTAGTAGCCAAAAGTTCAAAACATTCTCGAGGCTTTAAACCTTTTTTATGGTCATAATAAATCATAGCGCGAAAATCACGTCGACTGAGTTCCATTGCTGCAAGCGAATTTCCGCCAGATTCTCGGAAAAATGATGCTCATTCAAATAAAATAATAATAATTATGTGTGTTCTATTTTCAAATATATCAATAAACAACCAGCCTATAAGATGGTGTATAACTTGCCAGTGTCAATCAAATAAGTAAAAAGTATCTAAGTTATTTTGGCATGCCCCTCGTATGATGAAGGAACCACGGTCTCAAGTAGAACTTGAAGAAACCACATCGTCATTGAGTGAATTTCCATTTTCAGGCGTCACTTCCAAGAGTGAGCGTATCGCGGCATCATTGTCGTGCCAAGTATTTCTTCAGACTATCCTTAAACGTGTTTTGTTGTTATCATACGGCGATATTATCATAGCGATAAGACGAGTGCCAGAATGTAAGCAAAACATTATTGAATCGCCGCGGGCCAAGCGCTACACGCGATCTCATCGCAGCGCGCAGGCAACAGGAAGCCAGGTGACACCTAAGGCTTACGGCTCGCGTACATCTAATCCGTTATCGGCCAAACTATGCTCGGCCGATCAAGTCAACCGTGTGTAAATGAACGGTCCACGTACACTAAAACCGATTTTGTCGGCCGATGGCGGACAGAACTACTACAGAGTTTTGATCGGCTGGGTTCGGCAGATGACGGCCGAGGATGGTTTGGCCGATAACGGATTAGGTGTACGAGAGCCGTTAGACCACCGAGACTGAATAACTCAGTCAGTATTCAGTGACCACACTACTTTCTATAGGTATTTTAACATCCATTTATTGGCCTGTTGGCCTAATAGTAGATAGAGATCCTCCTTCAAGGCACTGAAATTCGTGGGTTCGATCCCCGCCATGAACAAACATTCATGCTACGAGCATATGTTTTGGTTTATGCCAGACTGACAGACAGATATATTATAGTATGGGTATTATTGCCTATTTATGTAAATATTGAGAAATATTTAAGTGTGTTGATCAGTTCTTTCATTTATACTATATTTGAAGCTTAACTTTCCCCTTAGACCACGACTTTTCAGAAACAAGGTTGTATTAGGTTGTTTAGATTCAGATATACCTTTGCCTCACAGTGCGTTTACACCAAGCGGTAATTCTATTTGAATAAGCATTCGCCCGATGCATCAGGACTTGTGTTAATAATCCAGGTTTTGCATTGAAAATGCTCACGGTTCACCACTGTTATAAAAATGCATTAACAGTAGTAATAGTTAGCTTATTTACTGTCCCATCGCGGGGCTAAGGCCTCCGTAATTGAAAAAAACTAAATCCTACAATATTTTAAATATGGAGTCGCAGGTATCGACCTGGGAATTGAACCCAGGAGCAGTAGATGTCAATGAGCATACAAACTGTCGCATGTCATAATGTTTATTGATTCGAATGCTCATTGGTCAATTATTATTTCAAAAAATACTGTCGGTAAGGTTAGAACAGTGGGCAAGCCGAAACTCTCTCGGCATTTGTACATGGGTAGAAATATAATGGATTTATATATTTTGTATATAATTGATTATAATATTTCTATCAAAGAATCAATGCATGTTCAGTTTAGGGATACCCATTCTAGAGCATGTACTATGGCGAGAAATCCTTGTTGCAGGCCAGCAATACAGGAGCCGGAGCGCCGAGATTAGTCATACAATATTTAGGAGTAGATGTAGTTATGGAATAGTGAATAAAAGATCGGCCAATCCAGTGACTTGTTTATTGTATAGGGTTAAAGTATAGGTAGGAAAGAAGTACCCGATACACGGGTTTCTGTTACTTATAACTGTTTACAATTGGTCATTTAAAGAATTTAAAAAAATACACCATCACGTAATATAATTAAACTTATACTGGTGATCTGGTAAACCGCTCGCAAGCTCTGTTTAGTACGATGTTTTTGGTAGGAATGACTCAAAATGCTAAACAGGGAACGTGGAACGATAAATTAAATTTTAAAAGGACAGGTACAGATTACTATTGATGGCCAGTGAGTTAAACTATGAAGTTTCATAGCATTCTATCTAACGTCCATGAGACTGGAACGAAACGGCATCGTTACAGTACTATGTGGCATTAAGGTGGTCCCTTACGGCTCGCGTACACCTTATCCATTATCGGCCGAAATATGCTCAGTCAACAGCCGTCATCGGCCTATCAAATCAAACATATGTAAATGAACGGTACACCGCGGTACGCGTACATCCAAACCGATTTTGTCAGCCAATAGCGGACAGAACTAGTACGATTACACGTTTGATTTAATCGGCCGATAACGGCCGTTGACGGCCCAGGATAGTTTGGCCAATAACGAATTAGGTTTACGCGAGCCGTTAGCGTTAGCTACGGCTGACCGATGTGACGTCAGTTCTCACGGTCAGTATAAGACCAAAGGCCTAATATGCAAGTTTATATTAAAGCACTTGCTATGGTTAACTCTACCCACCCAGAGATCTTCAATTTCAATCCTGATAATAAAAAATATTGTTTTGCGTTAAAAATATATTTCCATAAAAACTATGCATAAAATTCTCATAACAGCCAATATCAATTTACAATAAATTGACAGTATCAATATTTTGTAATAACAAAACAATTATTATTACTTGAAAGTTAGTATATTCACTTATAATTTACAAAACTTTCAAAGTTTTATTAACAACAGCTAAGGCATTCATGGAATGGGTTTATTTATCAATAATTCTTCAAAATTATGTTTTGCAATAAAATAACATGATTGTTTGCTACAAAGGACACGCGAGCGATGTGAATTCATTTAATTTAAATTTAAATTCACTAAATTTAATTTAAAAATATTCATTTATTTATTACTTATAAATTTATGATAAAAACAAAAACACATTAAGTACAAAAAACTCATATTACAGTAAAGGAAAATGTTATTATTGTTATTTAACATATTTAAATTTATTACACTCTAACATACCTTACATACATTGCTTATTAATGTTTACCCCTGAATTCTCGAACGTCTCTTAAAAGTTAAGTCCTTATGGTCAAAATATTTATAAATCAATACCAGCATCAAATAAAGGCCTTACTTACTTGATAACATGTTAGAACCCGGGGGTAAGTCAAAAACTTAAAAAGCATTATTATAATAGTAAAAAAGTAAAGTATAAGTAAGGAATTAAAATCAAGTTACACTAGCTTTGGCTTAAATTATATGGGTTAATAAAATATTAAGAAAAATACCGTAACATAAGAAATATTTAACACAATTTGGTACTAAACTACAAAATTCCGTGCGCTGCTCATGATTGACACAGTCTAGACCTTCTTGAAGTATGGTATCAAACTTCTAGTCAGCTCCGAAAATGAGACGACTCCCGCATTTTTATTTTTCCAAAGTAAAGTAAGTATTGCACATGCGCAAAATAACTTCAGGGGCATAATTACAATCCCATAAAACTTAACTAGTTCATTCCCTAAATTGAGCGTAGCGAGCAATGTCGTAATTTGATTTTTATTTTATTTATTTATTCCTAATTGCACTTGGTTGCAACAAAACCTACAATAGGCGGACGTAATGCCAAAAGGCATTCTCTACCACTCAACCACACGATCAAACGTATAAATCAAAGACGGTGCACGTGATTAAATTATATAAACTACTTTTCAAACAGCAGAAGATCCAAACTATAATAAAATTGAAAAAAACGTAATAAACGTACACATATCTATAAGAATATACTTGCATAAATACAAGGCATATTTAAGAGAAAAAATATGAAATAAATAGACACACACCAAATAAAGATAGGAATAGCATACATATATTTACGTCAACCATATAAACCCCACAGAATGACCCCCCAGTAACTCATGCTGAACCACACTCACCTCACAGCATTCAAAAACCCCACTCCTAATGAGTAGCGTACCGTATTACTTCCGAACAGCCACTTTGAAACCGTATTTCCCAATTGACCCACTGGAACCGAAAGCTTGGTCTTTTATGATTATATGATTTCCAGGCAGTCAGTGGTTCCCTGGAACTAACTCATCTTCTTGGCTGGATATTCACTGACGAAGTTGCTCGCTACATTCAGTTTAGGAAATTAATTTGACTGGATTTAAGCGATTGAAATAAGGCCCCAGAGTGGACTGGAAGTTTGACGAGAACTGAAACTTTGCCCAGTTATCTATATAACTTTGGTGGGGGGTGAGAGTGCATCAGGTAGCAATCTCCCACCGTGTTGTTCCGGTCTAGACGTACCTTCGCCTTGCACTGCTTAGACAGTTTGCTTGAGCAATACCAGTTCAGGCAATACTTGTTGTTCTTGGAGAATGTGTATCCTTGCAGCATGATCAGCGGGGTGCCACGACGAGATTTGATGAAAGTGACGCTCATCTCTAAAAAAAACATATTTTAAAAAAACAAATTAACATCAGTCATTTATTGAATGGCTTAAAACTAATTTGAGAAATAAAGACACAAAAACACAATGATAATTTATTATTTCTGCGTTGCGTTTTTTTTCTTATGTGGTTATAATTCCCCCTAATGGTACTCTTATCTCTCATTTAAGAAATGTTATACAAATAACCGGGTGAAACCACAAGAAAAAAAAAACCCGTCTAGTATTTACAGATGCTTATAAATTACCGAGTCATAATATTTAAACCATGACTTTTCCTTACACATCTGCCATGGTGTCGACAGCTGCAAAGGCCTGATTAGAAAAAAAAAATATAACAGCGAAAGAACTATTTAATTCCTTAACAAACTGACGCAGTGAAGCGCTTTATAGAACGACCCTTATCAGGACTCATTTCATTGACTGTTTATGAAAACATTTATTATAAATCGACATACAAACTAAATTGACATATATTATGATTGACATAAAAATCAAACGAAACAAATAAAAATTTATTAATCTGTACAGCCCCCCGATTCAGAACGAAGGTATCGACCGATTCGGTAAGTTTAATAATAAATGACCCGCATAACGGTAGCAAACAATATTTTTATATGTTAAAGTCATTTCATAAACTAAATTATATAAAAACTACCCATCTTAAAAAATGAATTAAAAATAAAAGAAAATAACCGAATCGGTCGATAACTTTGTTTTGAATCGGGGGGCTGGACGCATGATCATTCTTCTTATCCTCGCTTTGCCAGGATTAAATTTTAACAGAGGCGCCATCTTTAGTCGTGTAGTACACCGGAGGATCATGGCAGTGTTCCAAATAGTAAGATCGAAGGGCATTCTTATCATTCAAACTGAACTTGGCTTGGCACTGCAGGGAGAGTTTTCTGGAGCAGTACCAATTATGACTCTTCTTATCTTTTTTGGCGAAGGTGTATCCTTGAATCATGGCTAACATGCCACCGCGACGTGAACTAATAAACTTGATGTTCAAATCTGGAAAAAAAAATAGTTTCATCGTTGTTACACTACTTGAAGTTGCGACTTTAACTTACTTTTCTTTTCGCAGAAAATTAATCAATAACTTACAAAGTAACTTTTATTTTGTTCCATTAAAATAATTTAAGATTTATTTATTGCAATAGAAAATGAAATGTAAGAAAACATAAAAATAGATACCAAAAAGAACATCATTTATTATCTTAAATAATATTTTCACAGATTAGAGTTGTTTATCAGAAGTAATAATAAACTATCTTTGATTCAAATTAGTCTTAGAGTTGGTTGAACGAAAATGTTACGGGAAAAGTTTGTAATGAAAACTTTGCAATGTCCATTATTTACCTTAAAGGACTGCATTCTATTACTAATATTAATATTGGCGTCATCAGGAATCCTAACTATCTATTATTATATACAGATATTATATTTAGTTACTGGTGACAATATTACACACCCTACAATATAAAAATATCACTCATTGGAAATTCCGAGATTAGGCATCTAAGCTGTTATCTAAATAACAGTAAATCTTGTTTGTTTTGGAAACCTTTAAATAAAATTTATTGTTTTCATATTTAAGACAACACAAAAGTAATAGTCTTACAATGGTATAGTTTATCACATCAAAACCTTTATGATTTATTAGAAAATTATTTTAGAAAAGCACTTCTACAGCCAAAACATCACTTATTTGCATTGTAGAGAGATCGTTGTTGAACGCGGCAACTTAATGCCGTCACATCATTGCTACTTCATTTCATATGTCTGTGATACTCTTTAGATATTATTTACTTTCGTAACGATCTCACTTTAAAAGCGTTAGCTGGGGGTGGATCGAAAACGTTGCATTTTTGTAAGATTTTCGTGATTATTTCATTGAATTTAAATAAAACTAAAAAATTTGCTCTATTATTGTGTGCATAATACTATTTAAAACACATTGAATTGTCTAAAATTAGGTAGTCGTCAATTATTCGGTAAATTAAATATAAACCAGTTTTTTTAACATTGATAAGACATTAAAAATTTACTGTCTACAGTTAAAGTTATAGTTATGAAATTAAAAGGTGCATTCAATAATAGAGAGATAATTTATACTTAATTTGAATTCAGCTAAATAGTCACGAAAACCTTTAAAAAATGCGACGATTACGATCTACCCCAAAGGCAAACCCTCTTAACACAACACTATATTTTTCTACCACGTAACACTTCACAAACCACAATTACGAGCATTTGCCACTATCTATTTTTAAGTTCAAATCACAATATTGCGTTAACACTGTACGGATATTAACTGAAAGCCACTAAATGAGTATGTGCACCAAGTCCTGAATAATGTCTGCTTCGTATTTTCGTTATAATCGCTTCCTAATTGTTTTCATTTTGCTTTTTAATCTAACCTAACTAATGTACGTGTCTGTTGAAGACGAACGAACGTTTGTCTTATCTTCTTATCTTATCTAACAGCCGAGACCGACACGGTCTGGCGTGCCTTTCCAATCGTGGAACGTGGAAGCGGTATAACAATGAATAATGTGGGGTGAATGATATTTTGGTGGCAGTTTTATCGTATTTAGGTATTTGAATCCGATCCGAATTTTCAAGAACTCGAGAAAAACAGCAAGTAGGTATTTGTACCTACTACTTGCTTCCAGTTCTAATTCAAAAAGAGTAAAAAAAATTCAAGTTTATAACACAGAGCGGTTAAATTGCATTGCGAAATTAAAACTATCCCGAACTAATTTCGCCACACGTCATACAAGCAATCCAGCATCCTTCGGCCTCCACCAACCGTGAGGTCAGCGGGGTCTTAAAAGTGTATGCTAAATGTTTAGTTTTTATCGGCGGTTTCCGTTGCCTATCAATCATATAAACAATACACAACACCTGCATCACACTCACTCAAACATTACCGTATATTATGAATGAACATTTTTTTTGGAAGAACTGAACGGAACCTACCTGCGGCGGCCGCCTGGGTTAATATTTTACTGTGGAAATACGAGTACATTCTTTTTTGTTATGTGCCAGTGTTGCAATTCATCACCGTTTGGGTGAGTGTAGGGCTTAATATATTATATCCTTTATTTATTTTTATTCCTACACGAAGAAATTATGGCGGAATACATCACATGTGCAAACCAGTACATTTTTGCGGGTTGTGAAAGTACCATCCGAAGTTGAGATCTATTCGGATCACAATCTAGGAAAGTAAATAGCACACACAGCTAATGAAGTAGTTGATTTTTTTATTATTAGCATTAAGCAATGCTCTATTTTCGACACAAAGATAGAAAATAGGTAGGTAGGAAAGATAGGAGCTTATTTCATCTTAATCGAAAGTCAAAGATTTGCAAAAATATTTCTTTCGGGTGTTAAAGGAGCTTGCCTATAACATTAATGAAACAACGTTGGCTTACAACGTAAAATACACTAGATAAGTTCGCCAGGTCTGTTAACGGCGGCGGTAGCTCAGTTGGAAGAGCAGTCACCCGGATTGTGAAAGGCCGCGGGTTCGAATCCCGCTTGAGACCCAGGACCAGTAGGGCTATTCCTAAAAACTCATTTCGAACCTGACCCAGTGAATCCGCCGTGAGATTCAAATTTCGCATCTTGTAAAACTGGATAACGACGAAATGTCACCTTTCTGATGAACGTGTTCATAAAATAAACAACTTTTAATGAGATTTTGATATCAAGTTAATATAAATTGTGTGTATTTAAGCAAAAGTGAGTTCGATCACCTGAGTGAGATCGGGTTTCGAATTTTACAGAATCGCACTACAGGTCGAATTTTTACTAAAATTCAATTTGCAAAACTACGGCAGCTCACAGAATCTTTGATTGTATTGATACTGGCCTAGACGATAAAAAATGGCAGGGATACTGTGCGACTTTTCAAAGGCCTTTGATATGGTGAACCAAATGATTCTATTGAACTGTATAATGAATTATATATAGTAATTTTGTTTCGAGAGAGAAATTAATCTAATCTAATCTAATGCAAGAGCCGTCATTAGCCCTGTAATACTGCGGAGGTGGATGACAATGTTCTAGGTGGTAGGATCTGAGGACATTGTTCCCATCTAGACTGAACTTCGCCTTGCACTTCATGGTCTTCTTTCTAGAGCAAATCCAACTATTGCTGGACCTGTTGATTTTTGCGAAGGTGTATCCATGGATCATGGCTAAATGACCACCGCGTTGAGAACTAATATATTTGATGGCAAAACCTGTATAAAAGACACTTTTTTAAAGGCGGTCATTTAGAAAAGAAGCTTGAAGTACGAGTATTGTTGAAATGACTGAATCAACTAAAACTCAGTAGTAGGAAATATATTTTACATGACAAGAAACCAAATCAAGGAATTTCATAGGTAAGATGATTAAAGAAATTCTTTAATGCACTCAAAGAAGTATTTACAAGGTAATTAAAATTATATACTTAAATCTAAATGTTATATTTAGACGGTCCAATTGCTACACAAACTGCATGAGGTACAATAATTATTTTGACAAAACAATCAAAAACTAGGTGAATAATTTCGGTCAGATCAACTCTACGTTATGTGCTGACTGTTACCTAAATATACCTAAACTAGCTTTCCACCCGGGGCTTCGCTCGCGTTTCGTTATATATTATGGCCAAATTACATAAAATCTTTAGAAATTGTAGCCCATGTGTTATTCTGATGTATAAGCTGAATTACTGTAAAGTTTCATCCAAATCCGTTCAGTAGTTTTAGAGTGAAAGAGTAACAAACAGCCTCACCAACTTTTGCATTTATAATATTATTACTAGCTTTTCGGCAGCGGCTTCGCCCACGTGAACTTATTTTTTTTTCGAATTGCGATACTTATAGTTATATATTTTGGCCAAATTACATAAAATCATTATATATTGTAGCCTATGTGTTATTCTTATTTATAAGCTGTATTACTGGAAAGTTCATCTAAATCCGATCTGTAGTTTTTGCGTGAAAGAGTTACAAACAAACATACACACACACATACATACATCCTCAAAAACTTTCGCATTTATAATATAAGTAAGAAGTAAGGTATAGTAAGATACAAACATAAGTAGATACTCCCAGACACAACAAACACGTTGGGGCATTACGTCAACATGCCTGCCAAACTGGTAAAGTGATCCTGATTAACAGTTTTTCAGTTTAAAGTTTGATACAAATGCCGTCTTTCGTGGTATAATACCGCGGAGGCGAGTGGCAGTGCACCAAGTGGTATGACCGAAGCGTATTGTTGGGACCCAAACTGAACCTGGCCTTGCATTTTTTGGACAATTTGCTGGAACAATACCAGTTGCAGCCATGCATTTTTCCGAACGTATATCCTTGGATCATCGCCAACCGGGCGCCTCGATTAGAACGAATGAACTTGATGCTGACATCTGAAAAAAAAGATAAGTCAATAAGATGAAAATGAACTCAGACTAAAAAATATTTTAACCAAAAGCTGGGAAAAATGAGTAAAAAAAATAATTTTGAAGCTATAACTTTTTATTTGCCAAAGAACATTCACGGCCTACCTACTTACCTAAATGCAGTTACATTATTATCTTCTAATAAGTATACATTACTACGTGTTTCGTGCCATTGCACTTATTTGACACGTAATGTGATGTCACGATAGCTCTTTAATGATAAGAATTCATCATTTCTCGATGTCAAACGACTTTATAGACTACCTATTAAGAGGAACGATCAAAGTTATTTACTTAATTATTACTTCCATTTCCACAAGATCACGATATAAATAAAGCCGCGTCGAAACGAACGCATTTCACAGAACTCGGTAAGTACATAACTTTTCTTTTCGATTGGTTATCTAAAGAGCTATCAATAATATAAATATTGGTAAAAATATATATCGATAGCACTTAAACTCCCCGAGATTTCACAATTTTAAAAACCATATTTTTTGGACTTGTCCGAAACGTTTCCTACAAATGGACGCAAGTTAGTGACGTCATATCTCGCATTTTCAGTTGAGCGTCTGCTACAAGAAAAGATACGGCCTTTAATGAATATTATATTTCAATGGCTAGTTCGTCAAAGTATGGGCACGCCAAACCACAAAATATAGAGAGGCTTAGTAAAAGTTTGTACCTACTTCCCGCTACTGAAGGTGAAGTCGCTAAGACCGTAAAGTCACTTAGCAATGTAAAATCTGTGGGTTATGATAATTTACCAACATTCATACTAAAGCATTGTATTGTCTTACTGACACCAGTCATAACCTACATTGCCACTACTTCTTTTTCGCAGGGTGTGTTCCCTGATGCCCTTATACGCTCCATTATTAAACCTTTGTTCAAGAAAGGCGATAATAATGGGATGATGAACCATCGACCAATAACATTAGTACCTATTATGTCTAAAATACTGGAAAAATTAATGGTCAAAAGACTAATTAGCTTCCTTGATAAACATGAAATTATAGCGAATGAACAATACGGATTTCAAAAAAACAAAACGACTACTTTAGCTGCTGTTACGTAGTAATTCACGAAGTACGATTTCCTTCCCTTTTTTATATTTGGAGTCTGCCCAATTCTGTTTATTTTCTGATTCGATTCAATCGCATCGAACAAAATACAATTGCACGTCTGCTTATGATTGTTAACAATTTACTTTCTAGATGTCAGTTGCTTGATATCTTGGCTTCGTACTTTGTCACAGATTTAAAAAAAAAAGTCTATCGCAACACTCACGTCTATTTCCGCGTTTTTATACGGTCATTTAACTCTCTGCTCAGGCGCGTGCGCATTATTTTTTAAACGAAGTTTATTTGTAGGAAATAGCTAAAAGCCTGGTAAGTAATTGTAGTTTTCCGAAATCTATATTCATCGTTGCAGAATATGTTCAAATTAATATCGGGGTTCTTTATTTTCAGCTTGTTACCGACACCACGCCGCTATTTAAGTGCATCCAGTTCCTAAACGGACCTAAAGGCTACACCTGCTGCTTCACACTGTTACTGCAACCTCGCTTTGCCTCGGTAGCTGCGATTTCTATGAATATCTTTCGTCTGGGGACCCTTTCTCTTCGTCTCAGTCCCAGACACGTGTGACTTGTGTTTAACGCTAGTGCCTGTATACGCTTACAGGAGGTTTCAAGTACGGGCTGTTACGTCCGGGCGTTTCGGGTGAGGGTTTTCCAGTACGGGCCTTTTCTGTCCGGGTGTTAACTGCTCCGAGGTGTTCTGCCCTGCAACGGCGTTGCCGGTGTCCTGCCTGTCCCAGTCAAGTGGCCGAACACACTCCATTGGCTGGCCGGTCCTGCAAGCGGAAGCCCTCAGTGCAGCTTCTTCAGTGCTCCCTCGGATTACAAGTAAAATCCATACTTTTCTTTTTCCACGCTCCTACCAGCGTGGCCACCACCACCCTTCATAAAGTAATTAAGTAAATAGAACTTAGACAAACGCTCAGTACCTCTCGTCACCCAAACCCAAAGACTGCTCAGTCTAGCCGGCTCCATTAAGATCTTTGTACTTAAAGTTAGTAGTGCTGATTTAACTCTGAGTTAAAGAAATAAACTATCATTTACTGTTAAACATCTCTTCTTTCCAAATCACCAACCCTTATCAGTGAAGCCTAAAATATGGTAATGTAACACTGCGTACACTTTAATAAAAACCGTTACAGAGAATATAGATAGAGAATATAGACCTCTTCCCCTAACCGCAGGGAACAGATCGTCAAATACCTACTGTCACGGTTATTTTTGACATGAGTAGGGCATTTGATCTCGTTCAGCATCATATTCTGATCGATAAGTCTGAAAGGTATGTTATTGAGGGACCTGCCTTAGACTGGATAAACAGTTATTTGTCTGGCCGCACGCAGTACGTGGAAATTAATCAAATTAATGAAGATAGAGAACTACAGCACTACAAATCTGATATCTTACGAAATTAATTTTGGTGTACCCCAAGGTAGCGTATTGGGCCCTTTGCTGTTTTTGCTATACATAAACGACCTGCCTTGCATCACAGAGTGTCGAACAGTTTTATTTGCTGACGATCTATCGCTAATAGTCCCATATGAAAAGCAGGATAAAAGTTTCGAAAGTGTGCTTAGTTCAGTTTTAGACAAGGCAAATGACAGACTTACTAAGAATGGTCTACTCGTTAATATTTCCAAGACAAACTTCATGCAATTTCGTTACTACCAAACTAATCCCATTGATCTAAAAATTACATACCAGGGTTGCTCGATGGGGTCAGTTTCAGGGTATGGTCCTTGATGAAAACTGTAACTGGAACTCACACATCCAATATGTGATAGACTTAGAAGGTTTGTTTACGCAATCAAGCGCCTTAGATATATATCTGGTGAAAAAACTGCGCTACAGGGATATCATGGGTGTGTTGCTTCAGTTTTACGATATGGGCTTAGTATATGGGGTAACGCAACTAACAATAATAATGCATTTATTCTGCAGACCGAAGTTTAAAGAAATTAAGGTCTTGACACTGACATGTATGAACATCATGGAAATAGGTATTTTCGTTAGTAATTATGCCTATTTTTTGACAAACCAGTGTTGAATCCCAGATTACGACCAAGAGACACTAAGAAATTCGTTATACTATTTCACACAAGTGCGTTATTCAGTAAGAACTGTTATATTATGTCAATCCAGATTTATAATCACATTACCCTAGTAATAAGAGAATCAAAGCTAATTTTTTTAAATCAACGCCATCAATGGCTTACTGAAAAAAGTGTTTTATAATTTATCAGAATATTTTGACAATTGATGTTTTTATTTTTATTTTTATAATCGTGTTGATATTAATGTTGATAATTGTATTTAATTAACTTGTTGACATGATAGTATTATTTTGACTACCTATTGGAATTAAGTGTTGTATTTTTTTTATTTTTACTTTGAAATTATCCTAATTTTTAAATTAATCGTATTATTTTATTTTTAAGAGCATAAATATTCACTTTTCCTGTTTTAGTTATTTTTTTTTGAATTCATGACCTGTTTAAAATGTATCTTTAAAAAAAATTGCGTGCTAAATTACGGTAAAATATGCTGATTTTATTAATTATGTGATATCTTGTAAACCATATTTTAATGCAAATAAATTATTCTATTCTATTCTAAAAAACTATGTGAATAAATTCGGTCAGATTAATTTTACGATATGTGCTGACTACCTAAATATATCTACACCTTAATATTATTAAGATATATTTAGGTAGTCAGCACATAACGTAAAAAGTTAATCACATGAATGTTTGTGTGATGATGGTAAGGGCATTGCGTCAACATGCCTGCCAAACTGGCGAACTGTTACTGATTGACATGTCTGCCGACAAACTGTTGCACAGTTTGGCAGAAAACAATGTTATGCATCACTTGTAATTTGTATGGTTTAATCAAAAACCAAACAGTTTTTCAGTTTAAAGTTTGAAACAAGAGCCGTCTTTCGTGGTATAATACTGTGGAGGGGAGTGGCTGTGCATCAAGTGGTATGACCGAAGCGTATTGTTGGGAAACAAACTGAACCTGGCCTTGCAGTTTTTAGACTTTTTGCTGGAACAATACCAGTTGCGGCCATGCATTTTTCCGAACGTATATCCTTGGATCATCGCCAACTGGGCGCCTCGATTGGAACGAATGAACTTGATGCTGAAATCTGAAAAAAAAGGATAAATCAATATAATAAAAATGAACTCAGACAAAAAAATATTTTAACCAAAAGCTAGGAAAAATTAGTTAAAAAAACAATTTAAAAGCTATAAATTTCTATTTGCCAAAGAACATTCACGGGCTACCTACTTACCTAAATTTAGTTACATTCTTATCTTATAATAAGTATACAATACCAAGTGTTATGTGCCATTGCACTTATTTAACACGTAATGTGATGTCACGATCGCTCTTTAACGATGAGAATTCTCCATTTCTCGATGTAACACAACTTTATAGACTACCTAGAAGAAAGATGAAAGTAATTAACTTGATTTCGACTTCCATTTCCACAAGATCACGGAATAAATGAAGCCGCGTCGAAAGACGCATTTCCCGGAATTCACTAAGCACTTTACTTTTTTTCGATTGGTTATCTAAAGAGCTATTAATAAGTCTATTATTGTGTTATTATGTGTCTACATTGGTAAGAACATATATCGATAGCATTTAAACTCCCCGAGATATCACAATTTGAATGACTTTTTGAACTTGCCCGAAACGTTTCCTACAAATGGACGCAAGTTAGTGACGTCACATCTCGCATTTTCAGTTTAACGTCTGCTACATCCACATTATAAAAGTATTTACAAGTAAATAATATGCTAACTTCAATCTTAACAATAAATTTAGGCGGCCCTATTGCTAGAAACAACCTCCTCTAGACAAACTACATGTATAGGTAACAATAATTATTCTAACAATACAAGAAAAAACTGTGTGAATAATTTCGGTCAGATTAATTTTAGGTTATGTGCTCACTACCTAAATATATCAACACCTTAATATATCTAAATACATTCACAAGTAGATACTCTCAGACACAACAAACACAATGTTTGTGTGATGATGGTAGGAGCATTGCGTCAACATGCCTGCCAAACTGGCAAACTGTTACTGATTATCAGTTTTTCAGTTTAAATTTTGATACAAATACCGTCTTTCGTGGTATAGTACCGTGGAGGCGAGTGGCAGTGCACCAAGTGGTATGACCGAAGCGTATTGTTGGGACCCAAACTGAACCTGGCCTTGCATTTTTTGGACAATTTGCTGGAACAATACCAGTTGCAGCTATGCATTTTTCCGAACGTATATCCTTGGATCATCGCCAACTGAGCGCCTCGATTAGAACGAATGAACTTGATGCTCACATCTGAAAAAAAAACAATAAGATAAAAATGAACTCAGACTTAAAAATATTTTAACCAAAAGCTGGGAAAAATTATTTCAAAAACAATTTAAAAGCAATAACTTTTTATTTGCCAAAGAACATTTACGGCCTACCTACTTACCTAAATGTTGTTACATTGTTATCTTATAATAAGTATACATTACTACGTGTTTCGTGCCATTGCACTTATTTGACACGTAATGTGATGTCACGATAGCTCTTTAATGATAAGAATTCTTCATTTCTCGATGTCAAACGACTTTATAGACTACCTAGCTAGAGGAACGATGAAAGTTATTTACTTAATTTATACTTCCATTTCCACAAGATCACGGAATAAATAAAGCCGCGTCGTAAGACGCATTTCACAGAATTCGGTAGGTACATAATTTTTCTTTTCGAATGGTCAACTAAATAGCTATCAATAATAGAAACACTGGTGAAAATATATACTCGTATCAATAGCACTTAAACTCCCCGAGATTTCTCAATTTTAAAAACCATATTTATTGGACTTGTCCGAAACGTTTCCTACAAATGGACGCAAGTAAGTGACGTCATATCTCGCATTTTCAGTTCAGCGTCTGCTACATACACATTATAAAAGGTTTTACAAGTAAATAATATGTTTACTTAAATCTCAATAGTAAATTTAGGCGGCCCTATTGCTAAAAACAACCTCCTCTAGACAAACTACATGTATAGATACAATAATTATTTTGACAATAGAAGAAAAGATACGGCCTTCAATGAATATTATATTTCAATGGTTAGTTCGTCAAAGTATGGGCACGCCAAACCACAAAATATAGAGAGGCTTAGTAAAAGTTTGTACCTACTTCCCACTACTGGAGATGAAGTCGCTAAGACCGTAAAGTCACTTAACAATGTAAAATCTGTGGGCTATCATAATTTACCAACATTTATACTAAAGCATTGTATTGTCTTACTGACACCAGTCTTAATCTACATTGCCAATACTTCTTTTTCACAGGATGTGTTCCCTGATGCCCTTAAACGCTATATTATTATACCTTTGTTCAAAAAAATCGATAAAAATGGGATGATGAACTACTAACGACCAATAACATTAGTACCTATACCATGTCTTAATTACTTGAAAAATTAATGGTCAAAAGACTAATTAGCTTCCTTGATAAACATGAAATTATAGCGAATGAACAATATGGATTTCAAAAAAACAAATCAACTACTTTAGCCGCATACACTTTAATAAAAATCGTATATTTAATATAGATCGCAAAATACCTTTTTTTTTGCATCAGGAAATGCATTTAGGCATTACCAAGGCCCTGGGTTCGGGACACCTGGGAAAACAGAGACCCCACTAAAACCTGACGGTGGTCATCTTCGGCACAGAATGGAAGGGACCTGGGATTCCCAACAAGGGAGAGACTCCCGCAGGAACCTTCGGCGCGCAAGGCTGCCTGGCAGCCAGCCACAAGAGGAGCAAGATAAACTCCAGTGCACGATAATACAGACCACTGTGTCTGAAGACACGCGTTAGAGTCTCCCTCGGGATCGCAAACCGAAACACAAGCAGGCCCCCCCGCGTGCGCATCGCGATCCTAAGGACCCATTTAGTCGCCTCTTACGACAGGCAGGGATACCTCGGTAGTATTCTCTTCCCCTAACCGCAGGGAACAGATCGTCAAATACCTACTGTCACGGTTTTCTTTGACATGAATAGGGCATTTGATCTCGTTCAGCATCATATTCTGATCGATAAGAGTGATAGGTATGGTATTAGGGGACCTGCCTTAGACTGGATAAGCAGTTATTTGTCTGGCCGCACACAGTACGTGGATAGGAATCAAATTAATGAAGACAAAGAACTACAGCACTACAAATCTGATATCTTACGTAATGAATTTGGTGTACCCCAAGGTAGTGTATTGGGCCCTTTGCTGTTTCTTCTATCCATAAACGACCTGCCTTGCATCACAGAGTGTCGAACAGTTTTATTTGCTGACGATCTATCGCTAATATTTCCATATGAAAAGCAGGATAAAAGTTTGGAAAGTGTGCTTAGTTCAGTTTTAGACAAGGCAAATGACAGACTTACTAAGAATGGTCTACTCGTTAATATTTCCAAGACAAACTTCATGCAATTTTGTAACTACCAAACTAATCCCATTGATCCGAAAATCTCATACCAGGGTTGCTCGATGGGGTCAGTTTCAGGGTATGGTCCTTGATGAAAACTGTAACTGGAACTCACACAACCAATACGTATGTGATAGACTTAGAAGGTTTGTTTACGCAATCAAGCGCCTTAGATATATATCTGGTGAAAAAACTGCTCTACAGGGTTATCATGGGTGTGTTGCTTCAGTTTTACGATATGGTCTTAGTATATGGGGTAACGCAACTAACATTAATAATGCATTTATTCTGCAGAAAAAATGCATTCATTTCATTTCATTTATTCAAATACAACATTAAAGCTATCTGTGGTCTGGGTCCTCGTGAATCCTGGCAACCAAAGTTTGAAGAAATTAAGGTCCTGACACTGACATGTATGAACATCATGGAAATAGGTATTTTCGTTCGTAATTATGCCTATTTTTTTGACAAACCAGTATTGAATCCCAGATTACGACCAAGAGACACTAAGAAGTTCGTTATACTATTTCACAAAAGTGCGTTATTCAGTACGAACTGACATATTATGTCAATCAAGATTTATAATCACATTCCCCTAGTAATTAGAGAATTTTCGCTAATATTATTTAAATCAAGGCTACATCAATGGCTTAGTGAAAAATGTTTTTATAGTTTATCAGAATATTTTGACAGTTAATGTTTTTAATTTTATTTTTATAATCGTGTTGATATTAATGTTGATAACTTGTTGACATAAAGGCATTATTTTGACTACCTATTGGAATTAAGTGTTGTATTTTTTTATTTTTACTTAGACATTATTCAAATTTTTTAAATAATCTTACTATTTTATTTTTATGAGCATGTATATTCACTTTTCCTGTTTTCGTTTTTTTTTGAATTCATGACCTGTTTGAAATGTAGCTTTAAAAATTTTTGCATGCCAAATTAAGGTAAAATATGCTAATCTTATTAATTATGTGACATCTTGTAAACCATTTTAATGCAAATAAATTATTTTATTCTATTCTATTCTATTCTATTCTATTCTAAAAAACTATGTGAATAAATGGATCAGATTAATTAAACGTTATGTGCTGACTACCTTAATATATTTACACCTTAATATATCTAAATACATTCACAAGTAGATACTCCCAGACACAACAAACACATAAATTTATCACATAAATGTTTGTGTGATGATAGTAGGGGCATTGCGTCAAAATGCCCGCTAAACTGGCGAACTGTTACTGATTACCATGTCTGTCGACAAACTGTTGCAGTTTAGTAGAAAACAATATTATGCATCACTTATAATTTGTATGGTTTAATAAAAAAACAAAAACAGTTTTTCAGCTTAAACTTTGCTACAAGAGCCGTCTTTCGTGCTAGAATCCTGTGGATGCGAGTGGCTGTGCATCAAGTAGTATGACCGAAGCGTATTATTGGGAAACAAACTGAACCTGGCCTTGCATTTTTTGGACTTTTTGCTGGTACAATTCCAGTTGCGGCCATGCATTTTTCCGAACGTATATCCTTGGATCATCGCCAACTGGGCGCCTCGATCAGAACGAATGAACTTGATGCTGAAATCTGAAAAAAAAAGATAAATCAATAAAATAAAAATGAACTGAGACTAAAAAATATTTTAACCAAAAGCTTTTTTATTCTCACTCCACCTGATGGAAAGCGGTCGTGAGGTCCAGATATGAGGTTGACGAGCCCAGTCATTCAAACGAATCACTGGGCTGGCCATCCTCACCTTGAAGTCCTGCAGAAATGCCTTTTCACGTCCCGCTTGAAGAACCCGAGACTATACGAGGAAGGAAACACATGTGCTGGAAGAGCGTTCCACGTCTGGATGGTACGACAAAGAAACGAGTCACCGAACCTTTTAGTTCGGGCCAACAAATGTTGAATTGTGTGTGGGTGACGCCGTAGTCCAGCACGCGTGGTACGGGAGTGGAAAGGTGAGGGGGGGATAAGCTGGAATAACTCGTCAGAGCATTCCCCATTGTAGAAGCGATAGAGAACACTTAGCCTGGCAATGTCTCTACGCAATTGGAGAGGCTCAAGGGAAGCTAGGAAAAATAAGTTAAAAAAAACAATTTAAAAGCTATAACTTTCTATTTGCCAAATAACATTTACTGGCTAC
The DNA here is from genome assembly GCA_947369235.1 of Udea olivalis. NCBI lineage: Eukaryota > Metazoa > Arthropoda > Insecta > Lepidoptera > Crambidae > Udea > Udea olivalis. Next base: position 4,479,375 of record OX376349.1, on the reverse strand, counting down.
CTACTTACCTAAATTTAGTTACATTTTTATCTTATAATGAGTATACATTACTACGTGTTATGTGCCATGGCACTTATTTAACACGTAATATGATGTCACGACCGCTCTTTAACGATGAGAATTCTCCATTTGTCGATGTAAAAAACCTCATAGACTACCAAGAGGCACGATGAATGTTTTTCACTTGATTGTGACTTCCATTTCCGCAAGATCACGGAATAAATGAAGCCGCGTCGAAAGACGCATTTCACGGAGTTCGGTAAGCACATAACTTTTCTTTTCGATTGGTTATCTAAACAGCTATTAATAATAGAAACATTGGTAAGTAAATATATCGATAGCATTTAAACTCTCCGAGATATCACCATTTCATAAACCATATTTTTGGAGTTGCCTGAAACATTTCCTACAAATAAACGCAAGTTAGTGACGTCACATCTTGAATTTTCAGTTGAGCGTCTTCTATAGACACATTTTAAAAGTATTAACATACATACATACATACATACATACCATCATGCCTTTTTCCCAACGGGGTTGGCAGAGACCACATCTACGGTCCTGACACACCTCTTGCGCTTCTTCCACTCTCATTAATCCTTACATACATGCTCGTCGATTATGGGTACTCCTGACCTGACCTTTTCTGAGCACGTCTTAGACTTGTCCTAAGTACGTCCGTCTAGGCCTTCCCCTTTCAACAGCTCTATCCACCCTCTCCTTGTAAATTTGTTTCGTTAATCGCCTTTCATCCATCCTTTCCATATGCTCAAACCATCTTAGCATTCCCATCTCAATTTTTGTGACAACATCCTCTTTCACACCACACCGTTCTCTTATTATTATTTACAAGTAAATAATATGATTACTTAAATCTCAATGTTGAATTTAGGCGGCCTTATTGCTAGAAACAATCTGCTCTAGACAAACTTCATGTATGAGTACAATAATTATTTTAACAATACACACACGACGACACGATTGGCGCAGTGCGCTGTAGCACGGTTTCTCGCCCCGATTTCCGTAGTGTCCCGGGTTCGATTCCCGGTCGGGTCAATTCAGGAAACGATCTTTTCTGAATTGACTCGGGTCTGGGTGTGGTGGGAGACGCCCCTGGCTTATTTCCTTGTGTGGTACCTCGTAACACAGGGATATTAATCCCTACTTCGAGACCATTACAAGAGGTGTGATGTCTGGCTCATATTTATATTTATAATACAAGAAAAAACTATGTGAATAATTTTAGTCAGATTATTTTTACGTTATGTGCTGACTACCTAAATGTATCGACACATAAATATATCTAAATACAAGTAAATACTCCCAGACACAACGAACACATAAGTTTACCACATAAATGTTTGTGTGATGATGGTAGGGGCATTGCGTCAACATGCCTGCCAAACTGTTACTGAATAACAGTTTTTCAGTTTAAAGTTTGACACAAGAGCCGTCTTTCGTGGTATAATACTGTGGAGGCGAGTGGCAGTGCAGCAAGTTGTATGACCGAAGCGTATTGTTGGGACCCAAACTGAACCTGGCCTTGCATTTTTTGGACAATTTTCTAGAACAATACCAGTTGCTGCCATTCATTTTTCCGAACGTATATCCTTGGATCATCGCCAACTGGGCGCCTCGATAAGAACGAATGAACTTGATGCTAATATCTGAAAAAAAATTTAATAAAATGAAAATAAACTGTGACTTAAAAATATTAGAACTATAAGCTAGGAAAAAATAGTTAAAAAACAATTTAAACGCTAGAACTTTTTATTTTACAAAGAACATTCACGGCCTACCTTCTTACCTGAATGTAGTTACATTATTATCTTATTATAAGTATCTAAAAATAGAAAAACTGGATAAAAAATTGATTTCGGACCTTGATGATCTCGAGCGGTAATCGAACCCGCGTATTTCACAATCCAGGTGACTGTCCTAAACCACTGAGCTACCGAAACCTCTAGGTTCAACAAGGTTCTAGTTTTTGTATCTTTAGATATGAAATACAAGCATGTTAAAATGCTAAAATAATTAAATACAAATTCATTTATTCGTCATCATAGGTAGTAACAAGTTGACAGGTATTGAGTGAGTATATGCAGTATCTCCATGATGTGCCTTGAATGACATACGAAATTATTTAATATCAAGACTTATTAATTAGGATAGTTAAATAGTAATATAAAAAAAAGATATGAGCTTACAAAATTACATCAGAAGGAATAATAATTATACATTCGATTGACAATCATAATTTAAATTCATTATCACTAAAATATTCAATAACAATATAATACATTTTTCTATAAGAATTTTAGATAAAACAGATAAGTTTTTTTTTAAAGGAAAATTTCTTAAGCGTTCAGGGAGCTTATTGAAAACTCTTGGAGCCATCTCGACGCATTAGTGCGGTTCTACAAAAATTTGTACAGACTCTGGTTTTTCTAGGGCGAAGGTTGGGTTTTTGATCCTTCATTTTAAACAGATTTGGATTAGACTTCACAAATAAATACAATTCCAATAAATAAATACAAGGTAAAGTTAATAACTTCAGAAATTTTAAAATGTGGCTGACATGTTTTCATAGGATGCAAACCCCATAGAGCCCTAATAAGCTTTTGGGCCCTTAGTAATATTTCTCTATAGGTAGTGTTACCCCAAAATATTACACCATACCTTAGAGTTGAGGATACAAAACCATGATAAGCCATTAAGACAGTATCACGGTTGTATGTTTTAGCTAACTTGTAAAATGCAAAGGAGACTTTGTAGACTTTTTTACAAACCTGAATAGAATGCGACTCCCATGACATATTGGTATCCATGTAAATACCAAGAATTTTTTTACCATTCGTGTTTACTATTTCACAGCCTACAAAATCAATTTTTAAATTAGGGCACACTTTTTTCTGAGTAATAATAATTATATTTATCTTTTCCAAATTAACCTTTAAATTATTTTGCTACAACCATTCAATGATATCTTTTACAGTCTTGTTTATTTCATTTTCATAATTTGTGTAATCCCCATCTTCACACTTCATAAAAATAGTACTATCATCGGCAAAGAGCATAATTGGATGTCCAACTGATTTAACTATGTCATTCATGTTAATAATGAACAGTAAAGGTCCGAGCACACTACCTTGTGGCACCCCACATTTAATCTCTCTCCCTGTTGAGGCCTACATTTTACTTCTTTTTTACTGGACAAACAGATTTGAGTAAGCTCAGTATACTGATATCTGTTTCAAATGCCAATCAAAGTAATAATTGTAATAAGTATACATTACTACGTATTTTGTGCCATTGCACTTATTTGACACGTAATGTGATGTAACGATAGCTTTTTAATGATGAGAACTCTCAATTTCTTGATGTTACACCACTTTATAGACTACCTAGAGGAACGATAAATATATTTTACTTGATTATGACTTCCAAGTCCAAAAGATCACGGAATAAATGAAGCCGCGTCGAAAGACGCATTTCACAGAATGCGGTAAGTACATAACTTTTCTTTTCGATCATTTATCTAAAGAATTATCAATAATAGAAACATTGGTGAAAAAATATATCGACAGCACTTGAACTCCCCGAGATATCAAAATTAAAAAAACATATTTTTTGGACTTGCATTTTCCCGCTCGAAACGTTTCCCACAAATGGACGCAAGTTAGTGACGTCATATCTCGCATTTTTAGTTAGGCGTCTGCTACATCCACATTATAAAAGTATTTACAAGTAAATAATATGTTAACTTAAATCTCAATGTTAAATTTAGGCGGCCCTATTGCTAGAAACAATCTCCTCTTGACAAACTACATGTATAGGTAACAATAATTATTCTAACAATACAAGGAAAAACTATGTGAATAATTTCGGTTAGATTAATTTTACATTATGTGCTGACTACCTAAATAAATCTACACTTTAATATATCTAAATACATACACAAGTAAATACTCCCAGACACAACAAACACTCAGGTGTATCACATAAAGTTTGTATGTTTTGCGTCAAATTGCCTGCCAAACTGACAAACTATTACTGATTAACCATTTTTCAGTTCAAAGTTTGATACAAGAGCCGTCTTTCGCGGTATAATACTGTGGAGGCGAGTGGCAGTGGACTAAGTGGTATGACCGAGGCGTATTATCAGGGCCCATACTGAACTTGGCCTTGCATTTTTTGGACAATTTGCTGGAACAATACCAGTTGCAGCCATTCTTCTTTCCGAACGTATATCCTTGGATCATCGCTAACTGGGCGCCTCGTTCAGAACGAATGAACTTAATGCTGAAATCTGAAAAAAAAAAAACAATAAGATGAAAATTAACTCAGACTCAATATTTATAACCAAAAGGTGGGAAAAATATGTTAAAAAAACAATTTTAAAGCTATAAGTTTATATTTGCCAGAGAACATTCACGCGCTACCTACTTACCTAAATGTAGTTACATTATCATCTTATAAATATACTACTACGTGTTTTGTACCATTGCACTTATTTGACACGTAATGTGATGTCACGATAGCTCTTTAATGATGAGGATTCTCCATTTCTCGATGTCAAACGACTTTATAGACTACCTAGCTAGAGGAACGATGAATGGAATTTACTTGATTTTGACTTCCATTTCCACAAAATCACGGAATAAATGAAGCAGCGTCGAAAGACGCATTTCACAGAATTCGGTAAGTACCTAACTTTTCTTTTCGATTGGTTATCTAAAGAGCTATCAATAATAGAAACATTGGTGAAAATATATACCGATAGCACTGTAACTCCCCGGAGATATCACAATTTAAAAAAACATATTTCTAGGACTTGCCCGAAACGCTCCCTACAAATGCAAGATAGTGACGTCACCTCTCGCAGCTTCAGTTAAGCGTCTGCGACATGCTCGCCAGCAAGACCACCGACAGATATGACCTTGGTCAGGCCGACCGTCGATCCATTGTTATTTGGTTACCAACGGCCGTCCACACAGTTCGCCCATACCAAGGTCACCTCTGTTGGTGGTCTTGTTGGCGACCGTGTAGCATCGCTTTTAATAACTACTCGTACCTGTGCGTTTTGCAAAACATTTCGTTTGGCAGCTATATTAAATTTTGCCTCAACAGCCGTCAGTTCTTCGTGCCGTGCCGGCTGCCTCTTCAATTGTTATAATGTAAGTTATGTATAAGTTATTATTATAAGTACTAAGACAACATGCTATTGTCTGAGTTGCTTTGCTCGAAAATGGACGCAAGAGCCGTCTTTGGCGGTATAGTATTGCGGAGGAGAATGACAGTGCACCAAGTGGTATGACCGAAGCGTATTGTTGGGACCCAAACAGATCTTGGCCTTGCATTTTTTGGACGATCTGCTGGAACAATACCAGTTTTGGCCTTTCACCTTCGTGAAGGTATATCCTTGGATCATTGCTAACTGACCGCCGCGCTGCGAACGAATAAATCTGAGGCCTAATTCTGAAATAAGATCGCATTAATATATTTGGTGAAAGAAAACTTTGATTAAATAAAGTATCAACGCCAAACACTAAAAAACTTTTTTTAAAGCGATTACATTTATAAAGATGAAACAAAAAGAAAAATTCAACCTCGATCCAGAGTTCTTTCGATGGAAAATAGCGCACTGTAAAAATGCTAAAAAAATATTTTTATGAGATTTTATTCGTTAAAAACGTTCACCGCCTAGCTTTATGTACTTTATTGCCGCATTTGCATTTTTTCGTTTTCCGTGCCATTCTTACGAGGCTTCAAATGACGTCACGATAGCGCTTTAGTGACGGGAAGTTTCTATCTGAATCGATTTCATTCGACGTCATATACAGGGGGATGAATAATGTAAATATAAAATACGAAATTATTTATTTTCAATTAACAGATAGGTGTTTAAATTATGGCCATACAAAAGACCTAAAACTAAGTACCTACACTTAATTTTGTGTGGTTTTTGTCAGGTTCACTGACTGTTTAGTGAGGGTAGACGAAGTTTGTGTAGCAGGCACCGGAAATCCACTTGATTCTGAAATTGATGACTCCACTTGTCCCAACGATATACGGTATAAAATACCTAAAATACTCCATGTTCATAGTCTAAAGTCTCGGAATGAGAGCGCTAAAAACAACACTCGATGGTTAGATTTTGACAATTTTAGAATGTCACATTAAATGTCGTCGTAACCACCGAGAATGAAAGAGTCTCCAAGCGTGTTAACAGTTGCTTTTTGAAAATGTTGTTTATCGATAAGGTAATATGTATGCGTACATCGTACCCTTATTGGAGTTAATTTTGTTCGTAATGGAGTATCTTGGGTATTTATGATCGCAGAATCAAGCAAGATTAAACAGTTTCTCAGTTCAGTTTTTGACATTAGGGCTGTCTTAAGTGGTATACTGCGTACAGCAAAGGCAACTAACAGTGTACCGGGTTGTTTAACCGATACGTACTGTTGAAACCCAAACTGAATATGGCCTTGCAGTTTTTGCTCAATTTGCTATAACAATACTAGTTGGAGCCAGTCATATTTGCGACTGTACCTATATCCTGGGAACATGGCCAATTGGCCGCCACGTTGCGAACGAATGAAACTGCTGCTCAAATCTTTAAACTTCAGTAAATAAACTAGGTGAGAATACCCCAAGGCGAAAAGAACTATTAGGACCAAAACCTAAGAAAAATATAATCAAAACGATTAACGATAATCCCTAAATATAATTTTCACTAAAGAACTTTCACAGTCTACATCATCTTTATTTAATAACCTTAAAAGGTTAGTCCGTTTCTCGTTTCGAAAACAAACCCTTGACGGAATACCTTCATCTCATTGTTGAGGAAAGCTTGCCTATTGGTTTTATCCTGATACGGTTTACTTAGGTTTTTAAAGCCTAACTGCTAAAATGGGTCAACATGGAATTCCTGAGGTAAAATCAGCGCCGGCCAACCGCCGGCCAACCGCTGATTCAAGTATTGAAAAGCTGCCAGGGACCTATTACAATCCCTTAGAACTTGTCAAGTTCATTCCCTGAACAGAGCATGGCGAACCATGTCGTTATTGATTTTTCATTGCCACTAGCATCTTCTAGGATGGATATTTACTGACAAAATTTGCTCAGTTTAGGGAATTAACGTGACTGGCTATAAGCGATTGTTATAAGTAAGCAAATTAAACAAGCCACTTTTTACAATAAACTTAATTTGACGTGATACATTTTTTTGATATCAATTCTCCATTTCTCAACCAATTACAATGGACTTCTAAGACAGGGTCTAATGGTGTAAATCAGTTCGATTTTTTACATCAGTTTGCACAAAGGTGCAAACGCTGCTTCTGTTGTTTTGCGCACTGTCGCAAGAAGCCCTTCCCAGAATTGCATTCCCTTTTGAGAATGTAAAATTGAACACAATTCAAAAGTTCCTTAATTCAAAGTTTGACAGGAGAGCCGTTTTTAGTGAAATGGTACTCCGGCGGCGCATGGCAGTGCTCCAGGCAGTATGACCTAAGCGTATTTAGCGTATTGTTAGGGCACATACTGAACCTGGCTTTGCATTTTTTTGACGATTTGCTGGAACAATACCAGTTGCAGCCATTCATCCTCCAGAATGTATATCCTTGGACCATCGCCAACTGGGCGCCACGAGAAGTACGAATGAATCTGATGCTTAAATCTGTAAAAAGGAACATTCAATCAGTAGAGTGAATATGAACTAGCTCGAAGAAAAGAGCTAGGAAAAATATAAACAAAGCAAGTTCAAAATAAGTTATTGCATTTAAGAAGAGCCGGCCTTTCGGAAATTCTTAAGAGTCTATTCCAGCATGTGTGTTAATTTGTAAAACATGAACATCAGAACAACTGCTTTTATTTGAACAGAAGATATAGTAAATAAACAAGGCACCAATGATCCCAATGCCTAGTCCTTACACTCAAGTTTATAAGTGATGATATTAACCACCATAGCAATCACTGCAGCTGAAGATTAAAAAATATAAATAGGCACGTATCCTCCGTGGCCAAATGGTTTCAGATCTCGACCCAAAACCCGGGTTTAATTTCCAGGTCATAGCCCGGGATTGTGATCACCAACCCGCATTGGCAAGCGTGGTGATTAAGCCAGTACCCGATGACTTGATTTCGATGATGGAGGCCTTTGCTCAGCAGTGGGACAGTATATAGGCTAATTGCTTTACTTTTTTATTACCTTTTAAGCACGTATATGCACAGTTAGTATTTACTTACTTACGTGTTCATTAAAAAACGATGTGCTTAAATTAAAAAAAATGTGTTCTATCTATAACCTATCTTTATTATACAAGTTTACAGGAAATAACGTTATAGTAGAAGTTGCTTGTTATATTTGTTGTTTCAAGAGCAAAGCGCTATTTACGTGTCGACATGTCAATAAGCGTTATAAGTATTTTTCTAATATTGGCAACTTGTCTGCGAAAAACAAGTACTCCAAAACAACTGTAGTTCGTGCTCACAGATACTTCTCAATGAGCTAATTAGCAGATACTTCTAAATAAGCATAATTGCAGATATAAACTGAGTTGTATGGCGACTTTTTATAATCGATCTGAATGTTATTTGATATTTAGTTCATCATATATTTCCCGAATGTCTTTAAAAGTTTGTCAACTAAATGTGCATTTCATTTCTGAGCCATCACAGGGATCATGAATTGCATGAGTTGGTTCCACCGGCTCCTTTTTACCATCGGAGCACAAAAAGCACAATCACCCTCGCCTTCCACCCTCACGTTGTGGATATTCCAGCCATTCGCACAAAACGTTTTTGACGACACGATTGACGCAGTGCGCTGTAGCACGGTTTCTCGCCCTGATTCCCGTAGTGTCCCGGGTTTGATTCCCGGTCGGGTCAATTCAGGAAACGATCTTTTCTGAATTGACTCGGGTCTGGGTGTGCTGGGAGACGCCCCTGACTTATTTCCTTGTGTGGTACCTTGTAACACAGGGATATTAATCCCTACTTCGAGACCATTACAAGCGATGTGTTGTCTTTTAAAAAAAAAAACGTTTTGCGGACTCCTTCATAATACAAACAACAAAGGAGTGGAACTCGCTGCCCGCGCATGTGTTTCCGAACCAATACAATCTGGGTTTGTTCAAGACAAGAGTAAATAGGCATTTACTAGGCAGACATGTTCCATCATAGATCGCATCGTCACATCATCAGGTGCAATTGCGGTCAAATGGCTGTCTAGTCTTATGAAAAAAATACAAAATGCTTTTCGTTAAAATAAGTCTTTATTGCGTGCGAGAAAACTGTAAAGCCAGCGTTTGCCAGCAATCGATTTTTTGTAACTAAAAGAGTTTTTTATATTTTTTCTTTCACAAAATAAATAAGCTTGTTCACGTATTATTTTTGATGTAATAGGCATTGCTTTATTTGAAAACTTCTTAATTATCTCTATTAATTCCCTTTCCTGTGCTTCGGAGAAAATAGCTTTTCTTCCCATCCTCTTCACCACGCTTCCAGACTTTATGTGATTTCTCAACGTTTGCCGTGGTATATTGTATTTTGAAGATGCTGCACGCTCAGACATTTGATTATTTTTTATATCATCCAGAGCATTTTGCAGGTCAGTTTGAGACCATCCTGAGCCCCGTTTTCTCTTTTGCGAAGGTTCCATTCTTGTATTTACTGAAAACAATAAATCTACTTACTTAATATAAACATTACTATAAAAAAAAGCTAATGTTGCGTAAATCAAATGTGTTGCTATGTATGAAACTATAAAGTGGCTGGACTAAATTTTTTTTTGATAATATTTTAAGTCCCAGAAAGGAAGGGTGTCTAATCAAGTGGGATTTTTGTGAGATGGCAATAGCCTCGCGGCAAGCGACACTTGCCCGGCCGATGAGAGCGACGTGTTGAAAGGAAACGGAAGGCGATGGCATAGTCAGCGGAACAAATCGGGCCCTAAGAACGCGGTCGTCGCTCTTGAATATATAATAAATAAATATCTGGGACAATAGATAGATAGATATACTTTATTGCACAAAAAAGGAATAAAAACAGTTGTATTACATAAAACAAGCAATTTGTACAATTTAGGCGGCCTTATCGCTAGAGAGCGATTTCTTCCAGGCAACCTTTGGGTAGAGGAACTTTTTAAAGCATGAGCTTTGTGTGGAGTGAAAATGAATCTATGAGAAAAACAACAATATATATATATATATATATATACATAAATAAATCCATCAATCAATCAAGATTATATACCTACAAATACATATAAAATAAATGTATATATCTGTATATACAAACAAAAACATACATAATACAATAAACATACATATACCATACACACATACAAATAATTATTATGGCAAGGACGTCGCAGCACAGTAGACACCAAAATAGCCATGACAATTTATACATAACAATTTATATTATATAACATAACAATTTATACCAAGATCATGTGACCCTATACTAAGCAGAGCCTAAACTATCTATGGGCGTCAGAGACGGCGGCCCGCTGTAGGATTTCAAGTTATTCATACAGGGTTACAGGTTAAGTCGACATAGATCCTTTAAGATGTTGTAGTTTACATACACGTTTACAATATATTGGACTTTTAACATTTTAATATGAATAGACAATTTTTACTCTATTGTCCTTATATTTTGTAATTTGAGCCTCTAATATAGTTGTTTTTAACATTTTTGTGTAGCTGATGAGTGTTCTTATTAGTTTCAATACCAATTTTGCAGATGAATGAAAACACTGGGTCATAGAAGTCGACCTGATAGATGTTTAACATCTATCAGGCGATACAGGTGGATACTTCCAACAAAAAACAAAATGGCGGCAGGTAGCTATGCCAGCTTTTATACAAAAGTCGTCAAAATAACAATAATCTTGATTGATCATTAATATCAATTATTATTATAATGACTTTTCCGATAACAAGTTAATCCCCACCCTTTGTTTGAGTTTTTTTATTCATAGAAATTATATTTCTAATCTTAGGATTAGTCCATCTAGCTAGAATCGAATCTTTGATTTGTTAGTAAATGTTAAAAGTAGGATCTGCTAAATATCACCATTTATACCGTGTGATTATTAATACCGCAAGAAAAATTACATGGCCACTCAGTAGGAAATCCAGATGCTATCTATGTTAAAAATTATAAGATAAGATAAATATTCTTTATTGCACATCAAAAAAAACATTATAGCTTAGGATTACAAGATTATGATGAAGCAATTAGGCGGTCTTATTGCCTAAAAGCAATCTCTTCCAGACAACCCAAGTAGAGGAAAATGTCAGGAAGGGTAAGCAAGTGCACAAAAAACTGATAAATAATAATAAAACAATTGATTCACTTAAAAAATAACAATAAAAAGACAAATAAATAACAATAAAATATAGAATCCGTAACTAACAGCCCACGAATAAAAAAATTATATTACTTAACTATCTCATAATTCGATGATTTCATACGAAAAATACGAACGATACGAATGTTTAACTGGTACTGTTTGATTAATTATTTATTTTATATGTATATTAATTTCAAATATACTGAAACAATAACCTGATTTAGGTTTTAAGTATACAAATAGCTACTCTATATTTCAAAGATTGAATAACAAAATTGATATTCATTGACTTCGTTGTGACTCGCAAAAGCCAATAATACCTCTGTGCTCTCACCACGACTTTGCTGAATAGTGAACCCACACAGCAAACCTTTAGATCTGTTCAATGATTCATCTCTATGAATTACGCATACAGTGAAAAAAGATGTGGAATAACCAGGCGTCTGTTTAAATTTTAAATAAAAAATGTGTTAAGTTTTAATTAATTCTGAACAAACATGTAATTTAGTTTTAAGTTAAAGTCCGTTTACTTTGCCATGAGGTGTTTACCAGTAAATAGATTTTGTATTTAGTTTTTTTAAGTGAATTGAGTGCTTGTTCAATACAGAAAACTGTTGCTAGACCTAAATAAATAAATAGTAAACGATTGATAGCAAAAAGAGTAAATAAGTCCACAAAATTTTGGCAGTCATTTCGCAGAATATCTGTGTCACTTCAGCTATCTAACAAGGTATACAAATTACGGATATTATGGGAAATTAAGAAAAGAACTTAGATAAAAGACTCCCAGGTAGTATAGGTTTTGAGGCTAGCGAGCCGTTACGGATTTATTTACTTTTTTGCTATCAATAAATCGTCCACTATGACCCAGTTTGTTCATTCACTTTCAAATTTGCTGTTGAAACTAATTAAAACACTCATCAGCTACACAAAAATTGTAAATACTACTAACTATATTAGAGGCACAAATTATAAAATAAATGGACGATAGAGCAAAAATTTGACTATTTTCATGAAAACTTTTAAGTTCAATATCTTGAAAACGGTTGAGTTTGAGGTGTTCCAAAGTCAAATTAGTGACGAAAGATGTCAACTACAACCCTTTGAAGGATCTAGGTCGACTTGACCTGTAACCCTGTATACTAACAAAAATATAAAACGGGAATAACTTAATTTTTATGGAACTTATCTGAAATAAATTGATTTGATTTTTCCATTATTTTATTTGCTGTTAACCTTTACGGTCTATATTATTTATGTACAATGCACATTTTCAGCTTATATAATATACATAACTTGCTTTAAAAAGGAAATGAAAGGCGATTAACGAAAAGAATTTACAAGGCGAGGGTGGGAAGGGGAAGGCCTAGACGGACGTACTTAGGACAAGTCCAAGACGTGCTCAGAAAAGGTCAGGTCAGGAGTACATATAATCGACGAGCATGTATGAAAGGATTAATGAGAGTGGAAGAAGCGCAAGAGGTGTGTCAGGACCGTAGCAAGTGGAAAGATGTGGTCTCTGCCTCCCCCGTTGGGAGAAAGGCGTGATGGTATGTATGTATGTATGTAACTTGCTTTATCGTTTCAAGGATAAATCCTTGTACGAGTAGAAGAACACTTCATTGTTCAGGGAGCCCATCACGCCCTTTGGGACTGAATTTTATTTTCTTTTGTGGTGACACGGGTTATCCCTTCTTTTTTTTATGTAGGGGAAATGCCTTACGCATACCCGTCCACCGGGGGGCGGACGGGTTATGTCGGACTCTCCACTGGGGGGGACTTCCTATTAAAGGAAACTGCCCTGTGGCCTACCGACTAAAAACCCTACTACTCCCTCTCATCGTCCATAGTGGGGGAGCACGGTAAGTAGCACGAAGCCTTCTACGCGTTCCCCCGGACACACGGGTTATCCCTGGTCGGGTCAATTCAGGAAACAATATTTTCTAAATTGGCTCGAGACTGGTTGTGCCTGTCTGGTACCTCGTAACACAAGATATTTATCCTTACTTCAAGATCATGACAAGGGGTATGTTGTCTGGCGCATATTTATATAAATAAATCTTAAAAGATAATGCTGCGTGCTACTTTTCTGACTCTTATGGTGGATTTATCTTTGTCTGACGTGTCTTGTCGTGACTCATATAAGAACGGACATTTAGTATGGTACGTCACACCATACTAGTATAAACGTTACCATACTAAATGTATGTAACTAATTATTCCGTTCGGACGACACGTCAGACAAATATATTATAACGGCACCTTTACTGTGACGACACTTATTTAGCTTTGTGATGAAAAACTTCATTTCTTGTTTATTCTAATAGGTGTCATAGAGGCATTGTATTCATTTTGCCACGCGAGTACAATAATGTACACTCCTGTAATTTTATTGAATACTGACTATTGTTGATTTATGTAAATTGAGCATGATGGAACAGTTTCTCAAATAAATACCAACTCCGTACAGAACTCACTAAAGAAACGCGAAAAAGTAAAAAAGTGGTCAATAATCTTACAAGTACATGTCTCACTAGTATTTTTTAACGTGTTAGCGAACACGGTCAAGTAAGTAAGTTGTGTAGGTAGCTTGCACGCGGAATCAAAACTAACCGCGTGGCACGAGCGTTCATATTTAGGTGCTCCCTCACATGGAGCATTCGCCTGTAATTTAACGTTACAGAGTCGAGCATTCAACCAGTGAGGGATAAGAACCGAGCGTTACAGTGCGCAAACTGTAATGTTACAGATTCGATTACGGTGGCGAGAGAAAAGCAGACACTCAGTAGGTTTATTTGTTTCAAAATGACACATTGTACTTTAATAACGCCTGTTGTAATCCCAAAACAAGTTTAAAAGAGTAACTGCTGGGTTTCTCGCCGGGTCTTCTCAGCAAGAAACAACTCCGACGCGGTGGTAGAGTCGCATTATGTCTGTATACTGTGTATTTATATATCTGTATTATTATAGTAATTATGTCTATTATTTAGTATATCTTGCTTTAAATTTGACGATTTAAAAGTACTTACTGTGAAGGTCTATTTGAATAAAGTTATTTGGATAAAGCAACTCGCAACCCGCTGATTTAATTATCAAAATCAAAAAATTTCTACTTACAATGAACATAATATTGTGTAGTAATTAGAACTCATTAAAATTCTCCAGTACTTACAAATTACAGTAGTAACAAATCAGAAACAAAACACTTAGCCCTGGCCAAGCCTACATAAACTGTGGTGTGACACAGGCCTCTTTAAAGCTTGACATAAGAGCCGTCTTTGGCGGTATAGTATTGCGGAGGAGAATGACAGTGCGCCAAGTGGTATGACCGAAGCGTATTGTTGGGACCCAAATTGAACTTGGCCTTGCATTTTTTGGACAATTTGCTGGAACAATACCAGTTGCAGCCAGTCATCTTCGCGAATGTATATCCTTGGATCATTGCTAACTGGCCGCCGCGTCGAGAACGAATGAACCTTATGCTCAAATCTGAAAAAAAACGATTACATCGATTAGGTGAGGATAAACTGAGACGATAAAAGTAATGGAGAAACTAAACTGGGAAAACTATAACAAAAGAACCATTTAACTTTTTATTAAGAACGTTTACGGCCTGCATACTTATGCGTTTAATATATACATTAATACCTTACATGGACATGTCTTAGTTTTATCAGAGTATATTATTCAATTCATGAAACGTTGGATATTTTTGAAATGTACTTATTTTCCATTGACAAGTTCATGATTTGCGTTGACCAGATCAAATATCCGAATCGTTGATCTACTGATTCCGGGTGATTATCAAATAACTTACAAAAACGATACGGCAAACTCAGTAAGTAATGTATTAAGGTTTTCATACAAAAAATACTGACCGTTTGAGTGATTTGTATGGTGAACTTGGAATGAAACTTAGTTAAATAAATTTTATTTTCGCTTAGATCGTTTCTACTTCACTTAGTGAGTATGCTATACCGTTTTTGCGAGTTATTTGAAAATCACCCGGTATACTTATAAGATCAACAAAACCCGTGGCTACTTCATAAAATCGTCTGGATAATTTCATCAAATTGTGAATAGTTACATTATTTTCTAATAAAGACGCAGAAGGAGAAGTAGCATAGTAGAATTTTCACTTCCAAAAACAACTTTGTTATAATACAAAAACAACTTTACCCTAATACAAAGTTGTTTTTGGAAGTGAAAATTTGATAAATTGACTTCTTATTTTAAATGTATTTTCGGAAATATTCTCGTTTATTTAAAATCGTTTGAAAAATTATATATCCTTTTTCCTATAGTTCACTTACAGCAAAATTAATTTCAAAAATATTAAAGATTGAAGTATCCATTTTTATTATATCTGATTCAAGAATTGAGTATTCTCCATTTGCCAATTGATTCTAATCGCCTCCTTATGGACTCCTGTTTATACAGGGACATGATGAATGCAAATCTTCTTGATATTCACACTCGTTGCCACAGCGGTAGATTGAAGTACAACGAAGCACGTCAAAAGACGTATTGGACTCCTTTTGCATTATTATTTTATTTTAATTACTTATTCTCTTTATTCAATATAAATCTTAGATATAAAATTTGTATAGTATTCTTACAAAACAGAGATTTATGACAATAAAAACAACTTATGAATTAAAATTATAAAAGCTAAATAATTACAATAATAAAACTTAGCTGAAAGTTGTAAAATCAATAATTTATAAAAATATTACAAAAATCTTAACCTAGGGTGCCGCCGGCAGCGAGGCAGGCGAGGCCCAGATTACCGGTGGTTAGGGCTGCAGAGAGAGGAACCTTCTGACAGTACGTGCCGTGTTCACGAGTACCGCCTTCTGTATCTGCCCCTCAATCCAGCCGCTAAGCAAGCGCCTCTCGAGGTGTTGGTCGAGGCTCTTCGCTATTAAGCCGTTTGCCGAAACTACTATCGGAACAATGATCGTCAAATCTACATACCACACGGCGGTCACCTCTTGAGCCAAGGCAAGGTACTTGCTGAGCTTGTCCTTTTCGGCCGTTACGAGGTTATCGTCATGTCGACGAGCACTGCCCGGCGTTGGGATCACCTTGATAACTTCGTCAGCAATTGCACAGACGAAACCCTCTGTTTCGCAAAACAGGTCTCCGAAGTGTAGCCAGTTCACCGACGCTGAGAGATCCTCATCAGGCCCTGTTAAGGCCCGATAGAACCTCCTTGCTCCTCCATATTTCCTTGCTGTCATCGACGGTGAGCACCGGTGGTTGACGCCAGTTCTCATTTGCCAAGGAGAGCGGCGTGAAGCCTTTATTAACTGCCACCACATCGTGGTGTATCCCACGCTCGTTGCTGAGGAATAACCTCCTAAGACTGCTCACCTCGCGGTTATGAAGGTTTATTTATTTATTATTTCGTACACAAAGAGATTATATAGAAAACAATAAGGAGTACAAAAGTACAGGTTAGCTTATGTCTAGAAAGAGATTTCTTCCAGCAGACCATGGCGACAGGAAAAACTCATTTAAAATTGTCAAGGTTCTTGGCATTTAAAAAGCCACGACCTCCCATCTTCTGCGGGATGTACAGTCTGACGGACGAGAGTGGGTGTAACTGACGATATGTTGAGAGCAATTTTCAAACCCGTATATCCAGGACGTCCAGCTCGGTTTGAGTCCATCTTAGTATGCCGAAGGAGTAAATTAATAAAGGCATCACCATCAACCAATGAAGGCGCGCACCTTATTGCCACCTGACAAAAAACTCTTGAGTACCTTTGTGAGGCGACTAAAGAAGCGCTCTTTTACCGATCGCTTGCCGTCTCCTACTGAAACACCCAACGACTCTGACATACCAAGATATTTGTAGGTTTCGACCTCAGAGAGGGATCTGAGTGTCATCATCTCAGCTGTAAGTTCGGTGAATCTACTACCTTCCCTTCTTGTACATGCATGACCGCACACTTGTCCACACCGAACTTCGCCTTGATGGCATTGCTAATCATGTACAACAAACGAGAGATGACTCACCCTCTTTGCGAAGCCGATAGCCTTGTTCTGAATCCTTTAGTGAGGTACTAAGAGGATTCAGAGCTAAACAAAACCACAAAAGACTCAAACTATCGCCTTGGAAAATACCTCGCTTTATCATTATCAAGTCCTGCGGACCAGGGAAGCCATCTCCACTACCTGGTTGACGAAGGACTGTGATCCACTGTCCCATGGATGTGCTTAAAAAACATCTCGGAGTTGCATCAATTTTATACGGCTCTAAGATCTTTCTCAGCCACGAATGGGGCACCGAATCATAGGCCTTCTTACAGTCAATCCAAGCAGTTGAGAGAGCTTTCCTGCTCCGCCGGACTTGCTGGCAAATGGTCGTGTCTATGAGGAGGAGTTCTTTAGTACCTCGGGACCCAACCCTACATCCATTCTGAGCAGGAGCCAAAATATTGTTCGCAACGACGTGCGTGTTAATTTTATTTGCTAGAATTTTACGTAAGAAGCTTGTAGATGGTAGGCAAGCACGTGATGGATCAATGGTTTTTTGCTTCCGCTTCGCTTCCGCTTCTGGTAGTAACCAGACTTGTGTAAAAGGAAACTGACACCGGTAGTAAGGAAACTAGTAAGAGAACCAACCTCTAGGGATTCCTGGAACTGCACTGCCAGGTATAGATGTGAACACCGAAATAATAATTTTATAAAATAACTTATTTATTACATTATTATGTATATTTTTGCTTCATGATTGACATAACTGTGCTTATCAAAAGTTGATATGATTAATATATTTTTACCTTTACTTTACTTTTACACGCAAAGTGTATAGGTACACTGGCGAGACTGAGGACCAACCGCAAACCCATTTTGAATAGTTATTTATTTATTTATATCTGCTACAGGATTATGAAATTAAGATGGATTAAACAGATACTTATTTGAAACTTTGATATAACGGCCTTCCTTAGTGGTATAGTACTGCGGGGGCGAATGAGAATGCTCCAGGTTGTATGACCGAAGCGTATTGTTGGGACCCAAATTTAACTTGGCCTTGCATTGTTTGGACAAATTACTGGAACAATACCAGTTGCAGCTAGTCTTCTTCGTGAATGTATATCCTTGGAACATCGCCAACTGGCCGCCGCGTTGAGAACGAATGAACTTAATGCTCAAATCTGAAAAATAACGATTACATCGATTAGGTGAGAATAAACTGAAACGATAAAAGTGATGGAAAAACAAATTAGGAAATCAGAAGCTAGTATTAGTCAAAAAGTGGAATTATTTATTTCCATTAGTTGGAAAAATATAAATTTTTGCTTGATTTTTTTTTTCATTGCGGATTGATGATACACAAAGACAACAAAAGATAATGATTTACAACTAACTTTCATAGTAAAGAAAGTTATCATAAATGAATTTTCGTAGAGTTATCAAATTTCATTTGTACAAAATATAAATGTATTTTTTTTAATTTAAGGTATCAAGTGTAATTTCCATCCTTCATTTGTCGGAAAGTAACATTCAATGGATTTTCGTGAAAAAAAGATTAATAGGATTAAAATACAAACCACAAAAATCACGACTTTCTAATGCAAAATACTCACAACTTTAGAAATTATTGGAATATTTCTCCAACTTATACTGTTAAAAAGAATTTTTAGAATACTGCGACAACTTTCACTAGTACATTTTTTTTCACGACATTTGCTTAAACATAAAGTATTTTTTTTGATTGAGATCTTTTCTTGCAATATTTTAACTTTTTAAATTGACATGGGTTTCCTAGCTCAATAAAATAACCAGTCTCTTAGGTTTTGGCGAAAACAAACGAGGATTTCTAAGCAAACTGTGGATTTATTACTCTATAGATAATTACAATGACATGACATAATGCAGAGAGAATAATAACCGACCAAGAGAAAATCAGTACAGGACAATAGCGCCACCTTGCGGCTCTTTAGGGTATTATAAGTCTCCTTTAACTGTTTGGTTTATACATAACTCAACACAGTCAAAGTAAGACGTATCACCTGATAATCTCTTGGCAAAAAAGATAAGTTGATACCTTTTATATATTTTTTTGAATAATTATTTTTCAATGGACTTAAGCGATTTCCAAAAAAAAACACTAAAATTGAATATAACTTTTTAACGGTTGAAAATCGGACCGACATTAAAAGGGTTAAAATGGTCAGAAAGGACCCCAGCTATGCGCTATTTCTATTTGATGCTTACTTCCAGGGACACTCTGTATGTATATTTTTGCTTTATGATTGACATAACTGCTTATCAAAAGTTGATATGATTAATGTATTTTATTCTCCCCAAGATATTAATATTGACCTCTTAAATTCCCACTTCTGCTCATCTACCTTCATTGATGATACTAGAAAGCGTGACACTTTAAATAAACTGTCTTGTCTTCCAACTCCTGATTTTTCTCCTTTTGTCTTCAATCAAGTTACTGACTGTGATGTTTTGAAGAACGTTAAGGCTGTTGCATCTGATGCCGTCGGTAACGATAGTGTTAGTCGTAAGATGATCGTACCCCTCCTCGATGTCCTAAATCCTATTATTACCCACATCCTGAACTACTCTCTCCTTTCGAGCACCTTCCCACTTATATGGAAAGATGCACAGGTAATTCCTCTCCCCAAAAAGTCAAACCCTGAATCATTCTCCGATTACCGCCCCATTTCCATTTTGCCGTTTCTGTCCAAAGTCTTGGAGCGTGTTGTACATGATCAGCTTAGTCACTTCCTTTCCAAATACAACCTTTTAAATCCCTTCCAATCTGGATTCCGTCCCGGTCATAGTACGACTGCATCCTTAGTAAAGATTACTGACGACATTCGGCGTGGCATGGACTGCCGGAGCCTGACTGTCTTCACGTTGCTTGACTTCAGTAACGCTTTTAATACTTCGACATCCTTCTTGGCATTTTGCGTTCTCTTAACATATCTCCGGCGGTGCTTGACTGGTTTCATAGTTACTTGCATGGGCGCCGGCAACGCATTCGTGCTGAAGACTCGTTTTCTGCATGGCGCAATATTTCTGCTGGCGTACCGCAAGGTGGTGTCCTGTCTCCTCTTCTTTTTTCTGTTTTCATATATTCTATTACTCATAATCTCTCTTCTTCTCACCACCTTTATGCAGATGATCTCCAAATATATTCGCAGGGTAGCCTTGAAAACCTTCATGGGGTAGTCGGAACTATTAATGCTGATCTGGCACGTATTCTGGACTGGAGCATGGCCTTCGATCTTAAGGTGAACCCGAACAAAACACAAGTTATTGTCATTGGCAGCTCGTGGTTGATATCGAGGATCGTATGGGAGTCGATGCCGCCTATTGTATTTGATGGGATCCAGATCTCCTATAGCAGTATAGTGAAAAACTTAGGTGTCTTTCTTGACAGTTCGTTGAGCTGGGAGAAACAGATTGGTGAGGTGAGCAGGAGAATGTTCGCATCAGCAAGTTCTTTCAGTAGACTCCGCCACTTCTTACCTATACCCACCAAAATTGCACTTGTGCAGGCCTTGCTGCTGCCAATTCTTGACTATGCCGATTGTGCCTATTTAGACATCACTGAAAATTTTCTGAATAAACTCGAGCGCCTTCAAAACTTCTACATACGCATTATTTTCGGGTTACGTAAATTTGATCACGTTTCTCAATTCCGCGCTCAGTTAAACTGGCTAACCATACGACATCGCCGTGATCTTCATATTTTGGCCCTATTGTATACTACTTTGTTTAATCCCCGTTTGCCTCCTAACCTTAAGACGCTGTTTCAATTCATGCAGCCTACCAAAAGTGAAGGCATGCGGTCTTGCCGGAAACTCCACCTGACAGTCCCCCCGCACTCTTCTAGCTATTATTTTCAATCCTTTGTTGTTCGCTCAATTCGTCTGTGGAATTCCTTGCCTTTAACCATTCGTCAATCTCAATCCTTACCTATTTTCAAATCTCAGGTAAAGTCGTACTTCCTCTCTCTCTGACTTCGTGTTTTTTTTTGTTTACGTTCCTTTTACATATGTTTCTCTCCTAATCTAGTTCGTTACACAAGGAAACTGGTGCTAGGTAATCTAAAACAATATGTGTGTATACATAAATGTATTTATTTATTTATTTTTATATTAGCATAATATTCAAATGTAATAACTAATTTTATTTCCATAGCTTTTGCGCAGCCTAACTCGTCCTCTGTTTTAGATCTCTCTGCCGAAGGTTGTCTGGAAGAGATCGCTCTGTAGCGATAGGACCGCCTAAATTGTACATTAATATTAACTTTTTTGTTTTTACGTGCTGTAAGTATTTGTTTGTGCAATAAAGATTATTTATCTTATCTTATTATTAACTTTACTTTACTTTTACACGAAAAGTACATAGGTACACTGGCGAGACTGAGGACCAACCGCAAACCCATTTTGAATAATTATTTATTTATTTATATCTGCTACAGGATTATGAAATTGAGATGGATTAAACAGTTACTTATTTGAAACTTTGATATAAAGGCCTTCCTTAGTGGTATGGTACCGCGGAGGCGAATGAGAATGCTCCAGGTTGTATGACCGAAGCGTATTGTTGGGTCCCAAAGTGAACTTGGCCTTGCATTTGGTGGATGACTTGCTGGAACAATACCAGTTGCACTCATTCATCTTCGCGAAGGTATATCCTTGGATCATGGCCAACTGGCCGCCGCGTTGAGAACGGATGAACTTGATACTTAAATCTGAAAAAATATCAATTATTTTAATTAGGTGAGAAAAAACAAAGTCTAAAAAGTAGTACCTACGCCCAAAAGCTGGAAAGAATATAAAAATAAAACTATTTCAAAAGTTTAGCTTTTTATTCGCGACGTTTTAAGAACGTACACGGCCAACATACCTAAATCTCCATTGTTATATAACATATACACACCTCTGTCCTGGCTATATCGGAGAATTGTCCAAAACATGAAATGCTGGCAATTTCTAAAATGTATAATCATTGGCAAGTCCACGATGTGCATTGACCAGACCAATGATACCAAATCGTTGATCTATTGAAATTGACATAACTTAAATGCTTTTGAATTTTTAACTTTACTTTTCCATGCAAAGTGCATTTACTCGCGTTATCTTTTTTGATGATTTGATGACATAGGGCAATGAGATTAAGCAAGATTAAACAGTTACTTAAGCTTGACATGGAAGCCATCTTTGGTGGTATAGTATTGCGGAGGCGAATGAGAATGCTCCAGGTGGTATGACCGAAGCGTATTGTTGGGACCCAAACTGAACCTGGCCCTGCATTTTGTGGACGACTTCCTGGAACAATACCAGCTGCAGCCACTCATGTTCGCGAATGTATATCCTTGGATCATGGCCAACTGGCCGCCGCGTTGAGAACGGACGAAGTAGATGCTCAAATCTGAAAAAATAACGATTTTATTCATTAAGTGAGGATAAAAGATGACGAAAAAAAAATAACGACATAGGGATAGAAAAATGATTAATAATAAATTTCAAAACAATATTCTTTTATTAATATAAGAATTTTCAAAGGCCTCTTTTTAATAAAATTGTGCAGTTAAACAACTCATGGCCTCAAATGCAATTAGGTAAGTCATAGTGCGGTACTGTAACATGGTGGCGACTATGACTATATACGTAGATTCTGTTGGGCCTCTTAGACAAAAACTTATTTCTCGGCACTACAGGTTAGGTTAGTTTTTTAAAAGTTTGGCATTATTAAAGAAAATCTAAAATAAAATCAAAGCTTTGGAAAACTATTATGACATGACAAAGAAATGTTTGATTTTTTATTTGAACTCACAAAATAGGACATGGTTCTGCTTTTTCTGTTGTGGAAATACGAAGGTTAGCTATGGTTAGCATTAAAACAATCAACTTCAAACCAACAAATACAAGCGTTATAAAACTTAATTAGTTAACTAAATATTCAACTTATCATTCATTAGAATTTATTTATTACAATAAAAATATCAAACAAATACAAATATAAAAATTATACTTAATTTTAAAAAATATATCCAGTACATGATTTTGTATTTAATGTTCAAATTCTGTTGTTATACACTTTTTGGCGGAGCCTTTACCACAAGAACTTACCTAGTAAGTACATATTTAGTTGCCGCGGCTAAATATTGTGGCGCCCCTGGGGGCTCGCTGTCAATCTATACGAATGTTTATTTGTTTCCTTGCTTGAACGCGCTAATATCAGGAACTACTGGTCTGATTTGAAAAATTCTTTCAGTTTTAGATTGCCCATTTATCGAGGAAGGCTATAAGCTAAATATCATCATTCTACGCTAACGAAATCGCGGGCTAGTGTGTTATAATTCTGAGGACTTTGAGTACACCTCGAGTTTACGTCACGTGAACGGCGATCGTTGCGTTTAGAAATTTTTATGCCATTTTGAATCGCTAAGGGCGCTGTACGGAAATCCCAAACAAAAACGTCAACGAGATTTAATTGATGCTAGCGGCTGTCATTGGTGTAACTCATGGTAGACATACTTACTGATCTATGGCGCTAGGAACATATTACTTTTTTTCTTTTCTTCGGCGGGTGATTATGCTTCAAATTGACCACAGTAACGTTATCTTCTACGTCTAACCTAACTTTCGCCAAGCAGTTCCTGGACAGCCGGCTCGAACAACACCAATTGGTTGAGCCCCTATTATTCTTGGCGAAGGTGTAGCCGCTGATTTTCAAAAGTTTCGAACCTCGAAGCGTCTTGATAAACTTGCATTTTACTTCTTGTAGATGTTCTGTGCAGACAATTTATTGAAATATAAATGAGAGATCATGTAAAACAAGAAAATCGCGATTTTGACAGCGATTATTGCTATTTGTTGTGAATGCTGTATGGTCATTGGATGAAATCTGTCAAATTGTGAGCGACTAGCAATTTAATAGAGTTGCTAATTAGAGAATAAGGTTTGTTTATAATAAAAAAAGGGAATAATATGTCTAAGACTATTTTTTTCACATATTCAGACTTATTTTTTAAAACCTGTAAAAATTATGGAATGTCTCATTTCAATTATTAAGTACCTACTAAAGTTAACTCAAGTTACTAAAATACTCATAAATTATGAAAACAAGCATTGGTTTAATATGCTAAAATAATTAAAGTAATATTCAAATAGTATATTTCATGGGTGAGTCAACTTTTTCTTGTATCAATATATTATAAATTATATATGTTTTCAATAATAAATGGAAAGTTATTCAATATTTGATGATATGATGGGTTCAAAACTTAACAATATAACCAGTTTTAAAACAACAATTATCTCTGCATTTACGGTCTTTTGTTATAATATTTTGTATTCAATATATTAATAAGACTCAAAACTTTAGTGTACTGAAACAAAAAAATATACAAAGAGACTCCTACCCACTAAAACTACTAGGGACTAGTTTTTAGTTTTTGAGTAGACACAGAATATTAAAAGACAAGAACAACAAGAAAAAGTTGATCGACCCTAAGATTTATTTATTCATTTTATTTATTACCTTTACCGAAAGTTTAAATACTTGTAAGAATATATTTTCGAATGTTTAAAAGTACCCACTTGCCTTAAAAACATTGATGGAAAAACGTTGCCTTGCAACGAAAGCATACACTAGAAAGATTCGTTCGGTCCATTGGGATTTCGGTAGCTCAGTGGTTAGAGCAGCCACCCAGATTGGGAAGACGCGGGTTCGGACCCAGCTCGATGTATTCAAGCTCTGGAAGTCGATTTTTTTAGTTTCCTTACTAAATGAGTTCCTATGACACATGGGGGTGATTTTATTTTGCATAATAGCAATGCAGTGTTTTCCATGTGGGATCAGGTTGAATTTCTCTAGTTTCTATCTGATAGGACGTGTTTTGTGAATTGTGGACCCCTAGAGAAATGAGGTTTGAGTTTAACATAAGATCCGTCAGGGTTCCTATGCAGCACTGGCGGCGGATGGTTGTGTGCCAAGTCCACGTTCACGATGATCTGGTGATGGTTCAGGCAGACCCTGGCCCGGCAGCCGGTGTTGGACTTCCTGGAGCAGTAGAAGGTGGAAGGGTTCCCGCCTTGCACGGAGAAGGTGTGGCCTTTCACTAGGATCAGATTTTTTTTACCTTTCACTGAGGGTAAGACTTGGTAAGGTATATAAGTAAGTTCTGAAAAGCAAAAAAGTTCTAATTGAGGATCATGATGATAGTTTGAGTATTGCCAAATCGATAGATGTTGCAGTAGCGTTTAAATACCTTATAGTTTCATATGCAGATATATAATCATTATTCTAAATCCTCTTATGCCCAAACCATGAAATTTTCAAAACTTAATGGATGCTTAAAGTTTATTAAGTTTATATACTTACTAGTAGTATCTAAAAGTGATAAATAGGTCAGACAATGAAGATAAACTACTTAATGAACTGTGACACTTCAGTTCAAAACTTCTTAAAAACATCATAGCGATTTCTACGAATTGATTTTTTTATTTCTAGCATTTCACAAATTATACCATATAAATCTATTTTTATATCGCTTAAACATATAGCTGTTCGTTTAATGTAACAAAGAAGTATATTACTTTCCAATGGAGGAAATTAAATATGAAAGCCTGCTCAGCATTAACCTATAATTTATTATTCTAAGTGGAATACCAACTTGTAAACCCAGTGAGGTAAGATAATAAAATAATAAATAAACAAATATCTGGGACAATTCACACCAAGATCATCTGACCCTAAACTAAGCAGAGCTTGTAATATGGGCGTCAGAGACTGATAAACATACTTAAATATTTCTAAATACATACTTAAATAGATAATAACACCCAGACACACAACAAATATAAATGTTCGTCACACAAATATTTGTCATGGGTGGAGATCGAACCTACGACCTCCGGCGCTAAAGGCAGGATCGCTGCCATTGCGCCAACAGGCCAGTGAGACTTACCTACATATATCAAAATACACATAAAAAAATTAAATATTCACTTGTAAAAACCTGTACCTACTGTAGCGCGGTTTATTACCTTGACTTGAAACGATCTTTTCGAAATGGGCTTGGATCTGGGTAAGGTGGGAGACCTTATTTTCTTTATATCAGCGAATCCATTTCCGATGGAATGCAACTGGCAAACTCGCTTGCTCAGCCCGTCTCGATTCCTCTCCCCTAACACCCGCCGGTGTTCCTGGCAGTGTAAGACAACCTCACACTGTCGTCCTCTTCGGGGTCACTAGAGACGGAGCGCACAGCCCCCGCCGTGCACTCTTAGCGACCCCGAAGGCTCAAACAGTGGCTGTATTCTTACTCCGAACCAGTGGGCGAATGGTGGGAGAACCTGGCTTATATCTCGGTATTCAGCAACACAGGGATATTTATCTTTATTTCGAGACTATGACAATTTATGTGTTTTTTGGCGCATGTTTATTTCTAGATATTCTAATAATGACCCCATTGGCAGTCCTGTGGAGATCTGGAGGTGGATGGTTATGGCTGAGATCTGCAGTCGTTATGACCTGGTGTTTGTCCATCTTGATCCTCGCCCGGCAGCCTGCGCTGAGTTTCTTGGAGCAATATAAGGTATACGGGTTTCCCCCTTGTTGGGAAAACGTATTGCCGTCTACTAGGATTAGATTCTTCTTCTTCGCATGTTGTGAAGCTACAATTTCGTATGGCACACGTCGACCTAGTTGTAAAACATATTATTATTTTATTATACGACGACAATGATGACGAGTTTGTATGAGGTAATAAGCTACACAATGGATAATAGGAAATGGTGACATAATTCAAGGATTAATAATTACACTAAAGAGACATGCAAAATGTGGGATATCTGTTAATATGGTTCCAAACGACTAAAACGAATAATAATAACAGATTTTGACACAAATGCGTTTAATATAAAAAATACGTTTCATAACACTTCCGGTCGTTTCCTTACAATTTTACCTTCTTCAAAATGACCTTTATGAGAATTAAGTCTTAAAAAAGTTAGATCTGGTCTAATCTGAAATGACGAAGCCCTTCACCGCATTCACGCACACATAAAGGGAAGAATAGTATAGTAATTAGCCTATATACTCTCCCACTGCTGGGGTATCAATCAATTATCAGTATCATAGTAAATGTAGGAGTTACGCCCTACAGGTCTCCATCATTGAAATCAAGTCATCGCTACATTAGGATAGCTATTGGCTTAACTTATATTTTTTTAATGTGGACGCAATAAAAAAGTAGTGTAAAGTTTAATTTTTGGCTCTACACTATTCCTATAAAGCGGAAGGATTTGCTTTTTATTTGTTTTTTTGTGAAGAATAAACTCAAAAACTACTGAATCGAGTTTGAAAAATTATTTTTCCAATATAAAGCTATATTCTCAGCGAGTAACATAAATATATCTAGTAACATACTAGAGGTAGGTTTCTGAATTTTACTTTAAGAGGATTGCTTTTTGCGTTTGGGGTAGATCGTAAACGTCGCATTTTTTTAAGGTTTTCGTGATTAATTAGCTGAATTTAAATTCAATGAAATAATCACGAAAATGCACTCCCAGTTAACGCTCTTAAAAGTTTACATTTTCGGTAAACATTCTTCATTTTATTCTGGAATACAACAAGTCGCGTAAAGCTCGGCCTGAAATCCGCAGGTACCGGGTTCAATTCCCAGGTCGGGCAGAGAGATTTCGGATTTTTCGGAACCCAGCCCGAGTTCGTGATCACCAACCCACATTTAGCAAGCGTGGTGATTAAGCCAATACCCATCCATTGTAGCGATGACTTGGTTTCAATGATGGCGGCCTTTGCTCAGCAGTGGGACAGTATATAGGCTATTAACTTTACTACTTATTTACTTACTACAACAAGTCAGGTTGGCAATGACTTCTCAAAGGTAAAAATTAAGTATAGTTTTCACTCAAATCTTAACGTCTAGGCTATATTTTTATTTCTAGGCCATATTTCAACAAGACAAATAGTCCACAACACTGGTTTCACAGTGGTAATGTAGTCTTAGTGCTAACGTTTTTGACTCTAATTTTAATACCTAAAGTACTTCCCATCAGCAGTCTTGAAGAACTGCGGTGGTGGATGGTTGTGGCTAGTGTTAGCCACAATAATTTGCCTGTTCTGGTCTAGCTTCAACTTGGCTCCACACTGCAGGGAGCGTTTCTTTGAGCAGTACTGGTACCTGAACGAGCACCCCTTGGAGTACGTGAAGTTTCTGAACAAAATCAAATTTTTCCCTCGTATGGTTATCTGCTCATATGTGTAATCTAAAAGGTATACCGTATTATTATTTAAATTATATAAAAAGATAAAATGATGTGCGAAGCATTATTTGGCGATGATAGACGTTAGAACAAAAAGACGGACAACCAGTCTCTCATGCCATTTGGCAACCGGATGACTAAAACTAACTTAATTAATAAATACTGTGACGAGTAAATTTATTTGGAAAAAAACATCGGAAGAGGTCGCTCTGTAGCGATAAGACCGCCTAAATTGTACTTTAATATTTACTTTTTTGTTTTTACGTGCTGTGAGTATTTGTTTGTGCAATGAAGATTATTTATCTTATCATACATCCATACTTTGTAATTTTTTTTTGCTGATTATTATCAAATTGAAGTAAACTATTCAGTCTAGTTTACCAAATTTGTTAAATTCTAAAATGATCTATTACTTACTAGCTTCCCGCCCGTGGCTTCGCCCGCGTGAACTTCTTTTTTATGACATACGGGATTTTTCCGACTTACTTTCTTGTATTATTCGCAAAATCACGTCTTAAAGTCCATTTCACGAGCGGTGGGTACTGTGACACTTGGAAGGTTATTCGCTTCACGCGAGATGTCTTCGAAGAAAAAGAAAGCAAAAACTACTGAACGGATTTAGATGAAACTTTACAGTAATACAGCTTATACATCAGACTATCACATAATGTATACTTTATCAAGATTTTATGTAATTTGGCCATGGTATGTAACAATAATGCGGGCGAAGCCGCGGGCGGGAAGCTAGTAATCTTTCTAATATTATAAATGCGAAAGTTTGTGAGGATGTATGTGAGATGTTTGTTATTCCTTCACGCAATTTCTACAGAACGGATTTGAATGAAACTTTACAGTTATACAGAGCTTACACATCAAAATAACACAAAGGCTACAATTTATGAAGATTTTATGTGATTTGGCCAAAATGTATAACGATACGTTCACGCGGGCGAAGCCGCGGGCGGAAAGTTAGTCCTCAAATTTTTTTTAATTTACATTTCAAATAAAATCCTGCTTTGCAGTATTTGAAATGATTTATATTGATAAAAATATAAATCAATTTTTTTATAGAATATCTAAACTCTTAAATTGAGCGGTTTCGTAATAGAGATTGAAACAAAGAAATCTGTTACAATCGCTACTTTTTTCACAGATAAACGGAATCGTTTCTTGATTCGTATACTTTTTCGTTATAATTTTATTAATCTATATATTTTTTGACTTCAATATAAAATAAAGAGAGAATTATTAAGAAAAGTATAAGATAAGATAGTAAAGCAATGTCTTAAAGCACTGTTTAGGATTTTATAGACAAGGGGAGTCCAATTTTAAATCTTAAAGTATCTCCCATCAGTAGTCTTGTAGAACTTCGGCGGTGGATGGTTGTGGCTAGTATTAGCCACAATAATTTGCCTGTTCTGGTCTAGCTTCAACTTGGCTCCACACTGCAGGGTGCCTTTCTTGGAGCAGTACAGGTACTTGAACGAGCGCCCCTGTTGGGAGTACGTAAACTTCCGAAACAGAATCACATTCTTGCCCTGTAGGATAATCTGCTCATATGTGTAATCTGAAAGGCATAACATGACAAATTGTTAATGAGAAATAAAAAAAAGTGCGAAGCATTGTTTGGTTATTGATAGACGGTAGTACAGATAGACTGATAGCTGGGGTTTCTCTTAGCCATTTGGCAACCGGATGTTTAAAACTAACTTAATTTGTAAACATTGTGACAAGTAAATTTATTTGGAAAAAAACGTCTTTGTCTTTTTTTTTAAATTGATTTTATTATAAAATGAAGTAAACGTTTAGTGTAGTTTACCAAATTTGTTAAACTCTAAAATTATCTATTATAAGCTTTTGACCTACATTTTTATGACATACAGGTTTTTTCCGACTGACGATACATTGTCGTTTTATATAATTCGCAAAATCCCGACATAAAGTTCATTTCACGAGCGATAGGTACTGTGACACTTGAAGGTTATTAATTTCACGCACGATGTATTCGAAGATATTACAAACTGAGAATCTATAAAGTAGACTTAAAACCAAATACATCTTACTTCTTACTTATATATATATATGTATATAATTTATTAAATAAATATACATATGTTTGTTATTCTTTCATGCAAAAACCACAGAACGGATTTGAATGAAACTTTACATGAAGATTGTATGTAATTTGGTAAAAATGTATAACGATAAGTCCACGCGGGCGAAGCCGCGGGCGGTAAAATGTTTTTATTTACATTTTAAATAAAGTCCTGCTTTACGGTATTCGAAATTATTTAAATTGAAATTAAAAGATATATATCTACATTTTTTATAGAATGGCTGAACTCTTAAATTGGAACGGTTTCGTGATAGAGATTGACACAAAGAAATCTGTTACAATCGCTACAATTTTCATATGATGAATGGAATGAACGTTTTTTGATTCGTTTACTCTTTCGGTATAATTTATTGATCAATATTTTTTTGGCTTCAATAGAAAATAAATAGAAAATGATTTAGGAAATCCGACTAAGTGATCAATCATTAATTTTTGAACAATTTTTAATCTACAGTTAGTATTAGAAGCTAAAATTAGGTATGGTGAAGCATGAGCCGGTCGGTCATTCGCAGTATTGCCATAGCTACGTTGTCTTATTCTGTGTTTTTCGGCTTTCTGGTCAGAAAAAAATATGCCACAAACTCGTGATTATTCACTGTTTTTAGGTTTTAACGTCATTAACTATAATATAATTTTAGTTAAACCTTTTATATGGATATTTTTCAACTTTTGTGCTGGCAACACTGGTTGGTCGCTGTCTTACCAAATCATGTTAGAATCGTCAGTACGAGTACATGACTGGAAAAGAGATTTTAACATAGACAATTTAATAGATTCTCATTAGTAATTAATGGTAATGAAATGATGAAGTCAAAGTCAAAGTCAAATGATTTATTTCGTGATCCACTGGTAATTAGGATCTTAATCTTTGACATAAGTAGCATCTCCGTGTCTTGCCCTAAGGCGTACAAAATATATTTGTATTATACATGCGATTTTGCATTCGATCCCCGCACAGTACAAACATTTTGTGTACATGAACATGTCTGTTTGTACTGGTCTTGGTGTCTCCTATGTATAATAAGTATGTATTTACAAAAGAAAATGTATTTAAGTATGTTTATCCGTTGTCTAGTATCCCATAACACAAGCTTTAATTAGCTTACTTTGGGGCTAGATGGCGCTGTGTGGAATAATGTCCAGGGATATTTAATATTGAAAAGTGAAACAAACCAGTATTACATTGCCTTTCATCAATTTAAAAATCTCTACAATATACTACCCGCATTAAAGCAAATTATTGATCTTTAAGCAAAAGGAAATTCCAATAAAAATAACGTGATTATAATTATTACGAATAATTCTTAATTATATGATATTATTGATTTGTCGGACTCGTTAGAATTTATCGATTAGCAAATCATTTATGTCATAATAAACTTTGTCTAAGAGCAAATTTTTCAGGCTAAGTTCAAATTCTATAATATATCTGTGTCCTGAATATACTTTGGGAGCTTGTTAAACATTCTTGGGGCCATGCGCAAAACACTCTTACAGAACATGCTCTTACTAAACTGTTGTAAAGCTCATGTAACAAATTTGGTTTTAATTGCGGTTGGAGTTTAAAAGTTTGTATAGATGTAGATTTGCTCTAGTGTATACAGCCATCTCATAAATATACGTCGCAAGCAAAGTTAACAGTTTCAACTGTTTAAAGTGCGGCTTGCAAGATTCATCTGGACGCAATCCACATATGGCACGAATGCATTTTCTGGGTTTTAAAAACTTTATCTTTCCCAGTGGAATTTCCCCAGAAAATAAGACCGTATTTCAAAACAGACGCAACATCCATGAAATACGGTAACTACTACAGGATTGTATTACACAAAATCATCCTTGATGACAAAAATCGAGTAAGGACCAATGATCATAAAATATCCTCATGCAGTGCATCCTATCTCATCATGCAGTGGAGAGTTTTCGACGCTCTCTGCGGTCTGGTGCAGCACTGATGTTAGGATGCAAGTTATTCATTAATATATTATTTGTCATAACTGATAGGTATTATTGAGCACTGAGCATAATTGATTACTGGCATTTATTGAGCTTGATCATTTGTATAACCCAAAGTTCGAAAGAAAAATATCTTGCACACTCTGAAGTCATCCATAGTCCAAGTTTATGTGTAATGTCTACGAGAAGGTTGAGTTCTCTTTCTTTCGGTTGGGTTTCTTTCTATGTTCCTGGATAAATAGTCACGTCTTCTTTGCCTGTCTAGATTCCAAAATTGTGTCCATGTCGAAAATCTCCTGCTTTCGGGTATTTTTTCGAGGCATTTATTGTTACCACTACACGGCTTCAGAAGTGGATGCTTTTTTCGATGGTTTTCTAAAATTGCCAGAGGATCTCTTATCTTAAGTTTTTTTGCATTTCGCTTCGGTTTTCTTCGTGTTATCTTTTTTGATCGATGAACAGACGAAGAGATATTGCTTTTTTGGGTGTTCTGTTTTGTCAATATGTAAACAATATAAAAATATTAATTTTCAGATCATTTAATGTTTTTAAAAAATTAAATAGGTTTTATTAACCTAGTGTTGAGCGATGAGCTGATGGTTGTACACGCTTGACCAGAAAATACCCTGACCTTTAAGATACCAAGGTTATGTATCCGGAAACGCAGACGCAGGGAGAGTGTTCCACTCCCTAGCGAATGGACGCATCAAACCTTTGAGTGCAGATTGCTGGAAAGTCAAACACGTAGAGGAGGAAGCCCTCCCGGCGTCTATTGGTCCGGTGGTAGAAAGTGGGGGTTGTATCAAGTTAAATAGCTTTATATAGGAGTTCACGTGCTGTAAATGTAAAGGTTGAATTAACAAAAGGACTAATTGTATTAAAGTAACGTTAATATAAGTTTATTAAATATTACAAAATACAGCAATTTTTCCATATAAGGTAATAATATATTTAGTTTCATTAGGATACTGATGTCGCTTACATGAAAACTTAAAATTATTTATTGTTGATATTAGAAATAACCGATACCACGCAGCGCATCGACTACTTTAATTGAAGTACTTTTAAAAGCAAAATACAACTTTTTCACCTTTTTATCGTAGGTAAGTAAAATAACATCTGGACTGAATAATAAATTAACATAACTTATGAAGTTTCAATGATCGGGACCTGAGAAAACACCATAAGATTGACAAGTTCACAACTTCAACATTCTTTATTTTTTATTACAGTTTAGCTTCAAAATTATTAGTTAAATGAAAATTTGATGTGTGATGAAAAGAAATAAAAAAAGAAAGAAAGAAAAGAAAGAAAGAAAAGAAAGAAAAGAAATAAAAGAAAAGAAAGAAAGAAAGAAAGAAAGAAACATTTATAAAGTTCATGGACATCGCATTACAAAACATCACAAAGCAACAATTATAATGGAACAAAAAAAAACCCTTAAATTATAAAAAGACATGATAAAAAAACCAACAGGCAGCGGTATCACGATGTCCAAAAAATAAATTGGACCGCGCTCAGCTAGTGCCTGTGCCTGATAGGCCCAGACGCTGATTTTCAGCGGGGCCAGCGAGTGGGCGCACGGACAATTGCGGGTACGTTTAAATAATAAAATAAAATAAATATTTTATCGGAACTTTACAAAATGCGAGCAATACAAAAACATAACAAAAGGTACCAACTTATCACACCTCTAAAATCTGATGTACGACCCGTTAGCACCCTTATACAGTTTCGGTGGGGGGTGATTGTGTTCAGTGTCAGCAAATATAATTTTCCAGTCTTCGTTCAGTTTTAGTTTGGCTCCGCAATTCAGGGAACGTCTCTTTGAGCAGTATTGGTTTTTAAACGACAATCCATTCTGGGAAAACGTATGTTTCCTAAATAGGATCACTCTTTTACCCAGCAGGCTTATAGGCTCATATGTGAGATCTGAAAGCAAAAACTTACTTTTCTATCATGTTGATAAACCTTCACTATTAAATAAGGTTCACACAGAAATCACGTAAGTAATGATTCAAAAATATAACTTGGGCTGGGTTGTGAAATGAATGAGGTGGGATTGGTGAAATTAATCAGGCGGGACTGTTCTTAAATATTTGCGTAACAATAATTTAAATAATTGCGTTTTAAATAACAAAGGAAAAGATATTTGCATCATTGTCAAAAACCGATTTTAATACAAAATACAATTAGTCAACACACGGTTACAGCAATTATCATATTTCACGATTATCATTAATAGCATACTATCATATTCTTATACTTTGTGATTGTGATTATACAAAGAAGCACCGTTAAATCTCCTAATATAGAAATCGTAGTAATGCGATTAAAAGCAATAATATAAAATTTCAAGAAACAAATCAGAATGAAAACTGTGTAACCACAAATTACTCATGCGGCGCTTCGCACTAGACAGATAGTTCGCTCAGAACAAACCGCCATTTTGATCACGCACACAGACAGTCGCGGCCAGTAGCACTGCCGCGTGTGTTTTTTTTGTCGTACTTGGTGCAATTTTTCACATGATATATTTTGGTTTTGGCGAGTTCTGTTCTGTCAAATCAGGCTTATACCTGCCTACTTCATTTTGAAAAATCATCGATTATAGTAGCAACCCTAAGCGATCAGGCAAACTTAGGTAACTAAACTGTAAACTCTTTATTTTATTTTTATAATAATACTACAATTATTTCGCCGCTGGGCTGACATTGCTACCAAAAGAGATCAACGAATCAGATTTTTTCAAACATCCCATTAGCAGCCTTGTAAAGTAGCAACGGAGGAGGATGGTTGTGGTCGACGTCAGAAAATGTGATCTCCCCAGCCTGGTTCAGCTTCAAGTTGGCTCGGCATTTCAGGGTACGTCTCTTCAAGCAGTGCTGATTTTTCGAAGAAGCTCCTTGCTGGGAGTAAGTGTAGTTCTTGTAAAAAAGGACATTTTCCCCATTGAGTTTTATATGTTCATACATTTTTTCTGAAAGAAATCAATCTCAGGTTTGTATTATAGGTATATTGATTAGTTCAAATGCTGGTACCTGTCGGGGATAGAGGAACTCCGTCAGAACCAGGTCATATGCCTGAATATGCGTCTGGAATAACTCAGAAATTAGGTTTTGTTTATCATAAATAGGTTTGCGTTTGGCCTCAGTCTCGCCTGGTGGTAAGCTATAACGAGGCTGGTAGTGGTACGTGCTTACCAAAAAAAATTACTTTTGCCTTGAAACACCAAGGTTATATGTATCCGAAAAATTAACGCAGGGAGAGCGTTCTACTTCACAGCGTGGCGGACCTGGGGCCTCCTTATAACTTGTCAAGTTCTTTTACTAAACTGAGTGTAGCGAGCGAGTTTGTAGTATGATCTTTCATTTCCAGCCAGTCAGCGGTTATAGGGCACTCTTCTAGGCTGGATATTTAACTGACGAAATGGCTCGCTGCCCTCAGTTTAGGGAATTCAATTGACTAGTTATATATTAAGTTATTGTAATAAGGTTTAGCTAACTGTTTAGGTCGACGAAAAAAATGTTGTAGTAAATACATTTTAAAATTGTAATTTTACATCATCGTAACGACAAATATATTATATTTAAATTACCTGAAGGGAATTCGAGTAATTCTCGTACATTTAGCCTCTAAACTTTGGTATGCACGTGACTACTGGTATAAAATATCAATTATTACAATAACAAATAACAACTTAGATTTCCTGAACCTAGTTCAATATAGACCTAGACATGAATAATATTTACAACAGAATTAAAGTTATTTTTCTAGTACAGTCGACCAAGCGTAACAGTGTACTTTGTTTATAACACGATTCTTTGATTAAAACATGACTAACATAATTGTACAAAAACATGCATGCATCTTAAAAATACATAATAAGAATGTTGTTTACAATTTATAATAATTTAATATAATAACTGCAAAAATCAACCTTCTAAAATATATAAATATACCACCAGTTCTTCACCCAGTATGTGCACGACTAACTTAAAATTTTGCAAAGACACTTTTCCCAAATTCATCATACCGTGTGTCTTAATAGGTTTAATCAATTACCAAAATAGTATCACGTTACGAACTCATCTTCAGTTGTTTGTTTTGCGTCGACGATTTAAGACAGATTTTCGTGCCCAATTTTACCGATTTTAACGTATCTTATTTTACTATTATACTCAAATACGACGCTAACTACAAACTTTTAGATGGGCCAATTCGTGAACTAGGCTTTAAACGTAATATGAAACTAGTAGTGTTTCTCGATAAAGCATGGTAAACAGAATCCTTTGTTACACAAACTGCACACGGTAGACACTTTTTTGACCTTCCTATCAGCATCACGGCTGCTCAGTGCCATCCTCAGCCTCTGGTAGCATCGGACGCAATTCTTTCTCTTAATAGTCTTCAAAAGTTTATGCGATGTGTCTATTGAAACGTTTGGTGACACTGAAAGTAAAAAAAGAATATTAGGCTTCATCATTATCATTATAAATTTTTTGAAGACACTGAATAGAGACCAAAAAAATGTACCTGTTGCTATAAACGTCCTGCTTCCGCATAATAAAATAATAATTAATGTGAACCTTAAACTTTAGGACGTCAGGAATGCTATGAAGGTTTTATTACTGCCTCAGGATATGGCGGTGAGGAAGTAGCCTATCATGGTTCAAGCAAGTATTGAAATATTATGTTCATGGCAACACAAACAAATTTACAAGGCGAGAGTGGATGGAGCTGTTGGGAGGGGAAGGCCTAGACACGTCTTAGAAAAGGTCAGGTCGGGAGTACCCATAATCGACGAGCATGTATGAGAGGATTAATGAGAGAGGAAGAAGCGCAAGATGTGTGTCAGCACCGTAAAAAATCTCTGCCTACCCCGTTGGGAAAAAGGCGTGATACATGTATGTTCATGCCAACCTTCTGGTGCCGTGAACATAACATTTAATACGCTCGTGATGTATCCCACATTCTGACATAAGCTTATTTTTTCAAGACACCTTTGTTAAAAATCAAAGGAAAATAACCAGTTCTGTAAAACTTTATTTATTTGGTTTGGACACATCTAATTCAAACTATGTTAGTTGGCCTTAACGCACTAGTTTTTTTAATACTGGTTTGTGTAGTTTTGCCATTTCCTCCGTTTTGGCTCGAAACCATACCTTTGGAAGCTAGTTTTTTGGTTGTAACCCTTTGAAGAAATGTATTACTCTCATCGAGTGTCCTTATTAAACAGCCCCTACATATACGATAAGACTTCCCAGTCAGATTTAAACAATACTTATTTGCGAACATTCTGGGTCGTGTTGTTGTTGCGTATTTCTTTGTGGATTTCTTCTTGCAGGGTTCGATCAGGTTCTTGGCAAATTCTACTCTTTTATTGTAACTGCCTAATGACCAATAGTAGCTATATAATTCTTTGCGTATTTCATCTGGTATTCTGTTCTTACATCTGAGTCGACATTCGTGTAACTCTTTGAAAGATCTTGCTTCTACTATCTTCCCTGTAACAGTGATATATTTTTGACCAGTATTTCTTAAAATTCTTCTTTCTTCTCTCATTTTCCTGGTTTCTTTAAGAGTCTTTATTCCAATTTTTTTTTCTTTACTTGTATCAGTTTGATCGCAAAATTGTGCATTAACTGCTCTGGAGTGGTATGATCCCGATTTTCCAAAACGATTAGCTGAAGCTTCGTCTGAATCAGTTGAGTGCTTGCTACCAAATGGTTCTACAAAGTGAAAAATAAATTTAAATCAACATTTATGCTTTTCCTGATTTGAAACATTTTGTAAACAAATTTACAAGGCGAGGGTGGATGGAGCTGTTTGAAGGGGAAGGCCTAGACGGACGTACTTAGGACAAGTCCAAGACGTGCTCAAAAAAGGTCAGGTCAGGAGTACCCATAATCAACGAGCATGTTTGAAAGGATTAATGAGAGAGGAAGAAGCGCAAGAGGTGTGTCAGGACCGTAGCAAGTGGAAAGATGTGGTCTCTGTCTACCCCATTGGGAAAAGGCATGATGGTATGTATGTATGTAAACCTTTTGTAGCAAATATAGGTATAACAGGATATTAATAACAGATTTTTCACAAGGAGATCAATATAAGTTAGACACAATAAAACCATACCGGGTAAATATTTTTATTAAAAATGTTATTATAATTACAGCCCTTTTGTCTCTGCAATGGGCCAAAATGGGCAGATTTAGATCTAATTATCACCAGAAACACTTGGTGGGTCTGTTGAATTAAGTTTCGAGTTGAATTTACAAACTTAAGATAACAACTAGATTCAAATTAGATCTAAGGCCTGATTAAAATCCCTTATACCTTGTCTAAACTGAGCGTAGCGAGCAACGTCGTAATAAAATCTTTTACTTCCAGCCAGTCAGCGGTTACCTGGCACTAAGGCATCTACTGGGCTGGATACTTACTGACGAAATTACTCGCTACATTCAGTTTAGAAAATTAACTTGACTGGTTAAAAGCGAATGTAATACGGCCCCAGAAACCCAAACAGGAAAGCTGTGGAGTGCCAAAGGTGAACCATTGACTCAAAAACATATTGAAAAGAATGGATAGACTAGTATTACTTCGTATCTACTAAAGACTGTCTAATCAATTCTTGTATATTCGCCGTTCCCTAACTTCAACAACTTGGGTGGGGGGTGATTATGTTCCCCGATGGCCGTCGGCTCCCCCCCATGTAGCTTCAGTTTTGCACCGCAGCCTAACCTTACTTTTTTCGAGCAGTAAAAGTTTTTAGGAGACCTCCCTTGCTTAGAGAAAGTGTACTCTCTGAACAAAAGCACAGTTTTTTTGTTTATTACTATTGGGACACATTCATCTGCAAACAAATTTACAATATTAAGCACAATTGTTAAAGAAAGAACTAGAAAGAAGGGACCTATTTTATACTAAAAAAACCGTTTCTTGATGAAGAAATCACAAATATAAAATATGAATTAAAATGTGTTAGAAAAACCGTTCAAAATAAATTACAGACGTTCTATCTTACGAAGACCTTTTTAATATACTTGTTGAGTGACGTGTACATACACACAGTCTTAGTGTCACTTGTGTTAATTGTTCACATGCTGGTATATCAGTTTATGTCACCACTACAAGCATAGCGAAATGGTCTTCGTAAGTTAGACAGACTATACCTGTACATTCCTTTCTGTCGAAAAGAAAATACACCTCTTTACCAACGGAAGGGTGTATACCTGAATCTTAAAAAATAATATGTATTCGACTAAATTGGTGTAGTGTGAATGATTGCCCCCGTATTTCGGTTTTTATTGTTCTAGCCGTCCCATGAACTATATTTATAACAATAAGTCAGTATATTTTTGGAAGATTTGAGTATACAACCCATTCCGTTGGTATAACCTCTAATTACCTTTATATTTTGGAACTAGTAGTTACGTCAGGAATCGAAGTTGACGAACACAGTCATGTGTTTATCATTGGTCGTACAGTCATCTTCTTCAATTCAAATTATTTATTTCAGAAATCAGGCTCCATAGTGTTAATGAATATACGATTAAATAAGATAAGAAATTATTTATTGATCATCAAACAAAGTACACTCAAGTAATTTACCTAAATCTTGAAATACAATTTCAACGGTCTTATTTCTGGAAGAACTCTCTTCCAGACAACCAAAGCATATAACTAATTATAGCCTAAGAAATAAGTTGGATCAGCTAACTGATTCAAAGATATAAACTAAAAGCATTAAATGAAAAGTTACAGTGTAGAGAAGTTTTACACAGTGCGGCAGCAGTCTACTAATAGTACGATAGCTACCTAACTGAACTACACCTATGCTGAAAATGAAATATTTTAACTTTAACACAAGACTGTTTTTATCATCATTAAGAGAAAAATCCTAAAATTCTAAATGTAAAATGCACTAGACAAATTCGCCAGGTTCTTCAATGGCCACTATAGCTCAGTTGGAAGAGCAGCCACCCCGATTCTGGAAGACACGGGTTGGTGGCCGTCTCGAGCCCTAGGATCAGGTTCGATTTTTTCCTGATTTCTATCTTTAAGTAGAAAATTGTGCATTGTTAAATGCTAAAACTAAATTTTACTTATTTTTAAATTATGTTCATAAAACTCTACATTTGTATTTCTACCAATAAAGGATTTTTCCTCGGTTGGTTGGTTTAATAAAATGTAACAACTAAAAGGTAATTGTAGCAGGTATACCCGTTTTTTTTTTCATTTAAATCAAACTTATATTTAGAAAAACTAACATACAATCATTAAGACCATACAGAACAATCCATATTTTTTATAAAATAGGTGGCATAGTTTTACAAAGAGGTTCAAAGATTTTTGTATGAAACCTGGCAAACCTAAATGTCCGTCATTTTGAAAAAAAAACGGGTTTTGGCGGCCAGTGATGAAACGCATGTCAATCGACAGAGTAAGTAATTACAAACAAAAAGTATTTAGTGATGAAATCTCTAAGTGATACGGTTTCTGAGATATTTGACTCCAAAAACAGAAAAATAAAGCAAAAAAAAAACATTTTTTACTTAGTGAATCTTCTAACTTGAATGAGTCAAAATTCGTCCGTCCTACACGAAGCCGGTTCCACCCGGTTCGGTGCACCGCGAGACTCCCAGCGCCGCACCCCGCCCGCCATCCGCCATTTTGTTTAACTTTTGTCATTCATTTCATTCGGCTTC
Source organism: Udea olivalis (assembly GCA_947369235.1). Taxonomy (NCBI): domain Eukaryota; kingdom Metazoa; phylum Arthropoda; class Insecta; order Lepidoptera; family Crambidae; genus Udea; species Udea olivalis. The sequence goes on along the minus strand of OX376349.1, from coordinate 4,437,957 downwards.
TAACTTCTGGTTTTGTTCTTTGTTAAGTTTTCGTTATGTTGTGTTTATTGTTATAAGCGTTATCATGTCTACCGGGATCACAGTGTTTGTTTTGTGGACTCTTTTTTTGTGTACAGCCACCCGTATGGGAGAACGGCCTCAGCTAAGAAGCTATGAGCTGACTGAGGAATATCTAACTGATAACCCACACGTAGAAGCTTATTCTCACCATCGACTCGACGCACGGGAGGTTAGTACAAACTATTTTTATACAGTTTTAAATTCTCATATAACTATATGTTCGTTCGTTTTTGTAATGAATGTCTAGAATTAAGAGAGGAATGCTTAGATGGTTTGGTCATGTCGAGAGTGAAAGTAGATTATCAAACGCAATTTATTACTTTTACAAAATGGAATTATTCCTAAGACAGTGCCATGAGTCAGTCATATTATTAAAAATCATATTTTATTTGTTATTCCAGATAACACCATATGATCGGATTTGTCGTCCATGTGTTCAGCTAATCGCTATTATACAAGGTAACAACAGCGCTTACCCCGCATAGCGGATGCAGTAAGCATCGTGAACTAACCTTCTTCAAATGAATCGGCTGAAGGGCCAATGACCGATCCACTAAGAGGCGTCTCTCCACCTATTCCGCAAGGGTTACCTGATGAAGTTCCAATAAGATCTCCAGAAGAAATTGTAATGGAAGTTTCGGATAAAGTTTTGGAAGAAGACGTTCCGCAAGACGAACTTCAAGGTGCCGCCAACTCTCCTGGTTTGAGAATTCTAGTCGCTGGCTTTACGAGAGTTTCGTACAATTCATCATTTTGCGTTGTAGCACAATAATGATTTACATAGAATAAATGTATCAATTAGAGCAGATGTTTTGCGTTAAAAGAATATTTACATTCCTGACGCAGTACGGGTCTGCAATGAACACTTAAATTCAAATGTTATCTGGCAGGATTTTGAAGATTATACCCGTCCTTGACACAAGACTTTTAATTCAGAGCAAGTAGCCGATATGTTAAAACTCTTACAAAAGCCAACTGACCATTTAGATTTTGAAAACCTGGAGACTATATAGACGTGACAACATTTCAATATTATATGAGATTCAGTAAAACAGATTTTTTGAATATTTTAGATAATACTCCATCACTTTAACAACTTAAACAGCCCAAAAGGGCTTTAGCAATGGTGTTGAGCAAATTGCACACAGGCGACTCTAACGACAGGTTGTCCTCTTTATTTCGGAAAAGCCCCGCACACTTTGGTCGTGCAATGAAAAAGGTGCGGACTCATTTATTGAATGAATTGGTTCCACTGCATCTGGGTCTTACACGCAATTGGGAAACAGAAGAATATCGTAAAGAATTACGGCAAAGAATGTTGTCAATACCGAATTTATTATATGGAAGTCCTGAGCAACCAAACCGTGTTATTACTATTTGCGACGGAACTTATATTTACCTTCCAAAAAGTTCCAACTATTCGTTCCAGAAAAAAACGTACAGCCTTCATAAATATCGGAATTCGTTGAAGATGTTTTTGATTGTGTCTCCTGATGGATATATTATAAAAGCATTTGGTCCTTATGCGGCCGATAAATCAGACGCAATCATTATGCGTGAATTGATTGAAAATGATGAATTCCGAAGAGTTTTCCAGTCTGGTGACGTTTTAATAGTTGATTGTGGATTTCGGGACGTTATTGGAGCACTGGAAGCATTGGGATATCGTGTTTTTATGTATTTTAATAAATAACCTCATGGAGGGCCGAGAAAAAGTCGCGGGTTGGTATTGCTCATGCATAGTGGGGAAAAGAACCCTGGCCTGTTGTTCCCATATAATGTGTGAGATATGGTTCATGGCATGGACCCGACACCAGGAAACATTGCCATTGGCACCAGCGGCATTTTTAGATTCAATCATTCTCAGACATGACATAGAGAACGAGGCGAATGACAAATTTTGAACCAAAAGAAGCCGCTGGTGGCAAACTAGTAGTTTAAGATATAATATCTATAAAAAATATATTTAAATATAATAAAATGTGTTCAATAAAAAGAACTGGTTTGATTTTATTTCAAATACCTAAATACCTATCTAATAAACAATATTGAGTATAAATCATACATAGCTCAAGAACGGAGACGGTGACGCGCCTTGAGAGAGGCCTATATTCAGCAGTGGACCAATACGGGCTGGTGATGAATGGTATGTATATAGGTATGTGTTATATACCTATTTTGTCATTAAATGAGATCAAATAAATTGAAATAAATATTTGTTTTTGAAGTCAAATATCTCAGAAACCGTATCACTTAGAGATTTCATCACGAAACACTTTTTATTTGTGATCACTTACTTTGTCGATTGACATGCGTTTCATCACTGGTCGCCGAAACACGTATTTTTCAAAATGGTGGACATGTCGGTATGCAAAAGAGAGCTGGGAGACGCCCCTAGCTTATTTCCTTGTGTGCTACCTCATAACACAGGGATATTAATCCCTATTTCGAGACCATTACAAGAGGTGTGTTGTCTGGCGCGCATATTTATTTTAAAAAAAAAGAGGTTAGACGCTCTTTGTGTATAGGTAATGTATTTTGTACTTTCATTCACCTAGTCTTTAACAACTAATCTACAGCACTAAACTGTCATAACATTAATTTTGACGATGTGCCAACTCTTACTTAGAATTATACTCACCAAAATTAGTAGTTAAAGGCCTGTCATATATAAGGAACCTAATGAGTTTTCACTTAATGGTGAAATTAAACAGCGAAATCTTACTTCGCCTGTATTATTCCATGGACAGTGCTAACTCAATCAGAAAGTCAGTTTTAATTAAATCTGAGAGTTCAAGCTTATTCTTGCTTGAAATGCGTTTTGATTATTTCCTTTTCTTTAAAAAAGGACATTGACATCTCAAAACTGGCGGAAAGCCTAACCTTGGTTTCGTTGCTTCACGGCTTAGTGTCTAAAATATTTCACTAACTTAACTTAACCTAAAAAAAATGAAATGTATGCTATAGAGCATCTATAACAAATAGGTGGATTTTTGTAAGAATTTTGATTAGTTTTTATATATTTAATTTTGTTAACTGCGTTATAGTCTTAATAAGTTCTTGAATAAACAGATTCGCACTGACTTGTTCTTGTGGTACTGCGTGTTTTTGAAGAAAAAATCTACATTTCTTAATTCAGTAATGAATGGTATGTCCACGCGATCTTAGGGTGAGCTTCAGCGAGAAATGCGCGTACAAATTGCCAGTGTGAAAAGGCTCTTTCAAACTTTTTCTGGACATTTTAACTGTATTTTTGTATCAGTATAGCACAAAAACTATACATTGCTATACACACCCTGATTATTGACAATGTAATCAGGCGGAGAGTGGTTGTGGCAATCGTCGATTAATACCACACGCCCCTTCGTGTCCACCGTGAGCATCGCCTTACACTTCGTGTTAAATCGCTTCGAACAAGTTAAGAAACTCTTCTTCCCCCCCATGTGCCGGTAAAAGTATGTGTACTCCTTGTAAATTAATGCCTTTATGATGCGACCGTGTACATTTTTGATTTTTATCTCGGTGGGCTGGCATTCATCTGGAAATATAAAGAATTTAGCTCATTATTATAATTCTGTGATTTAACAATACTGAATTATTCCGAATAGTGCAGAAAAGTGGTTCAAATCCTAATTTCATTTGATTGCAAAATTTTAGTTGTCAATATGAAAGAGGTTTATACTGTTAGTATTAAAACCAATTTTGCAAAAAAAACACGCAAGGTTACAACTGAAAGTTACAATTAAAATAGCCTAACTTCTAGTTGAACGAACTTTGATAAGAAATAAAAACTTATTCATTCAGATTCAATATCCCTTCAGTATGTACCTAGTTTGACGACCGACTTGGTGTAATGGTTAAGAAGTTGGCTACTACACCAGAGGTCGCGGGTTCGATCCCCGCACAGTACAAACATTTGTGTGCATGAACATGTCTGTTTGTACTGGTCTGGGTGTCTCCTATGTATAATAAGTATGTATTTACAAAAGAAAATGTATTTAAGTATGTTTATCCGTTGTCTAGTATCCCATAACACAAGCTTTAATTAGCTTACTTTGGGGCTAGATGGCGCTGTGTGGAATAATGTCCAGGGATATTTATTTATTTATTTTATTTATTTAGTTAAATTTATTGATTTTCAACTTTCGCAAGATGGTTTTATATGGTACTCAAAGCATTTTCGGCACGTATTGCATTTTTTTGTGTAACAAGCAAGAGGTACGCTAGCAGGATGTGCTAGTCTTGGGCTACAGTACCCGCCTCCAAGTTTGTATTTGTGGGTTAAATCAGCATTTTTTTTTTATCTCGTTATAGATCATATATTTTTATATTATATTTGCTAAATACTACACTTTGATATACAAACCTTCTTGGGGTGATTTTTTCTCAGGCGGTGCGTGGTTGTGCCTATCGTCGCTTGATACCACGCGCCCCCGCTTGTCCACCGTTAGGCGCGCCTTGCACCTCGTGGTTGGTCGATTCGTACACGTCAAGAAACCCTTTTTCCCCACCATGTACCGGAACAAGAACGTGTGATCCTTGTACACTAATGCCTTTTTGTTGGGACCAAATATATTTCCGACTTTTATATCGGTGGCCTGCGGGCAGTCATCTGGGAATTTAAAAGAAATGAGCTTATTATTATGTGCCTTCTGTATTTGAACCCTACTGAAGATGCGATACGCCTTCGAATATTTCGAATAGTGCAGAAAAATTATTCAAATTTTATTTTATTTATAAGTCACAAAACTTCAGTTGTCAATGTGAAGGAATGTGTTTTGTTGTTAGTATTTAACCCAATTTTGCAAAAAAATACAATTTTGCAAAAAATAAGAATGCAAGTTCCAATTTAAAATAGGGTAAGTCCTAGTTGAACATTCTTTGACAAGAAATAAAAAAGTATTCATTTAGATTATAATAACCTTTAAGTACCCAGTCAAATTGATTTATTTTAACTTTCGCGGTATACTCAAAACGTTGCGCCCAAAAAGACTTTCGGCATGTTTTTTTTTTCTTTTTATATTGCCCGTCAAGATGACCTTACTCCACCTGATGGAAAGCGGTCGTGAGGTCCAGATATGAGGTTGACAAGCCCAGTCATTCGAACGAATCACTGGGCTGGCCATCCTCACCTTGAAGGCCTGCAAATGTATTAATTTTTTTGTGTAACAAGAGGTACGCTAGCATGATTTGCTTCAGTACCCGCCTCCAAGTTTGTATTTTTGGGTTAAATTAATAAAAAAAAAATCTCGTCATTGCTCTTATCAGTCATATTATTATCTTAATATGTTATATTTACAAATATTACACTTTGATATACACACCCTTTTCAGTAACATTGCTCCCAGGCGGCGAGTGTGTGTGTCTATCGTCGCTGGACACGAAGCGCCCCTGCGTGTCCACCATAAAAATGCATACTTTTCCTGGTTGTATCTCGGTAATCTGGTAGTCATCTAGAAATATAAAAAAAATATATAATTATTATGTACCTTCTGTATGTTAACCCTATGGAAGATGCGATACGCTCTCGAATTATTCCAAATAGTGCAGAAAAATAATTCAAATTCTTTGATTGCAAATTATAAGCCAAAAAATTTCATTTGTCAATGTGAAGGAGTTTTATGTTGTTAATATTTAACCCAATTCTGCATAAAAACACGCAAAGACGCATGGTTACTAAACTAAAAACTTAATCATTCAGACCACAATATTCTTCTAAGCAGTTTTTATTGATTTTCAAGTTACGCAAGATGATATACTCAAAACATTGACTTATTTCACGTATTGCATTTTTTTATGTAAAAAGAAGTACGCTAGCATGATGTGCTACGTTACCTATTTTTATCGCTCTAATACTTTCATGTTATACTAGCGGCCCGCCACGACTTCGCTCGTGGTACATACATAGCGTATGTATGTACCATAAGTACAAACAAAGTCCCTTTCTACTGGTGAAATAATTTTTAAAATCGGTCTAGTAGTTTTTGAGTTTATCCGTTACAAACAAAGTAAGACATTTAATCTCTTTACTCGTATATTAGTAAAGATTTGCAAAATACTACACTGTGATATACATACCGTTTTCAGTTGCAACGTTCGGTATCGCAGTCATCGTCGTACGGTTGCTGGACACCGAGCGCTCCTGCGTGTCCAAATTGAAAATGTATGCACCTCTGAGGTCTATAGCGGGAGTCTGGCAGTTATCTGGAAATATAAAAAAAATTACCTCATTATTATGTACCTCTATATTTTAACCCTACTGATGATACGATACGCCTTTAGTATATTCTAAAGTGCAGAAAAACAATCGTAATTCCTATTTCATATAATTTAATTGCCAATCAGAAGCCACAAAATTTAAGTTGTTAATATAAAGTAGGTTTAAGTTGTTGCTACATACCTAACCTAATTGCAAGGAGACCAAAAAATGCGTAAGTTTATGGCGACCCTCACCAAAAAATGATGATGTAAAAAGGATCTTATTTTCGTTTATCTTTTTTTATTTAAATTGTTAAAATATTAACTATACTTTGATATACAGTCCGCTTTCAGTTACATGGTACCGAGGCGGCGAGTGGTTGTGGCTTGCGTCGCCGGCAACCACGAGCCCCTGCGCGTCAACCGTTAGGCGCGCCTTGCACTGCGTGCTCTGGCGCTTCGAACATGTCAGGTAGCTCTTACTCCCCCCTGCAGATCGGTACGAGTATGTGTACTCTTTGTACATTATCGCCTTTCTTTTGTGACCGAGTGATATCTCGACAACCTGGCAGTCATCTGGAAGTAAAAAACATTTCATGATTATAATGTGCTCCCTATCATGTTTTTTTTGTATTTTCGAATAGTGGTAGAATAGCAAATCCTAATTCTTCAATCTACTTGTAAATCACAAGTCATTAAATTAAAGTTGTTAGTCTAAAGTGGTGCTAGTACTTAGCGCAATTTTGACTTGTGATATAAAGTTACAAAAAAATAGGACAATCATTCATATGACGGACATTTGTGTTCATCAATCACATTATGTTGAAAAGTCTAGGTTTCGATTTAGGTGTACATTTATATTCCTACTATTTGAGTTTAAATACTATGGAGTAGCGAGTGGAAAGCTCTCGCTGCGTCTGTTTTTCCCGATACTTAGAACCTAAGTTTTTTCAAGGCAAAAGTGAATAGGCATTTTTTGGGAGAGAGTGTACCACCATCGGTCTTGTCTTCGCTTACCACCAGACGAAACTGAGGCCAACGCAAAGACATTTTGAATGAAAAGAAAAACTATGTAACCATAGGGGTCGATATTTTCAACAAGGTTGAAAGACGATTTACCTAAGTAAAAATATCTTTCATTTAAATTAAACTTTATTTAGTCCAAAAAAATCAACCCATTAACAATATCATTTTAGCAATTTTTCAACGTTCTTACTTGGATTTTAAAATCAAGTTGTAACAAACCATCGAGCGTCATGTTCGCAATGTGGTGCGAGTAAATTTAAAAACGACGATTGCTCCAGGTTAGGAATGTTCTGATACAAGTGAATGCTCAATACATGAGCACCCTAAGGATTTCTTCTGACATGCTATTTAATTCACCTTCTTCCATTGATACTCAATCATTCTTGAAAAGTTTCCTTATACCCTTCTGAGAGTTTAAGTTTATTCCTGCTTGAAATGAGTTTGGATCAAACTTAGGGAATGACATGTAATACCGCGGCGCCGCACAGAGTAGCTTGAAGAACTTGGTTTTTTGCACCAGCGATTGGTTCACGTTATTTCATGGCAACCCTCACGAAAAAACGCGTCAACAAATCACTAGTGTGTGTGAAACGGCTTTTACACTCTTTTCACTGCACCTTTATTTTATCTATTTAAATTGCCAAAGGAACTACATTTTGATATATTCCCCGCTTTCGGTTACATGGTACCGAGGTGGCGAGTGGTTGTGGCTCGTGTAGCCAGAAACCACGCGTCCCTGCGCGTCAACCGATAGGCGCGCCTTGCACTTCGTGCTCAGGCGCTTCGAGCACGTAAGGTTAGTCTTCGATCGGTAAGAGTATGTGTACTCTTTGAACATTATCGCCTTTCTGTTGTAACCTAGTGATATCTCGATAATCTGGCAGTCATCTGGAAGTATACAATTAATATACTTGTTATGATGAAACTTATGTAATTTTATCCTACTAAATACAAACAAGCCTTAGAAACATTGCAAATAGTACAAAGAAAACAAATCCCACACTCTAATTACATTTAATAGTAAATGAGCCGTATATTCTTAGTAATTAACCAAATTTTGCCAGGAGGCATTGAAGTTAAAATAAAAAATAAGTAACATACTATGAGTACAAAATGTTACTATAGTATAAACTCCTTAATAGATAAATAAACTTTAATAAAAATTCAAAGATTTAGCTTATTTACTTAGATTACAAAATCCTTTAAGAGCCATTTGGATAAGTACATTAAATTTACCTATACTATGATGATTATCATATTTTTTGCTTTATGTGTGTAAACATCGGTTTTCAGAATATGTTAAACATAAATAAAATATAAAGGTACGCACATAAACCCTACATGGACACAGCAATCTTTTACACTATTGAAAAACAGTAAAAGAGTTACATTTCAACTATTATGCTTATATAAAAATAACATAAAAAGAATCATCAACATTTTAAAATGAACACTTCAAATTAACAAAAAAATAAAGAAAAAAGATTCTTAAATTCTTGGAATGCTAATGACATATAACAAGTAGTGTGATCTGTATATCAAGCATACGTTTGCACCAATGACAGCATCTAGTGTTCGCGTTGACCACTTGGACGTTTTTGTATAGGATTTCGGTACAAATTGTCCAACTTAACTATCGTAGTTTACGTGACAGTAACTCATGGTAGACATACAAAGCAGGTTTAATGTATTTCGAACAATAAAATATATAACAAAAAAATCAATATCTTTTTCGAACCTTAACCATATGTTTTTATGCGCCTACAGGTTTACGCCCACGTGTTTGGTTGGACCAGTTCGTCCAACGAAGTAGCGTATATCTTAGGTAGACCCTCAGGTTACAGCAATTTTAGTCTCCCTCCAATCAATATTTTCTGCACTGAGCAATATTTGGCAGTAAGAAATTAATTTTAATTATTCAAAATTATATTTAAAGGGTTTGAACCTTTGTGAATGGCCTGGTGGCCGCCATTTTGTTTTTTCTCGATTTATCCCCGCACGATGAAAGTCGTATGTATGGAAAAAGGACACATGAACAAACAAAAATGACTCATGATATGGTATCCTAAAGTGTCATGTTATTTGAAGGTGAAGACCGATGTGAAAAATGTGATATTTATTCTAAATCTCCAATCTATGAAGCGTTTTCGTGTTATTTTGTTAACAAATAACAAGTTTTAAAAAATTTGAAGAGCCTGTTATCTTCATACGAAATCTACCCACACCTATCGTTGTAATATACCGTCACCGAAAATGCAGTTATTACGGTCCGACTAAGACCAAGAAAAAGGGTACAGTTCTTCAAGGTGAATAATGGGCATCGACTAACTTCGTGTTCACGAAGATGACCGACCGAAACTAGGCAACTGGATGACAGCGTTATAGTGAAATAGCGAGATGGCTATCTATACGTCAGTACTTATATTTTCACCACCTCTGTCACAACTAGCCTAGGTCTCCCCTACATATTCTTATCTATGAACTGACTTATTAGCTGCGCCGCTTGCACGACTTGCCACTGCAATTGCTTTTCTTAGAAATGACATGAATATTTATTCGTTTGCGACCAATTTGAAATTAGAAGAGTTTATATAAATAACTTTTTAAAAATTATTTTTGTAATGTTTTACGATTCCTATGTTTCCCGATGCCCATTATTTATCTTGAAGTACTTGTTAATAATCTGTATTTTTATTGTTTCGTCAACTCTTTGGTGAAGCTTCCTTCTTACGGAATTCCCATCGCACTGTGTGACTGGATATCCGATTTTCTGAATGAACGGTCAATAAAAGTGCCGCCAGTGCCACCTAGCGTTAGTATTTAACCGTAACAAGCATAACATGCGGTTAATTAACCGTTAATAATGAAAAATGATTTTTTTCGCTTGGTTAAAATCGTAATTAACCGCAATTAACCCACACCCCAAAGTCTATAAGAAATCGCTCAGAGCGAGTCACTATTTGCCTATTCTATGCTGTCAGGCTTATGGCATCCTTCCTAGGACGAGATATTTAAATTACAAATTCATCTTTCGGGAAGTGGTATATCTCGAAGCACGGCGCACAGAAAGACTTATGGCACGAATTGCATATTGTTTTGATTTTTTTAACTTTCCGCTTAGCTGCCACAGTATCCACTTTTAACCGTAGTATTTCATAGCAGCGCGTGCAAGCCCTTCGCTTTTCACCCTTCTCAAGCACATGACTCGCAATATCTTTAAAAGCTGCAACAAAACAGTGTACAATTTATAGGCAATTCAAGGGCATACAATAAATTATGTTTTGTCGTCAGTCGAGTCCAATACTCGTATGTTATCAATATCATGCAGAAACCCATTAGTAAATGAACAAAATTAAATTAGAAACTAAATATTGTTTTATTCGCAGAAAATGTCTTGATCGGTCCGATATTATCATACACGGTGTTACACCGACTACATAGTTTTTGAAACAATAAAACAACCCATTTTACATTCTGTGCTCTGAATTTATTTGTTTTCCCAATCTTTTCTATAAAATACAGGGTGACCGGATTATTATTTGTAGATAGCAGAGTTTATCTGCAACAATACTTAACCAAAAAAATCATCAATCAACCGATTGATGACAGTACGATAGTAAAAATTTCAAAGCCACCCTATGCAATATGAAAGTAAATTTTAATACCTAAGAAAGTAATTAAATAATCATATCGGTCATTCATTTAGCATATGAGTTGTACTTAATAATAATGCATAATAATATATTGAATGAACTTAGTTAACACAGAACTTGGAAACCACCGTTATATGATAGTTATAATATATTCTTACAATAACTTAAACTACAAAATAATTGTCAATAGTTATAATAAGTACAGTTAGCATGTAAAAATGTTCTAGTTTGTATTTGTAAACATTGTTTACTCTTGCGTTCATAGTAACGGTATACATATTATGTCTATATTCCTTGGTAGCCGAGGAAGAAATGTAACAAAATTACCCTCATCAAATGGGGGTTGAAAAGGAGTAGTAATTACTGGACCTATTTACATTTCCATACTTTTATGTTTGGGTAGTATATTCGATGTTCATATGTAAGTATTATTTATTTCTTGACAAAAAGAGCCTCTTTATCTATTTATCTTCTAGGTATTATCATTTTTAGGCATTTGTAAAGTACAATATAATGGTATTTCATAGTATCAAATAAAGTAAATATGTGAACGAAAAGGAAACAAAGGGGCCGTTTTTCAATACAAACGTAGTCCCCTGTTTCCTCCTGGATATTGCTAGTAGAGGAATAATTTTTATTCAAAAAATCTGGCTGCCTTGGCTATTGCCACTTATAGCGTGTCTTCATGTTTTCTTGTTTATTATAAATTTTATAAACGAGATATGAACCTTCAAAAACCGAAAAATTGGCCAGTATTTCCAGTGTGATTTTAGAAATAATTTATATAAAAAAACGCAAAAATAGAAACACGGCCAAAGTTATTTTTAAACTTTTAAATGAAAAATGTCTTTAAACCAATAATATTTTCAAAAAGGAATCAGGGACTACGAATGTTGATTATCTGTACTTCTGATAGGTAATTTTAGTTCGAGTTGCAGTTGTCTATCACTTTGGTCTTGGGGTTAACAGCTAGAAATATATTTTTCAATTGTCTCGCCTCTGCTGTGTCCTCTTAAGTAATTTGTATAATTCATTTTAATTTTGTATACCAAGCACATAGCTCGCTATTTATCACAACATTGCGGTTTATTTGTGAGACTAGCTGTCCGTGAGCGGCTACGCCCACGTGGACTATTTTTCCCATGAATATTTTAATAATTTAGCTTTATAATGGTACAATATTTATTAGAAACGGTATAGTAGTTTCGGAGCCCATTCAATACGAACAAACAAATCTTTCCCCTTTATAATATTATTAGCATACAGATAAACAATTTTCATATAGAGGAAAAAATAACAGTGTTAAATTTCACAGTCAAAGAGGCTTTGAACGCGCTCCTAAGTACGCCTAGCCTCGGTTTCGTTATTTACGTCTCCACGTCTTTATATAACATTTTACTAACTTAACTTAACCTAACTAAACTATAAAATATACGCTCTTTAACAAATACAGATAGAATTGTTTGTAAAAAAATTATAATATTTTTAATATTTTTTTTTAACTGCGTTACCTACTATAGTCTCAATAAATTCTTTGATAAACAGATTTGTTGTTTTATATCTTAAAGTTCATATGATGTTACTTATTTATTTGAATATCTAAACTATAAAATAAATGTTCTATAACAAAATAAATGTAGGTACTTGTAAATGTTTGTTAGAATTATGGTAATTTTTTCATCTTTGTTTTTCAATTGCATTTCTATAGTCTCAACATTTTTTGAATACACAGGATGTCCGGAAACTCTACTTCAAACGGGGGTATTTTTACGGTACTGCGAGTTTTTAAAGAAAAAAATCGTCTCTTAGTTTAGTAATAATAGGTATCAACAGTCAGGAATCAACACCCGTGACCACATATTTAGATAATGTGACCACAAATTTCATAATTTTTCTGCGATTTTTCCCTACTTTTCAACCTACACTATTTTTTATAAAATTGATTATCGATTGACAGTTATTTAGTTCCGGCCGTTACGCCTTCGTTCCACGAGGCGCTCGTCCGGGACGCCCACGAATTTTAAAATTTGTTTTTCCGCGACACCCTCGGCCGCGACGCTCATGATTTTTATTTCTTTTGCAAATTTCTTGAGAAAGTACTGTTGCGATTAAAATTGTTAAAATAAAATAATAAATAATGTTAGTCTGAGTTGAACTATGTATTTTTTTTGTTCGAATATGAATAAGTAAGTTGAATTGTATAGAAATATTAGGTGAAATAAAAGTTAGTTGATTTTGTTTGTACGATAATATTTTCTTTTATTTTTGTTTATCTTTTGTTAATTTAATAATCTGAATCGTTTTGAATATAAAAATCTACAAAATAAAATTGAAAAATCAACAAGTAATTACATAATTTGGGCATGCAAAATCGTTCAGACACCCATAAGTCTACAATACTACAGCTACCATGTAAAGTTAGATTTACATAAACTTTGAGGTAAATAAAATATGTAAAATATAAAAAAATTACAAATCAATATAGGCTTTGGGAATATAAAAAAAAAACAAGAAATACCTATTCATTCAATGAAATTAAATCTAGATCATACTTTTGGTTCAGTTCCCTATGGGCAGCAGGTGTACCGTGTTCTTACTATAAGTATTTGTACAATAAAATATATAAAAAGTTAACAATAAAATATGACCATACAAAATCAACTAATTGAAAATATTAAAAAGTGTAATTTTTTGTTTAAGCACCACAAATGGGCACATCTTTTGTAAAGAAGAAATAATCGATTTTTTTTTGTTTTCATAGTCTTCTGTCAGTCTGGCTATTTGCTTGTCATTATCTAGACTCTTGATGGTCCTTTGGGTAATCGATTTTTCTTTTATTCATGATCTGTTTATTATATTTTATTAACATTACAAATGAAGCCTTGTACGTCCCACTGCTGGACACAGGCCTCACCTCAACTATAAGGTGGTATTAAACGTACCTCTCCAACGCTGTGCCATAAGTAGAAATATCGAGATCAATTATTTCCAAGAACGACAATAAAGAGGGTTTTCTACCCAAGTAGGACTGGAGTCGCTGGTTCCAGGCTTCTACTAAATTTGTTGTTCTATGTCGTATTTTATAACAACACCACTTTTTTATCATGTCTTCTGATTCCAGACATTGAGCGACAAAGTAATCATTAAACTTTGTCACTTGCTCATCCAAAGAACTGTAATCTTTTTTTTAAAAATAATCATAGTGTTATTATTAGCATGCTTGTTTCGTTTATGAAACATGTTATGAAATACTTTTTTACCTGTTTGTAATCACAGCTAACCAGCCATCTTCTATGTTTGCTTTTTTATTTTGTTCATCACAATCTCAATTTCATTTTTAAAGGCATTTGGTTCACAGTTAGTAATATGTTTCATCTGAATTTGCACATTGTCACTTTGATTCACTAATTTAACTGACCCAGTACATTTTTGCCTCCTTTTATTAACACACGCCCACACACTTCACGATTTATTATTTCTTATTAAGGTGTATCCATATCCCGCGTGTAGTAACGTTTTACCACCATTTCCATTTTTTATTATTTCATAATTACGTTGCAGCCCTTGGGAGCGAGAAGGACCTTCACTCGTCATTTTGCAATAAGACACTGACTTACTGAGGTTTCTTATCAGTTGCATATTTGCAATTTTGGTGACGTAGGAAAGAGACAGACTGATGGTCATTGTCCTGTCTATTGTTATCAAAACTAGTTTGGGTTCAGGTAGGATGCATACAATGGAGAGGGTATCCTTTCAATGTATCTCTGTGCTGGGGCTTTTGGTAAACTTTATTATGTTTTGGTATTTAGATATTTTTTGAAGAAATCGGTAGATGTTTTTTACTCTTTCCTACTGTCGTACTAGCGCAAAATACTCACAAAATGAAACATGATGCACAAAATTATCGTAAAGCCATGTTGAAAGATACTTAATTAAAAACACTTTCTATTCACAACAGTACTTCCTCAAATTAGGATTAAAAAATTTTTTTTACAACCGTGGGCGTCACGGCCAAGGGTGTCGCGAATAAACAAATTTTGAAAATCGTGGGCGTCCCGGCCGAGCGCCACGCGGTACGAGGGCGTAACGGCCGGACCCGTTTTTTTCTTGACACGTGTTTATATTTGCCTATCCTATACAAAACAAGCCACTTTAAGGTTTATAGCTATTCATAAATAAGATTACTATTAGATAAAATTACTTTTAGATAAGAGCTATGATGAGGTAGTATTCTGGAATAAATTGTATAGAGCATTCAAATTTTAAACAGTTAGCACATAACAGAATAATAACTAGCTTTATTGAAGTAAGTTTTTTTTAAATTTTACTCAAAAAACTAGTACAGGTACTAGTTTTTTGAGTAAAATTTTAATTGATTTTATTTTAATGTAGGTCTACATCCAAAGGCCACAAGATGATGACAAGATCGACAGTAGTAGTAGGCCTCAGAAGACCATAAAGAAAGAAAGAAAGAAGAACGGAAGGATAACGGTTAATTAAAAACCAGCCGTGAGCCCAGCAGCGGTTCATATCGTATAAATATGTTAGTGTCTAATACATAATCAACTTATAATAAACACTATTTTTAAAAACCATAATATAAATTCAAAAATTTGTTGATTTCTAATATTTTCCGAAATAACTTTGTGAATTTTTATTAATTGTTATTACATTGTAATACTTATGTATATAGAAAATGAAATATATGACCTGATTTAAGTATAAAAAAAGTATAATGTACATTCTTATTGTGTACTTCACGAAATTTACATTTAATTTATGTTAAGTGTTTGGCAATTTGGATAATTGCACTAAGGTGCAACTTAAATACGGAGTTGAGTTTCTTACAATTACTTACCTATTTATTTGTATATTACCTTAAAAAACACAAATATAGCAGCTTCTGATTTTAGTATTTATTTTTAATTATAATTTATTATAGTTGCTCTAATTATTTTACCTTATGGAACTAAGAGTCGCCTGTAATGTAACGTTTCAGATTCGATTTTATTCGGAACATTATTCGGTGCTTTACTCTCACCAACGTAATGCTCTAATTTGTAACATCCGATTTTGCGCACTATAATGCTCGGTTCTCCTCCCACACTGATGTAATGTTCGACCCTGTAACTTTACATTACAGGCAAATGCCCCAAGTGAGGTAGCACCTTTGAAGTCTGTTGAATGGCAGCGTATTTTCCAAATGAGGGCATGACAAAACTCTTAGTTGGACCTTCAGGCTGCCTGATCTCCGAAGCGTCAGCGTCAGAGCTGTCAGCCTCATGTAGACATGTTTGTTCTTTGGTATACAAGTTTCTTACTCTTGGCAAGAATGGCTTGTTGACACAGAGTCTTAAGTTCCTGCCTTTTGCCGAACGTTAGCTAAATGCCTTAATTTTTTTTTAAGGCCGGTATTCACTTTGCTTAGTAGTTAGTGCAGGTGCTTAGTGTTAGTAGAAAACACGTGTGGACACTGATAGATTAGTGCAAGTGATTAGTAACCTGCGTAGTAAAGCGATTAGAAGCGTGTTCTATTTTTTTGCGAGTGGACTGAGAGTGGCCTCGTCCCGCGCGCCTCCCATTACCCTGACTCGCTATGTGCCTGCCACTAAATACGTCTGGACAGCAGGTGTTAGTGTTTAGTGTTTAGCGTTTTGCAACACTTGCAAAAAAAGGCAGAAGAATGGAAGATTTACCATAAAAATGTGTGCAGGAGTAAGTAAAATAGAAATGTCATTTAAATTGTAAAGACCTTAGGTACAAAACCCTTTAGTCCCGACACCTTTAGTCCGAGATAAACTAAGCACAGCAACTAAACGTATCCACCAAACAGAATTGGACACTACTTGCACTACACACCTGCACTAATCAACCGCTCCTACTAGTCACCTGCACTCGCACTAAGCAAAGTGAATACCGGCCTTAAGACTGGTACTTATAATAACATGAGAGTACTGCTTCGAAACAGAACACATTATTTAAATATTTGCAGTTGCTTCAGCTGTATTCTGTCTGACGATCTCGGGGCGTTCAATATTGTATTTGGTTATCTTTCCCATTACATAAGATATAGTACTATATTCAAATATTCCGCTGATTATGCGGCAAGAAAAATATATAACATACCCAGTAGGTGACGTAGAAAAAATCTTAGTTAAAATAAGATTTCTTGAACTTAAAGTTATCATTTAAATTGTGTTTTGTTTGCCATAAAAATTTTCTTTGCGGTATAAATTAATAATCACTTAGTTTACAAACGCTCTCGTTCCAACAACTTGTATTAAAATAAAATTGAAATGCAATAAATGAGTTTCAGTTTGGCTATGTAACCGGCCAGCGGGCGTGTGGCAAGCATATTCGACGGATTCGCTTTGCAACTAAAGGTCATAGCGCAATGTCACGCCGCGGCAACGACACCGCTCCAACCCGGCAATTAACTTGCCATTCGAATTAGAGCATTGAAATGTTTTTACTATATTATATTTTACAATGTCAATATGAAAAAGCCAACGGTGGGCGGTCAGTGCGCTTGTCACTACCATACAACTCGACTCGCAGCCCGCGCGCTGTACGGGGGTGGACCACGAGCTTACGGCGCGCCGGCCCGTGCCCGGACTGCTAGCTTGCACCTCGCGGACGGCGCGTAGCGAGCGCGCTGGTGGCTCTAGCCGTAGATACGAGACGATGCCGGGTTGGAGCGGTGCCATTGCCGCGCCGTGATAATGTGCTACAAGTATGCCTCCATAGTTAAACGGTAGGTAAAGAACATGGAATAATATTTTTTTTTAGGTCTTCTATTAAGAGTTCAATTTTCTTAATATAGTCCTCTTAAGGGTCAATCAAATAATATGTCCCATCTATTAACGATACGTGATATTTCGGAGGCTCGTGACTGTGTTTCGGGTTTATCGAAACTAAATTCTCATCAACATCAACCATCATCCACGCATGGCATTTTTTAGCAATACATTTGCACATGTCACTTACGATCCCTTTTTTATTAAAATTCTGATATTTGTACATGAAACCTTTGAAGAGAATGGCTTGTTTTTGCTTCTCCAACGATACTATATGCAGCTCGTTATGTCGCTCGCCATCTTGCTTTTTATCTGGAAGAAAAAAACAATTAATACCGATTTCAAAATGACTTTTGTAATTGGTAATCGGTGAACAAAGGGATTATGAGTGTTATGATAGGTTGGCGAATTGAAACTACTCATTTTCATTTCATTTATTCACTTTGCAAACACCAGTAACTTCTATAACTAATAAAAACCTTAAATATTGCAAAAAAATTTGGATGATTGTCCTTCATTTGTCAGAAAGTAAGATTAAATGGACTTTCGTGCAAAAAAAGATAAATAGGTTGAAATTACGAACTCAAATAAACATGACTTTTTTGTTCAAAATACTTATACCTTTGGAAGTTATTACAATAACTCTGCAATTTATACTTTAAAATAATTTGTAATGAATGAGCAAATTTTTCAAATACTCGGACCACTTTCAGTAGTGATTTTTTTTTCATAACATCTGCTTGAACCTGTTTTTTTAAAGATTTTTTTTGCAATATGGGTACTTTAAAAAGGATATATTTTCTATCTCAACGAAATAACCAGTCAAAGTAAGACAAATCACCTGCTGTTCTTTTAGCAAGAAAAAATAAGTTCGTGCCTTTGATACATTATTTTAAATACTCGTAATAGTTTTGTAGGTATAGACTTAGGCGATTTACGGAAAAAAAAACTAAAATTGATAATAACTATTTAACGGTCAGAAATCGGACCAATATTGATAGGGTTCAAAAGGTAAAAATGACCTCAGCTATGCGCTATTTTGATTTGATCCTAATTTCCAGGGACACCCTGTATAAACGGTTTTTTTCGTATTTCGTATTTTTACCTTTGGTGTGTCATTTAAGCTGAATACATGGAACGTGAAATCAGCCGCGGAACTTCGGTAGGCGTACCTTCGGCATAGTGTGCTTTGACACTTAGGCTAAGAACTGACGAAGCGGACGGCGGAGCTTCTATAGAATGCCGGAAAAATGTAATTAAAGAAAAAAATTAAAGCAGATTTCACAACGCGTTTTATTCCCGCAGGGTGCGCGGTTACCTCGCGGGCAGCCGCAGCCGCGGAGGTTTGCGACCGCGCGCTCTGCGGTCGATCGGCGGGTGTTCTGTCCAACCGCCCGTCTTGCACTAGTCGCCCCCCAAGTTTGCGGGCGAAAATCGCAACCGCGGCGGCTGTGGTACCGCACAAACCTCCGCTCGCTCGTGAATTTGGGTAAAAAACCGCCGTACCACCACCGCGGCGGGCGCGGTTGAGCACCGCTCCGTGAAATTTCGTAAGAGAAATGTAATATTTATTTACCAATAACAAACTGTTGCCAATTTCCCGCACTGTATTTGAATTTTAGGTTTCCTCCCTGTAATTTATTATATTTTAATAGTATAAGGAAATTTAAAATATAGAATCTATTCAACCGTTTTCATGCAACGCTGGAATAAACAAACAGTGATAAAAGTGCTTAATTTTTTTTAATACCTTAGAATGAGCCAGACTAAGGGTGCAAAATATATTTTTTCCACGCAACAGGAAATCAATGACAAAATAAGAAAAACAAAGCAAATATTCACTTGGGAGCCAAGAAGTCAAGCAACTTTAGTTTTTTGAGTTTCGTTATTTTACATGATATCAAAACTAATAACGACGAACCCTGAAAAACAGGGATGGCTCGACACCATCCTCTTAGGTATACTTTATAAAAAAGTTTAAAAATAAACATGTCTAGAGAATCTCAAAGTAACTGTGGCTTTCTAACAGTAAAATAGCTAGTATTACGAGTCTTTCCGCCAGATTTTATCCAGTCACGCGTAGGTATGGCTCAGGATTACATCTAGCGAAGTCAGAAACCAAGTGGGCAGCTTCTCCACCAGAGATGTGCTGAAATTTGTGGCTAAGGAAGATTTTCACCAATAAACATCGTTTATTTTTAGTGCTCCCCATACAAGCACGAACCTTAATGGAGAATATCTTACACATCCTCAGGCGGACCCTGGGACCTCACACACCAGTGTGGGTTCATAACCGGGTTAGACCGCTTAGCAAATCTCTGATGGAAAAGGTCACACACACCAAGACAGGAAACCGCGAAACGTGATAAATTATACAGCAAGAGGACA
Source organism: Udea olivalis (assembly GCA_947369235.1). NCBI lineage: Eukaryota > Metazoa > Arthropoda > Insecta > Lepidoptera > Crambidae > Udea > Udea olivalis. The sequence continues at coordinate 4,417,835 of OX376349.1, read as the reverse complement.
AAAAGATTTGAGACTTTGGAGAGCGTGGTTTGAATTTACATTCTTCGTCGAATCTGAATGTTTTGAGAGACAAAAAAGCAGTTTTCCTGTAAAATTTAATAATTTCAATTAAAAATTCTTTGACGAGGCTCTTTATTAGTTGGGTTATTTTGCCACTCCATTTAAAAAAAGACATCGCGAGACGTTTGATTTGTTTGGAGTGTCTCGGGTCGCTGTCACCGGTCTCAGGCTCTGCCCCGACCGGCACCTTTAACGTGCCTTCCGAGACCCGGAGAGCTCACGGCTTGACAAAATAATACTTCCCATCTATCAAGGATTTGTGGAACAGTGGAACGGGATGGCAATGCTTGGTCTCCGATACTTTCGCCTTTCCCTGACTGTCCACTATCAGCTTCGCCTTACACTTATGTTTCATGCAATTTAGAGGAGTATCTGTGCCGTCATTCAGCGACCGGAATATATATGTGTGGCCTTCGAACATAGTCGCAAGTTTTTTGTTTTCCAGAGTTATCGTAAACAACTTGCCTTTATCTGCAAATAAAACTGTTATTAACCAAAACACTATTAGATTGCTGATTGGTCGATAAACCCTACCACCAATACTCAAATAAATGTATTAAGGGTAAATAAATTAAATTGGAACCAAAAGAGAGTTTATTCAACTCGTATATTAAAACAGGTTTACTCAAATTGAAAACAATTAAGACTACACAGGAGTTTGAGTTTTCAATTTACATTATAGTCCGCGTAAAAAAATTTAATGGGATTTGAGTTCAACATTGTCATGTCATGTCATGTGTCATCCCAATACATTTTTTTTACGCGAACGATATCGTAAATTTAAAGGGGCCACTCGTTTTTACTGTCACTATAACTCTGCCAAATCTAAAATGTTACATAATCCCTTCATACGTTGTGGCGGAAGGGGTTTTCAATTTTGCCAGGTTTATCCTGGCAAAAAAAAAGAAATCATATGATTTACTTTTATTTCAAGGTTATCATACAAATCAGTTGAACAGTCAGTATTTTATTTATTTATTTATTTATTAACAATTACAAAAAGAGCATCGTTTCTAAAGCTGCTTACAGTGTAACAAAAACCATTTTAGGTTTGAACGTACACTGGCGATCATCGCCGAGAGTCCAGAAAAACAAAGTAATTATTTCAACTAGGTGGACAGAAACACATTCAGAATGTGGCTGTAACTAAATTTTTTTCCCCTATCGTGCGGTTTCTCGATTTATTCCACGCGCATAGACTGACACCACACAAGGAAAACTTAGCATTAATTCGACTTATGTATGAAAACTTTAAAATAAAAGTCAATTGAAAAATCAAATGTTAACTTACTTAATAACTACATCACTTACTAGTACTGCTTACTGAGTGAGTGTGCCATATCGTTTTTGTAAGTCTTTTGATAATCACATGGTAAGTATTTTTATTTTATAATGCCCGACAAGATGACCTCACTCCACCTGAGATGGAAAGCGGTCGTGAGGTCCAAATATGAGGCTGACAAGCACAGTAGTTCACAGTGAAATCACTGAGCTGGACTCATCTCATACACAACCATGTAGAAGAAATGTTTTTATGATTTCCGTGAACCAACGCATTAAGTGTACGATAAATATGCGCTAACCAGGGTTATTGTGGCTGCAAACAATCGCAATGATGATAACATTGGTCAAACATACAGAACGCGTTTTTCATACAAAACAGACAATCAGTGCGTTCTACATATATGTCTACCATGAATTTCCGTCACGTAAAGGATGAAACAGTTGAGCAATTTGTATGCAATTTTAGTTTTATTTCTAATCACTAAAGGCTAGGTACTGTAATGTTATTGGTATAAGTCGTAGTAGACGTACTGTTGTCTAAGTTTGATTTAAAAAGGAAACAAGGAATCAAAGAAAACGTTAAGAAGTATGAGAAAGACTATGTCAAAAATGAGGCAGATGATAATTGTCATACCCAAATTTTGGGGTTCTTTACACGTAAATACTAAGGGCCAGATCTAAAAAACGTGCTTAGCTTAAGTTTAGACTTAACCGTGACCGAGTGGTTAGAGAGCTCGGCCCAAAACCCGGTGGTCCCGGTTTCAATTCCCAGGTGAACAAAGTGTGTTTTCGGAACATAGCCCGGGTTTGTGATCACCAATCCGCATTTAGCGAGCGTAGTGATTAAGCCAATACCCATCCACTGTAGCGATGACTTGATTTCAATGATGGAGGCCTTTGCCCAGCAGTGGGACAGTATAAAGGCTTATTATTACTACTACTACTTACTTCGACTTTGAACAGCTGGATCTATCTATATCAGTTACTACTTCTTATCGATATTAAATTATTTTTGTCTTAGATAAACATGAGCTTTAGGTATTCGTTCGTAATAATTATAACAATATTCAATAGGTAAGACAATAATTAATGTGAAGTCTGTGTTTAGCTTCGTAACGACTATAGATCTCGGCCTTAGTGATAGAGCCGGGTTACTCTTAGCTAAACCTATGCCATGTCACGTTACAGAACTACGGTGGAGGCAATGGGTTTCAGCATAGGCAGAGCGTCCAGTGTTTATTTTAGTTTTCTAAGTCTGTGTAATCTTGAGATATGAAGATATAAACTAGAAAACTCCAGCCTGATCCTAGGGCTCGAGCTGAGCTACCAAGACCATAAAAAGACCGGTGAATTGTATTGGGATTTGACATGACATAACATGATAATGTCAAATTCCAATACAATTAATTTACGCGAACGATAACGTAAATTTAAAGGGAGTTGCCATCCTGGTAGACGTACTGATAAATGTGTCTAGTGTATTCTACATTGTAAGCCAACGTTGTTCGAGCCAGGATCAGCTGAATTTTTCTAGTTTTTATCATTAGATAGAAAAAAGGGTTGTTATAATGCTAAAAAAAATCACTTCAGCTTGACATATGTCCCATTTAAAGTTTTGTAGAACATCGGAGCTTCATGATTATGCTGCAAGTTCGATCTCAGCACTGTCCCCTGGCTGTCGACCGTCAATCGCGCCTTGCACTTGTTGCTTAGTCGCTTCGAGCAGGCCAGGAAACTCTTCTTGTCCCCAACTGACGAGAACGAATACGTGAAGCCCTTGTACATTTCCACTGTTTTGTTGGTTGATAGTTTGATTGTGCATATTTTTTCATCTAAAATAATACAATTCAGACAAATTTAGTTAAAGACACCTTAAACAACACCGAAAATATGACAGAAAAAAATGCATTTTTAAACTTTAGGTTTATCACGGTACTCGTATACAATGACGAAAAATAGGGAAAAGAAAAATAACTTAAGATAAATTAATATATTTATTATATATTTTTCGTATTCCTTTTGCTTGAAGTTGATGAATTTTTGGGCTCAATGGATAACAATAAGCTAATTACCTATTTATGTTAAGTACCTACTAAAACATGTGTTTACAAAAATATTTTTGACCATTTCACCCGTTCGCCGCAATATGGACGGAGATTGGCATATGAGCGTTTTTTTTTAAGATGATACTTCGAAAAAATCGTCTTTTTGATCTGATTTTATGCGTCACTGATAGACCTTACGGATCTGCAAGTCCGGTATACATCATTTTATATCTGGACACGACAAGAATCAGAAATATAATTTACAAAATTGCCTCGATACATTTTAACTTCGAAGAGACCTTCAAATTAGGAAATTTAATATTTAAACGACATTCGATTTTCAATATGAAATTATTTCAATACGTTGTTATATTGAAATAAAATAACTCTTGTTTTGTTGCTTCCGTCGTTATTTCTAATGATTGAGCGATGTGATTGCACTGGACTCGGGCGCAATTAAGACAACCCCCCCCCCCCCCCCTTAAAAGAGGCTGATTCGTAATAAGTGATGATGATATAACATCACTCACTGAGTAAGCTAAATCGTTTTTAATCACGACCGAGTGATGGATGTTACTATATCACATAAAATCTACCGTCGCTAGCTATATGGTAGGTCGGCGGTTCGTGGTTGTGATCCAGTTTTGCTGACGTCACAGTGCCAGATGCGTCGACTGTAATTCGAGCCTTACAGTTGCCTCTGCGTAGTTTCGTACACGTCATATTAGTATTGTTCACAGCAGGCGTCAAAAACGAGTATGAATAGTCTCCGTACATTATAAGTGTCTTGCCGCTAACGAGAGTTATTTTGTAGATTTTATCTCCAGCTCCTGCAATCATATTTAAATGAAAATACAATAATACCCCCATGAGTTTACTTTGAGTTTAATGCCGTTTTTAGTTACATCACTATTCACTAGAGGGCCTGGGGCATTATTACGATCCCTTAAAGCTAGCTCGCATTTGTCCGTGAATTAAGCGTCCTGGCATTTTGGTATTTTAATCTCTTATTCCCAGTCACGTGACCATTACTTCATATAAACTCAACTTCTGCGCGGCGTATTGGTATTACAAATTCTTATTTGACGTTTCATGACGCTATTTACTTAGTAAGGGTTCTCGAATGGCGACCACGAATTGGAACACGCAGCGTAGGTAGGCCACCCACCCGGTGGAACGGCGACTTAGTGCAAGTTGCAGGAAGCCGCTGGATACAATTAGCCCAAAGCCGCTCGCTGTGGCGCGCTATGGGGGAGGCCTATGTCCAGCAGTGGACTTCTAAAGGCTGATGATGATGATGATGACCGCTGTTTATCTGTCAAATTGTACCAGTTTAAAACTTTTTAGTTGCAGAAGTGGCTCTAAAAAGTGTCATAATAACGAACCAATACGAAGTGAGCATTTTTAGAACCGTAAACGGTCACGCTGCGACAGTGGCAAAAGACTGTAATACGACCCATGTACTGAATTCAAAACAAAAACCTGATAACGCACGCTAGCGACTGCCATCGGTGTAAACTTTTGGTAGGGACACAGATTAGAGGGAGACTGAAAGTTACTACGTAACAGATAAATTACTCCATAGAAAATTGACAATTCTGTCATTTGTAAATGCGTGATGTCATGTGACAGGCATACATTGCCAGGGCTATCTCTTTCAATATAGATGTCAGCAGTCAGTACTAACAGTACGTCATCGCGTCAGTCCAACTGCAAGATTCACGTACTTGATTGAGATGAAACTTTACTTATAGTAATACAGCTTATAGATCAGAATCACACATAGGCTACAATTTATAAAGATTTTATATAGTTTGGCCATAATATACATATAAGTAACGATAAGTTAACGCGGGCGAGACCGCGGGCGGAAAGCTGGTAATTTAATAGGAATAAACTTGTATTCTGTGTGTGCCTAAAAATAGAGTGTATTTGGGGTATAATCGTTTTCGGAAATTATTTGATAATAACCCGGTATTAGGGTTTGAGAAATAAGCAGTCGTAGCGTAGCCTTCAGTTCGCTACGAGTAGTATAAAAATATCGTAGCTACGTAGTCGTAGTGGACTACGAGGATGATCTACGGACTCTACGCTAAACACTGGTAGTCTCTCAAAATATTAATGGGTTGTAGTATTATTTGAAGCTTAGCTTCAGCCAATACCGGCCAAAAATAAAAACTTTGAAACCAGTGTTCTTTGGCTTGGTATATGTTTAATCTTGAGTCAAACGACCACAACATTTGTTTTATTTCCAAAAATAGGGATTAACAGGCTTGTGGATTGCTTATGAAAAATGGTCGCAGTAGCTAGCTTATTATGGGGTTTAGTAGGAAATACCTAGTAATAAAAATGGTTTTATATCTCTACAAACTTACGTGTTATTTTTCCAACTTTCGAAATGTTTGTTGTGTTTGAGTTGTCGTGATATTTTATTGTATTTACTGTTGACATATATGATTTCACCTCAATTGGGTTAATTACAAGACTTGCATGACATCGTTTAAGTTGGTAAATTGTACAGCTAGTATTATTAAATGCATTCAGCTGCAAATAAGTTGCAATACCTCCTGGTATGTCAACGCATACCTTGATTCGTAGTTTCAAAATGCGTTAGGTCCGACGGATTTATCCGTCGATAGGAGACGGCTCGAGCCGCGCTGGCGGGCTTGGCGGGCTCGGCACGGCGCCGGGAAATCGCCACCCGCCCGGAACGCGCATTCTTCTCCACTCCGGAATACCAATGCCATATTATTATGTGTGATCTCCTTCACTACTATGCAGTATACATCTATTCCCTAGACGCCATTTACATCTTATTCCATTCTTATAAACGCAGGTCACGTCCTAGCTAGTGATGTAGAATGAAAAAAAAAACAATTTGTGTTTTTTTTTACTTTTTTGGAAAAAAAACATTAAAAAAAACCTAGTATCGTTTTCTTTTTTCTAAATGTGTTTTTTTTTGCCATAAATTCAGTTCAATTATCTAAAAATCGTATTATAAATTAACTTATTTATTTATAAACATACCTACTACTTAAAACAACTTCCAACAACAAAGTACCTACAACTCAATTACTTTTTTTTAATGTATTCTTCATCTTCCCTTTGAGTGCCTACACTAGTCTTGTGAGTGTCGGAATTTTCACTTGTACTTAAATCTTGGTACTATTCAACCGGAAAAGTACAGAATAGGTTAAAGAATAAACCTAAAATTATAGGTATTATGTATGTACTGTTAAGAATTAATCTTTAACGGTAACTGCCTTAACAGTTTTGGTTATTTCATACTCTTGAAAAAAAAACATGATCTAGAAAAAAAACAGTTTTTTTTTCAGGTTTTATTTCAACGTTTTTACCACACCAGAAAAAAAAACGGTTTTTTTGCAACTAGTCACGTCTTAGCTCGAATTACCAATTCAATAGTAATTTCGTCTTCTTTTTTCTTTTTGCTTCTCGCCATTTTTTTCTTTGTACTTCTGCTTCTTTTGGTGACAATTCACTAACTTTTCTTTTTTTTAATTTCAGACGATCTAAATTTCTTTTACACATGGCAGCATATTCTTCCGGACGTTCATTTTTTAATTTCTCCCTGTATCTTCTAGATTTCTCAGCTCCAGTAAGCGGCTTTGTTTTACCTAAAAGGGTTAATTAATATTATTACAGGTTCTATTGATTTTCTTCTTCTATTGGGCATTATGAATTCTTATCCTACCTAGTTTTCGTTTTTGTAGTTGAACCCCAATAAATTGCCGATATTTTTTTAAGGATAAATAAATAAATAAATATCCCTGGACATTATTCCACACAGCGCCATCTAGCCCCAAAGTAAGCTAATTAAAGCTTGTGTTATGGGATACTAGACAACGGATAAACATACTTAAATACATTTTCTTTTGTAAATACATACTTATTATACATAGGAGACACCCAGACCAGTACAAACAGACATGTTCATGCACACAAATGTTTGTACTGTGCGGGGATCGAACCCGCGACCTCTGGTGTAGTAGCCAACTTCTTAACCATTACACCAAGTCGGTCGTCAATGATAAACAATGATAAATTTTACTTTGTGATGAATTTACACCCTATTTTAGTGATAATAATTTAAAACAATTAACAGTCGTTTCTGATATAATACAACGATTCTTAAACACATTGTACCTACATGTGTGTTAGGCGAAATCAAGCGTCCTGTCGCTCCTGGAGCGTGTGTTCGACTTGTTATGAAACACAAAAACAAAAGCTCATTAAATAGTTAATTATCAGCATTATCAGCAGTTATCAGTCTTAAATTAATTAACGATTACTATAAATGTTGTGAAGAGAGATGGTGAGAATGGATGGATGGATGACGGATGGATGGATGGCCAGATTGAATAAATTAACAAAATTAAAATCACTTTATTATTTTATATAAATAAAAAAGGAAATTAAATTTAACAATAACAATTATTGTAACTACATTATATTATTGTATAAGTTTTAGAAGAATACGCAATTATTTCTTTACTTTTTAGTGCTTTGTTTTAGAATAGTTTTTTTGAAGTTGGTTTTTTTTTGTTATTTTTTTTGTTTATTTCTTGATTTTCAGTGAATAGTTCTTATTTATTTTATACATCGAAAAAGTATCGTCCAATTGCTTCTAAGAATTGAAGAGTTCCGTTACTTTTTCAAGGATCCCATAATCAGAACCTAACCAAACTCTCATCAGACTACCCTTAAAGTATATCCTTTCCAATAAAAAAGTAGCATCGAAATCGGTTAGCGTGCTAATGAGTTATTCGTCCATTTGTCGCGCATTTGGTTTATCTAGATTTAAGACTTATATGGATTTCCCATGGATGCCACTGTCAGGACTAGACCAAATTAAAATAGAACCATTCGGGAAGCACCAGCTTTCGAATAAAAAAAAATGATCAAAATCGGTTCACCCAGTCGAAAGTTATGAGGTAACAAACATAAAATAAAAATAAAAAATAAAAACATACAGTCGAATTGAGAACCTCCTCCTTTTTTTGAAGTCGGTTGAAAATAAAGTAAGTTAAGTGAGTACCTACCTACTTGAAGATTAGGTAAGAATAAAAGCAAGTTGTCGATGCAATAATGAATATTCAAAGAAAACTCTCAATTACTTTGAAAACCGAAAAATATTTTAGGGCAAAGCCAATAAAGCACAATTTTAGAACCGTTTTATTAGGTTTCACGTTCATATTTCGATACCTATTTGATCGTACCTACTTACCATCCAATCATCTGAGCCATCTAGCTCCTCAAATAAAGGGTGTAAAAAGTCCCTTAACGAAGCGGAGACCCACAAATTCTGCACATCATCAGGACCATTTTTTCTTTCTAGACCATATCTGGGAACTCAATAATTACCAAGTTATTGAAGTCAAAAAATATCTCAAGATTTTGATCAAAACAAACTCTAATCATTATTACTTAATTTTTGTCCTAAGAAACATCATCAAAATTTCAAGTATTACCTAACAAAAAATTGCTTCTAAACGATCAACTCGCAATGTACATTGTGCGCACCCCTTGATTATGCGTAACAGTCACGCACAAAAGCGCAGAGGAGCGGTTTGTAGCACGCGTTACATTGCGTTGTCCGTTTTTAGGATGCAATGAACTCAGTGGACCGAAGGACTAGGAGACTCATAGGCGACGATGCGCTCGTTGGAACCGAACTTCAGAGTTTGGAGCATCGGCGTAAAGTCGCCTGTCTATCGGTTTTCTATAAGGTGTATTTTGGAGAGTGTGCGCAGGAACTACACAACCTGATACCACCGTCTACGTTCTACCACCGGACCACTAGACGCCGGGAGGGCTTCCACCCCCATGTGGTTGACTTTCCGAAAGTCCGTACCCAACGGTTTGCTGCGTCTTTTCTGGTACGCACCGCTAGGGAGTGGAACGCTCTCCCTGCGTCTGTGTTTCCGGATACATACAACCTCGGTGTCTTCAAGGCCAGAGTGAATAGGCATTTTCTGGGTAAGCGTGTACCACCATCGGCCTCCTCATCGCTTACCACCAGGCGAGACTGAGGCCAAACGCAAACCCATTTAAAAAGAAAAAAAAAAGTTTAAAATTGACACCTAAATAAAAATTTCGTTTACCATCAATTTTTTTTTACTGTGACTAGATTTAATGGTCTGAGTGCGTAGACGCCGGCTTCGTTAATGGTCTTTTTACACCTTAACTATTCAAAATAGTAAGAATACAACATTTTTAAATTTAAAAAATTATTAAAAAAATAATAATTCAGGTAAGTTTCCGGTTAGTTTAAATTTTCGATTTTAATGTTACTATTTATTTTTGATAGAAATTATGTAAAAGATATATTAATGAAACTTTAAACTGATAAACTAAACATTTATAAATTGAAAGGGTATTTACTAAACCGCTCACATACACAGAAACTTTTGGAAATAAAATATTTTCTGACGCCTGCAGATTTGATGGGCTTCAACGTTGAAGCCAGAGAAGCCCAGTTTTTGCCGATTGTATTAGAACCCAACGTGGCAGGTGGTGAGTTATCGATGTTCTTCCTCACTGGAGAGTTAGTCGGAAAAGAAGAGGTCAAGTTACCTCTTTGGATAATGAACGCGGGTTTGCAGCGCTAATCAGATGTGTGATGTCAGGGTGTCGGTAACTTAATGGGTAACCAGTGTCCGTACAAGAAGGGTTGCCAATTCAAAGCCTGCCTGTTAGTTTGAACATTTTTTTTGTATTACTATACTTGAAACTCAAACACAGGGGTAAAAAATAATATTGACGTGTGGTCCAAACATACACGTCAATATTATTTTTTTAGCTTCCTATTTAGGGTATCCAAAAATAATATTTTGAAAATTTCTGTGAGCAGTCACTTTTTCGGTCACATGGGCGCGATCTTTTGAGGAAAATGCCTGACTTTTTTTCACTATTAGATATTAAAATAAACTGAGTGTGAGATGTGTGAATAGAAAGAAAGAAAGAAAGAAAAATAATTTATTAACCCAACGTAAACAAACACAAACAATTATACAGTAAACAAGTACGAGATACAGCGGTTTTTACAAAATGTATAATGGGCTTAACAGGCCACTGCCTCAGTGCCTCAGCATGTGTCTCTGCAGCAGAAAATTGCAGAGACGCTGGTATTCTCGCAGGGACTGTCGAGTATTCGTCATGAGCTTAATGTGTATGTGTGTGTGTGTGCAATAGAAAGTGGAAAACTGACTTATTTGCCTAAGTAAGTGTTATAGTAACATAATTTGTCGCGTGCAAGTGAAGTGTGCCTTAAGCTAAAAAAATCTTTGGTATGACAGCTATACTGTCACACTGACAGATTATTGCCGCACTACCATTAACCACTAATGTTGCCACCTAAAACGCAGATGTGCCGAATTATTATCATAATCTAAACCTGAACATACAAAAAGAAAATTAAAAGCAGAGTCACAACAGGAAACGCGAGAAAATTAAAACTAATAATGCCTAGTGGCTCCTACTATGATTACTTACGTATCGCGGATGAACTGCAGGTAAGTAAGCTAAATACGCTCACTGCGCCGGTCCTGGCCAGCGATTTCCTCTGATGACAGGAGTAATACGCACGCGTAATCTATTTCAAGTTATTACTATAGTAGGTATAACATTTATGCGTCGTTCGTACTTTACTTGATGTGAACATATTTCCCTACAGCAACTTCCACGAACGTTGGCGGGTCATGGTTATGATTGAGGTCACAAGACAGCACTGTACCCTCACTGTCTACTTTCAGGCGAGCCTTGCAGTACCCCCTTTTCCTTTTAGAACAGCACAGGTACTGCTTGCCGCACGAGTACGAAAACGAGTAGTTACGATACAGTATCATCTTCCTATTGTCCTCTAGGATAATTGTTTGAATTTTGTTATCTGAAAATCAAAAAATATGGTAAATAAAACAATGATAAATTTTGACATCATTGATCTGGCCACCAAAGACTAACTTGATTCGAAACATAACATAAGCTCACGACCATATCCAAACGGATTCAGAGGCCGGTTGACTGTTACATGATTCGAAAGGTTTATATTTTTAAGGAGGGCAATAAATGTCTCTCTTTCAACACAGTTTATTGAAAAACACAAAAAGTTATTTCACTGTACCATATAAAGTACCTACGAAACATTAATTCATAATTATAAGAATAGTTCCATGATAATACCAGTTTGCGGCTCTCCGTGAAGGAGTGATTTATCTATTTATCGAGTCGATCAATTAGCTCTCCCAGAACCCAAAATGAAAATCTTTAAATCAGGACCTTACTGTAGGTCTATAACCATTTATAATAAAATTCCTCTAATAATCATACAAGAAAACAGTTTTCAATCATTTAAAAAGAAATTTAAGAACTTTCTAACAAAATAAAGCTTTCTAATCCATCGCAGAAACAATAATAATAAGTAGTGGATAAGTACTCACAGGAATGGCAGATCTTAGCTGATGATAGGGATCACTGGAGGGATTTGGGGGAGGCCTTTGCTCAGCAGTGAAACAATACAGGCTAAGTTAAAAAAAAAACAATCACAGTATCCTTATAAATAAATAAATAATACACTGACAACACAACACAACAACAACACAATTAGGTCATTGTAACATGTGTATGTCATCCATGTTTACAACCAGTCTTGCTGTTTATATAACAATTTAATTAATGTAATTATTACATGAAAAAAAATTGTATGTTAATTGTAAAACTAATACTTAATTGTACGTTTACATTATAGTGCCCTGCAGGGTTCATGTGCGCTCTGAAATAATATTAACATCCCATAGGTCATACCACTTTATATATTAAATAAATGAATATGTGATTTAGTCTTCACCGTAACTCTAAATTATTTCTGCAATATTAAATGAGTCACACTCAGAAATAAAGTCATAATATCAACCTTAGCTAAATACAAATCAAACGTTAGCTGAATATTGGTCTAATGGATGATGAATGGGCCTCTTGGTAGGTTGTACCCTATGTAGATTTACGGTATCTTAACATATTTCCCATTTGACAATCGGTGGAACACAGGGGGTTTGTGATTGTGATCAGTCACAGCAAACACCACATTCTCATGGTCGTCTACCCTCAGACGTGCCTTGCACTTCCTACTCGACCTCCTTGGACAACACAGGTAACCCCTGGTTTCATTGTAGAAGCAGTAGGGATACTCCTTGTAAACTAACACCGTTTTATTTCCTCGAAGTTCTAGTTTGCTTAATTTACCGTAACCTGCAACATTGATACAATTGAAATCCAGACAACAAATAAATATTCAGCGCCATTTTTTAATGATTACAATCAATAGATATGTGTTTATATATAGGTACTCATAAAAATCAACAACTTTTAAGTAGAAACATAATTAAGTAATTTTAAGTGTTTAATATCAATAATATCTCATAACCACCAGAGTGGCCACTGTGGCCAACCACCAAAAGGTATATTTTTTGTAGCATATTCCCATATGCATTTTCTCAGGGTAAATGTTTATTTTTAAAAGTATAAACATACCAGTCAGTTAGGGATCAGGGTGTAAATAAATTGGCATTTCTAGCTGGCTGGTCAAGCAGAGATAGTTTTCTGAACGTATAAAGTAAACTCAATGCCCAAATAGATGAATAGTTTAGTTTAAGAAAGTGTTATAATAAAATTATTTGAGATTACCTTTGTCTAAAATACATAAATCTTGTAATACTAAGCTGTAATGTTTTATTTGATGTGCAATAAAGAATATTTATCTTATCTTATAAAGAAGCCCGTTCTTTGAAACTTGGTGTAGAGCGTCACTAGCAGTATGTCATTAGTATCAGTAGTGATGCTGTTCCTAAAATATAGCTTATTTAGTATTTGTTTATTTATTAAAAATAAACTAAAAATGTTTGCCTAGTGCACATAAATCTTTAAGAATAGAATTTATCAATTGTTTCGTAACCCAAAAAGTTTAAGGAACCGCTAATACACAAATTTCTAACTAAGCTTAATATATCTTCCGTCGGCAAACTGATGGTAGCTAGGTGGGTCGTGGTTATGGTTCGTGTCAGCGAAGATCACATTCTCAGACGCGTCGAGTCTCAGTCTAGCCGTGCATTTCGGCTTGCTCCATCTCTTCGAACAGGTCAAATATCTCTTGGCTCCGTCGGAGGAATACGAGTAGTTCTTGTAAATAATACCTTTTTTGTTGTTTGTGAGTAATATTGTCTTTATTTTTTCACGATCTGTAAAATAAAGTGAAATACATTTTATACAAGAAAAGGCCCAGAAAAAGGTGGATTTATAAATGGATATATCATGAAGCGGACTGGGCGAACCTGGCACAAAAGGGAAACCTTTGGAATATATTGGAAGAGACAATTTTTTAAGCAGAGAGACATAAAGCAGTCAAAACCTTTTGTTTTCAATGCAGCTTTAACATTAAATCTAAGCATGTGAAGAAGCAATCAAATCAAGGCAACCAAAATCCACAAGTGTCAATCAAAGCTGGGCAGTCCTAAAATGTGAAGCTGTTTGTTTCATTCCTATTGGCACGTGACAGCCCTGTCACGTGCCAATGCATCAAATCATCATGTCAGAGCATCAAATTGAGATGTCCTCAACTTTTGATTAGCGTTTGTGGATACGGGGGTAAAAGTCTACAGGGGCGCTGTTCCTAGAATATTGCTTCTTTAGTAGATTACTTATTTAAAGGAGGAAAAAAATATTAGAAGGTTATATAGCATAGATAGATGGTCATTGCTCATTTGATTTTTAGTATTTTGTGGAATGGAATAACATAGTTTCCTGACTGGCACTTTAAACTTTCCATATGATCTCTTAGGAAAAAAGGGATAGTTAATTATCATATAGTTAAGGAAATATGAAGACAGAATCGAAAATTTACAAAAAAAATATCGGGAAGGGATTTTTAATTGTTCCGTTAAAAAGTTTGTGAATCGCTAAACACAGAACTTTTAACTAAACTTAACATATCTTCCGTCGGAAGCTCGATAGTAAATAGGTGGATCGTGGTTATGGTTGGTGTCAGCGAAGGTCACATTCTCAGACGCATCAATTCTCAGTCTGGCCGTGCATCGCGGCTTGCTCCAGCATCGCCTCGAACAAGTGAAATATATTTTGCCTGCGTCGTCGAAATAATACGAATAGTTTTTGTAAATGACAATTTTTTTGTTGTTTGTGAGTGTTATTGTCTGTATTTTTCGCCCACCTGTGAAATAAAAACCGCATACTTTTAAAGCAACACAAAGAAGAAGATTATAATGGTGATTTTCGCCGCAGCGTATTGAAAAACACAGCACAGTTAAAAATAGTTTAATCAAACAGATTAAATCAGACATCAAATATTAAAAATATGACGATATATGAAGTGTCAGAACTATAATCTTATAGATAAAGACAAGTTTTAATTTCCTGTACTGGCATTACGCAAGCCGGTACTATGCGTACTTACTTACGTTATTAATTTAAAAAAAAAACTTTTTACAATAATCTGTCTGTTTTTAAATAGGTAGGTACTGTTACAACACGGGTATGAAAAAAATGAAATAAAGTTTTGCCTGGGCTAGGGATCGACTTCATGACCTCTGGATTTCAGCAACATCTAGCTTAGGGAGGGATTTTCGCTGTATATGCCTAGCAAATGCTTATTTATGAAACATTTTTCTCTGCCTACTCTTTCTTTTTCTTTGCCTCCAACCTTCCCTTAATTTTACTACTTCTTCTAGATTAAGTTCAGTGATTAGTCTAGAAGCATTATTTTTTTTAGATTTATTTCTTTCTAAATTACTTTTTATCTGCCTTGCATATTCTTCGGGGCGGTTCTGTTTTAACCTTTCTCTGTATCTTCTTGATCTTTCGGCGCCACTGAGACGTGTTTTTGTTTTGCAAAGCTGGAACTGTCGTTTTGTTAGTTTATCTAAAACATATTGAATTTTACAAAAATCATTTAAGGTAAGGATCAAGGCACAGATCACATCAATAGAAAAATGAAAATTTTTAGAATCCTAAATGCGTGCCTGTCATGTGACAGTCAATTATATTGCCAGAGCCACCTCTTTCGATATAGATTTATTTATTTATTTATTTATTCTTCATTGCACAAAATTAAGAGTAAAATAGTAAACCTTTGGCATTAAGAGGACTTAATGCCAAATGCATTCTTTACCAGTCAACCACTCGATCAAACTAATAAATTGAGCAAGGTGCACGAGATTTAATTAAATACATTCCTTTAAAACAACAACAAATGCAAATTATGATTAAAAACCAAAACAACAAAAAAAAAATACCTACACAAATATAAATATGAATATACAAACATCAATAGAAGACATATAAATAAATAAACATACATAAATAGAAGACATATGCATTAATATAGAAAAAACATACTCCAAATAAAAATACATATCAAATCAAATCAAATCAAATCAATAATTTATTTGCAAGAATACAGAGTTACAAATAAGGTCTTAATATAATGGTATGACATAAGTATTCAGTCTGCAAGCAGACGTGCAAATATTAAATTAAATTATATTATATGAAATTTAAAATTCAATGAAATTAATTATTCAAAGTCAATTATTAAACTATACTATAAAATTCTAATTATTAAAAAAATACGAATCATTTTTTACACTTATTGCAGAAGTCAGTATATTCTTTAATGCTTTTAATGTCATAAAAGCAATTTATTAGGAGCCAGTCACTTAATTTGTTTTTAAATTTGTTACCTTCGAGTAGTTTCAGGTCATCAGGAAGTAAATTATACATGGTTAAGCACATATTAAAAACATTTTTGTCATAAATATACTTTCGGACAGGGGGTTGATAGAGTAAGTTCATGAACCTTTCTCTGTTTTGTCTGGTGTAGACCGCATCACGTTTAGTAAAGTAGTTTGGATAGGTTTTCACGAACAGACATAGGTCTCTTAAGTAGATACAAGGCAGAGGCAGAACATTGCATGCTCTGAAAAGGGGTCTGCATGAATCGAGGAACCATGCCTTGTTTATTACCCTCACGCAACGCTTCTGCGTGAGGGTAATAACCTTAAAAACTCTCTCCATTTAGACTGAGTTACCCCATATGATAATCCCGTAGCTGATAAGGGATGACGCACAGCCGTGGTATGCCATCAAAGCGGCTTCTCTGGAGACTGTTTGTCTGATTCTTTTCAGTGCAAAAGCGTAGCGCTCAAGTTTCTAACATAACTCGTCAACATGAGTTTTCTAATTTAAGTGTCTATCCATGTATATTCCCAAAATTTTTACATTTTCTACCTCTTCAACGTTTTTATCATTATGAATTATATTAATTGGAATTGAAATTGTATTGTAGGAGTTAAACTGAACAATTTTGGTTTTAGCTATGTTTAGGTTTAAATTGTTAACTTCCATCCAGTGGGTGACTTCAGATAGGGCTCTATTTATAGACTCTTGAGTCTTTTCTCTATCACACCTCACCACTATTGTAGTGTCATCAGCAAAAAGAATACACTTTTGAGAAGTGGCTATTGGGAGGTCATTGATGTAAATCAAAAAAGTAGGAGACCGATTATGCTGCCTTGAGGGACGCCAGTGTTACTCAAAAGGGGTGTGGAGCGAAATATTCGTTTCATGAGGACCTTATTATTGCGCGTAGTGATTTTTGAGACCTCAGTGCACTGTTCCCTATTTCTAAGGTAATTCGACAGCCAATTATTTGCATTACCTCTGACACCGTAGAAATTCCAATTTGCAAAGAAGTTTCGAGTGGTTTACGAAATCGAAAGCCTTGCTCATGTCTAAGAAAAGTGATACTACAGGTCGTCCATCATTTATACTGTCTGTGATCAGCTTTACTAGGTTAAAGCAAGCAAGAGTTGTTGAGCTTCCTTTACGAAAACCGTACTGTTGGTCATTTAGTATGCCATGTTTTGTCAGGAAGTCCTGCAGTCTAACGAGCATAGCTTCGGCAGTATGGGAATATTAGTGATAGGACGATAGTTGTTTGTGTCAGATTTATCTCCTTTTTTGAACAAGGGCTTCACAATCACCTTTTTTAGTTGACAAGGGAAAGTTCCTTCCGCAATCGACAAGTTTATAATATGCGCTAGGGGGTGACATATCCACAATGCAATTGACTTTACGGCACCAGTCGTGATATCGTCATATCCACTGCTCTTTTTGTTTTTGAGAGACATAACAATGTTGTATATCTCCGTTGCATCCACTGGACGTAAAGATATGGTATCAGGGTTCTTATTGCCATGAAATGACAGAAAACTGTTATTATTTGATGTCAAAGAGGTGTACTTATTGCGAATGTCTCCGTTTTTGCTTTCAGTTAAAATAATTATTAAAAGTCTCGCAAATGTCAATTGGATTACTAAATGTCATATTATTAAAATTAATTGTTTCTATGTCAGTTTTACCTACACAATTTCCGGATGTAGTCGAAGAAATTGTTTTCCTTTATTGATAGCTTTAGAGGAATGTTTTTCTTTACGAATATCTTTAGAAGTAGTCAGTTTGTGAGAGACGCGAACACATTTTTTAAAGACATTATTGTATTTGACATACTTTCTCCTTTTCAAGCACTTATCCCTGCCTGAATTGCTGTAAGCCATGTAAAGCGACCGTTTAACCTTACTGGATTTTCTTAAACCCTTCGTCAACCATTTCAAATTAGATGGCCTGTTGTTTACTCTAACCTTCAAAATCGGAAAACATAAGTTAAAGAGAAGACAAATCAAATCATAAAATATCTTAAACGCTTTTGCCAGCACTTTGGACTCATATACATCAGCAAAGGAAAGCGACGAGACGCTGTCACAAAATGTATTCATGTTAGCGTTGCAAAAGTCGCGTCTAAACTCAAACCAAGTCTTCAATGCTCTTTGATTGTTTGTCTTAATAGTTGATGTTTGTGCTGTTTCATGGTCTGAGAGACCTAGGACATGTATATCAGTCTTAACGTTTCTTATGTTGCTAGCAGGTTGCTATTTGGTCCAAGCAGGCATTAATCCGTGTTGAATTTCTAATATGGGCTTGGAAATTATAATTAGCTAGTATATGCCTTAGTTATCTTGTTATAAGATAATTTTTTGGAATATCTATATTCCAGTCTCCGCAAATCACGATTTTCTTTTTCTTAAACTCATCAGTAGCGAAGTTTAGCAACTTATCAAGTTTGTGCAAAAACAAGCCAACCATTAATTTTTTATGGTCCGGTATTCTGTAGACGCAAAAAATTACTAAGTTTAGCCCAAGCACTTCTGTACCACAACACTCAAAACAATAACTAGCGGCCAGATGCGATGGGACCTTAAGTGGCTTAGTATGTAAGTTTTTTTTGGCAAGAATACATGTTCCTCCTCTGCACTTGTTTCTACAAAATGTTGAGGCCAAATTGAAGTTATTTAATTTAATATTACGTTCCGTGTTTTCGGTAACAAAGGTCTCGCAAAAACAAAGTAAATCAACCTCCCTTCCATTTGATGCTAATTCTGTCAAAGCTAATTCTATATTATCAATTTTATTACAAAGTCCGGCTATATTCTGACGACACGATTGGCGCAGTGCGCTGTAGCACGGTTTCTCGCCCTGGTTTCCGTAGTGTTCCGGGTTCGATTCCCGGTCGGGTCAATTCAGGAAACGATATTTTCTGAATTGACTCGGGTCTGGGTGTGCTGGGAGACGCCCCTGGCTTATTTCCTTGTGTGGTACCTCGTAACACAGGGATATTAATCCCTACTTCGAGACCATTACAAGAGGTGTGTTGTCTGGCGCATATTTATTTATTTATTTATTCTGATGTAAAATTGTCAACTCTCCTTCATTGTCATTTAACTTTTTGCACTGTGGTTTGGTTTGCATTGAATCCTCTGGCAAGGTATCATTAGGAACGAAAACATTTCGCAGTGTTTGGAACTTTACTGTTTTGACCATATAAATATTTTCCAAACTGATGCTTGTAATTTTTTACTACGGTTGGTAAATTATGTTCAATGATATCCAATTCTAATTTTATTGAGAAGGTAGTCAAGTCTACTTGACATGGCTCTTTAGAAAATATAGTTGTGTACAGATCCTTGAATTTGATAAATTTGCAGTTAGCATAATTTTTAAGAAGCATCTTAATTTCGTAATTTATTTCATTTACATTTAAAAAATTGCTTTTGGATACATTTAAAACTAGCACATGACAATCTTTTAGATAAGCTAGTGTATTGCAGAGATTTTCAATTAACGAATAGGGATTTCTGTCGTTATCACCAACGGATATGATTACAATATCGTCCTTCGACATTGTTTTTGTTTGTATATCACACAAGACTTCACTAGACTTCCTTCACATAAGCCAACAAACCAACAATCAGCAACAAAAAAAATAAAAATATATAAGCTAAATACGAGTATAAACCCCACAGAATGACTCCTCAATAACACTGAACCACATTCACCTCACAGTGTCGCAAGGACCCATTCTTAATGCGTGACCAGCGTCCCGTCATGCTTTCGAACAGCCACTTTAAAGCTGTATTTACTAATCGATTTTCTTACTGGAACTGGAAGTTTTTCCAAAGACGAATCGCAGATACAGCGAAAGAACTAGACATGAAACCGAAAGTATGAGAGGATGTCAGTGGTCAGTACTTACAGTATGTCATCGCGTCAGTTAAACCGCAAAATTAGCGTACAAATGCTCTACGCGGCTGTTGACAACCAACTGCCAAATGAGTCATTGAATACACAAAGATAGAACCTGATCAGGTCGAATTTTTCTAGTTTCTATATTTGTGTAGAAAATAGAGCATTGTTTTTTTTTATATATTGCCCGTCAACATGATCTCACTCCACCTGATGGAAAGCGGTCGTGAGGTCCAGATATGAGGTTGACAAGCCCAGTCATTCAAACGAATCACTGGGCTGGCCATCCTCACCTTAAAGGCCTGCAGAAATGCCCTTTCACGCCCCGCTTGAAGAACCTGGGACTATACGAGGAAGGAAATACATGTGCTGAAAGAGCGTTCCACGTCTGGATGGTACGACAAAGAAACGAGTCAGCGAACCTTTTAGTTCGGGCCAACAAATGTTGAATTGTGTGTGGGTGACGCCGTAGTCCAGCAAGCGTGGTACGTGAGTGGAAAGGTGAGGGTGGGATAAGCTGGAATAACTCGTCAGAGCATTCCCCATTGTAGAAGCGATAGAGAACACTTAGCCTGGCAATGTATCTACGCAATTGGAGAGGCTCAAGGGTCAAAGTTGCCTCTGGGTTTCCAATAGTACGGATAGCACGCCGCTGCAACCTGTCAAGAGCTTCGAGTAGGTACTTGGCGGAACCGTCCCAGAGATGAGAGCAGTGTTC
The DNA here is from genome assembly GCA_947369235.1 of Udea olivalis. Lineage (NCBI taxonomy): Eukaryota > Metazoa > Arthropoda > Insecta > Lepidoptera > Crambidae > Udea > Udea olivalis. Next base: position 4,397,066 of record OX376349.1, on the reverse strand, counting down.
TACCCACGAGCGAACTTGTGTCTTACACAAGAGACAGAGCTGCTCAGGCGTGAAGAATCGTCTCACTCTGTTCAGGACTCCGAGTTTACGAGATGCAGTTCTAATGACGATCTCAATGTAGTCCCGCTGGTTTAGGTTGCTACGAACATCCATGCCAAGGATGTTTAGGCTAACCTTAATCGGTAGCGGGGTGCTCTGAAGGGTGTTTAATGCTAAAATAAAAATTCACTTAAGTCATTGAATACCAGCGGCTGGGAGATAGTTATCGCGCGCAAGTACATGACCTTGAGTGTATCTAGTACATACGGGTCACAAATCAGACATGCGCGGCGCTCTGACAGATAGCCCGCTTAGAACAACACGCCATTTTTGACACACGCACACAGAGACGTAAGTTTACAGGCGAAGTCAGTGAGTTTCAGTGTCGCGGCCAGTCGCACTGTCAAATACATTGAGATTTTGTTTGTACGTAGTCAGATACGTACATTATAGTTCAATCGTCAAAAATAGTTTCGCGCAGATATTTCTGTTGCAGTGTATTCATACAGCCATGAACACCACACGAAATTGTGATTATACATTTTTTAAGTTACCAAAAGATGTTGAAAGGTAAGTAAAACTCAGATAAGATAATATTAGATGTGTACGACAAAAAAACAAAATCTTTTATCAGAATACAGTCCGATTTTCAAAAAACACATATAGGTGTCCCACAGGGTAGCGTATTGGGGCCGTTATTGTTTTTGGTTTATGTTAATGAACTTCCGTTAGTTGTTGAACACGCATGTGTTATGTTTGCTGATGACGCTACAATATTTATATCTCAAAAAAAAACAAAATGATAACAATTTTGCTGATGAGGTTCATAAGACACTTAATACAATGATTACTTGGCTGCAATCAATAAATTTAAAAGTTAATTTAGAAAAGACGAAAATGATTGAATTTAGGAATTATAAAAAAGAACCCCTACCGTTAGATATTAATATTGACAGTAAAAATATTGAAACTGTATCTGATATAAGGTTCTTAGGTGTGAACATAGACACTCATTTAAATTGGAAGTCCCATATTGATAAAATAAATAAAAAAATTTGCTCCTATTGTTACGCCTTAGCGATTTTGCGCAATGTAGCTTCGGTAGATGTTGCTAAAAATGCCTATTATGGTTATGTTTACCCTTTTCTAACATATGGCGTAATATTCTGGGGAAACTCCGTAAATGTTCAGAGTACTTTTGTATTACAAAAAAGATGCCTTCGAGCAATATTTAATATAGATAAATTTGAGACTTTGAGAAATGTATTCAGAAATTTGAAATTCTTGACCTTGACATGTATCTATATATTAGAGATTTGTGTTTTTATAAAAAATCACAGTGAACATTTTTGTGTGAAAAGTAATACAAGAGGGAATATCCGGTCTCAATATGCCCATAATTTATGTGTTGTTAAGTCTTCAAGCTACATCAGTAAAAAGAGCACTATAACAACAGGAATACGGATTTTCAATAGCTTACCACTGGAAATTAAATCACTGGAAAATCCCCAGTTCAAGATGCAGCTTAAGGACTGGTTATTTTTGAAGTGTTTTTATACGCTGGACGAATACTTTAATAATTGATGGCTAACTTTACTATTGACGCAATTTAGTATTAAAACGTTAAATAATTATCTATAATTTTAATCCAATTTTTAGATATTATCAATTAATAGTTGTTTTTGACTCATTTTACCAAACTCTACGTTTTTTTTGTATTATTGTATGCCCGAAATGGGTAAACTGTTGAAACATGTACCTATTTGTATTTTATACCAACCATTGTACACAGTTTGAGACAATAAACGATTATCTTATCTTATCTTATCTTATCTTAACGTTTGCAAGTTAATAGTACTATGTACGAGTATTATAAGTATATAGGTAGGTAAACCATTATATTTCGTAACACATTCAAATCCAGTAAAAACGGGCTATTACTTCTTCCGTAACTTATCTTATCATGCATTGGTAAAACACCAGTTTTTTGGTATATTATTTTATCGGCGCACGCGCGGCTGCTGCATCCGCGCCGCGCCGCCGACAGGTGACCGCCAAAGCGGTAGCTCATGGTGTTATCTACAGCCTACTAGGTAGGTAGGTAGGGCTGTATGATCAAGGCCATTAGGCTAACAGGTAGCACCTGGACCCCGGTAAATGACTTCTTAAAATATTCAGCCTAAATTGTACAAATTGTTTAAATTGTTGAACATTTCTGTTATTGTTTTTTAGTACAATAAAGTATATGTATCTATCTATCTATAATACTTTTATACGTATTCACCCATCTTAACTCCTTTTAATCTAATTTGTATATTTTTGGTTTTCTCGAACTAGGTGTTTTTTCACTTGATGTATTTTATTTTTGGCGCTATCTGTCAAATCGCGCTTATCAGGCGAATATAGTAGCGAGTAGCAATCCTAGGCGATCAGGCAAGTTGATAGAAAAAGGCGAGAGCGGTCCTTCTGTAAACTCTTTATTTTGTGTACGGGTGTACAGCGAAAACAATGGCGCTACGTACACCCGGGTGTCCTTGAAACACACGACGGGTGGATACGCATCAGCGCATTCGCACACGCGCGCTCTAACATTGCCCCGCAGGCTTACAAGTACAACGGCGTATACCAGGTGTTCTTACCTTAAAGAAAATCAGATGGCATGCTCAGGAGGCGATGAAGTATCATACGGGTTAAATTATATTTCACTGATGAAGTGCTCCTTATGATGGTTTTCAATGCACAGAAACCGCATATTTCGTGCGTGTGCTCGTATGCTGGTGTTGACACTCTTCAAGATTTTTTTAAATATTATTTGTTACTAATATAGCCTGTAATTATATGTCTTCTAACCAAATGGACTTGCTTTGTCCGAAATGAAACAATTAATTAAATTAATAAAAAATACAATATTCATTAGGTAGCATGTTAGATGGTTGTCGCGTTACCTTGCCAAACTTGCCATTGGCCCATGGGCGCAAGTGCACAATAACAATGTCTGATAATTGATTGTAACAATAACCTAAAACAAACAACTCTTCCACAATAATTTTTTATTCATATCGGAAAAATCAAACATTAAATTTTGGATTCACGTCCAAAGCTATTGGCAAAATCAAAATACAGAAGAACCACGTGACGATGGTGACCAGTGCGATTATAGAAAGTAGCTAAATAGAAATAGCATCATTTTATGAGGTTAAATGTGAATCAAAAAGTCACCCTGAAGTATGTTCCATTGCGAGCCCGCTGGTACCTCGTAGCTTGGTGAGTGTGGTTGGTGTCGGCGAAGATCACGTTCTCAAACTTATCAATCTTAAGTCGAGCTTTACACTTCCTGCTTACCCTCATCGAACATGTCAAATAAACCCTGCCTGGCCCATTAAATGAGAATGGGTAGTTTTCGTACATTATTATTTCTTTATTGTGCGATAGAAGTAATTTTCTGATTTTGCCGAAACCTGAAACGATAACAGCAGTTTTATCAATACTAAAGTTGATAATAAATGACGAAAATCATGCACATATACACACATTGGTAAATCGGTTCAGTGGAAAAATGCAGGTAAATGAGGCATAGTGATTCCAAACATCTTGATTCATATGGTCAACTTTCCGAAAAGGACAAGTTTTCAAATGAGCATTTAATTTCGTTCTGAGGTTATTGATATTAATTTAAGGCCTCCTACAATTAAATTTAAAACGTAATCGTTTAGATAAAAGCCTTTACAATATTTTTCAATTAAATTGTAATGTAAAAAATAATGTTTTAAAAAAGTTGTACTTTTGGGAAGTTGACCAAATGAACCTAAAGCATTCCAAAAACACGACATGACAAATCTCAAATTTAACTACGTATGACCTTACTTTCGTCGTGAGTACTACTAGCTTATCCCTAGTTTACCTAGTATTTTGTATTATTGAAATTTCAACCGAATAAAAAAAACCTCAGCCTATTCCATTTAAGTAGCCATGGCGGTTCTAGATGTATTTTAAGTGTCAAAATAAATTCATTTTTATTTCTAAAGGATGATCCACCTAACGATAGCGATTAATGCGATGATAGATAGGCGAAAACTTTGCAAATGTATATTTTTTTCTAATCCAAAGGTTAAGCAAACAGTTAATAGTGAATCAAACAGTAGAGGGTGGTCCTATAACACAGATTTCGGCCCCCATGATCTTGAATGTAAAGATCAACCACCTGACAATTAGAAAGTAGCCAACGTCATCATAAAACGGTTACTTATATGTGAATCAAAAATCCACCCTAAAGTATGTTCCGTTGGGAGCCCTCCTGGGATACCTCGTAGGTTCATGGTTTTGATTTGTATCAGCAAGTGTCACGTTTCCGAAGGTATCGATTTTAAGTCGAGCCTTGCATTTCTTACTTAACCTCTTCGAACAGGTCAATAGTCTTCTTGTTACATCGTTGAATGAATACGAGTAGTTTTTGTAAATTAATGCTTTTCTGCTGTCTGGAAGGACTATTGTAAAAAGCATTTCATTATCTGCAAATGAACAAATGTTTTTGGGTAATGGACCTGGTTGATAGCGTAAAAAAACTGGTTGACAGCTGGTGCGGTGGCACTCCAAAAATGCACCCACTTGACTTTCTTATTGTGCGTGGCAGCTCTTCCGACTTCTGGGTGGTATTAAATCTCTATTATCTTAGTTAAGGCGCAGGTATTGTACATTAAAAATAACACTTCAAATCCTCATTGAATCACATTGGCCCCGCCTCTGGATGCTTCAAACAGAAAATGAGAAGTAAGAAAACTAAAATATCAAGTGGATAGTGCCCGATCTCGCACTACAGTGTGATTTTTGTAGTGATGAGATAGTGAAAAAAAAAAATATTTCGAGTCAAAAATTTTAATAAACACAAGCTAAAAATATTAATATTTAATGAATATGGACCACAACCACAATAAAATACGTATCATTGAAAAAATTAGAAATGCTTATCTTTGTAACATTTTATGCAAAGAGACTGATTACACTTGACACAGACTGTTTTAATTTTCTTAACTCTCTTTTTTGCTTCTAAGGCAGTCAATGTCACTCTAAGATTTTCGTAGCACCGTGCACAATTCCTTCTTTTTGGACCCTTTTCAAAAATGTGTTCAGTGGTTTTTAGTTTTCCAGCGTTTTCTGTAACAAAAAGTTTTATCGGATTGCACTCAAATACGTTCCCAATTCTAGAGCATTTACACGAGATGTGGCCTTACCTACCTTTTCAGTTCTCATGCTCTAAAAGTACGCCAATATAGCCCTACGAAGCGGGAATAAAGTGACCACTTTAGTCTCTAGGGAGTGGAAAAGTAATAAGTTTTTTTAATTCCTTCATGTGACATAGACAAACTCAAACAGTCCGTAAATATACTATAAATATATTATCTGTAGAGTGTGGACCATCTTCATTACGAAAATGTTGAGAGTTTTAGTTCCATGGTTTGTCCGCAAAGAAGGTGGCGCCATGTGTTTCAAATTGTTAATCTGTGACTGATTTAGAATAAAAAACTGACCGCGAAATTTTCAGATTTTTTGTCGAGTGGAAATTTGTTCGGTTTTAAATGTGTTTGTACTACTAAAAGTACAGTTTGCACCTCGATACTACACGCCAACTTAATATACTCTCGGTTTCATTGTCTCCCTCGTGGTATATTATGGCTTCGTTCAGTCCCTCGATATAAAATATACTTTATCGAACTGCACATAATATAGGTAGGGCTGGGTAGCTCAGAGTAGGACAAGGACCTTATTACAATCTCTTAAAGCTTGCTCGCATTTGTCCGTGAATTGAGCGTCCCGGCGTTTTTGTATTAAGATCTCTTATTCCCAGTCACGTGACCATTACGTCACGTGAACGCTACTTCTGCGCATCGTACTGGTATTACGAACTTTTATTCGACGTTTCCTACTGGTAACAATTTAAATTACCGGTAAGTTGTTAATCTGAGTACTTACTGAAGGAAACACTAAGCCAGCCAAGTTTGATAAACCATAGACAGCTTTGCAGATGTAGCTCGAAAAAGTAACATCGTAACACCAATAAAAAGTGAGCATTTTTAAAACCTTTTAAAAAAATTAAAACGGTCACGCTGCTACGGTGGCAAAAGATTATAACACGGCCCCAGAGTAGGGTAGGTTCAGTTCATTCACCAAAATAATTCAAGAAAATGTATCGTAATGGAATAAATGATTAAAAACCATAGCAAAAAATAATAGGTTAGGAAAAATGTTTCTTCGCATTTTTTAAGATTCAAAACATTTTTTAATATAGTTTATTTACATTTAACTAAAGTATGTAGGTGCCATTTTGATTACTTTTTGCCATCTTGTAGGTAGGGACATGATCCCATTGCTACAGGAATTTTGAGGCTTCTGATCAACAACAAGACACAGTGGTTTTGGCAGTCCTCTCGTTATGTTAACCTGACACTGCCTAAAGAAATCTGAAGAGACCAAAACAGGTGGAAATCTGAAGATGCAAGGTCAGGACGATATGGCGGATGGATCAACACCGGTTAGGCTGTTCCCAGCCAAACTCTCTTAATTTGTGCTAAGTGGCTAAAGATGTGTGAGGCCTAGCGTTATCATAACGAAAAACCACAACCTTTCTGTTGATTAATTCCGGCTGCTTTCTCTCAACTTCTTGCTTTAATCTCATCAGTTGTTCGCAGTAGAGTTCAGAATCGATGGTCCTGCCTGGTGGTAACAGCTCATAATGAATAATGCCCTTCCAATCCCACCACACACACAGCATCACCTTGTTGCGAGTTAACCGGGGTTTCGCCACAGTCTGTGAAGCCTGCCTGACCGGCCTTTGACCACTACCTTTTTCGCACGTTCTTGTCGTACGTGATCCACTTTTCATCACTAGTTATCAGCTTCTTCAAAAATGGTTCGGTTTCATTACGACGTGATAAAGAATCACGAATGAGTACTCGGTTCAATACGGTTCGGTTTTCTTTCAGTGAGCTCGTGAGGTACCCAAATATCGAGCTTTTATGTGTACCCAGTTTTTTTCAAATGCGCCAAAACTATTTTGTGGTCAATTCCCAGTTCTTCAGTTAAGTCGTAACTACTGATATGCCGATCTTGCCCCACTTTTTCAATAATGGCATCTATTTTATTCGTAATAGGGCGACCAGAGCGACGAGCATTTTTGAAATCAAAGTTTCCGGATTGAAAACGCTAAAACCAAATTTGTGCTACTCTCACAGACACTGCACTAGGTCCATAAACATCGCAAATTTTTTTCGCGGCTTGTGTTGCATTTTTACCTTTTTGTAGTAAAATTTTAGAATGTATCGAATGTCTTCATTAGATTCACTCATCTTGACAGTCAGAAAAACAAAAGAAAATCACACAATCTCCTAATTTGAATTTAGAATTATCTTCTTTAAAATATAAACTTTTAATGATACCAGAACCAGCCAGATACAAATACTCGTAGTTTAGCCAAAGAGATTTTATTACAAGTTCATACATACTATTTGCGAAAAGACTTTTTCCCCAAACTAATAGAAGTTCATAACATCTTCATTACAGATATACCGGGTTATCAAATAACTTCCGAAAACGATATGGCATACTCACTAAGTGATGTAGAATCTAAGCGAAAATTCAATTTATTTAACCAACTTTCATTTCAAGGTCACCATACAAATCACTCGAACGGTCAGTATTTTTTATATGAAAAATTAGAATTAAAGTTAATTTAAAAAATCTGATGTTAGCTTATATAGTTACTAGATTACTTACTGAGTATGACATATCGTTTTCGGAAGTTATTTGATAATCACCCGGTATATTACTTATTTCTGTTTTTTTTGTCATATTATTCTGTGTTTATTTCGTTGATGTAATGGAACGTGTTAATATTTCGAGAACCCGAGAAACAAGGAAAAGCGCAGATTTAGATTCAATTGCGTTTCATTCCTACACATTTTGTGTAATTTTAAAAGCCCAACATGAGAAGTCAATGATTATTTCAGCTGTAATTGCTACAATACTAAGGAGTATTTATTTGTATCAGTCCTACATCTTGTTCTACCTAGCAATTGGGATTTGAAGAATAATTAACATTGGATTTAATTATATTTTTTATTCTTATAGAATACACTAAGTACAAATGAGAGATTGAAAGAACCCGAGGTCTTAGGGTGCACACACGTCAGACTTTTTGTCGGACCGATAATCGGGCCGATTTTGTATTTCATATTATTTCTGACCTACTTTTTGTCGGACGTGTGCGTTGCTCCATTGCTATCAGCACGTTCTATTTTTCTCCTACAAAAAATCGGTCACCGATTATCGGACGTGGGCGAGCAGCCTTTAGTGGTCGACGGATGCCCATAATACCACTAGACGCAGTATTTTTTTTCATTATATTTATGTTCTTAAAATTTATTTTCAACATTTGGGCAAGGTAATCGATTTTGACAAATTTACCCCGAAAACAATGTTGCTTTCACTTTAATTGCATATCAGGGGGGCTAGCCAAGAGCAACACGCCACGACGATTTCTAGAGCGCCAGTGACAGCTTATGTCATCCCCATAAATTTGAACGATTTCTATTGTAGAAATCATCGTGGCATGTTGCTCTTGGCTAGCCTCCCTGTTTCATATAAGAAGACACTAAGTATAATTATAATAATTTGATGAAACAACCGTAGGTCTCAGTTGTGAACGTCTGCTGAGATTGCGGTGAAAAACAAATCCCACTTGTAGCTGTAGTCTTTTCGGGCATCTATTAATTAAATGTATAATTATAATTACAATTACTGTACTTATTTAACGCAGGGCAGGTTAACGAATTTTGACATATCTCCCGTCGGAAATTCTGTGGTACCTGGGCGGCTTATGATTGTGTATGACTTCCGCATATGCAATGTTTCCGTGAGCATCCAGTTTCATACGAGCCTTACATTTGCCCCTCAATCTTCTAGAGCAAACCAAGTATCTTTTGGTAGAATCGGTAAATGAGAACGAGTAGCTTTGGTACATTATGGCAGTTTTGTTGTTCTGTAACATTATTGTTTGAATTTTGCTACCTGAAAAATCACAAGCAAGGGTGAGTGAGTTTGACAGACTTTAAGTATGCATCAAAACAATAAATCGACACTATGACACAGATATTGGTGAAAAAAAATATGGCTTTCACTTTTATTGCATGATTTTTTTATTTAAGAAGACACTTTGTATAAAATTTGTTGTCACAACCGTATTTATTCTGCCCAAATTGCGGTGAAAAAACTATTCCCACTTGAGGCTATAGCTTTTTCGAGCATGTAATTGTACTTATTAAACGCAGGACAGGTTAACAAATTTTGACATATCTTCCGTCCGGAAATTTGTGGTACCTGGGCGGCTTATGATTGTGTATTGCTTCCGCATATGCGACGTTTCCGTGAGCATTCAGTTTCACACGTGCCGTACATTTGCAACTCAGTCTTCTAGAGCACACTAAGTATCTTTTGGTAGAATCGACGAATGAGAACGAGTAATTTTGGTATATTATGGCAGTTTTGTTGTTCTGTAACGTTATTATTTGAATATTGTTACCTGAAAAATGTCAAGCATCTTAGTTTAACAGACTTAAATTATACATTTAAACAATAAATCGGAAGCATGCTATTGGTGAAAAAAATAAGGCGTTAACTCAACTGTATATAATTTTTAGCTAAGACACTAAACATAATAAATAATAATTTGTTGAAACAACCGTAGGTCTTAGTGATCGACATCTGCCCAGATTGCGCTGAAAAAACGAATCCTACCTACTTGAGGCTGTAGTTTTTCGGGAATAACATATAAACTGTACTCATTAAGAGCAGGGCAAGTTAACACATTTTTAAATATCTACCGTCGGCAATCTTGTGGTACCTGGGCGGCTTTTGATTGTGTATAGCTTCCGCATATGCAACGTTTTCGTGAGCATCGAGTTTCACACGAGCCATACGTTTGCCCCTCCGTCTTTTCGAGCACACCGAGTATCCTTTGGTAGAATCAACGAATGAGAACGAGTAATTTTGGTATATTTCAATGTTGTTACCTGTAAAAATCTTATATAAATTAGTTTGACAGAATTATAGTAATGATAAAAGAGTAAAGCGACACCATGACACAGGTTATGGTGAAACATATGTGGTTTTGATTGTATATGACTATTTATTAATATATGAAGAAACTTCATTCAGTATATATTTTTTGTTAAAACATTTTATAGTTAAACATATTCTGACAGCGGGCATGTTATGTTAACTAATTTTGACATATCTCCCGTCGGAAATCTCGTGAAACTTGGGCGGCTCATGATTATGTATTGCTTCAGCATATGCAACTTTTCCGAAAACATCCAGCTTTACACGAGCCGTACATTTGCTGCTCCGCCTTTTAGAGCACATTAAAAATGTCTTGTATGAATCAACGAAGGAAAACGAGTATTTCTTGTACATTATGACAGTTTTGTTGTTCTGTAGCGTTATTCTTTCAATGTTTTCACCTGTAAAAATCTCATATAAATTAGTTAGACAGAATTACAGTATCGAATATAGATAAAAATTAATCATCACCATGACATAGATTATGATAAAAAAAGTGTTTTTTATTTAATATGCACACATTTTTAATTTATAAGGACACTAACAGTCTATTTTTAGTTAAAACAAATGACAGCGGGCATAATGTTAACCAATTTTGAGAAATTGCCCGTCGCCAATCTTGTAAAAATTGGGCGGCTCATGATTGTGTATTGCTTCCGCATATGCGACGTTTCCGTGAGCATCCAGCTTTACACGCGCTTTACATTTGCTGCTCTGCCTTTTAGAGCACATCATAAATCTCTTGGTCGAATCGGTGAATGAGAACGAATAATTTCGGTATATTATGGCAGTTTTGTTGTTCAGTAACGTTATTATTTGAATATTGTTACCTGAAAAATCTCAAGCAACTTAGTTTGGCAGACTTAAAATATGTATTTAAACAATAAATCGATAGTATGACACAGATATTGGTAAAAAAGTGCGCTCTCTGAAATATTAGAAACAACTAGATAATCCATTATTAAATACCATCCATCCATTCCATCCATTAGGATAAAATGATACGTAGCATACAAATTAGTAAATATGATAAATGAAAACCATGCTAAAAAAACATACTTTGGAAACAAGGCATTGTTCCAAAGGAAAGTTTTTGGTTTTAGTGCGGGAAGGAAAGCAACCTAACAACCCCTAACAATCCCTTGTAAGCCTAATGTCACTTCGCGCCGAGACGCTAGGTTGCTAGTTCTGCCTAACAACATATAAATAAATAGTTACAAAAGGGAAAGCTTGCTCCCGAGAAGTGAACGGTCGGTTGAAAACCAGTTTACTTGTAAATGACATTTGTTTCTATAGATTCAGGCAATGCACACTACTAAAGGTATTGATTGTGAGAGGTCGGTGTAGAGTGCCGACGCTGCACGTTCATAGGTTCATCGGTCACCAGGTCGGCGGAAGTCGGCTGCTGGCTGCTGACGACTGCTGAATGACGAATTATGTTTCAATGATACATGTGCATAATAAAAAGTGACTTTGTATTTTTAAGAAAACTTATTTTATTCAAATTGAAAATGATCTTGTAAGTAATATGAATATAAAGGAAATTCGTTTGCTGTACAACTCAGAGCAACATTTCATCATTACAAAACTATTATGTTAAGGTGCATTTTTAAACACAATTTATTATTTGTTAGGATTACTACATGTAAGAGTTTTTGTAGGTTGTAGTTACATTTATATTACAGATAGGTTCTAAAATAAAATAAATAAAATATTTACCAGACAACACACCAGTGGTCATGGTTTTGAAATAAAGAAAAACATCCCTGTGTTACATAGTACCAGACAAAAAGTATTTGAGCCAGGATAATGAACCTGCTTTCATTCTTTTTTCTGCTGTTACCCTTTTTTAGATATCACTAACTGACGTCACTTTCGGAAAGGTTGTGAACTAAGAGGTGCCTTTTCAGACCTGTTGTATTTGACCCTTTGCGCGTCAACAATTTATTGCAGAGATTGCATACAGCAGCAAAATTGTCTCACTTCTCATAGTATTTCCAAGTCTTCGAATGAAAAATTTTTCTCGGCTCTGTATCTGTAACGAATACTCAAAAGTTAGAAACCGAATTTAGTAAATTTATTTATGTTACTCGCGCAGAATCTACACTGATACGGCATTGCACTTAAAATGCTTCAAGCATACTATAATTTAGATTTCAGACATTTGATTAAGGGTTTCACTAATATCTATACTAACTTTAATAAGAGGAAAAGATTTGATTAGTTGTTTGTTACATAGAACAGGCTACGAAACTAATGGACCGTTTTTGAATTTTATTCACTTTACAAGCATACTTACCATTTGATACTGTCCGTTCTGTCTTTTTTCCCCTAGTTGTACACGCCGAACCCGCCATTTTATATTTCCAAGTCTTGACAATAATTCTTTTTTTCTCATCTATAAATTATTTATATAATTATTTAACATTGAATAACAATTGAATATTCAAACAAAATATTGTTTTTAAAAGAACGGGTTTTTTTTAGATATCACTCACCGACGTCACTTTTGGAAGGTTCGTCCACGTCAATGCCATGAACTAACAGGTGCCTTTTCAGACCTGTTATATTTGACCCTTTGCGCTTCAACAATTTATTGCAGAGATTGCATACGGCATCAAAATTGTCTCTCTTCTCATAGTATTTCCAAATCTTCGAATGAAAATTTTTTCTCGGCTCTGTATCTGTAACGAATACTCAAAAGGTTAAAACACATGTAATATGGTCTTATTTGTGCATCATGTATCATGTATTATGTACTTATTTATTGAAATTTCATCATAAATCATGAACAGCTTTTTTATGAAAAATAATATAATTATATTTGTATATATGTGTGTTTATATGTGTGTTAATAAAAAAATATTTGTACAAAAAAAAATACAAAATTCAAAATGATTTATTTGCAATAAACAGGTAACCATGAAAAAACATGGTCAAACTAGTCTAGAACTTAAAACAGGTACACTGTTTATTGAGGCAGTTTCAGTGTTATATTAGGCTGTGGCTCCAACACTAGACATAGTCTGTGTCGCAGGCGTCAAGAGAAGGTAACCATACACACATGGCCTCTGGATCATATACATTTTCCAATTTAATTCTATTAAGTAACTTTATTTAAAACTATATTTAATTCACGAATAATAAATGCTATCGTTATTTAGATATTATTTAGATTATGTATTATTTAAACTATGATACAATTTTAAGTAAATCTTCAGTGTCGTCGTATGTTAGTGTGGAAAGCCATCTTGAAATTTTTACCTTTACTTTATACCATGAAGAGTTACGTATATCACAGCACTTTACAACTTTGTTATACCTATATGAGCGTGTAAATATAAGGGGGGAGTTTTTGGGAAAAAGCTGAATTCACTTTTATTCAATTATGTTACTGAAGTTCAAAATATCTAATAATCACGACCTTCGCGTTAAAAATATTTGAAAATAAATAAAATATATTCGCTAGATTGTTACTGTTCAGAATTCGTGTATGTCGTATGCATTATAATGGTCTCATGTTTTTTAGTTCAACAAAATAACTAGTAATAATAAGATATATAATCCAATAAATAAAGAACATTTACTAAAAATAAAATGAACCCCTTTGGTATTTTTTTGTGTGACCTTAGTAATCTTATATTTATACCATGAACAAAACGAATGTTCCAAGTAAAACTAATAAATGAGCATTTGGAATATTAAACATACTCGTATGTTCTGCAAAATAAGGACACACAGCTATATTATGTATGACACAAAAGTTAAAAATACCGATATAACATATTTATTTATAAAATAATGTTTTATCACAGAACAAAAAATAAAAATTTGAGAACCTAAGTTGGTCAGGTAAAACAAAATTATGAATAATTTGACTCGCATGTCAAAATATGATTACGGCAATCGGTTAGGTATGGTTGCTTTGAGACAAATGTGTTTAGAAAAAGAAATGAAGTGCCTCTTATTACCTACGTCTGAATACCTACGGAACGTTTTCAGCAAATAAACAATATCAATCTTAATTAGAAAAATTACTAGACTAACAATGGTAAATGAATGTGATCAATATGCTCACCAAACCAAGAATAATAAATATTCACAATACTAAAATCATTTATTGCATTGTGTGGTATACCGTTACATGAATTTTTAGTCAACAGAAATGTAACAATATTCGTAACATTAACTCAGTTTACTTGATCGAAAATGCGATACATCTATCTCAAAAGGGTGTTTGAAAAATAATTAACAAATCTCGCCTTAGTAAAACAATCAATGATTCTACAATGCTACCACGTCTGATGCTATAAGGGTTCCCATTAATATTTAGAAGTCCAGTACGTCAACCATGAGTTTCAGTCATGTAAACTACGATAGTTGACTACAGCAATTCGTAATTTTAGTTCCATTTCTAGTCACTGGTGGCGCTGTACTGAAACACCATACAAAAACCCCATACAAAAACGTCAACACTGACACTAGCGACTGTTTTAGTAATCGTTGTAAACTCATGGTAGGAACACTTTGAAAAATCTTCTTTAACATTTTATTTTTATATAAGTTCCATCGGAAGTCTTCAGGACCCTCGGTGGGGTGTGATTATGCGAACACTTCTCTTCAAGTATAATTTTTCCAGTAGGGTCCATCTTCAGTTTAGCCTTGCACAGCCTGCTAAGACGGCTGGAACAGATCAGGGAACTTTTTCCGTTGCGATACGAGAACGTGTAGTTTTGGTACATTATGATAGTTCCTCCTTTACACGCTGGTAAGAAGCGCAATTCGTCTGTAATAGCCACAGACAATGAATTATTAAGTAAAATGCGTTTATTGCTTCCAAACAAAGGAATACTGTCGTAGAACTAACATTTGGAAACAACACAGATACGGCTCATTTTGAGCTCACCAGGATAAGGACTTCGGTCCTTATTACAATCGGCATAATTGTTTAGACAGAGTCACTTTTAAAAATAGCCCCACTTCTTCAAGAGAAGTTCAAAATCGTTAACTCAGTCTATCCAACAAATGAAAACGAAAAAAAACTTTGACTTTGTTTGTATTTGTCCGTCACTAATAAATAATGCTCATCGATACTCATTCTCATTCGTAAATAACTTTTTCACTTCTCATGCTCTAAAAGTACGCCAATATAGCCCTACGAAGCGGGACTAAAGTGACCACTTTAGTCTCTAGGGAGTAAAAAGTAATTAGTTTTTATAATTTCCTTCATGTGACATAGACAAACTCAAAAAGCCAGTAAAAATATAACATTACCTGTAGAGTGCGGACCGTCTTCATTGCGAAAATGTTGAGAGTTTTAGTTCCATGGTTTGTCCGCAAAGAAGGTGGCGCCGTGTGTTTTAAATTGTTAATCTGTGGTTCAGTTCAGAAGAAAAAAAAATGACCACGAAAATTGCAGAACTTTTGTCAAGTGTAAATTTGTTCGGTTTGAAATGTTTTTGTACTAAATTGACTATTTTCTCGCACTCAAAGTGAAAAGTACAGTTTGCACATCGAGACTGAACGCCAAACCACCTCTGGTATATTATGGCTTCGTTTAGTCCCTCGATATAAAATATACCATACAAGGCCCGGCGCGCCCAGAAAAATAGAATATTATAAAGATCCAGCGTAGAAGATGCGTTAGTGACAGGTAACCACTGACTGGCTCACTTTAGGGAATGAACTTAATAGGTTATAAGGGAATGTAATGTATGTAGTTTAGAAGCTATATAATTGAATTATTTAGCTCTTTTAGCAAAGTATGCCAGCTCATTTTCACTTTGACGAGAATTCCTTAATTTAGGAACTCATTCTAACGTACATCCCATCGATAGTCTTATGGAATATCGGAGGCGAATGGATGTGCAAGTTCTGCGCCAGAAGATCTGTCTTCCCGTCATTTTCCATCCACAACTTCACCTTGCAACCCTTGCTGACTCTCGAGCAAGTCATCTTCCGTTTCTTATTCCGGTAACAGAACGAGTAGTTCTGGTATACTTTGATAGGTGGCTCCCGAGAAGTTGGTAGAAAGTGCAACAAAATTTTAGGAGGCAATAATAAATAGTTCAAGGGTGGAATTAATGATACAGTCATGGCACTGATAAAATTTCTTTCAAATTATTTGTCCTCGATACTACAGGCGTCATAATCGCTAAATTAATTTACTTAATTAGGAAGCTACATTTGAGCGAGTTACGTGAGCGGTATTTTACTATCAAATCAAAACGTAGTTTCTTACGAAAATTGCACGTGAACCCAGATAAAATAAATAAATATGCGCCAGACAACACACCTCTTGTATTGGTCTCGAAGAAGGAATTAATGTCCTGGAATTAATCCCTCTGTTACGAAGTATCACACAAGGCAATAAACCAAGGGCGTCTCTCAGCACACCCAGAACCGAGTCAGTTCAGAAAAGGTCGTTTCCTGAATTGTCCCGTCCGGGAATCGAACCCGGGACACTACGGAGATCGAGGCGAGAAGCCGTGCTACAGTGCAATACGCCAATCGTGTCGTCAAAAAAACATTACCTGCACTCTTGCAAAGCCACAGGGTGTCAGTTGAACTATTAAAAATACTGAATACAATGCAATACTTACAATTTAATATAAAAAGTAATCAGCCTATACATATACTGTCCCTCTACAGGGCAGAGGCATCATTGCAATTAAATCTTCTCTTTAATTCATGTTTATGACTTAATCATCATGCTCAAATTCGGGTTGGTGGTCACAAGCCCGGGCAATGTTCCAAAGTACGAGTATGCTCATTAATTTATTTTTACATACATCCCATCGGCAGTTACATGGTACGTCGGAGGCGGATGGTTGTGATCAGCTTCGGCCTTCATTATGACCACCCCAGACGGATCCAGCGACAGCCTGGCCCTGCACCCCCTGCTGACGTGGCTCGAGCAGTACAGGAGCCGCTTGCTGCTGCGGTAAGAGAATGTGTAGTTCTGATACATGTTGATGCATCCACCGCGAATGGTTGGCAGGAAGAGCAAACATTCTGCAAATGAAAGATTATTTACAACTATTAAATTACTAGCTGTCCGTCAGCCCTTCGCCCGCGTAGACTGTGTTTTCCGTCAAAATATAGCCTTACTTACTTACTTAAACGACGCAGTGACCCAAAATGAGTCTTGGCCTCCGATAATAAGGATCTTATATTAAAATATAGGCCAAATAAAAAAAAATCCTATGTCACTCTCTGATAATGTAGCTTTAACTAAATATAATGGTTGAAGAATTTTCAAAATTGGTCCAGTATTTTCGGAGCATATTCAATACAAACAAACAAACAAACAAACAAACAAATATTTCCCCTTTATAATATTAGTATAGACTATAAATTAACATCTGGTAACTAAACAGTTATAATATGTTCGTAAATAACTGTAAGTATTATCAATTTATACCTTAAACACTGATTGAAACATTTATTGTAGAATAGGCTGCATTTCTTTCCTTAACAAATAATTAGAATGCAGCATAATCTGCGAACCAAGAGCAAAAAAACTAGTAACGAATTTTACAATAGGTTAACATGCAATCGTAAAATAGCTATTTGTTTGTTTATTGAACTAGCTTCCCGCCCGTAGCTTCGTTCGCGTGAATTTCATTCTGAGGGCAGGAATTTTTCAGCCTTAGGATACTCACCGTTATATCATCATCATCCGTGCGGGATATGACCAGTTGTGAACCCACACTTGTGTGTGGGGTCCGAGGGTCCACCTTTCTAATTTTCTTGATCCACATCGCGCGGTCTTTGCATCCTCAGTGGTGAGTCTGTTGGCACGCATGTCACCCTTGACGACGTCAAGCCACCGCTTCTTGGGTCAACCTCTTCTGCAGGTACCCGGCGGAGGTGACATGGCCAGACATTTATTACCCACGTAGTTTGCCGATTTTCATGAGACATGACCATACCAACTAAGGCGGCACTCCTGCAGCTTGTCTGCGATGTCACGAACACGAAGGCTACCGCGTATGTGGGTGTTCCGCAGGCGATTTCCTCACGCGTGAGACCCCACACATCCACCGCAACATATTCATTTCCGTGACGCGAAGCTCTTGCTTGTGTCGCTGTAGTTACGGCCATGTTTCCCTGCCATATAAAAGGACAGGCCTAATGATGGTTTTATGGATCTACCCTTTCAGCTGGATCGGCAGTTTGGGGTCGCAAATGACACCAGTCACCTTACACCAAGGCCCTTTACCCCAAGCCGCGAAATTCGGGCTCTGACGTCGCTGTCGATGTCCCCGGTCGCGCATAACACAGCATACACTAATATATTATTAAAGCCAAATTAAATAAAATCTTTATGGATTGTAGCCTATGTTTCAATCTGACGTGTAAGTAGTGATGAACAAACCTCGAGGCATCGAGTTCTACTTTTGAAGCTTCGAGGCAGATTGGCCGGACTCAGTGAGATTGGTAGGCTCGTAGGCCCGAGCCCAGCCGAGACGCGAGCTCCCTGAGCCACGCCTCGAGGCTTCAAAAGAGTTCGAGCCTTACAAATAGCTCGAATCTGTCAAAAGAGCTCGAGTCTTCAAAAGAACTCGAGTCTTAAAAGAGCTGGAGTCTTCTTAAACCTTTTTCACTATAATATTTTTTTAAGTCTTTTTCTGTTATATAACCTCTATTTTTCAAAATACCCTTTTTGGTCACATATATTATATCCCACAAACACATATTCTATTGCCTGCTTTGAAAAGGAAGACTCCAAACGGAAAACAAACTTTTATTTCTGTATTGATTCATAAGATTTTCACTTCCAGATGTGTTACTTTCTCACATTACCTTACCACGGAAAAAAATATTTTGATTCGTCCTTATAAGGTTAGTAGTAGTTCTTTGTGAAATGACGTAATAACTATCTACGTTTCTAAAAGGCTTTTTTATTAATTTTCGTTAGCACAACACATCGAAGCACTTTTAGTGCGAGACCACACGAAGCGGTAGCGGTGTGGTGCGGGCCCGAAAATAATTTAGTTAATTACAAATCAGTTGAACAGTCAGCATTATTTGTATGAAATATTACATAGTTTCCATATCACCTACTGAGTATGTATTGTTTTTTGAAGTTATTTGATAATCACCCAGTAGGTATGTGACCAGCGCTCTAGAGATCGAAATAACTGCGTTGCGGAACCCCGCGCCGTTACCGCGTCGTGTGGCCTCGCCCTTATGTGGCATTTTCTAATGTATGATAGATTGTAATGTTTAATAAGTTAATATATTATGTCTTATCTTTATTAAAGATAAGACACGACCTAGCTTACTTTAACGTACAACCCCCCAGCAGTTTTACGGTATTTCGGAGGGGGATGGTTGTGGTCGGTCTCAGCTTGGAGTATGATCTCTCCAGCTCGGTCCATCTTCAGCTTGGCTTTGCACTTCTTGCTCAGGATACTCGAGCAGACCAGCAAGCTTTTACCGTTGCGATAAGAGAATGTGTAGTTTTGGTACATGACCACGGGATAGCCACGTGGAGTCGGAAGGAAGTACAAGACATCTGGAAAATGTGTGTTGAAGGGTGAAATAAATTTTAAAGTTTAGTGATGTTTTTGGTACTAGAATGAGTTTTATTACATAGACGATACGGATTGGGTTAATTATACTTTATTTATTTAGTTGATGTTAAATTTGGCAACACAAGGAATGTAATGTGAATAAAACATAATCATTATACATTGAAGATACAGAAAATACATAGTTAATATGAAAAATATGCAAAATCAATATTTCTTAAGACGGAAGTAGCCAATGATATCACTTTAATATTACAATTACAATATAACTACTACGCTACTACTACGCTGACATTGCAGCCTAAAACGAATTATTTCACAACCTTTCAAATTCTAAAAAAACTACAATAAAAATCTTAAGATAAGATAAGATAAGATAAAATATTTATTTGTATAAACATGGTACATTTTTGGTTCTTATTTTTAGGTATCGTGCATACATGTTTATCGATCTATCGATATACAAATGTTATGATATCGTCATGCGTAACTAGTTGACTAAAAAAATTATAAAAACATTAAACACTTAATATGCGATTGAAGTTTAGAACATTTAGAGCAATTTTAATTCAATTACAATTCAATTCCAAGAATTTTATACAAAAACAAAATGTCAGTTCATTAAACAAAAAATAAATAAATAAATGTCCGTCCATTATTAATGCAGATTCATTCAAAGTTATTAGAAAAGCAAGTTCTATATTCAAGGATACTTATTAATTAACATTTCAGGAATCGAATAAAGAATCCTTCTATTTACGTATTTAGATTACGTACAAAATAAGCAAAAATCATTTGATCTAATCAAATTAGAAAAAACGCGATTATCCTCTTAATAGCTACATTAGTCACAACATTATATAAATTAACTGTATCCATTTAAGTATACTTACTTAGATTATTTACGTTATTATTCTAAGTATACTTATGTATTTTTTAATATTAATGCTAACGATTTACTGGTTGTTATTGGTAAGGAATGATGCCTGGTAGTTGCCAGGCTGAAATCTAGCTAAAAGGCTTCTATCAGAAACCCTACCAGCCGTAGCGAAGTGTTATATCTTGAGGTTTTATTAATCTTTCTACAAGGTATTATCACTTTTAAAAGTAACAACGGCTATATCATTTGCGCAGAAGAACGCTCGCATTGACTACGAACGAAGTAAATACAGGTCTAATGGCTTTGTATTAAAATTGAAAATCCAGGATCAGCTGAGACTCTCGCTGTCTCGCTCATGGTCTTCTACACGCGCGGCGGTTGGCTCGGCTACAGCGCGTACGCGACAGTTATTGGTGAACTTGCGCATACATGCGGTGTGCTATGAGTGGATGAAATATTTTCGCGCCAGTTTAAATTATGATTACGCGCAGATACATCGGCGTTACTTATAAGTGACAGAACTGTACTAGTACTTAACCAGCTGTGGTTTTACAGGTTGAGATCCCCTAATCTTTCTTTTTCTGAACAAGGAAGTTGAGAAGATTGCTAACACGATCAGCTGGGTGAACATTCTGAACATGTTCCCTGGATTCTTCCACTTCTGGTTTTCTCGTTTCGAATCTTTCGGGATTCTCGTCTCTGTAGCGTCTGTAGTATTTAAGAAATTCAGGAAACTCGGTTCCTGTAAATAATTAAAAAAGTTGAGCTTCTGCCATTCCCTTAAAACTAATTTTAATTCACATAATATCACATGTTTGTCAGGTCAGACACAAAAAAGTGAACCCTTTCTGGGGTCTCCCAGAGGAAAGGGTCCCCCACCATTTGATCATATTGTGAACCTTAATCTATTGGAATATAGTTTAAAACCAATGAAAAGCAAGTGCTCCTCAAGACTGTGCCCTGGCACAAAGGTTCCAGATTAGATTTCTAACCAGAACCAACATTCATGGGAAGGATTTCTCTGATACACATTGTAGATTGTTTCGTTTTGGAGTCAGTTTTTTTTAGGACGTACAATCATATAATAGTTCATTTAGTCTTAATTCAAAGCTCCCACGGCATAAGTCTAAATACAAAAACAAATACAAATATGTTTATTGTAAAATGTAGACCACATAGGTTGGTGTTAGGTTTAAAGGTGTCTTACTACATTCCCACCTTTTACAAGGTATACAATAATTGATTATGATTACGCGTCTACCATGAGTTGCCGTCTTGTAAACTACGATAGTTAACTATAGAAATGTGTATGCCATTTTTAGTTGCATTTCTATTCACTAGGGGCGTTGTACCGAAATACCAATCGTGAACTTTATGCGGATGCGCGGACGTCAGCAACTGTCATTTGTGTGAACTCATGGTAGGTAGAGGTATAGTTAACTATAGGCTCCTAATAAAGGAAAAAAAACTAAGTAAAAATATATTATTTGTAATCCGGTAGATGACCTAAGAGTATGATTTCCCAGATATCAAGTTATCATTTATTTAGAGCAGTGTTTTCTAATCTGTGGGTCGCGACCCCTAGAGGGGTCGTGAAACCTTACTCAAGGGGTCACTGGCAAAAAAAAATTTAAAGTTTTTTAGTGAGAAACACATTTTTAGTGAGAAGGATGGGCTTGTTTAACTTTCGAAATAAAGGTACCACACCACAATTAAATAGAGAAAATCATTAAGGCAGTCTTTCAAATAATTTCTTTGTCTGTCTATGTCACAAGGGGGTCGACAGAATTTTTCAACATGTGAAGGGGTCGCGAATTCAAAAAGAATGAAAAACACTGATTTAGAGTAAAGGATTTTTTATGTCGGTCGCCGTGAAGTAAAGGTGCGTTTAGACCAGACGAGCGGATGCTCATTCTATTTATATTCGCTCTTTGTGTAATAGTAGTCCGTCCCTCTAGTCTAAGCTAAAATTGTGTTTTGGGTCAATAAATGGTTTTTCTTTCTTTCTTCTTTCTTTCTTTGTTTGCACAAAGATAATTTAAGAGATAGAATGAGCATTCGCTTGCTTGGTCTAAATGCACCTTAAGGTGTTACTTGCCGGCGAGTGACACAGAAATAAATCTTTATAATCTAGTAAACCGTAAGATACGAGTATCTTACTTTATAAAATTATAAAGATTTCAGGAATATTTTTTTTAATTAGAATTTTAATAAAACCTCTCTTATACTCGTAGGTACTTATGTAATTTCAAATATTATCGCGATATTAACTAATACGCCAATTTAAACCCGATATAGTTTACCATCACCAGATCTATACAGGCATGGCGGCTCGTGGTTATGCTCCAAGAGTCCTGCGACGACTCTATCATCCGCTATCGTCAGCCTCGCCTTACAGCCGAAGGCTTTCTTGGAGCAGTACCAGCGGGTTCTGCTACCCATGCTGTTGAACGTGAAGCCACGGTAGACTAGGATTTGCCCGCTGCCCCCCCGGTTGCTTGGTATATACTCGCATACATCTGAAAAAAGTTATTAGCCTTAAGACTTGCACTAACGATATAGCATACTCAGTAAGTGATGTAGAAACTATTTAAGTGAAAATTAAATGTATTTAATTACTTTAATTTCAAGGTCACCATACAAATCCGTCGAACAGTCAGTATTTTTTGTATGAAAACCTTAAAATTAAAGTCAATTGAAAATATATAATTTTCACTACATATTTACTAAATCACTTGCCTTACAGAGTTTTGATCGGCCGAACTATGCTCGGCCGATCAAAACTCTGTAGTAGTTCTGTTCGTCATTGGCCGACAGAATCTTTTTTGATGCACACACGCGTACCGTTCCTTCACACACGCTTGATTTAATCGGCTGAGCATAGTTCGGCTGATTGCGGATTAGTTTAAAGCTTTGGACTACCGTCTATCGGGCTGAGTCCCGTAACCACTAATCAAGGAGGACCACCTCTGAATGTACAGTAATCGGTTTGAGGAATATTCAAACGATGGTGTTTCAATTATTTTTCAATTGGAGCTCAGATGTATTTTCAGACATGCTGCAGGTTTTCAAAGCATGGAAATGAAATTATCTTTATATTATATTATCTTAAATTAGAGCATTCTATTATAAAAATGAAACTAGTATCTCACGCAGATTTTATTTATTTCTTCCAGGCTTTATAAGCTCGCTGAGTCTAGACTCAGGGTGTGTTTTTATTGAATTTCAATACAAATAATGGTTCTTTAACCACGCACGTTTATTTCATAATAAATTTAGTGGTTGGGATAGGGCCTCTTGACGGGGCGCATTATAATGAATTGTCCATCTTGAGTCACATGATAGTGAGGAGGTTAATGGCAGTGGGTGTTGTAAGCAAATGTTATACGTTCAGTGTTGCCCGTTCTTATTTTGACCTTGCACTCAATCTAATCTGTCTAGCTAGCTAGCCTGGAACCGCTTCAAAATGCGTCTGTTGTACTTTTGTTTCTTGTGAATGGAGCCAAAAATATAACAGGTTGACAGCTAAGAAACAAGTATTCAACACGTAATTTTTTACGTTTATGTTGTACTAGTACAGTCTTTTTACTAACTCCCACGAGGAATAGAAATAGTACCTACATTTCATCTAGTGAAACACATTTGCTCAATTGATAATCATACAATAAATATAATCATGTTAGTGGATTTTCTAAAATAGCAAAATATTATCTTTGAAACCACTTTTTAATATATTAATTCGATAAGTAATAATAAAATAAAAACATACATATAAATTGAATTTTTATTGGCAACACATTAAAAAAAATCCTAAAAAAAATATTACAAAGTGAAAAAGTACTTATCGCTGCATTGGCACAGGTTCCTAAACTAGTCCAGGCCTATACCTTGCAAACCGTTATAAATAAAATTCATAATTAAGGCCCGTATTCTGAAACAAAATCTTGAGAATAGATCTGAGTGACGTTTTTGTATGAACTGACGTTTTGTAATCTCTACTTAAGTATAGATCAGTGCTTGAGTACGATTCTAGAATACGGGCCTAAGGCTATCAAAAACGCTTGCATTCGAACGAAGCATGCATATTATGAATCAATATACATAGCTTTAGTGACGTGAATTCTAAATTTCTCAATCGGTTTCAATCGAGTGCGTAGGCAGCGGAATGATAACTGTAAATCGATTATGTGGACAAATTGCAGCATAGTTAGAAAAAGAGCATTCTTGACATTGCCAAATTCATTCGTGTCATCCATTTTCGCGTCATTTACTTGTGCTTATGATTTCGATCATTAATACCCAAGATACCCCTTGAACGCCTTAATATGTCTTGGAATAAGAGTGCTAAAAACAAACTTAGCACTCAAACACTCGATGATTATATTATGACAATTTCATAATGTCACATTGAATGTCGTAACCACTTAAATGCTTGCATTGAAAATTAAAGAATACCCCAACGCATTACGGTTGCTGTCTCGAAAATGATATTTATGGCTAAGGTAAGCATGTGTGTGTTTTGCGTGTACACTACACAACTCTCTCCCATACATTTGAACTAAGCATCGGACAAATTTTTGGGAGTTGATTTTGTTTGTAATGATGTATCTTGGGTATTTGTGATAGAAGGCTTAAGACCATTTTCCACGTATCATGATATACTTTCCAGTTTGAGTGACATGGTACGAAGGGGGATCATGGCAATGAGTGTTGTCAGCGAATATGATCCTTTCTGCGTCGTTCATCCTGATCTTTGCCTTGCATCCGATTTTCTTCTGGGAGCAATACCAGTGCCTCGGGTGTACTTGGGCAAACGTATAGCCTCCCACCATAAGCAAGTTCCTCTTCAAACCCGTTGGAATGTACGTGTATTCTAGATCTATAAATAAAAATAACATTAATTTTCTTACGCCTTACTTCACAAGTAACATAACCAATGCCTGTATTACTACTCGACTTCCATTATCTATATCCTAAATGGGATAGTCAAAGGCCAGGTGACTTTTGACCGGTGAACGGAACCATCAAAAGCTCACCTTAAAAGCTATTGTCTTTATTTTGTGTTAATGTAAGTTAATGTGATTTTGTTTAGAATACCGAATGATTTAAGGTCTCTGCTTGGAGTTGAGATAAGTATATCTCCACTCCAATCCAAACACTCTTTCGACAACGTATTAACTTTGCTTTAATTTACTTTATGTGTGCGTGAGTGCGGTGTAGAGGCGGGTCATTTCAGATTAGACAAGCTCTACTTATTAACCTTACCACACCAAATTTACATTGTAACTTCTACACTTAAATTATCTGGATGTTACATTTCGCTATGGTATTATCAACATAATAATTTATGGTGGAATGTAATACTTCTGAGTTGTTATAATCGTGAGTAAATGCCACAGCAGTCAGGAAATGTTGAATCGTTGAAATTCGATTAATTGTAGTTGATTTCAGAGCGCCTAAGTTGCTAGGTATTATTGTTTTGTGGTTCTAAATTACATGAAATAGAACAAAGGAAATGCAACCATAGTCCATGACACAATTCCTGTGAGAATTATGTGTTCCTAAAATTGGATTTGTGAATACGTTGTCGAAAGAGTGTTTGGATTCGAGTGGAGATACAAGCAGAGACCTTAAATCATTCAGTATTCTAAACAAAATGACACTTACATAAAATAAAGACACTATCTTTTAAGGCGGGCTTCTGATGGTTCCGTTCACCAGTCAATAGTCACCTTGCCTTTGATTATCCCAATTAGGATATAGATAATGGAAGTCGAGTATGTATACTGTCCCACTGTTGGGCAAAGGCCTCCATCATGGAAATCAAGTCATCGCTGCTGTCCTGTCCGGAAGCTAAGTGGTTGTAAGTCACCGCGTCCCGGCCGCACAGTTGCTGGATGAAACGTTAGGAAGAGAACTTAACTCCCTGGTAAGCCTAGAGTCCCTTGCGCCGAGACGCTAGGTCGCTAGAGTCCTGGTCCTACCTAACAATATCTAGATAAATTGTTAATAAGGAGGGACGCTTGCTCCCGGGTGGCCGGGAGCAAGCGTGAAGCAAGCAGGAAGAGTAAGGAATGTAAGTGCAAGCGGGAAGAGTAAGGAATGTACGGTCGGGAAGCTAAGTGGTTGTAAGGGTGCCTCACAATCATCGCGGCCGCACAGGGACTAGAAGTGTAAGGAGCTTGCTCCCGGGGTGCACGGGGCAAGTGAGAATAGTTAGGGTAGTAGGTAGGGGTGTTGGAACCGCTGCCAATAGCACAGGCTCACGCTATTGATCATGTTACTGACGGCGAAAGGTGTCTTGGCCGCAGCGGTGGGAAATAAGAAGTCAACGCTCGGTTGAAATCTGGTTTATTTATAAATAGTATTTGTTCATATAATATAGATAATTCAGGCAATGCACACACTACTAAAGGTTTTTGTTTGTAAATTGTGAGAAGTCGGTGTAGAGTGCCGACGCTGTACGTTCATTGGCCCATCGGTCACCAGGCCGACGTAAAGTAGGCTGCTAGGCTGCTGACGGCTGCGGAATGTACGACGTAGCCTGTATGTACAGCTGCAATTGGTGGGTATTGGCTCATGGTAAAAAAAGGACGCAATAAAAAAGTAGTGGGGCGCGTCATTTCTGGTTAGAAAAGCTCACCCTGGTGGTGGTCTACTTTAAAATTAAAACAAAACTCCATCTTCGGGTATATTAAGTTTAAATAAAAATAGAGTATATAAATAAGTAAAAATAAAAAGCACTTAAAATTGATTGTCACCTAATTAGTTACACAATAAAGACGCTTTATTTGACTTCATGCACCACATAAAAGTGAACAGATAACATTTTCATATTTTTCTTTAGGAAATTGAATTCCATTTTAAGAGCGTTAGCTGGGGGTGGATCGAAAACGTTGTATTTTTGTAAGATTTTCGTGATTATTTCATTGAATTGAAATAAAACTTTTTTTGCTCTATTATTGTGTGCATAATACTATTTGAAAACACATTGAATTGTCAAAAATTGATAAGACACTTGAAAATTTACTTACACAGTTAAAGTTACAGTTATGAAATTAAAAGGTGCATTCAATAATAGAGAGATAATGTATACTTAATTTGAATTCAGCTAAATAACCACGAAAGCTTAAAAAAATGCTACGTTTACGATCTACCCCAAACGCAAAAGGCAAACACTGTTAAAGATGGAATTCTAATTAGCTTATTCGCAGGCCTCCTATAAAAATACGACTCTGAGATTTTTTTTTGTTTTTTTGTAGGAAAAGGAAACGTTTCTTGACGGACTATAGTTTTCGCTTATCTCGCAAAACAATATACTGTCCTGATTTAGTAATATGGTGAACTGGCGGTTTATGATAATGTGTATTGTCGGCAAATAATATTATATCGTTTTCCATCTTGATCTTGGCTTTGCACCCAGACTTCATCTGCGAACAGTACCAAAGTTTCGGGGTGTACTGGGCAAACGTGTACCCCCCAACCAACAGCAGATTCTTCTTTAAACCAGTCGGGATATATTTGAATTCCAGTGCTACAAAAGAAGGCGTTCTAATATTAGGTACACAATATATAATCTTTAAGGGGAGGTGGATCACGAAACACGTTTTTAGAATTCATTTTTGAAATAGTAAACAGTGAAATTAAAATCTAATTCAATTTACTGATATTGTTAAGGGGATAATACAGGGAATTCATCCGGTGGAAACGTGATTTTATGAAGTTGGATCGATAGAATAAATTCACAAAGTTACCTCTTTTAGTGACATTTTGTCATCTATTTTTGGTTTCATTCCTAAAATAATTGATCTGATAATATGGGTCCTTTACCAAAACAAAGTTTAAAGATAACTAGAGGGATTTCATCCAATGGTTTTTTTTTATTCCATCTATTAAGTTTCAATCGTTTATTTTAGTGATTTTCGGTCCGCGTGCACCAGTTTCCTTCGGGAAATGTTGTGCAGAACCACCTCGCCTTAAGGTAATAAGTTAAGTTGCTAGAGCAATCCGCCTGAAGTCTGTTTCTAGGTCATGTAACTAGATCATTTTGGATTGTTTAAAACATTGGTTTATGATCACCGCATTTGGCGAGAGTTGTGTTATGTCAATTGAGTTCAATGGGAACACATTATAATCTATTCAGTATTGTATAATCAGTCATTTTAAGGAATTCAAAGGAAAGTTTAGGGATAAATTTTAGTTTGAAATCATTTGTGAGAAAATAAATTGATTAAATTTTATTACTTGACTATATTCATTTTGTGTCTTGAAATCAATTACTGCTAATTTATTGATAATGTTGTACTTATGATTAACGAAACTAATACCGCCTAATACTGCACGTCTTCCTGTGTAGGGCCCTGTCCTTACCTACCCAGGCTAGTTACTCCGCAGTTTAGGTGCACCTGGCTGCCTCACCCCACTGAGAGGGGCAAATAGTAGTAGGTTGAGAGAGACCTCTCAGTTCGAATAGGTACATCCATACGCTCAAGACTTTATCCCAAGCCGGGAGTCAGAGGCAAACTGACTTGCAGTCAGGGTGAAAATAACACTCAGGAACTCACTTTTTGCCAAATTTATATATCACCGTAGTCGCAAAAACAATGAACAGAAATATGGTTTTGGCCAGATTGTAACTCCGGGCAGGAATGGTTTATTAATCCCTAGGCCGCAACGCCCTCTATAGTCATTAATGACTTGGTCCTCTGCTACTCACAAGAATGTATTTCCCAGAATTTGTCACATAATAGTTTGGTGGTTCGTGGCAATGGACGTTGACGGCTTCAACGACCCTCTTCTGCTCATCCAGCTTGACCTTCGCCTTGCATCCTCTAGTTGGCTTCTTGGTGCAGTACCAGATCCGCCAGCTCGAGCTCTTGGCGAACGTGAAGCCGCCCATCATAAGCAATTTATTCTTCCTCCTGGAAGGTATAAGAATATAATCTGAAAAAAAAAACACCAGCCACATTAATAACTCCGACGAGACTACTTTTTAGCTTGGTTGAGGGAGAACCATGATTGTCAGATCAAAGAAAAAGAGAAGTCATTTCCTTTAAAAAAATAAATCATCACCAAAAGGTATTTCACCATCACCATTTTATTATGTATTAATTATATCAATATATGTATAGAGTAGAGAGTCTTAAAACTATTCAATCAAAACAAAGCTTATTAGTCAAATAAACACACATCATTGTTTATTTATACCAAGGATATTGAAAAACCAACACAGTAACAGCGTTTTTCACAATTCGGGTGGCTGCTGGTTGCTTGGAAGAGATTATTTCTAGTTTCATTCTTTGTGTGGAAAATAGTGCATTGTTATATGATAAAAAACATAAAAATTCACTTATTGAAATCAAGTAATCACCATTTTATTATGTATTAATTATATCAATATATATATAAAGCAGAGTCTTTAAACTATTCAATCAAAACAAAGCCAGTTAGTCAAATTAAACATACATAATTGTTTATTTATACCATGGATATTGAAAATCAACATAGTAACTAGGAAAATTCGACCTGATCCTAAGGGTCAAGCAGGACTCGAACCTGCGTTTTTCACAATCCGGGTGGCTGCTGGTGGCTTGGAAGAGATTATTTCTATTTTCGTTATTTGTGTGGAAAATAGTGCATTGTTAAATGGTAAAAAACATAAAAATTCACGTATTAAAATCAAGTAATCACCACAATCATTGATTATAATTACAAAACCAGCTAAAAAGCAGTGTTGCTATACTCATATACGGAAACTATCAAGTCAATTTCAACCAATGGGTAATTTTGACCCTAACTTATTAGTACAGCAGAACGTATTCACCAGAACTTCTCACATGGTATTTAGGTGGTTCATGACAATGCACGTTGACGGCTTCGATGATCTTTTCCTTCTCATCCAGCTTGACTCTCGCCTTGCAGCCAGACTTAACTTTTTGCGAACAATACCAGAGCCGCCGGTTGTGGCACTGGGAGAAAGTGTAGCCAGCCAACATTATCAATTTTTTATTTTTTCTTGATGGCACTAAAAAGTACGAGTAATCTGAAAGTAACACATTTCGACTTAGTGCTGGAACTATCACAAAATCTTACACCAACCTGATTATCTGCCCTCAACCACCTTTGGTGACGGTATGGGGAAACTAGTATTACCACGCCGTCCCCGTGGTAATCTTACACCAAGACCAGCTGACCCCAACCCCAACAGCATATGCTTCATTGCCATTTCTTAAATAATAAATAAAATATAAAAATAAAAAAATCTTTTATTTCCCTTTTTAATAATACTGCTTAATCTAGGTACCCGTAGTATTTATCCAATTTTTGCTTGCTTTAGTTAAAGTATTGTTTTGTTAATAACCTAATAATATAATTTAGTAATATTTACAATAACATAATAGCAATAACAGCTATATATGTATAGGTAGGGAACCCCTCAGGTGAAGGCCTCTTCCTACTAACTAACTAAGATGGCGCTGCGACCCAAAGTGGGCCTTGGCCTCCGATACCAAGAAACGCCATTTCGGTCTGTCGGGCGCTACCTCCTTCCAGTCATCCACCTGGAGCTCGCGCAAGTCCTTCATGACTTGGTCAACCCAGCGGTACCTGGGGCGCCCAAGTATGCTCGCTTGACCGCACGATCCTCCCCCATTCTCTCTAAATGGCCGAACCAATAAAGTTTGTGAGCTTTAACCTCGCCGATAAGGGGTTGTTCTCGAACTACGCAGAATCCCGTCTTAAAGAGCACTAACGTCCTGAAAAGAACACTAATGAAAAATTTGAAACGCCTAGCACTTGTAGTTTTTGGGATTTCGTTATAACAGATGGCAGTTAGAATCGGATAAGCTATGACAAAGGACTATAGTGCTCGGCTTCTTCTGTTCCGGACCATACAGAGGCCTTAACGACCGACGCCTGACTGAATACCTAAGGTTTCATGCTCAAGACCACTATTTTTTCAATCCAGATATTTATGATGCAAACTTATCAGCAAAGGTAGATTGAATCTAAGAATATACCGGGTGATTAGTTCTATCGTAAGGATTATACGGCATAATCAGTAGGTGATAAAGATGATTGTCTCATTAAAAAATGATTATTTGAAGTAATTTTCATTTTATATTTTTCATTAAAAAAATAGGAATGTCCATTCGATTATTGAAACCGTTATAAAAACTGATAAAGTATACTTAGTAGATGATATAGAAACTATCAAAGTGAAAAAGTGAAAAAAAAACTTTTTAACTGACATATTTTAGGGATTCAATTAAAATTTGATAAAAAACCCTTTTTTTATGTTAACCTTTGAGTGAAACTTACTAAATAGATTCAAAACTTCATTTGGAAGAAAGAGGGAAAGAAATAAAATTAGACACTCAAAATTTGGATAGTTTGTAAATAGCCTACAGAGTATGCCATATCATAAATCTCACAGTATAAATAGTAGTGACCTTGTATTTACATAATAAAGCGTTGAATACATACTACGATTAATCTATACTAATATTACAAAGCTGAAGAGTTGAAAAAATCTTTAGTTTAGGATAGCCCATTCAAGGAAGGATGACCAATAAGAGCGGAGAATGTTTCAAAATCGGGGTTTTTTTTCCTTTTGAGAGCTTCCGCTGCGAGCGCTGCGTAAACGGTTAAAGTTTCACAAAAATCATGTATGACAGAATTGTTCCCCTTTAAAAGTTCTAAAAAAAAGTCCGCGACAGCATATGTCTATCTTTTAAGGTTGGCTCACTATAACCTTTTTATGCTAACCGAATTTGTTGTAAAATAATGCATTATTTGCGAAGGTGATTTTATAAACATGATATTTATTTATCCTTATTCAAATAAATACGTTATTCATCACAAGTATTTAATTTTGAACAAAATTGCCCTTCATATCATTCGAATTCAATTAATATCTTAGGAGGTATCGCAGTTTAAAAATAACATCGCAGCAAAATTATGATCAAGTACTGCGCGCGCAGTCGCGGGTTAAGGTTAGCGTTAACCCAAAGTAGCTATTCCACGCGGACGAAGTCGCGGGTAGCAGCTAGTGTAGTATATTTGTACGGAGGATCATGCCTGTGTTAAATACTTATATGTTATTTCATTGTTTTCATTCATCTTAACCTTGTTTCCTTTGGAAGCAATCCCACTAGCGCTTCGTATTGGGGTACAAAGGTGTATCCCCTAACCAAGAGCAACTTTTTTTTCGCTTTAACGGGTATGACTTATAATATGAAAAAAAAGGAACGTAGGTAACCGAGGTTACCGTAGGTTTACTAAGTGACATTTTTTTAAAATAAATATATATACTAATTGGGCAAAGGGATAAAAGTTTCCAAAAGATTTTCTCTTAATACAGGCATACAGGTGTAATGTCATGCCTCGCATTAATTGTCGTGTGAAACATCACATAGGTACCAAAATCATTTGATCTAGTTTAAACCGGCTTGAGAAAAGGAGTAGGTTATATTTTTGACTGTTTGCCGGATGATTTTTTTATAGTAAGGTACATCATATGGCATACTCACTCCAAAGATGGTGTACATTGTAACTTCCTATGATAAAATTGGAATATTAAAAAAACATTTTTTAAAGGTTTTCAACCTTACAACCCTACAAAAATTACGATTTTCTGACTGACTTTGTTTGAAAACCTCAAGATAAGAGTTAGTTATATAAAATATTTTCAGTTGGATAGTGTCTCAAATTACCTACTTAATATGACATATAATTTTCCTTACAGTGTACTGATTAACAACATACTTTACTATTTACGAGTATACTTCTTAGGCGGTTCCGTTATTACTAAGTCAGGATCTGATGATGGAATCCTAGTGAAATCGAGGGAAACCTTGATCGAGATATTTGAATATCATACAAGGCGTTTTATTTACTTTAAAACTATCATATAAACTCATATAAATCACTCACAACTCATATCATATAAATTAATTAGATATTTAATTCAAGTTACACAAAAATGTGCATAAAGGTACCGACATAATCTGTTTGAATTCAGGATCGAATTTTCTGCCCCCCCAATTTAGAACAAAGTTCTCGACCTGGAGTATTTTTAAATATTTTTTTAAATGTGAGTTTTTTTTATATACTTTAGTTTTCTAAATATTGATGGCTACCGTTGAGCGGGTCATTTACTATAATTAAAACAAACTTAGTGAATCGGTCGACAACTTAGTTCTGATTCGCTGATGTCAAACATCAGTTTTTTACAGTGGGTTCAATTTACGTGGTATATAAATCGATTTCGAGATTCTTGTCGGTATCTTTTCAGTAAAGCTAACACTAGAATATACTCATATTATAAAGAGGAAAGATTTGATTATTTGTTTGTAATGAAGAGGCTCTGAAACTACTGGAACGATTTTAATAATTCTTTCACCAATATAAAGCTACAGTGAGTGACATAGGCCATTTAGTTTTTATTTAGGCTATATTCTGGCAGGAGAAACAGTCTACGCGAGCGAAACTGCCGACGGACAGCTAGTATTTAATATAAATAAATAAATAAATAAATATCCCTGGACATTATTCCACACAGCGCCATCTAGCCCCAAAGTAAGCTAATTAAAGATTGTGTTATGGGATACTAGACAACGGATAAACATACTTAAATACATTTTCTTTTGTAAATACATACTTATTATACATAGGAGACACCTATGTATAATAAGTAGGTAATGTTGTATTATTGATTTGACATATCATAAATGTTGACAAATTAGAGTATTGACATGGTAACAGGTATATTTCTCAGTAAATCCACCTTCTTCTCTCTCTCTGGTACTTTGGCATACAATCCCTGTCTCGTTTTGATGAACACAGGAGGTGGGTGGTTGTGATCACCACCAGTAACTCGCAGAATTTTCCCACTTTCAATATCAACTCTTAGTCTGACTTTGCAATCCCGAGTAGTTCGCTTCGAGCACCGAAGGTATCTTTTCGACGTGCCATGGTAGGAGAAAGAGTGTTCACGGTACATCATAAAGTCACTTCCAGCACTGGGTAGATAGTATATTCTCTCTGTGAAATATGAAAAATTTATATATCATTTATACCTCTAGTAAACTATGATAGTGAACTACAGCAACTTGTATGCCATTTAAAGTTTCAAAAGTATTTATGAGTACAGTAAAAAGTAAAAATTATAAAAGTGATGTATTGTCACAACACACAAAAGAAAGCTTATTGTACAAAAATACACAATATTTAATCAATAAACATAATACAAAAAAAATATAGGATCCTCAATGCAGGGCAAACCCGGTCCCTGTCTCAGGATGTGCCTCTGCAATATAAAGCTGCAATAGCGCTGGTATTCTGAGAGGTTATATTAGAGGCGCTTTGTTCGTTCCATCGAAATCCCACACGAATACTTCACTGCAGGCGATAGAGACTATCGAAGGGGTAAATCCATATGGGTACGGGTAATTTTATTGAGAACAAAGGTTATGGCGCGAAGAGTAAAAGTCAACATGAACATAATATCAGTAATAGAAACAATAGTTTATTGTTTTTATTAACAGTATTAAGGTTTGTTACACCAATCCTGCATAGTTTTGAACCTTCCAATGCTAAATTTTACAATAAATCCCATTCGGCATTTTTTTATAAACTGGCGGCGCATGATTATGGATGCCGGTGACCTTCAGGACCTTCCCACTTTCTGGTTCCGCGATGAGTCTGGCTTTGCATTGAGTTGCCTCTTTCGAACATCGTAAGTACCTCTTACTTTTGCCATGGTAGGAGAACGTGTAGCCGCGGTACATCAACACGCTGGGCGATGCACCAGACGACGTTTGCAGGACTTGTATATAATCTGCAAAATAGTGTCAACAATTACACCACCATCACGACTTTATCCCAAACGTAGTTTACGTAGTAGTCAGAGGCCAGTGACTGTGCCGTCATGGTGAACGAAAAACTCAGAAGCTTCACTAATGGTATTTGAACACAACGTGGTAGATGGTGAGCCTTCCGCCGTTATCCGGGTTGATTTGATTTTTTACCGGTGTTTTCCATCACCGGAGAGCTAGTCGGATATTTAACAATGAACACAATCCACGATCTCGAGTTGGGGTGCTGAACCCCAAGGCACAGATTACTTAATAATTATTACGTAACAGATAAATCATATCAATATAAAATTGACCATATTGTCAATTGTAAATGCGAGCTGTCGTGTGACAGGCATATTTGCGAGGGCTACTTCTTTTCTAAAAGACGTCAGGGGGCCTAGCCAAGAGCAACATGTCACGACGATTTCTAAAAAAGAAATCGTTCAAATGTATGGGGATGACATAAGCGCCAGTGACAGCTTATGTCAACGTTGACAGACACACGTTGCACACGACAGCTCGCATTTACAATTGACAATATGGTCAATTTTCTATTGATATGATTTATTTGTTACGTAGTAATTATTAAGTAATCTGTGCCTAGGGGTTCAGCACCCCAACTCGAGATCGTGGTTCGTGTGACATAAGCGCCAGTGACAGCTTATGTCATCCCCATAAATTTGAACGATTTCTATTGTAGAAATCTTCGTGGCGTGTTGCTCTTGGCTAGCCCCCCAGAAGTCGAAGAATCGCGTCAATTCAACCGCAAGTTTCGCGTACAAATGCTCTGCGCGGCATTTGACAACCAACTGCCAAATTGGTCTAGGAAGACCCGGCGGCTGGTAGGTGATTATCACGCGCAAGTACATGGAGTGACAGAGGCCTGTTCTAGGCCACGACACATATACATTTAAGCTTTATAACTCTCCTGCAGACAGTTGGGGAGAGGCTGGACGTGGTTAAGGTTGCAGAAGGTCATTTTGCAACACTGGACACGCGTCCATCTCTTGAAGGACACCAAGCCTAACTAAAATCATTTCAATTCTAATTCTAATAACTACATTGACATAGAATAAAACACACTGTTAAAAATATGTAAATATTATTATATTTTATATTCAATATTGAAAAAAATAAAGCTTTTATGTCGACATAATATGAATGTAGATGGTGTGTTTTTTCTACACCGATTCATTTTTATAAAATAGTATGTCATACTCAGTAGGTATGTAGAAACTACCATCTATATCATATTTATATTAATGACCTATCTACTGGGTTTCAAAAGTTTTCTAGAAACGCTTCTGTTTTTATCGTTTGTGATTAAACCAATGATTAAATAAATAAACCCAAAACAAGTTTAAGGAGTAAGTGCTTAGTTTCTCGCCGGGTCGCTCGGGACGTTACATTCACCTCAAATTATGTCTGTATACTGTGTATTTATGTAACCATATTATTATAATATTCATGTCTTTTATTAAGTAGAATTTGACGATTTAAAAGTACGTACTGTGAAAGTCTATTTTAATAAAGTTGTTTGAGTTTGAATTAGTTTAATAATGGTTATTAAATAACCTTTCGTGGGTTTGAAAAAAAAGATTTGTAAAGAGAATTAATGGATAGTCGAGTCGACAAGTCATACGAATTTTGTTGAATGTTACGAATATTTTTTAATGGTCCCAACACTGAAACAACATATAAGAGTTTTCTATTTAATCTTCGCATACATTCCATTCAATTCCTTATAAATTGGTGGATAATGATTGTGTGAGCCAGATACAGATGTAACTTTTCCATTAGGTAACACCTTTGCAGTAACTTTGCAATTTCCCCTGAACCGTTTGGAACAACGGAGGAGTCGATGGTTTCTGCCACCGTAAGAGAATGTGTGGCCTTGGAACATGATGGCGTGACCGCCTCCTAGTAAAGGCAGTAGTTGGACGTATTCTGTGAAATATACAAAATTGACAAACACTATATTTTCCGATTCATTCACAAAGAAACTGCAAATAATATTACATATAAAACTTTTTTTAACAAATAAACATGTCAGGTAAATAGTACAAAATCATAAAAAAACAGATAATTCATTACAAAAAACTAGATTTCTAGATTTTTCCTGAAAAAAACTGCCAATAACTTTTCTTCAATAAAAAACCTAAAATTCTCAAACTACATGTAAACCGTTCTTTAAATAGTAAAAAAACATAAACTACGTCAATGTGTTAGCGGGCAGAAAGCTAGTAGAACTGATAAAGATATAACGTAGGTCTATAGTATTCAACCCTGGCATACATTTCCATCGGACC
This sequence comes from Udea olivalis, assembly GCA_947369235.1. Taxonomy (NCBI): domain Eukaryota; kingdom Metazoa; phylum Arthropoda; class Insecta; order Lepidoptera; family Crambidae; genus Udea; species Udea olivalis. The sequence goes on along the minus strand of OX376349.1, from coordinate 4,359,331 downwards.
ACAGTGAGTAAACTGGCGGATCATGATTGTGTGAACATACATTTCTAACATATTCCCAAGACTCGACAATATACATAACGGCGTGACGACCTTTAATAGCAGGGAGAAAGGTTATATAGTTATAATTTTGCAAACAGAATGAACATAACATTAATTTGAAGAAAATCGTGCAAAGAGACCATGAAGTGTTCAACGTTACGGCTCCACCATGTTATTGTTATTGAGGATTATTACTAATTTTCGCGTTGCAGTCCACGGTCGAGGTTATGCGTCAGCACTGCCTATATTGTGCTGGCCCAACACACACACATAATCACACTATACGATGGGCACCGTATCAGTTATCTATGTATTGTATTACAATTATTACACTACACAATGTACTTAATTACTCACCACTTCTTCGTTCTATATTATAATATTTATGATACTTATCATATGCACACACGTATGTCCTCCGCATATGTCAGTGCATTTACTCAGAATCAGCGCCTGCGCTCATAAAGCCCAGGCTAAATGCCAAGTTAGGTCCATTAAATTTTTTTGGGCATCGGACACCGCTGTCTGTTGGTATGATTTAATGGCAGTTAAATAATATAACAGCATTCCAAATAGTATTGAGTGTCTTGAAAATATTGATGTATTTGAAAGTGAGCTCAAAAAGTTTTTGGTAAATAAGTCTTACTACACTTTAGCAGAATTTTTTAATTATGAGATTAGATTTGAAGTTGCAGTGCCCTTACGGGATGTCACACTGATCACAATTTTTTTGTAACAACTTTTCTGTACTGTGACTAGCAATGAATAAATGAATATGAATATGGTCTTTTTTTTACTGTTATTTTGCTCTGTTGTTAATGCCGACTACTTTTGTATTTTTTATAAATTGTAACGATGTCCTAAAAGTTAATAAATGAATATTACATTATTTCTGTTGGTTGTCAGGTTAAACTGTGAAAATTATCGGCGGCTAACATCATCAGTCATTAAGAAAAAAAAGGTCCACATTAACTACGGTGTCGTAACAAATACTAAGACGGTGACATTTTCGCACTGCATGTTGTGTTTTAAGTTCGTATGCACTGGGTATGCAAAATCTTCCGTGTTGAGATGATTGGTCCTGAATAGAAATAACAGCGGATAAAGAAATAAGAAGGCGGTGACATTAATGAACATAAAATTATAAATAAAACATTATTTTGAAATATGAAACATTTATTTTGATTACATAAATTTTTTGAAGCCCCTAATTACTGTGCTAGGCTATCAGTAAGCCTGTATTATGACTAGAGATTGGTTTTATTTCATTAAGAAAAACGCAAAACAACTTCAGTTCAACGACGTCGTAAATAAGAGAATATAATAAGGCGTTATCTTTTAAAAAATTTGACATACTCGTAGTGTCCTTCTTCGGTGAGATAGATCGTCGGAGGTACATGGTTGTGCGTGTCCTGGGCAAAAATTACGTTTCCTTGCCCATCCACCTTCAACCTCGCTTTGCACTGCCCCTTAGCGTATCTTGAACATCGCAAAACGGTTTTACTTCCTTTGAACGAGAATGTGAATTTACGAAATAAGAACACTTTTCCGTTTTTGGTTTGCAGCATTTGGAGAGAATCTAAAAAAATCAAGCATATAAAAATAATAACAGGAATAATCAAACAGGACAATAGGATAGAAACTAGAAAAAATCGACCTGATCCTAGGCTAGAGCGGGAGTTTTTTTTCTAGTTTAGAAATCTTTAGATTGAAAATAGAGCATTGTATGATGCTAAAAATCACCTAACCAGAAAATAAATAAAGAATAAAAGAAAGTGAAATTTCCATAAAAACCACCTAATTAATTGAATTATTTTATTCCATTTTTAGTTTGGCTTCATCAATGCAACGTAACCTAAAGCAATTGCTATTAATAAACCTTTGTTGATTTCTTTATTTTGAACTAAGACAAAAAACTTCGCGGTGGTGGGTGATTGTGCCGGATGTCAGCAAATAGTACATTTCCGCTTCCGTCTATCACGATTTTAGCTTTACACTTCCCTCGTAACTTTCTTGAGCACCTCAGATAATTGCTCTTGTTATTGATGAAAGAAAAACTGTAGCCCCCATAGCACACGATTTTGCCTCGAGGGGTCAGCATCACGTAGACTGAAAGAGAAGAGATTTAGGGATCATAGTTCTTAACAAAATGGTCTACAAAATTTTTTAAGTACTTGTAGTTGTATCAGTGATAACGGCTTCGTGAGTCAACTGACGCATTTTTTTTCTTTTTAGGACTTGTTTAAAAAAAATCTTTAATGAAAGTAATAATTTTTGGTTTGTGGCGAATATAAAAGAAATAATAAGCAACCGGGAGATAAGTAAACCTTAAAAGTAAAGTAAGACTTTAACGAAAATCATGCTATTAATTAAATGTTTGAGGTATTCACGAAAGAAAAACTCCACCATAGTACACGATCTTGCCACGAGGGGTCAACACTGCGTAAACTGAAAAAAATTGAAAATGATTTTCCAATTACATATTTTGTGAAGGTGTTTCATAAGATTTGACGAAAAAAACAAATGCTTTCTGGGGGGCTAGCCAAGAGCAACACGCCACGTCGATATCTACAATAGAAATCGTTCAAATGTATGGGGATGACAGAGGCTGACACTGGCGCTTATGTCATTCCAATATATTTGAACGATTTCTAGTGTATAAATAAATCGACGTGGCGTGTTGCTCTTGGCTAGCCCCCCTGGGTATCTAAAATACAAACATCTAAACCTCTCTACTTTTACATCAGAACATAGATCAGTTGTACATGTTCTGTCTTTTCTATTTCTTTCATGCCTCTGTGGTAGAGAATAAGTTAAGAAACAACTCTGTTTATCTTTCGAGTAGTTACCAATATTTAATTGAAAATGGCCATAAAACAGCAATTGCACAACACCTATACTATACAAGGAAGAATAGGAACTTTATTTGAGTCTTTTCATGACAGGACCCAGAACTAAGGCACCACTCGGCCACGAAGGTCTAAAATATTTTTGTAATCATAAAAAAGGCAATATTATTGTCGTAGCATCCCGGTATCGCAACAGCACCGCTGCAACCCGGTAATTAACTTGCTATTAAAATTAGAGCATTTAATTGTGTGTACTATGATATAATTTACAATGTCAATATGAAAAAGCGGACGGCGGGCGGTCAGCGCGCCGCGCGAGGCAATTTAATATGAGGCGATGATGCAGGGTTGGAGCGGTGCCGTGATAATGTGCTCGGACCTTTACTCTGCACAATAAAAAACTAAACTATTGGACTGGCTTCCCCAAAGGTTTTGAGGCTTCTTCGTTATTATTCTTGATATTATGTTATGTAATAAAAATGTGAAAACTGTTTTTTTTAGCCTTTTTGCCCTTACTTAAAAAAATGATGTACAGCGATGTTCACATCAACCATTATATATAGGGTCACCTAATGCTGCTGACATAAGACGAATTGAGCAATGTTTAGTCTTTTTGCCCTTACTTAACCCATTACCCATACCAGCTACGCAATGTTACGTAGCTGGTATTCAATGACAACCATACTATACATTCATTATAGCATTAGACAGAAGTAAAAAAGGTTCTTTTTAGGGTACACTTTGTGGTAAAAGTACAATAAACATTATTACTTTTAAGATTTATGCCGAATTTATTAAAATCTACTTATATAGGAGCTGTCACACTTAATTGTTCTCATTTAAAATAAAGTAACTTAAGAATTTACGCGGCTTTTGCTTAAGAGCGTTAGCTGGGGGTCGATCATTTTTGTAAGATTTTCGTGATTATTTCATTGAATTGAATCAAACTTAAATTTTTGCTCTATCATTGTGTAATTAGTAGTAAATAGTATTATTATTTAAAAACACATCGAATTGTCTAAAATTAGGTAGTCGCCAATTATTTGCTAAATTAACTAAAAAACGTTTTTTTAAAATCTCTTAAGACACTTAAAAATTTACTGTACACGGTTGAAGTTATAATTATGAAATTAAAAGGTGCATTCAATAATATAGAGATAATTTATACTCAATTTGAATTCAGCTAAATAATCACGAAAACCTTATAAAATGCAACGTTTAAGATCTACCCCAAACGCAAAAAGCAAAACCTCTTAAATAAATTATTTTGTCTTGCATCAAACTATATTGTCGACGTAAAAACCTAAAAGAAGCAGGGGTTTTTACATGAACATAAAAATATGTTCATGTAAAAACCGTCACGATAACTCTACCAAATCTAAAATGTTACAAAATACCTTTATACGTTGTGGCGGAAGGGGTTTTCAATTTTGCTAGGTTAAACTCAGATATGTTATCCATGGCAACGTCAAATGTAAATTGTCATTCATTTTAGCACCCCTGTTTCTTATTTCTAATGTTATAATGAATGAAGTATAGAGGCCGACTACGGAATTTAACGTAGCTCTTTCCTATTATAATGGTAATTTGTATATGTGGCCTCCTGGATTGGTCTTTTTATGTCCCTTAAATAAAACACGTCATAAAAAAGTAGTAAGTTTTTAAAATCGCATTTTTTCTAAGGAAACTTTGGCAAATATTTCTTTTAATTATATTTTTCATCAAAATAAACGAAAATTCTTACTAAATCAACACAAAAATATATTCTAACAGAGTTTCCATAAACTATAACAATTATGCAAAACGGGGATCGGTGTGGTAAATTTTAAAACAGTTTATGACACATAATGTGACGACCGACTTGGTGTACTGGTTAAGAAGTTGGCTACTACACCAGAGGTCGCGGGTTCGATCCCCGCACAGTACAAACATTTGTGTGCATGAACATGTCTGTTTGTACTGGTCTGGGTGTCTCCTATGTATAATAAGTATGTATTTACAAAAGAAAATGTATTTAAGTATGTTTATCCGTTGTCTAGTATCCCATAACACAAGCTTTAATTAGCTTACTTTGGGGCTAGATGGCGCTGTGTGGAATAATGTCCAGGGATATTTATTATTATTATATTATTATTATTAATGTGGGCTTTTCAGGACATGTGGCACACACAAAAGATGATTCCTTCCTCGTTTTGTTTTTAGTGCAGACACGACATGGTTCAGCTGGAACGGCTTTCTTCGCAGTAAGTGGGAGTTTTTCGAGATGATAAAAATTATCTAAAGGGACACGAGTATTTTCATTCTGGACAGGATGATTGGCAACACTTGCCGGTGATGGAGGCGGTGCGACAGGCTCTTGCAACAAAGGCGATGGCAAAATGGCGCTGCCTGCAAAATTCGAGGCAGAGGCCTCATTGTTACGTAGTTATTGCACTATGGGTGAAAGTGGCAGCACGAAAGTAGGAATACGGGAAGAGAATTGGATAGCAAACCAAGAAGGAAGGAAGGTGACAAACCTAGGTTTGCTATTGGTACTGTTGACATTTTTTTTATTTATTATTTAATGCACATGAAATCAATTGCAAACGGCGGACTTAGCTCAGCTCAAGTACTTCCACTGCATATGAAAAAGAACAATAGGAAACAGACATAACATGTCTGCAGCGCAGTTCAGGGGTAAACTTTAAATTAGAAATTTAACTAGAAATCTTCTTATAGAATCCGTCAGCAACTTGGAAGTACACAGGTGGAGGGTGGTTGTGCTCATGGTTAAAGGAGACTATGTTCATTTGGTCGTGGCTGAGAGAAAGCCTCGCTCTGCAGCCTTTAGACTTCTTAGAGCAATACCAGTAACCAGGAAACGTCTGTGCAAAAGTGTAGTTTTTTAACATTACCAGTCGCCTGTTCTCTGACAGGTATATGAATTTCCAGTCATCTGCACCTAGAACATATAAAAGTCTAGAAAATGCATAATCTCAGGTTATTGAAAAAATACTAGCCAGAGAGTGAAATGGTAAGACATTCCTTAAATACAATATCACTATCATGGATTGTAGAACTTTATTTCAAAAAAGGGTAACATTTAAATCTCAATAAAAGATTTAAGTAAGTTTTAAAATTATGTTGAATGTTTGTAATATTTATCAAATATGTGATTTATATTGTTTTAATTAGGCCTATGTCAAGCAGTGGACTATGATAGGCTGATGATGATTGTTTCCATAGTCTTACTATTTTTATAAATGCGAAAGTTTGTGAAGATGTTTGTTACACTTTCAGGCTAAAACTACTGAACGGTTTTGGATGAAACTTTACAGTAATACAGCTTATACATCAGAATAATACATGGGCTACAATGTACATAGATTTCATGTATTTTGGCCAACATATATAACGAAACGCGGGCGAATCCGCTTGCGGAAAGCTAGAATACAATGTAATCTAAATCTAATCATTACAACCAGCCCAGTCAGTCCCACTGCAGGGCAGAGACCTCCTCTCCAATCTCCATCCCACACGATTCAAGGCCAATGTTGTCCAATCTAAGTATACAACGTACTTAACCAAAATGGCAAATCTTAAGGCCCGTATTCACTTTAATTATTAGTAAGTGCAGGTGATTACTGCAGGTGCTTAGTTATTAAGAGAAAACACGTGTGGACAGCGATTGATTAGTGCGATTGAATAGAACACGCTTCTAATCACTTCACGACGCAGGATACTGATCACTCGCAATAATCCATCGCTGTCTACACGTGTTTTCTCATAATCACTAAGCACCTGCACTAATCAACTTGCACTCGCACTAATCAAAGTGAATACGGGCCTTTAATAATAATATTTGAACGAACCATCAAAAATATGACTATAAACACATTACAAAGTACGATTTACAGTAGACCAGCTGTTTTTTTTAGAAACAGGATAACAGGATTATTTACAAATATTAAAATACAAATAAATGAAAAATAAAATAAAAATACAAATAGATAATAATTGACTCCTTCAAATGCAGGTTACAGGACCTAGTATCCCCCATCAGGAAAATAAACTATGCTTTATCTTTGCCTAAGCCCCAGAGATCAGAAATCATAAAATTTATAAGCAACCAAAAAAAGGGGATGCCCTAATACCATTAATACTCGTGCTATTATAACTACTTTAATAAAAGCCGACGTTTGGTGGTGGATGCGTATGAGTGTTGAAGCTGTATATGATTTCGTTGTTATCTGACATCCTGACTCTGGCCTTGCAGCCAATCTTCTTCTTGGAACAGTACCAGTGGCGCTTGCTGTGTTGCTGAGAGAACGTGTAGCCTCCGAAGAGAAGCATGTCGTTCTTGGTCCTCCAGCCCCCGCGGATGAAACTAAAACCTAAAAGAGATGTTGTTTCTTCTTTTAGTGAAACAAATACGTTAGGAGAGGCATTTTGGCCTGGCCTGTTGGCGCAATGGCAGCGATCCTGCCTTTAGCGCCGGAGGTCGTGGGTTCGATCCCCACCCGTGACAAATATTTGTGTGACGAACATTTGTATTTGTTTTGTGTCTGGGTGTTATTATCTATTTAAGTATGTATTTAGAAATATTTAAGTATGTTTATCAGTCTCTGACGCCCATATTACAAGCTCTGCTTAGTTTGGGGTCAGATGATCTTGGTGTGAATGGTCCCAGATATTTATTTATTTATTTATTTGCAATATGGGGCTTGGCATGTGCTCAACTACCTAAGTAGGATTGGCCACTTTGACCAAGCGCTGGTTCTAGAGTAACTTCCCGATTCTGAACCAATCCTCAAAATCCTTTTCTTCTAACTGATGCTGTCAGCATATCATCACCTTTATACTTACACAAGTAAAATATGCGATATGCCACTCTAAAACTTTGCAGTGTTGTCACAACAAACCTTTTTGCTTAGCTTAGTCAGGGGGGCATGTGTAAAGATAAATATAATCATTTAAAATTGTCAATGCCCATATACGTACATATAATTAATTATACACAATTATTTTGTTAATTTAGCGCATGTGCTGAGCGCTTTGGTGCTGCACTATACATTGTCATTTTTGTCTTTGGTCTTGGTCCCAGACATGCATTCAAATAGATAACGCAAAGCGTTACGTTTGTTTGAAAAACAGGGGGCTAGCCAAGAGCAACACGCTACGACGACTTCTACAATAGAAATCGTTCAAATGTATGGGTGTTACTCTTGGCTAGCCCCCCAGGTGTCTCTTTTTATAGACGCTTATTGTGACGTCACGATAGCGTTGCTTGCATGAAGGGAATTCTCAATTTCTGAATCGATTTGAATTAAGTTCATAAAAAAAGGAATGATATGTTTAAATGTTCTTAACTTTGAAATAAATCCATTGCCACAACGGTTCAGCGTGGATACAGCTTAATTGAGCAGCGTCTAAAGTGTTCATTCTATTAGTCTATTCAAATGAATGTCCTTATTAATATTTCCCACCAAATTACCTAAAACATTAATTATCTGACAGTTTTACAACTAGCCTCGCTGGGTGGGTATGATCGTTGTTGATCCTGGAGATCCTTCCATCTGGATCGAGGAAGAGCCTGGCTCTGCAGTCGGGAAGCTTCAAGGAGCAGACCCAAACAGGCTCGTAGCTGGTCTGGCAAAATGTGTAACCCTCAACAAGGATTAAGTTCTTCCCTCGTTGTGATTTTATAACTCCATACTGAATCTCTGTAAAGTAAGACCACCGATAAAATATGAATTAACAATTTTATTTTTATACGCAACTAGCTGCCTCGACAGACTTCGTTCTGTCAAAAGTAGTTGCACGTCGTTGCATCGGTAAAGCAGCACATTTTGCCCGCGTTTCTCCGACTTGATTTACATTTAACTGGCCTGTTGGCGCAATGGCAGCGATCCTGCTTTTAGCGCCGGAGGTCGTGGGTTCGATCCCCACCCATGACAAATATTTGTGTGACGAACATTTATATTTGTTGTGTGTCTGGGTGTTATTATCTGTTTAAAGTCTGTTTTAAGTATGTGTTTAGAAATATTTAAGAGTCTCTGACGCCCATATTACAAGCTCAGCTTAGTTTGGGGTCAGATGATCTTGGTGTGAATTGTCCCAGATATTTTTTTATTTATTTACATAATTTTTCGCTTAATGTTTTGTCAATCATAACAAAAAATAGCCTATGTCACTCCCTAATAATGTAGCTTCATTTTAGTGACTGTTTTTTTAATCAGTCCAGAAGTTTCGGAGCCTATTCAATATAAACAAACAAATCTTTTCTTTTTATAATATTATTAATATAATTATTATAGATAAGTATAGTATAGATTTGAAAAGTTTAGGATAGAGAGATCCGCTTTATCTGTTTCCAAAAAACCCAGTAGTTAATTCTTGAAAAGGCGTTGTTACTGCCGTAATATCAGCAACGAATCAAAAAATCTAAATGTTTTATTCATTTAATTTAGTTACAATAGGGTAGTTAGTCCACTTTAGAACGGCTTTTATTATTAACAGTTTGGCGCACGATACAAGAAGTTCATGTTGAAATATTGGAAACCACTATTATTGATAACAGTTATTTATTTATTTTGACAAAATTAACCAAATGGCGACGTACTTATACTTTTTTTATTTTTATTAACCAATATATACAAAATCTTTCATAGACTACACGTTGCCCGGAGAAGCATTGAAATATTTCAGTATGTTCATTTATTTATTTATTTAATCTTTATTGCACAAAGAAAAGTACAATTGGCGGACTTAATGCCTAAAGGCATTCTCTACCAGTCAACCACTAGATGAAGCAGAAATCTTTACGGCGGGGTTTTGTAAAACTAAGTTTCAGTAAAATAAAAGTAAACAATTCACTCATATAGTATATATACCTACTTATCTAAATTACAATATATAGATATATATGTGTACCTACTTACATATAAAAATAGCAAATATATACATATAAATTCATAAATACAATGATATATAAATACATAATATGTACTCAAATGAAAGACGAAACATTAACTCGGAATGATATGATTAACGATCTGACTAATCTGACCAATGATTAAATATTAAGTATCTGACGCCTAAAACACAAGCTCTGCTCCACAGATATTTATTATTTACTAGCTGTTCGTCCGCTTCGCCCGCGTAAACTAATTTTCCTGTCAAAATATGGCCCAAATTAAAAAAACATATAGCCGATGTCACTCCTTGATAATGTAATTTTTGAAATCGGTCCAGTAGTTTCAATACAAACAAACAAATCTTGCCTCTTTATAATATTAACATAGATTTTCTTATTTAGATAAATACTTGTAATATTCTTTATTGCACATCAGATAACTTACAGTTAAGTATTACTTTAGAACCAAGCACAATTAAGGCGGTCTTGTAGCAGATAGCTTATTATTAGCTTCACTGAACCCTAAGCATCCTTCCACTGGCAATCTTGATGTACTGCCTCCCAGGGTGGGAGTGCTCATTGTTGATACTGATGATGACACCATCTTTCAAACGCAGCTTGGCTCTGCAGTCCTGGGACTTGGTAGAACATCCCCATATGTAAGTACTAAACTGGCAGAAAGTGTATCCGTCTACGTAGATCAGCTGTCTTCCCCTTTGTGACGTGATCACCTCGTACCTTATTTGACCATCTGTAATTAAAATGAGGCGACAATGAGATCATAAGGATAAAACAGTTCAAGACTAGGAGGGCAGTTTATTATTAACGTCGCACAAGGATCTAGAAAAAATACCTATTTTAGTCGATATATTTATCGAGGCTCTGCACCGACTGAACTGGATTGCGCCCTGCGTTCTGAAGTACCAGCGACGCAGCTGTACGTGTCCAGATTACACTGGTCTTCGAAAGTCGAGGACTTTGTAGACTATGTGTGAAGACAGTCCAATTTCACCCTAAGGGTCGAACGGTTGGAATCTCGCCGCAAAGTGAATTTTAATTCTTCTGTGGTGAGAGTGCCGACCCAACATCTGGCGACCTTCATGAAGGAAGACTTTTGGCCGCAGGGAGTCGTGTTCCGGAAATTCAGAGGACGGCTGCCTGCTGTCAACGCGCGATACACGTCGCTGTCTCAACGTGTAAATTCGTTTTAGAATTAATTAATTCAACTCATATGTATGTTAGTCGGTAAGGTATTTATCTATGTGCCTCTGTTATATGTAACTTTTGTAATGTATTATATTGCCTGAAATAAATGATTTTATATTATGATTATATAAATAGTCAAACAGTAACATAGGTTAAATCCACACGGTACCTAGTTGTATAGCTTCACTGTAATTATGATGAAAGACAGAGAAATAAATAAGTATGTGGTAAATTCTATGAAAACAGATGTATCGTAGTATTTTATTTTTATTAAGTTAAAACTCTTCTGCATGCAGAATTATCTTTAAAAATTATTGAACACACATTTACTAAAAATGTTAGAACAGTTAGTTCTCTTTGTACTTCAATGTTAAAATAGTTTTAACAGCCATACTTATAGTAACGTATACTCCATTCATTAGACAGAAGTAAAACAGTTCTTTTTAGGGTACACTTTGTGGTAAAGTACTATAAACATTATTACTTTTTAAAGATTTATGCCGAATTTATTAAAATCGACTTATGCTATTTATGTATATAGCTGCTATAGCTATCATACTTAGTTGTTCTCATTCAAAGTAAAGAAAACTTCAGCATTTATGAAGCTACTGCTTAAATAAATTATTTTGTCTTGCATCAAACTAGATTGTCGATGTAAAAACCTAAAAGGAGCAGGGGTTTTTATCCAAACATATATTTACTGTCACTATCACTCTACCAAATCCAAAATGTTACATGATCACTTCATACGTTGTGGCGAAAGGGGTTTTCAATTTTGCCAGGTATGTCATCGTCATGGCAACGTCAAATATAAATTGTCATTCATTTTAGCACCCCTGTTTCTTATTTCTAATGTTTTATTAAATAAAGTATAGTAAAAATACACTCACGATACAAAAAGTCAAGAAATTCATGATTAGTCCACCAATTTGAGCCCTAACGACATTTGAATTTCACACTCACAGCTGGTTCCCAACATGCGTGGTGAAATCCAATTGGTTTTACATAAGGCATTTGTCAGAAACTCAACTGGGGCCTCATAACAATCGATTTTATTCAGTCAAGTACATTTTCTACACTAAGGGTAACGAGCAAATTCGTCAGTCCAGTCCAGCCCTGATTATGCGTCAGTGCCAGGTTACCGCTGAATGGCTGGAAATTGAATATTATTTTACGGAATTGCTCACTACGCTCAGTTTAGAGAATGAACTTGACAAGTTATAATGGATTGTAATAAAGACACAGGCTTTACTCGAGTGCTTGTTTTAGAAACCGGTTGCTTGTGACAATTGCTGCGAACCTGGAAAGCTGAAACCGCATTGAGATTTAGAAGATGATTAAGGTTATGACACATGAACAACACGTGTTTTGAGTTCAGCATTTCTACCATGAGTTTAGACCAATGATAGCCGCTGGCGTCCGCGTTCACGCGTTGACGTATTTGTATGGGATTTAAGAGGACACAGCACGGACGAGATAATTGAAAAGTGGGTATTTGTAAAATGTATTGCTGTCTTTTGCAAACCTCGAGCCCACAGAGTGCGATAGAGACAGATGCAAATCGGACCGAAATCACCAATCAAAAGTACACAAAATCGACGTTTCGTAGTCACTTGATCCCTATTCGAAAAGTTGACCGATTTAGTTACTTTTTTTATTAAAAATTAAAAAAATACTATAGCCGTGTTCCTAGGTTTACCTTCTTATATAAACTAGTCAAATTCGTTCTCTAGATGTTTGAACACAGCCGAAAATCTGACCAATTTTTTAGATTTTTGAAGGTTCATTATCTCTTTTAATAATCAATTTATATTAAATAGGAAAACATAGGGACATACATCCTCATTATAGCAATATTATTATTTTCTTAAAAGAATGATTCCTCTACTAGCAATATTCAGGGAGGAAACAGGGGACTACGTTTGTATGGAAAAACGCTTGTTTCCTCTTAACAGCGCCCCTAGTAATTAGGACAAACTTAAAATGGCATATAAATTTCTGAAGTCAACTATCGTAAGCTACAAACACACATGCTCATTACTAACATAGCAATTATTGCTAATAATGAGCATGATCAATTCAGTAAAAAGTAAGCATGCTCGTTCAAGCATGCCATTTTAGAGCATGTGTAACTAGCTGTATTTTACGTGACAGAAACTCGTGTAGACATACTGATGTCTGGCGAATTCGCTCTTCAGGGGCATTTCTGCAGGCCCTCAAGTTGAGCTTTTGAATGACTGGGCTTGTCAGCCTCATATCTGGACCTCACCACCACTTTCCACCAGGTGGATTGAGCGCATCTTGACGGGCAATATAAATAAAAATAAAAAATAAATTACAACATATGCAATGGTTTCCGTTAGCACTCCTTAAATCTAAGACCATGTCATCGCCATCAATCAAAAATAATAGTCTTAAGTCTTCAGATTTGTCCCAACCTAAACATCTAGATCCAGATCAGTAACCCGGTTTTGGTTTTGTAGAACTTCCGAGCGGTGTGGGTATGGTTGATGTCAACTTCTACAATAACGCCTGCTGTATCCAGCTTGATCCTCGCTTTGCATTTGCTGTTCTTGTTTGAGCACACCCATGTATTGACATCGGCGAAGGATTTGCAGAAGGTGAAGCCTCTGTAAATCATCAGTTTTCTTCCTTGCTGTGACTTCACTACTTCGTATTCGTGAGATTTTCCTCCTGATGATGACAACGTATTTTGATTATTTGAAGCTATTTAATCGATTTATGTGTTATCTAAGTCAATTTTAATGATTGAATTTATAACCATGTTTATAAAAACGAGTACATAACTATATTTTTTTTTATTGTAACTATGCCCTGATCTAACGAAAGTCATGGTCAGGGTTAAATCATTTCAATGCCCATGTAAGGCTTTTTGTCAGTTTTCAGTTATGGAAAGGTAACAATAACTGTGATTGTAAATTATGGGACATGACGACAAAAAATATGCACGACTGAAAATATTTTATTTTCTCTGTATCATCGTATCTCGTCTCAATTTAACCTGTTTGTGTTTTGTGCTTGATCTCAAACTCGTAGCTGAGTGGATCCTGGTGACCTGTATTGAAGGTTTTTATTTTAATCTAAAAAAGGTTTGCGTTTGGCCTCAGTCTCAACCATTCAAGGATAAATCAGCGCTCTGAAAGCCACAGCGCTGATTTATACTTGAATGCTGTTCCTGCACCTATAAAATATAATCCTATAAATAAGAATCTCCTGTGAGAGAATAAATAAATAAATAATTATTATAATATATTATCAAGAAATTTTAACCTAATCAGATTGATTTCGTATCTTTACATTTTTTAAGGTATATCAATATCAACTGTCACATATTAACAACTTACCGGAGACATCTAATTACAGGAATTCGAGAAACTAGCCTCTTGCGGAAAATATGTACAAACCAAGCAAGAATAAAACCACCAGTTACATATTTACAAAACAAATAAAAACGTAAATTACGGGGCCATCATAAATTGTAGTCTAGGCTGGTAGTACATTGACCTCGGATGGGGATGCGTATTGAAGATATACATAATGTTCCCGCCTTCATCTAATCTCAGCCTGGCTTTACAGTTTTTCCGGCCTGAAGAGCAGCTCCAGAACGTTTTGCCGTTTTTGGAGAACGTATACCCGTCAACCAATATAAGGTTCTTGCCACGTTGAGACGTGACTATTTCGTAATGTATGGCTGAAATAATAAATCAGATATCAACCAGTTGAAGTCACTCAAAAAAAGGTTAATACTATATTTTCCGTGGATTCTTCTTCCTGAACTCGACCTCACAATGACGCTCGGATGCACCGTACCGCCTGAAGACCAATTTCCTTACGCCCTTTGGCAGGGTCGCCATGAAATGTTGGGGTTATAAACCTTATTCATTGTCCGTCTCAAATCATACATTAATACGTAAGTAACACTGATTTACCAATGTGTCAGCGAAATATAATATAAGACATAGTGGTGAATAGAGCAATTACAAATGAATCACTGACATTTAAAAAAAATACTTGTGCTGTAAGTTTATTTTAAATGTTTAAATGTTATTACGTTACACTATTCATATAATATATTATTTCCATATCTTATCTTATAATTTAATATATTTTTATCATTAAGAATCCAATTATATTATATACTGCTTGTTGGGTATCATTGTTAGTTTATTCCTTAATTATTAAGAATAAATATTGTAACACTTAAAAATATCCCTATCTCCCTTCCTTTCACTGGCCTTGACTGGCCTGTTGGCGCAATGGCAGCGATCCTGCCTGACGCAGGAGGTCGTGGGTTCGATCCCCACCCATGACAAACATTTATGTGACGAACATTTGTGTTTGTTGTGTGTCTGGGTGTTATTATCTATTTAAGTTTGTATTTAGAAATATTTAAGTATGTTTATCAGTCTCTGACGCCCATAATCCAAGCTCTGCTTAGTTTGGGGTCAGATGATCTTGGTGTGAATTGTCCCAGATATTTATTTATTTATTTCACCCATGCACATGTGTAGATCGTCTCTTCTCTGACGCACAATCGTGTAACGTCTACGCCCATCGCCGCGCCATCTAGCGGCTGCTTGAAACGCTTTTTTTTCTTCTTCTTCATCTTGCAACGGATCGAGACTAAGCTGTGCGCGTGTGCCCTCATGAAAGAAATCTATTCTAATCCTTGATAAACTGTGTAATTTCTACGAAATATAACTATAAATCGTCTATAAACTCAGTGTGTGTGTGAAAAGACAAGCGCTTTCAAGAATTAGTGTAGCCATCGAGCTTTGGCAAGTGGTTGTGGTGCAGGCACGAGGACGTGGACTTCCTGAAGCATTTCCTCAAGTAAGTGTGCATGGTTTCCTTTATACACCTTCTGGACAGCTGTTCTTCGTCGTCCTGGTCCAGCTCCAAAACAGCTGCCCACCGTTTTCCTCACGCATTAAGTGGTTACAATTGATTTACTTAGGTTGCATTTTTATGAACCCAAAATCCTATACAGTCCATTCAATCATCAATCAAAGGCACTACGTGACTGCAAAGCAATACAAATAAAGTGCACCGCAAAAGACATACCTACACTTGGTGAGCATTTTTTAAAACTGAAAGATCGCCACACCGCTGCTATTAACTTAGGTAATTAATATTATCCATTATACAATTAATAACAATTACAATTTTAAATAATTAAAATTACTAAAAAATAACCGTAGGTACCTGGAAAGTGCAGTGTTTGCCCCCCTCGATTACAAGGAGTAAGTATCACTAAAATATGATAATATACTTAACCATCCTAAATTCATATTCCTGAATTAGAATTCGGATTAATCGGACAAATACAAAACGCACAGTACGAGTATGCGTAAATATAGATATATATACTCGTATCTCCGCGAAAATGAGATCGCGCACATATCGAGTTGCGTTGGATTCAACGAACAGTCCTAAGTCCACCCATGTACTCCATCTGCCGTCACGTAAGAGGCCCTGCGAGGGTGAGTATGAGTGTTATTAACATATACTATATGTCCAAACTCGTCTAGCCGGAACTTGGCCTTGCAGTTCCTCTTAGTGGTCGTGGAACAGGTCCACACAGCCTTGCTGCGTTCCCGGAATGTGAACCCATGATAAAAGTATGAGCGCCTTTCCACGTTGGAACTTGACTCAAACAGTCCTAAGTCCACCCATGTACTCCATCTGCCGTCACGTAAGAGGCCCTGCGAGGATGAGTATGAGTGTTATTAACATGTACTATATGTCCGAACTCGTCTAGCCGCAACTTGGCCTTGCAGTTCCTCTTAGTGGTCGTGGAACAGGTCCACACAGCCTTGCTGCGTTCCCGGAATGTGAACCCATGATATAGTATGAGCGCCTTTTCACGTTGGAACATGACTCACAGTCCTAAGTCCACCCATGTACCCCATCTGCCGTCACGTAAGAGGCCCTGCGAGGATGAGTATGAGTGTTATTAACATATACTATATGTCCGAACTCGTCTAGCCGCAACTTGGCCTTGCAGTTCCTCTTAGTGGTCGTGGAACAGGTCCACACAGCCTTGCTGCGTTCCCGGAATGTGAACCCATGATAAAGTATGAGCGCCTTTCCACGTTGGGACTTGACTACTTCATAATTCATACCTGAAAGATAGTCAAATTATTTTTCACTGAAAACTACTGCAGACATCCTTATTCATATAAATTAAAACAGTCTTATAACACTGTTTTTACTTCGGTAAAGTAGACTTGAAGCACTGTTTAGGTTTTTATGAATGAGGTTTATAGATTTATATGACTGCCTTAAAAAAAGAAAAAATATTGATGATAATATTTTATTGATGAAGTAATACAATGTAAATTAAGACTAGTTTATCTACTAAACATTTAAAAGCGCCTAGATCGACTTTTCTACAATAATATACGTTAAGGTCATTAACAATGATTTTTGAGAAAAAATGGTTCCTATATTAATTCCTAATTTACTCAATATACCCTCTTAAATTATGTTTTTGAATTATTAATGCTTAAAAATATTAGGATGAAAGATAATACGCCAAATGTTATTAGGGCTACACTACTCATGCTGTGTTAATATGGATTTGGACTTATGCTATTTAAAAGTTATGCGAAGGATAAATTATGGGACGTTAATGTTATGCTGTATGATGTTTATGCCCAATGAGTTATGTCAAGCGGCTTTAGGAAAATTAGCATTATGTGAAAAGTTAGTTCTTTATCCGGCTGACCTCCATTGTTTTGACAAATTAAGGTGCAATCATCATCTTTTTGGGCTTGCAATTGTGTCTCGCGTATCACGGAAGAATCATCTTCACTCCTAATGTGTTAGTTTTATTATGAACATACCCGGTGTGTAGGAAATGTGCTTCATCGGAAAATAAAATGTACTTTGAATTTTTTTTGTCCGCTTCCTACTGCGCTCACACCCAATCTTTGCAATTTTTTTTCTGTTCATGGTCTCTGGACTAACTTTTCGAGTTAAATGGTAATTGTTATGAATCAATTTAACTGGAGAAACTAGCATCTTCACTAACATCTTTTTATTCTACAGTTTCTCTAATACAGGAAACTCAATGTGGATCAGGCTTTATAAACTCAAGTTCTAGCGGACGATATTTTCGCGGATGAGAATGATTATTATCTATATAAACAATATTCCCCAGTTTGTCGAGATGTAACTTGGCTCTGCAGATTCTTCTGGTGGAAGATGTGGAGCAGCCCCAGAACATTTTGCCCTGTCTGTTGAATGTGAACCCGTCGATCAATAGCAGGTCTTTCCCACGTTGAGACCTCACAATCTGATACTTGATACCTGAAATGTTTCATATAAAATAAATACATGTATCTGGAATATCTCACATCAAGATCATTTACTACAAACTAAGCAGAGCAAAAACATACAAACAATACATAGTTATAAAATTCATAATATATATATCTCTTTTTTTGCTTTTTGACCGTCCAAAAGATTCAGTAATATAGGTAAACTATGTACCAATCGGCCAACGTAGTGTAGGACGCCCCCCGGCCAGGTGGGGTCATGACTTGCTAAAGGTTGCTGGCAGAAACTGGATGCGTCAAGCTGAGGATAGGGCGCGATGGCGCGCATTTGGCGAGGCCTATGTCCAGCAGTGGACTATAATGTTGATGTACCGAAGTGGGCGTCCAGTATGTCTACCAAGAGTTTACGCCACGTCAACGGCGATCGTTGCCTTCAGAAATTTGTACAATATTAAATCAGTTGGGGCACTGTACCGAAATCTCACACAAAAAAGTAAATGCGGCTTACGCAGACGCTAGCGACTGTTATTGGTGTAAAGCCATGGTAGACCGTAGACATACTGATGTTTTAGTTATTAACAGAAAAATAAATAAATAATTTAAATTTGTTTATTGAAGAAGTAGGGATACAAAATAGTTATACGTTTTTGTTTATATAAATTATTGATACAGGCATAGTTAGTACCTGGCGGGAGTGTCTAAACCATTGGCTACGTTTTTTTTCATATATCTTTCGCTCCCTTATTTATTTATTTATTTATAGGACTATCAACATAAGAAACAGTATTACTTACATGTACATTTGGGTATTTATATAGCTTATATTTATATTATTACTGACAAAGGTCTGATTTAAAGCATACTATTAAAGAAGTAAGAAAAAATATGTACTGATGTTATATAAATGTTACATATATGTTATATGTTGCCGCAATCAGGGGGCCTACTCCTGTTGCGGTCAAACGAATGTTCCAAAAAAATCTACAATAATAGGTAATATGTTATTCTTGAATATTTGCTTGTGTATATTTAATATCATATTAAAGAGTTTAAAATACATGACGGTGGTTAAAACATCTTTGTTTTCATACTAAATAAGACAAAGTTAGTTTTAGGTACTCAGACCCTGTCTCAACATTTGTTGGGGCTTCCGCCGTTAACTTTGGTTTATCATCGATGTTTTCTATCACCGGAGAGTTAGTCGGAAATTCAACAATCAACTCAGAGATTTTGGTTCTGGCCCGATTTTGACTTCGGGACCACACAATCCAGAATCCGAGTTGGGCTGTTAGCCTCTAGGCCACGACGCTCTTATGCTGATCTATATCTTGATATAAACTCCTTCGCTGGTCAGGTAATAGTGCCTTCGCTCATGAGAATGATTATTGTAAACGAAAGTAAGCTTCCCTTGTTTGTCCAGCCGCAGCTTCGCCTTGCAGGTATTCGTGACAGAGCACCCCCAGTACTTGGTATTTATTTTGTAGAATGTATACCCATCTAACATTATTAAGTCCTTCCCACGTTGAGACTTGACGATTTTATATGTTATATCTGGAAAGATCGTAACGGCGGATCAGTAATTAGGAAAGTAAAATTCAATAGAATTATTAAATAAGGCTGGCTAGCTCCTGAAATGCAATAAAATTATTGAATTGAATTGAATAATTTAGGAAAAGACGTCTCTGTTTTTTTGTTGAAACGTTACAAGCTTAAGTAGGATTGTTTCGAAACTCATACATATTTCGCAATATTATGCTTTATAGAAAAAAACAAAGATAACACTGATTAAAACATTCAAATGTCTGTAGGTCAGAAAGTAAACTATTGAATGTCATAAAAGTTTTACTAATGCATTTGCCTGGTCAATATCTAGTAGAGCTAGGACTAGGACAGAAAACATTATGTCAATAGGTATGTTGTAAACCTATAAATGATACAGGTCATGGCGTGCTCGCGCCAATTTCATTGTTCTTTGGCTAAGTCGGCTAGAAAACCTCGCCTAAGATTTTAACTGAATTCGGAATAAGTTTTTGTCAAATACCAATCACTTAACAAAAACCGTGTGAAGTGTAAATTAAATAATATATTAGGACTGATAAAATATAACCTGAAACTGCGAGTAAGTACTCGTAAGCAAATAAACGTCCATGGCAACCATGGCTGCCAATGTATTTGCACGTTTGAGTATAACATACTTATTACGATAATTAAACCATGCAGCAAAGGGTTAACTTGGGCAAGTACGTTCTTTAGACATTTTTGGTTCACCTTAATAACGGGGCTAAATATATTTTCATTATATTTATTTACAAATATTTTTAAATATATATGTTCAAAGATTGAAGCGGGGTAACGTGGTTAAATTGTCATTGTTTCGTTCAACAAATGCTTCTTTTTTCTGTATCTTGATAGATATCAATTAGACACATGAATACTCTTCTTTTTGCTCTCTGTTGCTTTACAACCTATTCATTCTCCCTTCTCGCTCATTGTACGTTGTTCTTCTAAAGTGGTTGTGCTGATTAATGAGACGTGAAATTCGCCCTCTGCTGTCCAGCGTAATCCTGACCTTGCAAGTTGGGTACGAGGAACAGACCCAGTGTTTCCTGTCACCAACCATGGAGAATGTGTAGCCCTCTAGAAGAATCAGGTCTCTTCCGCGTTGGGACTTCACGAATTGGTAGTTGTAACCTAATAGAAAACAATTGAAATTGGATCGTTAGTTTACACTTGGGAACAATAAAGTCGAGCCAGCGAGTTTTTTTTAGTTTTTCTTTTGATGTGGCAGCAAAAACTATAAATTGTGATATCAATGTCCACTTTAGTTGTTAATTCATTAAGAATTCATTTTCGAATCGGCTCCCTGGAGATTCACAGACCGGTGTTATGACATATCCACGTCGAGCCGCGCTATTTTTCAACTCACTGCATTCCAAACATCTCCTGGACAGCATAGTTGTCAATCGCTCTCACTTATCTATACTAATAGTAATATTATCAAAGGGAAAAATTTGATTGTTTGTTTTTTTCTAATGAATAGGCTCCGAACCTAATGAACTAATATCAAAAATTCTTTCACCAATATAAAGCTACCTTATCAGCGAGTAACATGAAAATTTTTTTTTTCGGCGATTTTTTAACGGGAGAAATAGTCTACGAGGACGAAGCTGCTGACTGACGGACACCTAGTGCCAAATGGGAGTATGAATTACTCTATGAACTTACCTACTCTGTACTTCTTTTTGCGCCGCAAAATACATCACCATCAAAAGACATTCATCGCTTCAACTGAAAATTGTTTCTTGAACACTACACCTGCCAAATGTGTCTTATTAATATTATAAATGCGAAAGTTTGTGAGTATGTACGAGGTGCATTCAATAAGTACCTAGCCTCATCGCCAGAGGGCGCTGTAGTTTCAAAAGAGTTTTACCACAGTGTAGCACATTCTTTTTTAATTCTTTTTTCAAATTTTCATTCCAATCCCTTCATTTGTTTTAATTTGACAACTTATGGAAGCGAACGTGTCGATCGGTTTTACAAAAATGGAAAAAGAGCAATATCGTTCGGTGATTCGATTCCTAATTTTGGAAGGGAAAACGCGCATCGAAATCAAAGAGCGCTTGGATGCTGTGTACGGTGACTCTTCTCCATCGATGGCCATTGTCAAGAATTGGTTCAACGAGTTTGCAC
Source organism: Udea olivalis (assembly GCA_947369235.1). Lineage (NCBI taxonomy): Eukaryota > Metazoa > Arthropoda > Insecta > Lepidoptera > Crambidae > Udea > Udea olivalis. Next base: position 4,337,345 of record OX376349.1, on the reverse strand, counting down.
GTGGCCGTACGTCGGTTTTTGATGAACCACGTCCAGGTGCACCGAAAACAGCTGCTACGGAGGAAAACATTAAAAAAATCCATGATCTCGTATTGGCAGATCGCCGATTGAAGGTTCGGGAGCTAGCTGAGACTGTAGCCATTTCAGAAGGAACAGTGCATCATATTCTTCACGAGGAACTCGGCATGAGAAAGCTGTCGGCGCGATGGGTGCCGCGTTTACTCACACCGGAAAACAAGCGCAACCGTGAGACCACATCGGAGACGTGTTTGGCGCTGTTTAAGCGGAATCCAGCGGAGTTTTTGCGTCGTTTTGTGACCGTCGATGAAACCTGGATCCACTGGTACACACCAGAGACCAAGGAGCATTCAAAACAATGGATCCAGACCGGGGAACGTGCTTCAAAGCAGGCGAAAACTGTAAAATCGGCCGGAAAAGTTATGGCCACCGTTTTCTGGGATTCACAAGGTGTGATCTACATCGATTACCTCGAGAAGGGTAAAACAATTACAGGGCTTTACTATGCCGATTTATTGGGCCGATTCGACGCCGAATTGAAGAAAAAACGACCCCATCTGGCGAAGAAAAAAGTGCTGTTTCACCACGACAACGCACCGGTTCACACGTCTGCCGTTGCCATGGCCAAATTGGTCGAATTACGCTACGAATTGCTGCCCCATCCACCGTATTCTCCAGATTTGGCCCCTTGTGACTTCTTTCTGTTTCCTAATCTGAAAAAATCACTCGCCGGGAATAGATATGGATCAAATGAGGAGGTCATCGCCGCCACGGAGGCCTATTTTGCAGAGTTTGACAAAAACTATTTTTCGGACGGGTTAAAAAAGTTGGAGCATCGCTGGGCTAAGTGTATCGAACTAAAAGGAGACTATGTTGAAAAATAAATTGCCACTATTCCAAAATTTTCGTTTACTTTTTGTAGGCTAAGTATTTATTGAATGACCCTCGTATGTCTGTTACTCTTGCACGCAAAAACTACTAAATTGATTAAAATGAAACTTAACAGTAAAACATCATATACATCAGAATAATACATATGCTACAATTTACCAAGTTTTAATGTATAAAAATGAAGTTCAGGCGGGCAAAGTCGCGGGCGGAAAGTTACTAAATCATAAAAAAAAATCTAAACAACTTAATGTTATTATATATTTTATCTAGGTATGCATAGAAGTTTACAAAAGCAAACTAAGCTTGAACTATAAAAATGAAGGATGTATAAACGTATATCTGGAATTACTGTGAGCTCTCAACTCACATAATGTGAGCATGTTACAGCAAGATCCGTTACGTCAAACTGAGCAGAGCTTATATTACAGTAGTAGGTTAAACAATTTCATCATTTCATTGTATAAATATCTACTAGGTATAATGGTCGTAGCAGAAGTATTTCACAGTAAAAAATACAGCAAAAACATGAAACTGTAAAAATGCAGTTAGCAGCTGATGTATCTTCCATTTTGAGTAACAACAATGTTTCTAGGAGGATGACTGTGTCCGCCATCTTCCTTGGTGATGAGTCCCTGTCTCATCCGGAGACGCGCCTTGCAGTTAGGATAAGATGAGCACACCCACCAGTAGCCTGTAGTCAGGCTGGAGAATGTGTATCCATTCTTGAGTATTAGGTCTCTTCCACGACGAGACTTGATGATATCGTAGTTCATCCCTAACAAGAGAAACATTTCATTGGTTATTATATCACAGTCACAGATTTCTCACTTCATGTACTTGCGCGTGATGGCCTTTGCGTGAAGTTTTGCGGTGAGCGGGGCGGCGCGGTAGCGGGGCAGGCATTGCAGAATGCTTTGCATCCCGAAATTTGCGGATTCCAACACAATAATTATCACGTACACAATCTTCAGTTATCGTCGACAGTGCAAATGGATAGGGAATTTGGTACACCACGCCCATGTGTCACTCGTAGCATTCCTACTTAACATCACACCTCACTTTGAGAAGGGTAAATTATAAAAATAAATCCAAATTGACACTTCGAATGATGTCAGATTTATTTATCAGAGCGGAACTAAAGCCTATGACACTTTCCCGCAGCTGTTACAACATGTTCTCGGGGAGGGTGCAAGTGGTGACAAAAGCTTTGAACCTTGCGTCCTAGTCTAACTTCAGCTTGGCCTTGCATCCGTGGTGAGTGGAGCACGACCAGTACCTCGGGGTTCCAACTTGAGAGAACGTGTAGCCTGCCAGCAGTATCAGGGCTTTACCCCTTTGCGACTTCACTATCTGATAGTTTTGAGTGCTGGTAGGGTCGTCACCTTTTTCAGAAAATTCGAATATCATTGACATATGGTTTATTCCTAATACTGATGTTTACATGTTCGTTCCCTGTAATATCTTAAACGGCTCTACATATTATTATTAAACATAGAATTTCATAAGGTCTGAAAGAACATTTTAAATAGTTATCCAACTTTAGGTGATAAACAAGCACGCGGATGGAAAGCGGTTCCCGCAGCCTATGCACACGACGCCTATGCAGTACGAGGGAAATCAGCTTACTATGGATCTGGGAAATCTTCGGCAGGTAGCTCATTTCACACTTAAAGCGTTCCTGGAAGGAGGCATCTAAGAAACCGAACTATACGAGACTGGATGAATACAGAATCCAGACTGTAAGGATGAACTCCCTGTTTTTAGCAAGCGATGCGCTGATGGAAAGTAGCAGACCCCCTCCCCCCCCCTTTGTCTCACCTTGGAGGGGTAAAGGCTTCTAGTGTGTTTATTTATTTATTTAATCTTTATTGCACAAAGAAAAGTACAATTGGCGGACTTAATGCCTAAAGGCATGCTCTACCAGTCAACCACTAGGTGAAGCAGAAATCTTTACGACGGGGTTTTGTAAAACTTAAGTTTCAGTAAAATAAAAGTAAACAATTTACTCATATAATATATATACCTACTTATCTAAATTACAATATATATATATATGTGTAGCTACTTGCATATAAAAATAGCAAATATATACATATAAGTTCATGAATACAATGATGTATAAATACATATTATGTACTCAAATGAAAGACGAAACATTAACTCGGAATGATATGATCGACGATCTGTCTAATCTGACCAATGATTAAATAGCACTAATTCAAACTGAGGGTGTCTGTAAAAAAAGCTTGTGGATAGATTTTTTGAAGGGGAACCTATTGGGGGACATTTTGATTCCGTTCGGAAGCGAGTTCCATAACCTTATAGCAGCTAAGGTAAAGGAGTTAGACACATGCGTGGTTAGATGAGGAGGAGTGGAAAGTTTTAGAAGAGTATTTGAGCGTTGGTTACGTGAGCTGCACTCACCCCTAGATTTAAAATTACGCTTGAGATATTTAGGAGCATCGAGATTTTTAAGAACGTTGAACAGTAAACATAGCGTTCGAGAATTACTTCGTTGGCGGATTTTAAGCCATTTCAATTTAGAGCGGAACGGAGAAATATGGTCAAATTTTCTTACACCGAAAATGAAACGAATGCAACTATTGACTAGGCGTTATCTACTAAGTAGTCCAAACAAAGTTCCAAAGTCACATTTTCTGCTTTCGACTTTTCCATCTAGATTCATTCATTGCCTAGGCTAACACTTAATTCAACAAGTTTTTTATTTTGTGCAATAGTTTTATAACAAGCAAATAAAACAAAGTAATTAAAATTCAGTGCTAGTCAGTGTTTTATTTTGGGGTAACTAAATAAAAACATCTAATCAAATTGTAATATAAAGTCCTGTACTAGTCACGTGGAATTTCCTTGGGGAGTGATTATGCGCAGAATGTATCTTAGATAATAATATGTTCCCAGCCTCGTCTAGACTTAGAGAGGCTTTGCAGGCGGGGTAGTGCGTTGAGCAACGCCAGTACTTAGACTTTACTTTCGAAAATGTGTACCCTCCCAGCAATATCAAGTCTTTCCCTCGTCGAGACTTTATCGTTTTATATTGTAGATCTGAAAAACAACAAATAAATTTTCTGAGAAAATTTGGGTTCCACCTCCGCTGCCGGCCGCAACCTGGGCTAAGATTTGTGAATCAAAAACAAACTTAATGTTCTATTTAATAACTGGGGGGCTAGCCAAGAGCAACAAGCTACGACCATTTCTACAATAGAAATCGTTCAAATGTATGGGGATGACATTAGCGCCAGTGACAGCTTATGTCATCCCCATACATTTTAACGATTTCTATTGTAGAAATCTTCGTAGCGTTTTGCTCTTGGCTAGCCCCTCTGTCATCAAATAAAGAGGGAATGACAATATCATTTTGCAATTTTTTTTGATCATCATTTTTTTTAAATTTTCACAAGTAGTTTTTATTGTTGTACAACCTACTTATCGACATTTTCACAGAAGACATAATGTCCCACAGTTCAGAGGTAACAAACAATTATTTTCTATTCCACGAAGGTACTAAAGAAAAGTGCATAAAAATTTAGAATTTTATTTCTAAATAGTATTTTGCAAATAAATATACGTATACTGCCGTATAGTATTTTTCAAAAGTTGATGAAATTACTATGGACTGTGAAAAACATATGAATAAAAATTATAATTTTCTAGTTTACTTTAGGGATAACAAAAAAAAACGAATTTTCATCTGACATTAGCTAGTTATTATATATTATTCGACCACAATCTTTTTAATTTTACTTAGATAGTCTCTACATCACCGAGTATTTATACCACTCGAATTTAAAAATGTAAATAATTTGTATAGGCGGATAATATCTTCGGCGGATGTGAATGAGTATTATTGACCATATATATATTTCCATCCATATCGAGCCTCAAGACTGCCTTGCACACGGAACGGTGTGTGGAACATATCCAATAATTAGCCCTTAATTTCGAAAATGTGTACCCTCCTAGTGATATTAGGTCTCTTCCTCGTTGTGACTTAACTTTATGGTACTGCAGATCTACAAAACGAAAGATAATTAGAAATAAAGAAAGAATATTTAAAAGAAAGAAAGAACTATTTTATTTTAAATATTATTTTTTGCATGAGTGACGGAACAGAGACAAAGCTTCAACAACTGGGGCCTTATTACAATTGCTTTTTTCCAGTTAAATTTATTGGATAGACTGAGCCTAGCGAGCAATTTCGTCAATAAATATCCATCTTCTAAGATGACCGCAGGCTAGCTGGAAATAAAATATTATATTACGAAATTGCTCGCTAAGTTTAGGGAATGAAATTGACAAGTTGTAAGGGATTGTATTAAGTCCTGTGACAGGAACACTGATACGCGAGTGTGCGTGAGCGCTGAGCTAGGGCCGTGGCCTGTTGTAAATTAAAAACATTTACTGAGTCAAGTAAAACAAATGTGTTTACAAAAATCTTTTTTTTTTTTTATTGAAGAAATTACTTTATTTTAGACTTTCACACTCAGAGCTGAGTTTGCATGAAGCCATGTACACAGGTTTTTTCAAAAGAAACAGAAGCCGTGTTACGAGTACAATATTTTGCCACAATCGCAGCGCGACCGTTTACGGTTCTCAGATGCTCACTTTGTATTGTTACAGTGTCACTTTTTTAGAGCTACTTCTGCAACTGAAACGTTTTAGACTGGTAATATTTGAGAGATAAACAATGGTATAAAGCGTCTTAAATGAGTTCGTAATACCAACACGCCGCGCAGAAGTTGAGTTTGCCTGACGTAATGGCTTGGAGCATTCATTCAATGCTCTAACCGTAATGGTCACGTGACTAGGAATAAGATATCATAATACCAAAATGCCAGGACGCTCAATTACCGGACAAATGAGAGCAAGCTGTAAGAGATCTTAATAAGGCTCCGTACTTAAAATGAACAAATCAGTATGAAATCAGTTTTGTACACGTAACCATTGCTCAAGCGTAGAATTGCGCAATTACCTACCTTCATTACGATAACAAAAATGAAGTACACAAAAAGTTTGAAAATAGTAATCAACCAGGTTTCTTCAGTTACAGTTAGTCGGTTTATGTAATACAAGGACATAGCAAACATGCTTTGTTTCATTTGATTTTCTGATTGAACTAACTCCGAAAAAAAACACTAATGAAATTAGGACAGGCTATTTATTGAACTTTGACGTTGTGTACAAGCGAACTCGGTTTGTTGCGAAGCAACTGAATGATATCGCCGAGTACCATAGCGTGCTACTTATTCATTATAGATTAGTATCTTGAAATCTCTTTTTTTTTATTATGGGTATGTTTAGAGGCTTTCTGCCCAAGTGTGCGGCGGATAGATTTGGCAAGAACCGCAACAGACACATTCGACTGGTATTATTATTGCTTTTAACATTTTATTTTTATTATTACATTTTGACGATCTTAGTATAACTCAGTAGGTACTTTTACAATGTAATGATATACTGAGTTATAAATAATCTAATCTATGCTCGTACTTGAAGCTAGCAATGCTTCTTACTAGCGAAATCTATAGTAAATCCCTTCAGACGTCACGTGAAATTTGCTAGGCGTATGCGTATGAAAATTGTTCAAGAAGATAACATTTCCCTCCTTGTCCAGGCGAAGTCTGGCTTTGCAGACGGGAACGCCAGTGGAACACACCCAGTAATCGGCTTTGTCGCTCTTTTTCACGCGAGAAAATGTGTAATCTTCCAGCAATATTAGATCGTTCCCGCGCTGTGACTTTATGACTTTGTAATTTTTACCTGGAGCAGTGAAAAGTATTTTTTTTTTTAATTTGTCTTCAGTATTATATACCAAAGATAGGCACTAACACAGCATCCGACTTTATCTGAAACGGGGTAGTTGGAGGCAACTGACTGTTGCCGTCATGGTGAACGGAAGTGGTAAGTGGTCAGCCTTCCGCCGTCATCCGGGTTTTCTATCAATGTTCTCCATCACCAGAGTTAGGCTAAGAACTCACCGAGCGGTTTCCAATCGCCCCCGCCTCGGTGGCGGTACGGCGGCTTTTTACCCGCTGCTGACGACAGAAAAATAAAAGTGGAGGGAATCATTCTGCGCAAGAGTGCAGTAAGAACTGGGCCTTATTACAATCGGTTATATCGAGTCAAGTTACTCCCCCAAACTGAGGATGGCGAGCAATTTCTTCAGTAAATATGCAGCCTAAAAGATGCGTTAATGCCAGCTAACCGCTGACTGGCTGGAAGTCAAAGATCATATAGCAAAATTGGTCGCTACGCTCAGTTTAGGGCATGAACTTGACAAGTTATAAGGCTGCCCCTGGCTATTATCACTAATTTGTCCCTAAATTCGTCACATGTGCAGGTCCTCGAATAGAACCGACCGCCTGCAGCCATTGACTGGATAACTACCCAGTTCTGGCATCTCCGTTGTTTCTGGTTTCTTAGGCTCAATGATGTTATTTTGGGGCTAAGATAATGTACCAACACAAACTAACGCAAATTCATCTTTTTATTTTATGTACAATAAATGATTAATTAATAATTTCGCATTATAATACGTTAGTATTGTAATATGCAGTTTACTTACACTTTATTAATTATTAAATATTTATATAGAATACCAGCGTCTCTGCAGTCCTGTACTGCAGCGGCATGTGCTGAGGAGGGACCTGATTGACCCGCTTCTGTATTTTTCTTTTTCTTTTAATTCTTCGTTAAAAAAAAATATTGTATTCTTAATTCTTTTTTGTCCCTTGTACTGTTGGGTTAATAAAATATTTTCTATTCTATTTTCTATATTATAATTATATATTATTATTTGCTTGGCTCGTTGTCACAATGAGTCAGGATCCTGTTTACAGCGCCGCTGGTTGTACTCATATGTACACTAAATAGCTATATATTCTCCAGTACTCGTTTTAAAGAATTTCCTGGGTGGATGATTGTGTTGGGGGCCAATTTCGTAAATACTCCGGTCATTATCCAGCCTGACTTTGGCTCTACAATTCTTATTCGTTGAGCAAATCCAGGCACCTGTGCTTGTTTTGTAGTACGTGCGGTCATTGTGCAGGATGAGATCCTTGCCCCTCTTAGATTTAGTTATAACGTAGCCTTTATCTGAAAGGAACGAAAAAAAGGTAAGGTTCTTATACATAAATCAGAATTGGAGGCTGGTTAAGCAAGGAAATTGTATACATAGAATGACAAAGTGAAAAATTTGTAAACTAACGGTAGATAGTAATAATAATGATACAATAAAGTATTATCATCATAAGAAAAATATACGAATTAAAAATTATCATCTCTCAATACTTATTTTTTTTTAACTTTGGAATACATTATAACTTTAGAAGCACTTTGGCAACTTTGGCGCTGTTGGTCAAAAATATCACAATAACGAATACGAACTGACCCCTTAGCATGCAACTTAAGGATTTTTAACAGCCGGGTAAAGGACACTGGGCACCATACTATGGAAACTATACCCAGGCTGTACAGATTAAAAATAGGGTGGATTAGACAGATGAATCCAGATGGCTCCAGTTTACGATTGTATGGTTTGCATTTAATATGGGAGTAAAAAAATGTATTTTTGAAAGTGTATGGTTTAATAGATTTTTCAAATAACAATAAACTTCTGCAATGTTTATCGATACAATTATATCATCTAAAAAGGCCGCCGGTGCATCTATTCGTTCTTTATGTCTGGCCCAAGAAAGGCATATCTCGCATAAATATCGTTTTTTTAGACCTGTTAATTTTTACTCCCGTAGTAAAACCAAAAAGTATGTACATGAAATCAAAACTGGGGTAAAACTTAATAATTACAAAAAAAAATCCCTCATACAAATTTATTACCCATTAATTCTAGCGATGACTTAATTTCAATGACGGAGGCCTTTGCCCAGCAATATGACAATAAACTGGCTAATTTCTTTACTTTTTTACTTTTATAAGTTATATTATTTGACTAGAGCTTTAGCTTTTGCCTATCTATAACCTATTACCTGCCTGTTTTTTTAGGGCAAATTTATATACTGAACGAAAATAAATGAAAAGAAGTCTACCCTAAACTTTTTCTTTCTTCCGGGTCGTGTGTGTATGTCTGCCAATAGCTGAAATGTTTTAACAGGATATCACCCCTTATCATACCTCTAGGTGTTATTATAACCCATATACCTACGTATAAAACAAAAAAACACCTTAACCTTGCGAATAAGTGACGAGCATTGGTGTAAGAAAATGATTTTAACTGTTACCTAAATAGTCATAAATAACTATGACACCACAACGCCGAAGTAGAAAAAACAACTAATTAATAAATATTTTAATTTCATACTTATTCTATTTTACAGCTTTTCAAATTAAAATAAAACGACTAATTAGGTGAGCTTCTAGACACAATAAAAAATGTAAATTAATCGGACAAGAAAGATCCATTAGTGTTAGAGCTTGTCTAAGCTCAAATGAGGCACCCCTCCACCGCATTCACGCTCGAATATTTTTTAAAACATGGATGCAATACATAATTTTATAATGCTACTGTAAATCGTTGTTAAGTAGCCGGTTGGACGCGAAGCTAGGAGCACGCGTCGTTCGTTCTCAAAAGTACACTCGACGCATCTAAAACAACTAAAAAAGGAGTGGAGCGCGTCATTTCAAATTAGACAAGCTCGAAGAACATTAAAGAAAACTTAAAATTAGAAACTTGTTTTAGTAATTAATAATTAAAAGTGACGAGCTTACTTTACATATTATTGGGTACTCGACTAGATGACAGTCCTCTTTGTCACAGTAATGATATAGATACCACAACCGTGCCTTTGGCGGCGATAGCCTTGAGAACATTGTTACCTAAAGAGCCGGCTTTTTAGCACAGTATGACCGGGAAACTATCAAGCCCTGCGTACGCGCACATGCTAGAGCTACTGCAGAATCGCGGTAGCCCCAACAATGCCCTACAAGTATTATTATACTGTACACGCAGAGAGTTGTACGACTTTTGCGTGTAGATGACCCCCAGACTGCTCGTGTAAACTGAGGTGCAGTGGGTTTACAAAGCCGTGACTGTACCTTGACTGGAGTCTAGCAACGAGAAAATCTGCGAGCCAACATGGATCGACAACGCCCTCGACATCGTCCCGTAGGTCTTCTATGACAGTTTGACCTACAAACACACATCAACACTACAACATCAGAAACCTTGGCATGCAACTCAACGAGAGCACATGCTCACGTTCTTGTAAATTCACAGTACATTACCTACCTACAGTGTGTTTTAAATAACTCCTCTCTTACGTACTTACTGCAGTAGCACGGCACTGCCAAGGAAGCGTTATTTATCTGTGGTTTTCCGTTTGAAGAGTTAGGGTTAAACTTCATCAGTAGCGCCGTATCGCACTTTCCTGTTCTTCTATGCTTTTCCTGTATTAATCGACGAGGCGCTTGGCAACACCTCTATTTCTCGCTCTTGTAATAGATAGCTCTGAGTCTGAGAAAGGATTTCTGAGACAGAAAAGGATATAGGTAATATAGGGAAGTGTGTTTCAATGCTGCCAGTTCTGGCCGAACCCAAAAGACATATTAGCAACCAAACGGACAGCTCAATTACGGGTGGAATCTGCTGTGCTTCTTTTGTCCGTAAACGAACCTCGATCAAAAGGCCCTAATAAGATATGTAAGTACCGTCGGTCGCCACACGGATATTTCTCGGTGGATGTACGTGAGTGCTGTCCAGAACTACCAGATTTCCGCATTGGTCTCTCCTGAGTTTCGCTGGGCACTTAAACCGTTTTCGGTGGGTGGAGCAAACCCAGATGGTCCGGTTAATGCGCTGACTGCTGCTCTGCGTGCAAAATGTGTAACCATCGTATAATATCAGATCCTTGCCCATCCGAGATTTGATGACTCTGTAGCCTGGTAACAAACATTTTTCCTATATTAATAACAATAAAGTAAAGCAATAGTTATTTAATGGTAGAGCTTAACTATCGAAAATTATTTTACTCATTAAAGTTATTTTAATTGACTTGATCTTCAGTTTTCACCTACCTGAAAACTATCTACTGCCTCATGTCGATACCGGAAAACATCTCCCTAAACTTCTTCATTTATCGTGAGTGAAGGTCTGCCAATCGCTAAAATGGTTTCACCTCCTTTAAGTATACTCGTATCTCGGTGTCATTGCTTCCATAACTTAAAGCCTTACAATGATGGAGGCCTTTATTCAGCAGTGGAACAGTGTAGGTATATGCTTATTGCAATTAAAACGTGTGTCATTGCAGTTTTTATGGTTATAATTTGACAACGTATAGAAAACAGAAAAAAAACGCCTATCGCGTTTAGATAAACGCAAATCAAGTGTAACAACTGAAAAAAATACTTTTATTGGTTTGAAAAAATCAATCAAGTGTTTACGGCCAAATTCAGAAACGATAATCAGAGTTGAGTAGCCCTTATATGTAAGGCGTCCCTTGCCACATATTAGTAATAATTAAAGCTGTCCCTTTAATTATTACTAATATGTGGCAGGACAGAATCAATTTGAAGTGTGTTGCACTTTGATTATGGACAGGCATATACATACATATATGATGATGATAGAGAGAGATATGGCACGGGATTCCCGGGTCAGATGTCACAACCTCAAGAAGTGTTAAACATAGTGATGATGATAATAAACCAATATAAAAACTTGAACGCAACGATATCCTCCCACATGATTATATCAAAGCGACAACATCTAAGCTAAATAGCTACGTAAGTTCCGTTTTGTGACACGTGGAATATCCTAGGTGGATGTACATGATTGTTTTCCAGCACTAAAAGATTTCCTTCTGCATCTATCTTCACCTTCGCAGGGCACTTCCGCTTCCGTTCGGTGGAGCAAACCCAGGTGTTCCGGTTAATGCTGGGTAGGTAAAATGTGTAACCATCGTGTAGTATCAAATCCTTCCCCTTCCGAGATTTAATGATGGAGTAGCCTGGGAATAAATTTGTTGATAAAAATACACACAACAACATGGTTTAGGGATATATAAAACTTTTAAAATAACTTAAAAAGTACTGGCCTTACAAAAACACTATTAATGACAGATTATAAAAACATTATAAAGTTCCTTTTTAAAATTCAAATTTGTATATAAAAGGTTTTGTTTTAACATGAAATTCGCATTCATTGAAATTCTTCCAAAGAAATAAATCTTCAAGAACTTCTAACTTGATTAAAACTCCATAAATTTATATTAATCTTTGTCAAACGCATCTCCGGTGTTTATTTAATCATGCCACGTAGACACGGTACTTGACCAGGAACGAAATGTAAAGAGCAGAGGGCATGATTCAATCAGGCGCTACCCAAATTGCGGTTTCTGAAGCCATGAGGACCAGTCAGAGCGTTATATCCAGGATTTGGTCACGTTATCGTGACACGGGGGAAGTGGTGGAACGGCACCGAGGACCTCAACGCATTACAACACATGTACAGGACCGATTCATAGTAAATGCTGCACGAAGTCAACCAAATGTAACGGCGATGCAATTGGTTCAAAAGCTACAGAGAGAGTATGGTTTGCTGGTAAGCGGTCAAACTTTGAGAAAACGACTGCATGAAGTCTACCTACGTGCTCGTAGGCCACTTCGGGTACCAGCGCTAAGGAGAGGCAATCGAGGAAGAAGATTACAATGGGCTATTGCACACGAAAACTGGAACCATTCTCAATGGTCACTTGTGCTTTTCACTGATGTATCCAGGTTTGGATTTTATCCTGATTTGCGAAGAGTACGCGTTTGGAGAGAACCTGGACGTTGGAATCAACTGCAGCACCCACAACAAATTCATGCATATCAAGGTGGCCCGATTATGGTTTGGGCAGGAATTCGTCTCGGCGGTAGAACGGACCTCGTTCGGATACAAGGCAATATGACTGCTCTAAAATACCGACATGAGGTGCTAGAGCCTGTAATCTTGCCCAGAGACAGCAAAGAAACAAAATTTCCAGCTCATGCAAAACAATGCCCGTCCACATACGGCGCGTATCGTTACAAGTTGGTTACAACAGCATAATATCCAAGTTTTAGACTGGCCAGCACAATCCCTTGACTTAAATCCTATTGAGCATGCCTGGGATATGCTCCAGAGAAGAGCTCTTAGGAATTTACCTGAAGATATTGTGCACGAAAACCAGCTTTTCTTGCATCTTAGCAGGACTTGGGACAGTATTCCACAACAGGAAATTGACACCCTTGTTTTGAGTATGCAGAACCACTGCAGATGTGTCAGGAGAGTCTCAGGTGGATCCACGGATTATTAATTTTAAGTTTTCAACAATTTTTATGAAAAAAATAGTTGTTTTGTTTAGGTTTTGATGTTTCAAAAATAAAGTTAAGATTGAAATTTTGTCTGAGTTTTTCCTCCTCTTCTGATTTTTTTTTAAATTTAACTTTATCTAAAAGTTTATATAACAGATTAGATAGGCTATTAAATGAGGTTTATTTTAATGTGTAGGTGTCTTAAAAAAAAGTTAACAGAATATTAGTTATTTAGGTTTAATTGAAATATCCCTAGACCATGTTGATGTGTGTAATATAAAATTAGTAACAAAAGTGAAATAATTATAATTTATTGGATATCTTCGATCGTGTGAACCTTATCAGAAAAACAAAAAGATATATACCTAGTTAAACTTATTTTACTTGACACCAGCTGAGATCTATTGTGGCAAAATCATATATCGTAAATAAAGACAATGATTAAGACTGAATGCTAGATTTTGGCGAGAACGTCAATATTTTCTCGTCTCCTATTGGCGAATTTAAAGACAAAATGCAACATATAAATACCGTTCCGACTTGGTGAACTCCTCCTGAACACAATGATTGTCTTGTTGTTTAATTATTGGTTATAGTTTTACTATACGAAGGCTATAATTGCATAGCAGTTTCGAAGAATGTGCAACAAGAGGTCCCTTTTAAAGGACTTAACTTGCATTTAAAGCATTTTTTGGTCATGAATATTGTTTTTTCTAGAAGAATATTTCTGCTGTTTTTACAAAATGTTCAGATTGTTTGATTAATAACATAAATAAAAAACCAGGTAACTTCAATGTTTTATTTTGCTATTGTTTCCTGATTTTTAGGCCTCGATAACTACTCGTACATTTCATAAAGAAAAGGTATTGTTGGTTAATGCATAATATTTTTTTCTCATTTTTTGGACTCATTTTTTAATACTGATTATTTAAAAACACCTATAAAATCACGCGATCTACGCACGCCCGATCCGGATCAGTACGCACCAGGTCGTTTCAACGAGAGGACGTATCGCTCGCTCTTCTCGTGCACACATATACAATAAACTGGTTTAAATGACATAAGGTGCATTTTTTATTGACATAGACTAGAATGACTGCGTTAAGCCAATTATTATTATTATAGTATTATTAAAACATTAAAGATGCTTCAGTGAATTTTGTTTTTTAGTTACTCGTTGAGATTATTGGTTACTTGTTTATTAAATTTAGTAATTGATGTCACAATAATTTCATTCAAATAGACCTCATTTTATTACATTACCTTCAACTCCTGTTACTTCGCCTTTTGTAGCATACTTCGCCTAAAATGTTTGAACGATCATAACTTTTTTTTTGTACTAGTAAAATTTATTCGTGTTCATTGGTTAACTCATTAATTTAACTCTTGCCACAATGCAACCTCATTTATCAAAATTTAAGCCACCATCTAGGCAGTGTGAGTAAAAACGTGGCGCGAGGTGCATGTGATTTTTTCGCGAACCCCAGAAAAGTTACACTTAGCTAGGAAACTACTACGACCTCCGGCGCTAAAGGCAGGATTGCTGCCATTTCGTCAACAGGCCAGTCAAAAAAGTTTTGAGAAACTTCGTAAATGTTGCCACCCATTGTTGATCGAAATCATTTTATTATCATCATACACGTATAAGTATCAGGTTTTTATAGTGCTTGATTTGATTCCCTACCATTTTTCTAGCTAGCCTGTGATAAAATGTAGCAATTTTGAAATTTTACTCACACATGAAAATATAATCGGTAACAATCAATAAAAATGTTTTAGACTTCTTATATGCCATACAATTTCTTCACTAAAGACGCCAGCGACTATCGTCGGCGTACTCTTGGCAGGGATACTTGATGCTGATAATCAACTGATATAAAATAATATGATGATTATGTGCACCCACCTAATCATCTTAAGACCAAAATGCCTAAGCTAAATAGGTATGAAAGTGCCATCTTGAGTAACATAGAATTTCCTAGGTGGATGAACATGGTTGCCTTCAAGGATCGTCATATTTCCTTCTGCATCTATCTTCAGCTTCGCAGGGCATTTCCGCTTCCGTTCGGTAGAGCATACCCAGGTGTTCTGTTTGATGCTGCGTAGGAAAAACGTGTAACCATCATGTAGTATCAAATCCTTCCCCTTCCGAGATTTAATGACGGAGTAACCTGGGAACCAAAATGTTGATGAAAAGAAAATAATATAAGTACCTAACAAAAGTTAAATAATTATCATTTATTGGAGACCTTCGATCATGTAAACTTTATCAGAGAAAGGAAGTCCGGGGATATATCCTTCGTTTAACTTATTTTATTTGACTTGATCGTTAATTACAATAGGTCTCAAGTGCGGTGACCTGAGACCTATTCTAGCAAAATCATAGTAAATAAAGACAGTGGCTAAAACAAACGAACTTCGATAGGAACACGGAAATTTAAACGATGAATTTGGAATTGAAATTGTGAATTAAAGAAAATAATCTATACTCCATTCATTATAGCATTAGACAGAAGTAAAAAAGGTTATTTTTAGGGTACACTTTGTGGTAAAAGTACAATAAACATTTTAAGATTTATGCCGAAATTATTAGAATCTACTTTTAAAGCAACTGTCACACATAGTTGTTCTCATCTAAAGTAAAGTAACTTCAGAATTTATGAGGCTCTTGCTTAAATAAATTGTTTTGTCTTGCATCAAACTAAGTATATTGTCGATGTAAAAACCTAAAAGAAGCAGGGGTTTTTATCCGAACACATTTTTACTGTCACTATATCTCTACCAAATCCAAAATGTTACATAATCCAATCCCCACTTCTTAGTTTTAGTGAAATAATAAATAAATAAATAAATATCTGGGACAATTCACACCAAGATCATCTGACCCCAAACTAAGCAGAGCTTGTAATATGGGCGTCAGAGACTGATAAACACACTTAAATATTTCTAAATACATACTTAAATAGATAATAACACCCAGACACACAACAAATACAAATGTTCGTCACACAAATATTTGTTATGGGTGGGGATCAAACCCACGATCTCCGGCGCTAAAGGCAGGATCGCTGCCATTGCGCCAACAGGCTAGTCAAAATAAAGTAAAGATTTAAATAATGTGCTAATACCATTGGTAAAAAGTGGGCTTCTGACTGTTTCGTTCCCCATGACGACACAGTTACTTGCCTCTGACTACCCCGTTTGTGATAAAGTCGTGATGGTATGTTATGTTATGTAAAATAATGTTGAGACATGATTTAAATTTGCATGTTAGTTTTGCTAGCTGAAGAGGAAAGGCAATACAATACTATTAAAGAACATAAATGCAACCCTTTTTAAAAGTGAATTTTGTTTTTTATTTCACTTTTAAAAAAGTGTAGGTATTGTATAAGTTTGCTAGGCACACAAGCGATCAGTAACAATCAATAAAAAAAATTAAGATTTCTTATATCCTATACAATTTCTTCAGTAAAGACGCCAGCGACTATCTTTGAAGTAAACTTTTGGTAGTGTACCGAATACTGATGATGAAAATCAACTGATATAAAATAATATGTGCACCCACATAATCATCTTAAGACCAAAATGCCTAAGCTAAATCGGTATGAAAGTGCCATCTTGAGTAACATAGAATTTCCTAGCTGGATGAACATGGTTGCTTTCAAGGATGGTCATATTTCCTTCTGCATCTAGCTTCAGCTTCGCAGGGCATTTCCGCTTCCGTTCGGTAGAGCATACCCAGGTGTTCCGTTTAATGCTGGGTCCAAAAAATGTGTAACCATCGTGTAGTATCAAATCCTTCCCCTTACGAGATTTAATGACGGAGTAGCCTGGGAACCAATATGTTGATGAAAAGAAAATAATATAAGTACCTAACAAAAGTGAAATAATTATCATTTATTGGAGACCCTTGATCGTGTGAACTTTATCAGAGAAAGAAAGTCCGAAGGATATATCGTTCGTTAAACTTATTTTATTTGACTTGATCGTTAATTACAATCGGTCTGAAGTGCGGTGACCTGAGACCAATTCTAGCAAAATCATAGTAAATAAAGACATTGGCTAAAACAAAAGAATTTCGATAGGAAAACGGATATTTAAACGATGAATATTGTAAATGAAAGTAAGTAATCTATACTCCATTCATTATAGCATTCGACAGAAGTAAAAAAGGTTCTTTTTAACCTACTTCAAAAAAAGGAGGAGGTTCTCAATTCGACTGTATGTTTTTTTTTAAGTTTGTTACCTCATAACTTTCGACTGGGTGAACCGATTCTGATCATTCTTTTTTTATTTTAAAGCTAGTACTTCCCGTGTGATCCCATTTGGTGGTCTAGTTCTGACAGTGGCATCCATGAGAAAACCATAGAAGTCTTAAATCTAGATAGACAAAATGCGCGACAAATGGACGAATAACTCAATATTACGCCAACCGATTTTGATAATACTTTTTTTATTTGAAAGCTGATGCTGCTTGTGTGCTCCTATTTAATTTGGTCTAGTTTTCACAGTGGCATCCATGGGAAATCCATATAAGTCCTAAATCTAGATAAACCATATGCGCAATAAATGGACGAATACCTTAATTTCACGCCAACCGATTTCGATGCTTCTTTTTTTATTGGAAAGGATCAAAGGATATACTTCAAGGGTAGTTTGATGAGAGTTTGTTTAGGTTCAGATTATGGGCTCCATGGCAAAGTAACGGAACTCTTCAATTCTTCGATGTATAGAATGAATAGTTCTTTACTGAAAATCAAGAAATAAACAAAAATTTTACCAAAAAAAAACAACTTCAAAAAAAACTATTTCAATACAAAGCACTATAAAGTAAAGAAATAAAATAATTGCGTATTCTTCCAAAACTTATACGATAGTATAATGTAGGTACAATTATTGTTATTGTTGGAGTCGGTGTCAGCCAATGTAGGTTTGTAATTACCTACATACATACGTAAAGGTGAGATGTAAAAAATTGGTATACTGTAGTGTTTCCTTGGCTGACACCGACTCCAACAATAACAATAATTGTACCTACATTATATTATCGTATAAGTTTTAGAAGAATACGCAATTATTTCTTTACTTTTTAGTGCTTTGTTTTGGAATAATTTTTTTTTTAGAATACACTTTGTGGAAAAAGTACAATAAACACTATTACTTTTAAGATTTATGCCAAAATTATTAAAATCTACTTAAATAGCAACTGTCACACGTTTGTTCTCATCTAAAGTAAAGTAACTTTAGAAATGAGGCTTTTGCTTAAATCAATTATTTTGTCTTGCATCAAACTATATTGTCGATAGGAAGCAGGCGTTTTTATCCGAACACTTTTTTACTGTCACTATATCTCTACCGAATTCGAAATGTTACATAATCCACCCCCCTCTTATTTTTAATGTAATAATGAATAATATATATTTAAATAATGTCTATAATACCATTTGGGAAAAGTGGGCTTCTGAGTGTTTCGTTCACCGTGACGACAGAGTCACTTGCCTCTGACTACCCCGTTTGTGATAAAGTCGTGATGGTATATTATGTTATGTTAAATATTGTTGAGACATAATTTAAATTTGCATGTTAGTTTTGCTAGCTGAAGAGGAATGGCAAACATTCTATGTAAATTGGATATCTACACACTACACACACACACACACCCCACATATTTTTCCGGTCTTGGTTGATTTGTATTGGATGTTTGGATTTCATTAAACCTTGTATGTATGAGTGTGTTAAGGAAGAGTGGCTACTTCTGGCCCGGGTGCTAACCGCACTCAAAAGAAGAAGTCGACCCTTGTTTATTGATGTAACCATGGTTAATGATGAAATAAATTTATTTATTATTTATTTATTACAATTCTTTTATAGAACATAAATGTAACCCTTTTTATGTGTAAATTTCGCTTTTTATTTCACTTTAAAAAAACGTGTAGGTATTGTATTAATTTGCTAGGCACACAAGCGAACAGTAACAATCAATGAAAGTTTTTAAGACTTCTTATATCCTTTACAATTTCTTCACTAAAGACGCCAGCGACTATCATCGAAGTAAACACTCGGTAGTGTACCGAATACTGATGATGATTATCACCTGAAATCAGGTGACCTGATATGTCCACCTACATAATCAACCAACTTAAGACCAAACACAATGCCTAAGCTAAAGCAGCATGAAAGTGCCGTCGTGTCCTAGGTGGATGAACATGGTTGCTTTCAAGGACTGTCACATTTCCTTCTGCATCTTTTCAGCTTCGCACGGCATTTCCGCTTCCGTCCTGTACTGTGGTGCACACCCATGTGTTGCCATGAAGGCCGAATGTGTATTTTTTATAGAAAATGAGGTCTTTTCCTCTTCTAGACTTGATTACTACGTATCCCCCAGCTAAAAACCATATTATTTCCCTCGTGAAACTAATCCTATTTGACTTGTTTGCCAGTTACCGCTTACTTAAGACCTATTGTGGCAAAATCTCAGTAAATATATTGGCTAAAGCAAAAGAAGTGACATACAAAAATAGAAATTTAATTGAGTGTAACGATTCACTTAAGAAAAAGTGTATTGTATTAGTTTACTAGGCACAAGATCGAACGGTAACAATCAATCAAAGTGTTTTAGGCTTGTTATATGCCAAACAATTTCTTTAATAGACGCCAGCGACTATCGTCAGCGCAAACTCTTGGTAGGGGTACTTGATGATGATAATCAACTTATAGAAAATTAATCACCTTAAAGGCAAAACCAATAAAATACACAGATCTATTTGTTTCTTACCGCGAATCGAATCGATATATTTATTTAACATTTAATCGGTTTTGCCTTTAAGGGGACGATATTATTTGTGAACATAACCATCTTAAAACGAAAATGGCTAAGCTAAATCGGTATGAAAGTGCCATCTTGAGTAACATGGAATTCCCTAGATGGATGAACATGGTTGCTTTCAAGGACGGTCATATTTCCTTCTGCATCTATCTTCAGCTTCGCACGGCATTTCCGCTTCCGTTCTGTGGAGCACAACCATGTGTTGCCATGACGGCCGAACGTGTAATTTTTGTAGATAATTAAATCTTTTCCTCTTCGAGACTTGATTACTGTGTATCCCCCAGCTAGAAACAATATTATTTTCCTCGTTAAATTTATTTTATTTGATTTGATCGTTAGTTATCGTCACCTGAGACAAATTGTGGCAAATCTTAGTAAATAAAGAGACTGGCTAAAGCTAAAGAAGTGACTTAGAAAAACAGAAATTTAATCGAGTGTAACGATTCACTTATGAAAAAGTATATTAAATGAGTTTGCTAGGCACACGATCCAACGGTAACAATCAATACAAGTGCTTTAGACTTCTTATATGTCATACAATTTCTTCGGCGTAAACTCTTGGTAGTGGTACTTGATGATGATAATCAACTGATATAAAATAAAATGTGCACTAACTTAATCATCGACCAAAATGGCAAAGCTAAATCGGTATGAAAGTGCCATCTTGAGCAACAAGGAATTTCCTAGGTGGATGAACATGGTAGCTTTCGAGGACTGTCATATTTCCTTCTGCATCTATCTTCAGCTTCGCAGGGCATTTCCGCTTCCGTTCTGTTGAGCACACCCATGTGTTGCCATGAAGGCGGTATGTGTAATTTTTGTAGAAAATGAGGTCTTTACCTTTTCGAGACTTGATTACTGCGTATTCCCTAGCTGAAAAAAAGTAAATTGGAAAATGTAAAATAACTGTGTGTTCCTGAGTGAATACAGAATGGTCCAAACCCTGCACACGTCAACGTTTATTTCAGATTTCTTAGACTCAGGCGTATCCAATAATACCCCACGTATGTTACCCGATTTATGATATTTACGAATTTTTGAAAATTTCTGGGGTGAGTCACTTTTTCGGTTACTGTGGCGGATCTGTTGAGATCACAAGCCACATCTAGCAGTGGAATTTTTCCTCTACTTCACTGAACTTTTTGTCCATCTTAGCTAGATTCTTACTAATTTGAACTATATGACAGCAGCCCAAAGCTCTACTTCCGCTATCGCGAAGGAGGCTTCATACAAGTCTCGAAGTGAGCAAGTAGCTCCTGGTTCTGCTGGACAGGACAGAAAGTGCTGCAATGATTGTTCGTAGGCGACAAACTCAAATTGCATGTTTATCCCCATTCGCTGTGGTTACTTCTGCATCGACCCACTCGAATCCTAAAGCGGTCAGTGACTTCAACTAGAGGCACGACTGGTCACAGGCTGGCGGTAGATGGGCATTAGCTGCTTTGTAGTATAGCAGTGCGTGAGAGTCAATGAGAAATGTACTACTTATTTACCTCGTACCTTGTTTTGTCTTGAACTTATAAATATCGCCAAGTATCTAAGTGTAAAAGATAGCGTCACTTATGATAAGTGGGTAATAATTTATTTGTGATTATCATATATCCATTGACACAAGTGAGCATAAACCAGCACCTACCATGAGTTTACACCGATGACAGTTGCTAGCGTCTATGGTGACGTTTTTGTATGGGATTTCGGAACAGCGCCTCTGGTGAATATTAATGGAACTAAAAATGTCATACAAGTTGCTAAAGTTAACTATCGTAGTTTGCGTGAAGCAAACTCATGGTAGAGGTACTAGCTAGATGAAAGAGAAATACCTAAAGTGTTTATTTCATAAACTTGAGTAAGTATGTTATACTATAGACTTATAATAATAAGTTATGTTACCAATAAATGCGTATGACATGTAGAGAATATTGACAATTGGAGTCTGGTTTAAACTCTGCGTCCAGGTGATTGTATCAATATGTGTAGGATAAGCGTATGATTAGGTGATTACGTTATAACGTGATAGATTACTTACTCATACTACGTCACTAAGTTTTTGAATCATTAGTAACTCTTGTGATTAGTATTAAGGTAGCCAAAATCGAATCTGAAACGTTGCATTACAGACAAATGCTCAGGTGAGGAGCTTTTTTCTGTAATTCAACGTTTCAGATTCGATTTTGAGCATTACATCACAGAACTGCCTTCTTGGCATGATGAACATTCACCAGTAATGTGCATTTTTCGATTAGGAGAATTACATTACCATGCTGCCTTACCTCACAAAACTTCACGGAAGTTGTATCAAATATTACACATTGTATCATCAACTTGCGCACTGTAATGCTAGGGCTTTTCCCTCACCAACGCAATCTTCATTTTATTTATATATCAATGCAGCATGCTGGCTTATCGTTGCCCAAAATGCCAGCACCCTAATTATGGTACATGCATGATTAATTTTTCCATGCCAAAAAACCGAATATTTAATATACGATACAGATTGAATTCAAATTAATAATGAAATACAAATTGTCAATCAAAATAATCAGTCAACAAAAAAATAATCAAAACCTCAAAAACATTATGAATAACAAATTGTGAAATTATATCAAAACAGAGTTCAGGATGGAGCTGTTGAAAGGGGAAGGCCTAGACGGACTTACTTAGGACCAGTCCAAGACTTGCTCAGAAAAGGTCAGGTCAGGAGTACCCATAATCGACGAGCATGTATGAAAGGATTAATGAGAGTGGAAGAAGCGCAAGAGGTGTGTCAGGGCCGTAGCAATTTGAAAGATGTGGTCTCTGCCTACCCCGTTGGGAAAGAGGCGTGATGGTATGTATGTAAGTAGATTTCCAAACTATTAAAGTTACAAACTATTGTATGCTTAATGTCACGTGCTATTAATAAATGAAAGGGCTTTATAACAGAATTGTGCAAAGCTATCGGCAAATAGGTCAGTTTCAAAATCGTGAGCAAGTATATCACCAATAAGGCTTACAGCACGAGTGGTGGGTGCGTGTGCGGCGTACCTTGTGCGCGCTGGGTGCGGCCCCCTCTGAGGTTCCACCGTCCCCTCATCATTCCAACTCAAAAGCTTTTTTTTTAATGCTCGAATTTGTAACGTTACAGTTTATACACTGTTATGCTCGGTTCTCCTCCCTCACTTATGTAATGCTCGACTCTGTAACATTACTTTACAGGAGAACGCTCTAGATGAGGGAGCACCTTAAACAATAGACTTTGATTTGGTTTCTTAGAGAAAAACATATTATCATGCGGATCATACAATCAGACATAATTCATGTTTCGTTCCTTTCTACTTACTCAATCAATATAATCTAATAAAATTAAAATAAGTCAGTCAAATTCGGTAAGTTAGTCAAGCCTCTCGCAAGTCCATGACTTTCACTAAATTATAAATATATTTTCCTAAATATTTCTTAGTACTCTAACAATTTTTTTTTAAAATCTGACTAGTGCAGCGAGACCAAAACGGATAATAATATACCGCGTACAACATAAAAAATAGAATACTCTTTGCTTTAAGGTGTAGATGATGCGCGGGTTATTTAGGTAATATTTGTTTACCCGTCGGAAACCTACCACCGAGTAACGATATGTATGTTACCTTATTAATATTTTTTTTAATCTCAATTGGCTTTTTGGATACCGTGAGCAATCAAGGCTTAAAGTAAATAAATCATACAACATGTTTCCAGTAACCAGTAACAAATTAAATAACTAAGTAACTTCCGTCGCTGGTTATAACCAAATTCCTAGCCGGATGCGAATGTGTGTTGTCTACGTAAATGATGTTCCCATTCTTTCCCAACTTCAGCCTAGCTTTGCATCTTCGCTCTCGTGCGCAGGAACATCCCCAGAACAATTTCTTCCTACAAAATGTATAGCCGTTATATAATATGAGGTCTTTTCCACGGCGTGACTTTATAACCCTATAAAAACCTGGAGACAAGTTACAAAATTAGTAATGGACGGAATAAACTCTAAATGAAAATCTACCTTTACATTGGAAAGACCACATTCAACTACGAGGGCATTTTCTAGCTTATTACATGTGTTTAAAATCACAGAATTTCATGTATGTCTTATATTTTAACAAACACTACATTGAAAATAAATACCTTAAAAATAAATCCGATGGGAAAGGGACGATACGGATTAACAACTTGTTACATGGTGAATATTTGTACTGTAAGGAAAATAAAATGAAAATGAATGGCACATTCAGCAGGCGAGTAAAATCATTTAAGCGAAAATAAGATTTTTTGAATTTTTTGTGTGTAATCAAACAAAATGAGGGGGATTTTATAAAACTAAGTTAAGTTAGGAAAAAAAAATTGCCATGCGTAATACATTTAGTGCTTTGAAACCAAACACAATATAAAATCTTTTGTTTACCGGCTAGCTATGTCCGGTATCGCACTAAATGTGCCCAATTGAATTTGAATCTTCGACCTTTTGTCGCATTAGGCATAATCGCTACTATTGCGCCAACGAAACAGCCAAGCAAAGGGTATATATTAGAGTCTGAGGTTGGAAATGTGTTACAAGTGCACACTGTACTGTTTGTGACCAAGTAACTACCGTCCTTGGTCACAATCAGATTTCTCCGCAGATGGCTGTGCGCGTTGTCCACGTAGACAAAGTAGCCGTCGTTATTTAACTTCACTTTGGCTCTACACTTAAGGACACAGAGGACACTTGAACAGCCCCAGTAACATTTCTTGTTACTGAAAGTGTAGCCTGTAGTATTAGGTCTTTGCCTCGACGAGACTTGATGAGTTTGTAGCTTTCACCTGGAATAACATTTTAAGAATATGAATATATGGAACACATACAACGTGGTAATTAAAAAGCGGAAAACCTCAGACACCCCAACTTATTTTAATTATAAAAGAATTATGTAAATTATTAAATTTAATTTTCGCGGATTATTTATCACGATATTATCTTTTTTTTGTTTCTTGTCTTTGTTGCAAAATTAAAAATTCTATGGTAATAACGCGCGAGCTAGTGCGACGTTGTCGCTTCGCGTGCCACCGCAATAATAGAGTTAAGTAATGATTAAACACGGCGTAATTAAAATATTTTTTTGGTTATAATTTTACCCCTATTTTTTATTAGTGGAATCGATTCTGAGAAAACTAATTTCAGGTTTTGCGCTTTCTCATTAACACTTTGTATAAGAATTTACCAACTAATCTCGTAAGATGAATAGTTTGTACGAGTATAACCCGAAACTCTTACACATCTGCACATCACCATCTCACCTAAGACAAACTGGGCTAAAGCTCAACTGGTATTAAAAATGCAAAACTGAAAATTTCCTTAAATATTTCTCCTAAAAGAACAAATGCTTATAACAGGAAAGCAAAAAGTAGACTAATTACAAGTATTGTAGTGGTGCAATCGTCAATTATTTAGACTTAGGGTAGACGAAAATGATAAGATAAGATAAGATAATTCTTTATTTACATAATACGATATATTTACAAAATATATTGTTTTGCCGGGTATGTTGCTCGCAGAATATGTAGCTTTATATTTGTGGAAGAATTTTTTAAATCAGCCCACTAAGTTCGGAGCCTGTTCAATACTAACAAAAGTAACAAACAAAATGATACAATCTTTGATATTTATAATGTGACTATACCAACACGGTCGGACTGCTATTTTCACTGAGAAGACCCGGCAAGAAATTCTGTTTCCTTTTAAATTAGAGGTCTATAATTTTTTTTTATAATACGTAATGGGATTCTAAAGTGCGTTTTCGGGATTATTTTTCAGTTGTTAATTTGATTCATCAAAATGATTATTATGCACTTTAATGGGTTGTGTAAAAATTGCTTTTCTTGCTCAAATACATTTTCTGATGCACGACTTATACTTTGCTAGAATAAGACATTTAAATTAACTAACACACATACAAAATCGTTTAATTTATTCATTACAACAAATACAAAGACAAATACTCATTAATATTGATTGATGTAGTTTCAATCTGTAGCATTCGCGAGAATACCAGGAAACGAAGTTTTATTTCTTAATCATTTTCGTGGTTATACCGGTATGTATTGTCCTGAACTAGTAATATGAAATTGTCTAGGTGGATGCAAATGCTCCATAACAATCACATACACCTCGCCATCTTTAAACCTAAGCTTGGCTTTACACTTGCGGTTTGTAGAGCATGACCAAATACTATACTCTTTGTGGGCTAATGTGTAGTTCTCATACAGATTATGGGATTTACCTTTTTGAGACCGTATTATTCTACAACCTGTTGAAAAAGTAAGACTAAATAAGCTAATTCCTTACCAAAGATATATTTTTATATACTATAAGATTACGTAAATTACGATATGAACAACTATTTAAAGCCGATGTTAACCATTTTGGTACCAAAACCTTATGCTAATAGTACAGGGTGAGGCAAAAGGTATGCCCGGGTTTCAAACATCCGTTCTGCGTTTTGTGATGGGAGTTGAGTGGAAGGCAGGGTCTCATTAAGACTGTTATACCTACTCCACCGTTTTCAGTACGCATAATGGTTTGGGACGGAGAGCATCGCGGCTTCGGCACTTTTTGCATACGGCCGTTCCGCTATCGTTCACCCAGAGAGCCATGCGCTTGCGTTTCAACATTCCCGATTTGCGCATGTGTGACTTTTCCCTATGGGGACCTAAAGGAAAAAGTTTTCAACAACCGAGCCCACATCATTGAAGACCTGAAGACCCGAATTTTGAGGAGGTGAACGCGATTTCACTTGTGATGTGCCGAAAAACAGACAGTAGTTTCCGAAATCGACTGCTTTGATGTATCGCTGCCGAGGACAACATCTTTCTGATATGAACCGTTTGAACTAACGAATCCAATGAAAAAAATATATATATCTAAGTCAAGTAGTTTCATTTTCATTATTCCTCGAAACCCAGGCATACCTTTTGCCTCACCCTGTATATACAAATAAATATGACTTTTTATTGAGAATCATTGCAACATACCATGATAAAACAGGAGTCAACAATAAGCTTAAAAATTTACTTATTTCCTGCATAGAGAGGCTTTAGTTTTAAAGCGCACCCGACCACATCTCATATAAATCTGTACTGCAACTCACTGAGACCGGCTTCAGACTAATGTTTTATTTCGCGCGTATGTATACGGTCGCTTCGGCACACATTTCAAAAGAGCTTATACGCGCGTATAAAACGTTAGCCTGAAACCGCTATCTGCTAAAAGATTAGTAGAGTTGAGTAAACTATCTTCGATCCAGCCATTATTCGCCGCTCAACTTTATTTGAATGTCAGTCGTGACACTTACTGGGTCTGTTTATTTTCATTTTAGCGGCGGTTACGGCGGCGGTATACGGCGGTTTATTTTAGCTCGACGGCACTCACCTAAGTAATGCCTCAACTGATTCATTTTAGGCATTTTTATATTCTTCATCTTCTTAAGGGTTTGCATTATCACCCTTGGTTTCATATTTAAACCGATTAACTTCTTAATTTCAGCTTTCACGGCATCACTTAAACCGTGCGACGAGGTGTGCTCACTCATCTGGTCATGGTCATGCTGGGCCTCAGCTCTGTACATGGACACAGAGTCTGAATCATTGTCGAAGAGTAAGTATAATTTGGCCGAACACTGAGGGCCGCGTTTCTTCAACTTGTTACACCTAAAGTACTTCTTCGTTCCAATTTCAGTATGATTTTGATAACGCAACGACCAGGTGCCTTCCACTTTCAAGGCCATTTCTGCCTGTTTAGCATTTTTAAACTCCCTATCATAACGCCATTGTACAAAATTAGTCTTCTTCTTAGCTAAGTTTGACAAAGGTTCTTCAACCTCCTGGTCAGGAAACCGGTGAAATCCTGTAAATTGGTAGAAAATATCTTTATAACATCTCATGCAAAGTGAATGAAAAAAGTTAAATTAAGTATTGTTCGTACAGCTAAGTGGTTCCTTCAGTTACAGTTCGTCTCCAGCCAACAGCGGCAGTTTTAAAAGCATGGTCCGACAGCAGATTGGCAACGAATATTTGTTAAGATTTTCGTAATTGCTTGGTTGAATTTGAATGAAAAACCCCTATTTCCTTCAAGTTTTGCATATTATTGCAATAAAACGTCAATCTAGTATGGTGTAGTTACCAATGTATCGCATTCTGCCGCCCAGGGGCTTAGATACAATGCCGATAAAAGTGAGTGCATGATTTTTAAACCAGACAGGAAGCGTTACACCACTATACCTAATATTACTCTCAATGGTGTCCCGTTAAAAAAAGTTGAACGGTTTAAATATTTGGGCCACTGGATAGCAGTGGACATGAAAGATAACAATGATATTGTAAGGGAGCGTAGGGCACTTTCTGTTCGTTGTAATATGTTGGCTCGCAGATTCGCACGGTGTACAAAAAAATCAAATAACCCTTTTTAAGGCTTTCTGTCAATCATTTTACTCGTGCTGTCTGTGGGTGAACTATACACAGAGAGCCTACGGCGACCTGCGCGTGCAGTATAACAACGCGTTCCGGGTGTTGATGGGTTTGCCGCGCTACTGCAACGCCTCCGCCATGCTCGCGGAGGCGGGTTGGGTTCCCGGGATGGGTTCCCCACCATCATGCGCGCGTTGGCTGACCACTGGGATTCTACTGTGTTGGCGCGTTGGATAAGATTGCATGCTATTAAATAACCCGACTCGCTGGCATCGGGGGCCCATTTTCTTTTTGAATTTATTTTCTTATTGTACACGTACTAACACTATCCCCAAGTCAAATATGTCACTAACCAATATGGATCTTTGATGTCCGAAATAAATGATTTATTATTATTGTTCTCTTTATTTAACATAAAACTTAGATATAAAATTTGTACAGTATCCCTATAAAACACAGATTTATGACCCTAGAATAACTTATGAATTATAATTATAAAAATAGAAATAATTACAATTATAAAACTTAAGCTAAGTATTATGAAAATAATGATTTATAAAAATACTATACAAACCTTAACCTAGGGTGCCGCTGGCAGCGGGGCAGGCAAGGCCCAGACTACCGGTGGTTAGGGCTGCAAAGAGAGGAACCTCCTGACAATACGTGCCGTGTCCAGGAGTACCGCCTTCTGCATCTGAACCTTGATCCAGCCGCTAAGCGAGAGCCCCTCGAGCTGTTGGTCGAGGACTTTCACTATTAAGCCGTTTGCCCATACGACTATCGGGACAATGATCGTCGAATCTACATTCCAGCTTGCTGAGTTTGTCATTCTCAGCTTTTACGAGGTTATCGTCATGCGGAATGGTGATGTCGACAATCACTGCCCGGCGTTGGGATCGGTTTACCAGCACGATGTCAGGCTTATTGGCTACAATAGTCCTGGTCGTGATGATAGAGCGATCCCAATAGAGCTATGCACGACTATTCTGAGAACTGGTACCGGTGCGTACTACAGAACCGGTGGTAGAGTCACATTATGTTTAATTATTATTTTATGTGAGTATATTTTTTATTCAGTACATTTTGGCTGTAATTTTTTTTTGTATTTGACTTGTCATAAGTACTTTTTATAAGTCTTTATGAATAAAGATATATTTTACTTTACTTTACTTTTACTCATAGTACGGTACCTCCTATTCGCCAAGGCCATATCGAAGAGCAAGTTGCTAGTGAATGATCCTGGCTACTAGGTTGTGCCTGTGCAAGTACTCTCCGTTAGCAATGTGAGAACAACCGGAAATAACGTGGCGAAAAGACTCCCCAGGACGGCGGCATGCCCGACAGATGTCGACCGTACCGTCCTTCAGGATGTATTTCCGGTAGTTATTCACCTTGATAACTTCATCAGCAATTGCAAAGACAAAACTCTCGGTTTCCCCAAAGAGGTCCCCGAAGCATAGCCAGTTCACTGATGCGGAGAGGTCCACATCGGGCCCGATAGAACCTCCCATACAGGTTCTTGCTCTTCCATATTTCCTTGCGGTGGTCGGTGGTGAGCACCGGTAGTTGACGCCAGTTCTTGTTTGCCAAGGAGAGCGGCGTGAACCGCTTGTCAACTGCCACAACGTCGCGATGAATCCCACACTCGTTGTTGAGGAAAAACCTCCAGAGATTGCACAGCTCACGGTTGTTAAGGTCCGTTGCATTTGAGAAGCCACGACACCTTATCTTCTGTGAGATGTACAGTCTCATAACAGACGAGCGTGGGTGTAGCATGCGATGCGTTGTGAGCAGTTTTCGGACTCGTGTATCCAGAGCGCCCAGCTCCGTCTGAGTCCAGCTCAGTCTGAGTTCATCTCAGTATGCAACAACAAGGCTATGCCATTTTTCTCAGCGTAAATAAAAAGATTAATCTGTAACATCCCAATATTTTTAATTTGGTAATAAGCTTAACTTTATTTATTTCATCATTGTAGAACTAGTAAACAGCTAATGTTAACCATTTTAATAACAACATTTTATGCTGATAGTATAAACATAACATTGAAATAAGAATCATTGCAACATGTTAACAGGAGTAAACAATAAGCTGAGAAAATGGACCGGCTTCAGACTAATGTTTTGTTTCGCGCGTATACGGTCGATACAGCATACGCGCTTACACGCGCACTACATTTCACTCTTCAACCAAACGCGCGTACACGGGTTTATTGAGGTGTTGCTCGAACCGCTAGTGGTGAGTCAGTATCTATTTTGATTATACAAGCTTATACGCGCGTCAAAAACAAGCTTATACCCGCGCATAAAACGTTAGTCTGAACCCGCCCTAAGCTAGCTTAGTGATTAGTAGAGTTGAGTAAATTAAACTATCTTAGATCCAGACATTATTCTCTGCTCAACCTTATTTGAATGTCAGTCGTGACACTTACCGTGTCTGAGGTTGGGTCTGGCGGACTAAGGAGAGGCTTTTGGTCATTTTTTAGTCGACGGCACTCATTCAAGTAATGCCGCAACTG
The DNA here is from genome assembly GCA_947369235.1 of Udea olivalis. NCBI lineage: Eukaryota > Metazoa > Arthropoda > Insecta > Lepidoptera > Crambidae > Udea > Udea olivalis. The sequence goes on along the minus strand of OX376349.1, from coordinate 4,306,337 downwards.
AGACATTTTAGGCATTTTTATATTCTTCATCTTCATAAGGTTTCGCATTATCACCCTTGGTTTCATATTTAAAACGATTAATTTCTTAATTTCAGCTTTCACGGCATCACTTAAACCGTGCGACGAGGTGTGCTCACTCATCTGCTCATGGTCATGCTGGGCCTCAGCGCTGTACATGAGCACAGAGTGTGAATCATTTTCGAAGAGTAAGTATAATTTGGCCGCGCACTGAGGGCCGCGTTTCTTCAACTTGTTACACCTAAAGTACTTCTTCGTTCCAGTTTCAGTATGATGTTGATAATGCAACGACCAAGTACCTTCCAATTTCAAGGCCATTTCTGCCTGTTTAGGATTTTTAAACTTCTTAACATAACGCCATTTTACATAATTCTTCTTCTTCTTAGCTAAGTTTGACAAAGGTTCTCCTTTATCCTCCTGGTCTGGGAACCAGTAGAATCCTGTAGAATGGTAAAAATATTCTCATGACATCTCATTAAAGTAAATAAAAAAATATATATTGCTGATGCCCGTGGCTAAGTGACAGCAGCGGATCGGCAACGATCCGATGTTAAGCAACGCCAGTCAGGTCGGGTTATGGATGGGTGACCATGCCGACCGAGATTTAGTTATGTGTTTTTCGGGCACTTCCGTGCTTCGGAAGGCACGTTAAACAGTTGGTCCCGGCTGACGTCGCAAGATATCAGTCGTAAAGCCTAGTCAGAAGCCTAAAAAGGCGGCTTGATAACAACTGACGGTAAGGTTTATCACTGGCCTTACATTCACCTCTCCAACAATCCACACTGAGCCTGCGTGTTGGAGTATGGCTCGTACCACCTCATAGTTGAGGTGACGCCTGTGCCCAGCAGTGGGACGAATAAGGCTGTATTTGTTGTTTTGTTTGTATTATTGCTGGTTTGCCTATGAGGTTTTTTAAAATTTCGCCTCTAAGCAGCGTCACTTTTACAAGTGTAGTCTGACAGCAAATTGAAAAGTTTTTCGTGATTGCTTGGTTAAATGAAAACCACTATTTCCTTTAAGTTTTGCATATTACATTTACGGCAAAGCGTTCGTCTAGTACCATGTAGTCGCCAATGTATAGCATTATGAAGTATACGACAGGTTTTAGTAGAATAAGTTCAATGAAAAGCAGAAACTTTAAGTGCTTAGATGTAGACTTGAAGAAGAAAATGATCTTTAGTAAGTGAAGCCTCCTTGCTTAGATACAGATTATTGAATTAAATTAGACATTGACGGGCAGGTCTTCCAAATACGAATAATTTATTGATCGCTCATTATTTATACCCGACAAGAAAAAAGGACATAACAATAAAGCAGTTTTCGCCAAAGACATCAAAATATACCAGTACCATGTGTCACTTTTTTGGTTACTATGGCGCAAATAGTTGAGGTACATGCTTATTTTTTTTCATTGTTATCTGAATACTAGGTCTACTTGATTAAAAAGTATTTATGGCGGCCCACAAAGCATACCCATGTGTTTAGACTGTTTTGGGAAAATGTATAGCCATCGTACACCATCAGGGCAGGTCTTTTCCTCTGAGAGACTTGAGAGACAATGTCTTTAGACACCTCAGAAATCGATGGTGATCGGTGGCGATTCTGCCTATACCTAGAGCCAAAGATTCTGATGATGAGCGTGAAATGCCCCATCCTAAACGTGTTCGTGCATAAGCAGTGACATCTACGAGTGTCATGTCTCCGATACCCACCATAACCATATAATATTTTTACGTTCAAAAATTTTATAGTAAATAAATGTATGACAGCATTTCCTAACGCAAAAAAAAAACTGATTTAGATACAAACCTTTATTCAACTTAATTATAAAATAATACGGCCATCTTTAGTCACAAATAGTTTTCTAGGATGATGCATGTTAAAACTATAATAGTGGCCCGCCAATCTGACTTTAGAATGGCGGGACCACTTCGAGTTTACTAAGTTCCAAACGTTTGAACAGAAATTTGAAGATGACGATAAGTACCTCGTTCATACCTAAACATATATTTATTACAAGTTTATAGCTTATAGATAGAGACATTTTAAGTAGGTACCTAGATGTAGACTAGAAGAAAAATGATATGATGTAGTAAGTGAAGCCTCCTTGCTTTAGATACAGATTAATAAATTAAATGAAACATGAGTAGGGCAGGTCTTCCAACTAATTTATCTATAGCGTCTTAATTTCTACTCGATAAAAAAACTGACATAAACAACAATGCAATTTTCGCCCAAGACATCAAAAGATGTACCATGTGAGATTATTTTATTAGCTTATTTCCTTGTGTGGTACCTCGTAACACAGGGATATTAATCCCTACTTCGAGACCATTACAAGACCTGTGTTGTCTGGCGCAAATTTATATATTCATTCTAAAAAACATAATATTCTATTAACATTACTTGTAGGTGCTAAAAAAAAAGCTTATTTGGTGAGTTAATCTTAAACCTCACCACGTATCACCAAGGGGGAGGGAGGAATTAAAAAGTGCTAAAAAAACATCACGTGATTAATGGAAAGCCCCCAAGACTTCAAAAGATACCAGTACCATGTGAGATTATTTTCTTACATTTTCGCAAAAACAATACATGACATAAAACAACTCAACGGATTCTTCTCGCGGTATTTTTTTTAACTTTACAGTAGAATACGTAAAGTTGTTTTATTTCAATTCCATACATTGTATCTCTAGTACATTGTTAAATCATGTGCCTAACTCAAATCATTAATTTCATGTCACATAGCACACTTGGGGGCTAACAAATAGGGTTTTTGGTACCACTTATGTATTTAAGGTTTCGTCATAATTATTATGTGATAAAAATGACAAACTTCAGACCGGTTGTGGCTCGATTTCTTTCCGCTCAAGCTTATACGTTTATACCGGTATGTATTCTCGGGTCCTTGTTACTCGTATGTGGTATTTCTTACGTGGATGAACGTGAACGCGCTCAACAACAGTAAGCTTGCCATCATCAAGCTTAACTTTGGCTTTGCACCTGTTATGGCGACCAACAGAACATAACCATAGGTTCTGAGTCTTATGAAAAAATGTGAAGCCGTCATACAATATTAGGTCTTTTCCTTTTTGAGACTTGATAAATCTGTAACTTTCACCTGTAAGAACAAAAGAGTAGGTAATGTAAGTGTATAATAATAGACATTATGACAACTAGGTGACTTTCGAGATGGATTTACAAGATGAGGGAAAGCTTAAATGTCAAGAATACCCTTAAAACGACCATCTAATCTAATCTTAATCATCCGCTAGGATGCCACTGCTGAGCAAAGGCTCCTCTTCTCCCCTTTCAAATAGGTCTATCTTTGGTCTTTTCAGACCAGTCCCTGGTGAAGACATGTATGACAGAAATAATCAGAACGCAAGAAGGGCGGGATCGCTGCAAGTAGAAAATGTAGTCCAGTCTCTGCCTTATCTACAACGTATGAATAAAAACTAGAGCTTGGTTTCTGAACGAATACTATAGATTAGATTAGATAAGATTTATTTATCTCTTAATACAAAATTACAATATATATTTCATCAAATGTCAGATATAAGAATTAGTATTAAGATCGTCAACAATATAGTAATAATAATAGCATGCATTAAAACAATTAAAAAAATGTCAAGGTTAAAAAATAAAAAAATCAAAATGATACAACCAAATACCATTAAAATAAATACAAATGTCAACTAAAATTAAAATACACAATTTGAATATTCATCAATGGAATAGAAAGACTTTTCCAACAAAAGGTTTCTCAGATGGCGTCGGAATGCTTCGTCGGATTGTGCATTTTTCAGCGCAGTGGATAGGTGGTTGTGGTAGGTTGGACCGATTATACGTGGGTTTTTTTCTGCAAGCGCCATGCGACGAGGGACCGCATTAAGGCGGCCCACTAGATGAGATCTCTTACTCGCACTCATGCAATGATAATCCGAAATGGTGGATCTTATGAATGTCAACAGTTCATAAAGATAGACTGAGTAGTGCGTCAGTATACGCTGCTTCACAAACAAATCCCTGCACGAGTGTCTAGCTTTCCCCCCGAGAAGTGTACGTGAAGCGCGCTTTTGCAAAACGAACACCCTGCTGGCATCCGTTAAGTTACCCCAGATAAGAGTGCCGTAAGACATCAGGGAATGAAAGTGGGCATAATAGACTTGGCTCAGAGCATCCGCAGAGATAAGTGGTCTTAGTTTTCTTAAAGCAAAGACTGCACCACTCAGTCTGTCACAAAGCTTGTCGACATGGCACTTCCAGTTCAGGTTGCAGTCAATTGTGAAGCCCAGGAACCTACTCTCAGTACACACCGGCATTGGGCAATCTTTCAAACATGCAGGCAACGAGATGGGACGGCCAGAAAAAAATATAAATTTGACTTGCTCACATTTAACAACAAACCGTTTGCTGTAAACCATTTCTGCAACTGTTTGCAAGTATATACTTAACCGAGCAATAAATCAAGCTATCCCAGTTTTCTAGGATTTGAAAACGAGGGTGGCTCAATTCCGTTGCTCATGACTGTGTAGTAATATCTCACAAATACGAAAATGTGCAATTTTCACCGTTCTCGTATGCAGTATGTACCACATCTCGAAGTTTTGACGGTTATCAAAAAAAATATTTTTAGGATAACATCAATTTATTACTTAGTCTATTTGACATGAACCTTATTCTTATTGATTTTCACTTAAGAAACGTCTCTACTAAGTACAGCTAATCAAGTCGAAGACCAAACCAGTCCTCATTTATTGGTTTGTATCTTTAATCACTGGTTATATGGAATGTTCTAGCTAGGCGGATGACTGTGAAGGCCGTCAACAACATATAACCGATCGTTTTTAAGCCTGACTTTGGCTTTGCAGTTATTATGGCAGCGCACAGAACATAACCACATGTTTGGACTGTTTTGGTAAAATGTGTAGCCATCGTACACAATTAGGTCTTTGCCTGTTCGAGACCTGATGAATTTGAAGCTGTTGCCTGTAAGAACAAATCAATGTTTATTTATTTAATATTGTTTAACCAAGCATAAAATGACGTAACTAATATGCACATAGGCCCGGCTGCCACCAAACTAGGGACAGGTGGAGATGTTTTGCTATAATAATCCCGAAAACAGAGTTATTTATACAGGATTGTACAAAAACAATACATGACATAAAACAACTCAACGGATTCTTCTCGCGGTATTTTTTTTAACTTTATAGTGTAATATGTATAGTTGTTTTATTTCAATACCATACATTGTATACCTAGTACATTGTTGAATCATGTGCCTATCAAAAATTCAAATCATTAATTTCATGTCACATAGCACACTTGGGGGCTAACAAAAGGGGTTTTGGTACCTCTCATGTATTTTAGGTTTCGTCATAATTATTATGTGATATAAACTACAAACTTCAAGACCGGATGTGGCTCGATTTCTTTCCGCCCAGCTTATAAGTTTATACCGGTATGTATTCTCCTGTCCTTGTTATGTGGTATTTCCTACGTGGATGAACGTGAACGCGCTCAACAACAGTAAGCTTGCCATCATCAAGCTTAACTTTGGCTTTGCACCTGTTATGGCGACCAACAGAACATAACCAAAGGTTCTGACTCTTATGAAAAAATGTGAAGCCGTCATACAATACTAGGTCTTTTCCTTTTTGAGACTTGATAAATCTGTAACTTTCACCTGTAAGAACAAAAGAGTAGGTAATGTAAGTGTATAATAATAGACATTATGACAACTAGGTGACTTTCGAGATGGATTTACAAGATGAGGGAAAGCTTAAATGTCAAGAATACCCTTAAAACCCTTTGCCCACTGCTGGGCAAAGGCTCCTCTTCTCCCCTTTCACATAGGTCTATCTTTGGTCTTTTCAGACCAGTCCCCGGTAAAGACATGTATGACAGAAATAATCAGAACGCAAGAAGGGCGGGATCGCTGCAAGTAGAAAATGTAGTCCAGTCTCTGCCTTATCTACAACGTATGAATAAAAACTAGAGTTTGGTTTTTAAAACAAAACGAATACTATGTACTTAACCGAGCAAATAAATCAAGCCATCCCCGTTTTCTAGGTTTTACAAACGAGGGTGGCTCAATTTCGTTGCTCATGAGTGTGTAATAATATCTTACAAATACGAAAATGCGCAATTTCCACAGTTCTGTGTTCTTATATCACATCTCGAAGTTTTGACGGTTATTAACAAAATGCTTTTTAGATTTACATCAATTAATTACTCACTCTTTTTGACATAAGCCTTATTCTTATTGATTTTTACTTAAAAAATATCTCTACTAAGTACAGCTAATCACGTCGAAGACCGTACCAATCTCTTATTGATTGGTTTGTATCTTCCATCACTAGTTATATGAAATGTTCTAGGCGGATGACTATGAAGGCCGTCCACAACATATAACCAATCGTTTTCAAGCCTGACTTTGGCTTTGCAGTTATTATGGCAGCGCACAGAACATAACCACATGTTTGGACTGTTTTGGAAAAATGTGTAGCCATTGTACACCATCAGGTCTTTTCCTCTTAGTGACTTGATGAATTTGAAGCTGTTACCTGTAAGAACAAATCGAAGTGTAATTTTGAAATATCATTAAATCAAGCAGTAAGTGCAGCTATATGTACATCACTTAGAATACGGTTTCCAACAAGGCAGGGATGAGAGTGTTTTTGTTATATAATAATTCACTGTTGTCGTAGTAAATTATACAGTGTCGAGTACATTATACAGGATTGTATGCAATGTAGGCGCATGTGGCTATATGGCGAGAGCAGGGCGGCTAGTGGGTTGGTTGACCACTTTTTCTAGTGCAATCACGCTAAAAAGCTTCATACGCGCAAATACACGCAACCCGAGGATTGTATGACAATGTGTAAGTAAAATATTTTTTAGACACACAAATATGTTTATTCTCTGACTTGATAATCATCATCATTTCAGCCGAACGACGCCCACTGCTGGGCATAGGCCTCCCCCAAGGATCTCCACAACGATAATGCTTTAACATTAATACTTTGAATTTTTTAAAACCACTTCAGTAGTCATTCCCAACAAACTTCACGAAAAAGAGTAATGATTTTCCGTCTCTGAATTACCCAGTAATTTGAATTTAGGAGCATCAAGTTAGATAGCATGTTTGGTCATACAATTATCATCATAGTTTTTAATGCTCTTCCCTGATCTGTGAGCCAGTTTTGTTTATTAAATAAATAATTTTCTGGGTTCTCTAGGTGGATGCATGTGAAAATTATCAGCATCAATTATTTTTTTTATTCTTTATTTATTTAGGGGCTTTTGTCCTTTTTGGATATGTCAACCCCATCGTACCCTAATGTTAATTAAATCTATTCTTAAATTTACTGAGAAATTGAAAAAATGTATAAATCATTTTTTTCATAATCATCAAAACTAATGATTTTGCAGCATCACAGGTAGGATTTGCAAGTATAGACAGGATTCCACCTACATCAAGTTTGCACAAGTTAAACGTCTGGAACAATATCTTACTATCTTGCTCATATTTTTTACATTCCATGAAAATATTTTGAACATCATCTATAGTGGCACAAATTTCACTATTAGGAGTGTCAGCTATTTTCATTATTAACTTGTTAGAAGGATAATGACCACAACGAAATCTGTTCCTAACTACAATGAATGAACGGCTTGCCTTATCATTGAAACACCAAGCAATCCGAGGAGGTTGGCATTGCATAGTTTTGTACCATATGCCTTTAGTTTTGCTCCTTTCATCAAAATATTCTTAAAATTTCCTATAACAATGTTTTTTGAATTTAGTTGATATTTCCGAATAAGCAGGCAAAATATTTGTAATTATTCCTTCATGAGCTGCTAGTTTGTCAGCCTCCTCTTTTCCTCTCAATCCCACATGTGATGGGAGCCATTGCAATCTCAGACCTGTGTTAAGACTGTCTATTTCACTAACAATTTTAAGAATTTTATAGGCTATCGGTATACCTCTGCTATATCCAGAGGCGCACCGAGCCAAGTGCTGCAAAGCAGTTTTACTATTGCTTAATATAACATTTTTTTTGGTACAACCTGTGTCTTTTTGTAATGCTCTTCCCTGATCTGTGAGCTAGCTTCGTGCCTGCAGTGCCAGTTGAAGCATTATTGTAACAATAGTCAAACATAAAATCCGTCCGGATTCACCCTAACTAGACCGATTACCGAGCCTTATTCATATTGATTTTTACTTAACTCCTACGAGTATATCTACATTGGTATGTATCTTCCATTTCTGGTTATGTGGAATTTTCTAGGCGGATGACGATGAAGGCCGTCCACAACATATAACCGATTCTTTTCAAGCCTGACCTTGGCTTTGCAGTTATTATGGCGGCCCACAGAACATAACCACATGTTTGGACTGTTTTGGAAAAATGTGTAGCCATCGTACACCATGAGGTCTTTTCCTCTTAGTGACTTGATGAATTTGAAGCTGTTACCTGTAAGAACAAATCGAAGTGTAAGTATCAAATATCATTAAAGAACTGCAGCTATATGTACATCACTTAGAAGACGGTTTCCAACAAGGCAGGGGTGAGAGATGTTTTTGTTATATAATAATTCACTGTTGTTGGGGAGGGGAGTAAATTATACAGGATTGCATGCAATGTAGGCTAGGGCTTCCAATACCGGGATCCCGGTATTGCTTAATTTTTTGGTCTTTTCTCAATACCGGTATTGAAATCCAATACCGGTTTCAATACCGTAAGTGGTGATGCTTGGAATTCTCACGAATAAACTGCAAAATGTCCCTTATTTTTTGGCCAATCTGCACCCTTTTTTCCGAAAATAGTTGTTTAACGGACGGGATTACCTTATCTACTAAAATAAATAAATAAAGTCGCAGTTATTGCGTTCTTTCGACCCTCACATTCGACTAAAATTCGACAAAATTGTATCTTACTTTATTTTACAACTAGCTGTTTGTCCACGGCTTCGGCCCGTCGGCTGTTTCTCCCGTCAAAATAAAGCCTCAATAAAAAAATAGCTCATGTCAATGGTTGATAATGTAGCTTTATATTGGTGAAATATTTTTAAAATAGTAGTTTCAGAGCCTATTCGTTACAAACAGTTGAATCTTTCCTCTTTATAATATTAGTATGGATGCGTTGTTTGTGGCATTTGTCCTTTTTATGAATAGGCCATACTTGATCATAATTATAAACCTTAATTGATATATTAAGGTTTAAAATTAATAATTTATTTTGACTCGTGAGGCTGACAAATCTGACAATTCAACAAATTTTCAAAAGTAGTTTTTTTGCCCCAACAATGAGTAAGGTAAAGAAATTAATGACTACGATTTTTGATAGTGTTTTGGTTAGTAGTAAACATTTTGATAAGTAAAAATAATACTTTTGTTTTAAATTTTTCACAGAAAATGGAGGGTACTGTAATCAATTCTGTTAAACTTTGTGCAGCAGAATGAATTAAAGCTATTAGTAATTGCTTTTACTTAAGTACATTAGCATGAACAAAAATATATTATGGGAATACGGTTCTAAATACTATTTGTTTGCACTGGTAAAATCATAAGCGTTTTTAAGTGTCGTTTACAATAACACACAACATAACATGTCAGATTATTTCATATACCTTCACGATACTTACGATATTTTTTTCAGTTTTAGTATAAAATTTTAGTAGTCTAAGGCAAAACTAAATTGAGTTTGTTACCATAAGGGGTTTGCAATTACGATATTATAACCTAAAAGCAGATGTAAATATTAGATGTTGTGCGAGTTTATCCCTTACACTATTTGATAATTAAAGTGTCAGTTTCTTAAAAAGAGCTTGCACAAAAAAACTAGTTCAGTGACAATTTTAAAAAGGTAACATAGTTTTAATTTTTAAATTTACCTACTTTTTAACTTGTAAAAATCATAAACGCATAAAACAAATTACTGAAATCGATATTATTTTGCTTTATATATTTATAAAAGTTTATTTTTAATGAAATCTGTTACTATTTCTACTTACTTTTTCAAAAAACGCATTTTACAATTATAATTATAAATTTTCACTTCAATACCGTAATACCGGTATTAATACCGGATTCGAAAAAAAAATCGGTATTGATACCGGTATTGAAAATATCCGGTATGTGGAAGCCCTAATGTAGGCGCATGTGGCTATGTGGCGAGAGCAGGGCGGCTAGTGGGTTGGTTGACCACCTTTTCTAGTACAATCACGCTAAAAAGCCACATACGCGCACCATTGCTGCCAAACCCGAGGATAGTATGACAATGCGTAAGTAAAATACTTTTTAGACACAAATGTTTATTCTCTGACTTGAGAATGCTTTAACATTAATATTTGATTTTTTTCCAAACCACTTCATAAATCGTTCCTAACAAACTTCACGAAAAAGAGTAATAACTCACCGTCTCTGAATTACCCAGTAATTTGAATTTAGGAGCATCAAGTTAGATAGCATGTCTGGTCATACAATTATCATTATGGTTTTTAATGCTCTTCCCTGATCTGCAAGCCAGTTTCGTGCAGTGCCAGTTGGAGCATTATTGTAACAATAGCCAAACATAAAACACAACATCTCGAGAATTTTTGTCTGGCTTAAATTAAATAAATAATTTTCTGGGTTTTCTAGGTGGATGCACGTGAAAATAATCAGCAACAATGATATTCCCGTCCGGATTCACCCTAACTAGACATCTGTAGAGCAAGCCCAGCAGCTCCGTCCCGTTTTGTGGGTGTGTAGTTGTCTGACATCATCATTATTGGTACCGTATATTAAGTAACTTTAGCCTGAACAATAACATATTTCCCTCTATAAAGTTATTTTATTTGGTTTAATCGTTAGTTTCCGCCTACCCGAAAACTATCTAGGTTTTTTTGGTTTTTACCTATAATGTCCTACTATGGGCAAATGTCGCCTTAAGCAATTTCACGCTTTCCTGTCATAATATTATAAATGTGAAAATTTGTATGTATATTTGTTACTCTGTCACGCAAAAGTTACAAAAGAGAATTAGATGAAACTTTACAGAATAAATCTTACAAATATTATACGATAATTCGGCTATCTTTAGTCACAAATGATAAATAATATTAATAAATTAATAATATATATAAAATAATATTAATATTAATAAATTAATAATAATAATAATTAATAATATTAATATTAATAAATTAATAATATATTAATAATATTATTATAACAACACCAATGATATTTCCGTCCGATTCCACCCTGACCTTAGCCTTGCACTTGACATCGTTGGGACAGGCCCAGCAGATGCGGCCCTTTTTTGTGTATGTGTAGTTGTCTGACATCATCATTATTGATAGCTTTTGTAGAGAAACTTTAGCGCGAGCATTATTTACCGAGCCCTATTCATATTGATTTTTACTTAACTCCCATATCTATATTGGTATGTATCTTCCATTTCTGGCTATGTGGAATTTTCTAGGCGGATGACGATGAAGGCCGTCAACAACATATAACCGATTCTTTTCAAGCCTGACCTTGGCTTTGCAGTTATTATGGCGGCCCACAGAACATAACCACATGTTTGGACTGTTTTGGAAAAATGTGTAGCCATCGTACACCATGAGGTCTTTTCCTTTTAGTGACTTGATGAATTTGAAGCTGTTACCTGTAAAATCAAATCGAAGTGTAATTATCAAATATCATTAAAGAAGTGCAGCTATATGTACATCACTTAGAAGACGGTTTCCAACAAGGCAGGGGTGAGAGATGTTTTTGTTATATAATAATTCACTGTTGTCGGGGAGGGGAGTAAATTATACAGGATTGCATGCAATGTAGGCGCATGTGGCTATGTGGCGAGAGCAGGGCGGCTAGTGGGTTGGTTGACCATCTTTTCTAGTACAATCACGCTAAAAAGCCACATACGCGCACCATTGCTGCCAAACCCGAGGATTGTATGTTGGTTCGTAAGTAAAATACTTTTTAGACATATAAATATGTTTATTCTTTAATATTTACTTGATGATTATAATATATATTTACTTAAACATTAATATTCACAATTATTTCAAACCATTTCATATATCATTCTTAACAAAATTCAAGAAAAAGAGAAATTACTATGAATTCGGGAGGGCTCAGTACTGGTGGCAGGTGGAACCACCGGGAAGCTAAGAGGGCTCAGGCGTAGCAGTGCGGTGGACTTCCCACCCACCCACTGCTTGCCACCGGGCGTGGTGGTGGTATGGTGCCTGCCTGCCTACCACTGCCCGCCCAAAGAGGCGCCTACGGGCACAGCGCCTTGGGGCGCTAGGTAGAGGCCGCGATGCACAACCGTTTGGAGGGGGTCAGTGATCCGCGGCTGGCACCGCCAGATGCGGCAGCGGATCCACCGTTTAGGTGGATCGTGGTTGCGGACCTAGTAGAGTCCGCGTATGGAGGAGGCTCCAATGCGGGGAAGCACTGACGGCGGGGCGTTCCGAAAGTTTTTAGTGACCCCGCCTCGCCGTTGAAGTGTTGAGGTCTAGTACCGTGGGGTAGTCGGTAGAAGTCCGACATAACCTCGACGTTCCCCAGGGCGGCGAGGTATTCATAAGCATTTCCCCACGATAATAATCACAACAGCGCGTTAATTTTAGCTACGGTCTCAGGTATCCTAAGCCTAAGGTCCCAGAAATGCGTGACATTTCCTAACACAAAAAACCGGCCAATGCGGGCTGGACTCTCGCACCGAGGGTTCCGTACAGACCTGTAGGTATATTTATTAAAAATATTTTTATTATATGATGTAACTAAAAATTTACGGTTTTAGCAAATTTTGCCTTTATCTGTGCTATAAGACGTTGCTTCGTAGCAAATTTCAAGATTCTGAGTTCACGGGAAGTATCCTGTAGGTTTTGATTCCCTTGCGAGTGTCATAAATTTGCACAAATTTGCGGCATAAACGGCTACATCCTTTGATTTAAAGATAAACTTTCGCCCGAACCTTAGAATAATTACATATAGAAACCAAGTCCGCGCGCCCATGTTGAAGCACCTTAATTGGAGCCATAAATGGCTCCAAACGGACCGCTTTGCAGTATTCATTACAGCTCCACAATGTTTAATGTCAAAACGCGCCGTACGTAAGCAAGTAACAGTCACGCAAGTGTGGATCGGATTAGTGCTTCATTTTTGACAAGGCGGTTGTATGAAGACTATGGCATATCATGGATATGTTGGTTCTCTGCTGAGGTACGGACTGATTATGTGGGGAAATTCAAAAACCATTAATCGGGTCTTCATTTTGCAGAAGAAGTGTATAAGGTCTATTTGTGGTGTCGGACAGCTGGAATCATGCAGACCTGTCTTTAAGCGAATGAATATACTCGCGCTACCATCCTTATATATTTTCGAAACTCTATTGTTTGCAAAGAAGAACAATAATCTTTTCACAAAAAAACGAGAGGACTGCAATTTTAATACAAGGTACCCACACAAATTAACAATCCCATCAGCAAGTACAACCTGTTTTAGCAAAAATAGTTACAGCATGTGTGTCAGGTTGTTTAACTTACTTCCGGATTGGATCCAAACTCTGCCATTAGTTGTTTTTAAAAGAATTGTATTCAGAATCTTGGCAAATAATTATTTTTATAGCGTCAATGAATTTATGCAATGTTGTGTAATGGTGGCCTCAAAAAATTATATAATGACTTCTTTCCAGGTAATTGACATTGATGCTTTGTGACTTTGTTAACATTTGACCGCAGATTAAGGATATGCATTTGACTGATTCCCTATTTATGTATAATGGACGGACATTTATTTATTTATTTTTTGTTTAATGAACTGACATTTTATTTTTGTATAATAGGCTTGGAATTGAATTGTTTTTGAATTAAAATTGTTTTAAATGTACTTACGTCAATCGCATATTAAGTGTTTAATGTTTTTATTAATTTTTTAGTCAACTAGTTACGCATGACGATATCATAACATTTGTATATCGATAGATCGATTAAACATGTATGCACGATACCTACCTAAAAATAAAAACCAAAAATGTACCATGTTTATACAAATAAATAGTTTATCTTATCTTATCTTATCTATCTTATCGTTCTATACCTTACTATTCTAAGGCCCGAACATTATTTCCCTCATTAAAGTTATTTTATTTTGCTCGATCGAAAACTACCTACCATTTTTGTTTTTCACCCATAATGTCCTATTAATGGGCAAATGTCGTTCTAAACGTTTTCACGCTTCCCTGTCGATAAGATAATTCGGCCATCTTTAGTCACAAACAGCTTTCTAGGCGGATGCATGTGGAAATTATCAGTGCCGATTATATTCCCGTCCGGATCCACCCTGACCTTGGCCTTGCACTTGACATCGGTGGAACAGGCCCAGCAGTGGCGTCCCTTTTTTGTGTAAGTGTAGTTGTCTAACATCAGTAAGTCCTTTCCCCGTTGAGATTTTATAAATGTGTGCCGTGTACCTTAAACAGGGAAGTGAGTTCCATCAATATACAATAGAAACATAAATTAAAACATTCATACCGAAAGTTATAAAAGTTCCTTTGGTTTGGGGTCAAATAATATTGTTGGAAGTGATCCCAGTTACAAAACAGAATGATAAAAGAAACGAAGGTCAATTTTAGAAAGAGAAATAATATTTAGTCACATAAAATTTTGTAAAGACAAAACGGAAAGGAAAACTTACTTACATGAGTTTGAATTAGCACCCCAACAATATACTGAAAAGCTGGGGTTGAAAGTATCTCTTTTTGAATTAGTTTGCACGTATCAGATGTCACTGTTTCTTTAAATACCTAAATAAGGTAACAATTATAATTTGAATAAATCAACCCGACAGTCTCTGGATTATTTAATTTAATGATTATGCCAACAAACGATCATCTGATCGCAATCTTACCTGGTGGTAAAAGACGACGTGTTTTTCAAGTTCTACTTAAGATCTACAAGTTATATGAGCCAAAGGAAAATTATTTATTTTGAAAATCACGCTTCACAATTATTTGAATAAACTTACAAAAACAGCGCACATTAAAAAATATTTCAAAACATGGCAAACAAGGCATGATCCCCCGAATCCAAAAACCACAATCAAAGTAGAGCCTTCAATTCAAATTTGACCTCCATCAAATTAGTTCACCAATATTGTGCGTTTCTGACCGCATACAATAGCAAAGCTCTTAAGTCCAATAAAAAAGCCGTTTTAGTTTAAATGCTAAATAGAAAACCACGTATCTTCCTTCGGGCCGCCATATGTATTACAGGTGAAGTTTTTTGTGTCTCCTGTTAAATTTGATCTGATGGAATTACGAGGTTTGCCACTTTAACCGACGTAATACTATTTATTACGTTCCTAAACATCTAATGATAAGGTGGAGCACCTCACTTGGAGCATTCGCCTGTAATGTAACGTTCCAGATTCGATTTTGAGCATCACATTACAGTAGCCTCCCTGACATGACGAATATTCGCCTGTAATGTACATTCCAGATTTTGGGCATTACTTCATTACAACATTATTGGGTACTTTGCCCTCACCAACGTAATGCTCGAATCTGTAACATTACAGTTTGCGCACAGTATACTCGGTTCTCCTCCCTCACTGATGTAATGCTCGACTATGTAATGTTAAATTACAGGCGAACGCTCCATGTGAGGGAACACCTTAAGTCCACTTACTTACACCCTGACGAAAGTACCTTCCCTAGTGACGATATATTTTTTAGGCGGATGTATGTGCTGGTTATCAGCCGATACGATATCACCTGCTGCATTCAGCTTGACCTTCGCTTTGCATTTAGGGTTGGTGGAGCAGGCCCAGTAGTTACTACTTCTGTTTCTGCTAAATGTGTAGTTGTCCAACCACAGCAAGTCCTTGCCCCGTTGGGACTTAACGAACGTGTATGGTTTCCCTGAAACAGAAACTTTGATTTAACAACAATTATTTTTATTTTCTCTACGATGTATTAATGACAAAAATAAATATTTTTCGTAGTTCAGTATTATTATGACTGTACTATTATCAATATTTTTTTCGGGGTGTATATGGTATGGTGATTGTTGCAGGACACGACATATATTTTTTAAAGTAAACAATATAAAACATAGGCCACAACATTCCTCCTAGACGTTAAGGCCGCTGATGATGATGATGATGTGATTTAATACGTTGGTGTGATCACTAACTACCAAACTGACCAGTTTTTTTCTTTTGACTCAAATTTGCATGTATAAGAGAGCACTGATATAAGCATCTTTAAATAAATAAATAAATAAGTAAACAATAATACTTGATAAAAATCAATCGAACAATTTCTATGTCTCTATTCAATTATCTGTGTTTTTGGTTTGCAATAAAGAATAATTTTACAAAAGCGCCGCGATAAATTGCAAAATATCCAAGATATATCGAAATTTACCTGCAACTAAAAAGAAACAAACAAAAAAAAGGTTAAGCATAAAAAACTTTCTATTTTTCCATCAAATTTTTATCACCAAATTCAAATCACTCAATTAATATCATGAAAGTATAAGTGTTTTTCAGTCATCATAGCCACATAAATTGGAATAAAAAAAACAACTTCAAAAAAAAACTATTCCAAAACAAAGCACTAAAAATTAAATAAATAATTGCGTATTCTTCTAAAACTTATACGATAATAATATAATGTAGGTACAATTATTTTTATTGTTGGAGTCAGTGTCAGCCAATGTAGGTTATATCCTTTCCAATAAAAAAGAAGCAATAAAATCAGTTGGCGTGATAATGAGTTATTCGTCCATTTGTCGCGCATATGGTTTATATAGATTTAGGACTTATATGGATTTCCCATGGATGCCACTGTCAGAACTGGACCAAATTAAAATAAGACCACACAGGCAGCATCAGCTTTCAAATAAAAAAAGAATCATCAAAATCGGTTGGCGTAATATTGAGTTATTCGTCCATTTGTCGCGCATTTTTTCTATCTAAATTTACGACTTATATGGTTTTCTCATGGATGCCAGTCATAACTAGACCAAATTAAAATGGGACTATTCGGGAAGCAGCAGATTTCAAATGAAAAAAGAATGATCAAAATCGGTTCACCCAGTCGAAAGTTATGAGGTAACAAACATTAAAAAAAAAAACATACAGTCGAATTGAGAACCTCCTCCTTTTTTTGAAGTCGGTTGAAAAGGAATCTCCTAGGGCTACCATATCATGGATAGTCGAATTGTCGTATGTGTTGGAACACAGCATCAGTAGATCTCTGGAATTGGAGAATAAATTCTCCAATTTCAGAAGCTCCAAAAGCTGCTGTGTATCATGTGTTGAACAATTCTCGAGTTAAAATTATCAAAAGGCTACATATCGCAATCTAGACGGTAAAACTGTGATACTTTTGAATTTATATGATCCTCAGGAAGCCTTCATCAAGACGTAATTCCCTTTGGGGGTGATATGGAACTTCCTAGGTGGATGTATGTGATTGTGGCAAACAGAGGCGATTCGCCCGTTTTTATTCAGCCTCACGACAGCTTTGCACTTTGAATTTGAGCATTGCCAGCGATTAAATGTTCTTCTAGTGTAGTTTTCTAACAAAAGCAGATCTTTACCACGTTGAGATTTGATGAACTTATAACCTGGCCAACAAAAAATGCTTAGTTGTCATATTGTACGAGGTGCATTCAATAAGTACCTAGCCTCATCGCCAGAGGGCGCTGTAGTTTCAAAAGAGTTTTACCACAGTGTAGCACATTCTTTTTTAATTCTTTTTTCAAATTTTCATTCCAATACCTTCATTTGTTTTAATTTGACAACTTATGGAAGCGAACGTGTCGATCGGTTTTACAAAAATGGAAAAAGAGCAATATCGTTCGGTGATTCGATTCCTATTTTTGGAAGGGAAAACGCGCATCGAAATCAAAGAGCGCTTGGATGCTGTGTACGGTGACTCTTCTCCATCGATGGCCACCGTCAAGAATTGGTTCAACGAGTTTGCACGTGGCCGAACGTCGGTTTTTGATGAACCACGTCCAGGCGCACCGAAAACAGCTGCTACGGAGGAAAACATTTAAAAAATCCATGATCTCGTATTGGCAGATCGCCGATTGAAGGTTCGGGAGCTAGCTGAGACTGTAGCCATTTCAGAAGGAACAGTGCATCATATTCTTCACGAGGCACTCGGCATGAGAAAGCTGTCGGCGCGATGGGTGCCGCGTTTACTCACACCGAAAAACAAGCGCAACCGTGAGACCACATCGGAGACGTGTTTGGCGCTGTTTAAGCGGAATCCAGCGGAGTTTTTGCGTCGTTTTGTGACCGTCGATGAAACCTGGATCCACTGGTACACACCAGAGACCAAGGAGCAATCAAAACAATGGATCCAGACCGGGGAACGTGCTCCAAAGAAGGCGAAAACTGTAAAATCGGCCGGAAAAGTTATGGCCACCGTTTTTTGGGATTCACAAGGTGTGATCTACATCAATTACCTCGAGAAGGGTAAAACAATTACAGGGCTTTACTATGCCGATTTATTGGGCCGATTCGACGCCGAATTAAAGAAAAAACGACCCCATCTGGCGAAGAAAAATGTGCTGTTTCACCACGACAACGCACCGGTTTACACGTCTGCCGTTGCCATGGCCAAATTGGTCGAATTACGCTACGAATTGCTGCCCCATCCACCGTATTCTCCAGATTTGGCCCCTTGTGACTTCTTTCTGTTTCCTAATCTGAAAAAATCACTCGCCGGGAATAGATATGGATCAAATGAGGAGGCCATCGCCGCCACGGAGGCCTATTTTGCAGAGTTTGACAAAAACTATTTTTCGGACGGGTTAAAAAAGTTGGAGCATCGCTGGGCTAAGTGTATCGAACTAAAAGGAGACTATGTTGAAAAATAAATTGCCACTATTCCAAAATTTTCGTTTACTTTTTGTAGGCTAAGTATTTATTGAATGACCCTCGTAACTACAGTTTAGTTAACGTTGAATGTGTTACTGAGTAACGATGATCGCAGAAAAAAGTGCATGATACTCAGTCAAACATTACAGGATTGAGATTACTACATTCAGGCAGTGTAAATAAATATCTCATGCACCAAGATCTTATGACTCTAAACCAGGCTAATTCTATGGGTTTCACAGATGAAAAAATAGAACACACAACATATATAGTATATATATATCAGTAAATATTTATTGTTAGGCCTCCGTAATTTTGTTTAATTCCCAGGTCAGGCAAAGTTTTTTTCGGATGTTTCGGAACATAGCCCGGGTTTGTGATCCAACCCATTTGGCAAGCGTGGTGATTAAAGCCAATACCCATCAATTCTAGCGATGACTTTATTTCATTGATGAGGCCTTTACCCAGCAGTGGGACTGGCTATAGGCTAATCAGTTTACTTTACTACTAGTCATCGCCTCATTAGACCTAACACATTTCGAGTGCTTTGGTACATTAAACTCATATTGGCCAAACTCTTACGAGGAAACCGAAAATCTTACTGTACAGACGCGTTCACAGCAACCTTTACATAGGGGCCTTATGCTACTGACATATGACTTGCAATGGTTTTGTACAGGTTGATGGGAACGCCTCTGTACATGTTATAAACTACTATGTTTGTACAAGTTTATGGGTTTAATATACACACACGCACACACACAAATACACACCACCCTTCAACTTTTTTACTATAAACTACACTCAATCATGTAAATAAAATTAAGGCATTAAATTAGATAATTAGTCAAAGGAAAATAATTGTATCATGGTATGGGAGAGCCGACTCTCCTGTCACGAGTGTTTTTGACATACATAAAAGGTGAAAATTTAAGTATTTTATAATTCTAGTTATTTACAAATTGTTTTTTTAGTCCGTTTTTCAAGCGTTAGGAATTCTTAAGGTATAGTTGCCGAAACTTGCAGTGGCAGCCAACGGTCTACATTCTACCGTCATTTTTTCTGACCAGACGAACAAATTTCGGACAAGTAATAGTTTGCGCTTTAGGACCCATGCACACCGCGATTTTAATGCGCGTTATCAAAACATGCGTTGCCGGCGCGCTTTCTATCCTACAGAGCAGTTTGAAAGGTCTACGGGCTGCGTCTGACTCGCATGTGTAATTGTGTATCGCTACAAACGCACGTTTACGGCGCACTTGAAAAACGCTTTATGGGTACAAAGTACTTAGTATTAGTGCTAGTATCAGCCTAAATCACTACGTAACTCCCGTCGTCGGTGATATGGAACCTCCTGGGTGGATGTATGTGGTTATTATCAGCGAAGACGATTTGCCCGTTACTTTCCAGTATTATGACAGCTTTGCATTTGGAATGAGTGGAACAATGCCAGTAATTGTTCTTTCTTCTTGAGAATGTGTAGTTATCTATCATGAGTAGGTCCTTCCCACGTTGAGATTTGACGAATGTATATCCTGAGTAATAAAAGATATGGAATGATTATATTGTAACTATAGTGTCCAATAAAGCTTGAGTTGGACAAATAAAGTTTATTTAACCGTTTTGTAGGCATTAAGAGAACCCAAATAAATAACCCCGACAATTTTTTTACATTTTAATGTTATAAACTCAAGTTTACCATTAAGCTATAAAAAACAGATATTGTACGCTTAAGAGTAATACATTTAGCCAATGTTCGAAGTCAAATGATCATTCATTTTAATCCAAACTAGTTTACGGTCTGATACATATGAGGTCTAAAATCATAAAAGTTGCCATTTGAATGTTTGAAAGCTACTACGCTAAGCCAATGTACAGTATTTGGAATTTGGAGATTTTCTTCATCACATAATATTGAGAGTATCAACGTAAGCGAGATCTTTTCTTTAATGTCTAAGACGATGGAGATTAAGAAGGTGTTGGCAAATTCCTGCTTGATTTTGACGGAGACATTTGTATAAGCCAAAATGCAGACAGGATGTGATGAAGTGCCTGAAGCCTTATTAAGGGTATCAATTTGGAGATTTTCTTCATCACATAATATTGAGAGTATTAACGTAAGCGAGATCTTTTCTTTAATGTCTAAGACGATGGAGATTAAGAAAGTGTTGGCAAATTCCTGCTTGATTTTGACGGAGACATTTGTATAAGCCAAAATGCAGACTGGATGTGATGAAGTGCCTGAAGCCTTATTAAGGGTATCAATTTGGAGATTTTCTTCATCACATAATATTGAGAGTATCAACGTAAGCGAGATCTTTTCTTTAATGTCTAAGACGATGGAGATTAAGAAGGTGTTGGCAAATTCCTGCTTGATTTTGACGGGGACATTTGTATAAGCCAAAATGCAGACTGGATGTGATGAACTGCCTGAAGCCTTATTAAGGGTATCAATTTGGAGATTTTCTTCATCACATAATATTGAGAGTATCAACGTAAGCGAGATCTTTTCTTTAATGTCTAAGACGATGGAGATTAAGAAGGTGTTGGCAAATTCCTGCTTGATTTTGACGGAGACATTTGTATAAGCCAAAATGCAGACTGGATGTGATGAAGTGCCTGAAGCCTTATTAAGGGTATCAATTTGGAGATTTTCTTCATCACATAATATTGAGAGTATCAACGTAAGCGAGATCTTTTCTTTAATGTCTAAGACGATGGAGATTAAGAAGGTGTTGGCAAATTCCTGCTTGATTTTGACGGAGACATTTGTATAAGCCAAAATGC
This sequence comes from Udea olivalis, assembly GCA_947369235.1. Lineage (NCBI taxonomy): Eukaryota > Metazoa > Arthropoda > Insecta > Lepidoptera > Crambidae > Udea > Udea olivalis. The sequence goes on along the minus strand of OX376349.1, from coordinate 4,284,622 downwards.
AGACTGGATGTGATGAAGTGCCTGAAGCCTTATTAAGGGTATCAATTTGGAGATTTTCTTCATCACATAATATTGAGAGTATCAACGTAAGCGAGATCTTTTCTTTAATGTCTAAGACGATGGAGATTAAGAAAGTGTTGGCAAATTCCTGCTTGATTTTGACGGAGACATTTGTATAAGCCAAAATGCAGACTGGATGTGATGAAGTGCCTGAAGCCTTATTAAGGGTATCAATTTGGAGATTTTCTTCGTCACATAATATTGAGAGTATCAACGTAAGCGAGATCTTTTCTTTAATGTCTAAGACGATGGAGATTAAGAAGGTGTTGGCAAATTCCTGCTTGATTTTGACGGAGACATTTGTATAAGCCAAAATGCAGACTGGATGTGATGAAGTGCCTGAAGCCTTATTAAGGGTATCAATTTGGAGATTTTCTTCATCACATAATATTGAGAGTATCAACGTAAGCGAGATCTTTTCTTTAATGTCTAAGACGATGGAGATTAAGAAAGTGTTGGCAAATTCCTGCTTGATTTTGACGGGGACATTTGTATAAGCCAAAATGCAAACTGGATGTGATGAAGTGCCTGAAGCCTTAAGGGTATCGGGTGAGAGTACCTTTTGGTCTAAAGTTTCAATACGCTCGACGTACAGAGGACAGCAGGTCTACCTTCACTCAGCCATTACAAAATGGGTCATCTGTTGACCGTTTAGACGTAGAAGGGTTACCTATAACGATTGTTGGACGCGTGCTTATGTAAACCAGGAGCTAGCAGTATTCTTCCATCACGTCCCATAAATACCTTTTCTTTACAACTAGGATAATGTGTAGAGCATATCCACGTGTTGGGGCTGTTCTTTGCATAGGTATATCCAAAAACGAGCAACAAATCCTTTCCCCGTTGGGATAGCACAACGTCATACGGTATTTCTGAAAAATATACAAGTATCTATCAAATAAGGTCAATGAACAGCCATGAAGTATGAAACTCCGTTCACGGAGCTGAAGTGTAGTTTTTTATTTACCAATACGAAGTTTAGTTCTCATTGATTTTTTTAATAAAATTTGTAACCTTTTGCACACTTTTATAAATTTAAAGACATTTTTACCAGGCATGGAAATAATTCATCATATCAACATACCAGGTTACTTTTTATAACGACACTTGACTGTCGACCCTGATGTTACGAGTACCTACTAACTTACAAATAACCTACATCTGCTTAGGGTGATTTTTCTTTGTGGACGGTAACTTCGTCGGCAGATTTTCTTTGTGTACATCTACTTCTGCGGCAGATTCCTCACTGCGGGAGGCGACTATTTCTGATTTTTTTTCTGCAGGGACGATATTTGCATCAAGATTATGTTTAGGTTCTGATTTAGACGATGTGGGTTTAGGTGATGAAAATCTGGACCTGAAAATAAATACCTATATTAAACCCAATTTTTCTTTTACTAACAGTTGTACCAATTCAGAATTAAATTATCTACTTTACGTTCCTTTAGCAGCTTTAAAGTGAAGGAAAACATTTTCATTCTTTCATCGTAGGAAACATTGTAAAAAAACCTACGTGTCTAATTTTGAAGATATTTAAAGAACTCAATGATGGTGTTTAATGGCTGTCAATGGAACAGCTAAGATTATATCGACATTTGAAGCTAGTGAAAAAGGTTCATACTTACATTTTTCTTTTTAATCTTTGATTGCAATGCTTTATAGCTTTATGTTGTAAAAACTCATCTACTTCTTGTAAGGAACACTTCTTGTCTGCCAGACTAACTATTTTATAAATCATTTCGCGTACATTAAGAAAATTAACAAAAGGAATCTTGTCGCGACCTTTTATTCCTTTCCAGCTGCACAGACTTAAACATTCATCCTTAATTATTTGGCTTAGCAAAGAAATTCCAATTTTATGCAATTTTTGCAATCCGTTTGTTCCACTTAATTTCGACAATTTCTTAACCTAAAACAAAATTAAATTGAATAAAAAAACACCCCTATCAAAAAGGTGGGGCAATGATATCTACTAATCTCGGTTTTCTCTGATTCTTCGTTCAACACGTTATATAAATAACAATATGAAACATTGATATTTTCAAATGCAACAATTCAATTTAAAACTCATAATGATCAAACATGTGTAACTATGTTATTACCAGTATCACCACATACCAAATAATTTTCCAGATTCTTATCTTTAAGGCGTTCCTCCAAAGTCTCTAAATCTTTTATTGATTCTATTGGAAATATTAAATTTGTACACATAAAATCATCTCCTGAATTTAAATCGGCTTGAACTGGAACTTGCATTGGTTTCCTTTCCAGAAGACGCATTATATTGTCGAGCCTCACTTGTATGTTGGCAAATCGATGTTCGTTACTGTCGTGATCTAAAAAGAAGCAAATTAGCATGATAACACTTACAGTAGATTCTTGCGAAAGAGGCTAATTGCGTGGATGTCCATAGTATAGCTCGCGTCATTTAAAAATATTTTTGGCCAGGATCTGCGCAGTGAGCGAATATAGGGCCAATTTAGTGGTATGAAACCCCCCGTCCATACTGTACCAGTGCGCAGAGCCATCCCCTCCACGTCGCCTAGTTCTTTTTACGTGACGGGTACGTAACGTGATAAATGTGACGATATGCCGCCAAGCATCAGCTTGATAATACAATTAATAATAGCAGCATTGTATAGAAGAAAATAATATTACGGCTTTCCAGTCAGTATCTTGGAGGCATGGAGATGCAGACATGGATAAGTCATCACTAAAGTAATTCTTATAAAATTATACTGTGTATATTTTCAAGGGTATTATTGCATAGTGTCAATATAAACAGATAAACGGAAAAAACATGACACATCAATTTAAAAATTTACTTTACTCAGGAGCGATGTAAATTAAAACCACGGCTCTCACAAACTGAAAAGGTCTTAATAGGAACATTTTTCTTTTTATTCAAAATAACTAGGTACACTAACATAAATGCAATAAAATAAATTATACTGTCAATCCTACAGTCCCATTACTATCAGATCACATTTTGTTAAAATAAAGAAAAGTCGAAGACCGTCAGAGACAATTCAAGATTTCCATGAAGGGAGAAGACTAATGCATGCTGTAATTAAGGACTCTACTTTCTGAAGCCGCTGACCCGACGACATATTTCGCGTTGACTGTGCAAAATTTTGTCGGCGGCAAAGAATCAGCTAAAAGTAGCTGATGGCAATGATTACCAACATAACCCGTATGAACCTGGGTTCAAATCTGACCAGAACCATCTTTCTGCTCATTGTATTTACGAAAACGCTGAAAAAAAAAAACTACAGCATCCCGGATAACGGGGCGGTAGGCTCAACATCTACCACATTGGGTTCTAATAGGTTTAGTGAAAAGTGTGCTTCTAAGTGTTTCATTCACCATGACTGCCACAGCCCACTTCCTCTGACTACCCTGTTTAGTACGACATAAATGGTACGTCACTTAAATATGCCGGCAACTGGCCGCGTACGAAAATCGCAGACATGCTGCAGACAGCGTAGCTGTGTATAATTGTCTACATCCTGTGATAAGCACCATCACTTGTTTTAACATATTCAGGAGGCTGATGATTGTGGTCTTGCAGTGCACAGGATATGCTGCCATCATCCGCCAGCTTCACCTTCGCCCTGCACCCCTTGTCCTTCTTCGAGCAGTAGAAGTTATTCGTATTCTTCATCTGAGAGAAGGTGAAACCGTCAAGCATGAGCAAGTTTCTGCCGCGATGAGTCGGGATCATTTCGTAACGCCTGGCCCAATCTAAAATAGGCAGGATGTTCCATTAGTAATGAAGCTACGGATGATGTATGGGATGAGCTACGGAAGGAATACCTATATCCTTGCGAGGGTACCGAATATTGTAGGATCTTCTGCTGACTGTCAAATAAACTGAGCTACAAAAGCCCATAGTTACATTTTTTGTAATTTTCATGTAGATATCCTCCAACTATTATTTTTTTCTTAACATACTCGTATTTCAAAGGTAAATATGACGAGGCAATGTTTTTATAAAAATACTTTTTTATACCCTGTGCATGTTTACTTATGAGATAAGATAAAAAAAGCATTGCACATCAAAAGTAATACAAAAAAATAACAAATAAAATTTAGATTTATTCAAAAAAAACACTTTCAGTTATGATTACATACATAAAATTACATTCAAAATATATGTGTGAAAAATTAAAAATAATATTTAAAAATTTAAAAATAACAATTCAGGATACGAACTTACTACCCCACCAATAACCAAAGACATGAGGAAATAAAAGTAATTATTAAATAAACAGACAAGGAGAAGTAAAAAAACAAAAGAAATTACTTTTGACTTATTTATTCATTCACATATGTTTGAATGAATAAAGTCAGTCTTAGTGAGATATTTGTAAGAAAATGAGAACCTGAGTTCTTTACCTAATCAATGTTAGTTAAAAACAAAACCAGTGGAGTTGATAATATTTATTTATTGTATAACATACTAATACTAAAATCACATATAGCTCGTAAGTTTTGTTATTTCCATCGTAGTGTGTACGGACAATTTGGAAATTTAATCTTAATAACACTTTTGGTGTCGGCGGCAAACTCATTTAGGATGAATTAAATGCTCCAATACCTGCGCAGGAGTTCACGATGTCTAAAGAGATATCAACCACAATAAAACTAGCACTGTTACCCTCTCGCCTAGCTATAGACAGTTTGACTTTCGATAGATATAAAAATAAAATACAAAATTATTAAATAATCTACTTTTTATCAAAACATAAGACAGAACGTACATCTTTTTGTTATGTCTAATTTTTTCATTAATATATTCCTATTATTGACATTTAATACATTAATATCAAAAAAGGGCTATTTTTTTCTTCCATACAATTTGTTGATGTCTGCAAACGCTCACTCGACACAAATCATTGTCATGTACAGTTTTTTATGACTATATCTTTTTATTCTCGTAGAGAACTTGTTCTAAATAGAACATTGGATCATAACTAAAAAATTAAACGAAAATAGGCTATAATTTATCACTCGTATTGTTTTTATTTACAAATTTACTGGTGTCCCAAATTTTATTCCGTTGTAACACTTCAGGGGGGCTAGCCAAGAGCAACGCGCCACGGCGCTTATGACATCTCCATACATTTGAACGATTTCTATTGTAGAAATCGTCGTGGCGCGTTGCTCTTGGCTAGGCCCCCAGTTGTGTAACGCGATATTTCTCAGACTTCATAATAGTCTACCATGAAGCATTCATTTATTTAAAGTGGCAACACTGGCCTATCGTACTTGACATATTTCCGAATGAATCTCTTTTTCGTGTCATTGGAAGGTTTATTATTTTTTATTATGATTGATTGAATAGCTGTCCCTATTTTGAGTTTAAAATCAACTAAAACATTCATTTCTTCATTGAATCATACAGTGTTTAAAGGATAAATCCATGAATTATATGTCATGATTTTTTTTAGGTTTGGTCGTGTTGAAAATTCTATCCGTAGTGCGACAAAGTGACACAAATTGTGCGACGTGTCACAACAGAAATTGTAAAGGTAAGTGTATATGATTAAATTTTAGATTAATTAAATTTATTATCACTACATATTTTTTATTTTGCCGTGTTAGGTATTAAATGAACGGGCTTATTTATACATTAATACGTTTTTTTTCATTTTTCCATAATATTAAATAAAATTTTCCTCTAAAAAGTACCTATGAACACCCCACCCCATAGGTACTTTTTGACACGTGATTTAACAGTAGTCAGGTTTTAGTTTTTTAACTTAGTTTTTAGCTTATTTTAACTGAAATTTTACAGATGCCTATGTCTTCGGCGGAAAGGTGTCGAAGATACATAGAAAAATTAAAACAGGAATTAAAGAAATGAAAAAGAATAATAGCAGAAATGAATGAAGGAGAAAAAAAAGCGAAACGATAGTAATGGAACGAAAATATTTTGTTTTTTCATATCAGGCATTGTAGTAACTGCACCCACATTACGTCTCTTATACATCTTGATTGATTTGTGATATTTGCTAAAAGCCAAAAATAATGTACACCTTTTGGTGTTTATTAATATGGAAAAATAAAAATATATTATACAGAAATTAATACCTATGAATTTAATAGTAATATTATTTTATCAATTGATTACAAACAGAATAAAGAAAACTAAATAAATTAAACACACACACACACACACACACATAAAACATGAACGAATTATCACTTTCCAAAATGCAAAAAACACAGTATTTGTGTACAAAGGTTTACAAAATCGGTTGTAACTAATTTTTTCAGTTGTGACACATTCAGTTGTGATCTCTTTTGTGCGATAGCGCAAAATATGAGCCTTACCCAGTTAGTATTAAATAAAATAAATAAAATCGACGATAGTATTTTAATCGAAAACTATCAGTAGTCGTTTACTTACCACTATTACATCAATTGTATCGCAAACGATTTAAAATCGCTGTCGATGCTGTCGATAAGCGTGGTGATTTTCATGCTGTTTTTTATAGTTTTGATAATATCTATAAACAATCCACTTTTCATGTTATTTTGTACTAACTTTAGCACTTTTTATAATCGGATATACTGCCTATTAGTTATCTTAAAGCACATGAATAAAAGGATATTTACTCATGTCCTTAAAATGAGGATTAGGGCTGTGAGTGTGGATACTATAAAGTTTATCTATAACACCTCTCGTCAGCTTAAACTTTGCTTTGCACTTGAAGTTTTTTGTTGAACAGATCCAAGTAGATCGTCCGGTCTTCTGGGTGAACGTGTAGCCCTCGAGAAGGATTAGGTCGCGCCCTCTTTGTGACCTGACGTAGTCGAAATTTATTCCTGCAAACATAAAAGTTAGGTCTTAGTAATTCATATACATTTCCTCGGCCTTTAACACTCTACTTTTTCTCCTAATTACTTTCCTTCTTTCACTTCTCCTCGTCCGTTTATTTAACTCATTTTCCTTTTCTGATCTCTTTGGTTATTGGTGGGCTAATTAGTACATATCCTGTATTATTATTTTGTTATTTAAATTTACATTTGACTATTTTTGTGCACATACTTACCCTTTTAAACATTTTCCTCTACTTGGGTTGTCTGGAAGAGATTGCTTTTTAGCAATAAGACCGCCTAATTGTGTCATCTTACTATTTCGTGTCATACAAACCTTCATTGTTATTTTTTTGATGTGCAATAAAGAATATTTATTATTATTATTAATACGACCTCGGTCTTCATCATGAACCCTCACCGTGTCCCGTTGGTTTGATATGTAGCGGTCCTTTCTTTGGCGCCAAAGGTCGTCCGTTTATTTTTTAACATGACGAAAAACTGTATTAACCTAAACTTTTAACCCTATATTTACTACTCATGACATACCTTGGTCCATACTTGGTCTACCTTTACAAAACCACTACAAAATGAAATAAATAGACTTGTGTTGACCGCATAAAGTGGTAATATATTATTCTTGACGTGCTGTCGTATGTACGCCTGCTTGCAGCTACCATACGGATCTGCATACATTCGTCGAAGGAATTTTATGTCTGCAATTGTGCGTACAAGAGGCGTATTGAGGGATACGCGTTCGTACAGCTAACCTTCGTGGAAAATGACCGTATCGGCATATAAGTATGACCTGCTCAACAACATAGTCGCAACGCGTTTATCAGAAAACAATTGATGGCTTTAAAAAAATATTCCGAAGTCAGCAGATTTACTAGCAGAAATTTTAGTACCTACTTAAACGAAATAAAAAAAAAACGTTTATTTACCAAATAAAAGTAGTTGCATACATTCGCATAGATTAACTGTCGGTGTTCGGTGTACTATTAAAAGGTCTAACAAAATATGCTTAGTGCTTTCTCTGTACTTTTCTAGCGTACACAATCTATCCTCTCGCTACGTAAAACCAAGTATGTTTTCTCAAATTAATCTGTTTTATTTTACAAACAAGCACAATAACTACGATATCAGTTTCTGATAATCATCATATCCTTATGACAGTGCCATTCTGAAGTTTCATGAACCCGCGAGCTGGGTGGCAGTGGTCGTTCATCAGCGCAATGATGACATCATCTTCGAGCTTCAGCTTAGCTTTGCAGTTGGGATTTTTAGTGGAGCAGACCCAGGAGTTGCCGTTTTTCACTTGAGAAAAGGTGTAACCACCCACAAGAATTAAATTCTTGCCCTTCTGCGAAGTTATGACATCGTATTGGATATCTATTGAAGAAAAACATTTTTAACAACTGATATATATTTTAAAAAAACTGATTGAATTTTTCATCAACTCGGTATATCCTAAAGAGTATTTCATTCACAACTGCAAAAAAAAACAATTTAATTCATAAAAAAATACACCAAAATGGAATAAAATTATTTATTTTCCATAACTGTTTTAGTTGTTATTCTTTGAACAGCAACCATTTTGAAACGCACCTAAAGAGTGCCCACAAACGCACCATTAAGTGGCGCTAACCAAATCCATGAATAATATAATCCTCCAAACGCACCAGTGGATAAAGGGAGAAAGGAGCATGAAGGATTCGGTGGAAAAATAAAATCTCAACAGTAAGTTAACATAATTCTAATGTATGTTGACTACCTATTTTGTGTTAAATAAATTAGTTAGCTATGTGGTGGTATAGCTAACTTATTTATTTATTACCAATCTTTCATGTCATTATATGATATTTTTATCCACTGGTGCGTTACGAGAAATCTATTATATAAAAATAAGTCGGGTTTTCCTTCCTGACGCTAAAACTCCAGAACGCACGAACCGATTTCCACGGTTTTGCATTCGTTGGAAAGGTCTCGGGCTCCGTGAGGTTTATAGCAAAGAAAATTCAGGAAAAATTTCAACAGAAAAGCGGGAAAGAAAAATGAAGTTCACGCGGGCGAAGCCGCGGGCGGAAAGCTAGTTAAATTATAATATTTTTAAATGATTTAAATAGCGGAGGTGCGTTTGGAGGAATAATTAAGGAACATTTTATTAGTTGCGTTTCAAAATGGTTGCGGTTCGATGAATAGCTTAGTATAAGTAATTGACAAGTTAAACTCAGAGACTGATTTAATTTCACACTAAGTACAAATTATTTTTCCTTTTTCTATCTCGTGAATAGCAGGATGCTTTGCTTTTTGGGTCTTCCTTCATGTTGGTGAATACGCCTTAAGGCAAACTGATTATTTGACTACACTCTAGGTAACGATACGAATCAGGACTGATCTTTCGCAATAGCTTCTCACCCAAGCAGTTGGTCTTAAAGATGCTGAAATCAAAAACACAACTGCAATTTGGTAAATCAAACCATCTAACGATTTTGGAGGCTGGTGGTTGTGATCTCATAACGCGAAGCATATGCTGCCGTCTTAGGCCAACTTCACCCTCCCCGTGCATCCTTTATCTTGTTTCGAGCAGGAATAGGCTTGCGGTTGATTGGTAGAGAATGCCTCTAGGCATGAAGTCCGCCAATTGTACCTTTTTTTTTAAATGTGCAATAAAGAATAAATACATAGGAGTTAGACCTATTCTTTTGGGAGTAAGTGAAACCGTTTAGAATGAGTAAGTTTTTGCCTGGGTTTGTCAGGAGGGACCAATGTGTATTCCTTGCCCTCATCTGAAATTAATCAGTATCATTACTTACTTTGAAACTATTTTCGAATAAGACGTAAACCATGAGAAAATGAAAAAGGAAACATAAAAACATAAAAGGAGCGCCAGATAGAAAGGCGTGGCTATGGGCCTGCTAGGAAAGCTCAAGGTCACTCAGAGGGCAATGTAGAGGGCTATGCTTCTTTTTTTCGCCGCGTAATTGAATCAGAAATAAGGAAATCCGTACAACCATAGTGACCGATGTAGCCAGGCGGGTAAGTAAGTATGATGAAGTGGCAGTAGGCGGGCAGGCACATGGTGTGAAGAACTGAAGGCAGAAAAGTGCTAGACTGAAGATTTTTCCCGAGGCAAAAGTAGGCTTGTATAAGTAACAACAGAATTGGCGCTGAAATTGCTACCTTCTACGGGTAGAATTGTGTTTTCAACGTTACAGGCCGTTTAAAATGCTCAAAAATCAATAATGGTCCTATTTTTATAAGTATCAGAATCAGGCTCGTTGGATTCTGTTTGGTCTTCGAATTCTTCATCATCGAGAACATTTTTAGCCTTTTTATCCACAATGGTCGCTATTTCATTTTCTAAGATCGTTATGTTTCGATTTTAAATAAAACTATTTATTTCTGACTTATGCAGTAAGTTATATTAGATGCCAAATTCAAATATATTGCAATGAGGAGAAGAATATGAGAGGCAATATAATTTGAGAGTTTCTATAATTTGTTAATGAGATGACATCTTGTATTTTATTTAAATCAACGAAGACAATACAATCTTCGAATACAGCAAACAACAGCAAATGTTACATTATTTCACGTGCGTTCTCAGATCAATTACAAAAAACAACCAATAGTCACATTTTTTGATTTTTGATTTGACTTTTCACTAACGACTTTTTTGTAATGTTAATTGGAAGGATCACATTGATAAGATTAGTACTAAAGTTAATAAATTCGTGTTTGCCTTAAGAAAAGTAAGTAGAGTGGTTTCGCTGCAAGCAGCCCTAACAGCTTATAATGGATAAGTACGTAGATTCTATATTGCGTTATGGAATTGTATTATGGGGAAATTCAGTTGATATTCCAAAATTGTTTATTTTAAAAAAACGATGTTTAAGGGCTAATGTGTAGTATTAAGAAAACCGACTCATGTCAACCATTTTTTAAGAAATTGAATATACTTCCATTGCCATGTTTGTATATTTATGAAGTGTGTCTATTCGTTTTTAAGTATAAACATTTATTCCTAAAAAAACAAGATACAACACAGAGAAAAATTCGTTCACAATATTTACAAAAACTACATAAACCCTTAATGAAATTAACTTTAGCGTCAAGAAATTCTTATATAATGTGTAAAGACATGAATATATATAAATTTAAAACAAATATTAAAACATGGCTATTGGATAAATGTTACTATAGTATACTATTAAAAAAAAGTTTTATAAAAGATTTTTTACAAGATGATGTTTTTTTTTAATAGTACTTAGATAGATTATATTTAGTATTCAATTAAATAGCAGTCAAATAATTAGTGTTTATTGTATTATAGCTTTGTTTAGTGTGTTCTAATAATAGAAATGTGAATTCATCTGAAAAGGTAAAATTTGGCGATTATACTTTAAAAAGCAAATGTATCCGCTAACAATGTACCCAAATTTATGTTCACAATAAAGTTCATTTCATTTCATTTCATTTCAACGGTTAGTTTAGCATTCTGAAAATATGTTATGTAGTTCAAAAGTAGTTACGTATTCATTCTACTATACTTTATGATAGGTACCATCTCTGGTTTTGATATAAGCAATAGGCTGGTGACTGTGATCTTGTGTCGCTAAGACTATACTGCCGTCATCAGCTAGTTTAACCTTTGCTTTACATCCCCTGCTAAGGTTTTGAGAGCAGTAATAATTGTTTGACTGATTTTTTTGACAGAAAGTGAAGCCGTCTAGCAGTAGTAAGCTCTTGCCGCGATGCGTAGGGATCATTTCGTATTGCTTGCGCTTATCTGAAACTAAACGGTAACATTAATTACTTAGTAACTAGTTTTAAAATAAGTCAAAAATCATAAAAATATAAGAAACGCAAAACAAGGATTTAAATAGTTTCGGTTAGTAACACAATGGATGCGACTAAGGATGCTTTTGCTTTTCCACCAGAGATATGCTGCACTGGGTTGCTCTAAATACGTTCGATATCTAACAATCGCATTCATTAGTCCACATAGCATAGCACTGGTGAAAACGAGTTCTACTAAGCTATGTTTTGCAGCATAGGTACAAAACACATCTCTGGTCGAAAAGCAGCATAAGGCCCGGTGTCCACCAAAGCGGAGAAGAGAGGAGATGTGTATCGAAGGCTTGTGGGCGGTGGTAGATGGTTTTTGTCGACTAGCGTTGTTATTGAAGCAACACTTTCACCATCTCGTGGCTCTTAAACTGAGACACTAATAAGCTTCGACACATACGTTTTGCCCGAAAACACTTTTAAAATATACTTACTTTTTAATTTTTTTTTTTTTATTAAATTTAAATTTAATATGATAATAATTCGACATGATGTGTTAATACATACATATTAAAATAATAATAAGACAAATTCAGCCAACAAATCGCGTATTTTAATGACAAGATCAATTCAGCTTTCTAATAATGACATCGTGCGTCATCGTTTAAAACTACACTTTGTGATAGGTCCCATCTTTGGTTTTGATGTATGTGGGAGGCTGGTGATTGTGATCTGCGGACACAAAAGATATGCTGCCATCTTCAGCCAGTCTGACCTTTGCTTTGCATGCTTTATCCTTCTTGGAACAGTAATACCAGTTTGTTCTATTTTTTTGAGAGTAAGTGAAACCGTCTAGCATTAGTAAGCATTTCCCACGTTGCGATGGGATCATTTCGTAAAGCTGGCTCATATCTGAAAATAATTAATAATATTACTGGGAATCTAGTCTTGAACAAGATGAAGATAAAAAGAAAAAATGTCGAAATGAAGATCAGCAAATAGGCGTGTGATAGATTTGGTTAGTACTCGTAGCTTGCCAACATTGGCTGCACTTGAGACTTGTGGCTTGAACCCTGAAGGAGTTATCCACATAACATTAGATAAGAAAGATTTCTTTCATGCGTATCAGACATTTTGGAAGCTGACATTTTAAGTTTACGATAATAAGCATTACTAACATTTTACGTATACGGCCATGTGCGTTTTTGAGATATAAGCGATTGAAGATTCATTATTTCACATAAAACGAAACAATCAAAAAACTATTTTGTTCACTGAAACTGTATTTAAAAAATGGTTATCCATACACTGTACATAATACATAAATCTAAGAACTTACGGTAACATGTAGATGTGATAAATAACATTTAGATACCTATCTCCATTAATAAAGTATAAATGTTATGGATTGAAAATGAAAAGGTTTTGTATTAGTAATCGAAGTGCCGTGTAGTGCCGGCACATAAAAAAGAATAGCACTACCCCCTCTCTTCCCGTGGGTGTCGTAAGAGCCGACCGAGGGAAAATTGCCATAAGGAGATGGGCAGCAGCGTCTCCGGATAACAGCAGGCCATACTGCGATCGCCAACCCGCCTGCCAAGCGTGGCGATTATGGCAAACCCCCCCCAAAATGGCTGCACAACCAGGAAATCGGCCCCCAGTCCCCGGCGGCCCTGCTATTCCTAGCTACGGCAGCGGCTATGGTAACGGCGGGGCAGGGGGTGCTAGGAATCCCCGGGTAAGATCCGGCTGCCAACAACGACGACTCGACCTGGCAACATATAACACGCGCACACTGAGGCTCGACGCGAAGCTCATAGAGTTGGAAGAGGTAATTAGTAAGTTACATTGGGATATCATTGGGTTATCTGAAGTCCGAAGAGAGGGGGAGGACTCGATAATCCTGCAATCCGGTAACTTACTATACCACCGGGAGGGCGACCAACAGTCCCTAGGTGGTGTCGGGTTCATCGTCCACAAATCCCTTGTCAACAACGTGATTACTATCGGAAGTGTTTCGAGCAGGGTAGCGTACCTGATACTCAGAATATCGAAACGATATTCGCTGAATGTCATTCAGGTCTACGCTCCGACCTCAAAGCACGACGATGTCGAAGTGGAGGCTATGTATGAGGAGATCTCTAAAGCCATGCATAGCTATAAAAGCCACTACACGGTTGTGATGGGGGATTTTAATGCAAAGTTGGGGCAACGTTGCGGTGATGAGTTGAGAGTGGGGCAATTTGGATTTGGGCAACGGAACAACAGGGGCCAGATGCTGGCAGACTTCATGGAGAGGGAGAACCTCTTTATGATGAACTCCTTCTTCAAGAAGCCCGTAAGCCGCAAATGGACCTGGATCAGTCCGGACGGTAGAGTCAAAAACGAGATCGATTTTATCATGTCGACGAAGAAGCATATATTCAATGATGTCACTGTGATCAACGCTGTTAAGACAGGAAGCGATCACCGCATGGTCAGAGGCACATTGAATATCGACCTAAAGCTTGAGAGAGCGCGACTGATAAAATCGACGCTCCGACCAATACCGGCTCAAATTCAAAACCCCGAGTGCTTTCAGCTCGAGCTTCAAAACCGCTTCGAAGCCCTTGAGAACAGCATCGATGTGGACGATCTGTACAACATGGTGGTGGATACTGTCCGTACGGTAGGGTCCAAGCACTTTAAAACCCGCCGTCCCAAATCAAAGAAACTCTCCAGTCAGACTCTCCTACTCATGGATCAGAGAAACGAAATGAGGCTACAGAACTCAGCGGATGCCCATCGTTATCGGCAACTCAATAGACAGATATCTAAGTCTTTGACGAGCGACCTTCGCCAATTTAATACCCAGCGTATTAAAGAGGCAATTGAGCGGAATAAAGGCTCCAAAGTGTTCGCCAGAGATCTGTCTATTGGGCAAAGCCAATTGACGAGGCTGAAAACTGAGGCAGGTAGCATCATTTCGTCAACACCTGAAATCCTGAGGGAGATTGAGAGTTTCTATGGACAGTTATATTCCACGCAAACCCCTGTTGAAAGCAAGGCTAAAGATCCTAGAGCCAAGCTTACCCGACACTATACCGAAGATATCCCGGACGTCAGCCTGTACGAGATTAGGATGGCTCTCAAGCAGCTTAAAAACAACAAGGCGGCGGGTGGTGACGGAATCACAACCGAGCTCCTGAGAGCGGGCGGTAAGCCGATACTTAAGGTCCTCCAGACGCTCTTCAGTTCTGTCATCCTCGAGGGAAAAACGCCAAAGGCATGGGGCAGAGGCGATGTGATGCTGTTCTTCAAGAAGGGTGACAAAACTCTCTTGAAGAACTACAGACCCATCTCGCTTCTGAGCCATATCTATAAGCTGTTTTCGAGAGTCATTACGAATCGTCTCGCTCGCAGGTTTGACGACTTCCAACCTCCCGAACAAGCAGGGTTCCGAAAAGGCTATAGTACCGTAGACCACATTCATACGCTGCGGCAAGTCATACAGAAGACCGAAGAGTATAACTTGCCACTTTGCTTAGCGTTCGTGGACTACGAGAAAGCCTTTGATTCGATTGAGACCTGGGCAGTACTGCAGTCTCTCCAAAGGTGCCAAATAGACTACAGGTACATTGAGGTGCTAAGGTACTTATACCAGAACGCCACCATGTCGGTCCGATTACAGAACCAGAGCTCTAATCCGATCCAACTACAGCGAGGCGTGAGACAAGGAGACGTTATTTCTCCGAAACTGTTCACGGCTGCGTTGGAGGATATTTTCAAGCTTCTGGACTGGAAAGGACGCGGCATCAACATCAATGGCGAGTACCTAACACACCTGCGATTTGCCGACGATGTAGTTCTTATGGCTGAGACCTTGGAAGACCTGAACATAATGCTCGAAGATCTCGGTAATGCTTCTCAAAGAGTGGGTCTTAAGATGAACATGGACAAAACAAAAATCATGTTGAATGCCCATATTGCACCCGCTCCAGTTAACGTTGGGAACATTACACTCGAAGTTGTTGACCACTATGTTTACCTGGGACAGACAGTCCAGCTAGGTAAGTCTAACTTCGAGAAAGAGATCTCTCGTCGAATCCAGCTCGGATGGGCAGCGTTCGGGAAGCTCCGGCATATATTTGCGTCCGAAATACCTCAGTGTCTCAAGACAAAAGTCTTTGACCAGTGTGTGTTGCCAGTAATGACCTATGGGAGCGAGACGTGGTCCCTTACTATGGGTCTCATAAGAAGGCTCAAGATCACCCAGCGAGCAATGGAGAGAGCGATGCTTGGTATTTCCCTGCTCGATCGAATCAGAAATGATGAGATCCGCAGGAGAACAAAAACAACCGACATCGCTCGAAGGATTGCATCGCTGAAGTGGCAGTGGGCGGGACACATAGCGCGGAGAACCGATGGCCGTTGGGGCGGAAAGGTTCTCGAATGGCGACCGCGTACCGGACGACGTTCCGTGGGCAGGCCCTCTACAAGGTGGACCGACGATCTGGTCAAGGTCGCGGGAAGCCGCTGGATGCGGACAGCGCAGGACCGATCGTTGTGGAGATCCTTGGGGGAGGCCTATGCCCAGCAGTGGGCGTCGTTCGGCTGAAATGATGATGATGATGATGAGCTCGAATATTCGCCTTCGCAAATATTGGAAGCAGACATTCGCATGCTTGAAAACGCATATTCGTCACATCGCTGCCGCTAAAGCTGCATTAAGACCTAACGAACATCTTTTGGTGTCAATGATTATCAATTTTTCAAAAAAAATCTAACGAAAAAGATGAGGAATCTATAACGAGCATTCTAGCTCGTGCTCGAGGGTCTTCGCGAACATAGATAGAAGTGCGAAAGAATGCTCTGTCTCGACACAAACAGAATTAGATAGACTGAGGATCGAATGAGCATTCGCTCGTTTGATCTAAATGCACCTTAAAGGTGGTTCGTTAGAATAATTTTGGTGTAAAGGAAAAACGAATTATCATTGACACTAAAACATCACGAAAGAACATTCTTGCTCTAGCTCTATATTCGTTTGGTCTAAGAACGCGTCAGAACCTCGCAGTGAGAGAATTTAGGAGCGTGGAACTATCCTCTCCACTGTCACCTAGCTTTCTTTTTACGTGACGCGATCTGTAATTTATTTATTGAAAAACACAACTACGATTTTGAAAATCAATGTTTGCTATGTAACAGAATAAAAAGCTTGCGAATCTGACACTCTGCGTTGTTGACATTTTAAGTAGTTGACGTAACGCGTTTTTACATTACGCGATTCAAAAATGGTTATCTGTACATATCTACAGATGTCAAACTTGCTTGCTGAATTTGGCGGCACATTTTTATCTCCTTATTTTTTCTTGCCTGAACCATGCTACGGATACATTGCAGCGCGTTTCTCTTCCAAGACCCTCAACCTTGTCCGCATATTTTTTACATTATTATATTCCGGGTCTCGGTCTTGAAAATAAATAGTATAGGCCAAGAGATTCGAGAGCTTTTGTTTTAATTTAATTCAATTATGTACGTACTGACTTACAGTCGTCGCAAACCGCCAGTATACAAAAAACATCAGAAGCTTAAAAATAATTATAAGTATGTCAAGCAAATACATAAACACAAAATGTGGCAAGATTTATGTTATTTTAAAACCAAAACGCGTTTGAAAAATTAACTGCTGAGTTTCTTTTCTCGAGATTTAAAAGTCAAAGGCCTTTAGTTTGTGTGTAACAAATAATACAGACATACCCCATACTAAAAAGATAATTCAAAAATAAAAGAAAACAACCGAATCGGTCGATAAGTTTGTTCTGAATCGGGGCGCGGGTCTTCTGTAGGCTCCGATGCGACGGTGTGTCGTGATTTTTTGTGTCATAAAATACGATAGTAAAATCCATATTATACAATATTGGTGGCAAATATTAGAATGCCCTTACCACAAAACTTGATCTTAAACGAAGTGCGATTCTAAACATCAATGTGAGTAGAAGTTCAAGTATGTATTAATTCAACTACACTTTGTGATAACGACCATCTTTAGTTATGATATAAGTAGGAGGTTGGTGATTGTGATTTGGTATCACCAAGGATATGCTGCCGTCTTTAGCCAGCCTCACCCTGGCCTTGCACCCGCTATCCTTTTTAGAGCAGTTATAACAACTGGTACTATGGTTTTGAGAATAAGTAAAACCGTCCAACATTAGTAGGCATTTCCCGCGTTTTGTCGGTATCAATGTATATTGCTTGCCCTGATCTGAAAATGATCTCACATTATTAAGTATCCTTGGTAACCAATTTGCTGCGTATATACATATAGCTTAGAATATTCGGATATCCAGCAATAAGAATCGTTTATTTTCATAGGTCAGTACGTCAATCATTTACGTTATCGTTCGTGTAAAATATTGACTTAACAGAGGCGCTGTACGAAATCCCAATACAAATATTTTACGACAACGAAAATAGAGACATACTCATGGTAGACGTACTGATCATAATTCGATCCTTATTAGTAAATTTCGTACACATCCGAACTTCACATCTCTGGTGGAAAAGCAGCTTACGGCTCGTAGTCGGTGGAAGGTGGTTTTATTGTCAGAAAACTAGCTTCGTGGTTAGATCCTCGCTTTCCCATAGTTCCACGGCTACCATAACTCTTGAGAAAACTGGTTCAATTAAATATCTTTATTATATAACTAGCTTCTGCCCGTGACTTCGTCCGCGTGGAATAGTTACTTTGGGCTAACGCTGTTAAAAAAACACCTTCACAAATAATGCATTATTATAAAACAAATTTGGTTGGCATAAAAAGTTATAGTGAGCCAACTTTTCATAGAGGAACCAATTCTGTCATACATGATTTTCGCGAAACTTTAACTTTAACCGCTCGCTGCAAAAGCTCTCAAAAGGAAAAAACCCCTCCGATGTTGAAACATTATTCATTGGTACTCCGTTCCTATTGGTCTTAGCGTAATGATATATACAATATAGCCTTTTTCGATAAATGGGCTATCTAACACTGAAATAATTTTTCAAATCGGACCAGTAGTTCCTGAGATTAGCGCGTTCAAGCAAACAAACTCTTCAGCTTTATAATAATATGTTTATTTTACACCCTCAGGGGTTACATTTTTACAAACTTTGAATGCCATATTTATTTATATCTAATCAATAGCCTAAAATATAAGTTTCATGCTTCTAGTTCTGAAAATGACAATAACATCACACAACCTTTGATCCCCCTTTACAACACTTTTTTCTAATTAAAAAGTAGCCTATGTCCTTCCTCAGGCTCTAGACTAATCTGTGTACCGAATTTCATTTAAATCAGTTCAGTAGTTTTGGCGTGAAAGCGAGATAGACAGACAGAGTTATTTTCGCATTTAAAATATTAGTATATATGAAGACAAAGAAAATTTTACTGTATTAGAACTAAAACCGACGGATAACTACACGGATAGAGAAATCAAAACTGCAGTAATTAAAAAACATAAGACCAACTGGAAATAAAACCCCTGCATGGTCAATTCATTAAGTTTGTTTTAGAAAAGCCGAACATTGACAAGGAGAAATCCTTTAAATAGTTTAAAAAACAACAGTTGACACCATGCATAGAATCATCATTTTTTGCTACTCAAGATCAAGCATTCATAACCAAGCAACATGAAAGAGACATCTTAAAGAAACCAGTGGACGGAAAATGCCAGTTATGCCTTTCTAAAGACGTAACAGTGCAACACATCGTCTCCGGGTGCGAAAAGCCGGCCGGCACTTACCATACCAAGCGACATAACAACCTTTTGCAACACATACACTGGACACTGGCTAAAAAAAATAACTTCCCCGTTCCTCAGCTTTGGTGGAAACATGAACTCAATCAGCCACATACCATAGAAAACGACACTGCTAAAATAATGTGGGAAATACCTGTTCATACAGATGTAACAGTTACACATAACAGACCAGACATAATATACATAAACAGAGCCGAAAACAAAACTTACCTAATCAATGTCAGCGTGTGTCACAGTCATCTCTCTAATGGTAGGAACTACTGGAGTTGTAGCTAAAAGTATATTCAGATTCTGTGACATGCTTAACTCTAACATAAACACACAAATTTTACAAAAACAAGCAGCTATTCACAAATCAACAATATTATCAAAAGTTTCAAGGGGGTCGGTGTTCGTGTACACCGAATCTGGGTCTTTTTTTCTCTGAGGGTCTCGGAGCGGAAGATGATCTTTATTTCAAGATGATAACACTAAATTCCTCTTCATTTTCTGAACTTTGTTCTTGATACATAACAACTTGATCAGGGTGTTTTTCTTGTATATGAATGAACAACGCTGCTTGGTTGTCATCAACGCATTCAACCGTATCTTCACATTCCTTACATTTATATGATCCTTCACCCAGGTCTTGGTAATACCCTTGACCAAATGCTTCAGGAGCCGCTGAAAACAAATTTGGAATATACACAGAAAATCAAGACATGACTTAATACATAATATTTATTCACATATCAGAGGAAGCGCCTATATAATATTGACACTCCAAAACTAATGGGTCAAACATAAGTCGTAGGTTTATTTCCACTAAATTAAAATACAAGTATGTTGCTAATATTTACGTAGTATCACAGCAAAGATGAATGGCTTATGATTATTTCCTCTATATGCCTACAAATCTCTTTACCTCTTTTGAGTTCCTTACAAAAGAAACTAAAATCAGTTACAAATAAAAGCAAATAATCAGGCAGAAGCTTGGCTTCTTTTGTGTCAGTAATACCAAGAAAAGCACGCACTTTCTTACCTTCTATAATATTTTTCAGCACATTTGCTGGTTCGCGAATACTATCCCTGTGATGTGCGTATTTAAGTATAGCCCTGAATTCTTTTTTGTGAATGGCTTTTATATGTCGAGTGAAATTCCTGACATTGCAACTCTGTAATGTTAAATGCCTCTTGCAGAACGTACATTTGTAAACATTTGATGATACTGATTCAAAGAAATTCCATATACATGTCTTTCTGCTATCTGAAACAAAAACAAGATGAATCTATATAAAAGCTCGTACATTATTTTCGTGATTGTTAATATGTTAAAGGAACTATGTAATGTTATCAGAATTCTGAAAATGTTGAATTTCTTCATTTAAAACAAAGGCTTTGCTTGTTAGTGTGGGCCCGTTTATTTAACATGTATTATATCCTTGTAATAATATGTTTCTTGGCCACTACGTATTACTGAAAAATATTTAAGACTTAGCGGAAAAAACCGGGTTCAGCTACTCTGAACGAAACATGCAAAATGTTAAATTATAAAACATACCATCACCACGACTATATCTCAAATGGGTTAGCCAGAGGCAAGTGACTTTTCAGCCCACTTTTCACCAATAGCATAAGTGATTCAGTTTTTTATCTATGTTTTTCATCACCAGATTTGAACTCGGGACCACACTATCCACGATCCGAGTTGGGGTGCTTAACCCCAAGGCCACAACGCTCTCCAAATGCAAAATGCTATACAGTAAAACAGCAAATACTTACGTTTACCGCCGACAGGTCTGTTACACAAATCTTTAATTATATATTCAGCTTCAGGACTTAATTCCTCTGTAGTATAACGCGATGAACGACTTCCATGTACATTATCATGAGGAGGTGCATGCGTTAAGATCATTTTGAATTCATCAGGGTGTTTATTCTTTATATGGCGTGTAATATTTGCAATGTTTCCTTTATCTATTTTTATATAACTCTGACAAAATTTACATCTGAAGACTCTATTGTCCTGAATGTGATGGACAAAATTCCATACGCATGTTTTGTTAAACTCTGAAATTGAAAAATTTGTGGAAAAATATTTTAGTGCGAGTTGTGGCAGACTTTTATTTAAAAAAAAGGGACAACATTAAAACGAGAATATTGATAGAGAACTTGCTTCCTTGTATGCTCAAAAATGCATATCTATACTAGTATTATAAAAAGGAAAAATTTAATTGTCATTTGTTTGTATTGAATAGGCTCCAAAACTACTGCTCCAATCATGAAAATTATTTCACAGACAGAAAGCTAAATTATTCAGGAGTAAGAAGGGCTATTCAGTAAAAAATAATAGTAAATTTAGATTACTACATCAAGTCGGGCAAAATGGACACCAGCTGTCAAACATTTGACAGGACGAAGTCTGTCTGGGCAGCTCGTTCATTAATAAAAACGACACAGTCAACCAACAATTTTCAAAGTTCTAAATTATATAGCCTGGTGGAAGCACTATACATTTCATGAATGAAAAATCCTAATTTAAAAATCCATAACAGACTTATCACCTAACAATTTAAATCCATAACATGAAAATCCACAATATTATTTGAAATTACCATGAAAATCCATACTTTGAAAAGGCATAATAAGAAAAACCATAACTTTACACGATGTACACGAACCGGACGCACGAAGCCGAACGAGCGAAGCGAGCGTGCAACGGTAGCGGTCAGAGGAGTGCTAGGACTCAAGTGCTAAAAAACCTCTTTATTCGAGATTTTGATGTTGTGCTTAAGGTGCTCCCTCACTTGGAGCATTTTCCTGTAATGTAACGTTACAAAACCGAGCATTACAGTGCGCAAACTGTAATGTTGCAGATTCAAGCATTACGTTAGTGCGGGAAAAGCACCGAGCATTACAGTGCGCAACTTGATGATACAATGTGTGATATTTTGATACTACTTCCCTGAGTTTTTTGTAATCAAAACCAAATCTGAAATGTACATCACAGGCGAACGTTCGTTATGTCAGGGAAGCAGTACCGTAATGTAATGCTCAAAATCGAATCTGACATCACAGGAAAATGCTCCAGGTGAGGCACTACCTTGCCATTTGTTGATTGTTTAAAAAAAATATATAAAATATATCTTACTGAATCATTGCTAAAAGAACTACTTACAATAATTTACTTCCAACTTCTACTAATATCTCACCTCCCAGTTTTAATGTTAAATACCCACTTAGTGAAATCAGTGCCTCTTTTTGATTTTAGTTGTATGGTTTTGAATATACACCAGGGGGGCTTGCCAAGAGCAACACGCCACGGCGATTTCTACAATAGAAATCGTTCAAATGTATGGGGATGACATATGCGCAAGTGACAGCGTATGTCATCCCCATACATTTGAACGATTTCTATTGTAGAAATCGTCGTGGCGTGTTGCTCTTGGCTAGCCCCCCTGGTCTTAAATGTTTATGAATATTTAAATTGTGGTTATTGAATTTATGGTTTTTGATCATCGTGGTTTTAAACATTATGGATATTAAAGATTATGGTTCTTAAATTTCGGCAATTTAATACAGGAATTTTAATTTGCAGATTTTAATAGGACCACTGATTGTTATTACGCTAAAGCAGAGATATACGAGTATAAGATAGTTCAACAATCAACCACAGATTACCGGCATAAGCTGAGCTCATTGCTTTGAAGTCGAATAGGTACAACGATTTTTAAGGTACTTCAGTGTCACGCTTGACCGTACAAACACTGAAACTGCTTACTTTTAGTTGTAGCCAGCTGGTTGCATAAACGCATTATATTCCTTTCTAAAGGACCCAATTTTGTTCCAGAAACAGACTCGTTGAATTCTATTTGGTTTTCGCATTCTTCTTCATCAGGAATATTTTTGTCGGTTTCATCTGTAATGCTCGCTAGCTCATTCTCTAAGTCAGTTTTTTTCATCCTTTTCATATCTTCTCTTTCATGTATTGCAGGGTGCTTCTTTTTAAAGTGACGCTTCATGTTATTAAATACGCCTGGAGGTAAAGTGAGTGTTTGATCACACTCGAGACAACGATGCAAATTAGGGCCAACTTCTTTGCAGTAATCTCTTACCCAGCAACGGTATCCATAAGATCCTGAAAGTATACACTTTTTTAGCAAACAAAACTACGATATTGCAAATAAAATGTTTAGATCTCTCAAAATAAGGCAAACTTTAAAAAGAACTCATGTTAAAACATAAATACTATGATCTATTCTATGGGTAACCTTACTGGTTAGGTAATGTTTACGCCTTGATCAAATTTTTGCGTGTCCAGCATGTATGTTCCTATGCAAATTGATCAGCGTCGCGTCACATGGCTTGTAACTCTAGTCTGATCAGACAATAACGCAGCCTTAACTATTTTTCGCCTAACTCTGTTTTAGAGGTAATGCAATACAAACGTATAAAATGCTGAATGTCATAAAAATGATAAAGTTCTTACGTTTATTCGAATCAGACTGGTCCTTTTTTGTGTCATCGTTTTTTTCTTCTTCTGATGCTGACTGTTTAGATATTGTGTTGATTTCAATTCCCGCGATCACTTCATTACAAACCTCCTCGGAGAGGCTATCATCACCTATTTCAATATCTTTCAGAAAGTCCAATTCATTATCTGAATTATTTTTAGTATAGTTTCTCGTTTCTTCCTTCTCGTATATAGCAGGATGTTTACGCCTTATGTGACGTTTCATGTTGCCAAATAATCCATAACGCAATTTGAGTTTTGCATCACAAATCAAACAACGATAGGTAATATCACTAATTCTTTTGCAATAGTCTCTTGTCCAACTATATTTGCAGAATGAACCTTAAATCAATAAAATATACATTAAAAACAGGGCTTGCCTAAAAAAATCTGGATAACATATGCTACAGAATATTTTTACTAGGTGCCAAGTCTATCTGAGTACCCACCTATAACATGACATACATTAATTCTAGCAAGGAATATAATATTTAAGTTACTCATCATAAGTAGAAACGGTAGTTCAGTGGTTGTAGTAACAGACCAATAACATAAAGGTAACATAATAAAACAAGAGATACATACGATAAACGTTTATTTGATTGTTAAGAGGACTTTCCACACCCAAGCTGCCGACCCGTCTACACAAGCTGGTTAGAAAAGTGAAAAAAATACAAGAATCCTGCCAGCAGCCGAATGTCACTGACAGGATTTATGTCACCGATAGACCCGTAGCGCTGGGTTTTGAGGTTTCGAAAATAGTAAAGTTCTTTCTTTTTGGCATATAGGTTCGGAATCCTTTGTCCAACCTAATACAGTAACTTGTGTCATCTTAGGTAGTCGCATAGGTAGAAATGTAGGTATTTGTCTTTTCGGTCAGTATTGGACGAAAAAAAAATTAGAGAAGAAAATTTTACTTTCATGATGATAACGAAGTAGTAAGTGATGTTCAGAGGCATTTTGTGTCAGCTCTGTCCACAGGAACCCTGACATTTAACTAATACCTAACATGTCGCTCGACTAGCTCTAAAAGAATATTACAGTTGGTTGAACAGGTGTTATGCGTTTCAAAATACTTATATCTGTTGTACAACGTATTTTTGTTAAATTCGTCCATGACATTAGTATAATATATATATTTTTTTATTACAACTCTCTGTACAAGCCACAAAAGAAAATGCAAGTTTACGTGTTTTATTTATTATGTTGTAATAGAATTCTAAACACACAAACACACTAAATTAACAC
Organism: Udea olivalis; assembly: GCA_947369235.1. Taxonomy (NCBI): domain Eukaryota; kingdom Metazoa; phylum Arthropoda; class Insecta; order Lepidoptera; family Crambidae; genus Udea; species Udea olivalis. Next base: position 4,259,422 of record OX376349.1, on the reverse strand, counting down.
ACACTTAAATTAAATGAACACTAAATTCTTAATTTGTGACATTTTCATCTACGAAATCTGATTATTTGAAAAAGTCAGCTTTGCTCGAACGAAACGGTGCGAGAGTTGTTACATACTGACCTTATGACAGTTTGCGCTGGATGAGGATAACACAAATAAGATTTGCACACTCTATCTATACTAGATATTAAGGTTTTTTAACTTTAAATTAATTCTGGCAGTTTTATTGTCAATAAAAAGTACGGCATAAAAATAGTCGAATTGCTGATTATGCGACAGTCAGATGTGACACAAAACGCAATAATAAGCTTCTTAGGTACGATTCTATATATACAGGCAGGAAATAAGCAACTTTAGAATTTTTAAACCTATGACCTTAAAATAGTCTAGCGCTACGGGTCTACGACGACAATTAAGGACATTTGACGTCGAATTTCGGCGTCTTAGGTACGTAGAGTTCATAACAGTTGAGCTTGTATAATCTGAAATGACGAGCCCCTCCACCGCATTCACTCACACATAAAGTAAAGAAATGAAGTAATTGGCCTATGAGCTGTACCACTACTGGGCATAGGCTACCATCTTTAAATCAAATCATCGCTATCGCAATGGATGGTTATTGGCTTAATTTCTTTTAAATATGGACGCAATAACATGGTAGTGTTTTAATTAAAAATGTTTACTTTTAACATTTGACATAATCTCCTGTAAGGGTAACTAAATACTTCGGTGGAGGGTGAACATGGCTACAGTTGGCTTGTTTTATTCTTCCTTCTTTGTCTAATTTGATACGAGCTTTACATCCTGCGTCCTTCTTCGAACAATAATAGTTCATCGACTGAGCGTTTTGTGAAAACGTATATCCATTCATCATCAGCAACGACTTCCCTTTTCTTGATGGAATGAAACTATACGTTAACGACTCTGGAAATTTATTATTTATTTATTCATTTATTTAACACAATTAAACGATAATCCCAGTTACATAATTATGAAAGCTGCAGGAAGGAATACATTACACCAATTTTTCGACTTTGTTCAAAAGCGATTGAGGACTGTCAATGAATATATCCAATTCAGGGTTAGCGACCAGTAACATGTTTAGCGCCCTCTGCATACGACACAGCGGGGATTGCTCACGAGCGTACGACACGTTGGAATAGCGAACAGCCGATGTCTCCGATCGGAGCGAATACGTAAATATTTATCAGGCACATATGTGCCTGTGTGTCTATATAGACGAGATAATTGCTCAACACACTCGGGCGAGTCCATCCAAAATAAAAAATAAAAATACAAGAATACAAAAAAAGAAAAATACAAGATTATAACAACAAACTAATAGTAAATGTGCAGAACACATTAAAATGTAGCGTCAGTTCACACACTATTTTCGAACAGACAGTACCGGCACCGTCATATGACTTCGGACATACAAAATTAAAGTGTAACATAAAACTACATTCAATACGCAATGGCATTTATTTACAGTTTGTTGAATATGCCAACTTTTGTAGTATTTTTAACATAAGATAGTGACATTTAAAGCAATTCCATTTCACAGTCACATTTGAAACAGTGAAAAAGTAAATTTATATAATGGCCAAAAACCCACAGCACATACTAAAAATACCAACCTCTTTCATTTAATACTAATGTGCTGTGCACGTTATTAATTATTAAGAATAATATCATAGAATTCACAATAATATTCTTGAAGAAAGCAGTTTGAAAATTCTGGCAAATGAAGACTTTGCATTCGATTTCCTGATTATGCTTACGTCTTATGATAAGGTTTGTGATGGTCCTATCCTGATATTTTAACGTATGACCCGTCCGCCAAAACTACATATTTGGGCCGTTTGTGACGATGTGAGCAATCCACAGGCTTCAACACGCCATCGTCTCTAAGATTAACACGCGCTTTGCACCCGGAATTCTTCTTGGAGCAGTAGTAATTTTTAGAATGATTGGTCTGGGAGTACGTGTATCCATCAAACATTATGAGATGTTTACCTTTAGGAGTAGGGATAAACTTGTAACTGAGGGTTCCTGCAACGTTTACAAACATTAGTTTAATCGGTTGCTAAGTTGTTAAAACGTAGTACTTAAGTGAATACAATACTGGAGATTTTTCTAGATTTTTCTATTTTCGTTATTAATAACTAAAGTTTGGGTGTTTTTAACGAGGTGCGGGATTTATCACGCACGCGGGATTGCCCCTCCCGCCACGACGCCGCATGTTGAGCGCGAGCGTTGGCGGTGTAGGAGTGAAAATCCCGCGTGCGTGTTGAAACTTGTTAACAACACTCTTTGGCATGATTTAAGCTATGGCATCCCATTTGAGCAATTTTTTCAGAGCTATTAGCTTGGGAAAAATGTCTTTTCGCATATAGTATGTATGAACTTGTAATAAAATCTCTTTAGCTATACTATTTGTAACTGGCTGGTTTTGGTATCATTAAAAGTTTAAATTTGAACGAAGATAATTCCCAATTCAAATTAGGAAATTTGGGGATTTTCATTTGTTTTTCTTACCGTCAAGATGAGTAAATCTAATAAAGAAATTCGATACATTTTAAAATTTTACTACAACAAAGCTATTCTTAAATTTTTTGCAAAGTATTTCTTAGTTAGTTAGGTAACATCGATATTATGACAGTGGTAATTTTTAAATTTTTATTCCTGGCCTTGGATTTTTCCACGACTCCTAGGCGAACTCTCTTAAAGTTGATATGAGAGACCATGTGAAAGAACGATATCATGGTACTATCCTGATATCTTAACACATTGCCCGTCAGTCAGGTACTTGTAGCAAGGTGGTTTGTGATGATGTATGCAATCCACTGGCTTCAACAAGCCATCTTCTTCAACATTAATCTTTGCTTTGCACCCATAATTTTTTTTTGAGCAGTAGTAATGTCGAGTGAAGTTTTTCCGAGAGTATGTGTATCCCTTGAACATTATGAGATTTTTACCTTTCGGTGTTGGGATACACTTGTAACTAAAAGTTCCTGAAATATCAAGATTTTGTTTCAATATTTATTTAGCATTCGATTATAAGCTGGACTCGTATTTGGAGAATTTGAACATTGACTCAAGGAGTCAGGAAAGCAGTCACCAAAGTTAAATTTCTAAATGAGTGACCACCTGCTGTTGTGAAATATTCCATATATATGTATTATGTTCCTGTAGCATTCTTTGCACATGAAGTACATTTGAATGTTCTTACAGCGTGAGCTATGCACGTATGTCTGAGACATTTCTCGCATGTTTGCCGCGTTGATTTGTTACGGGCTCTCCCACATAGGTAACATTTGCCCGGGCCTTTCCTATTCTTCAACAGCTTCAATTCATTTGTTTCTGAAAAAAACAGGTATGTAACCACTCAATTTAGACATTAAGAAATGTAAGTATAAAGATGGAAAAACTGTAAAAATTCGATTTCGGACCTGGATGATCTCGAGCGGGAATTTAACCCGCGTCTGTCATAATCCGTGTGACTGCTCTAAACAACTGAGCTACCGAAATCTCAAAGAGAAGAACAAATCTTTTCAGTTTATGGTTACGCTGCAAGCCAACGTCCGAAAGAAATATTTAAAAAAAAATTAAACTTTCGTATAAGATAAAGTATGCTATTTGGTTATTTTAGCATTTTACAATGCTGGTTTTTCATATCTAAAGATAGAAAAAATATCCTTCTATCTTTAGATATAAAATAAATAAAAATAATAAAATAAATAAATAAATATGCGCCAGACAACACACCTCTTGTTGGTCTCGAAGTAAGGATTAATATCCCTGTGTTACGAGGTACCACACAAGGAAATAAGCCAGGGGCGTCTCCCAGCACACCTAGACCTGAGTCAATTCAGAAAAGATCGTTTCCTGAATTGACCCGACCGGGAATCGAACCCGGGACACTAGGGAAATCGAGGCGAGAAACCGTGCTACAGCGCACTACGCCAATCGTGTCGTCAGATATGAAGAACAAGCATTGTAAAATGCTAAAATAATCAATGTAATAATATAAATATAACTTGATATTTGATCTATAAACTATTTTTATGCCCAAGAAAAGATGGCTGATTCATTATTAGAAAATAAGCCCACATTTGTAGCGCAGTCAGCGGAGAGGAAAATTTCAGTAAATGAGTTGACATCGTGTTCTTTTGTGAAATAATTCATTTATTTGTAATCTGTTCCCGTAGCAATCTTTGCACATGAAGTACATTTGAATGTTCTTACAGCATGAGCTATGCACGTATGTCTGAGACATTTCTCGCATGTTTGCCGCGTTGATTTGTTACGGGCTCTCCCACATAGGTAACATCTGCCCGGGCCTTTCTTATTCTTGAACAGCTTGAATTCTGTTTCAGAAAAAAAATGGTATTCAGTTGTTGCCCCAATTTAAGACTTTAAGAATTATAAATATGACATGACATTAGAAACCTTTTTTGTACCTTTTTTATTCATATAAAGAAGTTACTTATCTCGGTTATGGACCGCAGTCAGTGGAAGGCGACTGATGCTCTTCCGATGGGCCCTTGCCTGGCAGTGAAAAATCATAGGCCGAATTTGGTTTCACTATCAGTTATTTATCACCTATAAGTATAATAAACTTCTATCTACCTCAAAACTACGTTTTACCCCTTTTATAAATAAAAAAACACTACAATGTATAGTACTTAATTTATTTCATTACCACAAATGGTCATGATAAGGTCAAAGCAAATGATGTATATGGTTGTAACTTCTTCGGTGTTTTAGAAGGTGAGCAGTAGACTGTATAAACAGTCAGAAACGACTTCTTTATTTCAGTTGCTTCCTTACAGCTATTATTTACAAAATACTGCATTATAAAAAATAGTCGAATTCCTTTTCAAACAAATTGTTGGACGTCATTAAAAGCACCTGCTGAGCTAGATCTGAGAACTTGACAGGGCCGTCCTCTTACATTATTATCAATACAGGCAACATGATTAGCCATTCTTCTTTGCAGAATCCCAACACAAAGCGCATATAAATGAATTAACCGCATGATCAGGACACGTATGTCTATTGCATTTCTCACATTTGTTACGTGTGGATTGGTTGCGTGCTCTCCCACACAAGTAGCATCCACCTCTTGATCGCGGCTTGACAGGAAATTCTTCTTTGATTTTTAAATGATTGACACATTTTACTTCTGTAAAACAAACTTTTGACCTTAGATCTAGCTACAAATACTCGAAGATGACGGAACATTTTTAATTGTAACTTAAATTATATTTTTGGAGAACAAGAATCTGTCCGCCCTCTGGCTAGGTGGAGCGATGACTGGCGAAAAGTTCATTTTTTCATTTAAAATGGGTTTGCGTTTGGCCTCTGTCTCGCCTGACGCATGACGCATGACGAGGAGCTTACACAGTAAAATGCCTAGTAATAATATAGCCTTGAAAATACCATGAATAAAGTGTATCTAAATGAGGATAGGACGAGATGGCGCACATTGGGGGAGGCATATACAGGCTGTCCAAAAAATGAGTGATGAGAGAAAGCCCAGTGATAGAGCATCACTACCTACCTACCGAATCACCCCCATGTATGTTCCGCGATTTTGGTTGACCTTGAATTTTACACTTACGTTACGATACATTGAATGCAAATTCAAGTATGATGCCGTTGAACTATCTCATTGAAATTGACGTGATGAATAGTTGGTTGGCATAATAGTTAAGTTTTTAAAAAACATTTAGATTTTTTTTTAAATGGGCTTCAAAACTTCAGGATGAAACTGACTTTATTAGTTTCATATTATTTTATAAAATTATTTTTCAGTGCTATAAATGTAAATGCTTCTGATTCAAATAGACCTAGTATTCAGCTAACAATGAAAAAAAAAAGGGGCATGTATCTCAATTATTCGTGCCACAGGGACCACAAAAGGTACTCAAACCAAAAATTTTGGTAAATTCCTAAAAAAAATCATAACTCGAAAACTACTAAAAATCGCGGAAAATACATAGGGCTGATTCGGGTAGCCCTAGTGATGATCTATTACTGGGCTTCCGCTTATCACTCATTTTTGGGTCACCCTGTATAGGAAAAGTGGCTAAGGTAGACTGTTGAGATGAAGGATGAGGATTTAAAGATGCCATATAGATGTGCAAATTCGTAAAAAACTTGAAATTATAGGCTTAACTTTTTATTATACTATTAAGACATATTATGTACAAAAAACATGCCACTTTTCAATAAACTTGGAAGTCACATTGTATCGGTGAACAGCATCTACAAGTAAATGATGAAAAATAAATCTATAAGTAAGCGATGACTGGCGAAAAGTTCATTTTTTTCATTTAAAATGGGTTTGCGTTTGGCCTCTGTCTCGCCTGACGCATGACGCATGACGAGGAGCTTACACAGTAAAATGCCTAGTAATAATATAACCTTGAAAATACCATGAATAAAGTGTATCTAACTGAGGATAGGACGAGATGGCGCACATTGAGGGAGGCATTACAGGCTGTCCAAAAAATGAGTGATGAGCGAAAGCCCAGTGATAGAGCATCACTAGGGCTATCCGAATCACCCCCATGTATGTTCCGCGATTTTGGTTGACCTTGAATTTTACACTTACGTTACGATACATTGAATGCAAATTTAAGTATGATGCCGTTGAACTATCTCATTGAAATTGACGTGATGAATAGTTAGTTGACATAATAGTTAAGTTTTTGGAAAACATTTGGATATTTTTTAAATGGCCTTCAAAACTTTAGGATAAAACTGACTTTTTTAGTTTCATATTATTTTATAAAATTATTTTTCAGTGCTATAAATGTAAATGCTTCTTATTCAAATAGGCCTAGTATTCAGCTAACAATGAAAAAAAAAGGGGCATGTATCTCAATTATTCGTGCCACAGGGACCACAAAAGGTACTCAAACCATAAATTTTGGAAAATTCCTAAAAAAAAACATAACTCGAAAACTACTAAAAATCGCGGAAAATACATAGGGCTGATTCGGGTAGCCCTAGTGATGATCTATTACTGGGCTTCCGCTTATCACTCATTTTTGGGTCACCCTGTATAGGAAGAGTGGCTAAGGTAGACCTGTTGTGATGAAGTATGAGGATTTAAAGATGCCATATAGATGTGCAAATTCGTAAAAAACTTGAAATTATAGGCTTAACTTTTTATTGTGCTATTAAGACATATTATGTACAAAAAACATGCCACTTTTCAATAAACTTGGAAGTCGCATTGTATCGGTGAACAGCATCTACAAGTAAATGCAAGTTTTTTTTTAAAACTACAACATTTTCTACATACTTTGCTCGTCTTGAAAGTGCAGTAGAACCGAGTACACCAGATGGTAAGTTGTGCGATTTTTAAATAATTACTCCACTTTGATCTGTAGCATGAGGTAGCATGATATTCCATAAAACAATTGCGTGACTTATTCAATCATAAATGACTCTCGTTAAGTAGGATCTTCTTTCGGACGGCTGACAGAGTCTGCCCACTCGGGAACATGATAGAAACCATGTTTGGCGACCGGCAACGAACCAGTCGATCCGAAGTTTTTCAGATGCCATTCGTTGGAAACGAAAAAACCTTTTCTTTTTAAACTTCGGACACCTTATTCTAATAAAAACGTGTTTTTGCAACGAAACAAAACTACGGTAAATTGTTTTCTCGTCCGCTCGTGACCACGGTGACATGCAATTGTAGCCGAAACGTCGAGAAAATAGGTAAAACAATTATTGTAGTTTTGTTTCGTTGCAAAAACCCGTTTTTATTAGAATTCGTTACAATGCAACAAGAAAGTTCAAAATGTTATTCGGACACCTTTTCTTCACCAGCTCAAAACGTAGAAGTAATAGTTATGATTTAAAAATTGAGAAGTATGTAGTTGTAAGTTGGTTTTAGTTACGTCATTAGCAATTTATCGAAAGCATGAAGTAATCAAAACGGTTACAGCTTATAAAAACCACCTAAATCTAGCTAACCTATTATCATGAACTTGCACACTCTCATAGATTCCATACTGTTTCAGAGCGGATCTAACCAAAAATGACGCACCCAACTTTTTTTTAATTCGTCCATATTAAAAAAAAGAATCCAATACCCATTGTAGCGATGACTTGATTTCAATGATGGAGGTCTTCGCTCAGCAGTGGGACAGCATAAAGCCTAATTACTTCATGTGTGCCTGAATGCGGTGAAGCAGCGCGTCGTTTCAGATTAGACCAGCTCTACGACGTTTAGTGCTTATTCTATAGCCTATTCTGAAATGAGGTTTATACGGTTTCTAGTAAGGATTCATGAGTTAGGGTTGAGCTAAATTCGGCCGCACCGCATCGAAAGTGCGATGCGGTGCGGCCAAATGTAGCTCAAACCTAAAGATCTACTTTGCTTTATTTTTCAATTAGAAAGTTTGACATAGTCCCCTTTAGCTGTCGTAATGTAATGAGGAGGTTTGTGCGTGTGTGTGTATAAACCGTGCACGATTTTCCCCCTGCGGTCCAACTTCAGCCTTGCTTTGCATCCAGTCAGTTTCTTGGAACAATAGTAGTTCGTACTTTTACTGTCCTTCGAGTAAGTATAGTTTCTCAGCATAATTATATGATTACCTTTCTTTGTTGGGATTATATTGTATGTGAGGTCATCTGGGAAATTAAAGATAAGTTATTATTTAGGGTCAATGTTATTTTGAAAATATGAATTTTACTTTTCAGTTGGAAACCAAACCAAATAAAACCATCTTTAATAAGATATTAAATTATTATTTGCTAAAAATAAACGCCTTAATTAACAGGTCTAGTAACCACTATAATTAATGTGTAGATCTGATATAGCCTAAACAAATTAATAACTATTAATTTAACTATAGCAGGAGTCCACCTTGCAACCGTCTTGCATTGTTAAACTTATACACACACTGGCAGAATTAGCGGAACAAAAAAAAGGGATGATTAATGTATTTTTTTCGTAACACAGGTTACACTACTTTTTTTAATCAAAGGTCCAATTTGAAAATAGAACTAATGTTCTTGTCTGATGAATAAAATTAGTCGACACTCGACAGTCACTTTTTTCAATCGTTAAATTTAGATTTTTCATCCATTCATCTTTGACCACTGCTTCGAAGTTGATTTTCCGTTTTCTTAAAGTTCGTAAATTTCACTTGAAAAACATTGTATTTCAGTTTTCTGAGGATTTTGTGTTTTCTCTCCTATTTATCAGTTACGAGCATCTAAGTAGGGCTGATGAAATGAGAAGAAATGTTGAATTGAACAGATCGATTGCCACAAGACTTCGTCGATCGTTATCAACGATTCAACGTAGCATCCAACGATACAGTTTGACGAAATCTCTAGTAAGGAGGAGAGGACAAGGAAGTGGTGTACTTCAAGGAGGTTGTAAACCACGCAATTTATAGGCATTGCAAACAAAAATTCGAAACAAAATGTCAAAATAAGTGGCATTTGTTCAATTCAATTGTAGTGAGATTCAAACAGCTCTTTGTCGATATAGCGGGAGAAGGATTCCTAAAGGGTTTTTTTCGGACCAATAGGTGTAGGTCGTTTTGTATTACTGCACCCCTTTGTACAAGATACACTTGCGACATCTTATAATTAAGAAGAGCTTATTACTGCTCTAGCGAAAAGTCCGTACACCCGATTTGGCGATAATTACATGATGACCAGAGGCAGTCCTGATGAGTTTTGGCTGCGGATGGTTGTGGACCAGCTCCGACCTCGCGATCTTGCCTCCCTCATCCAGTTTTACTCGAGCCTTGCAACCATAGTTCTTTTTCGAGCAATAGTAGTTTAAAGACCGACAGTGCTTGCTGAACGTGTAGCCTTCCACCACCATTAAGTAGTGGCCTTTTGTACTGAACACGTATTTGTAACCTCGATTGGGATCTGAAATAAATGAATCATCTAATCAATAAAATCGAAATGGTCTGGACTAAAAGAAATCTGTTTACAATTACCACTCCGTTAGCGCTAAAAACTTTGAGTTTACAGGGTATAAATAGAGGTTTTTTTATATAAACAGTAAAATAAAACATTTATTATAATAACAACAAAACAATGGCGTAATAATAACAATTCATGGATACATATAAAACTTACAAAAAGAAGGTAAACAATGTGATGTGAGTGACGTTTAGCAGATTAATGAGAACATTTCTACAGCTTTTTAGGGCAAAGAAAGTTGAAAAGAAATGTTCACTAGAAATTTAACAGAAGAGCTTGACGTTGAGTTCGTACTGTAGACTTTTTAATTAAGATAGGTGCTTCCTTTTCCAGCTTCTTATTATAAGTATTCCAAAAAATTCAAAACGTATTACAAACAATTTCATTAAAGATTTGAAAAGAAAAGACCTCTGTGGTTGGAATTTGAATATGTTTGCTGCTGAATGCTTATTCTGTACATAGTATATCTATCGATCCTAAATCCCAGTGCTCAGTTCTTTACATACCAGTTATTGCCCTGAATATTGGCACGCTAGCTTGTAATACTGTCCAGTCGACATCTGCACATACGTGTTAGGAGGTGGATGGGTGTGATCATAATTGGCGCTGATGATCTTCCCACTCTCATCCAGCTTAACTCGAGCTCTGCAGTTTCCAGACTGTTTCTTTGAACAGTAGTAGTTGTTCGTCGTCTTCATCTGAGAGTAGGTGTACCCGTTCATCATCAGTAAATGCTTACCGCGTTGCGTCGGGATGAAGCTGTAATCCCCGTCAGCTTCTGCAATCAAAAATCACATTTTCCTACCTTCTTTTTAATGCTTAAAACGAATTTAAACAAGTCATGAACAACTCACAGATTTTATACTTTTTTAAGGCTCGAACCACTACAGATTCAGTCCGAATAGTAGTACAGATTTTGTACCTTGCACTTAATACGAGTATCTTAAAAGGATGTTTTATAACCACACGGTGCCGGTAATAACGAGACGTACCGTAATGAACCTCTGTTATGAATTAACGCCGACGGTAGGAGCGAGCGTCTGTAAATTTTAAATAAAAAATATATTACTGAGATACAGCTGTCCATAGAACCTTTCGATCTCCCTCAGCACCTCCGGCTTCGTAGACGCTACACTGCCATCCTCTTTCTTTAGCATTGTCAGCTGACTTTGCCCAATAGACAAGTTACTGGCAAATATTTTGGAACCTTTATTCCGCTCAATTGTTTTTCAATATGGTCAGTATCAAAGGAACAAATATCGCGCCGAAGGGACCGACAGATCCGTCTATTGAGCTGCCGATATGACTCCGCGTCATTAGCGGACTGCAGCGTCATCGAGCGCCGCTTGGCCATGAGGTCCAGAGGTTGATCGGTCTATCTTTGCGGCGGGGCCTAAAGAATTTAGACCCTACTGTGTGGACAGTTTCCACCAACCCGTTATTGAGATCGTCCACTGAATCGCAATTTAGGCAAGCAAAGCTATTTATGAGCTCGAGATGGAAGCTTTCGGGGTTTCGGATGTGGGCTAGGGTTGGTCGGAGCGTAGACTTCATGAGGCGAGACCGTTCCAGTTTAACACTTATATTCGAATTCGCGTTTTCGCGCACTTATAAGCGAATTCCACAGTATTTTTAGGAATTACTCTCGATTCCAAGTTACAGTGGGGTCCGCATATTTCCGCTCTGGCAGGAAGACTTAGTTCGGCAACTTATGCTGTTAGAAAAATAAGGCTCCTGACTGATATCGCAACAGCAAGATTAGTGTACTTCAGTTATTTTCAGTGTTATGTCGTATGGTCTACAGTTGTGGGGCTCGGCAGCGGATCTCAACACCATCTTTATTCTTCAAAAAAGAGCCATCCGCTACATTTACAACCTTAGACCACGCGACTCGCTTCGTGAAGTATTAAATAAAGAGATAGATATTTTAACGGTGTACTCTCAATTTATTTATGATAATGTAGTACCTATATGTCCGTAAAAACTTGCATCTCTTCAAGAAAAACAGTGATGTTAATAAACTCAATACTAGAAATAAAAATAAGCTCGTAACTCCCAGTCTAAGACTGCATGAGGTAGGAAAATCATTTGTTGGTCAATGTGTTAAATATTTTAATAAGATTCCGCAAACTCTTGTTGAACTGCCTCTTCACCAGTTTAAGTCACAAATTAAAGCTAAGTTAATGAAGCGAGGTTATTATAGTGTTGTGGATTTCTTAAATGATAAGAATATGTGGTCATCTTAGGTATAATCTGCTCCTCTGCACACTTTTTTGTTTTGACTTTACTCTGTCAATTACATTTTTGTGTTAAAAAACAAGATTGAAAAGAGTGACCATCGAGTTTCTTGCCGGAGTCTTCTCGATCGGAAACAACCTACGAACCGGTGGTAGAGTCACATTACGTTTAATTATGATATTTACTATCATAGTATTATTTTATGTGAGTTTATTTTAGTATATTTTTGCTTTAATTTTTTTTTTGTAACTATATGACTTGTCATAAGTACTTTCTATAAGTCTATATGAATAAAGATATTTTTTACTTTTTACTTTACTTTAATTCAGTGTGCCCTTGACCATTCGGTGATCGCTTCCGGTTTTAACCCTGTGGATCACGAAGACATCACTAAATATTTGTTTCTTTGTGGCTATAATGAAGTCTATCTCATTTTTGGTGGAACCGACCCCCGTCGGTCATTCAGGTCCATTTCCCATGAGGCGGCTTCCTGAAGAACGAGTTCATCATAGAGAGTTCTTCTTTCTCCAGTAACTCAGCCAGCCTCTGGCCCCTCGGATTTCGGTTCCCATGTTCAAATTGCCCCACCCCCAGCTCATTGTCGCTTCTTCTTCCCAGCTTTGCGTTGAAGTCCCCCATAACAACACTGAAGTGGGACTTGGGGGTATGTATGGCTTTACTGATATCCTCATACATAACCTCGACTTCTTCATCTGGGTGTGCCAAAGTCGGTGCGTAAACCTGTATGACCTTCAGCGAATATCTTTTGGATCTTCTAAGTTTCAGGTATGGAACCCTGCTCGACACACTCGTGATGGACATGATATTGTTGATGAGGGACTTGTGGACGATGAACCCGAAACCACCTTGGGACTGCTGGTCGCCCTCCCGATAATAGTATAGTTTGCCGAACTTCAGGGTTATCGTGTCCTCCCCCTCTCTATGAACTTCAAATAACCCTATAATGTCCCAGTGCAACCTACCTGTTTCTCCTTCTAGCTCAGCGAGCTTCTCATCGGTACTCAGAGTGACTCTGACTACCTGCCTACGTCGATTTCGGTTGTCCTTTTTTATGTATATGCCGTGTTCGTTTGACGGTAGACCGCCGCCAGGGCGAATCCCAGGGGATTAGCACCCCTGCCCCCCGATTCAGAACAAAGTTATGGACCGATTCGGTAAATTGGTTTTAATTATAGTAAATTACCCGCTTAGCGGTAATATTCAATATTTTTATATGTTGAAGCCAAGGCCTTCAGTTCGCGTGGAATAAATAAACCAGAAGCGCCCCATACTAAATAAAATGAATAAGAAATAAAAGAAAATAACCGAATCGATCGATATCTTTGTTCTGAATCGGGGGGCTGGCTCGAGTGCTCGACCGGCGCCCGTCAACGCCAGTTATGCAACTGTTTGGGAACTTGGCTCCAAGTTTGTGTTCGATGTTGTGGTTCCATAGAGGGGGTTAGACCGTAACCCGCCACGCTGGTCCAATGCGGGTTGGCGGGTGGCCAGAGCCTCGTCCGTTATCCAGTAGGATGCACCGCGAACAGGTGAGGTTGGCTTGGGTCCCGAAAGATATTATTTGGGACCCCTTACACCCCCGCTATAAAATACATGATGTTAGCGTTAGTAAATACAAGAAGATTGAGTTTTTCCTTAAAAGTGACATTTTTACCTTAGCGATTGAATATAAATTTTGTGTTTTTTTTAGGGGTTTTCTATCACTTTAGTATGTAATTAAGACACTTTTCAAAAATTAGTGCAATAACCCATTGCGTAACAGCGCCTCTGTAATTAGGAATGGAAGTAAAATGTCATACGCTTTGATGTAGTTATTTAGCGCAGTTAACACGTTTGCTGCGAGGCCATTTCCAGAAGACTTACTACCAATGCGTTTGAGACCGAATAGTACTCGTAACTGTACTAAACCGCAGTGCGTCTAAGACAAATATAACAATCTCCAAAAAAAACGTTTTTGTAAAGATGCATAACACGTTCAAAAAAAGGGAGATCGTATCATTTGAACCACAGACCTGGATTGAACTAGATGACGTGAATTTAGTAGTTCCCCTGTAAAATAGCGGAGAAATTGGCCGCATCAAACGCTGCTTCGCTTAGTCCTCGTCTATGAAGAAATTCAGAAAAATTAAAAATTGAGTTGTATTTGATCTGTAAGAACTCGTCAAGAAGTGCTAGTCGAGATCGTGAAAACGTTTCCTTTCATCACAAAATAACTTAATTCTTAAATTGTTGCTAATTTAATTTAAAATAATTATTTTATGTTTGTTGTGGTTTGACTATGAAAAAGTACTAACTTACTGTGAACTGGATAAATCCTAATACATAGCCGATTTCTGTCACCCAATTGTATGACAAGTTTTCTCAAAACACGCAATGATAATAAAACCGTCTACAGTAAATACTCTTCGCTTAGCGTAAGGGTACGATCACTTAAGTATTTTTTTTATCAAATGAAGCAAATAATGGTATGGACTACAAAACATTGGGTTTCGATTCTAATTGATTTTCACAACAGAAAAGATATTCATCTTAGAATACTCTTACTTAATTTGTGTTTTTTTTACTGCGATAACTTTTTGTATTTTTGTGAAGATTACTTCTAAAAAAAAACTTTTATTAAGCCAGGTCCAAGAATAACAATTAAACCACTATTTCTTGAAATTGTTAAAGATGTTTAGTAGTGAACAAATAGATTTTATTCTCAAAGTATTTATAAATATTTCAGTATTAATAAAGTACCTAACTTGTTATCATAGTATTCTTGTTAGTAAAAGATAAAGATCAGATTGTATGCCTATTTACAGTGATATTTCCCAAAACTTTACTCAAATGAACTTCAATGAACGAACATCAGATAAAATTATTGGCAACTCATGTACCTACATAGGTAGTACATACAACTAACATTTATATTACATTCTTACTTTAAATTTCTTTATTAAGTACTCGCTTAATTTAGGTGAACTACGAAATTTTCGTCTGCCTAGCCAGACGTTTAGCTAATGACGTGATTAAAATCAAGTGCTTGAGTTCCTTCGTCTTTTCATGTAAAGTTTACGTTTATCATTTCTCTTTCAACTCTAATGAAATCTATAGCAAAATCGATTGATGAAATTCATTAAATTTATATTACTTTTAACTTTAACTTTAAGTACTCTTTCCCCATTTGATTGACACCGGCAAGTAATACACCATCTTATAGGCTGGTTGTTTATTTATCTTTTTGTAAATAGAACACACTTCTTTTTTTTTATTTGAATGAGCATCATTTTTCCGAGAATCTGGCGGGAATTCGCTTGCAGCAATCGAACTCAGTCGACGTGATTTTCGCGCTATGATTTATTAGACTATAAAAAAGGTTTAAAGCCTCAAGAATGTTTTGAACTTTTGGCTACTACTTTCGGTGCGTCTGCTTGTTCACGAGCAACAGTATTTAATTGGTTTGCTGAATTAAAATGGGGGGATGTCTCAAAGATGAAGCGAAAACAGGTCGGCCGCCAACCGCGGTCTGACAAGAAAACGTTCGTGCAGTCGAAAAACTTATTAGCGAAAAAACCAACCAATTACGTATGTAGAGCTGAAGCGAGAACTGGGAATTGGATCAGCAGCATTGCCAACCATAATTCACGACCACCTTTCTCCAACGTCGGGTGGATTGGTGCCTATTCATGATAGATAAATTCGAAGGTGGCGAGATAAAAAAAACGTGTATGATATACTGACTGGTGACGAAACATGGCCATATAACTATGATCCCGAAACAAAGCGACAGTCGACTGTATGGTGTTTTGAAGATGGACCAACTCTAACGAAATATCGCCGTGCACGAAGCACACAGAAACAAATGGTCGCCTCGTTTTTCTGCAAAACAGGTCTGTAGTGCTAGAGGATCAAAGAACGGTAAACTCTGAATGGTATGTGACAGTTTGTGCTCCAACAGTAATATCAGCTTGGTGTGACAAGCGACCGAAGTCAGGAATCCGGCACCTTCTATGGCACTACGACAATGCGGCGCCGCACACGTCTGCCAGAACACTTGACTTTTTCAATTAAAAAAATGTGTCAATCCTTCTTCACCCACCATATTCCCCTGACCTAGCGCCTTGTGATTATTGCCTGTTTCCAAAAATTGAAGAAAAACTAAAGGGGAAGAGGTTTGAAAGCAAAGAAGATGCACTGGCTGCCTATAATTTCGAGATTTCTGAGGTGTCTAAAGAAGAGTGGTCACGGGTATTTTCCAATTGGTTCAAACGTATGGAAAAGTGTATACGTGCTCAGGGTGAATACATCGAAAAGATCGATACTTGTAATAAACAATAAATTTTATGATTTTTGAGTATCTAATTTATTTTGGTAAGCCCCTCGTATTCTCATATACCGCCTTTTCAGCGGTTTCGAGCAGATGGCCATCGCCTTCACTAAATCCCATTTTGACGTGACAGTAATTGTCAAGTAAGTGGCACCCTGGGTTTTCATACAAACGGAGGGAATCACGGTAATAATAAGTACCAACGTACGAAACGGGAGCTGTCCACTCTCCTCGGGTCTCGAGGTGCGCTCTCGATGCAAGCACTCGCGAATGTGCCGCAGTGACGAACGGACGGTGGGTGGTTTTTTATACAGTAAGCGCGCGATTTTTTTGATTTAAACAAGTACAAGTACTTACAATAATTGGAAATAAGAAATATTGTCGACAAGAACAGCAAACTTAAGTGTGACCTTGCCGAACTGGAGATCAAGTACTTGAACTTGGCTGATCGGTGCACCCAGCTGCAGGAACTTGTTGATTCTTATAATGCATGCAATAACACCCACGAACTAGCACTAAATCGGATTAATGACTTGGAAATTAGTTTATATGAGTCACAAAAAACCATCAGACAGTTAAAGAGTGACAAAAATTGTACAATTGAGAGTGGCAATCAAAGTTTATTTGATGAGTTAGCTTTAGCTGATCCAAATATATGTCCTAAAATAATTCCTATGGTTGATCTCACATGTGATGATTCAGTCTCTGAAACTAGATTCTATAGATTTAATAGCAACAAAAAGTTAAAGAAATATATTAAAATTAATAAATACATTAACAAAACTAAAAAATTAGTTAATAAACAGTTGGACATCAAGAAATATAATATTTTAAGAAAGGAAAAGTTCGATTTAATCTCTGAATTAGAACAAGGTAGCTTACTATTAGATAGTACTAAAATCTCCTATGAAAATGAGACCATGGCTCTTGAGCATAAGATTGCTTGCTTAGAGAGTTCTCTGAGGGACACCAAAAAAATGTATGAAATATCCCAAAAAGAGATCAGCGAACACATATTAGCTGCCACAGAATTGTTAAAGATGTCAACTTACAATGCAGAGAGGTTTGATTCGCTTATAAGCAAACAAATTACTTGCAATAATTGTTATCAACAAGTAGTGGAGATGGATACTGAATTGTCACGTGTTGAGGCCACGCCAACTGACTTATCAGAGCCTGCTAAGGTGGATAAATGTAATACTCCACAGGCTGCTCCAAATAATACTTTTATATTTTCTGACGAGCTAGGCCGAGGATTAGGCATATTGTTGTCTAATAAATCAAACCAACAAGTAATCAATTTATGCCATCCAGGTATGTCCTATTCTGACCTAGTTAGTAACATCTCCAAAGAGAAGCTAGGGGTAAACTCCACTGTGGTTGTCTTTCATGGAGACTGCCGATCATTGACAAAAAAAGGGTTAATTAAAAATATTGAAACAATAATGGGCATTCAATCAAAGAACAAGTGTAAATTTATTTTGTGTGCATTCCCATACTCAAGTACCTCAAGTACTTCAAGTCAGAACAAGGTCATCCAAGACCTTAATTTAACTTTGTATAATCTGACATGTCGTCATAGTGACATTGACTTTTTTGATACAAATCTGTTTGTACCATACTTTAGGTTAACTGAAGATACTATGTATCTTCCCATTAGGACTAAGCAGAAACTAGCTACTTTGTTAGCAAATAACATTAACAATGCCGCTATTGGCAGTATTTTCTATTCTGACATTAGTACTAGTACTAATTTATCTATTTCATGTGATGCTCCTTCAGCGTCTTGTTTAAAATAGGACCTAGGACAACAGCCAAGCCCAAATACTTGAATTTATTCCACCAAAATATTCAAAGCTTGACGGGCAAAGATTTAGAAATAGAACTATTGCTGGAAAACCAAAATATTGATATTTTATGTTTTACTGAACATTGGCTGACTGATGAAAACTATCAGTCTTTTGTCCTTAATAATTTTAGATTATCAAGCGCGTTCTTTAGAAAAACCACTATTCATGGTGGTTCATTAATTTTTACTGCAAATAGTTTGAAATGTAAAGATCGCACTGACATTGTAGGCCTGTCCATAGAGCGTATTGTCGAATTGTCTTGTGTTGAGTTAGAGGGCTTTGTTGTGATAAGTGTATACCGTCCCCCAAAAACTAACTTAGATAGATTTGAGACAGTTATGAGGGAGGAATGGGTAGGTTAAGTGCTAAGTCTAAACCCATTATTGTGTGTGGTGATTTCAATATAGATTTGCTAGTAAACTCATCTGAAAGGAATAGGTTATTGTCGCTATTTAAATCCTTTGGTCTGGATTATCAATTCCATGAACCCACGAGGATAACAGCCACAACATCTACTTGTCTGGATAATGTATTTTGCAACTGTGTACCCATTGAAAAGGCAATAGTAACTGAATTAAAGTCTGATCATTGTGGGCAGAAGATAACATTTTTAGATTTAACTAACAATAGCGTTAATTACAGGAAAATAACATGTAGACCGAAGACGGGTAATCGCATTAATAGTTTTAAAACTAATTTAAAGCATAAAGTATCTTCCATTCCTTACAAGCAGGGTGACCCTGATGCAGTCTACAAAAGACTGTTTGATTGTGTTAAAAATGAATTTGATGCTTGTTTTCCCGCCAAACAAGTTACTTGTAGAGTTCAATCTAAGTTTTGTGAATGGGCCACGCCTGGAATTTACAGGAGCAGACGTAAGATGTATGAGTTGTACGGCATGAAAAAATACAATTTCGATCCACTTTTTGTTGAGTATGTCAAGAACTACTCCAAAATATTCAGAAAAGCCTGCACTACAGCTAAGGCATTGCACATTCGTGATAAAATATCAAAGTCCACTAACAAAATAAAAACCACTTGGGACGTCATAAATCACGAAACAGGTAAAGCTAAACAGCGCGATACCTCATACACTCTTAATATTAACAATAACATCTTACAATCAGAAGCATCTGTTGCTGAAGCATTTGATAAGTATTTCAGTAATATATCTATAATCACTACAGCTTCATTAAATTCCTCACCATCTAGAGCGGAACATTTGTTGAAAGATAATGTATCTTGTTGCAGTGTATTCTTTAAATTTAAACATGTTGAGTCACTAGATATAATAAAAGCATTCAGATTAATTAATTCAAAAGATACCGCTGATCTTTGGGGTATATCAGTCAAAATTGTTAGCCACATAATTGACGTGATTGCCCCTTATTTAGCCGTAATATTCAATGATTGTGTTGATGAAGGTGTTTTTCCAAACTTAATGAAACACAGTAGGGTTGTACCACTTTTTAAATCAGGCAACAAACAAGACCCAGGTAACTTTAGGCCTGTTTCAATCCTACCAGCTCTCAGTAAGATCTTTGAAAAAATCATTCAAGAACAACTATTAAGCCATTTTTATGAGAACAATCTCTTACACAGTGAACAATATGGATTCACGAGAGGCCGTTCTACTACTGATGCTGGCATCGCACTTCTAAAACACATCTTTAGGGCTTGGGAGAATTCACAGAACGCTCTTGGCGTCTTCTGTGACTTGTCCAAGGCCTTTGATTGCGTTGATCACGATACACTTATACGCAAGCTTGATTTTTACGGGGTTAGGGATAATGCTTTAGATTTGGTAATTTCGTACCTTAGTTTAAGAACTCAAAAAGTTGATGTTAACAGTGTACTCTCTACAGGATCACAAGTTAAAATGGGGGTCCCTCAAGGATCCATTCTAGGTCCATTACTATTTCTGATATATATAAATGATTTACCTTTTTACTTAAAAGATATTTGTGATGTTGTATTGTTTGCAGACGATACATCTTTAATTTTTAAAACTGACAGAAATAAAAACCTTTTTGATGATGTTAATGACGCACTTTCAAAGGTTTTACAATGGTTCACAGTAAATATATATCTATCAAAACAAGTTTAAAAGAGTAACTGCTGAGTTTCTCGCCGGGTCTTCTCAGTAAGAAACAACTCCGACGCGGTGGTAGAGTCGCATTATGTCTGTATACTGTTTATTTACATATCCATATTATTATGGTATTTATGTCTATTATTTAGTATATTTTGCTGTAAATTTGACGATTTGAAAGTACTGATACAGTCTATTTGAATAAAGTTATTTGAGTTTGAGTTTGACAATGGCAAAAAGCAATTGTAGAAAATATTGTGCTGTTTTTGGTTGCATGAATTCCTCAATAACGCACCCAGAAATAATTCTTTTTTGGAATTACCTGAAAACTCCGATCCGTAAGATTACTCCCGTACAGTAAGATTGATTCGCAAACTTTTTTAATTGTACCCAGCGATGATTTCGTGGAATATAAAATGGAGGAAATATTCCGAACTTCATTTAAAACCAAACACATGAATTGTAAAGTAGCTGCAAGTAAATTTTGTTTAAATAAAAAATATAATGTTTACAATCACAAAATACATTCACAAAACTAGATTGCAACTCAAAGAAGGCAGATGTAGAAAATACTGTAGGTGGGCAGCCCTATCGCGTGTTTACGTACCGCGCAGCTGTAGGCATGTATTACAAAGATAGGGCCGTGTTACAATACTGATACATAATATTACCGTGCTTACGTTGTCTAGTACAATGCAGGTTTGTGATTCGAACTTTTTGTGAATTACAGATCGTCGATTACTTTATCTTTAGGTTGCTGGGCATGCAGTTATGACAAATGGATTAAGAGAAAATTCGAAAAGAAAATGTGGTGTCCATTGTATCGCGCATTGCAACATTTGATAGTGCTGTTTGAAAAGTGACTAGTGAGGGTAAATTAGAATGTAATCTCAGTTATCAATAGTCTAACTTAGTAATCAAAGTAACTAGCTACCCCAGAAGACGTCGTTCTGTCAAAAGTTATTGGCCTAACGTAGATGTTTGACAGCTAGGAACGAGCTGGGAAAGAGTGGTTTGTATGTAAAAAGAAAATGGTGTTGTTTCTTTATTTTCCTAGTAATTTGTATTTTCCTAGTTATTTTTGTTGAGGTTGTACATTAACTAAAATATGAGAAAAATAGCCCAAATGGTCCAGCCGTTCTCGAGTTTCCGGCTTAACAACACATTTAGCCTATTCAGTTTTGTTTATATAGCAGAGGTAACAACTTTAATAGCAGTAATAAAAATGTTTATTTATGACGTTTGGTACTTATTTGAGAAAAGTGACTTTCATTAAAACATGGTAAACATATTGACTGACTGCATTGCACACAATACGTGATTATTTGTCTGGTTTTCTTGGACGCCTGTACGCTATTAAATGTAAGCCGTAATTTCTTGTAACAGCCTGTGCAACGCCTTCTTTTGTTACCACGTTGCAAAAGATGACTCTTTCCTTCGGGGAAAACTGCAATAAAATATAACAATGAGTAGGTATTTAGGAATCCTATTTTATTTTTTGCGGCTCTTGTGGCCATGAATTTCTGATGCTTTGATCTTCGTTTACTTAAATAGATCTGTGTTCGCTTTGTGTACCCTTTCAGGTTTCTCAGGTTCAGCAATGTACTTTCGGCGGTTGGCGATAATTTTTAGTTAGATTTCAGTATATTATCTATTTATGGCTTACATTGGTAGCTTACCTACAAAACGACTTACATACACACAAACTCACGGATAAAAATAAAAAACACAGCCGGTAAATTTGTGGTTCAATAAAAATTCCGGCGGTGATCGCAGATCTTCAATTCTTTACTTAAAAATTAAATCAAACTTGAAGCGGGAAGCATGTAATATTTGTCTATTTCACATACATATAAATAAAGAAATGACGATGGGAAATTCGCAGAGAGACATTCTACAGAACCCAATTTTTGGCGCCGCACTGGCTGTAAGGTTCGTAAGAGATCATTTAGGTCGCCTAACGCACTAAACGTATTAACGTGACGTAACTTAAGCGCATGGTACAGTACGTCTACCACGAGTTGCCACTTTTAATTTACATTGAGTATTGTTCCCGTAATCGCGTATTTGTATTGGTATTTGACATGACTTGACATGACGTGACAATGTCAAATCCCAATACATTTTTTTACGCGAACGATAACGTAAATTTAAATTGGCAACTCGTGGTAGACGTACAGGCTACATGATAGGCGCCAAGCATTAGCTAGATGACGAAGCATATCGGCCAGTGTTTATTGAAATAAATTGCGACCAGTTTGATGAAACATTTCATGACCATTACTTGCGTTTACCTATAAGTCAAAACAGTTTTTACTTATAGGTAAACGCAAGTAATACTCCTCTTCTTCCTTTAATTTCATCAGTTTTGGAAATCAGAAATGACACCAATTAATGAGAAATGACACCTATATCAATATAATGCACTCATCATGAATGGAACTTTTTGAAGCAATTTCGTTCCCTAGTCAGACACAGGTACATATGGCAGGTTGAGCATCACGTTCGGGCCTTCTGGGAACAGCCAGGCAGTCGGCACCTATTTGTCCTGTGTATTTCTGGCAAGTGCTGACCAATCAACCTTTTTGCCATGGCAGAGAGGAGATGAGATGAGATCCATTCAGCTCAAATGCTATTGCCTCTGGCAATTCTGAAATGATATTGTAGCAGTCGTAAAAAAACCAACCTACAAAAACCATTCACTTACAAATGACAAGTGACCTAAGGACAAGTGTATTGTGTATTGCCACATGACATGAGGTGAAGTTCATGAGGAGGAGGTTAGCAACAGACCGGAATAGATTTCACAAATATCAATTTTTATATTTTCCCGCCCGTGCTGTGTCCTCATGAGGCCCTCGCGTGTGCTCCAGCACAAGCAGGGCATCAAGTAGAAAAAATTAAAAAGAATGATCGCTATTAATAACACCCTTTAATTGACAGATATCATCTATAATAAACATCATAAATGAAGAATACACAATATCTCAAAATACATAAATACTGAGCTATGCTTCGAAAACTATACAAACACAATAAATAGTATAATAATACCTATCAAGATCTTAACTTTTACAAATGACCATAATAAAATTTGGTTTAAATTTCGCTGGAATTAACTTACATTTTTATCTTTAAATGGATAATAAAAATTCGAATTAGTCTAGAAAACAATGCCTCATGATAGAGACCTAAAATAACGTAATTTTCTATTTTTTAAATACCTTATCAAAACACCTACTAGAATCACATAAAATACGTAATAATTATTAATACCATTGCACAATTATTATCAGATTCGATTTACTTATAAAACTCCTATAACTTTTCAAAAAAAGTCCAGCGTTGGATGAGTGTTGTTTACAACCTGACTAAAAAATATTTAAAATTGAATAAGGACATCCTATGTGGAAGAGAGGTCTTCGCCCAGCAACGGGATCGCAACGGCTAATTAAGATAAGATAAGGCGATCTCACAGTTGCTTTCCCAAAATTAATTTCGCTACGTGATCGAATCCACATCCTCAGTGGTTAAAGAAGCTGACGAGGGAGTGCGCAAGACTCAAAGTGGAAGAACTAAATCCCGCTTCAGTCCTGGAGTAAGGTCGAATTTTGCTAGTTTTTATATTCGTGTAGAAAATAGTGCATTGTTAATTGCCAAAAAAAAAATTTACTTAGAACTAATACCTAGCTTTTGGGCAAAAAAATTCTGGCCTCGAGACCAATTAGTGTTCTTCGCAGGGTGGACCACCGTCTTGATAATGGTAGGAAGATGTCAATTTATTTATTCGATTTCGATGGATGTACAACCAGTCGGCATAGCTGGAATTCTATAGAGGATTTATCTGGCATTCTATGGAGGAAGCATCTGTTCAGAAGTAGGAGGTTTATATGCGTATAGTAATGAAGATACATTTGATTTACAATACCGTCTTATTATCTGCTGCCTATGATTCATCTTCGCGAAGTCAGAATAGAAGACCTTATATTTAAGGAAATGGGCTTGGCACGTATCTAGGACTCTAAACAATCCCAAAGCAATTTTATATCTAGAGGTTATGCAAAGTCTAGTCTAGTTAATCAAATGCGTCACACGAGTCTGACCGTGTCGCAGCGATCCGAAAAATCCTTTTTTTTTTATGGTATTACTCAGGTTCCTTTTTTGGTGTGGATCGAGATTCGGAAGCTGGAGGAGAACTCGATGCTGAAGAATAAGAAGCAGCTGATGACGGTAATTGAACAGAGACTGAAGATAAGGCACTTGCCAAACTTGGAAGCGGTTTTTGGGCAGCAGACGTTGACGCGATCAACTGTTGATGTAACATCGCCAAATCAGACTTTTTCCTCCTGACCCTGTGCTGCAACTTTGTCAAGGTCCCGTCAGCAGAGATATCTAGCTTCTCCGCGGGATGGTTATGATTGTATACCAGTCTTTCTACAAACAACTCATCTGGGGTCAACTTTAGCCGCATCTTGCATCCTGTGGACATCCTTCTGGAACAGTACCAGTTGAGCCTATGAGATCTACTGAAGGTGAATCCTTCGTGGAGAAGAACGATTCCATTGCGGTAGTGCGCGAATGTTGGTGCAACTGCAAATTAAATAATTCATTATAGTCTTGATTATTTGGTTCTTTTACAGAGAAGAAGAAAGTATTTTTGTAGTTTACCTCTTTGAGATAACAGCGACACTGGGCCTGAAAAATAAAAACTTTTTTATTTACACTCATTTGTATTTTAAACTTATAAATTATATATTGTTTTAAACTTTCATAGTCACTAACATTAGAAAAGTTATTAATTTTTCGAAAACAAAAAGGGTAGAAATCTATTCTAATTCAAATTATCCTGTACAGTTGAACTGCCTACTGTAGTTAAAGTGATATTACGAGTTATTAAATTTATTAACAATATCTTATTTTCTCGAATTTTTACCATAGATGATTCCATCAGTACAAGAAAAAATTGTAAAAGCGTTATTGATGCGAAACGATGATCTTTTAACTATGTACACACGAACATAAGACCTTTTTTGCAATGGTTTTTTCAAGGTTGACGTTCTGTCGCACGGCTCATAATAACTTCTCTTAAATTTTAGCAATATTAAGTACTTAACTTGTTTCTATCTGATACCCATTTCTTTTTGCCTTTAACCAACTTATATGCAGATAAAGTGTGGGTACCACTGTTTGTAAAGGGTTACTAGACAACCATTGATTTCTCAATAAAGATTATTACTTTACAGGAATACTTTTCGTATATGTATTACTGTATATCTGTTTGTAAACTGAACGTGAAATATGGTTCGCACAATCGCACCTAAGCAAGTTTTTATAATCGATACAAAAAGTTACCAAGTTTTTTTAAATATTTAATATATTAATAATACTTGACATTAATATCATACCTTAATACAAACATAAACCACCGTCAATACTACATTACATAAAAATAGTATCGTTACCATCACAAAAAAATCATAAAAGGTACATAATATGTCGCTGTATCACAAATTCACAAACATATCAGGTAAGCAAAAAAAACATCTTTTATAATGTATTACTTCATATTACCTCATAAAGTACTTTCACAATCCTAATTAGTGATTACTTACTGACTTATCTTTAATTGTTCATATTATCCCACTGTCTTTAACCTTTGTACTTACAAGATGATTGATTTGACATCAGTTATTCTACAGTAAATCATGGCAAACAATATGAAAAAGGACAATTAAACTATAAAGCTTTAATCCATGATCTGATTATTTGTTCTACAACAGCATTATCGGTGACAAAAATATTTGACTATTCTAATTTGTAGTGTCTCTTAAAAATACATAGTGTAAAACTGTATACATACATAATTCAATTTAAAACTAAAAACCTTTGAACAACATTTATCGCAGTTTCGAGATTCTTCACAGATCAGGTAATGATGAACTAAACATAACATTCTGGCGATCTAGGACAGAATGCTTGTCCCATTGTTCTGCCGTTAGCAGCAGAAAGCAAAGACTGTTTGCTGTTGGTTTAAACCGCACTGTGGCCCGTGCCCAGTCACCTATCTATACCACGGTCTCTTGCTCTACTTTACGCTCTCCTCGATTTAAATCCACATTCAGATTTGTTTGCGGAATGGTCAAAGGTTGTGTTTCAGTGTTTGTGTTTTTGTGAGAGTAACCTATGTGAATATGTGAATTAGTGTCTGCTAAGATTTAATGTAAGTATTCATTTGATGTGGGTCTAATTTATTGTTCTTATTTTTCTTTGTCTTTAATTATTGCTATTGGTGTACCTACGCCGTTTTAATTAAAGTCAAATAAATAAAATAATTAAAACGAAATACTGTAACAGTGTATATCAACAGAGCCGGCCTGTGACTAGTAGTTCTTTGTTGATGTAAAATTGTAAATAAAAACAATCCTCAGCCTTAGAATAATAACGTATAGAAGGATAAGGATAGTCTTCATACAACCGCCCCGTCAAAAATGAAGCACTAATCCGATCCACACATGCGTGACTATTGCTTGCTTACGTGCGGCGCGCGTTGACATTGAACAATGCGGAGCTGTAATGAACACTGCAAAGTGGTCCGTTTGGAGCCATTTATGGCTCCAATTAAAGTGCTTCAAAATGGGCGCGCGGACTTGGTTTCTATATGTTATTATTTTAAGTCCTCAGAATTAAATGACACGTCTGCAGATAATCAATGATAATTCAGAACGCCAGCGATTTTACTTACACCTGATCTCACTGACGAAAATGCAATTTTACCAGCAGAAATAAGTTTCATGTCCTTCTTGCCGTATTTTGACCTATCATGATTGTGAATCACGAAAGAATTAATTATGCTTGTGTAGTCGTGAGTCATTTTTATGTAAGCCGTGCACTTTTGGTATCGCTTAGAGCAGTACCAGAAGACGGCGCTTTTGTTCCTAGCGTCTTGCCAAAAAGTGTACCCGTCCAATAGAAGCAAATAGCCTTTTCTTGATGGTATAAATTGGATTGCTGTAAAAAAAAATAACTATCAGCTTTGTTACCTTATATTTAAAGATTAAAACTAATCGACCTCAAATGGTTTATTGAATAATAATTTTTGCTTTTATTTAAAATGTCTTACCACCTTAACTGTAACAGAAGGCCAAGAAATTGTACAGGAAATATTAAGGAGGGATAGGATCAGCTATGGGAAAGTAATCACTTTTTTTTTTTTTTTTTTTTATATTGCCCGTCAAGATGACCTCACTCCACCTGATGGAAAGCGGTCGTGAGGTCCAGATATGAGGTTGACAAGCCCAGTCATTCAAACGAATCACTGGGCTGGCCATCCTCACCTTGAAGGCCTGCAGAAACTTTATAAGGATTTTTTTTTAAATTGGACAAACACAACAATGAAAATATATCAATAGGTTTAAGTCAGGATTTCCTGAGTAGGGATTTCCCTAGAGTAGTAATCTTTTCAGAACTTTGTTTTAGGTCATAAGCTAACCACCATATTTGTATGTTCGTAATCTGACACTCTCTTCCCAAATAACATGAATAAAGTTGAGTCAAACAGATTTTTGAAAACTTGAACTTCTTCAGAGGCGAGACCATATTCATTGCATTTATTTAAATAATTATGTCAGATACATAAATAGGCGGTCTTTAATGGGTTGAAAGCCACAAATGATGGCCACAGTCAATCACTTCATCAACATCCCAGTATAGTAACAAGTAAAGATAAGAGCTTGGTCGAGGCATTCCTAAATGAATTATACGGGGTGTCCCTGGAAGTGAGGATCAAATCAAAATCAAAATATAATTGAGCTAGAAAACCCAGGTCAATTTAAAAAGTTAAAATTATGCAACAAAAAATGTTAATAAAAAAA
This sequence comes from Udea olivalis, assembly GCA_947369235.1. Classification (NCBI taxonomy): domain Eukaryota; kingdom Metazoa; phylum Arthropoda; class Insecta; order Lepidoptera; family Crambidae; genus Udea; species Udea olivalis. Next base: position 4,231,066 of record OX376349.1, on the reverse strand, counting down.
ATGACTTCACCTTTTTGTTAAAATAAAAAAAATTGTTTGGGTTTTATTTTTTTTACAATAAGATTGATGGGACAAGTTCACAACCATCCTGCAGTTGTCAGAACGTAACATTAAGTGGACTTTCGTGCAAGAAAAGTGAAAGAGGTCATTTTAGACATAGTCCAAAAAACACGACTTGCTTGTTCAAATACTCACAACTTTATAAATTATTAAAATGATTATCTCTGTAATTTATACCTCAAAAGAATTAGTGATAAACAAGCAACTTTTTTAAGTACTTAGGCAACTTTCAGTGGCACATTTATTTTTCACGACATCAGCTTGAACTTGAAGTAATTTTTCTGATTGAGATTTTTTCTTGAAATATTTTAACATTTTATTAACATGGGTTTTCTAGTTAAATAAAATAACTTCTCAAAGTAAGAAAAATCACCTGCTAAAACCTTTAGGCAAAAAAATAAGTTGGTACCTTTGATATTATTTTTGAATGGACTTCTTTAGGTGATTTTCTGAAAAGAACTGAAATTGATTATAACTTTTTAACGGTTAGAAATCGGACCGATATTGATAGGGTTAAAAAGGTCAGAAATAATCCCAGCTATGCACCATTTTGTTTTGATGCTTACTTCCAGCGACACCCTGTATATTTGCTTTATGGGGTTGCTGGGATAGCTCCTAAATTTAAATTCTATCTTGTTACTTCAGTAAATATTAATTTTTTGTAATTACATATGTACATATTTCAAGAGTCTAATATTTGCAAAACATCCAGTGTCCAATAAAATGATAATGCACTGACAGTAGAAGCCGTCTTAATAACCATTAGTCTGTTTAATTACCAGCTAATATTACCTGTTATATGGTTAGCCTTAGTAACATGTCTAAAACATGTTTTTTCATAACTTTTATAAACCTGAAAAAAAGTCTTAAACCAAATGTGTAAAAAAAAATAATGGTATCTGACCCTATGCGGGCCCTGATCTTATCTCAACACACAACCAGATAAAACACAAATACCTAATTATCTAAAAGCCAGCAGTGACTGAATAGTACTTTTTTTTAAGTAGCTGTAAAGGAATAAAAAAGTGTTATATAATTTGATTAGGTACAATAATAAGTGATAATATTAACTAAAAATAATAAGGGTGCATTTCCACCAGAGGTGTGTGAGGATGCGTTGCAAGTAATGTGTTTGTTAAGAACCGATAGAATTACGAAAGGGGAATGAAACAATTCTATTGGTTCTTAACACACACATTCTTCGCAACACATCCTCGCACATGTCTGGTGTAAACAACAAACAAAATAATGTTTTACTAATGTTCTGCCAAAACCTGACAAACCATGAACCAAGAGATTTTTATCTGTATCTATTGATACAGATCATATTATCACCTTAATGCTGACAAGTGCCTAACTACACTCTATCAATAATTATTAACACGAAACAAGATAGCATTAATGTACAAAATTTTAAAAAGCATTAACTTTCTACAAGTAAAAAATCACTTACCTTCATTAGTTTTAGTTACTACCCAATAAATCATATAAGACAGTAAACTGAAAAAAATAACATTATAGCTCCTATGTAAAAACTTGCATATTTACAATAAAAACAGTGCAAGATATTGCATTTCAGTAATGTTAAGTTTAAAAAATTCAAATAGCTATTTCAAACACCTGAAAACATGAAAATATCCAGTAATACTATGTTAGCAACAATTTAACAACTGTCAAAACAATTTGTTTATACGCAGAACAACGTGTTCTGTGGATCCTGAAACCACATCACATTACAGTTCATACCAAATGGCTTTGGTTTAGACCAGCATGTACCTAAAATACTGCAAAATAGCTTCATGATAATGTAAATAAACAATCAAGGTTGGTGCAGATTTGAGATCTTAAATCACTTACCGGGGCGCCGAATCTCTGCAGCTAGCTGTATACACAAGTTCACAACACTGCACAACACACAAAACAAAACACATCCTTATTGATATTAGATTTGGCACCGAAACATAGAAAATAACAATTCACAACACATTTTTAGGTTATGTCACAATCACAACAAAGAACGGCACCCGTATTGCTCACATAGCAAATATTCACGGATTTTTACGCGGCACTAAAACATTATCCACAGTTATTTTGATCTAATTCTCCGGAGAATTAGTTAAATAAAATTTCGATATTATTTTAGCCAAGACTTGACATTAGCCGTGTGTTTATAACTAACGTTAGAAAGGGCTTTCTGTCAATTACATCTTAAGAATTTTAGAGCATCTGTGCCCGTCCATTTAAGGGGAATAAACACTCATGTGTAGTTTATGGAACTCCCTAATTAAAACGACATAACGATCACCACACCGCCTTCGCCCGCGAAGACTGCTTTTATCGTCGAAATAACGCCTAAATCAAAAAAATATAATACTTTTCCTTTTTATAAAATTAGTACATACCTTTTTCAATACACAATAAAGACTTACTTACTTACTTTTGTTATTTCAATTGGTTCATTTGTATTGCGCGAGTATTAAGAATATACTCGCGCAAACTGATATAGAAGAGCGTAGTCTCCTAACTAGCAAAATAATTGCTTAAAAGGGGAGTCCAACTACTGATATGTATTATTTGTAAGCAAATGAAATAAAATATTTTGTATTTTAAGATAAGATTAAGATTAAGTATTTTTGTATTTTTTTTTTGTACTATGATGGATGTGATGTGTTAATAAAAGGCAAGTTTACTATTACCGTCATGAAATCCGGAACACTTCCACATTTAGCCACATTTAGCCAAACAATGTTTTCAGCTATACAATAAAAAAAAGGTTCCCTAGAAACAATCACCATTATAATTTATGGGGTACATACATAATCTTGCTTACCTACTCACCAAAGGAGATAGATCCTTTGTTTGTGGTATAGCCACTAGAGTGCTTCATGTCGCTTCGCATACTGAACAGGCTAAAATAACTGAATCACTGTCATCACCGTCAGAATCGCCAGTAACTAACTTATTTTAGACGTATTTATCGTTACAATTGTGATCAATAATTGGTGTCATTGGAGCCGATAAGCAGACAATTGGTGCCATCACATTTGTGTTGAAAAAAATCATTCAATGGTGACCGGTCATCCTGACGTCAGGTTGGCCGGTCACCTAGCCGTAGTGACTAATGTACGTGGGATCACAATTTTTCTTCGAGCAGCCATTGGTGCCCATTTGTTGCCGTAGAACTTTGAAAACACCGCTCCTGTAGCTATCATAGAAATAATAAAAAACATCGATCAAGTTTATTAGCACTTGACAGAATTTAACGAGCATGTTTACACTCGAAATTGCTATGACAATTTGCTCAGGCACTACAAAGAGAGAGAGATATTTATTTTTTTACTTTGAAAATTGTTGATTGAGTCAGATAAGCGTGTGATAATATATCACATTCACCCTCATTCTGCAGTTAGCATAACTTGCAGTTTGATAGCATTGTTCGATGACACAATTGGCGTAGTGCGCTGTAGCATGGTTTCTCGTCTAGATCTCCGTAGTGTCCCGGGTTCGATTGGCGTTCAGGTCGGATCTCGGTATGCTGGGAGACGCCCCTGGCTTATTTCCTTGTGTGGAACCTTGTAACATAGGGATATTAATTCCTACTTCGAGACCATTACAAGAGGTGTGTTGTTTGGCGCATATTTATTTCTTTATTCATTGTTGATGTTAGCGACACGGTAATCTATCGTTTCATAATTTCATTTTGCATTATTTCATTTTACAAACTTATTACCAGTCATAATATTCATTTGCCCTATTTTCATTTATTCTAAACTACGCATGCCATAACTATTCATTTTTTATAGTTTTATTTCCTATAATTTCAAATAATGTGTGTCATAATCAATAGTTTGATAAATATTGTAAACACAATAATGTTAAGATTATTGGATTAACTTAACTTAATGCACGATTTAATGCGCGTCGTACAATTGAAAAGTTTTAACTTCAATAAAATTCAAAAACTCTTTATTCAGGTAGACCATTTTTGTTACAGTTAATTTGAATCGTCAGTAAATATTTTAACTTTAACACAGTAACACAGTATAAACATACATAATATGAATATCATCTCTATATTAAATATAATACATACACATATGTGACTCTACCAACGGCGTTGGAGTGCTGATTCCACTCAGAAGACCCAGTAAGAAACTCATAGTTACTCTTTTAAAAAAGAGGTCGTTTAACGCAGGTTAGTCACTTACAATTTTGCCTTTTTAACCAGAGTAATACAATTTGAAGATAAATAATAGATATGGAGTTTTCATTACGATACCAAAATTTTCGTTCCCGAAAGTGGCACCTGTTTAGAAGATGACGTAATAGGTAGGGAAATTCTTCGCATTATAAAAAAAAAACAAAACATTTTTCAATATAGTTTATTTACATTTAACTAAAGAATGTAGGTGCCATTTTGTTCGATTTACTTCTTGCCATCTTGTAGGTAGGGACATGATCCTATTGCTATAGGAATTTTGAGGCTTCTGATCATAATACCGCGACAAGTGGTTTGGGCAGTCCTCTCGTGATGTTAACCTGACAGTGCCTAAAGAATTCTGAAGAGACCGAAACAGGTGGAAGTCGGAAGGTGCAAGGTCAAGACTATACGGCGGATGCATTAACACCTCCCGGCCAAACTAGAACTAATAACTCAAAATCGACTAACTATCGCTTTAAAATAATTCCTAATTTGCAGCAATTCCTAATTAAGCATTGGTGTTTCGTGATCATGTCATCATAATTGATATAAGTATATGGTAAACAATAATAATGTAAACTAACGACTACTAAAAATAAAATAAATTTATGGCAAAAATGAATAGTTATGGCATGCGTAGTTTAGAATAAATGTTAATAAGGCAAATTAATATTGACTGGAGATAAGTTTGTAAAATGCAATTACACCAAAGAAAATTATGGAAGACGATATATTACCGTGTCGCTGACATTAATAATGCTATCAAACTGCACGTTATACTAACTGCAGTATGACGGTGTATGTGATATGATATAATTCACACGCTTATCTCAATCAACGATTTTCAAAGTAAAAAAATATACTTATCTCTCTTTGTAGTGCCTGAACATATTGTCATAGTAATTTCAAGTGTAAACATGCTCGTTAAATTCAGCCAGGTGCTAATAAATTTAATCGATGTTTTTTATTATTGCTATGATAGCTACAGGAGCGGAGTTTCAAAAGTTCTACGGGAAATGAGCACCAATGGCTGGTCGATGAAAAGTCAGTGATTTTACGCACATTAGTCACTACGGCTAGGTACCGGCCATGGACAAATGCATCACTCAAAGTCATTCGTTCGTTATAATAAATCAAAGAATTTTTAAATGACAGTGACAATATGCTTGGTGAAAACTGGCTGCCGCCTATCATGGATGATGGTGTAACCTATGTGTTCGTAAATTCCGTAAAAATGCTAAAATTATGTATTTGTAAAGGAGTTGTATATAAAAATAATCTTCAGTATTTCGAAAAAGATTTTCATGACATCATTATTTTTCTGAAATGTGGACAAATTGGTGAATCATTTTTTTGCTGTTAATCTGATTTTTTAATTATATTTATTTACTTGGTGGTTTCTGATAATTAATACCATGTTTCTTACTAAGCATTAAAGATAGGAAACGTATTTTTCCATAGCTGAACATATTTTTGTTCTATTTTCGAACATTTATTTTTAGACATTTATTTAATTTATGACATGACAGAGCTGACATCGCGAAATTGATTTGCAAACCTCAAAATTTTTTGTTTTTTTTTTTCAAGTCAAATCTATGTTTAAAATTATCTTAATAATAAGGTAAACTAATATTAAGATGAAATAAAATTGTACAATATATTTTTTTTCATTCATTAAGTCAGAAATTTTTCGCACTAATGAAGTTTGATATTTTTTGTAAATATATTACTAAGTATGCTAAGCAAATTGTATTCAAAATCTAAAAAAAATTTATTGTAGAGTACAGCACGATGACATATGTTTTTTATATTGGAATCCACCATAATATTAGTTTACCTTTTTATTAAGATAATTTTAAAAATATGTTTGACTTGAAAAAAAACCATAAAAAAATTGCGAAGTTTGCAAATGAATTTCGCAATGTCAGCGGAAATTAATGAATAAATTGAATAAATGTCGAAAAATAACTGTTCAAAAATATAACAAAATATGTTCAGCTATAGAAAGATACGTTTTCTATCAGTAAAATTTGGTAAGAAACATGATATCAATTATCAGGAATCACCAAGTAAATAAATAGAATAAAAAAAGTCACATTATCAGCAAAAAAAAAATATGATTTACCAATTTGTCCACATTTCAGACAAATACTTGGTGATCTTATAAATTTCTGTTTCGAAATATGGGTATTAAAATATAGCCAACTGAAGATATTTTGATATACAACACCTTTTAATTCTAGCATTTTTAAGGAATTAACGAACACATATTACATTATTATCCATGCTAAGCAGCAGCCAGTTTACACCAAGCATATTCTGTCACTGCCATTTAAAAATTCTTTGATTTATTTTAACGAACGCATGACTTTGAGTGATGCATTTGTCCATAGTCTATGTATTTTTTTTTTAAACGGAAAGAAACAGCCCAGTGATTCAGTTATTTGAGCCTGTTGTGTATGCGAAGCGACCCACTTGCCGCCGTGCAACCGTGGTTGCATAAAAGCACTTTGGACGTCTGTTTTCATGCAACCGTGGTTGCAGAAAGCACTTTAGTGGTTAAGCATATTGTATTTAAAATCAAATAGAGCATCTATTCCTCAGTTAGAAACAGTCATTTGTTTAGCTTAACGCCACACGTGTGACTCATAAATCGTGTTTACATCTCAAGCGGCGAGTGGTCCCTAATGGTGTCAAATTTCATGCGCGGCGTAAGCAAAAAACGGTGATCCAACCCGTCGCGCTAAGCACGTGAGTGAATAGCTACTATTTTTAACCTATTTAATCTTCATATAAGAGTCCTTTCGTGATATTTCGTCGCGCGAGAATAGGTATTTCACGAGCTGCCGGAGCAGTGAGCATCACGTGATCACGCGTTTCGTGAGCCATACTGCGGACAGCAGTTGAGTCGGCGTATAACGATGTTGATCCTTTCTGTAATATTTTTGACACACTTACATTATATATTTTTAATTACTTATTATTTTTCGCCTTATTCATGATTTGATGGTCTAAACCACTCAACGCAAAACTAAACCAAAGATGAAAGTCTGATAGGTAAGCCTATCCTTCACCGGTAGGGAGGTGCCATAAAGAGTGGGGTGGGAGAGGAACGGCGACGCTTTGGCTGTAAATGCACACACTTGTGTTTTCTTGGCATGTAACTCGACAAGATTGCATGCACCCTATTCTGAAATGCGGTCCAACACTCCGTCAAGCTCAACAACATCGCCACTTCTCCTCGATGCCGGTCTGCTTTGCCCCAGGGCGCTAGAAATAGTGCTCATGGACCGTGCTATTATCCGCATAGCACTGAATATTCCCAAGTTATAACATGTCATTGATATGCAGAAGAAACAACGTCGGCGACAAGACGGAGCCCTGCGGCACTCAGGCGTTTACCTAGAGAAAACGTACTGGCAGTCATGAATCAGAGAGTGATCATCTATGCCGCTTGCGGCCAGCGGCACCACCGCTTCTACGGGTCTCCGCGGTCAGCGGGCCGATGAACACCAGACACACGATACCACCGCTAAGGCTTCCACTGGAACAACAATTGCCGCGACCACAGTCCCCCTGGCACCAGTTAGTGCAGTGCTGATCCCGGAACGCATTCTGACAGAGATAGGTCAGAGTCACTTGGCGAGTTTCACGCAGCTGCATGGTGGTAACATCAACCGGCTGACATACTATATCTCCCACCTAAAGAGCAGATGGTCTGCTGAAGGGGTCCCTTAGTCGCCTCTTACGACACCCACGGGAAGGAGATGGGGCGGTGAAAATTATTATTTTAAAGTGCCGCCACCTGCACGGCACAAAAACGCTAAAAACCTGAAAAAAATTACGTCTCAATTCCACATTGAACTGCTTCTAAAATTTGGCTGTATTTATTGATATTAAAAAAACTTGATGTCTCATTACCATTTGCTACACCCTAACCAATAAAAACTAAAGGTACCTAACCCATATTGTTTTTGCATACCTTTTGAATCCTACAAATATTTTTTTGCGCTTCACAACGCCAAATAAGCGGTTTTTTTTTCAGGGCCCATTGTCAAGTCATTTTACACTTCTGTCCAGTTTTATTTTTCTTTCAAAAGAACTTATTTCATATATCTGAACTTCAGATTAATAACGAAAATCTGTATGTTACAAATACTCTATATACAGTATCCATCAATGTAAAATAATAAGCAACCCATTAATATATTTAAAAAATCATCCGAGCGTTCAAATCGTCTTGATCGCTCTATACCGTTCGCTCGGTTCGACGTCCGATCGTCGATCGTCGCCGCGCTGATACACAATATGGTACTTCGACCGTAGATAGCCGGGAAGCCTAAATATTTATGGCATCAGCGGATGGTCGGATTCGGTTTCTGTGTTATTAATTATTATTCTATGTTTATTACCTATATTCACCCATTTAACCTCATCCTTTTAGAATATTTTGATATTTTCACATAATAGCATTTTACTTCACACAATCACGATTATCTCTGCCATTCATTTGACTAAATTCGTATTATTAATCTATATCAAATTATGAACATTTTCTACATGTGACATCAAACTATGTTTAAACATACTGTAGTCAATAGCATTCTTTGAGTACTTTGAAGGTGCCTGCCAGCTCTGAAGATTGAAGTTTGTTTGAATAGCTGTACAGAATAAGATGTTAAATTTCACACTACAATCAAATTGCATTTTGGAACAGTGGACTTCGACTTACTTTTAAGGTCCAGTATATTTTAAAATGTACGGTTCAAATCCCACTCACATACGACTATTTGCTCGAGTATTTTTTTTATTTTTTCTTATTTATTAAACACTGTTTTAATTATATTATTCTTACAATTTTTTTTAAAATTTTGATTTAAAGAGTTTTCTTCGCATTTTAACTTAGAAAAAGGGTATATTATACAGCCAATCAGTATTTTTTTTATTGATTCATCAATATTATGGAAAACTTTAGCAAAAACTTCGTCTGGCTCCTATGATTTTCTAGAAATGGATAGTGCACGTCATACAATATCAGATGTGCTAAAAAATTTTCAGAATATATTTCATGGTCAGTATATTTTAGTCAGTCCTGTTGATTACCTCTTTTCCTCTCTTCTCCTCTGAGGGGCAGAAGCTAGTTTACAAGTTGGCACGTTCGAGAGTCAAAGCGGCCCAGGATATTTCCATGTACCGCTGTGTAAATGACACTCTTGGTAACCTGCTATGCAAGGACCGCGCGGTGAAGGAGAGATGGCGCTCTTACTTCCACGAGCTGTTCAACAAGCACCACAAAGAGGTGCAGCCACCTGAACTCCCTCCAAATCAGGGACTAGTGCCCCCGGTAACGCCTGATGAAGTCCAGTCGGCTCTTCGCCGCATGAAGAACCGGAAAGCTGTCGGACCCGATGGAGTCCCAATCGAAGCGTGGAAATCGATGGGCTCTCGTGGTGTGGGCAAACTTACCTACCTTTTCAACTGCATTCTCCTCACCGGGAAGATACCTGACCAATGGAGACTGAGCATTATCACGCCAGTCTTCAAGGGCAAGGGCTCGGTGCAGGAATGCAGCAATTATCGCGGCATAAAGGTTATGTCCCACACCATGAACTCCTCGAGCGCATTGTAGACTCTCGGGTTCGACGGATGTGTACAATCTCGGAGTGTCAGTGTGTGTTTCGACCGGGTTGTGGGACCATGGACCCCGTATTTGCCTTGAGAACGCTCATGGAGGGATTCAGACTGAAGAATACACCTCTGCATCTCCTTTTCTTAGATATGCAGAAGGCCTTCGACTGTGTCCCTCGTGAGATGATCGGCAGGACGCTGCGGTCCAGGGCCGTTACCGAAGTCTTTATTGACATTATCTGGGACATGTACCACGATTCCAGTTCCATAGTTAGGACTGCGGTTGGTGACACGCTTCCTTTCCCTATCACCGTTGGAGTACATCAAGGCTCCGTGCATAGCCCGTTTCTTCAGCGTAATATTAGACGTTCTGTCAAACAGCATCCTAGACCACCATGAGTAACCACCCTGGTTGCTTATGTATGCTGATGATATAGCGCTAGCAGATTCGGACAGGGGACGGCTGGTACAAAGGGTGAATAAGTGGAAAAATTCACTTGAAAACGGCGGTCTGAAACTTAATGTGGCGAAGACGGAGTACATGGCCTGCAACACCACAGATACCCAGTCCGTCCGCATAGGCGTTGACGTGGTCGAGCGCACGGACCGTGTCAAATACCTGGGATCTGAGTTAAGCGCGTCCGCGGACATCGACTGCGACGTCAGAACCCGAATTTCCGCGGCTTGGGCCAAATGGCGTGAGGTGAATTTGCCTTTAGTCAATACCCATCCATTGTGACTTGATTTAAATGATGGAGGCCTTTGAACGGAAGTGGGACGGTATATAGGCTAATTTTGCCTTTAGTGAATGTGGACAATGACGTCAAAAACTGTAATTTTAAACCATTAATTTTATGCACAAACAAAAGGCCCCATAAGTATCTTTAACCTGTTACTGAATTAAGCTTTTCCTAGCACCTGAACCTACCTGGCCTCTGACTAATGAATCTAATTTCGCCGGATTGGCATTAGATTACTGTCACCAAAAACATTTTTGAACCTTAACGCTTTGAAGTAAGGTTTATAAATTTCTTTTTGACAAAGTAAAGTAAAGTAAAAAGTAAAAAATCATTTATTCACTTAAGCATTTCCAAAGAAGCACTTATGAAATGTCAAAATTCACAAAAAATATATATAAACGATTATAGACGTAAATAAAATAATACAATAATATTACATATTCTAAATAAACATAATGCGAATCTACCACCGGTTCGGAAGTTGCTTCTTATCGAGAAGACTCCGGCAAGAAACTCGATAGTTACTCTTTTTAACTTTGTTTTGTTTTACAACAAATAAATTCAGAGTACAGTCAAAAGAACAATAAAGATACATTATTTGAGCAGAGGAGTAGATTATTCTCACTATGACCACAAATTCTTGTCGTTCAAGTAATCCTCCACGTTATAATAACCTTGTTTTATCAACTTTGTTTTAATTGTAGACTTGAACTTGTGAAGAGGTAGATCAACAAGACTTTGAGGTATTTTGTTAAAGTACTTTACAGATTGACCCACAAAAGAATTTCCTACCTTATGTAGCCTAAGACTTGAAGTAATAAGTTTTTATTTCTAGTATTGTGTGTATGAGTATCACAGTTTTTTTAACATATGCAAGTTTTTGCGCACATACATTATGTTATCGAAAATATACTGAGCGTGCACAGTTAAAATATCAATCTTCTTAAATACTTCTCTGAGCGAGTCGCGTGGCCTAAGGTTGTTTATCGACCGAATAGCTCTTTTTTGTAGTACAATAATGGTGTTAAGGTCTGCAGCTGAGCCCCACAACAGTAGACCATACGACATAACGCTATGAAAGTAACTAAAATACACTAGTCTTGCTGTTTTAATATCAGTCAGGAGTCTAATTTTTCGGACAGCACAAGCGGCCGAACTAAGTCTCCCTGCCAGAGCCGTTATATGTGGACCCCACTGTAACTTAGAATCTAGAGTAATTCCTGAAAATACCGTAGAGTTCGTAATTTCTAATGTCTCATCATTCATATTGATAATGGTATCAACCTGTTTAACATTAGGCATAGTGAATTTAATACACTTCGTTTTCTTTGCATTAAGTAATTAATTGTTGCTTGTGAACCAACATAGTACTTTTGAAAGAGTATTATTTACATCGTCAAATGCTTGCTTACCTCTGTTGATTTTAAAAATCAACGAGGTATCATCAGCAAATAATACTATTTCACAAATGTCTTTGACAAAGTAAGGAAGGGCATTTATATAAATAAGAAAAAGCAGTGGGCCCAATATCGATCCCTGGGGCACTCCCATGCTAATGGTGGCACCGGAAGAGGTGGTTCCGTTTATACTCACTTTTTGTGTTCTGTCTGTGAGATACGATTGTATTAGACGAAATATCCGAAACACCGTAATGTCTCAGCTTAATCAGTAGGATTTCATAATCCACACAATCAAACGCTTTCGAAAGATCACAAAATATTCCTATTGCATCCAGCTTGCCTTCCCAAGCATCAAATATGTGTTTGATAAGTGCTACACCTGCATAAGTAGTGCTTCTATGTTTAGTAAAACCAAATTGTTTCTCATGTAGTAATTTATTTAAAGTAAAGTGTGAAAGCAGCTGATTTAACATAACTTTTTCAAAGATTTTACTAAGAGCTGGTAGTATAGAAATGGGTCTATAATTAGATGGGTCACTTTTGCTACCAGATTTAAAAAGCGGGATGACTTTACTAAATTTCATTAAGTTGGGAAACTGACCTTCGTCAATGCAGTTATTAAAAAGTACTGCTAAGTGGGGTGAGATGATATTTATGATTGATTTAAGTAGACTTATCGAAATACCCCACAGATCTTCGGTGTTTTTCATATTAAGTTCCTTAAACACCTTGATTATGTCATGAGAATTTAATACAAATAAATAAATAAATAACGTTCATAGCGTTTTGTCTCCGCGCGGCCGCGGAGTCCACGCAGCCGCGGAGCGACCAGAGAGAGGTGTTTTGATTTTTTTTTTCTAAATTCTTGCGAAACCCCGACAGAGGTAACACGGAACCCTAGGGTTCCGCGGAACACACTTAGAGTGTCACTGTCAAAACGATGCCTCTCAATGATTTTTGGTGGAGATATTCTTCTCCCGTTCCCAACTACATATTTGTGCGAAACAGGATTCTCTACCTACGCAGCCACGAAAACAAAATATCGCAATAGACTGGACGCTGAAGCTGATATGAGACTCCAACTTTCTTCTATCAAACGTGATATCAACCAATTGATGAAAAATAAAAAACAGTTTCATACCTTCCACTAGTTAGATTTTTTCTTTTTTAATGTTTTCTATTATTGTCCTTGCCAAGTGGTGAAGTAAATAATAATTAGCAACTGTTACATTGTACTTTTATTATGCTGATTAATAAAGAATAAACTTATAAAAACAATTGTTTTACTGTAGGGTTCAATCAAGTATTTTGCTTCCCAAAAGGGTTCCGTCATTAAAAAAGTTTGAGAACCTCTGCGCTAGGCAATGATCTAGTTTCGGGATAAATATCAATATGACGTCAATTGAAAATAAAAATTGAGCACAGTCAGTCACTAAAGATACAAAGACGAATATTTCTTTATGAAGATGATGTGCTCTTTTTCACATTTTACCCACTAATACATAATTCGTTTAAAAAATTACATTAAAGCCTGGTTTCGGATTTTTTTATGATCGAGTAAAGTACATCCTATCATGTAACAAATTAGCACAGGTTCTAGACAATATCCTTAAGCGTATCATATATTTTTTTCAAGACCTTTATTAAAAATAAACACCTAAACCATTGAATCTAAAAAAAGGGTTTCCGAGCAATCTGCAATAACGCCGTCTCCTAGGACGGCGTTATTGCAGATTACTCATTAAAAAAGCTAATCTAATGAGATTTGAGTATTTAATATGGATACAAAAATAAACGCTTTGGTATATACGCTGTGTATTTATTTTAGATGCAGGATGCAGGCTAAATGTATCAAACGACATGCCTGTGAAATTATGATTGTACGCGTAGAATAATACTGGGACATGAAAGTAGCTAATATTTTATCACGTGACACGTCACACGATATTATTAGTTATAATCTACGACGCTCGAACATAACCTAAAATCTTGTTTATTTTCATTTCTTAGCCCGTTTTGTTATTTTTAGTTTAGCTAATGTTTTCGTGTGTTCATAGTGATCATAAAGTCAACTAATATATTATGATAATTTGATGTCATTGATGTTTCAATAGAAGTAGGTAGTGAAAGTAGTGCGACTGATCTAATTTTGTTGTTTTGCGTGCATTAATTTGGTGTGAGCTCATAAAACACAATAATATCTGTTTTTATTGAACTTTAAAAAGTGATATTCATAGAAACAGGATATTTCTCTTTGACACCTGACCCCAAGATCACCAATGAAAGAGATATAAACCTCGAAAATAGGTGCAAAAAAAATTGTGAAGAAGAGAAGATTCAACACCAGTATTTGAGGTAAGAATATTAGGTACTGATTAGGTTATTATTGAGTTATATCAGTTATCAAAATCTGCTCCTTCCAGGGTATGCTCCATAACATATTTTAAAAGTGTTAAAATTTGTGGTGTAGACATGGTATGTGTGAAGTCTTAAAGATATCATACCCATGCAAACAAATTTATCACCACTAACGTACAAAAGCAGCCGCTGGCAAGTGTAATAATGCTATTTTTTAAAGACAGACGGATGATGACAGATGTGTAACAGAATTACAACCAAGTCTTCAATTACATCTTTAGAACACATTCTAATTACTACACATCCAAGTGAATTTTGATTTATGCACGAGGAAGGAAAAGACAGAATTAATAAATTGTATTTTATTTGATTTACAAGGTTTAGGTTTACTCCCTTCCTAATAAATTAATCAGACTTACTTTTTTAGCTGTTTTCATTTTTTATACATAAGAGGTAGTACCTTCAATTATTATACAAAGGAAAACTGTTTTGTTCCCTTGTTTAGTTGTGATTCTTAAAGTCTTACATTAAACTTACTGTTAAAACTTTTTTTATTAATTTTATTAGAAAATAATGTTGATTGGCCTGTTTGCGCGATTGTAGCAATTCTGTTCACAAGAAGTTAAGGGGGCAATCTCCACCAATGGCAAACACTCAAATGGTAAACTTTATTTATTTATTTATTATTTCATACACAAAGAGACAAAATAAGTACATAGAAAACAAAATGGAGTACAAAAGTACAGTTTAGCTTAACTCTAGAAAGAGATTTCTTTCAGCAGACCAGGGTGACAGGAAAACTCATTTAAAATTGTTATTAACTTTGTATTTGTTGTGTGTCTAGGTGTTATTATTTCAATCAATTAATCAAATAATTTTAATTGCAAAGTTATAAGTTTAAATATTACAGGTGTTGTTAGTAATATTGGTTTAAGTTTCATTATAACAAGCCATTCAGGTGTACAATATATTTTTTTAATAAACTTAAATACTAAATTAACTTAAATCCTTTTCTTATTTATTCAACAAATAGCCCACAATAACAGGTATCATTATATATTTATTTATGTAGGAATGTCATTTGGAATATTTTAGTATGTTTATCAGTCTCTGACTCCCATAGTACGAGCTCTGCATAGTTAAGGGTCCGAAGATGTTGTTGTAATTTGTCCCAGATATTTATTTATTTAATGACATATGGGTCAATACATAAATAAATCAACTCTCCGCTGATACCAGAACTACTAAGCTAATTTTTTATAGCTAAATATTAATAAAGAAGTTATTGTTTCAGGTAAGTCTAGTAAATGTGGAATATCTTCACCGTGCAGCAAGGAATTGGTAAGTCACTAAATGTTCATTTATGCTTTAGTTCCACAATTCATGTTTTTAAGGATAAAGTTGAATATCATATTGTGTTTATAAGAAATTTATTTTGTATTCCTTTTTTTGCGATTATCAAGGATTATCTTGGTATAAAAAGCAACTGCAAGTTGCAAATAGCTTAAATACAGACAGGGTGATAGAATAAATCAACCCTACAAAAAGGGGTTACAGTCAGAGATCATTTGCAACTAATTGAACTTTAGTATGACTTTAAAATGAGTGTTTACCAATTGCATTTATTTTTTATTTGTGATTTTTGGGTGAAAAGGGCTAATTTGGACTCATTACACATGAGTTATTATTCTTAGTTTATTTTATAACATAATTGATTTGTTTATTTTATGACTTGATTTATTTCTTCTATGTTGTGACGGCACCACAGCAATGAGATGTAAAATTTTGTTTTACTATAGAGTATTGCGTAATAATAATATTAGGCTGGATGAATACAGGACTCTAGTGGGTTATATCAGTGTAATAAAAGTAAGTAC
This sequence comes from Udea olivalis, assembly GCA_947369235.1. Lineage (NCBI taxonomy): Eukaryota > Metazoa > Arthropoda > Insecta > Lepidoptera > Crambidae > Udea > Udea olivalis. The sequence continues at coordinate 4,214,802 of OX376349.1, read as the reverse complement.
ATTGCTCCCATAATAGATAGATATATGTGTAAATCACCACAAAAATAATGATTTAAACCTGTCGCTGTGTCCGTGACGTAATAACTGAACTGAATACCTAACTGTAGCTTGTCACCCGTCATCCGTTGTGCCTTTTGTGTGTAATTAATTGCTTTTTGTATAGTTTTTTTAGTTTTTATAGTTTTTAATGGTTCCTTTTGCCTAATATGCAAGCTTAGCTTAGTTTACTGATATGAGTTAGGTACTATTATGTAATATGAGCTACTTTTATGTATCTAATATGTGAAGAATCTATTTAATGACTACCTATCTCGAAATTGTCCTACGAGAACTGCTGCTGACAAACTGCAATTGTAGTTTGGCAGGTTTTATGTAATTAGATTTTATGTAATTATATGGTTGGGGTTGTAACTATTACATTGCAGTTTTAAACATGTTCTATGTATTTCTTTGACCAAAATAAATAAATATATTAACTAAAGTATGTTTGTTTTATTTAGCTAGAAATTATATATCAGGATATGAACCTCATGAAAATATATTTACAAATAATAAAACCACACTATCTTCCAATGTGTGTAATTGAAGCAAAGGCTTAAACACTTTTAATCACCTCTTTGCAAAACTTACATATAAAAAAGGTACAGAAATAGGAATATGTTCGGTAAGTAATTATGTAGTTAGGTCGCTGTGATTTCAGTAGGTATTTGAAGTTGAAGTGAAAAAAAAAGACAAAGTTGGCGACATTTTACAAATTCATATCTTTTACAGCGCGATATGTCAGAAGTGCTCGTGGCGCGAACCTTTTATTGTTCAGCGGATACGTCTACAGAGTCCAATGCAAGCCTTCAAAAGAAGGATATAAAACATGGTACTGCGTTATGTACGGCAGGTGTCAGTGCCCATCAGTGCTCACTACGGATAATAAAGAGCACATCGTCCAAATAAAAGGCATGCACAATCATCCACCCCCTCAAATAACGCAAACCGAGTTTGGGATAATCCACAGTCATCTTAAGAAGAAATTTAAAGTAAAAAAGCACAAAAAAGAGAAAGACGATATCTTAATTGCAAAAGAAGGAACAATGATTGACCTTGAAATTTTACCTTAAAATTTCAAATTGATTAATTATTATAAATAAATACTTATTTATGAGTAGATAAATAAATTCAAATTCTAGATTACACAGTAGACAATTTTCGAATGTTTTTGAATTAGGTTTAATGTTCAAGATGTGTAATGCGCTTTAAAATTAATAATCTATAAAAGTGTCTTAGACCACACTTTTATAGTTTGTGCTGAAGGGTTTTTTATGAACTAGCTAGCTTACTGTTTCAAAATAAATTGTTCCTGTGTATTTTATGAACTGTCTAAAAAAAACAATGACATGTTTTAAATCGGTCTAACTTTTCTCGCAAATTCGATTTTAGAAGAGGGCGTATTTTGTAACAGTAAGCTATCTAAATGATAATCTCATATCTTGTAACATTGTGTTTAAATAAAATATCGTTGATATTGGTGACACGATGGGCGTACTGGACTGTAGCACTGTTTCTCGCACACACGCGTATAACACGAGGATATTTATCCTCACTTCGAGACCATGACAAGTGGTGTGTTGTCTGAAACACCTTGTTAAACAAAACAACTTATATGCATTTGTTTTATAGCCATCAATATTATGTTATTATCTGATATATTTTCACACTTTAATTTATTTCTTTCAAAACATTAATGTTGCATTACTGATTAAGTATATGAAGGTCTTCAAAGGCTGATATCTTGGTGATTTTAATTTAAATCATGATAATTTATTATCCTGCGTTTGTTTAAATAGTGGCTTATTTTAATATTAATAATTATACTAACCCTTTACTTTTAAAATATTTTCGCACTGCAAGAGATCTCTTGATATCTCCAGCGTAAAGGGTCTGAAGTCATGATGCATCACAGCTATCACACTCTTCCATGAATAGTAATTCCTATCCGACACGTAATTCTTAGCGATACGTTTAAATCATGAAGTAGTTGATTAACCATTGATTTTAGTTTTCCTTTCGTTGTATTGGTTGTATTGTATGGACTTAAATTATAATTATTTTAAAACAATCCTTAGCCTTTGATTTATAACCTCGAATGCGTGAGATATGTTAATGAAAATAAACTACTAATGACCACTTGTTATTTTGGTTGATACACTGCTTGTTAACCAAAGGCTGAGTTTTCTCACAAAGGCGTACACTAAAACTAGTTCGGGTCGTGGTACGCACAAGTGTTTGTATCGATAAATAGTACCCGCGCGATTGTGCGCGTTTCATCCTAGTTTTCGATACAGACACGCGTGCGGACGACCGCGCGAGTTTTAGCGTAAGCCCTAAGAGCCACCCCACACTAGCGTCATTTGACCGTCAGCGTCAAGCCGGCGAAACACTAGTGTAATTTGGACGTTGCGTCGTCTCGGCGCCCGCGCACCGTCCGCGCGGCGCGGTCTGCGTTGGCGCTGGACGTCCGCTGCGCGCCGAGCGTCGCGTCGTGCATCGCAGACGGCCTAAACAGTCAGTGAGAAAATGGATTCCGACGAAGAAACACTACTGATAGCATTGCTGCTTAAACGAAAATTATGCAAACGAAAAAGAAAATATAACCGTCATCAAAGGGCATCTTTAAAGTTTTTGTACATAATATTTTTATATAATATTTTTTCTCACCGAACAATGCAGTTGTAAATATATTGTAAAGCTACAGTAAGGATACCAATTTCCTAAAAAGCTCTAAAAGTACGAAGCTTATAGAATGTTCAAGACATGTAATCCCAGTAAAACATCAAAATCTAGAATGAGGTTTTATGACTTTGGGCACTCGCCAACCGCTCGCTCTTCCGATGGATTTTTATTGATAGGTGAATAAACTTTGTCATGTCTGAAAGGGATTTTCAAATAATAAGTATTCATTTTATGGAATTTAAAAAAAAGCTTAGAGACCTCAGCGAGCTTGGAGAGGGCTATGCTCGGTGTTTCTCTACGTGATCGAATCAGAAATGAGGAAATCCGTAGAAGAAGGAAAGTAACCGACGTAGCCCTGCGGGTAAGTAAGCTGAACTGGCAGTAGGCAGGGCACATAGCGCGCAGAACTGATGGCCGGTGGGGCGAGAAAGTTCTAGAATGGAGACAGTTTCACGGCAGGCGCAGCGTGGGACGTCCACCTGCAAGGTGGACGGACGACCTGATAAAAGTGGCGGGATTCCGGTAGATGCAGGCCGCCTGCAATCGGTCGCTTTGGAAATCGGTGGGGGAGGCCTATGTTCAGCAGTGGACGTCTTGTGGCTGCGAATGATGATGATGATAAACTATTCATGTTATGTAATTTAAAGGACACCCGTATAAATCAATTTTTGACATCCTGTTGGGAAAAAAAAATGAACTGGTATTTATACGTTTTTTTTTACAATTTCGTATAAATACCAGTTCATATTTTTTATTCTCGTTGTGTTCATATTCGTTACTTATTTCAGACACGAAATTATTAGATGCTTTATTAATTCCATCCAGAAAAAGGAAAGGCATAGGAATGGTCCTTTTTCGCGGCTACAAATATGCCTGGCGGAACAAAAAGAAGCACGGAAACTACTGGACTTGTTCGAGCCATCATAAAAAGGGCTGCAAAGCCAGCGTCACCACTGATGAGTCCAAAAAACCTTTTGTGGTCTCCGATTATTGTGATGACCACAATCATCCAGCTCCAAAGTACACCTTGCCATCGCACATAACGTTTGACATTTAATAATTTTATTAATTTTAACAAATGACAGTTATGTGGCAGGCACTTTTGAACTTGAATATCTTCTATCCGTCTTATTCGCCTCAGTAAAAAAGACGAGCAAGACTAGGAAATGTTATTAGACACTTTCGCCTATATCGGTGTTTTTGTCCTGTTTCTTTATTATCATATACATGTCTGTTAATGCTAGGTGCTTTCTGTACTAATGTATAATATTAGTTTTACTATTCTAATTTAGAAGGTCGGGCTCATTTTACAGCCTATAAAAAAGGAAAGAGGATTTTCTTGTTTACTTTTTGATAAAACATAATTAACGAGATTGTCTAGGATATTAAGTTTGAGATCAATATTTATTAATTAATACTAGTATTGTAAGAGTTAAAAAGAATAAAGTAATTTTATTGTTCCGTTTTATTTCCTATTTATTTTCTTGTTTACTTTTTTACAAGACATAATTAACGAGATTGTCGCAATTGTCTAGGATATTAAGTTTAAGATCAATATTTATTATTTAATACTATTATTTTAAGAGTTAAAAAAAATAAAGTAATTTTATCGTTCCGTTTTATTTCCTATTTATTTGTTTCATAACCTATGTACTTTGAACGTTGAACATTGTTTCTACTCTTTTGTAAATCGAGATAGGGTGGCTCAGGGTTAAGTTGGCATACTTAGTGCTTTAGTGAATTTAATTTAATCGAAAATTTGAACAAGTGTGCCATTTTGCCCCTATCTACTCTCAAAAAAGTCCATTGTAAATCATCAACGAACTGTTTCCATTCAATATCACACTAAACAACACAAACAATATTCTTCTGAATATTCAGTCAGGCCTAAGATGTTGTTTTTTTTATCTATAGTACAAAAAGTAAGAAACAAAACACGATTGTTTAAATTCTTAATACGATTGACTATACTATTCTTTGTTTCAGAGATACACTTCATAACATCCAAGAAGGGCAACAAATTGTTGGTGTTTGAGCAATATACGTATGCACAGAACTGTCGGAGCAAGTCCAGAGTCAGTTGGACGTGCTCATCCAGATGTTCCAAGAAGTGCTTCGCCCAAGTCGCCTTGACTCATGCAGGGGAGCTGCTGATCATTAACAATGAGCACAGTCATCCCCCACCAATTTTCTACATAAGTGACAAAGGCGATTATCTGCGGATTTCCGATAAACAATTAAATAAAATGGTCAACGATGAAGATACTCTTGATACAAATATTGATTAGGGCAACGCTGACGAATCTTATTAAATTATTTTTAACAGATATTGGTTTTAGATACGCGTGGTTTGATTTATAATAAGGCTTTCATTTTAGGATTCAATAAAATTCGATGTAATAATTCGATTTTTCTTTAACCTATTGAGTGTTTCTCAACCCCGATGTTGTGGCGTCGAGAACATATCAGGGTGCCTTCTCATTTGGAGCATTCGCCTGTAATGTAACGATACAGAGTGGAGGATCACATCAGTGAGGGAAAAGCACCGAACATTACCGTGGCCAACTTGATGATAATATGTGGCATATTTTGATACAACTTCAGGGAGGCAGAAAATATGTGATGCTCAAAATCGAATCTGAAATGTACATCACAGGGAAATGTTCGTCATGTCAGGGAGAGAGTACTGTAATGTTATGCTCAAAATCGAATCTAAAAGTTACATTACAAGCGAACGCTACAAGTGACGGAGCACCTTTGTATGGATCACAAAGGATCAACCTTAAACAGCCATGTAATTGTCTCATGTTGGCAGCATAAGTTGGCCACATGTGAAGCTTAAAATGCTGTCGTTTGCACAAACATTTCAACATAGTTTTATCATAGCAAGATGCTTTGCTTTTTTTTTTGAACATGCTAAATATTTTTTGAAAAATGCTGTTCGTATTCTTAACGATGTTCTGTTTAAAAATCCAAATGAATACAAAGATACAAAATCTGATTTCGGCCCAAGATCTAAGGCGGGATTTGAACCCGCGTCTTCCAAGAACCAGGCGGCTGCTCGAGCCACTAAGCTGCCGAAATCCTAACGTTCCGAAACTACCGAACGAATTTCTTTAATAAATGTTTATGTTGCAAGCCACGTTATTACAAGGCAAGTACATATTATTTAAGCAGAGACTATATGCTATTTGATTATTACTTTGAATTGAGTATTTTACAATGCTTGTTTTCATATCTCAGATTTCGACCCATAAAGTTAATGAATTCATCTGTAGAACTCAGTTTATAAGCTATTTAAAGAAAGGCAGACAGAATCCGCACGCGGCAGAACCGACGAGGCGCTCGGCGTTTGTTCTCTTTCTCGCTCTAGTAAAGGAAAGTTCTGAATGGTAGAAAAGGATAGAAGCATAGTTAAGTGAGATGCGGTGCGGCCAAATGTAGCTCAACCCTTAGTTAAAATACAATAAAAATAGAATAAAAAAACTAATATTAAATTACCAGGTAACTACATAGAGCAGATCAGAGAGATACTTCCATACCATTCCATAGGTATGGATAATCATATAGGTACTCATTGGTGATGTACCCTTTACTCATCAATTCGTTTAGGTAATTTTGAAAATCTGTTTGGAGCTACATTTCATGATGCTTACTGCTTTAGCAAACCTCCTTTGATATCCACCTATAACACTTCGCTTTCTGACAGGAGCTGCTTCACAAATGAGAACAAACCGCGGAGAGCCCATGCTATCTTACCTAGGCTTCTGTTACCACAAGGCTTACTACTCCAAGAGTTTCCAGCACAACAAATGGTACTGCGCTTCGAGGAACTCCAAAAAGTGCAGGGCGAGCATACTCACTGACGCCAATGGCCAGGTTCTGGAGGTCATTGGCACGCACATTCACGCTCCTCGTTCTCACTACTCTTTTAGACATATGAATCTGACGGGGAATGGAGTCGTTTTAGGTTTTTAAAGTGTTGATCTCTCTGTCTTCAGATTTGATATTGTGGTTGAAGCACTTTAATATATTATGATAACTTAAACTAAGGAGATGTGTGAATGAATGCCTAGTTGCAACTGAAGTGACTCCTGCACGCAACAGTCTGACTGCCGAATTTTGTAAAATCAATTGAGCACCCTTCAAATTGTTGTTGTCCTGTCACATGCAAGTAGAAATAAAATGGACAGCTATATATGTAAAGGGTGCTCAACTAGTTTGGGGGCAGAAAAACAGGTCGCAAAAATAATCTAACATTAATTTTATTAAGGTTATGCTCCGGAAACGTTCAAATAAGTGTGTTTATAAAATACGTAGTTTTATAGCGGTTCTAATTTAATATTCCAAATATAAATATTGTAAATACCAAATTTATTTGTAGTTTTTAAGAAATATTATAAATCTGTTATTATTTTTGTTTCATATAGATCGCTTTTTAGTGACAAATCTATGTAAATCATACATTATTAGCTTGCCTTTAAGTTATTGATGATTCCTAGCATGCAATAAATATTTTTTATAATTTATTTAGCTAACCAATCAGTTGGGACAAACTCCCTAAACATAGATGCTAATTTATAAGAAACTGTAGATGCAATAAATTATGTAAGGTAGATAAAAAAAATATATCTGAAATCTGCATAAACTTTCATCAAGGGTTATATTTAAAAAAACATCGCTAACTTTCAAAATAAGGGAACACTACCCCACCATATACTTTAATTTATGTACGAGTATACAATGTGACCCCTTTGTAGTGTAAACTACTTAAAGGCAGTTAACTAGATTAAATTCATTGACAAAAATCATAAAATAAGGGCCCGCAACTTAATATTGTAAATTTTACCGTGGTCTCAATTTTTTTTTTTTAATTCTTATTACAAATTTGTTTAATAACTTGTAATTTTGTGATTTTAAGTTCTAGAGCTATGTATTTTTTTTTTCAATACATGAATTAGTACTGTCTATTCAAAAATAAATAATCAGATATTAAAAAAAACTTATTTTTTTGGGAAGTTTGACTGATTTTTTGTTCTCAAATGAAGATATTGGTAGCTATTTTATTTTCAATTTATGCATATTAATATAAGTACTTAAAAAAAACATAGCTCTAGAACATACAATACAATCACAAAATTACATGTAAGTAATTAAACAAATTATAAGAAGATATTGAAAAAAAATTAAACATCTGTAAAATTTACAATGATAAGTTGCGAACTGTTATTTATGTTTTTTGTCGATGAATTTAATCCTAGTTTACAGCGTTTAAGTTTGCTTCACTACGAAGGGGTCACATTGTATACGAATAGTGCAGATGCAGCATTTTTTAGGTGTGTGTACATAGCATTATTGTATAAATAAGCATAGCTTATATTGGCATGAACGTTCATAGGTATTTTATATTGTGATGTCTACACAAACTCTCGTGTCCACACTTCTGTGAAGCATTCTCGTATCCTTGTGTACGATACCTACGCTTCCCTGGCGTCTGTACCAAATATATTAGTAAACAGTACCTACATAGATACGAATAAAAACTAGTCACTTTTTTTTAGTTGTTTCATTTATATTTCATATTATATTGTTGAAATTAATTCTTCCTGGTAGTTGGCCCAAAAATGTTTTAAGTGTCATGTTTTATAAGTAAGTGATTTTGTAAAATCTTTATGAGAAAATAAATGTCTTGAAACCATATTATATAGATTGAAAAATCTCGCAATTTACTTTAGACTAAAAATACAACAGGCTACAATGAGGTAATGGGATAGTACATCTTACAACCGGGTTCTATCTACCCATTCTACAAGTTATTTTAGTTGTTTTTTCTTTTGTTTCGTATTGCAAATCTTAAGAAATAATAATAAATTCTACATTTTGCAGTTCCAGGTCCAGTGCTTATAAAAGTGAAGAAGGGAAGATACATGCTGCTTTATGAGAAGAATTCTTACACGAGAAGTGCCAAGTCTAAGAAGGGGATAGTATGGAAGTGTAAGGCGAGCAAAACCGATGACTGTAAAGCAACCATTACAACGGATGACAATTTGAACGTAGTAATGACCAAAAAAAGCCACACACACGGTCCGACCTCGGAGCCAACAACACCTAAACATGTGTATTTTTCTACGATATAGCGTGTCTGCATCAAGATATTTGACTGAAACAAAAATTTTAACAAAGAAAAAACCAACTTCAAAAAAAACTATTCGAAAACAAAGCACTAAAAAGTAAAGAAATGATTGCGTATTCTTCTAAAACTTATACGATAATATAATGTAGGTACAATTATTGTTATTGTTGGAGTCGGTGTAGCAATATACCTCTTTCTTACATATCACGTTTACGTATGTATGTAGGTAGTTACAAACCTACATTGGCTGACACCGACTCCAACAATAACAATAATTGTACCTACATTATATTATCGTATAAGTTTTAAAAGAATACGCAATTATTTCTTTACTTTTTAGTGCTTTGTTTTGGAATAGTTTTTTTTGAAGTTGGTTTTTTTTTTGTTAAAATTTTTGTTTATTTCTTGATTTTCAGTGAATAGTTCTTATTTATTTTATACATCGAAAAAGTATCGTCCAATTGCTCCTAAAAATTGAAGAGTTGCGGTACTTTGTCATGGATCCCATAATCAGAACCTAACCAAACTCTCATTAAACTACCCATGAAGTATATCCTTTCCAATAAAAAAGAAGCATCAAAATCGGTTGGCGTGATAATGAGTTATTCGTCCATTTGTCGCGCATATGGTTTATCTCGATTTAAGACTTATATGGATTTCCCATGGATGCCACTGTCAAAACTGGACCAAATTAAAATGGGACCACACGGGCAGCATCAGCTTTCAAATAGAAAAAGAATTATCAAAATCGGTTTGCGTAATATTGAGTTATTCGTCCATTTGTCGCGCATTTTGTCTATCTAGATTTAAGACTTATATGGATTTCCCATGGATGCCACTGTCAGAACTAGACCAAATTAAGACGGGACCATTCGGGAAGCACCAGCTTTCAAATAAAAAAAGAATGATCAAAATCGGTTCACCCAGTCGAAAGTTAAGAGGTAACAAACATTAAAAAAAAACACTACAGTCGCATTGAGAACCTGCTCCTTCTTTGAAGTCGGTTGAAGAGTACTAGGGCGTCAGAAATAAATAAAACTATGAGCACTTAGTTCCAGTTAATTTCTGCTTTCCTGGTAGTTTTAACGGAGAATATGCAGATCATGTCTTGACCCCTCCATACTTATAAGCTCCTTAGCGGTGATTTGTTCAGTTTTTCTGGTGACCGCCAATTTCATCTGTGGGGCCAGTTGACCAATTCAAAAATGGTAAAAAATGGCATTGGTGAATTGGCCTCGCGGGGTCAGATTCCGCCAGTTCCCTGAACCCTCAGAATAACATCAGGGAATGATTTATTATCAGGTACTTTGTTTTTAGCATTTCACAATGGTTTTTATAATACTTGCTTATGGGAAAACAAATTCGAACCCGCGTCTTCTGCCAAGCGACGCTCTTACCATTAAGCTACCGAAACCAATAATGTAACTTACTTACTAATTTAACTTACTTAAATATTTTAGCGGAAGACGTGGGTTCTAATCTCGCTCGACACCTAGGACCAAATTTGGTTTTTCTTGTTTTCCTATCTTAATGATTTTCTAATTCTCAATTTTTATAAAATGTTAATAGACCTACTTTATTTGAAGTTGGTTGAAAAAGGCGTCGTCAGTAAGGATTATGTGAAGTCATGTCTACCTTATGAAATAATCTGTAATGTTGATACGAGTCATAAGTGTATTTTATTATAAAATATTTTCAGAGAGAAAATTTGTTTCTGTAGGTGATAATTTTCCTTTTATAATTACAGTATCGGTGGTTTGGATAAACTGTGCCACAAATATTACTAATATAATACAATTTTATCTGTACTATAATATGTTTTTTAGTCAATTGAAATATATATTTTTATGCTATGCTACAGCAGAACATGTTCAAGACATATTCGTTACTTCTCAGTGTAATTAAACCACCAGCTCAGTCTATTACACTTTTATATTTTTCTTCAATAGACCTTAGTATTCACAATATTCACTTAAAATACAGCACTGACACTAACTTCTACGATGTAGAATTGTGGACGGTTCCACGTGGTGATATCGACCGCGACTTTACTTTTAAACTAATCATCGCTAACAGCCAAATTCTGAGCAATTCAGTTACTTAAATAATTATTCAACCACATCCGGTGGATTTTAATTTATTTAAGTTACTTCCGGCAAACTATTAAGAATTATACAGCCGGTGATATTTTAATTATAATTAATAACTACTTCCGGTGCCAATAAAAGCAATAACAATTAAACCTAATTTAATAACTTTAATCTAATTTTACCTTTTAGGAATATTCAGAATAATTAGGACTATTTTATAAGGATTTAAATGTTACTTCCGGTAGCTTGATGAGTTCTAGACAGAATCAATCTTACAATCATGTTATCATTTTATAATTTTTTCAATATAAAATTACGAATCACAACATTAGTAGTAATAAGGTTATTTTAGATGTAAGTACCATAGTTAAGAATGCTATTTCATACTTTTTAGTATAGGTGAGTTATATGGTACGGAATGCGATCCAACTACCTTGAATGTGTTTTTAGCTGCCGGAGTCTTCTCGATCGGAAACAACCTCCGAACCGGTGGTAGAGTCACATTATTTTATATTTATGATATTTACTATCATAGTATTATTTTATGGAAGTTCATTTTTTTTAGTATATTTTTGCATGTTCTTATATTTTAAACATTTTATATTGTGTTTGTGTAAGCTATATTGATAAGAGTATTGCAGTACCCAGACAAACCAGTAATGGTTGAGGGGTGCGAAGCAAACATTGCTGGAAACTTTGACTGTAAAAAATAAAAAATAAAAAAAACTTGTAATTTCCTCTACCTGCAGGTTGTCTGGAAGAGATCGCTCCCTCCCTACCGATAAGACTGCATACATTGTACGATCTAAGGCTATGTAATGCTAATGTTATGGTTTATTGTACTATTAAGTTTATCTACTTAGTCCGGCCATAAGTTCCGATAAAATGAACATGCATTTTTTTCATGAAGTTATGTAATATTCCTAATAATTACCTATATGTACATATTTACTATAGTCTCAGCAAAAAATTGAAAAATAATCTATTCGAAATGGCCACCTTAGGCTTTTATACAGGCCTCTAATCTGCCTGGCCACGAATCTATGGATTTACGCACTGTTTCCATGGGAAATTTCGCCACTGCTTGCTCTAGAAATTTCTTAAGAGACTCAATGTCGCCGGGTCGTTTAGAGCAGGCCTCTAAAACTGACCATAATTTGTAGTCTAAACGGTTGAGGTCTGGGCTAGATCTGATAAAGCCCGGAACGTTGGTTTCAAGCCAGACTTGGGTAGTTAGTGCCTTGTGACCAGGTGCAGGGTACTGCAAGAAAGTCCACGGTACATTTTTAAAAAACTAAGTGCATTTCTGAGAGGTTTCACAACACGATTCAAGACTTGTCTCTTATTTGAAGTTGGTTGAAAAAGGCGTCGTCAGTAAGGATTATGTGAAGTCATGTCTACCTCATGAAATAATCTGTAATGTTGATACGAGTCATAAGTGTATTTTATTATAAAATATTTTCAGAGAGAAAATTTGTTTCTGTAGGTGATAATTTTACTTTTATAATTACAGTATCGGTGGTTTGGATAAACTGTGCCACAAATATTACTAATATAATACAATTTTATCTGTACTATAATATGTTTTTTAGTCAATTGAAATATATATTTTTATGCTATGCTACAGCAGAACATGTTCAAGACATATTCGTTACTTCTCAGTGTAATTAAACCACCAGCTCAGTCTATTACACTTTTATATTTTTCTTCAATAGACCTTAGTATTCACAATATTCACTTAAAATACAGCACTGACACTAACTTCTACGATGTAGAATTGTGGACGGTTCCACGTGGTGATATCGACCGCGACTTTACTTTTAAACTAATCATCGCTAACAGCCAAATTCTGAGCAATTCAGTTACTTAAATAATTATTCAACCACATCCGGTGGATTTTAATTTATTTAAGTTACTTCCGGCAAACTATTAAGAATTATACAGCCGGTGATATTTTAATTATAATTAATAACTACTTCCGGTGCCAATAAAAGCAATAACAATTAAACCTAATTTAATAACTTTAATCTAATTTTACCTTTTAGGAATATTCAGAATAATTAGGACTATTTTATAAGGATTTAAATGTTACTTCCGGTAGCTTGATGAGTTCTAGACAGAATCAATCTTACAATCATGTTATCATTTTATAATTTTTTCAATATAAAATTACGAATCACAACATTAGTAGTAATAAGGTTATTTTAGATGTAAGTACCATAGTTAAGAATGCTATTTCATTTTTTTTAGTATAGGTGAGTTATATGGTACGGAATGCGATCCAACTACCTTGAATGTGTTTTTAGCTGCCGGAGTCTTCTCGATCGGAAACAACCTCCGAACCGGTGGTAGAGTCACATTATTTTATATTTATGATATTTACTATCATAGTATTATTTTATGGAAGTTCATTTTTATTTAGTATATTTTTGCATGTTCTTATATTTTAAACATTTTATATTGTGTTTGTGTAAGCTATATTGATAAGAGGTATTGCAGTACCCAGACAAACCAGTAATGGTTGAGGGGTGCGAAGCAAACATTGCTGGAAACTTTGACTGTAAAAAAAATAAATAAAAAAATACTTGTAATTTCCTCTACCTGCAGGTTGTCTGGAAGAGATCGCTCCCTCCCTACCGATAAGACTGCATACATTGTACGATCTAAGGCTATGTAATGCTAATATTATGGTTTATTGTACTATTAAGTTTATCTACTTAGTCCGGCCATAAGTTCCGATAAAATGAACATGCATTTTTTTCATGAAGTTATGTAATATTCCTAATAATTACCTATATGTACATATTTACTATAGTCTCAGCAAAAAATTTAAAAATAATCTATTCGAAATGGCCACCTTAGGCTTTTATACAGGCCTCTAATCTGCCTGGCCACGAATCTATGGATTTACGCACTGTTTCCATGGGAAATTTCGCCACTGCTTGCTCTAGAAATTTCTTAAGAGACTCAATGTCGCCGGGTCGTTTAGAGCAGGCCTCTAAAACTGACCATAATTTGTAGTCTAAACGGTTGAGGTCTGGGCTAGATCTGATAAAGTCCGGAACGTTGGTTTCAAGCCAGACTTGGGTAGTTCGTGCCTTGTGACCAGGTGCAGGGTACTGCTAGAAAGTCCACGGTACATTTTTAAAAAACTAAGTGCATTTCTGAGAGGTTTCACAACACGATTCAAGACTTGTCTCTTGATACACTTTGGCTGAAATTTTTACTCCTTTTTCACAAAAATGTAGCTTTGTGACTCTTTGGTAAGACACGCCCCACCAAACCTTCACTGACGCAGGATGATGACCACGTTGCACCCTTCCGACCACTTGAGCAGCTTCTTTAGAACTGTGAAAGTACACTTTATCATTTTGCTTATTGTAGTGCTCTTCAATCGTGTTTTTTTTTTAATCGGTAACGTGGATATTTCTGTGCCTTTCACCTGCGTATCGCGACAGAAGGCGTTAGATCGATCCACTCTCTTAAATTGTAAAGATTGATTTAGTTAGGGCATCTCCTGTATATCGATCGACGAGACACAGAACCTCTTGTACAATAATACGCGACTGAGCCCTAGCGGGAATCTTCATTTCTCGCGATAAGATTTTTTTCTTCCCAATGGGGTTTCGACGAATTCTTTGTTTAACAGCATTAGGTGCCTTTGTAGTTCTAACAGCACGCAGCCGCCCTGATCTTTTGTTGTAACTGTTGATAATACGATATACGAACATACGGCTGATACCAAGCTTTTGAAGTGTCAGGAATATGACTGACGGCTCCATACCCCACTTTTTGCAAGGCGATCACTGCAATCCTATTTTCTTTAACACCCCATCCCATATTGTAATTTAATAATAAACACGAATAAATATGTGAAATTGCACGAAACCGAAAGAAATTTTTAAAACAATAAACGCGTTCCAAATTCAAAATAATTAAAATGTTGTAAAAACAAAATATTAACAGTATTTTTGGCCAGACTAGGTATATACCTAAGTAAAACTGACCTGAGTTACTAGGCCGTGTGCCATTTATTTTCTTTTTTGCATTATTAACAGAATATAATAGAAATTTAATTTAACTTTGGTTTTTGTAACTGAAATCTGGTGTGAATGGTATACTAGTTTAAATATATCTGTCGGCAAAGGATACACAATCGTAGTGAAAAAAAGTGTACCTATTCCATAATTTACTTAATATACATGAATATTTCAGCTTCGAAAAAACAGTGTTTTTAAATTTTAATCATATGAAGAAAAAACAACACAATTTTGTAGTATAAAAACTAATCATTAAGATAGAATAAAAAATTAAAACAAAAAAATTTAAAAAAAACGAAATACCAAATATTTATATATTTTTAAAATAGCGTTTTTTTTTTCATACAAAAATACAATCTACCTAACCTATTTCATGTGTTTTTACTTCATAAAATTGGATACGTAACATAATCAAAGTTACTTTTTTGTATTATTGGTCTTTGGAAAGATTGTGGAAAATTTGTATTATTGGTCTTTGAAAAGCGAATTTTAGCACAAATGTAGGGAATGCTGTCTGAAGCAACCTACTCAAAGTACTGATGGATGGGGGTGGAGCTAACGGATGTAAGGGTACTTTTTTAAAGTTTTTCTTAAACAACTCTTAAACGGTTGCTCTTAACAAAAAAAATGTTTTACTCAAGTATTCTACTTTACTCAAGTAGTCTTTTTGATTGAGTATTTTTTCAGTGAGCTTTTGTAGTCCTTCCTTTAGGATTTTGAATCATTTTACTATTTTTTGTTATTTCGGAATACAATTATAGTCCGGGTTTGTGATCACCAACTCGCATTCTGCCAGCGTAGTGATTAAGCCAATACCCATCAAATTGTAGCGATGACTTGTTTTCAATGATGGAGGCCTTTGCCCAGCAGTGTTACATATATATAGGCTAATTACTTATTTACTACTCCTGATATATTATTATCTTTTGTCATCGGGTTGGCCTTTTTTTTTGTTAAGAGCAACCGTTTAAGAGTTGTTTAAGAAAAACTTTAAAAAAGTACCCTTACATCCGTTAGCTCCACCCCCACCCATCAGTACTTTGAGTAGGTTGCTTCAGACAGCATTCCCTACATTTGTGCTAAAATTCGCCTTTCTAGGCTTATATATTATTTCCCCTATTTGGCAGTTTTTCGTCTTCGTTGAGTGGGCTATGAATAAATCTGTATTAGAGAAGTGTTATCAGAAAAAAAAATGACGTAGGTACTATCCAGGTATGTTGTGGATATGAAATTCGGATCTGGATACGGATATATAGGAAGGAAATTATATCGGTCTCGGATACGATACAGTTACGGTCTGAAATATTTACATATTAATATACGTAACTATTGGGATATGTTATTATGTTTGGTTATCTGTTAGTTTCGGTTACGGATATTAGATTGAAGTAAAATATAAGTAGTATGTAATTATTTGTTTATTTTGTTCTAGCAACAACAGTTATTTGTACTTATCACTGTGTTTTAATTTGAGATGAAGTTTCAGTAAAGTAGTGCCTCCTCTCCGTGAAAAGATTTTATCACACTGTCTACATTTTGCGGAATCTACATTAACTAGTTCAAAAAATGTCCAAATTAAAGTCGACTTTGGTTTTGTCCATATAACTCAATTTAGTACTAACACAACACTTCTCCTTCACTTTATTCGATTAAGTACTTGTCGTTAAAAAAACTGACTAGTTATGAATGAGGTGATCTTGTGACTAGAAATAAAGAACAAACTATGCTAGATTCACGTGGCGCGCGAGCGGTGCAACAAAACCTGTCGAAACACGTTTTATTTAGACTCCTCTCTTATCCAAAACTATCCGAAACTTTTGTCACGGATACGGTGTCGATGTGTTCATTGTGCGAAATGACATCATAATCTTGAAAATTGCTTAAAATGTGACTTGAGTTCAAAGTTTTATTTCTCAATTATAAGTGATCGTTCAATAACGTTTCAAATTCAAATATATTTATTGCAACCGTAGTAGGTGTTCATACAAAGATGGGTCTTAAGTTAAGGTTATCCTGCTACAGTCAGCCAAATAGGTGGCGTGTAATAGTAAAGTACCTAAAGCAAAGTAGTCTGTATGTCACGCTTGGGCCAATAAAAAATGTTTCTTTCTAAGTTATTTGTTTAGTTTACATTAATGTTCATAACACCGATTTTGACATTATTCAATGTTTATGAAAATGAATAATAAAAAGAAATCAATTGAATTAATTTTGTCTTTGTTGAATTAATTTATTTGTACAATTTTATTTCCCTTGCCGTCCCCAGTATCCTTTTACCCCCCCCCCCCCCCCCCTTCCATCCAAACTAGTGTGAAACAAAGAACGCCAGTTTCTTTCGATTAATCGTAGAAAGGTGACATCGAATCTTTTCCAAGTCGTTTCTTCTTGCTAAATTCCAAATTAAATTGCCGCGTAGTGCGAAGAGAAATAACTGTAATAGATATTACTAAAAGTAATTAAAAAATTCAGCTAAATTTAAAACACTTAATTTAATAGCGATACAAACTTCCATAATCACTTGGGCATTCTCCTTTCATTTCATTTTCTGATAATTGTAAAATATATTAATTTTGAGTACTTTGTAAAAGTATGTAATGTGTTTTTGCTTTTCTGCGAACGATTGTTTTATAAATACATAAGAACTTATATTTTTAATAATTATTTACTATGATAGATAAGCTGCATTGCTTTTTTTGCTTTTTTAGGAATGCCCCCAAAAACCAATGCTGAAAGGCAAAAAGCTTACAGAGAAAGACTGAAAAAGGAAAAACCAAGTAAATATGAGGAAATCCGTGTTAAACATTTGGCAAAAGTGAAAGAAAATATCAAAAAGAAAAAAGAAATTCTTACGGATGAAGAAAAAGAAGAGCTACGAGCAAAGTGGAGACAAGTCAATGCTAAAAGAGCTGAAAGAAAAAAAAGGCCAACCCGATGACAAAAGATAATAATATATCAGGAGTAGTAAATAAGTAATTAGCCTATATATATGTAACACTGCTGGGCAAAGGCCTCCATCATTGAAAACAAGTCATCGCTACAATTTGATGGGTATTGGCTTAATCACTACGCTGGCAGAATGCGAGTTGGTGATCACAAACCCGGACTATAATTGTATTCCGAAATAACAAAAAATAGTAAAATGATTCAAAATCCTAAAGGAAGGACTACAAAAGCTCACTGAAAAAATACTCAATCAAAAAGACGAAATAAGAACTTAAGACAAGCCTGTAATTGGATGAAAAGGCTAGTGGAAATTTGAAAAAACAATTATTCAAACAAACCAGCCGTACCTAATAATGATGCTATATCCATTGAAACTCAACAGTGCGACTACACACCATTAACAAAAGAAACTTTACCAAATTTGTCCATCGCGGGAAAATATCAGGTGAAAAAAAGTTCGTTGCAATTATTAGTTTCTTTTTATAACTTTATTTAATTTAAGACAGGATTTTAGGCTTTTCATACAGGTGGTGTCGTGTTATTTCCGATACCACTTGTAAAGGTTGCCAAAATGGAAGATAGAGACAAAGTGAAGAAAGGACTTAAAAAAGTAGCTACAAACGAAATTGCAAAAAAATAATAATGAAAGCCATGAACACGATGCTTAAGAGGGTCCGCGAGAGAGGCGGCAAATAAGACTACTGTTGGTTTCAGTAGGGTCTGTTATTCTGGTATAAAAGCCAATGCCAATATGATTAGTACAAATTTATCTTTATGTATTTCTAACACACAATGCTTGCGCGATTCAATAGACTGCCAACTCTTGTCTACAACTGATACTTTTAGTTGTATGGCGCTGACAGTTCTAACGCTTTGAATGTTCTAATATATTAAGTAGCCTGAACAAACAGCTATTTCTGATGTTCTTGGTCTGAGAGGAAGAATATGTAAGACATAATAAAAAATCTAAATTAAGAAGAAATACAAGAAAAATATCCAATATTTCTTTCAAAGAGAAGATGTAAGTCTACTTATATCTTGCTTTTTTCCGCACTAGGTCTACGTAGTGAAAAAAAAAAGCGCATAACGAAAAACAAAAAAAGTAAAAAATATATATTTAATTAAACCAATTTGCAAGCTCTATAGAAAACACAGGGCAAAAAGTGGTAAAGCGTCTTTCCAAACTTTAATGTTTTCGACCGTTCTCCGTTGTGAAACCAAGGCTTCAAAATAGGAATACGAGCCATGCCAAAAGAAATCAGATACTTACTCAAAAATTATAAAATGTATTCTTTATTACAAGTATCGATCTTTTCGAAGTACCCTGAGCACGTATACACTTTTCCATACGTTTGAACCAATTGGTAAATACCTGTGACCACTCTTCTTTTGACACCTCAGAAACCTCGAAATTATAGGCAGCCAGTGCATCTTCTTTGCTTTCTAACCTCTTTCCTTCAGTTTTTCTTTAATTTTTGAAAACAGGTAAAAATCACAAGGCGCTAGGTCGGGGGAATATGGTGGGTGAGCAAGGACAAATTTTTTGAGTTGTAAAAGTCAACTGGCAGACGTGTGTGGCGCCGCATAGACGTGGTGCAGAGAGGGTGCCGGATTCCTGACCTCAGTTGCTTGTCAAACCAAACTGATATTACCGTGGGAGCCCAAACTGTCACATACCATTCAGAGTTCACCGTACAGTAGCAATATGACCCGTTTTGCAGAAAAACGAGGCGACCATTTGTTTCTGTGTGCTTCGTGCTGGGCGACATTTCGTTGGAGTTGGTTCATCTTCAAAACACCATACAGTCGACTGTCGCTTTGTTTCGGGATCATAGTTATATAGACATGTTTCGTTACCAGTCAGTATAACATACACGTTTTTTTTCTCGCCACTTTCGAATTTATCTATCATGAATAGGCACCAATCCACCCGACGGTCTTTCTGCTCATCGGTAAGTTTGTGCGGCACCCATCTCGAACAACGTTTACGAAGAGAAAGGTGGTCGTGAATTATGGTTTGCATTGCTGATCTAATTCCCAGTTCTCGCTCCAGCTCTACATACCTACGTAATTCGTCGGTTATCGCGAATAAGTTTTTCGACTGCACGAACGTTTTCTTGTGTGACCGTGGTTGGCGGCCCACCTGTCTTTGCTTCATCTTCGAGACATCCCCGTCCGCTTTTAAATTCAGCAAACCAATTAAATACTGTTGCTCGTGAACAAGCAGACTCACCAAAAGTAGTAGCCAAAAGTTCAAAACATTCTTGAGGCTTTAAACCTTTTTTATAGTCATAATAAATCATAGCGCGAAAATCACGTCGACTGAGCTCCATTGATGCAAGCGAATTCCCGCTAGATTCTCGAAAAATGATGCTCATTCATACAAAAATAAAAAAATAGATATGTGTTCTATTTTCAAAGATTTCAATAAACAACCAGCCTATGAGATGGTGTTTAACTTGCCAGTGTCAATCAAATGAGCAAAGAGTATCTAACCTCTTTTGGCATGCCCCTCGTACGTATGCTTGCATAAAGCATTGCACCCGGTTTGTAGAAGGTCCCGGGTTCGAATCCCGCTTGGATCCCGATAGTCTCTAGGATCAGGTTGAATTTTTCTAGTTTCTCTATTTTTGTGTTGATAAACTTATTATTATGGGACATGCAGCAAATGTTTTACGAGTAAATGCATGAACTCTGACTGTTCGTAATGCAGAGATAAGAAACTAGCTATTGCTTTGACAATTAATGAAGACAGCCCCGTGCAGTGGCTTCAATGAAAAATGGGCACACATTATATAGGACTGACAAAAAGAAAGGCAAAGAAAAACAGACGAAGAAGTATTCAAAACAGTTAGTCAAAGGAACAGTGAATACAATGTTGATTAAAGAATTTCAAGATGATGTTCAAAACTTAGAAACATTGGTGTAATGGTTAAGAAGTTGGCTACTACACCAGAGGTCGCGGGTTCGATCCCCGCACAGTACAAACATTTGTGTGCATGAACATGTCTGTTTGTACTGGTCTGGGTGTCTCCTATGTATAATAAGTATGTATTTACAAAAGAAAATTTATTTAAGTATGTTTATCCGTTGTCTAGTATCCCATAACACAAGCTTTAATTAGCTTACTTTGGGGCTAGATGGCGCTGTGTGGAATAATGTCCAGGGATATTTATTTATTTTAGAAACTAAATCCGCGCGCCCGTTTTGAACGGACCGCTTTGCAGTGTTCATTACAGCTCCGCAATGTTCAATGTCAAAGCGCGCGGCACGTAAGCAAGTAATAGTCACGCAAGTGTGGATCGGAATCAGAATTCAGAACTTAGCGTGGAAACAGTGGATTGAAAACCTTGATGAAGACAATTTTTAGAAAACTTTACATACAAGGAAGAAATTCAGGCTGTACACTTTAGAGGGTCTAGAAAAAAAGTCACACACTTGCGCCCTTAACAGAAAAAATGTGAATCCCCAATTCATATTCTCCACATCCCCAAATAATGAACTCGGTCGGAGGAATCTGGGCTCGTTTGGATCCAATAATGAAACTATGTCAACACCATAACATTAAAGAGATTCATATATTATCTGATAGCTCAGTACCGCCAAAAACATGATTTCTTGTTGTTCCACAAGGATTTAAAAGAAGAAGAAGAAGATACGGATTTGAATATGCAACTTGAAATTTTTTGAAGCCTCTCAAGGCAAAGGGCCAGCTCACGGGATTGGTGGAGCATAAAAGCGACACCTTGACAATCATATTTCACATGGCAATGACATAACCAACGCGAAAGAACACAGGCATACACAATCTCAGTAATTAATAGCCTTAGAATATAAAACGTAGTGTTTATATACTCTTTGTTAGAATAATGACACCAATGGTGTGGTGTGACTAGCTCTTCGGATTTTTTCTCCCGTCAGAATACAGACTAAAATAATATATTTTATATCGAGCAACTAAACGAAGCCATAATATACCAGAGGTGGTTTGACTCCCCCAATGAAACCGGGGGTACATTAAGTTGGCGTTTAGTCTCGAGGTGCAAACTGTACTTTTCACTTGAGTGCGAGAAAAATAGTCAATTTAGTACAAAAACATTTAAAACCGAACAAAGGACAGTGCCCAAGGTGGCCTATGAACTAACAAACATTTGACATTTGTCATAATTCTGGCCATGATTTAAGACATAATTTTCACTTATTAGATTGTCACGGACACTTGATTTTTGATATCAAAATTAAAAATACTGAAAAGATTTATCGTACGGAAACATTTTTTTAATACCATTTATGTTGCTTCGTCTGAGCCCTCTGTTGTTGAGCCATCGCAACAATATTTTAATTTACTTTGTATTGACAAAAGAAACCTTGTATGTGCAAGAAAATGTAGTTGTGAACTTACTAAGGCTCTTAAAAATGAGTAACAATACATTACTGTCAATGCGATAGATGTTTAATTAACTTTTTATTTTAAATCAGATTATACATTTACTTAAATCAGCTTTGTGCGAAACCAAAAAAAAAAAAGTTATGACGTTTGGTTGACTTGACAAGTTAAAACTTCAACGCAAAAAAAAATACCGGCATCTGTCTAGTATTTTTCGCTTTTAATTTGCAATGCTGTGTTATTGTAAATGATTTTATTCTTACGACTCGGCTTAAAAAACGGACGTTGATCGCTCACGTAGTTACCTACGTCCTTTTAGATTTAACCGTATAAAGACTGTAACCTGCACATAGCTAACTCGGCAATAATTACGGATTTACGATCATCGCAATAGAATCAACATTTTGTGTGAATTGTGGCTCAGCTAGTGGTTCCATGGTACTGACAGAAGTGGCAGATCAACAAAATATGGGCTTGAAGAACATTAGTCCCACTCACGTAAATAAAACTTCGCATTATAATATTAAATGTAACCTCAATTTTTTTTAGTTTTTTTATATTTAACGAGTTCTCAGAAGTGTCTGTCCATAAACTATGTTTTGACACTAAAGTGTATGTATTTATGAACTCTAAGAGGTATTTTTCATGACTGTTGGTTCTTAGGCGGCAATGTAGGGGCGAATGTACACTATCCTTTACACTTGACAAAAGTTCTGAAATTTTCGTGGTCAGTTTTTTCTTCTGACCTGAACCAGTCACAGATTAACAATTTAAAAATACATGGCGCCACCTTCTATGCGGACAAACCATGCAGCGGCGGCCTTACCCATTGCGAGGCTCCGGGCGGCAACTCTTTGCGAGGCCCTTTGTGAAAAGTATGTGATGCGAAAGTACTAGTAGGTGGTTTGGTTTAGGTATTTGTCATGTTTGATGAGAAATGCTAGAGTTATACAAATGAATAAAATTTGAGTTTTAAAATATTTTACAAAATTAACAAATACAGAGATGATAAATTTTAAAATTGATGTTTGCGGCTTTCCTAAGCCTAAAATCTTGAATGAAAGCACAATAATCTAACGAATGAGCTACGTCATTTTCGATTGAAAGAATTGCAAGGGCTGAAAGCCGATCCTGTGTCATAGAATTCCTCAAATATGTTTTAATAATTTTAGGCCTCGAAAAACTCCTTTCAACAGACGCAACTGTAACGGGTGTGGTAGCAATAATTCTCAGTACTATTTCGATAGTGGGGTGAACTTCAGTAAAGTTTTTTCTATTATGTATTTCTACACCGAGATAATGTCGCCTTTTTTTATACACACGTATGGATATATTCAGTTCTTCGTACAATTCATGTCCATCAATATCACATGATTCTCCTACTTTAATTCATCATCACCCTCGCTGTTTTGATGTATAAATATAAATATGCACACAACACACCTCTTGAAAATGGTCTCGAAGTAGGGATTAATTTTCCTTATGTTACGAGGTTCTACACTAGGAAATAAGCCAGGGCGTCTCCCAGCACACCCAGACCCGAGTCAATTCAGAAAAGATCGTTTCTTGAATTGACCCAACCCGGAATCGAACCCGGGACACTACGGAAATGGCGGCGCGAAACCATGCTACGACGCATCGTGTCGTTCATTGCGGAAATAATGTTTCCAGCTGGATCAAGATTAGAGTTACTTTCAGTCAATAAACATTTTGTAGAGGTTTCTTGATCATCACTTTTTATATATTTATATCTATTAAGATCCACGTAGATTTTCTTTTACCTGATTTCTTTTGATCGCTCGTTTTCTTTTTGAACTACCTGACTCAAATTTTCTACGGCATCACGATCACGCGAACTCATTTCGTAAATCTTGTTTTGTTTTGCACAAACAGTCAGAAATATTTTTTTAAATATCAGCCAGTTTATTTTTTATACTTTTTCAGCTTTCTTAATACTTTGAATACTACAAGAACGTAATATTCCATAAAATTGAAAGAACACATCTTTAAATTTTATGGCGAGGCCCCTGCAAGGGCGAGGCCCCCCGGGCGATTGCCCTGTTCGCCACCCCCTAAGGCCGCCACTGAAATCATGGAACTAAAACTCTCAACATCTTCGCAATGAAGATGGTCCACACTCCACAGTTAATAGTATATTTTTACTGGTTGTTTGAGTTTGTCTATGTCACATGAAGGATATTAAAAAACTACTTACTTTTTACTTCCTAGAGACTAAAGTGGTCACTTTAGTCCAGCTTCGTAGGGCTATATTGGCGTACTTTTAGAGCATGAGAAGAGAAAATAAAATAATAAACTGTTAAGTACCTTTATTTAAGTAACAATTTTTTAAATTAACTGTAGTCGTAGTTTCAGTAACTGCGACCTATATTTTTAAATATAATTTTAAGTACATCTGTTATCTCATGGAAGTGAAGTCTCTGTGTTCTCTCGAAATTGAAATAAATGATATTTAAACCGAAAGAAGCATATGACAATTTAATAAAGTTTACAGCAAAGAAAAATGTTATTATATTCTATTCGAAGCTGCTGAATTTCAACAAATGTAGCAAGCAACGTAGTTTATTAAGTTAACTTTACTTTAACAGGTTTACCTAATTGTAGTTTTCGAGTTACCACGTTTTTTTTCTCTTAATTTGGTTTGGTGCTTTTATTACAGCGATATTGCCAGCCCCATTGTATCTTGAGTTACCACGTTGTTTTATTAAATGTGCGATATCTTTACATAAACCTATACTATGTGCATGAATCCTTGAGACAAATGTTATTTATTACCTAGGTTTTTTTTTAACTTTGTATCTATAGAATTTTATGTATGCACTAGGTTTTTTTTATTAAGGCCCGTTTTCTAAAGCGTTACCCACCGTTACGTATGAATCTTACAATTCAAACACTGCTCTGAGAGTTTTTTGTTGCAGCTCATACAAGAGAAACACGCACACACTAAATTTCAACGTGGAGATAAAAAAAAGGATGAGAATGACACAAGCAGTCCTCTAATTAAAATGTATATTCCCATACCTGAAAAGTTTATACGTAAAATCTTTATAGAGTTTAGATCCTATGATTTCGTAGCCGACGCCACATACCAGCAGCAGACGACGTGTCCCCGCGTTATGTCGCAGCGACACGTCGTGACGTCATGTCGCTTCAGTCATGATTCCGAACCCAAATGCAGGCGGTAACAGACGGTAGCGCCGAATAAGTTAATGACGACGACGACGTTATCGCTAACACCGGATGGTAGGTATTTCAAAGAAATACATAAACCAGTAGTGTCGCGACGTGAAGTCGGCTACGAAAATGCACCTTTATGCAGAAAATTTAAATTTTCCGTTCCATAGATTACAATCCACTGGTCACATCGAAGAGAGGTAACCAACTTCTTCTCCATCAGCAGTACACGTACTGGAAGCACCACAGCACAGTCCACAAGATCTGCTGGTACTGCTCCTCCAACCGGCGCCTCATGTGCCGCGCCAGGGTCTACACAGACCACCAGAACAGGTTCTTGGAAGGGAAGTATAGCCATTCGCACTTGCCGCGGCCTGATCTTAACTTTTTTTTTGATGGGCAACATCGATATATAGTTTAAGACTGTTTGGGATTATAGGCCGCTTTTGATACTAGTTATTGTTGTTAGTCTTATAGCAATGTTTAAACAATAATGCTTTGTAATGAAGGACGTCTCAGTCATCCTCAAACCAATATGGATGAGAAGGCGTTGCTATCGCCCGAATCCAGGGACGTCAACCAACGTGTCCCTTTTATTTCTACTGACATGTGATAGGACAGCATCAATTTAAAGTATGCTTAACTTTGATTGTCGTTATTGAATTTGGAGGCCTGATAATTTAAATACTGAACTCTGTTCTGTTTTCTTTTCCTAATGAGATAATGTTTCATTTCTGTGTTAGTTTCTTATTAGACTCATTTTAGTACCTAGAATAAAAGAGTTTAGAAGTGGTTGTAATCTAGTCAAATTTTACTAAAGTGTATGTATTTATGAACTCTAAGAGGTATTTTTCATGACTGTTGGTTCTTAGGCGGCAATGTAGGGGCGAATGTACACTATCCTTTACACTTGACAAAAGTTCTGAAATTTTCGTGGTCAGTTTTTTCTTCTGACCTGAACCAGTCACAGATTAACAATTTAAAAATACATGGCGCCACCTTCTATGCGGACAAACCATGCAGCGGCGGCCTTACCCATTGCGAGGCTCCGGGCGGCAACTCTTTGCGAGGCCCTTTGTGAAAAGTATGTGATGCGAAAGTACTAGTAGGTGGTTTGGTTTAGGTATTTGTCATGTTTGATGAGAAATGCTAGAGTTATACAAATTAATAAAATTTGAGTTTTAAAATATTTTACAAAATTAACAAATACAGAGATGATAAATTTTAAAATTGATGTTTGCGGCTTTCCTAAGCCTAAAATCTTGAATGAAAGCACAATAATCTAACGAATGAGCTACGTCATTTTCGATTGAAAGAATTGCAAGGGCTGAAAGCCGATCCTGTGTCATAGAATTCCTCAAATATGTTTTAATAATTTTAGGCCTCGAAAAACTCCTTTCAACAGACGCAACTGTAACGGGTGTGGTAGCAATAATTCTCAGTACTATTTCGATAGTGGGGTGAACTTCAGTAAAGTTTTTTCTATTATGTATTTCTACACCGAGATAATGTCGCCTTTTTTTATACACACGTATGGATATATTCAGTTCTTCGTACAATTCATGTCCATCAATATCACATGATTCTCCTACTTTAATTCATCATCACCCTCGCTGTTTTGATGTATAAATATAAATATGCACACAACACACCTCTTGAAAATGGTCTCGAAGTAGGGATTAATTTTCCTTATGTTACGAGGTTCTACACTAGGAAATAAGCCAGGGCGTCTCCCAGCACACCCAGACCCGAGTCAATTCAGAAAAGATCGTTTCTTGAATTGACCCAACCCGGAATCGAACCCGGGACACTACGGAAATGGCGGCGCGAAACCATGCTACGACGCATCGTGTCGTTCATTGCGGAAATAATGTTTCCAGCTGGATCAAGATTAGAGTTACTTTCAGTCAATAAACATTTTGTAGAGGTTTCTTGATCATCACTTTTTATATATTTATATCTATTAAGATCCACGTAGATTTTCTTTTACCTGATTTCTTTTGATCGCTCGTTTTCTTTTTGAACTACCTGACTCAAATTTTCTACGGCATCACGATCACGCGAACTCATTTCGTAAATCTTGTTTTGTTTTGCACAAACAGTCAGAAATATTTTTTTAAATATCAGCCAGTTTATTTTTTATACTTTTTCAGCTTTCTTAATACTTTGAATACTACAAGAACGTAATATTCCATAAAATTGAAAGAACACATCTTTAAATTTTATGGCGAGGCCCCTGCAAGGGCGAGGCCCCCCGGGCGATTGCCCTGTTCGCCACCCCCTAAGGCCGCCACTGAAATCATGGAACTAAAACTCTCAACATCTTCGCAATGAAGATGGTCCACACTCCACAGTTAATAGTATATTTTTACTGGTTGTTTGAGTTTGTCTATGTCACATGAAGGATATTAAAAAACTACTTACTTTTTACTTCCTAGAGACTAAAGTGGTCACTTTAGTCCAGCTTCGTAGGGCTATATTGGCGTACTTTTAGAGCATGAGAAGAGAAAATAAAATAATAAACTGTTAAGTACCTTTATTTAAGTAACAATTTTTTAAATTAACTGTAGTCGTAGTTTCAGTAACTGCGACCTATATTTTTAAATATAATTTTAAGTACATCTGTTATCTCATGGAAGTGAAGTCTCTGTGTTCTCTCGAAATTGAAATAAATGATATTTAAACCGAAAGAAGCATATGACAATTTAATAAAGTTTACAGCAAAGAAAAATGTTATTATATTCTATTCGAAGCTGCTGAATTTCAACAAATGTAGCAAGCAACGTAGTTTATTAAGTTAGCTTTACTTTAACAGGTTTACCTAATTGTAGTTTTCGAGTTACCACGTTTTTTTTCTCTTAATTTGGTTTGGTGCTTTTATTACAGCGATATTGCCAGCCCCATTGTATCTTGAGTTACCACGTTGTTTTATTAAATGTGCGATATCTTTACATAAACCTATACTATGTGCATGAATCCTTGAGACAAATGTTATTTATTACCTAGGTTTTTTTTTAACTTTGTATCTATAGAATTTTATGTATGCACTAGGTTTTTTTTATTAAGGCCCGTTTTCTAAAGCGTTACCCACCGTTACGTATGAATCTTACAATTCAAACACTGCTCTGAGAGTTTTTTGTTGCAGCTCTCATACAAGAGAAACACGCACACACTAAATTTCAACGTGGAGATAAAAAAAAGGATGAGAATGACACAAGCAGTCCTCTAATTAAAATGTATATTCCCATACCTGAAAAGTTTATACGTAAAATCTTTATAGAGTTTAGATCCTATGATTTCGTAGCCGACGCCACATACCAGCAGCAGACGACGTGTCCCCGCGTTATGTCGCAGCGACACGTCGTGACGTCATGTCGCTTCAGTCATGATTCCGAACCCAAATGCAGGCGGTAACAGACGGTAGCGCCGAATAAGTTAATGACGACGACGACGTTATCGCTAACACCGGATGGTAGGTATTTCAAAGAAATACATAAACCAGTAGTGTCGCGACGTGAAGTCGGCTACGAAAATGCACCTTTATGCAGAAAATTTAAATTTTCCGTTCCACAGATTACAATCCACTGGTCACATCGAAGAGAGGTAACCAACTTCTTCTCCATCAGCAGTACACGTACTGGAAGCACCACAGCACAGTCCACAAGATCTGCTGGTACTGCTCCTCCAACCGGCGCCTCATGTGCCGCGCCAGGGTCTACACAGACCACCAGAACAGGTTCTTGGAAGGGAAGTATAGCCATTCGCACTTGCCGCGGCCTGATCTTAACTTTTTTTTTGATGGGCAACATCGATATATAGTTTAAGACAGTTTGGGATTATGGGCCGCTTTTGATACTAGTTATTGTTGTTAGTCTTATAGCAATGTTTAAACAATAATGCTTTGTAATGAAGGACGTCTCAGTCATCCTCAAACCAATATGGATGAGAAGGCGTTGCTATCGCCCGAATCCAGGGACGTCAACCAACGTGTCCCTTTTATTTCTACTGACATGTGATAGGACAGCATCAATTTAAAGTATGCTTAACTTTGATTGTCGTTATTGAATTTGGAGGCCTGATAATTTAAATACTGAACTCTGTTCTGTTTTCTTTTCCTAATGAGATAATGTTTCATTTCTGTGTTAGTTTCTTATTAGACTCATTTTAGTACCTAGAATAAAAGAGTTTAGAAGTGGTTGTAATCTAGTCAAATTTTACTTGATATTATTTAATTAGCTGATGTATCATGTGAATGTGTAAACTAGGCTTTAAGTACTTAACTATTGCAATATTACTTAGTTTCTTAACGGTTGTTTTTCAAGAAACATACCCTACCCTAGTAACACCTAAGTTTTTGGGCTGAATCGATAGATCACTTCGATCCAGACAAGTTTAGCTTCCATCCCATCCTTGGGGGTATCTAAATCACAACCACACAACTCGTATTTTTATTAATTGTTTGATAAAATGTAGTAATGTTAAAACTCTACTGAAAACAGTCAGTTACAAATAAAGTATGATAAAAATAATATTTACTAGGAAATATTATAAATATTTGTAAAAATATTCTATTTCTTTTGTCTTTGTTTGTTTAGTCTCTTAATTATTTTGTGCTACACATTTATTGTGTCTGCGATTTGGAAACTAAACATATGAAAGTATTTATTAAAATTAGGATCTTGAATAAAGAACATGCATGAATTGTTAAATACAGCACAGTTGTGTATACTTTTGTAAAAAAATTGTCTTAAGGATAATTAAATAATGATCTCCATACATGCCAACTTTGATTTCGAGCGTATGTTCATGAAAGGCGGGTTCTGGATTTATAAAGTGAAAAATATGAAATTCAAATATTTTATAAGTCAAAACAACGAAGGAAGCTAGCCACACAGCAGGTTTCTCCGCCCATAGTTATAAATATATTTTTTGTAACGTGGGGCAAGAAACCACTCGCGAAATCGGCGTGTCTCATAATTAAGCTGACTGCTTAGATCCAAAACCTTACGGAAAACCATTGTTTGTCTTGATTATATGACAGCGAAAACAAAATCGTTTGTTTCAGCAAAAGCTAACAGGGACCATATTTCAATCCCTAAAAACTTGTCAAGTTCATTCCCTAAACTGGGCGTAGCGAGCAATTTCGTAATATAATCTTTCATATCCAGCCCGTCAGCGGTTACCAGTAGCTTCTTCTAGGCCGGATATTTACTGTGGATATGGCACGCTACCCTCAATTTATGGAATTGTTTTGACTGGATATAAGCAATTGTAATACGGCCCCAGGGGGCAAGCAACGCGCTTTATTTACCGGACGTCACTAACATGCGTCTGTTTGCAGGGAGCGTTTTGGACCGGTCCAAGAAATATGTTTTTTATAATTGCATTAACTGGGGGAGTTTGAGAGCTATTACACTATTTTTTACCAATGTTGCTATTATTGAGAGCTCTTTCATATTAACCCAAAGGGGTAAAATTAACAAACACTATTAAGAAAATACTATTGTTTGTCTGTGTTATTATGTCGGCAGAAAGTTTTTCCGGCAACTTCATGACGACATAATAGTATATTTTATGTCGAGGGACTAAACAAAGCCATACGAGGGAGTCAATGAAACCGAGGATATATTAAGTTGGCGTTTAGTTTCGAGGTGCAAACTGTACTTTTCACTTTGAGTGTGAGAAAAATAGTCAATTTAGTACAAAAATATTTAAAACCGAACTTTACACTTGACCAAAGTTCTGAAATTTTCGTGGTCAGTTTTTTCTTCTGAACTGAACCACAGATTAACAATTTAAAACGCAGGACGCCACCTTCTATGCGGACAAACCATGGAACTAAAACTCTCAACATTTTCGCAATGAAGACGGTCCACACTCCACAGATAATAGTATATTTTTACTGGCTGTTTGAGTTTGTCTTTGTCACATGAAGGAAATTAAAAAACTAATTACTTTTTACTCCCTAGGGACTAAAGGGGTCACTTTAGCTCCGCTTTGTAGGGCTATATTGGCGTACTTTCAGAGCATGAGAAGTGAAAAATGTTTTAATCACACCAGCACCGCTTCTGGTACTCCTTCTCAAATCCCTCACTGATGAGCGGCGGCGGCGTTAGGAAGGTTTTTCTAGTTTTTATCTTTGTGTAGAACATGCGATGTAAAATTATGAATTAAAATTTTATGAGACAAAATAGAGGAGAACCGTGAAAATCACTTGAACCCGGATTCTCCGAGTGAAATCGAGGCTGGCCGAGCTGTCACCTGACAGTTTCCTAGGTGTTTCGGAGCGGGTTCGGGTGACTTATCACTCTGACAAGTGCGAATTCTGCCTTTGTGCCTGGAGCCTGATGAAATTCATCTGACAGCTATCAGACAAAGGTTTTGTTCGTTTGGTCTCTTCTCTATCTGACGACGAGGGTGACAATCTGCGAAAAGCGATTTTGTTATAACTTGGTTTATATTGTATTAATCTTGATAAAGTGAATAAAACTAATTAAAAGTAATGAATAACGATTGCGAGAGTATTTTGCCTCCGTCCCTTGGCGGCAGTGCTGCTTTGGAGAAAGGGATGCTTCAGAGAGTGCATCTGCTATCGCTGACGAGATCAGTACCGGAATGGAAACTGATGTCGTCAGTGCTAGCGGAACTGGTCCCTGGTTCAATCGCGAGTGTGCCGCAGCTGTTGAACAAAAACAGGCGGCGTACCGTGCTTGGTCTAGGGCCCAGGCACTTAATGATCATTCAAACCTTGCCTCCCTGAAAGCAGCCTTTAATAAAGCCACCAAGGCCACGAAGAGGGCTTACATTAGAGCAGACGCCCAGCGAATTGCACGTGTTGGCCAAGAACTCATCACGCACCCTACGGGTAGCCGCTCCTACTGGCGACTGGCTAAACACGTGCAATCTAACTTCTGCGTGCCTTCGCTGCCCCCACTGAGATTACCTGATGGATCGTTGGCTCATCAGCCGCAAGAGAAAGCCGATTTACTGGCTAACCTCTTTGCCGCAAACTCTTGCATCGATGACTGCGGTGCTGCGCCGCCTGATATTCCACATTGCGGCTCCACAATGCCTGATATTCGTATCAGGCAGTGTGATGTACGTGCCGAACTGCAGTCACTCGATGTCAGGAAAGCCAGTGGCCCTGATGGAATCCCAGCTGTGGTGCTGAAGAAATGTGCAGCGGAGTTGTCTCCAGTGTTCACTAGCCTGTATCGCCTCTCCTACAATTCGGGTCTTGTGCCGCTGTCTTGGAGGGAGGCGAACGTTCAACCAGTTCCCAAAAAAGGGGACCGGTCTGACCCTGCCAATTACCGTCCAATAGCCGTAACCTCAGTTTTAGCTAAAGTGTTTGAGCGGATCATAAACACGCAGCTCATCCGCTACCTAGAGGATCACTCTCTCATTCACGACCGTCAGTACGGCTTCCGACCAAAACGGTCTACGGGTGATCTTCTAGCGTACGTAACACACATCTGGGGGGAGGCTATGGACAAGCATGGGGAATCTTTGGCCGTCAGCCTTGACATTGCCAAAGCTTTCGACCGTGTATGGCATCGTTCGCTTCTTTCCAAGCTTCCGGCATATGGTCTGCCACCTCGCCTATGCGACTGGGTCGCCGGATTTCTGGAGGGACGTAGAATTCGTGTCCTTTGCGATGGTCGAAAATCACGCTTTCTCCAGATTAATGCCGGAGTGCCGCAGGGCTCCGTCTTGTCGCCGACGTTGTTTCTTCTGCATATCAATGACATGTTATCTCTTGGTAATATTCATTGCTATGCAGATGATAGCACGGTCCACGCGCGATATTTCGAGCGCCCTGGGGCAAAGCAGACTGACATCGAGGAGAAGAGGCGAAGTCTTGTTGTTGAGCTTGACGGAGTGTTGGACCGCATTTCAGAATGGGGTGCATGCAATCTTGTCGAGTTCAATGCCAAGAAAACGCAGGTGTGTGCATTCACAGCAAAGGCGTCGCCTTTCCTTTCCCATCCCACTCTTCAGAGCACCCCGCTACCGATTAAGGATAGCCTAAACATCCTTGGCATGGATGTTCGTAGCAACCTAAACCAGCGGGACTACATTGAGAGCGTCATTAGAACTGCATCCCGTAAACTCGGAGTCCTGAACAGAGTGAGACGATTCTTCACGCCTGAGCAGCTCTGTCTCTTGTATAAGACACAAGTTCGCTCGTGTGTGGAATACTGCTCTCATCTCTGGGACGGTTCCGCTAAGTACCTACTCGAAGCTCTTGACAGGTTGCAGCGGCGTGCTATCCGTATTATTGGAAACCCAGAGGCAACTTTGACCCTTGAGCCTCTCCAATTGCGTAGAGACATTGCCAGGCTAAGTGTTCTCTATCGCTTCTACAATGGGGAATGCTCTGACGAGTTATTCCAGCTTATCCCACCCTCACCTTTCCACTCCCGTACCACGCGTGCTGGACTACGGCGTCACCCACACACAATTCAACATTTGTTGGCCCGAACTAAAAGGTTCGGTGACTCGTTTCTTTGTCGTACCATCCAGACGTGGAACGCTCTTCCAGCACATGTGTTTCCTTCCTCTTATAGTCCCGGGTTCTTTAAGCGGGGCGTGAAAAGGCATTTCTGCAGGCCTTCAAGGTGAGGATGGCCAGCCCAGTGATTCGTTTGAATGACTGGGCTTGTCAACCTCATATCTGGAACTCACGACCGCTTTCCATCAGGTGGAGTGAGGTCATCTTGACGGGCAATATAAAAAAAAAAAAAAAAAAAAAAAAAACACACCATTGAACAACTTCCGGCAGATTTATGAAAATAAATCATGATTTAAAAATAATTCTTATTTAATATATTTTGTAGTTCAGATTATATGTTTTAAATATAAAAATTAATGTGAGAACATAGGAAGCCATAATTTCAAACCTTATTGGTTGTTAATAATTAATATACTTCTTGCTGCCCATTTCCGGCGGATATTTCTTGTACGATAAAAAATATGCCTGATAATTTATGTTTTAGTTGTACTTCAAATTCATTTTAGGATTTAAGAATCTGAATTGATATTTTGAAAAAATCTCTTATTAATTCTGAATCAATTCTTTAATAATAAAACGTCATTTCCGGAAAGGTGTTTACGCAGCATAATAAAAGCAGCCACATGGGCTAAAACGAGGCAGATTGCAACTTGAGGTGATAGAGTGAACAACATTGCAAAGTTAAGTAAGATTCGTTGTTCTTATGATGAAATGGTTTTCACTAAGATGAAGTAATATTTCTGATAACAATTAAAATTGAATTATAAAATAAAATAAAAATATGTTAGAGGTATAGACTTGCGTTATTGGAGAATTTGAGCATAAATAGCCTTAAGGAGAATTTAGTTTTAGTTTGATTAAGTATTATATTACGTAGTTTATACAATTAAAGTGTGATTTAATAATAAAATGTTGGATCTGTTATACTGTGTCTTTTCTAATAGCTAGATTCCTAACAATTTGGAACGGGCCCTAAACAGTCTCGATCCTCGAATATTCAGATGTCTCATTTTAACAGGTAGCACGTCTTATTGCAATGTACGAGTATTATATAATGGCTAATACATTGCCTAAAGTGGCTAGTTACAGAATGATGGGGTTTTATATAGTGTTTAATTTCACACCAGCATCGATTGTTTGCAGTGTCAGTAGTGACAGCGGTAGACGGGGC
Source organism: Udea olivalis (assembly GCA_947369235.1). Lineage (NCBI taxonomy): Eukaryota > Metazoa > Arthropoda > Insecta > Lepidoptera > Crambidae > Udea > Udea olivalis. The sequence goes on along the minus strand of OX376349.1, from coordinate 4,179,607 downwards.
TACACTGCTGATCCTCAACGGGTACTACTTCACAAACCCCTCACCAATGAGCGGCGGCGAGCGCTGGTACTGCTCCGGAAGGCTGCAGTGGAAGTGCAGCGTCTGCATCCACGTCAACGACGACTACGAGCTGGTCTGCGTCTCGCATGAACACACGCATCCAGCTCCGGTTTATGAGAAGAGAGTGGATGGACTGTACGTTGAAAAGGAACGTGTATAGCCTACTCAGCTGCTATAGCGTTTTCTGTCAGTATTCCATCACAAGTATTTTGTCGTGATATAAAAAGTTAAATAATGTTACCATGAAACTTTAAGAGCAAAAACAATGAATACTTACGTAAATCGATATTTTCTTAACTAGTGAAGAGTAAAGAAAGAAGGACATTGCAAATTAAACAAAGTATTTACAAGAAAGTACTACACTTGAATTTTAATGTACAATTTAGGCAGTCATATTGCTAGGAGCCTCTCTTCCAGGCAACCTACACTAAGATCGTCTCGAAATGAAAATTACGTTAAAGAGAGGTTAATAAAACAGCACAATGCACAATTAACGTGACAGACGTAACGTGACTTCTGAGAGAAATTTATCTTTAGTGATATGCTGAAATGTCCTTTAAGACTGGTATGTTTATGTACAATTTTATTTACTATATTTTATTGTTATGTTTATTAGTTTTTTCTTCAAAACCAGTCGTGGCAGGTTAAAATAATAAGATAATGTACACAAAAGACCAAGAGGAGAAATTTTTTTTAATAACATAATGTGGATTTACGTGAGTGTAATACATTTGTTACTCCTTCGTGTATAACAGTGTCATGTGAGACGAGGTATGTACACCAGTTTCCAAAAGGTTGCTCAAGTGACGATAAGGATTAGCGCGTAGGGTACGCGGCCACATACAGGGTTTCCCAAAAGGTAGTGATAAGCGGAAGCCCAGTGGTAGAGCATCATTAGGGCTACCCGAATTGCCCTTATGTATTTTCGTGCTTTTGGTAGTTCACGATTTATGTTATTTTTGACAAATTTTCGAAAAAATAACCAAGAAAGTCGTCATGGGAGTAATTCGGGTAGCCCTAGTGTTGCTCTACCATTGGAATTCTGCTTATCCAATTAATTGTTCAAAACACTATTTATAAATGAAATCTAAAAAGTCCTCATCGATCCGACACCTGGAAAAAATATATTCTGGGTCACAAAAAAGGGGTTTCTCGCGATTTTCAGCAAAACTGTTAGTTTTATCATAAATCAGTTTTACAAAAAATGTAGATTAGGTGTCTGATCATCATCATCCGTGCGGACTATCGCGGTTGTGAACCCACACTGGTGTGTGGGGTCAGAGGGTCCGCCTTTCTTATTTTCTTGGCCCACTTCGCGCGGTCTTGTGCATCCTTAGTGTTGAGTCTGTTGGCACGCATGTTACCCTTAACGACGTCGAGCCACCGCTTCTTGGGTCGACCTTTACCGGTACCTGGCGGTGACGGCATGGCCAGACATTTGTTGCCCACGTTGTTTGCCGATCTCCATGAGACATGACCATACCAACGAAGGCGGCACTCCTGCAGCTTGTCTGCGACGTCACGAACACGAAGGCTGCCGCGGATGAGGTGTTACGCACGCGATCTTTGCGTGAGACTCCACACATCCACCGCAGCATCTTCATTTCCGTGACGCGCAGCTCCTGCTTGTGTCGCTCTAGTAACGGCCATGTTTCACTGCCATATTAAAGGACATGCCTGATGATGGTTTTAAAGACCTGCCCCTTCAGCGCAGGATCGATGAGGACATTTTAGATTTCATTTATGCTAGTGTTTTGAACAATCTACCAATTTTGAGCTGGGTGCGAATTATTGTAACCTCGGATGTCGAGATTAACCGGATTAATAGTTGTACTTTCAACCTGTCAGGTTATATTACGTAAAATAGAATCGCATGTATCACGTCACAAGAATAAAGAGTTTCAAACACCTTGGGCCATGAATAACAATCCCATAATACTTGTCAAGTTCATTCTCTAAATAGAGCGTAGCGAGCGATTTCGTAATTATATGATCTTTCGTTTCCTGCTAGTCAGCGGTTGCCTGGCTCTAACGCAATTTCTAGGCTGGATATTTTTAAACAATACTTAGTGAGCTTGAATTCAGCCTTTTAACGGCACCAAAAATGACAAGTCTAGTTAAAACCCCAAAGTAATTATTTCCAATTATTACGAAAATGTATATCCTTTTGTCTTGATACCTTACAAACTTTCATTAGATAAACTTGCCGCCTGATTGTATATCCAATTTACAAAGTTAATATAAGAATAAGTATCATTAGTTTTGAATGTTGGTATGTTTTAAGCTGCACTGTTGTCAGTGATTCATATACTGGTACCTATACATAGGCCTACATTATAAGAAAAAGTACCTTAGTTATAAATAACCTATAGTTACAACATCTTTTTACCTCCAAAAAGGCGAATAATTTTATTACTGTTCCCATTAAATTATAATTTGTAAATATTAATTTATTTATTAAGGCAGGGTAACTTTGCCGGTTTTGTTTATAAGACCATCTCCTCAAGTTTTCGTCAATGTTACAAAAATTTGGCGACAATTTGGTAGTAGAAATGAATCGTCATCATAATCATTTTTTCACACACCTCTCCTTTGAAATAAATACATTACTACGTTTTCTTTATTCCAACACGTTTTCTGCTTTGAGATTTATCAATATTCAAGTTTGCAAGAGGCTTCGTTCAAATTTCGCTCAATACCTACTCCCATACATCATCAACAATCAATTAGCAATATTTGGTTCGATGTTGGGTAGTCGATTTCTTGCAAATCATTTATTTCAGCTTGGCTTTTAAGTAACTAACGCTGAAAAGCGGAGGAAAGATATGAATCTATTAAAAGAAAAAAAAAAGAAGCGAAATCGGAAGGAAAAATCAATCAAGCAACATAATAAATTGAATGATTAAAAAAATCAGATATTCCTTTTAATTTGCACTTTTTTACCTTTCTAACATAATTTTATCATCATTCCATGTGAACTCTGCCTTTTAACACGAAAATAGAAACTAGAAAAAAACGACCTGAACCTAGGGACTCAAGCCTAAGTCAGCCGACTTTCAAAAATCGGGGTGGTTGCTCTTCCAGCTGAGCTACCGAGGCCGATAACAGACATGTCGAATTTATCTAGTGTATTTTACATTGGAGGCCACCGTTTGTTTAATATCAATGATATAAGGTATCCCTTTACAACACCCGCAAGAAATGTTTTTGTAAATATTTGACTTTCGATTATAATGAAACTTGCTAGGTAGGATGAGTGAATTTTTGATGCCTTACAATTTTGTTGCGTTACCGTCCCTTGCCATCCGTAACCGCGTTACCGGCATAGTTACTTACCCTTACCCTAATGTTAATGTGTGTGTGTGTTTGAAAATGTGCTATGTTTTAGGGTGAATTTCACCATTATAACTACCAATAACTTTGACAAGACACTTTCGACTCTAACTCAATGCTGTTGTAAGATGGATAATTTACAATTATTTGGATCTCTATACGGAATATGTATGTTCTACCTACGTGATAAAATGTAATAGTAACTTTATTTTTGGAATTGATGACAAAATATTGGTATTTAAGCCACTTTGTTTCTAGTTAGATACAGTGGTCTAAGGCCTAAGCTAACATTTTAAAAATGTACGTTGTGTAAAAAATAAATGTCTTGTTAAAAAGCACTACTGCTTTTCTAAAATTTCCAAAAGTGCGCGAGTAAATTCATCAAAGATTCAAAAATAAAAAAAAAATCACCAATAAAAGATAAATGTGAAAATTTCAATTCTATTTCTAATAGCCAAAAAATCATGACCTTTTTTTAATAAATCAACTAATGACTTGTGTATATTCCAATCCAGGCATTCTAATGACTCTCCTCAACGGACGGCAGCTTCTTCAATACAATGGGTATACATTTGGCAATCCATATCCGGATTTCGTGTTTGGGGAGATCTGGAGATGCACTTGCAGAGGTGGCACCACCTGTTGCAAGGCCTACGTGAAGGTCGACGAGAAGCTGAGAGTCTGTAAAGCAGTGAACGAACACTCCCACAAACCATCAAAATACATGCGGATGAAAGATGGATACTATGTTAAAACTTAAGTTACATTAAAACGGTTTCGATCTAGCTATCTGAAGATTTTATTTAGCATGAATGTTTAATAAATGACTATTGATCTAAACCGAATAAAAACCAGCCAGTTATTATTTCACCAAAACTTGAAACCGCGAAAAAAAATGGCGAAAATTTGGTTTTTAGCTGGTCTATCTGATCTTCCCGTGTCGCTCTTTTTTTTTCAAAGCATTCATTCATTCAATTAGGCTCAACCCTTAAACATGGTACTTTGCTTATTTTGTGTAAGTACCTGGGCCTGGCAGTTAGCAAATGGCGACCAGCGAGTCTCCCTTCAACTACTGCTGATGTATTTTTGTTTAAAAAAAATAAGTTTGGTGTTCGATTCCAGGCAAGCTTCTGACGCTGTACAACGGGCGGCAGCTTCTTCAATACAAAGGTTATACATTTGGCCACCCAAATCCGAAATTCGTGCATGGGGAGTGCTGGAGGTGTTGTAACCGAGGCGCCAAGACCGGCTGCAAGGTCTACCTGAAGGTGGATGAGAAGCTTAGCATCATTAATATAATGCACGAACATACTCACGAGCCAATGCGGTACATTCTGACGAAAGATGGATATTACATAAGAGCTTGAGGCAGTCAACCCTCGGAGACGCATCTTTGCTTGTCACGGCGTCAGCAGGTGTGTCACCGTGGGTGACTTGTGGTTCAGCAACACAAAGAAGTATCGAAACAAACCTACTGTAAGAATAAAGTGATTATTTACTCTTGGAGCTTGTAACTTATATTACTACGGAAACACTACTTAAGCTGACTGCTCCCCTTGTCCGAGGAAGGTACTGCCGTATTTAATTTTTCGTGACTTAAAGACTGTAGAACTGCAGTCTTGGATACACGAGGATATAGGAATAAAACACTGTTGTACTTATGTGAAAAGGAGAGCTGGCGGCTGTCTTAGTTTAATTTTGCATGATTTGTTAGTTTATATCTCAATATCTCAAACTAACTTACCCATTTCTCTTTTTAATTATGTAATTTCCTCTACCTGCAGGTTTTCTGGAAGAGATGCTTCCTAGCGATAAGACCGCCTACATTGTACAATCTAAAACTGTAATGCTAATATTATGATTTGTTGTACAATAAAGTATATTTATCTTATCTTTATCTTTATTGCTACTTTTAACAGGTTTTAGGCTTAGCGGGAGCTTAGATTTTACATTTCAAAAAGGTTCTTATTTCTTCTTTAAGCAAGCTAAGTTCTGAGTTGTTTCAGTAACTGAAAAGTCTAAAATAATATAACATAATGTTGTATGCAGAAAATCATAATGCTAAGTTCTAAAAATAATGAAATAAAACGTCTGAGTTCAATTATAAGCTTCGTATTACCATTCATCCAATTTGTTAAGTATTTCTTCCTTAGAAATTATAGTGATTAAAGACCTTTTGCTGCAGCGGAAGTCGTGACTACTTACATGCACAGTGGTTCCAAATTTTTGTAGTTTTCAGCTGAGCATAAACAAACTAATTTATTTGCATTATTCATATAGAAAACAAAATTACAAGACAAAGCTACGAAGAAAGGCTTATGAAGAAAAAAATTGCAGAACGTCTACGAAGGATTAAAATAAAAAACGACCCTCTGAAATATGCCTTAGCTTTAGCCAAAAGAAGAGAACGATATCTACGAAAGGATAGACAAACGAAAACAGATGCAATAAAGGGCACCTGAAGAGTAAATCTGATTGCACACATAAATAATTGAAATGATAAAAAGCCGGACTTGCGATGCGACTGGATTGTTCATCGATTGTAGTGTAACAGAAAAACGCAACAAAACTGGGCACAGACGTGACATATAGTCAGTCATCGATCAGCAGTATTAAATGTCAAGGAACAAGTGCACTCACGCCCTGTTGAACCGCAGCGTTTTCTCGGATGAGTGTCTGGTGTCGTATTAGTTATTATTACTATGCAGTCTGTGTTGCAAAATAATAAAATTTCAAGGTGAATGATTTTTTGTTTTTGTTCCTAAGTATTTAATAAAAGGCTCCACACTCCACGGGCTCCTCATAGGTAGCTGTCAGAACTACCGATAAGTGAATGGGTTCATTTCCAAAACTATTGACTTTTTCGGTGACAATACATTAATGTAACAACAATGGTTGTCATTTTAGCTATGGACCCACTAGAACTACACATACTCTTGCGCAAACAGGGTTGCCACAAGAAGACCAGACGCCGTTGCTGGGGTTGCTATAAGGTCCACTCTGCGGTTTGCGGGAGCAAGATGGCGAAGAATAGAACCAATAAAGTATCAACATACTGTTCTCAGTGCCCTAATAAACCCCACTTGTGTTTGCTTTGCTTTAAATCAAAACATCATAGATTAAAGGAATGTCAATGAAGCGTATAGCTTTAGTCAAATGTTATTTTGATGTCATTTTGAGTATCGGTTGCGTTTCCACGAGAGATGTGCGTTGCGAGGAATGTGTGTAGAACCAATAGAATTGTTTCATTCATCTTAATTCGCGATTCTATTGGTTATTAACAAACACATTCCTCGCAACGCATCCTCGCACATCTCTGGTCGAAACGCACCCTTATTTTGACCAGATCTTTTACTTTTAATAGTTTCTAGGATTTATTTGTTCGCTAAACAATGTATTATATGTTTCATAAATGTGTTCGATTTGGTTTTTTATTTCATTTAAGTGTGCCGAATGTTAAATAGGCTTTTTTTATATTTACCACTCTTACCATATGCTTTTTACAAGATTATTCAATTAAGTTCAACAGACGTTATTTAATCAAACTAATTTAGGATATTAAATTCAATAAAATTGCAAAGCATCATTAAGTAACCAGTCTCCCATACAAGGTCAATCTAAATACATAGAGACATTTGAAAACAAAAATACAGTTTTGTATTTTCTGCCTACGTTGGTTTCACTTATAGCTTCTATTAGAAAACTATCTGGTTTAAACATCATATTTGAGTTAACAGTATCAAATGCGTATGGGACCTAAGTACTAACTTAAGAGTAACTAATTATTCTTAAGAGTAAGTGAGAATACAATTCGCCAAGAGTGATTTGGTAATATTGGTATTGGTAATATTAATTTCAGATATACCCTACACATTCATTCAAACGCGAAAGGGGAAAGCAAAGCTCCTCATGATTGAGAATTACACGTTTAATGTGCCGACCAGGACTGCCAAGTACTGGGCCTGCTCCAAGAGGACTGGCACCAAGTGTAAGGCGAAAATAAAGCTTGGTGCAGAAGGAAAAATCACCATCTACAACAACGAACATAATCATAAGCCTCCATGCTATCATGTCACTGGTGATGGGGAATATATCAAAGTGTGTTAATATTTAGTTGACGATTATCTATTGGATAAGATAAATGAGGTAAAACTTAAGAGTGCGTCGCATTTTTCGAAGATTTTCGTGAATATTTCATCAAATTCAAATGAAAGTATAATTTTGATATGATAATGTGTGTCACAAACTTGTTATACCTGAATTTGTATTATATCATAAATCCTTGATTTGTTCTATGAGAAGTGATGAGGATGTGGTTAAAATCTTTTATTAGTAAAAAAATATCTAAAAAACTCGTCGTTATTATACCACCTCGTATATGACTCAAGTTTGAAAGGTTAATAATTATATATTTCATCAACGACCAGCGAGTTATATTTGTTTAATTCATCTTCTATCTTACAGGCTCGAAAGGCAAACGCCCTCTGTGGACCGGAGAAAACTTAGCAGCAGCTCTCATGGCAGTTCGCAAAGGAGAACTGTCTACGTATAGGGCGTCAGCCATGTACGGGATTCCAAGAAGAACACTCCGAAATCACCTAGAATCTGGGCTCCTCAAAAAGACCATAGTAGGGAGAAATGCAGTGTTCACACACGAACAAGAAAGGGAATTCGTCAACCAAGTAATACAATTTTCAGTATTAGGCATACCGATCACACCAAAAATGATTCGCATCCAAGCTTTTAAGTTTTGCCAGGAAAATAATATTCCCAATAATTTCAATGAACAATCAGGACTAGCAGGTAAGGGTTGGCTGCGTTTATTTTTAAGGAGAAACCCAGATTTAGATAAGCTAAAGTCCCGCTACTGCGCGGAAGACGACCCAGAAGACCTGGATTAGGTGACCAGATAAAAATGGGTTAGGTTGTGGGTACAAGTTGGTGATCGAAAACCAACTAGATGTAATGAAATAATTTTAGTTCGTTCAGTTACCATTACCACCAAATGTGAGAACTGATGCTAGAAACTTTGTTGTGCCAGGTTTTAAACTAACTTGATGATAAACTGCTCTGCTTAGTTATATTTGAAAATTGTACCGCCGAATTGACCCCGTAAGGCAGTATCTGTAATTATTTTTAACTTTTTTTTTCTTAACTTTTCTTAACTGATGGTTTTTTTCTGTACTCTTACTGTAATGGTTAACGTGAAATATTTTTATTTTATTTTATTCGTCTCTTTCACAACTCTTAATGTCATTTATAAAAATAGAATTTGGTAGATACAGATTTTAATAATGTACACTTTAGTAAAACTAAATGTAAAACTTGAAAAGATAACTTTTTTGTTAAAATTAAACTTAGTTATCGCGATACCTTGATTTAAGTAGACTTTATTTGCGCATTATCTAATCAGAAACTCTAAAAACTTGGTTCTTGAAGGTTTATGTTACAAGGCAAATTGAAAGATTTTTTATTGTTCAAGCTTATAAGAAATCACCAAAATGCCTGTCAAGATTTTGCGTAGTTGGACTCGCACTTGACTAGTATGAGACCTTTGTACCTTTTCTATAGTTATATTAAATTACAATAAAAATTGTCAACAAAAAACTGGTTTTTATTTTTCAATCGTTCACTGGAAGAATATTTCTGCCATAGGTGCGGTGCATACAATTAATTTTATGCTTCTAGGATTATCATACCAGCTGATCCCATCAAGGCAAGGCAGTTCTCCGGTGCTCATGATCGAGAATTACACTTTCAACCAATTAAGAGGAGACGCGAGGTACTGGGTCTGCAGCAGACACACCACCAGCAGCTGCAGAGCGACGTTACATTTCGACAATTACAAGCGTATTGTTTTACGATCGCCAACATAACCACGTTCCGCGGCCGTTCGTAATTGTCCGTGGTAAACACGTGTTCATGTGAATCATATGGTTAATGGTTTAAGAGGATACATACAGAAGCGCCTATTTATACAACATAACGTATCTGACAAGATGTCAAGTCAAGAAGATAGAAAAGGTCAGGTGGCTGGCTAAGTAGGTCCTATATGCAGCACGCCTGAACAGGTAATTTAGGCCCGATTAGCAGTTGTCTCTATCGCACTCAGCGAAGGGCTCGAAGTTAGCATCAGACAGCAATATATTTTACAAATACCTATTTTTCAATTCTCTCGCTCGTCCTGTGTCCTCTTAATGCTGCTGTAGATATGGGCCTGCGGAACTGAAAGTTCTTGCAAATGAGCCACCGGTGGCTGTCTCGCACCACTCCCTTTAATACCGCGCCTACAAAAGTGATCTTCGACCGCCACTAGAGGTCTGCTTAAATGCGAAAAATTACTGAAGGAAAAGAATGCTTGTTGGCCAACGCCAACATGTAACTTATCGAGATATCTTTTGCCACGTGAGATCTCTAGCGATGTTGTCGACTTAGCGTCGCTAGATCCACTGGCCAAGTCGATCATTATCGGGTCGGTCGGTTAATGAAAACTTCAAATTAATAATAGATGTCAAGTTTTAACAAAACAACGCCCGTTATGCCTGCTACTGGTAGTATTATCGCCGCTATGTGTAAGTAAAAGTACTCTTGTCACGATGCGACGTTAGGGCAGAAATTAGGCTTGTTTTCAATTTCAGCTAGGCGAGTAGAAAAATGGAATGCGATGCCTTACGTGTATATACCTACGTATTTATTTACTTACAACTGTCATATAGCAAACGGTATTAATTCACAGCCCAGAAAGATTTATAATAATAAATAATGTTTTTATTGTTATTGTAAATCTGTGCTTTGTACGGATACTGTACAAATTTTACTTAGATCTAAGATTTATGTTGCATAAAGAGAATAATAAGAAAACATACGGTAAAAAAACATGGTAATAAATAAAAAATACGCTCTAAAATTGGCCCTTACGGTATTAACTCTAAGCTAGGAACTAGTAACTAGGGTCTCCCAGGGCGTGGACTTATTTGAACGCCATTGTATAATGTTTCTTTTGCGTCCAAATTCTACGGGCCAAGCGTTCCACCTCAAACGCCGCAAATTCATTTTCATACAGTAGTGACGAGTTGCGACGCATATGGAGCTGGATCTCATTGGCTGCAGCGCTCTCAGGCCCTGAATGTGCCATGGACGAACTTCCAGAGTATCCATATTGACGACATAATTGGCGTAGTGCGCTGTAGAGCGGTTTCTCGGTTTCTCGCCTCGATTTCCGTAGTGTCCCGGGTTCGATTCAATTCAGGAAACGATATTTTCTGAATTGACTCGAGTCTGGGTGTGCTGGCTTAATTCCTTGTCTGTTACATCGTGGCACAGGGATATTTATCCCTACTTCGAGACCATGACAAGTGGTGTGTTGTCTGGCGCATATTATATAACCAGCTAGATACTAACCAGCGATACCGCTATCGTTGGTTAATGTTTTTTTACCCCAAATACACACATCAACATGGTCTAGGGATATTTCAATTAAACCTAAATAACTAAAATTCTATTAACTTTTTGTTAAGACACCTACACATTAAAATAAACCTTGTTTAATAGCCTATCTAATCTGATAAATAAACTTTTAGATAAAGTTAAATTAAAACAAACTTAGAAGAAGAGGAAAAACTCAGACAAAATTTCAATCTTAACTTCATTTTTGAAATATCAAAACCTAAACAAAACATCAATTTTTTTATAAGAATTGTTGCACAATATCTGCAGGGAAATTCCAAAGAGCTCTTCTCTGAAGCATATCACAGGCATGCTCAATAGGATTTAAGTCAGGGGATTGTGCAGGCCAGTCTAAAGCTTGGATATCATCCTGTTGTAACCAACTTGTAACGATACGCGCCTTATGTGGACGGGCATTGTCGTGCATAGCTGGAAATTTTGTTCCATTTGCTGTCTGTGGGGCAAGATTACAGGCTCTAGCACCTCATCTCGGTATTTTAGAGCAGTCATATTGCCATGTATCCAAACGAGGTCCGTTCTACCGCCGAGACGAATTCCTACCCAAACCATAATCGTGCCACCTTGATATGCATGAACTTGTTGTGGGTACTGCAGTCGATTCCAACGTCCAGGTTCTCTCCAAACGCGTACTCTTCGCGAATGACTGATGAAATCCAAACCTGGATTCATCAGTGAAAAGCACAAGTGACCATTGAGAATGGTTCCAGTTTTCGTGTGCAATAGCCCATTGTAATCTTCTTCCTCGATTGCCTCTCCTTAGCGCTGGTACCCGAAGTGGCCTACGAGCTTGCATCGCCGTTACATTTGGTTGACTTCGTGCAGCATTCACTTTGAATCGGTCCTGTACATGTGTTGTAATGTAATGCGTTGAGGTCCTCGGTGCCCTTCCACCACTTCCCCCGTGTCACGATAACGTGACCAAATCCTGGATATAACGCACTGACTGGTCCTCATGGCTTCAGAAACCGTAATTTGGGTAGCGGCAGCTTGAATCATGCCCACTGCTCTTAACATTTCGTTCCTGGTCAAGTGTCTACGTGGCATGATTAAATGAACACCGGAGATGCGTTTGACAAAGATTTAAAGAAATTTATGGAGTTTTAATCAAGTTAGAAGTTCGTGAAGATTTACTTCTTTGGAAGAAATTCAATGAATGCGAATTTCTTGTTAAAACAAAACCTTTTATATACAAATTTGAATTTAAAAAAGGAACTTAATAATGTTTTTATAATCTGTCATTAATAGTGTTTTTGTGAGGCCAATACTTTTTAAGTTATTTAAAAAAGTTTTATATATCCTTAGACCATGTTGTTGTGTGTAGATTTGCATTTTTACATAATTTTTTTTATTGACTATATTCTCTCTTAGGCTTTAACTCTGATTGGGTAATCCGTATACATATGTGGTATGAACTTTTAAACCAAAGCTACACGAATACCTATATATATCTCGCAGAATTGGATCCATTTGGTTCAAGAGGATCAAAAAAGAGGCTGTTCAATCGATCTGATCTTACATCAAAAACTAAAAATAAAGTTCAGAGAATGTGCGGGATCGAGTACTAAGGGGATCGCAAGGATAATGACGGAAAATATTTGAACGATACTATCCGACCTGCTCAAAAGCTTGGACCGCCTTGTAGATCTGCTAAGTGTGCTGCTAGCAGGAACATATTTTGCAACGAGTTCACTGAAAGCATGCATCATCATCATCATCATCATCCGTGCGGTCTTTCCCGGTTGTGAACCCACACTGGTGTGTGGGGTCCCAGGGTCCGCCTTTCTTATTTTCTTGGCCCACTTCGCGCGATCTTGTGCATCTTCAGTGGTGAATCTGTTGGCACTCACTTTCAGTTCACTGAAAGCATGCGCGCAGACATTTTTACAAACTTTTGGCTACTAGAGAAAGAAGCTAAAAAAAACTATGTATACTCTATGATAGAGATAGCTCCCATTAAATGTCACACAATTAAAAATGGAAATTCAAGAAGAAACCACACACAATAACCATCCAGAATTGAATGGACAGAAAAAAAAGTTTGCCAAAAGAAGTTCTTGGGAACATTAGGGACAAAACAGTCTACAATGCGATACTGGATCAGAGACCAAGTCATTGACTTTCTTGACAATTCGCTGTTAGAATAAGAAAAAAAAAATTTTGATGAACTTATTTATTACTGAAAAACTGTATTCAATAATACCTTGGAGGCTAGCCAAGAGCAACACGCCACGTCGATTTCTAGTGTAGAAATCGTCGTGTCGTGTTGCTCTTGGCTAGCCCCCCTTAGATGCATTACTGTTACTATAACTTGAAATAAATAAATTGTTGTCACCAAGTATTATAGTTTTATGGTCTGTGATTTAGGAAGGTCCTAATTTGGTGAAGGGACACACACAACACGTTTATAATACAACTGCTAAAGGTCAATATCAAGATTAACCCTATTCTTCTACTGACCTGTTGATTGTTTCACTCTCACCGAAGTTTTTATTCATGCAGCATTCGTCTGTACGTTTTTCACATGAATCTCTGTTAAACGTCTGTGGTTATACAGTAAGCTGTGACCTGTTTTTATAAACGGTCAATTAAATTCCGGGTAAAAGATAATTTTGACATTACCAGACCAGGGGATCGGCTTTTAAATTTTGTTTAATGGTGGTAAACTGATACTGCCCTTGTGGGACTTGCTAGAGGATCTCTGATTTAGTTTTTCTAACCATCCCGCAAGATGGCTGACTGAGCTATAAAAGTAGCAACAAGTATCGGTATATCGAAAATGTATCAGCGCATTACGATGGAATAATTTACGAACGAACTTTTAACACTACACAATTGTTATCATTCTTTCCAGGACTACATTACGAGTTCATCCCGTCTAGCCACAGGAAGCATAACTTGCTACTGATAGAGAATCACACGTTCAACCAACTAAACGCCCGATACTGGGTGTGCTCCAAGAAGACTTCGAGCAAGTGCAGAGCCATCGTTCGTTTCGACACCACCTTGCAACACATCGTTCAGTACGACAACGCGCATAATCATGACGCGCCGAAATTTATGAGACTCGGTGGAAGATACGTAAAAGTTACGTGAATAATTGGTAAATGAGGTTAAGCTGATGCAAAGTTTCAATTAATACTAGTGATAAGATGACAAAGCATTGTCAGATTAGCATTCCTTAAGATACCTACCTATAAGCATTGGTGAGCACTTAATATTTGACATGGTTTAAGTTAATATTTGACATGGTTTAAGTTAATATTTGACATGGTTTAAGTTAATATTTGACATGGTTTAAGTTAATATTTGACATGGTTTAAGAGAAACACTATTTTGAAATTATTAGATTCTGGTTAAGTTTTCATGACTTTTCTAAATAGACCTGCCAAAAAGTGGGGTATTTTTTTACCTGATCAAAACCGTTACAAAGAACCAATTTTTAGTAAATGATATTATTTAAGTTTTTGAAGTATTTTTTTAGAAAATACTGATTGTCCCTAAAGGTGATGTTAAGTTAATGTAATTATCATGAACACCGGTTTACTTACTCATGCTTGAATAATAAAAAGGGTCGGACTTAATGTTTTAATTATTCCTATTTTTTTCGATTTCTGATCTGATTATAGATAAGTGAACTATAAATACTAATTTAAATAAAATAAAGATAGAAACTAGAAAAATTCGACCTGATCCTAGGGACTCAAGCGGGATACGAACCCGCGACCTTTCGCAATCCGGGTGGCTGCTCTCCCAACTGAGCTACCGAGGCCGTTAACAGACCCGGTAAATTTATCTAGTTTATTTTACGTTGTAAGCCAACGTTTGTTTCATTCATCAAGCGAGATCCCTTCCCCTAGGATCAGGTCGAATTTTTCTAGTTTCTGTCTTTGTGTAGAAAATAGTGCATTATTGAAGGCTAAATATAAAAATTAACTAATAAAAAAAAGTCATGCCTTTAAAATTCAATTGCTTTTGATTTAAGAAGCCTTTATTCTATTCTATTTAAAGAATAAACTGTATGAATAGTAATACCAATGTCGTTTCATAATACACGCATAACGATTTATTTTTTTGTGTAGGATGTACCTATCTTAACTTTAACGTATACTTATTCACATGGATCTATAAATGAGTGTTTCTTTTCAGGAATACAATATGAGTTCATCCCCTCTAGTCATGGGAAGCATTCGCTCCTCAGGATAGAGGGTTTCACCTTCAACGTGGTAAACAGGCACAAACCGCAGTACTGGGTCTGCTCAAGGAGGACCTCGACCAAATGTAAAGCTAAAGTTCGGTTCGATGCCCCCTTGGAGCGCATCATCCTCTGCGTCAATGAACACAACCACCAACCTCACAACTATAAAAAAATTCACGGAAAATACTACAAAGTGTAAATTCGGTTTTAAATAAATTAGGGCCAATCAATTTCATTGTTTTATTTTTATTTCTTGTTGTTGTCGTTGTTGGTTTTTAGGTTAGCCGGTTTTACTATAAGTGACTAGTTGTAGATACAATATGTATTTTATTTCATTGATTAAAAAATCTTAGCGGTTGGCTTTTTAGAATGCTTAATCAGTCTATGAATCAAAATTGCAAGTTCGTAGTTAGCTCTAAGGCTTGAACGAAGTGCTACTTCCATGGTTTTTTTTTCCACGTATTCTTTCTTCAGTTACAGTAGTCACTCTGTCGACCGGTAGGACAATACTGATAGTGAACGGATACACGTTTAAGAAAGAAGTGCGTGGAAGAGATACTAATAAATGGTGCTGCAGTGAACCGAGCCAGAACAAATGTCAGGTCTCCCTCTACGTTAATGAAAATTTTGAGGTGATCCTGATTGAAAACAATCACACCCATGAACCTATTCTGTGTCGCGTATTCCAAGATAGGATAATGTAGCAATGGTCAGAATTGTTAGTTTTTTCAATACGAGTACATTTAAGAAAATGATCATTTTTGAATTGTTGACCTTGATTTTTGAATGGTAATTTGATTTTATCAATGTTGTGTTTATCAAGATAGGAAAAAGTTTAGTGGTTGAATCAAAAGAAGTTTTGCTGTTTTAAAATACCTAATCTTTTATTTATTATTCAACATCAGAAATGTTTACTCTATCTGCTTCAGACTTCTATTCTATCTTTGCTTCTAACTTTTGATGTGAGTCCTTGTCCCCAGCTGAAGATGAAGAAACAGAGGAGATTCACGTGTTTACCGTCAGAACTATCGAAGACAACCCTGAGGATGCAGCTGTCTTCGTGGAATCGCGCAACGGTAAAACCATACTTCAATACAACGGGCACAGATACCGGAAAGGGTACGAGTCGAAGAATGGCCACCGTTGGAGGTGTTCCGTTAACAAGCATTGCGATGCCTTTGTGTACTTGAATGACAACGATGAGATCATCATGTCGAACGAGGAGCACCAGCACTCGCCGCCAGCGCGGTTCGATTACGTTGATGAAGACCAGTCAGGTAATTCTTTGTTCTCTCTCATCCCCTATTTTTTGGTATGCTAGTTTGACCTTCAATTCAAATAGTAACGTAATATTACTGACATACTCTTTGCAGGATGTCCTAAAAAGTAGTGATAAGCGGAAACTCAGTGATAGAACACAACTAGGGCTATCGGAATCACGCCCATGTGGGTTCCGCGATTTTTGGTAGTTTTCGAGTTTAATTTTTTTTCTAAAATATCTGGGTTGTGATTTTTTCGTTATTGTGGCGCGAGTAACTACTTATATTTTTTTAATTTTTAGCTGAATGCTAGGCCTAGTTGATTCAGATGCATTTACGTTGACAGCACTGAATAACAATTTAAAAAATATATGAATCTGAAAAACTGGAAAGCTATTGATCTTTGTTAAAGGATTAAATGATTTTTGTAAAGTACCTATATGATACTTTGAGCATGTATGCGAAGGTTAATGGGATTAAAAGAAGCGCAGGATGATTGAGAGCAGTTGCGAGGTGCAGGGTGTGGCTTCGTCCAACCCTGAGAACCATGATGCTATGTAGTATTGTATGTTAAGTTCTCAAAGAAAATCTTCTCTTCACAGATGCACCGGTGATGATCATGTCGCGCAAAGGCAAAGAGATTCTTCTCTTCCGCCAATACACTTACAGACAGCAGTACACAAAAGGCAACCGGTCCCGATGGGTGTGCTCTACGCTGAAGAACTGCCGTGGCTGCGTGTTCACTGACGCCAACAAGGTCATCACTTCCGCCTTCGAGGAGCACTGCCATCCACCGCCGAAGTATTACCTCAAGCCAGATAATCTGATAGGCGCGCTTAAAGAGCCAGTGCTCCTTGAGACTGAGTAGCTAAAATAGTTAATTGCTAGGCTCTGTATGGATCGAGAGGTGCCGTGCTAGCTAGACGTTGCCGAACTGAAAGTAACGTAAGAGCGTCCAGAGTCCCGGTATTTAGTGAAAAATCTTGCAGCGATTTGAGAAGAGTTTGAAGCCTTTTGTTAGTACGACGTTTGAAAAGTTTGTAGCCTAACCAGGAAAATTAAAAGCTAGATTTTTTTACAATTGATTTTTCATCATAAGTCTCCTCCGAACTCAAAACACATTTTCCATCGACGTGGCAACGCTTCTGTATCAGCTTTAAAAAAACCCTCATCCAAACCTTCAAAAAATGCATCGACAGCGGCTTTGACTTCCTTTTTGTTAGAACATTTTTGACCTCCCAAGTGGTTTTTATGTTTTGGAAAAAGATAAAAGACTGATGAAGCCAAATCAGGTGAATATGGTGCATGGGGTAATAATTCAAAGGATTTATGCCATGGTTTGAACTAATGTGTGAACTCGGGCATTATCCTGGCGAAACAAAACTTTTCTTCCCAACAAACCACGGCGTTATTTTTCAATTTCTTGTCTTTGACGTAGCAGCAGATTACAGTGGTAATCAGAATGTATAGTTTCACCTTTTTCTAGATGTGATTATTTAGAAAAAGGTATAATTATACCCTTTGAATCCCAGAATACCAAAACCAGGTTACCTTTTCCGGCGGATAAAACCACCTTTGCCTCTTTGGAATAGGAGATCCTGGTCTTTTCCACTGTTTAGAACGTTCATGGTAACAAATCTTCCCGAAAAATCCGGTGGATCAGCTTCCAATAGTTGTTATCCTCGGTAGTCGACGTTGATGGTCGACCTCTGCAAGGGTCATCTTCAACGCTTTCCCGACCACGTTTAATCTCCGCAACCTACTTTTTTACAGTAGCATATGAAGGAGTATATTCACCATGCTTTCAAAGTTGCAGACATGCCTTCGTAAATTTGTTGTTAATTAATAATTCAAGTACCTGATTACCGCAAGTTACTCGATTTTAACCATTATTTAAAAACTTCACTGCTTTTATTACGAAATCGTGTGAGGAAGCGTAACGAATGTCAACAAACGAATGAAATTTTATACGTTTACTCATAGTGATTATGTTCTCTATGCGTTAACTAATGAATAATGTAGCTTTAAATCGAGAAAAGTTTGCTGAATGTAGGGCCTTTTTAATAAACCCTCGTAATTTAGCTTGGGTTTCGGTTTATTTGGTTAATTAATGAATACCACGAAGTTCGCTCGACGTGCCAGTCAGTGGTCTCTGGGAGACCATACCACAGACCAACAGTTGCGTCAGTGAACGCTACCTCTTTCACACGTTGTTAATTTTTATCATCATGCTTAAAAAAATCTTAACGTAGCGATATACATTGTACTAGGGACATTGATATCGGTACTTTTAAAGTATCGGTATTTTCAATGAAATATCGTTAATGATATCGATAGATACCTACCTTAGATAAATACCGGTAATTTGATCAATACTTATAATACTGATACCAATAGCTTGGCGCCGACTGAACCGATGTTGCCGCTCCGTGTACCGTATGTAAAAATATTTTTTAATTTAGAATTTTCTGCCTATAAATCTTTTAAGGTTATCTAATGTTCGATAAATTTGATAATAAAATAACCTATGTATGTTTAATATAATAAAGGGAATTGGGTTTAGTTTAATGACCAGCATGAATTATTGTACAGAATCTCTTGACACGGCCATCTTTAGGGTCAATTCACACCGAGACGCGACTCGACGCTGCGCGCACTTTTTAATACAGCTACTCAAAATTTAACTTATTTAAGATACATATTTCACTGAGAATTCAGAATACGCTGCACCACGCAGCACTACGGTGCAAGGCATGTCGTAAATTAAGTTAATTTTGAGTCGCGTCGCGTCTCGGTGTGAATTGAGCCCTAATGTTTTGAGTTGAAATAAGTAAATGTGAAAAAAAAAATTTTGTTCATGTTATAAAATTGCTTTGAATAAAGTTTTCTGTGAGGAATTACTTGTTTTAACTAACAATCATCACACAAACACAGTTCAAACACGTTCAGTTCACGTTGTTATTCCATAGCGGTAGCACGTACGATCATTGGTGTATTAGTGTAAATTCAAAGTACCCTAAAGATGAAAAAGTGTGATAAATGTTACAATGTAGCAAATGTGGTAAAACCGTTCATGGTCGCTTTGCTCAGGGCTGACAAGCAACTAACAGCTCTTCGTGCTGCAGAAAACCTCGGCTGGAACTGCCATGAAAGCCACCAAGTGTCGATGCGACGCAGCTCTCTTTTCGCTCCGGAAGATGAAGATGACGACGTATCAGAGCGAGCGGTGTCTGCTGTACAAATTAATGTGATGATGGAAAAGGCATACAGAGAGAAATGAAAGATTTCATGGAAAGCCTAAACTACCAAAGTGACAGGATGGATGAGATTGTAGAAAACCTTGACTACTCCAAGCTGTCAATACAAGAACTGAAACGTAAAAATTATGAACTAACAAAAAAAAATTCCAATCTCGAGATAAGAATGGGAGCACTGGAACAAGGTTTTCAAGAAGCGGAACAGCAAAAGATATTTATTTATATTAGGTATGCAAACAGATCAGAGCCATTAGAATATACAGGGTGTCCCTGGAAGAAAGGATCAAATCAAAATAGCGTATAGAAGGGGTAATTTCTGACCTCTTTGACCCCATAAATATGGGGCCGATTTATTACTATTAAACAGTTATGTCCAATTTCAGTTTTTTTCAGTAAATCGCCTAAATTCCAACAAAAATATTCATAAAAAAAAACTTACACAATTTTTTTTTATTTTTCCGGAGGTACACGAATAATTGACCTTTCCGCAACTAGTAAATTTTTTGGCCTAAAAAATATGACTCGATTCGGATTTTAAAAAACGATAAAAATTTTGCCTAAGCAAAAATTATACTTCGATTTCAAACACTCGGTTCTTTTTCCTGGTGAAAGACATTTCTTTGCATCACATAGCTTTTGCTTGCATTAATATTCATTTTGTTGTTGAACATCAGTCAGAAATAATCTTCAGATCATTTTGAAGCGCAGTGCTTTGTGTGATATCACTGATATCTGTGTAAATTTTCAAATCGTCGGCATCTATGAGGATGGACATGTCAGACGATCAACCAAATCGTTTATAAAAATCACAAACAGAAGTGGCCCAAGATGTGAGCCCTGTGGAACTCTGAAAGGTACAGATATGAGAGAGGAAGCGTAACCTTTTACAGTAACTAGTTGGGTTCTATTACTCAAATAAGATATAATCCATCTCAACAGACAACCATGAATACCGTAACAGGAAAGCTTACGACAGAGCAGAGAGTGATCAACCTGATCGAATGCTTTGCTAAAATCAATATAGATAGCATCAACTTGCCCTCCAGAAGCAAACACATGACATAGATAGTTTTTAAACTTCAAAAGATTGGTTAAAGTTGACCTTTTTCTAACGAATCCGTGCTGTCTATCGAATATGTAGCTGCTCAAATGATCGTAGAGGGGTCCATATACTAACTTTTCAAAGAGCTTAGCAAGGCATTATTATTAGTGATGAGATAGAAATGTTTAATATGTATACGTACTTGTAGTGGAAAACGAGAATCTCGGATCCATATCAGAAAACATAGCAGTGACACTGGAACTTCCCGGTGATGATGTGACAAAAGTGAGAAGAGTGCCAGCAAGAAAAGATAAGGCAGGTAACATACTGATAAAAATGAAGAATGAAGACACACAAAATAAGTGGCTATTGGCTTCGAAGCCTGAAAGCATCGTATTAAAAAACGTCTTGTCAATAAAAAAAGTAATAAGTAAAAAAATAAAAAGTATTCTGGCGCGAATCCCATATAATAAAAAAATGTTGTGGCAGGCGAAACAAGAGCTCAAAGAAGCGTATAAATTTATATGGTGCACACACAAATAAATCTACAGATATCTGGGGCAAATATTAAAATATATAACTGGACGACTGAAGAAATCTGTTGATAACGTAATCATAAAAGCATTTGAAAAACATTGCACGCCAAAAATAAAAATTGCTAACAATTTTGCTCAATCTTTTCATGACCACACCAAAAACATACTGTCTAACTGTAGCATCCCACTTCTCTGCAAGAATAATTATCAAAAATCGATGCATTTTAGATATGCAAATAGGAAAAACGTTTCTAAATTAGTTAGTTCCCTAAATAATAACAAGGCTCCAGGCATATACAGCATACGGACCATACATGTTAAAATCATAGCACAAAAAATCACTGAAACATTAGCAAATCTCATTAAATTGCTTGACCGTCACTGGAAGCTTATATTGAGAGAGCATTTCCGTTTCCCGTCGATTTCCTGTATCTTTTCGTACTTTTAAAGACCACGTGTTTCGTGTTCAGTGGCGCCACCTAGCGACCGCGCGCTTTTTTAGTTTTCATAAGAAATGTCGTGCCATTTTTAGATCATTGGCGTTAAGTTTTCCGTCGAAGCAACTTGTGCGCAGTGTCTCTGTCAGAAAATGCGATCGTTGCATAATAATTTCATGGTGAATACAGTGTGTGAATAAAAAGTGATAATATTGTGTTAAGAAAATTTCCTGTACTTAAGAACTAAAAATTTATTTTTCAAATATTAATTGTACCTATTCACTATCTTTAACGGAATTTACCGTTTGAATCACAGATGTCGAGTGATAAAAACAGACGTTATTGTTTTTTAAAGGCTTTTTCCGATGCGGCACTACCCTACCCGCATTAAATTATAAAAGAAATATGTGGAATAATTTAAGATTGTCCTGCTTGAATGATTAATTACAATTTATAATAACAATACTTTAAGCGAGGTGTTGAACTAAATTAAACATTAGTTTCTTGTATCATTGCTTTTAAAATTAATAGTTTTGTACCTTGTGTTTTACAAGTAAAATTAGGGTTTGATTAGATTTTAACCTGATTAATTTTCAGTAATTTACCCTTCCGAAGCCAAGCCGCAGCCTGTAGCTGGGCCAAGCGGTACGTCTCTTAAGCGGGTACGTAGCAGCAGCAGCTCTGCGAGCAGTTCAAGCTCCTCTAGTTCGAGCGTCAAACGAGGTAAGCGGTCGCGCTGCCACCGCCGTAAGAAAAATAAACGTGTAAGCAGATCTAGCCGTATGATAAAGAAACTTTTTAAAGAAATTAATGAAATCCGTAAATATATTGCGATGCCAAATAATGATGACCTTTTTCGTGACACTTTCCATTTGTTCGCGAGTTAGTGGGGGGGGGACCTTTATGAATAACATAACGCATCTGACAGGCCTTGCCCTATGGATGGACTTGAAAGTATAAATCCTGGCTTTACTTTTGACATTGAAACGAAATTTAAGGAACCGTCTGTTCCGAAAACTTCAGATAACTTTTGAAAATGTTACTTGATGTTCAGCGTTTAGGCAGTACCTCATGGTACCTCACCTGAGATACGCTGATACCCAAAAGTTGTACAATCATGCTCCTGGTTTCATAGACTTGGAAACAAACGAAAAGGTGCAAATGTATGACACCTTACGCCACTTGGCAAATGTGGATAAGTCATATGCAGCTATAAACTACTGCATATTAAAACAAAAAGAATCATAACTGTATACGAAGTCTTCTTTCCTGGTCTAAGTATACAGAGCTGACAATGTGATAGTTTAAGTATTAAGATGGAGGAATTATTTCAGAAAGGTGACTTTCACAAAGTCTCTTCAGATTTATTGCAACTTGTTCGCGGCTACCGTGCTGAAACAATTGAAATGCGTCGAGAAACAATCACAAGTCAGGTTAAAGATTCCCTAGTTAAAGCTTCACTAAACAAAATACCCGCCTTATCGACTAACATGTTCGAGTCGGAACTTTTCGCATCTGCACTAGAAAAGGCTGGGGGGGTCCATAAAGCCTTTTGGCCCCCAAAAACGGATATATCACAATTGAAAGTGAACCAAGCTAACCAACGCCTCTCGCGGGGGCAGGGTACGCGAAAACATGCAGTTCCATCGCGTGGAACTCAATACAGTGATCATCAATCAGGTTTTCCTATGCAAGCGCATGCCTGTAATATTACACCCTCGTGGGGTGGATATCAATCCAACCAAAGGTTTCATCAGGGTCAACAACAATATTCGCAACACTATCACAGAGGCAACAGAAGAGGTAATTTTCACAACCGAGGCTCGCGGCCTGACCGTAGAAATACCAGAGGTCGTTCGAATTTTACAAGGGCCGCTAAACGTGTCAATGACTCGCAACAGTTTCAAGCCGGTCAGTTAGCAAACTACCAATCAAAATGGGATGAATTGGGGGCACCACTGATCATACTGAAGTTGATCCAAGGGTATCGCATACCAGTCCATCGAAAGCCTCCACTTATATACCCAAATGTACTCAAAGGCCCAGTTCAAACGTCGTCCAAACGTCGCCAAAACGTCCATTTGATAAATATGTATCGCATACCGGATTTCCTCCAGGCTTGCGATTGGATGTGCAAAATCGATCATTCTCGAGCCTACTTTCACTTGAAAGTAACAGAATCCCACAGGCGCTTTTACGCCTCATATACAAAGCATAGTAAGACTAAAGATAGAAAAAAAGAAAGGAGGTTTCGGTAGCTCAGTGGTTTAAATCAGTCACCAGGATTATGAAAGACGCGGGTTCGATTCCAGCTCGAGATCATCAAGATCTGAAATCGAATTTTTCCAGTTTTTCTATCTTTAGATATGAAAAATTAAATAATCAAAATATAATAATAGGACTATTGAATTTTGTCAGTTTTGTAGCCCCGAGGGTTCGCCTGAACCATCGGCAGTTGTTAATGTTCATGAACTCCCTACCAGACCCAACCGCAATTGCTTACACACTACCACAGGGTGTAAAGAACGAACTGAATTTGTGGATTCAGAATTGTCGGCTATCAACCGCTTTTTACATTACCCTCCTCCAACTCATTTCCTGACCACCGACGTATCGGATCAGGCTTGGGGTGCACAATTGAACAACAAAGCGATAACAGGCAGTTGGTCGCAAAAAGAATAGACTACATTGCAACCATTAAGAAATGTTTGCAATTCTTCATGCGTTGGAGTACCACGCATACTCCCTTTGTCACAGCTCGATTCTTGTACGGTGCGACAGCAAAACTCCTGTCGCTCACCTGCGAAAGGAAGGAGGTACGAAATCGAAATGTCTGATGGAAATAACATACCAAATTCTAAATATGCTAGATCGACATTTGAGAGAAAGTCGTGATGGTATGTTATGTTATGACATCAAATCCATCTCAGTGTTCATTATATACCAGGCAAATACAATAGCCACGCCGATCATCTGTCCCGATATCGCCAACCCCCAGAATGGCACTTGCTGCCAGTGTGTTTGCAAAGTGGGGAATCCCAATGGTGGATCTATTTGCTTCAGAAACAGCACATGTAGCAAGCAACTTTGTCTCACGGGATCTGAGAGAAACTCAAGCGCTATTCCACGACGCGTTCAGTATCCCTTGGAATTATCCACTTGCGTGGGTATTTCCGCCACCTAATACCCAAAGTGTTGGCCCACTTGAATCGTCGACCGGAGTGTTTCTGCTGGTAGAACCACGATGGACGATGGTTTTCTGGCGCGCTGATCTCAAAGCCTGAGCGCTTGCAGCACCTTTAACGCTGAGGAACCTGCAGAAATATCTGAACGATGCGTCCACCGGCCTGCCACCTCTGAAAGTCGAGAACATGACGCTAGAGGTTTGGAAATGTGGGGGTGGTCCAAGGCGGTAAAGTCATGGTACACTGAGCAACTTTCATTGCTCAATAATTCGTGGCGTAAATCCACAAGAAACCCTATGAAGTAGCTTGGCCGGTGTTTATGGGCTAGTAAAAATAATGTATAAAAATAATAATATCCTACTGGATCACAGTTACCACAATGTTTGTGTGATTGATATTTAATCAACAAACTTTCTTAAAATACAATCCTCTTACATAAATCTGTGGTCTCGATATTGTGTAACGCTGAAAGCTCAAGTCAGTTACGTTCACACGTACTGGTAAAACACATTTCAAAGTCAATTGCCCTGCCAAACCCAAAAAATTCGGAGCCGTCAAGGTCCAACCAAGTGTGGGATGTCAGTAAATTAACAGATTTTTTAACCAAGTACGTTACAGACATTAATAACACATTCCAGGTTTCAGGTCATACGATAAATTTTGTTACTACTTTGTTCAGGTAGGCATGTACATTATTTAACCTTGCTTAGAACAGATCCAGATTTTTACATAAGATCAAGTGCAAGCATTATATTTTGGCCACAATTCGGCTCAAAAACGGATAGCAGTAATTATAGGCAATCTAGTTGGAGGCTGTTCCCAAATACTTAAGATTATAATTTAAATCTTATATTCTGGGTAGAGGAGACGATAACAGTTCTTAAATAAAGACGAAGTACTGCTAAATCTTCTAGTTTATTTATTACTGTTAGAGGGGCAGCTAAGTCTGCGTCACGCAGGATAAAAACTTTGTTTATAGAAGCTATTACAGCTGCCCCAGGAAGCGTGCGATTACCCGTTGCTTCTAAAAGTTAGCTAGATAACCAACCCTCTCGAGAAAATTTTAGCTTGGGAAATTGGCAATCGGCTAATACATTTTAACGTGAAGTGATTAATAGCAATAATTTAGAAGAAGTAACGCAATTGTTTAAGCCAGTAAAATAAACATAATATATCTTACTTAATAGATATTACATACATTATTTTAAGTTTGTTCCTATAATTGAATAGGTATTGCGATTGTTTTTCTCTAAGCATTATGTATGCAAATAATAGTTAAATAAATCGATTTTTGTGTTTACACAAAAAGTGTATAATGATAATCACATTGGCGTCTTTCTAGTTTCCTAATAGTTTCAAGTGACGCCACCAGCCGATAACAAACAGGTCTCAATTTAAGCTTCCGGTGACGGTCAAGTAATTTAATAGCAGCGTTTTACCCTGAAATAAAACGCATATTAAAATACTCACCTAACTGGAAGCTTACACTTCATTTCTGCCTGGTGGAATTGAGCTAATGATCTAAAAATGGCACGACATTTCTTATGAAAACTAAAAAAGCGCGCGGTCGCTAGGTGGCGCCACTGAACAGGAAACACGTGGTCTTTAAAAGTACGCAAAGATACAGGAAATCGACGGGAAACGGAAATGCTCTCTCAATATAAGCTTCCAGTTAGGTAAGTATTTTAATATGCGTTTTACTTCAGGGTAAAACGCTGCTATTAATACTTCTATTTTTACAGGATATATCCAAGTGACTTTAAATGTGGTATAGTAAGGCCTATCTTTTAAAAGGTAGAAATGATGATTACAGTAACTAAAGACCTATCACCATACTACCATCGACAAAATTGTTGAAAAATACATATCTAAACAAATGCCTTTTACAGAGAAAATGACATACTAAGGGTCATTAAGGATTTCAGCCTTTGAAAACACTACTCAATTAATAGCCCGTTCAAATTAGACCAAAAAATAGTGGTGACGTTATGATAATCCGCACCCAGCTAAAAATTGGTAGGATTGTTCACTACTATAAATGAAATCTAAAAAGTTCTCATCCATCCGACACATGGTTTTTTTATTCTGGGTCAAAGGTCACAAAAACGGGTTTCTCGCGATTTTCAGCAAAATGGTTAGTTTTATCGTAAATCAGGTTTCACAAAAAATATAGATCAGCTATTTATAAAAAAATCCAAATACTTTTTTTCCTAAAAACCACTGTTTCTGAAATAGTAGGTCACACTATAAGTTTTTCGTATCTTAAAAAAACAACATGTTATAACCAAAATATTATGTTTATTGCTTTTCAAAATACTCTCCCTTACACTTTAAATATTTTTTCATGCGATCGAACCATTTTTTAAAACAGGAGGACCACAGATCTGAAGGCATGTTTTCTACGTGCTGATTGAACGCTATCACTGCCTCTTCGGAGTTCGTAAAAGTGAAACCTCTCATCAAATCTTTGATTTTGGGAAAAATACAGAAATCACAGGGTGCTAGGTCGGGGCTATGCGCGGGATGGGTGACGAGTTGTACTTTTTCGGAAGCTAAAAATGACTTTGTTTTGTTGGCAGTGTGTGAAGAAGCGTTGTCATGATGTAGGAGAACGCGGCTTTTGGGTCGTCTTTCGCGAACTTTTTCTAACACCCTGGGTAAACAAATGGTAGAATACCACTCGGCATTAACACTCTTTTGATATTCAAGTGGAATTGTACAGATGGGACCCGTAGCTGAGAAAAAAAACGCGATCATTTCTTCACCAACGTTTCTCGCCTGCCTCACTTTTGTTGGCCTGTTCTCATTTTCAAACACCCATTCACAAGATTGCTGTTTTTTTTCGGGTTTAAAACAATAAATTCACGTTTCGTCTACTGTGACAATGTCATAAACAGCATCAGAATGTCCGTGGTCGTACTTCAGTAGCATCTGTGAGCACCATACCACGCGAGCCCGCTTCTGCTCCGCTGTCAGTTCATGAGGGATCCAACGACAACAAAGTTTCCGAACTTTCAATTCTTCGTGTAAAATTTTCTGAATTTGGCTCATACCAATCCCCAATAGTCCTCGAATTATCTCTTAAGTAATCCGCGGGTTTTCTTCAATTAGCCGCTTCTTAACAGTAGCCACATTATTTTCGTTGACGGCAGTTGAAGGCCGCCCTTCACGTAATTTGTCATGTAATCTTTTCGACTTAATTCCATTTTCGTTGCGTACGTTGAACTTTGTTGTGTTGAACTTTGATAAAAAATAATTGACAAAATAAATGATTTCCCGCCAATTGTTTTTTTTTATTACTAAGAAGTTTAAGAATTTTATTACTAAGAAGGTTGCAACGTTTAAAAAAATATAACATTCGAAATTCAAATAGTTCCGATTAGCTAAAAGTGCAAAACTTCTAGTGTGTCCCATCATTCCCATGTATAACGATTCAAAAAGTTGGAAGAGTTGTAATCGTTATATGTACACTACTGCACACCTTTGAGGTAGTGTAGGTACTTAGCGCGTTTTTTTAACGTGGTTTCCTCGGTAGGCCTATTTCACGGATCTTCAGTGATTCTTTTTTTTAATTTGACACTGTTAAATAATTAAAGATATTGGCAAGGGTTGAAAATGATAAACTGAAACAACTTTATTCAAATAGACTGTATCAGTACTTTCAAATTGTCAAATTTGCAGCAAAATATACTAAATAATAGACATAAATACCATAATAATATGTATTATATTTATAAATACACATTAAACATGTAACGATGCCGTTTCCTTTCAGTCTCGTGGACGTTACAACCTCCACGATCGCTGGAAACTTCATGGTTTAACTGCTGGCCATTAAAAGTATTTTGTACTTGTTTTCAAATTTGATTCAATTCGATTTTTGTTTCGCATTGCATGCGCAGCTTTTTTGATTCAGTCCTACCAAAACCATCGTACTGAACAGTTTGTGAGCATTTTACCAGATTACCAGTTTAACTAGTATAACTTACGTGATGGTGTATTTTTAAATACTCTAAATATCCAATTTTGTAAACAGTTAAAACAGTTATAAGTAACAGGAACCCGTGTATCGGTTCTTCTTTCCTACCTATACTTTTATCCTATTTAATTAACAAGTCACTGGATTGGCTGATCTTTTATTAACTATTCCACAACTACATCTACTTCTAAATATTGTGTGACGAATCCCGGCGCTCCGGCTCCTGTATTGCTGGCCAGGATCGAGGATTTACGTCATATGGCGCCCGAACAAAAAATCGAAGATATCTCTTCTCTGCAGCTCGAAACCACGAGTGAAGAATAATATTTGTTATTTCCAGTAACTGAAAAAGAAGATAATTTAGGACGTTTGTGCAATTTATAATGTGTGTTTAAGCGTGGAACTTATTTAGTGCATTTACCCTACCCTATTTTGTGTACTATCATTCATCCCCATTTCATTACACTATACCATACCGTTTTCACAACCAAATATACTTCAATCACTATACACACATTTTACAGACAATAATACGATCGACGCTACTACTGCTGGTTACAAATGTAATCGGTTCCCGATGCTTTAGTAGCGGAGGCATTACATTCACAAATTTATTACCTACCCTTACTTATTATCCCAAAGATACTTTCAGTACCCTTTACTTTATTTACACCACAGCCCTACAGACATCACCTACTCTACAGCTTGTCTAACCGACAGCTACATAAACCTTCGAGGTTTTGGAGTTTAAACCCTTGGTTATTCCAAATCTCGTTTGTTACCACATCCTTGGCTTTGGAGAGTATCCTTAACCAAGATACTACACGCTTAGCTCGTATTTCTTTAGGTCTTCGAGGCCGACTAAGTTTACGCAAGCTAAGTATACTTACATACATTACATACATCGAATAGCAAGATATTTTTTACCAAATACACCACTCTCCAACTTATTTTCGTACTTCATCAATTTATCTTACTAGAATTGAGCAATATTTTTTACAATAATTTATAATCATTACTATTTTCAATATAAAACGTCAACTTTGCTTCTGAACTGACATTGTCAGACATTGTCACACTTTATCTTCAAATCAAATTATTTTCTCTTTTCAAACTAAGAAAAGGTTTTATACCTTATTATAATACCAGTTGTACAACATGGATATTTTTCAATTGAACAAACCAGAAATTATTTATGAACTTAGATTACGTAACGCAAATTTTCAACCAACTCAAACTGCCGTTGAATTGCGTGAAATCCTATCCAATACCCTATCAGAACCAAATACATATCCACCATCTTCATCAAGCCCCTATAATTTTACTCTCGATGTGGATGAAATAAAAAAATGCTTGGATATTATAGATATAACGATATCTTCCTATCCTACTAGGAAAGCAAAACTTGCACCTTATATTATTCACGTTCGTAACCGATTGTCTTTAATAGAAATCGACACCGAAAGTCCAACCCAAGATATTCAAATTTATAAATCTCTTTGGGATCAATTGAAAACACACGAGCAACACTTCCGAACTCTCGAATCACCACCACCAACATCTGTTTACCATTCAACAGTTTCTATTCAAGAAACCGCTATTCCTAATTCATTTTTTGATACGCTCACACAAACGTTATCAAATATTACTAACTCTCGACCGAACACAGAGATTAAAAAATTTACTTTTACTGGCGATGGCTGTCCCAGGGAATTCATCCTGAAAGTGGAAGAATTTGCAACTGCTAGAAATATCAGTCATAATACCTTATTCAACCACATTTACGATGTACTTTCAGGTATAGGTATGGATTGGTTCAGAGCCAACAAAGATACTATTAGAGATTGGGAAACTTTTAAAACATCTTTGTTCAAATATTTTGAAATCACAGATTATGATTATAAACTCAAAAAAATTATAGATGCACGCAAACAAAAAATTAATGAAAGAGTAATTATTTATTTTGCAACGATGGAGTCCTTGTTGCATAAACTCCATGAACCACTTACTGAAAAGCAAAAAATAGAAATTTTACGACGGAACTTAAAACCTGAGTTCGGTCAAAGATTATTACCTCATGATTTATCCTCTGTAAATACATTGCTTGAATCTTGCAAATGGTTTGAGAACTGTCTAGAAGTTTCTGATACAGACTCTAATAATTTAACTTCGAAACAAAAAAGTTTTTCAATTTCTCACAACTTCGATGTTGAAACACAATCACATACCTACACACCACAAACACCTATTCATACAGTTTCTACCACTAAACAACATAAATACTTTTCTTGTCCTCGTTGCCGAACGGATGACCACAACTTAAAAGATTGTACTAGTACTAATAAAGTTTGTTTTCGATGCGGAAAACAAAATGTTATTTTTACTAATTGTCCAAAATGTAACAATAACCCTCCAAAAAACTAATAAGCGAGGATCGTAGTAAGTCGAATTTTAACAAATTAGATTGGGACAATTGGCTAAATACTATTAAAATATTTTTTAAATCTTATAAAATTACTACGCTCCTCTTTGCTAATACTACTGATACTGAACGTCCCTACATTAATATTAACGTTAACGGTTTACTCTTATCTGGATTATTAGATAGTGGTAGTGCAATCACTATTTTAGGGAATAACTCTCATAAATTATTGCTTCAACATGGTTTTGCGATAGAACATAACAACATTATACACGGAACGGTTGCAAATGGTCAACCCATACGTTCCATTGGTTATATTAACTTACCTACTATATATAATAATCAATTTTCTAATATTATTGCTCACATCATACCGAACATCTCTGAATCATTTATACTAGGAATTGATTTTTGGAAAGCTTTCAACCTAGCTCCCCAGATCCTTTCCAAAATTACTATCCATAAATCCTCAAACGCTCCAACTTTCCTAATCAATACTACTGATATTAAATTGAATAATTATAACAATCTTTCCGAAACTCAACGCCTAATTTCTGATACCATCATTCAAAATTTTAAAAACATTTCTACTGAAACTTTGCCCCTTGGGAAAACTCACTTAGCTGAACATCACATTGACACGGGTGACCACCCTCCAATACGTCAACGATGTTATCGCTTATCTCCTGAAAAACAAAAAGCTCTTCGCCAAGAAGTAGATAAAATGTTAGAATTAGATGTGATTGAACCTTGCGAAAGCCCTTGGCTTAACCCAGTTATTATCACCCCTAAAAAAGATGGAACTTGGCGTTTCTGTGTAGACAGCCGTAAACTAAACGATATTACTAGAAAAGATGCATATAAATTACCTTTTATCTCAGATATTATTGATAACTTGAAAGACGCTAAATACTTGTCTTCTATTGATATTGCTAAAGCCTTCTGGGAGATCCCTCTCCGGGTTGAAGACCGTCCCAAGACTTCTTTTCACGTTCCTGGTCGCGGAACATATCAATTTAAGGTTATGCCTTTTGGTCTCACCAACGCACCCGCAACTCAGCAAAGATTCATAGATAATCTTCTTTGTGACGTTGACAGTTCCGTATTCTGTTACTTGGATGACATAATTATCATTAGTAAAACATTTGACGATCATATTAACCTACTAAATAAAGTTTTCAGTAAATTAAAATCAGCTAACATTACTGTTAACTTTCCAAAATGCGCTTTCTTTCGTAGCGAACTTAAATATTTAGGCTATGTAGTTAACGACAAAGGTTTACATACCGACCCCGACAAAATTAAAGCAATTCTAGATATACAACCGCCTAAGTCTATTAAAGAAGTCAAAAAATTTCTCGGTGCAGCAAGCTGGTACCGTCGTTTTATACCAAATCTCAGCACTCTGGCTGCCCCTCTCACTAGATTAACTTCAACCAGCAAAAAAGCACCTCCTTTTAAATGGCTTCCTGAAGCAAACAATGCATTCAATTTAATTAAACAGGCTCTAGTTTCTACCCCAATCTTAACTTGTCCTGATTTTTCAAAACCTTTTGCTGTTCACTGTGATGCATCAGCATACGGGTTGGGAGCAATGCTCACACAGGATTTTGATGGGATAGAGAAACCTATTGCTTATCTGAGTAAATCCCTTACCCAACCCCAAAGGAATTATTCAATCACTGAACGCGAGTTATTAAGTGTCATAACTGCTCTAGAGCATTGGCGTTGTTATTTAGATAACGGTCAAAAGTTCACTATCTATACAGACCATTCTGCCCTTCAATGGTTTTTACGACTCGATAACCCCACAGGTCGACTAGCCAGATGGAGTATCCGTTTATCCATGTTTAATTTTGAAATAAAACATAAAAAAGGTAAAGATCATCTAGTACCAGATACCCTATCCCGTATAAAAACCATTAATGCCATCAACATAAATATTTCAAAGTCCAATGATGATTGGTATAATACCATCTTTTCTAAATGTAAAGCTAACCCATCTTCAACCCCTGATTATTCTATTATAAACAATAACTTATATAAATATTCAAGATCTAATACCCCATTTCATTCTGAGTTTTCTTGAAAATTAGTTGTTCCTTTAGAACTACGAGATTCCCTTATTTCCGAAAACCATTCTACGCCTACGACAGCTCATTTCGGAACTTTCAAAACATATCACCGCATCAAAAATAGCTACTTTTGGCCTGGCATGTATAAAGACATAGCTACATATATATCCAAATGTGAAACTTGCCTTGCCTACAAACACCAAAACCAACACACAATTGGTTTGATGGGTAAACCTAAACATTGTTCACTTCCTTTTCAATGTTTATCAATTGATTTAATTGGACCATTACCATTATCTCGTAAACTTAACAGATTTATTTTTGTAGCAACTTGTTGTTTTTCTAAATATTGTTTATTATATCCTATTAAACGTGCTACATCTTCAGTCATTAAGCATATTCTTGAAAATCTAGTTTTTATGACCTATGGTATTCCTGAAACAATTATTTTAGACAATGGCCCTCAAATGATAAGCAATGAAATCACAGACTTATTTAAATCCTTCAACATACCCAAAGTACACTATACTCCACGCTATTGCCCACAAGTAAATACAGTTGAACGTTACAACAAAACCATCATTACCGCAATCGCTTCATTTGTCGATGACGATCATAGAACATGGGATATCCATCTCAGCAAAATTCAGCTTGCAATTAATTCGGCTGTGAACGAAACAACCCATTTCACGCCATCTTATCTAGTTTTCGGTCGTGAACTTGTCACATGCGGTTCTATCTACAACACCGACACAACAGAAGATGCCATTCTAGCACCTAAAGACAAATATTCTGAGAACATTGGTTTACTTAGCCCAATATTTTCAGAAGTCCAAGCTCGTCTCTACAAATGTCACCAAACTAATGCTCATTATTATAATAAACAACATCGACAATTAGAATTCAACCAAGGTGATATTGTCTGGAAACGGAATTACCCCATTAGCTCAGCTGATAAATATTTTTCGGCAAAATTAGCACCTAAATTTATTAAATGTAAAGTCACAAACAAAGTTTCACCTCTCATTTACGATCTATCGGACATGTCCAATAAACCATTAGGTCGTTGGCATGTAAAAGACATTAAACCTATTCCAAAATTAAGATAACTATCGATCACCGTATACTCTAATTTAACATATTTTCTTTATATAATTACTTATTGATTTATTATAATTTATTATTACTTTAAGCGTGACGCATGTCACTTAATCTCTTGATTTATATAGGTACTGTTTTTATATACATCTTCATCCTTTCGGCTAACCATTAACTACCATGTCAATACGTAATTTTGTACATATAAGATTATTATGTTTTATTATTTTTTTAAAAACGACTAGTCGTATTTCCGGCTTTAGTCATTAGTCATTTTCTCTATGGAGCGGATAACAACTCCTTAAATAAGCCTATATTATAGTAATTGTCGTATTTTTACCTTTGGAGCGGATAACAACTCCTTAAATAAGCCTCTGTTATTTTCTCCCTAGTAGGTGGACTACAACCAACTTACTTATTACCTTATTAGTAATTACTTTTAACAAGTACTTACTTATTAAAGTCTCTAACGAGATTCAAATCTTATCTTCTGACCATATTAAGGTTAGTAAACTTGTACATTTTTAAGACACTTAACACCAACACTTACACATGACATTCATCACACACATAAAAACTAAACATGATCACCAAAAGCCAGCGGGTGGTGACTGGCATATTTAAATAAGCCTGCACTAATCTGGGTTAGTTTCATGAGAAACATCTTCTATTATATAAGATTTCTCTACTTGACTGATGCCTTAATTCAAACTTACAGAATTAAGACTTTGTTAGATACGACGGATGTTAGTATTTGAATGAAACCGAAACCAACCTAGTGTAAATTTCTCACTGTAAAAAACATTCGTTTACCCAAAATTCTATCATGCACTTCCATTTAATTAATTAATAGGTTATTACTTATATTGTATTTTTTATAAAATAAGTGACTTGTTTGTTAACTTGTTTGTTGACTTGTTTGTTGACTTGTTTGTTTACTTGGTTGTTGACTTGTAACTATCAACTTATCTTCCAAATTTAACTTATTGTAAAAACGACATCGTTAACATTACCTTATTTTTTTTACTTAACTTTTACATTACTTAACTTAACTAAAGATTAACTTAACTTAACTTTAACTTAACTTAACTTTAACTTTCAAAAAAAAAATCCTTAAAGAATTTTTTTGCGCCGGCCACCTCGGTATTGTAACGATGCCGTTTCCCTTCAGTCTCGTGGACGTTACAACCTCCACGATCGCTGGAAACTTCATGGTTTAACTGCTGGCCATTAAAAGTATTTTGTACTTGTTTTCAAATTTGATTCAATTCGATTTTTGTTTCGCATTGCATGCGCAGCTTTTTTGATTCAATCCTACCAAAACCATCGTACTGAACAGTTTGTGAGCATTTTACCAGATTACCAGTTTAACTAGTATAACTTACGTGATCGTGTATTTTTAAATACTCTAAATATCCAATTTTGTAAACAGTTAAAACAGTTATAAGTAACAGGAACCCGTGTATCGGTTCTTCTTTCCTACCTATACTTTTATCCTATTTAATAAACAAGTCACTGGATTGGCTGATCTTTTATTAACTATTCCACAACTCCATCTACTTCTAAATATTGTGTGACGAATCCCGGCGCTCCGGCTCCTGTATTGCTGGCCAGCATCGAGGATTCCCGTTATAAACAGACATAATGCGACTCTACCACCGCGTCGGAGTTGTTTCATGCTGAGAAGACCCGGCGAGAAACTCAGCAGTTACTCTTTTAAACTTGTTTTGGGTTAACAACAGGCGTTAGTTAAGTACAAGCAGTGTTTCATTTTGATAGAAATAAACCTAAAAGAATATTAAACAAAGAGGGAAAAAAACAACTATAAAAGAATATAAATCAAAAGTTCATTTAAACAATTGAAAAAGAAAAATTGTTAGTCAGTAGGTACAGTCAGTACATACTAGGTGAATACCTATTAAAAAAGAAATAACATATGAATGCTGATGTTTTGTACTATGTAAGTACAAAACCTTTTGTAGGGAAACAAGTATAAAAAACACAGATTTTTTTAATTTTTAATCGATAGCTTTTTATTCAACATGCAGCAGGAAGACAAAACAATGGAAAATGAAAATAAATAAGCACGGGCGTGTGTGTGCTGGCAGCAGCTCAGAAAAGAACATTGTCCATTCATATAGATGTTAATTATACCGGGTGATTATCAAAATAGTTACAAAAACTATTAAATTTATTTAATTAAGTCAGTATTTTTTTGTATGATTATATCCCTAAAATTAAAGTCAATCGAAAATACAAATTATCACTTACATAGTTACTACTCACTACATCACTTAGCTGTCGATCTACTGCACTGTTAGTAGAACATTCGAGAAAGAAACAACTTAAGTCCGTAAAATATAGCCTAATTAGAATGACAGGTGTCAAATTGATGTAACTAGGGTTGGGAAAGTTTTGTTGAGAAATCGATCTCATATTTTTTTTATTTAAATTAAGTAAAACGGATAGACCAATTACATTAGTTAATACATTAAAGATAACTATAATTAAGAAAATGATTACACTAATAAACTATGAATAACACTAGCTCACTCGCCTTACAAACTACAACAATTTTGTACAATTGAACATTCATATTGAAAAAAGTCAAAAAATAATAATAATATTAATAACATTTATATTATAAAAACATTCATACGTCACGCATTTGCCTCACAGTATCGCAAACATTCCGACAAAATCAACTTCCATTCATCCGCAAATAGGTCGCAGTGACGAGCTGCGTCCAGGAGCGCATTGAAACCGGCGAGGGTTCGCGGTATAAGAGCCCTTGCACGGGCTACAGTACGGCTATGCTGAACAGCGAACAGTTTATGCTTCCTGTTTCGACAGTAATTATTAGGAGCAAAGAGCCTACTCAACTCGTCATTCAGATCAGGAGCATCGACCAGCCCTCTGAGTATCTTACACATCGTCAGAATTTGGTCATTGCTTCTTCTCACTTCCAGGGAGTCGTACCCGAGGCTTCCCAAGAGAAATTTCGTTGGGTACATGTATGGGTAGTATCCATTGGCACGCTTATTTCAAGCATCAGGCTGTACTTGCTCTTGTATGGGTACCATACGCATGCGCTCGCTTCCAGCTTGCTACGAACAAGAGAGCTAAAGATAAGCTTTATGACGCCGATGTTGTAGAAATCCTTCGAATTTCGAAGCACGAAACCAAGGGGTCGGAAGGATCCCTCGGTGACTATCGCAATATGGTCGTGAAAAGTCAGTGCCCTATCGAACGTAACACCCAGATCCCTGAAAGCAGTAGACCTCGAAATTATGTCGCAATCGAGCTTATAGTGGAACTCAACTGGGTGCCGCGAACGACTGCACGTCATTTGGTAACATTTTGCGGCATTGAACTCCATTTTATTCTCCACACCCCATTTAAAAACAGCGTCAACGTCTCGCTGAAGCTTCAAAGAGTCATCTACTGTTTTAATGTCCAAGTAAAGCTTCAGGTCCTCAGCGTAAAGCAGACATTTTGCATGTTCGATGACAAGCGGCATATTGACACATCGACTACATACTTATTTTTATTTTTACGATAGTTATAAACATTTTTCGATCTCACTTTACATTTATAACTACGTAGGAGGATCGTTCAAGCCCTAAAGAAAATAATATTATTTAAATGAAAAACTCCTATACGAAACAATGGTGTGCCCGACGATATTGTCACAAAATGTAATAGTGTTAAATAGCAACAATACAGTTTTTCCCAGTGTGGAAGTATTGAAATCACATAACGAATTGCAATGAAATCCAAAAAGAAAGTAAATAATTGTCATTATGTCAGATAATGGTCAAAATCCGTTTTTTAAACTTTTTTAGAAATTGCAGTGTGAAAAGCTCTTAAATGGAAAACTTTTT
Organism: Udea olivalis; assembly: GCA_947369235.1. Lineage (NCBI taxonomy): Eukaryota > Metazoa > Arthropoda > Insecta > Lepidoptera > Crambidae > Udea > Udea olivalis. The sequence continues at coordinate 4,141,378 of OX376349.1, read as the reverse complement.
TATAAATTTTATCGGACAAATAATTACAGTTTTATTCCATCGATAAGCAACTATCGATGTGCCCCATCTCTAAAATATTAGCAACTTGACATAACCTTTAAAGGACATCATAGTTTATTCGATTAATAGTTTGCTATTGGTTTACAATAACTGCATTCACGCGGACTAAGCTTTTGAATCTCTTCGCTCAGTATATGAACTTAAAGTAGATGTTTTTAATGTTGTTTTAATTGTTGATATGATCGTTGAAATTATATCCCCGATCGTTAAAATATTATCAATGGCTATGATTTCTGCAAAAAGTATAGTATGTACCGTTATAAATCGGTTACCTACTGATTCATTATTATGCATAGATGCCCATAAATTTGTATAAAATGTGCAACTTTAAGCTCGGCCTTTATGAAATACGCTTATTTAAAATGTAAATCACCATTTAGACGACTAATTGGAATGATTCTTCGCGTTTGAATATTGCAACAAGTGTAGTTGCTCATCTACCGTCGTCGCGGTACAAAGTTATGACGTCACTTTTTTTGATTTACGACAGATTAAAAATCTATGTGTTATTCTAATCATCCTGTTTTTAACGAACTTTACCCTACCTGGTAATTTTTATATTTTACTCACAATTTGATATTATCATACAAATGACCACGTGGCGGCACTTAGTAAGCTTTTTTTAGTAAAAAAATTGTCTTGGTTTTTAGAGGTATTTACACATAATTATGCATTTGTTAAGATTTTTATACTAATGTTATAAAGCTGAAGAGTTTGTTTGTTTGCTTGAACGCGCTAATCTCAGGAACTACTGGTCCGATTTGAAAAATTATTTCAGTGTTAGTTATCCCATTTATCGAGGAATGCTATAGACTATCATTATCCCACGCTGACGAAGTCGCGGGCAGAATCTAGTTAAGAATAACTGTTTGACTGTTTCTTAAGAATAATGTGTAAATAAAATTAAGCTAAGTCATTTTACAGCTATGTATTTCAATCTCAAATTTTGGGTTATTTTTTGACGCTTTGAGGCGTCATTGGCGACAGAAGCGAATTATGACGCTTTAAAGCGTCTTTGGCGGTCAATGGGTTAAGAAAACAAACAAGAGTACATTGCTCTTAATCTTTATTATTAAAATATTTCATATTAATTGAGTATTGGCAGACAGTCAAATTACAATTTGATACATTTTCATATTGTAATTAATAGAATGAGTAGGTAGGTAGGTAAGTAAGGTAAGTTATATCACAGCTAAATGCATCGAAAATTCACTTTCAACATGTTGACGTAAATAAGTAGGTAACTAAATATATCTTCATAAGTATTGATGGCCTTACTATTAAATAAGCTCATAATAAAGAGCATCAGTCTTTTTTGTCTATGTATAAGAATTCTTTTGCTTTTACAATAGTACAAAAATAGCTTATTCTAAGAGGACTTTTTCTATCTTTATATATCATTCTAACATAGGCATGTAATATGTAACCTACTTAATTATTTAAAATCATGAATTAACACTGGCAAATTGTATTACCTGGACATCATGACAAATTAATTCTATTCAAGCAAACGCTTAGATCACCCAATATTGATGTCATGTGTAAATATGACATTTATAAATTTCAGCTTAGTTGATTAAAATAACATAGCTCCTAGGTTACTTAATTGCTTAAAAGTAAACATGAATGAGGTAAGTATTGGGTTTTTTGAGCATAATCAGTCTTTTTGAAAACAAAATAGAGTTAATACAATTTTTATTAAAATAGAAAGTAGGTACATATACTTATGTAACACTTTTTTACATTCATTTTATTCTACATAATTGTCTAGGTCTTAAAAATAATAACATTTCATTACAGTCAAAATTAAATTATTAAAATCAGTCTTTTATTACATTGTTTTTTTTCAAGTAACCATAATTGATCACTGAAGAACCAAAGCGAGAGAACCTTTTTAGTAAATTATTATCAAACCCAGCAAATACAATAGAAAATAAATTCACCCTACCTTGAATACTTAATATAAAAAAAACCATGGTTATTTTAAAAAATATAAAAACATTAAATTAAGAGGTAGAGTTACAAATCAGTCTTAATAGTTTAAATTGAATAATAGCTATCATTTAAACAACCTTAAAAGATCCATCATTCCGACGATAAAATCCTGGAGCTGGATGGTTGTGGACATTACGTACTCTCTTGATCAGGTTTCCTTGCCGATGGATGGCAGTTGTGACATCAACATGGCAGCCGGTCTTGGTCCTAGAGGTGCAGTACCATTGCTTCTTTCCATAGGCAAGCTTGTTTTTCAGTCTAAATGCAAAACCATTATGAACCAGCAATAGGCTTCCTTTTCTTGTGGGAATGAAATTGGCCACTGAAATTGTAAAGTAATAATAGTAAGTAAAACATATTATAACCTAATCACTGAACAAAAGTGCAGATCCTTTGATAAAATAAGCTAATGAAATGAAATGAAACACGGTAAACAAATAAGATCTATATACATTAAATTATGGTCAAGCGTATTTTGTTCAGTTTGAGACATGCTAAATTTGTAACTTAAAAATTAAAAATAAATTAGGATGACAAAATATTATATTTTTGTAAAAATTACATTTCTGAAGGATAAATTTTACGGAAACAATATTCAATTAAAATCATGTCAAATATAAATCACAGAATAACATGTCAAAGAAACAGATAAAAAACAAGAAAAATAATATACCTATGTATCGCAAATCATTGGATGTCAAAGTATTCCTCAAGGTCATAAAAACAATTTTCAATCAACCAGAGCCTCTCAATCTGTGCAATAACTGCACTGTGGGTAATTGTCATATCTCAGTAGGAATTTTATTGTATACACATATTAGCATCACCGCACGGCACAATTTTTCTCAAATAAACTTGTTCTCAAGTAAACGGAAGTTTTATTACATATAAGTAATAATGGGATGTTAGAAATGAAACATTAGAAGTACAGTTCTAGATAATGCATTTATTTCAAAACTGCTAACCTAAATCTTAAATAGATAAATATGTCTTACTATTTTATAATTTGTATGAATATTATTCACAATCAATTGATGAAGAAAAACTCTTTTGATAATATCATTGCTCATAACTTCTTAACATTTACTGCCCTACAAGTATTACATATTTACACACACTCAGTTGATATAGGTACTTAACTAGAAGCCTATACTTACATACAATAACGGGCTCACAAAAAATACCGTAATTCTCCACACCTCCACACCCATCCGACCCTTTCGAGTATGTTGCTTCAGACACCATCGTCCATCATTCCCTACACTTGTGCCTAAATTCGCTTTACACGAATTATTTCCCATTTATGGCAGTTTTTCGTCTTCCTTGAGTGGGCTATTAGCTGTGCTATTAGACAACATTTTTGAGAAGGTTCGAACGAAACGAAAGATTATTTGGAAATTCAATACGAATTTATTTATCTAATATTACACTTCATAACAACTTCAGAGTCAAATGCACTTCACTTTGATACACCACGTATTTCTTGAACACATAAAAACCTTGAAACACTAAAAACGCATCTGTGATGCAGAGGATGCACTGTTAAAAAACACAGACAGAGGTCTCTGTGTGGATAAAAACAAAGCCAAACTATTCAGGCAGTCAACAAAAAGTAGATTTTTGTAGGCGCCCCGCCGAGCCCGGCCGGGTGGGTGCCCCTGCCACAGATAAATAAACGTTGCCTGCCTTGCCTTGCTTGCTCAAAGAGCATAGGCCTTGCCTACCGAAAGTGGCGGCGCCACAGAGCATTCTTTACGTTCCATTTCACGTTACTTCATCAATAATGTCCCTAACTTTCGACATTGACCGAACTGTTGTCATATGTACTACTTAGGAAAACTAACCCTTTATATTGCTTCACCATCGATAGAAAATACATCTAGGGTCATCAATGATACATTGTAAACGGTTACACGATTGGCGTATTGCGCGGTCTGAGCTGTCTCACTTAGCTGCCTGTAGCACTGTTTCTCGCCTTGACTTCCATGATGTCCCAGGTTTGATTCCCGATTGCGTATCTTTTCTGAATTGGCTTGGGTCTGGGTGTGCTGGGAGGCGCCCCTGGCATTAATCCTTGTTCGCTCCCTCGTAACACAAGGATATAATTGGGGGTATGGGAACAAAAATCAAACATGTCCTAAATCAAAAACCATTTCAAGGTATTTGTATTTAAATATTTAACATTTTTAAAAGCAAAGGATCCAGGATATTTTTAATGAAATACGTTGGCAAACTGGGGTCAAATGAATGACCCCAGTTTGCCAATGTCCGCAAAGAGTGGTTCCTAATAGACTCTTGACGGTAATCAAATTGACATCTCACAATTGAAACCTATTGGGTCGTTTAAACGTCCTTACACGTGAGTGGTTGATAATCTATCCATCAACCGATCAAATGACGCGATCTGTATCATACGTGAGACTTTTAGCTAGGTGTTTCCTCTGCATGGTATTAATGGTGTTTCCAGATAGCAGATTTTAAATTCCCCCAGGTGAAAAATATTGTTCCACAAAGTTATTTTTAATAATACGGACATTAATTTACGCCCATTGCCCAGGGTAGGTAGCACTTAAAATAGCCATTCGCTATAATCCCAACCCTTTCAGGTAGGACTTGGCTTCAGAACTTGGCAAAATAAATTGTATCTGAAGTCTACTTCTCACATTCTCTTGAGATGCTACATGATGAACGGCGAGCTCTGTTTCAGCCGTAAGTGCAGTAAATCAGTAATTTTCCCCTCATTATTTATTTAGCACGAATCGGGAAAAAAACATATGTGGGAACACTAAGCGAAATTGTGACGTCATGAGTTCGTAATGTTTAAAAATTAATAAAAAAATAACTACCGTCTAGATCAACGAAATATTCAAATTAGTCGCTTAAAATAGTGAAAGGTATTTTTAAAAAATACAAAAAAATTGTTACTATACCCAATTATCCTTTTTTTGGAACAATGACAAGTGGTGTGTTGTCTAGCGCATATTTATTTTATTTATATTTGAGTGTTTAATGAGTACCTATTTTTAAATAGTCTTTCTTTAGGGTCCGGCGCTAGAGATACAGACAGAAATAATAAGTTGCATTCATACTACGACGGATGGGATGGTAAGTAAATTAATTTATGAAGCAAAGATCAGTTTACGAATGCGTTCATGAGTGCCAAAAAGGGATTAACAACGCCCAATGCAGATGATGAAGTGTCAGTGTCAAAATTATAAGTTGTCGCTGTTGCACGTTTATTACATGAAGAATAATACATGAAGAATTATTAATGAATAAAAACGAGTATTGAGGGAATTGGATAGAGCAATAGAACAGTACTTTTCTGAATATAAGGATAGGATATCGTGTTCGTTGTATAAGTTGTGACGTGTTCGTGTGACTAGTGACTAGTAAACAAGTGTTTAGTGCTATTTTTTTTGTAAACTATTCATAAAACTGTTTCTGCTTGGAACCCTACGAATAAATATTTACAAATACTGTGTGATTTGTCAATGCCACAATACTTGCATACGGTTTGTCTCGAAAAAAGTTTAGTCCTCTGAAAAAGTTTCGTAACTCCATCAAAAGTTTTTTTTTAAATAAAAGAGATTTAAATTCTAGTTGATAAACCAAGGTTGCATACAAATCATTTTGTGTTGCTCAATTCCGCGTGAGCTGACTATATTAGACGATTTTTTCATTATCATTTGTTGAAGAGTGTGTATGTCATTTTAGTTGTATTAATTAAATTGTCTAAAAACTGTGTTGTTTTTTTTAACCTCCCTATATTCTTTAAGCACTAGCCTCTAAATAATATAACATTACGCTTAACTTACTCAATTATTTATCACTCATTCTTTTATTCCAGGTATTTTTATTAACACAAGAGGAAATTCCAAACTATTCATATATCAAAATCACACATTTAGATTTATGTACAAAAAAGCATATGGAAGCCAGCTATGGTACTGCTGGTATTTCTTCAGCAGGTGTTGTCCAGCAAAGCTTCGGATAAACAATGCTGGCAAAGTCACTGAGACCATAGGAAGGCATAATCACGACCCTCCAACATGCTGGATGACCCCTGATGGTAAATCGTATAGTTTGCCACCATTACCTGATAAGAATTCACAGTAAGACATATAAATGTTTTAAAAATTAAAGTATTTACAAAGCTTTTGTGTTTCACTGCCCTCAAATTAGTTGTGAACAAACTGCCTACTTTTGTTTACGAATGAGATTGTATTTTATCACTTTTTTTTATAAAGTATTCAATGTTTTTTGTTAATAGTTTTTTTCAGATTTAAGAATATGTGAATTTTAGGAAAATGTTTAAATCAACATCAAACTGTGTCTGTTCTTAAATTATCACCCCGTTTTGTATTACAATTTTATTAATTTTAATTATGTTGAGCCATGTACTGTGAACTATGAATTTCAACTTGTATGTTTAAAAACATATTAAGTATGTGTTACGTTTAAACATTTTCAGTATGTGTGTAATTTTAAGTAGAGAGATTTTATTTTTAAATTTTAGTAATCTGCTATTGTTTAATTTGTTAAATTGGAGACGGATATCTAAATTAAGTTTGGATAAAAGTTTCAAAGGATACCTTTTTATTTCCTCAGGTACAACCAAATATTTATGTTGCATTTGTTTGTTCCTAAACTTAAGAAGTTTTAAACCATTTTCCCGTGTAAATATAAGTCTTACAAGTTCATGTTTGTTACAAAACATATTTAATATTATTTTTATGTGAGTCCAATTATTTAAGTAACAATTATTTTATTGATACATCTTAAATCCTAGCTAGACACTATTGTATGTAGGTATATTAAAAATACTGTCCCTTAATCTTTTTTTGATTTAATGAAAAAACCAAGAATTGTCATATATCATCTTAGGTACATCAGAACGAAATCTAATGAATGACCTTTAAAAAAAACGCAAAATAATGAAGTAACATTATAGGGAGCCCGCAATTTAATAACAGCAACAAGCCCATTTAAAAGAAAGGCGGACATGAATTTCGTGAATAAAATAAATTACCTATATTCCTTTCAACAATAAAACCAGGACGGAAAAAAGTGCAGCAACTAATATGTTTAATAATATTAGTAATAGGCGTATCTTAATATTTTTACTGAGCGCTGATTTCAACAAAGTCGTCTTAATCTGGAGGTGAAGTCTGGGGGATATCCTGAATTAATAAAATGTATATTAAAATAAATTTTAGAGAGCGTCGTGGCCTTGTGGTTAAGCACTCCAAACTCGGATCGCGAATCGTGTGGCCCCGAGTTCAAATCTGGTCAGAACCAAAATCTTTCTGTTCATTGTTTAATTTCTAACTCTCCGGTGATGAAAAACATCGATAAAAAAACAAATCAACCCCAAAAGGCTCACCACCTACCCCGTTGGGTTATAATACCATTGGTGAAAAGTGGGCTTCTGAGTGTTCCGTTCACCATGACGGCAACAGTAATAAAGTCGTGATGGTATGTTATGTTATTAAAATTTATTTTATTAAAGCAATGAGTACTTCTTTGATGACCAACTAAATAAAAAGCGCCAACATCCTGTATACACACGCGCCGTCGCCTAAAACCGACTGCGTATGACTCGAACCATCAATACCTACGGTGAGCGGACAGCGAGTTACCTTGAGCCGCGGCTCATGAATGACTACCGCCTTAGGGCCGATTTTTCAATCCTCAGATAATGAAATTTATCTGTAGAATAAAAGTTTATTCGAAGGTTAACAAGATTTTTAAATTTTCAATGGTCAGATAGATGTTATCTGTTGAATAAAGCCGCTAACTGAGGAATAAAGTTATCTGCTTCTTGAGTTCCTGGATAAGATTTATCTATGCGTTTTCTTCAACATTTTGAGGTTATATGGTGTTTCATTTGAGATTATTTTCATTTTGTAATAAAGTGTTATTATAATCACAAACTTTTTACCACAACTTTATACAACAAAAAAAGCTGAGGTAGTTTTTGTTATACGTCAGTGTCAAACATCGACTTTCGTCTTGGTTCATTCTAACATTGCAACGATTGTATAGGTGCATCTCGCTTGTGGATAATCAGTGTGAAGTTAGCGATTTAAGTGCATAGACAAACGATAGATAGGTAGCTGTTCTTTGGATAGAAGACTATTGAAAAATTTAAAATATCTATTAGCTTGATAAACAGCCAGATTATTTTATACTTCAGTTAGCTATTTAAGGAATAAACTAAGAATTGAAAAATCGGGCCTTAGAATAATAACGTTTGATCTGCGTAATAATGTTTCACCAAATAACTTAAGAGTTATTTTCTAAAACAGCAAAACGCTGACACTTAGAAATGCATTCACCAGGGTCGCGGGTTCGATCCCCGCACAGTACAAACATTTGTGTGCATGAACATGTCTGTTTGTACTGGTCTGGGTGTCTCCTATGTATAATAAGTACCTATGTATTTACAAAAGAAAATGTATTTAAGTATGTTTATCCGTTGTCTAGTATCCCATAACACAAGCTTTAATTAGCTTACTTTGGGGCTAGATGGCGCTGTGTGGAATAATGTCCAGGGATATTTATTTATTTATTTATATTCATTGGTTTTTTTCTATTCTTTATTGTTGCCTATGGTTCTTCGCGGACCGTTATTGTCTCTCGTTGACAATATTAAATAAGTAAATTACATTGCAGCATTATCACAAACCTTCGTGGTTTTTAGAATAGTCAATTATTTCTAATTGTGTTACATTGTGTGACTATTGAGAATGGTAAAATAAATAAAATAAAAATCGCGAGTAAACGAAATTTCTCCTCCCTGATTCAAACCCCCCCAAAAACATCTGAGTCAATAGTAGTAAGTAGGTAACTACCTAGGTACTTACTACACTACCTACTTACAACTAGGTACTTTTCATAAGTATATGAATAAAGATATATATTTTTTTACATACGGGCTGGGCTACAGCACAATTTTCACTTCACCAATCATCATCATCAACTGCCTTTTGAAGTCCACTGCTGGTCATAGGCTTCCCCCTTAGAACGCCACAGCGATTCAGCGAACGATTTTCATCATTTATTCATAACTTAAACCATTTCAAATAGATAATATTTAAAATTTTACGAATCAGGAATTTTCAGGATTTTCTAACGTGATATCGCCCTCCAAGCTTGATGACTCGTTAACATCACCTTACTGATGAGAGTACCTTTGTTGACCAAGCTGAAAATGATAATGTGGGGCTTGTATTCGTATTGAAATTAAAGTAATTTGTCATATTACAGTAGGTGAATTATTAATCGTGAGTTACTAAAACACTAGTTACACTTTAGTGAGAGAGTTGTCTTAACGGCCATAGTAGTACGTATGTATGTACAGAGGCGTTCACATCAACCTTTACAAAACCATTGCAAAATGGGTCTTATGTCAGCAGCATATATGAGGTGCCCGTAGGTAAAGGTTGACGTGAACGCCTCTGCACATACCACCACAAACAAAAATAACTGTTTTTTTTGTTTGTTTACTGTGTGGTATATTCTCACCATTCAGTTTCTGAGATATGCAGAGTGAACATCTTTAAATTGTATAATTATTAATTGCGTGGCAATTCTTTTTTAATTTTATAACCAACCGTTTGTGTGTTACTTATACTCGTATGGTTTTGTGTAGGCTGTAATTTAAAAATAATGTGTAATCTTTAGGTTATAAATACAGGATTAGTATACATTAGGTACTTATGTGCCTATTATCTCATTATCACGAACGGACTTTGAACTTTTTTCCTTATTTACCTTATTGCATGATAGAAAAATAATACGAAGTGGCCTAAGCACCTCTGCATATAATATGCAATTGTTTGGTTGAGAACTGATTAAGTCATAAGTATAAAATAAATTGCCTTTAACGCTGCAAATAGAGTTTACATACTTTTATTGTTCAATGAAACCTTAATTATTTGTATGCCTCAATATTGGATATTCATCATCATCATCAGCCTATCATAGTCCACTGCTGGACATAGGCCTCCCCCGCAGCGCGCTACCGCGCCCTATCATCAGCTTGACGCATCTAGTTTCTGCCAGCAACCTTTCGCAAGTCATCCATCACCCCACCTGGCCGGAGGGCGTCCTACACTACGTTTGCCGATACGCGGTCTCCACTATAGTTGTAAAAAACCCGTTAACTACCGTTACTTAACCAAATTTATGGGTAACTACCGATAAAATGCGGTTATGAACGGTTAATTATCCGACTGCGACCGAGAAAAAGAGTACAGTTCTTCAAAGTAAATAAGGGACTAACTTTGTGTTCCCGAAGATTACTTGACTTGAGTGATGATGATGCAACTGGATGACAGCGCTATAGAAAAATAGCGAGACGGCTATGACATTCTCATTTATTTGTTTGCGAAAAATTTGAAATTAGAAGTGTTTTTAAAAATATTTACTTTTTTTTAAATTGTTTTTGTAATGTTTTACGATTGTTCCCGAAATTCCAATGTTTTCCGATGCCCGTTATTTATCTTGAAGTACAGTTAATAATCTGTCTTTTTATTGTTTTGTCAACTTCTAGGTGAAGCTTCCTTCTTACCGAATTCCCATCGCACTGTGTGACTGGATATCCGACTTCCTGAGGGAACAGTCAATTATCGTGCCGCCACCGCTTGGTTAAAATCGTTAATAACCGGTTGCGCATCTAAGGTCTCCACCCGAACACGCTTACCCCAACGGTTATCTGTTCTACGGCATAACTGACCTGCCGACGACCTTAGTTCTCTGTCGGATTACTTAGTTGCGAATCTTATCCTTCAGAGAAACACCGTGCATATCTCTCTCTATAGCTGGCTGAGCGACTTTTTTATTGGATATTAAAGTGTAACAATTAATGGTGAAGCAAATTACGTTATTAGTACTATCTATTATATCGCAGTGATATTTGGTTGGTAGGCAATGTTACTCATGAAGGCACGCAGTTGTGCTTTCCGAGTCTTAGACTGTTACCATGTTTTATTGTACATCAGGCCTGATTGCAATCCCTCATAACTTGTCAAGTTCATTCCCTAAACTGAGCGTAGTGATCATTTTCTTAATACGATCCTTCATTTCCAGCCAGTCAGAGGGCAAATCCGAAGCGTTTTCTATCATTGACAGTAGGTTGTACATCTGTACAATAAATAATGATTTGTTAAAAATAATGCTGTGTAATAAAAGTTAGGATATTTTATGTTTTCGCCTAGCGAGTATTATCTCTAGCTAAAACTGTCGTCGCCTTTTTGATATTTGCAGAATCAATAGCGGAAACCAATGACTGGCCTTTTTTTCTACACAAAGATAGAAACTAGAAAGAATCGACCTGATCCTAGGGACTCAAGCGGGATTCGAACCCGCGACCTTCCACAATCCAGGTGGCTGCTCTTCCAACTAAGCTACCGAGGCCGTTAAGTAGCATGCTGAAAAAATCAAATTCACTTATTATTTAGCAGTTCAGTTGATCTTGGTGTAAATTGTCCCAGATATTTATTTATTTTGATTGACTGGCCTGTTGGCGCAATGGCAGCGATCCTGCCTTTAGCGCCGGAGGTCGTGGGTTCGATCCCCACCCATGACAAATATTTGTGTGGCGAACATTTATATTTGTTGTGTGTCTGGGTGTTATATCTATTTAAGTATGTATTTAGAAATATTTAAGTATGTTTATCAGTCTCTGACACCCATATTACAAGCTCTGCTTAGTTTGGGGTCAGATGATCTTGGTGTGAATTGTCCCAGATATTTATTTATTATTATTATTATTATTTATATATTTTTTAATTAGAATAGGCACCAATGACAATAAAAAAAAGGTAATTCAGTGCCTAGCGATAGTAACACAAGGAAGTAATGTTTAAAGTATCCCCAGTTTTTCTGTCAATAATCTATTTTGAAAACATTCCGAATTTTTCACCTCTAGTTAACCTTAATTAGAGGTGAAAATTCCGGAATGTTTTCAAAAATGAAAAAAAAATGTGAAAATGAATAGATATTGAAAACGACACCTGTCGTTTTCAATATCTATTCATTTTCATGCTGTTTTGCTTCTAAGAATATGTATCTGTAGTACCATCTACTGCCAATATTCTGATAGGGATAAATCGGACTGCATAAGAAGACAAAGATAAAAATATTATAAAAATATTAATTTAATTATAAGATCAATCTCTAATAAAACAAATTTATATTAATTGTTATTATCAGACAACAAATTAAAAACTAAAATGTAATAGTTAGGTATTTCGTAGTAGGTACAGAGGCGTTAACATCGACCTTTACATAGGGGCACCTTATGCTGCTATCATAAGACCTGATTGCAATGGTTTTGTGAAGGTTGATGCCTACGCCTCTGTACATAGATACCACGTTTTACCCAACTTAATTCGTCTCGTTCCTAATCATCGTCCACCATGGTGAGCAACTGACCACAATATGGTGAAACCCACGGGTTTTTGCTTATAGTAAACTTAAATTCTGTAGGAAGCTTAGAATCACTTTTACCAGGTTCATTAACCTAAGGAGAATTCACAATGTTTTTCAAGGAAGTCTTATCATCAAGTTTAAAGTTTGTAGTAAGGCCGTATCTAAACCTATGATTTTTAATATTACCTGAAAACGCGCCAAATCATGCGATATGACGCCATTATCATGAGATTATGGCGAATTGTAAATTAATCATATAAAACCAATAAAACATGAATTCGTTATTTCTGACTTTACACTCGTAGTCGCACTTATACAGGTTGTCCTGGGAAGTAAGGATCAAATCAAAATAGCGCATAGCTAGGGTCGAGGCCAGAAATGACCACTTGATTGATTTGATCCTTACTTCCCGGGACACCCTGTATTTAACCAAAACAAAAAGCAGAACGATCAAAAATGAAGGTTTTTTATCTTTTTCCATTTTTTCAGTTTATTTTATTATTCAAAATGAGTTAGGTTAGTGTTTGGCCTCAGTCTCGCCTGGTGGTAAGCGATGACGAGGCCGATGGTGGTGTACACGCTTACCTAGATAATGCCTATGTACTCTGGCCTTGAAGACAGTTGTTATTTAAGCTAATGAAAATCTAGGTTTTACTATTTTATTTAGTAATCCCTTACGGTATGTCTAAAGACTGCACTGACGAAACAAACAGTTAGGTTTTTTCAAGATATCTAGTTCTGTTCTTTTTGAATGCCGTAGAGCCCTATTTCATAAGGACACCACCCCACCCCTGGTGGCGCCACCCCTTCGCGACAATTAACGTAAAACACACGCTGATCACGTAATACATTTTGAGCGTTTTTTGACATATTTAACTTCACTAAAAGTGACATGGGAATTCTGCTTTGTAAATAGTTAAGGAAAACATTGCACTATAATCATACAGGAATTTGGTACTTCCAGATGCTTAACCACCTGTATATTTTCCTGCAACCGTTATGAGAAGGTATGGTCTGATTTAATACACGTTTTTCTGAATTTAGTTCAATAAAAAAATAGGTAGTTAAATGTTTAGATTTGTAAAGAATAAAGGGATAATTCTTTACAAAACTAACGTCGACTAGTTACACTTCTGGATGGTACGACAAAGAAATGATTCTTTGTCATGCCATCCAGACGCGGACGGAACGCTCTCCTAACATGTGTTGCTTCCCTCTTACTGTCACGGGATCTTCAAGCGGGGCGTAAAGAGGCATTTTTTCAGGCCTTCAAGATGCGGTTGACCAGCTCAGTTGTTGCTTTGCTTAACTGTGCTTGTGCTAACTCACATCTAGACCTTACACGCTTTCCATCAGGTGAAGTCATCATAACGGGCAAAAAAAGCATTCTAGTGATGCACGTGTCCATAGTATGCTTGTTTGCCACCGAAGTTTTTATAACAAAAATAACAGTTTAGCACAAAAATCGCCAATCGCCAGTTCTGTCTTTGATGAAGAAATAGCAGCACATGCTATCAGATAATCTATACTAATATTATGAAGAGGCAAGATTTGTTTGTTTTTTGTTTGTTTATATTGAATAGGCTCCGAAACTACTGGACCGATCTTTTAAATTCATTCACCAATATAAAGCTACATTATCAGGGAGTGACATAGGCTATATTTTTTTTAATTGAGGCTATATTTTGACGGGAAAGACGGTCTACGAGGGCAAAGTTATGACAGTATCAATAGTTTATACAAATTAAGTGCAACACTAAAGTAGACTTAGATGAAAAAAAATCTGATAGCATATCTACTAAACTGCTCACATGTTGCTTCACTAGACGGCTAACCAAATATTTTAATATTGATTGTAATGTTAAAACACTGAGGCAAGGCCGCGTACTTTGCCCGGCTAATCTAGAATTGTTAGTTATACTTCTGATGTTAATATATGATAAATAAACCGGACAAAATGTTTTCATACCTCCACGAGAAATATTGTCCGCGACTTCGCATGAGGCAGATTTTCCAAAAATATGTGAATTAATGGTAAGCTTTTTTTATACTTCAATGTTTCAAATGCAATAAATATTCATCTAAAAGCTCTGCTTTGTTAGAAGAAAAAAATTAAATCTACCAATCGAATGCACCGTGCCAATATTTAAGAAACTCTCGTTAAACGATCAGTTTCGACCTCCCATTATTAAGCTTTTCAATTGCATGAGGTGGAAGACCCTCGGCATTAAAATATCCCTCAACCTAACCATCAATATAGCAATGACCTTTCAATGATGGAGGCCTTTGCCCAGCAGAGTGGCAGTTCATCGGCTAATTACTAATTAAACATGTAAGTATATGTTTATAATACATATATTATAAATATTGCTGTTGTAGATTTGCAATACTTAATTACCTAACGATTATAATAATTACAAATAGTCCAAAGTTCGAGCTTTGGCTTTGACGTATTTAGTTGTTATCGCATTTAATACCGCTATAAACAGATGATTAAATATTTAACTGAAAATTAACTGCGGTGTTTGTTTACGTACATAGAGCAGTATATCATGTACAATATTGCACAGAGTAGGTAGGTAAATTATGAATCTTTATCTTCCAAATAAGTTAAGTACCGTCACGACAGGGGGTTATTACAATCCCCTATGTCCAGTCTAGTTCATTCCCTGAACTGAGCGTTGCGAGAAATTTCTTATATATCATCATCATCGGTCACCTGGCAATAGCGCATCTTCCTGCTTGGCTATTTACTGTTATAAGTCATGTTTCATGAGGGAAGGTAAATAGTGTCAAATTAAACTATTGATTTTACATAACCTAACGATAAGTCCCCATCAAACTTAATTGTCTAGCTAGCAGGACTCTTGCAGAATGGTGCAAAACCCACTGATGTCAGCGCCTTAGAAAATGTATCTTCATTCAATAACTTTTCTCAACTCGTTAGCAAAATTAGTCCAGAAGTCGAAACAGAACATTTTATTATTATGGAATAATAATAAAATGGTCCAGTGGTCCCAGTTATCCCATAGACGTAAAGCACCTGTAAGATGGTCATCTTACACGTGGTCTTCTGATCCCAAGCTAAGCAGAGCTAGCCGGGTGTCACAACCTGACACTCCGATAAGTAATAACTATCATTAGGTATTAATAAATCAATTACAAATTCTAATTGTTCTTATCAAAAGCGAGCAAAGCGAAATCATGTTCAACAACAGCGCTTTTTCACTTTTGTCTACACGCTGATATTTTAATTAAAATCTAAAACATAAATACTGATAAAAGAAACTCTAAGTAGGTATTGAGATTATATATTATTTTATCGGAATCGATCACACCGATAAAATTAACTATAATCTCAAGTTCAAGTAATTTGGAAGAATCTAAGGCCGAGATCTATAGTCGTACTTAGCTAAGCAAAGACTTATCACATTAATTATTGTTATAATGACTACTAACGAATACCTAAGTTGATGTTTAACTAAGACAAAAATAATTTAATATCAATAAAAAGTAACTGATATGGATAGATTCAGCTGTTCAAAGTCTGAGATTAGGCTAAGTTTAAGCTAAGCACGCTCTATTATAGATCTCGGCCTAAGTCCGAACCGGTAATGAAGTTAAATTAAATAAATAGATAAATATGCGCCAGAAAAGACAACACACCTCTTGTAATGGTCTCGAAGTAGGGATTAATATCCCTGTGTTTCGTCTCCCAGCACACCCAGACCAGTGTCAATTCAGAAGATATCGTTTCCTAAATTGACCCGACTGGGAATCGAACCCGGGACACTACGGAAATCGAGGCGAGAAACCGTGCTACAGCGCACTACGCCAATCGTGTTTATAAATATTTTTGGGTATATTATTAGGTATATTTTTTGTAGTGACTCATTGTCTTGTTTAAGCCACGAGAATTAAGTTTTTTATTTTTGCAGTGGCATTCTTTTTACAATTGCATCGGTTCCACGATAAAAGCAAACTTTTGAAAAAATTTAGGTACCAGCTACAGACATAAAACTAACTTCTTATAGTTTATCACACGATACCGTTCGTACTGGGTAAAAATCAGTGCCGGATCAACCCTAAAGCAAATTAGGAAAATTGCTTAAGCAGGGCATCACGTCTTAGGGACACCAGAAACAGATGCTTTAGGCAAGCAATTGCTTAGGACGTCATGTGTTAGGGGGCACTAGAGACATGCTTAGGACAACCAATTGCTTAGCTTAGAGCATTACGTCCTACAGGGCACCACAACAAGTTTGATTTGATTAGGGCATCAAGTAGTCTGAATCCGGCACTAAATCCATGACTCGAGGCGTAAACTTGGGTTTCGATCAAACGCGCGAATGCTCACTATCAAATTCTCTTTGTGTAAAACTACGCAGGATCACTAACAAACGACATAACCCGCGGGATAACGAGCCAGTCACGTAGTCTAATGAATAACTATTTGTTCTACAATTATTTAGCTATAACCTTGATATCATTACGGAACATTTAACAAGGATGATGTCACGGCAGCAACCGGTCTGCCGTGGACGAGGATATATGAGTGACGAGTTTAGGCGAACGATGCGAGGATATAATTCTGTAAATGAAATATGAATGTAAATGAAAACTGTTACATGCTCTGATTCGCTGGGTTACCGGTGACCTACTGATTTCCTTACGTCTGACCTGTCCGTAACTCTTTAACTGACTTTCGGGTTTCCTATAGTAAGAGATCACGTTGCACAAATTATAACTAAGAGATAAAAATGGTCTGCCAGTATCTCTGTTTCCGGTCGCTTTATAATAAGTAATCCAAAGGTTTACATAAAAGCGTTAATCGGCTACTTTTGGGGAAGCTTGCTCTATCTTAGAACATCTCTCGGGATATATTGGGATCAAAAGCATAGTTACCAAAAATTGCTGTATCGTCTTAAATCATTACAATCTTTTGCCACTGTGTCGCGGCGTGGCCGTTTGCGGTTCTAAAATGCTCACTTTGTCTAGACTGAAACTAAAAGTGAGCATTTTAGAACCGTGAACGGTCGCGCTGCCAGGGTGGCGGGGGGTTGTACAACGGCTCCAGAGTTATGTTACTATCTTAATCGTCATAAAACGCTCGTGTCGAGGTGCAAGTGCAGGTACTGGTTATCGGGTAGGTATGTACCTACATGTTATCACGCGTGCGAAGACGCGTCACTGATAATGCCTAATCAAACATAGGTCGCAATACACTCGTCTGCGGGCAAAGTCCGCGTGACGTCACAAGGATATCTACAGGGATTACAGTAAATATAATTTTGTTTTGCCCGTCGGCGCGTGGAGTACCTCATGGAAGATTCGTAAATGACGAACCTTGTTGGTTCCAAGCGAGAGTCTGTAGGTATAATTCACTTTTAATCGCAACATAGTGGGCTGGTACTGCTGGTAGTGTATCTGGTGGTTGTTATCTGTTTATATTTTTCTTATTAATTTGTTTAACTTTCAGTCTCTAATACCCATAAAATGTACCCACCTTAAAGAGATACAATTTTCATCACCAGAAGACACGCAAGCCGTTCGAACAGACTGGTAAAGGTGTCTGAGGCGGAAAAACATGGTTAAAAATTGGTTGTACAAATCTTGACAAAGACTTTTAGAAAAAATGAGATTAAATAACTCAGTAGAATAAGCCAGACTAGACTTGTGGAAGGAGCAAAAACCTTCCACCCCATTCGTCGCACCTGCTGAGAGTCTCCCTCCTGGCCGTAAGCTGCCATGGTCGACCTGGAAATCCTTAAACAGACTGCGGACCCAGGTCGGCCGCTGCAAGGACAGCCTGTGTAGATGGGGCTTCATCGACAGCGCTAACAACGCATGCGAGTGTGGCTTTTCCCCACAAAACATGAGTCACCTTCTACTGTGCCCTGCATGCCCGGCTAGTTGTACATATGAGGACCTCATGAGTGCCAGCAACAATGCCGTTCAAGTGGCGGAATTCTGGTCGCACGTAGTGTAGTGTATATTCTTCTTTAGTTCGTCAAAAACTCAAACACTAAATAAAAATTGAACGAGTTGTTTCGATTAAACAAACAAACAAACAAAAAATATCTTTATTTAAAGACCTGTAACAAGTAGTTTTAAATCGTCATTACAAGAAAAAAAAAACTTAGTAATAGACTTAAATACTATAATAATATGAATACATAAATGCACTGTATACAAACATAATGTGACTCTACCACAATTTATTATTTAATAAGATTAATAATTATTTTTGATAATGTTTTTAGAAGTTATATGACCAAACAGTTCTATTACGATTTCTATGAAATGTATCAGTTATGAGTATATAAAGAATAACAATATCAAGATTACAATATAGAATCTGGCAGAAAAACGAATGACTTAGGTACATTTATTAGATAGGTATTAGTTTATTAGAAACTCTGCTTTTCAGACTAAATATCTACGTCACAAAAAAACGAGTATTGTATGCAGGCTGATTAAGTACCTACCTAATTAATAGGTACAATCTCAGCATTATAGTACTTGTAAGTATTGATCGAGGTTTAGGCTCAAAACTAAACGGATTGCACAGCTTTGAGTTTGAGGGCTCAGAACCTAGTTTTATTTCTGAGAAAAATACAGAATTGAAATCATTCTGAAATTGATTAAAGAATAAGTCGGCAGCCAGGGTATGTACAAACAAATCCTCTGATTGTGATTTTATCCCAGGAGGGCTCAGGGAATTAGCAGTGCTAAAATTTGACTCCGCGGGGCCAGTTAACCGATGCCATTTTATACCATTTTTGAATGGGTCAACTGGCCCCACAGCTGAAATTTGTATAGTCACCAGAAAAAAGTATTAAATTACCGTTAAGGAGCTTATTTAGTATGAAGGGGTCAAGCAAGACATGCTCTGCACATTCTTTATTGAAACTACCTACCAGAAAAGCAAAAATTAACTGGAACTAAGTGCTCATAGTAATACATTATAATATTACTGTTCCTTTAATATTACTGGCACTTTTTTCTATTCATTTCTGACGCCCTGGTACTTTTAGTTAAATACCTTGATGGTTAAATTATAAAAAGTGTACTTCACCATTAGTGAACAAAGTAGTGCTTACCTGGTAGTTCTAATAGAGAACGTGCAGAGGATGTCTTGACCCCTTCATATTAATAGGCTCCTTAACAGTGATTTGTTTTTTTTTCTAGTTAATTGGTCAACTGGCCCCAAAACTGAAATTTGTAATTTCAGCTTTG
The DNA here is from genome assembly GCA_947369235.1 of Udea olivalis. NCBI lineage: Eukaryota > Metazoa > Arthropoda > Insecta > Lepidoptera > Crambidae > Udea > Udea olivalis. The sequence continues at coordinate 4,121,644 of OX376349.1, read as the reverse complement.
GGGCCAGTGGACCAATACTTAAATTGCATTGGTTAACTGGCCCCGCGGGCTCAAATTCGAGCGGGGCTAGTTCCCTGAGCCCTCTATATCGATCCATATCATCATAGGGATCGTTGGAAGAAGTAGTATGGGCGTACAAATGTACTTCATAATCTTCCGGTTTAGATGTCTAGCAGACACCAATAAGTTTTGTTCACCTAGGATTAACACCAAGATACCATGTCCTGTGTTATTATTAGTTCTGTAACCCTTTTATACAAATGTTAAGCTAGCAAGTAAAGGCGATTCTAGCCGCCAATTAGCGCCACCAATTGATTTATTTTTGTAACTTCCAAGATACATTTAACAATTAATATCTCAGAAAATACTTCTTTCAAATATAGAATGAATGTCTGTCCACAACGTTTTTGCTCTAAAACTACAAAATATAATGAAAAGTCGTGGACAGACATTACATTTTTCAAAGAAGTAAGTATTTTTTGGGATTCATAATCAGTTTTTAAATGCAATGGTAATTTAGAAGTTATGAAAATAAATCTATCGCTAGTTGGCGGATAAATTCGCCATAAACATGACTTGGTTGGATTGGAAGTGTTTATTATCTTGTATGATTAAGGTACCTACTACATTATTTTGAATCATGGCCGTTCCTAGAGCGACATAAGCAGGAGCTGCGCGTCACGGAAATGAAGATGCTGCGGTGGATGTGTGGAGTCTCACGCAAAGATCGCGAACACCCACATCCGCGGCAGCCTTCGTGTTCGTGACATCTCAGACAAGCTGCAGGAGTGCCGCCTTCGTTGGTATGGTCATATCTCACGGAGATCGGTAAACAACAAATGTCTGGCCATGCCGCCCCCGCCAGATACCGGTAGAAGAGGTTGACCCAAGAAGCGGTGGCTTGACGTCGTTACGATAAGGGGGACATGCGTGCCAACAAACTCACCATTGAGGATGCACAAGACCGCGCGAAGTGGGCCAAGAAAATGAGAAAGGCGGACCCTGGGACCCCACACACCAGTGTGGGTTCACAACCGGGATAGACCGCACGGATGATGATGATGATGAAGGTACTACATTATTTTAATCGTCAAAATAAGCATACAATAATCATACTCCTTGCGCATTTTAAACAATTAACGATATTATAAACAAATACTCTAAAAAAATCTCGACTTATGGTCAAGCTGATTCGAACAGACGTGATTCGAAGTTTCGAACTCGCACGTAGATTTTTAATTTACTTCGAGTATACATACTTTTTCTATCTATTGGTGCATAAATGCGTTCTGAATGCAAAAAATAATGATAACGCTATGTATACGATACGAGCAAACACAAAGTTTATTAACTATTCAGGCACAAAAATTTGATTCATCAACAAGTTTAAGAACTACTAGCGACATCTATGTTATTTTAAAAGTCAACATACCAATCGTCAATTCCTTAAAATCGTTAATAAACTCACGCCAAGACTGAATCATCTGCCACTGATGCTTTAGTATTCATTTGATTGCAGTACCATTTTTTAACTACGATTACTTACAAGCTCACCAATATCAACTTAAATAATCATGATTTTGTTTCTGTATTACACCAGGCTCTATATGAGTTATTTCTATTGCCTACAATTTTTTAGATAAAGTCTTATGTCAAACTGACAATAGATTGACTGACAGTTCTGTTGCGTTGCGTCATTTGCAAATGGGTTTATTTTCCCTCTCAGGAAGAAAAATTAGCAACAAATACTAAATTATTGGTGTTATTAAACATTGTAACCATTAAGATTGTACTTTTATGTGATTTTAGTTTCCTGTAAGGTTATATTTTAATACAAACGAGTTGAAATTCACGAAGTATTCTATTGTTTTTGTTGTGCATTCAGGTTATTTGTGTTTATCATAATTCGTTCATGTGTGTGATTAAATAATAATTGGACTAGTAATTTTCAGGTGATGATATGGTTCAGTGTGTGCCAACGAAAAAGGGTCACCAGATCTTGTATAAAGGGTACACTTATGTTTTTAAAAGCAGGTTGCAATGTGGCGCGGAACAGTGGTGTTGCTCATCTAGGCAAAGAACAGGTTGTATATCAGTCATAAATATGCAAACGGATGGTGTAGAAGTATTAAGGGACTTCCATAACCATAAAAAGCCTATGTTTACTGACTAGGACTGACTGTAAATGTTTGTAAACAATAAAGATCTTGTAACTCCTGCACCAGTGCAAAGTTGATTAAATTGATACATTCTGATTACAAATGAACAAAACAACAGTATTATCTGAAGGATATTGTTAGAACACTACTAACTAACCAGTGCCATTTTTTTGTATTGTATGCATTTATTAAATATCTTTACCTTGAAAGAGTTTTTTAATTTTTCTGTTACTGTTTGTTGACATTATAATTGAATAAACTTTGATTGTAAAATTATTGAGTTTTATTGACCTTTAGTTAAGTTTGTAGGGTAAAGAGAAGTATTTCTTCGTGTTACTTTCTATTCCAATTAATGTAGAAGTTAAGCTATCCTTAGATACTTTGTGATAATCAAAATATATCCTGTTCACAGAAACAGAATTACCAGAGTGGGTATCTATTTATTTCCTGACGACTGTGGACAATGAACAAAAATGCAATATTTGCCAATTGGTCATGCAGGGTGGCAAAAACTCTATGGATTTGCTTGAACACATCAAGACCAACCACAGAGAAATATATGATTTACATAAAGAAAATCCTGAAGCTACAGTTGGTTTTCGTATTGAATTTCTTAATTTGAACGTCTTGAAGGAAGATGGCGACCCAAAAACGCAACCAATAATCATTGGAGAAATGTGTGAAGCAACTACGGAAGAAATTACTAAACAGGAGTTTTTGGTGCCGGTTGTGAAAAAAACGAAATCGGACAAGCTTGACTGTACGTATCTCTTATGATAATCTCTCTTCAAGTTTTGCCAGCACTGAAAATTGTTTAATTTTAAGTAAATAGCATGCTTGACACTTATTGAAATAATGCAAACTCTTAAAGACATGAATGCAGAATTGTCATAAAAGGCTTAATCCCTTGTCCAGTCGACTTAAAAATCATTATTTCAAGCAGTGGGATCTAGTTAAGTTTGTTTCACACATAATTATTTCTCTGGTTTTCTTGAATGGCCGCCTCTCAAAGTCACAGGTTCAATCCCCGTACCAGCTCAAATGTCGTGACGCATATTTGTAATGGGTCTAGTTGCTGTAGTAAAACAAGCAAATACCATCATAGTTTTGTAGTTTTCCAATTACAACAACAGCAACAGTACAGTTATTCAAAGATAGAAACTAGAAAAATCCAACCTGATCCTAGGGACTCAAGCGGGATAAGCATTTCGTTGGCTTACAACGTAAAAAAACACTAGATAAATTCGCCGGGTCTGTTAACGGCCTCGGTAGCTCATTTGAAAGAGGAGCCCCCTGGATTTTGGAAGGTCGCAGGTTCAAATCCCACTTGAGTCCCTAGGATCAGGTTGAATGTTGCTAGTTTCTATCTGTGTAGAAAATAGTGCATTGTTAAATGCTAAAAACCAAAAATTCACTTATAGTATTTGACGACCGACTTGGTGTAATGGTTAAGAAGTTGGCTGCTACACCAGAGGTCGCGGGTTCGATCCCCGCACAGTACAAACATTTGTGTGCATGAACATGTCTGTTTGTACTGGTCTGGGTGTCTCCTATGTATAATAAGTATGTATTTACAAAAGAAAATGTATTTAAGTATGTTTATCCGTTGTCTAGTATCCCATAACACAAGCTTTAATTAGCTTACTTTGGGGCTAGATGGCGCTGTGTGGAATAATGTCCAGGGATATTTATTTATTTATTGTTTTGATGTTATATTTCCAGTAACCAGAAAGAAGAGTTGGGTATGGAAATACTTTATTCGGTTAAGTAGCATCATCTACCGATGCAACCTCTGCGACGTGGTGCTGTCCATCAAGGGCTGCAACACTAATAATCTGAATCGGCATGTGAGGACCAAGCATCCAATTGTGTACCAGTCTGAGGTTGATGGGAAGAAACAAGTTGATCTGGATGTGACTGCAGAATTAGATCCTCATAATATTAAAGAAGAGATAGTCATCTCTGAAAGAGAGCTGGACATAAGCCAGGGTAAGTTGACTTGTGTTCGGAAATAGTTTTTATTTTTTGAAGGAGGCCTACGCCAAAGCGATCGATAGCAAACTCAAACGTAAATGTTTTTTCTTAATAGAAAAGAGTAATAAAATTGGTTTCGCCGCTGCAGATCTTAATCCAACATCAGACCCTAACTAGGCAGAGCTTTATATTGCTTTTACGTACTAGGAAGAACTATAAGAAATTTAGAGTTTACTAAACTTATTCTAGTCATGTTTTTCACAATAAAACAAAATTGCCCCAGTTCATAGTGATTGTTTGTGTTAAGGCAACAAGAGTCAACGAAAGGACCACAAACACCTAGATTCATCACAGTTAATGCAAACGGCTATTTACTTGACTTTTTCTCCTCAACAAAACCTTACTAGTACCTATTATAAAAGCGAAAGTTTGTCAACTCTTTCACGCAAAACTACTGAACGAATTTAAATGAAACTTAACAGTAATACAGCTTGGACATCAGAATAACACATAGGTTACAATTTCTGAGGATTTTATGTAGTTCATCCATAATATATAACGATAAGTTCACGCGAGCGAAGCCGCGGGCGGAAAGCTACTATAATCTTAACTCAAGTGCATTCAAGTTGATTTAAAATTTGACTTAATTTAGATTTAATCATTCAGTCACAGGTACACCAATAAAGAACAACTTACAAAAACGCAGCTGGATCTGGCTGTACTTCGACCGGGTGTCCAGCAAGCTGGCTCAGTGCAAACTGTGCAAGCGGAACATCTGCCACGGAGGGAACGCCACCGGCAACATGAACAGACATCTCAAGATGAAGCACAACAAGACAGGACGTAAGTACACAGGCCCTAGATTTATGGTAGTTTACTTAGGCTATCAGATAGAGAGCCTAATTGGCACCAAGTCCACCTTTTCACCAATTTACTGTTGATCAGTAAAAAAAAACTTTTCAAAGTTACTCTTGTGTAGGGCCTATGGTGGGGACGGTATTGTAAAATAATATTGCACGGTGGTGAAATCAACGCTTGTGGATTAAAATCCTGCAATTTATGCTCGAGTTTTCAGTTGAGGCAAAAGCATGGTGAAACCTCAGCCCAGGCATTTGCTAGTATTTTCCAGGCTCTTAGCTACCTTCATATACAGAAAGAAATCTATAAACATGAGCTATTTATGCTTGCTAGTAAAAGCAATCTTGGATAAAACAGGTTCACGAATTTTGTTCGGGGTCAGCGCCATCTAGTGAATGCTAAAAGAAATAAACTGTTTGCATTCTGCAATAACAGATGGCGCTGTACGAACCACACAGTTAACAAAGTTTTCCTATGATATGTTTTCTCAAGACTAAGGTCCGTATTCTAAAACAAAATCTACACTTGAGTATAGATCTGAGTGACGTTTTTGTATCAACTGACGTTTTGTAATCTCTACTCAAGTACAGATCAGTGCTTGAGTACGATTCTAGAATACGGGCCTTAATTCAGTTTAACGATGAGACCGGCATGAACTAATGTGCTAACAGCCATTGCTTTTAGTTGCTGGCTTCTAGGGACAGACACCGAGTTCTTAGGTTGTGTGGCCCAGAGTTTAAATCTGGCTAAAACCATCTTTGTGCACATTGTTAAATTACCGACTAACTCTCCGGTGAAGGAAAATATCGATTAAATACCAAATTAACCCAGATAAACGCGGAACCACCTACCACGTTGGGTTCTAACCATTGGTGAAAAGTCACTTGCCTCTGACTACCCCCCCCCCCCCCCCCAGGATCAGACAAATGATCTCAGTGTAAACTTCCAGAGATTTAGGCTGTTTTCTTACCAACAGACGACCACAGCTGGATATGGAAGGTGTTCGACAACACAGAAGACGACGTGTATGCCTGCAAGATCTGCCAATACCGCTGCATGAGGTTCAATGACATTGACAAGAGTGTGTCATGCATCCTGCACCATCTAAAGCTGGCTCACGGAGTCATCTCCGGGGAACAGATCATCACTAGCATCGAGTGCGGCGATGACGAGGATTGACCTGAACGCTCTTTGTTCGTGGAAGCACTACCGCCTTAGAATGACAACGCTTAGGAGAGTCTGAGTGATGCCACAAATATTTGGTCACTAAATGGGACTCGATGTCCGTTGTGGTAAAAGCTTACAACCAAGCTTTAAAAACAACATGTTAAAAAATAACAAATAAAATCATTAAGTAAAACGATAGATTACTTGTGTAACAAATATATACAGGGCTATTTTATAAACACCATCCAAATTGAAATATGAGGATCTATGGAGAAAAAGGCAACATACGAATTTTTCTGTTTGACAAGTACTAAAATGTTGAGTTATTAATGTTATTATAACTAGTCAAAGGTATAAAAAAAATCACTAGTTTCGTTGATACTGCGTGACGTGAGTGGCGGCAGGCTCGCTGTCTCTTCAACTCCCTGCCCGCGCTTTATTTACCACGTCGCACGAATAATCTGTTCGAAAAAAATATAATAATGTAAAAGTTAGAAAGACCTACCCTTTTTTTAAAAAAGCTGTCCACGATTGATGCCTAATGTTTGGGAAAATTTTGGATGGTGTTTATAAAGTAACCCTGTATTGTGACAGTTGATTTTGGCATCACAATTGGCGCGCCTTATTGTACGGAACTACTAGGTGTTGTCATTTTTAGACTTCCGTAGTATCAAGACTTCCGTAGTTTTAAGAAGGCATTGGGGCGTTAAGTATTTATTAAGATAAAAAAAGAGTAACCTTTATACCTTTTCATTGCTATGTGGAGGATTCCATTTTTGAAATCAAGTTCTCGCTACATTTGTTGGTTTGAATATTTTTTAATTATCACACATATGTATAGCAATAGACTAAGTTATGTTTTTAGCTCTACCTAAGAACCATACTTTACATGCAAAGCTTGATGTGATCACTGGCTAAATATTACTGTGATTGATGATACCAGTATAAGTGCGATATTTCAGTTACTTCAGAGAAAAAGGATGCAGGGGATCAATAGCTGATCTTCAAATTATATTTTGATTAACTCAAGTGTCAAAACACGTATTTATCTGCTGGTTTGTCAAAAGTGCCTAGTATATCTAATTTGTTACTTGGTGAACATGCCATATACCATCTATTTAGCTAATACAAATGATTTCTGACTGGCTCTACTATCACCCGGCAATATAAAAATTTGATTTACGTAACTAAGATACTGTGACTGAGTCACCTAAACAGTGAAGAAGCAACCGTATTCAGCACTACAAGTGTACATCACAAGGTTAATTCTAATAAAAACGGGTTTTTGCAACGAAACAAAATTACGGTAAATTGTTTTACCCATTTTTCTCGACGTTTCGGCGTTTGGTTCGCCGCTCCCAGCTAGACGACGCCGCGCATCACCAGTCCGCTCGTCACCACGGTGACATGCAATTGTCGCCGAAACGTCGAGAAAAATAGGTAAAACAATTTACCGTAGTTTTGTTTCGTTGCGAAAACCCGTTTTTATTAGAATTAGTTAAAATGCAACAAGAAAGTTTAAAATGATATCAAAAGGTTGCTAGGCAAAAGAGATGGAACTGGTTTATACCGGCTCGGTCAGTGGTCATGCACACGCTCACTCACACACGTAGCAGTGTACCTGTCACTGCCACTTGTATGAAGCTAACTCTCTGTTCCGTTCATATTTTATGTGCTACAGATACTACTGGTTTGGTCTAATGGTACAAGCGACCGCAGCTACAGTGTAACGTGTAACACACCGACAAGTCTGAAGTCTATAAAAGCTGTAGTTGAATGTACAATCCCGGTGGAACTATCTGGACTTTTGTGTAATTACTAATTATTCAGCTGTTTTATGTTACTTTAGAAGTATATAATGTTATTTTTTAAACTACATTTAGGGTGTTATCTTGAAGAGATAACGTTTTTTGCAATTATAGTTAATTTTCACAATTTCTGTATAAATGTTATTTTTGTTTTATTCGAGAAAAAGTTAATTTTATCAACCTGCCAGGTGATTCTCTGTGCTTCACGTCTAGGCGCGCGACCGCTATTACGTCATCAAGACGACACGGTTGGCGTAGTGTGCTGTAGCACGGTTTCTCGCCTCGATTTCCGTAGTGTCCCGGGTTCGATTCCCGGTCGGGTCAATTCAGGAAACGATCTTTTCTGAATTGACTCGGGTCTGGGTGTGCTGGGAGACGCCCCTGGCTTATTTCCTTGTGTGGTACCTCGTAACACAGGGATATTAATCCCTACTTCGAGACCATTACAAGAGGTGTGTTGTCTGGGCGCATATTTATTTATTTATTTTAATGTCAGTGCTGACACTGTAATGACGTCATCGTAGAGTTCACGGTCGGGAGGCGCAGGGAATCGCATGGTATTAAGTAGCTAATAACATTGAATATAAGATGCACCTTCACTCTTATATGTGCATAATAAAGTATTGTTGTAAATAAAGAATATTTCATAAGTTATTAAGTAATAAAAGAGGGTTTATATTGAATTAATTTTCTTCTTTGTTACTATCACCTTCTCGTATCCAAAGCACACTTGGAAGCAAATAAACCGAGCAACCCCCTTTTTAGGTTTCGTCATATATATTTGTTATTATGGAATAATGTCTACAAAACCGTAAAAACGAGAGTTGCTTGATTTAATTGCTTCCAAGTAAAGATAGACAGAACAGTACCTAATTAGTAACCAGGCAACAAGGACGTCATTCACTTCTTACCTTGATCCATTTTGTATTCTAGCAATAAATTTTCTTTGTAGACGAATTAGGTAGTATGACCATGGGGTAACGATGCCTGCAGAAAAGCCATTCTTGGATCACATTTAACGTCAGCGGTGCGGACGTGTGACTACAAATGGATGAAAGGATGTTTAGGCAGTATGCTTCAAAATCAAGCGTAAGGCGGTGTTTAAGTGAGCGACAAACGTGACGCGGCAAGCGCGATCCACCAATGGCTACCTTGCTTGCGGATATAGGCCAACTCCCATTGGTTGGTCATGCTTGCCGCATCGCATCGCGTCACGTTTCTCGCTCACTTAGGACAGCACGTAAAAATGTGTTGCTCTTGTCATCTGTACATAACAGGTAGGTAGGTATAGACTAGAGTATTACATGGTAATGTTATGTTTTCACGAATGGTACAATACAGGTAAACGCCCAGTTTTCTAAAAACAGTTCCATGTAATGTAACGTTATGCTTGGTATTAAAAACAAGTTTAAAAACAACTTCGAGCGTCATGTTCGTAATGTGGTAGATACGAATAAATTAAAAAAAATTAATAATGCTCTATGTTTTGATACATGTGAATGCTCTAACTATTCTATCAGCTACTTACATTACATTTTTCACCAGACAGAAACAAATAACCACTAACAACTCAAAAAACAAAAACTGAAATACCGTTATATTTTTGTTATGCAGCTGTTTCTGAAATGTTAACCGTTCTTCCAGAGTTGAAGACGATAAAGCTAGCCAGTGGCAAGACGTACTTCATGTACAAGAGGTACACGTACTGCTTCGGGTTCGGCTCCCGTAGTAGCCAGCGATGGCGGTGCACCATCACTCACGGGTGCCGGGCCTACATCATGATGGGCTTGGATGGCCAGTTCTTGGGAGCGTTTGGTAACCACAGTCACCAGCCGCCTCGCTATCACGTCACGGCTGATGGTACTTATGTGAAAATATGATAAATGTAATAGGTACATTTTGAACTACTGCGGGCTGACCGCTTTCTTAACCAACAAGATGTCGAGTGAATATAGGTACAGGAATTTATTTGTATCGTTTTCAACAAACCAAACAACCCAGTGTTCAAAAATTCTAACTTACCAGGACGAGAACACTCTGGAAATGGCAGGCATGTCTACTGGAAATGCGCTTTTTTTCTTTAACAATAGCAACTGGAATTATATTTATTTTAACTACCTATATCAGTTGCTATTTACTGTAGAAGTATGTTTTACGTATCTTGCATGAACGAACATGCTATACTCTAAACAAAGGCCCCTCTCCCCTAAATCATAATCATTTATTTACTCACCATAATAAAAATACTTATACAATGGTAAGGGTACAATGAAAACAATAAGTACAGTTTGATTATGGTGGGCTGATACCTGAACTAGGCCGGAGCCTGTATCTCAGGATATCAGCCCTCCACCTCTAGATAACAGTTCAACGGTATCTAATGACTTACCTAAGTATAAGACAATGTTTTTTTTTGTAATCTAAGTATTCATTAATAAATCTTAACTTATTAAATAAAACTGGAGTTGCCTGCTTGTATATTATTGAATGTTTGTATGTGTGTGTACGGAAGGTTAGTAGGTGCGTGAGAACAATGAGAGCGAGTTGGTATGGAGTTTAATAATTAAATACAATAATTTGATTCAAAAGATTCTCTCAATCCAGGCGGACGTCTTGTTCGTTTCTTTTCTTCTTGTTGTTCGACTATCGAGACTGAGAGACGTTAGGGAATTTATTTACCACATGACTAGGTAGGTGTGTTACTATTTCACCGCCAGTATTATTTTGGTTATCATAACGGCGAATACCCGATATGTCGACATTTATTCGCCACGATTGTAATCCCATTCGAGAGCCTGACATTCTTCTCATAATATTGTGTTACGAGTTCGTATGTTTAGCAGTAACTCAATAAACCCGATGTTTTTTTTTATGTAATAGGTAGCATTTTTTTTGTTTTTTCGATTATGTGCTGTGCGCATCCCTAAGAATTTCAGTGCTTCCTACATGAGATTTTGTGTGTTTACTAACCAGGATAAAGATATTTCGACTAATATACCCTCGATTAGGTACACATAATGTTCATAGAAGTGTTAAGAGTTAAGTTTTCTGCTAATATCTTTGCGCCTATAACGAGAAAGGTATCGTTAGCATCACAAAATTTTTCAAATAAAAAACTAAATGGTATGTGCTGATGTTTTATTTTTGTAAGTAACTTAAGGAAGTGCCTACACTAGATAGAGGCTTTTTTCTTCGTCTGATCTCTGTAGCAGTGGCCTGTTGTTGAATTAATGAATTCACACTTGTCCTCTGTACTATTCTCTATCACTACTGACTGATTCAGAGCCTGATTTTCTGAATTTAGTTTTTCATAAATAGTAGAATCAATGTTGAGTACTTTCTAGAAATTGTTTCTATTATATCTAAGACTAAGAAACCATGACTAGAAAAAAAAATGCCATAAACTCTGTTGCAGTATAGAAATCAACTTCTATTTACTAGTATTTTAGGAGGAAACCAGCATCGTTGGGGACTATGAGGACAACAAAGAAAACCGTCAAATCATAACATAGGGAAAACGAATCCTACTTGTCTGTTATCATTTATATATTTTTTGTCTCAGTGAAAGAAAACCCTAGTTAAATAAAAGTGTTTTTATTTAAGAAGCACTGACATTTTATGTAAATTAAAACTACTAATAATATGTGAAAAACTTAACAATTTATGTAGTTTACCCGGAAATTCGAGACCATGTAACCTGCGTAACTTAACATACTTACTTGAATACAAACTACTAATATATATTAATGTTTATGGACAAAGAACAAGGCAACATATGTTACCGTACATTCTTAATAATAGTCCTAAAGAACTAGTTCAGGAATTAATGACGCAGAAAAGTGTTAAACAATGTAAAAATTTACTAAATAATTACTATAAACTGTAAATACCTAAAAAATGCATGTATTGTTTAAACCTACACTGTATATTTAAATCTAGTAAGTGCGTAAAGGCTCAAACCGCCTACACATAAACTTATTGTATGGGATTACAGTAGGCAGGTTGATAATAAAAAAATTGTAAAGTTTGTGATTTGGATAATAAAAAAAAAAAAATTTGTTTAATACCTTCGTACATTGTGTCGTGCAATGATTCATTATACATTATCAGTACGTCTACTACGAGTTGCCACTTTAAATTTACGGTATCGTTCTCGTAAAAAAATGTATTAGGATTTGACTTTGTCATGTCATGTCATGTCAAATCCCAATACAATTTTTTACGCGAACGATAAACGTAAATTTATTGTGGCAACTCGCAGTAGACGTACTGTTAAAATTTCGTTGTTGAGTCTATACATGAGAAGTAGAAATCATACTGCGCACCTTTGGTAGAACAAGGGCACAAGTGTAAAATTTAAAAGGCAGTCCTCGTGACCTTGTTCTACTGAAAGTGCGGTTGACTACAAATATTCCTTTCTTTGGTTTGCTACACACTGCACACAGATCTTCTTCGTACAACCTAAGCATACAGGCTTCATGCAGCATAGGCATAGGTACTTGGTTTTTCTTTTCAGGCGAGAACAGGCAGACATGTAACAATGTTTTCTTTTAGGCAGTATATCTACAAAATCTGGAACTTCGCATGGTAAGGATATTGTGAACTTCGTTTTCGCAGGCAATCGATGACGTAGTTTTGGCTTCTCTTCTTCTAGAAGTGAGTCCACTGACCATTTTCTCAAAGTTATTTTGTAGCCTTTAAACAAAAGAAAGAACCAAAATATTATACACATTAAATTATATGAGAAGATTATAATCGTACAGGTAAAAAAACATACACACATCAACATGGTCTAGGGATATGTCAATTAAACCTCAATTACTAAATTTCTATTAACTTTTTGTTAAGACACCTACACATTAAAATAAACCTTGTTTAATAGCCTATCTAATCTGATAAATAAACTTTTTGATAAAGTTAAATTGCATTTACTATGAATCGGTCCTGTACATGTGTTGTAATGCGTTGAGGTCCTCGGTGCCGTCCCACCACTTCCCCCGTGACACGATAACGTGACCAAAGCCTGGATATAACGCTCTGACTGGTCCTCATGGCTTCAGAAACCGCAATTTGGGTAGCGCCAGCTTGAATCATGCCCACTGCTCTTAACATTTCGTTCCTGGTCAAGTGTCTACGTGGCATGATTGAATGAACACCGGAGATGCGTTTGACAAAGATTTGTAGTAATTTATGAAGTTTTAATCAAGTTAGAAATTCGTGAAGATTTACTTCTTTGGAAGAAATTCAATGAATGCGAATTTCATCTTAAAACAAAACCTTTTATATACAAATTTGAACTTAAAAAAGGAACTTACTAATGTTTTTATAATCTGTCATTAATAGTTTTTTTGTAAGGCCAGTACTTTTTAAGTTATTTAAAAAAGTTTTATATATCCCTAGACCATGTTGTTGTGTTCATCTTTTCCTTTATTAGCTACACATTTAACACAGATTTTTTTCGTACATAGGTTACATACTTCAGGCACATGAACTTGGTTTTTCTTTTTAAACGGTGACAGACAGGCATGTCACAGTATTTTCTTTTGTTTGGATCATCAAGTGGATCACATCACATCTGGATCTTCTGATGGTAGAGATACTGAGAACTTCGGTACCTATTATTGCAGGCAACATAAGACTTACTTTTATGTTGTCTTCTGACCGTTTTCTCTAAGTTATTTGGTAACTCAACAAAAGAAATGCCAAAAATAGTATACACATTAATATCGGAAGCTTTGAAGAAGGTTAGCGGTCAACAAGTTATATCTAGCTACACATAAATAACACAGATTTCATTCGTAGATTTTGTATTAAAGGTGAGGTTTTACCTTTGATTTCGGTCGTTGTGTGGGTGCATCATCGATCGGTGGTTAGCCAGGTCGCGGCTGACGGCTGTACTCGTATGTGCGAGCTGCGAGTCGGTAGTTAACGCATGGAACATTATTTTAAATCAATCAAAGGTCTTCAAAAACTATGAGATAGACGTAGACTTGAATACCACAACAATACCTGTCAGTTATAAATAGATGAGGACCCATTTAAACTATCTTGAGAGTTGAGAGTAAAGTAATAAGGCTATATAATCTGACCCATTTCTGGACGAAGGCCTCTAATAATGATCCACTCAGGCAAAATTGTTGATGGGTTATTGCTTAATAATTACCCATGGGTTAAATAATCAAATTTATATGGTAAAATGAAATAAAAACCATACTTAACAATATGACTAGGTAGTTTTATTTTTATAAACATCAAATTACACAAAACGCATAATTTCTACTCCTACACACAATTTGGCTGATATCACTACATTTAAATATAATTTTTGCGTCATTACACTATGACACAACCAAATATTGTTACAAGGTAGGTATGAATATACTTGTAGAAGTGGTAATACTGCTGTACCTACTGGTATCATAAAGCTCTTTTATATGTATGTAAAAGAAATAGGACAGATTAAGATTTTGAATAAATTATCAACGATAAATTTTAATCATGGGTGTTACCACTTTTTTGTTTTATTCTTGCAATGTTGATGCGAAATCCTTAAATATACAAATAAATATGCGCCAGACACACCATTATAAATAAATATATAAATATGCGCCAGACAACACACCTCTTGTCATGGTCTCGGAGTAGGGATAAATATCCCTGTGTTACGAGGTACAAGACAAGGAATTAAGCCAGGGGCGTCTCCCAGCACACCTAGACCCTGGCCAATTTAGAAAAGAGCATTTCCTGAATTTGCCTGACCGGGGATCGAACCCGGGACACTACTGAATTAAAGGCGAGAAACCGTGCTACAGCGCACTACGCCAATCGTGTGTCTCAAACAATTGTGATGGTCTCGAAGTAAGGATGTGTGAAGTGTGTTTTGTTACGAGATACCAAACAAGGATTTAAGCCAGAGGTCTACCAGCACACTCCACTCAGACCTAAGCCGATTAAGTAGTCTTTATTCTGAATTGATCTAACCGGAAATCGAACCCGGGACAAGTCAAGGCGAGAAACCGTGCGCATAAAGCGCATTACCCCAACCGTCTCGTCATGAAATTGGCGTCTAACTCTGCGGTGCTGAAGTTAAAACTCCATGGAAATGCTCGCCACCTACCATTAGGATTCAAATTGAAATGAACTTGGCACAATGTACGCGTTTGAGTGTACCATTGATACACCAAGACAGACGGCAACAGCCAACTTATCTTCCTAGCTTTAAGATACCTATAGTTGTATTTGTGGATAGGCTCCGAAACTACTGCACCGATAAAAAAAAAAAAATCACCAATATAGACATAGGCTATATTTTTTTTTAATTTAGACGATATTTTGTCGGGAAAGACAGTCTATCCGTCGGACCGCTACTTGGCAATATGCCTAATGCTTTCGCTGTGTTTTAGTTGTGATGGTTTGTTTGCTTCTCCTCTAAAAGAGATAATTTATTTTGACAATAAAAAGATCGAAAAAGATTTTACGATAGGCAAGTTGAGATAAGTACCGCAGAATCACACTGAAGTTGACATTTTGGTATAAATGTGAATTAGTATCTAGTTATACCAAGACACAAGAGCAGCGTAATACTAATGTAATCGGAAGATATTGATACATATAGAAATATAATTTATTTGGTACTTAACAATAAATACATCACATGAAAATAAATTTCAGATTTGAGTACCAAAAAGGTCTCCGCTCAGCATATTGTCGGGACACAGGTAGGATACCACGACGCTGGGTTTTTGCGGATGCCTTAAAAAACGTGGGCATATACGAGCAAATTAAAAAATGCATGAACCTGACATCAAATGTCATTTCGATTAGACGAATGCTAATGTCATTTCCGTATATTTTTAAATTTGACAAGTCGAAATTAAAAATGTCCAGGGGTAATGCGCGAGTTCATTTACTTTGGTGGTTACCACACATTTAGGCGCTCGTAGCACCGCGGAAACAAGTAACCTGAGTTAAACAGTTATTAACCTATGTCTGGCGCATATACATATATACGAAAAAATAAATAACAATTAAAAAATAATACTTGCTACACTGTTATAGTAAAATATGCACTGGAAACTGGACTGGAAACACTACTCATTATAAACACGTTCACAAGACCATCACAATTATCCAGCAGACCTTATGTGTGGGAACCTAGGTATAAGTATTTCCGCTATTCTGTTTCTGACTTTGCAACAAGAACCTCTTGAAGTTTACTTTAAATGAGCTCATAATATACACTTAATCAAAAATATATTAAAACGCGAAATAGTGAATTATTAATATGATAGTTTATGAAGATATTACTGAAAACGTAGCCCATCTAGTTTTGAGTTTTTAATAAATTAAGAAATAAACTTGATAGATTTGTGTAAGCTTTTAAAAATAATCCTACAATTTTACAAGAAAATTAAACATCTCAGAAATGAGACAGATCACAAATAAGTTTTAATATAAAAAAAAAAAAAAAATTTATTTACAAAATAAATTTTATACTTACAAATAACTTTCGAAATGAGTAAGTAGGTATCAAAGTATTATGGTAAATATTCATCGCAAATGTTATTCCCATGAACTAGCTACTTAACAAGATGATTTCCTTTGCATCTGTTAAATCGTTTTGCATGAATATTCAAGTAAGATACAAGCTTTAATATTGCTATGGTATCTTATGCCAAAATCCAGTTTAGTATAGTACTATTAAATATACTTGTCACACAATTACAGAGGTAGGTTGATATTTACAACATTAAAACTAGAATAAAATATGTTTCCACGTCTTATAACTACGAAAAACATTAAATTCATTGAACAATGCATCATTGAAAATATTGGCTTTAATTAATATCAACACTTCAGTGAAGTCAAGAAATCTCTTACAATTAAACACCCTGTATTCGATCCTAATTTTGTATTGCTGTGTATTTGGTAGATTTAATGACATAGGTACTCGTAGTTTGTGTAGTGTGTGTGTGCGTGTGTGTGTATATGTGGAGACCGCTTCTTTTCTTTTTGTTAATATCAATATTAAACAATATTCCGTTTTTGTTATCCCTGTGTTACGAGGTACCAGAAAAGGAATTAAGCGAATCGCGTCGTTAAAATTTAAAATGTATCACAATAACATCGTGTTCTGAAATTGCTTTATGTAATAACTACGACTACATCAGCAGTGTGATATCTCCATACACACATCCATACACCATTAAAAAATTATGATCATGAAAGTTTACAAAATGACCTAATCGACTATACATGCCGACTTTCGCCAGTGGTCGGATACATTCGACTGTGCCGGGCTGCCGGGGGAATGGTCGGGGGCTCAGGTGTGTTGAAGCGTCCATTAGAGATTGCGATTGAACCTAATTAGCCCTCAGGGAGTGTTTGCTCGATTTTTTTCGATGGTGCACTTAATGAATATTCGTTTTTAAAAACCAAAGCAAACCCTGATTCTAACAGCTGTGAGGCTTGCCACGTATGACGTTGGGTTCGCATTGTCGAGGTCTGGGCTTTCGTGTGTTTCAATAACCATTACTTCAATAAGTAAGGTACTACACCAATTATACGTTGATTGCATTGATATAATCTAACGCGAGTTATTTATTTTTATTTATATTTAACCACTCGAAAACAGTGAATATGTCATATTCAACAGAGTTCATCAAAATATCTCAATTTTAGGTACGTACATCATTTTACAAAAAATACAATATAAATATTGGCATGAGGTATTTTCAGTATCTAAATCTAATACAATTGGGAGCAATGATCTCATCACTAAAACAATATAATTAATGTGTTATAATATACAAGGACGGTAACTAGATAATAGAAACATTTTTGTGAAAATATTGCCTTTGATTATTTCTTTTGAGCTACAAAATTATTGTACCAATAGAGATAAAAAAACGTAATATACAATAGCCGTTATTACGTAGATACATAATAATTATTCTAAAATACTTCAACGACTTACCTAGTGATACATTTAGTTTGTACTTTTTCATTATGATACATTTCGCTACTTTAATCTGAATTATTTATATTCATATATTTATTGAATAATACAGTTGCCATATTTTATTTATAATCTATAATATAAAAATCAAGCAAATAACATTATGAAAATAAATTAAGTTAAATATGATAAATAAAACCAAAAGTAAGTTATTAACTTTTGTCGCATCAATACAAGATCTGTCGAGTATCGAACCATTTAAAAGGCTAATTGACAGGTGGTTTGGGGCCGCAGTTGTGTGTGCTTTGTATGTAGACGATCCTTCCCCTGAAGGTGTGGAGCGCGGCCTTGCACCAGGGTCCCCTGGAGCACCTCCACCGGATCTTGCCGTTTCTGGCGCAGCCGTTGAACCGGAACCGGTAACCGCCGACGTTGATGCCCATCTTGCCCTGCTTGCTTAGGCAGTAGGACGCGAAGCAGTCGATCCCAGTTCCGATCAAGCCGACTGCAACAAAATTATATGTTAAATACAGATCTAAATGATTTTGATCTAAAATAAATACCGAACGTTAGCAATATAGTATAACCTGTTACCTGTTCAATGAGATTTATGTGACGTAAACCAGATGCACTGAAAATTTTACTATTATGAGGACTATAGACGTTGATAAGTTATTCAATAAATTATAGACACAAGCTTATTAAGGGTTAGATATAGAATAAAATAAACGTTTGCATTTCCAACAAGTCTGTTTAATTAATGGTACTTACATAACAACATTATTACTCGTAAGTTGCTACACAATATGGCTACGGTTCAGATAGAGTAAATAAAAAGAACTTCTTGAAAAATATAAGAAAAATTTATTTTTCTTGCTTTTTTGCACTTGCTATACTTAATGTCATAAAACAAAAAGTTTCAAATTGGCTGACGAAAGGAAGTAAGTAGTCTGAACTTTTACAGGGTAAATTAGGTAAGTAAGGCCCAAACCCAGAAACGACAATCAAATTTGAGCACACCTCAAATGTATATCTACTTGTCCTTTTCATATCTACTGACAGGCAGGACAGCATCAATTCGAAGGGCTCTCAAATATTGATTGACGTTTCTTTATTCAGGCAATAATGAGATGTATAGGTATTTTAAAATCTAATCGTACTGAGGTTACCACTACTAGAACTAAATGAAGCATCAAATTCTGCATTTGCAAATTTTCAATACTTTTTCTGTCCATTACAGTTCAGTTCGCGTACTCCAGCCGTGGCCACCTGGTGGTCCACGTGGATGGGCACAAGTTCACCAAGCACGAGGGTTACAAGAACAAGGTGCGGTGGACTTGCTGCAAGAGGATCAGGTACGGATGCAAGGCCAACCTCAGCACCATGGACCAGATCGTGGTCAGAGCGCAACTATACCATAACCATTCGTAGCGTTGGCTTTTGTTTTGTTTAACGTTTCTATTTTCTTTAATATGATTGGTTTGATTATTACTTTGATTTTAGCATTGTATGCTTTTTTATGTTATATATTTGAAGATAAAAACCATTTAAAATCAGACTTCCAACCTGGATGTCGAACATATCTTTATAGATGTAGCAGGTTAAACCTCTTTCGTGGAATAGCCAAGAGCCACCATTTTGTTTTGTGATTAGTTAGATTTTTGATCGGCCGCTTGTCGACGTCAGTTTAATTGTTTCTCGTTTAGTCTCTATTCAGAGTTTAGACCATATGCACAGCTTGTTATGGGGTCTGATTATATTATGTTGATTCTTTGTATTTCTTTATCGTAATTGTTCTATCCTTCTCTTTAATTAGTTATTAACATTTTGCTAACCCAATTTCTAACACTTAAATAACATAACCAGCATTTTTTAAGAGCCACTTTCCACAATGCTTTCAATCAAAATCAATAAATATTTATTGAAGTAAACTATTTTAAAACGGCGCTTTCGAATCGTCGGCAGATATTTAACTTAGGTATACACATAAATATATGAATACAATCTATATACAATCTATATCTATATACATAACCGAGGTATTAGGTAATATATACTTTATAAATTATGTAATGTTATAACTTCAGTATAAGATGAATGTGCCTTCGAGGTTTAACGGTATTTACAGGCTTTAAACACTAGCGTAATTATTGTTAAAAAAACACCGCAATATAATCATGTTTATTGGCTCTTGAAGAATTGAAGGGAACAATTAATCAGTTACAATTTCACAAATAACATGGCTTTTAAACGTTAATTATTTCAGGGGCCAGTGTCTAAGGGTGTTAACGACGTGCGGGATTTATCACGCGGGATGCGGGGCTGCGAGGGGGGTGGAAATCCCGCGCGCTGATATATCCCGCACCTTGTAAAAGACACCGTAAGACCGTAGCCAAGAGCAAAACTCATGTGAACATTAAATAGCACTCGCTTAATTTGCAATAATATATATATATATATATATCAAAGTTACTATCATTAGATACTATTATTTTTTATATTTTCTTTATACAGTAACTTAGTAGGGTGTCGTACTCAGCTACGGCCTTTAAACTATTTACGTAAATAACATTTTAATATAGTTTTGAGAAAGTAACTAACTATTATTTGCGTTTTAGTCGACAATTAAGAATAATAGAACTAAAGGGCACAAATGTTAGGTTAAGACAAGACTTTTAGTTTATTTAATTATATTATACATTTTATATCTACATATTAGGTTAATTATTGTTAACCATAAGACTTTAAAAGAGAAATTGTTGCAATTAGAATAACGTTGACGATAATTTTAGTTGTTTAAAGCGTTTTCTTTATTTAAATAAACTTATTACACTTCCTTACTTGTTTTAACAGAAACCATTGGGTATCAAAATTCTAATTTTACTTAATCCAATAAATCAGCGGAAATAAAAGAAGATTGTTAATGTATACAGAGTGCCGAGTGCGAGTTGCAGTGAGAGAAGTGAATGACTTCACCATCGCGTTTTGCGAGCACGTAAATGTCAATTACTATGGAATCGAGTCAGCGCCATCTAGCGGCGAATTCGGGCAACATTAAGACCGCTAGATGGCGTTGACTCGATACCATACAAATTCGCGTTTTTTGTCTCGCAATCGCGATGGTGAAGTTATTCACTTCTCTCACTGCAACTCGCACTCGGCATTCTGTCCACATTTATTAAAATAAAAAGAGCTTCTTCAAAAATAAAGGAATAATGGTTTTATCTCGCTATTGCACTTGCTCGGCTATACTTATTGTCATAAAACAAAAAGTTTCTGATTGGCTGAAGTAAGTAGTCTGAACTTTTACAGGGTAAATTAGGTAAGTAAGGCCCGAAGCTATAAACGACAATCAAAGTTGAGCAAACCTCAAATGTATAGGTACCTGTCACTTTAGAATAATAACGTATAGAAGGATAGTCTTCATGCAACCACCCCGTCAAAAATGAAGCACTAATCCGATCCACACATGCGTGACTATTACTTGCTTACGTGCGGCGCACTTTGACATTGAACATTGCGGAGCTGTAATGAACACTGCACCGCTTTGCATTGTTCATTTATGGCTCCAATTAAGGTGCTTCAAAATGGGCGCGCGTACTTGGTTTCCATATGTAATTATTCTAAGCCTCCCCTTTCACATCTACTGACATGTGACAAGACAGGTTCAATTTCAAGGGCGCTCAAACTTTGATTGACGTTTCAGGATTCAGCCATTAATGAGATAGATAGGTATTTTAAAATCTAACCTGAGTACCTACGTTAACACACGTTAAAATAAGCATCAAAAATTTCGCAACCGCAAATCTTCAACATTCTTTCTGTCCATTACAGTTGTGTTCGCGTACTCCAGCCGTGGTCACCTGATGGTTCACGTTGACGGGCACAAGTTCACCAAGCACATGGGTTGGAAGAAAAAGGTGCGGTGGACGTGCTGCAAGAGGCTTAAGAACGGATGCAAGGCCAACCTCAGCACTTTGAACCGCGTCTTGGTCAGAGCGCAGCTAGACCATAACCATTCGTAGCGTTGGTTATTGTGTTTGTATAACGTTTCTATTTATTTATCTAAGTATACTAATATTATAAAGAGGTAAGATTTGAGTGTTTGTTTTTTTGTTTGTATTGAATAGGCTCCGAAACTACTGATTCGATCGTGAAAATTCTTCCACTCTCAGAAAGCTAAACTATTCAGGAGTGTGCTATGTTTTATTATGATTCAACAAAAAACTTAGTGCAAATAATAGTATTTTTTTTTATATTGCCCGTCGAGATGACCTCACTCCACCTAATGGAAAGCGGTCGTGAGGCCCAGATATGAGGTTGACAAGCCCAGTCATTCAAACGAATCACTGGGCTGGCCCTCCTCACCTAGAAGGCCTGCAGAAATGCCTTTTCACGCCCCGCTTGAAGAACCCGGGACTATACGAGGAAGGAAACACATGTGCTGTAAGAGCGTTCCACGTCTGGATGGTACGACAAAGAAACTGAGTCACCGAACCTTTTAGTTCGGGCCAACAAATGTTGAATTGTGTGTGGGTGACGCCGTAGTCCAGCACGCGTGGTACGGGAGTGGAAAGGTGAGGGTGGGATTAGCTGGAATAACTCGTCAGAGCATTCCCCATTGTAGAAGCGATAGAGAACACTTAGCCTGGCAATGTCTCTACGCAATTGGAGGGGCTCAAGGGTCAAAGTTGCCTCTGGGTTTCCAATAATACGGATAGCACGCCGCTGCAACCTGTCAAGAGCTTCGAGTAGGTACTTAGCGGAACCGTCCCAAAGATGAGAGCAGTATTCCACACACGAGCGAACTTGTGTGTTATAGAAGAGACAGAGCTGCTCAGGCGTGAAGAATGTGAAACATGTGTAAATCAAGTCGGAGAAAAGCTTGCGAGATAAGATAATGGACACCAGCTGTCAAATATTTGACAAAACGAAGTCTGTTGGGGCTTTTAACCTCAGGACTCTTAAATAGCCTTCAACCATATGACTTAAAAAGAGAAATTGTTACAATTAGAATCATGTTGACGATAATTTTAGTTGTTTAAAGCGTTTTCTCTGTAAAAATAAACTTATTACACTTCCTTACCTTGTTTTAACAGAAACCTCATTCAAAATACTACTTTTACAATATCCAATAAATGAGCGAAAAGAAAAGAATATTATTCATATATACAGCACACATTTATTTAAATATTAAATATACATAGTGTTTCATCAATTCAGATAACTGAGTTAGTCATTTGTCACAGTAAAAATGGTAACTATAGGTATAGTAAGTTTGTACGACTTTCTTATGCCTTAACTGGCTTAAAGCAGGCTTTCTTTGGTTCCTCTAAAATAATAGGAAAAAAAACATCAACATGTTTCATAGTATAAGCTAAAATAAGATTAAATAAATACTCTTTCTTGTATTAAGCTATGTATAAACTCCCTATTTTATTGAATGTGTGACTTAAAGCTACTTTTTTGATTATTTTTTAAAACATTTATATCATCCAATATACCACCTACTTAGAATGTATGCCAATGACGAGTAGGTAGTCCAATATATCAGAATCTTTCATTTCTTTCAATAGCCAAAAGCAGTTAATGTGCTTTTAAAAGGTGTTTGTTAATGTTCTATGCTACAGTTAAGTTACAGAAGATTGATCTTATTTAATTTTGTTAGGCGTTATAAGAACAACTGGGGGCCTATTCTAACAAACTTCCGTACTTTCGAATCTTACAAATCTTATTATTATTATTTAATATTACAAATCTGAAGGTTTGTGAGGATTTTTGTTACTCTTTCACGCAAAAACTACTGAACGGATTTGGATGAAACTTTACAGTAATACAGATTATACATCAGCATAACACATGGGCTACAATTTATAAAGATTCCAGGTAATTTGGCCATAATATATAACGAAACGCGGGCGAAGCCGCGGGCGGAAAGTTAGTAGTAGTAGTTCAACAAAAATTTGACATTTTTGAAAATCTTTGTTTAAGGTGAGTATCAAATTTAGGGGTCAAAAATACATGATAGTTGCTAATATCCAAACTGCGAAGTTTTGTACTCTCCGACTTCCTGGCACCTTGACTCCAGAGCCTTCCATTTGAGACTCTCTTTAATGACCATTATGCAAAGACTGGCCCCCCGGAACCAGGATCCCGTTCAGAGTCCTCAGGGTGGCCTTGCATTCCCGACTCTTCCGGTGGACGCAGTACCACAGCTGCATCTGCTTCTTCCGGTACGCGTTGTGCGGCCGGTACCAGTACCCATCGAAAAACAACTTATGGTATCTATCTCCTTGGCCTTCCGTTATTTGAATTTTAACTGAAAAAGCATTTTTGTTTTATAAAAGCTTATGTGTTACTTAAGCTTCGCAATGCCTAGCGACATAAGCATAAAACCATGGTTCAGAAAAGCTTGCTTAAATGTATAGACGTTCTATCTCACGAAGACCTTTTACTATGCTTGTGGTGGTGACGTGTACACACTGTCTTAGTGTCACTAGTGCCTATTGTTCCCGCTGAGAGCACGCACACTAGCGTATGTCATACTGGTATGTCAGTTCATGTCACTTCTACAAGCATAGTGAAACGGTCTTCGTAAGATAGACAGACTATACCAGAGAGGCGCGTCGTGAGGCAGGTATGCTGTGCCTTGAGTTGCTAACAATTATCGTGACCATACACTTAGTAAACGTCTTCCTTACCTACTGAATGAGATTCCACACAACATCTCAAGTATAGCAAAAAGTAAACAATTTTGTATTAGGTTAAAACAACACTACATTAAGTAATTTATGATGTATTGATTTATGTTATCGATAGTGAACTCTTCACTCGCGGATTAACCGTGCAAATGGTTTTGCGTTGCTTTTAAATATAAGAAATTGTAGAATTAGTTAATCTATACTAATCTTATAGGGAGGAAAGATTTAATTGTTTTTTTTTGTATTGAATAGGCTCCGAACTACTGATCCGATCGTGAAAATTCCTTCACTAACAGAAAGCTAAAAACTATTCACGAGTGTGAGCCGAGCTTTTAGGCTATATTTTATTATGGTTGAACAAAAAAATCAGTGAAAAATAATAGTATATCTATGTAAATCAAGTCGGAGAAAAGCGGGCGAGATATGATAATGGACATCATGTCAAACATTTGACAGAACGAAGTCTGTTGGGGCAGCTCGTAAATAATAATGTGATCCATGTTTTTTTCGGGTTAGATTATTTTGATATTTACATGTGAGACTACCAAAATAAACTAATGTGTCTTCATCTGGTTCGTTCATGTATTCTTGCTAGACATAATATTGAATACTTTTGTGTTTGGCATAAACCAGCGCTAATTGTGCCAGATGTGAGCAGCGCCACTCAAGATTGACTGGGCTGGCATAAGAGTTAATTATGGATGCGAATAATGATGATGAGGTTTTCTGGCTAGGTTGTATCAAAGTATAGATATAGAAATACATTAATTTAACACTTAAAATACACGCACATAGAATTATAAAGATGAATACCAATATAAGTATCTACGTGGTCGTTAGTAAAATACTGGGCAGTTATCAAAAGACTAACAAAAACGATATGGCGCACACCGAATGAAAGTGGAAATGTTTAATTGACTTTAACTTTAAGGTTTTCAATACAAAAAATACTGACTGTTCGACTGGTTTGTACGGTGAGGTAACCTTGAAATAAAAGTTAATTAAATAAATTTAATTTTCACTTTGATCAATTCTAAATCACCTAGCATTTATTTATGGTACACCAAAATCGAAATATACATTACATTTTTCAAAAAGGTTGACATGCCAAAGGATCGTTTCTTTATGTCTTTTGATAACTGCTCGGTATTTTACTAACGATCTCGTATATACTAATATTAGTATTCATCATATTATTCTGCTTTTAAAATGCAGCATTGGTTTTAAAAAAAATGTTTTCTTTCAGGGAGGAAAACTAAGGTGAAATGTATCAGAGTTGAATATGTAGAAATACCAGAGGCTGATGGTAAATCAGACTCAGAAAATACATCATCATCCAAGCGGGTGACCAGACGACGCTGCAAACTCTGCAGCAAGACTCCTTCTTGGGATAACAAGGTTTCAAAAATTTGCCAGAAGTGCAAGCAGTACATTTGCAATAAACATGCACAGATTATTTGCATCGGTTGCTATAAATTAGAATAAAATGCAAACTATTATAATACGTTCTAGTACCTAGTAACTAGTATTAACTACTTTTAAGTAATACACACCCGATATATTATATCTTTTTTATCATTTGGTAATTCAATTAAAGTGTAGCAAAAGCGATTTCGTTTTCATTTGATAAATCTTCCTTTTTATTGACTAGCACTATACGCAGTCATTCACATCATTTATTTTATAATAATTTATCATTAGCACTATACGAATAAAAAAAAAATAGGTTTAATTTCATTTGACTTTTTTTATTTGAAATAAAAATGTACTTACTATATGGTGGTATTAACAATATTTTAGATCTATTGCACCAAGCAGAATGCAAAACGGAGGGGCTCTGTGACAAACGATGCCAGTTGAATTGAGGAAACAAGTTTAATCCTAAAAGTATTGAGCTAATTTTCAAAAAATTCCATGCACTAACAGGTACTCAAAAAGACCATTATATAAAGACCAGAATACGTCAATATCAAGATTTAAACGTATTCTTTGTAGAATTACCGTACAGGAAACTTCTAGTGTGTCAAGCTTTTTTCGCAAATACGCTGAAATTGAGCGAGCGTTCCATACAAGTTGCTTTAAAACGCAATAAAAGTGAAAATATCCAACTTGATGAGATGTAAAATTAAAATCCAGATGACTTAGTTTACTTACTTTATATGGGATGTAGTTTATCAAAAACTTTTTGCTACTTTTGCTTCAATTTTACCTTTTTTAAATCATAGTTTTTTATTGTATGTTTTTGGATGATATTCCACCTATCGTTTTATCATTATTTAAAATAAGTTATGGACGTGAGAATATGTGAAAACATCATATTGGTATTTAAAGCTTTTCCATATCATATCAGTTTCGAGTTTCGAAAGGAAGAATTTCGAAAGTATGATAGGTTAACATACAGAAATACAACACAAAGACTTTGATGAAAAAACTTGTAACCTATGTGGTACTGTAAAGGTAACAAGCAATTTAAACTCTGCCTGATGAAAGTCTTTTTTATAAGTTACTTCCACTTAATCTTGTTTAATAAAAGTCTCAGCTGTTACTGTTGTTGTAGGTGTAACATAAGGTTCATTATTAAAAATAAAAATATCGTTAGTTAATCTTTTATTTTCTTTTAAAATTACTTCTGTAAGTACAATAATAATTACCTAGTCAATCAACTGACTACTAGAGTCCATCGTACCCGCTTTCATTCTAACAATAAATTGACTTTGCATAAGTTAAGAAGTAAAATATGCACTTTACATAATGTAATGTCGTGGTAGCATTATTTTGTCACTGTACTCGGTTCAGTGTGGTATATTCTGAAACAATTCAAAAGGCACAGGTTTGGCCGGTCGGGGCAGGTCGGACAGCAGTAAGAGGTGTGGCTTCGTTTTTTGTTTCTAGAACATACTCTGCATCTATTTTTCGGATTTTGGCATCTAGTTGTTGGAGGTATGCGGCCTATTCGCGTGATTCTTTTCATTACCTGGATAATGAAAAGAATCACGCGAATAGGCCAGTTCCGGTTTTTTTGGGGCGATTGTAAGCAAAGGATCTGGAAATCAATCGTCAGGAATTACGAATTCTGGTATGGCTTTGTTTAGCTTGTCAAAACTCAAAACTGATTTGGTTCACCCGAAGGTATAATTGATAGCTGGTTCGAGGTTTTCTGTCCGGTATAGTATTTTCCTTCACAATTAAGAACAAACAAAAAATACCGATGAAATTGATTTTTCTACTAAAGTAAGGATATATATAATAACACTAAAGAGTGGTGACGAATGGTGGTTATACGAGTGATCAACAAAACAATGTATAATTACATATTAACTTTTAAATTACTTTAAAGGACCATTGTGTGAAGACCAGAATTCGTCAATATCAATAAGATATAAACGTATTTTTTGTATAATTAGCGCACAGGAATGTTCTCGTGTAACAAGCTTTTTTCGCAAATACGCTGAAGCCAGCTTTCCATACAAGTAGCTTTAAAATGCAAGAAAAGTGAAACTATCCAACTTGATAAGATGTAAAATGGAAATCCAGATGAATTAGTTTTTTATATAGGATGTAGTTTATCAAAAACTGTATGCACCTTTTGCTTAAATTTTACATTTTTTAAATCATAGTTTTTTATTGTATGTTTTTGGTTGATATTCCACCTATCGTTTTATCATTATTTAAAATAAGTTATGGACGTGAGAATATGTGAAAACATCATTTTTGTATTTAAAGCTTGTCCATATCATATCAGTTTCGAGTTTCGAAAGGAAGAATTTCGAAAGTATGATAGGTGACCTTGTTAACATACAGAAATACAACACAAAGACTTTGATGAAAAAAACTTGTAACCTATGTGGTACTGTAAAGGTAACAAGCAATTTAAACTCTGCCTGATGAAAGTCTTTTTTATAAGTTAGTTCCACTTAATCTTGTTTAATAAAAGTCTCAGCTTTTACTGTTGTTGTACAAGTACAGCTATCGTTTTATCATTATTTAAAATAAGTTATGGACGTGAGAATATGTGAAAACATCATATTGGTATTTAAAGCTTGTCCACATCATATCAGTTTCCAGCTTCGAAAGGAAGAATTTCGAAAGTATGATAGGTGACCTTGTTAACATGCAGAAATAAAACACAAAGACTTTGATGAAAAAAACTTGTAACCTATGTGGTACTGTAAAGGTAACAAGCAATTTGAACTCTGCCTGATGAAAGTCTTTTTTATAAGTTAGTTCCACTTAATCTTGTTTAATAAAAGTCTCAGCTGTTACTGTTGTTGCAGGTGTAACATAAGGTTTATTTTTAAAAATAAAAATATCGTTAGTTAATCTTTTATTTTCTTTTAACATTACTTCTGTAAGTACAATAATAATTACCTAATCAATCAACTGACTACTAGAGTCCATCGTACCCGCTTACATTCTAACAATAAATTTACTTTGCATAAGTTAAAAAGTAAAATATGCACTTTACATAATGTAATGTTGTGGTAGCCTTATTTTGTCACTGTACTCGGTTCAGTGTGGTATATTCTGAAACAATTCAAAAGGCACAGGTTTGGCCGGTCGGGGCAGGTCGGACAGCAGTAAGAGGTCTGGCTTCGTTTCTTGTTTCTAGAACATACTCTGCATCTATTTTTCGGATTTTGGCATCTAGCTGTTGGAGGTATGTGGTCCAGGTAATGAAAAGAATCACGGGAATAGGCCAGTTCCGGTTTTTTTGGAGCGATTGTAAGCAAAGGATCTGGAAATCAATCGTCAGGAATTACGGATTATGTTATGGTTTTGTTTAGCTTGTCAAAACTCAAAACTGATTTAGTTGACCAAAAATTATATAATGAATACCTGGTCCGAGGTTTTCTGTCCGGCATAGTATTTTCCTTCACAAATTAAGAACAAACAAAAAATACTGATGAATTAATTTTTTCTACTATAAAAATAAGGATATAAATGATAACATTTACCAATGCTCTGTTTTCTACACAAAGATAGAAACTAGAAAAAATCGACCTGATCCTGGGACTCCAGCGGAGCTAGAGTGGTCATCAATCGTGATTTTACGAGAACTAAACAAAACAACGTACATACCTTATGAAATTCAAAGCCGTAATTACAAGTAAGATAAAGATATTAGTGGGAAAATATTTCAACTTTGTTTGTTTTTTTTAAATATCTATAGATATATATCTTTAGATGAAAAATATAGCATTGTAAATTGCTAAATAATACTTATACAACTTAATAATGACATAATTTACGAGTATTAATAACACAATTTTATCGTGACAAATAACTTGATATCTTGTACGATTTACACCGATGGCCAGTTCGATATTAGTTAAACGTTGAATGAGGGCCCAGTTGTACCTCTTTACCCTTGACAATAATTTTAGGCTAAGAACCAACGGGCCGCCGCGGATGCGGGCCCGCAGCTTCTATAGAATGCAGAAATGTATGAAAAATTGAAAGCAGACTTCACGACACGTTTAATTAACGCGGCGGGCGCAATTCCCGAGCGGCAGCCTCAGCCCCGGCGGTGGCCACGCACAAAACTCCAATCTCGTGAGTAAAAAAACGACGAACGGCCGCCGCAATGGGCGCGGCAAAACCGCTCCGTCAGGTGTTAGCCTTATGGTCAACATCTAAGTTATTGTCAAAAGCGGTTGGCAAGCCCCTACTTAGTTTAAATCACGAGAAATAATCAAGATAATGTTATAAAACAAATTTTAACATTATAATAAACTTCAGTCTTTCGTTAGTACGAGTACAAAAATATTTACTTTCATTCAAATAAAAAAAATACTTTGCATATTATGTTTAAAAGTAAAATATGCACATTACACAATGTAGCGGGTTGGGGTAGCATTATTTTGTCACTGTACTCGGTTCAGTGTGGTATATTCTGAAACAATTCAAAAGGCACAGGTATGGCCGGTCGGGGCAGGTCGGACAGCAGTAAGAAGTGTGGCTTCGTTTCTTGTTTCTCCAACATAGTCGACATCTATTTTTCGGATTTTGGCATCTAGCTGTTGGAGGTATGCGGTCCAAGTAATGGAAAGAATCACGCGAATAGGCCAGTTCCGGTTTTTTTGGAGCGATTGTAAGCAAAGGATCTGGAAATCAATCGTCAGGAATTACGAATTCTGTTATGGTCTATTTCAGCTTGTCAAAACTCAAAACTGATTTAGTTCACCCAAAGGTATAATGGATAGCTGGTCCGAGGTTTTCTATCCGGTATAGTATTTTCCTTCAAAATTAAGAACAAACAAAAAATACCGATTAATTTGATTTTTCTACTAAAGTATAATAAATATACTAATAAGTTATAACACTAACGTGACGAATGGTGATTATACGAGTGATCAACAAAATAAATGTATAATTATATATTAACCATTATATAAAGACTGGCCTGTTGGCGCAATGGCAGCGATCCTGCCTTTAGCGCCGGAGGTCGTGGGTTCGATCCCCACTCATGACAAATATTTGTGTGACGAACACTTGTATTTGTTGTGTGTCTGGGTGTTATTATCTATTTAAGTATGTATTTAGAAATATTTAAGTATGTTTATCAGTCTCTGACGCCCATATTACAAGCTCTGCTTAGTTTGGGGTCAGATGATATTGGTGTGAATTGTCCCAGATATTTATTTTAGATATATTTATTTATTTTAAAACCAGAATCCGTCAATATCAAGATATAAATGTATTCTTCGTAGAATTACTGCACAGGAAAGTTATAGTGTAATAATCTTTTTTCGGAAATACGCTGAAATTAAGCGAGCGTTCCATAAAAAACTCCAAAACGCAAGAAAAGTGAAAATATCCAACTTGATAAGATGTAAAATGGAAATCCAGATGAATTAGTTTTTTATATGGGATGTAGTTTATCAAACACTTTTTGTACCTTTTGCTTCAGTATTATCTTTTTTTTAAATCATAGTTTTTTATTGTTTATTTGATAGCTTTAATAACCAATTAACATAAGAAAGGGTTATAAAAACTCAAGGTTGGGTTTTTATAAATATTCATTATTATTTATAAAATCATCGTGTTATTTATAAATCTAGCACTATGGACAAAACATTCACCTAATGCTTATTTTATTAAACATTTGGGTGTAATAAGCTCAATTTGCTATTCATTATAACATGTCAGTCACGTCATTATCCTATTCAAGAGCCATGCTCCGTTTATTCTCTGTTCAGGTTATGGTCGTCGAGTATAGAAAGATCGTCGGAGTCAGAATTCATGCTTAGTCAACCGAAACACCGAAATGAATCACAAATAAATCTCAATGGCGCAAACGCAGCAAGGTTATTAATGATATTTTATTTTGACAAATGGCGGATGGCAGCCGGCTTTCGATATTATTAAAAGACGGCTGTCTGCCTTCACAAGAAAAAAATAAGAAAACGCAAGACAAAAATAAATGTAGTTGTTTAAAATCAAAAAATAATATTAGGTTGGGGAAAAAGTCTTTTCGGATATAGTATGTATGAACTTGTAATAAAATCTCTTTGGCTATACTATCTGTATCTGGCTGGTTTTGGTATCATTCATAGGGTAAATTTTAAAGAAGATAATTCCAAATTGAAATTAGGAAAATACAATGTGTGATGTTCATTCGTTTTTCTTACTGTCAATAAGCACAAATTTGGCTTAAGCGTTTTCAATCCGGAAATTTTGATGTCAAAGATGCACGTCGCTCTGGTCGCCCTATTACGGATAAAATGAATGCCATTTTTTAAAAAGTGGAGCAAGAATTATCAGTAGTTACGACGTAGCTGAAGAACTGGGAATTGACCACAAAACAGTTTTGGCGTATTTGAAAAAAACTGGGTACACAAAAAAGCTCGATATTTGGGTACCTCACGAGCTCACTGAAAGAAACCTAAAGAACCGTGTACTCATTTGTGATTTTGTAATGATACAGAACCATTTTTGGAGAATCTGATAACTGGTGATGAGAAGTGGATCACGTACGACAAGAACGTGCGAAAAAGGTCGCGGTCAAAGGCCGGTCAGGCTTCACAGACTGTGGCGAAACCCGGGTTAACTCGCAACAAGGTGATGCTGTGTGTGTGGTGGGATTGGAAGGGCATTATTCATTATGAGCTGGACCATCGATTCTTCTGATGAGATGAAAGCAATGAAGTTGAGAGAAGCCGCCGGAATTGATCAACAGAAAGGGTGTGGTTTTTAACTGTTTTTGAAATGTCTGCGAACTGTTACATATTTTCATAAACGCATGTTGGCCGACTCTAGTACTGTTTTATTGATTGATTTCTAAAGTGAGTTACAATATCAATGTCTGGCATGAATAATAGGATTGCATGCAAACAGCAATGCAGCATGTATGACTGCTGCCACGGTTCCG
This sequence comes from Udea olivalis, assembly GCA_947369235.1. Taxonomy (NCBI): domain Eukaryota; kingdom Metazoa; phylum Arthropoda; class Insecta; order Lepidoptera; family Crambidae; genus Udea; species Udea olivalis. Next base: position 4,088,648 of record OX376349.1, on the reverse strand, counting down.
CCGCTGCGGGGCTCCGGCGATTACACATACGCGTGCTTATCGTCGCAGATGGATAAAATGCTAAAATAATCAAAGTAATAATGGTTATGTCGTTTCGTAAATAAAACATTCGTGGAAATCAAATTATGTAAACTACGTCGATGTCTAACAATACGTTGATGCAATTAACAACACGTTGACATTCAAATTGGATGAAATGAGTTTTATGGTAAAGGCTATTCGAGGTGATGAATTTGAGTTGTTACACAATTTGATGAATTGTTGCTTATTGAAAAAAACATCTGCGAACAGTTTTATTGGAAACGATAGGTCACTGGGCATCATACTATGGAAACTATACCCAAGCTGTACAGATTCAAAATAGGGTGGAGTAGATAGATGAATGTGGGTGTAAAAAAATGTAAATGTAATTTTCAAAGTGTATTTGTCTAATAGTTTTATAAATAACAATAAACTTTTGCAACGTCTGTCTTTAGGTACAATTATTGTATCATCTAAAAAGGCCGCCGGTGCGTCTGTTTGTTCTTGATGTCTGGCCCAAGATATCAATGCAATCTTGCATAAATAACGATTTTTTATTGACCTGTTAATTTTTACTCCCGTGGTAAGAACAAAAAGTATCTTCATAGAACTAAAATTGGAGTTTAACTTAATCGGGTCCGATTACGCCCGGTGACCTTTGTTATAATAAATTGCGATAAAGTGACGGATACCCGACATCAATATTGACCGAACTATGATGCTGTAAAATGATAAATTTTAAAACAATTTAAAAGGCACAAAGCCGGTTGCTCAGGACAAGTAGCACAGCGGTAAATGGTTTCGCTTCGCTTTTTGTTTCTCACACATACTCTACATCTCTTTTTTGGGTATTGGCATCTGTCTGTGGGTGGTAAACGTTCTAAGTAATGGAAGGAATCGGCTGGTCTCTGTTTGAATGAAGCATTCGGTAGTAGAAGATCTGAAAGTAGGACATTGCGTAATTACTTGCCACTATTACCAAATTAGCATTATAGAGGGACAGGGGATAGGTTAACTGATTTTTTCGAATTATTAACCAATTGATCAGTAGTAGATAAACAACAACAGATAATGTCGTCCTTCTGTTAAAATGATAAAGAATACTAAAAGAATTTAAAATAAAAATACAATAATACATTATATTTCTTTACTAAAAGAAAAAACAGACAAATTGGTATCAATAATAAAACACTACGATAAATATTTACCTAGTATATTCTGGTTAGTAGTACTTTCTAAACTAACTACGTAATTTATCTACACATTGACTTTTATAATCAATGCACATGAAACTCCGTAGACCATTTACATCGATGGTCAATTCGATGTTAGTTAAACTGACTAAAGCGTAAAAAAGGTCCAGTTGTAATATATCTATTATTGAACCGCAACAATAACTTCAGACTAAAAGTCATGATTAACATCAATAATAGTAATAATTGGGTCGTACAGAGGTGTTCACATCAAGCTCTTTTTATGCTGCTGACATGAGACCCATTTTGCAATGGTTTTGTAATGGTTGATGCGAACGCCTCTGTTCCACCCACCTTCAAACCATAAACCATTGATTAAGTAAAATTTAGACATTCTTCGAACTGGTTTATTGGTATGACGAGGAAGTAGATATTAATACTGATAGTTCACTCAGTGCAAACAAATACAGGCAGAATAAAACAGTATCCAACGATTGGAAAAGCACGCACATCGGGAGGCGCTGTCCAAACAAGCATACAAATCCTTCACTACGGACGCTTGCAAATAACGCCTGCGTGTAAATTCATGGTAGGTGCTTTGGGGCCTTTTTACAATCATTTATAACTTGTCAAGTTAAGTCCCTAAACTGAGCGTAGCGAGCAATTACGTAATATGATCTTTCATTTCCAGCCAGTCAGCGGTTTTACTGACCAATATTGGATATTTGCGAATAATACGGCTCCTGGCTGCTATAAATCCTGGTTGCTATTTTATTTACTTTGCATGTTCTCAAAACATTAGTAACCATAAATTAATTTATGACAAGAGTAGGACCGACTAGATTTTTTTTAACATTCGTTAACTGACCTAATTAAACTTACGCAATAAAGGACTGAATAATAATCTACAATTCTACGTTTTATCTATAATTTTAAGAACATAGATTTTACTTTATCAAATATAGCCCATCATTTATTATTATTATTTATTTATTCACATTTAAAATAAATGCAAAACATCCTGAAAACAGGTATTCGTAGATACTTTAGCAAATTAAATTATTAGGTATTATATTTAAATTGTATGTCAATACTAACCGCCTGATAATAATGAATCATGCAGTTTTATCGTTTTTTATTATTCCTTTTTATATACATATTTCTAAATAGGTAATACCTGGAGGTATAGTTCGTGCATATCACGAGCGCGCGTGAATCTAACGAAATTAAACTTTATTGTTCGTTATTAAGAGCGTCAGCGCGCGCGCTCGTGAAATGATTGTACCGTACTAAAAAAAGTAACACAAACGTATATCTATATAATAAGCATCTCTAACCTATTATTACGAAGAATAACCAATTTAAAATATTACTAGAAAAATAAAATATACTTGTGTCAAAAAAAATATGCTATAAAAAAATATTTACTAGGTAATCATCACAACGAGTTTACACACGGCTGTATTAATTTTATTTTAGTTACGAGTATATTTAAAATATAAACCAACACTATCAAGGATCACTTTCAAATAAAAATATATAGAAGGAACTAAGCGTCACCATTCACGTAACTTAATCAGTAAGTAAAAATATAAGTAAGATTGGACACTAATAAAGTCACATGTTTTTTGTTACTAATGAGGATGAGGACCAACGCTGAAACTCGCGCAGGTCCCACGCACGCGTGTCTATATAGAAAAATAATGAGACGCGGAACTGTGGCACGGCGCGTGCGACGGGTTGCTCATAACATAAAATAAAAAGTTTGCAAAAAGCCCGCTTTCGCCTTTTTTCAGTATAATTACCTAAACTTGCCTGACCGCCTAGGGATGCTACTACATTCACTCTGAATTTTTAAAAATCAAGTAGGTAGGTAGGTTATACCTACTAGACCGAATCGACCAAAAAATACATCATGAGAAAAATTGCACCAAGTTCGACAAAAACAAAATACACGCGAGGACAGTGCGATTCTGGCCAGTATTGCCTGTAAACTCACTGTGTCTGTGTGCGTGATCAAAATGGCGGTTTGTTCTGAGCGGACCATTTGTCCGAGGCGCCACGCCGCATGCGAATTTGTGCTCATACTATTTTTCGATTCAGACACGCGTGCATCCGACCCGCGCGAGTTTTATGGTTGGCCGTAATACTTATAAGAAAGATTACAATTATAAAGAGTCAGTGATTGTGCCGGTCTGTGAGTTTGACGATACAGTTCCCATCAGTGATGGCGATGGCCCGGCACTTGCTGAAGGCCTTGGTGCACCGCCAGCGGACCCTGCCGGACCTGCTCGTATAGTGCTTGTTAAACCGCTTGTCACCGATCATGAGGGCCCGCTTGCCGTTGATCTCGACGAACACCGCTGCTTTAGGCTTGAGACACATGAGAGCTAAAATGTAAAAGGCATCTTTAGTAAGCGTCTGTGATTAACATAGAAAGAAAGAAAAAATCATTCAATGACCCATACATCTTTTCAGCTTAATCTAGAAGGTATAAAGTACATAACAAACACCAATGAAGAAGTAGAGGGCCAATCAGGACCCTGCTTCAGCATGTGCCACTGCAGTGCAAGCACGGCAGAGACGCTGGTATTCTCGCAGGGCCTGCTGATGTGGTCGTCCATAGCATGAATATTTACATAGTGCCCTAGATACACCTTTACGTATGCTTAAGATACTCGCTGATGTGTTAACTCAACTTATAGAAATAGGGGGCGCGAGTGTGTATGTAGGTCACGTATCAGAAGCAATGCTCATCCTTCGACGCTGCTTCATTTAGTCCGCTCTCTACCATTACGTCAAACTTTACCTAAGAATTCAATATAAAAAGCACACTATCGTGTCACAGTAAGCCCCAAAAATATTAGGTGGTATTCATTCATTCAGACGATTAGACTTTAGGGCGTTTTCTTTTTGCTTTGTGCAGTGCGATGCGCGCTCGGAAACGGTCGCGTTCGGCAATTCAGCACAGTCTTGAATTATTTGATTAGTTCGCGAACTACGTAGCCGGTTGCGGCAGCCGCCGCTATGGGTTCCAAGCAACTCATAGCCAACGAGCTGTTGGCGTATATCCGACACGCCATTGACACGATGGACGAGGTCAGCATCATGCAGATCTGCAAATCCAATTTCAAGGAGGAGGAAATTGTCAGTAGCAAGGTGCTGCTCTACCAGACGCTCGGCAAAGCCGACCGAATGCCGTTTCGCAGGAGGGACGAAAAAGGCGAGCGAAGTCTCCAGGACATTATCTGGCTGTTGAAGGAGACCGATCCGGACGACGTGCCCGCTTTCGTGGCGAAACAGCTCCATAGGCTGCCTCCCGTCAGTTTTGACCACGTCGACGTCACCTGCTTGCTAAAAGACATCACAACCCTGAAAGCAAGCCTGGCTGAAGTGAAGTTGAGAGTTGAGGTTTCGGAATCTACGATCTCCGATCTGCGTGCCGAATTATTATCATTAAAACGTAATGATTCGGTAAGTGGGTCAGCCGTAGCCTCGAATGTCAACACACGTCGCGGAGCGCAAAACGCATCCATCGGCAGAATTGAGTCAGCGGCATTGCTATATACGCCACTCGCTGTTGTCGAGCGCGATGCACCGCACCCTGCCACGCGCCTCGCCCCCGCCGAGCTGACGTCAAGCGCTAGGTCATCTACCCCCACCGCTAGCTACGCCGATGCCGCCGCCGCGCCTTCTCGAAGGCCTCAGGGGAAGAAGCCAAAGCCTTGCAAGCTCCCTTGCAAGTCTGTGACTCAAGTGTCCGAGGAAGGAGCCACGCGAAGAGGAGGGTTTCGTGAAGGTTGAAGGAAGGAAGAAGAAACCCGCCAGTCGTAACCATCGAGGCTCTGCACCGACTGAACTGGATTGCGCCCTGCGTCCTGAAGTACCGGCGACGCAGCTGTACGTGTCCAGAATACACTGGTCTACGAAAGTCGAGGACTTTGTAGACTATGTGCGAAGAAAGTCCAATTTCACCCGAAGGGTCGAACGGTTGGAATCTCGCCGCAAAGTGAATTTTAATTCTTTTGTGGTGAGAGTGCCGACCCACCATCTGGCGACCTTCATGAAGGAAGACTTTTGGCCGCAGGGAGTCGTGTTCCGGAAATTCAGAGGACGGCTGCCTGCTGACAACGCGCGATACACGTCGCTGTCTCAACGTGTAAATTAGTTTTAGAATTAATTATTATAACTCATATGTATGCTAGTCTGTAAGGTATTTGTCTATGGGCCTCTGTTATATGTAACTTTTGTTATGTATAATATTGCCTGAAATAAATGATTTATTATTATTATCATATTATCTTTCGATTTATGTGTATTGTCAACACCTTATGATGTATAAATTTTGAGGAAGTGTATAAAACATATAAAAATAAAAAACTTTGCCTTTGCATCTTCTTCCTGTCACTGAGTCATGAGTGTCGTGTGTCAATTTGGCATATACCTTTATTGTTACTTAAAATAGACACAGATGCGCCAGCGCATAATCCAAATAAGAATTTCTACCTACCTAGACTGTTTATTTCGTTAGGCATAATGAACTTTGGTACAAATGAACAACAGTTTTATTTTCATGTAAAATAGTCTATAAACTACTGGTTCACTATCGCATAATATGAAAGTACATAAAATAAATAACACATTTTACAACAACCATTCATATATTTTCATTAAATTCAGGAGGATGTGTGTGCATACCCTTTGATCTTAATATTACGTGACCGTTGGTGGCAGCGGATGCCTTGCATCCGGCATGTCTTCGTACGCAGCGCCATGAAACCCTGCTTCCGTGCCAGTAATCCCGCCTATACCTAAATCCTTCATGATCAAGAATGGGAGCCCCTCTTCTACTTTTACCTATTTTGAATATGCTAATGTCACCATCTGCAAATTATTACATTTTAAAGACTAGACTCATAAATATATATATATAAATATAAATATAAATATGCGCCAGACAACACACCTCTTGTAATGGTCTCGAAGTAGGAATTATTAAATCCCTGTGTTACGAGGTACCACACAAGGAAATAAGCTAGGGTCGTCTCCCAGCACACCCAGACCCGAGTCAATTCAGAAAAGATCGTTTCCTGAATTGACCCGACCGGGAATCGAACCCGGGACACTACGGAAATCGAGGCGAGAAACCGTGCTACAGCACACTACGCTAATCGTGTCGTCAATACCCAATAAATTAATAAAAATATACCCGCCACACAATTGTTGGTGCAAATCAAATTCAAAATACTTTAAATCATTTTTAATATCCATAATACTAACTTAAACGAAATGTTTTAATGTTGCAGTGCCCTAACAGGGTCATGTTGTCACTATTATGACTATTAAAAGCATTTTTAGCTAATCAAATGCACGCTTGAATTCTAATGATAATGAAATAGCAAAGGAAAAATAAATAGATAATACAACACCACTAATAGAGAAAGAACTAAATTACATTTAACATTTAGTCAAATTATTGTTTTTCATTAACGGGTATATTATTCTTACTGTCGGTAGTTTCTGGGACCTTAGGGTCTTCAATTTTGTCTAGTTTTGTTTCAACAACCGGTTCTATATTGCTTTGGTCGGAACGTTCCAGAGACAAGTTTTCCATAAAAGCATTTGTTAAATCATTGTGATCATTCGTTTTGGGAGTTGTATCTTCTTCCATATTAATGTCATCTGTTGTTTGAACATTATCAACAACAATATCAGTTTGCGAGTGGCCTGCTTCTTGAGAATTTTGTGGCTCAGTATAAGAAGAGTTACTTTGAAGGGGATCTTTCGTTTCTTTTTCCAGATGAGGTCCAGAATTACCCTCCAAAGTAGTAGAAACTGATGTGAAATGGAAATCTTGGATAACACTGGTAATCTGGTTGAGTTTAAGCTCATTTTCTTCGCCATCCGACAATATTTCGATGGGTGCTTCATCTCTAACTACTTCTATGACGTCATCGTCAGAGAAATTGTCAGGCACTTGTGATGTCACTCCGCTTATTACCAAACTCATGCAGCCATTACCTATTTGCAAAACAGAAAGCTTCCAATTAGTATGTACTTTCAAAATAATTATTTTAAAGCGGTTTTAAACTACTACAGGTATGTACTATTGAGGGCACCAGCACCTTATTACGCGGGAATATTTCTGTGAACACTAAGTTTTGTTAAGGGGCCGAAAGACCAATCGCTACAGAGAGCACAAGTACGAGTACATGGTCGTTCTTGCGAACTGTCGTCTATCGTACAATTGACTTCAAAAAAACTCTGCCTGCTCGAAAGTAAATGAATATAATTCCCAAATACCAATTTTACACCAAAAACACAAGTATTTTCAAAATCCAAACATTGATATTATAAAATACGTAATTAAGATAATTTTACCATTCGAACAATATTTCAAAACATACTTAGTTAAAAATAGAAACTAGAAAAATTCGACCTGATTCAAAGGACTCAAGCGGGATTCGAACCCGCGACCTTTAACAGTCCGGGTGGCTGCTCTTCCAACTGAGCTACCGAGGCCGTAAACAGACCTGGTGAATTTGTCTAAGTAGTGTATTTTACGTTGTAAGCTAACGTTGTTTCATCAATGTTAAAGGCAAGCGCCTTTTAACACCCGAGATATTTGCAGGTATTTGATTTTCGATTGGTATTGGGATGAAACTAGCCATAGGATAAGTGCATTTTTATTTACCAATGTCCCTAGGATCAGGCCGAACATTTCTAGTTTCTATCTTTGTATAAAAAATAGTCATTGGTATATGTCAAAAAAAATATCACTCAACATACTTAGTTGTTTATTTGATTACATTCTTTTTAAGCTCACTCAGGGTAGCTCACCCTTTCTTTAGTCAGGTCAGCAGCCTTGCCGACAATTTGAGAAATAATCCCCCCTGACCAGACCACAAAACAGCTCCTTGGTGGACTGTGGTTTGCAGGTGATAGTAGCTTCGACATAATTAACAAATATGAATGATATCTAATTAGAGCGCTTTTGACATGCCGCGATCTTTTTCACCTCCCCTGGTATCCAACGCGCTTAGTAAGGGGCGTTCAATAACTACGTGAGCCGTTTATAATACGTAATTTTTTCGCAATATGCAGTGCAGAATTGCGAAAAAACTTTGCCAAAAATAATCAAGAGACTCATTTAATTCCAAATAAATCCAAAGCAAAAAACACATGGTTACTGATTTACAATAAATAAAGACATTTTAAAAATCACACATGAATTAAGGGAGATTCTCACTGCAACTCATCAAATGGGGTCCAAAATTGCCGAAAACACTTCTCATAATTAATGGATTCCCCCTTAATAGTCCCTAGGATGGTTGTGCTTGTGCAGAACATGGGCGATCTTCTGGTTAATAGTCAGCACCATGACAGGGCAGCATCTGGACACTTTCCTGATGCATCTCCAGATTCTTCGATACCCTTTTTTTCTGTCGCCAAAATATTTAAAACCATCTAACGACAACAGGATACCACCTCCTTCGATTTCAAGAAAATTGGGTCCTGAAATGAACATTTCTGCATTGTTATGATACTTTAGACCATATTAAAGAAATATAGGTTTAAGGATTACTGGCAAGAGAAATGAGTTAAAAGAAAAAGATATTAAACCCTTTTGTTTCCGTATAAATTTACTAAAAAACAAGACTCTGGAAGACAAATTGTATCAGAAGAGGGTACCTCTTCGGTCTCGTGTGATCATCACAGATTAATTGAATATTATATTATCTAACTCTAACATATAAATAACACATTTCGAACAAGTAAGACAGTACATAAACTCTTTAATTTTTTAGATACTTATTTATACAGAATAAGATTAATATAATAAGAATAACCGAGAGTAAGAAAAAAGTTTTTTTTTAAATAGTGCTGTTTTGGTCCCAATATTTTTATGAGTTTTTATCAAAATAACACTGAAATAAACCAAATTTATAATATGTTAAAGGTTAACATCGTCATAGTTTGCTCGAGCTGGTAAGTAGTACTACGTACTATTATATTATATTACATTTTTAAAGTCAGCGTTTATTACGACCACGGACTTGGCTCATTTTGCATCTTATAAATATGTACACTTACATTACAACACGTTTGTTTCATGAACACTAGGTCTGGTTTCCCCTCAATACCGAACTTGATCATTTTGAATGAAAAACCATCACCAGCACAAATCAAATTGTGCTGTAAACACAGGTTCGATTTTGGAGTTGTTGTCGGCCGATTCGGTTTTTTTGTATCCTAAATATATGACTATCACTTAATTGGTAAAAACCAACAAATTATCAATAAATGGTAAAAAAAAAACAAATTAAAAAAATAAACGATGCCGGTGAAAAGGTATGCTATTAGGATAAGTAGTAATAAGCCTTATAAGTTATATACTAACTCAATGCTAAGCAAATACCAAGTCTTCGCTAGAAGTGATGGGATTTGGCTAAATCACCACGTTAACCAAATGCAGGGCCTGTTTCAATCTGAACACACTTTAAATCTTTGAAATCAAGAAAATATTACCGAATAGGACGGCAACGAGTTCCCAATCGTGACGCAAATTCGGGTATCATCAATATGAAAGTCAATGATCGATTCTTCATGAGCATACAGCATTTAATGATGGTTGTGAGCATCGATGACCAGAACATTGCCCTGAACGATCCTCACTTTGCACCTGCAGGCCAGTGACGCACGCTTGGTGCACCGCCAGTAGCTCCTCGTCTCGTTCCCGTACTCCCGGTGGAAGCGGTGGTGACCGAGGATCAGGACCTGCCCCCCCTTTGACGTGGCTAGGATCTGACCTATGGAAACAAATTTTTAATAACTAGCTGTTCGTCAGCGGCTTCGCCTGCGTAGATTGTCCTTTTCGTCAAAATATAGCCTAAATTAGAAAAACATTTTTCACTCCCTGATAATGTAGCTTTATATTGGTTAAATAATTTTTTGAATCGGTCCTGTAGCTTCAGAGCCTCGGGCCTATTCAATAAAAAACAAACAAATCTTTCCTCTTTATAAAATTAGTATATATATATAGAAACTTACACACGCTCGCGACTATATCATTATTGAGGTAGTCAGAGGCAAGTTGACAGGCCGTTCTGGGGCCTTATTAAAAACCCTTATTACTTGTCAAGTTCAGTCCCTAAACTGACCCTAGCGAGCAATATCGTAATATGATCTTTCATTCCCAGCCAGTCAGCGGTTACCCGGCACTAAAGCATCTTTCAGGCTAGATATTTACTGCCGGAATTGCTCGCTACAATCAGTTTAGGGAATCAACTTGACTGGATATAAGCTATCGTAATAAGGCCCCAGGTGAAAGGAACACTCAGAAGTCCACGTTACGCCAAGCGTGTAAAGTAGCCTTCACAAAGAACTTTACGTCAAATTAATTCATACTTGCATTTCGTTTGACAAACACGTCAAGGAAAGCCGCAAACTATCAAATTATTTGACCAACAAGTTTGTCAAACAATTTCATCGTCTACCGCATTGATTTCCAGGTGGACCCTAAGGGGTCCACGGGAAACTCGAGGGGGATCTATGTTGGCTTTATTTTTTGCCGAGTTTTGGGAATATGGTGGAGATGTGTAGCTGCAGGGGGGCCACCGGAAAGATCTAATCTTGAAAGTGGTCTATGCGACAAAAAGTTTGGGAACCTGTGACCGTGTGCTTTAGAACCCAGTGACGTGTTAAGTGACGTCCACCGCCGTCATTCAGGTCACGTGGGTGTTTAAAAAGATGGTTTCAGCCAAATTTGAACTCGGGGCCACACGTAACCCGGACTAAAGTGACAACAACTATGCCACGATGCACTTGCACAATAACAGAAATAACAATAACGAGATTCAGTAAAAACACCTATAAATACACACCATACCTAAATCCCCGCCTACACGTTTATTATTTATTATTTATTTATTGTATGTTTTATATATAATATTGATTGAAGTTGTATTCATTCATATTTTATTTTTGCTCTTATAGTTGTTTTCACTCCACACTCTTTATGCTTTAAGAAGTTCCTCTACCCAGAGGTTGCCTGGAAGAAATCGCTCTCTAGCGATAACGCCGCCTAAATTGTACTAATCGTTTAAATTGTTGAACATTTCTGTTATTGTTTTGTAGTACAATAAAGTATATCTATCTATCTATATCATGGGCAAATTCTGAGCAAGTAGAATGGAAAGTAATTACTTGAATTTAGCTTAAAATATAGTGTGTGCTGGGCTTAACATTCAAGTTTACTATATAAAAGGGAACACTCAGGTAATCGCAACTTAAACTTAACTAAATTCAGTCGCTTGTTTTCAATAATTTCAAATGTATTAACCAATTCAAACTGGAAAGTGCAGCAGTTTAAAAGGTCACTGTAGACCAGCCAGACTCTACTCTAAATAAAACGCATCAGTACTGTATTAAAATAAAAAACGAAAAATATTTAATTACATATAATATAACTTTGGTTGCTTATTTTTAACAAATTCGTACGAATTACAACAAGAATAAAAACTTCGAGTATTCAAAAAGCTTTTGAAGTTGTTCTTTTTAAATACTTGCTTTCGCAGGTTTAACTTTCACTATAGGTACATACAGCGGATGTACTTAGTTCAATAGTCGATGTTCAATCGTCCTGGCTTCATCACTTAATGATTCCCTGACATTTAATAAATTTTTAAAAAACTTTTTGGGACAGTAGTTCCAATAAAGCTCTGAGGGGCGAAAAGTGGGCCCCGATTACGGTAAAAATAATAGTAGGCTAACTCTAAAAAGGTTTGCAATTGTTAAAACCAAAAACGTGTTAACGCTGACTTGTGGCTGTATGAATCGCGACATTGACATCACAGAACAAATCTATGTATAATTATTATCTTCCAACTCAGAAACGACAGTCAAAGTTGAGCATCCTGCAAATGTATGCTGCTCTGCTCACATGTCAGTAGAAATGAAAGGGTAAATGTAAGGACTGGTCAACTATCAAAATTTGTTTTAGTTATGCACTGCTAAACCAGGTCCACATTATTCTCGCCCCTTCCAGGACGTGGTGGAAGGGGCTCGGAGGAGAGCGCAGGAGGCGCTCCTACAGAGGTGGGCGGAGGACCTGGCTGACCCGCTCTCTGGCCGGGATACCTTAGACGCAATACGGCCGGTCCTCAACCAGTGGTTACGTCAGGAGTGGCCTCTGACGTACCGGCTGACGCAGATACTTTCCGGGCATGGGTGCTTCGGGAAGAGCCCACCCCGTCCCTTCCAATAGTGGCCACGAGTGCGGCGCTGCTGAAGACACGGCCCTGCACACACTGCAAGTGTGCACAGCATGGGCCGAGCAGCGCCGTACCCTCGTGGCCACTATTGGAAGGGACCTCTCACCCGGCCGTAGTTCAGGCCATGCTGGGGAGTGAGGAGGTCTGGATGGCAATGGTCTCCTTCTGCGAGAAGGTGATGACGCAGAAGGAGACTGCGGAGAGGGCCCGAGAGGATGATCCTCTGGCGGCCCCTCTCCGACGCAGACGGCGGGGAGCAAGAAGACGGCGGTTCGCCCGTCTTCCTCCTGCTCCCTAAAAGTAGCACCGGGGTGTAAGCCGGGGGGCTTACACCCTATTCCAAGGTGCACCCGTCTGGGGGTGTCCCAGTATACCGGGATGCCCCCGTAGCGTGAGGAGGCCCGGCGCATAGGCTGGGCCGACCGCTGGGCGACGTGGTAATCCTTAAGGCTCCATGTCTCCCTATTTCATAGCGGCGAGGTATACCCGGGTGTTTTTTAGTAGGTATGCCGCCGGCTTCACCGGCGGAGAGTCCTACACTCCCCCACTGCTCGACCCAGGCAGTTGGATAGTGCGTATTGCATTTCTCACCCGGATAACAAAAAAAAAAAAAAAGATCCACATTATTCTGAACTCTAACCCTCGCTGATAAAGCTGAAACCAACAAAAAATCGACATAGACTGGGCCTGCCTAAGGGCTAAACTACTAAACCGTGATCGCACACTTTCATAAGTCTGGTTCCAGGTACATGAGCGTGCAGTTCCTCAGATTCTCCTTGGTCTTCTTGACGAGCCTCCCCAGGCGCGACTTGGAGATCCGATGGGTCCTTGCTATGTGCCTGATACTGCGTCCATCCTGGACCACCTGCCTCACTGCTTCCAAGACATCTATATCGTCGTTCCTGGGCCGTTTCGTTCTTTCCTTGTAAGAGTCTGCAAAATATGAGACATTGTTATTCCTAAGGGTTTCTAGCCTGATCCTGAAGCTCATTCATCTTGAAACGCAATCTGTTATTAAAGTTTTGTTTCTTTGGCATCAGCTTGCATAAGTACATGAGTTTTACATAAATATATATTCAAAATTGTTTCTACTCTGAGCCGATAACGATCTTAATAAAGTGATATAATTATGTTACAAAACTGGAACCTTATCAAGATTTTATTCCCAGTAAGATAGCTTCAAATATCTTTCGGTAGCTTTCGTATACTATCTTCCGGTATCTTACTATATCCCTAGGGATATGCTTATATCACGGCTCTATCTATTTTACTGTGTCATATAGATACACAGTTATTAAAATCGGTTCATCCGTGTTCCATTTGTTTAATTGTCACAAATATCCAAACATCCACATCTGACTAAAAGTTATAGCAAAATGTATCGACCAGGACGGGGTTGACGGTGGTGACTTTCACCCGAGCGGTTATTGGTCAGGGCGGTACGTCAGAGTTACAAAAATGAATCAGCAAATAGTAAAAAACATCCTCTATCCTGGATATCATGATACATATACAGGGAGCCTATATCAAACAGCGGACTCCTCACTACGGATTGTTTTGAGTAGAAGCAACCAGATTTTCTTGAATAAAATAGGCATTGCATTTTTGTAACACAGTATATTATCCGTAGCTTGTCGTACAGTAGGTATTTGCTATGAATTTTGTTACATAGCAAAAATTTAAAATTAATTCAGAACTTGTAGGAACAACCCAAAAAAGACCTCAAAATATACAATATCACGGTATGATCTCTTATGTAGAACAGAACAGAACTAACAATAGCCTCGGGCCTTATTACAATCTCTTATTACTTGTAAACTTCATTCTCTGACCTGAATATGATGTTTCATTTCTAGCAGTCAGCGGTAGCACTTACATCATCATCATCTTCTAGGCTGGAGATTTACTGATGAAATTACTCGCTACCCTCAGTTAAGGAATTAAGTTAACTGGATATAAGCGATTGTAATGATGCTACTGTTAGCTGAATTCAAGGGTACACAGTGTAGGACAGTCAACTCAAAAATGAGAATATAAAAGGTGCAAATAGGCGTATTACTGGATGCTTCTTCGTCTTTACAGAAAACGCCAGGCCAGGCCAACAGAGGAGCTTGTTCCGCTCTCAGGTTTAAAGTTTAAGTACGTGACGTGCCAATGTTTAGCAACCCCTATTGTTTCAGGTTTCTAAAACCCGTTCGCTCTTCCTACCAATTGGCAGTGATTGTTATCATCTGAACACAGTTCGTCAATTTGATGTCTAGTAGCCAAACCAAAGAAGAAGGGTCTTCTAAAATTAAACATATCTATTGTTAGTTTATACTAAACAATAAAATAACTGAGATACCTTTCGTTTGCGTATAGGACCTAATCACCTAGACTCTAGGTGATTGATATGGATCCTGACCATTCTCCTTTAGAGGCTGTTGGCATGGAATTCAGCTCAATGGACTAAATCAAAGAAAGTCCGATAAACGGGATAGTTTCATCATCCTCAGCATCGAACGGTCGTGGTAGTGTGCATTGTTCAAGTTGACGATCTCATCATGCACGGTGTGGACCTTGGCTGTGCAGTCCGAATGCGTGGCACACTTCCAAGTCTTCTTGACGTGATTTTGGCAGTAGTTTCGAGAGATAAAAGAGTAACCATCGATCACCAACTGACGAGTACCTCTCGCTGACTTCCTGTAAAACACTGCAAAGTAAAAAACCTATCATGAATACATAGTCATGGTAACTCAAGGTTTTAGTAGAATAACACGTTTTATTCTTAATTTTTAAATAATCATAATGTAAGAAGATATTTACGAAACTTTGTGCGTAATCAATGATCGATCCGAATCAGAATTTTTCTTCCACGACGACGGTACCCATTCTCTCTGTATAAACTTAAGATTAGTATAGGAGGAACTAAGGTTTTCTCTACAGCCCACCTTTGGGCATTTGGAATACAAAAACCTATTTGGTCTAGTTCTGACAGTGGCATCCATGAGAAAACCATATAAGTCTTAAATCTAAATAGACAAAATGCGCGACAAATGGACGACAAATGGACGCATAACTCAATATTACGCCAACCGATTTTGATAATTCTTTATTTATTTGAAAGCTGATAGTGCCCTTGTGGTCCCATTTTAATTTGGTCTAATTCTGACAGTGGCATCCATGGGAAATATATATAAGTCTTAAATCAAGATAGACAAAATGCGCGACAAATGGACGGGTAACTCAATATTACGCCAACCGATTTTGATAATTCTTTTTTTATTTGAAAGCTGATGCTGCCTGCGTGGTCCCATTTTAATTTGGTCCAGTTCTGACAGTGGCATCCATGGGAAATCCATGTAAGTCTTAAATCTAGATAAACCATATGCGCGACAAATGGACGAATAACTCATTATCACGCCAACCGATTTCGATGCTTCTTTTTTTATTGGAAATGATATACTTCAAGAGTAGTTTGATGAGTGTTAGGTTCTGATTATGGGATCCATGACAAAGTAACGGAACTCTTCAATTCTTAGGAGCAATTGGACGATACTTTTTCGATGTATAAAATAAATAAGAACTATTCACTGAAAATCAAGAAATAAACAAAAATTTTAACAAAAAAAAAACCAACTTCAAAAAAAACGACACCGACTCCAACAATAACAATAATAGTACCTACATTATATTATCGTATAAGTTTTAGAAGAATACGCAATTATTTCTTTACTTTTTAGTTCTTTGTTTTGTAATAGTTTTTTTTTAAGTTGGTTTTTTTTTTGTCAATTCGTTCTTCTTCTGTTAGTTTTTTTCTTATTTTAGCCATCTCCCAAAGCACTAAGCAACAAAAAGGAGAAAGCTAAATCAAAATCACATACAGAAAAGGCAACCCTCATTATGTGAATGTGCATTCTTAACAAATAATTAGTAGCAAATTCAAGATGATTTGTTAGGAGCGTTATTTGTATTTTATGCAAAATACCTTTATTTTTATATTGTAAAATATTTTTTTGGCTCTGGCAAACACAAAAAAATAAATGGTGAAATATCCAAAAAATCATAAGCAAGAAAGCAAAGCAGCAAGGCAAACCCAACTTTATTTTCTGAATTTTCAATTGTGATTAGTTGTTATTATTTTGCATTTATTATAAAAATTGAATAAATTAAGTATTTTATGCATCAAAGCTTATTTTAATTATTATTAACTATCAAAAGAAAAAAATGTTAATTCAAATAATTGAATAACTTGTCACTAGAAATGAATAAAAATGACTGAATCTTACTTTCTGTTAAGCCACAATATCACCCACAGCCTAAGAACGTTAGAAAAATGTCGGTAAAAATATTATACATTACTCCCCTAAATTAGTTTAAAATGTACCTACAACATTCAATTCAAAATTTTAGGCTAGCCATAGCAAAAATAAATTCACGGTGGTCTTGAGTATTTTCGTTTAATCTACATTTTTACATTCGGTGGTCATCTGTACGGTGGTTGTGCTAGAAACCACCGTACAGATGACCACCGAATGTAAAAATGTAGATTAAACCCGTACGAATCAAAAATGTTCTAGGTTAGAATGCAATACGCTATATATTCAAATAAAAGACGCATTATTTCAAAACGCCAGTACAATATTATTGAACATTAATCAAAATCTTACCAAAAAAAAACAGTAACCGGAAAGATTCAGTGAAATTTTACAAAAAAACAAGATTAAAACGGCGCAACCCGTCTTTAGCCACTGCACAAAACTGACACCTAATATGGCCGTCACGTGAGTTTGGAGCTGTCAAACTAAATGTCAAATAAATGGGTGCGTTCAGAAACGGAATATTTTTAGTCTTAATATTCCTCATTTTATTTGTACTACCGAAAAGTCGAACGTTCTTTGCGACAGATGACAATGTCTTATAATTTTTATTTTAAAAGCTTTTACAACAATTGCTTTGCTAAGAAATAAAATAGTCTTCACTCAGAACCATTTTGAAGAAACAAATCAAATAACAAGGTAATATTTGAATTGATTATCTGGTTCATAATTTGATAAAATGGTATTGCAACGGACCACCGAAGCGGACGTTTGAATGTTAATGAAATAAAATAAAAAATATTCATATTTGTAATTGTTAACGAATATAGGGTACTGCATTAAACCATATTTGTTTTTTTTTTGACACATAGTTAGTATTATTTGTTTTGACTTTATTAGATGTACGTTTGGGACAAAAATAGTAACCATTTTGATAATGAATCAACCATACCATACCCATATCCATCCATAACCCAATAGTATTACTTTACAGTGAAGATTATAAGGTAAGCGAGCATTAAACTGCGTTTACATTAGAGGTGTGTTAGGGTGCTTTTCTAACAGAGATGTGCGAGGATGCGATGCGAGGAATGTGTTTGTTAAGAGCCAATAGAATCGCGAAGCTAGGTGTATGAAACAATTCTGTTGGTTCGTAATACACGCATCCCTCGCAACGCATGCTCGCACATCTCTGCTGGAAACGCACCCTTATGCTACGTTCCTGTGGATGCGATTGATATCCACCAATCATATTCATTGGTCCACATATCACAGCACTGGTGGAAACGGGTTCTACTAAGCTATGTTTTAATATTAATGGATGCGTGCTGTAGATACGTTTCATGGACGCTTGCTATTGATGCGTGCCTCGTCTACTGCCGATACTTGGCATAGCTCGCGCGCGCGCGTTATTTAGCATATCATCAGTGGAAACGGTCTAATAGTTTCGTAGCTTAGCTTGCACATCCTCGCAGAATGCATAGCACATATCTATGTGTCACATCACACACACACACACCAGAGACCCCTGGTCACATCTGTGCACCAGGGATCTCTGGTAGAAAAGCAGCCTCAAGCTCGTGGTCAACTCTATCGTCGATGATTATATTATGTTAGACATTCTAGTTTGTTAGTTTAGGTTTATTAACTTTTAAATGACATGCGCTATGGACTTTTAACCCTACACCCCTAGGTCCCCCTTTACACGAACTTGTCGGACTATACATCTAAAGGTGCATTTACACCAAACGAACATAGAGCTACAGCAATAATGTTCTTTCGCGATCTTTTGGTGTCGATGATTATTCGTTTTTCATTGACACCAAAATAATTCTAACGAAAAAGTAGGAGGAATTAAGAACGAGCATTCTAGCTCGTGCTCTAGGATGTTTGCGAACATAGATAGAACAACGAAAGGATGCTCTGTCTCTGTTTACACAAAGATAATTTGATAGAGTGCGGATAGAATGAGCATTCACTCACTTGGTCTAACTCTAAATGCACTTTAAGTCGGAATGGACGAATATACTGCCAAAGTTAAATTATTCCAACAACTGTATTTGTAGAAATACAGTTGAAAAAGTAAAATGGTTATAAAAATATTTCTTCTTTATTACCAAAATATGTAGAGTTAAATTCTTATTAACGAGTTGGGCAGTTCACTTGACCCAAAAGTGTTTCTTTTTTTTAAGTAGTAAGAATTTGAACACTAAGTGTACCTATAAGCAGTTCAACTATAGAACTGCTAGCCAGAAATCATCAGGCTACCGAAAGAAACCTCATCAGCAATAACCGTAACATTTAGAATAAGCATACATTGCGTGGCGAGTGTATGGTGGCGATATCATTGTCGTGACGTTTACACTGCCATGAAACGTGTCTCTACACGGCGATGTTATCGCAGAGACACGACGAGTAGGTGAATGCGAGCAAAACGTCAACGTATCGCCGCGGGCCCGTCGCTACAAAAAAGTACACATGCGGCGCGGCGGCCCGGACAGATAGTCCGCTTAGAACAAACCGCCATTTTGATCACGCACACAGACAAAGTTAGTTTACAGGCGAAACCGGTGAGAATCGGTCACACGGCGAGTTCATTGTCGCGAGTGTTTACGAGTACGTTTCAGGCGGGTTCTGTATGTATACTAAACTACCTACTTCATTTTAAAAATTCGGAGCGAAAATAGTAGTAACACTATAGTGTTATAGTTGGTCAGGCAAGTTTAGGTAATTATTCTGGAAAAAGGGAGATACTCTTTTTTTTGTGGTAGCTCGAAACGGATTGTGGCGAATAGATGTCAGTCACTTAACGATAGTTACATAATATGATTCATTTGATCACGACTCCGGGCTGATTGAAAACAATCAAAAACATGGTTTACTCAACCGGGAAATTTAGGAGACAACTTAATTCGTTTCACCGATTCTGTTCATCATACTCGTACATACACAACACATTGTTAAGCGCTAACGTATTTGGATCATAAAATCGACACCATCAACAAAACAGCAGAACTAACCACTTAACTGTATACGATAGAAAAAACCACAGGCCATTTTTTGAAGTTAAATATTCCAAGTAAAAAATATGACTTACAAAGCTAAATATTAAGTTCTATTATATTAGGTTGGGGAAAAAGTCTTTTAGCATATACTATCTATGTATGAACTTGTAATAAAATCTCTTTGGTTATACTATTTGTATCTGGATGGTTTATTTTAAAGAACATCATTCCAAATTCAAATTAGGAAAATGAGTGATTTTCATTTGTTTTTCTCACTGTCAAGATGAGTGAATCTAATAAGAAAATTCGATACATTTTAAGATTACACTACAAAAAAGGTAAAAATGCAACGCAAGCCGCGAAAAAAAATTGCGATGTTTATGGACCTAGTGCAGTGTCTGTGAGAGCAGCACAAATTTGGTTTAGGCGTTTTCAATCCGGAAATTTTGATGTCAAAGATGCACGTCGTTCTGGTCGGCCTATTACGGATAAAATGGATGCCATTTTTGAGAAAGTGGAGCAAGATCGGCATATCAGTAGTTACGATGTAGCTGAAGAACTGGTAATTGACCACAAAACCGTTTTGGCGCATTTGAAAAAAACAGCTGTTACCACCAAGCAGGACCATCGATTCTGAACTCTACTGCGGACAACTGATGAGATTAAAGCAAGAAGTTAGGGAAAAGCGGCCGGAATTAATCAACAAGAAAGAGTGTGGTTTTTTATCATGATAACGCTAGACCTCACACATCTTTAGCCACTCAGCAAAAATTAAGAGAGTTTGGCTGGGAGGTGTTAATGCATCCGCCGTATAGTCCTAACCTTGCACCTTCAGATTTCCACCTGTTTCGGTCTCTTGAGAATTCTTGAGGCAGTGTCAGGTTAAAATCACGAGAGGACTGCCAAAACCACAAGTCGCGGTATTTTGATCAGAAGCCTCAAAATTCCTATAGCAATGGGATCATGTCCTTACCTACGAGATGGCAAAAAGTGATCGAACAAAATGGCACACCTACAAACTTTAGTTAAATGTAAATAAATTATATTAAAAAAAAATGAATTTTCTTAAAAAATGCGAAGAAACTTTTTCCCCAACCTATTTTCTTTTAATTACGCCAAAATAATAAACAAATCTATCTTTGGCTTTAGTAAAAATGACCAGTGATTTTATAATTTAAGGTTTTAAAAAATTACTGAAAATAGTTACATCCTTAGAAAAATAATACATAAAAACCGAGTCCAGGACCTATTTTGTTGATGTCACAAATATTTAACCGTACTAGCTAAATATGGAAGTGACATCATTGCTCAATAGGATAAGAGGAATATACCGGGTGATTATCAAATAACTTCTGAAAACGATATGGCATGATGATGTAGTAACTATATAAGATAAAATTAGACTTTTTCAATTAACTTTAATTTTAAGGTTTTCATACAAAAAATGCTGACCGTTCGAGTGATTTGTATGGTGAGCTTGAAATGAAAGTTAGTTAAATAAATTTCATTTTCGCTTAGATAGTTTCTACATCACTTAGTGAGTATGCCATATCGTTTTCAGAAGTTATTGATAATCACCCGGTAAATATACTTTATTGAATAAAAAAAATCTAACAGTAGTGATGTCAATGTCAAGTATTTTTGGTAAGAGTTCCGACAAAATGTCCATACAACATGTACCAGAAAAGCTCGAAGAATATTCATACATGTAACATACTTGAA
Organism: Udea olivalis; assembly: GCA_947369235.1. Taxonomy (NCBI): domain Eukaryota; kingdom Metazoa; phylum Arthropoda; class Insecta; order Lepidoptera; family Crambidae; genus Udea; species Udea olivalis. The sequence goes on along the minus strand of OX376349.1, from coordinate 4,067,136 downwards.
ATGTGAAACACGATAATGATTTGACAGCTGATTTTGGCATCACAACTGGAGCGCCTCTTTGCATGAAACGATTCTTCAGATAAACACCTGAATTCCAACTTTACGAGTTCTTCTCAGAACAATTTTATTCAAAATATAATTTAAACTATCAAAGTGACATATTATTACTTATTCGGGTATGAAGCGCTGTAAGTCACACACAGGCCTACACAGGCCTTTGCAAATGACTAGCCTAGAAGGGCCTAATGAGTTGAATTAGGGCCCGTTCCAAATCGCTTTTCGTAGAGCGATTTTTACCCTCGTCAGATAATCGAAATTTCTGGAGACAATCGGTCATTTCCGGCTTATTTTTTTGTTTAATTGTATCTAATAATCCTAATATTTTTATTTTATTAATCTGTTGTTTATACATTTATTTATTTTTGAAAGCCTTTTTCATTCCCTGCATAAATAATTATCGAACTATGTCCTTTTAAACTCGCCATTTTACTCTGCGGCGACTAGGCGTATGCAAACTTCAATATCCTCCTAATGACCCTGGATGGAGCACACTTCCACCAAAATTGTATCAGTTTGTAAAGTCGCAGCTGAGTTAACATTACTAGGAGCCGCAGTAAGTTGTATTACATCTCATGCAAAATATTTATGAACGTCATTTCAGAATTTTAGATCATTTCTCGTGCCTGACCTTGTAAAGGTGTATCCTCTTTCGCGCACCGTACAATTAAAGATAGAGGATTTCACAACTATATAAACATATATTTTTGAAATGAACGCGACCGCACTCTTCTCCACTTCTATAACGATTGACAGAAGTTATATCGGTAGTGTGTGACAGAGATGAAGCTCTTCAAAGGTGAAATTAGATGTTTGTCTCCTTCCAAAGGTCGATGTGCAATATTTATCGCCGTGAACTCTACTTATTCTGATTCAGAAACGTCACTCGACTGCTTTCTGTGTAATATCCACCTGCCTGTTTTCGTCCTGCTCTTGGGAGGGTCGTGGTTGTGTTCGTTCCTCTGCTCCACCGTGTCGTCTCCCACCAGACAAGAGCATTTACATCCTTTGTGCGTCATCACACATCTCCAGGCAACCTTCCCAGACGCGTTCACCTTCACCTTCTTGAACACGTATTTTTGGAAGACCATCACCGGGTTTTGCCTGCTCGATGGTATATATTTAACTTCTGAAAAGATTTATTTGCTTTCATTTATTTAGTATACAAACAGAAGTAAAATTAAGTATTTTAACTTTTTTTATTAAATAAAAATTCGATTTCATTAATATTTTTTGATTTACTTAAAATTTGCATTATGTAATAGTTAATTATCTGCATGTACATTAATAAGTTCAACCAACTTACAGCTTGGCTTGAACAAAAAGGCACGAAACTAAACTAAACTAAACTAACATTCCATTGGTTTCAATACAAAACCCAAGGGTTTGACCATTTTTGATTCTAATCGATACATTAGAATAGTAGAGTCCTCGTATACAAATCAGTCATAAATAAGTTAAGTAAAAATAAAGCTATTAAACTAAAATATGTCTACTGTCAAACATTCACTCATAAATGTTTTTTCGACACACTTGCTCATTAAGTGACTCTAATTTCACAGCAATTAGGCATACAATGACACCTGTTATCAAACTGTGACTTTTTCATTGCTATTATTCACAAGTGAGTTATAGTTTTATTTTATTTTATTGGTTGAGTTGCTTTGTTCTTAAAAAAGTTGCGATACAAAAAAGATAGTGTGAATAGTACAATTTTTTATCTACTAAATTTTTTTTTTTTTTGTATTATTATCTTCACAAGTGTGCTGAAAAACGGCGTATGATACACGGGTGTATTTATGATTACCGTCCTCGGCTCTTATGAGACTCTCACCTTACGGCTCGAGTCTCGATGGCGCCTCAGCGGTAATCACCAACATTACACACTTGTACCATAATGTACTATTATAGATAACCATTTACTATTACGAATAGAACAAACAACATAAACCTACATAGTTTTTCTGTAGACATTTTGTTGAAAAACCTTAAGATAGTTGATTAATTGATTAATTCCTAAATGATAAATTTAACGGGTACTAAATGATGTTAGTTGAAGTTATGTAAAAACATCAGCAAGTAATCCTTTCACTGATTTAATAGATATGTTCTGATCGCGGAATCAACTTCTTCTTGCCAGTTAAGGTGGGTATAGACTAGAGCTTTTGCTAGATCATTACATACAGGCAATACAGGCAAATGTTCAGTTTTCTAAAAACATTTCATGCAATGTAACGTTACTGCTTGGTTTTTAAAATCAAGTTGTAACCAACCATCTAGCGTCATGTTAGCAACGTGGTTCGAGTACATTTAAAAACGACGAATGTTCGATGTTCTGATACAAGTAAATTCTCAAATCCATGCCCAAATTTTATCAGTTTGTAAAGTCGCAGCTGAGTTAACATTACTAGGAGCCGCAGTAAGTTGTATTACATCTCATGCAAAATATTTATGAACGTCCTTTCTGAATTTTAGATAATTTCTCGTGCCTGACCTTGTAAAGGTGTATCCCCTTTCGCGCACCGTACAATTAAAGATAGAGGATTTCACAACTATATGAACATATATTTTTGAAATGAACGCGACCGCACTCTTCTCCACTTCTATAACGACTGACAAAAGTTATATCGGTGGTGTGTGACAGAGATGAAGCTCTTCAAAGGTGAAATTAGCCGTTTGTCTCCTTCCAAAGGTCGATGTGCAATATTTATCGCCGTGAACTCTACTTATTCTGATTCAGAACCGTCACTCGACTGCTTTCTATGTAATATCCACCTGCCCGTTTTCGTCCTGCTCTTGGGAGGGTCGTGGTTGTGTTCGTTCCTCTGCTCCACCGTGTCGTCTCCCACCAGACAAGAGCATTTACATCCTTTGTGCGTCATCACACATCTCCAGGCAACCTTCCCAGACGCGTTCACCTTCACCTTCTTGAACACGTATTTTTGGAAGACCATCACCGGGTTTTGCCTGCCTGATGGTATATATTTAACTTCTGAAAAGATTTATTTGCTTTCATTCATTTATTATACAAACAGAAGTTAAATTAAGTATTTTAACTTTTTTTATTAAATAAAAATTCGATTTCATTAATATTTTTTGATTTACTTAAAATTTGCATTATGTAATAGTTAAGTATCTGTATGTACATTAATAAGTTCAGCCAACTTACAGCTTGGCTTGAACAAAAAGGCACGAAACTAAACTAAACCAACATTCCATTGGTTTCAATACAAAACCCAAGGGTTTGACCATTTTTGATTCTAATCGATACATTAGAATAGTAGAGTCCTCGTATACAAATCAGTCATAAATGAGTTAAGTAAAAATAAAGCTATTACACTAAAATATGTCTACTGTCAAACATTCACTCATAAATGTTTTTTCAACACACTTGCTCATAAAGTGACTCCAATTTCACCGCAATTAGGCATACAATGACACCAGTTATCAAACTGTGACTTTTTCATTGCTATTATTCACAAGTGAGTTATAGTTTTATTTTATTTTATTGGTTGAGTTGCTTTGTTCTTAAAAAAGTTGCGATACAAAAAAGGTCGTGTGAATAGTACAATTTTTTATCTACTAAATTTTTTTTTTTTTTGTATTATTATCTTCACAAGTGTGCTGAAAAACGGCGTATGATACACGGGTGTATTTATGATTACCGTCCTCGGCTCTTATGAGACTCTCACCTTACGGCTCGAGTCTCGATGGCGCCTCAGCGGTAATCACCAACATTACACACTTGTACCATAATGTACTATTATAGATAACCATTTACTATTACGAATAGAACAAACAACATAAACCTACATAGTTTTTCTGTAGACATTTTGTTGAAAAACCTTAAGATAGTTGATTAATTGATTAATTCCTAAATGATAAATTTAACGGGTACTAAATGATGTTAGTTGAAGTTATGTAAAAACATCAGCAAGTAATCCTTTCACTGATTTAATAGATATGTTCTGATCGCGGAATCAACTTCTTCTTGCCAGTTAAGGTGGGTATAGACTAGAGCTTTTGCTAGAGCATTAAATTGTGATGTAACATTTTTACGAATGATGCAATACAGGCAAATGTTCAGTTTTCTAAAAACATTTCATGCTATGTAACGTTACTGCTTGGCTTTTAAAATCAAGTTGTAACCAACCATCTAGCGTCATGTTCGCAACGTGGTTCGAGAAAAAAACGACGAATGTTCGATGTTCTGATACAAGTAAATGCTCAAATCTATCAGCACCTTAAGGAGTCGTTATAATGGATACTCTGCCATTGACATGATAGCGAAATTTAGTATTAAGAAGACTTTACAGATTTAATTAAAAAAATTAGTCACAATTACAGCCACAAAGAAAATTCGGTAGTGGATAGCCAACATTCAGCACCACAATAACTAAGACGCGTCTTCTCTCGTCTCATATATGATACAATCAACAAAGCTCTGACAGAAGCAAATAGGCACAATTGCGTTTTTATCACGAACAGTTACCAAATATCCAACAAACAAACTAACTTCAATTTTTACCTTTATAATCCTCCGAGTTTCAGAGCTACTCATAATTCAGATTTAAAATACTGATTTCAATAAAATCAAAATCATCTATATCCGCAATAATGTCCTCTTAACTTGCTTTTACATTAAGTATTTTTTTTATTAGTCATTAAGATATTAAATAGATATACAAGTAGAAAGTCAAATATTTGCAAAAATATTCCTTTAGAGTGGTAAAAAGCGCTTACCTTATATAACATTAGTGAAACAACGTCGGCTTATAAGGTAAAATACACTAAACCAAGCCTATCTGTTAATGGCCTCGATAGCTCAGTTGGAATTAAGCCACCTGGATTGCGGAAGGCGCAGGTTCGAGTCCTGCTCGAGCGCTAGCATCAGGACGATTTTTTCTAGTTCCTATCTTTGTCTTACATTGATAAATTAAAAAATTATGGCGGACTAAAATAAAAGTGCGTAAGTAAGCATCAGGAGGAGCTATTTATTGCAGCGTTGAAAAAATAATCGAACTAATACTTGAAACTAATGCCTGCGTCTGCGCAGCTCTCTCCAAGCCCCATCCTTGTTCAGTCATTCATATGCTTTGTAGGCGCATCTATTAGAGCTATGTACCCATTTTTAGAAGAACTGTATGCATTGAGTAGTATTATCCAGCTACTCATGGACCACTTTTAATAGAATTCTACCTACACTGTGCAGGATTAACCCCAAAAAGCAGTTCTCTTGGCTTCTCCTCACAGTTTTAGTGTGAAACCAACCATAGTGTACTTCACTGTTCGTTGTGCCAGATGCAGACCATTCTTGGTTGTCTTTGAGCCTTATCTCAACCCTGGATTGTGCATTTCTACAGCCTTAATTTTCCTTGGTATTCTTCTTGACGTAGCCAGTCTGAGCTGGTGGCAGTGCTCGTCGTACGCGGCCAGGATGAGGTCACGCTTGTCCGGGGAAGTCTTGATGAAAGCCTTGCATCCGGTCCTGGTTCTCCGGGAGCAATGCCACAGGACCCCGCTGCATGAGAGCACTTTGAAGGTGTACGTGTAGTTTTTGTAAAGTAACAGTGGATGTTTCCCTTTTCCGGACGGGATTAAAATTCCTGTAAGAATTGCAAATTCAGAAAGCGGTTCGAAGCTTAAACTACGATAAAAAAATACTTTACCTTTTAATTACCTTACTAGCTTTCTGCCCCCGAGAACTTAATTTTTATGTCATACGGGATTTTTTCCGACTAACGATACATTGTTATTCACAAAATCCCGCCTTAGCACTTATGTCCTAAAACGAACCCTTGTACAAAATTTGAGATTCCTAGCATTTGAAGCAACGAAGTTTTATACAAACTATCATCCCCAAAAACTTATTTTTATTTAACTGTTTGAGATTTTTTTTATGTAATTGGGAAACAAACGAGCTAAACTTTCTTTACATGTTCTCAACTAATCGTAATTTTATCACATTCTGTAAAATTCAGAAATATATATTTACAAAAATCCTTTTTTAGGGTTAAATATGAGTTTATTACGTACCATTTGAAGCATATTTTATGAAAAATGATTTAACCCTATCATAATATCTGGAGGAGCCCAAACTAGGTATGTTCTGAAAATGTTTTTTTATTTTATTTTACTACAAGTGACTAGAAGGTAAAGATGTAGTATATTTTTAGAATTGACGCAGTAGGTAAGCACTTTCATTAGAAACCACACACGATAGGTTTCGGAGCAAAAAAAAGATGACGCCACAACGTCTCCCTTTTTTCTTTTTTTCCGTGCTACAGGTCAAATTTATTCGTATGGCCTTATGATCAATCGTTACGTTTTTCATGCCTTTAACACCATTTGCAGGTTTTGACCGAATTTCGGGGTGTACCGCACTACCCCCGTACCTAACAGTAAGATAATAAAAAGCACGGTAATGATGCCAAAAGTTTATTTAAGTCATGTTTCTAAATAAAAAGTCTAAAGGAACGATTATGTCTTATTTCAAAAAACTTACAAGGCTAAATAAATGCTCAGAATATTAAATAATAAATAAATATCGCATAAAAATATCTAAATTAACAAGAACATTTATAAAAATAGTCGGATTATAATAGGCGAAAGTAACATACATTTCACTAGCTACCACAAAAGTGTACACATAAACATGATCTATCAATTTTAAAGCTAGTTTCAGGATTTGACACAACCCTTTGGATGCTATGCCATTGTAATTATTGAGTAGTATTGGAAATCGTACTAGCATTCTATAAAAGCTTTTTGTTTAATTTACAATATCGTATAAAAACGTACGTATTTTTTGTATTTTGCAGTATAGTAAAACTTATTTCTATTTTTGTACATATTGGAAGAGCAAATATCGGGTGGCTCGTAACGATCGACAAAGCTAAACGTATCAACATAGATACTCAACAACTTGTTTCAATAACTTGTTTTCACACGGAATATTGTTTGTTAGTCACTAAAAAGTTCCGCCGTTTGACCTAAAACGGATTAATAATAATAAATCGAAGTATACGAGTGATTTTGCTAAAAAGTTAAAGGATATTCGAATCGCAAGTTTTGAAAACACACACTCAGAGTGAACCTCTCGTTTTGTTCGATGAACGAACGTCTCCTGACTTAGTCATCAGTTCATTCGAAGTCATTCCAATAAGTGGTTGTATACGTATACAAATGTATAAATTAAGCTTTATAGGTCATTTTGTTCCATCCTGAATTGAATATTATGATTATCACCCTCGTGGAAAATAATAATTGGTTTTAAAGAGTGAAGTGAATTTTATCATTTTAAAAATGGACGATGCTCAAACGTTTTTTCTATTTTAAACTACTTCTTTTTGCATGCGTTCATTAATAAAATGTTGATTAATATTCACTAAGATATATGTGTAATAGAGTATTGAGTAACGCAGTGTATCATACTCGTAATGATCACAATCTACAGTCTATATTTCTAAGTAACTAAGCTTATTCTTATGGTACTTATTACATTGTAAATATATTAAACATCCTTAATTTCGTCAAAAGTGATGTTTTTGAGAATTGATAGTTTTTGAGGTTTTATACTTTACAGAATGCCATCATTATGGTCATAAGCCTACCTTCAGGCCTAATGCAACAAATTATAGCAGTTTCGTACATTTGTACGTTGCACAAGAAGCAAGAAGAAGATTGCAATATAGACTATCTTAAGTTTTAGTAATGTTTTAGCATTTCCGTATGTTATGTTTTGACCGACTTTTTTGTGAAACATTCCGTAAAACACTCCTAACACAGTTTTTTTATTGAGATCAACCGATAGTGTGCCAATTCACCACGAGATTTACCAATACCTTATACTATTCTGCAATAATAACCTCATCTCCTGCAAGGTTTTTAATGCCTGTTTCTATTGTTAGTCTTAACTGTAGCATCTGCTAAGTCAAAATAAATTAGGAAGAATACTATGAGGTTTCATATCGTTAAGATTATCAGGTAATTTAGGCGGAGGGTGGTCGTGCAGCTTGTGGGAGAACGCCTTCGTGCCAAAGCTGATGGCAGAAGCTCTGCATCCCTTCAGCCGCCTTGAGCAGTACCAGGAGACTCTGCCATCTGCGTTCTGCTTCTGGTAACTGTACGTGTACCCCGAAAGCAGCAAGAGAGGATGCTTGCCTCCCCTTTTTGTCCATAAGAAGGTACCTGCGGAAAAATATACTTGTAAATCTGGAGAAGGGAACGCGCAGGAGAAGCCTTACAGATAAAAGCAAGCATACCTTTAAGAAACATCTAAACAGTGCAAGACCAAATCTATGAAAAAAACTAAATAAGTAATAGAAATTACTTATATTTCAAAAATAAAGTAAATATTTATAATTTATAAAACTTCAACAATAACTAAAAAGAGAAGGTACCAAGTACATTATTAGTATTCCTAAAATATACATTTAGGATCCAAATAAGTGACACATATTACCACAACCTGAAAGGCACTTAACAATCAGTCTACACATTGTTTAATGGGTCAAGTGTTTTATCATTTTATGTCAGTAAGTTTACTAATAATTTCTAAATAAACATTTCAAGATTCAACATTAACAGCGATATGAACGAAATAACAACTATTTACTATATCTCCCTTGTAACAAATACTATTTAGGCCACCTCTTTCTGACTTCTCAGTTTAATGTGTCATGATTTATCTTAACAATATTGCATACACAATATATAGACAAAATATACCTGATACTCGTAGTACAGAAAACGTTTAAATGAACACAGCGTATTCACGATTTTCCCTAACGACATGCCTACTACTGAGCAATTAATGGTGAACGCAATCATTTTACCCTTGCAAGTTTGGTTTCAAAATGTACCAAACCAGTAGATGTGTTTTCTCACGTTCATAAAAATAACTCTCTATCTATATGTATATATTTCTAGCTAGTCTAGAATTTTACTCAATATTGCACATAAGACTATAACCAAAGGACAGTGCCCAAGTTGGCCTATGAACCAACAAACATTTGACATTTGTCATAATTCTGGCCATGATTTAAGACATAATTATCACTTATTAGATTGTCACGGACACTTCTGATTTTTGATATCAAAATTAAAAATACTTAGAAGATTTATTATTATCGTACGAAAAACTTTTTTTAATACCATTTATGTTGCGTTCGTCTGTGCCCTCTGTTGTTTAGCCATCGCAACAATATTTTAAATTTACTTTATATTGACAAAAGAAACCTTGTTTGTGCAAGAAAATGTAGTTGTGAACTTACTAAAGGCTCTCAAAAATGAGTAACAATACATTACTGTCAATGCGATAGATGTTTAATAAACTTTTTATTTAAATCAGATTATACATTGACTTAAATCAGCTTTGTACGAAGCCAAAAATAAAGAAGTTAATGACGTTTGGTTGACTTAACCATTCAACGCAAAAAAATACCAGTGGTCTAGTGGTTTGTATTTTTCGCTTACAACTTGCAATGCTGTGTTATTGTTTTTATATTAATAATTTTATTCTTACGACTCGGCTTAAAAAACGGTCGTTGATGGCTCTCTGTAGTGACCTACCTCCTTTCAGATTTAACCGTTTAAAGACTTTGTAACCTAATATAGCTAACTCAGCAATAAATTACGGATTTACGATCATCGCAATAGAATCAACATTTTGTGTGAATTGTGGCTCAGCTAGTGGTTCCATGGTACTGGCAGAAGGGGCAGATCAACAAACTATGTGCTTGAAGAACATTAGTCCCACTCACGTAAATAAAACTTGGAATTATATTATTAAATATAACCTAAATTTTTTCACTTTATTGATATTTAACGAGTTCTCAGAAGTGTCCGTCCGTAAACTACGTTTTGACACTAAAGTGTATGTATTCATGAACCCCAAGAGGTATTTTTCATGACTGTTGGTTCATAGGCGGCAATGTATGGGCGAATGTACACTATCCTTCAAAGCAAAAACGTGCGCGTGTTAAAATGATAAATAAACAAGTTTTTTTTAAGTTACACATAAGTTAACAACTACTGACAAATGTCAGTGTGTACGATACCAAAAAAAATATCCTGTCAAAAGGTTTGTCGCCTTTTTGAATAAGAAGAAATTCTTCGAAAAGCCACTTTGCTCAGAAATTGGTACAACAGAATACTCTAATAAACCCTTACAAGAACGTCATTCCGTTTAATGAACTTCGGCTTCGTGTGGCTGTGGCTGCCGTAGTTGGCTAGGACCTTGTTCTGGACATCTGTGAACAACTTCACCGTGCACCTCTTCGCCGTCCCAGGCTGCACCATCGTGCATCGCCACTGAGCCACGCAGTTCCTGAACTTCTGCAAACTGTAGGAGTACCCTTCGAAGACTATCAGCTTCCCTCCTCTCTGAGACTTAGCGAATGTAACTGAAAAATCATCTGCTATGCTTACCATGGTTCTAATATTCAAGTTAATGACACGATTGGCGTAGTGCGCTGTAGCATGGTTTTTCGCCGTCCTGGTTCGATTACCGATCGAGTCAATTCAGGAAAAGATGTTCTCTGATGTCGGGATGTGCTGGGATAGTACCTCGCAACATAGGGATATTTATCTCTACTGCCAGATCATGTCAAGTGGTGTGTTGTCTGGCGTATGTTTGTTTTGTTATTATTTAAGTTGTGTGCTTGGGTGACCTTGAACAATAAATTATTTATTTAATGTTACTACTTTGCTTTTCTGCCTGTCGGAGAATAAAAATACTAGGATACCAAATATTATTGTTTTATTTGTACGTATCTAACATTATAAGGAACTTAATACATGTATTGTACAATAGTGAGTTTTCAGGTTTTAATTTATGCAAGCACATTTAACTAATCTTTAATAATTTGTGTCATGGTACGAGTAATAAAATCGTCCAGTCTACATGTAGAGTCGGTGCTTTAAACATTTTGATCTTCAAATAAGACAAAACAGAGAAGTGCCTTGAGCGGGGTTCTTGTCCGGAGGTCACGGAGGCCAACGAACGGTAATCCTAAGCTGCGCGCGCAAACCCGAGAAGACATCTTGTTTATGCACGAGGGAACACGAACCACAAACTTACGTTAACATTTCATTTTTTGTAGCATTTTTTCTTCAACGTTTTTATTATTTTAAATTTATGCTTCGAAAAATGATAGAAATACGCGGCTGGTTTAAAACTCTGAGGTGTTAAAAGAGTAGGACTTCGAATAACTTAGAAATTGTATTGTATAAAGCATGGTATTCTTAGATAATTCATAAAATTAGGCAAATGATATAAACCATAAAACCTCTGTTAATTGCCTGAATGAAATGATCACAATCTATAATATTAAGGAAAACTGAAGTTAGTGTTATCTGAGATCACCTTACATGTACAAAACTTTATGATTAATAGTAAATGACATTGACATATAGCACTTGCCTAAACAAGATAATAGATAGATAGAGAATAATAGACTGTCATTTATGTCTATTCTTTTTTTGTACTTGTTGAAACTTAGTAGTTGCTTCATGCTAGCCCTTCCGATGTGCTGTTGTCTGTATATCTCTATCCTTTCTCACTATTTAAAAAAACAAACAAAATAAAAAACAGTAATCACTAACAAAAAACGATAATTTATAATCTAACGTATTTCCCTCCTGAAGTCATGTGAAACTTCGGCGGCGGATGCATGTGCGAGTGGGCTACAGTCAGTAGTACCCCGGTTTCGGAGACCTTTAGAAAGGCTTTGCAATCGTGGGTGTTGGTGCACCGCCAGGTCTTGCCATGCTTGTTGTTGCTTCTGATCGTGTAGGTATACTTGTTCATCATTAGATACTGCTTGCCGTTCTGCAGAGTTATCTTCTTCAGTTTTCCTGATAATACGGAAAAACGATCATTCATCACCGGTCTTAGCGACTAACTTAATGGAATACGTTCAGTGTTTTAGCTATTAATTAACAAGTATGTAGTATGTTTTTTCTGGCGTTGATTAAGTTTAATGAATAAAAGATAAAAATACTTTGAACGAATCCGTATATAGTTAGAACCGAAAAAACAGTCATGTTATGGACTTTGAATTTGGGTTAATTAAGATTTAAATCAATTGCATTAATTTTACCTCCTTTTTTAATTACGAAAGAATAAAAGAACAGTATTACTAAGAAAAAATGATAACTTATAATCTAAAGTATTTCCCTTGGGGAGTCATGTGAAACTTCGGCGGCGGGTGCAAGTGAGAGTGGGCTACGGTCAGCAGGTCCCCGGTTTCAGAGACCTTGAGGAAGGCTTTGCAGCCGTTGGTGGTGGTGCACCGCCAGGTCTTGCCATGCTTGTTGTAGCTTTTAAAGGTGTAGGTATAATTGTCCAGCATTAGATACTGCTTGCCGTTCAGCAGAGTTATCTTCTTCAGTTGTCCTGAAGATACGCAAAAAAACCGTCCATCACCGATCTCAGTAACTATCTTAAATGGAATACGTTTAGTGTTTTAGCTATTAATTTTAAAGTATGTTATGTTTTTTCTTTGATTAAGTTTAATGAATAAAAGATAAAAGTATTTTGAAAGAATCCGTATATCGTTAGAACCGAATAAAAAATCATGTTATGGGCTTTGAATTTGGGTCAATTAAGATTTTAATTGATTGCATCAATTTTAACTCCATTTATGATTACGAAAGAATAAAAGAACAGTATTACTAGGAAAAAAAAAGATAACTTATAATCGAAACTATTTCCCTTGTGAAGTCATGTGAAACTTCGGCGGCGGGTGCAAGTGAGAGTGGGCTACGGTCAGCAGATCCCCGGTTTCAGAGACCTTGAGGAAGGCTTTGCAGCCGTTGGTGGTGGTGCACCGCCAGGTCTTGTCATGCTTGTTGTAGCTTTTAAACGTGTAGGTATACTTGTCCAGCATAAGATACTGCTTGCCGTTCAGCAGAGTCATCTTCTTATGTTGGCCTACAGATAAAATATTATTTTTAAGGTTTTGGAACCATGTGAATCGTAGTCGCCGTTGCCGACTGGTTGCTCGTATTCTCAAAAAAACGTCAGAAATATGCAAATAAGACTTTCTTTATTCTGTATTTTTTTAATCACGGCCACGTTTTTTCGACACGTTTTAATACTCTCTACGGTATTTCCCTCTGTTATCAGTAAAGCCCTTTCGACTCGCAAGCTTTCTCAATGCCGTTTCGATCATACTGTGGCCACATCTTAGAGTATTTAGAAACATGGTTTTGCAAACCTTTGTAGATTTCACTTGATTGTTTGCTTTGCAAGGGAAATAATAATAATATGTGAACAATCTTCGAGAGGAACCTGTTGTTATAGTTCTTTTTTTATTTATTTTTTCTATGTTTTCAGTTATAAACCGGAATTGTTTGGCACGGTCGCCAAGAGCCCAAAATTTTTCGAATATATCACGCCGAGTTTTACCAGTGAAGTTTTTGAAGCATTTTTTTTCACATGTATTTCCACAAGGTTTGCCGATAGTTATTCCTTTTCTCGCTTTTCCATATCGGTCAATATAAGGCTTTCCGGAATTCTTAAGTTTGATCATTTTTGCGTCAAAACGGCGTCTGTCTATTTTTGTTCGTAACTTCATCTGCTTTGAAATGATTTCTTCAGTATTGTCATCTGAAGAATATGTATCTGTGCTGTCTTCATTGTTGGGATGCGTAACCGGTTCTTCTGAAAAATTAAATGCATGTCCTTGTGACAGTTTGATTGATCTTATTATTACGATATCTTAAGATATTGTTTCTAGCTCTTTGCACAAGTTCTGCAAATGCCAACATATTAATTCTTTGCGTAAAAGAGCAGGGAGGTGATAGATAATTATTTATATAAAATAACATTACAAAATAATTAAATACAAAATATATTAAAAATGCTTATACCCCCCCGCTGGGGTACAATAATATTTTTTTTGGCTTAGTTTCTGTTACTTATCCATTCTTTGTACTTCAATCGCAGTCAGTCGATAAGCTTATTAATTATACTTAATCTGATAATATTTTAACAAAATATGAACTTTATAAATTTTTGTCACCATAAATTTGTATGGAATTAAAAATGAAGAAATAAACGTAATAACCTTTTAAACGTTCTTGTTGCATTTTAAATAATTCTATTAAAAACGGGTTTTTGCAACGTAACTAAATTACGGTAAATTGTTTTACATATTTATTTCGACGTTTCGGCGACAATTGCATGTCACTGTGGTCACGATCAATTACACATTTGCATGTATCTGGATCACAGCTACTACCGTGACCCGGCTGATGCTTTGGCTAGTAGGAATACCTATCCTACCTGCAGCTGCACTGAACCCCACCCTGAATTCTGCGGTAAGAAGGGTTAGTCAAGTCACGTCTAGCTGGACGACGCCGCGCACCACCAGTCCGCTGGTGACCACGGTGGTCACCAAACGTCGAGAAAAATAGGTAAAACAATTTACCGTAATTTTGTTACGTTGCAAAAACCCGTTTTTATTAAAATAAGAAATAAACGTATTCAAACTATGATCAACAAAATATTATAAGGTCCAGGTCTTCTAACCATTAACTTGCTTGATGGAATTCCAAGAAACAATTTCGTTTTATGGTACTGCACAGATATATATGGCATTTGGTGCAATATGCTGTTGTAGTCATGCTGCACTTAGGCTTTCTGCATCTGTTTTGCGCTGCCGTATAAGCGACCAGATGCTCTGCTTTGTGATAGCGGAAATTATCAGATGGAACTGGTTTTATTCTAGACTTCCGATTTAGGTGCTTTGGTAGTAGGTCTTCAAAGTCGCTGCAAGATTCCATATTTTGACGGCTGCAAGTATGGATGATCTCTTTCAAACAACCTAGAGGTGAAAAAAGATAAAAGGAAAGTATAAGAAAACAATTAAAATATTATAATAATTTACAAATTGAGATTTAGTTAATAATATATGGGTTATATTAAAATATCTTAATAATGATAGGAGATTAAGAATGAAAAATGTTTTAAAATAATGGTTTTCTTATTATCAAACAAATCTAAAACCATGTCGTAGTCAATACGAGCTCAAATAAAACATTCATAGATGGGATCCTGAAATAACTGTTTTATAATAAAAATGCAAGAATAACACTACGATGTTGGTCCGTCCATCTAATGTTTTGGTTCACACATTATCTTGCTATACAATCCATATTTGGTTTTAAAAATCTTTTGTGGGGGGTGTGAGTGTGTGCCCGCTTCCCAGAGAAACTGGCCTTCCTCTGTCAGCATTATGTTTGCCTTACATCCTGAGCTGCAGCGCCATCGGACCCCGGTCTTGGTAGTGAACCCGTATGAATACGTGTACCCACAATATAGGTAGAACTTTTTTCCATTAGTCATAGTTATGAACTTCACATCGCCTGTTGAATCGAAATTGCATAATAATCAATATATAATGTAAATATTACACGAAAAACACAATGAATATTCAACCCAAATCAAAAGCAGCGATTTGGGTGTCCAATATATGACACTCCAATGAGCATATTAGAATATTTCCGAATAGCGAAACGAAATTAAGAATGTAAACAATCTGACCGCATTTGAGTTCCATTGTGATAACGAGCGATTTTTATCTTTCCTCATGTCTAGTAGATAGTCCGCATAGAACAAACTGCAATTTTAATCTCGCACACAGACAAAGTGAGTTTACAGGCGATACCGGTGAGAATCGGTCACGCTGCGCATCGCATTGTCGCGAGTATTTGGTTTTTGTCGACCTTGGTGCAATTTTGTTTTCGGCCGGTTCTGTCAAGTAAAAGTAAGTATAACCTACTTCATTTTCAGAATTCAGAGCGAATATAGTAGTAACTCCAGGCGGTCAGGTAAGTTTTAGGAAAAGGCGCGGACAGTCCTTCAGTAAACTCCTTATTTTGTGCTCGTATACGCAATAACGACGTCCGTCGGTCGACAACCTGTCGTTGCACCCTTTGCGTGATTCGTGGTAAAGGAATATTTGTGAGGATGGCCAGCCCAGTGATTAGTTTGAATGACTGGGCTTGTCAACCTCATATCTGGACCTCACGACCGCTTTCCATCAAGTGGAGTGAGGACATCTTGACGGGCAATAAAAAAAAAAGAATCAACACTAATTTGTCATAAACACTCAATCGTGTTCGTGACGGACACTTACAACGAACAATACCATCAATACAGGCGACGACGCGAATCCTTCAAATCAAAACATTTTTTATTTCGGTGGTTATTGTATTCGTTTCGGTAGCCTTACTTACTCGGACAGAACCCGCAAACGTTTGCGCTATTCGCAAAACCGCAACCCGAAGCGCCAACGGGACAGTCAAACTACAATAAATCTGAATCGACATGGCCTAATCCAGAAGTAAGCAGTAAAAATTTACTAATTTGCAACCAAATTTTACATGTGAACGTAACAATAATAACTCATTTTATATTTATAAGAAGATATTTAATAAAGTTTTTGAAGCCCCGTACATTTTGTTGCAAAACAATCAACCCCAATCCTTAAATTATGAATATAAGCCCCACTGTCCACGAAGACGAAGCTGCATAGACGTATTCGTAACAATACGCTTGCTGCACAAAGGAGTTTATCTGTTGAATGTTGCTGTTCACATAAAAGTTCACAAAACTCCGTAGGCGGAGCGATCGTAGCATCCATTTGTATGTAAGATGAAAGTGTACCTACGAAGTCGCTAGTTGTAATACTACTACAACTAGCTTTTGTCCGCGACTTCGTACCCGTTTTTGCCCGTTACCTTAGGAATTTTAGTGAATCCTCTCTTATTGCTCCCATACACTCTATAAGCAATCTTCATACCAAATTTCAGATTTTCACGCCGTGATTTCGGCTGTGCGCTATTTGTCAGTCACTCAGTAACGGAAACTTTTTACATATTTTGTTAATGGAATTGGAAACGTGTCTATATAGTTATGCCAAGTGGACAATGGTGCTTAGTAGTCAAATCAAATCACAATCTGATGTAGGTCCCATCATTCGCCACGTGGTACTTGGGTGGAGGGTGAGCATGGCCGTGTACCGCTTGAACCAGCTTACCCTGTTGTATAACCAGATATGCCTTACAACCCTGGGTGCACCTCCAGCGATTTTTTCCCCTGGAAGATGCAGTGCTATTGTATGTGTATCCCTTGAACATGTAGTACTGCTTGCCGTTTTTGACGGTGATCAAAGATACTGAAATAACATGATAATGATAGAATGTTAGGGTTGTAATGTATTCCAACGTGATGACTAGCGTGTAAGACCAAATGAAGGAACACCTCAAGTCACGAGACGAGTAAGTAAGTTAGTAAATATGATTTAATGCACTTAAGACGGTCACGATTACTTACAGATAAACAAAAGACAGGAGACAAGTATAAATGAAAGGTATTACAATATATACAAAAACTAAAACTACAACATGCCATCATGATAATATAAAAACTGAGCTCTGAACATCGTGATACTAGTAAAATATTAATAAAAACACGGGACAAACAGTAGGTTAAACGAAATACAAGTATCACGAAAAAGTTTCATGTGTTAGAATACTTAGAAACTATACTAACTTATATCTCGTAAATGACCTAAATTAGCCAAAAGTGCTCTTTGTAAAATTTTAAGGGCATATTCAATCCTACACAAAATGAGACCAGGATTTATATTTTTAGGACAGCATAAATACCACTTTTGGGGTAAATTTTTACTCCCCACCACCTATGCACAACTCCACGGGGTTCCCCCGTTGAGGTTCCCCTAGGACAGTCATACTGGGCAAAAAATGAAGCCATTAAAACAATAAAATCTTTTTGTAGGCTTAAATACTATTTGAATTTTTTGTTTGTAAAACAATTAAATTATGAGAACCAAGTTACAATCTGACATAGGTACCATCACTCATGACATGCCACTTGGGTGGGAGGTGTGAATGACTGTGCACTGCACGCAGCAGCTTGCCGTCCTCCATCATCAAGTGTGCCTTACAACCTTGGGTGCATCTCAAACGTTGCTGACCCCTTCTAGGACGAAAATATCCATTGTATGTGTAGCCTTCGTGCATATAGTATTTCTTGCCGTTGTTGAGGGTGACGAGTGTAACTGGAATGATATCAAGGTTACTCAAGAAGACGCTAAAATAATAAAATCAATTAAAAATTGAGAATTCTGGTGAATAAGTTATCATGACGACACACTTTAGTTTAAAAAAATGGCACGCTCGGTTTACAAACATACGGAGGGCTACACATGTGTAGTCGGTTACCTACTAATTTTTCGAGTTGCTACAATTTGACGTAGGTTCCATCGTTCATCACATGGTAAGTGGGCGGTGGATGGCAGTGATCGTGGACAGCTTGGTCCAGTCTCCCATCGACTATCTGCAGGTAAGCCTTGCATCTCTGAGTGCACCTCCACCGCTTCCTACATCTCCGGTCCTGGTAGTAAGTGAAACCTTGGTACATGTAGTAATTTTTCCCATTCATCAGAGTGATCAATTTTGCTGAAATTTTACTTTTTTATTACTTTCGTTCAATAAGATGTCATTTGCCGCAAGGAAATCATTGAATGAAAAACCTACTACACACACCGGCAGAATTAGCGGAACATAAAAAAGGAAGAGTATTAAATGGTTAATTTTATTTTTAAATAAATAATGATTAAACATGAAACAACAATTAAATTAACATGTTTTGACATTCATTTGCATTGCACCACACTCACAGTTTAATGAAACAAAAACTAAACAAAATTATTTTTTCTTAGATTTCGTAATGCAGAAAAACCGGTTATAATTATGATTTTGTGACGACAAAAAAAAAAAAAATGGCTGTTTAATATGTTTCCCCCTCTTTTCTGATCAAGGTTTCCATCCGTCTGGGCATGCTGCGGATCATGCTGTCAATGATTTATTAAAGGGGGCAAATGGTACAACATGTTCTTCTAAAATCTCCCTGATATACCGATCAGCAGTCCGATTGCCGCCGTCGGCTACTACCAACTCTGTGCGAGGTTGAACATATCCCTTTCCAGACCATAATAGAGCCGCCGCCATTTGCTCCTGTATTTTCAAAATTAGACTGGATTTAACGCTCTCCTTTGCGTCTCCGTACTCGTTGCCTTCCATCAATCTGCAACAGAATTCTGCATTCATCAGATAAGAGAACATGTCCCCACTCGTCAAAGTCCCAATGACGATGTTCACGAGCAAAGTATAGTCGGTTTGTGCGGTGGTGTCTCTCAAGGTTTGGTGCTTTGGCGGCCACAAATGAGCCTATACAGACTTCTTCGAATCCTCTGCGAACTCCTCCAATACATTTCGGGCCTGTTCCGACGAACTTGAAGTTGTAGAAAACGGTCATTCCTCCTTAAAGTACACCTTTTCTTGCCTTGTCCTCTCCTCGTTACTAGAGGATTCGTCAATCTGTAGCGTTGGATGCTATGAGGAATCGTTGATAACGATCGACGAAGTCTTGTGGCATTCGATCTGTAGAATTGACCATTTCTTCTCATTTCACCAGCCCTAATGACTACTGATTGCGTTAAATCAGGCATACTTAGATGCTCGTAACTAATCAATAGGAGAGAAAACACAAAAGTCACATGAAACTGTAATACAATGTTTTTCAAATAAAATTTACGAACTTTAAAAACGGATAATCAACTTCGAAGCAGTGGTTGAAGATGAATGAATGAAAAATCAAAATTAACAAATGAAAAAAGTAACTGTCGACTTATGTCAAATTTGACTTTTAATAAAAAAAAGTATTGTAACCGGCCTGTATTACGAAAAAAATACATTAGTCACCCCTTTTTTCATGTTCCGCTAATTCTGCCAGTGTGTGTATCTTTCAGAAAATATATTTCGTTTGTTTACTTCTTCTTAACGAGTCATATGGTATTGTTTTACAGTGTGATGGTTCAAATTATGGAACTCTTTCTTAATAAGTAAAAAAGTAAAAGACTGCTTGACTAGGAATCAAGAGTTTGGCACGACAAAATTTCCTTATTTCTGGAACAGTAAGTTTTTAAGAGGATGAGGAGGAGGAGGAAGCGCCGTTTTTCGATACAAAACTTGGCAAACCTGTTTCCTCCCTGGATATTGTTAGTAGAGGAATAAAATCATTTGATTGGATTATATAAAAAAGGAAAACATAAAATCACGACCAAAGCCTTTTTCTAATTTTTACTGAAAAAATAAAATCAATCGGTCAAGTTTTCGAAAAGAGGTTAGGGGACTACGAAGCGTCGTTTTTGTGTACTTTTAATGGTTAATTTCGGGCCGAGTTGCACTTGTCTCTATCGCACTTTGCGGGGAGCTAGCTTGAGGTTAGCAACAGACAGCAATAGATTTTACAAATACCTATTTTTCAATTCTCTCACCCGTGCTGTGTCCTCTTAGGATGTTATTTTGACATATGTTCCATTTGGAATGACGTGGAAGCGAGAAGGCCGGTGAAGGTGATCGTGCACCGGCCTGACCAGCCTGCCTCCTTGAATGACGAGGTAGGCCTTGCCTTGCGTGCAACGCCAGCGCTTCGTGGACCACGCATCTAGGGTATATGCGGGTTTAGATACGAGAACTCTATTGTAACAGATATTTTATTGTAATACCTGGTTAATACTTAGTTTGTGCTATACAATTTTTCTTTATTAATTGTTTATATGGCCTTAAGTTTGTATTATTTTATGTTTGTTTTTTTTTCCATTGTTTTATATTCTTTAGATTAGACACTCAGAAGTTTTTTTGTATCGAAATGACACATTGTACTTTACTAACGCCTGGGGCCCGATGCTGCTATTTAAAAACGAATGGAATCGTAATTGAATTGCATGATTTTGACGTTTAATCCATACTGAAACTGTCAAAATCATGCCATTCAATTACGATTCCATTGGTTTTTAAATAGCAGAATCAGGCCCCTGTTGTAAACCCAAAACAAGTTTAAAAGAGTAACTGCTGAGTTTCTCGCCGGGTCTTCTCAGCAAGAAACAACTGCGACGCGGTGGTAGAGTCGCATTATGTCTGTATACTGTGTATTAATATATCTATATTATTTATTTAAATTCTTAAAAACGACAGATACAACCTAATCAATATAAATTATACGCATATACATTGAAATACATAACATAAATAAATATATACTTACAAAATATAAAACATACTCATTATTATTGGAAAACAATAAAATAAAATAGATGATGAACAGTGGAAACTACTAAGAATTTCTTAAAAAATCACGGATTGCTGTTTTGTACATGGCTTTACTTGGTGACATTTTGATAGTATTATTATAGTAATTGTTCCGTACCGGAATATATTTAGTTTGTTTGAATTTAGAATCTAAATCTATTTTTAAGATAACACAACTTGGAGGGTAAACCACAAACGTTCGTTGATTTTTAATTTTGCCTACTGTGGGTAGCCCTGGTTCTTTGTAGCGTTAGTCTCGCTCGTGAGGCCGCTCCGAACACTCGTCGCGCTTTCGAACTTTGCCCTTTTGGAGCATCACACCATTATCTACTGATCTTTCTCTTCTTTGTTGAACCCTTCGTGAGTGCCAAATAGCACCAGTGATTTTGTGAAGTGACACAACCGTTACCCACCAACACGAGCCCTCTGCCGTTCCCCACACCAGCGACCTACTTGAACGGTATAAGAATAAGGACTGGAGCAAGCTTCATCTTTCCAGAGACGAGCTGAGGAGAGGTCAGGTAAGCCCCAGTAGGCCCTAATTTATCCATAACAGTAATTATGTCTATTATTTAGTATTTCTTGCTTTAAATTTGACGATTTGAAAGTACTTACTGTGAAAGTATATTTGAATGAAGTTATTTGAGTTTGAGATTATGTGTAGCCTTTGTACATACAGTAGTTCTTGCCGTTTATCAACGTGATCCATTTTACTGTAATATTGACTGAATATTCATTATTTGGAAATAAAAGTTTGAGGAGAATGTATTGACATACACCGACATTGACATACCGATATTGGAACTGTCGTTTCACAGCGATAAGCGTGTTAGTTTTTTTAGCTGGCGGGCGATTGATTTACCTTTTTAATCAGCCTGTTATAAACTATTATCAAAGATACTCGTGACTTTTATTTTATGGAACCCCATCAGCCAAGACAATATACATACAGTTATCACTAGAAGCATGACTAAATATAACTGAGAAAATATTTAGTGTAAATTAAGTGGAAAAAAACGGATATTTAAAGAAATCATTTAGTTAGTTATTATTACTATATTTTATACGATCTTAATACTAATTCTCATATAATGTACCTAATATATATTGTTATTTGTATTAAGAGAGAAATAAATCTAATCTAGTATATGTATAAAGAACCTGCATACATAGTGATATATATATACAATAGAAAAATAAAGCAATTTCTAATAAAAACTATAGAAGATACGAAACCATGCCTGAGTAACCATAAAATAGGACAGAAAAAAGCAAAGAAGGGAGCGGATTAATTTAGTAGCCGAAGTTATTATACTGAGAAAAAGTTCACAGTAACAAAATGTAAATTATCGAACTGTCCATTTATTTGAAAGCCACTGTACACATGTACATTAATTTGTTAGAACATTTTAAATGTGTAACTAGTTTTGTTCACTGCGCTTTTTTATCACGTGATTCAAAATTACAATTTAATATAGACCCCATCAGCCGTGACATGGTAGCAGGGCGGCGGGTGAGCGTGTTCATGGACTGCTTTTTGCATAGCTCCATCCACGACCACCAGATAGGCCTTGCAGCCTTTGGCACCCTGGGAGCATCTCCAGCGTTTATTCTTCTCAAAAGAGTAAGTGTAGCCTCTGTACATGACAAGTTGCTTGCCGCTATGAAGTGCGATCAGCTTCACTGAAAATATTGTAAGGTAAATATGTCATTTTTTATTGAACACAGCAGTTTCTCATCACAAAAAAACCGACGATAATAAAGATCTGACGCACAGATAGTTGTAAGCGTGCCTCGTGCCTACTTGTGCAAAAAAGGATTTTCTAAAAATATAAGAGAGAAAAGACGAAGATCTAAATGCCAATATTAAAAAAGTAACCATTTACTAGATCACTATTGAGTTTTGAGGAAATATTACTCCATAATAATTATTTTGAGCACTACTGGCTTGAGCACTTCCAGTGCTTTCTCTTCAAGAAATAGTTAGTGTCTCTGTACATGGAAAATTACTTGTTACAGAAATAAATTCACCAAACATCTAGGAAGACAAGTATATTTAAATCCATCAGTTTTGTTTAATAGATGCACATTCCCGAGAAACCAAAGAAAAACATAAAGTACAGAAAACAGTCAAGAAATTCTAGCTTTTCATTAAAAAGTCAAGACAAGAAATGTAAAATGTCAAAATCAAAAGTAATTGTGCCGGATGGTCACGTAGTAAGATTAGGCACACACAGTGTACGTGTATGAGTTCGTATATAAGCTTTGGTGAATTATAATAAACCAGACTATTACCAACTATTGTCTCATTTCACTGCCATCCCGTCTGTGGTTATATAGTATTTCTTAAGGTCCAACTGTGTCTTATTGCGTCTCCTCGACAGCACTGCAACAGTGGTGGACCCCGACGTGATGTCACGTTGGGGTCCGCAACAGTAATCATTTATTTGATCACTATTGAGTGTTAAGGAAATATCACTCCGTAATATTAGGCGTTTTTGGTAGTTATTCCACTATTGAATTTGAAGTAAATATTCTACGTAATATACGTTTTTACGGTACCTAGTTATTCCAGATCACACTCTAACATAATAGCCCTGAGCCGTGTCATGGTACCGAGGCGGAGGGTGGGCGTGTCCGTGCACCGCCTTCTGGATGGTCCCGCCGTCGACGACCAGGTACGCCTTGCAGCCTTTGGCGGACTGGCTTGAGCACTTCCATCGCTTGTTCTTCACGAAAGAATACGTGAAACCTCTGAACATACAGAGTTTACGGCCGCTCATTAATGTGATCAGTTTCACTGAAACGATATTTTTGATGAATGTTTACAAGATACTACAAGTACGAGATATCAAACTAAACAAACTAAAATTTGCTTCTGCATGAGGGAGCTGACTCAGAACTTCTCTGTTGAAAATATATTCAGTATTTCTTAAAGTAAGAAATGTTTTTTTGTAAGTAAGGCTTTTTGTAGTGTAAACAAAATATTAAAATACTAAAAATAATTAGGAAACCAAAAAAACAATCACACATATCGTAAAACCAAGTATATTAAAAAACACAAAGCATTGCTTTAAAAACTGTTCCAGATCACAATTTGACGTACACTCCTTTTGGTGTGACGTGATACCGAGGCGGCGGGTGGATGTGGCCATGCACAGCCCGTTGGATGCTTCCATCAACGATCACCAGGTAGGCCTTACAACCTTTGTGGACTTGAGAACACTTCCAACGCTTGTTCTTCTCAAACGAGAACGTGTAGCCATTGTACATGCAGAGCTGCTTCCCGTGAGCCAGAGGGATTAGTTTTACTGAAAGGGTATTTAAGATTATCACCCAGAAACCATTCATTGATAGATTTTGAAGTGCAGCCGCCCTAGTAAAAAGCAACATGCTACTTACTGATTTTGTTCTGGTCAGGAACTTTACTGGAATTTTAGGTCACCTACCACACTATGCCGAAGTTAGGCGTGATCAACGAGCGTTTTGTTTATACACCGATTGCTATAGTACATTATAAACAAACTAGCTTAGTTCTTGGCAATCGATGTATAACGAAATACGCGTCGATAGCGCGTAACTTTGGCATAGTGTGTTTAGACAATAAATCTCCTAGTAGTGATAAAAAACCAAGCAGGGTGCGTCCTCATGTACCACAAGTACTTGAAATGCAGTTTAAAGGAAATATGTTTGAATAACGTTAAAAAAAACAGTTATAAGTGTATTCAAAGTTGTTTTATATTATGCGACGACATGATAGGCGTAGTGCCCTGTAGCGCAGTTTCTCGCCTTCACTTGCGTGGAGTTGAGTTCGATTCCGGTCAAGACAATTCAGGAAACGAGCTTTTCTAAATTGACTCGGGTCTGGCTGAGCTGGGAGATGCCCCTGGCTTAATTCCTTGTCTGGTGCCACGTAACACAGGGATTTTTTTCCCTACATCGAGACCACGACAAGAGGTGTGTAGTCTGGCGCATATTTATATTATTTAAAATTGTTATTTTAGGTTACATTTTTACTTTTTTACATAAAACCCCTTAGCAGTGACATGATAGCAAGGAGGTGGATGACTGTGCTCATGCACTGCTCTCTGCAAGGTTCCACCAACGACCACGAGGAACGCCTTGCAACCTCTGGTGCACTGGCTAGAGCATTTCCAGCGATTGTTATATTTGGATGAGTACGTGAAGCCTTTGTACATGTAGAGCTGCTTGCCGTTAATAAGCGTTATTAATTTTGCTGAAACAGTATATTCAATTAACGATGTGTAGCTTATATTTTCATTCAAGAATTACTTATAAAATAAAAATAAATTCCAAAGTCAGAAATACGAAGGAGACACTGAAATGGGCATCGAAAAAAGAAAGTGTATCGTGCACAGAAAATTTGATCAACGGCGAGCTGACTGACGTAGATTATAACATGACTGCAAATATTTTGTGTAATTCGTATCAAAACGAATTTCTAAAACACCAAAAAAAAATCTCGAACAATCAACTGACTGAATTATAGGTAAAGGAATGATCTATATCTATACTGATATTATAAAAAGGAAAGATGCGTTTATTTAATTTTGTAAAGAATAGGCTCCAAAACTACTGGTCCGATTTTAAAAAATATTTTACCAATTGAAGCTCCATTATCAGCGAGTGACATAGGATATTTTTTTTATTTAGGCTATATTTTGACGGGAGAAACAGTCTACGTGGGCGTAGCTGCTGACGGACTTGTTAAAACTAGCTTTACGCCCGCGACTTCGCCGGCGTGAACTTATAGTTACTTTATTAGGTAAAAGCAACAAATAACATTATGTGCGTTTATAGCGAACCGTTTAGTCAGCGCACGCCGGTAAAGCATCACATCTCGTACGCTTTTCTCTGTTTTGATTTACAGATACTATTACTTTTTACTGATTTTTTCGTTCAATCTATTTATGATATATTCAGGAGTGATTCTTGATAGTGCAGCTCTCTGTTAGTGAGAGAATTTTCATGATCGGGTCAGTATTTTCAAAGATTACCCCCAACAAGCAAACAAACCAGCATAGTTTTAAACTTTACCTCTTTAAAATATTATCGCTATATACTACTATACTATACTACTTACTATACTTATTTATAATATTTGTTATTTAGAATAAGGGTGATTTAAAACAAACTTTTTGTACATTTATTTGAAACGTTAATAATGTCATTTTTAGATTACACTCTTACATAAAACCCCTGAGCAGTGACATGATAGCGAGGAGGTGGATGGCTGTGCTCATGCACTGCTCTCTGCAAGGCTCCACCAACGACCACAAGGTACGCCTTGCAGCCTTTGTTGCTCTGGCTTGAGCATTTCCAGCGATTGTTATAATTGGATGAGTACGTGAAGCCTTTGTACATGTAGAGCTGCTTGCCGCTAGCTAGCGTAATCAATTTTGCTGAAACAGGATATTCATCGAATATAATTAAGCAACAGCAAAAATGCTGAAAAAACTAAATATATATTTAAATATATATATATAGTCCAGCCAATAAATGCTCACAAAGGGATGTGGATGGAAAGTCAAAAGCAGAAAGTTTGACTTAGGAACTTTGTTTGGGCTAGTTAGTAAATAAACATACTAAAGTGAGTAAAACCCTACGAGGTGAGCCCGAGGGGGGAACGCACACAGAAGATTTTGTTTTTCGTTTTTTTGCGTACAGCTCCAAAACAGGGCGTCGTATGAAATTTTGTTTTACTTCTTATTGAAAGCTAATAAAATCCTCTACAACTTAGGCATTCAGACTTTTTATCTTTCTCCAATCTTTGCCTAATTAAGAGCTTCGAAAAATGATCTATTTTCAAAAATATGTTGAATGTGTTATGGAGGAGAGGTTCTTAATTCGACTGCATTTTTTTATGTTTGTTAGTTACCTCAGAGCTTTTGACTGGGTGAACCAATTTTGATGATTATTTTTTATCTGAAAGGTTTGCGTGTGGTCCCATTTTAATTTGGTCTAGTTGTCATCCATGCGAATCAGAATCAGAATAACATATTGCTAAAAACTGTGTTAGTACAGCAGAGGTGACATTGCAGATAGGTGAATGCTACAACAGTTTACCCATATCAGGTATGCAATAATAAAACATAAAAACCTATAAAAACTAATGTTTCGCATTAAAATATTATAAAAAAAACATTTTGCAATAACCATTTTTTTAAGTTTAGTTTAAATTTTGGCAAGTCCATTGATTTTATTTTAGATGGCAAATGGTTGAATATTTTAAATGCCTGAGCAGAAAGCGCTCTTATAATGCGTGTAATTATTTATTTGAGTTATATATGAATTATGTTTATATTTATTGCGTATTGGACGTGTACTTGTGTTAGATTTAGTCTGAAAAAAGTTGCTATTTTGTTTGATAAAAATAGAAAATTGTAAAACAATAATATTAGTAAGACTAAGAAAGCTTTTTTCTTTAAATAAATTTCTTGTTTCAGCTTAGTACATATTATGAATAATTCGTATACATCGCTTTTGTAAAATAAATGTTGACTGCACATTTGTGGAATTGCCCCTGAAAATGACACCGTAAACTGATAAAGGGTAAACCTGACCGAAATATGCTGCCTTTGATACATCAACGGAAGTGGTTTTTGCTAATATGGACAATGTGGAACTATAGCTGGAGATTTTTTTGTTTATTTTTTTAATTTGAGATTTCCAGTTTAAATGGCAATCTATGGTGACTCCAAGAAAATTTATGTTATCGACTATTTCTATTCTGGCGTTTTTATCTAGGAACAATGTTTATTTTTAAAGGTATTGTTTTGAATTTCTAAATTGAATCATTTTAGTTTTGATAGATTAACATTTAAATTAATTTGCTTAATCCATTTAACTGCTATTATTAAGGTGTTATTTATATCATTTTCTAAATTCATTTGAGTGTCAGGTATAAAGATAGTTGCGTCATCTGCGAACATAACACATCTATTGTTAGTAACATTTGGCAAGTCGTTCACATAAACCATAATCATGTGGCAAACCTAGTGTCATTTAACTGGCTTGGATTGTATTTCTTCAAAAGTTTTATTAGTGTTATCAAATATTTCATTAGCTGTGACTTACTCTCTATCTTTCAAGTAGCTCTCTAATAGCTGTAATGCCAATCCACGTATAACTAATCTGTCAAGATTATTTAATAGTACACAAGAAGGCTAGAAACTAAGGAGAGATAACTCCCTGGAAAGGGTTGGACTAAATCCGTATCCCACAGTGACGCATGCGCATTACGCTTCTTTGCCGCGATCCTCGCGAAGTGTCAAAATGATCCTCGCGAAGTGTCAAAATTGGTCAACACAACCTCGAAAAACAACAACTGTCGCACGTGACACCGTTCAAAACAAAACCATGTGACCATGAAATGACAAATAGCTACCGCTGCACATGCGCAATACAGCGTTTTGCCCGGCACAGAGTATACGACTTTCGGCCCTCGAAAGCTTACCCCCACTTCGGGAGTTATCTCTCCTTAGTCTCTAGCCTTCTTGATAGTACATTATATATGACAGAGTCAAATGCCTTTGACATGTCTAAAAATAAACCTACACAAGGAGTTTTCTTAAATAAAGATGCCCAAATTTCCTTCAGTATTTCTTAGATTGCAAGTGTAGTTGATTTATTTTTCTTAAAACCAAACTGATTTTTATTTATTATACTACGAGTATACTTATTGAAAAATGCTGTGAGTCTATTGTAGATTACTCGTTCAAATATTTTTGAGATTTGATAATAGAGCTATGGGCCTGTTACATTATGAACCTTTTTTGCACAAAGATTTGATTTTTGCTGTTTTTGATTCATTTGTAAAGGTATATCATTAAGTTTATTAAGTAAACAAGGGGCTCACTAATATATTCTATGGATTTTTTGACAACTTGGATTCCAATCCAAGTTGCGGTTGTAACATTTTTTATCCTCAAGGCTTTTTATTACTTTTTTCAATTCATTTGTATCAATGGGTGATAAATATAGGCTATGTAAAGGTGTAGGAGGTAAAGAAAAGGTATCTCCGGTTTGTGATTGTGCATTGATGGTAGCAAAATATTAGTTAAAATCTTCATCTATAGCACTCGCATCAGTGATATTGTTATTTTCAATGGTCATATTTTTAATAGTACTTTTGAATACGTTTTGTAAAGTCGTTTGGTTTTTTATTAAGCGCCATGTAGCTTTATTTTTGTTACTACTATTTTTAATGAATTTTATATTCGATTTCTGTTTTTGCTAGGCGTGTTACTGATTTCAATATTTTTTATAATATGATATTAATTCGTTTTTCTTGTTTTTTTTTATAATTTTTTGATACAAGTTCCTTTTTGCTTTGCATGCTCTCTTTATGCTAACTGTTTGCCAATTCGATTTTTTCTTTACGGAGATTCGAACCTTTTTTATGGGCATACAAAGGTCATAATATATTAATTTGAACAAGCCAACGAAATTATTATACGCCTGATTAACGTCGCGACATGAGAAAACATCAGAAAAACTCAACTGGGAGATATATTTTTGAAAGATATCTAAATACTATTACTATACCTACTATCTATTTCATTCCTTTTATATGCATACCAATATTTTTTTAAATTTCCCTGATTACAAGGTATATTGATGTATTGCGCAGAATGATCAGATAAGCCCAAACGTAAAACTTTTGAACTGTAACCTTTTATATTTGTTATAATATTGTCTATGCATGTTTCAGATTTTATTGTTATCCTAGTAGGCTCATCAATTGTTAATTTTAAGTTATATTTTAGCACAGTATTTTTAAAAAGTAAACAGTTTACATTATTTTCAAGTAAGTTATTAATAAAATCACCAGCTATGATTACTCTTTTAGTCATATATATATCTTGATCGTACAGTAATTCTATTTAATAGTAAGTGTAATGTTTTAGTTAGTGTAATGTTTTTATGAATATTTCAAAATTTGAGTCTGGTGTTCTGTAACAGCAAATCACAATATAATTTAATTCTGGCAACAGTAAACCACAGCAGTCGAAGTGTTCATCTGAGCTTAGTTGACAAAGACAGGGAAGTGGTGCAAAAGCCATACTGTTTTTAACATAAATACAAACACCTCCTCTAGACTCATTTCTACACTATGAGTCAGCAACTTCATAGTCGGGAATTTGTAAAAAATTAACATCATGTTTCTTCAAAAAGTCTCACTAATACACATGATAATTTTTTTTTCCATAGTTAACAAAATTTCTATTTGGCTAAGTGCAGACCTTATTCCCTGGATATTCTGGTGCAGTGTATTAAGGCCTGTTGGAACTGTTTGTTCAATTTATTGTTAGTATGGTGTAGAGGAGCGAAAGGAACGAAAGAAGTGATAAGATTCCAGTCTCTCCTTCACCGGACTATAAGGACTATACTTTTTTTATAAATAAATGTTTCTGTGCTTTTGCAATATCTGACATTAATTTATACAAGTTGTTTAAAATAACATAGACACCATTTATTGTAATATTACCTGAGAATTTCGAATACATAGTATATGAATATTCTAAATTTCTGTTTTAGTCCAGTATACAACAATATTTACGTATTTTATTGTTTCTGTATAATACGTTGTTGAACTGTTCAATTATTTTAGTAAAGAGGTTCGATTTAGAGCAATATTCAAATTTCGCAAAAAAATTTGAAATTGTGTTGTACAGCCAGAATGTGTTGCTTTAACATAATATATACAATATTTTTATAATTTTTAGAAACGGTAAAGTCAGTCTCTCCTAAAAAAAGAATGCAATAATCGTTAAGAGTGAAGTCAGCGAGTTTCTCTTGTAATCCACTTGACAGCTGCTCTGTCACCACCTGGCATGCGGTAGTGACAGCACGCGGCGCTCTGCACCATGAGGTTGTCTCTTAGTGCCGAACACTGCTTCTGGTTGTTCAAGCTGATTACTATGCTTACTCGTATATTGCCATTGTTTAATTCATCTGTATTTATTGTTTTGTACAATTTTATCATTTTCTCTTGCTCCTGTTTTTTTAAATTAATTCTGTATTTATTTTGTTAACATTTTTTATATCATTGTTGGCTATGTTAAGTTCTGTTTGTTAACTCATCAGTTCTGTCTTTAATACTTTTGAATGATCACTGGTAATAATAATAATAATAATAATAATAATATTCATTTATTTCAGACCTCTGTCCATATGTTATTAGTAACAATTTTAATCTTAAGAGGTAGTGTTAGTAAGATACAATTTAATAATTACAACAGCCTAGTGTGAAGCTGCACCCAACGGCACATTAGTGGGGTGTCCCACCTATCTGCAAACACATTTAGCATCCCGTTGGCAGCGCCACGGAGACGGAGTAGCATGGAGGCGCATCGCTTTCGCATGATAGCATAGAAATCATCCGTGTGCGCCTCCGCAAACATACCTGAGGCACTACATCGCCACGGCCGCCCCAACAAAACCCTAAATGCGTTATTATATTGGACTCGCAGATCGCCATATGCCCGCCGCGTATAGTTAGCCCACAGGCTGCAAGTGTAAAAAGTTTGACAGTATGCTTTAAAAAGCGTAATTTTGACTGGTTCTGTACACTTTGCAAACCTTCGAGCCAACATGTTGCAGCGAACAGCCAGCGATCTGCGTTCCCTCTCGATGTCATAATTATCTTTAAGATCATCGGTGACCCAGTGGCCCAGATATTTAAATTTATGTACCCTGCGCAGAGGCGTACCACAGAGTGAGACGTTCGGTATGTCAAGATAGGTCTTAGTACCCGACTTAAAAACCATAAGCTCACTCTTCTCTGCATTATACCTAAGCCCATGTGACATTGCGTATGATTCACATAACTCTAACAGCTTCCTAAGACCTCCAAGCGATGGGCTCAGCAGCACCATGTCATCGGCATAGCTGATGTTATTCATACAAACACCATCAACATGACATCCAACATTGGTGCCGCTGAGCTCACCGATCAGACGGTTCATATACAAATTAAATAGTCGGGGTGAGCTCAACCCCCCCTGCCTCACCCCGCACTCCAACCTATACACGTCTGAGGATGATCCCGCCCATCTCACGCTGTTCTCTCGATCACCATACCAATACCTCAAAATTGAAATAGTTTCTGGAGGTAACGTAGAATCCGTACGAAGCTTTTGCCAGAGTACATCATACGATACCAGGTCGAATGCCTTTGACAGGTCCAAAAAACAAGCAAAGACTGGTGTTTTTCTAGCTGTGTAGTACTGTACAGTCTGCTTGAGACACAGTATGGCACTCTCAGTCGACAACCCGGGCCTGAACCCAAACTGGGCATCATGAAGTTCGAGGTGCCTTGCTAACTGTTTGTCAAGCAAACTGTCCAGCACCTTCGCTATAATAGTGGCCAAAGATATGGGCCTGTAATTGGACATATCAGAGGCATCACCAGTTTTATTCTTTATAATAGGTACAACTACGGTCTGCATCAACGCCTGAGGTAGGTATTTATGACTAAAACACAGGTTATAAAATAAAGCGAGAACTCTTGATATGTGTGGTCCAGCATGCTTAAGGTGCTCAACACTAAGGCCATCGTGCCCCGGAGACTTACCTCTCACCATTTTTTTAATGACAGAAGCAACTTCCTTGGCTGTAAACCTGGTGGAGATCTCCTCAGGCCCGGATTCATTATCGAGACCCCGCCGCACGCCCGACAAGGGTGACTCGACTTTAAAATGTCGCTGAAATAGGTTGGCTATGTCTTTAGGCTCACTAAGTCCACCTACGCTCACAGGCAGACCCGACCTTACACAACTCTTATTTGTTCTCTTCCAAAATTTACCAAACTGCTTTTCAGAGTGACTTTGTGCTAACATATTCATTTTAATTTGTTGTTCGTTATTTATACAATATCTTAATTTAGCTTTAAAGAATTTCCTAGTCTCACACATTTTGTTATATATATCTCCGCATGTAGGTTTATTATATAACAGCCATAGCTGATAACACAATCGAGCCTCCCTGTGAGCTGTTCTAACATGTTTATTCCAACCTGTTATTTTTTTTTGTCTTCGTACAACATCACTTCCCACATACGTACACTGTGCACCCTCCCTGAGTATCGATGTTATTTTATTATACATATCATCCAGTAACAAACAGTGACCCGGATCATTACACATTTTAAAAGAACATTCCGTGCATTCAGTTGGAAAATCAAGCAGTTTTAATTTCGAATTACAGAATTCAAAATATTTATTTATTTGTGCAGTGTCCCTTTCTCCCCATCTTACCCTATCACAAGTAACTTTACATTTAAATAACTTTGGGCTAATTATAGTGCTATCACATTCAAATACAAGAGGATAATGATCCGATACATACACACCATATAAAACTGACGCCTTAACAAATACATTTCTCACTGCATTAGTTACTATGCAGTGATCTAGCCATCGCTGTGACCCGCTTGATTGACAAACAAATGTGTGTGTATCGCTAGGTAAAAGTTCATTGTCAATACAATACCATGACTGCTCGGCGCATGTACTCAGCAACTCTCTTGAGAATCGTTCACCGGGATGTGCGTTAAAGTCACCCAACATAACAACGGACTCCACCCTCACACTGTCTATTATCGCAGTAATTTCACTCAGACATTGACTAAATTCTATTAGGTTATCACTCTTATTATTATCATACGGCATATACACTGAGAATAGCAACCAAGTACGGCCATCTTGTACTATTTTAATAGCAACTAGGCGATCACTACAACACGACACCACCGACACTGACTGGAAAACTCCCTTCCTCCACAGCAAAGCTACTCCACCGTATGGTCTTCCCTTAATAACTCCCTTACTCGTGTCCATAGCTGACTTGCCAGTGTACGTAAAATTATCATCCAGGCTCCCAAGATATGGCAGTTCATGGGGCCATAGCCAAGTCTCTTGCAGGGCTATGACATCCGCTGTATTGCATAACCTCCGCACACACTCCGTAGATCTAATGATGGACTTACAATTAAAAGTAGATAAAATTACGTTCCTTTTGGCCGATCTATCCATTAAGGGTCAGAAGCATTATTCACAATCTGAGGGTTGCCTCTGTCTAGTGTTTTCCGAAAGAAAATAAAACGGCGAAATGTAATTCCTTCCGGCCACAGGTTGTCATTAAGGTATGTATGTAACTTATACCTAGACACAAATACTTTAAAAGCATTGTAAGACTTTTCTTTCTTCATAGTAATTTTCTCCAAGTGAACCATCTCTTGTGTTTTATTTTTTATGTAATCACTAATATCATGTTCAGTAGTTTGTTTGTTTACATTTGATATGAATAGTGGGACTTTCGACTCCGCCGCTTTAAAGTTTCCTGTGGGTGACGTTAATGCTTTTCCCAATTTCCCCGTAAAGCGACTTTGCTGTTTCCGATGCTTCACAATTGTCCATCCCTCTTCCTGTTCATCTTCTTTACATTTGTTATTATTCATGATAGTTTTATCTGGCACAGAGCATTTGTCCAGCAAAGTTGAGTTCACCGGTGCGAGCGAGACGGCCGAGCCGTGCGGACCGCTATTCGCCGGAGCGTGAAAGAGGGAACGATACGCCGGCATATTAGTCTCCGTGTGGTCAGGATCTGCGTAAACTGTCTCGCTCTGCACTGTGACGTCAACGTCAGCTGATAATTCCGTTACGTGCTGAAGACCTACCGGCCCGCTGTCCGAGATATACCCTCCTCTTTTTGTATTTATGTTGTTGGAGTTAAATACCGATATGGGGGTTTTCAAATCCACTTTCAGGTCCTCCAATAGATCTTTTGTAACGTAATTGCTTTTGATTTGCGTAATCTCTGTTCGTAAAATTAGCAAATCTTTCAAAATCTTGGTCACATCTACATGATCGAAGCAAATAGGTGGTAATTTGTGTAAATCATAGGCCACAAAAACTGGTATCTGTTCTGGATCAATTGTTTTAAACACGGAAATCATATCCTCAAGATCCTTGGACTTCTTTTGTTTACGCCTAGACACGCACTTTTGTCTCGTCTTCACGGATGTAAACAGCAATTTCTTCGCCTTGTCAATCTCCTCTTCGGTAAAAGCTGATTCACAAATTTGCATCAGGCTCTCGTTATCCATAACATCATGCTTATTGCGTATAAACGCTAACACTTCGGAAATAACAACATTGCAGTTCGTACACTTAAGTGTATTCACCGACATCGCGACACAACGACGACCGAACGGCTGCGCGTGCGCGCAACGACTGATGATGAGGCTGAGATATAAGTCATAAGTAAAACCATATAAGTCTTAAATTTGCATTAAGTCCATTTGAGGATGTTTTTTTTTGTTAATTTTTTTGATTATATAGTATCCTGAAATCCGAGATTGCAGCTGAGAAAAATTATTAAGCAATGTACGACAGAAAAAGAAAGAGTGTGGAAAACATTTTCGATAATCAACCATTATTTAGCTCATAGCTAGCCAAAAATCGGCGATAGAAAAAAAGTGACAGCCAAAGATGTAGAAAAAAATACGTACGTAAATATTTCGTACGACGCATCGTTTAAGAGATGCACGCAAAAGAACCAAAAA
This sequence comes from Udea olivalis, assembly GCA_947369235.1. Classification (NCBI taxonomy): domain Eukaryota; kingdom Metazoa; phylum Arthropoda; class Insecta; order Lepidoptera; family Crambidae; genus Udea; species Udea olivalis. The sequence goes on along the minus strand of OX376349.1, from coordinate 4,031,300 downwards.
CTCTACCTTCTTTGTGCCCTCCCCCCTCGGGCTCACCTCGGAGGGGTAAGGACTTTAAGTATGTTTGTCTCCGAACTAGTCCAAACAAAGTTCCTAAGCCAAACTTTCTGCTTTCGCTTTTCTTACAAAATTATTCGTTGCCTAGGCTAATATGCATTTTCGAACGGTCAGAGGTAACTCACAACCTTTGCCTGTTACAGCCGATGGTAATATTATAGAAGAGGTTTCACAAACAATTTTTTTGGGGTTTAAGTATAGATTGGTATTGTAACTGGAAGGGGCACATAGATAAACTGTGTACAATAGTAAATATATTTGTTTATGCACTAAGAAAAGTTAGTAAAGTGGTGTCCATAAAAGCGCTTGTTGCCCATAAATGATATATTCATTCTGTTTTACGGTATGGGATTGTCTTGTGAGGAAGCTTTCTAGATATTCACAAAATATTCATAATGCAAAAGAGATGTATACTTACACGAGCAATGTTTGGAATCAGAAGGATTGTTTCTTGTCGTCCATACGTTCAAAAACATAATACCTTTCAATACCATGTTAGTATATTTACGAAATATGTTTGTTTGTTTATAAATATAAGTTTTTTTTTTCAAATGAGATTTAATTAGACGGTAAGAAACCTTCGATCCACATATTTATATAAGCCGCAGCAACCCCCTGTGAAACTATCAATAGTTTCAAAAAATGCCTATAAAATTACTGCAAATTACCCGATAAGTTTAAGGATGAAAATATTAATTTACGTAAATTTAAAAGATTGACTAAGATATGGCTAATCGTTGGCTACGGTAATCATTTAAAATAAACGACATATTTTTAGCGCTTCAGATCATTGACAGCATTGAAACAATACAAAACAATTTCAAACTTAAAATGAATAATTGAAGATTAGGAAACAAAAAAAAAACAAATTACACAGTTCAGCCATAAGAAATAGCGGCAACAAAACTCATTTGCGAGAAAGGGAAATAATATTTTATCTGTTTTTAATATTTATGGTAAATCTTGAAGCACGGGGTGAGGCACAATCCTAGGAACCTTGGGCAAGCAGGACAACCATGCGGGACATAAACTATTTATTTCGTTTGGCTTTAGCATAGTCTACAGTCTACACCTTTTTCGCGAAGTACTTCCGCCACGCTTTGGTAAATTCGCTGGTAAATGTAAGCTGAATCTGTGTGCTGAAAGACACTTTTGTTTAAAGTAAACCTAAGAAAAACCTTAATTCAACAAGGTTCATGGGTATTATTTTTGATACAACCAGGGTGTCACACGCCACACAAAAAATAAATCATTGGTACCCCTACGAAAAGTAAGCAATAATTCACACAATATCTCGAAACTGACGCTAAAATTTCATTTTCTAAAACTGGTGTGGATACTTGTCACAGCTCGGGTGCACACCATACACAAAATATATAATGTAATAGCTTATAAAATGGCAATACATCCTGAAATTAGAAACACGAAGGATATATTGCAACGTGCACCGAAGAAGAATAATGGTGTGACGTGCACAGAAAAAGCCTTCGAAAAATGGCAGGTTGACTGACTGAAGTGGATATTTATGACATGACTACAAACGTTTTGGTAAAACGTTTTGGTGAAATTAAAACGCAGTTCTACGATTAAGTATTGTTGAGAAATATGTAATGCAGTGAATGCAAAATACAAAACAAATTCTCAAAGAAGAATTATGTGTTATTATATTGACGACACGATTGGCGTAGTGCGCTGTAGCACGGATTCTCGCCTTGAATTCCGTTGTGTCCCGGGTTCGATCCCCGGTCAGGTCAATTCAGGAAACGATCTTTTCTAAATTGGCTTGGGTCTCGGTGTGCTGGGAGACGCCCCTGGCTTTATTCCTTGTCTGGTACCTCGTAACACAGTGATATTTATCCCTACTTCGAGACCATGACAAGAGGTGTGTTGTCTGGCGCATATTTATTTATTTATTTTATTTATTTATTATACATTATGGATGAAAGGATCTTTAAGTTTTCAAACATTTATTTGAAACGTTAAAAATTACATTGTTCCTATGTTAAAGGTTGAATTACATTTGACTGCTTTTTAATGACTATGAGGGAACCATTTTGAAAAGAATGGAAATTTTATAGCATGTATATCCCTTGACAACATAAAAAAATACAAAACCATTTTAACCTTGAAACTAATACTTGAAGATTGGTTAACAATGAGAAAGAACGGCGGCAACAAATCATTTGTGAAAATAAAAAATAATCTAATTGTATTTTTGTTAATATTTGTGGTAAATTTTGAAGCACGGGGTGAGGCATAATCCTGGGAACCTTGGGCAAGCAGGACAACCATAAGGGACAGAAATTATTTTTTTCGTTTTGCTGTAGCAGAGTCTACACCTTTTTCGCGAAGTTCTTCCGCCACGCTTTGGTAAATTCGCTGGAAAATGTAAGCTGGATCTGTGGGCTAAAAGACACTTTTGTTCAAAGTAAACTTTAGAAAAATCCTAATTCAACAGGATTCATGTGTATTATTTTTGGTACCACTGGGGTGTCACACGCCACACAAAAAATAATTCATTGGTGCCCCCTACGGTGCCAGCCGCAAGGATCTCGTGCTAGATTCCGCCTTAAAGAAAAGCAAGCAATAATTCACGCAATATGTCGAAACTGACGCTAAAATTTAATTTTCTTAAACTTGTGTGGATACTTGTCACAGCTCGGGTCATCATACACAAAACACACACACTGTCGCCATACTCAAAATATATATTGTTATATCTTATAAAATGTAAGTACATCCGAAAATTAGAAACACGAAGGATATATTATTATTACAACGTGTACCGAAGAATAATAGTGTGAAGCAATCGAACAAGAGTAGTTCCTGACTGAATAAGATATTTATGACATGACTGCAAACATTTTGGTGGTGGCAACGCATTTCTACGATTTAGTATTGTTGAAAAATATGTAATGTGGTGAATTAAAAATACAAAACAAATTCTAAAACAATAATTGGACTGAATTATGTGTAATTAATTACATTATATTGATGAAAGGAAGCTTTAAGTTTTTATACATTTATTTGAAACGTTAATAATGACATTGTTCTTAAGTAAAGGTTGTTTTATATTTTAGACTGATTTCGTTGTTTTATAATGGATTGTTTTTAATAACTTTAAAAGAACCATTTTGAAATGAATGAGATATTTTTTATTAGGTAAGTATGTACTATATTTATAGACAACATAAAAAAACAACACCATTTTACTCTTAAACTCACCATTTCTTTTGAAGATTGGTTAATAATGAGAAAACCAAAATAAACGGCGGCAACAAGTCAGTGTGAATAAAAAATAATATAATTATATAATTGTTAATATTTGTGGTAAATCTTGAAGCACGGGCTAAGGCATAACCCTGGGAACCCTGGGCAATCAGGACAACCATAAAGGACGTTCTTTCTTTTTTTCGATTTTTGGTAGCATAATTTACATCTTCTTCGCATAGTTCTTCCGCTACGCTTCGGTAAATTCGCTGGTAAGTGTATGCTTGAGCTGTGTGCTGAGTAAAGACAAGTAAACATTACAAAAATCTATTCTAACAGGGTTCATAGGTATTATTTTTGATACCACTGGGGTGTCACTCACCACACACATACTCGTTTAATATCAATATATATATCAATGATGCCCCTACGGTGTCACCCGCAAGGGGTTTGTGACAGATTCCACTTTCAAGAAAAGCAAGCAATAATTAAAGCAATATCCCGAAACCAACGCTAAACTGCTATTTTCTAAAACGTGTGGGTACTTGGCACAGCTCTTGTGCCACACGCCATACACAAAATAAGTATTCATGACAGCACGTGTGCGGCTGACACAGAATCTTTCTGACTTATGAAATAGATAAAGAATGCCTTTTTCAGGAAATTAACTTTGGTGGACCGATAGGTTCAACAGCCAAAAAGTGTTTTTTGTATTATAGGTACGAGTTAACTTTCAAAACATCCTACTAGTTTAAAAGGTCGTTTTATTAATTATTTGTCAGTTTATTCTGTTTTCTGATTTCTTCTTGCCGCGAGCTAACGGGATTAGTGTTACTGAGAGGGTAAGTCAGATTATTGCTCACGAGGAACCAAATGATATATTTTGAAATGCAGATGACCTTGTAAAAAGCAACATGCTTCCTACTAAGTTAAGTTATTTACTAAGTTTGACTAGTTAAAACTTTTCTAGAATTTTAGTTCACTTTCAGATAAATCTCCTCCGGTAGTAGTACGGTTGTTCTTAAGCAACACAAAATTTTAATTATGTTTCGTGAATAGGGATGTTGACTCATTTTAGTAATCAATTTTGTTTCATAGATAGACCCGAAAATGAACACGAAAATAATCATTTCATGAATTAAAAATCGTTCTTAGAATTCCTGCCAAAACGCCCTAAACTGTCACGTGACTGTGATTATGTCAAATTAATCTTACTCATCTTACTATAATATTACAAATGCGAAACTTTGTGAGGAGGTATGTATGTTCGTTACTCTTTCACGCAAAAACTACAGAACGGATTTGTATGAAACTTTACAGTAATACAGCTTATACATCAGAATAACACATGGGCTACAGTTTATAAACATTTCATGTAATTTGGCCATAATATATAACGATAAAGCGGGCGAAGCCGCAGGCGGAAAGCTAGTATTAATTATCGGCGTCACAACTTAAGTGGTACCTAACCTACACTTAACAACACAACACACGATTATTTCTAAGCTTATAAATGTTAATAATTTAGATTGTGCAATAAAAATGTGTAATAGTTATATTAATAATTAATGTATAGAATTAGATAAAATTGCAACGTAAACGTGCAATTGCATTGTACAGGGCATCACATGTACCTACTGTAGTCCCTATAATGTCATCTTTTTCCATCTGACGTGCAATGAATGAATAAATAAAATACGTCACAGACCGATGAAAAATCTCGCGCTGTCAAAGTTAACCTGTTTTTAATTTGGTGTGACAGTTATGTCAGTCTACCTGTCAGATGTGTCTTTGCTAGTCAGTGACGACATCGCGCTTTTATGGGCATTCGCAGTCACGTCCGCCCCCGCCGGGTACCGGTAGAATAGGTCGACCCAAGAAGCGGTGTCTCGCCGTCGTTAAGGGCGACATGCGTGGCAACACTGCCAATAAACTCACCACTGAGGATGACCGCGCGAAGTGGGCCACGAAAATAAGAAAGGCGGACCCTGGGACCTCACACACCAGTGTGGGTTCACAACCGGGATAGACCGCACGGATGATGATGATGATGATGATGTCTTTTTATCTAGAGTATTGAGGTGATATTATTTTTGTACTATCAGAAAGAACACATTCTGCTACAGTTTTCAAAAAATCACTAGAGCTGTACACCAATTTTTTTTTTAATAGCACTTTTTAAATGTACGGTATAATTATGAAAAAAACAATTTTCCTGAATAAATGTCAATTTTGTTAACTTAAAACAAGCATACAGCCTTGTTATTTTTTTTTCAAGAAAAGAACACCACAAAAAAATATTTTGCCCAACAAGGTCGAGATATCTCAAAATTTTACTAAAAAAAATCAAATCTTGTAATTTGGTGAGAACCGATTTTTTTCCTAGCGGCTCCTGATAGATTCCTAGAATAGAATAGAATAGAATATTGTTTATTTGCGTGAAAAGTGGTATAACAGATGGTACAAATAAAAATGAGCTCACATTTCACCAGAACCTGGCATGCAAACAGATACAAGTTAACTATGAAAAAGAAAAAAAAAATTAATAAGTATTTACGAAACAAAAACAATTGGGTCACTATAGCATACGTCTAAATGAATCAAAATATTCTTTGACTGAATAAAAACACTTTTCGATCAGCCACATTCTCAGCTTTCTCTTGAACATGTCAACTGGCAATGATTTCATGTCATCATCTAATCTATCCTAGATTCTAAAAAAAAAAATATCTACCAGGCTTGGCTCACCCTGTATAATATGTACACTTAAAATGTTATTTTAGGTTTTTAAATACCGTCTGTGATGTCTAAAACATAGCTTTACATGAATTGGTAACATGTGTCAACATCCCTATTGCAGTTCAAAAGAAATATGTTTGGATGATGTTTCAAAAAAATCCTATAAAGTTGTTTTATATTATCTGAAATCGCCATTTTAGGTTACAATTTTAAATAAAATCCATCAGCAGTGACATGATAGCGAGGAGGTGGGTGACTGTGCTCGTACACTGCTTTCTCCAAGGCTCCACCAACGACCACAAGGTACGCCTTGCAGCCTTTCGTAGTCTGGCTTGAGCATTTCCAGCGGTTTTTATAATAGCATGAGAACGTGAAGCCTTTGTACATGTAGAGCTGCTTGCCGCTAGCTAGCGTAATCAATTTTGCTGAAACAGGATATTCAATTATTATAATTAAGGAACCATTCAAAATTGTTTGATTAACCTTTTGTAGTGCTTTATTTTTTTAATTAAAAATACATTAAAATTTAGGGGAATTTGTATCAAAAATAATTTCTACGACTTATTATTACTGAAAAATATGCGATGCAGTAAATACTAAATATAAAATTAAACAAGTTCTCAAACAATCATTTTACTGAATTATGGGTGAAGAATTATATGTACGAGTAATAACGAGAGATCAATGAAAAGTAGCTTTAAAAGTTTAAATAAATAAATATCTGGGACAATTTACACCAAGATCATCTGACCCCAAACTAAGCAAAGCTCGTACTACGGGCATCAGAGACTGATTAACATACTTATATATTTCTAAATACATACTTAATGACTTAGACAATAACACCCAGACACACAATAAACACAAATGTTCGTCACATAAATGTTTGTCACATAAATTTTTGTCATGGGTGGGGATCGAACCCATGCCCTCCGGCGCTGAAGGCAGGATCACTGCCATTGCGCCAACAGGCCAGTTAAGTTTGTTTACAAGGTATGTAGGGACTATTGCATGTACCTGATAAAGAGTTAAATTAATTATCTTTCACTTAAAGTTAAGTAGTCAGAATAAGTAAAGGTTTTATAATAAAGTTTTATTTAAAATATACCGCGGCAACAAATCATTTGTGTGAATAAAAAAAATCTAATTGTGTTTTCGTTAATATTTGTGGTAAATCTGGAAGCACGGGGTGAGGCATAATCCTGGGAACCTTGGGCAAGCAGGACAACCATGCGGGACAGAAACCCTTTTTTTCGTTTTGCTGTAGCATAGTCTACACCTTTTTCGCGAAGTTCTTCCGGCACGCTTTGGTAAATTCGCCGGAAAATGTAAGCTGGATCTGTGGGCTAAAAGACACTTTCGTTTAAAGTAAACATTAGAAATTTTTGGTACCACTGGGGAGTCACGCGCTACACAAAAAAATAATAATTGGGGCCCCTACGATGCCAACCGCAAGGATCTCGTGCCAAACTCCGCCATAAAGAAAAGCAAGCAATAATTCACATAATATCTCGAAACTGACGCTAAAATGTCATTAATTAAAACTGGTGTGGATACTTGTCACATATCGGATGCCACACGACACGCCATATACAGTATATATATTGTTATAGCTTATAAAATGAAAATACAGCTTAAAAAAGAAACACAAAGGATAAATTGCATTGACGTGCACAGAAAAGCTGTCGAAAAATAGCAGGTTGACTGACTGAAGTGGATATTTATGACATGACTACAAACGTTTTGGTGATATTTAAACGCATTTCTATTTTGTATTGATGTCAACATCCCTTTTGCAGTTCAAAGGAAATATGTTTGGATGATGTTCCAAAAAAATCCTGTAATATTATTCGAAGTTGTTTTATATTATCTTAAATGGCCATTTTAGGTTACAATTTTAAATAAAACCCCTCAGCAGTGACATGAAAGTGAGGAGGTGGATGACTGTGCTCTTTCAGTGCTCTCTGCAAGGCTCCAGCAACGACCACGAGGTACGCCTTGCAGCCTTTGTTGCTCTGGCTTGAGCATTTCCAGCGATTGTTATAATTGGATGAGTACGTGAAGCCTTTGTACATGTAGAGCTGCTTGCCGCTAGCTAGCGTAATCAATTTTGCTGAAACAGGATATTCAATTAATATAATTAAGAAACAATTCAAAATTGTTTGATGAACGTTTTGTAATGCTTTATTTTTGTAAATAAAAATACATTAAAATTTAGGGGAATTCGTAACAAAAGTAATTTCTACGACTTAGTATTATTGAAGAATATGTGATGCAATAAATGCAAAATATAAAACTAAACAAGTTCTCAAACAATAATTTGACTGAATTAAGGGTTAAGAATTATATGTAATAATCAATGAAAAGATCAATGAAAATTAGTTTTAAATAAATAAATATCTGGGACAATTTACACCAAGATCATCTGACCCCAAGCCCCAAACTAAGCAAAGCTCGTACTATGGGCGTCAGAGACTGATAAACATACTTTATATATTTCTAAATACATACTTAAATAGACACAAACACCTAGACACACAACAAACACAAATGTTCGACACATATATCGGATCGCTGCCATTGCGCTAACAGGCCAGTCAAGTTTGTTTACAAAGTAGGTAGGGACTATTGTATGTACTTGATAAAGGGTTAAATTGATTGTCTTTCACTTATAGTTAAGTAGTTAGAATAAGTTAAAAGTTTTATAATAAAGTGCTGAAGTAGTGGTCTTTTATTTAGGTCCTAAGTTTAGGTTATAAGAACGATGAAATAGGATAACATCATCATCATCGGGATATCTTCGCCCATGGCCGGCTTCGGGCACTGAGCCATTGCTCATGGCCCGGGCGTTTTCTCGTGGGGGGTCGCGCCCCCACGGTAATCTGTTTTAATTATATTAATAATTACATTTACGGTTATCTTTGTTGAAGCTCCCTCCATACACAGGGCGCCGCCCTCAGCGCGGTCAAGCCCTCCGGGTGAGACACTGTTGAGTGAGGCCCAGTAAACCACCAGCGCGCAGGCGGCGGCTTACGCGGTAATCGGTAAACAAGGGAGCTAGGCGTCATGGCAGGGTTTGTATGTAGGTCTCAGGCGAAGGTCGAGACCACGGTTGCCCCGTGGTCGCCCTATAAACCTGAGACTAGGCGGAAACGAGGCTTCGGGGCGAGTGACGGTGCGAGTGCGCGCTGTGGCGCCGCAGGCGCTGTGGCGCCGCAGGCGCTGTGGCGCCGCAGGCGCTGTGGGCGACTGCACAAGCGATCGCGGGAGCAGGCGCTCGTAGTCGTCGGATGGTCGGGCGTGAAGCGGGGCGAAGGCGTTTAAGTAGCGGTGCGGCCCGTGGTCGGCGCGGTCGAACATACGACGCGCCAACCGGACCACAAACGCCTCGATGGAAGGCACGCTGACGTCTCGGGCAATGACGTCATTTCTGACGTAACGCCCGGCCCCTGCCAGCGTGCGCAGGCTCTTATTTCGTATGACCTGCAGGCGCTTCCTCTGCGATTGCGAGCAGAGGGCGTACCATGCAGGTGCGGCGTAGGTGAGTCGCGAGCGAATATACATCTTATAGATGCAGACTTTCGCACGCAACGGAAGTCTTAAGGTAAGTACAGGCCTCAGCATGGCCTGCGCCAGCTTGGCCTGGTTGACGGCGCGGTCGACCAGGGGCACCATTTGCAGCCTGCGGTCGATGACGCAGCCCAGGTATGTGACACTGGATGGCCTCGTCTCGTTATGTGAGGCAAGGCGACGGTTTCTTCTTTTGCCCGGTCAGCAGGGCGTTCGTTTTGGCGACATTTATTGCCATGCGCCACTTGTCGAGCCAGGCGGGCAGTAAATGTAGCAGCCGCTGCATACGTGCAGTGGCCACCTCGGGCTTCCTCGACGTGAAGAAGGCGCTGTCGCCCGCGAAGAGCGCAAGCGTAACGTCTTGCTCCCACTCCTTGAGCTGGCCTTCAAGAGTGGGGATGTCGTCGGTGTACAGCGCGTACAACACCGGCGACAGGACGCTACCTTGCGGGACGCTCGCGCGTACCGGGTGCAGTAGAGAGGCCTCGTCCTCGACCAGAACGAAGAAGCTACGACCGTGAAGGAACACTGCTATCGTGGCGATGAGTGCTGACGGCATCTCCGTAGCCATGAGTTTGTAGGGTACGGCGGGGTGCTACACCCGGTCGAAGGCCTTCTCGGTATCGAGGAAGGCCCCTACGGTGTAGTAGCCCCGGTTCTTGGCTTCGGTTAGCAGATGGAGGATGCGCGTCAGCTGGAGCGTTGTGTGTGGAGCGAGTGGTCGCTGCGGAAACCGAACTGTTCGTCTCTCGGTGTGAGGTTTCAGTCTCCACAGCAGCAGGCGCTCGAACAGTTTTGCCAGGTGCGACAGCAGCGTTGAAATAGGATAACTTTTCTTAAAAAAAGGGGGGGTTCTCAGAGCAATACCCGCAGGAGAGCTGCTTGAATGCAGGTGTTGCGCTCATCAAACACATATTTGATGCGTGGGAAGGCAAGCAAGATGCAATAGGAGTATTTGTGATTTGTCAAAAGCATTTGACTGCGTAGATCATGAAATCCTACTGATTAAGCTGAGACATTACGGTGTTTCATATTTCACTTAGTCTTATAGAATCTTACCTCACTGATAGAATACACATAAGGCAGGTCATTTATATTTTTGATCTATATAAATGACCTGCCTTATTTCGTCAAAGACCTATGTGGGATTGTATTATTTGCTGATGAGACTTCTTTGATTTTTAACGTAGATAGAAGTAACAAAGCACTTGACGACGTAAATAATACTCTCTCTAAGGTACTGCATTGGTTCACGAGTAACAATTTACTGCTTAATGCTAAGAAGACTAAATGTATCAAATTTTCTATGCCCAATGTAAGACAGGTCGATACCATTATAAACATGAATAACGAACCATTAGAGATTGCGAATTCCACAGTATTTTCAGGAATTACTCTCGATTCCAAGTTACAGTGGGGTCCGCATATTTTTGCTCTGGCAGGAAGACTTAGTTCGGCAGCTTATGCTGTTAGAAAAATAAGGCTCCTGACTGATATCGCAACAGCAAGATTAGTGTACTTCAGTTATTTTCACAGTGTTATGTCGTATGGTCTACAGTTGTGGAGCTCGGCAGCGGATCTCAACACCATCTTTGTTCTTCAAAAAAGAGCCATCCGCTTCATTTACAACCTTAGACCACGCGACTCGCTTCATGAAGTATTCAAAGAGAGAGATATTTTAACGGTGTACTCTCAATTTATTTATGATAATGTAGTATACGTCCGTAAAAACTTGCATCTCTTCAAGAAAAACAGTGATGTTCATGAACTCAATACTAGAAATAAAAACAAGCTCGTAACTCCCAGTCTAAGACTGCATAAGGTAGGAAAATCATTTGTTGGTCAATGTGTTAAATGTTTTAATAAGATTCCGCAAACTCTTGTTGAACTGCCGCTTCACCAGTTTAAGTCACAAATTAAAGCTAAGTTAATAAAGCGATGATTTCTTAAATGATAAGAATTTGTGGTCATCTTAGGTATAATCTGCTTCTCTGAACATTTTTTTTATGACTTTACTCTGACAATTCAACTTTTGTGTATAAAAACAAGATTGAAAAGAGTAACCATCGAGTTTCTTGCCGGAGTCTTCTCGATCGGAAACAACCTCCGAACCGGTGGTAGAGTCACATTATGTTTAATTATGATATTTACTATCATAGTATTATTTTATGTAAGTTTATTTTAGTATATTTTTGGTATAATTTTTTTGGAACTATATGACTTGTCATAAGTACTTTTTATAAGTCTAAACAAAGATATTTTTCACTTTTACTTTACTTTACTTTAGAATGGGGTAGGGTAACGGAGTAGTCAGTAGGTAGATTGATTTTTGGTCATTTCCGGTGTTTCCGGATGCAATTGAATATTGTTCACATTGGTTAATTATTAATTCTGAAAGGAAGGCTTTGAAAGTATTTGGACGATTTTTATATTTCGCTTGAATAAAAAATAGACTCGAAGCCCGAACAAAGGTTACTTAACATTGTTCCTATGTTAGAGTTGGTCTCCTAAAACATTTCAAACTTAAAACTAATACTAGAAGATTGGTTTACAATTTGAAAGCAAAAATAAACAGCGGCAACAAATAATTTGTGTGAATAAAAAAAAATCTGATTGTATTTTTGTTAATATTGGTGGTAAATCTCGAGGCACGGGGTGAGGCATAATCCTGGGAACCCTGGGCAATCAGGACAACCATACAGGACATTCTTACTTTTTTTTGTTTTGTTGTAGCATAATTTACACCTTCGCATAGTTATTCCGCTGCGCTTTGATATTTTCGCTGGTAAAGTTATTCCGCTGCGCTTTGATATTTTCGCTGGTAAATGTATGCTTGATCGAGTGCCAAATGAAGACACTTTTATTTAAAGTAAACATTAGAAAAATCTATTTTAACAGCCAAAAAAATTTTTTTTTTCTTGCATCGTGGGTACGTATTAGCTTCTAAAACGTCCTATTAGTTTAATGACGTTTTACTAATTATTTCTCAGTTTATTTTGTTTTCTGATTTCTTCTTGCCGCGTGCCAGCGGGATTGGTATGTCAGATTATTTATTACTCACGAGATACCATATTTTATGATAGATTATGAATTTACTAACTTTACTAGAATTTTAGTTCACTTTTAGATAGTAAATGTCCTCGTAGTGACAAAGTAGAACGGTTGTTCTTAACCAACACAAAATGTTAATTATGTTTAGTGAATTGCAGTTCAAAGCAAAAAATGTTTGAATGTTTCGAAAAAATCCTGTAATAATTATTCGAAGTTGTTTTATATGATCTAAAATAGCCATGTTAGGGCGCGTACACATAGAACGTCTGTTTTACAGGATCCTTTTCAACTGATCCGTCGCTACTGATGGGAATATTCACACAGCACTTATAGGACCGATTTAACGGATCCGTCGCTACTAGAGCTAACATTCACACAGCATTTACAGGACCGATTTTAACAGATCCGACGTTACTGCAATGGACTTTCGTTCTTCAGTGTATCGCCTACTTTCTACGAGGATGTACGTTGTCGCGTTGTATTGGTACTATCGTCGTCTGCGTCGGAGGAAGCCTCGGCGTTATTGGATACATCCATTATTAAGGCAAAGATTTTGTCGAGGTGCTCTTGTGGGTCAGCTGCAAAAAGACGAATCTAAATTCTTTACTTATTTCCGAATGACGACGTCTTCTATTGATGACCTTCTTAAACGAAAAAAAAAGAAAGACACAAACTGGAGGAAAAGCTTGAACATTCTACTGATGGTGTAGAGTCAGGATGATGTGGCCTTCTGAAATGCCCTTGGGTATGGTAGTGAGGAGTGCTAGAACTTTGTGAATATGGAGACCACTCGGAGTTTGACTGACCATATCTCCTGCTTTTAATATTTTGTAAAAGGTTTATCACTCTAGACTGAAATTCTAAACTTTGGTCGTCATTAAGTGAAGCGAGTTGCGGCAAAATACCTTTAGAGAACGATAGTTTGGGATCCTAAAGTTCATTTATACTTTTTTTAACTTATCATTCATGTATTCGATCATTTTGGCGTCTACTTCATTCACCTATGTTTTGATTGCCTTACGTATTGAACACCATAATTCTCCGACAGGTGAGTGTTTAAACCATTACTTTACGTAGGGCGCATAGTGTTGTGTACCCCAAACGAATGTAGAACAAGCCACTCCGTAGTAACTAAATATTTCCATGTAACTTTCATCCAGAGCCACACAGTACCTATTTACCCGTATATTTGAATTTTATAATTTGTTGTAACTGACCAAGCCAGCCCGAACCCTGGACTTACCCTTGGAGAGCTAAGTCCGTAGTTAAAAGTAAAGTGTATTTATAAAGCCTTGGGGCATCTTGTTGTAGAAGCCGTGTGGACGGAATTGATTTCCGTACCAGTGGTATGCATACCAATTCAGGCCACATGGTTTCGCGTTAAAAGTAAATAAATTATTAAAATTTTGAATAAAATTTAGATAAGCCAGAGATTAGGATTTTTTATCAGAAAATTAATTTCCTGTTCTACTGTAACATTTGTTTCTTTTAAAATAAACCTTACATAATTTTAGTTACTCCCCCTTAGGGATAGCTCACTCACCTAGCTTGCATGCATACATATCTTTAATATCTTTACAAATCTTTAATTATTTTCCATTCTAGCAAAATCATTACATAACATCCTCCTCAAGATAGGTAAAATTCAAAACATTACAATACAAGGTATTTTTTTGGTCCTGATATAAGTATGCCCACCTTATTAGTGAGGTGAAAAAGCAACAAGATTTGATCTACGACTTTGCTAACAACGCTCATAAAATTTCGACTTCTCATACAAAATTTGTTGGTCACTAACGTTACTTTGTTTGGAAAGTCAATCATCATCATCATCATCTGTGCGGTCTATCCCGGTTGTGAACCCACACTGGTGTGTGGGGTCCCAGGGTCCGCCTTTCTTATTTTCTTGGCCCACTTCGCGCGTTCTTGTGCATCCTCAGTGGTGAGTCTGTTGGCACGCATGTCACCCTTAACGACGTCGAGCCACCGCTTCTTGGGTCGACCTCTTCTACCGGTACCCGGCGACATTTGTTGCCCACGTAGTTTGCCGATCTCCGTGAGACATGACCATACCAACGAAGGCGGCACTCCTGCAGCTTGTCTGCGATGTCACGAACACGAAGGCTGCCGCGGATGTGGGTGTTACGCACGCGATCTTTGCGTGAGACTCCACACATCCACCGCAGCATCTTCATTTCCGTGACGCGCAGCTCCTGCTTGTGTCGCTCTAGTAACGGCCATGTTTCACTGCCATATAAAAGGACAGGCCTAATGATGGTTTTATAGACCTGCCCTTTCAGCTTGATCGGCATTTTGGGGTCACAAATGACACCAGCCACCTCACGCCATTTAGCCCAAGCCGCGGAAATTCGTGCTCTGACGTCGCGGTCGATGTCCCCGGACGCGCTTAAAACAGATCCCAGGTATTTAACACGGTCCGTGCGCTCGATTACGTCAACGCCTATGCGGACGGACTGTGGTGTTGCAGGCCATGTACTCCGTCTTCGCCACATTAAGTTTCAGACCGCCGTTTTCAAGTGAATTTTTCCACTTATTCACTCGTTGTACCAGCCGTCCCCTGTCCGAATCTGCTAGCGCTATATCATCAGCATACATAAGCAACCAGGGTGGTTGCTCATGGTGGTCTAGGATGCTGTTTGACAGAACGTCTAATATTACGCTGAACAGAAACGGGCTAAGCACGGAGCCTTGGTGTACTCCAACGGTAATAAGGAAAGGAAGCGTGTCACCAACCGCAGTCCTAACTATGGAACTGGAATCGTGGTACATGTCCCGGATAGTGTCAATAAAGACTTCGGGAACGGCCCTGGACCGCAGCGCCCAGCCGATCATCTCACGAGGGACACAGTCGAAGGCCTTCTGCATGTCTAAGAAAAGTAGATGCAGAGGTGTATTCTTCAGTCTGTATCCCTCCATGAGCGTTCTCAAGGCAAATATGGGGTCCATGGTCCCGCAACCTGGTCGAAACCCAGACTGACACCCCGAGATTGTACACTCCTGTCGGATCCGAGAGTCTACAATGCGCTCGAGGAGCTTCATGGTGTGGGACATAACCTTTATGCCGCGATAATTGCTGCACTCCTGCACCGAGCCCTTGCCTTTGAAGACTGGCGTGATAATGCTCAGTCTCCATTGGTCAGGTATCTTCCCGGTGAGGAGAATGCGGTTAAAAAGGTGGGTAAGTATGCCCACACCACGAGAACCCATCGATTTCCACGCTTCGATAGGGACTCCATCGGGTCCGACAGCTTTCCGGTTCTTCATGCGGCGAAGAGCCGACTGGACTTCATCAGGCGTTACCGGGGGCACTAGTCCCTGATTTGGAGGGAGTTCAGGTGGCTGCACCTCTTTGTGCTGCTTATTGAGCAGCTCGTGGAAGTAAGAGCGCCATCTCTCCTTCACCGCGCGGTCCTCGCATAGCAGGTTACCAAGAGTGTCATTTACACAGCGGCACATGGAAATATCCTGGGCCGCTTTGACTCTCGAACGTGCCAACTTGTAAACGAGCTTCTGCCCCTCAGACGACTCCAACTTATCGTACAAAGGACGTAAGTGGTCACGTCTGGCCCTGGCTACAGCTCGTTTAGAGGCACGTTTGGCATCTCTGTACGCGGCGCGATCTTCAGGAGATTTGGACGCTTGCCACGCTTTGAAGAGGGCTTTCTTTACCCTAATCTCCTTCTGGACTGCTTCGTTCCACCACCAGGTCTCCTTGTCAAGCCCACGTCCACCCCGTGACACACCCAACGCCACCCTCGCCGCCCCGGTGATAGCTGCCTGACACCTATCCCAGAGCTGTTGCCCGGACTCACTATCCGCTGCGATGCACAGGTCACTGACAGCGGCAGCAAAGTCGTGGGATCTGGCTCCTTCAAGCAGCCACCACCTGGTTCGGGGCGGGCAGCGCTCCCGGCATTTGCCTCGAGGCTTCACTCGCAGGTCCATCACAAGTAGACCGTGTTGGGCAGTAAGACTCTCTCCGAGTATGACCTTACAGTTAGCTACCTTGCCGATCTGGGCTCTCCTGGTGAGAAAGTAGTCGATCTGGGTTGCGCTCCTACCGCTCTTGTAGGTGATCAGATGCTCGGGACTCTTTTTGAAGAACGTGTTCACGACGGCCAAGTCGGCAGCCATACACGTCCGGAGAATCTCTTCGCCTTCAGCGTTACGACTGCAAAACCAAAACCACCGTGAACACGCCCGTATTCCTCATACTGTTCACCCACATGACCGTTCAGATCGCCACCCAGAACGACGCCTTGGGACAATGGAATAGTGCATAGGAGCTGGTCGATTTGCTCCCAAAACAGTGCCTTATCCGAATCGCTACAACCGACCTGCGGTGCGTAGGCACTTATCAAATTGGTCGTGACCCCTTCGATAAGCACCCTCACGACCACAAGGCGGTCGCTAACGCGATTTACTTCCAAGACACTATTCTGGAATTCCTCGGACAACGCCACCCCCACTCCATTGGCCCCACCAGGAGAACCCGCGTAGATCAGCTTGTAGCCGTGTCCGATGTTCCGGGACCTGTTGCCTCTCCAGCGAGTCTCCTGCAGGAACGCCACGGCCACCCTCCGCCTGGCGAGCACATCAGCCAGCTCGCGAGCGCGTCCCGTCAGCGTGCCAACGTTCCACGATGCGAAGCGGACCTTCCTCTGGACTAGTGTCTTTAACCGGGCCCGCCCATGGCCCGGTAGCCCTAACCCACTTAACACAGGAGTAGGGCGATCCCCCTGCGCGTCGTTTTCCGGCGACGCCCTATCCATGTCGGGTACTCTGTGCTGACTTTCCATGTTGGTTTGGCTTGTTGGCTTTACGGGAGCGACTGCCATCTGACCTCCCAACCCATGAAGGGGAGCCGTCGCCAGAGCCTCCTTCGTTAATCAGCAGGGCGCACCAGCTTGCAGGCGGGGTTGGCTTGGGGCCCGAAGATGTTGGAGGACCCCCTTACACCCCCGTTTGGGAAGTCAATATACATATGTAATAGTATATACTAATTGATTACTTTTTTTTAGGTATGCTGCATCTGGGTGTACATTTCAAGAACTGTAATACGTCTTTCGTGTCGGTGTGTCAACTATAAGAAACATTATTAAGGAAGTTACACGATGCATATATATGGAAAAACTTGAGTGACGAGTTTATGCGACTTCCTACAACAGTGAGTGAATGGGGCATATAGCAAATGGATTCGACACAAATTACATGACATTTTGTTTAGGAGCAGTGGACGGTAAACACATCAGACTTCGAAAACTAGCAAAAAGTGGCTCAATGTATCTAAATTACATAGACTTTATTCCATCATATTATTAGCGATCGTAGACTCTGACTATCGTTTTCTATATGTTAGTGTTGGGTCGTATGGAAAAGAATGTGATTCATCAATATTCAAGGAGTTGACATTTTGGAAAATGATGCTAGAAGGCAGTTTACAAATACCAGAACCTTGCCCATTAGCAACAGACTCAGAAACGAAAGTTCCCTACGTCATAATCGGCGATGAAGGTTTCGGTTTAAACGAAAATTTTATGAGGCCATTTAGCAGGACGCATTTGGACGTAAATAAGCGAATATATAACTATCGTTTGACCAGAGCTAAACGATACGTTGAATTGTGCGGGGTGCGGTGTGCTGCACACGTGCCGCACCCCGCGCACCCCCGTGCCAAGCCTCGCGCGGTTTCGATCCGATGAAACGGATCAGTATTTCCGATGAAACGGATCAGTATTTCCGTTGTTACTGGATCCGGAATACTGTCATGTGTGTGAACTGGCTCATACAACTACATACGCTAATAACATAAACGTTTAAACGGACCTGTAAAACGGACGTTCTATGTGTACGCGCCCTTAGGTTACAACTTTATATAAAACCCCTCAGAAGTGACATGATAGTGAGGAGGTGGGTGACTGTGCTCATGCACTGCTCTCTCCAAGGCTCCACCAAAGACCACGAGGTACGCCTTGCAGCCTTTGGCGTACTGGCTAGAGCATTTCCAGCGGTTGTAATAATTGGATGAGTATGTGAAGCCTTTGTACATGTAGAGCTGCTTGCCGCTTGATAGTGTTATTAGTTTTACTGAAACAGTATAATCAATGAATATAAGTAAAGAACCATTTAAATTATCTGATGAACGTTTTGTAGTGTTTTATTTTTTGATAAATTAGTTATAAAGTGAAAATAAATTACATTGTCAGAAATGTGAAAGCTATAATTATTGAAGCGTGCACCGAAAAAAACTAGTGTAGTACAGAAAAAGAACGTACTACAGCTCCGGAAGAAGAGCAGGTCGTTACTGACGTAGATATTTATGACATGGCTGCAAATATTTGGGAAAATTCATATCAAATCGCATTTCTACGATTTAGTATGTTAAAAATATGCAATGCAGTAAATGCAAAATACCAAAGAAGTTCTCAAACAATAACTTGACAAAATTGTTGTTAAGGAATTATGTAATTATAAGAGACTAGCTTTCCGCCCGCTGTTTCGCCCGCGTGAACTTAATTTTTATGACTTAAGGGATTTTTACCGACTTACGATACTTGTTATTCACAAAATCTCGCCTTAATTATCACTAGTCCTAAAAAGAATCCTTAAGCAAAATTTGAGACAGTGGGGGCTGGCCCCGCACGAAAAGATTTTCGATCTTAGTGCTTATTTACCGGATTATTTTATAAGTGTTGATTGATCTGGCTGTAAGCTAATTGACATTTTAAACTTTCTTGTTGCATTTTAACTAATTCTAATAAAAACGGGTTTTTGCAACGGAACAAACTTACGGTAAATTGTTTTACGTATTCTTGTCGACGTTTCGGCGACAATTGCATCGCCGTGGTCACGAGCGGACTTCGCTCAGTCCGCTGTGGTGACATGCATTTGTCGCTGAAACGTCTAGAAGAATAGATCAAACAATTCACCGTAATTTTGTTTCGTTGCAAAAACCCCTTTTTATTAGAATTGAAAACTAATTATTTCGAAACAAATATATGCCTATAGAAATCAGGGATAATGAAGCTTTTTACCAGTGAGATTACCTGTCCCAAACATAAAAACTCACAATCTCACAAACGCTCACCTCTTTATAATATTTAGTATATTTAGTATAGATGAATGAAATAAAGTTTTAAGTTTTGATACCTTTATTTGGAACGTTATAACGACATTGTTTCTATCTGCAAGGTTGTCGTATATTTTAGAGTTTTAGACTGATTTCGTTGTTATGTTAGGAGGTGCTTTAATAACTATGAAGGAACCATTTTGCATAGAATGAGATATTCTTTTTGCATGTCTATTAAAAAAACTAAAATTAAAACATAAAACTAATTAACATTTGAAATTTTCTTGTTGAATTTTAACTAATTCTACTGAAACAGTTTTTTTTATTAGAATTAAAATTAATTTTCGAAGATTGGTTCACAGAAAGACAACAAAAATCAGACAGTTCTGCCAAAAAAAAGGCGGCAAAAATTCGTGAGAATAGGAAATAACCTTTTTTTTCTCAATATTTGTGGTGAACCTTGAAGCACGGGGTAAGGCATAATCCTGGGAACCCTGGGCAATCCGGACAACCATGCAGGACAGAAATTCTTTTTTTCGTTTTGCAGTAGCATATTCTACACCTTTTTCGCATAGTTCTTCCGCCACGCTTTGGTAAAGCCGCTGGTAAATGTATTCTTGATCTGTGTGCTAAATAAAGACACTTTTGTTTAAATTTAACTTTAGAAAAATCTTATTTAAACAGGGTTCATTGGTATTCTTTTTGAAACCACACACAAAAAAAATATCATTGGTCTCTACGGTGCCACCCGCAAGGTGCCTTAATCAAAATCAAATCAAGGTGCCTTAATCAAAAGCAAATATTCACGCAATATCCCGAAACTGACGCTGGAATGCCACTTTCTAACACTTGTGTTGATACTTGGCACAGCTTGGGTGCCAAACGCCATACACAAATATAATGTCGTGGATTGCTCAACAGAACGTCAAGTCACAGATTAATTAATAGTTATTTATTTATTTATACAAAAGAATCCGTGCCGGCTAACAGATACATTCCGTCAGCAGGTTAAAAACATAACAATACAATCAAATTATAATAGAAATACAAATTATAACAAAAATACAATGTCAAAAATATAGAAATATCCAGTTATAAATCCAATTAATTAATTAACAAATAATAACAATATGTCAAATAAAATAGTACTTTTTATAAGTCTATATGAATAAAGATATTCTTCACTTTTACTTTACTTTAGAATGGGGTAGGGTAATAAGCAGTGATCGGAGTAGGTAGATTGATTTTTGGTCATTTCCGGTGTTTCCGGATGCAATTGAATATTGTTCACATTGGTTAATTCTTAATTCTGAGTTAAAAGGAAGGCTTTGAAAGTATTTGGACGATCTTTATATTTCGCTTGAATAAAAAATAGACTCGAAGCCCGAACAAAGGTTACTTAACATTGTTCCTATGTTAGAGTTGGTCTCCTAAAACATTTCAAACTTAAAACTAATACTAGAAGATTGGTTTACAATTTGAAAGCAAAAATAAACGGCGGCAACAAATCATTTGTGAGAATAAAAAATTATCTGATTATATTTTGTTAATATTTGTGGTAGATATCGAAGCACCTGGTGAGGCATAATCCTGGGAACCCTGGGCAATCAGGACAACCATACAGGACCTTCTTACTTTTTTTTGTTTTGTTGTAGCATAATTTACACCTTCGCATAGTTATTCCGCTGCGCTTTGATATTTTCGCTGGTGAATGTATGCTTGATCGAGTGCCAAATGAAGACACTTATTTAAAGTAAACATTAGAAAAATCTATTTTAACAGCCATTAAAGTTTTTTTTTATCTTGCATCGTGGGTACGTATTAGCTTTTAAAACGTCCTATTAGTTTAATGACGTTTTACTAATTATTTCTCAGTTTATTTTGTTTTCTGATTTCTTGCCGCGTGCTAGCGGGATTGGTATGTCAGATTATTTATTACTCACGAGAAACCATATTTTATGATAGATTATGAATTTACTAACTTTACTAGAATTTTAGTTCACTTTTAGATAGTAAATGTCCTCGTAGTGACATAGTAGAACGGTTTTTCTTAACCAACACAAAATGTTAATTATGTTTAGTGAATTGCAGTTCAAAGCAAAAAATGTTTGAATGTTTCAAAAAAACCCTGTAATAATTATTCGAAGTTGTTTTATATGATCTAAAATAGCCATGTTAGGGCGCGTACACATAGAACGTCCGTTTTACAGGATCCTTTGCAACTGATCCGTCGCTACTGATGGTAATATTCACACAGCACTTATAGGACCGATTTAACGGATCCGTCGCTACTAGAGGTAACATTCACACAGCATTTACAGGACCGATTAAAACAGATCCGACGTTACTGCAATGGACTTTCGTTCTTCAGTGTATCGCCTACTTTCTACGAGGATGGACGTTGTCGCGTTGTATTGGTACTATCGTCGTCTGCGTCGGAGGAAGCCTCGGCGTTATTGGATACATCCATTATTATGGCAAAGATTTTGTCGAGGTGCTCTTGTGCGTCAGCTGCAAGAAGACGAATCTAAATTCTTTACTTATTTCCGAATGACGACGTCTTCTATTGATGACCTTCTTAAACGAAAAAAAAGAAAGACACAAACTGGAGGAAAAGCTTGAACATTCTACTGATGGTGTAGAGTCAGGATGATGTGGCCTACTGAAACGCCCTTGGGTATGGTAGTAAGGAGTGCTAGAACTTTGTGAATATGGAGACCACTCGTAGTTTGACTGACCATATCTCCTGCTTTTAATATTTTGTAAAAGGTTTATCACTCTAGACTGAAATTCTAAACTTTGGTCGTCATTAAGTGAAGCGAGTTGCGGCAAAATACCTTTGAAGAACGATAGTTTGGGATCCTAAAGCTCATTTTTACTTTTTTTTAACTTATCATTCATGTATTCGATCATTTTGGCGTCTACTTCATTCACATTTGTTTTGATTGCCTTTCGTATTCAACACCGTAATTCTCCGACAGGTGAGTATTTAAACCATTATTTTACGTAGGGCGCATAATGTTGTGTACCCCAAACGAGTGTAGAACAAGCCACTCCGTAGTAACTAAATATTTCCATGTAACTTTCATCCAGAGCCACACAGGACCTATTTACCCGTATATTTAAATTTCATAATTTGTTGTAACTGACCAAGCCAGCCCGAACCCTGGACTTCCCCTTGGAGAGCTAAGTCCGTAGTTTAAAGTAAAGTGTATTTATAAAGCCTTAGGGCATCTTGTTGTAGAAGACGTGTGGACGGAATTGATTTCCATACCAGTGGTATGCATACCAATTCAGGCCACATGGTTTCGCGTTAAAAGTAAATAAATTATTAAAATTTTGAATAAAATTTAGATAAGCCAGAGATTAGGATTTTTTATCAGTAAATTTATTTCCTGTTCTATTGTAACATTTGTTTCTTTTAAAATAAACCTTACATAATTTTGGTTCTAGGTCCCCCTTAGGGATAGCTCACTCACTTAGCTTGCATACATATCTTTAATATCTTTACAAATCTTTAATTACTTTCCATTCTAGCAAAATCATTACATAACATCCTCCTCAAGATAGGTAAAATTCAAAACATTACAATACAAGGTAATTTTTAGGTCCTGATATGAGTATGCCCACCTTATTAGTGAGGTAAAAAAGCAACAAGTTTTGATCTACGACTTTGCTAACAACGCTCATAAAATTTCGACTTCCCATACAAAATTTGTTGGTCACTAACGTTACTTTGTTTGGGAAGTCAATATACTTAAGTAATAGTATATACTAATTGATTACTTTTTTTTTAGGTATGCTGCATTTGGGTGTACATTTTAAGAACTGTAATACGTCTTTCGTGTCGGTGTGTCAACTATAAGCAACATTATTAAGGAAGTTACACGATGCATATATATGGAACAACTTGAGTGACGAGTTTATGCGACTTCCTACAACAGTGAGTGAATGGGAGCATATAGCAAATGGATTCGACACAAATTACATGACATTTTGTTTGGGAGCAGAGGACGGTAAACACATCAGACTTCGAAAACTAGCAAAAAGTTGCTCAATAGTATCTAAATTACATAGACTTTATTCCATCATATTATTAGCGATCGTAGACTCTGACTATCGTTTTCTATATGTTAGTGTTGGGTCGTATGGAAAAGAATGTGATTCATCAATATTCAAGGAGTTGACATTTTGGAAAATGATGCTAGAAGGCAGTTTACAAATACCAGAACCTTGCCCATTAGCAACAGACTCAGAAACGAAAGTTCCCTACGTCATAATCGGCGATGAAGGTTTCGGTTTAAACGAAAATTTTATGAGGCCATTTAGCAGGACGCATTTGGACGTAAATAAGCGAATATATAACTATCGTTTGACCAGAGCTAAACGATACGTTGAATTGTGCGGGGTGCGGTGTGCTGCACACGTGCCGCACCCCGCGCACCCCCGTGCCAAGCCTCGCGCGGTTTCGATCCGATGAAACGGATCAGTATTTCCGATGAAACGGATCAGTATTTCCGTTGTTACTGGATCCGGAATACTGTCATGTGTGTGAACTGGCTCATACAACTACATACGCTAATAACATATACGTTTAAACGGACCTGTAAAACGGACGTTCTATGTGTACGCGCCCTTAGGTTACAACTTTATATAAAACCCCTCAGAAGTGACATGATAGTGAGGAGGTGGGTGACTGTGCTCATGCACTGCTCTCTCCAAGGCTCCACCAAAGACCACGAGGTACGCCTTGCAGCCTTTGGCGTACTGGCTAGAGCATTTCCAGCGGTTGTAATAATTGGATGAGTATGTGAAGCCTTTGTACATGTAGAGCTGCTTGCCGCTTGATAGTGTTATTAGTTTTACTGAAACAGTATAATCAATGAATATAAGTAAAGAACCATTTAAATTATCTGATGAACGTTTTGTAGTGTTTTATTTTTTGATAAATTAGTTATAAAGTGAAAATAAATTACATTGTCAGAAATGTGAAAGCTATAATTATTGAAGCGTGCACCGAAAAAAACTAGTGTAGTACAGAAAAAGAACGTACTACAGCTCCGGAAGAAGAGCAGGTCGTTACTGACGTAGATATTTATGACATGGCTGCAAATATTTGGGAAAATTCATATCAAAACGCATTTCTACGATTTAGTATGTTAAAAATATGCAATGCAGTAAATGCACAATACCAAAGAAGTTCTCAAACAATAACTTGACAAAATTGTTGTTAAGGAATTATGTAATTATAAGAGACTAGCTTTCCGCCCGCTGTTTCGCCCGCGTGAACTTAATTTTTATGACTTAAGGGATTTTTACCGACTTACGATACTTGTTATTCACAAAATCCCGCTTTAATTATCACTAGTCCTAAAAAGAACCCTTAAGCCAAATTTGAGACTGTGGGGGCTGGCCCTGCACGAAAATATTTTCGATCTTAGTGCTTATTTCCCGGATTATTTTATAAGTGTTGATTGATCTGGCTGAGAGCTAATTAACATTTTAAACTTTCTTGTTGCATTTTAAGTAATTCTAATAAAAAGTGGTTTTTGTAACGGAACAAAATTACGGTAAATTGTTTTACGTATTCTTCTCGAAGTTTCGGCGACAATTACATGTCACCGTGGTCACGAGCGGACTTCGCTCAGTCCGCTGTGGTGACATGCAATTGTCGCCGAAACGTCTAGAAGAATAGATAAAACAATTTACTGTAATTTTGTTTCGTTGCAAAAACCCTTTTTATTAGAATTTAAAATTAATTATTTCGAAACAAATATATGCCTATAGAAATCAGGGATAATGACGCTTTTTAACTCACCTCTTTATAATATTTAGTATATTTAGTATAGATGAATGAAATAAAGTTTTAAGTTTTGATACCTTTATTTGGAACGTTATAACGACATTGTTTCTATCTGCAAGTATATTTTAGAGTTTTAGACTGATTTCGTTGTTATGTTAGGAGGTGCTTTAATAACTATGAAGGAACCATTTTGCATTGAATGAGATATTTTATGCATGTCTATTAAAAAAACTAAAATTAAAACTTAAAATTAATTAACATTTAAAATTTTCTTGTTGCATTTTAACTAATTCTACTGAAATAGTTTTTTTTATTAGAATTAAAATTAATTTTCGAAGATTGGTTAACAGAAAGACAACAAAAATTAGACAGTTCTGCCAAAAAAAAAGGCGGCAAAAATTTTTGAGAATAGGAAATAACCTTTTTTTTTTTCTTAATATTTGTGGTGAACCTTGAAGCACGGGGTAAGGCATAATCCTGGGAACCCTGGGCAATCCGGACAACCATACAGGACAGAAATTCTTTTTTTCGTTTTGCAGTAGCATATTCTACACCTTCTTCGCATAGTTCTTCCGCCACGCTTTGGTAAAGCCGCTGGTAAATGTATTCTTGATCTGTGTGCTAAATAAAGACACTTTTGTTTAAATTTAACTTCAGAAAAATCTTATTTAAACAGGGTTCATGGGTATTCTTTTTGAAACCACACACAAAAAATATATCATTGGTCTCTAAGGTGCCACCCGCAAGGGTCTCGTGACAGATAGCGCCTTAATCAAAAGCAATCATTCACGCAATATCCCGAAACTGACGCTGGAATGCCACTTTCTAACACTTGTGTCGATACTTGGCACAGCTCGGGTGCCAAACGCAATACACAAATATAATGTCGTGGATTGCTCAATAGAACGTCAAGTCACAGATTAATTAATAGTTATTTATTTATTATACAAAAGAATCCGTGCCGGCTAACAGAGTCAGCAGGTTAAAAACATAACAATACAATCAAATTATAATAGAAATACAAATTATAACAAAAATACAATGTCAAAAATATAGAAATATCCAGTTATAAATCAATAGAAAATTAGAATTAATTAATTAACAAATAATAACAATATGTCAAATAAAATCTTGTCAATAATGCTCGTTGAGGAACTGGTATGCGGCGGCCACCAAGCGCCCCAGCCCATCAGCGAACAAATCGATGGAATCGTGTTGAGTGAGCATGTCTTTATTTTTAATTATGATTAACGACTTGCCGAATACTGTTCAGACTGCCCAAAGTCTGCTGTTCGCAGATGACCTTAAGCTTTATACAGGCGTGAAAGACATTGCGGATACGGTCGCTTTGCAGGCAGATATTGATGCAGTATCGGAATGGAGTTTGGTCAACCGTCTGCCCTTTAACGACTCTAAGTGCAAATTAATCACTTATACCCGTAAGCGCTGTCCGAAGTTTGTAAATTATAAATTATTTGACGCCTATATAGATAGAGTTTATGACATATGTGACTTAGGATTAACATTAGACAGTAAATTAGACTTCCATGATCATGTGACGACCATATGTAAGAAAGCGAATAGAATTCTAGGGTTTATTATGCGGACAGCCTCAGAATTCAATAATGTAGCTGTGGCTAATGTTTTGTATAACGCCTATGTACGCAGCAAGCTAGAATATGCAGCTATTGTTTGGGACCCACACGAGGACAAATATGCTGTAATGGTTGAACGAGTTCAGCGCAAGTTCGCACGTTGGCTTTATCGGAGGCAGTACGGGTACTACCCGTACCTGTATCCCTCCGACTTTGTCGCGGGTATGGTGGAGTTGGTTAGGTTGAGTTTTCGGCGAAAGATGCTTCTTCTTGCCCATTTCATAGGGGCGTTTCATGGCAAAGTAGATACTGATATTATGTCTCGGGTTGATTTGCTGGTGCCCACGCGTATACCTCGAGATGAGAGAGGAGCGGTGGCTCCACGACGCCGTCCGCGGCTCCTGCGTAAGCCCACGACGCGCACAGTGCACGCTGCGAACGCGCCTACCGTCCGCGCATTGCGCCTGATTGGGGACATGCTTACTCAGTGTGATCACGTAGACATTTTTGCTGATGGCGTGCAATACATAATAAGGGAAGCTTCGGTTTTTCTAGAAATCGTTGATACCTAATAATTAAAATTTCTCATTTTTATTTTATCGTTTTACTATTATTTTTCGTTGACATTCTAAATTTTTTATTCAATTTTTTCAGATTGAAATTTTAACTTTAACGACTATTGTAAATTTGTACTCTATTTTAAACTTGTCTGGCGTCTTGGAGTTGCTCTGTAAGCCCACAAGTTGTGTGCTATAAATAAATAAATAAATAAATGTCCCCTAGGAGGCTAAGCGCGCGCGCTGTAGTTGCGTTCGAGGCATGTACAGTGCGAGTGACAGGCCTCTGCAGCAAGCGCGGCCGCCGGCGTGGCGCAATAAGCCCATCACCATCTCGTGGAATTCGCGAGGGTACCGACAGACATACACTCTCCACCACGTACGGACTATCAACTCTATGGTGGATCACCGAGAGGTAATGTACCAAGAGAAGAAGTTTCCTCCTTAATGCGAGCCTATCTAACCCAACCATGCCGTACACGAACGACGATGGGTAAAGAAAGGGGTAATACCCTTTGCTCTTTTTATATAGCCAACGAGCGAACTTTCTCTGCAACTTTTCCACCCTGAGTAGGCCCAGGTGCCTCTTCTACATATAAATGACAGCCGCAGGGGATTTTTAGAACTTGTGGCAAAAAAGGCTTAAGGCAAAAATAAAGAATGCCTTTTTTCCGCAATTGCTCTAGGTGCAGCGGAAGATTAAAGAGCAAAAAAATAATGTTAAATATTAGTTTCACAGGACCTTTTATTTATTTTCCTTAGTTAATTCTTAACCGTTTTAATTATTAATCAAACTTTTATATAAATTCCATTAGATGTGACGTGATAAACAGGAGAAGGGAGAGGGTGTTCGTGTACCGCCTTTATCAGGGTTCCTTCAACGATGACGAGGTAAGCCTTGCATCCTTGGGAGCATCTCCAACGCTTCTGCCGCTCTAGGCAGTACGTGTAGCCTTTGTACATGTAGAGTTGCTTGCCGTTAGCCGTAGAGATTAGCTTTGCTGAAATGGAATTTTCAACTTGAACTTAGCTTTGAATACGACTTTATTTGTTGCTTCAAGCAAAAATATACGTTTGTTTAACCATCCTTCTTCTCAATGTCTGTAAATATGTCAAATAACAAAAAAACTGTCTTTGTTATTTACAGATTTCTTTTCAGTTCATTTTGATGGCCTTAATTATTTAAGTTTAACATGAAGCTTAGCTTTGCTGAAACGGAAGTTTCGAATTGAACTTAACTTTATGATCGCAGATACGACTTTGTTTGTTGGTTAAATCAAAAATATCATCCTCTACTTTCTACTACCGAACCACTAGAAGCTTCCACTCCCATGTGGTAGACTTTCCACCAATCCACACTCAACGGTTTTCTGAGTCTTTTCTGGTCCGCACCGCCAAGTACAGATTCTACGACTGTGGTAACGCGCTTGTTTATCTGAACTCTCATTTACTTAACTTAAGCAAAAACTCCTTTGAATTTATCGGAAATTATAAGTGAAAATCAATCCTACAGAATTTACTGTATTGGTTTCTTGGCAAATCATTGAAAAAACTGAATACCTTTTTAAAAAGCCAACAAAACCATAGCTGGTTTTGTTGGTTGCTGGCTTAGAAAACTAGCGTTTTATTGTATTTTATCTGAATATTTTTTCGAGTAATTGATCTAGCTTTCAGAAAGTTTTTTTTTTTAATCTTATTCAAATAGGGCTCATGGAAATTCTTTCTGAAACCACTAGGGTGTCACCCGCCACATGTATACAACAAAATATATCATTGCTACCCCTAACGGTGCCATTTTCTTAAACTTGTGCCGATACGAGAGCGTCGTGCCCTAGTGGTTAAGCACTCCAACTCGGATCGCGGCTCTTGTGTTCCCGAGTTCAAATCTGGCCAAAACCAAAATCTTCGAGTTCATTGTTTAATTTCTGACTAACTCTCCGGTGATGGTAAACATCGATAAAAAACCAAATCAACCTGTAGAGCGGCGGAAGGCTCACCACCTACCACGTTGGGTTCTAATACCATTGATGAAAAGTGGGCTTCTGAGTGTTCCATTCACCATGACGGCAACAGTCACTTGCCTTCATGCTACTACTATTCAGACTACCCCGTTTGGGATGAAGTCGTGATGGTGTGTTATATTATGTGTCGATACTTGGCACAGCTCGGGTGCCAAACGCCATACACAAATATATAAATGCCAACCGCAAGAAATTTTTAGAACTTATGTCTAAAAGGCTTGAGGATTAAATAAAGAATGCCTTTTTAGCAATCCCTCTAAGTGCAGCAGAAGGTGCAAAAGCAAACATTTTATTTTTTATTTTAGTATGTTTTACATCACAGGACATTTTATGTATTTTTCTCAGTTGATTCACAATCGTTTTAGTTATTTATCAAACTTTAACATAAACTCCAGTAGACATGACGTGAAAGGCAGGACGAGGGTGAGGGTGTTCGTGTACCGCCTTCATTAGGGTCCCTTCAACGATGACGAGGTAAGCCTTGCATCCTTGGCAGCATCTCCAACGCTTCTGCCGCTCTAGGTAGTACGTGTAGCCTTTGTACATGTAGAGTTGCTTGCCGTTAGCCGTAGAGATTAGCTTTGCTGAAACGGAATTTTCGACTTGAACTTACTTTAGACTTTTGACTTTAGATACGACTTTATTTGTTGCTTAAAGCAAAAATATACGTTCTTTTAACTACCCTTCTTCTCAATGTCAGAAAATATGTAAAACAACAAAAAAAAAATGTTATTCACAGATTTCTTTTCAGTTCATTTTGATGGCCTTACTTATTTAAATTTTACATAAACTCCACATTTAGTGGTAGACGGTAAGTGGGCGTGGGTGTCCATGAACCGTCTTTATGGACATGGCCAACGCTCATGTTGCTACAGATATAACACTCGAAATCACATCAAGCTGTACCTTATGCTGTTGACATAAGACCCAGTTTGCACTACTTCTGTGGTCCTTATGGGACCCAGAGTACAAATCAACGAATTTAAGCCGCTTTTTTATAATTTTAGTCCCATTTGACAAAATTTGAAAAGAATCTGTTGATTAGAAATCTTATCCAATTATCTATCTCAGGTTTCTCAGGATGAATTGAATATGATGCTTTGAGTGGGACACATAAGAAAATTAATCCATGTAATTTTTATATTAACGTTTTATTATATGATCACGAAAACTTTTGAAGCATTTCAACAATTGAAACCATTGGGGTCACCAAAGGAAGTCATTCTTAAATAGCTGTTTAGTAGCTAAGTCTGCGACTAAGTCTTATTCCTATACCTAAATAAATATTTCACTAAATTAACAAAATCTAATAACAAAGTTATCTATCACTCTCCTCAATTTGCTATTTCAAAACTACGGAGTTTTCTAACCAAAAATGCAACCAAAAATTGTTCAAAATAACGAGTACTATAAAAAAAACATACAGTCTAATTGAGAACCTCCTCCTTTTTTTGAAGTCGGTTGAAAATACGTCGTAATATTCACTTAAATATCCATCAGTAACTTAACAAATCATACTCTAACATATAACCCATTAGCAGCGACGTGATAGAGGGGCGGTGGGTGTGGGTGTTCATGAACAGCCCTATGAACGGTTCCTGCAATGATCACTAGAAACGCTTTGCATCCTTGGGAACATCTCCATCGCTTCTGTGACTTACGATCAGTACTGTATGTGTAACCTTTATACATGTAAAGTTGCCTGCCGCGGGCTGTAGACTCAAACTCAAACTCAAATAACTTTATTCAAATAGACTGTATCAGTACTTTCAAATCGTCAAATTTACAGCAAAATATACTAAATAATAGACATAAATACCATAATAATATGGATATGTAAATAAACAGTATATAGAGATCATTTCTCCTAAAAGCAAATTTTACTTTTACCATAAGTGTGAAGGAAACGAGCCAGAATTTGTATAAAACCTAGTCCTGCCCAATAACTTCGTGTGTTATATCGTTGGCTAGGTTATATTGACGTTTATCTTTTCTTAACTATACAGTTACTGTGTAAATGAAGGTTTTTCGTGTTTTTGTAGAATTGCTTAGAATGACCGTGTAGCAATGTTACATTTGAAAACAATGCATTTCCTCGTCTATCAGATTTCACTGTACGTACTGGATGTGCACCACCATAACTATGCACATCAGTGTCACAAATTACGCATGCAGTGCGGCAGCCCGGACAGATAGTCCGCTTAGAACTAACCGCCCTCATTTTTATCACGCACACAGACAAAGTGAGATTACAGGCGATACCGATGAGAATCGTTCACGCGGCGGATCGTCGCACTGTAGCGAGTGTTTTTTTTATCGAACTTGGTGCAATTCATTCACATGATGAATTTTGGTTTTGGTCGGTTCTGTCAAGTAGGTATAACCGACAAACTTCATTTTAAAAATTCAGAGCTAATATAGTAGTAACCCTAGGCGTTCAGGCAAGTTTAGCGAAAAGCAAGCGGTCTTTCCGTAAACTATTTATTTTGTGTCAGTGTCTACCGCATGGGTCCAACTGTTTACAATAAGTTACCTAAATCATTTGAAGCACCGAGTGTAACGTTTTAAAGAGAAAATAAGGGATCTTCTAACTGTAATTTTTTATTTAGCTATTACGGAATTGTTGAATGACAAATCTCTTATTTTTTATTTATTTATTTATTACTTCGTACACAAAGAGACAAATTACATGGAAAGCAATAAGGAGTACAAAAGTACAGGTGAGCTTATCTCTAGAAAGAGATTTCTTCCAGCATACCATGGCGACAGTAAAAACTGATTTAAAATTGTTATGGATAGACAAACGTGTACGTACAAATGAAAATGAAAATGAGAGCTACATAATTCAAAAATCGTAACAAACTAAAAACCCCTAAGTACATGTTTTACTTATATTTTTATGAATGATGATTAATTGTTTTATTTTTAAGACTGACTTTGTTTAAATTAATTAGCTGTTCTTATAAAATCTGCTGTCTATACTCGCAACATTTGTATGCCAAGATAGGCGAAAGCGTGTGCACGTACAATTTTAAACAAGTACCTTGCTATTTTTCATGTTACCTACCGCGTACAAAATTCTATCGTACGTACTGCTAGAGAGGCTGGAACTCTACGCGGAAAAAATCATTGGCGATTATCAGTGCGGGTTCAGACGCGGTCGCAGTACTACAGACCAAATTTTCCTCTTAAAACAAGTCATGGAGATAAAAAGGGAGTACGCGCAGAGCATTCGTGTCCTATTTGTGGACTTTAGCAAAGCCTATGACAGTGTGGACAGAAGCTCACTCTATGCCATACTCGAGCATCCTTCGGCATCCCTCGGAAGCTAGTCACAATGTTAAAGGTTGCCACCAGAGAGAGTTACATGTGCTGAGGATCAACGGAGAACTAACAGGGGAGTTCTCTGTCATTACTGGCCTCAAACAGGGCGAGGCCCTTTCACCGATGCTATTCAATTTGGCCCTAGAAAATGTCATAAGAGGAGTGTTAGAACAAAACACTGGGGTGCTCTTCAACGGACTGCACAAGGTGATAGGGACAAGACAGAATATCTCCACATGAGACGCTACAAAAACACCAGAGTAATGCATGAAGATCTGGTTGCTGGGGATATTCGTTACAAAAGCGTCTCAACTTTCCGGTACTTAAGGTGCACTATAACGGATACAAATACCAGGCAAGAGGAAATAGATACCTGGATCCAAAACGCCCTCCGTTGTAGTGCGGCCCTTCATAAGGTGTTAGTGTCCAGGCTACTGAGCAGGAGAACAAAGATTTGGATCTACAAAACTGTCATAAGACCGATCTTGATATACGGATGCGAATCCTGGACACTAACGCTGAAAGATGAGGAGAAACTCTTGGTGGCGGAAAGAAAAATCTTGCGCATAATTCTGGGTCCAGTCAAGGATAGAGAGTGCGGAAAAACCGGGAGATTGAGGAGCTGGTCACTGAACCCAATATCATCGGGGACACGAAGGCACAGAGACTTCATTGGCTCGGTCACCTGCAGAGGATGGAGGAGGATCGAAACGTCAAAAAGACATTTATCGGTGTCCTGACTCCCGAGTGGCCGCCGACCTGTCCGACCAGCCCAGATACCACTGGATTGACGTTGTGGAAACCGACCTGCGCGAACTTCGAGTGGATGACAGGCGGAATAGAACCCAGTGGCATTCTCTAGTGTCGGAGGCCAAGACCCACTTCGGGTCGCTGCGCCAAAGGAAGGAAGTAAGTAAGTACCTTGCATTTCAAGTGATAACATGTTTAAGACAAATAAATAATCTTTATTAGCGCGAAATTCAAAAGTTATCAAGTGAAGATTATGTACATCAAAATGTACACTGGACGAGCAGGACGTTATTGGTGAAGAAATGGTTGGACATTAGTCACTGTCACTACGTATAGTCATCATCATCCGTTCGGTCTATCCCGGTTGTGAACCCACACTGGTGTGTGGGGTCCCAGGGTCCGCCTTTCTTATTTTCTTGACCCACTTCGCGCGGTCTTGTGCATCCTCAGTTGTGAGTTTGTTGGTACGTATGTCACCCTTAACGTATATAACTACGTATAGTAATCTTACTTAAATGTACAATGGGTGTTACGAGGCCAGCCCTTGTTATTAAATCTTATAGTGTACAAAGTCAAAAAAAATCACATAAACAAATATTTACACGCATATCTCTATTTAATAAATAAAATGCAATTTCGCATAGTAAGTAATTAGCCCATACATTATACTGTCGTCATCCTTCAAATCAAGCCGATGGGTATTATACTCGAATCGATGGGTATTATGCTAGATGACCACGATCGCAAAATGTAATCACAACCCTGGAGAACACACTCTGTCCGGCCTGGGATGTGAACCCAGACCTTCGGATTGCGGGCCGAGCTCTGTTAACACTTATAATAAAAAAGTAATATACCCAGCCCACATAATAACTATACTAATATTATAAAAAGAAAATAATTGTTTGTTTTTTATTTTTTTCACATCATGAAAGAAGATACTAGCATTTGAGATACAGGCTATGCCTAGTTTGAATGCTAATACCAATGCTAATAAGTAGAAAAAAAATGCATGTAATTTGTAATGTAATTTATAGTATTAAGAAACAATGTTCATATTTTTTATGCGCCAGACAACACACCTCTTGTAATGGTCTCGAAGTAGGGATTAATATCCCTGTGTTACGAGGTACCACACAAGGAAATAAGCTAGGGGCGTCTCCCAGCACACCCAGACCCGAGTCAATTCAGAAAAGATCGTTTCCTAAATTGACCCGACTCGGAATCGAACCCGGGACACTACGGAAATCGAGGCGAGAAACCGTGCTACAGCGCACTACGCCAACCGTGTCGTCATAGTTTTAGTAGTCAATCCATTATTTTTAGCACAAAATATAATTTTAATTATGAACAAAGGTTCAAATACAAGTTTGTCCTAGCAGTTAATGTAAAGGAAATTAGCCCCTAAAACAATGACGTAAGAAGTGACTAACTTGAGCCCATGAAGCCTAATAGTTGTCGAGCGCTCAGCAGAGATAACATTGTATTTGCTGCACTGCTACCTATTCATTACCTGCGAAGCACTATGACCCATACGTGCCTATTAATAAGCAATATAATAATATATTTATTATATTTAATAATATATTTTAGTTATTAAATTATATTTTTAAGGTTTTTAGTTTTAGGTTCATTTTAATAACTTCAGATGTGTTAGTATTTGTTTTAGTATTTTTAAGGTAATAAATTTAGCAATATGTTTATGTTAAAAGCAATATGTTTATTTAAAAATGTATGTTCTCGGTGCTGCGGGTAGGGGTTTGCTTCAAACTCAATTTAAAGTTTACTTACCCTGTTTATTTCATTTTGTTATGTAGTTTAACTGTAGTGAATTGTGTTAAACTCTGTACACATTTTTTTTTGCACAAATAAAAAAAAATGTATTGAATAGGCCCCGAAACAAATGGTCCGATTTTAAAAATTATTTCACAAATATAAATCTACATTATCAGGGAGTGACTTATGCATTTTTTTTAAATTAGGCTATATTTTGACCTACTATACTGGTGCCTTATTTTAATTCAAAAACAAATGCACAAAAATTACAGATCAAATATATTTATTTAACACTTACATTGGAATTGGAAAAAAAAATCAGCCATTTCTAGCTTTTCCAGATCATAGTTTAACATATACCCCATTAGATCTTACGTGGTAGCGGGGAGGGGGGTGCTCGTGGCAGTGTACTGCTTTCACGAAGGTTCCTTCAATGATGGTCAGGTATGCCCTGCAGGCTTTAGGCTTGGTGCCATGGGTGCATCGCCAGCGCCTGGGCGCTTCGCTGTAGTAAGTGTAACCCTGGTACATGTAACGTTGCTTGCCGCCAGCTACTGTGATCAGATGCGCTGAAATGGTACTTAGGATTAATAACCCTGTATAGAAATGTAGTCCGGAGCAGAACTGAGAGCGAGGGTTGACTCTAGGTATTCAACAAACAACAGGGACAGTAACTTTTTGTCTCTTACAAATGAACAATTTTACCTAAAAAAACATACCTTGATGTTATTGTGCTAATTAAAAAATTGCGGTGCACTATCGTACTCCCGAGCCGCCTCTGACACACGAGGTAAAAGAGAGAGGCGTAAAACAACCACAAAATAAATATTTATTTATATCCAATAATGTACTTACCAGTAATGAAACTAAACAGTGTTTTAGACAATTAAAACAAAGATCTAAGTTGGATTATTTATATGTAAAACCACAATCTTCTACTTCATTTATTAATTTTTTTACCAGAAGGATGTTGGAATATTTTCCACATAAAATATTTTTTCTACGTTCTAATAATAATGAAAACAACCTTTTTTTGGCCCTATAATTCACGGTTGATTTAAATATAGCTTAATTAATAGATATAAAATAAACGGAAGCACTATATCTATATTCCTACTTTACTTATCAGAAGACGTAAGGGCACAATTGAGGGTCTCATTTCCCATATGAATGTATTTCTTACCGTCGGTTGTACACCATTGTACAGACGCGTTCACATAACCACCATCGCAAAACCATATCAAAGTGGGTCAGCAGCATAAGGTGCCTCTATGTGACACTTGAAGTGAACGTGTGTGTTCTAAATTAAAAAAACATATGCACATGTAGAACTAAGGCCTCTTCCTCACCGCACCGGGCGTTTTCATTTCGGTATTGCCTCTGCACCGAATCTGTAGAGATTGTTTTCCGAGCGCACGTAATCAAATGAGATTTTTCAGACTGAATCGTTTCGGTACAGATTTTTAACCGAGCGCATACGAGCGCCTCTGCATAAAATCTGTACGGAGGGGACAGCCTCCCCCGTCTCACCCCCACTAGCTCCGCCACGCGCCTCACTAACACCTGTCATATCGCATGAACATTACCGTACCGAAAACGTCTAAAGCCCGGCAGGAATCGCTTTTCAGCAGAAAATCTTGACAGATTCGGTGTAGCGCGAGCGGCGGTACTGAAACGAAAACGCACCGAACCGGTGAAGAAGAGGCCAAAGCGCTATGACGTGTTGCTTTTGTCTCGACCCTATTTACTTTAAAATCCTTAGATAGTTTTGATTTTGTCATTATTTACAAGAAACAGTATTTTTTATGTCAATGCTAAACCAAAAGCAAACTGCCTGATCATCACTTCTGATAATAGGAACACTAAAGTGACGTCTTAATGTTTACTCTAAGTAACCAAGATAACTTTTAAAGTGCAAATATGATAGTTATAAGTATTAATCTACTTGAGTGTTTTGACTAAGCTCTATGACCTTTCTGTAATACTGACCTGAGATCTAACATGACTAGTCCTCTTTTGGTACACGTGAGGTAACGCATAATCGAAGGTTGGGCTTAGGCAAGGCTACTTAACTTATACCCGTTTGGGCTGAAGTCCTGCGGAGATCATATGATATTATGGCAAACGCAGGTGAGACGTCTTTTCCATGCATGACCGCCTGTTGAAGACCTGTCTGTAAATTGTATTTGTACGTACAGCATTGGACGTATTTTGGCTGCAAATGCTATGCAAAGACGTGGCGTTTCACGTTAGTAGTTAATTCTAAAATCGGAACAGATTTGTCTCTTACAAATTGATATTTTCCACTAGCAGTACCACAGTCTGACTCACCGAAACCGACATTTGAGTTAAAGAATGCATGAGTTGGCACATCGTTGGGTGTGAACAAACTCAAACTGACCCGACCAGTAACAAATGATGATCGCAGATGAAAAAAAAAAAAAAACTAGCAGTACCACAGATTTTTCTTGGCAGGTGGTCATGTGGGTTTGGTTCCTTCATGACAGTTAAGAGGTTTACTAAGAGGAGTCTCACGTAACAGTGGGTGGTGTTTATACACCGCCACCTCAGCTGCGAATAAGAAGACCGGGTGTAAAAGTGACCTTTTGTACATTATGATTTGTTTGTCGTTCACAGTCATGAGAACTGATATTCCTGCGAACAATCAGAAATGTTTTCTTACTTTCAAGTTTTTTCTAGAGGTTTGTTACAATCACATATAACAACCAACTATCTGTCTCCACATCTTGACGAGCTCGACACCTGAGATCATTAACTATCTGTCAATAATAGCATAAATACTATTTACAGAGGTCCTATCGGCGACGAGCTCACCGACGAGAAGCTTGAAGAATAGCATGACAGAACTAATAATGAATACGAGTAGGTTTCTAAATAATTATTTGGAAAAACGATAAGATACTTGCACTTGAGAGAATTTCATGAAATGGGGTTTGTTTGCCACATTTACATTAATGAGATGTGATTAAAATTTATCAAGTTTATTTTATTTATTGTATTCTAAAGCAGAACCTATTGCGCTTCAGACTCTGGGATCTTACTAGGAGCCATTTTCTTGCTCGCTTAGTTATTAAGTTGATTGTCATTTATGTGATCTGTATTCTGCCTTATTTTCGGCACCTTCATCGCAAGTGCCAAGATGCTATTGTGGTCACCTAATCTAACATATTTTAGAAGATGACAGATGGTCTGGGGTACCGCATTACTCACCTTGCTCACGCATTTCTCTTTAGTTGAAGAAGTTATTATGCCACGAACTTGTCATTAATGATTCCTATCTTTTTCTTCGAACAGCTTATATCGTCCATCTACGGAAATTGTGACACTCTTCGGCCGATGAGCATGTTCTGACGGGTATCTTATAAACGTAAAGTCCTCATCGTTCAGAAGAAGACTGACGAAGCAGTTCTTGGTGTTCACACATCGCCATCGGGATTTGGATTTGGGTCCTTTTGTGTAGTAATGACCTTGGTATTTTAACAGTTGCCTGTTGTCGACTGTCGTAATGAATAATTTACCTGTAAATAAAAATCCAAAAAAATGTCTTAGTGAAGGGTATAGAATTGAGTATTGGTTCTATTGCGTAACCTACTGAAGGGCTCATTGAAATTGGCAGTTTTGTTTAGTATGTTAATTGGCCCAATTGCCAAGTTTGCTAAACTAAGTATGCAATCTCAGGACGACAGTTCAGGTAGGAATTAAATCCAAGTCCCTGTTATTTTTTTCGACCACCTAAAGCTACTTAACTCCCAATTAGATGACACCTTATCTAATCCATACAAATATGTAACTATAAATAATGTGAACGAATTAGATACGAGATTTGAGATACAGGTTACATCTCTAGTAGGATATTTAGAACATACGCTCAGCTCACGGCGTACGTGTACGAACATATCCATAATACCCGTAGTGAATGGAATACTTAGAAAGTCACATCACTACACAAGCGTTTTATAACCCAACGTTCCTATGCGTTACAGCCCTACATTTTGTTAGTATTTTCAAAGGTGCTTCCCACCATCACTTAAAACCTTGCATTAATAAAAGAAAAATATGTTTTTCTGGTGACATATATTCAAGTTTTCTAATCTCAAAGTTATAAATTAAATTAATAAATATTTATTTACTGAATTAATGGCTAAGCTACTCGTATCTCTGAAAATGACACAATTCAAACGATTTTAGCGTAAAATATCTAGTTTTTATACATAACACATCACATTCATTATGCTTTAATCAGAACATTTTGTCTAGGTATTATCTACATTCTCATGAAAAGGTACACAAGCTTATACGTACAACATGAATGGCTTATTTACCGACGACGGCAGCTGAGCTCATACAGAACCATTGCATAATGAATCTTAACTCTTTTGTGCGCTACGTGCAGTCGTGTGTACATAAACTAATTTGCACTTTTATTGACTTTCTAAAATGTTACATTCTAACCACACTTATCGTTCAAACTAGGATTGGCATCAATTCTAATAGAGCTTGTCTAATTTGAAATGATGCGCCCCACCACTTTTTTAATTGGTTTAGATGTCCCGAGTGTCCTTTTGAAAACAAACGACACGTTCGCCTAGGTTCAAATGCAACCGGCTGCTGAACGACCAATTACATTAGCTGTCTAATATGTTTGTACTCGTATTGCGTTCATATTTAAAATTTATAATCGTGCCTGAATGCGCTGGAGGGGCGCGTCATTTCAGCACAGACAAGCTCTACTGCAATTTGCACAGGCAAAGGGTTGAAGATAAAAGAATTGACGAAACGCTAAATAGAAAAAAGTTAGAAAATAGTGTGTTTGCTATCGCAGTATAATCAGAATAACCTATCCTCTCAATAATTATAAGTATTTATTCATGTTCATCCTCCAATCTGTTTCAAATCTTAGTCTATCGTTGCTGAATGATCCTAAAAACCTGTACTTTCCGAATTTGGTCATAATGCACTGCTTCGGCGGATGATGGTGGGGCGGGGGTTCTTTTGTGATGGTCAGGTTTTCGTCCAGAAGTAGGCTGACGAAGCACCTGCTGGTATTCATGCACCTCCACCTGCATCTAGACTTAGGAGATCTTGCATAGTAGTAGTTTTTGTACTTTAGAAATATCTTGTCGTCTACCGTCGTTATGAAGGATACACCTAAAAATAAATTTATAGATAAAATAGCGTAATATGGTCTCGAGTTTAAGTATGATATTTTAGTGCAGCTTGACTCAGTATCTCTATAAAATCAGAGAGAACGCAACGCGCAAAAACGCTAGTGTGGTTAGGCGCGGCGCGCGAGCTTGGCGGGCGCCGCAGATTCGTTCTCGAAACTACCGGGTAGATCGCGCGGCACTACAGCAGCGTAGATTTGTGTTTTCCATTTGTGGAAGCAAAATTTAAAAAAAGTAGCAGTCATCTGACTTATTCTCTTGTCTAGAAGCCCGTTTCTACTTTAATTTGATTAACGTCACAGAAATAATTTGCACAATACCACAATGCAGACGCCCGTTCTCGCCCCGCTGCCGCGCCGCCGTTTTCTAAGGCGGTCTATTTGATTTTACGCATAAAATTCTGAAAGAAAAGAAAATGCCTGCAAAATTCAAGACAGAGACCTTAGTGCTGCCGCACAACTGGTCTACTAAATGGCTGCCACAAATGAGCCTGTCCTCTTTGACAGGCTCATTTGTGACACACACCGACCGCCGCTTTGGGAAAAACGGAGCGGCAAGCGACGGATTCGTATTTTTTGTAATTCTAAAGAGAACAAAATTATTTTTATTTAGTTTTAATTATTTTCATGTTCAACGTCATCTATACATCGTATTAATGTTTCTATCAGATTTTGATATATATCCCTTCGGATGACACCACAAACCGTTCATGGCCATGATTATGTTCATCTACTTTCTCTAGGATGTGCAGGTCGTCAGTGGCGAAGATGTGGGCCTTACACCTGCCGAACTTGGTGCAACTCCACCTCCTCCTGTTTCTACTCATGTAATGCTTGAAATACGTGTAATGGTCGTACAAAAGCCGCTGTTTCCCGTTGCTCACCGTTATCAGTTTGCCTAAAATCAGAAAATATTCTTAAAGCCAGTATAGTATTTTTTGAGCATTACTGTCATTCAAACTCAACTTATTAGCAGTCTAAGCAGAAATAAAACTTTTAGACACACAATCGACTTTATTTTCATCAAAGTATCATATCTCAAGCCTTCATATACTTCCCACTGGGACACAGGATAAGCTTTCGTCTACTGTGTATGTGCTGAAGCGAAGATCCGGATACGAGGCCACACTCATCGAGCCATAAGAACGCTTTGCATCTCGGGAAGATGCTGCACACCCACTTGTAGCCTAACCTGGTCTTATACCGGAAGAAGAACGTGTACCCTTCGCAAAGCAGGGTCTTCTTGCCGTTCGTCATCGTGATCATTTGTACTGAAAGATAATTTTGATTACACAAAAAAATCAAATTGTAAACACACACCACCACCACCACCACCACTACATTCAAGAAATAAGGTTGATTCTGACACTAGTCATAATTCTATTGTACTACTTGTATTTAGATCTTTGTTTTGTACGAATGCTGGGCTTTAAAACTAATTATCGATGGAAGACAAAAAGGTAGCTAGAAGCTACCAAAAACAAAAAACGCTGAAATAGTTAAAAACTTACTGTCGCGAATACAAGCGAGAGAGTAGCTTTCATTTAGTGTCGCAGATCTCCTTTAGGTAGGTTTCAGTCTTGTGCCTATGCTAAAACGCATGGTTAACGAAAAATTCATTGTCTACATTAGATTATATGTACGCTATCTATTTTTGGCGGCAGACCACGTCTCTCTTGAGGGGCGGCGTTGTCAGTATGTGGTACTAGGCGTGTTTTCTATACAAATCAAGATACTTGCATTCAATGTTAAAATCATCCGCCCGCGGACTGCGACGGAGCGCGCTGTCACACTGCCCAGTGTCACAATCGCCTGACGTGAATTTATCAACAATATTTTCTCTAAATTTATCCGTAAATGCTTATAGCTGATACTAATTGCTACATTTGCTAATTCAAAGATATTGTCCAAGAGAAATTGGTGAAAGAAATAAAAAAAATGCGTTATGATGTTTTAATTACAATTTTGTGTATGTTCCATTTGGGGTTCTCACAAGTCTCCTCAAAGGATGATTATGGTCATAAGGTTTGTTCCACACCATTAAATTGCTATCGACTTCTACAAACGCTTTGCAGGCAGGATACGAGACACAATCCCATCGCTTGCTTCGGTTTTTGGGATAGTATAAATAACCTTCGTACAGCAATCTTTCTTTCCCGTTAATCATAGTGATCATTACTCCTGCAAAGAGAGATATTCTTACAATATTATTCTTGCGCGTTTTGCGAGAAGAAATACTACTTGCCACCTTAATGAAACTGCAAATAAATAACAAACATGTCCCAAATTTATTTTAAATACACGAGAACTATTTTTTTTTAAATAGATAACTTTCGACGATCGTTTTCAACACACAGAACGATAACTTCGATCTGTCTGAATAAGGATAGCGTTATGTGGCCGTACGCATAAAAGAGACAACCCTCATGCCAGCAGGGGCTTTTGGCTTCTCATCTGCTAGCAAAACTTCTTCCGTCACCTTACGTACTTCCCATCTGCGCATAAGTGCAACGGCCGAAGTGCATGAGAGTGGTCC
The DNA here is from genome assembly GCA_947369235.1 of Udea olivalis. NCBI lineage: Eukaryota > Metazoa > Arthropoda > Insecta > Lepidoptera > Crambidae > Udea > Udea olivalis. The sequence continues at coordinate 3,988,036 of OX376349.1, read as the reverse complement.
ACCATAGCTTTGACTATGAAGAGGCCATCGTCCACGCAGAGGAAGGCCTTGCAGCGAGGGAAGTTGGTGCAGACCCACTTGTGGCCCACCCGCATCTTGTACCGGTAGAAGAAGGTATACCCCCCGTGGTGCAGGTACTGCTTTTCTGAATTCGCCATTGTGATTAGGGTGGCTGGAAAGTGATATGAATACAATTTAAAACTACTTTATCATATTCAAGCAAACAGAATCGAACTGACCATCAAAAATTGTTTGATTGCCTTTCCTGAGGGCGACATAAGTTACAGGAGGCGAGGTATGACTATAGTATTTAAAAGAGGTAGAACACAGCGGATTCCTCCACTCTTATATATTTGAGCTACCTGTTTGTATGAAAATATCGCTGTGAAAGCCCCTGCAAGCAGTGTTGCCGCAACTGATCTCCAAAAAGTACACAACCAGCGCTAAAAAGGTACATTTTGGGGAAAAAAGGTACATAAGCATTTTTTTAAACTAATATCACCCATGAAGCTTCTCTCGCCAAAGAAGTGCTATTTTATCGGTTCTAGGCGTAAAAACTTACTTATTTTATTAATAAGGGCATTTAAAAAAATAATAATCAGTTCAACGAACCTCGAAGTCACTCTTCAACACACAATTACTTGTATACTTATATATGTTTTTTTGAGAATTTGATATATTTTTGAGACACTAAAATTTTTCAAAAAGAACGTAAAATGGTAAAATTACACTTTCGCACATGGGAGGCTAAAAAGGTACGTAAAATGTGTAAAATGTACTCTGCAGTCTCGTACTACAGCGACACATGCTAAGGCCGGGTCCTGATTGGCCAATTTTATTTTCAAATAAAACTTTTAATCTCTGTACTTTATTATTTTATTGTGTTTTTTTATATCATGGTCAATTAATGATTTTTCTTCTTTCTTACCTTTCGGAAAACCACAGCCAAATAACACTGTTTTGGCAGTGTTGTGCTCCTGTTGGTGAGTATGGGGAGCTTTGATTGGTTAGCAGTAAATTACCTTCTTCTTGCTGACTGTAGTTAAGACTCGGTTTAATGTGTTCAAATGGGAGTGAAACCATATTTAATTATGATTTGAACTTTTTGTAAATCTACCTAGGTTTTTTTACCTAGAAAACGGCCCTTAACAAAAGACAATGTATAGGAACACCGGACATTGGCAGTTGTGCTGGGCACGTAAACTTATTTAAATTTAAATTTGAACAATTGATTTCCTTTTGTCTTATTTATTCGGCAGTGAATGGGTTAAAAAGAGATTGATAACTTTTAATTAGATAAGTCATCGTTTTATATGTGCAGGTTACGTTGCATGTTGCAACATTCACAGTGAATGTTGGTCTATGAGAGGTGCATTGAAAAAAAAGAGTAAGCTCAGTAAATTTTAATAATTACAATCCAAATTGTCAAGTAAAAATAACAGCATTACAACAATGACTTACTATATATACTTATAATTATCACAAAAACCAATTAGTACTTAGTAGTTAAGATTAAAAATTACTTTCTCAAGTGAACAAGAAATAGGTAACAAATATCTAAATACTTAAACTAGAATATACATCAACATATTTCATGGAAGTGCGATGGCGAAAAGGTTATCTTTATTTAATTTTACATTTAAATAAACATTTATCTTTATTTATTTTTGTCAGATTATCATGCAGCAGTAAACAATACTTTAATTATTTTATTGTTATTAACATGTAAATGACATTGAATTTAACATCTGTAACAGTTTCTTGTTCATCTACGCAACATTTAGTTTATCAACAAATTAACATCTAAAAGATCAGTAAAAGTAAAACAGTATAAAGGATCTCATAACTAACTCTCATGGCGTGTGATATAAACACACGCACTCACAATGCTAAGTGTCACTGTACGTTTTACTAGGGGGTAGAAAAATATAGAAATCGGTTATTGGCCAAAATGGTTAGCAAAGAAATACCTACACTTCCAGGATCTGCCAATTAAGGCGTTACTTCGGTGTATTCAGCAACACAATTTTAAACACAAAACAGATTTTGCGTACAGTAATTGTGTTACTGAACAAATCTGTTTATCACACACACACACTACCACTTCCGTAAATGAGGCCCCACATCTTAAGATGCATTTAGACCAAACGAGCGAATGCTCATTCTATCCGGACTCTATTAAATTCTCTCTGTGTAAACAGAGACTGAGCATTCTTTGTTGTTCTATCTATGTTCGCGAAGACACTAGAGCACGAGCTAGGATGCTAGTTCTTGGTTCCTCGTACTTTTTCGTAAGAATTATTTTGGTGTTAATGAAAAACATTTTCTCATTGATATTAAAAGATCACGAAAGAAAATTCTTGCTCTTACTGTGTGTTCGTTTGGTCTAAATGCACCTTTATAAAGGTGCGTTTACACTAAGCGAGCGAATGCTCTTTTATCCCAACTCTGTGAAATTGTCTTTGTGTGTCTCTGTTTATACAAAGAGAATTTGAGAGAGAAGGGATAGAATGAGCATTCGCTCGCTTGGTGTAAACGCACCGTTAGTTATTGAGTTTTGTAGAATATTAATTTCCAAATTTTTGAACATTACCTAGTCGTATATTCAGCAGCCCTTTTGAGTACAGGTGTCACTTTTCGGTGTCTCGAGTGACATTTTAGAAGGTTTACTATGATTTTAAGTTAAGTTAGGAATTCTGATCACTGGAGGCGCCGAAATCCCATACAAAAACCTCAACGCGGACGCTAGTGACTGTCGAAAAATGCGTGATTCGAAAGTAGGTTCAGAAATAGAATTTTTATTTCACACAATTGTAAAAAAATACATACAACATTTGAAATTATTCATAAAATATGAAGATGGTGTTTATTAATAAATAAATAAATAAATATCTGGGACAATTCACACCAAGATCATCTGACCCCAAACTAAGCTGAGCTTGTAATATGGGCGTCAGAGACTGACTATTAATCCCTTTGATTATTTTAGCATTTTACAATGCTTGTTTTCGATAGAAAAGATCAGTTTTTTTCTGGTTTTCTATCTTAAGATGGTGTTTGTTCGGGCGTAGCAAATTAAAACCATGTATAACTACTACATAGTCGTACTTAATCTATGTAAAATCATGAATCTCACAAATATAGGCATTAACACTTTACCGGCTTACACTACAGTAAAACTTTCACATATGTTATTATTTCTAATAAACTTATTTTACTACATAACATTATTTTGATGCCAGAGGAACCGGCCAAAAGAGAAACGCGACTAAGTTTTTACATGTAGAGAACTAAAAATGCATGGGGATGACATTCTGTACCTACTCGGTCGATATTAGGCAAAATTCAAAATGACCTAAGTAAACGAATTTTCATATTATCAAGTTTTCCTCAGATAGAAACTTAGTGGCGTTTGTTCTTGGTCAGGGGCCTACAATCGCTTATATCCAGACTAGTTACTGTCCTAAACTAAGCGGAGCGAGCAATTTCATATCCAGCCCAGAAGAAGCGTTAGTGCCAGTCAACCGCTGACTGGCTGGAAATGAAAGATCTTATTGCGAAATTTCTCGCTACGCTTAGTTTAGGGAATGAACTTGACAAGTTATAGGGGATTGTAATAATGCACTAGGCCCTCTGACAAGCAATCCTTTAAGCTTCCACGAGTGCCGATTTTCATTTTATTGTTTGAAGTAAGTAGCCATCGCAGCTAGATCATAACAGCCGGCATAAGCTGAGCTCCCATTGCTATGAGATCGTACCACAGACATACATTGAAATAGATGACACAAGTTTACAGTCAAAAGCATAAATATCTATACGTTTCCGAACCTTCAAAAATATCTGAGCACAACATTAGTCACAAATATCTATTCGAGTGTTCGTTCAGACTCTTCGTTGACGTGTATACATATTTGCAGCACATTTTCCGCTTAGATATTTTTGGAGATTTTGCTGCAGCTGTGCTGTTGCGGTGCCGGTACAGTGTGCCATGACCTTTATGTTTCCAAAATAAGATCCATTAGGCAAACAGTTTTGTGGACTTGACTTACAGCTTTAGATTGCATGAATACCTCGACGTAAGTACCATATAACAAAGATGTACGTCATCTTAACTTAATTACATATGAACATCTATCCTAGAATTATTCATTCTTTCTTAGTTATCCATGTTCTATACCATTTTTTAAGTTAATGTATTTTACATTAAAGAATTCATTAAAAGTAGTTATCACACCTACTTGACCTAAATAGCTTAAAAATTTACAATGCTTTCAAACCACATTTTAGTAGTAGGTTTCAGTTAACTAGGATTAAAACAACCTTCTACCTTGGATTAAAACCTCAGATTCAGCGAATATCCGGAAATATTTCTAAGTACCTACTGACCCGGTCGGTTTAAGGAAGACTGTACTATTTCTTTCTAGACTTCTTTTGGACATCACAAGCGGATTGGGTTAATTTAATATTCTCCATATGGATTGGTAACAAACGAGCAAAGAGTAAAATAATTTATATGCCTCCACTGTTTTTGAGTCACTGATCAGCTACCCATGCATGTACTGTCTAAAGCATAAATATCTATTTGTAGTTTCCAAGGCTTTAAAAACATTTAAGCAAAACATTAGAAACAAATATATATAAGAGAGTACGTTCATACTCTTTGTTGACTTGTATAGATATTTCTGGTCAATGTTATACTCAGATATTTGTGTAGGAAGTGTATGGATTTTAAGTACGTATCTTGTATATTTTGAACTGTCTGTATTTTTTTCTTTTGGACGATGGGGGAATTGGAATCCCATTTTGGAGTTGTGACAAACTATTAAGTTGACATAGGACGAATCTCATTATTAATAAATTTATATTCACACTAAAACATCATGCTATAGCTTATAACTATTTCATAGAAGCCTTGAACGCGGAACTAAGCATAGCAGGTTTCGCTTCATGGTTGTGCTTGTGGCGGTTCTCTATCTGATGATTGATGATGTTGATGACCACAAACGCTGGACACTTGGGCCCTTCAGAGCACGTCCAGCGAACTATCCCATTCTTGCCAAGCTTCCCTTCATGGTAAACGTACCCCTTGAATATCAACATCTTAATGCCAGCTGGGGATTCGAAGACACCACCAACAACTATTTGTTTCCGAACTGAAAAGGGAAAATTAACAAAATTGAGCAACTTGTTCCGTAGCCTAAATGAAGCCTAATTAGTCCTAAGTATATTCGAATAGGGGAAAACCTAAAGGGTTTAAATAAATGAGGTTGTATTTAAACTTCTTTATTGAACGTAAGTGTAACAGTCACTGTTAAATTGATAATATTGAACTTGCATTAAACAGCTCTTAAAAATGAGATCAAAATTAGTGACTGAATTTTTTCAATCCAGTTGATTGTTGCTTGAATAAACAATCTACTAGCGATCTTGCAAAATAAAAGTTTTCCTAAGCTACTGTCTTTTCTCGTGCCTAATGTCAGGTGTATTTTAGAGTGTGCGCAGGAACTACACAACCTAATACCACCCTCTACTTTCTACCACCGGACCACTAGACGCCGGGAGAGCTTCCACCTCCATGTGTAGCTTAATACCAACCTTGGTAACTTCAATGCCAGAGTGAATTTGCATTTTAGACGTAATCGCTTACCACCAGGCGAGACTGAGGCCAAACGCAAAACCATTTTTTAAATAAAAAAAGGTAAAATGCTGCCATAATATCCTGTCTCTTAAACCCAATTAATAAGTAATAAAGGCTTTATACAGGTACGTACATTCCACTAGGCGATACGTTGAACGTTGGATACGGGTGCGAATGATTCAGTATTGCCTTGGCAACCGTGTTTAACTGGTTAACGCGGAGGTAGGCCTTGCAAGGGTTAGAGCCACGGAACTTAGAGCAGCGCCACCGGAAGCCATCACTGATGCGGAAGTGGCGGTAAAACATGTACCTACCCATTGTAGATCAGATATTATCCGTTGCGTCTGTCTACGAAAATCTCTGAGGAATTGGTCCAAGTGATATAGAAAAAGCAAAGCAAGGTGGAAATAGCTCCACGTTAAAACCAGAGCTGAATAACAGTGCTTATGCAGTGCTTGTCTTCTGCTGTTAAGCTATGCGGATAAGGAGAGGTGAGGAATCCTAAAATGAGTAAAGTAGCAAAGGAAAGGAGGGGGTTATTTGAACCGTTAGCGGACGTGAGATATGTCGTTATTAGCCTTGTTGCCTACAAAAATCAACAGGTTCAAATAACAAAGTCGCATCTGCAAAATTGTCTAGTTGCAGTGCGAAACTTATACGTAACGATATCTTAGCACTGCAACTAGACAATTTTCAGATGCCACTTTGTTCTTGGGACCTGTTGATTTTTGTATCGTAACTACTTAGACCATTCGGCAGATGCGACTTTGTTAGTGGGATCTAGCGAAGTGTTTACCTAGCCTGAGAGCTTATTTAGTACATGGCTAAGCTAAGTGTTCTCCGTCACGCAATCCACTAGCCTGCTTGCTACAGACGTTGTTTTAATGGCTCTTTTTATGAGAGTGACATAGCTTCAAGTTTAAGCTCCCTAGGTAAGAGCTCGAGTGCTCTCGGGTTCAATACTAACCACCTTCTTTGAGTTATACTCGAAAAACGCCATCATACTCGTAATCCAATGAGTCACCCAAAACTAATTTTACAATGCCACTGAAAGTTGAGTAGTCTTTATCAGAAAAGCTGAGATACTTTGTATTAAAAAAATTTGTTTATTAAAATACAGTATACAGAATAAGTTTAGTACCACAGTGGTGGTGGTCATTATCCTGATAGAAATTCTTAAATTAAAGAAACTTCAAGCTGCCATTTTGTTTTTTCTCGATGTATTCGCGCGCGATAAAAGTGATATAGATGGATAGATGACACAAACAAAAAAATTATCGTAATATATCGCAATACGGTACCCTAAAGTGTCACGTTTCCGAGTTATTTGATAGTAGAGATCGATATGAAAAAGATGATATTCATTCAAAATCTAATAATTATTGCTCGTTTGTTGACATTTTTGTTTGTTTATGTCTCCTCTATCAATATACCACTTTTATCGTGTGCGGGAACTTCACAAAAAAAAAAAAAAATGGCGGCAGTTAGTCAGCCTCCATACAAAAATATTTAAACCCCTTTACATATCATCATACGTTTTCCAGAATATCTCCGGTTCTTTAACATAAGCATCTAATTTATTCTTCAATCTATATAAACTACTTCTAACAGTTTTGAATTTGGGAATTGTATTCAATTCTTGAAAGCCAGACTTTTTTAATGATTCTACAACTATGTCATATATTTCAATAGCAGATATGATTCGAGTAGAATTCCCTGTTTTGTAGTTCTCGGTTAATCTGTCTATTTCATTTTTGAAGAAATCTGGGGGGCACATCTTAATGTGCGGGTTTTCTTCATACACCGTGCAACCCTGAAAAAAGAGAATTCAGTGTGGTTTTTGTATTTCTAAATAACACAGTTTAATGAATATCTAGGGGAGCTTGATACAATTGTAAACATGCAATTTATACATTGGCTGCTTGTTTTGCTGATTGAAAACCAGCATGGTATTTCAGAACTTTGTTCCAGACTTTTTTTTTTTTTTATATTGCCCGTCAAGATGACCTCACTCCACCTGATAGAAAGCGGTCGTGAGGTCCAGATATGAGGTTGACAAGCCCAGTCATTCAAACGAATCACTGGGCTGGCCATCCTCGCCTTGTAGGCCTGCAGAAATGCCTTTTCACGCCCCACTTGAAGAACCCGGGACTATAAGAGGAAGGAAACACATGTGCTGGAAGAGCGTTCCACGTCTGGATGGTACGACAAAGAAACGAGTCACCGAACCTTTTAGTTCGGGCCAACAAATGTTGAATTGTGTGTGGGTGATTTTAAAATATGACAATAATTATGATGAAAAAAAATTACCTCAACAACAATGCTTCCATTACATCTTAACTTTTGGTGGCGAGCGCAACACCAATAAGATTCGTTATAGCTTCTTCTTTTCAGAGTATATTGATGTCCGGCATAGAGTAAAACAGAAGTACCGTCCTCTTTGATGTAAGTTAGACCAGATTCATTCGCAAGTTCAAACCCGATTGCTGGAAAGCGAATTAAAATACCTTAGGAAATGAAATAATAATAATAACAAAAAAACAATGAATGGAAAGTGGGTTTGTTTACAATAAAGTAAGTACCTATGGTTTGTTTTCGTATTGTTTATTATTTAATTAAAAGTGTGATATTTGAGTACCTGCAGACGCGTGAACATGGGGGGGCGTCTCGCATTATCTGCCCCTCTGCGCCACTACTAAATTTCAAACGTGTGCAAACTAGTTATATCATTTACGCATCTTTAAATATTTATTTATTATGTCACCACTTTTCACTGCTTTTTATTACACCTTGGTTTGTTGTTAGGCAAATAAAATATTATGTATGCAGTCGTCTAATTCGTCTATATCTATACTACAAGTATAGTACTGAAGAGGAAAAATTTGTTCTATTCATGATTTTTTGGCTCTCAAATTAAATAAAACAATCTTGTAACGACTGCGAATTATATTTATTTGTAGGTGTACCTACTATCAGGCAGTTATATCTGTTATTTTAAAAGGTTAATTGTCGTTCTCTACACTAACATTAATACAGGGTTTCTGTCTGACCCATATGCCGCATAGAGTAAGTACTTAAAGATACCAGAATTTATTTTAAAATGAAGTAACTTTCACTTAGTCATAATAACTTCTTTTTTTGAGCCAATGCGAATGGCAAGAATTGCCAGAATGGTAAATACAGACCCTTTGACTGAATAAAAATGTCATTATCACGTAATATACTCTCTTAAAATGTTAAATAAGATCATTTGATTTCATAATTTACAAATTAATAAGATCAATAAAACTCAATTACATTTCTATATACATATAAGTTTTCACGATGTGCAATCAAAACACAAATTTAACTATATTTACAGCTTAGTTCAAATTGCATAGATTAACTCCGTTAAATAGTGCTATTAAATATTCTATGACGTCGTTCCCATTTTTTCCTAGCATTACACAGAGAGGTTTTCAGATCCTTGAATGTGTCAATGTCAGTTTTAGGATCGAAGCCAGATTCTTGCATTGCTGCGACTGCAGACTTGTACGCCAACGCGAGAGATATGTCTGGGGAAGAGTCCATTTGCATCATACATGTATCAATAGCTTTATCAATCGCGTTTCTAATAAAGTCCGGAGTACACGAGTGCTCCTTTTGCTTCAAGACTACATCACCCTGAAAGAAAATGTATTTAACAATATTTTTTAGAAAACCACGAAATAAATAATGTTGATGATATTTACTTACAGAGACAGTAATATTTCCACGACATTTTATTCTTCTGCTTTTATGACAAATCCACAAAATGGCTCCACTTTTGTATTGTTTCTGCAGTAAGTATTGGTGTCCGGCGTATAAAAGGATGTTGCCGCCATTTCTCTTAATGTACGTTAGTGTAGCTTCTGGATACCAGCCTGAAACTTTATTTTGAATTAATTTAGTATAACAACATCTGTGATTTCATCAACATATTATAAACTTACAGAAACTAAGCTCTATCTTACCTATGCCATGAAGCAGATATTCTTATATGTATTTCGTTTGTGTTTGGATTGATGACTTCTTTAATTAAAAAAAAAAACAAACATATGGTGAAGATTTATTTTTTGACGCCGATCAAATTTTTGATCCATAATTTGTGTAGTGGCACAACTTCGTTATCATACTTTTGATTTTCAATACCAACTTAAAAAGTTTCCTAAAATCTCTATCCACAATATACTTTAGTAGTGAATTGGAGGTTTCTTGCATGCATCGCCAGCTAGAAGTTATGTCAAAGAGGTAAGTTTAAAGCTAAAAAGTAAAAATGCCAACGTTGGGATCAGAGCCATGTTGCAATGTTACCACTGCAGCACCTGACTGACTTAATGTAAAATAGAGATCCTCAGCATTTGCAGAAAAAATACCAGATATTAGTCTTATAAAACACTTAACATGTTAACAAAGATACGTCAAGATAGTCCCTTTAACTAATAGTGAGTATCCTTCATAACGCGCTTGCTGGTTAGAGCGAAACCACATAACGAAACCACGCGTGGCACCGCACTTTTTATGTGAATTGAAATGTGTTTAATGCATTCTTCAACGATGTACTGGATAGTAGGGTTTAACGTAGCGCTGCATGTGGGGCATACAGGTTTAACGTAGCGCTGCACGTGGGGCATACAGTGCGTTATTGCGTTGAGATGAGACGCCACAACGTAACTGGGCAATCAAACAAAGCTCTCAGATACAAAACTCCTTCGACAGAGCGCAGCGTCGCTTGGTGACACGCATCTATGAAGCTCCACCTTCGGGGACAGCAGCGCTAATATCGCAAAATAAATTATATATTTCTATCCACCCATTTTATCAGAATCAGAAGCATCAGGTAATATAGTTTCAGCATTACGAGGTTTTAATTTCATTCTGGCGTAATACATAGAAGTTTCAAAGCTCTTGAATCTTGTAGGAATATCAGCTGTGGCGTCGAAGCCCGGTTCATGCAGTGAAGCCACCGCAGGGCTATACGCCACCGGACCTGTTACGTCAGGGGATTTCCATCTGCCGATAGCCCTCTCAATGTCATTTTTGGTAAAGTCCGGAGAACAATCGTGTTCTTTTTCTTTAACCACAACACCCTCCTGAAATTCACAGACTAAACTATCATATTCACAAAAAAAATATACAATAAGGGGTACAAATAACAAAAAGGGGTGTAGATGGAAAAGTTCAAAGCAGAAAATTTGACTTCAAACTTTGTTTGGACTAGTAAGGAGATAAACATACTATATATGGGTTTCACATAGATGCCACTGTCAAAACTTGACCAAATTAAAATATTTATTATAAAATAGTGTGATCCACACGGGAAGCACCACCTTTCGAATAAAAAAAGAACCATCATAATCGGTTCACCCAGTCAAAAGATCTAAGATAACAAACATACTACAGATACTACTACACATACTACAGAGAATTTTACACATTTTTGAAAATCTACTATTTTCGAAGCTCATAGCTTGGCAAAAATTAGTGATAGATAAAAAAAATGTGTAGAGAATTTTATCAGCTTTCATTATGTGATACAAAAAAATATCATACAACGCACCGTTTTCGAGATGTGAGCAAAAAACCAAAAAACGGGACCTTCTTTGTACCCTCCTCGCGCTCACCTCGGAGGGGTAAGGACTTTTAGTATGTTTATCTCCTAACTAGTCCAAACAAAGTTTCAAAGTAAAATTTTCTGCTTTCGACTTTTCCATCTAGAATCATTAATTGTCTAGGCTATACTGAAATGTCATTGCTGGTGAATTTATTATTAATATTTTTATCAGAATCGATACTTCACAAAAGAGTGTGTATAAATGTGTAACTAGTCATTCCGTTGCCCGTGTTACTATCAACATTGCCACGGAATTATTTAGGGAAATCATTCCGGCAGCGCGAGTAGCATTGGTAATGGCATAATTTAAGGGTATGATCATTTGAACAAAGATTATCTGGTTCTTAACTAGCCAAATCAGTTGCAATAAATATTTCTAAAGCTATACTACGTACACAAATTTTCATGACATCTGGGTGATAACAACACCTACGAGAACAGATCAGTCAGTAAATAAATAAATATATCATGCCCCTCGTGTCCGGACAGCTGTACGCGTGAGGAACTTATGTGTGCCAACGACCATGCTGTTAGGGTGGCGGTGTTTTGGTCAAAAAGGATATAGCCATCGACACGATAAGAAGAAGAAGTAAATAAATGAAATGCGCCAGACAAACATACCATACAACACTATGCACCATGCATACATATTGCCCAAAGACATTGTCATGGGATAAATATCCTATTGTTACGACTAGGTCAGAGATGGGCGTCCCCGGACACACTCACTAATTAAAAACGTTCGTTTTCTAAACTGACCTGACCGGGAATCGACCCCGGAAAACCGTGTAACGACGATCGTGTCTTCAAATGTCATTATTGTTTACTTACCAGCACTGCAATATTTCCCCGACATTTATATCTTCTTCTCTTCCGACAATTCCATAGTGTTGCCCCATTTTTGTAATGTTTCTGACGTAGATACTGGTGTCCAGCGTATAGGAGAACATGGCCCCCATTTCTCTTAATAATTGTTAACGATTCGTGTAACACACCTGAAATTTTACTCACATTTATTTGTAGTAGAGTTAAATTAAAAAAATAAAGATTCCAAAACTTACCTTTCACGCAAGATTAAAGCTCACGAATACTAATGCAGGAATGTTTTTATCTTGCTTATCACAAAAACATTCGAACACATTTTGATATATCCCACCCCTAGATGAAAACCCGACTACATCGAAAAACGTTATTATTCAGAAACGACAAAAAATCGTTCTCGAAATATTTTACCAAATAATATTAAAAATAACAAAAACTTTCGGCAACGGTTAAAGGTATAGTTAAGTGGGAGATATCTCTGTGTACAGCTAACTCATTTTTTTTTATTGGGGTTTTTATCTAGGGATGCGATGTATATTCGACGTATTTTTTTCAGCTCACAAGTAAAAAAGGTTCAGAAATTGCAATTGGTGCGTGAAAAAATTGGGGAAACTATGGTAAGTATGTCATTATTGAACGGATTTCTTTTATTTAAACAAAAAGTTTGTTTTGCAAAACGTCTATTTTCTAAATTTCAAACTAAAAAACTAAAAACAAACTAAACTTAATATATAGGTAAAAAGCTTACTTCACAGAGATTGATTAAGGAACAATCAGCACCTGTAATTATCCACCGACATATGACACAGTAAATTGTTCATGTTTTGGGATGATACGACCTCAGTCCGGTCTCGCATTGCTGTTTGGTTACTGGGAAATGTTTGCTATCAGATATCCTAGGTAGTCACCTACAAGGATAACATCCTAGATTTAGGTGTTAACTGTCATTGTTAAAACCTTCTTGTTAAATACTATTTCTAGCTTCAACATAAAAAAAACATATAGCCTATGTCACTCCCTGATTTATCTTGGTGAAAGAATTTTTAAAATCGGTCCAGTAGTTTCGGAGCCTATTCAGTACAAACAAACAAACTAACAAATCTTGTCTCTTGATAATATTTGTATAGATATCTACTTTTATGTTATTAAGTGGTTTTTTTTGGCATTGACAATGCTTTTTTTTTTCTAGTTTCTATATTTGTGTAGAAAACAGAGCATTGTTTAAAGGCGCTTGCCTATAACATTGATGAAACAACGTTGGCTTACAACGTAAAATACACTAAATAAATTCGCCAGGTCTGTTAACGGCCTCGGTAGCTCAGTTGGAAGAGCAGTCACCCGGATTGTGAAAGGTCGCGGGTTCGAATGCCGCTTGAGTCCCAGGACCAGGTCGAATTTTTCTAGTTTCTATCTTTCTATGTTATTGTACTGTTGTTCTTTGTTTAAGATCTTGTAAACCTACGTGGAGCAATTAACACAATTCTTGTCATGTGAAAAAAAAAACATTAGAAAAGAAATAATTTTTAGAATCATAAACATTCACCGTTTCTATCAAAATAAAAAAACTTAAAATCTAAATTAGTAGCTACGTTAAAAAGAAAACTTAAAATCCAAATTAGTAACCAAGTAAAGGCTGAACATAGAATATTTAAGGAATATCCCAGCATCTGTTATTACGAGTATCTTACTAATTTAAGGCACATTGTATTAGTTAATTTTATTTAACATAGTGAGAATGCTGCTTTGCAGACCGTGGACTAATGGACGTCGTACCACATGCATTCTTGCGAAGTGCTAAGTCTTTATTTGCGGACTCTAGCACTAGCGACTGCGAGGTCCATCTTGTTTTTCTTGAAGTTCTGAGCACACGAGTGTTTCCTTTTTTTGATGATTTTATCATTCTGAAAATACAAGTGTTATTGATGATAAACTAACAAACTGCACAAAAAAAATGATTTAAAGGCCGTTATTCACTGGAAGCAGACGCGTGTGATGTGCTAATCGGAGAACCGTTTGGCTGGCATTTCTCGTCACGCTCCCCAGCAACCGCTATGGCTCCTGCCAGGTTGCTGGGGAGCATGACGTGGCATTTCACCAAAAAGAAGAGACGGTCGGTGTTCATGAAGTACTCTCAGATGTACTGCTCTAATGTAAACTATTACACTACACGCGAATGCTTTAGAGGAGTATCCGCTCTTAGGCCGCGGGCACGAAGTCAGTGTCTTGCGGGGCGGGAGCGGCGCGGGCGCGGCGCGTTTCATTCAATGCATAGATATGGCCCTGGGCTCGAAGGCAGTGGCGCTGGCGCATACATTTGCCGCGCCACCGCAGCTTCCGCCCCACTCCCACTGACTTCGAGTCCTAGGCCTTATGTTTTACTTACAAGCACAAATAAATTCCCTGGGCACTTGTCAACCCTTCTCCAGCAAATCCATTGCATGGCATTACTTTTGTCGCGCCTCTTATATATGTACTGGTATCCATTGTGTAAAAGTACTTGTCCACCATTTCTTGGTATAAAAGAGAACGGTTCCACTGGTTGTTTATCGGCTTTTTTGCGTTTGGTTTTAGACTCTGCAATATCAGAATTTTATGCATTAAGTACTTACTAACTTATTCGTAAAAGTTACTAATGGTCAATATTTAATTAATAATAGTTTTATTTGAAACGGGCTGTCCGACATCGGCTTCGCGAGTGTAGACTATTTTTCCCGTTAAAATATAGCCTTGAAGAATATTTAGCCAATGTTGCTCGCTTATAATGTAGTTTAATATTGTTAAAAGAATTTAAAAATCGGTTGAATCTTTCCTCTTTATAATATTAGTATAAATTAAACAAAAATACAATCTGTTTTATGTAACTAATTTAATAATGTACTGTTTTGTCGCTTTAGCGGGATTACACATGTTTGGATGAAGCAGATTTGTATATGGCTTTCAAAATCTGCTGTGGGTCAGGATTACTTCAATAGGTAGGTACATCTTATTTAAACGCAAAAGTAGAATGTTAAAATCTTTATTAAATAAATAAATATAAATATGCAGAAAACACACCTCTTGTAATGGTCTCGAAGTCGGGATAAATATCCCTGTGTTACGAGGTACCACACAAGGAAATAAGCTAGGGGCGTCTCCCAGCACACCCAGACCCGAATCAATTCAGAAAAGATCGTTTCCTGAATTGACCCGACCGGGAATCGAACCCGGGACACTACGGAAATCGAGGCGAGAAACCGTGCTACAGCGCACTACGCCAACCGTGTCAAAAGCACAAGATCCATAATTTAGCAGTTAAACATGATCCTCCTGTACGGAGTACCTACTATTACTTATTCTGAGTTTTAAATCTGTCGTCGTCGAAAAAGGAGAAATATAGGTTGAAGAAATATTATTGAAAGGAGAACAAAACCCTGAATGATAGTTTAACTAAGCGCGAGGCCACACGACGCGGTTACGGTGCGGTGCGGCGCATTTCGAAGTAAAAGGATGGCGGATGACGGGCGGCATGAAGCCACTTATGCAGCGCACCGCGCCACCCCTCCCCGCCTCGTCTCGCAGGTCAAAAGTGCGGCGCCGCAGCGCTCCGCTGCCGCTTCGTGTGGCCTCGCTCTTATTAAGGAATCATTACGGTCTAGCTGTGGTTATACGCTAATCATTGGTTTTACTTCATTTGAGGATTCTGTCAATGTTTAGTTAAATCCGGATTGGTGCTACATTATTTACTTGTTAGGAATTGGTTTTTTGCGGTTCACAGCTTTGGCGATTGCTAGATCGATTTTGTTTCTTATGTAGTCCTGGGCACAAGAGTGGGGTTTTGATTTGATAACTGTCTCATCCTGAAAACAAAAACATAATAGGTAAACTACTCATTTAAGAGTACAGAAGGGACAAATGTTTTTAAAGGCAGTTGAACTCAAGAGCGTTAGCTGGAGGTGGTTCAAAAACGTTGCATTTTCGTAAGTTTTTCGTGATTTCATTAAGATGAAATAAAGCTTAAATTTTTGGTCAATTAGTGTGTGCATAACACTATTTAAAAATAGATTAAATTGTTCAAAATTAGGTAGTCGCTAATTATTTGCTAAATTAAATAAAAAACCTTCTTGATAAATTGATGAGACACCTAAAAATTTACTGTACACAGTTAAAGTTATAATTATGAAATTAAAAGGTACATTCAATAATAGATAGATAATTTACACATAATTTGAATTCAGCTAAATAATCACGAAAACCTTAAAAAAAATGCGAAATTTACGATCTACCCCAAACGCAAGAAGCAATACCTCCTAGCCATTTGCAAGTAATGTAACAATTGAGGATTCGGATGACGGTTTCTGATATGCATCACGTATTAATGGCACTGACAATTGATATCATATCTAAGCTATTACATTAGACACGAATGGTCATGGTGCAAAATCTTACATAAATATATTATGAAAGGAAAATGGTATGATGTTGATGCAGAAGCTATTTAAGTGAATTTTATATACGTTTTTATTTAAAAAAATATAAGAAACACCATGATGGTGGGTGACAGGATAGACTCCAGTTTGCTTGGTAGGTTCACCGAGCTGCATGTAATATTGCTCGTTGAGCCTGCTAAGTATATTTTTTGCTTTATTTTCCATCCTGCTACAACACTATAGTCTTAAGACACCCATTATTTATTTTTCATTTACTAACCTAGTTTGTAAAGGATTTCTATTCATTGTTACTAACATCCATGGACAACTGCCCGAATTTTTTTTTTCTTTTGTTTTAATTTTATAAGTAACGTCAGTCTGATTTTTAAAGCATAGTCACCTCAATAAATTAGCGAAATCAATTTTCTGTTCATGTAAGATTGTTATTAAGGATATAAAACTTACTAAATGCACTAGCGACATTTTCATTCAAGCTTATAAATAGCGCATTGTAAGGTTTTCCAGTCTATGTTTAATCGTCGCTCTTTAAATCTCAAACAATGATGGATGCATTGATGAAGTAAAAAGACAAATACTAGAACCGCAACGGTACTAGAACCTCAAAAATAATGAAAAATATCAAAATCTTCCCTAGGCTAATAAGAACTGGCTCTCCCGCGCAGGTGAGGACGCTGCGAGAGATAAAAAGGAACTTCTTCCTTTAGACTTTTAAAGACGGTTGAACCATTTGTCGAGTTTCTTGCCGGAGTCTTCTCGATAAGAAGCAACGTCCGAACCGGCGGTAGATTCGAAATATGTTTATTTAGGATATGTACCATTATTGTATTATTTTATATACGCCTATTATTGTATATATATTTTTATTTAGAATTTTGTCATTTCATAAGTGCTTCTTTGAAAGCTTAAGTGAATAAATGATTTTTTACTTCACTCTACTTTAGTGTATTTGGAAAGGATGTTCTTATCATAAGTATCATGCACCGAGTTTCGCACAAATGCGATACTAGAAAAACTACGCAACCGTCGCGACGGTCCAAGTACAAACTTGCATTTTCCAGTTCTTTATTTATTTATTCTTTATTGCACGTTGCAGTTCTTCGTTAGACGGGACAGTGAGCCCGACCGTCTCGTTGCGCATGGCAACGTCGAAGGCACCAGGTCACGCAGAGATCGCCCATGCGATGGATCGACCAAACCATAGACAATACTGCTTAAATCATGAGTGTCTAGAGGTGACCGCAAATACTAAAAACTTTTGTGTCTTGTGTCAGACACTAACTACCGATGAATATTTGATTTCTATAGAACCAGTATGAAATCATCCACTCCCTGCGCACACGTAAACATTTTCGGTGTCGGTAACTGGAAACTGGTTTGCGCAGCGCCTTACTCGCAACGATAGCGACAAATAGCGTATTTGACTGTTTTTGTAGTTGAGGTCTTATCGAAAGGCAACTCAAAAGTAGAAACATTGGTGGATAAAATATTTCGACAAAACCAAAACACCTCGAGATAAACCAATTGTAAAAATCATATTTTTGGACTTGCCCAAAACGCTTCATGCGAACTGCCGCCTACAAATGATGCATTTGCGATCTATTTCTTTGACCGACATTAGACCGACAGCTTAATTAAATTTTGCGTTTATGAATATGGTTACTTAACAAAAGTTGCTCTAAATTATCGAATGGTATAGTTTTTTTATTTCGTTGTAAATTTGGAGGTCCATAAAATGATTTGTACATAAGAACTAAAAGTTTTTTTAAGGCCACTTTTTATGTTTTTTTTTTCTTTAAATAACATTATTTTTAGAATCTGATGATGTTGTCCAAGACTCTATTGTGACGATCACAACTGCCCGGAACACTGTCCCTCACTACGAGTCCCTATCTACTCCACCCGGGTAGGTAGGGTTTTCGCAACTAGAACTACGGGTCTGGCTGTTAGGATCAGGTTACCACGGGTGTTGGGGTCCCAGCCCTGCCTTTCGTAAGGCAGGCCCCAACTTGGAGTTGGATTCGTGGTGGCATGTGGATAGTTGCAGAGGTGGGGCATGTTCGTTTGCTAGGTAAGTAGTGTGTACCGAGCGTCCCTTCTCGCGCGCAACGAGTATCTAAATTCACTGGTCTAGGGGCCCCAGACCGGTAAGTGTTTGGATGGGGTTAGTGAGGAACCCTTGTAGCGGCTTGCCGCTCCTCCGGTACTTGCCTGGATAGCAAGGAGATGGGTATCCGCTAGATTGCCTATCCGGCTACCCTGCTGTAGTTAAGGGTAGATGTTAGGCAGTGCATCGAGATGTGAGCGTACTATACAGCTCCGGCACCATACTGGAGATATGGTAGTTGGCTTCTCTAACGTCCCCAGCGGGGATTGAAGCCGCTAGCGTTCTTTAGCATGCGCGTGGTGAGCGACTATAACTGCTCCGGTACCATTCTGGATAAATGCGAGTGGGTTGTGCCACGGGCTACTCGCCTATGAGTACCATAATGTGTAATGCATTGTGCATTGTGCTTTGTGACGGCAGGACCTACCGCAGATGGTCCCTGGTACACTTCAGTGTGCTAGGAATAGTGTGCCCTTCTGCATAACCAGGAGGTTGGTCGGGGGGCCACTAAAATAAATCTCAGTAGAAAGAGGGGGTGCCCGGAACACTATAGGCACATAACAACCACGACTGTGCTAGTAAAAACGTACGTGTATAGGAAGCGAGCGATGTCTAATGGAATAACAAAATCTCTGGATGATAAGTCTATATTTGTTTTACCAAAATACCGGATGATTATTAAATAACTTACAAAAACGATATGGCATACTCACTATGTAATGTAGAAAATAACAAAGTGAAAATGAAATTCATTTAACTAACTTTCACTCAAACAGTCAGTATTTTTGGTATTAAACCCTAAAATTAATTGAAAAAATCTAATTTTCGCCTACATAGTTACATCACTTGCTGAGCATGCCATTTCAATTTAGTAAGTTATCAGTTAATCACCCGGTACAGACAAGACAACAACAAGATCATTTTCCTCATAATAAAAAAGACGTACGTTAAGATTATTTTTAGCATTTAATTAACAATGATTTGCACTTTTTTCTACACAAAGACAGAAACTAGAAAAATTCAACCCGATCCCAGACCTGATCCTATCGCCATTGGCTTACAAACTTCCAACGTAAAAAACTCCAGATGAATTCGCCAGGTTTGTTAAGTTCCTACGATCAGGTCGAATTTTTCTAGTTTCCATCTTTGTGTAGAAAGACATACGTTACTTTACTTACCAGCACAGTAATAGTCCCACGGCATTTTTCTGCACGCGTTTTATTGGAGCAAACCCATATCATAGAACCATTCTTGTAGCGCTTCCCGAAAAAATATTTATAGCCGTCGTGTAAAAGCGAACCGCCACAACTACTCTTAATGTATGCTAGTGGTTCTTCCGATTTTCCGATACACTTCTTAGGCTCGGTTGTCGACTCTGAAATAACAGCATTAAATCATTAGATCGACACTGATTAATAAAGAAAATATCTTTAAATATTGCAATAATTAATATTATTATGCTAAGGGGAAAGCTTTGCAGAAATAAGGTACCTTTTGTGTATGAAATCTCAGAAAAGAACGCAACTAAAAACAACTACCACGAGTTGCCACTTCAAATTTACATTATCGTTCGCATAAAAAATGTATTGGGATTTGACATTGTCATGTCATGTCATGTGTCATCCCAATAATTTTTTTTTACGCGAACGATAACAATTCATTAAAGCTTGTTAATAGCGCATTGTAAGGTTTTCCAGTCCTATGTTTACTCGTCGCTCTTTAATCTCAAATGAAGTTACTAATGGTCAATGTTTAAACAATAATGGTTTTATTTGAAACTGGCTGTCCGAGATCGGCTTCGCGCGTGTAGACTATTTTTCCTGTGAAAATATAGCCTTAAATAATATTTAGCCAATGTTGCTCGCTTATGTAGCTTATATCGGCCCAGCAGTTTCCGAGCCTATTCAATGCAAACTTACAAACAAACAATCGAATCTTTCCTCTTTATAATATTAGTATAGATTAAACAAAAACACAGTCTGTTTTATGTCACTAATTTAATAATGTACTGTTTTGTCGCTTTAGTGGGATTACACACAATGTTTGGATGAAGCAGATTTGTATAATGCTTTTAAAATTTGTCGTGGGTCAGGATTATTTTAATAGGCAGGTACTTCCTATTGAAACGCAAAAGTAAAATGTTAAAATCTTTATTTTTAAAAGCACAAGATCCATAATTTTGCAGTAAAACAAAAAACTTATTTAAGTAACTATAATACCTTAGCCCTAAACCAACTTTTCCATACACGCTGGGCCCTCGCACCGCGTTCAGCGTGCGTTTTTCTAGAACTTTCGCTAGAAGAAGACACGGGGACGGGTACGCCTTCATAAGACACATTGTGGTATATCATATACTCAGGATGCACCGTCTGCCTGATTCATGTACAATTGCCCTCTCCCAGTTCCACCCCAAAATAACGCATGACCTTAAGGTGCACAGTCATTTTCACATATTTTTTTGGTGTAAGAACCTTTCTCTTCAGTTACCATTGGAAGTAGGTAAGGCCCCTTCCTAACCGGCTCGGTGCTTTTTCGTTTCAGTACCGCCTCTGCACCTAATCTGTAACGATTTTCTGCTGAAAAATATTTCCTGACAGACTCTGTATGTTTTCGGTTTGTTCATTTGATTTGAGTGGTGTGACGGGGAGGCCGGCCGCTCTGTACAGATTTTATGCGGAGGCGCGCGGATGCGCTCGGTAAAGAATCAGTACCAAAACGAGTCGGTCTGAAAACACTCATTTGATTACATGCGCTAACAATCTGTACAGATTCGAGGCATCCGTACAGAGGCGGTACTGAAACGAAAACGCACCCAGCCGGTAAGGAAGAGGCCTTACTGAAAAAATATGTATAAGTTTGTGTGCACCTCAAAATGAGGCGTTTCTTGAGTGATCCTCCTGTACGGAGTACTATTACTTATTCTGAGTTTTAACTGTGTCGTCGTCAAAAAAAGAGAAATATAGGTTGAAGAAATATTATTGAAAGGAGAACGAAACTCTGAATGATAGTTTAACTAAGCGCGAGGCCACACGACGCGGTTACGGTGCGGTGCGGCGCCGCACTGCAATTGTTTCGAAGTAAAAGGATGGCGGCTGAGGGGCGGCATGTTGCCACTTATGCAGCGCACCGCGCCACCCCTTCCCGTCTCGTCTCGCAGGTCACAAGTGCGGCGTCGCAGCACTACGCTACTGCTTCGTGTGGCCTCGCTCTTATTAAGGAATCATTACGGTCTAGCTGTGGTTATACGCCAATCATTGATTTTACTTCATTTGAGGATTCTGTCAATGTTTGGTTAAATCCGGATTGGTGCTCCATTATTTACTTATTAGGAATTGGTTTTTTGCGGTTCACAGCTTTGGCGATTGCTAGATCAATTTTGTTTCTTATGTAGTCCTGAGCACAAGAGTGGGGTTTTGATTTGATAACTTTCTCATTCTGAAAACAAAAACATAATAGGTAAACTACTCATTCAAGAGTACACAAGGGACAAATGTTTTTAAAGGCAGTTGTTCTAAAACGTTGCATTTTTGTAAGTTTATCGTGATTATTTCATTAAAATGAAATAAAGCTTAAATTTTTGCTCCATTATTGTGTGCATATTACTATTTAAAAACACATTAAATTGTCTAAATTTAGGTAGTCGCTAATTATTTGCTAAATTAAATCAAAAATCGTTTTTTCGATAAATTAATAAGACAAATAAAAATTTACTGTACACTGTTAAAGTTATAATTATGAAATTAAAAGGTACATTCAATAATAGAGATATAATTTATACTTAACTCGAAATTAGCTAAATAATCACTGACACTTTAAAAAATGCGACATTTACGATCTACCCCAAACGCAAGAAGCGAACCCTCTTAACCATTTGCAAGTAATGTAACAATTGAGGATTCGGATGACGGGTTTTGAGATGCATCACGTATTAATGACACTTACAATTTATATCATATCTAAACTGTTACATTAGACACGAATGGTCAAGGTGCAAAATCTCCTTTACATAAATATATTAAGTAAGGAAAATGTTATGAATGTTGATGCAGAAGCTATTTGAGTGAATTTTATATACGTTTTTGTTATATTTATTCTAAAAATTATAAGAAAAACATAAGTAACGTCAGTCTGATTTTTAAAGCATAGTCACCTTACTAAAGTAGCGAAATCGATTTTCTGTTTACGCAAGATTGTTGAGGATATAAAACTTACTAAATGCACTAGCGACATTTTCATTAAAGCTTATAAATAGCGCATTGTAAGGTTTTCCAGTCTATGTTTAATCGTCGCTCTTTAAATCTCAAACAATGATGGATGCATTGATGAAGTAAAAAGACAAATACTAGAACCGCAACGGTACTAAAACCTCAAAAAGAATGAAAAATATCAAAATCTTCCCTAGGCTAATAAGAACTGGCTCTCCCGCGCAGGTGAGGACGCTGCGAGAGATAAAAAGGAACTTCTTCCTTTAGACTTTTAAAGACGGTTGAACCATTTGTCGAGTTTCTTGCCGGAGTCTTCTCGATAAGAAGCAACGTCCGAACCGGCGGTAGATTCGAAATATGTTTATTTAGGATATGTACTATTATTGTATTATTTTATATACGTCTATTGTATATATATGTTTTTTTATTTAGAATTTTGTCATTTCATAAGTGCGTCTTTGTAAGCTTAAGTGAATAAATGATTTTTTACTTTACTCTACTGTATTTGGAAAGGATGTTTTTATCATAAGTATCATGCACAAATGCATCGATACTAGAAAAACTACGCAACCGTCGCGACGGTCCAAGTACAAACTTGCATTTTCAAGTTCTTTATTAATTTTTAACGTCGGAAGCACCAGGCCACGCAGATATCGCCCATGCGATGGATCGACCAAACCATTGACAATACTGCTCATTTCATGAGTGTCTAGAGTATTGTAAAAATCATATTTTTGGACTTGCCCAAAACGCTCCATGCAAACTGTTGCCTGCAGTGACGTCATTTGCGATCTATTTCTTTGCGTTCTGCAAAACATTTGTTCGACAGCTTGATTAAATTATCGTTTATGAATATGGTTTCTCAACAAAAGCTGCTCTAAATTATCGAATGGTATAGGTTTTTATTTATTTAGTTGTTAGTTTGATGGTCCATAAAATAAATTGTACATAAGTACACAAGCTAAAAGTTTTTTTTAAGCCACTTTTTATGATTTTTTAAATTAAAAAACATTATTTTTAGAATCTGGTGAAGTTGTCAAAGACCCTATTGTGACGATCACAACTGCCCGGAATACTATAAGCACATAACAACCACGACCTTGTTAGTAAAAACGTACGTGTATAGGAAGCGAGCGATGTCTAATGGAATAACAGAATCTCTGGATGATAAGTCTATATTTGTTCTCCTAAAATACCGGATGATTATTAAATAACTTACAAAAACGATATGGCATACTCACTAAGGAATGTAGAAACTAACAAAGTGAAAATGAAATTTATTTCACTAATTTTCACTCAAACGGTCAGTATTTTTGGTATGAAAACCTTAAATTTAATTGAAAAATCTTATTTTCACTTACATTGTTACAAAATCACTTACTGAGCATGCCATATCGATTTAGTAAGTTATTAGATAAACACCCGGTATAGACAAGACAACAACAATATCATTTTCCTAACAAAAAAAAAAGACGTACGTTAAGTTAATTCTTAGCATTTACTTAACAATGATATGCACTTATTTCTAAAGAAAAAAAGAAACTAGAAAAATTCAACCTGAGCCAAGACCTGATCCTATAGACATTGGCTGACAACGTAAAATACGCCAGATGAATTCGCCAGGTTTGTTAACGGCCTTGGTAGCTCAGTTAGAAGAGCAAGTTCATATCCCGCTTGAGTCCCTACGATCAGGTCGAATTTTTCTAGTTTCCATCTTTGTGTTGCAAGACATACGTCACTTTACTTACCAGCACAGTTATAGTCCCACGGCATTTTTCTGCACGCACTTTATTGCAGCAAACCCATATCAAAGAACCATTCTTGTAGCGCTTCCCGACAATATATCTATACCCGTCGTGTAAAAGCGAACCGCCACAATTTCTCCTGATGTATGCTAGTGGTTCTTCCGATTTTCCGATACACTTCTTAGGCTCGGTTGTCGACTCTGAAATAACAGCATTAAATCATTAGATCGTCACTAATTAGTAAAAAAATATCTTTAAATATTGCAATAATTAATATTATTATGCTAAGGGGAAAGCTTTGCAGAAATAAGGTACCTTTTGTGTATGAAATCTCAGAAAAGAACCCAACTAAAAACAACGAAACGGTTCAGAGTTGTAACAAAACACGTCGTACGTCTACCACGAGTTGCCACTTCAAATTTACATTATTTCGCGTAAAAATGTATTGGGATTTGACATTGTCATGTCATGTGTCATCCCAATACAATTTTTTTACGCGAACGATAACGTACATTTGAAGTTGCAACTTGTGGTAGACGTACTGATAATATAAATTAGGCTAGGATGACCAACAATCAGTAGGATAACAACAGGCTTCACCTGGGTTTACTTTCATTCAGGATAAACGTAAGCAAAAAGTACAAAAGGTATATTTAGTATAAGATGTGTTTCGGAGAGTGTGCTCAAGAACTACATAACCTGATACCGCCCTCTACTTTCTACCACCGGACCACTAGACGCCGAGAGGTTTTCCACCCCCATATGGTTGACTTCCAAGCAAGTTGTGGAACGCTCTCCCTGCGTCTGTGTTTTCGGGTACTTACAACCTTGGTGTCTTCAAGGCCAGAGTGAAAAGGCATTTTCTGGGTGAGCTTGCACCACCATCGGTCTCGTCATCGCTTACCACCAGGCGAGACTGAGGCCCAACGCAAACCCATTTTAAATATTAAAAAAAGTGCATTTTCGTTCGTATTGGTATTACAAATTCTTATTTGACGTTTTATCCTATTGTTTATTATAAGAACAAAAACCGTAACATAGCGGAAAAATTGTTAATCTGTACGTCTACCACGAGTTGCCACTTAACATTTACACTATCGTTCGCGTAAAAAAATGTATTGGGATTTGACATTGTTATGTCATGTGTCATCCCAATACATTTTTTTTACGCAAACGATAACGTAAATTTTTAGTTGCAACTCGTGGTAGACGTATATAGCCCACTCAACGAAGACGAAAAACTCCCAAATAGGGGAAATAATTCGTGTAAGGCAAGGCAATTTTGGCACAAATGTAGGGAATGGTGTCTGCAGCAAAATACTCAGAGTACCTACTGATGGATGGGGGTGGAGCTAACGGGTAGGGAGGGGTATAAAGGTACTTTTTTTTAAGTTATCCTTAAACAACTCTTAAACGGTGGCTCATAGCAAAAAAAATATTTTACTCAAGTAATCTACATAAAATTTTCTACAAAAAGGTTCTATCCATATTTATTTATTTAACGACATATTGAAGCAGAAAAGTTGGAGAGGATGTCAACTTGATAGTCCTCCTTATGGGATTGTCTCCACCAAACATCAACGTGTTCTTTTTGAAACCAGGTCATGGAAAGTTGAAGACCTAATGGTTTTCAGTGCGACCACTTCAACAGCTTCCAAGACGGTTCTCCTCCTCCACAGCTTCTCCGGATGCGACTCCACCACCACCTCTACGATCTACGGAAAAAGCGAAGTGGGAAATAATAATAATAAAGTAAAAGTAAAAGTAAAAAATCATTTATTCACTTAAGCTTTTACAAAGAAGCACTTATGAAATGTCAAAATTCACAAAAAATATATATAAACGATAATAGACGTAAATAAAATAATACAATAATAGTACATATACTAAATAAACATAATGCGAATCTACCACCGGTTCGGAAGTTGCTTCTTATCGAGAAGACTCCGGCAAGAAACTCGATAGTTACTCTTTTGAACTTTGTTTTGTTTTACAACAAATAAATTCAGAGTACAGTCAAAAGAACAATAAATATACATTATTTGAGCAGAGGAGCAGATTATTCCTACTATGACCACAAATTCTTGTCGTTCAAGTAATCCTCCACGTTATAATAACCTTGTTTTATCAGCTTTGTTTTAATTGTAGACTTGAACTTGTGAAGAGGTAGATCAACAAGACTTTGAGGTATTTTGTTAAAGTACTTTACAGATTGACCCACAAAAGAATTTCCTACCTTATGTAGCCTAAGACTTGGAGTAATAAGTTTGTTTTTATTTCTAGTATTGTGTGTATGAGTATCACAGTTTTTTTTGAACATATGCAAGTTTTTGCGCACATACATTATGTTATCGAAAATATACTGAGCGTGCACAGTTAAAATATCAATCTTCTTAAATACTTCTCTGAGCGAGTCGCGTGGCCTAAGGTTGTATATCGACCGAATAGCTCTTTTTTGGAGTACAAAAATGGTGTTAAGGTCTGCAGCTGAGCCCCACAACAGTAGACCATACGACATAACGCTATGAAAGTAACTAAAATACACTAGTCTTGCTGTTTCAATATCAGTCAGCAGTCTAATTTTTCGGACAGCACAAGCGGCCGAACTAAGTCTCCCTGCCAGAGCCGTTATATGTGGACCCCACTGTAACTTAGAATCTAGAGTAATTCCTAAAAATACCGTAGAGTTCGTAATTTCTAAAGTCTCATCATTCATGTTGATAATGGTATCAACCTGTTTAACATTAGGCATAGTGAATTTAATACACTTCGTTTTCTTTGCATTTAGTAATAAATTGTTGCTTGTGAACCAACATAGTACTTTTGAAAGAGTATTATTTACATCGTCAAATGCTTGCTTACCTCTGTTGATTTTAAAAATCAACGAGGTATCATCAGCAAATAATACTATTTCACAAATATCTTTGACAAAGTAGGGAAGGTCATTTATATAAATAAGAAAAAGCAGTGGGCCCAATATCGATCCCTGGGGCACTCCCATGCTAATGGTGGCACCGGAAGAGGTGGTTCCGTTTATACTCACTTTTTGTGTTCTGTCTGTGAGATAAGATTGTATAAGTTTAGACGAAATATCCGAAACACCGTAATGTCTCAGCTTAATCAGTAGGATTTCATAATCCACGCAATCAAACGCTTTCGAAAGATCACAAAATATTCCTATTGCATCCTGCTTGCCTTCCCAAGCATCAAATATGTGTTTGATAAGTGCTACACCTGCATCAGTAGTGCTTCTATGTTTAGTAAAACCAAATTGTTTCTCATGTAGTAATTTATTTAAAGTAAAGTGTGAAAGCAGCTGATTTAATATAATTTTTTCAAAGATTTTACTAAGAGCTGGTAGTATAGAAATGGGTCTATAATTAGATGGGTCACTTTTGCTACCAGATTTAAAAAGCGGGATGACTTTACTAAATTTCATTAAGTTGGGAAACTGACCTTCGTCAATGCAGTTATTAAAAAGTACTGCTAAGTGGGCTGAGATGATATTTATGATTGATTTAAGTAGACTTATCGAAATACCCCACAGATCTTCGGTGTTTTTCATATTAAGTTCCTTAAACACCTTGATTATGTCATGAGAATTTATATGAACAAAGTTGAACTGAAATGAGCACTCATCAACACTAGATGTGAGCAGGGACCTAGCTAGCGGTGCACTAGATTTGTGCACACGGTTGCTAATAATATAATAATAATAATTTTATTTCAGATAATAATCCATACAATTTTGTTAGTATCAGTGAAACATAAAACTTAAAAGACTATGTTAGTAACTAAATTTATAAGTTTGAGTAATTTATTTTCAGTCAAAGAAAGGGTTCTTAGATCCCTGCACATGCATGCGAACCCAGTTCCTAAACATGGGACATGAGGGCTTATCTTTAGTTGCCTTCAGGATACTGTTGACGCTTCCCCGGACTCTGCCATGCATTGAGGCCATGCGCTTACGAATGATGGCGTAAAAGTCATCAACACCAGCCTGCGCGAACATTGTTGATGCACTACAGAATCGGGGAAGCCCCATCAACACCCTGAAGGCATTATTATATTGAACGCGGAGAGCGTTATATGCCCTCTGCGAGTAAGTGCACCACAGACTACAGGTGTAGAATGTTTGACAGAACGCCTTAAATAGGGTGACTTTGACCTCTTTCGTACACCTAGCAAACCTACGGGCGAGCATATTACATCGGACAGCTAACGCCCTCCTTTCTCGTTCTATGTCATAGTTGTCTGACTGGTTTTCTGTCACAATATGGCCTAGATATTTAAATTGCGACACCCTCTTCAGTGCAGTACCTAACAGCGTCACCTGAGGTCCATCGACTGGGTTTTTACTATGCGACCGAAACACCATCATTTCACTTTTCTTAACATTATAGAGGAGTCCATGTTCAACAGCATATTCCTCGCACATTGCTAGTAGCTTGCACAATCCATTAGCCGTAGGACACAGCAGCACCATGTCATCCGCGTAACTTATACTGTTAACCATCTGACCGTTAACAGAACAACCAACCCTGGTGCTGCTGAGTCGAGAGATGAGCTTATCTACATACAAACTAAAAAGAGCAGGAGAGGATAACCCTCCCTGTCTTACTCCACATTCTAGCACGTATTCCCCAGACAAAGCCCCGGCCCAACGGACTAACGGAAATGCTAAGCTGTTCACGGCTTTACCAGAATAGACCCAAAAAATCTCAGACATTTGGTGTGGGGTGCGATACGGCTGCCGGAAAGCAGACATTCGCCTGCTCCCAGTGTCTGCGTAGTATGCTCCAGCTAATGCACTAACGGAGCCCCCCTCGAAGATGATGTTGATAAATAATATTTCAGATTTAGAAGATAGTTAGAATTGTTTTAATACAGTATACTTGAGTGAAAGATTTATTTTTGCTAAGAGCCACTTGTTGCCGACTAAATACTTTCCTGTAGTTTTTGTGCCTTTAATGTGAATCTTTTTCTGTTCTTGACTTAAGTCCTGTCGTATTTTCTGTTCTGTTCTACGTCTTGGTTTGTATGGTTGATTATTTTATTATTTCCTGTTTCTTATTATATTTTATCAATACACGCTTTACTTTGCACTTAATAACTACAGTCCATATTATTCCCTCTCCCCTCCTTTACACCACTATTTACGAGTTGTTTAAGAAAAACTTCAAAAAATACTATATCCGTGCTAAAAGACGTTGCTTCGTACCAAATTTCAAGATTCTGAGTTCACGGAAAGTACCCTGTAGGTTTTGATTCCCTTGCGAGTGTCGAAAATTTGCGGAAATTTGCGGTATAAACGGCTGTATCTTTTGATTGCGTTGGCTTAGAAGTTTGATTTTTTCACAGCTCCAAGGGACAGCAGCCCTGAGTATTTGATATAAATTTCAGTTTATCTCCACGCATTCCTGAGAAAAAGGGTCTTGACAGACAGACAGACGGACAACAAAGTGATACTACAAGGGTTCCGTTTTTTCCTTTCGAGGTACGGAACCCTAAAAATAGTGCATTGTTAAATAAAAAAAACTTAAGGAATGGTTGTTTTGTCCTATTTGTAAAAGTATTTCGCTTGTGTTATAGTCAAAATAACTCGACGTTACCAACGTAACGTAAGAGTTGGTAACGTTTGTATTAATATCGTATTTCGGTACAGCCCCTTTAGTATTTTTTTTTTTCATATTTATTAGTTTTACCAACGTTTCTTCACACCGGTACATTCATTGTTCGTAATACAAATGGGTATATAGGTTTATGTAACAAACACTTACAGGTAAACACATCATGCAAAAATGCTTACAAAATAACTAAAAATGGAACTAAAAATAGCATACAAACACGACTCTTGGTAGGAATACAGAAATCAGTACCGCAATCGGGACATCACTACCGCCGCCTGTCAAAAGTTAAATAAATGGTAGGATGGACTTATAGGTTCTACTTTCGGGATTAAAAAAAAAACTGTATTTTTAAAAAATCTTACTTAACTTTATTTAATCTAATAAAAAAGGAACAATTTCTTTGAATTATTTATTTTCGAAAAAAAAGATATAAAGATACATTTTGGTCAAAACCCAAAAACGGCTTTAGCTCCTATTACTTACCGCAGAAAGGGCACTTTTGTATTTGTTTTAACACATTAAAAAACCTAACTATTTATATATTAGTGACTATTTATTTATTGTATTTGAGATTCAATTTTGACATGAATGTCATGAGCGCAGCACTGGCCTGCGTATGCACATGGTGTCTGTCATTCGCTAAGATTCTCGCCTGAGAGATCGGCAATGTAAACTTTCAAATTAAGTATCATCCAACAAGATCACAGTGCGTTGAGTCCGCAAGTGACTCACTGACAGCAGTCACAAAAAATTTTTAGGACGATCGCGAAATGCCGGATATTACGAATCTGACATTTAATAATTACATTTGACATTTAAATAGAAATAAAAATAGAAAACATTTATTAAATTTTTCGACATCGTTACATATGAGTAAAAAAAAACACGTAGGTGGTGGCATAAAACAACAGAACAGAACAACAACAAGACAAAACAATACCATCAGACAGCAACGTCCCGATGCCCAAAAAATAAAAGGACCTCACTCAGCATTCAGCCTGGGCTTTGTGGGTCCAGGCGCTGATTTTCAGTGGGCCCCAAATGATTCACGGACACTTGCGGTGGACACACGTATGTGCCTTATATATGAGTAAAATAAAAATTTGATATAAGTAAGGGGATGGTGAGTAATTAAATTTATTGTGTAGTGTAAAGAAGTTCAATACAATACATAGATAAGTAATACCGGGCCGGTTGTATAGTGTGATGGTGTTTGTGTTTTGTGACAGCGCAAAGTGAGCGGCGATGACGCAACTTGCATGACCCCCGAGTTTAAATCCGGCTCGCCTAGCACGCTGGCGAATGAGCAATCACGTTCTGAAAGCTGATGGGCTGATAAAGATGTCATGCAACATTTTCATTAGTCTTAGATGCTGGTAACAATGCTGGTAACTAAGCTGGTAACATTCAATTCATGCTTAACACGTCAATTTCATAATGAACGAAAATAGAATTATCGTAATTTCTGCGTAAATTAGTTATCACCACATGTATCATAATTATCTGAGGCATAAGGTACATCTATTTCTATGAAACGTTTACACTGATTTCTTATTTTATACAATGCACTCTTGACGCTTTTGAATGAAGGTATTCTGGTGTCAGGACCGAGGCCAGTAGCCTTCAACGATCTGACCGCAGCTTCGTAGGCTGATACCACAGACATGTCTGGTGTGGTAGACATTTGGGCCTTGACAGCAGCGAAGACTTTGTCAACTTCGTTTTGGACTATGTCTTGAGGGCAAGTGTGGGCTCGGTCTCTGTAGACTATGCCATCCTGAAAAAAACTGCAATGTAATGTATGTCTCGCATACCTTCAAACATTCTCGCACCGAAGGGGTAGACACTGCAAGTTCTTTTTATACGCATGGTAAAAGTTTTCCACCACAGGCTTCCTGGTATTTACCACGCAAAAGGTAGGGCAGGACGTTGCAATACTATCAGCATTCTCAGTGGCGGCTTCAGTCATTGATCAGGGTAGAACAAGATTGGCTTTTGACGTTTTAAATTGTTTTACAGGGATTTTGGTATTTATTCGCTGCGTTACGGTCATTGTGCGCCACGAAAATTAATTCTTTTTAGCGCCTCTAACCACCTTGGATTCTTGGGTCTAGAACTCTAGAGTGTTCTTCTATGTTATGATGGTATTGATATCTTATACTATAGTAACTTATTCGTACGTATTAACGATCGATGCGGACAATAACAGGGATGTCAAATCATATATGATTTTAAATCTTAAACTGAATCTCGAATTAAGAACACTTCGATATTTTGAAATTGGGAATCATCATCAAATCAATAAAGAAAACTAACCTTCACGCTTAGGGCTCCACGGCATTTCATCTTCTTGACCTTGCTGCACAGGTATAAGACTGCTCCGCTTTTATAGTATTTCTTCAATGCGTACTGATATCCACCATAAAGTAGAACCCTTCCTCGTCCACGCCTAATGTAGGTTAGGGAGCCTTTTGGATTCGTTAATGCACCGGCTAGTACATCTGGAATGAGAAATAAATTCAGCATCAGAATCATTATCATGCAAGTTAATGTGAACTGTTAGATTCTTCGTTATTCTGTTGAATGTTCATGATAAAAACTCTAACTGCTTACGGTCTTTTTAACGAAACAAGTCTTCAATCCTTTACCACTGGACCAAGCGCTGTGGAAAGCCATTTTTGATCGAGATCCGATTTATTGTGGTTGTCCTTTAGGAACGGGTTTGCTGAGGTTTCCTTATTGTAAAGTAAAGTACCTAAGTAAGGTAAGTAAAATTTATTCTTCAATCCAGTTACATTGTACTAAATTTCTAACCCAAACTAGGTGGAGAAATCCTATGGTCTGTTTAACTGTCTTAAAGAATTGTAATACATTACCAATCTGAAATGTTAAACCACCTTTTGTTGAAAAGAGCCACTAGTCAGTTTCTAGCTGGATCTTCTCAGTGGAAACAGCAGTCCGACTTCGGTGATAGATTTAATATAAATTTTATAAATGGTATATTTATTTTAAAGATGATATTGTTTTATTCATGTCTACCGTGTGGTTGAATCATGGAGCATTCAGAAGTACTTTACATTCAAATAATCTACTTTTATGAAGATATTTTTGACATTGACGATTTGGCAGTGGCAGGATAACAAACAATCTTCTCTTTTAAAAAAACGCTTTATGCGTCTAGCAAATAAATCACTTTATCATGAAACATAATTTTATACAGGAAGAAACGATATTAAGGACTATTTTAGATATTTGGATTTTACAATTTTGGAAGTGTGCTAAAAAGACAGTCCCAGCGCCTCAATTATGTTTTAGTTCATGTAAAATTGAACCCACCTTTTAGTTGAATAAAGAATCTTTGTAGTTAATTTACCAATCGAGCTATCACTGCTTGGCCCTAAAGAAAAATCCATCTTTAAATATGTACGTAGGCGGATAGTGGTTGTGGCATCCAAACATCCTATCCATTTGCAACCCGAAGTCCAGGACAGCATATGCTTTACATTTTTTCTTCTTCCGAGATGAGCATAGCCACCTGGTCTTACCGCCAGCCATAGCGTTCTGCTTGTGAAAGGTGTAACTGTCCACCATCAGCAGGCTTCTGCCGTCTTTCAGATTGATAAACTGGGCAACTGGAAAGAATAACTAAAAATATTTAACTATTATCTTTTTTTACAGTAGTTGTTTCTTCTACGCATTCTAATGATATTGCAGAAATGATTTGCTATTCCTATAGCCAGTAATAGAGCTACACCTTATGCGCCCATAGTATGTACAAATGCTTTTCAAATGAAGATTCAAGTCATTCTTTTGAATAAATTATATATTTTTGGAAAGTAGTGATATTGCATAGCCCAGGCGTTTTCACCCATATCACAATAGCTGAAATACTAATTTTAATTTTGCTTCAAGAACAAGAGGCCAGATTTGAGCTCGTTAAGTCGCAAAGTGGTACGGAAACTAAATGAATAGTAAAATAATAAAATCATATTTTCAGACAGTTGTCCATAGATGTTAATAATAACAACGAATAAAGACCTTAATAAATTTTGTCAAAATAAATGAAGCGTAGCTTAGGACCAATTGAATGTGTTGTAGCAGGATGGAAAAAAAAAGCCAATATATTATTTAGCAGGCTTATCGAGCTTTTAATACAGGCAGCTCGGTGAACTTGCCAAGCAAACTCGAGCCCATCCTATCACCCACCATCCTCATGCCTAATTCTAAAAATAAGGGTTTTTGCAACGAAACAAAATTACGGTAAAATGTTTTACTCGTCGACAAAAAAAGGTAAAACATTTTTTTTTTGTTTTTCGCGAAACAATACTTAGCCGTAGGTATGCTAAGCCAATAAAGCACTCTCCGTAGACAAACCTTCACGAAGTTTTAACTCTGAATCACAGATTGGTTCACCCATTAAATAGGATTAAAGGATTAAATATCCCTGGACATTATTCCACACAGCGCCATCTAGCCCCAAAGTAGGCTAATTAAAGCTTGTGTTATGGGATACTAGACAACGGATAAACATACTTAAATACATTTTCTTTTGTAAATACATACTTATTATACATAGGAGACACCCAGCCCAGTACAAACAGACATGTTCATGCACACAAATGTTTGTACTGTGCGGGGATCGAACCCGCGACCTCTGGCCAACTTCTTAACCATTACACCAAGTCGGTCGTCAAATTGAGATGTTTATTGAGTAACCCATCTAAGACTTTTACAATTATTGAAGCCAGTCTTTAATTATTCTTATCTGGGATATCCCCCGTAGGGTTCTTTACAATTAGGGATTGCAATCCAGAAAAACGGATCAGGTTATCAGGCCGGTTACGTTGACCGGATCCGGTACCAATTTACCGGATCCGGCGACCGGATCCGGTGATACCAATTTGTGGTAAATTATTGCCATTCTTTAGACAGATTCATCAAATCATATGGTGTCTGTCATGAATGTAAGACTTCTCAAATACTTCTCAAAAGGCGAAGTTGGCATCCAAAAAGCTCGGTGTGCTGAACAGGGCAAAGCAGTACCTACTTCACATCTAGGCAAAGACTGCTGCTGTATAAAGCGCAAGTCAGGCCACACGTGGAGTAATGTTGTCACCTTTGGGCAGAAGAGCCTCGATATCTACTCTGTCCTTTTGATTCGGTCCAGGAGCGTGCGACCCGGATTGTCGACGATCCCAAGCCGACAAGTGGTCTAGAGCCGTTAATTCTAAGGAAGGGACTTTGCCTCCCTATGCGTGTTCTACCCCTTGTACAACGGGTTTTGATCTGAAGAACTGTTGATATGATGCCCACGTCTACTTTTTATAACCACTCCGCTCGCCACCGACAGGTGGTTCATCCTCACACTCTAGATCCGCAATGGTCTCGTACAGTTCGGTTTCAGTATGTTTCCTTCCGAGGACTCCTAAATTGTGGAATGAGCTCCCTGCTGAGGTTTTTCCTATCAGTTACAGTATGACGTTCTTCAAGAGGGGTTTGAAAAGGTTTTTCCACGGTCGACAACGCGTGAGTGATGCGCCCTGGTGCTACAGGCGTCCATAGGCCGTAGTAACCGCTTACCATCAGGCGCGGAAGCGGTCCGCGTGCTTGATTGTCACCGACGTAGTAAAAATAAATACTTTGATAATTATTGTGGTCTCAGACTGAGTTACTCGTTTCATCGTTTTTATTTGTTTGCTCGTTGTCTTATTTTAACATTGGATTGAAAATAAAGTTGTTTTGATGTAAGTATTTGTTTTATTTTTTATAAACTACTTATTCTAAGTACAATTACCATGATACTTAATTAACTTACTAACAGTTCTAAAAAGCGAAAATTATCCTGATTTGATCAATCCGGCCGGATCCGACCGTATCTAACTATCTACTCTTTCTATTTATCTTCCTCACCTTGCTAACGGCGAGTACTTGCACAGACACAACCTAGTAGCCAGGATCATCCACCAGCAACTTGCTCTTCGATATGGCCTTGTCGAGTTGGAGGTGCCGTACTATAAGTACGCACCGGTGCTAGTTCTTGAAAATGGTCGTGCTTTGCTCTATTGGGATCGCTTAATCATCACGGTCCTGTCCGTGTTGTTTATTGTAGCCAATAAGCCTGATATCGTGCTGGTGGACTGATCCCAACACCGGGCAGTGCTCGTCGACATCACCATCCCACATGACGGTAACCTCGTGAAGGCCGAGAAGGAGCAAGTACCTTGACTTGGCTCACGAGGAGACCGCCATGTGTGATGTAGATTCGACGATCATTGTTCCGATAGTGGTTTCGGCAAATGGCTTAATAGCGAAGAGCCTCGACCAACACCGCGAGAGGCTCTCGTGTAGCGGCTAGATAAAGGGTCAGATACAGAAGCCGGTACTTTTGGACACGCCACGTATTGTCAGGAGGTTCCTCTCTTTGCAACCCTAACCACCGGTAGTCTGGGCCTTGCCTGCCCCGCTGCCGGCGGCACCCTAGGTTAAGGTTTTTATAAATCACTGTTTTTATAACTTTTAACTTAAGTTTCATAATTATAATTATTTCTATTTTTATTACTATAATTCATAAGTTGTTTTAAGTATTATAAATCTGTGTTTTGTAAGGATACTGTACAAATTTTAGATCTAAGATTTACGTTGAATAAAGAGAACAATAATTACTAATATAATTTTGGTTTACTTACTATGCATGAAAAGTGATTCCGTGTGTCTTGTTTTTACGCCTTGAATGTGCACTGAATAAATGCACAGAGAAGGCATTTTTAACAATGATATCCTTTAAAAACGTTTTCCGATGACAACTGACAGAACACGCAAACGATTTGCAGTCTAAAAGAAGACTGAAGCGTAGCAGCCCAGGTCCATTGGACTCGGTTTAGTAGGACCGCGCGCGGCTAGCTAGTGCCGTTCTTCCTCTTTTTGATTTAATCTAAGGTTATCATGAGTTCTAAAGGACAGCAGCATTATTTATGAGAACCTTTGCGTAAAGACCACACTTTACTATGGTCGGAGGCTCGTGCGTGTGATTGTCCTGGATCTTGAAGATCTGGTTCTGGTCGTTCAGCACCGCGAAGGCTCTGCATCCTCGCGTTCGTCCGGTGCACCGCCATCGGAACACCTTCGACCCCTTGCCGTAACTAGACTTGTGGTATGTGTATCTATTTACGATGAGGTGTCGAGATCCATTCGAGTAGTTCATGAAACTTACTGAAAAAATATTATTAATTTATCTAGCCAGTTCAGTCTATTTTTTAAAATATATTCAGATCAAAAACGACAATCCATACCAGCATAATAATTGTTAAGAAATAGCTTGTTTTCTTACTGAACTGCTGAACCAAGTTTGATGAATTTTAAAGAGACCAGATCTCCTCGAGAATCGGGAAAGAACATAACATGTTTCAACACGTACAATAACTTTTTTTAGTGTTTAACATTCTGATATGTTGTTGCATCCATTTACTGCACTGATAAAAAAAACGTAGCTCTTGCAACAGGATTATTTTATTAGTTGAAATATCGACATTGAGCACTGGCGGTAAGTCTTTTAGCCGTATCAGCTAAATATTTGTGGCATCTCCTACTATGCGTTAATATAATTAGTTAAGTACATAACATAATAAAAGCGTATATTGCATCTTTCTTGGAATATAAGCAAACTTAGTTAGTAGATATTATTAACTGAAGCTGGTAATTAATTGTGACCTTTTAATAAGTAAAGTCCAGTTATTTTTAAAATAATATATTGTTTTCACATACATTATACTTAGTTTTTGTATAGAAAAGAAAACCGAATACAAAGTATGGCAACTACACACAACAACATGGTCTAGGGATATATCAAACTTTTTTAAATAACTTAAAAAGTACTGGCCTTACAAAAAAACTATTAATGACAGATTATAAAAACATTATTAAGTTCCTTTTTTAAATTCAAATTTGTATATGAAAGGTTTTGTTTTAAGATGAAATTCGCATTCATTGAATTTCTTATAAAAAAGTAAATCTTCACGAACTTCTAACTTGATTAAAACTCCATAGCACTCCACCGGAGATGCGTTTGACAAAGATTTATAGAAATTTATAAATCTTTGTCAAACGAATCTCCGGTGTTCATTTAATCATGCCACGTAGACACTTGACTTCCTGGTCAAGTGTCTACGAAATGTTAAGAGCAGTGGGCATGATTCAAGCTGCCGTTACCCAAATTACGGTTTCTAAAGCCATGAGGACCAGTCAGAGCGTTATATCCAGGCTTTGGTCACGTTATCGTGTCACGGGGGAAGTGGTGGAACGGCACCGAGGACCTCAACGCATTACAACACATGTATATACAGGACCGATTCATAGTAAATGCTGCACGAAGACAACCAAATGTAACGGTGATGCAATTGGTTCAAAGGCTACAGAGAGAGTATGGTTTGCTGGTAAGCGGTCAAACTTTGAGAAGACGACTTCATGAAGTCAACCTACGTGCTCGTAGGCCACTTCGGGTACCAGCGCTAAGGAGAGGCAACCGAGGAAGAAGTTTACAATGGGCTATTGCACACGAAAACTGGAAACGACCATTCTCAATGGTCACTTGTGCTTTTCACTGATGAATCCAGGTTTGGATTTCATCCTAATTCGCGAAGAGTACGCGTTTGGAGAGAACCTGGACGTTGGAATCGACTGCAGCACCCACAACAAGTTCATGCATATCAAGGTGGCACGATTATGGTTTGGGCAGGAATTCGTCTCGGCGGTAGAACGGACCTCGTCTGGATACAAGGCAATATGACTGCTCTAAAATACTAAGATGAGGTGCTAGAGCCTGTAATCTTGCCCCACAGACAGCAAAT
Source organism: Udea olivalis (assembly GCA_947369235.1). Classification (NCBI taxonomy): domain Eukaryota; kingdom Metazoa; phylum Arthropoda; class Insecta; order Lepidoptera; family Crambidae; genus Udea; species Udea olivalis. The sequence goes on along the minus strand of OX376349.1, from coordinate 3,948,990 downwards.
GGGACAAAACTTCAAGCTAATGCACGACAATGCCCGTCCACATACGGCGCGTATCGTTACAAGTTGGTTACAACAGCATGATATCCAAGCTTTAGACTGGCCTGCACAATCCCCTGACTTAAATCCTATTGAGCATGCCTGTGATATGCTTCAGAGAAGAGCTCTTAGGAATTTTTCTGAAGATATTGTGCATGAAAACCAGTTTTTCTTGCATCTTAGCAGGACTTGGGACAGTATTCCACAACAGGATATTGACACCCTTGTTTTGAGTATGCAGAACCGCTGCAGGAGAGTCTTAGGTGGATCCACGGATTATTAATTTTAAGTTTTTAACAATTTTTATAAAAAAAATGTTGTTTTGTTAAAATATGTAAGTAATTTATTCAGAACGATTAAATAATTAATATATACAGTACAGTAAAAATTAAAAAGAAAACCTTAAAATAAATATAACTAAAAACTAGGTTTTGATGTTTCAAAAATAAAGTTAAGGTTAAAATTTTGTCTGAGTTTTCCTCTTCTAAGTTTTTTTTAAATTTAACTTTATCTGAAAGTTTATTTTTCAGATTAGATAGGCTATTAAACAAGGTTTATTTTAATGTGTAGGTATCTTAACAAAAAGTTAAAAGAATTTAATTTATTTAGGTTTAATTGAAATATCCCTAGACCATGTTGATGCGTGTATGTTAAATTTATTTATCGACATGCTGCTGTTTTCTTAGCGATAAACTTGTATCTTGACTGGCCTGTTAGCGCAATTGAACGACTCCACATATTATGCCTGGTTATGGGACCAATCGCTACGCAGGACAAATACTCGAGTGAAGAATATTATTGTTTTATACTACAGTGAGAGCTCTTCTCAGTTCTTAGTCTTAAATGATGATTAAACAAATCAGTAGCGCGTGTACCCTCCATCATTATCTATAATACCTTGAAGACGCTCCCGCATGGCTGTGACCATATTCCTACAAAGATCCAGCCCCCGATATGATTCCCAGGACCGAAGAACATGGCTGCGAATAGCGTCTAAAGTGCGAGGATTAGCTGAGTCCCACGATTGCGCCATCAAACTCCAAAGGTTTTCAATAGGGTTGATGTCTGGGGACTTCGGAGGAAACGGAAACGCGACAATTTCATGGACGTGGTCTTGTAACCACGCTCTGGTGGCTCTCGCAGTGTGCACCGAGCTATCATGTACGAAAAAAATTGGCGTACTGTTCGGATAGCTAACTTTAACAGTCGGTATAAGGCATTCTTCTAAAATATTTCTATAATCCCGAGAGTTCATGCCTGGGCTGATCTCGATAATCTCACCGGGACCATCAGACGACATCCAGCCCCAGAATGCTGCATTCGGTGACGTAGAATTTTCATTAATGATTTCCTGGTCTAAATGACGGGGATTATTTATTCTCCACAATGTTAGCTGCCCGCTTTTATTACACGAAAAAATATTCTCATCAGTGAAAATTACATTTTTAAAATCGAAATTGAGATATTGACGAGCAAATCTGAGACGTATTCCTTTATCTGTAGCGGTAAGAGATATTTTCTTGGCAGGCGTACGGATGTGTATGTCAGCATCATGTAGAATTCGGCGTACTGTAGATCGTGATATATTAAATGTCGTGCAAGATTCAGCAATGGCAGAGAATCCGTTTTCCCTCACTTTTCTGATGATCTCATTGCGAACGTCATCGTTGGTAGCTTTTGGCCTACCAGCTTTCGGAGAGTCTTGAACATGCCCCTTGCTATTCCACCTTCTCGTCCAGAGCATGACGGTATTTCGTGTTACACCAACTCGTCTCGCTATTTCGGCCAGTGGCAGGCCATCTTTGTGTAATATTATAATTCGCTGTCTCTCTTGCTGTGTTAAATGGGTAGACATGGTGTTTTCTTTCTTTACTTTATTCACGACATGAAAAGAAAATAAACAGAATAAAAAGTGTGTTAGGAAACTGTAGTTCCAAAATCTGGAGTTGATTATTGTGTTGCATTTCATATACAAATTTTAGGGATATTGATCTACAAGTATTTACTTACCCTATCTGCCCAAATTTGTAATTTTGAAAGTTTAGCTGCATAGATTCCAGGAATTGAATAAATTCAAAACAAATAAATGATATACATATAATCACAATCTACAAGTATGTGGGATATAGGTATATTTTGCAGTTCATCATACATAACACTAAAACATATTTACTATTAATATCAAAAACTATTTGTTCCGCTAATGTGGTTCATTTTACAAATCAATCACTTCACACACAATCATTTAGAAAATCCTTCTCTTTACAAATGTTTTTCATCACCTACATTTTATTATTTATAGATAAGATAGATAAGATAAGATAATCGTTTATTGTCTCAAACTGTGTACAATGGTTGGTATAAAATACAAATAGGTACATGTTTCAACAGTTTACCCATTTCGGGCATACAATAATACAAAAAAAACGTTGAGTTTGGTAAAATGAGTCAAAAACAACTATTAATTGATAATATCTAAAAATTGGATTAAAATTATAGATAATTATTTAACGTTTTAATACTAAATTGCGTCAATAGTAAAGTTAGCCATCAATTATTAAAGTATTCGTCCAGCGTATAAAAACACTTCAAAAATAACCAGTCCTTAAGCTGCATCTTGAACTGGGGATTTTCCAGTGATTTAATTTCCAGTGGTAAGCCATTGAAAATCCGTATTCCTGTTGTTATAGTGCTCTTTTTACTGATGTAGCTTGAAGACTTTATATTTTTTTCATTATAATATTCATATGTTGACGACACGATTGGCGTAGTGTGTTGTAGCATGGTTTCTCGCCTCGACTTCCGTAGTGTCCCGAGTTCGATTCCCGGTCGGGTCAATTCAGGAAACGATTGACTCGGGTCTGGCCTTGGTCGGGTGTGCTAGGAGACGAGCCTAGCTTATTTCCTTGTATGGTACCTCGTAACACAGGGATATAATAATCCCTACTTCGAGACCATTACAAGAGGTGTGTTGTCTGGCGCATATTTATATTCATATTTATATATTTATTCCAGTCTTTTAGCATCATACTTATAATGATAAATCATTGTAAGCAGTACTTTACTCTAATGGTTTTCTCTAAACCTAATGGTAACTCTCAACCTAACCAGTTCGGTTTCGAGAAGCCTGATTATGGTAAAATTGTTCTGAGGTGTTAATTTGCGCTCGCTAAACATAAAATTAAAATTTTCTTTTTTATTTGAGGAAATATTATGTTTATTTTAATATTATCTAAAACGCATTTTGTGCCATCTTGAGGTTTTTTTTTTCAAATCACATCAACAAGCCATAAATTAATTGTAATTAATAAAAATTAGTAAGTTAATATTCGGTGAAGATAAAGATAAGATAAAATAAATATACTTTATTGTACAACAAATCATACTTAACATAAGCATTACATAATCTTAGATTATGATTAGAGTGAAGTAACAAGACATCGTATTGTTAACTAAATAATCACTAATAAATTATTTTATTCAATAAAAAAACTAATAACAGGAAATGAAAATTGTTATAATTAACTAGAAATATCAGAAAGATTTATTGAGACTGAATGTTCAATTAGAAAAGTGAGTTGTAAGGGTACCATCTATGCTTAAAAACTTAAACTTAAACTTAACTTTTGCGTTGTTGTGTGAGCGTCGTGGCCTAGTGGTTCAGCACCCGGACTCAGATCATGGATCGTGTAGTCCCGAGTTCAAATCTGGCCAGAACCAAAATCTTTGTGTTCATTGTTAAATAACCGACTAACTCTCCGGTGACGGAAAACATCGATAACAAACCAAATCAACCCGGATAACGGCGGAAGGCTCACCACCTACCACGTTGGGTTCTAATACCATTGGTGAAAAGTGGGCTTCTGAGTGTTCCGTTCCTCATGACGGCACAGTCACTTGCCTCCGACTACCCCGCTTGGGATAAAGTCGTGATGGTATGTTAAGTTATGAATGTTCAACTGAAATATTGGCAAGTGCTTAGATAACATCCGGCCTAGTGGCGCCACCTGGCTAAAGGCTTCCTTAAGCTATAAGAGCTTGTGTTGCCCCACTGCCGGGTTATTCTCGAGCTTGCCGTTGAACGGACTACTGCTCAGGAGTATTCATATAATACCATATTGCTGTAAGTAGTACGAGTAGTTTCAGTACATTTATCCTAATTTTGACTCAACATTTTTGCTGATACTCGTATTAATCCTCGTCTGGGTACAAAACCTTAGTTGATTTGTTGTGCCAAAGTGTTTGTTGGTCATTTCTAGTTCGTTGATAAACATAATTAAACAACAAATAAACATATTTAATTAAAAAACATAAAATTGTTATTTCCAATAACTAAATCAGACCATAAAAACATCAAGAACATATTTTATAGTTTTGAAGTAAACTCTAAAGGCCCGCCAACCACGGAAAACTCGAGCAGTTAGCCAGTGATCAACATTCACGGACCGTTATTCCAGTCATAGTCAACAGCTTGAAGCTGCCATTGATGACTGCTAAAGCAGTTGGTTAACTGATTGCAAATTTTGTTCAAAAAAAAAAAACGAGACGAACGGGCAGGAAGCGCGAGCGACGTGCAATGAAGAGCGCGGGCGGTAACTGCGCGAGACCAGTCTCGACAGTTCGAGCAGTCAGTGTATGCCTGGCGACTGCTTGTGCTGCCAACCGCCCAAAGCAGTCACAACTGCTCGAGGGGTTCCGTGTATGTGTGAGCGTAGAATACTGTCGATACTAGCTGCTTCAAGCTGTCAGTGTATGGGGGGCCTGAGGTAAATCAAAATATACATCGTGGTATTATACTACATTACACTGTGACTTTATCTTGTCTATAAACTTATTACACTCGCCATTGATTCATTTTTTAATATAAAACCCGTCACTGGTGACGTAATAGCTCGGAGGCTCATGATTGTGGACGGTCTGGGCCTTCACGATATCTCCGTCCTTCGAGATGTGTATGTGGGCTCTGCAGTCCTTTAGCATCTTGGAGCATGCGTACCTGGCGCCGCCCTTGCGAATGTTTCCATTCTTGCTGAATGAGTACCCCTCGAAGAGTAGCAACGTGCCACCATTAGATGTTGTAACGTATTGGACTGTAATTGAAATAAGATCGTTTAGTTTCAGTAACGTGATCGATGCTTCCATTGTACTCACGGACGTGTAGCTGCATAGACGTATACGAGTACTTTTTAATGTGCACTTCAAGTTGTCTACACTTCACCTATTAGAAAGCTGTTGTGAGATCCAGATTGACAAGTGAAGTGAAGTTTTCGTCATAATCCATTGCATGCATTACTCCAACAGAGTCAATAAGACTTTAAAAATTACATTTGTTTTACAAATGCTTGCAAGTGACACTATCAGATTTATGAGCGAGAAAGCGTTCAGCAAGGACAAGGTCGCCGAATAGGGAAATAGGAGCAGTGAGCTCGGATTTCGACATTACTAGCAAATGACGAACAGTCATAATACTCGGATGGTAGTCGGCCAGTTCAAGAATACGTACTTTGGTGTGATTCCAGCGCACTTTGCGATATTGGAATGAGCCTCGCCTGTATCCCATGCGATATTGTTGCTAGTGGTATTTTAACAGATCCTGAAATGAATTAAATTCATACAATAAACTTGCCGTACTAAAAATATTTTTTTTTTTTTAATAAAAGCATATACATATAAATAAATAAATATGCACCAGAAAACACACCTCTTGTCATGGTTTCGAAGGAGGGATAAATATCCCTGTATTACAGGGATCCCTATATTACCAGACAAGGAATTAAGCCATGGGCGTCTCCCAGCACACCCAGACGCGAGGCAATTTAGAAAAAATCGTTTCCTGAATTGACCAGACCGGGAATCGAACCCGGGGCACTGCGGGATTCAAGGCGAGAAACCGTGCTACTGCGCACAACGCCAATGGTGCCGCTAACATACTTACATATATGTAAGTACATATTATGATTGGTATAGTTAAAGAAGCATTCTTACCAGCCCAACTTCTTATGGATCATCTCAATACTACTTGATTTTATAATTACAATAACCATAATAAAATGGAAATGAGATACGGGATTGAAAAACTCGGATCAGATTCAATGAGTTAATACGTGTTTTTGGGCCGCAAACGTTATCGGATGTTAGGGGCGAGAAAGCTTTCAGTAACATGGATAAGGTCGGATTGCCGAATAGGGGAATACAAGCAGACAGCGGGCTCCCTACATGAAATCGCAAGTTGCTACATCTAACTCAAACTAAAAATATCTTTATTCAATCACACTGTTAAAGTACTTATGAATAGTCAAAACAAAAGAAAGTATTTATTAAACTTTAATCATCATCATCATCATCATCCGTGCGGTCTACCCCGGTTGTGAACCCACACTGGAACCCACTTTTATTTTCTTGGCCCACTTCGCGCGGTCTTATGCATCCTCAGTGGCGAGTTTGTTGGCTTTGGCATTTACAAAACTTTAATAAATATAAATAAATATGCGCCAGACAACACACCTCTTGTAATGGTCTCGAAGTAGGGATCAATATCCCTGTGTCCCCTGTGTCACGAGGTACCACACAAGGAAACCAGCCAGGGGCGTCTCCCAGCACACCCAGACCCGAGTCAATTCAGAAAAGTTCGTTTCCTGAATTGACCCGACTAATTAATAATATGAATACTTAAATAAATACACGATATACAAACTTAATGTGACTTTACCACCGCGTCGGAGTTGTTTGTTACTGAGAAGACCAGGCGAGAAAATAATGTCACGACAAAGAAAACGGTGCGTCGAACGGTCATCAAACCCATTGTATGCCACATCGAACGTTTAACACACCTAAATTGACATCTAATAGTTGTGGTGTTAGTAGTGACGTCGAATATGGATGGATGGAAATAAAAATTACGGATGTGAAGAATGTAGCAACTTTAGATTTCATGTGGGGAACCTCAGTTCAAGAATACGTACTTTGGAGTGATTCTAGCGCACTTTGCGAATTTGGAATAAGATTCTTCCGTATCCCATGCGATATTGTAGCTAGAAGGCTTTTTACAGATCCTGAAATCAATTGAACTTGCCGTTAATTTTATTCACTTTAACATTTCTCTAATAAAAACAAGGGGGTCTTAAACATTATAAGGGTGCACACCCACGTCAGACTTTTTGTCGGACCGATAATTGGGCCGATTTTGTATTTCATATTATTTCTGACCTACTTTTTGTCGGACGTGTGCGTTGCTCCATTGCTATCAGTACGTTCTATTTTTCTCCTACAAAAAATCGGTCACCGATTATCGGACGTGGGTGAGCAGCCTAAAACTGTTTCCATTATAGTAAAGAGGACTTGCACTTGAAGCACAGTGGTTTTTTTATGAATAAGGTGAAAACAGATTAAAAAACGATATCAATGAGATAAATATTACAAGAAATAAAAAACTAGTCATTATATTCTCTATTTTTATTGCATTTCTAAAAGCGTATCGACATATGATAGGTGTAGGTAAAGCCAGACTATTACTAGGCTAACTTTTGAGTAATCATCTATATACAATACATCATATATTACAATAACTTAAGTATATTAAATGGAAATGGGATGGGGAAATAAAAGTTTTAGTTAGGCGAAGCGATATCGACTAACGTCCGCTTGAACATGGTTGGTTAATCGAGACTTAGAACTTGCCTTAAGTTAGTATTCGCATTATTATTTTGGCGTTTTACAATGCTTGTTTTCGTATTTTATTCTTATATTTTATCAGTATTAAAACTTTACTATGCTTTTTCAGAATTATACAAACAAGAATGCTAACGAGTAAAATAAATGTGATGAAATATTTAATACGGATACTGGTAGAATACTTCAGGAACTGAAGCACCGAATTAACACCGTTACAGAAACCTAAATTTGATACTTATGTTGAAATTATAAATAAGCGTCATAATAAAGACACTTCGAGATCTTTTGTGATATTCCATCTCAATGATACTAAAATGCGACGTTTTCAATCCATCCCAAACGCACTTACTTTATGACCGATATAAACTGAGTCTGACTGCGAAGTCCTGTATTGTACCCTGAGTACCTTTTGTTGTGTAACGTTAACGTCTTTTTCACTTCTCATGCTCTAAAAGTACGCCACGCCAATATAGCCCTACGAAGCGGGACTAAAGTAACCAGTTTAGTCTCTAGGGAGTAAAAAGTAATTAGTTTTTTAATTTTCTTCATGTGACATAGACCAACTCAAACAGCCAGTAAAAACACTATTATCTGTGGAGTGTGGACAGACCATCTTAATTGCGAAAATGTTGAGAGTTTTCGTTCCATGGTTTTTCCGCAAAGAAAGTGGCGCCGTGTGTTTTAAATTGTTAATCTGTGACTGGTTTAGAAGAAAAAACTGACCGCGTAAATTTCAGAATTTTTGTCGAGTGTAAATTTGTTCGGTTTTGAATAAACTTATGTCCTGTGACAGTGAAGAGTTTGACGTCGAGCAAAGAGCAAAAGACAAAATAGATAATCTTTTGCCGCCAAAATCGCGGTAAATCTTACCTAAAAACTTACGAAAGTTGTATGGACTGGAGGAATAAGAAACATTTGTGATTTTTATTTTACTATGTAATATTTATTACATGTTTTTGAGAGAGAGAGATGGTCAATTTTATGTAAGTCACGCTTACATAAAATTGACCATCTCTCTCTCTCCATATATTTTGGGACATCTTCTTTGCGTTTCAGACCTACAAAAAGTCAAAGCATCACGCAAGCAAAATATGGATATTAAAATAAGTAGCGGTGAAGAAAAGTGGTATGAGGGAAGTCAGCCTGCTTTTTTTTGGAACATGCAGCTTCTAACATACTCGTATGATAACATTTTAAAAGTCAAGTAGATTTTCACCGGAACACAAAGGATTTTATCCAGTTAGGATTTAGATTTTAAATAATTTATGATCGACAAAAACGTTAAGAATTCATTCAACCGTTAACAGTAAACAGTAACATTAACGCAGCTGCGGTCCGAAAGCAGTCGTAAGTGATTTGAGCGAACCTAAATTAATGTAAGCTAACTAACGACATACGGCGTCTTGAAGACTTGGATGGCTGGCATACTGCCCGCACCATTTTGCAAAAAATTACAAAGATTTCAAAATAACTCTACAACAAAAAAACCACAATCTAAAAGGTAGACTATCATGTAAAATATGTTAAAAATAAACATTTAATAAATTTCAGATTAAATCCTATTGTGTAGGTAAAAATATAGTCCTTTAAGTTTTAAAATCGCAATTCGAACGGTGCGGTTGGTGTTACCAAATTGACTGAAAAGTCAGATTGGTTACAGATCAGACAGTGAAAAAGACGCACAAAATAGACAGAAGAGATAGTCATCAAAATACTATAGATTGACCGCTATAAAGTCGACCCTCCTGTGGGTGCGCGGGACGCGGGAGGGGGACGATTTCAGCCAATCAATCACTTCAGTCAGTCACCTGTCGGCTACCGACAGCGAAAGACGTTCAATGTCAAAGCTTGCGCGGTTGCAGTCTTAGTGTCTGCTCCACATGAGATAAAAACAAAAATGGAATTGCCGAGTCTACGTAATAAAAAATTAAGAAGTCAATGCTCTAGAATGTGGCGAATAATATTAAAAATGGAACAAGAGTCTTCTTCAGGTGTGTCTTCATTTCGTAATCTACATTGTGTTAATAAAGTTTTTATAGTACCTACTTTCGATGTGTTTTGATTTTTTTTACATCGTTATTGCTATTTTGTTAGTATAATGTATTCATGATTTTTCCCGGTGAAGACATAAATGTAAATAACACAATTTCAGAGGCTACTGGCGTCTAAGACAACTATTAAAAAGCAAAGTAAAAGCGACCGTATTTGGTCCCACGTCTAATAAATAATATAAGATATAAATTTCCATGTGTTGAGATATCTCGCCGCGACGTATCTAAAAAACGATATCAAAGAAATATTACAAGAAATAGTATTGAATAACAGAAAAAAATCAACAAATACATTGATCTGAAACAAGAGATACTTAGAATTTGGCAAATAGATAAAGTCTACATCGTCCTGTTTGTGCTCTCCAGTACTGGAGTCATTCCAAAAACCCTCCTAACCTCGTTGCGAACTATTGATTTACCAGAAAGTACCTATATGACTTTGCAGAAGGCTGCCATCTTTAACACGTGTCGCATTGTGCGCAAATTCCTATAGGAAGAAACATCAAACCAAGCGAATTCACGAGGTGACATTCACTTGGCTTAGGCCCGTGAGTCTCGTCTTAAACCGACCGAAATAACATAATTTCGAGAAAAAATAATTTTTAAAAACAAATAATAATAAAACAAATCTAAAGAAATTACAACGTACCATAAACACAAAACATCACCCAAAATCATGCATACAGAGACTCACACTGCCGCGAGAAGAAGTAGGGAGGGGAATCATCGATATTCAGAACTTACACAATAGACAAATATCAACACTCAGAGCATTTTTCCATAGTAAAACCGAACCTTCACTACTTCATCAATATATTGTTAACATAGACCACCAATTAACACCACTTAATCTTAACAATGAAGCTTCACAAAAAAATTAACACATCATCGACAAAGATCAAAAACTTAACATTTGGACACAAAAATCACTGCATGGTAGGCATGAAGCAGATGATGATCAAGCATTTGTTGATAAAGAAGCTTTAAACAAATGGCTCACCAAAGGAGAATTATTCCCAGAAACGGAAGCATTTATGCTTGCTATAGATCAAGTGATTTCTACCCGTAATTATAGGAAATATATTACTAAATAACCGAACCTTCCTACAGATCTCTGCCGACAGTGTAACAGTGCCAGTGAAACGATACAACATTTTACAGGGGCCTGCAAAATGCTGGCAAATACTGACGACAAACATCGCCAAGATCAGATATCAGCATTCATCCACCAAATATTAACTGTAATACAGGTTTTGTAAAACCTACTTCAGCCACCAGTCTCTCACAATGTTCTTGTCTTTATTGGTACCATAGCTTAAGTATTTATAAGTTATACATTGTGAAGAGAACAATAAATGACTTTTGAAACATTAGCTGTTAAATATAATTTCATAGAAACAAAAACTGCGTACTACAAATACAAACCAAATTCTGTATTAGGTAATAATGGTTGTAGAATATACTGGGATAGAACTCTTCTTCCAGACCGTACAACGCATTTTAACAGGCCAGATATAACAGATCAAGACAAACAGAATAACATTGTACATCTAATCGACAAAGCCGTACCTGTTAGGTACGGCCCACAACATACAAAACCCATAGTAATATCTTCTACTGGAGTTGTCCCCAAAACTTTAAAAAAAGAGACATTTTGCAAATACATCATAGTATAATAACTTCAATCCAAAATGTAGCAATTCTAAACACAGTCATGCCGAATAACACGTAATTTTTTATCAACGACGTAATTTTTTGACGACCGACTTGGTGTAATGGTTAAGAAGTTGGCTACTACACCAGAGGTCGCGGGTTCGATCCCCGCACAGTACAAACATTTGTGTGCATGAACATGTCTGTTTGTACTGGTCTGGGTGTCTCCTATGTATAATAAGTATGTATTTACAAAAGAAAATGTATTTAAGTATGTTTATCCGTTGTCTAGTATCCCATAACACAAGCTTTAATTAGCTTACTTTGGGGCTAGATGGCGCTGTGTGGAATAATGTCCAGGGATATTTATTTATTTATTTAACGGCACGTATAGCCACCACATAAAAACTAACATTAATATTTATTATAATATAATTTATGAAAAAGCAAATATACACTTCACATGTACACTGGCACATATATAAACACTCAAACACATACCACAATGATGCTGACAATACACATGTATTTAAATATCATTTCATGCTTGGTTAAAAACCCGCATGAAAATGAAATGTCCTCATAATTGAGAGAAAAAGGAAACAATTAAAAAACATAAAGAATTTTTATTTTCTTCACAAAAAGAAATACAAACAGAATGATAGTACAGTTATGTTTATAATTGTAACACTTAATGTGAAGACTGGTGCTTCAAAAAGGTGATTAATAACCTGTGCTACAAGACACCAGGGTCTCCACCTCCTAGATTTTTTAACAGTATTTGAGTAAAATAATTGTATTAGGTGCTAAAATACATCAGTGAAAATGAAACAGTAACGTTAAAAAAAGAAAATATAACATAAACATTTCAAAAATTATTCTCCACTAAACCTTCTGTGAAGTTTACAATTAAAAGTAAGTTTATATTTTTGTAACTCTCTTAACAAATAAAAAAAGTAAAATTAAGACTATTTAAAATTAGATAACAATAGATGTCACTCTCATTTTAAATAACAAAGAAAGAAATAATGAAACTGTCGCTCTCACAGGGCTGCAGCACAAACACCAAGGCAAATTACATTACATATTTATACAAAGACAGAATTGATATTTTACTGCGTTCATTACAAGAAACTGCAATACTCACTTGTAACATACATATAAGCAAAGCCAAGGTACAACAGGAGTATATGAGCATCATCTTCATCACACAACAAAGTCAGGCCAAAAGGATGTGAATTCGGTTAGATCACACTCATTAATATTCAGTAGATGCTTAAAAAGTGGTTGCCTTATTGTTCTACTGCTGAATTGCCGAAGATTAATTTTGCTATATAGGATATTGTACATTCTAGGGGCTAAAAATTTATAAGATCTTTGCATAGCGGGTGTTGAAAAACGGTACAGGGCACCGGTTCAATCTTTTGTTACACACATGAACGGAGGGCAGCGTTCTACAGTGATATCTTCGTATTGCTTGAAAAACAAATAACTTACGCACAGACAGGGTGTCAGTCATATCATGCAACAAAGCAGTTGGGTGGCGAATTGGTAGGGACATGAGGACCTTCAGCACAGCTCTCTGTGCTCTTTCAAGTTGAAGAAGATGTAACTCTGCAATTGTATTTGCGCCAGGGCCCCAGGCGCAAATACAATAATTCAGGATGGACTTTCCAAGTGCTTTATACATTCTAAGTAGAAGGGAAAAGTTTGCTACAGTACGAAGGTTTTTAAAAACGAAAATAAATTTTCTCATACGGCCGGAAATGAGAGAAAGATGTGAATTCCAGTTCAAGTTTTTATCGATTATGACCCTTATTTATTTGATGATATTGGCACGGTTTAGTTAAGGACACTTTGTAGTATTCTATTGGTAATGTTACAGGGAAACGTATTAATAGTAAGAGTAAAAGTGTACTTAGCTACCAGCGGATGTTATGCTGAAGCAAATATATATTTTATTTTGTGTAAAAATCAATTTTTATTTTTTTCATTTTTATTGCATTTTTAATACCTACATATAGGTATAGTTAAAACTGGACTCTTACTAGCCTAACTTTCAAGGAATCATCTTTATCTATAAAATATTTATTTAAAGTCTTCAAAATAATATTTGGAATAATAACACACACAATATATTTATCTTGTTCTTATGCTAAATAGTGTAATAAGTATTGTTAGTAAAAATGTATGTATAGTGTACTATATTATATTGTCATGTCCGGACCCCTAAATGTTCTATGCGATTAATTTTAAGACCTTTTTATACTTATGGAGTTATAAATAAATAAATATCCCTGGACATTATTCCACACAGCGCCATCTAGCCCCAAAGTAAGCTAATTAAAACTTGTGTTATGGGATACTAGACAACGGATAAACATACTTAAATACATTTTCTTTTGTAAATACATACTTATTATACATAGGAGACACCCAGACCAGTACAAACAGACATGTTCATGCACACAAATGTTTGTACTGTGCGGGGATCGAACCCGCGACCTCTGGTGTAGTAGCCAACTTCTTAACCATTACACCAAGTCGGTCGTCAGTTATAGAGTGCAATAAACTGATTGAATTGAATAACTAATATAAAATGAAAATGGGAATTAAAGTTTAGGTTAGGCGAAGCAATATCGACTAAAGTACGTTCGACAATGGCTAATCGAGAAGAACTTGCCCCAAGTTAATATTCTTATATTCACTTCACTTAGTAGAATAAAACTTTACTTGTAGTAGAATCCTAAGTGAAGATCACTTAAAACAGAAATACTACAAATACGGAGTACCGCTGCCACTTGTGGGATGGCTCTGCCAAATACCAGCTGGATCCACTGGACACAGTGGACCGAAGAGCCAGGAGATTCATTGACGACGATGCGCTCGTTGGAACCAAACTCCAGAGTTTGGAGCATCGGCGTAAAGTCGCCTGTCTATCGGTTTTTCATAAGATGTATTTCGGAGAGTGTGCTCAGGAACTACATAACCTAATAACGCTCTCTACTTTTTACCATCGGAAAACTAGACGCCGAGAGGGCTTCCACCCCCATATGGTTGACTTCCCAGAAATCCGCACCTATCGGTTTGCTGCGTCTTTTCTGGTCCGCACCGCTAAGGCGGATACTTACAACCTTCAAGGCCAGAGTGAATGGGCATTTTCTGGGTAAGCGTACACCACCATCGGCCTCGTCATCACTTACCACCAGGCGAGACTGAGGCCAAACGCAAACCCACTTTAAATTTAAAAAAAAATTATACTAACGAGTAAAATAAATGTGATAAAACTTAAATACGAGTATTATTATTCAGGACCTTAAGGATCGGATACACAGCTATAGACACCGTTTAAAGTTTAACTCAAAATAAAACATTTGATACTTTCTGTTAAAATAATAAAGTTGTCATGATAAAGACAAGTGATGTTATGTGGTCTTTCTCAATTATACTAACAAAAAATGGCTTGCAACACAACCAATCCCCAGTCCGTCCGCATAGGCGTTGACTGGTTCGAGCGCACGGACCGTATCAAATACCTGGGATCTGCGTTAAGCGCGTCCGGCGACATCAACAGCGACGTCAGAGCCCGATTTTCCGCGGCTTGGGTCAAATGGCGTGAGGTGACTGGTGTCATTTGTGACCCTAAAATGCCCAAAAACCAACATAAGGACTGTCCTTTTATATGGCAGTAAAACATGGCCGTTACTAGAGCGACACAAGCAGGAGCTGAGCGTCACGGAAATAAACATGCTGCGGTGGATGTGTAGGCTCACACAAAGATCGCGTGACGAACACCCACGTCTGCGGTAGCCTTCATGTTCGTGACATCGCAGATAAGCTGCAGGAGTGCCGCCTTCGGTTGTATGGTCATGTCTCACAGATATCGGCAAACTACGTTAGAAACAATTGTCTGGCCATGCCGGCTGCGCCGGGTACGACGGAGAGGTCGACCCAAGAAGCGGTGGCTCGCCGTCGTTAAGGGTGACATGCGGCCAACAGACACCACTGAGGACACACAAGACCCGCACGGAGTGGGCCAAGAAAATTAGAAAGGCAGACCCCGGGAACCCACACGCCAGTGTGGGTTCACAACCGGGAAAGACTGCACGGATGATCATAACTAACAAATAATCACAACAATTTTGCGAAAATGTTTCGTTGCAAATCCACCCCAAGCGCAATATTCTAACGCTCGAGATATATTCTTAAACTGACTGACCATACGAAATCCTGTGTATTATATATGTTACAGTTAGAACTCGTTTTCTCTAATTAAAACTAGAAATACCTAGTTAAAACCAGAATTTACCACTGATATATTTGATATTCAGATAAAACTAGTTGTCACATCGAGCTTTAGTTAAAACTTGCACTAGATAAACTAATTTGGGATTGAAATAATACTTGTTTGATTGTTTTATTTATTGATTTTTTCCTTTTTTGCACTGTTGAAATAACCAAGGTGCTTTATGAAAAAGAAGTGTGACTTTTCAAATTTATCACGTAATTTAATGTCTAATATTACAAAAAAAGACTGCGAATCGATTTCATTAAGCGAATCTTTATAAAGATAGTTTTAAAAATGGGGGGAAAACTTTTCGCATAATGCCGATCTTCCTAAAGTTGCTTAGCATAACTCGTTTGGCATAACATCATACATAACATTAACGTGTCATAATTTATGCTTCGCATAATTTTGAAATAGCATAATAGTCCAACTGCATATAATTACATAGCGTAAGTAGTGAAAGCCCTAATTACTTTTGGCATAATATAGTTAATCCTCATATCTTGAAGCATAATTTAGGATGGCATAATTAGTAAAATCCCTAATACCAATTTCACTTGGTTCGTTAGTGTAGATCAATTCGACCGAAATAGCTAGGTTAGGTTAGAACTACGACCCATCGCACAGTCGGAACAGTTTTAACTGACACGCTTTGGAAAAAACGTTTTGTACTAGTTTAATATAAGTAGTTCAAGTAAGAACTAACAGTATCAGTAGTTCTAGTAAGAAATAGTTTTAACTGATATTAAATTTTGACTATTAGTTAATTTTAGTATTAACAAAGGCATATATATAATAAAAACTAGTTCTAACTAGGAAAAACGCATTCTATCTAAAAACTGGTTTTAACTGTAACATATACATTTAGTCTACACAATACTGTCACCTTTTTTTTTTGACAACACCGTTAAAGTTTAACATAATGTCCAGAATTAGTGACAAAGTATTTTGCTGGGTCATGGTTATGGTCAGTGCGAGCGTAAAAAATTGTGTTTTCTTTACTAACGTGGAGATACGCTTTGCAGCCCTTACTGGTGAGACTGGAACAGCTGTATCTGGACCCCCCGTTACGCACGAACCCACTCTTGTAGTACGTGTAGTCTTTGAGAAGTAGCAGTTTGTTCCCACGCGCGAGAGTGACGAATTTGGCTGCAATGAAAATTAGCAAGCTCATTAGACAGCGGAGTGTTTGCCAGTGGAAAAAAAAAATGATGATGTCTTACCTACCGGTACGGCCATGGCGACTGCTAGTGATTGCCATATGCTAGTGCGGATGACACTGACGTAGGCAATCTTAACGAAACAATCCTGTCAATATTGAATGCTATAAAATAAGAAATACCTGGGGATTTTGGGACAAATACAAACAACAATAATAATTTTATGAATTACATTACATTATCACTAGTAAAGTATATCTCTATTTCTATTAAAATTAAAAAAGTACTCGTAAGGAAACTCGAAAAATTCACAGTGTTTTAAAGTTTCACATAATGTCCAGTTTTAGTGACAAAGTATTTTCCTGGGTCATGACTATGGTCAGTGTGGGCGAGAAATATTCTCTTTTCCATATTAACGTGGAGGTACGCTTTGCAGCCTTTACTGAGGCTGGAACAGCTGTATCTGGACCCCCCGTTACGCACACGTCCACTCTTGTAGTATGTGTAGTCTTCAAGAAGAATCACTTTGGTTCCACGCGCAAGAGTGACGAATTTGGCTGGAATGAAAATTATCAAGCACATTAGACAAACACTCCATTGCCAGTAATAAGAAATACAAATGATGATGTCTTTAAGACTAACGATACGGCCATGGCGACTGCTAGTGTGAATGACACTGATGTAGACAATCTTAGCGAAACAATACAGCGATCAATATTGAATGCTAAAAAATAAGAAATAGCTGCTGATTCCGGGACAAATACAAAAAACAAATATAATTACACGAAGGGAATTATCACTGTTACTCGTAAATTACCTATATCTCTATTTTTACATAGGTCACACTAAAAGTTTCCGGAATTGGCCACTTACATAAACAATATTTAAAAAGTTATTACTACATTTGAAAATAGAACTTTTTAGTTGTGGAATACAGTTTGTTTCATCTGATTGTCAATTGTTTTCACATTGTGGTGTCATTTTAAAAATTGCGTGATTACAATAAAATGGATTTACCTCGGGAAAATTTACGTTGCATGCTTTTTTACGATTTTAAGTGTAATTTGACAGCTCACCAGCGCCTCGTTCGGCTTCAATCTGCTTTTGGCGAAGAAGCACCATGCAAGACGACCATTTATAGCTGGTTTGCAGAATTCAAACGCGGTCGTGTCAATCTCCATGATGAAATTCGTGAAGGTCGCCCGTGCACCGCTGTGAATAACAAGAACATCGATGCTGTGCGCTGTATGATTGAAACAGACAGGCATGTGACCTACCATGAGATCCGGACATCTTTGGACATAGGCATGAGTCAAATACAGTCAATCCTACACAAACATTTGGGTGTGGGAAAACTGTGTTCTCGATGGACCCCACACAATTTGACCGATGCTCAAAAAACGGACCGCATCACTTGGTGCCATGCTATGCTTGCCAGATACAACGAAGGGGCTTCAAATTTGGTGTGGGACATAGTAACGGGTGACAAAACATGGTTTTATAGCTATGATCCCAAAACGAAGCAGCAATCGAGCGTATGGGTCTATAGAGATGAGCCGAAACCTACCAAAGTAGCGCGCGTGAAAAGTGCCTCGAAGCGGATGATTGTTTCTTTTTTTAATAAAACTGGAAACTTAGTTCCTGTTGCTATAGAAAATCGTCGTACCGTGAATAGTGACTGGTACACAACCATTTGTTCAACGGAAATTGTTGGTAAACTCCGTGAAACTAACGGTAAACGCCGTATCATCTTGCACCACGACAATGCAAGTTCTAAAAAAGTGGGTCCAACATTGGTGTCTAAAAAAAGGAGACGTCCTAAATCTGGCTGTGTATTTATCCATATGCTATGCATAATACACACATGAAATCAAGAAATATCTGCTGATTCCGGGAAAAAATGAAACTATAAGAATGATTGCATAAAGGGAACTATCACTGTTACTCATTGTCAGTTGGGTAGTGTTCGTTGTACTTACTGATAAGACTTTCTACGTAATATATTTAAACTGACCATTTATATATTTTGAGACATCTCCTTTGCGTTTCAGACCTACAAAAAGTCATAGCATCACGCAAGCAAAGCAAGGTAATGTATTAGTGTATTTAAAAAATAATTGATTAGGTTTTTCCATACTGATTACCCATCTTTCGAAATCAGAGAGAACAGTAAAGATAAAACAGAACATAAATATCACGAGTATGTACAATTCTAATCTTTTCTTATTATTGTGAACTTCCCTTGTCTAGCTTACAGAGTCTATTTTAATTTTTCGGTTAATTTATTTTCATTTTATTTTTACTCATGGTTTAACTTCTGTTGAGTCTGTATCTGGGTGTGAGTATCTACGTTAAGTATATGTTTTTACCCTTATACGGCTATGGATAGCACAAAATAAAGAGTTACCCAGAAGGACCGCTCTCGTCTTTTTTCCTAAACTTGTCTGATCGCCTAGGGTTGCTACTATATTCGCCCGATAAGCCCGATCTGACAGAACGGGAAAATAATAGTGTTCTGATTGAACCTTTCTAACGGGTAAAGGATATTCTAGCGACGTCATTGAATTCATGAACCTTTGCGCCAGCATAAGCAGTCATTTAACTACAGAAGGCGTCCTATTTTATTTATGTAACCCGGGCTCCCGTTGCAACTTGGTAGCTTATTGGGCTTGATCATACAGTCCTTATATTTACCTACTAGGCAAGTAACAGCATAACGCTTCGGCCGCGGCAGCCGCGCGTGCCTAGACAAAAGAATGTACCTTAAATACTGGTGTTTAACCAATGCATGATGAGATAAGTTACGGAAATGTTTAACCTACTTATCTACTTATACTACCTACTCACTTGTAAAAGTTATTTGAGTTTTACTTACCATTCTTCATCATTTGGTAACTAAAAAAACCTGTAATAACAATTTTGTGTGGTGTTCAATTCAAACAGCCAAATACACTGCAACACAAATAATATTTTCACGAAGCCATTTTTGACCATTATACTATAAATCCGACGTACAAATAATATTTCAATTTTTTTGACAGTGCCACTGACCGCGTGACTGAAACTGACTGACTTCGCCTGTAAACTCACGTCTCTGTGTGCGTGTGTCAAAAATGGCGTGTTGTTCTAAGCGGGCTATCTGTCAGAGCAACGCGCATGCCTAATTTGTGTGGATAGCATCAGTCTTTGTATCACCTAACTGACCCCTTTGGTCAGTAAGGTGGTTCTTAACCTTGTTTACAGCCTTTAAGTTTGATGCATTACGAACAAGTCACATTGTAACTATATATTGTTTATTTTGCATGAAAAAACATTACATTAGAATGTTAGAATTGTATTTCTGTAAAACTGAAAGTGCTAAGCTCCTCTCAACGTAGTGATAGCTCAGATTTTATATTTACATTCTGCCAAAGCCGAAGACTTAGGCCGAGATCTATAGTCGTCACTTAGCTAAGCACGGCCTTAGCACATTAATTATCATCTTACTTATTGAGTATTGTTATAATTACAACTAATGAATACCTAAGTTGATGTTTAACTAGGACGAGAATAATTTATCATCGATAAGAAATAACTGATATAGATAGATACAGCTGTTAAAATATATGATGAGTCTAAGTTTAAGCTAAGTACGCTCTATAGATCTCGGCCTTGGTCAGGTTTTAGGTGGCACTTACTTTAACAAAATACCTCAGTCTTGTTGATCTACCTCTTCACGAATTCAAGTCTGCAATTAAAGCAAAGTTGATAAAACAAGGTTAATATAATGTAGAGGATTACTTAAACGAAAAGAGTTTGTAGTCATAGTAGGAATAATCTGCTCCTTTGCTCAAATAATGATTCTTCATTTTTTGACTGTAGTCTAAATTCATTTGTTGTAAAACAAAACAAAGTTCAAAAGAGTAACTATTGAGTTTCTTGCCGGAGTCTGTTCGATAAGAAGCAACGTCCAAACCGGTGGTAGATTTGCATTTTGTTTATTTACGATATGAACCATTCTTGTAGGTGATTGTTTTATTCACGTTAATATTATGTATATATATTTTTTGTAATTCTTGACATTTCCTAAGCTTAGCTTTTTTACTTACTTTTTTTACACCATATTCACATACGTTTACAGTTTTGCACGATCTGTTAGTGCATCAAAACAGTTTTCAGTAATTTCACAATTAATTCCAGATTTAGAAGCTCTGATAACTTTTTTCATCTCATATTAGTAGAAATACTCTCCTGAAAAAGCTTAAGATGATTTACTTCCGTTTATTTTAGCATTTTACAATGCTTGTTTTCATATTCGAAGATAGAAAACTAAAAAAATCGAATTTCTGACCTTGAAGAAATCAGACAGGATCCAGGAAATTAGAATTTTACTATCTTAAGCTTAAGATTGTGTGGAAATTATGTTACCTTGATTATTTGATGGTTTAAATAAATAAACATATTTTGGTAAAAACAAACATGTATTTCAAAATAATGAGATCACATTTATATATTAAAGAACGAATGACTAGATTATGCATAAAAACCGCAATAACCGGCTATTGATCCAGAAGAAAACAGAGTGAAGAACTTTACTTACTTTAAAACAATTGTTAAAACATAACAACAATTTTAAACAAAGGTAGGCGTGTATCGAATTAGCAATAGAAGGTACTTGCGACTTAGTTTATCGTGATTTCGCCTGTTATTTAAACTAATATTTCGTTGCAGGCGGTGTAATTAGTTGCTTAGATCAATATCAACATTAAAAATAAAACAAATTAAAGCCCATCAAACAATGGCTTCCAACAAGGTTAGGTTATTATTATTTTAGTACATGACTAGGTAATTTGACTAGATATAATCGAATGTAGGTACATTGTTTTGTTAGACAGTTATACTATTTCAATGAAAACTTTCTCAAGCTTTGTTCCTGTTTCTTACAAGTATTTAACTTATGACTAGACATATTTTTAATAGGCGCGGCGAGCAGTTTTTATTTGACATTTTTGAACAATGCGATTAGTAGATAAGTGTTTTTATAAGCGTTGTCAGTTGACCTAAACTTAACTATAGATAATTTACAGGGATTACTACAGTTCACTTACAAGTACCAGTAGATGAGAGTCTTCATCGGTTTTAAGGTGAACTTGAGCTTATTTAATTGAAATAAGAGTGCTGGTGTAGTGAAAAAGAGCAATATTCTTGCTACAAACGTGGTAGTACTGCCGTTTATAACCTACTCAATAATGGTGACTGGCATCTATGGTAGATTTATAATTAAGATAACAGACAAATTGCCTAAAATAGGTAGCTGATTCAAAGTATATTCAACTTATCACTACAAAGTTTCAAAAAGCAATGTAGAGTTATTTTTCTTAAGACTTAAGACCAAAACTTCGGTAGCCATCCCCAGGATGATGTTGGGGTATGCTAGAGCCCAAATGCTTACATGGAGATGTGGACCCGACATATTTCAAGACTTACGAGGGTGGGTCAATATGTCCGTGACTTTTTGAATTTCCCGGTACTTTGCTGAATGGGCAACACTGCTCCTGTCAACAAGCTTCTATCAGTAGACTCCTGGCAAATTGTGTAAAAAGGTGGGTTTTCAGCCAATAAAGTTATTGCGACAGTTTTTTGGGATGCCCGCGGTACAATCCACATTGATTACCTTCAGAAGGGAAGAACAATCAATAGCAAATATTATGCCAACATATTGGACCGATTAAATGACGATTTGAAAAAAAAAGACCGTATTTGGCAAAGAAATAGTTCTTTACCACCAAAACAATGCGAGCGTGGACGGACACATGTGTAGACTACACATGGCGAAATTAATGAATTGAGCTACGAATTGCTTTCTGATACCCCTATTCTCCGGATCTAGCCCCGAGTGACTATTTCTTGTTTCCAAACCTGAAGAAATAGCTCAGTAGAAAGAGATTTGACTCTAATGATGAAATCATATCACAAACAAATACGAAATTTGAGGACCTCGACAAAGGTTATTTTTTAGGAAAAGATAAAAAAAATAGAGAAATGTTGGACGAAGTGCATAAAGCTCAAAATGACTATGTTGAAAAATAAAATGTTTTAAAAAAAAAAACTGCGTTTCATTCTAAAAGTAACGGACTTATTGACCCGCCCTCGTATCTTGAGTTAACAGATACATAATGTGAATTGAATTAATTGAATTTAAAAATAAAATACCAAGTTTACTCAAAGTTCAATTCGAGGTTGGTTAATGATTTTCTTAACATCTAAAGATCAATCAAAATCTTTTTGGATGAAACAATCATGATCACGTTTGAAGTTCCCCGTCTGCCTCATCGCAGAAGAGCACTCATTTATCAGACTGCTCATATTTATAACGTTCCACATTTATGGCTCAACGCCTCTGTAAGCGTTCAAAACAACCTCCACATACGCTGCTGACACAAAACTAATTTTCCAATGATTTTGTGAAGGTAGATGTGAACGCCTCTGTACCAAATGGACCCAGATTTAGACACGTTTACCCAAAACATTACCAAACGGGCTATGCGTGTGCTCCATGTTACTTCTAACAATCGTCATCTCATCGGTCAAATGCAAAAACGCCTTGCATTTGTGCCAACGGTTCTTGGTGCACCCCCACCTAAACCCACTGCGAGTTCGGCTTTGCTTGTAATACGTGTAGTTGTGGTACACCAACCGCTCCTTACCACGTGCCGTCATGAATATATTCACTGAAATGTTAGTTGGTTAGTTTACAATTCAGGGATGTTAGTTGGTAAATTAGAGTTCTTGCTAATGATACTACTTTAACACATATAGAAAAAGCCAACTAGGAGGGAGATTAATAAAACTATAATGAACTGGATGAAACTTTTATTGTAATTCACAATACATACAAATGATTAGCCATTTTCCTACTTTTCCTTTCTTTCTTTCTTAGGAGTAACATTTTATAAATTTCTTCTCTTTCTTACTCTTTCCAAAGAACCATCAAAATTTAACTGAATATCAAAAGTTATAAATACATGGGAAAAATTCATGAGGTCCCAGGGTTAATTTTCAGTGTGTTCCAAAAACAAATACCGGGGTTGTGTTATTTGGTTAATTCTTGGTGATTGATTGAGTCAATAAAACTTAGCATTTCTGGATGTTACCTGATGCGGGAAGTTTTCGCTTAGTGATCTGTACGTCTCGTCTTGTAAAAAAAATGTATTGGGATTGGGCATGACAATGTCAAATAACGTTAATTTAAAGTGGCAACTCGTGGTAGATGTACAGATATCTGTTTTAATTTGTTTTCTTCATAACTTTTCATATGGCTTAGGTGTTGTATTTAGTATTAAACATTTTATAATACACGAATTGGCATGCGCGTGGTATACCTTTCGATTTGCATTTTGCAGTATAGTTTCGGTAAAAATCTAATACAGTTTGTTTTTTACCATCTTTTCGTTTTTTCTTTCCCGCACGAAGTTTAGCGATAGAGTCGATATGTTTCTCTAATTCATCCATTACAGCAGGTTCCAGTTTACGATGGTTATTGTGTTTTCCGCGCTGTTCCATAATTATGCCATATTTTTCACTTTTATAAATAACAGTTCTGACTGTACGATCTGATATATCAAGCGTCGACATAAAAAATAACTTGCAGACTCTGACCTTTTCATCATCTATCGTGAAATAGAAAGCGTGATTATAGCCACGGTTGCTATTATGGACTTGATATATATATTTAGGTTTGATAGTTGTCATATGTCGTAATACAAATTCACGCTGTTTTTGTAAATCCCCCATCGCCCAATATTCATCAAAAATTTCTTTCCTTTGTAAAGGTGTTATTTTATCAGCACACTTAAATCTGCATTTATCACCACAAGGTGGCTTTAGTGACCTCCTTAATTTAACTTTATTGTCTTTTGGAGATGTGTATTGCTTGCCACTATTTCTTAGAACTTTCGCTACCCATCGCTTGGAATTATTTTTTTGTGTTAAATCTGAAAAAGATAATGTTTTTCGTAAGTTGTCAGATTTGTCTTGAAAATTACAAAATTTTATTAAATTAGGCCATGTGATGGTATTTGAAACACCATCACGAAAAAACTAACTAATTATGGTATTATAAGCAATCACCCCTAAGGCTACCTAACTACCCTGGCCACCATCTTATAAAAGGAGCAACGAGTCGCCGGGCGCTCACTTAGTTCCGAGCGTTTGAAGCGTGTACATCGGTCGAGTAGTATTTATGTTTAGGCATTCAGTGTTAGACTTTCAGTTTAGGTCTAGATTCTGTTCCTCTGATTAGTGATTTACTTTTGTTTTGTTAAATAATGATTGTTGAAAGAATTAATTAAATAACGGTTTCTACATGTGTTTTTTTTTAATATTTCTCCTTCTGATTTCTAACATCAGAAGTGGGATAAGTAACTTCTAGCCCACAAAAAGGAGGAACAGAGTCTCGTGCACGGCTTAAGTTTTGTGTGTGTTGTGATAATGACTGGCGGATCCAGTCGTAGTGAGCGTAGGTCGCGACATCGTTCCCGCAGCCGTTCTAGTGATAGGTCGCGGTATGGCTCACGGAGTCGTTCAAAAGTGTCAACGTCGAACCGCGGTCGCGTCGTCATTCCCGTAGTAGCAAAACACGCAGTGAAAGTCATGCGCGGTCTCGTAATACGTCGCGTCGTGATAAGTCGCGTCGCCGTTATCGTCACAGTGATATATCCCGTTCACCCAGTAGGCATAAAATTACGGATGGGTCGGTCCTTAATACGTTGAATTCAATTATGAATCGTTTAACGTCGATCGAAAATAGCTGTGTAACGGATATTCCGAATAAAACAATAGTGCGTTGTGGCCCCAGTGACATGCGTGATACTACCGTGGGCGAGTCGAATACATCGCAATTGAATGTGTCCAGACACTGCACACCGGAACCCCAGGCGAGTACCCATGAGACACGAACAACAAACTCATTACCAAATACCCACATTTCAACACCACAAATAAATAATTTTGATTCAAGCATGTCAGACCCAACTAGGGCTCTTGTCGATGCTCTTAGGTCGCTCCAACCAGTTAGATCTCAAAATTACTTCGTTTCAAACTTTGATCCTTTTATTCACAACATAGACGCATGGTGCGAAGAGGTCAACCGTGCCCAGGAGGCTAATGGCTTATTACAGGTGCTAATGATATTGTCCTTGCTATGGTCGATGGTATTCCCGTGGATGCTATTAATAGATAGTGGTGCGCTTAACTTGTCACTTATTTCATATGACGTGCTAAAGTACCTTTCCTGCCAGAAGAAACCTACCCATTGCGTATTAAAAGGCATCAGCAATAAGGAGAAAATAGCTAAGTCTTACATTACTCTTGAGTTTAGCAAAGTCTCAATCGAAGCTAACTAAATTGTGGTCTCTTTTTCATGCATGAACGCGCCAATCATTGTTGGAATGGATTTTCCATAAACCTTCGGAAGTGTTCGTTTCTGGCAACTAAGGTCGAATACCTTGGATTGGTCGTGAGTCAGGGTCAGGTAAGGCCGAGCCCATACAAGGTCGAGGCTCCCGTGAATTCTCGAGTTCCCGAGAACGTGTGTCTGTTTCTGGGGCTCGCGGGATACTTTAGACGTTATGTTAAAAACTATGCCACACGCTGGCTAACTTAGCTGCAACCCTTCCGTTGTTGTAGTGACACAAGTTTCATAACCGCGTATTCGGGCTCAGATAGCACAATCCGCGAATATTGAGACACAGGGGTCGCTGCAACAGCTGAGGGATGGCAAACTAGACCCCACACGTTATGTGTATCAAAAAGACCTCTTGTTTTATAAATTTTCGCCTGTAAGCGAGGATACCCGCCTACTATGTTACGTTCCTAAGGGGCATAGGCTCAGCTGATGAGAATATTCCACGATGAGCGTGAGCACATGAGCCTTGACAAGACTGTTGACCTTATACTTAAACTTGGTTTCCGGGACTTCGTCCATTTCTTAACAAGTACGTAGGCTACGTAGCCCACTGGTTTGTTTGCATCTCAAATAAGAGGGTACCGAGATCCCCAAGTCAAAGCATAACGTTCTGGGGAAAAGCCCGATACTCCCTTTCATACCATCCACATGGATGCTTTGGGTCCTCTGCCCATGTCTAATGGGTACAAATTTATATTAGTAGTTGTGGATGCTTTCACTAAATTCAGTCTTTTGTATCCTATTTACCGACAAGACGTTGGTGAGCTAAAACGGGCTTTCACGCAAGAAGTCTCATTATTTGGGGTTCCAAAGTTGATAGTTACCGATAGGGGACGAATGTTTGAGTCTGGGGAATTTGTAACCTTGATGACGGAATTAGGGAGTGACTTGCACTACATTACACCGAAAATGCACCATGCAAACATCCATCCGCACCATCTTCAACATGCTACGGTTCGAGGTAAACCACAAAGCCTTCTCCTGGTTGGAAGCCTCATGGAAACTGCAGTTGATCCTCAACATCACCAAACAGAAGACTACTCAGGCTTCACCCCTTAATTTGATGATTGGTACGGATGCGACCACACCGGTAATCCGAAACCTCGTTTGTGATATCGCTGTTGAAGGCACCAATCCTAATAAAGAGGCGTGGCGTGAAATGTACCGCAGCAGGGCGAGCGAGTTGACGTCCATGAACAAGCAGCGACAAGACGGCTAAGACGCCAACTTCGCCAGTTTGAACTTGATGATCTGGTGTTTGTTATCAAGTTCTCAGTCTACTGGAAAACTTGATCCGGGAAGGCGAGGGCCTTACAGAGTCGTGAAAGTTCTACCTAATGGGATGTTTGAACTCAAGTTGCTCAGCTGCAGCTATGGGAAGACTACACAAGCAGCGGCACAGTATATGGTGCCCTGGCGTGGCGAGTGCCCTGAGTCATGCGCAGCTTTCTTGGAGGGTATGTACAAGCTTTTGTTGTCGGAACTACAGGCTTACCCAGCCTTGGCGTTCACTGTTTAGACTTCAGGCTTTTAGCCTTGGCGTCAATTATCTGAACTTCAGGCGTGAAGCCTTGGCGTTCTGTTGTCGAACTTCGGGCTAACTGCCCTGGCGTTCGTTGAACTTCGGGCTAACTGCCCTGGCGTTCGTTGAACTTCGGGCTAACTGCCCTGGCGTTCGTTGAACTTCGGGCTAACTGCCCTGGCGTTCGTTGAACTTCGGGCTAACTGCCCTGGCGTTCGTTGAACTACAGACATATGATCTAGGCGTTCGTTGAACTACAGACATATGGTCTTGTCGTTCGTTGAACTACAGACATTAGTCTTGGCGTTCGTTGAACTACAGACATTGGTCTTGGCGTTCGTTGAACTTCAGGCATGTTGCCTTGGCGTTCTTACTTACACAGGTATTCCCGATGGTGTTGGTGGCAGAACGCAGTTTTAATGAAGCCCTGAACCTATGAAGGAAACGCCTAGGCTTGGTTTGTTGTTTTAAGAGACGTCTCTGATGGTATTTAAAGAGTGATGTATGTATGTGTGTTCACAAGGATGTACGATAGATGAACTATGAATTAATTGAGAGGCGATGAAAGAAAGATTTGTGAGGATTAGTGTGTTAAATCTAGGCTAAACTAGATTATTATTAACAGAGTCTTAACTTTCAGATGAGAACGTGGATGATCATGAGCCATTGGATATCACATCGTCCTCTGGGGAGAGTCTTTCTGTGCCTTCACTGGACAGAGACCAGGACTCCGGATCTGCTGGTGTTGCTGGTCCAAGCGGCGTGACACCGGGCTCTGAAGTCGGGCAACTATCGATGCCCCTATTGGGCAAAGACATGGACATTGATGGAGACTGCGCTGCACCACATGTCGTCTACTTGGGAACTCGTGTCGAGGGCGACACTTTGTCAGGAGAGGCCGTATAAGCAATCACCCCTAAGGCTACCTAACTACCCTCGCCATCATCTTATAAAAGGAGCAACGAGTCGCCGGGCGCTCACTTAGTTCCGAGCGTTTGAAGCGTGTACATCGGTCGAGTAGTATTTATGTTTAGGCATTCAGTGTTAGACTTTCAGTTTAGGTCTAGATTCTGTTCCTCTGATTAGGGATTTACTTTTGTTTTGTTAAATAATGATTGTTGAAAGAATTAATTAAATAACGGTTTCTACATGTGTTTTTTTTTAATATTTCTCCTGATTTCTAACAGTATTATATTTCAACAGAATTTCCGGGGTATTTTGTAATAAACAGTTGGAAATCATGTTGTATCTTTTTATTTATAACAAGAATTATATTCTCTCGAAAACTATTCTGTTACAATTTAAAACCATCAAATTAATACAGATTGTATGTACTAAATGAAAGGTCCTATTGCAACTGCACGCAACCAAGGTTTGGGAATGCCAACCTGAATTTTGTAAGCGAGTTATTTTAAAGATTTCATTGAAGTAGGTGTTTGCAAGGGGGCGATACAATTTTCTTTGGTTACTAATCTTTTTATTTATCATTAGAGGGTTTCTATATTCGTAACATATATCACTTTTTATTTCGGTGATGGGATTAACTGCCGTATTTAGCACTAAACATTCTATTAAACGCGCGATAACTCGCAGGCGGTCTACCACTAGATTTGCATTTCGCAACTTAGTCCCGGTATAATTTTGATTTAGTTAGTCTATGACTAAAATTCAGTTCTTTCTTTCCCGGGTGCAGCTTTGCTAGTGAATGGCGGGGTTCCATTTTCGGTGGTTTTTGTGTTTTCCACGCTGATCACTAAGAATGCCAGATTTTTCACTTTTTAAAATTATAGTCCTAATTACAGTGTCTGATATATCAAGGGTGGCCTTAAAGTATGTCTTGCAGACTCGAATCTTTTTGTCGTCTATCGGTAAATAGAAAGCGCGGTTAAAGCCACGATTGCTATTATGGACTTTATAGATATATTTAGGTTTGATTATTGTCATATGCCGTAATACAAATTCACGCTGATTTTGTAAATCGTCCATTGCCCAGTAATTATCAAATATATATTTTCTTTGCGATTCGGTAATTTTACTAAAGCACTTTGTTTTGCACTTATCACCACACGGTCGCTTCAGTGACCTTTTGGTAATAACCTTTTTGTATTTTTGAGTTTTGTATTGCTTACCACTATTTCTTAAAAAAAATTCTGCCCTATCTTTGTCATAGATATCTTGTCTTGGACTTCCGGGATTAGTTTCTCTATCTAGTTCTGGTTGCAATAAGAGTTTCAGAGATGCATGAGTTTCATGATCAGAGCCAGCGGCGGATTCAGATGAACAACTTAGATTTGAGAATTTCCTTGTTCTAGACTTCCTAAGACAGTCGACATCACTAGTGTCATCAGATGGATTCTGCATTTGGTCACTGAGAATATGTTCAGCGAATGCATGTACAGGATTCTGAAACGAATGTCTTGTTACAGAGTTCTTTTTGAGTAAGTACAGTTGAAAAGTAGTCTGATATAGAACTTGTTTAACATCATTTATAATGAAGCAAACGATGATTTAAATCGTCGCTAAAAATCAGAGTTGAACCAGCCTGATTTTCATGATGATGAGTGTCTAAATATAAGTCCAGAAGTGGGTTTCTTGAGGTAATAGTCGGAACACTATTGGTTATTTTTAATAAAGGATGTATTTACCTCGTATTTCTCTGTATCCAACTTGAACAACGTGTTTATATTTTCAAACGATGTGAGTGCTGTTTGATTCACCACTGAAAAGGAATAATTCTTTAAGTAGTTATCTAATTGCTTTGCATGTAACTCAGCCGCAAATAGCCTTTCATGCATAGTGACAAGGATTTTGTTTTTTTACTTTTTACTTAATCAATGAGTTAATCAGATAGGTGATAGTAGACGTCAATTGTAACAAATGCATTCTCATCCACTAGGGTCCAAAATTTATAGTTAACGAGATATTGTCGTTGTTATATTTTTCCGTTTTCGCTACGTTTGTTTCTGAAACTATTATGATTTAAGGCTCAGCCTTTACTTAAGACAATTGGGTATGGGAAAAAAATCAAACATGTCCTAAATCGAAAACCATTTCGAGGTATTTGTATTTTATACCTTATTTAAATATTTAACATTTTTTAAGGCAAAATAGTAAAAGATTTAAAAAAAAAAATGTTCCCATACCCAATTGCTATTTAGCTTATACCAGTTAAATGCCCGGGTGTCAGCAGTTTTTGTAGTATTTTATTTTTTTGGAGATTAGGCGGAACTTTAGAAAAAATATTAAAACGCCAATATCGCCCTTGTTGACTTGACATGTGTGAATTGGTTACAAATTATGTCTACTATCATCTATTTCACGGAATAGGTCTCATTTCCCAGTCGACCTGTATAGTTTTCCACCAGACAGAACCAGTAGGTTGTTAAGAAAAAAAGCATCAGTGTTTTAATTTATTTTATTTAATATAAAATAATCTAAAAATAGAGTTTGACACGCAAAACCGATCAGAACCAATTTTAAAATGGATTTAACAAATTCACTTATCGTTTATTAATTAAGGCATTTGGTAATGATGTTTCATGAAACCGAGACATAGTACAGAATTTGGGTCGTTTCCACCAAAGATGTGCGAGGATGCGTTGCGAGGAATGTATGTGTTAAGAACCAATAGAATTGTTTCATTCACCTAGCTTCGCGATTCTATTGGTTCTTAACAAACATATTACTCGCAACACATCCTCGCACATCTCATAAACTGCGCATATAAAACGCAGACAAGGAAAAATTAAAAAGACTATATAAGGCTGGTATTGCATCCGTTCGATCAGGTAGTGTCAGACTCAGTCAGACACTCAGACAGCTGGGGTCGTTCTAATTCAGCTTTTCCAGTGGCCTAAATGTCAATGGGTAACTCGGCAGCGTACTTAATCTTCTTGTACTTTCCTTTGTCATTTCTCTTGTACCTAGGCGGGGCATGGTTATGCTCGTGAATCATCTTCATGATGTCCAAGTTAGAGGACACGATGAGGCAGGCTTTGCAGTTCGCCTCAGTGCAGGCCCAACGGAACATTTTACCTTTATCAACACCCCAATTGAAGTATGTGTATGTTTCAAAGAGAATCAGCTTTCTCCCACTTACAACAGTTATTAGTTCACCTAGAAATAAAAGTTAAATCAATACCATCATTGAATGCGAGATAAATATAAATAAATATGCGCCAGACAGCACACCACTTGTCAAGGTCTCGAAGTAGGGATAAACTTCCCTGTGTTATGAGGTACCAGACAAGGAATCAAGTCAGGGGCGTCTCCCAGCACACCCAGAATTATATTTCAATCTATCCTTTTAAAATAGTATCCTTGAACAATACGTGATAATATTTTAAATCTGTATGGATTACGAGGCTACAGACACCAAACTAGAACTATTCTAGAAGGTCTGTTGCTCTTATTTCACGTATGCGATAATAATAGACAAGGAAAGGAAGTTCTGAGTCGCGACATCCGTGTCTATCTGCAAGCTCGCAACTGATTTTTACCGTTTGTAAAGCCCGCAAAGGAAAGTGTCAGCTGAACGGGTTTGAATATTTTCATCGCATTTTTGTGTTGAAACTGCACCGTTTTTTTAAAACACTAAGCCCATGTATTGACATTAGTGTTTTGGGTATGTTATAAGGAGGCGATTAGAAACTCAGGTTTGATTGCTTCTACTTCCTTTTTAATATTATACATTATATTGTTATAGATTGGCATGTAGTTTGTTTAAAGAAATTTAACATAAAATCGTCAAGTTATGGATTTTCAAAAAACATTTTAATTTTAAATTATTATTTTTTAATAAACTAGGTACTTCCGTGTAAGCGAATAAATAAGGAACAAAACATTTTTTTTGAATAACAGTTTTCTAACATGGTCAATGTACCTAATACATAGGTACACATAAGGTAACATTATAGGTGCAGTCAACTATAGCTGTACCGATACACCTTTTTACTTCGGAGTTCAAAAAAGGAAAAAAAAAAAAATATATACGAACAATGTTCAAATCACCCTCTTAAACGAATAACCAAGCAATGCATTTTGTCAAAAAATCGTTTGAGTATCTCAATAAAACTTGATAATTTAAGGTAAAATCTATTTATGTCACACATTTCCTATACAATGCCTAGGTATTGTATAAAATGCCCAGTGCAATTGATAATCATAAACGTAATATTTCATACATTGCCTAAACGCACCCAGCATTGTACATTGCCTAGGCATTGTATACAATACCTGAATCATACACATTGCCGGTGACATGTGCACCTGCAGTCTTGTACACAGGCGTTCTCATCTGCCTCTACATAGTAGGACCTTATGCTGCTGACATAAGACTCATTTTGCAATGGTTTTGTTAAGGTTTATGTGAATGCCACTGTACAACTAGGGCTTCAGGGTGCGGTTGGGTAACCTCGCTTCCGTATATGTAATAGCATCAGAGATGTTCGATGTATCTTTTATGGTCGCCATTCAAAAGAAAAGAAATATGTACGATGGAGCTCAAACAGAACCTTAAAACCTGCTGCCTTGAGTCATGTTAGTTACCCCTAGTTTGTTAAATCAAAAGGTTCGTTTAGTCTAGTTCTTGTTATGATAACTGAACAAGGCAATGAGGGCAAACGTTTTAAGTAAGTGTGCTATTCTACTAACTTAAATATAGATATATCTTCAAAAATAATTAATGTTGCATAAT
This sequence comes from Udea olivalis, assembly GCA_947369235.1. Classification (NCBI taxonomy): domain Eukaryota; kingdom Metazoa; phylum Arthropoda; class Insecta; order Lepidoptera; family Crambidae; genus Udea; species Udea olivalis. The sequence continues at coordinate 3,915,469 of OX376349.1, read as the reverse complement.
GATTAGGTTCTAGCTGTTACATGTGATCCTTTCGAGGACGATAAAAATATAATTAAATGCTGAAAACAGTCAAAGCCTAACATACTTCCCACAGGCCATCCTGTGATAAGTCTTCGGAGCATGATTATGGTTGATCTTGGAACTTTCGAGGACGTTGAACCCGTGGTCTAAGTGCAGAAACGCCGCACAGGTCGTTGAACTCGTGCATGACCATCTGACGGCCAGGCCTCTCTTCACTGAGAACCTTTTGTAGTACGTATAGCCCAGATGCAGCAACAGCTGCTTCCCGTTTACAAGGTCAATGATTTCAGCTGGAAAATAATTGGGGGGGTTCTTTTGTGGTCTTATCGGTTTTAGAAGGTTTAAAATTGGTTCAGGGGGAATATAGTGTTTAATTTGAAAGTGATAAAAGATATAATGCATACGACGCAATTTTACAATGCCTTTTATTTTATATATCAATAATCGGGGACACAGTAATTAAAAACTAAAAATTCAAAATTATTTTATTGAATAAATTATACCAAAACAAATTGTATTGTTATCTATTGTGTCTAGCACATACGACAGACTAGGGGCTAACTTTTACTTTTTTTATCCTAATTTGACATATTTTTACATGAAATTATTATTTTCGTGTTTCAATAGGGTCTATCTATGAAACAAAATCCATTCCAAAAACAAGTTAACATCCCTGTTGGAGTTTTGAAGGCGTTGAATTGAAATGACAATTCCCCTTAAATAAGTTGACTGGTAATGACAATAGCCTATTATGTCACAATCTTTGGAAAGAATTCGAATGTTACTTTGTTTATTTTAACATTTTACAATGCTTGTTTTCATATCGAAAGATAGAAAACCAGATCCTGCCTGATTTCTTCAAGGTCCGACATTCGATTTTTTCTAGTTTTAAAGAATTCAATTGGTCGGCTGAGGTCTAGATACCTTAGACCAGACCCCCTGAGTCGGATGATGCAGGATCGAGACCTGATTCCTTGAAGATTATTTTTTCTAGTATTTCTATCATTTAAGAGTTAACATTGGGCGTCGTCACATCATCAGTCTCTTAGTATCCTCACCTTTTTTTTGATTTGATTCTAGAAAATATTTTTTTATAAAATTAAACTCTGACATTCGGTATGAAGGGTGCCACCAGCCGCATTCGAGACTTGCATGATTTAAGATTACACGACCGTATTCACTTCAAAAATATGGCCGTGTGTAACGCTCCGAATCGTACATAACATTAGGTACATTGGAGCATTACCAACTGGCAGCTGAAACTGGCTACGATAATTGTTAAATCACGGCAAATAATAGGCTCTTTGGCACATGTTACATTTAGTTATTATTTTCTTTGCTTTAAACCTAGTAGTGGAAGGTGTAGAGCAATCAGCTAGATTTCTATGGCAGCCAATTTAACACAACGTTTCTGAACTATCTTTGCCCTAACATTACGAGGAATGTTCCTTAGTTGGTGTATCCTTTGAGCTGGCTGGGTAAATGCGGAACATCGTATTCTTGGTGACGTATCTGCAAACATTTTATTTTCTGCAAAAGATACGATAAGTAAAAATAAACTTGAAAATCTACGTGTCGGTACAGCATACCATGTCATGTTAGGGTATGATACAATGAGGATGCCATTGGACAGTGGTTAAATTCTTGTTGTAGTGATGAATAAAAAAACAAGAAAGGGATACCAAGTATTATTTATAGAAGCAATATATTTTAGGAAACTAAATTATGTCAGTAACTACTATGATGTACAAAGATAGAAAATAGAAATATTCGACCTGGTCCTAGGGACTCAAGCGGCACCCTAGAATCAGGTCGAATTTTTCTAGTTTCTATTCATTCACAGTCATAGGATGTCTACTGTGCTAAACGAGAGGCATGCAAAAAAAAATTAGATACTCAAAAATTATACAAATAATTTTTTATTACAAGTATCGATCTTTTCGAAGTATTCACGCTGAGCACGTATACTTTTCCATACGTTTGAACCAATTGGAAAATACCTGTGACCACTCTTTTTTAGATACCCCAGAAATCTCGAAATTACAGGCAGCCAGTGCATCTTGTTTGCTTTCAAACCTCTTCCCCTTTACTTTTTCTTTAATTTTTGGAAACAGGTAAAAATCACAATGCGCTAGGTCAGGGGAATACGGTGGGTGAAGTTTTTCGACTGCACGAACGTTTTCTTGTGACCGCGGTTGGCGGCCGCTGTCTTCGCTTCATCTTCGAGACATCCCCGTCCTCTTTTAAATTCAGCAAACCAATTAAATACTGTTGCTCGTGAACAAGCAGACTCACCAAAAGTAGTAGCCAAAAATTGAAAACATTCTTGAGGCTTAAAACCTTTTTTATAGTCATAATAAATCATCGCGCGAAAATCACGTCGACTGAGCTCCATTGCTGCGAGCGAATTCCCGCCAGATTGGGAAAAATGATGCTCATTCAAATAAAAAAAAATGTGTGTTCTATTTTCAAATATATCAATAAACAACCAGCCTAAAAGGTATAACTTGCCAGTGTCCATCAAATGAGTAAAGAGTATCTAACTTCTTTTGGTATGCTCCTCGTAACCCATATGGCTGCATAGAAACATCAGCAATTGTGGTTATTGCACGGACGAATGCAAGCAGCCACGCTGAAGCTCTGTCGACGGAGTTTTCGCCGTCTTTACAGTTCTGCTTACCCAAAATAGACTACTCACTGGGCACTCTCAGGGGGTAAATGACCCAAAACTCGCCAACAGCCTCCGGTCAGTATGTCACATATGAGTGTGTGTCACATAGTTCAGCAGTTTGTATGCCATTTTTGGTTTCAGTCATAATCACCAGAGGCGCTGTACCGAAACCATACAAAGAAGTCAACGCGAACGATAGCGACTGTCATTAAACACATGGTAGACGTACAGGTCTTATGTCTTGCTGGTCTTGGAATACAAAGGGTACGCATTTAGGTTCAGATGGTTTAAAGTCTTATTAAAGTGAACACAGTGTGGTTCGACGACCGATGCTAAACTTCACACCTTCACATTTCCAACTAAGGAGACGCTTAAGGGCAGCACTCAGAGCGGTACAAAGACGGGAAATCCGGGGGCTGAAGCGGGAGCGGGAAATGTCGGTTTTAGTCCCTGAGCCGCGTAAAATTGACTGATAAAACATTTTGTGTTCACTTCTGAATTATAAACAGATAACAACTAATTTTTATTTTTTTTAATTAATCTGCAGATTCTGATGTTTCATTTTGTATTTTTATAATAAATTGTATTTGTATTATAATTGTTTTTTTTGTATAAATAAATAAACTGGCGTACTCTTTCAATACTTCCAAAATCAGTCCAATCCTTTCTTAAATACTTAAATGAAATTTATTTTATGTGTTTTGCTTCATAAAATGGTTGTGAATAAGAAATATATTATGTTACACATTACAATTTATTGGGTGAAATTAATCGCGTTTTACAATCATAACACAATGTAACTACATGTTCGTTACATAAAAAAAGCTCGCAGCTAATACACGCCTTTTTGGTTTTGCGATTTTTTCTTCTTGGGCAAAAATTACAAATACCATACTTTCCACTGTATTTAAATCTAGGCTTTAAATCTTTGGCCAAACTGCAGCTTCTTCTTCTAATAAGGGACTTAGTCTTCTTAGGTTTCTTCGCAGACTTTTGAACACCTGTTACAAAAAAATATATAATATCTAAACGGGTTTATATAATTCGAAGTTTTTGTCACCAATAAGCACACACCTCATGTGTTTTTTTTAAAGTTAGAAACTAGAAAAATTCGACCTGATCCTAGGGCTCAAGCAGGACTCGAACCCGCGTCTTACACAATCCTCAGTTTTTGGGAATATGATATTAAAAAAATAAAAACATTGATTTTTTGCAACAACATTTTATTTGCCAAGTTTTATTAAATAAAAACTTGACAAAGCAAAATTTAGCCAAATGATAATTTGAAAAAATGAATAAATTGCGAAATGTTCATTACTGGCCAAGTCTTTGTACTGCTATTGAAAAAATAAAGAAAAATCAACTGATTCCGGTAAAAATACAAACAATAAGAATAATTACTTCATTTTCTAGTACTTTAATAAAAATGATTCAGTATTAAAATGTATTTTCAGTATGGCAATTCACTAGTCTATAGACATTTAGAGCGAACTGTCACTGTCACTAGTGTCACTCGTATGTTCGTACATATTTAGGCTTTCGATTATGCAATTTGCACTGATTTGTCCCAGCTCAGCTTTTGTTCAGCAAAACTTAGAACTTCTAATGCAATTCAGGCAACAAGAACTACAAAAGCTGTTCGTACCAACTGTTTAAGTGAAAATAACCTCCATGTTTTTGTTAAAGTCTTGTCGAATTGACACCGCGTAATCTGTGTTGACACATTTCCGCCATGATGTTTTTGTCGTGTGTTGCAATTCTGCTCATTGGAAATCTTGTTTGAACCAAGTAAATATAGCTTTTAAAGGAAGTTGAATATTGAAATACTGGTTCACGTAGTTTTTAATATTTTATTGTATGGTGTACATAGACCTGGCAAAGAATCCATACATTTTGGGATATCATCTTTGACGGGAAATATTTTTGACCAAAGAGAGTGAAAGGATTCCGCTATGACCATAAGAAGCCCTGAAATAGACTAATATACTCGGAAGGCTGCCTTACCTGTATTTTTCGAAGGTAAAAAGTCCGACCATGGCGATAATATTTATTTTGTTAATAAGTTACTTGTCTGTTCCTTGTACATAGATTACACAAATAATTAAACCATACCAATAACCAAACCAATATCATTTAAATGAAACACCCTATTAGAATTCACTTGTGATTTATTATTACTTAACAATGACGTTTACATATTTATTTATTCATTGTTACACACAGAAAAAACGGGTTTTACAAAAAACTGGAAATTTGCATTATGCAACATAAATATTTATTGGTACAAAGTAACTTATCTCGACTTTTTTTTTGGAAATGGTTAAACAACTTTTAGGTTTTTCTAATCATAGTAAGTAAATGTTGTCCGTGTCAAATAATAGGTAAAATACGAACGATGATTTAGTAATTTATATAAATATGTAATATGTATTAGATAAAGATTATACCTATAGGGTTAACTCAAGGATAGACGGACGTAGTTTTATGAAATGTTGTTGTAAAGTTTATAATCTGACCACTTTTCAAAAATAATATTTTAATTAGGGTACACATTTCCATTTCCTGTAGCGTAAAGTTTATTTATTGTAACTTTCTGACAAATGAAGGATAGTTTTTAGTTTGATACCATTAACATTATTTAAATAAATATAATTGAGCAAAACAAAACAGAATTAAAGATTTCATGTAAGTCTATTTAAGATAACTTTCTGTCGAATGAAGGCTGGTGCTAATCCTAGTTATGGTTAATAATGAAGGAAACTACTAAATCTTCTACGGATTTCTTCATTTGAACTTCACTTCTCATTGAATCACGTAGCGAAACAACTAAACGTATGTACGTAACAGCGTAGTGATATAGCTACTTATTGAAAAAATTGATTAAAAAATTTCGTTAAAAAATTAGTCAACAAAGTGATTCCTCTTCGTTTTCTGAGTGATCATCAGTTCCACTATTGTTATTATTTATCGCGACTTCTGATTCTAGAACACTTTTTGACGGAGATAAACTCTTCAAGTTTTTTTCCTGTTCATTTTTTTTTATAACCTGCGATCCAGTAGCTTTCTTTATCCTATTTCTTTTAGACGACATTCTTAAAAATTTACAATCTCTTCTTTTATTTGAATTTCTTAAGATAGATTTGATAAATGCCTCATTTTGTTCCACAGTGTAAATAGAATCCCACTGTTGAACCATTTCAAATATAAAATTGAGGGTGTTGTTGTAACGTTTGAATCCTATTTTAATGTCGTCCGAGCGGCTTCCTCCCGACCAAGAACATCGACACAAAAAATCTCTAGTAAACAGCACATCTACAAACTTGTATCCGCAAGTTATTCCAGTCCCAATACCTTTAGAACACAGCACTGAGTACGATTTAAGAAGACTATTTTTGTAATCATGATCTTCAAGTAGCCTCTCGAAATCTTCCAACTCCTGCTCCTGCGTGATTTGCTTCAAAGTTAATCTCATGCTGTCAGAACCTCTTGATCCTCCTAGTACGGTTGCAATGTCGACTATATCAACACTTGGAAATGAATCCGCTGTTTGTAAGGGAAAACTTGCTAATTTGTCCATAATTGCTTTCTGGTTTTCCATGATCTGCTTAGTAATGTCGAACAAAATAGTTTGGTTACGTGACTCGGGATTTTCTTCTATTACCAAATATGTGTCTTTTGATAGAGATTGTGAAGTATTTTTCGTTGAACTGCCATGTCGTATCTAAAATGATAATTTATTTAAGCCTAGTATATCATCGAATTTATCGAAAGGACATCACCAAATGCTCTGACGGTTAGTGAAATATTTTAACAGCGTTTCCATTTAGTGAATCTATACCGAGTATATTTATCGTGATAACTCGAAATTCAACCACACTATTTCATTTAATTTTGTGTTACTTTACACTTACCAATTGTGATGAATTAGCATTTCTCTGCATGGTTCGGAGCTCAATTTCCGCAACCTCGTAAGTCAGCAAGTTTTTCTTCTTCACTATACACTTTTTAGTCAGCCAATTAGACTCAGGGGCTGCATTTTGGTCTCTGAAAATTGTATGCCCGTCTCCTTCATTTGGCCACTTGAGAGTTCCTTCATTTTCCCACAGCGATGGGACGATATACAGCTGTTTCTTTCCCTTCTCCTCAGAACTGACAATTTTGAATGACTTCCTGAAAACTGTAGAATTCAGTCAATAATATTACATATAAAATTTAACTATAATTGTAAGAAATAGTGAGTAAAAAACTAGACAGTTAAACATAAATTTAAGCTGAGCCATTTACCTAATGGATACGGATAAAAGGATGATGATGACATTCCAAAATCATATTCAAACTTTCTTGATTTGGGTCTTGTACGCCATACGTATTTGCAAAAATTTTAAGAAAAAAAAACCAACTTCAAAAAAAAATATTCCAAAACAAAGCACTAAAAAGTAAAGAAACAATTGCGTATTCTTCTACAACTTATACGATAATATAATGTAGGTACAATTATTGTTATTGTCGGAGTCGGTGTCAGCCGAAGAAACACTACAATATACCTATTTTTTACATCTCACGTTTACGTATGTATGTAGGTAGTTAGAAACCTACATTGGCTGACACCGACTCCAATAACAATAAGTGCACCTACATTATATTATCGTATAAGTTTTAGAATAATACGCAATTATTTCTTTACTTTTTAGTGCTTTGTTTTGGAATAGTTTTTTTTTAAGTTGGTTTTTTTTTTTGTTAAAATTATTGTTTATTTATTGATTTTCAGTGAATAGTTTTTATTTATTTTATACATCGTAAAAGTATCGTCCAATTGCTCCTAAGAATTGAAGAGTTCCGTTACTTTGTCATGGATCCCAAAATCAGAACCTAACCAAACTCTTATCAAACTACCCTTGAAGTGTATCCTTTCCAATAAAAAAAGAAGCATAAAAACGGTTTGCGTGAAATTGAGTTATTCGTCCATTTGTCGCGCATATGGTTTATCTACATTTAAGACTTATTTGGATTTCCCATAGATGCCACAGTCAGAACTGGACCAAATTATAATTTTGGCAGTTCACTATCGATAGTACGGCAAAGTTAGTAGTACCAACTTCCTTAAAAGACAATTTAGGAATGCAACCCTGAAAGGTTTGCATGTCCTACAGGATCCAGGTTACTATACCGGCAACTTTTAAAATATCATCTAACTTTAAACGGTTATGGAGTTTAAACCTTCCATCATCAGTTTACTTAAATAACCTGAAAGAATATGATTGTCGGTCTTGACGTACCCATAATATTTAAAGGATTATCCTCCAACTACTAACCGTTAAGGAGTTGTACCTTCCATCCATCACCAGCTCATCAACATGAGGTGATGATTTAAAAAAAAAGATAATTGCTTAGCACCCATATTAAAACTATAATATTGCGACCCGAAAAATATTTAGTATTGGGTAGTTCCGGTGGCCATCAGTGGTCTTCATCAGCAGTTCCACTTCACCGAATGGTACTTTTCGACAGCAACTGCATGAGTTACTATCAAAAATACCTAAATCGTTATAGGTGTGCCTATAATATTTGAAGAGTTCCCTGAGACAGAATATCTCTGTCAATTGTGGACCGATTTTCAAAATTATTTTTTTGTTCGAAAGGGTATATTTCTGAGGTGATCCCATTGTCGGCATATCAGGATCGGATGATGGGATCCAGGAAAAATCGAGGGTGAACATACATTAAGAAAAAAATACAGTGGAACATAGAACCTCCTCCTTTTTTGAAGTCGGTTAATAAAAATAGCCCATGATGTATATTATTTAATACACCTACATAGCTGCCAAAGCTCCTGTCAATGTATACTGAGAGTTACATATGTCAAATACTTATGAGTGGCCAAAGAGGAAGACTTTTCTTTCAAGAAGCATATACGAACCACTGCTTCACCCATCAGAAAGCTGATATACGTAATCAGACACTGTGCTCACAGTGAAACTCTTCGACTGGTATACACGAGCCTTCGGGAAATCCCTCCTCAGTTACTGCATCACCAATACTATCTGGGGCAGATCCGATATTACTGCTATACTGAGTCCAGACTTGGAGACAGCCTTAAAAAGAAAATGATTCAGCATAGAGATTCTCCTTCATTTTCTGAGTGATCGGTTTCTCTATTGTCATTGTTTATAGCTAACTCAGATCTCGCAACACTTGTTGAGGTAAATAAACTCTTCACATTTTTTTCCTGTTCATTTTTTTTAATAACCTTCTGCACCGTAGCCAAATTTTTCATCCTTTTTCTTTTAGTTGATGCTCGTAAAAATTTACTATCTCTTCTTTGACTTGAATTTTTCAAGATAACTTTGATAAATGATTCATTTTGTTCCATAGTGTAAGTAGGATCCCACTGTTTAACCATTTCAAATATAAAATTGAGGGTGTTATTGTAACGTTTAAAACCTATTTTAACGTCGTCCGAACGGCTTCCTCCCGCCCAAGAACATCGACACAAAAAATCTCTACTGAACAGCAAATCGATAAACTTGTACCCACAAGTTATTCCAGTCCCCATACCTTTAGAACACAGCACTGAGTACGTTTTAAGAAGACTATTTTTATAATCTTGATCTTCAAGTAGCCTTTCTAAATCATCAAACTCCTGCTCCTGCGTGATTTTCTTCAAAGTTAATCTCGTGGTTTCAGAACCTCTTGATCCTCCTAATACGGTTGCAACGTCGACTATATCAATACTTGGAAATGAACCTGCTGTTTGTAAGGGAAGACTTGCTAATTTGTTCATAATTGCTTTCTGGTTTTCCATGATCTGCTTAGTCATGTCGAACAAAATAGTTTGGTTAGGTAACTCGGGAAATTCTTCTATTACCGAAAATGTGTCTTTTGATAGAGCTTGTGAAGTTTTTTCTGTAGAATTGCCAGGTCGAATCTAAAATGATAATTAATTTAAGTCTAGTATATCATTGAAATTATCGAAAGTACATCACCAAATGCACTGACGGTTAGTGAAATATTTAAACAGTGTTTCCGTGTAGTGAATCTACACCGTGTATATTTATCGTGATAACCACTAATTCATTTATACCATTTCATATATTTTTTGGGTTACTTTACACTACTACACTTACTTAGACAGGGACCTCGTTGGCCACACATTGAGGCCTATTTATTGTTTTTATACCTAAGTTTCATAAGCACTCTTTTGTATTTGTTTCTTATCTTTTTCTTTTCATATGTTATGTGCCGAATTGTGTGGGCCAATAAATTACTTTTTACTTTTACTTACCAATTGTGTTGAATCAGCATTTCTCTGCATGGTTCGGAGCTCAATTTCCGCAGCCTCGTACGTCAGCAAGTTCTTCTTTACTATAAATTTTTTAGTCAACCAATTAGACTTAGGGGCTGCATTTTGGGTTCGGCAAATTTTATGCTCGTCCCCTTCACTTGGCCACTTGAGAGTGCCTTCATTTTCCCACAGCGATGGGACGATATACAGCTGTTTATTTCCTTTCTCCTCAGCACTGACAATTTTGAATGACTTCCTGAAAACTGTAGAATTCAGTCATTATTACATGTACAATTAAACTATAATTGTAAGAAATAGTTAGTAAAAAAACCAGGCAATTAAATATAAATATCAATTAAATAGAATTCACTCGGCGAACAGTGCATCGGCGAATGCTTCAGTCTACCAACCGTTCATCGACGAAGCGTGACTTCTTATTCACTTAATGTAGATGAACCAAAGGATTAAGATGACACACCAAAATCATATTCAAACTTTCTTGAATAGGATCTTGTACGCCATACATATTTGCAATAAAAATAGCCCATAATATATATTATTTATTACACCTACATCATAACTGCCACATTTCCTGCCAATGCATACTGAGAGCTACAAATGCCAAATACTTAGGTGCATCACTATCTGGGGTAGATCCGGTATTACTGCTATAGTGAGTCCAGACTTAGTGAGAGCATAAAGAACAAAATGGTTCAGCAAAGCGATTCTCCTTCATTTTCTGAGTGATCGGTTTCTCTATCGTCATTGTTTATCGCTAATGTATAACCCCCAATACTTGTTGACGTAGATAAACTCTTCACGTTTTTTTCCTGATCAACTTTTTTAATAATCTTCTCCGCCACAGCAAATGTTTTCATCCTATTTTTTTTAGTTGAAGCTCTTAAAAATTTACATTCACGTCTTTTGTTTGAATTTCTTAAGATAGATTTGATAAATGCATCATTTTGTTCCACAGTGTAAATAGAATCCCACTGTTGAACCATTTCAAATATAAAATTAAGGGTGTTATTGTAGCGTTTGAATCCTATTTTAATGTCGCCCGAACGGCTTCCTCCCGCCCAAGAACATCGACACAAAAAATCTCGACTGAACAGCAAATCGATAAACTTGTACCCACAAGTTATTCCAGTCCCCATACCTTTAGAACACAGCACTGAGTACGATTTAAGAAGACTATTTTTGTAATGTTGATCTTCAAGTAGCCTCTCGAAATCTTTCAACTCCTGCTCCTGCGTGATTTGCTTCAAAGTTAATCTTGTGGTTTCAGAGCTTCTTGATCCTCCTAGTACGGTTGCAACATCGACTATATCAATACTTGTTAATGAATCCGCTGTTTGTATAGGAAAACTTGCTAATTTGTCCATAATTGCTTTCTGGTTTTCCATGATCTGCTTAGTAATGTCGAACAAAATAGTTTGGTTTTGTGAATCGGTAGTTTCTTCTATTACCAAATATGTGTCTTTTGATTGAGATTGTAAAATGTTTTCTGTAGAACTGCCATTTCGTATCTAAAATGATAATTTATTTAAGTCTAGTATATCATCGAAATTATCGAAAGGACATTACCAAATGCTCTGATGGTTAGTAAAATATTTGGACAGTCATTCCATTTATTGAATCTACACCGAGTATATTTATCGTGATAACTGGTCATGCAACCAGACTATTTCATATATTTTTGTGTTACTTTACACTTACCAATTGTGATGAATTAGCATTTCTCTGCATGGTTCGGAGCTCAATTTCCGCAGCCTCGTAAGTCAGCAAGTTTTTCGTCTTCACTTTACACTTTTTAGTCAACCAATTTGACTTAGGGGCAGCATTTTGGTTTCGGAAAATTGTATGCCCGTCCTCTTCATTTGGCCACTTGAGAGTGCCTTCATTTTCCCACAGCGATGGGATGATATACAGCTGTTTCTTTCCTTTCTCCTCAGCACTGACTATTTTGAATGACTTTCTGAAATCTGTAAGTAAAAGTAAGCAAAAAACAGACAATTCACAATAAACTTAAGCTAAACTATTCACTTAAAAGTAGATGGACAAAAGGATGAAGATGACACACCAAATTATATTCAAAATTTACTAAATAGGATCTTGTACGCAATACGTATTAGGTGGTGCATGCATTGCAATAAAAATAGCCCATGGTGTATACTATTTATTATAATCACCTTATCCTCGCTTTTTGCAACCTCTGATACCCAAGTGATTATTTCACCGCTCATATAGAAATATCAACACCGGTCATTTGCATTACTTTTACGGTTCTTAACGGGATGCCTGAATGCTTGCTTAAGGACTTTTTGAAGAAGGATTGCTTGGACCTAATGTAAAGTAAGTACGCAGTGTTATTAGGTCGCTAGCTTCCATTGAGACGTACAAATTCGTGGTTTTTATGTTGCATGAAATTTCGACCAACCACTTTGGGGTGGGTAAAATTAACTAGTCACAAAGATTCTGATGGTATTTTTAAGCTTACACAAGGAATGAATTCCTTGCTCGTTCGATGCTGTTATTGAAAATAAAATTCATTTAACCTAACATATCTTCCGTCATCTGCTTGTTGCAATTTTGGAGGGGGGTGTTTATGGAGTCCATTTGGTGGAACCACCATGTTGAAGCTTTCATCCAGGTGAACGTGTACACTGCACCTGGTGTTCAGGCTGCAGGCCCATCTATGTCCCCCTCTCTTCAGTTGGTTACGTTTGGTGTAGATGTATTCCTTGTAGAGGAACACCTTTCTCCCGCTTGTATATTCTATTATTTTTCCTGACAAATAATCAACAGTTAACAAACCATGTTCACTAATAAACAACGGGTTGTGGCTCTGATTCAATGCAACTCAATAAAATCATTTCCTACTTAATCCTATCCTGTCCTACTTCTATAATATATGATATAATATCATCTTATCTTACTTCTTACTAATCCTACAAATATTATCAATGCGAAAGTTTGTGAGGATGCATGTATGTTTGTTAGGCAAAAACTACTGAACGGATTTAGATGAAACTCTACAGTTATACATCTTATACATCCAGTGCCGGATACCCATAAGCAAATTAGGCAAATGCTTAGGGCATCACGTCGTGGGGGGCACCATAACCAGAGACAAAATAATTATATACTTACTTACTAGTATTTGCTAGCACATTAATGGAAAGGCTGTTGCAAAATCCACGCTTTGTAATTGACCAAAGACGTCTAGAGCTCGATTCTTTATCAGTAGTACACTTATCAGGATTGCGCTGTTTCAGTGGGCCAATTAAACATTTCTTATAACGATTTCTCCAGTTGATGACTTCAGAAAAGATCGCAAATTTTCCATGATGTTAAAATTTTGACGATGCTACCAAACTTACATAGCAACAGTTTTGTCCAGAGGATAAACATTTTAAGGCAGTTTTTGAAGCTGGGTACAAATCTTAGATACTTACCACATTTATCTAACCACGGTAATTTTTAAAACATTCTGACTGTTCGAAATTTTACAAAAAGTTACAAAAAGTGAAATGACCGTCTTGGTTTATTCCTTGAAAATGCAAAGAAGTGTACATTATTATACGATAGCTAAGTAAATAAATAAAATAAATAAGTAAATAAAATTGAAATAGTTTAATTGGATAATTGTTTTCATGAACAGATTAGAGAGAAAAACCATTTTTTTTAATTAGATCTTTTAACTGAGATATTCAATAACTAGATGACAAATATTTTTTGTTTAAATGACTTGCGAATCTTGTAATGATGGTTTAAGAACGGTTGCTTTGGCATACGCGCTTACAGATCACGTCATGTGAAAAGAGCTCAAGGCGATAAGTAGTGGGAGGGGATGATTTTGCGCACGGGTATAGTGTGAAAAGGGGGGGTTCCATACGACCAAAATGGCCCTAAATTTGCTCACTGCGCAGGTCTTGGCCAGGGTTCTTTTTAGATGACAGGAATTATACACGTGCGCTACATCAGCCCGTGTGCGCGTACACGGGCGTGTTCTATTTATACGCGCGTATAATACGCTAGTCTGAAACCACTCTTAAGTTAAAAACTTTGGACCACTGAAACTGGGCCGCTCTGTTTAGTCAAATATGCTAAAAAGAACTATTTTTCACGAGTTTAATGCCCGAAAAGTCGCATTTCAATGAATAAATAAGAACTTCTCTTATTTTTATTGTATGCAGTTAATGCCTACTTGACGTATCCGTTTCGTCCTTCATACATAGATATTCTTTAAGGATAATTACCGTTGTATTACTCAAACAATTCGTTTTTTGGATTTTTTTTACTTATGGCCCCGCCTGGCCCACAGGCGTCAATTACTCAGGGCATCAAGTAGTCTTAATCCGGCACTGCGAAGCCGTGGGCGGAAAGCTAGTCTTACTATCTTACTTCTTACTATATTATATTATATGTTTTATTATATTATCCTACTAATATTATAAAATGCGAAAGTTTGTGTGGATGGATGTATTAGGTTGGGGAAAAAGTCATTTCGCATGTAGTATGTATGAACTTGTAATAAAATCCCTTTGGCTATATTATTTGTATCTGGCTGGTTTTGGTACCTATCATTAAAAGTTACAATTTTAAAGAAGTTCAAATCAGGAAAATGTGTGATTTTCATTTGTTCTGCTTACTGTCAAGATGAGTGAATCTAATGAAGATCACATTCGGTACACTTTAAAATGTTACTACAAAAAAGGTAAAAATGCAACGCAAGCCGCGAAAAAGGTAAGCGGTGTTCATGGACCTAGTGCAGTGTCTGTGAGAGTACACGGATGTATACCCCAGTAATAGCAGATTTCCGGACAGGCTTGCTGTAGACTTCTGTCCTAAAACCTCATTGTATCAAAAAAGTAGCTATAACATGTGTATTAAGGTCTACAACAAAATGAACCAATGAACGTAATGATACGTAAACTGCGTGAGCGGCTGGTGGATTGTTGTATTTATAGTGTTAATGAATTTCTTAACTCACATTTTGCATCGCAGAAAAGTCATAAGCACCGTATTTTTCTTTACAATTAGAATTATTAAGAATTATATATGCGCCAGACAACACACCTCTTGTAATGGTCTCGAAGTAGGGATTAAGATCCCTGTGTTACGAGGTACCACACAAGGAAACAAGCCAGGGGCGTCTCCCAGCACACCCAGACCCGAGTCAATTCAGAAAAGATCGTTTCCTGAATTGACCCGTCCGGGAATCGAACCCGGGACACTACGGAAATCGAGGCGAGAAACCGTGCTACAGCGCACTACGCCAATCGTGTCGTCACTGTCGTTTACTTTAAGACCTGTAACTATTATACCTATAAATAAATGATTATTAACTATCATTAATTGATTATTGATTACATCTGCGCTATAAAAGCTCTTTTTACATCGACTGAGTTACCTTACAACTGAGTACCATAGCTAAGCAACGACGATACGTAGCCATGGTACGCGAATAAAGCAATTTCAATGGACGAGACGTTACTAAGTCGCCGTAGTGCGAATACAAACCTGTCAATTTTCCCTCATTTTTTTTCTGTGTGTTTTCCAGCTAAAATGTTTGTCTAAAGTGAAGCCTAGAAAAAATTGCCTCATCTACAGTCTCTACAGTGTTACTGTTATGTTTGACTAACAGTTCAGCTGATTTTGCATTTCGTGTAGAGAATTGAATAATCTTGGTCTTGTGGATATAAGTAATAATATTAATAATAATATGTGTATGTTTGTTACTCTTCCACGAAATAACTAATGAACGGATATAGATGAAACTCTACATTAATGCAGTTTAAACATCAGAATAACAAATAGGTACAATTTATAAAGATTTTATGTAATTTGGCCAAAATAAGTAACGACGAAGTGCACGCGGGCGAAGCTAGTGGTAAAATGAATAGAAACTTCCAATTTTAGAGCAAATAAATATTCATAGCAAAAAAATATTTTCCTTAGAGGGCGTCCATAAATTACGTGAGGTGTTGTTTTAAATTTTCTGAACCTGGTGAGATGTCGTGAGATTATATTCAACCGGAGGGGGTTCCCCCCCAATCTGACGTGAGATTTTTCAAAATGTGGGTTTCTTACATAAACGCGTTGGATTGTTATTGTGAAAAGATAAGGAAAGGACAGTGTCCAAGTTGGCCTATGAACCAACAAACATTTGTCATAATTCTGGCCATGATTTAAGACATAATTATCACTTATTAGATTGTCACGGACACTTCTGATTTTTGATATCAAAATTAAAAATACTGAAAAGATTTATCGTACGAAAACATGTTTTAATACCATATATGTTGCGTTCGTCTGTGCTCTCTGTTGATTAGCCATCGCAACAATATTTTAATTTACTTTGTATTGAAACCTTGTTTGTATAAGAAAATGAAGTTGTGAACTTTCTAAAAGCTCTTAAAAATGAGTAACAATACATTACAGTCAATGCGATAAATGTTTAATCAACTTTTCATTTTAAATCAGATTATACCTACATTCGCTTAAATCAGCTTTGTACGAAGCCAAAAAAAAATAAGTTAATGAGGTTTGGTTGACTTGACACTTCAACGCAAAAAAAAATACCAGCATCTGTCTAGTGTCTTGTATTTTTCGCTGTCAATTTGCAATGCTGTGTTATTGTTTTTACATTAATAATTTTATTCTTACGACTCGGCTTAAAAAACGGCACTGATTTTAAGAGGCAGTTGTAAATAGCAGTTTAGTTAAGTTAAAAATTAAAAATGGGACGTTTAATAACTAGTTCAGCAGTTAAAACTAAGCGGTAAAGTGAACAAAAATGTGTAATAAAAAATATAGAAATGGATCAGTGAATGTATAATTGAGCAGGAAAATAATTAAATGGGCGTTTAAAAATATTGAATGAGCGGTTACGTGTGCGCAGTAATAAATCGGAACTCGTCGATAAAAAATCGCATTCTAAGCAATTCTATGAGCAATGAGGTGGTAAAATAAAAATTAAATAACAGTTCTTAAATTGGAATGAAAATTAAGGATTAAGGATTTCAAAATTAAGGAAAAAATAACCCTAACCTACTGACACCTGAAGGATTTCTGGGTGGTCATAAAAAAAAATAACCCTAACCTACTGACACCTGAAGGATTTCCGGGTGGTCATAAAAAAAAATAACCCTAACCTACTGACACCTGAAGGATTTCCGGGTGGTCATAAAAAATAAACCTAACCTACTGACATCTGAAGGATTTCTGGGTGGTCATAAAAAAAATAACCCTAACCTACTGACACCTGAAGGATTTCCGGGTGGTCATAAAAAAAATAACCCTAACCTACTGACATCTGAAGGATTTCTGGGTGGTCATAAAAAAAATAACCCTAACCTACTGACACCTGAAGGATTTCCGGGTGGTCATAAAAAAAATAACCCTAACCTACTGACATCTGAAGGATTTCTGGGTGGTCATAAAAAAAATAACCCTAACCTACTGACACCTGAAGGATATCCGGGTGGTCATAAAAAAAAAACCATAACCTACTGACACCTTCTTCAATATAGGTACATATTGATTTTATTTGCAATTGCTTTCATGATTTTAATAATGAACACGAACCGCTCATTCCATCATTTTTTACCGCTCAATCAGTTATTGGACTGCTCAATTATTTTTAGAATTGAAATCGTGTGATAGAATAACCGACCAATTGTTTTTTTATTACTGTCCATGTTTTACTGTCGCATTAATTAATCAACCGCCATTAAATTAAATAACTGCTCAATATGTTTTCCAACTGATCATAATAACATCTCGAATATTTAAATAACAGTTCAAAAAATTAATTCCCTTAAAAAACGGACGTTGATGGCTCTCTGTAGTGACCTACCTCCTTTTAGATTAACCGTTTACAGACTTTGTAACCTGCATATAGCTAACTTAGCAATAATTACGGATTTACGATCATCGCAATGGAATCAACATTTTGTGTGAATTGTGCCTCAGCTAGTGGTTCCATGGTACTGGCAGAAGTGGCAGATCAACAAAATATGTGCTTGAAGAACATTAGTCACACTCACGTAAATAAAACTTCGCATTATATTATTAAATATAACCTCCATTTTTTTTAGTTTTTTGATATTTAACGAGTTCTCAGAAGTGTCCGTCCATAAACTACGTTTTGACACTAAAGTGTATGTATTTATGAACCTTATGAGGTATTTTTCATGACTATTGGTTCATAGCGGCAATGTATGGGCGAATGTACACTATCCTTTGCTTCGTGCTTCCAAAATAGTATATTATTTTTTGTTTCAATCAGAAAAAAAAATGCGTGATATTTGCCGAGACCCCTCCTCTCTCCAACGTAAGATTAGATGAGATCTGCCGCGACCCCCTACCTCCTTGAACATCTCACGGAATTTATGGACGCCCCCTTAGCTTAGATTGAATACACATACCTATTCCTTACGATTTGATATGTCTATGTTTTATTAATAATTTAAATCGGTACATATTTTCCATCCCTGGCTCTGTGCAACGAACGAACTGGATGCAGGTGTTCGCCCTTCATCAGAATGATGTTCATATCACTGTCCAGGTGAATAGATACTCTGCAGTCACCAGCGGGGCTGCAAATCCATCTGGTGGCGGTACCCTTCTTTAGGGCACTGCGCTTTCTGTACGTGTACCCTTGGTAAAGGTACAGTTTCTGCCCATTCGCTAGTTCTATGAGCTGGCCTGAAATACAATTCAGTCAATTTATCTGTCATTCGTGAAATAACTACCTTCTTCAAGACAAAACTCAATAGGAATTAACTAGACAGACATGTTACATCACAGATCGCATCGTCACTTACCACCAGGTGCGATTGCGATCAAATGACTGTCTAGTCAAATATTAACAGCAAATACTGACATGACCACTAATTGCAGATTTAAGGCGAGAACTCAAGCCAAAATCAAAAATTTCGTCGTGGTCAAAGGCCTACTCAGTACTCCTCCTAAACGGATGAGCTAGATTTTTTTTTTTGTGTTTGGTCGCGAATTTAATTTCTTGCGCGCGGGTGTCTGCGGGGGTGACGGGCGGCAGTATCGCCCCGCTATATAAGAGGAAGACAGAAAATCGTCGAACACATGGACTTTTAGTCTGAAACTCTGAAAGTGGGTGCAAAGTAGTGCGAACTAACCCACGGGTATAAGTGTTGAGCAAACGAATCTCAAATATTTATTTTAAGGCAGAAAAAGATACCATTCAAAGTAAAGGAAATCCGGATGTTTATTTAAATAAATAAATATCCGGGACAAATTATACCAAGATCATCTGACCCCAAACTAAGCAGAGCTTGTACTATGGTACTTATGGCTTTTATTTATAACAATAATATATCAGCTTATCAGGAGAAACTTTGAAATCTGTTCACTATAAGAAAGATTTAGGATTTCGTTTTTAATTTTTAATGAGAAATTGTCTATTGTCCAGCTAGAATCAACTAACAAACCGTCGCTTACCTACTAGAATCCTGACATAACAACGCTACGAGGGGCATGCCAAAATAAATAAGATCCTCAAAAATTATAAAATTAATTCTCTAATAAGTATCGATCTTTTCGAAGCTGGAAAAGTTCATGCTTAAATTTATACGTGCTCAGGGTGAATGCTGAGCACGTATACACTTTTCCATACGTTTGAACCAATTGGAAAATACCTGTGACACCTCAGAAACCTCGAAATTATAGGCAGCCAGTGCATCTTCTTTGCTCTCAAACCTCTTCCCCTTTAGTTTTTCTTTAATTTTTGGGTACAGGTAAAAGTCATGAGGCGCTAGGTCAGGGGAATATGGTGGGTGAGGAAGGATTGACACAAATTTTGTGTTAAAAAAGTCAAGTGTCGTGGTGCCAGAGAAGGTGCCGGATTACTGACTTCGGTAGCTTGTCACACCAAGCTGATATTACTGTTGGAGCACAAACTGTCACATACAATTCAGAGTTCACCATTCTTTGATCCTCTAGCACTACAGTAGCAATATGACCCATTTTGCAGAAAAACGAGGCGACCATTTGTTTCTGTGTGCTTCGTGCACGGCGACATTTCGTTGGAGTTGGTTCATCTTCAAAAACACCGTACAGTCGACTGTCGCTCTGTTTCGGGGTCATAGTTATATAGCCATGTTTCGTCACTAGTCAGTATATCATACACGTTTTTTTTCTCGCCACCGTCGAATTTATCTATCATGAATAGGGACCAATCCACCCGTCTTTCTGCCCATTGGTAAGTTTGTGCGGCACCCATCTCGAACAACGTTTACGGAGAGAAAGGTGGTCGTGAATTATTATGGTTTGCATTGCTGCAGATCCAATTCCCAGTTCTCGCTCCAGCTCTACATACGTAATTCGTCAGTTTTCGCGAAACCGCGGTTGGCGGCCGACCTGTCTTCGCTTTATCTTCAAACCAAACTGTTGCTCGTGAACAAGCAGACTCACCAAAAGTAGTAGCTAAAAGTTCGAAACATTCTTGAGGCTTTTTTTTAGTCTTAATAAATCATAGCGCGAAAATCACGTCGACTGAGCTTCATTGCTGCAAGCGAATTCCCGCCAGATTCTCGGAAAAATTATACTCATTGAAATAAAAAATAAAAAAAATATGTGTGCTCTATTTTCAAATATATCAATAAACAGCCAGCCCTTAAGATAGTCATACTCATAGTCATATCATTTATTGCTCCATGTAGGTTTACAAGATCTTAAATGTAGAACACCAGTACTAAAAC
The DNA here is from genome assembly GCA_947369235.1 of Udea olivalis. NCBI lineage: Eukaryota > Metazoa > Arthropoda > Insecta > Lepidoptera > Crambidae > Udea > Udea olivalis. The sequence continues at coordinate 3,894,750 of OX376349.1, read as the reverse complement.
ATGAACCCCGTAGGGGTACTGCAAAAATGCCGTTGAGCACCTTCTCTCTCAACAAATAAAGTTATCAATACTTAACATCTTATTATATAACTAGTATTAATAATATCTTTTTATAAAACATCTTATTATATAACATATTTTGTTGTATTAGGTACAAACATCGTGACAAATATGAAGTTTTAGGATTAAAATTACATTTTCAGTTCGAAGTACTCCTGCATACTGTAAATACATTTGGACAGCAATAGCTCTTTAAGGCTTCTACGGAAAACAGAGTCTTTCTCAATATCCTTCAAAAAGGAAGGCAGCCTATGGTGTATAGGTTGCCAGTGTCAACAAAATGAGTAGAGTATCTGACTTCTTTTGGCATGCCCCTCGTATTCTATATACCTACATGCTAATATTATATAGAGAAAATATAAGTTGTTTTTTTTGTTTGTTTGTTTGTTTGTATCGAATAGGCTCCGAAACCACTGGACCGATTTCAAAAATTCTTCAGCAATATAAAGCTACATAATCAGGGAGTGACAGCTTGTCATCTATAAATGAAAAAATTGATAATCGAAATATTCAGGACGTCAATACAAAGGGCAAAGCCTCAACTGTCGCGCTGCGACACATTCGGCCAAGGTCCGTAACCGTAAAATGTAATTGGCGATAAGGTTGTCTTTGTTAACGGGGTGTAAGAGAAATTGATCTTCTTGACATGACCACATTTTTGGTCGACTGTGCATAGGTTGAACGTGAACTGAATAAAGCGGCTTGAAAAAGTGCACTGAGTCCCCTTTTGGCACGCAAAGTGTACATCTGCGTTAGCTATTTTAATTTGTCTGTACTTTTTTTACCGACTTCAAAAAAAGGAGGAGGTTCTCAATTAGACTGTTCCATTTTTTTTTATGTTTGTTACCTCATAACTTTTGACTGGGTGAACCGATTTTAATCATTCTTTTGTCATTTGAAAGTTGGTGCTTCCCGAATGGTCCCATTTTAATTTGGTCTAGTTTTGACCGTGGCATCCATGAGAAAACCATATAAGTCTTAAATCTAGATAGACAAAATGCGCGGCATATGGACGAGTAACACAATATTACGCCAACCGATTTTGATAATTCTTTTTTTATTTGAAAGCTAATGCTGCCCGTGTGGTCCCATTTTAATTTGGTTCAGTTCTGACAGTGACATCCATGGGAAATCCATATAAGTCTTAAATCTAGATAGACAAAATGCGCGACATATGGACGAATAACTCAATATTACGCCAACCGATTTTGATAATGCTTTTTTTATTCGAAAGCTGATGCTACCCGTGTGGTCCCATTTTAATTTGGTCCAGTTCTGACAGTGGCATCCATGGGGAATCCATATAAGTCTTAAATCTAGATAAACCATATGCGCGACAAATGGACGTATAACTCAATATCACGCCAACCGATTTCGATGCTTCTTTTTTTATTGGAAAGGATATACTTCAAGGGTAGTTTAATGAGAGTTTGGTTAGGTTCTGATTATGGGATCCATGACAAAGTACCGCAACTCTCCAATTTCGTCTAGGATCTCGTCTTAGGAGCAATTTGACGATACTTTTTCGATGTATAAAATAAATAAGAACTATTCACTGAAAATCAAGAAATAAGCAAAAATTTTAACAAAAAAAAAACCAACTTCAAAAAAACTATTCCAAAACAAAGCACTAAAAAGTAAAGAAATAATTGCGTATTCTTCTAAAACTTATACGATAATATAATGTAGGTACAATTATTGTTATTGTTGGAGTCGGTGTCAGCCAATGTAGGTTTGTAACTACCTACATACATACGTAAACGTGATATGTAAGAAATAGGTATATTGCTAGGTATATTGTAGTGTTTCCTTGGCTGACACAGACTCCAACAATAACAATAATTGTACCTACATTATAGCGTATAAGTTAAAGAAGAATACGCAATTATTTCTTTACTTTTTAGTGCTTTGTTTTGGAACAGTTTGTTTTGAAGTTGTTTTTTTAGTACTTATTTTAAAGCGGTATATATGTGCCATCTCGGTATCTGTGCATCGAGCGAACTGGATGCAGGTGTTCACCCTTCATCTCGATGATGTTCATATGACTGTCCAGGTGAATATACACTTTGCAGTCACCAGCGGGACTGCAACTCCATCTGGTTGCGGTACCCTTCTTCACGGCACAGCGCTTTCTGAACGTGTACCCTTGGTATAGATACAATATCTGCCCATTTACTAGTTTTATTATCTGGCCTGGAATAAAATTCAGTATTTTCTGTCATTCGTGAAATAACTATTGGGTTTGACTTAAAAATGTTAACTAATTTTAGAACTGCAACAAAGCTACGTTTAGAAACGTTAATCCGTATTGTTGGACTTGCAGCCTCCTATGTTTTACCAAACTAATAGAATTTGTGTCTTTTCAAGATAAGAGTGTATAGGCATTTACTAGACAGACAAGTTACATCACAGATCACATCGTCAATTCGTCACACTAACCACCAGGTGTGATTGCAATCAAATTCGACTTTTTATTCAAATATAAACAGAAAATACGGACATGACCACACTGGTTGCAGATTTATGTCTGAAACTCTGAAAGTGGGGTGCAAGGTGCAATAGGCTATTTACGAATGCTCACGTTCGCATATGCGAATGTTTCTCATCATTTTGAACATTCGAATTCGCATCGAGCGATGCGAATGTTGTATGAGTCACGACAAGCAATGAGAGGGCGGTCATCTCTGCCAGTTGTGACCAATAAGAAGTGCTTATTCGATATCGACTGTTTGTATTGGTTGGTTTATTTGGATCGCCTATCACATTGTTTTTAGTTGTCACTAATTATTGCGTAGGTAAACTAGTATCAAACAATTGTTTATTACTTTGAGCTATTTAGAAGGCTTTTTTCATGGCGGAAGGGAAGAAAACTGAGATATGCCGATATTTTACGCCTATAATAGAACGTGACCACGCAAAATACATATGTTTGCGAAAAAGTTAACTTCCGAATGGATGAACATTAACTTAGTGTTTTTTAAATTATTTCCAGAACATTCGCATTGGAGGTTCGCATTCGCATCCGCATTCGCGAATGCCAAAAATATGACACTTGCAACATCCATTTTATTGGTGTTCAGCAAATCTTAAACGTTTTTTTGAGTCAAAAGAAAACTCATTCAAAGTTCAGAAAATATTTATTTATTACAATATATCAGATTTTCAGGGGAAATGAAATCATTTTTAATTTGTTATAAGTAATATGTCTATTGTCTAGCTAAAATCAACATATAAACCGTCAAGCATCCACTTACTACAATCCTGACAAATACAACGCTTTTTATTTATAAATGAAATAATATATTGATAATCGAAATATTCAGGACGCCTAATTTGGACTATGATTGTTAAGCAGGACGAATAACAATACCATGGAATAAAACTTCATACCTTGCAGCTACGCGTACACCCTTGGGGAACGCGTGCCGCTACGCTGTCCAAGCGTACATTGGATACGAGTACAGCTCCTGTACGGACCGCGCCAGCCCCAACGCGAGGCCAATCGATCCAAGAGCTACGCGACCTCCAGTCATCTATCTATCCATTTTGCAGTCCAAATGTAGCGTACCCAGGCCACCTGGGCCAGCCCAGGTGTGTGCGTCGCCTCGATCAAGAACCGACTGACGGCGGCTAGCTACACGGCACGCGTTCCCCAAGAGTGTACACGTAGCTGCAAGGTATGGATATGACGTTCCAGGACACGTGTGACCGACTACGCGACCAATGTGCGCGCTGTCTGTAGTGTCTGTACGCGGCTTCAGAGAAATCGACTTGTTTCATGACGTTAAAATAAACCCAAATTGTAGGGTGTTAGACCACATTTTTGGTCGACTGTCCATAGGTTGAGCTTGGTCTAAAAGAAGCACCCTCCCATGAGCCTTATCGTGGCGGGGGGGGGGGGGGGGGGGGGGGGCTTAGTACTGGTGGCAGGTGGAACCACCGGGAAGCTAATAGGGCTCAGGCATGGTAGTGCGGTGGACTTCCCACCCACCTATTGCCTGCCGCCGGGCGTGGTGGTGGTGGTATGGTGCCTACCACTGCCCGCCCAAAGGGGCGCCCACAGGCCGCGGTGCACAACCGTTTGGAGGGGGTCAGTGATCTGCAGCTGCCCCCGCCCCCCCTGTGCACTGCAGCTCGGCGGGGCGGCACCGCGAGGTGCGGCAGCGGATCCATCTTGCAGGTGGATCGTGGTTGCGGACCTAGTAGGGTCCGAAAGTTGCACTGAATCCCCTTTTAGCACGCAAAGTACGTACATTTGAGTCATCTTTTTTATTATTCTGTGGTTTTCAAACATATTTTAAAGGGGTAGGTATATATTTTCCTTCTTCAGTTCTGTCCATCGACCGAACTGGATGCTTGTGCTCGCCCCTCTTATCGATGATGTTCATATCACCATCCAGGTGTAAATACACTTTGCAGTCACTAGCGGGGCTGCAAGTCCATCTAGTGTTGGTACCATTCCTCAGTGCGCAGCGCCTGCTGTACGTGAACCCTTGGTGTATGTACAATATATGCCCATTTGCTAGTTCTATTAGCCGACCTGCAATAAAATTCAGTATTCATCTTCAATTCGTGGGATGACTCGTTGGAACTGTCTTAAAAATCTCTGATTTTAGAACTGCAATAAACCTACTTTGAATAGCGTTATTAAACAGTTTTCCTCCGTGGCCTCCGGGGACGAGTGGTAACAGGGATCGGCCCGAAATCCGGCGGTCCTGGGATCAATTTCCTGGTCGGGCAAAGTGTGTTTCGGATTTTTCGGAACATATCCGGGTATTTGATCACCAACCCTCATTCGGCAAGCGTGGTGATTAGGCCATTACCTGTCAATTTTAGCGATGACTAGATTTCAATGTTGGAGGGCTTTTGCCAGCAATGGGACAGTATAAAGGCCAGTATAATATTTTTACTTTAAATGAACACACCAGTTGCAGATTAACGACTTTGAAACTCTGAAGTTAACTTGAAAGTGGAAGCAAACTCAACTGACTATTGGTGTTCAGCGAAACAAATCTGAACATAATATTTCGATTCAGAATGAAATGTACACCAATCAAAGTTAAGAGTTTTTGTTCTCTGCTCAACGTAACATACCATTACGACTATTATCAGTCAGTCAGGGTAGTCAGAGGCAAGTGATTGTTGCCGTCGTGGTGAACGGAACCAACAAAAGTTCACTTTTCTTCAATTTCTCTTTAAGAAATGGATTGTGATTTTTGAGGATGAATATCATATACATCGTGAGAGAGACATTACCGTCGTACTTCAGTGCGACCGCCTTATTTAGGGTAGATGACTCTAGTGTACACCCAGCTAGCTAGTGCAATGCACCTGTTTTCAGTCTGCTTCATTTTGTCCCGCTCAACCATTATGGCTACACGGATGGATTTGCGGTTGGATGACAAATTCAATATTTAGCGAATTTCTATCATCGAGACATTCATTTCACATTATTCCAGTCCCGCGCTCAATCAATGTGTACATTCCAGTGCCGGTTCACATAATTCTAGTGGTATTCTAGCGCTGGACTGGAATAATGTGAATAAGACTTTAAGGGCACGCTTGAATTCATACAAATGGAGTGCTTTACTTTATTTACAATTTTTTTTAAATCCTAACGTATTTTCCAGTCGCCGTTTTATGCATCTTCCTTACTGAGTGGCGGTGTTCCCCGACTGGCGGTTCCATGATCTTCATCAGGTTATCCAGATGCATATACACGTTGCATTGGCCAGTGTGACTGCAGCTCCACCTGCTGGCCTGGCTGTTCTTCAGTGTGTTGCGCTTCGTGTACGTATACCCTTGGTACAGGTACAGCACCCTCCCGTTCGTCATTTGTATCAACTTGCCTGCAATTACCAATTATGATGTAGTAGTTCTGGAATTCTGGTTAGGGTATAGGCAAAATATGAATTAATTTAGCGCATGCAATGCTGCCAACTGCTGGGAAACGGTTTCCGCCATTAAAACCAAGTCAGCGCTACAATTGATGGGTACATACTAGATAATTATTTAGGAGACAATAACGGTTATTATAAGAATCATGCAAAATTATTTCTCGAACTACACTATGTTGTTCTTATTTATTTATTTAGTCTTTATTGCACAATAAACAAGTACAAATGGAGGACTTAATGCGCGATGGCATTCTGTACCAGTCAATCGCAAGGTGAAACAGAGAATGAAGGTAGTTTGGGCTGTGCAACCCATGGATTCTTATTCTTATTCAATTCCACAAAACCCATGAGAAACATTCATGGGACGAATATTTGTGTTTGTTGTGTACCTAGTGTTATCATTTATTTCAGTAGGTACCTATGTTTTAAGAAAAAATAAGTACCTACACCTATATATAAGTATATATTTATAATTCTCTGACACTGATAGTACAAGCTCTGCTAAGTTTGGGGTCAATAATATGATGTCGTTGTAATTCGTCCCAAATATGTATTCATTTACCCCCTTATTCATAAAAACTTAAAGCACTGCTCAAGAGCACTTTACCAAAGTGAAAACAGTGCTATAAGACTGTATTATCTTTTATGAATAAGGGGGTTTATCTCCCGAATCCCAGCAGACATTCTACATTGGATCGGTGACTGGTGATAAAGACCTGAGTAATGTTCATGTTTTTTTTTATTGCATAAAAAGTGGTACAAAAAGGTGACACAATATAATTCGTTCGCACAATTTACCATAAGATGGCATGCAAAATTAGGCAGCATAAATTGGTCCAACAAAAATAAAAAAAACAAAAATATGAATATAAAATCACGAATTTTAAATTAAATGTCGTCCATGTGGATATTTGTAAACCCTGATTCCCCATACCTAAACCATTATTGCAAAAGATCTTGTTCTTGTCGATGCTGAACGAATAGAAATATCACCATACCGTAGGACAGATTTTCAATGTTAATTTGGCTACGCCCTACTCAGAAACACATTCGAGATTTATAACAATATATATATATTACTATAAACTTTAAGTTCACAATATAAAAATGCAAGATTCTCCTATTTATCTTTATCATTCATTTAACCAGATTGCATGGTGTGTGGAATTCAACAAAACAGTTATTATCTTAGTTTAAACATAAATGTTCATTACATTCAAACAAACGAAACGAGATCTTCCTTTGTAGTTTTCCATTTTCCAACGCGCAGCTGTTCCTTCATTGCTGTGGATTGGAAAATGGTTATTCAAGTCATATCTCACATCATCTGTTGGTCTTATTTCATACTTTTGAGACTTTTGATAGTTCTCTGGAGACAATTCTTCTACAGATTTTCGTGACCTGTCTGAAAATTTCCGTGTCGGAGTAGGCAGAGATCTTGCAAAAACAACTGGAATCTTAATATGGGGTTCGACACAGTCATTAATTTTTGCACAAGACCGCGCGAAGTGGACCAAGATAATAAGAAAGGCGGACCCTGGGACCCCACACACTGGCGTGGGTTCACAACCGGGATAGACCGCACGGATGATGATGACACATTCATTAATTTTCATATGTACAAATTTATTTCACTTTTAAAAACTACTGTCTGTTTTATAAAATAGTTTTACAAGATTAAATGGTAAATTGTAGTACAAAAGTATTTGATATATAAAACATTTACGTTTTAGTAAGATATGATACCTTATAATTTTAAGATTAGTTTCATAATAAAAAGCCAGTGCTGATTCGAGTTTATCGTTTTATTATTATGGTAACAATCATATCACAATTTAGTTTTTATTTCAATGACATTTAAAATGTATTATAATGCGAAAATAAATCGAAAATTATCATCTTAGAAGGCCGGATTATTTCCATACATCATACAAGTCTTTATAACAAGTTTTATTTACATTCAAAGGGTTTTTAAATAAAATAAATAAATAATAAATAAATATCCCTGGACATTATTCCACACAGCGCCATCTAGCCCCAAAGTAAGCTAATTAAAGCTTGTGTTATGGGATACTAGACAACGGATAAACATACTTAAATACATTTTCTTTTGTAAATACATACTTATTATACATAGGAGACACCCAGACCAGTACAAACAGACATGTTCATGCACACAAATGTTTGTACTGTGCGGGGATCGAACCCGCGACCTCTGTTGTAGTAGCCAACTTCTTAACCATTACACCAAGTCGGTCGTCAAAAAATCGCTCGTTAAAATGCGGATCGTGTGTTTGATTCCTATCCAGGATCAACAGTTATGTATGTGACTTATTTCGTAATGGTTTTGTGTCAGGGTGTTTCTATCTATCAAAGCATATAATAATATATTTGGGTCCCGATATAAAAAAGTTATCTTCAGTTTCGGACCAGGTGCCTGCTCACTAACCCCGTGTCCGTAGTTCCGGGAAAACTAACGTGGTCTTAATTAGCATGAAAACGAAGGTAATTTTAATGACCGTCATAATATGATATTCACCATACACAAATAAATATTAAAAATATATATATATATCATATCTATGCAAGTTTTTTCGTTAGCGAGTACGCCCGCAGTAAGACGAAAAAAAAAACTTTTTCTTAACCCTGAAAAGCATGGTCAAAAATGCAGTAAAATTTTGATAAAAGACTGATATTATATTGTATTTTTTTTTGGAAAATGGTCATGGTTTGTTTTTTTTTCTCGCCTGTTTTTGTTCCCGCCATTGTTTTCTTCTAGCTCTTTGTCCCTGATTGGTTAGTTCATTTATCTTTTTATACTGTCCCCTGTTCCGTATAAGCGCCTTTAGCCTTTGAAGTTTAAACCTTTCTGGGTCTCGTTTTAGTTTATCTCTATATCTTTTAGCTCGCTCTGCACAGGTCAGCGCTCTCTTGATTTCTATGAACAGAATTACTAACTTTAATCTTAAATTAAAATATAAAAATATTTGTATAGTTTGTATGATGTACAGAATATGATACATGTACTACATAAATCATTACAATAAATATTTATCGTCTATTACCAATTATTTTAATTCGACCTGACCTGATTCGTAGGACTCATAATATATTCGTACAAATAGCTTTTTTTTTCATTTCAAACTAAGTATCTAATTATAACTTTCGTTTAAGTAATAAAATTAACAGTTTTATCTTAATCACAGAGTGCGTCATTAAGCTAAGTTTGTATAGGTAGGTAGGTACATTTTACTAGTCTTGAAATGGAGTCGTCATAAGTATCATGAGAATCAGCCCCCGAACTATACTCTCAAAGATATACTAAAACATTCATCAACCTTAAATGAATACGAACGGGAAGTTGACGTTAGGTGTGATCATGCCAATAATGGTCTGAGAGATGATGGTGGCCATAGGACTAACGAAGGAATCACAATCACCCCAACCCAGCACAGATGTCTGTTGGTGAAGCAACCACGACCCTTTGCCTTACATCCAGCACCCTAAACCGCTAGGCTACAATGCCAACTAGTTAATGCCACTGGCATTAACTAGTTGGCTACTCTAGCTAGCCAACTAGTTAATGCCAGTGGCTAAAATCTTACTAACACAAAAACATAGCAGTGGAAAAAACTACATGTTTTTTTTAAATTGATTGTTTAGTTAATCTTTTTATTTGTTAGTAAATAATTGGTACATTATAGAAGTGTTCCTGTCATTTAAAAAATTATGTATACTGACTTACGGAAAAACTAAACTTATGTGGTATTACTTAACCTTACTGTTTAATATATGTTTTTTTTTAATATTAACAAAACATTTAATATTCGGTAACTATTCGGCAAATTAACTATTCGGCCGAATACGAACATGAAAAATATGTTAAATACGAATATTCGGCCGAAAAATCGGCGCATCTCTATTTTAAATACACTATTTGAAAATATAGAATGATGCATTACTTATTGAATACTAAAATTACGGCACAGAATGTATAACGTATTTTCATTGTAAAACGGCCTTTATATAAAAGAGTTATACTTTTTTCTATCTACAAAGCAAATGTATACTTAGATATTACTTTTCTATTTATATTTAAATCAGCACTTAATTCCAAGTTAATTGGTGTTTTGTACAACAGGGCCTTAAAGTACAAATTCTAATGGCAAATATTTCCCTCCCGGCTTTTGAGGGTTTATGGTTCAGGAGTAACTGCTAACCAGGTTTCGTTTCAGCAAACTCACATATTTCCCAGACGAAGTGATCGCTAAATGCCTAGACTCGTGGTTATGCTCGTAAAACCGACGCAATATCCGGAAGTCTTCATCGGACACGTGCAGGTAGACCTTGCAGGTGTTCTTGGTGCAGCACCAGCGGAAATGGTTGAAATGCTTGAGAGGCCCTTTCTTGAAGAACTGGTAGCCATCTACTAGGAGTACGTGCTTGCCTGATACCATTTCTATTAGCTGCCCCCGTGAATCTGGAATAGTGGATACTTTCATATATTACGTTCATACAATCCCAATCCAAAATAACGAATTGCAGAATGCACCCGCAGTCCGGACAAATGGACCCAAATAACTACCCAGCGGCATCCCACTGATGCCACAGCTGGTCATCGCCGAAGAGGAAGACCTCAAAAACGATGGAGCGATGACCTATCGAACTATTATAACGAGTGGCAGACCTTGGCTTACGACAGGGACATGTGGAGAAATATGGGGAAAACATTTTCCCAGAAGTGGAACCTTATACGAGCAGGTTAAACAAAAGGAAATAGCGTTTTCGATATTAACGTCTAATCTACAAGATCATTATAACAAACTTAATAGATATGTTGTATTCATATCAAACACAATCATTGTAAAACATAGACCCAATTGAATAGAATTGAAATAGTACCAAAAAACCCACATATAAGACTTAGGGTATCAAGATCGGAAGAATACATCTTGGTCAAAGTACACGGCGGCGCTCGAACCTGCAGCCTTTTGCTATTCGGGCGACTGCATCAATGGAAACTTGTTTTAGCTTGAATAAATTTAAAACTACATCATTTATGATGAAGCAAAAATAGGAAAAAAGTCATGCAAGTAGAAGAAAGGGTTTACATAGTAGTAGCTCATCAAATGTTAAAAAATTAGAAAAAAGTACTGGAATTATACAATACTATGTGCTGTGTGAAAAAAAAAACCTCGAATTAAATTTACTTAACCGACACAAGCTATAAATATTAAAATGTTTAAGCACCTTTTTTACTTTTTTTTTTACAACATTGCCGTCCGTGCACTGAGAGTAATTGTATGCCTGCAATAACATATCTATAAGCTGTTTATATTCCTCTAAAAATACCTGACCTAGCCCATAATTAATGTTATTTAATATATTTCTTTAAAGTACTTATAAATTCAAGAAAAAAAAACGCTCGTTTTTGTATGTTTTATTAAACTAAAATTAGCAATACATGGTAATTTCACACCGAATATTATAAAAAAGCAGTAAAAACTGAAAATTATCATTAATCATAACCTAAAACACAGTCGACATTTAAAAAAAATACGCAGTCCGAAATTCACAGTGGATAAAACATGAGATCCAAAAATGAGATACACAAATCATATCACAAACATCGAGCATGCAGTCTTAAAGTACGTATTTATTACGTGGACGGGTTTTTAACAAGGTGCGGGTTTTATCACGCACGCGGCATTGCCCCTCCCCGCCCGCCCCGCTTGCGCTCGCGCTCAATGCTGTGGAGTTATCCCGCGTCCGTGATAAAACCAGCACATTGTGTAAAAACACCCTTAGTAAGTACAGTTACTACGTTATACATCTCACTTAATATAACACTGTAGTGTATATTATAATACTGAATACGTTACAAATGCTGTCAAAAATATCACACAATATTATTGCTACAAAATTATATTTCTACTTTCTATATAGTTGTCAACTATAATCTAAAAGACACGACCTACCAAAGGCACTTTTTGATATTCCTAAAAAAACAATGGTTAAAAAGCTCAGATTAAATGCTTAACAATACTTCAAACTACATCATCATGAATGGTTTTGAGCCTAATTTTATCAAGGTTCTCACTAATATTAGGAATTTAAAAATTTCATAAGCAGCTACCGTTTAACATACAGAGAATAACATTAGAGATACAAAATTCACCAAAGATATCTACTTCTTAACGGCCCGTTCCAAATCGCTTTTCGCAGTGATGTTCTCGCCGGATAGAAAGAGACAAGACGAAAAAAACCTTTGTCTGACAGCTGTCGGGTGAATTTCATCGGGCTTAACGCACCGGCAGAATTCACACTTGTCAGAGTGATAAACGTCACCTGAACCCGTTCCGAAACAACGAGGAAACTGTCAGGTGACAGCTCGGTCAGCCTCGATTTCACTCTGGTTCAATTTGGAACGGGTTCGAGTAATTTCCACACCTCGAGAGTGAAATTCCACTCGTTTTGGAACACAGCCTAAAAAGTATACTTTGAATTCTAATAGTTAGTAAAAACGCTATGAGCGACTAAATAATCGTGAAGAGGTGTAAGTGAATTGAAATACGATTGATTCTCGAGATCATTCTCTTTCTTGATACGGACCCGATTCGTTGTTTGCCTGTTCATTTCGTCAGGGTTTCTAACTGATATAGTTTGACAATTAGTTCCGTTAAAGGGATTGATTAGACGATTGCTTTCAGGTTGATAAACTTTGTTATTAATTTGATTCCTGTTTAAAATCTGAAGTTTGCTCTGCGCTATCTTTTGTTGTAGTTTAAAGTCAGTTTTTTTCTTGGAAGGAGGATGGCTGTGGTTGATATTAGCTTTGAGTACTTCCAGTTTATCCGTGATAATGAGGTGGGCCTTGCATTTCCACTTGGAACCGTAGGCGGTGCAGCTCCAGCGGAAGGCGTTCGTCCTGGCCTTAAGATGCTTGTAGAAGGTGAACCCATTAAGACGCAGATTAACGCGACCGCTGGGACGAAGGTAAAATTCGACTGTGGAAGAAATACTACAGTTAGATATTAAATTACACCGTTTTAAGATATATATATATGAGACTTAAGAACTAATGCGTCACGATGGCAGCGCTTTGATAAGCTAAGGCTATTGCATACGATACGTGCCGTAGTAATAGGTAAGTCACGCGTTTACTAATTAATAACATAATATTAAATTTGACTTCTAGGTCTTCGGAAATGAGTATAATATCCATTGTGATGTTATTTTAATAGGCTAAATGAAATACATAATATCCAGCAAGATTTAAGCCTAAAACTATTTAAACCTAATTACACAAGTTAAAGCTCTCTTTCACCACAAGTTGTTCTTAAAACTCCAATTGAGAAGCCTTTGTAGTGAATCAGAACGTACTTACAGACTATTGTAACTTCTCAGGAAGATACGACGGAGAACACAAGTGTCTTACCTCAGCGCTATCTCAAAAATCAAGAATACAAAACACCTGTTAAATAACAATATTCAAACTCTAAAAAAAACTGTTTATGGAATTCCATGGCCAGCTTTAAAAGATAGTACCATTGCGTTAATGTAATTTCAGTTTGTACTTACATTTCAAAAACGAATTGTTAACATCGCTGGTATATCGAAGATGTGATTATATTCTTATTTTTACATAGTATAAATAGTTAGATTCTAAGCATAGGCTTTAATAACCGGCGACATTGTTTGAACATCTAATACTGACACTATTTTTTTAAGTAAAATAATTCTAAAAGGTAAAGGTCCTACAAAACTTACAATATAGTGAGAAAACCATACTGCACCACTATTGCAAACAATGCTTAAAGTTATTGATTTTATTTTACAAGCAATATAATATTCCTAAGGATCTACTCGTACCTATATAATATTCGGATGCTCTTTATGTATTTTGTGCAATGCGCACGTCAAATGCAATAGTTAGTTTAATAATTAATAACTGTAGGTAAGTCATATAGTTATATCGAAGGCAATATTTACAATTTATTTATTAAAATCTACTCTGCTCTGTACGCTTGTTATTTTTAAAGAAAACGGGTTCAAATTTTTCGTTTGCTTATTTTCCGGCGAACTCTTTCCTCCCTGAAAATAAAAGAGAAACATTTTACTTTAAATGTGGGCCTTAACACCTTACCTGAAGTTCTAAATGGCAACATCTCGTTTAATTATCTTCTAAGAAAAAAATCTCTTTTTCGTTAGGTTAGTGTCTGCCACAAACGCAATCAAAACTTTTCTAACATACCGGGTCATTATGAAAGTTAGTTCTATAAATTTTATTTTCACTTAGATACTTACTACACCACTTAGTGAGTATACAATATCGTTTTCGGAAGTAATTTGATGATCACCCAGTATAATGGGTCACCTCATTAACGGATTTTAGGTCCGATTTTTTTTGGAAATAACTCTTAAAGCATATCAATATTTATGCTAACACAAATTACGCAGGCGGCGCGGCGCCGGCCCGGACAGATAGTCCGCTCAAATTAAATCGTCAATTTGATCACGCACACAGTCAAACTGACTTTTCAAGGGATACCGGTGAGAATCGGTCACGCGCGGTTTTGTTTTGTCGAATTTGATGCAATTTTTCACACGATTAATTTTGTTTTTGGCCGGTTCTGTAAAGTGGGTATAACCTTCTTACTTCATTTTAGCAATTCATAGTAAATATAGTTGTAACCCTAAGCAGTCAGGAAAGTTTAGGAAAAAGGCGGGATCGGTCCTTCTGTAAACTCTGTATTTTGTGATACTAACTAACCTCAGCGCCTTGCTTCTTAGTGCTCTCCAGTAAATAATGAGACGGCAGATGCGTGTGTTCCACATGAGCCCTCACCACCAGCATCTCCTTGGTGACATGGAGGAAGCCTCGGCAACTCCTCGAGCCCATCTGAGTGCAACTCCATCGGAAACCGTCTCGGAGTGTCTTATGCCGATAGTAAGTGTACCCGTTGTGCATCAGGAGATGCTTCCCATTCCGACCTTTCACCATCAGCACTGAAAACATAAACATGTTATTCACAAACACAGCGCGACTATGAAGACTAACTAGTGAATGAAAGCCTACTTTTTTTAGTCGAAGCCGCGATAGCATGAAGTCTTAAATATAAGAAAACTTAACATCGAAGACCTGAAATTTAAACTAAAATAAAACGGTACAGTTCGTAATATTCATTTAATTGCACAACAGTTACATCACAACAAAATATCGTTCAAATTATTATTATTACTATACATACATACATATACCATCACGCTTTTTTCCCAACGGGGTAGGCAGAGACCACATCTATCCACTTGCTACGTTCCTGACACACCTCTTGCGCTTTTTTCACTATCATTAATCCTATCATACATGCTCGTCGATTATGGGTACTCCTGACCTGACCTTTTTTAAGAACGTCATGGACTTGTCCTAAGTACGTCCGTCAGTGTGTTACGTCCTAGCCCGGCCATGGCCTCAAAAAGGCCGAAGGATATGTCTGTGTGCTGTGCAGGTGCGTTGGTACTCAGAAGGAAAAAGAATGTGCCGCAATATTTCACCAGTTATAGTACATTTTCGGTGGCCGGGCTGCCGCGTATGCCGCGCAGCCCGGCCACGCTTATCTAAAAGAATTAATAAGTTTATGATATTATTTAGGTTTTAAATAATTGTGCGTTTAATATACCACCGAAAGCACGTTTATTTTTTTTAAATAAAGTTGTTAAAACAATTTTATTTTGGAATCAAACTTTGTATCATGAAACGCCTAAATTAATGTTAGAGCCAAAACGTTACTTGACCTTTTGTATACGAGTTTTGTTATGTAGGAGTAATAGTTCATACGAATTGAACTAAGTTGAATTTTTTGCTATTCTTGTCCACAATTTTTTTTGTTCTGTCCACAATTATATTATAATTTTGTGAACCTCTATACATTAACTACTTAACTTTGACGACACGATTGGCGTAGTGTGCTGTAGCACGGTTTCTCGCCTCGACTTCCGTAGTGTCCCGGGTTCGATTCCCGGTCGGGTCAATTCAGGAAACTATCTTTTCTGAATTGACTCGGGTCTGGGTGTGCTAGGAGACGCCCCTAGCTTATTTCCTTGTGTGGTACCTCGTAACACAGGGATATAATAATCCCTACTTCGAGACCATTACAAGAGGAGTGTTGTCTGGCGCAAAAAAAAAAAAAACTCTTTGTCTCTTTGAGACACTGAATGTTGATTGAGTGACAAAGAAATAAAAACGGACTAAGAATATTTCTACCCTCATGATTGTTATTTTCATCGTAAGTATTCTTACTGTGTAGTTGAGCGAGATTGTGCAGTGAAACTCATTAAAAATGAATAAAAACAACAAACGTGGAAAAGTGTTCTGTGTCCCTCGACGATCAAAGGGATAAGTTCCTCAAATACAAAGAAATCAAAGTAGGTAACTAATAACGAATTCATAAAATACATTGATTTACTAAATTGTTTTTATTTTTATTTCAACAATTCCGTTTTATATATTTACGTCGTCGTCGACACCCTCAAATATACAACTATTTACATAATTATTTCAAATAAATCCTACTCTTTTAGTTTTAATTGAAATAACTATGCCAAGGGTCCCCAATCAGTGCGCCGCGGCGTCAAATGATGAGTAGTAAGGGCGGCGGGAGTCAAAAAAGTTTGGGCACTGTGTAATTCACTTATATACATATAAGAAAGTTTAAACTTTACTAAATATAGGTTACCTTTTTGCTCTAAAATTTACGCCAGGCGTTTAATGATACAAAGTTTGATTCCCAAAAAAAATGTTTTAACAACTTTGTGGTATATTAAACGCACAATTATATGTGCTATAACTGGTGAAACATTGCGGCACCTTTTTTTTCTTGAGTACTAGAAGGTACGCACCTGCACAGCACACAGACATATCCTTCGGCCTTTTTGGGGCCGTGGCCAGGCTAGGACGTAACACACCTTCCCTTTCCAACAGCTCCAACCACCCTCACCTTGTAAATTTGTTTCGTTAATCGCCTTCCATTCATCCTTTCCTGGGATGGACCCAGTATTCTTTTAAAACGTCTTCTCTTTTGCTTAAACTTCATGTAAATTACAGCACAACGTAATCTTAGACTATTTAAATACTCTCGGACAGTAAAATTTGTTGTAACGCACATGGTGTGCGATCATTTAATGATCGCACACGTACTTTTGTATTCGCGGAGCGTACTTTTTTCTCCGCATACGTCGTCTGCGCAGGCCTTTTGGATTGGTTACCTAGCGCATGTAATCAAATGAGATATTTCAGACCGACTTATTCGATCGGGTGAGGAAGAGGCCTTAAGTTCAAAGCTCTTTATTGCACCATGTTGTTACATAGATGTTAAAACAGTATAAATTAGACAGGGACATGACCCTGCAAGGGCACAGCAAATACATGGGGCACACTAAAAGTTTTGCACTTCTAGCTAATCGGGACTATTTGAATTTCGAATGTTATATTTTTTTGAACGTTGCAACCTTCTTAGTAATAAAAAAAAACAATTGGCGGGAAATCATTTGTCAATTGTTTTTTATCAAAGTTCAACGTACGCAACGAAAATAGAATTAAGTCGAAAAGATTTTAGAGCGATGATTTTTCTGATTTTAAAAGTTCTCTGTCTCCGCAAGACTGTGCCGCTCGTCTTGTAGTTCGTAGTGTGCCCTACGTAATTGTGTTTTGATACTAAATGGGAATCAGAGACATATCAAAGCTGTAAAGATCAATTTCTGTAGCTTTTCCTACTTTTGATTAACGCAGAGAGTTATTAGGAACAGAAATAACGCTAAAGTAGACATACTTTGTGCCAGATAAATGTGAAATAAAGGGCAATGACAGACTTCTACCAATAAACTCGATTATTAATAACGATATGAAAAAAACATATGGAACTGTCGGTAGCTGTCTCGTGGTACAGTGGCGTCAGTGACCTCCATTCTTCTAGATTTTGACATACAATGCAAACCTTTTCTAGTGCACTCCTACAATGCGTACCTACACACCACTCCAGTTACATATTTATTTAATAAATAATATAACACACGTATTAAAAAGTTATACAAGTTATCTACTAGTTATCATAGTAAATAGTATAATAA
Source organism: Udea olivalis (assembly GCA_947369235.1). Lineage (NCBI taxonomy): Eukaryota > Metazoa > Arthropoda > Insecta > Lepidoptera > Crambidae > Udea > Udea olivalis. The sequence goes on along the minus strand of OX376349.1, from coordinate 3,876,667 downwards.
ATCGGTTACAACATTTAAAACTCAAACGAATGAAAAGATTGTGACAGATTTTTTATGTTATGGTTGCTTAATTTATGCGTACAGTCAAAGGCATAAATATCTAGACGATTCAAAGGGTTAAAAATATCTAAGCAAAACATTAGCCACAAATATCTACAAGTCAACAAAGAGTCCGAACCAACTCTTGTATAGATATTTGTGGCTATTGTTTTGCACAGATATTTTTGAACGCGACGATGCATACCTTTTTGCGTCTCACCCACTACGGGAAGTAAAATGGGTAGGTGTGTGATGTAACTAACAACTTCATATAATCGTTTTTGCAGTCTTCACATAAAATATCGAGCGGCAGTCAAATCAGCGACTGTAGATGCTATGAACAAAAAAAGGACTGTCAACTGCCTTCACAGTTACAAAGACTGTCACTTACAGCCTTGTATAAATACCCTCATGGTTGCAGTAGTAATGAAACGGTGGGTGCGTGTGCGCATCGTTTCGTTTCACCACTCGCCCTTCCCTAGTGAGCACCAAGTAGGCCCTGCAGCTCTGCGAGAAGTGTCTGGTACACTGCCACCTCATACCGGCCTTTAAGCCGTAGTGTTTGAAGTATGTGTAGTTGTTCAGCAACGCCAGAAATTTACGACTTTTACATGTCTGTATGAATTGAACTGGAAAACCGACAATAAATACTTACAGGAATAAACTAGTTTAAAAAACATCATTTCAAAAACTTTTTGGTAGTCCCATCGCTTCGTAAATTAAATTGTTAATACCAAAATGGTGAACGAAACACGAAATAAAGACTTTATTACATATTGGACTCTGGAAAGTCCTGCAAATGGTTCATGATGGAATTCCAGACTTACACCAGAAATAAAACTACAGTAATCCCTTATAACCCTAAATATTATACTAATTCACAAACTAAAACCTCACATATAGCCCGCTTTCATCGCGACAGTAGCGAAACGGTTCATGCGTGTGAGTTTCCATTTGTTTTATAACGACTCCATCTTCACTAAGCACCAGGAAAGCTGAGCAGTTCCTAGAGCATTGTCTGGTACACCTCCACCGCACACCAGTCTTTAGTTTGTAGTGCTTACAGTATGTGAAACTATTGAGCATCGCCAAAAAGTTCCCTGTTTTGTCTGTCTGTATGAATTTAACTGAAAACATGACACAAACACGAAATCTTTAAATTTTGTTAGAATATATTTTACTTGTTATAGACGTGATATGTCAGGAAGACCTTTTTACTATGCTTGTAGTATACACACTGTCTTAGTGTCAATTTGTTCTCGCTGTGAGCACGCACGCACGCGTATATCAGTTCATGTCACTACTACAAGCATAGGTTCAAACTTCGTTATATAAGAATAATAATAATAATAATAATAACGTTTATTTCCTCACCATAATACATAATTTACAGTTCAAAATAGTCTTACATAGGTACACTGATATATTATGGTGGGCTGACTCCTAAACTAGGACTGGTCCTGTGTCTTAGGTAGTCAACCCTCCACCCCAACATTTTGGTCTTATATTTTTAAAACAACTAATAATTAATATCTTTTAAATAACAGGCTTGGAAATAAAGATGAGCTAACGTTTTATTTTTATAGGTAACTTTCTTAATATTTAAAATATAATTTACTTAAAAGGTAATAGTGCGCCAACAACTTGTGTAAATGCGTGTGTGTGTATGTGTGCGTGTGTGTTTGTGTGTGTGCGCGCGTGTGTTTGCGAGTGTGGTTTTGAGTGTATGTGCTTAAGATTGTATTTTTAGAGTGCATTCAGTTGCATGATAATTAAGTGTCTTTAAATTTTTGTTTAGAGTGCCTTTGAGTCGGGTTATGTTAAAGTTAACCATTTGGTTAATGTCATTAAAGTGTCTATACAAATATGGACCCATGTAGAACGATTGGCGTCTTGCAAACATTGTTTTGGCGGTTGGAACAGGAGTTCTAATCCGTCTTTTACCTTTTGGAAGCTGGGACAAATCTATATTTTTAACCCCCGACGCAAAAAGAGGGGTGTTATAAGTTTAACGTGTCTGTGTATCTGTGTATCGGTGTATCTGTGTATCTGTGTATCTGTGTATCTGTCTGTTGGATCGTAGCTTCCAAACGGATGAACCGATTTTCGTTTAGCTTTTTTTGTGTCATAGATAATTTTATCCCGAGTGTTCTTAGCCATGTTTCATGAAAATCTGTTCAGCCGTTTGAAGATCATCAGGTCTTTTCTAGTTGATGAGGGGATATGACCAACTTCCTTATGCCCGATCAATTCGAAATTTGGTACCGATGATATTGAAAGTATATGGTAAGGTAACCATGACCTGATCAGCCGTTTGAAGATCATCAGGTCTTTAATAGTTGATGAGGGCATCTGACTACCTTTCATAAGTCCTAATGATTTGAAATTTGCTACTGTGTTACTTCAAACTCAACTATTTAATCACTTTAAATACCTTCCTAATATTTTACCTACTTTAAAAAGGACAAAATAAAAGTAAAATTAAAAATTTTAAACAACCCCCGACACAAAAATAAACTCCAAAAACTAACAAATAATATTTTAAAATCACATGTATAAGGTAAGTTCAAATATTTTTATTTTCCAAGCGTCGCGTCGCGTCGGGGGACCGCTAAGTCAGAAAAACAGGTGTAGTCGCAGATTGCAAGAAAGGAATTTACTCCGAAAAATTCGCAAAATCGACACAACCGTCAACGTAGTCTGCCCTCACGTGTCTGCCCGTTCGGATTGCCGCACTTGGTAGCGCCCACCCCCGCGCCGCATACCGCACACCGAGCTCGCAGCACGCGGCATTGCGAAGAAGACTATGCATGACACTTAAGATCGCTTGTAGGTACACTACATGTAATTCGTAATCATTAAAAAGCTGTTGTTGGAAAAATACTTCATAAACTTGAGCGGTCCCCAGACGCGACGCGACGCTTGGAAAATAAAAATATTTGAACTTACCTTATACATGTGATTTTAAAATATTATTTGTTAGTTTTTGGAGTTTATTTTTTTATGGAATCTGAGAACGGAGTTGAAAATAAATAATTGCCGTACAGTGAGTAGATCTGTTTCCTGATAAAGGTTTTCTGTTGGGTACTTTCTGGGCTTGTGGGTCATTACCTTAATCACAGCTCTTTGAGCTCTTTCGAGCTCCAAAAGGTGAAAAGAAGCAGCACCACCCCATACAGTTACGCAATAGGATAGGAGAGTTTGACATAAGGCATAGTAAATATTTTTTACAAGTTTTGAATCGGCGGCATCTCTGAGGTTCCTGAAGATGGGTAGTAATTTTCTAACTCGTTTGCTTAATGCTGAGATTTGCGGATGCCAATTAAGATTTTTGTCGATTATTACTCCCAAATATTTATGGTTATCTGTTTGCAATAAGGGAGTACAATCACAATGCATGTCCGTTTTACAAGGTAATGAGTGAGCCTTTATGGTAAAATGAGTTGAGGGATTTTTAGCAGCAGAGATCCTAAAGCAAATGTATTTTGTTTTTGGTACATTTATCGTTAGCAGGTTTTTGTCGAGCCAACTAATAACATATCTAAGACCCTCTTCTGCTGTTTTTTCAACTTCCTGCCATGTTGCTCCTTCGAATATTAATGCAGTGTCATCTGCGAATGCAAGAACATGACCATTGTCAGGTTTCAGGTTGCAAAGGTCATTTACGTAGGCTAAAAACAGTGATGGACCAAGAGTGCTTCCTTGTGGTATGCCATATGTAATCGTTGAACTGGAACTATAAGTATTATCTACTCTCACCACTTGACTTCTGCCCGTAAGATAGTCACGCAGCCATTTCAGTGGAAGTCCACGAATGCCCATATTCTCGAGCTTTGACAATAGGATCGGTATGGAAACGGTGTCGAAAGCTTTCTTGAGGTCCAGAAAGATACCCACACAATTTTTGCCAGAATCTAAAGCTTTTGCAACCAATTCGGAGAGCTTGGACACTGCGTCCTCGGTACTTATACCCGACCGGAAACCATATTGCGCACCTGATAAAATGTTTTCACTTTTCAGGTACTTGGTGAGCCTGATGTTAAATGCTTTTTCAACAATTTTGCTAATAGTGCTAAGTAGCGATATGGGCCTGTAATTCGACACCGAATCCACACCGCCACTCTTGTATATAGGGACTACAACAGCCTGTTTTAATATAGCCGGGAATGTTCCAGTAGAAAAGCTTAGATTACATAAGTGTGCAATCATGCTGCACAATACGGCATGCGAGTTTTTAGGAATGGTAGTAGATATCGCGTCCACTCCAGGAGCACTGTTGCTTTTGAGGTTGAGGATGATTTTGTCGATTACCTTAAAGTCTGTTGGGGTAAGGCACATGGAATTAGCATTCTTAGATGGAGTTACTTTTTGTAGCAATTCAGATTCGTTAGTCCCACTTTTCCTTAATATTTCGGAGGCTAGTTTTTCACCGATTGATGTGAAATATTGATTTACTTATAAATTATTGCGATATATGAAATACCTATGTAAGGGGTCATTCAATAAACTTTTGCTGCCAGATTTTTTTGCAGCAATTATTGCATCAAACAACTTTGGAATACAACAGAAGACACTTTATTTAAGGTCCTTCCTTTTTCGAGTCTTTTTTAACTTCGTTGCTTATTACATCTTCACATAAATACCATCTGTAGTGCAGAAGTATCGGTACGGCTCGTGGTTATGGACGTCTTGCCGCTTCAAAATGTGACCGTTTTGACTGAGGATCAAAAAGGCCGGGCAATGTTTAGAACAGTGCCTGCTGCAACGCCACTTCACACCAGATTTTAAGGGCTTCCAGTACTTGGAGTACGTGAAATTGTCCAGAAACGCCATAAACTTGCCCTTTTTTTCGAACTCCAGGAATCGGACTGTAAGAACAATATGTGCAAGTTAGGTACGTTATTTCTCGTTTATATTTTCGTCAGATGTAGATGTGCTAAGTCTTTCTCTAAGTCTCCACACGTAACTCTTGATAAGTTAAGTTTAAGGTGTGTGTGTGTGGTGTGAGGGCAGGTTTGTTATTATAATAGATAAAATGATATTTGTGCTCATAATTCAAGGACGCGCAGACGAGAATGATCCGCGGCGTACTTTATTATTTGTCAAAATACATCCTTTACAAACTGTATCGAGCTACGCACACGAATGACTAAAAGTACGCCTGCGGAGCGTAGCGGATTACAAGAACGTGGGCGTCCGCGAAAAAAATAGAACGAACGAACTACGAGCAGTCAACGCACACGGCGGATTTTACTTCGCGGTAAAAATCGATTCAAACTAAAGGCATGGACCCAGTATTCCCTTTTAAAACGTCTTCTCTTTTGCTTAAACTTCATGTAAATTATAGCACAACGTAATCTCAAAATATTTAAATACCCTCGGACAACAAATGATCGCACACTGTGTGCAATGAGTCCGCGGTAAATCCGTGGGGAACTTTGTGTTCGCGGAGCGTACTTTTGTGTTCGCAGAGCGTACTTTTTTCTCTGCGTACGTCGTCTGCGCAGGCCTTTTGAATTGTTTACTCAGCGCATGTAATCAAATGAGAGTTTTCAGACAGACTCATTCGATCGGGTGAGGAAGAGGCCTTAAGTTCAAAGCTCTTTATTGCACTATGTTGTTACATAGATGTTAAAACAGTATAAAATAGACACAAACATGACCCTGCAAGGGCACAGCAAATACTTCTGTGTTTTGATACTAAATGGGAATCAGAGACATATCAAAGCTGTGAAGATCAATTTCTGTAGCATTTCCTATTTTTGATTACCGCAGAGAGTTATTAGGAACAGAAATAACGCTAAAGTAGCCATACTTTGTGCCAGATAAATGTGAAATAAAGGGCAATGACCGACTTCTACCAACAAACTCGATTATTAGTAACGATATGAAAAAAACATATGGACTGTCGGTAGCTCAGCATTCATCCGCTGTCTCGTGGTACAGGGGCGTTATTGACCTCCATTCTTCTAGATTTTGACATACATTGCAAACCTTTTTAGTGCACTCCTACAGTGCGTACCTACCTACACACCATGATTTTTTTTTATTTTTTTATTGCCCGTCAAGATGACCTCACTCCACCTGATGGAAAGCGGTCGTGAGGTCCAGATATGAGGCTGAGCTGGGCTGGGCTGAGCTATTCATAGGCAGCATTCGTAACTAAACTAACTAAAATGTATTATTTTAGAGGTCCAAATTAGAAATTGCTTGTTTTGAACCTATAATTTTAAAGTTTTTAATTGATTAGTTAAATACGTTTATGTTATTGCCTGCCATGTGGTTTTGAGGAACAAATAATTGAAAAGAACAAGAATATGAGGAAAATATATATTATTTAAATACTTAAACAGTAACAATATCGTATCTAATCATCAAAACTTAAAAGAAAGGATTCCTAAAAAATTTAAAATATTTTTCCCCAGTTTTTATAGTTTTTGGGTACTGAGTTGCGTATTTGCCTAAGGTATTATGAAACCGGGACGAGGTCAGGAAGTGACAGGGAAGCGACAGTTTGTATGACAAATCAGCGACAGTTTCATTGGGAACGAAATGTTGGTACAGGTTGGGTCAATGAGCTTTATTTCACGTTTATCTGGCAAAAGTTCATCGTAGAAACAACTCTTGAACTCTGGGGCCAGCAGCACATTATTTATGAAATCAATATTTTCCGCATTTGAATTGCAGTCAAAATAATCTATCTTGCTCTCTATATCCTTAGATAATATCCTGACGGACTAAGAAAGTATTGGAACGGTTCATGCGTATGGGTGCCACGTTCCTCCAAGACTTGGCTCGCGTCATCGATGACCAGGTAGGCCTTGCAGCGCTTCGAGGCTCGCCTAGTGCACTGCCATCTAAAACCTGACTTCACACGGTACATCTTGCTATAGGTATAGTTTTTGAACATCGCAAATGTGCTTCCCTTACTGCTCGTCTTTATAAATTTTACTGAAAAACAAAAATCGTTACAATACTCACAATGATAGAAACTAGAAAAATTCGACATGGTCCTAGGGACTCAAGCGGGATAAAGATCGTGACAAGCACGCTCAGAATATCAAGTTTGTAAATTTATTAAGTAATTGGGTACCTACTACAAAGTGTACTAGTACACTACAAGCGTTACATTAGGTATTTAAAATCATGCTTATATAAAAGGTCTCAGATTACATTCTAAGTCGTGCCACAATTGAATGCCATTTTCACAAATAAATTCAAACGAATAGACTTCTATCTTAAAAACAAAGATGTAAGTGAAGAATAAGCTTTATTTTAGCAAGTTCTATCAATGGTTCAATTCAGTTGAAGTAAATGTAGAAGTTTTAATACCATAAGTTATTTTTTTTAATACTAGTTCTACTAATAAGTTGACATCTTTCGAGAGAGCGACCAACATTTCTAAATACGACTTCATGGATCTTATCGACTAAAGTGATCTTACTCCCAGTAATAATATTAGATTCATTTATTATTGATATGTTCTATAGGTAATTCGTAATGTCTGTACAAAACTTATAGTTTTCTTCAAACAATAAATAACTCATAAATAACTCGTAAGTACAGTATTCAGTAAGTAGTTATGCATTTATCTTTAAAAAAGCAAATCAGCTTAGCTTGAAAGATTCTCATAATACCCTAGTTCCCCTACTGACCAAAACCCTGGATATTCCTCAGGTAAACCAACTAAAAAGTTAAACTCTGATGTAGCTCCCATCAGAGTTCCGGAAGAATCGTGACTTGGGATGTGTGTGGCATTCATTTTTTCTCATGATAGATCCATTTGCATTCAGTATGATATGAGCGCAGCAACTCTTGGAGGCATGCATCGAGCATTGCCAGCGTCTGGCGCCGTACTTCAGCATGTAATGCCTACTGTACGTGAAGCCGTTGAGGAAAACGAGTTTTCTGCCGCGGTGTGTACAGATTATTTGAGCTGGAACATGAAATAATAGGACTCATAAAAACTTACCATTTAGATTTTTCAAGAAATCTCGGCATTAAGGAAAGTTTGTGTTTTTACGGTTCCAACTTCTGGATTAGGAAACTTCGATTGTCGAGCAACGCACGCGCAGATTTCATCATCACACATATTCCATTGAAGTTCCAACTTTACTTCTTGTATTGTAGCTTCGGTTTTCATCACCAATTTATTATACATGGACGACGGCGACTCCTTACTATCATATATTAGGTGGTGTTATTAAGATAGAGAAAGCTCTGAGATGACTAGTAAAACCGAACTTCGTCAATCATATATTACTGAGTATAAAGCAAGGGGTACCAAGAGTAAACCAGTTACACCACATCTAGTTTCAAGCTTAATTGCTCCTTTAATATTTTTTACCACGAAAAATAAGTCAAACCTGATAAGTACTAAGTAGGTATAACCGAGACAGAAATAGGTTCTGCAATTAGCGTTTTTATTTTCAGTGACTATTCTGATTTTGACTTCCAAGCTTATCACTATAACTTACACACACTGATTATTTATTACTTTTATACATTGTTAATTATATATTATTTATTTGAATAAAAACGAAAAAAGCCTTCAAGGGATGTCTTACCCCCGACATCCCATGCAGGCTTTTTTCGTTAGGGAATCAAATATTTATCATAGTGAAAACAGTGCTATAAGACTGTTTTATCTTATAAGAATAAGGGGGTTAGATTATAGAACATCATTAAGTGTTATTTCGTGTGCATTACTTTAATTGAAGCAAATCTTCAAGTTTTCAAGTTGTCATACACAACTGAGGTTTGGCAGTCATTAAACAAAAGGATAGAAACTGAAACAAACTTGAAATATTAAAATATATTTTATGTTTTATTCATAAGATTGAATTAGACTCACAATTTAACATAATAGTCGCCGCTCCGATGGTACATTGTTGGTTCATGCGCATGATTTTCAATTCGTTTGATGAAAGTACCATCATGCCCTACGATCACGTATGAATTGCATCCTTTGGAGAAGTTCTTCGAACACTTCCACCTGGTACCGATCTTCAGGCTACGGTCCCGACCGTAAGTATATCCATTGAGCATGACAAGCCTGCTGCCACAGCTAGTGTTAATATACCTCGCTGAAATAGGGTACATTCTAAATCAAAAGTTAAGGACAATGGCGTTATGAGTTTTAAGTCTTGCGGACTGGACTACTCAGGAAAATGCAAAAAAAATAACAGGACAAATCTTTTAATGGCTCAATAACATTTCCTGGGTACATGGTCGTGCGCATTGGCAATTTTAACTACCCTGCTCTCATCGTCTATGATCAGGTACGCTGTGCACGCCTTGTTGGTGCACACCCATCTCCTGAGGCCGAACTTCAACTGGTGGTGTTTGCGGTACGTGTAGCTTTCGAACAGAGCGAACACGGCTCCTCTTATGCTTCTAACAAATAACACTGGAAACATAAACCACTTCATAAGTCTATCAGTCTATCAAATATAATAAATAGCCTAAGAATACGCAATAGCAAGTTCCTGAACCAACTGCGAAAAAAGATAGCAGTTTGCATCACCTCCCACAGAAGTCAATGCTGATCTCAAATATTGATTACAGTTTCTTTTGAGCTGTGGTTGATGTAGTATCAACCAATAAAAATAGCTGCCATTTATGAGTAAGTATCATATACATTTTTCTACTTGGATATCAGATAAGTTTCATAGTCCAGGCAAAATGAGGCATGAATGATGTTATGAGGCGTGTTACTACCATAACCTTTACTAGAAATATTTGGCTTCCGTTGCACTCGGGAATTCGGCAGTCTCTTGAATTAGTTTGATAATCCATTATTAAGTTCACCCTTTTAGTAAGCAAGGATCAGAATTATCGTACACCTAGTTTATTGCAGCTTTATTTTCATTTATAAACTGTATTTCTATTAACATAATATTATGTATTGCTCTCAATTCCGGATATTATTATATGCACCCGCCGCGTCCATCACATACGACGGAGGTTCATGCGTGTGAACCTCATTCCGTTTCACGATTAACCCATTGCTGTCCACGATCAGGTACGCGTGGCACCGCTGGCTGACGCTTTTGCAGCACTGCATACGTTCCCCTGACTTCAGCTGACAATGTTTTCTGTAACTATAGTTGTTAAGCAGCACCAACGGCTTCCCGTTACTGGTCATGACGAAATGGGCTGAAAGTATATGCGACAATCAAATTCGAGGCGATCTCAAGAATTGTGTATTTTAGTATATTTAGATTAACAACAGACTAAACGATTTTATTATTTTCATCTATACACATAAATAAAACTGTAACCTGGTATATATATAACTACATGTACATTCAATATAATGTCATATTATATGAACAGTACTGTAAAATCATTTTAGAATTTGTGTCTATCAGTGTTTATATGTCCCAGCATCACTATAATTAAAAACTGAAAACACATTTCTCATTAAGTAGTTCTTTAGAATCGTCAATTATAGGGTTGAAAGTCTAATTTTTCGGTTTTTAGCTTATATCTCGGAAACTGATCTTAGCGTCATGAGACTTCATACTGCGACAAGTATAATATAATTAAAAGTGAACAATACGGTTTTCGAAAGAACAAATCAACTACCTTAGCAATTTTTGAGCTCGTAGAAGGTTTATTGACTAATATTAACAAGAATCGGTTGACTACAGCACTGTTTTTTGACCTATCAAAAGCGTTTGATTTTGTATCGCACAAAATATTATTGCAAAAACTAGAGCTCATGGGAATCAGGGGCTTACCTCTTAATTAGTTATCATCGTACCTACAAAATCGAAGACAGTATGTTGTCATAACAAAAATCCATGATAATGAAATGAAATTTTACCCATCTCATTGTAGAGACAATAACCATGGCGTTCCACAAGGAAGTATATTGGGCACTATCTTATTCATTTTATACATAAATGACATAGTCAACTCAGTAGAACACAAGTGCATCTTATATGCTGATGATATTTCAATAATAGTTACAACTGATAAAAAAACAAATAATTCAATAAGAAGACATGAAACAGAGGTTAACTTCACAATTGACAAAATAATTAAATGGGTAGAATATAATAATTTGAAAATTTATTTAATTAAGTCTAAGTACATTCAATTTAATCAATCAAAGCATCCAAAATACAATTTTAAATTAAATATCGAGAAAATCAAAGAAACATCAGAAATACGATTTTTAGGAGTTATTTTAGACCATGACCTGAACTGGAAAATACACATAAACACAGAGGTTAGCTGTAAAAAAATCAATAGATTTATTTACGCAATCTATCAAATAAAAAACATAACCGATAGGAAGACCGCTATTCTATCTTACCATGCCTATAAAGAATCCATACTGCGCTATGCTATCGTGACGTGGGGAAATAGAACAGACTGGATAAAGGCTTTTATTGCAAAAAAGAAATGCATTAGAACTATCTGTGGGATTCAATCCGACCATTCATGTAAACTCCATTTTCAAAACCTTGCTTTACTGCCTCTACCATCTTTGTATATATATGAAATCTGCAACTTTGTTTATAAACACAAGCATCTGTTTAGAATGGCTGGTGACATAAACGCCAGAGCACGCAGAGACCCACACAGGCTTATACTTGTTGACGCCCCAAAGTCAGCAAAATATGGTAGAAGTTGCCTGGCTATGTGTATCAAAATTAATAATCATATACCCAACGAAATAAAAGTGCAAAATGTGGCAATATTCAAACAGCATCTGTTTAGGTGGCTCAATGACAAAAATTTCTATAGTATTAAGGATTTCTTTGACTGGAGAAAGTAGCTTTATTTAGGTATTTAATGTGCTAACCCAATCGGAATTTAGAACTTTTTGCACTTCATTGTTAATTCTGTCATATCATTTTAATTATGACATTTAATGATGGAATACTTGACATATAATCATTTGTAAGAATAGTAATGGGACATTTTGTTCATTAGTGAATTCATTGTATGTTTTTTTTCTTGTAACATTTGCATGCTAATTCTAGTATCCTTACATGAGACTCAAAATATAACAAAGATCTATTTATACCATGTTGGATGCAAATAAAAAATTATGATTATGATTATGATTTAAAAAAATATTTAAAAAGATTAAGAAGTATCAGGAGCGCCTGGAACGATGTCGACGTCGTCCTCGGAATCTAGAAAGTGAAATTTGCAGAAGCCGTAGTCGAAGCTCGTTGCGTTATAACGAAATCCTCGTTGCAGGCCAGCAATAGAGGAGCCGGAGCGCCGGGATTCGTCACACAATATTTAGGAGTAGATGTAGTTGTGGAATAGTTAATAAAAGATCAGCCAATCCAGTGCCTTATTTATTAAATAGGGTAAAAGTATAGGTAGGAAAGAAGAACTGTAACAAAATAACAATAAATGAATACAAAGAGTCCTAGGTAATAGATTATCTAATAGTAATAGGTAAGTAAATAGGTATGATATGCTTACCCCGATACACGGGTTCCTGTTACTTATAACTGTTCTAACTGTTTACAATAATTGGTTACTTAAAGTATTTAAAAATACACCATCACGTAAGTTATACTTAAACTGGTAATCTGGTAAAATGCTCACAAACTGTTCAGTACGATGGTTTTGGTAGGACTGAATCAAAAAAGCTGCGCATGCAATGCGAAACAAAAATCGAATTGAATCAAAGAAGGGCGGCGAAACTCGCCTCCATATTTTACAAAAACGTTACCAAACGGAAACATGTTAAATAAATAGAGTTAAATTTGTTGAATTTATTTCCATATAATCAGGATTTTTAAAGAAGGCAGGTCAAAGATAAATTATTCCCGATTTCAATGAAACAAAACTTTTCTGTAGTGCAACAAAAAGTGCAAAAACTAAACGGTTTTATTTCCTGTGAGAGTATTCCAATCTACGCAGAAGTTTTCAATCATGGAATTAATTTTATTTTCAATTTGTGTTATGGTAAGTTATATTTTAACTGTCTTGACCTATTTTAATTAAATAAATACACTATAATGAAAATTTTAAAGCGACATAATTGTATTTTGAATGTATTCAAGTGCAAAGTGAAAAAACAAACTGACAAAGAGGCTGTATGGTAATATACTTCTTTGCCTTTTGCCCATTGTTGTCATCAATGTCAATATTGTCAATGTCAAACGAATCACTCACATTACGTTACGTTTAATTTTTATTATTTTATTGTTTGTAACAGTTTTTTTTCGTTTTCATCAAATAATCAAACTGTAAGAGAAAGTAGAATCCCTCCAGAATTACCTGCACCACCTGTTGCAGAAAAACATAATCAAATTGAAACCCAGCAAGCAAATAATAAAGCAAACACTCAAATAGCTCTTACAACAACAAGAAGAGCAGCTGCCTCTGCTGGCCGTTGCTTGTTTCCAGAGTGTGATGATCGGGAAAAACTTCATGTACCTGAGTCTATACACAGAAGGGTCCTACTTAGTAGACTTTAAGTAGTACAAGGGAGTGAAGCCATTTTAGGATATTATTGTTATTGTGCTGCTGGAAATCATACAGTTAGGTGTTGCTCGCACATAATGCCCATTTTATGGTACATGGGGTACGCTTGTCATCCGGATCATTTCGGAGCTCCTGCTGCATTCTTGGACCACTTGTAAATTATTTAAATAAATGTACATAAATAAGTTAATATGATTTTCATTTCAAAGCTTACATAGCAGTAAAACTTAAGTAAGCCTCATAACGAACTTAATATAAGTACACCAGAAATGTACTTCTTTTGTTTTTTTTTTTATATTTCCCGTCAAGATGACCTCACTCCACCTGATGGAAAGCGGTCGTGAGGTCCAGATATGAGGTTGACAAGCCCAGTCATTCAAACGAATCACTGGGCTCACCTTGAAGGCCTTTGTCTTGTTCTATAGTTTTGTGATGATGTGATAAGGGCAACGGGTGACAGATCGCTCGTGCCGCGCACCGATGCGGCACGAGCTATACGCGTAGTAGAAGAAGCACGCGGCCGTACTAACAAACTCGCAGTGCGCCTTTGCATGGGATGAGGATGTGGTGGATGAGGCCCATCGAGGGTTCTCATTGCACGTATCATGTAGCGCTGTTGACTGAACAAGCCCGTTCGTACACCCGCGACGGGACCCGTCGCAAAGACGTGGGCCCGTCTGGGAGGGCGCGGAGTCCGCCTTCCCACGACGGTCATCCGCGCAATTCTCCGGAACGGAACACTTTGCATGAAACCGTGCCTAGTCGGACAAAATGCGGATATTGTACGTTGAATTGTAGTGGAACATGTATCCATTCTGACTGATGTGTAAGCATCAGTATCATTTTAATAATTAAAAAATGATTAAAAACCAGCGATTTAAAATATAACCTCACTACCTTCGCCTTATAGCTTTAATATCTTTTTAACCCCAGCTTTAAGAGAGTTAAAACAATTAACTTTTTTGTTAGTCTAGCGTAGTTCTAAAAACATCTACCGATTTCTTTTATGTACGTGGCCCGTAAGTAGAGGTCTGAAATTACATGGAAGTTCGCCGTCCTTCTTTGAAAACAAGTACAAAATACTTTTAATGGCCAGCAGTTAAACCATGAAGTTTCCAGCGATCGTGGAGGTTGTAACGTCCACGAGACTGAAGGGAAACGGCATCGTTACAATACCGGGGTGGCCGGCGCAAAAAAAAATCTTTAAGGATTTTTTTTTGAAAGTTATAGTTAAGTTAAGTTAAGTAAGGTTAAGTTAATCTTTAGTTAAGTTGTAACGATGCCATTTTACCAGATTACCAGTTTAAGTATAACTTACGTGATGGTGTATTTTTAAATACTTTAAGTAACCAATTATTGTAAACAGTTAGAACAGTTATAAGTAACAGGAACCCGTGTATCGGGGTAAGCATATCATACCTATTTACTTACCTATTACTATTAGATAATCTATTACCTAGGACTCTTTGTATTCATTTATTGTTATTTTGTTACAGTTCTTCTTTCCTACCTATACTTTTACCCTATTTAATAAATAAGTCACTGGATTGGCTGATCTTTTATTAACTATTCCACAACTACATCTACTCTTAAATATTGTGTGACAAATCCCGGCGCTCCGGCTCCTGTATTGCTGGCCTGCAACGAGGATTTCGTTATAGCGTAATGATGTAATGGAGGAAAGTTTTTCGAATGAAGAGGACAATAACGATGTTATAGAAGGTAATCAATAGGTCAAAACAACTTTGAGTGACCATACTTTCATTGTACACCGTGTGGGTACGAGATACTAAACACACGAAGATCGACACTGGTACGCGATACCAATGTTGATTTATTAAATATACTGGATTTCTGGTACGAGATACCGATAATTTAGTAGACCTATGGTATTAGATACCTTTAGTTACCCAATGTGTATGCAACACGCTATTAAAGTAATACCTACAGTGGATATTATGTACTAGTGATGAAAATTATATTTCATTACAGATGCATTATGGTCCACCCCGTACGAGGGAAGGGCTGAACAAAGTGACCCTGTTGTACCTTTGGCAAATGAAACTCATGTTGACTCTGCAGAGGACATTATTGAGCCCTATCGTGAAGTTTTAGGGTGTTACGAACCCCCAAAAACCTTTGAGGAGGAACTTCAAGAAGACATTTGCAAAAATTGGACCCACATTTTGACAAGGCAGGAAAAGGAGGGCATTTTAAAAAGCATGCAATACCTACAAATTGTAAGCTATTAGAAGCACCGGCTTTAAACATAGAGGTGAAAAATGCTAAAAGTAGTGACGGCCATTGAGGTGCAAACGCTTCAATTAGGTATAGCAACATCTATTGTGGGACAAGTTATGTCTACACTAATTGCAAACCAGGCCAAAGATAATATTTCTATTTTTAAATCTTTAAGTGATGCAACAAAATTAGAGAGTAAAATCTGTTCTGAAATTCATAAGACATCGTTGTTTACAAAAAATATTACAGGCATGGCACCACGTATTTTTAACAAGTTACCAGATAGCATAAGAGGCCTTTAAGCAGGCATTATTTAATTTTCTGACTGAGAAGGCATACTACTCTATTGACGAAACAAATTAACTAACAGGTACTAACAAGAAATTGAATAATGTAAAAATCGGTGTTATGAACATTAATGTAAACTAAATGATTAACTCTGTTTTAGGTACTTTACTATTGCACGCCACCTATTTGGCTAACTGTAGCAGGACAACCTAAACTTAAGACCCAACTTTGTATGAATACCTACGGTTGCAATAAATATATTTGACTTTGACTTTGAATTATTAAATGATTTAAACTACCAAAATTCTAAAACCAGAAGAACCCTTATAGCACGCCTGCTGGATAAAAGCTTTATCACAATGATTGAAAAAACAAAGAGAGATGAAAATCTCTATGGGGATAACTTAAGTGAGAAAATCAAAACAAATAAATTGGTACAACCACCTACAAGCCAAGACCTGTTTCGGGAAACCGCTACGGTCCACCACGACAACCAACTCCTCAACAAGCCAAGCCGATGGTACGAGGCGGACCGAAGTCACGTGCAGCAGAGCCATCGCAGCAGAGAGGCGGATACACTAGACGCCACGAGAGGGGCCGGAGTTCCTAAACAACAACAGACGCTAACTGATAATATCGAGGTACATGCGGGTAATTTAAAAAAGTTCCTGGCACACTGGCACACACTCGCTAGTGACCCTACTATTCTCCAATGGGTACAGGGATATCATATCCCTTTTATGTCTACTCCAGTTCAGTTTATTGCTTCACAAAATAGGTTCTCTAGCCAAGAAACTGAGAATATGAAAACAGCCATTGACAATCTGTTAGACTTAGGGGCTATAAGCCCGTGTGAGCACATAGAGGGTGAATTTATATCTAAAATATTTCTCATTCCAAAACCCAATGGTAAATTCAGATTTATTTTGAACCTAAAACCTTTAAATAAAGTTGTCAAGTTAGATCATTTTAAAATGGAAGACATTAGGACCGCCATTAGATTAGTCTACCATAACTATTAGGTACATGTGTACTTTAGACTTAAAGGAGTCATATTTATTGATATCAATACATTCTGATCACCGGAAGTACCTGCGCTTTCAGTTTAAAAGCCAATTGTATGAGTTCACAGCTTTACCATATGGCCTATGCACGGCACCCAGTGTTTTTACAAAACTGCTCAAACCAGTGATTGCTCACTTGAGGAATTTAGGCCATTTGTCCACAATCTATATCGATGACTATTTATGTATCGGACGTACATATTTGCAGTCTTTAGGTTTCATAATTAATTGGGATAAGAGCAACTTGAGCCCAAGTAATTATTGTAAAATTTGTTGGGTTCATGATTAATACAAAAGATATGTCGCTTGTAATACCTAGAGAAAAACGATCGAGTCTGTGGTCATTAGTACAAAAGTTCATGAAACTTAAGCATTGTAAAATAAGGGATTTTGCAAAATTACTGGGAACTCTTATTGCAGCTTGCCCGGCAGTACCATATGGTATAGCCCATACAAAAGCACTGGAAAGAGAAAAATATTTAGCTTTAAAAGAATCATATAATAATTACAATGTTAATATGAAATTATCTAAAATGATTTTACCAGAGCTACAATGGTGGTCAAGCAAAATCACGACCATCTCAAATTTTTCAATCAAGGAGTTTTACTCTACAAATTTTTACAGATGCATCTTTAACTGGTTGGGGAGCACACAGTGATGGCGAGTGTTGGAGGTCTGTGGTCAGGTTCTGAACAAAAGTAACATATCAACCAACTAGAGTTGCTTGCAGCCTATTTTGGGCTAACTTGTTTTGGTAAATATTTAAAAGACTGTGATATATTACTACGGGTCGACAACACTACCGCCATAGCTTGCATCAACAAAATGGGTAGCATTCAGTTTCCACATCTTAATGATGTGACTAGAAAGATTTGGTCATGGTGTGAGATGAGAAATATTAATGTGACGTGACTGCTTCATATATCAATCCAAAGACAACATAGCAGAAAAAGAATCTCGGCATGTCAATATTGATACTGAATGGGAACTAAACGATGTGGCATTTCAAAACATTAAATCTACATTTGGTATTCCCATAATTGACCTGTTTGCAAGTCGGATTAACAAAAAATGCCTAATATACGTGTCCTGGAAACGAGACCCAAATGCATATGAAGTGGATGCGTTCACATTAAGCTGGGAACATATTTTTTTCTATGCCTTTCCCTTTCTCGCACTTATGACGAAATGTTTGCAAAAAGTGAAAAATGATAAAGCAAAAGGCATTATTGTATTCCCACTGTGGAAATCACATCCATGGCACCCACTGGCAAAGCAATTAATGATAACTGAACCCTTAATTTTTAAACCTAACTCTCAATTATCAGATCAGAACACCCGCTATGGAATCAGCTTACCCTGGCAGACAGCATCTTCTGCGGGAGGCATTCTAACGTAGAGGTTTGCCAAACAGCTCATTAAGTGTAATGCTAGCATCAATCTCAGAAGGTACGCTAAAACAGTATGATACTACATATAGGAGCTGGTGGACATTTTGTAATACACACAACTTAGATGTTCTTCAAGCTTCTGTGCCTTATGTGGTAACATTTCTCACTCAAAAATTCGAAGCAGGTGCACAGTACAGCACGCTAGAGACAGGTCAGCACTCTCTCTTCTCATTAGTGAATAGATTGCCAGTGATGATAGAGTGAAGAGGTTTTTTAGAGGACTGTATAGACTTATCCCAACCAGACCACGTTATACTGAAACATGGGACCCCTCAAAAGTACTCAAAATGACAAGCAACTGGCCTGAGAATACAGAATTAAACTTAGAAAAGCTTACCAAAAAACTTGTCATTTTACTAGCATTAGCCACAGCTCAACGGGTTCAAACTCTCTCCGTAATAAAGGTTAAGGATATACTAGAGTCACACGAAAAAATTACTATCATGATTACAGACCTGGTAAAAACATCGGTATCGGTATCTAAAAAACAACCAGTGTTACACACAAACGGCAAAAATTGTCCAGCTAAGACTTTACAGTTATACATAAGAGAAACATCCCAGATTAGGAATCAAGAAAGTTATCTTCTGCTTACCTATAAAAAACCTCATCAGAGAGCAAACAAGCAGTCCATAAGCAGATGGATTAAATCCACCTTAGGTGATAGTGGAATAGACATAAAAAGATTCACAGCTCATAGTACTCGTCATTCAGCTACTTCATCAGCTAAAAAAGCAGGAGTTTCACTGGATGTGATAAGAAAGACGGCAGGTTGGACAGGACAGTCTTTAACGTTAGCTAGGTTTTATGATGTACCTATTATTACTGATAGTTCAGACAATACAGAAACATTTACACAGGCTGTACTTAGAAGGACTAGTTCCTAGTAATGTAAAATATGATTAATAGTTCACCGATTGGGTCAGGACTCAGGGACAGTCATGTTAATTATTATGTTAAGTTAATGATTTACGGATTTTAAATTTTAAATCTAAAAGAAGTTTGAAAGCTTTTATGTTAATTTTTTGTCTCTTGATTTAAGTAAACCATTGAAGTTTGAAACCCTATAGTTTGAAATTTAATGGTTAAAATTTATAGTTTTATAATTAACTCCAGAAGTTAAAAATCTTTTATGTTGTTATTTTGGTATAATGAAACAATACATTGATAAAACAATGTAGGTAGGTAAAGTTGTTTCGAGTACAATAAAAACTTTGATTGGTAGCCTAGTATTTTAATTTGATAATTGACAGCAGGCTTATGGAATGACAGAGATAACAAATTTACAGGATTTTCTTTTGTACAACGACTAAATGTAAATATATTGTTTATAACAGCCCATTACTACTTACTAATACTCTAAACATCTACACTGTTTAACAATTATATTTTAGATCACCGTGAAATAAAATTAATAATTAGACGAACTTACCTTAAGTGAAGTCCAAGTATAATTTTATGAGCGGTGATCTAAAATATAATTACCCACCCAGCCCAATGTGAATAATCCCAAGAGTAATGGGCCGTCAATTTATGTTACGCAACTGACCATCTCGAAAGTTGGTCGTTCGTAACACAGCATGTATGTTATACTCTAAAATAGTGTCAAATCGGAACTGATAGCGGAGGTCATAGATTATGTCATTGGTTTCTATTTTTTTTTAGGCTCTGAATAAAAACGCGATGCCAACAACTTGCGAATGGGATACTACACTGTTTAACAATTATATTTTAGATCACCGCTCATAAAATTATACTTAGACTTCACCTAAGGTAAGTTCGTCTAATTATTAAATTAAAAGACCATGTTTGTGCATATATCACTTTCTATAAGACATAGTGAAAACGACATTTATTGGCATAGAAACGACGACACGATTGGCGCAGTGCGCTGTGGCACGGTTTTTCACCTCGATTTCCGTAGTGTCCCGGGTTCGATTCCCGGTCGGGTCAATTCAGGAAACGATCTTTTCTGAATTGACTCGGGTCTGGGTGTGCTGGGAGACGCCCCTGGCTTATTTCCTTGTGTGGTACCTCGTAACACAGGGATATTAATCCCTACTTCGAGACCATTACAAGAAGTGTGTTGTCTGGCGCATATACAAGGTGTCCAGGAAATAGTACGACATACTGCAGGGGGTGATAGCTGGGATCAATAACTACCAAAATAACTCAATATATGTTCAGCGAAATTTTACGGTTTTAAAATTATACAATTTTTTTCGAAATATTAAAAATGTTTACCTTGAAACAGATTTTTTAGCATATCTCAATGAAAAATTCCTTTAACAGTATTTTTTACATCAAATTAATCGTTAATAGTTATTCTACTCAATAATGAGTTTTTTTCTATTAAAAACAAAAAAGTTCTCCAGAAAATATACATTTTGTTGAAATTTTCGCAGAATGATTTTCTTATCACTTCACTTTAACCTACAGTGGTGAAAAAAAAATGTATGTGGGAGTTTCATGCTTAAAAATAACTTGTTTTATGGTGATTTTGGTGAGATACAACACTAGTGCGTTTTCATTAAAAAATAAGAAAAAAATGGTATTTTAGTCCCAGAGGAGCTGATTTGTTGAAAATGTATCTTACGTAATTTTGACAAAAACCATTATGAGAGTAAGTAACAGCTGCTTATTTATACAAATTACTATAAAATAAGTTGTGACAAGTTAAATGCGACAGTAAAATTCAAAAATGGCCTGTAATTTAAACCTCAAAGGTTAGGGTGATAGTAAAAAAAACAGAGGGCTAAATATTTCATAAGAAATATATATATCTCCCGTGGGACCTAACAAATGTCTTCTGCGCAGTGGTCATCTTTCGTGAATCGTACTGTACTTACTCTTTTAATGGTTTTTGTCAAAATTACGTAAGTTACATTTTCAACAAATCGGCTCCTCTGGGACTAGAATACCATTTTTTTCTTATTTTTTAATGAAAACGCACTAGTTTGGTATCTTTCAAAAATTTCCATCAACTAAGCTATTTTTTAAACATGTTGTACAAAACTCCCACTTTTTTTTTCACCAGTGTAGGTTAAAGTTAAGTGATAAGAAAGTCATTCTGTGAAAATTTCAACAAAATTTATGTTTTCTTGAGAACTATCTTGTTTTTGATAAAAAAAAGACTAATCAACAAGTAGAGTAAATATTCACAATTAAAATGATGTATTGTGTTAAAGGAATTTTTCATTGAGATATGCCAAAAAATCTGTTACAAGGTAGAGATTTTTCAATATTTCGGAAAATTTGTATAACTTTAAAATCGTAAAATTTCGCTGAACATATATTAGATAGATAGATATACTTTATTGTAATGTGTATTGCAAAAAAATAATAACCATAAACAATAATAATTCAACAAAACAATTTGTACAGTTTAGGCGGCCTTATCGCTAGAAAGCGATTTCTTCTAGGCAACCTTTGGATAGAGGATCTTCTTAAGCTCTTAAAGCATAAAGAGTGTGGAGTGAAAACAACTTTAAGAGCAAAACATAAAATATGAATGAATATAACTTCAATCAATATTATGTACAAAACATACAATAAATAAAAAAACAAACAATCAATATATTACATATATATATATAGTTTTCTTAGATCTAAAAAAAGCTTTTGATACTGTCTCTATCCCCATCCTTATAAAAAAGCTTGACAAACTAGGAATACGTGGTTCGTTTCACACCTTACTCATAGACTACCTAAGCAACAGAGCACAACAAGTAAAATTAAATTAAATTTTTTACAGTGCCGTAGAGACAACCTCATTGTACGGAGTCCCACAAGGTAGCGTCGTTGGCCCTACCTTGTTTCTCATGTACATCAATGACCTCAGTGCAGTAAAACTTGAAAAAGGCACAATAATTTCATATGCAGATGATACGGCCCTGCTATTTTACGGTGATACCTGGGAGGAAGTTCATAATAGAGCGGAGATAGGCCTCCAAGTTGTTATAAAATGGTTAAAAAACAATCTGTTGACATTAAACACAAGTAAAACAAACTACATTACTTTTTCGATTCTTAACTCTCTTCAGCCTAATGTTAACCTAAAAATCACTGCTCACACCTGTAATAATCACAACACTGCATTTAATTGTAACTGTTCAGCTCTTGAAAAAGTCTCTACGGCTAAGTATCTTGGACTTTACATTGATCACCAATTAAATTGGCACACACAAATACAAAATTGTACTTCTCGAATCAGAAAATTAATTTGGCTTTTTAAATATCTCAGACATATTGCTGACAAACAACTTCTCATATATATTTATAAAACTCTAGCGCAGTCAATAATCAGCTACTGTTTGCCTGTTTGGGGTGGAAGTGACAAAACTAATCTGATGCAGCTGGAACGAGCTCAAAGATCCATTTTGAAAGTTCTCCTGTTAAAGAAACGTACTTATAGCACAGTAAAAGTATATGAAGATTGCAATGTTTTGACTGTTAGACAACTTTACATTTTGTTAAGTGTTTTAAGAACTCATAAAATTACTATTCCTGATGACAGAGTTAATGCAAAACGAAATCCCTACAATGTAATAAATATTAAATTATCAAAAACGAAATTTGCTCGCCACCAATTCAATTCAAAATCTGTAATCTTATACAATAAACTAAATAGGAAACTAAAGTTCTATAATGTGTCTTTCATGGAATGTAAAAATAAAGTATTTCACTGGTTAAGAAAAATGGACTATATGGAAACTGAAAACTTAATGATGTAATAATAATAATGTTTTAATATTTTTGTAATTAATTAGTTAATAAACACGTATCATTTATCTCACGCTACCAAACTGCTACTAAAACTGAGGATTATTTTTTAAGAACATGTTTGTTATCCAATGGAAGAGCGGCCTTATCCTAGGACAGGTTTTTATAAACTTAATTGGATAAGGTCCTACACATTTTTGTAGAGGCCATGTTTATTTCAATAAATTATTTTGTATTTTTTTTTTTTTTTTACATATACTACCCTGTGTAAAAAGTATCGGGAATATGTCAATAAAAAGACTAATTCTAATTTTTTTACTGCATGTTGGTAGCACTGTACTGATTAAGCGCGCAAAATTTGAGCGGGATCTGTCATTTAATTTGTTTTAAACTACACTTTTTGTTGGTGATAGTTTTGAGTCCTCGGCGATTTTTACAATGGAAAATATTGTAGAACAAAGAGTGTGCCTTAAATTTTGTGTTTCGAATGATATTTCATGTGGTGAATCACTAAAAATGTTGCGAAATACCTACGGCGAATCGTGTATATCGAAAACAAGGGCTTATGAATGGTATAAGGCTTTTAAAGAAGGCCGAGAAGTACCTAGTAGTAAACTTGCCTCGTTCTGGTAGACCTTCAACCGCTACGACCAAAGAAAACATCGACAGAATCAAGAAGCTAGTGCTCGAAAATCGACGTATGAGTCTGAGAGAGTTGGCTAGTGAGGTGAACATATCTTTTAAGTCCGTCCACAACATTCTCATTGACATTTTAGGCATGAAACGCGTCGCCGCTCGACTAATTCCAAAAGAGCTTAATTTTGTTCAAAAAGCGCAGCGAAAGCATGTCGCTGAAGACATGGTTTCCCGAGCTTCTACGGATCCGACCTTTATGAAACGTATAATAACTGGCGACGAGACATGGGTTTATGAGTACGACATGCAAACAAGCCAACAGTCTTCAGAATGGCGTCTCGAAAACGAGCGGAAACCCAAAAAACCGCGGCAAAGTCGCTCCAAAATCAAGGTGATGCTGACAGTTTTTTTTGACTACCGTGGTGTGGTTCACTCCAAATTCCTTCCAGAAGGAGAAACAGTGAATAAAGAATATTATTTAGGCGTCATGAAGCGTTTGCGTGAGAGTATCCGCCAAAAACGTCCAGATTTGTGGCCACACAACTCATGGATGCTGCACCATGATAATGCACCATCACACACAGCCATTATAGTGAAAGAGTTTTTAGCGAAAAATTCAACAAAAGTTCTCGACCAAGCACCGTATTCACCTGATATGGCTCCGTCTGACTTTTTTTTATTTCCCAAGTTAAAATTACTACTTCGAGGAAAACGTTTTGAGTCGATAGAAGCCATATAAGAAAATTCGCTGAATGAGCTAAAGGCCATACCGCAAATAGCCTATGAAAAATGTATGGGAGACTGGGTGAAGCGGTGGAGATGTTGTATTGCAAGCGATGGGGCTTACTTTGAAGGCGATAAAATAAATTTAGATGAATAATTTGTATTTTTTGTTTTATTGACAAATTTCCAATACTAAGTACACAGAATGTACATAAATTAATATAATAAACATACATATACCTTACACACAAATATAGATTTATTTTGGCAAGGACGTCACATCATACTAGACAACAACATAACAACCATGAGGAGTTGGTCAGTGTTAAAGGAAATAGGCTTCATATTGTGTTATTTTGGTAGGTATTGATCCCAGCCATCACCCCCTGCAGTATGTCGTACTATTTCCTGGACACCCTGTATATATAAAAAAAAATTAACATAAAACATTACAATGGGGGGTGGGAAGGACCTTGATCCTCGTCTTTATCTTCTCTATCGGACCCCCGTAGGGAAACGGTCAGAGGATCCACCTGTTCTTTTTCATCTTCGGAGTAAACTTGAGTGACCCCGTTCAGGCAGTTTCCCGGGCAATTTTGGCATGCTAGGGAAGATTTAAGTCTCGTGGATTTTTTTTCTCCAAAATGACAGACCTTCAAAAGCAGATATCTCGAAAACTATCCAAAATATCGAGAATCTTGATTGAATTTAAATTGTAGCAAATTTAATCAGCTTTCATTTTGTATAAGTCTCATGTGTCGCTAGGACTCATAGTTTCCGAGATATAAGCAAAAAACCGAAAAAGGAGACTCCCCCCCCCCCCCCCTCCGGCTTAAGGGCTACGGGTGGGGACTTTTTATAATGTTCACCTCCTAACTAGTTACGAAAAAATGGTGTTCCATGCATTTCCTTCTATACCTTTTCGTTGAATGGACTATTGGACGACATACAAACTTTTGTGGCAGTTGTAGAATTCAACCTCAATACAAAACAGACCTAAATTATGAAAATATTTCACTGAACTTTTAGATTAAACTACGGCCGACTAGCCAACTTCTAGGTGACAGTTAAGTTTCTTAATTGTCATCTAGAAGCTGGCATTGGAAGTGATTGTACACATCTACAACAAAACATAATCAAATTTATTAATGAAGTAAAACTAGCAAAACATTCAGCAGAGTACAGAGATGAAGATGTGCCCTAAGCTATCTTGATGTAGGAGCCGTCGCTAGTCACATGGAATCGAGGGGGTGGGTGAGTGTGACCTCCTGATGACTGCAGAACCGTTCTGAACATTTGATCAGGTGTCCCGTTCGCCAGGATCAGGTAAGCCTTACAGTTCTGAGCATCTCGTTTGGTACACTTCCATCTCTCACCGTTTTTAGACTGGTAATGCTTGCCGTATGTGTAGTCTTGAAACAAAATCGTCGCCACACAGCCGTTTTTGAGCTTGATACACATTGCTGAAATCATACAATTTGAATAACACCTAATTGACCGTTCGTAGTATTTAGAAAAATTATGAATTTTACATATGTTTAGTAATAAAGGAGTGCTAGAAGAAGCATAAAAATACGGAAATAGCCTTGTTTTAAAGTTATATGAAATTCAAATTTCAAAGGGAACTCTTTCAGAAAGGGCTGTAACACCACCCTGGTTGGGTTCTATTTCTATATTTTACCACCAAATGGTAAAAAAATAATCAATTTAAGTTTGTACCTATGATCATGAGACATGATGTAAGATAGATATGCCTATAACTTAATGTAAGTACCGTCACCAGCAACATGGTAGAGTGAGGGTATATGAGTATGTATGTTCTCCAAATACTTGAATTCTTATCTGAACTTTTGATCAGCTTTTCCGTTAGCGAGGATCAGGTAGCTCTTATCAGGTATATCAGGTAGCCGACTTTTTAGCATGAAAGACTTCCATTTTTTAACGGTCTTTAAATGGCACTGTTTGTGTATATATGTATATGTATACTTTTAGTACATCATTGCCACACAGCCTCTTCTCATTTTGATGCGCATAGCATGAACACGAACGAATAGGATAACGGCGCATGGCTCACCATCTACCACGATGGGTTCTTATCTAATACCATTGGTTTTTTTTTTTTTTCTTTTATTTACCGAATAAAAATAGTTGCATACATTCGCATAGTGATAGTTTCTAAAAAACCACTAAGGTTTACACTTAAGAAACATCGTGAGTTTACCATTTAATAAAACTAGGTACTTACATAGGTATTCTGTTAAAGGCAATAGAAATAGGTAGGTATACCTTTTGCTATAGGCAATACAAAAATTACATATATGAACAATCATACAGAATCGCCAGTCACCAAACTCACCAATTTAAATTAAAGTAATAACATTTCATTTTACACTTAATATTTTTTTCCGTTATACCGCCCACTAATTCAGACGGCAAGTTATTGATAAGGCGAGGCACAAGGTAGCTAGTTGTCCGCTCGCCATAGGCATTGTTTGCGCGCGGTTGAAAAAGCCGGTTCCTAGAAATGGCCCTAGTGCATACAGGGTGTCTGATATATGTTTTTAGGGATTCGTTGAAGAATTGCTCTTTCAGAATCGAATACTGAACTTGCATGTGTATCGGTAAGGTTTTACAGTGCTTGAAAAGACTACAGATATCACTATGGAATTTGTTTTTTATATTATTTGAAACAATAGTTTTAAGTATTCTTAACTGTAAATTATTAATCTGGTCAAGATATGTTTTATAGGTTCGTCCATAGCTACTGAGCCCGTATTTAACATATGTTTCAGCTAGTGCATAATATAATATCAATTTAACCTTGAACGGTATACGACTGTTGAGAATGGTAATATAAGCTAGAAATTGTCTCAATTTATTGCAAACGCGCTCAATATGAAAGCTCCAATTAAAATTACTGTCAATTATCAATCCTAGATATGTTTGTCTGTCTACCATCTCTATTCCCGGGCAGCAACATACGCTGTTAGCATGTAAGCAGCTGTGCTCGTGCGCCACAATGTTTTTAACTGGTAAATACTTGACATAGGGCGACTTTATAACTAATAGTTTAGTTTTACTGATATTTATGACTAACCCCGCATCATGACACCATTTAGTTAAAGAATCAAAATCAGACTGCAGAAGATCACGGGCAGCTTGTGGGTTTTTATTACCAATCACGAGACAAGTGTCATCTGCAAACTGGTAGCAAGTACTGTGAACAACACAGTTTTTCATGTCATTGACGTAAGACAAAAAATGCAAGGGTCCTAGTACCGAGCCTTGAGCCGTTCCCTCCGTCACTGCTACTAATTCACTTACGGTGTTATCGATCTTTACAGTAAATGTTCGATTCTTTAGGTAGTTTTCGCACCAACTTAACAATGGGCTACGTACTCCACAATTGCTTAATCTGTCTATAAGCTGACCATGCCCCAGAGTATCGAACGCGCGCGAAAAGTCAATAAATAAAACTAACACCTGCCTTTGTTCGTTAAGATGACTATTGACTTCATCTGTGAATTTAGACAAAAGATGTGCTGTACTCTTGCCCGACTGAAAACCAAATTGCAACTGATTAATGACTGAATGCTTACTATAAAAAGTATGTATTTGCTCACTTACAAATTTTTCCACAATTTTATCAATCGTAGAGAGTAACGTGATCGGTCGATAATTTACATATTCATCACGTTTTCCTTTCTTATGTACAGGTCTGACACATCCTACTTTAAGTTTGTCTGGATACAAGCCAGTTTGAATACTCTGATTAATTAAGTCAGCAATAGTTGGCGATATGTATTCACCTATCAGTTTAATGTCAGAAACGGATACATTGTCAGGGCCTGCTGCTTTTCTTGAATTAAGGTTTTTAATGATTTTATGAATACTGCTGGGTGTCGCTTTTTGAAACAGTATGCTTGAATCCAAGGGTGTACATGTATGATTTTGGTTGATTAATTTAATCTTACAATTAGGAATAATATTTTTAACTGCTTTGTCAAAGCAATTTGCAAAGTTATCAGCTATAGCTTTAGAAGTAAGTCCTTGTGCACTAAACGCTTTAAGAATAGCGGCATCGATGGACAGAGTTACTCTTCCCAGCATTTGGTTAACAATTTCATAAACTTTTTTTATATTTTTAAAATTATTGTTAATTTCCTTCAGATAATATGAATTTCTTTTGGCTTCTAGAACTGTATGTACTTTATTACGTATTTTAACATATTCTAATCTTAACTTTGCATCATTTGAACTGTTTTTCCAGTCGCGATATAGTTTGTTTTTTTTATTACAGAGATGATTGACATTATCATCAATCCAGTTAAATCTTGGCCTTTTAGCAGCCGCATCGGCCAGCTTACAGTTACGAGTATTCATGGAGGAGTTCCTCGCGTTCTGTAATGACTTCCTTATGAAATAATAAATATCGTTTGGGGATTTTAGGTGTTTTGACTTTGACCATTCTATACTTTTAAGTTCCTTATGAAGGATCTCATAGTTAACCAAACACCGCTTGTCACCCTGTATACGCCTGGGATCCATCGTAGGTGCAAATTCAATGCACGCGAACATAACACCGTGATGATCCGCTAGTACTACATCGAGCACCGCCGAGTACGGATGTAACGTGGGGACGCGAGCAAAAATGTGATCTATGCAAGATTTGGTGACAACATTCTGTCTAGTTTCAATTCTCGTATACTGTGATATTCCGCACATCAATCCGCGTTCGCTGAGTGCTCCCACATATGCGTCTTTGTATGACGAGATAGTTTTCAGATCAACGTTTGTATCACCAATTAATAGGAAGTTCTGTCTTAACTCAAACTTAGAAATTAAATTACCCAGCTCTGTAACAAACAGGTTTTTGTTTGACGAGGGCGGCCTATAAACTGCACACAAGACTATATTATATTTTGAATTAAGTTTTACAGTTCCCGAGATACTTTCGAACGTTTTAGTTTTGTGTTGACTGTTAGTAAACTTTAAATGGTTACGCACGTAGATAATGATACCACCCCCTTTTTTATTTATTCGTAGTTGTGAGTACAGATTATAGCCCGGTAGGTCAAACAAGTGGACTATGTTATTCGTGATATTGACTTCTGTTAACACCACTATATCAAGTGGACAGGTACAATTGTGAATAAGTTGTTGTAGTTTCGCAAAATTTTTAATAAGTGACCTAATATTAAAATGCAAGCATGACAGGTTAAGAGAACATTTTGGAGGCAGCTGTTTAAAGAAATAATTAGGAGAATTACAATTAGAAATTTCCTTGATTCGTGTATTCATTTTCTGATATTTAATACAGATAAAAATTAGATTTTTTTACTTTAAACCAAAGAAAAAAAACTCACAACTGGGTAGTAGTATTAGCTGTTACTTGCTTTTCAACTTGGCTGATATCTTGCATAGTACGAATATAAAAAAATTTGCTATCACTACTTTTCCTAGCACATACATTCCCATGTTTGCACCAAACATATTGGCACGACTTTTTCAATAACTGAGCTTTAGCGTTATATAGAAGAGTTTTCTGATACTTTGTCAGGGCTTCTCTCACAAAAACGCGTTTGTCTGCTACCTCCTTCGGAGTATCCGGCACCAACATTCCCACTGTAAGGCACTTCTCTCTGCCTGCATCTATCCACTGCTGCTGGAGAAACTTCGACTTTAACTCCACGAGAATTGATGCTGGTTTGTCCTTTGACCCTGGCAAGCGTTGAGTAGACTGCACCTCTTTCTCATCCATATCTAATTTCAAGGCAATAGTTCCTATCATCGAACCAACCTCGTTGGGTGACACTTCAGGTAATCCAGCAATTTCCAACGAATTCACGAGAGATTTTTGCTCAAAATCTTTGAGTCCCTGCTCTAGAACCGTCACTCGCAATTCCAGATTTTTGTTTTTGTTTAGAAGATCATAGTTTTTATTTTCCAGTTCCTTCATTTTCGCGTCCTGTGCCTTTAAGGACTGCTCCATAGCGGTAAGTTGTTCGCTCGGGAAATCAAGTGAATTTTCAAGGTTTCCTATCTCCTCACGGAAAGTTTTTTTTACTTCTCGGCTGATATCCTGCACCAGCTTTTTTGCATCAATAACTTGAGATTTTTCTTTAGAGCCAGTCTCGTAGACATCTTCGTCGCTATCATCGTCTGGAATTACGAAGGATGATCTCCGAGAGATGTTCTTTAGGCACTCCTCGCAGCTCCATTCTATACCAGGCGAATTCCGGAGAGTGTTCAGCTGTTTGTTTGAAAGCTTTGAGCAAGCTGAATCTGCATGCACTATAACTTCACACCTACTGCACTCCAACCCAGGCACTTTTTTGGTGATGTTTTTTTTGCATTTCACACACTTTTTAATGACCATTTCGAGAGCGAGTAGGTAGGTTTTGCTTATTGCTAGTAACGTAACGTGTCCTTTCGCTTAGGCGTTTAGATGGAAACTGAGTTAAATGACGTACAGTGGAAACAGACGGGTTTAAGTTGAGCGTAAACAAATATTGGTAAACAAGTATTGGTGAAAAGTGGACTTCTGAATGTTCCGTTCACGATGACTTCAACAGTCACTTGCCCCGTTTGGGATATAGTCGTTATAGTTTGTTATGTAAGCATGCACACATGAAACCACGTAAAACTTCAATAGTATAAACGGCAGAACCTATTATTTCTTACTTCTTTTATCTGTTTATTATTTCTTCGAAATGTAAGTAAATTAAAGTAAGTCTAGTTAAAAATGCAGAATTATGGATCTATTTGCACTAAGAAGTGTAAGAGCAAAACAATCCAATAGAGGACGATAAACATCTGTAATTCTTCTTTCCAACCGCTCAAATCTTTTTTACACTATTCTGTTTGTCTTTTTCATTTATTTTGAGCATGACGTCACAACGGTTTTGCGTCGCGGCGCGGCGCCTACTTTGCGTTCGCAGGCGCAGCTTTGAGCGAGCAGCAGTGGACGCCGCCCCCGGTCACGCTTTTTAATATGTAAAAATGATATGCTTATATTTCATGAAACATTTATTTTTATACAAATTCATTGCAATGAAAATGTGCTCCGTTCAATATTCTACTCATAAGTAGAAAAAGAGACGAGTTTTAAAATAAAACCAGCTTAGATATAGTCATCTGTGCTAAGGGGGTCGGCTATTGCGGACTCTTCAACTAAAGTTTTCCTTTTCGCACGATAGGTGGCATTGTGCTCTTTCCATTTTTTCCTAGCGACTTCGTACTCACGACGATTCATTTCTTCAACTAATTTTCGTGTACCTTTACTCTTTTTTCTTTGGTATTTCTGACGTTCTTTTTCTTTCAACTGTTCGCTTTTCTTAGGGTCATTTTTAAGCCTTTGGTATCTTAATCGCTCTGCAATTCGTTTTTGTAGTTTTATTTCTTCTGTTGTTCTTGTTTTGGACTGGTGTGACATTGTGGAGTTAATGTCTATAAGAAAGAAACGAAAATGCCCAATAAGAATAACCAGATACGGTTTTTGTAATGAGACAATAAAATCTGATGTGTCAGAAAATTTTAAAGGGCTGTGTTCAAAGGACTATACAATATACATGTAAAGTAAAGTAAAGTAAAAAATCATTTATTCACTTAAGCTTTTACAAAGAAGCACTTATGAAATGTCAAAATTCACAAAAAATATATATAAACGATAATAGACGTAAATAAAATAATACAATAATAGTACATATACTAAATAAACATAATGCGAATCTACCGCATGATCATACATACCCACATTCTTAACCACCGTAGTGGGGTAATAAAGGCAACGTACGAACAATCTTTTGTCAGTCTTTGTAATTATTCAAATAAATGTTCGAAAACCGCCTATTATTTAAAACTTGAAACACGGAAGAATAGACATGCGGCATTATTAAATCCTGACATAAGTACCGTCACGAACTTGGATGTACTGTGGAGCGTTATGATTGTGTTCTCCGACGCTGTGCAGTACCGGCCTGTACTTCTTGTCCTGAGATTCCCTGCCAAGAATTAAGAACGCTTTGCATTTCCGGTGGACTGCCTTCTTACACTTCCATCTCTCCGTCCTCTGGGTCTGGTAGTGCTTGCAATACACGTGGTTGTTATACATCATTAGCAACTTCCCGCTCTTCAGATTAACTAACATAGCTGAAAATGAGATCATTTTTCATAGCTTTATTAGCGATTTGGATCAGTTCGTAAAAAATGTTTTCTCGTGTCGGTGCAAGTCTATACACGTGTATGGACACATTGGACACCCGACGTGACGCTTTGAGACTAACTTTTCTTGAGTCAGCATTATCACCAACGGACCACAGACCATGGTGACTAGGGAGCTATCTCACCTAATAGCATGAATGCAACACTTCATAAAATAACACAAGGTTAAACAAAATCTGAGAAGTGATGATACGAAATGCCTAAAATAATATCTGAGACAACTTACGCCAAGATCCTTTGACCAACTAAGTTTTTTCAATGCATACTTACGCGAATATTAATCTCCTGAATGAGAATCGCACGAAATAAAAATGATCTTTTGACGAGTTAAAATAAAAAAAAAACATTTATTTGTAATTTATCTGAAAAATTAACAAAAAGTTTGAGAGTGATTTAGGGAATATTTTTTTGTATTCAAAGACCACTGATGTTATAGTGCAGTTATATTAAATTTTCACATCAACCAAAAAATGCAATATAAATATCTAGTTTTTTTAAGTCGCAGACAAAAGCAGATCTATGCCCTTACGGGGTGCTACATTATATTTCTATACACCCAATGTACGTTTTTTATAAGTTCTACGTTGCCAATGCAGCACGCAATAAAGATTTTGATTATTGATTGACACGCTACAGAAACACTACTCCTGTGAGTTATACGAAAGCTTACCTATCTCTGAACGGCACCTACACTTTGAGATAAGTACCGTCACTGTTTCTGTGGTACTTGGTGGGTTCGTGCTCGTGTTCCCCGAAGCTGTACACCTTCTTCTTAGTCCTGCCCAGAACCAGGTAGGCTCGGCAATTCTGCGTCACTCGCTTGGTGCATTGCCAACGCTCGCCCTTCTTCGTTTCGTACTGTCTACAGTAAGAGTACTCTTTATACATTAATAAAGTTTTTTCGCCACGCAGAGTTAGGTATCTCACTGAAATTGTAATAAAAACATGTATATAAAATGAGACCACTACATACTCGTACATCGCTACTACATCTTTAGATTTAACATATATTTTTATGGCAGCATTGAAAATGTTGTAAGTCTTGTCTTTCAAATGTGTAAGGGAGATAGTTGATTATTTGACGAATAAATAATTTCGCAATTTTTTATTGAGTAAGTATGTAGTTTATTTTAAAGTATAACCTATTATTTCAACATAAAATGTAAAGTTTTATAAAAAGCTACAATATAATTTCATTTCAAATATCAATTTCTCTAAAGATTTGTTCAGTTGACATTTTTATAACAACTTAACTTTTGGCACAAGTTTTCAAACAAAATACTTTTAGAACGTTTTTTGACTAGGATTACTACTAAGTACATACATTGTTTAGTAGTTTAATAAAAAATAGTAAGTCCTACAAGCTGTATTATATGTATCGGTATGATTTATTATAAAAAACACTTCATAATATGTTAATAAATAACCTTATAATCTAATAAGTATGGTTTATGACACAATATCGTCCACTTATAAGACTAAGTAGTCTTACAGAAGATATCTACTTTACATGCGCCAGTAAGTAGCTTTTAAATACGAGATACACACTAACTTCTTCGAACTGTCATAAAAAAACAACTTATTTCACAGAACTACTTGTCACCACATCTTTTTTAACTCTCTTAAAGAGATAAGTGTATTTAATGTTACTTAATTTCCTTTTTTCTTTAGCAGGGCTTTTTGCTACCTCTGATTAACTATGAATAAAATAAGCCGATATGTGCCTTTTGGCATTAATCGCGAAATGGGAGATCAGAGTCTTCCAGCTGGTTAGCTAATAAAAAATGAAATACCCCTGCAGTTCTTTCGGGAAGCCCATAATTTGAAATAGGAATAACTTAAGAAGGTAAACAAGAATGTGATGATGAGACTAAGGGCGCTGTTTCACCAGAGATGTGGGAGGATGCGTTGAGAAGAATGTGTGTGTTAAGAACCAATAGAATTGTTTTAGTCACTTAGCTTCGCGATTCTATTGGTTCTTAACAAACACATTCCTCGCAACGCATCCTACCACATCTCTGGTGGAAATGCACCCCAAACTAGACTACATTTTAATCCTTAGATGAGTCAATTCGTAAATTCCTAAATAAGCAAGCGAAATGCAAAAGACTAGCTCATAGGTTCATCATATAAACTAACACACAACTTTAAGTCTAAGCGCTGAAATAAGACAACCCTACTCATTAGCACATACCGATTTACAAATTTACAAGGAAACATTACTACTATTAACACGTTGAGTATCATACAAATTTCGTACAATTACATCATTGTACCCTCATGGGTGGCAGACAGGCATGCGGGTCGCCTAGTAAGAAGCAGCTAAGGGACACTAACATCAGTGTTGCGTCCACGTTTTTGAAGTCATATTTAAGATTATTCTTTAAAGAAAAGCGCAATGCTCTGCTTTTCTTATTCCAGCCCAACTCTTTGGGATGACGAAGATTGGGCACTTTATCGTCTGTTTTAGCGGGCAATACTAATATAACCTTGGCCTAAAACTAGGTAACATATATTTATAACAAATATGTATTACTTTAATATTTTCTTAGCATTTTAACAATGCTTGTTTTAATTAAAGTTGGAAAACCAGAAAATCCCGATCGATATCTTCAATCGATCGATCGATATCTTTAAAAAGGTTCAAACTTTTTGAAGGTGGAATGTCGCGTTTATAAAAATGTTCGTAAAATGGAGCTCGTAAGCAATCTTATGGATAGACTAGGGGGGCTAGCCAAGAGCAACACGCCACGACGATTTCTACAATAGAAATCGTTCAAATGTATGGGGATGACATAAGCGCCAGTGACAGCTTATGTCATGTCAGGCCCCTAGGTAGCAGGAATTTTCCTTTGCATGGTCTAGACACACAAAAATTACATTAATACACATTGCAGTCATTAGGAAACCTATTAACAATTTTATTATTAAAAACTAGCAATAATTAAGCTATTACTTCTTACGCCTACATGGAATTTATATTACCACTACATAACCATAAATGGAATGAACACAGAATAAAATTTTCCGTTAGTATCTCAGCAAAATGCACTAGATTAATTTGACGCGCATATTACAACCAAACAGTATGGCTATAGGTAAATTTTTATTTTTGTTTTACAGATTATTGCTTGTTACAATATTTACAAAAACATAGCAGTAGGGTTATAATTGCTAACCTTTGCTTTAATTAAAGCCCAAATACAATTCGGAGTTAGTACTACTTACTTATGGTAAGGACCCATTTTCCTAAATAAGATCATGATAATTTAAAAATGGGATTACATTTGATGACGCAAAGTAGGTATAGTTCACGTTAAGAGGGTTTGCTTTTTGCGTTTGGGGTAGATCGTAAACGTCGCATTTTTTAAGGTTTTCTTGATTATTTAGCTGAATACAAATTAAGTATAAATTATCTCTCTATTATTGAATACACCTTTTAATTTCATAATTATAACTTTAACTGTGTACACGGTTTTTTATTTAATTTAGCAAATAATTGGCGACTACCTAATTTTAGGCAATTCAAATGTATTTTTAAATAGTATTATGCACACAATAACAAAGCAAAAATTTAAGTTTTATTTCAATTCAATGAAATAATCACGAAAATCTTACAAAAATGCAACGTTTTCGATCCACCTCCAGCTAACGCTCTTCAACTTCTAGTCCACTCTAAAGTTGTTTAGCGCATGTGCAATGCCTATTTTTCATAGAAAAAAATAGGTATGCGGGACTCGGGACGTCTTCAGAGTGTAGTCTAGAAGTTTGACGCGCACTAATAACTGGGTAACCGGCAAGATGTTCAAATATTTCGTAAGAAACTGAAGCACGAAATACACATGTTTGTAGAGGGCCTTCACAGCAGAAGCTAATCAAATGGTGTTGTAATTGATGTGCCTGCAGATTTAACACTATTTGCAGCTTTTGCTGCGATGTGCTTGTTACTGGTATATTTTGATACAGGCTTGTATATTTGGCTTAAAAATGTAGCATACGCTGAAACTTAGGCCTCTTCCTCGCCGGATCAGTGCGTTTTCGTTTTGGTACTGCCTCTGCACCGAATCTGTACAGATTTTTACTGCAAATAATTTCCTGACAGGCTCCGGATGATTTCAGTGCGGTATTGTTCTGGTGTTGTGATTGGCGTCGTGGCCTAGTGGTTCAGCACCCGAACTCAGATCGTGGATCGTCAGAACCAAAATCTTTGTGTTCATTGTTTAATTTCTGACTAACTCTCCGGTGATGGAAAACATTGATAAAAAACCAAATCAACCTGGATAGCGGCGGAAGGCTCACCACCAACCACGTTGGGTTCTAATACCATTGGTGAAAAGTGGGCTTCTGAGTGTTCCGTTCACCATGATGGCAACAGTCACTTGCCTCTGATTACCCCGTTTGGGATAACGTCGTGATGGTATGTTATGTTGTGATTGTTGTGAGTGAGGCGCGCGGCGGAGCGGAGCTAACGGGGGTGAGACGGGGAGGCCGGCCGCTCTGTCCAGATTATATTTGTACTTAGTCCGAGATAACTGATGTAGTACTCGCCTTTCCACACTCTTCTACGCGCAAAGCATAAAGCAGAAAACAAAAATCACTACCTGGCAACATTAGGCGTCATGTCAATTGTTTTTTCGCGCTCGTACGCACTTGTTCGCTGTTAGATTTTATTTCGTAAATTCAGTGATTCTTTATATATAATTTTGCTATTAATATGCCCAAACGAAAGTCTGATGGGTCGCGAGAAAGGACTAGACGGGGTTTATTGGGTTGCAAGGAGCGAAGCCGCGAGCATGTTAGGTTAACATGAACAAGCTGTAGGAGCCGAACGAGCGAAGCGAGCGTGCCGCGACAGCGGCCAGTGACTGCCAGAGACGAACTGGCCTCATTTTCTTTATGCCGTTTTATACTGTGATATTATAAACTAAAGTAAAAATATTTTGATAAAGAACGATCATACGAATCGATTTAATTTTTTCCCACCCAACATATATGCCAAAGGACGATTCTGACAGTGAAATTATTCATAATGCCCGGTAAAAGTGATAAATTCAGAATTCTCAAACTTTGATTTATTAAACTGCCCACGAGTAGTCTGTCATTATTCATATGACACTATTATTATCACTATATTCACTTCCATCGAGGGAGAGGCTCTGCTCGAGGAGGATACCAACATCTTCCTCAAAATCAACCTCGATACCAGATACGACCCCCTCCACGACAGAGCCAGTACCAGGTCCGTCGTCGAGCCCCGGCCCCATCGAGCTCACGAGGGATGACCAGAGGTCGATCACGATACCCGTAGAGGTAAAATTTGCAGGCAGCCTGCAATATTTTTATTTATCTTGAAAGAAATTTACTCAGGATCCTGTGATATTGCAGTGGATAAGAGGTTACCATATCCGTCTACTAACAGGTACACCTAGACAAAATTATTTACCATCCAACAATAATTTTAATTTGACCGAGAAGTTAATTCTTTCCAAGGAAATTGATAAACTTCTTGAACTAGATGCAATATCATTGTGTAATCTAGTCAGTGGTCAATTTCTTTCAAGTATTTTCCCGGTGCCTAAAAGTGATGGTACTCACAGGTTCATACTTAACTTGAAAGGCTTTAACAAGTTTTTAGAGACGAATCATTTTAAATTAGAAGATGTAAGGACTGTGTGCAAATTATTAACAAAAGGAGATTTTATGACAACTATAGATATTAAAAATGCCTACTTCTTAGTGCCAGTCCTAGTAAATCATAGACGCTTTTGAAGGTTTATGATTTATGGTAAATTATATCAGTTTAATTGTTTACCATTTGGTTTAGCATCAGCACCATTTGTTTTCACTAAGTTACTTAAGCCTGTAGTTAAACATTTGAGAAATAAGGGTATACGTATTGTACTGTACTTAGACGACGCAATCTGCCTTGGTTCTTCATATGAAGAATGTCTCAAAAATACTAATTATGTCACAAGTTTGCTTACAAACTTAGGTTTCATTATCAATAAAACAAAGAGTTGCATGAAGCCTTTTAGGGTGAGAGATTATTTAGGATTTAAGCTGAATTCTCAGGATTTTATAATTAGCCCTACTACAAGGAAAAGAGAAAACTTAACTGCTTTAAATGAACCGTACTTTGCAAAAATTGCAGATCTAAGGTTGCCGTATCTATGTAGTGTGTTTTACAAGCGTGATATCTATTTTTTATATATTTATTTAATTCTAATTCTATGTATTGGATTCTAGTCTAGATCGAAGCCAAAAAAAAAACTATAACTACACGTGGATCTTTTAGAGCAAATTTATCTTGACAGCTTCCCTCCTTTGTGAGCCTCTGTCTGAAAATCAGCGTTACGGCTCGGCCACCGTGTCGTAACACATGCTGAGATGGAGACATTTTTGCTACTGTAGCACTGCATGACTTGTTTCAAGTTTTTATTGTTTTTATTTTTATAGTTGCATCTGTTGTGTTATGAAGTGTTTTGGTATGCAAAATAAATAAATAAATATAATATAAAGATATACTTAAAAAGAGATGTACAATCAGAGTATTTGCAAGACTAGAGGTCAATGGTCCGATGAAGAAGTGGATTTTCATATCAAATTTCGTTAATTATTAGCTGCATTTTTTGCATTAAAATGTTTTGCTCAAGACCTAAGAAATTGTGAAATCCTTCTTCGTATTGACAACACCACTGCTATTTACTATATCAACAAACTAGGGGGAGTTCAGTATCCTTCATTAAATAGCTTAGCAAGACAGATCTGGCAGTGGTGAGTCTAGAAAATTATGGATTTTTGCTTCTTACATAAATTCAAAGGACAATACTAATGCTGATTATGAGTCTCGAGTAGTCAACATAGATACGGAGTGGCAATTATCGACTGAAGCCTTCCATGTTATAACTATAAAATAGGGATGCCTGACATAGATCTTTTTGCATCGCGTGTTAATGCTAAATGTGAT
Organism: Udea olivalis; assembly: GCA_947369235.1. Lineage (NCBI taxonomy): Eukaryota > Metazoa > Arthropoda > Insecta > Lepidoptera > Crambidae > Udea > Udea olivalis. The sequence goes on along the minus strand of OX376349.1, from coordinate 3,836,845 downwards.
AAGTATATATCCTGGCATAGGGATCCAACGGCGTGGAATGTTGATGCATTCACTGTTATTTAGTCTAAGTTTTTCTTTTACGCATTCCCTCCCTTTTGTTTACTTTTGAAAGTTATTAAAAAAATTAGAACAGACATAGCAACTGGTATTATAGTATTCCCAATGTGGCCATCTCAGCCTTGGTACCCTTTATTGATGTCTATGGTAGTGTCAGAAATACAAACTATTTCAGAACGGAACCTTCAGAAAACTTATTAACTGCTTTCAGGAAACCTCACCCACTGACCAATCAGCTTTTCCTGGGGCCGTGCGTCTTATCAGAGAAGCACTTAAACGAAGAATGATTTCAGAAGATGCAATAGATATAATGATGGCATCCCTATCCCTAAATGCTATTAAACAATACAATAGTTGTTTAAAGCTGTGGTGGAGTTATACGAAAGATGAGAATATAAATATTTTCTTTCCATCCGTACCTATCATAATTTCTTATCTAACAATAATTTTCCAAAGAGGAGGTTCTTACCAAACCTTAAATTGTCATCGATCGTCCCTTTCACTTATTATCGGTAATCACGTGGGTACAGGTGATAGAATATAAAGATGGTTTAAAGTAGTGTATAAACTACGACCCATAACACACAAATACAGCAGTGTATGGGATCCTTCCAGAGTTTTATCATATATTTGTCACTGGTACCGATTGAATAACTTAAGCTTAGAGAGGCTCACCAAGAAGACTGTAATGTTGTTAGTACTGGCTACTGGACAGAGGGTTCAGACTTTAAATTCCATCAGGCTAAAAAATATAAGATTAGCATCTAATGGTGTTGAAATAATTTTTACAGATATTTTAAAGACATCGGCTCCTGATAGGCTTCAACCTCAAGTAATTTTACCTTATTTCACTGCTCAACCCGAAATATGTCTCGATAAAACGCTTACACATTATATAGAAGTGACTAGCGGATTGAGCATTAATGATGATTCTTCTGAATATTTGTTTATTACGTTCAAAAAACCCCACTATCGTGCCTCTTGCCAGTCTATTAGTAGATGGTTGAAACAAGTGATGTCCGAAAGTGGTATAGATACCACTCGATTTTCCGCGCATTCAACACGCCATGCTGCCACTTCATGTGCCCATAGGGAGGGTCTCCCTGTAGACAGTATCATAAAAGCAGTGGGTTGGTCCCCTAGGTCGTCATCCTTTGCAACACATTATAACAGACCACTCAATAATGAGCCAAACCAAGTGTTGTTTGCTAGAGCGGTACTCAATCATTTAAGTTAATTTTAGTTCTATGTTTCTATATATAAAATACTTTATGTATGTTTTGAAGTTTTGATTATAATATAAAAGCACTAGTGTTATTTTATTTAGGGTAGGGTAGTGATGTAATGTTATGTTGTGAGTCAAAATAAATAATTTATAATTTCAAGTGGTATGTTCTTCATGAACATCTACATCAGTTATCTCGGACTAAATACTAATATAATGATAGGAGTAAACGAACTTACCTGAAGTGAAGTTCAATCCTGATTATATAAAGTACTTAGTCCGAGATAGAACATCCCGCCCTCCCTTGATTAATTTAATTTATATTTTAATTAAATTAAATTAATATTCCCTGTCTACTCAGGAAATATTAATTTAATTTAATTAAAAAATAATATTCCCTGTCTATTCAGGGAATATTAATTAAATTTAATTAAAAAATAATATTCCCTGTCTATTCAGGGAATATTAATTTAATTTAATTAAAAAATAATATTCCCTGTCTATTCAGGGAATATCAATTTAATTTAATTAAAATATAAATTACATTTATTAAGGGAGGGCGGGATGTTCTATCTCGGACTAAGTACTTCATATAATCAGGATTGAACTTCACTTCGGGTAAGTTCGTTTAATCCTATCATTATATGCAGAGGCGCGCGTATGCGTTAGGTAAAAAATCTGTACTGAAACGAGTCGGTCTGAAAACTCTCATTTGCTACATGAGCGCGGTAAACAAACTGTACAGATTCGGCGCAGAGGCGGTACCGAAACGAACACGCACCGATGCGGTGAGGAAAAGGCTTTACGGGTCGGACGCGATGTTTCGATACAGACACGCGCGAGGTTTAGCGTACGCCTAATGCCATGTTACCATTGCTGACAGAGTAAGATTGATAAAACTAAAATTATGACGCTTATTTTTGTCTACACTGCTGTTTTCTATCAGTGATTACACGAATTCACATTAACCATGCCATGAATTGATTGACTCCGTTTTCGAATATATGGAACTTTTAACAACCTAGAATCTTTTCATCACAACTAGTCACATCAGTCAAGGAATGCAAATTTATGGATCAGTCGTTGAAGTTGTATTTAGTGTAGTTATCAGCGTGGTTATGAAAACCCTTGTGTTTGACGTACCGTCCTTCAATGGTGGTTTGGATGCAGCTGTTGCATCCGAGACGCTTCCGGTCCCTGCACGTCCAGTTTATGGTGTTCTGGTACCTATTGTTAATCCAGTACTTGTTGTCCCTGAATATCAACACCATGCTGCCCGTGCGGTGAGATGGGAGATAGTATATGCTGTCATCCGATATCGCTGTAAGCAAAACCTTTGTTTATTACCTGGAAGTCCACGTGAAATCATTCCTAAAAGCACGCTGCTAATTCTAGGAGTTTTGTAAATATGCTAAAATATGTACTTACGTTTACAGTTTCGAACAATATGGGCGTGAAACAATAGATTTTACCCGAAAGATAGTTAATAGAGCACGAACATCCATTTTGGGGGTTCCTCCATTTTTTTACCATGTTCGGTAAAAAAAATTACATAGTATTGCAAAGTCTGAAATTTTAGACCAACTTTTTAAGCCAGGTCATAACTTTTCATTCTGAGCCTTTTTCTGTTGTTTTTTTCATTTATTGTTTCAACAGCTTTAGCGATAACTTCAAATTTTAATGATGATGTTCTTAGTAGTAGGTACCTGTCGTACTGTGCTCAGGGGCGGTTAACCCATTTGAGATTTTTGGCAAAAGTTTTGATGCTGTGTTGTAAATTAATTTAATTGAATTGTTATTAATTAATAAGTCACCAATTTTTGAGATTTTTCTTTCAATTGATTTTGAAATGGTAAGTTTAATCCCAGTTATATCGGAAATAAAAGTGACACATGTACCAGAATACTGTATTCTAAAATTCTCACAAAATTTATACTTTACGGTCATCTACAATCTAGCAGGTCCCTACAGCAGAAACATGTAAGAAGACACCTTCAATATTACTAAAAAATAATAAGTACATCACATGATAAAAAAATAACTAAAAATATATTTAAACTTAATTTAACATTATAGTCACTTTAATGATTGTCTAGAGAAAAAGTCTTTTTCTCTTATGAATCTACCGTCATGACATTGCCTTAAACGGGGAGGGTTGTGTATATGCCTGCCCCGGAATATAGAAATATAATCTCTTCCATCAACTCCTTTATATGTTATGACGTCAGCTCGGCAGCCGTGGACATCCCTAGATGAGCAGTACCATTGCTTCTTCCCATGTGCTTGATGATTTTTCATGTAGAATGTGAAGCCGTTTAGAATGAGAAGACCTGCCCCTGTCCGCCCTGGTATGAACTCTGCTGGCACTGATGAGAAAAACCCATAATTATTACCTTGTTTTGTGAGGGAATAAAACTACAAACTACTGTTTAAAACCATTTAATTTCCTAAAATTACCTTATTACCTGCATGTTTTTTAAATAATATTTAAGAAAACATGTCTTTATTTAGGAATTAAACTTTGGGTAGGACTCTAGGAGAGGAAAGGTAAATAAGTACACAAACCGATCAAAATTTCTTTATTTCATAAAGTAGGGGTAGGGGTTTCTGCCATTAATTGAACACGTTTTATTTATTTATTAATTTAAAAATAATGTTCAATTCTTTCATAAACTAGGTAAAGTAAATTAAACATAAATCAAAATAAAAATACCCTATTTTTTAAAAATTCAGTAATTTTCAAATAGAATTACCTATTGAAACAAGATAAGTTCGATGTAATGGCACCATGGTTTAATTAAAAACCATTAGAGAATGAATAAAGAGATCCCAATATTCAAAAGGCAGATATATAACATAAGAAATAGCTTCTGTGAGTAAAGATACCTTTCTATAAATACTAAACAACATGACTTCCCTTGCAAATGTAGGCAAAACATACCTTCAGACGGAATTCTGCTACCACATAGTTTTTTATAGTTGAACATAGATTTGCATCTTTAGTGAATTCTGGATTTTGGAAATCTGATTATTTATCTATTAACCTATAATTAAAGGAGTAAATCAAGTAGGTACTCATCCCTAGGAATTTCACTTAATATTAGGTTAGTTTCAACATCTATCCTGATAATTCAGGCTTGAACCCAAAAATTGTTAAAGATTAGGTACTATTTCATTGATTTCCATCACAATTGGGTTTCGAACCCAACATAGGATATTCCAGACTCTGGAGAGACTCTAAAGTTGGATCAGCTTTAACTTTAAAATAACTAAAAGTTTTCTTTTAGACTTGCACTAACTAAATCAATCTCCTTGGTAGTAATGTCTTGGTTCTCCTAAAAGGCATCTCCATTAGGAACTATACCATTTAGTCAGCCCCAAAAGGGGATACAGTTACGCATAGTGGGGATTGAACCCAATAGTCCTATTTTAGATCACCTTCAAAATACCTTATGGTTTTCCATCAGACTTGCATTAACTAAATCATAAATCTCCTTATTATTAATGTCTTGGTTCTCCTAAAAGGCATCTCCATTAGGAACTACCTATACCATTTAGTCAGCCCCAAAAGGGGCTACAGTTACACATAGTGGGGATTGAACCCAATAGTACTATTTTAGATCAACTTCAAAATAACTTAAGGTTTTCCTTCAGACTTGCAATAACTAAATCATAAATCTCCTTGATAGTAATGTCTTGGTTCTCCTAAAAGGCATCTCCATTAGGAACCATACCATTTAGTCAGCCCCGAAAGGGGCTACAGTTACACATAGTGGGGATTGAACCCAATAGTACTATTTTAGATCAACTTCAAATTAACTAAAGGTTTTCCTTCAGACTTGCACTAACTGAGTCATAAATCTCCTTGGTAGTAATGTCTTGGTTCTCCTAAAAGGCATATCCATTAAGAACTCTTCCATTTAGTCAGCCACAAAAAGGGGCTACAGTTACACATAATGGGGATTGAACCCAATAGTACAATTTTAGATCAAATGGTTCATAGCTTTGACCAGGAGTCGAACCCAGAGTCCAATTTGTGAGCCCAAAAACATGTATGCCTGAGGCTTACTTTTCCTTGGCAGAGAATCTGCCACTTATTCTAATCATCAAAGTCATAAGTTTAATATGTTTTCCTTAGGGTTCGAACCTAAAGGGAAATGTAGTTTTTGCATTTTAAGGCCCTATAATTAAACTCAAATCCCTGTAACACTCCTCCCACTTATTATTGAGGCTTGAACTCAATATGCAATTTCTGATCAATCTAGCAGATCGGCTGTTGGCAGAGGATATAATTATGTCCTTGAATTGCATCTGCAACTGTTGCACATGGTGAATTATAGACTCTTAACACTGGCTGGTATCTTGCATTTATTTGCTTTAGGACTTGAACCTAAGAGCTATTAGGTTGTAGATTACCCTGAGGCACTACTCCCACATCTTTTGGTCTATATTTTATAGCAAGTGATGGTGATCGAACCCACCAATGCAGAAATGTTACGAATTCAAACAAAATATTTTTATCAGTGAAAATAATCAACATATTTGTGGTAGATTAAGATTGGGATTCGAACCCAAACACTTTTGTTATCTTATCCTTAAATTCAAGATAAGAGCATCTTATAACAAGATTTAATTCAATTGGATCACAATTGGTACATTTTTGACATGGCATTATTGTGCACTGTCCATCCATCTATTGTAATCATCTTCGACAACAGAGGATTCTATTTACTTAAGAACAAAGGCCCAGAATGGATTTGAACCATCCAATGGTGAATACAAATTTACTGTAATTTACAAAATAATCTATGTTAAATTAAGTACTAAGCATTACAATTAGCAGGGTGGTGTAGAGGAATCAATCCCAAGAAAACATGTAGAGTATGTAAGACACACAAGTTAAAAAAAGGTTACATGGGGTTCGAACCCACAACTTTACCAAGTTGGTACACGATTGGATATGAGATTTCTTCATAATGTAGCTTTCAATGAGACGGGCAGCATGAGCTAGTAGCAGGGGTTTGAACCCTCTCAGGATGCAAGGTATGGCATTTGTTTACAAAACATTGTGATGGTCTTCAATGTTATGGAAGTCATTTTATGCAAATTTCAGGCAATGTTATTACAGTTTCTTTTATTTGAGTTCTACTATCATCTTTGCTCACAGATGTTTTCAATGTGCTTTCAATGTAAATACCTGCCTTTCGAAATCAAAAAAATGACAGATATAGTTTAGGTTTTTGACGAAATCTAACACAAACCGAAGATCTACTGAGCCTAAGATATTGGGAAATCTTTAATAGAAACTTACTAGCTATTACTTACCGAACCGGAGCCAGGAACAAGGGACAGTTTCCCTAAAATAGCGGGAACCAAAAACTAACCTCACCACTCACACTTCACATATTTTTTACACTTTTCACCACATGAATGAATGAACACGGATTTCACAAGAAACTTAACACCTTTTTTTATCACCAAGAACATCATTTCACAACGAGTTTTGCACTAAAAGTACGCGAAAAACACATATAAACAATTTGACATTACAAGTTACAAGATCAACGAAAAAAGCACGGCGATAACTCGCAAAACGGTATTTGCGGTGTCGCGATCGCGTCAATACATTCACGGCGAGCCCGAATTCGATGCTATTTTGCCTAGTATTTAAAAACAACAAATTAAAACAATAACACTCATTTGGCATCGAAAGAGTTATTTTGACGTTTACGAAGCAACCACGTCCGTATTCTGTTTATTCTAAAACATTGCACGAGTCGACATTTGATATTTCTATCTCAACATTTCATCCAAAACAGAAAGGGAGAAAGCATAAAGTCGACTCATTTGGAAATCGCATCGAAACTTTCGGGAAAGTAGACGGACTCGGTCTCGGAGTCTCGGAAAGCAACCATAGACACATGTTTTTTTTAAATTGATAGTGCGTTCCATCTTACGACTTATATGAGATGGGCTTAGAAATTTATTTTTAACTAAATAGTAGTATTAAAAAAAAGATTTTGTTGATTGTTTGTTTGCATTGAATCGGTTCCGAAACTACTGGACTGATTTGAAAAATTATTTCAACAATATGAAGCTCCATTAAATCAGTTAATAACATTGGCCTTATTACTCATATTAGTCAACGCGAAAGCTAGTAAGTAATACAAGCTATTTTAGGGCATAAAATATGGTTCAAATTTTAAAATCACAACTTTCAGAAGATACAAAACTTAGGAACTTTCGATATTTTTTTTAAATTGTACTTTTAGCTTGCCTTTGAACTTAGATTAATAACGTTATTGAATTTTATTATTCTGAACCTTCAGTGTTTAGTGTAACGTGTAACATAATATTTTACTGCTAGACGTTGTAGCACTGACGGCGTGCGACTCTTGTACGCTTCTACCACCGCACGCAGGCATAACGAATAAAAATCGTCACCTGTCACTGCACTGGAGGCACTCTCATGGCGAGGCGATCCCATGTTCTCCCACTTGAGCGAAATGGTAACCGAAGCATTCACCGTTATCCTAATTCAGTTTTTTTTCTCTGTATTCTTACTTAAATAAAGACAACAAAAGTAAACGAGTAATCCGGTTGATGAATTAAAAAGCACTTATTGTATAAATAGTCTAAGGCGTGAATCAAGATACAATTCCATTTCAGCTTGTGCCGTGCTATGACGGCCGTTAGGCTAAGCCAGGCTAAGCTTAGCTTGTGCTGTGTGGATTTGCCTATCTACACTATCAATAAAAAGAGGTAAAAGTTTGTATGTTTGCGGTAGGTAATATTCGAAACGAAAATTCAAAAAATATTTTACTCTTAAATAGCTACATTATCCTTGATTGCTATAGGCATTTAAATTTTTCAAAACCGTTAGGGACCCGTATGAAAACTTTGATTTTATGTAACCCAACGTGTGAGAAAAAATAGTCAAATGATCAAAATACTTACAAACTCAGAAGGTGATGTAGAAACTATCTACAACTATATACATATCAAACAGTACTTTAAAAAAAAACCTTAAAATTAAACTCAATTGAAAAACAACAAATTTTCACTTTACATAGTTACTACAACACATAATTATGCCATATTTTAGTTTTAATACATAAGTCTATTTATAATCACCCGGTTTATTGCCCAAAAAAATAAAGAATCTAATTTCTACGATTTCTGAGGGTTGAGTTTATAATCAATCGGCCATATCTTTTAGTGATTCTTGTTTAGCAAATATTAAAAAAGAATAGAATGCGGTTGTGGCACCACCCTGCACTGTGCCACAGCAAAACAAAGCGTCAAGCAAACTATTTTTGTGCCGCCATCTAGTAAGAAGTATACAAACTAACAGTAAACTGAATTACACTGCCACCTAGCGAAAAATGTATACATGAAATAGTAACTGAATAGCGTAGCGTATGCTTTATGGTTTTGCTATAAATACCATTGTAGGTCTTATTCATCTAAAGGCGTCGTTAGAGGGCGTTATAATGGTTTTATAAAAAATATCTAAATTTTTACGTAGAGCGTTATCACGTACCTAGTACCTAGTGAATTTGAATAAATAGGTATGTGTATTATTACAATCCCTTAGAACGTTTCAAGTTCATTCCCTAAACTGAGCGTAGCAAGCAATTTCGTAATATGATCTTTCATTTCCAGCCAGTCAGCGGTTACCGGGAATTAACGCATCTTTTAAGCTGGATAATTACTGACGAAATTGCTCGCTACCCTCCGTTTAGGGAATCAATTTGACTATATAAAAGCGATTGTTATAAGGCTAGAATAATAACGTATGAAGGATAGTCTTCATACAACCGCGGCGTCAAAAATGAAGCACTAATCCGATCCACACATGCGTGACTATTACTTCCTTACGTGCGGCGCGTTTTGACATTGAACATTGCGAAGCTGTAATGAACACTGCAAAGCGGTCCGTTTGGAGCCATTTATGGCTCCAATTAAGGTGCTTCAAATTGGGCGCGCGGACTTGGTTTCTTCAAGTAGTTATTCTAAGGCTCCTAGTGAATTTATCTAGTGTATTTTACGTTGTTAGTTGTTGTCATCAATAAAATAGCAAATAGGTACTTAGCCGATTTTTTGAACAAGATGAAACTAGATAAAGAGTTATTGAAAAATAAACTGCTGGTCCTGGTATTTTAAGTGTAGGTAAGTACCTAATGGTTTTTTTCAAGGCTTCCTTTCATTCTCTATGTATCTAGGTAAGCCCACGAAGTAGGCGTGCGTTGCTTTTTGAAAGAAAATTTAGATTTTTATCATACTTGGTACATTAGATGAATAAATAAAATAAAAAATAAATATCTGGGACAAATTACACTAAGATCATTTAATAACCCCAAACTAAGCAGAGCTTAACATGGGTGTCGAAGACTGATCATCAAGATTTTGTGCATCCTCAGTGGTGAGTCTGTTGGCACGCATGTGCACCCTTAACGACGTCGAGCCACCGCTTCTTGGGTCGACCTCTTCTACCGGTACCTGGCGGGGGCGGCATGGCCAGACATTTGTTGCCCACGTAGTTTGCCGATCTCCGTGAGACATGACCATACCAACGAAGGCGGCACTCCTGCAGCTTGTCTGCGATGTCACGAACACGAAGGATGCCGCGGATTTGGGTGTCAAAGACTGATAAACATACTAAAATGTTTCTAAAACATATTTAAATACATAATCATACATACTTAATAATATATCTCTTAAATAAATAAATAAATCGGATTATAAGAAAATAATTATTTGTACTATAATACTTATTCTGTGACCATAATTGAACAATTGAGCGTGAACCTTCGACGACACGTTTGGCGTAGTGTTTTGAAGCACGGTTTCTCACCTTGGCTTGCCAGCAGTCCCTTGTTCGGTTCCCGGTCGGGCCAATTCAGGAAACTATCTGCCCTATGGATTATGTTTAGTGACCTTGATATAAAAGTCAATTGAAAAATTGAAATGTTCACTCAGATAGTTATTGCATCTCTTACTGAGTATGCTAAATCGTTTTTGTATATGTCTCTTAACAATAATAACCAAACGGTATATTATTAGTATATTATCTAAATTATACTTATACTAATTATAACTAACTATACGCGCTTACTTACACTTTCGTCAACTATTTCCATAATCATCTGAGGGTGTCTCCTTGCGAGGAGGTTAGGTAAGTAGGTACTTGTATTCTGTGAGGCAGAACGCTCGCGCTCTTTGAACTGGCTAAAAAGATAGAATTCCGTAATGAAACCCTCGTTTGAATTGCACTTGCATTTTATGTGTTAGCAGGTACTCGCGTTAGATAAGTAGTCTAGCTCATAAGTGTCACCCATTTTTATGGTAGTCTCCTTAATTCATTTATTATTAGTATGAACTGTTCCAATTAAAATATTCCAGCTCCACAAACCTGTGTTCACAGTTTGACTATGTAAACTTAATGAAGACTTAAAATATATAAAAACAACTAGTAACACATAAACAATACACTTATTTTGTTACGTAGCGTCGCGCAGCGTTGGTCGGCGCCGCGACGCTGCGCAGGCGCTGGGCGTCCTCTGCGCGCCGAGCGTCGCGCCGCGCTTCGCAGACGCCCTATACAGTCAGTGAGAAAATGGATTTTGACGATTTTTTCTAAAATCACTGATAATACAACTTCTCTCACCAAAAGAAGTACTATTTATTGGGTTCTATCTAGGTGTGAGAAATCTACCTTTTTATTAGGGGATTTTGAAAGTTTTACTCAATTCAAAAAAGCTTCAAGTCAAGATTAGGTAGGTACTTGTTTATATCATCATTATTTGGAATATGAGATACTTTTGCGTAGTGTTCTAAATTTTTTACATGATTTTAGGTACCATATGTTGTTCAAAAAGTATGTTAAATGGTAAAATTACACATTCGCACATTACGAGTAAGAGGCTAAAAAGGTACATAAAATGGGTTAAATGTAGGTACACTAACGGCAATAGCATTTGCGTTGTTCATTGTACTGGTGACAAAAAATCTTCGACGCGAGATTTTATAACTTTTGGTTCATTTCTGTAGGTAAAATCTCATACATACAACCTCTCATACGTAGGTACCTCGGCATTCGCGAGGATTAAAAGTTCATGTCAGACTCCAATCGACTAAACAAGGGTGGCTAACCTTTTCGACAGCAGGGCCATAATTCGGAAATAGAATTTGGCACCGGACCGCAGTACCAAATTATATGTAGTTACCTAAATAACGCACATAAAAATGAAAATGATACAAATTTCTGAGTAAGAAATTCCATTGAAAAATAAAGGTATTTTTAAGTGAATTTTTATTATTAGCATTTGACAATACACTATTTACCACACAAAGATAGAAACTAGAAAGGTATTTTTTTAATTATTCTGTATTATTCTGCTAACTAAACAAATTTGTATATTGATGAAAACGTCACTCAGATCTATACTCAAGTACAGATTTCGTTCCAGAATAAGGGCCCAAGCTCATCAATGTTAATCTCGATTGAAGCCGTTGCTACACGTGAACAGTTTTCTACATGAATGTCAGTAATCCATATTATCATTTGGATCCATTAAGCTTCATCCTACTAAAAAGTTGTTCACACGCGTAAGTGTTTCCAAATAATGAACAGTATCTACGTCTACCACGAGTTGACACTTTGAATTTACGTTATCATTCGCGTAAAAAAATGTATTAGGATTTGACCTTGTCATGTCATGTCATGTCATGCCAAATCCCAATACAAATTTTGACGCAAACGATAACGTAAATTTAAAGTGGCAACTCCTGGACACTCGTGGTAGATGTACAGAGCATGTTTGTAAAACGCAGGATAGGTATTTATCCTTGTCAATAAAGTTTTAAAGAACTCTTCCAAGCCAACATGATTGAATTGTTCTTTTAGCTAATCTGCTCAAAAAAAAGACTCAGCTCTGCGGGCCACAAGTTGGCATACGGGAGGGCCGCATGCGGGCGCGGGCCTTGGGTTGGCCACCCTTGGACTAAAACATCACGGTAAAATAACCTACATGAAAAATCTAACCATGGATAAGGCACCAAGGACCACCGCAAGGAATACAATTTATTAACTGTTGGAATAATATCTACAATATGGCCATAGTGCTGTTACCTATGTACCTACGTGTTTAAATAAAATAAAAAAGTTGTCTTTGCGCCATTACTGTGAAGAAACGTTGTCTTATTTTAGGTTATGGGCCGCTCGTTCATATTTTCGCGATTTTTTTGCTATTTAACCAGTTTTTGCAGTGTATTGCAAGTGTTAAAAGACGATTTACGTGACGGATTGTTAATTGCGCTGTGTACAAGTTAAATGTGTTTAAAAAAACATCATCATTCGAAAAAAATGGTTGCCGACGAAACTGTTCCTCTGTTGGCCGAGTCCTGGTCCTATTACGATTCGACCGAAAAGGATTCCTGTATCTTTATTTTATGCACACAGCCAACAGCCATTGTTGTGAACTAGAACCGTCCTGAACACATAAACCCAAAACAATCCGGTTACTTGTACAGAATTTATGCTGATTCGCCAAGCCTGTTTTGGCACAGAATTGAGTTACGTGTTGCGGTTCGAGCATTGTAGATTATTTAACGAGTTGTAGTAAATGATGTATATATGTTATTATCACTAACTTAGTAGGTACATTTGAGAGAGGTAGGGCACAGAGGGGGTTATTCAATTGCCTGTCTAGACTCAAATAAGTACTTCTACTTCACAAAATATCACAGCCAAGCTAGTTAGGTGAGTTCAGTAAGTACTGCTGAGTAAGACAGCCAGTGCTTAGTATTGTAGAGATGTTCTTTGGTCAGCTGATGAATGCTGACAGAAAAATATACCAAAATAGCCCAACAGAAAAAAACACTTTTTCTAAAGCTAGTTTCATCTTAATCGGAAGTCAAATTTGCTTTTTTCAGGTGTTAAAAGGCTTGCCTTATACCATTCAAGAAACAACGTTGGCTTACAACGTAAAATACACTAGACAACCAGGGGCCTTTTACAATCACAACTTCGCCAGTGAATATCAAGCCTACGAGAAACGTTAGATAAGGCTCGTATTCACTTTGAGTAGTGCGAGTGCAGGTAATTAGTGCAGTGCTTAGTGATTATGAGAAAACACTTGTAGACAGCGATGAATTATTGCGTGTGATTACTATCCTGCTTCGTGAAGTGATTAGAAGCGTGTTCTATTCAATCGCACCAATCAATCACTGTCCACACGTGTTTTCTCATAATCACTAAGCAACCTGCACTAATCACCTCCACTTACTACTAATGAAAGTGAATACGGGCCTTTTGTGCCAAGTGACCACTGACTGGCTGGAGAGGAGAGGTTATATTACAAAATTGCTCGCCACGATCAGTTTATGGAATTAACTTGATAAGTTATAGGGGATTGTAATAAGGTCCCTGGTCTGTTAATAGCCTCTATAGCTCAGTTGGAACAGCAGTCACACGCATTGTGGAAGACGCGGGGTCGAGTCGCGCTCGAGCCCTAGGTTCAGGTTGTTTTTTTCTAAAATCTATCTTAGTCTTAAAGCGTCAGCAACCCGAGGGTGAAACCTCTACTGTTGTACGTGTTCATTAGTTGCAGTAACAACTTACCATGAGGCATTACGCATGCTTTGTTTGCATCATCATGATCAACACTCTTAGCCATAAGACGTTCATTGCTGAACACAGACCTCCCCCTAAGATTTAGACCAGAATCCTGAGACCGATAAATTGTGATATACGTTCAAATTAAACACATCTCATCTACTTTCTATAGTTCTTACGAAATTGGATCTTACTTAATAGTTCTCGTTGCCAAAAGTAAGACCACGTAATAGGAAGCAAACTTGATTTAGACAGGAGGGAAACCGAAGAGGTTTTATAGTTCATTAGTGTACTTTATGCCCTATTAAAGTCTAACAGGAAAGAGGGTTGTTTCGTAGGGACTAAGGAGGAAAATTACAGGTTAAGTCGTTGTAACTGACACACAATTCAAGTCCCAAATTAGACCTTTACCTACTATCTTCCTATGTTTTTTTTCACTATGAAGAATGATTATACATATACATAATTCTAATAAAAACGAACTGACCACGTCCGCTCGTGACCACGGTGACATGCAATTGTCGCCGAAACGTTCAGAAAATAGGTAAAACAATTTACCGTAGTTTTTGTTTCGTTGCAAAAACCCGTTTTTATTAGATTTAGTTTAATTTTAATGCAACAAGAAAGTTTTAAACATATACATAATGATTTACACAAACAATAAGTCCAGCAGCTAACAATCCCCATAAAATTTGAACAAAAATATCTGAATGTAGGAACAATTAACGCGGCCTTATGGAAGAAAGCGACATCTCTTCCAGATAATCATTTCAAAAGTAAATAATACTTTTCTTGGTAATTCGTTTTGAACTAAAAAACTAAACATTATGATCAATAATATGTATAATTTAAATCGTTATTCTATGATGAGAAAATGATATGTTATAAATTTCACTTGTAACAAAAACTTATGATTTGAATTTTGATTATTCTATGAAATGATAATATGAGAAACAATTACTGTGAAACGTAGTTCTATGTAACCATTTCCTATCAAACAACGTACAATCAATTTGGTTCAATATCTCTATACATATACAATACACCCATGTTCAATGTTCTTACAACTTCTAAGAATTTGATTCTTTTCTGAATGAAGTATATTTTATTAGTTTCCTTAAAATGCTAGCTTCAATTAATGAATAATTTAACCCATAATTGGTAAATTCTGCCTTCTATAAGGTTGGCCTGCGGACCTAATCACTATCTAGTACCTACTCAGCCAAATTTATAGTCTAGACATTAAGGACCACCGCGCTAATGAAGTTCTGAACATGGCTTTCAGAGGTCTATTAATATCCGTTATGTAACATTTATTGTTCATTCTAGAGACATGGATTTATATTAGGTTGGGGAAAAAGTCTTTTCGCATATAGTATGTATGAACTTGTAATAAAATCTCTTTGGCTATACTATTTGTATCTGACTGGTTTTGGTATCATTGAAAGTTTAAATTATGAAGAAGATAATTCCAAATTCAAATTAGGAAAATGTGTGATTTTCATTTGTTTTCTTACTGTCAAGATGAGTAGAAATTAGATGAATTTTTAAATTTTACTACAAAAATGGTAAAAATGCAACGCAAGCCGCGAAAAAATATTTTGCGATATTTATGGACTTAGTGTAGTGTCTGTGAGAGTAGCACAAATTTGGTTTAAGCGTTTTCAATCCGGAAATTTTGATGTAAAAGATGCACGTCGCTCTGGTCGCCCTATGACTCATAAAATGGATGCCATTTTTAAAAAAGTAGAGCAAGATCGGCATATCAGTTTACGACGTAGCTGAAGCACTGGGAATTGACCATAAAACAGTTTTGGCGCATTTGAAAAAAACTGGGTACACAAAAAAGCTCGATATTTGGGTACCACTCGAGCTCACTGAAATAAACCTAATGAACCGTGTACTCATTTGTGATTCTTTATTACGACGTAATGAACCGAACCATTTTCGAAGAAGCTGATAACTGGTGATGAGAAGTGGATCACGTACGACAAGAACGTGCGAAAAGGTCGTGGTCAAAGGCCGGTCAGGCTTCACAGACTGTGGCAAAACCTGGGTTAACTCGCAACAAGGTGATGCTGTGTGTGTGGTGGGATTGGAAGGGCATTATTCATTATGAGAATTATGGAAGAGATCGCTCTGTAGCGATAAGACCGCCTAAATTGTACTAAATATTTAGTTTTTTGTTTTTACGTGCTGTAAGTATTTGTTTGTGCAATAAAGATTATTTATTATTATTATTATGAGCTGTTAACACCAGGCAGGACCACCGCGAACTCTACTGCGAACAACTGATGAGATTAAAGCAAGCAGTTGAGAGAAAACGACCGGAATTAATGAACAGAAAGGGTGTGGTTTTTCATCGTGATAACGCTAGACCTCACACATCTTAAGCCACTGAGCAAAAAATAGGAGAATTTGTCTGTGAGATGTTAATGCATCCGTCATATAGTCCAGACCTTGCACCTTCAGATTTCCACCTGATTCGGTCTCTTCAGAATTCTTTAGGCAGTGTCAGGTTAACATCACGAGAGGACTGCCAAAACCACTTGTCGCGGTATTTTGATCAGAAGCCTCAAAATTCCTATAGCAATGGGATCATGTCCCTGCCTACAAGATGGCAAAAAGTAATCGAACAAAATGGCACACTTAGTACTTTAGTTAATAAATAAACTATATTAAAAATGTTTTGAATTTTCTTAAAAAATGCTAAGAAACTTTTTCTCCAACCTTATTTCAGTATTCACCTGTTCTTTGATACTCGTATTTATCTTTAAAGATATTGCTCACATACTCATTTCCTGGGCAGAAAGGTACCTACTTACACGATTTATTTACCATTATTATTATTTTTGTTTTTTGACAACATATTTCATTCTTCTTATTCCACTTAAGGTAAGACTCTTTTCACCATCAGTCACCAGTAATTAAAGTGTCTCAACAAAAAGTCACTTTTAGTACATACTTATTAGAGATAATTACTTTGTTGAAAATACCATGATATACGAGTAGTTTTCTTTAGGTTATAAACGATCACCCGGTACATGCATATTATCGTCAAATTATAAAGAGGATACTCGTACAGAAGCGCCGTTTTCCATACAAACGTATACCCTTGTTTCCTCCCTGGATATTGCTAGTAAAGGAATACATTTATCTATTGCTACTATTAGCATGTCCTTATGTTTTCCTTTTTAATATAAATTAATTATACCAAGAGAACCTTCTAAAATCGACAGAATTGGCCAGATTTTCCGCTGTGTTCAAACATCCAGAAAACTAATTTGACTAAGTAGTTTATTTATTTATTTATTATTTCGTACACAAAGAGACAAATTACAGAGAAAACAATAAGGAGTACAAAAGTACAGGTTAGCTTATCTCTAGAAAGAGATTTCTTCCAGCAGACCATGGCGAAAGGAAAAACTCATTTAAAATTGTTATGGATAGACAAACGTGTACAAATGGAAATGTAAATGAGATTACATATTCAAAAATCGTAACAAACTAAAAACCCCCCTGCATGTTTTACTTACAAACAAGTAAATTAATATTCTACAATAAGTACACAAACATATAGATAAACATAATAATACATACAATAAATAAAATATAAATAAATATATGTATACATGTAAACATAATGATCCAATGTAATTTAAGTAAAACTCAAAAGATGTTCTTTTAGCAGTCTTTTGAAAGAACCTACAGTGCCGCATTCGCGAAGGGATACAGGCAACTTGTTCTACAGTTTAACAGCATGAACAGTAAAAGTGGTTCATATGAAAAAAGGAAAAAGTAACTAAATCGGTCACTTTTTCGAAAAGGGATCAGGGGACTACGGAACGTCGATTTTGTGTACTTTTGATAGGTTATTTCGGCCCGATTTGCAGCTGTCTCTATCGCACTCTGCTGGGGGCTCGAGGTTTGCAAAAGACAATAATAGATTTTACAAATACCTATTTTTCAATTCTCTCGACCGTGCTGTGTCCTCTGAAGGCTTTATTTTTCAGCCTCATTTTTTTAAACTCTTGTTTCAAAATGTAATTCACGACTGCGATTATCGTAAGTTGAGTAACGATCCAGTGTACAGCTGCATGTTAATACTCAACTGGGAATGTGAAATGCTTTAATGACGGCCATTATTGCTGCAACAGCTGCTCCAACTGATTGTCGAGCTACATAGACGTTATTTATATTGTATGCATAGTTACATAATATGAAATTATTATTACATAATTTCAGATACAAGAAAAAGATACGTGAGTTCCACAAGAACTCCATTTGTAAAACTAAATTTTCTAACCCTACTAAAAACCAGTTTTTTTAAAATCAACTTTTGCTATGCGATACTGAATATGAACAGATATTTAATTAGAATTTGTTTTCGTCTGCTTGTATGTACCATTATTACGGTAAAACTAACGGATCAGTTTCATGATTAACAGTTTCAATTGTCCAGTTAAAGTTTGCTACATATACTTATCTACTAAAAAAAGTTGGATTAAAATATAGGAATTTATTTGTATAGTGATAAGACTGATAAATTCCAGAAGCAAAGTCACGCTGACGAACAGCTGATCAATAATATATTTAAGTAATAGATATTTCAATGCGTTACTTTCAGCTTTATCAATCGTTATTATAAGCCACCCTGTATTTTTAAAATCTGCAGGGTCAACAAGTCCAATCCAATTGATAGTCATTCAGTGCCTCCAGTGGTATGACGAGACCCAAAAGTTTCGGCCGCAATTACGGCTAACCACGCGTTTCCCTCCCAAAAACTTCGGAACGGAAGCTAAAACCTCCGACTATAAAACATCTTTTCAGTGGGCTTGCCAGCTTATAAAAAAGTAACTGAGAATAAAATGCGAACAGAGATAAAATTAAATAAATATATATTTATTGCACAGCACGATCTTCCTTTTTCATTGGCTCCCGGTGGTTGACTGGTATGAGATAGGGTGTTTTTAACCAGGTGCGTGATTTATCCCGCACGCGGGTTTGCTCCTACCGGTCTCGCGCCCCACGCGGGTGATGCAATTCCACGTGCGCGATAAAACCCGAACCCTGTTTAAAATACCCCAATAACATTAGAAGTCTACTTATGTAATTTTTTTTTAAATGTGTTTTTCAATGATGACCAAATTATTAGAATCTGGTAATAAACCTCATACCGAAAAGTGTTTCAACTTAAGCTTAGTTTTGAACTGTGCTGTACCTTTTGAGTTAGCCGACTGGCATCACAGATCTTTAGGCGGGCGTGTTCAATGGGAAAAGTTTTCGAATAATGGATTACAGCAACTCCGAACAGCGATTGTCACTGCACCGATGGGGGGCTAGGTTAATTAGTTTGACTTTGGCTATTAACGTTTTTAATGAGTTCTATTAATCATCATTGCAGCATCTGACCTGCAGGGTATGGATTAGAATCTACAACCTGTTCAAACTTCACCCTTAATCAAATGTAGATCGATGGATTTTGAACTTTATCGCTTTGGATATAGGTGTAAAAACAATGAATAATTAGGACTGGCCTGGAAGAACCCGGCCCCTTGTTTCCCTCACTCACAATGCTATTCGCTATCGATTGGCTTTTTGACAGCTTCTCAGTTAATGATGATTTTAATGACGTATTATTAAACGCCGAAAAGCATGAATCACTGTAGAAAACGCGATTAAATTGTAATAGGTTTGATTGAATAACCCCGTGGATCGACTGACACAGATTTTGCAAGGTTTCAGAATGTGCTAGTTTTGCTGGTAACTTTGGAGAAACCTAGCTTCAGTGTTTTCACAAGGTAGAAAGAATTGTGAAAAATATTAAATAGACGATAACGAACACAAAAAGTCAAGACACTAGACGTAAGCAATTTCCAACCTTTGAGTATTATTTCTTGCCCCAAAGCTATTCCGGATCACTGCGTTTAATTTTGCGAATTTAATAAAATGTTTCGCCGAACAGAAATGCAGAACACGGAAACTAATAAACAAGTTTATGAAGAAATAAATCACTGGTCCGAGTCCTTCTCTGTTTGAATTGCGAAGAATTTGTTCAGATCGAGTGGCTCAGGTCTAACGTACAATGGATTTCCGTTCATTCCGTTCGTTCAGTGGGAACGGGAATTCTATAATGCGGTTGCAATGCGAGCTATTTTATTCCTGCATGCAGTTGTGGTTTTTTAAAAAAAAACAACTGGAAGTCTGCTGGAATTTTGTATTTCAAAACTCAAGAGTTAATTTCTCTTTTGCAAATACTTTTTATTGCGTCTTTAAACAGCTTTGCACTTTTAGTTATATCAATAGGCATAGACATTTTGATGATAACAACATTACAGTATAGCAAGCTGTGTGGCAGAAAAATACAAATGTGCATGTTTAATTTTTTTATAAGGAAATATCTATTAGGTATATTCAATTAAAAAAATAAGGGCCGCAGCTGCAAGCAACACCCTATTGGCCTTCCTACATATACCTGAAACCCTAGTAAAATGTATGGAACTGACATGAAATTTTATTGTGATTGGACTAGTGCTTATGTCATTTCCATACATTTTGATTGAAGCATTACATGTGAAAAACTCCTGGCCGTAGACAGGAGGACATTCTACCTACTAGAGGTAGAATGTTGCTACTGGCTACGGCCTTTTTAACCTCCGACGCAAAAAGAGGGGTGTTATAAGTTTAACGTGTCTGTGTATCTGTGTATCTGTCTGTGGTATCGTAGCTCCCAAACGGATGAACCGATTTTCGTTTATTTTTTTTTGTGTCATAGATAATTTTATCCCGAGTGTTCTTAGCCATGTATCATGAAAATCTGTTCAGCCGTTTGAAGATCATCAGGTCTTTTCTAGTTGATGAGGGGATATGACTAACTTCCTTATGCCCGATCAATTCGAAATTTGGTACCGTGTTACTTCAATGATGTTGAAAGTATATGGTAAGGCAACCATAACCTGATCAGCCGTTTGAAGATCATCAGGTCATTAATAGTTGATGAGGGGATCTGACTACCTTTCATATGTCCTAATGATTTAAAATTTGCTACTGTGTTACTTCAAACTCAACTATTTAATCACTTTAAATACCTTCCTAATATTTTACCTACTTTAAAAAGGACAAAATAAAAGTAAAATTAGAAATTTTAAAAACCCCCGACACAAAAAATAAACTCCAAAAACTAACAAATAATATTTTAAATTCACATGTATAAGGTAAGTTCGAATATTTTTATTTTCCAAGCGTCGCGTCGCGTCGGGGGACCGCTAAGTCAGAAAAACAGGTGTAGTCGCAGATTGCAAGAAACGAGTTTACTCCGAAAAATTCGGAAAATCGACACAACCATCAACGTAGTCTGCCCACACGTGTCTGCCCGTTCTGGTCGCCGCACTTGGTAGCGCCCACCCCCGCGCCACATACCGCACACCGAGCTCGCAGCACGCGGCATTACGAAGAAGACTAGCATGAAACTTAAGATCGCTTGTAGGTACACTACATGTAATTCGTAATAATTAATTAGCTGTTGTTGGAAAAATACTTCATAAACTTAAGCGGTCCCCAGACGCGACGCGACGCTTGGAAAATAAAAATATTCGAACTTACCATAAACATGTGAATTTAAAATATTATTTGTTAGTTTTTGGAGTTTATTTTTTGTGTCGGGGGTTTTTAAAATTTTTCTGTGTCTTCTTGTCCATCAAATAATGAAGAAGAAGTATAACTCGCATCTTTGGCCTGACAATGATGCTAACATTAGCATTTTCATGACGGCAGTAGCAATAATAACCATTTTATTAATATTCAGTCACCAAGCAAATCGAGTATATGCATATTGTCAGCAATCTCACAGTTATAAGTGTATATCAATACATTACTTCTTTGGTTCTTGCCGCAGTATGAGCCAATATTACTGATGATATTGCGAATATTAATTGGTACCTAGAACTTATTAGGGATCCACAATCGCTTTAAGATCTGCGTACACTGATGTATTTAAAAAAAAAAAATATTGGAGGAAATACCTTGCTTTCGCTAAGGAGTGGAACGCTCTCCCTGGATCTGTGTTTCCGGATACTTACAAGCTTGGTGTCTTCAAGGCGAGAGTGAATATGCAATTGGTTAAGTGTGTACCACCATCGGCGTCGTCATCGCTTACCACCAGGCGAGACTGAGGCCAAACCAAACCCATTTACTGACCTCAGCTCACCAATCACCTTTGGAGTCCTGAACAGAGTGAGACGATTCTTCACGCCTGAGCAGCTCTGTCTCTTGTATAGGACACAAGTTCGCTCGTGTGTGGAATACTGCTCTCATCTCTGGGACGGTTCCGCCAAGTACCTACTCGAAGCTCTTGACAGGTTGCAGCGGCGTGCTATCCGTATTATTGGAAACCCAGAGGCAACTTTGACCCTTGAGCCTCTCCAATTGCGTAGAGACATTGCCAGGCTAAGTGTTCTCTATCGCTTCTACAATGGGGAATGCTCTGACGAGTTATTCCAGCTTATTCCACCCTCACCTTTCCACTCCCGTACCACGCGTGCTGGACTACGGCGTCACCCACACACAATTCAACATTTGTTGGCCCGAACGGTTCAGTGACTCGTTTCTTTGTCGTACTATCCAGACGTGGAACGCTCTTCCAGCACATGTGTTTCCTTCCTCGTATAGTCCCGGGTTCTTCAAGCGGGGCGTGAAAAGGCATTTCTGCAGGCCTTCAAGGTGAAGATGGCCAGCCCAGTGATTCGTTGAATGACTGGGCTTTTCAACCTCATATCTGGACCTCACGACCGGCTTTCCCTCAGGTGGAGTGAGGTCATCTTGAAGGGCAATATGAACAAATAAATAAATCAGCTCCCCAATGAGCAGGAACCCAACTTGGATTTTATGTTAGGAATTTGCATTCCGACGGGCAGATCAATGCGGGCGAGGGAATCCGCTGTTGCCTCTCTTATAACCCTGCACAACGCTAAATGCCTCGCATGAATGCATAGACAAATCACCTATCACTGCTGGATTAGTTTCAAAATCGCACTCGCAATTGGATCGCATCGTACCGGTGTGCGCAATCCGAAATTCTATTTGCGGTACTCTGAATTGTTTTGCGGACCACTACCCTAATTATGTCTGTCATCTGAATCAACATTCCGCAAATCTCCGGGGACCCAGCATTAGTGAAATTGAACCGCATTTCGGGGTGAGCAAGGCATATTTTTTGGAGAATTACAGTTGTACCTACGTAACCATAAAGTGAAGAAGGGATGGCCGTATGAGTACCTAGATCAGTTTTTTGGATAGGAGATCATTTGATGGCAGTGAGGAACAGACATCAGCATGAAGAAAACACGTGCTTGCAGAACCAGTTACTTAGCATATTCGAGTAATAAATAACAGACAAAGCTCTGATTTATAACGGTTTCAGTACCTATAACTAACCTGACTATATGGAAGGCCAAATACATAGCGCAAATATAGCCCACACACGTTCCTGGGCGGAAACCACAAATAGATTCCAAGATCTCAGGCGTTAAATCAGAGGCTGGTGACCGCTGCAAAATCACACTAATCTCGGCTTCGTTAAATACTGAAATGCGCTAAATCTGAAATGGCTTTCAAAATATCAATTTATGATGTGTGATTAGTAATATCATGTTATGTTTTTTTTAATTTTACTAGCTTTAAGCCCGTGGCTTCGCCCGCGTGGACAAATTTTTCTCACACATTGGGTTACATACAAAGATTTCATACGGATCCCTAACGTTTTTGAAAAATGTATATGTTATATCAATCAAGGATAATTTCGGTTTTTTAACAGTGTAAGAAGTTTTGAAATCGACTTCTTAGTTTCGGAGATTCCCTACCTCAAACATACAAACTCACAGTGTGCCGAATTTATCATCATCTTCACTATGGTGGCTTAATTAAGGTATGTGACGGAGCCCGTTTATATGGCTGAAATATTTTTCATTTCATTTCCTTATGCTATCGACTGTTCGAGGAAGTAATTACTTAGCTCACCACCAGGATATCCGCTAGCTTGTTTGCCAACGATGTGAAATGAAAAATGCGACTGTACCGAGTCGTGCGAGTTGTGGACGGCATTCTAGTTCGTACGGTTTTTTATCTTTTTTAAAAAAGTCTTCCATTACTGACTGAAGAGACAACGCAACCTACCTAAAGAGCGTAGCAAGCTGAAAATGACATTCAGTTTTATGTAAAAGATTTTCAAAAAAAATCGCGGAGCGGGAAGATCGGGAATGAAGTCTCGGCCAGAAGGTAGTATTTAATATTATTCGTTCAATAAATCGTAATCAAAATACATATTACAGTATTTAATCTAATCCCAAATGTAAGCATTTCTTTTCGTGACTGTGTGTGTGTACTCAATTAGGACTAGTTTTTATCGCAACACACGTGAAAGGCAACAGCTGCGTAAATCATTAACACAGATACGATAGTAAAGATGGGCAATCTACAAAGATCTAGCAAACTTTAGATAACATCTGCACTCGATGCAACTCTGTATAGTTTGTGACAATATTGTTAAAATTTTCATTAACACGCAAATATTTTTAGAAACTAGTATTAATATTGCTGATCATAATGATGCAAATTTGTGTTGTTTTTTTTTTGTAAAACACCGGTGGCATGCGCTTTGTCGACCCTGTTAAGCCTAGGAAGATTTTCGTCTAGTCAGCAAGAAAAGAAGGATGAAGTAACAACAATACGTCTACCACGAGTTGCCACTTCAAATTTACGTTATCGTGCGCGTAAAAAACATAGGGATTGGACATTGTCATGTCTTATCATGTCAAATCCCAATACAACTTTTTATGCGAACGATAATGTAAATTTAAAATGGCAACTCGTGGTAGACGTACAGAACTCGCTAATTAGTTCCACGAAACTAGTTAGCTACCCTTAAATACATAATACGTCAAACACAAACCCGTATCCTTTAATTACGATACGGATTCATTCCTTTGAACAACTGCCTGTTCTCTAGATTATAAGCCATTCACTCTATGGCAGTTACTTTCAAAGGCAATTTCTACGTGAAAATGATCGCAGTTATAATACATATGAAGCACCTGAGAAACGTTTTCTATGATACGTGAAAATTGCAAGAGAAATATATTTGAATTGAGCTCTAGTTTTAAGTCCAGATAAGATAAGACATTCACCGTGTACTGTGGCAATTTGTTTTGTGCACCAAATAAATAAATATTTCTACCTTCCATCCTGAAGGATACATACTGGAACTTTGTTTGTTAGTGAAAAAGCACCCAGAATTCTTTATAAAATGTGACAAATTAAAATCTAACATTAGAAATTCTAGAAAACACAAATTAGTAGTACCAAATTGTAACTTAGTTTTATTTCAAAGGAATGCGTACTATATGGCTATCAAAATATTTAATAAGCTACCGTTAGAAATTACTGAAAAGCCAGTTGATAAAAATATATTTAAAAAGAGTATTACTCAATGGCTGCTACAACACAACTTCTACTCCATTAATGAGTTCATGGAGAGATAATGAATTTAAGGGGACATAGTAATTCAAACAATTCAATAATTTGTGATTATGTAAAAATAATTTAATATTTTGTAATCTATTAATATTGACATTGACATTTGAATTTATTTGTATCTTGTACATTCGAATGCTAAATGATTTAACAATTCTACTTCTATTTTAATTTCCGATTATTGTAGTGAAAATATTCTTAAATAACATTAGTTGGCATATGTCTTATATAACTAACATATAATTAACATTTGCATGCCTACATAACTAGGGTATAATGTTGTTGTTACTTTTTTATATCATTGTCACTCATCCCAATGTAATACACAATGTTAAGCAAATAAACGTTTGAGTTTGAGTTTGAGTTTGAAATGTTGTTTTCCGAGGTGTTGCATGTCATGGCATGCACTGATTTATACGACTCCATTTACATTGTTTATAATTATTTCACAGGGGACCGGTAAGAGTTCTTGGCTTATCCACAACTAGCAGTCCGTGAGCGGCTTCGCCTGCGTAGACTATTTTTCCGTTAAAATATAGTTTTAAAAAAATTGCCATTGTTACTGGCTGATAACGTTGCTTTATATTGGTGAAAGAATTTAAAAATTTAGTTTCGGAGCCTATTTAATGCGCAAACAATCGAAGCTTTCCTCTTAATAATATTATTATGGTGTAGATGGCTTAATTTAGTACTACCCACTATGGATTTGTTTCAAATATGTTTACATTAAAAAATACCTAATATTGCAAATTATTATATCTACTATTTACACCAAGATCACCTGACCCCAAACTTAACAGAGATTGTGTTGGTGTCAGAGACTGATAAACAAACTTGAATATTTCTAAATAAACACTTAAGTAGATAATCACACTCAGACACACAACAAACACAAATGATCGTGACATAAATATTTGTCATAGGTGGGGATCAAACCTCGACCTCCTGTGCTAAAGGTAGGCAGGATCGCTGCCATTGTACCAACAGGCCAGTTAAATTCGCAAAGTATAAAAATAAAGAGAGTATTCAACTAATTCCTCTGTTAACAGACGCTCTTAATCTCCAATTGTGGACAAAGCCTTGCGCCTTGGTTATAGCTCTTACTTATAACGTCTTTCATGAAACTTGTACTTAGTATTCATAGCATGAACCCATTTTATTGTTCTAAAGGAGTTCCTTACTCGGAATTCTAGTTCACGCTGCAATGTATTCGTGCCGTTGGATCCATTACCACTGCCATTACTCACTTAGCCAGAATCAACCTTTTTAGACATCGAATGATGTTTAATTGAAGATACTTTTAATAATATTTTTGAAAATAATTTGCTGATATTTGCGTTATGACACTCTTCCTTCGATTTATTTAATTTTAATTTAAAACGGCCCTGCAGACTAGCTACCGTCCCCTATCAGGCTAAATACCATACTTTATTGACTTAAAGAATACCAGCAGCTGGAAATAGAAAAAAAGCTTTGATCCTATTAGTATTCGTTTAGAAAGCCTTTGAAAACTTAGCAGCGTTTAATGGTACAAGGAGATCCAGTTAAAACATCGTATCGTAGCTTTGATTGTGGACAGAGCCTGTGGTGCTGCTAACGGGGAAGTTTCATTAGGGAAAGTGAAGCTTCTTTAATTTATTGACCTCAAACCCTAATGTCTTAAAAAATATCTAACGTCCAATCTATGGAACTTTTTAGTAATTTAAGTTATATTTCAAAAACCCAAATCTTTTAAATTAGTCTGTCACTCGTGGCCATACTTTTGTAAAACTTACCGTTTTCAAGATAAATCCGAAAAAACCGAAAAATGTTGACCTTTGACTTATAATATCTTTTTTTTAGCATACATAGAATCTATGGGGACTTTGTGTACTTTATTTTTACTGGTGTACCTTGGGCCTGTATTAAAATGTTGCACTGTTGGAGTTTTTTTTATATATTTGGGCACTATACTATCTGATCTTGTGCAAGCTGTTCGTGGTATATATCAGTCTATTCAGAGACTAGGGAATATTTTTTTAGAAAAATAGCCAATAGCAAATGCGAAACAGTATCAATATCTCCAACATGTTCACTTTCAAGGCTTTAAAAAGTTAATCTGATGTTGTTGTTAAGGAATTCTTTGACAATCTCAGCGTTTATTGGGTAAGGCAATCCAATTGAAACACGTCTCAACAGGCGCTCGTAATCTCGGATTGTGGACAAAGCCCGTTAGTGCTCTCGTAACGTCCTTATTAAACTTCCGGGTTAGTAATGGTGGTATGATGCTATTGTTTTATTTGTATTTTGAACTTTTTGCAAAATTTTGCCTTAAGTGCGTGATTTCACTTCTCAGTAATCGAGAATGGTGTTTAAGCCATCCTTTAGCGATGACTTCATTCTGTAGGCCTTTGCTCGTTGTAAAATTGAAATAGAGCTATTAACATTTCTATACCTCGCTTTGTAAGCAACTGGAAGTTCAACAAAAGAACATAAGTAGGTATTATAATAAAAAAAATCAAAGTAAAATGAGTATCTACACAAATATATTTTTTTTCATTGCCAAAGTAACTGAGGGGCTAGCACGAACGAACCATTTGACAACTACGTATACGTGTCGTATGGTTTACAAAAAAACGGATAAATTATGTTGACTTTTCGAATACATTACGATGAGTATTTAGTATAACGTAAATTAGACTAGCTAATCCGGCGAGTACTTCATCTGAACATAATAAGCAGGCTTCATAATTAAATTTTCAGTCTTCTAGCTCAACAAATTTTTGCATCCATGTTATGTAGCAATTAAATGAACCTAAAAGACTTTATAGGCAACTACTTAACTACCACTGGTCACTTAGATTGCATGAAACCTTAATAAGCAACGCTATTATCGAAGTCCTTATTAAAAGCAAGTCGGATCCCGACCTAATTGGATCCTTTCTTTCTCTAATCGTTTTTCCGTGAAAGAAGTGAGTGGAATTCTCAAGCTGAAAAAAGCTGATTAAGCCAATTTGAGCTAAATCAATTAACCAGTAGGTAGTTTACGAGGGATCTTTGTAATTTCCTAAGGCACTGCCAAAATCCGGGATACTCGACCGACATTGTCTTCGTTACAAGCAAAATACTCGTAATTACCTACTTTTGTCACTGTTTTATGATTGGACCAACTGCTATTCAGCAGTTCTCCTAACCTGGGGTACGTTTTTAAACCGTTTTAAAGATAACTAGTTAATGCTCCTTTTCTGCAATCTTTTTCCATCGTGGCTTCTGTTTAGTTTGGGTTCACTACATCCACCAAGAGTTAAAACGTCACGTAAACTATGATACTCGTAATTACCTATTACAGCGATTTGTGTGTCATTTTAAAAAGTGCCATTTTTATTCACATGCATTGGTATGAAAGACTATTTAAATGCTTCGGTACTTATGGTAGGGGTAGAATGGCCTTGGGGTCGTGAAACGCACGTGGGGAAGCCTGTGTGTGTTTCGGTTTGCGATCCCGAGGAAGGCGGAAACGCGTGTCTTGGGACACAGTGGTCTGTGTTATCGAACACTGGAGTCGAGCTTGCGCCTCCCGAGCCGAAGGGTCCTGCGAGGAGTCTCTCCCTTGTTGGGGATCCCGGGTCTCTTTCATTCTGCTCCGAAGATGACCACCGTCAGGTTTCAGTGGGTAGGGGTCTCTTATTTCCCAGGAGTTCCGAGTCCCACATATCCCAGATGTCCCGAACATTGGGCCTTGGGAATGCCTTATTGCATTTTCTGACACTGAAGGGGTAAAATATGGAATTGGTGTAAGGTGTCCCAGAAAGTCCAAATTATTGTGCCGACATAGCTGAAAGAAGTGTTTAATGGGTTTCCTAAAACTAGACCAAATCCTTCAGTTACTTCTTTATTTCAAAATGAGATACGAGTAACACTGCTTCGGCGATATTCTGTTCCCGCTGGTGAGTAAGGCTGCCAGAGCACATCGAGGAGCTGATGTTTGTCAGCTGGTGGAACTTAATCTTGCTGACTATAACTAAATAAATAAATATGCGCCAGACAACACACCTCTTGTTATGGTCTCGAAGTAGGGATTAATATCCCTGTGTTACAAGGTACCACACAAGGAAATCAGCCAGGGGCGTCTCCCAGCACACCCAGACCCGAGTCAATTAAGAAAAGACCGTTTCCTGAATTGACCCGACCGGGAATCGAACCCGGGACACTAAGGTAATCGAGGCGAGAAACCGTGCTACAGCGCACTACGCCAATCGTGTCGTCAAACTATAGTGAATCAGTAACTAATTAACTATAAAAAAACGTAGCGCCAAACGGCACACCTCTTGTCTCGAAGTGGGATAAATATCCCTGTGTTACGAGGTATCAGACAAGGAATTTAGCCAGGGGCGTTTCCCAGCACACCTAGATCCGGACCAATTCAGAAACGATAGTATCCTGAATTAGCTTTACCGGAAATCAAACCCGGGACACCACGCAAGTGAAGGTGAGAATCCGAGGTACAGCGCCAGCGTCGTCTTCAAATATGAATTAATGTAAGACAGGGTCGACAACGCATGAATACAGCTCGCACGCTTGTTTGCCACTGCGCTGGAAAAAATAGAGAGAGATCACAGATTCACATCAGCTAAATAGCTTTGCTAGCTGGCTCTCTCTATCTATTTATTGTGAAGCACTTCGTGGTCTAGATAAAGCTTTTAAAAGGATTAAAGCCTGTAACGTTCAGGTTTGAACCAGTGAAATTTTAGCGGAATTATTTTAGATCCTCCATTTGCGAAGAAATGGGGGATTAAAATTTCAGTCAAACTAAATACTACTGCAGGGGCCAGGGGGTAACGAGAAATTGCTCGCTACGCGCAGTTTGAGGAAGGAACTTGAAAAGTTATAAGGGATTGTTATAAGACCCTAGCATTTTTTTTCCAAAGCAAGTAATTATTCTGCAACAATATAGGTACCACTGTGAAACCATGATTCACTTCGGCCCAAATTAAATTTAAAGTACCAACACCAGTTAAAACTGGAGTACTTTTGTATGGTATAAGTAAAATAAACGAACTAAGTATGAATCACAATTAGACATTTAATTGTTTTTAATTTACATAGGTACTATTACAATAAACTAACTTTATTTTATTCTATTCTAGGGTGAATAGCAAGTCGATTAGAGAAGAAGCTTATTTTTTCATATTAGCGACTTCTGCAGTTTTTACAATAGTAAATTCCCTTTGTGTTTTCCACATTGAAAAAAGTTATCTATTTGGAATTCACAATGCTCCCTCATCATGCAAACATCATTCGCAAACAATATAAAACCTAAAACATCGATCCTGTCTGTTCAGTGCTTTCCCTGAAGATTTCCTTATCTGCAGCAGGTTTTGCTTATTCCTAATTGTCACTTGTTTTTATTCTGGAATAGCTGTCCGTTAGCGGCTTCGCCCGCGTAGTCTGTTTCTTCCGCCAAAATAAGCCTAAATAAAAAAATAGCCTATGTCACTCGCTGATAATATATTATTATTATGGTGAAATAATTCTTAAAATTGGTCATTCGTTTCGGAGCCTTCATCATTACAAACAAACAAATAAGCAATCAAATCTTTACTCTTGATAATATTAGATATGTTAGTAAAAATAAAAATATAAAAAACCGCCTTTGTCGCAAGCTTGAGCCTAAACTAAGGGTTGAAGAGTAAACAATGAATGGTTTGTACAATAGAGCTTTGTATTATAAGTTTGGACAACCTTTTTGTCTGAGTTGTGAGCCCCATCGATTAGATAAAGACAGCATCCAAACTTTTGAAAGATAAGCGGATACTTCCTTGGGAGTTTTGAAAGCAATCTTCTATTATACTTTCAAGTAAAATATCAACTGTATTTTTCGAAGGGGAAGGGTTAAACATTTGATATCCATCTTAGCACGTAAAGATCATCGATTTGGAATTTTCGACGGATGTCAGATAATAGAAAAACCTCAGCCTCACTAGAGAGCTTTACTTTTATCTCCATTTTTTGATGAATTAGTCTTTGAAAAAGATGTTTAATGCCGATTAGCAATAAACTACGTTTTCTGTACATAACAATTATGTGCCATGTTTATTTGATTTGAATTAATCAGGTAATTATTGCAGCGTATTTAAACCTTATATACATGCATACATACCATCACGCCTTTTTCGAAACGTGGTAGGTAGAGACCACATCTTTCCACTAGCTACGGTCCTGACACACGTCTTGCGCTTCTTCCACTCTCATTAATCCTTTCATACATGCTCGTCGATTATGGGTTCTCCTGACCTGACCTTTTCGTCAGACCTGACGTGTTGGACTTGTCCTAAGTACGTCCGTCTAGGCCTTCCCTCTTCAACAGCTCCATTCACCCTCGCCTTGTAAATTTTGCCTTTCATCCATCCTTTCCATAAGCCCACCTTAGCATTCCCATCTCAATTTTTGTGACAACATCCTCTTTCACACCATAACACTCACTAATTATCTATTCCTCACTTTATCACTCAATGTCACTCCTGCCAAACTTCGCAATGCTCTCGAATAAAACTTTTAAGGTACCTATCTAAATATTCAATTTGTCTACAAAATTCACATGTTTCTATGACCGACAGTGCAAAATGCAGTAAATACTGAATTGTTAGTAAAAATGCTTCAGGAGTTCCATTCATATTTCTGATATTGCGGGATAGTAAATAAAACGATGCAATCTCAGATGCCTCTGTGGGAGTATTATATAACCTAGATTCTCTCGAAATGCCTTTTTCTTGGGGATAGTTTCATGTGTGAGTAGGTGCTAAAGCCCTCGTTGAAAAGATACTTGAAGTGAATTTGAAGTTTCGTGAAATAAATGAGAGTTATTTTTATCAATGTATCCAGTAGCCGTTATGTGCCGTCATTCTTAAATCTAAGCCGTTAATAAAATCACCTGATTCTGAACATTGTTTGATTGCTTTTTAGAAATAAACTCAAACTCAAATAACTTTATTCAAATAGACTGTATCAGTACTTTCAAATCGTCAAATTTACAGCAAAATATACTGAATAATAGACATAAATACCATAATAATATGAATATGTAAATAAACAGTATACAGACATAATGCGACTTTACCACCGCGTCGGAGTTGTTTCTTGCTGAGAAGACCCGGCGAGAAACTCAGCAGTTACTCTTTTAAACTTGTTTTGGGTTTACAACAGGCGTTAGTAAAGTACAAGCAGTGTGTCATTTTGATACAAATAAACCTAAAAGAATATAAAACAAAGAGAAAAAACCAACCATAAAAGAATATAATAACAAGAATTCATTTAAACAATTCAAAAACAAAAATTGTTAGTCAGTACATACAAACTAGGTACCTATTAACTCTTACAATAAAACATCTGTTACAATAGAGCTATTTAATCCCGCATCGAGCAGAGCGCTTATACCCAGGCATTTTTATCTATAAGGTAGTCTTTTGTAGTATAATAGCCCTTTTTTAATAAAGCTGTTTTGATGTGATTTTTGAATCTATGTAAAGGTAACTCACAAATGGTTTTTGGAATTTTGTTGTAATAATGTATACCTTGCCCCATATAGGATCCTAAAACTTTTTGTAACCTAAAAAATGGATGTGCAATTTTATCCTTATTCCTAGTATTTCTGCAATGTATGTCACAGTGTTTAGCATAGAGACCAATATTTTTTCTGACCAAAACAATGCAATTGT
This sequence comes from Udea olivalis, assembly GCA_947369235.1. Lineage (NCBI taxonomy): Eukaryota > Metazoa > Arthropoda > Insecta > Lepidoptera > Crambidae > Udea > Udea olivalis. The sequence continues at coordinate 3,803,724 of OX376349.1, read as the reverse complement.
AAATGTATTGTGACGCTACAGTGAGTATACCAATTTCCTTAAAAATCTCCCTAAGTGAAGCCCGTGCACGAAGCTTATAGATGGATCTGATAGCTCGCTTCTGGAGGATAAAGATGGTTTCTATATCCGCCGCTTGACCCCAAAGTACAATGCCGTAAGACATTACACTATGGAAATAACTAAAATAAACTGAACGAGCAGTATCAACATCTGTTAATAACCTAATTTTTCTCACTGTAAATGCAGCCGAACTAAGTCTGCCTGAGAGAGCTGTTATATGAGGGTTCCATTGCAGTTTTGAATCTAGTGTTATTCCAAGAAAAACTGTTGTATCTACAAGCTTCATAGTATTACCATCAATTTTTAGACTAATGGGGTTATCTTTAACATTAGGCAACTTAAAATTAATACATTTAGTCTTTTTTGCATTAAGCTGTAGATTATTTACTGTGAACCATTGTAAAACCTTTGAAAGTGCGTCATTAACATCATCAAAAAGGTTTTTATTTCTGTCAGTTTTAAAAACTAAAGATGTATCGTCTGCAAACAATACAACATCACAAATATCTTTTAAGTAAAAAGGTAAATCATTTATATATATCAGAAATAGTAATGGACCTAAAATGGATCCTTGAGGGACCCCCATTTTAACTTGTGATCCTGTAGACAGTACACTGTTAACATCAACTTTTTAAGTTATTAAACTAAGGTACGAAATTACCAAATCTAAAGCATTATCCCTAAGCCCGTAAAAATCAAGCTTGCGTATAAGTGTATCGTGATCAACGCAATCAAAGGCCTTGGACAAGTCACAGAAGACGCCAAGAGCGTTCTGTGAATTCTCCCAAGCCCTTAAGATGTGTTTTAGAAGTGCAATGCCAGCATCAGTAGTAGAACGGCCTCTCGTGAATCCATATTGTTCACTGTGTAAGAGATTGTTCTCATAAAAATGGCTTAATAGTTGTTCTTGAATGATTTTTTCAAAGATCTTACTTAGAGCTGGTAGGATTGAAACAGGCCTAAAGTTACCTGGGTCTTGTTTGTTGCCTGATTTAAAAAGTGGTACAACCCTACTGTGTTTCATTAAGTTTGGAAAAACATAAGACCGCCTAAATTGTTTTATCTTAATCTTAATGTTTTTCTTGACGTGTTTTAAAAGAAAATGTATCTTAATTTATTGTTTTTGGTATCGTGTGCTTATTTTTGGTTCATGAAAATGCGCGAATTTTTTTGACATACAAAAAAATGGGTAGGTACTATCGTAGAGAGAATAATTTGAGTGCGTCAAAGTTCATCTAAGTTTTCAACTCCGATAATTGGAACTCCGAAAATGTTCTTCCTTACATTTATAACAATCACAATTCCTAACCACTCTGTTTCTAAGGCTGCAAAGCCGTGGCGACTGCGCAAAGCATTTCCATCATCCATATAGTACTATATGTATAGTATAGTAGTACTACAAATTGAATGAATGAAAACTATAAGTAGAAAAATTTTAGAAAGAGTAGTCATTCCGATTGCAATTCGGTAGGACCAACAATTTCGTGTAAAGAACTTTAGGTGAGCCAATATGGACCCGAATAATTTATACTTAAAATTCAAAAATAAATTCTGGTGGATATTCTGATGCAATGGATAGACGTAAATGGATGTTGGTAACCGAGCTAGTTAAAGTCCCAGCAGTGAATAGCATTTGTTTTGAGTTTTGGTTTTGTTCGAAAAAGACGATTTATAATTAGGTTTATTCGTATTATGGCACCGAAGCATTCAATTAGAACAAAATAAAAAGAGCGCTAAAATATACAGATTATGTGTGTTAGCTACAAGAAGTTAGCTTTAGATAAGCTCATATTATTACCAATAATATAATAGGTGCCCGTGGCTAAGTGACGGCAGCTGATCGGCAACGATCCGATGTTAAGCAACGCCAGTCAGGTCGGGTTATGGATGGGTGACCATCCCGACCGAAATTAAGTGATGTGTTTTTCGGGCATTTCCGTGCTTCGGAAGGCACGTTAAACAGTTGGTCCCGGCGCAAGATATCAGTCGTGAAGCCTAGTCAGAGGCCTAAAAAGGCGGCTTGATAACATCTGACGGTAAGGTTTATCACTGGCCTTACATTCACCTCTCCAACAATCCGCACTGAGCCTGCGTGTTGGAGTATGGCTCGTACCACCTTATAGTTGAGGTGAGGCCTGTGCCCAGCAGTGGGACGTATAAGGCTGTATTTGTTTGTTTGTTGTTTGTATTACCAATAATAAATTGGCTTTAACTGACATTACAATAATACCAAATATTAAGGTTTCCGCATTTTTACGTGCAAAAGAAATATAACAAAACATTTATCAAAAGTTCGACAATGAATGAGTTTTTATTTTGAAAGTATAAAAGTTCTAGCTCAGTATTAATGTGTCTTTTTGTTATGAACATAAAACAAATCAAAAGGGCAATTAGTATCGTGTCCAAAGAACGCTGAAGGCCAGTTCAAAAAATGGAGCATGGGAAATAAATATCCTTAACCCTCGCAACGTAAACTTTAGTGTTATATTAGCTGAATATATTGTGCATGAAGTACTTGGTTCTTGTAGATTTTCTAAAGGTATGAATTACTAAATAACATGTTATAAAACTATGTTGGTAACATGTCTTTTTGTTCAGTCTGGACGCACCATAAGCGGTGCATTCAATTGAAATGATCACAGGAAATGTGCGAGTTACATCCTCACCAAACTGTGAAGTTGCGAATACCTGGGACAATTTACACCCAGATCATCTGACACCAAACTGAGCTGAACTTGTACTATGGGAGCCAGAGACTAATAAACATACTTAAATATTTCTAAATACATACTTAAATATATAATAACACCAAGACACACAACAAACATAAATGTTTGTCATGGGTGGGGACTGACCCACGACCTCTGGTGCTAAGGGAAGGATCGCTGCCAATGTACCAACGGGCCAATCAAAAAAAATTGTAGATAAAATCACTTTTTAAATGTAGGTAAACACTGTAATTACAAACCAGGTGCACGAAGGCCCACATTGTATTTAATCACTTTAAAATTATATGAACTCAAACACAAACTTAAAATTCGTTTCAAGTAAAAGCTTCAACCTCTCCAATACATGTGATCGCCTTAAACAACCAACACGTTCCTTAAAGAACCCAATTTACAAATAGATTTATTTTCTTTTGAGAACAGATATCTTAACAAGTTCTCCGTTGGTAAAGATAAATCTCTCAATGCTGAGACGGATGCCGCTGGATACCGGAACATCTCAAATTGATTAGATGTAGGGTTGGCCAGGTTAAAAAATATAAATAAAGGGTACAGTCGACAGCGACAGAGTTCTCGCTGCTAGGATCTTGCATACACGTGCGGGCAGTACGGAATAACATGGTGTTCCGTGTAAGCTGTGACCGTACCGTTGACCGGACGAAACCGAAGCTTTCGTAAGATTCAATACATTTTTGAAAGGTATTTTTTAATATTATCATCAAAAGCAGCCACAAAACGCCAGACTAAGCGTTTCAATGCGTTTTGAATCTATCGAAATTCCGAGGACTGGTCAACGTGTTGGACGTTCAACCCAGTTACAATTATTACCAAATACTTCACTGAGAATATTATGTTGTTAGAGCTTCTGCCCGCGATTTCGTCCGCGTGGAATTATGATATATAGCCTTTAGCCTTCCTCGATAAATGGGCTATCTAACACTGAAATATTTTTTTAAATCGGACCAGTAGTTCCTGAGATTAGCGCGTTCAAGCAAGCAAAGAAACAAACAAACTCTTCAGCTTTATAATATTAGTATAGATGTATGCTGTGTGCGTGAAGTCATATTTATTATTTCCTAATATCCTTGAAATGTGTTAGCACAAAGAAGGAACCTTCATATAGGTAACTCAACAATAACTATAATTAAATAAAGAATCAAAATACAATGTTTAGTTATGAAAAACTGAACTTTCTCGCTGGGTCTTCTCAGCAAGAAACAAGTTCGACGCGGTGGTAGAGTCGCATTATGTCTGTATACTGTGTATTTATATATCTATATAAAGTATTTATGTCTATTATTTAGTATATCCTGCTTTAAATTTGACGATTTAAAAGTACTTACTGTGAAAGTCTATTTGAATAAAGTTATTTGAGTTTGAGTTTGAGTTTGAACGCGAAAAAGTAATATTTAGAATATTTAGATATAAATTGTCAACCCTAACTTCAAAGCTAGCCTAGAATTTCTTGTTAAGGCCTTGACTGGAACGTTAAATCGGTTTAGTTACTTATCCAATTTAGGGGCCAATTTATGAGTCGTTCTTGTATAGAAATTGCAAAAGTGTATTACTTGCTGATATTCTGTTGGCAATTTGATAGTAAATTCAGCGTTTCGCTGCTTTGTAGCAGCTGCTTTGTTGCTGATAGTATCTGTTGTCAGTGTTCTTGCCTAAGCTGCTCTTAGGTTCAATTACTTACTTAGGTACTATTTCGACTTTGGCTATTGCTCACCAAGAAATTAAAAAATCAAGTTATTAACATATAAGATTCTGAGATCTGTCCCACTACTGGGAAAATGCCTCCATCATTGAAATCAAGTCGTAACTACAATTGATGGGTATTGCTTGCCAAATACGGGTTGGTGATCGATCATAAGCGCTGGCTATATGTTCGGAAAAATCTGAAAACGCACTTTGCCCGACCTGGGAATTGAACCCACAACCGCCGCTTTTTTATATTGCCCTTCAAGATGAACTCACTCAACCTGATGGGAAGCGGTTTTTCGTTCTGAGCTCTGTTACCACTCGGCCACGGAGGTGAACACAGAAATAAGAGATTTATTTTCTGTTTCACATCTATAAATAGTTAGTAACCCGTGGTAAAATCCTGACCTTCGTATTTTAAGAAAAAACATTTACAAACAGTTTGAACATTAAAAATTGAGAGCAATGAACAATAAATCCACCTGTCACTTCGTACACGGCGTACTTAAATAGTAAAAATAAAGCTAAATCAGTAATTTCTTTATTTTTATTTTCCGTTTTTAAGCACATACCCATCAAAGAAAATTATTGTCAACGAAATTCAACATGCAATGTTACGGGCATGTTTAATTCATGTAGGCAAATCACATGTAAGGATGGACCACCCTGTGCCATGTGGGGTTTATAGTAATTGTTTGTTCACATGGTTTGAGTAGGGTATTAAGTTTGTAAATTTGAATATTTTGCATTAAACTTGCTATATTTTTACCTGAGAAAAATATAGTCTCCACCAGTACGTCTAGCACGAGTTGCCATTCAAATTTACGTCATCGTTCACGTAAAAAATCGCATTAAATTTGAAGAGGCAACTCGTGGTAGACGTATTGCTCCTTTTTTCTACTTCGCACACAATGTTATTTAAAAAATACCTACATACATACCACGACTTTAAGGGATGCGGGGCAGTCAGTGCCTTCACCTATCAGCCCACTTTCACCATTGGTACTAGCTAACCCAACGTGGTAGGTACTGAGCCTTCGGCTTTTTATCTATATATCGAGTACTTATTTGGTTTTTTATCGATGTTTTCCATCACCGGAAAGTTAGTCGGTTTAACAATGAACACAATTAAGGTCCTGGCCAGATTTGTACTAGGGACCACACGATCCACGATCCGAGTTGCGGTGCCAAACCTCCAGGCCACGACGCTGGGTATTTAAAATATTTCGGGATGATAAAAAAAGCCACTACTTCTTGTTTATAAGAGGTGGCTAAATAAAAATATAGTTTTATCAGTAAAGCTATTTAACTTGAAAATTGGGAGTCCAGTTAATCGAATTTTAACAAGCCGTTAGATAGAATCAAACTCCTAAGCAAAGCAACTGTACTTAAACAGTTAAAATATCAATCGCAAGAAAGTCTGTTAGTATAGTATTACTGCAAAATGCTTGAGACAATTAAATAATAACAACAGCATGTTACCGCTGACCAAGATATCTTAACGGAGTAACTTAATTGGACAACAGACAATTCGATTAGTCCCGTACATCCCGCGACGAAGCTCTGTACGATACAAAATGTAATACAGAGTAATTGGAGTAAGTTTTTCTGTTAAAATATCTTCTAAGGAATTAAAGTTTATTTGTGATGAATAATACTTTTTACATTAAAGACACAGCAAAGTGCAAGTTCGTTGCCGACTTCACGCAACCGCAGCAGACGATGAGTCCTCGCGATACTACTGGTTTCTCATCATCATCCTTGCGGTCTATCCCGGTTGTGAACTCACACTGGTGTGTGGGGTCCCAGGGGCCGCCTAACGTTTCGCCTACGGTTTCTACATATTGCTATGAAACAAAGAGTATATAAACACCACGTTTCTATGAAATACCATCCGTAGTTAGCGACACGAAGCTAGCTGTGGACAAAACGCGGCGACACGACGTCTACTGCTGCGGTGAGTCGCCTACGCAATCATACCTTAAGGCCACTAATCTACCCACACTAGCGTCCTTTGAGCGTCAGCGTCGTGCCGACGACCCCCCTACACTAGTGTTTTTTGGCACCGGGAACACGCAGCGCAAAACACGCTAGGGTGGAGGGGTCCCCGGCATGACGCTGACGCTCAAAGAACGCTATGTGGGGTCTCTTTAACCAATGGCACACCAATGACAGCCGCTAGCCTCCACGTTGACCATGTTGAAGTTTTTGTATGGGATACAGCACCCATAATAATTAGGAATGGAACCAGAAATGGCATGTACATTTCAGGAGTCAAGTATCGTAGTATCCGTGACAGAAAGTCATGGTAGACTTACAGGTCCTTAATTACAAAAACTCAACCAGTCTCATACCACAATGGTTTCCCGATTGTTTTTTTTTCCTCTGGCTCTTTTGTGTGTTTTCCTTTCACACAAATTCTGCCAATGTCAAGTAAGTATGAAAGAAGCCTTAAAGAGGATTGATCGGTGGATCTAATTTTAGGCTTATATTTCTTCCGCCCAGAACATGATCAAAGAGACACGACTGATAGTGGTCGGTGTAACAGGAACTGAGAAACTAAATTCACCACATTGAGCTCTTTCAGGACGGCACCACCTAAAACAAGGACAGCACTGGAGACAATCACAAACAAAAAAGTTACATAAAAGGGTAATACACTGATTGTAAGGATTTATGCTAATTTCCCGATTGTTTTTGTCTGAATCCATTCTCATCACTGTCAGAATCTGCGAGTAGGTGACAGAACAGTACATTAGCTAAAATAATGTTAGTAAACCTTATTTTTTTGTGTAGATGAAAAGGTTTCATCATCTTCGATCGTTAAGATTGTGGTAAATGCCACGTATTCAAAAAGGAATTGACTGTGTGGGCAAAAACAATTATTTTGTTCTGTATTTCTCAGACTTAAGAGCAATAATTTTGAGCGCTTCAAGTTTAACTTTAAAATTTGAAACCCTTGTTTTGCATAAATTTGAATTTCAAGACTATTTTCCAAAGCCTAATCTGACGAAGTGACGAGTGAAACGTGACTGCTATTTAAACGGGGTAAGTACCTTCGCTTTATCAAAAAAAAAAGATTTAATGAACCCTTCCCAAACAATTTTTAGCAAAGTTTCATTTCCCAAATTATAACATAGCAAAAAAGCTCTTCACAAATAATTGTATCACAAACCTTATGTTTAGTAAGTGAACGTTTCAACAATAACTCTTTTACCAAATAGTACTTTTACTAATTATTTTCTTTAGGTCAAATATTTCAGTTGGTAAACCATATGCTTTACGCAAAATATAAAAACACAAATATTTAGTATTATGTTTTTAATTTACCATTTCTATTCAGTCAATTGCTAAGTCAAAACAAGTGATTTCTCTCTTTAGGTCAGTTGCAATACCTAAATAATACTTTTTTATCTATACGCTTGTAGTTGCAGTTTCTGGTTTCACATTCAAAACTATGCTGGCAAAATAGTAGCATCCCTATTTAAACAGTGTAAGTTTGTTTAGCCCACCACACACGTACGTATTTAAACGTCGTGTACCCATTCGGTACCGCCGTGTACCTTGCATTATGCTTAAATTGTTTACTGTGTCCTAGAATAGCCCACCACACACTTACGTATTTAACCGCCTCGTACTGTCAGATCATTCCCGTACCGTGCCACTAGTACAACCAGTTTTTGCATAGCGCGCCATACGTTTTCGCGGAACACCCGTATGTTTGACTAACACTCAACGGGTAAATCGTTTCGCCAGATACTCACATTTCTTCCTGGCAGGCAAATCTGTACGGGTGTGTCACAATGACTAGTATGATCTGACGAGTACACGTGAGGGTTAAATACGTACGTGTGTGGTGGGTTATTCTTACAAACCAAAGATTACAAACGTCATAATACAAGTTATAAAACTTGCATAATGCTATAATGCTTAGGTTAAAAAAAATTGTAACTGCAAAAATGGCAGACTTTAACTTACAATAGGTATCCATAAAATAATTTTGGGAAGATCTTAACTAAGAAGAACATATTCTTTTTGTGATTAATTAAAACTAAGCCAAATTTCACTTATTTTTATTTTTCTTTAGTGCTATTTTTCTTTTATACCTTGTTTTCGTGTACTAATATAGTTTTCTAAGAAATTCTACTAATACAACTATGGATTCAGTTATCCGAAATACAAAGTTTTTATTTCTATTTTTTATTTATTTATTTAATTTAATTATTGTTTATTTACTTCAAATCAACTTTACACTCATGATTAGTGGTAAATGGTTTATATTTTTTAATAGGACGAGGTTTTGTTGAACTTGCAGTTTAGATTTAGTAAATACCAGTTGGAAACTTAATTAAACGATTTAAAACACGAGGTATTTTTGGCAAAATTCAAAACAATAATATTCCAAGTCATTATTTATTTAATTGCGCCGTTTCAGCGCTTCTGACTTTAATAAAACAGAAACAAGCTGTTGTTTTTAGACACTTTATTCATTATTGGACTGTTAGAGAAGACTAAAATTGAATTATAACTGACTTATTGGCGCAAGAGGCAGTAATGCTTGCTTCGTTGTGTGTCTGAATGTTTCACTGCTTTAATTTTACCAAATCTCTTATCTATGTATTCCTTGAAGAATAATAGAGTTTAGAAAATTCTATCCGGCTGCGATTTCTTTGTTTCATCTAGCGACATTTTATTACAAAAGTTTGGTTCTATTTAAATAAAATGTAGATAAATTTAAATCTGAATTACTTATTATTATTTTTTCCTTTTTTATCAAAAAACTTTATGACCCTCCCCATCCTGATATAGAATTACAATCGTTCTGAATCTATACAGATGGTAAGGTTTACAAAGTGTTTACTAAGTGAACTATGTTCCCCGACGTCATGTTATCTAAATTAGACACCCTGTCAATATTTACAGTGCCATCTTAAACCACTTGAGTCTGGAATTCGGGGCCCAAACTAGTTGAACCAGTGAACTAGCGGAACTTTGTCCGAGTTGTGCCGGTATCACACTAGTTTAGAGACACTTCACCAGTTTAGCTAAATTAATAGACTAATTTGCTACCGTCGAACTTGATCGGTTTATGACTTCAATGTATACCTAAAGCTTAAAAAAAACATATAGAAATCCATAGCTCAGAATATCACAAATTAAATTCATAAATTACAACGTTAACACTATGACATGTGATTATCTTACAAGCGTATTAAAAATAATCTTGACGGTGGATTTAGGCAACATAATTAGCATTTTAGACTGGAACTATCCTTATAGGTGCTACAAGTATTATTCCAGGACCTAAAACCTTGTTAAAAAAAATTTTTTCCTATTCATTTAAATTCATAAGATTAATTAACGCCTCCGTGGCCGATAGTTACAGAGCTGGGCTCGTACATAACCCGGGTTTGTAATCACCAACCCACAGTAACCAAGCGTAGTAATTTAGCCAATACCCATCAACTATACCAAGAACTTTATCTCAATTATGGAAGCTTTTACCCAGCGTTGGGACAGTTTAAAGGCTACTACTACTATTTATTTAAATAGTGTTCAAATCAGAAAATAAATTCACTTATCTGCATAAAACCGAACTCATTAAAGTCCGAATGACTGCAGAGGGTCCTGCGCTGAAATATTCGAAACCCAACGGATTTTATCGTAACAGCCAGTCATCCCGACCTTTCCTTGTTTCGTGTTTGCATAATTAATTCAAGCCGGCTCTGAGGACTGACGTTTACTTTGATGAGGTTTGAAAGTTGGTAAATGAGAAGCACTTTTGATAAAACTCCTTTGGCGGAATGTAGCGGTTGAAAGTGGTCAATTGTACAAAACCATTGAAAAATGGGTCTTATGTTCGCAGCATAAATAAATAAATATCCCTGGACATTATTCCACACAGCGCCATCTAGCCCCAAAGTAAGCTAATTAAAGCTTGTGTTATGGGATACTAGACAACGGATAAACATACTTAAATACATTTTCTTTTGTAAATACATACTTATTATACATAGGAGACACCCAGGCCAGTACAAACAGACATGTTCATGCACACAAATGTTTGTACTGTGCGGGGATCGAACCAGCGACCTCTGGTGTAGTAGCCAACTTCTTAACCATTACACCAAGTCGGTCGGTCAAAGCATAAGGTGTCCACATGCGAAGTACCCTCATCGCGTATCATTCATTTTTATGCCAGTGAGGGTTTCAGGCTCCTTTTCCACCAGAGATGTGCTATTCTACGTTGCTGTGGTTGCATTTAATATCGACCAATCACATTCGTTGGTCTACATATCACTGGGCAAAACGGGGTCTAATATAATACGCTGCGGATGCGTGTTATGGATGCGTGCTGGGTGTGCCTTTTTTACTATCAATACATAGCATAGCTCGAGCTGCGCATCTTCGTAGCACATCTTACTCGCTCCGTTGCTTGCTTATCATAGCATCAGTGGAAACGGTCTAAAAGTTTCCTAGCTCAGCTTGCACAGAAGTAGAAACGCAATTTCTGGTAGAAACGCAGTGGTTGAGTGTATGGGTCCGAAAAAGATTGGGGATAGAAACAGAAATACCAGAAAGATAAACGCTTGACCAGAGCCTTCAGTTCAGGGTATGGTGGTTTGTGGGTCTTAGGACTCCTGAGTAACAGTGACACCTACTTAAAGTATACCATAATATTTTGGGTAGAGTCACTTCCAGTTACAAACATATTGCGGGAGCAGAAAATCAGCATCATCATTCAATGTGTAATATTGAAAGTGTGGTTTGAAACTGGAAACTGAGATCATGCGAGCTATAAATCAACTAATAACAGCATACCGCATGACAAAATGTATATCTATTTGTCTATTTAAATTGGAATGGTTTTCAACGCACATTTTAAGGCTTTTGTTCTCAGTTTATTTAAATTATCGACAAATAGTTAATTGTTCAAAACTGAATAAATTCAGTTCGTAGCGTGCAGCGTCCGCTTGCCCGGTACAGTCGCGTCGTTAAATGATATTCACTTTGATACACTATAAACGTAAATGTTGTTTATCGGACGTATAGCATTTTCAAAATAGGTACACTGTTCCCCAGACTGTTTAAAGATAAATAAATCTTGATTGCACGCGAAAAACAATCGACTTGACTACTGCAGCCAATAACGCTTCAACTGTTTTTTGTAAAATTCTGGTTTTTAAACAAAGATTTGATTTCAGCATTTTATACATACGTCGTGGTCAAGTGGTTCAGCACCCCAACTCAGGTCATGGATAGTGTGGTCCCGAGCTTAAATCTGGCCAGAACCAAAATCTTTGTGTTCATTGTTAAATATCCGACTTACTCTCCGGTGATGGAAAACATCGATAAAAAACGAAATCAACCAGGATAACGACGGAAGGCTCACCACCTTGGTAGGTCCGTTGGGTTCTAATACCATTGGTGAAAAGTGGGCTTCTGAGTGTTTCGTTCACCATGACGACAGTCACTTGCCTCTGAATACCCCGTTTGGGATAAAGTCGTGATGGTATGTTATGATGTTATGTTATACATAATGCTTACATTTTTTTTGGGCTATTTGTCAACCGGGATTTAAACTCTCGTTTTAATGATTAGCCAACGAAAACTATAAGCTAATCATACACGAACCGTTTTGTCTGTCGAGTACCCTTCGTTGAACTTTTCACCCGACCGAAGAATAAAGTAATTTCATGAAAGAAACAGTTTTGTGCTCATATGTACCAGCATTTTGCTGTCAATACAAAATGAACGCTGTTTTACGTTGTTTCATTTGTTCAAACAGTTGCTAGTACAGTCGTTTGCTCGCGCATCGTTAACGAGTTGTTTAAACAGTGTTGATGGATGATAGTACTGCACAGTAATTTGTAACTGATTTTTGTCGCAAAGACAGTATTTATTATTGAATACCTTAATATTTTTTTATTGAGTTAAACTCGTAAATCATGGCATGGGGTAACCATAGGGGTTAACCATTCGGTTATGAAGGAAGAATACATAATTAAAAATAAAATAACGTAATTGAGGCCACTAAACATGTGCTGGGTAGTATAGTTTTGCTTGGCACCTCCGAAAAGAAGAATTAAAGTAGCAAAAAAGGCCTTTAAGCAAATATTTTCTTAAGTGCTGTCTCAATTAGGTTATAAGCTTTTGTTGATTTATCCATAATTTTGAGTGATTTTTATTACTATTTCGCAATTCAAAGTCCAACCGATTCGGTCAAAATCAGGTTCTTGAATTACCTAACTCAATACCGTGGATTTGGCCACTTTAAACGAATAGTTCTCCACTGCGTTACATTTCTCTAAGTCTGAAAATAAACTCGTTCTTATACGAGGTCTCTGCTTCCCAGAGGACGCACCGTATAGAACCGGAATCGCTTACCAGGGACATTCCACAAATCGGGCTTATCCGTTTGGAAGTGCATGAGAACTGCAATTGTAGGTAGACTTAACATAAACATACATTGATATAGATGTCGCAGGCGTTTCGTGACCTCGACCATCGGTCATACTATCGGTAGTGCTATCAAAACTATCGCCCGTTGACGACATCATCGATACTATCGATAGTATCGATTGATAAAAAAAGGGAGTAATGTAGCTAATTAACAACAGTGTCGATTCTATCGATAGTATCAGTACAAAACTATCGATAGTGTTGCAGCATTTCGAAATTTTCGATAGGACTACCGCTATAGCAACAACACTGGTGTTAGAAGGAGTGATCAAAACTTTACAATGCTCTTTCTTAAATTAAATTAAAATCGATTAAGAAGCTTTTGTGACATCACAACACAATAAGTACCTACAAAAAATAATACCCTTGGTTTTCAGTACGAAATGAGCGCTTTGCGGTATCTATTAAGTTTTGTGTCTGTGGGAATCATTATTGAATAGCTACGTAGTTATTTATGTCATTTGTTGCTTAATTCATGTGTTTACTAAGGTTTTGAGTTAGCATATTTTCAACCTTCAACATCTTCGTGTGCGTCCCACATTTGTAAATATTCCGCTAATCGCACAAATTCATTGTTTTCATAGTACCTAAATGTACACATGCTGACACAACAGCTTGCTCATTCGGAGCTATGAAAACTTCCTTCAACAGGAACAAAGTTGCATAAAATTTTTCTATTTGCAGTACGAAGTTAGTCACATAAACTAAATTTGTTTGTGGGACTGGTACCTATGTCTACTTTGAGTTTCCTTCACGTAAACGAAGATAGTTAAATCCAGAAGTTTGTATGCACTGTAAGCGCTTTATTAAATGCTGCAATTTACTAGCGAACTCTATAAATGCTACTATACAATTCAAGAGTTCCTAAATGATAAATTTCAGTTGTAGTGTTGTCAACTCTACTGTAAATTACTATTTGTGTTTTTTTTATTTTTTATTTATTTTGTATGTGTACCTGCATGATTTATACTTAAAAATGAAAACAACATGAATTATTGCATGCCTTAGATAGGCAGAATATAGCAATGTACTTTATCACTACTCTTATTACCAGTGACACCTGTATTCTGTGCAATAAAATAATAATAATAAATAAAATAATGATAAATATCTGGGACAATTCACACCAAGATCATCTGACCCCAAACTAAGCTGAGCTTGTAACATGGGCGTCAGAAACTGATAAACATACTTAAATATTTCTAAATACATACTTAAATAGATAATAACACCCAGACACACAACAAATACAAATGTTCGTCACACAAATATTTGTCATGGGTGGGGATCGAACCCACGTATTATATTCTATTCTATGATTTATTTTTGGAAGTGTGCTGCTCGCCAGTTCTGTTTACTTGAACTTGGCTAGACAAGAAGAAAAATGAGCACCCTTGGATTCCCCTGAGTACAATACCTATCAAAATTCCTAACTTGACATAGAACCCTTATCAGCCTCCTCTGGGGATTTACAAAATAAAGAATGGCGTCGCGGATTTCTCGCTTCGCGCTGCGAATTAATGGATGCGTTTACCGAAACAAATCGAGCCCACCTCTGGGTTTAGCAATAACGAAATACAGAAGGTCTTGTACGTCTATGAGTACACCAATGACAGCCGCTAGCGTCCGCGTTGACGTTTTTGCATGGGATTGCGGTACAGCCCCCTGGTGATTAGAAATGGAACCAAAATGGCATACAAATTTCTGAAGTCCACTAGTTATTGTAGTTTACTTAACGGATACGCATGGTAGACATACTGAAGGCAAAACACTGATTCGGCTGTGATCAGTTCCAGCTGGTAAGTAAAGTAGCCAGGGGCTCACCTACTTTTTTTCCATCTACTGAGATATATTTGAGTGCCCCCCCCGACCAACCTCCCGGTTATGCAGAAGGGCACACTATTTTTAGCACACCGTGAAGTGTACCAGGGACCATCTGCGGTAGGTCCTGCCGCCACAAAGCACAATGCGCAATGCATTACACACTATGGTACTCATAGGCTAGTAACCCGTGGCATTACCCACTCCCATTTATCCAGAATGGTACCGGAGCAGTTATAGTCGCTCACCACGCCCATCCCAAAGAACGCTAGCGGCTTCAATCCCCGCTGGGGACGTCAGAGAAGCCAACTACCATTTCTCCAGAATGGTTCAGGGGCTGTATTACCATCTCTTATAGCCAGTCAAGTTAATTTCCTAAACTCAGCGTAGAGAGCGATTGCCCAATATGATCTTTCAATTTCCGCCAGTCAGCGGTTACTTGCCAATAATGCATCCTTTAGGCCAGATATTTACTGACAAAAATGCTCGCTACTACACTACGTGCGACCAGAATTCCACCACTTGCACGGCATTGTTGCTGGCACTCATGAGGTCCTTATATGTGCAATTAGCCGGGCATGTAGGGCACAGTGGAAGGTGACTCATGTTTTGTGAGGAAAAGTCACACTCGCGTGCATTGTTAGCGCTGTCGATGAAGCCCCATTTACAGAGGCTGTGTGAACCGCAGTCTGTTTAAGGATTTCCAAGTCGACCATGGCAGCTTATGGCAGCTTATGGCAGGAGGGAGACTCTCAGCGTAGTGGGGGAAATTAACTTGAATGACCATAAGAGATGGTAGGTAATACGGCCCCAGGGTCATCATCAGGGAACTGTAGTTTGGTCAGATGATGACTTCATTTCTACTCGATAACCACAAAAAAGTCCTCTTTCGCCACATAAGATCTCCGCGTTCTGCGACCTTTGCTACCTAAATAAGAGTTATTCATAAAAAATAAAACAAAATTACAATAAGGTTTTCACTTTGCGCTTTGATGAAGTAGTCTTGAAGCACTGTATAAGTTTTAATAATAAGACGGATAGTGTGTCACGTGTTCAAAGGCTGCTTTAACTGCTTGCTAGCAATATTAGATACAAAAACAAATAGCAAATTGGGTGGCAACAGGTGTACGGCCTAAAAATGAAACGTACGCAGCTAAACAAATGTGTTTAAATAACTGTTTTGCAAGTCAACGGTTCAGCAGGACCAAGAGGTCGCAAACGCAGAGTAAACAAGCCAGATGTTAAAACAGTTTAATGTTAAAACAGTTTAACAGTTTGACGACCGACTTGGTGTAATGGTTAAGAAGTTGGCTACTACACCAGAGGTCGCGGGTTCGATCCCCGCACAGTACAAACATTTGTGTGCATGAACATGTCTGTTTGTACTGGTCTGGGTGTCTCCTATGTATAATAAGTATGTATTTACAAAAGAAAATGTATTTAAGTATGTTTATCCGTTGTCTAGTATCCCATAACACAAGCTTTAATTAGCTTACTTTGGGGCTAGATGGCGCTGTGTGGAATAATGTCCAGGGATATTTTTTGTCCAGGGATATTTATGTGGTTATCTGAGTTCTATTCGGTTGGAATTGTACTTGAAATCAATGATAGCGGGCTTGGAGGATTTTTTCGTTCGTTTATTTATAGTTATACTAATAGGCACGTGTCGAAGACTTCATTTGTTAACTAACTGAGAATGTTTTGATGAAGTTTTTACAATTTATATTGATGTCAGTGATGTTGTGTTCATGTTTTGTTTTTAAGTTCCTGTATTTACTTACGTTATTGCCTATGGATAATGGCTACCTAATGTATCTTATTATAAAGATCAGTATTACAACTATCATTGTTAAGAAGATCAGTGCTATTGAATGATCGTCATTCCTAATGTCTTTTATTCTTTGTTAAACCCTGCTTTTGACTGTTACGGTTAGATCCCCTTCCAAAACAAACATACATGTGACGCACATTTCATTGTTCCCACGTATTTTTTTTATATATTTTTTTGTGTTTCGCTATAATAGGCTTTAAAATGCAAAATGTTTGTGTTAACTCACCTTCTGTACTTTATTGCCCTTTTGAAGGGCTAAGCAAACAACCCCAATTACATGGGATTGCTTGTATTAATTGTTTAGAGAGACGTCAAATGTTCCGGAAGATCAAATTGGTACCCCTGCCGCTCGTTAGGGGTTTCGCAACTCACGGGAACAATATTTCTTATCAAAATAAATTCGAGGTATTAGTTATAACTTGATCCTGTTCAAGAAGGATTAGTAGGGCTAGCATATTATACTTGTACCATATTAGTATAGGTACTTTTAATTTCAGTAACTCACCTGATCATCATGTGGTAGTAGGTGTGCAACGCTCTCCCTGCGTCTGTGTTTCCGGATACTTACCACCTTGGTGTCTTCAGAGTCAGAGTGAATAGGCATTTTCTGGGTAAGCGTGGACTACCATCGGCCTCGTCATCGCTTACCACCAGGCGAGACTGAGGCCGCGATATGGTGAAAATTAGATTTTCACAATTGACATTATTTTAAGGTTTTCATACAAAAAACTGACTGTTCGACTGAATAGTATGGGGACCTTGAAATGAATCTAAATCACCTACTGAGTCCGCCGTATCATTTTTGTAAGTCTTATAATGATCACCCGGTATAGACCACGTTCTCCCATGCTGGAAACCGTATAGTACATAAAAGAAAATTAATCTTATCGGTCGATAACTTTCGTTCTGCATCGGAGGGCTGGTGATATCAATCTTCAGGTCTGCTGTCACGTCCACTGCTGCTCAAAGGCGTCGTCAGCGTCATCGCAAGCTAAAGTGACAGCTCATGGCGCAAAGAACTGAAGAACTGACGGCTGAACAAAAGGTCCAGAATAGAGACCTATGAAGCATTGACAGCATGAGAAGACCACTCACAATGTAAAGTAAAGTAAAAAGTAAAAAATTGTGGTCGTCTTGAGCGACCGGGGGGGTTTCGTTGAAGTTAAACGAGTGTGGGTTCGGTGAATTGTCATATAATTAAAGGAAAAAAACACGGTTAAGTCACAAGTATGGCGGTAAGCTGCGGTAGAGTACGGTACGTGTTAACTACGCGTAGTAGGCACCGGATGAACTGAACTACTATATCGCGGCGGCGCGAATAGGGCGCGCAGGTGACACGTCACGTCAATCTTTACATTATGGTTGGTATCTCTGGGGAAGTACTCCCCGATTGGCCCGTTTGGGTAAAAGTTTAGGACATGGGTCCGAGCGGTTTGCCACAAAATCATTTATTCACTTAAGCTTTTACAAAGAAGCACTTATGAAAAGTAAAAATTCACAAAAAAATATATCTAAACAATAATAGACGTAA
This sequence comes from Udea olivalis, assembly GCA_947369235.1. Lineage (NCBI taxonomy): Eukaryota > Metazoa > Arthropoda > Insecta > Lepidoptera > Crambidae > Udea > Udea olivalis. Next base: position 3,785,591 of record OX376349.1, on the reverse strand, counting down.
ATAAAATAATACAATAATAGTACATATTCTAAATAAACATAATGCGAATTTACCACCGGGTCGGACGTTGCTTCTTAACGAGAAGACTCCGGCAAGAAACGCGATAGTTACTCTTTTGAACTTTATTTTGTATGAAAACAAAATTCAAAGAACAATAAAAATACATTATTTGAGCAGAGGAGCAGATTATTCCTACTATAACCACAAACTCTTGTCGTTCAAGTAATCCTCCACATTATAATAACCTTGTTTTATCAACTTTGCTTTATTTGTAGACTTGAACTTGTGAAGAGGTAGATCAACAAGACTTTGAGGTATTTTGTTGAAGTATTTTACAGATTGACCCACAAAGGAATTTCCTACCTTGTGTAGCCTAAGACTTGGAGTGATAAGTTTGTTTTTATTTCTAGTATTGTGTTTATGAGTATCAGTGTTTTTCTTGACCAAGTTGCAATATGCACGGATGGCAGCTTGAATTGACAAAAAAAAATTAAAAATTCACAATGCAACGTTCCTTCTCTTTTTGTCCAGGGGCCTTCAAGCAGGCGTGAAATTGCAGGCCTTCAAGCTCAGTTTGACGAGCTCGGTGGTTGCTTTGCATTACTGTGCTTTCCAGCCTCATATTTCGTCATAACAGCCGATTTCCCACTAAGTAGAAGGCATCACAAAATATAAGTAAGTACATTCGATTGAGAAAAGGTTAATCCCAAGCGCAGAAGTGTTCAAATACGACTGCACTCAATAACGCAGCCCATTCTTCACTGCCGACTTCAATAAGTACCTCGAATCCGTTTAGCTTAACGAGCGCTTTAAAGCGCTGACTATTCAACCAGCAGAATTTTGAAGAGATTTGTCGCGGAAGGTGTATAAGTGGAATTCCTCGTTAGATTTTCGCAAATGTAAAAAAAGATATTTCCTTTAATGTTTGGTTTAATAATGAATGTTCTGTTACTATGTGTTTTGCGAGTCTTAGATAATTCTTTCTGGAATATCTATATAATAAGAAATTACACAAATGTTATTCTAACGTTATTGCTTAGATTCAATACGACTATACTGTACTCGTCTTTATTTTTTCTTCACTGAGCAAACAGGATAGTGTTTGGCAGTTCGCTTTGCAACTAGCTACCAACCGAAGTAAAAATAAATTTTATATTAGGTTACATTGTATCTACAATGTACACGAATGAAAGTGTATATACTCTTATTATCTAAGGAAGTATGAAGACAACAATTTTGCAGTTAATTAATGGCAACTAATTGTCAAGTTCTAGCTTCTAACCAGAATAACTATTTCAAAACATAGGTTCTATATGCGGTTAACAGCAATAGTGATTAAGGTAAAATGTTCACTCTTTACATTATTTTCACCTAATTTTATTTTTATTTTAAACAGTTTTATAAGTGATAAGGTAATGGTTTAATGCGCCAGTAGCATGGGAAAACAGTCAGACATTATTTATGATATTGAGCTTAATGTAATTTTTTTTGTGGTGAATTCATCACTGAAAGCCGCATATTTTTCTTTGAACCTGTCAGTGAGCTACGTGATTCAAAAAAATAATCTATATTTATCATTAATTCCGTTTTGCCAATTTACCGCTGTTTTGATTCTCATAAAGCACGTAATGGTACCCAAAACATAACACAGGAGATAAATGCAAAATGAGATTCTTGGAAAACGCGTAGGTTTTCCGCGACAGAATATCACGTCACGAGAAGCACGCATAAAGCAACGTACACAAAGGGGGTGTTCAGATATTCCTCCGATAAAACCAGATTACACCTGAGGTGCGACGAGGGCGCGTGTGTCATTGTCTTAAGCGTCACACATTAGCATAATGGGGCGATCAATCCGCAGATAAAGTCTAAATTGAATTTTATAAATTGGAAACTGGAATTATTTAAGGTTCAAGTCTTCATTCGTGTTTTCTGACATTGTAATTTGTTAACCACAATCACCGCCGACGTAAAAGCTCGCGTTGCTATCAGGCTACAGTATTTATTTTATTTATTTATTGCAAACCATAATGTAGGTAGGTACACAAGATAGTATTGAAGGTAAGTATCAATTATGGACCCTGTAGGGCGCTGCAAATGTAGGAAACAGAGACAAATATTAAAATTAACTTAATGACTAAATTATCATAGGAACATGCATCAATCACAATAATCAATATCACATTTATACATTTTCGAAAAATTTCAACATTTATAATAACAATTCAATATATATTATAATTATAAATTACATATATTATATTTACATTTATGTACGTATCTATTTATTTAGTATATATATATAGTGAATGAGAGATAGATAGGCCCCACAATGAGCAATTATGGCCTTGTAAAAAAATAATACGCGTATGAATGCTGAAGTAGAAACAGACAAAATAAAAAGAAACAAACCAGTGTGTGTAGACACATTATTATAATAGCCATATTGTCCAGCCCAAACTAGGCAGAACTTATAAAATCGGTCAGACTGATATATATATATGTACACACGGCGGCACTGCAATCTTTGCATGTGGGTACCTTTTGTTGCTAATATACGATTTGTTTTGCAATTGGTAAAGTTGGATCTGTCTGCTGTCGTCCCTACATTGTAGATACTAATTCTAAGATAGTTTTGGAATATTTGCTTAAATAATATATTCAATTTAACCATCATGCCTTCCTGCCCACTTTCCACGATCTCCTTATCTAATTTACTTTGCCTAAGCTACCAAAGAATATAATCAACTTAAGCAAAAAAATACAACAAAACAAACAAAAAACGATTCTAACTCACCCAGGCCTATAAAATGATATTTCTTTTAACAAAACTGCTCAATTGGAAGAGGGGAGGCATCGTTAAAAATTTACCCCCAGGCTGTAGGTGTAATTGAAACAGCAGTTAATAATTGAGCAGTATTGCTTTCGGGAACGGATAGATTTTTATTTTCAAACGTTACCTCAAATCGTTTCAGAAATCTACGAATGGTCCGCGAAAAATGTACAAGAAATTTTATGAATAAAACCGATAAACAAGTAACAAAATAAAAATGTAAGGTTTTATGAAACCTACTGAATATAAAAGCTGCATGAACATTTAGAGAAATAATATAATTTTACGAGTATTAAAAGAAATAAAAAAAACAAAAATAAAATAAAAATGCTTGCATCGGCCGGGAATCGAACCCGGGCCGCCCGCGTGGCAGGCGAGCATTCTACCACTGAACCACCGATGCTTACGCTTATTATATCAAATTAACTGTTGGTCCAGCCTCTAAACTGTAACCTCTTAAAGCATTAAAAGCCACATACTCAGAAATGACGTCTAAATATCAACCTTACCTAAATAGGAATAAGATGTTGACGTATGTATGGCTTCTGTTTTTTTTGTTATTAGAAAGGTGGATGCGCAAAAGTAGACGAAGAGAAACGCAACAGTCATGACCTTGTCACGTAGGTCACGAGCACACTGCACGGTGTGTTCTTCTAATCTAAATGTATTCTAAAAATAGATTACATAATGCTGACGGTAGTAAGTTGTTGATTTATTGATTTTGTTATCCTCCTATCACAAAATTAAAATTTTAGTAAGATTATCAGTTGCAGCGGTTTAGGCGGGAAATCATAACAAATAAACTAAAAGAATTAATTACTTTCATATAGATTAAATACACTATGCCTTAATGCAACATGCCACCTTATATTTTTCCAAAATGTCACATTCCAAAAAATTCACAACACAAAATGTTACAGTTTCAAAATTTAATTTTTCCATAGTGTCACAATTGCAAAATGTCATTTCCCATAGTGCTACATTCTTAAAATTGAACGAAATAAATAACTTTTTTCATGTATTTTTTGTTTGTCATTCACATCACATGCCAGTTTTTATTTAAAAAAAGAAGATTTTTTAGTAACTCCAAAAAAATATTTATTTGACATCAAATTCACTCTTAAGTTAAGAGTCATATTACTTACAAAAAATAATATGTATTTATTATCTATACTTTTATTAATTTATGATTTTTAAGAACACTCATAATGCCCGATGCCCGTGTGAGCTTTAAGTAATCCACATTAATAACCCTGGAATAAGACGTGAAGTGAATTCTCAGATTTCAATAGCTTTTAACTAATTTAACATTTTTCCAATATTCAAATTAGATTTGCAGAAGGCTATTAGTATATTTTTCTGAGAATTCTGAGATATACATTACGACGTTTTCTCAACGCGTGATTTACTTTATTACATGAAATGAATATACCTACCTACTAGACGTAGTATGTTTTATATTTTTGCACTTCACTCGATACGATAGTGGTTAATATACTTAGTTCTAAACGAATATTTACAAGCATCTTATTATTCCGTACAGTTAGTAGATTTCATTGTAGATTATATAGGGTTTAAAAATCCAACCACTCAGACAGCGACGGTACCCCACTCCCCCAATCGAAGTAAGGGGCGAACGATCATCGAAGGCTGACGGTGAACCACCGCCGCCCGCCTCACGCTCAGGGTACCGCGCCACGCCTCATCAACGTGGTTGGTAGGACCTCACGTAGTGTGAAAGTCTAGCGAAGAGCTTACTATAGAAATGATCCTATGAAGTAAGGTCTTGCCGCGACGATTCGATACTCGGAACGTCATTAAACGGAGAAAAATGTTGTTAGCGCGAGTCAAAGTAGTATAGTGACATCTGTTGGCATCGGTGCGGCAACTTTAAAAGCGATTGCCGCGTGCGCCGTTTTATCGCGGTCGATTATTTAAGTCCCTTCTTTCGCTTAGTCGTGTCGACATTCATGTTCGCTGGTTATTTTATTAGCTAATACAGGTTTTAGTGATTTACAAAGAGAACCATGTATGTGGCTAATGCGGCTAGCCATTGATGTCTTACAGTATTATTACGTTCAAAATGAAATAATTTAATAATGTTTATAACAGTAAAACTCCTATTCAGATTCGATTCAGCGATTGAGGAAACCATTGAATTACCATTCCATACATGAAGTAGGAAATGTAACGTCAGCTAATTAATACAAGTGCTTATATTTGTGTGAAACTTTTATTCTACATTAATTTGCACTACTTACTATTCTGAATGATTTGTAATCCATCCAACCTTTGGTAGCATAATGAAGACATTGAGGTACATTCTCTAGAAAACTGCAATTTCCTCTTTTATTATCAATAATCTTGGTTTATCACAGGGTAGCATTCTTGGTCCACTATTGTTCCTATTACTCAATAATTATTTGCCAAGTAATATGTTATGTTTACAGATGACACAAAAATTTTTAAAGGCAATAAAAGAGATGGTATAGAGAACAATGAATTTATTATTGATTTCACTTGACATAAAATCATGAAATGAAATTTAGTAACTATATAGAAAGTGGTATCGATAAAATATTACAAAAAAACAGAATATAAATTGTAACGGATAAACAGTAAGAAGGATACAGAAAAATTTTGGATAGTACCCTAAACTTCATTTGTAGTCGTAAAACAATTGAAGATGACTTAGTATATGATTCGAATTAAACTTTGGATTTTTACTACGTCGTTTAAGTCATGTTGTAACCAAATAATCAAATGGCTATATCAACTTCAGTTTAAGATTCGGAGTAATGATGTGAGGTAACTCGGTTAATTAAAAGAGACGATCGTTTGCATTACAGAAAAAATGTGTCAGAGCTATATTTAGCGTTAAGCAAACCTGATTCTTATCTTCCATTTTAAAGGAATCTAAATAGCTTACATAGCTGTGTATCTATGTTTTTCATATTTTCTTATTTGTTTACTAGCTTCTGCCCGCGACTAAGTCCGCGTGGAATAATTACTTCGGGCTAAGCTAAATGATATATAGCCTTCCACGATAAATGAGCTATCTAATACTGACCAATGTTTAATGTGGAGCATTAGTTCCTGAGATTAGCGCGTTCACGCAAACAAACAAACTCTCTAGCTTTTTATCATTAGTATAGATTAACAGAGATATTTATTTTAACCAAAATTCCAGACGTTCGAACAAAACCTAATCTCTATGTACAAGTATGAAAAATACATTGAATTATGATGTACATACAATCAAAGTAACAATGTGCTGTTTAGATTCAAGAATTTCAAATTACCTAAGTTTAGAATAATAAGTATTTTTAGAATGTTCAGAATTTTAATAGTTAAATTAAGATAGTAAATATGTATTTTGCAAAGTAATCATTATCTAGAATTTAAATGCATAAGATAACTCGTATAGTTTTTTAAGCAATAATGTTATTTTGATCGATTTGTGAAGAGACTCAAAGAAAAGTGAATGTTCCAATTCAAAACAAAGTTATCGATTTGGTTATTTTATTTTATTATTAATATCTACATTTCTTACTATGGGGAGCATCTTTATTTTATTTGGTCAACGAAAACGAATTCAAAGGCATTTGGCTTAAATAAATATAATATTGATTGCAATCGTTTAGCGGGTAATTTACTATTATTAAAACCAAACCGAAGTCCATAATCTCACCGGGACGCAGGTTAGTTTGATATTTCCTCCCCTGAGCGAAAATTTGGTGACGTAGTAGCAAAAACGCATATTAAAAATCGTTACTGTACTCCGGTACAAAATTAGGAAGTTACGTAAACCTTTAGAAGTGTAAAACGGACACAAAAACTAGTATGTTATTAATGGTTTTCATGTTTTTTGTACATTACAATATGGTTATTGGAATACCAAAAAATCAACACCAATCTCGACCGGTAAGTATGTTTTTTTAACAAGAAATTTCACGTAACCACGTCATCGACGAACGGGAGTAGGGGGCCAGGACTCAATGATCGAAATAAAAATTCTAAGGTGGAATTTAGTCTCGATGGTCTCAGTATTGAGCATTTAAAGTATGCAGGTATACATTTACCCAGAGTGCTAGCGCTTTTGTTTAATGTTTGTATCGCACATTCGTACCTGCCCGCAGACTTGATGAGAACCACAGTGATTCCTATTGTAAAGAACCGTACGGGTGACCTTTCGGACAGATCGAATTACAGGCCAATATCCTTGGCAACGACAATTGCCAAGATACTTGACAGTGTGCTTAACTCTGTGTTAGAAGAGCATTGTACGCTCCACCATGGCCAACATGGCTTTACGCGGGGCCTGTCAACAGAAACTGCAATATTGAGCTTAAAGCACACTGTCAAATACTATACGGACAGGCGTACACCGGTGTACGCATGTTTCCTGGACCTAAGCAAAGCGTTCGATCTGGTCTCGTATGACATCCTGTGGCGCAAATTGAAAGATGTAGGACTTCATAATGGCTACACTGACTTGCTAAGGTATTGGTATTGTAATCAGGTGAACTGTGTGAGATGGGCGAATGAACTCTCCGAGCCGTACGGGATGGAGTGCGGTGTGAGGCAAGGGGGGCTGACTTCTCCGAGGCTCTTCAACCTGTATGTTGACGCACTGATCCGCGAGCTCAGCGGCATGCAAATCGGTTGCCACATTGGTAACGTATGCGTCAATAACATCAGTTACGCGGACGATATGGTGCTGCTGGCGCCCTCGGTCAGTGCGTTAAGAGCGCTTCTCGGAGTTTGTGAAAGGTTCGCTGTCTCACATGGTTTACTTTACAATGCCAAGAAGTCCCAGTTCATGGTATTTAAGGCTGGTAGTAAATGCCCTAACATAGTGCCCCCTATAAAACTTTATAACGAACCCTTAGAAAGGGTTTATAAATTCAAATATCTTGGACATATCATTACTGACAGCCTTAAAGACGATGAAGACATTGATAGGGAACGTAGGGCGCTGTCGGTCAGGGCGAATATGTTGGCACATAGGTTTGGTCGCTGCACGGACCCAGTTAAAATTACGCTTTTTAAAGTGTATTGTATGTCATTGTACTCGTGCAGCTTATGGACCAACTATACTAAAAAGGCCTACAGTGCCCTACGAGTCCAATATAATAACGCCTTCAGGGCGCTGTTGCGGCTGCCGCGCTTTTGTAGCGCTTCTGCGATGTTTGCGTTAGCGGGCGTAGATAGCTTTGAAGCTATCATGCGCAAAAAGAGCGCATCGCTATTGTTCAGAGTACGCGGCAGCTGCCACAGCGTCCTGAAGGAGATAGCTGATAGTGGGGATTGTCCACTGATTGGCCAAATAATTGATAGGACAAGGTCATTATTAAAAATAAAATACTAACATAGTCATTAAGCCTCTACTAACACTTTATGGATCCTAGTTATCTGAAATAAATGCTTTTTTTTTTTTTTTTTTTTTTTAGTAGGTACATACTGCACTAAGTTTACTCATAATGTTATTTTTGTTAACTTAATTCAATCAAAACTGTATATCAGTAGGTATAGACCGATAAAGCTTGTTGCAGAAGAAAATATAGATATAAAATATGATTAAAAAACCACCACCTGCCAAAGGCCGAGCCTATTTAGCTCATTATTGTATTAGTAATTGATATCTTCGACAATACAAGTTTTAGTTGTAAGTTACAACATTTTTACGAATTGCCATCTGGATTCGGACCCGAATTCGTAAATAGTAATTTAGCTTTTTACCCAATGATGGGCAAAATCGTTTAAAAATTAAAATACAAAGACTATTATATCCACGCTTTCCAAATACGTTTTGGTAACAAATCTAAATCTATACTACTTAGTATTATAAAGAGGATAGATTTGATTAGTTGTTTGTTTGTTTGTTTGTATTGAATAGGCCCGAAACTACTGATCCGATCGTCAAAATTTTTTCACTATAATTAGCTTTTTTTTGAGATAAACTACAGAAATCTAAACTATTCAGGAGTGATATAGTTAGGTTAAATTTTATTAAGATTGAACAAAAAATTTAGTGAAAAATAATAGTTAGTACCTACATGTAAATCAAGTCGAAAAAAAGCGGGCGAGATAATTGTTTATGGACACCAGCTGTCAAACATTTGACAGAACGAAGTTTGTTGAGGCAGCTCGTTCAAAAAAATTGAATCATAAGAAATGTAATTTCAGATCAAGCCGAAGTTGAGCCCAGCTTTTTTTATTATTTTTACCAAATAATTTACATCTTCGACCGGGTTGGCTAATGCAGAATGCCTTAAGGCTATGCTTTCCCAAGATTGTCAATATTTTATCGCCTTTGTTTGAAGATAACTACTAAATTAAAAGACATTTAGCAAATAATATATTTTACGAGTAGGTCAGTGTCTTTAACTAAGGCGACAGCTTTTCCAAAACATAATTTAGCATATTTCACCGATAAAAAAAAACACAAAGAAGTACTTACGTCGACGATTTTTTTGTTTTACTCTCAAATATTCATTATTACAATTTTGCACTTAAAAATATATTTATATATAGATAGGAATTTGTATATTCTAGGTCGGCAACTTTTAAAACTTTCTAATTTGTCTAATGTTATTTCATAATAAATTAATTACACGAAAACAGAAGGAAGCCGCGGCGTTATTCCGTTCGCGCAGAACTAATCAGTGGCCCACCGAATGCTCGATCGGACGTAGCGCTAAGTCCCAACCTTAAGGCATTTCGTCCACCAATTGCGAAACAGCGAGTCATCTTAGGGCCAAAATGGTTGAAAGAGATTTTAGGTAACCCGTGCCTTTAGAATTCCTTTCAACCCCTAAGATGCCGATCGGCGATACAACGCAACAGTTTTGGCCTATTGTGTCCGCAGAAAGGTGTCTAGAAGGGGAGGGCCGGAAAGTCCCTACAATGTTTACGACATACCTACACACTATCTATTAATATGGACAGGCTCACGTGTGCTCCAGTCAGAAACTAGAGATGAGAAAAACGATGAAAATCAGTGCTAAACTAATATAAAATATTATAATCACCCACGTGTTAATTTATAACACTGAATTTGAAAGAGATGTTTTGTGATTTCTCTTAATTAGTTAAACTTGAATGCTTAAAAAAACATAATATTTCATACATTTACATAAAATCATGAATATGTCCCAAACGGGGTAGCCAGAGGGAAGTGACTGTTGCCTTCATGCTGAACGGAACACTTAGAAGCCCACTTTTCACCAATGTTATTAGAATCTTTCAGAAAGTCTTTTTATATATTGTGTATTCAGTGTTTTCACCCCTAAGGCAAAATATAAGCGACATTAAAATTTATTGATGATCCAAAAAATTAATAGTATGTAATGTAATGTAATGTGTATGTGTAATATGTAAGTGTAATTTTTATGAGTAATTTTAAGATAATGGCTAATATAAATGTATCCTAGCTGGGTTGATGGTACCGTAATCTGTTTTATAGTATTTGTGTTTTTTATTTTAATTTCTAAAGATTATTAATGTTTATTTTGAAATTGGTTGTGTAAGATTTAGCAGCCTGTTTGCTGCTGGGTTAGGAACCTGTACTGTTTTTTACCAGCGGGCGTGACAAACTCTCTTGTCACGCCCAAACACTAAGCGGAGACCATTTTGGTACCTACTTCTTTTTTAAGTTGGTTTTAAGCTGTATTTTTTATAATTAAGTGTTGTTTTGTTAATTGGCAGTGTTTTCGTTACTGGTACCAAAAAAATTATTCTATTCTATTCTAGCCTAATGTATTAGGCGGTGAGCCTTCTGCCGTTATCTGGGTTGATTAGGTTTATATAACCGGAGAGCACAAAATAATCGATATTCATTTACAGACATGTCACATCCCTACCAGAGTCACGTTTTTGAAGCAGTAAAGTGTGCATGTATGTGTTGGAGTTTCGTATCCATTTCACTATGTTTGCCCCACGTAGCGATATTTCTTGCCTTTTCTAATAACTGCGTCGTATTGCATCCGATCACGTACGGGCCTATTGCGTTTCCTTTATCCTTGTGAGATTAGAAATGCTGGTTTGCGATATAGATATTCGTCATTCTTTACTTATGGGTATTTAATCTTAGTGGGAAAAGTCAATTGCTATGTATTTATTATTTATGAAAGATACTGAACACGAAAATAACATTCTCAGAGTTTGTGTCTGTCTGATGGTATGTTTCAGTAGGTATCACGTGAAAACTAATAAATTTATCACAAATTGCTAAAATAACGCTGAATTCAAAAGTTAGTTACTTTAGATTGATGAACAGGGGGAGAAGTTTTTAAATAATAATGAAGCTGAATTAAAAATAGGGTACTATAAATTAAAAAAGCACGAATCCATAGACGAATTCTTGGGCAACAGCTAGTTACAAAATAAGGTTTATCCTGTGAGGATAGATGTCAAGGAATTTAAATAAATATAATAGTTTATTTAATAACCTACTAATGTTTTTGGTAGGTACATTAAAGTTTTGTTCAACAGTGAACGAATGTAATCGCAGTTTTTTAAGGTCAAGAGGTCAGTCTGTGTCATCATAAGCCGCAACACGACTATCGCGCGAGCATCTTTCACCGTTCTAATTTTAGTCTCTATTTTCGTCGCTTAATAATAAGCATCGGTGGTTCAGTGGTAGAATGCTCGCCTGCCACGCGGGCGGCCCGGGTTCGATTCCCGGCCGATGCAGCTTTTTTTAGGAAGATTATATGTGTTATTTTCCTTATACCATAATGGACCAAATAGAATTGCTGTGCCTTTATTTTTACATACTATGATAATTATGGGCTCTTGTTACGCTTTGGAATAATGTTTATTCGTTGTGTTCTAATCAACACCATCTAAACATCAAATTTGATCCTTAGTCAAGGCAGAATAATTGCAACATTAGCTGGTAAAGAAGAATGCCCTTAAGTGGTTTGTCTCCTGCTTCAAGATGATAACTATACCTATTAAAATTATTTTCTTTATTTTTAAAGCCTTCCTGCATTCGGAATTTGTTCGGAGAACCGGGAAAATATTTAAAAAATAAAAAATAAATTAAATTGTTTAAAGATGACCTGATTCAGTTTTGATTGCTTGAATAATGTTGCCATAATCAATTAATACATAAATCGATAATATCAATCGATATGTTTCGTTAACAGTAACCAAAAACAGCTTAAATTTTTTATTTAGTACTTAGTTGAAATACATGTGTCATTCGCATAGGTACCTACTTCAATTTTAATTACAAAAAGTATTTACCTTCTTACCTTCATTCATTAGGATCAATGATTTTTGTCACTAAATATGTATTTCAAAATCAAATAAAAACATATCGCTAGTCCCATTTTTTATCAAAATCAGAAGTGGCAACATTGGCGAGTATGAAAAAATAAGCTGTCACGTCCATCCGCCATTCGCGGGCATTTATTTACGTTTTTGTGTTGAGTAGATTTAGTTAAAATCTCAACATTTTGTGTAGCATGCTGTATGAATGAATAATAATTTATTTAGGTTCATCTGTAGGAAACGCAATAAAACAAGTACCTAAAATCAAACTTAAACTCAACGCCAGGTCAGTGTTTTATTCCTAAATTTTGAGGTTAGGTTACTTTTTCAATAAATGCATATAAGCTCCCGTTTTGATTCTGAAAACAACTACTATCTCGTCTAATGAGCTATTTTATCCACAGCTTAGACGACTGGACTGTGGTCCAAACTTTGATGGGCATTGCATGATCCTTAAAAAAACTGGTTTGTTAATGTTATGAATTTACTAACTTTTATTATTTTAAACCTTAGAATATATGTAATTTTTCTAAGTTTTAAACCTTATTTTATGCAATCAACTTTACGTGGCAAATAAAATGATTTCACTGATTTTGCACGGCAATAAGTTTTTCGAACAAGCAGCAAAAGAAGGAGGAATGTGTAACTTATAAAATTTAAACATGTTTTTTTATGGACATAGTCGACTAACACACATTCGATTTTGGCACAATATGATCAACTATGAGAAATATTTGAGTTATAATAACTAGGGAATGCTTTATTCGACGCCACAAATATAATTGTAAGAGCTGCTCAACTCTAACAATTATCAGAAATCAAACTTGAGTTTAATATTTATTCGAACTTTACAACTATAGAACCATCTTTGCTTTTTTCAAGTAATGATGGCAATTAAGTAGGTATTCATGTTTTTATTAAAATATACAATAGCTACAGAATGAGCCCCATCAAAGAATACACCCCGGCCGACTACGACGCTCATGTCGTGATGAACCTAATCCAGGACCAGGTCCTTGTGAAGAACAGCTGGTGAGATCCTCAAAGCCAGCTAAAAAAACACTGTTTTGTGCTAGTGATCGACAGTATGTAAGTCGATGGAAAAACACTCATACGTTAGACCATATTGTATTATTAAGTACCAGGTATTTCAAGAAACGTAATAATTTTACTATAATTTAAGAAACAAAGATAGTGCTTGGTTCATTTTCTGTTTCAAAAATTTAAGACCATTCAACAGAACAGAGACACAATAAATATCCTGAATAAATTTGAATGCCGAATTATTTGTCCTATAATAGATGACAGCCGCAAACTACTTTTTATTATTTCGTCATAAAAACTTGGCATAGGTAACCATGCTATTCTTCAAGAAGGGTGACAAAACTCTCTTGAAGAACTACAGACCCATCTCGCTTCTGAGCCATATCTATAAGCTGTTTTCGAGAGTCATTACGAATCGTCTTGCTCGCAGGTTCGACGACTTCCAACCTCCCGAACAAGCAGGGTTCCGAAAAGGCTATAGTACCTACCGAAGACCACATTCATACGCTGCGGCAAGTTATACAGAAGACCGAAGAGTATAACTTGCCACTTTGCTTAGCGTTCGTGGACTACGAGAAAGCCTTTGATTCGATTGAGACCTGGGCAGTACTGCAGTCTCTCCAAAGGTGCCAAATAGACTACAGGTACATTGAGGTGCTAAGGTACTTATACCAGAACGCCACCATGTCGGTCCGATTACAGAACCAGAGCTCTAATCCGATCCAACTACAGCGAGGCGTGAGACAAGGAGACGTTATTTCTCCGAAACTGTTCACGGCTGCGTTGGAGGATATTTTCAAGCTTCTGGACTGGAAAGTACGCGGCATCAACATCAATGGCGAGTACCTAACACACCTGCGATTTGCCGATGATGTAGTTCTTATGGCTGAGACCTTGGAAGACCTGAACATAATGCTCGAAGATCTCGGTAATGCTTCTCAAAGAGTGGGTCTTAAGATGAACATGGATAAAACGAAAATCATGTTAAATGCCCATATTGCACCCGCTCCAGTTAACGTTGGGAACATTACACTCGAAGTTGTTGACCACTATGTTTACCTGGGACAGACAGTCCAGCTAGGTAAGTCCAACTTCGAGAAAGAGATCTCACGTCGAATCCAGCTCGGATGGGCAGCGTTCGGGAAGCTCCGGCATATATTTGCGTCCGAAATACCTCAGTGTCTCAAGACAAAAGTCTTTGACCAGTGTGTGTTGCCAGTAATGACCTATGGGAGTGAGACGTGGTCCCTTACTATGGGTCTCATAAGAAGGCTCAAGATCACCCAGCGAGCAATGGAGAGAGCGATGTTTGGTATTTACCTGCTCGATCGAATCAGAAATGATGAGATCCGCAGGAGAACAAAAACAACCGACATCGCTCGAAGGATTGCATCGCTGAAGTGGCAGTGGGCGGGACACATAGCGCGGAGAACCGATGGCCGTTGGGTCGGAAAGGTTCTCGAATGGCGACCGCGTACCGGACGACGTTCCGTGGGCAGGCCCTCTACAAGGTGGACCGACGATCTGGTCAAGGTCGCGGGAAGCCGCTGGATGCGGACAGCGCAGGACCGATCGTTGTGGAGATCCTTGGAGGAGGCCTATGCCCAGCAGTGGGCGTCGTCCGGCTGAAATGATGATGATAATGATGAGGTAACCATGGGCACCTTTTCGTGGCAATAGCGCTAACTAACGATGGGCTGGAGAACACCGCCAGGAATTACATTACATTATGCGCCAGACAACACATCTCTTGTAATGGTCTCGAAGTAGGGATTAATATCCCTGTGTTACGAGGTACCACACAGAAAATCAGCCAGGGGCGTCTCCTAGCACACCCAGACCCGAGTCAATACAGAAAAGATCGTTTCCTGAATTGACCCGACCGGGAATCGAACCCGGGACACTAAGGAAATCGAGGCGAGAAACCGTGCTACAGCGCACTACGCTAATCGTGTCGGAATCAAGAGATCTTAGCCACCGAGCTGCCACCTGCCACGCCAGCGTGGTGGTGGTAGTGCATAACGCTGCACCCAGAGGACTGAGAGGTGATGGTGCAGAACCGCATGGAAGCGGGTAAGGCAACCACTGATGTTTCTCCCCTGGGGCCTTACTTCAATCCCTTATTACTTGTCAAGTTAATTCCCTACACTGAGCGTACCGATCAATTTCGTAATATTATATGTATTACATTTCCAGCCAGTCAGCGTTGCATCTTCTAGGCTAGATATTTACTGATGACTTACTCGGCACCCTCAGTTTATGGAATTAACATAACTGGATTTAAGCGATTGTAATAACGCCCTTGAGCATCGCAGCTCAGAGCGGTGGTACTGATTCCATAGCCTCACTTCTTTAATGGGGGTCGGCTATACAAACCCTTGCCTATTGAATTGCGCTTGGCCGCCAAAGTGCCATGGTCGAGGCAATAAATACGGTAGAAGCCCACAAGATAGTGCAGTAACCAGCTTACGTAAACACAGGGATTTAGCTAAACTTTGTCACAAATAAGTTAGAATCATTCTATAGAACGTGACCTATCATTATCTTTCACTTATGAATTGCGTAACGTAAATTGCGCGGGCGCATCTTCGCAGCCTTTCTATTAGTAAGTCGGTTGTAGTGCTGACTATTTTAAACGTCACTATTAAGCATCGGTGGTTCAGTGGTAGAATGCTCGCCTGCCACGCGGGCGGCCCGGGTTCGATTCCCGGCCGATGCATCTTTTTTGCTGCTGTTTTATCTGCTTACTGGAAATGATAAAACAAAACAACAATAGTTTATAAAATCAGCTGTTATGCAGTGTATTTAAGATTTAAATACCAGAAAAAAATAACGGTGAAGTTTGGCTACCATACACTCGCTATAGACGGCCAATCTATGTAGGTAAACAACAGATGTTACAAAAAACACAAGGCTATAATTATCAAAATGGGTCTTATTAACTTTAAGTGTGCCAATGAAAAGTGTAGGGTATTAAGAACTCGTGGTTCAAGTGGCTGTAATCGGTCGACAGGCTACTTGAGGGCTGACCGTACGTTCCCTATCCAATTTGCTTCGCTTGAAATATGATTTTACTGGATTTAATTTTAAAAATGTCTTAGTCAGTACGCTCTTGGCAGAGCGGTCGCGGTCGACATGTATTAATAGGAAATCGGGCAGTTGTGATCGTCTTCTTTCTCGACATTTTGCCTGTTAGCGGTCATCTTGGAACACTCATGCAAAAGGCCACCAGCAGCAGACTTGATCTGGTCTGTCCATCGCATGGGTGGTCTACCGCGCTACCTGCTCGACTTTGCCTTGCACAACGAGGCGTTCGATAGTAGTCATTGTCCCACCTAGAGTGTCCCACTTTTCGGACTTGAGCGCCCTAGCCCACCTCCTGGATTCGCTTTTGGCGGGGACCTAAATATCACGCGGATTGCCTGTGCTAGAATCACAACAATAGAATATAGAATGAGTGTAAATAGTTTAGTTGCTTGTGGGAACAGTAGCAGTAAGTACATCGTCTACTTGGACCAGTCTTTTGCCATTCCGTTCGGATTTAATTTCGCGATAAAGCTTAAGAGGTCTCAGCACGAGCGAAAGAATTGAAAAATACGTATTTGTAAAACCGATTGCTATCTCTTGCTAACCTCAAGCATACTCCGTACTCCTTTTACTATGCCTCAAGCCCCCCACAAAGTGCGATAGACAAAACTGCAACTCGGATCGAAATTACTTAACAAAAGTATACAAAATCGACGTTTCGTTATCCCCTGATCCCTTTTCGGAATGCTAACCGATTTAGTTACTTTTTTCAATAAAAATTAAAGAATGACTTTGGCCGTGTTCTTATGTTTTCCTTTTTTTTATAAACTAGCACAGCGGAAATCCTTACCATTTTTTTTTAGTTTTGAAGGTTCATATCTCTTTTAATAGTTAAATTATAATAAAAAGGAAACATAGGTACATGCCAATAGCGGCAATATTTTTTTTGGAAATAAAAAAATCTTCTGCTTCTGTATCCTCTTAAAAAACCTGTGCCCCTTCAGAAGCTCTAATTCACGAGTATCTCTATACTAGAATTTGTCCAGCGGTCAATGCAAGAAAACGCAACAAACGGACAGGAAAGATTTCCTAAAACGAATGAACTAAAAACAAGTAAAAACCAAACACTGAAGCAAGAATCCATTAGCAACAGTACTTCCGCCACCGCATTCCAAACCACGACTTAATGCCAGTCACATTAATGAAAGAATCCATGTAAATGAAATGGTAGTAATGTGTAAGCAGAATTAATTTTACCCGCAAAAGTGGGCGCAGAAATATTATGATAATAAGGTAATTTTGCCACGGGAGACCATTAGCGAAATTAGATTATTTGACAGCAAGGAATGGGCCCTTTTGTCTTTCCATTAGGTGGCCATTTGATCTCAACCTGCAATGCGATTCTTTAGCTTTTCACCAGTGAATTCGCTGATGTTAATAACAAGATATTATAAAGATACCTGTATGAACAAATACCTATTAGAATAAACGAATTCTGATCAACTCGTTCTTTTATACGATACTTATCAGTATGTATACCATCACCAACACATCACCCGTAACCGAAGCGTGAGTGAGGTGTTGCAGTTGTCCATGGGCGGAGGTGATCACTTTCCATCTGGTGGTATTTCATTAAAAAAAGGAAAAAGATCTCGTGGGCGCTTTCCAACACGGTGGACAGACCTTATGAAGTCGGTGACGCACTCCAGCATTAACGATTGCTCCCACTCTGCCAAGCATCGCGCTGCATGGCGAAGCATCGCGAAAGTAGCGGTGGAACATGAATCGACCAATGTTATGACCACTCTGTCACGAGTGAACGACTCCCCCTGACTCCAGAAACGCTAATCAAAAGTTGAGGATATCTACCTCAAATGATGCTGCCCCGTCACATGTCAATAACAATGTAAGGTACAGCTATACATGTAAGGACTGTTCAGCTGTGATTGACGTTTGTGGATTCGGGCGTAAGATGAATAATGTGTCCCATGAGTTTCACGTTTTCGTCACTTGAATTACGATGGTTGACTTCAGTGGTATGTTATTTTTGGTTCCATTTCTAATCACAAGGGGCGCTGTACCAAAGTTACTACACAAAAACGTCAAGGCGGACGCTAGCGGCTGTCATTGGTGTAAACTTATAATAATAAATAAATATAAATATCCCTGGACATTATTCCACACAGCGCCATCTAGCCCCAAAGTAAGCTAATTAAAGCTTGTGTTATGGGATACTAGACAACGGATAAACATACTTAAATACATTTTCTTTTGTAAATACATACTTATTATACATAGGAGACACCCAGACCAGTACAAACAGACATGTTCATGCACACAAATGTTTGTACTGTGCGGGGATCGAACCCGCGACCTCTGGTGTAGTAGCCAACTTCTTAACCATTACACCAAGTCGGCCGTCTATTATGGTAGACATTAATTAATTAATTCATTCATTTATTAATTGCTAGTCACAGTACAGAAAAATTGTTACAAAAATTTTGTGATCAGTGTGACATGACACCCCGTAAGGGCACTGCAACTTAAATTTTAATCTCATCATTAAAAAATCCTGCTAAAGTGCAGTAAGCCTTATTTACTAAAAACTTTTTGAGCTCGCTTTCAAATACATCAATATTTTCAAGACAATACTATTTGGAATGCTGTTATATACTTTAATTGCCATCAAATGTGCTGTTTTGTACAAACTTGAGGTAGTGAATGGAATATTTAACTTATATAATTCTTTTTTGTTTGTTTTAATTGTAGTTTTTGGTGAATAAAGGTACATAATTATTTTTAGAAATTTACAAATGTCAGTTATATATAGTGATGTTATTGTTAATATTTCGAATTTAATGAAATATGGCTTACAAGATTCAGTTTGAAGTATATTTGAGAGTATTCTTACACATTTCAGTAGTTGCAGTATAAAACCTCTTGAATAATAGGGCTGTTTCCCCAAAGAATTGTGCCGTAGCTGAACCTAGAATGTATATATGCAAAATAAGCAGTTAAAGTCGTTTGGAAGTCCGTGGAATTTTTTCAATTTAAATAATGAGTCTACGAGTAAGGAAATTGATTTAGTTAATCGATGTATGTGGGATTTCCAGTTAAGACAGGTGTCAATGTCAATACAATGTACTTCTTTACTTGCGTCGAGCTCATAAATGAGAATTGAGATTTTTTTGAGTCTCACAGTATAGTCACTATCACAAAGACACTAGTAAAAAAGAGGTTTTTTTAACATGGTAGGTACAGGCAAAAAAAACAGGAGACCAGAATCTTATGTACCACTATGCATTGAGATGCACATTTGCACAACCCTAAAATATTTTGTCATGTTATTACAAAAACATGACATGCATCGGCCGGGAATCGAACCCGGGCCGCCCGCGTGGCAGGCGAGCATTCTACCACTGAACCACCGATGCTGATATGAATGCTTCTAAATTAAACGGTTTCAATAGTTACAAGTTGTACAAAGAGATTGTGATGAGCAACCCAATACAAGCATTTTGTGCAATCATCATTTTCAACTACGTGATTTTTTGCTACAAGAGCACACTGACCTCATAATTGTTATTAACAAGCAAAACTGTTGTTTATCCAACTGCTGTTGTGTAATCATAATTTTAATACATATACAAGGTACAAGACCGTAGTTTAAAGAAATTGCCTTCTTCGAAAATACTTCTTAAAGCTTAACTATAATTTTTTTTCAAAATATAGTAAAATAAATTAAGAACGTTCAATGCAAGAGTGTCGAATACTTTTTGTATTTGTTACTAAAGGAATGGAATTCACTTTATTCTATTAAACATTATCTATATCTTCATTTGAACTACGTACTGTTTACCACCCAACATATCTAAGTTGAATTTGTTGACTTCCTTATTGTAAAGTATTTTTAAAAACATTCATAAAACATCTACTTTCATCTAAATAACATTCACAATTTAACAGATTTAAGATTAGAATTGATTTTTTACTAATTATAGTAGATTTTTGATTATAGTAGTAGTTTATTATATATTATAGGGTGCGGGGGGGCTCCAGCAGCATCATGAACATGATTGCGAGTAGATTGGACTGTCTCTATATTAAAAACTGCCTTGCCGTATCATATGGCATGGCACTTAAGTGACACTCACTGTATATACTTACTTAAATAATTGTACCTACTAACATAGTTTTTAAGTACATAATGTTACTAACACCAAATGAGTTGTTAAATTACTCGAATATGAATAAATGAATTTAATTGAATAGTAGGTATTTCCATCTACCTATTTATACTGATTATTCTCAATACTCATATTTCAGAGAAAATTAACCAGCGCATCGGTGTCACGACCACTGAAGCTCGTAAAATTCACATTTCAGATTGAATGAAAATTTTAGTCAAAAATATTTTAGTTTCTCTACTATTTCCTTACTTTTCCCTAATATCGGCCTTTTCATTTTTGCAAATTCTATGTCATCCACTTTATCCAACTTTCTTTGTTCATTCAAAACTGTATTTTGAAATGATTTTGACACAAATTCTACATAATTAGCCCAACTCGTTATCGGTCTACGTGACGTGTTCACGTCTTGCAAACATGAGTTTGGCAATAGGCGATATTATATAGGAAGTTCAAAGTCAGGGTTACTCGGTCAGTGGTGCCATGGCGTCCCCGGAGAGATTGTTGTCCGTTATCTTCTTCATAATTAAGGTACATGCTTATCTGTCTTTACTTCTTCTGAAGATATTATTAAATCGCTACGAATTCTTTATATTACATTTTGTAGCAGCTATGTTCTTAAAGGAAATATTTACTTAGGCATTAATATGTTTATTGCAACAGATGCAAATTCAATGAGCGCCGTGAACTAGGTAATAAGCACTTTATTAGGTTGAATCCTAATTAGAATAATAGTGACTGTAAGTGAATATTTATTTTTAGCATTTATCAATGCACAATTTTTTACACAAATATAGATACTAAAAAAAATCAACCTGTACGTCTACCACGAGTTGCCATTTCAAATTTACATTATCTTTCGCATATTTTTTTTATTGGGATTTGACATTGTCATGCCATGTCATGTGTCATCCTAATATTTTTTTTTACGCAAACGATAATGTAAATTTAAAGTGGCAACTCGTGGTAGAAGTACTGATCTCAGGTACTCAAGGGGGATCCCGCCGTAAAAAAGTGACTTTGTTTTTATTGTAAAAAGTGAGACTGACTTCCCAGTGAACTACATTCGTCCTGGTTCTTCAATTGGACTTCCAATCATTCGCTTCTCAACCAGCGTTCAATCTAAAATGTCTCCAAGTCCTCATTTACGGAGGCGCGGAGCGTCGCGCGTTGCGTTGGGCGGCGCGGGCCGCAGTGAATTCAAACATGTGGCGCTGTATTAGTGAATTTGCGCAGAAGCGATTGCACACTCGTTTGTTTGAAATGAAATCATTTTTTTTTCTTCCTAGGAATTGAACCGTCCCGGGTTCTTCGGTATACTTATGAGATCTAAAACTTATATAAATTCTAAGCATACATTTTAGCGAGTGAGTTACAAACATTGCACAAGCCGAATCAGTTTCCATAAGCTAGAATGTTATTAAGCAATCATTCATCATCTGTGCTCGAGTAATGATTTGAAAGCGACAGTTCATACAAAGTCGTCACTCAAATCTTAACTCGAGTAAGCCAAGTACATATTTTAGCTTGGCCGTAGTCCAAAACGTAACTCAGTGCTTTTTAAGTTTTTAAATCACAGTAGCGCACTTTAATTTACGTTTACACAGAACAGTATGTTTTAAGATATTTTTACCAAGACCAAATTAAAACATTAACGTATAAAATCTACTGCACTTTTAACAAGGTAACATTATTTGGAGCGGCAAGCTGCAAAATGAGTTTGTGTAACGTACGGCTTTCAGCGTAAATTTTTAAAAAATACTGTTACCTCGAAATTTAAAAAGCAGGCCAGAGTTGTTGTTGAGCGTTGAGCTTTTTTATTAACATTTTATAAGTTCCCTTTACCATTTTCGATGTTATTAAAGTACTCAAACTCATGCAGAAGAGGTTAGTTTTAGTTGGCGTATGACTACGAAATATGATGAAAAAAACAAAATGTGCTATGAACATATTTTCGGTTTACAAATAAGTATTGTTGAGGATGGCTTCATAATTAACCTCAGAGTTTCACACATTTGATTTGTTATGCTATCTAATATTGAGAGAAACAGACAAAAAAAATAGCTACTGTAATTTGGGAGCAGTTATGGCCGAAAAAGTTTGGCGCTGAGGATTCAATTTGGTTATGATTCTCACTTTACTTTTTAATTATTGTTTTAATTCATTTATAATTTCTTATTTCCACAGATATGGATTGCAAATAGCGATGCCTCGTCAGACTTCGCTATTTCCATCCCAGAAGTCACAATCACAATTGGTGGCTCCACATCTTCGAAACCAGTACAGCATGAACAAATCGTGCCATTAGTCTTCGAGCAGCCTTCAGCGCCACCTCAGTTCGAAATCCAGTTGCCTTTCTTGGAACAGTTTGCACCGCCTCCATATTACTTACCTTCACCCCCACCGTATTATATACCTCCTCCACCACCTCCAGTTATAATCCTCAATGGTGGTGGTGGAAAGAAAAATAGCAACTGGCTATTGCATTTGCTTTTATTCTTACATGGGACAAATAAAATTGCCAACAAGCGTGCCAATTATATTCCCTATTATCCTTACGCATATGGAAATACAATGTATAATTACGATGATAGATACAAATATTATAATGATGATAATGGCAATAGTGTTAAAATAGAGATTAAGAGAGATAATCATATACATGATAATAATAACAGTGATAAAGGTAATGTTTACGAGAATGATAATGAAGATACAGAAGATCAATATATTTATTATTATGACAATAGATCACAAAGGTCAAGTTCCAACAGTCATACCGGGGGCAGCAGCAATGTTAATGGAGATGGTAGTAAGGAAGACAACTGTGATAATAGTAGTGAGGACAGCAGTGAAAATGGCAGTGAAGAAACTGGTGAGGGTGACAATGGAAATATTGAAGAAACGGGCCCTGTTCTATTCCCCACAGTTAGCAAAAAAGAAGATTAGCTAGTGTTCAAAGAAGTTCTTATTTTTTAAAATAAGTAGGAATAGAAATAAGATTATTTAATTGTGAGTATTATCACAAAGCGTGATGCGATTTCGCTGTTTTAGTAATTAAATACCTTTATCATAAGAATATTGTACCTTAATGTTAGGTTATGAATGTTTGAACACATATTTTGTCGTCTCAGAATTCCTATGGCTTGTTGAGTAGGTTTCAATATGAACTGAAAGAGAACAGACATGCTAATTTTTAAAAACCATGGCGCTGTCTGATTTGTACTGTCCTAGGTCAAAGACAAAGCAAATACATTTCAATATTGCTACCAATTTATGAGGTATAGTTTCACCAGATTTTGCCATTGTTAAGTTAAGGGTGGGAACAGCTTTTGACTATGTCTAGTAAATCGCTGTTAAACAGTTAACTACATTTAGAACGAAGATTTCCAAACTTGTCAATTTGGAAGTCCATCTTTTCTCAATTTGCTACGACGAAAATAGTACGTTTTCACAGACAATGATGTCTTCTTTGTTCATAAATGCACGGATGACACAGATATAAGCCTACCAGTCGAAACCCATTAAAATCATTATTCAAAAGTAGATCTTTCCGAAGTAGTATCAACCAGTAGTCTTTGCCCAGTATCAACTGCTGGGCACAGACCTTCATCATTGAATTCAAGAGATCGTCACAGTTAATAGGCGTTGTCGTAATCACTACGCTTTCCAAATGCTGGTTAGTGATCACCCAGGCTATGTTCTGAAAAATCCAAACACCTGGGATTTGAGCACAGGACCTCCAAATTTGACTCGACCACTACTGCCATTCGGCCAAAGAGTATTTAGGAAAGCTTTTGACAATAGGACAAGCCACACATGTCGAGCCTTCACTGATGAGCACCTTCGGCAGTCAGCCATCCCTTAACGGTCGCTAAATTGAGACAAAACGGCCTTCAATCTTTATTTGTGTCCGATCGGATGTATTGAGCATCATCAATCACACTTAGCTGGTTCTGGGGCGAAATATTACAGGATTATCGGTCACGGAATGGGCTGACAAGACCCGGTTAAGGAGTGTTTGCTTAGCCTTTAAAAAAATCGGTTCTGCATAAAAAAATGGCTTGATAAATCGCAATTTTAATATTTTTTTCTAAAAGGCAATCATATCTATCTTCAATCTTTTCAATATTATATTTATTACAAACAAACAATCGAATCTTTCCTTTTTATAATATGAGTATAGAAAAGTATACGAGTAACGTATATCCCAATTAAGTAATCGGGTGAAATTAAGAGTGACATACATTCTTAAATAAGCGGTTAGTAGGTACTAGATGTTTTTGAATTATGGTGCAGTTGACTCTGATTCTAATTTTACTATAAAATAAGTATCCAATCCTATCGAAACACTTGCTAGATTATACTAAAAAGTCAACTTTAATAATCAGCTGAAAGATGAAAAAATGCATTTGGGAATCAGAGTCTATAGGCAAATGGCGCATAATAATAAATCCTATTTCAGACAGCCAGTATGCTGGTAATTACGAATCACAAAGACCCATATTCCCGTCTGATTACCTATACTGATTGTATTGTACTGCTCCAGGCCCTTATACATATAATCAAACGCCCAAGCTTGATCAAGGTAACCTAATTTTCAGTTGATTCAATTGTTTGTAATTCTACGTGTATGCATATTTTGTTCGAGATTGTTCCGCTTCTTCGTTGTGCTGTATTCTATTGATTGTGAATGCGAATTATTATCTTGTCATAAACTCCTGTTGTTGACATAACTATGGGTACTATTGTTACTTTGTTCAATCGCCACATTCGCATGATTTCATCTCTCATCCAGCCAATAAATGCTCACAAAGGGATGTGGATGGAAAAGTCGAAAGCAGAAAGTTCGAATATCTAAATAGCTAAAATAGTAATGGTTTTAACTGATTAACTATGATGAAACATGAATAAATTAAACCCTTTTCCTGTCCCATGTATCACATATGATACAAAACAATGGATTTTCTATTGTTATATTTCTTAGACAGGAAACCTGTTAAAGTAAGATGTATGATTCGAATAAAACACAACGCAATTCAAAACTGTTTTTGGTGTTTTTTTTTATTTTGCTGACTATACGCCGAAGACGCCAGATTTTCTGAACCCAAACTAAACGGTAATTTTTTACTATGGGTCACAGAGATTTTATGAACATACATGTTTTTCTTAGAAACATACTTAAAAGATTCGAACCCGTGATCCTAGCGTCAACGGTAATTCATTGCTAGGTCTAGATACCCCTCAATGTTAGTCATCGGATTTCAGAAAAGCATTCCCCTATTTTTCTAAAGGTAGATTAAAAAGTAATACCATCTTTCTTTTATCGGAAGAGTATTTCCCTAGAGAGGACTATCCGCGCTGTAGTCTGCATTCTTCTTAATGAAGATTTAGATATAGTTTTATGGCATCAGATATTATAAAGTAGTATTTCTTTGGCTTCGCTTATGAGACGCAGCAAGCCAAGTTAAACCGCTTGAATTTCGAACATAGGTAGAAGACTTCTATGATAGTTTTCAACACATTTGCTCATAAAGTGGTTCTAATTTCACTGCAATTAGGCACATAATGACACCTGTAATCAAAATCAAATCAAAAAATTTATTGGTTGAGTTGCTTCGTTCTTAAAAAAGTTTCGATACAAGAAAGATCGTGTTCAATAGTACAAATAAATTAATGTACCTATTGCTAGCTCATTTCATGCAACTTCGTATTTAAAAAGATAATTACAACTTGTACGTGTTTATTAAAAAAAACTTTCACTGAAATATATATTTTTTGTTTTTTCTATAATAAAGAAAACTTGAAATTCCCCATTTTGTACGTGGCTAAAAAAAAGAAACCTCATTCTTTTAGTCTATGGCCGATCGCCATTGTAAGATGCGCGCGCATAGGAAAACTGTTAAATTTTTCCCGCCATTGCGAAAAATTTTTCATAACTCGTTTTCACTGTTACAGTACAGTTATTTTTAGTATTATTTTCTTCACAAGTGTGTTGAAAAACGTCGTATGATACACGTGTGTATTGATGATTGCCGTCCTCGGCTCTCTTATCACCCTCACCTAACGGCTCGGATCTCAATGGCGCCTCAGCGGTAATCACCAACATTACACACTTGTACCATAATGTATTAAGCAGTTACTTATCTTTCATTGTCCAACTGAACTCAACGTTTAGCCTGTCTATCTATTTATCTATACATGCATCGAAATATTTGCGGTGCTCAAATTAACGATAGTAGATAATTGAATTAATACAAAAAAAAATCATTTTTAAATAATATGCAATTTTACAAGTTCCAGCACATGTAAAAACTGCCGGTAGTGGGGCATTGTACATTTAAACTATTAAAGACGGAGTAATAGTAGATTATACACCAAGGGGATAAAGCACTGTTTCATGTCACGGGCGCTACATTGAATCCTGAACGTAACAAAGGACTCCAAATTTAACTCCCGAGCGTAGCGAGGGATTGAGTCCTGAGTGCAGTGAGGGATTCAAGCGCCCAAGAAAAAAACAGTTTTATCCCGGTAGTGTATACTCTACTTTTCTCACTTTATGCGAGACAATAAAAAACCAGGCTTAGTAGATAGTGTTTATTACAGCATATTAAAAGTGCAAATTGATATTGGAGACATTAGTCCAATTATGGAAAGTTAGCGTTATATTTTTATTTGGTACGTTTATCGAGGTTGAGCTAGAGTTTATTTGAGTTGTGTTCAAGGCTTCGGACACTTGTGTCTGAGGGTCTAGTTGTTCCGTAAAGGTTGGAAAAGGTCGTCTCTGATGTAAATGTGACGTGTTTTGAGGAAGATGACTGTGGTGGCAGAGGCGTCCAGGGATCATCAAATTGTAGACGATGTTTTCATATTTATCTTACGATAGCTCGTCCTTTCTTTATTTTTTATTGAATTTTCAATGTAGCCCTCTGCCACTGCATCGGACTTCCAGCCACCGTGTCGTTTTATTTGGGCCATGTCTGCTCCTGAATCTGCCAACAGACTCGCAGATGTTCGTCTAAAACAATGGCCTGTGTAAAGCTCGGGATTTTCCAATTTCAGGTATTTAGCAATCTCTCTTGGCATGGCACTAATTTTATTTTTGCCAATGACTTGCCTTGTACATTTCCCATTGTTGTAGCCTACAAAAAATCTGTTGGATATTAGAAGGGCGTAAGGCTTGGTACTTTTTGACTATTGTGGTATGGTTTTCACGAATTACAAATGACCGTTCTCTATTTGTTTTTGTGTCCGGAAATTTTACTAGTAATAACTCTGAATGTTTTTCGATATCATTGACTTTTATATTCACGAGTTCATTTCCACGACAAGCACCATTCACTCCAAAAATCAACGCCACCTTAAACAAAAATTTTATTTTTATATTATGATTGTATATTTTCAGTTGTTAACGAGTATATATTTATTAATAACAATATTTGCGATCAAATATTTACATTGAAAACTAAAACATAAATAATTTTTGAACTGTGTGACATAAAATGAGAAATAGATAGTGTATAAACTCAATCAATAAGTAGGTTCATAGGTTGTACTCACTTTTATGGCAAGAAAACTGTGGTCGGGAGCTGCATTCAAAAAAGTTTCTACGTTTTGTGTTGTAAGTATCTTTATATATATATATATATATATATATATATATATTCAAAATAGACCAGAAGCACTGATTCAGACACAGACTTTGCGCCTTTTGCAGTTTTCTATGTGTCAAAATCTTTATAGGCTTTCAGGTGTTTTTCCTTTGAATTTTCTGGGAGTAAATTATTGACAATGCCTATGGCATCTAATTTAATAGCTTCTGGAGTCAAAATACTTTCATCACTCGACATTTTTTGTTTTTTTTTTAAATATTTATACAATCTTCTAAAGCTAGTAGTACTACTAGCTACGGCTATAGCAACTTCTTTCAGCTGGCGTGGCCTACTCGATTTGACAAACAAATGAAGTTCGTCTCAGTGCGAATCTAGTGGGCCACGGCCTCGGTCTTCGAAAATCGAGTTGGCCGCGCCCGCTGAGGACACATTCTGTTTAGTGAAATTAGACTTTATGGACATAGCAATAAGAATTATGAAAGTGAAAATCACATTATCGACCAGCGGGTTATAATAGAACATTATAACCAGGCTAAAGCCAAGAGATATAATGTCTTGCTTTCGGTAAGGTTTGCATGACATATAATTCGGCATTGTCGAGCATGTGGTGTGAAAAATAGATTATTACTCCATCTTACAGCATAAGCATGTATGGTACCAGCAATGTTCATAGACATTAATTGATTTATGTAGATGACGCAAGTGTCCGTACTTCGCGAGTCAAAAAAGACTGCAGTGTACTTCTTAAAACCGATTGTAAAATGGATACCCAATTCTTAAAAAGCAATGGTGACGTCACAATAAGCGCCAAAAATGTGGGACGCTTGGTCTTATACAAGCGGAGCGCATGGGTCATTTATTTTAATTTGAAATGACACACAACAATGTCATACTGTTATTTTTTCCCAAAGACTACATCTAAATAACATAATTCATGTAAGATATGAATTTGCGATTAATCGCAGTTATGTCGCTTGCCTATCTGACTAGACAGTAGCTTCTAATTAGGCACGTGCGGCGGCGCGCGTGTCGCCAGTCTGCACTGCTATGGTGTTACGAAATATGCCGCTTCAACTGTGAGAAATTAGAAGTTAGAATCGGAAAAAAGGATTCAAGAGTTGAGAAAAAAGGATAAGATTCCAGGCCTTAGAATTTGTTGAATAAAATCGTATAATTGAATTTTATGGTTCGTGAAGGTATGCTTACACGTCACCTTCACGTGCTTTGCTTCAGGTGTGAGTGAATTCTTAGATTGCAGTATTTTGGTAGATGTGATTTGAGCCACAGGCCACTCTGATCATGTGCAGGGACTCATGATTAACAGCAGACGTCTTGTGGCTTGTAGTGTATAAGCTGTCGCAGCCAGCATATTAATACGTCAATCGAGCGCAAGCCGCGAGCGATTGCGAACAGTCAAGAGCAAGTCATTTAAAATTGTTATGGATAGACAAACGTGTACAAATGGAAATGTAAATGAGAGTTACATGTTCAAAAATCGTAACAAACTAAAAACCCCTAAGTACATGTTTTACTTACAAACAAGTAAATTAATATTCTACAATAAGTACATAAACATAATGATACATACAATAAACAAAATATAAATAAATATATGTATACATGTAAACATAATGATCCAATGTAATTTAAGTAAAACTCAAAAGATGTTCTTTTAGTAATCTTTTGAAAGAACCTACAGTGCCGCATTCGCGAAGGGATACAGGCAACTTGTTCAACAATTGAACAGCATGAACAGTAAAAGATTCACCATACATGCACGGGGTACAGGAAGGAGTTGTAAAATGAAAGTTATAGGCTGAGCGATGAGCTCGGCCAGAAGACGAAAGATATGTAAAACGTTCACGGAGATAGCTTGGAGAAGCGGGATTAAACAGTACATTGAAGAGGATGACCAGTATATGATAATTCCGCCGCAAACGTATAGGAAGCCATTTCAATTGTTTTCTGTACTCAGATATATGATCATACTTACGTAGGCCGTATATGAAGCGAATGCAAATATTTTGAAGACGTTCGAGCCTATTGAAAAGTTCCTCCGTAGCGTCAAGATAACAACTATCAGCATAATGAATAATAGGAAGCATAAGTGATTGAGCTATTGTTATCCTGGTTCGAATGGATTATTTTTCATATTTTTAAATTTTGTTTCGAAATAGCTAGTTTTTTATATATATGAGTCTACCTAGAAAAAAAAGAAAAGTCTAAAGGTCGCACGTATGGACCCGGCCTTAGCCCGGACTAATTGGTCACGTGCTGCATGCTGTGTGTCGTCCACTGCCGCCGGTCTGTCGCTTTGTCTCTATTAGAATAGTCAGCCGCTTTACACAGCTGCAGAATTACAAGGCTAGTAGTTAGTTAGAAGATCACGCTTAGAGAGTACACAAAAATGCATGAACGCTAAATGGATTTCGATTTTGGTGTGAACTAGCAGCTGAGCAAATGTAATTTTTAACGCTACTGTTTCCATAAGCTGCCTACAATGAGACACTTGTGTGCACGAGCAGAATTGTTAAAAATAAAACAGTGTGCTCGATTAATGTCGTGCAATTGTTTATAATACGTTGGATTGTTAATTGAAAAAATACACCTTATCAGAATATCGGGCCGGTGCAGTGGTGTGATAAGTTGAATGTGACAGCAGATATAAGCTGAGCAAATGTATTTTCTTACGTCACAAGCTTCATAACATGAGAAACCGGATTGTGCTGAGGCTCCTGTTGACCCTAACAGTAGTATTAAAAGTAAAACAGTGTGCTCGGATAATGTCGTACAATTAATTTCGATACTGCAATTAATATCCATCAAATTAGATCGTTGATTAAAAAAAAATACTTTAAAATTCGGTCAGAAAGACCAATATGTGACAGCAGTCAGTATAATTGAATTGGCACGTCACATCATATCTAACGTTAGAAAACGAATTAAGATTATTTGTAAAATGTTAATAATAAGTCACATCATGTTAACCATAGATATTTAGTGTCTCATTTTGGTACGATCACTTCAGTGTTAAAAAACGAAATACGGAATATGTTTTTTTCGTAGCTACGAATATTATTTGCAAGTTTTATGTCGACCGTTTGCAAACAGCCAAAGTAAATATATTTCAAAATATATTTGTCACGTCTGCAGTGAGCTGCATCTTACGTCGTTGCTGTCGTCTGCATCCGTCGAAAGTCACTTTGACATGTCACTCTTTCAGCTGTCTCGCTTGATGCAAGATGAACGTGGGTACTTCAATTGGGTATTTTCTATTTAAGATTTGAAATAATTCGAAAGAAGTAAACAGCGGAATTTATTTTAAAATTTTCAATAAAAGTTTTAAATGCGCATGGGTTGAAATGAAATCAGATCTAAGGTGAGGAGTGCTAATTCCTAAAATGAAAATTTAAACGATAAATCTTTATTCAAATAAATTAATTTCAAACAGTACTTTCTAGTCACCAATTAAATTACTACAGTAAAGATTATTCTTATTATGTGTATCAATAGGTATTATTACGATCTAAATACTACATGCAAGTACATAATATGCATATGGATGGATTGCGTTTCTATTGAATACCTATATATTGTACTAAAATGTAATTTACCTACTTTATTTAATTATAAAGAAACTAGAAATGTGCAGTTAGAAAATGAATAAATAAAAGGACGTCGAAAAATCACTCGTTACGCATGCTGAAAGAAGTCGTTCGTATGCAGACAACCTAAGCGACCCAATTCGATAGTCACGTTCAGAGTCGCTGAGTGTCGTCACCGCACTGAGGGATTACGAGGCTTTACTACGAATAGCTAATTGCAAAACCGATAGGTTTTGAACATTTTCAACATGTTAGTATTCCAATAAGTCATGAACACATCTTTATCAGCCCAATACCATTTGCCGAACTACCTGTTACAGCCACAGTACATTGAAATCACGCATCGTCGCTGAACGGTTGGTCAATATAATCGTTCACAAAATAATTATTTTACGTATCTAAAGTCAAACTCAAATATCTTTATTTAAATATACTTAATCAGTACTTTTAAATAGTCAAAAAATATACTAAATAATAGACATAAATACTATAATAATATGAATAAATAAACAGTATACAAACATAATGCGACTCTACCACCACGTCGGAGAAGTTGATTCTTACTGAGAAGACCCGGCGAGAAACTCAGTAGTTACTCTTTTAAACTTGTTGTGGTTTTACAATGCGAGTTAGTAGAGTACAATTTGTTTGTTGATAAGAAATATGCTTAAATTCTATCATTTAAAATAAAGATGGAGAAACTGGAAAAATTCGATTTCGGACCTTGATGATCTCGAGCGGGAATTTTCCTATCTTTAGATTTGAAAAACAAGCATTGTTAAATGCTAAAATAATCAAAGTAATAATCAAATAGTATATTTCATCTTAACCGAAAGTTTAAATATTTATAAAAATATTTCTTTCGGATGTTTAAGGTACTTGCCTAGAAACATTGATGAAATAACGTTGGCTTGCAACGTAAGCATATACCTACTGGAAAGATTCGTTTCCTCTGAGGTTTCGGTAGCTCAGTGGCTTACAGTAGTCACCCGGATTGTGAAGGGCGTGGGTTGGATTCCCGCTCGACATCATCAAGGTCCGAAATATAATTTTTCCAGTTTTTCTATCTTCAGATATGAAAAACAAGCATTGTTAAATGCTAAAATAATAACTATTTTACGATCTTACGACTCGCCAATGTCATAAATTAATCCGCCCAGAAATAGAACCATTACACTATTATTAATTATCTTTCTTTGTTTTTCCCCTATGACCTTGACCTAAGGACGCATTTTACGATAATGACAGTTAATGATCGCCAAGAAACTCAATTACGGTCAGATTTTTTTTCATCTCTTTTCACTGGCAACATTGAACTCTTTTTTTCAATATCTGGGACCAACTTCAGCAAGATCATCTGACCCCAAACAAAACAGAGCTTGTACTATGGTTGTCAGAGACTGATAAACATACTTAAATATTTCTAAATACATACTTATTATATAGATGGTAACACCCATACACGCTACAAACACAATGTTCTTCACATAAATGTTTGTCACGGGTGGAGATCGAACTCACGATCTCCGACGCTAAAGGCAGGATCGCTGCCATTGCACTAACAGGCCAGTCAACAGTAACTGTTGACAAGGTGGTGTCAGAATGTCAAGTTGGCGGCGCTGTAACTCGCGTACTCACGAGAATCACATCACATCGCATCAAGACCTTAGATTAAATCAATTAGCATAAGATACGGCACTTCCGCAAAATTGACAACTGAAAAGAGGGATGATGCAGAACTACATTATCGTGGTGCAATGTGAAAGACAGAGACAAACCTGTAGGACATTGTGATACACTAGACATTTTAGCAAATGGACCTTTTGATACTGGACGTTTTAGAACACTGGGCATTTTGAGACTGGACGTAATAGGACACTAGACTTTTTGGCATATTGGACATTTTAGGAGACTAGACAATGTCAGCCAGAACGGTTTGTTTTGACCTTATTGTAAGCGAGACAAGGGCGCGTCAGAGTGAAGTCCTGTCAATCATATATTGCACCTGAGTGAAATTTGGCGACGGGGGCCTGATTTAAGCGGTCAGAGGTCGGGGGCGCTAGTAAGAGGCGAGTCACCTATTTTGATAATCTAAGGTCAAGACAATCTGTTGTGTTATTTGCCTCTCAATTGTATCTCTACATTACGTGGCACATAACAGACCAAAATTACTTTCCTCGAGAGTATTTATCATAATTGTACTCAACCTTATATTGTTCGTCTGCACTTTACAGCCTTTATTCTTGGAATTATTCCTCTCCCTCCTCAAATGGAGACATTACTTCCAAATCTCTGCCCAACATTTTACGGTCGAAATGTTTTTGCTCACAACAAAGGACAATTATTTCCAAGGCAGTATCTGTTCCAAACGGTTTATAAAACTTGTTTTGTTTTATTTTATTACACTCGAGTTTTATAGCAGTTTCTTTGACGTTCAAAACGGCCTCTTTGACACATCTTCGAAACGATTTGTTAGAAATAATGAGGTTACGTGCAGAGTTAGATATATTTTCCTTCGAGTATCTACGTAATTGATTATTTTAATCTATAGTCCCGGGTTCTTCCAGCGGGGCTTGAAAAGGCATTTCTGCAGGCCTTCAAGGAGGATGGCCAGCCCAATGAGTCGTTTGAATGACTGGGCTTGTCAGCCTCAGGACCTTACGACCACTTTCCATCAGATGGAGTGAGGTCATCTTGACGGGCAATAAAAAAAAATTAACGATCAAATGGATTTTGAAACTGTTCATGATCTTCACATGATTAACTCTCAGTTTTTTTTATCGTTTAGGGTTTGTGTAGGGTTGCCCACAGTTGAGTATACACTTAAAACATGAGGAAATACCAGCCATGCTATGTGGCTTTTTGATATTATTGTTATAAAAAATAATCTTGTGCGGATATATGACTTTAGAAACGAAATAGAAATGAACGAAATAACCAATCTATAAAATCAAAGCCTTAGTGGCAAGGGTACAATGTTGGTAACTATATAGTGTACCTTTTAAGATGAAAGCAACCAGTCACATTCAAAGCCTTTTCGGAAAATCAATTGCATAGGGGATGAAATGGGATGTTATTGTTTTAATGATAATGCGTATTGATGACGATATAAAGTTTTAATTTGGCACCCAACTTTTTGGGATATCCAGCCAGTTTTTAAATTTTCAATAATTTGATAAATAAACGCAACGTACGCCACAAAAATCACTAAGTTTCTCAATTCTCCGTTTTCCTGAAGTATTTCAGTTTCCAGGTGAATACTCGTATAACATTAAAGTGAAGAAACAACGTCATAAAGTTTTGATAGATGTCATAATAATTTGGAGGGTTTATGTTACAAGTGAAAGTGTCTTCCCAGTAAAGTGGCGAAAGAGCATCCAGCGGAATTATGTAGAAAGTTTCAAACATCTTTTGACAATTTGGGCACTTGTAGGGCTCAGTGAGGAAATATCTTTTGACGACCGACTTGGTGTAATGGTTAAGAAGTTGGCAACTACACCAGAGGTCGCGGGTTCGATCCCCGCACAGTACAAACATTTTGTGTGCATGAACATGTCTGTTTGTACTGGTCTGGGTGTCTCCTATGTATAATAAGTATGTATTTACAAAAAAAAAAAAATTATTTAAGTATGTTTATCCGTTGTCTAGTATCCCATAACACAAGCTTTAATTAGCTTACTTTGGGGCTAGATGGCGCTGTGTGGAATAATATTTATTATTATTATTATCTTAAAACAATGCTTATTTCAATATTTTTCTAATAAGGCAAGAAAGCTCGATGGTTCATTCTTTTTTTCTAGTAAGCAAGAGAACTAAAAACATATACGCCTAATTCATTAATTACAACAAATTACTAAATAATCCTAGCGACGACAGACACAAGATAATTTTTTTAAACATGTTTTTTGTTTTATCTTTACTTAGTTAACCATGAATGATTGCGTTGTGAAACTTTATTTGCATCTTTATGTGGTTTTTGCGATTTTTTTATCCTTATCGGTGTACCAAAAATAAATTTCAGGAAACACGGGCCGCCATTACTCACACAATGTAAAAAAGGTTACTTGCCACTGAAAATAAAAAGAAAAATAACATCAAAGCGTCGAATAATTATATCGCACATAATGGTTAAACTGCCGTCAACTTCGAAATTACGCCTTATCTGAGTGGTTTATCTAATTAAAAGTAGTTTACGTTAAAAAAAATGTTAATTTTAAAATTTTATAGCTTCCGTTAATTACTTGGTTAACGAAATATTAAAACACAGAGGTCATTTGTTTCAGGAATTTAAAGTTACAGAACTCCCCTAGGTAAGGCTGCGATAAAAATCTTAACCCTAAATCCTCCATTGAAAATGTTAACCTCTTAACCCTAAGCTCTAGCCTGGAGCGGTTAACGGTCTTTATAGTCCGGGTCCCAGAGGCCAGCCCTTATTACGAGCGTTTACTACCCCAGGGGGGTTGGCGAGATAATGACATTACTTACTAACATGTGTTATATATGTATGAAAGTGGAGGACAGGTTTGGTTTATGACGAATAATTTTTTTTCGTCAAAATATAGATATGAAATGCGCGACATCCATGTGGCATTCAGAAGGTCACTATTAACTGTTGAAAAGCAAAGATTAAAATTGGAGTATATTAATTACGCGAGTGTACGTATGATTGGCGTAGTGCGCTGTAGCACGGTTTCTGGCCTTGAAAAACGTGGTATCCCGGGTTTGATTCCCGGTCGAGTCAATTCAGGAAATGATCTTTTCTTAATTGGCTCGGGTCTGGGTGTGCTGGGAGACGCCCCTGGCTTAATTCATTGTGTGGTACCTCGTTACTCAGGGATATTCATCCCTACTTCGAGACCATGACGTGTGATGTCTGGCGCATTTTATATAATGTATATTATTATTGTTATAAAAAAGTGCTGTGATTTGTAGGAAAAAAAAAAAGTAATTTACACATAACAATATTATCAAGCTGATAAGGTGCCTTCAGCTCCTTTGTTATCTAACTGTACAAGTAAATACCCCTAACTACTGGAACAAATGAAGTAGGAAGGTAGGTACTATAATCTTAGAGCAACCATCTCCTGAAAAGATCTGAAATAACCAGTTATTTATGTCCTGTCTATAGCAAAATCCAAGGTTTCTACCTAAGTTGTTTTATCACCGTCTAGTTTTGCTAGACTTTTGTTTTTCTAAGGGAGAGATGTTATTTCGTCTCGCCAGATGGTGTTTACGTACCCGGTGCAAACAATATCTAGATTCTAGACGAAACAAAAATACTGAGATTTGTGTTGCAATTCAGAATAGAAACTGACGTTGTTGACATAATTTATTTAGTGGCAGTGCTTCATTTTATTTAAAGGGATTAGAACTTTTCTTGTAGGTAACTGTACATTATTTTCATTACAATAAATACATCTGTATATCTGTTAAAAATAACCACTTCTGGAAGTGAAGTCTTAATATCAAACGAGTATACCACCAAATTACGTTTCAATAAATAAAAGGTTCTAACGATCTCACTAATGAGAAAAAAATATGTTCATCATTACTTTGCAATGTACTTTATAGTACCTACCTACTTTTTTTTCGGCATGAAATACATTACGCGTTTTCAGTAAAGCCAATCATAAGACCGATCGGCAATGGAATTAGTTCCTCATCTTTATAGCATTACGAACATAATATTAAGGTAGATGTCCCTTTTGCCGATAACGTCCCAGTACCCGATAACTACTAAGATTTTTATTTTTGCTAATTTCTACTAAACAGATTTTATAAGTATTTAAATGGCAAAATTTTGTTAGTAATATTCTTTGTATTTACAAAGGCAACACTTAACCATAACCGAAATGGTGTCTTAACTGTTTATCATAGAAAGTACTGTGCCCGAAAAATAGTTTTAATTCCGAAGTTTTGTCACTGAACTACGCAACCATCCAGGTTTTATTGCTTAGCTTGCTGTGCTGATGCTTTTAACCATAGGGTAAGAGTGTTAATTTACTTATATATTTGAATTAATTATGTAGCGATATAACCTGAAGCTCATGGCAAATTTTATTGAAAAGTTATTATTAATACTATTTACATCTATTGGTACACGCAAATTGCGTGTGTATTAGCATTTACATATTTAGAAGTAAAATTATTTATTCATGAGCTAGATTAAATTACTTGAATGCTCATGTAAAAATAATTTTTGTACCTCTACCCATTTTTACGTAGCAGACGTGCAAACTCAGCCATGTTCAAAACTTAACGGTTACTGGGACGTTTACCTTACGTGATGTATCACGAATATAAAAACATTACCATACTCTTCTTTATTTTCCTCACTATTATTTTATCATACTTATCCTTTACAAAAAACCCGATCTCTTCTGGAAAT
Source organism: Udea olivalis (assembly GCA_947369235.1). Taxonomy (NCBI): domain Eukaryota; kingdom Metazoa; phylum Arthropoda; class Insecta; order Lepidoptera; family Crambidae; genus Udea; species Udea olivalis. Next base: position 3,747,612 of record OX376349.1, on the reverse strand, counting down.
GGGCCGTTATATTTTTTGTTTTCCTAAACTGGAGGGAAGTATATCAGATAATTATACCTTCGAGCCCTATAAACTAGCAAACCCTTTGTGCGGCCCTCGGCTTACGTATATCGAACTTATGTTCAAAATATCTAGCCGCAGAACTATAATATAATAATATATGTTTATATTAAGTGAGTTGGCTTTAGTTCAGCGGAAATTTTGGCGTAGTAGTTTTTGGAATACGTAAAACATTGCATTAAATAATCACGTAAGTTATACTAGAGGTGAGTAAAATTAATGTTGACTGTTGAACGGAACCCTTGGAAGCCCACATTTTTCTGAATGTATTTAATCCCAACATTGTAGGTAGCGCACCTCCCACCGTTACATTTGGGTTTAACAGTGTTTTCTATCATTGCAGAGCTAATCGCGAATTTTATAACGAATACAGAGTAGGTGCTTTAACTAAAATTGAACCCGGGACTACACTGCCTCCAAGCTCTGTTGACTTTTTCTGTAACTAACTGCGTTATAAAACCCTACCCTTAAACTCAATTGACCGTTAACCTACAATATAGCCAACCACTTACGAAATACAGATTTTTTAAACTATAGCATTTCTACAAAACTTTTTCAGTCAGTAAATCTAATTGGAGCTGTTTGTGTTTTTTCACTTCTCATGCATTAAAAGTACGCCAATATAGCCCTACGAAGCGGGACTAAAGTGACCACTTTAGTCGCTAGGGAGTAAAAAGTAATTAGTTTTTTAATTTCCTTCATGTGACATAGACAAACTCTATCCGCCACTAAAAATATAACTGTTTTGCATTACAACAAAACAACTATTATGTGTTGAGAAAACACAGTGTTGGCTGTGAAGAAAGCAGTCCTGACATTTGTCATAAATAATGAAAACTTACCAAATTTTTCGTTGTTTTTACTTTGTGGCTTGACACCTGAGGGCCGAGTGCGTAACTTACTCGGCATTGCAACCTGTCAAGGCTGTCAAATTCAATAGTCTTCTCACCAGCAAGGCCTTGCCTCAACACTGTGTTTTCTCAACACATAATAGTTGTTTTGTTGTAATGCAAAACAGTTATATTATGTGTCTTCTAAAACACAGTGTTGGCTGTGAAGACCTGTTTGTTATCTGCTGGTGTCAAGCAAAACGCTATTGTTGAATAAAAAATAAATATTGTTGACTACAAGAATATGATTAAAAATAAAAATATTTTATTATTTTATACGATTCTCTCTATTTATGGATCTATTAGAAAAATATCTTCTTCTTTGCCCTCGCCTTATCCCGTTACGCGGGGTCGGCTTTCTTGATCTTGAGGCTATTATCTATTAGAAAAATATTGACAAAATATTTTTAATTTTTAACCAAACTTAGAAACCTTATGTGTGTAGAGATAGTCATGCATCCTTTCCTTCCAGTTAAGTTGATCTATATCAATTAATCTAACTTACCAAACAATCTAGATAAGTCGGTACTTAGAGATAATTGTAATATGAATTTCTCACAAATTAAATAACAAAATAAAGTTAATCTTCTAATTCAGTTGTGGAAAAAAGAATTAGATAGATTTAAGCATAAATAACCAAATAAAGTTGAGCAGATTTAAACATTCTCAAATAATCTGACTAGGTAAGTACTCCAAAAAATGTCACATATTAATCAACACAATAATTGCTTTGAGAATTGCACTTCTATTTTTCAGGCAGTAATGTTACCAAAAACCCATAGTTTACTCAAGGGAACGGGTAATAAATTTTATTATGTCTGCTATGCAGTTAAACCATTAATTTTAAATTAGTTGAAGGTTCTCTCTATTAAAATCATTTAGCAATATTTAACCACATCCAACAACCACTCTTGCATACTATAGAGTTTTAAAAAACAAGTGACAAAGCTTTATGAATAAAACATATTCTAAGCTCAGCGGTACATTTATACTTTAACAGATAGTACTGACTGTACATTCTACTGCCCCCTAATAATTTTATACACTCTTACTTGCTTATTCCACAAGATTTGCAGGGTCACTTCTGCATCTTAAGGGAAAGCAGAATCTGGACAAAAAAGAAAGGGCCAAATTGATCACATTTAAGTCACTCTGCTGGGTTGGCAGAAAACATCTTCAAAACATCTCGCCATTGTTGTTGAATAAGATGTTTCTGTTCTAAATGGCTTAAGATAAACTATAAGGCAGGCCAGACCATATGGGTCTCAGAAAAGGCTATATGATGTAAGTCAAATTCAATTGTGCGCACAACCTTGCATCCGCTGCATTGGTGGTAAGAGTGGCTTCTCCTTAGCGCAATCATTTTAATAAAAGTCACAGTGACCTTTTAAAGCTCGTGAGCTAACCATTCAATATTGCATTGGAACTTGTATCAAAAGCCTTTTTGTAGCTGAGAGTCAAACTATTGTAAATTATATCGTTTGGATTCACAGGATGTGTAATTTTATTTCCGTCATAGTTGACGCTAAGCCCAATTACAGACACAGCATAATAAAGCCTTTGTTACACTCGAAATTGGATAGGTAGGTACGCTATCACTCTGTTTGACTAGGTACCTACTGAGTCAAGATAATGTCTGTTCAAGCATTGTTGCTTAAGCGAGAGAGATAAATTGTTAATAAGCTATAAGACTCACCAATGTTGAATCGATTCGTATTCGGTGGAAATAGCTATAAATGAAAAATAAGAAAAGTTTTCATCCTCCGAAGATGCAAAGGAATCCGAACAATTCGGTGCAATTCCACACGTTCCCCATCAGGGGTAACACAAATCTTTCTTAGCTATTTCCAAGATAACACTGTATTTTCATGTTTTTATACACTTTTAAATTTAATGAAAAAAATTGACGTTTAACCGACAAATATCAAAACGCTATTGAATTTGACAGCCTTGACAGGTTGCAATGCCGAGTAAGTTACGCACTCGGCCCTCAGGTGTCAAGCCACAAAGTAAAAACAACGAAAAATTTGGTAAGTTTTCATTATTTATGACAAATGTCAGGACTGCTTTCTTCACAGCCAACACTGTGTTTTAGAAGACACATAATGTACTATTATCTGTGTAGAGTGGACCATCTTCATAGCGAAAATGTTAAGAGTTTTAGTTCCATGGTTTTTCCGCAAAGAAGGCGGCGATATGTGTTTTAAATTGATAATCTGTGACTGGTTCAGTTCAGGAGAAAAAAAAAATTCAGAACTTTGGACGAGTGTAAATTTGTTCGGTTTTAAGTGTTTTTGTACTATATTGACTATTTTTTTCGCACTCAAAGTGAATAGTACAGTTTGCACCTCAAGACTAAACGCCAACTTAATAAACCCTCGGTTTTATTGACTCCCTCGCACGCTCGGGAGTCAAACCACTGGTATATTATGGCTTCGTTTAGTCCCTCGATATAAAATATACTATTATTTAGTTTTTAATCGGTGCAAGCGTTGATGTTTGTGAACAACAAGCGCTCGCAAAACAATGGCATTTGTTGATTGTTATTGAATATAGTGATACAAGTAAAGTAAGAAGTATAGTGTGGCGGATATATTATTTCTAACGAGGTTAGCAAAATGTATTCAGTATTAAGAACTGCTCAGGGCTACAGTGAGTTTGAGTACGAGTTTGAGATTATGATCTCTTATTCCCAGTCACATGACCTTTTCGTCATGAAAACTCAAACTTGGTATTAAGACTTCATAATTGACGTTTCATACCATTGTTTATCTGTCAAATAGTACCAGTCAAAACTTTTCAGTTGCAGAAGCTCTAATAGTGACAGCGTAGTACCAATGCAAAGAGAGCATTTTGGAATCGTAAACGGTCACGCTGGAATTGTGGTAAAAGATTGTAATACGCACGCAATAGGTATAAAATTGCACTTGATGTGATGAGTTATGAAATAATTACAATTATTGGGCATATTAATTTATTACCTTACCTTAACATATTTTATTCCTGGGGTCCGAGAACTGAAAAAATGTTTACTGAGTCATTAACATATTATACTTATGAATTGTGTATAAATATTTATTTGGAGGCTCTGTTTCTTTACCGTTAAGGTATTGTTTACAATTGTAACTGTGATTAAGAATTCTTCGCCACGATATTTATTTCAAATGTATGCAAACTTCCGTAGCTTTCCGTTAAAACATCAGAAAAAAAACAAACGTTTTGAAACAGTGACAGTGCATTTTTTGTATTCGGAGCGGAAACACTAAAACCGGTTCGTATGACTATTTTATTTGTCCAATCCTGTTTTCACTGTTAGCAAAACAATTTGGGCTCAGCTCGTTCGATAGTTATTTGATAGAGTCGCGTGCATTCAAAAATAAACTTTATTGGTATGTGCGCCAAATATCCGCTAGTCAAATCCTGTCGACGTCTGACATAACAAAACCTGGATGCGATCCAATTTGCGATATGGTTGATTTTAAAATGTTTTGTTGTTTCGGTAACAAATATGCGTTTCGGTATCGTTAACACAACATGCATAGCAAGTTTCGAATATCATATTAAGTCTGGCCAATATTGGATGTTTTTTTTATGAAATAGAATAAGGATCTGCATACAGCGCGGCGGTCTTCTTCGTATTCAGTGTTATGAAATGTCCCGCTTGGACTAGTCGTTTCGTATGTTTTTTTATAGGGATAACAAAAAAAAATGCCGGTCATAGGTGTCTTATTTTGAACCTTAATGAAAACTTAGTATCTAATATTTTTTTCCACATTACGAAATAAAAATATACTCAACTTTTCGAATGTTTATAATAAAAATCGCATAAATTAGTGAACTGGAAACTTCATATTTCTTATTGCTTTTGCCTCAAACTAGCATCCGTGCTCCAGAGTCTTAGTTCGATGACTGTTTATCACCGCTCTTGCGCCGGAGCAAAAACAAAAAACGTCGATGAACTTTCTAGAACTTTTCCAACTTGTCAGACAGAGAAGTTTCAGCTTTTTTATAGCTGTTGTTAGTTAGGACAGGACGACTAGATTCGGGGCTAAAGAATCGGGATAAAGAACCTGATCAACTACGCACGCCGGATATTGATAACGTTAAATATTGGTAAACGTTTGGATATCCAAGCCACATTATATGTAGCACTGTAATCTTACTTCTTGGTCGCCTTATGGTAGATGCTATAACAAGATGCCACAAAACAACCGACAAAGTTTAAAATAAGTACCACATTGAAACCTATTACACATTTTTTTTAGTTACTATCTGTAAATCGAGAAATAAAAACTTGTGATTATCGACTAGGATTAAGTTTTAATGATACCACAGATTACTCAGAAGTTACTACGTAACAGATAAAGCACTCCATAGAATATTTACAATTTTGACATTTTTGAAAGCGTGTCATGTGTTAGGCATATATTGCCAAAGCTATCTCTTTCGATTAAGATATCTGTGGTCATTACAAGTACGTCAGTTCAACCGCAAGATTTGCGTAAGAATGCTCTACGCGGCTGTTGACAAACAACTGCCAAATTAGTCTGCTGCCCGGCGGCTGGTAGGTCATTATCGCGCACAAGTACATAGAGTGATAGACGCCTGAGGATACGTGTTTCAGGTATACCAAAACGATGAACGATGAAGCCCCGCCTCCGTGGACAGTTGCACTAATTTCGATGACGAGGAGCCGTTGTTCAAAGTTGGAGCCAAACAAAAAACATCGAGAGAGTTTCTAGAAGTAATGGAAACTTTTAGACTCATCTAGAAGGTTCGGTTTCCTATCGCTGTTGCTACTTAGCCGGGTCGATACAACGGACTGTAGGAGTAGCTTCGGGATTTGCCTTTCATTAGGAGCCGTTTTGATTCGACTGCATTTGCGAAAACACTCAACCGGCGATCGACAAGAGATTAATGACGTCATAAAGTTGTTGGACGTCGGGATAGTCGGGTTGAGTGGGGCTTTACCAGAAAATCCAGCTGATGGTACACTTATGTAAATTGTTATGGCGGCTCAATATTCATCAATAGAAGACTGAATGTTTTCATAGAGTCTGCTGCGTCCTGTTTTAAATATGTAGGATCTTTACAGTTAATTAAATCATTTTATACTCTAATTGATTGGCCTTTGCTACGCTCTGTGTAAAAAAAGTATTTTTTTATAAAACGGATTAAATCAATTTCGAAATTCGAATCGTAATTCACGAGGAATTGCTTTTACAGTTAGAGCTTGTCTAACCAGAAATGACACTACTTTTTTATTGCGTCCATATTTAAAATTTGTTATGAAGCCAATACCCATCAAATTGTAGCTATGACTTGATTTCAATGATGGAGGCCTTTGCCCAGCAGTGGGACAGTATATGTATAGGCTAGTTACATTACTTTACTTTATGTGTGCGTGAATATAGTGGGGGGGCGCGTCATTTCAGATTAGACAAGCCTAAGATTTTTGTAACTATAAGCAATTTCTGATTTCATTCAAATTGTCAGTACCTAGTTACAATTTGGAAACTTCCTAGGTACAGATACATTTTTATGGCAATATAATTATGTAGGAAACCAGTCGATGTGATCCGTCGAATCAAGTTAATGTAATACTCATTAGCCTTTATGTTGTCCCACTGCTTGGCAAAGGCCTCCATCATTGAAATCAAGTCACCGCTATAATAAATGGGTGTTGGCTTCATAAATATAAATAAATATAAATATGCGGGAGACAACACACCTCTTGTCATGGTCTCGAAGTAGGGATAAATATCCCTGTGTTACGGGGTACCAGACAAGGAATTGAGCCAGGGGCGTCTCCCAGCACACTCAGACCCAGGCCAATTTAGAAAAGATCATTTCCTGAATTGACCTGACCGGGGATCGAACCCGGGACACTACGGAATTAAAGGCGAGAAACCGTGCTCCAGCGCACTACGCCAATCGTGTCGTCATCATCAAATTCATCTCACCAAATGCGGGTTGGTGATCTCAAACCGGGGCTTTGTTCCGAACACTCTTGGATAGAGAGAGAAAGAAAGAAAGCGGTGTTCAGCTCAGCAAAGCCAGCATAGGCTGAGCTGTAGTGGTAGCTAAGAAGTGGTATGCTACGCGTGGACGGTACTAACTTAGCGTTACCTTTGAGCTGTGCCTGACTGTACAAGTTCTGCCGTGTAATCTCACTTGTGATATATTGCCACTAAGAGGGTACGGAGGCTATAGGCTGCGATGGATGATAGCGGGTTATTAGCATTTAATTTATAGTTTCGGCTTTGTTGTTTAGGAGCTTCTTAACTTGACGTCATAAAGCGAAATTTGCTTCGTGTGACGCTCCATCTACTATTATATAAAGCTGCAATACCACTCACTGACTCACTCACTGATCAGGGGTATTTTTGGGGATGTTGGGGTTGTTTTTGTTGTTTTTGATGTATGGGGGTGTTTTTTTAATTTTCAATCAACGCAGGTTTTTGGGGTTTTTTTTTTTTTTCACCGCCATTTTGTCTTTTTTTGCGACACCAACTTTTTTTTTTCCTATGCAATTGCCATTTTTTTTTTACTCTTTTGGAATGTGATTGCCATTTTGAACTTTTTTAAGAGTGAAAATTTAAAAAAAACAAAATGGTTTCGCCGCCATCTTGGATTGAAAAACGGGTTTTAGGGTTGTGTTTGCGGTACCATAGTGAATAGAGTTTTGATTGGATTTACAAAATTTTTTTTTCGTTGTGGTGCTTGAATAGTCGACTCGACATCCCTATTTACAGATTATAAAAAAACAATATGGCGGCGGCGCTGGCGGCCATTTTGTTTCATGCACGGAAATTGACCGTTTTCGAGGAGTTTTTTGCGGTAGATGGCAACACCCTATCTTATTGCGATGTATGGACCGACTCTGGGTTATTTATTCGAGTGTTGCCACGAATGAGAATTTCTACCAAATTCATGGTAGTTTTCGTGGTAGGGCCCCGGAAAGTCGAAATGAGAAATATGACAGCTGTCAAATGATTTGGGATGCAGTTTGATGGCAACCCCGGGCCCTAATGACCTTTTGATATTTTTGCGATAATCGACTGGCAACACTGGCGGCAGTGGGGTAAACAATTTTTTTCGAAAGGGGTGACTTTAAAGTTAGTGACGGATACTTGCGCATATGGGGGGAAAAAACTAAAAACGACGAGTGTTGCCATATATAGTCGAGTATATGGGAAAAATACGGGATTTTCGAATTTCAAGATGGCGGCGGCGCTGGCGGCCATTTTGTAAAAAGTTTGCAATTTTCAAACGGTTTTTTGGATTTTTTCCAGTGTTGCCAATTTTTGAGAGTATTATAATGTACTAGGCGATCGTGAGGATTGTGCTTGCGGGTTGCCAGGTTAAAAAATATTTTTGCAATTTTTGGTAGTTTTCGAGTAATTGGCCAAAAAAGTCGAAAATGGAAATAATGACATTTTGCGTTCAAAATTGGCATGCGGTTACGGATTGGGGTCATTAAAATGACATTTGACCATTTTCATCAAAATCAATTGGCAACACTGGGAATGAAAATTAGGCCAGTTTTTTCGAAAGGGGTCTCTTTGATGGGTTATGGTAAAGGCTGTATGAGAGATGGAAAAAAACTGTAAATTGGGCTCGACGTGTATTATAGATGTTATTACTTAAAAAGTATAATATTTACAAATTTCAAGATGGCGGATACATTGGCGGCCATTTTGTAAAATTTTCATTTTGACGATTTATTCAAAGTAGATTTTGATGAAGATGGCAACATTTTAAGGAAAATTGGTTTTTGGGTTTTTTGTAAGGTTTAGAGAGTTCTTGAGGATGGTATAAAAATTTACCCCATATTTAGGGTAATTTCTGAGATTTACCCCTCGCAAAAAAATTCATTATTTCAGAAAAAAAAGTATAGCATCCAGTTGGAAATTTTCATTTTATTACGATTTGCCCCCATTTTGGGTTCTCTACCCCCTCTGCTGCGAATTAAGGGTAAATTACTGAAAGCCGGTAGTACTATGGGATTCCATACATTTAGTATGGGGACGGACCAAGAAATTGATTTTGTTTGAAAATTTCTGTAGAATTTTATTGCATGCTACTAAGCTAATGTATCCTTGCGAGGCCGAAGGCCGAGCTGCGTCCAGTGAGGCCGAAGGCCGAACTCCGCGTAGGGCGAAGCCCGGAGCGGCCATCGTCGGTTCCGAGTAACTTCGCGAAGCCGCAGGCTGAGCGCCCGTACACAGTTTACCCTGAAGCCAACCGCCACCACTAACATCAGCGAGGCCGAAGGCCGAGCTGAGTCTGTGAGGCCAAAGGCCGAACACCGCGAAGGGCGAAGCCCGGAGCGTCCATCGTCGGATCCAAGTCACTTCGCGAAGCCGCAGGCTGAGCGCCCGCACTAGGCTGTACGCAAAACAAATCACTCCATGTTTCTTAAGTGAGGACAAAGGCCAAACGCCCCCATAGGGCAGAGCCCGACACCGCCTTCCCCGCTCTTCAACTCTTTTGCCAAGTCCAAACTCCCCCTCCCCCCTACCCCAACCCCTACCTCCGCCCCCTACCCAGAAAAGCCCAAGAATTATTAACGGAGAACAATAAACCCAGTTGACCAATTTTAGCGAGGCCGAAGGCCGAGCTGCGTTTCGCGAGGCCGCAGGCCGAGCTGCGTTTCGCGAGGCCGCAGGCCGAGCTGCGGCCGCGGAGGGCGAAGCCCGCAGCGGCGCCCCTCAGCGTCGCAGACCTAGCTTTAGGGCCGCGAGTCGGCCGTAGGCCGGCGGCCCGAGAGCTAGTCTATATACTATAAAGCTACACTACCACTGACTCACTGACTGACTGATCAGGGGTGTTTTTCGGGTGGTTGCGGTTGTTTTTGTGTTTTTTGATGTATGGGGGTGTTTTTTAAATTTTTAATCAACGCAGCTTTTTGAGGTTTTTTTTTTTTTCACCGCCATTTTGTCTTTTTTTGCGACTACAACTTTTTTTTTTCCTATGCAATTGCCTTTTGTTTTTACTCTTTCGGAATGTGATTGCCATTTTGAACTTTTTTGAGAGCGAAAATTTAAAAAAAACAAAATGGTTTCGCCGCCATCTTGGATTGAAAAACGGGTTTTAGGGTTGTGTTTGCGCTACCATAGTGAATAGAGTCGTTGTTGGATTTTTGTTTTTTTACTTTCGTTGTGGTGCTTGAATAGTCGACTCGACATCCCTATCCACAGATTGTAAAAAAACAATATGGCGGCGGCGCTGGCGGCCATTTTGTTTCATGCACGGAAATTGACCGTTTTCGAGGAGTTTTTTCTGGTAGATGGCAACACCCGATCTTATTGCGATGTATAAAGCGGCTGTTGGTAATTTATTCGAGTGTTGCCAGGAATAAGAATTTCTACCAAATTCATGGTAGTTTTCGTGGGAGGGCCCCGGAAATTCGAAATGAGAAATATGACAGCTGTCAAATAAATTGGGATGCAGTTTGATGGCAACCCCGGGCCCTAATGACCTTTTGATACTTTTGCAAAAATCGACTGGCAACACTGGTGGCAGTGGGGCAAAACATTTTTTTCGAAAGGGGTGACTTTAAAGTTAGTGACGGATACTTGCGCATATGGGGGGGAAAAACTAAAAATGAGGAATGTTGCCATATATAGCCGAGTATATGGGAAAAATACGGGATTTTCGAATTTCAGGATGGCGACGGCACTGGCGGCCATTTTGTAAAAAGTTTGCAATTTTCAAACGGTTTTTTGGATTTTTTCCAGTGTTGCCAATTTTTGAGAGTATTATAATGTACTAGGCGATCGTGAGGATTGTGCTTGCGGGTTGCCAGGTTTAAACAGATTTTTGCAATTTTAGGTAGTTTTCGAGAAAATGGCCAAAAAAGTCGAAAATGGAACTAATGACATTTTGCGTTCAAAAATGGCAAGAGGTTATGGATTGGGGTCATTTAAATGACATTTGACTATTTTAGTCAAAATCAACTGGCAACACTGGAAATGAAATTAGGCAATTGTTCTCGGAAGGGGTCTCTTTGATGGGCTCTGGGAGAGGCTGTATGAGAGATAGAAAAAAACTATAAATTGGGCTCGACGTGTATTATAGTTGTGATTACGCACAATGTACAAATAATTGGAATTTCAAGATCGCGGATACACTGGCGGCCATATTTAAAATGTTCAGTCTGCAGATTCGTTTAAAGTGGATTCTTATGGAGATGGAACATTTGGCGGAAAAATGTTACTTGGGTTTTTTGTGAGGTTCAGGGAGTTCTTGAAGATGGTGAAAAAAATTACCCCATTTTAGGGGTAATTTCTGAGATTTACCCCTCGCAAAAAAATTCACTATTTCAGAAAAAAAAGTATGTCATCCTGTTGGAAATTTTCATTTTATTACGATTTGCCCCCATTTTGGGTTCTCTATCCCCTCTGCTGCGAATTAAGGGTAAATTACTAAAAGCCGGTAGTACTATGGGATTCCATACATTTAGTATGGGGACGGATCACGATATTGATTTTGTTTCAAAATTTCCGTAGAATTTTATTACATGCTACAAAACCAATGTATCCTTGCGAGGCCGAAGGCCGAGCTGCGTCCAGTGAGGCCGAAGGCCGAACTCCGCGTAGGGCGAAGCCCGGAGCGTCCATTGACGGATCCGAGTAACTTCGCGAAGCCGCAGGCTGAGCGCCCGTACACAGTTTACCCTGAAGCCAACCGCCACCACTAACATCAGCGAGGCCGAAGGCCGAGCTTCGTCTGTGAGGCCAAAGGCCGAACACCGCGAAGGGCGAAGCCCGGAGCGTCCATCGTCGGATCCAAGTCACTTCGCGAAGCCGCAGGCTGAGCGCCCGCACTAGGCTGTACGCAAAACAAATCACTCCATGTTTCTTCAGTGAGGCCAAAGGCGAAACGCCCCCATAGGGCAGAGCCCGACACCGCCTTCCCGCTCTTCAACTCTTTTGCCAAGTCCAAACTCCCCCCCCCCCCCCCCTTCTACCCCCGCCCCCTCCCCCGCCCCCTACCCGAAAAAGCCCAAGTAATAGCGCTAAGCAATATAACCCAGTTGTCCAATTTTAGCGAGGCCGAAGGCCGAGCTGCGTTTCGCGAGGCCGCAGGCCGAGCTGCGGCCGCGGAGGGCGAAGCCCGCAGCGGCGCCCCTCAGCGTCGCAGACCTAGCTTTAGGGCCGCGAGTCGGCCGTAGGCCGGCGGCCCGAGAGCTAGTCTATATACTATAAAGCTGCACTACCACTCACTCACTCACTGATCAGGGGTTTTTTTGGGGTTGTTGGGGTTGTTTTTGTGGTTTTTGATGTATCGGGGTGTTTTCTTAATTTTCAATCGACGCAGGTTTTTGAGGTTTTTTTTTTTTTTAACCCTCTGCACTCATTTTTTGCGGCTCCAACTTTTTTTTCCCCCTTGCAATGGCCATTTTTTTAAACGTCTTCGTAATGTTTTTGCAATTTTGAACATTTTTGAGAGTTTGAAAATTAAAAAAAAAAAACCGTTTCGCCGCCATCTTGGATTGAATCACGTGTTTTAGTGTTGTGTTTGCGCTGCCATAGTGAATAGAGTCGTTGTTGGATTTTTGTTTTTTTTCTTTCGTTGCGGCGCTTCTATAGTCGACTCGACATCCCTATCCACAGATTATAAAAAAACAACATGGCGGCGGCGCTGGCGGCCATTTTGTTTCATGCACGGAAATTGACCGTTTTCGAGGAGTTTTTTCCGGTACATGGCAACACTTGATCGAATTGCAATGTATGAAGTGGTTGTGGGTAATTTATTCGAATGTTGCCAGGAATGAGAATTTCTACCAAATTCATGGTAGTTTTCGTGGGAGGGCCCCGGAAAGTCGAAATGAGAAATATGACAGCTGTCAAAAAAATTGGGATGCAGTTTGATGGCAACCCCGGGCCCTAATGACCTTTTGATACTTTTGCGAAAATCGACTGGCAACACTGGCGGCAGTGGGGTAAACATTTTTTTTCGGAAGGGGTCACTTTAAAGTTAGTGACGGATACTTGCGCATATGGGGGGGAAAAAGTGAAAATGAGGAATGTTGCCATATATAGTCGAGTATATGGGAAAAATACGGGATTTTCGAATTTCAAGATGGCGGCGGCGCTGGCGGCCATTTTGTAAAAAGTTTGCAATTTTCAAACGGGTTTTTGGATTTTTTCGGGTGTTGCCAATTTTTGAGAGTGTTGCAATGTACTAGGCGATCGTGAGGATTGTGCTTGCGGGTTGCCAGGTTTAAACAATTTTTTGCAATTTTTGGTAGTTTTCGAGAAAATGGCCAAAAAAGTCGAAAATGGAAATAATGACATTTTGCGTTTAAAAATGGCAAGAGGTTATGGATTGGGGTCATTAAAATGACATTTGACCATTTTAGTCAAAATTAACTGGCAACACTGGAAATGAAATTAGGCAATTGTTTTCGGAAGGGGTCTCTTTGATGGGCTCTGGGAGAGGCTGTGTGAGAGATAGAAAAAAACTATAAATTGGGCTCGACGTGTATTATAGTTGTGATTACGTACAAAGTACAAATATTTAGAATTTCAAGATGGCGGATACACTGGCGGCCATTTTTAAAATGTTCAGTCTGCAGATTCGTTTAAAGTGAATTCTTATGCAGATTGCAACATTTGGCGGAAAAATGTTACTTGGGTTTTTTGTGAGGTTTAGTGAGTTCTTGAAGATGTTGAAAAAAATTACCCCATTTTAGGGGTAATTTCTGAGATTTACCCCTCGCAAAAAAAATCATTATTTCAGAAAAAAAATATGTCATCCTGCTGGAAATTTTCATTTCATTACGATTTGCCCCCATTTTGGGTTCTCTACCCCCTCCGCTGCGAATTAAGGGTGAATTACTAAAAGCCGGTAGTACTATGGGATTCCATACATTTAGTATGGGGACGGACCAAGAAATTGATTTCGAATTTTATTACATGCTACAAAACTAATGTATCCTTGCGAGGCCGAAGGCCGAGCTGCGTCCAGTGAGGCCGAAGGCCGAACTCCGCGTAGGGCGAAGCCCGGAGCGTCCATCGACGGATCCGAGTAACTTCGCGAAGCCGTAGGCTGAGCGCCCGTACACAGTTTACCCTGAAGCCAACCGCCACCACTAACATCAGCGAGGCTGAAGGCCGAGCTTCGTCTGTGAGGCCAAAGGCCGAACACCGCGAAGGGCGAAGCCCGGAGCGTCCATCGTCGGATCCAAGTCACTTCGCGAAGCCGCAGGCTGAGCGCCCGCACTAGGCTGTACGCAAAACAAATCACTCCATGTTTCTTCAGTGAGGCCAAAGGCCAAACGCCCCCATAGGGCAGAGCCCGACACCGCCTACCCCGCTCTTTAACTCTTTTGCAAAGTTCAAACTCCCCCCCCCCCCTCTTCCCCCGCCCCCTCCCCTGCCCCCTACCCAAAAAAGCCCAAGTAAAAGCACAGAATAATGTAACCCAGTTGACCAATTTTAGCGAGGCCGAAGGCCGAGCTGCGTTTCGCGAGGCCGCAGGCCGAGCTGCGGCCGCGGAGGGCGAAGCCCGCAGCGGCGCCCCTCAGCGTCGCAGACCTAGCTTTAGGGCCGCGAGTCGGCCGTAGGCCGGCGGCCCGAGAGCTAGTCTACTATTATATAAAGCTGCACTACCACTCACTCACTCACTGATCAGGGGTTTTTTTGGGGTTGTTGGGGTTGTTTTTGTGGTTTTTGATGTATCGGGGTGTTTTCTTAATTTTCAATCGACGCAGGTTTTTGAGGTTTTTTTTTTTTTTTAACCCTCTGCACTCATTTTTTGCGGCTCCAACTTTTTTTTCCCCCTTGCAATGGCCATTTTTTTAAACGTCTTCGTGATGTTTTTGCAATTTTGAACATTTTTGAGAGTTTGAAAATTAAAAAAAAAAAACCGTTTCGCCGCCATCTTGGATTGAATCACGTGTTTTAGTGTTGTGTTTGCGCTGCCATAGTGAATAGAGTCGTTGTTGGATTTTTGTTTTTTTTCTTTCGTTGCGGCGCTTCTATAGTCGACTCGACATCCCTATCCACAGATTATAAAAAAACAACATGGCGGCGGCGCTGGCGGCCATTTTGTTTCATGCACGGAAATTGACCGTTTTCGAGGAGTTTTTTCCGGTACATGGCAACACTTGATCGAATTGCAATGTATGAAGTGGTTGTGGGTAATTTATTCGAATGTTGCCAGGAATGAGAATTTCTACCAAATTCATGGTAGTTTTCGTGGGAGGGCCCCGGAAAGTCGAAATGAGAAATATGACAGCTGTCAAAAAAATTGGGATGCAGTTTGATGGCAACCCCGGGCCCTAATGACCTTTTGATACTTTTGCGAAAATCGACTGGCAACACTGGCGGCAGTGGGGTAAACATTTTTTTTCGGAAGGGGTCACTTTAAAGTTAGTGACGGATACTTGCGCATATGGGGGGGAAAAAGTGAAAATGAGGAATGTTGCCATATATAGTCGAGTATATGGGAAAAATACGGGATTTTCGAATTTCAAGATGGCGGCGGCGCTGGCGGCCATTTTGTAAAAAGTTTGCAATTTTCAAACGGGTTTTTGGATTTTTTCGGGTGTTGCCAATTTTTGAGAGTGTTGCAATGTACTAGGCGATCGTGAGGATTGTGCTTGCGGGTTGCCAGGTTTAAACAATTTTTTGCAATTTTTGGTAGTTTTCGAGAAAATGGCCAAAAAAGTCGAAAATGGAAATAATGACATTTTGCGTTTAAAAATGGCAAGAGGTTATGGATTGGGGTCATTAAAATGACATTTGACCATTTTAGTCAAAATCAACTGGCAACACTGGAAATGAAATTAGGCAATTGTTTTCGGAAGGGGTCTCTTTGATGGGCTCTGGGAGAGGCTGTGTGAGAGATAGAAAAAAACTATAAATTGGGCTCGACGTGTATTATAGTTGTGATTACGTACAAAGTACAAATATTTAGAATTTCAAGATGGCGGATACACTGGCGGCCATTTTTAAAATGTTCAGTCTGCAGATTCGTTTAAAGTGAATTCTTATGCAGATTGCAACATTTGGCGGAAAAATGTTACTTGGGTTTTTTGTGAGGTTTAGTGAGTTCTTGAAGATGTTGAAAAAAATTACCCCATTTTAGGGGTAATTTCTGAGATTTACCCCTCGCAAAAAAAATCATTATTTCAGAAAAAAAATATGTCATCCTGCTGGAAATTTTCATTTCATTACGATTTGCCCCCATTTTGGGTTCTCTACCCCCTCCGCTGCGAATTAAGGGTGAATTACTAAAAGCCGGTAGTACTATGGGATTCCATACATTTAGTATGGGGACGGACCAAGAAATTGATTTCGAATTTTATTACATGCTACAAAACTAATGTATCCTTGCGAGGCCGAAGGCCGAGCTGCGTCCAGTGAGGCCGAAGGCCGAACTCCGCGTAGGGCGAAGCCCGGAGCGTCCATCGACGGATCCGAGTAACTTCGCGAAGCCGTAGGCTGAGCGCCCGTACACAGTTTACCCTGAAGCCAACCGCCACCACTAACATCAGCGAGGCTGAAGGCCGAGCTTCGTCTGTGAGGCCAAAGGCCGAACACCGCGAAGGGCGAAGCCCGGAGCGTCCATCGTCGGATCCAAGTCACTTCGCGAAGCCGCAGGCTGAGCGCCCGCACTAGGCTGTACGCAAAACAAATCACTCCATGTTTCTTCAGTGAGGCCAAAGGCCAAACGCCCCCATAGGGCAGAGCCCGACACCGCCTACCCCGCTCTTTAACTCTTTTGCAAAGTCCAAACTCCCCCCCCCCCCCCCCCCCTCTTCCCCCGCCCCCTCCCCTGCCCCCTACCCAAAAAAGCCCAAGTAAAAGCACAGAATAATGTAACCCAGTTGACCAATTTTAGCGAGGCCGAAGGCCGAGCTGCGTTTCGCGAGGCCGCAGGCCGAGCTGCGGCCGCGGAGGGCGAAGCCCGCAGCGGCGCCCCTCAGCGTCGCAGACCTAGCTTTAGGGCCGCGAGTCGGCCGTAGGCCGGCGGCCCGAGAGCTAGTATACTTATATATTGCCAGACATAGCTCACTTCACGAGCATTGGAAAAGGGCTATGCTAGGTATTCCTCAAAGTGGTTGAACAACGAAATAAAATGACCGCTGTGGTCCAAATAAGTTGAAGAAATAGAGGGAGGAATTGATAGGATGGCAAGGAACTGGATCTACTTTGGGGACGAAAAGGTGAAGAATATGGCAAATACAAAGGAAAATACAATCTGATAAAAGTCCCAACAATCTGGTGGATGAAGAACACCTACAAGCAGCCGCTCTGAAGCCATAGCCTAGAGCGCCTTGTCGTTACGTTTTTTCATGTCGAATGATTTGAAGATGTATAGTAATGACATGCATTATCTTACTTAGTAAAATATCCTCGACATCCGGGCTACAGAATTCAAATCACAGGTCAGACTAAGTATGTTTCCGGATATTTCGAAACATAGCCCGGGTTTGTGATTTCTAATCCACATTTGGCAAGCATGGTGATTAAGCCAATACCCATCGATTTTGGGCTAGTTACTTTACGTCATTTTTATAATTTTTCAAGGCTACTGCAGGTAGAAGCTTATAATAATAACGTATAGAAGGATAGTCTTCATACAACTGAAATGAAGCACTAATCCGATCCACACATTCGTGACTATTACTTGCACGGCACGGTTTGACATTGACATTGCGGAGCTGTAATGAACACTGCAAAGCGGTCCGTTGGAGCCATTTATGGCTCCAATTAAGGTGCTTCAAAATGGGCGCGCAGACTTGGTTTCTATAAGCAATTATTCTAAGGGTAGAAGTTTATTTTCCTAGCTCTAGAAATCTATGGAAGACGCTCTCCTAGCGTTTCCATCTGTTGCCCGTATCACTCAAAGCTTTAGATTGCTTTTATCAAGTCACAGTACCAAAGATAGAATATGCATTCAGTGCTGAATACGTCACTGATGGAATCAACAATAAGCGATGCAAATTGCAGTAAATCGCTACACAAACTGAATACAACTCAGATTAATGGGTGCTCACACAGACATTCTACAAAATAGACAACGCCCTCAGTCTGTATGAAAAGCAAGCTGCCACTTCTTACACTTTTCTGTGACGACGTTGCGAGAGTGTTTTAGACTAATGGTGTTCTTAATATCGTGCGGATTCGACCACGCATGCCGGATTTCAGAGATGCGAGCGCAAGTGCAGTCGGGGAGAACGCCCTTAGCTAAACACTATCGTGACCTCGCAAAAAACTTGTAAGAAGTGGGAGCTTGGATTCACAGCCCAAATTACCCTTGTTCTTTGTTCAACCTTGCGGTTGACTGATAGACAATGCCTCCGGTGCTAAGTCCGCTCTTTATACTTGTTTCCATGAGCGGAATAATTAAATGTTGCGTGATTTAGACTTCCGTTGCCATAGTCATTGAGCGCTGACTAAATGTAGCAGGATCAAAATGGAGCATTGCACCTCCTATCGACAAGCAAAGTACTTACACCTGCATTATCTAATTCGATGTATGTATGTGGTGCACGGGTTGTATGCTCGTGTAACATTCTGTAGCAGGGTGCAACACATTTCCTTTGATGCGTTAATAGTTGCAGCTTTGCAAGATTAGTTAGTAGCCTAGACCCCTGGATTTCGGGCACAAGAAACTCAGTAGGTATACTTATTTTAGAAAATCCAGCCTTTCTATCCCAAATACGAAATGCCATTGCCAGGATTATCTTTCGTCTACTACATAAGTATTCGTTTAGTTTTATGAGTAGAAAAAATAGAGATCTTAACGCAGCTAAAATAAAAATAATCCTTAATGCTTCACCGAAAGGAATATTTTCGTTTGCCAAAAATGTAACGCCATTCTCGGTGTTTTGGCCTGTCGTTTATCCCGACATTTTCACATTACCTACACATTATTTAGGTATTTTCTGAAAACTTAGATGGTGTTCCAAGAAAACAAAGTTTTATTTAATAAACCAAAGGATTCAGTTCACATATAAGGCAGATAGTGTTAAAGGAGCAACCTTCAAAGATATTAAATCAACTTCCTAGTCGTCGTTACATTTATCTAGCTAGATGTTAACGCTATAACTACATCAAGATGTTAGATATAGTCAACAACGGAACTAGATGATAATTTTAAGTGTCAAAACTGGTGATTTTAAGAAAAATATAAGCCAAATTTATTAACATAATATAAATCAACTATTTTATGCAACTTTACCAATTTACTGTGTTCGTAAAGTTTTGAATGAGATTTTACCATCGCAGAACGAAGGCCTCCTCCATAGATCCTTTTCTAGAATTTCTTTATTTCTTACTTTGCGTTTCGTTGTCCGCTGCCAATTAAATGGTATCACAAATTAACCCAGAGATTCTGAGTGACGCATTCTCAACTACGTAATAAGTACGTTAAAAAAGTCAAAACCACATCCAATCAAACTTTCATTTGTTTCGGGGTTTTTATACATAGTAGAGATCAATTATTTAAAACACAATCCAGGTCAAAAAATACCTCAACATATCAGCCAGCAACAACCGAGTTCGTAGCAAAAATACAGCCACACAGTGACGAGGGTTTTGCGGGAAACCATCACTCAGACCTTCCTGGCAAAAATGTCACTCGTACCTGTATCATTTTAACAAACTAAAAAAGGTATCTAAATTTGAGAACAAATAATCAGATTACCCATGCAACTCAGTCTGCCCAGCGAGTAGTATAAAGTGGCAGTTGGTGCTGGTCGTTGTCATGCTAAAGAGGTTCTGGTGATGAAACAGGCCTTATTACAATCTATATCTAGTCAAGTTAAATCGGTAAACTGTTGTTAGCGAGCAGTTTCGTCAGTAAATATCCAGCCTATAAGATGCGATGCGATGCGATGTTAGTGCCAGGTAACCGCTGACTGGCTGGAAATGAAAGATCATATTACGAAATAGCTCGCTACGCTCAGTTTAGAGAATGAACTTGACAAGTTATTGGGGATTGTAGTTAAGCCCCAGGCTTTAATCAAGCGCGCTGCCTTTAATCAGCTGGGCTACTCAATGCACAGCGTGCTGTAAATAGTGATGGATGATGAATTATCATCAAAAATCTCCTTAAACGTCATTTGACCCTCCAGAATATTATCGTTTGTATTTCAAGTAATAGCAAAAATGATAACGAAAAAATATAGTATCTTTAGTCAGGTTTACTGGCCGAGTTTTAGTGAGAGAAGTGAATGACTTCACCATCGCGTTATGCGAGCAAAAAAACGCGAAATTGTAGGCATTGAGTAAGCGCCATCTAGCGGGCTTAATGTTGCCCGAATTTGCCGCTAGATGGAGCTGACTCGATTCCATACTAATTGACATTTACGTGCTCGCAAAACGTGATGGTGAAGTTATTCACTGGCACTCGGTACTCTGTAAGTCTACCACGAGTTGTCACTTTATATTTGCGTTATCGTTCGCGTAAAAACTTGTATTGGGATTTGGCATTGTCATGTCATGTCAAATCCCAATACAATTCTTCAACTCGTGGTAGACGTACTGAATCCGGCTTCATATTTAGTTAGTGGGTCTTGTTATTGTGTGGTGAATTTTCAAATTCAGATTGTGTTTGAGACTAGCCATTCTCGAGTTTTGTACTTATCAACACATTTGGCGATTCATTTTTATTTATAGATAGATTATTCTGAGGCATATTTTTAAAATACAGTCATTCCTTTTTTGCACTATACTCGTAATCGTCTACAAAGAGCCCCCTGTAAGCAAATTACCAGCTAAATGAAGTTTGTTCTTTAAATTTGCTGATAAAGTGTAAGTCAAAGTTCTGAAGAAAGTTACCTAAAGCGACTTGTTTTCGCATTTTGTGAATTACTTTAAAGTTTATACATCTACCTAAGTACTAGATGAAAAAGTAAAAACTTTACTAACTCTTGTTTAGGGATGTACAGCTGAAGAAGCTGGAATAGGTTATTCAATAACATTACCATAGATTGATGTTCTTAACTTCTATAGATAGTAGTTCTGTTTTTTAAATAAAGCTATGCCATTATTGTTTAATGTAATGACAGAACAGAAACCAGTTAAATAAGGGTCTTTAATAAACAAATTTATTGATAGAATAGAAATTAATTTGTCAGTGTTGAACAAGACCGCGATTTTGGCGCCTCGTAAAGCGAGCTACGAATGCACGCTGAACCAGTCTGCGTGTTAAGCATAAATATTGTTAAATGAACAAGATACTAGTGTCCCATTGCTGCGCAAAATTCATCTAAATGTTTCTATCATCTGCCACGTTGTTTCATCATTTATCATTATCCGTTCAATAAAAAAAGTTTGCCATAATTACAATCAATGTTGAATCAACTTAAAATTAGATTGTTTAAAACGAATCCTGAGAACTCTGACCGTGCGACTGACTGTAGAGTTTTGAATCACACACATACACACATATTCTTTAAAAAAAGGAAGCATTTTACTGAATTTCCCATTACGATATCTGCATTTGCCACGAGTACGGGCAAAACGCCCCTGTTGTGAGATAACATGAATAACATTTTCGTATCAACAAACGGTGTTCACAAAAATTAGAATAAGAAATGTAAAGAGCCCAGGAGTGTAAAGGGTAGTGCACATGCGGGTTTGAACGACGTCGTTTCCAATATGTAAATTTAAAATAGGAGCAACTAAGTCACTGACATGCTGTGCTGATATATCAGTTCCATATGCTTAGCCTAAAGTCCTAAACCATTGAACCTTGTAAACGTGAAATTTTTGAAGTATTTTTACTTTCCGTGGGTACAAAGCTTAGCAAAACAGGTTTTTTTGGAAGTTAGCAAATAGCGCATCACTACTTTTGATCATTAGTCGCATTTGCAACTCGCGAAAAACAAATAAATGCAAGCATACTTTCAAAAGAAATCGTATTGGTATCAATTCTTAAAATAAAACCAATTTATACGAAAATATATTTTTTACTATATGACCTACTGTTGATACCATTTCAAAAAAAAACGTCCGATTAGGGCTAATTACTTTACTTTTACTTTTAAGGAAATAATATTATTATTAGATTGGGGAAGAAGTCTTTTCGCATATAGTACCTATGTATGAACTTGTAATAAAATCTTTTTGGCTATACCATTTTATCAGGCTGGTTTTGGTATCATTAAAAGTTTATAGATAATTCCAAAGTCAAATTAGGAAAATGTGTGATTTTCATTTGTTTTTCTTACTGTCAAAATTAGTGAATCTAATGAAGAAATTCGATACATTTTAAAATTTTAATACAAAAAGGTAAAAATGCAACGAAAGCCGCGAAAAAGATTTGCGATGTTGATGGACCTAGTAGAGTAGAGTAGATAGACCTGTGAGAGTAGCACAAATTTGGTTTAAGCGTTTTTAATCTGGAAGTTTTCATGTCAAAGATGCACGTCGCTCTGGTCGCCCTATTACGGATAAAATGGATGCCATTTTTAAAAAGTGGAGCAAGGTCAGCATATCAGTAGTTACAAAGTAGCTGAAGAACTGGGAATTGCCTGCAAAACAGTTTTGGCGCATTTGAAAAAAACTGGGTACACAAATAAGCTCGATATTTGGGTACCTCACGAGCTCACTGAAAGAAACCTAATGAACCGTGTACTCATTCGTGATTCGTTATTACGACGTAATGAAACCGAACCATTTTTTAAGAATCTGATAGTTGGTGATGAAAAGTGGATCACGTACGACAAGGACGTGCGAAAAAGGTCGTGGTCAAAGGCCGGTCAAGCTTCACAGACTGTGGCGAATCCTGGGTTAACTCGCAACAGGGTGATGCTGTGTGTGTGGTGGGATTGGAAGGGCATTATTCATTATGAGCTGTTACCACCAGGCAGGACCATCGATTCTGAACTCTACTGCGAACAACTGATGAGATTAAAGCAAGAAGTTGAGAGAAAGCGGCCGGTACTAATCAACAGAAAGGGTGTGGTTTTTCATCATGATAACACACATCTTTAACCACTCAGCAAAAATTAAGAGAGTTTTGCTGAGAGGTGTTAATGCATTCGCCGTATAGTCCTGACCTTGCGCCTTCAGATTTCCACCTGTTTCGGTCTCATCAGAATTCTTTAGGCAGTGTCAGGTTAGCATCACGAGAGGACTGCCAAAACCACTCGTCGCGGTATTTTGATCAGAAACCTCAAAATTCCTATAGCAATGGGATCATGTCCCTACCTACAAGATGGCAAAAACTAATCGAACAAAATGGCACCTACATACTTTAGTTAAATGTAAATAAACTATATTAAAAAATGATTTGAATTTTCTTAAAAAGTGCGATTAAACTTTTTACCCAACGTATTATTACAGTGAGGTATCTAATACTTAGTTGCAGCGTGGCTGCGTCTGCATGCTCCTTTACGTGATGTAACCAAGCACGTCTTGTAGAATATTTAAAAGCTCATAAGGCAAGGAAAAGGACGGGTTCGGAGCTTGGCGACATAAATACAGATAATTCTTTTCATTTTTCATGGCTGGTCTCCAGAATGGTTTGTTTAGGTTTGTCTGCTTAAAAACAGTTGCATCCTTGCGGGGACTTATGTCATAAAGTGGCATATCTTTTATATCCAAGTATAGAAAGATGATTCAAACAAATTTTATTTGTAAAGCTATATGGAATAATAAGCCCACATTACTGTCGCGTATTGCAATCAAAATATACATATATATAGTTACCCTTGAAATGAAATTGACTTCTACATTAATTACCGCGTATGCCGGATCCCCCGGTCTGATCGGTTCACCCCCCCCGGTGGACCGATGGCTGCAAGTTGTAGGTAGCCGCTGGATGCTGGGCCCACCGCGATGGGGCGATGTGGCTGAGATCCTCGGGGAATCCCTTAACGTCCCGCCAGAACAAAGTGGAAATACACCAGGGTTCTTTTAGTGGGTTAGAGTCCCACACTCCTTCGCTGCCTTTCCCCCGGCAGTGGGATAGTGCGTAGGGCATTTTTTCCCTGTCAAGTAAAAATAAAGCCCACGTGGTCAAAATAGCCCAAAGCCGCTTGATGTGGCGTTCTTTGAGGGAGGCCTATGTCCAGCAGTGGACTTCTAAAGGCTGTTGTTGATGATGATGACGCCTGATCATCCTTACGGTGTAAATAATCACTCAATATATTTAATTAATCCTCTACTAGAGCTCTCAAAGTCCGTGATTAGGTTCTCGCTATGATATTGAAGTCTAGATCAGAGCTACAGATCCAGATTGGGAGTCTAACCTAGCTCTCGCCCTTGACAGACGAAATGGAACGGGTCAATAGGTCGGCTATTTGCAAAGAGATGTCTCTGCTGCTATTTATTACTGGGCCTTGGCCTTTACAGTCGATACATTTAGATTCAGATTTAGATTCTTTATCCTTTTTTTATTCAGTTTAGTCCACTTTGGCGTTAGGGGCTGTGGTCTTTATCTAAGATTG
Organism: Udea olivalis; assembly: GCA_947369235.1. Taxonomy (NCBI): domain Eukaryota; kingdom Metazoa; phylum Arthropoda; class Insecta; order Lepidoptera; family Crambidae; genus Udea; species Udea olivalis. The sequence continues at coordinate 3,723,240 of OX376349.1, read as the reverse complement.
TTGATGTAAAAAAAGCTAAAATGAATTTGCGTTTATTTATACTTACTAAATGAAAAAAATATTACACGCGAGTCTGAATAAGCTTGTAGACATCATAACAATCATCATTAGCGACTACACAAAACCTTTACCATTATACTGTATACCCTTCGAATAATTACATATAGAAACCAAGTCCGCGCGCCCATTTTGAAGCACCTTAATTGGAGTCATACATGGCACCAAACGGACCGCTTTGCAGTGTTCATTACAGCTCCGCAATGGTTAATTTCAACGCACGCTGCACGTAAGCAAGCAATAGTCACGCATGTGTCAATCGGATTAGTGCTTCATTTTTGAAGGGGCGGTTGTATGAAGACTATCCTTCTATAAGGTATTATTCTAAGTGTATAACAGTACTATAACATGTACCTACCCATTCGTCACTTTCAATTTAAACATCAAAAAGACTAATTCGAAAAATATTTATGAATAGGGTCAAAAATAAATGGAACGGCCTCTTCCATGCGCTAGTGTCATAATAGTGGTTCCACACTCCTAGAGAGACGTTAAAAAGGTATAGGGCCTTATTACAATCCCTTATAAATTGTCAAGATCATTCCTTAAACTGAGCGTAACGAGCAATTTTGAAATATGATCTTTAATTTTTAGCCAGTCAGCAGTTACCTGGCACCAACGCATCTTCAACAAAATTATCTCTTTAAATCTGACAAAATTGCTCGCTATCCTTTACTGTATACGAGTGATTGTAATAATGAGCCTGGCTGCAGTTACCACGCCATGAAGGTTTTTTTCGACTATCAAACGAATACAAATAGTTGATTTAGTTCGTGCACCTAAATTTGTTAAAATCACGCTAACGCTGCGGTTAAATTTCAACTATTCATCATACACATTTCAGTCCTTTCAATAACCCATACAAAGCCAACCTCATATTGGTGGCTAAAGGAATTCCTTTGTAAACATCAGCCTTTATAAAAACAGCCGATCGTGTTACCCGCGTTACCGAATTTTCAATTCTATTTTGTAAGGAAAGAGATTCAAATTAGTTGGCAGAAAGACACTGGTTAATTTTACCAATGTTTTCGGAGCTATCGGGAAAACTAAGTGTTTTTTCAGTTAATTTGGATTTATTTAACTTATAAATTTTGACTTGAGCGTGCTGTGGCCTAAGGGTTCAGCACCCCAACTCAGATCGTGGATCGTGCGATCCCGAGATCAAATCTGGCCAGAACCACATCTTTGTGTTCAATGTTCCCACTAACTCTCCGGTGATGGAAAACATCGATAAAAAAGCAAATCAACCCGGATAACGTTGGAAGGCTCGCCCCCTACCACGTTGGGTTCTAATACTATTGGTGAAAAGTGGGCTTTTGAGTGTTCCGTTCACCATGACGGCCCAGTCACTTACCTCTGACTACCCCGTTTGGGATAAAGTCGTGATGGTATGTTATGTTTAACTTATGAGTGTTTTTTCCTGACCATTAGTATTTCTTTATTAAAAATTATATGAATACAAAATATATCTGGTAAGTTCAGCTAAATCTACACTTGAGAGAGCTTAACCTTAATAATATTCATGTATTATTGTTATTATTTTGATATCCTTAGTTTAGACAGGGTGCTAAAAAGCTTAACGTCTGGATTTCGAAAGTTATAATGAAATAATGTTCTTTTTAGTAGAAAAAGCTTTTAGCAATAAGGGGCCTATAATTAGACCGGGACTAATAAGAAAAAAAAAATCATTCATTGACCCATACAATACAATAGAATTACAATACAAATGGTACAAAAACATTCAAACAAAACACAGAACCTTCATAATCAACAAAAACTAGTGGGCAAACCAGGACCCTGCCTCAGCACGTGCCCCTGCCGTGCAGGCACGGTAGAGAGGCTGGTATTCTGGCAAGGCCTGTTCTAAATGTTTACCGGAGGATTATTATTAAACTGTAAGAAAAATACTAAGTATCTAAGTGAAAATCATATTATTTTAACTGACTTAAATTTTGAGGTTTTCATACAAAGTCACTCATTCGTATTTTTTGTATGATAACCTTAAAATTAAATTTTATTCAAAATCATACTGATGTTTCACCATCTCTTAAGCAGAGTATACTGCTTATATGATTTCACTTACAATTTAAATATTCAGCCGATATATTACCTGTTTTGTTTGGTGTGAATTAATGTGAAATAAGTAAAATCTTGACTTATTATTGAGTTCACACAAGTCAAGTTATTTTCTTGAGTACATTCAACAGAGGCTAACAAAATGTACCTTACTATAAAGTATAAACACAGTTACGAGAAATGTCAGACTATTTAAGCTACACTACAATATTCAGTGTTGCCATTTTGACTCTTATCTCCCCAATATAATCTAAACTTCAAAATTCGTACATTTCCAACAAGCCAGGCGTATTAGTTTCCAGAGTCAAGAGTTGCGGAATGCAAAGTGGTTGTAACAGTACAGTCTGCTTAAAATATATAAGCTTTCTATCGGCCTTACGCAGTTGCTCTAAAGTGCAAAGTTCTGGGTGGATTTTGTTAGGCGAACTGTACAAAAATAAAATAGAACCGACGTGTATCGATGTTTCGCCTCGTATTCAGAATTCAGCAAGCAAACTGTGGATTTGGAAATATTTTCCCGTTGATGATGTTTATTTAGAAACTATTACTTCATTCACAAACAATGTTTTTTAGATGGCTAAAGAATATGTACCTTTTATGAGAAAATCTGAATACTCTGATCATGCGACCTATATAACGTCATGGTGTATCCACTTAGCGTGGCATGCTACGAAATAGTCGTAAATGCAGACTTTTTTGCTTCTGATGGCCTTAAATTCTCTGAGTTTAGGTTAATCTTATATATCTAATATATCTTTTATAATCTTGCCTACTCTTAATTAAATTTACTTATCTACAGATCGACCACAAAAAAAAAAGAGTTATTCGTTGCCAATTTAGCGTAGGTTAGGAAAATAACTAACAGACTGTGATTGGAAATAATTTGAATTATTACAAAGTCATTGATTAATTTGATCTCAGTAATTCGTAGATTATTTCTCTGCGCGTTAAGTGATCGATATAATAGAACAACAAAACAGTTATATCCCAAACGGGGTAGCTAGGGGCAAGCTAACGAAGCCCACATTTTCGTTCACCACAAGCACAGAATAAGTAACGGTATGCCTTCAGGTGGTGAACGACAGCCTGCAACCGCGACTTGCAATTTGACTCTGATATAAGGAAAAATAACCAAAATCACAATGCTTGCAGCATCAATTTGCAAGTCAATCACTATTCACAGCTCATCAGCCAATGTAGTTCTTGACGCCGAATAGCCATAATCGCTGTCGAAACCGCGAATTTCATTCAATAGAAATGAGTGACTGTGAACAGTCACAGTGCTTGCACTTCACTTCAAATGGCAGAACGAAATGCTGTAATTGCAAATATAATTAATTGCTTCTCTCACCTGAGAGTTTAACCATATATTTAATGGGGACCTGCAAAGTACGCAGAGATAGAATGTCAATCTTCTAAACCTCAAAGTAAAAATATATAGATGAAGATCTAGAATTAAAAGAGGAAAAATGGACCCCGATCCTAAATCCGATTATTATTGGTGGCATAACTCTGCCACAAAGGACTTTATGAATCCAAAAATCTATATCTTTGCCGTTCCCGGCCCGGTTCGCCGTGCAGCCTTCCGTTCCTTTTTACGTAACTCCTTCATCTTTATTCAATGCGTTCACATTTTAAAATAAATTTCATAGCGAATTTTTCGAGGGAACTTGTGTAACAAGGTTGAATTTAGAAGCAAGTTTAGGTTTACCTGATTTGGAACTGTTAAACATTGTACATTATTAAGGTGCATGACATCAAGTGTGCACTTACCGTTATTCTTAAACTAGCGGACTGCCTAATAAGTACCGAGTTTTTAACACAGTAATAGTATACCTACCTAAGTACTTTAATATACTCGTACGCAAAACCTACGGTTTTTTTTTGATACTGGAAAAGCCTTTCGTACTTCGTTAGTCCAGCACACCTGTTGGCTCCGCAGAGTAGCCAACATAACAGCTCCTCTTTTCCGGGATCCGGCAGTTCTACCCATGGGATTTGGTAACAATGTCTATAAAGATCCTATCATTAAAGAAGTATTTTCGAAGGAATCAGATTTTTTCAGACCAATACCTAAGTGAGTTGGTGGCTCTTTCTTGCCCAAATTGTGTGGTCATAGATACTGGACATGGCCTGGGGGTTAAACACCCCAACTCGTATCGTGGGTCGTGTGGTCTCGAGTTTAAATCTGGCCGGATCCGTCATTGTGTACATTGTTAAATTTTCGACTCTGTCCGGTGATGGAAACGATAAAAAACGAATACAACCGTTGGGTTCTTAGACCATTGGCGAAAAGTTGTCTTCTGAGTGTTCCGTTTACCTTGATATCAACAATCACTTGCCTCTGAACACACCGTTTAGGATATAGTCGTGATATAAGATAACATGTTAGATGTTCCTTTTGCTCAGCACCCAACCCCAGTTGTGTAATGAGAATACCAGTATTCCAATGAATGGTACGCTTCGCTCGCTCGAAATCCGCGCTTATTGCCCTCCGTGTCCAAATGGAAATAAAAATATACCTTACATAATTTTGTCGAGTACCTGGTTCAGCAGGCTTATTTAATATGCCTTTTAAAAAAAAAGGAACACATTACATCTGTTTTTGTTGTTAGCTCCGTATTATTCATGAACCAGTGGACTCTTTTTTGGGTGGTTAATGTTTGAGTTAAAATAAAGCAAATTACCATTTAAATAGCAAGCAGTAAATGACTGCTAATATCATATACACGGACTTTATTTGTTTGTTTTGTTGTTATAGAGCGTCGTGGCCTAGTGGTTCAGCACCTGGACTCAGATCGTTGATCGAGTGGTCCCGAGTTCAAATCTGGCCAGAACCAAAATTTATTTATTTTTATTTATTTATTTATTTATTTATTTCAAAACCTTACATTATTCTTACAGGACTACCCAATACAATAGTGAAGCCAAACAAAAAATTAATTAGATTAAAAAAAAACATTAAAATAATAATAATAGGTACTCAAATAACAAATCCTTAATTAAAATAAATAATAACAGTAATTCTCAAATTTGATTAAATTGATTAATTTTCATTACACAAAACAAAAAGAATCGCTTTTGTGTATTCAGTCAAGGAGCAGTGGAATATGTCAACATAATCTGCGACTTTGTTAAGATTTCGCAATGCTCTAGTCAATGGCGCCTGTTTTAAAACATTAGTTCGCGCGCGTGGAGTGGCGAATAGGGGGGGCAGTCTCCGCCGCCATACGTACCGATCCGGCACGCATAGCGTCATTGTTTGCAAAACAGCTTGGTTGAACACTCGCCCTCGCAGTATTTTGAACAAATATGTTGCTAGACTCAAGCCCCGTCTCACTTCCAGCTTGTTGTAGCCTACCATACCCAATACAAACAGTGTTGGGTACATCAGCGGATAGAAAGGATAGACACCGTGTAATTTAAAGTATAAGAATCTCGTAAATTTGTTTTGTATCCTTTCTAGCATCAACTTATATTTAGCCTCATGGGGCGACCAAATGGGCGCATTGCATTCGAGGTGGCTCTTTACCAATGCTTCGTACAACGCACGTATCGCCTTTAAATTAGTGAATCCCTGTGATTGTCGCAGAATAAACCCTAAATTTCGGTATGCCCTCTTACATACTTTCACTATATGTTCCCGAAAAGTAAGGTCAGCAGTGAAGTGCACGCCAAGGTCCCTCACGCTGGTTACTCGCTGCAACAGGGCACCATCAATACGATATTGATATCGATGCGGCTGTCGTGACAAGGTATAAGACATTACCGAGCATTTGGGCACATTGAATTGCAACCGATTCTCGTAGCTCCATTGCACAACCTTGTCAATATCTGCTTGCAGCCTCTCGCAGTCCGACTGGTTTCTAATTTCTAGGACCAATTTCAGGTCATCAGCGAAAAGCAGGCAAGTTGATTCCGATACAACGGCCGGCAAGTCATTTATCATCAAGTTGAATTCTAAGGGGCCCAAATTACTTCCTTGACTGACGCCTGACCTAGTGTAGTACGGTTTCGACTGTTGTCCCGCCCAGTCCACGTATTGACGCCTGTCTCTTAAGTAACTGGCAAAGAAAGAAAGCGTTTTCGGCGTGAAGTGAAAATGAAAATCTTTGTGTTCATAGTTAAATAACCGACTAACTCTCCGGTGACGGAAAACATCGATAACAAACGGAAGGCTCACCACCTACCACGTTGGGTTCTAATACCATTGGTGAAAAGTAGGCTTCTGAGTGTTCCGTTCTTCATGACGGCACAGTCACTTGCATCTGACTACCCCGCTTGGGATAAAGTCGTGATGGTATGTTATGTTATTTGTTTAAACGGTTTTAAATATCGTATGCCGCAGAAGGCGCATCATTAGTTTCTTCTCTAATCTTATCAACCTGTTCCTAACCGTGGTCCTCCGCGGCCAACGTAGATGGCTGGGTTGGGCCAACAATTGAGGTTGGCGTGTTGGCCAAAGTGTGAGAGTCAACGCAAAAGTGTAGCATCTTTGTGGTAGCGTGCTGACGGTGTTTGCAAATAAAATGGATAGCCCTTTTACTGCTCACTGTATATCCATACACGTGAGGTCAAATGAGTATTTAAAATTTCACTTACATAGATAATAAGTTTTTTAACATTTATTTATATGGATCCATTGGTGTCCGAAATAAACAATTTAATTCATCATGTATTCATTAATTGCCGTTCCAATTTTAATACATGTAACCCTACCATGACATATGACAGTCGCTAGCGTCAGTTGTCAAGATTTCGGTACAACTTCTCTAGTGAATAGTATTGTAACTAAAATTGGCATATACGTTGCTATAGTTAACTATCGTAGTTAACTTGAGGTCAGCTCATTGTAGGGATATAAGATAAGATAAAATAAGATAAATATTCTTTATTGCACATCAAATAAAACATTACAGCTTGGTATTACAATATTATGATGAAGCAATTAGGCGGTCTTATTGCTTGAAAGCAATCTCTTCCAGATAACCCAAGTGGAGGAAAATGTTAGGAAGGGTACGCAAGTGCACAAAAAAGTAAAAAAAAAATTGATTCACTTAAAAAATAACAATAAAAAGAGAAATAAATAACAATAAAATATAGAATCCGTAACTAACAGCCCACCAATAACAAAAAGTGATCAGGAAAAAAAAAGAATATAAGTAAACAGATGGGAGAAGTAGAAAGAAGGAAAGAGATTAGGAGACTAAGCAGGAGCGATAAAGGGCGAGGAAATGTGCTTTGATCCTTGTTTTAAAAATAGAAAATGATTCTGACTCTCTAATAAATTAGGGAAATAAGTCGAAGGGATTAAATGCCGTGGTAAAATATTTTAGATTATATTAAGGTTATAAATTTGACATTTCGTGCTTATGAAGTTTCTCGCAAACAAATTTCCCTTTCATAGTATCTTCTCCAAAACTTCTCAGCGCTTCCCAAATATCATCACGGCTGGGCCACCGGGGAACTCTGGAGAAGACTATGACGTAGCCTTCGTTGCAGTCCCTCATGAGGAGGAGGTCCTTCACCACCTTCCACTGGTCCGCAGCTTCCTTGTGCATTGTGTAGGTGGCGTTAGCGTCGTTGGGGAACATTGGATGGGTTCCTTTGTCTTCTGGGGATCAAATTGAAAGTTGATTAAAGGATTAATAAATTAATAAATATCTGGGACAAATTACACCAAGATCATCTGACCAAACTAAGCAAAGCTTGTATGAGAGACTGATAAACATACTAAAATATTTCTAAATACATACTCAAATGGATAATAACACCCAGATACACAATAAACACAAATGTTTGTCTCATGAATGATTGTCATGGGTGGGGATCGAACCCTCCGGTGCCAGAAGCAGGGTCGCTGCCACCACACCAATTGGCGTCGTAATGAGATATGGGTAGCAAAATAAAGTTAATCTTACGAGGTGTGTATGTACGGTCAAATACTAGCATTTGACATTGTCATGTCATGTAATGTGTCATCTAAATACATTTTTTTACGCGAACGATAATGTAAATTTAAAGTGGCAACTCGTAGTAGACGAACAGTACCAAGGTTCATGAATTTAAAAGTAAAGTGAGATGTAATTGATAAGTCCACACACATTGCGGCACACAACGATGTTAGATGAAAAACACAAGAATAACAAAGACAGAAGTGTACGTCTACCACAAAAACGACACGTTCAACTTTATCTATCCCATTTTTTTTTGACCTGTTACCCTGGATACTGGCAGCATAGATCTCAATAAGGTAATTGTTTTAATAAAAAAAGAGGAGGCACGGCCACAGAGCAACCTTCCTAGCAACAACACCATTTTTAAAAAAAATGTTATGTTTACGGAAGTTGGTTTCGCTCGATCTCATTTGAATTGCTTTTGCAGCAGCAAGAAGATCCACCGCATTCAAAGTGATCTGTTCAAGTGATTGTTAATTTTTTTAATATTTTTCTCGGATTTGATATTAACTAAAGGACCAAATTAAACTTTGGGAAACAAGCATTGATAACCGCTACTCAAACGAGTATCCTAATTTTACACATGTGTGTTAAAACATATCAAGCACTGATTTCGTGGTATAAATACTTAATTTGGTTACTAATGATGTTATTACCAAACATCATTGTTAATATTTAATCTTTCGCAATCACGTCGGTTTAATTAGGGCTCGCAAAATCACAGGTATAATTATTAATTAATTAGCGTAATGATTAGGAGCGTCCTTTGTTCCTAGGGTTGTTAATTTTGATTGTTTTGTAAGTGGACGTTTTAAAATAAAGGCAATTATTATAATAAGTTCTGATTACCTATTACTTTATTTATTTTTTGTTTTACTTTTATTTTTTATACATAGCTTTGTGTGTCTTTTAAACTACACTAAACTTGATTGCGCTTATTGCTAAATTCTGCTCTGTAAGTACTTTTTTTTAAATTAGCTTTGTTTCCTTACAGTATGTAAAATAATATGGTACCTACACGAGATGATTTTTCTAAAGTTCAATTTTGAAAGTTAGTTCAATATCTACTTACCAGGCTTCCTTACAACGATATAGTTGTCCATGATGCCTTTGTTATCTGTGCCCCCTATGAGGTAGTGGGATCTTCCCGTAAGTTCTTCCAACGCGCCCTTAATTTCAAAATCGCAGTTTCTCCAATCTACTAAGTCTTCGATGGTTTCATATTTCTTTGCATATGTCTTTTTGTCCTGAAAATAAAATAGATTGTTTTGTGATGAAAGACGGCTACCGTGCACCGGCATCCAGGAATTAGGCATCACAAAGCGTCTTTCGACCATAGTACAGACGCGCATACTACAGTACTTTGGCCATATCTCTAGACGTGCTAGCAACTCAATAGAGCGGCTAATCGTGCTAGGTAAAGTATAGGGAACTACTTAGATCACGCGGCAGATCACCCATGCGCTGGACTGATCAAGTGAAATCGGCAGTGGGAAACCGTGTGTCAGACTGCGCCAGACAGGCTGCAAATAGAGAGAAATGGCGGGAGATCGTAAAGAAAGCTGTGTCCTCATCTAACACTAATGTGGACGCCTCAACTTGACCACGACCGCTCTGCCAAGAGCGAAACGACAGAGAAGAAGAGACCATACACCGCCAGATACCAAATACCAAGCAACTTAGTTAGGGTTAGAACCCAGTTGAGTGACCAAAAAGTGGCAGGCACTTGATAGCTTTAAACATTTAGTAGAGATAGTCGTAAAATTTACTTGTAAAACAAGTTGTAATGACTATCACCTTTAACTACGCGAGGTTACTACCACTGAAGTACTGACATAGTAACTAAGATGGGCCTGTCATCGCTATAGATAGCTTGCCAAATGCGGATTCGTGTTCACAAAAACTGGCTCCGGAAAAAACAAAAAACACTTGTCCGGCTTGGGATTTGAACACAGGACCGGTATCGGGCCGTGCTCACTTACCAATACAGAGGGCCTACTGCCTAAAACCTTGAATCAGTAAAATGCATTATACAATAAAAGTGACAAGGAACATAAAAATAATATTTGTGAACATAAATGTCAGGAAAAATTGTATTAACGAAATAGTCTGCTTTTTCTGCCTCCTCTTCTACAAGCATCGTCAAAAGTGTCGAATTTATATCCATTTTATATCACACGTCTACATGCGAGCACTATTTCTTTACTATGAACGAGCGAGACGTCGTCGTTCGAGTACCTATGAGATGAATTGACCGTTGACGCTGCGCCTGGCGTTCTGACGTTGATCGGAACGTTTACGCTGAAGTCGGACACTGCGAGACCAACCCCTTAACATTTTTGTAATGGACTCCGGTACAGCGCCCTTAGTGAATCAAAAATTCAAACAAATTTCTTAACGCAACGACCGCGGTTAACGTGACTGAAACACGTGGTAGAAGTACAGTTCAAAGCCTCCAGTCCAAAGAAATTCCAGCTGTTCTGTACGTGAGCCACATGTAGCCTAATGATCAGCGACGGCTATACTCGTGCAGTGTGAATTAGTGCTGGAACAAACGCCTACAGCAATTAGTGGGGCCGTTCGTTAGATCCCTGGCGCCAGGTGCTCCGGTTTGCGAAACAGCTCGCTAACTTTACTTCATACAGTTTGGTGCTGAATGGATATATGAGTATGAGACTTTTTAAACCGTGTGAATGAGGTATTAAGAGTTTTCCTTGATTTCTGTTTTATGTACCGCACTTGGGCTTTGCCATCAATTATTTCCATATAGTGGGTATTGTATGTGTCATACAATTGAAAAGTTTAAACATGGCAGTGACATCCACTTTTCTGTCTCTTTCTGACAAGAGTGAAAGGAGTAATACAGTAAAGTAAAGTAAAGTAAAAAATCATTTATTCATTTATGCTTGTACAAAGCACTTATGACATGTCAAAAAAAGTATATAGAAATAATAATAATAAACGTAAATAAAATAGTACAATATTAGTACACATCGTGAATATACATAATGTGAATCTACCACCGGTTCGGACGTTGCTTCTTATCGAGAAGACTACGGCAAGAAACTCGATAGTTACTCTTTTTTCAACTTTGTTTGTTTTACAAAAAATAAATTCAGAGTACAGTCAATGCGAGTAGAAAAAAGAACACAATATTGAGCAGAGGAGCAGATTATTCCTACTATGACCACACACTTTTGTCGTTCAAGTAATCCTCTACATTATAATAACCTTGTTTCAATAACTTTGCTTTAATTGCAGACTTAAACTTGTGAAGAGGTAGATCAACAAGACTTTGAGGTATTTTGTTGAAGTATTTTACAGATTGACCCACAAATGAGTTTCCCACCTTGTGTAGCCTAAGACTGGGAGTTTTCAATTTGTTTTTATTTCTGGTATTATGTTTATGAGTGTCACTGTTTTACTACTACTACATATTTCTGCTTGTAATACTTTCACTTCATTGTCATATTGACTTAAATTTAGTTAGTACATTAGTTAGTACATTGTAACTAAAGAAAAAGTGTGCTTAGAATGATGTTAAGCACGCTTTTTACTTATGGCAGAGCGCTGATAATACCACTAATAGTTCAAACGTGATCCAAAGGCTAAATTAAATGTGGTCCCTCCAGAAGGCACTTGATTATTATATGCACCGTCGAAACCATAAAAATTTGACATTTGGCCATTTAAAGCCACTCATTTGTACCTAAGTAGTATTTATTGGTCAGTGGTTTTTTTCCTAAATAGTTCGTTAACATTAACCTTTTAAATTCAGATTAAGTCCAGACAGAGATCCACTTGTTCCCATCGCTCATTAACGAACCTCTTTAAATCCGTTTGCTCACTAATTGCCCCGCTTTTAAGGACTGCGAATTCTCAAATTATGTTAAAAATTCGCTAGAATACTGACTCAGTTTTGGTAAGCGGTAGGAAATCGCTGGAGCTGCTAAAATTACACAGTACTGGTAAAGCAGTCGAGCAAGCGTACTGTTAATTCAAAGACTACGTTTTACCACGTACTATTTAGTTCGTTTCGTTCGTTCGTTAGTTTAAGGGGAACCAAACAAATACCAGAAAAATCTTTTTTTTACCGAAAACTTACATCAAATTCTAATAAAAGCTAGGCTTGTTAGTATTATACGAAACGAATTCTTTCAGTTTCAATGTCACAAAAAAAGGTGACTCGAATTGAATTGCTTGGCGAAAAAAGTGACGTGAAGTTATCTGGTAGCTATAGTTATTTTATTATTTGTTTTTTTTTACTAAAAAAATATTTTTCTGCAATATGTTTAGTTACGGATCCTTTTGAACTAATTATATTCAACTTTCTGAGAAAAAAAGCAAATGGAATGGCCAACAACGTAGGTAAAAATATAGACACATTTTTCACTTCCATCTTCCGAAGTTGTTCTTTAAGCCACATTGACGAAGCCGCAGGCAAAAGCTTTGAAAGATATTGGACTTATTTTTTGTTTGGTTATTTATTTGCTTTTTTTTGTATTCTAAAACCTATCAAAAATGCATATTAGAATTTTTTAAAAATACAAGAGTTAAATGTATCTGTTATCTGTTTTGTTCTCAACATTATAAAATTACTTTATTTGATCCTCAATTTACCGTTCGAAGTCATTCACACAAACCACAAATGGAGTTGGTTCCAGTTCGGACATCCGTGCCCAAATGGTTGTTAGTGGTTAATGATTTGTTGCAGGTATAATATACTTTGCTCTTCCAATAATTAATTAACGCATAAAATATGTCGTGCCAATAATGTTTGAATCTGTCCATTTGCGAAAATCAATTGTTTGGGCGGGATTTGACATTGACTAATTACCATCATTCAACCATCAGAGGCAAGTGACTGTTGCCTTCATGGTGAACGGAACCCTCAGAAGCCCACTTTTCACCAATGGTATTAGAACCCAACATGGCAGGTGGTGAGCCTTCCGCCGCTATCCGGGTTAATTTGGTTTTTTGTCGCTTTGTCCAGCACCGGAGAGTTATTGACTTATTTATTCATACTTATTGGTTTAAAATCTTACCTCATCAGTGATCCTTCTTATGAGAATTTTGAAACATTCCATAGTGTCTGGTAACTGATAATACACTGGCTGCCATACATCTGCCATTTTCTTCCAATCTATTTCTTCTCCGTTTTTGTAATGCTTACAACTTCTCACAATATCATTACTCGTATCTTTTACATCTTTACGATTTAATTGTTTCAGCGGAGTATCCAAAAGTATTGATTCCAATACAGGATCTTCTGTTTCAATGTCATTTGGGATAGTTGGTACATAGTAGTCAAAGCCCATATCTCCTTTTCTATTCACATTCAGAGACGAATCACTGGCGGTATTATTGGTGACAGCCATAATGGACGAAACTTGGAAAATAGTGAGAAGAATAAAATCTTTGAAGAAACCAAACATTTTGTGATACCAAAAGTGTTGTTTTCAGAAATGCTGATGAGTGATTGAAATTGAAATAATTCAGGACCTTTGTTTTATAATCGTAGGTTGTTATTGCAGTTATTTTGTCAGTCCATTGTGCGGAATGTAAACTGGTGTTAAGTACAATGCGTATAGTTATCGAGTATTTGTCAATAATTTTCCATTTGATGAATTCGAACAATGGTTACGTGAAATTAATTTTATCGCTGTGAAATTGATGAGCAATGCTTTTCAGTTTTATTTATTAATTACGCTCGTTTACACACTAGTATAAACGATTCTAAGTTAAAACGAGGAAGTTTTTGAGCGGAGAAGCAGAGGCTTTTTTAACGATAGAGACTGATTTCCGAGCACAAATTCAAGCCTTTTTTGCAAAGCCATTTTTTCATATAAAATCTGTGGCAACCATACATGCGGATCGCCTGATGGATAGCTACCGCAGTTTTTAAACACGTGTTACCCGGAGGTATTACTGACTTAGTAAAGCTAATGGGACTCTTAAAGCAAAGGTAGTAATTAGCATATTACTGTTCCACTTCTGAGCAAAGACCTCCACCATTGAATTAAAGAAAAAAAAAGTTTTTTTCTGAAGGTTGAAAAATTTTCAACATATCTGTAAGTATCTGTATTTGTAGTCTGTATCTGTATAAGGTAAAATTACGTAAGCTTTTGCGTTTTAATTTTATCTCAGTGTTAGGCTTTCATGTTAATTTACTTTCAAGTTTAACTTTAGTCGTTAGTATGGAGCTTAGTTTCCTACAAATATACCTGAGTGCAGGCAAACTTTGCGAGAGCGGCTTTAGAAGAGATGCACATAGTAGTAACGAAGTTACGATGCCGTCAACTTATTCTCAAAAGGCATTGCTGACCACCAAACGAACTATTAACTATTGGGTTTTTTAAGGACCACGCTTTTTGTTGATAGACAATAGTGTCTTTTTTTAACGGGTTCTGCTAGTACTCATTGTGAAATGTATTTGAAATACGATCAAATAATATTTAAGAAAAAAATCCACACGAAAAACGGGATTCAGAGAAATTCTGGGGTAATCTCCCAAGGCAACAGTAAATTAGGCGGAAGAAAAATAGTGGAATCTCGTAAAGCAGATACAATAATCCTCTTGAGATGACTTTGTAAAGAAAACACTGAAATGGGGGGCTGAATATTTTGAACTTTATGTTGAGTTGGTGTTTTTTTTCTTCTTTTTGACATCATCATCATTGTCTTAAGAAATACCTGTGAAGAATTACTAGCTACTATGCGTTAGCGTCGGCATTGTTTTTATAATTACCTTTACAATGTTTTATAATTTTACATTGACTAAACTTCGTTTTTTGTTGTAATTTGTAGTTCTAATCTAGTCATAATTTGCTATGCAAATGAGTTTTAGAAGAATAGGGAGTGAAACACTCGATGTTAATGATTAAGAAGGTGCCAACTAAATAAGTGAATTACTCGTACAACTCTCATAATGCTATGAACTTTTGCTAACGCGATCAGCCTTGCTCGGCGTGCTACCTTTGTTTGTGAGACAAAGGATTCAGCAGAAACTTCATAACGGATTCTTACAACCCTTGCTTGCTAAGACGCTAGCTACCATGTATCAAACTCTTGCAACCTTTTTTTCATTTTGGGTACCGAATCAAATGAATCATTGAATCTTCATTCCTTTTTTATTTTTGCCCAAATGGCCTTCCGATTTTTCAGTACGAAGGAATGAATGCTTCCTTTTTTTTAGAAGTACCACATCGTTTTTAACATTTGTATGTTTTCCAGCAGCAAACTTTCGAAACAGATAAGGCTTTCTCTTGCATCTCCATCTGCTCAGTTGACAAGTTAGACACTAAAATGGGAAAACTGTTTAACTTTCAGATAAACAGTTTTGAGTGAAGTTTCCTAGAGTTAAGAGTTAACTGATTCCGAGTTTTAATTGCATTAAGAATCAACACAGCGCACAACTAGTACTCCAGTGCAGCTGAAAACTAAACCATGCGAAATCCTTTGCAAAACGAGTTCCTGCCCTTTTGTTTAGGACAAAAAGACGTCGTTCACCCAGTTCCCAGAAATATTTTATGTGGAAGCCGGGTGCATTCAGCGAATAGAAAGGACACAGAAAATAAATAAATATCTGGGACATCTACAATGATCATTTGACCCCAAGCCGTACAAAGCTTTTGCTGTGGGTGTCAAGGGTCGTATTTCAATATTTTGACACTATCGCAGAGTTGCCGTTTACTGTTCTAAAATGCTCACTTTGTATTGGTATTACGGTGTCACCTTTTTAGAGCTACTTCTGCAACTGAAAAGCTTTAGACAGGTACTATTTGACAGATATACAATGGTACGAAACGTCAAATAAGAGTTCGTAATACCAATACGCCGCATTTTGCATGACGTAATGGTCACGTGACTGGGAATAAGAGATCTTTATACCAAAATGCCAGGACGCTTCACGGGCAAATGCGGGCATAATTTAAGAGATCGTTCTAAGGCCCAAGGACTCACAAAAACACTTTTATATTTGCAAATATATTATTATTATTATAATAACGCCCGGACATCTACCTAGACTTCTTAGTTTTAATAATTCAGTAGTTACTATGTATCTACTGGTAGGTAATGCCATGCCACCATATTGTGTTAAAAGTAAACCGCCAGCTAACTCATTGGCAGGAAATAGCATGAAACACGAAAATTGGTGCGATAGCCAGTATAGTTCGGCATATCCACAAAAATAACTCGTATTAACCATCTCAAATCGGTCGGTCGTTCTATGTCGAATTCTATGAATAAAAACATATTGTTAATGTAGGAAACCTTACTAGTTAAGTACACTTAAAACGCCCCCCTATTCTCTAACGACTCGATTGCTAGTCACTTGTGTTTGACAGCTTGTCAGCCAATAACGATGTCGTATTCGACGTCTAACAGCAACATTCGCGTTCAAAATAGCGATTTTCTTGCGATCAAATTTAGTTAATCGGCCCCCTGCGCTGGTTGTTACTTTGAATAAGCTTTCAATTCTCGGTAATGACGGGGGCCATGTCGTCATACGCTGGGCAATGTTCTAGTTTGGGGTACAATACGATTTTAATAAATTAAAGGAGAAATTCTGAAAATATTTTTTGAAGAGTCACTATAGAATTCAAAGACGAATATTTCTATAAGAATTAAAAATGTGTAAATTTTTTCGTTTTACACACTAATAAACATTTTATTGTAGCCTGTTTTCGGATTTCTTTATGATCGTGTAAAGTATAGACGCAACCTTTACGAAACCATTGCAAAATGAATCTCATTTCAGCAGGATAAGGCTGCGTTTCCACTAGAGATGTGCGAGGATGCGTTGCAAGGGATGTGTTCGTTAATAACTTAACTTCATGTCTGTAAATAACTAATAGAATGGCTTTTATTTACCTAGCTTCACGATTCTATTGGTTCTTAACATACACATTCCTCGCAACGCATCCTCGCACATCTCTGGTGGGCACGCACCCTAAGGAACCTCTAAGTATGTAAAGTTGATGTGAATGCCTCTGTACGTACATGCCATCATCTAACAAAATAGTACAGGTTCTAGACAATATATTTCAGCGAATGATAAATCTTAACTATCTTTCCGCCCGCGGCTGCGCCCGCGTTATCGTTATATATTATGGCCAAATAACATAAAATCTTTATAAATTGTAGCCCATGTGTTATTTTGATGTATAAGCTGTATTACTGTAAAGTTTCATCCAAATCCGTTTAGTAGTTTTTGCGTGAAAGAGTAACAAACATACAAATAACCTAACAAACTTTCATTTATAATATATTGTTAGTAAGAGAGGCGACACGATTGGCGTAGTGCGCTGTAACACGGTTTCTCGCCTCGAATTCCGTAGTGCCCCCTGGCACCTGTTCTTCTCTTTATTGAATCTATCTTTACTGAATTGACTCTGATCTGGGTGTGCTGGGAGAAGCCCCTGGCTTATTTCCTTGTGTGGTACCTCACAGGGAAATAAGTGTTAATATTATCCCTGTGTTAATAATAATAACACAGGGATAATATTCCCTACTTCGAGACGCCTGGCGCATATTTAAAAAAATAAAAAACACCTAAACTATTGAATGGACTCCGCCTTAACGTTTCTACCGCGAGTAGTCCTCACTCTCCTGAAGTTCAGACATTGTTGTTCACTACTTCAGCCGTAATCAGAAGTTCCTCACAGCCGAAGAGCTGCAGTCTCATAAAAAGCGAACTCTTTTACAGTACTTTCAGAGTTTTAAAAAGAGGTGCTGAATTAACTTTAACTGGTGCGGTGTTGCGGACTACAACGAAAGAGAACAGAAGAACCTTCGTAACTAGTATCTTACACCTGTAATGTAAGTCGAAAAGAGTAAATTTCAGAACAATAAACCTTCGGTGGCAATTACCCTGTTCAAAATTGACTATGTTCAATGTGCAGATTATCTCAAATCACCTTAATTGTATTTCACGTTACTTTTAATTTACCAAACAAGTACGTCTACCACGAGTTGCAACTTTAAATTTACGTTATCGTTCGCGTAAAAATTGTATTGGGATTTGACTCTTACATAATGGGAAACAGAATGGGAATTCAGGGGAATTCCCATTCTGTTTCCCAGTCTGTATACTCTACTTACTTTTTAAGTTAATCTTAGAATAATTTTACTTACTTAGTAAAAACAGAAGGCCTGATTTTTCAATTCTTAGTTTTTCCCTAGACAGCTAACTGAAGTATAAAATTAACTGGCTGTTTATCAAGCGAATAGATATTTTCAATTTTTCAATCGTATTTTATCCAAAGAATAGCTATCTATCGTTTGTCTATGTACTTATATCGCTAACTTCACACTGATTATCCACAAGCGAAATACACTAATACAATCATTGCAATGCTAGAATGAAACAAGACAAAAGTTGATGTTTGACAAATTGACACTGACGTGAAAAACAACCTCAGCTTTTTTTGCGGTCTAAAGTTGTGGTAAAAAGTTTGTGATTATGATAACACTTCAAGAGTCCTCAACGAAATGTAAATAATCTCAAATGACACACCACATAACCACAAAATGTCAAAGAAAACGCATAGATAAATCTTGTCCAGCCCCTCAAGAAGCAGATAACTTTATTCCTCAGTTAGCGGCTATAATCAACAGATAACATCTATCTGACCCTTGAAAAATTAAAAATCTTGTGAACCTTCGAATAAACTTTATTTTACAGATAAATTTCATTATCTGAGAATTGAAAAATCGGCCCTTAGTAAGAAATTAACTCTAGAGGTATCAATACAAGTAGTATCATCACAATGACATATTCTAACTGACTAATTGTTATCAAAAGGTTAACAACACTAGTATCTGACGCCTCTACCAATACCAAAATAACATTGAAGACTGAAAAATAGTTTGCTATGAATATATTACTGCTGGAACTTCGCTAACGATACGGTAGTTGGCAGCCAAAAGAAAAATTTGCCTAAACGTATTTTCAAATACGTGGGCCAAGTGATAACTATAAGGAGGTTCATATTTTATTACATGTAAGTAAGAGTAGTAAGTGCATGTATCAAAAAGTAATTAAATAGGCAAATTCTCTCTCATTGACGTTTAATGGGCATCAACCTTCTTTTTGCAAGCGTCGTGTTATCACCGCTGATGAATATGTTGATGGCCACTAAACCACTGTGTTAGACCTGGGGCATATTACAATATTTGACACTATCGCAGCGTGACCGTTTACGGTTCAAAAATGTTCACTTTGTATTGGTATTACGATGTCACTTTTTAGAGATAGGTACTTCTGCAACCGAAAAGTTTTAGACTGGTACTATTTAACAGATAAACAATGGTATGAAACGTCAAACACGCCGCGCAGAAGTTGAGTTTGCATGACGTAATAGTCACGTGACTGGGAATAAGAGATCATTACCTTTACCAAAATGCCAGGACGCTCAATTCACAGACAAATGCGTGCATGCTTTATATGAGGCCCCAGTGATTTAAACCCAAGGCATTTGCTTAGCTTTAGTCTGTGTGCGTGATCAAAATGGCGGGTTTGTTCTAAGTCGACTACCTATCTGTTAGAGGCGCCGCGTCGCATGCGTAATTTACCAAAGTCGTAAACACTTGTAAGATTCTTAATCCGTAGTAGAAAAACAAACAACTCAGTTCAAAGCTCTTTCCCTACTAAGCGACCCTGAGTCGGTACTGAGACCCGCACTATGAGTGTTTACGTCTCGACTCCGTATATACGTAACGAGTAGTACACACTAATTAAAACGTTCCTTCATTAATGACTAAGTTCCTCGTAACGGTGCGGATTCCGCTTGGCAACTAATTTAGTTATTGCAACGGTTAAGAATATGTTTTAAGCAGCTTCTTTACTAGATGCCGACTTAATAGTTTGGGTAATTATTAGGTTATCAGACATCTGATAGTCACTCAGATCTATTCTTAAATCCTACCTAATAATGTAGAAGCCTTTGTTTGTCGCATGGTCTTTTGACTTGGACGACCAATCATGTAGTCGGTCTTTCAGTTTTTTGCGTTCTTTGAGCGGAACCAAACATTTGAGAATAATCACAAAACAACAGGAACAGACGTATCTCAAAATGAATTGACGGCAAGCTTAAAATTTATTGGCGTCAGCACATTAAAAAGTAATTATTTGTTCTTTTTTTTGCTTGTGAGATGACCTCATCGAATAGAATGTGGCATTAAGATCCACATATGATATGTGATTGACAAGTACAGTTAGTCAAACAACCACTGAGTTGGATAACCTGATCTCGAAGGCTTGGAACAATGCCCTTTTACGCCCCGTTCAAAGCACCGAAGAAAAGAAGTTGTTAAGGGTTTTTAAATAAATAAAAAAATAAAAAACTGTAGGACGGTATAGGACTGTTTTTAAAAAGGTCCGGGATTTATCACGCATGCGGGATTGCCTCTCCACCCGCGCGCTCGATTACACGCGCGGTGACGCGGGGGGAGAAGCAATCCTGCATGAGGTAATATTTGTGATGGAAGAGCGTTCCACGTTCAAACATATACTTCGAGAAGTCAGTTTAAATTACCTACTTCAGGAACGGAGTAAAAGTATTTTTTTGCGTGACATAAACCAACTGTTGCATCCTACTGTACAGTTCACTCCCAGTATGGTCATAACGAACGGTATTATTAGGCAAATAAGGTACATTATAGCATCGCATATGTTTTCCGTGCATTCTTGTACACGATCCTTAACAGCGTCAGTAATACCCACTTACGAGGCACAAGCGGGAAACGTGTGGAACAATTCATTCCCACAACTTTGTTTCCTCAATGAAACAGCCGGTTTAAGAGAATAGGACCCTTATGCTTGACATTTAAGGATTAGTTTGGGATGACCACCCGCTAGTTTTTACAGGAATAGGGACCGTCTCTGCAATATTGCGTTAAATAGTCGGTTACTCAAAACTTAGCCGGGTACGGTTCGCAAATATTGATAAAGTATAAAAATAGGACTAAACGATTTTGTGGACACACATATATCTGAGACTACAGTGTCTCAGATCTATCCAAAAACAGCCAGTATCTGAAAAGAAAATCGTAAAAATCCGAATGCAAACTAGAGTCATTTTTAGTCCCACTGGAGATTCAGTTTTCGCGGTTCGAGATTCCCTTAGAATTTATTTTTCTTCTTTCTTCTTCTTTTCTTCATACTACTACTTTGATGAATTTATTGATAATTTTAATCAATAAAGTCAAATCAGTAGTGGTCACCATGTACCTGACAGATGTTATTTCAACTTTACTTTTGAATCATAATCAACTTACGAGTAAAAATACGACGGACGTGTTCAGTCGACGACCAGTAAAATTAAAAAGTACGAACTTTGAAGTTTGACGAATCCAACGACAAACTTCCGGACAAGTTGGATAAAGTTTGTAAATTAAACTTATTGTAAATTGAAATCAAAAGTTATGACTGACAACTTTGAATCTATGTTTGAAGTAACATTAACTACTTTTTTCGAATAGCAAATAAAGGTATCTCTGACATTGGCGGTAAACGTTATTAATTAATAATTGAGTGACAATATGTAATAGGAAGCAATATTATCAACCCATTTATAAATAAAAGTTTCACAGATTTATTAACATGCGGATTCAGTGAAGTTTAAAATAGTTTTCACACCACATGCTCGACAATGCCGAATTATATGTCATGTAAACCTTACCGAAAGCAAGACATTATATCTCTTGGCTTTAGCCGGGTTATAATGTTCTATTATAACCCGCTGGTCAATAATGTGATTTTCGAAGACCGAGGCCGTGGCCCACTAGATTCGCACTGAGACGAACTTCATTTGTTTGTCAAATCGAGTAGGCCACGCCAGCTGAAAGAAGTTGCTATAGCCGTAGCTAGTAGTACTACTAGCTTTAGAAGATTCTTTAATATGCTGTAATAAACACTATCTACTAAGCCTGGTTTTTTATTGTCTAAAAATCTGTAATATAATAATCTACTATTATGTTTTTCATAGACTGGTTGCTGGTTAAATTGGTAATTTTTTTGTTGTGGAAACCCAACATGTCTATTGTTAAAACGACACCTTATATAACGTTGACATAAAACCAGTCAATATGCCACTACCATCATGAATTGGAGGAAACCTTACAAATACACACAAGTTGAAAACAATACTGACGTCATTTCCCTGTGCTCTCTGTGACGTCTCTACAAGTAGGTATTCTATAGTAAGTATTTGCTGAAAGTGCTGTGTTCTGCTAGTAAAATGTTTCCTTTTCTATTCAGCGTTCGATTCTTAGCAATCCTCCCCACCTTTGCCAATTTCATACATTATTTCCTTTTGTTGCGAGTACGAGATCGGCGAAACGTGGACGTCTTGAATGATTGGTTTATAAAAAGGTAGTCTTGCCTTTGTCTAACGCATTTAGGATAATATTTGGGTTAAATATTTAAATTTTTTACTGTGTTAATGTAAATAACTCTTAAAGAATAAGTAGTTTAAGTTTTTATGAATTAATGTTTCTACAAATTTAGTTAAAAAAAATGATTTTAATTAAACTATTTGATTTTTTTAAAGTGCCAGTGGTGGATTTGTTCGCTATATAACAAACGATGCTATTTGGTATGTCTATTCATTATCATATCATCTAATTCCACCTTTTTTTCTTCATTGACTGGCCTGTTGGCGCAATGGCAGCGATCCTACCTTTAGCACCGGAGGTCGTGGGTTCGATCCCCACCCATGACAAATATTTGTGTGACGAACATTTGTATTTGTTGTGTGTCTGGGTGTTATTATCTATTTAAGTATGTATTTAGAAATATTTAAGTATGTTTATCAGTCTCTGACGCCCATATTACAAGCTCTGCTTAGTTTGGGGTCAGATGATCTTGGTGTGAATTGACCCAGATATTTATTTTATTTATTGACTCCTACAATGAGACAATTCGCTATTGTCTGTTTACGTAATAAATTATTAAAAAGTTTATGGAACGTTACTGAAACTTTCCTTCTAACCATACTCGGTGTGAAATTGCAACACATGAAGTTGGCAGCTATAATTTATCACCCTGGGCCGCTTTTGAACGTACCCATTTTACCCCGTCATTTGCTGCTACTTAAAAAACTTATGGTGTTGATGGCTTAGAAACTGCAACAACTTCATTCAGTTTGACATCAAAAAGTTTTATGCCGACAAAGTAAATCCTATCCAAATTGCGTTGAAGATAAGGGCCTAATTTGTAAGACAAAAAAAAATGTACAGAAGATACTACCTTTCCGAAGTTAATATTCGGTTCGAGAGTGGATGTTCTGTAACTACTCGTATGTGATTTTACTAGTCTTAGACAATTCCTTCTGGAATACCTGATAGGAAATCACACGACGTAGAGCGTCGTGGCCTAGTAGTAGGTTAAGCACTCCAACTCGGATCGCGGATCGTGTGGCCCGAGTTTAAATCTGGCCAGAGCCAAAATCTTTGTGTTCATTGTTTAATTTCCGACTAGCCCTCCGGTGATGGGAAACATCGATAAAAAATCAAATATACCCGGATAGCGGCGGAATGCTCACAACCTACCACGCTGGATTCTAATACTATTGGTGAAAAGTGGGCTTCTGAGTGTTCCGTTCACCATGACGGCAACAGTCACTTGCCTCTGACTACCCCGTTTGGGATAAAGTCGTGATAGTATGTTTATGTGTGTTATTCTAACGTTATTGCTTAGTGTATAAAGTACAGTGCATTGAACCGCAGAGCGCGCGATCAGCATTTTTTCAATGACCTAAACTATAACTACGTAATTTTGTTATAATTTATATTTACCATTTAATTTTGTGGAATTTACACCCTACACTTAGATTCAATACGACTGCGACTCTTTATTTTATCTTTAGTGAATAAGAGATAAATCGATCTATCAACAATACAAATAAATAAGACTGTATTGGTATTGTTAATTATGTTCATTATGAGAGCCACGATTGGACGACGAGTCAGATTTGTATTCCTACTTAGTTGTACCTATGTTTGTTGTTTCTTGTAAGTTGAATCTCTCATCGCAAGTAAACAAAAACAATTATAAATAAACTTGAGTCCACTGTTCATAAATTAATAATTATCTCCCTAATTGTGTGTTAATCAAATAGCCATTAACTTTTTGTCGCCCTGCCTCCACTGTCACTCATTCTACTTAAGCTTAATAGAATTTATTAAGAACACAATTTGAAAAAGGTGTTCCAAGAAAAATTCTCTCATAAAATTACGAAGTCATTTTTTCCGTTAGCTCGTATAATTGAAGTAATACTTAAATAAAAATTTGATAAGGATTGTGAGTTTTCTTTAAAATGCTTATTTACTTTAAAAATAAACAGCCGTAATTTACTTATTTAGGACACATTACAACCTTAAATAATCATTAAACATCAAAAATGCATGATTTCTTTAGATGCAGGGAACCAGTGAGCTTTGAGGTGTAATTTTAGGAACAGGACGTATTTGTAATATGTAAGACTCGATATATTGTTATTAATTACATATTATGTACTCACGTACATAAAAAATACAGGTATAATATTACGAACAGCACACATTTAAAAACCATGCATCCTTTTTCCAAACATTTGAAATGGTCAGGTTTATATGAATCTACTCTCTCACATTCCCACTGCGAGTATCATTTAATAAAGCAATCATATTTCTAAAGCTTTAATTAAAAACATCTTTCTATCCAAGCCCTTTGCCTCATTAAGACCCCAGCAGATGCCCGGGAATATTAAAACACATTTCCAACAAACTGCCTCGTAACAGTCATCCAATAAAGGAGTTTTTCAGCACAGTGCATGCACACATAAAAGGTTATTGTCCATTGAATGGGAGTTGAACAAGATTTTCTAATTTTAAGCTCTTTACTGACCAAAAAATCATGCCTTTACCGCAGTGGTCAATGTTTAACACCTTCATAACAGTGATTTTCCATACGCTGGAATCAGCACGTCAAATATAAAACGCGTGATAGTGACATCTTATCTTCTGTCTTTTTCTCACATGCACGAGTGAAAAGAGTGGGAATACGAATGCATTGAAAGAAAAAGAAATGGTGCTTATAATTACGTCAACAACACTTTTTGTTTTTCCGTTGATGGCGCATAGTTGCTAAGTCCTTGAGCTTCTTCCTCCCAAGCTACGAGTATGTTACCCATCGAATAGTTTTCCCTCACGTCCATCAGTTTTTTTGCGCCACGAACTCTCCGCCTGCTGCCACTTGACCCTTCCATCTTGTTATCTTTACTTAACTTGCATATGAATTTTTGATTTGACGTGTTTTAGCGTCAATAAGTGAGAACCACACCTTAACCTGCTAAAAAACAGTGGTAGAGTTACCAAAACACATTTCACATTTTATCACGCTACATAGCCAGTGTGCAGTGTGGTTAGTAACGAGGCTTCCAGTACCCGCAATTCGAAATAAGGAACAAAATAATATTGCAGGATAACGTCGATGATATTTTTGCTACCAACTACGGGGCGAAATTGTGTGCAAATACTCGGAGTATTGCTGAGAATAAAAGTTCGAACTCAAGTTTCACCGTTTCAAATTGGTTTCTCAATTTCAATAATATTGATATTTACTAGAGTTTTAATGAAATTGGATATGAATTGAAGGGGTGTGTAAAATAACTAATTAGTCTTAAATAATCATCATAGTTTTTTTGCAAAATAACTTAAACTGTTAGTTAAATATAACTTACTCGTAATTGTTCTTCAAATTCAAAGATAGATTGTGAAATGCTAAATTCTAAGTATTATTCGTTTTTTCTTAGATTACTAATGTTTAAACCGTGTTTATCAAATGAGATCGTCAATTACAGGAAACAGTAAGCTTAAACTCATCTACAAAAATCTCTACATCGATTCCAGATGTGTTCTTGCATCCTCTTCACACCTAAAGCGTTGACACGAGAGGTCGTAGGCAGCCAAGTGGACTCTAATGAGTGGAGATTAAACAGAATCCAGCTTAAGGTATCCCGTAGTTAATTAATCAACGGAGAAGAAAGTCGAGGTCTGGGTGAGCTGAATGTCAGAGGCTTAAGTAAGCAAAAAAGTAATGAGACTTCTTTATACACCCATTATTAAGAAGTAAAAAGTCTTATAGCAAACCTATTAGCTTTGGGGTCTTTCTGAATCCCGGTTATTTTCTTTTAAACAACTTCATGATGTTATTAAACTGAGCCCGAAGTCAAGATCCACTTGCTACTATCGTTTCTGCACGTGAAATTTATAATGAAATAGCTGTCCGTGAGCGTTTCGCCCGCGTAGACTGTCTTTCCTGTCAAAATATGGCCTAAATAAAAATATATATATACTCTATGACATTCCCTGATAATGTAGCTTTATATTGGTGAAAGAATTTTTTAAACCGGTCCGTAGTTTCGGAGCCTTTCAATACAAACGAACAAACAAATAAACAAATCTTTCCTTTTTATTACATAAATGTCATTTTGATTAAACGAGGACAAATGTCATCATTTCTAGCACTTTTGGCATGTCAGCTGCATCTTGCAAACAATCCGTGGGTTTAAATTTGGTTTATTTGGTATCAGTTACTAATTTACTAAAACGATTTTGCCAGCTCCAAAAGACGTCATTATACAGACTTAAATTTATTTGCTAAAGTTCAACCCAGAAACTTCTTACCTAAGATAAGACTACCTACTATCTTTATCATGATAATCACTCCACTTAAAATTCACATGTCGGAACACAGGCTATAGTTGTAACAATTAATATACCAGATAAACCAACTGCAGTAGTTTTCGCACGAGTAGTTAGAAGTTCCAGGCGAAGTTGGTGAACAATCGCGGTTCTACATGAGCCAGGGCCTAAATAGGATTAGCAGGGAAACTTCCAGCAGTATTATCATAGTTGGGAAACAATACTTTGGCTTATTCTTTCTTTCACGTTAGGTGGAGTTTTGATATTTTTCACGTGCCATATTACGGAAACGCAAGGTTCTAGAAAGATTTTAAACATTGTAATTAATTCGTTAAAATTATGTGCGTAACAAGGACTTAACAAGGACAATGAAGAAGGTTATGATGTTTAAGACTTGAGATCCAATCAGAAATGAGGCAATACTTTTATAGAAGTACTTAAATCACCAGCGCGGGGTCAAAAGTTTCAACCGATTAGCGGGAAGAAGACCATTTAAGAGGAAAACACAGATAAATAATGGGGGGGATTACATGAACGATCTTTTTGTGACATATACTTCGAAATGTGAATACATACTGTTTGGAGAGCAGCCTTTTCGTAAAATGCGGTAGTTTCGCAATGGTTCGTTAGCGTAGTGTTACAAAGGTGTGTGAAAATGTAAGTTAAAACAAACGAGCAACGTAGATCCCAACGAAGACACCAAAACAGGATAAACAATCATTTTTTGTCTTCGCTGAAAAGAAACAAACGATTTCGTGATGCAAGCTGCTGTTAAATACTTTAACTGTCGCTGTAGTCCAAAATGGTTTCCCGTTCTGAAGAATTCTTGTGAATAAGCTTCAGAGATTCAATTAAAGCGGTGTTCAGTCTGTTTATAGCGTTGCCAAATCGCTTTGTGCTGGCTTTGGGCTAGCACTGCGATGGTAAAAAAAAAGTAGAAGCAATCTCTAGTGAAAAGTGGCTGGGTCGATGGTTTATGGTCTTGGGTTAAGATTGCGATCACTTGTAACGAATATGTGATTCATTTTTGTTTGATTCTATTTTGACATAAATACATATTTTTTTGATTTGTATTGGTCTTTAAAATCATAAACTATTACATTACTGTTTCCCTGCAAGATATCAGTAGATCCCAAGTTGGCAGATATGTACCTATGCATACATACTGGACGATAAATATCAGTTTAAATACTTACAAAGTCTTTGGGTAACTGAAAAAATTCAATACATCGCTATGCTTTGACAGTAAAAGTATATAACTACTTACAAGTATATTAAATTACCATATCTTGTTTTGAATAGATGAGGAAAGAAATAATTTGTGTGATCTTTTTTGGTGTAAACAATCTCATTTGATGTTAGGTGGCTTAAAACCTCGAGTGCCCTATCTATGGTGGTCGTTTTATTACAAAATAATGAGACTTTTGAGCCATAAATTTGAGAGCCAGTTACACTATTATAATAATAATAATAATAAAAAAAAAAAAAAAAAAAAAAAAACGCTCTATGACAGCAAACGTCTTTTTGTGGTCATATTTAATCATATATTTTTTTAGTTCATTTTTCAGTCCCATTTCGGTTTATCCGATAGTATAACAACAACAAGCTCATCCAAAATATATACAGATAATTTGCAAGACAATTTTGGCCATTCTACAGAAGTTCCGAAAATCATTAATATGGATTTGTCAACTGTGACAAATGTCAAAACACCTACTACAACAATAGTGCAATTTACATTAAAAAATGATCACAAGAGCGAAGGCAAGAGCGAACGTTACAAGCGCACAACCACCACCACCGCCCGCTCCGTCGCCCAGCTCGTCGTCGGTGGAGGAGTTTGTTACTCCTCCAGATACCGCAGCGAGCTCAACTTCGAGCGATGAGAGTGGGCCACCGCCGCCACGACCGCCGCGACCACCTGCGCGACGTGGACGACGACCGCTGCCGGCACGCTTGGGGCCTGTGGGGCAGTCTGCCCCGCGCGGGGCCCCCGCTACCGGTGGTGTAGTGCGCCGCATGCGATGGACACACGACATGAATGTCAACTGCATGCGCGCCTATTACGGGGCTACAGAGGGAGGAACCAACCTGTCTGCGTATCGTGACCGTATGATGCCTCTGTTTCAGGCCCTTGACCCGACCGTGGCTGTTTCCGCCCAACGTCTGTCGGATCAAGCGCGGGCGATTCAGCGTCTACAGATGCTGGATCAGCCTACGCTTGATCGGCTTCGCCTGGAGGCGCTTCCAGCTCGCGCGACTTCTTCCTCGACCCAGGACCCGTCCAGCGCGCTGTCACATCCGAGTCCGATTACAGACTCGGTTCCGGTAGCGCCTCGGATGGATCCAGATGCCGATGAAGAGGCCAGTGCGAACGCAAGCGTAAGTACCCAGGCAAAAGAGCAATTGAGGAGGGCTTTGGAGGATGCGATTTTGGAATATCGCTCCACACTAGTCTCTAGGCCGCGGTTACCACGTTTGCCTACTAATAGACGCAACCTAGCGTTAATGGGGGCCCTGAACGATTTACTAGCTCCGTTCATACGGACTAGTGAAGATTTAGTTGATACTCACTCGATTTTGTACTGCGGGGCCATTGCGGCATGCCGTGTTGCTCGTGTCAAGTTTCCGGACTTTGCCCGTGCAGTGCGACCTGCCGCAAATGTACCCGCATGGCAAATGCGAATCGAGCGGCGTATCAACACGTTTAGGACCCTCATTGCAAAGCTGGTCTGCTTCAGCCGGGGGAACTATCGCCCTCGTGTTATGCGTTACGTGAACCAAGCCTTTGCTGGGACGGGTATTAGGCCCGAACAGTATATGGCTTGTGTCACGGAACGCATTGACTTTCTGAAGCAGAAGGTCTATGCGTGGGCAAACCGTATCCGTCGCTACAGAGAACGTGTGGACAGATATGTACAAAATCGCCTTTTCCAAAGTGACCAAAGGAAGGTGTACCGAAACTGGGAAGAGACTAACCAACGTGTGGGCGACGGTCAGCGACCGGATGCAAGTGTCATGATTGACTTCTGGCGCAGCATCTGGTCGATGCCTGTCGAGCACATGGAGGGTGACTGGATGCGTACTGTCGAGCATGAATGCGAATCCATCGAAACCATGGAGTCAGTAACTATTGACTCCGAAGACGTTAGTTGTGCAATTCAGACGGCTCAGAACTGGAAAAGTCCTGGCCCGGATGGATTGCACAACTTCTGGATCAAGTGGTTTCGATGCTCGCATTCGTGCTTGGCAGTGCAGTTCCAGGAATCCATCGAGGTTGGTTCTCTCCCTAGTTTCCTGACTTCTGGTGTCACTTTCCTTTTATACAAGTCAGGTAGTACCTCGGAAGCAAAAAACTATAGACCCATCACGTGCTTGCCTACCATCTACAAGCTCCTTACGTCCATTCTAGCAAAAAAAATTAACTCGCACATCGTTGCGAACAATGTTTTGGCCCCTGCTCAGAATGGATGTAGGGTTGGGTCCCGAGGTACTAAAGAACTCCTCCTCATAGACACGACTATTTGCCAACAAGTCCGGCGGAATCGGAAAGCTCTTTCAACAGCCTGGATTGACTATAAGAAGGCCTATGATTCGGTGCCCCATTCATGGCTCAGGAGGATCTTAGAGCTGTATAAAATTGATACAACTTTGAGATCTTTCTTAAGCACATGCATGGGGCAGTGGATCACAGTCCTTCGTCAGCCAGGTGGTGGAAATGGCTCCCCTGATCCGCAGGACTTCATAAGGATAGAGCGAGGTATTTTCCAGGGCGATAGTTTGAGTCCTTTGTGGTTTTGTTTAGCTTTAAATCCTCTTAGTACCTTACTAAAGGATTCAAAGCTAGGCTATCGGCTTCGCAGAGGGGGTGAGTTCATTCCTCATTTGTTGTACATGGATGACCTGAAGCTGTTTGCACCAAGCCCCCAGGTATTGATGGAACTGTTAAAAATAACTGAGATTTTTAGCAATGCCATCAAGATGGAGTTCGGTGTAGACAAGTGTGCGGTCATGCATGTACAAGAAGGGAGGGTTGTAGATTCACCGAATTTACAGCTCTCTGAGACGATGACACTCAGATCCCTCTCTGAAGCCGAAACCTACAAATATCTTGGTATGTCAGAGTCATTGGGTATATCAGTAGCAGACGTCAAGCAATCGGTGAGGGAGCGCTTCTTTAGTCGCCTTACAAAGGTACTCAAGAGTTCTTTGTCAGGTGGCAATAAGGTGCGCGCCTTCAACGGTTGGGTGATGCCTTTATTGATATACTCCTTTGGCATACTAAGATGGACTCAAACTGAGCTGGACGCCCTGGATGTACGGGTTCGAAAATTGCTCACAACATTTCGCATGTTACACCCACGCTCGTCTGTCATGAGACTGTATATCCCGCGGAAGGTGGGAGGTCGTGGCTTTTTAAATGCCAAGAACCTTCACAACCGCGAGGTGTGCAGTCTTAGGAGGTTTTTCCTCAGCAACGAATGTGGGATACACCGCGATGTTGTGGCAGTTGATAAGGGCCTCACGCCGCTATCCTTGGCGAATGAAAACTGGCGTCAACCACCGGTGCTCACCACCGACCGCAAGGAAATATGGAGGAGTAAGGAGCTGCATGGGAGGTTCTATCGGGCCTTAACAGGGCCCGATGTGGACCTCTCCGCATCGGTGAACTGGCTACGCTTCGGGGACCTCTTTGGGGAAACCGAGGGTTTTGTCTGTGCAATTGCTGATGAAGTTATCAAGGTGAATAACTACCGGAAATACATCATGAAGGACGGTACGGTCGACATCTGTCGGGCATGCCGCCGTCCTGGCGAGTCTATTCGCCACGTTATTTCCGGTTGTTCTCACCTTGCTAACGGAGAGTACTTGCACAGGCACAACCTAGTAGCCAGGATCATCCACCAGCAACTTGCTCTTCGATATGGCCTTGTCGAGTCGGAGGTACCGTACTATAAGTACGCACCGGTACCAGTTCTCGAAAATAGTCGTGCATTGCTCTATTGGGATCGCTCTATCATCACGGACAGGACTGTTGTAGCCAATAAACCTGATATCGTGCTGGTAGACCGATCCCAACGCCAGGCAGTGCTCGTCGACATTACCATTCCACATGACGATAACCTCGTAAAAGCTGAGAAGGACAAACTCAGCAAGTACCTTGACTTGGCTCACGAGGTGACCGCCATGTGGAATGTTGATTCGACGATCATTGTCCCTATAGTCGTATCGGCAAACGGCTTAATAGCGAAGAGCCTCGACCAACACCTCGAGAGGCTCTCGCTCAGCGGTTGGGTCAAGGGTCAGATACAGAAGGCGGTACTCTTGGACACGGCACGTATTGTCAGGAGGTTCCTCTCTCTGCAGCCCTAACCACCGGTAGTCTAGGCCTCGCCTGCCCTGCTACCGGCGGCTCCCTAGGTTAAGATTTTTATGGTATTTTTATAAATCATTGTTTTTGTAACTTTAATCTTAAGTTTTATAATTGTAATTATTTCGTTTTTATAATTATAATTCATAAGTTGTTTTTAATGTTATAAAATCTCTGTTTTTGTAAGAATACTATACAAATTTTATATCTAAGATTTATAATTAATAAAGAGAATAATAATAATAAATATCTGGGACAATTCACACCAAGATCATCTGACCCCAAACTAAGCAGAGCTTGTATTATGGGCGTCAGAGACTGATAAACATACTTAAATATTTCTAAATACATACTTAAATAGATAATAACACCCAGACACACAATAAATACAAATGTTCGTCACACAAATATTTGTCATGGGTGGGGATCGAACCCACGACCTCGCGGCGCTAAAGGCGCATCGCTGCCATTGCGCCAACAGGCCAGTCAATAATAAATGATACTTCCGTTGTTTTCTGCATCTGCAATCAGTTCCCACATATCGGTTTGTGCTGATTGTGCTTTACGACAACAATAGGCCAATTCGCCTGTCTCGCCATCTGCGGTCTGGGCATATTGTCGTCTTGTCCTAATTAATTGTCAAGGAACGTTATGTCTGAACTCTTAGTACTCAGACAGAAGATTTAAAATGTAGAAGTGCAGCTTTAATGGGTGGTTAATGCTTCATGATCCTGTAATGAAGAAGATCGGAAGTAAGCCTAATAGGAAAATAGTAGTTAACAGTGTTTCTCCGGTGTCTGTCCAGAGCCAAATATGTCTTTACAAAGGGCTTGATCAAGAATGATACTTTCTTTTTTTACAAAATTTATAGTTAATTATAAAAACAGAAAAATAACAAAAAAAGGGCCTACTACCGTTCGTAGTAGCGTGAATCGTAAAGCGATAAACTTTCAAATTTTGTTAGTTTAGACAGCAAGGGTAATTTGTTCTTCTCTGTCTCTTCGATTCTCCATCACGTAGATTGTAATCAGCACAATCTACGTGATGGAGCTTTGTCAATGCTTAGTGATCTTAATGGCAGGTAATGCATTATTATGTTCTTCTAAACTAAATATGAAGGCTATTTGGATTATTGAAACTGTTTTAAGATACTTGCAGTTCTAACTTGATATTGATGTTTTTTGTATTCCAATATTTCTATTTTATTTCTAAAATATTGAAACCCTATTTATTTTACACAATTTTTCTGTGCTTATAGCCTTTAACCCAAAATTCCGCGAAACTTCTTATTTTTTGTAGGACCCTGATAAATCAAATAAATTTTCAGTGGTAATTGTCAAAAGGTCAGAGAGCCGATCACAGCCATTAAAAATATAACGCTACTGTTCTTAAATTATCAACCCTGTTGATGGCACGCTGGTAAAGAAACAAAATCCTCTTTACGACCCGGGGGACAGTTTGCTAGAATTAAATTTTCACGGGGATATTAGGTGAGTGATGAGTTTTTACTGGACCGGGTTTTATGTCACCCTGTTACCGTCGTGATAGTGTTAGCGTTTTTAAATATGGAGAAAATTTACGTTGAATTTTCACTGTGTGGCACTGGCACCTTTTTAAGGATAATTATTTAATACTTTAAACAATCTAGGACACCTACACCAAGTCTATCTGACGCCAATCTAAGCAGAGCTTGTATTTTGGGTGTCAGAGGCTGATGAAAAAGCTTAAACTCAATATAGATGATGGTCAAGGCAAAATTTATAGATTGTTATGTGTGCACTGTTGAGATAAATGTAAACGCTAAACTCGAGAAATTATTAAAAAAATATCAATTCGTTACATGGGCTACGATATAACAGTTGCATCACTGACCACTGTGACATGCCACTGAGAATTGCCTATTGATAGTGGGCCAACTTATTTATCGTCTACGTCATGGATACTCCTAAATTCGAACCGACTCATTGCTATGCACTGTTTGCCCATATACGCGCCACCCGAGCGTGAGAAGACTGCCGATCAGCAGATGATCACGAATCAGTTCCACTCATATGTGACATTTTGCTGGATTTATTCCACGCCTGAGAATTTGAAAAAGAAAAAATCTTGTTTATGGTTGGGATTTTTCTCAGACAGGGAAGGGTTGGGTCGACCCTATAATAACACTATGTTACGATCGCCAGAAGGATTCGGGAAAGTACTTGCTTCTAGTGAATTGCTAGATTTAACATCAATTATTGCTCCACCTATACGTTTTAACTAGTACTCGACGACTGTTATATTGTATCAAATTATAATACCTTGTACCTCAACATGAAACAATATTTATTTATTTAAACCTAAACACCTAACTTCCACATGAAGCATCGAATAAATGAATGAATGAATGAACAATATCAATTGAATCATTGTTAGATACCTGATAAAATTTATCTTCACTTATATTTGATAAAATTAATCTTATTTATATGGATTAACTTCCAAACTAATGTGACTGCCATTAAATTTGAAACAAATACTTATGTAGGGTTCGCGCCGATCGCAATGGTTGGCGAAAACTATAAAAATCATACATAGGGTCGATCAGTACGTTTACTACGAGTTGTCATTGTTCGCGTAAAAATTTGTATTGGGATTTGACATTGTCATGTCATGTCATGTCAAATCCCAATATTTGCAACGTGCGATTTTTATTTGCAACTAGCGGTAGACGTACTGGAAACTCGATATATCTTAATTTTACCATTGATAGTCACTTCAACCAACCAGGGACCCGATGCTGCTGTTTGAAAGCCAATGTATTTGTAATTCACATTTCGTCAAAATCAATCCATTTGTGGGAACCGTTTGAAGTTGCAACTCGTGGTAGACGTACCGAACTCATTTCCTTAAATATGTTTTTATTTTTAACCTTCAAATTCATCATTCATCTTTTTCTTTGTCACGTATTTTGCTTCAATATTTATTTACACATTCAACGCTTTTTACTCCACATTCCTCGATCCCTCTACGTCCGCAATGCCATTCAATGACGATTCCATGGGTACTTTGATAGCAGAATCTGGGCTCTGAATGACGAATGACGGCTGCTAGAGTCGTTTTTGTATGGGATGTTGGTACAGCTCTCCTAGTAATTAAAAAAGGAACAATCATAGTTAACGTGACGGAAAGTCATGGTAGACATCTATACTAATATTATAAAGAGGAGAGATTTGTTTGTTTGTATTGAATAGGCTCTGAAGCTACTGGACCGATTTTAAAAACTATTTAACCTATATAAAGCTACATTATCAGGGAGTGACGTGGGCTATTTTTTTTTTAATTTAGGTCTTATTTTAACGGGAAACGGACACGGTCGCTGACGGACAGCTACTGGATAAATGCAAACTACAAATTACTCAAAATTAACTAGAGTACTTATAACGATTTACGAGCCCTATTCAACATTCAGTCACCAAACTGTGACAGCTTCTTAGCATTACTTGCTGGTAGCAAATGTGAGTGATGTTTTGTTCAGATGAGAGAGAAGTTTTTCTCTCGAAGTTGGAGTCAGCCAACAGACGCACCGCGAAATAAGAAAAGTACGGAAGCAAAGCTTGTACGGACAGCAAAACAAGCGGATAAGAATTTCATTATTTTACATAAGCAAGATTTCACTCAGCAAGAAATAGATCAGC
This sequence comes from Udea olivalis, assembly GCA_947369235.1. NCBI lineage: Eukaryota > Metazoa > Arthropoda > Insecta > Lepidoptera > Crambidae > Udea > Udea olivalis. The sequence goes on along the minus strand of OX376349.1, from coordinate 3,687,412 downwards.
TAGAATTATTGATACTTTGATTTTATTATTGAAAGTTTGTAAGAGAAATCAATTTAAATCGAAATTGTCCACTAATATTCCGTTTGCAAATTGTTAAAGGAGGATTCAATAAACCACTGTCCCATTGGGACAGGGTTCTGGACACAGTACTGCCATATAAATCTCCTTTCACCTCCAGCATTTACGCTGACCGTACACGTTTAAAGATAAAGATTCGGAATAGATTTGGCGCGAAACTTGGCAGGAACACATTTTTCAGTCGTTATCGACAAACTTATCAACGCTGCCTCACGCCTCGACTGTAGAGATTTGTATTCTTGCAGTTTCGATTTATCTAGATTTCGGAGCTAGCTGAGAAAAGTTTAATTTTACACCCCTTTTAAGTTAGACAACAGTTATTGATGAAGAATGATCATGGGGTATTTCTTTCGGCTTTGGCCAGCGGTTTTGCTCACATCGAAACAGTGTCCTAGCTTTAACTTCGTTAATAGTGTTAAATAGTGACAAAATAGTAATCTGAAATAACATTGTCCTATCAATAGGACGATTACACACACGACTATCTCAATTTCAACGCGGTCTCACAGTGTTTATTAATTTTGGATTTTCCAGCAAACTGGCGGACCTTCTAATGGTACCTAAGTTACCGCAATCTATATCTTTGTGGACACATGCCACACAGGTAGAAGGTACTTTTGCAAAGTCAGCAAGTCTAAGGATGGGTCATTTAACTGAGAAGACCTGACAAATATGCAGCAACTTCAATTTTTTTACTGCGCAGTTGAGTCGTTCTAATTTGATACAACTTCTGTCTGTGCATATCGCAGTTGAGTCAAATTGTTTTTTAATTTCTGTATGATAATTGCGTGACTTTATGAATCTGAAATACTGTAAAGATCGGATAGGCATAATTTAAACGTGTGAAATTTCATCTTCAATGTAGTACATATCCTGTAACGTGACTTTATGAATCTAAAAAGGCGTAGAGCCACCGTTGAAGATTGGATAGGGATAACTTAAACTTTTAAAGGGTATGGGTAATGTTGGCGTCATTTTTGAAATTTCGTGGCCACTCACCAAACCTTGCTAATAAGAAAGAACATATCGAGGGGAACAAACTTTATATGAAGCACTAATAGCTAAAGTATATCGGAGCTGAGATATTAAGTGTTGTAATAAGAGGAATTGCAGTACCCAGACAAACCAGTAATGGTTTAGGGGTGCGAAGCAAACAATGTTAAAAGTTTAATTGTAAGAAGAAATAAATAAATAAAAATAAATAAATAAAACTAACTACTCAATTGAACTTGATCCATACCGAGGTAAAGGTAAAAAAGCGGCATTATTTATAATCCCTATTACTGGTTATAAACATGCGTTATAACAAAATCATAATCGCGACGCAATTAGGATTTCAGAAGGCTAGTTTTCAATAGCCAGGTGCTATATTAGGCCATTATTGTTCTTGTAGAGTGGGTAAAAAGACTTTCAGGTGTTTTTCCCGTGTAATGTCTTTAATATCGACGGTTAAGAATCAATACTTCCTATTTACATAATAATGACCATTAGGAAATGTCTTTTTGATGTCATTGACGTTAAGGTCGTGATATACACGAGCTAATGCCTAATACTAAACATCTACTGCTTTTTGAACAATATTATAATTTATCTAACTTGATGTATTGCTTGATGTACTTTAAACAGGTACATCTTGAAAAGAAATAATTTACAATGGGGAGTGTTCAGACGAACTGCATAATCTTATACCTGCCGCTGAATTTCATCACCGCACGACACGCCATAAGTTGAAATTCCATGCTCATCACCTGGATGGCTGGCGCTCAACAACCGTGCGTTTTTCGCGCCAATTTCTTCCACGTACAGCCAAGATATGAAATGATCTTCCTGCGGCGGTGTTCCCAAAGGGATATGACATCGGGGCCTTCAAGAAGAGAGCGTATTCCCATCTAAAAGGCAAGCAACGCATCGGTGACACCTCTGGTGTTGCAGTTGTCCATGGGCGGAGGTGATCACTCTCCATCAGGTGACCTTCTAGCTCGTTTGCGCTATTACATCAAAAAAAAAAAAAAAAACTTCCATTCATATTTCTGCATCCTTTTTAACAGCTGTTAGGTGAGATTAGCTCCATAAAATAACATTTCAGAACTATTATTTTAGTGGAACTAGGGCAAAAATTATACTCTAAGAAATCATATCTCGGCTCCAGTGATAAAATTATTGCTGGCCGCTTATAAAAAAAATGACGCCACGGGTCTATACAAACTTACTTAAACCCCTTTCATCATTTTAGGTAGTAGATATCCTTTAATCTTAATTTAGTATGTTTCGCCTCCCTACTTTGCGCAGCTCCACTCTAATCTAGACAAGAATCCGCTCACTAAGAAATGCGGTTCATTAATTAGTTCTTAAGTTACGCCTTGAAGTAATTATAGAGGTTCTGTTCCGAGGTAGTGGAAGCTTGTCGCTGATGCCGCGCCGCGGTCTAGAACTTTCCAATATCTACCAAGATCAAATACACGAAGTTGGGAATTGAAGTAATCTAAGAATGAGCTACGAGACGAGAAAATAACAACTTTGAAGATTAATTAAGAGAATAATTTTCTAATGAGCAGTTACTGAGAAGAAAACACAGAAAATATAGTTTTATTTACGACAAATACGAAATATTTATGATGTATGTGCGGGTGGGTGGTTAGGGAGTTGGAAATTTCCGTGTAGTATGTACACATAGTATAATTAAATGCATTGTCTTTCCAACCTGATTAGAATTATCTATTAATAAAAAATATAGCTTTGAGTATGCGATAAGCAAGCAATTAACATAAGTAGTTCTTCATCATTTAATCAGGCCATACGACTTATTGGACACAAAAAGGGGTGTGTGCAGTGAAAATAAAATAACAATTCAGGACTTTTCATTAATTGATAATGTTTATGAAAATAAGCAGTTTGTAAAAAGGAATATTTTTTGTTAAAAGCGCAAATTGGAGAAGACACCTTACCTTAGACTATGTAAATTGTTGCATTACCGACCTGAAATAAGGCGTAGATAATATTACAAATTCCCTAGGTACGAGTAACTAACTTACTAATGAACCTTGTAACCGAAGATACTAGAACATCTTATTATTTTCTAAGTTCTAACAGAAGCTTTAAGTGAATATTGTGAAGAGATGCACTTTTTTATTAGTTTTTATTAAACTCATAATTCATAATTCATTTATTCGATGCTTCATGTGGTAAGTTACAGGTCTTATATAAACATAAAGTACATACACATGAACCCTGCTAGGGCACTGCAAGATATTTTGGAGTAAGTTATTTACAAACTTATGTTTTCATGCATATTTTTCTTATTTCTTTATTGCTAATGTGATTTTTAACAAGCTCTTAAAACTAAACAAAAAAAAAAAAAAAGTGACAACACATGACCCTGTTAGGGCATTGCAACACAATTAAAAAATTGCTTATCAGTTAACAGTTCTTACAATTTAATTTATATTCAATTGCTTTATATTTATCAAATATAAAGCATTATAGGTACATTATCATTATTATTTATTACATTTATTTATGTATGTATGTATTCATGTCATGATAGGAAATAAATATTGTTAAATTATTGTAATGAGTGGTTTTTTTTTTAAAATATAATTATAATTAATGTAATTCGTATTACCTAAAAAAATTTTTACTATTTAAATATTCGTCCAGGTTATAGAAACATTTGTTTATTAAATATTGTTTTAGCTTTCTATTGAAATGTGGGTATTTTTGTTCATTTTTAATATCAGTAGGTAATTTATTATATATTTTGATAGCCATATAATAAGGGCTGGTATTTAACATTTTTATTCTAGATGTTGGTAGGTATAGCCGTCCTTTGTGTCTAGTATTTATGTTATGTGTGTCCTGTAACTTTTTGAATAAATTATTATTTTTATAAACAAATGTAGCTAGTTCGTGTACATATATTGATGTTAGTGTCATTAATTTGTATTTTATATAGAAGGGTTTGCAGCTTTCTGTATTATCTATTTGGGCTATTATTCTCACACATTTCTTTTGTAATAAAAACAGGTCACTAGCATCTACACTGTTTCCCCACAACATTATCCCATATTTGAGCCAGGAGTATGCATATGCATAATAGGCAGTAAGAGCTGTTTTTGTATTTGTGCAGAGCTTAATTTCAAACAAAGCGTACGTAAATTTTGACAGTTTAGTTTTTATTACATTTATATGGAGTTTCCAATTTATATTTGTGTCGATATGAAGCCCGAGCAAGTTGAATGTTTTTACAGACTCTATTTGTGTACCGCCTAAGGTGGTATTTAAGTTTAATGGACTTTGTGTATAAGGATGAAACTGTATTACGGACTGTGTACGGACGACCAGTGCGCGAGGATCGGACCGTCTATCCTCTCTGCAATCACCTTCAGGAGTGTGTTGGTGCTGCCCCGCACTCGCTCCCACAAAGAAGCTACTCGCTTGCGAATAACGGCTTGGAAACCGTCGGTGTTCGTCGCAGCGAACATTCCCGAGGCGCTGCAGCGCCAGGGCAGCCCCAACAACCCCCTGAAGGCGTTATTAAACTGGACGCGCAGAGCACTGTAGGCCCTTTTGGTGCAGTTGCTCCAAAGGTTGCACGTGTATACAAGAGTTTGACAATAAGTTTTAAAGAGTGTGATTTTCACCTCTCGAGAACAACGTGCAAACCTCCGTGATAGCATATTACCCCTCACCGACAGTGCCCTGCGCTCCTTCTCCATATCGACGTCGTCTTTAAGGTCCTCCTCGACCCAGTGACCCAAATATTTGAACTGTTTAACTACTTTGAGAGGAGACCCGTCCAGAGTAACTGTCAGTGGCAAAAGAGGATATGTTTTAGTGCCAGATTTAAAGACTAGCATCTCACTCTTTTTAACATTATATTTGAGCCCATGGGCCGCAGCATACCCCTCACAAATAGACAACATCTTCTTTGATGCATTGATTGAGGGGCTAAGCAGCACCATATCGTCAGCATAGCTAATATTGTTGACAAATTTGCCATGAAGTGAACAGCCTACTCCCGCACTGCTTAGCTCCTCAATCAACTGATTTACATAGATATTGAAAAGTGTGGGTGAGGATAACCCCCCCTGTCTCACTCCGCACTTCATCCTATAAGCATTCGAGCACTGCCCCGCCCACCGCACTACATTGGTTTGGTTGCCGTACCAGTACTTGAATATTTCAACCAACTCATCGGGCAGATTCGTGTTGCTGTGCAGTTTTTTCCATATGACACTAGGTCAAATGCCTTTGACAGATCCAAGAAACATGCGTAAACTGGCGTATTTCTTTCCGTGTAGTATCGAACAGTGTGCTTAAGGCATAGTACTGCTGACTCAGTAGATAATCCAGAGCGAAAGCCAAACTGGGCGTCATGCAGATTTACACTGTTTGTTAAATGCTTGTTAAGCACACTATCCAACACCTTTGCGAGAATCGTGGCCAGCGAAATTGGCCTGTAATTGTTTCTGTCAGAGGCATCCCCTGTCTTGTTTTTGATTATGGGTACCACTATGGTCTTCATGAGGTCATCTGGTAAATAGCTATGACGAATGCAGAATGTATAAAACATGGCAAGCACTCAAGGCAGGTGGACCCCCGCATGCTGCAGGTGCTCGATGCTGAGGCCATCGTGCCCTGCAGACTTACCTCTGGTCATTTGTCGAACTACCTTCGCAATTTCAGTTGATGTTATTTTTACGAGGCTGTTACTTTTCCGATTTCCAGCATCGAACACCGGCCCAGCTGCGTCCACCTCCATAGGTTCCACTTTAAAATGGGCCATAAAGAGACTGGTTATTTCGCTGGGTTCACTAACATTTTCAACACTTACTGGTGGGCACACCCTAGGATTTAGTTTGCTAGTTGATTACCAAAACTGTGTAAAATTTTTAGCTTCATGATGTGAGGCAATTACGTCCATTGTAATCTGGTCTTTATTATTTTGACAGAATTTAAGTTTAGCTTTAAAGACTTTTCTGGAACAGCACATTTCCTCGTAAACCTGTCCTGATCTAGGCTTTCCTTGCAAACGCCATTCCTGAAAGCAAAGCCTTGCCCTCTGGTGTGCCTCCCTTACATGTTTATTCCATCCCGCGACATAGCCAGCCCTTCTGCGCCGCCCTCCATCACAACTAGCAACAGAAGCCGCCCTTAGTAGAATTATACATATTATCAATGGTTTCTCTATGGCTGGTATCGTTACATATATTATCACAACAAAATCGAAATTTCTCTGGAAAATCTATTTTTTTTAATTCATTATTACACATATTACAATATTTAATTATCTGCGACTTTTCTCGTTCTCCCCAAATAAACCCCTTTAGAAGCGCATCATTACTGTCACCATTGTTTTTAGCGATAAGTTTAGGTGTAGGCTTGGTCAAGTTACATACTATCTCTATAGGTACATGATCCGACCAAAAAACATCATAGTGTATTTTAGCACTTACAACCGTTTGTCTCGCCGCTACCGAGGTGACACAGTGGTCGAGCCACCGCGTACAGCCATGACTGTCGCTAATGTAGGTAAATGAGTCAGCTGGCAACATCTCTACGTCAACTATACATAATTGTTGTTCAATACAAAAATTATTTAGTTCATTGTAAAAAGGCATTTCGGGGTGAGCATTGAAATCACCTAGCAAGTATACTAAATCCACATTTTCATTTTCAATAATAGCATACATTTCGCCTAGACACTCCGTAAATTCGTTTAATTTTTCACGCGCATCATTAGGCATATACATATCTTCGCGCATTCATACTATCATATGAATATTATTCATAAAAATCTTAATCGCTATAAGTCGAACACTTTTACTATATATCTTTTATTATATATCAAAAGATTTGTTTATATGTTTGCCGTAAATGCAATCTTTGACGGGGGCGGATTCAAATGGCTTTTCTAACTGTAATGAAGTACAGAAAAAGTGTAACTTTGGATCAACTTGATATTTGTTATTAAGGATATTATTAAAGATCATAATCATCATTCACAGTCATAACACGTCCACAACTAAACATAGGCGGTCCGCATCCATCGGAATCTTGCCACCTTGACCAGGCAGTCCGTTCACCTTGCGGGTAGGCATCCCACGCTGCGTTTAGACGGATAAATAATATCAATAATCACAAATAATTGACACGTTTATTCTAAAATCTCCTAGTGATATAATTTATTTGATCTTCGTTAAAGAAGCCTATTTTACATTCATCTTTCATAGTTACTATGGAGCGCGAGTAGTGCTAGCGGTATAACCCGAAAGATCAATGGGACAAAATGTATAAACTCCGCCCCACCTTTGTAGCAGCATAAAGTGAGATTGATTGAATGAAGGAACGAATGAATATTTGAAAATTTGTGGTTTTTTTTCTATCTTTTAATGTGTAATTATTATTTTATCATTATTATTCTATGATAGATAGTTATTGTTATATGGGCTAATAAGCCGTGATACATGCTGCACTGGTTTATAATGCCATAATTATAGATAATATCATATATTATATAGATTAATGGTACTAAGTTTACAACCACCCTGCAGTTGCCGGAAAATAACATTAAATGGACTTTCTTGCAAAAAAAGTTAAATAGATTGAAAAGATAAACTCCAAAGAAGACGACTTTCTTGTTCAAAATGCTCACAATTTTAGAAATTATTAGGATAACTCGGCAATTTATAGCTTTGAAAAAATCTATATTAATGGGCAATATTCTTAAATTAAATGGACAACTTTCAGTTGTACATTTTTTTTCACGACAACTGCTTGAACATGAAGTAAATTTTTTGAATAAGATTTTTTCTCGCAATAATGTTACTTTTGAAATTGACGTGGGTTTTAGTTCAATAAAATAACTAGTCAAAGTAAGACCAATCACAAAAAAAAATAAGTTGGTACCTTTGATATTTTTTTTTTATAATTAGTTTTGTTAGGGAAAAAACTTAAATTGATCAGAACTATTTAACGGTTAGAAATCGGACCAATATTGATAACCTATATTTCTAACAGTTCGCAGCGGTCCGACACGTAAAGTCTAAAATTGAAAGCACCCTAAGGCTGCGTTTCAAACAGAGATGTTTCATAGCAGCATAGCTGCATACAGCTATGGCACTTAGAGCATGCCTTCCTCCTACCTATTCCATTTCCTCACGATATGAAAGATCCCTGGTATAATTCTGCACTAAATAATGACATCCATCAACAAAATATGAACCACTAAGAAAATATTATTTCTGAAATATTTCGCTATCCTCGTATCTATCACGAAAAGCTTTAACGATTATCTTCGTAGATATATTATCGTGGCATGATACAGTGGCACGCGTGGAATACTTATGCGCCCTGATTACTGCCCTGGCTGATCGTGACGTCACAGATCGTGCAGTGGTTACGTCAGCGGAAGAATATTTGATCACCATTTTCTCTTTATTGGTGAATATATAAATAATATCTGGCACAATCTGGGAGACATATGAACTTGTTCATAGAAAAGGCCTGTGAAGCTGCTGATATATTCTGGATAGATATTCCGTTTGATTTTACGTACACAAATTTATTACTAATATTTTTTTTATTTTAGCATTTAACAATGCTTGTTTTTTAAATAGAATAGAAGATAGAAAAAATAGAAAAATTCGAGTTTCGGGCCATGAAGTTTTGAAGAGTTTTTTCGTAACCTACCTGAAATTGCTCGAATTTTTCTAGTTTCTATTTCTGTAGAGGATTTTAAGCTTTTTTTTATTGTAGCTTTTACTTAATTTCCACATTATTCGAGCGAGAAAGAGATACAACCAGTTGCGAAACAAAGACCAAAAACCACATCACATAAAATAAAACCGACTGCTCACAAATTACATGTCAATGCACAATATCAAATGTTCTGGGCGATGCTATAAAAATTCCCTTTTCCATCGTCCCATAACGAATTAGGCCCATTTGTCTTTTGGCAAAGGGAACGTGAAAGGGTACTTTTGGTTGCCACCTCACTGAGCTGCCATTTAAAGTGAAGATACTGAGGCTAAAACAAAACGTTCTTATAAAAAAAAGTTATGTTGAGAATCGGTGGGGCAGAAAAACCGACTACTAATAATAATTATCATTCAATCTGACCAAATATTTTAGCGAGCAAAGAAGCACAATATTTAAGAATACAGACATACTTGTATTCGAATTTATATAAAATTCTACAAAAAAAATTGATATGCAGTGGAAGTGGATACTTACATAGCATTTGCTGAAAAACAGATGAGCCAATGCCTGTGGGGAAACCACAGACACAGATATTTGATGCCAGTACTTCACGAAATAGAGATTCACTTACATTTGTTCTATAAAATATTTACACAAGATTGTAATGATCATAAAGAATAGATAAATCAGGAATTATAAACTGAGACAACAAGAAAATTGAATGTATTCAGATCAACCTAAATATTTGTTACGCATGAGTAATGGAAACCCGATGTAACAAAACCCTTTTACAGAACGAAATATCAAGGTATACATCGGACCTCTAGCACAATGGGAATAAAGTTCATAATGCAAGATTTCCCAAATTAACTAATTTACCCGTATGTCACACAGTGGCGTAACATTTGTGTTATACAAAAAAGATACTGAATAAGATAAATTTGCACTCAATAAATTATTTTAAGAACAAGTCCAATGATCCTAATAACTATTACAACATAAACATTTCTAAGCTACGGTAAACCTACCTTACCCCCGCCAAACCCCCCACAAACGCTAATCAGAATTTGAGGACACCTCAATTGATGCTGCCCTGTCACATGTCAAAAGAAGTGAAAGGGACAAGTATACATGTTATGACTCATAAGCTCAGAGCTCTGATTCACGTCTGTAGATTCGGGCGTTAGTCTTTAATTTCCTAAATTGTAATAATACCAAATATATTATGTTGATATGCTGACAAGAACTGGATGAGTTTACCTAAGCAAATAAAGAAAAAACCCTTTGCCCCCGCAAAGATCATTTTGTTTTGCTTACGCTATTATGTATGTGGTTAAGAGTATTTTACAACAACAACGTACCATCACGACTTTATCTCAAACGGGGTGGTCAGAGGCAAGTGACTGTGTCGTCATGGTGAACGAAACACTCAGAAGACCACTTTTCACCAATGGTATTAGAACACAACGTGGTAGGTGGTGAGCCTTCCGCCGTTATCCGGGTTGATTTGTTTTTTTATCGATGTTTCCCATCACGGGAGAGGATAAGTCGGATATTTAACAATGAACATAAAGATTTTGGTTCTGGCCAAATTTGAACTCGGGACCACACAATTCACGATCTGAGTTCGGCTGCTGGACCACTAGGGCACGACGCTCTTTTCTTAAACATGTATAATGCATATATTCCTAAAGATGAAATAAATAAATCAATAAAGGGTAAATAAATAGGTGCTGGATCTCATCCATTCACTAAATCAAGCGATGAATTAATTTCAATGAGGTCTTTTCTCCGCTCAAGCGGGACTTGAACGTGCGTCTTCCACAATCCGGGTGCTGATCTAAAGAGGCCATTAATAGACCTGCCGGATTTGTCTAGTCATTAGTGTATTTAACGTTGCAAGCCAACGTTCGTTCATTGAGAGGACATAGCACGGGCAAGAGAATTGTAATATTTTGTTGTCCTATTAAAAGTACACAAAATCAACGCTTCGTAGTCCTCTGACCCTTTTTCGAAAACTTGACCCTTTTTTAGTTTCATTAGAAAGGGCTTTAGCCGTGTTTCTATGTTTTCCTTTTTTAATAATCTAGTCGAATTGCTAACGTAAATACTTTGTTAACTGCATATCATGGGTATGTTGCATCGACACTCCGGTGTGGCATAATATTTTGGGGCAATTCTACCAATAATAAAAATGTTTGAGCACAAAAGCGATGCCTGAGATCAATGTACCGATTAAAACAAACGGACTCGTGCGCACCACTTTTTAAAATACTTACATTACCATGTTTGTATATCTATGAAAGTGCTGATTTTGTTAGAATGAACCTCCACTTGTTCAAGTTTAGTTCACGTGAACGACATAAAAGTAAGCTTTGTATGGTCGCATGTAATTCATCGGCATTAAACGGAAGTATCTTTTGTAATGCTCCTAGAATTTACAATAAATACCTGAGCCAATTCGTAGCATTAACGATACAAACATATGTATTTAAAAGGAAAGTACATCATTTACTAGTCGAAAAATGTTGTTACGAAGTAAGTGAGTACCTCTCAGATAATTTTTTTCTTTGATTGGGAGTCCTTACTGCTAGGTACGAGTTGGCTATGTAATGCTATTTAATATTCAGCTAAGTTTACAATATTATTCCTAATTTATTGACATAATGTGTTCATTTTAATAATTTTATTGCTATTTTTATTTGTATTTTTATTAATCTGTTATATTTTTCGTATGCCTTTGAAGGCGCGTCATGGAGTTTTCTTATTATTTTTAACCATACCATCTTGTACTACCTGTGATGACGAATAAATGAATTTGAATTAATTTGCTGGATGTTGGAACACAGCGGAAAATTTTAACAATTTTTCAGATTTTCGAAGGCTCCATATCTCTTTTCATAATTAATTTATTAAAAAAAGGAACACATAGGGACGTGTTAATACTGTCCATAGCCTTATTGGAAAAAAAAACATTCCTCTACTAGCAATATCCAGGGAGGAAACTGGGGACTACGTTTGTATGGAAAAACGGCGCTTCTGTATCCCCTTAATGTTATAAGGCAAGTGCCTTTTTACGTCCTAAAGAATGTCATATAAATATAATTACTTGACAGTTATTTCAAGGCTGTTGGATTAACAGAAGTCTTAGGTGATCTCAAAACAGACGGTGTGACATGGTGCGGAGCGATCTAAAAACTACGTCAAGGTAAAGTTTCACAAATGTCGCTGAATTTACTGATGAAACCGTCAGCCAAATGTAGGTCACATGCACGCCCCATATCATATCATGTTATGAAAACTTTCTGAAAAAATATGCGCCAGAGAACACATCAATTGTTATTCATAAATCCTTGTGTTACGAGGTACCAGACAAAAATCTAAGCCAGGAGAGTCTTCCGGTACACTTATGGTACGAGCTGTCCTGACTGACTTCGGTTTGTCAAATGTTTGTCAGCTGGTTTCCGTTATCACATCTTGCCCGCTTTTCTCCGACTTGATTTACATATACTATTATTTTTTACTGATTTGTTTGTTCATCATTATAAAACATAGCCTATAATACTTCTGAATAATTCAGCTTTCTGTTAGGGAAAGACTTTTCACGATCGGATCAGTAGTTTCGGAGTCTGAATAGATTGATCCGATCGTGGAATAATACAAACAAACAATCAAATCTTTCCTCTTTAAAGTATTTAATTAGTATACCATGAGTTACAACAATGACAGCCGCTGGCTTTCGCGTAAACCACGTTAACGTTTTTATAAAAAAAATTGGTACAGCGTCCCTAGTGGTTCAAAATGGAACCAAAATGGCGTACACATTCTTGAACGCAACATTTGCCGTTGACATGAAGGAAACTCGTGGTAGGCATGCTGAACTTTATTAGTTGATGAAAATTTGCATGTAAAGAGATGTGGGTTAAAGTTTGGTGAAATGTCAATATTACCTTTGAGTTTTATTAAATAAGGGTTTGGTTCAGCAGTAGATTTCTTCTAGCGAATAATGAGCATGATGATGAATTAATAGAAGTTATTTTATTTTGTACTCGAACAAAATTGTTACGTATAACAATGCCATAAATCTAAATACAGCAAGCTAAAAGGCAAGAGCAGGTAAGTTGACAAATGGTCCCGTACGTTTCGTTGCACGAATAAATAATGGGATCTCTCGAGATATATATTATATCTCACGGCTTGTATGGCGGATGCTGAAAAGGGACGGGGTCTATTCGTATAGGACCCGAACACGCAATATGTGCCTCTTGGACAGCATTGTAAGGCTGATGGATCGACGGTGTGTGGGCCTAACAAATTACTTATGGCGCACATAACCATTTTGTATATTTAGGCAAGAAAATTACAATCCTTTATAACTAAATTGATATTTACCATAGGAGCTTGGGCGCAGAAAAACACAAAAATACTCTTTGCTTGATTTGCAAATAACCTTAACTTTCGTGCGTGGGCTGCGTAACAGGAATCCTGACTTCTTCACGGAAATTCGGACACCCAAACCAAAATTAACCAGACCTTTTAGCACTGGAGGTCATTCCAGAGTGGCTGCATTTGAAACTGCTGGCCATTTGCAAAATTACAGTTGGTATAATATCTTTATACAGTTTACATTTCTTGACAGTGTGCAGTCATTAAAACTACACACAGATTGCAAAGGGACTGCTCAATCGAATTTAAAATTTAGTGCAAGCATAGGGTAAAACTCGGTAATACGCCCCAGTTGACAAAACGCCCCACCCACCTAGCACGCACATTAAGAAAGCTACACAACACACGTATAGCGCGGCGAGTAGCCATCAGTCGCCAGATAACATGGCTGACGTGCACGCGTGGTTTATTACGCTCGGTTAAAAAATATTGATCAATTTAGTTTTTCGGTGAAGATACAATTTGTGGTAAGTTGCTTACATTTTTTCATAAATTCATACTCATTGTAGCTAAGTTAAATTGGTCTAAACTGTTGAAAATACACATCAATACACTTCATTATTCTCGTTCGCTCAGCGTTATAACCTTAAAATTGCGGCTTTGTCTTTGATGGGCGTTTTAAGAAGCAAATGTTACAATATGCCTCACTGCTGTTTATTTAAAACGCCCCAGTATTCAAATTACACAGAAACTATTTTAAATTGTATTTTTTTCAGAATATGTCTCGTTAATATGAACGTAAGACTCTTCGAGCTTCTTGGAGCTCAAAGGATTTAGATGAAGCAATGCGATGGGTATGAAGTAAAGAAATGGGAGTGAATCAAGCTTCAAGGCACTTCAATATTCCATCTCGAACCTTAAGAAAGCACCTTATAACAGGTAGATCAAAAGTGCCTCTTGGTCGTCATCCAGTATTTTCTACAGAGTATGAAAAAAAAGTTAGTTGCACACATAAAAAAACTAGAAAGAGTCGGATTTGCTCCCGAAAAAGAAAAAGACGTGAAAGAAATGGCTTTTCAGCTGGCCAATGTGACAGCACGAGAAAGAAAATCTAAGAAAAATACAGCAATTTGAAATTGATAGATGTATCCGAAGGTGAAATATCAAAAAATTACAGAGTAAACACAAATGAGAAAAATAAAACACTTGTAGCTTTGAAGAGAAAACCTGAAAATAAAAATAATTCAACAGATGAGGAAGATAGAACGGATGCATCTTCAGATGAAATTTTACATAACCGAGCTGAGAAATTTAAGCACTTTGAAGAAGCAAAGAAGAACAAACTAGCAAAGGTAAAGAGGGTCAGAAATAATGAAAAAGAAGAAGATGGAAAGAAAAGCTGAGGAAAGCTCAACCAAAAAACAGAAAAGTATTTTATTCATCGTCTTCCGAAACAGACGACGAAAGCGACAATAGAACTGATATCTCTGAAGAAGAATTTACGAGTATGGATGAAAATGATAATGATAATGATGAGATGGAGAAAATTACTTCAAAACAAAGTCTTCTGAAGACTGGATTAAATGTTCGGCTTGTTCTGGGTGGTTACATGAGTTTTGTACCATGTACGGACGTTCCTGTAACAACTGTGGGCGGAAAGCTAAGAGAGGAGCTGTTAAAAGAAGCAATTTAAAAGATAAAAAATAATTTAGTTTTGTTTAACTATTTTTATGATGATTGTTAACTGATTTGATGTCAAAGTTTATCGGAAAGACTGTTGTGTTTATCATTACTTAATGTAGAAGACTTTTTTTTTGTTTAAATGTTTTAATTAGTTACTTAGAAGATTTTTTTTTATTGAAAGCTTTTGAAGATTTTTAAATCTTGCCTTAACATTGTGTTGGGTTTGTTTATTATTAAACTTTTGATAGATGTGGTTTTTCCCATGTTTTGGTTCAATTTATGTATGAATCTAAGTATACTGGGGCATTTTAAATTGCCTGGGGCATTTTATAAAACAAAAGAGGCGTATTAGGTGACATGTACCTGACAAAACGCCCCACTCCGTGTCTAAAAAATATAGCAATAAGTCTTTACCTATCGTTCCTATGACATTATGCTGTTGTCATATTATTGTCAACTAACCAAATAACGTCCTAAAATAAAAAAAATGATTATATTTATAATTACCTGACTTTTATTGAAGTTTTAAAAAAAGGGGGGCATATTACCAAGTTCTACCCTATGCAGACGCAAATGTGTGCTGTTTGTTAGCAGGCAAGCTATCCGTTACCCTTTCTTGTCAGTAGGTTCCTTATTATTCTAACAACATACAGCGAGACATCATCAAGTACTGTTCAAGATTGATCAGTGTTACAGTAATCATGCACATCTCATCACAAATTCGCATAAACATAGGTGCTTTCACGTAAAGTAGGTACCGGTCTCCGATGTAGGAATCAACCGAAAAAATAGTGGAGTGTCTGTTAAAAGCTTGATCAAAATACTTTCTACATTTAGTCAGTCTTAAGTAAGTGGTTAACATTAAGTATATGATTTTAGAGAAACTACTTGTAGAGTTTTTCTCAATAAAATACTTAATACTTTCCTATATTTTCAACTGACCGTAAGTCACATCTAGAAGCTTTCGTACCGGAACATATAAGAATAAGTTAGTAACAATGAAGGATAAGTTTAGATAGATCGTATTGATAAAAGTATAGTTCAATACAGTATGGAGTGCTCGTCAAAACTTTTAATCGCATAGAAACTTTCATTTTCTTGTTACCAGTAGGTCTACCATGAGTTTCCGTCACAGCGATAGTTGAGATCAGAAATGTGTACCCTTACTCCCCTAAATACCGAAATCACATAAGAGAACGTCAACGCGGGCGCCAGTGACTGTTATATTGGTGTAAAGTCATTGTAGGGATACTGTTCAAACATATTATAATCATAGCCCTAGCCAAGGCTAGATTTTAACTTTAATAAAACAAAGCTGCCTCTGATATAAGAAATCTTTCAGCTGTATCGAAATCCGAAGCCTTTCAGAATCACCTGCCGTGTAATGTATGTCGTCGATTCCACGAATCCGTATGACCGGCATAACTAAAACCTTTTCTATCATGCATGAATGAATACCAATGAATTTGTGCCTCTGGAATTAAGTTTTTTTTTAGAATTTGAATTTGACTAAGAGCAACATTGCACCATGTGCCTAAACTTTTTTAAGTGTGTAAAGATACTTTTTGTTTTTTTTTCTTAAACAACGAATAAACGGTGGCTCATAGCTAAAAAAAATCTGTTACTTAAGTAATCTACATCAAATTACCTGTACATTATTAAGTAGATTACTTGAGTAGAAGATTTTTTTTTTGCTAAGAGCCACCGTTTACGAGTTATTTAAGAAAAACTTAAAAAATTATACCTTTGCACTACTACTTTCTTGCTGGTAGGTGTTACGAGCTGCGTTCTCCTTCAAAAGACCAACTCATATATTCCAACAGCCATCGGGTCTTAGCTCCAAGTCATTTCAACGTAGCCCAGACGTCGCTCACTATCTTCTACGGATAGTACGAATAGTGTTCCTTCTAGCAAAATTCTCGTGTAGCTATGCACAGGTTAGAAGTTCTAGCAAAGCAGAATTTAGCATGCTACCAACCAAAACTAGCAATAAGTGAATTAGTAACTACTAAAATTATGATTTACTATCCCCTAGTTTCCGTCTGGCGAGCGAACGGGCCGAAGTTGAACTGCAATTTGAAAATGTAGTTACGGCTCACGATAACTCCGTCGGAAAAGTCTGGAATAGTTTCGGCCTAGACAGCGTGTAGGATTAAAAAGTACTAATAGGTTTCGGTGGTTCTGCTTGTCGTATTATTTTTATACTTTATTAAATATCTACGACCGGCTTCACAGGTGGAATAATTGCGGAGACATTTTTGGGCGTTTGCAGGGCTTTAAAATTTTGTAAAAAGAATATAATGTATGGGTAATAATCGCGCTGATAAATGTAGTGATTTATGGTTGGATAAAGTTTTATCTGGTCAAGTAATTTTTGAGTTTATACATTAAAAACATATTAAAAATTATTAAATCTTTCCTCTTAAATAAATAAATATCTAGGACAAATTACACCAAGATCATCTGACCCCAAACTAAGCAGAGCGTGTAATATTTGTATCAAAGACTGATAAACATACTAAAATATTTCTAAACACATACTTAAATAAATTTTAACGCCTAGACACACAACAAACACAAATGTTCGTCTCATAAATGTTTTTCATGTGTGGGGATTGAACCCACGACCGCCGGCGCTAAAGGCAGGACCGCTGCCATTGCGCCAATTTTAATTGTTTATTGTATTGTTGACTTCATTAACCATCCACCAGAATAAAGTAAAACTTATATTTCGACAAGCTTGTAGCCAAGAATCATTGAATAAGTAGTATGTCTGGGTAATACACCATGTTTGTATGTACTGCATGGAAAATTATATGGCATAGTAAGTGATGTGAAAGTTATGAGCTTCAAGAAAAAGCGGGATATGTATGTACAAATAAAAGATCGGAAGAGTATTGAGATTAAGGAATATAGGAACAGTCAGCTCAGGCAAAAAAGATTACAAATTATAATTTTATTGCTAATGAGGTTTAACAACTGTAACATTTGAAAAAGCCATGTGATAATGTTCATAGGATGCGGTTATAAATGTTTCTAAGAAATATTATTTCAACACAAGATGAGAAAGGCTCAAAAGAAAATTGGGAACCTTTTTGTAAGGAACTTACATAAGTTTCTCCATACTTTATGTGAAAAAAGTCCATGAGTCGATTCGTCTTCAGCGAAAAACTGGAAGACGTGTCGTTGAATTGGCACTGAATAAAAAATAATCAAGCACGAAATAATTCAATTTTGACTGGCATGGTGACATCTTTAATAAAGTCCTTGTTCCAATTGTGTTAGTTGTGTTTATGTTACATCTTGTGGTAATATTTCAAATTATCAAATGAAAGTAAAGCTTTTCAAATTCAAATTCAAATTCATTTATTGCGGACAACAGAAATCCATGGGTTAGCAATACATTAACGCTTAAAATCTAGGTGTTAGTACTTATTACATTAAATCATAATAAAAACTAATCAAATATTAAAATTAAATTATAAATTAAAGATTATCATTGAAAAATTAAAAATAAATAAAAACAAATCAAATAAAATTACATAAAATAAATCAAAAAAATAAATAATAATATTACAAAAAAATAATTTGTCATGTACCTAAGAGGCACTCCGTGCGGCTGACACCTAGTAGAACTATCGTCCACTGTATGAATCACCAATCGCACGAAATGCCTCACAATAGATGCGGATCATCTGCCACCGTTTATCTCAAAAAAATACGTAACATTATTTCCTCCCCTTCTTCCATTTGTCCCGCTAAATTTAATCTTTAATCAGAGTAGCTGTTAGCCCGCTGTTAGCATTAACTTTTATTTATGGCCCGTATTAAGTGCAATGTGTCTTTACTATCGAATGGGCAAATCTTCGGGAATTTCGGTTTTTCTTAGAAGCATTTGATTGTTCAACAAAGCCTTAGCAAGTTCTACCTTGGGAATGATAATTCCCAAACCGTAGTTCCAGGCTTTATTCGTAAATATGTACGAGTATTACCAGCATGGGAACAGATTTCTAAAATAAATATTTCTGTTGGAAGTAAGGTCTATTAGACCAATTCAAGCTGTTCTTTAAACGGGTAAGCTGAAAAAAACTAATCAGCGAGCAGACTCCTCTTCTCCTATAGGTACTTCGGGCCCCACGATCCTAAGAAAACCCTAAAATTGTGTTTATTTATTATTTTAAAATATAAAAACAAGGTTAACTAAGAATTAAATGTAATAGTGTGTATAGCTCCTAAAAGTTTGAGAAAAGAGATAAGTTACAACATAAATTTTTAAGCACTTAAAGTCAGAAGGGCCTATATAACCTAATGTGACGGTCCTGCCAGCAAACCTATGGGAGTAATAATAAGAGTGGAAGAATCGTAGGATTGTAGCAAGTGAAAAGTGGTGTCTGCCTACTTCGCGAAGAGAAAGCGGTGACGGTATGTTTACATTATCATTTCTGCAACAACCTATATTGCTGCGACAAAAGATTAAGGCTGCTTTGCCATCAATGATGTGCTGCTGCGAGAATGTGAAAGCTGAGCTACGAAACTATTGGACCGTTTGCGCTGATGCTATGCGTAGCGGAGCGAGTAAGATGTGCTACGAAGATGAGCCGCCGCAAGGTAGTTGGTGCTAGGAAGATACGCAGCTCATGCTTTGCGATGTATCGACAGTAGGGAAGGCACGCGCAGCACGCGTCCACAGCACATATTACCGCATATTACCGCATCGACAGCTCGCATCCTTTCAAATAAAAAACATAGCTTCGTAGAACCCGTTTCCACTAGTGCCGTGCCACAGATTACTTAACGTAACAGATAAATCACATCAATAGAAAAATTACCATTTTCTTAACCTTCAACTGGTGATGTGAATATAAGTCACAGTATCGGAGAGGTGACATCCTTATAACGTAACAATTGAAAGCCATAAATACTGTAGATTATGTACAGCTGAAATAAAATAGGTCATGATGCAAAATTAGGTTAGTTTGTTTATAAAATAAAACAGTATTTTGACATAATAAATGTAAAGTTAACTTTAATCTTACAAATAAACTTAGTATCAAATTTTGGTCCGTGTTTTGGTAGGCATGAGATCAATTAACATAAAATTTAAAAAACTTAAAACAAAACAATATTCAACCTTATTCTCTCATTAAGACTTAAGTAATTATTAAAAAATATATATTTTAGTGTGTTGGTTCCATACAAAAAATCAAAATTATTCTTGGTAACAAGTGACACAAATTTTCTCACGACAATCTAAGCATACTGGTTTTTCGCACTTCTTGCATAAGTATGACTTCTTTTTTTTTCTTGGCTGGACATATTTTACATGTCTCTCGTTTTTCCAGCTTTGCAGATGTAGAAGGTTCAGGTTCGAGGTCTCGCGGATTTTTCAATTGGTATACCGGCGCCACATGTGTTTTTGATCCAGCGATCCTCTTTTTCACTGATATCACTGTCAGTTTGTTCCAAAAGTTTAGTGACTTGCCGCTCGTAATCGTGATTATTTGGGTTCATTTTTAATGAAATTGCACAACTGAAGCTCACAACTAAAACATAACACTAAAGGTGACGTAACGGCAAAATGACGTCGGGTACCATCTATACCCTAAACCACAAATTAGGCTTGCGCGGCGCTCTGACAGATAGACCGCTTAGAACAACACGCCATTTTTGACGCACGCACACAGAGACATGAGTTTACAAGCGAAGTCAGTGCGCTTCGGTGAGTCGGAAAGTCGCACTGTCGCGAGTGTTTTTATTTTTGTCGAACTTGGTGCAATTTTTCACATGATGAATTTTGTGTTTGGCCGGTTCTGTTAAGTAGGTATAACTTACTTACTTCATTTTAAAAATTCAGAGCGAATATAGCAGTAACCCTATGCGGTTCACGCAAGTTTTGGAAAAAGGTGCGAGCGGTTTTTCTGTAAACTCTTTATTTTGTGCCTAAACTGTGCGCGTGCGACGTCCGTTCCGTGTATCAGCCGACGCCAAACTGCACACGATGCAGCTACTGGGGGGCGCGGTCGCGGGGGACAAGCCATTTCTGAGCAACACAGTGTTTTTTGCGTTGCGCCGTCAAATTGATGGTACGTCACCAGTTGAAGGGCCTAAATGCGTGCTGTCAAGTGTCAGGCATATATTGCCGGGTCTAGTAAAGTAACAGTAAAAAAAACATTTATTCATTTAAGCTTGTAGAAAGCACTTATGACATGTCAAAAAAAAAGTATAAGTATAATGTATTAGTAGTAATTCCTACTTGGAGACCATTACAAGAGGTGTGTTTAAAAAAAATGAGAGTAGAAAAAAGAACACAACATTGAGCAGAGGAGCAGATTATTCCTACTATGACCACAAACTTTTGTCGTTCAAGTAATCCTCTACATTATAATAACCTTGTTTCATTAACTTTGCTTTAATTGCAGACTTAAACTTGCGAAGAGGTAGATCAACAAGACTTTGAGGTATTTTGTTAAAGTATTTTACAGATTGACCCACAAATGAGTTTCCCACCTTGTGTAGCCTAAGACTGGGAGTTTTCAATTTGTTTTTATTTCTGGTATTATGTTTATGAGTATCACTGTTTTTTTGAACGGATGCAAGTTTTTGCGCACATACATTATGTTATCTAAAATATACTGAGCATGCACAGTTAAAATATCAATCTTCTTAAATACTTCCCTAAGCGAGTCGCGTGGTCTAAGTTTCTAAATGGAACGGATGGCTCTTTTTTGAAGTACAAAAATGGTGTTCAAGTCTGCAGCTGAACCCCACAACAGTAGACCATACGACATAACACTATGAAAGTAGCTAAAATATACTAGTCTTGCTGTTTTAATATCAGTCAAGAGTCTTATTTTTCTAACAGCGCAAGCAGCGGAACCCATTGTAACTTAAAATCTAAAGTTATTCCTAAAAATACAGTAGAATATGTTAATTCTCATGGCTTGTCATTCATAGTTACAATAGTATCAACCTGTCTCACATTGGGCATAGAGAGTTTGATGCACTTTGCTTTTTTTGCATTAAGTAATAAATTATTACTAGTGAACCAACATAGGACTTTTGAGAGAGTATTATTTACATCGTCAAATGCTTGCTTCCCTCTGTCGACTTTAAAAATCAACGAGGTATGCAAATAATACTATCTCACAAATATCTTTGACATAGGTAGGTAGATCATTTATATAAATAAGAAAAAGCAAAGGTCCTAATATAGATCCCTGGGGCACTCCCATACGTATGGTGGAACCGGAAGATGCAGTTCCGTTGATACTTACTTTTTGAGTTCTATCTGTAATATAGGATTGTATTAATTAAGATGAGATACCTGAAACACCGTAATGTCTTAGCTTAATCAGTAATATTTCATGATCCACGCAATCAAATGTCATGCCATGTCATGTCAAATTCAAATACATTTTTTTACGCTAACGATAACGTAAATTTAAAGTGTCATTTCCTAGTAGACCTCCAGTAGTCAGTACTTACAGTATGTCATCGCGTTAGTTGAACTGCAAGATCCGCATACAAATGCTCTACGTGGCTGTTACTGCCAAATGGGAGTTCCATGTCAAGGCAGCTGTTAAGTAATTTTCACGCGCATGTTCGTGAAGTGACAGGGGCCTGGCTATGCCATGTGAATCAATGAATATGATTGGTGGATATCAAACGCTTCTTAGGCAACATAGCATTGCACAATGCACATCTCTGGTGGAAAAGCACCCTAAAGCCTAATTATCACGTTGATCCACCTTTCACTAATCGGCAGTTAATGCTTGCTTAAGGTAAGGCAAAACTCCAAGAGTGTGGACTCGCCACGTGAACTCCGGAATCCCTCTGTCATTGTGACAAAACATTAATCAAAATGCCGAGGGCGCGAAAGGTGCCATAAGGGTCTCTTCTTACCTGGACACGTCTGAAAGGCAGTTTGTTATTCGAGTAAATTAGTATTTTCATTGGTTTTTCTGTAGACCTCACGAACTTCAGTAAGTCTTCCATGAGTCTCTGTCACATAAACTACGATGGTTGATTTCAGAAATTTGTATGACATTTTTGGTTCCATTTTTAATCACAAGGGGCGCTGTACCGAAATCTTATACAAAAACAAGAACGCGGTTCACGCGGACGCTAGCGGCTGTCGTTAGTGCAAAGTCATGGTAGACATACTGGTAAAATAATTGCCTGCTTGAACACATTACCATGGACGTTCCCATTCAAGATATTTTATTTATAGCCTTTTAATAATTATCATGTTAGTCATTATAATAAACATTAAATCATCTTTCGTCACAATTCAGGAACGATGATCAAAGTTGAGAAGCAGTCACATGTATTTCTGTTCTTTCATTTCTACTGACTTAGGACAGTAAAAATGTGCTTATCGTTTCTGGATTCGGGTGTTAGACTTCCAGATGAACTTGTGGTGAAATAAATAAATAAAAACTGACTGACGCTGAACTGGCTGACCTTGACTGGATCGTTTCTGCTCAGTTTGACGTCAGGTGGCCTTGTGTTATTCATTCAATATCCCACAAAAACAGGCATACTTATTTTTAAGTATCTTACGCCCGAATCCAGAAACGTCAATCAAAGTTTGAGCATCCTCAAATTGATACTATCCTGTCACATGTCAGTAGATACGAAAGGAACAGGGGCCCTGGCCGAGAGCAACCCGCTACTTTTGTTTCGGCATGTCAAATGTGAAAAATGTTCGGGAATGACATTAGCACTCGTCTTACCGGAATGACATTTTGATGTCATATCAATACATTTTTAAATTTGGCATGTCGTAACGAATTGGCGTGTCGCTCTTGGCTAGCCCCCCTGGTATACATTTAAGGTTTACTTAACGTTCACTGTCGTTTCTGGATTCGGGCGTTAATTTATTGTTTTGATATAACAAAATAAATGTAGTTTTCGTTCGTCTCAGCGTTGCAGGGCCCAAAGAAAAAATATCCGAAAGAATGTAATCGTTCTCCGTGGGTATTACTTTCACATTATGACGTCATTATGTCGGAGACTGGATATAGCATTAGGCTCATTAGAGTTGATAACCTCACCTCCTAATTCGTAAAAACTTAATGAGTACTTCTTTCATTACTTTAGCTAATGATCTGTTTTTTCACTCTTGCTCATAGACAGCGTAGCTAATGAAAGACCACAATGATTATTATTTGTTCACATTTTGATTACACGATTTGCGGACTTATTTTTTAAATGGTTTTGGATAAGTAGCAAAATAATGTGATTATTTTTCATGTAAAAAAAATGTATTGGCACATGGCTTGACAATGTCAAATCCCAATAAAAAAAATTACGCGAAGGAAAATGTAAACTTAAAGTGACAACTCGTGGTAGACGTACTGATGTAAGTATATGGTATAATAGTATACTGCATACACACATATAATACAGACTAAAATAACATCTTCAATTTGAAAGAAACTGTAACTGTTGGGATATTCAGCAGGAATATCAGGAAAAAAGAGTAGTATCTAATTCTGCGTAAACTGAAAGATGAACATTTTCACTTTCTGATATCACTTTATAATAAGCTAAAGCCACCGACGAAATTTCAACGATAAGACTTTAATTAAAACTTTGAATGGACCTCCAGTGAACAGTTATCGTTATGTAATATTACGATATTAGATGTTAAGCGAAATTACACGTTGATACCTATCTCATAGCAACAAGGTTTAAAATTGACAAAATCTTTTTGGTAGTGCATAGCGTGTACAGGCGCCAACTTTTTTAAGTATTCTCATAAATAAAGAGCAAGAGCTATCTACTTCTAGGTTGAATCAAGTTATCGCAACTTCCGGCGAGTGAAATACAGTTTGTGCTACGAAAAAGAGAGTACTTTATGCAGAACAGTGAAAATGTATAGGTACATATACCGGGTGATTATCAAATAACTTCCGAAAACGATATGGCATCCTCACTAAGTGGTGTAGAAACTATCTAAGCGAAAATGAAATTTATTTAACTAACTTTTATTTCAAGGTCAGCAACAAATCACTCGAACGGTCAGTATTTTTTGCAGGAATACCTTAAAATTGAAGTTAATTGAAAAAAACAAATTTTCGCTCATAGAGTTACTACATCACTTACAGAGTATGTCATATCGTTTCCGGAAGTTATTTTATAATCACCCGGTATAAATGAACTAGCTTTTGCATACGACTTCGTCCGCGTGGGCCACGTTTTTTCCACAACTTGGAAGTTTGATACCCTATCCGCGGTAATTGAATTTCTATTTGTGAAAATGATGAGCAGCTAACTACAAGTACGTCTACCACGAGTTGCCACTTTAAGCTTAAGAACTAACGTTCACGTAAAAATAATAATTGGGATTTGACATTGTCATGTCAAATTCCAATATAACATTTTACGCGTACGTTAATGTAAATTTAAAGTGGTATCTCGTGGTAGACGTACTGGGCAAATTTGCTACATTCTGGAACTTTCTATTCATTCCCTGTTTCACAACTTTACGAAACTTATTTATTACAGCTGTTACCCGTTGAACTTTAGTGAAAAAAATCCGTCCATATCTTCTAAAAAGTATTTGGTATTTTCAGAAACGATGTCGCACATTATTTAATAAGCTGATGCCTGCGACTGTAGCGCCTGGGGTTTTCTTTACTACTAGGCTTTTTTTAGAATTCCTAACAGCTAAATCTCTCATGCATTTGTTTATCCTAAATTTATTAGAAAATACACAGTAGAAGGTGGCAATAATAAGTTACTTCTAATTTTGTTATCATGATACAACGCTAATTTACAGTAAGCTTCCATGAACAACTTGCTTCGCGTTTTCAACAGAGACTGGAACCAAGCGCTAGCTGTCCGAACTCTCTAAGTGCTTAAGTTTCTAGTCAGGAAAGGTCTCCAACTCATGTGATTATGCGTGAGCCTTAGTCGGCAGTAAGACGTGCTTCCTGTTCTCGAGGCTTCTCCTGAGACCGAGCATTTGCAGTCCAAGCCGACTCTCTGAGAGTTCACTCGAGTTTCCTTGTCAGTGAAGGTATCTGACTCACGCGATATTGCATGAGCGTAGCGTTAGCGTTACTTTAAATATTAGGGTTGAGAGCCTTTTGCGCTCACCTACATGCCGGTGAAGCTGCTATGGCTGTCGAAGCTAAGTAGCGGCGTCTTTGCTACAAAAAAAAGCACGAGCGTAGGGATCGGCAGTTAGACTTGCTTCTCTTTCTTTCGGTTTCTTCTGAGACCGAGCACTTACTATGCTCTCAAACCCAAAGGGCCCCCCATTCGAGAACGATGTGAATCAGTCGAGGTTCCCACTGAGCTGATGTTTATGTAGCACATAACCCGGCATGACGTTCTTAGGATATAGCAAGTATCGCTTCACAGTCTTCTTCAGATTCCTGTTATCGAGCCCAAGTCCAGCTAAAGCTGAACTCAGTTGTTATGGTTAATTATAATTATTCGAGCTGAACTTGGTGTTAAAAAAACTTACTACGTTAACAAAATATTTTGTTCCGCGTGATTCGTTAAACTGACAAAACTTATTTATTTTTGAACTCAAAGAGATATAACTTATAATACACTGCATATTAAGTGAAGCTTACAACAATAAGTGCAAACCGCATCTAAATTAGTTGTGCCGTTTCAGAAATTAGCGCATACAAACGCACAGACAAACAGATATACAGACAAACAGACAAACATTCTAAAAATAATCGATTTGGGTTTTGCGTTAATGAAAGCTCCCAGTTATAGTTTTTCTCATTAACCTTCTAT
The DNA here is from genome assembly GCA_947369235.1 of Udea olivalis. Lineage (NCBI taxonomy): Eukaryota > Metazoa > Arthropoda > Insecta > Lepidoptera > Crambidae > Udea > Udea olivalis. The sequence goes on along the minus strand of OX376349.1, from coordinate 3,660,802 downwards.
TCGCGCCCGCCGCGCGAATTAAGGCGCTTAATGCCGCTTCATCCAGTTCATTCTTATCATGACAACTTTTAAAGTATTTGTCCAAATTGCTTAGTGTAAAAGACAAATTGTATCTACATTAAAAACTTAAAGCAACAAATTTATCAATTTTGAAAAGAATTTAATAAATTCTAAAATCTGCATTGTAAAAAAAGTATCAAATTTAATTGGATTAATGGCTCACTATTTTAGATATTGTGGCTTCCACATACCAGGTAGATGTATGCTGTCGCGGACTTTTGTTTATAACTATTCAAGATAAACAATCCTACAGTACCGTATCTTCGTGTAACTCCAACGGTTAAAGCAGCGCACGCCAATATAGCTCTCGGCAGGCAGGATTTTTTCCGACTTACGATACTTATCGTTATATATTTTGGCCAAATTACATAAAATCTTCAAAATGGTAGCCTATGTGTTATTCTGATGAATAAGCTGTATTACTGTAAAGTTTCATCTAAATCCGTTCAGTAGTTTCTGCGTGAAAGATTAACAAACATACACACACACATACATACATCCTCACAAACTTTCGGATTCATAATATTATTAGGATTAGTAGGAAGTAGGATCCCCTTTTCCCTTCCCTCCGGACATCTGAGGCGTTTAGACGTGTGTACAAGCAAACCCATTTTTGCGAAAAAATATTTAAATCTATTTTCACTATAAAATCAACTACAAAATAATAGGATCGCATAACTGCGCGGGAGTAGCCTGCTAAATAGTGCGTGACGTGAGTAAACTTTCATTCATAACACACTCAACCTAGCCTGGGGTCTTATTATAGCAGACGGAAAGGCAATTAGTGCCAAATCGCCGCGACCGGCCAACCTAAGCTGACCCCCCCGTTTCTACGTCGCTAATTACTACCACGCGTTCCTTGCGCCCTGGTACTTTTGACTCGACGCATCTACGAGTAATAATGCCGCTTCGTCACTCCCCGCCTGCCCCCGCTAAGGACTCCTGCGCGACGCACGAAGACACTACCGAGTGCGCTCAATCGGACGCAAACATTATAGCTCATGGCACCGCACACCAACAATTTAATGTGTCGGATAACGAAGCAAACTATACATCAGAGGATACATCAAGCCTCAACGTTTCGCATCGCCAGAAGCGGAAAAGAACTACCACTACAGAAATACAAATGTCGCATTTTATGGCTGAAATGAGGAGTATGATGGCCGACTTAAAAAGTCAGCAAGACACAAAGATGGATAAATTATGTGCAGTTTTCGAGGAAATTAGGAATCAGAACGCAGAGATTAAAACTTCCATTGAATTCTTGTCAAACAAATATGAGTCACTTACTGATCAAGTCAGCGAGCTTAAAGAAGAAAATTCGCAACAACTGAAATATATACTAACGCTTGAAAGTAGACTCGAAAACTTTGAGAGAAGCTCTCGCTCGACCTGCCTTGAAATTAAGAATATTCCTGTAGATAAACCCGAGACAAAGACTACACTCATTGAAACAGCCGCAAAGATTGGTGAAGTTCTGGGAGTAAATATTCAGCCAAATGACGTGAAGGACATTTATCGCATAAATACCAGAAATTCTGAAAGTAAAACCCTAATTGTCGATCTTATAAGTGCTGTCAAGAAGGAAGCTTTATTGAAAGCCTATAGGAACTATAACAAGGGCAGCACCAAGCTGAACACAGAAAATTTGAGAATAAGTGGTACACCGAACCCCGTATTCATCTCAGAAAACCTGACAGCAAAGATGAAGCGACTCTTTTACCTAGCGCGCGTTTTTGCTAATACTCACGAGTACAAGTATTGCTGGTGTACAAATGGCAAAATATTTATCCGAGAGCGAGATGGCTCTCCTTTCAACTGGATTAAAGATGAAGAAGATCTGAACAAGTTAGTGAAAACAGAATGACTTGTGTTTCAAAGTGTAATTCTAGTGTCCATAAATGTTTATATTGCAAAAAAAGTGCCAGTTCTAAGACGTATTCTGAGGTGTAAGAATCTTTATCTTTTTAGCGAGCCTATTTGCATGTTTTCATATTGTAATGATAGTTGTAGACCCAATACATACACAAACATACTTTGCCCTACGTACAAGCCAGCAATTGAAAACCGCATCTATTTTTGCCTTTCATTAAATTTTTTTAGTGGTTGTTTTAAATCCCGTATCGTTCTTACAATAATCGTGGTAATGCAGAAGTGCATAATTAGTAAGATTAACCAACAGTTTTTAGTTGATGTCTCTCCTTGGTTCTTGAATCCTTGTAAACCACTTCCTTTTCAATATGAATGATCACCTAAGAATAACATCTGAAATTGATGAGATATCTGTGAGTAACTCCTATATCTGTTCTCCAGAAAACTCTTCAGAATACATAAAACATCCACAAAGTCACCTTAAGGTATTTCATGTTAACATAAGAAGCATTGGCAGCACCACAAATTTTTCAAATCTGGAAATTCTACTCAAAAGAATAAACTTTGATATGGATGTAATTTTACTCTCTGAGTGCTGGTTGCAAAAATGTCCCTATATTCCTAAATTACAAGGCTATCAAACCCACAGCACCAAGCACTCTAATCAAAATGATGGAGTTGTTGTCTATATAAAGGAAAACATATTTGCTAAGTTGATGAACCTACTATAACTGATGCAAACTGTCTGACTATTCAACTATCTGATAGTGTCGTTATTCTCGCCATGTATCGTTCACCATCCTGTAAAAATATTGAAAAGTTCTCCTTCTCACTTGACACTGTTTTAACCTCACTTAGATCTTTTAAAACAATTGCTCTAATAGGTGACTTAAACATTAACATAGCACCAGATAATACGGATATAAACTCCAATTTATATCTTAACCTGTTAGCTTCTCATTCCATGCTCCCAGCTCACTCAATACCTACTCGCAATAATAACTGCATTGATCATGTAATACTTAAAGGTGATAAAAGTTCAGTAACTCTAATTTTGGACTCGTTGTTCACGGATCACTCTCCTTTAATATTTTCCTGTTCATTTAATACGAAAGATTGCCACCCCATGACTCCCATGAGTCGCATTCTGAAGCGAATTGATATACAAGCCTGTGTAGAGGAACTCAAAACCAAGGATTTCTCTGATGTTACGAACAGTAGAAATGCTGAATATGCAGCAGCTCGTTTAACAGAAATTTTATCATCTGTAATTGAAAATAATACGCGTTGTACAGCTATCTCGGGTGATAAGTTTATAATTAAACCCTGGATCACACCTGGCTTGCTTCGCTGCATCCGACACAGGGACAAACTGTACCGCAAAACTAAAAGACAGCCACATAATGAAACTTTAACTTCTATTTACAAGCGTTACAAAAATTTCTGCAATAATTTACTTAAAAAAGTCAAGAGAGAATATGAACGGTCTGAATTTGAAAAACATAAGAAAAACCCGAAAGAACTCTGGAAAATCATAAAAAAGGTTTCTAACTTAGGTCATAGGGCTTCTGCTTCAGATGAGTTATTGACTAACTCTAGGGATCCCCAATCTGCCATAGACACAGTAAATGGTTTTTTTGCTGGCGTTGGAAAGGTTCTTGCCTCTAACATGACCGATGGCTCCACAGATGGCACATCCACCAATTTTGTAGCAGAGTCTAATATCTCCGAACTTAACTCCATGTCACTGCTGGATACTGACCATAAAGAAATTGAAAATATTATCTTGGCACTCAAACTGAACTGTGCTGCGGGTTGGGACCTCATTCCAACCTCGTTGATTAAGGAAGCGCGACATATTCTAATACCTGTCCTGAAAGACGTGTTTAACTTATGCTTTGCCTCGGGCATTTTTCCGAAAATTTTTAAGAAAGCCTTAGTCCATCCAATTTTCAAGAGTGGAGATAGACGCAGTGTTAATAACTACCGGCCCATATCTGTTCTACCTGTTATCTCAAAAATTTTAGAAAAACTTTTAAACAAAAGACTGATAAATTTCTTAGACACCAATAAAATCATTGCTTCTAATCAATTTGGCTTCAGGTCTGGCAAGTCTACAGAGGACGCAGTTTTAGATTTGACAAGCCTAGTAGTTAACCACCTAAATTCTAAATTAAAATCTTTGTGTATTTTCCTAGATCTCACTAAGGCTTTTGATACTGTATCTGTTCCCATTCTTCTTTCAAAACTCCAACGCATCGGAATTAGAGGCATTACATTTGACATTTTTAAAAGCTATCTCTCTAACCGTGAGCAGTAAGTAACGATTAGTAACTACAAGAGTCGGGCTGAGACGATAGAATATGGTGTACCCCAAGGTAGTGTCCTCGGCCCAACTCTGTTCCTCATTTACATCAATGATCGTTGCCGCCTAAAATTACCAAATAGTGATATTATAACATATGCAGATGATACAGCGATTATTATTCATGGACAGAGTTGGGAAGAGGCGCGCTCGTATGCGGAAACAGCACTACGCCTGATCAGGATATGGTTGACTCGAAATCTGCTAACGTTAAACCTGAACAAAACAAAATTTATAACTTTTGCTCCTAAACTCATGTCGCAGCCTGACTCATCGTTTGCAATAGTGGCTCATAGTTGTTGCATGCTTTCTTGTTCCTGCCCGGAAATATCGCGCACACACAGTATGAAGTACCTTGGTGTCATTGTCGATAGTGTTATGTCGTGGAGGAAACACATCGAATATTTAACGTCTAGAATCCGTAAGCTTATTTTTGTCTTTAGCAAACTTAGAACTGGCGCTGACCTAACCACTCTAAGGACTGCCTACTTTGCTCTGTCCCAATCGGTCATCACCTATTGTATCACAATTTGGGGTGCCGCTGGAAAGACCAATCTTTTACAACTAGAAAGAGCACAAAGAGCAGTCCTAAAGGTTATGGCTTATAAACCAATTAGATACCCGACCAAACTCATATTTAGCTTCTGGGAAGTTCTATCAGTACGAAAATTGTTTATTTTGAGCACTGTTCTTCGCAAACACAAAACCCTTAGCTATGATAATAATTTGCTGACTACGAAACGAAGGAAAGACAAAGTATGTTCAAGTGTAGGCTGTCGACTTGTATTGGCGAAACACCATTATAATTTTGTTGCACCACTTTTATATAATAAAATAAATAAAGAATTGCACATATATAAACAACCGTTATATAGATGTAAGATTATTATAAGTGAATGGCTCCTTAGCCTTGATTATGACAGTGTGGAAGCTATGATGAAGTAATTTGTCAACCTTCCGTAGTTGTTTGTAAAATTCCACACCATAGATAGAATTGGTTTAACTAGTTTAGGTTTGGCTAGTTTAAGTAGTTATTACGCTAGTTATATTATATTCTCTTTGTCTATCACTACTAATGTCTGAAACGCCTGTCCGTTATGAGGTGGGCGCTAACATTTGCGACACAGTCCTAGACTACTGCAGGTGTTAACGCAAACCATTAATTGTGAAAAATGAGTTTGGTTTCAATAAAGATTTTTATTATTTTTATTATTATTTAAGGATAGACGTGAAACAATATCCGTGAATGAGCTATTCAGGAGACTATCTATGTAATTGCTTCGATAAGTGTAGAAAAATAAAGACTCCAAAATCTAAAGAAAGTATCTACTAAGCCCGGCAGGTTTGGGTTTGTTATAAATGCTCTGTCAATGAGAAAGGCTATGTTCAACAGTAGGCATGTTTTGGTTCTTGTTCAAACATTGAATGAAGCTCTTTAATATTATAGAGATTTATTTGTTTGTATTGAATCGGCTCCGAAACTACTGACCCGATCGTGAAAACGCTTTTACTAACAGAAAGCTAAATTATTCAGGAGTGTTAAAGGCTATATTTTATTATAATTGAACAAAAAATTCAGTGTAAAATAATAGTAAATGTAAATCAAGTTTGAGAAAAGCGAGAAATGGATACCAGTACGTCTACCACGAGTTGCCACTTTGAATTTACATTATCGTTCTCGTAAACAAATGTATTGGGATTTGACATTGTCATTTTATGTCATGTGTCATCCCAATACCATTCTTTTACGCGAACGATAATGTAAATTTAAAGTGGCAACTCGTGGTAGACGTACAGCTGTCAAACATTTGACAGAACGAAGTCTGTCGGTCAGCTCGTTTACTATTAAGAAGCAAAGAGAAACACCTGAGATAATTTTTGATATGACCGTAGAAACCACATCGCGACGCCACAGTGGAAGAGTCACATTATATTAAAGTAACTTTCTATATAATACCTTCATAAACTTGACATTTTGATAGGACTCTATACAGAGTCAGTTTACCACTCGTAACTGTATGCGTCATTCCAATTTAACCATCGTATATTGCGTTTTAAAACCGCTACCTTATTACTGACATGTCCTTGTACTGTATTGATATCTAAGCTATGAATTACTTAAAGGACAGTAATAATTGCAGTACTAGTAAGTACTAATTGCAGTACTAGTAAGTACTTTTCTGACATGTCCTTGTACTGTATTGATATCTAAGCTATGAATTACTTAAGGGACAGTAATAATTGCAGTACTAGTAAGTACTAATTGCAGTACTAGTAAGTACTTACTAGTACTGCAATTACTACTGTCCTTTAAGTAATTCATAGCTTAGATATCAATACAGTACAAGGACATGTCAGAAATAAGGTAGCGGTTACTAGTACTTACTAGTACTGCAATTAGTACTTACTAGTACTGCAATTATTACTGTCCCTTAAGTAATTCATAGCTTAGATATCAATACAGTACAAGGACATGTCAGAAATAAGGTAGCGGTTTTAAAACGCAATATACGATGGTTAAATTATTATGTTACAGCAAAGTGCTCGTAATAAAGCAAGTGCTTTATTACGAGCACTTTGCTGTAACATAATAATTTGTATGGTCGTATTTTTTTAAGCTATCCGCACCATTATATTCGTTAAATTCACGAGTGCTTGTAAGTTGTAAGTATAAAGCTATTATTAATAGATAAATATAAATATTCACATGTAATCTAATGATCTCTCATTACTTTCCAAGTGAAGATAAAGGAATTCGGAGCTGGTTGTCTGACCTACTTTAATAATAACAAGTTACATACATATTATTACTCATACATCATCTAACAAACATAACACGAAGACCTACGACCTCATAATATCCGGTTTATTATCACGCCCGGAACCCGGATATTAAATCTGCAAATGTGCCGCTATTGACCGACACAAACGTAGGTTACGAGCGGTTTCAGACTAGCGTGAGATACGCACTTATGAGCTCGTATTGGAAGCCCTTGTAGGCACGTATATGAGCACCTTTTGCGCGCAACTCGTACGAGCCTTGGCGCGCGTGTTAGCTCGTATAAGCGCTAGCCGCGTACTGACACCATTTAACTGCCGGTCCGTACAAACACGCTTTAATAAGCCCGTGTACGCGCGTTTGGTTTATGAAGCGCGAAATGTAGCGCACGTGTATGCGCGTGGAACCGATTGCTTGTCCGAAATTTACTTGTTCGATTTTCATTTGACCGAAAACGTTTGTCTGGCGTCTTTTTTGCTCTCTGTATTGTTTGCCATATTTTTAAACCAACGAAATATCATTTGACATAAGTATAATTTTACCGAACCTCGTTTCACCTATTTTCAAAATAACTGTTTACTACTGGCCGAAGTCTCTCTTACACTTTTTTCATTTGTCAGATGTTTTATTTGTCATACTTTTACTTCACCGATACAACATTTTACCGAATATTGAATCGAAGCGAGCACGGCTGCATTAAGGTAAGCTGGCTTGGATCCGAAATAGGTAGACCCCGACTTGCCGTGGTCACTTCGCCGTGATACTAGTCTGCCCTACACTAGAGTGTTATTCAAGAGCCGGAGGCGCGGAGTGAGAGCAGCCCTTGCCCGCTGTATCGATTCTCAGCGACCAGCAAGCCAAAGCTGCGCAAGCGAGCGTGGGTGCCTGAGATTCACTACGCAAGGGCGAAAGGGCTGCACTTCCCGCAGCGCCGGAGACGAGGCAATCCTCATGCATACATGCATGCCTGCTTGCATGCTTGCTTGCATGCCTTCTTGCATGCTTGCATGCCTGCTTGCATGCTTGCTTTCATGCCTGCTTGCAAGCTTGCAGGCTTGCTTTCATGCCTGCTTGTATGCTTGGTTGCATACCTGCTTGCAAGCTTGCATGCTTGCAAGCTTGCATGCTTGCTTGCTTTCATGCCTGCTTGTATGCTTGCCTGCTTGCTTGCATGCCTGCTTGATTAAAAATAACAGCAATTATTAGATTCGGGAATAGTGTGCTCAAATGTTTCGAGGCGTTTGGTGAAATGAAAATTTGGAAAATAAAACAGTGGTGCACTGAATGTTCGGCAACATATACTTCGAACAAATGTTATTTCGGCCAAGCATAACTTTGGTAAAAAGTTTTTCAACCAAGTGAAACGTCGGAGTAACGAAAAAAAAACGAATTGATAGTCGGTCAACTTATACAGTGGCAAACGTGCTTTCGACGAAGTGTAAAAAGGCGAAACGAAAATAGTCGAGAAGGTTTCGGTCTTATGAAATTCGATCATAAAAAATTCAAACTTAAGATAGGGAACCGTATGCGCGTATGCCAAAGCCGACGTATACGCGCAAACAAATGCTATATAGTCTGAAACCGCTCTAAGCCTTTATACACTGCGACTTTTTGCAACGATACAATAACGCGCGTTCGGCTGTATCTCGTTTGTATCGCAACTTTTATGAAGAATTTGTCAATGTATCGATGTGCATTGAGTTTGTATCTCTGCAAAAAGTCGCAGAGTATAAAGGGCCTAAGTAGGCCTAAGGATATGGGCACACTTTAATGTCATATGCTGCCAATCCTAAGAAATGTAGTTTGAAATGTTTTTGTTGACTTTGATAGCACTAATTTTACAAGAATAAACAGAGAAGGATAGTTATGTACAAAAAGACGCCTCCCAGTTGTGATGTCAAAATAAACTGTAAAAAATATTGTTACTCATTTGAGTTGCATGTACGTCTACCACGAGATGCCATTTCAAACTTACGTTAGCGTTTTGACATTTGACATGACATGAGAAGACAATGTCAAATCCCAATACATTTTTTTTACACGAACGACCACGTAATTTTAAAGTGGCAACTCGTGGTAGACGTAGGTACTTACTAAAATGTTTCATGTATAAATTCATTTACTGCAAAAATGCCTTTTTTTTGAGTTCCTACCACAAAAGAAATTAAGCCTTACGTTCGTAGTTAGTTGTGATGGCTGAATATTTGTGGCACCCCCAAGAGTGTCTTAACTCGCTCTCTCGTCTCACTTGTCGTCTGTCGATGTACCGCCCAGGTTTTTCTATTGCGTCTAGCACATACGACATACTATGGGTTAAGCTATGTCTTATTTTTTATCCTATGGCTCCTCCCCTAATTTTAGCACCTGGACGTCGCTAAAACTTACCCGAAAGTCAAAATCTACAATCGATGTGTCTTTAAATAACCAAGTCTCAATTTGACTTGACCCTTTTGCAAAACGATCATGGGCTTCAATGTGTGGCTTTAGAAAAAGTTCTCAAATGTTCTTCTTTGAATAGATATACTTTTGCATCGTAGTATGGACGTTCTATCTATCAAAGAACATCTTACTATGTTTATAGTAGTGACGTGTAATACACACTGTCTTAGTGTTACTTGAGTCAATAATTGTTCTAGCTAAGAGCACGCACACTAGCGTATGTCAAACAGTATGTCTACCACGAGTTGCCACTTTAAAGTTACGTTATCGTAAAAAAATGTATTGGGACACATGACATGACATGACAATGTCAAATCCCAATACATTTGTTTACGAGAACGATAATGTAAATTCAAAGTGGCAACTCGTGGTAGACGTACTGGTGTCCATTTCTCGCTTTTCTCCAACTTGATTTACATTTACTATTATTTTTCACTGAATTTTTTGTTCAATTATAATAAGATATAGCCTTTAACACTCCTGAATAATTTAGCTTTCTGTTAGTAAAAGAGTTTACACGATCGGGTCAGTAGTTTTGGAGCCGATTCAATACAAACAAACAAACAAATAAATCTTTCCTCTTTATAATATTGGGATAGATCAAATTATTTTGAGAGATATTTCAGTTCTAACAATAGTCAGTCAAACATTGAATGAAGTCTCTAAGTAATAGTCTTCTAAAGAGACTTCATTCAATGTTTGAAGAAGAACCAAAACATGCCCACTGTTGAACATAGCCTTTCTCAATGACAGACATGAACTGACATACCAATGTCAGTACTACAAGCAAAGTAAAACGGTCTTCGTAAAATAGACAGACTAACAGCAAAACGTAACTATAGTACTCTCAGTTTCTTGTTCAGTTTGACTGGCCTGTTGGCGCAATGGCAGCGATCCTGCCTTTAGCACCGAAGGTCGTGGGTTCGATCCCCACCCATGACGAATATTTACGTGACGAACATTTGAGTTTGTGGTGTGTCTGGGTGTTATTATCAATTTAACTATGTATTTAGCAAGATTTAAGTATTTTTATCAGTCTCTTATGCCCATTGTACAAGCTCTGCTTAGTTTGGGTTTAGAAATGATCTTGGTGTGAATTGTCCCAGATATTTATTATTTATTTAACTGTAGCTGAAATAAACTATTAGTAAAGTGACGTTTATACAACTCGTACACGCTATCCACAGTTGCATTAGTTACACAGTATACTATGTATATCTATTTTTTAATTTGATTGTTTTTTATATCAGACATGTTTTTGAACCGTACGTTCACTTGCTTCAATAAGATAACATATCATCGAGATTATAAACCAAACGGGGTATTCAGAGGCAAGTTGCCGTCGTGGTGAACGGAACACTCAGAAGCCCACTTTTCAAGAGCTATTAGAACCCAATTTCTTCTTCTTCTCGAGTCAATGGCAAATATAATATATTGATCTAATTTAATGTACCCAACGTGGTACCTAGTGAGCCATTTGCCATTTGCCGTTATCCAGGTGGATTTGATTTTCTATCGATGTTAGTTAGTCGGAAACTTAACAATGTACACAAATATGTAAAGTAAGTAAGTAAAGTAAAGTAAAAAATCATTTATTCACTTAAGCTTTTACAAAGAAGCACTTATGAAATGTCAAAATTCACAAAAAAAAAAAAAAACGATAATAGACGTAAATAAAATAATACAATAATAGTACATGTTCTAAATAAACATAATGCGAATCTACCTATGGTTTTAGTAATCCTGATTTGAACTCAGAACTTCATGATCCATGATCCAAGCTGGAGTGCTTAATCACTAGGCCACGACGCTCTCAATTGCTCCAATTACTTGTTGATATAGTTTATTTCTCGTGTATTATCACAGCCATTTGAAGTTTGCCTGTACACCTTATTTGTGTTAATCTTATTATAACTTAATCATCGTAATAATTAGTGCTGTCCACTTGCAAGGTGGACGGACGAACTGGTAAAGACGGTAGGACGGTGTATGCAGCCCGTCTGCCACTCTGGTCGCTTTGAAAAATTATGGAAGAGGCCGATGTTCGGCAGTGGTTTAGTTGTAGGTAAAATAAAACTATACTATGTTATGTACATACATTTATTAATCTATTATGCCTAAGTAGGTACATATATTCAATATGGCAACATAACGACTTAAATAGCTTAAAATCGAATAAAATAATGTATCAACAAGACCAACTCAACGCATTAGAATATGTAGAAAACTTAACAATTTTTTGTAACATAATCTTAAGTATAAAGGTTGTTGCACATCATCGTAATAACCGCCGGCGCTTGAACGCCTTTGTGAATATGAAAAGATGAAATAATTACACCGACTAACAACACTACTAAAGTTCTACCTCTAAAACACATAGGTCTACAAGAAGATCCTGATGTGAGACAACCTTTTAAAGACATTTGAGATCCATTATATCAGTAATTTCATTCGAAATATGTTTTAACAAAGCAGTCAAAACGTAACATAAATTCTACTTAAGGCATATTACTAATAACTTACACATAATTTCGGGTAACTTTGTGGGGGAGTAAGGGTAGAATTATCATTAGATATGACTACAAGATATGCTATTTAATGATGAAATAGAGAATAATCCGTCGCTTTCAAATGACTCTAAGAATCGAGAAAGACTAGTTAATGCTTGAGCTTTAAGTTAGTAAAAGTTGAGATTAGTAAAATTACCTTCAAATTCACAATGTTGATCCGCTATTTAAGAGAAATATTTATTAAGAATTACACTATATTCTGAACACAGACACACGTAAATCAATAATTATTTTTAAGATATTGACATGTGAGGCCTAGCACACTGGGTATGAAAGCGTTAAGGCATAATTGTAGCGGCGTTTGGGGTGCACGTGTGAAAGGCCCCTAAAAGCCAAAACTGCCGAGTATCGGCGATTACTTAATCGAAGAAGTTGAATCCTAGGACCTCCTGGCCTCCTTCTGGAAGTGGTGGATGGAATGGATAGTGGTATCCAGGCAGCAGAATCCATCAAATTTACTCATTCAACATTGAGATTATGAGAAACACCAGCTAGCATTTCCCATACAAATAGAAGTCCTCAAGGGAACTGTTAGTTCTTCATCTTTTAACTTACTGCTATCTTCATGGAGGGCCTGGATTCAAATTCCGCGATCGCACATCTAATTGGAATGTTGGACTGTTGCCTCTGGCCATCATCTCCCATGCTGAGTGGCTGTCAACATCGTCTGGATGGCTTAGAAGCTTGTTCGTCCAAATATAAAATTGCCAGCCGCATTTGGATCTTCAGTCGAGAAGTACTCCCTCCAAAGCTCCTGGAATTCTTCCCAGGACACGCTGTTCTTACCCTGTTGAAAGGAAATTTAACTTAAACTGAAATATAACTAATATTGGCATGACAGGTAGAATAGGAAAGTCCAGTAGTTCGCAAGTTAATCGCGATTGTAAAAGCGATTATTGCTATTCGGAGTCAAATACTGCAAGAGGGTTTGATCTAAAAACACATAACCTATTTCCTTTTACAAAATACGGAAAGTTGACGATCGACCATAATATAACAGTTGTATTAATGATTCAAAAGATAATGGACTTCAGCCTTAGAGCATAATTCTCTAAGGCGCCAGCTAAAAGAACCCAAAAATTTTAACTACTGTACACTTCCGGGGCTCAAAATACTACTACAACGAAATATAATAGTTGTATTATATTCCTATAGTAAGTTTGCAATTGCTTACCTTAGCCATCTTGTTGAATGCCGATTTACACTCCTGAGGGTCGATACCGTAGGACGAGCAGACGGTGGTGAACTCGTCGCAGTCAATGGACCCATCAGCGCTGGCATCCTCCAATTGGAACATGAAATGACAGTACAGCTGCTGCCATTTGAGGGCAGCCGAAGGGTTCAGGGCGTAGTCGTTCCACATTGACACCCACTCTTCGACGGAAACCTGGTGAGAAAAGTACATTTGAAAAAACTTCCAGAAATATTCCACCCCTTTCTTTGGCACTGATCTTTAAAAGAGGTAACTCTGGATCTATACTTATAATATAAAAAGTAAAGATTTGATTGTTTGTTTGTTTGTATTGAAAAGGCTCCGAAACTACTGATCCGATCGTGAAAATTATTTTACTAACAGGAAGTTAAACTATTCAGGAGTGATATAGGCTGTATTTTACTATGAATAAACAAAAATTCAGTGAAAAATAATATGGAACCAGCTGTCTAACATTTGACAGAACGAAGTCTGTTGGGGCCTGTTGGGGCAGCTCGTTTGATGTAAAATAAAAACTTTTTTTTATAAATCGAGTTTTTTGTTTAATGGTACGATAATAGAACGTCTAAAACAAGAACGTACAGCTTAACTGCATCCTCAGAGTTTATAAAAAAAAACAATATAGAGCTTAAAACGTCCTAAGTTCATAAGAGTTACAAAAAAAATGACCGATGTTTCCAAATAGGTTGAATACCTATTTGGAAACATCGGACAATTTTTTAAGAATGTCAAGAATTTGCCGTTACTTAAGTAATTCTACAAAACCGATTACATAACAACAAGTTTGTGTAATCTCAGTTCCTCTCGATTGCTCACATTATGGCTTACAGGAACGTCTAGGGAGGCGACTCGTGAGGAATGTATATTACGTTAGAAGATTACGGCATAATCTTCACGAACTTCACGATCACGACTCCAGGCGAATTTCACGAGTCATTTTACGGTGAAAACGCGGAGTATTCTCAAGTGTGACAACGTCTTTAATTATTTTGTAACTGACTGTGAAAAGGAAGGCCGTCAAGCGTATGCTGAGCTTCCAGACAGATTTTTATTTTGTGAAAACGACCCAGTAAAAGAATTCGCGAGAGTGTTTATGAAGTCTGTTCTGTGGAAGATTCAAAAGTATTATGTATTTAAACGATCTGCTTGAATGGATATTTATTGGTTTGGATTTTTCATACATTTGCTGGGACACGTACAATAGAAGACCACCTTACAGTACGTAGACGTATAGGTGTTACCACCCTAGTTCAGATATTTGATGCCATAGTAATTTACTTGTATAATTAATATCCCGCAAAATATCTTAAAGCAAGATAGCTTACATTACCCCAGGGACTATCTGAGCAGTGGCAGGCATAATTACTGCTAGAGATTATTGTGATTTTTAGTTTGCATCTCCAGATCATTAAGTTAAGCTAATAAAATATACTTTTATCAGAATATATTTTGTTAATAATTTTCCATAGACTCACGCCGTAATCTGAAAAGGAAAACTAAAGTTGAGTAGACCTTATGTGTATTAGTCGTCCCTTATTTCTATTGACATTGTCACATGTCAATGAAAATGAAAGGGACGCCAGTATTAATTTGAAGTATGCTCAACTTTTGATTATCATTTCTGGATTTGCTGGTCAGAGGCATTACTTAAAATCACTACAGAGTTATACATAAAACCAATTAAAAAACGAATAGCATTCTTTGTTAAAATTTCAAAAAGGTTAATGATATCATTATCTTATCTAAAATCGCCAAATTAAGAGTATTTTTAAACGAAAAGTTTTAAACTCTCTTTAATTCACCCTGTTGAGTTAAACTGCCTCAGGATATTAACTGATCAAGACTTTTAATAAGAAAAAGATGCTACAGCAAAACTTCAAGAAGAATCGTGTTAACAAAAATAGGGACTTAATACGTTTCAAAACGTTATTTGCAAAGTTTGCTCAAGCTTTTAAAAAGTTAAATAAGAACGAATCCTTTTCCAATTATGTGCAGAGTTTCTGTAAAGTTCTAACTAGCTTGTTTCTCCCTGCTGTGTTCGAGATAAACTTTTTACCAAATTAATTTAAAGCTTTACTTAGAGCGCTTAATTTGCAAACTGCTATAGAAAAACATCGTGCTTATTTCTAGGTATTAGGACTCGAAATTAAACCACTTAAATTTTAATAAAATATGTTTTCAGGAGGAATTTTAAGCATTAAATATTGTTTTGTTAAACAAAGATATTGGTTATCTAGATGTATAATATACTTTAATTTATTTGCATACCTAAACATTTCAGATAACATTACGTTTATTAAAAGAATAAGAAATACTGTAGGCATTCACGTTGAAAATCTAAGCATCGCACAGATTTAAAAATAGCAACAGGATCCAGAGACTATTAAAGATAATCAGAAATGGCAGCATTATTTGTAAACATTTTAAAAAATGTCCATATACTACATTTCCAGTTTTCTTTTGTTCAAATATTGTTTTCCCTCTAAATTATTTTTACAACTCAATTGAGCGTATCCTCATGAAATGAAGTGGCTTTGTGGGCCAATAAGCTTGGGTCAACACGTACGAACAATAACCGAATTACTCTGCAAAAATGTTAATAAAGGTCGCCGATGGCAATTTATTCTAACAATGGAGTAACATCACGCGTAATTAAGCAGCTTTTTGACATTTTCATAAAGCCAGAGGCATTGAAGCGTGTGGTTATGGATGGCAGTTATACCGTTGGAATTCGGAAATAACATTTTTTATTTTCGTGGGTACCTATCTACATGTTCCTAAGGCAAGGCCGTGGGAATTAAAATGAAGTCCAACAAAATATTACAAATACCTTAGTGCAACTTTTTGTAGAGCTTATACCAAAGTATGTTTAATTAGGCTTTTGATATTTATTTATTAACATGGCTGTAGGTTTAGTCGTAGGTATAGCTTGCCGACGGTTAGATTGGGGGAGTTATTTGCGAATTATGGTTTTGTTCGCATGTGTACTTTCGCTATTGTATGAGTTAGGGGCGTTTACATTGGCTTGGCCAGTGTGTACTGTGCGTGGCGATATCCATACATCATCAACCGTGTACCTACATACGGTTATGGTTAAAAAGTACGCACACAGCCTACGCCGACCACCTCTCACATTGGAAAAACAAAAAAGCAAAGGAGTGGAACTTGCTAACCGCGTATGTTTTTCAGAACAGTACAACCTGGGTATCTATAAGACAAGAGTGAATAGGCATTTACTGGGCAGACATGACCATCATAGACCACACCATCACTTACCTCCAGGTGCGATTGTGATCAAATGACTGCTTAATATATCATAATAAATATACATATACAGCAAGTAGTTGCCTTGCAAAAATCTCTAGTTTCAAGAACTATAAAAAAACAATTTCTTTGCTGAAAAATCCTTGAATTTCGCTTACAATGAAATACTCGTAAGATATGGTTTTATCATTATTTTCAGTGATTATATTTACACGCGAAATTCTTGCACGCCATAGCTACATTAAAATTTTAGCTCATTTTCTATTCATCCTCAAATTTCCAGAATCATTATTTTATTCAGTGACACTTTAGCTTGGAAATATTATCGTTGTAAGTCCAAACTAGTTTCTGTCTAAATTTGATCCAAAGCACCGTTGCTTATATTCTCTGCATTCAATTTGTCTCCAATTTGACTTCAAAGAGGAGATATCCAGAGCGACGTATTAATACAAACCCAAGCTAATTCGGTATATGGATTGTATGCATCGTGCGGTCTCCCTCAGGCACATCCCGTGCCTGACGTTCTTGAGGCTTGTTAGTGACGTGTGGCGCAGATGCAGCCAGTCTCTCGGATTGTGATGCAATTATCTTGGTAAATCTTACATACGTTTCTTTTAGTTAAATATTTTAAGTTTCTATCATCTTCATCCAGTGCCTCCTGACGTCCACTTAAACGCTATTTTCAGAACATGTACCACGTGTTTTCCCATGGATCGGTTGAAAAGAACTATCTCACTTTTCTATGTGTATGTCTAACATTGTGTGTGGTGCATGAAAGTAATCGCTTTATTTATGTACCTGTTATAAAAGCCTGTTTTATTTTTAAAACATTTTGTAAGTCTTACCTGACCATCCTTATTGGAATCAGCCCTCTTCCGAAGTCCATCCCATATCTTGATCATAATTTCATGTGTTTCGCCGTGTTTTTCATCGCCGGGCTTCCAGCCCCGGAGACTGCAGATTTTCTGTTGGGAACATAATTTTTAACATCCTTAACATTAAATTGTTTTAACACTGAGACGGCTTCCTCCCCCAAATGGTTGACTACCCAGCAATCCGCACTCAACAGTTGGCTGCGTCTTTTCTGGTCCGCACCGCTAGGGAGTGGAACGCTCTTCCTGCGTCTGTGTTTCCGGATACTTACAACCTTAGTATCTTCAAGGCCAGAGGCAAGACTGAGGCCAAACGCAAACCGATTTTAAATTTAAAAAAAACTAAAAATATAGGATGTAGTTATGATATTTTAGGAGTTTTGACTTATAAGTCTTAAAATTTGAAGAAGGTTTAGTTCTTACTAACTAATCCACTCAAAAAGTGCATTCTAATCATATTCAGACGATGATAACCAGACAGTTATATGATCGCAAAGTCTCATGTATCAACTAATTTTAAAAATCGTTCCAAAAAGAAATTGCGACCGCGCCGTATTAACATGCCGGCTGCAAACGCGTCCAACTTTTTCCATGTCATTTTGTCATGACGTGAAATGTGTTTATACAAAATGGAAACGGAGAAAGCTAAGTGAACTATTCTCGAAAACAACGAAGCAAATATTTTAACAATCAGTACAGATCTAGATTGAAAAACGCACCAAACATAATTAGACTAAACAAATATTATAGATTTATTAGTTTAGTTTCATATTATTAATTGTGAAAGCAACGATATTTCAAGATTTCAAATTTTAAAGACACTATATTTTTAGCGTACTATGTTTTCTTGCTAGGCTCAACATAATTTATGCGAGAGTTTCAAAGATCTTTATACTTACTTCACTAACGACAACAATAACGAATTCGTGAATATATATATACGAATTTAATAACATACAATCTAACTTCGGCAGCGAAGAGCCGCCGCCTTTTGCAAAGTCGAAGGTGGCGGAAATACAGGTGTATGTGAGGGGTGCTTAACTTCGAGTGATGATTTAGCATTCGGGGTGGACTCAAAAGCACTCGTGGTGATTGTAATATGAATTATCATCTGCCTTTGGAAGTCCACTGCTGGACATAGGCCTCCCCTGTTGAACGCACAGCGAGCATTTAGGCCGTACGCATCCAACGACTTCCCGCTCATCGGTCCACCGGGTAGGAGGTACGCCCACGCTGCGTATTCTGGTTCGTGGTCGTCACCCGAAAACTTTAACTCCCCAACGGTCATCAGCTCTGCGAGCGATTGGACCTGCCCATGGCCACTTCAGCTTGTCTATGCGATGAGCTATTTCGGTGACTTTAGAACTTTTGCGGATCTCCTCGTTTCGGATCCTATCTCGCAAAAATACACCAAGCATAGTTCTCTCCCTAACGCATAGGTTATTCACTAAACAAATATGTTCAGTACTTACGTCGAAATGAAACTAAAACACGGTGCCTTAACGTACTCGTACAATAACATCAAGGTACTGTTTTTTAGTTCCATTTCGACTCAACTGAGGTGCTCTACTAAATCCCAATACAAATATTTTACGCGAACGATCACGTAAATTAAAAATGGCAACTCATGCCGTACGTAAGACGTACTTTTTAATGTTATTGTAACATCATAATAATTTGAATTACCTCAATTGCAATTTCGAAGTCTTTCCTTTCTATTGTCCCGCTCTGGTTGACATCTGAAATAAAATAATTGTTGTACCGGTACAGAATATTTATTTTCTCAATCAAGTACTGTAACAATAAGTTACGCAATAACCTAGACTTTACTCTTCTTGAATGGGGCCGTGACTAATTTTCATGATAATTCTAATGTAAATAACTTGAGAACCTTAATCTGCCTTCGTGCCAAAATTTACTAATCTAAAGTACAAAGATAAAATTTGTTTTCGGATAGCGCTAAGAGCTGCCTAGATCTTATCTTTTTAATTACGTATGCACTTGTTAAAGCTTGACATGTCACGCTAGGGCCCGCGTTCATGCACTGCGATCGTCCGTATACGACCGTTTAACCCCTGGTATTTATCTTATTTGTTTTGAAGCTTTGATTGAAGATACGATCATGCCAGCTCCATCGTATCCTAATCTTAGTAACTAAATCAAATTAAGACTATAAATTACAAAATTAATGATAATTTTAGCGGCCTCTGAGGACGGCTCAGCTAAGAGATTGGATAGACAACCAATATCATTTTTATTTACATTAACACATTAGCTGCCATGGGGTCACCGGTGACCCGCAAACAATAGATTTTCTATTGTGACTGCTTTAGCGGCAGTCAAAGACTTAAACAAACTGTAAACTATATCTCTAAGGTGACGGTTCCGCTCACATACGATTAATAAATGATGTAAATCCTCTAATGTTCCGCACACGGTACAATTTGGAGACTCTGATAATTTTATGAGATATTTATTTGTCTAATGGTACGTGACCGGACCGTAACCTGAGAGCTGTGACAATAAGTAGTCTGCTCATACATGCATTTGTAAACCAAGGGACCCGAGGAGGTTCTGACTGTATGGTTTTGTACCAGAAACCTTTTTCAACAGATCTTCTATCAAAATGCTCTTTCCACGTATTTTGAATAGTTTTTTCACATTTAACGGAAACTTCCGAGCTACTGGGTTCCACATCTTTTACAATACCTTCTTTATGTGCTAGTTTACCTAAGCGGTCAGCGTCCTCGTTTCCCAAAATACCTGTTTGAGCGGGCACCTATTGTAAAATAACAATTTTAAAATTATTTTGATACAACATTAAATGGTTTCAAATAGCATAAGCTATCGCCACTCCTCTGTGTCCAGAGCAGCAGCGAGCTAGTCGTATATGCTGGAGAGCGCTTTTACTGTCTGGTAAAATAACAATGTTGTTGCTATCCAAATATCAATTTCAATTCTTAAATCCGTATTTGTTTCTTCTAGTGTACGCATGACCACGGTTCCTTTTTTATGTTTTAAACCAAATAAGAAAGGAAATAATGGTGTATCTATCACACGCAGGGAAGTATTTCATCTTCATCAGTTCAGATTGCATCAAGAATTACGTCTTTTCCCTGTTGAATTCACGATGGTTAAATTACACGTGAATCCCCTCGCTGAACAACCGCCTCAATGTAATGGTACTAACATAGCTTCAGGTAGAAATCGAAATCAAAAGCTAATCTGTCATCTGATTTATGATGTCTGACATTATAAATATTATTTTTTGCTATAATAAGTATCCCTAAATAAGTCCCTACGCAAATATTATCTAGGCACATCTACTAATATTTAGCGCGTGAATGTTGATTGATTTTTGTATGGAAAACGAACCGCCTTAAGCAATCCCTTAAATAAGTCACTATAAATGTATTTTCCAAAACATTGAAATTGAGAATGCATAGACTTTTAATTCGATTTTCATAATTGTGTTCAAAAAGCCTACTTAATTATTTACAACCCATTCACCCTCCACAAAAGTGTGCTTCCATTGTACTTACCGAAGAATACATTAAACACGTAGAGGAGCTTCTTTCGTCGGAATTCCGAGACGGACATTTTTTTTATCTGAAACAAAGAGATATTTTTATTAAGTTTTGTTCTTTAGGAGCCAACAATTGCGGAAAAGCCTCTGTTGGCGAGAAAATCTTGCAACATTCTACTAAACCCATTATTTTAATGAATAGAATTAAGTTGTACCAAACACAATACCCACTGAACATGAATGAAAAAAAAGAATGCATACAATGTTGTATGCTGAATCGGCATTTTAGTTTTGTATGTGTAGAACATTAGCACATGAGCCTAAAAATGAAGCACTATGAAACATCTTAGGACAAAATGGAGTTACCACTTTAAGTTTACACTATCGTTCGCGTAAAAAAATGTATTCGGATTTGACATTGTCATGTCACGTCATGTGTCATCCCGATATAATTTTATTTACACGAACGATAATGTTAATTTAAAGTGGCAACTCGTCTACCATGACGTACCTACTGCTCAACTTTAGGAACGAAAATCAGATGGCTATTTTATTACAAATTGAACATAGTGCACCCACAATATTTAACAGGGATATATGAATATCCTTCTAGTAGTAGTCCTTCTAGTAGTTATTTGCATGTTACTATAGTAAGCTGAAGAGGAGAGGCAATACAATACTACTTTTAAGAACTTATGTAACCCTTTCGTGCAAATTACCCAAGGCAAGAACAAATTATGGTAAAAAAATGATCAATTTTGAAGGTGCACAACTCTTTAACAAAATACCTTCTTCTATAAGAAATGTAAGCTCATTAAATGTATTCAAAACAAGTCTTGCGAAATATGTGATAGAAAACATGTAAACAAAATGTTATTATGTGCTATAAGAGTATTTATAGTGTTGTGTTTATGCTGTGTTATAATATTATGTTCGAACGACTGTGAGGAAGTTATGTACCTACCTATGTTTGGTTATGTTTCTCATGTAAGTGACTGTCTTTTTTGTCTTTAATGAGAATAAATATATCTTTAACCTTAAATTCATTTATTCATTAATTCATTTATTTATTCATCAATTCACTGTAAATCGTTTCCACAACTTGCGGCATGTACTAGCGCCAACAAAACAGTTAAAAAGCTAGGCAAAAATATCAACTATTTTGAGTCTGAAAATGCAATTCCTTTAATAATACTCCTTTAACGTTTAACTCGGTAGAAATAAAATTTGAAAGAACAGTTTATTCTTTGATTCAAGGATATTTTAAAAAAAAATGTGAAAATTCATATGTATGTAATGTATTATTACATAACTGGTAGGTTTCTCATAGTTAGAACTGCAATAAATTGATTGCAAAACAACCTCAGACACGATTTTTGGATATGACGGCAAAATCTTGCACGAAACAACTACCCATAAATAATGAACATTACTTTGACTTTTAATTTAATGATGAATGATTTTGATTAAAAACAAATTACAATGTGGATTGTCGAAAAGCAGGAAAGGCTGATTTTACGTTTTACGTTTCAGGAAATTTATTACTTTGGGGTCCCAAGTTTTCAAGAGGTTTGAATAAAATGACGGCAACTTTAGGGCTTTCAGTGGATTGCCAACCCTATGCCCCCTTTAGGGTTGACAAATGTGTTGTTTTTTTACAGAATCCTAAAAAGGTATGTTTTCTAGCAATCGAATTATTGTTTAATAAATAAAAATAAATAATTATGCGCCTGACAACACACTCTTGTCATGGTCTCGAAGTAGGGATAAATATCCCTGTGTTACGAGGTACCAGACAAGGAATTAAGCCAGCGGCGTCTCCCAGCACACCCACACCCAAGCCCATTTAGAAAAGATCGTTTCCTGAATTGACCTGACCGGGGATTTAACCCGGGACACTACGGAATTTAAAGCGAGAAACCGTGCTACAGCGCACTACGTCAATCGTGTTGTGAAGAAATTACCAAAGAAGGCACCATTAGATTATAACCACAGTAGTAGGTAAGTGTAGTACATTCAGATTCTTTGGCTGAGGGTTGGTAAGGGTTTGGTTTCCGGATCCGGCAAAGTATATTTCAGAACATAGCCCAAGATTGTAGTCTTTTACTAGCTAATACTCATCAAAAGTAGCAATGACTTGATTTCAACGATAAAATCGTTTCCTAGCAGTGACACAATAATTTAATTCATAGCCTAAATTAAGTTTGATATGGTTACCGTAATATTTCATTAGTTTTATTTTTCCCTGCAATATTTGGGCTGTATTTTTTTTTGTAATAGAATAGCTCGCAACTGACCACCTCCGTTACTTACCTTTTAAATGAGAAAACGCGATAATTTTTCCCAGTAATGTTCTTACACATTAATTAAGACCCAGCTCAGGTGGCAGCCCTAAGAAGTTATTACGCACACCTGTCACTCGTTCTGGTTATGGGAGAGACTCCGTCCGACTACAGGCTATTAATGGGGCCCACCTGACTTATTACAGTGGAGATTCTGTGATAAGAGCGCTATCACATTAACTCCTTGAGTGTTTCTTTAACATACGGGTGTTCAGCGAAAACAATAGCGCTACGTACACCAGGGTGTACTCGAAACACACGGCGGGCGACTTTAGCAGTGCGACGGTCGCGCGACAAAGGCAGTCGCGCTGCTAATAATTTCATACTTTAAATAACGTCTGCAGCGCGTGGGCGGCTCGTGTCAGTAGCGTGCGCTCACTGCGCCGAGTTAGTGTTGCAACCGCACGTGTTTGTTGAATGACAGCAAAATGAGCCAATTCGAATTCAAAAGATTCATTATTGCATGATGTACGCCGCACTGAGCGTGCGTTTTCACCAGTGATGTGCGAGGATGCGTTGCGGGGAATGTGTATGTTAAGTATCAAAAGAATCGCGAAGCTAGGTGAATGAAACAATTCTATTGGTTCTTAACACACATATTCCTCGCAAAGCATCCTCGCACATCTCTTGTGGAAACGCACCCTAATCCGCTGTTTTTATAATGTTAAGTCATCCACTGCTGCCGCGCTGCTGCCGCGCTGCTGTCGCGCTCGCGCTGCTCACGGCCCAATGTGAAAGCGGTCTAAAGGTGATGGTAACTCTTTTGATTCTCAAAGAAGTAGTCGTAAGAAGTGGTGAAAACGTTTTGGCAACTATTTGTGATACCAGCAAGAAATCATGGAGATCAAACTTGAGTAAACGTCAGTAAAAGGAGTTATTGCTACATGATTAAGTCAAAGAATCCCTTAAAGAACTGATGATGCTGAGACAGCCTGTCGTGTAAATTATTTAGATTGGCAAATAGCAAGAAGAACCATTGTATCTAGAGCTGATGGCTGTTGAAGGTCAAAAGTTCTTGAAGAAACATTATTCGATGCGTGAGAAGCCCTCCTTGATTTGGGTCGCGGAACTATGTTAGATACCGGCTGGCACCACCGGCTATTCTGAAAACCTACCTAACCGGACTTTATCTTTATTCCGCAGCAGAAGCTTCTTTTGGCAAGGACAATGAAAATGAACCCTTTAGAACCTTAAGTGCAAATTGGATAGGTAAGAACACACAACACAGCTACCTGTGCTGCACTGGGCCGAGCATAGTATAAATTTTGGCATTTGATCGCTTTGAAAACCTTTTAAACTAAACGAGTATAACGAATAAGTTTAAAACCCGAACGAACTAGAATTACCTAACAAGATTTAATGTGTATTCGAACTAAAAGCCAGGTTTTGAACAAGCTAGTCCACTCGAAAAATTGATGTGCTATGATCTTTTTTCCTTGAATTCACATAAGAGTTTTAATAATACTCCAAATCACGATGATTATTGGATTCACGAGAATAGAGAAGAGTTAAGACCTGATTCTATGAGAGCTTTTGAGGATTTATTGCTAAAACCCGAATGTATTTTTTTTAAGTCTATCATACATACGCTTTCGAATATATCCTAAACGGGGTAGTCAGAGGCGAATTGACTGTTGCCGTCGTGGGAACGGAACACACAGAAGCTCACTTTTCACCAAGCGTTTTAGAACCAGACGAGTGAGTCTTTTACGTTTAACGAGTTTGCTAAGGTGTTTAAATCGGTGTTTTTCAACACCAGAGAGTTGGTCGCGAATTTAAAAATGACTACAAAGATGGTTTTGCCCTGATTTCAAATTGGAACCACATGGGTTGTGAAATGGAGTGCTTAGCCCTTAGCCCTCGCCTAGGGGCTAAGCACTCGCCTAAAAAAAGTATAATAGGTTAAGTAATTCTGGCACAAAGTTAAACTGAAATACCTACTTACTCGTACATGCGCGTTATAGGTATTTTTCAGTCATGTTTTACGTTCTATTATGTTTAAAGCGATTACCCCACCTGTCTTTCCTAGATTGGAAACAATTTACTTAATAAGGGCAACAAAGTCCGCTCAGAAGGCGCGGCATGCGATAAGTATCGATATTCGATTACCGGGGCTGTTTAGATGGGAATATTGAGAAGTTCAAAATCCGCATAAACACGATTTGTATTATTAGAACCTACTTGTTACTTGAAAATATATTTTTTTCATTAAGTAAGCAGTGTAAATAAAACTTTTTAATGAATGTAACCTAACTCACTTGATCCAAAGTTTGACATGAACATAAAGAGAAGTAAAAAGACTGTTTAACACAGAATAATATACAGGGTGTCCCAAAAAGAAGTGTCAAGAAAGAGCACTCCTTGGGGTACCCGAATCACCCCCATGTATTACAATCTGGCTGCTGCAGAAGCGTTTCCTCTTGCAAAGCCATAAAAGTAATGCATAAGAGCATAATCACGTGATGTGAAAGGCATCTCACCAAACGAATGGGCTCGAAAGTTCGCTGAGAAAGCCAAATTAGTCGAAGTCCAGTATCCACACAAAACTAAATCGTAATCGCACTCAAAGTCCATAACCCCTTACCAGGCGCCGCTGTCAAAATTTATCAAGACGGAATCTGATAGGGGTTCTGACACCTTGCTTCAAAGTGACAGTGATTATCTGCGAGAAAAGGTTTAAATCAACTTTCCTGCAGTAATTTTTGGTTAGATAACAAATTCATGAACTTCAGGAATGATAAAATGACCAGTTATTAATCTGATGGCTAATTTCAAGAATTTTCCACCTCGCTGTCTTTGAAGGTTGATTTTAGCCAAAGTAGCCCATTAAGTAGGTACTTCTTTTTTGTAATGATTAGAATTGAAATTAGATTGAAAGTTATGAAACTGAATATTTTATGCATCAAAGTACAATTAAGGATGATTCAGTTGGGCAAAGAAAAAATTTGAAAAATCTTCTACTTTTTAAAAAATAAAAAATTTAAACTTTTAGGTCCGAAATTCTCAGAAATTCAGAAAAAAAATCATAACTCGAAAACTATGAACAATCGCGGAACATACATGGGGGTGATTCGGGTACCCCAAGGGGTGCTCTTTCTGTGGGCTTCCGCTTGACACTTCTTTTATATATAGCGCTGCAGCATTAAGAAAACAGTAGGGTCGCTAGTAAGGTAAAACCTCCTATTACGGCGGTAACCAAAATTGACTCTTATTACGGTGGTGTTTTTATTTACATGATTTATTCTCATTGAAATTAATTAAGGTACACGAAAATGGAATTTACTAGTTCAAAGTCTTTTGCTTTATTACATATCTGACATTTGCAAATAAAACGTAGACGTACTCTTCAGAATAAGTCAGTCTCTGCCACGGCGGCGATGTGAAAGGACGTTCCTATATAAACGCGGAGCGACTCAGGTAAGTACACTCATATTAATATAATTGAGTTTTTCATAGGAATATACTGTTCAATTTCATCAGTATGTTATTTATATGATAGTTTTATTGTTGTTATTACCATATATTTAGTGCTTTATCATATTTGTAATAGAATATATTATTATACCCAAAAAAAACAAAATAAAGCAGTAATAGGAAACGAATGTGAAGGTCAATCCTAATACGTTGGTATCATCCGTATTAGGGATAAAATTGAAATTTTTAAAAACCCCCGACACAAAAAAATAAACTCCAAAAACTAACAAATAATATTTTAAATTCACATGTATAAGGTAAGTTCAAATATTTTTATTTTCCAAGCGTCGCGTCACGTCTGGGGACCGCTCAAGTTTATGAAGTATTTTTCCAACAACAGCTAATTAATTATTACGAATTACATGTAGTGTACCTACAAGCGATCTTAAGTTTCATGCATAGTCTTCTTCGTAATGCCGCGTGCTGCGAGCTCGGTGTGCGGTATGCGGCGCGGGGGTGGGCGCTACCAAGTGCGGCGACCAGAACGGGCAGACACGTATGGGCAGACTACGTTGACGGTTGTGTCAATTTTGCGAATTTTTCGGAGTAAATTATTTTCTTGCAATCTGCGACTACACCTGTTTTTTTGACTTAGCGGTCCCCCGACGCGACGCGACGCTTGGAAAATAAAAATATTTGAACTTACCTTATACATGTGAATTTAAAATATTATTTGTTAGTTTTTGGAGTTTATTTTTTGTGTCGGGGGTTTTTTAAATTTTTAATTTTACTTTTATTTTGTCTTTTTTAAAGTAGGTAAAATATTAGGAAGGTATTTAAAGTGATTAAATAGTTGAGTTTGAAGTAACACAGTAGCAAATTTTAAATCATTAGGACATATGAAAGGTAGTCAGATCCCCTCGTCAACTATTAATGTACTGATGATCTTCAAACGGCTGATCAGGTCATGGTTGCCATACCATATACTTTCAATATCATTGAAGTAACACGATACCAAATTTCGAATTGATCGGGCATAAGGAAGTTAGTCATATCCCCTCATCCACTAGAAAGGACCTGATGATCTTCAAACGGCTGAACAGATTTTCATGATACATGGCTAAGAACACTCGGGATCAAATTATCTATGACACACAAAAAACTAAACGAAAATCGGTTCATCTCGTTTGGGAGCTACGATACCACAGACAGATACACAGATACACAGACACGTTAAACTTATAACACCCCTCTTTTTTCGTCGGGGGTTAAAAATAGAGCGTCAGAAGTATTTGCTTATAACTTTCAATATAATAAGTTATTCAATTGTTTAAAGAGTTTAGTTGAAATTATGTTTAATTAAACCAACTTAAAACCTTTTTCTGTAGTATGTTTTATCCTCTAGTAATCCTATTTAAGAGTGAAAACTGTGATTGCGAGTACATACCTACATAAAAGGAACTTCATAGAACCTATTACGGACCTAAAATGTACAGTAATTCGTATTTTAGGGGTCAGGAAAAATTGTTACGTAGGCATAATGAAAATAAGAAAATAAACTTCTATTTTTATTCTTCGATCGTTCTTTTGATAATTCTGAAACCAAAAACGTACAAAGTAGAAGTAAACGTAAGTAGAGAGAGACTGTGAAAATAAATAGTGCAAAGCCAACGGTTAGTGTTTGACGGGACTATTGTAACTATGGAACCCACGGGGATTAAAAAAACATGACAGAACTATGCTATTGGCGTTGCCAAATCACAAAGGGTAAAATAAAATATAGACGACGATTTATTTTTATAATAATAAACCCTAAACTTAAGAAAACCTATAAATGTGACATTTATATTCTGTGATATTTAGTGCCCAGGTTTCATTACCGTAGTTCCCGATCTAATAGGAAAAATAGTTCAGAGCCTAAACATAAAACAAACCAGTAGTATAATGTTAATGTAAGAAACCCTAGTAAATTTAACATTCTGATTCTGACCCTCTGTTGTAGGTGCTGACTACCGCCGTAATTAACTCGAACCTTAGTTATACCTCTGTTTTAGGGAAAATCGACCTGAGCACTTAAATATTTATTTTTATGTATTTAATCACTTCAGAAACATACAGTGTCAGAAGCAATGTAAAATATAATCTATCTTTTTGTCGAAACAATTTTTTTTCATTCTTTATGTTATTTGTAAATGCTTATTTTCCTTTCTCACTTTCAAATGTTGCCATTTGCCTCTGTAATAGGAGCTATTACCTTATTCTGACAAAGCCTTTCAAAATCGGTCTTCTTTGATTGGCTAATAAGTATAGTAGAGCAGTAGGTGAAGAAAGGAGGCACTCTTTTTTGTGTTCATTGTCAAACTTTGCTGTTTCTTTCGTTATATCTGACCTAAGTTTCATTTATTAAAAAAATGATTTACTGCCACTGATGTCTACTTACATGTACATTACATTTTATAGTTATAAATATCTTCTGCCTCTAAGTTTCGAACGAGCATGCTCTCTACAATCCTATCACCGGCAATTACAGCTGGTCCGGATTCGAATCGACTCGTCCCAATCGACTTCGTAATCGAGCACCTAAGCCGGTCCCCTGGCGCCTTAGGGAACTGCTAGAGACTGCAGTTAATTGTTGCTTGTAAGAGGTTTGGTTCATCCAATCACAATGGAACTGGTAAATTTGCCCCTGGACTCTCTAACTAAGATGCAAATGAGCAAGATCGCTCGTATCTTGCTGACTGACGGTAAGACAGCCAATAGGAGTGCAACATTTACAAATAAAGGCAAACAAAGCTATAATGAAAGATGCTTCAAAACCGATGATTTTTGTTTTTTTTTAAACTAACGGATTTTATTTTCACTCACAGCGCGATTGCAATAGAATTGTATTTCCGCCGTTATCAACTTCGAATTGCTCCAAACTGAAGATTTTTTAGTGTTGTGCGAGGCTGGCAGGATTCAGAACTATCGATCGAGTGAATAGTGGCTTCTAGGAGTAACTAAGGATAAGTTTAAACTGACCTAGGAGATTTCTCCACGTGAATACAATTAAAATTCAGTTCAGATCTGGATCCAAGGCAAAATTCACAAAGTTTCGTGAAATTCTGGAAGGTTCTAGTTCATATACTTACGAAGAAACAGGTCTTTATGAGGTTATAAACAGCGAGGAACCCAAATAGCTCTTTCAGGTGCTGATTGTTGAGGATTCGCACACACAAAGAACTAGGTATACTATCAGAGAAACTTTTTCTTTATTTTAAGGAAAGGAAAGTCATGTTGATGTTAAAAATATAAGGCAGTTTCAAAAAAGTCTATCCGGAAAGAAAATCAGTTTCCAAACGATAAACCGCGCCGTAGGCGAGACCTCAGACCGAAACCCGAATATTTCACGGGTCTTTGATCACGAAACAATTTGACAACAAAGAGTAGTAATAAAATGGAATACCATACAACATACTCGTAAGTGTAGATGCTTTTCGGCTAAATTGGGTGATCGTTTATTTCATATGGAAGGTGAGACGCTCAATAGCTGATAGATAGTTAATCTAGACGAAAATTTTAAATATTTAATCAAACACGAAAAGTGGTATTTTTTGTGTGAAGTCTTTAAAACAAAACAGTAAACTGAATATTTACAAAGGTTGTTTTTACCACACCTACTTAGTATGTAATATTATTTCCTTACGGGATAAACATTTTTCCGTATGTAACCTTGTCAGTTGTGAAGCCACTGGATATCCGGATCTGTCACTCTTGACAGACAGCGGCTTAACTGCGTTTCCTTTGTACGGAAGCAAACCACAAACACGCCAGTTAAATGTTTACGATTCCACAAAGGCCCGTTAAGGCCTATCTTTATTCCAATCAGGCCTTAAATTACGGCGTCCTAGAGGCCTTCAACCCTGTTCCCAATTCATTACATCTAACCAGCGAATATCCAAATTCAAACATAAATTAAATAAAGCAAGTTACCAATTTCTAGATTGTGAAGGGTATTTGATAACTTGAAAGTACACGCCCTTTCACGAAATTAGGTACTATGAAAATATGGTTGAACACGTCCAAATCGTAAGCTATAATTAACATAATTATCGTAAAATTTGAAACAAAGCCTATCTAAGAGCTGTTTGAGGACATCAGTAAATTATTCATTGATGATTCAATCAATTTAAGGGAAATTAATGAAGTATTGATTAGATATTAAAATGATATTACACGTTTCCTTATTGAATATTGGAGTATAATTGTATTGTAATGGCGATTGAAAGGACATCAAAAATGTATAATAGATGAAGCAACACATATAAAATATTACGACCTCAGCAGACATGTAAAATGGAGATAGAAATATTACTACTGTCTTAATATGAAACAAAATGTCATGCCAAATACCAAGTTTCGTTATTTGCTGCGTTTTAAATTTCAATGGAACGGCAATATAATTATAAAAATAAGACAAAAGTACCGTATTCACTAAAAGGCACTTCCACCGGGCGATGAAAATTCACTGAGCCGAATCATTGGAATTGGCAAACATGAAATGGCGAATGTTTTAAACGAATTGAATTTGAAGCACCATTAAGACTTTCAGTGAAACCCAAGAAAAGCTTAAGGACAAACCAAAACAATGACAGACGTAATGGAAAAGGCCATTAATGCTGTAAACGGACACGTTTCTCTAACGAATTGGTTAAAACAGTTTTTTACGCAAAATTGAAGGTCTGATAAAACTTTTCACATTTAAATCAGCTGATGGATCAGCTGTGTTTGTTTTAGTAATATGACAACATGCAAAAACTACAGCTGATATTTTCACGAAACAAATCTAAAATCCAATGATTCCTGAATTATAAAACATGCATTGCGGTATGAAATATTAATTGCACGCGTCAAGTCTCTTTTGTCCCACTGCTGGGCAAAAGCATACCACAAATCCCTCAGTATTCCTATCTGCCATCCGTCCGAGAGTTCGTCCAAATCCTCATGCCGACTTTTTTCGGTTGACCTCAATTTTATTATACTTTATTATATTTCATTCCATAATGTTCTCCAGGATATGCGTTTGGATGCCACCGGGTGACGTTTTTGGATCTTGTTAATGATTGTATGAAAAAAACCTCGACAGCATTGATGTGGTTGAGTGAATCCGATCTACTAGCTTACTCTCCAATATACAGTTTGCGAACACACTTTGAGATGTTGAGTTGAACTCCTTGAGGAGAACTGAAGAAGGAAGCCGTATAATACTCGAGACGCCTTCTGAACAGGCACACTTTTCCTTGACATTTTAGCAACTTCAATCGAAGTAGATTGCAAATGTTAAACATGTCCTAGAATTATGTTTGTACAGATTTGATGTTTCTCGAAAACCGATAGTAACACAACGTAATTGCGTGTGTAATCGTTTACCTCAACTCTTTTACCTTTTGCCTGTATGAGCACGAATTTCATTTTCGTGCGTGCAAGTGAGGTCTCCAGGCAGAATCAAATATTTACATATAAAATTACCAACCCACTTTCGTTAGAACGTGAATTCCCCAGCTTTGACTTTGTTAGCCGCCGTTTGAATTGCCAAGAGGTTCGACTCCTGAGCATTTTTATGGAAGTTTAAACGAATATGAACAAAAACCTTTCTGTAACGAAATTGGAAACAATATGTAAAATGTTTTTTGGTGTATCCGAAGTCAATACTGAACGAGAATGAGTATTGATTGAGTGATTCACACAAGAAACCAGTTGCACGCACCCTTAAGGCATCGGTAATGTTTTAATTATGACAGGAAAGCCCGAAAAAAAGGGAACTTGAAAAATAATCCATTTCGTAACATCTGAAATGATAATCGGTCAGAGAAGAATCTTCATAACTTTATCTCACCGCTTTTGAATAAAACCATCATTATGAGTGGATATTAAAACGACATGATCTTGTTACGTGATGTTTTTAGCCCATAATAAGAATGCCTTCCTAAGAAAAATCCTACAATTGTTGAATAATCCATAAATACCATCAACAACTCTACCGGTTCCGCGTTCTCAGAATAGGCGCCCAACGTGGTGCGAATTTCGAATCGTTTTCAAATGTACGTAAAGTTATAAATGTGCTCGAATTTCGTATTCAAAGCACCACTGGAGGTGTTGGGGAAACAGAAATAGCGAAAGAAGCTTACCCAAGTCTTAAGCATGACTCAGCGAAACACGACGAAGACAAACGTAGCATTACGTTTACTTCTTTCTGTTTTAGTAGTTTGTAGGAAAGCTATCAGTCAAGTTAGTTCATGTTTTGTAAAGAATGTGATATTTTCGATTTAATTTTGTTGAGATTTCGAGGTACAATCTGATGTTTTGCCACTGTCTTGATTGCCCACAAACTTGTATACTTACTTCTAATTAATTCTATAATCTCTGATACATGTTTAGCATATACTACTGCTACAAACCTGTATGTCTACCATAACTTGTCACTATACATTTACGTTACATATAACACAAATTTTAAAGTCGCAACTCATCGTAGACGTACTGTTTTTGTATGTGAGTTTTTATGAATGTAAGTTAAGTATATCAGTCTCTAATAGTATCTCAAAACGGTGCCAAATAGAATGTTGCTTTAAATAGTAACCTTAAATTACGAAAAAAAATCTTCTGGATAAATCGCAACATCGAATTACGGCGAGGTTATGTCGGACCCCTACTAACTAGAACCTCACGGTACTCGATCGTCATTTTAGCAGTCAGGGAGAATTCTTCCAAAGGTTTTGCAATGCCCCGTCGCCTGTTCTTGTCCTTTGGGGCCTTTGAAGCCAAATGAAGGAGAGAGGTTGACAGGGCCTATTAGAACTAAATCCACCTCTTGGAGCATTATTTGGGTGTAACTGGACTTAATCTGCACTGTTTTCTCCCAATGCTCATTGCAGGAACCCACAACATTTTTCCATGAAAGCCAAAGTTGGCTCGAACGCTGCTATCGTCTCTGCAGATTAACCCGTTAACTATGCCGTCGCGTGCCGTGGCATTCCAACTTATCTAACGGGGACAGTGCTGCGGCCACAAGTTACGAGTTTGGGACACACTAACATCTAACTTTTCTTCCACTTTGTGGCAAATTAGCCGCCTGGTCACATTTGTCATGAAAAAAAGTAAAACTACGTTTTAATCAAAGCCTTATTATCTTTTACGTCCACACATGTTGCACAACACGTCCTGGGCAATTAGTGTCACTACGTGACGCTAAGCAGACGTCTATTACCCCCCCTGTTTTTTGACGAAAGCAGGTAAGGTTTTATAAAAACCTAATGCTGTCGTGCATTTTTGTACTTTATTTCGTCTGATGGGTAAGGATTTTGCCTTATAAGACGAGGGCTATTGGTTTAGTTGATTTTGAGAATATTTCATCTACAGTTTGTATTTAGGACCATGTGTTGGTATCACTTTGTAGCACCCATAGTAGGGCAGATTTTTTGTAACTTAAAGCACATCTTATTTTCTCAAATATGGAATCTTTTTACTCCAGCTTGCCAGAGTTATTAAATTTTACGTGAGAATCTGTTCACTGAAAGCTCCCTACTGTTTCGACATCAAAAACCTGCTTGGTTAAGGCAACAAGTCACAAAGCATACCCCTCACAATCAAGAACGTGCCGCATTTGGGTCACCTTGTCTTGGCAAGAACATTAGTCAGGAATGTCGCTTTTTGTTCAACAGGGGCGGTTTATCTCTGTAAAACCAAGTTTCTGTTTTGCGTATTGTTCATGTTTCGTGTTTATGTTACTCTACTAATAAAGATCAACTTTTTAATTTTATTTACACATCTAGATTTAAATATTTAAGTTTTTAATAGTTATTTTTATTCTTTTATTTCAATATAAGTAAAAAAAAGCTTTATGAAAGTTTACATGACGTAAATACATCTTGGCTTTTTAGAATAATATTATCAAGATTACTTTGAAGTGTTCATTTTATTTTCGATTAAGTTATCTGAGTAAGAAGTTTATTATTTTAGAGAAATAATCTTCGAATACAACTCTACAGCATTCGGAATCATTCTTACTTATAAGGTAGGAACTACTAAATAATTAGTATTGATGGTGAAAAAAAATCGTAATTGTTTTTTGGGGTAAGTAATTGATAGAAATAATTATGCTGATAACTATTACCTTTCACCACTCAGTAATGCTTTAACTATAATGGATTCACCTGTTAACGATCTGTTGTAAAGACTTCAATAATTTAACGAGTATTGTATTTTTATAGGTTTCTTCTATCAAGGCTACGAACCGTACT
This sequence comes from Udea olivalis, assembly GCA_947369235.1. Taxonomy (NCBI): domain Eukaryota; kingdom Metazoa; phylum Arthropoda; class Insecta; order Lepidoptera; family Crambidae; genus Udea; species Udea olivalis. Next base: position 3,625,807 of record OX376349.1, on the reverse strand, counting down.
TTTGAAATCGTGATAAATGCCGTTGCTTCGGAAAAGGCAACTAACGATTACCCTCTTGAAATAAAAGAATCCAGATTTCTTAGAGATCTCGAAAGCGCTGAATTCGCCACAAGACACGTTTTCGTCCAGACCGAGGTGTGTGGTATGAATACAAGATAAGATCCAGAGGAAAATGGAATTGAAAATAGCACCTCGTACACAAATACAGCATTTTCTCAAAGCTTTATGAGGCAAGAGAAACCGAGAAATCTGATTTCAACCGCTGATTAAGTCGTGTACACTCAACGTGGAGGAAAAATAAACGAGGTATTTGGCTACGTAAAGTATTATTTTTCATAAGGTGTACGAGCACACTGAAATTCTTTGAAAAATGACATGCTAGATCTTAAACCGGTAAAAAAGTAAATAATAAAATAACCTACTATAAATTCACATTTTAACTGGCGAGGTCAATTTAAATGTCATCAAATAATATATTTCAAAGATCTGACTGAGGTTCTTGCGTATCCTAGAGTCTTCATCACTTTTTGCAACTACATAAATGATAAAAAACCGGCCATGTGCGAGTCGGACTCGCGCACCGAGGGTTCCGTACAAATCTGTAGGTATATTTATTAAACATATTTTTATTATATGATGTAACTAAAAATTTACGGTTTTCGTAATTTTTCCTTTTTCCTATAAGACGGTGCTTCGTACTAGATTTCAAGATTCTGAGTTCACGGGAAGTACCCTGTACGTTTTGATTCCCTTGCGAGTGTCGAAAATTTACGAATACTTGCGGCAGAAACGGCTGTATCTTTTGATTGCGTTGGCTTAGAAGGTTGATTTTTCACAGCTCCAAGGGACAGAAGACTTGAGTAAATAATATAAATTCCAGCTTGATACCTTCACGCGTTCCTAAAAAAAGGGTCTTGACAGACAAACAGACGGACGGACAACAAAGTGTTAAATAAGAGTTCCGTTTTTTCCTTTTGAGGTACGGAACCCTAAACTGTAGGTTAGTTTAAATAAAATATGAAAATAATGTAGGTTTAGCAATAAAACTCGCTTCGGAAAGCAGAAAGGTCGATTCAGAAAGCATAAAATAATTCAAAACTAGCTGTTTTCTCTTTGAAAGCTTTACTGCCGTCAACAAAAGCTCCGTTTAGATAAACATTTTTAGGATTTTAATTTACGACGTAAAAACAATGTAGCTTTTACAGCAAAACTATCTCCGACATACTTAATATACAAACAATAGTCATTAAAAAGTACCTGTTAACCATTTGTAAGCTCCACTGTCGTCACCAAAAGTTTTAAGATTTTTATCTACAATGTTATTAAATAAATATATAAAATCGTGTTGTGACGTCTACTTAAACGTTAATCGCCCTTTGTATGTCAGTAAGCTAAACATAATAATTACTGGTATTGTTTTGTTATACAGTGTAAGCTTTAACAGATTACCATCAAGCGCCACAACCTATACTTGCACTTCTGCATTGTAATAACCAAGTTCAAAGAAAATATGTTATAATTACGTATTAGGTATTTCTTTTGAGTGTTTTTTTTTAACATTTAACAATGCACTATTTTCTACACAAAGACAGAAACTAGAAAAAATCGACCTGATCCTAAGGACTCAGGTTAGATATTTCTTTTTAATTTATATAATCCTTAAACTAAAGTGATGCCTTAACATATTGTTAGAAATACAAATGACAGTCATATTTTTAAGCAGTCGTTACCTTAAGGTATGGTGTCGTTATCGACATCTACGATTTTCTCACAAAGCAAAAATATAGCAGTATCCGCAAGTCTGGGAAGAAAAGGCATTACTCTAAGTTTCTCGCGAACACAATTTATGACCTATCGAAGTTGGACTTTCATGACGTGGCTTTGTTCTGATGAAGTCCATTTATTATTACACAAGTGCATGAAGCAGGACAGTGTCTTCAGGGAAACTGGAAGTATATCAACGCCATTATGTTGCAGTTTATTACATTCTCCAGTTGAATGAAAATTCACAGAGTATTTCAATCGTGCAACAGATAGGAACAATTTAAATCCAGATTTGAGGTTTTGCTTTGTTTTACAGAAGATTTTGCTCATTGTTATCATCATTTGCAGCTACTAGAAGAAAGCAGTATCCCAATATCGCGACTTTTTTACTTATATCCTGAAACATTCGATTGCTGATCCCCAAACCTCAATTCAGAATAGGTAATGATGATGCAGTCTGTTAGTAATCTTAGTCCGGTAAGCGAAAGACCGATAAAAGTTTTAAATGGCAAGTTAAATATTTAAATAGCTTTGGTATTACAAAACATAAATTTTCAGGCAAAACAAAGTTAGTAGAGCAAAGGTCAAATTGCCAAAACAATTCAACAAAAGAACAACATGATACCGTGCCTGCTCCAGTGATATTGTCACTTGACTTCCACAAATCTACATTGGACTCACTCATCCCTTTGTCACGTGCTGTAATTAAAACGAGGGTCGCATTTGAAATGTAAATGACCTTCCTGATATTACGAGCAGTGACATTTGTAGGGAGATCTGATAGTTGTTCACTGTATTATGGCCACCCCTCAGGGGACTATGTTGGGTTAACTGCTCTTTTTGGTCCATAGACCTATCTTAAACCCGTGAATAAGGTTAATAACAAGAAAAAGGTGTGAAAAATGTCAGCAATGTGAACCATGTCCAAAATTTACAGTAGAAATAGTGTTGTTGCAAGCATGTATATAATGCCACACATCTAAACTTCTGTGATTAGTTGGGTCATCATTGATTTGATTATTAAGGTACGAGTATACTACAATTTGACGACACGATTAGCGTAGTGCGCTGTAGCGCGGTTTCTCGCCTTTAATTCCGTAGTGTCCCGGGTTCGATCTCCCGTCAGGTCAATTCAGGAAACGAGCATAATTCTTTGTCTTGTACCTCGTAAAACAGGGATATTTATCCCTACTTCGAGACCATGACAAGAGGTGTGTTGTCAGGCGCATATTTATTTATTTATAGTTTTTACCTCAATAATCAAACTATGTTTAGGGAGAAAAAACCTATTCATAATGCTGAAATGAAATGTACCTACTCACTAAAATGAAAATTAGCTTTCTAGTAAGAATAAATAAGATTAATTTATTTTCTAGGCGTCGCGCCGGTCGTTAGTGAGGCTACTTGTAACGCAGCTCACGATAAAACACAGAATGAAATAGTGAAATAAATTTATTCATTTCATTGAGACACGAGTTGCATCACGATTAAGCTAGAGAAAGACCCCTTACTACTAACAAATACGGCTCTTGTTACATGTGACAGACAGACTAAGAATATTGCGTACTACAAATTAATATGTCTTTGTAACACCTTAGTGCATGAAGTAAATAAGAATGCATGTCCATCAGTTCAGTAGAAAATAATACACAAATATTCACACGAAAGCCACCAAGCGGTGAACAAGTTCTCTTGATGTTTCCTCCGAACAGGTGAAATTCGGAATTCAAACCAACATGTTAAATGGATTTATTTGGCACGAAAACCTGGAATGCCGACAACTCTTTCCGCGAGAATTAGTGGTTTCAGCCGTAGACATAAATTTGAATAAATAGGTAACGCCTCTCCGTCTATTTAAAATCAAAGCGTGCCATTTTTTTGGCACTCACTGTGACGCGACTATAGCGCTTTAATGATGGGAATTCTGCAGCTCTAAATCAATTTTAATCGAGTTTATGGACAGAGGAAACTTATAAGATATTAAGGAATCTACTTGATTTCGACATCCATCGTCGTAAGAGTAGAATGCGGACTGTTTATGCAGCGTTACACATTAAGTTCATAAACTCGCGTATACTATTCCTATTTAATGTCTGTGGCTCCAACAAATCGAAATGAAAAACTTTGCAGCACTCCAACCATACAAATAGCGTACTAAATCCGCTATCGTATCCACTCGCAAAACGCGAGGTTCGTTTATCGCAGTGAGATATGGTCCCTATTGTTTCCGAGTTGTTGGCCAGTTGAACCCATGTCAGTGTAACAATGCAGTGTGAAATAACGTCTGTTTTAGTGTTTTAGGTACGCTTAATTTATTGTGGTTATAAAAATGCAATCAAATTATTGACACTACAGCAGAAACTGATACTTAGTACTACATCATCTTCTAAATTAGGGATTCCCAAACTATTTTGGGGAAAAGACAAAGTTATTTTTGAGAAAGGTCTCAAAAGGAACTGATACCTCAGTTCAGGCAGTGTGTAAAGTATGTGACATAGTACTTAAAATCAAAAGTTTGAAGACCCATGTAAAACCTTTCTTTGCTTGTTGAGTGACCCTTTGCTTTGGCCTCTTCAGGCCCAAAGTGATAGACCACGTACCGGGTCCATCAGTCGGTAAATTCTGGTCTTCTTTCTATTTATTATTTTGACTATCACCACAGACAACTCAACCGCTGCCACGTCATTGCTTAGAAAACCTTTGCACAACGAAAACGGAAACATTTTTCAAATATTTTTTTGATAAAAATGTCCGCAAATTCCCACCTCTTGGAGACAGCAGGGAAATTCAAAGCACGTAGATATAAAAGATGACATAAACATCCAATTGAACCTGAGCACCGAGAAGTTTTTCCATCAGAATTTTATCTCAATCGTAAAAGAGCACTAAAACGATTTAAATCGACAGTTAGAATCTAATTCTGTTAGAGACCTCACTCTGAAAGTTGTTTTACCTTTTGATGAGATTAAATACAATCGTAAATAATTAAGTGCTCGAAACCTGTAACTTAGGTACTTTATTACTAACTTATTCTATGGGTTCGTATTAACGAGCTTTAGCTGGATATTTTGCTAGGTGATTGACTCAGAAATATGGAAACTTAACCCATTGGGTAAGTATGTTGATGGTGCAGGCACATAGCACGAAAAACTGATGGCTCTGAAGAGTCCGAGCGACAGAATTCTAGAATTAAACGCATTTAAACGCAAAGCAGCGTGGGCGGCCACCAGGAGAATAGACCAACACATTACGGTCGCAAAATGCCGAAGCAAGCAAAGTGGGTGGTTGGATTGATGTACGGAGGCTAGACCATCAGGTATAAGGTACCACATACACCTGTCCTGTTGCATATCAGACGAATCCCTGGCCGCTACGGTCACGCAGTGTCACGTTGTGAAAAGGTTTATCCTCGCTTGTTAACCTATGGTCAGAGACTCCTGAAGCAAGCCTTATTATAACTGGATACTAAATGGCTGATAATTCTGTGGGAAGGTCAATTTTTAACAATTTATGTCCTTTGCCTAGAACGGTTCAGTTAGCTTGTTTTTTCTTTCGAACCTTTCTAAACTCCCGGGGGCTCTCAACTTAAATTAGTGTTTTTCTGAAAGCCATTCAAACTCTTAATTTAATCGATGCCCAAATCAGAGTAATGGCGAAGAAAATGTTGTTTGCAGAGGTGATTGGGTTTTAAACAAGTTTGTTGAAAAATTGTGAAATCACAAAGATTTTAGATTGGTGTTTGATTTACCGACTTTCTGTGCGTTTGACTCGATTCGCCAATGTTTGTGTTCAGCTAGCTTTTTAACTTAGCTCAATAATTATTTTTCCTGCTCGGAAAACTTCAGATCACCGAATCTTAAAGTTAAAGGGTTATTTAAGTTTAAATTTGTAAGCTATTTGAGTTACTCAATACTCAATCATTTAATGCAAAACCTTAATGTAAAATAAGATGTTACAGTAGTGTTTTAGAACAGTGTTATTGGACCCTGTCAGGCACGCAACTTTGGGTTAGTTTGGATTACCAAACTAACCCAAGTATTAACATGAATCCATTAATTAGTTAAAAAATTAGAAAGAGGACTAAAAAACACTAAAATCTGAGTAAATCGATTTTCTTTTTGGTATGTATTTTATTCTGAACACTGAATCGTTCAAATTTCGCAACCTACGAATTATTACCTCCAATATTTTACATGGTTTTGTACGCCTACACCTGATTTAATTGCTATAGATTGATAACAAGGCATCTTACGATATCGGTATTGCATTTAAATAGCGAGATGTATCTTAGGCGTGCTTATTATCGAAGTTGTATTTGGAGATGGTACTACAGAAAGAAATTAATAAGATAGCAGCTGTATTCATAGCTGAGGAACATCAGACTAAAACAAACCACAAATTGTAACTGGAAACTGGAGTGCTTGTTTAATAGCCAGCGTTCGTTCACGCTGTGGTCTAGAACTAAATGAAGTAAGATTCCTAGCGCTTCAGTAATAACGTCACGATAGAAGTTTAGAGTACTTGTTGTGATAGCAATATAGTAAAGGCTGTAATTTTATTGTTTTTAACGTCACATACATTTACGACTTTATTCATTTAAAATTTTACCTACTAGATCATTCATAAGATTATTATTTTTGTAACATGTGTTCAAGAGCTTGTTAAACGTGTATTCAGAAATATTTCAGGAAGTTTTGTCTATGACGTATAGGGTGTCTGTCTGGTAAGCCCTATAGTTTGGAGTCAGATGCTATTTTGTTCTTCTTCCAACTCTTTGTTCTATTTGTGGTAGCCACATAACAGGAGAACCTCTGATAAAAATTCTCAAGTGTGCCTATTTTACTCGCCAAAAAAGATTCTGTCCTACACCCCAGACGCTATCATAGACTCGCTTGCATTCCCAGCGCCTTAACAATGATGTCAGTACAACCTGATACCACCCTCTACCGCCACCCTTACGTTACCACCGGACCAGCACCGAGAGGGCTTCCACCCACATGTGGTTTATTTTCCAGCAATCCGCACTCAACGGTTTGCTGCGTTTTTTTGGTCCGCGCCGCTAAGGAGTGGAACGCTCTCCCTGCGTCTGTGTTTCCGGATACTTACAACCTTAGTATCCTCAAGGCCATAATGAGTAGGCATTTTCTGGGTAAGCCTGTAGCACCATCGGCCTCGTCATCGCTTACCAAAAGGCTGGACTGAGGCCAAACGCAAACTCATTTTAAATAAAAAAATAGCAAGTTTAGAGATATTTTGTTTCAGTTACATTCTGTGCTCTACTTTAATAGCTTTGGACGTAGGATACTTTTACAACTTTATACTAACGAGGCCAGTAGTTTCTATAAGTAAAAAGAAGCTGTCTTTGAGTTTAATGTGTTATATACATACATACCATCACGACTATATCCCAAACGGGGTAGTCAGAGGCAAGTCACTGTTGCCGTCATGGTCAATGGAACACTCAGAATCCTACTTTTCCCCAATGGTATTAGAATCCAACGTGGCGGTGCCTGGTGGTGAGCCTCCCGCCGCTATTCGGGTTGATTTGGTTTTTTATCGATGTTTTCTATCACCGGAGAGTTAGTCCGATTTTAAACAATGGACACAAAGATTTTAGTTCTGGTCAAATTTGGACTCGGGACCACACCATCCGCGATCCGAGTTGGAGTGCTTAACCACTAGGCCACGACGCTTTCAGTTTATTGTGTTTCGCGTAAAAAAATGAATTGGTATGACACATGACATGACATGACAATGCCAAATCCTAATACATTTTTTGACGACAGGGTTGGCGTAGTGCGCTGTAGCACGGTTTCTCGCCTCGATTTCCGTAGTGTCCCGGGTTCGATTCCCGGTCGGGTCAATTTAGGAAACGATCTTTTCTGAATTGACTCGGGTCTGGGTGTGCTGGGAGAGGCCCCTAGCTTATTTCCTTGTGTGGTATCTCGTAACACAGGGATATTAATCCCTACTTCGAGACCATTACAAGAGGTGTGTTGTCTGGCGCATATTTATATTTATTTTATTTTATTTTTATACGCGAACGATAATGTAAATTTAAAGTGGCAAACTTGTGGTAGACGCACAGAAATTATTTACCCAGTTTAGCTTGGAGGATCACATTTTATTTCGTCACAACTCAGTCTTGGGATTAATAAATCGAAACACATTCAGTTTTCACTCGTTAAATTGACAGAAAATTCTTTGTATTTCATTTAAATAGATATCACTGCAACATTCGAAAATATAACATACTCGTAATAAATGCATTGGAAACTCAAAGTATAACAATGCAGTCAATGCAATGTGAAAATAATCTCTCTTTTGTGTTGTTTCAGGAAAATGCAATTTCATGCCTTTAATACTTGTACTGTGGAAGTAGTAGATAAAATTGAATGAAATTGTATTCTTCCATGAATCATGCATGATACCAAAAGACTGTTGGTATACACAAATATTTGCACATATAGCATAACTTTTGGATGTGGACAGATAGTTCCTTATTAACGTGAAATAAAGCTGGCAAGCAGTGTAAATACACTAGAATCATACAACGGGTCTAAGATGGTACCGGTAGCTCCATTGGTCATATGGTCATACCTCTCGCCCTGCTAGCTAGGTTCCAATTTCGAATTCCACTGATTACCTAGTTGACCAAGTCTAGTAGCTTTTTAATGATTATTAGCTATTTAATTTAACTTAACATACACTCACTATATCCCAAACAGGGTAGTCAGAGGCAAGTGACTGTTTCCATCATGGTGAACAGATTACTCAGAACCGCACTTTTCACCAATGGTATTAGAACCCAACGTGGTAGGTAGTGAGCCTTCTGCAGTTAGGGTTGATTTGGTTTTTTTTTCGATGTTTTCCATCACCGGAGAGTAAGTCAGCAAATGGTTCTGCCCAGTTTGAACTCAGGCCCACACGAACCACGATCTCAGTTGGGGTGCTTAACACATTCACTGCCAATGTACTAGACACAACAGGAAATCGATCTTTATCCCGCACATGTGCGAGGTGTGGCACCGAAAGTGTCCCCTAGGACACGACGCTCTATCGAATTTAACATGATTAATACAAAATACAACATTAAAATTTGCTGAAGCATTTGTTAAATCAATTTGAAGGTCAAATAATAGAAAAGATTGAATAGATGTACCTAAGACTTTAAGCATGTTCTTGTTTACGCATGTTTTTTTGTATTATTAAAGTATATGTAATCATTGTACTTTATTGGTTAAGTAAGCTTTGATTAAACAGTTTATAACAAATTGGGAGCCAGCCTCTGCCAACAAACTATTGTATAGTTTGGCAGATTCTGTCAAATGAAGAACTGTAAAACTAAAAAGCAAATAATACATTATTTATTATTATTATTAACATAGGTTCTCAACTGTATGACAAGTGGAATATATATATATAAATTATAAACTGACATTGGTCTCAATGGTTGGCAGATCAAAAAATGTTAAATGAAAAAATGTCCTCGCTGAAATTGCTGCCACGAATAACGAATTATATGCCTGAATTGTGAAATTCACCTCGGTAACCTTAAACAGCGCAACGTAAAATACGACCCTATTGAAAAAAGTGATCCCGAGGGGAAAATCAACGTTGAATGTTAGTAGTCCCAGGAGAACCTTTAACACACATTGGCGGTGCAATAAAACCGAGCAGATGTAGTATACTCGTATCTATGAGTATATGCTGCTCAATCCGCAGTCACTGTGTATGTGTGTGTTATTGGAAAAACATGCGTGATGCTCGAGCGTGATTCTGCTGATGGTGATATCACAAAATAAAGAGTTTACAGAAGAAAAACTGGCCTGATCGCCTAGGGTTGCTACTATATTCGCCCGTTAACCCCGATCTGACAGAACGGGAAAAGAATAATTTTCTGACTGAACATTCCTAACGAGTAAAGTATAATCTAGCGACGTCTTTAAGTTCGTGAACCCTTGCGCCAGATTATAAGAAGTAATTTACCTACAGAAGCGTCCGCTAAATAAACCGGGCTCCCGGTGCAACTTGCTAGCTTATTGGGCTCGATCATACAGTTCGTAAACCTACCTAGTAGGCAAGTAGGTAACAGCATGACGCTTCGGCGGCGGCAGCGGGCGCGCGTGCCCCGACAAAAGAATATACTTTAAATACTGGTGTTTTACCAATACATGATAGGATAAGTTACAGAAATGTTTTACCTACCTATCTACTTAAACTACCTACTAACTTGTAAAAGTTAATTGAGTTTTACATACCTTTCTTCATCATTTGGTAACGAAAAAAACGTGTTATTACAATTTTGTATGATTGTTCATACAGCAAAATACACTGCAACACAAAAAATAATTTCGCGAAGCTATTTTTGACCATTGAACTATGAATCTGACGTACAAATAATATCTCAATGTTTTTGACAATCGACTCACCGCGTGACTGAAACTTACTGACATCGCCCGTGAACTCACGTCTCTGTGTGCGTGTGTCAAAAATGGCGAGTTGTTCTAAGCGGGCTATCTGTCAGAGCGCTGCGCATGCCTAATTTGTGGTGATATGAAGTGATTGGGATTAACACCTCGTGATTCGGAAGGGTTTATTCACCTTATTTTTGCAAGTAGTCGTAGAACAAATTTTGTTGTTTGTGATGGTAGAGCTACCTGGTCTTGCGAGGTTGTTGATGTTTTTACAATAACCCTGTTTACGAAGACACAGGTTCATCAACTGAATTCTGTTTAATAGTTTTTGAAGTGTTAAAAAACGTGGTCCTTATAAACGCCTTTCAAACTGTTAAGTATTGAGAAACCTTAGGTCTCTTTCCTTCTACCTTGCCAGATAAGTAGTTCATTCAAGGTTCATCTTGCTTTTCGTCCAAAGAAGTTTGGTATCCCGTGAACACATACTCTTGAGAGTCCGGTCTGTCATTTGTTTTTACTTGGTTAACTTTTTGCTCTTGAGGTTGATTATTATTTATTGTTTGATGGTCAATGCATTGGTATAGAATATAATATGTTCCGTCCTTAGAGTTGTATGATTTTTCTGCAAGCTGTAGTCTCGAAAGTATTAATCTGCTCAAGTCTGTTCAGGGTCAATCTTCATAAAGTTCCAAGTTTGTGATTGGCTTAGGGTTGTGTCACTTTTTTGGTTACTGTAGCGCGAATAGTTAAGGTGAGAATGAAAACTTAAGTATGTTGCCCTTGATGTATGTCGTTAAAATTTATGTGATGTTGATAAAATATTTAAGTTTTTGAAAAAGGTTTGGAGAAAATACTTTATGTAACTTTTTTTAATGGCGTTCAAAACTTCGGAAAAACAATATATTCCACTTTTTCAGTTTCATATCTTTTTCCTAAATTGTTATTCAGTGCTATAAATGTAAATGCATCTCAATCAAGTAGGCCTAGTACTCAACTAACAATAAAAAATAATTAAGCATGTAGCTCAACTATTCGCGCTACAGTAGGTAACCAAAAAAGTGACACAACCCAGAAATTTTCGAAAACTCGTAAATAAAATCATAATTCTAAAACTACCAAAATTGTAGAACATACATTTGGGTGATGCGGGTAGCTCTAGTGATGCTCTATCACTGGGCGTCCGCTTATCACTAATTTTTGGGACACCTTGTATTAAAATATTTTGACCTAATTTCTCGTAATCCTAAATACAGATTAACGTTGAGAAACTGTCCCAAGGCAGTTTTAAGCCCAAAGCGACGTTGAATTTAATTATAAGAAAAAGCAACGAGGAAGAATATTTAATACCGAACTTACCCAATATAAAGTTAGCTAAAACATAAACTTTCCTTACCGGGTAAGGAAAAATGGCGAAACATTTAAACGCATTCTAAAGTTAAATATTATTTTCCCAGAAAAGTTCTACAGTTCGGTATGATTTCAGAAACAAGTTTAAAAATTTAGAATTTACCAAGAAAAATGGTGGATAGTCGTGGTTTTTGAGAGAGCCTTGACCTAGGTCTGAGCAAATCACTTTTTTTTAAACTTATCATTGTTAATAATACTAATGAAATCCGGATACGAAGGCTCATCACCTACAACGATGTGTTTTAATAAGTTCGGCAAAATGAGGGCCTCTAATTGTTCCGTTCACCTAGACGGCAAAAGTCAACCTGTCACAAAATTATTTTGAATGGATATTATATTATTTCATATGAGGGAACCATGAATATTCTAAAAGTAACGTAGAAGTGGGTAAAAAGCTGATGACCTTAAGAAGAGTTTATACGGTGATGGTTGAACGCCAGACCTCATACTGGTCTTTGGTAAATAGTAGCCTGGTGACTGCGGGTGAGCGGAGGATTACGTTCAGCAGTGAACGTCTTTTCATATACGAAGTCATTATTCCCTGTAGGAAATAATGATGATTTTGATAAAACGCCCGTCTTCCGTTTAAGCTATAGTATAAAAAAATGCACTTACTCGTTGGAGTTCTTCAAAGAGGAGAAATCTGCAAAAAAAAACTTCTATCAACTTCATAAAAAGGTAAAGTAATTAGTCTATGTACTGTCCCACTGCTGGGCAAAGGTCTCCATCATTGAAATCAAGTCATCGCTACAATTGATGGGTATTGACTTAATCACCACGCTTGCCAAATGCGGATTGCTGATCACAAACCCGAAAATTCCTAAAACACACTTTGCCCGACCGAAACACAGTTTGACCCCGGAACCTCTGGATTTGGGGCCGAGGTGTCACCAATCGGCCACGAAGGAGTTTCTTTTGTACACAAAAATATACAAAATATTTTAACCTTCTGCATTCTAAGTATACCATTCCGGAAACGGTCCAAACCCTTTCCACCGACCCTTATCCCTACTATAAGGGCCACCTTTGAATAATACTCACATATATCAATATAGGCTAAAGATATACTTTGTAAACCAATGAAATATGAAAAGGTCTATTAAGGGAAATCTCATTGTTGCGTTAGTGCTTTACCAAAACTGATTCATGTTTAGGTCAAAAAATTAAAGTTTTACAAAAAAGTAGCGTCATTCTTTTTCAAATACGTATATTATTAATTGGTTTTAAAAAAAAAACAATAATCAGTATTGAATGGCTCTATGTGTTACATAATATTTACTAACACTATATCGACTATGATGTGTATCAGTAAAAAAGACTGCCTTACTGATACTTGAGTACTTATACTACTCGTACCTAATTCACATTATTATGGTGCTTTAAAGTCGCATACTCAAGTAGTGATAAAACAAGTTACTGATTTATCTGAAATAAAATTAAAACAAATCGTTCGGTTTCATAGTACTAATGTTTGTTTCCTAATGTGAAAAAATAACTCAGTAGCTGACTAAAGTGCACCCTTGTCAGTACGAAGTGAATTATGTGAAAGTTGACAGGTTCACAGAACTAATCATTTACATTTTCATTATTTAATTAGTGGCAGAACTAACAAATCAATATCTGTAATGAACCACACAGTCGCTAGTGTGTCCACGGCCGCATTCATTTTTAACGAGAACGTTTTCATGCAGTCAGTTCTGCCATTTATAGACCTTTGTTTTAAATGCGTATTAAAAGAAATTATAAAGAACACTGTATTTTTTTGGGAAATTTGACAGATAATATTTTTTTCCTCTCGAATAAACTATTATTTCAAACTGCATTTTTTGTTCAAGCGTAATAAAATATAGCCTATATCACTCCTGAATAGTTAGGCTTTCTGTTAGTGAAAGATTTTTCACGATCGGATCAGCAGTTTCGGAGCCATAGATTTTATTTTATACCATATTCATTTGCTTTACTATCATCGCACTTAATTTAAAAAACGCTATTTGTAACTAACTATACTGACTTAATTGTTCAATAACAATAGTAAATTTAGTCATCATAAATATAGAAACTAAAAAAAACTTACACGAATTTAGTTGCAATTTAAACTACGCTGAGGAAATTATAAGCGCAAATTTAATTTGCAGTATCCGTTAACAATTTCGTCAGAGTAATTAGAAGAAAAGCCGCTTTGTTCGCGGAGGGCGCGGTTTCAAGTCCCGGTCCATATCCAGGACCAGAGTAGTTTTTTTAGATTCGATCTTTAGGTGTAAAACAGAGCATTAAAAAGCGATTTATGATGTCTTAATATAACCTGTTATAGTAATGTGACTGCATATGATCGGGGATCTCTTTATCACTTAACGGAACACACTGCAATAAATAAATAAATATCCCTGGACATTATTCCACACAGGGCCATCTAGCCCCAAAGTAAGCTAATTGAAGCTTGTGTTATGGGATACTAGACAACGGATAAACATACTTAAATACATTTTCTTTTGTAAATACATACTTAGTATACATAGGAGACACCCAGACCAGTACAAACAGACATGTTCATGCACACAAATGTTTGTACTGTGCGGGAATCGAACCCGCGACCTCTGGTGTAGTAGCCAACTTCTTAACCATTACACCAAGTCGGTCAAAATCAAATGTTGACCTTAACAAGCCGTGAGTTTCTGTAAAATGTTCTATTTTAAGTTTAAGTGCCACTTTAATTCTATTCCAACGACAATTTCGTCATTAGGCAAATTCAAAGGAAAGTAAAGTTTTCTGCGAAGGGAAAATGCAGCATGAAATATGGTCATTAGTGCCAAATAATTACGGTTTGTATTGTACTGTACGAGGTTTTTCGCCCTTTTTGTACTTTTGTTATTTCCTAATTTATTCGTTTCCTAAGGGGTAAATCTTTTGTTGATTGTTAGTAAAGGTTACTTACAACCTTTTTACCTTGACTTTGTCTGTTTGTGACAGTGGAATAAATTGCCTCTGCCCGCTTTCTGACTGACAGGGTAAGCCACCACTCGCGATACCGCGATCCGCGACTATTCACTGACAACGATTGTGATAAAATCGCAATCATTGGCTGACGACTATTCAATAACAAGTGACTAGTGATCGACAGAGAATTTAGTGGCTGATGCGGTTGGCATTAGGTTGGCATTCATTGAATTTTGGACTTTGTTGCAGACTAGTAGATGATGATAGACTAGATGATGTGGCTGCCGATTGCTCATCCGATATTTTGACAAAACATTTAAAAGATTAAAGTTTACTCAAGGTAAGTATAATAAAGATATTTGTGACTTCCAGAACGAAAAAAAATGGATTTGAAGTACATTTTGATGTGCAATTTATCCTATCATATTCATACTTCACAGTAAAGACTGTTCATTAAAAAATTGGAGCCATGCACTTATTTTAATATGCGGTTTCAAAGAATTTAAAACAGAGTCTATTTAAAATTTAAAAAAAAACTAATATCAAATTTAATTACCAACCAAGTTATTTAAATATTCCAGAAAGCCCGTCTTTTCACACCAAAGCTAAAAATATTCCCGTAAATTTTCAAAAAAGTAAACTAGAAATTGTATTTTATTCAATTGTAGTTACCATCTCAAGACTACTCTTAACCGCATTCAATATTTAAAGACATCCTCATAAAACCCTCATAAGACCGGAGAGCACCCCTAACGCGTTACGCAACCCCCAACTAACTTCAAATGCAGCGGGCCTTACGCCCTAATCCCCCTGAGAAATGTTTATTTTATGGCCATACGACCGCTTGTGGTCACGCAATATGAAAAAACACCATCATAAATAACCACCCTTTGGGTTACAGTAAGATGTCAGCGATAAAAAATTATTACTAGCGACAAAATATTTTTTCGTAACATATAAAGTCACTTAACGTACATTGGTTTTGTACAACAATCAATCAAACGATAATTATGCCTATATTCATAAAAGAATACCGTTATCATTAAAGGTATGACAAATCTAGAAAAATAAGTAAAATTAGCTAGCCTGCCAACAGCTTAGCTAAATTAACGCTGGGCGGGCGGCAGTCATTTTCTATTATAGTTTTTCTAGGGCATTCTTCATAGATATCTCACGGTTACACAATACACGAAAATTTAACTTTAATACCCACATGAAAGCCGTATTTAACTAGTTTCGTATACGGTTCTCATACGGGTTCTAAGAGCACTAAGCTCCGCAAACTGGAGCTGACAAACTTTACGAGTTTCAAAGCTCACACACACTTGATAAAACTTCTAACTTCTCGAGAATGAATAAAATAAAACCAAAGCACTTAATGCAAATGGCAGCGGCCGCAAACTTCTTCAAACTTAAGGTACGAGTAACCTCCTTAACATTATTTAAATAACACAGTGCATTAAAAATCGACTGATTTAAATTCCACAGTCACTAAAAACTATCATTCTTTCAGCTTCAAAGAAGGACTTAAAATAGAGATAGTTTCGACAGAAGTCTTTTTTTCATTTTTAATTTTTTTATTCCTAATTATAACGACTAATTATTGAGAATCACTATATTTTTACACTTGCGTATTTCTTAATTTCCACTTTGAAAATTAAACGACTAGGCCAAACAAGTTCCTGACTAGGTTGCCGCACTTGTTGATTTAAAAAAATAAATTTATCTAACGTCCGCAAAAAAAATACCACGTAGTTTTATTAAAAGTACAAAGTAACTAGTTTTAAGTTTTTAACACTTTCAAAAAAAATAAGAAAAAAAAATATTCACCTGTGTCAGCGACTGCTCTCGACGGTGAAGCGACGTCAAATGCCGCACGGGTCGGTCGGGTTGAGCTCGCAGTCGAGGTGTTAGTGCATCTGAGGACCCAGGCCGCGATTGATCGGATGCCTCAGCAGTGCTGCGATTTTACCGATTGCGACGAGTTTTTACCGATTTTGAACGATTGAAAAATCGTAAAGGGTGTGGTTGTAAGTGTGGCTTAGAAGTTTGGTAACAGTTTTAAGAACAGAGAAGCCACAATTTGGAGACGATTGCTTGCTTGTAATTATAAATACGTTTTTGGTGAAGCAAAAATTTAAATTTAAATTGTGTTTACATTAATTAGGCGTTTAGGTATAACTGAATTTTTTGTAAGTATGAGGAACATGATTTTGTAACTACTTTAAGAGGAGGACGTAAAGAAAACTTCTCACTGATTTTTTCACAAACAATCCACAATCTCTCGCAGAATTTCAAATATTTAGCTTAAGGGATTATGTAGAAAATATTAACCACAGTAATACATTCTAAATGTTTAGAGTACTGAAACTCGTGATTATTATTATTTTAGACTTTCCTATAAGTATTTACCATTCACATTTCAAGAGAGAATTTTAAATATTATTGGTTTATTCTGGTTTAATATTATTTTTAACTGGATTAGGGATACGCCTGTGATAGGTTTATATAATTTTAGTATCAAAATAAGGTTCCCTATTTTATCGATTAAAACAACACTACCTGCCTAAGTCCCCTAGGATCCTCGGCCGTACATAGTCTATACTATTTGCCTAGCAAATTGACTTCGTCAGGATATTATATTTAGCATCTTGTATATATTATTAAGGAAATAATGACAGTAACTATTTGTTTAATGATTATTTTTTTCTATAATAGTTTATAGTATATGATAGAAATAAGAACATTGTTAATCACTTATGTTTTTATGAGAAATAATGATTGTTAGTGTTGTTACTATGAAATTACATTTATTTTTTCAATAGTTTATGAATTATCTGTTCAGTTTAACTAGGAATTTTGTATGATTTCAGACGCCTATTTTTATTTCAAAGGTTTTACCATAAAGGGTTTTAATTTCGAACCGTTTTACTAAAAAATATAATTTATTGCGATTGGTTTTCTAATACGGCCTTCTCATAAAATGAGCAAGTATTTTTAGCAAATTGCACTACTAAAGGGGTTTAATGATAGACTATATGAGACTTTAACAGCTACCAGGTACCCAATAATACGCTACAATATTCAGACGAACCTGCTTCGGATAATTATGGCATAAATTTCATGCTCAAAGACATATTTCTTAATAGATTAAGTGAGGCGCTCCGTTGGTATGTAAACCAAGCGTGCTTCTTTCTTCGCATTAAGGATGTTTTTTTATAGTGCGGGTTCCATCACGCGCTCGCGCTCCACGCGTCTCGGGTGGGGGGAAGGGGCAATCCCACGTACGTGATCTAATCTAAATCTAAATTAGCTGTTTTGATCCCGCTGCTGGGAGGCCTCTCTTCCCTCCTTCCACATCGGTCTATCCTTGGCCTTTTCAGACCAGTCCCCGGCAAAGATATCCAGTTCCTCACGCCGTCTGCGTCTTGGTCGTCCAGGTCGTTGGTGTTGCTTCGGTGGGGCCCACTCCGTGGCTGATTTGGCCCACTCATCGTCCGGAATTCTACTGCTGCTGCTTTAGTTTTGGAGCGTAGATCTGTGTTAGTGATGTGGTCAATCAGTTTTACACCTAATAAGATACTACGCCCCATGGCCCTTTGTCAAACTTTCCGGTTGGATTTTTATCCGTTTGTCAAGGATCAGGAGCACCATACCTAAGTGAGCGTCGGAAGAATGGACACGTCCATAAGTTTACGTTTGAGACAAAGTGGTAGGGTTGCCCTTCATGTGCTCTTTCAGGGACCAATAGCTTTTCCAGGCATGTTTGGTGCGTCTCGCAACTTCTTTGTCTTGGCATAGGCACGCCAGGCGAAATGAAACTACTTGACCCAGATAGATATATTCTTGGACCTATTCCACTCTTCCGCCGTCCACCAGTAGAACCTTTTCAGTGCTATTTGTCATTAATTTGGTCTTTGACATATTCATTTTTACTCCTACCTCCAGGCTCGCCGTGCTTAGGTCTTGAAGCATACGGGCCAATGCAGCTGCTTTTGTAGAAAACAAGATGATGTCATCTGCGAAACGAAGATTTCTCAACTCTCTTCCCCCGACGTCAATGCCTTTATCATTCCAAGCATCTTGCAACTTTTTAAATATCTCCTCCAGAGTAGCAGTGAAGAGCTTAGGAGAAAGCGGCTGGTCTTGCTTTACCCCTCGCTCAACAGGAAATAAGGAGCCTTTCGTTCGAGCTTCATAGAGGCTGTGCTGTTACTGGATATTGGGCGTAGGAGGTCGATATATACTTACTGGGTCTGTATTTTGGTTTTTCAGTGCTGTGAATATGGAGTCATGTTTTATGCTGTCGAATGCTATTGAGTCTATAAATGATGGTAGTCCCTTTCTTCTTCGAAAATTGTTAGTCCGAAATTCAAAATCCCTAACGCGTTTACTATAATCATCACTATCCATAATGTTCGAATATACGAAATTTTATCATGCCTAATTGTCTTTAATTCTAATGCTTTTGTGTCATAATATCGGGTGCTAAAATAATGAGATATCTTAATTTTTCTTGCTATAAAGTCACATGTCCTAAGTGTTGAATTGTATAATGTATGTTAGTCCGAATGTCAGTAAGTAAGTTATTTTTTTTATGACCAACCGGAAATCCTGCGAGTGTCAGTAGGTTAGGGTTATTTTTTTATGACCACCCGGAAATCCTGCGAGTGTCAGTAGGTTAGGGTTATTTTTTTTTATGACCACCCGGAAATCCTGCGAGTGTCAGTAGGTTAGAGTTATTTTTTTTATGACCACCCGGAAATCCTGCGAGTGTCAGTAGGTTAGGGTTTTTTTTTTTTATGACCACCCGGAAATCCTGCGAGTGTCAGTAGGTTAGAGTTATTTTTTTTATGACCACCCGGAAATCCTACGAGTGTCAGTAGGTTAGGGTTTTTTTTTATAACCACCCGGAAATCCTGCGAGTGTCAGTAGCTGAGGGTTATTTTTTTTATGACCACCCGGAAATACTTCAGGTGTCAGTCGGGTGTCAATATTTAGATTAGGGGGTGTTAAATTATGACACATTACGTTAGGACTTATTAATGTTATAGAAAAGCCTTTTATTTCTTTTAAACATTATAGATTGTCATATTTATAGCAAAAAATTTTAGGACAAATTATATTTAGGGATTTCGATTTTAGGGCAAGTGAATTATGAGACATTGAGTTAGGGCTAATTATCATTCGGACAAATGATGATTAGGTCACAAAACATTATGGCATGTCAGATTATTTTGACGACCGACTTGGTGTAATGGTTAAGAAGTTGGCTACTACACCAGAGGTCGCGGGTTCGATCCCCGCACAGTACAAACATTTGTGTGCATGAACATGTCTGTTTGTACTGGTCTGGGTGTCTCCTATGTATAATAAGTATGTATTTACAAAAGAAAATGTATTTAAGTATGTTTATCCGTTGTCTAGTATCCCATAACACAAGCTTTAATTAGCTTACTTTGGGGCTAGATGGCGCTGTGTGGAATAATGTCCAGGGATATTTATAAAAAAAAAAAAAAAGATTATGGATAAAAAAAATTATGAGACAAAATAGAGAACCATAAATGATTGGTAAAGAGGAAGGTTACACTCTACGTATTTTTCTTTAATTTGGTTAAGGGTTTGAAGGTGATCCTAGAAAAAGGATTCTGGAACCCGCTTGTTCCGGTGGCTGGTGTTTGTCTAATTCAGCAGCAATCCTGTTCTCTAATATTTTAATAAAAAGTTTGTAATGATGTGAAACTAAACTGATGGGTCTATAGTTATTGATATTACTTTTATCTCCATTCTTGTGCAACAAAATTATGTTTGAGTGGCAAAACAACTGTAGGAGTTGACCTGTTCTTAATATTTTGTTAAAAAGATTTAAAATATGCGGAATTCGTTCTGATTCGCCAATTTTCAATGCTTCAGTCGTTATGCCATCTTCACCTGGGCTTCTGTTTTACTTCATCCTTGTCAGTGCCTGGTGGACTTCTCTATGATCTATGTTAGGTATTTAGGATAAAGTAAAGATATTCTATGTTTTGTTTTGTGTGTGATTCATCCGAATATAGCTTTTTGTAAAAAAATGTACGAATGTTCAAAACTGATTCCCGGTTGCTTTGCTTTGTACCCAGTTCGTCTTGTAGGCGAGTGATCCAAGACTTACCCTTAGCCATTCCCTGTTTGGCAGTTTTCAAAGACTGATTCTGTTCCAAAGCTCTCTGAAAAAGGTTGTGATTATAAGAGCGTTAGTTTTTTCCATAAACTAGGTTTTACTTTCCTGTCTAATAAGCTAAATTAATTTTTGTTTCTTCTATCATTTCTTACTGTTTCTCTTTCTGCAATAAATGAGAGGGTTGCGCTGGATAATTTGAAAGTCTTTTTCTTCTGCTCCTTTATCTTTTTACAAGATGTCTCTAATCGTATCAAACATTTCTTATGCGGTTTTTTCGTAATTACGGGTATTGAGTAAGTCAAATGAGTTTTATGTTCTAGTTTAAACTGGTGTTTATTAGTAATCAGTGTGCTCTTGTCTAAATTTTTTTGTTTTCGGAAATTCTTCTTTTGACATTCTTTAATATTTAAGGATAGTTTTATTCGTCAGAATAGACCCGTCAGGGTCTATGATCTGAGCTAAACTTAATTTTAGTTATTATGTCTATTGTTTTTACGATATACTTGTTGGAGGTCAAAACATAATCTATCTTGTTTTTTGTTATGCCATTTGCTGATAGCCAAGTCCATCTTCGATGCGGTTTTTTTGAAGTAAAATGTTTTACAAAGACAAATTGAATCAAATTGCGTGCGTGATGTGATATTAAAACACCCTTTTTTTGAATTTACGGTATCATTTTATTGATGGAACATACCATCACGACTATATCCTAAACAGGGTAGTCAGAGGCCTCTGGCTGTTGCCGTCTTGGTGAACGGAACCCTCACTGGCCCACTTTTCAGCAATGGTATTAGAACCCAGCGTGGGTCGTTTCGTTTCTTCGTTTTTTATCGATGTTTTCCATCACCGAAGATTTAGTCGGCAGTGAACACAAATATGGTTCGGCCAGATCTGTACGTCTACCACGAGTTGCCACTTTAAAATTACATTATCGTTCGCACTAGATAAATTCTCCGGGTCTTAATTTCTTATAAGAAATAAGAAATGCAATGCTTTAGATTATTTGTATACCTAAATTCACTTGCCTAACATGACATGAAAAAAGAAATAGATTTTTTAACATTAAATTATATTAACTTAGCTTGTAATACGGAAGATGCAAATTATTAATGGTGCAGGTCGTTGTAGAATCATTCCACTATTTTACCAAAAATGTTTAGTTGAAATATTAAATACATAAATGAACACACTGACAACACACCGCTTGTCATGGTCTCGAAGTAAGAATAAAAACCATTGTGTTATGATGAGGTACCTGACAGGGAAATCTGCCAAGGGCGTCTCCCAACACACCCAGATCCGAGCAAATCTAGAAGTAGGTATTGTTTCCTAAATTGACCCGACCGCGAATCGATGCCTCGAAAAATCGAGGTCACCCACCACGCAAGCCAAAGCGAGGAACATCTTCAAAATTTTAGGGTCAACTAAAATAAACTTGTGAATAATTTGGATGTAAATATTCAAAAACATTTTTCTAGAGAATCTGCTCTGTAGCTATGGTATAAAGCTATAATTATGTTTTTGGTATAAAGTCTTGCCTTCCGGAAGTATAATATGTCGTTGTTCTTTAACTGATGCAACTTTGTACCAGACTCCAACTATAACGCTCCATTGAGAACAACTTTTCACATACAGATATAATATACAAAAAAGAACGTTACGTAACCGGTGCAACAATCTATCTATCTTGTATCTAGGCCAACCGCACAAACTACCCCATTATGTGAATAATCACTTCAAGTTTCCGTAGCAAGGTGTTCATGTGGGGTAATTTACCCACTCATACATCCGATGAGCGCAAATGGGGAAACTGAAGTGAAGTGAAGAATACATCACTAGCACTTGTTACTAACGATGTATTCCACTTGAGTACTTTACGTAAGTCAGCCAGTGAATTTCGGAGAAATCAGAATCCACAAAACACATAAAATCAAAGTGTAATATGACGAAACGATTGGCGTAGTGTGCTGTAGCGCTAGTTTCTGGCTTTAACTTACGTAGTGTCCCAGGTTCGCTTCGCCGAATCAATTAAGGAAACGATCTTTTCTAACTGGCTTCAGGGTGGGCTGGGAGACGCGCCTGGCTTAATTCTATGTCTGGTATCTCGTACGAGTATACCAAGGATATTTTTTACTTCAAGACCATGACAAATAATATGTTTTCGGGCACATAAGAATTTCCACATTTATATTTCTAAAATTAAAAACTAAAATCAATGAAAACTAAAATCAATGAAAACTAAAATCAATGAAAACTAAAATCAATAAGTGAGGCGGAGTGGCCGTTAAACAGGTAAATAGCGCGATGAAATGGCTGGAAGAAGTTCTTCTGAAGTGGATACCATTTAGTGGCGAAGGTATCGTGGGGAACCCCCTTTCGCTAGTTGGGTGCACGTCCTAATATAGTCACCAATTTAAAACCCAATTTAAGTGCTTGCAAAATAAAATTATAATAATGAATTTTGCATGCTATGCTATAGTGAAATGTGAGGACTTTGTATATATATATTTAACATCTTTTTCCACTTTCAAGCGAAATAAATGATTCTGATTCTGATTCTGCAGGCTGTTTAATCTGACCGCAGAAGTCATTTAGGTGCGAATGACAATGACAAAACATCATAATTCATTATTGTGATCAAATTAATGGCTAGTCAAAAAAATAACAACCCTTTTTCATCCGAACCTGTTTTGATCAAAGATCAAAAGAGAATATCAAAAATATAGCTAGGTCAAACAATTATTGATGCTCATATTTATTTCAAATCCCGATCGTTTGTCATGGCTACATCAATTTACACGCAGCTTTCATTATTTTATTTTTGTAACACGCCAGTATGGTATGGGAGCTTTGAAATATTTATATCATTAAATCCAGCAGGGTACTAAGTGTCAACGCATAGAAAATTACAAACGCCAATTGTCTATTAGTCACAGAGTCTCTGAGTTTCTGGGTAACTCACTTAGTAAAATGTGTCCCAGATATTGAATTTATTCTGTTTGACGCATCCGCTTCCTGCCAGCAGCCATTCGCAAGTTACTGCTCGACCTGGCGGCCTGCACGCTTAAGAACACGCTGACCTCAACCATTATCGGTTCACGGCATATGGCCAGCTAAATACCACTTCAGCTTGCCAATAATTCGAAGAGCTAAGGCCTCGTCCTTATCGATGTTGAATACTCGTAGTGAAATAAACGAAAGTATGGTAAACCAACATAATTTTATTTTCATTCGCATGATGTCATCATCAACAGCCTTTAGAAGTCCACTGCTGGACATGCTACCCCATAGAACGCCACAGCGAGCGGCTTTGAGCTATCCAGCGGCTTCCTGTAACTTGCACCTAGTCATCTGTCCACCGGGAGGGTGACCTATAGTGGTGATTTCTAGTTAGTTATCGCCATCTGAAGACCCTTACACCGCAGCGAGTGATGTAGAGTCAAATATTTATTTAGGTCAACTAAGAGTTTCGTGTACTGATACAAGAACTTAAACTAAATACTTACAAGAACCAGACCAGACTAAATACCAGATTTATTGACTGATAAACACCACCAGGAGGGTTATTTGATATTAGGTGTTTATAGTTTTAAATACACCATGTTACACATCAATGAAAAACTCACAACGTAAATTAGAATGATAATAAAATACTACGCGTAACTTCATACCCTTAACCTGGCCGGATGGGAGTAGTTCCCATGACCCAATTACATATCACATGATTCAGTCATGAATGTGAACCATCATTTGCTGAGTATTGATTGAGGACTATTTGCAACGGGTAGTAACGACAAAATGCCATTCAGTTCAGTATGGCTGTTACACACTATTTATGTTTGAGTAGTGTAAAAACTATGTTTATTTCACTACCTAGTTTATTCATAGTATTATGCCATGTATCGATGGTAACTAATCTGTCTGTGTACCTATCCTAAATAAATAAACTACCTTGTTCGAAAGTAAGATGACGTTAGTTATCGAGTTCTACAGAATACGGATTTGAATTTTAACAAGTTCGGAGTGAGTTTTTGAGAATGGCTCAGTCAAGTATAAAATAAATAAATAAGTAATTAGCATTTATACAGTAACAATCATCGCAGTCTATGTATTGGCTCAATCACCACGCTTGCCAACGCGGTTTATTGATCACTACCAGGGCTAAGTTAAGTTACCTTTACCCACACTGGGATTCGAGATCTGGCCCTCTTGGTTTCGGACCAATCTCTGTTATCACTGGAGCCACGGAAGTATAACGTAAATACCTGCTACAGAGTTTTGTGTAGCCAGATAGCGGGTACCGAGCTAAACCACCACACAGGTGCCTGCAGAGTGCGGCATTCGGTTTACGACGTAATTTATATTCACGTTCACGATAGGTAAAATAAAGCAGGCGAAGTTCAGACCAAGATGTATGATTCTGGCGCATAATTCAACTCACTTGTGCATTATATTGCAGTGTCACGTCGGTAAATGGTGAGTATTCGTTATGTCCTCGCTGTGATGCTTAGTGTGACATTACAGTGGATTCGATCATAAATACCTAACCCATAAACGCTTAAAAAGTATCTCGGAATAAAAGTCACAGCACACTATCCCGGCACCGCAACAGCACCGCTCGAACCCGGCTATTAACTTGCCATTCAAATTAGAGCATTGAATACTGAGTGAGTACTATAGTATATTTTACACTGTCAATTTGAAAAAGCGGACGGCGGGCTTCAATACTAGCTGCCTCGACAGACTTCGTTCTGTCAAGAGTAATTGCGTCGGTAAAACAGCACATCTTGCCCGCGTTTCTCCGACTTGATTTACACATACTATTATTTTTTACTAAACATTTTGTTCAATCTTAATAAAATATAGCCTATGTCACTTCCTGATGATGTAGCTTTATATTGGTGAAAGAATTTTTAAAATCGGTCCAGTAGTTTCGGAGCCTATTCAATACAAACAAACAAATCTTTCCTCTTTATAATATTATAGTATAGACGAGGCGATGTCGGGTTGGAGCGGTGCTGTCGCCGCGCCGTTATAATGTTCTGTGACCTTAAGAGTGCTAAAAACGAACTTAGCACTCTAAACAAGCGAAGATTAGATTATGACAATTTCATAATGTCACGTTCAATGATTAAAAATTATATTTTTTTTTATTTGGAAATTTTATTTATTGCTAAGGCAAGTAAGAGTACAATGCATGTGTTCTGCGTGTCAACAACACTCGACATTTGAACCAAGCATCGGACACTTTTTGGAGTTGATTTGTTAGTAATGTTATATATGATCAAAGTATGCCTGACATTTTGATGCCGCTTATATTTCAGTCCTAACATACACTAACACAATCACACATACAATCGGCACTGTGATCATTGTACTTCACATTATGTTTAATTCCTTACCACACTTACGATTTTTTATTACCAACATATACGATTTTTTTCTAATTTTTTGCTTAGTAACATGTCAGTTATCCTTATGTATATTACTAGCTTTCCGCCCGCGGCTTCGCCCGCGGGGACAATTTTTTCTTACACGTTGGGTTACATATCAAAGTTTTCACACGGATCCCTAACGTTTTTGAAAAATTCACATGCCTATAGCAATCAGGGATAATGTGGCTTTTTAACGGTGAAAGATTTTTTGAAATTGGTTCGGTAGTTTCGGAGATTACCTACCTCAAACATACAAACTCACAAACGCTTACCTCTTATACACACGGTGTCGGGTTTCATGTGGTCCAAACGAAAACAATCGATAGAGGGGTCCAGGGGCTACTCTAAGGACCCCCATGTATGTTCCGCGAAAATTTATAGTTTTCAAGAAAACAGCATTTTTCTAAATTTTTTCTTAGTAGTCAAAATGACGCATTTTTTTAATGATTTCTCCTAAAGTATTATAACTAGAACCTTGTTTTTTTTTTGTGAATGTGAACAATTAATAGGCCTTTCATTACACCACTACAGTTGTAACTCAGGCTAATTGTTATCTGCAAAAAAAAAAACAGTGAAGTTATAAGTGTAGATTATACTTTATCAAAAAGCCTAAAATCAACTGTAACAGTCTAGAATCAACCGTAGATTTTGTGCAATGTTCTTGAATTTCGAAGTATCTAACCATTTAGAAAGAAGAAAAAGAAAGAGAGAAAAATAATTTATTAACCCAACGTAAACAATAATACAAACAATTAAATACAATCATACAGTAAACAAGTATAAGATACAATAGTTTTTACGAAATGTTTAATGGGCTAATCAGGCCACTGCCTCAGCATATGTCTCTGCAGCACAAAACTGTAGAGACGCTGACGCATTTGTATGTACTCGTGGTACAGAGGCGTTCACTTCAACCTTTACATAGGGGCACCTTATGCTGCTGGTATATGACTCATTTTGCAATGGTTTTGTAAAGGTTGATTGTGAACGCCTCTGTACTATCAACAGCCTGTCAGATGTTTTGGTACACGAGTCCTTGGGCCTGTTATCTCCTCGGCAGTCGATGCATCAGATGCGGTAAATGATATTTCTGTTTTTATTGTGTCTGATTAAGACGTGTTAAACATACAGACTTAATTATTCATTAATTTTATTCGAAATCTTATGAGGGTTTGCTTTTTGCGTTTGTGGTAGATCGTAAACGTCGTATTTTTAAAAGGTTTTCGTGATTATTTAGCTGAATTGAAATTAAGTATAAATTATCTCTCTATTATTAAATGCACCTTTTAATTCCATAATTATAACTTTAACTGTATACAGAAAAATTGTAAGTGTCTTATAAATTTTTCAATAAAACGGTTTTTTATTCAATTTAGCAAATAATTGGCGACTACCTAATTTTAGACAATTCAATGTGTTTTTAACCGACTTCAAAAAAGGAGAAGGTTCTCAATTCGACTGTATGTTTTTTTATGTTTGTTACCTCATAACTTGGGTTGTATAATGAGAGTTTGGTTAGGTTCTGATTATGGGATCCATGGCAAAGTAACGGAACTCTTCAATTCTTAGGTGCATTTGGACGATACTTTTTCGATGTATAAAATAAATAAGAACTATTCACTGAAAATCAAGAAATAAACAAACATTTTAACAAAAAAAAAACAACTTAAAAAAAAATCAAAATAAATCACTGAAAAGTGAAGAAATAATTGCGTATTCTTTAAAAACGTATACGATAATATAATGTAGGTACAATTATTATTATTGTTGAAGTGGGTGTCAGCCAATGCAGGTTTGTAACTACCTACATACATACGTAAACGTAAGAGGTAAAAAATAGGTACCTATATTGTAGTGTTTCCTTGGCTGCACAGCTTGGCTGACACCGACTCCAACAATAACAATAATTGTACCTACATTATATTATCGTATAAGTTTTAGAAGAATTCGCAATCATTTCTTTACTTTTTAGTGCTTTGTTTTGGATTAGTGTTTTTTGAAGTTGGTTTTCTTTTGTTAAAATTTTTGTTTATTAAATTATGCACACAATGATAAGGCAAAAATTTCAGTTTTATTTAAATTCAATGAAATAATCTCAAAAATCTTACGAAATTTCAACGTTTTCGATCCACACCCTCTTAATAGTTGTGTCAAGGAATACATTTTTAAGGAACTTAAACAGTTGAGTCGTCAAACATTCAGCACAGTCTCGGCTGCCGGATTAACGTAAACACCGAAGGGAACGCTTTCGAAGCTTCGAGAACATAAGCTTAAATCGAAACAGGTGACGCGAGTGTATGTTTGTGCGGTTTCTTTTCGCGCGTTTACGGTCGCGTTGGTATACGCGCTTTGACCTGCGCTGCATTCCGTTTTTCAGAAAACCGAACGCGCGTAGACGGGCTTATTGCAAAATGTCCGCCCGAACCGGTAGTTTTGAGTCCGTATCTATATGGACGCGCCTACATGCGCTTCCAGAAACAAGCTCAAACGCGCGTATTAAACGCCAGTCTGAAAGCGCTCTTATTCGCGTGCTATGCTTTTGATACGATTTGCAAGAATTATCAATCTTCTGTTCAGGAAATAAATAGTAATCTTTTATGAAAATATGTAACTAAAGTAAAAAGTAATCTAGGTATCAAATTCCATTATTTAAGCTGAACTTTTTTTTAACAATACGGTTTATATATTTTTTTGTGTTATTTATTATACATTCAATTCCTTGAGAAATGCGGAATACATATCAATTAAGTCATAATGAGAGTCAAAAAATGCCACGCATGACTTGAAAGTCGGAAACAGACGGAGCGACTTGCGTTATCTAATTCGATCTATGTCTGTGTAATAGCAACATCGCATGGGAATGGAGTGCACGTGCGCATTATTACTGAAATAATGTTTATGTTGCCTCCCTGAAAACACTTTAACAGCCAATGAAAAAATAAGTGTGAATTATTTACTTGTCGATTTTGATCATGTTTTAGATCTAACGAGAGAAAGATTTTTGTAGTCCATCTGTTGTTCTCTCTCGCAGTAGGTATCTTTTTGAAGGTATCAAGTTGTTTTTTTTTTTGGAAGAGGTATGATTTTGAAAGCACAAAGGAAAAGAAAATTGGTGGTTAAGTGTACTTAAATCCCATTCAAAAACTTATATTAGGGATCTAAAAACTGATCTTAGATATAGTATGCTAAGGCCAGGTTGCAAACTATTAAACTACCAAGTGCCACAAGCAGTTGTTCCAGCTTTGCTCGTCCTAAGCCGCATATGTCGTAGTTAATCGTCGAAGATGCGGAGCATCGTGTAGCCATGGCCAGTGTGTCAAATTCCGGGACGTAGGGTTTTAAGAATTGGGAATTCGATGCGTAAATCTTAGACCGTAGTAAGGAACAACACGCTATGTTTGCTACGTCATGTTGAAACAAGAAAACGCATGGGATTGTCATATAAATTATAATAAATAAGTCGAGTATTTCCAACTGAGTTGAAACAATTTTTTATTTGCCCGTTTTTACGGATTTACAACTAACAGATAATTTTACTTTTCCTGTTTATTTAGTTTTGTAGAAAAAAAAAGATTAAAAAGGGTAGTCAAAAATCGTGGCTTCGGATCAGGGTTTTTATCTGTTTCCAAAAAATCAGGAAGTCTCGCACAAATCGGGATGCCTGGCAACGCTATGCTTCATGTACGTCAATACACACAGTGCAGCTTAGATGTACCAGTGAACATTCCGTACCGTACATCGATCTAATAGTATTGTATACCAAACTATAGTACATACAGTGAGAGAGCTTCGTGGTTGTGCGATACAGAATAAATGCCAATGCTATGTCTTTCTACTATTGCGAGCTTATTTAGAAGCTCGCGATGGTAGAATTCCTGCCCATAGTGCCAAAGCTATGTTTGTTAAATACAAACACATATATACACATATTTCAGTATGTGTATGATTCTCTGACACTCAATAGTACAAGGCACAAGCTCTGCCTAGTTTGGAGTAAGATGAATTTAATTTTTATTCTTCAAGTAAGTAATCTTATGCAAGGGCCTCATCACATTATAAGGTTCTGATCTGTAGTGCTTGTTTCACTACTTTTACTAAATTTCATTAGCCCGAATTGTGATACAACTGTTAAAGTTGAGCAACTCTCACATGTATAGCTCTATCAACTTGACATTTTTTCTTGATTATCTGACTTGTGACGGACAACAACAATTTGAAGGTTGCAATAAGATTAATTAAATTAATTTATACTTAGTTATTCCGTTATCTTTTACCAACAGTCATAACATTGTTACGTGACTGATTAAAAAAACCAGTTTTTTAAATACACGCCCAAACCATAGCATGTAAAGTTAGTTGGTAACTTGGGGCAGGTAAAGTTTTGACTTGTGTTTTTGTGCTTTGTGTATGTCTCCTTCTCTGTATATGCCTCCATCATACCTCCTGTAGTAGGGCCCCGGTGACCCATAAACAGGTTAATTACTGTACCTACTTAAGGCACCAGTCTCTCACCGTGCGGTACAAGGGTACTTTCAGTTGGTTGCCTTAGCCTTAGCAATTTTAAGGGAGGTAGAATTTACTCGTTGTTAAGCTGCTCGTCTGAATACAGACTAAATGCTGGAAATAGCATGATGATGTCTCTTCAAGCCAGTACGGCTACGGCGACTGCTGGTGATTCTTAGGACTTCGCTGGTTCGCTTGAATGTGACTCGCTAATCTTAAAGGTACTTACGTGAATGGCACATTCAAGGAGTTCGTTCTCATACTGGTAGGTTATTGCTACCAACGGTCGGGCTTTTAGTGGATCGCGTTTACTGTCGAGATCTTTAATCGTCGACGTTTCAACTAAAATATAGCACATAGCAATTTTAAGACAGTATTGTGAAGTTCCAGTTCGAACGAGGGTATTTTTGATAAGGTTGTAAGGGTAATATTCGACGGCACGATTTGCGTAGTGTGCTGTAGCACAGTTTCTCGCCTCGATTTCCGTAGTGTCCCGGATTCGATTCCCGGTTAGGTCAATTCAGGAAACGATCTTTTCTGAATTGACTCAGGTCTGAGTGTGCTGGGAGACGCCCCTAGCTTATTTCCTTGTGTGGTACCTCGTAACACAGGGATTTAATAATCCCTGCTTCGAGACCATTACAGGAGGTGTGTTGTCTGGCGCATATTTATATATGAGGTTTTGAATACGTACATTGTGAAGTTTTGGAACACATATTCACAAGTTTTCCGGCTCATTTACAAGTGCAGTATACGTTACATTACGTTAGTGCAAAAAAATAAGCAATAATGCATCCGTTCTTAACAACTAAGTAATCGTTCAAATAGTAACGTGTGCTGTTAAGAAGTTTAGAACTCCGGATAGTCCGGAAAAAATTCCGGGCAATTGCGTGTAATTACGTACCCGCGAGTCTGCTTTCGTTTAAATGGTTATTTACATTCCATGAACCTTCCCTGAGGCTTTCGACATATCATTTGATAACGACTCGCTGTTTTCCTTTCATCATCTGTAGAGAAACTGATTCTGAATAGTAATGTTGTTTTTTTCGATTTTAATTAACTCATTTGTTAACATCTGAACATGAGAATTAAAACTAGAA
This sequence comes from Udea olivalis, assembly GCA_947369235.1. Taxonomy (NCBI): domain Eukaryota; kingdom Metazoa; phylum Arthropoda; class Insecta; order Lepidoptera; family Crambidae; genus Udea; species Udea olivalis. The sequence continues at coordinate 3,594,087 of OX376349.1, read as the reverse complement.
TAATTATATTATATTCTAATACAAACACGCGACCTTCCACAGTCCGGGTGGCTGCTCTTCCAACTGACCTGTAGATGTCGTTATCAGACCCTGGTGAATTTATACCCTAGTGCATTTTACGTTGTAAGCCAACGGCGTTTTATATATGTTAAGGCAAGCACCTTTTAACACCCGAAATAAATATTTTTGCGAATAACTGACTTCCGGTCAAGATGAAACTAGCTATAGATAAGTGAATTTTTATTTTTAGCATTTTTTGTTGCTCTATTTTCTACACAATGATAGAAACTAGAAAAATTCTACCTATTCCTAGGTATGATAAAATGCTAAAAATAAAAATTTACTTATCTGAACATAATATGAAGTATGAAGTTTGTTTTTAAGAAGTTTGTGATTGTAAAATATAATTTTGTCTTTTAAAACTAGTATCTCAAAAAGTTAGCAGCCCATTTGTGACGAGTACTTATAAATTATTAATTCATGTGGTAGAGGACGACAAGCAGTTGGAAACAGTTTCTTTAAGTTTTCCAGTTCTAACAACAAAAACATTGTTTGTACCTCAAACATTTCCAAACGCAGCGTAGGACGACCACCTGCAAGGTGGATAGACGAACTGGTAATGGCAGGATTCCGGTGGATTCAGACCTTTTCCAACAGGTTGCTTTGAAAATCTACGAGGAAAGGTTTATGTTCATCAGTGGACGGCTTATTGATGAATGAATCAATGCAAGATCCGGAAAATAATATACAAAAAAATAACCACAATTATAGCTTCCTTGTGAGACCATTAGTCATTCAAACTCTACGCGTAGGTACTTCTGGTTCTTAATAAAGCCAAGTTACCCTTGTATTTTGTATTATACTCCTGAGGGTTTTGTTGGGCTAACACAAAAACTTCATATTACGTTGGCAGATGTCGACACTGTAACTCACACTGATACAATATGTTACAATATTTTTTTCTTTATTGTTTTACCGTTGCTATATCCGTGTATCCTCACCCGCATGCATTTATAAACATTATCAATAAACACAAAACCTTTATTTAAATTACCTCAAGAAGTACGGTTAATGGTCGGTTGAGACCATATTTTGGAAAATAGTTCGGCTGGAAACTTATCTCTAGCGGCTATCAGCATGATTGAGCTTGAAAAATATAACTTCATACTGTCTTATAAAATGCTAAAGGGGGCTTTTGAATTTGGTCAATGTGACATTTTATATTATGAACACCCTTTTTATATTAAAATAACTTTACTGTAGGTACGAATACAAAGCACCAGAAACTAAAGTTTATATAAGGGTGCCTGAAGTAACAAGGAAGCAGCTACTTACAGTTCTAATGTGATTCTGCGCTGTACGTGTCTCTGGGCACAGAGACATTTGCTGGAAAAATATAATACAAGTGTACTACTTTTGTTAAGGAACACCGCACACTACAGACTTTTCATCAAACTGCACTGACGAGCTCAAACGAGTTTTAACTTTACGACGGTAATGAGAATTAACTGAGCATGTGAAATGCACGGTGTCATGGGGTGCTTTGGTGCTTGCGTAGGGCCGAAGCCGACTCATTTTGGTAAATATTCTTCTAACATGCAATGGGAGCTTCCTCGTTTTGTCTTATGATAAATGATAAACATCTACCCAAAAACAGGAGAGAACTAAGGACTACTGTTCAAATAAGTAAAAATGGTTAAAGCTGAGCTATAAAAGTTAAATTTCAGTGGAATTGTTACTGGGCTATTGTCTGAGACAAGTTTGACAAGTGAATTGGCTCAAATGGCAGGTGAGCAGCACACCCTGTGTTGTTACCAAAGCCTAAATTGTCATTATGGAAGGGGCAAGGCGTCCTTGCCTCTCCTTCATACCTACTAGTTCTTTAATTTTAAATTAGAATGTCGCAAAGTCGCAGTATGTCAAAGGCCTTTCAAGAGCGTGCAGAGGACATAGATCTTCTACAAATGTAAAGAAATACTATAAAATATAAGATACTTTCTAGTTTTCTAAGTTTTTTTAAACGTCGAGAAATTACTTACGTAATCTATCAAAGTCTTGTGCAGTTTGGACTGTGCGAGTATTTCAATTTCCTGAAGCAAAAATGTAGAATGTTTTCAATACGAGTCAGCAAATGAACATGCGTGTCATGTAGCGGCAATATTTATCCCGGAACACGGACGCAGAACCTTAGCTGGAAGTCGCAGTTCAACATTACCAAAAAACTGAAATTATACTTAGCTTAGCAGAGCTTAGTAATAGGGATATCAGAGACCCTCAACATTTGAGGTATTCCTCGAGGCGCACACATTCAAAACACAAACTATTCCTCGTAGTGCACCATTGATTTGCGCGTGGTGAGAAGATACAAATCCTTGAAGCGTACCAAGTTAAAACACAGAAGTTCATCACCTGAATACTACCTGGCAGTAAGCGAAAAGCTGATTCAGTACCAACTGAGCCTTCTCTCGATTGTCCGAACACGTATGTATTGTCAGGGCCATTTGTAACTAGTGTTGCCCAAATGCAAGAACAAGACGAGACTTAGCCAGTCTTGGTCTTGGTCTTGCGCCAATACACCTGATCTTGGTCTTGGTCTTGGTATTGCGCTCCCAGTCTTGGTCTTGGTCTTGGTATTGCAGCAAGAGTCTCGCTAGTCTCGCAATTACCTTTATGCCTATTGCTATTTATCAAACGTTCATTTATATCTTATAACAACGTAACAGATTTGAGCTTGAATTAACATAACCATAGTAAAGACCAACCAAATTAATAAATGTCTAAACATTTAAGTACATTTTTTTTGAGATTTTTTTTGAGAAATTAAAAAAATTATCTGCCACTGGGTGGGGTTTGAACCCACGACCTAAGCGATTCGTGCCGATCCTCTAAAAAACTGAGCTATCTACCATGACCTACGGGAGTCAGTCTGTTCCATAATAAACGTTTACATTTAATTAGCTTACATGTGTTAAAAGATGGTTAAAACAGATAATATAACCAATTATTGACATTAACTTGACTTTTAACTTAACTTCAACAATTTTACGAACATTATACATTATACAGAAGCTAAAAATAAATTGACGTGTATCTTTGGACCCCCCTGAATGTCTAGAAAGAGATAGAAAGACAGCCAAGGACCCTAAATGCAATGGAATAAAAGTGTTACACAATTTATACAATTTTCCATTTATTTAAATGAAAAATAAAATACTATACAAATTAAATTTTAGAACAGTATTCATTGAATTCACCATTTATTTAATAAAAAATACAACACAAATTCTATTACAGAACAGTACACAATAGCTTTGACATTACTATTACTTTATATTAATTCTTTTGACCAAGAATTAATATAAAGTAATCATCTGGCTGACTCATCACTCAGCCTATTTCTATGTTTTCTAATTACTAATGACGCTTTAGAAAAAAATCTCTCAGCAGATACTGAAGTGCAGGTATTGAATGAAAATCACGGGCAATCTTCGATAAAGTCGGATACTCTGTCTCATGCGTCCTACACCACTCTAAAATGTCTTCCGAGCTAGCTGCTCTCGGTTTACTTAGGTACTCCTCTAACTCGTTAACATCGACGTTGAGGGGCATGCATAGTTTCTCAAAGTATATTACGTCTTCATGTTCATCCTAATCAGTCTAATTTTCCAATTTTTTTCTATATTTTTTGGATTTCTTTCATATACCCGAACTCCAATACTCCCTGAAACGACACTTAGTCCTAACTGCAGGACACAAGAGTCTTGCAGGATTAGTCTTGTTCTTGCTCAAATCTTGCACGTTCAGTCTTGGTCTTGGTCTTGCTAAAATTAGGCGGTCTTGTTCTCGGTCTTGGTCTTGCAAAAAAGCAAGAACAAGACCAAGACTGCAAGACCAAGACCGATTTTGGGCAACACTATTTGTAACCTGGGCTCATTAGGATAGTGGGGCCTTTGTGACGTTAAATGTCTAATACACACAACAACATGGTCTAGGGATATATAAAACTTTTTTAAATAACTTAAAAAGTACTGGCCTTACAAAAAAACTATTAATGGCAGATTATAAAAACATTATTAAGTTCCTTTTTTAAATTCAAATTTGTATATGAAAGGTTTTGTTTTAAGATGAAATTCGCATTCATTGAATTTCTTCCAAAGAAGTAAATCTTCACGAACTTCTAACTTGATTAAAACTCCATAAATTTCTATTAATCTTTGTCTAACGCATCTTCGGTGTTCATTTATTCATGCCACGTAGACACTTGACCTGGAACGAAATGTTAAGAGCAGTGGGCATGATTCAAGCTGGCGCTACCCATTGCGGTTTCTGAAGCCATGAGGACCAGTCAGAGCATTATCCAGGATTTGGTCACGTTATCGTGTCACGGGGGAAGTGGTGGAACGGCACCGAGGACCTCAACGCATTACAGCACATGTACAGGACCGATTCATAGTAAATGCAGCCCGAAGTCAACCAAATGTAACGACGATGCAATTGGTTCAAAGGCTACAGAGAGAGTATGGTTTGCTTGTAAGCGGTCAAACTTTGAGAAGACGACTGCATGAAGTCAACCTACGTGCTCGTAGGCCACTTCGGGTACCAGTGCTAAGGTGAGGCAATCGAGGAAGAAGATTACAATGGGCACACGAAAACTGGAACCAATCTCAGTCACTTGTGATTTTCACTGATGAATCCAGGTTTGGATTTCATCCTGATTCTGCGAAGAGTACGCGTTTGGAGAGAACCTGGACGTTGGACTCGACTGCAGCACCCACAACAAGTTCATGCATATCAAGGTGGCACGATTATGGTTTGGGCAGGAATTCGTCTCGGCGGTAGAACGGACCTCGTTTAGATACAAGGCAATATGACTGCTCTAAAATACCGAGATGAGGTGCTAGAGCCTGTAATCTTGCCCCACAGACAGCAAATGGGACAAAATTTCCAGCTAATGCAAGACAATGCCCGTCCACATACGGCGCGTATCTTTACAAGTTGGTTACAACAGCATGATATCCAAGCTTTAGACTGGCCTGCACAATCCCCTGACTTAAATCCTATTGAGCATGCCTAGGATATGCTTCACAGAAGAGCTCTTAGGATTTTTCCTGAAGATATTGTGCATGAAAACCAGCTTTTCTTGCATCTTAGCAGGACTTGGGACAGTATTCCCTAACAGGATATTGACACCCTTGTTTTAAGTATGCAGAACCGCTGCAGATGTGTCAGGAGAGTCTTAGGTGGATCCACGGATTTTAAATTTTAAGTTTTCAACAATTTTTATAAAAAAAATTGTTGTTTTGTTTAGGTTTTTGATGTTTCAAAAATAAAGTTAAGATTGAAATTTTGACCGAGTTTTTCCTCTTCTAATAAGGTTTTTTTAAAATTTAACTTTATCTAAAAGTTTATTTATCAGATTAGATAGGCTATTAAACAAGGTTTATTTTAATGTGTAGGTGTCTTAACAAAAATTAATAGAATTTTAGTTATTTAGGTTTAATTGAAATATCCCTAGACCATGTTGATGTGTGTAATTTAATTGATTTCAAGGGAGGGGGCGGGCCTTTAAGATATTAGGGGCCTCGGCGCATGCCCAAATTGCGAATAGGAAAGATGGGCCTGAGTGTCGTTTATCTTTAGGCATTTAAAAACATACTTGCAGTTTGGTATTTACAAGAGGTTTGACCAAAACCAACGCAATACCATGCTATAGTCTGAATTATTCCAAGTAATCCTTGCCCTCGCTTTGGTGACCTTCAGCCCGAAATTAGAAACTCTTCGGAGCTGACCGTTTTTTTCTTCCTCACTTTGCTGGAGTTCTTCTTTGCTTTGCAGGGTCGGCAACGAGCGTATGATATAGTGTTGCACTTATTTATAGACTGCAATATTACTTACCATCAGGCAGGTCGCTTGAAAATAATATTTTCGTTACCCTATTTAGTTTCTTTATGATAGCAGTCAGGCTCGTGTCACCATGAATAGCGCTTTCCGCGGCGGCGACTATACTGCCATTAATCGCGCCACTGATGAACATTGCAAAACTGTGTTAATTGGATTTTCTTTGAGAACAACTATTTTACTGTATTCTGTTTTGCGCTCACAGGAGGCGGTTTGTACGCGAATGCTTTTAATTCGAGTTTGTAATTTGCTAATTTTGTATCATAGGATTAACAGAGCCAACGTGTAAGGCACGAATCAAATATTCTACATTTAGAAAATGGTGAGGGTGGTAGCTCTTACCAATTAAGTACAAAGAACCTAGCAGACCTGTCTAGATTTCTATTTAATTTAACTTAACAGCCAGTTTGATGTCACCAACGTTTACCTATTTCCCGTGCCTATTTTATATTCCTCTAGTAGGAGGAAAAGGAAGGGTATTTTGCGTGTATTTTAACGAAACATTAACACAGACGAAATGGGCTAACCAAGATCTTATCCAAACTATATAAACGTAGATCTACATAAACGAAACAAGTGTACAGCAGAATCCTCAAACAGTAACTATGCAATTTGCACAAGCTGTTAGCTATAAAAGCGTCCGATAATGTCTTAACGACCAGTCGACCGACGAAGACCCTTTCAGAACATTCTCGAAAATTCTAAGCAATATTTCCTAAGAGAAAACCAGATCTAAATGTGCCTAAGGACACTGTCTGCTTTTTATTTTCTAGACACGAGTCTGATGCGACTTTCACAAGCTTTTAAGTTTTTTTCGCTATTTCTAAGAATAGAGTCGTCTTGTGGGTTTTTGCCATGCAGTTGTTACTTTGAGTCTTTTGTTTTGGGAAGTAAAAAAACGAAAATTTTCCAATTTTACATCGCTACAATTATTAATGTCGACAATACTATTAGAAAGTGAAGTAATTCGTCCACGTAACGTACCACTGCTGGCCCCTGGGCAAAGGCCTCCATCAATGAAATCAATCTTCGCTTCTCTGTAATCACCAAATCGCTTGCCGAATGCGATTTGGTGATCCCAAACGCGGCCTTTGTTTCGAAAACACCCTTTTGCCCCACCGGGAATTCAAACCTAGGGCCTCCGGATTAAATTAATCAAGAGTTTTTAGTGTATGACTAGATATCGATGCTTTTACACGTGAATTGTAATCAGCGAATTTAAGACGGTTATTCTGATTGTAAACGTTAATGCCTTATTGGACACTATTTTCTACACAAAGATTGAAACTAGAAAAATTAGACCTGATCCCGCTTAAGTCCTTAGGTTAGGAGCAGATCGAATAGAGCATTGTGAATGCTAAAAATAAAAAAATACTAGAACTCTATTATTGAACACTGGTTGCATAAAAGCGACTTCGGGGGTCGGCACGTGACGCCTTTACAGCGTTGAGCTATAAACCTACAGCTAGGACTTATAACAGGCTATAAACGTTATTATGAAGACACTTCGAGGCTATATAAACGCTGTTCCTAAGTGTACAACACAATTAAGCATGCGTGTTGATAGTAATTGTGCCAGGCTAAACTAATTATCTCTGAGGTCCGACTACAAAGGTATACTTCAATTTATACTTTAGGCTCAAATAAAATGAAACCCTTAGCATTTATCCTAGAAAACCATGAAAGCTTCATTTTTTTTTAATAATCTCTCTTCTAAGGTTAGGATGATCTAAATTGGTACCGGTCCCGATAAAGAAAAGCCTCTGGTTTAGACTGAATTATGTAATCATTTGCACCGTCTGTATGTAATTCGTCAGTTTGACCGTAAACTAAGTATGGCTGACAGGTAGTGAATGCCTCTCCGCCAACTGTATTTTATCATTAGGTACGAGTATATTTGTGAAAATGAATCAACGTAAATTTACCGCTTGACTAATGATATATCTAGTTTGTCATTTTTAGAAAAAAATACATAAGTTATCCTTAAATAACGTTTTCACATCTAACGACTTAGACGCCTTAACATCTGTTATTTGCAAAGTTACCGAATAAAGCGCAAATCGTAACTTTTGTGATTCGATTTATGCGGCCGCCTCGCGAGTCTCCGCGAACTTCGCATTCGAAATAACGAATTTGTTTTTACAAATTGGTAATGTCGGCAAATAGGATTCCTTGGGAAATTTTATTCGTCTCTGTCTTAAGAACTCAAAATAAATGTCATAAAAGTACTTAGACTTGACTGACCTGGTAATGTAATGGGTTTATGCTGAGGTCGAATCGTTACCTATTTAGGACAAACAATCTACATTTGCGTTTGTAGGTAATTCAAAAGTTGTAATGTCTCTGCTTAGTTAAATAGAGCAGGATAAGGGGTCAAATAACCCATGTGTAAAAATGCATTACAGAAGAAATATACTTGGGCAAGAATAAACCACTAAGTTAGGCAATAAAAAGGGTTTTCAAAATATCAATTGTATATTTGTACATTGTTTTAAGGAAACAGGTCCATTTTAAATAAAAAGTAATTAACAAGTAAAGTAATCTTGTAACGCTTTTACTTGTGCGCTTATTATGTGTTATTGTGCAATGTTCAAAGTGTACCTAAGATTTGTTAAGTAAGTAAGTAGGAATAAGACATTTTTAAACTTCTCTTCATTGGACACTTTTCCGTACCTAGCCTACATCCAATTAAATATTCATTTGACTAATATTTGGGTACCTAATTGTTTCAGAAGCGACGCAGCAATTTAAAATTATAATTCTTAATCCGGTCTGTTCATTTCAACCTTATTAGTATAAAAAGGTTTGGAGAGCTGACGCTTGAACAAAATTACATTTTAGGTATATTCATTAACGTCGTTTTTTTTAAAGTTCAAGCTGTTAACTATTTGTACCTATGTAACTTAATAATTCAGAAATCTTAAAATCGGGAAATATTATTTAGTAAAAACTCAGATATGTATTCTTTACATGTGCATGCTTATTATAAGATTGTATTAGTATGTATCATATGGCAGTAATAAATAAATAAAAACTTGCGTTAAAAAAATGTTTTAACTTAAGTACTCGTATAGGTTCCAGTTTTAAACCAACATAGAGAAATTGTGATTAAATGATGTTTCGATTGTCTTTCACATCACAGAAAATTTATTCTTAATATGAGCTCAAGGCGGAAGCTGAAAAGAAGACATGCCTTGCTAAATCCTATTTTTTCATCCATTTTAATAAAACTACGGCAGCTAACTGAAGCGAAGGCTGTTTGGCATGCAAATACACTTTTTTAGTAATTGCAATATTTTCTCTGAAACAAAAAACCACCTTTATCCTTTTGGTGTTGAACTTGGCCGTGCTGCACAGTGTGAATAATTTATGTCTGTTGTAATAGATCGAGATAATATGGTTTCTACAAAATACAGAGCATAACATCCTTCTTTGTTTTAATATTTGATTACTTTAGCTTATTTTTTAGCTTTTATTGTTATTTTATCAACGAAATTCTTTACAAAAACTAAAATAATATTAAGACATACGGCTTTGTGGCCGAATAGACTCCCAGTGGTCGAACACTTAGTTACGTGAATTTTCTGTCGTTAAAAAAACATACTTACCGAATGAAATTGATGTTGAGTTTTAGGAATTCTAATAACTATATTTTATTGTACAAATTACATAAGACCTATTCATGACATTCTGAGTTTTTTTTACTCTTCCAAAGTTTTACGAAACTTAGTAGATTTTAAATAATTTACGACCGTCTAAAATATCGCGTGCCAACAAACTCACCACTGAGGATGCACAAGACCGCGCGAAGTGGGCCAAGAAAAAAAAAAACATACAGTCGAATTGAGAACCTCCTCCTTTTTTTGAAGTCGGTTGAAAATAAGCAAGGCGGACCCTGGAACCCCACACACTGGTGTGGGTTCACAACCGGGATATACCGCACGGATGATGATATGACCGTCTAAAATAAAACGTCCAAGTTATGAAATAAATAAATAAATATGCGCCAGACAACACACCACTTGTCATGGTCTCTAAGTAGGGATATATTTTTCTAGTCTATCTTCAAATATCCCTGTGTTACGAGGTACCAGACAAGGAATCGAGCTAGGGGTGACTCCCAGCACACCCATACCCGAGTCAATTCAGTAAAGATAGTTTCCTGAATTGACCCGACCGGTAATCGGACCCGGGACACTACGGCAATCGAGATGAGAAACCGCACTACAGCGCACTATGCCAATCGTGTCGTGAAATAATTCTTTTTTTTGTTTTTAGCACAAAATGAAAATATTTTAGGATCTGAATCATCATCATCCGTGCGGTCTATCCCGGTTGTGAACCCACACCAGTGTGTGGGGTCCCAGGGTCCGCCTTTCTTATTTTTTAGGCCCACTTCGCGCGGTCTTGTGCATCCTCAGTGGTGAGATTGTTGGCACGCATGTCACCCTTAACCACGTCGAGCCATCGCTTCTTGGGTCGACCTCTTCTACCGGTACCTGGCGGGGGCGGCATGGCCAGACATTTGTTGCCCACGTAGTTTGCCGATCTCCGTGAGACATGACCATACTCACGAAGGTGGCACTCCTGCAGCTTGTCTGCGATGTCACGAACACGAAGGCTGCCGCGGATGTGGGTGGTCCGCACGCGATCTTTGCGTGAGACTCCACACATCCATCGCAGCATCTTCATTTCCGTGACGCGCAGCTCCTGCTTGTGTCGCTCTAGTAACGGCCATGTTTCAGTGCCATATAAGGACCATATTTTAGGGTCTGAATACAGGCGGCATTAGTGTAAGCTAGCAACTTTTATTATCTATTACGACCGTAATAAGTAATAAAAGTTGGTGGTTGACTTAAGAAAACTTTCCTTGGCCATTACGAACTTATCCATTACGTTTGTCGCTAGCACCACGCTCACTGTGTGTCTTAGTAAGGGTAAGGTTAATCATTCCACGTAAAGAACATAGGTTACAAGATCATCATAACTCAACTGGTCAATAAAAGAGGATGTTGTCACAAAAATTGAGATGGGAATGCTAAGATGGTTTGCGATTAACGAAACAAATTTACAAGGCGAGGGTGGATGGAGCCGTTGAAAGGGGAAGGCCTAGACGGACGTACTTAGGACAAGTCCAAGACGTGCTCAGAAAAGGTCAGGTCAGGAGTACCCATAATCGACGAGCATGTATGAAACGATTAATGAGAGTGGAAGAAGCGCAAGAGGTGTGTCAGGACCGTAGCAAGTGGAAAGATGTGGTCTCTGCCTACCCCGTTGGGAAAAAGGCTTGATGGTATGTATGTATGTATGTAACTGGTCAATCCCTTATTATTTAGGATTTGTCAACTTCTTATTAGTTATAAGCTAGAAAAATAAACTGGTACCAGGCATCAGGAGGGGGGTGGGTACTACAACCTTTCCGTCATGACAATTTTCAATTACATTTTGTTTGATATTGTTTTTTCCAATTTCCATTAATGTTCTTAGGCATTTTCAATATAAATATTTAGTATTTTTTTCTATAATATTTTTTCATATACACGTACGTATCTTGCTCCAGTTGAAATGAAATTAGTCATTTAATTATTATTTTGCAAAAACCATCCTATCATTATCTTTACATAAAATAACTAGAAAAAATCAAATTGGCCAATCTATCAGGTGTGGGTCAATCCCACAAGTCTCACAACCTCCTGTTTCTGCACGGATTGATACTGACCTCGGCAACCTCGCGGCGGTAACTTAAACTAACAGACACCGTTCACTGACTCAGCAGCATCGGTGGACAGCTCAAAAGCCTGATAATCACAGGTGAAAGCTTGCAGATGTCTGTGTTGGCACGTGACAAATAGCAGGTAGTCAGTTTCGTAACAAAATTATCTGTAACAAGCTTTGGTAGCCGACGCGGCCGCTGGCGCTGAGCCAACGCACGCCCGCAGCTCTGCCAAGTTAAAAATCGCCGATTTGATGGGCACGTTTCGGTTATCGTTTTTAAGGATTGCAACTGTCTACGTAGTTTATCGTTGTTTATGATAAATTGAGTTTGCAGATAATAAATACGATAAAGCAAAGGCCCCAATAGCGGATATTACCCCTATAAGTGACAGCATTTCGCACTTTCAGTCTACGAGACAAACGCCCGAATCCAGAAAATATAATTAAAGTTAAGCACCCTTCGATTGATGATATCCTGTCACATACTTATTCTAATAACAACGGGTTTTTGCTACGAACAAATTGCGGTAAATAGCTTTACCTATTTTGCTCGTTTTTTTTTTCGTTGTCCGTTCGTGACTACGGACAGTGACATGGAATTGTCCCCGAAACGTCGAGAAAAATAGGTAAAGCAATTTACCGCAATTTGTTCGTAGCAAAACCCAGTTTTTATTAGAATTAGGCCCGATTTTTCAATTCTTAGTTTATTTCCTAGATAGCTGACTGAAGTACAAAATTAACTGGCTGTTTATCAAGCGAATAGATATTTCAAACTTTTCAATCGTCTTTTATCTAAAGAATAGCTATCGACTATTGTCTATGTACTTATATCGCTAACTTCACACTGATCCACAAGCGAGATGTACTTATACAATCATTGCAATGTTAGAATGAAACAAGAAAAAAGTTGATGTTCGACAAATTGACATTGTCGTAAGAAAACCAACCTCAGCTTTTTTGTTGTCTAAAGTTTTGGTAAAAAGTTTGTGATTATAATAACACTCCAAAACTCCTTAACAAAATGAAAATAATCTCAAATGACATACCACATAACCTCAAAATGTCAAAGAAAACGTATCCAGTCCAGCCCCTCTAGTAGCAGATAACTTTATTCCTCAGTTAGCGACTTTATTCAACAGCTAACATCTATCTGACCATTGAAAAATTGAAAAACTTGTTAACCTTCGAAGAAACTTTATTCTACAGATAAATTTATTTATCTGAGGATTGAAAAATCGGCCCATAGTTAGTTAAAATGCAACAGGAAAGTCTAAAATGTTATCCTTACCTGTCACTTGTCAGTAGATATGAAAGGGACTTGATTACATTTGATTAACATTGATTATAAGTTTAGTGAGTAGTTTCTGAATTCGGGAGAAAGCTGCACAAACGCGTATCCATCAAAATACGTTTTAAGGTAAATTTATTTTCTGTGTTAAATTTTATTTATAGATCTCGATTCAAGTGAGATTGTGGGTAGATGTCTCATTTAGGGCAAATACAAAAATACCTGTTGTTACCAATGTTCCCTATCCCATTGCCACAACAGGCACAGGGTTTATAAGCCTTCAAGGTGAGGTTGACCAGATCAACGATGGCTTTACATTACTTGATGAGCTTGTCAGTCAACCTTATATCTGGACCTCCAGGCCACTCTGTGTAGTGGAGTAAGGCCATTTTGTAAAGTAAAAATAAAAGAGGCCTGAGCAAAAAGCGCTGAGTGTCGTTTAATCCCTACTCGAAATATCACTAACGAATATTTGTGTATGTATTGTGCCTGGGTGTAAATATCTGTGTATTAGTCTCTGACACCTTTAGAACAAGTTCTGCTTAGTTTGTAGACAGGTGATATTTGTTTAAGAGGTCCAAGACTTATTTATGAACGTTTATCAGTCTTTGACACCCATAGTACAAGCTCCGTTTAGTTTGGGGTCAAAAAAGTGTAGAAGGTACACTATCTCCAAGGTAGCTCTCAACCGTTCAGTAACGGACATGGTGCTAATAAAACACAAGAATAAACCAATCATTCCAAAAGCGGAAAATTATTCGTTATCAGTTTTCCGGCGGAAACGAGTGTTGCGCAGCGGAAATACACCGGGGAATGAGTCGTGACGAGCAGGAATGGGAAACTAACGCCGAACAGACTTACGTTGTAAACCTAAACAACACGGTTAACTTCTGTAACAGGGTTTTTTAAAGTTTGAAGTACCTACTCACTCACTATTATTTTGTTTTTTAAATCCTTTTGTGTGTCGGATGTTTGTGAATATTGTGACTTACAAAAACGATATGGCATGTTCAGTAGGCAAAATACAAACCATCTAACTGAAAATGAAATTTATTTAATTAACTTTCATTTCAAGGTCACGATACAAATTAGTCGTATAGTCAGTATTGTTGTATGAAAACCTTAAAATTCAAGTCAATTGGAGAAATATGATTTTTACTTACATAGTTACTACACCACTTAGGTACTGATCTTGAAATATCGTTTATGTAAGTCTTTCATGTTCACCCGCATAAAATATTAAACTAGGTTAATTTATGGAATCTTAATTAATAATTTTATAAAGATTCCATTTTTTTTATTTACTATGATTAATTTAGTTCAAACGGCTGTTCAAAAATTCTTGATGAATAAATCTAAATAAGACTACCCATGCCACAAAATCCCGTGGCTTCCGCTGTAAAATTAATAATTTCCTTTGCTTTTGCACCAAAAGCAATTTAAAGGCAATTTGTTCTCTATCTTATTCGAGGTTGTATCTGTAACCTGAAACCTGAAATATCGCAGACTGAGTCGTACTGAATTACATTCAAATAAATTAGATTGTTTCAAAATTTACGGCTTTGCGAAACAAATTTTATTCCTGTCTCTCTCCCTGGACTCCATTGTTTCCGTTCCTGGTGTTATTAGATTTGTAGAGGTTTTGTTATTTGAATTTAAAATATAAATAATTCAAAAAGTTGAACAGACTTCCAATAAAAAATATGTTTTACACAAGGGAAAGCAAAATAAAGGGTTACACTGTTCGTAGTTAAAATTGAAATATCCTCAATACATTCACTTATTTTTTAATCGAGAAAGCAGATTCGGACAGGGGACGGCTGGTACAACGGGTGAATAAGTGGAAAAAATCACTTGAAAACGGCGGTTTGAAACTTAATGTGGCGAAGACGGAGTACATGGCCTGCAATGCCACAGATACCCAGTTCGTCCGCATAGGCGTTGACGTGGTCGAGTACACGGACCGTGTTAAATACCTGGGATCTGTGTTAAGCGCGTCCGGGGACATCGACCGCGACGTCAGAGCCCGAATTTCCGCGGCTTGGGCGAAATGGCGTGAGGTAACTGGTGTCATTTGTGACCCCAAAATGCCGATCAAGCTGAAGGGGCAGGTCTATAAAACCATCATTAGGCCTGTCCTTTTATATGGCAGTGAAACATGGCCGTTACTAGAGCGACACAAGCAGGAGCTGCGCGTCACGGAAATGAAGATGCTGCGGTGGATGTGTGGAGTCTCACGCAAAGATAACGTGCGTAACAGCCTTCGTGTTCGTGACATCGCAGACAAGCTGCAGGAGTGCCACCTTCGTTGGTATGGTCATGTCTCACGGAGATCGGCAAACTACGTGGGCAACAAATGTCTGGCCATGCCGCCCTCGCCAGGTACCGGTAGAAGAGGTCGACCCAAGAAGCGGTGGCTCGACGTCGTTAAGGGTAACATGCGTGCCAACAGACTCACCACTGAGGATGCACAAGACAGCGTGAAGTGGGACAAGAATATGAGAAAGGCGGACCCTTGGACCCCACACACCAGTGTGGGTTCACAACCGGGATAGACCGCACGGATGATGATGATGATAATGATTTTTTGATCGAGAAAAGTTGTCATGTTGTTGAAGTCAAGTTGTGAAGCAACGTATTGTTGAATATTTTAATCAAATACTAATATATCGCACATGTTGCCCCTATTACTCATAATTTTACATGAATATTACCGCACCGGCTGCTCCATATATCCAATGTTTATTGTTCCTCATAAAGGCATAATAAACTTGTATCCAACTTCCCTTTCCGAAACCGAAATCTCGGCTTGTCTCGTAAAGGAACTCCAACATAAATTATACGGCGACGTTTAAAATTCTAAAAGCCATAAAAGCTCTTTATATTGGGTTCTTTATATCTCGGCCGTTTATACCATCGCTCAGTAGATGCACTAGGGATGATCGATGGCTGGCATTATTATCGATTATTCATATCGACAAAGTGATTAATTTGAAGACACTGCTGCTAGGCGAGAACTTTGGATTACAGTGTGCAAATTAATGGTAAGAGATTAAAGTGCAACATTTTTTGATCTTGAAAAGTAGATGAGTTACTGAAATGTTCAATTTGAAAAAGATTTTTCATCGGGTTGATGATTAAGGTTGATTGGTATTTATTAACCTAATAGTTATTACGTCAAATTTCTTGGATTATTTCAATTGAAATAAATAAACGTATTTTTTAACAAATTTCAGATACTTGGTGAGAAGTAACATTATTTTCTAATTTCTGAAGAATTGTAATACTGCGCTCGATATATCATGTCTTTGGATAAGACTTCCCTTCATTTGGTTTAGAATGGGCTGTTAAGTAATAAATGACTTTTCGTCGATAGATGCTAGCTTTTTAAGATCTTTTAGACCTAGGACATAACGCGGCGAAATGTCTTACGATTTCATGTTTCCATTAAAGGCGAATAACAATACCACCAAGAGACTGTTGAAAAGATATTATGTTACTATGAAGAATTTGAACTACAGTACAAATTAGGGTAATAACAAGAATCATTTAAATTCATTATTTGCTTTAGCTGTTGGAAGGGGAAGGACTAGACGAACGTACTTAGGACAAGTCCAAGACGTGCTCAGAAAAGGTCAGGTCAGGAGTACCCATAATCGACGAGCATGTATGAAAGGATTAATGAGAGTAGAAGAAGCGCAAGAGGTGTGTCAGGACTGTAGCAAGTGGAAAGATGTGGTATCTGCCTACCACGTTGGGAAAAAGGCGTGATGGTATCTATGTATGTATTAAGTACTCAGTGGCAAGATACTTAAATTAAAGTAAAGAAGACCCCTAAGAGAAGAAAAAGGGTGAGTGGTTTAAATCAGTTTGTACCAAGAGAATGTACCGAAAAAGATGACGTTTTGCATTTTAAGTGAACATTGGCTCTATCAATGCTTTCATTCACCGTCATAATCTCTATAGTAAATTTTAACGACTTTTAGTGAATGCCAGCTTCTATAGGAAATACTAAAGGGATAATATTTGTAGGAGTAAAAAGGACATGAAAAGCGTATTTTCCTTGCACATTTTAAATCTAGTTCAGTATTATCCCCACGGACAGAGTCGCGGGCAACAGCGAGCAATCACAATGAAAATCTCATTCCAGTCGGATCTAGATAAAATATGATTCCATAATCGTTTTACTGAATTTAGATTAAATTCCACAAAAGGAGCAAACGCAGTCCTCCTTTGATAGCAGTTGCATTTTTAAAAACAATTTTCCCACCTGCTTGGTCTCATCTAAATTTCAAAGTTAAAAAATGGTAACTATTCAAAGGAAGGCGAGCACACATAAAAGCGGACAGTTTCAGAACAGCAAGCGTTTGAGGACGGTTTGTCTCATTTGCAAGTTAAAGTCGGATTATCATTTAATTTTGCCGTTTCGTACTTTGCTCTTCTCAGCTAGATGTTGAAATTGACTTGCTTGTTTATTTTCGGGTCAGCGGAAAATAATATTATCTTATGTATAAAAAAGCGGCTTTACTTTAAATTTTGAAACGGCAATCAAAGTTAAGCACTCTTTAAATGTCCTGCCACATGCCAGGAAAGGCACGTGGCGTTTTATACGCACGCATAAGCTCGTTTTTGGACGCGTAACTCGTACGAGCGATGTCGTGCATTTAAGCTCGTATTAGCCATTTAGATACTGACTTACCACTACTGGTAAGCTCTTGTACGCAAGTCCGATTAACGCGAAATGTAGCGCGCGTGTGAGCGAAAAAAAACGCTAGTACACCAACTAGGAAACCGCTCTAAGGCCGCCTAGCCCCCGTATTATCTAACGCTAGTCAAAAGTTGAGGACACCTCAAATTGATGCTGCCCTGTCACATGTCAATAGAAATGAAAAGGACAGCTATACATAGGACTGTTAAGCTTTGATTGACGTTTGTGGATTCGCCCGTAACTTTAATGGTCGTTTCAGAATTCGGGCGTGAGCAAAGTCAACCAGGGATTTGACTAAAGTTGGTCCCTGACCTTACAGTATTTTCCTGCATTGTGACGTTTAATATTAAATTTTGAGCAATGCATTACAGAATTGCCTCCCTGGTATGACGAATTTTCGGGCAAGTGCCCTGATGCCCTGTGCGCTGTGCGGAATTGATGCTAATTCAGACAGTAAGCTGTCCTTGATGTGTCAGCAACATTGTTCCATAGTTTCCGATGGTCGATGACACAATTGGCTAGCGCGCTGAAGTAAGGATTCTCCTCTTGACTTGCGTGGTGTCCCGGGATCGATTCCCGGTCGATTCAATTCAGGAAACGATCGTTTCTAAATTGGCTCGGGTCTGAATGTGCTGGTAGAAGCCCTTGGATAATTATCCTTACTTCGAGACCATGACAAGTGGTGTGTTGTCTGGCGCATGTTTTTTTAAAATCGTAACTTAGGTAAACACTTAATCACAAATTAAGCCTGAATTACTTTCTCTCTCTCTCTGGTTGATTAGCAAAAGCATTCAGCCTTTTTTCAAAAATACTTCGGGTTGATTCCAAGGTCGGGTATTTTTTTTTAAATATCGTTCACGTAGGGTTCTGTAACAAGCTCTTTTAAATCGATTCGAGTATCAAAAAATCAAATCATTTCTCGTTTTATTGCAAACTTCGAGGCGAAACTAACCCTGAGTAGAACAGGCTCATAATAATGATAGAGACATATTTGGCGAACTACTAGTTGCTCGGTGAAGCATGCACTAAGCCTCCGTTGGACGGGTGCCTAAAGGGGCTCATTAAAAATGCATCAGGGGTGACACCTGCACCACCCCAGTGCTTACGCTAGAATGCACAATCGAAAAATGTGCAAGAATTTTAGGATATAATATATTGCGTTTGTGACAAACATTCGTTAGATATACTTTTCGATTTAAATATCACTGCATTTTTTTATAACTGCAGGAGCTTACGCTAAAAGAATCAATAAAATACAAGTATTGTAATTTAAAAAAATGTGAACTAAATAACGAAAAGGATCACTTATGACACATGCTACGACAACGGTATCTCTCGCCTGTTGCTGCTCCTGGAACCTTATCTTAATCACATATTATCCAGCCAAGTAAATTCCCTATTCCCCCCATCCTTCAATAGCTAGCAATTTCGTCAGTAATTATCCAGCCTGAAAGATGTGTTAGTGCCAGGTAACCGCTGACTGGCTGGAAATGTAAGGTCATATACTCGTCAGTCCAGGCAGGTAATATTATAGATAGGAAACATTCTTTATCGCATCAAAAACCACGTAACAGGATTAGATTTTGCAAAATACATGACGTGTACAATTTAAATTAGGTGAAGGTGTACGCATTCAGCTAAATTACGGGCGGAGGAATCCATTGTTCACATCGAAGTATGTACAAACAAAATTATAAATGTTTATTCAAATCATCGTACATAATACGCAATTAATAAAAAGGAACGGCTAGTCATCGTCATTTATTTCCTGCGAGCCCCTGACGTATGCAGATTTGTGAAATTCCCTTAAATATGGTTGAGTAGAACAATGGGTGGGTTGCATGGAAATTGGGAACAGGGGGGCTAGCCAAAAGCAACACGCCACGACGATTTGTACAATAGAAATCGTTGATATGTATGAGGATGATATAAGCTGTCACTGGCGCTTATGCTCTTGGCTTACCCCCCAGGTGTCACTAGGGACTCAAGGGCTTTCCTATCCGTTCGAAAACGTAGCAGCAAATATATCGTGACGTCTTTTAAGTTCAAACCTTAAGTTTATTGGTATTTGAGGTGTCATATTGTGTTGTTATAATAAATTGAAATTGGGGCTGTAGCCCTAGCCGAGAGCAGTACGCCACCAGAAGTAGATAAACTCACCTAATCAGTGATATTCAAAGCGACATTTAATGTCTTTCCCAGACTTTATTGCTAAACACGTGGAATTTGAGTGGTGCATTGCTCTTCACTACGGTCTTTGGGCCCTTGAGGCTAACAAACTCTTCAAAACACGAGGCAGTTTACTTTACGACTAAAACCCATATGTAATATAATGTTTCGTTGGTGTACCTAAAATAAATAAATAACATCCAGGCAGACGCAAATTCAACGTCAATGATAAAAAATATATAGGAAGTATCTAACTCCTTTATAACAGGTCTACAAATGTGACAGCAGATACACATTTTATCGATCAGTACTTTAAAAAGTTATTTCAATGCTATCCACAAGATGGAGCTATAGAAAGCACATTACGTGGCGGCTACGAAAAGTTTACTACGGGTCGTAGTTGGCGCATCGGAGCGTACATTTCGTAGCACACCTCGCCGGGAGCTACGAGAACTACGGCACTACGGATAGATGGCGTTGTGAAATTGAAAAAGGTGGCTTTGTACTGAAAAACTTTACATACAATTAATGTTCAAAAGCGGCAGGTGGCACTGGTGGCGTATATAACCTGTTTTAAGCTCAAGATATAACAATTACCTATCTGATAAGTGAAGTTTTAGCATTAAACAATGTTCTTTTTTTCTACACAAATAGAAACTAGAAAAAATCGACCTGATCCTGGTACTCAACGAACTCTATGAAACAACGTTGGCTTACAACGTAAAATACACTAGATAAATTCGCCAGGTCTGTTACGGGCTTGGTAGAAAGAGCAGTCACCTAGATTGTGAAAGGTCGCGGGTTCGAATCCCGCTTGAGTCCCAGGATCGGGTCGATTTTTTTAATTTTTTTTCTTTGAATTACCTTACTGGTCAGTACATACATACTATCACGACTTTATCCCAAACGGGGTAGTCAGAAGCGAGTGACTGTGGCCTTCATGGTGAACGTAACACTCAGAAGCCGACTTTTTACCAATGTTTAAAAGTGGGCTTCTATTAGAACCCGACGTGGTAGGTGGTGAGCTTTCCACCGTTATCCGGGTTGATTTGGTTTTTTATCGATGTTTTCCATCACCGGAGAGTTAGTCAGAAATATAACAATAAACACGAAGATTTTGGTTCTGACCAGATTTGAACTCGGGACCACACGATCCGCGATCAGAGTTGGAGTGTTTAACCACTAGGACAAGTCTCTCTAAAAAAAAGTATAAAAAAACAAGGTCAGTAAAAGACGCAAAATATGCGTATGCGCAAATATGCATGCGTACGCGTATTTAACAAAATTTTTTTTAATTAATACAGTTTTGTTACATTCGGTATATATGGCTATAACACTTTTGTAATAACCATTACGAGTTTACTTTCCTGATATAAATAGGAGGATCTGGAGGAAGGAGATCATTGATATTGTTGTGTATACTTTCACTTGGATAATAATAATAAATAAATCATTTACTTTTCTTTCACAATGCATACATGTGCTTAGAGCTAAGGCTAGCTATTGCTGAGGTCAAACCTCCGCTACATTGTGAGAGACTGGTGCCTGATGTAGATTCAAAGAACCTGTGTTACAGGTCACCAGTGCCCCCCCGCAGTCGAGTCGATGTGACTTCAACATCCTTAAATATAATTAGGTTATTTAGAAGGTTATTTAAATTGGATGTTATAAAATTATAAACCTCCAAAAGATTTTATAATGACAACATACATACATACGGTTATAGTGACTAAACTTCACTTTATTAGAATGAACAACTCAGTACGGATAGTCACTACCAACAAGCCAGTAACAATTATTGCTTTATTTTTTTAATAAATAAATAAATATCGAAGACCCTTACACTGAGTTATCTGACCCTTCATTCAACTTTGCCGAACGTTTCAAAGGCCATCAAATCACGTCCTTCAAAATCACACAATTTCCTAATCAATTCATGTCTTCGCAGCATTTGTATGCCACGATTGGCAGAAGCATGTACACCATCCTAAATATGTTTGCCAACAGGTTTGAACAGAGCTCGTAGCTATAGAGCTGGTATGACTGGTATGACTGGTATTTCTCAACATCTGATACCTATGTATCAGATGTTGAGAAATACTTCTAAATATTTCTTAACACATACTTGAAAATACAATGAAAACCTTCTTGGGTTGGGATCTATTTCACAACCACGTGGCTACAGGCACCAAATGCCAATTAAATAATTCTTTAATTAGTTAACTTGTGTTACCTATAACTAGATTAAAAATGCCTTAAAGGCCTTGGTGTAAAGGCTGTTACCCACCCACAGGTTTACCCATCATTTACGAAACTAAGCGCGCTTCTAGACTAGCGTTTTACACGCGCGTATAAGTTCGTTTTTGGAAATGTAATCTAATACAGAGTGCTGAGTGCGAGTCGCAGTGAGAGAAGGGAATGACTTCACCATCGCGTTTTGCGAGAAAAATCACGTGAATTTGTATGGCATGGAGTCAGAGCCATCTAGCGGCTTTAATGTTGCCCGAATTTGCCGCTAAATGGTGCTGACTCGAATCCATACTAATTGACATTAACGTGCTCGCTAAAAGCGATGGTGAAGTCATTCACTTTTCTCACTGCAACACGCAAGCGTAACTCACACGAGCGTTGACGCGCTTATAAACTCTCACAATCCATAATAATACTGGCTCACCACTTCGAGCATCACCGGTTCGAGCAAACACGCCGCAAAAAGCCCGTGTATCTACATGCATTGTGTTTTTTAAAGAGTGAAATGTGGCACGCGTGTATTCGCGTATGCCAACGCGACAGTATACGCGCAATAAACGCAAGTCTGAAACCACTCTTACTTAACTAAGGGCTGTGTACCTATAAACTGTCATTAAACACTCGAGTTAACGACCGGCCATGCACACACGTTTACGAGTGAACGTTGACTGACCCACGAGTGGGCGTTCGGTATGATTCATTCATTTTATCCTGCGAATATTTTTGTTAACAAGCAGGCGGTCACCGCAGTCAATGGACGTGCATTACACTATCCCCCTTGTTCAAAGTTAAACTTGATGCTAACAATAAGAATAGTTATAGTTGCACCCTACTAGATGGCGCTGCTCAGTTGCGCTTTGTACTGTCCGCTGAATCGCAGTGTAAAGATCTTTCTTTGATAATGTATGAATTCTGCCTATTTTTTAACAATATACTATTTATACACTCTACTCGTGGTTTGATTTATTGATCTACCTAATATTGAGAGTAGTTTTTTGGGACACTTAACACCACCAAATACAGAAACGACAGTCAAAGTTGAGCAAATCTCAAATGTAAACCTGTCCTTTCACATCTACTGACATCTGACAGGACAGCATCAATTTATTTTAAAAGGTGCTCAACTTTGATTGGATTTTATGGTCATTATATGGATTCTGAGACATGGTCCCTGACAGTTGGGCTCTTAAATAACCTCAGGGTTACACAGCGCGCTATGGAAAGAGCTATGCTTGATTGATGTCTCTTTGCGTGATAAGATCCGAAATGAGGATATCCGCAAAAGAACCAAAGTGACCGACATAGTTCTTCGGATAACCAAGCAGGAGTGGCAATGGGCGGGTCACATTACCCGCAGGACTGATAACCGCTGAGGAGTAAGGGTCCTCGAATGGCGACCACAAATTGGAAGACGCAGCGAAGGTAGGCCACCCACCCTGTGGACTGATGACTTGGTGCAAGTTGCAGAAAGCCGCTGGATGCAATTAGCCCAAACCCGCTCGCTGTGGCGCTCTATGGGGGAAGCCTATGTCCAGCAGTGGACTTCTAAAGGCTGTTGATGATGATGATGATATGGATTCGAGCGTATGGGCTCTGTCACTCCATGTAATTGCGCGCGATAATTACCTACCAGCCGCCGGGTCTTCCAAGACTCATTGGCAGTTGATTGTCAACAGCCGCGTAGAACATTCCATAGATAAGAATATGTACTGACTAGCTGACATCTAGATCGAAAGAGGTAGCCCTGTCAATATTTGCCTGTAACATGACAGCACGCATTTACAAATGACAATTATCAATTTTCTATGAAGTGATTTATCTGTTACGTAGTAACTATTGAGTAATCTTCAGGGCATTACTTCATATTTGGCAAGCCTACGCAGCTTACTCCACAAATCAAACGTCCGTCCTAAAAAGGAAGCAATTCAATTCAATTCAAATCATTTATTGCATGTCACATTACAGTTTAGGTATGGTGGTAGTACAGGTAAGGATTACATGTGACGCCCTGCAAGGCATGGCAATACATGCGGGGCAAGTTAATGCTTGCTCAACATAACATTACATAATATTACATTATAAAAATAAATGAAAATTCTTAACAAATACTATTTCATCCTAAATTGGAAACATACATAAAACTTTATTCTTATAATATTATATGGTATTAAATGTGGTTATTTTATATATTTATCACTAAAAAACTCTTGCATGTTGTAATAGCACTTACTAATAAGAAATGCTTTCAATGTTTTGCAGAATACTTGTAGGCTTTCATGATTTTTTATGTAGTTGGGTATTTGGTTATATATTTTTACCAGCATAATGTGGGGACTGGACGTAACTAATTTTAATTTGGAGAAGGGAACTTTTAGTTTATTTAAATTTCTGTTATTTCTTTTTAGTTCTTTTTCTTGTGAATAAAAATATGGGTGTTTTCTTACAAATTTGCATGCTTCTAATATGTATATAGATGTAAGGGTTAATATTTTGTGTGTTACAAAGTGGGATCTACACGATTCCATTTGGTATATATTTGTTAATATTCTGATGCACTTCTTTTGTACAACAAATACTTTATCCACGTCGCATGAGTTTCCCCATAAAACAATACCATACGTTAGTCTAGAGTGCGCGTATGCGTAGTATGCTGTAAGGGCGGTTTTAAAATCTGTCACTCTTTTAAGTTTTTGTAGAGCATATATGAATGAGGACATTTTATTTAACAATTGTTGGATGTAGCGTTTCCAGTTAAGATGGGTATCTAAATCCACTCCTAACAGAGTAGCGGTATCAACAGTTTCAAGGTTTGTATTGTTAAATTTATAAGAGATTTTAAAAGTTGTTTTTTGGTATGGTATGGTAAAAGCATCTCTGAAGCCGCACGTCAGATATCCAGAGTGTGACGATGAACTTCCTGACAATGGCAAGCGGTCGGGTGATGGGAATCAGCCGTGGGTTATATACCAAACAGTTCTTGAGCGAAAAACCCGTCGTATAAGCGGAAGAATACGCATAGGGAGGCCAAGTCTACCTCAAAACTAACGATTCTACACCGTTTATCAGCTTAAGATCGTCGACAACCCTGACGTCAAATACGAGACTTTCAGAAACACCCTTTTTTGAAACAAGCGAACGAGCTTGAGTCTCTCCTGGAAAACTTTGATCACCTCTGTCCATTGACAACTGCATCACCTGCGCGGTCGGTGTCTCCGAAGCGCTGGTTACCTTTTAGGAAAGTATACAGTCTCTACTTGAAGGCCTCTCTCTTTAAAAATACAGCTTATGTAGTCTAAGTATTAAAATATATATTTTTAACCCATATAGTCGTTTTCACGAAATGTTGGAACATAGAAACATATAGACAGAAATTGTTAAAAGACATGTTTTCGCATTTGAAAACAATTACATCGCAAATAATTTTGCAAAAAATCTAATGTTCAGTTAGAGTATATAGCTCATAGTTTTATCTCGATCAAAAGAAACAAAACGAAACATCCGAACCAAACGCGAAAATGGATTGTGTCTAAATCATCAAATGGATGATATAATTACGAATCATTACATAAATGAGTATTCATTCAGTAAGATGGCAGGCTTATTCAATTAACTGTTTAAAAGATTTAAGATATTGTCTACTAAGATTTTGTGTTAGCTACTACTACTACGAGTAACTCAAGTTGTGACATTATTCATTAATTTATTCACAAGTTTGCGATCGGCTGACAAGACAAATGACAACTATACATTGCTCAAAGTTACATAACAGTCGCCTAAATATGGTGTCTGTACAAATTGGAGAAACTAATGTGGGAAACATTGATTCGAATGTGTAGGTACCGTTTTAAAATCAGCCTATTCTTATCTTAATGAATATAAACGGATGGAATGGAAATAAATATAAATGGGAGGAAAAACTAGGAACATTAAACTGGTGCTGGGTCCGATCTGCACTCAACGGTTTGCTGCGTCTTTTCTGGTCCGCTCTTCTAGGGAGTTTTTGTAAGCGTATACCATCATCGGCCTCATCATCACTCACCACCAGGCAAGACTGCTAAACCATTAAAAAAAATGTGTTGAGCAGGACTTAAACCCTTGCCATCCTCGAATGAAATAACTAGTCTGGCCATAAATACTTACATAAAAACTTTCCTTTATTTTTTAATTTTTTAATTATTATGAATTTGGAACGCGTTTATTATTTTAAAAACTTCTTTCGATTTCACGCCATTTAACATATTTTTCGCATACATTATCATATACAATATTATATTACAATATGAAATGGGGTGTTAAAGAAAATAGGATTGCAGTGATCGCCTTGCACAAAGTGGGTATGGAGCCGTCGGTCATATTCAAGACACTTCAAAAGCTTGGTGCTGATACCAAAGGTACGTTCGTGTATCGTACTATCAACAGATACGACAACACTTTCTCTGTCGAAGGCCATAAAAGATCGAGGCGGCTGCGTGCTGTTAGAACTACAAAGACTGTTAATACTGGTAAAGCCAGAATTCGTCATAACCCCATTGGGAAGTGTGCCGGATGGTCACGTAGTAAGATTAGGCACACACAGTGTACGTGTATGAGTTCGTATATAAGCTTTAGTAGAATTATAATAAACCAGACTATTACCAACTGTTGTCTCATTTCACTGCCATTCCGTCTGTGGTTGTATAGTAATTCTTAAGGTCCAACTGTGTCTTATTGCGTCTCCTCGCCAGCACTGCAACAGTGGTGGACCCCGACGTGATATCACGTCGGGGTCCGCAACAGGAAGCAAAAAATCTTATCGCGAGAAATTAACATTCCTGCTAGGACTCTGTCACGTATTATAAAACAAGACCTGGAGCTCGGTGCTTATCGTCGATATATAGGACATGCCCTAAATCAATATTTACAATTAAAGAGAGTGGTGGACCAATCACAACGCTTTCTGTCCCGATACGCAGGTGAAGAAAAGCACAGAAATATCCTCTTTCCAAATGAAAAAAAAACACGGTTGAAGAGCAAAATGATAAAGTGTACGCTTACAGTTCTAAAGGAGTCGTGTTACTTGTGTTATGAAACTTCTCAGAAATACACTTTTTAAAAATGTACCATGGACTTTCCATTAGGACCCTGCACCTGGTCACAAGGCACGAACTACCAAAGTCTGATTTGAAACCAACTTTCCGGACTTTATAAGAGCTGAAGACTGGCCCTTATCTAGCCCAGACCTCAACCCTTTAGACTACAAATTATGGTCAGTTTTAGAGGACATGGCCTGCTCTAAACGACACGGCAACATTGACGACACGATTGGCGTAGTGCGTTAGTAGCAAGGTTTCTCGTCTTGAATTGCGTAGTGTCACGGGATCGATCCCCGGTCAGGTCAATTCAGGAAACGATCTTTTCTAAATTGGCTTGGGTTTGGGTGTGCTGGGAGACGCCCCTGGATTTATTCCTGGTCTGGTACCTCGCAACTCAGGGATATTTGTCCCTACTTGTGCATATTTATTTATTTCATGTTATTTTTATTGAGTCTTAAAAATCTCTGCCAGCATCTCTCTCTCAAGCAGTGGCGAAATTTCTTATGGAAACTGTGCGTAAATCCATAGGTTCGTGGCCAGACAGATTAAATACCTGTATAAAAGCCAAAGCTGGCCATTTCGAATAGTATTTTTATATTTTATTGCTGAGTCTTTAATAAATATGTACAAAGGCGTTCACATCAACCTTTACATAGGGGCACCTTATGCTGCTGACATATGACCCATTTTGCAATGGTTTTGTAAAGATTGATGTGAACGCCTTTGTACTTATATACGTTTTAGTAATATGAATTACATTACTTCATAAAAAAATGCATTTTCATTTGTAACAGAACTTATGGCCGGACTAACTATTATTGTCTGTTTTAGGCTAATTCACTAATTTCCCTCGAATCCAGGATCTATAAAAAATATATTATGCATTGTAACTTGGTAAGAACCCTACATTACAAAAACAAATGATTTGTTTACCACGCTTAGTATATACTTGATAATGATGACAAACCCGGTTACTCCTACGTTCCGAACATACCTGCCAACCTGCCAGCCAACCTGAGACCCAGTGCCTCTGATTTCTGCAGCTGTTGCAAAGAAAGAAAAGAAAGAAAAAAACATTTATTAATGTCATGAACATCGTATCACAAAACATCACAAAGCAACAATTATAAAGGAACAAAAAAATCTCAAATTAAAAAGAGACATGATGAAAAATACCAACAGGCAGCGGTGTCACGATGTCAAAAAAATAAATTGGACCGCGCTCAGCTAATGCCTGTGCCTGATAGGCCCAGACGCTGATTTTCAACGGGCCCAGCGAGTGGGCGCACGGACAAATTGCGGGTACGTTTAAATAATAAAATAAAATAAATATTTTATCGGAACATAACAAAATGCAAGCAATGAAGTTGTAATCTCAATGTGTAGTGTAACTATGTGTGTATGTGTGCGTTAACTTACTCGTATCATGACAGAAGGGCGCGACGTCGGCGCACGACCCTGAGACCAGGCTGTGTTAGCACAACTAAAGTAACTACTTCGGCTTGCACTCGCAGACAGTCATAGGATAACTGTTTCTCTTTTTTTTCTCTGCCTCTTTTCTGTGTTTTCCTTCCACACAAAATCTGCCAATGTCCAGTAAGGCTGAAAGGTAGGATATCTTTCGTTGGGCCGATAGTATCCCAAACTCACATGAGAACGTTAAAAATGAAGTCCTGTCATTGCAAAAAATAAAATCAAAGAAAAGTGAGAAAAGTGAATTGGTCCTTTATAAAATCAATAAAAATGGACTACAAGCATGCTTAATCAGCATTGTTAATGAAATTGTCCTACGAGAGCCAATGTCGGTGCTAACTAAAACATGTGAATACCCAAGGTAAGATACAATTAAATACAAAAATTACAATCAAATAGCTATGCATTCTATCTACCTACTCGTATACCTATTTAATGACGCGTTTATTTACTTCTAGAAAAACAAGGGGGACGATCTATTGTCAGTATCATTAGTCAGTGACTGTCTGTTTTAATAATACGTAGAACTAATAAATCGATTCATTTTTTATGTAGCCGTAGAAAATAAATAAATAAAGACCTAGTCTGGCCCGAAAATGCAATGGTGATGATCCTGCCTATAGCGTCGAGAGTGGTGGGTATGGTGTTCCTAACACCCAGGTAAATAATAATTATGCTCCAGACTACACACCAACTGCCATAGTCTCGAAGTAAGGATAAATATTTTCATGTTACGAGAACACCAGATAGGAATCCAAGCTAGTGACGTCTCCCAGTACCTAGACCCGAACAAATTCAGAAAAGTTCGTTTGCTGAAATGAAAAGACCGGGAATCAAAAACAGGACACCACGCAAGTCTAGGCGAGAAACCGTGCTACAGCACAGTTTTTGATTTTGTTTTGTTTTGCAAACCTTTTTATGTCAATTCTGTGTCTGGATGTTATCATCCTTTAAAGTATCTATTTTGTTATAGGTACTTAAGAATGGCCATCAGTCTCTGGCACAAGCTCTCCTTAGTTAGGGGTTAATGGATCTTGATATAAGGCGTCCCATAACATTTACCTATTTACCTTCTTACCTTAACATTTACCTATTTACCTTCTTTCTGCAGGCCTTCAAGGTGAGGATGGCCAGCCCAGTGATTCGTTTGAATGACTGGGCTTGTCAACCTCATATCTGGACCTCACGACCGCTTTCCATCAGGTGGAGTGAGGACATCTTGACGGGCAATATAAAAAAAAAAAAAAAACCTAAACAGTGCTACTCTCGATGCCAAGTCCTTTGACAAGGAAATATCATAAATCCTCAACATTGTAACACCAATGCCGGGAAGCTGTCAGAGTGCAAGTTGGATTTGGAATGCAAATGGAGTTCGCTCAAGGTGGGCCCTTGAGCGAACTCCCCCTAGTTCTAGCTAAAGGCGACACTATGCAATTCTCCAAGAAACCTCAACGCTGTTACGTTGCATTCTGACAGCTTCCCGGCATTGGTGTTACAATGTTGAGGATTTATGATATTTCCACCAACCATCATGGTTCCCACTTTTAACGATATTAATGGTGAAATGGCCAGTTCCCCGAAGTCTATCAAAGGCCAGTTCCCAGAAGTCTTTCAAAGACCAGTTAACCGAAGTCTATCAAAGGCCTCTGCATACGTGATGGATTTTTGTATGGACGGGACGGGATGGGCAGTTCGTTTCATTCGAAGTGACACGTTCTCGTCCCGTCTTTCGGGCCAATATATCTGATGTTTTTTATAGTTTTCTGTGCATTTATCTAAAGAACTGTTCTATCTCTATGAAAGCTGTTAACTTCCTCAAAAAAAAAACAAACGTTGTGAATAAGGTTTTTCTATAATTGACTTGACTCTAGCTATGTTTTTATAGGTATTTATACCATAAAATGATTGTCACAATGTATGTTGTGTTGACTTAATCTGCCATTGTTATATAACAAACAACTCTATTTAAAAATAAAATAGACGATAAACCCAACAAAAGAAATAAGGATTAAACGTTTGTCCAAGACTGACGGAGTCTCACAGAGGGGAAAAAATACTATTTATTTGCCCCATATTTCCCAACATACAGTTATAATAAAAAAACGCAATATAAAGAACAACAAAACCTCGCCCATATACGGATATCAAGTACTTGGTATTATTTTGTGGCAATGTATAAGCGTTTTTGGAAGCGCGTATAGGCGCGTAAATATAGGCGCACATTTTGCTAGACGCATAACTCGAACGAGCGTTGACGCGTGGTTGTTGATTTGAGCGAGCACGCCGCAATAAGCCCGTGTACGCACGTTTCTGAAGTGCGAAATGTAACGTGCCTGTAAGCGCGTATGCCAAAGTGGCCGTAAACACGCGAATACGCTAGTCTGGTAATAAGGTATGAAGACGCCACTTCAATGTATAATAATATCCTGCCGCCATATTAGTTTTACTGGTAGTTAAGTCGCTTTTTTGATATCATTCATATTACTATTCAAAAAATAAGTGCTCTGTACCTACGTCTACTACGAGTTGCAACTTTATATTTACATTATCGTTCGCGTAAAAAAATATATTGGGGTTTGACATTGCCATCCCAATACAATTATTTTACGCGAACGATAACGTAAATGCAAAGTGGCAACTCGTAGACGTAGGAATCAGGGGTTAAGGCTGCTGTTTCATCAAAGATGTGGTGGTCAGCTTAACAGCGAGCGAAGTCAAAGCTATGCTACGAAACTTTAAGCGCAATTCTCCTGCTTATTTAAAAAATAAATTTCACTTCCTTCATAATTCGCACAGTCGTCAATTGCATTCTATAAATACTCTCTCTCTCTCCTTACATCCGCTCATTCTTCCGGCTTTTTGTCTAGTTCCTTCACTGTTTCGGCAATACGACTTTGGAACAAACTGCCGGTCTTGGTTAGAAAGGCGTGCAGTAAATATGCATTTAAAAAGGCTTTGCGTGCGCATTTTAAAAGATTGATGACGCCCCAAGAACTGTAGTTTTGTGATTCTCTTGGATCCACCTGTCATCTGTCTGTTATTTTTTCTTACTTTTTGTCTATATAATGTGTAATTGCTATTATTATGTATATATGTTTATGAAATCACTTTGAAATCTTCTTATTTTGATTCAAACCATTTCACCTTCTGTACACCTAATTTAAAACTTTTATCTTTAGCTCTGCCTGTAATATCTCTGTCTGAATGTGTGGTTGACTGGTAGAGAATTCCTCTAGGCATTAAGTCCGCCCTTTGTAACATAGACTATGTGCAATAAATAAATAAATTCAACACAAAACAAACAAACCAATCTTTCCTCTTTAGAATAATCACTGGATATGATTCCTTTTCCGTAGCTCCGGGTTACAGGCTTATCTGTCTTTTAATACATACATTACACAGATGTATTATATTTGACGACCGACTTGGTGTAATGGTTAAGAAGTTGGCTACTACACCAGAGGTCGCGGGTTCGATCCCCGCACAGTACAAACATTTGTGTGCATGAACATGTCTGTTTGTACTGGTCTGGGTGTCTCCTATGTATAATAAGTATGTATTTACAAAAGAAAATGTATTTAAGTATGTTTATCCGTTGTCTAGTATCCCATAACACAAGCTTTGATTAGCTTACTTTGGGGCTAGATGGCGCTGTGTGGAATAATGTCCAGGGATATTTATTTATTTATTATTTATTTATATTTCAGATTTATGCAACGAACTTATAAAGGCTAAAACTAGTGCTGAATTTATTATAACTATTATTTAAATTACCTTGATTCGTAAACTGCTAAGTTCTGTATGTCAATAAGACAACAAACATAGTTTATCACTATGTGGATTGTAAATCGTTGTTGGAGTTTCATTACCTTGGTGCGACAGCGCGAGAAATTGCGCCGCAGATATGACAAGTCTACACGACCTGGGTGACGCTTTTTTGTGTTTTAATATGCAGCGGCAGTGAAAGGGTTGATCCGATTGCTACTTTATTGAGGTACATAATCTAGAACAAGACACACGCATCCTGATTCATGTTCTAGATTCTGTACGAAATCCTGATTTTTTATTTTATTTATTTATTCTTTATTGCACAAACAAGTAAAGCAAAGTAAAGTGTTCCTTTTTTTAATTTAGTTTCGTTTTTCGTTTTAAAATCAATTTCTATTTATATCTTACGAATTCGAAAGATTTACAATTTTCAATGAAGAACGATAATGCTAGAATACCCATGTAAGCATGAATCATGTCTAAAAAATGTAATCAGAACTGATATTTTCAACATCATTTCAACAGACGCTTATATTTCGAGAAATCCCCGTCAAAGGAAATGCGCTTTTTTATTTATTTCAAACCCCTTTGAGACAGTTGATTAATACCAATGAAATGGAACTAATCAGTAACTCCAAAAGGAAATGCGACGTGGGTTTTTCCTATGTTTATCAAATTCCCTATGAGCCTTAGTTAAACATTTCTAGTTATTTAATTTCTAGCATAATCGCGCACAAAGAGACTGAAAATAATCTAGACAACGATTTCTTATAGTAAATTTTTTGCGAAAATTGCCAATATTACAATTTGTAATATATATTAAATTCTTTGCAAAAGTAAGCTAGCATGATTACGAATGTATTGACTAAGATTGATTTTATTAAAAGGAATCAATCCATTCAATTTATTTGATAAACTGCAAACATAAAAAAATAACAAAGAAATATTCAAAAACTACAAAATGAAAACAACTCACTCGAAAAAAGTAGATGAAAAATTGTTCCAAAAATGATTACTGGAGTAAAAAACAGCATGGGTTTATTATGAACAAACATTATCGAATTTACATCTTACATGATGGTAATTACTGGTGTGGATGGTAGCTGATTAGGATTAGCAATAATTGAGATGTGAAAGAACGAACTGCTATTCAACTTAGATGCTATATAACAGTTGAATAGTAACACTCAATCGAAGCTGAGGACACTGAGAAATTACTCTATTAATCTTCATAAGGAGCTGTATACATACTCGGCATCAATACATAAGGCTAATGAGTCTAAGAGTATATTAATCTCTAATTTGATCGAAAACAAAACCAGGTGTGAATCAAATCAATTCAATTTAATCAATGTGGGGTTTTAAGGCGAGGTGGTTCTGCACTACATTTCCAGAAGGAAACTAATGGGCGCCACGCGGACCGAAGGTCACTAAAATAATCGATAAAAAATTAATAGATGTAATAAAAAAAAACCATCGGATGAAATCCCTCCAGTCATCTTTAAACTTTTTTTTGGTAAAGGACCTATATTTTCAGATCAATTATTTTAGGAATAAAACCAAAAATAGAAGACAATATGTCACGAAAAGAGGTAAGTTTGTGATTTTTTTCTATCGAGCCAACTTTATCAAATGATGTTTCCACCGGATGAATTCCCTGTATTTTCCCCTCAACAATATCAGTAAATTTCATCAGGTTTTATTTTACTGCTTACGACTTCAAAAATGAATTCTTAAAACGTGTTTCGTGAACCACCTCCCCTTAATCATTTAGTCACAACTGCATGTTTTAAGATGAATGATGATGGAAGAATGGATTAAATTAAGACAGCGCATAGCACGCTTCTTTTGTGGCCTTTTAAACCCTATCAATGCTACTTTGTAAAGCTTTGTTTTCATTCTCTTTTAAACCGTTTAAAAGTTATGATTATTTTTTTTCAAACTAAGAACAAAATTAAGAATAAATATTATTACAAAATGTTTGTTGATTTTTCCACGAAAATCCATTCACGATCACTTTCCGTCGAATGTAACTCAATTTTTAACCTAGTATCATTAATTTTAAAAAGAAAACCAAAGAAAACTCACGCAAAATAATTATTTAGTGAAACATTATTAAAAAGTTAAAAACAGTTTGTCAACCATATGTTATTCTGCTCTTAGCTGTATAAGTAATATAATAATATACTCTGAGTAAAGTCTGAAAAATTTTGAGATACTCATATAATATTTTTTATGCACCTAACAGAACTGAAAGATCATTGCACTCTTTACTATCTGCCTTTCAAAATAAAATATGAAGAAACAAATAACACTATTTCCGCTGCATCTGCCTGTGACGTTATTGTATCTGACACACGTGAAACCCCCCTAAATGTGGTTTTAAATAGATCTATACAATCACAGGTTATCCTTAGTAAAATCTAGGTCAAAGAAAACATACCTAATCCTAATAATAGCTAAAAGCCTAAAGACTAGGTGATAGAAACGCTCTTCTTCTTAGTCGTTTACTTTTAACAGAGTAGTCGTGGTCCATGGGAGGTGTAGATTGCGTGGCTCGCCGTACTACCTCTCGCCACCTCTCTCTCCCCGAGGCAGTGCGGATAAATTAGTTGAGTAACAATTCGGTTAGTGCTTTTATTTGGTATGTCCAACATACACACATCAAAAGTGTCTAGGGATCAAGCATTTTTATGCGGATTTCTTGAGATTGAGATGTGGCTTTGTAATAAATTTATGATTTTATAAATTTATATGGATCCTTTTTGGTGCATTTCATAATTTGAAACAGGAACTGTCAATCAAATTCGAGTAAAAGATGAAAATCAGCTGTCAATATTTTCCCTATAAAAACATACAACGCATTGAAGACATTATTAGTGCTACTGTTTCCCTACTACTGATTAAAACCAACGTTATTATGGAGCGGCGACGTCATTTAAGCAGGGAAGAAATGCTCAGAGCCGGGGGTATAATAGAAGCTGGTTCCCGGCAACGTACTGTGGCTTTAGCTCTGAATACAAGTCAGAGTGTTATCAGTCGACTTTGGACACGTTACCGAAGCACTGGTACCGTGGCTGAGCGCCATGGAGGACGGTATCGCTGCACCACACGGAGACAAGACCGATACATTCAAATCACAACTCGAAGAGCTCCAACAATAACCGCCATGATGTTAGCCGTGAGGCTTCATCACTCTTCAGGGAACTTAATTAGCGACCAAACAGTCAGAAACCGCTTGCATGAAGTGAACCTTCATTCTCGAAGACCGCTAAGGGTACCACCTATAGCAATGCACAATCGTAGGATTCGATATCAATGGGCTCTTGAACACATAAATTGGGCAGAAGAACAATGGCGTTTCGTGTGCTTTTCTGATGAGTCTCGTTTTGGTATGAGACCGGACACAAGACGTATACGACACTGGAGAACCCCTGGACGCCAACAGCGATTAAAATCCTGCCAGGAAGTCCATCCTTATAGTGGTGGAACCATCATGGTATGGGCGGGTATTTGGATCGGCGGAAGAACTGAGTTGATTTGGATCAGAGGCAACCTCAACGCTCAAATTTATGCTGAGACGATTGTATCAGACGTCATCGTTCCTCTACAAGTGCAAATCGGTCCCTTATTTCAGTTAATGCATGATAATGCACGACCGCACACCGCAAGAGTTGTAAGACAGACTCTCGCCGCAGCTGACATCAATGTCCTGCCCTGGCCTGCTCAGTCGCCAGACTTGAACCCGATTGAGCATGCATGGGATATGCTACAGAGAAGAGCTCTGCCGAATATGGAGGGTATCCAGTCGCAAGAAGACCTTTTTTGTTGTTGCAACGAACATGGGCGGCCATTCCACAGCGTGATTTGGATGAACTCATTTTGAGTATGCCAAACCGATGTTCTTGTGTTGTTAGTGTTCGCGGTAGAAACACGGATTATTAATTGTTTAAGTTACCCAATAAAAATTTAAAGAAAACTGTTATTTCAGTCTTTTTTTCGAACTTTAATGTTAGTGGTTCAAATGTCAAAAATCCCTTTATTAGGAAAATGGCAAATTTCTTTATTAATGCAAAGGTGACTTGGTTTATCGTTACTGTAGACAAACGAAAACACTTTATTTGATGAATCCTTAAAGAAAATTTTAATTAATATTAATCAGGAGAAAAGTTACTGCAAAAATATATGTTGATCCCTAGACACTTTTGATGTGTGTATATAGCGGGGAGCGACCTCTAGTTCTGGAGCCGTTCACTCGTCCCTGAACAACAAGTATCTCCATGCTTTTGCCTCCTTTGCGGCTGACGTGTCCAAAATATTGTAATATTCGGGAGAACACTAGTGTCGGAAGCCAACCCTTCACTTTCAGCTCTTGGAGAATGGAAACGTTCGTGCGGCGCTGTGTCCATGAAATGCGTAACATTTTTCTCCAGCACCACATCTCCAAGACGTCTATGCGCTTTCGTTCTCTCCCCTTGACAGTCCACATCTCCGCGCCATAAAGTAGAACAGGAAAGACCAGTAATCGGACGAGGTGTGTCTTTGTTGGTTCTATGTTGCGTTCTTTCCAAACTTTGGAGAGCTTGTCCATGGTAGATCTTGTAATTGCTATGCGTCGTTTAATATCGTCTTCAGAGCCTCCAAGGTTAGAGATTCGTGACCGCAGGTAGATGTACGATGATACTACTTCACAGTTTGCAATCTCAGTAGGAGCATAAGTGCTGTTTTTGTCAACCACCATCATCTTTGTTTTCAAGCGATTCATTTTTAACCCTAAGCCCAGGCTCACAACCTCCAAACGACGCAATAGCTCTGCAATTATGTTGTCTTCTCGTTGCCAACAGGAAAGATACCCTAGGTGAAGTAATTCATGAATCAATATACTGACCCATTATTAAGTAAATTTTTTCATCAATTTTATCATTGAAATAAATCATCGGTACAAACGATGAGTGATGACACAAATTAGGTCCTTAATATTTACTACGTAACAGATAAATCACTTCATAGAAAATTGCCAATTTTGTCATTTGTAATAAATGCGTGCTGTCATGTGACAGGCATAATATATTGCCATATAAACCTCTACATGTAGTGTAAGTTCATGATGTGACAGAGGCCTGGTGATGCCTTTTTTTAACAGGCTTCCCAAATGCAGATCAGTGATCAAAAATCCGAACAATCGGAATGAACACACCCGACATGGAATTAGGACCCAGGGCCTCAGCAATTTAGGGCCAAGTACGAGGACTTAAAAGAAATATTTTCTCTCTATCACCGGCCCTATTGTGATAGGAAAGATCTTCCTTTCTCCACATTTGGAGTAAAATTTCTGAATCTGAAACGTGATCACTATATAAGTGGGCCGGTGATGACTGAAGACTTTGTTAAGCTCTTAGATGGCTCATATAGAGCCCTCTAAGAGCTTCTTAACAAAGCTTTCAGTCATTTGGCTTAAGCAAAAAAGTTTAAGTCAAATTTCTGCAATAAGCCCATAAAACAATATTTAATCAATAACACTCAAAAACGAACGTATTATTTGCATCTGTCTTTCAGACATCGTCATCGATACTAACCTAATACTACGAGTAATATTATAAAGAGTAAAGATTTGTTTGTTTGTTTGTTTGTATTGGATAGGCTCCGAAACTACTGGATCGGTTTTAAAAATTATTTTACCAATATAAAGCTACATTATCAAGGAGTGACATAGGCTATTTTTTTTTTACTTTAGGCTATATTTTGACGAGAAAGGCAGTCTGCGCGGGCGAGGCCCCTGATGGACAGCTAGTTTCTGAATAAAGTTATTTTAATATTGTTACTTATGAGGTCATAGTTTGGGGGCTGAACCGACACTTGAGAATCTAACATAACCTGGCCAAAAATGTCATATTTAAGTAGCAAAATTTTCCAGCAATGTTATATTCGTTACAATTAGAAATTAGAGTCTTACATGGGTGGTACATTGCTTCGTACCTGCTTACACTGACACGGCGGCAATGTGTTATACTTTCAGTGGTCGACTACACAATATATCATGTACGACGACTCCCCCTCAAAACTTTCTCCAAGAAAATAAAGTTCTCTAAATAAGTACTACAAAACGCAGGTTGTAAATCAAGAAAAAATGCAGAAAAACATAAAGAAAATACTAAAGACTGGATTTTTCACGAGAAATTGCAGCGTAGGTTTTAAGTGTGGCGACCTAGATCATACTTCACTTCCGAGGTTGCGTGCAGGAAGATGTGGGAATTCGTACCACCTTCTCAACAATAACGTACTGTAGAATAGAATATATTTGTTTGACATATAGGTCTTAAGATAAATAGCAAAAATTTTTAACATTATAAATATAGAAAAATGGCCTAGTCGTGCGCGAAAAATTTACCCCTTTTTATGCAGGTTACAGGCAGGTGTAGCAAATTTTACCTCAAATAAATTTAGGGAAATTCTGAGGTTAGTTTCTTCTCTCAGATGTAAATTTCTATGGGCTATGAACGGAATTTTGCATTCTAACTCTATTGAAATTATTTTCTTTACACTGAAACATAAGACTTAGAGTAACCGTATTTTATAGCTTCATTGCCCGAACTATTAATTTAATTCTTTCTTTTTACATTTACTAGATGATTCTGAAGCAAGTGAAGTAAAGTGTTCCAGACACTTTCATTTCATTCAAATACGCTACAATGGATAGGTATTGGCTTAATCACCACGCTTGCCGAATGCGGGTGATTACAAACCCGGGCTTTGTTTCGATAAATCCGAAAACACACTTTGCTCGACCTGAGAATTGAACCAGGGACCTCCGGGATTCGGGCCGAGCTCTGAAACCACTCAGCCACGGAGGCTTATCCATCACTGAAATACGCAATTTCAATGATGGAGGCCTTTGCCCAGCAGTGGGGCAGTATATAGGCTAATTACTTTACTTTACTACTACTCATTCAAATACACATCCAGTAGCTAGTATCTGAGTTACGTACGACAAAAAGTTATACGTATACGTGTGACGTTATATCTGTAAACGTACAGCATTCAAGTACGGAAACGTATATACTCGTATAAGGAGCGCGCGACCTTAGATTTTTTATGCCCCATTCAGGGCATTTATACACACATAACCCTAGAATACTTAGCTGCACTTTACTATGCACTCTTATCCTGGCTCATCTTTACACCTCATATTTTCTTTTGTTGCCAGCGTAAGAAAGGTCACAGGACCCACGCAAACTCTGACGCCAAGTGCAAGCCTAAGGTATACTGACAATTTCTAAAGCTTTCATTTAATGAAATTATTCATCAAGTATACGTTCCACAATAAAGCACAGGCCTCACCTAAACCGTCACGTGATAAAAGCCATTCTCCATTACCCAGGCTCAGTTCGAATCCTTGGAGAGGTGTATAAGCTAGTGATAATCCTTACTGTCAAATGTTATCTAGCCGTGTTATGGCTTACTAGGCTTAACGGCTAACATCTAGCGACGTTAACTGATCGACGACATGGTGTGAAAGCAATCTCTCACCTATGACCCATCTTACTAACTGACCTAGCGTAACGTAAAAGTCTAAATTGTATGTTCATACTAACTAATATAAAGAGGAAAGATTTGATTGTTTGTTAGTAATGAATAAGCTACTTGACCGATTTAAACAATTATTTCACTAATTTATATAGCTACGTTATCAGCAAGTGACATAGGTTGTATTTTTTGTTTTTATGCTTTATTTCGCCGGGAGAAACAGTACACAAAAATAAAATAATAGAAATAAACATAGCAATACCATCATTACTGACCGACTTGGTGTAATGGTTAAGATGTTGGCTACTACACCAGAGGTCGCGGGTTCGATCCCCGCACAGTACAAACATTTGTGTGCATGAACATGTCTGTTTGTACTGGTCTGGGTGTCTCCTATGTATAATAAGTATGTATTTACAAAAGAAAATGTATTTAAGTATGTTTATCCGTTGTCTAGTATCCCATAACACAAGCTTTAATTAACTTACTTTGGGGCTAGATGGCGCTGTGTGGAATAATGCTTAGGGATAGTTATTTATTATTAGTAATCTGTGCATAAATATTATTTGACTATACCAACGGTTCGGTAGATGCTTCCATCGATTGAGAACCGGCAAGAAACTCGATTATTTTCTACAATCATTTAGTTTACAAATAAAGTCAAGAGTAAAGTCAGCATCTCCTACCTATAATGACTTAACAAGCTGATTTGTCTACTTTTTGAGAGATTAGAACTGCGACCTTGAATTTTGCTAAAAAAAACTCTTTAATATATCACTCTATACTGTATAATTTTTCTTCAAAAGTGACCAATTTTTAAAAAGACTATCTATTAGTTAAAAAAAAATGTCATCTGTCACGGTGCATTAATGACGATACTGAAGACGAAAAAAACATTTTAATAATGTGTGTCTGTTTATTTATATGTTCCTCGTAGTTCCAATTGTGAACTACTGAATGGATTTCAATTCAACATTGTACATTCATACTAGATTTATACACATACTAAAAAGCATAAAAACCAATTAATTGGTCGCAGTCTCTGCCAAAAATTAGTTTTCAAATATTTGCAAAATAGGTCTTACGTTAGCTTTATGAGTTTGTGCATTATGTATGTACTACGTTATTCTACTATCAAACCTACTTACACAGTTTATCAAAACGTAGGCATAATTACTGTCGTCATATTCTCTCATAACTGTAATATCAACGTCATAGAGTTTTGATCCGAATGTTAACCCTTGAAAACGCATTATCATATCGTACGGATTACCTTAATACTGGTTATCTAACAGACTGGTAACAGGTGATGATCTCCAGACTATCATTGTCTGGCTCGATGACTCGGCTTGTAGTATCCCGATTAGTAAGCTGGCTTGATATAAAGATACATTAGCAGCCGCTGGTTTTTCCGTCTAATAAACTCGACTTTAAGTTAGGTAGTTTTATGAAATTGTAATTTTGTTACCTTGAGTTTGTAAGTAAGATAAGCTTGTATATTTGCTACGTCCGAGAAGGACTTCTAAGTCATAAGAACCCAAAAACCTATATTTAACCTGTTTGTACCACTTGGTTTGCAAATGGTACTTGGTTTTGGGGATTAATCTGCTTGCGTCCGTAAGGTTTAGCCCTCGATGCCTTATACGTGATCCCTGGGTGGCGCTAAATAAGCAGAAGCTTATGTGGTAGAGCCTAGCTACAGTCTAACTGGAGCTCATAAATGGGCTGGCTCAACCGGTGCAATACCACACTCCTGCAAAATACCAGCGTGAAGCAGAGATTACTCTCTGTGTTTCGTTCAGGTCAGCATGAGCCCCGGCAGCCCCAACCCCTTGCCCCCCTAATAGGGCAAGGGTTTCTCCATCTAAAAGGCAAGCAACGCATCAGTGACACCTCTGGTGTTGCAGTTGTCCATGGGCGGAGGTGATCACTCTCCATCTGGTGACCTTCTAGCCCGTTTGCTCCCTATTACATAAAAAAAAAAAATGAATCTATTGAAATATTTAAAGTGAGCGTACGCACCTCGCGTCACCTAAAGTCACGTGACCACAAGTCAGTATTAAGATTTCTGTCTGTGATTTGATACCTATGACAAACATTTATAAGTTCTTGTCACCAACAGTGCAAGCTCTCCTTCTTCCAAAGACAACACACTACCGTAACATTAAAAGATGGAAAGCTCACCACACACGTACGTATTTTACGCCGTGTACCCGCCTTGTACCCGTCAGATCATACTAGTTATTTTACCACACAGCACATGTATAGATAAATTACTAGGATGATCCTGACTTTGCCCGCCGGGAAAAAATGTGCATAAGTGGCGAAACGACTAGTATGATCCGACAAGTTCACGGCGGGTAAACGACGAGTAAATACGTACGTGTGTAGTGGGCTATAGCTCTCAGAATGTAAGTATTGTTCGATATGCTAGACGGGGATGGCAAGTTCCTTGCCACCTTGCGATTTTTCACTGCACCAGCGAGTGGTGAGCGGACTGCCGCCTGCAATGCACGGTTTTGCAAGACTTGCAAGCGTCTAGGTTGTCTAGGGTACTGGGCATTTTTTGAGTGACTTCCATTTAGGGCGGCCAAGGGCAAACAGAGCCCTATTTTGATTTGGTGTTTCCTAGCTCTTGCTATCGACTTTGATCGCATAGCTAAAAACAAAACACAAAAAAATGTTTAAGCAAAAACAGATTCAGTTCAAAAAATGAGCCGAAATGTTGAGGCTATTAGAACTGTTAATTTCATGCCATTTATTCTTCGGACTGGTCCATTGGTGCTTTGGGTAATTTTTTTCTAGCGGCGGTTTTAATTACCTCCTATGAAAAACATAAATTAAAGAAAAACAGATTAAACTATTGTGTTTTTCTGCGTCTCGGTATTATTTTCCATTACCATATACGTATATGCAAAAAACTAAAGTATTTTCATCAGTCTCAGGCACTTTACTAGCTTTGCTTAGTTTGCAGTCGGACGTTAGGTGT
Organism: Udea olivalis; assembly: GCA_947369235.1. Lineage (NCBI taxonomy): Eukaryota > Metazoa > Arthropoda > Insecta > Lepidoptera > Crambidae > Udea > Udea olivalis. Next base: position 3,551,233 of record OX376349.1, on the reverse strand, counting down.
CCCATGTTTTATTTTTGTGCCAAGGACTCTGCTAACCGTAAAATAGGTGTTAAACCCTCAAAATTAATATTCACGAACCCAAATGACGTAAACAGCCATAACTCCTTCTCACTCTTTATTAACTCTAAAAAACTTAATCATAATTTCGTAAAAATCCCACGTTAACCCGCTTGCAGGCCCAGGGGTATAAAAGGCCGCACTCGGTCCGCGTGACTCAGACACGGGATTGAGTTGGACACGAGACACGGAAGAGAGTGAGTAATCTGATTCTTATCTCATCTTTCTAGAACGAACCCAAAAACCTAAAACCACCTATAATTAAGCTTTATTGGTTGTATGCTGCAGTGGAGTATGTCCTCTATTGTCTCGTTAATGTTGTGTGACTTTTGTGTAATCGGTTATACTCTTTTCAATTTAAGATTTTTTCATCACGAAACAATAAGTATACAATTGACCGGTACATATTATTACCCTACGTACAGCAACCAGGTGTGCCTCATAATAATTTTGTACTACTTTAATCGTCCGTTAATTTGCCATTGCCACCATAATAGATCCCCTTTAGTACAAACATGTGCAAAAGAATCACATCCTGAATTAAGAAGAAAACATTATGGTAATACATACTTTAAAAACCAAAACGCACAATTTTAATTTTGAAATTTAGTATTTTAATTTTACTGAACCGTTGAAAGACCTTGCCCTTGAATCAAAACATCTTTTTCAGTCGGTTAAATCAATTCCTTTAAAATAACGAATTGCTTGCTAAACGGAAAGTTAAAAATAAACAAAAGCCACGAAATTTTCTTCCACTTTTATAGATTTTTTATTGATTACAAGAAAAAACTATAAGTATTTTTTATAATTGTTAGCCGTCACAATTACGTAGCTTTGAGAGAGGTTAGCCCTATTTTTAAAATTATCAATGACATCCGTAATTAAAAGTGTCCGTAATTATAATCCTTGTCGTATACTAGCTATCGTATATCCTATATTTGTATAGACTAACGCCGTTACAAACAAAATATCCGTTAAATCGGACGCTCTATTGGCGAACAATAACTAAAAGTCTCATCATTGATATCTCGATAGAATCATCAGTCTGATATCACTGTATTTTAAACGAATGCGCTGTTAATGAACTAAAATTCTGATTTTCGTGTTATTTCGCTGTTTGACAGACGTTGGAAAATATCCCTTCAGATCCAATGCGTCTAACACAGTTCACATCCAATATTCACTGTTCCACTTTAACTAAGCTCTTGATCATTTGGTAAAGTCCCACATCGCCCGTGGGCTCTGTGCGGTATAAAAGGCCGGGCGCTCTGGCCGCGCGAGTAGATAGCTGTGTAGGGTTGAGCGCGCTGGCTGGCTACAAGAACGCGACTTCGAAAAAGCTGTGAGTTCTTTTTCTATTTGAATTTTTCCTGTTCCACATTATTTAAGTGTTTATGACGGGAGTTCCATTTTTGGACTTATTTTTATTTTTTTTAAATGTGTTAATTAACTAACAGAAGTGCGGAAAAAGTTTTAAGGTTTGAAAAACTTACGCAAATATTTTTTTTTAATAAATAGTAATCCTCAGACCTTGTTTGCCTAATGCTTTAAGGAAGTGTGTAGAGATGTAATATAAAACTTTTGATGACGCTAAGGCTGATGATTGTAAAAAGTTTCTACCTAAAGGTCCTTCAACAAAATAACCAAAATATAATTGAAACAAATGTTTTTGTATTTTTCTGGTGATTTACAAAGTTGAGTAAGAAAAAACGGAGAAAGTTTTACCAAGTCAGGAAATTAATTCTCGTTATAAAGGGTTAATTAATTACAATTAAGTGGTAGTATCTATTTCATTGTAGCTGGAAATCATAATTTGAATTTACCACCACCTACTTTGGTGATTAAAAACCTTTTTTATGTACCGTCCTTTTATTTTATAAAAAAGTGGAACGTTAGAGTTTTTCAAACTAAGTCTCACTGTGGTAATATTTGCATATTATCATAACTATATGTGATTAAAATATATAGTGCCCCGGCCCCGGCTACGCACGGTTATTTTGCAAAGAAAATCACACAATTTATTTCACTAATGTTTAGCAGAGAATTGTAACGGTGAAATATTTTTTCAAATCGGTCGAGTACTTTCGTAGCATATACTATGCAAACAAGCAATCAATTCTTTTTGCGTTATAATAGTAGTATAGACAAGCTAGATCACCTAGGACAAACATTATACGTGGTGAACTAATAATTACACTTATCATTTCACTTCCAACACTTTTCATGTTCCTGCCAAAGAAAAAAAATATAAGTTCGAGCACCTGTAGCACTGTGTAAATTTTTTATACACTTCATCAAAGTATTTTCAGGTGACAGAAACCCATACAAAATAGCTAAATTAAACTCCAAAATAAATATATAAAAGCGCTGCGAAAAAACTATACATTTTTAGGCCTGGGTCCGTGCTCAGATTCAGAACAAAGTTATTCAATTCGGTTATTTTCTATTATTTTTAAATATTTTTTAGTATGGTTACTTTTTACGTAATTTAGTTTATGAAAACTAGAGGCCTTTGGCTTTAACATATAAAAATATTGATTGCTACCGTTTAGCTACCGTTCATTTACTATAATTAAAACAAACTTACCGAATCGGTCGATAACTTCGTTCTGAATCGAGGGGCAGATCAGAACTTTAATGCCTAGGCCATCGCTAGTTCAGTCCTTAGAAATATTTCCGGTTTTTCTGTGATAATTTTGCAAGCGACGCGGAAGGGCAGGGAATCCCATACCCATAAGCATAAAAAACCAGTATCTACGAATAGAGCAGTTTCAAACAAACGATAGTTTAGTTCTAGTGATAGTTTTGTCCGTACGTATAAGCTCGTTTTAGGAAGCGTACGAGCGCACCTTTCGCCACTTGCGTAACTCGTACGAGTGTTGACGCGCTTATACGCTCGAATAATCCTTATAGATACTGACTCACCACTACCGGTTCGAGCGAACTCGCCGCAATAAGGCCAAGTACGTGCGAAAAATAACGCTAGTCTGAAACCGCTCCTAGAAGTGGATGTAATTTAATTAATTCATTTCAATTCATTTATTGGCCATTTCGTTACATTGGCATAATATTGCAACCAGTCATGAAATGAGATGTAATCATCTTAATAAATGTTAATTAAAGTATTTAATGCCCACTGCTTGGCAAAGGCATTCACCATTTTATTTAAACCATTCCTGCTATATTGCTCATTTATGGATTGGTAACCACGTTTGGAAGATTAAAAAAAAATGATCAGATGAGGTGATTTGAAACCCAGGTTCTGCTCTTATGCTAATATCATGTGTACACTGGTTTCAAGACACAGGCGGATACAATTTAAAAATATCGATTTAATTAGTACGAGTACTTTTTGTTAATAATATAAATTACAATTGATCTTCATTCATTATGATTTCATAATTTTGCCTAATTTTAATGAGCACTGAACTTTGTGTTACATTCAGTAAAAGATTTAAGAGTTACTTACATCCCGTATTATCTAAGTTAGGGCGCGAAGTTAAGTAATACCGTGGTAGAAACTCAGTTAAGTTGGATAGAAGTCGCAGTGCAATGATGCGTTGTCTCGCGTTATGGTTATTTAAAAAAAACATACCATCACGACAAAATCCCAAATCATCCTGATTAAGTTATAGCTTCGACTGATATGGATTGTTTCAATCACCACGCAATTATCCATCTAGCCTTTATCATTCCAATGATGAGCAAATGCCCTCGACGACAACAACACGTATGCCATGTATCGATGGGCAGTACATAAAAAAACGTAGGCACTTTGATTCAAATATACATGCATAGTTATCCAGTCAGATATACCTTGGATTATTTTAGCATTTTATGCTTGTTTTCATATCTAAAGAGCAGCCACCTGTATTGTGGAAGACGCGGGTTTGAATCCTGCCTGATTTCTGGTCCAAAATTCCTTTTTTTTCAGTTTTCTTTCTTTCTATATGAAAATACACACAATTGTTAGTCATGCCATATTTTCTTCAAGCAAATTTTTAATTAGACTCTCAACCTTTTTAAGGCTACATTGGATATCTCTCTATTGGCTTGGGAATATAGTTTACCAACCCTTTACTAGTCTTAACGTTAAGTCTTCCCGTATTATAGGGGTCAGGTAAACTTGGCGCTGATTAAATCATAACAACCATAATTTAGCAGCAATTCTGATATTTTATGTTAAGTCGATTTTGGCCAATTTCACTTCAAACTTTTAAGTCTCTGAATTTATTATTCTAGTGAAAAATTCTACACAAAATCACAAAACGGAAAACTTGTTAGTTTTAAAATAAAGACGATTTGGTGTTAATTTTGTCAGCTCACAAAAGCATTCATAAAGGTTTTATATGAAAACCTGTTTTTTTAATAAAATAACCTTACATTAATAAACCAAGAGAAACGTGCTACTTCAATTTCACAAATAAGAATGTACGGGAATTTTCAAAAATGTACGGGAATGGCTTTAGCACTCCTCTAATGGAAATAACATACGAGTATAATGTCAGTTCCAAATATATAAAAATTAGTAATATCGAAACGAAAGTAGTATGTTGCTTTTGGTATCAACATCGATGTCACGAGATGTTTTTTTAAACTGAACCAAATAATATGGTTACAACGAACTTCCTCGAACCTTTTCTCTAGGAAAAGCAGCCTTAAACAAATAGGCATAAAGAACATGAGCTGTAGAACCTTATTTCTTTAGTTTATAAATAGTAACTAAAATAACGACCTATCATGCAAGCTTCAGAGGAAAACTAAAGCATACAGGATACGCTGGATACCCTTATCAATTTAATTGTCTTATGTTCGACATTTGATGTTTACCAATTTGTCAAATAAGGTATATTATTAGAAATATACTTTTTTTGTCATCATCAAACGTTAGAATCATGTGATTCTGACGAACTCACTCAGGTGACCGAATCACCTGAGTGAGTTCAAGTTCCAATTATTTCTAGGGTATTGGGCTCTGTCTGTGGACAAGCTAGGGCTCACGCACACACGAGTAATAGTGTACTTGACATGGCCACCTAAATGAACCGGTATTAGATAATAGGGTACTTTCGGTTGTGAAAAATAAATTGATAATAGAAATAAAAATAATTAATTAATTATTCATTGTAGTTTTGAGCCTAGAAAAGATAAAATATTTATCATGTACTGAGGCAATTTGTTTTGTGTACCAAGTAAATGAATAAATAAATTATAAAATTCAATAAAAAATAAATTTATGTGGAAATATATTTAAATATTCTGATGTTGAGTCATAAAAGCACATTATTGTTTTATTACATTGAAATTAAAAGTCGTCATTTTTTATTTCTATATCACGTGACCATTGTGTGACGTCAAATAGGCAAAACTGTCAGTTCCGTGTAAACCGCTAGGTACATATCTATCAACGTCAAGTTGATAGATATGTACCCGACGGTCGGACATAGGTACACGACTGTTGCTTTTACCAATATTACGTCACCAAAATGACTGACAGCGTTTTCGCGGGAATAAAAAAGGTTTCAAATTTAATATTATTTCATGTCAAGAAAGCGTGTTTATTTAGCCGAAATAAACCTTTATGTGGCTTTTTATTAGGAAAATCAACATTTTGAAGTACTTTTTCAAACATAGTAGACTACCAAAACTCTTTTTGTAAGGTAATACGGTACCTACGGTAGTGAAGTTCAAATGATATCTCCCGTAGCAACCTGAGAACGTTACGGTTACCCTGGCGAAGACACAAAGATTTTAAAACAGTTTTCAAAATCATATACCTACAAATATTTCATCCGGTTTTCAAATGTTTTTTTTTTTAATTTCTCTTGTTTTTTATTCTGCTCACCTGTACTCAGCTTTCCTGTAACACACCGAGCGGCATTGACGCGAACAATGCGCGAGCATGTCTCGTCGCGGACAGCGCGTGTCGGCGCTCGAGAATGGCAATTCTTATTTTAGCCCTTTTGCACGAGATCAGGACTAAGTAACGTGTCACAAACTGTGAAGAATATTAACGGATATTTACCTGCTTTGCTTTATACGAACTGGGATTCACGCATATCTCAACTTAGATGCTCTATACTGGGTGACAGGGAAAATAGACCCATTCCTTGTGTAAAAATGTATGAAAGCTAGCGTAAAAATTATAAGAAAAACTACCTGGTTTTATGGGCTTTCCGAATAGGTATAATTGTTATCAGTTCCCTCAATGGTTTGCTAAAAAATGTTTTATAGGATCGGCAACGCGCGAATGTTAGGTTTGAGTTAGTTACCTAACCCAAACGGACCTCATGCCAGCGGTAGTAAGGTTTAGTTGTTATTAGGTTTATGAATCCTTGTTAAAAAAAAAAGATTTGCACTTAAAATTTCCAATAAAATCAAAAGAAATTCTCGTCAGCGTAAATAAATGAGAGATCGGATGTTCAAGGAATAGGTTTATTTTTTCAACCGACTTAAAAAAAAGGAAGATTCTCAATTCGTCAGTATGTTTTTTTTTTATGTTTGTTACCTCATAACTTTCGACTGGGTGAACCGATTTTGATCATTTTTTTTATTTGAAAGCTGGTGCTTCCCGAATGGTCCCATTTCAATTTGGTCTAATTCTGACAGTGGCATCCATGAGAAAACCATATAAGTCGCAAATCTAGATAAGCCATATGCGCGACAAAACGACGAATAACTTATTATCACGCCAATCGATTTCGATGTTTCTTTTTTTTTATTGGAAAGTATATACTTCAAGGGTAGTTTGATGAGTGTTTGGTTGGGTTCTGATTATGGGATCCATGACAAAGTAACGGAACTCTTCAATTCTTAGGAGACACCGACACCGACTCCAACAATAACAATAATTGTACCTACATTATATTATCGTATAAGTTTTAGAAGAATACGCAATTATTTCTTTACTTTTTAGTGCTTTGTTATGGAATAGTGTTTTTTGAAGTTGGTTTTTTTTTGTTAAAATTTTTCTGTCATCCTGTATAGTTTCTGTCCTATTTAATCATTTTTTCTTCTCTTCTCTTAGATTTTGTGTCGATCACAATATTAACTTGTAATGATTGATCACTTTACCCAACTGAATATCTGTTGAAGACATAAAACAGAAACGAGAAAGATTTGCTACTAATACTACATAATCAAAACAGCTGTGTGTATGCAAATTCATCGAAAACCGTTGTTGTTATTTACGTCAGAAATCAAGAAAACACTGTGCTAAATTATTAATGAGTGGTAGCGTTCACAGCTGTTAATGTTTATTTATGTTCACTTAAAAATACAAAACCAAGTTCGAAACGAAATATGAATAGTTGTTGATTACTCTTTAGTAAATTAGTAAGTTATGAAAATTTATTTTTAGTTTAAAATTAGGTCATTTCTCATGGGTAAATTAATATAGTGTACCCCTTCGCTCATCAAAACAGATGGGGTATCATTCATGACAATAAAATTAAAGGTAAGGCAATCGTACATAACGAGTACGTTTTGTGAGTCACGGCTACAGTTGAGCGGCTTGTAAGCCGGTAGTTACCGAAACCAGCGGCTAGAAACGTAAAACGACCAGCTTGCTACCGGGGAGATACCCGAATCGAGCAACGAAAAACAATTGATTTTTATTACATTTTTATAACAAAACTCTTAATGTAGGTACTGATTTATATATATTTTTAAAATAAACTCTAACTTAAACTCAAAAATGATTTATCCAAGTAGACCATGAATATACAGTTCTTTTGAATTGTCATTTAACATTTTAAATTTAGCTATAGTATAAACATAAATAGTAATTATACAATCTTTAAACTAAATATAATACATATCTACATAATATAATGTGACTCTACCACCGGTGTCGGAAGTCTGATTCCACTGAGAAGACCCGGCAAGACTCAGTAGTAGCTCTTTTAAAACAGAGGTGGTTTCCAATTCAGGTTAGTCAAACTTTGTAACTAGAGAACATCAATATAAGTTATAAACACGGTAGACTCCGTTTATACCTACTAATTTATGAGTATGAGTTTTTAACACTTAATACAGTCATTGTTTATGTCTATTATATCCTGTATACTAAATAAATCAGTAGAGAAACAACAAAAACCAAAATCTAAACATGTAAATATATCAATGAAATGTAAGGAGCTGTTTCCAGCCGCTATAGTTATCGCTAGTAATGATAATAAGTCAAATGAGCCGTTTCTACCCGCCAGGCTAGAAATGATAGTAACCGGCTAGTATCATTATTCACGGGTTAGGGTGGGTTTAAACGAGCGAATACTCATTCTATCCCCTCTCTCTGTATGTCTACCATGAGTTGACAGCAATGACAGCCGCTGGCGCCCGCGTAAGTCGTGTTGACGTTTTTATAAGAAAGAAAGAAAGAAAGAAAGAAAAATATTTACTATTTGAAGTTTTTATATTTGATTTCACAAGCGCCCCCAGTGATTTAAAATGGAACTAAAAAGATCGCCGTTGACGTTATGGAAACTCATGGTAGGCATACCAATTTTCGTGTAAACAGAGACAGACTACTATTACACAAAAAGAGGGACTTAAAGCATTCGCTCGATTCGTGTCACTATTTAACCCATAGACGAGAAAGAGTCCAAGTATTGGTATGAGTAAAAATACGAAAGAAGTTATCAGTTAAATGGAAAGGCATTTTGTAAGAGCTTTTGACTAAATTAACACAAAAAAGTAGTAATTACTATGTAAAAATCATATATTTAGTACGATGCTGTTCCGCTACCTAAGAATAGCATAATAGTTCATCTCAAGCTGCTATCTCACAGCTGAAGTGAAACGGTTTGCGGTGTCCACGTAATTAGTTTGAACCAGAACTAACTTTGTAAATATCTCAACTCCCTAGATGAAAACAAACTTAGGCAATAACGTTATTGTAATGCGGAGGAGACCAGGGAATAAATAGATACCATCAAACTATGGAAACAAGTGGTTATCTCAATAATAAAAAGATTTGTGAACTCGTTTGCTGTTGCCGGCGTTGTAGCACAAAATAAAGAGCTTACAGAAGGACCGCTCGCGCCTTTTTCCTAAACTTGCGTGACCGCCCAGGGTTACTACTATATTCGCTCTGAATTGAAAATAAAGTAGGTAGGTTATACCTACTTGACAGAACCGGTCAAAAAAAATCGTCATGTGAAAAATTGCACCAAGTTCCACCGACACTGACGCCCACCGGTATCGCCTGTAAACTCACTGTGTCTGTGTGCGTGATCAAAATGGCGGGTTTGTTCTAAGCGGACTACTTGTCAGAGGCGCCGCACCGCAAGCGTAATTTTTAGTAATCCAAGTTTGTACTTGCTGCATCACCCTAGGAGGCTAGTTGCCGTGCTGAATAGCCAGCGCCAGGCGCTGAGCAAAGTGTGCTCCGGCCCTAAGGTCCCCTGAAGCGTGGCCCGGCCAATTTGGTCGCAATTTTGTTGTAAAGTAGTATCTACTAGAGACTATACAACAGAAGTGTTTTTTTTGATAAAACGAAGTTATTTGCCAGCGGGGCTAAGATGCGCGCCTTACGAGAAGAATAAACAAAAAATCCTTCAATCAAATTTCGTAATTTCTCGATTTTGTCGACAAAAACAAGAAATGGCGAAATTTTATTGGAGTATTTTTTGTCTAATCTTCTCGTGAGGCGCGCATCTTAGGCCCGCAGGCCGTTAATAGCATCGGTAACTTAGTTGATAAAGATTGCGGAAGACATGGGTTCTAGTTCTGCTCGATCGCTAGGCCCAAGGTTGAATTTTGTATTTTCTATCGTCGGATGTAAAAAAATATTCGATTTCATTTTCGTTGTTAAAATGTGCATTCAAACACAATGTGAAAATGTATAAATGGAAACGATTGAATCAAACCCACTCTCACTCCAGCTGGGCCAGCAAAGCATCGCGTTTCTGATACTAATACTCGTAATATGTTTGTCCTAACAGGATATATTCATCAACAATGGACAGGATCAAGTCAAGTGGAAGAAGGTCATCCGGAGCCACCACCATCCTTGCACTTCTACTCGTCGTGTGTCTAGCTGAAAGCGCCACAGGTATACTATTTATTTATTTAACTTTTAAATTGCGATGCAAAAAAACTGCGGATAAAAACAGCGTTAATACAAAAGTAAGAAAGTTGTTGGTTTTTTTGTTTTGATATCCCTGTGCGGCCATTTTATGTCATGTTGTGAGGACTCTTTTTATCGGATCAAGATTTTGATTGTATTTTCGGCACGATGATTTTCACTAAGGAAGCTATCATATTATATAATATCACTCACACCATATTCTGTGATCTTTGTTCCAAAACTGGATTTTCTTAAAATTTCCATGTCAAGGAAAATAAACAAATCCTATTTACTTGCGTACACAGGCAAGAAAAATAGAATAATCCACACGACAAGAAATATGACGAATAGTCGACCTGCCCAATTTCACGTGTGGGGAAATTTGACAATTTAGGCTCAGACATTATGATCGCTTTATTAAATTGCATAGTAATCATCATTTATATTTACTCCCACTACGAAAAACTAAATTTCCCGCTATGGCTTAAATAATAAACTGACTAAGTTAATAGTGAACTTTTTATAATATATGAATGAAATAAAGGTATTTACTTAGCAAAGAATGAAATCGATTATAAAAGCAAAAGCCAAATCTAAGTTAGTTTTCTACAAATTCAATTGAATGTGCCAAATGAGCTTTTACTCAGCTTGTGTCGCATCTGGACGCTACGACGCTGGTCTTCTGCGAAAATGGATTAGATTACCACACACACATACCTACAATAACACTAATATACTTGGACATCTTAAATGCCCCTATAGTATAATATCAATAGCCCCTAAGTAGAGCTTGTACTATACAATAAAATTAAATCAAAGACTAAAACACATACTGCAATAGATCACTAAGATCCAGGCAGGATAAACACATTATCATGAGTCAATTCTAGATAGTTCAGGAACTGTCTTGAACAAGGCTCTCATTTGTTAGTTCATTATTTAACTAGCATCTGTATTTGTGTTTTAATCGTGTAAACTCAAAGCTTCTTTTTTGTCGTAACCTGTGTACCTAATACAGAAGGAGGAGGAGTAACCTGTGTTAAAGAAACCGACCAACTTAGCGCACAAAAAGATCATTTTTTATGAGTGTTATACTTTTTTGAGTATTTATTTGAAAGTATCTTAGTACTTAGTATGTGAAATTAATATGTTAGGTTGTTTCCCAAATCGTAATTTTTTTAATAGGAACTAAATAAATACTCAGATCGCATGGCAGTCCCATTTCACGGAACTGCCTCGGAGGCCTAATGCCACCTTCTAGTGGCGTGAATTAGCAAACCTTAGGCCTTAAGAGGGTGTCAGCTCACTAAGATTCTAGCTAAAAAGGCCTAGCAAGAGAACCAAAACTAAAAAAACTCAGGCTCTTTCTGCCCTGCGTTCTCACTAGAGTGACCTTATGTGGGATCCAATTATTTATAGTTTAAACAGTATTTTGATATGAGAATCAGATCAAATTTCATATGAATAATAAAAAGTAGGAGGGGAACTGTCTGCCTGCGTATGTTTTTTTTTTTTCTGCGCCAGGAAATGCATTTAGGCATTCCCAAGGACCTGGGTTCGGGACACCTGGGATATTTGGGACTCAGAACTCCTGGAAAAATAGAGTAACCTACCCATTTAAACCTGACGGTGGTCATCTTGGGCGCAGAATCGAAGGGACCCGAGATCCCTAACAAGGGAGAGACTCCTCGCAGGAAGGAGATTCCGTACTGATGGAACCCAAAGGCCTCGAACAAATAAGTGAATGTGCTTCTTCAGGCCATGTTCGCTCCATTTTACACCACATCTCCTCGTATTATCTTAGCTTAGATTGTCATCAAAAGAAAGCCCATTGATTTTTTGAAACGGTAATATAATTCCTGACAACGTCACAAATTCGTAACACGTATGAAATCATTGAATTTGCGTCAAATTACTTTGAATTCTGGTAACAATAGTTTTCCGTCTAACTTATTGGTGACACTTTTATTTATCAACTGTCTGTGTTTCCGACGTGACCAAGATACTCTTTGTCTCAAGAGACTTTACCTTCGTCGAAATTTTCTCGTTCAACATTATGTATGTCATCAGATTTGAGGCAGTTAAGGTAGATTGAGGAAATTTTTTGACAACCTTAGGCCGTAGTTAAGACTGATCATCATTACTGTTTCACTAGGTTTCCACATGACAATGATGTATGGTAAACACATTAGCAATCACCTAATTGAAATGACATTTTATAGCATTTGCAAGCTTTAAACAGACTTCTACAGATCAAAACTCATTCGAGTGTTGCTTTTTGCAACGTTTTTACACTTTAACATTGTCTTACTCAATCTAAAACTGATCCCTAAAATTGCACATACTTAGACTCATCAGGCCTAACTAACCAGGGCACCACCTAGCCACGTGTACCTCTGAGTGATCGATACCTCTTTATTCATCTAATTCAATTTATAAAGATTCAAGTACTTTCACAAATAACCCATTACGTTACGAATTCAAAAGGTTTCAATAGCACCAATTAAAACTACGAGTATAAAACAATAGATTCTCTCGAAAAGGATTGGACATTGGTTATAAGACCAATACCTCAAGTACGCTTATATTTAGGTACTCACGAGACAATCACTCGTTTGATTGAATACAATCAAACCTGAAATCAATTAGTTAGAATATTCTGTACTATGAATAAGAAGATCGCGCAGGTCTGCGTGTGAAATCTTGAGAATTGTTAGCTATTATTAGAAATTGTCTCTAAATTATGGGTAAGAACTGACGGGGCAGTTTTCTTCCTCCCCCACCGCAGTTGCAGGCCCTCAACTTTTATAGAATGCATAGATATATGAAAAAAATTAAACTGATTTCACGACGTGTTTAATTTCCGCGGCGTAAACCACTGCCACGGCGGTTTGCGACCGCGCGCTCTTCGGTCGATCAGCGGTGGTGAGTTTGGTGAGCCGAGCAGAACAGAGCCATATCAATGACCTAGCTGACGAAGTCTTCATCATCATTCAAGACCTCCACTAAGTATTGCAAAAGACCTGCTTGCATTGGAATCTGTCGTCCCCAAACAAGTCTTCCGTCCTCGCGTATGGGCCGCTACGCGGCTTTTGCTCTCAAAACTCACCATTCAAGGACTTTTCAGCTACTCAGTGTAGGTAAGGTAATGATGTAAATCCTAAAAACATGTATTAACCCAAAGCCAATAAACTCTAGCCATAAATCCGCCAATGTTTACCGAAGATATTAAAAGCATCTTTTAACGGCTTCATAAAATCGCGACGAATAAGCAGTTATTTGGTAACCATGTTAATATCACTCTGATAGATTAGTCATCTTTAGTGACCTATGGCTGAAAATGTTTAAATAGGGCAATTTGATCAGCTTCTTGTTTCAAAACCTAGATCTTTCCTGCCTGTTTCATAACTGGTTGCGACCCCATGCGATTCACTAGTTCAATGGCAGATTACAAACAAAAGCAATTGCTGGTTGAACCTCTTAAAAATATGTGAATTATCAGCCTGTCTATAGTAATTAGTAAAAAAACTGTGGGCAAAAGCCTCAACCATTAAAGCAAGTCATTGTTATATTGTTAAACACCGATCTAGGATCTATCTAGGATATCAGGCCAAACTCTGTTACCACTAAAACCAGAGAGATTCTTTTTTTATCAATTTTTCCTTCTCTAGTTCGACATAAGTCCCACCAGAATGCCTGAACTGTACAATTCCATGGTTCTGGAGTTAAATACTATTTCAAGGAACTGACAGATATAATTAAAGCACTAGCTTTTAAAACGTTAAAAGGTCATAAACTCGTATGCAAATCCTCAGGTTACTAAGTAACAAAAAACTAATTAATACAAAGCAACGGTAACTACTATGTTGAGGTAGGTCGGAACACGACACGGTATAGAGTAATGAAGTTGTAAAAATACATACGGATCGCCTCAATTACTTTAAAAATGTACTCGGAAGATTTTAATGTCAAAAAGGCTCTCGCTAACCGTTTTTTAATGGAAAACTACTTACCTACTATAGCGACACAATAAAACTGAAATTAGAATACAACTGTAATAACCAAGCGAAACTCCAACAATGCGGTAAAACAATGACTTAAATGATTCAAAATTTTGTTTTTTTTTGGTTTTATGTGCGACTTCTTTCGTTATCCTCATAACGCGATAGTTTTTCGTGAACCAGCCAGTACCTACGTCTACTAGTAGCTACTTAAAATTTACATTATCGTTCGCGTAAAAAAATGCATTGGGATGCTGCTTTTTTACTTTATATGAGTAGTCTGAAAACTAAAACAATTGGGTAGTTGCCAACATCACTGAATTCGAAAATTTTAAAAAAATTGCATATAATACACTCAAAAAGGGTTAAGTAAACTTTTAGTTCGTTTACTTAGGTATAATACATTTTAAAGCTGTTGAAACTCGGGTTAGCAAGTCAAATTTTAAAAGTGTAAAATTTATAACAATAAGTACACCATTCGATGATGCACACAATGTATAGTAACTTTTGTTAAGAAACCATATTCATAAACGCATATTTTTATATAGCTACCGAACAAGTGTGAATAGGCGACCTGTGACGTCATTATCTTGCGACAGTTTGTAGGGAGCGTTTTGGGCAAGTCCAAAAATATGATTTTTGAAATTGTCAAATTAGTAGGTAGTTTTCGTGTTTTCGAAAAAATAATTTTACCGATGTTTCTTTTATTGAGAGGTCTTTCGATAACACCTCAACAAAAAAATGACAACTACCCTATAATAGTGTTTTGAACCAGCCTTTATTCATCTGTCTTATTTTATTTTTTGATTCATCACGAAAGATGTACCTGAGTAACTAGGAATTCATGTATTTTTTAACACCAGCACGCACATGAAGTGGATGTGAGAGTCGCAGATATTTTAACCTTTAAAAAAACATGCCTTGTGATCATAGAAAAAATTATACCCAACCCCACTTTGAGGCAGCGTAACAATGCCATTTAAAACATGTTACCAGAATAATTGGGTAAGTATTTAAGTTTTTTTTTAATTGAAATCGAAAGAGCTCCTTAAAATAGAAACAGCAATAAAAAAAAATCTCTAGCACTAAAACTCCCTGAGATATTGCAAATTACCGAAAACGCTACCTACATACTGTCGCAAAGTAGTGACGTCACATGACATCTATTTCTAACATTTGTTCGGCAGCTATATGAAATTTTGCTTTAAAAATGGGCTTTCCTTGCATGGGAAAGCCTATTTTATTGAAGGCCATAAAATGAATTTGTCCATAAGTTATCAAACCAAAAGTTTACATATTGCCTCATTTTGTATGCTGTTCAGGTAAACAACAGTATTATCATTTCACCAAAGAGGTTTGGTCCAATTGTCTATCGCGATAGAAGACAACGCATTGTTTTCAAGCGTTATTGCCAATTTAACTGCGTGCGGTGAGTCCACTTGATACATCTCATTTACACCCTGCGAAGAGAATAGGGCTATGAAGATTGTACTAGAAGTAATTTTTTTTTAAATAGTGAAATTCAAGACAAATACAACAGTTAAATACACCAATAGCAAGATTTTATAAGCTACTTTAACCATATTGTTGGCATTGATCATTATGATTTCTGCTTAAAAAAAATAGTGAAAAAACATTGTGGATGACTTTTTACTAAATACTTTCACTCTGTTCAAATAGTACATTAGTTTGATAGCATATTCGAATTATGCGATTTTTAGCAGGGATTGCATTCTTTTTCTCAGCTGGAATGAAAGCCAACTCGATAGTTTGGCTTGCCAACTTGGCTGAACCGGTATATAAATAAATAAATATCCCTGGACATTATTCCACACAGCGCCATCTAGCCCCAAAGTAAGCTAATTAAAGCTTGTGTTATGGGATACTAGACAACGGATAAACATACTTAAATACATTTTCTTTTGTAAATACATACTTATTATACATAGGAGACACCCAGACCAGTACAAACATACATGTTCATGCACACGAATGTTTGTACTGTGCGGGGATCGAACCCGCGACCTCTGGTGTAGTAGCCAACTTCTTAACCATTACACCAAGTCGGTCGTTAAATATTATATTATTTGAATGTTCGAATACCAAGCACGTTTAAATGTTAAACAGGCAACCCTACGACGTGATGAAGCCACTATTTCCGCACCCTTCATCTAGCGCAGACAATACAAATATCATGTCTGTTCCAGTCGGCCACTGATCTAGACTAACAGCGAACTTTACACTTCACACCGATTAGATTTTGTTTTTGCTTCACAGCCGTTTAAGACATCGTTTTTTGAAGCTGTTTTTTTTTCTATTTTGACTAGCGGACACTGACTGACTAAATCTATTAAATTCACTGCACACCGCTAGCCACAATCGCAGCGCTGTATTTCAAGCATGATAGGAAACTTATCAAATCGTAGTTTGAACTTTGATTCACGTTTTGTGTTAGTAAATATGTATATAATTTTCGACCTAATCAAAAGAGTTGGTGAATTAAAAATTACAACCAAGGCAAGAAATTTAAGAACCGTATTTCTTTAGACTAGGCTGTCGAAGCAAAAAAAACAATAGCAAAAGATTACGACCACACCCGTGCAAAACAGGCTACCTAACGCAACACTATAGCAAACAAAATTAGCATAGCACTGCTCTACCCTTACATTAGTGTGTTAAGTGTACACTTTCGACCACACAATGTTCACTGGGACATGGTACGTTATATTCTCACCTACAGAGGAAAGGGTTTGCTATATCAACTGGATTTGACCAAACTTTAGCAAAAACTTTAATTCTCTCTCATTAACTCTATTTAATTATTTGTGAAGTCTACAGACTCAAAAAATAACTCTTCTTAGAGATTATTTTATATCGTACTTGTCTTTCGTAGCGAAGCAGAAAAAAAGTCAAGCGACACTGCTTGCGTCTGAATAATCTTTTATTTTAAAAAAGATATTAATTCTCACCTACTTTTTAAAAAGCACAATACAATTTATTTTCTCAACTGATCATTTCTGTGGTTTCTTTTTATTTTACCGAGATATTAGTACCTACATATATTCTTAAATATTTCAACTTTGTAGACGCCTTCGTTAACCTGCGTTTACCAACTTAACTTGTTGCGTGTCTCATTGGTTAAGTATTTCTTTATGACGCCCAAACTTCCTATACTCCAACTGTTCTATGTCTGTGTCTTCCCCTGTCCTAACCTTCTGATTTCATCCACAGAGCAAAGAATTAACAGTAGAGGCAGCAAGACTAACCTTTTCGAAAAAATCAACGGATGGCGTAGCCAACGCGGAGGTATGTCGTGTCAGCAACCGAAAGTGGCCAATCAGAGCAAGCATGCGCTTCTGCCTGTAAATAGAGCAAATGCAAAAACCTCAACCAAAGTATCTTCTTTTCGTTAGCCACAATGATCGTGCTTAAACAGCATATAATTTGATAGTAATATTGCTACTGAGACATTAATTGTCCAATCAGTCAGATCATTAGTAGATAGGCTGACATCAACACTGCATGTCATCGGCCGCATGAATACTCGTAGCACCACTAATCTGTATATACCCAATCCCCATAAATGTTTAGTTTTAATGTTGTACATTATTTATGTTAGGATTTCCTATTAACGTTTGTACATTTTTTATGTTAGACGTTTGGTTTTTGATCAATTTCCAGATATTTGCTAAAACCAATGAAAGAACAAATGTGTGTTTTGATACTTGCTTCATAAATACTCCAAGTGCATTGTATAAGTCTTTATGAATAAAGATATTTTTTACGACAATTTAAAGAGACTTCGATCAGCAAGAGTTAAAGAATTTCACACACACAGAAGAAAAAAACAAACACAGTTGTAATTTTAATATCTGATTAAAATAATTAAATTAAATTAATTGATTTGGAGATAAAAAAAACAGCATCATGTCAGCAAACTTATTTATCCAAAATGCGTGGTCCATCGAATTGTCTCACCTCCAACCGAAATCTTTTTCGATAGCCAACCACCTCTGTATCTACCTACTCTTCACATTGCGTTTCTCGGAGGTGGTTACACGTAATATTTCTAAAGCATCATTTCTGACACGCCATTTTACTATGGTTTTAATAGTTAACCATCAAATTGTACATTTCTCGGGAAGCGGTTGGTTGTTTTAATTTCTTAGAACATTATGATTACTTTCAAATAACAGGTTTACTCTGTCAAGGCAAAGCGCATTGAGTACATGGAATTATGTAGGTAGGTACCTACGGTTTTAAGAATTGTATAAATACCTGCTTTACAGATTAAGAAAATGCATGTTTTTGGGCATAATGAAGGTATAGACCCAACCGCTGAAAATACCCAAAAAAGGGATAAATTCACACAAATACCTCAACTTTTTCATACTTTATTTTAATAAATAAGATTAATCAATCTATACAGGGTGGTCCAAACATACACGTCAATAACTTTTTTTTAGCTTACACTCAGGGGTTTCCTTTTTAAAAACTTTACTATACTCATATATAGTGAAGTTTTTAACGAGATTTGGATGAAAAAATTGAAGTAACTTTTTTTAAAAACGGCCTTCAAAGTTCAGGGAAAAAACAGCATTTCTAACTTTTTCAATTTCATGATTTTTTTTTAAAGTTGTGATAAGGGTTATGAATATGAACTCTTCAGAATCATCTAGCGTTATTATTCATCTAATAAAGAAAAAAAATCAGGCATTTATTTCAACAGATCGCGCTACAGTGACTGATAAAGTGAACCAACCCAGAAATTTTCAAAACTTCGTAAAAAAATTCATAACTCGAAAACTACAAAATATCGGGTAACATATACTCGTATATATGGGGTATTTTCGGATACCCCTAAGTGTGAGGAAGCCAAAAAAAATAGTTACGTGTATGTTTGAACCAGCCTGTATAAATAAGAATGAATCACCAAATGTGTTAAGCGCAAAATTCGAGAACGGCTCTACCAATAAGGCTCCTTTATTTCTTCATATTTTTGTTAAGGCAAAAAAAAGGTTCTCATTGAGAAAAAAACGTAAATATCACCAGAAGAATAATGAAAACAACATTTTTCTTTGTCCATATAAAACACTCTGTACCCAGCTGTTAACTTTCGACAAAACGAAGTCTGTCGGGGTAGCTAGTATAAACATATTAACAAATACGTGTCATAAATTTAAAAAAAGTTTTGAGATATTTTTTCATAAGCATGAAATGAAAATGAAATGTATGGTGTTGAAATTTTCCTCTCCTAACTTTAATTATAGCAATTTATAACCTTAAAAGGGTCATACAGAAAACTACAGTAAACGGCTCTAACTAATTGGAAAAGGCCTTTAGTGTACTCTTATGCAATTTGCGCACATAAAGTGAAAGGACATGCAAACCAAACATTAATTCCATTGAGTGATGATGATTACTGGAAACGCATTTATTTAAACTATTGGCGGCTCTCTGTTGGGTCATCAGTGGACTTGGTTATTACGTCAAACTTCAAGAGACAGACAGTCTTATTAGGTATATTAAATAATAGTATATTTTATAATGAGGGACTAATCGAAACCTTAATATATATACCAGAGGTGGTTTGACTCCCCAGCGTGCGAGGGAGTCAATGAAACCGAGGGTATATTAAGTTAGCGTTTAGTCTCGAGGTGCAAACTGTACGTTTCACTTTTAGTGCAAGAAAAATAGTCAATTTAGTACAAAAACATTTAAAACCGAACAAATTGACACTTGACGAAAGTTCTGAAATTTTCATGGTCAGTTTTTTCTTTTGAGCTGAACCGCGGATTAACAATTTAAAACACATGGCGCCACACATTCTTTGCGGACAAATTATGGAACTAAAACTGTCCACACTCCACAGATAATAGTATATTTTTACTGGCTGTTAAAGTTTGTCTATGTCACATGAAGGAAATTAAAAAACGAATTACTTTTTACTCCCTAGGGACTAAAGTGGTCACTTTAGTCCTGCTTCGTAGGGCTATAATGGCGTACTTTTAGAGCATGAGAAGTGAAAAATATTAATAAATGTTCGCCAGACAACACACCACTAGTCATGGTCTCGACGCAGGATAGTACCCCTGTTTAACGAGGTACCAAAATAGGAATTAAATCAAGGGCGTCTCCTAGCACACCCAGAGCCTAGCCAATTTCATCATTGATAAGTGATTTTATATTTAATCGATCCTATAGAGAAACCTTGTAATTATTAATGAAGTATAACTAAAAAGAGAGTAAGCTATTTGATTTTCCGGATTATAGCGCGGGTTTATGACCACGAACCCGTCCGGCTAGCGTAGTGATTAAGTCATAATAAGGGCTTCTGGAGTGTGACATGTTCCTAATCTGTATACACATAGGTTAATTACATGGCCGGGTTAACTTAACCTCATACCGGATTTAATCAAATCACACCATGAGCCCAGTCAACATCATTTAAACACAACAATATGACCCCAATGGGAAATCCATGAATTCGTAAATGTGAATAATTTCGACACTCAGCCTGCAATCCTTGATGATTTAAAATGGTATATAAATCCGTGTCAACGTTAAAAAAAAGTAAAACCAGATCCATTTGAAAAGTTTCAAGAACAAGTTGTCAAAGTGAAAGCAAATAAATTTTAGGGGATCCATATCAAGAAGCAATGACCTGATTAAGAACATATTACTCGTATGTCAACTATGTAGATAAATGGGTATAAAGCGGTTAATCAATAGGTATTTGCTACGCTTATTATGATATTTTTAATAAAGAAGGCATTTTTCATAAACAATATCAATTTAAAACAAACTGCTAAAAAAACCGCTTTGAGCGAATCTTAAATGCGTCATTTAACTATTTTTAACCATAAATTGACTTCAAATTTAACCATTTGCGAAGTGCATACATAGTATGATTATAAAACAAATTAGCTTATAGCTAGTTTTTCAGGGCTATGATCAGGTGATGATCGATTAAGGCCAATTTCAGCTATTGCTTAACGAATTCAGACAAAATGTATCTCATCCCAATCCCATTGGGAAATCTAATGCATTCATTTGGATTTATATCCAACTGCTGTTTCGAACAAATCTGATTGTTTATTGCCCATTTCAACTTCGCCGAGGAAGTATTGGTTATAAAAATATTGCGGGTTATCTCATTATTGATAGTAATAGATGTGGGTGTAAACAGGCTTGTATTAAACTTCATGAAGAATATTTGAGTGTATTTAAAAAGTCTATGAAAGATCTGCAGAGTCTACACATGGACTACCTTGTTTAAACAGCCTCTTCAGGTCATTGCGAAGAGAATTAAGGTCAAGATACATTATTTTCTTGCATGGATGGCTGAGGAATCGAATAAGCATACCCACTGAATTGAGACTGGTTCCCCGTCATAAAGCTGAGTGGGCAGCATTTTAATGCCATTTACTTTTTAAGATTTACCTTTTTATAGTAGTTAGTACTGAGTAAGCTTTTATATTATTATATTATATTAAAAGTGTTACTAGAGCATTTTATGTCAGGTCTCTTAAAAAAATATAGGCTGGCATATATAACACCGAAACCATCAGTTCACAGCACTTAAAATATGCTTATTTGGACTAAAACAGTCAGTTAAGGTTGACAATTACTTACAGTACGTCTACCACGAGTTGCCAATTTGAATTTACGTTAAAAAAAAATTTTTTTTACGTTTTATTTTTTCATTATTGTTTACGCGAACAATAATGTAGATTTAAAGTGGAAACTCGTGGTAGACGTGATTAAATAAAACATGAGTTTGCCAATTTCTTCCTTTTTAATTTGAAATTTACTGGGCTATCCCATCCCAAACTACCCTGCATAAATTAACCTAAATAATTTCAACCTAAAACAATGGTTAGACAGTAGACCACCGCAATGCACTTAGGGAAGATTTGATTACCGCTGACTCTGGAGCATCAACTTGCATCAAACTTGAGAGCCCTATTAGATATGCAGTTACGACATCACGCGTGAGTGGACTTCGCTAATGCATTTGCTCTGACTTAGAGGTGGACACTCCTGGAATAACAGTGCTTTTTATCATCATTTTTTGCAACCACATGATACTAAACAAAAGCCTGATAAATAATTACTTCCGGAAAGGAATGGAAGGAAGGATGACGGTGGCTGAGAAAATGAATTTCTCGAAAAATAAAATCTGAAGGGCCCCATTCACGGTACGATTGATCTTGACATACACTAATCGATTCGTCGTCACGATCGATCTGAAACGACGGAACGTAACGACGAATCGTTTAATGTATGTCAAGATTGTAGACGATTTCAGTAACTAGATACTAACGATTTGTCGATGCAATCGATCTGAAACGACGGATCGTAACGATCAATCGCCTCGTATATGGGGCTCTTGAGTCATCCCGTGATCACGACTGATGTATGTAAAGGAGTCGAAATGTCGTGTAAGAAAATGTAAAAATGTAAATTCCGCGAGTTGTAAAGCTTTTAACTTTTCGTTTCAGTTCTTTCCTCTATGCTCACTCCCACTTAATAGCTTTCCCAAGAACTGAAGTCCAACACGTAGCCCACGTGTTGGACTTCAGTTTCTCAAAGGTTTTTCCCTCTGATTCAATCACGTAGCAAAATACTATGAATAGCTCTCTCTGCAGCTCGTTGAGTAACCCTCACCTTTCTCATGAGGCTCATAGTCAGAGACCACGTCTTGGAACCGTTAGTAATCCATTGTATAACTCGGTATAATTTTACTAAGTCTGATCACATGAGAAATCACCCTTATTGCTATTTGACGTCGAATACTGCATCATCATTGGCTGACTTGCTGCCAAAATGCGAGCGACTCGCAATTCATTCGCGTTGCTAGTTAGTGAATAAGGGGCTGGTTGTGGACTTTCGTTTCTGGACCCTGTGGTATGTTAAAAGCAACAACTTGTCCAATAGCCGAGAGGCAATTGGAGAAGTTGTTGCTTTTATTAAGCATGGTCATAACCATAACCATCATCATTCACATTCATAATCTGTCCTCTGCAGAACAGATTCTGTCCAAAGTTTTATAGAGACGCGGGTTATAAGTCTTGTGTTGTCGTTTCATAATCATTTTTTTTGCCAATGTATCACAAGATTCACAAGGTACTCAAACCTAAAGGTTGCTGCTCGTAATCCACAGAAGCATATATGTAAATAAATGGCAGAGACAAAACTTCAACTACCGCGTTGTGGCAGGTACCACTGGGACGTCCTTGCTGCATACGGAGGACAGAGGACGCCACTAGTCAAGCTAGGACTAACGCACACACACATAGTTGTACACCTGTCACAGCCATTTGTATGAAGCTTTGATTTTTTTAAATACAAAGCTTATATGCCGGGTATAATAATGCCCGTCAAGATGATCTCACTCCACCTGATGGAAAGTGGTTTGAGGTCCAGATATGAGGCTGACAAGCCCAGTCCTTCAAACAAATTACTGGTCTGGCCATCCTCACCTTGGAGGCCTGCAGAAATGCCTTTTCACGCCCCGCTTGAAGACCGCGGAACTATAAGAGGAAGGAATGAAACACATGCGCTCGAAGAGCTTTCCACGTCTCGGATAGTACGACAGAGGAACGAGTCACCGAACTCTTTGGTGCGAGTTAATAAATGCTGGATTGTGTGTGGACGATATACTTTTATGATGTTCTTTTCCGTTTATACACTCATGTGACAGCAGGGCCCGTGCATCATAGGCAGGAAAGGGTGAACTCATATGGATTGTTGTAGAAGTTTACGACTGTACAGTGTATTTCCTAAGTAAGGCAGCAATGTAAATAGTATTTCTAATTCAATTTATGACATTTCAGTTTTAAACGTATGAAAACGTAAACGTAAACCAATTTTCAACACACAATGTTTTTATACCGCACTAAATCTCATATCCATATAAATTTTACAACTGATTAAGTACGAACATACGTATTGATTTCAATAACGACTTTCGAATAACAAAAGTACTAATAAAACTATTCTGCGATACCCAAAAACGAACCGCAAAACCCAATGAAACCGAAAACAACTTTTAGAATATGTACACAATGAGCTTAGAAAACTAACAGTATTGTTAAAACTAATTCATAATGGTTTGTTTTCGTTTCAGGATCCTGTCTCAGCTATGGACATTCATGTTGGGGGGGTAAGTTGATTGTTTTAACCTATTTATCTTATTTCTATTCAATAATACCTACGCGTGTTTCACCCACATGTCTCATAAAGAGGAAGTACCTACGTTTGTAAATATCTAAATTGTACAAATTGCTTGTTTTATGTAAAAACAGTTGGTTTTTATTCCTATTTTGTGCAATAAAGTATATATATCTGTCTATCTGGTAGCGCTAATCTTACCTCAAAATTAAGAGAAGCTCTTTGGGTGTCAGGGACTGGTTAACAAACTTAAGTATAACTAAATTTAGTACATAACAACAATGACACAAACAAACACAGACAAAAATGACAAAAACAATGTTTATCGCATTTTTGTCCTGCACCAAAATTCTAATCAAATGAGCCAGACCACCAACAGCCATCGTCTCGAAATATACTTGTGTGACGAGGTACCAAACGGGGATTGAAGCCAGCGGCGTCTCTCAGCACACCCAGACCCGAGCCAATTCAGTAAGGCACGTTTTCTGAATTGGCCCGACCGGATATCATACCCGGGATACCACGCAAGTCAAGGCGAGAAACCGTGCTACAGTGCACTGCGCCAACTTAATGACAAAATCAGGCAGAAAATGTCTAAAGTGTGTTTATTTATATATGTATATATTTCGTGTGGAATTAATAGTAAAAGTAAAGTAAAAATTTAAAAAGTTATTCATTGAGTAACACAAAAAAGAAGCATGCTAAATTGACGGACAGAAGAAACAAACTAATTATAAAAAATAGAACAGCAACCAAAAAAAAAAGCCTCAATGTGTAGCCGACCAGCCCCCCGATTCAGAACGAAGTTATCGACTGATTCGTTAAATTTGTTTTAATTATAGTAAATGAACCGCTTAACGCTAGCCATCAACTTTTTAATATGTTAAAGCCAAAGGCCTGAAATTTTCATGAAATAAATTAAATTAAAACTAGCCATCCAAAAAAATAATTAAAAATAAAAGAAAATAACCGAATCGGTCGATAACTTTGTTCCGAATCATGGGGCAGGTCCCTGTCTCAGCATTTGCCGGTGCAGCTGTAATACCTTATGTAAATGCTGCAACCAAATGCTAAGTTTGAAACGTGTGTCTCGGAGACGGGCGCCAATGACTGCGACATAGTCTTTGACCATTGCAGACATTAACGCTTCAATTGTTTTATGTAAACTTGTTTGTTTCAAATAAATGAATTATTAACACATAACATACCATCACGACTTTATCCCAAACGGGCTACACCAGAGGCAAGTGACTGTTGCCGTCATAGTGAACGGAAAACTCAAAAGCCCACATTTCACCAATGGTATTAGAACCCAACCGCTATCCGGGTTGATTTGGTTATATATCGATGTTTTCCATCACCGAAGAGTTAGTCGGAAATTGAACAATGAACACAAAGATTTTTGTTCTAGCCGGATTTGAACTCGGGACCACACGATCCGTGATCCGAGTTGGAGTGTTTAACCTCTCTTAAATTCAAAAATTAAATTATTAAAATTAAAAAAAGCTACACCAGCGCTGGTATTCGAACAGATGAGCTATTCTACGTGCTCGCAGGATCCATATTAAAAATACAAATATCACTTTTACGAGTACAAGTCAACCACAGAGTAATATGTAGTATTATCAGGGTGCAGCCATAAGCCGGGCTTAACGGGACAATACAAACGATAACTATCAAATGCCGACCAGAATATATGATGCAAAAACCGTTATTGTAGCTTTTTATTTTTATATTTGGACTATTATTGGAATATCATAGTGATTTAGAAGTGCATATTTACCCGGAACTGGCTAGACTATACGGTTTTATTGTTAGTTAAAGAGATGATTGATGATGAGATTTTTTAAATATAAAGGAACCCTTAACAGTACATGCATTTTTCAAATTTAAATAAATTCCTATTTTTTCTTATTAACAATCGCATATTCAGTTAAATCCTTAAACAGAGGGTAGCGAGGAATTTCATCCGTAAATATCCAGCCTGGGAGATGCTTTGGTGCAAGGTAACCGCTGACTGGCTGGTAATTAGAGACCATAGGATTATTACTAATTGCACGCTACAAATTAGTCTAAGGAATGAAGTGATAAGGCCCCTAGAAACTTGCTGTTTCAATCCAACTTTCATAGATCATATACAAGCTTTTAGTCAAATTCATCTAAATTTGTAACCTGGACTGGATTTCAGGATGAATGAGAGCTCTCATAGGGCCATCAAGAAGGACTTTGGCTATAAATACTTGGCTAAGGACCCACGGAGCGGTTTTCACACGTTGCCGGCGCGGTGGAGACACGGTGGTTTTTACCCAAACTCACTAGACCGGAGTTTAGTGCGGTCCCGCAGCCGCCACGGTTGCGATTTGCGCCAATAAACTCAGCAGTTGACTGTCGCAAAACGGGCGATTGAAAGACACCCGCCGATTGACCGCAGAGCGCGCGGGCTTTTTGACATTCTATGGAAACCGCGGGCCCACCACACCGCTGTGAGCGCTGCTGGGAAAACCGCTCCGTGAATTATTTAGCCTAGCATATGATATAGTCATATAGATATAGCTATCACTAATATCACAATTCAACGTTCAATGTGTGGGAAACGGCAGATTTTATTTGTTGTATACCTTTATCAGGGTATTACCTACCTGAATGATAGGTGATTCTCTTTTACAACAAAACAAATATGAACTTCATTTTATGTTTGATGAATAAACAATCATTAATTACAATTCAGCCTAAATAGTCGAGTTATTTTCAAGGCCTCATTCATTTGACGTCCACTGCTGAAGAAAGACTTCCAAATAAATTTGTAGGTGGCCTTCTTCCACTGGAATCTTGCGACCTTCATGTCATCCGTACACCTAGCAGGTGGCTCTTCAAAAGGACTCAAATCAAATTTAGCTGAAATGCGCGCCGCGAGGAAATGCTGTCATTCCTCATCTCGTCCAATTCGCTTATCCTGAACGGGAGAATAAGCGTGAGATAATTTCATGGCGGTGTACATCTTAGCCCTGCAGAATAGTTCTGCCCTAACAGCCATTAATCGAGCTATAAGCTACTACCCTCTCCTACCACTTCAACTTACTTGCCTACCGGGCTTAGTCCATCACTTTTAGTGTTAAGTATGTCAATGGCATTTGATCTTCCATTTATAAAGTATGTAATCTAAAGGTTTTTCTTTTAATTTATGATCTGAAACAAAAATTGATTTGGCAGAGACAATAGAATTCAATGATACACGAAAATGTTGGCTATAAAAGCATTATGAAAACCTTTCTATATTCTTCCTGATATTTACACACCGAACGAAAACCTAAGCGTTTCGCTGAAAAAATTGAATTACGTGGCGCCTAAACTAACGCCCCAACTTCATGAGAGCTGAAGACTAGACTGAAACTCTAAGTGCTTTGGTAAAAAGGTCTTCTTAACCGACTGCGAAGTTACTGAAGTAAAATCATAATTATAGATGTTGTTTCGCACATTAAGTTTTAGGTTATATATTATAATATTACGTAGTTAAACAAAATAAAGAGTTTACAGAAGGACCACTCTCGCCTTTTTCCTAAACTTGCCTGACCGCCTACGGCTACTACTATACTCGCTCTATATTTTTGAGGTTGGTCATCCCTACTTGACAGAACCGGCTGAAAACAAAATTCATCAGTAAAAAATTACACCAAGTTCGACAAAAACTAAAACACTCGCAACATGCGACTGGCCGCGGCACTGATTCCTACCGGTATCTCCTGTAAACTCACTGTGTCTGTGTGCGTGATCAAAATGACGGTTTGATCTAAGCGGGTCGATTCTGTCTGTCTGGGGCACAAAACAGTGGTGTTAGGTGAATAGGGTTATGAATGTTTTTTATAGAATAAAATAATATGATGATTGGAATGTCAAAAATCAACATGAATTTTTGAACTGGAAGTACTAACCCTTTTTTAACGCCTTTTTGTACGCCTTAGGGCAGGACACGGAAATGCTACTTATGTCATAGATTA
This sequence comes from Udea olivalis, assembly GCA_947369235.1. Classification (NCBI taxonomy): domain Eukaryota; kingdom Metazoa; phylum Arthropoda; class Insecta; order Lepidoptera; family Crambidae; genus Udea; species Udea olivalis. The sequence continues at coordinate 3,522,935 of OX376349.1, read as the reverse complement.
AGATCCCAATTACCTGTGGACCACGAAATAAATAATTTGACTTTGACTTAACGCCTAAAGGTTCTCGTTACTACGTGTTCGACGAACGCGAGTAGACCCCTGGTTAGATGCAAAATTCACCTACTTATATATTTCATATATTTTGTTTAAAGGCGTTCACATCAACCTTTACAAAACCATTGCAAAATTGGTCTTATGTCAGCAGCTTAGGGAGGTTGTAAGGGCCCCTTTGTAAAGGTTGATGTGATCGCCTCTGTACAATGAAATATGATGGTTACAATACCAAAAAAAAGTTCTTTATCGCCCTAGATTGACCAAAAACATATCATAACTAGTTTTTTAATTTCTCAAATCGTAATTTTAAGGCTTGGTGGAGAAACGCACACAATCATTGTTATTGATTAGTAATACCATATAAAAAAAAAACAGACAAACCATTATCTCATAGTGCTTGAACTGAAAACTTAACATCGCATATTCATCAATAATTGTACTACAGATTCCAAATAGGTTGAGCCTTGCTATATTTCAAGTATTGTAAAGACATTCCCGTCACCTGACGACACTTTAATCCACCCGTTATTATAACAGCCCGAATTTCATTAAACGGAACGTATCTAGCCGGTGGGCTTACAACATGAATATTTCATACGTGAAAAGGGCATAAGGTACCTACATTAAAATCGTTTCAATGTTAATGTTCAATAGCCATACGTAACAGAATTAATATTGAAAGTAATCAAGCACTGACAAAGCTAAGCTTCGCAATTTATTTAGATGATATTTCAAAATGGCTCGTAGGATGAGAAGAGGCCTGGATATCCAGTGGTCCTTGGTTAGATCCCCACCCAGGATTAACATTGGCGTGGTGTTTGTTTGGTCAACAGAAGTTAAAAATTATGTGAGTGTATATGCAAGACGGCCAGAGTTGTAAGGGCTAGCTGTTTAAGAACTTTCAAAACCACCGCTAGGCCACTGGACACAGTCATTAGTAGTTGAGCTGCCAACTGGACAGGCCACCAAACGCGACCGCTAGTGGCTGGCTGGCTGAGGCCAAGCCACTAGAATCACGAGGAGTCAGCGACTGTGGCGAAGTGCGTGCAAGAGGCAGCCCACTTAACGCAGCCACAATGCGCTCAGTTTGCGCCGATGCAATACTAATTGAATAAAAAATCCCGCGACTAGACACCAGTGTTCGGCCACCGGTATCAACCGTGGCGAGTCCATATAAAATGTATGAAAACTACAGGTAATATGCCAGTGGCGGCGTTTTGTAGTTTGTGGTTGTAGCCGGTGGCCCGTGTTCGGCGACCCTTAGTGACGTTACAAAATTCAGGGGTTAAACTTATAAATTGATACTAATGATTACTGGCCCGGATGTGAAAGTTCTACGGTAAAGGATAATGCTCCAATTCGCTGGTTCAGGGTGTTTATTCACTAATCCAAAACTCTTGGAATCAACTTTCACATACCCTTCTGTTGAAATATAAACTAAACACTAGTACATACCTACTATTGATGAGTACTGGCGAAAAACTTATCTCGTTATTTCAACCGTTCCCCTCTCTTTCGTTGTTCCCCTGCGTCTGCCTTTGGTGATTACCATTGGGTTAGAAACTGACATGTTTTTTCAATTTCCAGCGCATGGCAAAAGATCCGGCCGACCACCAATCAGCGCTCCGGATTGGTACATCACCAGGATGCTACGCAACATGGCATCAAATGCAGAAATGGTAAGGTCCACTTCCTTCGCCGAAAATGCTTAATGGATCGGGCCTCAGAATAATATCACGTAGAACAATGAACTGCAAGGAATACAAGGAATCTGCAACGTCGCTCTATGAAAGCATATTTTTTCCTTAGTTACAATATATCCCTACTCCTTTCACTCATACATGTCGGAAAGAAACAGAAAGATGGATTTCACTGCCACAGCTTGTCAAATTTTATGACGTGCGGGTTGACCACAAAATAAAGAGTTTACAGAAGGACCGCTCGCACTTTTTTCCAAAACTTGCGTGAACCGCCTAGGGATACTACTATATTCGCCCTGAATTTTTAAAATGAAGTAAGTAAGTTATACCGACTTGACAGAACCGGCCAAAAACAAAATTTATCATGTGAAAAATTGCACCAAGTTCGACAAAAACAAAAACACTCGCGACAGTGCGGCTTTCCGACTCACCGAAGCTCACTGACTTCGCTTGTAAACTCACGTCTCTGTGTGCGTGCGTCAAAAATGGCGTGTTGTTCTAAGCGCGCTATCTGTCAGAGCGCCGCGCATGTCTAATTTGTGCGTTGACCTAGCACGACAGTCTCTGAAGGAAGGTGCATTTAGGCCAAACGAACATAGAGCTAGAGCAAGAATATTTTTTCGTGTGTCAATGATTATTCGTTTTTTATTTACACCAAAAGAATTCTAAAAAAAAATCTAGCTCGTGCTCTGGTCTCCGCGAACATAGATAGAACAACGAAAGAATGCTCTGTCTCTGTTTACACAAAGATAATTTGATAGAGTGCGGATAGAATGATCATTCGCTCGCCTTGACAAAAGGGCGTACCTATTGTGACGCCAAAATCAACTGTCAAAAATAAATATGCGCCAGACAACACACCATGGTCTCGAAGTAGGGATAAATATATCCCTGTGTTACGAGGTACAACACAAGGAAATAAGCCAGGGGCGTCTCCCAGCACAAACAGACCCGAGTCAGTTCAGAAAAGATCGTTTCCTGAATTGACTTGACCAGGAATCAAACCCGAGACACTACGGAAATCGAGTCGAGAAACCATGCTACAGCGCACTACGCCAATCGTGTCGTCAAAAGATTTCCTTGGTACATTTTTTTTTTTTTTTAATTCATATTATACGAAAACTATTTGTGTTTTTCCGAAATTTTTGTTTTAACTATTCATTGAACTATTTACTCAAAAATGTGTTCATTAGGTTTCCGTTCGAATATAAACAAAATCCCCATTGCATATAGGTATTTCAAGGTGGGTTTGAACCAAACTAGCGAATGCTTATTCTATCCACTTTATCAAATTATCTTTGTATAAACAGAGACAGACTACTATTACTTAAGGTGTTAAAGCGAAAACCAGTACTCGAGCCTTGCTGGTAAGTTGGTAAGGCACTTCATGAAAAATATACCCACCTAAACGTCGTCTTGTCCTGTTGTCACGAATAAGAGAACATAATTTTATAAAATTTTCGTAAGAATTTTAGCTTGGTCACGAATGTTACGATCTTAACCCTTCAAAAATACATACTACAAAAATACTGGCAGCCTTTCTGTAAGCATAGTTCATAAAATATGATATTTTGAATACGGAAACCGCTGAAAGATATTATTTGCATATAGGGGCCTAAAATGGTACGGTCAAACTGTTAAGAACACGTTGGGTCACTAGTGGTAAGTATAAAATGGGTTAAGTAGGTCCTTAGCTAAAAAAACATAATATGTAGTAAAGGGTATCTATTGAAACGATTCCATTTTTTGTTCATGAAACAAAAAGAAAGTAAAAAAATGTTTCTCTTAGGAGGTAAAAACTATATTCTATTTGTGAAATGTGTATCTACCCAATTCTAATTATTTGATGATCCTTTCCATTCATGACAATGATACCTAATTGGTGATTGTCTATTAGCAACTAAGACAGCCTCAATTAAGGCTTATGTCGACCCTTGTCGCGTCGTCATAAGCCTTAGTGGTTTTAGTGTGCAACTTTTAAAAACATTTTTATTTTATCGGCAGGTAATGTGAAAACCATCTAAGTGAAATTGTATCTTTTAATTGATTGAACAATTAAAAGATAAAGTCGGAGAATTAAAAAATCATGAATCCCATGTTTTTTTCTTGTTGATAATTTCCACAGGGAAAAAATCATCGGGTCTAGGCCAAGCGTGACGTTTTCATGGCTAACTACTAAGAACAAAGCCTTTGAAGATATAGGACAAACTCGTGGCAAGCCCAAGTGAATCTTAGAAAATCAAATTTTGAAATCTAAAATCTGCCTCATAGGAATAACCCTCAACTGCTGGTACTAGCGGGAATTTCAGAAGTAACTAAAAAGTCAATTAAAGAAACTTGTGACGCCATACTCGTGCTCTTGTGACGCCATACTCGTGCTTTTTTATTTGCAGAATCGCAGCCGTCTTCCAGCGAGCAACGACGATATCAGCGCCATCTTTCAGGTGGAGGCGCCAAATGATGCGAACACCGACGAAAAGCCTATGTAAGCATGCTTTATTAAAATGGATAACATAAATAACATTAAAACTATTACTACCTACTTACTATGAAAAAATACAATTAAAGTATGTGTGTGATCAATTACTTCTTTTGTTACTCAGCTAACAAGGTTAGTTACTATCAAGATTCAATGAAAAAACAGTGCTTCAACCTGTTTTTACCAATTCGCGAAAATTCCGGTAGATGGCCGTAAATCGGTTTTATGGTTCGGAAAACTCTCCATAGATGGCAATACCTTACAATTAAATGTTTGAAATTATTTTGTGAAAGTAGTTACGTGTTCATTTTAATTATTCTTCGGTAGGTTTTCATTATTATTGGTCGGTTTTTAATTATTTGTCGGTATGACAAATAATGTTACTCACTCCCTTTTATGTTTGCATTTAGCAATTAAATTTTAAAATAATGATTTGTTGATTTATTATTAGTTACTACCAATTTTCTAGCACATTTATTTAACATTAAAATAAAATATCATTTTCTTTTTTTAGGTCAGATAATGAAGATATTCCCATAGAGTCTGCGCCGAAAACTTTAGAAGGCAAACCGATGTTAGATGACGACTTACTTTCCAAAATCAAAATGTGGCAGATCATGGTAAGAATTTTCATCTGTCTATATAATTGCTAGTCCAATCCCTTCCAAATTTTAATTCTCTAATTGGAAAACAAACTTCGTTAGCCTAAAAAACCTATTTTAAAAAATAAAACATGGAGCCTAAAACAACTTAAAAAACCAGTGCCTTATTATTACAATCTCATTAAACTTGTCAAGTTCATTCCCTAAACGGAGCTTAGCAAGCAATTTCGTAATGATCTTTAATTACCAGCCAGTCAGCGGTAACCTGGCCGTAACGCGTCTTCTAGGCTGGATAGTCACTGACAAAATTAACTTGTCTGGATATAGTATAGTCGATTGTATTTCGTGCCCGAGTACTCATTTTTGTTAAAATTTCTGATAAATTTAAACTGTAGACTAAGAATTAAATGTTTTTTTATAAATACAGGATTACTTATGATGTCGAAATTCCTTTACGTTACGGTACGTTTTTTTCATGTTTTTTTTGTTTTATAATCAGTCTATTTTTTATATTTTCAGAGAGAAGCGTCGCCAGAAAATTAAGAACTTCCCTTGTAGTTTACTAAAAACAATCGACTGACGTTGTTTTGCCTAATTTTTTACAAAGTGCTCCTTCTTCCTTAATTAAATACTCTAAATTTAAAGCGTATGTAAATTATTGGATATCATAGTCAATTGTAAGGCTGGGTTGCAATTGGCAATGTAGATTTTAAAGAGGCGTTAATGTTTAAGATTTTAATATTTTTAGTCTCTGGTATTTTCTAGTTCCAAATTTAAACATCATAAAGTAAAAACCTGGTAGGTACGTTTTTCTTTTTTTTTGTTTAACAGGTCCAGAATTTCTTAAAAGGCAGCTTTATCTGCCGTTGAATTATTCAAATTTAGAAAAGGAACATTTTTGATCAAACAATTAAATAGAGCACAATAAGCAACATAAAATATACAAATCGCTGATACTTAATTTTCTTTACTTATTAAATTTATTATTACTTTTTATTTGAGTATTTGATAGATTTAGAGTTGTGAACTCACAAAATACATATTAGTATATTTTTCACTCATATTCAAGTTATTACAACAACTTGCAGTCTTTGTCTTACGGGAAGATAAAACTAATATTTGCAGATTTCAAACATAATAAAATAATAGTTAAAATTTAAACATTAACGCCAATTAACATAGTACCTAAGAGTAAAATATGTGCCACTTCTTCAATATAATTTTTGTATTCTACATATATACCTACGTACTAATACAGCTTATAGTGAAAAACATTTCTGTGTTGTCTATGTATACGTAAAGTTCCACAATGGCATTTACTTTAAGAACTCCTTATATAATTTAGATAAATTATTACTTTAGTTAACTACAGTAAAATTACTATTTGTACACTTACTACATAATACTTCTGTATGATTAGGTACATATTCTGTGAAATTTTAGGTACATAGTCTATTTTATTAACCTTTAATTGTATACGAAAGTGTTAAACGCTTAGCTTTAAAGTATACTTTAATTATGTTATCAAGAAAGTGAATAAATATTTAAGAATTTATGATGTAGATCCATTAACAGTTGAATGTGTTAATATATGGCAGTGGCCCTATAAAATATAAAACAGATTCATTTTTATTTTATTTATTTACCGTTCTTAACGTTTTATATACGAGTAGAAGTCTGGCAAAACTGCCGTTCTTATAAAAAAAAAACATTTACCTTTAAAAATATTTTGGTAAATATGGATTCTTTCAAAGTCTTCGTGTTCAAAAGAACGCAAAATAGCTGAAATGCAATTCAAGAAAAATTTGACAAGGCTTCGGTAACCGGTTACCATCAGGTAATCTGAGCAAAAAGTTTGACAAGGCTTTGGTAACCGGTTACCATCAGGTGATCTGAGCAAAAAGTTTGACAAGGCTTCGGTAACCGGTTACCATCAGGTGATCTGAGCAAAAAGTTTGACAAGGCTTCGGTAATTGGTTACCATCAGGTGTCCCGAACAGAAAATAATTAAATATGCTATGCCGACACGATTGGCGTAATGCGCTGTAGCACGGTTTCTCGCCTTGATTTCCGTGGTTTCCCGGAATCGTTTCCCGGTTGGGAGATTTCAGGAAACAAACCGATGCGTCAGACAACACACCACCTGTCATCGGCTCAAGTTGAGGGACAAGGGTTAAGCTGGCTTAACCCTGGACCCCGGGGTCGTCCCCCAGCACAACAAGACTCGAAAAGATTATAAAATATCAATATTTTTGACGACACGATTGGCGTAGTGCGCTGTAGCACGGTTTCTCGCCTTTAATTCTGTAGTGTCCCGGGTTCGATCCCCGGTCAGGTCAATTCAGGAAATGATCTTTTCTAAATTGGCCTGGGTCTGGGTGTGCTGGGAGACCCCCCTGGCTTAATTCCTTGACTGGTACCTCGTAACACAGGGATATTTATCCCTACTTCGAGACCATGACAAGAGGCGTATTGTCTGGCGCATATTTATTTATTTATTTAAAATATTGTTTTTTTAGAAAAGTTCGGGTTTATAGATAGAAAAACCTAAAAATTACGAAGAAAATAATAAAAACCATACTTTCTTTTCCCAAACAACTTTGTTCCCAGTTGTCAAACATTTTGACAGAAATGTTGCTGCTAGTAGGAAATAATCTCTATATTAAAAAGAGGAAAGATTTGATTGTTTGTTTGTATTAAATAGGCTCCGAAACTACTGGACAGATTATAAAAATTCTTATACAAAATGAAGCTACATTATCAGGGAGTAATATAGGCTATATTTTCATTATGATTAAATAAACATTTAGTGAAAAATAATAGTAATGTTAATCAAGTCGGAGAAACGCGTGTGAGATTTGCTGCTTTACCGACGCCGCGACGTGCAATTACTTTTGACAGAACGAAGTCTATCGAGGGCTAGTAAATAATAATAAGAAGCTTTGTGATGGTGTGACAAAGCTTCCTATATATTATTAAACGAAAGATTTATCATGAAGATATTTTTTGTTTCTTACCTGTGGTGAAACAGACTTTGGGCAACTATCTTAGAACGTTGTAAAGTACATTTATCCGCTGTAACATTCACAGGGCACTAAAAGCATTGTTGAACGCCGCCCCAAGAAGTACTAATTGCTCCAACTTACGAATAGCCAGGCCGGGTTTGAGACATGAAGGAGAAGCGTGCGATTCAAGAATAGGGATGTTATGGTTAAAGAATAATTATTTCTCGAAAGAATTACAAATTCACTTATTGAGAAACTTATACAATTAATAAAATTTAAAATAAACGCACACACATAAATACGGAAAGCAAACACGTGAATTTGATAATAATGCGGGAGGATGTTGACACATGAAAATACATCGAAGACAGTATTTAAAACACTGATAACATTTTAAAGCGCGATGACGTCACTGACCGGCAAGCAAGCTGACCCTAACTGTCATACCCAAGTTAAAATCAAGTTACCTTTGACAGAGCGTGCGATCGTTAATCGGTCTGTGACGTTATCATAGTCACGTGACAGTTTGGAGCGTTTAGGAGGGGTAAGCTAATTTTAATTACGTAGCTAATATTTTTATTGAAATTTGACGTTTTTTTCATGAAATTATTATTTTTGTGTTTAAAAAGGTCTTTCTATGAAACAAAACCAATTAGTAAAATTAGTCAACATCCTTCTGCACAAAGGCGAATGCTGTCTGCACCTCAAACACCAAGGGCCTAATTATAATCCCGTATAACGTGTCAAGTTTAACGTTTGACGACACGATTGGCGTAGTGCGCTGTAGCACGGTTTGCGCCTTGAATTCCGTTGTGTCCCGGGTTCGATCCCCGGTCAGGTCAATTCAGAAAATGATCTTTTCTAAATTGGCTTGGGTCTGGGTGTGCTGGGAGACGCCCCTGGCCTAATTCCTTGTCTGATACCTGGTAACACAGGGATATCTATCCCTACTTCGAGACCATGACAAGAGGTGATTATTTATTTAAGTAAATTCCCTAAACTGAGCGTAGCGAGCAATTTCGTAAATGATTCTTCATTCCAGCTAGTCTGCGGTGACCCGGCACTAAGGCATCTTCTAGGATGGATATTCACTGGCGAAATTGCTCGCTATCCTCAGTTTAGGGAATTAACTTGACTGGGTATGAGAGATTGTAATTAGGCCTATCACAATTATCTTAATGATCTTACTAATATTATAAATGCGTAGGTTTGTGAGGATGTATGTAAGTACCTATGTTTCTTACCCTTTCACGCAAAAACTACTGAAAGGATTTAGATGAAACTTCACAGTAATACAGCTTATACATTAGAATAACACATGGGCTACAACTAATAAAGATTTTATGTATACATGTTACAGAAATTAAATTCATGCGAGCGAAGCCACGAGCGGAAAGCTAGGAGCTAATAATTTTTAAGTAATTATTGTTTCACTGTTTTCTACTTATTGCTGTCTTTGTTTCTGAAGTAGACATTTTCTCGATTATTATCTCTTCTTCTTCTTCTTATCGTGCCGAGGTGGCGACACTACAATCTGTGTGATTTTAATCTCTTGAAAAACATTTAAACATCTGGCACATTCTTAAGATATGTACTACCTAGTTTTCGATAAGGTAAAAGATTAGTAGATGCATTAAAGTTTCCCGCCAAAGTTCGGATCTTTCTAGAAATAAAGTCAAATGTTTTCTTGACTTAGACCAAACTATGAACGAAACACAAACGGCTACAGGCCGCAATTATAACCGAGGTGCCCTTAAATTACTGCCGCCGTGAGCTCATGTTAGCCCTGTTACTTGCACGAGCTAGGCATCGCATTCCTAAACGTCAATTAAAATGAAGTCACCTTTGTAGTATAACATAACATACAAAAACTTTATCCATAATAGGAGAATTCGACTGATTCAATTTGACGTTCCGGCGATCGCAACTCTCAGAAGCCCACACTTTGCCCACAATAGTAAACTTGTTTTATAACTTAACGTTTCGAGTGCAGAGCTTTAGTCACCGTCATCTTGGTTGGTTATGGTTTTTTTTCGTGAAAGTTTCGTGAAAGCCACAGTTTTACAATTATCACGAAGATGTAGTGTCATAGTTGTTCACGACGCTTTCTCAAAGTACCTATAGCTGCACTTCTCTTCTAAAATACACTTTTGGTAGACTAAAACGATCATAACTGAAGGTATTATTTATGCAAGTCCATTTAAGAACGACGATTGAAGTTTAGGACGTCGCGCAAAAAACGAATCTCAAAATATGTAGATTATGCATAATTTCCTCGTATTTGAGTCATTTATGAAACAAATGGTGTACCCAGGCAATTCATCGTGTAATATAGGTAGGCCTACAGCATGTTTTCAGTCATTAGAGTTGGTCTGACGGTAAAAAAAATGTTCTCCTAAATAGTTTTCAATAAAAACATCATATTTATTTAAATAATCACTATTCACCATTCGCAGTCACAAGCAGTCCACAGCTGAACATAGGCGTACCCATAGTTTTCCTTTCTGTCATATAAATAGGTGTGACATAGATCCTTCTCCGAGGGAGAATCTTCAAAAGAAACAAAGTCCATAACTTTAAAGCACGGCGGCGGTTTGAGTTGGATGCCAGACGTGATGAGCTGAAAGCCCGACCACCAGCGGTAATCTGCTTCAATTACGTCAACAGAGATCTAACGAGTACGTAGTGCAGGCGGTCAATCACAAAAAAGGTTGGCTATGTAAACCACCAGTATAGTATAGACGCCAGTCGGGGTGGAGGATATATACATCCGTCCGCCTTACAGGTCCACCTATCAGTCTTTAACATAATTGTTTTACCTCTGTGATTCTGAGTAAAGGCTGATGAAATATGCAAAGTTTTTTATTATTATTTACAATGGGTTTGCGGTTGGCCTCCGTCTCGCCTGGTGGTAAGCGATAACGAGACCGAAGGTGGTACACGCTTACCCAGAAAATGCCTTTTCACTCTGGCCTTGAAGACACCAAGGTTGTAAGTATCCGAAAACACAGACGCAGGGAGAGCGTTTCACTTCTTAGCAGTGCGGCCCAGAAAAGATGCATAAACTGTTGAGAGCGGATTGCTGGGAAGTCCACAATAGACCTTATGGGGTGGAAGCCGTCCCAGCGTCTAGTGGTCCGGTAGTAGAAAGTAGAGGGTGGTATCAAGTTCAGTAGTTCCTGCTCACACTTTCCGAAATACGCCTTATAAAATACAAGGCTGGTACTTGGCGCAGTACAGCACAAACTTGTGCTTGATACAAGTGGAGCAGCTGTTCCAGTCTGAAGTATCACCGAACCATAAAGAGGATGCCGAGTTCTGTGGCAGCGGTAAGTAACGTGAAAGGAGCATTTCATCAGTGTGAACGATCCGCGCGCAAGCACCGAACATTTACATCAACATGGATCCTTTCGCGCACCAATTTTTAATAAATAAATATGCATCGGAAACACACCATTTATCATGGTCTTGAAGTAGGGCTAAATATCGCTGTGTTACAAGGTACCAGGCAAGGAATTAGGCCAGGGGCGTCTCCCAGCGCATCCAGCCGAACCTTAGCCGATGTATTATTAATTATGACACATGTGAATGCGTGCTGTGCGTGCCTGCTCTACTGTCTATATATCGCATACTCGAACTGCGCATCTTCCTCACACAGCTACCTTGTGGCGCGTCTTCTTAGCACTTCTTACTCGCTCCATTACATAGCATAGCACCAGTGGAGGAAACAGCCTAATGGTTTCGTAGCTTAGCTTGCACATCCTCACAGCATAGCTGTATCACATCTCTGGTGAAAAAGTAACCTAAGAGTTAAATAGAAAATCGGTCTTGATCTATTTGTATAGGTGTAACTAAGCACACTGCAATCCGAGCACATCGCAAAAACTCATGATGCTCGAACGGGACATTTAAATTGCAGAATGTGTCGATCGTTAAGCCGATTCAGATCGGACAGAGATATAAATCAGTTGGATGGGGCCTACCCAAGAGTTGGTCTAGTCTACATCTATGCACCGCTTTGCCAGCTGCAAGCACAGATTACCTCATAGTTACTACGTAACAGATAAATCACATCTATACAAAAATGAGAGTTTTCTGTCATGTGACAGACATATCACCACACACATATCCAGGGCCACCGCTTTGGATATAGATGTCAGTAGTCAGTAGGTACAAACTTACAGTAAGTCATCGCGTCACGTCAATGGTGTATCTAGGGTATTTTTGATCAAAGGGTTGACCTCTTTATTGCGACTCTTATAAGGATTGCAAGGTGCGCGCGTGCAGTTCACTCATCATGGTACACGCAGAGTATAGCAGGTCTAGACCACACAATGAGAACCTCATAGCCTGAGTATTTAATTATGAACAATGAACATTTTAACAAGACAGTAAAAGCTACTTCGAATATTTTTTTAACTGACTGCAAAGCATAGCATTTGTAGACCAAGGAGCGTAAAATTTACCTTCCCACTTCTCATGCCCTAAAAGTACGCCAATATAGCCCTACGAAGCGGGACTAAAGTGACCACTTTAATCCCTCCAATTTTGCGGGCAGCGGGGCGGCAGCGCCGGCGGGCGCGCTAGACTGGAGTGCACCGCTCGTCGCTGCCCGCAAAATTCGAGGCTGAGGCCTTAATAGCCAAGGGGATAAAGCACTGTTTTATGTCACGGGCGCTACATTGAATCCTGAACGTAACGAAGGACTCCAAATTTAACTCCCGAGCGCAGCGAGGGTGTTATAAGTTAATTCCCGAGCAAAGCGAGGTAATTAAGATTGAGTTCTGAGTGCAGTGAGGGATTCAAGCCCCCAAGAAAAAAACAGTTTTATCCCGGTGGTGTATACTCTACTTTTCTCACTTTATGCGAGACAATAAAAAACCAGGCTTAGTAGATAGTGTTTATTACAGCATATTAAAGAATCTTCTAAAGCTAGTAGTACTACTAGCTACGGCTATAGCAACTTCTTTCAGCTGGCGTGGCCTACTCGATTTGACAAACAAATGAAGTTCGTCTCAGTGCGAATCTAGTGGGCCACGGCCTCGGTCTTCGAAAATCGAGTTGGCCGCGCCCGCTGAGGACACATTCTGTTTAGTGAAATTAGACTTTAAGGACATAGCAATAAGAATTATGAAAGTGAAAATCACATTATTGACCAGCGGGTTATAATAGAACATTATAACCCGGCTAAAGCCAAGAGATATAATGTCTTGCTTTCGGTAAGGTTTACATGACATTTAATTCGGCATTGTCGAGCATGTGGTGTGAAAAAGTAATTTCCTTCGTGTGACAAAGACAAACTCAAACAGCCAGTAAAAATATACTATTATCTGTGGAGTGTGGACCGTCTTCATTGCGAAAATGTTGAGAGTTTTAGTTCCATGGTTTGTCCGCAAAGAAGGTAGCGCCATGTGTTTTAAATTGTTATCTGTGGTTCAGTTCAGAAGAAAAAGCTGACCACGAAAATTTCAGAACTTTTGTCAAGTGTAAAGTTCGGTTTTAAATGTTTTTGTACTAAATTGACTATTTTTCTCAAACTCAAGGTAAAAAGTACAGTTTGCATCTCGAGACTAAACGCCACCTTAATATACCCTCGGTTTCATTGATTCCCGAGCACCTCTGGTATATTATGGCTTCGTTTAGTCCCTCAATATAAAATATTTAATTATTTTTGGAATTGAACAACTAAAACAGCACGAGGTTAATTCAATCCACCGAGATATACGAATCAATGCGTAGTTAGAAAAGTACCAACCCAAACCAAGTATTAAAAATAAAATATCGATTATCATTTCTAGTTCCTCTCAGTTCCTCGTGGTACTCGTACAAATTGAATTTTTCACCGGTGCAGATTACCTGTGGATCAAATGCTTCCGCGCCGACTCCCCGACGAACGATCGCTATCTCACTAAATGTAGCCGGATCTTTAACTGAGTACTCCTTTTTCAAATGAGTTTAATTTAGTAGACATGAGTGTTAGTGAGCGTAATCTGATTTGAAGACTGACGTAGGTGAGGCAACTTTTCCTTGGATTCACTTTCATTCAACAAATTCCCTTTTAAAAGTACCTACCTACTTACTGTGTATATGCTTCATTTCGTGACCAAGATAAAAATAAATAAAACATTAAATAACATAATTATAGAATTTGGTTCTGTCTGTTTGTTTGTTCCAGCCTCACGTGGAAACGGCTACCTAGATCTTATTACTAGACTACCTCGATTTAATTATGAAACTCTATAAAGTTAAGCAATGGAAGTTCTTGAGTCAAAGTCAAAATATTTCTTTACGAGAATACATGTCAAAAAGGTCATAAAATATGGCATATATATTTAATTGTCTATTGTATTCGGTCTGCTTGTAGACGTGTAAATGTTTAATCAACAAGCTTCTTTTTACATAATTTTGAACAAAACTGTATATTCCATAACACTATAAAACACTTTTCTAATAGCCATATCGTTAATTGTTTTTCAATACATTAGGTTTTAATATTTTCAATTCGATAAGCAAGCTGTTGTACTAAAGAAATACACATATTATTGTATATATTCTTTTTACATATTTATTTGTGACATGCTGGTTGGTATAACATGTTTATAAATTTATCTCTTTTCTGTCGTGTATAATATCACAACGTTTCAGTAAATATTCTGGGTGGAATTTTGTAAAGACACACACATCTCTAATACATGGGATCACATACACAGGAGTGGTAGAACAATATATTTTTTAAAAAGAGGTCGGCAGCTATCTAAAACCAGGCCATAATGATTGCACGAGACATTGCAGTTTTTTGTTCGAGCGTCGTGGCCTATGGGATGAGGACCTTGGCTCGGAACCCCTGCGTTCCTGTGTTTAAATCTGGAAAGCACCATCTTCGTGATCATTGTATAAAGCGACTAATTTTCTGGTCATGAAAAACCCCGTTAAAATACGGAAGCAACACGGATAACGGCGGAAGGCTCACCATTCACCACGTTGGGTTCTGAGACGCTTGGTGAAAAATGGGCTTCTGTTGTTCCGTTGACCTCAGAGGCAACAGTCAACTAGCACCTGACCTACTTTTTGAGATAAATGCAGTATTAGGATTAAACTTCTTTTTAAAAAGCTAATCTCTTTTTATTAAAAACTGGAAATATTTACGTTTCTAATTATTAACTCATATCTTATTCTCTTTACTGTCTTGTTGAATATTCTACTTCGTTGAGATGCTATGAAATGGAGCGAAATTATACAATGATGAAGTAAGGAAATAATCAACTTGATTTAAAATTCTATTATGGTAAATGTTGTTTGCTCGGAAATTATCTACGAGTATGTGATGTTTGATAGTAATATTACTATTGAATTGAATAAGCAGCGTGTTAAATGTAGCTATTTCACAAAAGAAGAGTACAATTTTATTATTTTATCAAAAAAGTTTAAATAATGAATGTTAAGCTGCAAATAATGTAACGAGATAGTTTTGATGCATAAAGGCGGTATTCCTAATATAATGGTATTATTACGTTTTTAAAGAAAAACATACAATGCGTTGTTTTTATTACTAACGGTGGCATTTAATACTATCCACGAACTCCAACATAACTGACATACTCGTACCATTAATATAAAAGGAATCATGTACATAATTGACCTAATGCAATTTATTCATTTTATTTATTTATTCAAAATCCTTAACATCTATCATTACAGGCAAAACCTAATGCGATAGTGTGGCTATTTACATGGTACCTTATTGACTAAATTCTTAACATAACATGCTTTAAATAACACTATCCTTGCGAGTTACTCAGATTAAAGAGATTTAATGCGCAATATACGTTTGTTAGGCACTATTTTGAATGATATTATTATTTTATTTTTTGTAAAAATCAAATACCTAATCCTATTACCAATCACTACCTGTTCTGAATTCTTCAATTTACCGGGTGTATATTCATATCAGTACATCTTTCAGATGGTTAACTTCTAACGGCTAACTTCCTATCAGTTTTTCATAAAGGGACTCATTAGGTTTTTGAACGATAAACGAAATTCACTTTTGGATGAACTGTACCCACCTTTGCACAGAGGTAGGTAAGCTCAACTCAAATAGGTTACCTAATAATAATAATCCTGCTCCATATGTCATGACAGCCATTTAACTGTATCGTTTTGTTTCTTTTATTGGTGGTCATTTCGTCATAAACCTAAGTGGTTTTAGTATGTGACCGTATTAAGATCATGTTATTTAAGCTTTTTGATGGTAAATAATTGAAAAATATATATATCTGTTGAACACCCAGGATTAAGTACTTTGATTTTAGCATTTTAACAATGCTTATTTTTGTCTTAAACCTAGAGCTTTCTTATAAGTAAGTAATCTAAAAATAGTTTCTATATTTAATAGCACAGTTTCTGTAAAGATTTACAGAAGATTGCTAGTTCCAAACTCCTATTGTGTTTTGACACATCGTTAATCCAGCCCAACATAACAAAACTGTTGTTAGTGGTTTGATACAAGTATAAATAATTCTTTATTCCGGTAATGGAGTGGACAAACTTTGTTAAAAAGTAATAAATATTCCACCTTTGTTGTTTATACACTCAAAGGTCTTATATATATACTTAAACATATATTTTTCGTAAGACTTCAAGGTGAGATTGACCAGTTCAACGGATGCTTTAACCCATTGGTTCCCAAAGTAGTCCAGGTGGACCTCAAGGGGTCCACGGGAGACTCGAAGGGGGTCTATGTTGGCTTTATTTTTTGTCGAGTTTTGAGAATATGGTAGAGATGTGTAGCTGCAGGGGGTCCACCGGAACCAGCTAAATCTTGATAGAGGTCTATGCGAAAAAAAGTTTGGGAACCTCTGCTTTAGCCTTTTGCTTTAGGCTGCGTTTTCACCAAAGTGCTATGCAAAGATGCTGTGAATACCTTTAATATTCACCAATCACGTTCATTGGTCCACATAGCATAGCGCTGGTGAACGGGTTCTACTAAACTTTGTTTCAATATGGCACATGCTGCGTGATGGGGATGCGTGCTATGGAGGCGTGCTAGGATGCGTGGTGGGCATGCCTGCCTGCATGCCACCCTATTATTGATACTTCGCATAGCTCGAGCTGCGCATCAGCGAAATTGCAGAAAATGTATTTCACTCTTCCCGCACTATCAGCCCATGCATGCCAGTCCTACTACTGGTTGGAGGCTGCGAACTGGATGGTTTCTGTATAATTTTGTGATTTCCATTTGAATTTATTAAATATATTTTCCGATTTCAATCTTATGTATCGACTATTACGTGTTGAACATGCACTAGCTTTAAAAACCCAAAAAAATATTTTACGTGCATTTTAAACGAATTTTTTGGATTGTAGGGGCAAGGGCGGCAAAAACTATACAGCCTATGACTTGAAAATATGTAAATCCGCTACTGATCTCTGGTGGAAAAGCAGCCTGATGCTTAGCTGCATAATTCTATATGTACCCAGCAGTCAGTTGTAGTCAGCTCATCTTTAGGGCAATTAAAAATTACAAAATTCCTTGTCAGCTTTTAACATAATGATAAAAAAAAATAAAAAATATCCCTTGGACATTATTCCACACAGCGCCATCTAGCCCCAAAGTAAGCTAATTAAAGCTTGTGTTATGGGATACTAGACAACGGATAAACATACTTATATACATTTTCTTTTGTAAATACATACTTATTATACATAGGAGACACCCAGACCAGTACAAATAGACATGTTCATGCACACAAATGTTTGTACTGTGCGGGGATCGAACCCGCGACCTCTGGTGTAGTAGCCAACTTCTTAACCATTACACCAAGTCGGTCGTCAATATGATAGCCAAATGAATGTGATTGCTGATGTTTTGACATAAAGATCAAAAAGTGTTGAAGATTTTTACAATGACAACTTCTAGTTTTTGCACAGTGTAGAAGGTTCCAGGAGATCCTTTTTTCTTCTATTAAAAATCCAATATAAAGATCCACAAGGTCTTAAAAAGCTACGTTGCCACATAATGCAACCCATAGTGCAAATGGTAAGCAAAAAGTGCCATTAAAGATTACCAATAAAAACGTAGAGTAAAGAAGCATAATAAAGCCAATGGGTTTTTCTATTATTCTAAAACATTTTACGACTAAAGGATTTACAGAATACGATATTAGAGAGTTTTACAGATTCATAATAAATGCATCTTATGGCGGAGTCACTGTGCGATGTTCAAAGTGAGTTTTTCAGTCAAACCCTACAGGTCCTGGCCAGTGTTCTTTTTAGATGACGGGAGTTATACTCGTACCTGAGGATTCATCTTTTTTGACTGGCTGACTTCCAGCGTTCAAGCTCATGGGTGATACTTCTGGTGTTGTACCACTGTTATAACCGCTTTCTATCAGGCTAAGGCCTCATTTACGGAGAAGCGGAGCGTTGCGCGTCGCGCGTTGCGGCGCGGCCCGCACTGAGTTGAAATATGGCAAAATTAAATTGTATGAGTGCTGCCGCGCCACCCAACGCAACGCGCGACGAACCGCGTCTCCGTAAATGAGGCCTTAGGCCTCAGCCTCGAATTTTGCGGGCAACGGGGCGGCAGCTGCGGTGGCCGCGCTAGACTGGACTGGAGTGCACCGCGGCGCGGGGGCGGGCAACGAGCGGTGCACTCCAGTCTAGCGCGCCCGCCGCCGCTGCCACCCCGCTGCCCGCAAAATTCGAGGCTGAGCCCTTACTGATCTGCGTAGGTAAATAATTATGTATGTTTCTAGTAATGGTTGATGTTAAGTCTTATCTTAGACTTGAGTACTGACTTGGGCCTATGGTAGCTATAACTATGAAGTACGAACATTACACTTAGTACAAAGCAATCACCAACCTGACCGTAACTTTGATGCAACAATCTAGAATAGCTTGTAACATATTTGTAGTTACTTAGGTATCCGAAGCTGTCCTCAAATGATATCAGAGTAGATTCCTATGAATTTTATTCTAAAGCGCAGTGCTTGAGTATTGAGCCTTTAATTTTGATGGGCTCTGCTACAGACATCGATCAAAATAGACTACGAGTATGTAATGTAAACCGCGTGTCAAAAATGAGTGCGATGCTCATTGCTTTGAAGCTGCTTCATTAAGTCCGCGCTCAAATGTTAAAATCAAATAAACAATCGTAAAATATCTGCTACGAACTTGAAAAATCAACTGAGTAAAGGTGCAATAGTGATTTCACGTGTAGTGACACGTCAGCTCCTACTAAAACAGCGCTTCTGCTCGCGATGCGATTTCGCGAACCAAACTCCAGAGTTTGGAGCGCAAGAAGTCACTTGCCCATCGGTGTTTTATAAGGTGTATTTAGGAAAGTGTGCGCTGGAACTACACAACCTGATACCCTCTTCTTTCTACCACTAGACGCAGGGAGGGTTTCCACACCCCCATGTGGTTGACTTCCCAGCATTCCGCACTGAACGGTTTGCTGCGTTTTTTCTGGTCCGCACCGCTAGGGAGTGGAACGCTTTACCTTTGGCTGTGTTTCTAGGTACTTACAACCTTGGTATCTTTAAGGCCAGACTGAGAAGCCAGGCAGACGAGAGGGCCTATTGCCCTTATGCACAACACTTCACTAAGGTCCTAAATGCCGAAACTTGTATTCTTATTATCAGCCATAACAAGCTTCGCTTAGGTTGAGGTCAGATGATCTTATAATTCGCTGCACCAAATATATTTTTTAATAATTAGTTATACCTCGTCGTAAGCACTATTTTTGATCACGATGAAATATTAACGTCCAAAATATATTAGTAAGTATGAATGCACAAGATCGGTATTATTGTTGAGCCTTAAGCCTTTGATTTAAAGCTCAAAAATGTGTACATTTTGCTCGTATCTGTACCAACCAACTTGCCATGTTAAACCAAACCCAATAAGTGGGTTTAGTACTCAGTACAGTCAGTCACATCTGAACACTGACGACTTTGTTTAGTCAGCAACATAAGGCTCTTAATCTAAATCACTCTGATTTGATAGCCCTTTTATTTTTTACCATGTTCCATCATTCATGTTAATTCTTGGCGATGCATAATGAATATAATCACTCAACATGGTCAAACACACCCTGGCACGCGCGCAAACACACAAACACACACGCACACATAGGTACCTACCAATTTAAGTGTAATATTTAGGTCTGTCAGAAGTAGATATATTCAACGGCTATTGATTTTATTTCAATAAATAAATACACTTTAGTTAATTTGACAAGCTACCAAAGTGTCCAACGTCTTATCTTGCTGACTGTACAGTCCGCGATGCGACTTAACGTAATAAGAGTTGTAGCCGACTGTACTCGTATGTACAGTCAAAATCATAAATGTCAAGGCTTCAATTATATACTAGCAAAAAATTGGCCACAAATATCTATACGAGAGTTCGTTCAGACTCTTTGTTGATGGTACAGTTATTTAAATCAATTTGAAATAAATATCAGGGTCAAATTACACCAAGATCATCTAACCCCAAACTAAGCAGAGCTTGAACTATGGGTGTCAGAGACTAATTAACATACTTGAATATTTCTAAATACATACTTAATTAGTTAAAACAACACTCTGACACTAAATAAATACAATTATGTTCAACTGTTCGTCATATAAATGTTTGTCATGGGTGTCTATCAAACCCACGACCTCCGGTGCTAAAGGTAGAATCGCCACCATTGCACCAACAGGCCAGTAATTTGTGGCTAATGTTTTGCTCTGATACTTTTGAAGCCTTTGAAACGTACAGATATTTATGCTTTTGACTGTACCGCTCGTGTCATTTGCCGCTATTTACGGCTGGATCGGTTCTCGTCTGAATCGGGAAATGAACCAGCTAACGATCGCGGAGCTATAAGAGGACTTGCTAGTTTTTTTCGTCCGGGCGGGAAAAAGGTGACCTGATATCTCCTATGAATAGGCATGAGAAGTTCCTAGCAAATTGGTTCGAAATGACGAACACGTGCTTGAAAAAAGAATTTTCACTTCTAATGCTCTAAAAGTACGCCAATATAGCCCTACGAAGCGGGACTAAATTGACCACTTTAGTCTCTAGAGAGTGAAAAATAATTCGTTTTTTAATTTCTCTTATGTGACATAGACAAACTCAAACAGCCAGTAAATATACTAGATGTTATCCGTGGAGTGTGGACCATCTTCATTGCGAAAATGTTGAGAGTTTGAGTTCCATGGTTTGTCCGCAAATAAGGTGTCTCCATGTGTTTTAAATTGTTAATCTGTGACTGGTTTAGAAGAAAAAACAGACCGCGAAAATCAAATTTCAGAATTTTTGTAGAGTGTAAAAATGTTCGGTTTAAAATGTTTTTGTACTAAATTGACTATTTTTCTCGCTCTCAAAGTGTAAAGTACCGTTTGCACCTTGAGACTAAACGCCAACTTAATATACCCTCGGTTTTAAACCATAGGTATATTATGGTTTCGTTTAGTCCCTCGATATAAAATATACTATTCTAACCCTGAATTCTCTGGCGTGTCTCTCTTGTAAAGCACGTTAGTACCATTTTGTTTATATTATGTATGCCAGATAACACACGCCAATTTTCACCTGCGGGAAATATTATAAGCCAGACCAGAGCTAATTTAAAAAAGTTCGTTTCCTGAATTGACCTGACCAGGAATCAAGCCCGGGACACTCGAGTCATGGTAATATTTTCTATTATTAAGTACCGTGCTCGAGTCAATGCAAGAAACCACGCTACAGTGCACTATACGATCGCCTCGTTCATTAAGTATTCTGTTGTAAAATGCAGTACTCGTACCAGACGTTTTCTAATTCATTTGAACGTTTTGCAGAATTCCTTAACCGTTTTACCCAGTAAACTCTATGAATGCTTCGTTCCAGGGTTCCCTGGAGCGAAATGAATCAAGGAACAACACCAGGCGCCGGTCACGTAGGTATTTGTACGTTTGTGATTAAAACTTTTACTTATTTTTCCTCTTTCCTTCATTATTTTTACGACGCGGTAATGAACGAGCTGCCTCTGCAAGATTCAATTACTGGGTATTTGAGTGCTTAATACGATTTTCAGATGGACACGTTACATTGAATTTTAACTAGGCCGTTCGTGATATTTAACTAGCAATAGGTAACGCGATGAAAATACTCGTATAAGGTTTTTATACTGTGGTGACAAATAAGCACGCCAGACGACCGGTGATAAACGGTTACTGCCGTGTGCAGTACCAGAGGCATCACTCACGCGTAGCCGGCCATGCAATAGCTTATCGGGGAAACCATGACATAGCTTATGCCTACCATAACCAAGCTTATACCTACCATAATAAAAATTGGGGGTTGAAAAGGGTCCGATTCAAGTTCAAATTTCTAACCATTTATAGATACTATTAGGCGATCCGCGTGCTTGTTTATCACTGACGTAGTATAAAAAATAAAATACTAAAATGTCAAATCAGCAAACGCAGTCTTCGTCGGCCGAGTTTACTTGTCTTGCCATGGGCATTGGGCACGTACAAATTATGCTAACAAAAGCATAATCTTTGAGCGAGCGAAACTGTATAATAGTTTACCTTCAAACATAAAACATATAAAATCATTTAACAGCTTTAAGTCCAAACTGTCTCATTATATTGAAAATTACGGACTTTATACTTAAATATTTCGTGTTTATAGTTTAATATATGTAATACTAATATTTAAGGCTTGGTGGTGAAGTATGGAAAAAGTTAACTTTGTATTTTTTGTTTTCATGCAAGTGACTTATGTAAGACTTTTTGAAAATAAAGTCTTTAAACCTAAAAAAACCTTTCACCATCATCGTAGCTTCACCTATTATTGGCAGATGGTTTTAAACATATTAGAACCATTTCAATACTGTTTAACTAAAATTGTAGGCTATCGTTATCAACAACAATAAACCTGCTTGGGTACAGCAGAAAGAAAGAAATTCGTTCTAAAAAACCCGTGATTACCCAAATACCAGTACCATTATATGTATGTAATATTGAAAGTTTTTTTTTATTTACTTGACTTGAAACTCAAACTCAAATATCTTTATTTAAATAGACTTAATCAGTACTCTTAAATAGTAAAAAATATACTAGATAATAGACATAAATACTATTATAATATGAATATATAAATCAACAGTATATAAACATAATGCGACTGTACCACCGCGTCGGAGAAGTTGATTCTTACTGAGAAGACCCAGCGAGAAACTCAGTAATTACTCTTTTAAACTTGTTGTGGTTTTACAATGCGAGTTAGTAGAGTACAATTAGTTTGTTGAGAAAAAAACTGCTTAAGTTCTAACATTTATGAATAGACAGAACAACCTAACAAGTACAGCAAAGCTACATAATATAAAACAATAGCCTGTAAGATCAAGGTCACTCAAAAAGTACGGTTATTATCACATGAATGTACCTAACAGATAAAAACCAGCAAAAAGACCGGTAAAAAAGGCGTGATTTAGTACTTCTAAAAAAGTTTCTGAACGGGTTCCCTTTTATCTTCCTGACAGTATCTTAGGGCCTCTCGGTAATCCTACTTCAAATGTCTTGGTTGGAAAACGATATATTGGAAGATTTACGTACATCGACCGATTCAAATCCACCAGGTTGAAGAGAGTTAAATTAAATTAAAAGCAAAGATAAAGTAAGCTTCATAAGAAAAACATTTCAAATAATGGATACGCTCAAGGAAAAGTGTTGCGACTTTTTATGTCTTATAGGCCTGTTCAAACCTGAGCGGTATTCGCTGCCGCTGTGGGTAGCGGTACATTCTACCGTGGAACGTGATAATAAATACCCGAGCGAAACCTGCACGGTATGCTCTGTATATTCAATGAATTCAAACAAAAATGTTAAAAACAGTAAAACTATCGATTTTTTTCTCAGTGGAGAGAACGTCGAAACAGGTGGTAGAGTTGCATTAGGTTGATATGAATATTTATTATCAAAGTATTACTATATTTATACTCCATTCTCTAAAAGGTTCTTTTTAAGGTACACTTTGTGGTCAAAGTACAATAAACATCATTACTTTTAACATTTATGCCAAATTTATTAAAATCTACTTAAATAGCAGCTGTCACACTTAATTGTTCTCATCTAAACTAAAGGAACTTCAGAATTTATGAGGCTTTTGCTTAAATAAATTATTTTGTCTTGCATCAAACTATATTGTCGATGTAAAAACCTAAAACAGGCAGGGGTTTTCATTTTTACTGTCACTATAACTCTACCAAATCTAAAATGTTACATAATCCCTTCATACGTTGTGGCGGAAAGGGTTTTAAATTTTGCCAGGTTATACTCAGGTATGTTATCGTCATGGCAACATCAAATGCAAATTGCCATTCATTTTAGTCCCCCTACTTCTTAGTTCTTATGTTATAATGAATAAAGTATAGGTCTCGTATATTCTAACTATTCCAGTTCTTCTTGTACTAAGAATCAATATATTTTTTACTTTACTTAACTTTACTCCGACGGCCAACGTAGCGTTGAAAGCTCACTGGCAAGGTAACCGGACGACTTGATATAGGCGGATGCAGGGCACTGCAACCACCCTTGCTGGGGGAGGCTTACCAAGACTTAGACCGGGAATCGAACCAAGGACACTACGCAAGCCAAATCTAACTATGAATATGAACTCAAGCCGAAATATGCCTTCGACATGTGATCCGGCTACCCCCTGGCGCCATGCTTCCAGGCGGCATGGTGTAGGCCTAGTCAAGACTGCCACCGAAGCATACCAAAACAAGATATCAATAGTTAGACACGACCTTCATATGCTGAAGGGGACGACAGAAGAAGAGAAGTTTTCAGGATTATTTTGTAACGAAAATTGAGTGTCTTCATTAAAGTGCCTTGACTAGCATATACACAACAACACAACAGATAATTAATTATTACATAATAATTATATAGTACTAGATTTCTGCCAGCGGCTTCGCCCGCGTGAACTTCGATAAACAGTCAACAGCAGAGTAAGTAAGTGATACTTTAACGTGGCAAAATTGATAATTTTACAAAAACTATGAAGCTTATTAAACTACTAAGAACGTAAATGAGATATTTCATTCATTATAATGGATATAATGCAGCTTGTGATAAATTGTTTACGTAGTTTTAGTTAGTACCTACGTCCTAAAAAGAACTCCTATGCAAAATTTGAAACTCCTAGCACTTGTAGTTTCTGAAATTTCGAGATGAGTGACCGTTCGCTTTTAAATAAGTGTATAGGTTATCCCTAATTTAAAACCTTATTATAAGAACCTTACTTTTAAGCTTTCTAGTTAAATAAATGAAGTAAGATATTGTGAGCTTCATTTGCACAATTAAGGTATACAACTGAGCTTTCAGGGTTTTCTGTGTGAGCCTAATCAAACTATACAAACATGCTTTTCTGAAGCTTATTTGAAGTATCCCCGAAAAATTATGATTTAAAGGAGGGCTAACTAAGTACTTGTTTAGTATAAAATTAACTGATAACAACAATGTTTAGAGAATTAACTTGCCTGACTATAAGCGACTGTAATACGACCCCTAGAGAATGTATGGGTATGACATAAGCTGTCACTGGCGCTTATGTCATCCCCATACATTTGAACGATTTCTATTGTAAAAATCGTTGTGGCTGTGGCTCTTGGCTAGCCCGCCCAGGAGTCTATTATAGAAGTAGTAACTATTTAGTAATCTGTGATAAAAGGCTCAACTTTATGTAACAGATATCTATTTAAAATACGCACGAAAAGCATCATTTTGGTAAAGATAAAACAATGGAATCAATCCCCGTATGCATCAATCAAATCAATAAAACAGATACTTAGATAACATTTGTTTTAGCTTTTTGAAATATGCGGGTGGTGTGTCCTCAAATACAATAGCGAATTAAAATTCTTATATAAATGAGAAGGCTCTCTATCCTTTTAAACATAACTTATCATCCCATCACGACTATATATGTCCCAAACGGGTTAGTCTGAGGCAAGTGGATGTTGCCGTCATGGTGAACTTAACACTTAGAACCCCTCCTATGGCATAGAACGTGGTAAGTGATGAGCCTTTCGCCGTTATCCGTGTTGATTTGGTTTCTATCAATTTTTCCAGCACTGTAGATTCAGTCAGAAACAATGAATCGTGATTCTGGACAGATTTGAACTATACAGGATGACTGGGGATTCATTGGCATCCTTTTAAAATAAAAACCTAGTCATGATATATAGTACTTTCCCCAAGTATGAGGCTGTTTTATAGGAACACAATTGCATATTGTTAAACCTATTAATTATTGCCAAGTATTAAACATGATGTTTATAAGATTTAAAAATATGCAATTTTGTATCTTTTACATGAGGTACAAAATAACATATTTTTAAACCGTATAAAAAATGGCCAAGTTTTGAACATGATGTTTATAAGGCTGAAAATATGCAGTTATGTACCTAATAAATCGACGAGCATTTAGGAAAGGATCAATGAGAGTGGAAGAAGCGCAAGAGGTGTGTCAGGACCGTAGCAAGTGGAAAGATGTGGTCTCTGCCTACCCCGTTGGGAAAAAGGCGTGATGGTATGTATGTATGTATGTAAATAGCCTCATACTTGGGTAAAGTACTGTGTATCATGAGGAGGTTCTTATTTTTAAAATATGTCATTGAATCCCCACAATATAGTAATCCCCGAATACAGGGTGACTGTATAGGGATCAGACGATCCACGATCCAAGTGGGGGTGCTTAACCCCTAGACTACGATGCTCTCCTTTATTCTTCACACTCATACGGATTCAGCATACTCAAAAGTAACGAACCTGTATAATGTTCTTAAAACCTCTTAAACTGTAGGATTGTTTGACAATACGCGGCTTTCAAACAGTTTGGCTTGATAGAACAAAACAGTTTAAATTGTTTTGCTTAAGTTTTCCGAGCGGCGCCTTACGTTAATATGCTCCCTTTGAAATTGTGAATATAATTGCTTAAAGAGTGAATGACTGTGTTTAAACACATTGTTCACTCAAATTTCTTGTCAACAATAAGAGATTTTCACGTTTGAATAGTCGTCATGGCTTTGCGTCGATGAGGAAAATAATGTCTTTGTTGCAATACAGCCATTTTAGGAGATTTTTTTTTGTGGGGTAACCATAGTCCACTTAAGCCACATAAATACGAGGGGCATGCCAAAAGAAATTAGATACTCAAAAATTATAAACTTTATTCTTTATTAAAGTATCAATCTTTTCGAAGTATTCACCCTGGGCACTTTTCCATACGTTTGAACCAATTGGAAGATCTACCTGTGACCACTCTTCTTTAGACACCTCAGAAATTTCGAAATTATAGGCAGCCAGTGCATCTTCTTTGCTTTTAAAGCTCTTACTTTTTAGTTTTTCTTTAATTTTTTAAAATCACAAGGCGCTAGGTCAGGGGAATATGGTGGTTGAGGAAGGATTGACACATTTTTTTAGTTAAAAAAGTCAAGTGTTCTGGCAGACGTGTGCGGCGCCGCATTGTCGTAGTGCCAGAGAAGGTGCCGGATTCCTGACTTCGGTCGCTTGTCACACCAAGCTGATGTTACTGTTGGAGCACAAACTATCACATACCATTCAGAGTTCACCGTTCTTTGATCCTCTAGCACTACAGTAGCAATATGACCCGTTTTGCAGAAAAACGAGGCGACCATTTGTTTCTGTGTGCTTCGTGCACGGCGACATTTCGTTGGAATTGGTTCATCTTCAAAACACCATACAGTCGACTGTCGCTTTGTTTCGGGATAGGCACCAATCCACCCGACGGTCTTTCTGCTCATCGGTAAGTTTGTGCGTCACGCATCTCGAACAACGTTCACGGAAAGAAAGGTGGTCGTGAATTATGGTTTGCATTGCTGCTGATCCAATTCCTAGTTCTCGCTCCAGCTCTACATACGTAATTCGTCGGTTTTCGCGAATAAGTTTTTCGACTGCACGAACGTTTTCTTGTATGACCGCGGTTGGCGGCTGACCTGTCCTCGCTTCATCTTCGAGACACCCCCGTCCTCTTTTAAATTCAGCAAACCAATTAAATACTGTTGGTCGTGAACAAACAGACTCACGAAAAGTAGTAGCCAAAAGTTCAAAAATTCTTGAGGCTTTAAACCTTTTTTATAGTCGTAATAAATCATAGCGCGAAAATCACGGCGACTGAGCTCCATTGCTACAAGCGAAATCCCGCCAGATTCTCGGAAAAATTATGCTCATTCAAATAAAAAATTAAAAAATATGTGTATTCTATAAAAGGCGTGGCGTTATTGACTATGATTGCAAGAAAATCATGAGTTTTACAGCAAGTAGGTATTGTTTGTTAGTTGCTATTTTGACGTCAATAATACTGCATCGTATATTTTGACGAGCTGTCAAATATCGAACTAACTATTAGTAATTGACTAGTATTTCAAGTTCTGAAAAAGCGAGCCGGTTGATTATCATCATGTATTGTCATTAAATTGTATTTAATTGCTAATTTATGCATATGGATAGAAGGGCCATGATAAGGTAGTTTTTAACAGTAGAAACTAGTGAGCATGATTACTTAAGTATTCTTTTGCATTGAACGCCATCAAAGATAAATATGGTATTTCTACCAATCTAGAATAAGTGTGCAAAATTCGTAATGGTTTTTCAGAATAGCCTACTGCATCGAAAAGCTGTTTTACATCATGATAACCAGTTGTAACCGGTTTTAATCACCTACTGCCATGTACCAAGTTCTGATAAAATGTATTTTAGGATACATTCATTGTTCGTGGCTAAATGTCGAACAAAGGGGTAAATCAACGCAATTGATTGTGTTTGAATAGCACAAACAATTGTTGGCGATAGATTACTGTATTGTCCCTTGCTTGTTGTATGTTAACTGATAACTTTTTGCTATGACTGAGAGGGTCTAAATTAAGAGAGCATCTGAATTAAGGATGTGCTTATGAGCGACGCCATTTTGTTAATTTGGTCAATGTATTTTATTTTATTAAACTGGTTAAAAACGAATATTTCTACTTATGCTCCTTATTTCCTTTGCCGTCTCGGCTCGAGTGGGTTCTAAACGCTCTGCATTATCCCAAAACCAGGCAAGTCGGACTTCCGCACCAAATATTCCGTACAAACATATAAATACAAAACTTAATTATATTTTGTTATTTCCTAGCGAATGCGGCCTCCTTATCTTTTAATAGGGTATGGGAACTTTTTTTTTTTAATATTTTTTTAAAATTATACCTTTTGCTATTTTAAGTAACTAATTTGAATATTTCGTTGAATTAACCAGTAGTTTTTTTTTTAATTTTTAAACATTTCGAACTCATGACGTCACAAATTCACTTAGTGTTCCCACATGTGTTTTTTCCCGGATTCGTGGTACATAAATTATGAAAGAAGAAAATTACTGATTTACTGCACTTACAACTGAAATAGAGCACGCCGAGATTCAAGAGGATGTGAGAAGTAGACTTCAGATACAATTCATTTTGCCAAGTTTTGAAACCAAGCCCTACCTGAAAGGGTTGGGATTAAAGCGAATGGCTATTTCAAGTTCTACCTACCCGTCTGGGCAATGGGCGTAAATTAATGTACGTATTATTAAAAATAACTTTGTGGAAAAATATATTTCACCTGGGGGAATTTTAAATCTGCTATCTGGAAACCCCATTAATACCATGCAGTAGAATCACCTAGATGAAAGTCTTCCGTATGATACAGATCGTGTCATTTGATAGTTTCATGGATGAAACAAAAAAAAATGAAAAAAAAAAAACTTTTTTGCTTTACAATTTTGTGTTTACAATATCCGAGTTTGGATTCTCCTTTTAAGTGTATGAAAACCCTTGTGCCAGGAGAAACCGCTCTCCTATATCTAGAAGTTATATAATAGCAGCAAAGAATACTACATACAACTGTTGTTGAAGTTTACATTAACCTAAGGTGAGTAGGTATTCACGTATTTATTTGTTTATAAATATATATAATGTGTGTATATGTCTGTGTGTGCGTGTGCGTGTGTGTTTGTGTGTGTGTGTACGTGTACGTGCTTAGATGAAACCATATATACTATAAACCAATCACGTGAAAGGACGTTTATACGACACAATAGGTTTTAATTGTGAGATGTCAATTTAATTACCATCAAGAGTCCAATATGAACCATAACATACTCTTTGCGAACGTTGGCAAACTCGGGTCATTCATTCGCCCCAGTTTGCCAACGTATTAAATTAAAAATATTCTCAATCCTTTGCTTTAAAAAATTATATTTAAATAAGGTACAAAATACAAATACCTCGAAATGGTTTTCGATGTAGGACATGTTTGATTTTTGTTCCCATACCCAATAGCATTGACTTTTTTTTTTTCACAGCTTTAATAAAGGATTGCGGATATGAGCATTCGATATAATTTATTTGTAATGCACAGGTTATAGAAAGTCTCCTAACATTTTAGTTCAGTTTTTTTTCTGGTATTCGATATTAATTTCAACTTTGTGCCACTACTCACAACTCAGAAATCAGAAATTTTATTTGCATAACTTTAGGTACAATATTGATCTTAAAAATAGAGTAAGTATCACTAAAAGATGCTAATAATGAGAAGCGTGCAAATATCTCAAAGTTACAAAATAAACACAACAAATTACAAATTATCAATCACAAAAAAGTCATTCTTCATCATTAAATCGCATGTCCAATATAAGATGAATAAATGTCCAATAATATTACACAAAAAAACAAATTAACAATTGAATTGATAAAATTAAAATATTTAAAGATATGTCGAAATCAACCCAAAATAACTCTATTAAAATATTCGTTCAATGAGTAGAACGACCCCTCCACAAGCCACGCGTGAAGTTTGTTTTTAAAAGGAGATCCACGCAGTGCTCTTATTTCGTCTGGTAACGAATTAAAAAGTCTAATTGCCATACAAAAGGAGTTTTTCTGTAAAAGTGTCAATGTACACACTATCAATCTACTGAGAGACAGGTGGGCAATGAAATGATCATCTAAGCGTTACGTACTTTTGTAGGACGGAACCCTAAAAATAATGAAAGAATCTCCTACCAGCCTCGCATTTGGGCCTAATGGTAACTATCCCGGTATACCGGGATAGTTACCATTAGGGTAACTATCCCGGTATAATTGCGGGGCTCTTTACTGGACTCGGGCGTTTTGTTCCTAATGTAAGAAACATTGTCTGCTACTCATATCTTGGCCTTGGAATTAAGCACTCCTACATCACATCTACTATATTTACAAATTAATTTATATGAAAATTCACGTTGATTTTTTGAGCTCTTTCATTATATTCAAAACCAATGCAAGGGCTCAAAAAATATCGAAGATAATTTAGACGTTGGTTCGGGCTATATTTATAAAAATGATACAGTTCCCATAAAACATTGCATTTTAATTCTAATAGAAACGGGTTTTTGCAACGAAACAAAACTACGGTAAATTGTTTTACCTATTTTCTCGACGTTTCGGCGACAATTGCATGTCACCGTTGCCACGAGCGGACGCTGAGTTGTTTTACCGTAGTTTTGTTTCGTTGCAAAAACCTGTTTTTATTAGAATTAGTTAAAATGCAACAAGAAAGTTTAAAATATTGCATTTTTACGCTATGAATCATCGTTTGCATAATAATATGTCAAACGTTACAGACAGACTCGATAAAGGTTGGATAGCGAAATTAATAGTTCCTTCTGTTTAGGTTTCTCTAGAACTATCTAAGCATCACCGTATACTGCATTCTCAAACTTCAATCGTCATTAAAAATAACTGCCATAATGAGTGCTGCTTAACATTTTGTGTAATTTTAAAATAGAGGGTATTTGAAACCCTATTGTAACATTATTTCATTTAAATTGACTAATTATCTATCATTTTCAATAACACACGTGGTAGGCAGCTACATTTTCAGAATTACTGCTAAATGCGATTATAACTTGGAGAGCGACTAAACTAATTTGATTAAGTTTCAATAACTTAAAGTAAATAACATTTATGTTCTTCATAATTATCTTTATTGCGTTACTCAAAATAGATAAACTTTGTACTTGTGATGTATTAACATTCAAATTAAACCTCATTGTTTAGTATGCGGCGGTCATAGGACGAGGTGTCAATTTGATTTTGTATGTCAATTTTATAGACTAGCCTGCGTGGACCTATTTCTCCCGTTGAAATATAGCCTTGAACAAAAAAAAATAACCATGTTACTCCCTGATAACGTAGCTTCATATTGGTGAAAGAATTCCAAAAATCAGTCCAGTAGTTTCGGAGCCTATTCAATACAAACGAAAAACAAACAAAAAATCAATATAAATATCTTTGACAAATTACACCAAGATCATCTGACTCCAAACTAAGCTTGTACCATGGGTGTCAGAGCCTGATGAACAGACTTAAATATTTCTAAATACTTACATACTTTACTCAAATAGATAATATTTCCTCTTTATAATATTAGAATGGAAGTATAGATTTACAAGATGGTATTATTTTCCTAATCCCAGCACACACCAGAATATTTCAGCATATATAAGTTTTTTAGAGGTAAGCTTCAATTTATTCAATCATTTTCTCAGACACCTTATAAATTATTTGACCCCAAACTAAGCCGAACTTGTACTATCATAATTATAATCATAATCATTTATTTTTAGGTAACAAATTACATGTAAAGATCTTCATCATTTAATATATACTACACATGTTCAAAACACACGCCCGCCCACAGGCATCATGAATGCTTGTCGCGGGTGGGTATCGAATCCACGACCCATGGCGCCAAAGGCAGGATCGCAGCCATTGCGCAAAAAGGCCAGTGTACTTGCTGTGTCATTCTGCTGTAATTAATAATTTTATATGAATGAAAAAAAATAGTCAGTACAGTATGTTTATCAGTCTCAGATACCTATTGTAAACACTGTGATGTGATTAACTGAGTTTGTGTGCGGGTGATCTTTTGAAGGAGTCTCATCGTTGTGTTTATATTCATTAACGAATTACTCACTCCTACCTAATTCTTAGTACTTCACTTGTTTTGTTGAGTTAACTAGCCTACGCACAACGAACCATGTGTTTAAACTGTAATTCGTGGTTCATTTGTTACCAGTGATTAGGGCGAGCAACATGACATAGAGGTGTAGAAGGTAATTCAGCAGTGATTAATAAGGGTAGGTGGAGGGTGGTAGGGCTATATGTGTGACCGTTAACAAGATATTTGGCTCTTTACTCCGCTGAACACAGTTTAGATTGGAGTGTCTCATCTGGATCTGGTTAGATCTATTTTAAATACCTAGACTAAAATTAAGATTTGTTCTTGCTTAAGGTTGGTATTTGAGTTCGGTTATCAGTTATTATGTAATGATAATTAATGTTATTTCGTGATATTCATACTTCAGGAAAAACAATTATATGGTTAGCATCCCTAACTCTTATTGCTTAGCTTTAAATATTAGTAAGTGTTCCCTTTGTATGGACACCCTGCACAATTCTGTCAGGTACTCATTTATATAGATGTATAAAAATTTATAAAATAAACCAAATTAATATGTTTTTTGTCCTGGGTAGGAACTCAATCCACCCCCAGAAAAGAGGGCAGAATCATTAACCATTTGAAAGCCGTTTGATAGATGGAATCAGGATATTCATTTGTGTACTTATCCAAATGTAGTTTTAAGCATGTTTTTCGGGGCTTGAAACTAAACTTAGAAGTTTAATAGGAGTCCGGTAGTCCCTGTATAGCTAAGGTGCACCGAATGAAGACACTTTCACGCGTTTCCTCGTAATTCTTGTGGCTAGTCCAGTCCAGACTAGATAATTGTAATGCTTGTCTTAATTCTTTTAATAGAGGTATTCCGAGAAGGAAAACAATAAATCTTCAATAATTATGTTGTATCTAACCATTTATTAAGTACGTAAAACATTTCTATTCAACAGAGACAGTCATTTCTACTACATCGTATTAATTTTGATGGTAAACTTATGTTAATTAAGTCTAAATAGTAGAAACAAGAATGTAATTAAAACCAAACAAAACCTACATTTGCAAGTACCCTCGTGAAAGGAGGAACGACATAGCGCAAATCCTTATTTAAATAACAATCAATCATATATTTTGATAAGGTTTTATATCATTTTAACATTTTTAATTACATGAGCGAAAGTTACATACAGAGGGCAAATTTCAACTGTGAATGATGTGACATGAATTTGACAGATAATACATGAACATAATGTTTAAAGTGACAGAAATAGTTTTACGATATCGCGGGTAGAGATGACAGCGGCCATTGCGCTGTTGACATATTACATAAGTGATAAACTTGAATTTGCGTTTTCTCATGCTAATTTACTGACTTTATGCCGATTTTTCTCGGAAACAGTGAATATTTCTCAAAAATAACACATAACAATTTTTGGCCGAAAACGTCCAATTAATTTTATTCCTTACATTTTCAAGTTTTGTCTTTTGAACATGCATTACATAATATATTGTAACAAATGGATGAACTACATTTATAAGATTTTAATTAATAATTTTAATTTGCGCCTCTGCATAAATAAACTATGGTGAACATCTAATACAAAGTTATATAATTTTCTTTTCATTTGAACTCTCTTGATAACAAATCTTATTTTTAAGTATACAGCTGCCAGCCTTTAAGAAAAATTTCGAGATATCTACATTATTATTTTAGGTCAATACAATATTAAATATTATAATTGACAAGAAAAGTTATTACGTTATTTCATAGTAAAGATGACAAAGTATATATAACATTAAGATTTTGTAAGTAAACGAGCTTTTGCACTCAATTATTTAAAATATTTCATAGCCTTAATTTATTAAATTTGAAAACAATTCTGATTACTCTCCAGCAACTCTTAAAAAACAAAAGTTGGAAAACATTCTTCTTTGGTTTTAGGGGCTATTGAAAATAACGTAACGTAAAATTTGGCTCATTAGGGAACCTTCAGATTTAGATATATTAATTTGGTGTAAGACCAGAGCTACCGCCTACAGAGTTTTAGTTTACTTTTATAAAGGTACAACGTTGTGGCAATTGAACAATTAGACCACCATATAGTATACCTGCACGTGTAACTCTATTAACACGCCCAGCAATGGAGAACGTAGGTCGAAATTAAGTCGAAAATCGGGCAGGAATCTTCAAAACTTCGAGAATGGTATAAATTTACTATTTTATACTGTCTTATAATCAGGGGCTAAATTGTTATTTTCTGCGAAGGTTCATTCGAAGGCGGCAACCCTAATTAGAACATAGTTGGTTTACAAGTTGTCAACGATGTAGGCGTCTTCGTTGTTTTGCTGCGATCGTCTCATGTTGTCCATCTGGAACGACAAAAAACTGTTATTTATATATTTTTCGAGTAGACCCCATAAATAGTATAGTATTTAGTAGTTGGGTTTGCAAAAGGCGGGACACCTTATACGAAGCCAAGTTACAGATTAATTAATAGCCAAATGCCGATCGCATTCACCTCTCTTGGTCTTTCGCCTATTCAAATTAAGATCATTCTAACAATCATAAGATTTTTATTTATTTATTCATGCAGGCGTAGTATATGTGAAAATCTACTTATTTGTTTTGTCAAATAGTTTACAGGTGTGTTATTCTGAATTACCAATACATTGAACACATAAAACATATATTATATTTTCTTTGAATAACTCATCTAATGCATTTCCGAAGAGGCAAAACTTATGTTGTCAAAGAAAGAAAGTATTTAACTCAATTTAACTTGCCAAACAAATCAACCTACGCTTTGTAAGCAGTCAGTTTTCCTAGAACCAATACTAGTATTAAATCTTAAAGCGCAATACTCCACGGCCGACAGCGACAGGCTATCGGTTAAAGGCTAACTTTGGTTGTTACTTTGAATTAGTCAAACTGCAGCTAAAGACCTTTAGACATAGTTAGCAAAACAAGAAAAAAGGTAAGGTTACGGAGCGAGCGGTTGAACGTAGCGAGCGGTCGAGCGAAGCGAGCGGATGAAACATGATTGCGCTGTTTTGGGACAAACAACCCTGACTGAAAAATCTGAATCAAAAAATTTACTTCATGTTAAAGAACATGTCGTAAACAAATGTACTACTGAATGTGGTCCAAGTATTTAAAAAAGTTGCTCATTTAATACAGATTCTTTAAAGCTATAAATTGCAGTTATTCTAATAGTTTCAAAAGTTGTGAGTATTTTGAACAAGAAAGTCCATTTAATGTTACTTTCTGGCAACTGCAGGATTGTTGTAAACATAGGACCATCAATATTATTGAAAAAAATAAAACCAAAACAAAAAACATTAAAAAAAACTTAAAATGGAATGTGACAGATAATTCTATGAAAATCCATTTACGATCACTTTCTTTAGCAAAACAGAAGCTAACTAGTAAGTCAACCTTAATCAAAAAGTGGAATTAATAATTTTTCATTCGGTGGAAAAAATAATAATCTTTGCTTCATTTATTTTTTTCCAAAAGCCTGGATAGCTCGCTATGACGTCTTCCTTCACCATCCGTGAGTCACTATTCTGGATCGTGACTCTCGCGAACGATTCGTGCAATATGTGCTCTACAACGGCTTCGACCCTCTGCCTGATGGAACGCTGCGCTTATGGGGACCTCCAGCGTGTTGGCGACCGCTTGCACCGTAACCTTACCGTAACTGAATAATTCTCACCCAATGTTGGACGATGTTTCGAAGTTTAAACTTAATCGCGTCTCTGGAGGCGCTGTCCTCTCGCTCGTACACACCTGTAATGAGATGAACTTACATAGTTTATGACGAATTTTGGCTTCTGCTATAAAATATACTAAGTTTAATTTATGAAATATCTTTAGTTCCTTGCATTGCTTCACCTAACAACTTGAAGGTAAAAAGATAACAGTAAATTGGTAGTTTCTTGTAAATCTCTAGTCATACTCGTTAAATCAAAACCACAGAATCATAGACACAAAACGAATAACGATATCGTAACGAACAAACCGCACCAATAAATGAGAGATTATGTTGAAGATATTTTACGTTCTACGGAGCCAGATTAATCTTTTGAGCAACAGGCGAATTCTGAAATGACGACTTATTATCAACTTTCAACTTGTTGTGATTTAACTATCTTGAGGAACATGAATTTGGCATACCTAAAAACCGTTTTTTTTTCAAATTCAAATTCAAATTCTTTATTTGCTCAAATTTTTTTTTTTTTTGTGTCATACACATCTGTTTATGTTGCTTATTTGTGACATGAGTATGATTTCTGATTAGCACTATATCTACATTAGCACTTTTTGTTCATAAAAGTCCAGAAAATCACTGATGAA
The DNA here is from genome assembly GCA_947369235.1 of Udea olivalis. NCBI lineage: Eukaryota > Metazoa > Arthropoda > Insecta > Lepidoptera > Crambidae > Udea > Udea olivalis. Next base: position 3,485,722 of record OX376349.1, on the reverse strand, counting down.
GCCAGTTGGTATTGGTATTCAGAAACGTCAAACAGCTATAAATTCCTCACCACCATCTCTGACCGGGATCATGTCGTCTCCTGAAGGCAGAATGCCACTATACCCTGAGTGAGGGTACACAGGGTGTGGCGGAGTCTCTTCCTGCCCCATTTGACGGCGAGCCATCAGCTCAGCGCTCGTCTGTGGCAGAAATGTACACATTATTCTAAGGTTTAGTATGTCTACCATAAATTTACACCAATGCGAGCCGCTAGCGCGTTGACTGTTAACGTTTTTATAATGAGATTCCGGAAAAGCACCCCTGGTGATTATAAATGGAACTAAAGTAGCAGTTTACGTGACAGAAACCCATGGTAGACATACAGGGAGCCTACTTCCGTTCGTACGAAAACGTAATAGCGTAGATCTTTGGACATGAAAAAGATACTTAGGTACAGTTCAAAAGTTATGTTGATTTTTTCATATTTTATTTTACATTAAAGCTATTCATATCACACTGCTTTTGGTGTGTTTTACGCCTTCCAAAGATTTGGAAAACTTCGTGAATTTTATACTGGATTAGGCCACCAGGGGGCGCAGGTAGTTCACATCCAGACACGGAGAACAGACAAATGTTTGTCCTATTAATATTTGTCCCAGGTGATAATCAAACTTGTGGCATTAAATTTAATTAGACAACTTATAGGACAGAGGAGTGAGATGGAAAGATTCAGCATTGCTCCCTCACACTTATTCGGAAACCGGAACTAACGTCACTAAAAGCTAACTAACTGTCACTAAAAGATAACATGTAAAGGTGGTCCCTCAAATGGAGCATTTTCCTGTAATGTAACGTTTCACATTCGATTTTGAGCATTACTTACATTACAATACTGTCTTACTAAACTTTAGGGCAGTTGTATTAAAATATTACACATTGTATCATCAAGTTGCGCACTGTAATGCTCGGTGCTTTTCCCTCACCAACTTAATGCTCGAATTTGTGACATTACAGTTTGCGCACTGTAATGCTCGGTTCTCCTCACTCACCGTTGTAATGCTCGACTATGTAACGTTACATCACAGAAAAATACTCCAGGTGAGGGAGCATCTTAATAGGAAGAAACGTCTCTTTCTTGAACTAACATTCAAAATGTGTGGACCTCAGTTGCAACATCCAACTTCGGTAATGAAATAATTATAAAGAGCCAGGTATGTTGTTTGGATGATGCTTTAGACAACTTCGTTAGATAAACTACGCATGAAATCCGTCACATAAAATAGTTCAAAGTAAACGTTTAGTCAGCCAAACATTTCTGCTGAGTGCATGTATAACATGATTTAATTAATTTACCAGGGGACTACAGACGATAGAATGTGACTTTCCGAATATGCAGATGTGGGAGCTCCACACCCCTCTAATAAAATTATCGTAATCTCGTAGAGGGTCCGAACAAGATCTTTCATTCCAGACGTGTACTGGGTGCATGCAAATATTCTAACACGTTGATTCTATTGTCACAAACGAAGAGTGTAGGTTCGTTTAGGTAACACCCGAAATCACAAAAAACCTCCAACGTATTGCTCGAAAGAAAATGAGGTAAATTCTCAACGTGACTCCTAACCTATTAGCATTAACAAAATAATATCATGCATTATTTTTTCTCTACGTGTTTGAATATTGGAAACCATGACTGGAGTTTCTAATGATGTGTCGAACTGTGGAAGTTATTAAACCTGATTTTAAAGAAAGAAATTCTGTTTGCGAGGACAAACATTTTAACGTATTTAAAAGTAAATTGTGTCAGTACCAGTTGCGACAGTACAATGTTTTCAACCAAATATCGGCTGCAGGAAAAAGGGATGAACTTACGTCAATAGCATTAGTATCTCCTGATCTTTTTCCATGCCCTCCGAAGCAGGAGTGGCCAAATGCTGAACATCCTCCTGTGGACAAAGTGATCATTCCAAGTTATAATAGTACAAGAAGCAAAGCATCTATGCATAAATAGATCATCATCATTGACAGTCATAACACTTCCACTGCTGAGCATAAGGCATCACCCATCAGTTTCTATAGCGGCTTCTATGCGGGCGGCATATGCGGGGAGTGTGGGACTCTTCGTCACAAAAAATGACGGCATACCCACTAAAAAGACCCCCGGTATACCTCATCGCCTTGACGGGACGACATGGTGCCTAGTTCGGATTACGGCCCAGTCTTTACGCCGGGCCTCCTCACGCATCAGGGGCATCCCCGTGTATAGCAGCTACGGTAGGCGTCACACGCTCATGGAGGCGGTAAGCGGCCCGAGAGCGAACATTTAGGAAGCGAATGTATGGCACCGCCAACCCATCGCGGCCGGTCTCTGTGTTGATGGTACTTAAATGCTACAAAACTGCCCGTCCCCAACCCCGATGCTAAAATGGTAGAAAAACGCCTTTGAAAAGAGCAAGTTTTTGATATTGTAAATTCATAAATATAAGTAAGTTTTGTTATAAATATAAGGCACATGTGTGTGCACCGCAAATGTCCGTGCGTCTAATCAGCTTGGGCCCACTGAAAACGAGCCCTTAAAGCCTAGGCAAGTTAAAGTTTGTTGAGCAAGGTATTTTTTATTTTTTGGGTATCGGGACACAGCTGTCTTTTGGTATGTTTGTTCTTATTGTTATTTTGTTTTGATGTTGTATGCCTACCACCTGTGTTTTTATAAACTGAAACGATGTCCTTAAGTTTCCTCAATGTTTTCTATATCTAAATTCAGAAGAAAATCAGGTGAACAAGTACAACAACGATAACTATTCGTAAACAAAATCCTAGATTTCCCTACATCCGCTGACTATTGATTAATCTCTCGGGAATCGAAGCTTTTTGCGGTCAGTTGAAGATGTAAATTACTCGGGACATGTTGGTGATTCAGGAAATACTGTGGTAGGAATCCCAGCGAAACAGACAAAGTTTTAACAGTGCCAATAGAACTTCTGGCTAGTAAGCATAAAATCATTAAAAAAGTGAATATGAAAGTAAAATCATCTGCATGACTAAAGCACATAACAGGTTCTGCAATGTGTATGGATCCTAAAGTACACAAGATCTTTCAAATCAACTTGTGTTTTGTTAGTTTTAAGGCATCAAATAGTAGCTTTTTAACCCCCGACGCAAAAAGAGGGGTGTTATAAGTTTAACGTGTCTGTGTATCTGTGTATATGTGTATCTGTGTATCTGTGTATCTTTCTGTGGTATCGTAGCTCCCAAACGGATGAACCGATTTTCGTTTAGTTTTTTTTGATCATAGATAATTTTATCCCGAGTGTTCTTAGCCATGTTTCATGAAAATCTGTTCAGCCGTTTGAAGATCATCAGGTCTTTTCTAGTTGATGAGGGGATATGACTAACTTCCTTAAGCCCGATCAATTCGAAATTTGGTACCGTGTTACTTCAATGATATTGAAGGTATATGGTAAGGTAACCATGACCTGAGTTTGGAGATCATCAGGTCATTAATAGTTAATGAGGGGATCTGACTACCTTTCATATGTCCTAATGATTTAAAATTTGCTACTGTGTTACTTCAAACTCAACTATTTAATCACTTTAAATACCTTCCTAATATTTTACCTACTTTAAAAAGGACAAAATAAAAGTAAAATTAAAAATTTTAAAAACCCCTGACACAAAAAATAAACTCCAAAAACTAACAAATAATATTTTAAATTCACATGTATAAGGTAAGTTCAACTATTTTTATTTTCCAAGCGTCGCGTCCCGTCGGGGGACCGCTAAGTCAGAAAAACAGGTGTAGTCGCAGATTGCAAGAAAAGAATTTACTCCGAAAATTCGCAAAATCGACACAACCGTCAACGTAGTCTGCCCTCACGTGTCTGCCCGTTCGGGTCGCCGCACTTGGTAACACCCACCCCTGCGCCGCATACCGCACACCGAGCTCGCAGCACGCGGCATTACGAAGAAGACTATGTACCTAATTCGTAATAATTAATTAGCTGTTGTTGGAAAAATACTTCATAAACTTGAGCGGTCCCCAGACGCGACGCGACGCTTGGAAAATAAAAATAGTTGAACTTACCTTATACATGTGAATTTAAAATATTATTTGTTCGTTTTTGGAGTTTATTTTTTGTGTCGGGGGTTTTCAAAATTTTTAATTTTTTAATTCAGAAAAAATATATGTTGTTGTTCATGAACTGTTCTTGATTATGCTTAGGCTCAAAACACAATAATTACGAGTTTACTTCTGTATCTCATAAAAACAATGCAAAGAAATTGGTCCATGCTTCGGGCGACCCTAGAGCTGGAGCATACTTTGCTCAGCGCCTGGCGCTGGCTATCCAGCGCGGTAACGCTGCCAGCGTCCTGGGGTCAATGGCACAAGGACCAATTTTAGAAGATGTTTATTCACTGTAAATATTTATTTTAACGTATTTTTTAATTTTATTTTTCGAAGTGTTAATATTTGTTTTAGTAATGTAAATATTTAAGTGATTTTCACATTTTCAGTTCAAATCTCTTTCTTTAATATTTAATAATAAAGTATAAAATATCAAAATAGAAAAAAAAATGCAAAGATAGGTACGTGTATGACTATTTTTCCAGTTTTACTTTGAGATTAAGTATTAACACTATGATTAAAAAAAATATACAGAAAAATTGGAAATGATACTGTCTGCATTATTCTGTAGCTAGTTTTTTTTAATTTGTTTTTTATTATTTTCTAAACTTCATTATAAATGTATATAATATATAATATATATAATGTATATATATATATTGTATAAGTATAACGCGCGGGCGGCGTAATACTTAGCTAGTCAAGTACTACCCTCGCTATTTGTCTCCCTACTATTCGTTTATGTCGATGACAGCCGCTGGCTTCTGCTGTCAAGTATTTGAATGGGTTTTCGGTACAGCACCTGCAGTGATTAGTAGTAGGTACCTAACTAAAATGGCATACAAGGTGCAGCAGTTACTTGCGGTAAACTCATGGTGGGGCTACAGAACTATCTGCAGTCAAAACTAGAACTGTTAATTTTAATTATTTTTTTTAATATTCAATTTTTATAATTTACTTTGTAAAAAAAATATTTAAAGCTTTTTGTTTTTCATTTGTTTTTTTTATTGTAACTTATTTTGTGTACTTACCTGTAATTTCGACATATAATCAGATCAAGGTCAAATTTCACAGGAGACACAAAAACGTTCACCACGAATAATTTTGCATGAAGGTTTCCTTTAATTTTACTCTTATATTATATGGATACGACAAGATTGGTGCGCTGTACCACGATTTCTGGCCTCGATTTCCGTACTGTACCGGGTTCGATTCCCAGTCGGGTAAATTTAGGAAACGGTTTTTTCTGAATTAACTCAGATCTGGGTGTGCTGGGAGACGCCCCTGGCTGATTTCCTTGTATGGTTCCTCGTAACACGGGGATATTGATCCCTACTTCGAGACCATTACAAGAGTTGTGTTGTCTGGCGCATATTTATCTTATTCATATGGAGGCCCGGAGTTACGTGGTTTCGTATTTAGCATTTTAAAACAAAAGAGGTTTAGCTGTCAGAGAGTAATAAAATAGTATTCAAATGTCATTTGAAAAAAACATTGAGTTACGAGGTGTGACACTATAGACGATATTGCATGAGTTTGCGCCTAAATGTCGCCAACTTTCTATTCAATTGTTTCCTATAGCCAATTCCCGATTGAACATTTCAAAGACTATTGAATAAAGTAAACGTGAGGCAGCAAGTATTTTTGTGTCAAAGGAAACAATTGAGTTGCAAATGTCGTATCGTTTGCCACAATGAAGGATTCCCAAGGCCCGTATTTTCATTCAAAAGATATTTCGTCATATTTTTTTCTAGGTCCAGTTACTAGCCCGTGGAATCACTTATAGTAAAGTAAGTAAAGTGAAGTAAAAAATCATTTATTCACTTAAGCTTTTTACAAAGAAGCACCTATGAAATGTCAAAATTCACAAAAAAAAATATAAACGATAATAGACGTAAATAAAATAATACAATAATAGTACATATTCTAAATAAACATAATGCGAATCTACCACCGGTTCGGAAGTTGCTTCTTATCGAGAAGACTCCGGCAAGAAACTCGATAGTTACTCTTTTGAACTTTGTTTTGTTTTACAACAAATAAATTCAGAGTACAGTCAAAAGAACAATAAAAATACAATATTTGAGCAGAGGAGCAGATTAATCCTACTATGACCACAAATTCTTGTTGTTCAAGTAATCCTCCACATTTTATTAACCTTGCTTTATCAACTTTGTTTTAATTGTAGACTTGCACTTGTGAAGAGGTAGATCAACAAGACTTTGAGGTATTTTGTTAAAGTATTTTGCAGATTGACCCACAAAAGAATTTCCTACCTTATGTAGCCTAAGATTCGGAGTAATAAGTTTGTTTTTATTTCTAGTATTGTGTGTATCACTGTTTTTTTTGAACATATGCAAGTTTTTGCGCACATACATAATGTTATATAATACTTATAATCTGAGCACTAACTAAAAAACTTGTAGTGGGTGTCAGAGATTGATAAACAAACATACTTAAATACTGATAAATTCAAAAATAGATAATACTCGTAACCATAACCGTTCATCACATATTCATATGAAATTTCAAAATATTACGACACGGTTGGCGCAGTGCGCTGTGGCACGGTTTTACGGCCTTGACTTGCGTGGTGCCCCGGGTTCGATTCCCGGTCGGGTCAATTCAGGAAATGATCTTTTCTGAATTGACTCTGGTCTGGGTGTGCTGGGAGACGCCCCTGGCTTAATTCCCCGTCGGGTACCTCGTAACACAAGGATATTTATCCTTACTTCGAGACCATGACAAGTGGTGTGTTGTCTGGCGCATATTTATATTTATTTATTACATAATTTGTGGTGGTGGAGGTGAAGATCGAACCCACGACCTCTGGCGCTAACGGCAGGATTGCTAATATTGCGCCAAAGGCTAGACAAATGTATTTCATTATATTTTTACAAATTATTGGTATAATTATTTTATTATAGGTTTTTCTTAACCTACGAAAAGTCGTGAGTATAATTTATTTCGTGAAAAGTTTAGCGAGACAAGCTTTTATCAGTAGTTACGCAGTTTACAGAAGGACCTTTTTCCTTATCTAGCCTGACCGACTAGGGTTACTACTATATTCGCTCTGATTTTTTTAAATGAAGTAGGTAGGTTAAACGCACTTGACAGAACCGGCCAAAAACAAAATTCATCATGTGAAAAATTGCACCAAGTACGACTAAAACAAAAACACGTGCGACTGGCCGTGAGACCAATTCTCACCGGTATCGCCTGTAAACTCACTTTGTCTGTGTGTGTGATCAAAATGACGGTTTGTTCTGAACCGACTATCTGCCCAGGCCGCCGCGCCTCATGCGTAAGGCCCTGTTCAGATATACGCGCGATCGACGCGCGTTTAGTAATACATCGATTGCTGAGAAGTAAGCTAGTTTGTTGATTATGCATTATAACAATCGATGTATAACGAAACGCGCGTCGATTGCGCGTACATCTGAACAGGGCCTAATTTGTGCAAAGCGGTGTGTTCATACCTCACAAATTGCTGCTCTTGCCAATTCAGCAATTAACAATAGCTATTAGGTAGAGTGAGTATTCTTCGGGGGAATGCTGCCAGTATCTCATGCGTCAGTAAAGCAGGAGCATAATTTACTAAGTAGTTTTTAGTTTTATTATTAAACTACTCTATAAGTGTTTTATGGAACTGTATATTATGTTTTTTAATTGTATTTTAATAATGATAGTAACTTAAGTAGTTCATTTATTTACTGGCCTGTTGGCGCAATGGCAGCGATCCTGCCTTTAGCGCCGGAGGTCGTGGGTTCGATCCCCACCCCTGACAAATATTTGTGTGACGAATATTTGTATTTGTTGTGTGTCTGGGTGTAATTATCTATTTAAGTATGTATTTAGAAATATTTAAGTATGTTTATTAGTCTCTGACGCCCATAGTACAAGCTCTGCTTAGTTTGGGGTCAGATGATCTTGGCGTGAATTGTCCCAGATATTTATTATTATATATTGATTTATAAATCCTTTACAATTTCTATGTTGAACTTCAAAAGCAAAAAAACATAGTAAAAGTCCCGTAACTAATAACTATTCTAAATCCAAGCAGTTTGAAAAAACTTTCCCTAATTCTCTGTTCTCGTATAGGAATTAACATTTTTGAAATAGGTGCGCTGCAGTTAGCTCTACCAGGGAGAACGGGGTTGCTTTTCGGCTTTGTATTTCAGTCGTATTTTGGAGGATTTAGCTCACACAGCGGGATATGGAGAGGGTATGCTCGCTTTTTCACTATTAGATTGAAACGGAAAGGGAAAAACTAAAACTGTTTACGCGTATGCGCCTTATGCCATTACGAACTAGGTAAATGTAAAACAATATGTTATGGTATGAACAGTGATTTTGTATGAACACATGTAAGTAAGTAAGTACACCTACCTAGAGGACTATTCCCAAATTACTTATTTTCTACTGGACAAATATGTATTTACCCACACCTGTGAATTTCTCATGTAAGTGACTATTGAGGTTTTTAATGAGGAAATAAATATTCTTTAAACCTGAAAAAGTATCACCACCGTATTCGAGCTGGTAAGTAATTCATAACAAAAACGTCAATTGCCAATAGGCATGCGGACCATGTAAGACTAAGAATCCTCGAAACCTCTATGAGCTCTGGCTTCTTTTCTCACCAGCGCACAAGAAGACCAAAGAATCCGCCCCTTTCTGAAGAAAGGGGCGGAAGCGGTTGAAACCGCTTCTGCTTCATACTTTATTTTTGTACAAACTGACATCAAACCCGTATTCCCTTCCGTCAACTTATCTACTGCAAAGCTGGAACAGTTGATCTGTATCGTGACGTAAACAGATCGGTGACGTAACAGAAGTTATGTGCAGTCGAAAAAGCAACCCGCATATTGAGTCTTAGGCCCAATAGGATTATTTCTAACGAACCAGTGCGACCATGATTTAATCTGTACGTGGTGTAAACGATAAGCTTCTCGATATGCTTGCTCTGAAGTTGGCAAGGTAGATAAAAAAGATGAAAGAATCCATATTGCACATTAAACACAAATACCTAAAAACAGATAAGTATAGATACCGTCACTTATCGCTTGGTGTCTCTCTGCGAAATGATATTCTTTTTTTTCTCTTTGTTTTATATTCTTTTATGTTTACTTGTATCAAAATGACACACTGCTTGTACTTTACTAACGCCTGCTGTAAACCCAAAACAAGTTTTAAAGAGTAACTGCTGAGTTTCCCGCCGGGTCTTCTCAGCAAGAAACAACTCCGACGTGATGGTAGAGTCGCATTATGTCTGTATACTGTTTATTTACATATCCATATTATTATGGTATTTATGTCTATTATTTAGTATATTTTGCAGTAAATTTGACAATATAAAAGTACTGATACAGTCTATTTTAATAATGTTATTTGAGTTTGAGTTTGAGGAGATCCGTAGAAGAACTATGGTAACCGATATAGCCAAACGGGTTAGCAAGCTGAAGTGGCAGTGGGCAGGGCACATTGCTCGAAGGACTGATGGCCGATGGGGCAGAAAAGTCTTCAAGTGGAGACCACGTATCGGCAGCCGCAGCGTAGGACGGCCCCCCGCGAGATGGACGGACGATCTGGTCAAGTCCGCGGGGAATCGCTGGATGCAGGCCGCTTTTAGAAGAGATTCGGGATAGGTGGAAATCATTGGGGGAGGGCTATGTTCAGCAGTGGACGTCGTATGGCTGATATGATAAACTGTGCGTTATTGAAGAAGTATGAAGGAGGAGAAGAAACAATGTGGAGGAGAAGTATGAAGGAGAAGTTAATATCTGTCTGATGACCTCATTGGTGCCTTGCGATGTAAGCAGGGCATTCCGGAAGTCAAGTTTTGAGAATTGGGTCTGAGTGTGCTCTTGCGAACGCACGAGTCGAAAACTCGTGGCACAAGATATTGTCTTCAATTTGGTCCTAAATCTACCCATTGCGGAAGTTAACTTGATTAGGTACTTGATTGTATTTGGTGATTTTGAAATACTTGAGTATAAGGTCTATTTGATTGACGATATTTTGAGTTTGATCTTTTTCTGGATGGTAATTATCTCGTAGCTCAGAAGTATGTGAATGTTTTTTTTTAGACCAAGCGGTTTTTGATCACATCGTCAACTGGTGATTAGTGAATTTGGACTAAAATGAAACATCGGTTTTCAGTCAGAGATTCAGTCTCTACATACGAGCAGTACTGCTTTGTTCTGGACAAATGACTAACTATTCCTTGTAACTTGCGCCATCTATAAACCCGCTAAACATTAGAGTCGGTGTACACACTTGGATCCCTTGGTTTAAGGGTCTGCTTGCATAACGCGTTAAGGGGAACAACATCAAAACAAGCATTCTAGTCGAAAGTAAACATTTTTTTCATTCAAATAGACCACATAATATTGTAGTATTAGGTGTACTAGTAAATATAAATTGACATACAGTAATACTAAGAACATAACATATAATGCGAATCTACCACCGGAATCGGAAAGGTGTTGCTTATGGACTGAGGTGGAACTACTTTAAAATTACAGTGTATTTTAGCTTTCTTCTATCAAGCTTTTTCTTAATCTCTTGTTGTCCGCTCAATTCGTCTGCGGAATTCCTTGCCTTTACCCATTCGTCAATCTCAATCAAATCTCAACCTATTTTCAAATCCCAGGTTGTAACGATGCCGTTTTCCTTCAGTCTCGTGGACGTTACAACCTCCACGATCGCTGGAAACTTCATGGTTTAACTGCTGGCCATTAAAAGTATTTTGTACTTGTTTTCAAATTTGATTCAATTCGATTTTTGTTTCGCATTGCATGCGCAGCTTTTTTGATTCAGTCCTACCAAAACCATCGTACTGAACAGTTTGTGAGCATTTTACCAGATTACCAGTTTAACTAGTATAACTTACGTGATGGTGTATTTTTAAATACTCTAAATAACCAATTTTGTAAACAGTTATAAGTAACAGGAACCCGTGTATCGGGGTAAGCATATCATACCTATTTACTTACCTATTACTATTAGATAATCTATTACCTAGGACTCTTTGTATTCATTTATTGTTATTTTGTTACAGTTCTTCTTTCCTACCTATACTTTTATCCTATTTAATAAACAAGTCACTGGATTGGCTGATCTTTTATTAACTATTCCACAACTACATCTACTTCTAAATATTGTGTGACGAATCCCGGCGCTCTGGCTCCTGTATTGCTGGCCAGCATCAAGAATTTTCGTTATAAGGTTAAATCGCACTTTCTCCGTCTCTGAGTTTGTTTTACGTTGCTTTCATTTATTAGTTTTTGATTCTCCTAATATTGTGCTCATAACTCACGGAAACTGGTGCTAGCCTTTTTCAGCAGAATAAAAGATATCTTTTCTAGTTTATTTTTATATTAGTATCTTGAATAATTGCACAGCCTACTCATTCTCCTTTATAAATCTCTCCGCAAAAGGTTTACCGAAGGTTCGTTTATTTGTGAGTTTCTAGTGTAATTAACCAGGGGCTCGATTCTGCTATTTAAAAGCCAATGGAATCGTAATTAAATTGCATGATTTTGACGTTTATTCTATACGAAAACTGTCAGAAACACGTCATTCAATCACGATTCCATTGGTGTATAAATAGCAGAATCAGGCCTCTGTTGTATTTGATTGTGCATTAAGATTATTTATCTTATCATATTTACTAATAGCAATCCAAGCTGCCTACACGATTGGTGGAGTACGCTGTAGCACGGTTTCTTGCCTCGATTTCCGTGGTGTTCCGGGTGCGATTCCCGGTCGAGTCAATTCAGGAAACGATCTTTTCTAAATCGCCCCGGGTCTGGGTGTGCTGTGAAACGCCCGTAGCTTACTTCCTTGTATTGTACCTCGTAACACAAGGATTATTATCCCTACTTCGAGACCATGACAGGTGGTGTGTTGTCTGGCGCATATTTAATTTTATTTAAAAGGATGCAATTTTCTTGACACTTAACTAAAGGCAAAAGTTGCCGCCGCGTGCGCTGGCATTATAGATTCTACTACTACTACTTGTGGCAACGCCTAGGGTCTTGACCGCAGTCACTAGTGGCCGCCACAATGACCTAATAGGCGGCAACATTATTCCCCATCAGTTATCAGTCCTGCAAGCGCGGTCATTGCCACCTGAGCACCTGAGCTTGCCTGTAAGGCGCTGCGCAAACCAGTTTGCAGTTACCGACACCGAACACTTTTTGATCGTGATGAGTATGTGTTAAGTGGAAGCAACTGGACACAAACAATGTTTACGTATGCGTATTTCATACTAGTTCTATAGAAAACAAATATTCATTGGTAGGTTGTATCTGACACAAGACACAAAAGTAGAAGACAATATAAGATAAGATAAGACATGTAACTTAATTTTTAATTGTTTCCCAAAAAGATTCGCTCAAGGTTTTACCCAGCAGGGAAAAAATACACAAACGCGATTCCTTGTAAAATGATTAGCATTATTTTTCTTACGACATATTTATTTTAGCGCATGGTTCACAATTCAAATATTTATTCAAGTCTCGGGATAACAAAGGAATAAATGATAATATACTTTAGAAGTACAAATAAGGTACGTAAAATAAATGCAACAAAGGTTCTGGTATGTTTAGTTAAGGGAACTGAAGAAAACAGTTTCTTTCCACACCTCTGCTGAAAATAGCAAGCTTTATCCAACGATATACAATCTCAGTACTTTTACTATGGGCTTACCCCAATTAAACTACGACACATAGCTACAAAAAATATAAAAATTTATTACATTAAAAATACTAAAACAAATACTAACACATCTGAAGTTATTAAAATGAACCTAAAACTAAAAACCTTAAAAAATATAATTTAATAACTAAAATATATTATTAAAAGAAGTCCCTTTAGGCAAGGTTCCGAAGATACTGGCAGCGTTCCCTCTTTGAATAGCTAGACTAATTCTTTGTCCGAGGTAGCTGCCAGCTCTTCGGTCTCCTGTGATGTCGACTAACCTTTTTGCTATTTCCTTAAAAAGCCTTATAGCGCTAGGACCCCACGGACCAAGGGTCAAAAAAAAATTTTATGTTATTTTTAGCTATATTATTATTTTCAGAGTAAACTCAATCATTGTTAACAACATTTTTTGAAAATCTAGCGAGTTGCTTGCCGGATTCTTCTCGATATGGAATCAACCTCCAAACCGGTGGTAGGGTAACATTATGTTTATGCAAATAGTTATCATAGTAATATTATATTTACGTTTATTATTATTATTATATTTGCTTTATGACCTATCATTAGTGCTTTATAAATATATTATTTCTATTCATTTCATCAGAAGGTGTACCGAAAACCGGTACAAAAACTTCACAGCAGACTTAAGCGACTGTCATCGGTGTGGTAACGGGTACGGCACGGGTAGTCAGTCCACTTCGTGAGAAGGCATCTCAAACCAAGTCGTGCCTTCAAACACAAACTCAAATAACTTTATTTAAAAAGACTTTCAAAGTACTTTCTAATCGTCCAATTTACAGCAAAATATACTAAATTATAGACATAAACAAAACATACCATCACGACTTTATCCCAAACGGGGTAGTCAGAGGCAAGTGACTTTGTCGTCATGGTGAACGAAACACTCATAAGCCCACTTTCCACCAATGGTATTAGAACTCAACGTGGTAGATGCAATGGTGAGCCTTCCGCCGTTATCCGGGTTGATTTGGTTTTTTATCGATGTTTTCCATCACCGGAGAGTAAGTCGGATATTTAACAATGAGACAAAGATTTTGGTTCTGGCCAGATTAGAACTCGAGACCACACGATCCACGATCTGAGTTCGGGTGCTGAACCACTAGGCCACGATGCTCTCCGATAGACATAAATGATTGATGAATGATTTAATAATATGGATATCTAAATACACAGTATACAGACATAATGCCACTCAACCACACACACACACGCACACAGACACACAGTCACACTACACATTCGGTACCGTATCTAATGTCTATGTATTGTATTACAATGATTACACTACACAATATATTGAATCACTCACCATTTATTTTTATCTATACTATAGTATTTATGATACTTATATGTATATGCACACACGTATGTCCGCCACAAATGTCCGTGCGTCATCTCAGTCTGGGCCTACTGAAAATCAGCACCTCGGCCCATAAAGCCCAGGCTATATGCTGAGTGAGGTCCATTTGTCTTTTTGGGCATCGGGACACCGCTGTCTGATGGTATGATCTTTTTTTTTCCTGTTACCTATATGTGTTGTTGTTAATGCCTTCTTTTTTAGTGTTTACTTTATAAATGTAACGATGTCCTTAAAGTTAATAAATGTTTTTCCTATACACACACATCGTTACATTTATAAAGTAAACACAAAAGAAGTAGGCATTAACAACAAAACACCTATATGTTTTGTTGTTAATGCCTACTTCTTTTGTGTTTACTTTATAAATGTAACGATGTCCATAAAGTTAATAAATGCTTTTCTATTTCTATTTCTATTTCAACCACCGCGTCGGAGTTGTTTCTTACTGAAAAGACCCGGCGAGAAACCCAGCAGTTACTCTTCATCTTATAACTCCTTAAGAGTTGGAGTAGTGAGCTGTTTTGTGAGCATATTATAGCAGTGACAGACTAGCGTTTTTGTTTCATATACGATTGCTTTGGCGTACGCGCATGTACATACGCGCTACATGTCTCGTTTCAAAATACCAAGCGCGCATACACGAGCTTATAGCGTGTTCGCTCAAACCGGTAGTTGTGAGTCAGTACCTATATGGATTATACGAGCGAATAGGCACTCATAAATAAATATGCGCCAGACAACACACCTCTCGTAATGGTCTCGAAGTAGGGATTATTAAATCCCTGTGTTACGAGGTACCACACAAGGAAATAAACTAGGGGCGTCTCCCGGCACACCCAGACCCGAGTCAATTCAGAAAAGATCGTTTCCTGAATTGACCCGACCGGGAATCGAACCCGGGACACTACGGAAATCGAGGCGAGAAACCGTGCTACAGCACACTACGCCAATCGTGTCGTCAAAACACTAGTTGGTACGAGTTACGCGTATGGCAAAAGGCGTACCTGTCTGCTCGCACCTATAGGCGCTTCCAAAAACGATCTTATACGCGCGTATAAAAGGCTAGTCTGAAACTCGTAGAGTAAAAAGTGGTTAGTATATGGTTTCCTCATAATATATATACATCTTTCTAGGCGTATCCGCGTGAAAGCGGAAAAAACTAAACGATATAAAACTACTATTGAGATGTGCGTCCGAAATAAAGATAAATTCAAAAGAATTATGCGGTTCAATAACTACACATCTGGGACGCCAAATGGGTCTGATTGGGCACAGTTTTATTGATACGCATTTTACGAAGGACGTAAAATAACAGTGAAATAAATTTGCAGGTCCATATAAAACAAATCACTAAATCGTACACCTGAGTTCTTTTAAAACAATAAAAATATGAATAAAATGTTTTTTCAGTAATTACGTATTCTTTTAGGTACTTTTTTGGTGAATTTTTTTAGCTTCTCAGTTAATTGCGCAATACGAAAAATAAAAAGCCTGTTTGTATAATTCAACTGTTTTTCGGATGCAAGGTACGACAAAAATGCCGAAAATGTCTATCTATAAAAATATTATAAAGAGGAAAGATTTGTTTGTTTATTCTTTTTGAATGGGCACAGAAACTACTGCCAATTCTGATAATTCCTCAACTTTGAAGCTTAATTATCAGCGAGTGTCTTAGGCTATTTTTTTTGGCTCTATATTATAACGGGAGCAATAGTCTAAGCAGGCAAAGCCACTGACGGGCAGATAGTTGTTAAATAAATTATTATCTCGGACCACTTCCGACTAATATGTCTACCATGAGTTAAAACGGCTATTGTTGAGTTCAGTCTGTGCCATTTTGGTTCCATTTTAAATCACCAGGGGCGCTGTACCGAAGTCCCATACAAAAACGTCAACGCAATTTACGCGGACGCTAACGTCTGTCAGAACTTGACTATGGGTTCCAGAGCATGATCGCCAATTGAAATATTACATGACAAGTACATCAAAACATAGCAAAACCCAGACACCGAACAAAAACAAATGTTTGTAACATTTTAAGTGCAAAAATAAGTGCTATTGCACTTGAACTATTGCGATTTGGTTAGGCTTCGTTCGCGCCAACATCTCGTATTTACTTAAACTTGCGCTAAGTCCAGTTTGCTTAGACACACCGTGACTTCGAGTCAACAACCATGTTTGCCCCAGAAGGCTCCTGTGAGCAGCTGAAACTTCAGTTAGTTTGCAAATAATTCCTAAGGTAGTCATTGTGTACTTTGTAGCAAGAAAAAACATTGATGTTAACACAAAACATTGAAATTTTACCTAAAATCCCTGAGACAATTTTGCAACGAAACTATTTCACCTCAAACTGAACAGAGTTCGAGAAGACACACAGAAGATAAAAACACGTGCTGTAATTGGCAACCTGCATTCCCCGGAATAATGACGACACGATTGGCGAAGTGCGCTGTAGCACGGTTTCTCGCCTTTACTTCCGTAGTGTCCCGGGTTCGATCCCCGCTCAGGTCAATTTAGGAAGTGATGTTTTCTAAATTGGCCTGGGTCCACACCCAGGTGTGCTGGGAGACGCCCCTGGCTTAATTACTTGTCTGGTACCGCATAACACAGGCATATTTATCCCTACTTTGAGACCATGACAACAGTGGTCTAAATTTCATAACTTTTCTGGACTAATGTCGGTTCCTACTTATCCGAGGTCACATTTAAGTGACAGAAGTACTTTAACGAATTTCGGTCTCAGAGAAAAAACATGAAAAGTAATTTTCAAAATTTCGGTCACCTTGAGACCTACCTTTGTATTTGCAAATAAAGTTCTTCCAAATCTGTTCCAAGACCAATCCCCAATTTGAATAAACTAGTAGTTAGGTGTTCCAGTTTGTTAAGACCAGGTTTACTTAAGACCGCACAGCGCCTGGTGGCTCTAAATCAACAAGGCATGTTTACGTACGATGATTTACTAACTTTCTTAGATGGAAACTGCCAAGTTCCACAGAACTCAACCAACATTTAAACCTTGGCAGTGACTACTGGCCACATCTGAAGAAAACAAGGTTGCAGTTCGAATATAAAGGCTCGCAGTGAAGTAATAAAATAAATAAAACAAATATGCGCCAGACAACATACCACTTGTCATGGTCCCGAAGCAACGATAAAATATCCTGGTGTTATGAGGTACCAGACAAGGATTAGGCCAGGGTCGTCTATTAGCATACCCAGCAAAAGTCAATTTAAAATCATTTCCTGAATTGACTCCACTGGGAATCGAACCTGGGACACTACGGAAATCGAAGCGAAAAACCGTACTACAACGCATTACGCCAATCACGTCCTCAGATGTTTTATCTACATGCGAAAGATACTACAATAGTAGATTATACACCTAGGGGATAAAGCACTGTTTTATGTCACGGGCGCTACATTGAATCCTAAACGTAACGAAGGACTCCAAATTTAACTCCCGAGCAAAGCGAGGGAATTAAGATTGAGTCCTGAGTGCAGTGAGGGATTCAAGCGCCCAAGAAAAAAACCGTTTTATCCCGGTGGTGTATACTCTACTTTTCTCACTTTATGCGAGACAATAAAAAAACAGGTTTAGTAGATAGTGTTTATTACAGCATATTAAAAGTGCAAATTGATATTGGAGACATTAGTCCAATTATGGAAAGATAACGTTATATTTTTATTTGGTACGTTTATCGAGGTTGAGCTAGAGTTTATTTGAGTTGTGTTCAAGGACACTTGTGTCTGAGGGTCGAGTTGTTCCGTAAAGGTTGGAGAAGGTCGTCTCTGATGCAGTGGGCTTGATGTAAGTGTGACGTGTTTTGAGGAAGATGACTGTGGTGGCAGAGGCGTCCAGGGATCATCAATTGTAGACGATGTTTTCATATTTATCTTTTCACCAATACGATAGCTCGTTCTTTCTTTATTTTAGAATTTTCAATGTAGCCCTCTGCCACTGCATCGGACTTCCAGCCACCGTGTCGTTTTATTTGGGACATGTCTGCTCCTGAATCTGCCAACAGACTCGCAGATGTTCGTCTAAAACAATGGCCTGTGTAAAGCTCGGGATTTTCCAATTTCAGGTATTTAGCAATCTCTCTTGGCATGGCACTAATTTTATTTTTGCCAGTGACTTGCCATGTACATTTCCCATTGTTGTAGCCTACAAAAAACCTGTTGGTTGTTTATATTAGAAGGGCGTAAGGCTTGGTACTTTTCGACTATTGTGGTATGGTTTTCACGAATTACAAATGACCGTTCTCTATTTGTTTTTGTGTCCGGCAATTTTACTAGTAATAACTCTGAATGTTTTTCGATATCATTGACTTTTATATTCACGAGTTCATTTCCACGACAAGCACCATTCACTCCAAAAATCAACGCCACCTTTTAAACAAAAATTTTATTTTTATATTATGATTGTATATTTTCAGTTGTTAACGAGTATATATTTATTAATAACAATATTTGCGGTCAAATATTTACATTGAAAACTAAAACATAAATAATTTTTGAACTGTGTGACATAAAATGAGAAATAGATAGTGTATAAACTCAATCAATAAGTAGGTTCATAGGTTGTACTCACTTTTATGGCAAGAAAACTGTGGTCGGGAGCTTCATTCAAAAAAGTTTCCACGTTTTGTGTTGTAATCTTTGACTTCTTTGCTCGATGTCCATCCGATTTCCTTTTTAAAAATGACAATAACTTGGTATATGTATTAATTTGGATATCATGTTTGACGCTTATTGTTGCCTTGAGCATCGAATAGATACACCACAGGCTGCTTGACTTCTTTGTAGCTGATAAATATTCAAAATAGACCAGAAGCACTGATTCAGACACAGACTTTGCGCCTTTTGCAGTTTTCCATGTGTCAAAATCTTTATAGGCTTTCAGGTATTTTTCCTTTGACTTTTCTGGGAGTAGATTATTGACAATGCCTATGGCATCTAATTTATTAGCTTCTGGAGTCAAAATACTTTCATCACTCGACATTTTTTATTTTTTATTTAAAATATTTATAGAATCTTCTAAAGCTAGTAGTACTTACTAGCTACGGCTATAGCAACTTCTTTCAGCTGGCGTGGCCTACTCGATTTGACATACAAATGAAGTTCGTCTCAGTGCGAATCTAGTGGGCCACGGCACCGGTCTTCGAAAATCGAGTTGACCGCGCCCGCTAAGGACACATTCTGCTTAGTGAAATCAGACTTGATGGACATAGCAATAAGAATTATGAAAGTGAAAATCACATTATTGACCAGCGGGTTATAATAGAACATTATAACCCGGCTAAAGCCAAGAGATATAATGTCTTGCTTTCGGTAAGGTTTACATGACATATAATTCGGCATTGTCGAGCATGTGGTGTGAAAAACCTGTTTGTGATACGTTTAGTAACTCTATTTTGCATCTCGATTCTTATACTCAACTTAATATAAAAAGCCTTCACTTAAAAAACTGTGACAACAGCTTGCAATATTTTTCTCAACTTTTTCTAATAAACAATAAAACACAATTAGAACTTATAACCACTCAGACCTGTAGGTATGATCACGTATCCGTGCAACTATCATTAAGTAGTCATGCTATCCCCATAAACATGAAGCATCATCAATAAATAAATAAAAAATCAGGCGAGTGCCCATAATGTACCTGTACTTTAGCTATCCTTATTTTTCTATGTAAAAAAACTGTAATTTGTGTACAAACTAATAAATAAATAAATAAATAAATGTTAGTAATTACTAATTTCAGAGTCCGTCTACGTCTTTAGCACAAATTACGCATACGGCGCTGCGCGCCCCGGACAGATAATCCGCTTAGAACAAACCGTCATTTTGATCACGCACACAGATAGAGTGAGTTTACAGGCGATTCCAGTGAGAATCGGTCGCACTGTCGCGAATGTTTTTGTTTTTGTCGATCTTCGTGCAATTTTTCACATGTATGTATCTTCGTGCAATTTTTCACATGTATTTTGTTTTTGGCGGGTTCTATCCTGGTTCTTTTTGTTCTGTCAAATCGGGCTTATATCGAGATTTTATCGAGAGAGGTAGGGCACAGTGGTTTCATCCACCTATAATTGAGCAGCCCGCCTGGATGCAAATACCTCCACCTTACAGAATACCGCAGCTAAATAACACTACTCAGGCAGTGTTGTGTTCCTGCTGGTGAGTAAGGTACCAGACTCATCGGGGAGCTGTTGTGTGGACAGCTGGGGGACCTGAGGTTGGTCACCATCGCTGTGATGGATCGGCGTGGCATGTTGGCGCGGTTGCCAGGGAGACCCGATGAAACGGTTGACCGCTGACCGCCCGCAGGCTGAACGGGGTCCCGAACCCAGGGATCACGTGAATCTCCGCCCTGGGAGGCTGACCTGCCAGCCTTGCGAAAAGTCCCTGATGGGGTGGTCGTGCCGGGGGAGGAGACCGGAGTGGACCCGGCCACCTCAAAGGGGGGGGATCGGGGGCCCTTCCGTCCACCGCGCCAGCAAATCACATAACCATCTCATCCGGCGGCGGAAACCCAACCTGTCTTTGTCCGTTCGGCTGTCTACACAACGGCTGCCCCAAGCCTTAAAAAAAACCCCCTAAAAAAATAAAATAATGAAGCCACCTAAAACAAGGACACGTTCTTTAGCGGCGTTCCATTCCACGTTATGTGTGGACATGTGCAATATCAGGGGACTTAAGTCCAACATCAACGCGGTTCACCATCACCTCGAAACCGCAAAGCCGACAATGCTTTTCCTGACCGAGACGCAAATATCTTGCCCGGCCGATACATCTTACCTTCACTACCCTGGGTACAAGCTTGAGCACAATTTTGTGCCTCACGCCGGGGTATGCATGTTCGTCCGGGAGGACATTTGCTGTCGCCGTCTTTCAGGGCTAGAAGACAGGGACCTGTCAATATGTGGGTGCGTATAGACTACGGTGGCCATACCCGTATCTACGCGTGCCTCTACAGGTCTCATAGTGGTAATCTGGACATAACTCAACTTTTTGAGCACCTGCAAGTGACGTCCGGCAAAGTCATTGAGCAGTATCCGACAGCCGAGTTGGTGGTCCTGGGGGACTGCAATGCTCACCACACTGAGTGGTTGGGGTCTTCTTTGCCCACTGACTACGCTGGAAGGTCTGCCTACGAGTTTGCCTTGGCCTATGGTCTTTCGCAACTGGTACCTTCTCCCACGAGAGTACCGGACGTCGTCACCCATAGGGCAAATTTACTGGATCTCCTGCTGACTTCGCATCCGGACGGGTACACCATCTCAGTGGATGCGCCTTTGGGCTCGTCTGACCACTGCGTCGTCCGGAGCCAAGTGCTTTGCGATTCACCTGAAAAGCGTAAGCCTATTGGGCGCCGCCGCGTGTGGCACTATAAGTCAGCGGATTGGGATGGTTTGCGTGAGTTTTTCGCGTCGTATCCCTGGAGGCAGCTCTGTTTTTCATCTGGTGATCCCGATACCTGTGCAGCTGCGGTCACTGAGACGATCCTGGCGGGTATGGAGTGCTATATTCCTAATCCGCTAGAGGCTGTCGGGGGTAGGAGCCAGCCGTGGTTTGACAAGCACTGCAGAGAGGCCTTGCGCCTCAAACAATCTGCATTCAAGGCTTGGACTGCGGCCTGTGCTAAAAGGGATCACTCTATACCAGATGCAAAGCGCAAACTGAATGCTGCCTCGAGATCGAGTAAAAAAGCCATCGCCAGGGCTAAATTCGTCTTCGTCGGCCGCATTGGGGAGCGGCTCGTGGGCCACCCTTCAGGGAGTCGTGCCTTTTGGTCGCTTGCCAAGGCTGCCGAGGGAAACTTTTGCCGCTCGTCTTTGCCACCACTCCAAAAACCAGATGGAAATCTGGCCCACAGTGCTAAAGAGAAAGCCGATCTCTTGGGCAACCTCTTTGCCTCAAACTCGACTTTGGACGCTGGGAGCGCCGTGCCACCTACCATCCCTTGGTGCGGTCACATTATGCCGGAGATCCGCATAACCCAGCAAGAAGTCCGGCGAGAGTTGCAAAATCTGGACGTCCACAAGTCGAGTGGGCCGGATAACATCCCGGCAGTGGTGCTCAAAGTGTGTGCTCCCGAGTTGTGCCCGGTATTGACGCGCCTTTTCGCGATTTCCTACGCAAAAAGGCAATGTCCGTCTTTGTGGAAGACCGCCCACGTGCACCCGGTGCCTAAAAAGGGTGACCGGTCGGACCCGGCGAATTATAGACCTATCGCTATTACCTCCCTTCTTTCAAAGGTTTTGGAGCGTGTGTTGAATAATAAATAAATAAATAAATAAATAAATATCCCTGGACATTATTCCACACAGCGCCATCTAGCCCCAAAGTAAGCTAATTAAAGCTTGTGTTATGGGATACTAGACAACGGATAAACATACTTAAATACATTTTCTTTTGTAAATACATGCTTATTATACATAGGAGACACCCAGACCAGTACAAACAGACATGTTCATGCACACAAATGTTTGTACTGTGCGGGGATCGAACCCGCGACCTCTGGTGTAGTAGCCAACTTCTTAACCATTACACCAAGTCGGTCGTCAATGCCTAGCCAATGCCTCGGTCGTGAATGCCAAGCTCTTGAGGTACCTAGAGGATCACGATTTGATAAGCGACTACCAATACGGCTTCCGTAATGGTCGGTCGACTGGCGATCTTCTGGTGTATCTCACACACCGCTGGGCTCAGGCCATTGAAAGTCAAGGCGAGGCTTTGGCTGTTAGCATAGATATAGCTAAGGCCTTCGACCGGGTCTGGCATAAAGGTCTTCTATCAAAGCTTCCATCTTACGGACTGCCCGAGGGTTTATGCGGATGGAGTGCCAGTTTCTTGTCCAGCAGACGCATTAAAGCCGTAGTAGACGGTAGTTGCTCTGATAGCTTGGACATTAATTCTGGCGTCCCACAAGGCTCTGTGCTATCTCCAACGCTGTTTCTCTTGCATGTCAATGATATGCTGTCCAATGACGGTATTCATTGCTATGCGGATGACAGCACTGGAGATGCCTATTACACAGGCCGAGCAAATATCCCTCGTACCATTGTGGAGGAAAGTCGAACTAAACTTGTGTCTGAAATCGAGAATACCCTAGCTTGGGTTTCCGATTGGGGTCGGGACAATTTAGTCCAGTTCAACCCCACTAAGACACAAGTTTGCGCGTTTACCACTAAGAAAACTCCATTTACTGTAGCTCCTCAGTTTCAGAACACTTCCCTTACCATATCAAGTAGTATTGGGATCCTTGGCGTTGACATATATAGTGACGTACAGTTTCGGAGTCATTTGGAACAAAAGGCGAAGTTGGCATCCAAAAAGCTCGGTGTGCTAAACAGGGCGAAGCAGTACTTCACTTCTAGGCAAAGACTGCTGCTGTATAAAGCGCAAGTCAGGCCACACGTGGAGTACTGCTGTCACCTTTGGGCAGGAGCGCCTGGATATCAACTCAGTCCTTTTGACTCGGTCCAGAGGCGTGCGATCCGGATTGTCGACGATCCCAAACTGACAAGGGGTTTAGAGCCGTTAAGTCTGAGGAGAGACTTCGCCTCCTTATGCGTGTTCTACCGCTTGTACAACGGGTTTTGTTCTGAAGAACTGTTTGATATGATGCCCACGGCTACTTTTCATCACCGCACCGCTCGCCACCGACAGGGCATTCATCCTCACACTCTGAATCCGCAATGGTCTCGTACAATTCGGTTTCAGAGATGTTTCCTTCCGAGGACGCTTAAATTGTGGAATGAACTCCCTGCCGAGGTTTTCACGATGAGTTATAGTATGGAGTTCTTCAAGAGGGGTTTGAAAAGGTTTTTACAGGGTCGACAACGCGCGAGTGATACCCCTGGTGTTGCACGCGTCCATAGGCCGCGATAACCGCTTACCATCAGGCGGTCCGCGTGCTTGATTGTCACCGACGTAGTATAAAAAAGATAAAAATAAAAATATCTACCTACTTCAAATTCAGAGCAAATATAGGTAATAGCAATCCCAAGCGGTTTAAGCTGGCAAGTTTAGGTAACGGTACTGGTAAACGGCGAGAGTGGTCCTTAATTTTGTATCTTCACTACCTACAAAAAATACACATTGGCCTCAAACGAACAACCAGTGCACAGTGGCGGTACAAGTAACAACTTTACCACTTTTCATGTCAGTCATTGATCGATAAGGGTTCCAAACGAAATATAATTTGCACCATTCAATGGTTGACTGAGACGACAGAGACCAAAAACAACATTAAATAGCAATACCGTCATAATTAGATAATAATAAATAACAATTCCAAAGAGTATTTTAGTTCCAAGGTATATTTCACTTTGAAAACGGGCTAAAGTTTTAAATTTAAAGGTTCGCAACAATATGGCGCTCATTTGCATTCATTCAGGATTGTTTGTGACTATGAGCCCTAATAAGCGGCTTTGAGCAGTAGTTAAAGTTTCATGGTTGACTTTGAATCGGTATCAATGGGAATTTGTTTAAATTCATCGCTATTTATTGACCTTTGCTCGTTTGATGCGACATCGGTGAATAATTCAGATTCGGACAAGAACTTAGTAATTCTTTATGCGTACTCAAGCGAGTATGCTAGATCGAGATCTATAGTCCTTACTCCTACTTAGCTAAGCACAGATTCATCGTACCAAAATTATTATCTGACTAATTGAGTTTTTTTTTTATTACTAACGAATGCCTAAGTTTATGTTTAACTAAGAAAAAAAATATCACTAAGAAGTTACTGATATATAGATAAATAATGTCTAAGTATTAGTCAAAATTAAACACGCTCTATTTAAACCTCGGCCCTAGATTTTCTTGAGCATCTGTTTGTTTTGTTCTGCAGTTTTTACTAGGGTTAAAAAATATGGGATCAGCAAATTTTTTTTAAAACCCAGCGCAGCAAGACATGCTGAAATTATTGCCGGTTCTTCTCAATGAGTTAACAATACCATCATTTGGCTTCATTAAACAAATTTTTGTTTAAAAATTTCAAACCAAAATTGATGCCATGCCATTTGATAGGTTTTGATGACATTAATCTGCAAATTGCAAGAATGAAAATGGACTTCAGCTAACCAGTGGGACAGTATATCCAAGTTAATAATTACTTACATAATCAGGTAAATGTTAGTAGAGGAAGAATTAGCGTTGAACCTTGGCTAGAAAAACTGATATTACTAAACTACTTGCTATTCAGGCTCCCTATGGAAATCTTTATCTCTTCCTACATTTAAAAGTTAGAAACATACTTATCGTATGAATGTACATTCTCAGGAGGGAAAGGAAGTGCCAGCGTATGACCGTTACGTAAAATTTTACGTTTATTAGCATAAGTCCGGTACTCGCAAAGTCATTAGAACATTCTGACACTTTTCAGTCGTAATCAGAGTCCAATTTACTTTGACGGCATAAAATACACTTAGGTAAGTTTTCGTGGGTGCTTTAACTTCATTTGTTTTGATTATAGCTTTTAAAAATGATAAAAACTAAAAAAAAACTGCTCCCGTGAAAAAAAAGTAGACGTTTCCACATAAACTGGTCTGTCTCATCTTCTAGCCAAACAACAGTACGTGTAGCCGAAGATTCAAAAATCCATTTGAAGATATTTAGCTAAACACAACGCATTCTCTTCGTCCTTACGTCGTGTTTACTAAACGTTCGTTATGAACCGTCGCAAGAACTTTCTTATTTTCGGCTACACGAACTGCCATTTGGCTAGCAGATTAGACAACCAGTTAATGTGGAAACGTCTACTTTTTTTTCCTGTGAGCTGCTTTTTTTTTAGTTTTTACCATTTTTGAAAGATAAATATCTTTAAATTCGGCACAAACACGCGGCCGAGCCTCTCGTTGTTGTTTAGTTAACTTAAGTTCTGATTTTAAAGCCTTGTATGTTTATTTTGCATATTCTTCCCTAAGGTATTCACAGAATAGTTATTATTATTGTTATTGTCTCATTCGTTTCGCAGAAATTGCATTTACTTACTCATTACTCTACGGAACGTACCGGTATTCTGTTAAGGAACCCTGAAAACTTGGTATAAGTCTTATTAAACTCACTCTCTCATAAAAGAAAGGATATCAAGATGATATCGCGATGTTTAGGCGGGAACACGCATGCTTTTACAAGATGGCGATACGTCACGTCTTGGCTGGCCCAACTTCATTTGAAGCGGGTTATATATTTAATATTACTTCTACAGAGAAAAGACATTTTAACTCACTTTTATGGCACATGTAGATGATTTTGGTTCTGTTAATAAATATAAAATATAAATAAATAAATATACTATATAACTTTGACATTGCGGAGGAATTACCTACAGTGATTATTTAAATTTATTTCAGAGAATGAAATCATTTGGATCACACACAGAAATCTAAAACAAGGAAGAACGGAAAAGTGAGTCCAAATAATAATTATATTCATAAATAAAATAACTGAGCACAAATAAGACCGCTTATTCCGACCGAAAACCGCAGTTAAAACAAGCTAAATAATAGAAACGGAATAAATTTGCGACCGCAAAAACTGCAACAAAAGCAGCAAATAGATAATTTATAAAACGACAAAGCTTTAGCGAGACAAGCATATTAGAACAGTTAACAAAATATTTTCTCTTAACCAATAAAGTCGTTAGCCGATGTAAATGAGGAAGAAATATTCGGTCCAAAACACTGACGTATATAGATATCGCAAGGTACTCCGTTTGTATTTTATAAGCCTTATGACGCGTTTCCAGCGGAGATGTGCGAGTATGCGTTGCGAGGAATGTGTTTGTTTAAAACCAATAGAATTGCGAAGCTAGGTGAATGAAACAATTCTATTGGTTCTTAACACACATTCCTCGCAACGCATCCTATAATGTTTTTTTATAACCCTGTCCCTGTTATTTTCTTTTTGATAATTCGAGACAGTTCGAAATTTTTGTTTAAATA
The DNA here is from genome assembly GCA_947369235.1 of Udea olivalis. Lineage (NCBI taxonomy): Eukaryota > Metazoa > Arthropoda > Insecta > Lepidoptera > Crambidae > Udea > Udea olivalis. The sequence continues at coordinate 3,458,570 of OX376349.1, read as the reverse complement.
CACATTAAATTAAGTTAAGTTTATTTCAGACAACAGGGTCCATACAGGCGTACACATTGGTATCTAAAATTAATTCATAAATATAGTATGTTGTTATAAATAATATTTAATAATTTTACTAGTTTCATTTGAATATCCAATTACAAATAAAAATTATAATCCCTTGCAAGTATTTATTCATGGAGTCAAAGATACCATTATTTTATTTTCTTTCTTTATTTAATTACAAATACAAAACTAACAGTTTTTTTTTTCATATGATCGATTAAACTTATACTAGCTGTCCGACAGCGGCTGCGCCCGCGTAGACTGTATTTCCCGTCAAAATATAGTTAGCCTAAATTAAAAAAATATATCCTATGTCTCCCTGAAAATGTAGCTTTATATTGGTGAAGGATATTTTCAAATCGGTCTTGTAGTTTCGGAGCCTATTCAATACAACCAAACAAACAAAAAAACAAACAAAGTGTGCGAGCTGATCGGTCACCGACGTACCTACCTGAACATTAAAAAAAAAATCTCAATTCATTTTAATTTAGTTCATAGTCATAGAAAGGGAAATAATGACAGTACTTGATCAGAATATCCGCTACCATAATGTATACATGTGCTTGGAATAAATTAAGGAGCGTCAAATAAGGTGTACTGTATTCCTTTTCCACACGCGAATTACTCGCGACATCTAATTCAATTAATGTCTGTAGCTCAAATTTTTCATCAAGTTAAAGAAAAATATCTGGACTGTGTGTACCTATTTACTGCATTCAATATTGCTCAATCAGGCAAATTAATTTAGAATGCAGTTTGCTTGAAACCATTTCAAGTTTCCCATGTTATTAAAAAGGCATTAGTTTTATCCAAAACCTTTTTATTTTTATACTTGTAAAAAATAATTATTGACAGTAAAATTGAACACATAAATACTCTTTTAAACAAAAGTTCATAGAGGCATGTCCGTGGCGAACTTTTGAAGTTTTTAGAATGTTTTATTTGTCTTGAAGAAAATCAATACATTTTATTTAAAAAAATAACGAAACCAGTTATTTACATTATCCTGTAGGTAATGACAAATATGACGGGCTTAGAAGTAATATCCAAACACGTGCTACGAATAAAGGTTACAACATAACAATCTCACACGAAATGTTGGTTTTAAAGTATTGTAATCATCCACATAATTTTATTTTAAAATATTATTACGTACTCATGTTTGCTTTTGATGACAGTTTACGTCAAACGTTCAGGGTAACCCCGGGTTAAATCATAAAGTTGCGAGGAATTCATTATTAAGCTAAGCCATTTAGGAAAATTTATAAAAACTTTTAATTAACGATTCTATTGTGGAAATTTATTTTCGGTCGCCGTTTCGAATTACCATTTTTTATAAAACAAAGACATTCAATTTCTCAAAAAGATTTACAATGGTGGTGGTACCATTATTTCATTATCATTATTCGCACCCACAGGAACTATACCACAAAACAAATTGAAATAGAAAATTAACGCATTTTCTAGGCTGGATATTTACTAACGAAGTTGCTATCTACGCTCCGTTTAGGGAATAAACTTGCCTGGATATAAGCTATTGTAATAATGCCCCTGGAACGTAAAAGAAGCAAACAATAATAATATCGTTTAAGGCAAACATTCTTTTTTCAAAACAAATGTTCTTTCCGGCCAGCAACTTTTCCATTTACGTAATTCTTCTATATAACGAAGGGAACACAGTATTATGTGCTCTGGCTTACCCTTTGACAAAGGATTTTAACACGCTTTTTAACCGAGGCCAAATAAAGTGAGGCCGATGGAGTGAAAGAGGTTTTAATCATACCGCAATGGGGTTGCGAGACTCCCTACAAGGTTTGATTTATAAATATTGCTGAAATGGGGACTTTACCTACATCTGTTTGGTTTTAAAGGAGGCCTTTTTCCTGACGTTTACAAGAAGAAGAAAAAAGATTACGGTACTTATTAATTACATATTACGCCTGATTCGTTGAAATATGATTGATCTTAAATATTATGAATGAAAGCAGAATTTAACTATGAAGATGTGATTCTAACGAACTGCTCCAGTTCTTAAGGTTGGGGAAAAAGTGTTTTTGCTTATAGTATGTATAAACTTGTAATAAAAACTCTTTGGCTGTACTATTTGTATCTGGCTGGTTTTGGTATCATTAAAAGTTTAAATTTTAAAGAAGATATTCCCAAATTCAAATTAGGAAAATGTGTAATTTTCATTTGTTTTTCTCACTGTCAAGATGAGTGAATCTGATGAAAAAATTCGATACATTTTAAATTTTACTACAAAAAAGGTAAAATGGCAACGCAAACCGCGAAAAAAATTGCGATGTTTATGGACCTAGTACAGTGTCTGTGAGAGTAGCACAAATTTGGTTTAAGCGTTTTCAATCCGGGAAATTTTGATGTCAAAGATGCACGACGCTCTGGTCGCCTTATTACGGATTAAATGGATGCCATTTTTGAAAAACTGGAGCAATATCGGCATATCAGTAGTTCCGACGTAGCTAAAGCACTGGGAATTGACCACTAAACAGTTTTGGCGCATTTGTAAAAAACTGGGTACACAAAAAAGCTCGATTTTTGGTTACCTCACGAGCTCACTGAAAGAAATCTAATAAACCGTGTACTCATTTGAGATTCTTTATGACGACGTAATAGAACCTAACCATTTTTGAAGAAGCTGATAACTGGTGATGAAAAGTAGATCACGTACGACAAGAACGTGCGAAATAGGTCGTGGTCGAAGGCCACAGACTGTGGCGAAATCCGAGTTAATACGCCACTAGGTGATGATGTGTGTGTGGTGGGATTAGAAGGGCTTTATTCATTATGAGCTGTTACCACCAGGCAGGACCATCGATTCTGAACTCTACTGCGAACAACTGATAAGATTAAAGCAAGAAGTTGAAAGAAAGCGGCCGGAATTAATCAACAGAAAAGATGTTTTTTTTCATCATGATTTAACTAGACCTCACACATATTTAGCCACTCAGCGAAAATTAAGAGAGTTTGGCTGGGAGGTGTTAATGCATCCGCCGTATAGTCCTGACCTTGCACCTTCAGATTTCTACCTGTTACGGTCTCTTCAGAATTATTAGGCAGTGTCAGGTTAACATCACGAGAGGACTGCCAAAACCACTTGTCGCGGTATTTTGATCAGAAGCTTCAACATTCCTATAGCAATGGGATCATGTCCCTACCTACAAGATGGCAAAAAGTAATCAAACAAAATGGCACCTACATACTTCAGTTAAATGTAAACAAACTGTATTTAAAAATGGTTTCAAAATTCTTCAAAAATGCGAAGAAACTTTTTCCCCAACCTATTATAATTATGTCCATTAGACCCTAAGAAAAACAAAGCTTGATTTATAGGTTTCAAAGACGTAGGTATCCTATAATCCTATATTTATAAGAAAGCAGTCTGATCATGAGAAGCTGCAGGAGAATATTGAGTCGGTATATAAATGGTCCTTGACACATAGGTTAGTTTTCAACTATGACAAGTTCTGTGTGATGACTTTTTCCCGGTCCAAAGAGCCAATGCACTTCGAATATAAGTTAGGCCCTGAGGTCATTATTCATGAGGTAAAGGATCTTGGAGTTCTGTTCGACCCCAAGCTGACTTTCCATGCACACGTGACACACACACGTTTTGTTATTCGTAACTGCAGGGAATTTTAGAATGTTAGCGCCATTGAACTACTTCACAAGGCATTAGTAAGAAGTCGATTGAAGGCAAGTTCCACAGTCTAGAACCCTCATGAATCTTCATACACTTTGATCATTGAAAAGGTTCAAAAGGCGTTCTTATGATTTTTGTACAAAAAATCTATGCTTATAACCCATTTCTATTTCCGACTAATTTCTTGTTAAGTACACTAGGTTTTAACTCTTTGCAAGTCCGACGTAACTGTATTTAATTGTTTCTATCTGTCGATGCCTATCTACGTGGTGAATCTGACTGTCCCCAGTTTGTGACACGTTTATGTAGATTTTTTGTGACCAACAATTATACTCTTAATCGGCGGCACAACCTACTGGCGGTCCCCTCAACTAGAACTCAGGCTCACCGTTTCTCGCCCCTTACCGAACTGAACATGCTTCTGGCATCAGCATAGTGTGACTTATTTGCTGACAAACCCCGCGATATTGTTAAAGTTTGTTTAACGTTTTGTGACCATAACAAATTATGATTCTGTGTACGTACCTAAACTAAATTGTACAATGCTTTGGTATTTACTGTTATGTTGTGCGGTTTTTTCATTTTAATAAATAAATAAATAAGTCCTATACATAGGATATGCTCTTTTCGTGGTAAATTCACATTATATACATAAATTTTATGAATAAAAATTATGTTAAAAAAAATGTTACTTTCAGTAAATAACATTTTTACTCAACATAGATTTTCATTTCAAATCAAATCAAATCAAATCAAATCAAATAGTTTATTTGTGATACACAGGTACTCAAAAGATATTATACACAGAAGAAAATGCACATGCTGTGATCAGCCTCATTGGCATACAAACGTCACATAAAGTAAATTAATTAATACAATTACAAAATGAATTTGATTAATTCATAATTTATTTATTCGATTAAATTAAATTAAAGAAGGAAATGTCCAGAGATAATAATAGTTTATCATTTAATTTAATACATTCAGGCAGTCAAAGAGATATAAAGCATAAAATTAATATTTGAGTGAAAGAAATTCATTAATTGAATAAAATGAGTGACTTATTAAAAATGAAAATAATCCTTTTTTGAATGTCGTATATTCGTTACATTCTTTAATATGACGAGGTAGCTTATTATATACTTTTGGTGCCATAGTAAAAAAACATTTGTCATAAAGGGCTGTTTTGTGCTGGACATTATCTTTATTATATAACACAAGTCGATTGCGGGGCCTACGGTAGACTTCAAATAAACTTGTGTTTTGTTTTATAAAGAGACACAACTCAAATATGTATAGACAGGGCATAGTCAATACATTCATGTTCTGGAAATGTATTCTACAACTATCAGTCCTTTTCAGACCGCACATGGCACGAATGCATTTTTTCTGACACCTAAAGACTCTGTCCCAGTTTGTAGCATTTCCCCAAAAGATGATTGCGTACCTTAACCTAGACGCCACAACACCATGGTAGGCTACGAGGAGAGTGGAAAGACTCACTTTTTTTGAAAGATGGTAGAGACTGTATGAAGACTGAGATAGCTTTTTACATATAAAATCGATATGGTTTTGCCATTTTAAGTCACTATCTATATATAGACCCAGGAATTTAAATGTTATGGTGGGTTCGATCTCTTTGCCGTTATGCCGTATTGGTAAATTCAAAGTTCGGTCAGTTCTTTGCTTAAATTTCATAATTTTAGTTTTATCTAAATTGATCACCAAATTGTTGCTCTTCAGCCACTGAATTATTGAGTCTAAGATATTGTTTATGTCATTTTTGTTATTAAATATAGCGGTACAATCGTCGGCAAACAGAACCATCTGATTATCAATAGATGTTGGGATATCATTTATATAGATCAAGAAAAGAAGCGGTCCAAGAACGCTTCCCTGTGGCACTCCAAATGTAACTGTTCTTGAGGACGATTTGAAATGAGTTTCTGCCCTAGTAATATGACTTATTTTATTTATAGTAGTTACTTGAATTCTATCGCTTAAGTATGATCTTAGTATTTCTAAAGTATTGCCTCGAACACCATAAGCTTCCAGCTTGCCTAAAAGTATTTTATGGTCTACGCAATCGAATGCTTTTGACATATCCATATAAAGCGCGTAAACAGGTTTTCTTGAGTCAACCCTAGGATAGATTAAACGTAAAAAGTCATATAATGCAAGGTTTATGGACATATCTTTCCGAAATCCCTTCTGCTCCCTTGATAGTAAACATTGTTTTTCAAAATAATTATATAAGTTTTTGCACAAGACCTTTTCGAAAATCTTTGAAAACACAGGAATCAATGCTATGGGCCTGTAGTTTTGCATATTACATTTGTCATTCTTTTTATGGATAGGCTTAATAATTGTAGTCTTAAGTTGAGACGGAAAGACACCCTTTTCAAAGCAAAGGTTAACGATATGTGAAAGCACTGGGGCAATTATGTCACATACATGCTTTAAGACTGTGACGCAAATATCGTCATATCCTGTGCTTTTGGTATTTTTTAACTGTCTGATAACAGCAATAATTTCAAAGGGATCAGTTGGGGCCAAAAATAACGATTTAGGTGATGCACGAAAAGAAAGATTAGATCTTATTTAATGTTTCTTAAAATCTATGTTAGTCTCACGATACTTTTCTTCATTTCTATATTTTGACTGTAATATGTAGGTATACAATATTTTTGTCGATTCTAAAGAACTAAAGCTGATAAATAAATGTACATGTATACATTATATTTATGGTCCAAATTTGTAAACGACAAAGAGCTACTGTTTGTGAAGAAAATTCTGTATACATACTAGTGAAAAATTTATTTAGGAAATTACAAGGAATGTAAATAATTTCTTTCCCCGCAACATTTCTTTCCACAATGTTTTCCGGTTTATTTCATTATCTCAATGACCACATAATAAGCTGTACAAATGATAAAATATATGAAATAGTACGAATGGTTGCACGCTTGTACCCAAACCGTTACGGCCCCTAATTGGCCATAGTCTTGAAAAGGCGTTGTAATATAAAATGGTGGTAGGTACATTTTAGAAACCACTAGCTTTATAAGGCGTCATCGTTCGCGTTGAGTTTTTTCAGCATAATTATGTATTTTTGGTGAATAAGCTTAATATATTGTTTCAAACGATACGGGATTTTCACCATGATTTTTCTTTTTCAGTCTTCGGTATTTTGGCACTGTTGCAAGTGCCATTATCACGGAGTAACTGTAGCATTTGCAACAGTGCCGAAATATCGGAAACTCGAAAACAAAAACCATGGTAAAAATACCGTAATTAAAATCTAACTATACACTACACAACCTGATACCACCCTCTACTTTCTACCACCGTACCACTAGACGCCGGGAGGGCTTCCACCCCCTTGTGGTTGACTTTCCAACAATGCGTACCCAACGGTTTGCTGCTCTTTTCTGGTACGCACCGCTAGGGAGTGGAACCCTCTCCCTCGCTTCTCCCTAGTCTCGCCTGGTTGCAACCCCATTTTATTTAAAAAAAAATGTAATGAAGAAGGTTATGAGCAAGCCACAGTCCTTTCCCTCGGCCTTCCTTATTTTTTCGCTGCGTTGGTACAGACGTACACATCAACCAATCAACCATTACAAAGCCATTGCAAAATAGGTCTTATTTCAGCAGCATAAGGTGTCCCTATTGTCCAGTATGTCTACCATGAGTTAACACCAATGACAGCCGCCAGCGTCCGCGTTGATCGCGTTGACGTTTTAGTATGGGATTTCGGTACAGCGCCCCTATTGATTATAAATGGAACCAAAAATGCATTTCCACTGAAGTCAACTATTGTTAAGTGAATTTTTTTTTTCAGCATTAAACAATGCTCTATTTTCTACACAAGGATAGAAACAAGAAAAATTCGACCTGTAGTGCGATTCTGTAAAATTCGAAACCCGATCTCACTCAGGTGATCGAACTCACTTTTGCTTATATACACACAATTCATATAAACTTGATATCAAAATCTCATTAAACGTTGTTTATTTTATGAACACGTTCATCAGAAAGGTGACATTTCGTCGCTATCCAGTTTTACAAGATGCGAAATTAGAATCTCACGGCGGATTCACTGGGTGAGGTTCGAAATGAGTTTTTAGGAATAGCCCTACTGATCCCGGGACTCAAGCGGGATTCGATTAAACTAGCTATAGGATAAGTAAAAAAAAAAACTTATACTATAGCTAGTTTCATCTTCATCGAAAGTCAAATATTTGCAAAAATATTTCTTTCGGGTGTTAAAGGGGCTTACAACATTGATGAAACAACGTTGGCTTACAACGTAAAATACTCTGGATAAATTCGCCGGCTCTGTTAACGGCCTCGGTAGTTCAGTTGGAAGAGCAGTCACCCGGATTGTGAAAGGTCGCGGGTTCGGAACCCGCTTGAGTCCCAGGATCAGGTCGAATTTTTCTAGTTTCTATCTTCAACTATTGTTGTTAACGTCACAGAAACTCGTGGTAGACATACAGTTCTCAGCTTGCTCTGACTAACCCATTTAGGGTGCGTTTGCACCAGAGATGTGCGAGGATGCGTTGCGAGGGACGCATTTATAAAGAACCAATAGAATCGCTTTCATTTACCTAGCTTCGCGATTCTATTGGTTCTTTTTACCTAGCAGCTTGTCGCCGGCTGTGTTAAATCGTCGACGCACGCGCCCGCAGTCAAGCTGTTGTGCGTGACTTGGTAATATATATTTTAAATGCTGTATACAAGATTTAATTTCGTTTAAAGATTGTTAAATCCGTTCTTATCCGACGCGATGCGGGCCGTTTGGTGGGGTTGGACCTTTAGGGTGCGAAAAAATGACTTTTGAGTGTAAGTTATATTACTTCCACATGCTTTTAGCTTTACTTACGCTTCGCGCTGATCCCTTGTGACAGCACCAGGACAGCCATGATGGTTACTGCTAAACAGATTTGGGCCATTTTTCCACCTGCAACAACATGATAATTAAATAAGCTTTATTTACAGGCATGTTGCCGCGATGGTCCTGCAATATTAATCCTGCCTTTGGTAAGGACGGTAGTAGGTTCGATCCACACCCAGGATCAACATTCATGTGACGAACGATAAACTTTGTAACCACAAAAACTGAATAGCACAAAAATTAAGTAATAAATCTTCACACTTCCCCTTGGAACGACCAATTGGTATATATACTATAGGTACATATTTATATACCTACAGTACAGTTTAATAAAGAAATATACAAGTGAAACGTTCAGAAATCTTAGGAATAAGTACCTTTATTTGTTTCAATGTCGGCTTTGAACGTTGGGTGCCGAAAATATATCGGGTCTTTGTCCATAGTCGAAGAAAATTATTGAATTTTAACAGTTGTTTTTATAATTATTATTATGGGGGTTCGCCGAAGGGTTTCCTGTGACATCAAAGGGAATTTGCGCCGTAGAATGTTCTAACTTTGGTCGAAAACAAAAACCATTCTAAAATAAAAGCCTACGCTTATAGAAATTAGTTTGATTCTATTAATTGCCAACTTCCACTCTATTCTCAAAATGTAATACATCTTAAATCCTGAGTTTAATCATTTCAAAAACATTGGACGATGTCATTTTAAAAACATTCTTTCCTCTAAAAAGATACTAAGAGGTACTGTGGTCAGATTTTATTATTAGATGCACAACGATTCAGAGCATTTGTTAGAATTGCATTCGATTCCATACATAATATGCAAAGTCTCTATCAAAGGCGTAGTGTGTGATAAAACTTTTATCTGAAAAGCTGGTTTTGAATACCCTGCATGTCATACGTCACTGTATGCACTATTAGCTCTTTCTAGGCATCTGTCACATGTGAACGTAACACTAAAGATCCATTCACACAGTTCTAACATTTTTTCTTATCTTTTAAATTGTATCAAAATACTCGTAGTGGAGCTTGTGTAGTAGTAGGGTATTTATTCAATTGTTTAAAATGAAGTAATTATTTTAAAATAATGACAAATTGGGATTTTGCTACAATGAAAAAAAAAACCAACAAAAAACTATTCCAAAACAAAGCACTAAAAAGTAAAGAAATAATTGCGTACTCTTCTGAAAATTATGCGATAATATAATGTAGGTACAATTATTGTTATTGTTGGAGTCGGTGTCAGCCAAGGAAACACTACAATATACCTAGTAATATATCTATTTCTTACATATCACGTTTACGTATGTATGTAGGTAGTTACAAACCTACGTTGGCTGACACCGACTCCAACAATAACAACTATTGTACCTACATTATATTATCGTATAAGTTTTAGAAGAATACGCAATTATTTCTTTACTTTTTAGTGCTTTGTTCTGGAATAGATTTTTTTGAAGTTGTTTTTTTTTAGTTAAAATTTTTGTTCATTTCTTGATTTTCAGTGAAAAGTTCTTATTTATTCTATACATCGAAAAAGTATCGTCCAATTGCTCCTAAGAATTGAAGAGTTCCGTTACTTTGTCATGGATCCCATAATCAGAACCTAACCAAACTCTCATCAAAATATCCTTGAAGTATATCCTATCCAATAAAAAAAGAAGCATCGAAATCGGTTGGCGTGATAATGAGTTATTCGTCCATTTGTCGCGCATATGGTTTATCTAGATTTAAGACTTATATGGATTTCCCATGGATGCCACTGTCAGAACTGGACCAAATTAAAATGGGACCATTCGGAAAGCACCAGCCTTCAAATAAAAAATGAATGATCAAAATCAGTTTACCCAGTCGAAAGATATGAGGTAAAAAACATAAAAAAACAAAAAAAACACAGTTGAATTGAGAACCTCCTCCTTTTTTGAAGTCGGATGAAAAAGTAATTAGAAATGGGAAGCGTATGGCGAAAAGGTATGGGAAAAAAGCACGTATAAAAACTGAATTCAATTGAAGAGTCTGACAATCCTTGCCTTTGCAATGGCCTAGGGTTTTAGCAATCCTTAAATTCAATAAAATTACTTAACGACTTAAACTTTTATCGTGTGTTGAACGAACTTTAGTTGCCCTACTTATAATTTATTCTACCCATACCTAAAATAACTGAAATCACCCCAAGTCAGTGATTTTGCATAAACCCTAAATGCTCAGAGTTTTTACAGTCGTCATAATAAATGGCAACGAAGAAATCATACTAAGTAGGACAGTGAAGTCAAAAGACAAAACCCTTTGAAAATTCAGGACAACCCTATATTAAAAATAAAACTCTCCCATACTTCCCCGTGACGCAAATCTACATGCAGTCCTCAAATGTAATCAGCTCGTTCTCCAGAAAACAACTAGGTTATGGATGAACATCCGCTTCGGCTCGTCCACTATATCCTGACCCAGCCCAGACAAGCTCACGCATCACATCTGGGGTCATGATGTAACAGACATGCGCGAATATTGGCGCCAACTGAATTTGCGGCAACTGAATTCGAAAGCGCTTTCTAGCATTTACTACGAATATACAGTGATATGTTTTTGTTTAGCAATCTATTTTGGATTTGTTAACATATCGACAAAAATTGCCATTCAGACTTAGCAAGATGTCCGTGGTACCTATGATATTTTTTATGCACTAGGTTTTGTTTTGTAGCTGAAAAAATATTAATAAACGATTTAAAATCGAAACACGATCGGTAAATCAAAGGGCAATATGAAAATCCGAGTTCATTAGTCGCGTGGTAAATGCTATGGCGCAAATCGAAAGAGGGACTATTTCCAGCAATAAATTGATTATTCGCTGATGATGAAGATTGATAAATAAGAAGATGGGAATGATTTGAAATTTAACAGTTTCTCCGAAGTGCACGATACAATGCAAGAGATGATCATAATAATATGTGTTTGACTTTTAAATCACGGACTCAAAAGTCGAGGTAATAGAGGTTCACTCACTCAATTGCTATTTGAGCTTGAGTTGACCTCTCGCAGTAACATCTTGAATAAAATATATCTGCTGTAAGGTTTTTGTAGACGACATTTTAAAGTGATTTAGTTTAGACGACCCATTTAAGCAATGGTTACGCCACTAAGTACGATCATAAGAAATCATGTGAAAATTATGTATTCTATACCAGATTCTCTTTTCTCAAGGCAAGTCGTGAAAGGCAAGTCGTTTTCTTAGGTAAGTCGTGAAAAATTTCATCCAAAGTTTTATGTAACAAATTTCATAATCAGTCACAATTGTTACGCGTCATCAAATTGTCTTTTCCAATTTCGTCTGTTTGTTTGTGTGGTCCAGCTTATTGAAAAAACTACCTAATGAATTTCGATACATGTTTTCTCACTTTTACAATAAAAGCTACGCTAGTACTGCCTGTAGAAAAGCCTCAAATAGTAAAGATTTTGCTGAGCTAAGGAAAAAATCGCTCACAACAAACTTACTCTACGCGAAAGTTATTTTATTGATCGAACAGTGGCTGTCATCATCATCATCATCCGTGCGGTCTACAATTTTTTGCCACTATCGCAGCGTGACCGTTTATGGTTCTAAAATGCTCACTTTGTTTTACGATGTCTCTTTTTAGAGCTACTTCTGCAACTGAAAAGTTTTAAACTGGTACTATTTGACAGATAAACAATGGTATGAAAAGTCAAATAAGAGTTCGTGATACGAGTACCAACCAATACGCCGCGCAGAAGTTGAGTTTGCATGAAGTAATGGTCACGTGACTGGGAATAAGAGATTATAATACCAAAATGCCAGGACGTTCAATTCACAGACAAATGGGAGCAAATATTAACCGAGTTGCTGTATAGTATACATTAGTTATAGTTATGTTTCTATGGTATATATTTTATACGCAAACCCATATCCCATAATCCGAGACCTTAACCTAACCCCCTTCATCGGTTAACCACTGTAACTACTGCAGACTACGACTTAGCCCGTCATTACATGTTCGCAAATTGTTCAAACACCTTTATATAAAACTTTTAAATTGATTTGACGACCATTAATAGGAATAAAATTGAATAAAAATCTTCCAAATTTAGAACAGAAGCGAAGACAAGTTAGGAGTTTTAAAGGAATTAGAACTTTCAACTAAAAATAAACTGTAGTTTTTTAAGAAAATCAAATTGAATTTGATTTTCAGATCATTAACTTGAGTACAATGGTTTAATTAAATTTGATTAGGTGTGTCTCTCTAGTATCAGAATATGTAATATGTAGCATTGGAACAGGGTACTTTGAAGTTCAAACTAAACTTAGACAGTTTAAAGCAATTTATCTCAAAAACTTACTTTGGGGTCACAAAACAAAAGACAATTAAACTCCCTCAACCTAATCACTGCCGAATAAAAAACACAATAGGAAATCTATTGACGACACGATTGGCGTAGTGCGCAGAAGAACGGTTTTTCGCCTCGTTTTCCGTAGTGTCCCGGGTTCGATTCCCGGTCGGGTCAATTCAGGAAATCTTTTCTGAATTGACTCGGGTCTGGGTGTGCCGGGAGACGCCCCTGGCTTATTTCCTTGTGTGGTACCTTGTAACACAGGGATAATATTCCCTACTGCGAGACCATTACAAGAGGTGTGTTGTCTGGCGCATATTTATTTATTTATTTATTGTTAAAACGCACCGGTGCGTGGTGTGGCACTGAATGTGTTATAGAGTTTCTTGGTGGTTCGGTCGCAAAAAACATGGTAACGGGCTGTTAGACTAGCCACTTTTGAAATGTGAATATTGAGGAGTCCCGTGATCAACAGTCAGTTTTAGAGCGATTTTAGACTAATGTTTTTTCGCGCATATACGGTCGTTTTAAAACCAAACACGCGTATACGGGTCTATTCGCTTTTTCGCTCGAACCGGTGCTGGTGAGTCAGTATCTATACGGATTGTACGAGCCTATTAGCCCGTCAACTCTCGTTCGCGTGTGGCAAAAGACGCGCCTGTAAAGTCAACAGCAGAAGTAAGTGATAATTGAACGTGCCAAAATAGGTGATTTTACAAAAACTATAAAGCTTATTAAACTACTAAATATATAAACGAGACATTTTATTCACTAAGATCGATATATACAGCTTGTGATCATTTTTTTACGTATTTTTCAATCTTAAAAACCAATTGGAAGTTTGTTCAATCATCATTTACCTTTGCTGTCGACTGTACACGTGTACAAAACGCTGGGCTGAAACCGCTTTTATGCCTACAAATCATGATGAGGACTAATTGAAGATCACTGAACAGACCAGCCCCTGATTCAGAACCAAGTTATCGACCGATTTGGTTTTTTTCTTTTATATTTCATTTCATTTCTTAGTTTTGGAACGACTGAACATATTTACTTGTTTACGAAAACGTAAGCTGGCTTTACCTTAAAAAAATATTGAATGCTACCGCCAGGCAAGTAATTTACTAGAATTAAAACAAGTTAACCGAATCGGTCGAAAACTACGTTCTGAATAGGACGGCTGATGACTGAAAGACCAAAGCTCGCAGTTATATTATTATATCTGCATTTTGACTCAGGTATATACGCCCTGCAAGATTTCCGTGATTTATTAGAAACTTGCCCAAACCGCAGCTTGAAGTGCATGCATGGTAACCTATGAACTTTATGAAAACTGTTGTGTTAAAGTTCAAGAATGCACGAATTATTAAGTGCTCTTTCTCATCGAAATACCTACGTGCAAAATAACAACTTCCATGATTTGAACGCATCAAAAAGAACATGATTACTTGTTAATTTCAAAACATATATGCTTACAGCTATCTTACGAGTAAATGAATTACACAGTCAGAGGCAGGTTACTGTTGCCGTCAGAAATGGAACGCTAGAAGCCCACATTTCGCCAACTCTTTATAACTTAATCTCAGGCCTTCTCCCGTTGTTTTAAGTTGTATTTTCCATCACCGATAGTAAGTTGAATTATGTTTCAGTGAACACAAATAATGGTTCTTGGCAGATTTGAGCGGGGGCCACTTTAGGACGATCGGAAAAACCGGAATTACTGGCCAATCAGCACACTTAACGATAAGGTAGATGTCCCTTTTGCCGATAACGTCCCAGTACCCGATAACTACTAAGATTTTTATTTTTGCTAATTTCTGCTAAACAGATTTTATAAGTATTTAAATGGCAAAATTTTGTTAGTAATATTCTTTGTATTTATAAAGGCAACACTTAACCATAACCGAAATGGTGTCTTAACTGTTTATCATAGAAAGTACTGTGCCCGAAAAATAATTTTAATTCCGAAGTTTTGTCACTGAACTACGCAACCACCAGGTTTTATTACTTAGCTTGCTGTGCTGATGCTTTTAACCATAGGGTAAGAGTGTTAATTTACTTATATATTTGAATTAATTATGTAGCGATATAACCTGAAGCTCATGGCAAATTTTATTGAAAAGTTATTAACAATACTATTTACATCTATTGGTATACGCAAATTGCTACTTGACCCAATACCCGTTAAAATCGTATACTATTTTAACGGGTTTTGGTACACGCATCAGCCTAGTAGTAGCCGATGCACCAAAACCCGTTAATGTACCCTATGTCCTTGAAATAAGTGTCACTTTTGAATATAATAATTAAATTATTGCAAACCTTTTTATCGGTTATTGGGACAAACGTTTGACAATGTACCTAAGCTCGTCATAGTTCTTAGCTACTTAAGTATAAGTGTCATTTTCTTCTACTGGGTTTTCTTTGAATCTCATAATTAGGCAAGAAGGCTAGAGACTGAGGAGAGATAACTCCCGAAGTGGGGGTAAGCTTTCGAGGGCCGAAAGTCGTATACTCTGTGCCGGGCAAAACGCTGTATTGCGCATGTGCAGCGGCAGCTATTTGTCATTTCATGGTCACATGGTTTTGTTTTGAACGGTGTCACGTGCGACAGTTGTTGTTTTTTGTTGACCAATTTTGACACTTCGCGAGGATCGCGGCAAAGAAGCGTAATGCGCATGCGTCACTGTGGGATACGGATTTAGTCCAACCCTTTCCAGGGAGTTATCTCTCCTTAGTTTCTAGCCTTCTTGTAATTAGGTTAGAATAATGGTGACATTTGTTATAATAATGTCATTAGGGCTTCCAAATACCGGATATTTTCAATACCGGTATCAATACCGGATTTTTTTTCGAATCCGGTATTAATACCGGTATTACGGTATTGAGGTGAAAATTTATAATTATTATTAAAAATGCGTTTTTTTAAAAGTTAAAGCTGAAATAGTAACAGCTTTAATTGAAAATGAACTTTTATAAATATATAAAGCATAATTACACTAATTAAATTTGTTTTATGCGTTTATAGTTTCTACAAAAAAAAGCAACTTCCTATAAAAATTGTCTTATTTTATAGTAACTAGGTAAATCTCAAAATTAAAACTATGTTACCTTTTTACAATTATAACTGATCTATTACTTTTTTTATTGTGCAAGCTCTTTTTAAGAAACTGACACCGGAATCATCAAATAGTGTAAGGGGTAAACCAGGGTTTTATCAAGATTGCCAAGAAACTTCTTGTTTTCGATATTGTTCTGTAACTATCGCACAACATCTGATATTAATATCTGCTTTTAGGCTATATTATCATAGCGGCATACCCCTTAAGGTAACAAACTCAATTTATTTTGCCTTAAGACTACTAAAATTTTATTTTAAAACTGAGAAAATTATCGTAAGTATCATGAAGGTATATAAACGACACTTAAAAAACGTGTGTGATTTTACCAGTGCAAACTAATAGTATTTAGAACCGTATTCCTATGATATTTTTTTTGTTCATACTGATGTACTTAGGGAAAAGCAATTACTAATAGCTTTGTTTCATTCTGCTGCACAAGGTATAACAGCTGAATTGATAACAGTACCCTCCAATTTTCTATGAAAAACAAAAGTAGTATTTTTACTTATCAAAATGTTTACTACTAACCGAAACACCTACCCGTTATATTACAATAATTTTAGCAATCTGTGTGTGCTCGCTATGTTAAATTGTTATTTTGTAAAAATGTGCAATATTTTACTCAGGAAGTGAATAATATATATATAATAGTGTAATTCTTTATGAGAAATAAAGTTCTTAAACCAGAAACACTATCAAAAGTCGTAGTCATTAAATTAATTCCTTAGTTATTGTTCAGACAAAAAAACTACGTTTAAAAGTTTTTGTCAAATTGTCAGCCTCATGCCTCAAAATAAGTCATTTGTTTTAAACCTTAATTCCTCAATTAGGATTTATAATTATGATCGATTATGGACTATTAATTAAAAGGACAAATGCCACAAACAACGTATCTATACTAATATCATGAAGAGTTTCATTTGAGAGATTTAATTTTTGTTTGTAACGAAAAGGCTCTGAAACTACTATTTTAAAAATTCATTCACCAATATAAAGCTACATTATCAACCAGTGACATAGGCTATCTTTTTATTTAGGCTATATTTTGACGGAAGAAACAGCCTACGGCGAAGCCGCTGACGAACAGCTAGTTTTAAAATAAAGTAAGATACAATTTTGTAGAATTTTAGTCGAATGTACCCTTCCATTACATCGAAGGAACGCAATAACTGCGACTTTCGTCGCGTCCGTTAAACAACTATCATTGGAAAAAAGGGTGCAGATTTGTCAAAAATAAGGGACATTTTGCAGTTTATATGTGACAATTCCAAGCATCACTATTTACGGTATTAAAACCGGTATCGGATTTCAAAACCGGTATTGAGAAAAGGCAAAAAAAACGCCAAATACCGGTATTGAGCAATACCGGGATCCCGGTATTGGAAGCCCTAAATGTCATACAACTTCATTCTGATTTTTTATTCGATATGAAGAGTATTCATCGAAAATGAAATTAATATTTTTTATATTTATTTGTATAATGTCAATAAATCAAGTAATACAGTTAAAAAATAATGCTGTTTGTATTTACATTCAATCAATGCAATAAATACCATTCAAATATAAATAATTTAGGTTTATTCATCATTATCATGACATATTTATGTCTCCTATAGAAGGACTCCTGATAAATAGGTAGAGAGCTATCCCTAGCTGCTGTATCTCATCATGACGGCTCAGTGCGAATTGGTGGCTGAACCAAAGAACCACCGAGTTGCTTTGCTTGTAGTTTGCTTGACACACATATTCGCACAAATTAAAGGACTATTGAAAGGAAATAAGGATGCCTCGGAAGCACAAGTGGTTTGCGCACTAGCTAATTACTTGGGTCATCGAGGCATCCTTCTTCATCATTTCACCCACGTTACACTAACTGCTGAGCATAGGCTTCTTTTAGATTATTATTATTTATTTATTTATTATTTCGTACACAAAGAGACAAATTACAGAGAAAACAATAAGGAGTACAAAAGTACAGGTTAGCTTATCTATAGAAAGAGATTTCTTCCAGCAGACCATGGAGACAGGAAAACTCATTTAAATTTTCATTTATTATTCTATTATTGATAGACCTGTTGGCGCAGGGGTCCTGTTCCCTGCGGTTAGGGGAGAAGAATACTACCGATGTATCCTTGCCTGTCGTAAGAGGCGGGAAAAAGAGCCCTTGCGACCCCTGCGTGTGCTTTGGTTTGCAATCCCGTGGAAGACGGTTACGCGTGTCTTCGGACACTGTGGTCTGTGTTATCGTGCACAAGAGTCGAGCTTGCTCCTCCCGAGGCTGGCTGCCAGGCGGCCTGGCTCGCCGAAGAGTCCTGCGAGTAGTCTCTCCCTTGTTGGGGATCCCGGGTCCTTTCCATTCTGCGCCGAAGATGACGACCGTCAGGTTTTAGTAGGTAGAGGTCTCTGTTCTACCAGGAGTTCAGTCATCCCAGATGTCCCGAACCCAGGGCTTTGGGAATACCTAAATGCGATATCAGCTGATTCCACGAACGATGTTGGATAGATGATATAATTCATGGTTGCTTATGCAATTGGATGTTCAAAACGTATTTGTAGGTTCTTTACCTAGAACCAGATCATTGATTTTCATCAACCTTCCATTCAGATCTTCTATCTTGCCCGCATTTTCAGTATGGTTTACACATTCTGTTATTAAATTCACAAATCATTCGAGGTTATAATTTGAGTCCTTCATCACATTCATTGATATCACAGGTATTGCTCTGACCAGACATTTGTGACAATCTCTTATATAGTACCTACTTCTTGGAAATAGTTGGAATCGTCTGGTGAATTTTAAACCTTAATTTTTCCCCCAAACCGCAAAGAGTATTTTCAAAGATTTTATCACCTTTCCACGTTGGAGTATTCATATCTTAAAAGGCCGACGAAATATATTTTCTTTTTGATCAATGTGGCCGGGTTTAGCGGTGTTTGTTTGGTTACTTGACACACGCTTGTCGAAGTTATTTGCACCGAAGAGTAATAATTGTTAATACTTTCTAGGTCAAGGGCTTGAATCCCACCTAGTACAAACATTTATGTGACGAAGCCTGTTTATGTTGGTTGCTGGGTGTTTGTTTGTAAGTATTTCAGTAATTACTTTAGTGCCAAATAATGAATTAATTAATTAGGGTCTGATATCAGATGGCCATTGTGATCATCATTCATCACATTAGCATTACAAACAAATGTAAGTACATTTTTGCTAAATCAAGACGAAGACCCTGTTAGAAGCTAGCGTGTAGTATAATTCTTGTTGAGAAATAGCATCTATTTTGGGTCGCGTAGTAAGCTTATAGAGCCGTAAACTGCCCAACGTAAATATTATGATTTTTTGCATCGAAGAGTAATAATTGTTTGGGGTGTCATGTGTTCAATGTACTGTAATTTTTTAATAACACCTGTATAACCATGTGACAAGCAAATAAATAAATATGAAATATGAAATAATTGGAAATTTCTACATCCATTCTGAATTGGAAAACCAATTAATATAGGAAATTCCTAAATACATTCTGAATCGAGTCAAGGTTTTGAAGCAGAGGGCAGGAATTTTATTTTTTAGTTTTATGAAACTCTTTGTCTCTTTTAGGTACGCCAGTCATAACTGTTTTTTCCAGATCCTTTTAAAAGGTCTGAAAACAGCTACTTTCATTAGCTGAAGAACATGAGTCGCATTTGGATAGAAAGCGGTTGATTGAATGCTTCTCACGGCTGAAGGTACTATTTCCGTGAACAATGCCCATCTTAGAAAAATATTATTGTTCTTTGAGTATCACAAGCCAGAACAGTTTGCTATGTACTCATAGAATGACCAACCCTTTGGTATAACTCTTTTAGAAATTTTGTGCGGCATCGACTTTAGCTATAACAACACCATTGTAGGTGCCTATTCGACTGTGTTTGCGGTGATCAGCACTGTCACGTATTTTCTTTTACCGCTGGGGATAACTTTGTAATATTTTTCGCCCTACCTTCTACTAACACTCGTTATCTGCAGGGGACAAAAAGAATGCGCTTTCTTCACAGTTTAATATTCGCCTAGGATATTGAGCCACTTCTTCCAGTTGTGCCAATATAAAGCAATCTTCTGTAAAATAGAGAGCCTCCATGGTACTTACAGGTATTAATTTGTATCTAGAATTATTTAAAAAAAAAAATATATGTCAATGTCTTGTGTTGTTATCCTCCATTCTTTTCTGTTTGTCGATCTCTCAATTATATTTTATTATTTTTTTTTATCAGCGTGTATTCTTTTATGCGCCTCCTAACAATGGTTATGGGCCCAGAAACGCCAAGCGAAAGTAAAGCGATTTAGTATAGATTCAGTGTAAAAGTGTTGTACGTAGAAAAAGGCGTAGAAAGCACAAAAGGGGAATGAATATGGGTTCCGTACGTATTGAATCACTTACTAAAGACAATTACGAAAGCTGGCGACTGCAGGCGGAAGCATTGCTTATAAAAAATGATGACATCAGAAATCGGAAGTCCTGCTAGTAAAAGGAAAGCCTTATTGGAAAAAGAATATTAGCATGGATAATAAGGAATCCAAGTCGCAGTTCAAGTTCAAATGCTTTAAATGCCATCAGTTTGGTCACAAAGCTTCCAAATGTACCAAGACTAAGAAGAAATGTCAAGAAAGTGTAAAGTGTGTACATAAAAATGATGATGTAGATAGTTTTGATAGCAATTTTATAACTTTCAATTGTGTTTCAGATGCATGTAATGCTGTTTGCACAGAGAGTGGGGATTGGATCATTGACAGCGGATGCACATCTCATTTATGTAATGATGCACGTAAATTTATTGACACTTTATCGCCTGCGAACGGTAAATTGAATTTAGCGACTAATTCGAGCACAAATATACAAGGTAAGGGCACTGTAAGGTTATTGACATGTAATGATGATTCTCAAACTGTGATTAATTTGCCAGATGCGTTATTTGTTCCTGACTTGCGAAGTAATCTGATTTCAGTAGCTAAGATAACTGATAAAGGCTATGATGTTACGTTTAAAAGTAATTTAGCCTTAGTCACTGACAGTTACGGCAAAATCAAGTTGACAGCAAAACGTAGGGGTAATTTATATTATCTTCAAGAACAATGCGCGCGAGCTTCAGTGATTTCTTCTGAACTGAATGCTGAAGTGTGGTCTTGGCACGAACGTTTAGGTCATTTAAATGCCAAAGATCTTATGAAAATTTTAAATAATTCTGGTAAGAATTTAAAATTATCAGATATGAGCAACTTGTATAATTGCGATGTTTGTGCGAGAGGGAAAATGACTGCTCTTTCATTTTCTAAATCTAGTGGACCGTGTGACGAGAAACTTAAGATCGTTTATTCCGATGTGGTTGGACCAATGCAAAATACAGCGATAGGTGGCGCGAAATATTTTGTTACATTTATTGACTGTAGTACGCGATGGTGTGAAGTTTACTTATTAAGTAAGAAGAGCGAGGTTCTTATTTTTTTTTAAATTTACAAGAGTTATGTGGAAAATTTAACAGGTAAGAAAATTAAATACCTACAAACGGATAACGGAGGAGAATACTGTAACCGGGAATTTGATTCATTTTTGCAGGAGGAGGGTATAGTGAGAAGGCTTACGATTCCTCATACTCCACAAATGAACGGAGTGGCAGAAAGGATGAACAGGACGCTCGTAGAAATGGCGAGATGCATGCTTCTTGCTTCAGGATTATCTTCAGGTTTCTGGGCTGATGCTATCGTGACGGCATGTCATGTAAGAAACCGATGCCCAACTAGTAGCCTTGAAGGAGGAATACCGTTTGAAAAGTGGTATGAAATGCCTGTCAAGCTGAGTTATTTACAGACATTTGGATGCAAAGTCCATGTGTTGAATAAGCAAGAAGGCAAGGATAAATTTGCGGCTAGAAGTGTTGAAGGAGTCTTTGTTGGATATCCAAGGAATACAAAAGGTTATAGAATTTGGTTGACTCAGGAAAGAAAAGTCATTGTGGCCAGAGATGTCAAATTTCATGAAAGCTCAAAAGTAAAAAATGACTGTAAAGAAGAAAGCTTGAACAACGATCCTTTTGAGTTAGAAAAGAAAGAAGAAGTACACAAACCGAGGTTTGTAGAAGTAGAGATTAATAAGAAACCTACGATGGATACTTGCATAACTGATGTACCGGTCACTGCTCAATCTGACATAGATGTACAACCGGAGCCAGATGATACACAAGAGGAAACTCCTGATATCGGAGAGAGATTGTTAAAAAGAGCTGCTGGTAGACCACGACTGGAGAAGGGTCATGTAGGCCGTCCAAAGAAAATTTATCGTATGGTTGAGGTGGTTCCGGAACCAGAAACAAAACCTCAAGATATACCGATTGAACAGCCAGCAGAGGCACAATCTTCAGATGGTATCATGGGCATTTCAGAGCAAGTGGAAGATAAATCTTCGGAAGTATACTTTGATACTTATGAGTTTCTTGGAGCTGCAGAAATAAGCTTGAAGGATGCCTTAACCAGTAATGAAAATTATGGATGGGAAGAAGCGATTTTATCCGAAATAAGGAGCTTGATAAAGAACGATACGTGGGATATTGTCAAGAAGCCAGAAGGACGTGACGTAGTTGGTTGTCGTTACGTGTTGACAACGAAACTAAATGTTGATAAGACTGAAAAGAAAAAAGCTCGACTAGTTGCGAAGGGATATAATCAACGCTATGGTATTGACTATCAAGATACTATCAAGATACATTTGCTCCTGTAGCAAGATTAGAAACAGTCAGGCTTTTAGCTGCTCTTTCAGTTGAGTTAGACATGGAGATAGAAAATAGAAATAGAAATAGAAAAACATTTATTAACTTTAAGGACATCGTTACATTTATAAAGTAAACACAAAAGAAGTAGGCATTAACAACAAAACATATAGGTAACAGGAAAAAAAAGATCATACCATCAGACAGCGGTGTCCCGATGCCCAAAAAGACAAATGGACCTCACTCAGCATATAGCCTGGGCTTTATGGGCCCAGGCGCTGATTTTCAGTAGGCCCAGACTGAGATGACGCACGGACATTTGTGGCGGACATACGTGTGTGCATATACATATAAGTATCATAAATACTATAGTATAGATAAAAATAAATGGTGAGTGATTCAATATATTGTGTAGTGTAATAATTGTAATACAATACATAGACAATAGATACGGTACCGAATGTGTAGTGTGACTGTGTGTGTGTGTGTTGGTACAGCACAATACAGGTGGTGCTGCAACTGGAAATTAATAACAATAATCTGCCGCAGGTGGGTAGTTTGACTGTGCAGAGCGGCGCTTGGGCCCGCTGATGTAATAACTCAATCTCGACTAACTCACGCTTAAAATTAGTTCCTAAATGATTGCATTGGTGCTTCGTGATCATGCCATAATTGATATAAGTAATAGTCAAAGTAGAAAAATAGGTACAATAATAACAAACAATAACCATTAACAAATTGTATTTGGAAAATTATTTCGACATTAAAAAGGTAATAAAAGAAAATAAATAAAAAATATAGGTCGCATGTCAAGGAGCATTAAAGTGTTGTGAACGGCTAATTACGGGTAAGACCCTTGTATCCTTATTATATGCATTGAATGTATAAATTAATTAATTATTGCCACAAAGTTACATAGCATCTTCAATTTCAGGATACCGATGTAAAATACCGTACCTATATCCTACGTGTATCTAGGTACAGACAACAGCGACAGAACCGGCAGTCGACACTCATCACCTCCACCAGATCCGTGGAGTTTTCCCTACTCCCCCAGATCGCTTGCCTGGCTTGAACCCACTGGTAATTTTTATTTATAATGATACACTTGCAACTGTTTTTGTGCATCTATTAAACTCATCCTGATTTTATTTTTAAATGAACCTAATGTTTCCAGACAGCGCAAAGGTGGTGGAAGATCGTTCCAACACTTGGAGGCAGCGAACCTGAAGCTCCCCCGGAACGCAACAGTGCGGTGCGGCGGCAGAATGAGCGAGTGGGCGGACCGGCGAGTCCTGTTCTGCACATCACGCGACCACCTCAGTTTGCTGGCGAGATAAGCTGGGGTGTTACCCTTTATTACTCCGAACAGAAGTGTAGCGAAATGCAACGTCCTACGAGAATTCATTTTTAAAATATTGGCGTTATTTAAGTAGGGAGTAACATGAGATCTAGGGGGTATATCAAAGCAATACCTAGCACAAGCGTTTTGCACACGTTGGATAGCCTGTTGCGTCCTCGTTAGGAGGCGGGGACCGTAGACAACATCCATGTAGTTGAATCTTGAGAGCACCAAAGAATCACAGAGCCTGATGCGATTTGCTGTATTAATGTACTTCCTAATTTGATACAATACTTTAAGCCTATAAAAGCAACCACCTATAATATTACCAACATGTTTTTCAAACCGTAGTTCCTCATCCATAATAAGTCCCAAATTTCTAGCCTCATTCACTCGTTCTATAACTTGGTCCCTAACTGTCAAACATACCCTACTATTTAAGATTTTCCTAATTTGGTCCCTAGAACCTAAAATAAGACATTTGGA
Source organism: Udea olivalis (assembly GCA_947369235.1). Classification (NCBI taxonomy): domain Eukaryota; kingdom Metazoa; phylum Arthropoda; class Insecta; order Lepidoptera; family Crambidae; genus Udea; species Udea olivalis. The sequence goes on along the minus strand of OX376349.1, from coordinate 3,433,936 downwards.
CTTATTACTGTTAAGCACCAAGGAATTAGAATCTGCCCAATCAGCTATACGCGCCAGGTCCTCATTCATAAGCTTTTCAGCTGTATGAATGTCATTCGGCCTAGATGACATGTATATCTGAATATCGTCAGCGTAAAGATGGTATTTACAGTTTTTTATAGTTGTTATTCCATCCGCGCTGTAGATAATAAAAAGTAATGGGCCCAAAATTGATCCTTGTGGAACACCTCTTTTCACGTCCTTGGACTCTGACAACAGTGTACCACGCTCCGGATCACTTAATTCGACGCGCTGTGTCCGGTGCTCAAAGTAACTCTCGAACCACGTGACGGTTTCCGCACTAAAGCCGTAAAAACGCAATTTAGAAAGAAGCAGGGGAATATTTAAACAGTCGAATGCTCGTGAGAAGTCTAAGAGTGTCAGGAGTGTACCCTTGCCTTGATCCTGGGCATACAAAACGTCATCCACCACTTGGAGAAGCGAAGTAGAAGTACTGTGGTATTTTCTAAATCCTGATTGATTCTCTGGAAGTATACCATTATTCTCCAAATACGACCTTACCTGAACAGCTACTACTTTCTCCAGTACCTTAGACAAACAAGGCAAGATACTAACGGGTCGCAGGTCCGACATTGTTTTAGGTAGGCTTTTCTTTGGTACGGGCTTTACGCGAGCTTCCTGCCAGTCTCTAGGGTATGTACTCGTGACAATCGATCTATTCACAATGTTTGTAATGGCCCTCAGCGAGTATGGCAGGGTTCCCATAATCATATCGATTGAAATCCCATCATGACCAACGGCTTTAGACTTTAAGGAGCTTAGTATCTTGAGCACCTCGCTCTCAGTTACCTCCTTCAAAGTGAAATGACTGGGCCCAGCGATTTGATGTTCAAAACACGTTAACTGAGGTAAGGTGACATGGTCAGTCCCAGGCGTATCAAGAAAATGGTCGTTCACTCCGTTAGGGTCTGCACACAGGTGCCCCGGTAACTCAGGTCTACTTTTAATACGGACCTGCTGATTTAGGTGCTTCCACATCGTGCGCGGATCATTGGCCTTTCTATTAATAAATTGGTTGAAATAAGCTTTCTTTTCCCTAGTTAGAGCTTCGTCCACGTATTTCTTTATATTTTTATAGAAGTTCCTGTGTTCTGAACGCCCTGTCTTTTTAGCCCTATGATAGGCAGCATTCCTACGTTTCATCATCAACTTGATGTTATATGTTATCCATGGGTACTGTTGACTTTTAACACAGATAGTTTTGATTGGGGCGTGCTTATCATAAATACCTACGACACAACAATTAAACTCAGAAACCAAGTTGTTCACATTCTCGATCCCACTTAAAAAACCCCAATCCAACCCCGCAGCGTCCTGTTTAAATTTATCCCAATCTATGTCTTTGAGTGTCCTGCGTTTTATGTATATTGGTGCCATTTTAAATTTAGGAACATTTACCTCGCACGTGATGAATGCGTGACTACTTAAGTCGCGTATGTAGTCGACAACAGTTTTACAGCCGCTCATATCTGTTAGAACTAAATCGATTAATGTCTCGCTGTATGATGTAAAATGAGTTGGTTGCGCTACACATTGAGTTAACCTATGGAACTCCATGAGCTGAGTTAACCTACCTTGGTCACTGCCATCATTCAACAAGTTAATATTGAAATCACCTAGTAAAATTAAATGATCACACCAAGCAAAAGTTGCGATAGTCGTCGACGAGATACACCAGTTGGATATAAATACAGCGTATTTATATGGCTATTTGGAAGAAGAAGTCTTTATGCAAGTCCCACAATTATTGAAACAAAATTTGCGTAAATTAATAGGAATGGAAAATGATTGCGAAGTTTTAAAACGAGCTAAGAAGATGTTACAGGATCTGGAAGCTGGAGGCGATGTATGCCGGCTAAAAAGATCGTTATATGGTTTAAAGCAGGCTGGTCGTCAATGGAATAAAAGATTGGACAGAAAGCTGAAAAATATAGGTCTTCAACAGTCTTTAAACGAGCCGTGTCTTTATTTTAAAAATGATAAAGGAATTAACCTCTTTGTTGTTATTTACTGTGATGATATTTTAATAAGTTCAGAACGCAGAGGTTGTATTGAAAAGTTTAAAAAGGAACTGGCTGGTGAGTTCGAATTAAAAGACTTTGGTGTTGCGAAGTACATGTTAGGGATTGACTTTGTCAAAACTGACACGTGTACTATTAAGCTTTCACAACAAAAGTATATAAAAGATATTTTGAAAAAATATGCAATGTTTGATTGCAATCCAGCGATTACTCCAATGGAAGTGGGTAAGAAGTTTTGTTCTACCGGTCACGAAGACAGTGAATGTAATGAGCGATGGCCCTATAGGGAGTTAATTGGTTCCTTGATGTTTCTAGTTTCGGGGACGAGACCAGACATCGCCAATGCCGTAGTTAAATTGGCGCAGTTCACAAATAAACCAAAGGAAGAGCATTGGAAGGCATTAAAACGGATATTACGATATTTGAAAAGAATTTTGAGTTATGGTTTGACATACAAGAAAACCGGTAAGTCCGTTATTGGTTATTCAGATGCCGATTGGGGTAATTGCTTGTTAGACAGGCGCTCATACTCAGGATATGCATTCATATTAGGGGGTGCGAGTATTACTTGGAAATCACAGAAACAGAAAACTGTTGCAACCTCCTCGTGTGAGGCTGAGTATGTAAGTTTGTCGTTAGCTATGAAGGAGGCTATGCACCTAAATAGTCTGTTTACTGAAATCGGGTTACCTCAATTTTCAAAGGTAACGTTGCATGTCGATAACCAAGGGGCCATTTGTTTGGCAAAAGATCCAGTGTTCCATTCTCGATGCAAACACATTGACATTAAGCATCATTTTATAAGAAATGTTCTAAGTAATAATAAAGAGATAGAGTTAGTACATTTACGGACTGAATTGATGCTTGCTGATGTATTGACCAAGGCTTTACCTAAAGAAAAGCATAATTTATGTGTGGAGGGGTTAGGCATCACATAGTGTTGATTCAAAGCCTAGCTTTTCAGGCAAAGTAAATCTGTGTTTTTTTTTTGTTATTTAAGTTTATAGTTAATATGCTACACTTAGTGATGTTGGTCTTTACTTTTGTATGACGATACAAATTAAGGGGGCGTGTAAAATAGAGAGCCTCCATGGTACTTACAGGTATTAATTTGTATCTAGAATTATTTAAAAAAAAATATATGTCAATGTCTTGTGTTGTTATCCTCCATTCTTTTCTGTTTGTCGATCTCTCAATTATATTTTATTATTATTTTTTATCTGCGTGTATTCTTTTATGCGCCTCCTAACATCTTCTATATCCTAAACCATTGTCCATCACGATTTTGTGCTACTCGTTGGCCTACTTCAGGGTTCCTCTCATGAAACGATTCAAACCAGTGACGACCCATGAGTTTGTTATTCTATTCTAGCAATCGAAAACTATCTCTTGTATAAAATTCACGTATAAAAGAGATAAAGCAAAAGATTCGTATTATATCGGGAATTGTGTTTCAAACAATAATAAGTTTTTTATTTTTTCGCGGTTCTAAAATTTTTGATTTGTTGTTATAGCACAAAGAAAGATTGTTTTTATGTTCTCATAATTAATTATAACATAAATAAATAATTTCCCATAAAGTTATGGCTTTTCTTTAAGAAAGTATAGTAATAGCCTTACTAATATATATTTCTAGCATCAATAAAAATATTATATTTTAGTGAACTTTAACATAAGGCAACTGAGTTCAAATTCGCAATAAAAAATAACGGGTTTTAGGACACTTAAACGCTTACTAGTACAAAATTAACGGGTATTGGTACAATTCAGTGTTTTTTATATTTCTCTGAATTTATGTGTATTAGCATTTACATATTTAGAAGTAAAATTATTTATTCATGAGCTAGATTAAATTACTTGAATGCTCATGTAAAAATATTTTTTGTACCTCTACCCATTTTTATGTAGCAGACGTGCAAACTCAGCCATGTTACTGGGACGTTTACCTTAGCTATTTCGTGACTTCCCTAAGACGAGCCTGAGTTGCGCGATCTTCCTGAAAATTACCAGAATAATAGCGAAGTTAAATTTTAGTTTTTTTTTCGGTGTTTCGCGATCTTTTTTGGTTTTTTACGAAATGCCGGCTTCCTGTTGTCACAAATTACGCATGCAGCGCGGCGGCCCGGACAGATAGTACAAACACGAACAAGAACAAACTGCCATTTTGATCACGCACACAGACAAAGTGAGTTTACAGGCGATTCAGGTAAGAATCGGTCACGCGGCGAGTCGCGCGTTTTTGTTTTTGTCGAACATGGTGCAATTTTTCACATGATGAGTTATCTTTTTGGCCGGTTTTGTGACGTAGCTACCGACCTACTTCATTTTAAAACTTCAGTGCGAATATAGTAGTAACCCTAGGCGGTCGGGCAAGTTTAGGAAGAAGGCGAGAGCGGTCCTTCTGTAAACTCTCTATTACAAATATAAAACTCTTCCGTAACTGACGGACAACGCACAGCCGAAATTATTGAGCGCAGAAAGCGGAAATTTCACATGTGTGTTTCTTGGAGAGGGTAGAGGAACACTAAGAGAGGGACTAATCAGGAAAAAACGGGTAGGTAAATGGTCGCGGGAAATATCCAGTTATTCATAACGTTATCAGTTATCTCTAGAGCCAAAGCACTTTGCAGTTACGTTCTTAAATGAAAAGCGGTAGGAATGCAAAGACACAACAATTTTATAAGACTTGTTGTGTTTTATCAATCTGGAGATAACAATTGAAACATTACTTTAAGCAAGTAACAGTGATTATTAAAAAAAAAACACGTTCTTTTTACCCGATATGAAGTCCCTTTATGAATATACAGGGTTACAAGTTAAGATGACCTAGATAATATCAGGAGTTATAGTTTCCATAATTTCTGACTGATTTGTCTATTAAAAGCATAAAAGTCCAATACCTTGAAAACGGTTGCGTTGAGAATAGTGTTTAACTACATAGAATCTAGGTCGACTTAACCTGTAACCCTGTACAATGCCAAAAATGCGTTGTACAAATCTTACGTTAATATCAGGAAAGAATAGTAATTTACATAGCGACACTAAACCTACCTAATAATGTAACTAATTTTGTGTAATGAAAAATGCACTATTTTGTACACAAAGATAGAAACTAGAAAAAGCAGGACCCCCACTCGGGACTCCCACTTGAGTCCGGGTCAGGTCGAATATATAATATCTGTCTTTGCGAAAATTATTAATACCTAAATTAACCAGACAAAATCAGTAGGTACAAAAACAAACAACCAGATACAACCCTATTCGTCCCACTGCTGGGCGCAGGCCTAATTAGTTCATAGCGCAATATTAAGTAATTTGTAATTTTTTTGTGAGAACAAAACCTCTTGTAACTATATATCTATAAATATTAGATTAAATTATCTATACTAAGTATACTAATATTATAATGAGACAAGAATTGATTGTTTGTTCGTATTGAATACGCTCCGAAACTACTGGACCGTTTTAAAAAGTATTTCACCTATATAAAGCTACACTATCAGGGAGTGTCATAGAGTATATATCTTTTTTTTTTTATTCAGGCTATATTTTGAAGGGAAAGACTGTCTACGCAGGCGAAGCCGCTGACGGACGCTAGTCTACAATAAAAGCTTCAGGATGTATCTTATTATCATATATTTAATAATTCATGTTTCAGCGGGATTTGCACTTACGAAAATTGTTTGTGATAAAGAATGTTTTTATTATAGTCGGTAGGTGACCATCGTTCAAATGTATGGGGATGACATAAGCACCAGTGACAGCTTATGGCATCCCCATACATTTGAACGATTTCTATTGTAGAAATCGTCGTAGCGTGTTGCTCTTGGCTAGCCCCCCTGATGTGTTATTTAAAATAAATGACTGTCCCCTCATAATGAAACTAAACTAGATTAATCTGAAACTTAACATAACAAGACATACCATCACATCTATATCCCAAATGGTGTAGTCAGAGGAAAGTGACAGTTGCCGTCATGGTGAACGGAACACTCAGAAGCCCACTTTTCACCATAGGTATTAGAAACCAAAGTGGTAGCTTAATTTAATTTTATTTTAAATTAATTAAATTTTACTTTAATTTTTATTTTCATTTTAATTCATTGTTAAATATTCGACCAACTCTCCAGTGACGCAAAACATCTATAACAAACCAAATTAACCCGGATAACGGCGGAAGTCACCACGTTGGGTTATAATACCATTGGTGCGTGTTTCGTTCACCATGACGGCACAATCACTTGCCTCCGACTACCCCGCTTGGGATAAAGTCGTGGTAGGTGATGAGCCTTCCGCCGTTATCCGGGTTAATTGGGGTTTTTATCGATGTTTTCCATCACCGAAGAGTCGGAAACAATGAACACAAATATTTTTGATTCTGACTAGATTTGAACTTGGGACCACACGATCCACAATCTGAGTTGGGGTACTGAACCTTCGGCCACGACGCTCTCCAGCTAAACTAACTTAACTTAGGTTAAAGCTTGTCTAACAGAAATGATGCGCCACACTATATCTTTTTTGCGTCCTTATTTAAAAAAAATCTACATATTATACCGGGTGATTATAAAATAACTTCCGAAAACGATATAGCATACTTACTAAGTGATGTAGAAACTATCTAAGCGAAAATGAAACTTATTTAACTAACTTTCTTTTCAAGGTCGCCATGCAAATCACTCGAACGGTCAGTATTTTTTGTATGAAAACCTTAAAAATGTAGATTTCTTCAATTAACCTTATAATTGAAGAAATCTACATTTCGCTTTTAGTTACTACATCACTTACTGAGTACGCCATATCGTTTTCGGAAGTTATTTGAAAATCACCCGTATATGAAGCCAATCCATTGTAGCGATGACTTAGTTTCAATGATGGAGGCCTTTGCCCAGCAGTGGGACTGTACATAGGCTAATTACTTTACTTTATGAGTGCGTGAATGCGGTGGAGTGGCGCGTCATTTCCGATTAGACAAGCTCTACATGTTTACAACATAAGGCGGTTGGCTCTTTGAATAAAAGACTATGATAAGAAAAGATTTCTTTTCTTTCAGACCAACAACTTAATACTACCAATGCTAAATCCTAATGAAACAACTGTATTGAACTGTCATACAAAGATTTGATGATAATAATTCTGGGACCAAACTAGCTAGCTCTTGAGGCCTATAAAATCAAAGGCAGCTAAACGCCATAATATCGTAAAATGAGTTAACTATGGCGCCATCTAGTTTAGTCAGTTGGACACACTTTGACGTATGCATTTTAGTATCAAATTCATTTAACTCCCTATAAAATTCAAGTCAAAAATCGATATTGGCATCAAAGACAGCTACATGCCGACCAATAAGGATCAAATACAGCTACGAGTTACGCCAACCAATCAGAGAGCCGGGTTTCAGAAAACGAATATGGCCGTTGCCATACAATTTTTGAGCTAACTATACAACACCTCCCAGTCTGTCTACCATGAGTTTCAGTCAGGTAAAAACTACGATAGTTGACTTCAAAAATGTGTATGCTAATTTTAGTTCGATTTCTGATCGCTAGAGGCGCTGTACCGAAATCCCATCCTAAAACGTGAACGCAGTCAACGCTAGCGACTGTCATTGGTGTAAACTTATGGTGGACACCCTCTACCTACCTCACTTCCAGCGAGAAGCATTATGTTAGCGGGTAATTTAGCTGCGAAGATTTAACGAAAGGTATTTGCATTCAGACGTGCTGCTCAATAGGGTATCATATTCTAAAATATATGAAAATAATCTAAATTTACATTGAAAAGATTTGACATTTGATTTTTATAGTTATAGTTTGTTAACTATGTGCAATTTATTTTATGGCCCTTCAAACCCGGGTGGAAAAATCAATTTTTGAAAGTATAGAGTTAATAAAAAAACCTATACCAGTCGATAATTAACACCGACAACTATCCAGCAACTTTTGTTAAGAAACCATATTCATAAAGGCAAAATTTAGTATAGCTGCCGAACTAAAGTTGCAGAACGCTAAGAAATAGATGGCAAATGACGTCATTGTGAGCGTTTTGGATATCTTCGGGAGTTTTGGTGCCTTCGAAATATATATATTTTTTAATATTTCTTCGATCTTTGTTATCTTTCGATAACACCTTAACAAAAAATAGTCAAATACCCTATTACGGATGGAGGGATTCGACGTGCCCTACCTCTCTTTCCACTGATAAGCTCTATCTACACCCCTCACCAGAAGGCAAAGTTAAGCTTTGGTTTTAGGTGAAGTGTTTGCATCTAGGCCAGTAGCTCAATCACGAGTGAAGGTAAGTGTACACTGTCCCTATACTCGCTTCGATTTCCTTGGTGCCCCGTGTTCGATTCTCGGTCGGGTCAATTCAAAATAATTTCTAAATTGGCTCGGGTCTGGGTGTGCTGGGAGATGCCCCTGGCTTAATACCTCGTCTAGTGCCTCGTAACACAAGCATATTAATTCTTACTTCGAGACATTTATTTATGTAATATTTATAATCTCTCAGAAACGGGAACTAATCAAGATGCGAGCTTGACATTTATTCCCAATCTTTCGCAGAATAACTCATATTGATTTAACAATTCAGAGATCCTATAAAACGAAATCATCTCTCTTCGTCTCTTGAAGTGAAGTGTAAAGATAAGTTAGTCGAGTAGTTTTATGTGCTCTTACAGACAACCGACAAACAAAATGGTTATTCCAGAACGATTGCACTGGGTGCTTTTTCTAGGGCTGTCACTTCTGATATAAATTAGATTTTGATTTTCAATCGAGTTAAGTAATTTTGATTATATTATTAAATATCAGTATTTATTTATATTAATTTTTATTCGGTAATTTTTGTTTTTTTTTCAAAGTTTATATGAAAAAATAAATAAAATTGTTCTCTTCTCCTTTTTACTTGACTTTTATCAATCATTATTTTGAGGCCTTTTGTGGTCCTTCCTAAGTAATGAAGGTAGTGAGATGACGATTATCGGTGCTTGTTGAGTGCTTGGGCAAGTTGGCATTTTATTTTTATTTTGCATTAGATGGAACTTGTGCGAGTAAGTTGTCAAAACGCGCGTCGACATTGCACTTTGTCTCCTCTGAGCAGTTAAGTATTTTTTTAAACGCGGTGTGCGCCGGCCCTTCGTTACTAGTGATTATAAATATATATGCAAAATATTCACATGCACCTAGACAAGTAAAACAGAATGGTAGGAAGAGTGACAAATAATAAAATTATATTATGCAGTTAAGAAAACTTATATTCTGAACGTAAGTTTAATGTGTGTTACATTGATTTACAAGAACTTGTTAAGTAACTTTATATTTTTGGTTTTTAAAGCCCATAACTACACACATCAAAAGTGTCTTGGGATCAAGCATTTTTATGCGGATTTCTTGAGATTGAGATGTAGCTTTGTAATAAATTTATGATTTTATAAATTTATATGGATCCTTTTTGGTGCATTTCATAATTTGAAACAGGAACTGAACTTTTTTGTTGTTGCAACGAACATGGGCGGCCATTCCACAGCGTGATTTGGATGAACTCATTTTGAGTATGCCAAACCGATGTTCTTGTGTTGTTAGTGTTCGCGGTAGAAACACGGATTATTAATTGTTTAAGTTACCCAATAAAATTTTAAAGAAAACTGTTATTTCAGTCTTTTTTTCGAACTTTAATGTTAGTGGTTCAAATGTCAAAAATCCCTTTATTAGGAAAATGGCAAATTTCTTTATTAATGCAAAGGTGACTTGGTTTATCGTTACTGTAGACAAACGAAAACACTTTATTTGATGAATCCTTAAAGAAAATTTTAATTAATATCAATCAGGAGAAAAGTTATTGCAAAAATATATGTTGATCCCTAGACACTTTTGATGTGTGTATTTAATAAAAAGGTTTTCTGAGGGAATGGATATTAAGCTCAATTATCACGAGGCAGTCATCACCCGAGAAACGAGTTCACACCAGTTTGATGGTAGGTTGCTGACTTATGGAATTTATGAATGAAAAATATTACTACAGTGTAAATACTAGTAAAGAGCATAAAAACAAGAAAATTACGGTCTTGCTAGTTCCGTACTAAAAGAGGCAACCCTGATGCACTTACACCACGGCGACATTGCCTGTACGTGGGCAAATAAGTATTGAAAAGTCAGGAAATATAGCAAGTGTGGGAAAAATATTGTATAGCTAAAATTTCATAGTTATGCGTCAAAGGTAAAAAATTAAATAATGAGCGAAAATGGCATAACTTTTAATCGTCAATAAAACGGAGCTCTTTTCTTAAAAAAAAAAGTGAACGAAAGATTTTCAACAAAATCAAATGAAGATTTATTAATTACAGACCTTAGGGCAGAATACTTATGGTTTTTTAGTTCAAAAAAAATTTGATGGTTGGACCACCACGTGATATCAATCCTCGTGTATACGGTTGCTCTGATTGAGTCGAAACGTGACGTTTAGATTTAAACGAATCAAAAATTCAAATGAGTATCGTTGTTTTACATGAATATCAATTAAAAATACGAAATAGATATTGTTACACAAGGATTTCAGTAAACCCTAAATAAAATGTGTTTGATGTTAATATTTTGACTGTATCAGAAAAACCGAGCCTAACAAATATATTAAGTCCTAATTCTGTTTGCATTTATTTATATGTTTTGTTGTAGCTTCAGATTTATACATTTTTATTTTCAACTTTTAATTACGTTACATTTATAATATAATAGTTAATTGATGTGCATTATTACGTTTCACCCTATCGTTAATGATGACGCTGACGCAGTAAACCAATTGTCTGAACTAGTGGGAAAATAATTTCATCACTAAAATAATTATTGTCATCCTATAATTTGAAGTCTTGCAAATAATTTGAAACTATGGCAGATTCAGATACACTTTTATTGGTGGAATTGTGATTAGAATTTATTGGTATTTTCTCAAGTTTTTTATTGGTTGTATTACGTTTTTATTGTTCAATATTTTACAGTAGCTATCCAGCCCCCCGATTCAGAACGCAGTTATCGACCGATTCGGTAAATTACCTACTGAACGGTAGCATTCAATATTTTTATACGTCAAAGCCAAAGGTCTTTAGTTTGTTTGTAACAAATAATACAGACATATCCCATACTAAAAAGCTGATTTAAAAATAAATGAAAATAACCGAATCGGTCGATAACTTTGTTCTGAATCGGGGGGCTGGTGTTCATGAGAAATATAAAGATGCTCACTTTAAATAACTTTAAGTATCACTAGGTATCACTTGTTGCGAAAAAAAACACGAGTTTCAATTCAAGTCTTCAAGTTAAGTCTTCTTTATGTTTAGATTGCCCTAGTTATTTATTGTTAATTATATTCATAAGAATCATTGCAACGCCGTACATCACACGTACATACTTTGCATAAATTGTCAACTTTCCTCCATGTGACATACAATAAACATATTGAATTGAATTGAATTAATTCTGAGTAAACCTAATGTACATTCTGTTGTAGTATTTTAAAAAACAAACCTGAATTAAACACGAGTTTAAACCTGCACTATATTTTTGAAAATTTAATACTTAAAAAAGATACCTTCCCTTTCTGCCGAAACTTTATATCCCTCTAAAAAGTTTTCTAAACTTTACAATAAACATAGCTCTAATAAAACTGCATTACTTACGTTGCTTATCCTTTTTCCTTCGAAACTCGATACTTCGATACTCGGCAGATACTTTCGGTACCTTCAGCACATTCACCGAGCTTTAAGGTGCGGTACTCAAATGGGCCCGGGCGGGCGGTCCGCGGGCTTATAAACGCGCGTAGAGCTTGCAAAGCACAGAGTCGTGCGTGGGCTTTTGACTTGCGATTGTGACGCCATAGCTGCTTATTGTGTGTACTTTGTTTAACAGTTGCCGGGTGTGAAAAAAATATGACGTAAAATTTTCACGCAGTTTCAAGGCTACTAGAAATTTGATGATTCATTATGGACAATTCAATAAATTTTATTTTTTTAAACGTTGATTCATTGCATTGGTAAGGATTATTCTATAATCTGTCAGTATTTTAAGAGGAAACTACCTTAACGCTAAGGAATAAAAGAAAAGATTATTTTTATACTCGTAGTCGAATGTACGAATTAATTTCAAAGAATGATAACTTTTAAGATAAAAGTAATGAACTACTTATAGTCATGTCTATTTCTTGTGACTAATTTTTTTGGTTTGAGGTTAGGCGTATTCATGATTATCATTAATTTACTAATTGTTGTTGCACAAGATGGATGTAATCAGTAAGATCATAGTAGGTAATAATATTTTTGGACATACATATTTTAATTAGTAACGTGACATACATTTATATTGTTCTGAAGAACCCATGTTGTCTATCAAGTCATCGCTGCAACATGTTATCATTTATGGAGCCGCTCTACGCGATTCTCAACTCTACCATCCCGCCCAACTTTGACCGACCACTCGCGGCACAGATTGAGACTTGTTTCGCGCAAGAGAAGGACAGCTGCGCACAAATCTATTGCTGCCTCGCTCATATCCAAACTTGAATAGGGCTGCCCAATAATTCCGAGAAAAGTTTTCATGAAGTTTTTCCTTGTTTCATTGGAAACGCTTGTTTAACCTAAGATAACATGGATATTTTTTGGAAACCTACCGATTGTGCCGAGTTATCAAAGGAAACATAAAATTCCCTGCCCTCTTTCTGGGTTTTTGATTCGACTGTATTGCAAAATCCCTTTAAAAGTTTTTTTTACAAAAATACAAAATAATGGTAACCTAACAGGACTTCTTAAGTTATGAGAATGCTAATGAATAAACCATATAGGCTAAGCTAAAGTGAATAGCCTTCTTGAAAACATTCCATTGAACGGCCATACCCACTATTTTTTGAAAATTAAAAAAACTGCCTGTTTTTGGGGGTCCCAACTTCAGCTTATTTTTTTTGCATATCGAACACGGTGTTTTAGCTTAGTAATACGATGTTTTATTACATTAATGGTTTATTCGATGTAACGTAAGCGCGACAAAACCTACAACCAAACTCGTTAATTCAGTAACGCTACGCTGTCATAGGTACGAGTATATGGCTTGCAAAATTTAACCTCACTCACTTATTGACTTACACTCACTTTTATTTATTTTTGAATTTTTATATTGCCCGTCAGGATGACCTCACTCCACCTGATGAAAAGTGGTCGTGAGGTCCAGCTATGACAGAGGCTGACAAGCCCAGTCATGTCACTGAGCTGGCCATCCTCACCCTGAAGGCATGCCTTTTAACGCCTCGCTCGCAGACCCCGGACTATAAGAGGACTTTTAATAAATAGTTACTTTGCGGCAAAGTTGTTATAATCTAGTTCACCGAGCGTTCTTTCTGAAATGGGTGACAGGATGGGGGGAGGAACGTTTTTTTTGGAGGTATCATTTCGGTGGTGGAGATACGTGATCGTGGTCAGCGGCCTGGTAGAGGCCGCGGCGCAACGCCTGAAGCGGCTTGATCTCGGCGTCGTACTCACGCCATTCCGGCACTAAGCGTATCGCGGCGGAAAGCTTCGCCTCCTTCATTTGAGGGTTATTACACTACGGAAATTACAAACATAGCATACATCTCTTTGTTTTCGACTTAGGTTACTCTGCCCTCCATTAGAACAAACTGGATCTAAAATATTTCTTTATCAAAAAAAAGGTTGGTTCTATAATTCGGCATTGTCGTGATGGGATAAATAAAAAACGACGACGAGTATGTGACAAGTGTCCGAGGAAGGCCTTCACACGACGCGTTGCTCAGCATGCCAAAAAAGCAACTACAGTGCTAATCGCCAGCCCTAGCAGGTAGTCTCTCAATCAAATAATTGAAGGTGCAATCAGTTGATGGTGGTTGTTTTGAGCGCGTTATTACGAGGAAGCCCTCGAAGCGCTTTAATTACACACGAGGTGCTTACGCATCGTTTTTATGAACATTACTAGTCTCCGTGCTGATTTCCTCATTTTTTTATAACAAAAAAAAGCTTTGAACCCATGACCAAAATTACCAAACCAAAAGATCTAAGTAAACTGATGAAACTGTAAATTTATTGAAACGTAACAACTTTACGGATTTAACTCGCTGAAATAACATCCGTGTCGTCCCGTGATCACGACTGCTGTAAAGAAGTCGAAACGTTAGGTTAGAAAATGCAAATTAAATAATCTAAGACGAATCCGTAAAATTGTTTCATTTTCATTTCAATGTTAGTGTTACGTAAATATATTATACAAAAACAATACGTACATTTATTGCTTTTCGTAAAAAACTAGATATTCAATGTTAGTTAGTACGATTTGACGACACAATTAGCGTAGTGCGCTGTAGCACGGTTTCTCGCTTTGGATTCCGTAGTGTCCCGTGTTCGATCCCCGGTCAGGTCAATTCAGGAAACGATCTTTTCTAAATTGGCTCGGGTCTGGGTGTGCTGGGAGACGCCCCTGGCTTGATTCCTTGTCTGGTACCTCGTACCACAGGGAGATTTATCCCTTCTTGGAGACCATGACAAAAGGTGTATTGTCTGGCGTATATTTATTTATTTATTTACGATATAAATGAACAAACTGAATTTGAAAAATTAGGTATAATTGGAATTGTCTTTGCTCAAAATAATAATCAAATTGCATATTTCATCTTCACCGGAAGTTTAAACATTTCGAAACATATTTCCTTCGGATGTTTAAAGGATTTTGCCTTTAAATATTGATAGAATAAGGGTGCACACTCACGTCCGACTTTTTGTGGGACCGATAATCGGGCCGATTTTGTATTTCACTTTATTTCTGACCTACTTTTAGTAGGACGTGTGCGTTGCTCCATTGCTATCAGTACGTTCTATTTTTCTCTTACAAAAAATCGGTCACCGATTATCGGACATGGGCGAGCAGCCTAACGCTGGCTTGCAACGTTAGCCGACACGTACACCAGAAAGATTCGTTCGGTCCATTGGGATTTCGGTATCTCAGTGGTTAGAGCAGCCACCTGGATGGTGGAAGACGCGCGTTAGTATCCTGCTCGATATCATAAAGGTCCGCCAAAGTTTTCTATCTTTTAGTGTCCTAGATATTGATTTAATGATCATTTAATATACAGTACGTCTACCACGAGTTGCCACTTTAAATTTACGCTATCGTTCGCGCTCGCGTTCGTGCTAAAAAATAAAATAAATAAATATGCGCCAGACAACACACCTCTTGTAATGGTCTCGAAGTAGGGATTAATATCCCTGTGTTACGAGGTACCACACAAGGAAATAAGCCAGGGGCGTCTCCCAGCACACCCAGACCCGAGTCAATTCAGAAAAGATCGTTTCCTGAATTGACCCGACCGGGAATCGAACCCGGGACACTACGCAAATCGAGGCGAAAAACCGTGCTACAGCGCACTACGCCAATCGTGTCGTCAAAAAAATTTATTGTGATTTGATATTGTCATGTCATGTCACGTCGATCCCAATACAATTTTTTACGCGAACGGTAACGTACATTTAAAGTGGCACTCGTTGTAGATGTTCAGGGTAAACATTCTTAAGTGCCCGAGAACGAAATCGTTGGCAACAGCTATTTAACCACAAACCTACAATCTTTAATCTAATCGACGAACAGGAATGTCATATCCCAATATTCGTTTTTGTCCTTATATCATTTGTTGGTCTGTTGATGACACATTTCAAATTGGCTGGTTATTTAATACATTTTGTCCGTCAGACTATGCCTCACAGCTATAAGAGCGGTTTCAGACTAGGGTTTTATCATCGAAAGATAGAAAACTAGATTAAATTCAGTTTTGGTAATTGAGGAAATCAGGCAGAATGCGAACCCGCGCCTACCACAATCCGGGTGGCTGCTCTAACCACTGAACTACCGACATCTCAATGAAACGAACGAATATTTCTAATTACATGCTTAATTTGCAAGCCAACGTTATTCCACCACTGTCTTAAGGCAAATACCTTCAAACACACTGGTGTGGGTTCACAACCGGGATAGACCGCACGGATGATGATGACTTTCAAATACGATATTTTTCGTTTAAATATTTTTACAAATATTTAAACTCTCGGTTAGGATGAAACATGCTATTTGATTATTACTTTGTTTATTTTTAGCATTTTACAATGCTTGTTTTCTTAATTGCTCTAATTAAGCCATCCGGATTGTGGAAGACGCGGGTTCGAATCCTGTCTGATTTCTTCAAGGTCTGAATTTCGAATTTTTCTACTTTTCCATTTATTCATTGCACAAAATACACAGTACAGTAGGCGGACGTAATGCCCAAAGGCATTCTCTACCAGTCAATCACACGAGTAAACAGATAACAGACGGTGCAAGAGATCAAACTGATAACATTTGATCTGAATGCTTAAAAACAAACAAAGTTAAAGCGTTTTTTCTCGCATAATTCGCTTTGACATACGCGCATATACTTCAATAATCCAAACGCGCGTAGGTACACAGGGTTATTGCGGCGTGTTCGCTCGAACCGGTTGGAGTGAGTCAGTATCTATAATATATGGAATGTACTTACAAGCTGACAAGCGTCTTAACGCTCGTACGAGTTACGCGTGTGTCTAAAGGCGCGCCTGTACGCGCCTACGTGCGATTTTAAAAACAAGCTCATATACGCGTATAAAACGCTAGTCTGACACCGCTCTCAAACTCGCAGAAAATGATAAATAGAAGCATAGATTAAAAAAGGCTACTGTGACATAATTGAATTCAGGAATTTGCTGAAGCATAAGTTGCTTTCATGTTTTTGTAGGATGAAGCCTCTTCCTCACCGGTCGGATCGGTGCGTTTTCGTTTCGGTACCGCCTCTGTACTGAATCAGTACATATTTTCTGCTGAAAAACATTTCCTGACAGGCTCTGGTTGTTTTCGGTTTTGTGAGTCTCGCAGCAGAGCTGGTCGAGGTGAGACGGGGAAGACCGGCCGCTCTGTACAGACTATATGTAGAGGCCTGAAAATCTCATTTGATTACATGCGCTCGGTAAATAATCTGTACAGATTCGGTGCGGAGGTGGTACCGAAACGAAAACGCACCGATCCAGTGAGGAAGAGGCCTTAGGGAAATGATGTAGGAGATCCATGCGTGTTAACACTTTGACTGCTAAAAAACCAAACACAATAGAAAATCTATCGTTTTGGTATCAAATATGATACACATAGCACTGAATGTGTATAAAATACATTTTGCTACAGAACGACCTTCAAATGAAAGTAAAGTAAGTAAGTAAAAAATCATTTATTCATTTAAGCTTGTATAAAGCACTTATGACATGTCAAAAAAAGTATACAGAAATAATAATAATAAACGTAAATAAAATAGTACAATATTAGTACACATCGTGAATATACATAATGTGAATCTACCACCGGTTCGGACGTTGCTTCTTATCGAGAAGACTCCGGCAAGAAACTCGATAGTTACTCTTTTCAACTTTGTGTTTTACAAAAAATAAATTCAGAGTACAGTCAATGCGAGTAGAAAAAAGAACACAATATTGAGCAGAGGAGCAGATTATTCCTACTATGACCACAAACTTTTGTCGTTCAAGTAATCCTCTACATTATAATAACCTTGTTTCATTAACTTTGCTTTAATTGCAGACTTAAACTTGTGAAGAGGTAGATCAACAAGACTTTGAGGTATTTTGTTAAAGTATTTTACAGATTGACCCACAAATGAGTTTCCCACCTTGTGTAGCCTAAGACTGGGAGTTTTCAATTTGTTTTTATTTCTGGTATTATGTTTATGAGTGTCACTGTTTTTTTTGAACAGATGCAAGTTTTTGCGCACATACATTATGTTATCTAAAATATACTGAGCATGCACAGTTAAAATATCGATCTTCTTAAATACTTCCCTAAGCGAGTCGCGTGGTCTAAGTTTGTAAATGGAGCGGATGGCTCTTTTTTGAAGTACAAAAATGGTGTTCAAGTCTGCAGCTGAACCCCACAACAGTAGACCATACGACATAACACTATGAAAGTAGCTAAAATATACTAGTCTTGCTGTTTCAATATCAGTCAAGAGTCGTATTTTTCTAACAGCACAAGCAGCGGAACTGAGTCTCCCTGCCAGGGCCGTTATATGCGGACCCCATTGCAACTTGCAACTGAAAGCCCGAAAAACTGAAATACTAAAATAAATTTGCTAAAATATGCCCTTAAAAGTTGGAAACACGGAACTGATTGATCGCATCTGACGGTTGCACGATTTATTTGTTAATTTGGTACAAATATTTACTTGTAATATTTTTCGGTGTCGTAAACAGCAAAAGTGTAAGTTGTAAAATAAAAACAAATACGCCACGGGTTCAATTTATATCTAAGTAATAACTTTTGATCCGAGGTTAAATTCTTATTTAACGGGATTGTAAGTAAAAAAACTCCATTGTGAATCGTTTGCCGCTAATTTACAAAAAAGTTCACTGGAAGTTACAATTTCAGTCTTTGGAATGACAATCAGGAAATTTTTTGTTCTCATTTTAGAAAATTGTTACTTACTTTTGTTAAAATAAATGTTTAATCAACGTAAGTCGCGAATGACGTTGCATTATTACTATTTAATTCATGAATGAAGTGGAATTTATTGTACTACACGCCAATCCCTCTGGGAATGTGAATCAGACCTCACACATGCTTTTTAGCTGATCAAAACTGACTATCTGTGAC
Organism: Udea olivalis; assembly: GCA_947369235.1. Taxonomy (NCBI): domain Eukaryota; kingdom Metazoa; phylum Arthropoda; class Insecta; order Lepidoptera; family Crambidae; genus Udea; species Udea olivalis. The sequence goes on along the minus strand of OX376349.1, from coordinate 3,415,152 downwards.
ATTCACACCAGGATCAACTGACCCCTAACCCCAGAACATCTTGTTATTTGGATTTTTGATTGTGAATATATTATTAAGTAGGTAGGTATAGTTTTTGAAGAATTGATTCTCCTTCATTCCTTTTCTTACTGTAGGTACTGGTGTATGGTATTGTTAGGGTAGATATTTACCGAGCATTAACTATTTAATTTTAGTCGATTGATCGTTATTTAGTTTAGAATTTAGTTAGTCGATTGATCGTTATTTAGTTCAGATAATCTACTACAATATTTAATAGTTTATAAAGTAGTTATCATGATTTAATTTGCAACTAGCAACTCGGTTGTCCGAGATAGGGCGTACTACTTGTGGGTGGGATGCTTGTGTAGCGACCGTCGAGAGAAGTTAAAAAGTGAGAAGAAGTGTACGGTGGATTAGATTGATCAGGTTGTACCTTTGTTTAATTGAAATTAGTGAGTAAATGCTATGAGTTAATTGTGAGATGGTTGTAAAAATAAGGTTGTTAAATGGTTTCGAATAAATTAATATTGATTGTTGGAAAGTGTCGTTTTACTAAACTATAATGGGTCTACCCCTTTCAGTATGGTGTTAGTATTGGTAAGTACCTATTACTAAAGATTTGCGTACCTAATCCAACCTGCCATACCTGCCTGTATCATATGAAATTTTAATCACATTATTAAATATCTCAAATATTAGGTACTTCACGCATTATACTCACACTTCCTCAGCTGCATTTTATTAATTTTATTATACTTCATAAGTTGATGTATCTGAAGGATATCTGAAAGAAAATAAATAAATAAAATAAATAAATATCCTTGGACATTATTCCACACAGCGCCATCTAGCCCCAAAGTAAGCTAATTAAAGCTTGTGTTATGGGATACTAGACAACGGATAAACATACTTAAATACAAATGTATTACACACAAAAGAAAATTCTTTTGTAAATACATACTAATTATACATAGGAGACACCCAGACCAGTACAAACAGACATGTTCATGCACACAAATGTTTGTACTGTGCGGGGATCGAACCCGCGACCTCTGGTGTAGTAGCCAACTTCTTAACCATTACACCAAGTCGGTCATCAAATAAATATAAATAAAATAAAAATATCTAGTAATAGCACGCATAAACCACACACTTACAAATGGGAGGTTTGTAATGTATAAATAATGTTCTTATTATAATATTGATATTATTATGATATAATTTTAATATTATATTGTAATCATGTAACGTATATGTAGGTGGTTATCCAACGACCCTTAGTTGTTGATCAGGAGTTTAAACAAACATATCGACTAACCAACTTGAGGTACATGTATGTTTCCAATAATAACTGAAGGCCTTCATCCTCCTTCATCTCTCGGTTGAAAACCAAGTAAGTAATTTTTTAAAGAAGTAACTTTTTTATCTTTTAGTAACAAGCAAACAATGACGACTATTTTAATCCTAGTCCTTACGTATCCTATCGTGTTAAAACGCCTAGAGAATCAGTAATCTAGTCAGATTACACGAGTGGTCTTGGGCTCAATCGTGGCCATTTTCACTTCATAGTGTAAGTAAAGAAACAAACATATTTTTTTATTAAAGCTTTTACGAGCACTCAGATAGTTCATTGCAGAAAAAACAATAGTAATAATTATATAAAAAGGAAAGATTTGTTTGTTTGTTCGTATTGAATAGGCTCGAAACTACTGACCCGATTTTAATTATGTGACATAACTAGATACGCTATATTATTTGTTTATTTGGTCTATAGTTTGACGGGAGAAACAATATTTTGCCACTATCTCAGAGTGACCGTTTACTGATCTAAAAATGCTCACTTTGTATTACGAAATCACTTTTTTTAAGCTACTTCTGCAACTGAAAAGACTTTTACTGGTACTATTTGACAGTTCTACAATGGTATTAAATGTCAAATAAGAGTTCGTACGTAATACAAATACGCCGCGCAGAAGTTGAGTTTGCATGACGTGATGGTCACGTGAATGGGAATAAGAGATCATAATATTAGATCCTGGAATGTAATTTTGTTGCCTGATAATAAATGGAATACATTATTGACGTGTAATATATATTTGGACCACACAAACATACAAGTCAATATTTTTTTTAGCTTCCTCACACTCAGGGATATCTGAAAGTAGCCCATGTATGTTACCTGAATTTTTGTAGTTTTCGAGTTATGTTTTTTTTTACGAATTTTTGAAAATTTCTGGGTTGAATCACTTTTTCGGTCACTGTAGCGTCATCTGTTGAGATAAATGTGTCATTTTTTTACTTTATTAGATGAATAATAGCGATAGATGATTGTGAAGAATTCACATCCATAACACTTATCATAACTCTAAAAAAAAATTAAATTTAAGAAGTAGGAAATGCAGTTTTTTCCCTGAACTTTGAAGGCCGTTTTAAAAAAAAGGTTACCTGTAATTTTTCATCCAAATCGTTTTTCAAAACTTTACTACACTCTTAGCTAGTTAGCATGTAAATTTTAAATGAGTTACTTCAACGGTATCACACCTAAATTGTCAGAAATGTGAAATTCAAGTGATCTTTGTAATACATACACGTACGAGTAAAATTTTACTCGTCCGTGTATGTATTACCGTGTTTCATGTTAAATAAAGAATGATTATGATTATGTTAAAGATATTCGAAGAATAGTAATATAATTGTTCATTATTTCAATTTTTTGAATTAGGTATTATCGTTAGGTTCTGGTAAAGCCCAAAGATAATTTTACACATATTAATCCTGGAATTTAACCGAAGTGCAGTATGCACCTGGGCCACTGCGTCATCGAGACGGCACCAGAGCGTTTCACTCCAGAACAAGTTTCCAACAAAACGCTTTGCTTCCACAAAACGCGCATTTGCATTACGTTGTTAATATTTACAGTCCCTAGGGACCCTTCGGGGTAGGGCTGCTACACTTCTATTTATAGTTATTAAAGACTATTCAGTATGACGTGTCTATTATTTAGTAAAAAACTGGATAATTCAAAAGTTGAGGTATTATTGCTATTAACTAAGTACTTGTAATCTCTTCAATAGTATGCAAATTAATTCAAAGAGATCATCTTATGGCAGCCGGGCTACGCTCTCACTGTATCTAGTAAAACAAAAACATGATCCAAAATTTAAGGCCAAGACCAGTGTCAAATATAATTTTTCAAAAATGTTTGCTTTTCGAAGATTTAAATTATAAACGCCATCTACCAATTTACGAAGTACTAAAACTAGCCAGAAACGAACCAGAACAATTTACTAGAAAACTTACAATTATTTATTAAAAACACTACAATATAAAGGGGTCTCAACGCAATAACATAAGTTCTGTTAACAAATAGAAGAAATGGCATTTCAGTGTGCAGGATGTCTAAAGAAAACAAAAGATAGACAATATTTAACCTGTGCTACTTGTAAGGATAAATATGATTTAGAATGCGCACAAGTATCTGTACAAAGGTTCTACAATACAATGTCACCAGACCGAAAGAAAAAATGGATATGTCCATCATGTCACTGTAAAACACCTAAAGGTAATAACAACAACTCGCCTATCAACCGGAACGAATCCCTTAATCAACATATTCTGTCACCAACCATATCAAACGTGACGATCCGAAACAAAAGACAGGAATCGTTTGAAAAATCGTTTGAAATATCCTCTATGAGTGACGAAAGCTTGTTTGGAGATACTCTGGATATGAACACAACTCTTCAAGATACTGAACCTTTAACTTTATTAAACATAAAAAAGTTACTCGAAACGAACAACAAATCTCTATTATCTGAACTGAAATTACTCGTGCAATGCGAAATAGAAAGCGTGATAAAAGACCTGAAAAACGAACTCCAATTGAATGCAGAAAGTTCACTAGATCGTCATTTAAAGATTCAAGAAGAAATTACAGGGCTGAACGATAAAATTCAGCATTTAACGCAGCAATGTACGGTTCTTGAAAGAGAAACTCAAAAATTGAAATTGGACTTGGAAACGAACAATCAACCTACACTAACGACAACGAACAACATACAAGACAAGACAAAGACTTTTGTTCTATACGGACTCACAGAGAATTATTGGGACAGTGAGGAACAAACAATTGAGCGTGTTGTCTACGCTATGCAAGATATTTTAAACATAGATCTCACTGGGTTTATAGAAGAGGCTACCCGCATTGGTCGCAAGGGCTCAAAGAGACCAATTTTAATAGAACTTACCACAAAAAGAATGACGAACTACATACTCCAATGTGCTAATTACTTCAAATATACAGGTCTTGGGGTGTCTAAGGTATTGAACAAACAAGATTTGGATGAAAGAAGACATTTGCTCCAAGCTCTACACAATGCTCGTAAAAATTGACAATATGCAAAGTTACATAACAATAAGCTCTATGTAAATGGAAAATTCATGAACGTAAGTAATCTTCAGTATGCACAAGTGACAAATGAAAGCGCAGGCCAGTCCCAAGAAAGTACGAGTAACATAGAAACAACACCAACAACAATACAACAAAACGAACAGCAAAGACCAGAAACCCAGGAGAATTTTCGTCACTTTTGACATTATATTTCAAAACGCCAAAAGTATTCTACCGAAGACGTATTTATTAGAGGCACTTTTAGAAGAGAAACCAAAAACTCAAGCAATATGTATAACAGAGACCTGGCTAAACAGTAAAAGATTGAATCACTTTAGGTTGAACGGATACTATATGGCAACATTATTCTGCAGAGAAAATCAAGAAGGTGGAGGAGTATGCATTTTACTGAAACAATTCATAGAATGTATAGAACGAAACGACTTAAACAATTTATCTATTCAATATGTATTCGAACTTTGTTGTGTGGAGATTCCAGCGATTAACTTGCTGTTGATAGTCCTGTATTTACCACATACTGAGAAATATTCCGAAACATGTTTGAACCAACTCGAAAAATTATTAAAACTAATTGAAATCAAAGATAAAACTAAATCGATTATTATAGGAGGTGATTTCAATGTTGATAATCTAAAAGACTACAACCTCAAACGATTATTCTCAAATCTCATGCTTACGTTCCACTTTAAGCAACACATTGATGAACCCACGCGCATCACACATCATTCAAAAACATGCTTAGACCACATTTATACAGATTTGAAAAATATTGTGTTGGAAACAAAGGTAAGAGAATTCGGTTTCTCGGACCATAAAGGAATAGAGTTACGCTTGCAAATAAATTATACAGGCGTAAAATATTTATTAAAAGAAATGAGAATTTTTAACGATAAAAACATTGATAATTTTATAAAATTAGTAAAATCTGTGAACTGGTCTGAAATATTAACACCGGAAAAAAGTATCAATGAAAATATAACGCCTTCTCATCTACTCTAACTAATATTCTGGATATAACTATACCGAAGAAAATAGTAAAAATTGGAAAACCTAGGAAATTACTTTGGCTAACAAAGGGAATAAAGGTATCTTGTAAAAACAAAAGACTATTAAAAATATTCATAACAAAGACAAACAATGAAATATTACATAATCACTATAAATTATATGAAAAAACTTTAAAGAAAATAATCCATAGAGCTAGAAAAAATAGTAACATAAATAAATTTAAGAGATCCAATAATAAAATGAAAACAATGTGGCAAATCATAAACTCTGAAACAAAAAACACCAAAAATAACTATAACAGACTAAATTTCAAATTAAAAATAAATGATAAAATGGAAACGAATGCCAACAATGTGGCTAACGCATTTAATAAGTTTTTCTCCCAAACCGGAAATACGTGTATGTGTCAACCAATAGCCGATGACAATAGAGTAACGAATGATAGAGTGGAAAATAGTATCTTTTTAGAACCAGTCAACCCAAAAGAAATATTTAGTATAATTAAAAAATTAAAAAGTAAATATAGCTACGGCACTGATGAAATCCCTCCGATATTAATTAAAAAATGTATAAATTACCTAATAATTCCATATACCTATCTTATAAATCAATCCTTTTCAGAAGGTACTTTTCCTGATGCGCTAAAGGTTTCAATTGTAAAACCTATTCATAAAAAAGGAGATAAAACATGTCCAAACAACTTTCGCCCGATAGCCATACAGTCTACCTCCTCTAAAGTATTTGAAACGGCTATGTACAGAAGGCTATACTCTTTTTACGAAAAATATAAAATCTTTGATGACAGTCAAAATGGCTTCCGTAAAAACCGTTCGACAGTACTTGCCGTATACAAATACACGAATAAAATACTAGAAATACTTAATAATAGACAATACGCCGTAGGAATCTTGCTCGACATGAGCAAAGCATATGATCGCGTACAATTTGACATCCTGTTGAAAAAACTTAATGACACTGGCATAAGAGGTATAGCTCACAAGTGGTTCAAATCCTATCTCTCAGAACGCTCCCAATATGTTGAAATCGAGCATGTTGATTTGAACTTAAGAACAATAAAATGTGTCAAATCTTATATAACCAAATTAAATAACTCAATTCCACAAGGTACAGTGTTGGGCTGCATTTTGTTTCTCATTTATATTAATGAATTACCAAAGATCCTAAATCATAATTGTATACTCTTTGCAGATGACATCTCAGTTCTATTATCTTGCAACAATACTAGAGAAATTAAAAATAAGCTTGATACTTCACTTGATAATATCCAAAGTTGGTTAAACTTACACAATTTAGAATTAAACTTTGAAAAAACAAAACTCATTCAATTTAGACCCTTCCAGAAACAGCCTTTAGAATTAGATTATATTTACAGAAATAAAAAAATAACATCTGTTGATAAAGCAACTCTGCTAGGAATTGACATTGACACCTGTCTTAACTGGAAATCCCACATACATCGATTAACTAAATCAATTTCCTCACTCATATACGCATTATTTAAATTAAAAAAATCCACGGACTTCCAAACGACTTTAACTGCTTATTATGCATATATACATTCTAGGTTCAGCTACGGCATAATACTTTGGGGAAACAGCCCTATTATTCAAGATGTTTTTATACTGCAAAAGAAATGTATAAGAATACTCTCAAATATACTTCAAACTGAATCTTGTAAGCCATATTTCATTAAATTCAAAATATTAACAATAACATCACTATATATAACTGAGATATGTAAATTTGTAAAGAAAAATATGCACCTTTATTCACCAAAAACTACAATTAAAAGAAACAACAGAGATTTATATAAGTTAAAAATTCCATTCACTACCTTAAGTTTGTACAAAACGGGCCCACATTTAATGGCAATTAAAGTATATAACAGCATTCCAAATAGTGTTAAGTGTCTTGAAAATATTGATGTATTTGAAAGTGAGCTCAAAAAGTTTTTGGTTAATAAGGCTTACTACACTTTAGCAGATTTTTTCAATGATGAGATTAGGTTTTAAGTTGCAGTGCCCCTACAGGGTGTCACACTGATCGCCATTTTTTTGTACCAACTTTTCTGTACTGTGACTAGCAATGAATAAATGAATATGAATATGAATATGAATATAAGTGACCTTTAAAAGGGATAACTGGGGATAACAATTAAATGTTTTTTAATATTTATTTTCTTATGTATTGAACATTACAAAATTATAATGTAACTCTAAAAATCAAAAGTTTTTAAGTGTTTAGTAACTCGTTATTATGTTTACTACAGTAACAACTAATGCATGTTAATAACAAATTGCACCTTTATTCTGAATCTTTCTGTAGCAACCCTGCCATGGCATAATGCATGTTAATTGTCGAACAAAAGTTTTAGAAACTGCCATTTTTGCCTCCACAAGCCCACTTTTAGATCGAGTTCTCAAATTGAAGAACGAATTCGAAAATTCCACAGTACAATTAAACGTTTACATTTCAGAACGGCCATTACAATTCAGAATTATGCTCACAGCACTAATTTATGAAAAATTTAAACGTGAAATATTCTCGTATTCATTACTCGAACATTTAGCGCCAAAATGTACCTAGTTATTAAAAGCGAAAATATTTGCCTGATATTTTTAAATCACAATCCATAAAACTACTAAGTTAAATTGTCATAATCTTCACTGTTTAACGATGTATCAGAATTTTTCGGAGTATTGCTTCGACGAGCATTAACCATTTCCAAAAGATCTACTTTCTGCATAGTGACTCTCACTAGATCCTTCAGAATCTTTCTTATATCTGTATCATGGGATATTAAGCTTTTGATTTTGTCTTTAGTGAAGCCGAAGTCTCTCCTGCCTCCTATCGGTGGTTGCATCTGGGGTTGTTTAAGCTTCTTCTTTCTTCCTCTCATCATCTGTGGTTGACCTGGCTGTCTTTGAAGCGGTGGTGTCGACTGAATTGGTTGTAAATTTTGTAGGGGTTCCATCTGACGACCTAAACATTGAGAAATGTTAAAACCTAAGTTAAACAGTTACTGTTTTTCTAGTTATTGTCAAGGATTTAATGTTGAATAACGGCTGTTGCCAAAGTTTTGAAAACTTATTCAGATATAAGATCAATTTTTATCATCTAAATCTATTAATTCTACTATGATGACTGTACTGACTCAACAGTCCACACCTAAGAAGATATATTAGTGTTCAACGATTTGTAACATATTACTTTTGTCATGAGGGGGAGCAGTCACGAATCCAAATATCTCTGGGCAGGGTCAATAGGTCGGTATTAAGATGTGTTCCGAGCAGTGAAGTAGCCAGACCTAATCGGAGAGCTGTGGTGTGGTTTTCCATCGTTCGTCTTGCTGACTAAGCGTGAGTGACAACTCTGTTTTTGCCAGTGTTTACAGTTTAACTTACCTTTATTTGAGTCCTCATCGAGATTACATACCTAAAAGAGATGGTTGACTCCCACATTCATTCCCGCAGCTCATGCTGCAACACATCTTCGGGAACGGGCAATCTGGCTCTCTGGGAGGGGGAGGCTCAACATTCCTCAAAATCACTGGTGGGCCGATCGTGCTCTTGTCTTTGTGCTTGCAGTCTTTGTAATAGAGCAGATTCTCTATGCTCTCATCTGATGCTGATATGTACTTTTTCGATAATACTTTGTATAAGTTAAGGTTTATTACCATCTGGAATACCTGCCTGTGGTTAGTTTTTTTACAGAACTCTTGTTTTGGGGTCGTTTCTTAAAAATAAGGGCGATCTCTCTATAAATTCCTAAATAATTTACAACGAGTCAAAATCTAGCTTAAGGTGAACTCGAGGATTAGTATACGAGAGAAAAATTTCAATGATAGTTTTTGCCATGCAGTGGGACAGTTAATTTTAATTTCAGTGGTAGAAAGATGCTTTAATAATTTCAAAATTCACATACATACCTACATATAGAAATTATCAGGACCGGCGAATCAAAAGTTTAGATAAAAATCCAAAAAAACTGTATTACTTACCAAAATCAAGATTCTCATTATTCTTTCGGTCCATAAAAGCACTTAAAATACGTTCACACACACTTACGTTATCGCGTTTCTCGAGTGGTTGAGGAAATGCACACTAAACATGTTTAAAAAAAGTCTACAAACAATTAGAACTAGGTGCTCATGGGTTCTTTCTTTCTGAGCTAATTATTTTTTTTATCGAAATGACGAGGTACATTCGATCGATTTGAGATCTTGTAAACCTACTTGGAGCAATAAATGATATGACTATGACCCTGTTGATAAATTCGTGAGGTACAGAGGCGTTCACATCAACCTTTACACAGGGGGGCACACCTTATGCTGCTGATAATAAGGCCCATTTCGCAATAGTTTTGTAAAAGTTGATGTGAACGCCTCTGTACATTAAACAAATAAAGCACTGCCACTAGTTTTGAATCTAGCTCTCGGGGCTAGCTGAATTGAAACACACATGATTGCTGTTTTTTGCTTTTTATAATTTTGTTGCGCACAGTGTCTCCTTTCTCTTAGACGCTGCGCAAACGTAGACACTTTTTGTTGCCGACACGGCACACCATCACAGGGAACCGTAGTGCTGTGTTCTGTAGCGGCAATTTACGAATGCGCAGGGAAACATTGACATCTGACACAAGACACAAAAGTGTCCACGTTTGCCCCCTGCCTTAAGGCATCAGAAGACCAGCGTCGCAGTGTCTTTATGATACCCCGACATAATTATGCTGAGTACATGCATTTTTGGTGTCAAAACGTGTCATTCCATTTATCTGCACACTTCCGTCATTCTTATTTGTACTGCTACATCACCAAATAAATCTTTTTCATTCTTTCTATCTTTCCAAAATTATTGGTAAACCTGTCGCGTGTCTCATTTATCTAAAGTCTAAACAAACTGAAAAACAGTTTAGATAGGTTGTCCTAAATAGCTAACCCTTATTTCATATGCACTAGGAAACTAAATCTCCCCTATCTACAGTTCATTAAATACATCAAGTGTTTGTGCACATCACTGATACCACAAATCAAGTACCCACTATCGCATTATCGCCTTCATTACATTCACTCCAAAGTAATTCACACGTATCACTTACACATGTTACCGGCAATGTGTATAATTCAGGTATTGTATACAATGCCGGGTGCGTGTAGGCAATGTATCAAATATTACGAATGTGATATTCCATTGCATACTTTGCCTAGGCAATGTACCTATACAATCCCTAGGCATTGTATAGAATGCCCAGTGGACTTCCGACAATGTGTAAAATAAAAAGATTTTGCCCTTAATTTTTAAGTTTTATTGAGATACTCAAACAACGTAAAGCATAAATAACTTTTGACAAAATGCATCGCTTGGTTTTGGTTATTCTTTTTGTTAGATTTTATATACTGAAAACCTTTTAAAAACCGAATGTTTAAGACGTGGGCTTAATAGGTTGTAAGGAGCGAAGCGACGAGCATGTTAGGTTGACATGAACCAGCCGGCCTGAAACGAACTGGCCTCATTTTCTTTTTTGGCGTTTCATACTTAGATATAACTAAAGATATTTTGATTATGAAAATATACGAATCGGTTTATCTTTCCTACCCAAAATGTATGCTAAAAGACGATTCTGACAGTGAACTTTAATTTTAGAAACTCTTTTACGCATCCGGCATTGTATACAATGCCTAGGCAAAGTATAAATGAAGAATATTGCATACATTGCCTGAACGATTACAATGCCGGATTATACACATTGCCGGTAAAATATACATACATGGTTCCGAACCGATGGATCCCCTTCACCTTTTTGCCTAAAAGACTTTTGGCTTTGCTGTCTGGAAGATATCTTTCAGAGAGAACCTCCTTTAAAAATATACCTTTAAAAACAACCAACAAATACACCCTCATACGACCCACTGCTGTTCACAAACAAACTACCAACAAATACAGTCTTATAGTTACTCTGCTGGGCACAGGAATCAAGTATGAGGAGATGGTAGTTACTAGCCATAGTAAATACGCGGACTTGGTGCAGATTGTTGGAGACGTACAGGGGTTTGAACATTTCTGTATGGACGCTGGAATAGCCACCTGCCATGCCGCCATTCTGTTCTTTTTTTAAAGTTTCCGCCCAAAAATAAACAAAAAATTATTTATTTATAGTACCCTAAAGTGTCACGAGTTAAATAAAGGTAAAGATAGAGATGAGAAAGATAATATTCAGAGTACCATATTATAAGACTTTTTTTGTTTGTTTATGTGTCTTGTTTCCAGGTCTAATCCATCTTAATTTCATCATGCGTGGAAACATAAAGAAAAAACAAAATGGCGGCTGGTGGCCTATGTCATAAAGGTTCAAACCCCTTTAAGGTCAGTGATAAACCTTACAGTCAGATGTTATCAAGCCTCTTTTGTCCTCGGACTACATATTATTTTTCCTACTAGATTAGGGAGGTCCTGATATTCAGGTACTTTACCACAAGAGGCATTTTTTAAGAACCTCTTAGTATGTTTGGGAGGTTTTTAGTAAGTGAAGTTTTACAATTGCGTACCAAGGCAGACCATTCAATTAAAATTTGAGTTAATAATACAACGATCACAATAAAAAACAATTGCGCAGCAGTTCTGAATATCCAAGTCTGTTTTCAGCAGCATAATAAGTATTGCCAAGTCGTTGCTACACTGGTAGAAACGGTTATTACTTTCAAGAGATTTGTAATGGAGCAACATTATTCACAGCGATGTGTTGCCACTTAACAGCAACGAGTTTCTAAATAGTGCCTAACGCATCTTCCATGCTGGATATTTACTGACGAAATTGCTCGCTATCCCTGTGTAGAAAATTAACTTGACAGGATATTTAAGCGCTTGTAATAAGGCCCCTGTTGGCCCTGTTGCTGACCAAAAGTCGAATGTTAAAAGTTTTCGATAATGACCGATGAAAGCAAGACCATCGATAGTAGCTACTTGTACCGAAACCATTTATACCATCGAAGTTCTGAACTACTAAACTACAAGCAGGTTGAGGTATGCATCCAACAAACTCCAGCGACCATATATAATTTGTCAGGTAGGTAGCTTTACATTATTCACCGAGGGTGTCGTATAAGTACACCCAGTCATAAACATATTTTTCTATACGTTTCCAACGCTTCAAAAATATCTAAGTAAAACATTGAAGCTCTTGAAACGTACAGATAACTATGCTTTTGATTGTACGATCATCATTGTATCGATCTGAAATATAAAAAAAAAAAAACTTTTTATTTCAGACAAAGTCCATATTAGTGTTAGTAACAAATTAATCTTATAAACTATGTTAGTACATTCAATAGGGGTTATAATTAATTTATGTGTCTTTGGCGAGCTGGACGCGGGTCCAGTGCTGCATAATGACACTGTCCACGTCCAGTCTCGCAATATATGTATAAAAATTCTCCATAATGTTAGAGAAGCAATTTTTGTAAACTTTATCATATTTCAGGTGGATGAAAGGGAACAAAAGAGATACGTACATATGTGTATCTTTTATTCCTTTTCACCTTTCCTTGTTCCTTTTTACTTATTTACCAATATGATACGTAACCCTAAAAACGGTACAATACGCTAAACTGACTGCGATGAGATGTATTGTGAGGCTTGTATTAAACGCCCACATAGCCAATTTGTGATAAGAGTTTAAATCGGTAGCGTTTTTGAAACCAGCATTGTACTGGGTGTGTGGGTGTAACCCGACCTATTCCTGAAAGGTGAAAGACTTCAGCTATTAAACTAATCGGTATTCGGTTAATCGCGCGGTAGACTGTATATGCCCGGAGCAGAAATTCCCTTAAATATTTTAAAGTAGGCTCAATCATTCCAAGAAATAATCACTTTTTACATTGATAATAATAATTAATTTGACGCCACGATTGGTCTAGTGAACCCAGGACAACACGTCCCGGGTTCGATTCCCGGTCGGGTTAATTCAGGAACCAAACTTTTCTAAATTAGCTCGGATCAAACGCAGCTGGAAGATGCAAACCCCTGTCTGATAGATAGACAAGGATATTAATTCGTGACGTCAAGATGGGTAAGAGACCTTGAATACGCTCACAGCACAGTTAATGGCAGCCTTTTTCCATTAAGAGGGACTGTAAGTAAATTGATTTCTTCAAAGCAGTTTTGACGAGAAGATTCGAGATTTATGGGGTGAACAACGTTTACTCGTATCAACAAGGGGCCAATTCCTTGAACTCTTCGAAATCATTAGAAATGTTCAATCACATTAACACATTGCAGCCAAATGTACAATGCCAAATTCCTTCCGATTGTGGTAACTTGGAGAAAAAACGGGGAAAATGACTTTACCAATGAACTGGAGTTTCAATTTTATATGAATATCCTGATGTACCTACCAAATGCGTTCAACTGCGCCATTCGAAACAGCGTCTACACTCAATATCCTACGAAGGTACAGTCCACTACGCCTAAAGTTGAACACCGTAATCCTATACTGAGTGGTTATTCGTAGGAATAATTTTACGACTAGGACGAGGTACTATTGATGTAGGAATTCAGTTAAACTAAGATGTCTTTTTACCTAACCTTGAATTTATAGATTAAGAAAAATTCAAATTTTACAATTGTATCTTACTGAGTATGCTCGATCATTTTTCTTACGTTTAAATGAGCATTGCCAAGAACTCCTATACTACTTAAATTCGGAGGAAACGAAACGTTGGAAAAAGTGTCAGTTTTATATTGGGTAGAGAAAATACAATGATTTCTTCAGACATAAATTCATTAGAGTGTCTAACAGTGTTTCACTACCATATATTTAACTTTCTTTTCTGGAATGAGATGTCTGCTCTTATAACATAAAATGTGAAGTTAATAGGTTATATGTATTTTGCCACGACCTCATGTACGAGTATAACTTGGATTTTCACTGGTAGTGAAAGTAAAGTTAGGTGATATATATTTCTGAGACATCTTTTACACTAAAGCCTCGTAACCACTAGGCAACAATTGACGCGCAACAAGTAACGCTCAACAAGATCGGCAACAGTGTTGACAGAAAACGTTGCTAAAGAAGTTCTCCGTTGGTGTTCAACAAAAGCGTTGGAAAACAATGTAGAGCATATGTCGCGAGTCAAATGTTGTCTAATGGATACGAGGCTTAATGCCTCCGTGGACAAATGGTAATAGAGTTCTGCTCGAAATCCGGAGGAATCCTTAGTTCAAATCCTACGTCAGGCGAGTGGGTTTTTGGTTTTTCGACACATAGTATGACCAACCCGCATTTGACATTTGTTACCCATCAATTGTAGCTAACGGGTCAGCAAGCTAAAGTAGGCAGGACATCTTGCTCGAAGGACTAGTGGCCGATGGGGCAGAAAAGTGCTCGAGTGGAGACCGCGTATCGGCACAGGCGCAGCGTAGGACGCCCCCCCTCGAGATGGACGGACGATCTGGTCAAGTCCTCGGGGAATCGCTGGATGCAGGCCGCTTCTAATAGGGATAGGTGTAAATCATTGGGGAAGGCTTGTTCAGCAGTGGACGTCCTATGGCTGATATGATGAATTGTAGCTATGAATTGATTTCAATGTTGGATGCTTTTTTACTTTTTACTAATAACCATGTTTGCTAACAAAGCGTCTGCGGTTAGAATAAAGTAAGATTATCCTTTTCCAAGAGTCTTCTTCCCTGCCATTTTCGTGGTATAAAACATATTTTCAGAATAAGTGGATTATTGCGTTGAATTAAATAAAATGGTGACAATAGATTTTATGTTCAAAGGTAAACTTACTACAGTTTCTAAGCATACGAATTATGGCTTTTTGCTTTTTGCTTGTAGTTTTTATACAGGCGCATATATATGATTTTATCAAATAAAATTAATGTGGCAAATGAGCATTTAAAAAAAATACTATTAGGGACCATCTGTAACAAATGAAAAATTACAACAAATTTTATTTTAATCTGTATTTTAATTGATAGTATGAGTACCTACGTTACACTGATTAACCACGTAGTGTTAGCTATATGGTTTTTTTTTGTATACAAAATTACACAGTCTTAAAAATAGACACAGCTTTCGTATGTCCATTGTCAAATTAAACCAAAAGAGCCATTATCAACCGTCAAAGTTAGCATCCTGTAACAAATCCTAAGAAACTTCTTACTACTGATATGGAAAATTCCGTGCGTTCTCTAACTTGGCTTTTTTAACTTGATCCAGAATATTCCTATAGTGTTCCAGATTGGAAATAACACTGTGTTTCTGGGTATTTTTTTCCTTCAACTCCTGGCAGTAGTGGTACCACCAAGGCAGTACCACATAGTGCATGGCGGGTTCTATACCCATCTGCTCGCAGAAGTGGCGGTTTGGGACCTGCAGCATTGGCTGGTCTTTTGAACGGAAGTCGGGAGGGAACATGGGGTCACCCTTCCTTGGCAGAAGGGATAGTGATGTCCGCCGCCTGAGTCTGCAGGTGACTGCTGATAAGCATATCATGAAGATCGTGAGGTGTAGCTAGAAAAATTAACAAAATTAGATTGAGTTAACGATGGTCAATAGCATATCAATGGGTTAACAGAGCAAGCACTTTTACCCTACATACTGTCCCTCTGTACTTACTTATTCAGTGTGCATCAACATTATATATTATCAAAATATCTATACGTGAAAAAGTAAATATTGAACAAACGCGTGCTACGTTAAGTACTTCAGAAACATATTCTAGCAGACTAACGCTTCTGAATCTCTACTATAATACTTCACCAATTCTAAAAGTAGGTATAAATTTAGCTATAAAGAGTTTATATAGACTTTTTAATCGTCCTAAGTATATCTTAAAGATAGAATCACTAATATTTGACATCCCGTATAAAGACTGTACTGTACTCAGCAACTTGTGAGTAGCACCTGTGGACCTAATGCCGTCTGCGCATATAGTTCATATGCCTAGCATTGGAAGTTCAGCTTATGCCGCAGTGTACGCTCTAACTGTGGTGAACTGTACAACTTAACATAGAAGTTTTATTGAATTTTCCTAAGCCCATTAGTCGCTCCCAAACTAGGTGTGCCCCAATGCCGTTTATTAGTTTGATATTTAGCGCTGTCACTTTTCAGGTTTCTCAAAGCGTTTCTTACGTGTAACTGCTACTTTTACTTACATACTTGCCTGGTGGGCTATGTCAGTCACGATAATTATTAGTCTTCTGATTACCTAATTTCTGATTAAAGCCCATAGCGAAACACTGTGCCTGCGCACTATGTACATTTTAGGATGTGTGTGGTCTTGTGGCGAAGACAATTACTTCAATAATATTTTGATTCCCAATTCACTAACAGTATTGAGTCTTAGTTTTGGTAAAATTTCAAACAAATCATCGAATTTTGAAAGCTAAATAAAATATAAAAATATCTTACGTTCTTATTCTTCATTGCTGCAAAAAAAAAGTGAAAAATAACATTGCAGTTTCATCTTACTTTGGTTATTTTTTTTTTCATCAGTAATTAGGTCTTAGACAACATCATCGGATTCTAATAATTATCCAATTTTATAGAAAAAAATATTAAAAAAGGGCATTAAGTAAACTTTTAGTTTGATAACTTATGTACAATTTATTTCAAACTTGCGTGGACAAGCCCATTCAAGCTTCAAGCTATTTCACAATTCAAACAATTACCTAGTTAAAGAATCCAGCTTACTTAAGAAATGAGCTTCTATCTACATTTTTCTAAAGTACATATTAGTTATTACTACGCCGTTACGGATTACGCACTACAATATTTTGAAGAGAATCCATAAAATAAAACAATTACAGTTTTATAACAGAGTTTTAACAACCCAAATCGTAAAATAACAGTATAAACAAGAAACAATTTTTCACCATTTCTGAACTAACTGTTTGTATTTACATAAACTACCACGCGTGTGTGCTGGAGCCCCTAGCTTGACCACCATCCGAGCCGGTACAAAGGTCACATTATCACGGCGCGGCAACGGCACCTCTCCAACCCGGCTATTAAATTACCATTCAAATTAGAGCATTCAAGTGCTATAATAAATTTTACAATGTCAATATGAAAAAGCCGTCGGCGGGCGGTCAACGCTCTTGTCACTATACTAGTTTCGCCGTATGATGATATCCCTGACAGTTCATAATTTACTTAATAAGTTTCGCATTACTTATGACTTGATAAGTTTCGAAAGGACAATAGTTTATTCCCTTTTTATTTGCCTATTTTTTTTTTTTAGTTTGAAATAGAATGCGTGACACAGAAAAATGTGAACTGTCAGGCATATCATCTTAAAGTGAAAATAATCATAGCATACAAATCGACTAGCAGCCCGCGAGCTAACGGCGCGCTGACTGCGTGCTTACCGCGCGCCGACCGGTGCCCGGACGCGTATATACCTTGTTAACCACGTTCCGATGATATTTATGTGCGGAAAACCCCTGTCGCTTTCGTCTCTCCGTGAGGGGACGTGGTAAACCAGGTACCTAAGCCATATACGCTACCCGGACTGCTAACCTGCACCTCCCAGCCGGCGCGTGGACTGCGAGCTTGCAACTCGCGGGCGGCGCGTAGCAAGCGCGCTGGCACAGATGCTACGTGCGCTGGCGGCTAGCCGTAGCCTAAATACGAGGCAATATGCCGTGCATCTGTGCTGTTGCGGTGCCGGGATAATGTGCTATGACCTTCAACCGAATTCTCTCCGTACGCAACGTGGCAGTGCTTACACGTGTCATGTGGTAGTGTCACCTGTCACAGCGGTTGTGGAAGCTTTGTCTCTGTCACAAAATAAAGAGTTTACAGAAAGATCGCTCTCGCCTTTCCAGTATAATTACCTAAGCTTGCCGCCTAGGGTTACTAACTACTATATTCGTTCTGAATTTTTAAAACGAAGTAGGTAGTAGGTAATACTGAAGCGACAGATCCCGCCAACAATAAATTTCATCATGTGTAAAATTGCACCAAGTTCGACACAAACAAAAACACTTGCGTCAGTGCGACTCGCCGCGTGACGTGACCGATTCTCACCGACATCTCCTGTAAACTCACTTTGTCTGTGTGCTTGATCAAAATAGCGGTTGGTTCTAAGCGGACTATCTGTGCGGAATTTGTGGTTTTGTTTATTTACTTATCTGCACCATTTCATACTCATGCAGTGGATCGCTGTGCTCGTTTCTGTAAATGTCTTACCTATTCCCGTGTAAACTACACCACCGTGGCATACCTTCGTTTACCCGACTGGGCTGAAGCGGTGATCTCTTTGTTCCCGACGTTAACACAGCCATTATAATAATGAGGAGGCTTCAATTGAAAAATAGATGCCATTGTTGCTAGTTTTTCTACGAGTACATCTATTATTACTAGTCCAGCAACTGATATTTCTGTTCAACTTCAGACCTTTTTTCTGTACACTTTTTCTTTTATTGTATCTGACCTGGATTTTATGCGAAAGGAAAAACAATCTACAAAATAAAATACAACTATACTTAGACCACTTGAAGTTAGAGTGAAAAAGTGGGTTCCAGACCGCCAACTGGCTCCCATACATAATGACAAGTGCCGGTCGTGGTCAAAGAGTATACCGGGTGATTATCAAATACCTTACAAATCGATATGGCATACTCTCACTGAGTTATGTAGAAACTATCAAAGTGAAAATTATAATTAAGAATAAGAATAAGAATCATTTATTTTACGAAAAATAATTACAAATTTTGAACAATAATGTTGTCTGCACTAAGCTAAAAGCTTGTGTTGCAGTAACCAAAAAAACTTACTATAAACAAGAAACATAGTTAACACTGCTGAGTAATGAAATCAAAACAAAACATGTACAATAAAAAAAAAAATTAAAAACAAATCACTCGAACGGTCAGTATTTTTTGTATGAAAACCTTAAAATAAAGCTAATTGAAAAAAAAAACGCTTTTATAGTTACTACATCACTTACTGAGTATGCCGTATCGTTTTTGGAGGTTATTTGAAAATCACCCGGCATAAACACTATACGTTTTAGTCGTGGTCTTCTGTCTCCTTTACAAATTCACGTTTACTTGACAAAACAGGTGTATTAACGCTCGCCCTCGTTACTCTAATAACGTAAGGATAATTAATTTAATTAGAAATTATAAATTATTGTCTTTTTTACTATGGAATTTTATATAAGACATACTTCGGTAGACACGATCTAAGAGCAAAATTAAATAAAAAGGGTTATTATAAAAGGTTAACAGGTTCGTTGAAGATAAAAGAAAACTGAATAATATTTTTATTAACCTAGTAAATAAGTATAATACACTGGGTAATAATAATAGTACGGGTAAAATATCGGGTACATGCAAAACACAGTGTCCACGCACTTCTCTGTAGTTGGATCAGGTGTTGTAGTGGTCGTCGTCGTTGTTGTCGTTTTGTCGGAGTCACTGCCTTCGGCTACTTGTGTTGATATTCTGATGTTTAGCAAGACAAACATCAGGAATGGATTGAGGAAATCTATAATAAAATAAATTAAGGTACAGTCACAGTCAGAGCGTGAACCTGTGGCATCAGCCAAGCTCGGCCCGCTATTCTACTCTGAGTGCGGACTGTACGAAGTTCACAAGTTGAATTTTATCAACCGTATGGCAAAATTTAGCAGAGAAAAACACTTATAATCTTAACTAGCTTTCCGCCCGCGGCTTCGTCCGCGTTTCGTTATATATTTTGGCCAAATTACTTAAAATCTATATAAATTGTAGCCCATGTGTTATTCTGAATAAGCTGTATTACTGTAAAATTTCATCCAAATCCGTTCAGTAGTTTTTGCGTGAAAGAGTAACAAACATACAAACATACATCCGCACAAACTTTCGCATTTATAATATTAGTAAGATTGAAGGCGTTTCAGCCACTTAGTTGCCTCGTCGTTTGAGACAAGCAGGTCCTCAGGAGGGCCACCGGCATACCGCGTTGTAGGACATTCCTGTATTACATGCTGAATGCTCTGCACATCGGCACCACAGGGGCAGGCAGGGGAATTAATCCCCTGTACGTTTAACACTGTATAAAAAGTGTGTCTGTATAAAGTTCTTGAGCCATTCTGTCCCAACTAAGTATGCCTTTAAGTTTACTGAAAGAAAACCATACTTAAACCTAGACTCACTAATTAAAAAATGCCACTTGCAATGTAATCTGTTAAATTACAGAAAAGTTCTTGTAAGTGTATAATAATTATTTTCAAATTAAGTTATGCACGAGGCGAGATTGGCGTAGTTCGCTGTAGCACTATTTCTTGCCTTGACTTACTTACGTAGTGTCTTTGAAAAGAAAGACGCAACTGAGCAAAAAGATGACCGAACCTGAGTTGAATGACTAGAAGACCACCATTTCATGGTGTAGCACGCGAGCTATACTGCGGGTGCTCGCCTGTTCGATTTCCGGTCGAGTACATTTTTGAAACGATCTTTTCTGGCTCGGATCTGGGTGGTCTGAGAGACGCCCCTCGCTTAATTTCTTGTCTGGTACCTCGTAACACAGGGATATTTATCCCCTCTTCGAGACCATGACAAGACAAGTGGTGTGTTGTCTTGCGCATAATATTTAATATTAAAAAATACTTACTTTTCTGGTAAATTCTTGTAACATTTTTACATTTCATTGTTCTGTTAAATAAAGAAATATTCATGGTTACCTAATTTGATCCATTAATTTTATCGATGCTTTCAACAACTCAATAAAGTCTCTAAAAATTGAAAATTTATGACGTAAAAAACAGCTCGAAAACTACAGTCATGTTTATCAAGTACTTTTTCGGATAGTAGTTGTATTTTTATTAAGCAAGTAAGTTATTGTTTTTGTTTACTCAAGGTGAAAATTGGAAAATTCTTACCGATATTTATTTGACATAAATGGGAAGCGAAGTATCGGACTATCGGCTCTTAGTAAATCTTATTACTGGGCTATTTGATTATAATTATTTTTTAATGGCACCGTCCATTTACATCGTTAAGATTCTATCAGGAAAATCGATACTCACGCAAAGAATAACAAACTCTCTTCTTCTGGGGTTGAAAATGACATCCTCATCCCTAGTGCCCCAATCCTGATACCTAGGTAAGAGTATGTATAATCAGAGCGTGAAACAAAATAAAAAGTAATCAAAGTACCTACCTACTTAATTAAAATAAAATAATTAGTTACTGATACTTAATAATTTATGGCGCAACAATTTATGAGAGTAGGTAACATAATCTAATTAAATTTCAATTTATGCATAGGTACTTTGTTCTAATAATGCTGGTTCTTCAAAAAAATAAATGAATTGGATTAAGATGCAGGTTTGCGTATAAATTAAATTCAAAGTTTTTTTTTAAATACTCACCTATAACACAAAATACTGAACAGAAACCATCATCTTAGGTGGCCTTTACCATGCCTGAAGTAGATGGTACGGTCAGCAATGAAAGTCACCCGAAAATACAAATATCGTAGCTAATAAAAGTGAGTTCATCAAGAACCTGACGTCGCAAAGTATATGAACAGCTCTTGTCTTTGCCACAGTAGATGAAGCGACACCAAGACGTCTTAGGATTTTGGAAAAATGCCATTTTTAATTAAAACATCAGCACTTGATATCTCATACCCTAAGAATACTACACGAAAAACTGAATAAGCCATTATCTCAATTAAAAGTCTTATGTGCCCATAGTCGCCTTTATACGGATTACAACACATGTAATGCATAAACCCAGGTATAGTTCCGCAGAATTAATGCATACAGAGCAGAAAATTGCTCACGATCTTTGAATAATATTGCTCTATTACACTCTCGGAAGGCTGTATAGTTAGCTAGCCGAGCCTTTGCCGCGGAAAAAAAATATCATTGTTGGCACGACGCGCATGCTCCGCGCGCGTCTTCCCGCGCTTTTTTGGCGCCATATTTAGAAAGTTTTAGGTTATTTTTAACTTGAGAACTTGAAATGAACAGAACAAATTACGAAAGATGTTTAGCTTTTTGAATATCTGAATCGATTATTTGGATTGATTATTCCTTGTGAATAATAACGATGTTCAAATAATAATTATTGAAAATTTCTAAACATGCAGTGCTTAGGCCCTATGATGGATCGTGATAACACTAGTGTTAAGACATTATGTGCTGTCAGAAAACGCAGAAAATGGAGTGGTTTGCAGCATGCGTATGCGGGTCTGATAATGTGTATAGTGCCATCAGTGTTGTGTGAATCAGGTAAGGGCGTTGCAGTTGTTCTCATTATGCAATCACGTATAGCATATCTACCTACTTAAGTGATTTCATGTCTGTCCCGACGTGATATCTTCTACACTTACCTACCGCTAGTACTGAATGGAAACGTTTTAATAAAATTAACCATTTGTTTATCTGTTTGACTCTACTCACAAACCTGCGATATCTTTTTCCTATTTAACAAAAATAGCTTGAATCTAATCAGTTCGCTGCGGACATTGTTTACAGGTGTAAGTGTCTCATAAAAGTCAAAATGAGTAAATTTACCAAATTGATCGTCTTTTCATTCTTTATATCGTCACAAAAAAGCGTTCCAATAACTGTTTTGTTCACTGGGGCTTATCTCATGAGCCTTATCTGAAACAGCAGTGAACAGTATTCTTGGCTCTACTGGAAAATCATTTAAAACGAGATACTTACGCCTGGTCTTAATAAGGAATTAGTCGATGAATGCCATATTCTGGAAATGACACAATGGTCTAAAAACGACAACTTCTATAAATGAAGAAATTGCAGAAATATAGTTTTTTTCAAAAAGTGTGTTAGTAGAATGTGGTATACGCGAACTATAACCAAGATATTTTTTGCCCCAACTTCAGTAAGTGTCCTGTCTACTAGCTCTTAAAGTTACAGGCTGGGATTCGATCACGAAGGAAATAGAGAGCAAAGTTCTCTCCATAAATTAATTTACGTATTTACATTTTTAAAGTTAAATGCTTTGATTCATGCTAGATGGTAGCGTTTAGATGACGAAGCTTGATCATCAACATTGTAAGCACTTTATCAGTATTTTATTCAAGCTATTTGAACTAACAAGTCGCGTTTGGCAAGCACGGTGACCAAAGCAATACCCATCGTTTGTGGCGAGACGTAATTTCATCGATAGAGGCCTTTGTCCTACCGTGAGACTACTTTGCTGATTACTCAACTTTTTACTTCTTACTAAATCAGATATGGTCTATCTGAGGCTGAACGTCTCAACATTCAAGACCGGGTCAAAGTTCAAAACCCTCATTAGATGTGACGCCTCGGAGGTGATGTACCAAATAGATTTTCACGCACCCCTCACCCCCGAATTCACGAACGACACATAAAGTTAAGAACCCCTTAATTATTGATGTCGCTCGATGTGACAGTAGAACGTAAAGTAACCGCTGGGTATATTTATAATAGCTTAACCAAAACTTCTACAAAAATAAAAGCTGGTTTTGTTACTCAAACTTAAATTTAAAGTCAAAATCAAAGTGTTCATTGCAATCATATGGTTACAAAGGTGGTGAACATAATAAACCAGTACCAATAACATGCACCCTGTTAGGGCACGGCAACGTAATTTACGTTATCCAATAAAAAAAATGAAAGTAAGATTATATAAAATTAAATTAAATTATATCACGCAAAATAGTTGAGGTGAGGCCTGTGCCCAGCAGTGGGACGTATATGGCTGTATTTGAATGCAAAATAAAAATAAATTAAATCAAATGTAATTTTTACACATTAAAAATTATAATAAAACGAGTGACAAAGATAAAACAAAAGAAATTAAGGCAACAATCTTGCAAATCAGACAGACAGAACTCCAAATCTACAAATTACAATTAGTCAAAAAATTCCGTCTGGGTATAAAAGGCTTTCTCAACCAAAAATTACTTCAAGTAGGGTTGAGAGCCTTCTGCGCTCACCCTACAGACCGGTAAAGCTGCTAAGGCCGTCGAGGCCAAGCAGCGGCGTCCTTGTCAAAAAAAAATTACTTCAATACATTTTTAAATCTCTTAATTGTAGTTACATTTTTTATTCCCTCCGGGAGTTTTTTATGAACCTTCACAGCCATAGCATATGGGCCAGAGTGAAATATGCTAAGAACTACCTAGGTGTCAATTACTGCATTGAGTTCTGTTTTGAAAAGGTTCTTACTTAAATAGTCAGCAACATACAAGTTATACCCCTGTACGTCTACCACGTTTTACCACTTTAAATTGAGATTATCGTTCGCGTAAAAAATGTATTGGGATTCGACAATGTCATGTCATGTCATGTGTCATCCCAATACAATTTTTTTACGCGAATGATAACGTAAATTTTAAGTGGCAACTCGTGGTAGATGTACTAGTCACAAAATAAAGAGTTTACAGAAGGACCGCTCGCACATTGTTCCAAAACTTGCGTGACCCGCCTAGTACTACTACTAATATAGTAGTAACCCTAGGCGGGTTTTACCCTCTGAATTTTAAAATTAAGTAAGTTAAACCTACTTGACAGAACCGGCCAAAAACAAAATTCATCATGTGAAAAATTGCACCAAGTTTGACAAAAACAAAAACACTCGCGCCAGTCGACTTCCCGACTCACCGAAGCTCACTGACTTCGCTTGTAAACTCATGTTTCTGTGTGCGTGCGTCAAAAATAGTGTGTTGTTCTAAGCGGGCTATCTGTCAGAGCGCCGCGCATGTCTAATTTGTGTACTAGTTTTATATTATGACAGATAGACCACAAGTTAGTTTGCCATCGAAGTCATACAAAAAAACCTACTACGGAAAGTAACCATATCAGTCTCCTTCACAATATGTAAACCAAACCTCGTGTAACTCCCATTAAAGGACATTAATACCCTTCCTGATAACCTTTAGCACTAACAGTGGCACTTCAACTATCAAGATTTGCATTTTAAAAACAAACACTATTATATACGCAAATATCTTAAATTACTTCCTTAATGTTCGGACGTATGCTTGTTGCAAAGTGCCTACTTGAAGTGTGTATTATGTTATATTATTATTATGTCCTATAAGTATTCCTTAGTACGAACGGTCATGATGTGTTATTTTAATAAAAATAAAACACAAAATGAATACCATTAACTTTATTAAAAATAAAGAAATAACTCAAGGAAATCTTTTCATGTTGCCACAAGGACCAAACAGAGCAGTGCTTTAGGTGCCGTGTATTTATTTGACACACAGCCATAGAAAAATATTTTTAGGAATGGAAATAACAGAAGAAAGACGTCACCTTTCAATCATGCTCTATATTGATACGCCTGTAAAGGAAGGGATAGCTAACTACACCTGTAAGAGCTGCTTTTTGAATTTTATCAATGTAATGTAGGCATTGAAGATCTAAGTTTCTTAAGAAAGGAAAATTTATAAAACACATCGCTTTGGAACATAATAGCTATAACTAATATACTCAAAGTAACGACTACGTTTTTGATTTAAAAAATACAGCTCGATGACTGTCCACAAAATGCGGAGCTTGACCCCTAATTGATACGCAGCTGCATACTGTTTAGGGATATGAGTAGTAAACATTTGATAAACACCAATAATAAGTCATCAGTCATCAAAACAGTGGTGAATACAAAGAGCCCACTTATGGTACAGGTAGTCATGCGTAGAAATGATGAAGGTACCTAATCGGAAGTCGAAACTTAAGTAAAGGTCATTAGAATTAGAATTAGATATTCTTTATTGCACAAATAAAACAGTTACAAAAATAAAGTTTAAATAACATATTAGTACAATTTAGGCGGCCTTATCGCTAGAAGCGATCTCTTCCAGGCAACCTCCGGGTAGAGAAACAAAAAAGAGTAAACAGTTGAGGTGGTGTAAGATGAGCAGTTAATCAATGAAAAATAAATAAAATAAAAAAACATATTGACTAAAACAATAGACATACAAATTATTAAGATAGCAATAAATAAACTTACATAAACATACTTAAATGAATAAACATAAAGTTTTGTATGGATTATTCAGTAGGCACCTAATTAACAACACTAAATTATTAAGGCGAAGTTTGAGTCAAATAAGTGACAGAAAATATGCTTTGACCCGTGATTTGAAAATAAGTAGGGATTTGGAAGACCTTATAGAGAAGGGCAAGGAACTCCATGAGCGAATAGATTGGACAGTAAAAGATTTAGAATAATAATCAGTGGAATGAGGAGGAAATGACAGAAGCAGTGAACGGCACGAACGCTTATCATCACCTTTGGCAGATTGCTGAAAATTGTAACGTTGTTTGAGATATGGCTGTGACCGCGGATCGAACAGGACGTAGTAGAGTAAAGAAAGAACGTGAAGATCGCGACGAAGACGTATTGGGAGCCAGTTAAGTTGAGAGCGAAATTCGGAGACATGATCAAATCGATCACACGAATACAAAAATTTTGGAGTCGCTCGAGTTTATTAAGGAAGTCATTGTGATCGCAGGACCGCTGTTCATTTGAGTGTTCATTAAAATTAAAAGAAAATAATTTAAAGGGAGGTAGAGTAATTAGCCTATACTACTGGGTAAAGGCCTCGTCATCATTGAAACAATCGCAAACACACATTTTGCCCGACCTGAGATTTGAACCCGGGACTTCTGTATTTCAGGCCAAGCTCTGTTTTTACTGGCCTATCAAGGCTAGAAAGAAAAATACTTTAGGCAAGGCTTAGCACCTAAGTTACAAGTTCATAGTCTGAAAAAAAACATTGATTGATGAATAATATGGTTGATAAGACAATGAACAGGTTCTTTAGGCTACTCACAACTATTGGACATACGAGTATTAAGATAATAAGGTTAGCGAGTTGTAATTGATCACCCTCTAGGTAATAATTTAATTGTTAACTAAACAATTTTATTAGCGTTTAGGACAAATTTTATTTTTTATTATTTCAAATGAGTGTATGAACTGACAGAAACTTTTGCGCTGTTGGTCAAATAACTACATACTCTACATTTTCTTGGTCGTTAACCTTAATACGTAGGAGAAAAAATAAAATAGGATGTGGTTTGAATACTGCGAATAAAGTACGAAGTACTTTCGATATGTGACTTCTTAGTACAGGAAATGGTACTTTCCCAACGGCACGCAAAGGTGCCTCCGTCAGTAAAATAAACCTTAAAATAAGTCATTTGTCTTGCTTCGTCAATAAAATCGCAATGACGAAGGCCAATTTGCTCTAATCGACAGATAGTGCACAGTCATCACTTTTCACTTTCTATAGATATCACGAATACTGTATCCACTGCGTGCGTATTTCGTCGTCATTATAATAACCTCTAAAAATTTCAAATTATGTACAAAAAATGGCTTTGAAAATGGTCTTGAATTTGGACCAGTTAAAAAACTTCTTCCTGCCTATATTTGTTGTTTTTCTCTCTCTCTTCAGTCGTTTCCTCCACTGCTGAGGATCGTGACTCTTTCTGATTTTGTCTAGGTGCTTCTATCGGTTGCATTCCGTTGCTTGCTGTAGGGCAGCACTGACCGGGATCGCCAGTTGCTGCGACACCTGGTCTGCCTATCGCTTGGGACTTCGACCCAAGCGATATTGTTTTTACGTTCTGATAAAACCTTCAGTTTAGATTTGTGTGTTGTTATTCGAGTCATATCACAATAGAATCATTAAGTACTGTATCGTAGGAAATATTTAGGCGTAAAACGCAAAACTACCCAAGTATTTTTAATAAAGTTACGGACTTGGAGTGTTTTTCCTTCAATCTTATTAGCTAAACCAATTGCAACTTGCGACATACCTACTGTTACTTTGACAAATTACTCAGTCGATCTTTTAGCTATGACATAATTAGCAAGAGGTACTTGTCTGGTGAAAATTACACAATAATTTCTAATCAAGCAAGTGCTCATGTTCTGATAAATATTGTTTTATGGTCAAACACCTATAATGTTAGTTCAGTATCATGCGCGTGCGTGCCAACATATTATAGCATACTTACTATACTCAATCACAACTATCGCTATCATGTTTCATCGTTCACCACTTTCTTTGTCGGCTTTATAGCGATCATGTTCGCCTTTAGGTTTACTCGTATGTTCATTTGGTATTGGCTAAGCATTTAATCAAATAAGAAAATTATTTATTCCAGTAGGGCTTTTTATAGACAGTACTTTCGAATTGACAAATAATTTTACCACTAACTAAAAAATGCGTGTAATCTAACCCATAAAAATAGTACATTTATTAAACTTTTACATATACTTACTGAATTTTATTGAAAGACACTCGGTCATACGTCATAAAGGCATCATTATTCACAGCCATACCACTGCCAAAAAGGACCTCCGATCATTCAATACACTACTACAGACTAGCGGTCTGTTTTTACCAAAAACTGACTTACTAGTATTGCGTCACACGCAACGTTTGCCATCATGTCTTCTTTCCAGTACTTTTCTGTCCCAATGTCCATCAGTTCTGCCCACTGCCACTAGACCCACACTTACTCATTTCAAATATTTTAAATTAACATGTAGAATGAGCCTTACCCTTTAAAATCTAAGATTGTGACAGGATGAGTACAGATCTGACAGTGTAGTATTGACCTTATGTTAGAATTGCACAAACCATTGGTAAACGACACAAATGGTAACAATAACAGTTTTTGATGCGCAAGAGTTATGAAACCCATCCAGCCAGCCTCAATAATTTAAATAACTGTATTGTATGAGTTAAATCTGGTAACTAAATGATAACATCTCAAAGATACCATGATTAGATCGTTTCAAAATATATTATATGGATGTGGTTTATTTTTGTTATGATATCATTATCATTGTACTTCTATAATTTCAATTTCTTGATTATGCTGGACTAGACTTATCCATTTTTAATAAGAATTTCGATGATAAAAGGGAAATGCGTCTGAAAGAAAGAAAGAAAGAAAATATATTTATTGGTGACAGAACAAAAATTAAAAATAACATTAAAGTGCACATTTAAAATGGGGTGACACGCTCAGAAATCATCCCAATTCACAACATATACACAGACAGTTTCTCAGTTTACAATGGTTTTTACAGAAGTATATAAATGTACTAAATGTGTAATACAACATCAGTAAAATACTCAGAGTCATCTGACACATTTTATCAATAATTTAAACTGATTTTTCTACAGTGTAGAAGAATTGGTTATTTGATGATGGTAGAATCTACACCTTAGTAGCTATAACCATAACTTTAGCTATAAAACATGGTTTGCTTCTGTTATTGTAAACATCAGAGTATGCAACCCACCATTAAAGTAAGGCATAATAAATGTTAAATTTGTTACACTTAAACTATGTGATTTTACGGACAGTGAATTAATATCAAGAGGAAATCAACAGAAGCTATCAAGCCATTTGTCATTTACAACAGGAAGTAATAATAAGAAGTCCAACTACAGACCCAACGGCTCCGGATTCACTTATTACCCAATGTTTATCATCTATGGTGACTTTCTGTGGCATCGGACAAAAGAACGAGAGACCCATTCGAATTAATAGCAGTTTTGTTTCCCATAGGTGAGACAAATGCTAGTTAAATGCACATGACTTTCATAGAGTTACCGGCTACCAGACTATAGACTAAGCAGAAAGCTCACAGTAACTCGCACGCAACCCAAAAAGTTTGAGTTGCTTGGCTAAGGGCACTCCGAAATGGAAGGAGGGCAATTGGAGTTAGTATAAAGAGATTTAATCACAAATCTCAAATAGCTACTTCCTTTTCATTCCCTTATTTAAATATGAATTTTGAGAATCTTTTCAAACTATTTCTTTTTTGGCAACTTAAATGAGTAGAGAAAATTGAAGAAAACCTGAGCAAGCAACAGGTGCTTTGCATGCTGCTTATTCAAAAACAACTTCAAATGAACAGATACTTTTTTCATTGTAAGTCGCGCTTTATAGCAACACGTAAGCGTATAATATATATATATATATATATATATATATAAGCGTAGCACTAATTACTTGACGACACGATTGGCGCAGTGCGCTGTGGCACGGTTTCTCGCCCCGATTTCCGTAGTGTCCCGGGTTCGATTCCCGGTCGGGTCAATTCAGGAAACGATCTTTTCTGAATTGACTCGGGTCTGGGTGTGCTGGGAGACGCCCCTGGCTTATTTCCTTGTGTGGTACCTCGTAACACAGGGATATTAATCCCTACTTCGAGACCATCACAAGAGGTGTGTTGTCTGGCGCATATTTATTTATTTATATTTATTTACTTTAAACTCTAATAACTCTCTAATTTACAAAAATCAACTGTTGTTATTCTATATAGTGATCGATTTTTAAAATAAACACGTTGGCGCCTTAAAAATCATTTCTTCAAAATGGGCAATCTTGCAATAATCGTTGTTAAATTGACCTTGTAACGGATAGTAATTTCTAACTCATAGGCGCGTCTCCACGTCAGCATCTTCAACCTTGGTGGGAGAGTGTGGTCGCTCGTATGTGGATTCATAATGTCAAGGTGAATCGATCGATTACCTGTTTTTGTAACCGGCATTTTAATCTTTCTTCTGTGTTAAGTAGTAAATATCAAGATAAAAAGCCATGCTTGTATAGGCGAGTCGCCTTTATAATGAAATTATAATAGATAATAATTAATACGACACGTAATAAATAACCGCAAGAAGACACCATGTAATTCAATTTATGCGGTCTTATCGCTACAAAGCAATCTCTCCTAAATAACTTTCGGTAGAGAAATTTTTCCGGGAAAAACTGGGAGGAAATCATTAGGTATCTGATTCATTGATATGTATTTTTAAGTACCTATGTATTTATCAATATTTATGTATCATCAGTCTCTGTCACCCATAGTACAAGCTTTGCTTAGTTTGGGGTCAGATGATCTTGGTGTAAATTGTCCCAGATATTTATTTATATATATATTTTTACTTAGCCTGTAATGCCCCAATCAGCTAAAATCTGCCACTCTTGTGAGTACTTGTCCAGTTCGTCCCGCCATCTATTACGCGGTCGACCTCTATGCCGATATCCGTCTTCCGGTTGCCACTGGGACGATTCTGACCCACCTTTCTTCGTCCATTCTGCACACATGACCTGCCCAGGCCCACTTTAGTTTGGCCGTCTTTTTGCCTACTCCAATTCTAGAGCGAATGGTGGTGTTTCACACTTTGTCACCCATTTTAATCCAAGGATACTCCTCCCAGCTCGTTGGCTAACCTTGAGTTTGGACCTCTGGTTTTCGGTCATTGACCACGTCTGTGCACCGTTAGTTAGGATAGGCAGAATACAAACGTCAATGAGTTTGCGTTTCAGTGTAAGAGGAAGGTCGCCCTTCAAATACGCTTTCATGGACCAGAAGCTCTTCCAGGCGTTATCGATGCGGCGCTCGATTTCTCTTGCTCGAACTTGCTCGAATCCATTGATATATTGAAAATAATTTAGTATTGATAAGTTATGATATGGCATACGTTATTTAAAATACTTGATATAAGTTTTTAAAATTATCCAGCAAAATTTTTTGTTCGGAAAGTATTTCACGCGGTTAATTATTCACAAAAAACTTTAGTTAAAGTCTCCAGATAGATTTTCATTTAATAACCACTGACATAGGCCATAACACTACGAAACACTGCTGTTATTTCTGACTGTCCCTAAGATAACCGTCGGGAGGTAAGGTCCCTAGAACTCCTCCACTCAAAATTGAGCTACCTGCACATGGTCAAAGGCTGTCATAAACCACTTATCATCAGGCGGTTCGTATACTTGTCAAAAACTTGTTCCAAAATAAGAGTACCTGTGAAATGGCATAAAGACTACATCTAGGTACTCGTAAACCAGGCCACTTCGGCACCCACATTATCATAATGACAACAAATCATAAATTCTCTTGATTTTTAATTACAAATTATAATTCACTATTGTTTCATAACAATTACTAATATCGTGATTAGCTTTGTTCGCGTTCTGAATTAATTAACTGGTTTTATTAAAACCTAGTTCTGCATTTTTTATTGTTTGTTATATCTTCTACTTATTTACAAAGTAGCATCACCGTCTTTTACCCGACTGCGCCAGAAGGAGGGTTATGTTTTTCGAGAGTATGTATGTATGTATGTATAATTGTTTGGCACGCTCTGCAGCCTGAACGGCTCGATGGATTTTAGCTTGAGGGGTGTCGTTATATTTGCATTTACTGTGAGAGTGACTCTGTGTGTGGTATATGATAAAAAAAAATGGCGGATTTATGGTTTTCTATCTAACCCCTTGAGTGGAGTATCAAAATGAAGGGCTTGAAATAGCGATTCCATAAAAAAAATTTTTTTTAAAAAAACCCGACTGTAAAAAATTATCACTCAAAAGGAAAAAAACAAGCTCGTTCGCAACGTTTTAAATCATTGCAGGCTGGGACAAACCAGGGAATAACTTATTAGTTACCTACCTATACTTCTACAAAAACGTTTTGTTAAATGTTTGATTAATGTTGGTCCCCGCCACAATGATTTGAAACGTTGCGAACGAGCTTGTCTTTTCCTCCTTAATTTAGTTCTTAAGGGTGCTGTTTTACGCCTGATTGACCCAGCTGAAACACATTCTTGCCGACTAGAGTCAAAGAAATGGCAGCAAAATCTTAAACTAACAAAAACATGCAAAAATGTTTAAATAAAGTCATTTTCTTTATAGTAAAAAAATATTACAAAGCCTTATTTCATCTTAACGGAAACCATATGAATGAACATGTTGCTAAAAATAAAATCTAAGGCAATGTTGTGACGTCTTATACTTGAGCCAATTTTGTCAATAAATCTCGCCTAGACGTTGAGAAATATATTCAAATAGGTGCTTATTCATAGTTTCCACGGATACTTTTAGGAAATATACGTAGATACTCGATGTGCTGCAGCACTTAAAGTTACGAGAGAACCACCAATCTTTCCACAAGGTTGAAGCGTTTCAAAACCCAAATTGAGTATACTCGTAACATCGTAAAAATCTTGTAACTGTTTCATCAAACTCGTCTGAACACCGACCGTTTAGTTCAATGATTCTTTAATTGGTGAAAGAATGTACGTACGACGAGTGTACGTCCACCTAAAACTTGTGATCCAAGCAGGCCAACTAGTCCAATTTTGAGAAATAAGTCAATCAACCAATTAAATTCGTCCTGTACCTACGTCTACCACGAGTTGCCTCTTATGTTTACATTATCGTTCGCGTAAAAAATGTATTAGAATTTGAAATTGTCATGTCATGTCATGTGTCATCCCAATACATTTTTTTTACGCGAACGATAATGTAAACTTAAAGAGGCAACTCGTGGAAGATAAGAAAACAAAGATGTTAAATATATATATACAACTCTATTTAACATCTTTGTACCACTTTCAAGCGAAATAAATGATTATGATTCTGATTCTGATTCTGATTCTGACGTACAGACAGGCCTCGTGAAACAACGTGACGTTTTCTTGTCAAAAAAATTCTTGTGGGAGTATGGCCCGCACCACCTCATCCTGGTACACCGACAGTGTGGCATATTATAAAGTTGTGTGTTGGTTTTGTTCGTCGACCTGCATGCTAGCTGCCCTTAGTGCCTATCCTTACACATTACGAAATCATGAATAGACATACGAATGCGAATTTCTCGGTTGGCCGATTTTCCCATTGTTACTGATATCATGAATCGGCATCCTTTGTAGGGCAAAGTGAATAATGTCTATTGAATTAGCATTGTCCAGTGTAGTTCGATGTAGTGCGTGAACAGGTTTATCATTTAGCGCATCTAAGCGTAGACACTACGATTAATGAATGTAGGTGTAGGTTATACTTTACATGTCAATAGGCTATTACCGCAGAGTAGATCTAATTATCTGCAGGCTGTGTTTTTGTAAGCAGACTGTGCAACTCCTCTGTTGTCAACAATTAAGGACTTTAATTAATATGAATCGCAATTGTGATGACTTATTGCGCATTCAATGACGTTCAAGAAAATTATAATGAAACAGTAATAGTTCACTGTTTTATTTTAATTTTCGTTCCACTAATTATCTTAAGGTACCTAATGTAAATACGGAGGGTAAGCCTGCATTTCTACCAAAGTTGTGCTGAGCTGCATATGTTGGGCATCCACCAATGAGCAAGCCAGTCTTTCCAATTTGGCACTATGGGCACGTGCCCAGTGCCCCGCTTCTTGAGGGTCACCTCCCCTAAAATCAGTTCAATGTAATATTTGACAGTTAAAGTCAAAAAAACCCTATTATCCTAAAGTGTTCAGGGCCCCTAATAGTATAAAGATAGTCCTGCCAATGAGGATCGTTAAGGAGAAAAGAACTATAAAATACACATCCTTATCGCATCTCTGGTTCAAGAATCTAAATCAGTTTGGATTGACACAATATGATGTGATCTAAATTGACTTGAGTGTCACATACTTAGCGTGCGGCATATTTGCACTCAATGCGCGCGGTTTGAGGTGTCGTATGTAGCCCACTTAACATGACTCAACGAAGGAAAAA
Source organism: Udea olivalis (assembly GCA_947369235.1). NCBI lineage: Eukaryota > Metazoa > Arthropoda > Insecta > Lepidoptera > Crambidae > Udea > Udea olivalis. Next base: position 3,380,207 of record OX376349.1, on the reverse strand, counting down.
TGAGCCCCCGTTTACGAGTGGTTTAGGAAAAACTTAAAAAAGTACGAGCCCCACCCCCCTACCCCCCCGCTCCAACTTTGCTTTGTGTATGTTGCTTCAGACACCATTCCCTACACTAGTGCCAAAAATCGAATCCACACGAATTATTTCCCCTATTTGACAGTTGTTCGTCTTCGTTGAGTGGGCTAATAGACAACTTCACAAGTTATCAGAAAATGACAAATATCCTCAATGAATTTGGATCGTTATGGTTATAATGTTCAGGGCTTTTGCCAGTTTCAGAGTTTGCATACCTACTTGCTGCCGGAGTTATTATAAACATTTATTTCTTTTGTTTCAGGGTCCAGACGCTTAACTTTTGATAGTATATTTAATAACACAGACTATGCTCAACTGAAGTATAATCCGAGGCCATATAGTATACCAATAGTACATAATACTAACCATTTAAATAATATAACATATAGCCTAGAAGAAGACTCGAGAGGAAATGAGTTGGAAGTCGACTATGACTTCAAAGAGAAAGACAGTGCAGGTCCTCTCCTTGTGGGGTTTGCAAGGGATCCATACAGATATTCGGTCCCGGAAAAAGACTTTTTGAATGGAGTCAGGTGAGTGAAACACAAGCAGAATGGTATTTTACCACCATCATTTCATTGGCATTTAAATCAAATATTTGCTACAATTAAGGGTTGCCAAAAAATGTGAGCTGATCACAAACCTGACCTGCGCTCTGGTTCTGAACCTTTATGTTGACCGAGTCGGTAAATAAACGCTTACTACTTTGTTAAAGCCAAAGCCTGAAAGTTTTTTTCACTAAGAGTACTAAAAGGCGTTCCACTACTTCGTAGGTATAAGAATTATGAATAAACGTACTATTGGTTGATACTGAGGTTCTGAATATAGAACCTGGGATTTTTGATACACGACGTAACACATTGTGCCGTTACCAACAGCAAATGTTTTTTTTTTATGTACCAACTATTTTAATTAAATAGTCATAAAAACAAAATCAGTTATGATTCAGCATCAGAATTACCACGAAGGCTTGTAATAAAGCTGCAATGTAATTATTAACTAATGACAAAGAGGTCATACAGGAAAACAAATGACTCTCCTAAATACTATAAAAACTATTACTTATAAATATTTTCATAAACTAGGAAGTTATAAAGTTATAAAAACGGCTTGAAGAATGACCTTTTAATTATTCTACAGATACATGAATCCTCATTCCCTAGCCACCAAAGGTGACAGGGGTAAGCGCGGAGTGTTGGAGCTGTATAACATGCTGTACTGCGCTACTGGCTGTGACCCGTTGTCGTACAAAGGCTACGGGTGCTACTGCGGCTTCCTTGGCTCTGGGCGGCCTACTGACGGAATTGACAGGTCAGCTTCTAGATTTTTCAAGATGTAGAGCGATATTGAACTAATTCGATCTCACTCAGATGATCGAACCCACTTCTAAATTAACATTTTCACAAATTGTCAGAAACTTATTTTCGTCAGTAAGGCGCCTCGCCGTCGTTGTCACGTTTCAGAGTCTGTGCAGTACGTTTACTACGAGTTGCCACTTTAAATTCACGTTATCGTTTGCGTAAAAAAATTGTATTGGCATTGGACATTGTTATGTCATGTCATGTCAAACACAAATAAAAAAATTACGCGAACGATGACGTAAATTTAAAGTGGCAACTCGTGGTAGACGTACAGTCACCTTATCATCATACACCGTACCTCGTCACATATCTTCACTATGCTGTTCGAAGTAAGTCGTTCGGAATAGCCCTGGCTGTCTAGTAGATGAATGCCGCGAGATAATTTTGGCCCACATTATGATTGGGCGCAGTATATAACTTCAGAAAATTTGTCGGATCGGAGGGTGCATTAATATAACTCTGCAGGTCATCTGACGAGGTATAGTTGGCCAATGTCAAGTGTTTTTGTTGTAATTGAAATAATCAGCAAAACATCTGGTTTCACGGCCACTCATAACATGCCATATCCTGATCATTTGATCATTATGATCTGCCCGACGACAAACTACGTGCGATAAAATACTGTGCTCATGTTTTTAAATCACTGTGGAATTTCACTGAATACATTTAAAATTCTATTACTTCATTAAATACCACTATAAATATATAAAATATTAGCTCATCTTAACAGGTGTGATGTGATATCACGGCCAATAACATTAAAATTTAAATATTCGTTTACTATTTAACGCACAAAAATTTAATTTTTGATCTTTAATTGTTATTAGACGTTAATGTAAGAAAAAATATAGTTATCTTTCGTCTACGTTTTTTACGTTTCCATACAAATTTAGACGAAATTCCTATTTTCAATAGGTTCTACATCACCTACTGTCTATGCCATATAATTTTCCTCACAATATAAATAATCACTTTATATTTCAATTTCAACAGATGTTGCAAGATGCACGACAAGTGCTACGAAGACATCTACTGCCCGTTCTTCACCGTCTACTTCCAGCCTTACTACTGGAAGTGCTACCATGGTCAGCCGCTCTGCGCTCTGGAGAACTCCAACACGCAGCACCAGTACATCAACAGCTGTGCGGCAAGGCTGTGCGAGTGCGACCGGAAGTTCGCCATGTGTGTGAAGAGATACTCATGTCCTAGGAAGAGGGCGCTCTGCAGGTCTTCGCCGTTGAGGCTGCTGCAGAACCTACTTATGTTTAGGTGACTAGGCAGCAATGGGAACCTCAATACCTCGACTTTATTAAAAACCAGCTGTATATCAACGGCATCGCCGGCGTAGACTATTTCTACCGTTAAAATAAAGAAAAACAAAAATTGCCATTGTCACTCGCTGATAATGTATTTTAAAACTATCCAGTAGTTTCAGAGCCTACCTATTTAGTACAAACAAACAAACAAAGAATCAAATCAAATTATGCATGAAGGAGTTCGATCATTATCACGATTAATGATACATGTGAAATAAAAAATAAATAATTTATTACAAAACATACCAAACCACTAGAATTAACAAATGTTTAAATTTAAGTAGAATAATAGCCATATTGTAAATAAATTACTTGTAAAACATAAATCAGTTTTAAAAAAGCCTTTTCTCAGTATTTTAGGCGAGAAGAAAATTTATAGAATAATACTCCTCGTATTATTCTTTAAATTTGCCAAAAGAAGTTAGATACTCTTTACTCATTTGATTGACACTGGCAAGTTAAACACCCTCTTATAGGCTGGTTGTTTATTGGTATATTTGAAAATAGAACACACAAATATTTTTTTTCTTTTTTTTTATAATGAGCATCATTTTTCCGAGAATCTAGCGGGAATTCGCTTGCAGCAATGGAGCTCAGTCGACGTGATTTTCGCGCTATAATTTATAATGACTACAGAATGTTTTGAACTTTTGGTGAGTCTGCTGGTTCACGAGCAACAGTATTTAATTGGTTTGCTGAATTTATAAAAGGATCCCCGTGTCTCGAAGATGAAGCGAAGACAGGTCGGCCGCCAACCGCGGTCAAACAAGAAAACATTCGTGCAGTCGAAAAACTTATTCGCGAAAACCTACGAATTACCTATGTAGTGCTGGAGCGAGAACTGGGAATTAGATCAGCAGCAATGCAAACCATAATTTACGACCACCTTTTTCTCTGTAAACGTTGTTCGAGATGGGTGACGCACAAACTTACCGATGAGCAGAAAGACCGTCGGGTGGATTGGCCTATTCATGATAGATAAATTCGACGGTGGTGAAATAAAAAAAGTGTATGATATATACTGACTGGTGACGAAACATGGCTATATAACTATAATCCCGAAACAAAGCGACAGTTGACTGTATGGTGTTTTGAAGATGAACCAACTAGAACGAAATGTTGCCGTGCACGAAGCACACAAAAACAAATGGTTCAAACGTTTGGAAAAGTGTATACGTGCTCAGTTTGAGTACTTCGAATAGATCGATACTTATAATAAAGAATACATTTTATAATTTTTGAGTATCTAATTTCTTTTGGCATGCCCCTCGTATTCTTATCATAAACAATCTTCCCAGCCTGCGCATATTGTATATTGAGTTCAGAATTGGGATAACCCGCCTAGCTATTCACTTGGAAAGATCCTCTTTTCCGATAGTTAGGTAAGGTGATCGTAATTTTTTGAGATACATAAATGGATCGGTATAACCCCCCTAATCATGAGAGCACAAACACTGTAATACCGTTTTGACTGACATAATATATTGTTATGTCACTTTCTTTGTTCATTTACATTTCTGGGACCTTATTACTTATATCTAGGCAAGTTAATTCCCTAAACTGAGGGTAGCGAGCAATTTCGTCCGTAAATAGCCAGCCTCGAAAGATGTGATAGTGCCAGGTGACCGCTGGAAATGAAAGATGATATTACGAAATTCCTCGCTACGCTCAGAATAGGTAATGAACTTGACAAGATGGGATTTTTATAAGGCCCAAGCCTGTTCCACGCATGAGCACCAAAAAGCACCTTTCAAGAGCCTCAGGGCGTCCAAAGGGACGCCGACATAGCAAAATCGAATAGAACCCCAAGTGAAGAAAATAAAAAGGTGTTCAAAGCAGATTTTGCTCTTACCTGATCAAGAGGTAGGGTCGCTACTGGCTCCACATATCATGCCCATAACGCCGAAAATCGTGGGTCGAGCGTTTATAGGACCAGTTTTTGATTTTCTTTTCTGCTATTCGAAGAATGAATGCAATAATCGAGCTTATAAAATCACTCTTTTATCACAAAGCGTGAGAGTCACGTCAAATAAGTTGGTTAATACCTACCACCGTCCTACAATGATGGCGTTCGCGCAGGGCACTCGTGCGTGCTGCGCCAGCGTTTCGGTGTGGCATAATTTATGCGTATTATAAAATTATGTAATAACAGTTAGCCGTTACAGTTATTATCATAACGAAAACTGCTGTGTGGTTCAAATTATACTACCAAATATTGAAACTAAAAACTAGGGCAGCAAAAGTGGACTTCCGGGCATTGCGACAGTACTCGAAAATCTGGAAATGAATTATTTCCGAATGTTTATTTTTAGCATTTATCAATGCACTATTTTCTACACAAAGATATAAACTAGAAAAATTCCACCTGAGCCTAGGGAGCTTGAGGTCCAAGAATCAGGTCGAATTTTTCTAGTTTCTAACTTTATGAATGATTTTCTCTTTTTTTTTATGTAATTCGAAGGTTATTGATGGAAATATATGGCGCTTAAGTTGGGGTATTGTCGCATCATCACGTTTGTCGCAACCGAATATCTATAATTCTAAATGATAGTCGCTATCGTCTGTCTACGTTACCCAGTTTCTCTTTAGAATTGAAATGAAAATTAAAAAACGAAACAAAATGCTGTATTTTACTTGTCTAGTCAGGTAGGCCGGGTTAGCGGAACTCTGCCGCCTCTCAAATAACTTTTTTCACGTTAAATTCCAGTAAGTATAACACACATAACACACCATCACGACTTCATCCCAAACGGGGTAGTCAAAGGCAAGTGACTGTGTCGTCATGGTGAACGAAACACTCAGAAGCCCACTTATCACCAATGGTATTAGAACCCAACGTGGTAGGTGGTGAGTAATTAAAGTAAGTATAAAGTATTTAACAATTGAATGCACTGCAAGCCTGAACAAATGCTGGACAGGTCGTACGGTCCGTTGCTCGCTGTAAATCCCAAAGTGCTTATAATGACGTCGTCAAAGCCCACCCTAATAGGACGGAAAGAGCCGCTGCCCACGAGTATGCGTTTCACTAAATCTCTAAGACATCTTTACAACACATGGTCGTATAAACCCAATTAAGTGGAGCTTGTCTGACTTAAAGTAATGTAAGTACAAACAAACATATTCAAAAATATATTTAGAATGCATTCCTCTGTTTTGCAGAAAGAGAAACAAACTCCCAAAACAAACTTTTGTTTGGCTCACCAATTTTGTAGCTGGATGTAATATAACGTGGAATCAACAGCAGAAAATTGATGAAAGTGAAATAAACTTATGAACGATGCAACAAGCATAGCTGCTTCTGTACAATTCTAAAAAATATATTTTATCAAAGGTTTAGCAACAACTCTTACTTAAATGGGTACACAAACTTTCTATAATTTAACCACAACAAATCTCCATCTTTCTTTAATTAGATACATAACATTTACACTAATTAAATACAAATCATGTTACCTAACGGCGCTATGAGATCCCCTCATCTCATTTTTATTTTCAAAGTGAATACATAAGAGCTATAATTGCCCGCATGAGCGACCACTGTCGCAAATATATCTTTAATCTCTGGGCTTTGTTCACACAGTTTTAGATCTTAATGCACTTGTCACACGATACGACCTCCTGATTTGAAGTCGCTAATTGGGTTGCAATCTGAATTTCATCACGGGATTTCAACAAGAACCTTCGTAGAAAAATGGAAACGTATTTTAAGTATGAGAATTTATGTCTCCAAGTCTCTAATCTTCAACAGAAAACTACAATTATTTTTTCTATTTGCGTGACCAATTGTGCTAAATGAGATATGTATGAGATGTTTCGATTGATTAACTATTTACGTACTTACTTCAGTTTACTCGAATTTTGAAATCATAGGATTTGTGGCACCAAGAGCGGATTATGAACACCATTAAAGTAAGACAATTCATTTTGGAATAACTAATGAATATCTATCTTATTCGAATATCGAGGCCCACTACACATAAAATGGAGGTTCCGATTTATGGTTTTGTTCTATTACCTATAATTTCCTTCTATTACCTATTTTGAGTGCCTTCAGTTTCGGAGATCTGAGGTAAGTGGGACTCGGAGCTTCCATGAAACAGCTCCCTTCCCATTTAAATCACCAACAACTATAACTGAACTCTATAAGGCGCTACCGGGAGTACTATTCTCGGAGGGGCGGGATTTTCGGATGGTTTGTGTGGTGTTGCTACTTTTCTGCATGCCAAACAGTAACATAGTTGGCGTGGATGTACCATACATTCCTGCCGCCGAACGGAAGTATCCGAACATTCTTAAGTTTCAACACCTATGTCGGAAATAATACTCACTTTAGTTTTATTTCGTATGTTATAATGTTCGATAGTAGCAGGTTTTATTCTGGTTGCTTAAACACTCATTATTTTCAGATGCGTCTCGTGTATTTTGCGATTTTCGTCGTTCTGTTCACACTTCTGCCAGACCTCAGCGAGGGTAAAACAAAATGTTCTCGGCGATCCGGCAAGGTGACCTGTGTAGTGTGGCCATACTACTACTACTACTACCCAGTTCCAGAACAGACGGATCCCGAAAAGAGAGCTACCGAAAAAGTGGTCCCCGTACAGACTGTCCCTTACTACTACCCATATTATTACTACTACCCAAATTATTACTACTACTACCCGTATTATGTTTATGGTTAGTGTTTTAATGACATTGTTCAATTAAAAAACTATGCAATTATGTAGTGCTTTTGAAATTCGTGTTTTCTAGACGATTAGTAAGTAGGTAACAAGTAATAACTATAAGAGTTCACCAGGTTGCGATGGAATCCCCACCATTTTTTTAAAACAAGCTATGGAGATCCTAGTCCTATTGGTTAGTGATCATGCAAACCTGTTTTAACACTGGAATCTTCCCATATCTTCTCACCAACATCTACACTTACACACGCATGCACACAGACACAAACACACACACCACACAGTTATGCATTTCCCCCTTCTCATTTATTTTTGTCGCATTTAGAAATGTTAAAAGTTTTATTTTTAGTGTTACTTTTATAGTACCAAATGCAAATGTATAGTGGATGACTTTGTAGGAAGAGTGAGGTTTTCCCAACACAAGTATCTTTTGATTACTTTCTGGAAAGCCCCGGCAATTTATTTGTTAAAGATTTGCTTCAAAAAAAACTTTTGATTTAAATTTATTTAACTATTTCCATTTGCCTAGACGGCCTTTCATATATTTTTATTAGCACACACTATCATTAAAACGCTCTTGCACCACAATCTATAAAAATATCTGTTTCTCCATCTGAAAGTTGTCTGGTAAGTAGTAATAGTTAAAGCTAAAAAAACTTGATTGATTGTCATTTATTAAAATAAGCTAGATAGATTTATCATTCTTAAACTTTTGTTCTTAAACGTTTGTGGTCATATGGCCACAGGGAAAGATATCCTAAAGATATTTATTTATATCAAGATTTAGTCACTAATAGAAGTACTTAGTTAAGTCAATGAAATGTGAAGTGTGATTGGCCATAACCTTAATTAGCGTACAACAATTGCCTACCACTTTTGGAGAGCTTCGTACAATATTGGCTCTCAGACAGCTAAGTAGAATATGAAGCAATCGTTTTAGGTTCAGGGTTGTCGACAAGAAATTAGTTTTTATATAAAACTAGCTTCTGCCCGCGACTTATTACGCGTGGAATGATGATATGTAGCCTATAGCCTTCCTCGATAAATGGGCATCTAACACTGAAAGAATTTTTCAAATCGGACCAGTAGTTCCTGAGATTAGCGCGTTCAAGCAAGCAAGCAAACAATCAGCTTTATAATATTAATAAAGATTTAATTTACCTTGTTTTTCCGTGAGTGGCCAAGTACCCAACCCTGACTTTACACCAATGACGATCGCTAGCGTTCGTGTTGACGTTTTTGTATGGTATTTAGGTACAGCGCCTCTAGCGAATAGTAATGGAACTAACATTGGCATACCACTTGCTGTAGTTTACTATCGTAGTTTACGTGAGAGAAACTCCTCTACTCACTCATCATTACGTGATTTTATTCACTGAACGAAAATTATATGGCATACTCAGTACAAATAAGATGTGAAATACTAATTACTTAGCTGCTTTAATATTTTTTGCTATAAATATTAAATTACTTGATGGGCTTCGCATTTGCGCAAAGTTTACACACAAAGTCTATCCGCACAAGTTTTCGCCCAAACATCTTTCACACAAGTGTCTTCATAAACCGAACTTTATAGGAGGGGTTTTTTTTAAGGGTTTGCGTTACCCAGAAAATGCCTATTCACTATGATCTTGAAGACACCTAGGTTGTCATAAGTATCCCGAAACACAGACGCAGAGAGAAAAAGAGCAGTCGGATGGCATTGCTTTACAATAAGGTAGCTTGATTTAGCTTTAAGTCGTCAACCGGGATTGAAAAAAAACATGATACGGTGTCAGCCCTAAAAAGAAATCCCATACGTAGTCATACAACTCATCCCATTACTTCCACACAACGGCTATCGACGAATGAGTCATGCAGTTAAGATTATATTTTCATTGCACCTGAGAAGTAAATTGCCATGACGTTTTGTAACATGCAATGTTGTTATAGAGCAGAGGTCTAGGTCCCTTTCAAGATCTAAACTAATATTATAAAGTGGAAAGATTAGATTGTTTGTTTATATTGAATAGGCTCCCAAACTACAGGACAAATTTAAAAAGTTATTTAACCAACCAATGTAACGCTACATTATTAGCGACTGTGATAAAATATGCATTTTTTTTATAGTTTATATTTTAACGGGAGAATAGTACATTATGGTACAAGTGTGTAATGTTGGTGATTACCGCTGAGGCGACATTGAGACCCGAGCCGTAAGGTGGGAGTCTTAAGAAAGCCGAGGACGATAATCATCAATACACACGTGTATCATACGACGTTATTCAACACACATCTGAAGAAAGTAATGCTGAAAAATCAATTTTAAGAACAAAGCAACTCAACCATCATCCTCATCATCCGTGCGGTCTATCCCGGTTGTGAACCCACACTGGTGTGTGAGGTCCCAGGGTCCGCCTTTCTTATTTTCTTGGCCCACTTCGCGCGGTCTTGTGCATCCTCAGTGGTGAGTTTGTTGGCACGCATGTCACCCTTAACGACTTCGAGCCACCGCTTCTTGGGTCGACCTCTTTTACTGGTACCTGGCGGGGGCGGCATGGCTAGACATTTGTTGCCCACGTAGTTTGCCGATCTTCGAGAGACATGACCATACCAACGAAGGCAGCACTCCTGCAGCTTGTCTGCGATTTAACGAACACGAAGGCTGCCGCGAATGTGGGTTACGCCATGGCCATGTACTCCGTCTTCACCACATTAAGTTTCAGACCGCCGTTTTCAAGTGAATTTTTCCACTTATTCACCCGTTGTACCAGCCGCCCCCTGTCCGAATCTGCTAGCGCAATATCATCTGCATACATGAGCAACCAGGGTGGTTGCTCGTGGTGGTCTCGGATGCTGTTTGACAGAACGACTGATATTACGCTGAACAGAAACGGGCTAAGCACGGAGCCTTGGTGTACTCCAACGGTGATAGGGAAGGGAAGCGTGTCACCAACCGCAGTCCTAACTATGGAACTGGAATCGTGGTACATGCTCCGGATAATGTCAATAAAGACTTCGGGAACCACGGCGCCCAGCCGATTATCTCACGAGGGACACAGTCGAAGGCCTTCTGCATGTCTAAGAAAAGGAGATGCAGAGGTGTATTCTTCAGTCTGTATCCCTCCATGAGCGTTCATGGTCCTGCAACCCGGTCGAAACCCATACTGACACTCCGAGATTGTACACTCCTGTCGGATCCGAAAGTCCACAATTAATGCGCTCGATGAGCTTCATGGTGTGGGACATAACCTTTATGCCGCGATAATCGTTGTACTCCTGCACCGAGCCCTTGCCCTTGAGGACCGGCGTGATAATGCTCAGTCTCCATTGGTCAGGTATCTTCCCGGTGAGGAGGATGGGGTTTAAAAGGTGGGTAAGTATGCCCACACCACGAGAGCCCATCGATTTCCACGCTTCGATATGAACTCTATCGGGTCCGACAGCTTTCCGGTGCTTCATGCGGCGAAGAGCCAACTGGACTTCATCAGGCGTTCAACAAAGCAACTCAGCCAATAAAATAAGAAACAAACTCATAACTCACTTGTGAATAATAGCGATGAAAAAGTCAGTTTGATTACAGGTGTTATTATGTGCCTAATTGCGGTGAAATTAGAGCCACTTTATGAGCAAGTGTGTTGAAAATAATAAAGGTAGTCTATGTGGGCGAAGTGCTGACAGACAGCTAGGAGTTGAACAAAATTAACTTGCTACAAGCTCAATGTCGCTAGCAAACTATGGAGTACTCTTCGCTCTGTATTTACCTGCGAGAATTAATGAAAATTAGGAAATCCGTAGAGCCAAAGTATCCGATACGTAACGCAACTAATCCTTAACCGGTTGACAATGTATGTGGCCTATAAAAATTCTCAAACTCGAACTCAAATATCTTTATTTAAATAGACTTAATCATTAAATAGTCAAAAAATATACTAAATAATAGACATAAATACTATAATAATATGAATATATAAATAAACAGTATACAAACATACTGCGACTCTACCACCGCGTCGGAGGAGTTGATCCGTATTGGGAAGACCCGGCGAGAAACTCAGTAGTTACTCTTAAACTTGTTGTGGTTTTACAATGCGAGTTAGTAGAGTACAATTTGTTTGCTGAGAGAAAAAACTGCTTTAATTCATTAATGTTAGAATTTAAGCAGCTTTTTTTGAAGACAGAACAACCTAACAAGTGCAGCAAATCTACAGATTATTGATCATTCATTGTTATAAATGTATGCCAATAGCTGATGCAGACGATAACGATCCTTTTAACAAAATATAGTTTTTAACTATTCAAAGATTATACAAGATATCCTACTTACATTAATAACGTAGAAAATTATTTTGTTTGGATGTTTGCACTGATTTTGCAAAAGGCTTAATAGTACCTATATTTTATATCGAGGGACTAAACGAAGCCATAATATACCAGAGGTGATTTGACTCCCGAGCGTGCGATCCCGAGTCAATGAAACCGAGGGTATAAGTTTGGCGTTTAGTCTCGAGGTGGAAACTGTACTTTTCACTTTGAGTGCGAGAAAGATAGTCAATTTAGTACAAAAACATTTAAAACCGAACTTTACACTTGACAAACGTTAAGAAATTTTCGTGGTCAGTTTTTTCTTCTGAACTGAACCACAGATTAACAATTTAAAAAACATGGCGCCACCTTCTTTGCGGACAAACCATGGAACTAAAACTCTCAACAATTTCGCAAAGAAGACGGTCCACACTCCACAGATAGGTAACAGTATATTTTTACTGGCTGTTTGAGTTTGTCTTTGTCACATGAAAAAAGGAAATTAAAAAAATTATTACTTTTTACTCCCTAGGGGCTAAAATGGTCACTTTAGTCCCGCTTCGTAGGGCTATATTGGCGTACTTTTAGAGCATGAGAAGTGAAAACGATTTCTATTAAGTTTGAAATAAAGCGGAATTAGCATACACCATTCGCGTCATAAATTATGTTATAAAAATAATATGAGTAAATTCAGTGCACACTAAATAAAAATGCGGTCTTTTTTATAAAATTAATATATATATTTATGATACATCATAACACGAAATAAACAAAATACACTATATTAAAATATGTACAATATTAGTCTTATAAGAATTTAACGCCTCCGATGATGTTCACAGGCCGTCCTTTGTACTTCTTAGAAATGTCGATTTCGATCTGAAAAAACAAAAGTAAAATTTTAAAAGGGGCGACAGTACGACACTATTATTAGGCTTACGAATGCTCCTGCGCAAAGAAGAATGTAAGTAACGCGTCGGTCTTTCGGTCAAACAATAATGCTTTAGGGTGCTGATAGATTAGAGCAGTTACTTGTAACAGAACATCGAGTATACGTCGTTTTTAAAATTACTCGAACCACATTGCGAACTCGATGTTTTGTTACAACTTGTAAAATCAAGCAAAAAGTAAAAGTAAAAGTAAAAGTAAAAGTAAAAAATCATTTATTCACATAAGCTTTTACAAAGAAGCACTTATGAAATGTCAAAATTCACAAAAAATATATATAAACGATAATAGACGTAAATAAAATAATACAATAATAGTACATATACTAAATAAACATAATGCGAATCTACCACCGGTTTGGAAGTTGCTTCTTATCGAGAAGACTCCGGCAAGAAACTCGATAGTTACTCTTTTGAACTTTGTTTTGTTTTACAACAAATAAATTCAGAGTACAGTCAAAAGAACAATAAAAATACATATATTTGATAGAGGAGCAGATTATTCCTACTATGACCACAAATTCTTGTCGTTCAAGTAATCTTCCACGTTATAATAACCTTGTTTTTTCAACTTTGTTTTAATTGTAGACTCGAACTTGTGAAGAGGTAGATCAAAAACGTTACATTACATGGATTGTTTTTCTGAAAACTAAGCATTTGCCTGTATTGTAGCAGTCGTAAAAATGTTACATTACGAGAAAATGCTCTGTGTTAGTTAGTATCCTCAGCTTGACGCATCTATTTCCTACCAGCAACCAACAACCTTCCGCACCATCACGAATACTTTATTTATTGTATTTGCTTTATAACCCCTCACGACCGCTTTTTTTGCTGTGGCAACACCGGCTGTCAGTTGTCTTCGTAGTGTTCAAATTTTAATTAATTTAATTTTAATGTTTTTTCCTTAAAATCAGCGAAGTTTATTAGTGATTTAGGCTGTGTTTAGCTTAAATATCAAGTGAAAATAATAAATCACCCTCCTGGTGAACAACCACTTCGAATCTAAGAAGAGTCTGCTGCCGGGCGGTTGCCTTACAAATTTACGTTCAACGGATTCAGGGGAGTATTGTTTACTTTTCAATTTTACTTTCTAAAACAACAGTGGAATACTATAAACAGACCACAGTGAATTTTGTACTTCAATTACTCATAAGATTGTTATTTATTCAGTAGAACTAGGTTTTGTATTTTGACTTTCAGTTGATTAACATTGGTGTAGATCCTGAGTATTTATCTTCTTTTTAAAACATTAAACACTGCACACTGCTCATTAAAGTGAGACACGTCAAATTACAATACGATTAGGCATTGTTGTTTGTCTCTTCGCTCGACTAAAGTGGAAGCAAAGTTGACGTAAAATAACCTCCCGCCTCAGTCAATTTACACTTTACACTAAACAACATTGTTTCAAATTAACACATCTAATACTTCATTAGCCAATAACACACAAAACTCATCATTACTTGTTAGCATAGATACTCATTTCCTACCCTACTATTTATTTTAAAAAAATAAGATTTTATTTAACTGAAAAACATAGTTTATTTATTTATTTATTTATTGCTTTCTCGTATGTAATACAAAGGTCTTAAAAGTAATAATAGTAACAATACGGACCCTGTCGGGCACAGCAAAAGTAGGTGAGAGAAGGACTTACAAATATTATAAATGAGCAATCATCTACAAACATGAGGAGAGGCTGCAGTATGATATAATATTTATTTATGGGCAGTTTTCATTCATTCAGTATGTAATTGTAAAAATAATCACATTTTATTTACAATCTTTAAAGTATTCTTCTAACATATAATAGCATTTTGATTCTAGATGATCTTTTAGTTCTTTCAAAAAATCCTTTTCTGTTGGAATATTTTTTAAAGAAGTAGGTAATGCATTATATATTTTTATACACATAACTAAGGGGCTTTTTGAATGTAATTGAAGTTTAGAAGTGGGCAACATTAATCTTGCTTGGACCTTTGGTCGGAAGCAATATTTAGTGGGTATATCTTGTCGTTTGGTAAATAATTTTGGGTGTTTGAAAACAAATTTACAAATCTCGAATATGTAAATGCATGGGAGACTTAGTACTTTAAGTTTTTGAAAATGTGGTTTGCAGCTAACTCTTTGTTTTATGTTTACTATAATCCGGATTATTTTCTTTTGCTGTGTGAATAAGTTTGGCGTGTTTGTACTATTTCCCCATAGCATAATCCCATACTTTAGCCACGAATAAGCATATGCATAGTACGTCACTAATGCAGTTTTTTCGTCAGTACATTTTTTAATTTCTCGTAGAGCATAAGTAAACCTAGAAATTTTCGATTTTACATTTGATACATGGGCTTTCCAATTAATATGAGAGTCTATTGTTAATCCGAGCAGTGTAGATTCATTTACCAGTTCTAGTTTTTCACCACGATAGTTCAATTTAATTTTTGAGAATTATTCAATTTAATTAACCTATCAATGTTTATTTCTCTAGGTTAGGACTAACTTATTTGTTACTAGTTGAACTGTTGCCTGGTTAATTTTCCTACTAGGAACGGTATTTTCTATATACTTCTTTCATATTATTTTGCTAGTATACTGACACCACTTCCCTTGCTTTCAGGGTGACAGTGTAAGACTCTTCGCACCCTATAAGTGACCTTGGTGTCTGCTGGCCCCGCTTCATACAATTTCAGTTAGAGGATTGCATCAAGCCCACTTCAAGATGATGACCCGCAGTAAACTCGCTGAGTTATACAAGCAGGCATGCCATGACCTCAAGGTCGCAAGGAGCGACAATGTCCAGCTGCTTGAAGAACGCGCAGATAGTGAATTGGAAATAAGAAATATTGTCGACAAGAACAGCAAACTTAAGTGTGACCTTGCCGAACTGGAGATCAAGTACTTGAACATGGCTGATCGGTGCACCCAGCTGCAGGAACTTGTTGATTCTTATAATGCATGCAATAACACCCACGAACTAGCACTAAATCGGATTAATGACTTGGAAATTAGTTTATATGAGTCACAAAAAACCATCAGACAGTGAGAGAGTAGAGAGTGACAAAAATTGTACAATTGAGAGTGGCAATCAAAGTTTATTTGATGAGTTAGCTTTAGCTGATCCAAATATATGTCCTAAAATAATTCCTATGGTTGATCTCACATGTGATGATTCAGTCTCTGAAACTAGATTCTATAGATTTAATAGCAACAAAAAGTTAAAGAAATATATTAAAATTAATAAATACATTAACAAAACTAAAAAATTAGTTAATAAACAGTTGGACATCAAGAAATATAATATTTTAAGAAAGGAAAAGTTAGATTTAATCTCTGAATTAGAACAAGGTAGCTTACTATTAGATAGTACTAAAATCTCCTATGAAAATGAGACCATGGCTCTTGAGCATAAGATTGCTTGCTTAGAGAGTTCTCTGAGGGACACCAAAAAAATGTATGATATATCCCAAAAAGAGATCAGCGAACACATATTAGCTGCCACAGAATTGTTAAAGATGTCAACTTACAATGCAGAGAGGTTTGATTCGCTTATAAGCAAACAAATCACTTGCAATAATTGTTATCAACAAGTAGTGGAGATGGATACTGAATTGTCACGTGTTGAGGCCACGCCAACTGACTTATCAGAGCCTGCTAAGGTGGATAAATGTAATACTCCACAGGCTGCTCCAAATAATACTTTTATATTTTCTGACGAGCTAGGCCAAGGATTAGGCATATTGTTGTCTAATAAATCGAACCAACAAGTAATCAATTTATGCCATCCAGGTATGTCCTATTCTGACCTAGTTAGTAACATCTCCAAAGAGAAGCTAGGGGTCAACTCCACTGTGGTTGTCTTTCATGGAGACTGCCGATCATTGACAAAAAAAAGGGTTAATTAAAAATATTGAAACAATAATGGGCATTCAATCAAAGAACAAGTGTAAATTTATTTTGTGTGCATTCCCATACTCAAGTACCTCAAGTACTTCAAGTCAGAACAAGGTCATCCAAGACCTTAATTTAACTTTGTATAATCTGACATGTCGTCATAGTGACATTGGCTTTTTTGATACAAATCTGTTTGTACCATACTTTAGGTTAACTGAAGATACTATGTATCTTCCCATTAGGACTAAGCAGAAACTAGCTACTTTGTTAGCAAATAACATTAACAATGCCGCTATTGGCAGTATTTTCTATTCTGACATTAGTACTAGTACTAATTTATCTATTTCATGTGATGCTCCTTCAGCGTCTTGTTTAAACTAGGACCTAGGACAACAGCCAAGCCCAAATACTTGAATTTATTCCACCAAAATATTCAAAGCTTGACGGGCAAAGATTTAGAAATAGAACTATTGCTGGAAAACCAAAATATTGATATTTTATGTTTTACTGAACATTGGCTGACTGATGAAAACTATCAGTCTTTTGTCCTTAATAATTTTAGATTAGCGCGTTCTTTAGAAAAACCACTATTCATGGTGGTTCATTAATTTTTACTGCAAATAGTTTGAAATGTAAAGATCGCACTGACATTGTAGGCCTGTCCATAGAGCGTATTGTCGAATTGTCTTGTGTTGAGTTAGAGGGCTTTGTTGTGATAAGTGTATACCGTCCCCCAAAAACTAACTTAGATAGATTTGAGACAGTTATGGAGGAAGCTTTGGGTAAGTTAAGTGCTAAGTCTAAACCCATTATTGTGTGTGGTGATTTCAATATAGATTTGCTAGTAAACTCATCTGAAAGGAATAGGTTATTGTCGCTATTTAAATCCTTTGGTCTGGATTATCAATTCCATGAACCCACGAGGATAACAGCCACAACATCTACTTGTCTGGATAATGTATTTTGCAACTGTGTACCCATTGAAAAGGCAATAGTAACTGAATTAAAGTCTGATCATTGTGGGCAGAAGATAACATTTTTAGATTTAACTAACAATAGCGTTAATTACAGGAAAATAACATGTAGACCGAAGACGGGTAATCGCATTAATAGTTTTAAAACTAATTTAAAGCATAAAGTATCTTCCATTCCTTACAAGCAGGGTGACCCTGATGCAGTCTACAAAAGACTGTTTGATTGTGTTAAAAATGAATTTGTTTTCCCACCAAACAAGTTACTTGCAGAGTTCAATCTAAGTTTTGTGAATGGGCCACGCCTGGAATTTACAGGAGCAGACGTAAGATGTATGAGTTGTACGGCATGAAAAAATACAATTTCGATCCACTTTTTGTTGAGTATGTCAAGAACTACTCCAAAATATTCAGAAAAGCCTGCACTACAGCTAAGGCATTGCACATTCGTGATAAAATATCAAAGTCTACTAACAAAATAAAAACCACTTGGGACGTCATAAATCACGAAACAGGTAAAGCTAAACAGCGCGATACCTCATACACTCTTAATTTTAACAATAACATCTTACAATCAGAAGCATCTGTTGCTGAAGCATTTGATAAGTATTTCAGTAATATACCTGTAATCACTACAGCTTCATTAAATTCCTCACCAACTAGAGCGGAACATTTGTTGAAAGATAATGTATCTTGTTGCAGTGTATTCTTTAAATTTAAACATGTTAAGTCACTAGATATAATAAAAGCATTCAGATTAATTAATTTAAAAGATACCGCTGATCTTTGGGGTATATCAGCCAAAACTGTTAGCCACATAATTGACGTGATTGCCCCTTATTTAGCCGTAATATTCAATGATTGTGTTGATGAAGGTGTTTTTCCAAACTTAATGAAACACAGTAGGGTTGTACCACTTTTTAAATCAGGCAACAAACAAGACCCAGGTAACTTTAGGCCTGTTTCAATCCTACCAGCTCTCAGTAAGATCTTTGAAAAAATCATTCAAGAACAACTATTAAGCCATTTTTATGAGAACAATCTCTTACACAGTGAACAATATGGATTCACGAGAGGCCGTTCTACTACTGATGCTGGCATCGCACTTCTAAAACACATCTTTGGGGCTTGGGAGAATTCACAGAACGCTCTTGGCGTCTTCTGTGACTTGTCCAAGGCCATTGATTGCGTTGATCACGATACACTTATACGCAAGCTTGATTTTTACGGGGTTAGGAATAATGCTTTAGATTTAGTAATTTCGTACCTTAGTTTAAGAACTCAAAAAGTTGATGTTAACAGTGTACTCTCTACAGGATCACAAGTTAAAATGGGGGTCCCTCAAGGATCCATTCTAGGTCCATTACTATTTCTGATATATATAAATGATTTACCTTTTTACTTAAAAGATATTTGTGATGTTGTATTGTTTGCAGACGATACATCTTTAGTTTTTAAAACTGACAGAAATAAAAACCTTTTTGATGATGTTAATGACGCACTTTCAAAGGTTTTACAATGGTTCACAGTAAATAATCTACAGCTTAATGCAAAAAAGACTAAATGTATTAATTTTAAGTTGCCTAATGTTAAAGATAACCCCATTAGTCTAAAAATTGATGGTAATACTATGAAGCTTGTAGATACAACTGTTTTTCTTGGAATCACACTAGATTCAAAACTGCAATGGAACCCTCATATAACAGCTCTCTCAGGCAGACTTAGTTCGGCTGCATTTGCAGTGAGAAAAATTAGGTTATTAACAGATGTTGATACTGCTCGTTCAGTTTATTTTAGTTATTTCCATAGTGTAATGTCTTACGGCATTGTACTTTGGGGTCAAGCGGCGGATATACAAACCATCTTTATCCTCCAGAAGCGAGCTATCAGATCCATCTATAAGCTTCGTGCACGGGCTTCACTTAGGGAGATTTTTAAGGAAATTGGTATCCTCACTGTAGCGTCACAATACATTTACAATTGCATTGTTTTGGTGAGAAAAAATATTGGTCTCTATGCTAAACACAGTGACATACATTGCAGAAATACTAGGAATAAGGATAAAATTGCACTTCCACGCATGTCCAGGATTATTTATTTATTACAACAAAATTCCAAAAACAATTTGTGAGTTACCTTTACATAGATTCAAAAATCACATCAAAACGGCTTTATTAAAAAAGGGCTATTATACTACAAAAGACTACCTTATAGATAAAAATGCCTGGGTATAAGCGCTCTGCTCGATGCGGGATTAAATAGCTCTATTGTAACAGATGTTTTATTGTAAGAGTTAATAGGCACCTAGTATGTATGTACTGACTAACAATTTTTGTTTTTGAATTGTTTAAATGAATTCTTGTTATTATATTCTTTTATGGTTGGTTTTTTCTCTTTGTTTTATATTCTTTTAGGTTTATTTGTATCAAAATGACACACTGCTTGTACTTTACTAACGCCTGTTGTAAACCCAAAACAAGTTTAAAAGAGTAACTGCTGAGTTTCTCGCCGGGTCTTCTCAGTAAGAAACAACTCCGACGCGGTGGTAGAGTCGCATTATGTCTGTATACTGTTTATTTACATATCCATATTATTATGGTATTTATGTCTATTATTTAGTATATTTTGCTGTAAATTTGACGATTTGAAAGTACTGATACAGTCTATTTGAATAAAGTTATTTGAGTGAGTTTGAGTTTAACTTGATGAAAATATTTCAGTTAAATAACTTAGAAACCACCTAAACTAACACCTGTCGGTCAGCTACAGAATATATCAGTAAAATTCGCGCACATGGTTTACGCTCAAATGGGATTTACCTTAATCTTCGGTAAATTGAAATAGGAAAATAATTGGAAACTTTGAACAGTTAGTTACAAGATAAATGGTAAATCGCAACGTCTTTGTAAAGGTTATTTATCATCTACGGCCGTAGAATTGAAACCTTTCGCGCAAATCAACGACAGTTTGCAAAAACCTAAGGATGTTATTAGCACATCGTCCAGATACACTAAAATAAGTAACTCACGTCTTTTTGCAACTCCTTGGTCCTCTCCAGGATCCGTGCGAGCAGCGGCCGCAGCTCTCCGGCCCTCGCGGCCGCCGTCTCGCGCTGGTCGGCGGCGCGCGCGGCCAGCTGCGACAGTTTGTCGCATAGCGACAACTTTTGTGATAATTGGGCAGTTAGCACGTCCACGTATCTGGAGGGAAAGTGATTGTATTACGTATAGGCAAGGGCTGAAAACTATCGGTAATGAATAATCATGAAGGTTGAACTTGAACATGAACTTTTTAAGTTCAATTTGACGAGTGTTAATGACATTCCCGTACATTTTTCTTTTTTTTAATGCGGCAGACAGCTCACCGCTTGTCATGGTCTCGAAGTAGGGATACATATCCCTGTATTACGAGGTACCAGACAATGAATTAAGCCAGGGGCGTCTTCCAGCACACCCAGACCCGAGTCAATTCAGAAAACATCGTTTTCATTACTCATACACGGAAAGTACGCTTGAAGTTGCATGAGCATAGGATTGAAAGCTTCACTTTCAGCACTAGGGCTGTAAAATTTTTTTCAGCCCTAGGGCTGAAAGTAAATACCTGTCAAATGTCACCTTTTGCGGCAAGTCGATGTATTCTATTCAGCCACAGCTGGTGGATGGAAATCTAGTACACTAGCTGAAGGCTACATCGAGGAATCGGTCAATAACAAGGCAAACATTTCAAATCAGTTGACTGAAACAATAAATTACCTACCAAGTACTTCAAAAGATTGCCTGGATGAAGAGATTGTTCTATCACCAACATTTACTCAAGATGCTCAAGTTTCACAAAAAATATCAACTATCAACATCCCAGGAAGTAACCTCTCTCTCTCGTTTAACAATTGCTCTCATTTTAATATAAACTTTAAATAGAAATATCATCAACTTTGTTGTAGGTAATGTTTCAATAAAATTTTGTTGGTTGAACTTATGTATCTGATTTTTATTTACTTTCCTTATATTCGTAATGAAAAGCAGAGTGTTTACCTCGGAAGAAAGACCTTTTTAATGCCCTCGAACTATTAGCGCTCTCGCTACGCTCGCGCGCCAAACAATCTCGTGCATTGAAAAGGTAACTTTCTCACTTTGTGTAACAATCTACTATTCATGAATTGAGAAATCAAGGCGAAAAACCGTGCTACAGCACACTACGCCAATATTGTCATCAAAAAATTCGACATGTTAAAGCGTGGCTAGGGCTGGAATTCCTATAAAAGTTATTACCTGGGTGAATGCTTGGAATTATGCAGATGGTTGACGCGAGGCGCCAATGCTAGACATATTTCTGTAGTTAAATGCTGGATCAGGGCATAACTCCGTGTTTAGTTTCACACTAGTCCAACAACTCTACCATGCCTATTAGAGCTGAAAGAAACCTGTAACTCCTGAAAACCTTTATTACCTTAGGAATGCCTCACATTATGCAGATGGTTGACGCGAGGCGCCAATGCTAGCCATATTTCTGTAGTTAAATGCTGGATCAGGGCATAACTCCGTGTGTTTAGTTTCACACTAGTCCTACAACTCTACCATGCCTACTAGAGCTAAAAAAAACCTGTAACTCCTGAAAAACCTTCATTACCTTAGGAATGCCTCACATTATGCAGATGGTTGACACGAGGCGCCAATGCTAGCCAGCTCTATGTAAGCAAATGTTAGATCAGGGGAAACTCGGTGTCTAGTTTCACATTAGGACTAGAACTCTACCATGCCTACTAGACCTGACAAAGACCTGCTACTCCTGTTTACCTGGGTGAATGCTTGACATTATGCAGATGGTTGAGGCAAGGCGCCAATGCTAGCCAGCTT
The DNA here is from genome assembly GCA_947369235.1 of Udea olivalis. Lineage (NCBI taxonomy): Eukaryota > Metazoa > Arthropoda > Insecta > Lepidoptera > Crambidae > Udea > Udea olivalis. The sequence goes on along the minus strand of OX376349.1, from coordinate 3,357,830 downwards.
TCTCAAATGCTGGATCAGGGGAAATTCTGTCTGTCTAGGTTCAGACTAGTCTTAGAACTCCACCATGCCTACTAGACCTGACGAAGACCTGCAACTCCAGTAAACATCTATTACCTTGGTGAATGCTTGACATTATGAAGATGGTTGCCTTAGCCAGCTCTATGTAAGCAAATGTTAGATCAGGGGAAACTCGGTGTCTAGTTTCACATTAGGACTAGAACTCTACCATGCCTACTAGACCTGACAAAGACCTGCTACTCCTGTTTACCTGGGTGAATGCTTGACATTATGCAGATGGTTGAGGCAAGGCGCCAATGCTAGCCAGCTTTCTCAAATGCTGGATCAGGGGAAATTCTGTCTGTCTAGGTTCAGACTAGTCTTAGAACTCCACCATGTCTACTAGACCTGACGAAGACCTGCAACTCCAGTAAACATCTATTACCTTGGTGAATGCTTGACATTATGAAGATGGTTGCCTTAGCCAGCTTTATGTAGGCAAATGCTGGGTCAGAGGAAACTCTGTATGTCTAGTTTCCGACTAATCCTAGAACTTTACCATGCCTACTAGACCTGGCAAAGACCTGCAACTCCTGTAAGCACTTATTACCTGGGTGAATGCTTGACATTATGCAGATGGTTGACCTGCGGAGCCGTCAGCTGCGCCGCGGCGACCTGCACCGCGTCCAGCATAGCGGTCAGCGCCGACGAGCTCTCTGTAGGCAACTGCTGGATCAGCGAGAAGCTCTGCGTGTCTGATGTGTTTGTCTCGTACAGACGCATCTTGAGGAATGACTCCAGCTGGAAAGCAAAATAGAAATATTAAGTATGAGCCAGACTTACTGCCTAAAACGTCACATTAGACTAACATAAAAGAGATGTTATTTAGATTTTGGTTTTCAAATTGTGGACTCATAGGTAATTTTACGATTTTCACAATTAAATAATGTGAATAGCCTTAACTTCCTGACATGTATATAATTCTAAGCCATCAAGCTCAATGTAAAATATGAAGGGGTCATTAAAAAGCTGCTTAACTATAAGTAACGTTTTAGTATTACCTTAGTAATAGAAAGGCACCATTGACTTTACCTGCAATTGATCTAAAATTTGTTATATGAATTAAACCGCCATTGTGGCTGAAGGAATATGAAGAACTAAATCCCTTCAAAAGTAGCTTGATAGCACAGCACTCACCTCAACCAGCTGATCAAGGAACTGGTTCCTAGTGGCGGGGTTGTCCAGAAGCGTCAGCGCGTCCTTGCCCCGCGCGACACCGCCCTGCACACCCTGCTCTTCCACCACGATGCCCGATTCATCCAGAGATACGTCAGCAATGTTCAGGGATAGGTCCTGAGAAATAGAAAAAGACTATTTTATTATTTTTTCAGCATTTTACAATACTTGTTTTTCATATCTAATGATAGAAAACTAGGAAGTTCAAATTTAGGACCTTGATGTTTTCGAGCGGAAAACGAACCCTCGTCTTTCACAGTTTTATTTGACCCGTAGCGCTAGGCTACTTTGAGGTCATGAGTTTCATAAATTCTAAAGTTGCTTATTTTCTGCCTGTAGATAGCATCGTATCTAAGAAGCTTATTATCGCGTTTTGTGTCACATCCGAATGTCACATAATTAGCAATTCGACTATTTGCATGCCATACTTTTTATTCAAAATAAAACTGCCAAAATTTATTTAAAGTTAAAAATCTTTATAGTATCATATCTATGCATTAGGTTGGACAAAGGATTCCGAAACTACATGCCAAGAAGAAAGAACTTTATTATTTTCGAAACCTCAAAACCCAGCGCTACGGGTCTATTTTGTTTGTTTTAACAGTTACTCTTAAAAATGGTGGAAATTCTGAACCAAAGTACCCCAAAGGTCACCTCGTTAAATGACAAGAGACATACCATCATCTACAGGGAGATCACGAGTTTCAGTTTGCAACTAAAATTAATTGACCATTAACGTCTCATTTTATTTACTATGTATCGGTACAGCTGATCAAATCCAGTACCCAGTAAGTTCTACAACTGATGAAGCAACACCTTGTTCCTCATACTCACAATATCACCTGTAGCGCCATCAATGTTGCCCCAGTCTATGTCCGCGGAGGCATCGCCTTCACTAAAGTCAATCTGTCCTGCTGGCTCATCTATGGCTCCGAAGTCTATGACGTTGTCGTCGCCGAAATCAATCTAGAAAAAATTTCTACATATTTCATACCGTTTATCCCAAATTATAATTTAGGAACTAAAAAGTCTAAGCAACTGCATAATGGTGTGGTGTGCTCACCATCTACCACATAGCGTAGGTAAACCAATTTTTTAAGCCCATCTAAAGAAAGTGGTTTCACTTGTCTGAAATAGGCATATGCCACAATAGGATCTAAGGGTGACCTGGACATTAACATTTGTCACACGTCCTATTGGTAGAATTTGCATTGGACATTTTAAGAAACGTTTTTAAGTTGTGAGGGGCACAATTTTTGATTAAAAAATGGATTAATGAAACAGAAAATAGTTTTAAGCTTCATTTCAATAAAATAAGGTTGCATGCTGTGACGGTAACTATTTCAGCACTGCTCTAACAAAGCCTAAATCAAATAATTTACATACCTGGTCACCACCTGCCTGCTCTTCATCATCAAACTCAATATGTATGGGATCAGGCTCTACACTCAATGGTGGTTCTCCGTAGCTCCATTCATACACAGTGGTGTTCCCATGCTCTACCACATACTGAAGTAGTGGCAGCACTTCTGTGGCTCTGTCACCGAGGATGTACTTTGTGAATGCTGAATACAGTTCTATTGCAGGCAAGAGAGGCTTGAGTGATTTGCCAATCTAGAAAAAAAAATAGTAAAATATTTACAAACCAACATCTAAAACTATGGCAAACAACGCTTGTTGACAAAATAGTTACTACAAGTAGTCAAATACAGAGATGAAAAAAAATATTTACAAAATTTAAACATGTAGTGGTGGTAGACTCACCACAGGTCAAATTAGGTTTTAAATGTGTGTTAATTTGCTCTTTACCTGTCTATTTGGTATATACTTGAGTGCATTACATTGATTGATTTTTAGAATCTTACTTCTTTCTAATTTTATAAATGCGAAAGTTTGTGAGGATGTATGTTTGTTACACTTGCACGTACAACAGTAATACAGCTTATACATCGGAGTGCTGAGTGCGAGTTACAGTGAGGGATGCGAATGACTTCATCATCGCATTTTGCGAAAAAAAATACGCGAATTTATATGGCATCGAGTCAGCGCCATCTAGCGGCCTTGATGTTGCCCGAATTTGCCGCTAAATGGCGCTGACTCGATTCCACATTAAATGACATTTAAGTGCTCGCCAAACGCGATGGTGAATTCATTCACTTCTCTCACTGCAACTCGCACTCGGCACCCAGAATAACACATGGGCTACAATCTTACTTCTTACTAATATTATATATGCAAAAGTTGGTGAGGATGTATGTATGTATGTTTGTTACTCTTTCACGCAAAAACTACTGAACAGATTTGGATGTAACATTACAGTAATACAGCTTATAAATCAGAATAACATATGGGCTACAATTCATAAAGATTTTATTTAATTTGGCCATAATATATAATGATAATGCGGGTGATGCCACAGAAAGCTAGTAATCTATTTTTATGCAAGTAGCAAACTAAACAAAACAAACCTTGTCATAAATTTCCGGCAGCTCCTGAAGTCTGTCCACAAGCTCCCTCTTGATCTTCTCTCCTTGAATGCCTAGTTGCTTGCACTGACCTAGAAACTCTGATTTACAAGATGCCTCATTCTTCAGATAATCTGCCTGTTTCTTTGCAAGTTCCTGAAAAAAGATACAGTGCTTTGTACAAAGAACTTTAAGTATTTTGTATGTTACTCATATGTTTACGTATTTTAAGTCACCTCAGTAGCTGAGTCTAGTTAGATTTATGTTTCAGGTGTTTTAATTTAAGTTTTTTTATTTGAATGAGTCGAACTTAATGCTCAAGCTACTTATCATTTTTTTACACAGCTTCTTATCAGTATGACACCATTATTTGAAGCCTGACCTGAAGTTTTGCCAAAACAAATAGTATTGATCAAATAACCCATGGCTCCTTTTTTTAACACAATGCTTGTTAAGGGTTTGAGGAACTTCATAATATCCTAACTGGAAATCTTTAGTGTGATTTAGTAAAGTGGTTAGGTAACTGATCAGCTAAAATATACTACATGCTTGTTTTTTCACAAGCATGTGGTATTTTTATAAAGAGATGTCTCATTTGAAACCCAACATTTTGTAGTACAGTGCGTTCACATCAACCATTACATAGGCACCTTATGCTGCTAACATAAAACCTATTTTGCAATGGTTTTGTAAAGGTCAATGTGATTGCCTCTGTACCTACCTAATGCCAAACTGTTAATGTTGCTTGAACATTTATTTTGAATTAATAGACAAAACTTACTGTCTGCAGCTGTTCCTCTTTTGCTATCTGTTTTTTCAGCCCGGGTATTTCATAACTCAAATTTCTTACAAGCATCTGGGCTGCCTCAGCCAAATACAGGTTTTCTTTCTCATAACTTTTAACAACATCCTGCCAGTCCTTCATTCTCTTGGAACCATACCTACCAAAGAGATTCTTTGTATCTGCTTCAGTTTCTTTTAGAATTTCTATAATCTTCTGGCAATGGAAATAGTTTATGTAGCTACCAGACAGGAGGCTGGCTATGTCGTCGTGAGCTGGCATGTCCTGTATCGCATTGTTTATCTTTTCTCTTACAGCTATAATGCTCTTCTGCCATTCTTTATTCACGTGACGTCGGCTCACAAGCCAGTCTTGTAGCTTTCCTATGTTAATATCGATGGGGATATGGCTTTCCTAAAATAAGAATTATTTAAATAAAATTGACAATGTTACCAACCGTATTTTTTTTTCAAAAGACTTACGGCCATCTTGCTGAGGACTCGAGAGCTATAAAATGAGTTTTAATTACCACTTGATTAAATATAAAATAGATTTATTTAACTTTTAAACTGCACTCGAGCTCGTTTGTTGACGTCGATGATTGACAGTTTATGACAGGACAACCGTCTTTCGTGTCGTGACGATGTTATTTGTGACGTGTAACGTCAAGAGTTGACGTTAGAAATTGCGTTCAGTAATAAAAAGCAATAAAGCTCTATAATTATTTTCAAGGACCGAGCACACACTTTTAAGGGGGCAACACTGTGTACAGTCAAAGTGGCACTGTGGTAGTTTGTGGTTTTTACGGTCAGCTTTTAAAAGTTAACAAAATTGATATATTCCACATTTATTTTTGGCTTTTTAAAAGTCCAATAAACTGAATAGAAGAAGATAAGAAATGTAAAAGTGAAACCTAGTTATTATGTCAAGAAAGGGTTCAAACCATGTATTTGGATCCAGAATTCCAGACAGTAAATCGAGTACTTAACTTAAAAATTGTTAATAAAATATTAATGTTTGTCGACGATTCACTTAGATGGTACATATATAAACTCTTTAGTACAATAAAGTACAATTTTGAATGTGTACCGCATGAAAATTAAGGTAATCATCCGAGGCCGTGCTAGATAGCACAACACAATAGATGAAAACAACCAGATGCAGCTTGAACATACATGTTCGTCAAGTGATTTATTGTTCTAAGTTGGACCTTCAGCGCTTTAAATGAACTTCCTTAAATGCCACCGCCAACGGGTCAACAGGCCAAAATTCAAGATTTTAAGGATAGATTAAAAGCTAAATAAATCCTTTAAGAAACTAAAGTAGAGTTTAGTTTGGAAAGTTGAGACGCCAAAGAACAATAGATTGTAACTATATCATCTATTAAATATATGCCTTGTCTTAGAAATAAATTCAGTGCCAAGACAACTATATAATAATTTTGTCACGCTCCAATTAAAAACTATGGTTTCAGCACTTTCAGCCATAGTAAAGGAAGCGAAGCAAGTTATTCATCAGACCTCTTAAATTATGACTACTCTCTATACTCTACTTTAATAACATCACTTCTCATAACACATTTCTTATAACCTTCACATGCACTAATATTCAAACGTTAAAAATGTTGTTTTACCTAATCATCTTTTCTCCGAAAACTTTTCTGTCGGATGCTATAATAATTGCTTCCCTTATTTTCTCATGTCATAAAGTCATATGTCCGAAGTGTCTTAATGCATAATTTTAGTTTCTATTAAAATTGTTAATTCTAACAATATTGGATGAAAATTAGGTTGACAGAAAAAAAGCGCCTTAAAACCGACTCCACATAGTCTTGTTTGTCCTACCCCTAGAGTGTAAATCAGAGCCGCGTAGGCGCGAAGGGGCGAGGCGGCCCGCGAGCTGAGGAGCAGGTGGCTGCGAGCGAAAGCCGTCTGCAAGGATTGGCACGCATGGCGCCGCGCCGGAGTCCGTGGATTTTTCATTTATACTTGCTAGCACAAGGCAACACTATTATCGTTTATATATTTTTATTGTGAATTTTGACATTTCATAAGTGCTTCTTTGTAAAAGCATAAGTGAATAAATGATTTTTTACTTACTTAAAACATTTTTTGATAATTAGATGGCTACCACTATGAGTAAATTAAGTACGAATTGGATTTTCGTAGAATGAAACAATTTTTATATAAAATCAAATTTTAATACAAAATATTTTGGTACAAAGTTTCAAAATTCTATGGGGTCAAAGTAAAAGCTTTGATTTAATTTAGGACTTATGACTAATATGAAAAAAGGTTTAAGACTTTCGAATGCAATGAATTATGGATTGCAGTATTTATGACAAATTTATGCTATATTTTAAGACCTTTTTGACATGTATTCTCGTAAATAAATATTTTGACTTTGACTTTGACTTTAACAATTTTCGGGCATATCTTCTTTAGGGATTTCAATTTTCGGAGACGTGATATTATGGGTTGTTAAGTTCGGGCAAGTTATCATTCGGAGAAGTGATGATGTAAAAAACTTTATGAAATGTTAAATTATGATTAAAAAATTTATAAGATTAAATAGAGAACTCTTTATTTAACATAGATACTTAAAAATACTTTGTTTCAGAGCTCAGTCCGGACTCCCGGAGGTCATGGGTTCAATTCTCAGGTCGGGCAAAGTGTGTTTTTGAATTTTTCGGAACATAGCCCTGATGACAACCCGCATTTGGCAAGCGTAGTGGTTAAGCCAATACCCATCCATTGTAACGATGACTTGATTTCAATGATGGAGACCTTTGCCCAGCAGTGGGACAGTATAAAAGCTAATTACTTTACTTACATTAGTTACTTTTCACAGTAAGTCATTTAAATGTTTGCGCTTGATGGGAATCGAACTTAAGACCCGTGATGTGTAGGTAAGATCACTAAAGATGTACATAAGGGCCCGAGGGACGTAGTAACTATTAAGTAATCTGTGCTGAGGGGTCGAAGTAGTGGCCGAACTGAACTCGGTTTGGAAGACATAATTATGTTAAGAATATTATTATTGTAAACATATAGTAAGGTCCCTACAGCTTTCTTCAAACTGAGTTTTAGAAAGACAAATAATAAGAATATTTGTAAACATCTAGTTGGGTACCTACCTACCTACCTAGTTATTATCAGAGACACATGAATATGGTGCACGTATGAACCTTCTATTTCTTATCTCTACCGAAGTTCCACTGATAACGAATGACACACTATTTTGTACTCCAAATAAATAATCAGTTATGAGGATGCTAGTAGCTAGCTACTACAAACAAAGGCCACCACAAATAACTAAGTATTCAAGGAATTTAAGTGCATCAGTTTTTCAGAAGACAACAAGTGTTTTTTTTCATTAATAAATAGGTAGACATCTGGCTACATCCTATAGTAATATGGATTTTAAGTGAGTACCCACCTACGTAATCTTGTGTTTTTCAAACAGATCTCTGGTTTATTTAATACGGTACGCATAAACCACCAAGGTATTTCCGAAAAACCCAAGATCTACGTCTATTGTTATTGATGGTATACCTACTTTAATTACTTTTTCTTTTTAAGTTTTAGCTAACTACCTTTGTTGGATAAGGACAACACGTAAAGACATTATAAACTTATTAAAGGTGTGTTTCCAAACTAAGGGGCAGACCGCAGTCTGTAGATGGCAATCAATAAAATAGGTACTAGGTACCGCGAGAAAAAGTATCAGAATAATTATAAGCGCGATGCAGTGACCTTGCATTGCTACCAATAGTGTTGCTGACGACAGTGTGTTTGCGCATACAAAATGCACGCAACGCAAATGCACACATTGAGACCCCTCTTTCTTGACCATAAGGGCTAACTGCAGTGGCTTGACACCATGCTTAAAATGAAGGGACTGCAACCGCAGGTGACACTGCAGTCGGCTGCAGTAGCAGCAGTCGTTATCGATATCCTAAGCTCAAAAAGAAAAGGTACTAATGTATTTTATTTTCCTCTGGGAAGAAATGTGTAATCGCGCCGGGTTATTGACCTGACAGAAATTGATGTAACGCATACTCGTAGAATACAAATTCACAAGATTTGCATTGGATTTACTTCATTTGGTTTTGGTATAATGGTTCTAAAAATTCATGTTTGACTTTCATTTAAAAGTGATTTACTGGAATTCTGTACAAGAGTAAGAATCCATGAGGGACGGAAGATTACTAAAGTACTTTTAAATAGTAAAAAAAAACAATACTAAATAATAGACTTAAATACTTTAAACACTCCTGTCGAATCCGAGAGGACGCGCTCGAGGAGCTTCATGGTGTGGGAAATCACCTTTACTAAAGGAGATATTATTTTAAATTGAATATTCCTTCACTTCAGTGTCTCAATGAGTTTCAATCTGGTTAATATTGACACTGTACTGTGACATCTTGCTTCCTGTCTCATCTGACATGTATGAGTGAAAACAGTAGGAATACCACAGACTAGGGAACATTAAGGGATACATTGTAACTGAGGGAAAACTTGTGCTCAGGATGACGTTATAGCACATTTTTTTCTGTTCCTTTAAGTGGTGAAGTCCTTTTTTTTTTAATGTCATTTCTTTTTTTCTAAACATCCGTTCGGATACCTTTTGAGTTTGACATCCACTGTCACTTTGCAATCAGCTGTGCTGTGCTGTGTGTGCCTGTGTTCACTTCATAGAGTACTTTATTTTCACTTTCACTAGTAGTTTCACTAATCCTCCACAGTACAATTGTCAAAAAATACAAAGCAAACATAAACTTAAAAAAAGAAATTGCTTTATCTCCGTTCATTTAATTGGAAACCCGTAGTTTTATAGGTTCCTAAACCTGTCCTTCAACAGGTCTGTGTTCCTAATAAATACGTGCCAGAGGTGAAATGCCTATTTGTGTGCTTCACCAACATTGTTCTCTGTCATTTTACCCCTAAATTATTTTTTACTCCATTAGCTACCCAAGTACCTCTTCAGGCCTACCTGAATCGGAAGATGGAGTGATTTCTGTGGAGGTTTCTGAGAGCGTACTGGTAGATACTTTCGCTGACATGGCTGATACTTCTATACCACCTGACTTGATAATGTAAGTATTGTTTTGCAATGCATTAGTCACATATGTATCCATCTATCGCTAAAGAAGTTTTGTGTTATGGCAACAGGCAAGTATTATTGGCTGTTATGCTAAATAATATACCCCCAAGTTTGATTGGGGTAATCCCCAAGTTAGCATTAAAATTTCTGCCAAACCATACTGGTGGCCTAATAGCTCCTTCCTGTAAAAAATCCACTGAATGGAAAGGTGTGGAAAGCTAAATATAATTTTGAGATATAAAATAATAATAATAATAATAATAATTTCTTTATTGATACAGTTAACAGATTTCACAGAAACAATTATAGCGTTAACAACTGCATTAGTCAAAGACTGTGTCGCAATTGTTAGCGCCCACCTTAAACAGGTCGGCATTTCAGATGGGTTGACATAAACAGATTGTTCAAAAGAAACATGCAAAAATACAAATAGTCATGGGAGAAAAACATCACTCATGATTTCAAGATACAAGTGAGCGTGTGTGTGTGTGTGTGTGTGTGCGTGGGTGGGATTGTGTTTGTGTATGTGTGTGTGTGTATATGTGTCCCCTAACACACATATACACACACGTGATGTGAGGGAAAAGAAAACCTACTGATTATGATACTATTACTGATATTTCTTAAGTTAATTGAATTCTTATTTTCAGGTCAACAGAAAGCAGTACAGACAATGAGGATCCTACAAGATTGACTCTAGCTTATGAGAATTTGTATGAACTGCCAAGAACTATAGTGGAAAAATTTTCTGACCACATAATATACCTGGATATAAGTCATAATAAAATTACGTAAGTGTCTCTTGGTGCAAATTGTGGGAATCATTATTATTTATACTAATATTTTAAAGTGGAAAGATTATTTTGTTTGTGTGTTTGTTTCTTTGTATTGAATAGGATCTGTAACTACTGGACCGATTTTAAAAATTCTTTTACCAAAATCTTTTTTTTTTCAGAAACTTAGATGCCCTTGTACACTTTAAGCACCTGATGTCACTGATAGCTGATAGTAATCCCATCAATGAAAACTGCTTCTTACCACCATTGCCAAACTTGGAGTTGTTATGGTAAGCTTATTCTTGCAGCAAATTACTGTGGTAATAATTGTGATAACTGTATAAAGGCTAGGTTTATTTGGTTTGTGTTACTGAATATGTTGTAGTTGTTTGTATTCCCCATGTTCATGAGGGGCTCGAGGCTGGCAGTGACAGACAGCAATAGATTTTACAAAAACATATTTATTAGTTCTCTCGCTCTAAGTGTGTCCTCTCAAATTAACCAATAAAAATTGATTAGCCTCCATACTATATCACTGCTGGGGGAAGGCTTATATTATTTAAATCAAATTACGGCTGCCATAATCATTGCAATAATTTCCCATAACTTAATTTAATTTTAATACATTATGTGTGTGTTAAAATTGTACAAAAAAATATCTATTGTAAATTCTAAAAATAGTTTTTCTTTTAAATATACTACTTTACTGTTACAGGTTGAATCACTGCAAAATCGCATCCTTATACCCTTGGGTGGGTAAGTTGAAGGAATCCTGCCCTAACCTTCAGTACCTGTGCCTCATGGGTAACCCAGCTGCACCAAGTTACCTGAATGGCGGCACTTTTTACGAATATCTACAGTATCGGTGAGGTCCCATTTTTTGTACGAAAAATTTAGCCACAGCTAGTGCCGCTTAAGCTGTGATGTCCTAGGCCCTGCTTTAAGTTCACATTCACAATAGGGACCAGTGGCTGCAGAAAAGTATTTTATGGAATTCTGTAACAGTGCCACTTGTTAATCATTCAATCATTGCTTAGACTCTTTGTGATGACTAGCTGTATCCCGTGACTTCGTCCCCGGGGGTAAGCGCACGCCGCGTCTCACCCTGAGCTCCGAGAGCCGCAAGCCGTGCGTAAAAAAATATAGATAATAATTTTTCCAGGCGTATTTTTTAAATTCACAATGTATCAGAATCTATTAATCCAATTAATGTGTTGTAAAGGACAAAAATTATCTCCGTAAAATTCTCTTGATGATGAAACTTAATAAAAAACTTTTAATCATAAGGATTGACATGCTTGAGTAGTAATAATTTTTAAAATCTACCTTTTAATTTACAAAAGATGTATTGTGTCGCGGACTTTTTTATGGATCTACTAAAAACCTAAATTTTTGTAGTTCATTGTATGCATGTATAATCCACAGTGCGGCCAGCGCGCGCACGAAAAGATTTTTGATAGCGCTTTTTTCCCGTATTACTTTATCAGTTTTAAATTGATCTGGCTGAAAACTAATTATTTCAAAACAAATATATGCCTATAGCAATCAGGGATAATGTAGCCTTTTAACAGTGAAAGGATTTTTGAAATCGGTTTGGTAGTTTCGGAGATTACCTGTCCCAAACATACAAACTCACAAACGCTTACCTAAATATTAATGTAACTGTAGATTGTCAAGCTTAACTTCAGAGGTTGGGAAACAATTCACAATAGAGAAACAAAATTTTGCATATTTATATTTGTGATCAATGCAAATACAACTTTATTGGTAGAAAAATAGAAAGGTTTCTTATTCATCTACAGGCTGTTCGTGATTTCTCAATTTCCATCTCTCAACCATCTGGATGATAGGAGAGTGACAGAAGACCAAAAAACTGAAGCTCAGAGGCTTTACAAGCGACCATTCTTCGAGCGGCTGGTGAAGCCCGGGGCCGGCGGGCTCGGCCAGCTGGTCGGCGCGTCCGTGCGGTGGAGCAACGTGCAAGGGAAGCTGGCTTCTATTTGGGGCAAGGATCGCCAAAATAGAAACCTTCTGATATGAAAATGAGGTACATTTTTGTTTAACTTTTCAAGGCCATCAATATGATACTCTTAACACTTGCACAGTCAAGATCGCGGGGTTTTGCTGTAGTATTTGATGCATCTATTAAGTATAAAAACTGGCACTCCAACGCTCCCTTTTTCAGGGGCGGAAGCGCAGAACAAAACACTTCACCATTTTTATAACTGGAAATTGTCAAAACTGACAATTATTAATTGTGCATATTCTTTGACTGTGCTCATTGTGCGAGCACTGCACAAGAAAGCAGTGACTGTTAAGTATAATTAATATTTTTTTCAGCATATTACAGCCTTTATGCAAATGAAAGTCGTGCAGCGATTTTTTGAACTACCTTAAATATATTGCGCCTGTATTTAGCAATTGTGCTCAATAGCCCAGCCCACATTAATGCCATAAAATAAAGTGTTTACAGAAGGACCGCTCTCGCCTTTTTCCTAAACTTGCCTGACCGCTTAGGATTACTAAGTATATTCGCTCTGAATTTTTAAAGTGAAGTAGGTAGGTTATACCTACTTCACTTAACCGGCCAAAAACAAAATGCATCATGTGGTGAATTGCACCAAGTTCGACAAAAACAAAAACAGACAGTGCGACTCGCCGGGTGACCGATTCTTACCGGTATCTTCTGTAAACTGCGTGCACTGTGTCTGTGTGCGTGGTCAAAATAGCGGTTTGTTCTAAGCGGACCATCTGTCCGGGCCGCCGCGCCGCATGCGTAGTTTGGGTCAGTGCTCAGAAAATGTGCAGGGCAAATGTGGGTGAATTAAGCAATCATTATGTTGAGTATATTATGAACAAGTGGGCCAATCTGTAAAGTAAATAATGTATTACTTCTCAGTAGTCATTGAATGTATTTTGAAGTTGTTATATGCATGCAAATAGATTTAATCAGTTATTACTCTGATATATAAATTAAATCTGCATTTATAAATTAAAAATATTCATAACTAACTATATTCATCTATTAGTATTATCTTCGAAACAAAAGTCTTCCTATATTGCAGTGTTACACTAGAATTTGAATTCAATTATCAGTGGCAAAAAGACTGTCTGAGACAAATAAATGTATTCATGTTAATATCGAATTTATTACTTACCTACTTTTACAGTTTAGTTAGATTTAAGAGATTGTGAATGTGTGCTGTCGATTTTGTATGGTTGTATTCAGTTAAGTATACATAAGTTGATAGGGTACAATGATTATATTCGTTTATATATTTGTTTGAAAGTCACAATTGTTACCAATCCTTAACATTATCTGCATGCTACTCTTAACCACTATGTGATGTTAGGAAGGCAGACATCTTTTAGATAGATTTTACTACAGATAGCTAAGCAATAAACTCATAACTCTTATTTATATACTATTACAGTAATATCCTTCAAGGTGAGGATGGCCAGCCCAGTGATTCGTTTGAATGACTGGGCTTGTCAACCTCATATCTGGACCTCACGACCGCTTTCCATCAGGTGGAGTGAGGTCATCTTGACGGGCAATATAAAAAAAAAAAAATATGGTCAAGCCTCATAAAATGACATTATGACGAGTAAGCCAAGAATTGATGACTAATTGTCGACGTGCGTGATAATAAGAAATACGTGTAATACGTGTACTTAATAGAATGTTATCTCTTGACAAATATACTTGGAAAAGCACTGGTAATGATGGTGTGACTCTTTTCTGTTACTAGACTCTTAAGACGTATTATTTACTAGAAGGCAACGCAAAAGTTGCCACATTTCAAAGACCAACTCCCTGAAGACTTATTATTACTGTTACATTGGTCACTTTGGCCGTCAAAGTTGCAATATATATAACATACTGCTTGAGTTTACGTGATTTTTCCTAAGGAAATGCAGGAGTACTGAGGACCACAGGTCAACATATACAAAGCTATTGCAAAATGGGTTTTATGTCAGCATAACGCATCACCATGTAACGCATTTTACTTGCCCATGCATCTTATATCACAGCTGGAATTGTTCAACGAATGTGACCTAAATATTTTAAAATGACTGTCGTTGTTTAAATCAATGTTTAAAACTTTATTAACTTTAACTATAATTATATTTAATTATAGTACAACTATGTAAATAGGCATCTAATAGGTAGCTTTTGCTCTCTGTATCTTAACTTCTATCTTTAAGATCATTTTCAATATTAACTTTTTTGAGATCAATTTTAAAGGTGTATTGTGCCTCTAGTTTACTTATTAATAAAGATTTAAGTCTCTATGATTTTGTATTTTTAATTTATTTTTAAAAGCTAGTTGCAGCAGGCGTTATAGTCTTTTGGGCTAGGACATACGAAAGGCAGGGAGGGGTGGGTTCGGAGGAAGTGGGACCTTATTTAGGATAACGGGTGTACCATAGCAAGGGATTTAAAAGACTGATGATGATTATACGGACGACCTGTATAGGTCACTTTGGAAGCCTATAATGGCGTCGATGGTCTTACGATTGCTATTTTGATGAATAAAAAGGCAGGAGCTTCATTCATACATTTAATTTAATACTTAACATAATTATATCATTCACAATAATGACCTTATAATTACGGATGCTCGTGGAGCAACTAAAAATATCAAAGATGAATTGTAATTAAATTCTACTGAAATAATGTTAGAGCAGCCCACGTATAAATCTTAATAGATAACGCAAGCCGCTCCGTTTGTATGAAAACCAAGCGTGACACTTTTATGACGCTTATTGTGACGTCACGATAGCGTTTTTTTTATAGGAATCCACCATTTCTCAAATGATTAGTTATACAACGTGTTAATGAAAAAGCGCAGAACCTCAGACACCCCAACTCATTTGAATTATTAAATAATTATGTTAATTAATAAATTTAATTTTCGGGAATTATTTACGAAGATATTAGATTTTTTTGTTTTCTTGTGTTTGTTGCAAATTTAAAAGTCTGTGGTAATTACTTGTGATCTAGTGCGACGTTTCCGCTTCGCGTGCCGCCTCAATAATAGAGTTAAGTAATGATTAAACCCGACGAAATTAAAAAGACACCTATTTTTTTTTTTTGAAATCGATTCTACTCTCGATTCTGAACAAACTAATAACAGGTTTGGCGCTTTTTCATTAACACGTTGTATGCAACAGAACGTTGTATTTTACCTTCTGTCTAGAAATAAAAGGCTTTTTATTTTATTTATTATTTATTATTCAACAGAAAGAGGAATGGAGTGTGAATCTACTTGATTTTGACTTCCTTTCGTTCTTTTCTTTTGGTTGAGCCTGAAGGAAGCAGCATCAAAACACTCCTTTTTGGCACACGTAGTACCTACACTCGCGGCATCCATTTCAATGTCTGTAGGGCAGCCGCCAAGTCTTAGTCAAAAAGTGACCACGATTTTTCCTTCCACGCCGTGAGGTCGACGTAAGGTATGTTGGTGTAGTCATCGCAGCGGACCTTGGGGTTGGCCAGGGTCTCCAGCTCGAAAGCGCGGTTCTGCACGTAGTGGACTTGGTCGGTGTTGTCGCATATGATGCGCGCCATTGATGCCTTCTTGAGTTGTTGGAGTTGCTCTGTTGAATAGAAGATTTGGTTATTTTTTTGCAGAGGTTTTGGTAATGGCTTAGTGATGTAAGCAGAAGAGCAAAGATGCGCGCTGCGAGAACATTTTATCACTCGTTTTCTGCAAAAGTAATTTAATACAAGTGACTAAAATGTAATGATGTGATATATTTTTAGAATTGGCTTAGTAAGCCCTTTCATTACATACCACGCACGATAGGTTTCAGAACAAACATTTTTTTTTCCCAAACAAAAAAAAAGATGTCGCCATAACTCCTCCGCTTTTTTTGCCGTGCTACGGGTCAAATTGAGTCGTATGGCCTAAATTTCAATCGTTCCAATTTTCATGCCTTTAACACAATTTGCAGGTAAATTTAGCGTACATACCGCTAGCACTAGGTTTACAGAGCAAGAAGAGCCAATCAGGACCAAGTCCGACACAAATCAAACACTTACAAATCACAACGCTATGTAAGAGTTTGACAAATAAGCCAACGTACAGGTCGCGTCATGTAAAAAGAGCTCTATTAGGTATAGGCGACAATGGAGGGAATGGTTCTGCGCACGGGTACAGTGTCAAGAACCACCAATTTGGCCTTAAATTTGCTCACTACGCAGGTCTTGGCCAGGGTGCTTTTTAGATGACGGAAACTATACTTATAAAATTAAGCTGCAACTGCCAGTAACTTACTGTACTTATTAAATTGCTTCATCCGAATCTTTACTTACCTCCGTGTAAATATCAGAAAAAATACAGTAAACGTTTACCAGAAGTAAAAGAGTGCGACATCTCGCTGTGGTCGTAGAAGAACATGTCTCCAACTCTAGTCCTGTAGAACTGCTCAGCTACCATGCACTGGAAAGTATTCCCGAGGATCGAACCCTGGACCGGCCGCTCCATCGCACCGCCCACAAACAGGTCCACGTCATCCACGCACTCGTACATTTGCGAGAGAGCGTAGATTCGCTAAAATAAGAAACAACATAACACATAACATACCATGTCGACTATATACCAAACGGGATAGTCAGAAGCAAGTTACTCTTGCCGTGGGTCGTGCTGAACGGAACACTCAGAAACCCACTTTACACCAATGGTATTAGAGAACCCAACGTGGTAGGTGTTGAGCCTTCCGCCGTTATCCGGGTTGATTTGGTTTTTATCGAGGTATTCCATCTCCGGAAAGTTTTGGCCAGATCTGAACTCTGGACCACACTATCCACAATCTTAAAATGAAAAATAATAATTTAAAATAATTTTGCTACAAGATCTGACCCCGACTTTTGAATATTATTTCGCCTGATTGGCATTGCATTACCGTCACAATTTTTTTTAACCATATCACTTAGTAATAAGGTTCACAAATTTCTTGTTTGACATTTCTTCAATGCTTGTCCAAAGAAATCCTGTTCAAGAGTCAGACCCTGATCTAACTTTAATAAGGAAATATGTAATATGTATGACCATATATCGAAGATGACATGTAAGGAACTTACATCTTGAGCTATTTCTCCCATTAAATCTTGGAATGTTCTTGCTCTCCGAAGACCGCATATTTCTCTGCAAGGAACACGACTGTATGATTAACAAGAAGAATAAAAACCTAACACAAGAACTATAGTGGCTGAAATATTTAAAGAGTAGGGTAGTCACGAACTAAAATTGTAATTGCAACGAAATTTTCACGTGTGCTCGTATTACATTGACAGTGCATGTAGGTTTGATGAGGAGGTACTTTCAAGTCCGTTTGACGAAGCATTTAAGTTTGGTGAACTTCTGCTAGAAATAACTTATGCCTCCTCTCATAGTAGGTATTAGCCTTGCCACGTTACTTACCTGTAGTCATTATAGGATGCAAGACCATGGTCCCTTCCTCTCTGTATGTCCATGGAGATCAGGTCGAGCCCCCAGGTGTTGGTGGACTTGAACAGTAAGTTGGTGATCTCTCCCGTGCAGAAAGGGTCGGATTCTGATGCGCTCTGAGTGAGGATACCTCGGACGACGTCGTCGAAGGACTCCGTGGAAGATTCTAGAAGGCTCGGGTTTTGGAAGTGGTCGCTTAGTCTAGAAATAAGATGAAAGACAACAGCGAATTAGGCACTTCCTGATTTTAGAAACTTCCTCAGCGGGTTGATCCAAAAGCACATAGTTCACAATGCTATTTGAATGTCACTTCAGAGTAAGTTGTCCACCCCTATTTTCCACTTATTCAGTTTTTTTTATATTTCATAGTATTCATACTGAGATTGGAGTATTCTGAGAGTCGATAGCAGAAGATTAAATTGAGGAAACATACAGCTAATACGTACTTATAACAACAGCTTAGGTAGCTCTTATAACATCTTTCAACAGTTGATCATTCATAAGCATGCATTACAGATTTTAGGCTACCTACTTTTAAGATTCTACCCTACAGGATAAGGTCTAGTATTTCTAGCAAACGATACCAGATCTGTTACCAGAATTTTCTAGTAAACTTCATTACCTATGCAAGTACGCTGCGTAGTAGTTCTTCGGGCAAGTCATGATGGTGTCTGGCACCAGCGAGTGAAGGAACCGGAATGCTCCTGCGCCGAAGCCGTTGATGACGCCAGGGTTCACGTCCTCATTGTAATCGTGGCTGTATAGCGTCGATGGTGAGACGCGGTAGTAGCGGAGATAGGTTTCACCTTGGGAAGGCAATCAATTCTTTAAGAAATAGACAAGAGATAAATATGATATATTTATCTGCCAAAGATATGACTTAATACTTATGATACGGAAGTATATATAGTATTCACATTAGGCAAGAATTTAAATAATGGTGTCTTTAGAGAGTCGAGTACATCATAAAACGTCTTTTGATTTGGGTTTAGTCACGTGAACTATGATAGTCAGCTACAGCAACTTGTATGTCAGTTCTAGTTCCATTTCTATCACTATAGGAACAAAATAGGCTATTTGACTGTTTTTTTTTTGTTGAGGTGTTATTGAAAGATCTCTCAAGATGGGAAACCTAAACTCCCCGAGGTTAAAAATCATATTTTTGCACTTGCACAAAACGCGCCCTACAAACAAACTGCCGGTGGCAAATTACGTCATTTGTCTTTGCGTTTTGCAAAACATTTCTTTGGCGGCAATATTGCATTTAGAGTTTATGAATATGGTTTCTTAACATAAGTTGCTATGCTATAATAATAGTATTATTGTTTTTTATTTTCTTTACACTTTCTTAAATTGATTTTCCTACCCGAGTTTGGAGACATTATCTACTAATTTAATTGTAAGATTTCGTAGGTGCTTCAATGCCAGTATTCAGTGAACTCGTTTTATCTTTTATTTCAACTACTTCATAATGTCTTTCAAGGATCTAACTATTTTGATGATCATGATGTCACTGCACTAATCAAGTCGAAAATACATGATTGCTGGTCTTAAGCTGTACATCACAATGTCTTACGGCTTCTTGCCAACTCCTTCACCTTGCCGGATAGGACAATGTCACACGACTACTACCGCTTGCAACTTACAATTCCGCAGCTGCTAGAAAACGATTACAAGGTAAATAGGTATCTACTTACTCCACCTTAGTAACACTTACCAAAGTTGAGGGGCAGCCACTCCTGGTAGGTAATATGCTGTATCTCAGCGATAACGATCCTTCTTGCTTCTTGGAACAACTTTTCGTCGCTCCAAGCCGAGTTCAGACCGGAAAGGATATCAGCCACACGGTTGTGCTCTCGCAAGAACAACGTGTGAAGCATGGCCAATGTCGGAGTCTGGTTTATTCTGCCATCACCTGTAAATGCAAAGTTATTGGCCCTCATTTATATTCTCCTAGCTTGCTTCATTCACGGTAAGGGTGTTTTTAACAAGGTGCGGGTTTCATTATGGACGCAGGATTTCCAAGCACCTCACCTGGAGCATTTCCCTGTATCGTTACGGTACAGAGTCGAGCATTACATCAGTGAAGGAGGATAGCCGAGCATAATAGTGCGCAAACTATAATGTTACAGATTGGGGCATGACGTTGGTGAAGGTAAAGCACCGAATAATGATCTAATGAATTACTCCACTAGAAAATTATTCGGTGCTTTTCCTCAATGCTCAAAATCGAATCTAAAATGTAAACTACAGGCGAATATTCGCCAAGTCAAGGAGGCATTACTGTATGCTCAAAATCGAATCTGAAATGTTACATTACAAGCCAATGCTCCAAATGAGAGAGATGAGCACCGTTAGAGGAAAGCTCTTTGTAACAATATCTTCTTCCAGAACAGAACGTGTGAAGAACACGTTAAGAACACGTTACTTTTGATTCTATCATTAAAAAGTATGACCGACTATTATCCTTATGAGTAAAGGCATGTAAAGGGCAATGACTAGACATATTTGGGTTGATCAGCTGTGGCAGGCATTTAATGGTTGATGAGATTATACATTATAGCAACTATTATATTTGACACAAAGATTGAAACTAGAAAAATTCGACCTGGTCCTGGGACTCATATTTGTTTAATGCTAAAAAATAAAAAAATCACTTATTGGTTTGAGTAAGGAAGAAAGTAATAATAGGTAACAACCTATTATTACTACAGAAAGAGTTCTAAGAGTAACAACTCTTACCAGCTAAATAACAGGCATCCGAGATATTTCTTAAGTCACAGGTGGCCATCTTATCGTCTACTGTGGGCAAGAACCCTCGTTTCTGATGCGGTTTGTACTCCTCCCGAAGTCGCCCTCCTTTCTTGCTCCTCAGCTTTAAAGACAGTGTTTTCTCCGTCCCGTAAATGATAGAACCGTCTAGAAAGCTGGTTGCTCTGTTCATCTAAATAGAAAATCAATGGCAATTATTTTATCGCAGTCCCTATTTTAAAGGAGCAAATTGAAGGTTCGATTTAGCGCTTCAGTTTTTATGATACGCAATTGTGTTTTAAACTGTTCGACGACCCGCAAAAAGAAATTACCCGATGAACCTTCTAATTCACGATATTTTATTAGTGATTTTCTTACCTGATCGGCATAACCCAAACTGCAGTCATCTCTCGGGGTTGTGACACTCCTGACGAAATTAAGGCATTTGACGCTATGATACCTGTAGAAGGGGTCATCATCTGGTACGGATATAGGAATACACTTATCGTTCAGCCATTCTGGAGGAAGGACGTCCACACCATCTCCGATACAGCACTGAATGCCGCCTTCGTCTGGAACATTATTATTATATAAAACCAAAATCACGATATATATGTGAGGATGATATATAGAGTATTTGTAGTAATGCCTTGTATTGTTACCGGTCACTTCCGTAACATGCAGCATCATGTCGTGGGTGACGAACTGTCCCCACTGCATGCTCAAGTAGTTGAGCTGTCGGCTTGGTATGTTAAAGTCTGCGAAGAGACGCGTTGAAAGAACTCTTGGGTTGGGGAGAGGCCGGCCGCTTTGAGCCACTGGCATCGAAAATATACCTGTAGGTGAAGAAGATTAGGATAAGGAATATGTGACGACAAACCCACTCGCATGTAAGAGTAGTGACATTCATGGATAGTCGTGTAAACAAAAGCCTCTTATTGGTAGAATTGTAAGAATACTTAAACAGTTTTATCGTGGTCCTAGTAAAGGCGGCTGTACATCTCTTCCAAGCTAGCCGCTGCTGGTTCTTGCAAGTGCCTTTGATGCTGTGTTATTGAAACAGCTATTGCTAACTAAGAGACAGACCCACCGTCCGCGTACCGTGGTGTCGCGATCCTAGTGAAGGCAGCACCACGCCTCCCCCAAGCTGGCCTTTGCTGGTTGTTGCAAGTGCCATCGATGGTGCGATACTTGTTGCGGCCGCATCTGACGCTGAATGGCTTGCAGGAGATCCCGTCGTGTCTGATCACTTGGTGCTCGAGGAACGACATGAAAGTGTTTGGAGTAACTGTAGAGCTGGAAGATAAAGAAATTTTAATTAGACTTATTTTTTCACACGATCGAATACATAATGTAACTTGAACTCGAGATCTACCCCTACATGAATTCCCATTTTATTGGTTCCTTATTTAGCACTGCAAGCGTTCGTGATTTCGTCCGATAGTTATCCAAAGGTCAGCCTCTGCCGAACCCTTGCTCTTAGAGGACTTAACCAACTAATGCTAGAGCCTTAAATGTTTCAAAAACATTGTTGACTCTTACCTAGAACATAGCTTTATCTGAAGCAACTTCGTCGTCATCAAAATTTCTTGTGATGCTTGAGACGCTTTCTTTACATCAGCAGGATGGCTTTCAGAGAAGAAGTGGTGCAAGGCCGGAGTGCAATGGTCTAAGCAGACTCCATGCTTGACCAGCTGGTTCCCCCGCTGAATCGAGGACTTGGTGAGTTCTCGGCCACATTTCACGCACTCGGTTATCAGATCCTTGGGTATGGGGCTTTCTTCGCCTGAAAGAAGATACCAGGATTGATTTATCTTTCTATTAATGTTAGAATTCAAGCAGTTTTTTCTTCTCGACAAACAAATTGTACTCTACTAACTCGCATTATAAAACCACAACTGGTTTAAAAGAGTAACTATACTGAGTTTCTCGCTGGTTCTTCTCAGTAAGAATCAACTCCTCCGACGCGGTGGTAGAGTCGCATGATGTTTGTTTATGTACGGTTTATTAATATATTCTTATTATTATAGTATTTATGTATATTATTTAGTAATTTTTTCGACTATTTAAAAGTACTGAATATTTATATTTCAATAAAGATATTTGAGTTTAAGTTTGATTTAGAACTTTAGATTATATTTCAGGGTACTTAGACTTTGATCAAAATCACCGTTCCTTTAAAAAAAAACGAATTATCTAGGAAAATAACAATGATGGATTGGCGTTGGATCTACGATACGATATATCATTGACCTAGAAGTAAGATAATCGTATGACCGACCGATATCCTTCTAAGTTAAGTGTGTAAATATAAATTTTCTCTAGCGAGCGTTAATAGTGGCAGAAATAGATGCTATGTCGTAGAAATCATACAAAAAAACTAAGTAAATAAACTAAAATTAATCGTGGAAATGTATGTACGCGCATGACTTTGGAACGTTGCGCCAAATTGAATAATTCTATTTTTGGTGTGCGTTATTGTAAGGGAGAAAAAAATCGAACAGAACTTTGCGAGTATGACATGGTTATTCGCGAAGCCGGGGCGGGTCGCTAGTATGAAATAAAATTATATAAAATAGCGTCTTAAGGGGTATCAGTATT
The DNA here is from genome assembly GCA_947369235.1 of Udea olivalis. Lineage (NCBI taxonomy): Eukaryota > Metazoa > Arthropoda > Insecta > Lepidoptera > Crambidae > Udea > Udea olivalis. Next base: position 3,334,660 of record OX376349.1, on the reverse strand, counting down.
TTACAGTTTTATAATAAATATAAATAAATATACGCCAGACAACACACATCTTGTAATGTCTCGAAGTAGGGATTAATATCCCTGTGTTACGAGTTACCACACAAGGAAATAAGCCAGGGGCGTGTCCCACCACACCCAGACCCGAGTCAATTCAGAAAAGATCGTTTCCTGAATTGACACGACCGGGAATCGAACCCGGGACACTACGGAAATCTAGGCAAGAAACCGTGCTACAGCGCACTGCGCCAATCGTGTCGTCAGCCGTCATAATAATATTAAATAACCAGCATTACGCCCGCGGCTTCGCCCGCGTTATCGTTATATATTATATTATGTCCAAATTACATAAAATCTTTATAAATTGTAGCCCATGTGTTATTCTGATGTATAAGCTGTACCTATTACTGTAAGTCTTTATCCGTTCAGTAGTTTTTGCGTAAAAGAGTAACAAACATACATCCTCACAAACTTTCGCATTTATAATATTAGTAAGATTAATTTTAAGACGCTGAAATAAACGACATTGCTGACGCTTTGTGATTATTTTAAGGATACTACGACGGGTACATTATTACCTATTTAATTAAAATGGAATAAATGTAATTTTCACGCTACAAAAATTTTGAAGAGGAAAAGGCACAATGGCTCGAATATTTGCATATTAATAATTTTTAAAATTAGGTTACAAGAAGTCGAGGCGTCATATTGACTGACCTGCTGGCGATGGCGCCTGCAGGTCAGTCAATATATGACCTTATTACCCATATTAAATTTATTATAATATATTCTCTTTATAACAGCTAACTACTCCTAACTCTTTTATTTTTTTATGTATACTTACTTGCGGCATATAAGTGTAAGTATACATATAATTTAGAAATAGAAAAACATTTATTAAATTTAAGGACATCCTTACATTTTACAAAAACACGTAGGTGGTAGGCATACAACAACAAAACAAAATAACAATAAGTAATCAGACAAACAACTACCATCAGACAGCGGTGTCCTGATGCTCAAAAAATAAAAGGACCTTAATCTTACTCAGCATTCTGCCTGGGTTTTTGAGGGCCCAGGCGCTGATTTAAATAAATAATAAAAATAGTAATTTTGCTCTTCTTCTTTTTCGAGTTCATTGAAAAAAAGTTTAAAACAACGTCACTTACTTTTAGTGTCCAGAGTAAATAAATCCTTAAAAAACGCAGTGGTCTCACTGAGCAAAGGACACAGAGTAGGAAACAGCTCGTCTGTCAGGAACTCCCAGCTGGTCCCGGTGACGCCGGAGCTTGCCAGCAGCATCACCACGATCACCATCGAACACTTTACCCCACCATTGCCACCAAACAGGTTTATGTCAACCATTGTTAAAACATCAAAAACATTTATGGTCACTTTACAGAATATAAAGTTTTCCGTAATATTCACAAAAGCTCATCACTACAGACATTCACTGAGCTTAGTTATGTCATATCGTGGAAAGTTTGCAAAAACAGATACATCTATAATTTAAACAATGGTACTCTTCTTCACGAACTAGAACTACTAAACTGTATACACCAGCTGTTTTTGCAAATAAACATTGAAGGGTTATTGCACTCTTGAATAAATTAAAAATAATAATTAAATGTTAGTATTTATCAGTGATAGTAAATTTGACTAAAACGTATATCTAGCTCAAAAAGCAACGTAAAAATAGTAATTTAAAAATGATAATTGCGTTCATCTAATCATGTCACGTTTGTAGCATTATGTAAAAGAAAATCATCCGATAGAGCACGTCTTTAAGCGCAACAGCTCTTTATCTGTCCGATTGCGTACGAGTTAGCACAGGTGACAATTCACCGAGCCTTGCGGAACTGAGTGCCGAGTGCGAGTTGCAGTGAGAAAATTGAATAACTTCACCATCGCGTTTGCGAGAAAAAAAACGCGAATTTGTATGGCATTGAGTCAACGCCATCTAGCGGCCTTAATGTTGCCCGAATTCGCCGCTAGATGGCGCTGACTCGATTCCATAGTAATTGACATTTACGTGCTCGCAAAACGCGATGGTGAAGTCGTTCACTTCTCTCACTGCAACTCGCACTCGGCACTCTGGATGTTTACAGTCCACGGGTCAACATGCCTATCGTTGGAGACAGCTGAAGGAAACCTTGGGAACGTGGGCCTAAGGTTTAGAGAGGTAATGCTGCAGTGAGATTTCACTTTTTTAGCATATGAAATGTAACTATGTTAAATATATAATGAACGTGAGGTACCTACTTGAATCATAATGCTGTTGTTGCATCAACACACACCTTCCGACTCTCCACTCCCCACTCCTTTATGCTGTTTAAGACGCCTGCGCGCCCTGGCTTAATTCCTTGTCGGGTATGTTACCCCGTAACACAGGTATGTTTATCCTTAACTTCAAATAGAGACCATGACATCATTGAAAAGTACTGTGTTGTCTGGCGCATGTTTATATTGTTTTCATTATATTTAGTAACTGCTCAGTTTTCACGTTAAAAGACTTCGACTAGGTAGGGCTAGGTAGACCAAAAGATCAGTCTTTCGTCAGTCAGTCGGTCGTGCGTGAGGCGTTATTGGCGCCAAGGCGAGTCTTTATTAAAAGCCTTATAATACTGACTCTCTTTCATCATTCGTTATGAGTGTATTCTCGATGGCCCCACCCAAGGCAGGCGGTAGAAAGTGTGTCTACTCGTACAAGTACTTATATACTAGGCGTAGGCATTGCAGTGTTGGAGGGCATTATTTAATTCAGTTTTATCAAAAACAAACGAATGCTGATCTGATGTTTTAATTCAGTCTTGGTCACCCTGTGAAATGCGAGCACGACATTTTTATTACGCTGCCTTATGCTTTGCCATTGAGCCTATGGTTTTAATCCATAATTAAAGTTTATTATCAAAATTATAAATATCTATTACTTAATTGGTGGGTAGTTTCTAATATCATCTACTGAATGTGCTATTTTGTTATACGTACATGTACAATACAAAAACTTGTGGTAGAAGGTAGAGCGCTCCCACAATAAGCGACTCACGACTGAATTCTGAAAAGATAATCGAAGTCGAGCAGTTAGAGCACCCTGCTAGCGGATGTGGTTCTATGGTAATATGATGATGTAAGTAGAGATTAAGAAGATTGCTAATGATAATCAAAAATTATTTTTAATTGGTAAAAAAAATTATACTCAAGGGCGGGGCTCATCTTCGAACTTTGTTTTAGAATTCAATCAGGCTGCAGGCATCAGATTCAGCTGTGGCGGCCCTGGGGTAGAGCAGGATGGATTTTTGATAAAGAGTTACACGTCTGCTACACAGTCGGCAACAAGACTACCAACAGAGGTGACTTTGGTCAGCCCGACCGCGTGGACAGCCGTTGGCAACCGAATAAAAATGATTGACGGTCGACCCGACCAAGGTCACCTTCGTTGGTGGTTTTGTTGGTGACCGTGTAGCACCTGCTTTAATTTCGTTAAAAAGTGTCAACTTTTAGTAGAATGGCAGACATTTTGTTTTAGTGGGGTTAATAATAAAATAAACAGTTATTTCGTAAAAAATACTTTATTGAAATGCAACCGTTTTAAAATTCTATAAGTAAGTCAACATGCTAAAACACAAATAACAAGATGTGCCAAGCCATTACTATCAAGGACTAGATATTGTTAAACATAGATACTCTGATGACAAAATTGCCAGACTGTGGTGTGGTTTGCCTCGTTTTGGCAAAATCTATTTGTCCATATAAAAGCAATTTATTTAATCATTCATTGTATTTTCTTTAATGTAATATTGTGATAATAATTTGTCCAATCCGTTTTAAATGCATTGTGAATATAATTCATAAAAATACGTAACACTTTTTTACAGGTAAAAAACCTAAATAGGTTGGTAATATGCATGGTAACACGTGTTCACATTTTATGGCTAAAAAGGGCCCTGAAACTTATCCTAAAACTAGGCTTACTTAAATCTTTTTTTACTTAATACTTTCTTAAATCTGATAATCACCACTATTAACTCCCAATATTTTTTTTAAACGATATTGAAACGACATGTCATCACTAATTGCTTATACTATTATAATTACATTAAAATAAATCTTATTAAAGTCCAAAAACGAAAGGCGCGGTATTCTGAGTGTTTCTGTACACCACGGTGCTAACATTCAACTTGCCTGATAACCCTATTTGAGCGTATCTCGTTTAATTTTTTTACATTAGAATGCAATAACACGTTAGTATGATTATACCATAACTGTTAAGTTCATCGTCATCTTTATTCGAAGCTTACAGGACGTCCACTGCTGAGTATAAGCTATCCTTTCACTATGACAAGATATCATATAGAGTCTGATTCGATTATAGGAGGCGTGTTTCTACCGAAACCTTGCGTTCATAAATAGGTTTAGGTCTTCGCACTATTCGCTGATGCTGCTTTACTGAAATTTTGTATTTATACTTTAATTCTATCGGCCCTTATACTCAGACATGTCATCCGTCAAATGTAAATTGTCATTCATTTTAGGACCCCTGCGGTCCACACGGCGCGGTGCGTCAGTGTTGCGTTGACGTAGCGCTATCGCTGTTAATGTCCAACCTAGTACCAGCAAAGTGACCATTTCCCCACCATACGCCCCATTTCGCGAACTTTTTGACCTCCCCTCGTACTTATCTGGGGGTCTGTGACTGGACAAGATCGCTAGATGACTTAAATTGTCTCAATCCCTTAGAAAAATTCTGAACGTAGCCCTTATATTACTATTATTTGGATATTTTAGCCGCATAAAGTATTTATTAATTGATCAGCGAAATTTCTAATCAATCTCAATTTAAATTAAATCTCACTCCAAACTGAAGACTCCACTACGAGTACCTATGCATAACATTTTAATTTTACAAATGATAAACAATGTATTGCAAGTTATGATCCAACTAGCCTACCATTGTAAACTAAAACCTAATTTCTTCACTTTGACGTATGTTTTGAAAACTTGGTCCCAAATTTTGCTGGTGATACCGAAAGCTGAAACAAATAAAAAAAATTGTAATTCAAACATAAAATTGGTGTTATCACAACACAATAAGTTAGCGTCGCATATACCTACTTCCTAACTTAAGTTAATTTCAGTAGATAATGGTGTCAATTAACAGAGGATTAAATTTTCATTGTTATGATTTTCATCGTCGTGGGTTAATTTTAGGTTGTTTTAAAGGTTTGTGTTGGTATTGAATGTTTTTTTTATTAAAGACTAGGCAGTCATTTGATCACAATCGCACCTGGTGGTAAGTGACGATGTGGTATATGATGGTACTGGTCGATGTGGTCTATGATGGTACTGGTCTGCCTAGTGAATGCCTATTCACTCTTGTCCTGAGAGATCCAGGTTATATTTTTGGGTAAACACATGCGCGGGCAGAGAGTTCCACCACTCCTTTGCTGTTCGCATGATAAACGAATCGTAATGTCCTAACATATGAAACGAATGACATGTGCATTGTGCAACCAAACCTAGATTAGACTGGCCTGTTGGCGCAATGGCAGCGATCCTGCCTTTAGCGTCGGAGGCGACACCCCATCCATGACAAACATTCATGTGACGAACATTTCTGTTTGTTGTGTAGTGAGTGTGTCGTCTGGATGTAATAATTAATTTAAGTATTATTTAGAAATATTTAAGTATGGTCATCAGTCTCTGACACCCATAGTACACGCTCTGTTTAGTTTGGGTCAGATTATCTTGTGTAATTTGTCTCAGATATTTATTTATTTGTTTTTATTTAAACCACAGCTAGAGCATAACACAACTGGTATAACCTGAGCTCTTACTAATCGGAATGATTCTGTTTCCAGACAGATTATGAACATTTGACTGTTTGTGGTTACTTGTTCAATTGTCTGTACCTGAAGATTGCAATATCTTTCTGAACAAAAATCTTTCTGTGGCCTCACCTTGGTCATGGTTGATGAAGTGGTGATTCGAGTGATACCGCTTCATGGCGTAGAGGTAGGAGCCGTCCTGCGGCGACCCGTGGTGCACGTAGTAATGGATGAGGTCGTACGTCAGGTAACCTGGAGAAAACATGTGCCATTAGAATATTTTAAATGTAAGATTTATGAAGGGGGACCAAAGTTTGAGGATCATCTGAAAAGTGATCACCTGTTCGTATAGATATCCGCAACTCCTGAGGACCGATACGTAAGCTTCCTTTGAAAGGAATACGCCCTTTTTTTAAGGTCTCGAATAGCATGTCTATCTGAAAATACTGCCGCTGCACTGGGAACACGTTCCATATTTCGTAGTTGAACGGTGTGAGTAAAACAGATAAGTTGCATATTTGTGAAGGAAGAACTTCAAAACACACATTCGAATGTAATCCACTAAGATGAATTCCATTAAAAAATTCTAACATAACTATTTAAAAAAACGTGTGTTTTATTCTTCACAATTTATACTCGTAGATATCAATAGCATAGTTGGCAATACGAATTACAATAGATAGAATCTTTCGAAAACACCAAAAATTTCTAGAAACTTACAAAGAGTGATCTAATTCACAATTGACAAACTAAAATTAAGTTATCGGCACTTCTCTGAAACTTAAATTATTATTTTTATAATTATCTATTTGACAAAGATTTTTCAGTTCATTACGTCCATAATACAAGCTCTGCTTAGTTTAGTGATTCATATCGAAGTCAAAGAGTTCATTACAATCATGTGGTTACAAAGATGGTGAGTATAATAAACCAGTACCAATAACATAAAGCCTAGGGTATCGCAACGTAAACCAATAAATTAAATTCAATTAAATCATATAAAATTGAATTTTATAAAATACTAAAATACTTAAATACAGGGTGGTCCAAATATTCACGTCAATATTTTTTTTAGCTTCCTTACACTCAGAGGTATTCGAAAATAAGAATGTAAATTCTTCAGAATCGTCTAGCGTTATTATTCATCTAATAATGTAAAAACTGAGGCAGTTAACTTAACAGATCGCGCCACTGTGACAGAAAAAGTGACTCAACCCAAAAAAACTCTAAAATTCGAAAAAAATGTCTAACTCGAAAACTACAAAAAATCGGGTAACATACATGGGGTATTTTTGGAGACACCCGAGTGTGAGGAAGCTAAAAAAATTATTGACGTGTATGTTTGGACCACCCTGTATAATTTTCACAACATAAAAAAATAAAACACAAAAAAATCCGTGAGTAAGATAGAAAGATAAAACAAAAGAAATTAAGGCAACATTCTTGCAAATCAGACAGACGGGAACCGATCATCTATAATTTTTTCTCAAAAAATCCGCCAAGGTATAAAAAACCTCAATCAAAAATTCCTTCAATAACTTTTTAAATTTCTTAATTGTAGTTACATTTTTCTTCCTCAGGGATTTTATTATATATCTACCTTTACAGCCATAGTATACGACCAGAGTGAATTTAATGTTATTTTTCATTACTCATACTCTGAAAGTAGGTCTGAAGTTGCCTGAGGAGCGGGATGAAAGTAATACTTTTCATCCCTAGGGAGAATCACTTTCAACTGACAGCTGTCAAATTATTAAAAAAAACTAGTTCTCTTTCACATATCTATTGAACCATGTTCCAACTTTCTATACAGCCACGATGTAAAATTGAAATAACTTAAAGTTAAGTATTGATTAAAGAATATATATTTTTTAAATAACTTTATTATAATTTAGTTTCAACAATTTCTTTAAAATAACTTAGATTTGGGCAAAATGTTTACCATTTTTCCAATGATGAAAATAAAAAATAATGGCTGAATAGCTGGCCGGCCACAGAAAAAAAAACAAACAAAATAGGCGGGAAAGCGGCAATTCGATCTTCATTTATTTTTTCGATCTGAAGACTTTTATCTATTTAGTCCCTCGAACTATTGGCGCCCTCACTTCGTGCCGGGCGCCAAACCCCGTCTCGAGACTAAATAAGTTACTTTCACCCCTAGGGTAACAATGTACTATTTCTTATGTTTGGGGGCTAATCCTAAGTTTGGTCTCAATCTTTTGGGTCCCTATTGCTGGGGGAATAAGTGGGAGTGGTTTTTTTATGAAGACAATTCTAATATACAGGTTGTCCCGGGGAACCTCTACCAGCTAAGGTCTGTGACCGGGGGACCCCAATACCTATCAATTGGACCCCCATGTGTGTTCAGAGATTTTTGGTAGTTTTCGAGTTATGATTTTTTTACGAATAGACTGGGTTGTGTCACTTTTTTGGTTACTGTGCCGCAAATAGTTGAGGTACATGCTTATTATTTTTTTAATGTTAGCTGAATACTAGGTCTACTTGATTCAGAAGCATTTACATTTAAAGCACTGAACAATTTATTCAGAAAAAAATGTAAATACTGTTTTTCCCTTAAGTTTTATTTATTTATTCTTTATTGCACATAGTGTATGTTACAAAAGGCGAACTTAATGCCTAGGGCATTCTCTACCAGTCAACCACACAGTCAGACAGAGATATAACAGGTGGCAGTGCTAGAGATAAAAGTTTTAAATTAGGTGTACAGAAGGTGAAATGGTTTAAATCAAAATAAGAAGATTTCAAAGAGATTACATAAACATATATACATAATAACAGCAATTACACATTATATAGACAAAAATTAAAAGAAATAACAGACAGTTAATAGGCGGATCCAACAGAATGTCAAAACTACAGTTCTTGGGGCGTCATCAATATTTTGAAGTGCTCACGCAAAGCCTTTTTAAATGCATATTTACTGCACGCCTTTCTAACCAAGACCGACAGTTTGTCGTATTACCGAAACAGTGAAGGAACTAGACAAAAAGCCAGAAGGATGAGCCGGTGTAAGGAGAGAAAGAGTATTTATAGAACGCAACTGACGACTGTGCGAATTATGAAGGAAGTGAAATTTATTTTTAAAATAAGCAGAAGAATTGGGGTCAAAGAGGATTGAGAAAAGGGTGCACAAAATACGAATCCATCTACCTTGACGGATAGGCAGCCAGTTCAGCTTCATCCGGAAGCTAGAAACATGGTCGTGTTTGCGAAGCCCAAAGATGAAGCGAATGCAATTGTTAAGCAGACGTTCAATTTAGAAGATCTTGTGAAATGTTGCTATAACAAACATCGCCGTAATCGATGAGAGGCAGGATGAGAGCTAAGAGTCCCGGTAACTTTTCTACTTCAGTTCAGTTACTTGCTTAGTCCAACTAAGCGTGCTGTCCAAGTGGAGACCAAGATTTTTGACACTGGGAGAGTATGGGAACGCCATCATTTAAAAAAAGGTATATAAACTTTTTCTGCCAAGCCTTTTTCAAAAACTTTACTATTTTATCAACTATTCATCATTTAAATTTCATTGCCATTTGGAAAACTTTTTTGATGTTCTTTTTAAAAATGCATTCGGTTTACTTAAAATTAAGTTTTATTTACTACTGTGGTCACTTCTGACACTGAATGGAAATGTAAGTACGATGCGCTTAAAGTATCTCATTGAAATTTACATGATGAATAGTTGATAAAATAGTAAAGTTTTTGAAAAAGGCTTGGCGGAATTATTTTTTTTCAAATGATGGCGTTTAAAACTTAGGAGAAAAACAGTATAAACCACATTTTCATATCATTTTTTTTCTGAATTTTTATTCACTGCTATCAATGTAAATGCTTCTGAATCGAGTAGACCTAATATTCAGCTAACAGTGAAAATAAAATTAGACATGTACCCCAACTATTTACGTCACAGTAACCAAAGAAGTGGCACAACCCAGAAATTTTCGAAAATTCGGAAATAAAATCTTAACTCGAAACTACCAAATATCGCCAAACATACATGGGGGTCGAATCGATAGGTGCTGGGACCACAGAGCTTCTTCGCTGGTACAGGGTTCCCGGGACACCCTGTATAGATTTTTACGGGGTAAGGGATAATGCTTTAGATTTGGTAATTTCGTACCTTAGTTTAAGAACTCAAAAAGTTGATGTTAACAGTGTACTGTCTACAGGATCACAAGTTAAAATGGGGGTCCCTCAAGGATCTATTCTAGGTCCATTACTATTTCTGATATATTTAAATGATTTACCTTTTTACTTAAACGATATTTGTGATGTTTTATTGTTTGATACATCCTTAGTTTTTCAAACTGACAGAAATAAAAACCTTTTTGATGATGTAAATGACGCACTTTCAAAAGTTTTACAATGGTTCACAGTAAATAATCTACAGCTTAATGCAAAAAAGAGTAAATGTATTAATTTTAAGTTGCCTAATGTTAAAGATAACCCCATTAGTCTTAAAATTGATGGTAATACTATATGATGGTTTATTTTAGTTATTTCCACAGTGTAATGTCTTACGGCATTTTACTTTGGGGTCAAGCGGCGGAAATACAAACCATCTTTATCCTCCAGAAGCGAGCGATTAGATCCATCTATAAGCTTCGTGCACGGGCTTCACTTAGGGAGATTTTTAAGGAAATTGGTATCCTCACTGTAGCGTCACAATACATTTACAATTGCATTGTTTTGGTCAGAAAAAATATTGGTCTCTATGCTAAACACAGTGACATACATTGCAGAAATACTAGGAATAAGGATAAAATTGCACTTCCACTCTTTAGGTTACAAAAAGTTTTAGGATCCTTTATGGGGCAAGGTATACATTATTACAACAAAATTCCAAAAACAATTTGTGAGTTACCTTTACATAGATTCAAAAATCACATCAAAACAGCTTTATTAAAAAAGGGCTATTATACTACAAAAGACTACCTTAAAGATAAAAATGCCTGGGTATAAGCGCTCTGCTCGATGCGGGATTAAATAGCTCTATTGTAACAGATGTTTTATTGTAATAGCTAATAGGTTCCTAGTATGTACTGACTAACAATTTTTCTTTTTGAATTGTTTAAATGAACTTTTGTTTTATATTCTTTTGAGGTTGTTTTTTTTTCTCTTTGTTTTATATTATTTTAGGTTTATTTGTATCAAAATGACACACTGCTTGTACTTCACTAACGCCTGTTGTAAACCCAAAACAATTAAAAAAGAGTAACTGCTGAGTTTCTCGCCGGGTCTTCTCAGCAAGAAACAACTCCGACGCGGTGGTAGAGTCGCATTATGTCTGTACACTGTTTATTTACATATCCATATTATTATGGAATTTATGTCTATTATTAAGTATATTTTGCTGTAAATTTGACGATTTGAAAGTACTGATACAGTCTATTTGAATAAAGTTATTTGAGTTTGAGAAGCAATTGAAATGTATGCTTAAATTGTATCAGAGCCAACAATGACGCAGGCAAAAGCTAGACTTTGAAATAAAAGTTTTACCTTTTAAACGTAGCATCTACTTTTATTGATTTAATATAATATGCATTTTCATTCTTTGAATCAATACCTAAGTGGTAATAAGTGGCTGTCACAGGCAAGGCCGCGCCTATCATTGTGGTATCCCGCGTATTTGCCGCATAATTACCTCAAGAAAGAAAAATAAAAGCAAAGTTTTATATTTCTCGCCTTTGATTACATTTTTTCTCAATAACTACTTGAAGTATAAAGAAATCTCGATTAGGTATTCAAGTCCTTTGAAGATAAAAACTAGAAAAATTTGGTCTGGTCGTAGGGCTCGAGCGGGACCCGAACTCCTTTCACGATCTGGGTGGGTGCTCTTCCCACTGATCTACCGAGGCCATTAACAGACCTGGCCAATTTGTCTTGTGAATTTTGCGTTGTGAGCCAACGTTTTTTTCATCAATAATAAAAGGCAAGCGCCTTTTAACACATGAAAGAAATGTTTATGCAAATACTTGACTTTCGATTAAGATGAAACTATACTCCATTCATTATAACATTAGAAATGAGAGGCTCAACGAAGCAGGGGTGCTAAAATGAATGACAATTTACATTTGACGTTCCAATGCCGGATGACATACCTGAGTAAAACCTGGCAAAATTGAAAACCCCTTCCGCCATATAACGTATTCTGTAATATTTTAGATGGTGGAGTTATAGTGACAGTAAAAATGTTTTCTGATATATAACCCCCTGCTTCTTTTAGGTTTTTAACATCGACAATATAGTTTTATGCAAGACAAAATAATTTATTTAAGCAAAAGCCTTATAAATTCTGAAGTTACTTTACTTTAAATGAGAACAATTAAGTATGGCAGCTGCTATTTAAGTAGATTTTAATAAATTCGGCATAAATCTTAAAAGTAATGATGTTTATTGTACTTTTACCAAAAAGTGTACCCTAAAAAGAACCCTTTTTTCTTCTGTTTAATGCGAAAATGAATGTAGTATAGATAGGATCTAAATCAGCCCGGTCCGTCCCACTGCAGGGCAAAGGCCTCCCCCCCCCCCCCAATCTCCATGCCACACGATTCAGGGCCAATGTTGGCCAATCTCTGCAGTACACATCTAGTTCGTCTCGCCACCCTCTTCTAGGCCTCCCGCGCGGGCGTTGGCCATTTGGGTGCCATTCTGCCGCCGATAGATAGGATATGAAATTTTATTTTTTATGCATTATTTTTCATCTAAAGAAAATTCGAATAGATCCTAGGACTCAAGCGGGACTCGAACACGCGCGTTTAAATCTGTTACTCCAAATGCAACAAAAGATACTCCAACATTTGCGAACGTTTAATATTTTATTTATAAACAAAAGCATGAGTCATGAAACCGCGCTGCCACATTAGGCTGTTATGTAAATGTATGCAGGTGTTACTTTTTCAGGGCTTGGTTCGGTCAAACGTGGAATCTCATTCTGATAAGGCATCCCTATCAGTTTACGATGGCCTAGATAACATATACAAAAACCCACCGCCAAACTCGGACGGGTAAAAAGTTGCTGCCTACATTTCAAATAATGCCATGTAAAGAAGCCAATAGTAGAGGGTTTTCAATACTTTTTCTGACACTAGTGGGCGCTGCTGTTACCTAAGGGCCAAACAGCTGTCAGATCCCATATTTTCGTACCGATAATATAATTGTTTTTTTGAAATTATATTGTACTGGCGGGTGTTATTGACGATTGATGCCAGAAAGAAGTCGCTGAACTGGAGATTGAGCTCAAAAACAGAGGCGCAAAAGCCACTGAGGAAAAGCTCATTGAAAGGTAACATAAGGCACAAGTATTTGTTTACACAATTTGATTTAGTATTTTAACTACTAAATTGCAGTTAATAATGTATTTTAATAAAGCATAATAAACCATGCTTTATTAAAAGATATACTTACATTAATCAACGAGGCTATTTTTGTTAGAGTAAATTTATCACTGCAAATGGCTACAAGCCACTGTTTTAATCGGTATTTATCTAGATGAACAGAGGCAGAGCACAGACATTTGAAAGAGTCAAAATGCTTCACCCTCTGGTGTCACAACGGGGAGTCTTTACTTTTTTACTTGTCCGTACCGCCGAACTAACGTTTTTTTTGGATACAGTCAGCGGCGAGGTCGTAATTATTTTATGACATTTTAATTGACCTAAGTACGATTAACGATCACACTTTCTCGATAAGCCACACCACATTCTTCCACTTGCCTCGATCTAAACCCGATTCTGATAACATTATGTTCAATCTAACACCATCATTAAGTAGTACGATTGGCTTCTTCCCGCGATTTTGCTTTTTTCATGTTCCCGTAAGAATTTCGGAAAACGTTCTATTAGTGCTTCCTTAGCCTTTAAGATGGTGTATAACTTGCCAGTGTCAATCGAATGAGTAAAGAGTACCTATCTAATTAAAAATATAAATAAATATATAAATATGTAAGAATTACAGGAAACATAAACGGATAAAATGTTTTAAAAATAACTGTTAATAATACTAATTTTCATAACTTTACTCACATAAAATTATTTGCGACATATACCTATTACTAGGAAGAAGATATACTTAATCGGAATTATAGATAAGTTCCTATCCTTGTCAAAAATGATTCACTGATGTCTGATAACTGGATTACTTACTGACGTCTTGTTAAGTTACGACAGTTGAGAAATATTTATTTGTTTATGATGGAAGGCCATAATTTCACTGTCGACGATTGCGAATGATATAATATAATTAATCTTTATTACTAATAAGCCTTCATTAACCGTTGTATTTATGAAAATAGTATCTAACGAACACAAAAGAAAATATGCCTCACTGCTGGAATGCTGTAGGGGTAGTAAGAGTAAGTCTCCTTTTTTTTCTGCGTCAGGTAATGCATTTAGGCATTCCCAAGGCCCTGGGTTCGGGCCACCTGGGATATGTGGGACTCGGATCTCCTGGGAAAACAGAGACCCCTACCCACTAAAACCTGACGGTGGTCATCTTCGGCGCAGAATGGAAGGGACCCGAGATCCCCAACAAGAGTGAGACTCCTCGCAGGACCCTTCGGCGCGCAAGGCCGCCTGGCAGCCAGCCTCGGGAGGAGCAAGCTCAACTCCAGTGCACGATAACACAGACCACTCCGAAGACACGCGTTACCGTCATCCTCGGGATTGCAAACCCCTAACCGCAGGGAACAGGAGTAAGTCATATCTGAGGCAAGGCAACGTGAGGATATAGCCACTTGATTTAAAAAAAATCGGGCATGAGCAGCACTATCACTTGCGCCTAGGCAAGAACTGGGGCGAATATTCAATATATTTATTGCTTGTCACATAGAACTCTCGAGTGAAGTGAAAATAAAAAGTTAGATAGATATATATATATTGATTTTTGATATAAGCATGAAAACATTGCCTTAGCAGTGTCTGTCAAAATTTTGAGTTAGAATGCTCGCTGGCGGAAGAATCCGCTGTGCCAAACCTCTCTTTTAACTACCCCATTTTGGTAAACAAAATGATATTGCACACTCTACCAAAGCCCTTTCATAATAGGTTGCTATTATGTCCATTTTGATCTTTTCCTGATTTTTCTGGCACCATTTGACTAATCCGTTGATAAGTTTAAGCATTACTCAATAATTAAAATAGGTTTTTTCATAGATTGTTTAGGCCGTTGTCAAGTAGGTAAACGTGTGCTTCAAATCTAATAATCGATGACGTTTTTTCGGGGGAACTGGTCTTGTTTAGTTACAAGAGATTGAACGCGGCTATTAGAATGATACGAATTGAACGCTTTTGACGCGACGGTTATTGCGTGCCGTTTAGATGTGATAGTGCAGGATCCGACTGCAAGTTTTCCTACGTTAACTTTTATAAGTTACTTCCTAAAGACGTTTCTTATGACTTACCATAGCTACCCAAAAAAACACCTTTTGTCAATAAAACGCGCATTATATTAGTATCACAAAAACATTATCTTTTTAATTCTTTTTGTCCTATTTTTATAAAAACCTACTACATAGATATTTTATTTATCATGTAAAATTACATTACAAAATTACATGTCACATTGCAGGCATTCATATTGAAATCGTCGAAAAATATAAAAATAATGGTCGGAAAAAAAATAAAAATTAAAAAAAAAACACAATCCAATAGGTAATAAAGTACTTAAAATGTCATAAAAAGAATAAAATAACAAAATGAAAAATTAAAGGTGTCAAAATAATTGAAATAAAATATAACAATGTCAAAACCTTAAGAATAAAACAATGTCAAAACCATTAGAACAAAACAAAGTCAAAATAAGAATTCTATATAAAAATATATAGAAAGATAAATGTCACGGTAAAAAATAAGCAATCAAAGGTATAAAATGTCGTCTCCTAATCAATTTTAAAATAGTTTTTCAGTAAAAGGTTTCTCAGTTGACGCCCAAATGCTTCGTCAGACGTAAATTTTCTAGCTCAGTGGGGAGACGCTCTTAATACTCGTAAGTAGGGTATATGACACGTCCCCCCCATGAGCCTTCGCCTTGTCGTGGCGGAGGGGCTTAGTACTGGTGGCAGGTGGAACCACCGGGAAGCTAAGAGGGCTTAGGCATGGCAGTGCGGTGGACTTCCCACCCACCCATTGCCTGCTGCCGGGCGTGGTGGTGGTATGGTGCCTACCACTACCCGCCTAAAAGGGCACCTACGGGCGCACCGCCTTAGGGCGCGAGGTGGGAGCCGCGGCGCACAACCGTTTGGAGGGGGTCAGTGATCCGCGGCTGGCCCCCTGTGCACTGCGGCTCGGCGGGGCCGCACCGCCAGATGCGGCAGTGGATCTACCTTTTAGGTGGATCGTGGTTGCGGACCTAGTAGGGTTCGCGTACGGTGAGAGCCAGCGGGCTTGAGTGCGGGGGTGCTTTTGCCCGCAATGCACGGCTTTCACCGCGACGGCGAAAGTACCTGTGGTACTTCCGTGGCCTCCCCCCTTTATTGGAGTGGCAGCTGGAGGGGGACCCAATACGCAGAAGCATGGTGGCGGGGCGTTGCGAAACTTTTTAGGGACCCCGCCTCGCCGCTGAAGTGTTGAGGTCGAGTACCGTGGGGTTTTAGTCGGTAGAAGTCCGACATAACCTCGTCGTTCCCCCGGGCGGCGAGGTATTCATGAGGATTTCCCCACGTTAATAAAAAAAAGGGCCTTTGACACATGGGTTCTTCTCAGAGAGTGCCATGCGACGAGGTACTGACTGATCTTAGGCGGCCTGCTAGGTGTGAACGTTTATCGTCATCCATGCTTGGAAAAGTCGCCAAGTTCTTCCTTATAAATACTAGGACCTCAAATAAATAGACCAAGTAATGCGTCATAATACGATGCGTTTTTTATAGATCTCTGCATGAGTGTCTAGGTTTCACTCCAGCAAGTCCACGGACAGCTAGTTTAATTTTGCATTATAAGTTTCCCCAAACCAGTGTGCCGTACGACATGATAGAGTAAAAATGTGCAAAATAGACTTTTCTAAGTGCATCAGCAGTGACTAGTGGCCCTAATTTACGCATAGCAAAGACCGCACTACTCAGCCTATTCCATAGGTTGTCAACATGGCACTTCCAGTTGAGATGGGAATCGAGATTGAAACCGAGTAGTTTGATCTCATTGTTTATTGGCATTGGACTAATAATTGCCAAACACGCTGGTAAAGTGACGTGTGTTTACTACATACATATATCTTCTTTCAATGGAAAAGGTGTTCTTCAAAAATTATGAATGTTTGCAGTTTGACTTCGGTATGAATAAAAGAAAATGATGCTGCGAAATATTAATGCTGCTAACTTGACCAAACTCAGATCCGTTCAGCAGGAATCGCTAGATCGCTTTGCTTAAAATAAAAGCCAACTTTGCAATCGACGGTTTATCAAAGGTCGACGGATAGTCATTTTTTTTTTTTTTTTTTTTTCTACATGGCATGCATTGTTAGCCGCTGGTGGCTTTCACAATTTCACCGGACAAGTGGGTGAGCGGAAGGCTCTCAACCCTTATATTTAAGTAACGTGCCTAAGGGTGCCCCAAGGGGGGACACGAACCTCGGCTTAGGGCGTTACTGGGAGATAACAAACGGACGTAGGTTTGCGGAGAGAAACGACCCGGCACGTGCCGGTTACGCGAATCTAAATATGACTGGGGTCGCGGCGCGCGTCCACGCCGGCGTGGACGATAGATCGGTCTGGTGTAGTGTTGGTTCTGCGCGAGTTGTCTGGCGGTGGCAATGGCTAGCGTGATAACATCGTCCGGTTCGGTAAGTGCGTGCCTAGGGCGGCGCGCCTTACGAATGGTGTTGGGGTCGGGCGTGTAGTTACCAGCCTCCACTACCAAGGGATTGGGGTGGGTCTGAGTAGAGTCGAAAAATGTTTGGGACAATTGCTTTAGGTGCTGCGAGATGGTCGGCAGACCTAAGTCAATGTGGAGATTTTCATTGCGTAAAAACCAGGGGGCGCCCGTAGCTTTTCGCATGAACCTATTCTGCAGGGCCTGTAACCTATGGATTACTTGTTTGTTGACATGGGCAAAAACGGGGCTAGCGTAGGTCATAATGGGGCGGATGCAAGACGTGTAGAGTCTCACCTTATTTCTAAGGGTCAACTTACTACGCTTGTTAATGAGATAGTGGAGACGGCCTAACACAAAGGCGGCACGATCTCTTACTATTTTGATGTGGGCTCGAAAGGTCAAACCACAATCAAGGTGGACGCCTAGGTAACGGACTTTCTTTTCCCAAGGGATAGATTGTCCGAACATAGTGATGGGAGGGGACGGATAGTCACACTAACTACAAGCTTTTCTATATTTAACGCGAAACATTTTGCTAGCGCGATCTAACTACGTGTGTGACATCTGTTCATAACTTTTTGACTGGCCTGTTGGCACAATGGCAGCGATCCTGCCTTTAGCGCCGGAGGTCGTGGGTTCGATCCCCACCTATGACAAATATTTGTGTGACGAACATTTGTATTTGTTGTGTGTCTGGGTGTTATTATCTATTTATGTATGTATTTAGAAATATTTAAGTATGTTTATCAGTCTCTGACGCCCATATTACAAGCTCTGCTTAGTTTGGGGTCAGATGATCTTGGTGTGAATTATCCCAGATGTTTATTTTATTTATTATGACCTGAAGGAACTAACATTCCGATCAATAGCAAGTTCAACATTAACAGTGTGGCGCTTCACACGTTAAGTGATAGATCGTACAATCTAACTAATCATGCATATCATTATTATACGTATTTCGATCCACGTCTTACTTACTATGTCAAAATGCATCAGCTTTTTCATCTATGAGTACCTATACTTATGTCTAATGTCAATTAGCTGCATGGCGGGTAATTTTCAGGGGCCTTATTTACAATCGCAAATATTCAGTCAAGTTATTTCTCTAAAGTGAACGTAGCGAAAAATATGCAGCCCAGAAGATGCGTTAGTGCCAGGTAACCGCTGACTGGCTGGAAATGAAAGATCATATCACGAAATTGCTCGCGTCGCTCATTTTAGGGAGTGAACTTGACAAGTCATAAGGGAGTCACAAGGAATTGTAATACGGCCCCTGATGTCTCAAAAAGCAAACCAATACTCAGATTGCCATCAACCAACATAATATCATTTGGCGTGAAAATGCTTACCCATGAGTCCACCAGCGAGTTTGACGACAGGATACGAAAGAACCAGCTGGATAGGCTGGTAAATTATCGTAGCCAGCATGACAGCCGGTATAGGCGGAAACACTTGCCGCAAACCATCGAAGGGCATCTGAAGATAAAAGAATGAAAGAAGTTAGTTATATGCCACCAAATGCAGTAAAATTCAACAAAAAAAACAAGAAGGTGCAGAATACCAAGAAGGTACTGTCCATTATCTGCTACATTGATACTTTGATTGGTGTAATTTGTGAAAGGCTCTTGATCGATAAATGGTATAACAAGACTGAAGGAAGTCTTAACATATGCGTAGACAACACTCAACAGGAAATCATGTTACCAAAAGCCAAAATTTTCCCAACCTGATCGAGGAACTTACAACTTTAATGTGAATAGGTAAAGTGGAAATTTCGAAACATGTGGCTAGCGTTAGATGATCTGTACCTAATGTTGTGTGAACGTGATGCTAATGTTGGTCATTAGGGCAAGTCAGAGCACTCTAACTCAGTAATCTATTCACTATAGTAACGAATTTCTCTAGCAAACACATACATCAATTGGCCCTAGGTGTCGAGCGGGTAATAGTTTCGGTAGCTTAGTCGTTTAGATCAACCGCCCATGTTAGCAGAAGACGCGGATTCAAATCCCGTTCGAAACCTATGGCCGAAACTAGAATATTTCTAGTTTACCTATGTTTTGAAAGAAAACATTGTATTTTTAGCATTTTAGGTATAATCCTGAAAATATAGTACTTAATAATAACATTGTGATTAAATGTGAATTAATAAGAAATTCAAAAGTTGATTACAAAAAGAATAATTCAATGGAATTCTGAATCGTATTGATCGAGAAATTATGTGAAACTACAACTGACGTCGTGTAGCAATCATGTGGGGAACTATCGTAGGTATGAATATGCAAATAATTATATGGTAGTGATGACGTATATAGAAAGCTATACCCCTTGGCTCTATGACGTATAAGTACGTTAAAACAAAGATTGAACACGTTGTTGTGTGAATGGAAGAAAATGTGGAAAAATGCGAATTGCGGTGCATGCACTTCATCAGAGCAGAGCGATTCTTCGAAAATTCGTAGTCTCGAATGACCAAACGCACTTTTAGCTACCAATATAAACACAATTTTTGTACGCATTACTCATGTTGAAATAAAACTTGTTTCTTTGTCGTACCATCCAGACGTGGAACGCTCTTCCAGCACAAGTGTTTCCTTCCTCGTATAGTCCCGGGTTCTTCAAGCGGGGCGTGAAAAGGCATTTCTGCAGGCCTTCACGGTGAGGATGGCCAGCCCAGTGATTCGTTTGAATGACTGGGCTTGTCAACCTCATATCTGGACCTCACGACCGCTTTCCATCAGGTCGAGTGAGGTCATCTTGACGGGCAATAAAAATAAATAACAAAAATACTTAGTTTCTTCTGCTAGGAACTCCCTCGTTTGCTAGGAAGATGTCAAGTCTTCGGTTACTAACGGAGCCTCAGCATATAAAAATTGAATTTACCGCGGATTTATTGTGCGGGATACGAACTAAATTTTTCAGAATACTACCACAGTACGTACCATCGATCACTCTAGATAATTTACGGAAGAGGCATATTTCATATTTTCTGCAAGGAACATCATCCTATACCTTCTAATGACGAAGATGACGAGACAGAAAGGACCAAGGTTCAAAAAGACTGGGTAGAAACAGTAAAAGAAATAGACTCAACATTACCTTATGATGCAGCCCGTGTATTAGAAAGTGCACTTTCATCATGGTGATGGAGCTCCCCGGATTCAGATGGAAGATCCACCTGTGCAGTGTGTATTCCACAACCGTCCAGAGCATGATGCCTGCCGCCATGTGTCCTGAGAACTGTGCGAACGTCAAGGAGTCTTTTGTGCATGAATCTGGAAATAGAAACTCCTTTGAGTTGATCAGCACGGTACATATACCGGGAGCGTTAGCTGGGGGTGGTTCAAAAACATTGCATTTTTGTAAGATTTTCGTGAATTTCATTGAATTGAAATAAAACTTAAATTTTTGTTCTAATAATGTGTGGCTAATACTATTTAAAAACACATTGAATTGTCTAAAATAAGGTAGTCGCCAGTTATTTGCTAAATTAAATAAAAAACCTTTTTTTTTAATTGACAAGACACTTAAAAATTTACTGTACGCAGTTAAAGTTATAATTATGAAATTAAAAGGTGCATTCAATGATAGAGAGATAATTTATACTTAATTTAAATTCCGCTAAATAATCACGAAAACCTTAAAAAAATGCGACGTTTACGACGATTGTAATCCTAAACTATAATATTTTCATTTAATACACAAAATACCTACCCATCAAGAATACGACAGTTTCATTTAGTAATTAACAACCACAGCATCTCAACAAGTCAAGATAGGTAATTACAGGAAACGTGCTAGACTGGCTGAAAATGAAAGATCATACTCGTATTACGAAACTGCTCGCTGTGCTCAGTTTAGCAAATAAACTTTACAAGTTTATGGGATCGTTATAAGGCCCCAGGCCAGTACTCGGCCTGTAATACTCATATCTAGTAGTTCTGGGTTAATTTTTAGGCAGTGGCCAGGGCACGTGTTTTGGAACGTCCGGAACATGATCCCGAGTTTCGCGATCAAGCATCCCACCCATCACTTTAATTTATTTATTCTTTACTAGGTTTCCGCCCGCGGTTTCGCTCGCGTTATATTATGGCCAAATTAAATAATATCTTTTTGAATTGTGTTATTTTAATGTATAAGCTGTATCACTGTTAAGTTTCATCTAAATTCGTTCAGTACTTTTTGCGTGAGTAAGTAACAAACACACACACATAACACGCATACTCGTACATACGAGTACTCACAAACCTTCGCATTTATAATTTTAGTATTAGTTAGATTGCATATTGCATGAGGTTAAAGTACAATTGGAGGACTTATAGGCATCCTCTACAAGTCAATCACACTATCAAACGAATAAATTACTGACGTTACAAGAAAATAAACGCACTAAATATTAATTGAAGCTTTCAGTTATTTAAATCACCTAATTTTAGTTTGCTATACATTTATGATTGTAGGTTTGGCTAGAGATCCTAATTATGCCAAAAAGTTCCGAACTAAGCCACTCAAGTACCTATGTGCACCTAGTAGATACCTATGTAGGTATATCAAGGCTATGGGGTAACAATGGAAATCATTTACAAAAACACAAGTAAATGTTTTCTGCGACGCTTTGAGTCGGACACTTAGAACAAAAATAAAATAATAATTTTAAAAACATTGATCCACTCTGACAGCTCAATCACGAAGGTAAAGGGTTACTTGCTCCGAAGACCTTAAAACTTCAGTATTTCTTGACGCAAAAAAGTGCTAAGGCCAGGTGATGTCAGATTAGATTATGAGATATAGTTTGAGATCTTACCTCCGCATCCAACATGTTCCATGAACTGCGTCGTGACCAGATATACTATGATCGGGATCCAGAAGAGAGGCACGACGTACCACGGTGTGAAGGTCATGCTCTCCAACAGGGGGTTCCCGAAGAGTCTACATCTTCTATAAACGGCGCTGTTTACCCATGTTTCGTAGTGGGGCGCTATAGCGTCGATCTGGGGTAATAGGGGAGCAGACCAGTCGAGCCGGGCCTGAAATAATAATAAGATGTGATTTATAACAAACTTCTTGATCTTACATTATCTTTAAAATAAATATTTTTCTACCCAGCTGCGGAACAGATTTATTTTGTATGTTTTATTTTGCTCTTTTTTGATTTAGCAGATAACAGCCTTTCTTAAGCGAGATATCGTCGCGATTTCGTAATAAAAGAAATCGCGGCAATATCGCAGTGGGTGTGCCGCAATATAATCGCCCCGCTTTAAAACAGTGTGAAAAGGCTTTTATGGATCATCTTGGTGACGCAATGTGGCCCTTGATATTTTTAAGTTTAACTTGACTTGAACTGAAAAGTTAAAATGCTTATGTTCAAATATTGTACGCGCCGGCGCGCCGCCGCAATATAGATAATCGCCCGCTTTAAAATCGCGCGTAGTGTGAAAAGGCTCTTATGGATCATCTTGGTGACGCGATGTGGTCCTTGATATTTTTTAGTTTTACTCGACTTGAACTGAAAAATTAAAATGCTTAAGTTCAAATACTGTATGTGTTATCGGCAATCTCAATCTCATAATATACTTGTAGTTCTTGTCCTATATGTAGATATGTATTCCTTCCTGTAGCTTCCATGATTATGTAACTGGGATTATCCCGTTTAATTGTGTTATATAAATAAATCATAAATAAATATAAATAGTCTGATTCAATTAAAATGTAGGTAGGTACATCTGTAGATCTACAATAATACATTTTGAATACACAATACAAATAATGAGACTACCTACTACCAAAAATGGAAAGTTGTTGTTTCCAGGGCACACAATCAATTAAGTTGGTCGTCATCTAGTTATTGCTATAAAGTAACATACTTACTTAAAGTAAAAAGTTTTCCTTCATATTTAATTTTGTACTTTATTAAAACTCATTTAGATATTCGATAGAGAGCGTCGTGGCCCAGTGGTTAAGCACTCCAACTCGGTCGCGGATCGTGTGGTCCTGAGTTCAAATCTGGCCAGAACCAAAATCTTTGTCTTCATTGTTTAATTTCCGAGTAACTCTCCTGTGATGGAAAACATCGATAAAAAACTAATCAACCGGGTTGCGCCGACTTGCGCCGGACGGCTCACTTACCACGTTGGGTTCTAATACCATTGGTATTAAGTGGGCTTCTGAGTGTTTCGTTCAACATGACGGCAACAGTGACTAGCCTCTGACTACCCCGTTTGGGATAAAAGTCGTGATGGTAAATTTTCGATAATTCGATTTCTTATTCCGATTTTTTGTACGAGCATGACGTATTTCAACTGACGCTCAATGATGTACCTAGGCATGTATGGCTGTACAAAATTATGCGTACTAACGTGAAACGTCAAAAGGTATTTCTCAGATTATATCTGCTGTAGAATATGAAAACTCATTAATTGAGTTCAGTATATTTTGTAAATATTTACCACGAAGCAGGACTCTCGGCATCCCTATTATTGCCAGCCCTTTTTAACTATTCGAATATTGGCAGATAGTTCTGTGGTCAACTGTACAATACTATAAAAAATTAAAACTATGAGACGACGTTGGACACCGGAAGTAGAACAAACAACACTTGGATTATGGGTGTCAAAGGAAATAAACGTCTACTTGTGTATTAATAAAAAAATTAACGTACATATACTGTACAACCTAACTTGAACATCTACCAGCAGTCAGCAGCGACCTAGGTAGGTACATAGGCACGCCGACTCGAATTCCCATGTGCAGCGTCGGCACTACACCGTTGACTCAACGGGTAGTGCCGACGCTGTACTGACGCTGGTACACTTTACGGGTATCCTGGTGTACATTTCCTAAGCTCGATATAAATACTGTAGAATATCAACTTCAAGACAATTTTTCACGTTTTCCCCGCTGTGGACAAGGTACTTTGAGGACCAGGATTTCGAAGTGTCGTAAAATTGTACGATGTTCAAAAGCCAAAATATTTACGAATCAACTCTGTTTAATTTGATAAGATTTTAATAATTCAAAAATGCTGTATCCGTGCAATTAATAAGGTCTGGTTCTTAGATAGCTGCCGACCACTTTTTAAAAATGTAATGTTCTCCCACTCCCATGCATGTACATTAGAGATGTGTGTGTCTTTACAAAATTCCACCCAGAATATTTTCTGAAACGTAGTGATATTATCAAACGATAGAAAAGAGATCAATTTATCAACATGTTATACCAACCTGCGTGTCAAAAATACATATACAAAAAGAATATATACAATATGTGCATTTCTATAAACAACAGCTTGCTAAACAAATTGAAAATTTAAAAAACTAATGTATTTAAGAAAAAAATAACGATATTGCCATTAAAAAAAATATTTTATAGTGTTATGGAATTTACAGAGTTTTGTTCAAAATTATGTAAAAACCAGCTAGTTTATTAAACATTTACACGTCTGCATGCAGACCGAATATTAATATTTAATATAATAACACAATGCGCACGTATAACGCGGTAGCGGAGCGATTAGATGTTTTTTCATGTGCTTTAAGTGAGTTCACAAGAACAGCTTTGTATATATTATGTTATAATAAGTAGATATAGATAGATATGTTATGTAGTTATAATTAGTATATTATAGTCATATGGTTGTACTGTTAGTTATACCGTCGCATTAGGTTAAGTAATCTGTAAAGATGGTGTGATGAGGAAATAAATAAATAAATAAATAAATAAATAATTTATGCTATATTTTAACACCTTTTTGACATGTATTCTCGTAAATAAATATTTTGAATATATAATAGAAATAAAAACAAATTGAAAACTCCCAAGTCTTAGGCTACACAAGGTGGGAAACTCATATGTGGGTCAATCTGTAAAATACTTTAACAAAATACCTCAAAGTCTTGTTGATCTACCTCTTCACAAGTTTAAGTCTGCAATTAAAGCAAAGTTAATGAAACAAGGTTATTATAATGTAGAGGATTACTTGAACGACAAAAGTTTGTGGTCATAGTAGGAATAATCTGCTCCTCTGCTCAATATTGTGTTCTTTTTTCTACTCTCACTGACTGTACTCTGAATTTATTTTTTGTAAAACAAACAAAGTTGAAAAGAGTAACTATCGAGTTTCTTGCCGGAGTTTTCTCGATAAGAAGCAACGTCCGAACCGGTGGTAGATTCAAATTATCTATTTTCACGATGTGTACTAATATTGTACTATTTTATTTACGTTTATTATTATTATTTCTATATACTTTTTTTGACATGTCATAAGTGCTTTGTACAAGCTTAAATGAATAAATGATTTTTTTACTTTACTTTACTTTACTTTGACTTTGACTTGACAAAAGTTCGTATTGGAAACTGAAGGAATAGTAGGTACTATGCTAGGTGACAGTTGACGTCACGCAGTCACAATCGATTAGAACGCAGACAATTCTCGCTAAGAAAAACTAAGGTCAAAGGCCACAGCTGAGCTGAAGTCATGGAAACAGAATGCCTGAAACAACAACATGACCTTAGCCACGTAAATACTACTTATCTGAAAAGTATGACTAATAGATGCCTAAATAAAACTGAAACCTTATCTCTTCCGAAATCGATTTATCAGGTCCGTTGTCAGCCTGACTGTCACATTTCATAAATTAGTATTTTCGTGAATGTCATTTCGGGTAGACGATTGATGAATGATAACGATTAATGATCGTTACTACTTATTAATACTTGCATGAGTGAAAGTAGTTACTACTGAAAAGATTAGGTATGATGTAATGTGATTTCTCGCCGGGTCTTCTCAGCAAGAAACAACTCCGACGCGGTGGTAGAGTCGCATTATGTGTATACTGTGTATTTATATCAGAAAAAAAAACCGAATCGGTCGATTCGATAACTCGGTTCTAAATCGGGGTGCAGATGTGCAGTCCTGCTGAGAAGTCCACGGTACGTTTTTAAAAAGTGTATCGCAGAGAGGTTTCACCACACGATCCAAGACTGTCTCTTGATACACTTTGGCACCAAAACTCCACTCCAACTTTGGCATCTTTTCACTTCTTTTTCACAAAAATGTAGGTTCGTGACTCCTTGATAAGACACGCCCCACCAAACCATCACTGACGCAGGATGATGACCGCGTTGTACCTTTCCCACCACTTGAGCAGCTTCTTTAGAACTGTGTCTGTTTACGAAAATCTTTTATTGAATTTATAAATAAATAAATAAATGATAAATACCTGGGACAATGCACACCAAGACCATCTGACCCCAAACTAAGTAGAGCTTGTAATATGGGCGTCAGAGACTGATAAACATACTTAAATATTTCTAAGTACATACTTAAATAGAGAATAACACACTGTGAGCGTACACTTTATCATTTTGCTTACTGTAGTGCTCTTCAATCCTAATTTTTTTTCCATTGTAAAGAGGATTTTTCTGTGCCTTTCACCTGCGTATCGCGACAGAGGGCGTTTCGATCAATCCACTCTCTTTAATTGTAAGATTGATTTAGGGCCTGTCCTGTATAGAGACGATAAGCACCGAGCTCCAGGTCTTAAAATACGCGACAGAGTCCTAGCGGAATCTTCATTTCTCGCAATAAGATTGTTTGCTTCATAATGGGGTTTCGACCCCCATCGTCCTCATCGTCGAAACGCCTGCTGTTAGAACTACAAAGGCTGTAAGGTAATTCTTACAGCCTTTGTAGTTCTAGCAGCAGGCGACCGAATTTTGCGCAAGGCGATCAGTGCAATCCTATTTTCTTTAACACACCATTCCATATTGTAATTTGAAAATGAACACGAAAAAATATGTGAAATGGCGCGAAATCAAAAGAAGTTTTTAGAATTATAAACGCGTTCCAAATTCAAAATACCTAATTAAAAACTTGGAAAAAAGAAAAGTTAGTCTTGTTCATTGCTCATATTGCATGTGAAACCTAGTCGCGGTGGGTAAAGCTACGCAGGGGCGTCTCCCAGCACCCCCACACCCGAGGCAATTATGAAAAGTTCGTTTTCAGAATTAAATTTATATTTAAATTTATATTCACAATAAAAATTTCATTTCATTTCATTTCAACCGACCGGAAATCAAACCCGGGACACCACGCATTCGTGTCGTCAAGAACTTCATAAGAGAGGTATTCGCGAAGACAGTACCTAAGTCCTGATTATGGTTGCAGTATTTCGCTGGAGGATGGCCGCCCAAAGCCCAAACTACTCCGAATATCTAAAGGGGTGCAATGGGCCTTGTTTAGCAGTAGACTACTTATAATAATAGTATTGGGGTAATTAGGGTCAACACCACAAGTAACATGGACACTAGAACACAAATGACAAGCAAAATAATGATCGGGACTGTCAAACCGGTAACTGTGAACATATAATATCCAATAATAAGTTTATAGACGAAGCTGTTAAGTAACAACTACCGTACTACTACTACTACTACTGCTTAAGGCTGGGATTCAGCGCGCCTTCCAATAGAGCATTCGGTGGGCCACTGATTAGTTCTGCGCGAACGGAATAACACCGCGGCTTCCTTCTGTTTTCGTGTAATTAATTTAGTATGAAATAACATTAGACAAATTAAAAGGTTGCAAAAGTTGTCGACCTAGACCTATCTCTAAATATATTTTTTAAGTGCAAAATGTTAATAATGAATATTTGAGAGTAAAACAAAAAAATCGTCGACGTACTTCTTTGTGTTTTTTTTATCGGTAAAATTATGCTATATTGTGTTTTGGAAAAGGTGTCACCTTAGTTAAAGACACTGACCTACTCGTACAATTTTTTATTTGCTAAAATGTCGTTTATTTAGTAGTTATATCTCCAAACAAAGTCATCAAATATTGACAATCTTGGGAAAGCATAGCCTTAAGTTCTATTAATGGTGTGCGCTCAGGAGTTTCTACACGAGGCCTAAAGCCTATCCACCAAACTACTCTTTCCTCGGTGTATACATGTGACCGGTGGCACGCCCTGTATGTTTGTGAAAGGCTGTAAACTAGGATCGAATTCATCAACAAAAAACATAAAATACTCGCAACGTATCGTATCGTTTTCATTTTTCTGAAGGATTTCATTTTCTTTTAAATATTACTCTCAGCTAAATCAATAGACTCACGAGTATAAAAAAATGTGGTTACGACTTCTTCATGAATGAAAAATAATATTTCCAAAAAAAAACCCTAGAAAAAGCCTCGAAGGTTGTGGGTTCGATTCCACCCAGAAAAAATATTCATGTGACAAGTTTGATTTTTATACATGTGAGGCCGCTTTTTTGATCGTTAGTTTAGAAGTTCATTACCTCTAATTCTTCTAGCAGAGCAATCTCTTCATCTTTCCTGCTCGACTCATCCTTAGTAAGTATCCTGCCGTTCTCACTCAGTTTACCGGTCAGATTCACATCACTATCCAGTTTGAAATCGTTCAGTATGTGGTACGCACTGTTGCTGTGACCATAGACACTCATCACTTCGGTAATAGATTTGTCTTTGAACTTCGCTAACGTGTTGACCCCTCCCGGGTGGTCACGTAAGAACTTTTTTATGTCATATTCTTTACCGCGGTAATGCACCGGGAACACGGCCGATTCCATTGCTAGAAATACTAGAAAATACGTGCAACCGAGTGTGCCTAGTCTGTACGACTGTGTTATCAGCACCGGTGTGATACTGGCAGATGTCTTCGTTGACGCTATAACTGTTGGTTCGCGCTACGAACTCGCGTGCGCCCAAATTGCGTTCTCGAAGCGGGATTTACCTTTATCTACGATTGAAATATCATTATCTATTCTGCGTATCAAACGTTAACTCATATCTCCTAAAATAATTTTGAAGTTGGCTTATTTGCCTAGTTGTCGTTAGATAAGGATTGCTGACACATTTCAATTGAATTTATTGTTTCAGTCATAAAAGACTGAAGCGACGGTAAATATTCGTCTTCGATTTGAAAGGAACTCGCCCATTTCTAGATTAAAGAAAACAAATATTTCCAATTTATTATCCGAAGCTTTTAAGTAAATTAAACTACCAAGGACTCTCTCAGTAAATACAAGTAAAATAACCAAATTATGGCGATTTTCGTTAAATAATTAATTTTATTTTGAACATCAAACGATTCTAAGATTAAACGTAAAGTATTCAGCCCCATTGGCGTAATGGTTACTAAGCCTGTCTGCTGCGCTGGCTGGGATTCCTGGGTTCGATTCTCAATCAGGAGAAACGTGACGTTCCTACAGTTGTGTTTGATCTTTATCTGATTCAAAACAACTATGTTAGTTCGTATTTAATGAGAGTATACAGGGTGTCTTGAAACTCTACGTAAGGCGGTGTAAAGGCCACGGTTATGAAATTTGAACGCAGTCTAAGTTTTCGGAAGTCTATATACATGGTGCCGGATCTGAATATTTTATAAAATAGGGTCATTTCGCCTGTTCGCGTCCACCGCCCCATTCGCGCCCAAACTACGGACCACTCTTTAAAAACAGTGGAAAATAACCAATCCGACACAGTAACAAGCACGAACGAAATTTCTATGAATGCCTAGATGTATGACAGGTACACACACATTAACAAAAGCTTCTTGCGCGCTATCCTTATTGCGTTGAAAATACACTAGTTTAACGTGTGAAACGAAGGAGAGAGCATGTGCGTAATTAAAAAAAAAATAGTGAACAGCTGCGCGTTTCACGGTACCTAAGTTTTCAATTGATTTATATCAAATTTGGGATTGAATGTTGTTTCCAGACCTTAGCCATGGACCATATTAGTCAGGATAGTGATGGTTGAGATTGTATTTTAATAAATAATGGTTTAAATAAGGTGGACGCGAATTGCTACAATAAAGTTATAAAATATCCACTTTGCGTCCGCAGTGGACGCTGTCTAGTCTAACTACGAGTATCTTCAAGTTGGATGTTAATTATCACACGATAAAAAGTGAAAAACAGTATACTTTTTACATTTATTTTAATGTTCTTTACATGCATATTGTAATGGCCAATTCGCGTCCACATTATCAGGATTATAAAACAAGATACAGATGTTGAAAATCATACTTGGACTAGAAAAATGAATTCGTATTGAACAGTATGTACTAATCCGTATTTTTATTTTATTTTAGATGAGTTCTTCATAGTAACAAGTAAAAAGAAAAAAAATACATATTCAAAAGCGGATTTAATGAAAGCGTTGGACGACGTTCCATAGTTAGGACTGCGGTTGGTGACACGCTTACCTTCCCTATCACCGTTGGAGTACACCAAGGCTGTGCTTAGCCCGTTTCTGTTCAGCGTAATATATATAAGAAGTTCTGTCAAACAGCATCCGAGACCACCTCGAGCAACCACCCTGGTTGCTCATGTATGCTGATGATATTGCGCCAGCAGATTAGGACAGGGGACGGCTGGTGCAACGGGTGAATAAAAGGAAAAAATCACTTGAAAACGGCGGTCTGAAACTTAATGTGGCGAAGACGGAGTACATGGCCTGCAACACCACAAATCCCCTGTCCGTCCGCATAGGCGTTGACGTGGTCGAGCGCACGAACCGTGTCAAATACCTGGGATCTGTGTTAAGCGTGTCCGAAGACATCGACCGCGACGTCACAGCCCCAATTTCCGCGGCTTGGGCCAAATGGCGTGAGGTGACTGGTGTCATTTGTGACCCCAAAATGCCGATCAAGCTGAAGGGGCAGGTCTATAAAACCATCATTTGGCCTGTCCTTTTATATGGCAGTGAAACATGGTCATTACTAGAGCGACACAAGCAGGAGCTGCGCGTCACGGAAATGAGGATGCTGCGGTGGATGTGTGGAGTCTCACCCGAAGATCGCGTGCGTAAAACTCACATCGGCAGCCTTCGTGTTCGTGACATGGCAGACAAGCTGCAGGAGTGCCGCCTTCGTTAGTATGGTCATGTCTCACGGAGATCGGCAACTACGTGGGCAACAAATGTCTGGCGATGCCGCCCCTGCCAGGTACCGGTAGTAGAGGTCGACCCAAGAAGCGGTGGCTCGACGTCGTTAAGGGTGACATGCGTGCCAACAAACTCACCAGAATGCACAAGACCGCACGAAGTGGGCCAAGAAAATAAGAAAGGCGGACCCTGGGACCCCACACACCAGTGTTGGTTCAAAACCGGGATAGACCGCATGGATGATGATGATGATAGTCTGATTAATGTTACAAGAAATACAAAAACCTGAATTTAATAAATAAAGAATTTGATTATAAGCCGAAGCTTTCCTTTACAATTATGAAATTCATCTCCCCTATTTCCCTATTCTAAATGGTGGACGCTAATTGGTCCATAGGCGGACGCAATCTGGATTTTTTGGACGCGAAATGGGTAAATCGCCTGTTTCAGCAATTTTTCGATTTATAATATAAACTACAAGTTGCTTTATCTAAAAGTGTGCAGAAAACTGAAAAAGAGTAAGGAATGAATAAAATCCACTTTTCGTTCAAAACGAATGCTTAAACATTTTCATTTTCTTTCTCAAACTTACCAACTCCACTAAGTGGACGCGAACAGGCGAAATGACCCTATGCTACAAAAAAATCTATGCTTGAATATTTGTTGATTAAGGCATTTTTTACGGACTAAAAATTATAGCTAATTATGCTAAGTTAGTTTTTTCGTGCAAACCAAGCGTATGCCATCTTTAATAGGTTTATTATCGGTCCGCTCCACATGAGTGTTTAACGTTAGGTATTTATTGTTTTAACATTGTCAGCGCCCTGCAATTTTAACGTGGCTGTCGCACATTTCAAAGCAATCGATTTTTTTAATCCTAATCAATCGACAATGAACGAAAAGGATTGATGAATCACCTGATAAAGATTACAGGATTTCAATCGATTAGCCGTCTAACAATTAACCGATCACGTATGCGGATCGGATAGCCTATGCTCAGCAGTAGGCAATGCAACTATAGGCTAATGATAATGTAGGTACTCCTATATTATTATAATTCGACATCGAGACATTCGCTGTCGCGACATTCGATGTGGCGTCGTACTCTATGCGTGATGACCGTTCGGCGTACCATTTTTTTAGCTGTCTTTACATTCAACGTAGCCATTTACGATGTCATGTAGGGAAAATGTATGGGAACTAAATAAATTATTTTTATTTCAATATTGAAATACCAACAACACGCCACACGTCATGGTCTCGAAGTAGGGATAAAATATCCCTGTAAGAGACATGGAATTAAGCCAGGGGTGTCTCCCAGCACACCCAAACCCGAGTCAATTCAATCGAACCCGGAACACTACGGAAATCGAGGCGAAAAACCGTGCTACAGCGCACTACGCTAATCACCAGCAGATATCCTTAATGCTGCATCTGGGTGCTCATAATATCTTCGTTATATCTGGTTTCTTAACAACCAAATCGTTAAAAATGCGCCAATGACAAAACTCCGCAGCTTTCCTCGTTCGTAAGCCTAGTAGGTACCTAACCGCAAGAAACCTTAGTAGCGTGCAAATAAATAATTGCACTGAAGTGCCCAGTGGATACCCACCAATTATGTTCAAGGTAGTGCTGTCATTTAGTGACATGCCCTATCTATATGCTTGTAGTAAGTATGCATTACAATACAACCTTGACATGGCCGTGACCCGCACCACACGGGCTGCGAATGTACTTGCTGCAATAGAAAATGTGTCTTTCACATCGTTTTTTAAATGCGTTAGTTGGGCACTTGACTATATTCGCCCTAAAGAACATAACATTCGCCTCTGCCTGATCTAAGTGATGTTATGGTCTGAGATGAGGTACCGGTCAGTCGGAAGCATATGGTGTTCTTTCAGAGCAACCTCTGGACCTTATTATTACAGCTGTTTTATTTTCTTAACGGAGTGTTGCCCTTGACAAAATGAAGGAGCTCAGTAGATAGTGATAATAAATTACATTCCCTTTGAATAGATCTCATCAATAAACTACGAACTTGAAAAAGAAATAGAAGGATTCATTAATTTTATAACAGAGTTATAACAGTGACGATAAGGGTCAGTTTACACCAAGACCCGAAGCGACGCGACGCTGCGCACACATTTTTTAATAGAGCGACCCAAAATAGAACTTAGTTTACTTCAGGATAAGATACACTTTTCATTGTGAAAATTCAGAATACGTTGCTCCACGCCGCGCTGCGCCTCGCAGCATATCGCGGCACCGCGTGACGTAGCGCGAAATCTCTGACCTCTTCAAGCATCGTCGCATCGTGTTTCAGTGTGAGTTGACTGTCGCCAATTTTAAGTTCTACTTATCTACTTATATGATAATGCCTTTACCGGGTCTGGGTGTTTCGGAAGCAATGTAATCGCCGCCTTGTTTATTTCCTTACGCGTTTAATTGTTTTATTTCAAGTATACAATGTAGATACCATAGTGCAATGTAGTCTTCATGCATCGCATAATATTCATTTATTTAAGGTTAAAAACCTTAAATAAAGAATATGTTACTATGAAATAACAAGCTCAGAATATAACATAAATTTTTATTAAATACAATAACAATATTACATTAAATATAATGACATAATTTAATTTAAATACACGCCAACCCCAACAAACATTTTTGTCATGAAAGGTCCAATTTTTTTGAAGCATTCTCATAATACTTAACTGGTGTGAAATTAAAGCTTAAATTTTCCAAATTACAGTCGTTCGCAGCATGAAAATTTCGACTGTGCAAGTGGAGAATACATGCAGATGTATAGCGTTGTTTCAACTTTAAATCATATATCTGTGCCATTACGGGATTTTCACTAGTTATTCCTAAAACCTGATTCATCTTTGTGGCCTCAAATACTTTAAATGGACATCCGCCTTCTGAGCATGCATTGTCAACACTTTGTATCCGTTGACAGTTAACTGAAGCATAGTTTTTTCTACATCCTTCTAAACCATACATGTGCCTTATGCCATACAAGTATTTCTTTTCGTCTTTCTCCCAGTTATGACAACAGCTGTGACTTCCATTTGGATTTTGCTGGTATTCACTTCTCCAAAACTGTACAGCTTCCTCTATAGGCATACCAATGTCTTTGAGAAATAAACTGTAGTGAAACCGCTGTGTGTGCGACAGTCTGTGCTTGTGCCGCAACTGTTGGTGCATGTTCAACATGCACGGGGGAAATAATAATGAAGCATTGTCGACATTTTTACAGAGCAAAGTGCTTTCACCATGTCTATTATTCATGATTGGTGTCATTTCTTTGTCCAGTTTTAGCAGCAACTCTGATAGACGCGGGTCTACTTTCAAAGATGTAAGGTTTGTATTATGTAATCTATGATTTAAATTTGAACAGAATAACATTGACAATAACTGTTTCCATTTTCCACATGTAACAAGAGCTGTCCCTTTGCTAAGTTCGACTTGCCGTTTGGCTATCATCGGTAAGCAGTGCTTAAAATGCAAACTAATTTTATGTGCAGTACAGTCATAGCTGTGTGTTGGAGAGCACACATGCTGCACTAAATCTTTTATTGTTATGTGTTCACATAGAACTTTCAGTGCATCTACATATGGTGGTGAGGCTGGCTGCTTTCTTATACTCCGCAGAAGTTTCCTACCAAAACATCGTAAATCGTAGGCAGATATTGAGGTTAAACGTCTCCTGAACAAATCACTCTCAGACTTCAAGAAGAACCTCATAAACTCAACATCTGCTTTCATAATACTTACGACACATAGGATAAAGTGTCCTATATTATCATAAATGCTTCCTTCGACCATAAATTCATTATAAACCAAATTGTCCTCCCTCAAAATAGCTTTCAGATAACGTAATCTTTTAACAGCTATATCTTCCAATAAATGAACTGGGATATCACCTTTAACAGCAGTAAAATAAAAAAAAATCATTTTGCATTTCAGAATAGCAATAAATACATTACATAAATGCCTGCAAGTAATGTAAATAGTAAATAATATAGAATGCTTTTGTTGTTTATAAACAATTCTGACAAGGTGACAAGCAAGCATCATGACTGAAGTTGACATTTTACTTTTTTGTAACTTTTACCTCTGGCCATCATTCATTAAATGAATGAATCTGTTCACTGTTCTGAAAAGTATTACCATGTTAGAAGCACGTGATACTTTTCCCTAACAATCTCCATTTAGATAACCTTATTATTAATTGGGTATGGGAACAATTTATTTTATTTTTTTAAAATACCTTTCACCATTTTATGAAACCAATTTGAATATTTAGTTAAATTTGAATAATTTTTTATAATTTTGTAAACATTGCGAACTCATGCCGTCCCAAATTCGCGTAGTGTTCCCACATGTGTTTTGTCCCCGATTTATGGTAAATAAATTATGAGGAGAAAATTACTGATTTACTGCACTTACGGCTGAAACAGAGCTCGCCGTTCATCATGTAGAATCTCACGAGAATGTGAGAAGTAGACTTCAGATACAATTTATTTTGCCAAGTTCTGAAACCAAGCCTGAAAGGGTTGGCATTATAGCGAATGGCCATTTTAAGTCCTACCTACCCGTCTGGACAATGGGTGTAAATTAATGTACGTATTATTAATAATAACTTTGGGGAAAAAAAATCACTTGGGGGAATTTAAAATCTGCCATCTGACAACACCATTAATACCATGCAGTTAAATCACCTAGCTGAAAATCTCACTCATACAGATTGCGTCATTTGATTGGTTAATGGATAGATTATCTACCAATCACGTGAAAGGACGTTTATACGACCCAATGGGTTTCAATTGTGAGATGTGAAATTGATAACCGTCAAGAGTCCATTAATAACCTTACTGTACTCCTTGCGTACGTTGGCAATCTGGGGTCATTCATTGACATTGTATTTAATTGAAAATATCCTAGATCCTTTGCCTTTAAAAAGGTTAAGTAAGGTATAAAATACAAATACCTCGAAATGGTTTTCAATTTAAGATATGTTTGTTTTTTTTCCTTTACCCAATAATTGTCCAACATAGGTTCCAATTGTTAGTAAGAAAACGATGTCAGCCATTTTGGTGATGTAATATTGGTAAAAACAACAGTCGTGTACCTTCAATAATCTGTGTTCATGTATGTACGACCGGCACATACGAGTAGTAATAAAGAATGGCTGAAATAGACACTGTCCGTTGCCGTAAAATGGTTTTACGAAATAAAACTCAATCAGTTGACCGTTTTTTGCTAAAATGACGTGAGTACGTGACACCAAGGACTTGTTCCTTAATTAGTCTTTGCCATAAGGCGGCTCGTGTTTTAGGTCACGTGATATAGGATTGAAAATTACGACTTTTAATGTCAATATAATAAAACAATATTAAGGTTTCATGACTCTAAATCATAATATTTAAGTATTTTTCAACGATAGCTTGCCGCCCGCGGCTCCGCCCGTGATCATTATATGATCTAATTGCATAAAAACTTTATAAATTGTAGCCCATGCGTTATTCTGATGTATAAGCTGTATAAGGTACTGTAAAGTTTCATTCGAAACCATTTAGTAGTTTTTGCGTGAAAGAGTAACAAACATACACACATCCTCACAAACTTACGCATTTATAATATTAGTAAGATAAGATAGTAAGATAAATTTTTATTTTTATCAAATTTATACAATAATTATTTTTTCACTACGGAAATAACCCTACTAGTAAAAAAATAATTTTGGTTTATTCTCAAAAGTTTACTAAGAACTTAAGGTTAATTATAATTTAACCGTTTTTCAACCTCATTAAAAGAAGGAAGATCACGACTGTGTTTCCTTATTAATCTATGAATCTAGTGGCCACGTTTTATTCGTTCAATAGTACCTCCATCAACAGAGTCCAATCATTTTGATAAAAAAAAGTATAAATCATGTAATCTCAGTGCGTCCCTCAGCTGTATTGCGCTCGTAAAACAAAAAAATACTGATCGCGTCTACTTTTACTAAATGCTACATACCTCTCGAATAATATAAATTCACCATTTTTTGATAGAATAGGAGAAATGCAACAGAGGTTTTGTCTTATACGAGTAAGCAGAGGGCTATTGTAATGAGTAAATAATACGAACAAAAAAAGCGCACAATTTTATGTGTTACCAATGCAATGTTCTGTACAAACCTCAAAGTTCTTATCGTTATTCCAAGTTAGTATTAGTCGTTCGGTAAGGTAAGGTTAGCTAAGGAGGATGGGGAGGGAACAAGGTGTAGTTTCATTATATAATTGTTAATGATTTTTTAATTTTAAAAGTGGAATACTCTTAATTTAATAAATAATTGTTGATGTTATTTTGGTTAATTTTTTTTATTTTGTTTAATTGATTTGATTTTGATTCAATTTAATATTATTATTTTAATTTGGTTTGTGCTTGGAGTGTGATTTTTTAATTAAATATAGACTGTGTGTGTATGAAATAAACTGATTTTATTGATTTTATTTTTTTTATTTATTGGCCAAAATTTTGAATTAAAAACAATGTATACTTTTATTGATATCTAGCTTCTGCCCGCGACTTCGTCCGCGTGGAATGATGATATATAGCCTAAAGCTTTGTTGTGTCGTTACGATTGGTTAGAAATTACCTACGCTGCGCTGCGTAATTATTATGTCAACAATAACAAATAAATGTGCCGGCTGCCGAAGCGAGATCTAAAAAGATGTTCGGTTTATGAAATGCTCGCTGTGTAGCGGTTAACGCTAATATTTCCGAGAAGGAATTTTTAGAGCTTTCGCAAGTGTGCTTGAGTGAATGGTTATGTGTTGTTTGTATGTCGGAGCAAACAACCTAAAGGTGATAACACAAACACACCACTTCGTCAGAGTGTTCGTAGCCGTGATGAATCAGTGAATATACCTATTGAACACCCATGGGGGGCTTCGAGAATGTTACCATGTCTTTGAGCTGTGCGAACAGCCGAAGACTGTCCCAGAAGAACGTCGTGGACCAGCAATATGTGTGTTCTGACCAACCGACGCTGGAGTAAATATAAACCATAAGTGAGGGAAGAGTTGCAAGCTGCTGTGGATAGGCATATGTGTGAACTTGAGAACCTACTTATAAACAAAATTTAAATTTTAGTGGTCCAGCAATTCTCTGCCTTGATAACATAACTTTTTAGCAGAATAGACATGTTAGCTCATAAAACTGATGAGTTATAACACAAAATTGACTTAAAAACCGAATCAATCATAGTAACCAACAAGACTGAATCACAAATTAAACATGCGCGGCGCTCTGACAGATAGCCCGCTTAGAACAACACGCCAATTTTGACACACGCACACAGAGACGTGAGTTTACAGGCGAAGTCAGGGAGTTTCAGCGTCGCGGTCAGTCGCACCGTCAAAAACATTGAGATATTATTTGTACATCGTCAGATACAGTTTACATTATTAGTTCAATGGTCAAAAATGGTTTCGCGCAGATATTTTTGTTGCAGTGTATTTGAACACCACACGAAATTGTGATTATACGTTTTTTAAGTTACCGAATGATGTTGAAAAATAAGTAAACCTCAGATAACGTTTGCAAGTTAGTAGTACTATGTACGAGTATTATAAGTATATAGGTAGGTAAACCATTATATTTCGTAACACATTCAAATCCAGTACAAATGGGCTTTTACTTTTTCCGTAACTTATCTTATCATGCATTGGTAAAACACCAGTATTTTTGGTATATTATTTTATTGTCACGCGCGGCTGCTGCATCCGCGCCGCGCCGCCGACAGGTGACCGCCGTAGCGGTGGCTCATGGTGTTATCTACAGCCTACTGGGTAGTTAGGTAGGTAGGACTGTATGATCAAGCCATTAGGCTAGCAGGTTGCACCTGGACCCCGGTAAATGAGTTCCCATAATATAATACTTTTATATTTTATTTTTACTTTTATATTTACTTTTTATATTCATTCACCCATCTCGATTCCCTTTAATCTAACTGGACTCCTTATGTATATTTCTGTTTTTGTCGAACTAGGTGCAATTTTTCACTTGATGTATTTTATTTTACGCGGTATCTGTCAAATCACGCTTATCTGGCGAATATAGTAGCGAGTAGCAACCCTATGCGATCAGGCAAGTTGATAGAAAAAGGCGATAGCGGTCCTTCTGTAAACTCTTTATTTTGTGACTGAATGTTTAAATACTGCTGCACCAGGTTTATGTCTGGAGGTAGCCACTCCATCGATGGAAAAGCCTGATTATAACGCCAAGCCCATCCAGCAAAGGAAAAACAGTTTGAATGCTAAAAGTAATAAATCCTCCTCCACGACGGTAGTGTCATCATTTGTATCCGCGGGCGAGAAGTCATCTACCCTAAAGACATCCGTGAACTCTGATGCAGAGGGTAAATGGACTGAGGTAAAACGCAAACGTGTGCGTACCTCACTTTCTGGAGTTCTTAAGGGTATTGCCGCACCACCGCTACGTCGCTGAGAGCAGCTGAGAGACGGCGATACCTTCATCTGAACTACGTGCAGGAGGGCACCACTGTGCAACAGGTCAGCGATTATCTTTTAGCTGTATGAGGTAGTACACGTGTACCGTAGATGAGTTAAAGCCGCGTGGACGTTACGCGTCATTTAAGCTGGGCGTTCCGTCGAATATCTCTGTCGTCATCATGTGCACTGATAAGTGAGCTAAAGACCTATGCATTAAGCCCTGGCCCCAGAATTTTCGTCCAAAAAAGAGCAGCACGTAAAAGCTTACGGCAATTCAATGCAATAAATGTTTTTTACCAAAATGTACGAGGTTCGTTCTAAGACAAGTGTGTTCTATAAAAACGTAGTGCAAAACACATTTGATACTCGTATACCTAATTATGTTAACTGAAACCTTTTAAACACGATCCGTTTGCGATGGCTTACTATTTCCCCCTGGGTAAAAAGTACTGCAGACAGAGCAGCAGATACTGGATTGGGGGGACTTCTACTTGCAGTCCGCGACTGCTATTCAGTGCGGTTGGTGACGGATATTGAGTCTATAACTGCCGACAAAGAACTTATAGTGGCTATAATCAGTGGCGTAAAATGTCTGTTTTGTGTGGTATATCTTCCTCCTAATTACAATGATGAGCAATATTTGAATGTTTTATCGAGTATTGAAGACGCCATTTGTGCTTACTCTGGTACAAATGTTATAATTTTGGGAGATTTTGATTTTAAATCCTGTAGCGCTAATTTTAAAAGACATTTCGGCTTTTTTTTTACTTTTGTTCTCTGCAACAACATAATAATATATTTAATAGCCGTGGTGGTATGCTGGATCTTCTGCTGAGCGATCTTGAGTCCGGCGCCTTTGCAACCTCCTCGTTCTGCTTCTGGCCCTGAATTCGATTGGCGTAAGGTCAATCTATAAGGATTGTATGCAGCATTGGCTGTGACAAATAATATAAATAATAAGGACAGTTGATGTATTTTATAAAATAAATGGATTAATAAGAATTAATATTGAAATAGTACCGACCTCATAGTTTAATATTTTTTTTGCATGCTATGAACATATAGCTAAGTACGTATAAGAGCTAAAATTATTATAATAACACCTACAAATTGTTATATGTAACCCTATTTATAGCAAATAAACGATTTGATTTGATTTGATAGACTGGTCGGATAAATTAACACTAACAGACTTGCATTCAGTTGTTGCGCTATACTACGACAAGTTGAATGCGTGTATTAAAGAGTTTGTCCCATTAAAAGGGCGTCAAAGTATAGCCAACCTTATACTTATCCAAACTGGTACACCGGGGAAATAATTAGACACATTAAGAATAAGTATTTTCACTTATGAAGGTTATGAGTATCAACAGCATCTGATGCTAATTCAAAATAACATAATCAATGATCCTGTCCAATTTTGGGACTTTGTGAGGGAAAAGAAAAAGGAGAGAGGAGGTGTCGATACCTACACTTGCGGTAGTGCTGAGTTGATGGGCCAGACTGCAGCTGACGCCTTTGCCGGATACTTTAGCTCGATTTTCCTCTCCGACGAACCGCTGTTGGATCATACTGAGGCAGCGCGTGCAGTTCACACCTATCCTGATGCTGCTACCATCACCTTGTTGTCGGTCGAGGAAGCTGGTCTGAGGAAGGCTGTGCAGCGGCGGTTAACCCACGATCCGCGGGAGGGCCCGATAGTATTCCGGTATTATTAGCAAAGGATTGTGTGTGTTTTAATTTATCTCTGAGTCAGGCAAAGTATCCCGAAAGATGGAAATTAACACGGGTTACTACCGTTCCTAAGAGTAATGGTGGCACAGTTGTTTCTTCATTCAGACCAATTGCGGTCCTTTCGGTCTTCGCCAAAATATAAGAGACAACCTTAAATAAAAATGACAAATGACTGGCCTGTTGGCGCAATGGCAGCGATCCTGCCTTTAGCGCCGGAGGTCGTGGGTTCGATCCCCACCCATGACAAATATTTGTGTGACGAACATTTGTATTTGTTGTGTGTCTGGGTGTTATTATCTATTTAAGTATGTATTTAGAAATATTTAAGTATGTTTATCAGTCTCTGACGCCCATATTACAAGCTCTGCTTAGTTTGGGGTCAGATGATCTTGGTGTGAATTGTCCCAGATATTTATTTATTTATTTATTTACCATATCAGCCAATCAGGTCGGTACATTGTTGCATGATGATCAGCATGGTTTTCGGCATTTCCGTTCTACTGTCACTAATCTTGTAGCACATGCGGATTACGTCTGTTCTAAAATGGACCTGGGTCGGCAAGTAAACGTGGCGTATTTTGATTTTAGAAAGACCTTCGATTTGGTTGATAACGATATCTTGCTGCGGAAGTTAGCAATAGTCGGCTTCACACCTAAAATGCTTTAAACTAATGTTTTCCTACCTTCGTAATCACCGTCAATATGTCAGACTGAACAGATTTGGATCTCCTGAATACTATACCACATCGGGAGAAAGTCAGGGAAGTACCTTGGGTCCTACTTTGTTTTTGTTATTTGTTAATGATTTGCCAGACAAAATTCACTTAGCCAAATGCCTTTTGTTCGCAGATGACCTTAAACTGAGTTTAGGCATTGGAAGTAATGACGATACTGAGGCATTGCAGAGGGACATTAACTCTTTATGGAAATGGAGCCAAAGCAATCGACTCTCGCATAATGAAAATAAATGTAAAGTTGTTACTTGTTCTCGTAAACGGTACTTGACAAACGCAACTTATAGGCTATTTGACGCACCATTCCCATTGAAAAGAGTAAATAGTATACGCGACTTAGGATTAGAAATTGACTTCAAATTTGACTTTCATACACATGTGACAACAATCTGCAAGATGGCTAATAGGATGTAAGGATTTGCGATCAGAACAGCTAGTCA
Source organism: Udea olivalis (assembly GCA_947369235.1). Classification (NCBI taxonomy): domain Eukaryota; kingdom Metazoa; phylum Arthropoda; class Insecta; order Lepidoptera; family Crambidae; genus Udea; species Udea olivalis. Next base: position 3,291,698 of record OX376349.1, on the reverse strand, counting down.
GTTTAATAACCTGAAAGCGACAGAGGTTTCATACAATGCCTATGTCCGTGGTAAGTTAGAGTATGATGCGGTAATGTGGGATACGTATGAAAAAAATATGCGCTTTTGGTGGAGAAAAAAAAAATCGCTTTCCTCGATAAATGGGCTATTTAATCTAACACTGAAATATTTTTTCAAATCGGACTAGTAGTTTCTGAGATTATTCAAGCAAACAAACAAGCAAACTCTATTAACCTATCTATCTATAGTTTTAATATTATAATAAGTGTCTACGATGGTGCTTCTACAATTCTTAATAATGAGCACAGACTAACTAGGGAACGAGTATCACAATCACTAAATCACAGACTAACTAGGGAACAAGTTCACTAAATTCATATCAAGTGACGGACGCGATTGAAGCTGAACATGACATCTCTAGTTAAACGTCAGAAAAACAAAAATCAAAGCTTGGGAATGCGATGTGATTACATTTCGTTTAATTTCTGAAATAAAAGTTAAATAAATCACTACACATAAATTGAAAGTGATTGCGTTATCTTGTGTTCTACACAGTTATTGTTGTTATAGTTTCAGTTTGGTGTGCTCATGTGACTGGTTTTATTGTCCCCAATCGAATGTGCGTTGTTTGTCTGGATGTACCTATGTCGGAATTTCCTAAATAGAATAGACATTTCATGTCGAGACCGCGTATAAAAATAACATTGGAGTGTCGCGAGGAAACGGGAGCACCAGCTCCGCCTGCGCCATGATTCTCGCGATGTTCCTCAACCTGCTGGGGCTTTGGTTCTTGTTTGGTAAGTGATTTCTAAGAGTTTGTCTCTGATTGTTTTATTGAAAAATAAGCTTTTAGTAAAATTTAAGTTGGAAACATCATGTAATCTTAGGACAAGTAATATTAACCTGGATATGAACTAAAATTCATAACTTTCAAGTCTGGATAAGCCATCCAAAGGCACTAATTTACAAAATGGGAAAAAAATATACTGCTGCTCAGGCTAAACTTGATTTGATTCACTTACTTTTTCTGTTTTTTACATAATATTGTGCTCTGTGAAGTATACTTATTGATGTTATATCTAGGAAGCATTTTATGTGAGTGACTCACCCTAGTAAACCCATGTAAGGTTTGAAACCAATGTCTGGAAACCAAGGATAACCTATCTGTCATCCTGAGTTGCCTTCAGCACCCCCACATGGTAGTTGGAACACCTTCCTCTGGCAAACACAGAAAAGAATCCTGATTTTACTTTTTATTTTATGAAACCAGTTCTGAACTTTAAATCTCCTGTATGGTGAGGTTATAAATCACTAACTGTCCGTCAGCTGCTTCGCCTGTGTAGACAAAATATAACACGTCAAAATAAAACCTAAATTAAAAAAATGTTGCCTTTGTCACTCCCTGAATATGTAGTTTTATATTGATAAAATAATTAAAAAAATTGGTTAAGTAGTTTTCGAGCCTATTCAATACAAACAAACATATAAATCCTTACTCTTATGATATTAGTAAAGATTATTCCTACACAAAGGTAGATAGATATTTAATGAATAAATAAATAAAATAAATTTATTGTTTGTTTGAAATGTTTTTTCTCACATAATATGGCTTACTAGCTTTCGGCCCGCGGCTTTGGCAGAATTAACTTTATTTTAATAACATTCATGTATAAATTGCAGCCTGTGTGTTATTCTAATGTATAAGCTATATTACTGTTAAGTTTCATCTAAACCCGTTTTAGTTTATGCGTGAAAAAGTAACAAACATACATACATCCTCACAAGCTTTCGCATTTATAATATTTTATAGTAAATATATTCTAACTCATAGTTAAGGTGAAGCCTGTTCCCAACAGTGGGATGGATAGTGCAATTTTTGTTTGTTTGTCTTGTTAATGTTGTTTATGTAGGTATGATGATTCATTGTTAAAGCATGATGAATTTAATTACTTTAGGTCATTGCTCATTAACTATTTAGCAATAAAATGGATCTTATAAGTGTCCCAAAAACAACTGCTCTTATGCAGTTGTTTTTGAGACACTTATAAGATCCATTTTATTTCTTGTGTGCGATCATTAAATTTGCTGTCCGAGAGTATTTAAATATTCTGAGATTACGTTGTGCTGTAATTTACATGAAGTTTAAGTAAAAGAGAAGACGTTTTAAAATAGAATACTGGGTCCATCCCTTTATTTCGAATATATTTTCAATGTGGAGTTCGTTTGTTCTACTTTTTTTTCCCAGACTTTGACACCGCGGGCGTCCGCGATGTTTCGGCGGATTTTTGGTTCGGCGTACTCTTATTCAATTATGTGCGTTGCTCGATACAGTTTGTAAGGGATCTATTTCGACGGAGACAAAAGCACACCGCGGATAATCCCGCGCCTTTAGAAGTGGGTCATTAAATCATATAAATATCTAAAGTAAATAAACAACACATACACATACAAAAGAAACATCAACTGTTCACCACTAAAATCCAGTACTATAGTAGTAGTAATTCATGTAAATTACAGCACAACGTAATCTCAGTATATTTAAATACTCTCGGACGGAAAATTAATGATCGCACACCGTGTGCGTTGAGTCCGCGGTAAATCCGCGGGTAATTTTGTATTCGCGGAGCGTACTTTTGTATTCGCCGAGCGTACTTTTGTATGCGCGGAGCGTACTTTTGTATTAGCGGAGCGTACTTTTTTCTCCGCGTACGTCGTCTGCGCAGGCCTTAAGCTAAAACCACTAACTACTGTCTTGTACTACAATGGACCAAGCTTACCACTCCAAGTTCAATTTGTATTTCTTTTTAGGTGTTCTACAACCCGCAACCTGGTACTAACAATCGTTTTTTTGTTTAAGGACTATATGGAGTAGCATTAGCAGCCCCTCCTGCAGATGAAAATCTTCCACCAAGACCCAAAGAAGGGGGTGTTTCAACTAGTCTTTGTGAATTCTACAATGGCACTAAGCAGTGTGACCCTGCAAACAACTCCACTTGCATCCCAGCACCTACAACTGTAGAGGAATGTCAGCCTACAGAAGCAGATAAAAGCAGTCATTGCTTTGTTCTGTGGCAATATGATAATGTCACAAACACAGCCTATCCAAAGTTCAAAGGATGCTTCCTTGATACCGTTTCATGTACAGACCGGAGTCATCTATGCAGGCTGCACAATAGCAAGTTGCCTCTGCTGCACTGCTGTTGTGAAGGAGACATGTGCAACCAAAATGCCACATTCCCAGGTCTCGAAGTGGTGATGTCTCAGACTGAAGTCCCACCTGAAAGGATACCAGCTTCAATTGTGCCAATGGAAGAAGATGATACTAAGGCTGTAATTGCTTACACATTGACACCATTGTTTCTGTTGTTTGCCATTCTCCTGGCCTGCTACTTCCTGTATCGGCGTCGTAAAGGAAGCTCGTTTGCAGAGCTGGCCAATGGCGAGGCTTCATTATCGAGGCCGCCTTCGGCTGGTGGTGGGATGGATAACGAAAGTGGTGTCTTAGTGAGTCAAGTGACACTTTGTGAAGTACGTGCGCGTGGACGATTTGGCGCTGTCTGGCGAGCTAAGCTAGGACTCCTGGATGTTGCCGTCAAGGTGTTCCCACTGCAAGACAAGCAGTCATGGTCAGCAGAGCAGGAGATCTTTCGACTTGCTAGGATGGACCACCCGGATATACTGCATTTCATTGGCGTAGACAAGAAAGGAGATAATCTGCAAGCCGAATATTGGCTAATCACTGCATATCATGAGAAGGTAAATTGATAAATATTAAATTTATAAAAGATAAGTAACTAAAATGATACGGAATTGCTGGACTGGTGGGACTTATTCACCAAGATTGCGAAGAATTTCATCAATAGAAATTCCACCCAGATGAGATAATTCTTTAAAATATTTAAATAAATGCACTTTTACCCTTGTGCAAGTATTCACTTTATAAAAGAAATTGGTAATTTATTCTTGTCTGCATTCCAATTATAAAAAGATATGTTTATTGACATTGCAGTTGAGAAGTCTAATAAATAAGCTTGGTTTACGAACATTTATGTTCTTTAACAAGAAAATATATTAATGGTGATAATTATTAAATAAAAATAAAGTACTTAGTTATTACTCAAAACTTAAATTTCGGCCCTGGGCTTCTAATAAGAATTGCAACACTCGAAATTACTACTAAAATTTTAGGTCATATTTCGTTTTTTCATGGTAACCTCAAAATCCAACAGGGCTCGCTCTGCGACTACCTCAAAGCCCACACCCTGACATGGGCAGAGGCGTGGCGCGTCTCCGTATGCGTGGCGCGTGGCTTGGCCCACCTCCACGAAGAAGACGGGGCCAAGCCAGCTGTAGCCCACCGAGACTTCAAATCCAAGAATGTCCTCCTCAAATCTGATATGAGCGCTTGCATCGCCGACTTCGGCCTGGCTCTGGTGTTTGTGTCGGGAAGGGGGTGTGGCGATGCGCACGGACAAGTCGGAACGAGAAGATACATGGCCCCTGAAGTGTTGGATGGAGCCATCAACTTCACTAAGGATGCGTTCCTGAGGATAGACATGTATGCTTGTGCTCTTGTGCTCTGGGAAATTTCATCCAGGTTAGTAAAAAGATCTTTCAGTGGGAGCATTTGAGGGTATTGTCACAAATCAGAATTGAGCTACAGGCACAGAATAAAATACAAATTACAGGCAAAAGGGGTTTTCTTCATTAAAAACCTCTACATGCACCCATACATTGTTACACTACACGCAAATGCAATCCGCCCCCAAAACTGTCTAATGCTCAATATGACTATTTATGCTGGTCGCTTAACCAATAATAGGTATTTGACGTCAAATAGCAATGATTGCTAATAGTAGGCCGATCCGCCGATAGGAAACAGCCGGGCGGGCTGCTGTCGTCAGTTTGACGGCGTCGATGTATATCGCAATTTAAATTGCATGAATTAATCGTCTATACTTACCCACAGTTGGATGAGTCAGGAAGATAATTAGATGAAATAATTTGTGCAACCCAAATCACTTTTTATTTTAACCTGTTGCGGCAATTTAATTGCAACAATTAGTATGATGATTAATTCAAGAATAAATTGTTAATGTATTGGCCAATCAATGAAATTCGCAATCAGCGCAGGATTCGCTGGCGTCGCTAGTGCGCGGAACGGAGGCGCCGTTTGCGCATTTTAAACATCATTATATCTGGCGGCGCCAACCGTAACTCGTCTCGGATTAAGGGCACCATATACGGTACGATTCGTTGCTCGATCAATATGAAGAAAAACGTGACTATAGAGCGCTTTTTTAAAACAGGGATGTTCCGAATATCATATTTTTGACATTCACGAATGCGGATGCGAATGCGAATGTTCCGCAATGAATTTGAAAAACATTAAGTTAAGGTTTATTCATTCGAGAGTAAACTTTTTCCCATACATATTTCGCGCCTTAAAAGTGTATGTGTATTACGCCTTTAAAAAGTGACCTTTTATAGGCGTAAAATATCGCTATATCTCAGTTTTCTTCCCTTCCACCATAAGAAAAACCTTCTGAATGGCTCAAAGCAATTAGACAATCATTAGCTACTAGTTCACCTATGCAATAATTAGTGACAGCTAAAAACAATGCGATTATGCGAGTAAAATTAACCAACCACAACAATCAGTCAGTATAGAAAAAGGAAGGACTCCTTATTAGTCAAAAATGACCAAGATGACCAATCCTCGCAAAATACTCGCATCGCTTGATGCGAATGCGAATGTTTAAAATGATGATCATTCGCATATGCGATTGCCAACGCGAACATTCGTAACATCCCTATTTTAAAATGCCGAAGCTATTGGTTGTTGCGATAAATCATTTACCTGTTTGAAACAATGACTCGTCCTTTCGGATCGGGAAGACAAGTCGTCCCATATATGGAGCCTTTTACGTGGATTCAACCACTGCTTGAAGCATACCGGAGTCAAGTGATCTTCTCTAGCAATGAACTCCCATCCATTCAGCGTCCGGACATTGCGAAGTCGACTGAGATTTTAAAACCGTTACGATTTTAATTTTGCCTTAATGTGTTATGTTTAAAGCGACTCCGACACGATTGAGTAGTGCGCTGCAGCACTGTATCTTGCCTTGACTAACTAAGTGTCCCGGGTTCGATTCCCGGTCTAGTCAAGTCAGGAAATGGTCTTCTCTAAATTGGCTTGGGTCTGGGTGTGCTGGGAGACGCCTCTGGCTTAATTCCTTGTCTGGTACTTACCTCGTAACACAGGGATATTTATCCCTACTTCGAGACGACCACCACAAGTGGTGTGTTGTCTGGCGCATATTCATTCATTTATTTATGTCATATTAGTTATATTACCAATGAGCAAAGTGGTTAAAAGCACTCAAGACGCAAATCGATTATCGCACCAGCCCAACAGTTGTTAATGCAATAGAAATGGTGTTTGCGCATCCTTGGCTATTTTCTAGTTTTAATAACAAGGGAAACCAATTGCCATCTGACTCGCTTTTTATTCGTTTTTGGCCTAGCATAGAAAAAAAAATCATCTCACATTTTGTAGTATATTTAATTAGTAGCATTTATTCTGCATACAAGTCAGAGGGCCTCACTAGGAACCTGTTTGTCGTCAGATGCACGGAAGGCGGCGCAGACGGCACGACGCAGTACCGGCTGCCGCTCGAAGAGGAAGTTGGTTCACATCCCACTCTAGAAGAAATGCAGGAAGCCGTCGTGCAGCGGAAGCTGCGCCCGAGCATACAGCCGCACTGGCGCGACCACATGGTAGGCTGATACACTTATTCAAAAGCGTACTAACTGATCATTGAGCAAAAATTGCAGGCTGCCTGCAACAAACTGTTTGTAAATCTATGGTAGAGGCCTATTTGGCTGTTTTTTTATGGCTGCTAATAGTGTGGGCGCAATGTAGTAAGGTAGGAGTAGAGTCCTGTGCCAAAGTATTCGAACCCCAGCTAAGAGAAACATTTTGGGAAGTAGATATTGGTTAGCGTGTCGCAAAGGTGGCCTGCACCCTTAGACTAATTAAAAGTTTACTAAGCTGTGTAAAGACATAAATTCGGTTAGGTTAGAACTGCGACCAAAAACGCATGAGCCGAGCGAGCGAAGCGAGCGTGCCGCAGCAGCGCGGCAGCGGCCGGCGAGTGGCGGAAAAGAAGATTTTAAAAAATAAAGTCCGACACCCGGACCAGAATATTTGATGTTATAGAGTTTTGGTGTTATTATCGGTTTGCTAATGTTTCCCGGATTTTTTTACGTAAGTATATTACGATTTCCAAAATTACGATTACGAGAAAAATTACGATTGACGTAGTTTTATCTGACGGATTATTTGCCATAACCTGATTTAATTTTATTTATTCACCTTTATATCAGTACGATAATCATAGTTCGGACGACATCAGAAGAACCTTCACGAAACCAAACTATTGCAGCAGACGATGCCAACATGTAAAGCTTGACGTGCTGTCGGATGCACAAGTTTACATTAGTTGGAGATCATAATGTAAGTTAGAAACTAGAAAAAATTGATCTAGGCACTAATCCTGACTTGATCCTAGGGACCCAAGCGGAATCCGCGACCTTCCACAATCCGGGTGGCTGCTCTTCCAACCGAGCTACCGAGGCCGTTAACAGACCTGGCAAATTTATTTCGTGTATTTTACCTTGTAAGCCAACGTTGTTTTATTGATGTTATAGGCAAGCGCCTCTAACACCCGAAAGTTTTTGTGTAGAAAATAGTGCATTGTTTTATTTATATTGTAAGTTGTCTTTAAATAAATGTATATTTGAAGACTCTGCTTATCCACAGGGTCTATCTGTCCTATGCGACACAATGGAAGAATGCTGGGACCACGACGCCGAAGCGCGTCTCTCAGCCTCTTGCGTCCTCGAACGTGTTCTGGCGCAGCGCCCCCCCGCGCATACCCCCGCCCCGCAGCCGCGCCTCACCCCCGACACCACCCCGCTGCTCATACACGAGCTGGCCGACCACCAGACCTGCTGACCGACGTACGGCGACCTGCCTCTCATTCTGCTTTGAAAAGGTATGGTTTGTCATTCGCCAATTTGGATTTTGAAAAAATTAGGACATTTATTTTTTATATTGGTAAATCAACTTAAGACCTGCTTTAGTTGACAAAAATTAGTAGTGGGAAGTATGATGCTCGATCAAGTAATCTTGATACTTATGTCACCCATAGCAAAATTTTGAGCCAGCACTTTCAAACTTATCTCTTGAAAAGTTAAATTTGGTATAAAATTGGGTCTTAATTTGAGATGATTGATAACGCAAGGAGCATACTCCTGTTGGTGTATACTAGAACTTTAATTCAAATCATTAATGTCACTGACTGTTTATTTAAAAAATATTGGACGTAGGCTGGGGCTGTATAATTAGTCTACATCAGTCCAATCCATCGGCCTAGTCGTGTAACTGGTCTGCACTGATGGAGACTATTTGATACTTTATGTAAAACTCATTAGTCCTCCGTCCATTAAGGCCTGGTCTCTACCAAAGCAGAGAAGAGAGGAGATGTGTATTGATAAACAACAGTTTTCGATATTTCCACAGACAGATGTGGAAAAAGAGAAGGAAACGGGCCTAAGCCTGATAGATTGAACTAATTCCAGACTAACGTAGCCTGCTTTACGTTTTGAATAATGTCAAAGTTTGACAGCAGAAGATGTAGTGACATTTTCTGTGTGAACAGTGAAAGCAAAGTTGACATTACACGACTACACGTTACTGAGAAGTTAAATACAATATTGACTCGTGAAACGGTCAAGAACTTTTCAATGTATACGGAGCCAATTCTTGCTGTATTTTGTGTAGCATACGCTACTCTCCCGATACGAATCTTTAAAAAGTTCAAAATTGCTCCACTTCTTACAACGTCATGTTGTAGTTGAACTAGTATTCTTGGATTCATCGCAGGTATTTTTTGACTACGATTTGTAACAGTGAAGTAGATGAACTATTTTTGTTTCATAATCGGACGAACGAGGTGTTTTTTTAAAATATTGCGTAGAACACAGGTTTTGCTTTATGACATGAACAAGAAATGTTAATGTCTTTTTATAATTTAAAAACCGCAGAAACGTCCAAGATAACTGATCCATGATATAATTATCGCGGTTGTGGGCGTCATGTTGTTACCATAAAACATTATCCTATAGAGAGAGTGAAAAGGCAAATAGGTAGATTTGTCGTTACAATTCACTATATTTTTCTGTCTAACGACACCACGTGATGCTCTTTACTACTCGAAGAAACTTAGCTATTTATAAATATACAATAACATACAGCATAAGATAAACCATGCATTAGGTATGAGAGAATTGAATAATATGGTTAATATATCACATAAATATTTAACATTATAGGAGAGATCTTTAAATAGATACTATAATAAATAAAATATATTCACAGGATTGTAAGGAAAGATCATATGGTGTCATCTATCACATATTATATTTTTATTTAACAACAATTGTATACTAAAGTACAAGAAATGTATAGAAATAATGCTCTGTGAATAGCCACATGTAAAATAATCTATGATTTTAAAGTTATAATCACCTTCACTTATATTATTTTTGATCAATTTTTATTAGTATTTTAAATTCCCTATTGATATTTATATAGAAAATTAAATTCTTTATTTATCTATATTTTGATAGTTATATTTTATGAGTAAGTATGCAGCTATTTTTTGCAGCTTACTAATTTATTAGGTTAGTTTATTATTAGTTAAGTACAAACTACTAATGGGTCCCTGTTTATGTTAATTGAACTATTTACGAAAATTATTTAATACTGTGTACATAGATCTTGCCTCCAGTATCTTAAGGGGACAGCCTGGTAGAGGAATAACGATGGTTGATTTCACCTGCAGCGGACATTTTTTTTATCAGGTCACTACACATTATTGACTTTTCTGTACCCGAGAGTCATGGCATAGAGGTTAAGCATACAGCTTAGATTACTGTGACCTCAAGCTACACATTATTGACTTTTCTGTACCCGAGAGTCATGGCATAGAGGTTAAGCATACAGCTTGAATTACTGTGACCTCGAGCTACACATTATTGACTTTTCTGTACCCGAGAGTCATGGCAGAGAGGTTAAGCATACAGCTTGAATTACTGTGACCTCGAGCTACACATTATTGACTTTTCTGTACCCGAGAGTCATGGCATAGAGGTTAAGCATACAGCTTAGATTACTGTGACCTCAAGCTACACATTATTGACTTTTCTGTACCCGAGAGTCATGGCATAGAGGTTAAGCATACAGCTTGGATTACTGTGACCTCGAGCTACACATTATTGACTTTTCTGTACCCGAGAGTCATGGCATAGAGGTTAAGCATACAGCTTAGATTACTGTGACCTCAAGCTACACATTATTGACTTTTCTGTACCCGAGAGTCATGGCATAGAGGTTAAGCATACAGCTTGGATTACTGTGACCTCGAGCTACACATTATTGACTTTTCTGTACCCGAGAGTCATGGCATAGAGGTTAAGCATACAGCTTAGATTACTGTGACCTCAAGCTACACATTATTGACTTTTCTGTACCCGAGAGTCATGGCATAGAGGTTAAGCATACAGCTTGGATTACTGTGACCTCGAGCTACACATTATTGACTTTTCTGTACCCGAGAGTCATGGCATAGAGGTTAAGCATACAGCTTAGATTACTGTGACCTCAAGCTACACATTATTGACTTTTCTGTACCTGAGAGTCATGGCATAGAGGTTAAGCATACAGCTTGGATTACTGTGACCTCGAGCTACACATTATTGACTTTTCTGTACCCGAGAGTCATGGCATAGAGGTTAAGCATACAGCTTAGATTACTGTGACCTCAAGCTACACATTATTGACTTTTCTGTACCCGAGAGTCATGGCATAGAGGTTAAGCATACAGCTTAGATTACTGTGACCTCAAACTACACATTATTGACTTTTCTGTACCCGAGAGTCATGGCATAGAGGTTAAGCATACAGCTTAGATTAGTGTGACCTCGAGGTCGATATCGGCAAAAATGGCCAGTTTGTGTTCATTGTTTCTGTTTTAATTATTTTGGTTTGGTATATAAAACTAAATTAAAAAATCCTGTCCGCTGGGCGCTGATCTAGCGGTGATAGTAAGACTGGCAATGATTTAATTATATATCAAATGTTTCGTTATTGCCGAGTTGTTTCTAAAATCAAGTGCTAAATAACGATGAAATTGAAGCAATGAATTTAGTGTTAGTATAAGTGTTTGTCACTTGGTAAGTTATATCTTTAGATGTAATGTAAATAGCGTACAGACATAATGTAAACGATTTTGTTAAGAAACCTGATTTTAATATTAAATGATTCTCATTTCTGACCCTAATTCACAATGAATTTGAAATAACGAAGAACTCAAGTAAATAACAAATACTGGTTGTTTCGTTTATGAACCAGCTAAAAAGTAAGATTTTAATATTAGGTAATTAAACATTTACATACCGTCTAAAGTACCTTCTTTAGGTCTGTACGCGTTTAAGAAGTATATGAGGCAGTCAAATCCGTGCCATAGTGGTCAAAATATCGTAAAATGCCCGATACATCTCTAATTCTACTGTAAATAGTCTTAACTTTAAAGTCATTTTAACACAACGTAAAAAAATAGACATTGTAAAAAATAAAACAAATTGTAAAATAAATGTTTTGACGCAAAATCTGCTATAGATTATCTAGTCTACATTAAACTTCAAAATCATTAGACACGTAATAAGTTACCTACTTTTGAAAAAAAAATACAGAAACTCACTATTATAAAATATTGAATTCACTCAAAAAGGTTTATGTACTTGGAAACTTACTTAGCTACACTTACACTATAAATAATTAAATAGTAACAATCAGAAATAAGAAAATTAAGTTTACAGATTAACTATTTTATTTCCAGAAAAAGAGTAGTATTTTACAGACTGAATATATGATTTATTGGCATTACTCTGCGACGACGAATGAAAATAGCATCACTATTTTAAGATGTCTGTCTTTTCTTTTTCATTCTTAGAGCTGTCAGCATGTTATGGCTAATAGACGGAACCCTGCAAGTTTCATAAGTTAACATTTTTGGTTAGATTGTAAAACTCACCTGAGGGTTAAAAATGGATTGCCATAAGCACATCCAAAACTTGCATTCAAGGAACAGCTAATATTTCATCAAATACTTTCAAAAAGAAGAAAAACATTTAATAAAATCATTCAAATTATTGTATATCAATGAAACATTGTGATCTGTAGTGTAATCTAAAACAATGGAAATATCAATGGGTAATCTGATTGAACGCGATTCACCTATGCCGAGTGCATATCACCATTCATAGACTAAGCGAAGTTGCCAAATGTAAATATTTAGTATCTAAGTTATCATTAGGACTTTTTGTCTGAATGTCTCGACTTTAGGCTGTGGGCACACGAGCTGGCGACCGTTGTTGGAGTTGATTGAGAAATTGTTAAACGAAGGATCAGAGTTTATTGTAAAATACAATTAATTAGATATTGTTCTGGTTCAGGCATTCTAAATGCGTATAGTAAAGCTGGGATTCACTTAAAAGGTATGTTCCAGGTACTGTTTCGCCAGGCCGAGGTTTTTTTGCAAGCCTAATAAGATTTTAGCTGCATACCCGGTCACTAGTACCTAGAGGGGACGTACTCATTCGAAGGTTGATACTGTGACACCTCTAAGTGATCATCCCGCCTAAGATTCTATTATCATTTGATCGGAATGAGCACTGAAGAAAAAAAAGAATTTATAACACTTTTAAACAGAAATGAAGCTTACGCTAGCGACTGTCCCAGAAGTATTTGAACATTTCTGAAAACTTAGTGACATGTTGCTGTTGTCTATTAGACCATCTGTTATTGTTTAAAAATATTGTAATAGTCATATTTTGTTATATCGAACGAATTAATTATAAATTAGCATCCTGATTTTAACATTGTTGTCATAACACGTCACCAGATGCGTTAGAATTAGGAGGAATTGTGCATGTTTTTAACGGCTGTTTTCTTTGAACAAAATTATAATTGTTGTAATTGTGCCTTAGTTACTAAATGATTAAATCTTATCATAAATTTATAGGTGAAATTATTCTAGTTCATAGTGTGCGTTTATTTTGTAAAAAGTTAAAAGCACAATCTGTTTAGTTCTGCTTATCTGTCTTTATGAAGTATGTTTTAAGTAATATTATAACCACCGCTAGAGCGCGACACTGCAATACCTCTACCACGAGTTTACGTCACAGCAACTTGTATGCCATTAGTTCCATTACTATTCAAAAGAGGCGCTGTACTGAAGTCCTATACAAATACTTTACTACAAACGCTAGCAAGTATCGACGGCGTATACTCATGGTACTGGTACCTACTGATCGCTTATTATGAGAAGTGTTGGGCTGACTATTCATATTACTTCAATTCAAAGATTGATGCCCAATTTAGGTTGTTTCCATGTATATTGTAGCATAGCCCTTAGCACTGCTATAGTCAACACTAAACCCTGATTAAATTTTAATCAGTACAAAAGGGTGCTTAGTCTTATGATAGGTACCTATAAAAAACGAAATGGCCTAAAACTTGTTGCATTGTTATTCGGCCCTCAAGTGTGCCCACAACTTTAGTGTAATATACTGTACATAAGTAGTCGAGTTAGATTTTGTAGTGATACTCTAATAGAAGTTGCGTTACGTTCGTCGAATACTTGTATGTAGTCAAGTTACAGCGTCGTGGGCGATGATGTATCGTTTTATTTTTATTTTAACTAATGTCTGTTGAGATTTGATGTACGTATTGAAATATATTTTCTAGACAAATCTGATGTTTTACTGAAACGTCTGTTCGCGCTGATTCGAACCCCTTTTTTTCGCTAGCTTCATTAGTAATGATAAAATGTCGACAACAACATGCCTATCAGTGCCACAAAAGTTAATTTTGCTACAGCTGTTGGTAGCAAAATTAAATTTTGTTACTGATGGGCATGTTGTTGTCAGTTAATTTGGTGCGTTTTAAGGTAGGTCCGAGGGGCATGCCAAAAGAAGTTAGATACTCTTTACTCATTTGATTGACACTGGCAAGTTATCGATTTGATTTATAAAGTTTTGTTATCGAATTGTGTTTTGGGTTATTCAACGGTAGCTGCAATAAATGCGTGTGGGGAAACACTGATGCCCAGTTAGAACAAGGCTGAGAGATGCCTAAATCGGTGTCCTACGTGAACGACCAACGCGATTCGACAAGCACGATCAACCAGCGACAAAGTATACATGTCAAAAATGCAGGGTAAATGCTGTAATGTCATGCAGGGTAACGTGTCACCAGTCACGCCGACTGGCGTAATCGGGCATTACTGGTTTTGGCAACACTGCAAGGAGAAAAGAAAGCGGGTAAAATAGGAGATTGACAACAATAAAAACCACAATGAAAGTATACAAAGTCTGATCTTTATTTTCATTAATGCAGTTCGTTTACTGTACACAGCGCCTCGGCCGTCACAATGACAATAACAAGTCTTCATAAATTTCACTATACGTATATGACTATATGTACATCCCCAATCTAGTCGCGTGCGCGACCGAGGCGCCGCCTGGTGGTGCTTAGTACGTAATCTCACTCATATTCACAATTCAAAATACAGCACATTTTATAATAATGGCAGCATCGTTTTAAGTTTAGGTGAAACAAAGCGCGCTCTTCTTTCATTTAAGCAACAGAAATTATGATAATAATTAAGTAGGATTTGAAAGAAATCTCTGCTGGTGTTAATTTTTGGACTGAACTTATCTTTCCTTAACGAATAAAATGAGACAGACTAACGAATTTAAAGATATCATTTTTCACAATGTTTCAGTTGTAATGGCTTTAGATGACGTCTGACATAAACAGTATAATGTCTATGTCTATGGATAAGTATATTTTTAGTGTATCTCATTTCATTCCTAAGGAGTAAAAGGAATGTGGTTATATTTGTTTTGTCTCACAACGCATTCAAAAGGAGCGCTTATGCTTACGAAATTTTTCAAATTAATTATCACAAAATACTTTAAAATCTCGATCACGGTCGTAAGTCTTCGCTTCGGACCGCCCAAAGCTTCACTCGATTAGTAACAGAACTGTAACTTACAATAGGTATTGAATATGCGAAATAAAAGTCTACGCTAGTTTACACTTCAACATCAACATTTAAGGAAATTACACTATCTAAGTTCGGAATGACATCTTATGTCAATAATGTTTAAGTTTATTTTTACCGTTAGTCTTTCGCTGCGAGGTCAAAAAATCATTTTATCTACTACTGGAAAACTCAGTTAATACCTATTTTGAGGATCACACAAGTCTGTTCAAGCATTACATTTGTTTTAGGAAACTTATATATTTGAATAATTCGGGCAAAAACATTTTGCACAGCAAATGTTATTACAATTTTAAACAATCGGTATCTTGATCAAACATTCACGGAACTTCATTCAAAAGGACGCCAGTAATAATATTAGTCTGAGACCTAAAGATGTGTTCACCATTATTGTCAAATCAATACTTATTAACAAAACAAGAGTGTTTTGTTGTTACATCTGAACTGACAGAGATCACCGGCGAGCGAGCACTAGTTTCGCGTCGGACCACGACAAGTACCGTACACGGTGTACCGTTTTTTTTTCTGGCAATGACAACCACACACTACAGATCCACGGATGAGAACTTGAAACTGGTCGAGGCGGTGGTGGGTAAAACTCATAAAATATTATAAATGCGTTATAACAATATCCAAGTAATGTAAACGTCATATGAGCGTAATAATTCTTGATTTTTGAACTAAATATTTATATGAGATTCACTACAAAACATGGATACCTGATAAAATATACAAAATTAGATTGGACATTTTAAGATTTAGATTTGCCTACAAGAATCTTATTAAGTTGGTGATTCTGATTTTATCTAACAAAATGTACATGGCCCATCCCAATATAGAATCTAAGCATACGAGACCAGCACTGACGGCCATTCCACTATTCAAATCAACAAGTCATCTAACTAGGCAACTATTGTTTTTCTGCATTGATAAAATATCCTACTGCTGGGGGTAAAAATTGAATATGAAACACTAACAAATGTAAATATAAAATGTATAACTATTATCCTAGCCATTGAAGTAAGCCCTGTCAGACTAAATATTGGGAGGAGCCAAAACAATAGTTGGCCAAAATGTTTTTAACCTGCTTAAAATACATCACGATCGTATCAGACATTTACATTGAATATAGGTCACATTGATTTTTCACCGAGTTCCTAGACCTCAAGATGTACAGTAAATTCCAGCAAAAATGTTAAATCAGAGTTAACAGCGACCAAGGTCATAAGCTCATTGCGGATATGGACAGCATGCCAATCAAATCAGAACTTTATGTATTGTATTTCATCAAATGCGGTCTTAAAAATGTAATATGAATAGCTGCTGTTAAGTCTTAATTTGTAATGGCATGTAAAGATGGTGAAGTCGCAATACCTCCTATCTAATTTAATTATTGTTCTTTATAGTGTGAAAAGGGCATTTCACACGGAATAGTTGTAGAATGACCACATCATTCATCAATACAAAAAACTAAATAAATTACTGATAGAAGACATTACTACTCACAATCCGTCCGTGAGCTGGTGGTACTATCTATCTTCAGCATCCGAGTGCTGAGTGCGAGTTACAGTGAGCGATGGGAATGACTTCACCATCGCGTTTTGCGAAAAAAAAACGCGATATTATATAGCATCGAGTCAGCGCCATCTAGCGGCATATTCGGGCAACATCAAGGCCGCTAGATGGCGCTGACTCGATGCCATACAATTACGTGTTTTTTTTCTCGCAAAACGCGATGGTGAAGTCATTCGCTTCTCTCACTGCAACTCGCACTCAGCACTCTGGTCCGACGCGTGAAGTGTGAATCGAGTGAGTCCGTAGTTGTGCTACGTGCGCTCGTCGCGGTCGTCGGGTGCGCGGACGCGCTCGGGGCGGTCGCGGTCTGCGCGCTCCGGGCGGTCGCGGTCTGCGCGCTCCGGGCGGTCGCGGTCTGCGCGCTCCGGGCGGTCGCGGTCGCGCTCCGCGGCGACTGACGCGCGGAGACAGTCGCCGTGCGCCTTGTATTCGATCGGCATGGACAGAGGCAGTTGCAGGATGCGGCGCAGAGCGTCCCGCACGCGCGCCGACGCCGCCGTGTCGGCCGCCGTCCGGTGCCACACGGCTAGGTGGTCTTCCTGTAACAATTGCATTTACTAGTAAGATTTTTTAGGTTGAAAACTGACAAATTCGAAGTCTCTGGGAACGAATTATTACATGCATATCGAAACTTCATGCATGTATTACACTAAACTACCTATTAGTTACAGTAAAAAAATATGGGTTTATTTAGTTCAGAAGCCTGCTTATGGAAGTTCGAAATTTCATTAGAAAAAAATCCTATTTTTAAACTTTGAGCGTCAGTAAAGCCCTAAATATATTGTTTTATTTGAATTGCATAATCATTCAAGTGTTCTACAATCAATTACGCTGATTTGGGGGGTCTTGCGTTAAGGAAAACTGTAAAAATATTTCGTGACACGCGAATGGTTGAGTCGCTGGTGGCGCGATCTACAATTAGCTTTGCGTTTTGTTCCCCAATAACCGCATTTTATGCTTGTTACGGTTAATAACTACAGCTAGATGCCGCTAGCAGCGCATTTATTGACCGTTCACTCAGGAAGTCTGATATCTAGTCACACAGTTAGATGGAAATTCGTGAGAAGGAAGCGTCTCCTTGGAATTGACAATACATTAAAAAGACAGATTATTTACAGTATTTTAAGATAAATAATGGGCATCACAAAACATCGGGATTTCGAATACAATTTTAAAAATCTACTTTAGTTTTGAAAAATCACTTTTAATTTCAACTTTATCGCAAACAAATAAACATCAATGTCATTTCTGAGAAAAGCAAATCAGTGGAAAGCCGTGCAAACGGCGCAACTAATGAGTCAGTTCATAGCTAAGAATATGTACTGACGTATTATACATGGGGCACACTAAAAGTTTTGCACTTCTAGCTAATCGGAACTATTTGAATTTCGAATGTTATATTTTTTTTAAACGTTGCAACCTTCCTAGTAATAAGAAAAAACAATCGGCGGGAAATCATTTTTCAATTGTTTTTTAACACATCAAAGTTATACGTACGCAACGAAAATGGAATTAAGTCGAAAAGATTTTAGAGCGATGATTTTTTATAATTTTAAAAGTTCTCTCTCTCCGCAAGACTGTGCCGCTCGTCTTCAAAATGCTTCTGGGAGAGGCGATGGTTTGCTGAATTTGAGAGAGGTCGAGTTCCTTTACATGACGAATTTCGTGAAGGGCGGCCTTTAACTGCCGTCAACGAAAATAAGGTGGCTACTGTTAAGAGACTAATTGAAGAAAACCCGCGGATTACCTGAGACAATTCGAGGACTATTGGGGATTGGTATGAGCCTAATTCAGAAAATTTTACACGAAGAATTAAAAGTTCGGAAACTTTGTTGTCATTGGATCCCTCATGAACTGACAGCGGAGCAGAAGCGGGCTCGCGTGGAATGGTGTTCACAGATGCTACTGAAGTACGACCACGGACATTGTAATGCTGTTTATGACATTGGCACAGGAGACGAAACGTAGATTTATTGTTTTGAACCCGAAAAAAATCAGCAATCTTGTGAATGGGTGTTTGAAAATAAGAACAGGCCAACAAAAGTGAGGCAGGCGAGACACGTTGGTAAAGAAATGATCTCGTTTTTTTTCTCAGCTACGGGTCCCATCTGTACAATTCCACTTGAAGATCAAAAGAGTGTTAATGCCGAGTGGTATTGTACCATTTGTTTACCCAGGTGTTAGAAAAAGTTCGCGAATGACGACCCAAAATCCGCGTTCTAATAATGACAACGCTTCTTCACACACGGCCCACAAAACAAAGTCATTTTTAGCTTCCGAAAAAGTACAACTCTTCACCCATCCTGCGCATAGCCCCGACCTAGCACCCTGTGATTTCTGTAATTTCCCCAAAATCAAAGATTTGATGAGAGGTTTCACTTTTACCAACTCCGAAGAGGCAGTGATAGCGTTCAATCAGCACGTAGAAAACATGCCTTCAGATCTGTGGTCCTCCTGTTTTAAAAAATGGTTCGATCGCATGAAAAAATGTTTAAAATGTAAAGGAGAGTATTTTGAAGAGCAATAAACATAATATTTTGGTTATAACATTTTACTATAGCGCTGTCATCTAGTTGCTTAGTTTCAGTCGGTCGGTCATCTTCGGGAATACGAAGTTAGTCGATGCCCATTATTTACCATGTGATGAACTGTATCCTTTTTCTTAGTCGCAGTCGGATAATTAACCGTTTATCAACCGCATTTTATCAGTAGTTAACCATAAATTTGGTTAAGTAACGGTAGCTAACGGGTTTTTTACAACTATACTCATGATGACACCTGGTCAGGTGCCCTTCGTATGGCCTAAAATTATTGCTCCTAATTTCATTTGGCAAACCTTATTGGCCTTAAATTGTTACGCAGAATTATTGATTCGCCTTATCGATGTTTGCGCACTATTATAGACTGGCCTTTAGATCCACACACCGGCAGAATTAGCGGAACATAAAAAAGGGATGATTAATGTATTTTTCTTAAACATGCTCGGAAATATTGTCATTACTTTTGAATAAAGAACACGCGAAGTATCATATTTACGTAGACTGAAAACCCAAAATCACTTCCCGGCGCGTTCTTTGAATTTCGAACGAAGAGCGCGACGGCAATTTTGTATGAAACGGTGTGCTGTTTGAATTTAGAACTCTTTCATCTATCGTACACATTGCGTTCTCGTGGCTGTATAGCCACAGATGCGTTTACCTTTCGGCACAAATTATAAAATAAAAAAAACAAATTGGCGGTGAAGCGGAGTTGTTATTTTGTTAATAATATTAATTTAATTTATTATGTAAAAGGCCCTTTTTATTTCCTTGCATTTTTTTAAGAAAAGCACTATATATGCCTCGGCCGAAATGGCAATTGCCTGTCTCGTATCATTGAAGTCCTCGCCTGCGGCTCGGCCTTCAAACTCATACTCGACCTGCAATTGCCTATTTCGCTGCCTTTGCAATAATGTACTATTTTTTGTAACACAGGCCGGTTACACTATTTTTTTTTAATTAAAGGTCTTAAAACATTATTCGACGTCACTTTTTTCATTCGTTCACTTTGATTTTTTTATTAATTAATCTTGAACCACTGCTTCGAAGTTGATTTTCCGTTTTCTTGAAGTTCGTAAATTTCATTTCCAAAACATTGTATTGCAGTTTTATGAGGCTTTTGTGTTTTCTCTCATAATGAGCAGTTACGAGCATCTAAGTATGCCTGATTTAACGCAATCATTAATCATTAGGGCTGATGAAATGAGAAGAAATGGTAATTTCAACAGATCGATTGCCACAAGACTTCGTCGATCGTTATCAACGATTAATCGTAGCATCCAACGCAACAGATTGACGAATTCTCTATCTCTAGTAAGGAGGAGAGCACAAGGCAGGAAAAGGTGTACTTTAAGGAGGGATGACCGTTTACTAAAACTTCAAGTTTCTTGGGACACGAGTCTGACGGCGGTGCAGGCCCGAAATGTATTGGAGGAGGTTCGAGGAGTAGGAATGAGTGAGCGGACAGTTCGCAGATTCGAAGAAGTCTGTTTAGGCTCATTTGTGCCCGCCAAAGCACCAAAACTTGAGACACCACGGCACAAACCCACTATACATTGCTTCTGAACATCGTCATTGGTACTTTGACGAGTGGGGGGGACATGTTCTCTTCACTGATGAATGCAGAATTCTGTTAAATCAGATTGATGGAAGGCAACGAGTGCGGAGACGCAAAGGAGAGCATTATATCCAGAATTTTGAAAATACAGTGGCATATGGCGGTGGCTCAATTAGGTAGGCGGTCTGGGAAGGGATATGTTTAGGAACTCGCACAAAGTTGGTAGTAGTCGACGGCGGCAATCTGACTGCTGATCGGTATATCAGGGAGATTTTAGAAGAACATGTTGTACCATTTGCCAGCTTTATTGGCAACGACTTCATTCTAATGCAGGATAATGCTCGGGCTCACAGTGCTCGCACAGTACAGGCATATCTAAACAATGTCGGTGTAACGGTGATGGAGTGGTCTGCACGGTCCCCGCATATTAATCCTATTGAACACGTTTGGGATTTGCTGAAAAGGCGTGTCAAATCAAGAATGCCACCTCCCAACAATCTGGGCGAGTTGCGAAACGATTTACTCAAAGAATAGCAGAGGTTGCCCCAAGAAATGATTGACAGCATCATCCGCAGCATGCCCCGACGAATGGAAACCTTGATAAGAGCACGGGGGGGGAAACACTCTATATGAAACAGTCATTTAATTAAATTTTAACCGTCACAAAATCTTAAATTGTCAACTGTTTCTCTGTCATTACGAAATCTAAGAAAGATGCATTTTGTTTCATTAAACTCTCAGTGTGGTGTTGCCATGCAAATAAATATCAAAACATGTTATTTCAATTGTTGTTTCAAGATTAATTTTTATTTCTTTAAAAATAAAATTAACTATTTAATATTTTACTTTTTTTTGTTTCGCTAATTCTGCCGGTGCGTGAATGAAGCCCTAATTTCATCTTCTAATATTCAATGTCCTAAAATCCAATTGCATACGTTACTATTGGCATAACAAACGACTAATTTTCTACCCTAATTTTATCTAAATTAGTATTAGTTCAAGAAATTTAATTTGATTATCCACACAAATCGATTTATTTCATTTATTTACAAATTTTATGAGTAACCTGTAATGTCGGCTATGTATAAAAATAGTCTGTTAAACCTAACTGGCCGTGGTCCTTCGCCGTGATACTAGTCTGCCCTATACTAGAGTGTAATTCAAGTCGCAGGCGCGGAGGGGGAGCAGGCCTTGCCCGCTGTAGTTATTCCCAGGCACCCGGGCGAGCTGAAGCGGCTGAGGCAGCAAGCGAGCGAAGCTGCGCAAGCGAGTGTGGGTGACAGAGGTGAAGAGGCAAACGAAATGCATGCTTAAATATGTGCCTGCTTGTTTGTATGCATGCTTGCACGCACGCACGCACGCATGCTTGCTTGCTTGCTTACGTGCTCATTAAGAATACTAGGGATTATGCATCGTTTGGCTTAATGACGAATTTGGGAAGTGATAATACGGCGATAAAACTTTAGGCGCAATGAAATAGGCCTAACTTGTTTAGGAAATGTCATGATTGTGCAAAAAAATTTAAGGCCAATGGTTTGTGTGCCAATGACAACTAGAAATACGAAAAATTTAGGCGTTCTCATAGACACCCATGACTCTAATAAAAACCCGTGGCGTTCTGTCCGCCATCGGCCGACAAAATCGGTTTTGGTGTACGTGTAGGTACCGTTTATTTACATACGTTTGATTTGATCGGCCGATGACGGCCTTTAACAGCCGAGCATAGTTCGGCTGATAACGGATGAGGTGTACGCGAGCCGTTAGATTTTGCTAAAAGACAAACTGAACATGGACACAGAATTAACAAGCAGTGATCAGTTGGCGGAACACCAGAGGCAGGACAACAAAGTTGTCGCGTCATGTCTTTATAGGGCTTGATCGCATTAGCAATTCACACAGGAAGTATACCGATAACAGGTCGCCAGTACCAAAGATTATTTTATTTTATCTATGCCAGTACTAACCTGGAACCGCACAGAGAGCACGACGCCGCACAGCTCCTGGCCCACCATGAACTGCTCGCCGAGCATCGCCATGCACAGGTCCTCCCACGCGCGCCCCGTCTGCGTCTTGCGCAGTCTGACCACCTAAGAGATACAGGAACATTGAATTGGTGTCGTGAGGATTTTGATCCTTCCAAAAATGATTGCTCATCCTTCGCTCATTCGAAATGTATGCAACCACAAACATAACTCTTTACTAATATTATGAAGAGGAAAGATTTGATTGTTTGTTTGTATTGAATAGGCTCCAAAAAAACTGTTAAAAATAATAGTAGAAAAAAAGAGGGCAAAATGGACACCAGCTGTCAAACATTTGACAGAACTAACTCTGGGCAGCTCGTTGAAACATAAGTTTAAATATATCCTACAAGTGTATCATTCATCGCGTGTCAAAAGTGAGCATTTTGCACCCCTTTCAACTCTGCTTCCACGAATAACTAAATACTCAAAATCGAATGCTGTTGAAAATTCACTCAATTGATCCGAACTCCACGTAGTCTTGTATGCCCAATTCCTAGGCGAGGCGGACCGTGGGCTGAGGAGGAGCAGGTGGCTCAAAGCTGGCCAACAAGCCGAAGCTGCGGTAATTAGCGGCAGCCATTTGCGACGATTAGCTCGCGTGTAACTGCCGGAGCCCCGCAGCGCCGGAGCCATGACAGAAGTCGTACATTGCTGCTGTTTGCAACTCGAGCAATCTATATCCTTCGGATTTTGAACTTTCGGGATTTCGAACTGTTGGTATTTTTTTCTTCGGTCTTATGAACTTTCGGTATTTTAATACGTACCCGAAAGAAGGAAAGATATATAATTCAAACGAATGCTAACCTATCATGTAAGGGTGGCTCCATGGTAGTGTCGTTTCCAAATTCGCCCGAAGCTCATTATTCGTTTTTTTTAAACCATAGCTGCAATGGCACATACCCATTTGCCACCATTAACGTTGGCGGGATCCTCCCACATGGGCTTGATGCCGAGCTTGAAGAGGTGCAGGTCTGATAACGGCGGCAGCTCGGCCGGCCGCGCGAGGTGCGAGTAGAGCCCCCACCACTGCTCCACGCTGCCCACCCGACCCACCAGACGAAGCGCCTGGAAGTAATATTATCATGATAAGAGCATAAGGTATTGTTAATTCTGCAGCAGAAAAATAATAATTTTGGGGCAATTTCATAAATTAATGTATAATAATATTCAAAAATGTAATAAGTATTATCATGGCTCCAGGAGACAATAACAACAAGACCAGAAAATATATGACAACTTGATGAACACAAAATAAAAAAACCACAAATGGACAAACTAAGGTACGATTCACACCGACGGAGTCGCGCGTCGGAGCGCAATATTTAAATTTAGGGAAACCGAAGCGTCAGCAAAGGAAATAAGGTCTAAATCTACATGAAATTCATATCGTTCCACGGAACACTGTTTAGATTGCGTTGGATCATAGTAATAATATACTTTTAGTATTTATTGTGTGTATTTATATATGTATGTATATGTATGTGTATATTGATTGGTCAGGTTTAGTACATTTATTTTTTAGTTTTTATCACACACTTTTTTGTTAATCTTGTTCCTGTAACCATGGTCTGCTGGAAAAAATCTCTCATAAGAGATAAGCTCACCTGTACTTTTGTTTTCCTCAATGTTATGTATTATAATTGTGATTTTGTGTTACGAAATAATAAATAATAAAAATAAATAATGCGCCGAGCCGATCGGCTTCCGAAGTCCCACCCTAATATGGAACTAAACTACTGTTGATACGTTATAAATTCATAGCAATTTAATAACCGTTCAGTGCGAATCATACCTAAGAATTGATATACAATATTTAGTATTATTATTAATTAAGAAGATTGTGTGTGGTAGGCTCTTGTGCTAATATACCTACCTACCTATTTTATATAATACAGTAATATTTTTGCTACCAAGGAAACCTATTTTAAAGAGCAATATATTCTATGTAAACACCAACGTTGAAATCAGAAACAGTTCCTATCAATAATACTCAAATTTAAAAACACAGGCTAACAACACAGTTACATATCTTAGTTACCTAAGTGTAGTAGTATTTTAACATCAGCTAGTGATGTTAAACCGGCTTGTTGGGGCAATGGCAGCGATCCTGCCTTCAGTACCGGGGGTCGTGGGTTCGATCCCCACCCATGACAAACATTCATGTGACGAACATTTGTGTTTGTTGTGTGTATGGGTGTTAAAATCTATCTAAGTATGTATTTAGCAGGGTTGGCATGAATAAATCATTTTGATTTAAATCAAATGTTTTTTTAATAAAAATCAAAAACAGTTTTGGTAGTGCTTATTTCTGTGAAATGTTCCCAAATACCATTTCTTTGGTGAGGTATTTTATTTATAATAAATTTTGTCACGCACGCATCACAGCAATAACAATAGTATACAAATCTGCATTATACTGGGATGGCCACGGTGATATTTATTTCCGTGCCTTGGCATTCACATGTCAGACAAAAGCGAAATCCCCGCGCTGTGTCCGCGCCACCCCTTGTTCCGTTTTGCGCAAAAATATAGTAAAATTAACTAACAAAATGAAAAAATCGAATAAATCGTGTTTTATCTGATTTTTTCACAACTTTGGTTAGAAATATTTAATTTATCAGTCTCTGACACCCATAGTACAAGCTCAGCTTAGTTTTTATTTTATTCTGTGGTTTGGGGTCAGATGATCTTGGTGTAATTTGTCCAGGAAAATTCATTTATTGCATATCACATTGATTAATAAAGGTGACAAAGAAAGTATACAGTCTACATGTGACGCCCCGCAAGGGCATAGCAATAGTTCAGTAATTTAGGGCTATTTCTTCATCAATAAAATAACACAATATTATTATACTTAGTAACATACAAAATTAACATCAAATTATTTTCAATCACAGGACAAAAATGTAAAATACAATAGTTCGGGCATATTTTTCTTTGTTACTCGATGAAATCTGTTTTAATAAATGAAACTGAATTATCAATAAAAATATTCTTCATTACAGAATAATTAACAACACTTTATAATACTTTATTAATAAATTACACATATTCATTAAAACATTCATATTATTAAATTAAATTGGTTTTTGTCCTCAAAGAATTCAGTTAAATTATAATAACATTAAGCAATTAGAAATTCTTTTAATTGTTTAGTAAAATAATTAGGGTTTTCCAGATTTTTTATGTAAGTAAGAATGTGGTTAAAAATTTTAACTAACATGGTATGGGGGCCAGATGTTACTAACTTCATTTTCGAAAAAGGTACCTTTAGTTTGTGTAAATTTCGATTATTTCTTTTGTCATTTGTAAGTGGAGAATAAAACTGAGGATGTTTCAGAACAAATTTTTAGGCTTCTAGAATGTAGATAGATGTAAGGGTCAAAATATTATGTTTCACGAAGTGAGATCTACAGTATTCCATTTGATCTATATTGGTTAATATTCTCACACATTTCTTCTGCAACACAAATACTCTATCCGCGTCGCATGAATTTCCCAACAAAACAATACCATATGAGATTATCGAATATGCTTAAGCATAGTATGCAGTAAGTGCGGTCTTGAAATCAGTTACACGTTTCAAGTGATGGAACGCATATATGAAGGATGATAATTTGTGTACTATTATTTGTATATGTGGTTCCCAATTTAAATGGGTGTCCAGGTCTATTCCTAATAAAGTTGCAGAGTTACATGTTTCCACTTCTATGCCATTGTAATAATATGATATCTCTAATGCAGGTTTTTGATACGGTTTAAATTAAATATATGGTTTTTTAAGATTAAGTTGTACATTTTGTGAATTTAGCCAGTTAATAATTTTATCAAAATTTAAGTTAAATTTATATTCAAGTTCTGAGGTGGTATAGCAATGGATTAGGATGGATATATCATCCGCAAACAGCACGCATATGTCATCTAAGATCTTAGGAAGATTATTTATATAAATAAGGAATAGGACATATCCCAAAACACTACCCTGCGGGATAGAGCCAGACACATGGACTCTATCTGATCTTGTTTGAGTTATTCTACCAGTTTGAATGTTGATATTCTCGATTTCCACTTGTTGGAAGCGGTTACTAAGGTATGATCTAAACCATTTATGAGCCAGGCAGGGGCCTCCCAAGAATTCCTGTTTGGTAGAGTTTATCAAGTAGAGTTGCATAAGAAACTCTATCATATGCTTTACTCATATCGAGGAGAAGCCCGACTGCGATTTTTTTATTCTCGATTTTTTCTAATATGTTTTTTATGTATTTGTATAAACGTGGTGGAGTGATATTCTCTAAAACCACTTCGATTCTCATCTAAGACTTTAAATTTCTCATAAAAAGAATAAAGTCGTTTGACCATGGTGGTTTCAAATATTTTTGATGATGTTGTAGGTATGGCTATAGGATATTTAATCGTTTGTTCATTAATTTATTTAAAATAAATAAATAACCTTACAACAAGATCCAAGGCCACCAAGAGAAGGGTGTCAGTGACTAATAGACAAATTATACTTAAATATTTACAAATACTAGGTATAGTAGCATTGGGGGAGGCCCCATGTGTTTTTTGTGATTGAGTATTTGGTACGTCCTCGTTCGTCTCCCCTGGCACTCCCGGTCCTAGTAACTGTAACGAAGCCTAGGCCGGTGACCAAACCCAAATACTCGGGGCATTTCTTGCGGATCTTTCTTCTCTATTAGTTACTCCAGCTCCCTGGCCGTCGAGGTGTCTCCGGTTTCAGGTTGAGCGGGGCCTAATAGCGCTCGAAAGACTTTTCATTGTGGTATTCATCAACGACTTTCGGCTTTTCTCCTGGATTCCGTTGACTGCATACATTGGATTTTGGCATTTTACCTGACTTGATTTGATTGCGCGCACTTGACTTGGCGTTTTTATTTGGATTTTGACTCTTCGTATGGACAACATGTCAATAAGAAGAGGCTCGTTTCTGCACGAGGACGACCTTGCGCCGGAGGAGGTTTTCACCGAAGCGAGGGGTGTCCTGCCGAAGCGACGTGCGGCGACGGCTGTTTTTGACTCCGGTGAGGAGCTAGAAATGGACGACGCCCAGCAAGAGAGAGAAACCGTGCCAACTAGGGCGGCCTCCTCTAAGAGGGGCAAGGTGAAGATCCCAAGGCACGCCTCAGGCCTGGCCCGGGCGAAGGAAACCCTCCGCCAGCGTGCGGAGGAGGCAGCAGAGGAGGCTTTTAATAAGAAGCTGTCACTCCGGTTATACCGGAAGGACCTGCCAGTGGTGGAGGAGGAGGCAACCAATACGGTCGACCTCACCGAGCGGAATCCAGAGGATCTCGACCTCGAGGAATTGCGAGCAGCTGCCGAGAAAGGCGCTACTCGCATCTGTGAGTTGGCCGTGAAATCGGGTAACCTTAAAGGAAATTCTATAAGGGAATTTAAGGAGAACGCCCGACTTCTCGGCAAAATTTGTAATGTGGCGCTAGACCGCTCCACTTCGGAGGAGTGCCGTCGACTTCGCGTTGAAAAGAATAACCTTCGGCGCGAAGTCGATGACCTAAAGGTAGAGGTGAAGGCCCTCCGGAGGGACTATTCCACCCGGAAGGAGAGCGAACAGGCGGTGGCACAGCCAGTTTCACCGCCATTCGACCCGGAGGTCTTTAAGAAGGACCTCCTAGTGACACTGGGCGAGATGGTCAGCGCTCGTATCGCTGGGGCGCTGATACCAGACACCCGCCCGCCTTTGGCGGCGGACAGAAAGAGGACAGCGTCTACCACTCCAGTGCAAATGCCGTCCCTAGCCGAAACTGACCCAGCTGCCGCTGCGGCGAAAAATAGAAGGAAGGGCCCAAAATCACCGGGAACCTCGCATGCTACAACGGCAGCTCCACCTGTTGCCGGCACTTCTGCCTCGGCTCATCCGAGACAGAACGTCGTCGGCGGTGGTGTCGAGGAGGCATGGTTAACTGTGTCGAAAAAAGGGAAGGGGAAGTGGAAGAAATCCACCCTAACCCCAACCACCTCCCGGACGAAACTGGCGCAACCCGCTGCTACCCCGAAATGGACCCAGCCCATTGCTGCCCCAAAAAAGGCGCAGCCCGTTGCTGCACCGAAAGGAACGCAGCCAGCCGCGCCTCAGGCGTCGAAGCCCAAGCTCAGGGCTAAGCTAACCCCTCCTCGCTCCTCAGCAGTTGTTTTTACCCTGCGACCCGAGGAAATTGAGAGAGGGGTATCTTACAAGACGGCCCTTCTAAAAGCGA
The DNA here is from genome assembly GCA_947369235.1 of Udea olivalis. Lineage (NCBI taxonomy): Eukaryota > Metazoa > Arthropoda > Insecta > Lepidoptera > Crambidae > Udea > Udea olivalis. Next base: position 3,262,574 of record OX376349.1, on the reverse strand, counting down.
AGGAGGCCATCTCCCTCCCTGAACTAGGGATAGAGGGAGTGACGACCCGGCAGACCGCGACTGGAGCGAGAATGCTCCAACTGCCGGGCGTAAAGAGTGCCGATGCTGCCGACCGCCTGGCAGCTAAATTAGCAGAGGCGCTAGAGGGAATGGCGATCGTTACGAGGCCCACTAAGTGCGCGGATCTGCGCGTTTCGGGCCTTGACGACTCAGCCACGCGCGAAGAAGTGGTGGCTGCAATAGCGGCAAAGGGCGGGTGTGACCCTGCCCAAATCAAGGCAGGAGATATTCGCGTTGGGCCTTACGGGACCGGGTCGGTAACGCTGAAATGCCCAATCGCGGCAGCGCGGATCTTGCTGGACGGAAGCCGGCTCTTGGTGGGTTGGAGTTCCGTCCAAGTCCGGGCTCTAGAGCCGCTACCCATGCGCTGTTTTAAGTGCATGGGAATAGGCCACACGCGCCTTCTTTGTCCCTCTGAAAAGGAGAGGGACGGGCTATGCTTCCGGTGTGGGCAACCGGGGCACAAGGCTGCGGGCTGCATGGCCGCAGCCCACTGCGTGGTATGCGCAGAGGCGGGGCGGCCTTCCGGCCACACAATGGGGGGGCGAAACTGCCACCCCCCCCCTCACCAAGAGGATGGCTAATAGGACCCAGGCCACTGGAAGTAGGCGCCCTACTGCGCCGGAGGAAGTTGCAATGCAGGAATGAGTCAGGTCTCTCATAGCAACTTCCTTCAGACGAACCTGAACCACTGCGCCGGGGCACAGGACTTGCTGATGCAGTCCATGGCGCAGTGGGGAATCGACTTGGCGGTGGCCGCAGAGCCATATTTCGTGTCTCCCCAGCCTCATTGGGCTGGGGCCACCGATGACTCTGTGGCCATCATAGCGGCCGTGGGTTCCAACTCGCGGCCACTTCAAGTGAGGGATAGGGGGCCCGGCATTGTGTCCGCCATTTGGGGAGACATCGCTGTTGTAGGCGTATATGTCTCCCCCAACACAGGCCTTCCCAACTTAGAGGTGTTCCTCCGCGATCTCGGTCCGGTGGTCCAAAGGTTGGCACCTCTCCCAGTGTTGGTAATGGGTGACCTCAATTCGTGGTCGACCCTCTGGGGGAGTGTGTCAACGAACGTGAGGGGTCGGGCCGTGGAGGCCTGGGCGGCCAGCTCCGGGATGTCCCTACTTAACCAGGGGACGTCATTGACGTGCGTACGCTGGGCAGGTGGGTCCGTGGTGGACCTCTCGTTTGCCACCCCTGCCCTCGCACGAAATATCCGGAACTGGCGGGTGCTAAGTGAGGTGGAAACTATCTCCGACCATAAATATATAAGGTTCGAGATTTCCACCTCCAATGACTCAGCACCCCCCGTTAGACGACAAGGCCATTCCGCCTTTCCCCGGTGGGCCCTCACCAGGCTGGACCAGGAGCTTGCGGAAGAGGCAGCCATAGTGGCTGCCTGGGGCGTGACCCCCATAACATCGGGAGTCGATGAGGCAGCAAGCGAATTTCGTAACAACATCACGAACATTTGCAATGCTGCCATGTCCAAAATCCGAGGGCCCCCTGCTAGGCGCCACCAAGTTTATTGGTGGTGTGACGAGATTGCCCTCCTTCGGGAGCAATGCTCTCAATCCAGGAGGGCATATACGAGGGCCACACGTCGCCGCAATCGTGACGCGCAGACGGAGGGCCAGCTGTATGCCACTTATAACGCCGGTAAGAAAGCATTACAGCTGGCCATAAGGCAGGCAAAAGCAAGGGCCCGAGAGGAAATGCTGGACGACCTAAACCGGGATCCATGGGGGAGGCCATATCGCGCAGCTCGCGATAAGCTCCGCTACCAAGGCCCCCCCGTAATGGAAGTTCTTCAGCCGGAAGTTCGGGAGAGGGTAGTGCGGGAACTGTTCCCTGAGCCCCAAATGCACACCTCCCCTGTCAATGTCTCCTCCTTCGAGGCCACCTGACGATGAGCCGATCCCACCCGTCACTGACGAGGAAATGGAGACGGTGGTTGATCGGCTCAAGACAAAGAAAAAGGCCCCAGGGCCGGATGGGGTGCCGGGCAAAGTGCTCGCTTTAGCACTTAAACACCTGGGGGGACAGCTTCGGGACATTTTTAACGCTGCTTTTACATTTGCACGTTTCCCGAAGCTGTGGAAGGAGGGCCGCCTATGCCTCCTTCAGAAGGCGGGCAGACCCCCGGGGGAAGCCGGCACCTACCGGCCGATTGTGCTGTTGGACGAGGCGGGTAAGTTATTCGAGCGGATAATCGCTTTCCGCCTCGTCCAGCACCTTAAATAGGTGGGGCCGAACTTGTCCTCAGTACAGTTCGGCTTCCGAGCAGGGCGCTCAACGCTGGATGCGCTGGCGCTTTTAAAAGCGGAGACGGAGGCGGCGTCCGCCCAGGGTGAGCGGTCGTTAGCGGTGAGCCTGGACATCGCCAACGCCTTCAACAGCCTGCCATTCGGCGTCATAAGAGAGGCAATCCGGTACTTCAGGGTGCCCTCTTACCTAGGCAGGCTGTTGGAGGACTACCTCCGCGGCCGGGAAGTTCTGTACGAGGGTAACGACGGAATCCTCATTAGTCACCCAATGAGGTGCGGGGTTCCCCAGGGGTCCGTTTTAGGACCCTTGCTGTGGAACCTAGGTTTTGACTGGGTGCTCCGCGGCACGCTCCTTACGAGGATGCGTGTAATATGCTACGCGGATGACACCCTTGTCTTGGCCCGAGGAAAGGACTTCCCAGAGGTGCAGAAGCTGGCGGAAGTCGGCGCCAGCCTCGTCATCAGCCGCATCGTGGCGCTGGGATTGAAGGTGGCCACCAATAAGACCGAGGCTCTACTCTTTCACGGACCTCGGCAGGGACCACCCCCCGGCGCTTCGATACGCCTCAATGGGGCAGTTGTGAGGGTGGAGGCCCAGATGAAATATCTGGGCCTCACTTTGGATGGGCGGTGGCGGTTTGAGGGACATTTTTCCCGCCTCGCCCCCCGCCTAATCCGCGCTGCAGGCGCTTTGGGCCGCCTGCTCCCTAATGAGCGTGGCCCAGACCAAACGTGCCGCCGTCTCTACGCCGGCATTATAAAAAGTATGGCGCTCTACGGAGCGCCAATCTGGGCAGAGGCTCTCACTGCTCATAATAGAACCCTATTGCGGGCCTCACAGAGGGTCATGGCAGTGAGAGCCATCAGAGGGTACCGCACAATATCCGCGGGGGCTGCCTGCGTCCTAGCGGGTATGCCCCCATGGGAACTAGAGGCGGAAGTTCTCGCTGCTGTCTACCAGTACCGTACAGCAGCGAGAGCAAGGGACGCGCGCCTCTATCAAGATCAAATAGAGGGCGTCAGGCGTCGAGCGCTGAATGCGCTACTTTGGCGGTGGGCGGAGGACCTGGCTAATGCGGTTTATGGCCGGCAGACCATAGACGCCATAAGGCCAGTCCTCCAACAGTGGGTGCGTAGGGAAAGGCGGCCCCTTACGTACCGACTGGTGCAGGTCCTCTCGGGGCACGGATGCTTTGGGAGGTACCTGCACAAAGTCGCCCAGCGTGAGCCAACGCCAAGGTGTCACGAGTGCGGCGCCGACGAGGATACCGCCCAGCACACGCTTGAGGTGTGCGTTGCGTGGGCGGATCAACGCCGCACTCTGATGGATACCGTCGGTAGGGACCTCTCGCTCCCGGCCTTAATACAGGCCATGCTCAGGAGCGAGCAGGCATGGACGGCAATGGTCTCCTTCTGTGAGGAGGTGATGACGCGGAAGGAGACCGCGGAGAGGGCCCGGGAGGATGATCTTCTGGCGGCCCCTCTCCGACGCAGACGGCCGGGGGCAAGAAGACGGCGGTTCGCCCGTCCTCCTGCTCCCTAAAAATAGCACCGGGGTGTAAGCCGGGGGGCTTACACCCTATTCCATGGTGCTCCCGTCTGGGGGTGTCCAGTATACCGGGACGCCCCCGTAGCATGAGGAGGCCCGGCGCGTAGGCTGGGCCGACCGCTGGGGCGACGTGGTAATCCGTAAGGCGCCATGTTGCCCTATTCCATAGCGGTGAGGGTATACCCGGGTGTTTTTTAGTGGGTATGCCGCTGGTCTTACTGGCGGAGAGCCCTACACTCCCCCACTGCCCCACCCAAGCAGTGGGATAGTGCGTAAAGCATTTTCACACCCGGAGAACAAAAAAAAAAAAAAAAAAGGTATAGTAGCATTAGTACTTAGTATACTAATAAGCAACTTTTTCTAAAACATAATTTAAGGCCAAAGCACACTTTACCCGCACCGCAACAGCACGGCAACATATTTAGGCTAGGGCTAGCCGCGAGCGCGCTTACCACGCGCCGGCCGCGAGGTGCAAGCTCGCAGTATGGGCACCGGCAAGCACGCGGTCGGCGCGCCGTAAGCTCGCCGTCCCCTCGCTAGCAGCGCGCGGGCGGCTGTCGAGATGTTTGGTAGACGTGGTAGTGACAAACGCGTGGACCGCCCGCCGTCTGGTTTGTCATACTGACATTGTAAAAAATATCATAGTACACACACTATTCAATGCTCTAATTTGAATGGCAAGTTAATTGCCAGGTTGGAGCGGTGCCGTTGCCGCGCCGTGATAATGTGCGGTGACCTTTAATTGATAACAAGATATACTAGTAACAACTCATCAGAGCCTGTCAAAGACCGATAAACATACATACAACTAGGAAAATAAATATTTTTAGATAGGTATTACCACTTTAAAAAACAAATGTTCATTACATGCATGGTTGCCTGGGTGGTAATCAAACCCACAAAAGTAAGAGCAATAACCAAGTGACTAAATATGAAGGTAGAGAATAAATGCAATAATATTGAACTTTAAAAAAATAACTGGCGGAAGTTTATAAAACATTCATTATTCACACTTCACATGAAATACCTAGATGAATAAAGAAACAATATTAGCAAACAGTTAAGAAATGAATTGAATAAACAAACTTCATCTAACTAGACCATCTAGTCATTTGTCAATGTTTACAAATTGCCTGAAATGTGTATGTTAATTAATGCTTCTACTAGCTATTGGGTACCAATTATTGATTTTATAATTAAGGCCAACTTTTTACATTGAAGAATTGGCATTGGAAAAAGTAAGGTCCAATTGGAGAATTATTTCGCATCAGTTTTCCTTAGTTGCCTTAATTGCATTTCTTTGATACACATACTTGGGTTAAATAGAAAAAGAGTAATTAGTAGAAGGTACTCAAAAATACTGCCAATTTACCCAGGGCTCAATAAAGTTGAATTTTTCTAGTTTCCATCTTTGTGTAGAAAACAGTGTATTGATAATTGCTAAAAATAAAATTTCACTTACTGCCAATTTCACCAAGATTTCAGGACAAGACAGGGCACTTTTTCTATGCATATGAAGTTTTACCAAGAGTTACTGGCCATTAGGCCTTATTTGTGTACATATTTATATATTTTTAATAGCAGTAGCAACAAATGGCAGTAATTCCCCTGTAATCTTATAGTCCAGCCATTTAAATTTCCCCAAGATGTACAGCGGTTTCTGAGGTATTGTAGTTTTTGAATTAAGTAACTTAAGAAGTGTCTCATGATTATGATGAGTGAATATTTATAACATTATTGAGTTTCTTTGGGAAAATTTCAAATAACAAATTTAAATGACATTTCTACTTTATTAGTTATCTACTGTTGGCAAAACATTACCCCAGCGTTCCACTGCAACTATAAATAGAAATACTAAATTAGTTAGGTGCACTACCTGACGTTAGGTGGCTACACCTTCAACGTCCTTGTTAGAAACATAAAAGGCTGTCCAGAGCCTTTTGAAGTGATTTGATACAAACACAAAGTTTCTCCCATTAAACAAATATGATTATGAACCAACCTGTCCATATCCTGTGGTGGAGGCGGAGAGTTCGCGGGCGGGAGGCCGCCGCGAGAACCACATCCAATAGCTATATTCCAATTTATGCTCGTGTGGAGGCACGACGGGTGGTATCGCCTCCTCTGAATTCCTATCGTCTTCTTCATGATTCGCATGGTTCTGCGCGGCGCCACCGCCCTGGCCACCCTCCCCCGAGCGTCGTTCAGGCACGTTTAAATTGTAGAATTTGCACATTTTCCTTTCAGTCATGTTATTCTAAGTTTTGTACTAACATGTTTCGACGGCCTAACCTAGGACACGTTGCTATTTGAGGTATCAGTCTTCACAAAAAAGTAGGTACTATAGTTCTATTTCACCACTGAGCAGTATAAATTCACTGGTTTATCTATACACTATTCAATACTATCATTAAATAATTCTCAATTAAAGTATTCTCTTCAAATCTGTTTATAACCTTTTTCTTTCCGTCATCAAATCCAAACTGTCAGTTGACAGCATGCAAGCATGATGATTTTTGTTGCAGCTTGCTTAGCATTTATTCATTGTTTTTTTTTATTACAAATTACACGATTATACAAATCGTTTTTTAAAGAGTGAAAAAAAGAGAACTTTAAAAAATGGTTTACAATTTTAATTCCTTTGTACCCTCGGTTTTTCGTTTTAAAAAAACTATAAATTCGTTGAACTGTGTCACTGCAATTTACAAGTTGTCTTTGCTAATGCTCAAGAATTAAAAAGTGAAAAGAAAGCGTTATTTTGACGTTTTGTTTAGTATGTGGTTCGTGCGGTAAAATAGTAGGTAAGCATTTTGGATACGTGTATGTACGCGGCGCGGCGTACGCACGCATGGATAATACGTACGCATGGTTAATGTTACAAACAGGACTGATAACTCTGCAACTCTTGCATTTACGAAAATGAACTGTATTGTTTCCAGTTAAGGTATATTTTTGATTACGCCTTTTACAGAAGTTAATCCGAGCTGAGAGAGATAGCAACCACAGAGGCCTTGTGTCTCGTTCTTTCATCTTGCTAGACTAAAAAAATGTTGTTGATAAAAATTTAGACACCTAACGAACGAACACCTATGTTTGAATGACAATTTAATGAATTTAAGTCACTATATTATAATCACGTTAATTTTGTTATTATTTTCATATTACCCAAATATTTCATTTAATGTTATCAAATCTATATTTTGCCTAATTTTCTACTGGTAACCCTTTAAATGACATGGCAGTGATAGATTTGACAGTTTACGAAATAACATTTTGACGAGATTACTTTATTTCGCATATCAACAGTTTAAAAAGGTACAAAAGTGTTGCGTTTATGCTTGCCCAAGTGAATCATATAGTGGTTGCAATATATCTTACACAAGTAAGCTATAAATAACATTATTATAATCTAACAACTATGTTGTCCATGAATTCTTGTATTGTGTGATCAAGGAAGGTCCTATTTACTTTACTGTTGCAATAATAATTACAGTCTTTCAAAAAATGAAGAATTGTGACAAAAAAGACTCAGCAGTATACACGTAAAGCAGAAAATTACAAAGAATTCAGTCGTATGCAGTCGTCACTTCGAACCTTCCAGCTTTTGCAATGAGACTTCTCGTCAATTATTAAAAGATAGCGACGATTTCTCTCGTGGTAAGAATATTTTACTGTTATAACTATCTATTTATAGGACTTCTGTGTATTAATAGCAGCGTTTTACCTACCAATAAAACGCTTATTAAGCGATAACCCTATTTGAAGCCTATAAACATATTTGAGAGTAGCGAACTTGACTTCCGGTAACGGTTCGGTTGTAGAACTACACTTCCGCCTAAACTCCTAACTCCAAAAAATAACATAATCATCTGAAAAGGAACAGTTATCCTTGCTGACAGACAGTAAAGTGAGGTCGTCTACCCGACGGCCTGAACATAAAAGAAGTAATACAGCAGCACGTGCAGAACACTCAAATAGACTGTTATTATTAGGCGTAATGGTGCTTAAATGAATAATCAGGATATCTGTATCCCATATAGGAACTATGGTCTTCTTTTCCTTTGCTAAGCTTATAGATTTCAGTGCTTGTCGAACTAAAATGTGTGAACTCAAACGACTCTCTAAATTAGGATCACATAAAGTTGATACTGCGGATTTGTATACTAAAATTGTACTATATTTAAGGTGATATTTCAGATGTAGATCAATTAGAAATCTAGCCAAGTCTGCTCCTTTGGGCTTAGAGACATTTATCTCATTTACTAAGACCCAGTTACACCATTTTTGCCATGCATTTTTATAAGTTTTCAATGAGGAATCTCTCCAACATTTCTGTAAGAACTGTTTTTGCTCAAGAGACCAGTCTATCAAACTATTACTCCACCCCCACATATCCATACCTCCAGGACCATATCAGAGGTCATCTTGGGGGTTAGGCCTGTCGATGCATCGATTAGCACTTGTGTTAAATGTTGAATCGTAAACGGTGGGCCTAAGGCTCGATTCTTGAGGTCGGGCCTCCAAAAAACTTTCATCCAACGCGGAGCCACTACTAGGAACATGCCCTTTGCCCTGTTTAAGTGCTGTAACACGCGTGGCATTAGGTATGGTGGTGGAAATACCCATGCTAGGGAATAATTCCACGCATGGCTGAAAGCATCGTGTATGTAAGCTTGTTGATCTGTTAGGTCCCGAGAGCAATAAACCGGGACCACATGAGCTTCCCTCGAGGCGAAAAGGTCGATTACAGGGTGACCGAACTTCGTAAAGATTAGGTTCATTACTTGCGGCAGCAGATGCCATTCTGGTGGGCTGGCTAGCCGAGACAAGTGGTCGGCCTCGCTGTTGTAACGACCCGGCAAGTAATATATTTCCATGTGTATCTTGTACGAGTCTAGAAGGTGAAGTATATGGTATGTCAGATCCATGAGAAACACTGATTTCGTGCCGCCCTCGTTTCGTAGGTATGCTACTACTGTTCGATTGTGGCTTTGAATTAACAGTGAAGAATCGGCCAGGTGTTGAGCGCGATCTTTGAGGGCGTGCCAGACGGCTAACATCTCTCGATGGTTGGAATGTAATTTCATTTCCTCGGGAGTCCATAGGCCTGCCAGATTCAAGCTGTTGAGTTGTGCGCCCCAGGCTAGATTCGAGGCATCGGTTACCAAAAAATGTGTTGGAGGTGGATAATGAACTGGAGAATGTTTGTCTAGGTAGACCTGCGACCATGCTAATTCTCTCAACACAGCTGCCGGTAGTGTATAGCGGGACAGACTGTTTTTGTGCATTAATTGTTGACAATGTTTCAGAAGGGCTCGATGGTGTAACAGGAAAGCTTGCGAAATTGAGTGACCCTACTATGCTCTGAACCTCGTTTAAGTTGGCCGTTTTTCTCTTCATCAATACTTGTAATTTGTTTAGAATGTTTTTGCACTTTTCTTTAAGAAGATAAGGTAGGAAGATATTTTTGGTTTGTATGTGGATTCCAAACAATGCCTAGATACAGAGCCGCTCTTTGAGGCGTTAATACAGATTTCGGGTAGTTTATTTCCCAACTTAGGTATTCTAAAGTTAGTAAGGTTTCTTCTGTCTGAGCCATCAATATACAGGGATCCTGATGGGCCAGTAAGAAATCGTCCAAATAAAGAATTATACGTATGCCCTTGTCTCTCAACTTTTGAGCTACAAAATTGGTCAGAGAAGCAAAGATTTTTGGAGCGCACGCTAGACCAAACGGGAGGCATGTCATTTGGTAAAGTTTTTGCTCGTATACCAACCGGAGAAAGCACCTGTGAGGCTTTGAAATGGAAAGGTGAAAGTAAGCATTTGCCAAATCTATTTTGATCAACCAATCCTGGGGTTGTAAGAAACCTGCTACTTTCTGAATATTTATTAGACGAAATTTGTTCAAATTTACGTATTTGTTCAGATTTTTTAAATTGAAAATTTGGCGCACAGTCCCGTCCTTCTTGGGAACAAGAAAAATCTGAGAGACAAAGCTTGGACTCGACTTTACTGGCTCCAAAACCTTCATTTCTAACATTTGATTCATAATTTTTGCCATTTGAGGGGATGTACGTGTGTGTAAACGACTTTTTCTTAAGTTTGGAGTCGCTAATGGTGGTTTTCGAAACAAGGGGATACGAAAATTCTGTATGACATTTATCAATGAACTCGGAGCCTCGAAATCTACCCAACGGCTGACAAATTTCTTTAATTGGCCGGCTTGAAAACTGTTTGAGTCAATATCTCCTTCGAGTCTGTCCTCGGGGTTGATTTGAACTACGGAACTGGCCTCTGCTGGCCCGCATGTAGACTTCATTATTCTGAAAAGTCGGCCGAGGAGGCCGAACATTGGCAGATTGTCTTAATGGCGGCTGAACCAAGTCGCGCCCTTGAAATTGGGGAGGATACCCGATGTTTTGTGGTAGATTTCTGCTTACAAAACTGAACTGTGGGTTCAATGACCCTTTATTGTTATTATGATGAGAAGCATAACTGGGCGTGGCCCGCGTCTGCTGTTGTGGTTGTGCTTGCGCAGCAACTTTATTTTGTGATGATGGCGCCCGGGGCGGCCAAAAGCACTTTGATAAACCGCCAGATTTTTCAATAGTGGTGGTAAACAATTCTTTTTGAAACTAATTTTCACAAGATGGAGGTATTTTACGCCACTTTGATTTTAGAAAACTGTCTTTTACAGAGCGTGATAAAACATCTCGCCTCTGTTGAATAATCTCAGACCTGTGGCCACAGGCCATTTGCAATACATCCCCACTAATCTTTTGAAAGCTTCCATTAACAAAAATTTCACTGATCTTTTCCTGTAAAGATTGAATAGATATTTCCCCAGATGAACCAACCCACTCTATTAAAGTCTTAAAGCCATCTTGAGCAGCTTCGTTTTGCTTCACTAAGGCATGAGTTATTGCTGCAAAACCCCGTTCAATTAGTGCCAGAGAATTATTTTTATCATAAGCCTTAAACTCGTCGTTACTTTCTAGATATGTATACCCGGGAAAAGAACAATACTGTTTTTGGACATCTGCGTATCGCACATTCTCCCAATCTTCAGAATTAAAATGTTGTAAATTATTAAGCAAGTCTATGTGAGACTGCGATGTTTTTGGTATGGTTGGCTCTTTCAGAACTGTATTCAATGGTAAGGTAAAAACATCAATGGGCAAATCGGATGGTTTAACTTGGTTTTGGTTGGATGGGGTAGACGGGCTGACCTCATCGTCCTCGCAATAAAGCTCTCCACTCACGTTTGCGTCGACTTTAAAATTATTATGGTCAGTATCCAGCAACTGGGGAGTAGAATGCTGTGTAGGTTGAAGAGCAACGTTACTAGCCAAATAATTTTTAATGTCACTTACTTGCTCCGCCAAAAAAGCAATTGCATCGTCCATTTTACGCCGACGCTTACTTTTATTCTTCAATTTCTTTGCCTTCCTTTTTCTACCCGCATTTAGAGGTGCTGACGACGGACCAGCTACGGGCTCTGATGCAGAACTGGTAGATGAATCGGATGATTTACCTGCTTCCTTATTATTTTCCATCTGCAAAATTACTATGTTAAACTTTTAACTACGAACGGAAAATCCGTTATTTTTCTTCTTGAAGTGTAATTCTATTATAAAAATTAAAATTTTATCTAAAGGAAAAGTAATACTAATACCTTTGAAAACTATTTGTAAGTATAATCACTTACTAGACAACCGATCGCTACGGCAAATCAGACGCCAATGAGGGACGGAGCTCGTGGCAGACTTCAGTCTGACAGCTCCCCGCCATGTTGAACAGGACGTGACGTCACAATTGCCAGGTAGGAGTTTAGGCGGAAGTGTAGTTCTACAACCGAACCGTTACCGGAAGTCAAGTTCGCTACTCTCAAATATGTTTATAGGCTTCAAATAGCGGTTCAAAGCTTAATATAGGTATGTTTTAATTTTTGTTTTGAGGATTTTTAATATATTGATAGTTTTGAATAATTAATTGCAAGTTATAAACAGGACAATAAGTCAGTTATGTCTTACCTAGGTGAATAAATTTCTTACACTTTTTTTTGACTACACGAAACATACGTTAACCTTACTTTTCGTGTTGATTCACAGCCCAAACACAAAAAATAAAAGTTCTTAGCGATATATTAATACAACAGCCAGAATCGTTCACTTCTGAAACGAAAGTCCTTCATCCTGCCAGCACTATAGAAACTCCTGTTATTGCTGGAACGAGTTCAAACACTATAGAAGTACCTCAAAAGAAGAAGTTCTGCTTGAATGTAAAGGAAGTCGGTGTTCAGACAGTTACTAATAGATGTTTTAATCTCGTAGAAGATGATTTAAATAGAAATGAAAAAGTATTTTCACAAAGGCTAAATAGGCGTGACTACATATTGAAGAATTGTTAAATATAAAAAAATATGTACTGTTTGTATTATTAGTACCCGTTTATTGCAAATAAATGATTTTGATTTTGATTTTATTATTTTTTTCGTATTTCAACCAACCCTACCTACATACATAATGAAAACTAGATTTTTGGCTAAAATTCGACCAAATAACTCAAACCAATAATAATTATACGTTTTGCTGTGAAATTAATAAAAAAAAAGATGCAACATGCGATGTCTCACATGGCAAAGAAACATACATATCTCGCTCGGCACGTTTTTCAGCTGCGAGTGCTCAGTCCTGTTTGTGTAGTAAGTCCATGTACGTACGTCAACACAGATTACAGAAAAAGATATGTTATGTCAAGTTTTTGACATTATACGGCGTGAATGAAATTTGTCGTTTGTAAACAAAAAAAATATTCTAAAAATTAATTTAATTACTTTAATGAAGAATTGGAGGATTTATTTAGTACCTATTGTTATTGTAATATCAGTAAACCTAATTGTATAAAATAATTTCTAATTTCTATCCTATGCAATGGCAATGGCAGAACCAACATCGACGAGCCTAGATTGTCTGAACATAGATTTTATGCGTAATCTTGTAAAGCAGTATTCTGAATTGGTAAGTAATTTTCACTATAACGAAACGAAACCCAGAATAGCAACAGTGCTAACTACTACTTCTGTAGCTATATTTGTGTCACATAATGAAGTTTAACTACAGCTTTTAGAAAACATACTGAAGTTCTGCTAGCTAAACAAAGCTTCTTAGTTAACAAGCCTCAAAAATGTGCAATTACTTATATCTTTAGTACCTTCTGAATCTGAACCATCCCTGACGAAATTTGCTTGTTCTATTATAGGGTCAATGGACAAGTGCCCTGTTTTGGGCAGATGCAGCTGCAGCAGCAGGTAATGGCAATGGCTCCGCCAGTGGTGACGACATCTGGTTGCTAGCCAGTGTGATGCTAGCGCGTGGAGAACTACACCGGGCTGCACATGCAGTCACTTCAAGGGGACTGCATAGGTAAAATAGGCACTCTTTATTTGTAAGCCAGAAACACCATTTCAAACCTTCACATGTTCACTTGTATCTTGATTATGGGCAGATTCAAATTAAAACCGGCGGTAGGTGGCTATGCCAGAATGCCAGCCTCCCTACAAAAATGTGCAAATCCCTTTGCATTGCTTTCTTTTCTTTATGATAAAGGTATATTTATTATAACAAGTAAAAAAAAGTGTTTTTTTATGAAATAAATAAATAAAACATAATTATGTCCAATAGCTGATCTAGAGGTGTTTTATTTACAGTAGTCTTATTATGTCTATTAGTTTCCATTCTTGCTGTTCCCTATCCTTTTTGCGTTTGAAACTTACAGTCAAATCAAACACAATGAAAATTTGGTATTTTACTTATTGTTTTTTAGGTAGCCTACAATTTCTAATAATTTTAACCTATTAAGAATAGACATTGTATTGCACTTTGTTTGTTGTAGGAGGCATCTGCTGTGCCTGGGAGTTGCCATGCGAGCATATCTCGCAGCACGAGAGCCTTCAACTGCACTCACCATGATGGAAGAGTGTGACGCAGCACTGTTAGAACCTCGGAACACAGACCAGACACATAATGTAGGCAAATACATACTTTTACTTAATTACTTTTGAAATACCCATATATGTTTATTAATGCATTTTGCTTGCTTTCCTTATTTAATTAAAAACATGTACTGCAGGTGGCCTCTTTTTTAAATAGGACTTTTTAAAGTTGTTTTCTGAATACACTTGGCTATGGTAATGAATAACGCTTTAAGGTGCCCCTATGTAAAGCTTGACGGGAACGTGAGTACATCAAAGGAGATCACCTAAAGGTTTATATGATGTATAACATTTTTCTCAGACAAGTAAATATGTATGTCATCTGTTTAGAAAGTAATACCTTAACTCCTAAGTAGTTTTTCCTTCAGACTTTTTTTGCCCTGCTTTGGCATGATTGCTTAAAGGCCTGCGCAAACGAGGGATTATCATCGGCGTACTTTTTTCTCCGTCGAAATAGATCCCTTACAAACTGTATCAAGCAACGCACACGAACGACTAAAAGTACGCCGAACCAAAAATTTGCCGAAACACCGCGGGCGCCCGCGGAGCGTAGCGGATTAAACTGCGCGGGCGTCCGCGAAAAAAATAGAACGAATGAACTATGAGCAGGCAACGCACACGGCGGATTTTACTCCGCGTTAAAAATCGATTCGAAATAAAGGGATGGACCCAGTATTCTCTTTTGAAACGTCTTCTCTTTTGCTTAACACATTAGCTGCCATGGGGGTCACCGGTGACCCGCAACCAATAGATTTTCTATTGTGTCTGCTTTAGCGGCAGTCAAAGACTTAAACTTCATGTAAATTACAGCACAACGTAATCTCAGAATATTTAAATACTCGGACAAAAAATGATCGCACACCGTGTGCGTTGAGTCCGCGGCAAATCCGTGGGGGATTTTGTATTCGCGGAGCGTACTTTTTTCTCCGCGTACGTCGTCTGCGCAGGCCTTAATCGGCGTTGCCTAAAGCTTGAACAATGTTGTTGAAGCGGGCGCTAGCGAGCGTATTCGTGTGGCAAGCGCGGGCCCTTTGGGCGCTGGAGCGGCGCGAGGCGGGCGCGGCGGCGCTGTGCGCGGCGCTGCGGGCGGACTGCGCGTGCTACGAGGCGCTGGACTTGCTGCTCGACCGACACGCGCTCACGCCGGCACAAGGTATGACACAGCAATCTATTTCCTGTTTCGGTTCATGAATTTACTGTGTAATCTCTCAGAAATCGGAAATATTTATTTGCTATAAACACAGTAAGTACATAAAATCGCACATATAAACTCATCCAAAACTGCACAAATAGCACACATAACTGCTTCATTATTTGATTATTACTTTGATTATTTTAGCATTTCACAATACTTGTTTTTACATACCATCATCACGCCTTTTTCCCAACGGGGTAGGCAGAGACTTTACTTTAACAAAATACCTCAAAGTCTTGTTGATCTACCTCTTCACAAGTTTAAGTCTGCAATTAAAGCAAAGTTAATGAAACAAGGTTATTATAATGTAGAGGATTACTTGAACGACAAAAGTTTGTGGTCATAGTAGGAATAATCTGCTCCTCTGATCAATATTGTGTTCTTTTTTCTACTCGCATTGACTGTACTCTGAATTTATTTTTTGTAAAACAAACAAAGTTGAAAAGAGTAACTATCGAGTTTCTTGCCGGAGTCTTCTCGATAAGAAGCAACGTCCGAACCGGTGGTAGATTCACATTATGTATATTCACGATGTGTACTAATATTGTACTATTTTATTTACGTTTATTATTATTATTTCTGTATACTTTTTTTGACATGTCATAAGTGCTTTATACAAGCTTAAATGAATAAATGATTTTTTTACTTTACTTTACTTACTTTACTTTACCACATCTTTGTTTTTCATATCTAAAGATAAATAAAACTGGAACAATTCGATTTCGGACTTTGATTCCCTCGAGCGGGAATGGAACCCGCGTCTTTCACAACCCGGGTGACTGCTCTAAACCACTGAGCTACCGAAACCTCGGTAGCTTTCGGTAGCTCAGTGGTTTTGGTAGGTCATCAAATCAAATTTTTCCAGTTCTTCTATCTTTAGATATGCTTCTCCTCCTCCCCTTCCTCTTATAGTCCCGGGTTCTTCAAGCGGGGCGTGAAAAGGCATTTCTGCAGGCCTTCAAGGTGAGGATGGCCAGCCCAGTGATTAGTTTGAATGACTGGGCTTGTCAACCTCATATCTGGACCGCACGACCGCTTTCCATCAGGTGGAGTGAGGTCATCTTGACGGGCAATATAAAAAAAAAAAAAAAATGCTTTCATTATTCTTCGACTATCAGTCCCTTTTTCCAATTACATGGGGAAATGCTCCGTACTCCCTTTCGCCCTCATGAAACGCAACCACGTGCCACCCGTCGTATTTGGCGGTGCGGCCGAACAGCAGTGTACAGAGGGAACCAGCCACGGTCACTGGCCCCCTCTAAACGGTTGTGCACTGCTGCTCTACCTCGCATCCTAAAGCGCTGCGCCTGTGGCTAGTTCTCGGGCGGGCAGTGATTTGCGCCATGGCAGAACCCTCTTAGCTTTCCGGTAGTTCCGCCTGACACAAATGTCAAATCCAGTGTTAAAATAACGTTAAACTTTAAAACATTATTTAGTTAACACGCAAATGTTTTAATTTCCCTAAAGAAATATTTGAACAATTAGCTATTAATGAATTATATCATTGTAAATAAAATTCAAGAGCTTAAATTTGCTTTTGTAAGAAACTAGTATAAAAATGTAATTTGAAAAAAAAAAATTACAAGGTCTGACACTTTAGCCGACGAAATGATTGTTTTATATTATTATTGAGTTCTCTATATATATGTTTATCAAGCGTTTTATTCATTGGAATGCGATATTTAGCTACAGTTGCTTTTATTTACAGAGACCGAGCTAGTCGAATCCCTATCGGTACACAGTCAGCTGAGCGCTGCAGAAGCTACCCTTGTTCGCGCCGCGTACCGCGAGCGACTCAACCGGTACCAAAGAGACACCGGCGTATCGGAATCTGATTGTCCAGTAAGTTTTTTATTCATTTGTTTAAGAAATGTTTAACTATAAGTGTCATTCTGACTGTTGAGTGTGAAAAAGTATTTATTTATGCAACGAAAGTCTAAAGAATGCCCTTTCAACTGTCCGTTATATCCTGTTCCTTTTGAGAGCATAATAGGTAGCAAGGTTATCAATGTTATCATCATCAATGGTTAGCGATAAGAATTATATCCCTAAAATTATATCTACCTCATAGATTTTAAAGTTTCCAGGTGGCTTCCACCAAAATCTTCCTATCTTTATCAGGTCATCTGTCCGGTTGGCTGCCTGCATGGCGTTTGCAATCGTATTTCCTAACCTTTGCCCCAATGGCTGGCAGTAGTAAAGGAAACTATATCTATAGTACCTTATTAACGTCTCTCTTATTTTTACCTACAGTTAACATCAGAAGTAGAGCACATCCGCACGCGCACCTCCGAAGCGGCAATCTGCCGCGCGCGGCGCCTCGCCGCGGGCTGCGAGTGGGCCTCCGCGCTCAAACTCCTAGACTCAGTAGATCCGTGGTGCTGCGGGGAGGTCCGCGCGGCGTGCCTAGTGGAGCTGCGCAAGAGCTCGGAGCTGTTCGCGTTCGCGCACACGCTGGTGGACGCGTACCCTAACAGCTGGATATCGTGGTTCGCGGTCGGGTGCTACTACTATCTCATAGGTGAGTTGACTCAATTTATTGGGCCATTGGTTCATGCGACAAGCCTAGTGTAGCAATTGAGTTATCAAGCAGTGTAGCTACTCATTGTGGATATTACTAAGCAGACAAACAGCCTTGAACTGCTATGTTTAAAGAGAAGTTTCACTTTTGCAACGGGTTTTCATATAAAAACTGTGTAAGATGATGTTTATGGCTACTTTTTAGCATCATCGAGACACACGGTAGTGTGTCAAGTCAAGTTCAAGGTAATATTAATTTCAAACTCTGGAATAGGGTAGTCTTCTAGAGTTTAGTTTCTGATACTGTCGCTAAGTAAAAGCAGAAAGTTTTTCAGAAGAACTAGAGCATGACATTCTATAAATGTTAGTTACACTAAACATGTTAGTTATCATCAGGCAATTTGCATCCTTGTATATATACTTAAGGCCTGTTTTAAAAGTTAAAAAATAAAAAAAATTATTCGAATATATCACATAAAATAGTACTTACTAATAATGTGATATAATTAAGTACTAAATATCCATCATTTACGTACAATAATATCAGGAACATATTAAAGGCACAATATGTAAATACTCTCCTCTACTCATCAAATACTCTCCGACAAAGCTACATATTTTAATGTATTTTAGCACTTTGTTTTGCTTACCTTACCAGCTTTCGCTGTTTACATTTCAGCTGAGTCATGCTTTGAGAGTTAATATTATGATTTTAAATTTGAATGGTTCATGGGGCTCTGTCAGGCTTCATTTGACGGCTCGCTCATTGCAGGCAAGAGCGAGTTCGCGCGCCGCTACCTCAGCAAGGCGCGCGGCCTGGAGCCGGGCGCGGGCTGCGCGTGGCTGGCGTACGGCCACAGCTTCGCCGCCGACAACGAGCACGACCAGGCCATGGCGGCCTACTTCAAGGTACGAGCGATCGCGCGCCGCCACCGCAGGGGGACAGTTTGAAGGAGGTTCATCATCATCAACAGCCTTTAGAAGTCCACTGCTGGGCATAGGCTTCAACCATAGAGCGCCACACCGGGCGGCTTTGGGCTAATTGCATCCAGCGGCTTCCTGCCACTTGCACCAAGTCATCGGTGCACCGGGTGGGTAGCCTACCTGAGCTGCTTCTTCCAGTTCGTGGTCGCCATTCGAGGACTAATCTCCAGCGGTTATCAGCCCTGCGAGCATTGCCACTTCAGCTTCTCTTTGCGGCGTGGCACTGCGGTGGACTTCCCGCCCACCCACTGCTTGCCACCGGGCGAGGTGGTGGTATGCTGCCAGCCTGCCACTGCCCGCCCACAGGGGCGCCCACGGGCGCGAGGTGGGGGCCGCGGTGCACATCCGTTTGCAGGGGGCCTGCCGCGGATCCACCTTTTAGGTGGATCGTGGTTGCGGCCCTAGTAGGGTTCCGCGTACGGCGGGCCCCGCGGGCTTGAGTGCGGGGGCGCTTTTGCCCGCAATGCACGGCTTTCACCGCGACGGCGGAAGTACCTGTGTGCGCATAGGACATTGTCCTTTCCAAACAGCCTAAAAGCCCGTCGCTGTGGCGTTAATGGGGGAAGCCTATGTCCAGTAGTGTATTTCCAAAAGCTGTTGTGATAATGATGATTTCGTGACAACACCTCCAATGAATAGAATGACTTTGGGCAATAACTAATATAGTATAATAATATAATAATAATATAGTATCTAAGTGAATTTTGATTTTTAGCATTTAACAATGCACTGTTTTCTATACAAAGATAGAAACTAGAAAAATTCGACCTGCTGGAAGAGCAGCCACCCGGATTGTGGGAGTCCCTATGGTCAGGTCAATTTTTTCTAGTTTGTATCATTGTGTATGTAATAAAGTATCTATCTATCTATCTTCCAGGCGTCTCAGCTGATGGGGGGCTGCCACCTACCCCCCCTATACGTGGGCGTGGAGTGCTCGCTGCTGAACAACGCGACCATGTGCGAGCGCTTCCTGTGGCGCGCGCACAAGCTGCACGACAACCAAGAGGTCATTATCTGACCTTCAATGAATATCCTTTCTACATTTACAGAATAGGGCAGGATCATACGCACTAGGGGGATGATAATAACTAATTATAAATAAACTACTTGGTGTGCATCGGCGACGTATACGCTGCGCGTCCGCAACGTGTTAAAAAAAACGCTTGCAATCCGCCAGTGTGGCATGGCCCATAATATTTAATACAATGGTCATGGATTAAGACATACCGAGCTAGAGACGTTTATTTAAAAATTGCGTAGAAATGTTGCCACCCTTTTACACCCATTTTCGTACCTTGTGTGTTGAACTATGGCTCATTAACTCATATTATTGCATTTTTAAGCCCACACCAAAACTCGAACTCAAATAACTTTATTCAAATAGATTGACTAAATAATAGACATAAATACTATAATAATATAGATATATAAATACACAGTATACAGACATAATGCGACTCTACCACCGCGTCGGAGTTGTTTCTTGCTGAGAAGACCCGGCGAGAAACTCAGCAGTCACTCTTTTAAACTTGTTTTGGGTTTACAACAGGCGTTAGTTAAGTACAATGTTTCATTTTGATACAAATAAACCTACTGAGTGTCTAATCTAAAGAATATAGAACAATGGAGAAAAAACAAACATGTAAGAAAATAAAGGTAAGGTCATTTAAACAAGGGTTTGGTTACTCCTTTCTTTGCGTACATACCGACTTGAATGCTTTTCTAGCACATAAATCCTTCCTGTCTTATATTCGGTTACTTAAAATGGGACGTGAAAAAGAATTCATGCAGGCTGAGTTTGACCACTTCAGTTCGAATAATGTATACAACTCACTTGGCAACCCCATTTATCACTTTTTTATGAATGACTAGCTTTCCGCCCGCAGCTTCGCCCGCGTAGACAATTTTTCTCACACGTTGGGTTACATATCAAAGTTTTCATGCGGATCCTCAATTTTTTTGAAAAAAGTATATGCCTATAGCAATCAGGGATAATGTAGCTTTTTAACAAGTGAAAGAATTTTTGAAATCGGTTTGGTAGTTTCGGAGATTACCTATCTCAAACATACAAACTCATATTGTGAAACGACGCTCAATCGTGAATCAAGTAGAGATTTGATCTGTGATCACGCAAGTGACCTCCTGACCACGCTTGAGTAGAGGTTTGCTTGTCAAAAACGATGGATTCCTTCAAGGAAGGATCCTTAGATATTTTTGACGAACTCAATAAATAAAGATAATTTCATTTTCTCATTCCTGGATTAACTACAATTAGTAATTAACTATAATCAGAAAGAAACCTATAAAAAATCAAAGTGGGTATGCAAATCTGGATCAAAAGAGGTGCCCGTGGCTAAGTGACGGCAGCGGATCGGCAATGATCCGATGTTAAGTAACGCCAGTCAGGTCGGGTTATGGATGGGGGACCATCCCGACTGAAATTAAGTGATGTGTTTTTCGGGCATCTCCGTCCTTCGGAAGGCACGTTAAACAGTTGGTCCCGGCTGACGTCGAAAGATATCAGTCGTAAAGCCTAGTCAGAAGCCTAAAAGGCCAGAAAAGACCATTTCACGGTAAGGTTTAGCACTGGCCTTACATTCACCTCTCCAACAATCCGCACTGAGCCCGCATGTTGGAGTATAGTTAAGGTGAGGCCTGAGCCCAGCTGTGGGACGTATAAGGCTGTATTTGCTACACCTTTACTTGGTGCAAATCCATTGTGTTTCGGTTTAATTTTTACAATAAACACATAGTATGTATATGATCTGCATGTAATGGAACGTAAAAAAGGTAAAAAATAATTAATGTAAACGAAAACAAGCCTGATTCATAGGCAAAAAGCAAACTCTACCCGAATCTTGTTTAAAACTCGATTCGACTGAGACCCGTTTGGAATTCGTTTCAGAATAAGCAACGTACTTAAGAACAGATTCTAAACTAAAGAGTAGATCAGGTAATCACAGTTCAAAGCGCGCTTGAGCGTCGTTTCAGAATACGGGCCATAAATTCAGAAACGCTCACCTCTTTATAAAGTCACATAATTGATATTAATAATTTATAGGAAAATCACTAAATTCATATTTTCTGTTCAATGACAAAATGACATCTAGGAATTTTGTTTTTAGGAATTCTCAAAAAACAAGAACACGACATAACATACCATCACGACTTTATCCCAAACGGGGTAGTCAGAAGCAAGTGACTTTTGCCGTCATGGTGAACGGAACACTCAGAAGCCCACTTTTCAAAAGAGGATATAATTACATTTTTAATTAAATTCAAAATTCTATTAAAATTCTTGTGATATGAAAGCTACGAGTATTAATGTATTCATTTGTAAGTTATGGTTTAACTAATATCCTACTTATCAACAACTCCAGCCAGCCCTAGACAAGATGGTAGAACGCTCCGAGAACGGCGGCTCCGCGTGCTGGGAGCGCCTCGTGCCGGTGGTGACGTCACCGCACGTGGCGCACGAGGCGGGCGCGGCGGCGCTGGCGGCCGGCGACCTCGCCGCCGCGCACGACCTGTTCCTGCGCGCGCTCGACACCGCCAAGGGAGACGAGGACATCGCGCAGGTGAGCACACCACTCTTGTCCGCTGCCGACCTCGCCGCCGCGCACGACCTGTTCCTGCGCGCGCTCGACACCGCCAAGGGAGACGAGGACATCGCGCAGGTGAGCACACCACTCTTGTCCGCTGCCGACCTCGCCGCCGCGCACGACCTGTTCCTGCGCGCGCTCGACACCGCCAAGGGAGACGAGGACATCGCGCAGGTGAGCACACCACTCTTGTCCGCTGCCGACCTCGCCGCCGCGCACGACCTGTTCCTGCGCGCGCTCGACACCGCCAAGGGAGACGAGGACATCGCGCAGGTGAGCACACCACTCTTGTCCGCTGCCGACCTCGCCGCCGCGCACGACCTGTTCCTGCGCGCGCTCGACACCGCCAAGGGAGACGAGGACATCGCGCAGGTGAGCACACCACTCTTGTCCGCTGCCGACCTCGCCGCCGCGCACGACCTGTTCCTGCGCGCGCTCGACACCGCCAAGGGAGACGAGGACATCGCGCAGGTGAGCACACCACTCTTGTCCGCTGCCGACCTCGCCGCCGCGCACGACCTGTTCCTGCGCGCGCTCGACACCGCCAAGGGAGACGAGGACATCGCGCAGGTGAGCACACCACTCTTGTCCGCTGCCGACCTCGCCGCCGCGCACGACCTGTTCCTGCGCGCGCTCGACACCGCCAAGGGAGACGAGGACATCGCGCAGGTGAGCACACCACTCTTGTCCGCTGCCGACCTCGCCGCCGCGCACGACCTGTTCCTGCGCGCGCTCGACACCGCCAAGGGAGACGAGGACATCGCGCAGGTGAGCACACCACTCTTGTCCGCTGCCGACCTCGCCGCCGCGCACGACCTGTTCCTGCGCGCGCTCGACACCGCCAAGGGAGACGAGGACATCGCGCAGGTGAGCACACCACTCTTGTCCGCTGCCGACCTCGCCGCCGCGCACGACCTGTTCCTGCGCGCGCTCGACACCGCCAAGGGAGACGAGGACATCGCGCAGGTGAGCACACCACTCTTGTCCGCTGCCGACCTCGCCGCCGCGCACGACCTGTTCCTGCGCGCGCTCGACACCGCCAAGGGAGACGAGGACATCGCGCAGGTGAGCACACCACTCTTGTCCGCTGCCGACCTCGCCGCCGCGCACGACCTGTTCCTGCGCGCGCTCGACACCGCCAAGGGAGACGAGGACATCGCGCAGGTGAGCACACCACTCTTGTCCGCTGCCGACCTCGCCGCCGCGCACGACCTGTTCCTGCGCGCGCTCGACACCGCCAAGGGAGACGAGGACATCGCGCAGGTGAGCACACCACTCTTGTCCGCTGCCGACCTCGCCGCCGCGCACGACCTGTTCCTGCGCGCGCTCGACACCGCCAAGGGAGACGAGGACATCGCGCAGGTGAGCACACCACTCTTGTCCGCTGCCGACCTCGCCGCCGCGCACGACCTGTTCCTGCGCGCGCTCGACACCGCCAAGGGAGACGAGGACATCGCGCAGGTGAGCACACCACTCTTGTCCGTTGCCGACCTCGCCGCATCAGCGGCGGACCTGAATCAGCGGCTTACTTAAAATGCTCACGCAACGACCTCTTCAGAGAAAGTTTTCAGGTAGATTTCTGAATGTTGCTTGGGAGAGAGTTCCAGAGCCGTATGGCAGACAGTCTGAAGGAGCTTGCCATGTAGGAGGAAAAGAAAAGGGGTGTAAATAGAGCTAAAGTTTTACTTGAACGGAGATCTTTTTGATGAGACCGCTAGGACTCTCGCCGGCCTCCCTACGCACAGACGACCCATCCGCTGCTGGATCTTCACTTCAAATCGTTCCCAGGATACCCCCCGATCCCGGAACCTCGGCGGCTCGCCCATTGGCTCTACACACGCTGCATGCTGGCCTCTATGTCCCTTCTTGGACACCCTAAATGTAATGAGGCGGTGGTCACTGGTGCTTGCGCCATCATGCACCCTCCACTCGGTGATCTCTACTCCTCTGGTAGTCAGGGTCAAGTCCACGTTTGACTCTCCCGTTGCCGATGAATACGTCCAAGGTTGGTCTGGGGTGTTGTGTAGTACCAGATCTCTGGCTGCGATGAAACTCTCCATCCTGGCGCGTCTTTCATTTGCCTCTTGGCCTCGCCCCTCATAGTGGCGGCGGTCGCAGTACCAAAGTGTAGAGTGGGCGTTACTGTCCATGCCTATGATGACCCGTTTTCCTTTTAAGGCGTCAAGCACAATATCCTGGAGAGCAGATGGTCTGCTGCAAAAAACTCTTAGTCGCCTCTTACGACACCCATGGGAAGATATGGGGCTGGGGAAAGTATTCTTTTAAAGTGCCGCTAAAAGCATTTCAGTATTTTTAGTTGCTCAGCTTATAAGTTCTCATTTAAAATGAAACCAAAAAGGGCATACACATTTTTGAACGCATCGATCGCCGTGACGGATACTCACGGTGGACATACTGCTAGCCAGATCTATATAGGTGAATGACCCAAATGCTAGCTCTGCACCAAATAATCAGCACTCCGAATACTCAATAAAATTTTAAGGTTTTGATAGGTTTTCACTTTATTGAGTGCAATTTAATGTTCCTTAATGGTGGTACCTACCTATTTACTAGTAACTACCTACCTACCTACCATATTTAAAAAGACACTTCCTAGTGAGATCTAATAAAGTCTAAACAAATTATTTAAATAGGTACCTACTTAAGATGTTAAACTTTCTCAAGTTTATAAATATTATTAGACTATAAGTAAAATCTTTTTTATGCTTTTCACAGGGTTTATATGTATATTTATAAAAATGATTATAGGTAATAATATTTTTTTTTTAATTTTATATAATTTTGATACTACTATCACAGTGCTGTTAAATGGTGGGATGGTCATTTTTGGCATTTGCCTTTAAAAAAAAACTTGGATTTTTACTTAAATATTATATTACTGATTGAATATTGAAACCAGAGATCTCGTCATAACAAGTGAAAAATTTTTCAATGCGATAAACGGGCATAAGTTAGGAGTAACTCTTAAAATGCTGATAATTGGGTCCTCCCTACGTGTCTCTCAAAGTATCTCGTTCTTCACCCAGCTGAACCCTTGCTGGGCGGCCACGCTGGACGCGCTCGGGCACACGAGCCGGCGCCTGGGCCGCGCCGCCGCCGCCGCCGCCTGGCACCGCCGCGCGCTCGCGCTGCGCCCCGCGCGCGCCGCCTCGCTGGCCGCGCTGGGGCTGGCGCTGGCGCTGCTGGCCAGCGAGGCCGCCGCCGCCGCCGCGCTGCACGCCGCGCTGGCGCGCGACCCGGACAACGTGGTCGCGCTGGCGCTGTTGGACGCGATTGTGGATCGGCTGGATATGCCGCTCGAGAGTAAGTCGTGCTTTACAGCTCGTCGCTCTTTAAAGAGGTGCAGCCACCTGAACTCCCTCCAAATCAAGGACTAGTGCCCCCGGTAACGCCTGATGAAGTCCAGTCGGCTCTTCGCCGCATGAAGAACCGGAAAGCTGTCGGACCCGATGGAGTCCCTATGGAGCGTGGAAATCGATGGGCTCTCGTGGTGTGGGCATACTTACCCACCTTTTCAACCGCATTCTACTCACCGGGAAGATACCTGACCAATGGAGACTGAGCATTATCACACCAGTCTTCAAGGACAATGGCTCGGTGCAGGAGAACAGCCATTATCGCAACATAAAGGTGATAATAATATCCCACACCATTAAGCTCCTCGAGCGCATTGTGGACTCTCGGATTGTCAGTATGGGTTTCGACCGGGTTGCGGGACCATGGACCCCGTATTTGCCTTGAGAACACTCATGAGGGGATACAGACTGAAGATTACACCTCTGCATCTCCTTTTCTTAGACATGCAGAAGGCCTTGACTGTGTCCCTCGTGAGATGATCCGCTGGGCGCTGCGTTCCAGGGGCGTTCCTGAAGTCTTTATTGACATTATCCGGGACATGTACCACAATTCTAGTTCCATAGTTAGGACTGCGGTTAGTGACACGCTTCTCTTCCCTATCACCGTTGGAGTACACCAAGGCTCAGCCCGTTTCTGTTCAGCGTTATAGTAGACGTTCTGTCATACAGCATCCGAGACCACCACGAGCAGCCACCCTGATTGCTGTATGTATGCTGATGATATTGCGCTAGCAGATTCGGACAGGAGACGGCTAGTACAACGGGTGAATAATTCACTTGAAAATGGCGGTCCAAACTTAATGTGGCGAAGACGGAGTACATGGCCTGCAACACCACAGATCCCCAGTCCGTCCGCATAGGCGTTGACGTGGTCGAGCGCACGGACCGTGTCAAATACCTGGGATCTGTGTTAAGCGCGTCTGGGGACATCGACCGCGATGTCAGAGCCAAATGGCGTGAGGTGACTGGTGTCATTTGTGACCCCAAAACGCCGATCAAGGTAAAGGGGCAGGTCTATAAAACCATAATTAGGCCTGTCCTTTTGTATGGCAGTGAAACATGGCCGTTACTAGAGCGACACAAGCAGGAGCTGCGCGTCACGGAAATTAAGATGCTGCGGTGGATGTGTGGAGTCTCACGCAAAGATCGAGTGCGTAACACCCACATCCGTGGCAGCTTTCGTGTTCGTGACATCGCAGACAGGCTTCAGGAGTGCCGCCTTCATTGGTATGGTCATGTCTCACGGAGATCGGTAAACTACGTGGGCACAAATGTCTGGCCATGCCGCCCCCGCCAGGTAACGGTAGAAAGAAAGTCGGTAGAGGTCGACTCAAGAAGCGGTGGCTCGACGTCGCTAAGGGTGACATGCGTGCCAACAGACTCACCACTGAGGATGCACAAGACCGCGCGAAGTGGGCCAAGTAAATAAGAAAGGCGGACCCTGGGACCCCACACATCAGTGTGGGTCACAACCGGGATAGACCGCACGGATAATGATGATGAACTTACTCAAATTCCTGTCTAAAAGTAATAAAACGATTAATAACCATCGATGTGTCGATAACACGTAATTGTATGTTTTTTTTTAATAAATTGTAAATTCTTCTGCCGAAATACACTAGAAATGATATTTGTTACCATTTTATTTATTTATTTGGGAACTCAACAGCTTTTTTTACAAAAACATTTAAAACACTCATATAAAATTACTAAAGCCAATTACAGAGTTCCACCACTAACTTAATTCACTTATAACTAAGCACAATAGAACACCAGAATACTGACAAGTACTGACAAGTCTTGTTATCAGACATTGGCAAACAACAACTTAATACAGCAAAGACAATTAAAACTAAAATTTTAGAAATCAATTTTCATTCCGATATTTGCTAACCATTAGTAACAATCTACTCTAGTTTAGTGAGTCGGCGCGCTCGCGCTACTGGGTGGGCAGACGCGCCGCCGCGCTTGACGCCGCGCTTGTCGCCGCGCTGGTGACGTGGTGGCGCTGTCTCTGCTCGCTATAGTAATGGGCTGGACCTGCCGCTCGACGATGAGTTGTAGATCTCTTATAATCCCTAAGATTTCAAGCGGAGCGTTAAAATACATCTTTGGAGGCCTTCGAGACGAGGATGGCCAGCTCAGTAAAGACTTCGCATTTCTGTGCTTGTCAACCTCACATCAGGACCTCACGACCAATTTCCAGAAGGGGAGTGCAGTCATCTTGACAAGCATTATAAAAAAAAGATAAGTCAGTTTCTCCCAGAAAGCCAACGCCAGCTTGCTAAGGGCTCGTTTAAGGAGACGCGGGGCGTCGAGCGGTGCGGTGCGCGGAGCGAGCGGCCAGAAACTTAAACATTGGATCGTTCAAGGAGAAGCGTTTTTGCAAGCGTTTGTTTGAGTTGTGGCGTCGCATGCGAGCGGCGGATGAAGCGGCGGGCGACGCCGCGAAAGACACGGCGAGGAAGGGGCGAGAGAGGTGCGGGGTATTCTTACTGACTGGTAAAGAGTTGCATATTCTTCAAATTGTTCGCGTTCGGCTGCTGTGAATCTGGGTTACGCTCTAGCGGTAAATAAAATACTTTTTAGGTAATAACTATCTTCAAGCAATATTTCAATGAAGTCGTTCATGATTACAAACAATACACACGTTTGCTCTTTGTAACTAGTTGAACAAGACTGGAAGGATGCCAATAAGCTGAGAGAGTCGCAGTGGGTGTCGCACTGAACGACGCCGAATACAACGCTGCGTACTGCGCGGCGGGCGCAGCGCCGTGCGGCATGTCACGCTCACGCGACGCTCGACGCCCCGCGTTTCCTTAAACGAGCCCCTACATTTCTATATGCTTGAGTTTGCGCGTGGGACGACGCATGCCGCTTCACGCGCCGCCTAAAGAATTCGTATAAAGTTGGGCAGCTGGTGCTGTTAAATGCTAGTGGATGGGCTGTGAAAAATAGCTTTTTTGTTCAGGCCGCCGCTCTTTTCCAGCACTGCAACTTAAGTAACATGCCATGGTCCGCGGCCCAGATTACACGGAGTGGGAACACTTGTGGAAAAGTCGGCCGAATGCGTGGGCCAGAATACCACGGGAAAAAAATCTCGTAGTTAAATCGACCTACTGGGATTTCATCTTATTGAATTTTAAAAAAAGGTGCGAAATAAAGCAAATATTAGGTTGGGGAAAAAGTCTTTTCGCATATAGTATGTATGAACTTGTAATAAAATCTCTTTGGCTATTTGTATCCGGCTGGTTTTGGTATCACTTAAAGTTTAAATTTTAAAGAACCTAATTCCAAATGCAAATCAGGAATATGTGTGATTTTCATTTGTTTTTCTTACTGTCAAGATGAGTGAATCTAATGATGAAATTCGATACATTTTAAAGTTTTACTACAATAAAGGTAAAAATGCAACGCAGCCGCGAAAAAAAATTGCGATGTTTATGAACCTAGTTCTGTGTCTGTGAGAGTAGCACAAACTTGGTTTAAGCGTTTTCAATCCGGAAATTTTGATGTCAAAGATACACTTCGCTCTGGTCGCCCTATTACGGATAAAATGGATTACATTTTTGAAAAAGTGGAGCAAGATCGGCATATCAGTAGTTACGACGTAGCTGAAGAACTAGGAATTGAGCACAAAATAGTTTTGGCGCATTTGAAAACAACTGGGTACACAAAAAAGCTTGATCTGGGTACCTCACGAGCTCACTGAAACTAAAACTGAAGAAACCTAATGAACCTTGTACTCATTTGTGATTCTTTATCACGACGTAATGAAATCTAACCATTTTTGAAGAAGCTGATAACTTGTGATGAAAAGTGGATCACGTACGACAAGAACGTGTGAAAAAGGTCGTGTTCAAAGGCCGGTCAGGCTTCACAGACTGGCGAAACCCGGGTTACACCGCAACAAGGTGATGCTGTGTGTGTGGTGGGATTGGGTTGCACTTGTTCATAATAAGCATACTTGCTGCTTATAGTTGTATTTAAAAAACAGGCTAGACAGATTAAATTGACCTCGCAAGCTCGATAAACCGCCTACTAATCCCACTGTTTCCTTGTTGCAGAAGAAGAGATCCCCCAGTTCCCGTTCCCGACGGTGAACATCTCTGTGCGCAGCGCCGGCTCGCCGCCCGCCGACCACACCAACCACTCCGACATGAGCATGAGCTTCGACTGATGCACTGTACAGCAGGTATGACACATTGTTTGCCTCCACTTTTGGCGTGATGGCAACATTATCTTGAAGGCTTGCGCAGACGACGGATTATCAACGGCGTACTTTTTTGTCGGTCAAAATGAATCCCTTACAAGCTGTATCGAGCAACTCACACGGACGACTAAAAGTACGCTGAGCCAAAAGTCCGCCGAAACACCGCGAACGCCGAAGGAGCGTAGCGGTTTAAAGTATGCGGGTGTCCGCGAAAAAAATAGAACGAACTATGAGCGGTCAACGCACACGGTGGACTTGGGATGGACCCACTATTCTCTTTTAAAACGTCTTCTCTTTTGCTTAAACTTCATGTAAATTACAGCACAACGTGATCTCAGAATATATACTTTCAAACAACAAATGATCGCACACAGTGTGCGTTGAGTGCGCAGCGGACTTTTTATTCGCGGAGCGTACTTTACTCCACCACGGAGAAAGGTCCGTCGTCTGCGCATGTGCGTGTGCATTGAGTGAGCACCCTCTAGAAATAAATGAATATATATTTATCAATAAGTAAAAGGTCTAAAGCAATTGTAAATGTGGGCTCACTCAGTTCTCACAAAGGGTCAGCCGTATCTCCGTATTATAACAAGTTTCCAAATATGATTAGTGTTCTAGTTTTAGTAAAAACTCTCTTTAGTTAGGGTCTTTAACTTTAGATTTTAAGGGCCGTAAATAAAATGTACAAATGATTCCTTGTGCTCACTAAATCCTCAAGTTATTAAATGGCCCGACATTTCTATGAACCAACTAAAGAACCGCATTTCATCATTTTTCTTGTTTAAGTAAACTTACTTACACAAAACAACTATTTTTTTATAAAAATTGTTGAAAACTTAAAATTAAGGATCCGTGGATCCACCTAAGACTCTCCTGACACATCTGCGCGGTTCTGCATACTCAAAACAAGGGTGTCAATATCCTGTTGTGGAATACTGTCCCAAGTCCTGCTAAGATGCAAGAAAAGCTGGTTTTCATGCACAATATCTTCAGGAAAATTCCTAAGAGCTCTTCTCTGAAGCATATCCCAGGGATGCTCAATAGAATTTAAGTCAGGGGATTGTGCAGGCCAGTCTAAAGCTTGGATATAAATCATAAACATAAACATAAACATTTATTTGATCTTCTTGTTGTACAAATATCTTAAAGACGAATATGTAGTTTCAAACAAGAACCCTGCAAGGGCACCACAAATATAATTATACATTTTATTTTTACACTTCAATTTTATTTTATTACTTAGCATTAAATTAAAATATACCTTAATAAATTAACATTAAATTAATAACAATATTATTTTTAATCCTGCCACTGCCATACAAATTAGAATAAACAAATATTGCCTGATTTCTAACTAATTTTCCCTATCAAAGAACTCCTGCAGTGAGTAAAAACAATTCATTCTATCATGCTGTTGTAACTAACTTGTAACGATACGCGCCTTATGTGGACGGGCAGTGTCGTGCATTAGCTGGAAACTTTGTCCCATTTGCTGTCTGTGGGGCAAGATTACAGGCTCTAGCACCTCATCTCGGTATTTTAGAGCAGTCATATTGCCTTGTATCCAAACGAGGTCCGTTCTCCCGCCGAGACGAATTCCTGCCCAAACCATAATCGTGCCACCTTGATATGCATGAACTTGTTGTGGGTGCTGCAGTCGATTCCAACGTCCAGGTTCTCTCTAAACGCGTACTCTTCGCGAATCAGGATGAAATCCAAACCTGGATTCATCAGTGAAAAGCACAAGTGACCATTGAGAATGGTTCCAGTTTTCGTGTGCGATAGCCCATTGTAATCTTCTTCCTCGATTGCCTCTCCTTGGCGCTGGTACCCGATGTGGCCTACGAGCACGTAGGTTGACTTCATGCAGTCGTCTTCTCAAAGTTTGACCGCTTACCAGCAAACCATACTCTCTCTGTAGCCTTTGAACCAATTGCATCTCCGTTACATTTGGTAGACTTCGTGCAGCATTTACTATGAATCGGTCCAGTACATGTGTTGTAATGCGTTGAGGTCCTCGGTGCCGTTCCACCACTTCCCCCGTGACACGATAACGTGACCAAAGCCTGGATATAACGCTCTGACTGGTCCTCATGGCTTCAGAAACCGCGATTTAGGTAGCGCCAGCTTGAATCATGCCCACTGCTCTTAACATTTCGTTCCCGGCATGTGTCTACGTGGCATGATTAAATGAACACCGGAGATGCCTTTGACAAAGATTTGTCCGGATGGTGTTTCTCCTATTAGTTAATGCCAGCCGGATATGTCTCTTTCAGAAGGTTGTAAATTAAAGTCCGAATTATCACTGAAACTGTCATTTATTTTACTACCGAATTTAGTTACAAAGGAGGCAAACTGCAGTTATAAATTTAGGTATATTATATACTAGGCGATCAAATCACTAAAGCTAACGCGATTCAACGTGGGGCCGGACGGGGAACGACTGGCGAGCGTTGCCCATCGCGGAGCGTACTAGCCCTATTTCGCAAAGTCAGCATTGCGTCATACATTGTGTTCCTACAGATTTATAGAAATTTATGGAGTTTTAATCAAGTTAAAAGTTCGTGAAGATTTACTTCTTTGGAAGAAATTCAATGAATGTGAATTTCATCTTAAAACAAAACCTTTTATATACAAATTTCAATTTAAAAAAGGAAC
The DNA here is from genome assembly GCA_947369235.1 of Udea olivalis. Taxonomy (NCBI): domain Eukaryota; kingdom Metazoa; phylum Arthropoda; class Insecta; order Lepidoptera; family Crambidae; genus Udea; species Udea olivalis. The sequence continues at coordinate 3,230,155 of OX376349.1, read as the reverse complement.
TTAATAATGTTTTTATAATCTGTCATTAATAGTTTTTTTGTAAGGCCAGTACTTTTAAGTTATTTAAAAAAGTTTTATATATCCCTAGACCATGTTAGTGTGTGCATTTTACATAAGTAAAAATGGATGTTTAAAATATTTTGCAAACTTAAAAAAGGTGCTTTATCAATCTATTGCTATTCATCATTGACATGCCTAGTCCAATAAAACTGACAGCTATCAAAAGTGATATATTAGATTGGATAGCCGGTAATCAAGAGAGTATGTAAATTTATATTAAATAATGAAATACCACAATTGCACGTTATCAGCATATAACTATTATCAACATTTTATAACGACGAGCGGAGCTTCCTAGACTATGCTCTATCCACTTCATAACTTATATTTGTGCTTGTCCATTCGATTTGTGTAACATTAACATTTAGAGTGTGACTGCAGTAAACTAAAATGAGTCTATTGCCAAAAATACTGTTTCCTGATGACTACAACGACAACGTAAGTATCTTTATCTCACTGAATGATATAAAATATGCTTTTTTTATGCAATGTCATTGTCGCTTCTGAAGCAGAGCCCTATTATTAATATTACAGAGTCACCATTAGCAGGGGTAGAAAATAGTTTTGAAAATCAAGATATTCTGTTGCATGTTTTAAGCTATATTCTCATTGACAGTTGAAGCAATGATAATAATGAATTGTGTTAACATTTTGTAATTAGTTGCTAAAAATTTAATTTACTTTGTTGAAATAGTAAATTTTATTTTTCATTGTAATGAATAGGTAAATTGAATTAAAAAAATATAGAATTTACATACCAGACATTTGCAATATGTTCGATAAATTCTAAATTTTGATAATGTCTTTTTATTTTGTCTCGTGTGGACACTATTCTACAGAGTTTCACACAAACAATGAATTAGGTATATCTCTTAGAGTAAATAAAAATATCAAAATGTGCATAGGTGAATATTTTGTAAAAATAGTTTACTCTTAATATAAACGTTTGCTTTTTCTTCAGTGTTTACTTACCAAAAGATATTAATGTTTGTTGTTTTACGAAAATGAGTGGGTTGAGTAAGCTCTTTCAAAAAACGATTACTCAAGAACGCACAATAATAGTGGTTTGTTTTTTATTGATAGAAATCCTGTTTGCAGTTTACTTAAACAAGAAAAAATATGAAATTTTACACATTTTATTATTTTTACATAATTTTTGTCATTTTTACTTACGGTCCTTAAAAAATCTAAAGTTAAAGACCCTAAATAAAGAGTTTTTTACTAAAACTTGTTATAATACGGAGATACGGCTGACCCTTTGTGAGAACTGAGTGAGCCCACATTTAACTATTTATATTTAGTTTAATCGTTTTACAAATAGTAAGATTGTATTTACAATAGTTTTTGACCTTTTACTTATTAGTAAATATATGTTCATTTATTTCTAGAGGCTGCTCACTCAATGCACACGCACATGTCTGGCCTTGAAAGTGATTCTAGACAGTAGACAGTGGGAAAGTGTTATCAAGATGTCTCCTTGCAGGAGAGTCCCGAGTACACCGCGTGCCCCTACGCGGCGCTGCAAAGCTGCTCTCACCGGGTATTGTCATATCCGCTCCTAAGGCATCCTAGTCCGCATTTAATGCGCTGGGCTTTTGTTACAATCATCTAAAAAGATTCCACTTGTCGCTCTTAGTTTGGAATGTAGTTGGTTGATTTGACACATAAGTGTCAGTTCACGCAGCGACGCGACGCAGCGCAAACATTTTAATCGAGCGACTCAAAATATAACTTTATTTTCTTTACGATAAGATACACATTTCAGTGTAAAAAAACAGATACGTTGCTCCACGCTGCCCTGCGGAGTCTCGCGGCGCCGCGTGACGCAGCGCGAAATCACTAGCCTCTTCAAGTATCGTCGCGTCTCTGTCTGAATTGGCCCTTAGGCCCGGTTTCCACCAAAGCGGAGAGGAGATGTGTTTTGATATCCAATCAGATTTCTTCATTCCCATATCTGTCTGCGAAATGTGGAAATATTGAAATCTGGTTATCAAAACAATCTCCTCTCAGTTTTGGTGCAAACCGGGCCTAAGTGCCGGTGATCGACAGGATGACTGGACCAAACGAGATATGGACAAGGGACCATCTGCACTGTTCATTACCTATTAGCTACTGCTTATCACCTATAATGCAATATTTTCTACCTTTGCGTTAAGAAATATATTTTAAAAAATAAAGTGGTCAGCCATTCTGATGTCAGGTTGGCTGGCCACTTCCACGCCCTCATGGTTTTAGCGTTGTATAAGCTACGTTGTTAATCTTAATATTTATCACCTATTTCATACTTTAACATTGTATTTTAAATATAATTTTAAAATACAATGTTAAAGTAAGTACTTTATTTTTTTAAATATATTTCTTAACGCAAAGGTAGAAAATATTGCATTATAGGTTATAAGCAGTAGCTAATAGGTAATGAACAGTGCAGATGGTCCCTTGTCCATATCTCGTTTGGTCCAGTCATCCTGACGATCACCGTTGCCGAACTGTTCAACTTTGCGAGTTTATTGTGAACATCATGATGACGGGTGTACTTAAAAAACCGGTGATTCTATACACATGAAAGCAATCTTCTAGCAATGTGAGGAATGTGTGTAAAATTTAAAGCAATGTGCTTTTATAAAACTAAGAGTTATTTAAAAAAGTTAGTGAGCCGTCAGCCTGATCCCACGAAATGTATAGGGACATTTAAACTACAAGGGTTTCATGTCATCATCCGTTTATATTATACTATAGTTGATATTCAATATACACATAATAAAATCGCAGTTCTCATTAGCAATTATACATTCAATAAGGTAAATTTAATATTCCCACAACAATAATACAAGAGAATACATAAATTCGGAGAAACATGATGTTCACAGTTTATTCAGTGTCTATGATACGCCCAACTGAAGTTAGGCTGTTCGCTATAACGCAACGTAATTTCGGCATAATATGTAATCAGTAATTGCAGGTGCAATCATGCCGAACTTCGGTCTTCGGTTCTTCTAAGATCAAATATCAGGTCAAATTTTTCTAGTTTCTATGTTTGTGTAAATATAAGTTGTTACCTAACTATGCATTTTATTAATACCTACCTATCACCTTGGTTTGGAATTGGTCTTTCAAATAAAAGAAGGAAGTATCTTTATCATTTATTTTTCCAATAACAGATTTACAACATTTTAAAATCAAACAAGCGTTTTAGAGTTTAAAATCAACATTTCATATATTATGAAACCCTAAAATTCTATAAAAATCACCATGATTATACATTTTAAAAGCCCTTTAAAATGTTTAAAATTATCGCTTTAGATGGACAGCCTATGGCGGGCTACTAACAGGCATCGTAAAATCGATTAAAATCTCCTAACTATCAGAGGCACGTGTATATTTTATCTATTGAACGCATCTACGCTGAAGGCGTATGACAAAATTCATATAAAATTGATAAAGTACAATATGCATATCTTTGATATAAGGTCTACAAAATGTAGCAAAAAAATACATTATTCAAGTGATCGTATACAAACAAGGGCTGCCCCGTGATGCTATAGTTCATTCGACTTTTACAATGTGTTTAATAGATAAAAAGGAATGCATATTTAAGACTGCAGTCACGAGGCAAATAACTAAAAATCTTTCTAAATTATTTAAGAAGTTGCTAAATAAATCGTTGCAAATTTTGAAAGTATTTTAAATTTACATAATATTTTTAGGTTAAATTAAAATTAAAAAATAATAGGTCAAGTTATATGTAGTGATAAGAGAGCTCTCTTTTCACGTAAGCAATCTGAACACTAATAAGGTTCCGATTAAGACATTTTATGAAAGCGCCTAAGGGGCTGTTAAAACCAACAATAAAAACTAAATGAGAGAATTAAAGTTCGCAACGACCATTTAGCAGATGCCATTACTTATCGATAAATCTTTATGTATTAAATGCTCATTAGACCCAAAAAATAAAAACTAATTAAAAAATTTAAGAAAGGACACAGTTGTAGCAAAATAATACTAAGAGATTGCAAGATTCACGTAGGGACTCGTGTGCCTAATCTTAATAAATGAGATGTTTAGATACTGAAATTTTACAACTCAATATTCCCAACAAAATTAGCGAACTATTGTCGGTATGGTATTTAAATAAAAATGGGTCCAAGACAACATCTACCAAAAAGACTATCGAATGAATTAACTAAAATCAACCCTATACTAAGCATATTATGCTGGCGAAGCGCCCAACTTAATAGCGGCTCGACAGTTTGGGAGGCCCTGCCTGGCACTAGTCGGGACAAAAACTAGTTTATAAAATAATAGTGGTTACAACTAGTCATACTAGCGGAACCAGAGACTAGTGAACTAGCAACTAATCTACTAGTGTAACTTAGTGATCCAATCTTTTGATCTAGTGATATCTTGGTAACAGCTTCATGGCGTGTCCCTGAAGATAGTAAGGTAGAGATGGTAATACCAGTGCCAAGTAGCGCCCCCGGGGCTTGTGGCTAGTTAGTGCGGCGGCCAGGACATGTCCGCCGGCTCCCTGCACGAGGGGCCGCCCTCGTACTCGCTCGTGCCGCTCGCTCCGCTCGCTCCGCTCGTGGGCGGAGACGGAGTACCTGGAAAATTAAACAGTTTTTGAATAAAGAACGTTGCTGGGGTTGTTATTGGATTTCAACGTTCGTTTATTCTTCATTAGACTTATAACATGCCAAGTGACATACCTATCCTTAATATTATTATTTATTTTAGCAATAATAAGCATGAATAATGTACAGCACATATGTAGCCGAATGTGCTAGACTACGCACAGTACCTACCCACCACAGCTTTTGCCATATTACTTCTATTTGGTACCTAATGAAAAGCGGGAAAATAATGCATAAATTACTCATCAACCATGCACAAAGTTGTCCTAAAGAGTACACCGCGCAGTCATTCTGAATTCGGGGGTATATTAGGTATTTTGAATAAGGTTCAAAATGAAAATTATGAATATGTTCTGCCGTATAAGGAGTTCATCCATTATCACCGCAGAGTACAGGTCGCGTCACGTAAGGGACGGGATGCGTTTGCGCATGGGTCGACTAACGAACAGTGCCCTTGCGCAATTGGTTCGTTCGTGCGGCGCGCGGACTCTCTTCCGCCTCCTCAATTCGTACTACCAATTAGATCCATAAATCCTCAAGTACTAGGATGAGCCCTAGAGCGCTTTTTACGTGACGAGACCTGTACCTGACCAACATTAGCGTAAATTTAGCGTAAATTAAAAGCAGGCTTATGTCGTGTATGTATTAAGCTTTATTTTTAAAAAGTGCATACTAATGCTGAGCGGTAATAATTGTTAAACTAAGGATTAACAAACTCACCCTCGCTCTGCGAAGCGTAGCTCTCCCCGAACAGGTTTGCGTGGTCGGCGTGCTGCGCGTGCGCGTGCGCGTGCTCCGCGTGCGCGCGCGGCGCCAGCGCGGGCGCGCTCTTGCTGTTGCGCATCAGCGCCTTGTGCTTCTCGCGCGCGTGCACGTACATCCAGCACGAGCGGCAGAAGTACCTGCGAAATTATGGGTAGGTTTGACTATTATGAAGTTTTTTTTTTAAATACTGGGAGCGGATAGCTCTACAACTTTGCCAGGCTAGAGGTAGGCAGAAGGCATAACAGAAATTAAAGTTGCTTTCTTCTCTGAGTAGTACAGATACAGACTCCGGGCCATCTACAGATTTTTCAGGTAGATTTTCATAATCTATCATTAATTAAGAAATAATAGTCTACAACAAAACTTAAGAGTTTGCCCGTAATACCAGTTTTACGTTATAGAAGTTGAAGATTGCTTAACTGCAATAGGAACATTTAGACCCGTAGCGATGGCTATTTTGAGGTCATAAGTTTCAAAAATTCTAAAGTTTCTTATTTCCTGCCTAGATAGAATCGTACCTAAGAAGCTTATTTTTGAATTTTGTCACATCCGACTGTCGCATAATTAGCAATTCTACTATTTGTATGCCACACTTTTTATTCAAAATTAATTTATTGTTGAAAATCTTCATAGTATCATCTAGTATAGCCTGCGGAGTGTGCAAACCTAATTTGTGTCATCTTCGTCCAACGCAAACTGTCATAGGGTCAGTATGTAACAACAGTTACAACTCTCGCATCGTTTCGTTTAAACAAAGCAGACTTTCAAATAATAAGATTTTGTAAATGAAAATGACACAAATTAAGAATTTAGTGTTCTAATTACAACATGATAAATAAAAACACGTGAATTTTATTAACGTGCATTTTCTTTTGTGGCTTGTACAGAGAGTTGTAATAAATAAATAAATTTAATATACTAATGGCGTGGATAAATTCAACACTAAATACGTTGTATGACAGATATTAGTATTCTAAAACGCTCATCAACTATTTAAACAACTGTAATATTTTTTTAGAGCTAGTCTAGCGACATGTTGGGTATTAATTAAATGTCAGGGTTCCTGTGGACAGAGCTGACACAAAATGCCTCTGTACATCAGTTACTACTTCGTTATCATCATGAAAGTAAAATTTTCATCTCTAATTTTTTTTTCGCGCAATACTGACCGAAAGGACATATCTAAATTTCTACCTATGAGACTACCTAAAATGACAAATTAATGTATTAGGTTGGACAACGGATTCTGAAACTACATGCAGAAAAAAAAGCACTTTACTATTTTCGAAACCTCTAACCCAGCGCTACGGGTCTAATGGTACATATTTTGAAAAAGTAAGTTAAGGCCAAAAATTTGAAGAAATAAAATACACATTTAAATTATGCCTATTTTTTAAAAATTATACTAAAATGGTTTATTATCTTCCACCACATGAGTAATCTCAAAAAAATACTAGGCTAATTTACCTGAAGCACATGGGCTCGCGGCAGAAGTAGGGCCCCTGCTGCAGGTTGCACACCGTGCACATAGAGTCCTCCAGGTATGGGTCCACTTGCACCTGAGAAAGTATAAGATTTGAATGAAAACTTCAAATATTTCGATGAATAGATTGTCAGTAACGAACAATTGGGGCATTATTTGATTACAGAATCTCCGAGTAAGGTTGTTCTTGGATAGTGACTGGGATAGTCACTATCCCAGAACAACCTCACAAAAATATAAAGCAAAAAAATGTCTAAGCATGACTGCAAAGATATAAGCGACTAGCTGCCTCGACATACTTCGTTCTGACAAAAGTAATTGCATCGCACCGTCGGTAAAGCAGCACATTTCGCCAGAGTTTCTCAGACTATTTACATATAATAGTATATGTTTAATTTACTATTATTTTTTACTTAATGTTTTGTGCAATCATAATCAAATTTAGCCTATGTCACTTCCTGATAATGTAGCTTCATATTGGTGAAATAATTTTTAAAATCGTTCCAGTAGTTTCGGAACCTATACAATACATACAAACAAATATTTCCTCTTTTTAATATATTGTTTTGTATCATGTGCTTCACGAGACAGGGAATGGGTTAATAAAATACTGCTAAGCTAAACCGATCGAAACTTTCCGGGGCCCTACCATGAAAACTACCATGAATTTGGTAGAAATTCTTATTCCTGGCAACACTCATAAATTACCCAAAGTCTGTATAAACATCGCAAAAAGACAAGGTGTTGATGGCTACCGAAAAAAACATGCTGGAATTCAAGGCTGCTCACTAAATTTGTAAAAATTTTCAGAATCTATGCTTTCAGCGTGGTGCTCACCTTTTTAGAAAACTTGTCAGTGATGATCTCCACGTAGGCGGCGGAGATGGCGCGCACGTACGAGCGCACGTTGTTGAACGTGACGCGCCCGGAACCTATCGGGTACTTGTTCTTGTCAGTGTCAATGCCTGCAAACAACGAAGAGTTAAATTGGATTGATTAAAGAAATATCTTTCTAGGTTAAAGATTTTGAATAAATGCACAAATCATTATAGGCTAGATTGAAATGAATTCATATCGCTAGCTATCTGGGTGGAAGTCTGTTATTATAAGAGGCTTTGGCTTTATTTATCCTTTTGTATTTATAATAGGTTAAGAATGTGCACATTTTTAAACGAAATTCCATGCCCTTCAACGTAGCTTTAAAAGACTCAATAAAATCAACATTGAGTTATCTTGGAGCATTGTTTTTTTAGGAAATTTAGATAATACGCGTCTATTTAAGTTATTTCTATTGGTTCCTGGTCTTAGAATAGTAACATTGAAATCATTTAGAAATTGCTTGCGGCTGTAGCCTCGCACCGACCCACCCACGGCCCAGTTGTGTCCGACACCACCCACGAAATCACTTTCCTAGTAGTAGTTTTGGTCATTTGAAAAGAACGCTGACCAGGACCTGCGTAGCGAGAGAATAAAGCGCCAAATTGGTGGTATAAACCCCCCTCATTATTGTACCGTGAGCTTAACCACCACCACTACTCATTGTCTCCTAACGTTAACTTCACGTAACGTATGTTCAGTGTTCACTCACCCGCGTACACGACGCCGCTGAACAGATCGTTCATGATGAGCGCGAGCGCCGACGCGCTGAGCATCCCGTGCAGCGCGCCCACGAACACCGTGCGCGCCGGCTCCAGGCGCACCGAGCCGCCCACAACCCAGTTAGAGTCCGAGACCGCCCACGGGATCACTTGTGCCTGGAAACCAATCCACCAACGTTTGAGAAGCTAATAATTATCACTATTGGCAGAGAGGCTGCCTTTAGGCATTAATTCCTAAAGGCTCTTAGGTGTGATAAGGACTCAATAAAAAAAATTGAAGTTGCATCTTACGCCCACATAAAGAAACCTACTTCTAAGTAAAACCAATTTGCACTTCTCATGCTCTAAAAGTACACCAATATAGCCCTACGAAGCGGGCCTAAAGTGACCACTTTAGCCCCTAGGGAGTAAAAGGTAATTCGTTTTTTAATTTCCTTCATGTGACAGACAAACTCAAACAGCCAGTAAAAATATACTATTATCTGTGGAGTGTGGACAGTCTTCATTGCGAAAATGATGAGTTTTAGTTCCATGGTTTGTCCGCAAAGAAGGTGGCGCCATGTGTTTTAAATTGGTAATCTGTGGTTCAGTTCAGAAGAAAAAACCGACCACGAAAATTTCAGAACTTTTGTCAAGTGTAAATTTGTTCGGTTTTTAAATGTTTTTGTACTAAATTGACTAGTTTTCTCGCACTGTGAAAAGTACAGTTTTCACCTCTAAACTAAACGCCAACTTAATATACCCTCGGCTTCATTGACTCCCTCGCAGGCTCTGGAGTCAAAACACCACTGGTATATTATGGCTTCGTTTAGTCCCTCGATATAAAATATACTATTATATTTTCTACAGACTAACCCAAAAATACTTTTCTACTGCTGTTAAATTTATCGGACTAGGAAAGTTTACTAATTTAAGCAAAAGTATAACACCAAAAAACAATTATTATTATAATATTATTGTAATTATTATTATTTTATTTTATCTGCTATCTGACATTCATATTATTTATAATTGATCCTAGATGTAATGATATTTTAATGACTCGTGACTTGAAATGACTGTAAAATGAAATTTTGAAATTGTATTTATGCCTGTTTTGAGTGTAATTTAGTGTTTTCAAATGTTTTTTGCATGCCGAGAGGCCGAATATGGAGATACTTATCATATCCATAACATCAAATGTACCCATGATTCGCAAATAAAGAACTTTGACTTTGACTTTGAAAAAGCCGGGAAGAAAAAACATGAATTTAGGTGAATTATTATTTTTGTGCTTAGTTTGAAATTTGCGAATAGTTTATTATTATTGCTGAAGAGCGCCTGTACAAAGTTATTGCAGTGACGAAGGTGAAACGTGAAATAGTACATTGTTACCCTAGGGGTGAAAGTAACTTATTTAGTCCCGAGACGGGGTTTGGCGCCCGGAACGAAGTGAGGGCGCCAATAGTTCAAGGGACTAAATAAGTCTTTAACACGAGGTAAACACTGTGCTTTTCATTACAAATACAAGGAAAGTAAAAATAAAAACATGAATTAGCTAAAGAAAAAATGAGTAAATTTTATTTTCCACTACCGCTTTAGCCTCTTCTCTTATAAAATCATCATCAGGCGTTAAATTCATATCAGAATATAAAAAGTTAAACCGAATCTCTGCTATACGTATAAACAAGTCTTCAAATCGAAAAAATAAATGAAGATCGAATTGCCGCTTTCCCGCCTATTTTGTTTGTTTTTTTCTGTGGCCGGCCAGCTATTCAGCCATTATTTTTTATTTTCATCATTGGAAAAATGGTAAATATTTTGCCCAAATCTAAGTTATTTTAAAGAAATTGTTGAAACTAAATTATAATAAAGTTATTTAAAAATATATATTCTTTAATCAATACTTAACTTCAAGTTATTTCAATTTTACATCGTGGCTGTATAGAAAGTTGGAACATGGTTCAATAGATATGTGAAAAAGAACTAGTTTTTAAAAAAAAAAAAATTGACAGCTGTCAGTTGAAAGTGATTCTCCCTAGGGATGAAAAGCATTACTTTCATCCCGCTCCTCAGGCAACTTCAGACCTACTTTCAGAGTATAAATATCCCTGGACATTATTCCACACAGCGCCATCTAGCCCCAAAGTAAGCTAATTAAAGCTTGTGTTATGGGATACTAGACAACGGATAAACATACTTAAATACATTTTCTTTTGTAAATACATACTTATTATACATAGGAGACACCCAGACCAGTACAAACAGACATGTTCATGCACACAAATGTTTGTACTGTGCGGGGATCGAACCCGCGACCTCTGGTGTAGTAGCCAACTTCTTAACCATTACACCAAGTCGGTCGTCAAAGTAATATATCACAGCTACTGCCTTGACCCGGCTGACGCTTGGGCTAGAAAGAATCCCTGCCTACCCGCAGCTGCGTTCAGGCGGTGACTGAAGACCCTCACCTCCTTCGTGTGGAGCAGCTCGTCCCAGAAGACCCTCGTCAGGCCAGTGTTCTATATGTTATATCTCACCAGTGCTTGCGGAAACAGACGGTGTATTACACGCTACTATTAGTACACAAGTGGTTTCATTGAACCCCACCCTGAATTCTGCGGTGAGGAGGGTATACATCCTACACCGAACCCAAGCCGCCGCAGTGGCTGTGGTAGTATGAGTAATGAAAAGATATTTCTTAGATTAGTTAGCCCATATTCCGAATTTTAATTTGCCAGAAGTAGTCTTCACGCACGGCTCATGTCCTTTTTCAAAGACATGATTTACTTTATTGCAAAAAAAAATTACAACAGAAAATAATTCGAACGTAACCAATAAAAACTTACATATTTAGTCCGCATCTTCCTCGAAGCGACCCGATAGTACCAGTCATTGCCCTTGCGCCTCGAAGCGGCCAACAGCGCGCGCACGCAGCGCTCCGAGCCCAGCGTGACGTAGGCGAACCCGCGCGGCGAGTCCACGGGGCCGCCCACGCCGCACTCGCGGCCCGGCCACTCCACGCTGGAACGAGGCGCTGAATTTTATTTATTGCGCGGAGAACTATGTTGGCTAATGTCTATGAATTCATGGAATAAGTTGAAAAGAGTTTTTTTTATATTCTTAAGCTGTGAATTGAAGTAACGAAAAACTATATCAGATTAAAAAACTATCAGTTACCAGTACAGTATTCCAAAATCTTTCAAGTTCTTTTGACTAAAGTTGCTCCCACTTGGAGGTTGCACTTGGAGCATTTTCCTGTAATGTAACGTTACAGAGCCGAACATTACATTAGCGAGGGAGAACCAATACACATGAATTACAATTACAATGTGTAATATTTTGATACAACTTGAATGCAGTTTTGTAATGCAGTATTGTAATGTAATGCTCAAAATTGAATCTTAAAGTTACATAACAGGAAAATGCTCCAGGTGAGGGACCACCTTTAAACGTAATGTACATTGTTTTAGCCTGCAACATGAACTTTTGAATTTAGGGCATTCATTAAAAGGCTCAAGCTCTATCAAACCTGCCTTAACCTCTAAACAATAGCCGCCAAACACTTTTTTCCCACATAAAAAACAAAAAATGTTCCCTGGTGTTATCATTTTGGACAACTTACCGCACCGGTTGGAACGGCCTCAGGGCGGACATCAGCGCGTGCTCGGTGATGTCCCACGGCAGCCCGCCCATGAAGACCTTGGGGCTGAACCCCCCGCTGGGGTTGGCGTCCGTGCAGCGCGCGGGCAGCGAGCCGGCCCAGCGCGCCGCGCACGAGCCGGCTGCCAGCGCGGCGCGCGCCGGCGCGTCCGGCCGCTCCAGCCGCTCCGAGCCGCCGAACACGCCGCCTGCAATGCCATTATGTTTTAGTTATAATCATTTTAAACGCCACGTCCAGAATTTCGTCAATATCAGATCATTACCATAATGATATGATCCGTTCTCGACAGGATTCTGAAAGTGTGTTGTAGTAGTGATTGAAATCACTTTTCAGCATTAAGAAAACGTGCTGGCTTTTAAAGCTGTTAGCCGGCAGAGATATTTTATGACCATTTTAAATTTAGGTGAATAATTTAGAATATAATTAAGTTTACAAAATTAATATTTGCATGTTACTTTTGCCAACTGAAGAGGAAAGGCAATACAATAATACTATTTCAAAACATAAATGTAACCCTTTTAATGTGCAAATAATTTATTTTTTTATGGCCACTGCAAAAAAAAATATTTCAAAAGTACAAGATTCTAAAAGTATAAAAGATTTCCTATACTTACCAAAAAAAATTGTAGTTTCATAAATCTTGAGGTGAGAAAAACTATAGCAATTGCAACGGTATAAAGTAGTTTACTAGGGAGAAAAAGGATGTTTGCTGCTAATTTCGGCAGACAAAACCAATCATAAACGTTGAACTCTACTTACAAAAAGAAGCGCGCCTGGCCAGGCGCTCGTCACGACTAGCATTTGTGTTCGCTTGCTCCGGCGGCCACGGCATGTCCGCCTGTACAAAAACATTCTTATGTTTATAGATAGCAACTACCGAAAAGACAACAGAATAGCTATCGTTTGTTAACCTGATGAGACACAGACTAAAACTTTCAGCTAAGAATAACATTTAAAACAAGACCATAGTAAGTTCAGACTATGATCGGATCTAACATGGGTTGAGCAAAGATTTAAATAGTCATAATTGATGTGAGGAAAGAATGGGAGTGATAGGACTAGGTTTGTTCCGATTGCAGATCAGCCTAACTCTTAGACTACATACCCAACAAGTTATCTATGCTGTACGTACCGTGGTGTCAAGTGAATCATAGCTGATGGTGGAAGGCGCGGTGTGACTCACGCCACCCTCTGGCATCGACAGCGCCTTCTGAAACATGTGCTTTAACTAAATTTGTCCATAATCCATCCATAAGTTAGACGCCTTATTTTCAACTTAAATTCCTCGAAATAAGGTAAAAACAAATAAAACCTTCAACATGCTGCGCTGTTTAGTAAATGGCGTAACAGATTGCACAGTAAACCACATACAGCGTTTCACACAGGTAGGTACTACTATCGAAATAAATGTACCTAGACGTTAACTGTTTTTAAATCCGAACGTAAATCTAACAGAAATCAGGTTCTAGTTAAATTAATTTAGAGAACAGTGTCAAAATTTATCGAATTTAACAATTTAACTGAACCGACAACCACCTACGGGATCTTAAGAATTTTATATTAGGCCAAAATTATGGTTTTCAATTATGCGTTTAAGTTGCAATGAAAAAGGCTAGTTACCAGAGAGGCGACAATGTCTATAATGCCTTGGCCGGGGTCCTCCCAGCCGCCAGGCCGCGCGCTTTCGCTGCAACAAGCAAGAATGTCAGTGAGCAGGGCTGCCACGGAGAATACGGCAACTACTTTCATATTACAAAAAAACAATGTAGCATACCAACAGCAAAAAAGTCTGATCAAGATGCATATTTCGTGGCAATGCCAGCTGAAGAATATAATACGTAGAATCTTAGACTACTAGAAAAGTGACCTCTGCTGAAGCTTGTTGTATTCTTTGATGAAAGATATCTACTTATTAGGCTACTACAAAATAATTATTTCTTTATAAAACACTAATTCCGAGGGCCCTGATGAAGTATGCACTAAGGTAATTAAAAAATGCGTCAATGTGTTATCACCTGTTTTAACATATCTTTTAAACTTATCATTCGAAAGTGGAAAATATCCCCCCCACCAATTAAAACGTTCAGTCGTCAAACCTTTGCATAAAAAGGGCAGCAAAACTGACATTACCAATTACAGGCCTATTACCCTAATACCAATAATCGCAAAGATCTTTGAGAAATGTATGTTTACAAGACTAATGCACTTTTGTTCATCGCTCAATTTAATAAATAACGATCAATTTGGTTTTCAAAAGCATAAGTCGTCAACTTATCTAGCAATATTCGCACTATTTCAGGAAGTCTTGACTAGCATAGACAAGAAAAAAATTACTACAGTCCTGTTTTTGGATATGTCGAGGGCGTTTGATCTTGTTGATCATGAGATTTTGTTGCAAAAACTAGAGCTAGTGGGGATAAGAGGTTTACCTCTTCAATGGCTAGAGTCATACTTGCATGACAGACAACAATATGTGTCAATAACCAATACTGATGACGATAACATTGTAAAAAAAAATGAATCTAGTTATCTGTGTAATCAATTTGGAGTACCACAAGGAAGTGTGCTTGGACCACTCCTTTTTTTAAATTACATTAATGACCTGATAGATATAACGCGATATAGAACCATATTATTTGCTGACGATGTATCGATAGCAGTGACAACTAGTAAATTAATAAAACTTTAAATGACATCATTAAATGGCTTGAAATCAACAATTTAAAAATCAATTTGGTAAAAACTAATTTTATACAATTTAATAAACTGAAAAATAATAATTTAAATATTTCATATGAAGGAACATGTATTAAACAAGCTGACCATGTAAAATTTTTGGGATTACAGATTGATAAAGATATAAACTGGAAACCACAAATTGAGCAAGTTTGTGACAAAATTAATCGTTTTGTATATGTCTTGTGGAGACTCCGCCATGTTACATACCGTAGTACAATCCTTACTGCCTATCATGCCTATGTAGCCTATATATTACGGTACGGATTAGTATTTTGGGGAAATAGTGTTGATGTGCATAAAGTGTTTGTAGCCCAGAAAAAATGTGTACGTGCGATAGTCTGAATTCCTCCCTTCCAGACACGTAAACCGCATTTCAAGGAATTGGAATTATTAACATTGCCAAGCCTTTACATTTTTGAAATTCGTAAATTTGTAAAACAAAATCTTAGACTATTTGATAGGGCTGGTGACGTTAATCCTCGTAATAAAAGAAACCCAGAGAGACTAGTACTGAAGTTTTCTCGCAGAACCACTCTTTATATGAGAAACTGTTTGAATATGTGCATAAAAATTTATAACAAAATTCCAGAAATGTTAAAATCACTAAGACTTCCATTATTTTTAAATAAATTACATCTATGGCTCTTAAATAAGAATTTTTACAGTGTTGGAGAGTTAATTAACTAATATTTAAAACATTTACATGCCATTAAGTTTGGCGAAACATGTGAATCTACCACTTTAACCATGTAACCTTATGTACAGTGTTTCAAGTAAATAAAGAATGATACCATTACGATGAATTTTCGTTTAGGCGTAGGTATGAAAGAGTTCAGAAACTGATGACAAGTGGTTTTGTAAAGTAGATAGATATTGTTATTCTATTCACAAAAAGCTTCTGGAAATTTCATTTTAAACAGGTTTTTACTGGTTTCATCCAAGAACCACATTGTCACAAATTTTTGTATTACACGTTAGCGCAACCCTACCTAATGTCACCATACTTACCACTTACGCTAATTGCCACATTAGCCTACACGGCAAGCTACTCCGACACCCTTTCAGGCCACTAGCATTCTTCAAGAGACGCAATGTTTATTAAATTATCTTTATGAATAGTTGAGGTAAAAGGGGTCTCTTGAAACGCGTAATTTGCTTTTTAGCAGCGAGAAATACCTAGATACCAGTATTACATACATAATTAAATAAAATTAAAATATGAATAATAAATATAAATATGCGCCAGACAACACACCTCTTGTTGGTCTCGAAGTAGGGATTAATATCCCTGTGTTACGAGGTACCACACAAGGAAATAAGCCAGGGGCGTCTCCCAGCACACCCAGACCAGAGTAGATTCAGAAAAGATAGTTTCCTGAATTGACCCGACCGGGAATCGAACCCGGGACACTAGGGAAATCGAGGTGAGAAACCGTGCTACAGCGCACTACGCCAATCGTGTCGTCAAATTAATATATTAATATTTATGTATAGGCAATCTTACCCTAAACAGAGAGCTTTTTACGATGGGTGTCTGAAACACCGAGGCACAAAACATATTCATTACATGAAATTTCGTCTTTGAGGTCTAACGCCGCCCTTTAGCGAGCTCTACCCTTTCATCACTAGAACTTTAATTGGGACTGAAAGTTGAAATCACGAAAATAAAATTTTAAATACAACCAAACTACATTAATAAAATTAGCGAAATGTTCATTGCACAAACGATAGAAAATATTTCATCCCAGAACATATTCGTTGAGCAGCGATTCGCAAGACATACGGGGCACCCGTCCGTTTTATGGGCCCCGTGATATACAGCGATCGCATGCGGCGGGTGCAAGCGCATTGAAGGTATTGAAGGAGGTGCTGATTTGAAGACGGACGCACTTTTCTCATTCCTTTTAAGCAAGTAAATAACTCACTTAAGATTTTGGCATTAGTAGCGGTTTTGCTTTTGTGCTTGAGCGTGGTTATCAATTCTTTATTACCAATAATAATTTTAAGATTGTACCGTTATAAATAACTGGGTGTTGATAATGTGTTTATGGGAGCATGATAGAGTTATAATTCTAGTAGTCTTACCTGCCCTGTTTGGATACACCAGGGTTGGAGGGTGCATATTAAGAGCTAAGAAGTTCGGCAGCGATAGAAGGGCAATGATTTGACTACATGAAAGTACAGAGACTTCATTTCGTGCGAAGACGCGGGAAACTATTTTTAATTTCACGATTCAGAGTAGAAGCTTCTTTTTATTACCGCACGAGATTAAAGTTAATATAACGAAATATTCTAATAGTGAAGAGCTTCGCTGAAAGCAATTCCTGCGAAAAGCTTCGCTTAAAACTAAGCTTTTATCATTATGGGTGTAAGCAAAGCGCATGGTTCTTAGATTCGAATGAATCAGAAGTCTGATCCGTGGCGCAATTTTAATGGTCCTACCCATTACGCCGGCCAGTCTGTTAGATTCTCGCCTGGCGCAACCAAAATTTGCCTTTATGTGCTATCGCGTTCTCATGAACCCTTCAGTGTCCAATCTTTACAGGATCAGTCAATCACCTTTGCGGTACCGTACTAGCTAGTGCAGGATAAGACGATCCTCGTGCTAGGATGAACAATATATTCTGGGGAAGTACGTATTAATCAGCTCACAGGGGCGCAGGTCCTTGCATTTGATCTTAGTTTGCAGCATTATATGTAAACATGTACTTACCTATAACTAGCGAAGGCGCGAGGGTGCCTCGGGGGAAAGCAGACCGCAGGCACGAAGGCGCGCGGCGTGTGCGCAACTTCCGGACTGCCCGGCTCCTCCCACCGGAAGTCCCGCCGCTCGTTGTCCGATACGCTTTCCTGTTATAAATATAAAATGTATAAACTTTGTACTACTACAACTTGGATAATTCCTTAAATCGGACACAATACCTAATATTTGCTACATAGAGATTAGGGCATGAATCTCAAAATAACGTAATATCGGAATCTCTGACCGCAAGTTCCGATATTAAAATTTCTTTATACTGATGATACTCTTATCAATATCGTAATATTGGTTACAGGCGAATTTTCTGGCGAAGTTAAAAAAAGGGCCCCATTGGTCATTTCTATTCAAATTGTTAGTTACTCCAAAACATCAGCCAGTTTCTCAAAAACCAATAGTCAACTAAATGAAATTATAGTATGAACATAGGACTACTATAATAGACAGCGAACAATTATAAGTTGTACGGCCACAATATGTGGCGCCGAGTCCAGCACAATTTACAGACTACAGCTATATTTAATATTTCCTACGCCTTGATAACATTGGCAAGCGGTAAGTTAGACTTGAAACAAAATCTGCTTGTAACAGTATCAATACACATTTGATTTGGCAATGCACCCGGAAACGAATGGCGGATAATCGAGCCTTCCACTAGTGATGTGGTTACGTACGACGCATTTTAGTTTGTAGGGTGCCCTCTACAGACTAAAGAAGTTTTTAAAGACTTTCTCTTAAAAATAACTAACTTTATGTTAACAATAACATGTTTAAGAATTCTCAGTTAACGTGAATGCCATCGATGCATAGTTTTTGCAGGGCAGTGATAAGCACGGATTCCAAATGTCAAGACGCTTCAGAGTCTGGGTTTTAAAGAGATTAGTAATAAAACTAAGATTACAGCAAAATAAAAAACTTTCCGAAATGGGAAAAGGCCTAAACTTTAAAACCACCATACAAGTGTGAAGTCTAAACACAAACTAATAATCTATCTTATCTTATCTTTAAAGTTTAACTGTTTACTATCAGGCGGCCGTAAGCTTGTTTGCCACCCTCGTGGTAAAAAAGTGCTAGATCCGTCTTTAGACAAAACTAAAAAAAACAGAGAAGGAAGACTTATCTAACGTTAAGTTTGAGATGCATTTTAGTAGAATCAAGAAACTAATGAAAACTAAGTACAAAAATCTCAGTTACAACACTAGACGGAACATATCGTTGGGCGCACACAACCCATCCGAAGCCAAGAAGCATGAAAAACCCGCATCTGTATCCAAGATAGTTTTCCGGGTCGCGGGCGGTCCGATTAAGCCAGACTACATGCAGCCTTGGCATAAGCCTACACAAATAATATTAAATTACCAGTCTGATGCCAATAGCCGGCAATACGCGACCAGACGCCTGCCAAGTGTGCGATTGCATACTTATTCTATACAACGTCAGGGATTCGGAGATCTCTCCGCTTTAAGGGCCTCTTGGCAGAGCTACTGTTTATTGCAGCAATTATTATGGCAATTTTTCTTAAAAGTTAATTCGTCGGGTGATATATGGGGGAAGGGGGCGACAACTGCGCCTTATTGTGACGCGGATTAGAAAAAAAGAAAAACGAAGTGCATTTTAATTGTGCAGACGCGTATGAAAATGTGAATATCTAAACTTTATTGCCGTATAAATAATTTCGAAAATGTGCTTTATTAGTCGCAGAAAGATCTGCTGAAGATATTTTTGAATTTATATTATCGTATTATCATTTATCATCCTAAAAAATGCAATGAAAGGACCGGTATATTACATTGGATAGGCGAAAATTAATATTCCCATGCAAGTTAAGGTTTATGAGATTCAAAGAGTCCTAAATGTTTCCAGTTCGAACTTTACTTTTACGTCCGGAGTATATCGGTCCGGATCAGATAATATTTATTTTTTCATGAAAATTAGCTTTAGTAGACTGGAATAAGTAATAGAAGAACTGAACAGGTTTAACTATCCAAATTATCGTGCACAGGATGAGATTTTATGCAAATAGAAAAATACTACCAGAGTTAATTTTTTCGACAATCTTTACAATGCGCGCCAGACAACACACCTCTTTTAATGGTAGGGATTAATATCCCTGTGTTAAGAGGTACCACAAGAAAATGAGCCAGGGGCGTCTCCCAGCACACCCAGACCACGAGTCAATTCAGAAAATATAGTTTCCTGAATTGACCCGACCGGGAATCGAACCCGGGACACTACGGAAATCGAGGCGAGAAACCGTGCTGCAGCGCACTACGCCAACCGTGTCTTCAAACGGATATATATATTTCACATCTTCACTTCAGAGTTCTTTTGTGATAGAACTTAGGCTGGTTAGTAGTATTTCCATGAAAGTAGTATACACTTGCATACCACTTAATTAAACACTTTCAAGGCACATTTACATTATATGTATGTATAATATACACATTTAGTATATAGATCGTATTAAGTTTTCGTATGACTATAATATCATTAGCTAAAGTTAATTGTTTTTTAAGATTCGAAAGAACTAATTATGGTCTACTTGAATTAAGTTTTGATTTCGATTTGACCCCAAGTTGCTGGAGGTGAATTTGTTTAAAGCTATTTCATAATCACTTTCAAGGAATAGGTCTAGTTTCCCTGTATAAACTCATTTCAAATTTATATCATACCGAGCGTAGCAATCAGACAAAATGAAGAAATGAACCAGCTGGCAGGCTTTTTTTTGCCTTTCTCAGAATCACCCAAATTTGTACGTAAAAACTTAAGGCGGTTTTATAATCTTAATAAGGAAAGGAAACCTTCAGCAACAACTCTGAAAAACTGCCTAGAATCGAATACAGCCTGTGATGGTATTTAAATCTAGTCAAAATATTCAAACTCAAATTCTACTTAAAATTAAAAGGTTGGGTCTAATGTGAACAGACTTTTCAGAACTTAGCCAGGGATAGCGATCACCAATAATTAAGAGTGATTATTAGGCCATAAGATATTGAATTGTTTGTTTTTTTCCAAGCTCTTATCGACACTAACATGGGAGTTTTCACGCTTAAACCGCTGAAAGAGAGATTCAGACAATATGGAATAAGAGTTAAGGAGAGTGCCAACATTTCAAACGCTGCTTTATTTGTTCCGCGTTCAACCATCAAGGCAACTAAAGTCAAAAAGAAGATTCACAGTATACTCTTCGTTCTATCATATTTCTAATCAATGGAGTAGGTAACGAATTAACAAAAAAAACAACTTCAAAAAAACTATTCCAAAACAAAGCACTGAAAAGTAAAGAAATAATTGCGTAAAACTTATATGATAATATAATGTAGGTACCTACAATTATTGTTGGAGCCTGTGTCAGCCAAGGAAACACTACAATATACGAGTAGCAATATACCATTTGTTACATATCACGTTTACGTATGTATGTAGGTAGTTACAGACCTACATTGGCTGACACAGACTAACACGTTTTAGAAGAATACTCAATTATTTCTTTACTTTTTAGTGCTTTGTTTTGGAATAGTTTTTTTTTTGTTAAAATGTTTGGTTATTTCTTGATTTTCAGTGAATAGAGTTCTAATTTATTTTATACATCGAAAAATTATCGTCCAATTGCTCCTAAGAATTAAAGAGTTCCGTTATTTGTCATGGATCCCATAATCAGAACCTAACCAAACTCTCATCAAACTACCCTTGAAGTATAAAAAAGGAAACTGTCAGAACTGGACCAAATTAAAATGGGACCACACGGGCAGCATCGGCTTTCAAATAAAAAAATAATTATCAAAATCGGTTGGCGTAATATAGAGTTATTAGTCCATATGTCGCGCATTTTGTCTATCTAGATTTAAGACATATGGTTTTCTCATGGATGCCACAGTCGGAACTAGACCAAATTAAAATAGGACCATTCGGTAACCCAGCTTTCAAATAAAAATGATGAAATGATCAAAATCGGTTCACCTAGTCGAAAGTTATGAGGTAACAAACAAAAAAAAACACAGTCTAATTAAGCACCTCCTTTTTGAAGTCTGTTAAAAATTCGTTTTTATAACAATCAGAATAGATTGACAGTTGAAAAAGAACATTATGAGCCTTTTGCTGCCTAAATAAAAGCAGGCGAGGAAAAATCGTTAATAGTTCCACAGAGTAAGTTGACAAATAAATATAAATAAAATCCTACGAAGTTTGAAGTCATACGAGAAGGTTCGGACGTCAACTCTATTGTGAAAACTCCGGTCCGGTTATAATTACGGTTTTACTAACAAATACAAATCAAAATTTTACATTCCACATCATAACAACCTGCGTTCTTTAAAAATATCATAATTTGAAAAAAAATGTATTAAGTTCCACAATAGTTAGAGGCTTTTTACCCAGAAACTAGGTAGATCATCTACAGGAGTATCAACCTAGTAACGTCAATGACAACATAGTGGTTAGAGCAGTTTGAAAGTCAATCCGTTGGCGAACAGTATAGCTAATGCAAACTGAGGTTGGGAATTTGGCACGAGAGCACTGGCACCCGCGCCACACTCAGCCACCGGACGTCGTATGCTATGTTATGAACGGACAATAAAATCTCACAGGGTGCTTACTTTTGATTTAAAACTTTAAAAATCTAGGTCTTACCTAAAAAAGTAAGTCAAAGACAGTGGTATCCAAAACACCTTGCGCTTTCACAGAAAAAAACTAGACGTCACCAATGTTACCAAAACATTAAAAGTAAGCATAGATATAAAAATAACTTTTTGTAGATTGTTTAAAAGGGACTGAAGAGTAAAAAAAAAAGTTTAAGCTTTATGATGGCATTTTAATAGAAACAGCAGAGGCTGTTATGTAGTTATAGTCACTTCGAATGCACTGAATTTTAAGTAACATATTGGCGCCCTAACATGTTGCACCTTTAAAGTTGGCGCCCAAACAAAGACTTAACGCTAAATAAAATTTAAAGATTGGCAATAATTACAAATCAAAATGAACACCTAAATTGAAAACATTCGACGACACGATTAGCGTAGTGCCCTGTGAGACGGTTTCTCGCCCCGACTCACGTAATGTCCCGGGTTAGACTCCCGTTAGAGTAAATTCATAAAACTATCTTTTCTAAATTGGCTGTGCTGTATGTTGCTGGGTGTGCTGGGAGACGCCCCTGGCTTAATTCCTTGTCAGGTACCTCATCACACAGGGATATTTATCCCTACTTCAAGACCATGACAAGTGGTGTGTTTATGTTTACCACTGTCAGCCTTTTCTGCTTGACCATGTAGTTGTCTGAACGAGAATGCATTTTTGGTAACAAGTCCGCCAATCGAACTTATAAGTTAAACTTTGTGCACTAACAAATAAATAAGTGGATTACCGAATTTGACCTAGCTATAGTACGGTAACTTTCATCAACAGAAATAACAGTGCTCAACCACCCAGATCGATTGACCCTGTGTAGCTGAAACATTACTTTATAAATCGGCAAGTTTATTTATATTTATTTCGGACGGTCCAGGGGGGATATTTTTGTAAATAGCACGAGAGAACTTTACTTATACCAACGGTATAGCGCTCTAGCTTTAGACAACTCTACAATTCTTCATAAAACCAACATACAGAACAATGCATAAGTATGGCTGCAGACCAGCCAACCACTGGATGATAGAGGAGTGGTTAGGTTAACAATACAAGTCTATAGAGTACAGCTAATGCAAGCGGAGTGAGGCCGTCTATTTGGCACGCGGCGCGCATTACGGCTGGCAACACTCGCGCGGACCGGACGTCGTATGCAACGTTATGAACGGACAATAAAGCCTCACAGGGTGCTTTGGTTTTGATTTAGATATTTTTCGCAAGAAAAAAGCTAGGAGGAAATTTGGCGCCCAACGTGTAGCTATTATAAATATTTAGAAATAAGCAGCTTGCGGGTAAAATTATATACGACGGCCAAGGTTTTCGGCGCAGAAATCAAGTATCAATACAAAAATGATACAAAAATGGATACATGAAGTATCTTAAAAAGAATGCCGAGAAGATTATATTACTATCGTAGTTGTGAGATTTATTACGGATATTTTATTAAGTTGTACGTGTTTTAAGCAGTAATCTACGTAATTATAATTTACCAATGCAGATATTTTACCATTCAAATTTTACATATACTCTGAAATATTTAGATCACATTGGTTTCAAGAAAGGAATTCGCACTAAATCTAGTGTCAGTCAACGCAAAATGAACAAGTTTTTGAATGACTAAATGAAACTTAGGAAACAAGCGATACATATACATAAGAGTGAAAACAGACCAGACACCCCTCATTGACTACTTAGAACTGAAAAAACCTAGCTTTGTAGCTGTTTAACCCTTTAGCCCTTAAGCAGCAACTTAAAATGAGGTAAGGTACTCACATTAGCACGGTGGTTATCTGTGGCGGTCGCAGGCTCTCCAAGGTGTGTGGTGTGCAAGTCAAGAAATTCTTCTAGCAGGCGCGGATTCTCACCGGAGCTACCGCCCCCTCTGCGCCTCTCCTGTACAATATGCATTGATATAGAAACCGAAAAGCAAGGCGAATTAGAAAATACTGGATAAAATTTAAGAATTGGTAGAGTTTGAATCGCACACAAAGTGAAAATTAAATCCAGAGAGATTCTTTTGGAGACCGGAATAGTACAAAATTATTTTACTGGTTACAAAGAGCCTCTATAAGATGTATTTTTAGTATTTTCTATTCATGAGGGACGGCACACACATTAAGGACTTCCTGAACGAATTTATAGATAGATATATAGATTTTCGAATTTCGAACTTTCACACGTGCCTACAGTGTACGCAATTTTATGGATTTGCAGTTTTAAATTCCAAATCGAATATTCCAAAGCGGGGTTCTGTTTCAACAGTCCTTAAAGTGGCATGTTCACTGATCTATAATAGTGCGCACTTTATATCAAAAAAACGACAATAATTGTTTTTCATTAAGTTTTCTTTAAGAACCCTCTTAAAGAAAACTTGAGGAAAAATATCCAAACAAAGAAACCTACGACTTCCTTGCTATGGAGGTTGGTTCAGCCGACTAAGATAATGTTATCAGACTGCATTGCGTTTTATTTCTCTTAATTATTTTGAATGCTCTAAATTTAAGTGAATAATCAGAATCAAATAATGTTCAAACTAAATTAATATTTGCATGTTTTGTTAGCTGAAGAGAGGCAATGCAATACTACTTCAAAGAACTTTTGTCACCCTTTTCATATGCAATTCAGACAGACCTGCGGACCAACTTCTGCCTTCGAATAGTCACGGGCAAGGTTTTATGCATTTTTTTAGTTTGGGGAAGGTAACTAATAAGTTTAGACTTCTGCAATCTTAATATAAGCAGTAAAAGCACCATTAGGGTCCATTCCGAAAAATTGGCTTTTTGAAATAGAGATCTAGATATTGCGAAACATTCTAGCGACCTATCGCTATGAATAATATCTTATTGTTTTCTATACTCAAGACTAATTTTAAAGTCTACCTACTCGATAGTGAAACATTTACGTGAAGCGAACCACAGCTAAAGTAAACTAAACTTCGAAGTCCCTTTACTGCTAACCCACGGAATTCCGTAGTTTTTCTGAATTACAAGGAAACTAACACAATTACAAGAAATAATGAACTAACAGTGGCTACAAGTCTTAAATAATCTGCTCCCAAATACACTCAAAATCTACAGAAGATTTGATATTTTCTCAAGATAATTTATGTTCGGGAACTAGAAAGCGGCAGAAATGAGGTAGAAATGTGATCTTAATACAATGGCTCGTGCAGCTAGCATAGCGGTAATGCGAAACAATTGAATGCGATAAGAGGCACTTTCAGTCCTATCTCCAAAATCAGTGGACCGATTTAAACAACTTGTAAACATTTTTATCCTCACTGTGGTGAAACAGCAGAAAATAAGTTTGAAGTGTAATTTTAGACTAGCTTTCATGCTGTTTCCGGCTATACAAGTGGGTACTTTTACGAAATTGAACACCAAGCAATTTACATTAATGACCTTTAAAGATCATAAAGCAGCAGTTTACAAATCTTCCAAAGAAAAACCGTAGTAACGGTGTTTCTGCAGCAATTAGAGGGTAGATCGAAAAATATTTAAACTCAACTTAAAAATATTAACACAACTTTTAACCATCAGACTTTTCGCACGGGTTGTGCTCTATAAAACCAGGGTGGTTCTTACCGGCAGAATCAACTACATCAAAATAGGTACTCACATGAGAAAGATGATTGTCCGTGGGTGTCGCAGGCTCTCCAAGATGCGTGGTATGCAAATCCAGAAAATCTGCGAGTAATCGCGGATTTTCACTGGAGCCGCCGCCTCCGCGGCGTCTCTCCTGTAAAAGGAAACAGAATTATAATACCACTCAGAAAGTTAATAAACGAAGGTAGTAGGACAATTTTATTTTAGTTATGCATGACAAAGAGGGTAGACAAAAATTGCGATCAGAAATCTACGAAGTAAAGAATACGTAAAATGACGGTAGACTAAATAATAGATTAAAATAATTTAAGATACAACTTTTGGCACAATATAAAATTTAAATTATGCACAATTTTAACTGTTACTAATAGCGATCTCTCCACCTACCTACATTCAGAGGACATAAAATGAAGGTTAGTAGTTAGCATATTGTTTGGATCCTTGAAAAGGCTATCAAGAATTTATTTAAATATATTCATGCATAGGTTATAATAATTTTTAAAACCGTGGGTCCTCGAAAATACTTTCGAAAATCTACCTATTTATGAATTTCTGTCGCACGTGGTTTTAAGGATGGGGCAATTATTTAGTAATAAATATTACATATCCATAACCTTTTTGCAATTGCAATTTAAAATAAAACTTACGAGGGTACACTAATTACCATTTTAAGCAAGAGATTTTGATTAACCACGCGAAGTAAATGCTCCTTTATAATATTCAATCACACTTCCAGAAATAAACCACGAAATATTCAAAGTCCCACTAACCTGATGCAACAGCGGCATAAGTGCCGCAAAAGTTTTCGAAGTTTCGATCGTAGTGTCTCCGCAACTGGACAGCGTAACCGCTTAAGTGTTTGCGCGGCGACGGCGCACAGCAGACTAGCGGCGGACTCGAGCGCCGCGCAGCACGAAGCCGAGCCTGCCCCCACCTCCTGCCCTTTCCCACGCCACCCACCGGAAATCGACGCCGTCGTTTAGCTGCTTTTTGTTCATTTCTTTTTAATACAAATTTTATTTCAACTTGCAAAAATTGCATTAGTCGTTTTTTAATTTATTATTATTATTATTGTGTTTAATTAATTTGAGTTTCAGTTAAAAAGAAAAAGCAATAACATTTTCCCGCCCTAAATACCGGAAATAAGTAACTACCGTCAGCGCATGCGTGAACCGGAAGTGGCAAAATTTAAATACTTTGACGTGCCGGATGTGCCTTTCTGCAGGAAGTAGCGCTTTAGGGCCTGATTTTTAAACTTTGTACATCAAAACAACTACTAAAACATGTAGAGCTTGTCTGATCTAAAATGACGCGCCCCTCCACCACATTCACGTAAACTTATAGTAAAGAAAAGTAAAGTTATTAGCGTAAATACTGTCCCTCTGCTGGGCAAAGGCCTCCATGATTGAAATCAACTCATCGCTACAATGTATGGGTATTTTGACCTCATATATATTTTTTAATATGGACGCAATTAAAAAGTAGTATGGCGTGTCATTTCTGGTTAGACAAGCTCTATAAGATACGAATCTATTAGAGGATTTGATTGATTTTAAACCTAAATTCTAGCTACATTAAAGGCTATTACATCCTTAAATAATTTTGTTTGTGAGTAAGACGAAAAACAAAATGGTATAAAATAAAAAGAAAAAAATTCATACAAACGTTCAGTTGAAAAACAGTTTATTTACATTTTTATTTTGTAAAATATACCATGGTTTATTGCAGACATTAATGTGGTTCCTTAGTAGGTAACTTACTTAAATGTTAGGCAATATAATCAGTCTGCAAACAGTAGTTAAAACCAAAATGTATTTAAGAACAACATAATGTTCAGCTCACATATACGCTAGTCATATGTCTGATATTGTGTATGTTCATAAAATTTACAACAGGAATCGTAATGATTGATATCATTTTTGCGAGATTTTATGAGGCGTTTTTAAACAAAAAATAAATGTTTCGAAACCTGAATAACACGCTGAAGACATTAGTGGCACAAGTTTGAGCCGTGTATGAATGAGAGTTGGTACAATGGGAAGACACAAGTCAAATTATTTTTTAGCTGCGATAACAGAATATAAATATTTTCGATACAAATACAGCATAGTTTACAAAAGATGAGTCAATTTTTAAAAGGTTTAGCACATCTATTACATATTACGTCGTAAACAATACAAGTCGCTGGTTTTAAGTAGGTCATGAAATTTATGCAAAGGGTTTTTCTTTGATGTTTATAAACCATCCTTTTCCTCTCTTCTCGCGTACAGGATACAGGACGGGAATGCACATTTTGTACCTGAACCTTTTGAGATCACCCCTAAGAAGAAGTAGCGAATTTTTGCAGGTTTTTAAGTTGCGTATACTCAATGCGAATGAGTACAATTTGCTGTCAATGCAATAAGCACATTATGCGACTTAGTATTAGCACCAGCTAGGTCTATCAAATAACTTCTATCAAGGTAAATCAAAAAAACCCAAAACCGATTTACCTTAAATAATAGATCCTGCGAGCCGGATCATCGAGTAAAACGGCTTTACGCCCAAGGTTCTTATTTAACCGTTGCATTTTCTCAGACCGACTTATGAATCTAGCCATGAGAAGCCAATCTAAAGCTCTCTTAGTATCCGCGTGTGCCAGGCACTGTGCTGGCAATAGCCTCACGCGTCGAAGTACAATCAACCTCAGCTACACTGTAGCAATTTTGGGATAACCTCTTATTTATTTATATTTAAACTTGCATAAATCACGCAGACGGTGCAAAGTCCACAGTGCGACGGTTGATCTCTGACTGGCTACATGAATACGTAACTGCAATTTTTAATATTCAGTCGCCTACAGTAGCTCGATGGTTCACCCATTTTTAATATGGACCAAACCGCCTCGACGGATATAGTGGTTTTTATTATTAACACTGAATTTGTATATTCCATGTTGGTTTTGATAACTAGCATACTTAGGAATGTAACAATAATGTAGCACACCTTTGAATAGTGTTTCTAGTCACATCCTGAATCATTTCTTATACAAATAGTATGGATGGTTACGTTAAATGGTCCTTCAAGCCAGATCTTACAAAAAATGCCGTTTGTGCCAGACTGATCAAAATTCAATCTTGGAGTCCAAAGAGAGGAGCCTTCAGCACCCCCTTGTGCTGGTTAGGATGCAGCCTCGGGCGCGGCAGGCCCCCGCGCTCGTCGCAGTACATGTACGGGAGCCGCAGCACCCAGTACGCGGAGCCGCTCAGCTTGATGGGCGGCGAGCCCACCGGGTGCGGCACGAAGATCGGCCCGCCGGCTACTGGTTGGACCTGCAATGAGATAA
This sequence comes from Udea olivalis, assembly GCA_947369235.1. Lineage (NCBI taxonomy): Eukaryota > Metazoa > Arthropoda > Insecta > Lepidoptera > Crambidae > Udea > Udea olivalis. Next base: position 3,200,928 of record OX376349.1, on the reverse strand, counting down.
GAAAAAAATAGTAGTGGAATTTTATTGATTGAGATTTAAAGTTATAACGATTTTTGTAGCAAGGGATTATCATAGTACACAGTGATTTAAAAGTGTGGCATTTAGCTAGTTCTGATGCACGACTAGTGACCACATAAAAAAAATCAGTTCGGCAGTTCCCAAGTCTCGCTACAGTCGCTATTCAATTTGGCCTTTTGAAGTTTCTGTCAAGTGCAGCGGCATGTCGCACGCCGCCAGCCGCGCGCCCGCACAGTGCGCGCCGCTAGAGTGTGATCCAGATCTCATCTCGGCGCCTGGTGTGGCGTCGGGGAAACTTATCGGGGCAGTGGCCCCCTGCAGTGGTTGTAGTCGCCAGATGTTGAAACAGCTGGGTCGTGGAGGTGCCACTAGCGAGGCCTAGGCCTACCAGCTAGTGGTGATGTGAGTCTTCTAACAGCGCTGGCGAGGCTTGCGTCTGCGAGCCAACGCTGCGCCGTGTTGGTCAATCCGGGGGGAGGCTCGGGCCGCCAGCGAGGCGTGTGCCTGCGAGCTGGCAGCTGCAGCTGGCTCATCCGGGCGGATTAGGTCGCGCCGTAGCGCCTTTCTGTCCGGCGGGCGTGCGTGGTATGGAGCGAGGCTGCGAATGTGCGGGTGGAGCAACTTTGCCGCCCGGCCGAACATCTGGGTAGCTAGGCGACCTATGAATTCGCCCATGGTTTCCATTTGTAGGTCTCTCCGTATCACGTCATTTCTGACATAACGTGGGGCGTCAAGTACTGTTCGGAGAGTGGGCGCCTGTTGTGCGTCCAGCCTCTTTCGGTTGCCGTCTGCTACTAGCGCGTACCAAGCTGGGGCTGCGAACGTGAGTCGGCTGCGTAGGTATGTTTTGTAGATGCCCCGTTTTATTCTCAACGAGAGGTTGGAGCGTAGGACGGGGCGTAGCTGCGCACGGGCTGAGCGGGTAGTCTGGATCGTGTTCCTCACATGTGGGGCCATGGTGAGTCGGCGATCGATGATCACGCCCAGGTATTTGGCCGTGGGGGACCACTCGATCGGCTGGCCTTGGAGGGTAAGACGGAGCGGGGCGGCTTCTTTGTGGCCGCGCTTATCAGCACGGCCTTTGTCTTGTTCACGTTGACGGCGAGCCTCCAGTCGTCCAGCCACGGAGGGAGCTGGTCGAGGACACGCTGCATCTTCTTCGCGGCATGGTGGGTCTTGATCGACGTGGCGAGGAAGGCTGCGTCGTTAGCGTACAGGGCAAGTGTTGAGTCAGAGTCAGTTGGCATGTCGTCGGTGTAACGTGCGTGGCGAGAAGCAGCTGCCTTGCGGTACGCCTACGAGGATTGGCCTCTCTGTGGATAGGGCATCTTGCACTGCCTCTTGGAAGTGCCTTTCTTCCAGAAAAGTGGTCACAGTCTTGACTATGCGACAGGGCATAGTAGACGTGGCCAGCTTATAGAGAAGGTCAGGATGCCAGACGCGGTCGAACGCCTTCTCCATGTCTAGGAACACAGCTACTGTGTGTTCCTTCCGGTTGTAGGCAGCCGCCGCGTGGTGCAGGACTCGTGCCAGCTGGTGCGTGGTAGAGTGTTCAGCACGAAAGCCAAACTGTTCCTCGCGTGGCTGGATGTGCGGTGTCATGTGCGGTAGTAGCATATTCTCAAACACCTTCAACACGGTTCGCAGAAGCGTGATAGGCAGATAGCTTTCGGCCTTGGTCACATTCTGCCCTGGTTTCGGCAGCATTATAAATAAATATCTGGGACAATTCACACCAAGATCATCTGACCCCAAACTAAGCAGAGCTTGTAATATGGGCGCGTCAGAGACTGATAAACATACTTAAATATTTCTAAATACATACTTAAATAGATAATAACACCCAGACACACAACAAATATAAATGCTCGTCACACAAATATTTGTCATGGGTGGGGATCGAACCCACGACCTCCGGCGCTAAAGGCAGGATCGCTGCCATTGCGCCAACAGGCCATTATGACACGCCCTAGCTTCCATGGGCATGTGAAGAGGCCGGTTCGCAGGACTCCATTGAAGAGCCGCGTCAGCGTCGCGACGGAGCGCGGAGGAAGGCGACGCAGCGCCTCGTTGGTGATGCGATCCGGAACAGGGGCCTTCTTCGGCGGGGTGCGTCCTAGTGCTTTTTGCACTTGTCTAGGGGAAAACACAATGGGGATTTTTGTGGGCTCTATTGGTACTTCAAAGTATTCCGACCGATACTCGATGAACATGTCGCTATGCTGGTGGTTTCTGGTTTCGTTAGGGCGAAACTGTGCCTCCAGGTGGTCGGCGAAAATTTCAGCGCGGTCCTCGGCACGGTAGCGTGGGTTCCCGTCTTGAGCCTTCAGCGGGCGGATTGGCGGCTTCTCATTTTTTAGGCGGCGACATAGGCGGTGGATGCTGTTCCAGTCATCGCCAGCTGAGTCCAATTCGACCTGCCAAGAATTCTCTGCCTCTGCTGCCAGGGCTGCAGAAATTTTCTTGGCTAGATTGTTCAGCTGCGTCTTCATGGTCGGGCATCGGGTTCTTTGCCAGGCTCGCCGTAGCCTGCGTTTCTCGGCTAATGCCTGGCTAACAGCCATGGGCAGTTCGCAGCGTTTCTCGTGGTTCTGGCTTGTTGTTGTGCTTTTGGCTGCATTCATAGCGTTTGCCGCACAGTTGGCGAACTCCTCGGCGAGTCGGTCGACTTCACCTGCGTTTGTTGCAGAGAAGGACGGCGAGTTTCCTTCCATGTGTGCTACATATACAGGCCAGTTGTATCGCACACGCTGCGGGTATGATGCGCGTGCCGGGTGCGTGTTGTACACCGCCAGGACAGGTTGATGGTCGGAGATGAGGCGATCGTCCAGGACTTCAAGCGTCGGTGTGTTGGCGAGTCCGCTCCTCTCAAAGAACTCCTGCAGCAGTGATACGTCCACCTTGTGCTCCGCCAGCAGGTTTCTGAATAGGCCGGCTTTTATCGGGGTGAGGCCATCCGCGTTCCATTATTCTCAGAGAACTAGCCATCGGAGTAGAGGTTGGCAGACCTCGCCTCGCCTTCTGAGAATAATTGGGATAGGGTTCTTTCCCAATTGTATCGCCTCTAATACTGTCTGAAGCGTCTTTATGCACTCCACAATTGCCTCCTGTCGCTCAGTCTGCGGGTTCGCCCCATCCAGCCCTGCCCTCGTCCCTTTTACAGGCGCGTGGGCGAGAACTGGTACCGGCGCGAACGCAGATGGCGGTACTATTGTTGTCGTTTCCGCAGTCAATTGCGGAAGTGCGGCCTCTGTCTTGGCTTTGCGCCTCCTGCGGCGGCGCTTTTTTTTCCTTTGTGGCGGTAGTTGGCCGTTGTTGGCCGCCGCCATAAGGCCGTTGGGGGCGTCGGCTTCCTGTTCGTGATTCTTGGTGGCGGTTCGCGCTACAGTACCGGCTGTTTCATTCCTGCATTCATTCCGGAATACAGGACAGCCGGTGTTGTTTGCTGTGTGTTCCCCCCCGCAGTTTGCGCAGGTGGGCGGCTCTTCCAGTAGGCGTGGGCAGTCGCGGGCGGCATGTTTCTCGCCGCATCACACGCATGCCTGCACTCGGTGACAGCTGTGGGAGGAGTGCCGGAAGTTCTGGCATCGGTGACATTGTGCAGGCTCCTTCTTGCCCCTCCAGGCCTCGATCTTCATCCCCGGCATATCCAACAGCTCGGATGTGACATAAATAGCCGCTGTATTGGCTGTACGCCGCAGCTCGGCGAAGAAAATGCAGCCCGGCAGGCCGCTCCTCGCTCTGACCTTGCGTACTTACTCGGCTTCGTTGCCTTTGCTTATAAGGTCTTCTTTGATTTCTTCTGGTTCTGTGTTCTCGGGCAGGCCTCTGACTGCCACCTTGATACTGCTTTCGACCGGCAGTGAGTAACAGAACCAGGATATCCTTTCGTCCCTTTCTAATTTTGTGAGGTATCTCTGTACCTCACGGTACTCCTCCTCGTATGTAGGGAGGAATCGCATACCTTTTTCATATGGCCTCGCATTTAGTGCGTGTCCTAGAATGGCTCTAAAGGCCTTGAAATGTCAGGTCCAGTCTGGCAACACTTCAACTACCAGCGGCGGGTATTTTTGTCTCGCTGGTGGGGCAGTGGTGCCGGGAGGCGGGGTTGGCGGTGGGGATTTGGCTGCCGTCGCTGCCGTGTCCATCGGGGACAGGTCCAGGCGCGGCATCGACTGTTGCGGCTGTTGGCTTGGCGGTGTGGCGCGGGCTGCGGGGGCGGGGCGCGGCGGGCGCGGGGCGCGCGGCGGGCGCGGGGCGCGCGGCGGGCGCGGGGCGCGCGGCGGGCGCGGGGCGCGCGGCGGGCGCGGGGCGCGCGGCGGGCGCGGGGCGCGCGACAGGCGTTACATTCGCGGCGGGCGCTACGGGCGCGGAGTGCGTGGCTGGTACATTCGCTGTTGAGGATGTACTCGCTATCGCGGTGGCGAATTCATTCGCAGCCGCGGGAAAGCATCGCTGTGGTGAGATGCGTGTGGGCGGCGGCATTGCGCTTTGGCTGCCAATTTCTCGTCCTGGGGTTATGCAGACCAGGCTTGGGTCCAGATGCGGGAAGAAAGTCTCTCCCGCCCCGTCAGGGGTTTCTGGCCCGTTGCTGCATGAGCTCTTCCCGGCTATTGGAAAAGCAAATAGCTTCCAGGTGAGATATCTCGAGACATGCCATACTTGGAATCCTTAGTTTTACGGGTGAAAATCTTAGGCCGGGTATGTTTCCTGCCGGCTGGCGGATCAGGCGGCCCCCTCGGCATTGCTGCCAACCACCTAGGGACTGCCTGTATCACCCAGTAATGCGGTTAACGCATCACGTAGGAACGCAAGCAGACCCTTTACTTACACCGTAACACCTGTGTTTACTTGTTTCCAAATAAAAAACAACTGTTACGGTGGGTAGCTGGACCTCCTTAGAGCAAGAGGTCCGAGGGAGCGAGGCACCGCACGAAAAATGTAAAATTTCACGTAGTAGTGATTACCCGCGTTAAAGCGGGACGGCGCTAGAGTGAGACGGCGATAGACGGAAGGCGGCCAACACTGTTGAAGCTAAAATGTGTGGCCGCTGTTAGTCTGTGGTCTGTAAGAGCGTTTGGTTGATTTGAATTCGCAAGAATTCGAATCGGTATCAGAGTGGATCGCACTTGGAGCGACTTTTTGTCGCAGCAGATTCCGCCGCTTTCGTCGCTGCTACAGTGTGACGCACCTTAGGCTCCAGAGTGACATGCACCGGCGCTTTAGGAGTGACAACATGCGCGCGCATGAGCTGCGCGCTCGCGTGGTGCGGCGCGCGGCACGGGCACGCGGCGTGCAGCGGCATGTCGCACGCCGCCAGCCGCGCGCCCGCACAGTGCGCGCCGCGTGCCGCGTGCGCGCTGCCGCCGCTGACCACTGTGTCGGGGGACGACATCATGAACCTGGAAAACAAGGATTTATGACGTAAGCATAAGCAGACTCGCAAGCAGATGGTCAAGAAGAAGCCCGTTATGATCTATTTAAGTGAATAACACCTAAATTTTTACAATAAAACTCATCTTGAAAAAGTCTGAACAAAAACATGAAATAACAAAAAAAATATGATTTCGATATGCATTTAACTGATTCTAGAGCAAAAATAAACTCGAACAACACTTCGTCTCTAGATTGAACTTCTAAAAGTTTTCAAAACTCTTAATTTTTCTTATTTTTATGTTATGAAAATGAATAACATAATGAAATTAACTTTGCCAATTAGTTTAATGATTTATTTGGTACAGGGGAAATTCACGGGTCCATTAGGGACCCCGTCCTCTGAGGCTTGCGTAAAAACTGAGCTATTGTTTGAAAAAACAGACGCCTGCCCTGAAAAATCTATACATACAGGGTGTAAAAAGGCCCTTTACGAAGCCGGCGTCTACGCACTCAGACCATTAAATCAAGTCACAGAAAATAAAATATTGATGGGAAACGAAATTGTTTTTTTGGTGTCAATTTTAAACCTTTACACGGACTACGCAGTGTAACGCGTGCAACAGATCGCTCCTGCGCTTTTGTGCATTAGGCTGGCTGTTAGGCTGATAAGCTGTTACGCATATTCAAGGAGTACTCACGATGTACATTGCGAGTTGAATGTTTTGAAGCAATTTTTTGTTAGGAAATACTTGAAATTTTGATTATGTTTCTCAGGACAAAAATTTCGTAATAATGATTAGTTTGCTTTCATCAGAATATTGAATTTTTTTTTTACTTCGACCTTAAATAACTTGGTGACTATTAAGTTCCCAGGTATGGTCTACAAAGAAAAAATGGTCCTGATGATGTGCAGAATACGTAGGTATCGGCTTCGTTAACAGTCTTTTTACAACCTGTATAATAAAAACGTAACTGATAGCTGTCTGGAATATATGAAATTAACTATTATTGGTGGCCTCAATAAACGCGATAGAACCCAAAACAGTGATTTTATGATTGTTCTGTCACACCTGCTTTATCTGTACAATGTGTCAGTCTCAGTACTGACCTGTGTCCCCTGGGGCACTCGTACTCGAAGCCGATGAAGATCTTGACGGTGAGGTGGTGCGGCGCCGCCTTCCCGCGCCCGCGCGCGCCGCCAGAGCGGAACAGGCTCACCTGATCCATCCTGAAGTTGTAGAGAAAATGCATTAGGAAGTCGTTACGTTGAGAATGCGTTAAAACATTTTACCAGCATATCCACATTATCAGCGAGTAACATATATTTATTTATTTATTTAGACTCAAAAGCATGCTTACAGTATTAATATTACCAATGCGTATACAAGATAAATTTGCAATAAAACTAAATATCACTCGATTTCTGTACAAGGTACAGTGCATTGATCTGCAGAGCGCGCGATCAGCATTTTATTAATGACCTAAATTATAACTTCGTAGCTTTGTTAATAATTTAAATCATCAGTTCATGTTCGGAAACCATTCGCTCCGCGTGCTCTCATACCATTTCACCATTTCACCATTTTCGCCATAATTTAACCAGTTTTACTAGTTTCTTAATATACAACATTTTCACCATTTTTTACCATTTTATTTTGTGGGATTTACACCCTACAAATTTGGTCCTTCGAGCCTTCGGAAAGGTGGGATCTGCCGCGTCGCGCGTCGTTGTGAACTTTGAACCGGACGTGTCAGTGACTTTTCTTTTCGTGTAACCAGTGACTTAACCAATTTTGGAGATATTTCTTTGAAAATCGAATAATCAGTGAGTGATAGTGCTGCCAACCAAGAGCGGGATTGTCATTCATCCACCACCACCAGTGCTACCAACCAGGAGCTGAAGTGTCATTCGTCAACCAACACGAGTGCTGCCAACCAGGGTGGAGTTGTCACTCGTTAACCTCCATCACTTGCCTACCAGACGCTGTGAGCCAAGATATACACAAGTAAGATCTTTCCTTTTTTTTCGTCCGTAATAAACGTCATTTACCAATATGACTACCAAGATGGAATTATTTGCTACTCAACAAGAAATCATGGAAAGCATGAACAAGTTGTATATTAACTTTAGAAAAGAAGGGAAGGAACGTAAAACCCGGGAGAGTATCGAACGTCGTCTAATTACTCTGAAAAACTTCTGGACCGACTTTTCGATGAACCACGAAAAGTTGATGAACATTTGTGACGAAACTGAAGATAACCAGTACTTCGAAGACGATTCATTCAGGAAGACACAAGTGTTCTATGAAGACGTGAAAGCTTTTTTATTGAAAAATCTTGAAGCTAAACGCTCGCCATCACCATCGCTGCTACCAACTGTGGGGGAAACCCAGCAACCACCAACACCATCCTCATTAACCAAGGAGGATGCTAATAATCCAAGTACGTCTGGACAGGAAGTTCCACCACCTAGCAATCACTGTAGCAGCAATCTACCAAAGCAAGTCTTACCACGATTTGTTTTTCATGACGTCGATGGCACAAGTAAAATCGACGAAATGATGCGCAGACAGCAAAGCAACTTCAAAGCGTTTATTCGTACCATCTCGAATATAAATATCAACGTTTTATCTGAAAGATGGGAGTTTCAAGACGCTTTAAAGGTAATAGAAGTACACTGGGCAGCTATTGACTCTCTGCATTGGGAGATTGATAGCAATCTTCAGAGAGCGGATAGCAAATATGAAGAACTTTTTGCGAACTACGAGAGCGAATATTATGATATTAAGAAATCTATAAACAATAGAATGTGGAATGCCTGTCATAGAGAAAACTCAACACCACAGATGGACATTCCAATATTTCATGGGAATTACCAACAATGGATATCATTTAAAGACCTGTTTATAGAATCTATACATAAAAACAAATCCATGTCTCAAGCGCAAAAGATGCAGTTCTTGAAAGGCAAACTGCGCGGAGAACCTGATAAATTAATCCAGCATCTCCAAATTAGTTCGTCTAATTACCAAACCTGTTGGGACATACTAAACCAAAGGTACAATAATAAAAAACTCATTTTCAACTCACATATGAATGTACTTATGTCATTACCAACCATGCAGCATCAAACAGCAACCAACATAAAAAGGATTCATGATGTTATCAATGAATGTCTCAACGCGATTAAAAACCTTGGGATTAGTACGTCTTCCTGGGACCCAATTATTGTTTACCTGATGTCACAGAAACTGGACACAGAAACACACAGCGATTATATCAATTCATTGCAAGAACCGAGAGATTTACCAAGTTTACAAGATTTCCTGTCTTATCTAGAAGGAAAATTCATTGCTTTAGAGACCGCCCGCCGAAAGAACGAGATAACCAGATCAACCACCAACCATTACAACCAACCACACCATTATAACCAGTCTACAAGCAATGGTAACCAGAATATAAAACCATTTCCTAAGAAACCAAACTTTAACCAAACCAGACACGTTGAATACACACCAAGTAACCAGACCAGACATGTAGAATATAAACCATATAACCAAACCAGAAACGTTGAGAACAGACCATTTAACCAAACCAGATACGTAGAGAATAAACCATTTATTAACCATGCTACAACCAAAACTTACCAGCAAACTAACCAGAATTGCATAGTTTGCAATGAAAATCATTTATTATTCCAATGTGATAAATTTCGGGAAGCCAGCAATCAAGAGAAAAGGAAATTAATTTCGCAATGGAATATATGCAAAAACTGCTTACTTAACCACAATGGAAATGAGTGCAAATCGCACAAAACATGTCGACATTGCAATGAAAAGCATAATTCGCTATTGCACAACGTTTACATGACTACAAATGCTGTTACCAACCAAACTCACAGCGCACAGCATAATCCTACAAAAATTGTGTCACATGTGGCTAGAGACGATCAGCAAATGACCGACATACTGCTAGCGACCGCCGAAGTGAATGTCCTAGCAGGTGACGGGACTTATAAAAAGATGAGGATCCTAATTGACCAGGGATCTCAAACATCTCTGATCTCAGAATACGCAGCACAACAACTAGGAATCTCTCGCCAAAGATGTAAAGGCGTTATCTTTGGAATAGGGGCAAAGGAAAATATGTGTAAAGGTGTTATCACCATAACCATAGCATCATTATATAACAATTTCACCATGACCGTTGATACATTTATTATGAAAAATGTAATTAAGAAATTACCACAACAATCCTTTACCAAACCAGCTTGGCCCTGTCTCGCAAACTTACAACTTGCAGACCCCAACTTTAACCAAAGCCGTTCTGTTGATCTGTTACTTGGAGCAGACGTGTATGCAGAGATCATAATGGAGGGAATAATCAGAGAAGACAAAACTCACCCTATTGCTCAACAAACGCAGCTAGGATGGATTTTATGTGGTAACGTGAAGTCATACTATTGCAATGTCATTTTAAACTGTGATGACTTCAAGAAATTTTGGCAGATAGAAGATGTGACCGATGAACCAGAAAACCACTCCAAGGAAGAATTATTCTGTCTGGACCAGTACCAAAAAGAAACAAAACGCCAACCAGATGGCCGTTACATCGTTAGATTACCAATGATACCAGATGCCAATGAGAAATTAGGCGAATCAAAATCAAAGGCCATCGCCCAATTTCATCAATTAGAAAATAAATTTCGTAAAAATAACCAGTTAGCAACAGATTACAAACAATTCATGAATGAGTATTTGAATCTAGGTCACATGAAAAAGAGCCTTAGTAACCAAGCCAATGAGTACTTTTTCCCTCACCATTGTGTAAGACGACCCGAGTCCACAACAACTGCAATCCGAATCGTTTTTAACGGATCAGCGAAAACGTCCACTGGGTATAGTGTGAATGACCTCATGTTTAGTGGGCCAAATCTTCAACATGATTTAATGGCGATAATTATCAAATGGAGACAGTATAAAGTAGGATATGTGGCGGACGCTGAAAAAATGTACAGACAGATCCTCGTGAACGCACTTGACCAGCATTACCAAAAAATTGTATGGAGAGACTATCAGACCGACCGTTTATGTGAATACCAACTAACCACCGTTACCTATGGAAACAAGGCTGCACCATTCTTAGCGCTTATGACCATGAAGCAGTTAGCAAGAGATGAAGCTCATAGGTACCCTGAAGCAGCTAAAGCTGTTGAGAACAATCTATACATGGATGATATTTTGCATGGTCAGCATTCTTTAGAATCAGCTGAAAACCTACAATCGGAGCTAATCGCATTATTTAAAGCAGGTGGTTTTAACTTACGCAAATGGAAATCGAACGAACCTAAACTGATGGCGAATCTGTCGAATGATATTAACCAATCATTTGATTTCAAACACCAAGAATCAACTAAAACCCTGGGGTTAAAATGGATTCCTTTAAATGACCAATTCACATTTGAGAGCAAAATTTCTCCAGAACCAACCTCCCATGTAACCAAAAGAAAACTTCTCTCAGAGATATCGACAGTGTTTGACCCTCTGGGGTGGCTGTCACCTGTAACCATTACGCTCAAATTGTTATTTCAATCCATTTGGCGACTTGACATTAAATGGGATGACAATTTACCAGACAAGATTAACCAACAGTGGAATCAACTTAAAGTAGACTTGCAATTAATAAATAAAATAAAAATACCAAGATGGCTGAAATGTAAGCAAAATGACAATCTAGAATTACATGGATTTTGCGACGCCTCAACCAAAGCATACGCTTGCGTGATTTATTGCAAGATTCAACCAAATCCCCAGGACCCAGCTTCAGTAGTAATTGTCTCAGCCAAATCACGTGTAGTGCCAGTAAACAAAAATATTACATTACCAAGACTCGAGCTATGTGCTGCATGCACAGTTATTGACCAAGTTAATGAAAACAGTACAAGCATGCCTTTCAGAACATAACATAAAAACATTTGGATGGTCGGACTCTACAGCGGTTTTAGGATGGATTAACGGCGATCCAAACCGCTGGAAACCATTTGTAGCCAACCGGGTCAAAGAAATCACGGAAACGATTCGAAAAGATAACTGGAATTACGTAAAATCTGAGGAAAACCCGGCAGATCCAGCAAGCAGAGGAATAACCACAGAACTACTTACTCAGCATTCACTTTGGTGGAATGGCCCTAACTGGCTTCGGCAGCAAAGTAACCACCAACCTATTGAAAAAACAAAATATGTCACTCAAGAAGAAATACGCAAACAGTACCAAACAAACGTAATCACCAGACCATATGACAGCGACGTAATAGGAAACTTGATAGCTAGACACAGCAATTACACACGAATGTGTCGAGTCATCGCATGGATGCTACGCGCAATCTCACGTGACCAAAACAAACCATCATACCTAACTATAGGAGAACTGAAAAAGGCTAACAACATTTTAATTAACCATGTGCAGAAAATAGAGTTTTCCGAAGATATAACTGATCTTCAAAAACAAACCAGACTGAACGCTAAAAGCCGTTTATTACCATTAAATCCTTATTTAGACCAGGCCGGCGTATTACGAGTCGGCGGAAGAATAAAACATGCAAACATAAGTGAGGAAATGAAACACCCGATCATATTACCAAACCATAACCATTTAACAGATACTATTATTGACCATATACACAAACTAACTTTCCATGGAGGACCTCGCCTGACGCTAGCGTGGTTAAGAAGGCAATTTTGGATCATAGGTGGAAATAATGCTGTGAAAAAAAGATTACGCCAGTGTGTGAGATGCCGACGCGCTAAATTTGAAAACCAAAATCAATTAATGGCTGATTTACCAGTTGCTCAAACCAATCAGGCACGCCCCTTTTATCACGTTGGAGTCGACTTTACTGGGTACGTGGATGTTAAGAGTAACAAAGGCCGCGGTGTTAAGTGCACCAAAGGTTATATTGCTGTTTTTGTGTGCTTAGCAACAAAGGCAGTACACCTCGAATTAGTATCTGACCTCACATCGTCATCATTCATAGCTGCGCTCCGAAGAATGGCTGCACGTCGGGGGACTCCGCAGCACATTTATAGTGACAATGGTACCAACTTCGTAGGTGCTAGCAACATCATACAAAAAGAATATTTTAGTATAAAACAAACATTGGATGAAGCTTCTTACCAACATTTAGCAGACATGCAAATAGAATGGCATTTCAATGCACCATCATGGCCAAGCGCAGGAGGAATCTGGGAAGCTGCAGTCAAGAGTCTTAAGTACCATCTACGTAGGGTTCTCGGGGACCAAAAGTTGACCTACGAAGAATTTATGACTCTATTAACTCAGTTAGAGGGCTGCTTGAACACACGACCATTGTGTGCAATTACCGAAGATCCAGATGATTTAGATTTTTTAACACCATCACATTTTCTCACTAGCGGACCCCTACTAACCATCATAGAAACAGAAAAGGATGAGCGCACCAGGTGGCGGCTTATGCAAAAAAATTACCAGGATATTTGGAAGAGATGGCAATCTGAATATCTGACACAATTAACGACACGTTCGAAGTGGCGTCAACCAAAAAATAATATCCGGATGAATGATATAGTTATCATTCAAGATGTACACGTGTCCCCTGGGAAGTGGGCTCTCGGGAGAGTACTAGAAATACACCCTGGGAGCGACGGCCTTGTAAGAGTAGTCACTCTAAAAACCAAAACAGGCATATTAAAGAGGCCGATTACGAAAATTTCATCTCTTCCTATTTACCAAGAAGAGGAAACAGCAAAGTTACCAGACATGTCTCCAAACCAACCAAAAACACCACCAAACCAACCAATGACTAAACCTCCAACTAAAGACCCATCAAGAACCAACGACCCCAAGAAACCAGTGAATCAATCAAGACGAACATTTTTTATAACCATGGCTCTTATGTTCATCCTACTACCAATTACACCATCGCAAGGCAGCTATAGCACCACCAGCCTAAAAGATAGTCAAACCATTTATTTTGATAAGATGAGCAATATGAAGTTGATAAGAGACGAGTGGAAACTAGTGGTATTTTATGACATCAATGCATATTGGGAGGGCATGATATTAATGACTAAATATTATGACTATTTGGGAAACTTATGTATGAAAATTAAAACCACATCTCACTGCGAACTCGTTCTGTTACATCTTAAGCATGGACAAGAGGAGCTAAAACATTATAATGAAATCTTAACCAACCATGGCCAACTACCAAGAAACCACTACCGTCGTCGTCGTGGCCTTATAAATGCAGTGGGATCCGTGGCACACAGCCTATTTGGAGTGCTCGACGACGACTTCGCACAACAATACCAGAAAGATCTTACCACGCTCAGAAACAACCAAAAATATTTACACCAGCTATTGAAAAACCAAACCTCGATAGTAGAATCTGAATTTCATTTAATGCAGAGAATGGAGACCACAATAGAAAAACAGTATAAAACATTCAACCAACACTTAAATGAATTAGATAAGTTAACCAACAACATTAACCAAGAATTACAAGAACATACATTTTCCAACGAGTTTGCATTAATTTCAATCACAGCAAATGGATTACTTACAAACTTGAAAGACATACAACAAATGTTATTAGACACCATTACTGACATATTCCACGGAAAATTCAACATACATTTATTGCAACCAAAGCAATTGAGTGAAGAACTACAGATGATATCAAGCCAAATATCTAAAGATTTATCGTTACCAATCGATAATATTCAGACAGATTTACCAAAAATATACCATTTATTAACCGTTAAAACCAGATTCACCAAAGAGAATTTGATATTTGAAATTAAAATGCCGCTTGTGAGCAGAGAAAACTTTGAAATATACCGATTAATACCAATTCCGATAGCAAATGGCAATAAGATGCAGAAAATAATTCCTAAAGCGGACCTTCTAGCCATTAATATTCAAAAAGATCTAGAAGTGCCACTCTCAGAATTACAACTACAACAATGTAACCACTATGACGTAGATATGTTACTATGTTCTCATCAAATACCTATATCCGTGACAAAATCGGACAGGTACTGTATTAGAGAAAATGAATCATCCAACTGCAAGACTGAAAACAAAGAATGCCATAATACCTGGGTTCAGCTGACTCAAGTAAACAATTACCTGTACTCATGTTGCGGTCAATGCTCCATTCAAATGATATGTGACTATCAAGTTACCGTCGAGCGATTACACAAGGTCGGGATACTCGCATTAGAGAATGGATGTGTCATCAAGGACGACGGAATAACGCTACTGGCCCATAAACAGCTGACGAGCAATATTAAATTGACACCCAATATTCTAACCATAGAAATACCACCTATTAATAACATCATAAACGTCACCATGCCATTTTATACATATGAAAACACCAGTTTTGTGAAGAACCAGAAAGAATTAGATGCGATTGCGAACCAAATCAATCAAGCCAAAAATAGCACCAAATCAGAGACAGATGACGATGCAAACTTGAGTTCCCATGATATGCATCACTACATTCTTATCTACCTATTATTGAGCGCTGGAATAGTAACAAGTCTAGTGTACATCGTACGAAGAATCCGCGCCCGACGCCAGTGGCCAGCTGCGGCGCAGGGAGCACCGGCGCCCGGGCCGCGACCACGCGCACGCGCTGGCGCAACTTTAAGCACCCCTACTGCTGCTCACCAACCCCAAAGTGAAATTAATAATCAATGTTTTGTAATTAGTGACCAGAGTGAGCCAGTGTATAGTAAAGTGAACCGTGTTAAATTACCAAACTCCTTTAATTTCAGTGTAGTGGAATAGTGATAAAGACTATAAGTTCATGAAATATTTAAGTAACCTATGTTACTAATTCTTGAAATATTTAAGTTACTATGTTGCCATTTCATGAAGTATTTAAGTGTAGTGTAGTACGTAGGATAGTAATGTTACCATATTATTTTAATAATTACCAAATTATTGTTGCCTCACCTCTTATCACCAGCATCAATGCATCTCATCTCACTTTTTTCTCCCTCGGGAATATGTACAAGGTACAGTGCATTGATCTGCAGAGCGCGCGATCAGCATTTTATTAATGACCTAAATTATAACTTCGTAGCTTTGTTAATAATTTAAATCATCAGTTCATGTTCGGAAACCATTCGCTCCGCGTGCTCTCATACCATTTCACCATTTCACCATTTTCACCATAATTTAACCAGTTTTACTAGTTTCTTAATATACAACATTTTCACCATTTTTTACCAATTTATTTTGTGGGATTTACACCCTACAATTTCAATGTCAACAATTATAGTAATAAACTCTAACAAATTCATTTTCTTAAATACAGTGTCTAGTTGAAAAGAAATACTTTCCCAGCTCCAGCTGGGGAAGTAGCTGTGGCTTACCTGACGGCCGCGTCCCAAGGCAGCAGGTAGTTGGTGTGCGGCAGGAAGCCAGGCTGCAGGTGCTCTAGCAGCCCCGCGCTGTGCGAGTACAGCGAGGGGGGCTCGAGGCAGACCAGGCTCCAGCTGGGGAAGTAGCTGTGGCTTACCTGACGGCCGCGTCCCAAGCCAGCAGGTAGTTGGTGTGCGGCAGGAAGCCAGGCTGCAGGTGCTCCGGCAGCCCCGCGCTGTGCGAGTACAGCGAGGGGGGCCCGAGGCAGACCAGGCTCCAGCTGGGGAAGTAGCTGTGGCTTACCTGACGGCCGCGTCCCAAGGCAGCAGGTAGTTGGTGTGCGGCAGGAAGCCAGGCTGCAGGTGCTCCGGCAGCCCCGCGCTGTGCGAGTACAGCGAGGGGGGCCCGAGGCAGACCAGGCTCCAGCTCGGGAATTAGCTGTGGCTTACCTGACGGCCGCGTCCCAAGGCAGCAGGTAGTTGGTGTGCGGCAGGAAGCCAGGCTGCAGGTGCGCCGGCAGCCCCGCGCTGTGCGAGTACAGCGAGGGGGGCCCGAGGCAGACCAGGCTCCAGCTCGGGAATTAGCTGTGGCTTACCTGACGGCCGCGTCCCAAGGCAGCAGGTAGTTGGTGTGCGGCAGGAAGCCAGGCTGCAGGTGCGCCGGCAGCCCCGCGCTGTGCGAGTACAGCGAGGGGGGCCCGAGGCAGACCAGGCTCCAGCTGGGGAAGTAGCTGTGGCTTACCTGACGGCCGCGTCCCAAGGGAGCAGGTAGTTGGTGTGCGGCAGGAAGCCCGGCTGCAGGTGCTCTGGCAGCTCCGTGCTGTGCGAGTACAGCGAGGAGGGACCGAGGAAGACCAGGCTCCAGCTGGGGAAGTAGCTGTGGCTTACCTGACGGCCGCGTCCCAAGGCAGTAGGTAGTTGGTGTGCGGCAGGAAACCAGGCTGCAGGTGCTCCGGCAGCCCCGCGCTGTGCGAGTACAGCGAGGGGGGCCCGAGGCAGACCAGGCTCCAGCTCGGGAAGTAGCTGTGGCTTACCTGACGGCCGCGTTCCAAGGCAGCAGGTAGTTGGTGTGCGGCAGGAAGCCATGCTGCAGGTACCCCGGCAGCCCCGCGCTGTGCGAATACAGCGAGGGGGGCCGAGGCAGACCAGGCTCCAGCTGGGGAAGTAGCTGTGGCTCACCTGACGGCCGCGTCCCAAGGCAGTAGGTATTTATTTATTCATTTATTTATTAAAAAAAAACAAATACATCTATTATTACAGGCACATGCCTAATACAATAGTGTAGCCAGCTAATATTTTTCCTTAATTAATATATTCATGCATTAAATTTAGTTCCCTTAATAAAAATGAAAAATATGTATTTAATTTCATTATATTATACATTATACTCAGTCTCAAATTTAAACTATCTATTACATTATATTATCTATTAAATTATTTCATCTTACTATTATTATTATTATGTCAATAAAATAAAATAAGAAAAAGAATCAACCGCAAAAACATTAATAACAACACAACACTTTTAAAGTTACTTTGTTGAACTCGCTCATCGAACAGGTAAACAGGTCCGTTGTTTCGGCTACTAGATTTAGCGTGTGCAAAGTCCGCGTCAACGGTGAGTTGGCCAGCAGGCCGGTCCGCGCGCGCGGCACCGCAAGCAACCTCGGCCGCCGCCGCCGCTCCACATACCTATTCGGCACGCAGATAACCAAACGTTCCAGTATGATTGGGTTGCAGAAGATACCTCTCAGTACCCCAACCAAATAATAAGCGAGTGCCAAATCCCGTCTTGTTTCCAATTTGATTTGAGTTTTACTTGATTTGTATTGCTTATGGAGCTTATATTTTAAGCCTATCGCTTTAATTATATCCGAGGTGTACCACTCCGGATAATTACCTACCGATCGCTTGACGGGGCTTCTTGCTGGGTACACAATCATTAATAATCCTATTAACAACATCATAGAAATAATTTACCGCCTCCTCTGGCTCTCGCATGTCATACAACGATTTCCAATCGATGTCCGCCAGTAGCGGGTACAATACTTCATAATCAGCCTTAGCGAAATTCCATTGTTGCGAACTTTGACACGACAATAACTGAGACTGAGGGAGTAGCGGCGGCGACGCCGGCGCGGCCCGCCGCCCGATCCGCACAGTAATGACGAGAGGCGGGTGATAATTATCTACCGGCACTAAGGCCTCGTCCGCCTCGTACACGCCAATCCCGTCCGCTATGCATTCCGTGCACAACACTATATCCAGCAGCCTATTGTTACAATTTGGTACGCTATTCATCTGAGCGAGCCCACAGAAAGCAACAAAATAATCAAAATAATTTATTACATTTTCATTGGTTGAATGTAAGTTATAATCACCCAGAACTATCATTGCCTTATATTTAACAGACCATTGTTCAATTATTCTAAATAACAACATATAATCGGTTTCTGTACTACCTGGCGGTATATAAACCACACAACAGAATAACAAATGCCTATTATTTAAATACACAGACGCACCGATTAGTTCGAACGCACAGTTATCAATGTTGACGTCACCCGGCAGCCCCACTCTCCAAAGCTCAAATCGATGTGTGGCCACAAGAACGCCGCCTTGTTTCCTCCCGTCCGCTCGATCGCACCTTAATATGTTATAGCCCGATGAAACAATTTCTGCGTTATGAATAGATTCATTGCATCCTGTTTCCGTTATTGCGATTACATAGGCGCTTGAGGATTCTATACTGTTACGGAATACATTTAACTTGGTTCTGAGGCCTCTTGTGTTTTGATAAAAAATATCCAAGTTACTACACTTTATCGATGAGTTGTTTTGTTGGTCTCCGAAACCAAATCCATTCAGCAAACTCCACATTTAGAGGCCAAACTGTAGGTTGACATATTTTGCCATAGTTTGTTTCAGAGACTGTGACAACAAATGATGAGTAATTCCTTTGCGTCTTATGCTTGAGCTTCTCAATTTTTACTATGGCATCTGGACCGCATATTCTTTTTACATGAGATGTCATCTTTTCCACTGTGGTATCTGGTGTTAGACGCCATACGTGCAGGTATTTATTTCGTTCTTGACCCTTTATATCAACCAACTCTGTATTTTTACCTTTCTTCACTTCTGTGGACTGATTTTTTTCACTTCTAATGCTATTTGTATAAATCTTATCCTTTTTGTTTTCTGACACCATCGTAAATTTACTATGCGTCAAAGCACCCACTATAGTATGTCTGGTCTGCTTCTTTG
Source organism: Udea olivalis (assembly GCA_947369235.1). NCBI lineage: Eukaryota > Metazoa > Arthropoda > Insecta > Lepidoptera > Crambidae > Udea > Udea olivalis. The sequence goes on along the minus strand of OX376349.1, from coordinate 3,181,858 downwards.
CTTTTTGCTTATTAGTTCCTAAGCTGGAGCGTTTAGCATTTTTCCCACCAACCGTAACCCATTTCTCTAGACTATCGTCAGATTTCTTAGGCGACTGAAGAGTATTTATGGATTTCAAATCATCGGTACTCTGCTTACCTTGTTCTTCATTCAGTGATTTGCCACCGATAGTGCTAATCGCGGAGTTCGTGGCCCCACATTGACTTTTATTTACTGTATAGAGGGTACCTGCGCTCGCGCTCGCACTAGTGTTATCAGTTAATGATGATAATTTCTGCTCACCGGTATGATCAGCTGTTTCAATGTTTATGTTTTTTCTTACTTGATTTACCAATAAGTGCAGGCTCTGGCTGTGTTGTTCAAAAGCCTCAAACTGGTTATGTATTGAAGTTGATGTTGTGCTGTGTTGCTGCAGAAATATTTCAAACATTTTCTTGAATTCTAACAGGTCTTGTCTTGTTGAGAGGCATACCTCTTTTATACGTTTAATGGTATTATCCTGAGCGTCCAATCTATCTCTCAGCTCCATCCGTATTTCTTTTAATTCGGTTAGCAAACTGTCTTCAACGTCCACAGTGTATTCTTCCGATCGTCTACTTCGTCTTCCGCGTTTCTTATTTACATTGGAATCAGAATTTGGAGTGATCGTGATCGTGATCGGCTCAGGTCTACGAACCGGTGTATTGCAATTGAAACGTTTCGGTTTTGAGTTTACACACTCAGGACAAACCCAAAGACGTTTATGATCCTCCGTGAACGATTCAAAATCTTTTTGTTTCGATTCCAAGGCTCACCAAGTCGTAAACTTTCAAACAATTTGTCTCGGAACACTTCATGTTAACGTCACCAGTCACTTTTTTGCTGCAAGCACTACAATTTGCAAACATTTTGCAGCGAATATTTTATTTATTTGAAATTACTAAAGGAACCACTTAGACACGACCGTTACGTACGCTCGCGCGCGCCACTAGTTGGTGTGCGGCAGGAAGCCAGGCTGCAGGTGCTCCGGCAGCCCAGCGCTGTGCGAGTACAGCAAGGGGGGCCCGAGGCAGACCAGGCTCCAGCTCGGGAAGTAGCTGTGGCTTACCTGACGGCCGCGTCCCAAGGCAGCAGGTAGTTGGTGTGCGGCAGGAAGCCAGGCTGCAGGTGCTCTGGCAGCCCCGCGCTGTGCGAGAAGAGCGAGGAGGGCCCGAGGAAGACCAGGCTCCAGCTGGGGAAGTAGCTGTGGCTTACTTGACGGCCGCGTCCCAAGGCAGCAGGTAGTTGGTGTGCGGCAGGAAGCCAGGCTGCAGGTGCTCTGGCAGCCCCGCGCTGTGCGAGTACAGCGAGGGGGGCCGAGGCAGGCCAGGCTCCAGCTGGGGAAGTAACTGTGGCTCACCTGACGGCCGCGTCCTAAGGCAGCAGGTAGTTGGTGTGCGGCAGGAAGCCAGGCTGCAGGTACCCAGGCAGCCCCGCGCTGTGCGAGTACAGCGAGGGGGGCCGAGGCAGACCAGGCTCCAGCTGGGGAAGTAGCTGTGGCTTACCTGACGGCTGCGTCCCAAGGCAGCAGGTAGTTGGTGTGCGGCAGGAAGCCAGGCTGCAGGTGCTCCGGCAGCCCCGCGCTGTGCGAGTACAGCGAGGGGGGGCCGAGGCAGACCAGGCTCCAGCTCGGGAAGTAGCTGTGGCTTACCTGACGGCCGCGTCCCAAGGCAGCAGGTAGTTGGTGTGCGGCAGGAAGCCAGGCTGCAGGTGCTCCGGCAGCCCCGCGCTGTGCGAGTACAGCGAGGGGGGCCCGAGGCAGACCAGGCTCCAGCTGGGGAAGTAGCTGTGGCTTACCTGACGGCCGCGTCCCAAGGCAGCAGGTAGTTGGTGTGCGGCAGGAAGCCAGGCTGCAGGTGCTCCGGCAGCCCCGCGCTGTGCGAGTACAGCGAGGGGGGTCCGAGGCAGACCAGGCTCCAGCTGGGGAAGTAGCTGTGGCTTACCTGACGGCCGCGTCCCAAGGCAGCAGGTAGTTGGTGTGCGGCAGGAAGCCAGGCTGCAGGTGCTCCGGCAGCCCCGCGCTGTGCGAGTACAGCGAGGGGGGCCCGAGGCAGACCAGGCTCCAGCTGGGGAAGTAGCTGTGGCTTACCTGACGGCCGCGTCCCAAGGCAGCAGGTAGTTGGTGTGCGGCAGGAAGCCAGGCTGCAGGTGCTCCGGCAGCCCCGCGCTGTGCGAGTACAGCGAGGAGGGCCCGAGGCAGACCAGGCTCCAGCTGGGGAAGGCGGGCAGCAGGCCTGGCGGGCTCAGAGTGTGCAACATGCCGGGGAGGTATTCGGTCGTCGATGGCTGGCGGGTCATTACTTTGTCTGGGAACGTAGGTATTGCAGATATAAGCAACTACATTAAAATACTACACACAACAACATGGTCTAGAGATATATAAAACTTTTTTAAATAAAAAGTACTGGCCTTATAAAAAAACTAAAAATGACAGATTATAAAAACATTATTAAGTTACTTTTTTAAATTCAAATTTGTATATAAAAGGTTTTGTATTAAGATGAAATTCGCATTCATTGAATTTCTTCCAAAGAAGTAAATCTTCACGAACTTCCAACTTGATTAAAACTTCATAAATTTCAATAAATCTTCGTCGAACGCATCTCTGGTGTTCATTTAATCATGCCACGTAGACACTTGAACAGGAACGAATTGTTAAAAGCAGTGGACATGATTCAAGCTGGTGCTACCCAAATTGCGGTTTCTGAAGCCATGAGGACCAGTCAGAGCGTTATATCCAGGCTTTGGTCACGTTATCGTGTCACGGGGGAAGTAGTGGAACGGCACCGAGGACCTCAACGCATTACAACACATGTACAGGACCGATTCATAGTATATGCTGCACGAAGTCATCCAAATGTAACGGCGATGCAATTGGTTCAAAGGCTACAGAGAGAGTATGGTTTGCTGGTAAGCGGACAAACTTTGAGAAGACGACTGCATGAAGTCAACCTACGTGCTCGTAGGCCACTTCGGGTACTAGCGCTAAGGAGAGGCAATCGAGGAAGAAGATTACAATGGGCTATTGCACACGAAAACTGGAACCATTCTCAATGGTCACCTGTGCTTTTCACTGATGAATCCAGGTTTGGATTTCATCCTGATTCGCGAAGAACACGCGTTCGGAGAGAACCTGGACGTTGGAATCGACTGCAGCACCCACAACAAGTTCATGCATATCAAGGTGGCACGATTATGGTTTGGGCGGGAATTTGTCTCGGCGGTAGAACGGACCTCGTTTGGATACAAGGCAATATGACTGCTCTAAAATACCGAGATGAGGTGCTAGAGCCTGTAATCTTGCCCCACAGACAGCAAATGGGACAAAATTTCCAGCTAATGCACGACAATGCCCGTCCACATACGGCGCGTATCGTTACAAGTTGGTTACAACAGCATGATATCCAAGCTTTAGACTGGCCTGCACAATCCCCTGACTTAAATCCTATTGAGCATCCCTGGGATATGCTTCAGAGAAGAGCTCTTAAGAATTTCCCTGCAGATATTGTGCATGAAAACCAGCTTTTCTTGCATCTTAGCAGGACTTGGGACAGTATTCCACAACAGGATATTGACACCCTTGTTTTAAGTATGCAGAACCGCGCAGATGTGTCAGGGGAGTCTTAGGTGGATCCACGGATTCTTAATATTAAGTTTTCAACAATTTTTATTAAAAAAATAGTTGTTTTGTTTAGGTTTTGATGTTTCAAAAATAAAGTTAAGATTGTAATTTTGTCTGAGTTTTTCCTCTTCTTCTGAGTTTTTTTAAAATTTAACTTTATCTAAAAGTTTATTTATCAGATTAGATAGGCTATTAAACAAGGTTTATATTAATGTGTAGGTGTCTTAAAAAAAAGTTAATAGAATTTTAGTTATTTAGGTTTAATTGAAATATCCCTAGACCATGTTGATGTGTGTATTTGATGATTTTGACTTCAGCGGGGCTAAGATGCCCTACGAAAAGAGTAGACAAATAATACTCCAATCAAATTTCGCCCTTTCTCGATTTTTCGTCATTTCTCTATTTTGTATTGGAAATTCGATTTTGTTGACAGATCCTAACATAGCGCCTTATGTTTGTCGTGGTTTAGTAGAAATGATGTCTCGATGACCAATGATGCATTCAAATAACATGAACAAAGGCGTCGCGGTGTGCGTCAAAATGCTATCATTTTTTTAAGTGTCGCTATTATAGCTATTTATGAGTGTAAATTTTGGACTAGTTTTTTTCCCTTTTTGTGAAAAAGCTTATTTAGGTATTATTTCCAAAAAAACAAGTTTTGTATAAATAGTTAGGGGTGGGGTATCAATAGTATCGATCAAATTATTTACATCGATTAAATCGATTATTTGTATCGAATAATCGACTATTCGCATCAATAAATCGATTGTTATATATCTATTATTCAATTATTTATTTAACAATTATTACTTCCAATTGATTAATTAAATCGATTAGTTGAATCCTTTAGTTTGATCGATTAGTTGGATCGATTAGTTATATCAATTCGTTGAATCGATTAGTTGATTCTATTCGTGGAATCGATTAGTTAAATCGATTAGTTGGATCAAATATCTACTAGTTGAATCGATTACATCTACTAGTTGAATAGTTTAGATGCATCGATTACATCGATTATTTATTTCGATTAGTTGTATCGATTATTTGTATCGATTGTTTATATCGATATTATCGTTCCTTCAAATCCGTACTATTGATAATATCGATTATTATACTAATAAATCTGTGTTAAACATGTCTACATGCACCGCTTTGTCTTGTCTACCTATTTTGTCGACTAGAAACGACTCGATGTTGCGCATCTTAGCCCTGCTGGAAGGGACAGTTAGCCATCAAAAAAAGCATAAAGTTGAGTATTTAGCCACAATTATCCACTCACGTGCTTGGCGCGGCGGGTGGCCTCACCGTTTTTTGCGAACGCCGCGCATGTTACTTGACACCACGCCATAGATGTAAACACGATTTATGAGTCACACGTGTGTGGCTTTAAGCTAAACAAATGACTGTTTCTAACTGAGGAATAGATGCTATATTTGATTTTATAAAGAATATGCTTAACATACTTAGTAATAATTTCCAAAAAATATCAAACTTCATTATTGAGAAAAATTTCTGACTTAAAGAACAGTTTTTTTTATTTTAGATTATAGTACTATGCCATATGTTTTTCATATTTTATTTCATCTTTATATTAGCTTATCTTGTTATTAAGATATTTTTAAACATATTATGTTTGACTTGAAAAAAAAATTTACTAAAAATTCGAATTCTGGAGATAAATTTCGCGATGTTAGCGGAAATAAATAAACAACTAAAACAAATGTAATAAATAATAATAAATGTTCGAAAATAGAACAAAAATATGTTCAGCTAAAGAAAGATACATTTATTATCTTTAACATTTTGTGAAAAACATGGTATTATTCATCAGGAATCACCAAGTAAATAAATAGAATGAAAAAAAGTCACATTATCAGCAAAAATAAAAAGATTTACCAATTTGTCCATATTTCAGACCAATATCTTAATGATCTGATGAAAATATACCCATATTTCGGAACAGAGCCAACTGAAGATTATTCTGATGTACAACACCTTTATTAAACTACTTTCACCATATGATGATATCCCTGACAGTTCGTAATTGTCAATTATAGTGCTGTAACGAATGTAATTTAATCGAGTTGGCAAAGAAAATGGAATCAGATTTACCGATTTTTAATTTTTAAATAAATTCCTAATAAACGGGTTTTGGCTAATAAGTAAAAGAATAAAACGCAGTATCTCGAAAATAAAAACTTAAAAAATTGCACACAAGGCAGACGCACTGGTACTGATGCGAATGACGTGATTACAAATTACAAAATGGTCGCTTCTATTCATCGATTTTTTGTCGATTCAGTAGTGTCAATACACTATTAAATGGCGTTCCTTTTCACGCATCAGGTGCTGTAAAGATATATTAATTTAATTTTAAAAACTTCATTTATTAACGGTTAATAATAATCAAAATAATTTACTTAATAAGATTCGAAAGAACAATCGTTTTTAAACAGTTTATAACATTTTCTTTTGCCAGTTTCTTTTTAATTAGTTTGAAATAGTATGCGTGACAAGGAACAGTAAGAGCTGTCAGGCATATCATCTTACAGTGAAAATAGTATAATAATAATTCTAGCATTTGTAAGGAATTTACGAACACTTATTACATCATCAATCATGCGTGATAGCCGGCAGTCAGTTTTCACCAAACATATACTGACACTGACGTTTAAAAATTCTTTGTTTTATTTTAACGAACGAATGACTTTGAGTGTTGCATTTCTTCATAGTTTATGTAATGTTTTTTAAAAGGAAAGCAGTGATTCAGTTGTTTGAGCCTATTGAGTATGCGAAGCGACCCACTTGCCGATTTGCAACCGTGGTTGCATGAAGCACTTAGGGCGTCTGTTTTCAAGCACTTGAGTAGCTAAGGTCCTTTCCTTCTTCATAAAAATAATTATGAGTCTGGCACGGCTTATCTACTCCAAATTAAATGTAAACAGTTTGAGGATCGCAGTTGGAAGAGCAGCCACCCGGATTGTGGAAGGTCGCAAGTTCGTGTAGAAAGTAGTGCATTGTTAAATGCTAAAAATAAAAAGTTCACTCACTTTAACTAATTGAACTCAGTTGTAAACATACGTATATAATGCAAGTTGTATTGTCGCTATAAATGCATTTCAATACAATATTATAATATGTATTTAAATAAATATCATAATCTTCATTTCAAATATAGTAGTTTATGCAACCGTTACATAATGAGTGACCTTAAAACACGAGTGTGGTTTTTTGAAACAAGCCTTGGCGATTTTCAAAATAAGTTCACATGAGCGTTTCGTGGCCTAATTATGTACAGTTGGATACATTACTTTATCTAAACACATATCATAAGTACTCTAAGATGGGTTAGAAGCAGTAGGTAAATGACCAGCATTATTACAATCAACAACTGTAAATGTCCTCAAATAAACAAGGTGCATAGCGTGAGATATCTTGGAGTTGTGTTAGACCAAAGGCTTTCGTGGTATCCCCAGCTCGAACAAATAATAGCGAGAATACGCAAATTCAACTGGATCTTCAAACAACTGAGATACATTGCTCCAAAAGATATTATTGATGGAACCACTACTTCTAAAAACCTGCTGAATCAAGTTTACGTCTCCCTGGTGCAGTCTGTACTAAGTTATTGTATCCCAATTTGGGGAGGTGCTCTAAAGACACGCTTTCTAGATGTAGAAAGGGCACAGCGCACTCTTCTTAAAATAATGTATTTAAATAGAAAAAAATTTCCAACTCAAGACCTTTATCAACTATGTAATTTATTATCAGTACGTAAACTTTATATATTACACATAATATGAAATAAACACAAAAACCTAACATTGAAAAAATCCATTGAGGGCAGAAGAATAAAAAATGTGATCGATGTACCTTACAGAAAGACAAAATTTGCATTCGTGCAATTTGAAACACGCTCGGCTGTCTTGTATAATAAAGTTAATAAGGAGGTACATATTTACAATAAAAAAATATATGAGTGTAAATCTACTGTTAGGGGCTGGTTAAAACAACTTAATTACAACGAAACTGAGACTCTGCTGGAATAAATACAGGTTATTTTGGTAACTTGTGTCAGTTCCAAATGGGTTTCAAAAATATATATATCAAAATGTGTACAAACAAGTTATGTAAATTGTGGACAAGAATTTGTAAAAAAAAATATTTTTTACTTCTGTTGCCTTGTACGTATATAGATTTAAGCGAATGTCGCTCTCTAAATTTGTTTTTTCTTAAACTTTTGTTATTAAAAGGGTTGCATAAACTGTTTCTAAGAAGGAGCGGAGTCTCCTGGCACAGGCATTGTTATGCTTAAAAGGAGGCTCCAGCTACTGAAAAGCCATATAAATGTATTTGTACCCAATAAACAATTTTGAATTTTGAATTTGAATTTGAATTATACTAATCTTTGTACGCCTTCTCGTATTTGGCTTTTGGTTTTGCACCCACTTGAATTTTGACAGCTGTTCTAAAATTAAACTCATAACGTTACAAAAATCTATAGTGTAATAACATTACAGTACAGATTTTATCTACTACCACAGACAAGAAAGTACTCATAGTATAATTGGTTGTAATAATGCTGGTCATTTCCTACGGTTTCTGAACGCATTATAGTGGAGCACTAATGATATACACGTGCGTAGATAAGACAAAAGTACAACTGCGTTATGAATAATTATAATGCATTCGGAATACCTACCTGAAGCACATTCTCCTTTTACCGGCACTAAGTATTTGTCAGAAGCCGGCGACGCATCCTCGTCGTCTCTAGCCGAGCCCGGCGACAGGGCGTCCGCCACGGACCACGGGCCTTCGCCCTCGCCCTCAGCATCCGCGTCACCCTCGCCTTCGCCCTCGCCCTGAGAGCGCACCGCCGGCGAGGCCTCTTGGCTGGACGCGCCTTTTATTGCCGCGGCCCTGGAAAGTGGGAAACAGGTACTATTTAAACCAAAATATGGACAGTTTTTAATAGTAGGTTGTTCAAAAAGTATTGTTCTTGTGAAAGTCACTGGCATGTGATCCATAAATACATTTAATTTTTTTTGTATCGGTCTTTCATGGTTGGAATCAAGCTATTTCAATTAGCGATGATTACAATTCGCATGGGTTCAGTCAGTGTTTTTTTTTTTTTCAAATTGCCCGTCAAGATGTCCTCACTCCACCTGATGGAAAGCGGTCGTGAGGTCCAGATATGAGGCTGACAAGACCAGTCATTTAAACGAATCACTGGGCTGGCCATACTCACCTTAATAAGGGCCTGCAGAAATGCCTTTTCACGCCCCGCTTGAAGAACCCGTGACTATAAGAGGAAGGTAACACATGTGCTGGAAGGGCGTTCCACGTCTGGATGGTACGAAGAAACGAGTCACCGAACCTTTTAGTTCGGGCCAACAAGTGCTGAATTGTGTGTGGACGACGCCGTAGTCCAGCACGCGTGGTACGGGAGTAAAAAGGTGAGGGTGGAATAAGCTGGAATAACTCGTCAGAGCATTTCCCATTGTAGAAGCGATAGAGAATACTTAGCCTGGCAATGTCTCTACGTAATTGGAGAGGCTCAAGGGTCAAACTTGCCTCTGGGTTTCCAATAATACGGATAGCACGCCGCTGCAACCTGTCAAGAGCTTCGAGTAGGTACTTGGCGGACCATCCCAGAGATGAGAGCAGTATTCCACACACGAGCGAACTTGTGTCTTATACAAAAGACAGAGCTGCCCAGGCGTGAAGAATCGTCTCACTCTGTTCAGGATTCCGAGTTTACTGGGTGCAGTTCTAATGACATTCAATGTAGTCCCGCTGGTTTAGGTTGCTACGAATATCCATGCCAAGGATGTTTAGGCTATCCTTTATCGGTAGCGGGGTGCTCTGAATAGTGGGATGGGAAAGGAACGGCGACGCCTTTGCTGTGAATGCACACACCTGCGTTTTCTTGGCATTGAACTCGACAAGATTGCATGCACCCCATTCTGAAATGCGGGCCAACACTCCGTCAAGCTCAACAACAAGACTTCGCCTCTTCTTCTCGATGTCAATCTGCTTTGCCCCAGGGCGCTCGAAATAACGCGCGTGGACCGTGCTATCCTCCGCATAGCAATGAATATTACCAAGAAATAACATGTCATTGATATGCAGAAGAAACAAAGTCAGCGACAAGACGGAGCCCTGCGGCACTCCGGCACTAATGTGGAGTAGCGCGTGATTTTCGACCATCGCAAAGGACACGAATTCTACGTCCCTCCAGAAATCCGGCGACCCAGTCGCATAGGCGAGGTGGCAGACCATATGCCGGAAGTTTGGAAAAATGCGAACGATGCCATACACGGTCGAAAGCTTTGGAAATGTCAAGGCTGACGGCCAAAGATTCCCAATGCTTGTCCATAGCCTCCCCCCAGATGTGTGTTACGTACGCTAGGAGATCACCCGTAGACCGTTTTGGTCGGAAGCCGTACTGACGGTCGTGAATAAGAGAGTGATCCCCTAGGTAGGGATGAGCTGCGTGTTTATGATCCGCTCAAACACTTTACATCAGTAAAAGGAATGTAGTATTCTATTCCGGTAATGATCTCGTCAGCAATAGCAGATGCACTCTCTGAAGCATCCCTTCCTGCAAAGCAGCACAGCCACCAAGGGACGGAGGCTAAATATTCTCGCAATCCGTCCCAATCTGCCGACGAGTAGTGCCATAACCGCCACGACACCTCCACAGGTTGTGGGGAAGCTGTACAGGGCACTGTTGCGCCAACCAGACAGTGATCGGAGGAGCCCAATGGAGCACCAACCGACACTTTATACCCGGCTGGGTGACTCGTCAGCAGAAGGTCCAATAAAGAGGGTGTATGACCGACAATATCTGGTACCTGGGCGGGCTGGTGTACCAGTTGCGTCAGGTCTTGCGTGAGAGCAAACGCATGGGCACTTTGGCCTGCATGGTCTGTTTTTGATAAGCCTAACCAGGACTCATAGTGGGCATTGAAGTCTCCCAAAAATACCATTTCAGCATTTAGGAACTGCGCCTGAGCGTTGTCTGCGGCCTGGCTCAGATGTTCGAAGAGTCGAGTTGTCTCGGCGTCGCCTTTGTGGTAACGGTATATGCACGCATAGACCCGGCTCGTGAAGCCCATGTCAACGTGCACCCAGAGGGTGGAGAAGGATGGGTCTTCTAGGCAGCGGAGACGGCTACAGCAGACGTCCGCCCTGACGAACAGACATACGGCTTTTGGTTGGAAGGACGCTTTCAGCACATAGGGGTAGTGCAGGTATGACGTATCGACAGGGCGGCCTATCTGTGTTTCCGTCAAAAAGAGCATCGCAGGCCTCGCCGTCTCAAGGTGTTGATGGACGGCGTTGAGGTTTGCATGGAGAACGCGGATGTTAGCGAACTCCACCTCAAACAGCGTGTTGGTGGGATGGGGATGCCGCTGCTGGCCTTTTTTTCGTGCTTCTGACTGCCATTGAAGTTGGAGGAAGGGAGAGGCGTGAAAGGATGACTATGATCGAGGCAATGAAAGACAAAGAGTGGTGCCCTGCATTGGTATTAATCGTGTGGAATAGTGTACGGTCCGCCGGACGGAAGGGCCCCCGTACCCCTTGGGGTGTGGTCGCCGGGCCCCACCGGAACCAGGCACCACCCGGCACGTCGAGCCAGCCTGAGATTATGCGCGACCTGGTGGGGCAGCCTCCAGAGGTGGTTAGCCCCTTTTGGGCCCCTGTATTATGCCGCAGGCGGCCAGCAGCACCACCGTTTCTACGGGTGTCCCTGGCCAGCGGGCGGGTACACACTACACACACAATACCGCCGCTAAGGCTCCCACTGGTTCAACAATTTCCACCATCACAGTTCCCCTGGCACCGGTTAGTGCAGTGCTGATCCCGGAACGCGACCTGACCGAGATAGGTCAGAATCACTTGGCGGGTTTTATACAACTGCATGGTAGTAACAACAACCGGCCGACATAAGTCTCCCACCTGGAGAGCATCTGGAGACCATCTGGCAAAAAACCCTTAGTCGCCTCTTACGACACCCATGGGAAAATAGATTTTATTCATTTTTTTTATTTATTTTTATTTATATGATTGGAGTTAAAGTTAAAAATGTTAAAATATAAAAAGTCCGCCAAAGTGTAAGCCGTAAGGTTTTTTGGCAGTAGTCTGACACAATATTGGACACAATATTGGACACAGTACTGTTACTGCATTGCTGAAAGTTACCGATAACATTAAATATGCAATGGAGCATAAGCAACTCACACTCCTTACCCTATTAGACTTCAGCAGTGCATTTAACTCGGTTGACTTTGACGTGCTCCTAGCTATCCTCCAGTCGCTTAACGTATCACCATATGCAATTGAATGGTTTAACTCTTATCTTAGAGGCCGCGTACAGTGTGTTCGTGCTGACGATGTTTCATCGAGCTGGTGTTAACTTATTTCTGGCGTTCCTCAGGGTGGTGTCCTTTCTCCTCTTCTTTTTTCCATCTTCATTAATGCCATTACTTCTGAATTGTCCGCTCACTATCACCTATATGCTGACGACCTACAACTCTACATCCACTTCAAACCTGACGATGTTGAATTGGCCATATCTGATATGAATATAAATCTAGATCGGATTCGCACTTGGGCTGAATCTTATGGGCATGGCCTTCTTGTTAATCCTGTCAAATCTCAGGCAATTATCATTGGTAGTAAAGCTATGCACAAAAAGGCCTGTGCATCACCCCTGTCACCGTTGGTGTACAATGGTACAATAATTGATTACGCTGTTTCCGTTAAGAACCTGAGAGTCTTTTTTGACTGTTACCTTGCATGGGACCACTATGTCAATCAGGTAGGCCGAAAAGTTTTTGCAGCTTTTCACTCACTGAAGCGTCTACATAATTTCCTCCCCATTCGAACCAGGATAACACTAGCTCAATCACTTATGCTTCCTATTATTGATTATGCTGATAGTTGTTATCTTGACGCTACGGAGGAACTTTTAAATAGGCTCGAACGTCTTCAAAATGTCTGCATTCGCTTCATATACGGCCTACGTAAGTATGACCATATATCTGAGTACAGAAAACAATTGAAATGGCTTCCTATACGTTTGCGGCGGAATTATCGTATACTGGTCATCCTCTTCAATGTACTGTTTAATCCCGCTTCTCCAAGCTATCTCCGTGAACGTTTTACATATCTTTCGTCTTCTGGCCGAGCTCATCGCTCAGCCTATAACTTTAATTTAACTACTCCTCCCTGTAACACGTGCATGTATGGTGAATCTTTTACTGTTCATGCTGTTCAACTGTGGAACAAGTTGCCTGTATCCCTTCGCGAATGCGGCACTGTAGATTCTTTCAAAAGACTGCTAAAAGAACATCTTTTGAGTTTTACTTAAATTACATTGGATCATCATGTTTACATGTTTACATATATTTATTTATATTTTCCTTATTATATGTATTATTATGTTTATCTATATGTTTATGTACTTATTGTAGAATATTAATTTACTTGTTTGTAAGTAAAACATGTACTTAGGGGTTTTTAGTTTGTTACGATTTTTGAATATGTAACTCTCATTTACATTTCCATTTGTACACGTTTGTCTGTCCATAACAATTGTAAATGAGTTTTTCCTGTCGCCATGGTCTGCTGCAGAAATCTCTTTCTAGAGATAAGCTAACCTGTACTTTTGTACTCCTTATTGTTTTCTCTGTAATTTGTCTCTTTGTGTACGAAATAATAATAAAATAAATAATAATATTCATGAGGATATTCTTAGAATATGCAAAGTAAGGGATGTGACCCAAAAGTTGTTTACTCACTTAATTTACTGATATCTTACAAAAGGAACAAATCGCACTTTTTCGTCATGGTCGTGTAAAAATTAAAAAAACGGAAAGAATACCAAAACACAGACATATTAAGTCTTAAGATGCTCGGCAGCTAACGTAAGCTAACGTATAGAAGCTGTAGTTGACTCGCTTCATCTAAGTTTAATAGGTCGGTGATGATAACAATGACTGGTAACAAAGCGTGAAGAGCACTCCTCAGCTGCGAGGGAGTATAAAGTGTGGTTCACTAGCTTCATGAAGGTGTCATGATGGGCTGATCATGAAACCTCAGCTAACGAAAGCTCAATACCACCGCATTGGTAGTTCATTGTCCCTGGTGGCAGCTTAGATAGCCAGATCTCATTGCTCTCTAAACAAGAGTGCCTATAAGGCTGCCATTCCAATGACACGGAACCATGGAAAGCGAGCGGGGTAGCTGGAGTATTTAAGACGGGCGCACGGGACAGACACTCTTTTGCTGCGCTGCTAGGTGGTATAAGGGACCTCACCTTTGCCTATTCATTGCGCTATGATTCCTAACTGACCTGTATGTGGGCGTGGAGGGTTGAAACACAGGGAAGTCGATGGTCTGCAGCGCTGGACAGACCGCGCACTCCTCGGCCGCGAGCGTGTAGAAGCTGTAGTTGGCGCGCTTCACGCTGTAGGGGTCCGCGCGCTGGCACTTGGTGCGCCCGCAGTTGCACGCGGAGATATAGCGCACGCCTGATGAGTGCTCCTTTGTGTTGTCACTGGATATACAAACAAGGTAATTTGAAGTCAAAGTACTCAACTAGGAAGTTTTCGCAATTTAGAGGTGTTAGTTGATGAGTGCATAGAAACGATTGAGCAGCAATTCTAATGGATAGTAAGACCCAAACTCATGTGTTTCAAGAGAAGAGAAGAGGTTGGCTAGTCTGCAGTTTCTGCTGGAAGCTAATACAGCGCATGAATGTACTGCTGCATCGCGTCTAGATCCTGCATTTCTTCTGCTTTTATTCTGTTTTGCAATAGTAATGATGTAAAATCATATACCTTCAATCGACCTCTGGGGGCATCGCGCTCTTCTACAATATCTCTCCGTGGGTGACCTACCTTAGTTCTTACCGCTTGCTGCCATACTATTATTATTGCTATCGCCTCCATCACGCCCAGCGCCATAGACAAAAATCGAAATGAGATGATGTGTACATATTATTTTAGCGCTCTCACACACGAACGGCATTAGCCGTCGACTACTGCCGTCGAAGTGAACCTGGCTCCTGTACAAAGTCTGCCGTTGACGTGTCAAAAGTTTATCACTTTGACTTTGCGTAGTCTCCGGGTTCGATTACCGATCAGGACAATTCATAAAAATATTCTAAATTAGCTCGGGTCTAGGTGTGCTGGGAGAATCCCCTGGTTTAAATTCTTGTCTGGTACCTCGTGACATAAGGGTATTAATCCTTCTTTGAGACCAAGACAATTGGTGTGTTGTCTGATGTATATTTATACTTATTTATTTAATTACATTCATAATTTCAATTCATTTGTCTACGACCTCTTCACAAAAGCGTTGTCGTTATGTCACAGCATGCGTCAAAAAAGCGGCACGCTTGGTTTTCACATAGACGGAAGGACTTGCGTTATCTATTTCACGTGCTTCGTGTTACCGGGCCGTGGCTATGACTCCAGCAAGCCCTGGACCGTCCACAACCTATTTCAGGGCCCTAGGCACATTAGGATAATGGGGTCTTTTAGACTTTTAGTGTCAAATATTTTATTGAACTGACTAGGCACGTGTCCAAAGTGACGAATGACAAAGACGGACCCAAGCACGCCCAGACCACTAGCCACTAGAGTACGCACTGCTCGGGCAGGATGCAGACGTGCGCGGTGAGCGACGGCGCCTCGCACAGGCTGCGCGCGCGGTGCGTGCTGCGGCACGCGGCCTGCAGGCGCGCGCGCGCGCCGCGTGCTAGCGGCCCGCGCGCCATCGACTCCAGCACGCCCAGCGCCACGCTGACCTGCACGACACAAATACGCAACAAAGATTATTATCAACTCGGGACCAAGCAAGGGGTGTTGTTCCGACTCTGTAAGGTTTTATTTGTCTATAAGGACAGAGCAATAATAACGCAATTTTGCTTGTTGTCTTTTTTTTGTCATGGAGGGAGCGAGGAACACCATTTAGTCGTTTTTTTTATAAATTTTTATCGACCTATTCCTAGTATTATAGGGCAAACATTCTGAGGTTCTTCTTTTGTAAATGGTGGGATATTTGTACCAATTCCAATGAGAGTATTTGAAGGATTCAAAAACATAAAAACCATTACGAGGTCATCCTAAACGAGGTAGATAGGAACAAGTGATTGTTGCAGTCATGAAGAACGGAACACTCAGAAGCCCACTTATCACCAGTGGTGTTCGAACTCAACGTGGTAGGTGGTGAGCCTTCCGCCGTTATCCGGGTTAATTTAATAATTTCGTTTAGGTATAACTTGAAAACTAGGAAAACACACTTCCATTTGACTCTATATGCATCAGAAATAGTCATCGCATGCAAATAAAGAAATAAACAGTGGAAATCTTATGATTTGACTGTTGTTCCGCCCACCTAACGTTACCGTTAAAATGAAATTGTTCACCTCCGTCTACAGTTTTATAGATGAATCCTAAATAAGTACAGAACAAAACTTAAAAGTAACACGAACCTTGTGAGCATGATGTTGAGTAGAATAATGCGACGGCAGTCCCTCAGCGTACGAGGCCTGCGCTATCGGCAGCACCTTGGCGCAGCGCGCGGCCGAGAAGCGCACGTCTGTGGCCAGGGCGTCGAACAGGGCCCCGCTGGGGTCCTGCTCCTCTTCAGAGCTGCGGGGGGCCTCATCCAGGTATAGAGGTGCGAGGACCTCGGCCGCCGCCCGCCATGATGACGCACTCGGCAACTGAGTAGCAATAAATAGTTCACAATAAACACAGATTTGACTGGCCTCTTAAAACTACACCAAAAGTAAAAGAAACGAAACATCGTATTTTATTTTAAAATATTGAAGGTCATTGAAAATACCAGTGACCTAGTATGTCAGTTGACATGTTACATGGGATTATAAATATCATCAGGGCTGTCTCATGATGGAAACCAACTTCATGATTTTATTAAAATATTATTGGCAACTTTAAGAGATAGAGCTCCTAATCTTAGTATATTCAAATTGTAGAATCAGCTTCCTGCTAAGAGCCTTCCTGGTCTAGAGCATGGAATTCTCAAAGAGGGTTTTAAGAAGGTTCTTAAAGGTTGCAAATGATGTGTCCTTAAGTTGCCGTAATCACTTACCATCAAGCAACAATGCTTGTTTATCATTATAACATTACTATAAAAATAATAATATAAAATATTTACACTCACCTCAAAGAAAGAAGTAGTAATAGCATATTTTCCAACATTGTCATCGAACCCTTCCGCAAAGGCTCTATCGACATGGGCTTGTAGGAAGCGCGCGAAGACGGCGCGCGCAGGGGGGGGCGGGGCGCCGGCGCCGGCGCACGACGCGACCAGCGCCCGCACGAGCGCGCTGGTGTCACGCGCGCTTCCTAGCTGCTCGTCTGCGTTTATGTACACAAACTCTTCGTTTTTTGGAATGGCAAAAAGCGACTTGGCACTGTGATAAAAAAAATATAGTTAAGTATTCTGAAAATGTTTTTGAGTTATAATATAACTTATATATTAGGCTACTTGCCTCATGTATAAATTTCATACAATAAATGAGTATTTCCTGCAGTATTTGGCTTAGGAAAACAAAATATATCAATATAAGCAATTTAAAAGAGCGAGATTGATTTAAAAATCCAATTTAAAAAATGTTTTTTTTTACTTTTAACCTGAACTTCTAATCAAGTTCTTGTTTTGTTGTTATGTCTAAAAACAATAATCATAACCATCATGGACGCTGGATTCGTAAAAACAAAAACCAAAATATATTACAAAATAACTATTAAGTTTCTGCACCATCTTAAGAACGTTCTTACATCAAATCTATTTTCGCAAGAATCATTTGAGCTAACAGTTTACAGTCGATATAGATTCAGGATGCCTTTGAGCAAGTCCTATTGGAATACTCGGCCATGGCTTCAAAATATTTTAACTGTATTTATTTATAGATTAGTAGTTAGCACTTCTGCAGTTCAATGTAGACTGATCACACATGTGCAGAGAATATTGAAGTGTCTGAGTATGACTTCACAATACTGTACTTACCAAACATTGGTTATTATTCTTGCTTTCCTTAGTATAAAGTAAAGCTGATCTTCTACTGCATGTTCAAGCCTCTTCAAAGCAGCTGGTGCTTTCCTGAGTGGTGTAGGAGCTCTTCTGAAGTGGAACAGCAGCCGCGGACAGCATGATCGCCCATGAGTCTCCCAGGCCCCACCTAGACACAGACTAGCTAATGCAGCTGTTGTGCGAGGAGTTAGCTCGGTCCTGTAAAATGATGAGTATGATTTATGACACTTGTGTTTCTTTTCATATGTGTCATTTTCTATTTATGTAAAACCTTATTTGAAAATCCGTTTCTATGACCCATTCTACAATCTCAGCTTAGTTTGGAGTCAGATTGCCGTGAGAAAAATAAATACATATTTAATGATATAGGCAATAGAACATGGTCTTTATAATTACCTGAAAGCATCAATAGCTTTAAACAGCTGCAGATATCCCAAATCAAACACAGGTGTTGGTGAGGACAGCACCACAATATGGCAAAGGTGGAACAGCAATGCCATAGTTCTGCAAGAATCAGCCGCTAGTTCTCCTGATGCGACTAGCCAATGTGCTGCATCTGCATCCTTTTCTGTGCTTTTGGAATCTTCATCTAGGTTTGCTGCCAACTCTGCGAGCCGTTTGGTATCAAGATATGTAACTGCATGAAGGTAGAGCACCCCTCGCTTCTCATCCCAATGACATTCAATTCCATTCTGTAGGCAATAGCATAGTTAATTAACATTTGTTAGTATCGATATGGATATTGATGACGGTGGTTGAATTTACAGAATGGAATTTACGTTAAAGCAGTTATTTAGTCTGCGGTTCTAGTAGGTATGTACTTGGTGTTGTAGGTTTGGCGATGTGTTATGCATCAAATGATGATGGATAGCTACGTGTGGCTATGTGTTGGATTGGTAATAATACCTCACGTTATAATTTAATAGTACCTCATCGCTTGCTACAAAAGGTAACAGTGGAGTTGTCTTGTTTGGAAGCCGGTACGGCGACTTTCCAATGACTCCAACAACAACTATCCGCTCCTTCTTAGAAAACTCTGGTATGTCTGTTATCTTAAATATCTTCATGTTATGGCATTTGAAGGTAAATAAAGAAATCAAGCTGTATACGAATTTGAAAACACAAATTAAATTTTTTGAAGCAAAGAAGTACACCAACACCACTGTCAGACAGACAGTTCGCCACAGCTGGTTTTGACATTGACGTTGACATTTATTTCTGAACGAAAATAAACGTTTTGTTTGTGCTGGCTGCTGCGGTTCGATTTGAAATAGAAGTACAAAACCAAAGCCCCATTGGCTTTCGATGAAACCTCTAGCCTTCTTGGATGAAACGCAGCTGCTTTCTATTTGACACTGACAGTACCAAAGGCGACGAGTGGCGTTTTGATGTCAATATGTCAAATCCAGCTGGGCTAACCTTTCGAATTCAATTCAAGGTTTGCAAACTTTACTGCTTGGATATTGGAGAAATGCAATAGTTGTCAACCGCAAACCTGCCGTATCGCACGGCTTCTGCCGCGTCACCGCCAAATAATACTTCTTGATACGTTATCAGTGAAAAATACTTTTCAGTGCAAGTGATATTTGGGTTTCTTTTGCACGCATAATGTCCTCTGCAGTAGAAGATATTTGCGAACTTTTGGACAGTTACAATGGCAGAGATAAGGTAAAGTATGCGGAACTATTTTCATGTACGGCCTTGGAATTATATAAATTCTCTATTGGACCCAGACCTCTCAGTCCTTTCACTATCTTATACAATTTCAATCACTTTTTAGCGTAACATTTAGATGTTGTTTGTTTAAATTGTAATTTACTGTTAGTTTCTGAGTAAGGTATCTGATATTTAGAAAAAAAATATTTTAATATAAAAATTCACAATAAAAATAGTTACTTCAATGACTGGGGTTTTACTGTAAAATATTTAGTGGTTATTGATATTTTTACACAGGTCTTTATCTTTAGTTTACGGCCGGTACACTGATTTAATAAGTACCCGCAATAGAAAATAAACTTGTAATTTTTTTTTCAATTCTTCAGGTGGTGCGATTGGCATGCTATGCATTCAAACTGTATGGCTGTGTACACAATGACAAGTCATGGCAGGCTGCTGGTTCACGTCTCTCTGGCGCAAGGCTGATTTTGAGACTTTTTGATGATATACCAATGATCAGACATACAATATCTTATGGCCTAGGAAGGCATGTAAGTATTTGAAAATATGATTTTGGGTAGAATTTAAAATTCAATCAATGAAATAGTGTAATACAAGTTTTCTCAGGCAAAACCTATTCTCAGGCTCAAGTCTCTCACACACAAGGTGCCATACTATAATATTAGTTAAAGCCTCTTTGATGTAACTTTTGTGGGAGAAAGTAAATTTATTTATTTATTTATTTATTTTTAATTCATTGTCATACATTACCATTACAGGTTTCTCTAATGCGATATTGTATACATAATTAAACTTTAAATTTTACAAAACATACATAAACATAACATAAACTGCCTATATACGTCCCACTGCTGGGCACAGGCCTTACCTCTACTATGAGGTGGCTCGAGCCAAACTCCAACACGCGGGCTCAGTGCGGATTGTTGGAGGGGTGTAAGGTTAGTGATAAACCTTCTGTCAGATGTTATCATACCGCCCAAAGGCCTCCGACTAGGCTTAACGACTGACATCTAGGGACGTCAACCGGGACCACCTGCTTAGCGTGCCTTCCGAAGCACGGAGATGCCCGAAAAATGTAGCACTAAATTTCGGTCGGAGTGGTCACCCATCCCAATTCCGACCCGGCGTGCATTGCTTAACAGCTGCGTTCGTTGCCGATCCGCTGTTGCCACCGCGCCACGGGCACCTCAACAACAAAACATTATCAATACCTATTATAAACATTATTATTATAAACTAAACATAACAAACAAAAGCCTTTGTCATTCCACTTCCCAAAGTCTCTAGCCCTGACTCGCTCAATCAGTTTCGCCTAATTTCAATTTTACCTTTTTTGTCCAAAGTCTTAGAAGCTGCTGCTTACAAACAATTATCCTCCTTTATTTACGCTAATAACCTACCAGTCTGGTTTTCGCCCCAGTCACAGCACCACCACTGCTCTCATAAAGGTCACTGATGACATCAGAGCCGGCATGGAGGAGTCGTGCCTAACGGTACTTGTTCTTATTGATTTCTCTAACGCCTTTAATACCGTTAATCACGACATTCTCCTTGCTGTGCTCTCTTACCTTCGAATTTCCCCTTCAGCGCTTGATTGGTTTTCTTCGTATCTCCGTGATCGCCACCAAGCTGTTCGAGTGGGACAATCTCTCTCAGATTGGTCAGGTTTGGATACTGGTGTCCCTCAGGGTGGCATATTGTCACCTATGCTATTCTCAATTTTTATAAACGTTCTGGCTGGCGAACTTGGATGCCCCCACCATTTTTACGCAGATGATCTACAGATCTACAAGCAGGGAAAGACTGTTGAGATTAACAGCGCTATTGGACAAGTTAACCGCGATCTGGAGTACGTTGTTGAGTGGTCTGCCAAATTCGGAGTCAAGGTTAATCCTATCAAATGCCAAGCCATAATCATCGGTGGCTCACGACAACTGGCGAAGCTTGATATGAGTGCAGTTTCACCTATTGTAATAGACGGTATCGTTGTTCCTTACTCACCTTGTGTGAAAAATCTTGGCATTCATATGGACTGCTCTCTTAGCTGGACCAAGCATATTAGTGAAGTGAGCAGGAAAGTAACTGGGACTCTTCGCGCTCTATATCGCCTGAAGAACTTTCTGCCGTCATCTACAAAGACACTGCTAGTGCAAGCCCTTATCTTGCCGTTGATTGATTATGGTGATGTCTGTCTCAGTAACGTTTCACAGGAGCTTTTGAACAAAATGGATCGACTTCTAAATAACTGTATACGTTTCATTTTCGGACTGCGCAAATATGACCACGTCTCCATTTTCCGCTCTAAACTTAACTGGATGCCTATCCGGCAGCGTAGGTCCATTCGAATTTTAAATGTTCTCTTTTCTATTCTTTTTGATCCTAATTCTCCATCTTATTTAAAAAGTAAATTTCAATTTCTTCATTCTTCACATTGTCGTCAGTTGCGTTCTGAAGATACTCTTTCCCTTCTTACGCCCTCTCATTCTTCCGGTTTCATGTCTAGTTCTTTCGCTGTATCTGCGATTCGTCTTTGGAACAAACTTCCTGTTCCAATAAGAAAATCTATTAGTAAATACAGGTTTAAAGTGGCTGTTCGAAAGCATTACGGATCGGTGGTCACGCATTAGGGAGTCACTGTTAGGTGAATGTGGTTCAAAGTTAATACGAGGTTATTCTGAGGGGTTTATAAGGCTACTATTATTATGTTTTTTTTGTGGCAAGCAATTCTTGGTTTGGTTGGTTCTATTTATATTATGACTTCTTTTTATGTATGTTTATTTTTATCGATTTATATTGAATTTATATATAATTTATTTTGTTGTTTTGTTATTTTATAATAATTAGCATCTGTTGTTGTTTTCAAAAGTAATTTATTTAGTTTAATCTCGTGCACCGTGTTTAATTTATCTGTTTGATCGTGTGGTTGACTGGTAGAGAATGCCCTTTGGCATTAAGTCCGCCAATTGTATCATTAATTTTGTGCAATGAAGAATAAATAAACAACGTAGCCTTTGTGAATTCAGTCACGGAGCAACAGAATATGTCAACAGCATTAGACCCCTCCTTGAGTGTCCCTAAAGCTCGGGTAAACAGTGCCTCTTTTAAAATATTAGTTCGCGCAGGTGGAATTGCGAATAGAAGGGGCCGCCACCGCCGCCACACGTACCTGTTCGGCACGCACAGCTCCATCCTTTGCAACACAGCCTGGTTGATCACCTGCCCCCCCAGCAATTTAAACAAACAAGAAGCCAGAGCCAAGCCCCGCCTCACTTCTAGTTTATTGTACCCCACCATACCGAGCACAAACAATGTTGGATACATTAATGGGTAGAACGGATACACACCATACAGTTTGAGGTATATGAATCTGGTAAATTTAATCTGTATTCGTTCAACCATCAACTTATATTTGGCTTCATGGGGTGACCAAATACACGAATTGCATTCCAAGTGGCTCTTAACGAGAGGTTCATACAAAGCTCGCACTGCATTCATATTGGTATAGCCCTGAGCCTGGCGCAGAACAAAACCCCAATTCCGGTACGCCCTTTTGCAAACCTTGATTGTGTCCCCTGAAATTCAGATCGGTAGTAAATTAAACTCCAAGGTATTTCATGTCCGTCACCCTTTGCATTGGGGCCCCATCTATGCAAGATTGATAATAGTATGGCTGTCGTGACAACGTGAAGGACATTACTGTACACTTGGACACATTGAAATATAACCTGTTTCTATGGGTCCACTGCACCACCCTGTCAATATCTGCTTGCATTCTGACTGGTCTCTGATTTCCAGTACCAACTTTGGGTCATCTGCAAAAAGAAGGCAAGTCGATTCCGAAACTACGTCTGGCAGATCGTTAACCATCAAATTAAATTCCAGGGGCCCTAAATTACTCCCTTGACTGACCCCTGACCTGGTGTAGTATGGTGCTGACTTTTGACCGGCCCAGTCTACATATTGACGCCTATTTAATAAATAACTGGCAAAAAAGGATAGCGTTTTCGGTGTCAAACCCGCTACCGCCAGTTTCGTAAGTAGTACGTCATTATCAACGGTATCGAAAGCCTTCCGGAAACGAAGTGCTAAAGGTGCTGTAGTAGAAATAACTACTTTGTGGATGCTGTAACCTTTAAGTTGTATTTGCCAATTGTAACCTTGAAGTTGTATTTGCCAATATACAAAATTTTATCAAGAAAGGTTTCTTTGATAAATTACTAGTTAATTCATTCTGTTATACTGCATTCTGCACTAAAATGGTTGTACAAATCGGATCAGTACTTTTTTTTCTGAAAATATGTCTCTCACCCTGATCCTGAACTGCTGCTAATGATATTTCAGCATATCGTGGTTATGCAGGAAAAACCAATAAAGCGGCACTTCAAGAGAGCAACAAATTCGCTATTGGAAATTTTTCGATCTATTGAAATGATCTATTAGTTATGCAGGAAAAATCAATTATGCGACATTTCAATAGATCAAGAAATCCGCTATTTAAAATTTTAAATAGGGAATTTGTTGCTCTCTTGGAATGCTGCATAATTGGTTTTTCCTGCTTAATGACGATATATTTATACTAAGTAATATGCATTTGTCCCTTGGCAGGAATCAACAAAAGTAGCAGCTATACTTGGAGTTCTTGCCAACGCAGTGGACCAAGCATTCTTGCCAGTAGAGAAGGCTTGCTGGCTTAATGAGATGGGCATACTGAAGCTCAGTTCCGACACAGCGTATAAGCTGGAGACAGTCAGCACAGCACTGTGGTCTGCTAGTCTTTACATATCACTTCTGCAGTAAGTACATTTTTTTACTAACATGATTTTTAAAGCAAGTACTGCTGTTTTCGACAGCCACAACTTATAATTACGCCATATATTCAAACCGCGAAATGGCGACTGCTGATTAATCCCAAATATATCATTAGAGGAGATTTGTATACTATTAACCAAAACTCTGAGTTTCAAAATCTTTAGATCCTTTGAAAGCCCCTGAGGTTGATCAAAAGTCTATGACGCTGTTTAAAAATGACGGTAGTACCTTAAAATTACCTTTTTTCGAGACATTACATGCTAACTTGACAGCATTTTAAATAACAACACCATTAATTTTATTTATTTGGCTTTCGACTATTTTATATAACATCTGGCTCTAAAATAACCATCTCTGTACAGAACTGGGCGATCGATAAGGCAGCTCTGGTGGAGCCGCGACTGCCTGCAGAACTCCTCGGAAGACGGCTCCGACGCCAAGCGGCACCTGGACGCGCGCCTGCTGCTGGCGGGCGTGAGCGCCGGCAAGCTGTGCCTCGACATCGCGCACGCCGTCAGCTGCCTGCCCCAGGGCTGCCTCTGGGGGGAGCGCATCGGCGCCACGAAGGTCGCAACCATTGCCACCAGCTCTTCAGTCATCGGCATAGCCTTGTACTTCGCCAGGAAACGACTATTGAAATAATACAATCATTGACAGTAAAAAGATTTATTGTAATTTTTGTAGAACATTTTGTAAGTGACTGAATGGTTGTGGTAAAACTAGAATTGGGGTGATCAATGAATTGCTTTAAATTTTTTTACGAAAAAGTTAAATGGATGAATCATGTTGATGATAAGAGAATTTGATATTGCATTTTTGAAAATAGCTGTTTTTCAGTTATTTCAACTATCTGTATTAAAAATTTGTGGTAGGTATTAATAAATGAATTAACCTTCTTCTTTTTTAAGTTGGTTATTTATTAATATTTTGCAAGTTCATTGCAACGTTACCCTTCCATGTATAATAATTTCCTATGACTAGTCGATATCAATAATTAAATTAAGATTTTCATATTTTTCTTTCTCTAATGTCCATACTTCCACATACTTCCCTTATACATATGTATATTATTTGAATTGTGTTAAAACCACAAGCTACCTTAGAATATTTATTAGCAATATTTTTTTTGGTTTTTCGTGTTCCGTATAACAATAATTATTTACCATTGCTTAGGTATTTATCGTTTTTTGTAATGTAATACTAGTCTTTAATCTTGAAAGTGTCTTCCTTTGTTTTGCGACTTCCTAATTGTATAAGTTATTAAGTAAAGAGATTATGATTTTTTATTTAAACTTACAATATTTTCATTCATGTAAAAAGTATTTAATAATTACGAAAATAATTGTAGGGAGTACCTAATATGCCTATGTATAACAGATCTGTAATTCTGAACCTTTTAATATTTTTCATCTGGGGGAATTTAAAATCTGCTATCTGGAAACACCATGCAGTAGAATCACCTAGCTAAAAATCTCACGTATGAAACAGATCGCGTCATTTGATTGGTTGATGGTTAGAATATCAACCAATCACGTGAAAGAACGTTTACCCAATGGATTTCAATTGTGAGATGTCAATTTGATAACTGTCAAGAGTCCAATATGAACCTTAATGTACTCGTTGCGTACGTTGGCAATCTGAGGTCAAGTGAATGACCCCAGTTTGCCAACGTATTTAATTAAAAATATTCTAGATCCTTTGCCTTTAAAAATGCTAAAAATTTAAATAAGGTATAAAATACAAATATCTCGAAATGGTTTTCGATTCAGTACATGTTTGATTATTGTTCCCATACCCAATTGTTTACTGTACATAGTATTTACTAGATCACAATGAAGACATAATGTACCTGGGATATTATATATAATCTAATTTCGTTTTTAATATATGCATAAATATTTTTATACTTACTCAAATGTTTTCATTAAAAAACTCTCCAACTTTATTTAACGAAAGAAAAAGCAAATATCAGAAAATAATGGAAATTACGGTGTTGAAGCGTATACTGTTAACACACCCACACACAAGTTATACGTATCGCAACCTACACAAGGGCAATCATTACAGGTGTGCAGAGCGTTGGCCAGCTCTGTATGTGGCAGGCATAGAGACATGATTCTTCACCGGGTACAAAAAATAATTCAGGCATCACGAGGTAACATGCATGACATAATTGACGGTTTGTTTATGGACCAGCTGCTTCTAAAAAAGGGCAGCCAGAAAGACCTCCCCATGAAAAAGAGCAAAAATGCAAGTAGTACTAGTCTCTATAAGGACAAACCGCTTGATTTGATTTTGAAATTACTTTGAACTATAACCTCCCTAGTGCGGCGGGTGCGGGCCAGCACCAACAGCATCCTGAACATGATTGCTGACAGGATGGGCTGTGCCTATATGAGTCGCTGCAGCGCAATATCCTACGGACTTGCACTGTAATGATTCATTGGTGATTTAAATAATAAAAATAGTTTTTAATATTTTGTACTCCCTTACTAACATTAGGTTAAGATTATTGTTACTAACACTATGGACTTTGTCTGAAATAAAAATGAATTGAATTGAATATAACCTCAAATCAAACACCACATTCGGTGTATTAATAAATTACTGGGATTTTTCATTTGTAACGTTTCCCCTTTTGGCAGTGTTGTTTATAATTGATACATTTATTGAACTTTCCCAAAACACCCATCTATTATGTAATGCCAATCGCAAGATTATTTAAACATAAACTGTCATAACATTTAAATGTTTTGTAGTGCTTAATACTTGTAAGTACTTCAATCATCTGGTAGCTGACAAAAATCGCTTATCGTTCAGATACGATAAAAAGCATTTATCTTTATGATATGAGACTGAATAGAACGAGTTAATCGCATCTTGTGTTAGTACGTGTTTATGTCTAGATTGTGCTTGGAGTAAATAAATATTCTAGTCTTAATAATGAATACAGTAAACGAAATATGTGACTTGCTGCAAAACCATGCAAATCGTGACAAGGTATGTTATAGCCTTGCCCAGCGCTGGAAGAGTAATTAGGCTAATTATTTTACGATATAAAATAAATCATTCTGTTTGATGCGCTATAAAATTGCATAACAAACACAGGGTGTTCCAAAAACTACTTATACATAGGTTTCAAAAGTTGTATTCACCGATATTCATGCGATTTATTACCTATAATATATTAAAATTGGGCTGTAACCGAGAAAAAAACATCTAGAGTAAAATGTTTTACGTTAGAAGTTTCTTGAAGGTGATTTACTCGACTGCTGAGTCGTTTACGATGTTCAGCTAGGTCCCTCGCTTGTACGGTCCTTCTCACTTCTGGGACACTCCTTTCTTTTTCTTTCATTAACTTTTTTTATTTCGCATGATTTACGTCGATTTAGGTGGTGTCTCTAGCCAGCTACGTGCTCAAGCTGTGGGGGTCTACAGCAAATAAGAAGGAGCTTCTAGCGGCGAGTGGAAGGCTGACAATCGCGCGTGCAACTTTGCGGCTCTTTGATGACGCTGCTGTCTTGAAGAATACCATCGCGTACGGAACGGGAGAGCAGGTCAGTTACTACTTATTAAACTGGTATACCTACGCAGGTAATAATATTAACTTACAAGTTTCAATCCATAGGCATAGATAAAACATAATATTTTATGTGGCATAGGTGATGGATGACCCGTTTAGAGCAATAGTTAGTTGCCGATTGCAGTTGAGCCGCAAAGGGTTGCGGGATCGATTTTCGCTCGCACCTTCACAAATGTCTGTTAATATAACATATTTGAGTAGATATTTGGTTTTTGTATGATTTTTTGGTAGTTCTTTCGTTTCCATAACTTAAAAAAAACAACTTCAAAAAAAAACTATTCCAAATAAAAGCACTAGAAAGTGGTAAAGAAATAATTGCGTATTCTTCTAAAACTTATACGATAATATAATGTAGGTACAATTATTGTTATTGTCGGAGTCTGTGTCAGCCAAGGAAACACTACAATATACCTATTTATTACATCTCACGTTTACGTATGTATGTAGGTAGTTACAAACCTACATTGGCTGACACCGACTCCAACAATAACAATTGTACCTACATTATATAAGTTTTAGAAGAATACGCAATTATTTCTTTACTTTTTAGTGCTTTGTTTTGGAGTAGTTTTTTTGAAGTTGTTTTTTTTTGTTAAAATGTTTGTTTATTTCTTGATTTTCAGTGAATAGTTCTTATTTATTTTATACATCGAAAAATTATCGTCCAATTGCGCCTAAGAATTAAAGAGTTCCGTTATTTGTCATGGATCCCATAATCAGAACCTAACCAAACTCTCATCAAACTACCCTTGAAGTATATCCTATCCAATAAAAAAAGAAGCATCGAAATCGGTTGGCGTGTAATTGAGTTATTCGTCCATTTGTCGCGCATATGGTTTGTCTAGATTTAAGACCTATATGGATTTCCCATGGATTCCACTGCCAGAACTAGACCAAATTAAAATGGAACAACACGGGCAACATCAGCTTTCAAAAAAAAGAATTATCAAAATCGGTTGGCGTAATATTGAGTTATTCGTCCATTTGTCGCGCATTTTGTCTATCTAGATTTAAGACTTAAATGGTTTTCTCATGGATACAACTGTCAGAACTAGACCAAATTAAAATAGGACCACTCGGAAAGCAACAGCTTTCAAATAAAAAAAGAATGATCAAAATCGGTTCACCCAGTCGAAAGTTATGAGGTAACAAACATAAAAAAAACATATACTCGAATTGAGAACCTCCTCTTTTTTTTGAAGTCGGTTAAAAAGAACCTTACTTTGTGACCAGGGCACATACATTACCCTGGTCTGTAAGATTAATGCGTTTGCGAGCCTATTTTTTTTTACGTCGGGCGAAGATCTTTATCATGGACCCTAAGTAATAGCCGTCAAGGCTTGTAATTGATACTAATTAAATTTTAGGATGGAGCATTCTGGGGCACACTGGGCGTGGTGAACAATTCCTTCTCCCTAGCGTACCTGCAAGCAGAGAAGCTCGTGTTTTTGATGGACACGGGCATCATCTCCTTCCCGAAGCACACAGACTACCAGATCCGAACAGCCCACAAACTATTCTGGGCGCTGGGTGCATTCGTTGGCTTCGTTAGGTGAGAAAAATAAAAAGTGCAACTTCTACATTGGATCTGGCACAGCTTAAAATGCTTGCCTAAACCTTTACACATTGCCATCTGATTTTGAGCAGAACGTAGTATAAGGACAAAAACTGATTCTCATACCTACTTGAATATATTTAATAAATAAATATGCGCCGCAGACAACCACACCTGTTGTAATGGTATCGAAGTACGGATTAATATCCCTGTGTTGCGAGGTACCACACAAGGAAATAAGTCAGTGGCGTCTCCCAGCACACCCAGACCAGTCAATTCAGAAAATATCGTTTTCTGAATTGACCCAACCGGGAATCGAACCCGGGACACTACGGAAATCGAGGCGAGAAACCGCGTGCTACAGCGCACTACGCCAATCGTGTCGTCGACTTAATCACAGGCTTTAATAGATGTAAACTCCTGGGCACATAACTAAAAAGCGGTTGTCTTCTGAATGTGTGTAACAGGCATTAGGCAGCCAGCTAACCAACTGATCCAGTCTTTTGATGGATGGTCTTGTAGCTAGAATATAAAGAGTAGAGTAGGTTTAGCATTGACCAAGCGCCCTAGGTGCGATATATCTATTATACTCAGAGAGATGCTGATCTGAACCTATCCTATGTGCTGAACACTCCAGTACCTACCTCGTCAAAATTTCAAGTGGCTGTCAATACAGCTACCATGACAAAGTAGTTTAATGTTCAGTGACGTTTAGTTGAGTTGATTGTACTTGCAGCTATGCTATTTGCGTAATATCACGTATGTGTAAGATTATGTGAACTTACAAAATACCAATGGGTAATCAATCAAGCAAAATAATGTCTATTATAGTTATAAATCAAAAAAAAGCTATTTATCTTTGTCGATACTTTTACATCTGTAGACAACAACTAATATCAATCTTGAAATCTGATTTTACTATTAGAGTATTTACTTGCATATTTATGTACGTCTCTAGAGTTATCGATAACTTCCATGAAAAACTAGGTGCTTAATCAAGCAACGATAAGAGATCCACTAAACATGAACTTGTGTTTTGACCATTAATCAATCAGTCATGTATTTAACCGAAGTTAGTTCTCATGGGTTCAGCAATTTGTTTAGTAAATTATACTGCCGGAGTCTTCTCGATCGGAAACAATTTCCGAACCGGTGGTAGAGTTACATTATGTTTAATTATGATATTTACTATCATAGTATTATTTTATGTAAGTTTATTTTCATTTCTATATTTTTGCTATAATTTTTTTTTGTATTTGACTTGTCCTGAGTACTTCTTATAAGTCTATATGAATGAAGAGATTTTTTACTTTACTTTACTATAAATTAGGTATCACCCTGTATATAAAGGGCGCAAAATAGCAGGCATTATTTTCCGTTGTCGTCTGGATGGGCGTAGGTAATCTACATACTATGTGGCCTCTAATACTAGGCTGTGCTGCTAATCCAAAGCCTCAGCTGGTTATGGGGCGTTATTTATTTATTCAATCAATACCTATACCTATGGAGTCCCATCCCTGTGCTAGCGAAGCACCTGAGTATTGTATTATTTTTTTATGTTGCCCGTCAAGATGACCTCACTCCACCTGATGGAAAGCGGTCGTGAGGTCCAGATATGAGGTTGACAAGCCCAGTCATTCAAACGAATCACTGGGCTGGCCATCCTCACCTTGAAGGCCTGCAGAAATGCCTTTTCACGCCCCGCTTGAAGAACCCGGGACTATACGAAGAAGGAAACACATGTGCTGGAAGAGCGTTCCACGTCTGGATGGTACGACAAAGAAACGAGTCACCGAACCTTTTTTCTCACTCTGTTCAGGACTCCCGAGTTTATGGGATGCAGTTCTAATGACGCTCTCAATGTAGTCCCGCTGTTTTAGGTTGCTACGAACATCCATGCCAGGGATGTTTAGGCTATCCTTAATCGGTAGCGGGTTGCTCTGAAGAGTGGGATGGGAAAGGAACGGCGACGCCTTTGCTGTCAATGCACACACCTGCGTTTTCTTGGTATTGAACTCTACTCTCTCTCTCCTCGATGTCAGTCTGCTTTGCCCCAAGGCACTCGAAAAATAAATTGAGTAGGAGTCTATTCTAGTAGGCAGTCACAGACACCCTCCGACTGTCAAGGCAGTTGGATCGTTATTTTCATTAACCTTTGATTTTCTTCTTACAGGTCGTTAAAAGCCCTCCACGGCGCAGGGTTAGCACTTAAATCAGCCGAAGCCCCTAAATGCGTGGGCGCGCGCTACAAGCAAGCTTCGCTGACGTCTACAAAGCTGCTGCTAGACGTGGTGCACGCGGTGAGCTGGCTGCCGCGCGGCTGGCTGTGGGGGAGCCGGCTGAGCGTGCCGCGGCAGAGCGCCGTGGCGACCGCCTCCGCCGCGCTCGCCTTGGTGCTGCACTACAACGCTAAGAGACTCGTCTCTACGCGGCTCAGTGGATAATAAAGTGAACGTCCTGGTGATGAATTGGTAGAAACAATATCCCGCTGCCATTTTTGGACAAACTGAGTGTAGAGAGAAGGCTAGCACTCTTGGTGTCGGAAATACTCAGGTACTACTGGAAGAATACGTATTGTAGTATGAAAAAACGTATCTTTTCAGCTCCTTTCAAATGATTAGACATGAGACATGTATGTACGGAGGACAGTGAGTCAACCTTTACAAAACCATTTCAAAATAGACTTTTGTTGGCAGGATAAAGTGCACACATGCAAAGCTTGCCGCGCTATCGTTTGTTTATGGAAAAGATATCTTTTCAGTAGAGAAATATCTATAATAACCTAAAAATTGTTAAATAAAAGAATGTTCCGTTCACCTTGTACGACCCAGCTACCTGCGCAGTAGTCTCATTTTACAAATCTATACTTAATATTATAAAGAGTTTTGATTGTTGAGTTTTGAGTTGAGATTTGATTGTTTGTTTACATTGAGTAGGCTCCGAAAATACTGAACCAATTTGACAAAATATTTTACCAATATTAATTTATTACCGGCGAGTAGCATAGACTATATTAAAAAGTAGAAATACTCTACGCGGGCAAAGCCGCTGGCGGAAAGCTAATACTTAATAATAGGCCTAATTACCATTGGATATTTTAATAAACTTGTGATTTACTCGTACCTAAGTAATATTAATTAATTATTGTTATTTTGACTAATTAGTTCTTTAAAATAAATAAATATATTTAGAAAACCAATTTTATTTTCATAACGCGAACGCTACCGTAAAAGAGACCGTACGGTAACGTACCGTAAACCATCTGTTACTGAGATATCTCAGTACCTATAATGTTACCATCACTCAAAGTTAGAAAGTTTTCAATGGAATGCAAAAGAAAAAGAAAAAAGGGTTTCTCTTTATGATCTTGTCTAGTTGGCTGGCCACTAATAAACCCCCAGATAGCCCCTAGGGAGGGGTACCTTTTCATACATTAAATAAATGTTTCATAGAGCCTACCAGAACTTTCTACAAGCGTCCAAACCTCAATTAAAATCACAATTTGTCGCTATCATTTACATTCCTGTACTCGAGAACTTCGTCTTCGAGCATGATTATAAACGATTGGATAATATTAAAATAAAACAATAAAAGTCTGAGTTACATTCTATTTACTTACATTCATATGACATGGATAACTGAGCAACAGCAATAATATTCTAATATTGAGTCGTAAGGGCTATCTCATACAAACAATGATTATAAGGCCATATCAACATTACAAACACATAAAAGAGCGAGACTAAACAAACAAATTTTCGTAATTCACCATAAAAACTGTTACTTACTAAGGTTTATTATTAGAATCATAAAACAAACTAACAGAGGTTTTAATGAGTACCTTAGCTTATATAAGTATGTAGTATAAGAAAATGTTATGATTTTGATATCTGAACAAAACAAAATCTTTGGCATAATAATAGCAGCTAATTACATAATTCGTTAATAATTGAACTGTAAACAACCTATCTATCTAACTAACTATCACAATGAAAATGATCATCGAAGAATATCACAATTTTTGTCTAAAAGTAGACATAAAAATACATAGACTACGGAAGACATGGGCTACTACCAGAACGTACTACTGTTTTTGAAGTTTATGTTGCATAATATTGGTGATTATACAGGGTAGGCTATAATGAAATTCACTTTTCATTGGCCAATAGATCGATCCCCGCGGGGTGCGCGGGGCGTGATCGGGTCACGCGTCCCTCGCAATTTTAGAATCACCATAAGTCAGTTCACGGGAGAGCATCACGCATTTGTTATTCGAGCGTTTTACGAAAATGGTAATTCTTACATTTTTGTGGGTATGTTCAGAGTTAAATTCAAATTACGGAGTTCAAGAGTTAAATTTTCAAGGCCACGCAGTAACAGTTAATATACAGACCATTATGTGAAAATGCTTCAAGAGTTTTTAAGGCCAACCCTTGCTGGGCTGCAAGAGTACACCTCCCTGACCTGGTACCAGCAGGATGAGGCCACCTGCCATACGTCTTATGCCAGCATGTTGGTCGTACAGGAGCTGTTCTCCGGGAAAGTCATATCAAAGAGAGGTAACATCGAGTGGCCACCACGAAAAGCCCAGACTTGTCTCCACTGGATTTATTTTTGTGGGGATTCCTCAATAATATGGTTCAATAAACCAAGGACGATTACTGTATTTGAAAATCTTAAGTTCCGCTTAGCAGAGTGCTCTCGGCGAGATAGGGCACACCTAGACGATGTTATTTTCAAGACGTAAATTACATTAACGTTAGATGCAGTTACTTTTTGAATAAACTCTTAAGTATAATCAGTATTTTTTCATATAGGTATTAAAAGTGAACTTTATTCTAGCCTACCTGTTATTATGTAAGTTTATGCAGATCTGTAATCTAAACGAAGATAAGTTAAAACAGATATCGCAGTAAAAACTCCATGTCATCCTGACCTAGCATGATCCTGCAACCGCTCCTCACACGGGAAATAATTTGTTTGTAACAGTAGGCCAAGAGGGAGAGCCCAGTAATGGATTTCAAAGGCGATTTTTTTAAAAGGTTCAGATATATCTTTACACGTACACCACAATACCATTGTTCAACAATTGGTCGCCACCTTAGCCATTCCCTTACCGTGAAATAGTCAATTTGATATCTTTAGTTTATTATGTAACTGATACGATAGAACTTCAAACAGAAGTGACGTCACAGTGTGTTTATTGGAGACAAAATATCAAAAGCGATTTTATTAAAAATTAAGATATATTTTATTTACACTCAGTCCGATTCATAAGTTTTATAATCTATGCAAAGCTCAATATGTTGCTACACGCCTACACACTTAGGTTAAAAACTAAACTCATCAGGATTCTGAAGAAGCCAAAAAGTTTTTATATAAACATTAAATTGACAACATATGTAGGTATTATGTAGTAACTGTTTTATGTATTATGTAAAAATAAGCAGCTAACTAGGACTTTGTAATTATAATAAACATTTTGCACATCGCATTTTTAGCACAAAGATATTTTTTAAACTAGTGTTAATCTGTTCCTTTTTTTATTACATACTTATTTTCTTAATATTTCATCAAGGATACATTTTTATCACCTCTACAAAAAGAGATCCACGATCTCATGATTCATCAACTCGGGGATCGCCTACGAATGTGATTAGCGCCATTTATTACCAGCAGAAGAACACAAGGTATCATTACCTTGCGCTCTAGGTCTAGACGGGATCCTCAGGCGCCAACTCCAGCTCATCTGCGAAGTAGTGATGCTGGTCCGGGAACAGCCGCGCGGCCAGGCGCGGCAGGCGGCGCGCGCGCGGCGCGGAGCCCCACGCGGCCGCGTCGCCGCCCGCGCCCGGCAGCGCGGCGCAGGCGCAGGCGTAGGCGCGCGCGGCCGCCGCGGCGCCGCCCGACAGCACGCACAGCGCCAGCAGGCAGAGGAGGCGGTGCCTGGCAGTAATCACAACCTTCAGTTGGGTGTTCTTTATTTCCGTTACAAATTATAGAAATCATTCACAGTGGCAAATATTTGTGGCAGTGGGAGATTTTGTAGTTCATGCAGAAAAGGCCTGTGTCGACTTTTATATTATTATGGCCGTTATAATCCGCGCTCAAAGGTTTGCTGCGTCTTTTCTGGTCCGCACCGCTAAGGTGTGGAACGCTCTCCCTGCGTCTGTTTTTCCTTATCCTTACATCTTTGATGTTGTTAAGGCTAAAGTGAATTGGGATTTTCTAGGTAAGAAAGAATGTACCACCATCGGTCTCGTCATCGCTTACCACCAGGCGAGATTAAGGCCAAACGCAAACCCATTTTATATAACGTAAAATGTCGAAATTTGCACATTCCTTTAAATATTTAAAGGAACATCTTCAAATCAATCATGCATGATTCGCTGTGATAAATACGTACTTATCTATTATAATAACACCCTCACTTATAAGAAACGAATTACACAACTCGCGTCTACTCCACCCAGCGCGTCAGCAGCGCGGCCCTCGCCCTCTGAGCCATGGAAGCCGCAGGATGAGACTAGTCGCACAAGCAACGTATAACACAACTCACTTGGGCTGCGGCCTGTCGGTGTGCGCGTGCAGCGTGACTATCTGCAGCAGCGAGCGGCGCGTCTGCTCCGCCCAGCGCGTCAGCAGCGCGGCACTCGCCCTCTGAGTCATGGAAGCCGCAGGATGAGACTAGTCGCACAAGCAACGTATAACACAACTCACTTGGGCTGCGGCCTGTCGGTGTGCGCGTGCAGCGTGACTATCTGCAGCAGCGAGCGGCGCGTCTGCTCCGCCCAGCGCGTCAGCAGCGCGGCACTCGCCCTCTGAGTCATGGAAGCCGCAGGATGAGACTAGTCGCACAAGCAACGTATAACACAACTCACTTGGGCTGCGGCCTGTCGGTGTGCGCGTGCAGCGTGACTATCTGCAGCAGCGAGCGGCGCGTCTGCTCCGCCCAGCGCGTCAGCAGCGCGGCACTCGCCCTCTGAGTCATGGAAGCCGCAGGATGAGACTAGTCGCACAAGCAACGTATAACACAACTCACTTGGGCTGCGGCCTGTCGGTGTGCGCGTGCAGCGTGACTATCTGCAGCAGCGAGCGGCGCGTCTGCTCCGCCCAGCGCGTCAGCAGCGCGGCACTCGCCCTCTGAGTCATGGAAGCCGCAGGATGAGACTAGTCGCACAAGCAACGTATAACACAACTCACTTGGGCTGCGGCCTGTCGGTGTGCGCGTGCAGCGTGACTATCTGCAGCAGCGAGCGGCGCGTCTGCTCCGCCCAGCGCGTCAGCAGCGCGGCGGCCGCGTTGCGGCACTCGCCCTCCGAGCCTTCGAAGCCGAAGCTCAGGACCAGTCGGCAGGCGGCGCATATCCATACGGCGACGATGGTCTCGTTTGCAACGCTGGGAATAAAATAGTAAGGATCACTTATTTCGCACACTTACAACAACAACTAAATATTATAACTGTTCTGCACATTTACTGGATCGGGAACCTAGATAAACATCTTGACGATTTCTTGTCCAAAACAAAGGTCTCCCCACATTATCCAGGTTCCTTCTTCATTTTCGAATGTTATTGACAAACAATTGAAAATGAATTGATGAAAACAATTGATGTCAATTTATCATTTATTATTAACCTATAAATTTCCAATTTGGTCTCTAGCGACGGACCTCATTTA
This sequence comes from Udea olivalis, assembly GCA_947369235.1. Classification (NCBI taxonomy): domain Eukaryota; kingdom Metazoa; phylum Arthropoda; class Insecta; order Lepidoptera; family Crambidae; genus Udea; species Udea olivalis. The sequence continues at coordinate 3,144,839 of OX376349.1, read as the reverse complement.
AAAAAAATTCACATAACATACCATCACGACTTCATCCCAAACGGGATAGTCAGAGGCAAGCAAATGTGTTATCATGGTGAACAAAACACTCAGAAGCCCACTTTTCAACAATGGTATTAGAAAATTATTCAAGAGCTCTTTTGTCCTCAGCATTGTAAAATGCTAACATCAAAGTAATAATTGTTTCGTCAAAGCAGGAATAAGGAGTTTTACGAACATCACGCGCGTTTGCTATACATTCTGTGTACTAAGTATCGGAAATTTGTCAATAAAACAAAAAATACAAATTATTCATCTAAATTTATTTTATCGCCTTCAAAGTAGGCCCCATCGCTTGCAATACAACATCTCCACCGCTTCACCCAGTCTTCCATACATTTTTCATAGGCTATTTGCGGTATGGCCTTTAGCTCATTCAGCGAATTTTCTTTTATGGCTTCTATCGACTCAAAACGTTTTCCTCGAAGTGGTAATTTTAACTTGGGAAATAAAAAAAAGTCAGACGGAGCCATATCAGGTGAATACGGTGCTTGGTCGAGAACTTTTGTTGAATTTTTCGCTAAAAACTCTTTCACTATAATGGCTGTGTGTGATGGTGCATTATCATGGTGCAACATCCATGAGTTGTGTTGCCACAAATCTGGACGTTTTCGGCGGATACTCTCACGCAAACGCTTCATGACGCCTAAATAATATTCTTTATTCACTGTTTCTCCCTCTGGAAGGAATTCGGAGTGAACCACACCACGGTAGTCAAAAAAAACTGTCAGCATCACCTTGATTTTGGAGCGACTTTGCCGCGGTTTTTTGGGTTTAGGCTCGTTTTCGAGACGCCATTCTGAAGACTGTTGGCTTGTTTGCATGTCGTACTCATAAACCCATGTCTCGTCGCCAGTTATTATACGTTTCATAAAGGTCGGATCCGTAGAAGCTCGGGAAACCATGTCTTCAGCGACATGCTTTCGCTGCGCTTTTTGAACAAAATTAAGCTCTTTTGGAATTAGTCGAGCGGCGACGCGTTTCATGCCTAAAATGTCAATGAGAATGTTGTGGACGGACTTAAAAGATATGTTCACCTCACTAGCCAACTCTGTCAGACTCATACGTCGATTTTCGAGCACTAGCTTCTTGATTCTGTCGATGTTTTCTTTGGTCGTAGCGGTTGAAGGTCTACCAGAACGAGGCAAGTCTACTACTACTTCTCGGCCTTCTTTAAAAGCCTTATACCATTCATAAGCCCTTGTTTTCGATATACACGATTCGCCGTAGGTATTTCGCAACATTTTTAGTGATTCACCACATGAAATATCATTCGAAACCAAAAAATTTAAGGCACACTCTTTGTTCAACAATATTTTCCATTGTAAAAATCGTCGAGGACTCAAAACTATCACCAACAAAAAGTGTAGTTTAAAACAAATTAAATGACAGATCCCGCTCAAATTTTGCGCGCTTAATCAGTACAGTGCTACCAACATGCAGTAAAAAAATTAGAACGACTTCTTTTACGCGGGTCTTTTTATTGACATATTCCCGATACTTTTGACACAGAGTAGTACATCAGGCCGCGTTTAAGCGCGCTAAAACATGGTTTTACATTCCAATCGTATTTCATCCTCCTACCTATCACAGTCACAGTCTCCCAGTACTCACAAGTCAATATCAGCGGCCAGCAGCGCGAGCAGCGCGGCGCGCACGTCGGCGGGCGCGTGCGCGTGCGCGCGCAGCGTGGCGTAGGCGGCGTGCAGGCGCGCGCGCGCACACAGCGCCGCACTCGCCGCCCACGGGCCGCGCGCCCACGCGCGCGCTAGCAGCGACCAGCCGCCGCCCTCTGAGGAACAAGGTTCCAATGATCATTTCACATCTCAATCCAGAAGAATCTCAGAACGAACTCGTCCCTACGTTTTTACATGTGAAACACTAAGTGTATGGGCATGAAGACTTTAGCAGAAGAAAGAGAAATACAATATAGGGCGGCCCCGCTTTTCCGGGCTCAGTATTTTTTTTCATCTTCAGATTATACAAAATAGAATGAAGTACACTCCTTAAAGTGCTAACAGTAACATACAGAGAACATATTGACATAAAAGACTCAGGTAATAAACAAGTAGACAAAAGTTACGCAAGATGAGCAAGGACTTTTTTCCAAAAGCCGTTTATAGAAATAGAAATAGAAATAGAAAAACATTTATTAACTTTAAGGACATCGTTACATTTATAAAGTAAACACAAAAGAAGTAGGCATTAACAACAAAACATATAGGTAACAGGAAAAAAAAAAGATCATACCATCAGACAGCGGTGTCCCGATGCCCAAAAAGACAAATTGACCTCACTCAGCATATAGCCCGGGCTTTATGGGCCCAGGCGCTGATTTTCAGTAGGCCCAGACTGAGATGACGCACGGACATTTGTGGCGGACATACGTGTGTGCATATACATATAAGTATCATAAATACTATAGTATGGATAAAAATAAATGGTGAGTGATTTAATATATTGTGTAGTGTAATAATTGTAATACAATACATAGACAATAGATACGGTACCGAATGTGTAGTGTGACTGTGTGTGTTGGTACAGCACAATACAGGTGGTGCTGCAACTGGAAATTAATAATAATAATCTGCCGCAGGTGGGTAGTTTGACTGTGCAGAGCGGCGCTTGGCGCATTATACAAGTAATCTGTTGATCAAATTGTGTAAAATTGTAACGTTATTTCTAAAAAACAAATTCTCGTCTCATTTAAATCGTTTCATATCAGTTAATACCAACCGTTTTGTCGCATATAAGCTCGCGCCGCGGCGTCGGCCAGCGGAGCGAAGTACTCGAAGGCGGTGAGCGAGGCCGCGGCGCGCACTAGGCTCGCCTGCAGCCGGCCGGCGGGCAGCCTGAGGGTCCAGCTTACCCACACCTGAACAAATGCACATATTTTTTCTTCCGGATAATTTAACTCCACCTGATGGAGAGCGGCCGTGAAGTCCAGATATGAAAGTGGCAAGCATTGTAACGCAAAGCAACCAATGAGCAAGTGAATCCTTGTAGATGAATTTGAATTGACATTTTGAATGCAAATTTGATTATGATGCCGTTAAAGTATCTTATGAGATTTAGTTTACTTATATTTTTACTTATATTTATTTAGAATAGTAAAGATTAGATAAAATTATCATAACATTAATATATATTTTATGAATTCCTCTTTTATTAAATTGCCTTCAAAACTTAGGTATTAAAGAGTATCTTTAACATTTCCAGTTTCATAGTGTGAAACAGTGAACTCGAAAGTCATATTCGCGAGGCAACGGGCCGCGACAGGCGAAGCCCGCAGCGGTGTTCTTCGTGTCACAGACCAAAACTTTCGCCATAGGCCGACAGCCTAAAACTAGTTATACAAATTATGACAGATAGTCCGCTTAGAACAAACCCGCCATTTTGATCACGCACACAGACACAGTGAGTTTACAGGCGATACCGGAGGCATCAGTATCGCGGCCAGTCGAACTGTCGCAAGTGTTTTTGTTTTTGTCGAACTTGGTGCAATTTTTACATGATTAATTTTGTTTTTGGCCGGTTCTGTCAAGTAGGTATAACCTATCTACATCATTTTAAAAATTCAGAGCGAATATAGTATTAACCCTGAGCGGTCACGCAAGTTTAGGAAAAAGGCGCTAGTGGTATTTCTGTGAACTCTAGCTACCCTGCTAGTTATGTTTATAAAGACAACTTTAAACAAGAAGGTACCGGCAGCGCGGCGGCGGCGGCCGGCTCGATGCACATGGCCACCATGGCGCGGCCGAGCAGATCTTCCATTTCACCTTCAGATGACTCCAGATGTGGTGCTGAAAGTTTATCGTATGGATATTTACTTTGGTGGAAATTCATCCAGAAGCGCGGTTAAACAGCGGTATGACACTATCAGCGTGCTAACAATTTAGATCTTCCAATGATCGTCACCCAACGCCTAATGAAGGTGCTACTGCTGCATGCTGTTAAAAGTAAGCTTTTTTTAAATTTTCCCAATTGCGAAATATTCAAACTTTTTATGACAGCAATGCTTTTACGATTGCGTGAAAAAATACTTTCTCAGGAATAATACAGTATTTGCTAATAAAAGTATTTAAAATATAAATATACCCGTATATACATGTCAAAAAAAATCTATCTAATTACATATCTGCCGGCACTTTCATGCAATGGCTATCCGCGGGACAAAACAAGAATTTCTAAGGGTTTTAATGAAATCGATATTCAAAGGGTGGGCATTTACACAACAAGCTTTTGCACAGATGGTCCATATTCATTATATCAAAACGACATTGTCGCTCAGGTCTGACTGAATGATTCACCTGAACAACCTGTGCTATAACTGACCTATTTCCGTGAGTGTGTCCAGCAACGCCGCAGTGTGCGGGGCCACGTGCGGGGCGAGCGGGGGGCTGCTGCTGGCGCGTATCCACTGCGACACGCAGCGCGCGCGTTTCTGCCGACTGGCGGAGGAAGTGCTGATTCCGCTGTGGGCGGACCAGTAGAGCTCGCTGGCGGCTAGTATAACTCTGCGAAGGAAATATGAACAAGGTACTTTACAAACACTAATAGGATGTGTTCTAAATTCCAAGTAAGGAAAATTGTCCCTGAGACGGTAGGTCAACTACAAATATACCGGAAAGGAATCGACAACCACTAATCTCAAGTTTGTAAGGAATGTAAAAAAAACTACAGCTCGTTTTTAACATTTGGAAACAAGACATAAAACACACCTTATTCCAGTTACAAACCAACTATAAAGAATCCTTGGTTTTAAAATGGCACCCCATAAATGGGTGCCCTTCGGATGGCCCAAAATTATTGCTCCTAATTTCATTTGGCCAAACCTAATTGGCCTACACTTGTTACGCAGAATTATTGATTCGCCTAATCGATGTTTTTGCACTATTATAGATTGGCCTAAATATTAAAAGCACTAAATAATACTAATACTACTAATTTTCTAGCGTATTTTTATCAAGATTAATATCAGTTTAAGTAATTTTATTTGATTATCTACACATAAATCTATTTTATTTCATTTATTTACAAATTTTATGAGGTACCTGTAATGTCGGCTATGTATAAAAATAGTCTGTTCAACCGAACTAGCCGTGGTCCTACGCCGTGATACTAGTCTTCATGAGCCGGAGGCGCGGTGGGAGGGCAGCCTTGCAAAGGGCTGCACTTCCGGCAGCGCCGGAGAAGAGACAAACGAAATGCATGCTTGCATGTGTGCCTGCTTGTTTGCATGCATGCTTGCACGCACGCATGCTTGCTTGCTTTGATACATGCATGCTTGCTTGCTTTCATGCATGCTCATGCATTTCATTATATGCTTGCATGTGCAACTGTTTGAATTATAATTTAGCGCTTGTTAATAGTAGGGATTATGCTTCGTTCGGCCTAATGACGAATTTGAGAAGTGATAATGGGCGATAATACTTCAGGCGAAATGAAATAGGCCTCACTTTTTTAGGACATGTGATGATTGTGCGAAAAAAAATTAGGGGATACAAAAAATATAGCGTTCCAATATAGACTCACTCATTACATACCAAACCATAACATACCTGAACTGCGGCAGTTCATGGTAGGGCACGGCGGAGTGCTGCGGCATGAAGAACGCGTCCAGCGCTTCTTCCAGCGCCACTTCGGGCAGCCGCTGCCAAGGGAAAGCCATTGCCTCTTCTAGAGTCTGCAATAAGAAAACAAAGTAGGAATATTATTACTACTGCTTGAAGGCCATGTCAAAGTCTTGGTGTTATGCAGTCTGCTGGGATACTTATTATCTGCCTTGCGTAAATTTTCTCTCTAATTTTACACGCTCGGCAAAACACAAGTCGGTCAAACCCATAACCAAAGGAGATCCTCATGCTTGATTGTCATGGAGAATGTTTTAAAAAAGCTCGTCCGACATTTCGCTTGGCTTACTTCACGCACCGCGACGTTTCATGATACAGCAATGTAAAGCGATTTTGTGCTCAATAGAAAAATCAATACATCTTTACTTTCTGCTTGCTAACTACCTGAGTCTGCAGCTGCAACTGTCCCTGGCTGAACAAGTACAGCAGCAGCGCGAGCCTCTTGGGCAGCAGCGAGTGCGTGACGTCACGCAGCCACGTGGCGGACGTCTGCCCGCGGAGACACGAAGCACACCAGCTGCACATCTCTTTGTCGGCGCGCTGGCACACCTGTAACATAATATGCGTTATAAGATTCTATTTATATTGTCAAGATGAACATACTCCACCTGATAGCGGCAGTGAAATCCGAATATGAGGCTGTCAAGCACATTACTGCAAAGCATAGCATATGCTGGGCTGATCAAACTAATCTTGAAGGTTACAACCCCAGGACTATCAGAGGAAAGAAACACATACGCTTTAAGTGACCCACGTTTGCATGTTTTTTATGGCTGTTTCATAGAATACGACTCAACTTAGTTTGACATTTTGGTGTCAAATATTTTTGAAAATAGTAACACTAAAATATTTCTAAGTAGGTACAGAAGCTACTGCTAGACACCAGTGGTAGTGGTTTCGAACGCGCATTCGCATGTCTGTTGTGGTAACAGTGTTCACCTGCAGCAGCGCCTGGAGACTGGACTCCCGGAGCCACTGCTGGCCGGGCCACGCCGCGCCCGCCAGCGCGCCCAGCAGCGCGGACATTTGTACGCGGCTCTCCTGTGAGGAAGCACCCTGGACGCCGAAGTACGTCTGGACTGTCCACTCAAATATTTGGCTTAGGAGGTACTCTTCAGTGCCTAGAAAGGAATAGCAATCAGATAAGAAACCACTATCACTCCACTCACCATCAACTTCTATCAGTGTGCTGTTGTACGGTCGGCTAAAAATGTGGTCTACCCTACGGTTGAGATTTACTTAAACGTCATGACTCATGAAACAACAAGGTCGATTTCTTCTTGCAACAACATTATTCATACATACATACCATCATGTTTTTTTCCCAACGGGGTAGGCAGAGACCACACCTTTCCACTTGCTATACGGTCCTGACACACATCTTGCGCTTCTCCCACTCCCATTAATCCTTCATGCATGGTCGTCGATTTTGGGTACCCTTGACCTGACCTTTTCTAAGTAGTCTTGGACTTGTCCTTAGTACGTCCGTGTAGGTACATATAATAAGATTAAGACATTGACAATTACTTAACCTTAGCAACTAGATAGACTAGATCTCACAGAAACCTTTGTCAAAACTGGTAGACCACTTTCTTGGTCGACCGTACAAAAGCAAGCATTCACTGTCTTCCACAAAATCGTAAGAGATACAGCGTTATGCTGTCATCATTACGTATATTTCATACGTAATTTTTTTTTTATTATTTTTTGCCGTGATCCGAGTTGGAGTGCTTAACCACTGGTCCACGTGGTTCAGCACTCCAACTCGGATCGCGGATCGTGTGGTCCCAAGTTCAAATCTGGCCCGAACCGAAATCTTTGTGTTCATTGTTTAATTTCCGACTAACTCTCCGGTGATGGAAAATATCGATAAAAAACCAAATCAACCCGGATAGCGGCGGATGTTGTTTTTCCCACGTTGGGTTCTAATACCATTGGTGGAAAGTGGGCTTCTGAGTGTTCACGGCAACAGTCACTTGCCTCTGACTACCCCGTTTGGGATAAAGTCGTGATGGTATGTAATTCTATAATAAATAATAATAATAATAACTAACTGCATGGTAGGTTCTATCGGGCCTTGACAGGGCCCGATGTGGATATCTCCGCATCGGTGAACTGGCTACGCTTCGGGGACCTCTTTGGGGAAACCGAGGGTTTTGTCTGTGCAATTGCTGATGAAGTTATCAAGGTGAATAACTACCGGAAATACATCATGAAGGACGGTACAGTTGACATTTGTCGGGCATGCCGCCGTCCTGGCGAGTCTATTCGCCACGTTATTTCCGGTTGTTCTCACCTTGCTAACGGAGAGTACTTGCACAGACACAACCTAGTAGCCAGGATCATCCACCAGCAACTTGCTCTTCGATATGGCCTTGTCGAGTCGGAGGTACCGTACTATAAGTACGCACCGGTACCAGTTCTCGAAAATAGTCGTGCATTGCTCTATTGGGATCGCTCTATCATCACGGACAGGACTATTGTAGCCAATAAGCCTGATATCGTGCTGGTAGACCGATCCCAACGCCAGGCAGTGCTCGTCGATATCACCATTCCACATGACGATAACCTCGTAAAAGCTGAGAAGGACAAACTCAGCAAGTACCTTGACTTGGCTCACGAGGTGACCGCCATGTGGAATGTTGATTCGACGATTATTGTCCCGATAGTCGTGTCGGCAAACGGCTTAATAGCGAAGAGCCTCGACCAACACCTCGAGAGGCTCTCGGTTCTCTCAGCGGTTGGATCGAGGGTCAGATGCAGAAGGCGGTACTCCTGGACACGGCTCGCATTGTCAGGAGGTTCCTCTCTCTGCGGCCCTAACCACCGGTAGTCTGGGCCTTGCCTGCCCTGCTGCCGGCGGCACCCTAGGTTAAGGTTTTTATAGTATTTTTATAAATCATTGTTTTATAACTTTAATTTAAGCTTAGGTTTTATAATTGTGATTATGTATTTTGTTTTAATAATTATAATTCTTAAGTTGTTTTATTGTTGTAAATCTTTGTTTTTATAAGAATACTGTACAAATTTTATTCCTAAATTTTATGCTAAATAAAGAAAATAATAAATCCCTGGACATTATTCCACACAGCGCCATCTAGCCCCAAAGTAAGCTAATTAAAGCTTGTGTTATGGGATACTAGACAACGGATAAACATACTTAAATACATTTTCTTTTGTAAATACATACTTATTATACATAGGAGACACCCAGACCAGTACAAACAGACATGTTCATGCACACAAATGTTTGTACTGTGCGGGGATCGAACCCGCGACCTCTGGTGTAGTAGCCAACTTCTTAACCATTACACCAAGTCGGTCGTCAAAATTCTGAAAGTAAATAATATGAGTCAGTGAGTCAAATATTACAAGTAGCCTAATGTCAATATCATACCCGGACAATCAATTGCAACTTGGCTTATAGCGTCGTAAAACCTCTTGACCATAGGTGTGTAGGCCTCGTCGTCAGCCACAGATGGCAGCAGAGGCTCCGTGGAGTGCGGCAGGATCCACGGCGACCACGACTCCAGTAGCGACAGCCATGCATTAATTGCAACTAAGGAGACAAAATTACGATGTTGTTTTTAAATATATATCTGCCAAACGAGGCAGGGTTCAATTTTCACTGCTTCACCATGCCACACATCTGTACATACATACATGGTGAATCACGGCTTGCAGGCCTGCTCGGGACTACTAACTAACCTCTCTCGGGCGCGTAGCTCAGCTGCTGCGCGGCCGCCACAAGCGCGCTATGCAGCGCGCGCAGCAGCGACGCGGCGTGCGGCGCGTATGACGCGTACCGCGGGCGTGCGCGCTTGCTCCCTTTCAGGCCTGCTCGGGCCTCCCACCAGATCACGCCTAAGTCTCGGAGGAGATGACCTAGCTGAAATTTATGAAATTGTTAGGACTTTTCAAAGTTTTAGTAAGCCTCTAGACGTGCTTTTTAATTAATATCTCCACTGCTAAACGCGTGCCGATGACACAGCACTGATGGTTTAATTCACTAAAACAAAAGCGCTTCTAAAAATTCCAGTAACTAGTACTAGGCCCCATACGGTATTTGACCCATTCTACTACACTAAATCTATTCAACTTTTTTGCATCTATAACGTTAGGGTTCATGAAGTTTGGATCTTTATAGTGAATCATGAATATAAGCATTTATTTGAATACTTATTGTACTTTAGTAACTCTTTTTGTAAAACCCAACCAAGTTTAAAAGAGTAAGTACTAAGTTTCTCGCAGGGTCTTCTCAGTATAAGATCAACTTCCGATGCGTCGGTAGAGTCACATTATGGTTGTATACAGTGTATTTATATATCCATATTATTATTATTATTTTATTATTATAGTCTTTAATTTTCTACCCAAAAGCAAACGACTCGGAGGTAAATTGTCCTCCTTAATTAAAACAATTTGACCTATTTTGGGCTCTGGGACAGAAGAAGTCCACTTGTAACGATTGACCATTGTAGCTAAATACTATTCCGACCATCGCCTCCAAAAGTTCTGTAAATTTCTTTAAATAACTTGCCATCTACTTAAACTGACATCTTCTTTCCAAGCTTCCGGCATATGGTCTGCCACCTCGCCTATGCGACTGGGTCGCCGGATTTCTGGAGGGACGTAGAATTCGTGTCGCCGGTAATGTAATGCCGGAGTGCCGCAGGGCTCCGTCTTGTCGCCGACGTTGTTTCTTCTGCATATCAATGACATGTTATCTCTTGGTAATATTCATTGCTATGCGGATGATAGCACGGTCCACGCGCGATATTTCGAGCGCCCTGGGGCAAAGCAGACTGACATCGAGGAGAAGAGGCGAAGTCTTGTTGTTGAGCTTGACGGAGTGTTGGACCGCATTTCAGAATGGGGTGCTTGCAATCTTGTCGAGTTCAATGCTAAGAAAACGCAGGTGTGTGCATTCACAGCAAAGGCGTCGCCTTTCCTTTCCCATCCCACTCTTCAGAGCACCCCGCTACCGATTAAGGATAGCCTAAACATCCTTGGCATGGATGTTCGTAGCAACCTAAACCAGCGGGACTACATTGAGAGCGTCATTAGAACTGCATCCCGTAAACTCGGAGTCCTGAACAGAGTGAGACGATCCTTCACGCCTGAGCAGCTCTGTCTCTTGTATAAGACACAAGTTCGCTCGTGTGTGGAATACTGCTCTCATCTCTGGGACGGTTCCGCTAAGTACCTACTCGAAGCTCTTGACAGGTTGCAGCGGCGTGCTATCCGTATTATTGGAAACCCAGAGGCAACTTTGACCCTTGAGCCTCTCCAATTGCGTAGAGACATTGCCAGGCTAAGTGTTCTCTATCGCTTCTACAATGGGGAATACTCTGACGAGTTATTCCAGCTTATCCCACCCTCACCTTTCCACTCCCGTACCACGCGTGCTGGACATGGCGTCACCCACACACAATTCAACATTTGTTGGCCCGAACTAAAAGGTTCGGTGACTCGTTTCTTTGTCGTACCATCCAGACGTGGAACGCTTTTCCAGCACATGTGTTTCCTTCCTCTTATAGTCCCGGGTTCTTCAAGCGGGGCGTGAAAAGGCATTTCTGCAGGCCTTCAAGGTGAGGATGGCCAGCCCAGTAATTCGTTTGAATGACTGGGCTTGTCTACCTCATATCTGGACCTCACCACCGCTTTCCATCAGGTGGAGTGAGGTCATCTTGACGGGCAATAAAAAAATAATAAAAAAAACTGCTCACAGTTGAACTCTCATAATTTGGTTCGGGAACAGTCATCAATGATTCTCCAATAAAAAAATGTCCTGGGGTCAAAGGAAGGACTTCAATTGGATCGTCACTGTGTATTGTATTGATAGGCCTAGAATTTGAACATGCTTCCACTTGACATAGAAGTGTGCTCATTTCTTCAAATGTGAGAGTTTGTTCACCAATAACTCTCTTGAGATGAAATTTTGTAGATTTCACACCGGCTTCCCAAAGACCACCGCAGTTGGGTGCGTGAGGAGGTATGAAATGCCACTCTGTACCGTTCACCTCAAGATGTTGAACAAAAGATAGTTCTATAGATGTCAACTGATATACTCGTAACTCTTTGCATGCTCCGACAAACGTTGTGCCATTGTCACTCCATATATGGGCGCAATGTCCTCGTCGACCAACAAAACGCCTAAATGCTGCCAGGAACCCTTGAGTATCACTCACTAGTTCTAAATGAATCGCGCGCGTACTCATGCACACGAACAATGCAATGTAGCCCTTGTAGGAACGATGACCTCTGCCCTTAGATGTTCTGATGTTGATGGGGCCTGCATAATCAACACCACTATGGAGAAATGGTCTAGCTGGAGTACATCGGACAGACTGCAAGGATCCCATGAACTGTGTTTTGATATCGGCTCTTTGTCTGATGCACACTATACAACCACGAACATGTCGCTTTATGGAGTTTCTTCCCGATATTATCCAAAAAGCTGATCTTAAATAATTTGTCATTAGCTGTGGACCACCATGCAAAGTTTTATCATGTGCATCAGTGATTATCAACTTTGTAAGGTGATGCTTACCTGATAAAACTATAGGGTGTTTGAAATTTTCTTCTCCTTGTACTTTCTGCAGTCTACCACCTACTCTCATTATGTTGTTCTTGTCTAAGAAGGATATATTTATATATTTTTTAGCAATTTTGGGTTGTTGCTGTTCCATTTTTGTAATTTAAATCCTCCATTTTCTAATAAGACCTTTATCTCTGTATACAGCTGTATTCCTTCTTCAACGGTGGAGCAGCCGGTCATAAGATCATCCAAATAAAAGCAGTTAAGGATCTTATTAGCCGCCAAAGGATACTTCTCACCATCATTTAAGGCGACTTGTTGCATTGCTTTAACTGCCAGATATGGTGCCGCTGCTGTTCCGAAGGTGACCGTTAACTCGTACTCTTTTATTTCCCTTCCAGGGTCATCACGCCACAGTATTCGCTGATATTTCGCATCATCTTCCGCTATTTGAACTTGTCGATACATCTTGACGATATCTGATACAAGTGAAATAGGGTGAACTCTCCATCTTAATATCGTGTGACGCAAATCAGCCTGTTAGGTAGGACCAACCATTAGCGTATCATTTAGGGAAACACCTCTTTTCTTTTTAGAGGCATTGAACACCACTGTCACCTTGGTTGTAGTTCTTTCATTTTTAATGACTGCGTGATGTGGTAAGTATACCCCTTCTGACCTATTTTTTACTTCTCTCTCTAGTGTAAAATATTCATTAATTACTTCTGTGTACTTTTCTTTCAGATCCTTATTCTTCTCAAATCTTCTTTCTAACGACTTAAATCTTGATTCCGCAATTTCTCGAGATCCAAAATTTGTGCACTGTGGATGTTCATCCTTAAATGGCAGCTTAACAACATAGCGGCCATCAGGTGTTCTTGTTGTAGTTTTAGTGAAAAACTCTTCGCAACGTTGTTCTTCTTCAGTTAGAATTCTCTCCGAAGTTGGTGATTGTTCTTCTATTTCCCTTCCTTGGTGGTGATGGTGCTTCCTACTGCACCGGAAATGATCAAACCCAAAACTGTGTTCTGAGCGACCAAAGATTCAGATCGATGTCTTTTTATGCCTTCTTTCAAAATGTGGCTGTAAACTTCAGCCCCTAATAAAATATCTACTTTGTTTGGCTGGTAGAAGCTAGGATCAGCCAATTGTACATCCTTTAGTTCTATCCAATATATCGATCCTGTATATCTCGCTGGTAAGTAGGAAGTGATGATGCTTAAGACGTAAGCTCTCATGGGTATTTTTACGTCTGCATCTACCCTAGACTGGATCACCAGATCGACTACTACCTTAGAAATTGACTTGCTCTCACCTAACCCGAAAATTACTCCTTGAACTGATCTTTTCTTTAATCTTAAGAGCTGCACTGTTGCCTCCGTAATGAAGCTAGCCTGTGAGCCTTGATCTAGTAATGCTCGTACGACTTGAAACTCTCCAGTTTTGGACTCTGCATTTATAAGCGCGGTGGCTAATAAAACCTGTATTGGCCTTGCTGATTTACCAGTAGACAAACAAGTAACGACTGGAGAACCCTGAGTTTGTGCTGAAGAACTTGTACTCGGTATGTCTTTGTTGGCTGACAATCGAACCTTGTTATCTTCAGCAGGAGGATAGTGTAGCATAGAATGATGTCGCTTCTTGCAAATTTTGCAGGTAGTGAGTTTTTTGCAATCGTAGGAAGAATGGTTACCACCAAGGCAGTTATAGCACATCATAATCTTCCCTACAAAATCCTGACGCTTTTCATAACACAAACTAGCAAATGCTTTGCAAAAACAAAGTTTGTGACCTTCGGAGCATAATTCACATTTGAACCCGCTAGGAGAATTATTGGTGACAACTAAAGCCTTAGTATTTTGAATGAACGGCTTTTGTAGTCAAAGCATTCAAATGCTCTAAATCTATTTTCAAGAAAGAAATTGAACTGTTCAAGAGTTGGCAAGTCATTACTGTTGCTGTTTGAAACATTCAACTCCCAGTTTTTGTGAGTTTCAGGGTCGAGCTTAAATGTAATTTTGTGTATTATTATGATGTCCCATGTACTCACGTTCACACCTAAATTCTTGAATGCATTTAAACAATCAGATGTTGTGTCAAAAGTTACTTTATTCCAGCAACCGATTCGATATTGAGCTTTCTTAGGCCGAAAAGTTTTTTTAAGATGCAGTTTGACAGATAACGTGTATTGTTGTACCTTTTAACTTAGAGGTTCCAACACTACTTGTAGTTGTCACCGGTGACGATAGTGTGCCTTAATAACTGCTCGGCCTCCCCGGTGAGATGACTCTTAAGATAGTGTAATTTTTGATCATCATCAAGTGTTTTGTTACTGTCGACAAGTGAAATGAAAAGATCCCTAAAGGTGGGCCATTCTAAATACTGACCGGAAAACACTGGAATTGAAATCTGTGTCAATTTTACAAAGGAACTGCTGAACACGGTATCCTTAACACCTTTTGCACTTGACTTATTGTTAGAGACCTGTGACAAAAGCTTATTCAGTGTAGTTTTCATACAAGTCTTATACTCAATATAAGCGTCCTCCGCACCATCGTACATTTCGCTAGTGACATAAGCAGTAGCTTCTATGTCCTCAGATGAATACAATTCATACAATTTTTTGTTTTTTGTCCTAAATAAAATCCAATCTTGCTCTAAATTCTCTAATCTGGTCTCAATATACTCTATACTGATTCTTTCCTTCGGACTTTTTCTAAAATTTATAAATCCTTTTTCTATAGCTCTTTGCAGTTCTTTTTGTACTTTGATAATAGAATCCTTTTTAGCAAATAAAATACTTTCTCTTTTGAACTGTAAACAAAGACTTTAAATTTTGAAATTTACAATGAAAAAAGAAAAGAATAATTTCAAAAAATTTATAAGTGTTTTGAACTCGTAGACGTAACTAAATTTGGGCGTGGGTTCACATAGTTTGGAAGTTATTGTTATTTGAATATGACCCTTGCGCGAACTCTTAATGTGCATTGTAGGAAATTGGTGACTTAGAGCAATAAATTTGGTGTTGTTTTGTAGCTATTATTACTAGGTTTCTGTAATTTACAAAAATAATACACCTTAACCAGCTAGTTTTCAAAGTATGTTACGTAATAGTAAAAATCAATAAATTTTTAAACAAAAATCTAACATAAACATTTTTTTATGTGGCATTGTTATTAGGAACCGTATGATTCTTTTTTATTGGGTGATAGGCAGTATTATTAGCTTTTAGACACAATTTTTTTCTACTTATTAGGGCTTTCAAATCCAGAGATATTGATAATTTTCATCAGCAACATGAAAAAAAATAAAAAAAACTAACAATAGCTGTGATTTCTGAAAGAGAGCAGATGGATCCCCTTAAGGGGGTGTTTTTATCGATAAAATTAAGTATACAACATGCCCTAAAAATATCGCTACCTCTATCCCTAACACACTGTATAAGTAAAGGTAGAAAAATAATATTTGCGCGATCTAAAAACATTTAACTCCATCTAGTAATAAAAATTGTGAAAAGAAGATTTGACATGACATATTGACATATGAAGGGTCGTCAACAATTATTAAGCTTTTTTTCTTGTAATTATTTGACGATTTAAAAGTACTTGCTACAGGTCTACTTAAATAAAGATATTTTTGATTAATTTGATTTCATTTCATTAAAGGAACTGTGACTCCAATTAAACAGTGGCCTTATCGCGAATCGGGCATGTCGTGTAGTCTTTCTCACGATCGTACAGTCGCGCACGCGCATTAATGGGTATCTATTTTAGGCCTTGAGCCAACGGCAAATGAACTTCTATCCCCTTGAGCCAACGGCAAATGATCTTCTTCTATAGTAAATTTGCGAGCATATTCGGGTTACTTACCTCATCAAACGATAGATCCGGAGCACAGCGTTCAGCGGCGCGTACGATGTGCGTGGCCATAGTAAGCTGCAGCGAGCCTTCCACCGTCATGTTGGCGAACGAGCGCGCCAGCACGCGCAGCTCGGCCGGCGTGCACGCGCAGAATACTTGCACGCCTAGAAGCTGCACGACAGACAGAAACACGAGTTTAACTACTTATTTAAGGATAGAAATACTAGAAATTATTAAAACAGAAATTGTGATACCTGAAAAACAGAATTAGCCTAGGCAATGAATGATACTAGATAAAAAATTCGAAAAGAAAATTGGGCTTTGGACTACTAGAGAGAGATGCAGAGATAAACATACTAAAAGTCCTTACCCCTCCGAGGTGAGCCCGAGGGGGGGCATAGCTAAGGCAAAGATTAGTGATAGATAAAAGTTTAGTATGTTTATCTTTCGACTTTTACCTCTACATCCCTTTTTGAGCATTCATTGACTGGACTAAATAATTAAGTTACTGGTTATGGATGCAATCGACATCGAGGAGGGTTGCCGAGGGTTTTTAAGGATACTTCTGGTGTTGCACGCTTGTTTCCGGCCTAATAGGTCAATTACTTCCAGCAGTATTTCCAGGTTGTCGTCGGTATCGAAGCACTGGCTCGCGTCGCATAGCATTTCGAAGCGAGCCGCACTGTCCACCGCTTGGGCTCACCGGGCCAAATCAAACTGTTTCGATATCCCCGGTATAAAGCCGCGTATCACCTCTAGCTAATTGCTATGCGAGTTGTGGATCCATGTGCAGAGGGTGGGCCCTCTGTTTCCGTTATAGTCTCGTACGCTGTGGCCGAGGTTTTAAGAGATTTGAAGGTTATTTAGAGGGTCCGCAGGGACCGACTCATAATTCTGGTGTCTGATACGTCCCTAAGATTTGGTCCGTTATCTTGTGTCCTAAAAAACCACTTACTTCCAACAGCATTTCCAGGTCCCCGTCCCCGGGCGCGTCAGCTGCGAAGCGCTGGCTCGCGTCGCATAGCGCTTTCAGCATTTCGAAGCGCGCTGCGCTGTCCACCGCGTCAGCCCATCGAGCTAAGTCAAACTGTTTAAAAACGATCGCATTAGTAAGTAACAAATGATGTACCAGAACGAGGCGAGTGAACCTAATTGTGTGCGAGTGATAGGGCACGAATTGGCAACACGTCGCGTTTTTGAAAGATTTAATTTTTTGAAAAAATAATACTTTTAGTTGAATTCGATAAAATAATAACAAAAATCATTTGAACATTTTGCAATGTTAAGTCGTCATTACGCCAACGATTGACGAGTGTGAACGCATTTAGGTTTATTTTTGCCACAAAATAAGAGCAAATGATAAATAAATAAATTTTTGTCTCACGGTAAAACAATTCGTACATGTGAATTTGAGGAGTTAACATAGTAGACGGACGATAAAGGCATCATTCTGGTGGTCCGCTCGCATCTGTGCTCGTACCTTAGAAAGCGCGCTGAAGAGCGTGCGGCGCTGTGCGATTGTGCAGCAGTGCGACCAGCGCGGCTGCAGCGACGCAGCGAGGCGTACCTTAGAGAGCGCGCTGAACAGCGTGCGGCGTTCTGTGCGCGTGTGCAGCAGTGCGGCGTGCAGCGCGCCCACAGCGTGCGGCGAGCAGCGCTGCGGCGCGACTAGCGCAGGGCACAGCGCGCGCTGGAGGGCACTGGTGGGCGCGCAGGCGCGGATGAAGGCGGCGCACGCGTACCCGTCGTTGCTTAGCCAGCGCTAAATAAAAAAAAATAGCCAATTTTGCATAAAAATGATCAAATAAAGAAGTCACACATGCATCACAAAAATAGCCGTCATGAATTAACTGAGAAGTAAACGTTATACAGCGCCTTCACTATTTTAGCCTTCGCGCTTTACTATCAAACCATAGCCACTAGTTAATAGGACAGTAAAGATTTTTATTCTAGCTTCTGAACATAATTTATAACTTGGATATGTTGTAGTAACACAAGGTGGTATACAATATGACAAAAAAGTCTGTGCCTTAAAAGAGATGATCTTTGCCTAGCAAAAAAATGGCTCATTTCGCAAAATAACATCAATTGGGTATGGTAACAAATTTTAAGGTATTTTTTTTTCAATAGCTTTTCCTATGTTAAGGCCCTAATGTGAATACCTTGCCGTCCCGCCTGGGCAATGGGCGTAAATTAATGTACGTATTATTAAAAATACCTTTGCAAGACAATAATTTGACCCTGTGGAAAAATATTTTTCACCTGGAGGAATTTAAAATCTGCTATCTGGAAACACCAAAAATACCATACAGTAGAATCACCTAGCCAAAAATGTCACGTATGATACAAAATCGCGTCATTTGATTGGTTGATGGATAGATTATCAACCTTGACTATTTTTTCCCATAGCCAATTATCAGACATCGCCATGATCGTTTTTAACTCGCATCTTAACATTTTTGCCAAGTAAGTAACAGTATAAATTTTTAGGTAGCACATATTTTATATGGTTCGGCTACAACCGGTTAAGGACACACGAGATTTACATGTCTAAATCTAATCTATTAATGCACTTACCTCAGCCAACATCTCAAAGAAGGCAGTGAGCGTATCGGCGGCAGGCGCGCAGTCCGTGTTGACGTTAGCCGCGGCGCGCCACGCCAGCTCGCACAGATTACTCGCTAGCTCTTTACTTTGTATCCGCCTGGCGTACAAATCACAGAGTTAACTTTATAAGCTACCAAAAAATATATATAAATGAAAAACGCTAGACAACACACCATTTGTCATGGTCGCGAAGTAGGAATTAATTTCCCTGTATTACGAGGTACTAGACAAGGAATTAAGCCCCCCTGACTTCTACCTCCCAACACACCCACACCCGAGTCAATTCAGAAAAGCTCGTTTCCTGACTTGACTCGACCGGGAATCGAACCCAGGACACTACGGAAATAGAGGCGAGAAACCGTGCTAAAGCGCACTACGCCAATCGTGTCGTCTAAAAAAAGATAGAGCACAAGTGTTTCCTAAGCATGACAACTTAGAACAATAGATAAGAGAGTTAATGGGCATTTGTAGGCCAGCTTGTAACTTCTTATACTCCATTCATTATAGCATTAGACAGAAGTAAAAAAGGTTCTTTTTAGGGTACACTTTGTGGTAAAAGTACAATAAACATCATTGCTTTTAAGATTTATGCCGAATTTATTAAAATCCACATAGGTAAATAGCAGCTGTCACACTTAATTGTTCTCATTTAAAGTAAAGGAACTTCAGAATTTATGAGGCTTTTGCTTAAAAGAATTATTTTGTCTTGCATCAAACCATATTGTAAGGGGGTCATATTGCCATATTACAGGCAGGGGTTTTCATTTTCACTGTTACTATAACTCTACCAAATCTAAAATGTTACATAATCCCTTCCTACGTTGTGACGGAAGGGGTTTTCAATTTTGCCAGGTTATACTCAGGTATGTTATCGTCATGGCAACGTCAAATGCTAATTGTCATTCATTTTAGCCCCCCTGCTTCTTATTTCTAATGTTATAATGAATGAAGTATAGATTATATCAAGTCGGTGTTATTATAAACCGGCCAACTGCGAGTCGGACTCGCGCACCGAGTAGGTATATTTATTAAAAATATTTTACTAAAAATTTACGGTTTTCGCAATTTTTACTTTACAAGTATCTGTGCTAAAAGACGTTGCTTCGTACCAAATTTCAAGATTCTGAGTTCACAGGAAGTACCCTGTAGGTTTTGATTCCCTTGCGAGTGCCGAAAGTTTGCCGCATAAACGGCTTTATCTTTGGATTGCGTTGGCATAGAAGTTTGATTTTTCCACAGCTCCAAGGGACAGCAGACCTGAGTTGTTATAAATTCCAGCTTGATACCTCCACGCGTTCCTGAGAAAAAAGGTCTTGACAGACAGACAGACGGACAACAAAGTGATCCTATAACGGTTTTCTCCTTTCGAGGTACGGAACTCTAAAAAGGAAAAAACAAGCAATCGGGTGGCCGCAAAATGCAACTAAGTCGCCACGTTACTCTCAGTTACCTGCCGATGGTGAGTAGTGCGACGGCCGTGCGCGCGCTTTGCGGTCGCGCTTTCGCCAGCTGACGAATTGCCGCCTTCACGGAATCTCTACGGAACAACACAAACTATACTAAACAAACATTTATTATGATTAGAATGTTCAAAGGAGATGCATGATGGATGAGCAAAGGTTCTTAGTGCGAAGAATCGAGCGTCGATCGTTAAATAGAAAACCACAAATTATAACAACTAAAATAAATGATATAATAATTCTAGTTTAAATGAAAGGACTTTGGGTCTGCAACGTAATTAACAGCTTAACCAACCTGTTTTCTAATATTCCCTTCTCAGTTTCAATTGATCTGCACCATTCGCGACCCTGGAAACAATACAAAATATGCTTATACCAGCGTTTTTGCATACTTGCACTGCACTGTTGATTGATTGCCTGATTAATCCGTTATAATATTTTGTGGTTCTATGCATTCTTGTATATTGTTGGCCAATACATTATTATTCCCACTTTTCACTGAACTTAGAAGTTTATTCAAGTGGCTCTGACTCTAAGGTCCGTATTCTAGAATAGTATTCAATCACTGATCTGTACTTGGGTAGAGATTTTAAAACGTCAGTTCATACAAAAATGTCACTCAGATCTATACTCAAGTACATTTTTGTTTTGGAATACGGGCCTAAGATTTTAAAGTCTTACTAGTTTTTTTTACCAATCGGTAGAAATTATTACAAGCCGTTTTTTTAAGATGTCATATGTCATTTTGTTACATTGTTGAATTTAAAACTTATATTCGACTAGAGATTGCATCACTATAGCCAGAGGAACTGACAGAACTGTAATGTAAGGTGTTAAACCCAGCGTAAAAAACCCACCCGAACGCCAGCTCGATGACCTGAACTTCACAAAATTTTAGTGAATTCAGGTAGCTTACCGTCTACTCTAAAATTCGCAGATAGTGTTGATAATAATGGTGAACTCACCGGCGGCGCGTACGAGACACTCTGCCCACACTTGTTGTCACACTTCCTGTACATGACGGGCACCGGCCGCGAGACGCGCAGCTCGGAGACCAGCTTCCACAGCCTGCCGTCCAGCGTTGATATGCGAGACACGTCTGAACACCAGGACCTGGGGAGTAGAGATATATCCTCTGATGAGCTTATATCGGAAGCGATGGTAGAAATCCTGCCTTTAGGGCGTGGGTTCGTGGCTGGGTTCACCATCCAGGAAAACATTTCTATGATGAAAATTTCTTTTTTCTTTCATCTTGGATTAATAGTCTGTAGGCAACTTTCCTACACTTCATATCTTTTATTTATAAATGTTATATTTCACACTTATACCTATTTATTAATCCTAAACTATATTACACTTAACCTAAGCACACACATTACAACACTAAATTACTTATATCTATTAAAACATTATATATTTACATTACATGCGCGACACTGCGATGCATATCAGTTTGTCGATATCGATATCGACAATCATCATCATCGAGCATTGCACAGTGCGTTCGTGCGGACCGTACATAACGCTCATGTATTGAACGCGGGGACTGCTTTTGACTCGCTTATATACTTACGCTTGAGTGCCTTGTATGTTATTATTAAGACTTTCATTCTTCCACATCTATTCTATCATCTATCTTTCCGAACTGTGTCGCTTAACTACTATCTGACTGTGCTTGTGCTGTGTGTTCATCTTCCTACTGTGCCTTCTAATAATTGTGTTGGGAATACAAACATTTGAACGTGAGTTTTGAATATTATTTTACTCCGTATACTACACCCGACACCGTGTGGTATAGTTGGTATCATACCAACCCATCATACCCACAAGTCTATTTATTTATGAATTTTAGCAGCATTCAGGTATGTTTATCAGTCTCTCGACCTGATTTTGATACGACAATCAAAGCTGAGCAGCTCTTAAATGCATATTTGACATTAATTCATTGATTCCTACTGACATGTAACAAGACAACATCAACTTGAAGAGTGGTCACATTCCGTTTTTGAATTTAGGGGTTTCTGACATCATCTCTGCTAGTACAACTTTTGCCTAATTTGGGGTGAGATAGTCTTGATGACAGATGTCCTAGATATTTATTAAAAAATATGACAGACCGACTAGAAACGGAGAGAGCAGTTGAAATCTTAAACACTTCCATTAATTTCCAGAGGGCGCTAAACATGTTACCGGTCGCTAACCCTGAATTGGATATATTCATTGACAGTCCTCAATCGTTTATAAACAAAGTCGAAAAATCGGTGTAATGTACTCCTTCCTGTAGCTTCCATTATAATGTAACAGGGATTATCCAGTTTAATTGTGTTAAATAAATAAATAAATAAATATAAACAAATACAATTATGAAATTCTCTTATAGTTAATGGTAAAAATATATACTAAAACTTACTTGGACATCATCACAATACTCTTCAAGTGTTGGTCCACCAGCGTTAGGAGGCTGCGCGTATCGCTGAAGTCCACGTTCCCCACTGGCGACTTGACGGTTTTTCGACGCCTATAAACATTAACTCTTAAAATCCTACGTATTTTTACTAGTTGTTGTAAAATATTTTAAAAAACCTTAAATAGCCTGCTTCATATGTTTTCAAAAAATCTAAAAAAGAATATAACTTGAAAACTACCAGAAATTGCGGACCAAACATGGGTATAATACAGCAGCTCAAGTGAAGATTTGTGATTTCGCACTATTTTGAGGACACCTGTTTATATTTAACCTCTAAAATTCATTCTCTCCTAAAAGCTTATCAATAGACTAAAAATTACAAGATTACAAGATACACTGAAAAAGTATTACAAGATTACAAAAGTATCATTTCGCATACCTCGATCTCGCCCGGCACCTTATCTGCAGTATATTACTACGAGCGATGTCGAGGGGCTCCTGCGGGCGCGGGGGCGGCGCGGCGGGCGCGCGCGCGGGGAGGGGGCAGGGGGCGCTGGCGGGGTCGGCGGGGGGGAGGCGCGAGCGTGACCAGTGCTTGAAAGCAGCTTCTAGCGCCTGAAGAAAGAGGGCAAAATGTTTGTATTACTCGTAATTATTGTATTCCGTTATTTAGGCGAGCACCACTAGAATAGAATAAAAATATTTCAATATGTACTCAATACTAATAAAATAATATTTATCCTAAAATAGTTACGTATGGTAAAAAAATCTAACAGCCATTAGAATTTACATGACCAATGAGGATATTATCAATATTGCTATCTCTGTAACACCATGTAAAAAATAAATCATTTGATTTATATCATTGCTATCATCACAAAGCTGCGTTTAGGTGATAACTGCTGAACATTAGCCCCAGAGACTTTCACACCCGAGGAAGAGACGTTACAACGCACCGTGAGGTCTCACTTTTTAATAAATGGATTGTTTTATTTGAATTAACAAACGCGTACTGGTACAAAACATGAACATCTAAGAGGCACTTACCTGTTCGGGTATGAACCTGCCAATCTCAGCTTGATGCGGCGCGGCCGTTGTCCGTTCGCCCTCTTCCAGCCACTGCAAGTACGCGCTCAACATTCTGCAACATCATATATTTATTAAAGTGTTATCAGATGACATTTTCTTTTGTGTGAAACCATGCGCAATTCTAACGTGTCATCACTCTTCTCCAATGTCCAACACTCTGCAATAACTTGGACCTGTTGAATAACTTCTAGGACTTTTGCGTATTATCTTACGCGGCCAACAAATTTCGCGAGAGATCTATACCCGATTCCACTACTAACTCGTGGGTTTATAGTCTCAGGTGAATACAAAGTAAAAAGCAAGATGGATTGCATAAAATAAGTAAATTGCATAAAAAAAATAAGAATTCATAACTTACTTCTCAGCTCCCACGTGGTAAGCAATCAAGTTTGCGTTCTCAGTCACCGCTTTCGACGTACTACCTTCCTTTGAATCGCTCCTCTCACCTCCAATCTTTCTATCTGACAAATCCGAATCTGTTTCAACGGCTCCTTCCGGCTCGCTAGTGAAATTGTCGAGCGATACAGTCGATAATATTGCACCGTCAACAGATTGCGGTACTTCTATGACTATATTATTAGAAGAAGTGGACGGTTTGGGTGTTGGTTTGGCTTCGTTCAGGGCGCCAGCTTCAGTGTGGTGGTATTTTATGGTGTCCTGTAGATTGCGCTTCATTTGGGCGAGACTGCGGGACTTAATGAGCCCGCTGAAGAACAGAGGGCCGATAGGGGGAGTTGTGTTTCGTCTACGGATAAAAAACAATGATATCACGCAACGTATCAAGTAACACAGGAAGCACTTTAACAAACGAATAGTAAACTTATGTAGAACTTAAGGTCCGTATAAACTCTTATATAAGTTCACCGAACATCTTGACGCTTCATATTGGCATTTCAAAATCATTATGATGCTTTACACTGTATAACGCTTGGATAACCGCATATGAATATGCTTTTGTAGAGCCTTGAGTTTTAGTACAGCAAACTACACCGCAGCTGTACAGCTTTTAGCTGATTTTAGTGCATTTGGATCTACAATAGGATTTTAAATTAGTAAAATGCTTGATGCTGTTTAGTAGCATAAACTGGAACCATTATAATGCCACGTAAACCCACTATACAGCTTTCAGCTGTTTTCAGTGCTTAAGGGTCTTCAATAGCAAAGGAGGAGGATTATGCCAACTGCTGCTTAAATCCGTTATACGGCTTACAGCTGTTTTAGTGTCCTATGTTGTTTAATAGCACTTTAAAAAAAAAACTTTATTACTCAATATCAACAGTTAAAGTATTGAGACACCCCAGAGAGTAATGCAATACTCGTGTTGGGGTTGACTCGCTCTCCTAATTTAAATCAGTTTTACATTGAGTACAATAGTGACATCATATTACTATGAGTGTGTGTGTATGCGTGTGTATGTGTGTGCGTGTGTGTATGTGTATGCGTGTGTGTGTGTGTGTGTGTGTCTATTCTTGCCAAAAGGTTCTCTGTTGCTTCGTAATCTAATGTGTTAAGCCAGTCCACTAACTGTCTTTTACATTCGTAAGTTGTTTTGCCATAGATGTTTAATTTTTTGTTTACTGTATTATATAGTGTTGAAGAACGTAAAGGATATTGGCGCTCAGCAAAGACTGTTCGAACACGGGGACAAGCAGCTACCTTATAATATCGTCGCTTTTTTAATATAGCTGGATCATATGGAAGATTTTTGTGCAAGTCGAGTAGAATAAGCAAGATGTAAAGTTTTCTTATTGATAAGAGGCCGCATAGATTATACAATTTAATAGTCGGAAATCGATAGGGCTTGAAATACATAATTTTGATAAGAGACCTTTGTGCCCTTTCAAGATAAAGAAATTTGGTCTTAGTTGCACCACCCCATATAGGGATACAGTATGTGATGACCGATTGAACAATAGCAATGTAGATTCTATTTAGCAAGGCGCTTTGCATTACGTGTCTCAGTTTTTAAAGATCCATGTAAGTTTTCTAATTCTCTCGGAAATCAGTTCTAAATGCACGTGCCAAATTAATCTCTGATCGATCATCACACCTAAATACTTGATGCAATCAACTTTATTAATGCAAGGACACAGACAATTGGGCTGATTTGAGCATCCATGAATACGAAGACTGAAATTTACATTAGGCTGTGACCTGTTAACTGGAGTAAAACTAATTTTATAAATAAGTTTTTTCTATATTTAGAGTCAGACTCAGAACAGATTGGTGTTAAGCTAATCTGAAATCCTAGCCAATCCAGTTTCAGTCCTCATTTGAACATCTAGCCAAGATTGCCCAGATAATACAACTGCTGTGTCACCCGCATAACAGAAAATCTGCCCTCCGCTGTCTTCAAGATTACATTACTGGTTTATGTAAACCAGAAACAGCGTTGGTCCGAGTACCGATCCCTGGGGAACCCCATATTCAATCGGTTCTTTTCCGCTGTTTATGTTTTCTATTTTGACAGTTTGTTCCCTTTGCAGCAGGTAGTTTTTTAAAATAGCAAGTGGCCTGCCTCTTATACCTAAACTCACTCAATCAACTCAACTCATGTCTTTGCACAAGGATAGGGACAGAAACGGTGTCAAAAGCCTTTTTCAGGTCAAAAACACAGTAACACATTTTTCTCCTTTATCGACCTTATCAACAATGTGCTTCGTTAAATCTTTTATAGCATCTTGTGTAGACCTTCCCTTTCGGAAACCGTATTGTTTGTCGGAGAGTATGTTATAGTTGGTTAAGAATTTTATGAGTCTATTATTAAGTAGTCTTTCTAAAATTTTTGATAAACAAGATAGTACTGCTATCGGTCGATAATTATTGACAACGTTTCTGTCCCCGCCCTTGTGTACGGGAGTTACTATTGAGCGTTTCAGAGCGCAAGGGAAGATACCAGAACTGAAACAAAGATTGGCCAATTGTGTGATTAAAGGGGCAACAAAACTTCTGCACTGCTTCAGGAACTTGGTCGGTATACCATCCTATCCTGGCGCCGCATTAGAGTCCAAGTTCATAAGTATGGAATCAACTGCTTCGAGATCAGTATCCAAAAGCACAAAGGAATTTAAATTTTGATTGCTGAACCCAATGTGTGTCTGTGAATGAGGATTGGTGCGGACAATTTCTTCAGCCAAAGTCTTTCCAACACTACTAAATAACTTATTGACAGCGTTTACAGAGTCCATAGGATCAGTCATAATATTAATAAGGTTAGCATTTTCACTCTTTGAAAGTTTATATTGAGAGAAATTTCATTTACAGCACACCATAATTGTTTAGAATTTTTAGAATGTTCTATTTGTTTTTTATGATACAAGCACTAGTATTCATGACAGCCACAAGAGCAGTCTTGACTGAATTATTTAGTTTTATCATAACATGGTCAAGGCAACTGTTTTGTCTAGTTGGCAATATATGACCAGGTAGCAGACCGTGCAATGATAGAACCTCAAGGTATCGCAGACGATTGTTTTTTTCATATGTATTTTCATTAGTTTTAAGTATTAAGTTTATGTTAATATCGCCTATAATAACAACATTTTTGTGTGAAGCAATAGTTTCCAAATGCTAGTTAATTGAATTAATAAAGTCATCAGCGTTAGATACAGATGGCGAACGATAAATACCTAAAATTGTGCAGTTAAGACTAATAATTTGGATTCCCGAAGCATGTGTTAAATTCAGTTCCGTCACATGCACCTGTAGATTATTTTTAACATAAGCGACCACTCCGTCATTTTGATTCAGTTGACGTAAAGTAGAATGTGATGTATAGTTGTTCAGGTTAGGAATTGGTTTTCTAGAGTTAAGTCTGCACTCCGTTAATATCAAAATATCTGCTTCAAAGCTCAGTTGCGACAAGTTAAGTATAAGGTCATCATGGTTACTATATATACTTCTTATATTTTGCGTTAAGATGGTAAAGTTTGTATTAGAGTTTTGTGAGATGTCACTTAATTCTCCAATATTACAAGCAAGCGATCTATACATTTCAGTATTATCCAATAATTCTAAATCATTTAAATTACTATTCATAAGAAAATTTGGTGTAAGTACAATTTAAAAACGAACGCAAATGTAAGTGAGTAAAGAGTGTGCAGCTGTGCGCGAGGTTGAGTTGACAGTGTAGAGAGAATATTACGTGTAAAGGACGTGTAGATGTGAAGTGAGTGCTGGTATGTACGGGTGAGTAAGAGTATAGGTATATTTTTAAGTAAATATAAATGTGCAGAATGGATTTAGCATAAGCAACAACTAGACTTTACTAACTTGAAATAACACAGTATTTTAAGCTTAAATAACTTAAGATAACAAAAAATATGAAAACATTGCGCATGAGGAATAACTAACATGCAATAATATAACATGACAAATAGTCATTCTGGTCTGTTTATTTTTTTCAAATCGGATTCATCCTTAATCAAGTGGAAAGGGGCCCCATCCTTCTCTCTAATAAAGATCTCGCCGTTCATCGTCCAACAGTATTTGTATTCATTGCTATTCGCAAAGACACGAGCAAGGTAGAATAGTCGCTTCATCTTTGCTGTGAGATTTTCACAGATAAAAATCGGTTCGGAAGGTCCGCTTATTTTGAGATGTTCTGTACTGAGTTTATTTGGTCCTTTATTATATTGTTTAAAAGCTTTCAGTAGGGAGTCTTTGGCAATGACACTGACCAAGTCTACAATAATGGTCATTTTGTCGGAGTTCCTGGTATTGATAAGAAAAATGTCTTTAATATCTGTTCTTTGTATGTTCGAATTAGCAATTTTACCAATGTCTGTGACAATCTGTATCAACTTGTCTTTAGATTCCGGTTTATTGACTGGTATATTCTTTATTTCCAAGCAGGTTGAACGCGTCCCTCTTTCAAGGTTTTCTATTTTAAGTTCAAGAGAATGAATGCATTCTTGTTGACGGCAGTTATCCTTCCTTAATTCATTTACTTGATCATCAAGTGAATCGTATTTATTCGATAAGAACTCAATAGAGGAACAAATATCGGAATTTTGAGTTTTAATTTCATCTAAAACTGACTGCAACTTATCCATTTTTGCCTCTTGCTGTATTTTTAAATCGGAAAACATTTCTCTGATTTCAGACATAAAATTTATTGATTGAATTTCCGTAGTGTTTGTTCTTTTACGCTTTTGGCGTCTCGATACATTCGTGCACGAACTTGAGTGGTCATCCGACTGATTCTGTGGGTCATATTCAGATGAGCTCTGCATATTTATTTCCAGCGCGGTCAGTTCTTTTAGTAAACAAGCGCGTGAAGCCTCTTGTTCTAGCGCTCGGCCATTATCGCTAGTTTCACTACGAGCCAGAGTGGGAGCGTCGTCGACGGCTGCGGCAGCGGGGCAGGCGATAGCGGGAGCAGGAGGGGAGTGGTTGAGCCTCGGCATAATGGACAAACCAGGTTCCTTTAACTTATTGACTCCAGACAATACCAGGAGTCAATAAGTTTTAGGAGCAACAACTTACGCATGAAGCGGCGGAGCTCAGCTTAAGATGCTTGGTCGCGACGTTTAGGAACAAAACTGCTTTCCGTCCAGCGTAGTTTGACCTCTATTAGTGCCAGTCGATTATGAATTTTATTTGAGTAATGATATCACTCACAAATTTCAGGTTATGCAGGCGGCTTCTTCGTAGTTATGCACTCCTAATATTGTTCTTGATTTAATTTTAAGAAATTCTTAATTTAGACGTTGGGAGATTAATTACGGAGTGACTATAAACACGTCTGATCACCTCAGATGTCCAGGGGGAAGAGGCTTTAAAGTGGAAATTAAAAGCCTAGTACTGCTGTACAGCATAAAAGTGAATGTATATAATGTTTGCATTTTTAAAGATCATCTGAGTTCAGTTGTACAGCTAACAGCTCCTATATAATAATGATATAACTTAATTTAATGACCAATACTATTATGTTAATTATGCAAACATTCGTTCTATATATGCTAGGAATACATAATTGTTTCGATTATTTACACATATCTTAAAATAAGATTTTATATCAAAACTTCAATATATCGACGGCGCTTGGAAATATTCAATAAAACTCATGTAGATATTTACAGTAAACTACATTGCGCAGTAATATTAAAAGGCATGAAGTAAAATAATAGTCAAAAACGTATCGCTATATTAAAAACTTTGTTATGGTGATAACAATATGTTGTCCTGTCTCTCACTCAGTTTCATTTAATTAGTTCGCCTTGATATTAGGGATGGTTTTGCAATAATTTGGAGTTCATTTAAGTTTTAACTGTGAACACTTAAACAGCTCCAATCATTCTTTTAGTACATTCTGATGCTAGTATAATGCTTTTGTATTGCAATTAACATCTTCACTGTCAATAATATTGATAATATAATGCTTCAGTAATGCGATTGGCAACTTCATTGACCGCAATGATGCTTCTTTAATGCGTTTAGTAACGTCATTGACCATAGTTATGCTTCTATAATGCGATTGGTCCATTCGTTGATCACAATAATGCTTAAATAATGCGAATGTAATGCAATTAAACAACTATGTGAACCTACATAGAATCTAAAGCTGTATAATTTGTGCCCAAATAAGCGTTACAGTAGCACTATGGACGTTTATAATGCTACTGTAAAACTAACTCAAAATGCGAAAAAGATACAACAATTCTGTAGGTCGGCCGTTATACTGCTTTGATGTGTTACTTGGATTGGATTGAATAAGCAAACATTTATGAGGACGAAAATGGTTGTCCAGAAGAAGTGACATAGGCTGCGGTGCGCTCCAACTACAACGCGACGAAAGTGACTAAAGGCGTCCCCAAATTAATGAAAACGCGCTAATGACAGACGCCAGAACGACATAATGATGTCACTAACTCCGCCATTCTGCACTTACGATTTTTTACCTGTAAGTTGTCCACTTTCCTACTGGTTTTTTGACAGGTCACGCCTGTGAAGTGTTGTATTGTTCACGTTAAAATTGCATACAAATAATACTGTTCTTCGTGGACAGGTAACCGCACCCTTACTGATGTGCCACACGAGAGTGTCATAACCACAACTGGAATCGTGGATCGTGTGTTCAAGAGTTCAAATTTGACCAAAACCAAAACATTTGTGTGCGGCCAGCGCGGCGCGCTATCGGCTGTAGCAGCCAGCACTCACGTGTCCAGCTGCGGCCGCTGCAAGAACAGCTGCAGCAGCAGCCGCCACAGCAGCAGCTGCGCGGGGTGCTGCGGCGGCGCGGCCAGCGCGGCCAAGCAGCAGCGGTACACCACCAGCTCAGAGGAATCGATACGGGCGCCTATTAACTGTAACCAGCGAAATAATAAATTAAGATTTTCATTCATAGTTTTTCCCTTAACAATCTGCTGTCGTCACGTGCTGTTCCATGGTTATACAGTTTGAGAATAGCTGAGGCTGTAGACTCTACAGCCTCAGTATTAATAAGCTATTCCAAACTCTACAGTGTAGAGTGTATTGTGAGTTACTTCGTGAAACCGCAGTCCGGGTGTCCATGAAATGCGCCTTATATACATGCACTCGTAACAACCGCAAGGCCGAAGGCCGGAAAACACGTAAGGCGGAGGATCTTCCGTCGACCCTAGGTAGCGCAAAGCCGCTAGCCGATCGCAACACTTTCATAGGAAGGCCGCGCTGTGTACATCAGTCCAAGCCTGAGCCCAAGCGCACGAGAAGCCAAGTTGATAACAAATAAAAATGTTAGAAAAAAAAGAAAAAAACCGACTTAAATGAAGTCTTTGCTTTGCCAAGATTTTGGGGGGTTCCGACTACATGAAAGTCGGTTATATGTTTTTATTTCACCATTTTTTTTACAACTTTGTTCTACTAAACTGGTTTAGATGAAACTTGCACTGTTACCGAAGTTGGTGAACCAGTAAAATTGTAAGTATTTATATAAAATACATATGAATTTTGAGGGTTTCCCTCGATTTAACTGGGATCCCCTCACCGGATCCTGCCTTGATGGTAATGGTACCTCGGGAGTACGTTTTTTCCATTAAAAATTAAACAAAAATCGGTTCGTAAATGACGGAGAAATCGCTGGACATTCTTATTGTTATTTTTTAATTCAAGCATAGATTAACTTTCTCCTTTTCAGAAGTCAGTTAAAAATGGCGTAGCGCGGAGAGCGGCGCAGGGCAGCAGCGGCGCGGCAGCTGCTAGACGCCTACATACCTGCAGCGCGTTGTCCACGTGTATCCTGCTCGCGGTGAGTCTCTACGCGTGCTGCGCGTGCGCGAGGCGCGCGTGCAGCCCGGGCAGCAGCGGCGCGGCAGCTGCTAGACGCCTACATACCTGCAGCGCGTTGTCCACGTGTATCCTGCTCGCGGTGAGTCTCTGCGCGTGCAGCGCGTGCACGAGGCGCGCGTGCAGCCCGGGCAGCAGCGGCGCGGCAGCTGCTAGACGCCTACATACCTGCAGCGCGTTGTCCACGTGTATCCTGCTCACGGTGAGTCTCTGCGCGTGCAGCGCGTGCGCGAGGCGCGCGTGCAGCCCGGGCAGCAGCGGCGCGGCAGCTGCTAGACGTCTACATACCTGCAGCGCGTTGTCCACGTGTATCCTGCTCGCGGTGAGTCTCTGCGCGTGCAGCGCGTGCGCGAGGCGCGCGTGCAGCCCGGGCAGCAGCTCGCGCTGCGCGTGCGTGGCGCGGAGAGCAGCGCAGGACAGCAGCGGCGCTTGCGCCGATAGACGCGTGGCCAGAGCTAGTTGTTGGAGCGTTTCTGCGTCCTACAAACAAAAACATTCCCACACGTAAAAATAAACGAGTGGAGTTACTTCGACTCGGATAGTCAATAACGAAATTCAATGCTACCCATCGTAGGATTTTTGAGCACTCTCCAACAGTGAATCACAGTCAGTGACCAATTCTGACTGCACCGAACTTGAGAGACAATTAAGTTGCCAGTGCACACTGACATTTATCTCATGTTCCATAGAATATTCTCAAACTAACATGACCACCACCAGCGAAATCGCTTTACTTATTCACAAGTCGATGTACTTCATTTTGACTATTCTGTATGGAGCCGAAACTTGGTCACTAAGACAGCAAGACCGCCGAAAAATCGACGCACTGGAGATGTGGTGTTGGCGACGTCTGTTAAAAATACCCTGGACGGTGTTTCGCACCAATTTCTCCACCCTTAAAGAACTTCACATACGAGACAGGTTATCGTCGATTGTGCAGCTACGAATACTGAAGTTCTTTGGGCATATCTCCTGAAACGAGGACTTGATGAAGAGGCTTGTAGTACAGGGCCACGCTGAGGGGAAGAGAACACGAGGCCGGTCTCCGACTCACTGGATCGACCTTATTAGAAAATCGACGATCGCAGTACAGTGTACTTGCAACGCACAAAGTCGACAAAAGTGGAAAGACATCGCACGACGTGCAGCTGACATAGAAGCCAGCGGTGACGGTGAGTCGCAACCCTGTCCATCAGCAGCCACGACCACTTTGCCAAGAGTGCCCGACTAAGAAGAAGAAGAAGGCATTCGTTAGGGTCGATAATGATGGCAAAACTAACCGGTTAAGGTGTTGTCCCCCGACTACTACGGCTACTTGCAGATTACCTCCGCGATAGACAGCAGTTCGCAAACTTGGTTTGTATTAATCTACTCCCTCGCGTTCAGGGGTCAGTCAAGGTTCAATTTTGGGGCCTCTTCTGTTTATTTTAATGGTTAACGACCTTCCAAATGTTCTCGAACACGCTCAGTGCTTGTTGTACGGAGATGATTTTAAGCTGTTCGTAAAAGTAAAGTCGGAAGTAGATTGCAATGCTCTTCAGCAAGCTGTTGACGCAATGTGTCAATGGGACCGCCAGAATGGCATGGAATTTAATATAGTGTTGGAAATATCTTGCCCGGAAGGGGCGGGGTCAAGCGTCACCTGATCGTGACGTAGCATGACAGAATCGGTTGGGTGGGAAGGCCGGCAGAGGTGGCACGCCGAGCAAGCTCCTTCACTTGGCTCGAGACTTTTGGACGCGCTGGACGTTTCTTAGTGGCATAATTGTTATTGTAGATTTTGGTTTAATGGAAATAATTATTACAAGTTAGGTTGATTGTGTGTTTTCTTTTTAAAAAATCGATTCCACTTCTGGTTTATAACATCAGAAGTGGGATACACCACGAGGCCTAGTGGCTCGCCATTGCTTTAGAAATAATTAATTGCAAATTTCGTAATTCTACTTGTTTTAACGGCTAAATTTTATAAAAATAATCACTGAATTGCGGTGTTGTGGGTATTCTTGGTATTAAAAATAATCAATTGCAAATTTCGTGATTCTGCTTGTTTTATTGGCTAAATTTCATAAAAATAATCATTGTGAAGTGCTGTGTTGTGAGTTTTCCTGGTAAACTGTGAGTACATTTTGATTTTATAATGTCTGGGCGACCCTCTCGTTCGAAGAAAAGGGGTGATAGTCCACGTAAAGATCGTAGTAGATCGCAGAAGGGTCGAAAGCATTCTCATCGTATTTCTTGTAGGCGGCGTCGAGATAGCAGTTCAGTCAGCTACCACGACAGCCCCCGTAGGCAGCGGCGTCGCGATAGTTCACATAACTACCGTGATAGCCCTCGCAGTCAGGCATTGGATTCAATTCTCGGTAGGTTACATGCCACCGAAGATAGGCTGTCTTCTACCTCAACACCAATTTCTGAACCGCCACGTCCAGCGCGAGAGTGCCATACTCCGCCTCTACCTGTAGCAACAGGCAAGCCCACTGTCTCGAGCGAGCCCAACTGTGACAAAACGGACAAAATTGTGAGCGCGTTATCCTCGTTGTTACAAGCAAAGCCTAGTCATTATTATATCTCAAACTTTGACCCTAATGTTCACGATTTCGACGTTTGGTGCGCGGAGGTAGACCGAGGTCGCGAGTTGAACCGCTAGGACGATCATGAGTGTTTATCTCGCATCGGTGGCTGCCTTAAGGGCGATGCGCGTACCTGGTTGAACGACTGGGTCTCTCATGATCGCACGTGGTCGAACTTTAACGTCGCTAACATTTTGTTCGATATAATTAGTACAAATTCTAATAATTTTGTTACATACGCAGAATATGCTCGAAAATCTTTGCTTCGGTTAAATATTGTGAAAGGCCTATCGGATGACCTAAAAACTGCGATTGTCATTAGAGGTATTGCAGACCCACAAGTAAAAGCTGCTGTTTCTAACGCTAAATTGCAACCTAATCAGTTAGTTGAATTTTTATCTGTTTATTTAAAACAAAAATCGGATTTTCGAAATACCCGCAATTTTGGCCGTCCAGTAAACGCAGGTAGTTTTCAATCTCTCAAACGTGAGGCTTCTAAAATAGATATTAAATGCTACAGCTGTAACAGTGTTGGTCATGTGAAGTCCAACTGTCCTAAAAGGCAGAAAACTGAATTTAATAAATCATCTGCGGTTTCTGCGGGGTCCAGTAAAACATCGCTGACCTGTACTTACTGTAGCAAAGTAGGGCATACTGTTGATAAGTGCTTCGCGAAGCAACGTATTGAGACAAAGGGCAGTAGCACCAGTAACGTAATTTTTTGTCAAACGTCGCCCGAAACAGAGATGTCATGACCGCCGTTACAGAAAAAATACCTGTTGATGTGTTAATAGATAGTGGATCGGATATTTCATTAATTTCGCATTCTGTGCTCAAACATCTTACCTTTAAAAAGTTTCCTACGTATCGGTTAATGCGCGGAATAGGTAGTCAGGTGATAGAATCCCTGTCATACGTGACTTCTGTCCTCGAATTTTCTGAGATTTCGGTGGAGGTAGATTTATTTGTGGTACCCTCCGAAAGTATTAGCGCACCTATATTGTTGGGGACAGACGTATTAAATCGATTTGGGGTAACTTATATCCGAACCGGTGACGTACAACGGCTTACTAGGACCGATGGGATATCGCAGGTTCATCATTTGCGAGCTTTAGATACCGTTGAGTTAAATACACCTTTGTTACATGACGAGAAAAAGCGTCTGATGTCACTGCTTAACGAGTTTTCAGACTCTTTTGTTACTGGGACCGCAACATCAACTGTTAATACTGGCAGTATGGAAATAAGGCTTAACAGCGACGCTCCCGTGCACTATCGTCCTTATAAGCTCTCAGCTGACGAAAAATCGAGAGTTCGCGAAATAGTTAACGATCTATTGAGTAAGGGAATAATCCGTGAATCGAAATCGGAGTACGCAAGTCCTATCATACTCGTCAAAAAGAAAGATGGGTCTGATAGGATGTGCGTTGACTACAGAGCCCTCAATGCGATCACTGTCAAGGATAGATTTCCTCTACCCTTGATAGATGATCATATTGACAAGCTAGGGAACAGTAAATTACCAGTCTTGATATGGCCACAGGATTTCATCAGGTGCCTATGAAGGACGACGAATCCATTAGCAAAACAGATTTGTAACGCCGGAGGATATTTAAAGATGCCTTACGGTCTGACAAATGCTCCGGTTGTCTATCAGAGAATCCTTTCGAAGACTCTGAGGCTGTTGATAGATACTGGTAAGGTACTTAATAACATCGATGACGTATTAATTTTATCGAACTCTGTAGATGAAGGACTAGATTTGTTACGTCAGGTGCTCATATGTCTTACAAAAGCGGGTTTTTCCATCAATCTGAAAAAGTGCACTTTTCTAGAGACCCAAGTTGAATATTTAGGCCGTCTTGTTAGCGAAGGTCAGGTTAGGCCGAGCACCAGGAAGGTAGAAGCTTTAGTAAAATCACCTATACCAACTAACGTCAAGCAAGTGCGCCAATTTTTGGGCCTTGCAGGTTATTTTAGGCGTTATATTGCTAACTATGCAGCCAAAACAACAAACGTTTAGCGAAACTTACCAAAAAAGAGGCACCGTTTATTTGGGGTCCTGGACCAAACCTGATAGCCCTTTTTCAACAATCCACATGGATGTTTTAGGCCCTTTGCCAGAGTCTAATGGTTTTAAATATGTTCTGGTTTTAGTCGATGCCTTTTCCAAATTTTGTCTCCTGTACTCATTGTATAGGCAGGATACAGATGATCTGAAACGCGTATTTATTAACGCAAAATCTTTATTCGGTACACCTTCTTTGATCGTCACTGACCGAGGCAGGATGTTTGAAAGTTCTGGTTTTCAAGACTGGATTTCTGAGTTAGGGTGCGCCTCACATCTTATCACACCCGAAATGCATCAAGAAAACGGTCAGGCCGAACGGTACTGTCGTTCTGTCCTAAATATGCTACGAGTTGAGGTGAATAACAAGGGCAGCAGTTGGTCAGATACCTTGTGGAAAATTCAGCTGACACTTAATATCACAAGGCAAGCTACGACTCAAACTTCGCCCTTACAACTTCTCATTGGAGTCGAAGCCACCACCCCTGTTTTACGAGCGCTAGTAAGGGATGTAGCTTTAGAGAATTCCCACGCAAATCGTGAAGCAATGATCACTCTTAGACGACAGAGAGCCTCTGAATTACTAGAAGAGAACCAGCAACGGCAAGATCAACGCATTAATGAAACCCGGAAGCAGCCACGTGTTTATGGTCTTGGTGATTTTGTGTTTGTTGGAAAAAGTTCGCAGAGTTGCGGCAAGCTGGATTCCGGCATGAGGGGTCCATACAAAATCATCCAACAGCTTCCGCATCACCGTTATGAGTTGGAGCTTCTGGCGGGGTTCTACGGGAAACGCACTTAGGCAGCTGCAGAGCATATGGTCCTGTGGCGGGGTGAATGGACGCCAGATGTGTGTGCAGCGTTTTTCGCCGGTGATGGTGAGTCGATACAACCACGTGCGCGGGCCTAAGGCCGCTACCTATGGCGTGTGTTTGTTTGTCCAGAAAAGCCACGTGCGCGGGCCTTTGGCCGCTACCTATGGCGTGTGTTTGTTTGTCCAGAAAAGCCACGTGCGCGGGCCTTTGGCCGCTACCTATGGCGTGTGCTTGTTTTCTTGAGAAGCCACGTGCGCTGGCTGTTAGCCGCTACCTATGGCGTGTGCAGAAATTCTCAAGGGTGGTTTATCCTCGTTAGCCACGTGCGCGTGCCTGGGGCCGCTACCTATGACGTGTGCTGGTTAAAATGATGATGGTCTAAAACTATGACATTTGTAATTTTAATTTTTATAAAATTAAATTTTTACTTTTGAGATCTCGTTGGAAAACTTTTTATAAGGCCATTTACATTTTTCTATGCTTAAAGATTTTTCAGTAATAATTGCTGTACCTACTGCTGCTGTATAACAATTTTCATGTTCTGGTCATGGTTATTTGAGTGCACGCTTATGACTGTGATGTGAACTGTTAATTGTTATAAATCGTTAGTCTAGGTCTAGCCTAGACATTGGGAAAATGTTATAATGGTGCTATGTTTCAGATAATGAAGATGCTGACGATGAGCCACCTGCTCAAGATCAAGCGGTCGAGGACGCCTCGCCGTCAGGAGAGGCCGTGTTGGAAATACCTTGCCCGGAAGGGGCGGGGTCAAGCGTCACCTGATCGTGACGTAGCATGACAGAATCGGTTGGGTGGGAAGGCCGGCAGAGGTGGCACGCCGAGCAAGCTCCTTCACTTGGCTCGAGACTTTTGGACGCGCTGGGCGTTTCTTAGTGGCATAATTGTTATTGTAGATTTTGGTTTAATGGGAATAATTATTACAAGTTAGGTTGATTGTGTGTTATCTTTTTAAAAAATCGATTCCACTTCTGGTTTATAACAATAGCTAAATGCAGAGCAATTACTTTTTCACGAGTTCAACTTCATCTTTTGTTACAAAATAAACGGAAATAATCTGACCCGCCCCTCAAACGGACCTGGGAGGGCGGTTGACTATAGACTGACCTCCCATGACCACGAGGAAGCAATAGCGAAGGAAACCTACAGGCGTTTGGGTTTCATTTTACGAAACTCTGGGGATTTTGACAATTACCACGTGATTCGTCTCATTTTCGTGGCATTGGTTCGTTCCAAACTGGAGTCGCACAGCATCGATGTGGACGATCTGTACAACATGGTGGTGGATACTGTCCGTACGGTAGGGTCCAAGCACTTTAAAACCCGCCGTCCCAAATCAAAGAAACTCTCCAGTCAGACTCTCCTACTCATGGATCAGAGAAACGAAATGAGGCTACAGAACTCAGCGGATGCCCATCGTTATCGGCAACTCAATAGACAGATATCTAAGTCTTTGACGAGCGACCTTCGCCAATTTAATACCCAGCGCATTAAAGAGGCAATTGAGCGGAATAAAGGCTCCAAAGTGTTCGCCAGAGGTCTGTCTATTGGGCAAAGCCAATTGACGAGGCTGAAAACTGAGGCAGGTAGCATCATTTCGTCAACACCTGAAATCCTGAGGGAGATTGAGAGTTTCTATGGACAGTTATATTCCACGCAAACACCTGTTGAAAGCAAGGCTAAAGATCCTAGAGCCAAGCTTACCCGACACTATACCGAAGATATCCCGGACGTCAGCCTGTACGAGATTAGGATGGCTCTCATGCAGCTAAAAAACAACAAGGCGGCGGGTGGTGACGGAATCACAACCGAGCTCCTGAGAGCGGGCGGTAAGCCGATACTTAAGGTCCTCTAGACGCTCTTCAGTTCCTCGAGGGAAAAACGCCAAAGGCATGGGGCAGAGGCGATGTGATGCTGTTCTTCAAGAAGTGTGACAAAACTCTCTTGAAGAACTACAGACCCATCTCGCTTCTGAGCCATATCTATAAGCTGTTTTCGAGAGTCATTACGAATCGTCTCGCTCGCAGGTTTGACGACTTCCAACCTCCCGAACAAGCAGGGTTCCGAAAAGGCTATAGTACCGTAGACCACATTCATACGCTGCGGCAAGTTATACAGAAGACCGAAGAGTATAACTTGCCACTTTGCTTAGCGTTCGTGGACTACGAGAAAGCCTTTGATTCGATTGAGACCTGGGCAGTACTGCAGTCTCTCCAAAGGTGCCAAATAGACTACAGGTACATTGAAGTGCTAAGGTACTTATACCAGAACGCCACCATGTCGGTCCGATTACAGAACCAGAGCTCTAATCCGATCCAACTACAGCGAGGCGTGAGACAAGGAGACGTTATTTCTCCGAAACTGTTCACGGCTGCGTTGGAGGATATTTTCAAGCTTCTGGACTGGAAAGGACGCGGCATCAACATCAATATCGAGTACCTAACACACCTGCGATTTGCCGATGATGTAGTTCTTATGGCTGAGACCTTGGAAGACCTGAACATAATGCTCGAAGATCTCGGTAATGCTTCTCAAAGAGTGGGTCTTAAGATGAACATGGACAAAACAAAAATCATGTTGAATGCCCATATTGCACCCGCTCCAGTTAACGTTGGGAACATTACACTCGAAGTTGTTGAACACTATGTTTACCTGGGACAGACAGTCCAGCTAGGTAAGTCCAACTTCGAGAAAGAGATCTCTCGTCGAATCCAGCTCGGATGGGCAGCGTTC
Organism: Udea olivalis; assembly: GCA_947369235.1. Taxonomy (NCBI): domain Eukaryota; kingdom Metazoa; phylum Arthropoda; class Insecta; order Lepidoptera; family Crambidae; genus Udea; species Udea olivalis. Next base: position 3,104,731 of record OX376349.1, on the reverse strand, counting down.
GGGAAGCTCCGGCATATATTTGCGTCCGAAATACCTCAGTGTCTCAAGACAAAAGTCTTTGACCAGTGTGTGTTGCCAGTAATGACCTATGGGAGTGAGACGTGGTCCCTTACTATGGGTCTCATAAGAAGGCTCAAGATCACCCAGCGAGCAATGGAGAGAGCGATGCTTGGTATTTCCCTGCTCGATCGAATCAGAAATGATGAGATCCGCAGGAGAACAAAAACAACCGACATCGCTCGAAGGATTGCATCGCTGAAGTGGCAGTGGGCGGGACACATAGCGCGGAGAACCGATGGCCGTTGGGGCGGAAAGGTTCTCGAATGGCGACCGCGTACCGGACGACGTTCCGTGGGCAGGCCCTCTACAAGGTGGACCGCCGATCTGGTCAAGGTCGCGGGAAGCCGCTGGATGCGGACAGCGCAGGACCGATCGTTGTGGAGATCCTTGGGGGAGGCCTATGCCCAGCAGTGGGCATAACACATATAAAAGTGGAAAAAACTTTCCTGAGGTACCTCAACAAGCGAATTAATGGGTATTACCCATACATGTAACAAACATGTATACATGTAAAAAATTTTTTACTTGGCTGCCTTGGATACAATTCTTTAGAGGTCAGACGAGAAAAGCACCAATTTGATGTGCAAAATATTGCGCGGGAAAGTAGGTGCACCTGATCTGCACGAGGAGCTAATTCAGTAATTTGCCCCGAACAATTACTACTGCAGCAGAAAGCACGGACTGTTTGCTGTTGGTTCAAGCCGCACTGTGGCCCGCGCCCAGTCACCTATACCCCGGTCTCTTGCAACACTCAGTGCTCTCCTCGATGTGAATCCAGATTCAGATTTGTTTGCAGATGACGGACAAAAATTGTGTATCAATGTTTATGTTTTTGTGAGGGTAAATGTATGTAGTGTATTCTAATATTTAATTTAATATGTGTCTAACTAGCTTTCCGCCCGCGGCTTCGCCGGCGTTATCGTTATATGTTATGGATAAATTACATAAAATCTTTATAAATTGTACCCCATGTGTTATTCTGATGTGTTTCTGTAAAGTCTCATCCGTTCAGTAGGTTTTACGTTACATACATCCTCATGGAGTACATGGCCTGCAACACCACTAATCCCCAGTCCGTCCGCATAGGCGTTGACGTGGTCGAGCGCACGGACCGTGTCAAATACCTGGGATCTGTGTCAAGCGCGTCCGGGGACATCGACCGCGACGTCAGAGCCCGAATTTCCGCGGCTTGGTCCTAATGGCGTGAGGTGATTGGTGTCATTTGTGACGCCAAAATGCCGATCAAGCTGAAGGGGCAGATCTATAAAACTATCATTAGGCCTGTCCTTTTATATGGCAGTGAAACATGGCCGTTACTAGAGCGACACAAGCAGGAGCTGCGCGTCACGGAAATGAAGATGCTGCGGTGGATGTGTGGAGTCTCACGCAAAGATCGCGTGCGTAACACCCACATCCGCGGCAGCCTTCGTTGGTATGGTCATGTCTCACGGAGATCGGCAAACTACGTGGGCAACAAATGTCTAGCCTTGCCGCCCCCGCCAGGTACCAGTAGAAGAGGTCGACCCAAAAAGCAGTGGCTCGACGTCGTTAAGGGTGGCATGCGTGCCAACAGACTCACCACTGAGGATGCACAAGACCGCGTGAAGTGGGCCAAGAAAATAAGAAAGGCGGACTCTGGGACAACACACACCAGTGTGGGTCCACAACCGGGATAGACCGCACGGATGATGATGACATCCTCACAATCTTTCACATTTATTATATTAGTAAGATTTATTGTTTTTTTTAAGATTTATTTTCTTTCTGTGTGTGTTTATTGTTATTAGTGTAAGCCGTTTTAATTAAAGTCAAATACATAATGAATCAATAAATAAATAAATTAAGCCAGGTAAGCCAAAATAGGTGTAACAACTGACCTGAGCCCGTGCTAGTTGTGTCACAAAGTCATCTAGTTGCGACTGTCTCAGGCCAGACAGAACGCCGTCCAACAGCGTCATAGCCGGCAGCAGCGCCGGGCGCCACAGAGCCGCGAGCCACGCGCGCAGCAGCGCCGCCCGGGGGACGCCGCCGCATCTGTACCACATTACACATGGAATACAATTCAAATATACGCTTCAAATCTTTTTGAACAACTAGAAAGTAGTAGTATACTATAAAAAATATTTATCGAGAGATATCGATGAATCACCGTCAAATCATAAAGGAAACACCACAAATCTTATCATAAACGATGATGAAAATATTCAAAGAATTCTTCATAAAATACTAGCTGTCCGTCAGTGTCTTCGTCGACGTAGACTGTCTCTCCCGTCGAAATATAGCCTGAATATAAAAATAAAGTCTACGTCACTCGCTAATAATGTAGCTTTATATTGGTGAAAGAATTTTTAAAATCGGTCCAGTAGTTTCGGAGCCTATTTATTACTCGTAAAAACAAATAAATCACATCACTCCTCTTTGAAATATTATTAGTAGAGATTTAAGTTATGTGACGATTGGCTTGGAACCGAAAAAGAGGCCTTTCCTTGCCCAGCAGTGGGAACCTACCGGCTGATTAAGACTAAATTAGAAGTGACGATATTTGTTTCATTGTACTTAACAATTTAAACTATATTGATATATAACATAAGCGCTGTGCGAGTGTTACATTTCACAATTGTTCCGCAGTCTTTGTCCACCCTCAACAGTCTGTCATGATGAGGGTGCTGATATTACCAGAGAAAATGTAATCTTACTGTTCCTCCGCCAGCTGCTCGTGCACCAGCCGCGCCAGCAGGGCTGCGCCCACGCAGCCGCCGCGGCCCAGCGCGCGCTGCACCAAGCCAGGGGAAGCATTCACAATCAAGGCGAATAGCTCCGAGAATCTGAGGAGAGATTTGAGAGGAGTAAGATTGAGTTATAAGTTTTAGATGAAAAAGAGCACCAAAAAGGAGTAAAACAGACACTAATCAACTAAAGAAATTGAGTAACTGTCTATTTTCTTAGAATTCTTCGTAATATTAAACTTTTTTTTTATTCTTTAGCTGTGTTTTCCAACCAGTTTTGAGTTCGTTTCTGGTCGATTGTACCTGTAAACAACAACCGTTTGATTCCCTGCAAGGGTACTTATAATTTTTTTTACTTGAGAAATGGGGTTTCAAGTAAATCTTAAATAATTAAGAAATGAACAATTTTTTGACATAATAATTTATGCTCGTTTTTCACCTCGCGCCAGAAATGTTTCGTATTTCCTGTCACCCAGTATACTTAACCCCAGTAAGCTGTGAGTAAGGTATGGTCGATATTGCTGATCTAGCAAATGCACGGTTGCAACGTACAATGATCATAATACATTCAATCAAAATCATCCATTCCCGATACTTGGGAATGGATGATTTGTTTATGGTTTCAAACACAATTTTTTGTTTTTTTTTGTTGTTCTTAGATTGGCACAACTGTTTTCCATTTTGACGCGGAGTTTGAGTTGCATCTGTTATTTATATTAAATACAGTGCTGTTTTTAGTTATATCATATCTAGTGTGTGTTGCGAATTTCATAATGGACAAAAACATCGAACAAAGAGTTTGTCTTAAATTTTGCATCGCCAATGGAATTTCGTGTTCGGAGTCACTGAAAATGTTACAGAAGGCTTACGGTGAATCAACTTTACCAAAGACACGTGCTTATGAGTGGTACAAAGCGTTTAAAAGCGGTCCATATGTGATGGAAGATTTGCCTCGCTCTGGTAGGCCATCAACGTATGCAACTGAAGTTAACACCGCAAAAGTGAAGGAAATAGTGACTGAAAATCGTCATTCAACTTTGAGAGAGATGACCACCGAATTTTCTGTATCTCACGAGTCGATCCGTACAATTTTAACTAATCATTTGGGTTTGAAACATGTTACCGATCGGCTAGTCCCAAAAAAAGAAAATCCTTGGATTTTGCACCACGACAATGCGCCTTCGCACAAGGCCATCATTGTGAACGAATTTTTGACCAAACACTCAACAAATACCATCGAGCAACCACCATATTCACCAGATATGGCTCCAGTCGACTTCTTTCTTTTTCCAAAACTCAAATTACCACTTCGTGGCACCCGTTTTCAATCGATAGAAGACATAAAGGAGAATTCGCGACGAGAACTGAACTCAACTCCGGAAACAGCGTTTAAAAAATTTTTTATGATTGGATTATTCGTTGGCGTAAGTGTATCGTTTCTGAAGGAGCATACTTTGAATGTGATAAAATAAATTTGGATGAATAACAAACATTTTGTGTATTATTGATCTTTTCCCGGTACTTGCTTGACAAAGTAGTATCTGTTGAGTACGTACTTGTCAGTGAGCGCGATGGAGTCGTGCGAATGGGCCAGCACCAACATGATGGGCCCCAGGCAGTGCACCGCGTCCGCCACCCGCGCGGCCGCTAGGGAACACAGCGCTGATATGCCTTCGGAGCAGATCTGTATAAGACACAATTATTTATGTCAGAGGAACTTGATTAAAACAACACCCAACTAAGTTACAACAAAAAAATTAAAATGTAAGTATTGGATTGACATTTGAGTATAGCTTACTATGAAGATGGCCGCACAGCGACAAATCCAGCTTCTATATAGCTATCAATCATAAGCATGTCTGGCATTGTACGGACTTTTTGTGGGAACATTTTGTAACAGGGAAAATGGCTAGTATAGTATAGCTTTCAAATAATTTAGGTAGTATTTAGTGGATAAATAATAATAATAATAATACAGGGCAGTTCTATGAGCTGTTGGTGCGTAGCGACACCACGGGCTACCATCATCCCGACGCTAACCCGCAGGGCAGCTTGTGGCGAGCTGTTGGTGTGTAGCGACACCACGGACCCGAGTTCCCCCGAGAGTCGGTCAGGCCCTCCGCCTCCGCTTGCCTTAGCCGGCCGGCTGGAGTGGACCGTAAGGGGGGCCGCAGGACTCTCACCTCTGGCTTGCCTTCACTGGCCGTCCAGAGTGGGGCGTTAGACCGGTCCGGTACCAGTTCTCGAAAATAGTCGTGCATTGCTCTATTGGGATCGCTCTATCATCACGGACAGGACTATTGTAGCCAATAAGCCCGATATCGTGCTGGTAGACCGATCCCAACGCCAGGCAGTGCTCGTCGATATCACCATTCCACATGACGATAACCTCGTAAAAGCTGAGAAGGACAAACTCAGCAAGTACCTTGACTTGGCTCACGAGGTGACCGCCATGTGGAATGTTGATTCGACGATTATTGTCCCGATAGTCGTGTCGGCAAACGGCTTAATAGCGAAGAGCCTCGACCAACACCTCGAGAGGCTCTCGGTTCTCTCAGCGGTTGGATCAAGGGTCAGATGCAGAAGGCGGTACTCCTGGACACGGCTCGCATTGTCAGGAGGTTCCTCTCTCTGCGGCCCTAACCACCGGTAGTCTGGGCCTTGCCTGCCCTGCTGCCGGCGGCACCCTAGGTTAAGGTTTTTATAGTATTTTTATAAATCATTGTTTTATAACTTTAATTTAGGCTTAGGTTTTATAATTGTGATTATGTATTTAGTTTTTATAATTATAATTCTTAAGTTGTTTTATTGTTGTAAATCTTTGTTTTTATAAGAATACTGTACAAATTTTATACCTAAGTTGTATGCTAAATAAAGAGAATAATAATAAATCATTTATTTCGGCAATATTTTACATAGCAAAAGTTACATATAACAGAGGCCCATAGACAAATACCTTACAGACTAACATACATATGAGTTATAATAATTAATTCTGAAACTAATTTACACGTTGAGTCAGCGACGTGTATCGCGCGTTGTCAGCAGGCAGCCGACCTCTGAATTTCCGGAACACGACTCCCTGCGGCCAAAAGTCTTCTTTCATGAAGGTCGCCAGATGGTGGGTCGGCACTCTCACCACAAAAGAATTAAAATTCACTTTGCGGCGAGATTCCAACCGTTCGACCCTTAGGGTGAAATTGGACTTTCTTCGCACATAGTCTACAAAGTCCTCGACTTTCGTAGACCAGTCGCCGGTACTTCAGGACGCAGGGCGCAATCCAGTTCAGTGGGTGCAGAGCCTCGATGGTAACGAGTGGCGGGTTTCTTCTTCCTCTCTACCTTCACGAAATTCTCCTCATCGCATGGCTCCTTCCTCGGACACTGAGTCACAGACTTGCAAGGGAGCTTGCAAGACTTCGGCTTCTTCCCCTGAGGCCTTCGAGAAGGCGCGGCGGCGGCATCGGCGTAGCTAGCGGTGGGGGTAGATGACCTAGCGCTTGACGTCAGCTCGGCGGGGGCGGGGCGCGTGGCGGGGCGCAATGCATCGCGCTCGACAGCGTGCTCGTTTTAGAACATAGCAATACCGCTGACTCAATACTGCCGATGGATGCGTTTTGCGCTCCGCGACGTGTGTTGACATTCGAGGCTACGGCTGACCCACTTACCGAATCATTACGTTTTAATGATAATAATTCGGCACGCAGATCGGAGATCGTAGATTCCGAAACCACAACTCTCAACTTCACTTCAGCCAGGCTTGCTCTCAGGGTTGTGATGTCCTTTAGCAAGCAGGTGACGTCGACGTGGTCAAAAGTGACGGGAGGCAGCTTATGCAGCTGTTTCGCCACGAAAGCGGGCACGTCGTCCGGATCGGTCTCCTTCAACAGCGTGATAATGTCCTGGAGACTTCGCTCGCCTTTTTCGTCCCTCCTGCGAGACGGCATTCGGTCGGCTTTGCCGAGCGTCTGGTAGAGCAGCACCTTGCTACTGACAGTTTCCTTCTCCTTGAAATTGGATTTGCAGATCTGCATGATGCTAACCTCGTCCATCGTGTCAATGGCGTGTAGGATAAACGCCAACAGCTCGTTGGCTATGAGTTGCTTGGAACCCATAGCGGCGGCAGCCACAACCGGCTACTTAGTTCGCGAACTAATCAAATAATTCAAGACTGTGCTGAATTGCGGAACGCGACCATTTCCGAGCGCGCATCGCACTACACTGATAAAGATGTTTGTCAATTCTATCAAGTTCTATGACGGTGTAATTTGAGGTAAACATATTTACATTATTCGTTATAGCAGGTAAAGAAATTGCAGCAGAATGAACGACTGCAAGAAAATGTGTGTTGTTAAAAAATGCAAAAACTTTATTATTTGCGATGAAATACATAAAACACCAAACAACGCTTATGTCTAATACAATGATTAGTGATGCAGAAAAATGTGACCGCGGCGAAGCTGCTATTCTGTGATGTAGATGTTTTTTCGAAATTTCCCGTCACACACTCACCAGCGGTACGCAATGTCCCCAGGAGCTGGCCATCAGGGCTACGGCCTTCGCGAGTAGACTGGTGGGCTCATCAGGCGCGGGCGCTTCAGGCGGCAGCCCCCAGCATGTGCGGTGGCAGCGCAACTTGCGGAACACCTGCCAGAGCCACTCGTCGTTGGAGGAAGGTGATGGGGCGGCACACACTTGCTCGGAGAGCCACGAGCCTATTGTCAGCTGGGTTTCCAGGGATAATCCTCTGAAAAATATATTGTATTGATAAATATCGTCATTGGCAAGCATAAGACGTCCACTGCTGAAAAGAGCCTCCCTTCATAGATCACGAGAGTGGCCATGATCATATTATTATGTTTAAAAATGCCATAACCTGTAGAGCAACCTGAAACTGTTTGCCCTCGGGTCTTAAAACGTATGTGGTTTGGGACAGCGTGCTCGTTTTAGAAAAAACGTCAAGATACGATCCGAGAAGTGGAGTTTACTATAAAAGAAGTTGTCTGGAAGGCTGAAGGTTGGCTGAAGGGACCAATCTGTAAAGATGCTCGTTCCTTTCGATTCGCGCGCCAATAATATTAAAAGTCAAGTTTTGTCAAAAAGCACAGCTGTCCTCAACCTGCCACTCTACTCCTGCCGCTGTGATGCAAGGGCAAGGTGGCGCACACAGATCACAAGCAGCATCCTCACGTGTGCGGCGTGTAGTCCAGAGCCGTGAGCAGCGGCGCCAGCAGCCGCGGGCAGCGCCGCGCCCAGTCGCCCGCCGCGGCGCGCGCCTCCGCCGGGTCGGGCCGCCAGCCGCCCAGCGCCAGGCAGGATATCGCCGCTGGTTCCAACTTCTCTACTGCGGAAACCAGGTTGAATAGTCAATTCACTTCATAAATCAATTTTAATAGCCAAATTACGCCCAAATTGATCATTGGCTTAATAATCATCATAATGGCAGGCAAGTTGGTGAGCGTAGAACGCACCATCTAGGGACGCGATGCAGCTAACCGTCACGTACTGCTAAATTAGGGCTACATTTTGAGTGGTCATCGCGACAACAATCGGTCGACAAAGTCTCATGTTAATATTATCAACGATCTTATCACTTACCACCGGATAGTAAACATCAGGGTTTTTACTGTACACGGTAGTTTATTACGTGGTTGAATTTTCCAGTTCCCCTAACAAGTCAAGCATATTTAATGAGGCTATCCTTATGTATGTTACTCGATTTTGGTTTTCGAATTTCCCATTTGTTGACGTCAAACTCCATAGTGACGATAAAATACCACAACCCAGAAATTTTCAAAAATTCTGTCTCTAATTTAAATGTACTCTGATGATCAGCAGATGAAAAAAGGGATCACATACAATGTGATTGGCTAAGGAAATAGCCTAGACAGTGTCCTTGGCAACAACCAAAGACCAACACCCATAACTCCATTACCACGTCGCATCGTCTATGGTTTTGCGTTACGATTGACTGTTGACCCTGCACACTTACCAGAGTTAGTCTCAGCAACTAGTAGCAAAGCGACGGCGTAAAGGTGTTTGTGCACTTCGAGAACTTTCGGCATCTGTTCCCGCGCCATCTGTCTGCACGCGTCTTTACATGTAGTTATGGTGTTGCTTTTCTTCACCCCAGTCTGTTAAAAATAATTTCACTGAAAAATTATATACAACTGCGAAATAGTATAACATATGACTTGAAGAGTGAGATGGAAAGGAATAGCGGGGAAGGTTGTTACAGTTAATGTAAATTATACAAAGGCTGTATGTAGCAAACATGAAAATGTATGAGAAAACACTAATGTCGTGTATCGCCGATTGGGTTGCTAAAATAATACGCGTACATTCAGCACCCGTCTAACCCGCCTAATTCGTCAAAACTGATATTATAAAAAAAAATTGTTTGTATTGGATAGACTCCGAAACTACTACACCGATTTTAAAAATTATTTCACTAGTATAAAGTTACATTATCAGAATTCAGGTAGTGACATAGGCTATATCTTTTGTTGATTTAGGCTATATTTTGACGGGAAAGACAGTCTAAGCGGGCGAAGCCGCTCACGGACTAGTACAAAATAAAACAACCTAATTAGCCTGTTTTTAGTATAATAAAGTTGTGTTGAAGCACACTTTGAGGTTTTATTAATAAGAGGGTAATTTGCTAGAATCTTAGTAGCGTGTTGCTTTAGTTTAGTTCCTCATCAGAAGTACAGTTGTAATGTCACACTTAATTAATATAATATATAAAAACTAAAACACATTCGTTATTATACTTACGTTAAAAAGAAACTCAACCACGATCCTAGCAAGTTCGTAGTCGTGTGGCCTGTCAATAGCGGCCTGCGCCACTATGCGCACGCGCACGTCACACGCGTACGCAGGCACATCTGTCGAGAGGGACTCTACTCGCATGGGAGTTGATGTGTCTGGATACAACAAAAACAATTTTTGATTAAAATTTTAACTCTAGTTAAATCGGCCGTGGCCGTATGAAGCAAAGTAATGCAAAGCACCCGCTGGGCTGGCCGACTAAATTTTGAGGGACTGCAAAAATGCTCTTTATACTACACCTGCTCGGAAAGTACCTTGATACTTTATCAAATTTACGGTAGAAAGTACGTCATTGCATATCGAACAAATATGCGGGGAGAAAACGCATCTGAGCGGGAGAGAAAAGTGTATGAAAATCCATTTCTTACGTGGTTTTTCTTTTTTAATTTTGGGTAAGACTATGCGCCGGTAACCTAAATATCAAAAGCCAAAAAGTTTTTACAGTGAGTTTTTATCTCCAAGTTCGCAAAATGACACTGGCCACTAGCTGTGTGTCGGATGGTGTCGGGCTGGCAGTGCGACCCTGCGGCGGCAGGATAAACAATTTGAAAAAAGAACATGTGAAAATTGCAGACGCCATTGGCGCCATTTTCAATTTGTGTGTTGTTTGAGGATTCAGTTTTCGTAGAAAGTAAAATAAAACTATCAAAATGATAAGTAGTGATAGTGATGATGAAGATTTTTTAACTCCGCCGCAGTTGAAGGAAACAGCAAAAATAATAAAGAAAGAAAAAGTGTTACATTAAGCTTCACTAACTGCAACATTTTCAATATAAATTTCAATTAGTAAAGATTTAGTTTTTTATTCTCCTCGTAGGTGTAGTATAAAGCACTATGTATCACTCGAGAGAAAGTGCGATTCCCGATCTCGGGTGTTTTACAGCCTCAAACGACACCCTCGACGGTAATCGGTCTCTTTCTCCTCTCGGTGAACAATGTTCTATTTCGCCCCGCTTGAACCGGGCGCCTGAACCGGCCATTGGTCCCTAAAGCCCGGTTTCCACCGAAGCGGAGAGAAGAGGAGTGGTGTATTGATAATCAAGATGTGGAAATAAAGAAATCTGATTGTGTTCAAAATGATGGAAACACATGCACGACGATGCGAGAGCCTGTAGTCACCGTGGGCGTGGGCGATGTGGCACACGCAGTAGTCGCGGGCGGCGCGCGCCGCCAGCAGCGCGGCGGGCAGGCGCCAGGCGCAGCCCGCGGCGCGCAGGCGCAGTCCCCCGACGAACACGGCTTCGAGTTCCGCCTGGATTTTCAGCTCCATCTCTTTGGTGTATGACGATCTGTAAACGTTTCATCCGGTATAGCCAACATGAAGAGAAATTATAAATATGCAGACAAAACACCACTGATTGTCTTGGTCTGGAAGTAAGGATTAGAGCTCATTAGAACGCTATGGCCACGTCGCCAGCTACGTACCCGAGCAGTTTATATTGAAATGTATGGTTGCCAAACAGTCGCTAAGTGAGTTAGGTACTATTTACAATATTAACTGCTGGGGAACGTAGCCGGGCAACGTCGCCATAGCGTCCTAATGAGGCAGAGCTCTTAATATCCTTGTGTTATGAGGTACCAGACAAGTATTTCAACCAGGGGCGTCTTCCAGTTCACCCAGACCCGAGCTAATTCTGAAAAGAACTGCGGAAACCGAGGCGAGGAACTGTGCTACGGCGCACTACGCTAATCGTGTCGTCAAATAAATCACAAAGGAGCTGTTTACCGAAATTTGGTTCGTATCCTACAAATACTATTTTAATGTGATTGATGCGGGTTTTGATATTATCTAACTTTTACGAAAAGTCTGAGATGTTCTTTATACACCCAAGCTTGTTCAATTTTGCATGGGCCATGAATCGAGCACAATATTCACGATCTTGTTTTGTGAAGGCTTCGAAATGCATGTGCATAGTTAATTCTAATGAAAGTGCTCACGAAAAAAACATATGATTCGCGAAAAAATGTGCTCACGAAGTAAAATCTTGAGTCACAAATACTGGCAAATCCTGTAAGTGAAATGTAGTTTAAGGAGGTAAAATGAAGTAAAATTAAGCTGATTGAAATAAAATGAAGTGAGAAAAAATGCACTGAAATGAAAAATAATAATTGCCTTCAAACACCACCAACGACCCACCTCGACTGTTCGTGCAGCGCCCAAAGCGCCCACATCGCGCGCGTCGCGACTTCATACAGCGCGCATCGCACGCGTGCGTACTGCGCGTGAGTGTCGCACGCGCGCCGCAGCACGTGCAGCAGCGCGCGGCAGCCGCAGCACGCGCGCAGCACGTCGCGCCCGTTGGAGGCGGAGCCCCATTGCCAGGAACGGGTCGAGCGGATATCCTGAGAATAGAAACGAAACTTTGAGGATTCCATAGCAGAAGGAACACTTAAAGGATCACTTCACTTGTCGAACCTTGTTTCTCATGAACCCGAAAATGTTAAACTTGTGTAATTGTCGTTAATTTTGAACACTTAAACTGTAAATGATCAAGCTTTCATGTCAAAGTTATAAAATTACCATTTATTTCGAAATACGCAACTGAATTAATAGATAGATAGATAGATAATATTCTTTATTATACAAAACAAAGTAACTTGAAGCTGGATGTAAAATGGAAAAAGAGAGGCAAGTATGTGCATAAATTAGGTACACAGAAACTATTAAGAAGGAGAAATTTAATAACATAAATAAAATAAACTTTCCTTAAATTTATAAATATTCTGATAAGTAAATAAAATATTTTAATACTATAATAAACAAGCAGTCTGCATAATCAAGAATAGGGTGATGAAGTGCCTGAACAAGCGCCATTTTGGTGGGTATCGAAAGGAAACTACGTAAAGTGTATTTATTTAAGGATGTCCTAAGACCAAAACAAACCTGACCTTGAACACTTATCTTGAGTTTCCAAAGAAATCACTCAAATTTTATCACACTACAAGTGATTCATTCATTAATCATATTACACTGCATCCTTTTTCAAAGTAAATATCACATAATTCCCGTTGAAAACTGCAAAACAATCAAGATAACCATAACCTAACCAAAATTTGTGTTCCGATTTTGACAGCTTTCAATTGATTTATTAGTGATGGGGTATAACAATGAACCAATTGAAGTAACCAATTTTTCAATCGATAATTATCGATAAAGTATTTACTGAGTATTATTACTCGTGAAAGTATTGTTATCGGGAAACGGAAAATAGGCAACGGGCAGCCACACTGCTAGTCCGTAGAAATCGCAGATTGTTTATTATTTCATTCTAATTAAACATTACTGTACGCAGGATCAATTCTATTGTTGCGTCAAATGTATCGCCTTTGTTTTTCTTTTTGATATATTAACAAAAAGTATTAGTCATTATTAAAAATTAATCACAAAATAAAATAAAAAGAACTAAAATGACAGTTCAAAAACAAATGAGAAAAAAGGCGACCATTTCTTTTTCCTGCCAAATTGTAGAATTTTTCATAAGATTCTTATAGATAAAATTATGTTCATAAAATAAGGTTTTACTCAAAGTTAAAAATTAACTAACTAAAACATCAGCAATCCAGTAGGCTGATTATGTAAAGCTGTTTAAAACAACAACCGTTACATTACTGCTTTAGTAAGAAAGCTGTCATATTGATTCTCACTAAAGTAACAATGTAACGATGATTTCAATCAAATTTCGACAGTTGTTCATTCAAACAGGCATACTATTTTCCGATTTAAAAACGATTCAGTATTTGTAGTTATTTTGAAATACTTATTTGTAGTAATTCAAAATTGTTATTTTTTTAATAAATATATTTTTTGTATGTATATGTATCTTTTTTTTAACTATACCAGTATTCAATGTACGATAATAACAGTCAGTAAAAAAGAAAACTACAAATAAGCGTTAAACTAATGAACTGATCTGAAAAATCGAGAATATCGAACAGAAAACGAATTGAATTCAATTGATAATTTTGTGCCCAACTCTATAGGTGATTCCAAGGTCAGGTTTGTTTTGGTCTTAGGACATCCTTAAATAAATACACTTTAGTCTACTTAAGCAACTTGCAGCAGCAAACATTTTCCAGCTAACCTCGCCTATGTGTCTTCCAGGTCAAAAAGCTATCTATGTGAACTCCCAGGTTCCTCACAACGTCACTAAATTGGATTGGAACACTGTCAAATATTATTGTAGGCAATGCGTTCCAATTGATTCTGGAGATTTGCCACGCGCTGCTAACAACGATTGCCTGCGTTTTAGATGGGTTCACTTTGAGCCCAAATGAGGTGCTCCAGTTGGAAATTTGGTTTAAATCGGCGATCACAGTCAGAATGACTTTAAGAAGGTCAGCAAGGCTACCCTGCGAATAAATTTGGAGATCGTCTGCATATAGGTGGTAAGAAGAAGTTAGCTTGTGAGTGATTCAATTGATTAAGATTGTGAAAAGAAGAGGAGACAAAACGCCACCTTGTGGTACACGAGCCTCGATGTTAAACCATGCAGAGAAAGAGTCCTCGGCACGAATGCGTTGCCGGCGTCCCTGCAGATAACTGCGAAACCAATCAATTACCATTGGAGATATATTAAGAGAGCGCAGCACGCCGAACAGGATGTTAAAATCAACGGTGTTAAAAGCATTACTAAAGTCCAACAGTGCCAAAACGGTAAGACATTTTCTAACCATACCGAGTCGGATATCGTCGGTGATTTTGACGAGTGCAGTCGCCGTACTATGACCAGGACGGAAACCGGATTGGAAGGGATTTAGAAGAAGGTTTTTGGTAAGAAAATGGTTAAGCTGATAATGGACAAGAAGCTCAACGATTTTCGATAGGAATGGTAAAACGGATATAGGGCGACGGTCGGAGAAAGACATAGGATTTGCCTTCTTTGAGAGAGGAGTGATTTGAGCATCTTTTTACGCTGTTGGTAAGGTACCTGAAGAGAGAGAGTGATTGAGGATGCGGGTGATGACAGGTGAAAGGATATCAAGGAGGGGAATTATCATATGACGGCTAATGCTATATTACGGCACTTCCAACCTCATTAGAAACGATTGAGCGAAAGTTTCTCTCAACATCACAATTGGATATTTTTTTAAAGACAAAGGACCTGAGATCATGAAATAGAAGCTAGGCCATACAGCTAAAAATAAAAAAAATCGCAAGCTGTTACTTTGTCTAAACATTTTTTTTTACTAGAAAGCGTTTTGCAGCATTCAATTTGAAAGTGTCTTCTCTGGTGATAAAAAACACCGTTACCTACAGGTAAGGGTGATAACGAACTCGCCATCAACCACGCCGGATATAATACTTTGAAATGTGACCTTGAATGTGTTTCGCTCTGTACAAAGGCTGCATTTAGCTCGTTTCAGACCGTCCTCTTTGGGATTTAGCCATAATGTATGTTGTTATATAACTTTTAATTTAGTCTCCCTCACCCGCACAATACTCACCTTATCAGGGAACAGCAGGATCCGCGCGAGGAGCTGCTGCAACGGGAACACATCCAGCAGCGCCAGCATTTCCGCCTCGCGCAGTGTTTCGTCGCTCACAAGCCGCCGCAAACATATTTGTCTGCTTCCTCCCAAGCAAGGCACACAGTCCAATACTCACCTTGTCAGGGAACAGCAAAATCCTCGCGAGAAGCTGCTGCAGCGGGAGCACAGCCAGCAGCGCCAGCATGTCCGCCTCGCACAGTGTTCCGTCGCTCACGGCGCCGCCGCAAACATCTTTGTCTGCTTCCTCCCAAGCAAGGCACACAGTCCAATACTCACCTTGTCAGGGAACAGCAGGATCCTCGCGTGGAGCTGCTGAAGCGGGAACACCACCAGCAACACCAACATGTCCGCCTCGCGCAGTGTTCCGTTGCTCACGGCTCCGCCGCGAACATATTTGTTTGCTTCCTCCTAAGCAAGGCACACAGTACAATACTCACCTTGTCAGGAAACAGTTCGCCGTGGGCGGAAAGATAGTTTAAAATAAAAACCTTTCCTTTCCAACTCACATGCAGTGCTAAGTACGACTTACGGTGAGTAGTTTTTTCCGGTGGTCAGTCGATGCCCCCGCCGACGGTATTTATTATTTATTCTCGCCAGGCAGAGTGATGCTGTTGATTAAGTTTTATTTAAACTTTCAGTTACAAACATGTAATCCTCGCGAGGAGCTGCTGCAGCGGGAACACCGCCAGCAGCGCCAGCATGTCCGCCTCGCGCAGTGTTCCGCCGCTCACGGCGCCGCCGCGAACATTTTTGTCTGCTTCTTCCCAAGCAAGGCACACAATACAATACCCACCTTGTCAGGGAACAGCAGGCTCCGCGCGAGGAGCTGCTGCAGCGGAAACACAGCCAGCAGCGCCTGCATGTCCGCCTCGCGCAGTGTTGCGTCGCTCACGGCCCCGCCGCGAACATCTTTGTCTGCTTGCTCCCAAGCAAGGCACACAGTCCAATACTCACCTTGTCAGGGAACAGCAGGATCCTCGCGAGGAGCTGCTGCAGCGGGAACACCGCCAGCAGCGCCAGCATGTCCGCGTCGCGCAGTGTTCCGCCGCTCACGGCGCTGCCGCAAACATATTTGTCTGCTTCCTCCCAAGCAAGGCACACAGTCCAATACTCACCTTATCAGGGAACAGCAAGATCCTCGCGAGGAGCTGCTGCAGCGGGAACACCGCCAGCAGCGCCAGCATGTCCACTTCGCGCAGTGTTCCGTCGCTCACAGCTCCACCGCTGCCATCTTTGTCCACTTCTTCCCATTCTTCATCTTTGTCTGTTCCGAAACAAAATTGTGTTGAACAAATGATTCTGAATATACCACATCAGCTTTCCGAAAGCAGCTTCGCCCGCGTAGACTATTTTTTCGTCTTCAATATGGCCTAAAAAATATAATAGTTGCTGTAAATTGGTGAAACGAACATACACATACAAATCTATCCTCTTCATAATATTAATACCTAATGCTTTTACACCGACAGTATAATTGAGCACACTGCTTTTGGCTTTATGCATTTAAACAGACTATGCAATCTTCTATTTTGCGTGTCGATGATCCGGTTATTAATGGCTTCAAAAAATGTTCTGAAGTAAACAGCTGGCGGTAGATTTCCTATACTCGCATTTGCCTAGATTGACGCACATGCATTGCATATCGCCATTAATACGAGTATACGGTAAAATCTGCCTTCTGTCTGCATTGCAATTTATGCAATTTATTGTGCAAGTACTCAGGTTATTGCAACATTTGCAACGGTAACCCATATAAACTAAGTCGTACCTTCCGTGCACTCAACAGCAGATTCTATCCCTGGCCTCGTCAGCAACACGTCGAGGACAGCCAGGATCCTCGCAGCGGACGCGTCGTCGTCAACGTGCAAGTCGGTGACTCTCGTCGCCCAGCGCACGGAACGGTTTTGTCTAGAATACGTAGTTCTTGTTCATATGACTTATTACGAGTATTTCTAGGTGACAAAAGATAGAACGAGGAAACAAGTTTGATCTTACAGTTTTCACGACGCCCTTCATAAACGAACTTAGTGCCCGCTTATAGCCATTTATTATCCACTCTTTATAGTGTTTGAAGCTTCGATCAACAATACACTAGATATTGTTGATCGAAGCGTCGAAAACGGCCGAGCAAATTACGGACCACTTTAACAGTGGGAGCTTATTTCTATTTAGTTCATTTTTGACTGCGCCAACGTGCTGACATGCCACAATGCCTGTGTGCTTTCAAAAATTTTAGAAATGACCATCAGAAAAAAAAATAGGACGGAATATAATACTTTCGGTAAGAAAATGCTGTTTTATTTTAAAAATAATGAAATACCTACCCAACTGAAAAAAATATATAATAAAGACTACTCACGGGCCAACATAAATCGCGCACGCGCATCGTTCGGTGACGCGCGTGTTAACGATAGCGGCAGCGCTCTGAGTGCGCAAACAGAATGACGACCGTGAAGTGCACTAATTGCAATATCGTAATAAACGAGCTGTTATCGTACGTTCAAAATAAAATATCGATAGTGGATGAGGATAGCCTGGTGAAAATATGTCTATCCTCTTTTAGTAGTGAACAGATTAGCCATTCGAAAACGTTGCTATTTGAATCGTTATCGTCGGAGCACCGAAATAAAGTGCGTAAAGGGCTGGGAAAAGAAAACAGGGAGTTGAGTGATATCATTAGCTTGTTCAAAGTGGTTGATCCTGATCTGATACCAGTATTCGTGGCGCGTGACTTGGAAAAACTACCCCCCATCACCTTTGATCATCTGGATGTCTCAAAATTACTGAAAGATCTGCTGATATTAAACATGTTAAAGAATCCTACGCGCCCCTGCATCAGCTGGAAGATTTAAGAAACCAGGTCCAAGACATGAAACACTCTTATTCGTCTACTGTACCATCATTTCCTATCAGAAATATCACCGTTAAAAGAGGAGGAGGAACTTATCAAGACAGCGGGCCATTCGGTTTGTCAATTGTAAGCGATTCTGAGGTGGCCGAATCAAGTGATGCACCATGTTTAGCCTTATCACCTAGTGAACGCAGTTTACACTATCGTAATATAACTACGAAACTCGGAGAGGGTAGCAGTGGTGAGGGTAGCGCAGTAACAAATCCGATCTCAGTTAATTGTGAGCACAGCGGCAACGCGAGCGCGAGCGCAGCGGTCCGTAGCTATACAACACCGCCCGCGGACGATAACCTGTTTGCTAAACAGCTGACGGACACGGAGCGTAATAACTTCTATGTTGAAGCGGCTAAATCGAGTGCTAAAATTAACCCTGGAAACGACGGCTGGACCACTGTACAAAATAGAAAAATGTACAGAAATAAACGCCTTACGGGTAGAATGGGAAACTACACAACGGAACCAGAAGAAAAGTTCAGGTCAGCTGATAGAAAGATGCCTATGTTTATCACAAACGTCCATAGAGGAACCTTAGATTCCGATATCGCATCTTATATATATAGAAAAACGATGGAAACCGTAAAGTTAGTTAAGATATCAATGAAAAAGCAAACTGATTATGATGCTTACAAGTTTTTCGTGGCACAATCTAAGTTGCATATGTTTTTGGATGAGAAGCTGTGGCCACAGGGCATAATATTTAGACGTTTTGTACATTTTAAAGCAAAGACAGCGGTTGGAATTACTTGCTATTCTGAAAACGGTCATACTAACCATCACGGAGCTCCGTAATACCTACAAATTCATAAGCTTCAATTGTAAGAACGTAAAGCGTTCAATTGAAGGCATAAGACATCTGTGTAAAACATCAGACATAATAGCACTTCAGGAGACGTGGTTATTGCCCGACGAGCTCTCATATCTGCGCAGCATAAGTGAGGACTTCAGCAGCACGGGCACGTCAGCGGTGGACACCTCAGCGGGGATGGTGCGCGGGCGTCCCCACGGCGGCGTCGCGCTCCTGTGGCGGCACAGTGTGTTTTCCAAGGTCACGGTTGTGCAATGTGATAATCCACGTATATGTGCGATTAGGGTAGTGCTACACAACCGATCCTTTTTAGTGGTCAGTGTTTATATGCCTACTGACGTGGCTTCCCACCTAACTGAGTTCACGGACATCCTTGCCGCGGTAAGTGCAATCATTGACAGTTGCAGTAATGAATGTGTTTACATATTGGGCGATTTTAATGCACACCCAACCGAAAGGTTCTACGATGAATTGACTTTATTTTGTAGAGAACAGGATTGGACTTGTATAGACATTAAATTCTTAAATGAATCAAGTGATTGTTTTACCTTTATAAGCGAAGCGCACGGGTCTAAGCGGTGGCTTGACCATTGCGTGGTTACTAAAGCGGCCTTGCCGTCTGTGAGTAAGGTATACGTGCACTATGATATGTTTTGGTCAGATCATTTTCCTCTGGCAATAGAATGTAATTTAGATGTAATTTTAGAAAAAAAGTTTAATGTTATTAAATCTATGCAAGATAAAGTAAATTGGGGTAATAGAAACGCGGAACAAACTAATATATTTTTTAAGAAATGCAATGAGCAGTTAAGATTGGTCGATTTCCCATTTGAATTTCAGAGTTGTGCCGATCGAACCTGTAGTAATATGCAACATAGAACTGTAATCGACAATTTGTATGACAATATTGTAACGGCATTAATAAAGGCAGCAATTGTCAGTTGCAATAATAGTAAACATGTGAAGAAGAAAGCCGTTTTAGGGTGGAATAAGCATGTAGGCGGGGCACAGGGTGGCAAGGCAAGAGTTTGTGCGATGGCTTTGGCATGGTAAACCTAGTTTCGGTCCCATATACAATGATATGTGTGCAGCTAGGAAAGTTTTCAAAGCCAAACTGAAGTGGTGTCAAAATCACGAGGAACAAATAAAGGCTGACATCCTGGCCTCCCATCATTCTAGAAGTGACTTCCGCTCGTTTTGGAAAGCTACAAGTAAACAAAGGATTCGACCTGGCCAGCCTGTGTGCGTCGAGGGTGTTAGTAACCCTGAGGAAATTGCGAATCTTTTTAAAGACCATTTCGCTGTTGTATCACCGTTAGGACCGCCTAGTACGGTGTTTAGTGTTGAGAACAGTAAAGAGATAAGAACAGTATGTACTGCTGCAGAGATTAAGAAGATTATCTGTTCAATGACCAGAGGTAAATCTCCTGGCCATGATGGTCTCAGCATTGAGCATCTGCGGCATGCGGGGCCTCACTTGCCGAGGGTGCTGGCATTGCTCTTTAATGTTTGTATTGCTCACTCGTACCTACCTGGTGATATGATTAAAACCCTAGTTGTTCCTATAGTTAAAAATAAAACTGGAGATCTCGCAGATAGGAACAACTATAGACCTATTTCCTTAGCAACGATTGTCTCCAAAGTGTTTGACAGCGTGCTTAATACCAGTTTAAATAAAGTTATACAACCACATGATAACCAGTTTGGGTTTCGAGCCCACCTGTCAACGGAAAGCGCGGTATTATGTGTTAAGCACGCTGTCAAATACTACACCAACCGTAAGACGCCAGTCCACGCCTGTTTCCTCGACCTGTCGAGGGCATTTGACCTGGTTTCCTACGATATCCTATGGAAGAAACTTGAAGATGTTGAATTACCATCAGAACTCATCAATATTTGCAGGTATTGGTATGGAAACCAGGTCAACAGTGTACGATGGGCGGGCACGCTGTCGCAGTCATATAGGTTGCAATGCGGTGTGAGGCAAGGGGGTTTATCCTCGCCGACCCTCTTTAATCTATATGTTAACGACTTGATTGTTGAGCTCGGCAGCGGCAGAGTTGGTTGTCATATAGATGGAGTCAATGTTAACAACATAAGCTACGCTGACGACATGGTGCTGTTGAGCGCATCAATCTGTGGTTTAAGGAAGCTTGACACATATTGTGAAAAGTATGCCAGAGATCACGGTCTTGTTTACAACGATAAGAAAAGTGAAATCATGGTCTTTGAGGTCAGGGGAAGGGATGCTGAGAGCTTTCCGCTTATTAAGTTAAACGGTACAGCGCTGAAGAGGGTGTACAAGTTTTAAGTACCTGGGACATATACTGACCGCCGACCTCAAGGACGATGATGATATTGAACGGGAGCGGAGGGCGCTGTCGGTGAGAGCAAACATGATAGCCCGCAGGTTTGCACGCTGCTCTAAGCAAGTTAAGCTTACACTCTTCAGAGCATATTGCAGTTCGTTTTACACGTGTAGCCTGTGGAATGTCTATACCCAACGATCCTACAGCGCCCTGAGAGTTCAATACAACAACGCCTTCCGGGTGCTGTTGAGGCTGCCCCGCTTCTGTAGTGCCTCGGGGATGTTTGCAGAAGCACGCATAGACTGTTTCTACGCAACTATGCGTAAAAGATGCGCGTCCCTAGTGCGGCGGGTGCGGGCCAGCACCAACAGCATCCTGAACATGATTGCTGACAGGATGGACTGTGCTTATATGAGTCGCTGCAGCGCAATATCCTACGGACTTGCACTGTAATGATTAATTGGTGATTTAAATAATAAAAATAGTTTTTAATATTTTGTACTCCCTTACTAACATTAGTTTAAGATTATTGTTACTAACACTATGGACTTTGTCTGAAATAAAAATAAATTGAATTGAATAAAGGCGGGTGCTTTAGAACAGTGAATTTATGGAGTATTTTTATGCTTAATTCATAGATTTCCTGGCGACCTTTATCTGTGGCTAGAGGTTGTGGGTTCTATCCTTACCCATGAGAAAGATTTATGAGACGAACATTTGTGTTTGTTGTTTGTCTGGTTATTATTATTCTATATATGAATAGATTTAGAAAAAAAAGTATGTTAATGATTAACCTTAGAATGATTTTAACTGTTTTGTATGTGTTTAATGAAATACTTACTAGTTTTTTTTTTATATTGGCCGTCAAGATGACCTCACTCCACCTGATGGAAAGCGGTCGTGAGGTCCAGATATGAGGCTGACAAGCCCAGTCATTCAAACGAATCACTGGGCTGACCATCCTCACCTTGAAGGCGCCTTTTCACGCCCCGCCTGAAGAACCCGGGACTATAAGAGGAAGGAAACACATGTGCTGGAAGAGCGTTCCACGTCTGGATGGTACGACAAAGAAACGAGTCACCGAACCTTTTAGATCGAGCCAACAAATGCTGAATTGTCTGTGGATGACGCCGTAGTCGAGCACGCGTGGTACTAGTCACTTATTTTTTTCTTCATTGCTTACAAAATGAGGTTGAATTTGAAAAAATTGAGATCGTAAATAAATCGTGTCAATAAAATCAAAACTGCGTTTTAATTCAACTCACCTAAACAGGTGGTGTATAAGAAACAGCAAGGGTTCTAGCGGCGCATGGCGCTCTCCTTGCTGAAGCAGCGCGGACGCCAGCGAAGTGGCCCAACTTCTGAGCGCAGTGCCGAGCGCGGGGGGAGCAGTACCGCTTAGTTTGAAAGCTTGTAGAATTAGAGACAGAGCTTCACGGATCTCACTGGCTTGGCTCTGCATGATTTCTGACACTAATTGTTCAATCTGTAAACCATATTTTCACGATAAAAAAAACTGGTGGTTTCATAATCCGTACGTGTTTTGATCAGGCCCTGCGTAAGCTGATATTGTCACTGATCAATTATACAATGGTAAAGTATTTTCTAAAATAATCAGCTTAAATGTATAATATGCACTGAACCGCTTAAAAGCTTGAGGACTCTTGTAACACCATGTATCATTTGCCGACCATAATATTCTGTTTATTTCTTATTAATAATGCAAGTGTGCAATATAACGAATTTACGATCTATTTAAATCGAATTAAAGAAAAAAAATGCTTATTATATTAAGATTATTTAAACCTGACAGTGCGCCAAGTTGGCCGCGTGAAGATGATGGCAGTAAGAGTCCTGCAGCTCCCGCAGCCACCCCTCGAGGCGAAGGCGCGCCACAGGCAGCTTCTGCTTCTGCAGTTCTGCCTCCTCATACGTGGCCTTGAACCACACTCGCTCACCGCAACTGCACGGTACACACTCATTTATGTGCTTCTGAGTGATCTTCCAGAGAGACCTTCTTCGATTTGACTGCTCTTCATAGTCTGCGTTCAGACGTTGCTGTTCCTGCTCAACTAATATAAGAGAGCGTCTGTAATTTAAGAGATTACCTCATATAAGACGATGTTGTTTGTAAGGAGCTAATTCAACTTTGCATAAAAGTAATTGACCCTCTCTTTAACCCTCATTTTTTGCCGGACTAAAGGCGACAATCCTAGGGTTGCGTTATTTTAAAGACTCAAGTTCTATTTTAGCGCTTGAGTCTTCGTGAAATGACTGAAGCTTAGTTCGAATTAAGACTTCCGAGTTTAGTTAGTACACAAATGCCCATTAACTCTTTTCTTTTAAGTTGTCATGCTTAGGAAACACTTGTGCTCTATCTTTTTTTAAACGACACGATTGGCGTAGTGTGCTGTAGCACGGTTTCTCGCCTTGATTTTCCGTAGTGTCCCGGGTTCGATTCCCGGACGGGTCAATTCAGGAAACGATCTTTTCTGAATTGACTCGGGTCTGGGTGTGCTGGGAGACGCCCCTAGCTTATTTCCTTGTGTGGTACCTCGTAACACAGGGATTTAATAATCCCTACTTCGAGACCATTACAAGAGGTGTGTTGTCTGGCGCATATTTATTTCATTTATTTATTTATTATTATCTGCATCATTTAATGCTTACAAGAAGTAAACTTTAGCTGATGTGATGCATACCAATTATTGAGCTACAACTTTTTAGCAATCATTGGTCAGCATTTGATAAACACATTAGATGAATCCCAAGAGCTGCCTTGTTTTATGTGTTTAACCACAAATTCTCAAACTTTAATGAAAGTAGAGAAGCCTTAGAATTGCTGTTGACACATAATCAGTCTTTAACACTTCTTCTTCTTAGCGTGTCGATGGAACACGAAATATAATTACATCGTAGCAGCCCAGAATTCAGCCACTTGTATTGCGGATCGACTGCCGTCCATTAAATCCGCTGGCGTGCAGGTGTTGGGGCACGCCGGGCACAATGTTAAGTGTGCCATAGTTTGCACTGCACCGCAAACACAGTCCACATCGGAGCTTACTGAAAATCCCCACCTGACCAAGTTCTCCTTTCTTCGGCCAACCTGAGTCCGAAGCCTGTTTAAGGACTTCCAGATCAGCCATAGTAAATCATGTCCAGGAGGGAGATTCTCGGCAAGCGGGACAAAAGGAGTAGGCAGAGACTAGGTAGGCACTAAAAAATGTGTTATTTGTAAGAGCGGCTTGAAGAATCATGTTTTATAAATAATCTCTGCATTTTTCAACAACTTGTGTGGATTAGTTTAGCTGCATAACTCAAGCATTTTTATTAGACTTAATACTAAAGTTTATCATAAAGAACTGTTGAAAATAGTAGTTTGGGCAACCTGTATACAATAGAGAGAACGAACTAAACTTTCTTACATATTAAATTCAACCCGCAATTCATAATACTGACAGATAATACACATACTTGAATGTGGACAACAGGTCAACAAGGGGATGTTCAGGTCCACTCAGAGGCCCAGCATCCACTGCTGCTTCTTCTTTTTTGCTTATCTCCATAACCTTTGCTATTTCTGCACCACCAAACAGTTGTATTGCTTCTTCAAGAGGCATACTGATGAGCTTAGGGACTGGTTGTGAAACTCTGAACTCTACTTGGAATTCTGCTTGAGGCTCTTCAATATCTAGCATAGGAGCAGAAGGTACTAGATCTTCCAACAGAGCTTCACTCTGAGATAGCTCTTGTGGTCCATTTGGTACATTTTCAACTAAAACATTAGAAGTAAAAGGTTCAACACCTATCACTACTGCGGCATCCTTGGCTTTAACATATGCTGTTTCAGCTTCTAATGACAATTCTTGTTCTTTACTAAGCGGTACTAATGTTGATGGTATACACATTCTTTCTAATTTTGAATTTATCTCTCTATAAGAATTATCAAAGGTCATTTGACTGCCTTTGACAGCTTCCTTGATCATACTATCATCATCTAGAAAAACGTTAACCTCTTGGTTTACTGTGGTGACCGTCATCTGGTTTGTAAATATCTGATCAACAGATTGTGGTAACGCATCTGCCTGTGCTATGACAGGCTGGATTTCATCTGTAGTAATATTCTCATTTTTCGATACATTAACAGATGGATTGTCGGCAGAAGCATCAGTGCCATCATCTAAAGTTACTTCCACAACTTCAGAGAAGTCATCAGTTGGTTCTTCAAAAAGTGGCTCATGCGAAACAGTAGGTGATTCTGTTATAACTGCTGGTTTGGCGGTTTTCTCTTTTGATTTCTTTTTCTGAAAACGTAAGAGAATTATATAAACTGCGTAAATGACCAAAGGACAAAGCAATCGTTTACGCTGCAACCAAAATATTGTGAAAATTATAGATACACACCTCTCGTTTTTTTTCTTTCACCATTGTAGCCATTGTGATATATCTTACCCAACAATATTACTCTAATCAGACTAATGGTTACTAAGTTCAATTAATTTATTTTGGTACCTATTTTATAAAAACTTTCGCAATTTGCTTTGGACTTTTGCATTGTTTTGATTTCTGACAGCTGACACTGACAGACAGATATTGACAAACAAACCTTTTTTTTTTTTTTTTCGTTCCTCTTGGAACAGGCTAAGGTCTGAGACCATGCTGCCTCGTCATCAGTTTCTTTTTCTTTCTTGACAAACAAACCCTGCGGTCCAAATTAATATTGTTTTTTTTGTATTTCCATTTTACGGCTACGGACAGTGTTCATTTCAGCCATTCTTCATTGGTAATCGCATCTTTAGTTGGAAATCTGAATTAAGAAATTTAAGCTACAGATTACGGAAGAAAGACTATTTAAAAGCGCTTTCAAGCTGTTACCATCCGGTCCATTGAAAAGCACTTTGCAGCAAAAATTATCGTCAAATATCCGCAATATCTAAAAATTAATTTTTGATCAAGTTATGCCCCTGTTTTGTTTCAACAGTTTTTATATTTAGAAGAGTGGTTTGACGGCACGGTTAGCTTAGTGCGCTGTAACACAGATATCGCCTTGACTTACGTAGTGTCCCGGGTTAAGTCAATTTAGGAAACGATCCCCTCATATAACAGCTCTCTCAGGCAGACTTAGTTCGGCTGCATTTGCAGTGAGAAAAATTAGGTTATTAACAGATGTTGATACTGCTCGTTCAGTTTATTTTAGTTATTTCCATAGTGTAATGTCTTACGGCATTGTACTTTGGGGTCAAGCGGCGGATATACAAACCATCTTTATCCTCCAGAAGCGAGCTATCAGATCCATCTATAAGCTTCGTGCACGGGCTTCACTTAGGGAGATTTTTAAGGAAATTGGTATCCTCACTGTAGCGTCACAATACATTTACAATTGCATTGTTTTGGTGAGAAAAAATATTGGTCTCTATGCTAAACACAGTGACATACATTGCAGAAATACTAGGAATAAGGATAAAATTGCACTTCCACTCTTTAGGTTACAAAAAGTTTTAGGATCCTTTATGGGGCAAGGTATACATTATTACAACAAAATTCCAGAAACAATTTGTGAGTTACCTTTACATAGATTCAAAAATCACATCAAAACGGCTTTATTAAAAAAGGGCTATTATACTACAAAAGACTACCTTATAGATAAAAATGCCTGGGTATAAGCGCTCTGCTCGATGCGGGATTAAATAGCTCTATTGTAACAGATGTTTTATTGTAAGAGTTCATAGGTACCTAGTATGTATGTACTGACTAACAATTTTTGTTTTTGAATTGTTTAAATGAATTCTTTTTATTATTTTCTTTTATGGTTGGTTTTTTCTCTTTGTTTTATATTCTTTTAGGTTTATTTGTATCAAAATGACACACTGCTTGTACTTTACTAACGCCTGTTGTAAACCCAAAACAAGTTTAAAAGAGTAACTGCTGAGTTTCTCGCCGGGTCTTCTCAGTAAGAAACAACTCCGACGCGGTGGTAGAGTCGCATTATGTCTGTATACTGTTTATTTACATATCCATATTATTATGGTATTTATGTCTATTATTTAGTATATTTTGCTGTAAATTTGACGATTTGAAAGTACTGATACAGTCTATTTGAATAAAGTTATTTGAGTTTGAGTTTGAGATCTTTTTACTAAATTGGCTCAGGTCTGGGTGTGCTGGGAGACGCCCCTAGCTTATTTCCTTGTCTGGTACCTCGTAACTCATGGATAGGTAACCCTAGTCCAAGGCCATGCTAAGTGGTGTATTGTCTGGCTCCTGGCTCTTAAAAATTGGGTATTTATTTTTAATAGTACATTATGATAAACTCGTAAGTGCAGTAAGTTGAAAATTACAGCCGAGGCGATATTGCTACAAGAAAGCAGAGGCTATAATTATTAAAGCGCACGTATGTCATACGACGTTTTACAACATATTTGCAAGGAAATAAATAAAACTCGGACTTTCTTAAACGAATGAATATTTAAACAAAAATTTTTACTTGTTCACAAATTAGCGATGCGCGCGCATCAGCGCTTTTTTTAAGGCAAAGGCATGAAAAACAGCCAGTACTTATTACTAATAAAGTAAATTAATATTTCTGTGTTTTTGTTACAGATGAATGATTGTAATTTATTGCCAAAATTTATTAAATTAAAGAATTAAATGTTTATTTATTAAATTTTATCTCCCAAAGAAATTTTATTCAGAAAATTTTGACCTCTTTCCTGACATAAAAACTTTGCAATCGCTCAAAATCTTCCGTGTTTACCACCTTTCTAAACAGCTTAAGATCATCGGCAAACAGTACGCAACCTGAAGACCTAACAACCCTAGGCAAGTCATTAATCATGATAATAAACTGGAGAGGTCCAAGGTTACTACCCTGACTCACCCCTGACCTGACAAAATATGGTTGAGATCGATGCCCAGCGTACTCCACGTACTGCTGTCGATCCTTCATGGAACTTGCAAAGAACCTTAGTAAATAAGGAGTGCAACCAACGCCAGCTAACTTTCGAAGCAAAATATAATTATCGACGACATCGAACGCTTTCGGAAAATCGAAATAGCGGCGTCCACTTGCCCTCTACTACAATCTACCGCCGCCGGGACAATCTCTGTTACATAGTTCAGAAGATTGCTTGTTGTGCTCCGACCGGGACGGAAGCCGTGCTGTGCATCTGATAGTTGTGCACTTACTTGGTCCAGTACATTCCTTTGTATGGCCGATTCAAAAACCTTTGTACAAAAATTATTGTACTTTTTTTCACAAATGTACATACCGCCTTAAGTACCACATGTAAACGTAAGATTTATGTTTGACGTTGCTTTTAATGCCCAGGAGCAAAGACGCTGTAAGTGCAAGATTTCGTACCTAGTTATAGTAATTACCTATTAATTTAACTATCGGTCATTATAATATTAAAGCACTGTTTTATCAATTGTTCGGGACAATTGTGAGCAAAAAACTTTACCTTTCTCAGATCGGACCGCAGCTGCAGCCTATACGGTGTAGTATGGTGGTCCTCCGTACCTACTTACTTACTACTTTTCTTTACCTAGATACTGCTCCTAACACATGGGCTGCCGGGGCTTGGCAAGAGCAACACGCTATGGAATGATAAAATGGGATTAGCAATAAATGTACCTTTCGACGACACTTTTGGCGTAGTGTGCTGTTTGTGGCACGGAGTTTCGCCTTATTGTCTTGTGTGGTCAATGGTGTCCCGGGTTTCGATTCCCGGTCGGTCGGGTCAATTCAGGAAACGATCTTTTATAAATTGGCTCGCGTCTGTCTGGGTGTGCTGAGAGACGCCCCATCCTTAATTCCTTGTCTCGTAGGTACCTCGTAACACGGGCATATTTATTGTTACTTCATCGGGACCATGACAAGTGGTGTGATGTCTCAGTTGTCTGGCGCATAGTTACCTTTTATTTAAGTATTTTTGACCTAAAGCAATTTATATATCAACCCAAATGCAGTATCTTTAAGAGGCTTTAGTTAATCGACCAAATTGAAACTGTTTTCTTTTTTCATTTGAAAACGCGCAAAGTTGGAAATATTCTCATCATATCCTACCCACTTTACGGCAGAAAGGTTGTCGTACCTACGTTACTTTTTGTTAAATGTAAACATGAGCTAGGGTATTACTGCAGAACGGCAAGCTTCTGTTCCGGTGCACCCTGGGCAACGTGAAACAACTCTGCTAACGCGGTTCTAGTTCCTCGTTGGCGAAATAGTTGGCTTGAGGGGGACCGGTCCGATATACCTCCCCCGGGAGGAATAACGGGATGTGGTCCTATTGAGGGACCTTCTGCCGTTTTCACGGCAGTGGTAGATGGTGAGTCTCCTAGGCACGCGGTGAGTAGGATTCACTGACGCGCGTTGGTCGTGATCCTGCACCGTACCAGGCTACCAGCACAGATTCGTCTGTGTAGTGGGCGCTCTGCACCCTCGTCGCGGGTCAGTGAATCCGCCGGCTGCCTTTGTCAAGGCAGCGGGGTTTGCGAACCTTCCAGGTTCGTGCAAGGGGAGGTTCCAGCGCGCGTTGGTCGTGGCTCTGCATCGTACCAGCACAGAATCGTCTATGTAGTGGGCGCTCTGCATCCTCGTGGCGGGTGTGAAACCATGACCTGTGGAAACTTTGGTGGCGTGGGATGGCAAGAGGTGTCCCTCTTGAAATTCCACTCCGAATATTGTTGGTTGGTTCGAAATAGTTATGTACTTAGTCACTTTTTGAGGAAGTTCAGTCAAAATCATACTGAAAATGATAAACTGTTTAATACCTGCCTACATAATATAAAAATAACTGCTTGGAATCCAAATTTATATATATATATGACGACACGGTTGGCGTAGTGCGCTGTAGCACGGTTTCTCGCCTCGATTTCCGTAGTGTCCCGGGTTCGATTCCCGGTCGGGTCAATTCAGGAAACGATCTTTTCTGAATTGACGAGACGCCCCTGGCTTATTTCCTTGTGTGATACCTCGTAACACAAGGATATTAATCCCTAATTCGAGACCATTACAAGAGGTGTGTTGTCTGGCGTATATTTTATATTTAAATACTTAAATATACCCCATATATATATATATATATATATATATATATGGGGTATATTTCGTAAAAAAAACAAAAATATTATTTGTTACCAACTCTTTTATTTTTAAGTATAAAAATATCATCAACTTTTATTAATATGACTGACTTGAGTAACTCACTAGCTAACTAAAGTATCACATCATTCACATCTATACTAATACTAGCTGTTGCCCGCGACTTCGTCCGCGTGGTTTATCCCTATGCAAAAGAGACAAGGAGTCTCTCTGAAGCTAATTGGGGCCACGGCCCTTATCCCCCTCATGACCGCCCGCGCGCCAGCCTTGCCCATAATAAATGCGCGTGCAGTACTAGATCATTATTTTGCTGCAATGTTATTTTAAAACTGCGATAAGTATTTCTTAAGATACCTATTCATTGAAATCGAATGATGTAAAGGGCAATTTTGTTTTAAATGTGCTGTCAGACACAGATAATATCTAAGGAGATATCGCAGTTTTAAAATAACATCTCAGCGAAATAATGATCAAGTACTGCGCGCGCATTTATGATGTGCAAGGCCAGCGGGCAGTCATGAGGGGGAAGGGCGGAGGCCCCAATTAGCTCTAAGGAGTCTCAAATTTTGCATAGCGGTAACCACGCGGATGAAGTCGCGAGCAACAGCTAGTAATATGTAATGTTGCTCCGGACCCAAAGCACAGTGTTGTTTTTAACGTAAAGCAGATACCTTCATACTGTAGGTATCTACTGTAGGTACGGTATACTGAGAGTCTGTGCCTAAAGCACTCGAAACAAGCACTCGGCGCCGGCGCGGACTTTACGCTGCCGAGGCCGGTGCGCCCGACTATCAACTGGGGCGCTTACGTCGCAGTCCTGTCCGACCTAGAGGTCGGCGGCTCCCCCTCGACGCCCGATGAGGTTGAAGCCACCGCCAGCCACATTACCCAGGCCATGACCACGGCCAAGCTGGCCGCAACACGGCCGCCACTGGCTAAGCCACCGCAGCGGCGCGACGACCTGCCTGTGGCGCTGTTAGCTAAAAAACGCAGCCTGCGCCACCTCCGGGCGCGCACACGCTGCCCTACTGTCAAGCGAGACCTCAACGCTATATGTAGCAAGCTCTCGCTTGACATCCAGGCCTGGCGGGGGTCGACATGGGAGCGCCGGATCGACTAGGCGACTAGCGAGCCAGCCGAGTTTTTTCAGCTAAACCGGCAGCTGACCCGCACTACCCCGCCCGTCTGCCCTCTGACCGACAGCGCTACATTACAGCGCCCCCGCTCGCGCCGTTGTGCTTGCTGACCACCTCGAGGGCCAATTCACGCCCCACCAGGCGGCCACTGAGCCCGCCTACGCCGACCACCATCGCACAGTCCAGCAGCTGGTCATCGAGTTCCGGAGTCGAGTATGTTTATATCTCCGTCTGAGCTGCGGAAGGCAGCCCTCCACCTGCCTAAGCAGAAGGCCCCAGGGCCAGACAACGTGACGACCACAGAGCTGCAAATGCTGTTACGGAAGGGCCTGGTGGCATTAACCAGGCTATAGAATAGCATTCTGAGCACCCAGCACTTCCCTGAGGGCTGGAGGGCCGGAAAAGTCATCGTTCTGCCCAAGCCGGGCAAGGACCGCAAGCTGCCCTCCAGCTACCGCCCAATTACGCTGCTGTCGCACATAGCGAAACTCTTCGAGCGCCTGCTGCTGCGGAGACTGCGACCGTTCCTCAAGCCGAGGGACGAGCAGTTCGGTTTCCGCGTCGGCCACTCCACCACGCTACAGCTGACGCGCATTCTCCACCTACTCACAGAAGCCAGAAACCTGGTCACTATACCGTCGGGGTCTGCCTCGATATCGGGAAGGCCTTCGACTGGGTGTGACCACCCCGGCCTACTCGCTAAGCTCATGGCAACGAAGATGCCGTCAGCTCTCGTGGCACTGATAGCAGCATACCTGAGGGGCTGCAGTTTCTTTGTGGCTGTTGAGGGCGAGGAATCCCCGAACCATCCGGTGCGCGCACGCATGCCGCAAGGTAGCGTCTTGTCGCCTGTGTTGTACGCGCTATACACTGACGATATTTCCACTCTTAAAGGCCAGCTTAAGGAGTGGGAAGAAGACGTTACCCTTGCCCTATTCGCTGACGACAGTGCTTATTTCACGAGTAGCAGAAAACCCGAAGTAGCAGCTGCACGTATGCAGCGTTGGCAGTTAATGTACATAAAACAACCGCACTCCTGACTGGGACGAAGAAGCCGCCGCCTCGTCTCACCTTACAGGGCGCGGAGAGGACATTCAGTAATAGCCCACCATCACCTGGGCTGCAAAATCGACCGCACTCTTCAGGTGGTGCCCCAGTCAACCGCGCCGTCGATCAGGCTAAGATGGCGCGGGGCATGCTGAGGCCCGTCCTAACTTCTAAGCTGCCGTAGCGGGCGAAAGATAGGTATATATCTACAAAACTTACATTCGCTTACGACTCACATACGCAGCCCCGGCGTGGTACGCCCAACGCCACATTGCATATGCTGACGGGGGCCGGGGGTTACGTCAGGAATGACGTCATCGCCCGGGGCGTCCGCGTGCCCACCATACAAGAGTTCGTGGTCCGCCTGGCGCGCGGTATGTACGACCACGCCGACCACGGCCTTCACCGCCACCTAAACAAGCTGGCGCCTCTACACGCACGCCCGCCCGAGCCGACAGAGCGCCCGCTACCAAGGGCGCTCTTACACTCGCCCAACTCGTCGGCGGCGCCCCCGCGCACCGCGACGCCGACACCGCCACCGCCGGTCTGCCCTAGACCGCGGTTCCGCCTTGTCCAACACTCGTAGGGCGGCCATGGGTCCTCCATGACCTCGACCTCGCGCTGGATAACACCTGACATGACATAACTCGGACATGACACCTTAAAACAATATAGTGAAAACTATATTGTTATTTTATTATGTATATATTTACACTAAATCATCACTCAGCTTCCTTACAATTAGGTAGACTACCGGCGTAAGACGCCGTCTGCTCGCTGGCGCTTACCGGGCCTCACTGAACAGTACAGTGAACTACAGTGTTTCACCCGGTAGGCAGACCGCGCTGAGGGCGGCGCACCGCGCAGGGGGGCTGAGTAAAATTTAATTTGTAAAAATGGGGCGTATCCACCATGAGAAGATGCCCGGGCCATGAGCGATAGCTTGATGCCCGAAGCCAGGGTGCTGAATGCCGAACGACGCCTAAAGCAAAGTTTCATTTGTGTTATGGAAACTAAATAATGAACAAGACGACTCCGCTCAAACTCTGCTGACATCAAGGGATATTTTAGTGCTGGTGCGGCCAGCGGATATCGATACGCAATACTTTGGCATTAAAAATTATATGATTTTGTAGGTACCAAAAGTAATATTGACTTTACAACAATAGATTACAGTTTTCATTAAAATATTTTCTGCAAAGAGATTATTTTATGCAACGAGTGCCACTTTCGGTTACCGTCAGTGTTCACTCAACCCTGTATGCGCAACACCTCATCTGAGAATGATATAGCCTTCCTGATTGATTAGCTGATGGTGCTGGTTCCTTATTAACAATAACGTGCGTGACTGTTATTAATCGCGAATTCTGAAAACTGCGAGATGTATTTTCTGGCAACGGCGGATGGTTTCCATAACCCTGCTAAGT
This sequence comes from Udea olivalis, assembly GCA_947369235.1. NCBI lineage: Eukaryota > Metazoa > Arthropoda > Insecta > Lepidoptera > Crambidae > Udea > Udea olivalis. The sequence continues at coordinate 3,070,886 of OX376349.1, read as the reverse complement.
AAAATAAACCACCAAAAAATCCTGTAGAGCGATCAACTCTCGGCATTAAGCTTGCATTATATTTTTTCGCATACTCCTAGGGACGATAGGAACTCCACGTGTGACTCAGCAGCTTGAGTCGTTGTACGTCCATGATATCTATATGCTTATAAAAGGCACGCTTAGTATAACCTTACAAAGATTTCCCTAAATTATTCTGGCGCGCTGGGCGGCATATGCTCCTCATATGTAATGTTCTCGTCCTCATAGTGCGCGTGGCCCGGCGGCGCCACGATGAAGATGGGAGACTTGACCTTCCTGGGCACCGGAGAAGGGGAAGTGGAATAGCTCCTCGATTGCGACGAGCTCCGCATTTTGGCGCGAAACATCAAGTTGTCTATCTCGTGCATGGCCATGTCGCGCTGGTGCTCGTCCAACTTTCTGAGTTTCTTTGCTGAAATGATAGAAACCAAGATATATGTATAACTTTATTTGAGACTATAAGTTCCTTAAGATTCCTAAAGATCTTTTACTATTACTAAAGCATTTATTGCACTGAAATTATACCTATTTATATGAACAGCAGTTATCCCTATTTCATCATTAGCTACCAAGGTATCAGGTACTGCCAGGTATCAAACAGAAAGGGTCTACTTATTCAGGCTCATTGCGAGAGAGGGAATTTAGGCGCAAGTAACCTGGAGCTGGCTGGCCACAATTTAAAGCGCTAATAGGAAAACCAATTGCGTTTCGATCACTGCTACTAACCCAACAGCTGTCCGTATAGCTCATATTCATCCATTTCGCGTTTTTCGGCAGCATTCTTCGTGAAAGCAGCTTCGTCGACGAGGTTCTTGGGGTTTGCGCCGCCCGGGTGCTGCGGGGACGTTTTGTACTGCCTCACGGAATTACATATACTTTTTTCTGAGTTCACGTTGCGCGTACTGTGCTCTCCAAGCAGCTGTGGGCTGTATCCTGTGTTGAAGAACTGTAACAAGATAGGAAACAAATCTGCGCTGCTGTTACAATGTTTGTATACTCCCACGGATATTAATAAAATTTAGTCTGAAATACATTTCAGTATTGAAATGAGCCTGACTCAGGATTTACCAAAAAAAAAACAGATTTTTGTTCGTCCAAAAAGTAATAACTACATTGATCGCCAAAAAATAAGTTAAGACCGAAAATATGCCGCAGAGGCGATGTACGTACAACTCTTGACTTTGTCTGTTTTAGTCAGCACTTTGTATATCGTACAAACACATTTTTTTGTCACATTACGTTCTGGGTAAGAAATCGAACCTACGGTACCTACAGAATAGGTAATAAGTAGTACTCCGTCCCACGGCCTCCGGAGTAGACCACAAGGCAGGATCACTAAGGTTAGATAAGCGCTAACAGGCCGACTAAATGTACTTTAAGTGTTTAAGTAATCAGTAAATATTTTTGTGTCCATTTAGACATCCAAAGTTACAATAATTCGCACCGAGCTCAAAATTATAGTAAGATTGTTCAAAACACTATCATGATTGAAATCTAAAAAGTCCTCATCGATCCGACACCTGGATAAAAAAATATTCTGGATCAAAGGTCACAAAAACGGATTTTTCGCGATTTTCAGCAAAACTGTAAGTTTAGTGTACCTACACAAAATTGGAGATCATATAATTATCATTAAAAAATCTCCCAATACTTTTTTCCTTAGAGCCACTGTGTCTGGAATATAACGATTCAAAAAGTTGGAAGAGTTGTGATCGTTAAAATATGTTTATCCATAATAAGACTTAACTTACTTATTATTTTATTATTACTTTGAATAATTTAATAATGATTTCATTCGTGTGTATGAAGAAAACGACGACATTATCTCGGTGCTGAAATACATATTTAAAAAAAACAATAAAGTTCACCCCGCTATCGAAACAGCCCTGAGAATTATTGCCACCACACCCGTTACAGTACGTCTGCTGAAAGTAGTGTTTCGAGGCTTAAAATTATTAAAACATATTTGAGGAATTCTGCTTTTATTCCAGATTTTTTTCTTAGAAAAGCCACAAACATCAATTTTAAAATAACTCATGTCTGTATTTATTAATTTTGTAAATCTTTCAATGTAAAATATTTTAAAACTCAAATTTTATTCATTTGCATAACTTTAGCATTTCTCATCAAACATGACAAATACCTAAACCAAACTATTACTTTCGCATCACATACTTTTCACGATGGACATAGGGCCTTGCAAAGACCTGATGCCGCCCGGAGCCTTGCAATGGGTAAGGCCGCCGCGGCCACTGAGTTACCAAAACCTCAGAAGGACGAACGAATCTTAATATGTAATCTTATTATCTTTCCAGTATATGCTCACATTGCCAGCCAACGTTATTCCATCAACGTTTCAAGGTAATTTAAGTACCTATAAATAAACATCCTAAATAAATATTTTTACAAATATTTAAACTTGCTATTTAATTACATACTACTTTGATTATTTTAGCATTTCACAATGCTTATTTTTCATATCTAAAGAGAGAAAAACTGGAAAAATTCGAGTTCGGACCTAGATGATCTCGAGCGGGAATTGAGGATTCGTTTGATACCAGCGAGGAGACATAAGAAGACAGAAGAAGAGGAAGCAGAAGTATGACAAAGTAATTTCCCGTATTTTTAAAATTACACCGATTTATCATTTTCAACCCTGACCAATATCTTATATTGTTCAATAGTTTCAAATTGAACAGAATCACTACCAGATCCGTAAAATGAGCCCACCGAGAAAACCACGTTAAAAAAACGCGCTAATTACACTACCTCAAAGGTGTGCATATTATGACGATTACAACCCTTCCAACTATTTGAATCGTTTATATCTCAGAAACAGTGGCTCTTAGGAAAAAAGTATTAGGACATTTTTTATAGAAACGATCTAGATTCAGAGAAAACGATCTTTTCTGAATTGACTCGGGTCTGGGTGTGCTGGGAGCGCCCCTAGCTTATTTACTTGTGTAGTACCTCGTAACACAGGGATATTAATCCCTACTTCGAGATCATTACAAGAGGTGTGTGGTCTGGCGCATATTTATATTTTATATATTTAACTTTTTTTGAATAAGTTTGGTTTAAGGTAGAACAAGTGAAAGAATTTGTGTATCTGGCGACTAAGTTCACGAGGGATGGAAGGCATGAGGGTGATATTGATGGAAGAATGAATGCAGGGAATATGTTAAATGGAGCGCTGCATGCCTTTATGAACAGTCAGAAGGTGTCAGAGAAGGCGCGACTGGCTGTTCATGCAGGGGTGTTAGTGCCGACGCTTGTGTACGGAAGTGAGAGTAGGGTATGGCAAAAGAAGGATGAAAGTAGGATAAATGCAGTGGAAATGAGAGCATTGCGAAGTGGGGCAGGAGTGACATTAAGTGAAAAAGTGAGGAATAGCATAATTAGAGAGCGTTGCGGGGTGAAAGAGGATGTTGTCACCAAAATTGAGATGGGAATGCTAAGATGGTTTGGGCATATGGAAAGGATGGATGAAAGGCGATGTCTATGTTTTGCGGTCGCTGGGGTCCGGCTGCGTCCTCTCCCGCCGGTGTAGCAGCAGGCATTGTCCAGCATATGTCCTTATTTTTCTCGAATCTCGTAATGTTGCTTGAAGACAGCCGCATCTCCCGGTGTGGGGCGCCGGGTGTCGCTCTCCTGTGGCGGCACCGTTATTCTGTCTTTTTCATTCTGCGTCGGCATGAACGGCTGTTCAGCCTCGGCCATCGTCTGGCTCTTGTCCAGCCAGTCCGTAACCCGTCACGCTGTAATCTTTTTTTTTCAGACAACACACCTCTTGTTGGTCTCGAAGTAGGGACTTTGTTGTAGTAGTGTATACTTTGCCCCATAAAGGATCCTAAAACTTTTTGGAATCTAAACAATGGAAGCGCAATTTTATCCTCATTCCTAGTATTTTTGGCGTGTATATCGCAGTGTTTTGTAAAAAGACTGATATTCTTATTCACCAAGACAATACAGTTTTAAATAAATTGGGAAGCCACTGTAAGAACCCCAATTTCCTTAAATAGCTCTCTGAGTGAGGCCCGTGCACGAAGCTTATAGATAGATCTGATCGCTCGCTTTTGCAGGATAAAGATGGTTTGTATATCCGACGCCTTACCCCAAAGTACAATGCCGTAAGACATTACACTGTGGAAATAGCTGAAATAAACAGAACGAGCAGTATCAACATCTGTTAATAACCTTATTTTACTGACAGCGAATGCTGCCGAACTAAGTTTGGCCGAAAGGGCATTTATATGAGGGTTCCATTGCAATTTCGAGTCTAGTGTAACTCTAACGGCTTACGGTGTAATCAAAACGGTTTTAGGAAAAATCGCTCGACGACCCTAGCAGTATATGAATATGTAAAAAATATATTAGATGCAATAAATAATAAGACATACGCTATAGGTCTCTTACTTGACATGAGCAAGGCATATGATAGAGTCAGTTTTGGAATCTTGTTGAATAAATTGTATCAAACAGGTATCAGGGGAATAGCCCACGATTGGTTTAAATCTTACCTTAGTAACCGTTTTCAACATGTAGAAATTGTAAACACAGACTTCAATACAGGAAAAATAACCAATACTAGATCTGATAGAGTCGCTGTCACAGGCTCTATCCCCCAAGGTAGCGTCCTGGGGTGCCTTTTGTTTCTGATTTACATCAACAATCTTCCTGATATTTTAGACGACCATTGTGTTCTTTTTGCTGACGACGTCTCAGTTTTGCTTCCTTGTTCCAATGTTAGAGAATTGGAAATAAAATTGAATGCAACCTTGGAAAAAAATTCAAATTGGCTAGAATCTCACCATCTGCAACTTAATCTAAATAAAACTAAAATTATTCAATTTAAACCCTATCAAAAGGCTGCGCTGAAAATATCGTACAACTTTAAAAACACAAAATTAACCAACGTAGACTCTGCAACTTTGTTGGGGGTAGAGCTGGATACTCATATGAATTGGAAACGACACATCCAAAAACTATTAAATAAAATGTCATCTTTTATCTACGCTCTCCAACACCTTAAAAGAGTGACAGAGTTTAATACGGCTCTAACGGCCTACTACGCTTATGCGCACTCAAGACTGGCTTACGGCATTATTTTGTGGGGTAATTCTTGCGAATCAGAAAGAGTTTTTATTCTACAAAAAAAATGTGTTAGAATTCTCACAAATATCGACCAAATGGAATCTTGCAGGCCTCACTTTGTCAACCACCAAATACTGACACTTACGTCTCTATACATTTTCGAGTCCTGTAAGTTTGCTAGAAAACACATGAATTTGTATTCCCCAGTTGAAAGAATTACTAAACGAAACGATAGAAACCTAAATAGACTTACCGTACCTTTCTCCAAGCTTAAATTAGTTTCACATAGTACTCATAATATGGTAATAAAAATATATATCCACTTACCAAACAACATAAAAAATTTAGAAACTTCTACACTTTTTAACAAAAAATTGAAAATGTACCTTATTGAAAGGTCTCATTATAGTTTACAGGAATTTTTTGACACCAAATAAATTGCACTTGAGTAGTTCAGTACCTTGCATATGATGGCATAGAATGGTTTAAATGTTATGTTTAAAAGTTGAATTTATGTTTAAATATAACAATAATTTTATTTAATTTCATGTATGTACCCATTCTCTGTAAAACTGATTATTTTAAGGTGTTTTATAGTGGATGAGCTAGTTATAATAGCCCTCTTAAAAAGTTGCTACGCCCTTGCAGGGCGTCACATTTCCTACCTACAATTTATTGTTAAGACCTCATTCAATGTAATGTGACTATGCAATTAATAAATGAATATGAATATGAATATGAACTCCAAGAAAAACAGTGGAGTCTACTAACTCCATAGCATTATGCGACACGATTGGCGCAGTGCGCTGTGGCACGGTTTTTCACCTCGATTTCCGTAGTGTCCCGGGTTCGATTCCCGGTCGGGTCAATTCAGGAAACGATTTTTTCTGAATTGACTCGCGTCTGGGTGTACTGGGAGACGCCCCTGGCTTAGTTCCTTGTGTGTTACCTCGTAACACAGGGATATTAATCCCTACTTCGAGACCATTACAAGAGGTGTGTTGTCTGGCGCATATTTATATTTATTATATTTATCTATTTTCAAATCAATTTGGTTATCTTTAACATTAGGCAATTTAAAATTAATGCATTTAGTCTTTTTTGCATTGAGCTTTAGATTATTGACTGTAAACCATCGTAGTACCTTTATGAGCGCGTCATTTACGTCGTCAAAGAGTTTTTTATTTCTATCAATATTAACAATTAAAGACGTATCATTTGCGAATAAAACAACATCACAAATATCTTTCACGTAGAAAGGCAAATCATTAATATAAACTAGAAATAGGAAAGGACACATAATAGATGCCTGTGGAACCCCCATTTTAACTTGTGATCCAGAAGATAATACTTACACCATTAACATCTACTTTTTGAGTTCTAGAGCTCAAATACGAAAAAAACGACAAATTTAGGGAAACTCACAAATGTAAACAGAAATAAACAATAAAAACATAAACAAACAATAAAGAATCATAATAGAATAGCTAACCTAGGTCTTACAAAGCCTAAATCTATACAATAACTATGCTAATAACTATGACACATTTCAAACAAGTAGTTATGTTACTCAGTTTAACACATTACGAAACTTACAAAACGCAACTATCTACTATCTGAGCAGATAAGTTAATACTGAGCCTACTTTTACATGGGATGCACTCAATAAATTACACTTATGTAAGAGCAGAACACTAACTTGCTAACAGTAATGTTACTTTAAAACTTGTAATCTTGGTATCACTTTGTTCATAGTCTAGCCTACGTAGGCTGTTCTACACACAGAGTAAGGTTTTTTTTTTGGTTTAATTATGAAAATTATTTTATATTTACCAGCACTTTAAAAAATCAATAAAATTTATAAAAATTACGAATCTTTGAACTCTTAACTCGGCGTGTGGCAACCCTACGACTTTTGTGAAATAACAACTATTGCTTCGTACGACTAGTTTTATTTCGTTAACATTTTTTTTCGTTGGCCGGCACTTTTATAACGGCCCTTATAGTAAGGGCCCGAAAATGTATGGAGCCTGAATGATCTCCTTCAAATATTAGCCGGACGGAGTCCTTACTTTTTTACTCGTCCGTGCTAATTTGCAGCTGCGAGATACGCCGAATCTATCTTGAGAATGTTATCTTTGTGAATATTTTACCTAAACACAATCAGTTGACAAAGATTTTAGAAAAACCCATTGAATTTAGAGACAAACTTGAACCGAAGTCGAACATTGGACTGAAATGTAGGTAATCAATCATCAAATTCAAATGCCATCTATTTGCAAAAACAGGTATCAAATCAAAGGTGTTCAAACTTTTACAAGTGATCAGCCATATTTTGCTATATTTTTTGTTATGCGTGCAAATTACATTAAAGAAATAATATCAATGAACAAAAATAAAATACTTATTAACCAGTTCATAATTATTACTTAAACTTACAAAAAATATCAATTAAGTCACAAAGATAATGATTAGTAATTAAAGATAATATCACAATGTGCTGTCGAGATATTCCCATACTAGGTATAGAAAGCGTTTTTAATTTTTTATTTTTTTTAAACACACGTCTTGTAATGGTCTCGTGGTAGGGATTAATATCCCTGTGTCACGAGGTACCACACAAGGAAATCAGCCAGGGGCGTCTCCCAGCACACCCAGACCAGAGTCAATTCAGAAAAGATCGTTTCCTGAATTGACCCGACCGGTAATCGAACCCGGGACACTAAGGAAATCGAGGCGAGAAACCGTGCTACAGCGCACTACGCCAATCGTCACCAATTAACAGCAAGTTCAATTTTTCCCTAAAAATGTGTCTAGTTTGTACGTCAGAAGGAAGTTTTCTATATTACCGGTGCTTTACAAAATATGCTGTTGATAAGGAGCGAAGTCGCGATTCTTTTGCGCTTCGTTTGACCCAACCGCTGTGCGAAGTATTCACGCTTACCTACGTTTGTTTTAATTTGTTGTGTAGGCTGCGATCTATTGCTTGCAATTATTAGAGTTAATGTTCAATTTTATAGATGTCAATACGAATGCCCAAACTATTTAATTTATACCTATTGTAAAAATATTCTCATGTAAGAGAATGTAATTTTTTGAGAAAATAAAGTTCTTAAACCAGAAGTTCTATTATGGGGTATAGAGGCTGGCTCTGGTACCTTTACATTTTTCGAACAAGTCAATTTCATTTCATACAAATGTTACAGTTTCTTAAGGTATGTACTATGTACCTACATACTAGATGTCAATTTTTTTTGTGATATGAAAAATGGCTTACAGCTGTCAGTTGGTTTAAGTTTACTTTTAAAGCCCTGATACATTTCTTCACATCAGCGATTGAGTAGGTACTTAAGCGACTTTACACTTTGGAGTTTTGAACCCTCGCTTTCTAAAAAATCGACATCATAAGCCGAATGGTTGGCCTGGGGACATTGGACTAACGCCAATGTCTGTCCCAACTCCCAAGACACACCAATACAACCGCGAAAGGTAAAGTAGTCACCAATCAAATCAAGTTCGACACTCGCGCCCTTGGCCTAACATTTGTCAGAATTTGGGCCAATACAACATGAAAATTTAGTTTCCTACACTTTTACAATCAGCAACAAGATCGTAAAAAATGTAAACCTACAGTAAATTAATTTTTGCACTATTTTCTACTTAGAATCTTATTTAATTTAATACGTACCTCCGGTTCCATTTGGTTAGTACTATCGCATTCATATTTCCCGCCGAGAAAACTTTCCATGAGCGGATACGCAAACCACGTTGTATGATAACCTTCTGGAGATTTTTTCTTTCTATTTAAATGCATTCTGAAGGACGTCATCAACGATTCTTTTTTCTTTTTGAGGTCGACGATCGAGCAATTAACTATGCCCAGAGAGAGCTGTATACGAACCCACGCATCTGTTACTTCGCTTCTGTTCCTATGCAATGGGTGTTTTGGGTCCCAAAGAAGTTGTTCTTTCTTGTAAAGCTCTAAAAACTCCAATACTACGCCGTTGTTCCACGACATTATTCTAGTTGGTTAACCTGCTAGTTCACCAAACGTCCACGCAACTACCCGAACCACGTAGTACTGAGTTCAACAACCAATCAGATGTGGCCGCCTATCCAATGTTTGTATGGATATGTTGGCCTCGTTCCACAAAGCGATCGATGTTCGCCCAGGGTTGGCATTTGGCGACCAACCAAAAATGTTTGCGAGTTGTGTCAAATATTTGGCATAAGTACAGCAAGCCAAGTTAAGAATTAATTTACAACTTACACAATCTAAGAAAGTTTAATTTAATGTACTACTCATAAGGTGTATTTCTACGACGCAAAGAGGGAAAGTAGTAGGGAATAAATTTATCTGATAATTGTAGATATTATTTATATTATTATGTTCCACTAGCTGCTCCGATAGACTTCCTTCATTCTGCCAAAAGTTTATTGTTTGTCAGCCGGGAAGAAAATGGTTTGAATGGGAAAAGAAAAGTGATGTTTTTATTTTTTTCCTCAGATTTTTAGTTTTTCTCTCCTTAGGATCCTTCTTTGTGCCTTAATCGAGTTTTGCGCTTAGCAACACATGTGGCGATTGATTTCTGTTATGTTAATATAACAGGTACTTATTTTTTTTTATATATGAGTAGGTACAAAAGGAAAAAGAGTTTTAAGTATCACGATATTATTATGTATTGTAGTACATACCTACTTATCGAAGAGTAGGTACAAACTAAGTGGTGGTTATGGTCACAGCTTTATTATTAGGCAGGTACTGTGTTATTGTCTAGAGGCCATGTCTTAGCTTACCTACTTACCAAACCAATTCAGGTTATTAGCGTCTCATAAATAAATTAAGAAGAGGTTTTCAACGCAACGATTGGGTCAATGACCTATATAAATACGTGCATATGTAAGGTCATATAAAAACGTGCATATGTAAGTTATTTAGGAACTTTGAAGACCGAGCCTAACATTAAATTATGTGAAAAAATACCTACGTACCTATCGTAGTCCTTGATATCTTCTGTGAGTAATTGGATTTTATTGTGAGTGGATTTCGTTAATTACGTGTAGGTTCAAAGTTTAATATAATGGATGAGCAATACATAGACTTGCCTTGCCTAAAACGTTACATCCTCTTTGTTTGACGTTGACCTATCTATACATCTATCTATACCAATCCAATCACACACACATCAATCAAACGGGATGTTCGAAGTCCATTTCCGTGGACTACAGTGCCAGAGTTGCCAGTTGTGTTTAAAGTTACAGTATATGTCACGCTAACCAGAAATCCTGCGATTTGAGAGCAAAGTTTGATTTTTAATACAATTTTGAACATACAATATACAAAAGACCTCACTGACCTAATATTATGATGTTCTGCAGGCCAATTCGGGCAGGCTCAGTGAAAGAACCGTATCGTACGACACGGTAAAACTGCCGAATCTAATATTCGATAACTTGCTATTCAGACTAATTGACTTTTAGATTCGGTTCAGATAAAATTGCCGTGCCATACTATCGTGTGGCCACAGAGTAGTTATGCTATTCGCTCATTAATTCGTTCATTTATATTTACGAAGGTTGTTATATTTGTATTTATGGAGGTTGTTATATTCTAAGTTAAAAAGTTTGTTATTTGTTAAAGCAACATCAGTCAAAGGTGATAAAATAGATATAGATATTAAAGATAGGATCCTGAAACCAAATGCAGCCCGCTACAGCAAACTACTGCTACAGGAGTTTCAGCCCGTCTGATGGTAAGCAGCTGAAGCCAAGAACGCCTGTAACTACGTGCGCGTTGCTGATCATTAAATAAAAAAAGATACCTACTAACTCCCCTCCCCTCGAATGGTTATTTTTTAATGATAAGAGTATTACTGATTTGATTTCGAATTTTTTGACGATTTTTGCATATCGGCGTACTACCGTGTGGATACCTACCTATGCGGGCATCGCCCCTGGTCAAAGGCGATGCCCTTCTGCAACTGTATAAAATAGTAATACTGTGTAGTGCCAGTTCTGTCCCAAATTCTGATCATTGTGTAGTGTAACCAACTATTTAACACAAAGGGATGAATAAATAAAACATATTTGTACATGTTACGTGCTACTTGATTAACTAGGTAGTATTAATACGAACCGGTCCTTTTGAATAATGACCAAGTGCATCGGTGAATTTGATAAATGTATTACTTTGGCCGGTCCATATTAATAATGAACGACTATAAATTAACGTTTAGATAGCTTTAATTTAAGAATCGTCCTTTGGCATATATTTTAGATGAGGCCAGTTCGTTCCTACCGCGGCACGCTTGCTTCGCTCACTCGGCTCGTGCGGCTGTTTAGTGTCAACCCAACATGCTCGACGCTTCACTCCTCGCAACCGAATAAACCCACTTATTGCAAATCAGAACAAATTCTGCCTAAAAAGGTTTTTTGTAAGTAAAATTGAACAGAACTAGTTAAACCAAGCAATAATAAATAATTATCCCTGGACATTATTCCACACAGCGCCATCTAGCCCCAAAGTAAGCTAATTAAAGCTTGTGTTATGGGATACTAGACAACGGATAAACATACTTAAATACATTTTTTTTTGTAAATACATACTTATTATACATAGGAGACACCCAGACCAGTACAAACAGACATGTTCATGCACATAAATGTTTGTACTGTGCGGGGATCGAACCCGCGACCTCTGGTGTAGTAGGCAACTTCTTAACCATTACACCAAGTCGGTCGTAATTATTCAATGTATTTAGTCAAAAGTTATAATTGCTTAACGTTGTTTGAGTTTGAGTATGTCAATAAAACTTGATAATTAAAGGCAAAATCTATTTATTTCAGACAAAGCCAAAAGGTCTCTCGTTATTCTATTCTCGTTATTCAAGTTGACTTATTGGATTCGTTTAAAAAAAAAAGGTTACATCAAGTGTTCAAAATGGTGACTTAGTTTCACATCAATTTGACGTTGTTTAAAAAAAAAATTTTATCACATGAAAGTCATCTAAATCAACGCATTTATCGCCTTAATTTTTTTTTGTTCTAACGATGTATTAACTGTATCGAGCAATTAAATGGTCATTTTGAAAGCGTTTTATGGTTTTTTTTTTCATTAAGATGTTTTTAGTTTACATATAATCAAGTTTTAGTTGATACACAGATTACTTGAATTTTACACTTCTGACAATTTGAATGAAAATTTAAGTAGGATGTCATTAAAGAAACTCATTGAAATTTACGTGGTAAATAGTGAACAGTGTAGTTAAGTTTTTAAAAGAGATTTGGATGAAAAATTTAAGTAACTTTTTTTTTAAAACGGCCTTGAAAGTTGGGGGAAAAAACAACATTTCTAACTTTTTCAATTTAATTTCATTTCATCAATTCATGGATGTAAATTCTTCAGAATCATCTAGTGCTATTAATATTATTCATCTAATACCGAAAAAAATTTTTTCATTTATCTTAACAGATCGCGCCACAGTGACCGAAAAAGGGACTCAACCCAGAAATTTTCAAAAAACGTAAAAAATTCATAACTCGAAAACTACAAAAAATTGGGTAACATACATGCTGTATTTTCGGATGCCCCTGAGTGTGAGGAAGCTAAAAAAAAAATTGATGTGTATATTTGGACCACCCTGTTTAGACAGGTCTAACTGTAGTAAAAAGTTACGTCGCCTTGGTATTACCAAAGAGAATGTCACTGAAGGACTACACTGCTGTCAAAACTGCACTGACTGGTAGGTACATAATAACGTTTGTCTCTTTCTGTTTTCTTGAGTTTTCCACTGTTTGTCTCTGTTGCACACACCTGTCGGTCGAACGTCGAACGGAGAGGAAGAAGTTTTTTAATAATTGCAATTATTTGTGAAAATTGTGAAGCAAACAGCAGTAGCAGAACTTGATATACATTATAGCCAAAATAGTAAAACTGCGTTTAGTGTGTATAAAAATTAAACGAACGCCAATTTAGTGCTAATCTAATCTTTCAGATCATATTAAATTACGAGCTTCGACCGCGTCATTTGGTCAGTCAGTTCAGTCTTCACTCTTCTTTCAGCTATTCTATCGCTCGGTCAGTCGCTCAATAAAACTGCATCCGACGAAAGTGCTTGTGATTTTTTTATTCGTTCTAATTTACAAGGATTTATTGTTATTGGGGTCCGTACTTTTGAAAGTGATTTGGCCAACTTTACCTCCAACCCAACCATTTTCTACTAAAGTCAAAGGTATGTATTTTTATGTGTAGTTGAATAAATCTTGTATCAGTGATTGAATATTTGCAATGAAAGGATATCCAATGTGACCCCAAATGACCACAACCATGATGTCATCCAGCTAGATAGGTAATCAATCAGTTTGAATGAATTTCAATCCTTTGTTTTATGCTTTTTCCTTGTAACTTGAACCTAGCCCTGATTTCTGTTACTGAGTTTTACTATCAATATTTATTTATTTATGAACACGAAACAGAATAACATCAAAAAAGAATACTTACATTAGAATTTTTAAATTATGGTCTAGATGTTATTCCTAAATATGTGTTACTTAAAGCATGATCATTAATTCCAAGTAGTATCAACTAGCTTTCCGCCCGCGGCTTCGCCCGCTTGAACTTTATTTCTGTAACATGCATCATAAAATCTTTATAAATTGTAGCCTATGTGTTATTTATTCTAATGTATACTCTTTATTACTGTCAGTAAAGTTTCATCTCAATCCGTTCAGTAGTTTTTGTGTGAAAGAGTAACAAACATACATACTTACATCCTCACAAACTTTCTCATTTATAATATTACTAAGAAAGATTATATTTGCTTATTTCCTCTCACAAAAATGACAATAAAATTTATATTTGGTTTCCGTCTCACACATGATGTGTGATAGGTTATAAAGAAATACTTATAACAGGTCATTACTGCTCCATTCTACAGGTTGTTTAAGTACACATATATTTGAGTTATATTTTTAGCCTAAATTCACAATTAATTATTGGTAAGAGATTGCAATCTCTTAATAAAGCGTTTTAACAATATCAAACTACCCCCATTACTAAGTCCATGCAAATCATCTCAGCCCATTTCTCTTAGAACTTGAGGGCCAATCAGATTGATTCAATGGTCAAGGATTTTACTTACACTGACATTGTGACTGATTGTGACAAATGTGTGATATTTTATTATCTTAGCTATAATCCCACCTTATCTGACCCTGTGGACATTGTTTAGATGGCAACAGAAGTGAGTGCACCTCCCAACATGGCGCAACTACAGTCCGTGCAGAAAGTAATGGCTCTGCCAACTGTTGGGGCTGCTGTCGGTCAAGTCGGAGCATTCTATACTAAGGTTAAAGGTGAGCAAGATATCTATGTGTGATAGAAGTAGTGAACAAGTGGTTAGATTGACTTTTGTCTTGGTAACTAGAAACAATACAGGTACAACAAACACCTAAACTCCATTTGTTGTGGGGATCAAATGCACAAACCTTAACCAGTACTGCTGCTTTACTAAGATGGTAAGTGTTTGTCTGTCAGTACCGCATGTTGGACACAGTCCTGCACAATCTTTGTTGAAATTGCTTTAAGAGGCTATCAAATAAGCTACAATAACAAAGTCCTAAAATGGTAATACAGCTACCATATCATATTATTGCAATTCTCTCATTATTGTCCCCAGGGGCCCACTCCCTGCTAGAATGGGCGTTGTCCACGGCCGAAGCCAGCGTAACGCTCGCGGCCACCACGGCGGCGCCATACGTAGCCGCCCCCCTGGCCGCCGGAGACGCCAGGGTCGCTGCCGCCATTGTTGAGCTGGAGCGCCGCGTTCCGCTGGTCACAGAGCAGCCGAAGGTCATTGTGGAAACCACCAAACAAGCTGTGCTGTCAAGAATCTCTCCTCATGTGAACAAGGTATATTTAAAGTTATTTATTCATAATTTTTTGCAAGTACTGTCTCTTATCATCTGCCTATTTTAGATTACTACTCATCATCATCCATGCGGTCTATCCCGGTTGTGAACCCACACTGGTGTGTGGGGTCCAGGGTCCGCCTTTCTTATTTTCTTGGCCCACTTCGCGCGGTCTTGTGCATCCTCAGTGGTGAGTCTGTTGGCACGCATGTCACCCTTAACGACGTCGAGCCACCGCTTCTTGGGTCGACCTCTTCTACCGGTACCTGGCCGGGGCGGCATAGCCAGACATTTGTTGCCCACGTAGTTTGCCGATCTCCGTGAGACATGACCACACCAACGAAGGCGGCACTCCTACAGCTTGTCTGCGATGTCACGAACACGAAGGCTGCCGCGGATGTGGGTGTTACGCACACGATCTTTGCGTGAGACTCCACACATCCACCGCAGCATCTTCATTTCCGTGACGCGCAGCTCCTGCTTATGTCGCTCTAGTAACGGCCATATTTCACTGCCATATAAAAGGACAGGCCTAATGATGGTTTTATAGACCTGCCCTTTCAGCTTGATCGGCATTTTGGGGTCACAAATGACACCAGCCACCTCACGGCATTTAGCCCAAGCCGCGGAAATTCGGGCTCTGACGTCGCGGTCGATGTCCCCGGACGCGCTTAACACAGATCCCTGGTATTTAACACGTCCCTTCGTTCGACCACGTTAACGCCAATGCGGACGGACTGGGTATCTGTGGTGTTGCAGGCCATGTACTCCGTCTTCGCCACATTAAGTTTCAGACCGCCGTTTTCAAGTGAGTTTATTTTAGATTACTACTAATTTTGCTAAAAATATTGCAGTCAGACCAATATATCGGTTACAAAAGTTGAGTGACGCAATCAATACATATCGTTACGAGAGACCAAAAGAGTCTCAAGTTTGATTCCAGCTCTAGAACAAATCGTAGGTACAATTATTTTTCTTGAGTCTGGGTTTTTGTGGTTCCCGAATGGTTTCTAGTTTCCATAACAAGGAGTACTTGAGTTGCTTTCGTATTTGGGTGTTATTCATTGCAATTACTCATTGTGTTTTTATCTTGTACATTCCATCGTGTCCGCGACTTACCATAAGATTTGCGGGCGTCATACATTATTAATGTATGACGTATATAACATTACAGTTCAGATTCGAGCATTTCATCATGCGGCATGAAATAGTACATTATTGCAAAGGCAGCGAGACAGGCAATTGCCATTTCGGCCGAGGCATATATAGTGCTTTTCTTAAAAAAATGCAAGGAAATAAGGGCCTTTTACATAATAAATTTAATTAATATTAAAAGTTACATTGCTCATGTTAGGACAATTATTGAACGAAAATGTTATCGATTTTCCAGGCAAATTTATGTTCGTTTGTTGTATTTCTGACGTTTGCGGCTGGGAATTTGATACTTGGTCAGTGGTAGGTGGCTGAAAACTTAATTGCTGTTTAGAAGTGGATGGCTGTGGACTTGATAATTGGCAAGAGGTTGTTGTTTCTGAATCATGAACAGGTCGCAATTTGATGTTTTGGTTAATTTTATTTTCTTTTGATTTTGCTGGAAGCAGGTTTTCCATCGCTAATTTAGCTTCCGATCTTAAATCTGGTGGAGTGCAGTCAGCGTTCATTTCATTTTCACTTTCAGAATCATCGGAACTCATTTTAATTATTTTAACATAATAAACTCCGCTTTAACGCCAATTTGTTTTTTTTTATTTTACAATTTGTGCCGAAAGGTAAACGCATCTGTGGCTATACAGCCACGAGAACGCAATGTGTACGATAGATGAAAGAGTTCTAAATTCAAACAGCACACCGTTTCATACAACATTGCCGGCGCGCTCTTCGTTCGAAATTCAAAGAACGCGCCGGGAAGTGATTTTGGGTTTTCAGTCTACGTAAATATGATACTTCGCGTGTTCTTTATTCAAAAGTAATGACAATATTTCCGAGCATGTTTAAGAAAAGAGTATTTCCTTTAGTAAAATGCTTTCACCGAATTCTCACATTCACGAAAATGCTGAGTGACTGCTTTTAGCGACGTAATCGTCACACACTATCAGCGGCGAAGTTACCGTTTAAGAAGACGAGCTGTCCCGAGTTCCCGCTAAATTTCGCTCTGTCAAATGTTTGACAGCTGGTGTCCATTATCACATCTTGCCCGCTTTTCTCCGACTTGTTTTACATACTACACTGTTTTTTTTGTTTAATCATAATAAAATATAGCCTCTAACACTCCTGAATAGTTCAGCTTTCTGTTAGTTAAAGAATTTTCACGATCGGATCAGTAGTTTTGGAGCCTATTCAATACAAACAAACAAACAAACAAGCAAATCTTTCCTCTTAGTATGGATCTATAATCCTTTGTATCCTTTGTATCCCATTATTAGCAAAAAACCAGAAAATTAACCCTCAATTAATGTTTAAGTAGGAGTCCAACTGACTTTCATAATATCTCTCGATGGTATGGGTGTTGTCAGTTACATCCTGATAAGGAAACTTCTGAAAGGTCAATCAATACTTTTAATATATAAATGTTTTGTAAATGAGGAGGATGTTTGTTATCAGAATCAGACATGCAGGATGCTTCACTTGGTTCAATGTTTCCAAACAATAAATGGTATTTCAATTCAAACACTTAAATAGGTATTACTCTTACTATCACTTAGGGTCCACTAGTACCATACGATGGTAACAAACTGAACTATGGAAAAATACTACATATTGATAATATTGATCAATGTCATACCTATTAGGTGACGTTCCATTCCAACGGTAAAAATGAAAATGTAAAAGCACAGTGTAACAGAGAAAATATTCCAATTATATTCATATTTATTTCGGAATGAGTGAAATTAAAATGACCAGGAAAACTTACGGTGACATCGTGCTGCAGGCAATAATGAGTTTAAATAAAGTTTTTGCGTGTTTTTTGGCACTATGCCACGAAAAACACTTATTTCGAGTCAGTGATAGGTACTACCAGAGACCTCATTTAAGAACTTTACTTTAAATTCTCTTAATATTTTTTCAGTTAAAAGCAAACTTTTTATAAATTGCATACAGTAAAGTTATCATTGTTATGATGACTCATCGTAATATAGGTACTACGCAGGGAAACGGCCGGCAGGTAATTTCAAAGTCCAATGTTATGCAATCAATATTAACTGTGAAGTAGGTATGTTCATAACCACATAAATGTTTCGAAAAATTATATGGTGATTCCGCTTCACTGGCCCGTTAAAAAAAAATTATAGTAGCTACTAACACATTGTAATTTATCATGTTGTTATACTTACCTATCCATATTTCTTGTCGAAATAGCCTATTCGGAGCCAAACAGTAAATAAAATAAATTTATAAATAATAATTAATGCAGCTGTTGCAGTAGAGTGCATGTTTGGAATGTAGGTAAATACCTACTACGATTCGTTTCTTTCGTCACCCATGCGTAATTAAACGAAGTTTAGGTAAGCATTTAACTTACATGATTGCACACCGCATAATGTACGGTATTAGTGTCCAACGGTGTAAGCGTATCTAGGAAGAGGGTGTTCACTTCAAACCGAAGACGTGGCCATTAATTTTAACAGTGTCGTATCCGACATCCAATCTGAATATCTCGTACACCTTCTGACCCGAAAACTAGGTGGAGCTGGTGCCATGGGTATCGGACACTGATAGTGATACATATGAATTTATATACTATAGGTATAGAATACTACACGCATAGCGGCATTTTAACCGTGTGTGGATTGCACACACGTGCATTTGTTGACGAGCCAGACAAATTATTTACAGTGGACCATGTCAAATCGTAAAAACTACAGACAGACTGGCACGTTACATTTTCGAGCATACACTCTTTGACAGTTTGTATCACTTTACACCTGCAATAAGATACGAATAAATTATTTATTTCTCATTGCAAAAATACACAGTAAGTTATATCAGACGGTCAATTACAGGATTTTAACATAAATATAGACCATATCCAAGATACAAAATGACACAATTAAATGAATATGTTATGTTTGTCCTACGTAATTCATCAGTTAGTTTGATCTGATATCTTAGAATTATCTACTGTTTATAATGGCATAAATATGGTACTTAGAACATAACGCATCATCATTTGTTAATATTATTATCAAGTTATAATTAGTTAATTACAAGACTTGTAGAGGTCATTTTCTACGTTTCAAAGTCAATTATTTGTTGTATTATTAGAATGTTCAATTGAATTATGCAATAACGAATAATTACTAACGTTGAAAAGGCCTCTGCGCTATTATAGCCAGTAATGTTGAGCCGCGGAACATCTTACATATCGTATGTCATGTACGGTGGAAGGAATAGAATGCGCATTTTTTTTGAGGAATGATTTTAAGTATGAAAAGGAGTGCAAAACATACGAACCTAGTTTCCGCTAATATCCCTGGGACGCGCTGCACCTTAATGCCGATTTACAAAACAAATTCATTGATGATAACCCAGCGGGTTTCCCAATCATCTGGCTGCTTTTCCACCAGAGCAGATGTGCTATGCAGTTATGGTGCAAGGATGTGCAAGCTAAGCCACGAAGCTTTAAGACTGTTTCCACTCATGCTATGCTATGTGGACCAATAAATGTGATTAGAGGGTAGACATCTCTGGTGGAAAAGCAGCCGTAGCATCTTGGTATTCATTGGCATTCAAACATGCAAATGCACCGGTCACAGTGTTTTATACTTTCAACTAACGATGCGTCATGGATATTTCCAATTTTACGTTTTATGTAGTTGACCAAGATTCTACTAGTTTTTTTTTAATTGGGTGTAAAAAATAACATCATCATATGACCGTTGTTAAACATAAGCCTAACATAGAGATTCGGAGTTGTAGGTGGCCTGCAAACATTATAACAGGTCGTTGCAACAATAATGATTATGTGATTACTTAGTTTTATAAAATGTCTTTTGGTTTTGATAAGTTCTGTGGTTGACCGTACATACTGTATGTATTGTGGCCGATAGCCAATAGGTAGCATATTTATAAGTGTTCTAACAACAGGATCTTGTGTTAAAGCTGATAAGATTGCAAGTGCGACCGATAACGGCTGGACGCTGAACCGGACCGGGAAACAACCTTCCTAATTCTTCATTAAGTATCTTTGTCATAAATATAACGCAATAAGCGTTTGGGCTATATGGTATTATTATGCATAATGGAAGTTTTTTCAGATATGACTCAGTTACTGTTATCGTGTTTTTAATCTACTTACACAATAATTTCATTGAAATATGTTATGGTTTTCTCTACACAGTGTACTAGCAAGCCAGCGAATGTTGCTATTTGACTTTGAATACCTACTGCATTGTCATTTGCTATGACCTGCTTTCAGAACGCGAGCACGGCTAACAATCAATTCCCGTTGGTAGTTAGTTAATAAGGAAGGAGGCGGGTTCTTCCACTTTGGAATAAACTATAAATAAACAGATACTCTTGCATCGCATCAGCAACATGTCATTCAAGAGTGCGTTACTCCAGCAAAATAATATCGAAAATCGACATTCTAGTTCATCAGATAATTAGTTCGCCAGCTCCTGTAAATGTTTCAGTAGATTTTGAAATTTATTCGCTAATAATTTCTGAGTTATTTGAAAAAAAAACACTAATGAAAGTTCACACATATCTGTAGGTAGTTATACTTATAACCTTCGAAATAACGTTTTGAATAAGTCTCTGAAGTACATATTTAAATTAGTTAGGGCTAATTAATACAAATCTTATAAAATTACGCCTAACCGTTTCAGAAATCCAGCAAACACGCAAACGTTACCGCAGCAAAATCTTTTTATTTTATTTATTTATTTATTTATTTCAAAACCTTACACTATGAATCTTGAATATCTTGAATATCTTCGCAACCATAAAACGTACAAATCCAAATTAACAAGAAACATTTACTTCTTCCAGACAAGTAATTATGAAACTAATGCTTATATTAATCAATATACCCATCAAAAGACAAAACATTTTGCTGGCGTAACGTTACCGCAGCAGGAACAGTTTTTTTTTCAAATATCTGAAAAAATATTAGCAAACAAATTTCAAAATCAACCGAAACATTTACAGGAGCTGGCGAACTAATTATCTGATGAACTAGAATGTCGATTTTCGACATTATTTTGCTGCAGTAAGGAAGGTCCCTCTGGTTACCCACCACTACATTAACAGATCGGTAATAATTATTTTTTTGATGACACGGTTAGCGTAGTGCGCTGTAGCACGGTTTCTCGCCTCGATTTCCGTAGTGTCCCGGGTTCGATTCCCGGTCGGGTCAATTTAGGAAACGATCTTTTCTGAATTGACTCTGGTCTGGGTGTGCTGGGAGACTCCCCTAGCTTATTTCCTTGTGTGGTACCTCGTAACACAGGGATATTAATCCCTACTTCGAGACCATTACGAGAGGTGTGTTGTCTGGCGCATAATAATAATAATAATAATATCTTTATTTGCTTAAAAACATGGTATGAGGTTTTTTTGTAACATTTTTCAAAAGTGTGCACATGTCTTGCCAGGGTTGTTGGCATGCAAATGTTCAATAGTACATGAAATTGCGAGAAAGAATTGACGATATCGGAGCACAGCTGACATTAAACAAAATAAATCAAATTCAATTTAAATTAAAAAGAAACATAAATAAATTACAATAATTATTAAATATTAAAATTCAACTAATAATAACGTTCAAATAACTCCTTTATGTCATAAATTCTTTGGTCAATAAGCCATTTAAATAATTTAAACTTAAAATTGTTTAAATTGTAATTTTTATATCGCGGGGAATCTTATTAAATATTTTGACACACATCGATAAACAATTGTTGAGGTATTTTTGAGAGTTCGGGATGACTCTCAAGACCAGTCTATCCGGATCTCTTTTAAGTCTAGAGTTTTTATCTTTAGCTTTCATAAACAATTCCTCATATTTTTTAACAAAGCAGCTAACTTCAAAAATGTACAGCGCAGGTAGCGGTAGGAGGCCAAGTTTAACAAAAGCTGATCTGCAAGACTCACCGGGCGGGATCCCACACATGGCTCTAACACATTTTTTTTGCGCTATAAATACTCTGCTTCTATCCGCACTGTTACCCCATATTATGAGCCCATAACGCAGCAGAGACGCGACATATGCGTGATAAGTTGTCACAACGGTTTGCGTGTTACTAACTTGCCTAAGTTTGAGTGCGTAGACGAAACTATTGAGTCTGTTACATACATTTTCAATGTGCAACTTCCAGCCTAAGTCTTGATCGATAATTACACCCAGAAACTTGGTGTGTGTAATCTCTTTAATTTTGTCAATATTGAGTTTAAAATTGTATTGGACATGCTTAGATTTATTAAACTGAATAAAATTTGACTTATTTAAATTAAGTTTAAGGTCATTATTATCTAGCCATTCCATTAAGTCATCAACCGTTTCATTAATTTCCATTTCGTGATTATTTACGGAAATATCGCTATTTTTCGCCGTTGTCACTATTATAGAAACGTCGTCAGCAAATAAAACGCATTGATGTCTAGTCGCTTCTATTATGTCGTTCATGTACAGAACGAATAACAGCGGACCCAGTACGCTACCTTGAGGAATGCCGCGTGATGTGTTTCTAAGTTGAGATGCGAAAGGTGTGAGTTCATCGTTAACTATTTTATTTACTACCACGCTCTGGCATCGGTTCGTCAAGTAAGATGATATCCACTGCTGTGTGGGTCCTCTTATTCCCATCAACTAAAGCTTCTGCAGAAGTATATCATGGTTTACGAAATCGAAAGCCTTTGACATGTCAAAGAACAGTCCAGTAGTCAAGCGACCAGCATTTAGGTTTTCCAAAATAATGCTGACTAGTCTAAAAGCAGCAAGAGTCGTTGATTTTTTTTCTGAAAGCCAAACTGTTCCTTTCTGATTAAATTAAAAGTGCCACAGTAGTTCAAAAGTCTTTTATAAACACACTTCTCGAACACCTTAGATAATACAGATATTAACGTAATCGGCCTGTAGTTGGTTATGTCGTTTTGTTCGCCTTTTTTAAAGAGTGTTTGACTAATAAAACAGAGATTGATCAAGTACGTTAAAATCGAGGCTAATTCTTCGACGCAAGTTTTTATAATTTTCGTACTTAGACCGTCAAAACCTTCGGATGAAGTGTTTTTTAAACTCAAAATGATCGTCAGTCTTCTAAATGCTGGGGTATAAACACTCTGTCGATCTAGTGTTCTTGCTGTTAATAACAACAACCATAATTTCCTACGTCCATTAGTCAGTGTTAACTTTATATTTAAAGTCTAATAATTTAATTCTCAGGTGTGCGTAGCCCGCGCCGCAGCGGGGCAGCGCGTCCACTCCCTCAAAGAGTTATCCTGGGCGAAGGCCAACGCGCTGCTGTCGACGGCGTACGGACAGAAGGCGATGCACGGCATCGACACTGGCGCCACCTACGCCATGCAACTGCTCGACCAGTACTTGCCGCCTGTGGGACCGCAGCCGGAACCTACTGGTGAGTTTGTCTAGAAAGTTCTAGCTGCTTAATTTCAGGCTTTAGTCTAGCAGCAAGGTATTAAGTCAAAAAAACATACTTGCGTGAGAACCATAATAATGGCCACTAGACTTAGCTATTAATTACTAATTAGCAATTTAAAGTAAGACTTTCTGCCTTTAAAATGAGCCCCATCTGGTTCATGATGCTATCAACAATTTTTTCATGAATAAGCAGGGTTCTAAAAGCCTGAGTATTGGTCCTAAACCGCACTTGCCTCACGTAGACTCTGCCAAAAACATCTCGCTCGGCTCGCTGGCGGAGCGCTCGCACGCGAAGGCCAACGCGCTGTTGTCCACCGAGTACGGCCAGAGGGCGCTGCACGGCCTCGACATTGGCGCCATCTACGTCATGCAGCTGCTCGACCAGTACCTTCCACCTGTCGAGCCGCAGCCAGAACCCACTGGCAAGTTTATGTTTTAGTTCCTAAGACCTGGTGGTGGATGGCTGGTGGATTTGCCTGGCAGTATGGGTTTTCTACGGTATGTCATATGCTTGAACCGAGGAGTCAGCGTTTGCGTTCAGCTATTTCATTAAAACTGCAATGCTATTATATTATACGAATAAAAAACACAGTCACGCACATTTAATGCAATTACTGCACGCTATAAAACTCGGTTTAATGGGGTTAATTTATTTATTTATTTATTTATTTTGCATACCAAAACACTACATAACCCAACAGATGCAATTATAAAAATAAAAACTTAAAACAAAACATGCAGTGCTACAGTAGCAAAAATGTCTCCATCTCAGCATGTGTTACGGCACGGTGGCCGAGCCGTAACGCTGATTTTCAGACGGAGGCTCACAAAGGAGGGAAGCTGTCAAGAAAAATTTGCTTTACAAGATCCACGTGTAGTTTTTTTTTTTTTTTTTATTATTTTTTCTTTGCTTAGATCTGGACTAGAATCCAATACATAGAATATAAGATTAGAATTAAATAAATATATAAAAAATAGATATCACGTATTCGTAGTTTTTAAGCGCACTGTGGTTTAATATTTATTGGGTAGTTGAACGGCGATTCATACTGGGTCGCAGCGCAGCCTAGACTCCCTAAAATAGATTGGTGTAGCACGACTTTTTCGCTGCCTCGGTACTAGCTCATGGCCGAATAATTTAATTTACTTTTCAAGTACTTTTCACTGAACTTTTCAGAAAATAACATTTTAAACTTACTTGTTGCATTTTAACTAATTCTAATAAAAACGGGTTTTTGCAAAAGAACAAAATTACGGTAAAACAATTTACCGTAATTTTATTTCGTTGCAAAAACCCGTTTTTATTAGAATAAGTTTTCAGATAATGTATCCCATTACCTACTTGCTTGGTTTTTGGACTTTTGGCAATATCTCATCTAGCTCCTTAAAAAGAAGAACAAAATACAAGTTTCCCTAAAAACATGCCATCAGAAAAATATTATATGATCAGTTTCTTGATTTTAAATCGCAATACATGCTTTTTAACAGTAAGGGTGCGTTTCAACCAGAGATGTGCGAGGATTCGTTGCTTGCGAAGGATGTGTGTGTTAATAACCAATAGAATCACTTCATGTTTGTAAAGAACCAATAGAATCGCTTTCATTTAGCGAGCTTCGCGATTCTATTGGTTCCTCGCACATCTCTGGTGGAAACGCACCCTAACTCGAGGACATTTTTATCCTTACTTCGGGAACATGACATTATGCGTGTTTGGCGCATATTCATTTATTAATTTTTAACAGTCTCTCTCTCTCTCTCTCTCAAGTCTCAACGCTCGGCCTTTTATTCCCAAGTCGGCCAAAGTGTTTTCGGAACAGCCCGGGTTTGTGATCACCAATCCGCGTTTGGCAGGAGTGGTGATTAAGCCAATACCCATCAATTGAGGCCTTTGCCCATATTTTATTTCTGAGGTGCTGCATGTAACCTGCATGTTATCTGGTTAGCTGTCAAATCGATAAGCTATCGGGTTAAAGAGTTAAATGCCGGGGTGATGTCATCAAAAGGTAAAGGGTAATCCAAATCAAACTAGCAATGGGTTCATTATGAGCGTTTTGTCCATAGGTGAGATCATAACGGCGACGACGGACCCGGCGCTGCACACCGTGCAGACCGTGGGGCGCCTGAGCGCGGTGGCGGCGCGCCGCGTGTGGGCCAACCTCGCCTACAAGGTCAACGAACTGCGCGCGAATGGTAACTACTTTTTTTTATACTTACAGCTTGAGGACGCTTCAAGGGCATCATTCGCGCGTGTTACCCCGGCCCTGTAAAAATCTTTTCACACTCCTCTTGAAGAACACCATACTACAGCTGATAGGGAAAACCTCGGCAGCTCATTTCACAATTCAACCGTCTCGGAAAGAAGCATCTCAGAAAGCGAAATGTACGAGAACATGTGGTGCGGTAATAGAAAAGTCCTATTTAGTGTTTTTGTTTTCTGGTACTTCGTTCAAACCTTGTATTTGTACGAAATGTTTACGTTTCTAGCCTGAGACAAACTCTCAAACCGGATATCACACGATGAGATAAAAATGCAAGAAATACTCGTACCATTGATGTAATGTTTTTGTCTGATTTAAATTGATGTAATGTTTTTGTCTGATTTAAAGATAGAAGATAGTAGAACTCGTTAAAATTATGTTAAATAAGGGGTAGGAAGATAAAATTAAATCCAAGTTGACTGTCTAATTACATCAAAGGTCCCCAGACTTTTTTTCGCCTAGACCTCTTTAAAATTTTGCTGGTTCCGGTGGACCCTCTTCTAGCTAAATTTCTACCATTTTCCCAAGACTCGAAAAAAATGTAACGCCAACATAGACCCCCTTCGAGTCTGCCGTTGACCCCTCGGGTCCACCTGGACCACTCTGGGAAGAATTAATTAAATAATCAACAGGCTAATTTTAGATAACCCAACTCAGTGGCAGAGATCCTTGCGTTAGTTTGATATTTGAAAAGCGGTATAATAAATGATTGGGTTTGCGTTCCTAGGTATAGAACTAGACGTGCGCCGCTACGTGACAGCGCTGATGGCGGCGCTGCACCTCGCCAAGGTCACGAGCGAGCAGCAGCAGGCGGAGGCGGCGCCCCCCGCGCCCGCGCAGGCGCCCCCCGCGCGCCCCGCGGAGCCCGCGCCGCGCGCCCCGCAGCCGCAGCCCGCCCCCATCGCCGCGCCCACCACCACCAGTAAAGTCAAAACCACGCCCGAAGCCAAATCTGACATTTCAGGGGCTAACAAACAATAATGTTTAACATTTACATTTTAATATTTAACTTTATATTTTATAATTATACCTAAGCGAACGGCCACACTGAAGATATACCGGCTGTATCTACACTGTTATGGCATTTAAGATTGTATTTTTTATAAATTCAAATGTATCGAGACTGACTCGAGCCTTATATTTGGATGAATTTATTATTGTATAAGCTTTATTGTAGAATTATTACTATTCTAAGCTATTTTGGATGAATATATTTAATTATTAAATAAATAGCCTTCATTTTATAATGATTTATTTTATTTAAATTCCATTTAAGTCTAGGGGTACAATTTTACAGAAATTAGGCCTATCTTTTATAGTATAAAATAGTTTTAGTATGTAGTTGCTGGAAGAGATTAATCAAGATTAACATTAGGTGTACATTACAATTCCTGATAATTCGATATGAATTTAGATATGGATGATTCGATACAGTAGAAAGTCTTAAGTTTACCACAGATTTGTATAGGAATGTTTTGATTACAGCACAATGTTAATAACAATGTTCCATAACAATACATTTGTTAGGAAACAGCAACTTATGTGGTAGCCGTTAAGGACCGTCAAGTACATCGTTTAAGTTAACATGGTGTAACTAGGATTTAGGATTGACTATTCTTCAGGAAGGAGAAACGTCCTTTGATAACCATTTATTTTGACCGGAAAAAAGTGACTTTGAGGAATGCCCCTCTTTTGCGCAGGCGTTAATCTAACAGTGTTACCTATGCAGTCATACATACATTTATTTTTAGGGATAACATGAGAATGGTACGATTGTGCCTACTGCACGAAATTTTGTAACTATATACTAATCAACATTGGATTATCGGCAGGGTATGCAACAGCCATATCAGTTTGGCACAGACATTGATCATCATTTCAAAAAAACTTACGAAGGAACTCAAAATTGCAATATTATTTATGAACCTAAATTTAATTGGTAAAACTGATTGACGTCATCACTTTAAAAACATTTAATGAATATTTTGTGCTTATACATCATACATAGCCGTAAATAATAACTGTTATTATCATACACCGTCATTCGATAAAAATATTTAAGTACGTACAAATGCCTTTGATCTTAAACTAAAAATAAAATGCAAGAATTAGGTTTCGCCGTTTATAAATAACTAATTTACTAAGATTAATGAAAATCTAAGCCTGGCTATTGATTTGAACCTAATATAAATATTACACCTCTAGATATAAGTAAATATCGCAGATAATGATCCGTCTTAATTTTGTTGAATTCACTCGTGTGTACTACTTGTAAATGAAACAATGGCGATATTATAAAATACAACGCAATACTTAGGCAATAAACTAACACAATGTGCGTATTGCCCTCCACATAATATGAGAGCACTAATACTGAATTATTTATTATGCGACATAAACGTAGATTTAAAAAATAAATTGTATAATTTGTTACCACTAAATATAGCTTCAAGTTGCAGCAACATTCAGCATTAGTACACACTGGTAGCAGCCGCTGCTCGGTTGCCTCCCTCGGCCTTAGCCAAGTCCGTGGTCCTCGAAGAAACCCTGGGGCGTCTCCTCCTGCAACAAGGGTCATCACTGAGCCAGTGTCGCTCGTGGCCGTGTTAGACCGAGCATCGCTTTTCGGCTATAAGTCACTCATATTTTAAGTTTTAAAGCAACATTACGTAAAAGTAGGTAGGTGTTATTGAAAATACAAAAACAAATTGTTGTAAATTTTAGAAATTGATAATGACACAAGGATAGGAATATAAAATATGAATTCGAGGCGTTATGAATTTGAGATTAGTGGTTTTAATGAAATATCGTTTATTATAATATAACACGTTTATTACATCTGAAAATATGTAATAATAATATTTTTTTATATAAAAGACAATAGTAAAGTTAGCACAGCACGCGGCAATATTTGGATATCGCACATTCATCATTATTATTACTCATATAATATTCAGATAACTTTCAATGGACACATTTCACAAACAAATACGTAATTTTATAATGTTTTATTAATCATTTTACCTTAAAAGGCTCATCAAATCCATTCGAATAGTTTTTACAAGTCATTGCGTTATCATTCAAATAACTTAACTGAAAAATAACGAAAATAAACTATAAAAAATTCAATAAGAACCACTGAAGGTTTAGGAATCTAAGGTATTTCTTAAACTATTTATTTTAAAATAAACTCAGAATCAATAGATAAATAGGATAGTAACATTACACAATGGAATGAAAATAAAACAATAGTACTTTATTTGTACGAGAGGCAAGTGATAAAAACTTATCTTAAATCTGGTCATGTTCATGGAAATTATGAAAAAACATATTTTGTGTACTTAGTTAATTAATATATAAATACATAAGTATTCAATATTTTTATTTCTTTTTGGAATCTCTGTACTAATGTACAATCTATAAAAACGGATTTATACCCACAATATTACTGTATACATAGTTAACATAATTTAATAGTGTTTGTTATTTTTTAAATAGTTAATTCGTATTTGATATTATAAAATAATAAATTCGTGTTTGATATTTAAACCGTAGCAAAATAAGGGAAGAATGCTGCTCTATATATATCTATTTTACTTTAAAAATGGGTAATATGTCATTGGGTTGTATACAAAATTTAACAATAAGTATTCGATTTTTCGTGTCAAAAATTTTTTTTTTGTTTAGCGGTCAGAAAATACTATCTTTATTGAAAAAACATTATCTAAGCGGGAACAATAGTATAATTTCTTTTGGTGAAGCCGGTTTAATTTATAGGGCACCGCACGATTTCCTCGCTCAACTCTGGTTAAAACGCACCTTAAACTAGTTTGACACCTTCATTAAGTCTCTAAAGAGGTCATTAAAATGTTTAGGAAGTTGAATAATCTATACTGTCCTTATTGAACTATGGTACAGACACAGTGGAGAATTCGGAGGTCCCGCAGGCCGGAGCTTCCGGTGCGCCCGCGCGGCTCAGAGCAAGCCCACCTCCCGTAGCGCTGCGTCCACCGTCTCATCCTGATATTGCATCATTCCAACACACGCCTTATAATACGCCCAATGATTTCCATATTGCTCGTATTATAAGACAAACAATGCGCATATTTAAATAAAACCTATGCTAATAAGTTGCTCTCAAATCTGGTACCACAAGGTATTAGTGTTCAAGCCAGACCTCAATTATATTATCTTAGTTAGTTTTTAGTTTAAAAAAAACCAGACTCCGTTATGCAATGTTTAAATTCTAACCTCTAAAATCAAATGAGTTAGATAATATTCATGGTTACGTATTAACTTAAGGTTAAATGATTAAGACAAGATTAGCTATTTGGAGCAGTTATCTGCGGGGTTAGTTACGTTAACTGCTGTTTAGTTTATATTTTATATAGATATGTAAAAACTGATACTTATTTGAAACTTGTATTACCTACCTACAAATTAATATATTACTGCATGCTGTTCAAATCACTTGACATATAGTTCATCTTGGTACGAGATGATGTATGCAAGACTCGTTCAGACGCGAAGACACATTCTTTATGCACTTAAATTAAAGGAATTTAGTGGAAATACGCACAAATTTTCATGACTTAAGTATATCCAAAACAATGCTTCAAACAAAAAATATTTTGGTACAGTGCTGACTGCCGAGTTAAAAGATAAGAAATAAATACAGTAGCACATAGAAAGAGACAAGCGCCTATATATCAATGAGGGTAGGAATGGCTAACCAACACCCAGGGTTTTAATGTTCTTTTTTGCATTAGATACATACTATTGTAAGATTATTTTTCACTATCCAATCTGTAGCACGAGAAATTAACGCAGAATATGTAACTCTTATTAAAATACGCAAATTTAATCAAGATAAAAATGTAGAATGAGTCATGTAGCAATAAAAAAAGGTTGTAGATATAAATCTCGTGCTACACCGAGGAGAGGAACGGGAACATGCAAGAAAACAAAATTATTTTTTGAACCAATGTATTTCGACATCCCATTACATAAAGGCATGAGCAACAAACCATCACCAAAGTACACTGTTTCACCACGGGGGTTCACATGGCAAGCTAAAGCCTAGACATATCGTAAATATAACCAAGACACGACTAGTATGGTATACTCATTTTAAAATAGGTATATATGCCAATGCGAGGAGATAAGTAAAATATAAACACGGATGTTAATGATTGCATGCACGTTCTGGGAGCATGGTAAAACATTGTACTCTATACAAAAGGTAACAACAAGTTTTATGATTCCATAACTACGTACATGTACGAAGCAAAAATTATATGAACATACCTTACCGACAAAAGTAGCATACCAATTTATGAAATATACTCTGATTTAATTGATTCTGCAATGTCTACATTATAGACCAACAAATCAAAATATACAAAACGGATAAATAGAACATTAAAAACAATACGAAAGATATACATTGCACGCCTACGACCTACGTTACATACGAAATATACACCTTAGCCCAGATCTAAAACATTGATAACAACTAAAATTCAAAATATCTATAAACGGATGTAGAAATGTTCCGAGTTTATTTGTATGTTGTAACATGTATAAGTAGGTGAGGTGAACATGTGCATGCATAATGGACATACATAATAGTTAAGATACATTAATAGGAAGCTGTAAATATACATAAATAAGCATTGAAAAATAACCATAATTATGATGTGAAAAATATTCACACTGTTTTGAGAAGCTTAAATCTCATGCATAGAATAAGGGGCTAAAGTATTGCCTACAGCTACAACTAATGCTTTACAATCTACCGACGAAGAAGCCATTTTCACCCTTTTATCTTGAAAAATAATGTAAATATTCTAACCATAACAAGTCAATGCAATTAGTAACGGATGTTACATGGACGCCTTCGCCTGGATGCCAATTTTATTTCATTATAGAGCATTCCCGACGCCCTAAAGGTTAATCTCTAGGCAAATTGACGACAAAAAATTTGACGACCGACTTGGTGTAATGGTTAAGAAGTTGGCTACTACACCAGAGGTCGCGGGTTCGATCCCCGCACAGTACAAACATTTGTGTGCATGAACATGTCTGTTTGTACTGGTCTGGGTGTCTCCTATGTATAATAAGTATGTATTTACAAAAGAAAATGTATTTAAGTATGTTTATCCGTTGTCTAGTATCCCATAACACAAGCTTTAACCTTTGGAATGCTATAGATCCGCGCAAAAATGAACCGCCAACTGCTGAGATTTCATGCACGTGACTGCGCGCGCGCGATGTCGCTACGAAATATCTTAATTCTTCAAAAAGTTCTTAGGCACACACGAATCTGATTTGTGTTTCTTACAGCTAATTAAATATAGAATCTCATGCATTATTTGATAATGATGAAATTATGTTTATTAATTTTTCAGAGGTCCGTAAACAAACACATTTGATCAAAATGACACCACTTACAAATTATGAACGATTTTCAATAAATTCTGTAAACCAATTTATAATTTATTTATGATTTCACATTCTTGAATGTCTGAATAATCAATTTATCAAAAAATTTACTAATTTCTAACTGTGTTACACCTCGTAATAACACTCTGAAAATGAGAAATGATATTTAAAATTTCGCCTTTAGGCTGTTCTTCACATTCAACTTTGACTTCAATTTTTTACCTAAATTATTCAAAACAAGACCGCGTTCAGACTTTAAAATACTTAATTGTGTATTTTAATCCTTTGAAAATATGTTTATTTATAGAATTCACAAAGCAAAACACTGTTATGAATGTAAAAACTGGGAACTGCGTTTTGACATAACCTTTTTTCCGACGTTAATGTTTTGGTTTGTGCTATAGACATACGATAGATGAAGATATGTGTGGCAAGCTTGAAAAATGGTCTTGCGTACTGCTTGTCATGTTACAACAGCTTCCATAGACAATATTTTAGAGAATCAGTAAAATAAAACCATATTTTATCTCAATTTTTTGTGCATGTGTGACTTGTATACAGTGCTCATATGCTTAGTCTCAGATCTGATCCAAGATGGCGTCTTTTTGTACTGCTCATTTGCTCTGTCTCAGATCTGGGCATAGCTAGTATGCGCCGGTATGCTTTGGCGCAGATCTGTGCGTGCCTACAGGATGTTCAATTAGAAAATAAGATACTTATTAGTTTAGTTATTATTTATTATTTTGAAGAACTTAAAATATACTTACATACTACGGGAGTTCAATCTATTATATTTCTCGATGACGAGAACATAACAAAATCTGGTATATAACATCAATGAACAGAATGAATATAAAAGCTGTAAAATATTTAAATTGTGGTTCATTGTATAAAAATGAAAACAAGCAATAACCATGGTAGCATGATTTATTTGTTTTACAATTAGGATTAATATTAAAATCTATGTAGGTACCTTATCTAATCGAAGGGTCTGTTTTTAATATCAACATAATCGATTTTATAACATGTACCAGAATGGCTATCTGCAGTATATAAAAATAATAGCAACAACATTTTTACAAAAATCGATAGGAACTGCATGTTAGGCGAAAACGTTGTCCGCTACCCGTAGACTTCCCTGTGGCGTTCGAAATACCTTTTTGCCCACTACTAGGGTATTGGGAACTCCACTCGGACCGGGGGGTCTTCCATGTTTCTGAAAACACGCTTAAATTAGTGACCTACTTACAATCCTAATGAAGCTTATAAAATAACGCCCATATGAAGTTTCGCGACGGAGCTGTTCACCGTTGAGGAGTTCCCTGGTGAGGAGACAACCCTGGCTGCAGCAGCACGTCATTACAAGAATCAGCTTCTCCTATTTAAATAGAAATCCTATATGAAGTTTCGCGACGGAGCTGTTCACCGTTGAGGAGTTCCCTGGTGAGGAGACAACCCTGGCTGCAGCAGCATGTCATTACAAGAATCAGCTTCTCCTATCTGATTAGAAAACCTATATGAAGTTTCGCGACGGAGCTGTTCACCGTTAAGGAGTTCCCTGGTGAGGAGACTAACCTGGCTGCAGGAGCAGTTTATCCCAAGAATCAACGGATGCAATAGTAGATCATGCATCACACAATTCATTTTTAGCTATTTTTATACTAATTCAATTAAACGCGTAAGAGAAAAATCCAAATAAGTAGGTACCTACTGTTTATTATGTTTCCTAATTTCGTTGCTTGAAAATTTGAAATTTGGGAGCCTACTGTATATCCCTAACGGCCTGTCTCAGTAAGTACTGTGTTTACAAGGAAACATGGCGGACTTCGTATCTATGTGTGCGTGTAATTCAATGGCCGTTTGATAAAAAAATGTTGATTTCTGGCAAAAATATATACTTATCGTAAGACAAACTAGTCTGAATTATGACTATAATACAATATCTTACAAAAAAGACAAAAAGAGTTTTGATTAGAATGTTATAACTACGCATAAAAACACTAAATACTTACGGTATCGTTACATCTCATGGGGCTAGTCAAACGTTTTTTGTAATTTACATTAATATTTTTGAGAAATCTCGAGTAATATTTACTTTACAGGTTCTAAATTAAATAGACAAATACTTAAAAGTAACGTTTACTTACCTTTTCAATCAATTTCTCACAAAAAACTGCGTTTACTCGGACCACTAAAATCGCACTTCAACTGACCCGGGCGTTGCGATTTGAAAAGTGATTTTTGCTGACTGACAGTTGTTATTTGAACAGGCGAAAGCTGTTTATGGTAGATAATTTCATTCGGAACCGTATACTTGGAATAAAACACGTTATCTAGTTGTAATAAGGATTACATTTGGGTTCAATCTGACAACAGTAGTCTTGTCTCAGATCCAAGACAAAGCAGTTAGGGGTGGTTGATTAGATCTGAGACAAAGCATTCCAAAGGTTAATTAGCTTACTTTGGGGCTAGATGGCGCTGTGTGGAATAATGTCCAGGGATATATATATTTTTTTTATTATTTTAAATATTTTTTTGCAACAAAACAGTAATATACGATAATTTACTGCCCTATTGTATGACTGTGAAGTTATTTAAAAGGGCAAAATTCAGCACACTCATCGTAAATAGACACAACCAAGCGTAAAAGCACACAAGAAGAGGTAAACTCAGAGGTGTATTGTATTCAGCGGGCCGATGCGCGTGCGACACCGTCAGTGCAAGAGTCCGTCGTTCAGGTCCTAGCCGCAGACCACCAGTGCATGCAGACGTCACAGAACACAGGGTTAGATTAGCCAGTGCAGGGTTGGGAGCCAGCTAGCGCCGGCGCCAGACTCACACGCAACTCACTAAGACTGTATATGAAGTAGCATACATCTTAGAAAGAAAATAAAACAAATACATAGGTAAATACAACTCTATACACTATCAAAGATTATTCATAATCCTAGAGGATATTAATGACAGACAAACATTATCCCAAATATTCAAACGCTAATCAAAGTAAAGAAGCCTTTAAATAGATGCTGTCCCGCCCTAGGGCAGTAGAACTGAAAGGAAGAGCTGTGCTTTTAAGGACTGCTTAAATTAAAACTGCAGTTTCAGAATTCTTGGAAGAGTCTTATGACTGAGTCATGATGAGTCCCTACTATGTGCTACGCTCATGTTTTGTTTGCTATAGGAACAGCAGACTTGCAATTTCACATGCTTATCGTGAGAACACTTAAGGGACGGTAACTTGGGCTCTCATTACTTTATCACCCAGCTCAAAGAGGGAATTGTAACCAAAAGACAATGAAAATTCAACTAATGAAAAGAGTGTCAGACTAGATAATGTACACTTGTACAGGTGTAGCTACAAAGCAAGCTCACAAGTCATTGAGCAAGCCTTGTGGGTAGCCAGCCACGTGGCTCGAAAACATAACTTCTAGTATTTTAACAGAGGAGTGAAGAAAATAGGATGAACGTCATCTATGTAAGATTATGGCGGCATGCTGCTGGCCTAATATTTATTCAAGTGCTTTTTTAGTTACACAAACATGGCAGAAAAGAGCTAGGAAAAAACCAATTAAAATATTATGATTGGTAATATACAGATCATAGCCAAAAGATCGCTCAAAACCTGTCAAAGATTCACAGGTCTTGAACTTTGACTCAGTGATATATAGATCAAAATATGTTTGAGAATTGATGGTGACCTAATGGACTGACTGTACTGTTGTCTAGTACAAACAGGTGATTTGTATCAAATACAAATCACCTTGGTTCATAGACAATTTTTTATAGACCAGATCATCAAAGGATTACATCGAATATATTTGATGTAACAACCCCCCTTGCCTAAAAAGTTTTACCCCATTTGCAAATTTAAATCAGGATGGATAGAAGACTGAAAACAAAAAGCAAAGTCAATCACACCATGCTGTCTACAGCATTTAGTTGTGAAAACATAAAAGATATAGCAAAGAGTGAATTTTGTTCAGTTAGTTTTGTTGATTTTCCAGACATTTTAGTTAATTCTTATACTACAATATAATTTTCATTAAAAAACAACAAAATACGTAAAATTTCATTTCCTTATCACTTTTGATAAATTAGAATTTCATTCTTTAAGATTATATATTTTCATTTTTTGTTAAGTTATAGGCACTATTAAAGTTTCTAAGCATTTATTAAATTGGTTCTTTTTATTTAGCTTTAATTTTAAACAGTTTTCCTAATTTAAGGTTGACAATATAGAGACTAGTTTTATTAACACGTAGACTGCCATGTCAGTCACCGGGGACATAATCTGTTTGAGCCATGTCAGTCATTGGTACCTGACACTGTAGAGTCAAATTTGAATGAGCATAGTGAGCCGTCTGGCCCGTTTTTAGACTTATTTCCTATTAAAAATGACGGACGCGGCCCCAAGCAAAGCACGTTCGGCATGGCCTTCTACTTTTATACCAAGAACATTTTTTTACACATTTTAATCAAATACTTAATAAATCACAATGATTTTATTAAATTGTTTTATTTTTTGACATTTTAGGAATAGTATTATAGCACACTTAACCCTATTACTATATGTATTGTTTGATTATGGAAATTATTTATGTTAAAAATTAGGTTAAACTGCCTAGTCAAAAATGAGGCAGTATTTTACTACTTGTTTTTTTTTCGAGCATATACCTACTCTGTCCACGTTTCCTACATTCATTTAATAGCACCTTGAACAGTATTTTCATGTGTTTTTCACTGTTCCTTCTTTTTTGGCCAACTCATGCTTCTGCATTTCGTTTCTAGGGAATGACAAAGTGTCTGACATGGCGCTGTGAAATTATATTGATGCTTTTTATACCATTTGGGCCGCGTCAGGCACTGGTGACTGACAAATATGTTTTTTTAGTAATTCATCAAAAAAAAAAACTTATTAATCAATAATTATGTATTATAAACCATTTTGCACCAGTATTCAAAATTTTCAATTTGGTCTACTTAGCAAATCTACCATGGCAGTCAACATGTTAAGTATTATAAATAATATGCAATTAGGTTTTTAAATATAAATCTTATTAACGAAATTGCATTATTGATATGTCACAATCAGCTAAGTTGCTAATTTACATCTCAAATAGTTATTACTATAATACATTACTTAAAAGGCAGTGCACCTAATTCAGATACTCTAGTGATATCTAACACACAATAAAAGGCACTACCGAGGCCACTGTCCTATTTATTATATACTGGTCCATACTTTACAGTGTATTTACACTGACTAAATAATTACAAATGTTAGAAAAAATACAACAATGAGATATGCCTGGACTAGATAAATTGTTTAAGGAGCAAATATTGTTATTTTTATTGGTAGTATGTTTAAGATATTGCTCATCATTTAACTTTACTTAGCGTTACTTTTATTTTTTGTATAAATATTTAATGCAGAATACACAAACACCTACATACTATACCTACATGTTTGAGACTACTATTTTTAATAAGGTTTTTAGTGTAGGTATTCATTAGACAACATTTTAACAGAAGTTTTAAAAAGTTCCTAATAAACATTAGAAATCATTAATGATTTTAAAAAGACTACATAATAAACTAAAATACCTGTGGTTGGTCATTCATCACAATCCTGGTTAACATGCTGAGCCCATCATTATATTTTAGTCCATCCCAAATATTTTCAGGCAGAAAACTCAGAATAGCCAAAATTTTATTTAGCCAACAAATTATGTCATATTGCATTATAGTTTCACTGTACAGGCGCATATTTAACATTTAACCAAAATGATTTAACAATA
Organism: Udea olivalis; assembly: GCA_947369235.1. Lineage (NCBI taxonomy): Eukaryota > Metazoa > Arthropoda > Insecta > Lepidoptera > Crambidae > Udea > Udea olivalis. Next base: position 3,032,763 of record OX376349.1, on the reverse strand, counting down.
GGCTTTGCCTTTTTATGCAACAAGAGTTAAAAAAAATATTTGACTTTCAAAAAACATAATTATAGGGGCATAGTACATAAGTACAGGGTCCATATTAATACTGTTAATGAATGGACACACATATCCTAATAATAGTTGTTAGGCAAAGCCCTACTGCCTGATATTGTTATATGATATAAATAAAATCTGGCAACACTGTAACTGACAAGTTTAGACAAGCTCATTATCCTGACTACTGACCTCTTGCAGCAGGTCCTGGGCAGCTATGGCCTTCAGCACATTCTTTTTGCTGGTCTCTTGCAGTTCCCCACCAAGCACCAGTTCATCCAGGATAAAATATGCCTTTTCAAAGTTGAATATGATGTCTAGTTCACAAACCTAAAGAAGAAATGAGAAATATCATGTAATTAGAAAAAAACATGAATGTTGTGTGTGTGTAAGTAATAATTGAACCCACAGCCACAGCATGGAAGGAAGAATCATTTAATAATGCATCAAGGAGACAGGCAAAACAAGGCTTTTAAATACCATGTTTATAAAAATGTAAGTACACACACATTCACATCCAGCACCTTTATGCTGCTGACATAAGACCCATTTTGCAATGGTTTTGTAAAGAATGATTTAAATAAACAAGAAGTATCATAAATAGTGTATCCACAAGACACTTACACTTCCAAAGTATTTGTCAAGGAGCTCCACATAGCGGTGAATCAGCTCCAGTGTCAGCAACTCATTGTCGTCCTGCTCCATTGCACAGCAAAAGTACAGTGATGCATATCTGAAGATAAAAAATAAATAATCTGGTACATCTTACACCAAGATCATCTGACTACAAACTAAGAGAAGCTTGATAAGTGGCTGTCAAAAACCAATAAACATGACCTAAATTTTTCTGCGCACATACTTGGATAGAAAATCATCCATGGACCAGAACCATCACAAATGGATGTCATGTCATGTGAATGTTTGTACTGGGTGGGGTCTGAAACACAACAGTGCACTGCATTGTACTCACAAGCCATTTAACTTTGTAAATTATTTTAAGGGCTAATTATCTTAGTTTATCATCAGACTGGAGATGCTCTTAAGGGGTGCTAACATCTATCTGAGCTAGCTAGATAGCAATTATTTAAGTTACTCGCATCAATATGCAATAGATTACAACATCCTCTTCAACCCTTCTTCTCCACGCTATCTCTGTGAGCGCTTCTCCTATCTTTCATCGTCCGGCAGAACTCATCGTTCAGCCTATAATTTACAGCTAACTGCCCCTATCTGTAGAACGAGCATGTATGGTGACTCTTTTACTGTTCAGGCTGTGAAACTGTGGAACAAGCTGCCAGTTTCTATTCGAGAGTGTCGCACTGTGGGTTCCTTCAAAAGATTGTTAAAAGAACATCTTTTAAAAAATGTTTGAATTGTGTTGGATAATAATAATAATTATTATTATTTTATTTATTTTTAAATATGTATATTTATTTTAGTTAGGTACTTATATATTTTATATTTGTAATAATATATGTCTTTTTTAAGTAAGCTGGTCTATTTATAGAAATTTTAATCTTTAAAATTATGTACACAGTTTTGTCTATCCATCACTATTTGTTTTATGCTTTTCCTTGCATCATGGTCTGCTGGAAGAAATCTCTCTTTAGAGATAAGCTCACCTGTACTTTAGCTATCCTTATTTTTCTATGTAAAAAACTGTAATTTGTGTACAAACTAATAAATAAATAATAAATAAATCATGTTATTTTTTTGCTGCCATATAAATACAGCTTCCCTGTTAATGTAGGTAGTTAGCCCTTACCTTTTGTAAACAACTTTAACGTCTTTCCACTCTAAAAAGGAGCACATTTTGGGTTTCCGCGCCAGCACTGTGGTGATCAACTCCCGGGTTATCTTCTTTTTTAGTTTGTCTGGGTGGGCCACATACCATTTTTGCAAACGAAGTTTGCCTTGACGACTGAATAATAACATGAACTGCATCTGAAATAATTAATAACATTAGAAATAACTTTCGTTTCAGAGAGCCAACCGTTCTCACTTTATCCTACATAATATTATTGTGATATTGAGGCCACAATTATAATAACCATGGCAGTATGTAACGGAAACAGGTTACCTACTTACCATGTTCTAAGGCTCTAAAATGTTTTATGCAAATTCTTCAGACAAGTATAACTTAATACCCGTTGTGAAAAGTTACAAAGAATCTTGAATGAATTATATACATTAAATTTTTTATGAAAACATTAAACCCATTTACCTTAAAACTGCTACGCTATGTCAATTTGACGTCTTGCGCATTGCATGACTTGACTTGGGGTGCGTTCCGAGACAGACCAAACTCGATTTCAGCACTGTCATCGTTACATAACGTTCCGAAACAGTTAGCGCGATGATGACAATTGTGATTCGGAACACGAAATTGTTTATGTTTGAAACCTTGCGTGCGCAGCATTGGTATTTGTATTTAATTGTGTTACATGAATGGCAATTTATTTGATTTCGTGCAAGGGATTTTGTGTGTGAGAAATACCACTATAAAAACAAACAACTAACCTAACCAAACGCTTACACCAAGGCTTACACATTGATCACCTGTCATTTTTGACAGATCGCCTACAGTGATTAAGCTCGCGACCATAGGCATCGTAATCGCAAGATGGCGGACATTAAACATAAGACCGCCTTAAGTACTACCAGTCGCTGTTAGCGCAATAACGGCGAATCGGAACGGGGCGGGGTTATGGGTGCTGAAATCGATTTTGGTCTGTCTCGGAACGCACCCTCAGTAGGTATATGTACATACCTATTGTTTGTTTAGGGTTATTTTTCGCAGGATGAGAATAGGTACTCAAAGAGGATATAATAACTAGTGAGAATACTGACCAAACCTGACCAAACTAAAAAGACTGAAAAACCTTCAAATCTACATAATTACAGCTTGAGCTTCAAATATTCTCTAAATTTAATGGACAGTACGGCTGAGAGCAAACTGTAAAAATATTTGTTTCTCATGCAAATAGCACATTTATCAATTTATCAGCCTACGGTGCGATTCACACCGAACAGGGGCCTGACTCTTGAACTGAACAGAATTTCATTGGACAAGCATTGCAGAAATGTCAAACAAGAAATTTATGAAGCCTATTCTAAAGAATTAAGGTTCAAAAATTATTTGGTGACTGTAATCACTAATGTAATGCCAATCCAGCAAAATTTGGTTCGGGAGTCAAGGGCCAGCTAGCAGAAATAATTACTATACTCTTTGGCTAGCACCGAGCCAGGCCGTGCCGTACGGCATTTGCAATGCGGGAAATGGATGGATGAATGGAGGATGTTGACACATATTACCAATTCATGTAAAGTTATGTTTTATACATTAAAGACGGTATTTCAAAGCTTAAAATAACATTTTAAGATTATATTTATTTGTCATAAATTAAAGAAAATTAAATAAAATCCTGTTAAAAAACAACCATTATCACGTGATGATGGGCGTTCGCACATCATCAAAGCGCGATGACGTCACTGACCGACATACAAGCTGACATACCCAAGTTAAAATCAAGCTAACTTTGACAGAGCGCGAGATTTTAAAACGGTCTGTGAAATAATTATATTCACGTGACAGTTTGGGGCGTTTTGGCGGGATTTCTAACACAAATATGACGTATCTACATGAAATTATTATTTAAGTGTTTCAATAGGGCTTAACTATGAAATAAAATCAATTACAATAATTAGTTGAGATCCATAACCTCGCCATCCGGCATAAAAAAATATGTTTTTAGTTTTTTATTATATGGCATAATTTATTTTATATTTCATTATAATTTATAGTTAGTATTTATCCAGATCCTCCCGCCATCTTTTTCTTGGTTGACCTCTTTGACGATATCCGTCTTCCGGTTGCCACTGGGTGACGATCCTGGCCCACCTTTCATCACCCATTCTGCACACATGACCTGAAAAAGATGGCGGGACGATCTGGATAAGTACTTACAGGAATGGCAGATCTTAGCTGATGATAGGGATCACTTGAGGGATTTGGGGGCGGCCTTCGCTCAGCAGTAGGACAATACAGGCTAAGTTAAAAAAAAAAAGTTAGTAACAAAGCCCAGTTTAGTGTGCATTGTATTTATCTTAATTTTGTTTGGACAAAAGCGTGCATAATATATGTATTGAATTAAATGTTTTATTTTATTATAATCTGTGACAGAGTTTTGCTGTTCTTTGCCGGTGTATTGCCGGCTTAGAATGCTCGTTCTTGATTCCACGTACTTTTTCGTGTAAACAAATGAAAAACTAATTATAATTGACACTAAAAACATCACCAAAGAACATTCTTGCTCTAGCTCTATGCAAATCTCTATGTTCGTGAGGTCTAAATGCACCTTAAGATGAATAATGAAGATGACAGACAGGTTATGAGATCACGTCAAACATTTGCACGGCTGGAAATGTCGCCTTCAAAAATACTAGACGTGGGGGAAAATGATACATGACTTTTACCTCCCCTTCCGCTACCCTGTCGATTCAACGCCAACTTGGTTAATTTTTTAAAGATTTATTTATGGCTTGGTACCTAGTTTTTTAAGCGAAAGCTACCTTGTTCACAGAACTTTTGACGTTGTTGACGTTGCAAGTGCTTCAGCCATACAAACTTTAACAAAAAAAACTTTTGACGTTTAGGATTTGACGTCGGTCGGTTCGGTCCCGCCCCGCTGTTTCCGCCATTTTGCTGTTTATTTGTTGACTTGACATCGATTGTTTGCTTTGATTCACTTTGACTAGTTTGATTTATTTCCGTGTTTCGTCATGTTCTGGTGTTAACTTCAAGTTATCCTTCACGATGTATACAGTGAAGTATTCCAAGTGCTGTGTGCCAGGTAGCAAAGTATAGTGTAAGACAAGATGATATTTACAAAATCATTTATTGTTTTGTTAATTGTTACGGCAACCACATTACATTATTTTTACTACTAAATCTTTGGTGGAGTGCAATATCAGATTTAGGAATTAAATTCACTTACATGAGAACATTACATAAATAATTAACCTAACAATGTACAATTGTTGGGCAACCTAAGTATAATGTAGGTAAAAAAAAATATTGTGAAAAACACTCGCTTCGGAACCGCACAACAACAAAAAGTAGTGGCCGTACTTAGTAAAAGTCTTAAAGCTTTAAGTTTTTGTTTTATCATTTTATTTATTTCTAAATATGATTTAAAATAATTCCATTAATATAATTTTAATGCAATTAACTTATTCATAGGGTTTCAATTTAATTTAGACTTATAATTCAATCATAGTATTTAACATTATCAATTATTATTTTTATTGCATAATTTTTATTTATTTGTTCAATTAATTGAGTTTTATAAAAAGATACAAAAGATTTGGATGGCTTAATATATTCAGGCAGCTGGCTATACATTTTGAATCCTTCATACATAATATTCCTTCTACCGTAATTTGTATGTAGTGTGTATAATTGTATGTCATCGCAACCCCTGATTTTCGTTTTATGTGTTTGAGGTTTTTTTGTGAAACTTGTACTAATATGTATTTGTTTATTCAGTATTTTACGAACTAGTATGCAGGTACATAACTTGTAGATTTGAGCTATATTCAATTAATTGATTTCTGTATAAAGTTTACTAGTTGGTGTCATGTAATCAAAGTTAAAAAGTATTTTCAGTAGTTTGTAATATGGATAGATTTGTATTAGCTGCTGTGCCCCATAGTTCTAGTAGGTAATCGAAGTGTGGTTTCACTAATGAATTCTAAATTGTATAACGGACACACTGCAGTAATTATTTAATAATTCAACGTACCTGTTCCGGACGGCTTAGAATTAGCTTAAAATATTGAAATTCATATCAATAGTTTGTTAATTTGTTTGTTTGATTACTTATGAAAAATTTGATATTTGATACAGTCCACCTAGCATAGATAGTAATAGTTTGTTAATGTTTTATAGTTTATAGTCAGTTAGTTAATTATTGTTTGTTTTTATAGTTTATAGCTAAGATTTTATGTTTTTAAGATTACTTCACATCAATAAAGATCGGCAGCTTAATTATTCATAGGTACACACCCCCTCAAAAGAGGACTTAGACAGTTAGAATTAGAAAGTTACTGTGGCCTTGATTCTATCTCTGTCACTCACATAGGTAATCGGCTTCCTAGTCTAATTAGACCTTGGGAAAAAACTTAGAAGCATTTGATAGGATGTTCCCAGTTTCTTGCTCTCATAAAACACTTACCGATTGGGAGCTGAAAATGGGAATATCAATAGGCCTATCCCGGGGTCAATTTGTAGTCAGCGGGAAGCCTCCATAGATGAAACACCTCAAGTAAACAGTGAAAAATAGTAGTGCAGTGTTCTTATACCTAGACTAGGGAAAGTAAAGTCAGAATAGGTTGTACTGTGCTATTGCCAACATATAGTTAGTGCAGTATACTTATACCTAGACTAGGGAAAGTAAAGTCAGAATAGGTCGTACAGTGCTAGTGCCAACATACAGTTAGTACAGTATACTTATGCCTAGATTAGGGAAAGTAAAGTTGAGAATAGAATAGGTTATTGCAGTGCTAGTGCCACGACCTGGACAGAACAAGTGTTTGAACTTGAACAGTTAGCAAAATAATAGTGATCTTTAGTAAGCGGATAGTTAGTGCAGTACTCTTATACCTAGTGTCACAACATAAACAATGCAAGTATATTGAACTCAAATAGACATAGGAACTAGCTGCCAGTATAGCATAAATACGGTGTTTTCATTCGGCCACCCATCCGACCCGTGCTGGATGACCTCAACATTACCAAAATAGAATTCGCTACGGGTACTACGAGTTGCTACGATCTTGCTGCGACGTGCCTACGACTGGGGCTACGAGATTACGCGCCAATACTGCGGATCTTAAGAAAGATAGGGATATAGAACGCTTCTTGACGCAATCCAGTGATAGGTGCAAATAGGGGCACAGTACCATATTCGTTAATGATGATATTTTGCTTTCAATTTTCTGAATAGGAATGTGGACGGACGCCAAGTCAATTTAGTATCTAAAATGTAAATATAAATTGATTATTTACTTTGTAAAAGTAATTTGAAAACATAATTTTCAGCACATTACGCAGAACTAATCCAGTGAGCAGTACTTTGAAAAACATGGCAGAAGTGGTGACTTTCTTGGACAATCTCTTCAGTGGTGGAAAGGGAGCCAGTATCTACAGCAATAAAGGGAATAGGAGCTGCAATCACCTGTGACAGCCTCTTCAAAACATGAAATGTTTTTGGAAACAGTAATTGAATGTCTTAGTAAATCGTTGGCTTACTGCAAAAAGTCAGTAACTGCCAAAAGTCATTAAGTGAAGTTGAGACACAATATTTAAGGGAAATAAGACTTGATGATTTTTTGCAGTTACTTAATAACTTCCTGCTGTAAGCCGAAGAAATTTAAGTTCCTAAATCCACAGTGGCAAGAGAATACTGTACCCAAAACCTAAACGTTTTTAAAAATGAGTCATAGAAGTTGTTGAACAATGTGGAAATTTTTGAAGGCAATGTTATTAAAGTTATTTCTTTGATCAGACCACCTACACTTTTGTGAATACTTTTAAATTACTTCAGGTCATGGGGTTTATGAAATTTCACCATGCTTCACTAAACTGTGAAGAAGATTCCAGTGACCAACTTTAAAAAATAACTTTGTTCAAAACCATTTCATTTAAATAAAATATTAAAATACATGGTGAATTTTACATTCAAAAGCCCCCCTAGAGTGTGATAATGGTCTGGTGGAGGATAATGTTCTGACAGCAGCACCAGCATAGTATGCTGGTCCAGCTTATCTTTATTTCTAATATCTTTGTTTTAGCCAGAAGTGTATGACACTTCTGGGTGGAACAAAGATATTTCCAGAAAATAACTGCATAAACTGTAAAACTCTTTTGAGATAAGATAAAGATTTAAAAAGCAAAAAGCATTGTTAAGTGGGATGATCTAACCAAACGAGCAAATGCTCATTCTATCCCCACCCTTCACATTCTCTTTGTGTAAATATAGACATAGCATTCTTTTGTTGTTTTATCTTTGTTCCCAGAGATCCTAAGGTACGAGCTAGAATGCTTGTTCTGGATTCCTAGTTCTTGTTCGTTAGAATTATTTTGGTGTGTAAATGAAATAAATAATTATTCAATTACACTAAAAGATCCTAAAAGAACATAATTGTTCTAACTCTATGTTCGTTTGGCCTCAACTCACCCTAAGCCGATCAAACAAAATAAACTGACCCAACAGAATGTTCTGTCTGTTACTTTGGCACTATTGTTCAGTAATCTAACAAATGTTCAGTAAGAAATGCTTTTGCAGAAGATATTGGCGTTGGATAGAATATAATATGTTTATTTGCTTTAAATGTGCTACATTTTTGATGTTATTTCTTTATTCAGTTACACAACACAGCACATTTAGCTAATTTACTTTAAAATTGACTGACATGTTGGTGCAATGGCAGCGATTCTGCCTTTAGCACCGGAGGTAGTGGGTTCGATCCCCACCCATAACAAACATTTATGCGACAAACATTTGTGCTTGTTGTGTGTCTGGGTGTTATTATTTGTTTAAGTATGTATTTTGAAATATTCAAGTTTGTTTATCAGTCTCTGACACCCATAGTACAAGCTCTCCTTAGTTTTGGGTCAGATGATCTCGGTGTAATTTGTCCTGGATATTTATTTATTATTTATTTAAACAAAATTTTATTATAAGTGAAATATTATTAAGACAGTTTAAAACAAACATGTCAACATTATTTCATTATAAACTAAAATTGGCAAGCAGCATAATTCGGGAATTAACAAAATAAGATTATAATTATGTAATTACAAGTCAAGTTAATTTACATAAAGAGATGATAAATAAATAAATATCTGGGACAATTTACACCAAGATCATCTAACCCCAAACGATGCAGAGCTTGTACTATGGGTGTTGGAGTCTGATAAACATACTTAAATATTTTTAAATACATACTTAATTGGATAATAACACCCCAACACAACAAACAAATTTTCGTCACATAAATGTTATTCTTGGGTGGGGATCGAACCCACGACCCCCCGAACGAAGATAACATGTCAAGATAATCTACATTCTCTAAGATACTAGTCATATTATAATTATATTTTTTGTCTTAGAGCCATTTGCTAAGTGCCTTTTTGTACTGTAAATATGGTAGGTAGGTATGGTAGTGACTTGTTATGGCATTGTAATTTTAATACACATTGCGCAGCATTGTCTCTTACACATTTGTCTGCAACAAAGTATCGATAACTGTGATGAAAAATAATCTCCAGTATAATTGTAAATTCATGAGAGGAGCCAAATTCATTTATGTTAAATGCAAGTAGCTTTTATTTTATATACTTTACTTAATAACCTGATAATACTCAATTGACTCTTAACTTGCCCCGCATTAAAAAAGCTTTAAATGAATTTCGTTCAAGAAAGGTTTAGACAAAAATAAATAAGAATTCATCTTAAGTTATTGTGTTTTTTATCTTTTCTAGAGTCTTTTATTTAAATTGATTCAAAAAATTATAAGGAATCAATTTAAGGAAAATGTATGGCTCTAGACATCCTTACCCTTTAACTTTTTAAAAACTTAAATGCCATAATAGGTGTAAGCGTGCTCCGTTTTGGCTGCAAATGGAGAACATCTTTGCCTGGCATTTGCCTTCAAGGAAAAAAAGTAAAACGTCGTGTATCATTTTCACCCAGCCGATCAGCGATGATCCTCTACGTCTAGTCCAATTTGTATGGGAGATTGCCATCTGAACTTGTTCCTTAATTAGTCTGTGAACATTTGTATGTTTGACGTGATCGTGATAAACGAGTTGGATGACTCGAATTATTGATTATTTAAATCAAGATCTTCAGAAATTATTTCAATAAGTGTAGAAATGACCAAGTGAAACATTCACTGGGTAAAATTTAAGAAATCATACGGCAATAATGAAAAAAATATTTTGTCCTCTTTTGCAATCCTGCTGTTTCTGCATACCTTTAAAAAAAGCGACGTTTATCGTAGCTACCATGGGGCTTCTGCCTTCAATTGTGTGTTTATTGTTCACTACGAAGATAGGAAGAAATTATTTAGAAAAACATGGCCTACCCTTGTCAGAAGCAATCCCCATTGGATACATTTATGGAGGGCTCAGTATATTGGTATTTTCTAGTCACATCACTTTGTGTGTTGCTGGCATCACTCGTTCTGTAAAATTATTCATTATTTATTTATGGGCAATGATAATTTACATGATTATAAGCCTAGTTTTGGCCTTCGTTGTCAGTACTGAGGCAATCGTTTCTGATCACATATTATTTGGTGTTTTATATTTAATTTGCGCCTTATTTTATACTAGTGTACTGTTATATTTTTGGTTTGTGATCCAGAGTCAGCTGTTTATTCAGAAAAAGGAATCGAATGTTATAAATATACATATTACAATAATGTGAATTTGTCAGTTTTTCTGTGTTCGTTAAATAAAGTTAACACTTTGTAATAACTATAATCAATAAGAAACAGTCATTAATTTCAGTTACTAACTTACTGTAAGTAGGTAAGTATAGAAGGGTAACGCCCTTCTGTATCTTAGCTTTTTTGAAGTAAGATGTATAAAATATTACAAACTACCTATCAACATATTAGGATAAACCTAACAGGCGTTGAACAAGTGTCTTCATAGGCGAGTAATGTTACAGTGCCTTCATTTTATGAAGGAAGAACGAGTACCACACGCTGTCGAGGAAACTATTGTAGAAAACCTATGTAGAAACAGCCAGTAGTGCGAGAGATGTGCGGTCACTCTAGGTTTCGGGTGCCAAGAGGCTCATAATAAAAGCCCAAGAAGAGCTGACATAAGAAATAAAAAGCACCTCATAGCCATAACCCAAAATCACTCAACCATAATCTTGGGCTGGCCTTGACCACTGATAACCATCCATCCATACACTTATAGATTTTGTATTCAGTGATAGACCTGCCCGTTTTAGGGACATTCATTCATCAGACATTCCGTACAAATATGTTCCAAAACCCTTATTTTGTTAATAAAGTACTGTAAGCTAGTTTTAAACCCCGTGTAGGAAGGCACTAGGTGTTTTTTTTACGTAAATAGTAGAGTGGCTCAAATTATTTTTGTTTGACGAGCGCCTCAATGAGGGCGACAAAAGGGTCATAATGTTACTCTAAAATATAAATAACATCAAAGTATAGACGACATAGGTTACCTTAGTTTTTATTTTATCTAAATCGATGCAGTGTTACCGAAGTTATCGCTGCAAGAAGTTTAGACCAGTTTTTTAATCTCCGAGATGTCGCGCGCTTCGTGCGCGACGTCACTAGTCCTGTGGTACCGTCCGCGCCGCCCGCCGCCCTGTTGAAACTCGAGTGAAACCACTTGCGCGCACTGTGTGAGTTGTGATTCTTTTGCAGAAGTAGGTTAATTTATAAATCTTTAACATTAGGTAGCTATCCTTTTTTAGTAATATTGTAAAAAATCATAAAATCCTATAAGATGAACGCGATGGAAGAAGAATTTCAGAAAGGCCAGTCGGAGAATCTGCTAAAAGTGGATAGCTTGATGATGGCTCAAAAATTTATAAAAAAAAACTAGCGACTCGCCCCGGCTCCACACGGTTGCAATGCTGATACTAAAATATACTAAAGAATGTATACATATTATACGTTACGGGCTACTTGATTAACTGAGCAGTATTAATACGGGCCGGTCTTAATGAATAATGACCAAGTGCATTGGTCAATTAGATAAACTAATTACCTTTGCCGGACCATATGAATAATGACAGAGTACTCGTGGGTAGTTTAATAAAGCAAAGTTTGAGATAGCTTGAATTTATCACTTTTACCCGGCATTATGAATAATTTCACTGTCAGAATCGTCCTTTGGCATATATTTTGGGTGGGAAAAAATAAAATCGTATCAAAATATCTTTACTTTAGTTATAATATCAAGGTATAAAACAGCATAAAGAAAATGCGGTCATTTCGTCTCTGGCACTCACTGGCCGCTGCCGCGGTACGCTCGCTTCGCTCGCTCCTCGCAACCTATTAAACGCCCTTCTTACAGAGCGGAACACCTTCTCTTCAATTAACTAATTACCAATAAATGCATTCTGTACAAATACATGGATGTACAACCCCTAGGGATACATTGCCTAGGAATTGTATACAATACCTCAGTTATACAGATTGCCGGTGACATATACATACACACATCAAAAGTGTCTAGGGATCAACATATATTTTTGCAATAACTTTTCTCCTGATTGATATTAATTAAAATTTTCTATAAGGATTCATCAAATAAAGTGTTTTCGTTTGTCTACAGTAACGATAAACCAAGTCACCTTTGCATTAATAAAGAAATTTGGCATTTTCCTAATAAAGGGATTTTTGACATTTGAACCACTAACATTAAAGTTCGAAAAAAAGACTGAAATAACAGTTTTCTTCAAAATTTTATTGGGTAACTTAAACAATTAATAATCCGTGTTTCTACCGCGAACACTAACAACACAAGAACATCGGTTTGGCATACTCAAAATGAGTTCATCCAAATCACGCTGTAGAATGGCCGCCCATGTTCGTTGCAACAACAAAAAAAGGTCTTCTTGCGACTGGATACCCTCCATATTCGGCAGAGCTCTTCTCTGTAGCATATCCCATGCATGCTCAATCGGGTTCAAGTCTGGCGACTGAGCAGGCCAGGGCAGGACATTGATGTTAGCTGCGGCGAGAGTCTGTCTTACAACTCTTGCGGTGTGCGGTCGTGCATTATCATGCAATAATTGAAATAAGGGACCGATTTGCACTTGTAGAAGAACGATGACGTCTGATACAATCGTCTCAGCATAAATTTGAGCGTTGAGGTTGCCTCTGATCCAAATCAACTCAGTTCTTCCGCCGATCCAAATACCCGCCCATACCATGATGGTTCCACCACTATAAGGATGGACTTCCTGGCAGGATTTTAATCGCTGTTGGCGTCCAGGGGTTCTCCAGTGTCGTATACGTCTTGTATCCGGTCTCATACCAAAACGAGACTCATCAGAAAAGCACACGAAACGCCATTGTTCTTCTGCCCAATTTCTGTGTTCAAGAGCCCATTGATATCGAATCCTACGATTGTGCATTGCTATAGGTGGTACCCTTAGCGGTCTTCGGGAATAAAGGTTCACTTCATGCAAGCGGTTTCCGACTGTTTGGTCGCTAATTAAGTTCCCTGAAGAGTGATGAAGCCTCACGGCTAACATCATAGCGGTTATTGTTGGAGCTCTTCGAGTTGTGATTTGAATGTATCGGTCTTGTCTCCGTGTGGTGCAGCGATACGGAGACGGTACCAGTGCTTCGGTAACGTGTCCAAAGTCGACTGATAACACTCTGACTTGTATTCAGAGCTAAAGCCACAGTACGTTGCCGGGAACCAGCTTCTATCATTCCCACGGCTCTCTGAGCATTTCTTCCCTGCTTAAATGACGTCGCCGCTCCATAATAACGTTGGTTTTAATCAGTAGTAGGGAAACAGTAGCACTAATAATGTCTTCAATGCGTTGTATGTTTTTATAGGGAAAATATTGACAGCTGATTTTCATCTTTTACTCGAATTTGATTGACAGTTCCTGTTTCAAATTATGAAATGCACCAAAAAGGATCCATATAAATTTATAAAATCATAAATTTATTACAAAGCCACATCTCAATCTCAAGAAATCCGCATAAAAATGCTTGATCCCTAGACACTTTTGAGGTGTGTACATTGCCTATAAGTTGATTTTACATAATGTAATAAACGCGCTATTTACAGGAACGCGCCGTCACAGGGGGCATACATAATCATCTTTCCTACTATAGGGGTACATCTCAAAATTTTGAGATTTCGAGTTTTAATAATATATGGGCACAAAATTAACACGTCTACACGATTCTCTTGACAGAAAGAGTCAGAGCATACTGTTGAGCCGCGAAAACTATTTGTGTCTCTTTCACATTTCCGAGTGAAGCGTCTCAGTTTCCGCGATACAAGGAGCAATATAGTGTCGTGCCTGTAGTTGAGGAAGGAGGACTGCTCGCGCAGCCGTTCAGTTGTGTTTGTTTCAATTTTGCTATGAATAGTTTAATTTATTTATGATCGATATTGTGAAAATACAGGGGCTTCAAAATCTTTAAACGCGTTTTCCCAGCAACCATGTTTTTCGAATTGTGCCCCTATAGTATGAAAGCTGCGATATAGTAGAGATACACTGATAATTTTAGAGATTTCTAATGTGATGTCGTAAATAAACACATTTTTTTGCGCTTACATTGCAAACTTTGGCTGAATCCTACTAGATAGATCTAAATAATGTACTACAGAATTTTCCACCTTAAAAAGGTCTACAAAAAAGACCGCGATTGTATGTGTCTATCTCTTACGGATAAGACAACCCACAATACCATTTTTTATCTTTTATAGTTTTAGAGAAATAATGGCTTAGTGTCTGGCTCTAAAGCCAAACTGCTCATGGGGAATAAGGCTTTTGGACTCTATAAAGTCCTTAAGTCGGCTAAGGATGAGTCGCTCATAGATCTTCCTGATGGAGTTGAGAAGGCTATTTGGGCGATAGCGGGGTTTGCTAGGCTTAGGAATGCCGATGAAAATCGCTTCTTTCCGGGCTTGTGGAAAGATGTTATTACTTATGGCTGCATTGAATATTACAGTGAGCAAGACGAGAAGGTGGCTGGGGAAGTTGAGCACTTTATTTGATATCCCGTCTGAGCCAGGGGCTTTTCGGGGGTGGAGGTCCTTGATTATGGTTTGTACTTCCTCGACCGTAACCCTATCGAGGGGGGGATGGGTCTGAAGGAGGAGTACTGACCTTAGTTGCGACAAAGGAGTCGACTTCTATGAGGTGACTGCTTGATCTACTGGAAGAGTACTGGGGGAGCATTGAGCTTCTAAGCTTTCTGCTAGGCATTCCAACTTTTCATCGTCATCGAAGGCCAGAGGCAGGTTTGGACGATTAAGACCCCGATGCCTCCGGGTATCCGTGCCGGACTTTAGCGTCCGAGCTAGTTGCTAAAATGCTTGGTGGGAAGGCTCTAAGTTTTCTAACATGTCGTCCCAACGAGCATTCCAGAGTTCGATTATACGATGCTTTACGTCCCTCCGTAAAGATCGCAAGCGAACGCGGTTTGCTTCGGTGGGACATGAGTCGTAAGCACGAGTGACTGTGTTCTTCTCCGTCAATAGTGCACGCACTTCGGGCGGTAGGTTGAAACGTTGGTGGCCCAGGTCAGGGACCCATCGCGAGCATTTGGCCACGGTGCTCTGTACGTTACTAGAGAGAGAGTCTATCGCATCCACTGTGTCTTGGACTGAAGTTAATTTTTGCTGAGAGGAGGAGTGCCTGAGTCAGGCGGACCTATTCGAGGAGAAAACTCGATAATGACAGGTCTATGATCGGAGTCTAGCTCGTGATAATCTTCTATAGAGGACAAACGTAGGTTTATATATTCTTTAGAAGTGTAAGATCGAGAACGTCAGGACGATGGTCTACCTACGACGTAAGGATAATGGGTGGGCGACATGGGAGCTATGAGGTCGAAACACAGGGCCTCCGGCAGCGACCATGTTTAGCGTTAAAGTCGCCGGCAATAAGCACTGAGTCATCGAGATCAATGAGCACCTGAATGTCATGAGGGGTCAGTTCTTTGGGATTCTCTGGGGTTCCCGGGGGTAAATAGGCAGATACTTTAGTGATTGGTTGGTGACCAGTCATACCGAGGCGGCAGACAAGGTCTCAATCCAATTAAGATCGGGGGAGTTCATAGGTACACAGTGAAGAGACCGTTTATAATATATAAGAGTTCTTCCTTTGGTGGAGGTTAACCTATCATTCCTAACAAGATTATAATTGGCTATCCTGGGATCCCGTTTACTGGGCTTAAGAAAGGTTTCTTGAATTAGAAATATGTCTAGTTGATGGGTCCTAAGAAAATCGGCAATAAGCGACCGCTGTTCGGAAAAACGTTCGGGTTTGACTCTACTTTTGTTGGTGGTGTGAATCATTTTGATTCGAAATTGATTTTGTTGAGTTTTAGCCCTAATGCGTAGTCTTGCTCAGCGGCATGAAACCTAGCCATGGGGTTCCCGTCACAGTTGCGGATGAGGTTCGCCACTCTCGAAACCTCATTGAAATTAAAGGCTTCAAGTACAAATTTTATAAGAAGGAATGGAGACTAGACAATCGCGTACCATCACAGAAAATGGTGGTTTGCTGTTGTTAATTGGTTGTTAGTTGTTGTTTTAGTACCTAGCTATGTAATACAGCTTTAATTTGCAATTTAAATTCATATATGTTTTTTTATAACAAATTTAATAATATACAAGTATCAAGACCGGTTGCAACGAACTATACAGAAGTGTGGCCACATAAACGATATGGTGGCGCCTTCATTTATTATCAACTCTATATTGTGATATAGAGTTGATAATAAATGAGAGATGAGATGAGATGATATATGTATGTTGATAAAACTTAAAAGTCAGTCTTCCTTTAGTTCTATGTCGAACAGTAGTGCTTCTACCTTAACGTCGGTTTAAGCCAAACGAGCAAATGCTCATACTATCCCCTCTCTATGAAATTATCTTTTTTTAGAGAGACAGACATCTTTTCACAAGAGAATTTGATAGAGTGGCCTTGGGTGGTGGTGTGGGTGATAGATGAACATTCGCTCGGTAGGTCTAAACCCACCTTTAGAAAAATGCACGGGTTGTCTATGGTGGATATGTGGTGACACTTGTGACAGCTGTTGCCGTGACGTGAGTACGACAAGTGAAGTGACAACAAAATTGACACAAAAACAAGGGTTTTCTTCGCACTAATTGCTTAAAAGTTGTGCGATTCTGATTAAAATTTTATAGAAATTAAAATAACCTATTAGCGGCTCATCTTAGTAGACATCATAGGTTCACTCAGGGAATATTACATCACTACTCTAAAAATGGTAAGTATGCTAAAAAAATGTTGAACAATTCAATTTATTCGCTGTTCAATTCGTCTTAGATAATTTCATTTAAAAATTCGCCTTGTTTCAAGTTCTTATTAGTTGTTAATATAACCAACTCAAGGTTAATTATATTTAAATAAGTTTTGAGTTTTGAAACTAACAAATATGCAATAGGCTAAACAGTGTAACCTCAATTGGGTTTTGCTCAGGCAGAAGGCACTTAATGCAAATTTATGTTGTTATTATATTCTACAATTTTAGATTTAAATAACATGCTTTTAGCCACTTGTGATATAATGTTGGTAGGCAAACTATATAACCCAAAACTTTTATTTTATTGTAAGTCATCCAATGCTGGTGCATCCGGTGGAGTGTCCCAAGGAGGCGTGGACTCCGACTGTGAGGGCGAAGAACCTGAAGACCCATCTTCATCATCTAAAGATGTCCTTGCAGTGATCAATGCTGTTGAAAATATGAGCCTGCAGGACAATCCTCAGGTACTTACTTATTGATTAGTGTAGTTAATTTAACTAGTAAGTTTCAAAATACTGATTTCCATAATATTTATTAAGTTTACTAGTTAAAAAAAGATTATTTACTGTTTATAATTACTTCTAACAAACTTCTAACAAATTAAATCAGTCTATTATTTACTGGCCATGATCTTAATAAGCACTTCTAGAGAGTGATAGTGTGAAAAAGGCAAGCAACGCATCGGTGACACCTCAGGTGTTGCAGTTGTCCATGGGCGGAGGTGATCACACTCCATCAGGTGACCTTCTAGCTCTTTTGCTCCCTATTACATGAAAAAAAAAAAATGTTCCAATCAAATTTGCTTGGCATGGTAGGATGTAACTTATTAAATTTTAAGCCCAGATTTGAAAAAAAGCTTAAAAAAAAGAATTAAAAAAAACTTGGCTGGATCTGGGTGATTGTGATACATTTTTATTGTTTCTAGGTATTCTGGCACAAGTTCAATGTAGGTAATGCTGTCCCAAATTATAATTAAAAATTGTGTTTAACACAGCTGTTACTGGGTTCCCAATTTCTACTGTTCAAAATAGTTTATTTATTTATCCAATTTGCGATACATATGCAGCTTAATACTAAAAACAGAATTTTATAAGCAATGTTGAATAAGTGAAAATAAAGACTTGTATTGTTCAGAATACTGAGACAGAGGATGAGCTATCGCTGTTCAGGCAGCAATGGCAGCGAGAGCTGGAGTCTACTCCAACTCCGCAGCAGGAGCCCCAAGCACCTCAGCAGGAGCCGGAACCAGAGACAGAGGAAGAAAAGGTTTTTTTATAGTTTTCTGACATTTCATTTATTCTTCTCGAACATTTCAATGTAATCTGTGTCAGTTTGCTTTCATCTGTTACCTCTTTGCTTTTGTTTTTTCTTTCTTTAAATTCATTTATTTTATTCAGCAAATATTTATTTTATTGATCTTATGAACTAATTGTTTTTGATAACTATACTGCTTTGTCATATGTATCACAACATAATGCTGAATCAACAAATATTGTTTTTTTAGTTAGCACAATATTTTGTGTCTTAATAAATCTCAATAGTTCATCAGAAATGTGACCAAAAGAAGCACGCTCATTGGTCTTTTCAAAAATTAAAATGCAGAATCGGCTATGATTTTCATGGCTAAACAGAGCTTTGCTTAAAATTTTCGTATTAGATTTAGCCTACAAGCTCGTCAAACTCGTCAAGCTCGTTTTATGGTTGGTTTTTTCTCTTTGTTTTATATTCTTTTAGGTTTATTTGTATCAAAATGACACACTGCTTGTACTTTACTAACGCCTGTTGTAAACCCAAAACAAGTTTAAAAGAGTAACTGCTGAGTTTCTCGCCGGGTCTTCTCAGTAAGAAACAACTCCGACGCGGTGGTAGAGTCGCATTATGTCTGTATACTGTTTATTTACATATCCATATTATTATGGTATTTATGTCTATTATTTAGTATATTTTGCTGTAAATTTGACGATTTGAAAGTACTGATACAGTCTATTTGAATAAAGTTATTTGAGTTTGAGTTTGAGTTTGAAACAGCCTGTGAATGAATTCATCTGCCTCAGGCTAAGCAGCTGTTCCTGCGAGGCGTGGAGATGGAGCGCGGCGGCAAGCTGTATGAGGCCATCCAGCACTACAAGCGCGCCATCCAGATCCTGCCGGACGTGGAGGCGCGACTTTACGAGAGCACCGACTTGAGGGCTGACACGCCTGAAGGTATGACAACAGATGAGGTTGTCACCCATTTGTTGACCTAAGCTATCAGCGACTTGAACTTCGGGTTTTTTAATACCATAGTGAATAGGCATTTACTGGGCAGACATGAGCCGTGCCATGACCACATCATTATTTACTACCGAGTATGTTTGTATTTAAATGGCTGCCGCTGGTCTAATATAAATGGAGGCAGTAGAAAATTTAGCTCCTTCAAAAGTTACCTCACCTTTCAAACATTTCAAAATTTACATATGCATTCACAGTTTGCAAACATACATAATGTTAAGTGAATAGTTCTTAAAGTAGATTCAAAAATTTATAAGTAAAGTTGAAGGTAGTCTATATTTTTATCTCGAAGCTTAGAGGCGTAAAGATAAGTGCATTAGCCCGCCACTAATTTTCTTAAATATTTAATCGCAGCGCCACTGCTGCGACACGGGCATATCTTTTTCTATTAAAATTATCAGTAGTTAGCCATCAATCACCACTGTACCGTGTCTTATTTGAAATTTGTTCTTTTCGTTATTGATTTATTTATATTCATGCTTCCAAGCTAACAGATTACATCCAACAAGCTTGCAACATTAAATTATTTCCACAATGCAATAATTGAACAAAATATTACAAATATCTGAGAAAAGAATCAAAATTAAATGTATTAAATTAAAATTAAACACAAAATAAAATAAAATAACATAAAATAATTACAAATTGAACAGAATTAATTAGAAAAGGAATAGAATGGAAAGCAAAGATAAGTCAAAATAAAATATACATTTACGAATTACGTAGATGTCAGAGTTAAAATTGTTCAGTGTCACATATTATTAGTCTTAATTTACTAATTAGTTTTGTTAGTCCATCGTCAAAGATGAACATGGACAAAACAAAAATCATGTTGAATGCCCATATTGCACCCGCTCCAGTTAACGTTGGGAACATTACACTCGAAGTTGTTGACCACTATGTTTACCTGGGACAGACAGTCCAGCTAGGTAAGTCCAACTTCGAGAAAGAGATCTCTCGTCGAATCCAGCTCGGATGGGCAGCGTTCGGGAAGCTCCGGCATATATTTGCGTCCGAAATACCTCAGTGTCTCAAGACAAAAGTCTTTGACCAGTGTGTGTTGCCAGTAATGACCTATGGGAGTGAGACGTGGTCCCTTACTATGGGTCTCATAAGAAGGCTCAAGATCACCCAGCGAGCAATGGAGAGAGCGATGCTTGGTATTTCCCTGCTCGATCGAATCAGAAATGATGAGATCCGCAGGAGAACAAAAACAACCGACATCGCTCGAAGGATTGCATCGCTGAAGTGGCAGTGGGCGGGACACATAGCGCGGAGAACCGATGGCCGTTGGGGCGGAAAGGTTCTCGAATGGCGACCGCGTACCGGATGACGTTCCGTGGGCAGGCCCTCTACAAGGTGGACCGCCGATCTGGTCAAGGTCGCGGGAAGCCGCTGGATGCGGACAGCGCAGGACCGATCGTTGTGGAGATCCTTGGGGGAGGCCTATGCCCAGCAGTGGGCGTCGTTCGGCTGAAATGATGATCGGCAAATAAATCAATATCTTCGTACTGAGCAAGCCACCAATCATGCGCAGTTCCCGGATTTGTGCAAGTTTAGCCTACTACAAGGTAATCAATAATGGTCGACAGTCGAGTCTACCCCCGAGCAGCCGCGGGCGGACAACGCCAACGAGAGCGACGACGAGGACGCGGTCGAAGGCGAGGAGCTGCTGGCGCGCCTGCAGCGGGTCGTGGCCCGCAAGGGCGCGCTGTGCCAGCCCGAGTTCCCTGTTAGGGTGAGCTTTTTATTTCTTTCTTTAGATTATACTTACGATTTCTGTATTATATTTTTGTTGCACGCTATAAAACTGAGAGTTAAATAAGTAAGCTGCTGGACAGCTCAGGAAATTCGTATATAACTTGGTAACGAAATATATCCCAAAGAAGTTTTTAATTGTATTATTCTTGACAAGTTTATGACGTCTCATTTAGATCGCAATTTTAGGGATTTAGTTGAATTTTAAGTAATGTAAAATCGTTCGATAATAATCGTAAACGTTCGATTATAGTGTGTAGAGAAAATGGTACCTTTGCATAATATACTGAAAAAAATGTTCGGTCGATTGAGATTTCGGTAGCCCAGTGGTTAGAGCAGCCACCGGATTGTGAAGGACGCGCGAATCCTGCCTGATTTCCTCAAGGTCCGAAATTCGAATTTTTCGTATCATTTTGTGACCACTACACTGTAACATATGGCCTCGGCTTAATAGCATGTTACTTATGGCCGGCAGGGCGCGCACATCTCCTGGCTGCCCTTCGAGGTGATCCTTCTAATCCTGCGTTGGGTTGTGAGCGGCGAGCTGGACGCGCCGGCTCTGGATCGAGTGGCCTCAGCCAGCCGCGGGCTGTACGTGGCCGCGCGCGACCCCGACATCTGGCGCGCGCTCTGTGTCAAGTGAGTATGTAGCCCAGGGTTCTAGGGTTCATTTCATTTTGTATACTTTTAAAAGTACTTTTAATAATGGAAGATAAAGGTGAAAGAAAATTCTGAAAAAAATGTATTCCAGCATTGGACCCTCCGTCAGTTGCCTATTGTTGATTAAAAATCTGAATCTGATATGCCATGAAGCTAGGTCTGTAGCGTTCGCCATGTAACTGCTGAGTTTCTCGCCGGGTCTTCTCAGCAAGAAACAACTCCGACGCGGTGGTAGAGTCGCATTATGTCTGTATACTGTTTATTTATATATCTATATTATAATAGTAATTATTTAGTATATCTTGCTTTAAATTTGCCGATTTGAAAGTACTTACTGTGAAAGTCTATCTGAAAACTTAACTTTATTATTTGAGTTTGAGTTCGAGTTTGGAGTATTCGTTATTTGTTTAGCATTAGAATGTCGGCAAAGCGATTGACCACTGCGACCAGGATTGATCTATTGTGGTCATCATCCCCTCAAAGATCACTCTCCAGGCCTACAGCCATCATGAACTGAATTATTTTCCTGGGAGTGATGTCAATGACGTCCGAAGGGGCAAGCTTGTGCCCGCCGACAACGCGGCTTCTGCTGTGTATTAAATGTGTGCATCACAGTCGCATAGGACATGGACCGGGGTCTCTTTCTCTTCGCGACAGAATCTACAGGTTGGCGACTCAGCGATACCAATCCTGTGTCCGTGTTTGTTCAGCTTACAGTGCCCCGTAAGGGTTCTGGTAAGGATTCTTATCTGTCAAACTCAAAACTCAAACTCAAATAACTTTATTCAAATAGACTGTATCAGTACTTTCAAATCCTCAAATTTACAGCAAAATGTACTAAATAATTGACATAAATACGATAATAATATGGATACGTAAATAAACAGTATACATACAGACACAATGCGACTCTACCACCGCGTCGGAGTTGTTTCTTGCTGAGAAGACCCGGGAGAAACTCAGCAGTCACTCTTTTAAACTTGTTTTGGGTTTACAACAGGCGCTAGTAAAGTACAAGCAGTGTGTCATTTTGATACAAATAAACCTAAAAGAATATAAAACAAAGAGAAAAAAAAACTATAAAAGAATATGAAACAAAAGTTCTTTTAAACAATTCAAAAAGAAAAATTGTTAGTCAGTTCATACTAGGAACCTATTAACTATTACAATAAAAAATCTGTTACAATAGGAATAGAGCTATTTAATCCCGCATCGAGCAGAGCGCTTACACCCAGGCATTTTTATCTATAAAGTAGTATTTTGTAGTATAATAGCCCTTTTTTAATAAAGCTGTTTTGATGTGTTTTCTGAATCTATGTAAAGGTAACTCACAAATCAAAAACCATTTGTTTAATAATGTATACCTTGCCCCATAAAGGATCCTAAAACTTTTTGTAACCTAAAGAGTGGAAGTTCAATTTTATCCTTATTCCAAGTATTTTGCGATGTATGCCACTGTGTTTAGTATAGAGACCAATATGTTTTCTCACTAAAACAATGCAATTGTAAAAATATTGTGACGCTACAGTGAGGATACCAATTTCCTTAAAAATCTCCCTTAGTGAAGCCCGTGCACGAAGCTTATAGATGGATCTGATCGCTCGCTTCTGGAGGATAAAGATGGTTTGTATATCCGCCGCTTGACCCCAAAGTACAATGCCGTAAGACGTTTCACTGTGGAAATAACTAAAATAAACTGAACGAGCAGTATCAACATTTGTTAATAACCTAATTTTTCTAACTGCAAATGCAGCCTGAGAGAGCTGTTTTATGAGGGTTCCATTGCAGTTTTGAATCTAATGTGACTCCAAGAGAAACTGCTGTATCTACAAGCTTCATAGTATTACCATCAATTTTTAGACCAATGGGGTTATCTTTGACATTAGGCAACTTAAAATTAATACATTTAGTTTTTTTTGCATTAAGCTGTAGATTATTTACTGAGAACTATTGTAAAAGCGCGTCATTTACATCATCAAAAAGGTTTTTATTTCTGTCAGTTTTTAAAACTAAAGATGTATCGTCTGCAAACAATACAACATCACAAATATCTTTTAAGTAAAAAGGTAAATCATTTATATATATGTCAGAAATAGTAATGGACCTAGAATAGACCCTTGAGGGTTCCCCATTTTAACTTGTGATCCTGTAGACAGTACACTGTTAACATAAACTTTTTGAGTTCTTAAACTAAGGTACGAAATTACCAAATCTAAAGCATTATCCATTACCCCGTAAAAATCAAGCTTGCGTGCCTTGGACAAGTCACAGAAGACGCCAATAGCGTTCTGTGAATCCTCCCAAGCCCTAAAGATGTGTTTTAGAAGTGCAATGCCAGCATCAGTAGTAGAACGGCCTCTAGTAAATCCATATTGTTCACTGTGTAAGAGATTGTTCTCATAAAAATGGCTTAATAGTTGTTCTTGAATGATTTTTTCAAAGATCTTACTTAAAACTGGTAGAATTGAAACAGGCCTAAAGTTACCTGGGTCTTGTTTGTTGCCTGATAAAAAGTGGTAGAACCCTACTGTGTTTCATTAAGATTGAGTCAATTATGTGGCTAACAATTTGAATTGATATACCCCAAAGATCAGTGGTATCTTTCAAATTAATTAATCTAAATGCTTTTAATATCTAGTGACTCCACATGTTTAAATTTAAAGAATACACTGCAACAAGATACATTCAACAACTGTTCTGCTTCAGTTGGTGAGAAATTTAATGAAGCTGTAGTGATTATAGAAATATTACTGAAATAATTATCAAATGCTTCAGCAACAGATGCTTCTGGTTGTAAGATGTCATTGTTAATATTAAGAGTGTATGAGGTATCGCGCTGTCAAGCTTCACCTGTTTTGTGATTTATGACGTCCCAAGTGGTTTTTATTTTGTTAGTGGACTTTGATATTTTATCACGAATGTGCAATGCCTTAGCTGTAGTGCAGGCTTTTCTGAAGATTTTGGAGTAACTCTTGACATATTCAACAAAAAGTGGATCGAAATTGTATTTTTTCATGCCGTACAACTCATACATCTTACGTCTGCTTCTGCAAATTCCAGGCCTGGCCCATTCACAAAATTTAGATTGAACTCTGCAAGTAACTCGTTTGGTGGGAAAACAAGTATGAAATTAATTTTTAACACAATCAAACAGTCTTTTGTAGACTGCATCAGGGTCACCTACTGGTAGGCTAGGTGGCACTGCCTATGTCAAATCTGACATGTCTATGGTCAGATAGTGAGATTTCCGTCGAGACCTTCCAGCCGTTAATCT
Organism: Udea olivalis; assembly: GCA_947369235.1. Taxonomy (NCBI): domain Eukaryota; kingdom Metazoa; phylum Arthropoda; class Insecta; order Lepidoptera; family Crambidae; genus Udea; species Udea olivalis. Next base: position 3,007,667 of record OX376349.1, on the reverse strand, counting down.
GGCCAAGAATTTGTCCCGTGCAGAAGGTGATGTCAAGTACTTCCTGCCTGCTCCTAGGAGCATGTGAACCGACCTTTGTTACTAGTAACAAAGGTCGGTTCACATCCTCCGTTCAGAACATTTAGGTTGTAACTTGAAATAAAATCTTAGAGCAACTCACCCCTATTGTTTGTATTCGTACTTCCCCAAATGGTGTGTGCGCGTTGCAGTCACAGCCCACTACCAGTTCGGCTGCTTGTTCCTTGCAGTAGTCAGCGAGGGCCATGGAGTAAGAAGCACAGCAGGGCCTTCGGCCTCACATGTGTGACTTTTTCGGTTCACCGTTCCGGACTTGAGAATCTGAGTCATTTTTGCGTAGACTTCAGTTTCTGTCCTAGTACTCATGTACAGCCGCTCGGGGTTTCGCCCAATGCGGGCGCTTGCCTGCGGCCTCAAGAACGCAGCTTGTCCTTCGGCCTTGTGGTGTTTTAGTAAGAAAACCCTTCGAAAAAACCTTTCTGGAAGCAGAGTTTAATTTTTGCAAAATAATGTTAATGTATCGTTGAAATGAGTAATCAATTGGTCGAAATAGAATCCATTGTGTGTAATTGCTACTGCATTACTTACTCGATTATCGGATGAGGGTTGAGCTACAGCTGACAGCACCAAGTCGCCTCGTCGATTCCATCGCGCTTCTTCGCTCTGGATGAAATGATGGTTTTCAGTGACAGAAACGGCTTAAAGTATAGGAAAGTGCGATTCGGTGCTGCTGCTAGATGTAGCTCAACCCTAAAACTCGCACGTATCAATTATATCAATCACTCATATTATGATTGTTCCTACCAGAACCTGGGGCATAGAGTGCGGTTCGCCCCGCGCCTCGGGCTTCGCGTCGTGGCGGCAGATGTTCATAGAGCGGCCGCGGCTGCAGCTCAACGGCTGCTACATCAGCAAGACCACGTACCTGCGCCACGGCGAGAACTCCTTCCAGGATCAGTTCTACCGCCCGTGGTACCTCGTCGACTACTACCGCTACCTCAGGTAACAGACTTGTGACTTATGATAGAGGCTCTGGAGCTCATAGATGTTCAGGAAGAAACATCTTGGTCAAGGAATAAGGTCAGACTTGAAATCGCAACATTTCGCTCTCTGGGCACGAGACCCTAAGGGCCTAACCGCCTAATTATGACCAAAACTCAAGTTCTGAAGCGTTAAAAAAACTGCATATCTTTCATTTTACAGAGGTGCATCAGTTTTACTCGTAGTAGCCAGTAGCTTTCCAGCAAGTGTCACGTCGATGTTCTCCTCTCCCAGTTATATGCTTTTTTTCGTGAGGAAGTCCTCATGAATACCCCGCCGCCGGGGACATCTACCGACTAAAACCCCAAGATACTAGACCTAAACACTTCAGCGGCGTACCTGGAGTACATAGGTTCTTCCGCCGTCGCGGTGAAAGCCGTGCATTGCGGGCAAAAGCCCCCCGCACTCAAGCCCGCTGGCTCCCGCCGAACGCGGACTCACAACCACGACCCACCTAAAAGATGAATCCGCTGTCGCATATGGTGGTGCGGCCCCGCCGAGCTGCGGTGCACAGGGGGGCCAGCCGTCGATCACTGACCCCTTCCAAACGGTTGTGCACCGCGGCCCCCACCTTGCACCTTGAGGCGCTGCGCCCGTGGGTAAAGAAAAAATAGAAATAGAAAATATTTATTAATATAAACAAAGAGGGTTTACAATAGTCAGTGGTGGGTGGGTGCCCCTTTGGGCGGGCAGTGGTAGGCAGGCAGGCACCATACTACCACCACGCCCGGTGCCAGACAATGGGTGGGTGGGAAGTCCACCGCACCGCCACGTTGAGCCCTCTTAGCTTCCCGGCGGTTCCCGGCTGCCACCAGTACTGAGCCCCCCGCCACGACAAGGCGAAGGTTCCTGGGGGAGCTCCTAATTATACCCGAACCCAAAGTCTATGTTCCACTATGGTGTGCCCTGAAATATAAGTGGACAACCTTCTAAGTCTGATAAAGTTGTCATAGTAAACTGTAATTCCCATGCTTTTCCCATGTATGCGATTCTCCACAGTTATAAATTCGGCCGGAGTCATAGCATATTTTGCATATTTTAATGCAGGTTCTTCCCTGAAGGCCTAGTGCTGATGTTGACGACGGCGGACGAGCCGGCTGCGAGCGTGGCGCTGCTCAAGCACCGGCTGAGCAAGCCGGGCCTCGGCATCATGCCGGGCCACTACCGTCTTATGGGCGATACGGTAAATACTGCAATTATCAATCAAATATTCATCTATTTCGAATAAGAAAGTTCCATGAAAATCATCAATCGTTTTCAATATCACAATATGCAGCAAAATATTAGATTACGAAGTATTTTTACCGTAAATTAGAGTCCAACTCCACACTAGCGTTCGTTGAGCGTCAGCGCCAGCGCGACGCTGCGCAGGCGCTGAGACGACGCAACGTCCAAATTACGCTATTGTGGGAGGTTCGCCGGCTTGACGCTGACGCTCAAAGAACGCTAGTGTGGGGTGTCTCTTACTGCTTTTTAAAATAGTAATATAAAAGTAGGCCAATAAAATTCGAAACTTCTTACCTACCTTTATCGAACTGACATATTAAAAGTATTATTTAAATCTTATTGCTGGGTTAAAGATCTATTTCACGCCTTGGTTACTATTTCCTTAAGCGCTCGAATTTTACTGTTTTCGTGCTAAACAAAATGAGGGGGATTCCCATCATCGGAGAGCCCAATAGTAAAGGCTGATCCTATTAAAGCTTCCGAATTTTCATCAAGAAAAAACCTACCGCTAATTTTTTCGGAAGCTTCAATTGGATCAGCCTTTATAATAAATGAAATCCAAAGTAATTAAGGGTGTGCGTAATTGGCTTGCATAATGGAATATAATTATTTAGACAACTAAATGTGTCTGGACAGGTTGTGATAGTAATAAAAAAGACTGGCAGTGACAAGAAGACGACGCAGACGTCCAACACGCGCTTCCGCGCGCGCCGCAAGGACGCGCACGAGCCGCAAGAGCAGAGCTTCCACATGGTGAGTCCTATCAATACGTACCTGGCATGTTGGTAAGAGTGATGCATTTACATTAATTTACAATACAATACCATACTTACATACACCCATTTCTTCACGCCCCAAATTTATACACTCTTGCTCCCTCATTTTACACGCAAATTTTAATGGAGTTTCATACAGAGGGGCAAGCTAAACTATACGATAATGTAGCTGCCAGGGATCGTGCTAGCCTTACAGTAAAAGAAAAAAGATCATAAAAGGTGCGCGTTTTGACTTTCTTGACTTTTACTAGGTACTTTATGGGTAAAAATACTTAATTGCGCGTAATATCCACCAGCAGTTGGTTTTATAATATTTATGTGTAACGCCTCCTTGGCCGAGTGGTTTTAGAGCTCAGCCCTAAACTCTATCCCCAGGGGCCTGATTCTGCTATTTAAAAGCTACTGGAATCGTAGTTGAATGGCATGATTTTGACAGTTTTAGTATGGACCAAACGTCAAAATCATGCAATTCAATTACGATTCCATTGGCTTTTTCAATAGCAGAATCAGGCCCCTGGTCGGGCAAAGTGTGTTCTCGGATTCTTCGGAACATAGCCCGGGTTTGTGATCACCAACCCGCATTTGGCAAGCGTGGTAATTTAGCCAATACCCATCCATTGTAGCGATGACTTGATTACAATGATGGAGGCCTTTGCCCAGCAGTGGGACAGTATAAAGGGTAATTACTTTACTTTTTACTATGTGTATCTTGTGCTGTCCATAAAGCCTGAAATACACATGCCCTGTAGCTGGTATGCCAGTTGCAGTCTCGTCACAGCATAAGCTAATCAAATCATGGAAAATGTTATACCTGTCAAGATCCTGCTAATTTTACGCCAATTGATTGGGTATGGCGTTTGTATTTTGGGCTTAATTTGCATCTGCAATTGTTCGTTCCCCAGGAGTTCCAGCTCCGCAACGTGCGCTCCAGGCGCAACTTCCAGCTGTCCTGGCGCCGCTACTCCGTCTGCACTCGGCGCGACCAGTGGACGCAGTTCGAGCTCTCCCCGAACAAGTTCCCGCCGTTCAGCTTCAGCTGCGTGCGCAACTACACCGCGGAGACCAGCTCGCCGCTGCTAAGTGCTTATTAGGTGAGGACGCACTTGTAGCTACGGCAACAAGTACAGTCTTACTCACACGCTAGCTCACAGACACATGAAGACAACTTCCAGCTGTCCTGGCGTGGAACAAGTTCCCGCCGTTCAGCTTCAGCTGCGTGCGCAACTACACCGCGGAGACCAGCTCGCCGCTGCTAAGTGCTTATTAGGTGAGGACGCACTTGTAGCTACGGCAACAAGTACAGTCTTACTCACACGCTAGCTCACAGACACATGAAGACAACTTCCAGCTGTCCTGGCGTGGAACAAGTTCCCGCCGTTCAGCTTCAGCTGCGTGCGCAACTACACCGCGGAGACCAGCTCGCCGCTGCTAAGTACTTATTAGGTGAGGACGCACTTGTAGCTACGGCAACAAGTACAGTCTTACTCACACGCTAGCTCACAGACACATGAAGACAACTTCCAGCTGTCCTGGCGTGGAACAAGTTCCCGCCGTTCAGCTTCAGCTGCGTGCGCAACTACACCGCGGAGACCAGCTCGCCGCTGCTAAGTACTTATTAGGTGAGGACGCACTTGTAGCTACGGCAACAAGTACAGTCTTACTCACACGCTAGCTCACAGACACATGAAGACAACTTCAAGCTGTCCTGGCGTGGAACAAGTTCCCGCCGTTCAGCTTCAGCTGCGTGCGCAACTACACCGCGGAGACCAGCTCGCCGCTGCTAAGTGCTTATTAGGTGAGGACGCACTTGTAGCTACGGCAACAAGTACAGTCTTACTCACACGCTAGCTCACAGACACATGAAGACAACTTCCAGCTGTCCTGGCGTGGAACAAGTTCCCGCCGTTCAGCTTCAGCTGCGTGCGCAACTACACCGCGGAGACCAGCTCGCCGCTGCTAAGTACTTATTAGGTGAGGACGCACTTGTAGCTACGGCAACAAGTACAGTCTTACTCACACGCTAGCTCACAGACACATGAAGACAACTTCAAGCTGTCCTGGCGTGGAACAAGTTCCCGCCGTTCAGCTTCAGCTGCGTGCGCAACTACACCGCGGAGACCAGCTCGCCGCTGCTAAGTACTTATTAGGTGAGGACGCACTTGTAGCTACGGCAACAAGTACAGTCTTACTCACACGCTAGCTCACAGACACATGAAGACAACTTCCAGCTGTCCTGGCGTGGAACAAGTTCCCGCCGTTCAGCTTCAGCTGCGTGCGCAACTACACCGCGGAGACCAGCTCGCCGCTGCTAAGTGCTTATTAGGTGAAGACGCAGTTGTAGCTACGGCAACAAGTACAGTCTTACTCACACGCTAGCTCACAGACACATGAAGACAACTTCCAGCTGTCCTGGCGTGGAACAAGTTCCCGCCGTTCAGCTTCAGCTGCGTGCGCAACTACACCGCGGAGACCAGCTCGCCGCTGCTAAGTACTTATTAGGTGAGGATGCACTTGTAGCTACGGCAACAAGTACAGTCTTACTCACACGCTAGCTCACAGACACATGAAGACAACTTCCAGCTGTCCTGGCGTGGAACAAGTTCCCGCCGTTCAGCTTCAGCTGCGTGCGCAACTACACCGCGGAGACCAGCTCGCCGCTGCTAAGTGCTTATTAGGTGAGGACGCACTTGTAGCTACGGCAACAAGTACAGTCTTACTCACACGCTAGCTCACAGACACATGCAGACAACTTCCAGCTGTCCTGGCGTTAAACAAGTTCCCTAACGAGACCAGGAGCGGTATTACCATCTCTTATAGCCAGTCAAGTTAATTTCCTAAACTAAGCTATGGAGCAATTCAGTAATATCATCTTACATTTTCAGCCATTTAGCGGTTACCTGTCAATAATGCATCCTCTAGGTCAGATATTTACTGACGAAATTGCTCGCTACCCTCAGTTTGGGAAATTACCTTGACTGGCTATAAGAGATAGTAATAAGGTCCCAGCTCGCCGCTGCACAGTGCTTATTAGTAGGTGAGCACGCACTTGTAGTTACGGCAACAAATACACTCTCTCTGACTCACACACTCAAAATCAACACATCCAAAACCTTTTATCGACACTTATCAACAAGTTTTTTCAGCCTTTAGATAGGTACGCCCCCTTTGAAAGCCTGTAGTACCGCTGAAAAAGCATACAACATTTAAAAAATATATATATATATATGCGCCAGACAACACACCTCTCGTAATGGTCTCGAAGTATGGATTAATATCCACACCCAGACCCAAATCAATGCAGAAAAGATCGTTTCCTGAATTGACCTTACCGGGAATCGAACCTGGGACGCAACGGAGATCGAACCCGGGACACTACGGAAACCATGCTACAGCGCACTACGCCAATCGTGTCGTCAAACATTTAAATGAATATGTTTTTATTTTTTATTTTACGATAAAAAAATTAAATGAGTTCCCACTGAGTTCGAGTCTCCATTTAGCATCGTCGCTGCCATAGTATTCTACCCACACTACACACACACACCATACTTTACAACGTTTTGTTTTTATTTCCAGATTATGACGAGAAATGGTGCAACCATTCGAAAACGTCGCGTTAAGCGTAAGTTTGTTTTTAACCAATGAGCGGTTCAATCTTCGCTGACGTTCTTCTTATGAATTTGTGCTAAGAGAGATTAGTAGAGCTAGCGGCTATATCTTGAAGTCCATATCGTAATAATCGAGCTCGCGTCATGGCTTTTTATGAAGGTTCTTATTGGGATGGTTACGAACCTCTGGTTTTTCAAGTGTCCATGGGCCATATCTGCATGTGCAAGTGTATAAGATGGAAATTGATGCTATTGATTGGCTGAAGGAAACGCACTCGATTACCAAGACTCGTTACATTGTTTGACGTGTCCTTATCCAATCTTAATAATGTCCTATTCTATTTAATTTTTCGCTTCGCCAACTATTCGTGTCTAGTCTTGTCTTTTAAAGTGAGCGCTTTTAATTTAAATACACAAGGGATTTATACAGTCATTGGTTTAATAACTAAAATGATTTACAATTGTAAACTGCTGTGTAACATACGACATTAAGAACAGCTAATAATTTAAAAAAGTTAGATAACTCTAAAATAAGTTTATAACTTGTAAAAAGCTATTAAAAGTTCAATTAGTTGTGAGCAATAAATGTAATATATAATAAAAAAAACCACTCCAGTGAAGTTATTTTTTAATTTGTACTATAGTAATTTATTTTTATTTTTCGAGAACTACTATACGACTAGAAGTACAGAACTATTTTCTAATAATGTTTCAATAAAATTGTATCTTTTAAGTATCAAAAAACCAAATGCTTGATTTGATTGTTCCTTGTGATTAAACTTACCTACGATACATTTGTTGTAATTTATTTTCTGATGGTGGGTGTTATATGTATGTCTTATATCTAATGTTATTTACCGAAAAATTACACCTATTTTTGTAACTATCATAAACATAGAATTTGTACGAGGATGTTTAAAAATTACGGCGTAAACTGTCGAACCATGTGAAGTTGAATTCAGTTCCCACGTCATAATGATGTTGTTGCTTGTTCATAATAGTTTTTATTTATCGTAGGACAGTCGTAGACTGAGTGTAGCTTAATCTTTTAACGTACTTTAAGGCCATTTTTTTAGCTTACCATCGGCCATATTATTATGGTCTAGATAGGTAGGTACAATTAGCGTAGCTCTAGCGACAAACTTAAAGAAATAGCAAGGTTTTTGCTAGGCGTCACAAGTCACATCTCAGTTGCCTAGCAAAGCTGTCTGTTACACGTACTTATCCATAGTCAAACAGAATGCCAAACTTTTCTATTCTTTTACGTTAAGGTGCTTGGAGCATTCGCCTGTAATGTGACATTTCAGATTAGGTATTTTGAGCATAACATTATTGTGCTCCCTGATATAACAATCATTCGCCGGTAATATACATTTCAGTTTCGATTTTGAGCATAAGTTCATTATAACAATATTCGGTGCTCTTCCCTCACCAACGTAATGCTCGAATCTGTAACACTACAGTTAGCGCACTGTAATTGCTTAATTCGCCCCGATCACCGATGTAATGCTACACTCTGCAACGTAACATTACAGGCAAATGCTCCAGGTGAGCGACCACGTGCGACGATAAGTGTTATAAAATTATGGTCAACTTTTGTAATGGTTCTGTGAGCACAGAAGACTTGCAAGTCCTGAGTTAAATCGAGACAATAGACTACGCTCTAACAACACTATACTCGGCGCAAAGACTTGAGGCAGACGGTTCCATAAATCACTTTTGTAATAGAAATGCACGCACAAAATGTGTGGACTGTCGATAAACCACGGTTGCATAAAAACAGACGTCCAAAGTGCTTCATGCAACCACGGTTGCACGGCGGCAAATGGGTCGCTTCGCATACTCAACAGGCTCAAATAACTGAATCACTAGGCTGTTTGTTTCCTTTTAAAAAAATATATAGTCCGTGGACAAATGCATCACTCAAAGTCATTCGTTCGTTAAAATCAAGAAGGCTAGAGACTAAGGAGAGATAACTCCCTGGAAAGGGTTGGACTAAATCCGTATCCCACAGTGACGCATGCGCATTACGCTTCTTTGCCGCGATCCTCGCGAAGTGTCAAAATTGGTCAACACAACCTCGAAAAACAACAACTGTCGCACGTGACACCGTTCAAAACAAAACCATGTGACCATGAAATGACAAATAGCTGCCGCTGCACATGCGCAATACAGCGTTTTGCCCGGCACAGAGTATACGACTTTCGGCCCTCGAAAGCTTACCCCCACTTCGGGAGTTATCTCTCCTTAGTTTCTAGCCTTCTTTCTTGGTTAAAATAAATCAGAAAATTCTTTAATGACAGTGACAGAATATGCTTGGTGAAAACTGGCTGCCGCCTATCATGGATGATGATGTAATATGTGTTCGTAAATTCCTTAAAAATGCTAGAATTATGTATTAGTAAAGGTGTTGTATATCAAAATAATCTTCAGCTGGCTCTGTTTTGAAACAGATTTTCATAAGATCACTAAGATATTTGTCTGAAATGTGGTCAAATTGGCAAATCATTATTTCTTCTTGCTGATAATGTGACTTTTTTATTCTATTTATTTACTCGGTGATTTCTGATAATCAATACCATGTTTCTTACCAAATATTAAAGATAGGAAACGTATCTTTCTATAGCTGAACATATTTTTGTTCTATTTTCGAACTTTTATTTGTTTTATTCATTTATTTCCGCTGACATCGCGAAATTTATTTGCAAACTTCGTAATTTTTTTATGGTTTTTTTGTTTAAGTTAAAAATATGTTTAAAATTATCTTAATAAAAAGGTAAACTAATATTAAGATGGTATAAAATTTTTAAAAAAACATGTCATAGTGCTGTATTCTACAATTTTTTTTTTCGTTCATTAAGTCGGATATTTTTCGCACTAATGAAGTTTGATATTTTTTGTAATTTCTTAATAAGTATGTTAAGTATATTGTATTTAAAATCAAATAGAGCATCTATTCCTCAGTTAAAAACAGTCATTTGTTAAGCTTAAAGCCACGCGTGTGACTCATAAATCGTGTTTACATCTCAAGCGGCGAGTGTCCCGGAGTGGTGTCAAAGGATAGTGTACATTCGCCAATACATTGCTGCCTATGAACCACTCAAGGTGTAAGTGCGCAAGAGAGCATGACGTGCGCTGTCTCTTTTCCACGTTTTATTGCACCGTCTGCCACGACTGTTTGCGCCGAGTTTATTAAACTAACGTTTGTCGTTAGTGCTGACGCTCGTCACTCACTACTTCGCGTAGGCGTCACTACTTAGTAAACTAGTTTAATTTGCGTGAAAATAAAATGAATTAAATATATTTCAACCTGAGGTTTCAATCGGCTGGTTTTTAGCGTTATGGTTAGTTATGCTGCCTACTTCGCGACTGTGGGTTCGATTCCCATCCAGAACAAACAAGCTCTGGTTAGTTTGGAGTCAGTTGATCTTAGTTTGAGGTGTCACAAATATTCATCTGCTTGTAGATATTAATTTCGTCTACTTTATTCATACGTAACAGACCTAAATAATCTTAACCAACAAGTGAGCAAATTCACTTCGCTGCTCAAGCAAAAACGCCTGAATTTACAAACGTCAATCAAAGCTGAGCAGTCCTTTCATTTCTGTTGGCATGTGACAGGGCAGCATCAATTTGAGGTGTTCCAACAAAGATAGAAACTAGAAAAATTCGACCTGATCCTGGGACTTAAGCGGGATTCGAACCCGCGACCTTTCACAATCCAGGTGACTGCTCTTCCAACTGAGCTAACGAGGCCGTTAAAAAGTTAAGAAATATTTTTGCAAATATTTGACTTTCGATTAAGATGAAACTAGCTATAGGACAAGTGATTTTTTATTTTTAGCATGAAACTATGCTCTATTTTGGGGTTCGGATCCCGCTTGAGACCCAGGATCAGGTCGAATTTTTCTAGTTTCTATCTTTGTGTAGGAAATAAAGCATTGTTTAATGCTAAAAATAAAAAATCACTTTGACTAGCGTTTTGGATAGGTACCTACGGGGGAAAGCCCGGTATTGTGATCACCAACCAGTATTTAGCGTGGTTATTAAGTCAATCCATATCAGTAGCGATGACTTGATTTTATCGAAGGAGCTTTTTCTCAACAAGCAGCAGAACCGTGTACACTAATACTTACTTATTTTTTTCTGGCTCGTTGGATTGATGTTCAGAGGAGATGCTTGTAGCGCAGTGTAGCGACATCTATCTCGCCACATACGAACTAACAACTATCGTATCCTACATCGCGATATCAAAGTTATCCGAGCGATTAAAGATAAATACAAGAACCCGACAACAACCGTCGGGCAGTAGCCCACCAGGCACAACACCCGTCTGGTCGGAGGATCCTCCCCTTTCAATGGTGGATAAGGAACTTTACCCTGTTCCTCTCATCCCAAAGCAGTATCAGTTTGCTTTGATGTACGTTGGGCGACCCAGGACAAACATCAGAGTACAAGTTTTGATTAGTTTGGGGTCAGATGATCTTGATGTCAGCTGCCCCAATAAAATTTTAGTAGGATAGAAACTGACAACTACATGAAGGCCGCTGAATTTGAAGAGACCTTTTATGATCGTTCAAGAATGAAGTCAGGCTCCTATTACAGATATCTATTCAAGTTTTGATCTATTCTTGAGAAGCAGTTTAGAAACGTCATTTCATAGTTCGGATATATTCAGATTTTTCTAATATTACCATTCTTTATTGGTTTTGTAATGTTGTAATAGTAGCTCAACATTTAAGTAGCATGTCATGTCACTTATGATTATAATTAATGAGCAATTACGTACTATAACAAAGTACTTTAATGTTCAGCGGTGTTCCTGCTCAATGAGTTGATAAAAAACGAAAACGCATCGATTACATATGTTTATTTTTATTTTACACAGTTGAAAATCATATGACTAAAATAAAACAACTACTATTTCTATGTAGCATATATTTTTTTTTCCGTAATTATTTACATGCTCTCCTAGGGTGGGCGGGCAGCGTGCGGGTGCGTGGCGGGGGCGCGGGCGCGGGAGGGCAGGGAGGGGGCGGGGCGGGGGCGGCGAGCGCCGACGCCGCGGCCGCCATGAGCCCGTGGCGGCGCGGCGCTAGATGAGGCGCTCGCTCAGCCAGATTCAGGAGTCCGGGGGGCGCGCGTGCTGGTCCGGCAGCGCGGGGGGCGCGTGCTGGTCCGGCAGCGCGGGGGGCGCGGGCTGGCGCGCCAACGCCGGCTCCGTGTTGCGGCGCCGCACCTTGTCGCGCTTCCTCAGCATGATGGCCTGCGCAGCGCGGGGGGGGCGCGGGTGAGCGGGGCGCGGCGCACGCGTCACGGGCGCTCCGCGCTCAAGCCGCCCGACCCGCGCTTCTTTTTCTTCAGCATCGTCGCCTGAAGGACACAGAACGCCCGGTCACGCCCACGCCGAGCCTCGCTCGCCCTCGCCCCGTATCGCTCGCTCACTGGTTGTCGCCTCGCATCTCTCGTTTATCGTCGAAGCGACAGCCGTTGCGGTCTCTTATGTTGCTTACGCAAATTAGTTAGTATTAGAGATCTCGTGGCCGCCGCCCTCCGGTAGGGCGGGCGGCGGCCGCGAGCTAATGGAGTGGTGCGTCGTGGAGTTTGAGTGCTCGGGCGTTACGTGACTCGGGAATTTTGAATTTTAAGTACCATCTAACAAACTTCCGCTTGATCGCTCTATTACTTTCAGCAAACCCAATAAATTCGTTATGGAGATAGGGCTCGACTGACTCCCCACTGACATTGACATATTGTTATTGCTTTTCTTGCGTACGATCCATTCATAATACAGCGTGCATGTGTATTTAGCAATTAGTGATATCAAACAACACTTGTTAGCGCAACACCAAACAGACTTATCTACAGTTACCCAGTGGACCAATGATCAAGCAGAACTTGCCGGATGTACGTCACAAGTTACACCGAAGGTATCGTCAATTGGACCGGAGAGTCGCTCCCGCGGATGTCGGTATGGTGTCTATTGGTGATTGTCTCGAGAAGTATAATATTTCATTAAGTTTTCAGGACAGCCTATGGCGACTAGGTTCGGTAATAGACTACTGTACTGGTGGGTAATCACCGGAAAAGAAAGGTTTGAAAAACTATCATAAATTAATGAAGTAGTGCAAACTTGACTGGATTTTTCAACTACGAAGGAATAAATCAGGTGTCATAGCTGCATGTCATGACTTTGGTAACTGTGAAAAACACATTAAGTCAGCTAAAAAAAATTGCTTCAAGGGGGTTTACTAGCAATAGTAAGAATATGTGAGAAAAAACGGATATTATAGTCCTACATTTTATGGAAAAAATAACTACTAGCCAGTATTTCTTCGTGTTTTTTTAGGCTTACTCTAGGTTGTGGAGACAGCATACCGATAGACGAAGGAGTGACCTCAAGCGAGCACATGCAAACAGACCCGGAACAGACACATTGACTCATTGCATTACATTACAGTTCTGGGTGTGCCTTTGACTATGAATAATACACGAAGAGTTCTCTTCAAAAAGTTCTTACAACAACAATTAGATTTTATGTTGTTGTACCAAAACGTGAAGTTACTGCTGCGAGGGATTCTTCTTGATGTATTTTACGTTATAAATTATGAGCTTATATTCTGTATCAAAGGCACATGTGTTCAGTCAACATTAATAGTAACTAAGCTTATATTTTTTCATTATTATTCAAAAACAAGTTTAATTGGCAGGCTTCATGCTCTGAGGCATTTCCTTCCAGTAAACCAAAAATATCAACAGTTAATTCAGCAGGATTTTGTGTGAACATGCAAAGTTGGTGCAAACAGAATAAATAAATATCTGGGACAGCTTACGCCGAGATTATCTGTCTTCAATTAAACTATCGGAGCTTGTACTGTAGGTGTCGGATACTGATGAACATATTTAAATATTTCTAAATAGCAATACCCAGATACAGAACACACATGTTTATCATACGAATGTTTGTCTGGGGTGGGGTTCGAACCCACGACCATCCGTGTAAAGTCGGGAATCAGGATCGCTGCTATGGCACCAACATGCCAGTTAAGAAAAACATTCAATTTCTCAGAATTATCGCAGAAATTGTCAGAACAATCTATGACAAAGTACTAGAGTGCTGTATTACTATTGATGTCGACTGTATTTTATTACGTAGCTGGATGAAGTGTACCTTCAGTGCAGATTTGAGCACTACCACCTCGCTGGGCGCTGCCACCCACGGCTCGCCGTCCACCTGTACTGGGATCTCGCTCTTAAGGTTGATTTTGATGTGTCCACCCTGGAATTAAAGGTGTTTGACGATCATGAAGTCATGTAAGTACCCAACAAATTCGTACCACTCATAATACCACCTCCTTCTCCTCAACGGGTAGGCAGAGACCACAGCTTTACACTTACTGCAACCCTGTCAAACAACTGTTATCGGGTAATTTTTAACAGACTCTTCCTACCTATTAACGTTTTGAACTTGGCCAATACGTTCGGCTAAGCCTCCCCTTTCACCAGTTCTATGAAATCCACACCATCCAAAAGCCACTTGTAGAATTCAATCCAGCATTGAGATTTCAATCCAGATTCACCACCTCGTGCGAAGATTCACTGGGGGTCCTAAGATGGGTCCTAAGGTTGGGTAGGGGGATGCAAATTTTGAAACAGAAGAGTAATCTGCATATTTTCTGCAGGTGAATCCAGACTGATTAACAAAGCATGTTACGAAACATACCGAAATAAAATGTTTTATAAGTGTGAACTAAATTTTTTTACTTCTTCTCATCGTGTCGAGTGACCAGTATTCCGCCACTTGCACGGCATTTTTGCTGGCACACATAAGGTCCAAAAAAGAGTTCAGCAAGGTGAGTCCAGATTCAAAAGCATGCGTACGCATGCTGCTAATATAAAAATCTGGACTCACCTTGCCACACCCATCTGGTGAGTTACATTTTAATTGCTTTTACCATGCAGTCTTGAAATCTTTCTTTTGTGTAAGTGTATATGTAGTACCTGCGCTATCCGCATGGCTGCCCGGAGGCCTGACTGGATCTGGCCGAGGTGAACGACGCCGGTGACGCCGACCACCTCCAGCATGCCGTCAAAGTGGGTGGGCTTGGTGAACTGATCCTCTTTCTCTACCCCCCAAGGATTTGCCCCGGAGCCCCAGCTGTGGGAGAACGTCGCGTGACGTGAGTAGTCTCTTTCTGTTTCAGGCGCTGCTTTTTGAAGTTACATATCAAATTTTTAAGTTTGCTTTATTAGCTAGCAATCGTTATCAGCAGAGTAACTTGCTAAATAGTTTGATTTGTTAACGTTTAACTGTTAGGAAACTTGAGCTAAATAGAAAAAACCCTGTAACATATCTCTCTTAGCCAAAATGATCCAGTGATTTAAGCACTCTAGTTTGATTGTCTCTAGAAAGATCATCCCAGTTTTTACCTGAGGATGTTCAATATGATGATACCCTCAACCGCCGGTAGCTCGACGGGTTTTCCATCCACCTCCAGCTTTACCGCCTTGTGCAGGTCTTTACACATCTTTCTGCCCACCATCTTGCGAAGACCCATCTTCACGTATACACCCTTATTACGCAACCTGTAATTTGATCCGCGGCTAGTTAAAGTAAATGTTATAAGCGTGGGGCGCAACATAATAATAACTAAAAAAGCTGGAGAGGCATTACAATGATTGGAGTCCAAACTAGCATGGAATTGATACGCGGAATCTTTATGAGGCTGTCCAAGAATTGCAGAATGCGCTTCGAAGAGCACCATTTGGTCTAAATCGATTGGGGTCTGGAAACGTTTACGCTAATGAATGACAAAATGTACCTTCAAAACTGTACTAAGTATTTATGTAATTTCCTCAGTTCTTCGAACTTATGCTTTCACCAGCCATTCTCGGAGTTTACATGTAATTCAGTACAATACTTTTAATGTGTTATTTAAAGACCACACAATGATAGAATCATTGGTAAAAAAAAAATCTAAAGCACGAAACCTCCCCGATATATGGGAGATATTTGAAAATGGACTCGTAAGGCCATAAAATCAAATAAACATAGTGAAGGAATTACATTGAATGTATTTCTTGATAGTGTTCAAAAATGCTCAGAATCAATTGATGTTGTCATCTACCCAATTGTTACATATGGTCGTACCTGCTGTTAAACTTATTGGGATTCTCCTCCCTGGCGTTATGGAAGTCTAGGCATAGATCCGCGTCTATTCCGATGCCGAAGTAGTTGTTCATCACGAGGATTTGCGAGTTGTCCTCGCTCTGCGATCCTGTGGTCACATAGGCTGCAATGTGAGCAGACAGAAATCCATCCAGTATGATCATGATGTGACTGATAACATTTCTCAGTGACGGATTACATGAAATATATCGTCAAATCAAAAAAAGGACATTCTGTTATAACTGGGGAAGAACTTCCCATTCCATTAATCCTGAACATCCATTAATAAATCTGTTATAATCCGACACCGATTTAAATGGCAGATGACATCTAAACCTATAATTATATTGCCTAACAAAGCAGCTCCATGTCAGCACACATCATGATCTACAGGCACTTCCTCGCTTCGGAAATGATAAAGACTTGAAAATGGTTTCTAGACTTTTCCAATCAAATGACTTAGAACAGGTAACTTACCAGGCAGCTGCTTGCTACAGCACTGCTCCTTCTGCCCTTCCTCCTGTTTGTCCTCCGGATGGAACACGACCGTCCAGCGGTCGAGGCGGATTTCGTCGGCTTCGATGAGGTCCTTCAGCAGGGATAGAGGATCCTCGCAACCCGTGTAGCCGGAACCCCAGCGGAGCACGCGCGCCAAGTCGTTACCTGACATGATGAACAGTTGTACCCGTTTAGCTTATACTATCTGTTATAGAATTGAAGCTTTATGATGATAGAACACAGAAATATGGCATGAAATATAGAAAATATTATTTAAGTATTTAAAACTTAAGTGGTGCGTAAATAATCTGGAGTCAAGGAGTCCCACCACTATACAAGTCTGGCGAAATATATAACGGATTTTTAGGAAAATTTACCAGTTTTTGAATTAGCGAAGAGTCTGTAAAGGGCCTTTTGCTATGGTAAAGGAAAGTGAAGAATGGTAAGTGATGATTATCGATCTTGTCTGTCTCTAACGCCTGCAAGGACGCGTGTAGAAGGATGATGGAAAATTACCTGTGCCGAGTGGCACAATGGCGCAGGGTGGGCTCGAACACTGGGAGTCCTGGCCTACGTTGTCGAGGCACTGAAGTACCCAGCCAATCGTGCCGTCGCCGCCGCAC
Organism: Udea olivalis; assembly: GCA_947369235.1. NCBI lineage: Eukaryota > Metazoa > Arthropoda > Insecta > Lepidoptera > Crambidae > Udea > Udea olivalis. The sequence goes on along the minus strand of OX376349.1, from coordinate 2,990,707 downwards.
ACCAGGATCTTGTAGTGGGGAATGTGACGAAACACGTACAACCTGCACAATATCGTACGATGTTTTAGTAGCGCGCGTATGAATCTTCTCATTACCGAAACAGGAGGAGGTATGGTAGTGATGAAGAACTAAGTATTATGTAGAATTTACGAAGTTCTTTATTAAATCTGAATCAACAGATAGAATCGTGTTAAATATTGGTGAATAACAGTCATACTTTCAAGTACTTATTTTAGGTTAATTGTCTTGCTATTATTTTTGTTATACATATTACACATACATATACACAGTTAGCTAACCTGAAAATTCATGTTTTGTGTATGACCTCTCAGTTGGTTGTTAAATGGAACTAGGAAAAAGAAGGTTTTTACGTTGTTAAAGAGCTAGATAAGTTATTTATTCACTAGAAGTAATAGTCTTACCCCGGCAGAGGCCCTCCATTTTCTAGATCGAACACTTGGTAGGGGTTGAGGAGCTTGCGGAAGGAAGAGATGAGCTCTAACCCCTGGCAGCCGCCGGACTTGACGTTGACGAACACCAGAAGAGGCCTCACAGTCGCCGGCACCATCGAGGGTTCGATGCTTGGTAACAGCATCACTGGACAACAATATTATTTGTCAGCAATATACTTTGGTATACGTAACGAAATTCCAAGAGAAGTTCAATTTGCAACATAGGCCTACTAGAACTTATCTAGTAGTGGTGACTTACAAAAGCCAAATTCGGTAACAGAGATTGCCCAATCATGGACGTAAGATACGAAAGCTCTTACGACAATAATTTATACTAGATAAACGTATAAATATTTTTTCGTCAGTATATTCAAAATGGTGTCTTTGTTTACATCATTAACTTGGCCCTAGAGTGATTCTGTTAACTGACTTTATTTCTGCGACTCTATAACTGGTCGCTCGACAAAGCACTGCAATATTCGACGTTTACCATTAGCGAGTGCCCCCGAATCAACAAATGTATTGGAATGAGTTATTGAATCACCCATCCATTAAAAATTGTGAGAGATGGACGTTCTTTCGTGTCTTTATAGTGACTGGTCAAGAGGTGTGTAAAAAGCGTACAGCGAATGTTAGTATGCTTACCCAATAAATGCTTATCTTCATATTTGGCCTCTCTAAGCGCATAGAGCGCACGGACCGCCTTACTGGCGTCCTCATAGGTAATAACCATTGACCCGTACTCATAGTATATTGGCCCGATTGTGTTGAACTTGTTATCTGTTGGAAAAAGTGTTTTTATTTACATGAAATACATACGATTTGTTAATTTCTCGTTCACAGGCAACTAAGCAATAAAATCGTAGTTTTCTCAGAAGGCAATGCAATGCTGTCTTTCAAATTGAAAAAAGATATAGCTATTTCTAAGTTGCATTCTCCACTTTCACCAAGAGCATCTGCTACCGGCTTTATTAGCAGATTCATAGGTCATTACATGCTGACTATTTCCATAGAACTGTACGTTACAAACAACCATACGAACAGCAATAGTTTTGTTACTCACCGGCGCCCAGGAACTCTACTAAAATGTTCTCATAGTTCCTCTCTGACAGGCCAGGTGGCAAGGAAGCTACAAACAACGCTAATGTTGGCCCGTGAGGGTCCCGCTGCGGCTGCAGGTAGAACCGCGCCAGCTCCATCCGCCTGACCGACTCCCGTGCTAGCCGGACCACGATGCGCCACGGGCGCTCTTCTTCTTCCAGCACCCGTTCTGACACAGCTGGAGAAAGGGGGAAAATAAGAAGGATAGTCTTTTCCACAAGAAATGATTGATGTAGGTACATTGATAGTGCAAAACATGACTCATGTGTAGGTGTGTTTATGCCTAGGCATTTATTCTTCTCAATAACAAAGTCTGTTTTATTTATGAGTGGTGGGGACTGAGCTTGTCTGAAAAGAGATGTGCTTGAGATAGAAGCACAATTCAGTAGATACTTTGAACGTTGTTGAATCAGATGGACTCACCTCCTCTGTCCAGCAAGATCTCTGAGCAGCGGAAGTCGTTGGCGGCGGTGTTGGGGTCGAGGCCGAAGCGTTCGAGGGCGGCTGCCATCAGGTCCGTGACCTGGTCGTCGCCTCGGCACTCCACCGTTACGAAGGTGTCCCCAGCACCAGCAATGCGTCCCGGGTATACCCTCACCTCGCCGGAACCCGTCTCCGGTTCCCTGTTCATGATAGTTTACCAATTTAGTTGAATGCAGTGAAGAGTTGTTCATTTGATCATTAAGACGACTAAAATAAATAAATATCTGCGACAACTCACACAAGATCATCTGACCCCAAACTAAGCAGAGCTTGTAATATGGGCGTCAGAGACTGATAAAAATACTTAAATATTTTTAAATACATACTTAAATAGATAATAACACCCAGACACACAACAAATATAAATGTTCGTCACACAAATATTTGTCATGGGTGGGGATCGAACCCACGACCTCCGGCGCTAAAGGCAGGATCGCTGCCATTGCGCCAACTGAACAGGCCAGTCACAATGTAGCTGAGGACCTTGCAGCAAATTTTAGCCTTGACTTGTTTTAAAAATATAGTTTTTAGAAGAAATAGGTTTGTTGTTTGATGCAGAACGTAGCAGATTTTTTTAGAATTGGGCTTGCCTTCCTATTTCTGCACTGCAAGGTCCTGTTACTTATAAGAGATAGCTTTAAGTTTTTGGTGTTGATGTATAGCTACAACTCGCTATGAAATATATCTGTAAGTGACTTTTGATGTTACTTTGTGGAAATGTTAAATTGCTCCTTGTAGATGGAAAAATCTGAATTGAAAAAAAATGATGGGATTGGACTCACTTGAAGCGCAAAAAGAGCGCTGGCCGCTTGTTCGGCAGCCGCGTGACCCTGTGCAGCGGGGCCGGGTCGCGGAGCGGCGGCTCGTCTCCCGACAGGGCGTCCGTCAACTCGAAGAGCTCCGAGTCCCGCGCCACGTGGAACGCGCGGAGGGCGGCCGAAACCAGTTCCCGTTCGTTCCAGTTGCGCCCCACCACTACGGGCCGGTACAGCCGCCGGCTCCACGCCGTCTCTCCGTCGTACACCTTCACTACTTCTGTGAATGTTTTGGCATTTGATTCAGAGTTTCCAGAATTAAAGGTAGGTAGACTACACTAGAGTGAAGATTGATTTGATCCGTATTCACGACAACAACTTAGTAATTTTTACTCTATATTCCTGCGTTACGCTTCTGTCAATAGAACTGGGAAATACATTGTTAAATGTAGAAACTAAAAAAACATCAGTTCTTGTTATCAGCGGGACTAGAACCCGCTATCTTTCGCAAATTAATTGACTACGCTTCCAAATAAGTTACCGAGTCCTTTTACAGACCTTGCAAATACTTTTGATGTATTTTACTGACGTTGTAAGCTCAAGTTGTTTAATTTTTTTTGTGGGCATTTAATATGGCATGGTGAAAATATAAGAAGAAACTACGAGTAGATTGGCCTAGTTAGACCGACCCGTGGCAGTCAGTCACTAGGATATACTGACAGCACGGTTACTACTTAGTAGTCAAATCTTCAAATCGGGTTGGATCCTGTACCGAATGAAATACCCTGCCAGTAATATACCTTCATCCCTGTCGTCAGGTGTACGATCCCGGTGTTGCTTGTGATCAGGCTTGTGGTCCTGGTCCGCGGGGGCGCCGGTGGACCCGCTGCCGGAGCCAGAGCGGCCCTCGCAGCCCGAGCTGAACTCCTCACTCACGCTGCGTGCTGCAACACCAACCGTCGCTCACATTCTCCCCCTCCCCCAGCCCCCCTTGAAACTAGTAAGTAGCTCGACATACCCATGAATTAAATAGTGCGCACACTCATTTAAATGTTATATAGTTAGGTAGTGACTCCTGAGCTTCAGCCTAATATATAAGCATTTTCGGCCTTTCCAAGAACTAGGTACAGCCAATGTCGACACATCACTACAGGATCGATGTTATTTTATTTATTTTTGCATATAATAAGTTATTGTTTTACCAGAGTTTTTGTTTCGATTTAGGTTTTATATTTAAGTTCTTGCTAAATCAAAATCGTACTAATACATATTCTGTCACATGCATAGTAATTTCATTTAAACGTATAGCAAAATAGTTCCTAATAGCTTTATTTGGATGTGGCGCTATTAAAAGGCTCATGTAGAAATACACTCATATGAAAACAAAACATTAGTTAGTTTGATGACAAGCCTTTTGAGAGCGCCATATCTCTTTGTTCCCCGTTACTATTCTCAAAAACACACATATTTTAACTTTCTAAACACACAAATTCGTAATGTAACTTACAAAAAACACACTACCTAAGTCATGTCCCAAATAAATAGGTACAGGTTCAGTTGGGACATTCTAAGACATACTGCAAAAGCCAGCGTTTCATCTAGCAGCACACACAGTTATAGATCATCTACATTAAACAACTGTTTAAGAATTCTACATGTTTTGATGAGTTCGTGTGACGCGGCATAACTCTTTCCTTGTCTGGTTCTTACCAACATTTTAATTTATTTCCCCTTCTAATAATGCTAAGTTAAAGTTTAGTATTTTATTGCGAATTTAGTTAAATAAGTTATCAGTTGTATGAAACTGACAGACTGATTGAGATTACAGAATTATCACTTCTCGATTCCTGAGCTTTCGTGGCTGCACCAATGGTGACACGATTAGACTATGATATGATGAAGCCTATGCATTAAGTTGCAGATGAGCTTACAGACGGGAAGTATGGTCAATCGCATAGCTGGTTCTCTCCAGGTTTCACCAGAAGATTTTTTTAGATAAGAGTTTTGAATAGTCATGGATTGGTTTGGTAGCACTTATATCAAAGTCTTGTTGACTCCTCTCCTCTAAGAGTCTGTCTGTGGAAAGGAAAAGGCGAGTCTAGCCGCCAACTAGCGCCACCAATCGATTTATTTTTATAACTTTCAAATTAGTTGTTGTTTTTAAAAACTGAACAATGAATAGGTATCTTAAAAAATACTCCTTTTAAATATTGACCTCCTGTTTACGACTTTTCATTCTGTTTTTTAGTTTTAGATCAGACATTCAATATTTAAAAGAAGTATGTTTTGAGATATTCATTGTTCAGTTTTTAAAAACAAAGTCATAATTGGAAATAAAAAGATAAATCAATCGGTGGTGCTACTTGGCGGATAAAATCACCTTGAATACATATATATAGTTTGGGTTAGACAGGGAAAGAGTTTTGATTTTGGGTAGACTCTAATTTGCGCTAAAACAGTTGTCCTGATGCAAGGACCGCGTAGATAAATAATAATGTGAGTATTAATTTAAAGCGTTTGTATTAAGTGATCCTGTTTGTATGTTTACCTTTTGCCGGTGGAATACCTCATCATGAGTATTCTTCAGGCGTCGGCTACAGGTGTGCTTAAAGGGGTGATTGGGAGTGGGATATTATTATATTTACAATTATTTATATTTTTAGATGAGCCTCTGTACCTAAAAATTAAATTTCTTTTATATTATTCGGTCATTTCAAAATTGCGTTGCTATGAATAAAGCAGCCTAAAAGTAATTATTATGTCCTGAAGATGTATGTTTGAGGCATATCTAAACATTAAAATTTAGGTTTTACAAAACTACGGAGTTTCTTTAATGTAATGAAAATACTTATAAAATAACTGATGGTTATGTAAACCATCAGTTAGTAAACTTGTAGTTTCATAAATGAAACAAAGTCCATGAAGAATAGTAAGTAGTGTAGGCTGTATAGATATTGACGACCGACTTGGTGTAATGGTTAAGAAGTTGGCTACTACACCAGAGGTCGCGGGTTCGATCCCCGCACAGTACAAACATTTGTGTGCATGAACATGTCTGTTTGTACTGGTCTGGGTGTCTCCTATGTATAATAAGTATGTTTTTACAAAAGAAAATGTATTTAAGTATGTTTATCCGTTGTCTAGTATCCCATAACACAAGCTTTAATTAGCTTACTTTGGGGCTAGATGGCGCTGTGTGGAATAATGTCCAGGGATATTTATATCGCGAATGTTCGGCGATGGTGATGCGAGTATGTGCGAATACAAATTATAATCGTGGTATGTATGAAATATATGATATACTCAAAACATAATACTGTGAAAGCCTAGATAACATTGCCATGCACGCGGTTTTAGGTGAAACGAGGATACCTACTTGGATTACACTCGCTGCACGTATATTATTTTAAGAAGTTAACGGAAGTACCGGAAGCACGTATACTTTTATATTTCATTTAAACGTAAAAGCGAGTTTCTAAGCTTAGTAAGTGCGGTGTGACGCGGCAAGCATGACAGCTAAAGCCTTCTTCGTTTCCTCAGCAGAACGTGGCAGAACTACGATTCATCGCCAGAATTAGACATCAATTTTCGTCCTAGTGTTTCTATATTTCTATAAATCCAATTTGTTATTAGTATAATTGTTTTATTCACAAAAGCAACTAAACCAAAATTTGCGTTAATTTATGCATTTAAAACGTATCGTATTCAATAGTCTACATTATTGGGTCACTGGGCTTGAAAATGTCAAGAGTGGCGCGGTCGCTTTATAGCTATTAGTGTTAGCGGAACACCCCGAAATTAAGTTAAAACCTGCAAATGGTGTTGAAGGCATGAAAATTGTAACTTTTCATACATGTTTCAAGTTTTCAAGTAAGATTTATCACATTTTCTAAAATAGAAAAATTAAAAAAAAAACTAAACGTACATTTATTAAAATCCTGTTCTAGGGTTAGATATTATGTAGCATTTAAAGCATTTTGTACAAAAAAACATTCAACCGTATCATATCTGGAGGAGCCCAACTTTGTGTGTTATGAAAATTATTTTCATTTTAATTTAATTCAAGTGACTAAAATCTGATAATGTGATATATTTTTAGATACCACACACGATAGGTTACGGAGCAAAAAACATTTTTTCCTATAAAAAAAAAAGATGACGCCTCAACTCCTGCCCTTTTCTTTTTTTTTGCGTGCTACGGGTCAAATTGATTCGTATGGCCTAAAGATCAATCGTTCAGATTTTCATACCTTTAACACCATATGCAGGTTAATTTAGCGTACCGCTAGCACTAAGTATATTGGATGAATCTGGGTACTTTAGAAGCTGATTGCATGGATGCTATCAAGTTACTTGAAACTCAAAACTAGTGTCGTCTCCATATATTAAGTCTTGTGCTGACCGCACTACACGCGGAGAAAAAATTAAAGAAATCATGTTTATACCCGTAATTTTAGTCAGTCTTATATTCATCGCCTCCAACAGATGTAGATTAGTGAACCCGAAGTTTGGCGAGCTGTACAGCAGCAGCACAGAGGATCATGCTTGTGACGGGGCGCAGATCGGTACCTCTCGAGTAGGGGGGCGAAGCGCCTCCGTGCGGGGAGCAGGCGGCCGGCAGCAGCCGTCGCGCGAGCGTCACCAGCCTCGCCGGCGCCCAGCCCGCGCCCGAGAAGCGCCGCGCGCGCGCTGCCCACAGACACCGCTCACTCTCGCGCGCGCTCAAAAGTGCCGCACGGTTCGACCGACATCGACGCCGGACTGACCCGCCCCCGAATCATCAAACCCAATAATTCGACTAAACTACAGTAGCTAATGAAAACCAAGCTATCAAGCTATTTTAACCTACTATGTATAAAGAGTGAAAGAAATGTTTGTTTCTGTCGGCGCCGACGGTTCGGGAGCAGGACTGTGTTCGAGTCTACAAGCGGCTACAAGCACCGCGAATTGCGAGGCACGTGTCGGCCGAAGCTGCGGCGCGGGCGTCGTCGAAGGCTGTGAATCAAACACTTACGGCAGCCGAAGTCGCGCTGTGACGGCGGCGGGCGCACGTGCACGCCGATGATGGCCTCCATCGGCACCTCGGTCCGGGGGATCGAGACTGCCGATGGAGGCAGGAAGATCGGCTGCAGCATACCGAAGTTACATTCTTCCGGTATAAGCCCCCGACAGCCAGCGTGACACTACACAGACAAAATGCATGAGGAACGAAAAAAAAGCATCGGCGACAAAAAGGGGCACGTAATAAAACCAAATGGAGCTGTCACCTGTTTTACACGAGATTTGTCAGCCGTTTGACTTTCTTTAGACTATGAAACATTTCTGGCTTCAAACCAATGTTAATTAATCTACTCAAAGTCGTTGACCGATGCTGCCCAGTAATCATTAAAGAATGACTATTCACAATCATGAATATTTGTACAAATTATTAAGCAAAGTTTATTGATTTTGGTCTAGCAGTGGAGTATTTCTTTACACGGTGACCACTACACTACTACGGTAAGGCAAGGCACTTGCCGGGCGTTTCTCTCGCTCAAGGTGTGGGCAGTCTGAAGCCTAGCATGTCGAGTTCAGGCTCTTACCGTGCCGCCGCACCATTCACAGCGGTAGCCAGTGAGGCATTCCGCAGACCAGCACGCGCGGCGGCAGGCCGCACACTTGGAGTTGGCCGGCAGATTCCCCTCACGCCAGTGGTGGACGTGCCGGGGCTCGCTGCCGGCGCAGTAAGTTGCGTTCTCCTTGCAGTCTGCCGCCGCGAAGTCCACGCACTCTCCGTGAACATAGTACTCGCATACTGGAAAGTTAACTGTATTCTAAAACCTATATGTTGCGTTTTATTGGTGTTCCTAGCCTAATTTAAGGGGATGCGCTGACGTATGATTGGTATTGACGCATTTTTTGCAATGTATTTTCTTAAATGATATTAGGTATTATTTGTTATTCTGTAAGTTTTCCCAATGATTTTTCGCGTTTTCTTACCTTCTTTCATATTTTTTTTAATTTACTGAGTAATATTTAGTGGCCACCTAATATTGGATCGTTCAATCTGTTTTTAAATAGTAATATGCAAAACATAACAGGGTAAAAATAATACTTTTGTTTGAATTCAATGAAATAATTATGAAACTCTTATATAAATGCGATGTTTCCATTCCAATCCTACTTCAGCGAACGCCCTCAAGGTAAAGGATGTGACTTAATGCAATTTCAAATTGGAATTCCGTTCGCTACCAACTAAGTAACTAGCAGTGCAACTAATTGATTAGTTTACCAACAAGTTTAACTTCGCTACATAATTTTACGATATTATCACTAGCGCTTCGTAAGAACTTGTTCTTGAAAACTAGCTAGTTATCGCTCTTCTTATCCTGAACTTCGTCTGGTCTTCTAAGAAAATGTAATAGAAAACCAGTCAATTAAACATGAAATCTGCAGAAGGATTACACATTTGAAACAACAGAGTATTTTTCTAAGAAAAAAATATCGAATACTTTCTTTATTTCGAACTAAGTCGGTAGTTAACTTAATTAGTAGTCAGGGTGTGGCCAGTTTGCCCCTCTTTGGTGAATTACTCGTAGTTAAAAGGTGCCACGCCACGGGTCATCACCACTACCCTAAATTTTCGATGCATAGTTTCGGCTGGTAGAGCCCCCGGATTCTCGGCCAGCTCATGGCTGGCCACATAGTCTGCTGGTTGTCTGATCAGTACTCACTCATGCAGTGGAGCGCCGGAAGTTCATCGAGGCGCTTTCGGCACACCGTGCAGAACTTGCGCTTGTGGTGTGTCGGCTCTGACCAGCAGTGAGCCACTGGATTCTGTAACAATTAAAAGTTATAATTTCCCCTATAACGTCTGATTTAAGCACAACAGCTTTTGGGACTAGTTCTCCTCTATTAACACGAAATTATATTTATTGCAAATACTTGTTTTTGTTTTCTTTTTTATAAATTTATTCATCTTTCTTCTTTATTGCGGCAGCTGAGGACCTCCAAAGACCGAGAGCGTTCAAATAGGTAAAATACTGTATTTATATTTTAGAGCAAAAGTAAAGTAAAGTAAAGTAAAAAATATCTTTATTCATATAGACTTATAAAAAGTACTTATGACATGTCATGTAACAAAAACAAAAATTGTAGCAAAAATATACTGAATAAAAATAAACTTACATAAAATAATACTATGATAGTTCATATCATAAATAAATATAATGTGACTCTACCACCGGTTCGGAGGTTGTTTCCGATCGAGAAGACTCCGGCAAGGAACTCGATGGTTTCTCTTTTCAATCTTGTTTTTATACACAAAAATGGAATTGACAGAGTAAAGTCATAACAAAAAGCCTGTTATAAGGCATGAAACGTATTAGTATTAGGCATAATCACATTCCCTCACTGATGAGGCATTCAACTAATGGCGTACCGTCATATTCCATCGCAATGCTAGTAAATGGTTGACGAAAAATGAAGTTGAAGAAAAAACTACACCTTTATGCTTTTTTTGTCATTGAAGTGTAGACACTTGCTTGATTCTGTCGCGGAATATAACAGTACTGGCTTTCCGCCGGCGGCTTCGCCCGCGTTTCGTTATATATTATGGCCAAATTACATAAAATCTATATAAATTGTATCCCATGTGTTATTCTGATGTATAAGCTCAGTAGTTTTTGCGTGAAAGAGTAACAAACTTTCGCATTTATAATATTAGTAAGAGTAAGATTTGACCTGAGTATACTGCTTAAAGGTCTGTCTCTTGCAGGGAATTGATTAATGGCGTTGTTTTGGGTTGTAGACAGTTGTGCTGTTTAGTTAGTTTCTTCAAATATGTTACCTTGATCAGGCTCGGCGCCACCCCGCAGCATGGCGTCACTACCTGCCCCACGCATCGCTCGTGGACTATGAAGTTGCACACTGCAAGCAAACAAACAAACCATCATTAGATACCACACCATTATCTATAGATATTCTTTACACAATGTCGAACATGATAGAAAACAATTCAAACGGTTCCAAACAGCCCAAAACTCTGATAAATAAGATAAGAGAAATGATTAAACTTTATTTTTGTAAGAGAAAATGTTATACTCTTGATGTGAATCTTTATTTGATTTTTACCATGATTAGGGATTTTTTAACGAAATACACATGACATCATATTCTATTCTAAGTATTAGGATTAGTACCTATTAGGATAGTTTCTATGTTAAATATTAGGAATTTGTAAGTCATCTGTGATCCTAAATGCTGCAATTAGTTTGTTGTAGTAGTAAGTAGTTGTCTTATTTATTTCATAGATATTAATAAGGAGGTGTAAGTTAAAACATTTTGTACATTGTACATGATGCCGATGCCCTGCAGTGTCACCGTCCAAAAGAATACAGAGTTCGTCAGTTGCATGTTTACCTACAAATCGTTTTTTATGTACTTTTAAATTCCGGTAGGTTTGCGTACATGTATGATTCCACGAAGATATTAAAGTGTTTTAAAATGTTTTGAGGAAAATTCCCGTGCTTTGCACCTACCGAAGTCGGGGTGCGTCACTGGGATGTGCGATGTAATGTATAGATATAATTAGATAGGTGCTCAACCTCATAGACGTGGCGTATGGCGGGTCTAGTTAAAATTTACCGTAAGATGGATTATGAAGCGTTGATAATAAGGTCGTATAGCGCTAAATCATCAAATTTGAGGGGTTCTATGCCATTACTGACAACATTAACTGTGGGTTCGGACGAACAATTCAAATAAATAAACCTTGGATAAAATCCAGCAACATTTGCCTTAAACTCAGGTCGATTGATGAATTTGAGGTACTTCATGAGATCTGTCAAAACGCCAAATCATATCATCAGAAGTTTTGTTTATACCTTGCCCCAGGATTCAAGGGGGCTAGCCAAGAGCAACACGCCACGACGATTTCTACAATAGATAATAGGGATGTACTTTAAAAATGGCATCCTCATGAGTATTCTAGAAAGTCAATTGACCAAAACATCGCGAATGACTCATACAGACCAATACAGGCCTTAGCCTTGCAAGAAAGAGGCATGAACTTCACCCGCTTTCACCAATCAATAAACAGAACGTTTCAAAATCTTAAGCCACTGCTCACCGCCTACAAACTAAAGCGAGGTGTAACCAAAATTCAAGTAATAACTGTCGACGGCTGAGCACACAAGCACTCGTGGAATATTAACGCGCACGCGACCAACAGCTGTGCTGCACGCGATGGCGAGGGCTACCTCGTGCAGCAGGGTCCCTAGACAATATGTAAACAGACAATGTACCTACTTAAAGAAACCTATTACGTAATTGGTCATAAGAATTCCTCCTTGGAAACCTCAGCCGTAAAAACCTTGTAAAAAAACAGCTTTGCCACAATTTTTTTATTAAAATATGGTTTGTAGGTATCCTCAGAACGCCGATATATGGTGCTTCCTCCTGTAATCTCACAAACTGAGCTCGATAGTACGAGTACAATGGCGTTAGTGAAAATCGCGCCATGGACATTTGGATTTAGGGACTGTTATTATTGAGGCTAGGATACAGTTTTTGTAATTAAAGCTGCAATTAAATTACACTTAGAAAATAGAAATAGAAATAAATTTATTTACATACTTGTACATACACAGGTTAAACAATTTAAATAAAATCACAAGAGTTGTCAAAAGGCCACTCAGCATATGCCATGTAGTACCATGTTCAGCACCACGATGCTGGTTTTCAGTGAAAACGCGCTTTGTCGATTGTTGGTCCGTCACAGGCCAGCCTTGCAGCCATGTCACACCGTAATTGCAGTGCTGTACGGGAACTGACCGGTGCCACTTATCAAGTGTTTCACAACTACTTTAGTGGACTTGAGTTTAAATTGAGCCTGTTAGGTGATTAGTGAAAAAATATTTTCGAATCAAACAGTGTCGGCTTATAATAAGAAGCAAGTGAACCGCAAAAGCGAATCAGTGGGTTTCTCTGATGGACACCACACGCTTGCTTACCGTCGCTCTGTCCACATAAGTTGGCGCCAGCGAAGAGTACTGAAGCGCGGCCAGGCTAGGGTCGTAGGTACTTATACGCCAACGCGCCTACCGCGTGCGCTAAATTGCCCTATTTTCCTTTGATGATATACCGACACACGACAGAGCACCGAACGCGAGCGATGGCCTATGTGGGCATAATATGCTTTCATCGATTCGTCCAACCCCTTTGCTTGTCCCCATTCGACCGGGTGTACTGAGCATTAGATGCAACACGTCCTCGTAGGGTGAAATAGTTTCTAACGCAGAATACTTGATACTGAAATCATTTTAAGATACAATTCGATTAAATCTGATATTTTTTTACTTTCAAAGTTATTTATTGAAATATACATGTTTTATTGCTGAGTAAGCTACAGCATAGTAGAAGTTTCTGAACTTTGTTCTCAGCGTCGGGAGGACAGATCTGACGCCCTGAAAATGAATATGTACCTAGCCGAGTGTCGGTGTAGCTTTTGTCACGGGCACCATGTATCGCACAGTGCTACATTGGTTAACTCAACTACAGAATCTATATTAATACAAATAACATAAAATATCAAGCCCATTAAAAAATGTTAACCAATTTTAAAATGTTTACTATCTAAAACAACTATCTTTTTTCCAAAGCTGCGAGCATGTTTTTGTAAAACGGCCGCAGTGGCGCCACCCGACAACGTTTGAACTTGTAACGAACGGCGCACGGAACAGAGGCCTCTGAAAGTCATCTCCGCGCGATCGATAGCGGGGCGCGCCGCGCAGCCACCTGCGCACCGCGACGTGTGCAGCCGGGGCATGCACGACCACGAAATGCTAGGCTGTATCATGAAAAAACCTTTGCTTACAAGCTAGGCTGTATGATGAACGACCTTTGCTTGGGTTGAGACTCGAAAAAAACCGAATAGTGAAAGCCGAATTCTCTTGTTTTTGCCTCTAACTTCAAAATGTTATATTAAGAGCCGAACGACAGGACTATTAAGCTTTGTATTATTGTTTACGAAAAAAACCGAAACGCCACACAATCCAAAAGTCCATCCTATTCATAACTTCTTTGGGCAGAATTAAACCGCCAAAGCCATACGTCTCATTGATATCAGTTTCAGGTTAACATCAGCACTACAGAATATGACTTAAATTTTGATAGATTTGGTAGTCTGAGTCTTATGTTAGGTCTCTGACTCTTGAATCTCATTTCGCCGGATTGGCATTAGATTACTGTCACTAAAATTTGTTTTGAACCTTATCTTTTTGTGATAAGGTTCATAAATTTCTTGTTTGACATTTCTGCAATGCTTGTCCAGTGAAATTCTGTTCAAGAGTCATGCCCCAGGCCTTTTGAGATCTGCTATTTCGTTTGTAGTTAGTTAATGCAACTTACTAAATAGTCAGAAGGAAATGTGTGGAAGTGAGTAACTGCCTAGTCTGTCTGCCTGTGGCAGTAGTTGAGGTCCTGAACTCCAAAGTGTGCTTTGCCACGTTGACGTGTTCTGGCACTAAATCACTTCGCATATACAACTGTACTTCGGTCAAAGATAGGAATTACGCCTCAAACTAGACGATTCATTGACCTATAGCAATACGAATTTATGTTAGTCAGAAATGCTGCTGCCCGAATTGCTTAAAACATTTCTCCAAAAATGATAATTCCAACACAACTATTATATATATATTTGACGACACGGTTGGCGTAGTGCGCTGTTGCACGGTTTCTCGCCCCGATTTCCGTAGTGTCCCGGGTTCGATTCCCGGTCGGGGCAATCCAGGAAACGATCTTTTCTGAATTGACTCAGGTCTGGGTGTGCTGGGAGACGCCTCTGGCTTATTTCCTTGTGTAGTACCTCGTAACGCAGGGATATTAATCCCTGCTTCGAGATTATTACAAGAGGTGTGTTGTCTGGCGCATATTTATTCATATAGATTAACTATTGTCTAAATAAGCAATGATTACAAAGCATGGTGCAAATAAAAGTGTACACAGTATTGACTATTAATGAAGCGACTGGTTGCTAAGTGGCTGCCACGCATAAGATTCGCTGTTCTCACATCCGGCTAGTAGGACCAAGAGGTTGGTAATCGTAGATGGGAGTTAGCGCATATTACACTTTGTCATTGTTAATATGTCATCTGCAGAAAACATGAAAAGAAATGATGTATTGTTTTCACAATTTGAGCATTTTTTAAAAACATGATTTTTTACCATTATTTTTACATGAAAAATCAGACTGTTTTCGTTATTCCTTTGTCACCACAGAATGTACTATGTTGTTTTGATTTAGGGCTATATGTAACGAATTTATGAACCAAAGTACTGTAACAGTCCGTTGTTTAACGTAACGAATCAAAAAATAGTTCTCATTCCAACCAAAAAATCTAGTTACTGTAGCTTCTGTATTAGATATCAAACGGCTATTAAATCAAACGTTCGCATCCTTCGCAAAACAAAGCTGTCTATTTTTACCGTGTCAATAACGTCGAGGTTCCATCGCGGAACTCGCAGAAGGGCAACGGATGGGGATCAAGGAAACGTATTAGTACAGGAACGAACGTATTTATACGTCACGGTGGTTTTAAATAGCTCGGGGCGGGGCCGACGGGAATAGCGCCGCAGTCCGCGCGGCACCACCATCCGGTACTACCATCTTGGCACCACTGGAGTTCATACCCATTGCGAAGAATCGCGAGATTTGCTTAAGAGGTCCACTCCGACGCAACATGTACGAAGTTTCGGCAAACTTCGTGATGTTTATCGATCTCATGTTTGTACGTACGAGTACAATAAAATATTATGACGCAATAAAATCAAGATATTGCATGTTCAGGTGAACAAGAATGGCCTCTCTTGGCAGACTGCATCCAAATCCACTATTATATTAAACGAACGAATTGCAACTATCGCTCTCGACTTCGACTGGCTCGTTGGCTGGGTAGTGATCCTATCTGCTTAGCGGCGGGCTGCGGTAACCAGATAACATTCATATTTCATGGGACGTTTTAAGTTAGTTAAAAATAAGCTGAAAATCATGAATACAATCATGTGCACAAGTCTGATTAGCACTTAGCCACATTAATGATTCATCAAAATCACTAAAGCCCTAGAAGATAAATAGTATTTAAATGTTAATTGCTATCGTTATCTACGAAGTATTAAGTTTATAAATCATGCTTTTTTGTAGATGATGTTAACGAAAGTTTCATAATTGTTCAACTGTGATCTAGATCTATGGGCGTACAATAATTATTCAACTGAATTGAAGGTATTTGATTCAAACATGCTAAATACACACTGAAGAAAATAAAATAATAAGGTCAATTTTGAGAGAAGTGGTCAAAAATGAGTCATAATCTCACACCGTCATTTTATCTGTTAAAATTCCATTTGTGAAATAATAACATTTTTCAATTAGGAATTCCGTAAGCTTACCTACTCTTGAAAATCTTTACATCATTAATGTCCCGAATAGCCTCCGGAATATGATTTTATCAGCGAGGAGCATTGCAAAATATTGACTTACTCAAAGTGGTCTTAATGAAAACTGAGCACAAACTTTTCTCTTGTCTTTCACGTACCTATTCTAAATTGATTTTTTTCTAAGTTATTTTTAACAAATAGTTACCCCACTTTTTACGGTATAGATGCAGGAAAGTGTTAAGATTTTATGTCTTTTAAAATATGGTTTACACGTGTCGTCTGATTTTAATCGAAACATTGGTCGGATGCATCGTTTTTGGGCTCTGAACACTCGTATTATTTCTTTGTCATAGCAATTACCCCAGAAAATAACTCCGTATCTGAGAGTAGATGCTACGTAGCCGTGGTACGGTGGTAGGCTGTTAGAACAGCAGCCTCGGTAACAGCTTTTTGTAATTTGTATAGAGAAAATGAAAACTGACTTAATCTTTTGCAAACAATTTCAATATGAGACGTCCAATACTACAATTCAACATTTTATAGTATAAAATGTTGAAAATATCTTTTTTATGACTATTTTAATCATTCGCAGCCCGAAATTCGAAAGCCGCAGATATACAATGGTGGCCTCGCTCATAGAGTTCCTAATGGTTCGACAAAACCCGTCGAGAAAAACGTTTTTGACACTGAGTCCAATCCTCAAAATATCTAATCAAAGTCGTTTGGTGTACAATTTTCTCCTTCAAAGCTCAATCGCGAACGTTACAGCCAAAGTAAACAAACTCAGCCATACTGAAATAGGTGCAGGGCGATGACCCTATAGAATCTGGGCGATTATGATCAACTTCAGTAGTAGGAGTACATATGGCACAGATTTAGATGTTCCAACTCATCGTTGTTGGATATTAATGTGTCGTAAAGCCACAAAAGCCTGTAATCTGAACTACGAAAAAGAAATACCTTATAAATGTTAGCAGGCAGGTGT
Source organism: Udea olivalis (assembly GCA_947369235.1). Classification (NCBI taxonomy): domain Eukaryota; kingdom Metazoa; phylum Arthropoda; class Insecta; order Lepidoptera; family Crambidae; genus Udea; species Udea olivalis. The sequence goes on along the minus strand of OX376349.1, from coordinate 2,973,512 downwards.
TAATAATTATTATTATGAGTCAATTTAGGTTATTTGTCAAATAGCACCAGTCCAAGCATATAATCTGTCTCATAGTATGCCTAGAGGTGCTGATAATCATAATCATATTAATTTTTAGTTATATCATTTACTTTTAACAGAAAATCGAGCATTCGTCAAATTTACTTTAACCACATCGCAGATGACGCTCGATGTTTTGTTACATCTTGTTCTTAAAAACGAAGCAATAACGTTATACATTACATGGAAATGTTTTTATAAAACTAAGCATTTGCCTGTTTTGTACCCATTCGTAAAAAGATACATTACAATGCAATGCTCTAGCAAATGCTCTGGTGTGACACATTTCAAATTGCTATTTAAAGATTAGCTTTTTGTAAATACAATCAGACCCGTGGTTTTCCTTAAATTAAAAATATCTTAGTCAAAAATATAATTTAAAGTAAGATCCACGAAAAACATTATCAATCCAAAAATTAGATACCGCTGTGTTTGTTTAGGCTGGTAAACCCAAACTAATAATTTCTCGGACATAACACCAGTGTCCGCATTATGTAGGTTGACATTAGCCCCAAATCACAGATCTGGCAGACGCGTCTCTAGCGGCGCCGGCGCACGTGGGCGACAATTAACAATGGGCGCTGCGAATAGCCCCGCTCGACTACCGGCTCTATATTTAACGCGGAAAATATGTGCGTACGCGCATTGCTAACGCTTAGATTATACCTTTTATGGAGATGATCTGTTTTTATTTTGTTATTGTCGAATTAGTTGACAGTCCAAAGTCAATACTGCATTTTATACTCTGAAGACTCTAAATTTTAAAATGCGTGTAAGCTATCATGCCTTTCCTTACAGTATCTCACAGTTTTCACAACACACATCCTGTCACTGAATACCTGATAGACGGTTACTCTCGCTTAGATTGACTTTTGTAGGAGCGACTTAAACTTGCTTTGTTCAAAAGCACTTTCTTCCTAAAGTTCCCAAGTCTTCAAATGACCATTCTAAGCATGGTCATCTAGTGATTGTACAAACTATACAGCAAGTTTATTCAATGTATTTTAAACATCACATTTTTAACATACAAATTGCAAGTAATTATAAACTATGAAATAATCAAATCTTAGCGTAAAATTTATCTGACTGAATAAAAAAAATACAAATAAATTTATATAAAATATTATTAGCCATTGAGGTTCAGATTAACGGCTGCTATTCGCAGCACTCAATCCGCTGTGCTAATTGACCAAACACCAATAATGGTGTATGTTCATATAATTGTAAAGCTATGACTATATGTTTATCATGCTAAAGATTGTTATTAGCAGCTCATGTTGAAGTGGCAGTGGACAAGGCACGATTTCCCTTTTAAAATCTAGATGCACGGGAAAAGGACTAGTGAGATATCATAGAAACATTACAAAAACAAAAAATGGCTAACACGTGGTGTTCCATTAGGGTGGGTTTCGTTTCAGAACGCGTTAAATTGATGTATTGATTTGGATCGTGTGGTTGTCACCTGTTACTCGATGCGCGCGCGCATCTGTTACCTGGCCTACACTGATTCTAAAAATATGTTACCATTTAGACGGTTACGATACGACTATACCACAAATTACGCATACGGCGCGGTGCCTCTGACCAATACCATACGGGGATTAAAACCCTTGTTTTGGTGGAATGAGACACCCAAAACTGAAACAATTTGCCCATTATTAGATAGAAGAACCAAGGCATCTTCACTTATTCCTTATTAAAGCGAAGCTCTCACGGCTACAAACGTGCGTCTACAATGTTACGCTTGACTGTCATTCTCGTAATAGCGGATCGGTAATGATGATGTACCATCACACTGACTGAACCCCTCTCAAATGTAAGCAAAAGACAACAAATTATACATCCTTAAATTGTAAATTACATTGAACTCGAACGTGTTGGAGTGGCGCGTGTTAAAAATAAGTGTATGTTTTGGTATCGTTATAGTATCCGTCACCTGTTGCGGCATCGCGTGCTGCATCCATTAGGTAGATACGAGGGGGGTGCCGCTGCCAGCCTGCACTACTTAACTACATTACTTTACTTGTCCCTGTTGTTTTCTACTTTATGGAACTTTGACGTTGCATGGAAGAAGAAAGTAAGTACCTACTTAACTAACTCATAAATTTACCAGAAGCACTGAAGGATAGCTGTTAAAAACATTACTTTTTTCAGTCTAGAAGGAGATGTAACTCGATAAACAAGTGAAGGTAATGTGAAGTGCTGCCCTGTTGTTTTTATAAACTAAATCAGTCTTCACTTTAGTTTATTAGTAGTTTAGTAGATAAGTCTTACAACGTAAAATAGATACAATAGACAAATTCGGTCTGTTAGCGCCTCGATAGTTGGAAGAACAGCTACCCGGGCTGTGGAAGGTCGCGGGTTCTAATCCCGCTCGAGTCCTGAGGATCAGGTCGATTTTTTCTAGTTTCTATCTTTGTGTAGAAAATAGTGCATTTGTAAATAGTAAAAAATATAAAAATTCACTTATCTAACTAGTTACGTCAAATTATTAAAGTGGGATTGTCACTTACTAAATTGTTTCCATAATCTAGACGATCTCTCCATTCCCATCTGCTTGGCAGTAATAACAAACTGTGTCCGCGTAAATTAAATAGGTAACGTTAGTTACCTACTGCTAATAAAATAATGTAACTTCATTTTGTTCCAATTAAATGAAACTTTTGCGAATGCTTTCGTGTCGAGGTGACGTAAACAGCTAACAATATTATGAGTGCGTGTTACTGGCCACATCTGTACGCATCCACATGACTAATGTTTATACCACGTGCTTGCATTTCAGTCCATGTGTCCCATGTTCATAATGCGCCTAGTCTATCAACGACCTACATAGGAACAATGAAGCTAGCTCTTTCCCTCAGAAAAAAAAGCCGTTCCGTCCGAAAATGATTATTTTTCAGAGGCGAGTGGCGCGGCCTTCGGCGGGGGGCGCGGGGCGCGGGCAGCCGCGGCGGGAGGTCGGCATTGACGTCACGAGCGCGGGCCAATCGTGGCCCGGCTCCGTTCGAAATTCGAATTGGAGTTAGGTGGGTCTCCCGCGGGAGGTGCGCTGGCTTTGCATGCTGTTTACTTGATTAGCCCGTTCGGTATTATGGCAATAAATATTAGGATGGTGCCACTTGATATTTCGCGAGTAACGTTAAACAGGAATTTGCCCGGTGTTTGCTCATTTTCGCTTTGTTAAATTAGCCGTTAATGCGGTTTTCGCTCTAAATTTAGCCTCTGACACAGTTTTTCCGTCTAATTATTCTGAATTATGGAATGAAAATATGTAGGGACTTACAGCATTGTCGGCATGAACAGGGTATAATGATAACTTCCGGAGGACAAAGAACCTCCGTACGTACGTATACGTATGAAATCAATGAAAATAAAAATCGCATATTTAATCTCAAACACATTCACTACTTAGGTGGAACACCACTAAGAAATTCAGGTCATCACGAGTTAATAAAAACGTCTTTTTTGGAAAAGAGACTATGTATAGGTATATTAGGATGGGAATAACAGCGTCTGATGTCTATGCAAGGTGAACGGAAGAGCTGATAAAAATCCCAGGATAGGATATGGATTTTTAGCACGGGCTGCTGAGTCAAGCGAATTTGGGTAAAGCTGCGGGATCTATGAGCTATGCGGAATGATGGTGGAAAAGATTAAACTACTTATACCTACTATTAAACTACCCACAACTAGCTGGCATCAAACCCTTGAATTTAAAAAAAATTGTCGTTAGTTTTTATGTTTGACCAGGTCATACTTTTGCACCGCGTTCGAAAACTGATGACCTGGTATTTCGTAGCACTCTAACTCTGAGATAGTCAACTTAAAACCAGCGTCGTGATGTCACAATTACGACTGGCACATGGTGAATGTGAATGCTGTTTCAGTGTCTTAGTTGGTTTCAAGTTATTTTTTGTTAAGCGTACGTATGTACCAAGTGTCATTCACTGAATGAACAGTTCTTACTTTACTTTCTTAGTTTTACACGGAAGGCAACTTACTAGTGACTCCCTCAAGTAGCAAATGTGTATAGAGGCCAGCCTTTCTTAACAGGCAAACCGTGAGCTCGTTTGCTTTGTATTAAAAAAGGTTAACTTAAAAATTCCTACGTAACGAGATGCCCTCATTAGGGCCGCGAGCTCTCGGCGCGTTATTAAGACGTGACGACAGCGCTGCAGTTGTGACACTGCCTTTATTTTACTTTGGAAAAACTCTCGAACGGTTTTCAAAATATCGTGTGGCTTTAATAATACGGACCTGTTGGTCAAGTAGGAATTCAAGTTAGAGAGAGAATAATAATAATTTAATAATATAGGTGGTTCAAGGAAATCGATGGACATTTTTGCATGTTCTGTGTCTCGATATGGTTATCTAATCTTTGACATGCATAATAATGACTCTCTTTAAGGAGATATCAAAAGCATAGACTTATTTTACTAACCCTTATAAAATAAATAAAAATAAAATAAATATGCGCCAGACAACACACCTCTTGTAATGGTCTCGAAGTAGGGTTTATTAAATCCCTGTGTTACGAGGTACCACACAAGGAAATAAGCTAGGGGCGTCTCCCAGCACACCCAGACCCGAGTCAATTCAGAAAAGATCGTTTCCTGAATTGACCCGACCGGGAATCGAACCCGGGACACTACGGAAATCGAGGCGAGAAACCGTGCTACAGCACACTACGCCAATCGTGTCGTCAAATAAACAGATAAACAGGAGATAAAACATCCAAGAACCTTTTTTTAATTTAAAATTTCTGTTAAGTTTTCATTTTTCTGTATGTGCCGCTGCAGCATTAAAGTAGATGGATTAAGGAGACGCTGATACTCCGTCTAACCTTGTTAAATTTCCTTACTGAGAGCAAAGAGGCGCAATAATGAAGCAGTTAAGTTCTGTGTTACTTTTAAACATTCCAGCTGGTTGGGCTCTCAGTAACTCTCATTGATTTATTTAACTGATTTATTTAACTGATTATGTTACCAATTAGATATGTTACCAATTACGGTGCATTGTTATTCCCCTAATTCTGAATTTAGAAAATTATAAAATTACTCGCTTCTGTTAGGTATAGGTTGCGTACATGAGTTCAAATACGAGAGGTCTTTCAATTTCTCTAAATCTCCTTCTCAACGTACAACAAAATGAGAAATTGGAAAATGTGTTATAGGCAATTAATTTACTCAAATACTTGTTGGAGCCATAGTACGGTATCAGGATGGTCAAGCTTCACCTCGGCTCCAGTTGTGCACATTTTGTGAAAGAATTGGCACAATGTTCGTCCTGCCTACGAGTACACTCGTTTTCGAATGTAGCTTCATCTGTTCCCTTGCAACTGATATTTTTTTCACAGCTGACAATAATGATTTTATAGTTTACCTACGTGACCACGTGTCTAGTTTATAAAGTGATATTAGGAATAGAATAGAATAGAATATTTATTTACAGAAATACGGTGGATTACATGATGTCCTTAAATAGTTGTACACATATTTTATCTATTTAGAGAGACGTGGAAACAAACATTATATTAAATTAAACAATTAATAATTACATTTTAAAACATAACACAAAAAACATACAATTAAATTAAGATACAAATGAATTGATTCATCATTAATAATTAAATTTAACAGATAACACTAGAAACATAAAATTCATTTAAATTGTCAGTTTTTGGTCCAAGTACTCAGACACAGATTAATAGCACTTCCGCGCAAAGAAACCGTAAGCCTGTTACTTGAATTGAACTGTGTTCATCGTCCTCAAACTATCTGGTTGATGGTTGTAGACTCTGATAGCCATGCATGCAATATGAAGTCTCACTAAAACAGCCATAGCCTTTGTAACGGCACATGTAACCTAGCGCGCTGCGGTCAACGAACAAATAGTTTTTTTGAGATAAAGTATAACTTATCACTGAAATATAACGAAAACACGCCGCTATACTTTTGACCGGTTGATATCTTGCTCGCATTTTAGCGCTGTTTCTAAATCCCAGGTCGGACAATTGATGTCTTGCCGATAATTCGGACTGAGTCTGTGTTTTTTGTTTCATATTCACATTTTGTTATTAGTAAAGTTTTATTTTTGTGTGGTAGCTGAATAATGTTTTCTAAACAAGAATAAAAAAACAGCAAAACCAAAAATAGCTACATTAATATTAGTAATTTATTTATTTCAATTAACACGACTCATTTCATTCGTGAGTGACAAACATTTACTAAATTCTAACACAACATGCAGTCGTGCGTTACAATAATTTTATATTGTATGGTCGTCTAGGCACGTGGAGCACTATTATAGGCTCATATCCTACGTGATCGTAAGGGGAATTATACACAGCCATTTGAAGTTAACAGTTGTTTACGTTTTTCCCAACAGATGTCGCGGCGGTTCCGCTGCGCGTTTGATCTGCGCGTAAACCATCCTTCGCCTTGCCAGTGATCGCAATCGCATTGTCTCGTACTACCCGGATATCACTATTTAAAGATCTGACAAGATCTTCGTCTTCGACCCACTTAACTAGATTGAAGATGATGATAAACGCGCATCGAACGCGTCACACCAGTTGTTTGAACTTTACTCCTATCGTATCGAATTCGATTTTCTTTACGGTTCCGTAAAAATCGGCCTTTTGTGTGTAACTACGTTTTTATTTAACAATAATTTCTTTGCAAAAACCATCTTGAGTTTCGGCCTGGTATATTCAAAAATGTTTTTATTAGGTTGATTAATTATTGTCATCCCTTAGAATCTTGTGAAAATTTGTGCAAATATTAAGACATGAAAAATGTTCATCTTGAGAAATATTCTTTACTACATTATTAATACATATATTATTGTACAAGCTGTCTGTCAGCGGCTTCGCCCGCGTAGACTGTCTGTCCCGTCAAAATATAGCCTAAATTAAAAAAAAATCATTTAGGTAGTTTCGGAGATTACATACCTCAAACATAAAAACTCACAAACGCTTACCTCTTTATAATATTAGTATAGATAGATTAATAAATACATATTTAGGTTTTTGTAAGGAATGATCTTACATTCCACTTTAAAATTACATGTCACTCCAAAAAGATGAATACCAAAACAACTTTGATTTATTGCCGATCATTGAAAACCGATAAGATGTCTGTTTTTTTGACCCTACAGTGCCTAACACCATTCGATTGGGGTGTTGTAGTGACAAGATAGTCTGAAACAACCTGTGACGCAGCACGGGTGCCGTGACCGGGGCGCTCCAGCGCAGTAACCGTGTCATCCGTGACGTCATCCGCCGGGCATGCGCTGGGCCAACGAGATGCAATGGCGAGAGGGTATTGGCAAATTATTCTGCACACCAAAAACGTTTTATTAAATTAATTTAACACAAAACTCTTTTTACGAAAAAATTACTTCATGTTAGTATTTTTATCAACCTTTCTTCATAAGACATTGTTATAATAATAATAATAATAATAATATTTATTTTCAGATAACATGAAATCCAACATTACAGAATTTTAAGAAAAACACATTAAAAAGACACAGGAAGAAACACAATAACAACTCAATATTTGCATGAATTAGCCGCACAGTAATTTTACGAGATGCCTTATAATAGGGCAATCGTATTTTTCGGCTATGACCCCCAGAATACTGTTGGTACTGCTCCGCACTCTGCTTAATAGTGAGGCAGCCTTTTTACGCATTATCGCGTCAAACCCGTCCGTGCGAGCCTCGCAGAACATGCCGGACGCGCTGCAGAAACGAGGCAGCCCCAACAGCACTCTGAAAGCATTGTTGTATTGCACTTTCAGTGCCTTCAGCGCCCTTTGCGTATAGTTGACCCAGAGGGAACTCGTGTAAAAGGATTGGCAGTATGCCTTAAATAGTGTTATTTTTACTTGACTACTACAACGAGAAAACCTCTTAGCCAACATATTGCTCCGGGCCGCCAAAGCTTATGCAATAAGTAGTTTTCATTGGTAAAACCCGTTTGGATCGATAGACCAATGATTGTTTAAAATAAAATTGGTTTTTGTTTGCCTTTCTTCTGATCGCTTATTTAATTCTACCCTAAGTTTCCTCATCTTTTCGTAGCGGATCCCTTTGTGCATCTTCTCTTTAAGTAAATGGAGCTAGAATAATATCGAAACCAGCACTAATTGTGAAATAAATGTAATAAAACACCGCAAGAATTAAAACATTTTTAGGAGCGGTGTTAGATATAATTATTATATTTTGCACTTTATAGTAACACAAAGGGCAAAGACATCATTTGACTTCAATGATGAATAATAATAAGTGGAACTCCGCCTTAAATTACTGTAAAATTTATTTGGAACACATATGTTTAAATATGCGTTTGTGTAGTGCGTTTCCTGTTGCTGTATTTGTTATGCCCAGATTTTTTTTATGCCAAGATTGTTTTTATTTCCATAAAATTCCTATAATGGCAAATTATGGTCACGTCGGTATTGTAGAAGTTGGGTGTAGAACTTATTCTATAGATAGGGTTGCTTATGCGATTGCCTGACGATATGCAACTATTAAAATAATAACGTTATACAAAGATAAACCACCTATTACCGTTTTGGATAAGACACAGTTTTATAATAAGATTTTCTTCGACTGCAGAAGCGGTAATGCAACCATTGTTGCTACGAGTATTAACTACCAGATTAATCCAGCGCATTAAATGTGTCACCCGTGACGTCAAAAACTCAGCATGCGCTTGGGAAAAGATAAACAACTGTTTGATAATATCATGGATCTTATTCATAGGCTTTCTTAATTAAATACTCTGCAAGTTTGGAATAATTTACGATGTTTACAAAAATCATTTTTTATTTTTAACAGCCTTTGGTTCACATTCAATTAAAGACTTGAAAGTGGGATTTGTCGATAAGTTCTGATATGATAATGTATTCGCAATCATCAACACATTCTGATATTCGCTCGCTTCGGTTGTAACGCGCATGACCGCGTGTTTAGTTGCTGACGTCACGGGTGACACGGTTATTGCGCTGGAGCGACCCGGTCACGCCGATGCCGGTTATTGCATTGTGCGAAGTATCTTATCTTGTCTATCACGATATAACTTGAGATTATTGTAGGGCATATAAGTAGATTTTATATAGCAGTTAAAGGATTAATGCATTTGATTTTGCACCCACTTTGATTGTGGTGCATGCTTGATAAATGCCTTTTTATTTATATAATGTCAGACATAACTACAGTGAATTTCAACGAATAGAAAAAGTCAAATTCTTGCTAAAAACTTTACGAAAGCTTTTCTTACAATACTAGAAAATAGAAGACAAGTCTTTAATGGAAATAGTTACTTGATGCAACCTCTTTTAATTAAATTATCAAACCTTTTGTTTTTAACATTGTTAGCAACTTTCAACCTTTTTTAATGTAGCTATACTTTTTATAGCCATGATGCGGATCTCTCCCCTACAAAGTATTTTTTGTAGAAACTACGGAGTTCACATAACCAAATTGTATTTAGTAAATTCTTTTACTTACTACATTTGCCAGTTTAATCTTGTGTTAGGTATTCTTATTAAATAACTATTTAGAAATATTAATATTTGTCCCAAATGCAGCTAAAGTTAGGTCTAGCTAACTGAGCTTTTGTCGCATTCTGAGTTTTTGGCTAGAATGAGTATACACATACTGGTAGCTTAGTAGCTACCACGAGGTAGACATAAAAGGTGATAGAGAGTAAACTTACATGTATCACTCATAGGATTAGTAATAGTCAGCGGGATACATTAAGCGTAGTGTTTATATTATGCTCTTTGACATTAACACGTTGAACGCCATAGGGGTCACCAGGGACTTAAAATAATGTTAACAAAAAAAAACACTTCAAAAAAAAAAACTATTCCAAAACAAAACACTAAAAAGTAGCAAAGGAAACACTACAATATACCTAGCAATATATCTACCTTTTTTTTACATCTCACGTATACGTATGTATGTAGGTAGTTACAAACCTACATTGGCTGACACCGACTCCAATAATAACAATAATTGTACCTACATTATATTATCGTATAAATTTTAAAAGAATACGCAATTATTTCTTTACTTTTTCGTGGTTTGTTTTGGAATAGTTTTTTAAGTTGGTATTTTTTGTTAAAATTTTAGTTTATTTCTTGATTTTTAGTGAATAGTTCTTATTTATTTTATACATCGAAAAAGTATCGTCCAATTGCTCCTAAGAATTGAAGAGTTACGTTCCTTTGTCATGGATCCTATGATCAGAACCTAACCAAACTATCATCAAACTACCCTTGAAGTATATCGTTTCCAATAAAAAAAGAAGCATCGAAATCGGTTGGCGTTATATTGAGTTATTCGTCCATTTGTCGCGCATATAGTTTTTCTAGGTTTAAGACTTCTATGGTTTTCCCATGTATGCCACTGTCACAACTGGAACAAATTGAAATGGGACCACACGGGCAGCATTAGCTTTTAAATAAAAAAAGAATTACCAAAATAGGTTGACGTATTATTGAGTTATTCGTCCATTTGTCGGGCATTTTGTCTATCTAGATTTAAGAATTATATGGTTTTCTCATGGATGCCACTGTCAGAACTAGACCAAATTAAAATGGGACCACACGGGAAGCACCAGTTTTTAAATAAAAAAAAGAATGATTAAAATCGGTTCACCCAGTCAAAGTTATGGGGTAACAAACATAAAAAAAAACATACAGTCGAATTGATTGATTGACAACTGATTTTCTACTACTAGTATTTCTGCTTTGTCAGAGCAAAGCAATAAGCAAATACAAAATAGTTTAAAAAAGCGGACAAGAGCAACACAACACAATACAACGCGATTCCGTTTTATTTTCAAACTATCCGTTTGACGTACTATACTTGCCAGTTAAATAGGCCAGAGCACAATGTTAACTTCATTGTAACTGTAGTAAGTGCGTTTATTTCTGTCCGTCCGTACAGGAATACCTACTAACGCGTTATTTTAGTTTACTTGGTATAAATAGAGCTATTATGAGTTGAGTGCAGTGTTTGACCCACATACGCGCCATTGCCAAATTTTAATTTAATGCCTTTGCAGATTTATTGACTCTTAATCTTGAAGTCTTGAGCAATCAAATTTTCGAATTTTGTTAGAGTCAAGAAATAAATTATAAAATTAGATTGACATTTTAATAAACTTAGTTGAATAGGGTCCTGGGATGGATTCCGATTGTTCGTTTAATAAAAGATAATTAGTTAAATAAGAATAATACATCTTCGGACAGCAAGTGTGTTTTATTAGGGGACGCGAGTAGGAGCGAGCATGTGGTCAGGTCGCTAAGTTATTCTAAAATGTGAATAAATTAAGCCAGTATTTTCAAAATTACAGCATTGCTACTGCACGTATTTCTTTACAAGACAATAAAAAGCTTTGCCCTTATATTGTCCGTCAAATCGTCACGTCCTGATGGCAACGAACCAAGCCTTTGGCCCGCGACAATGTCTTGCATGATTAACAAGGCGCCGCCCAGCGCCTAGGGCAGGGGTGGCGGCGAGTGCCGACTGAGCATGCATTATGCACGCGGGTGCGCCGGCTTTGTGCGACTAATGACTATGACGTCACACTTCTAGACACTTGCGAATGCCGACAGAGAAATCAAGGAAGTTTCTGCAGGAAAATAAGTTTTTTGAAGGATCAAGGGAAATTGGGGAGTAAACTATCGACCATGTCTGCTCTAGCAAGGTTTGAACTTCACCAATTACTTGCATTCATGTGACGAACACTTGTGTGTTTGTTTTGTGGCTGAGTGACAATAACTATGTACTTGAAAATCTCAAGTTCAATCTGCCTAGTTTGGAGTCAGGCGTACTTGGTGTATGCGGTCACGGATTTATTAATAAGAAGTGTTTTAGAGGTGTCTCCACAATAATACTCGTACTTACAAGCCCTTCACTCCTAAATGAAACTTGACATCATCATCATCATCCGTGCAGTCTATCCCGGTTGTGAACTCACACTGGTGTGTGGGGTCCCAGGGTCCGGCTTTCTTATTTTCTTGGCCCACTTCGCACGGTCTTGTGTATCCTCAGTGGTGAGTCTGTTGGCACGCATATCATCCTTGACAACGTCGAGCCAGCGCTTGTTGGGGTCGACTTCTTCTACCAGAACCTGGCGGGAGCGCCATGGCCAGACATTTGTTGCCCACGTAGTTTGCAGATCTCCGTGGGACATGACCATACTAACAAAGGCGGCACTCCTGCAGCTTGTCTGCGATGTCACGAACACGAAGGCTGCCGCGTATGTGGGTGTTCCGCACGCGATCTTTGCGTGAGACTCCAGACATCCACCGCAGCATCTTCATTTCCGTGACGCGCAGCTCCTGCTTAAGTCGCTCATGTCACCTTTTTCACTGCCACATAAAAGGACAGGCCTAATGATGGATTTATAGATCTGCCCCTTCAGCTTGATCGGCATTTTGGGGTCACAAATCACACCAGTCACCTCACGCCATTTGGCCCAAGCCGTGGAAATTCGGGCTCTAAATGAAACTTGACATGTTTTTTTGTAAATGGTTATGTCAATGATAGTTTCTTTCCCATTGAGAAAACATGGTCAATTTTTTGTTTCTTAATCTCATTGAAAATAATCATCATGTTTCTTATCTATACTAATATTATAAAAAGGAAAGATTTGATTGTTTGTAATGAATAGGCTCCGAAACTACTGGACCGATTTTTAAAATGTAACATTTGTATTATAGCCACATTACCTTTTAGATTTATCGGCGAGTGACACATATGTTTTTTTAGTAGGTTATATTTTGACGAGAGAAACAGTATACGCGGGCGAAGATGCTGACGGACAGCTAGTTGTTACACACATCAAAAGTGTCTAGGGATCAACATATATTTTTGCAATAACTTTTCTCCTGATTGATATTAATTAAAATTTTCTTTAAGGATTCATCAAATAAAGTGTTTTCGTTTGTCTACAGTAACGATAAACCAAGTCACCTTTGCATTAATAAAGAAATTTGCCATTTTCCTAATAAAGGGGTTTTTGACATTTGAACCACTAACATTAAAGTTCGAAAAAAAGACTGAAATAACTGTTTTCTTTAAAATTTTATTGGGTAACTTAAACAATTAATAATCCGTGTTTCTACCGCGAACACTAACAACACAAGAACATCGGTTTGGCATACTCAAAATGAGTTCATCCAAATCACGCTGTGGAATGGCCGCCCATGTTCGTTGCAACAACAAAAAAAGGTCTTCTTGCGACTGGATACCCTCCATATTCGGCAGAGCTCTTCTCTGTAGCATATCCCATGCATGCTCAATCGGGTTCAAGTCTGGCGACTGAGCAGGCCAGGGCAGGACATTGATGTTAGCTGCGGCGAGAGTCTGTCTTACAACTCTTGCGGTGTGCGGTCGTGCATTATCATGCATTAACTGAAATAAGGGACCGATTTGCACTTGTAGAGGAACGATGACGTCTGATACAATCGTCTCAGCATAAATTTGAGCGTTGAGGTTGCCTCTGATCCAAATCAACTCAGTTCTTCCGCCGATCCAAATACCCGCCCATACCATGATGGTTCCACCACTATAAGGATGGACTTCCTGGCAGGATTTTAATCGCTGTTGGCGTCCAGGGGTTCTCCAGTGTCGTATACGTCTTGTATCCGGTCTCATACCAAAACGAGACTCATCAAAAAAGCACACGAAACGCCATTGTTCTTCTGCTCAATTTCTGTGTTCAAGAGCCCATTGATATCGAATCCTACGATTGTGCATTGCTATAGGTGGTACCTTCAGCGGTCTTCGGGAATGAAGGTTCACTTCATGCAAGCGGTTTCTGACTGTTTGGTCGCTAATTAAGTTCCCTGAAGAGTGATGAAGCCTCACGGCTAACATCATGGCGGTTATTGTTGGAGCTCTTCGAGTTGTGATTTGAATGTATCGGTCTTGTCTCCGTGTGGTGCAGCGATACCGTCCTCCATGGCGCTCAGCCACGGTACCACTGCTTCGGTAACGTGTCCAAAGTCGACTGATAACACTCTTACTTGTATTCAGAGTGAAAGCCACAGTACGTTGCCGGGAACCAGCTTCTATCATTCCCACGGCTCTGAGCATTTCTTCCCTGCTTAAATGACGTCGCCGCTCCATAATAACGTTGGTTTTAATCAGTAGTAGGGAAACAGTAGCACTAATAATATCTTCAATGCGTTGTATGTTTTTTTAGGGAAAATATTGACAGCTGATTTTCATCTTTTACTCGAATTTGATTGACAGTTCCTGTTTCAAATTATGAAATGCACCAAAAAGGATCCATATACATTTATAAAATCATAAATTTATTACAAAGCCACATCTCAATCTCAAGAACTCCGCACAAAAATGCTTGATCCCTAGACACTTTTGATGTGTGTATATAATGCATTATTATCGGAAATACTTTATTTAAGAAATGATTTGAATACTTACCTGAGATAATTCTATCATAACCTGCATAACAAAGAGCCTGAAGTTAAATACACGGACGTATCGAAGAAAGCCACTGCTAACTTTCCACGAGGCGGTTGTTGCACAAGCTAGTTCCTTGTAAAATAATTCGATTGAAGTTGTCTCGACGAAGTTGCCCGCATTGTCGGCTTTTGTGCGGCTGCAGCGGCTACGTGCAACTGCAATAGCTGCTCGATAGTTCGCAACTCGGATTCAATTATGTAGCTGGCGGGCTTCGCGCAAACCACAAGTTGGAGGAGAAGGAAAACATACGGAAAATTGTTGTTTTTTTTCGAACCAGGATTCCCGCAAAAACATGAGAATTTGCATCGAACTTATTTTTCAAAGCTAAAAACCTATTCAATATTATTCTCGGCTATGTTAAGAGTACTTAGCTGTGTTTGTAAGTGCTTGAGTTAATGAATTTTATTGTATACTGTTAAATACAATGTGTGAATTAGTGTGTGACCGGGTGGGTGACCTGTAATACAGGTTTTGTAAAACCTACTTCAGGCACCAGTCTCTCACAATGTTCCTGCCTTAATTGGTGGAGAAATAAATGACTTTGAATTGAATTGAATTGAATAATGGGAAGTGAATATAATATTAAATAACAAGGGATCCAACAGTATAATAATGTGTGATTGTGCAACTGTTACGACCGATAATTTACCTATTGACTACTTAAATATTCATAGCTTAACAATCTTATGTGATATTATGTAGACATGTTACAAAGGATAACTTTCTACTAAACAAAGTTCAGCCTGTACTGTAGAGGCAATGTCAAGTTGATAATTACTTAACTTATAAATAAGTAATAATTCATTTTGAGATAAATTCAACATCAATGAGAATATTGATAGAACACCTGCGAGTCGTTTATAAAAAAAAGCGTTTTTAATGATTTGTAAGACCAGCAGCTAACAAAGTTTGTTGTGACATAATTGATTGCGCTGCGGTCGGTGAAGTTTTCCTTGTAGAAGTGCGAAGGTGCAGCGAGTCGCCGCACTGTTGCGGAACTGTTGCGGAACTGTTGCGCTTCTAGCTCATTGTGCTGGCGCTTCGGCACAAAGGAACACATGAATAAAGACAAACTTTTGATGAATTGTTGTTAAGGTGAGTTTAGCCGCCAACTAGCGCCACCAATTGATTTAATTTTATAACTTCTAAAATAGACATAGTTTTTAAAAACTGAACAATGAATATCTCAAAAAATAGTTCTTTTAAATATTGAATGTCGGTCTATGACTTTTAATTCTACATTTTTAGCCACTTTTAGCAAAAACGCTATCTAAAACTACAAAACAGATAGTATTTGATATAACAGGTAGTACCTATTTGATATAATCGAAATCGGTTTAGTCATTTATGATATTTTAAGGTGCAAGCATGGCACTTTTGCTTCCAACCAAATTCCTCGCATCAGTGTTTGCTGTTGGACAGACTACTAATTTGAAGTAAACCGTAAACATCTGTTTTTGCAAATTCCCACGACGGACGAACAACGTGTGCTTTCCATGTCTTTGTCTTGGGAAAGCACCGATGGTCCACCACATAAATTATGCAAGGTAATAGCTAACTGGCCGCTCACTGAGTGGATTGCTGAGTGGTCCGTATACGCATATTAGATTAGAGTTGGACGTTTTGCGATTGTTGCTTGCTAAGATTGCTGTTGTTGACGTGATGTCTTTTCTTGTATTATAAAGGTTAGAGCTTTTGCCCCATACGCATACTTTGAATATGAATGAAATTCACGGATTTAATGTCAAATTATAGTAGAGCGTGGAAGAATAAAGTGACGACTTGATGAAATAACAAACAAAACAACTGTATTGAAATATTGAACTACTTACAAGAAAGAAAGGACGCAATAGACGCCGATATTCTGTGTGAAAGCAGGATTGTGAAGTTGAAACACCGATCTGACTTGACAGTAAATACTGGCCGTAATAAGCAGTTACAAGTTAATCAAGACTCAGCCATTATGATCACAGGAATAGGTATTCTACCTTGGAACCGTATAGCAAGGTTATGACGTTTTAGGCGTACAAATGCCCTGCTATCCACTTCAACGCTGTCGACATAATGAATGAATGGAATCATGAAAAATTGGGCAAAGCTTTCGATCGCCTCTCCAAGGATATAGGAAACTGCCTACGTGACTTTCGGCAGGTATTATTTTAGTAGGTACCTGTAGGACTGCTCCTACTCGTACATCTGTATTATCCTCTTTCTTACGATAAATGTCCTTATTTTTTGGGGCCTTTTTGGTACATTTTGTTAAAATATTTGGACACGCCTTCGGGCTTCGCAAACCGAGGGGAATGCATCGCGATGTGCGGTGCGGGGCGGGGGACACCATTGACGCGCGTCTCTCAATGGCAAATGAACTAGGTCACCATCAGTGACGTCACTGGTGGCCTACATACGCGCCGGGCGTAGCCCCGGGTGGCAGCTAGCTGCTTACAACACCTCTTGCTTTTCCACAAGTGCAAGGAGTTCTATTTTTAGAATCGGCCATCATGGCTAAAAATAGACAAAGAAATTAAAGTCTTAAATAATAGAAAACCTTTGGGTTACGTTACGTTACAACAAAATACCCATTTAACAGCTCATCTTAGTAAAATTTTGTACCTATCAAATTTTATTTACTTAGACCAAGTTTTTGGTGTCGCAATGAGTTATTATTCTGATCGGTTTTCCTGGTTTGCCATAAATAAGCATATTTTATCACTAATCGCAAAATGTATAAATTGAACGTTTGGCTTTGTGATATAACTAACAATATGCAAGAGGGCATTCATTACGTTTTCTTATATTCATTTTGTTAGAGCATCACATACAATTTAATAGGGTAAAAATGTAGGATTTGTGGATTTGAAAATATCAAATTAATCCAGTAGTTGACAACTAAGCCAGCACTAGCCAGAGAAAATGATTTGTAGTCACCGTCAGTTTTACTTGCACCTTAGATCTTAACCATTTCGACCCTTACCACAGGTGCGATTGCGTTCAAACGACTGTCTAGTCAGTCAAGTTTAAAAAGAAAACTTGTAGGACTATTAAACGATAGTAACCGGTACCAGGGGTAAACGCGGGAGGAAGTTGGTTCCTCGGTTGGAACACCCACATGCGGGCTCGCCGCCCACGCTGCGGCTCGGTTGCTATCTACTACGAGTAACTATCTGCAAGTATTTACTCGTTACCTACTTGTTTACTTTAGCTCCTATGCATGAACCTGCTTGTTTTGTAAAACGAAGCTTACTTGCCTGTATATACTTAAGACGTTATTGAAATACCTTGGATTGGGTCATTAATTAACCCAGCTGGTAAGTTAGTTGAAGTAGGCATAGTGTGAAAACGTTAGCCAGTGGCAGACAATTATTTTTTGAAAGGAGACTATTGGATAGCAAGGTAGTCGAACGTCCTGATAAAGATGGCAGAATTTCGTTGGATGTAGGCGGAAAGGACTTGCCAAAATGTAAAAATCATCTTTTAATTCTACATGCCTCTGTATGAAGCTATGTTATATATAGGCTATTCAGAACAGACCAGTTTGGATGTCAGAAGTTTCTAAAGACTGTTAAAGTTCAAATATCCCTTTGGAAGCGGAAATGGCTTCAAGTGAAAAAGCGTCAGCAAGTGAAAAGGATAAAGGCATCATCCCTCATAAATTCTCATAATGTATCATTGTTGCACGTGAAAGCCCGACCCAGAGGAAGCAACTGTGACGTCTCAGCCTACGTCACAGAACAAAGTTGTCCACACATTGCGTCCTTATCTGTGGCACAATGGTGTTGGCTGTTGGCGCGTCAGAAGAGCGGACGGCCATTGTCTCCAGCTGGCGTCACATCGTCGGCCTTTGTCGACGCCGGAGTCGCTGTCGAGATAGCGTTCCCGTCATGTATGAAAGGGGTTGTTTGTGAAGGTGCATGAATGCCGCCCACAGTGAATGTTAGTGAATAAATGCATTACGCGTTGTGCAGCGGGCTTTGTTGCGGAAGACAATGCTTTGACAAGTTAAGCAAGGTGGGGAAATAACACCATGTTACATGTAATCATATATTTTTAAGTGCAAAATGTTAATAATGAATAGTTGAGAGTAAAACAAACAAATCGTCGACGTACTTCTTTGTGTTTTTTTTTATCGGTATAAACCATAAGCTATATCGTGTTTTGGAAAAGTTGTCGCCTTCTTTAAAGACAACAACAATACAACCGTACAATTTTTTATTTGCTAAAATATCTTTTAATTTAGTAGTTACCTATCTTCAAACAAAGTCAATCAAATATTGACAATCTTGGGAAAGCATAGCCAAGAAGAGCGGTCTCATCCTAATATAGGTTTCCAAACTTAAAAGGATAAGACCTATATTAAGCATTGTAATAGTGACTTGTGTTATGAATAAAGATGTTTTTTTTTTGTATGTACGATAGTTAAACCGCCTCTGCAAGTTTAAGCTAACATTATATTAATTGTTGAAAAGACTTGCTTCATTATGTGGCAGTGCCCCGGGTTCGATTCCCGGTCGAGTCAATTCAGGAAACGATCTTATCTAAATTGCCTCGGGTCTGGGTGTGCTGGGAGACGCCCCTGGCTTAATTCCTTGTCTGGTACCTCGTAATACAGGGATATTTATCCCTCCTTCGAGACCGTGGCAAGAGGTGTGTTGTCTGGTGCATATTTATATTTATTTATATTTATATTTAAAACCTTAAATGACAAGAAATTGTGGTAAAAATCGGGTCCTCCATAAAGAATTGATTTCGTGTATGTAAATAGATTTCGAAGCTTTTCAATTTCAATCATTGAAGTAACTAATGGTTAATCAAAGGATAGTCAGGTTTCACAGAGGTGTATGTTAATAAGGATATGCGTGTTATGTTAAGCGTTACCTTAACATATCATGTATGAGTTCAAAACGAACATGGTTGATGAGTTTTAACGATTACGACCATTATAATGTACTAAGACATGTGACGTGAATTAATTCAAAACATATTCATAATAACATTTTAAACTTTCTCGTTGCATTTTAACTAATTCTAATAAAAACGTAATATTCTGAATATGACCACATCATTACCTCGTATGATATTATTGTGGTACTTATGTGAATTTATTTGGAATTGAATTGTTAATTTATTGTATTATAGCTTTCGCCCGCGACTTCGTCGGCGTGGACCACTTTTTTTCCACAACGTGAAGTGTTGATAACCTAACCGCGGTGAAAGATTTCTATTTGAGATAAGCACCTAACTATAACAGGGCACATCCCGGCACAATTTGCAACTTTCCATCCATTCCCTTTTTCAAAATCAGGCTGCTTTTCCACTAGAGATGTGCTATGCAGCTATGCTGCGAGGATGTGCAAGCTAAGCTATGAAACTATGAAACCGTTTCCACTGATGCTATACTATGTAACGGAGCGAGTAAGACGTGCTACGAAGGTACGCTGCAACAAGGAAACTGTGCGAGGAAGATGCGCAGCTCGAGCTATGCGATGTATCGTCAGTAGGGAAGGCACGCACAGCACGCAGCCATAGCACGCCTCCACAGCACGCATCCATGTGTCTAATTAAAAACATGGCTGAGTAGAACCCGTTTCCACCAGCTGCAGTGCTATTCTTTGTGGACCAATGAATGTGATTGGTGGATATCAAACGCATCCACAACAATGTGGCATAGCACATCTCTGGTGTAAAAGCAACATAAGGGGGAGAATAGCGAACAACCAATTAAGATCTTTATTACTACAGCTGTGATTAAAAAAAGGGTTTCTCTTCAAAGGAGTATAATGTAAGTTTAGAAACGATCACAGTCTACTGAACTACTCAAGACTACTGAAAGAAACCGAGCGCCTGCTGTTAAGCTAGTTTCCTTGTATGATAAGGTTTCAGACTCACGCGATAATGCATGACCCTCGAGATCGGCAGGAAGACGTGCTTCCCGTTCTTAAGTGTTCTCCCGAGACCGAGCATTTGCTGTCCAAGCTCTGTGAGAGTTCTAGCGAGTTTCCCTGTCAGTAAAGGTGTCAGGTTCACTCGATAATGCATGAGCATCATGATCGGCAGTGAGACGTGCTTCCCGTTCTTTAGGTTCCACCTGAGACCGAGCACTTGCTGTCCGGACTAATTTGAAAGTTCTAATATTTTCTTTACACATAAAAATTAAGAACTAAAGATTTGCAAGAAAAAAAAAGCTGTAACTTACTATTAATCTTCACTTTAAAGACGTGTTAACTTAACCTGTTATTTTAAGTCCTGTATGTACCTCAGAGTGGTTTCGAAGTTCCCGGGTTCACATACCAGGTCGGGCAAAGGATGTTTTTGGGTTTTTCGGAACATAGCTCGGGTTTGTTATCACCAACCCTCATTTGGCAGGCGTGGTGGTTATGCCAAAATCCGTTAATTGCAGAGATGACTTGATTTTATTGATAGAGGCCTTTGCCCAGTTGTGGGACAGTTTATAGGTTAATTACTTGATATATGTACAACAAATTATATTGTATGATAGCCTACTTGTAATCAATCTGCGTTACCAAATGTAGCTGTTACCAGGGAGGGCCGTGCGTCTCCAAAACACGCGTGGTCGCTTTTAATCGACACCCGTCCATCTTAAGCTAAACCTTTTTTAATAAGTATCATCATATATGTACCTATATCTGAGCTCAACTTGTACTGTATGTTTCTGAAACATATTTTTTTTTACTTCATATAATTTTTTTATCAACATTATTTTCCAGACCATAGATATTAGGTAACTAAAGGTAAATCGGTTAAACTGGACAGTTATTTCATATTTTTTTTACGAACTGTTCTTTCGACGCGATTCTTTAAACTGACATAACTTTTTAATGAATTGATTTTTTTTATGAATTGATTGAAATGAAACATACACTAAATTTTAAGTGAAGCTTACCAATATACATTAGTGAAAACCGCATTCGAATCGGTTTAGCCGTTTCTGAGATTAGCGCGTACAACCGCACAGACAAACAGACATACTGACAAAAAATCTAAAAATCATTGTTTTGGGTCTATGGCGTTTATAAAAGCCCCCAGTAATCGTTTTCCGTATTTATCTTTAATGGACAGACAGCGATGAGTTACAAATTTATTATACGTATATAAATTTGTAACTAAAATCTATACATATAGATTTTAGTTTTGACATTCGCTTTATTGTACTAATTGTAATTTGTATAGTAATTTTGACGATCATAATGCAAATTCTTATATGTGACATTGAATGTAATATATTGTAACTTTGTATTGTGAGATAAATAAATCTAATCGAATCTAACTTTTCGTTAGTTCTAAAAGTAAAACTTATACGGCTTAAAAATAACCAAAAATCTGCTTACTCCAATAATTATCTAAAGTTTCCTCGAGCTCACTTCCTCACTTAGAAGTAAATCGATACTTATATTATAAAGAGGAAAGATTTGATTGTTTGTTTGTTTGTATTGAATAGGCTCCGAAACTAATGGACCGATTTTAAGAATTATTTCACCAACATGAAGCTACATTATCGGGAAGTGACATAGGCTATATTTTATTATGATTGAAAAAAACATTCAGTGAAAAATAATATTTAAATCAAGTCGGAGAAACGCGGGCGAGATTTACTGCTTTACCGACGCCGTGACGTGCTATTACTTTTGACAGAACGAACTCTGTCGAGGCAGCTAGTGTATAAGTTATCAAGGGTTGGTCTGACGCAACGTCTTGCACGAACCGCCTACGCCCGTATTATACTGGCATTAATGGAAATAAATGCTTAATAATATAATAGTTAGGACTCACAGGTCGTACAGGTCGTGTTGAGTACTATACTTACACTTTCGTACATTGTAATACCACAGACCGGAAATGGCATATGAATTAATATTTTTAGAGCGCCAAAAAAGAGAGACATTTTTGGCGCTCGTAAATATGGCAATTGCCACGGGTGGCGGAAAAACGATTAAATACTCGATAAAAACAAACTGCTTAGTATTATAAGTTTTGAAATGAACTTGCTACCCAGTACCGGTACGAAAGTGACGCATTTAGAGTCTACGACGCGTAGCTGCGTAGCCTCTACATAAAGTCTACGTCGTAGACCTCTGCTACGAGACTCTGACAGCAAGCTACGAGATAAGGGATGTAATGTAACGCTTCTTAATTATTGATTTTCTGACACTATTTTCATGGTTTTACAATTTTAGTAATCAATTAAGTTTATGATTTTAGCAAAATTCGTGTTAGTGATTTTTTTAGTCCCAGTAATGATTCTTAGTCACAGTCTTTAAAAATATATAAAAATACATAATGTTAAAAGTGCGGTAAGTTGAAAAGCCCGAACCGTAGGCGAGGGCTACAAGACAGCAGAGGCTGTAATTATCAAAGCGCACGTATGTCATACGACGTTATAATAACATATTTGCGAGGGAATAAATAAAGCTCGGACTTTCTTAAACGAATAAATCTTTAATCACTTGTTAAAAAAGCAGCTATATTTTTTTTTACTTTTTACAAATTAGCGATGCGCGCGCATCAGCGCTTTTTTTTTAAGGCTAAGGCATAAAAAACAGCCAGCATTACTAATACAGTAAATTAATATTTTTGTGTTTTTATTACAGATAAATAGTTGTAATTGATTGTCAAAATTAATTAAATTGAAGATATAAATGTTTATTTATTATATTTTCTTTCCCAAGGTTAATTTTATTTATAAAATGTTGATCTCTTTTCTGACATAAAAACTCTTTGCTAAGATTTAAAAAAGTACCGTTCGTTTTAGACGGAGCAACTGGATAAACCGTGCGTTTTACCTTAATAAAAAACAACTCGTGCGTTTTACATTACATTAACGCACAAGTACGTAATGAAATACAATACGATATTGTAATTGGTGAAGTAACAGACCCTTTACGAGCAAATATGTTATAAAATATTAAATTTTACTTAAACTTTGCTACCTCTACTATTGCTACTACGTACTACTCTGTATCAGTTATGCAGCATTGTTTCGTCAGATAAAACAGATAATGATGCACGCCATACAGCTTAGAACAATCATTTCCTACTTTTTCGGATATTCTTGTGACGATAATCATCACTTTTATAGTAGATGATACAATTTTTTGCAAAACATCCGACACTTTTCGTAACAACCTCCTGGTTGATGATCCTGCATTTAGGTACCGACTTGATATTAATTCTCTTACTAGTTGTGACCGAGTATGCGATTGTATAGGGAAAATGATTAGCAAGCTTATACCTACTCGTACTACACTGCCGTAAGCAGTACAATTTGCTATAAACAAACAGTTAATAACCACATATTTAGTTTTCATGGAAAATAGATTTAAGGGAGTAATCAACCAAATTTATTATCTTCTCTATATTTCTTGTATGTTTTAGTAGTTTGTGATTTGAACTTTTTATTAAAATTAGGACCTTTCAAATAACCTACAATAGATAAAGTGAGAATGAAATGTCAAGTTGCGTATTGGTTAATTAGTAAAATCAAAATAGTAAAGAAACATTCACGCTTAGCTGTGAGCTTTGAAATGTTTTACGACTGAGGCGAGTAAAGCGATATCGTTCAAGCTTTAGGCAACTGTACCTACCTTACGCCGATGACAGTCCCTAGGTTTTTATGTCAAATTTAGGTACAGCGCCTCCAATGAATAGTTATGGAACTAAAATGGCATACAATTTACTTTAATTAACTTTAGGGATATTAGCTAATCGTGATACTTCATGAGGGAGGACCTCCCCTAACGATAACGTTTTACTTTATTTAAATAACTTTGACATTAGTATTGGTCTTTGACGACACGAATGGCGTTGTGCACTGTAGCACGGTTTCTCGCCTTTAATTCCGTAGTGTCCCGGGTTCGATCCCCGGTCAGGTCAATTCAGGCCTGGGTCTGGGTGTGCTGGGAGACGCCCCTGGCTTAATTCCTTGTGTGGTACCTCGAAACACTGGGATATTTATCCCTACTTCGAGACCATGACAAGAGGTGTGTTGTCTGGCGCATATTTATTTGTTATTTATTAAATCACAAGGGTTCTGACAAAAAATCCGTTTTTAGTTCGGTTGGATTTAAGTGCAATAAAACTGTTAAAATTATTTAAAACTAATCTGGCTGTATGGTGATAAGGGTAGCTAATGTTTACGTTTCAGTCAGTTTTATAAAATCAAAGTCAAAAATATTTTTATTGAAATAGACCACATATAAATTAGTACTTTCGAATAGTCAAATCTAATTAACTAGTAAATATAAATTAACATACAAAAATACTATGAACATATTTTATTAGTGAGTTTGTAAGAAAGCATCCCCATTTCTTTCCATTCACTAGCGTCCCCAAGACCTTAGGACAAAAATTAAATTAGCCCAACCAACCTTATGGATAAGAGTAAAATAAATAAATTGAATTTATTAAAGAAGTACCTTATTGAAAAATGTTTCTATTCGCTGCAAGAGTTTTAAGATGGATAAAATGATAATGTATGAGTATTATGCTCAATGTTATAGTTAATATAAAATAAATCTGTTTAATATAAAATAATTATGTGATATCATTAATAATATTTTAATAATCGTTTATCATTTTAAATAGACTGTAAGTTTTTGCTCTGCCCTTGCAAGGTCATGTTGTGTCCAAATATATCGAACTCTCTTTCGAAAAATATTTTTTTACAATTTTATTTTAGTACTTTGTTACAAATTGGCATTGCAACTGATACAGTGTTTCAGTAATGCACAAAAGTCAGTAAATTTGTGCAGATCTACTAAAGCTACAGAGAGTTAAATAGAATAAAACGGTAAGTTCAAATTAAATGAGACTGTGATGCACCCGAGAAGGAAATTATTGCTCTGTGTTCTATGTACTGAAGCAACATTTCGTTTATTATTCATTTGATCTTAAGTTTTTCTATGAAATGGGCCAATGAGAGCCACTGCGCATGACCTCTCGAGGCAAAGTTAGTGTAACCCTATTTAAATAAATGGTTAAGTGAAACTTATGTAAGCGTACGTCGAACGCTAAGGGTTTTTGTTAATTTGACGCTGTTATTCTCTGCCAATAATTAATCAGTTGGAATATAGTGTAGGTAGAGTAACGTAATGGGTCCGATTGCATGTAGGCATAATGTCAAGAGGTAGCTTTGTCAGAGTAACGATATAAAGTCTTACAATGAATAGCACCAAATTGCTGTAAAGTTGGGATCTACATATGAAATCTCTGACACATTGCACAAAAAGGCGATGCGAGCATGCGATCGTTATCGAACGTTCGGAGAATCAAAACAAATGCGCACAAACAAGATGTCGGCGCAAAGCGATCGCTGCGGCTGCGGCGTCCGTCGCCACACTTACCACCACACTTACCACCTCCGGCGTCACCACAGGATTACCAGCGTGGGATGCAGCGTCGCGCCGCGCCCCGCCCCGCGCCGCGCCGAAAAAACCTCTTACAAATATAATCGATCGATATGCTCTCCAACGTTCACTCGTTTCGCCATCACCATCTACTCCCATCCGGCTGATTAAAGGTTTCCCCACGAGATGTAGCTGATGCTGCTAATCTAATAAATACTCTTCGTCCCCACCAGTTCTGGTGACTGTCATCCACATCGAAGGCATTTGACGAAAGGTGTGAAAACGACGTAAACGCTGTCTATGCTCAGCGTCCTTGAAATGTCAAGTTAACCGAGATAGCGGGGCAGCGGGCGCGTGCAGCCGGGGCAGAGGCAGCGCGCCGGAGGCGGAAGGATCGATCAGCTGGACACGCCCGGAGCCGGACCCTCGTTGCATAACGCGCTGGTCGTGCCGGACGCGCGGAGCCGGTATCGACGTGCGCGGGGCGCATGCGCGGAGCGTACCTTCGCAGCCGTAGCCCTGCCCGATGAGGCCCCACAGCAGATCGGAGCAGTGGTGGCAGTACGTGGGCTTGTGGAAGGTCTTCTTCGCGAAGGAGTGGGTGCGATGGGGCGCGGGCGCGGCCTGCGCCATGGCGGGCGCGCGGGCCGGGCCGAGCTGGCGCGCTACTCATGCCGCGGCGCCCAGGGGCGCGCCGCGCTCTCCGAGCGGCTGTCGCGGCCGACCATCGCGGCGCGTCTACCGCCCGCGCCCCGGCCGCGCCGCGCAGCGCCCCACCCCGGGCCCCGCGCCTCCTCGCGCGCGCGCGGTGCGCCCCGGGCCCGCCGCCCGGCGCGCGCCGCCCCATACAACATCCTCGTGCCGGCGTGCGATCGCTGGATCGATTTCATCTCGAGAGATAGAATCTCTTGTTTCGTTATTCTTGGGGAAATATTCCAGAGCGATATTCACCCTAAATATTGATTTAGTTCATAAAATTTAAGCTGTTGCGTGTTCTGATCTTACGTAGCTTTTCATTGCATATAACTAATTAATTAACCCTACTTTGCTGTAGGTCTGAAAAATTGAAAATGTTTGTAGAATTTCCTACGAAAATACCCTATTAGGAAACTGCTACGGCAAGGTACTACAACCGAATAGATAGATGCGCCCCGCAACCTCGTAGCACTGTAGCACTCTTTGCTACAGTGACTACGAAGCCGACACGTGCGTATCTAACTAGTTCCTTTATATCCGCTTTTTAGTCATGATTAAGTACCTGAAAAGAAATATAAGAGTCTAATTGAGATATTTCAATCACAAAAATAGCAAAAGCACGCCGATGCAAGATCACAGCTCGGCGCTTGCGCGGTGCGAAGCCGCCCACCAATCGAAAAAGCTCTTGTTTACAATATTATGAGGCGCAGCTTCGCAGCGGCCGCCGGCCAGACGCCACTCGCCACTTGCACCGTGTCCGATGATACACCATTGAATTGCCAAACGCCACTTCAAATTAAGTACTTCTTAACATACTTCATACATTCACAACTATATCCCAAGTGGGGGATAGTCAGGGGCGATTCGACTGCTACCGCCGTGGTGAACGAAATACTCAAAAACCATTTTGCCTAACGTAGTTGTCAGAACCATATGGTGGGTGGCAAAAGTGCTGCTCGTTATTCGGGTTGCTTGGGTTTTTTTAGACGTTTTTCATCACCTTGAGAGTTTGTCGTACTTTTTTTAAAAATTTAAACTCGAAAACGAGCTGGCGTTCAACAATTAAAAATATAAAGAAGGACGATACGTTTAGTTTGTACCTCAACCTGCAAAATCTCTGCATTGCATGTTCCTTTCACTATGTTTTTATAAGGACTTTTGACCAGGGGTGGTCCAATAGGCGATTGAGTCGATTGCGAGTGCTTTTTAAGGCGAGCAAAATCTGTTTACGACACGATACATGAATACATCCAACATGCCTCAAATAATATACCGCAAGTCTTGCAAAGTGGATCGATCGGTGTCTAACAATATCGAGGTAGATCGCCGGCAGTTTAAGTTTGAGCACCCCAGGCCATAAACCTAGCGCGTTGGTAGTTGTTATAGCTCACTGTTACATTTCTACATGTAAGAAACTTAGTGGCATATTGAATACTTAGTATACAAGAATACGGCAACAATTCAAGCGGTTGTTCACTAAAAGTACGGAGTAGGTACTATTACCTATTCTGTGGTAAAAGCGTAAAGAAACCGTCGGACTACCCACACCTTTGTTTTGATCTCTGTCTGCTTACGAAGTTTGGTGATTCGCTCACATACATACATACATACATACCATCACGCCTCTTTCCCAACGGGGTAGGCAGAGACCACTTCTTTCCACTTGCTACGATCCTGACATACATCTTGCGCTTCTTCTACTCTCATGAGTCCTTTCATACATGCTCGTCGGTTAAAGGTACTCTTGACCCGACCCTTTCTGAGAACATCTTGAACTTGCCCAAGAAACGTTCTTCTGGGTCTTCCCCTTCCAACAGTCCCATTTACCCTTGCCTCATAAATCCGTTTCGTTAATCGCCTTTCATCCATTCTTTCCATATGACCAAACCACCTCAGCATTCCCATCTCAATTTTAGTAACCACGTCTTCTTTCACACCACATCGTTCTCTCACATAGTCTGCGATAAATGATGCGTTATCATAAAGTAGGTTTAAAGACGAGAGCATTTCATTGTAAGTAATGTAACGTTTTTCGAAAGGCACAATACAGGCAAAATGATTATAGCCCACTCAGCGAAGAAAAAATAGGGGACATAATATTTATGAATAGATTTAGAAGATAGTTAGAATTGTGTTAATACATTTATAAGTTTATTTTATTATTGCCCATCTTCATTCCTTCATATCTCACTAAATATTGATCCCAGAGAAAAAGTGAATGGAACTTTTATGTGGATTACTTGAGTAAAAGATTTTTTTTTTGCTAAGAGCCACCGTTTTCGAGTTGTCAGTACTTTGAGTATGTTGCTTCAGACATTCCCTACATTTGTGCCAAAATTAGCTATTACGAATTATTTCCCCTATTTAGCAGTTTTTCGTCTTCGCTGACTGGGCTATTAGTTCTCTATTCAAAAACGACAAATGTTTGACGTTCTGTTACGGTGCGTTTATTAAACCAAGCGAAAGTTCATTCTTTGATTTATTACATATAAAAAAATCATAAAGTTGGGATTGAATAAGCATTCGCTCGCTTGGTGTTAGCGCACCGTTACAAGTACATGTTCGAATCTATTCGCACCCTAAAAAGCTCAATTCATACAGAAACACGACGCGACACTTTTTAATAGAGCTACTCAAAATTTTACTTATTTACTAAACGAAAAGAAGATACATGAGATTTCAGAATACGTTGCACCACGCAGCAATACGTCGCGCGCGAGGCATTGACCCTTATATAAAATAAATATCGCAATATCAACACGTGAATTGAACAGAAGGTGGTAAGTGCTAAACCTATCCTTTGATAGTTTGTTAGATTATAACTTAAGTATGTTTAAAGTAGCATAGTTATTTTGTATTAGTTCGATTCCCGGTCCAGTCAATTCGAGAAGCGATCTTTTCTAAATAGGCTCGGGCCTGGGTGTGCTCGGAGACGCCCCTAGCTTAATTCCTAGTCTGGTAGTACCTTAAAAAAACAGTGATATTTCTCCTCACTTCGAAACCATGACACCATGACAAGTGGTGTGTCTGGCGCATATTTATTTATTTTACTTAAGTACTTTTACTTAGGCTTTTAGATAGGCTAACCCTTCCACCAGAGATGTGCGAGGATGCGTTGCGAGGGATGTGTGAGTCAAGAACCAATAGAATCTTAGGTAAAGCTAAATGTAATGAGGTAAATGAAGCGATTCTATTGGTTCTTTACAAACACATTCCTCGCAACAATTCTATTTAACTAATTTCCTACGAGTCAGCACATCTTTTTAGTGTTCTTAGCTTTGTATTTTAGGGTAAAATGATCTTGGTGTGAGGTGTCCCAGACATTTATTTATCAGAGACACCTCATTTTTCTCCAGCCCTCTTTGATAGGAGACTTAAAATGCAATGTAGTGTTTCAAAGTACCTACTTTTAGGTACTTCGCATACGTTCACCAGGGTAGGGTGGTACGGCACAGTATGATGTGTGTCGCCGGGGTGCATGTCCCGGACTAATCGCGCGGAAACCGGTACGGGTGGCTCGCCGCGCTCCTGCTCTATTTATACTGTAGGGCTGCGACTTTGGCCTGAGAAACTGGCATAACAGAAAAAGATAAGATAATATAAGATGATATTTCTTTACAAAAAAAATACGAGTAATTACAGTGAGCAGAAAATATACAGTTTTGGCGTTAGTAACGCTATAGAGAATCTCTTCAGATCAACATTACAGTGCTTACTCTGGTGCAAATTTACCAATTTTCGTGAATCTTTGGAAGGCTAATAAGAACACTAAAAGTAGTGTTAATGTTCAGGTTTAATTGATTTCTTTTTTAAAAACAAAATATGATGATTGGAGTATCTAAAAAACAAGATCAATCGGGAAGTAAGTATCTTTTTTTAACACATCTTCGCTAAGTACACGTGTTCGGACAAACGGGCCCCCAGGATACTTTGCGGTTGCTTTTTTGAGTGAGATCAGGGTTCAAATTCTTGTTTTTTGCTTATTAAGCAGAGTTGGAAAACCGGTTTATGTTTCAAACCGTTTTCGACTAAAATGCCTTAGAACTGTAAGAACGTACTGGTTTTGTTTCAGTTCGAACGGGAACGCAATAAAAACGATTTAGAAGAGGAACGAAATGTAAATCGTTTTCGAAAAAAATTAACGTTTTTTACTATTTATAACCGGTTTTTTCTATTTATTAGGTTCAATACGAAACTATGAATAATATTTCACAGCCACGCAGCTCAGTCACGCGTCGTGTCGTTGTAGTTTGAACTAAAGATCATTGATGCAATAATAAGGTACTTACATAATTATATTTTTACCCGACTGCGCCAGAAGGAGGGTTATATTTTTCGAGAGCATGTATGTGATGTATGTAATACCTATATGCATAATTGTTTGGCACGCTTTGCAGCCTGAACGGCTAGATGAATTTTAGCTTGAGAGGTGTCGTTAGATTCGTATCTACCGTGAGAGTGACACTGTTTAGCTAGGTATATCAAAATAATGAAAGAAACAAAATGGAGGATTTTTGGTTTTCTACCAAAATACATATAGAAGAATAATAGATGAGCTAAATGAGGGCCTGTCTTCAGCTCTTATATTTATTTATATATTTAATAAATATTTATTTATAAATTATAAAGTCCGGAACGTTGGTTTCAAGCCAGGCTCGGGTAGTTCGTGCCTTGTGACCAGGTGCAGAGTAGGTACTGCTAGAGAGTCCACGGGACATTTTTAAAAGTGTATTGCTGAGAGGTTTCACAACACGATCCAAGACTGTCTCTTGATACACTTTAGCTGAATTTTCACTTCATTTTCATAAAAATGTACCCTCACTGACGCAGGGTGATGAGCACGTTGCACCTTTCCGACCACTCGAACAGCTTCTTTAGGACTGTTAGCGTTCATTTCATCATTTTACTTATTGTAGTGCTCTTCAATGGAGATTTTTTCTCAATCGATATAGAGGATATTTCTGTGTCTTTCACCAGCGTAACGCGACAGAAAGCGTTTTGGTCGATCCCCTCTCGTTAATTGTAACGATAGATTTGGGGCATGTCCTGTATATCGACGATAAGCACCGAGCTCAGGTCTTGTTTTATAATACGCGACAGAGTTCTAGCGGGAAACTTCATTTCTCGCGATAATATTTTTTTCTTCTTAATGGGGTTTCGATGAATTCTGGCTTTAACGGCATAACAGCCTTTGTAGTTCGAACAGCACTATCTTTTATGGTCTTTGACAGATCGTGCTTTGTGGCGCACCCTGGGGGAGGCTATGTCCTGCAGTGGAATGCTATAGGCTAAGATGCTGATAATGATGAAAGTCATAATTCGACTCTCGCTCAGAAGCTCGGGAGCCGGTTGATTTTTTCAAGTTATATTTGCTTTACGATTAGAATTCCACTATCATCAAAAGAGCAAAGGCCGCTTCTCGAAATCCGTTAGTAAATAAATAATCGAGCAGAAATAGTGGGGGTCGTTATTTAAACTATAAAAAATTGAGTTTTAATTTTCATTTAATATTAATTTTGTTTTAATTATAATTTTTAATTTTGATGTTATGTTTTTGTACGCAAAGATAGAACTAGAAAAAATTGACCTGATATTAGGGACTCAAGCGGGAGTCTCTATGCTTATATAGTAACTATATTTATTACTGAGTATGCCATATAACTTTCGGAAGTTATTTGATAATCACCCGGTATACAGAATCCAGACTTATAACTCTTGGCAGGTGGCGTTATATGAGGCTTTAATATAATTTAGTATGAAGATTACTTTATTCTATTAGTGACCAAAAAGAAACAGTAACCAGCTAAAATGTTTACTTTAATAGAAACGTGATAAGTGAAGTGTCATTTCTACTAGGTTTTTTTATATTAAATAGGTACTAATACGGATTTTAAAGGTTTTTACATAATCTGTTACCAATTGCCATACATTATTAGAGATTTTCGTTAAAGTCATTACAGTTTTATGCAAAACCTTTAGGAATAAACGCATGTCGTTAACTGATTGACCACGAGCTATATCAGATGTACTCGTACAATGAGACCGACGTCATAAAAACCATTAAGATTGGACGCCTACGATGGGCAGGACATGTAATCCGAATGGACGAGGCCAGAGTACCCAAACGTCTGCTAGAGGGACGGCCAGACGGCTGAAGAAGTCAAGGTATACCGAAGCTTAGATGGCTGGATGGCGTTAAACAAGATCTAAAGAATATAGGTGTAAAGAGTTGGAAGGAAAAAGCCCAAAACAGAGCGGAAGGGTGTACCTGAAAAGGCTAAGGCCCACCCGCAGCTGGAACGCCTTAAATGATGATGTAAATAGATCTAATTATGTGAAATATTCTTACGAATCAATCAAGAAAATAAAATCGAGGTGAAATGCGTAATTAAGGAATTTAATACCTAAATAAAAAAACGTTAATAAACATTTAACAACGCCATGAATCGTTATTAGAAGCGACTTATGAAAATTGTTTCTAATACCGCCCTAATTTAAAAATTGTATTTAAACCACAATAAAACAGTGAAAAGGCATTTTTGGGGGTCAGTAAGGAAACTAATGTATACATTATTGTTGTAATGCAAAAACATGTTGGTATAGCCATTTTATGTGTGTTAAAATCGCTAAGTAATAACAAGGTGTAGGTACCTTCGTAGCCGGGAACGCGACACTATGAAACGTGCGTCCGTTGTGCGCCCGTCTCACTTACCTACTGTCAAATAACTCCGTTCACTGGTTATTACGAACACAAACTTTAGTCTTTTTGATGATCAATAAACATACCTAAATAATTTTTAGGTAACGTGTTTTCTGGAACCTGTATTGTGTCAGGTGTAACAAATTATTAATTATTAGAATACAAATTTTAGGGGGTCGTTAATGGGAGCACTTTTCTGTTGATAGTACGATATACGAACTAAGCCTGAAACCAAGCTTTTGAAGTGTCTGGGATATGACCGACGGCTCCTTACCCACTTTGTGCAGGGCAATCACTGCAATCCTATTTTCTTTAACACCCCAATCCATATTGATTTGATATATACATATATGGTATCATATATATGGATCATTTGATAATGATCACGAAAAATATACAAATGTGAAATAGCGCGAAATCGAAAGAAGTTTTTAAAATAGATAATAATACTAATAAATGCAAAATAATTAAAAAGTTGAAAAAATAAAAGTTTTTAGGTAACAGTATTTATGGCCAGACTTGTATTATACTAATATTACCAAGAGGAAAGATTTGATTGTTTCTTTGTTTGTATTGAATAGACTCCGGAACTACGGGAATTTTGAAAATTCTTTCACCAAAATAAAGCTAACTACATAATCAGCGAGTAACTTGAGTAATTTTTTTAGTGTATAATTTAACTGAAGAAATAGTTCACGGGGGCGAAGAAGTAAAAACTGTCTCTTTATTAAGTGTGCATGTGATGCAAATAAATAATAAATAATAATAATATCCCTGGACATTATTCCACACAGCGCCATCTAGCCCCAAAGTAAGCTAATTAAAGCTTGTGTTATGGGATACTAGACAACGGATAAACTTAATTAAATACATTTTCTTTTGTAAATACATACTTATTATACATAGGAGACACCCAGACCAGTACAAACAGACATGTTCATGCACACAAATGTTTGTACTGTGCGGGGATCGAACCCGCGACCTCTGGTGTAGTAGCCAACTTCTTAACCATTACACCAAGTCGGTCGTCAAATAAAAGTTAAGGTAATGATAAATTCGAACAAACAAATTCAAGCCGTTATTAAGTATGTCCTTGTATGAGCTTTATTATTTTGAGCGAGCTTCAGTCACCCCTTGGCGAGTCACGTTGCTACCCTCAGCCCTACCTGTAGGTCGACGTTCAATGGAACGGTAACTCACGCCTGTAGCACTTCAAATAGATGTTTTTAACTTCGTGAACATTGGGGGGCACTCATCGGCCCTATGGGCTAATAAGGTCGCGCGAGGGATACCTACAGGTAAAATGTCACCAAAGTTAGAAAAATTGTAGGCAACAATATTTTTGACTAACCTGGAAAAATCCAAAAGAATGAATCGCAGGGGTCTCATGTTGCTTACGAGTTTAATCGTTTTTTAAGCTGTGACGCTGGTTAAATAGCTTTCAAGACCGATAGGCTGGTCTTTTGGCTCTTGCATATTATATATTATTTGTATAAATAACCTATTTACTTACTAGTCAGAAAACTCAAGCGCAAATAATTTTGGTAAAACTATTATTTAAAATGAACAGGCTCTATCATCCGTAACCATCTGGTAACCCATAGAGGTACACTAAAATAGTTGTTAGGCCTAATGTCGAAGCAATGTTGTATTTTTTAGTGTTGTCCCGGTCATCTTAATTTAAAATAAACCTGATAAGTATAGAATGCAAACGCCTCTTCAAACACCTCTTTCGCTTGTGGATGACATAAGCAGCTTGCTAGGTACATACATCTTCATACCAAGATACCTACTCCAAAATGTAGCCTGTTGATTCACAGGCAGTTGCATGCCACGATGTTTGCTTATAAAGTATTAAGACGTGAATTGAACTGTCCACCTCCACAGCCGTCTTACTTGCGTGTTCCGCGACTTGTTTCAGGGGGCCTACTACGGTACAAGTTTACAACGAATACATAATACGAAGTATCTTGACACTTTAGAAGGGTAAAAAAGGATATTTTTTATTTTTATGACTATATAGGTTATGAATAGGTGTTATGTATTTTGAATAATAAAATATAGTTACTAAAATACCAAAAAATCAACATCAACATCAGAAAAACTAGAAAAAATCGAATTTCGTACCTTGAAGATCAGGCAAGATCCGATCCGCAACGTAAGAAAATAAAAAAAATCTAAGTTTTTCTATATGGAAAACAAGCATTGTTTATTGCTAAATTAAACAAAGTGAAAACCAACATCAATTTACTTCACTACGTATCGACGGATGAAAAAAAAACCTAAAATATGTGCACATTTTCCCATTCCGTTTGGTTTTTTTTTGAGATTTCACCCAGCAGTTCAGTCTGAATATAACAGCCGATAAATTCATTGTAGGTACTAACCCAAAAAAGGAGCTTAGTTTTTCAAACTACCTTCTAGGCAAAGACCTCAATCATTTGAATCCAGTCATCGCTACAATACAATTATTGTAATTGGCCCTATTGTAATTGGCCCTATTGTAATTGCCTATTGGCTTGTAATTGTACTGACCCAAAATACAAGTATTGTAGTTGGGTTATGACAATGAATTTATGATGTTTATTAGCATTATCAACACGTTTGCCAAATGCAGGTTGGTGATCACAAACACGGGCTAGGTTCCAAAACATTCAGAACGCTCGACCTGGGATTTGAAACCAGGACCTCCGGATTTCGGGTTATGGTACCTAAGTTAGTAAAAACATAAATATAAAAGGCACGTGAACACAACACGTTGAGCGCCAATTAGTTAGGTAGTAGTCAAATATTTGAACCTCCAGTGGGAAAATATCTTTTTATATTTTTCAGCAGTTTACTGCTTCTTCTTCTTTCGTGTCGGCAAGAACACGGGCTAAATCCGACTTGCCCAGAAAGCGGCTACTGTAGTAGCCCTCTGGTTACTGACAAGTAAGTCCTTACGCGAGCAGGTGGTCGGGCACGCGGGACAGTTAGTGAGGTGAGCCATGGTTTGCAGGGGTTCTCCACATTCACAGCTGGCGTCTACGTTGCTTAAGTACCCCCACCGACACAGGTTATCTTTACTTCGACCAACCTGGGTACTCAGCCTATTTAGACTTCTCCAGGTTGGCCAAGGTTCCTTATACCCTGGAGGCAGATTTTCATTTTACTGCTGAAGTGCACTTATTTCTTTAATGTTCATTCTCGTTATTTATGAATAAGCGCTGATGACTCAGAGGAAACATCTAAGCTACATGCTAATTCCTAGTATTTACATTCTGCAGTTCGATTGTAGCAGGAGTTTAATTTTTATGTTATAATAGGAGCACATAGCCTGTACTATTAACAAAACATAGCGCCCTAACATGTCTGTTGTAAATATATTTTATTTTCATATATTTCATAGTTCAATTTAAGATATCCATTCGACTATTTCCGGTTCTATTGGTTTGAGTTCATAACTGTGTGATTGTTTGCTCATGATTAATTAATTATACATTTTCAGTAGGTACGTTATTGGCTTACGATTGGTTACGAAAATCCTTCAACCAAGAGCAATAGTAGTAGTGGGTGAGAAAACACCGATTGAATGCTATCAAATAAAAAATTCACGCCCTAGTTTGCAAAGTTAATTAATTTGTTTTGGTTTGTACGATAAAATTGAGAGATAGGCGTATGACCTTGGGCCGTGCTCCCTAGTTTAATTTGAAAATATAATGTTGATTAAGTTTTGCCAGTAAACGTCATCATAATAAAGCAAAATGATAATAATAACGTGAATTCGTGCTCTAAAATCTTTATGTAACGCGAACGGCATTTAGTCACGCAAGTCGCAAAGCGGCGCGCGGTACGGTACTCCAGCCAGCAGTGTTTACTCCCGATTCCCGAACGAAACGCACTCACGTCATTGGCTGTCTGTGCTGTCAAAATTTAAGAAAAAAAATGACCGAGGAAACGCGGAAGAAAACTTTTTTGGGATTTGATTTTAGTACACAAAGAGTAAGTACGTTTAGTGAGATTATGTAAAACAATAAATAATCGCTTACCGGAAGGTCGTCGGCAGAAAATCTGCTGTCCTCACCAACGAACTGTGTAGTGAAAAAGATTGGCGGACTCAAAAACAGTTTCCTTCGGATCCACTGTAGCAGATCTATGCAAATGTATGGCAATCCAAAGAGTCTAACCAGACCGAGTGCACAGAATCAAGGACGAAAATCGTCACCCAAATGGGAACCAGTTGACTAATGTGAAAGGTATGGCAGAACAACTTTGATTAACTTACAGAAGTGGCAAAATTATCCTCAGAACAAGACTGAGTGAAAAAACCCACTGTTAAAACATTCAATTGCAATCTCCACACTATTTCGGAAAGTGTATATTAATCAAGAGATTAATTGGTGAATGCAATTCAGATGGCGAGCACATTGCATGAATTTCTAATGTTTAGCTGTGCAGTGTGAGTCAGACTTCCTGTCTGATTGTTACAATGATTTCTAATAGTACAATTGCCTAGCAACTCATAAATAATGTAAATGGCTAGATTAATTAGTTTTTTAATTATTAAATTTTTTGGATATTCTGTTTGAGTTCTATAATAATCTTCAATAATTTGTTACCTATATTACAGTTGTATT
Source organism: Udea olivalis (assembly GCA_947369235.1). Lineage (NCBI taxonomy): Eukaryota > Metazoa > Arthropoda > Insecta > Lepidoptera > Crambidae > Udea > Udea olivalis. The sequence continues at coordinate 2,935,563 of OX376349.1, read as the reverse complement.
GTAATAAGGAATTTTAACTAACTTCTTCTAAGCGTGTCGATGGAACATGAAAAATAATTACCTACATCGTAGCAGCCCAGAATTCAGCCACATGTATTGCGGATCGACTGCCGTCCATTAAATCCGCTGGCGTGCAGGTGTTAACTAACTTGTTACATTCCTATATTGAAAGTATTAAATTGATTTGCCTCATGAGTGGAGGTCCTCCTTAACCCTAGAACCGTACCCATAATAAACTTTCAATAACAGTACCCAGGGGTTCTAGTGTACCCCGTTAAAGAAAACAATTTTTTTACATAAGAATAGACATTTATTAATAATCAACATACATAGACTTTTATGGCACTTATTTCAGTCTCACGTTACATAATTAAACAAAAAAATAACAAACTTAAATTAATAATTTTGGCTAATCTCTTTTTGGTGCTCTAAACATATAAAACTTTTACATTTTTAACATCGAGTGCGTGATTTACGGTCTTTTGACCTGGGACAAAATCAACATCTATAAGATGTTGAATCTGAAGAGGATGGAGCACTAGAAGGTCGTGTTTTTTCTAAAATACCGCCAATACTTCATTGTAGATGCATAGGCAAAGGCATGTACCCAGGGGTGCTGGAGTACCCCACACACGTGTTGCCACGACCGCACGCTAACAGGACTCGCGCCCGACTGATGCTTCGACACGACCCCCCGTCCCCCGTAAATACGCGCCGGTGCGAAAAGATCCGTTTTAAAACAAAAAAGTTATAGTCAATTTTAAATATTTTTTTTCAGTTGTACCCCAGGGTACGGTTCTAGGGTTAAATCACCGAAAGAGATAAAATTCCAACATTTGACAATAACAAATAGGACAAACATATTGCCGCTGTCGTTATACAGGCATCTCATTTTAAATAGTTTTTTGGGCAAGAGGAAACATTTTCTTTGCCGGAATGTCACAACTCTTTTCACTGCTGTTTGGGATGAGCTTCATGAGAGTTTTGAGAACAAAAACAACTATAGAATGAGACGCCTCTTAGTGACAAAATCAAGAATAAGAAGATGAACATTTTATATTTAACTCACTTTAGACTTAATATGATACACCTGTATTACAAAGCCTGTAAATTAATGCCTTTAAGTATGTTTATTTTTCTATTACAATCATTTCACAAGCTCTGCTTGGCTTTTAGGTGATCTTGAATTGTGAATTATCCTTGTAACATACATTTCTATAAAATGTAGGTATAGGGGCATTGTAACTAAATATAAGTCGGTTTTTGTAAATTTTGCAGCTGAAAGCTTTGGTGATCGGTGAAGATTATGGTGTACTCCATGAAGCATCAGTTGAGTTTGATGTTGATCTCCCAGAATTCAGGTAAGTAACATTATTTTATCATTAGGGAAGAACAAAATTATTGAGTTTATGTCAGCATATTTCAAATAATTAATACCACATTATAACTCCTTTATTCAAACCCTTATTTGAACAGTAATATCAAACATTGTTTGTCCAATATACAATGTAATCCATTCATAGCAACAAACAAACTAAAGTGTAAAAAAATGAGTAATAAACTTAAAGACTGTAAACTAGGATTTAATTCATCAACAAGAAACTTAAAATAGAGAACCTGCCACTTATTATTGAAAATATTTGAGGTTTTGTCTATGACTTAAATCCTAGTTTTCAAGACTTTGTGAAGTCATTTATAAAACTACATAACTTGTCTTTCATGGAGACTGCCGATCATTGACAAAAAAAGGGTTAATTAAAAATATTGAAACAATAATGGGCATTCAATCAAAGAACAAGTGTAAATTTATTTTGTGTGCATTCCCATACTCAAGTACCTCAAGTACTTCAAGTCAGAACAAGGTCTTCCAAGACCTTAATTTAACTTTGTATAATCTGACATGTCGTCATAGTGACATTGACTTTTTTGATACAAATCTGTTTGTACCATACTTTAGGTTAACTGAAGATACTATGTATCTTCCCATTAGGACTAAGCAGAAACTAGCTACTTTGTTAGCAAATAACATTAACAATGCCGCTATTGGCAGTATTTTCTATTCTGACATTAGTACTAGTACTAATTTATCTATTTCATGTGATGCTCCTTCAGCGTCTTCTTTAAACTAGGACCTAGGACAACAGCCAAGCCCAAATACCTGAATTTATTCCACCAAAATATTCAAAGCTTGACGGGCAAAGATTTAGAAATAGAACTATTGCTGGAAAACCAAAATATTGATATTTTATGTTTTACTGAACATTGGCTGACTGATGAAAACTATCAGTCTTTTGTCCTTAATAATTTTAGATTATCAAGCGCGTTCTTTAGAAAAACCACTATTCATGGTGGTTCATTAATTTTTACTGCAAATAGTTTGAAATGTAAAGATCGCACTGACATTGTAGGCCTGTCCATAGAGCGTATTGTCGAATTGTCTTGTGTTGAGTTAGAGGGCTTTGTTGTGATAAGTGTATACCGTCCCCCAAAAACTAACTTAGATAGATTTGAGACAGTTATGGAGGAAGCTTTGGGTAGGTTAAGTGCTAAGTCTAAACCCATTATTGTGTGTGGTGATTTCAATATAGATTTGCTAGTAAACTCATCTGAAAGGAATAGGTTATTGTCGCTATTTAAATCCTTTGGTCTGGATTATCAATTCCATGAACCCACGAGGATAACAGCCACAACATCTACTTGTCTGGATAATGTATTTTGCAACTGTGTACCCATTGAAAAGGCAATAGTAACTGAATTAAAGTCTGATCATTGTGGGCAGAAGATAACATTTTTAGATTTAACTAACAATAGCGTTAATTACAGGAAAATAACATGTAGACCGAAGACGGGTAATCGCATTAATAGTTTTAAAACTAATTTAAAGCATAAAGTATCTTCCATTCCTTACAAGCAGGGTGACCCTGATGCAGTCTACAAAAGACTGTTTGATTGTGTTAAAAATGAATTTGATGCTTGTTTTCCCACCAAACAAGTTACTTGCAGAGTTCAATCTAAGTTTTGTGAATGGGCCACGCCTGGAATTTACAGGAGCAGACGTAAGATGTATGAGTTGTACGGCATGAAAAAATACAATTTCGATCCACTTTTTGTTGAGTATGTCAAGAACTACTCCAAAATATTCAGAAAAGCCTGCACTACAGCTAAGGCATTGCACATTCGTGATAAAATATCAAAGTCCACTAACAAAATAAAAACCACTTGGGACGTCATAAATCACGAAACAGGTAAAGCTAAACAGCGCGATACCTCATACACTCTTAATATTAACAATAACATCTTACAATCAGAAGCATCTGTTGCTGAAGCATTTGATAAGTATTTCAGTAATATACCTATAATCACTACAGCTTCATTAAATTCCTCACCAACTAGAGCGGAACATTTGTTGAAAGATAATGTATCTTGTTGCAGTGTATTCTTTAAATTTAAACATGTTGAGTCACTAGATATAATAAAAGCATTCAGATTAATTAATTCAAAAGATACCGCTGATCTTTGGGGTATATCAGTCAAAATTGTTAGCCACATAATTGACGTGATTGCCCCTTATTTAGCCGTAATATTCAATGATTGTGTTGATGAAGGTGTTTTTCCAAACTTAATGAAACACAGTAGGGTTGTACCACTTTTTAAATCAGGCAACAAACAAGACCCAGGTAACTTTAGGCCTGTTTCAATCCTACCAGCTCTCAGTAAGATCTTTGAAAAAATCATTCAAGAACAACTATTTAGCCATTTTTATGAGAACAATCTCTTACACAGTGAACAATATGGATTCACGAGAGGCCGTTCTACTACTGATGCTGGCATCGCACTTCTAAAACACATCTTTAGGGCTTGGGAGAATTCACAGAACGCTCTTGGCGTCTTCTGTGACTTGTCCAAGGCCTTTGATTGCGTTGATCACGATACACTTATACGCAAGCTTGATTTTTACGGGGTTAGGGATAATGCTTTAGATTTGGTAATTTCGTACCTTAGTTTAAGAACTCAAAAAGTTGATGTTAACAGTGTACTGTCTACAGGATCACAAGTTAAAATGGGGGTCCCTCAAGGATCCATTCTAGGTCCATTACTATTTCTGATATATATAAATGATTTACCTTTTTACTTAAAAGATATTTGTGATGTTGTATTGTTTGCAGACGATACATCTTTAGTTTTTAAAACTGACAGAAATAAAAACCTTTTTGATGATGTTAATGACGCACTTTCAAAGGTTTTACAATGGTTCACAGTAAATAATCTACAGCTTAATGCAAAAAAGACTAAATGTATTAATTTTAAGTTGCCTAATGTTAAAGATAACCCCATTAGTCTAAAAATTGATGGTAATACTATGAAGCTTGTAGATACAACTGTTTTTCTTGGAATCACACTAGATTCAAAACTGCAATGGAACCCTCATATAACAGCTCTCTCAGGCAGACTTAGTTCGGCTGCATTTGCAGTGAGAAAAATTAGGTTATTAACAGATGTTGATACTGCTCGTTCAGTTTATTTTAGTTATTTCCATAGTGTAATGTCTTACGGCATTGTACTTTGGGGTCAAGCGGCGGATATACAAACCATCTTTATCCTCCAGAAGCGAGCTATCAGATCCATCTATAAGCTTCGTGCACGGGCTTCACTTAGGGAGATTTTTAAGGAAATTGGTATCCTCACTGTAGCGTCACAATACATTTACAATTGCATTGTTTTGGTGAGAAAAAATATTGGTCTCTATGCTAAACACAGTGACATACATTGCAGAAATACTAGGAATAAGGATAAAATTGCACTTCCACTCTTTAGGTTACAAAAAGTTTTAGGATCCTTTATGGGGCAAGGTATACATTATTACAACAAAATTCCAAAAACAATTTGTGAGTTACCTTTATATAGATTTAAAAATCACATCAAAACGGCTTTATTAAAAAAGGGCTATTATACTACAAAAGACTACCTTATAGATAAAAATGCCTGGGTATAAGCGCTCTGCTCGATGCGGGATTAAATAGCTCTATTGTAACAGATGTTTTATTGTAAGAGTTAATAGGTACCTAGTATGTATGTACTGACTAACAATTTTTGTTTTTGAATTGTTTAAATGAATTCTTTTTATTATATTCTTTTAGGTTTATTTGTATCAAAATGACACACTGCTTGTACTTTACTAACGCCTGTTGTAAACCCAAAACATGTTTAAAAGAGTAACTGCTGAGTTTCTCGCCGGGTCTTCTCAGTAAGAAACAACTCCGACGCGGTGGTAGAGTCGCATTATGTCTGTATACTGTTTATTTACATATCCATATTATTATGGTATTTATGTCTATTATTTAGTATATTTTGCTGTAAATTTGACGATTTGAAAGTACTGATACAGTCTATTTGAATAAAGTTATTTGAGTTTGAGTTACATAAATCAAAAAATCAATTATTAACTAATCCTAGCCGGACAGAATTCAACAAATTTCTTTCTTAAATTTCATCTGCCCACTCGCCAATCCAAAGAAAAGTGCTCAGCAACAGTTTCATTATATAGACGATATATTCTGGTAATGGGATTGTAAAATGAGCAGTTATTTTTATATACTTGAAGGCAAAATAATTTAGGTGAAGCGTCCTGGGACCTAAATCGAACGCTGAAATTAAGTAAGGACAGAAGCACAAATGACTCAATTTCGGAGTGTAAGTTCTTTAAGTTTGTAACACTACGAACGGGTCACATTGTAGAGCTACAGCATCAGCAAGTAACATAGGCTATGTCTTTATTATAGACTATATTTTAACAGACGAAATCCACGCGGGCGAAGCCGCTGGTCAACAGAACAAGCACAGCTAGTATGTCTAATTAAATGAGGGTAGCTATAAGCAGGTTCTGTTATCGCAGGACCGCGGGCGGCGTGCTGCGGGGCGAGCGCGGTGAGGTGACGGCGCCTCCGCTGCTGTGGGTGAAGGCCCTCGACATGGTGATGGACCGCCTGATCGTTGAAGGTGTAGACTTCTCCAGCATCGTGGCATTGTCTGGGGCAGCTCAGGTAATAAGAAAAATGGGTGAACTCTCAAGAGGTACCATGTTTAATAGAATCAGTTGCTTCTACAGGTCGTCACAACAGCACATGATTGAATAGATTCTCAATTGCTGCTGTAATATTGCTTTATCGAGGATGTATTGATTGATGCCATCATAAATTGTGTAATTATTTGGCAATTATTTGTTTTACATTGGGCAATAGAAACTAGAAAATCTTACTTCCAGGGTATAAGGCAAAATGCCATTTAGATGCCGCATCATTGTATCGTGATGATTGCGATGCAGAATCGTGGTAAGAGGACAAAGGTATTTGGCCAGCGACGGCATAATCGTATCCTCGCTGAAAATACCTTCAAGCTCAACAGCGGTCAGGCAAAAAGAAGCAAATGGGTTACATTTCTTTCTATTCCAGCAACACGGTTCAGTTTGGTGGGCCAAAGACGCTGAGTCGCGCTTGGCGGCGCTGGAGCCGGGGCAGTTCCTGCACACGCAGCTGGCCACCGCCTTCGTGGCGCACTCGCCGGTCTGGATGGACTCCAGCACTACCGAGGACTGTAAGGCGATTGAGGAAGCTGTTGGAGGGCCTGAGGTAAAGTCAACAACTATCTAGCTTTCGATATAATTTAACAGCATCTTGTTATAGGGACTTTTCGATTAAAGTACTTATCTCTTGCTTAGTGGTCTTAACAAAATTTTCTAAAATTAACTACTGTAGAAACATCATGTAGATGTAGATGAAACTACAGATAAATGCCTTAGATTAAATCAAAACAGGCAGATAGGTGACTCGCCTCTAGCGCGTAGACTGCTTAAATCAGGCCCTCGTCGCCTAATTTCACTCGTCGCAATATACGATTGACATGACTTCACTCTGACGCACCCTGGTCTAGCTCACGCTAAGGTCAAAACAGTTGGTTTGTCTCTGTTCTTCACATCGCACAACGGTAATGTAGTTGTGCATCATCTGCGACACGATTTGCGTAGTGCGCTGTGCACTGTTTCTCGCCTCGATTTTAGTGTCCCGGGTTCGATTCCCGGTCGGGTCAATTCAGGAAACGATCTTTTCTGAATTGACTCGGGTCTGGGTATGCTGGGAGACGCCCCTGGCTGATTTCCTTGTGTGGTACCTCGTAACACAGGGATATTTATCCCTTCTTCGAGACCATTACCAGAGGTGTGTTGTCTGGCGCATATTTATTTATTTATCTCCGTTTTCAGTTGATAATTTTAAGGACGTGCCGTATCTTCCGCTATTTGATTTAATCTAAGATAAATGCCATAAAAAGATCAATACTGAAATACATACATTTGGTTTTAGGAATGTCGAAAACCAAGTTCAAGATGGAATAATAATTCAAAATCAGAGCAGTTACAGTTTGTTAGTGGACAATTTCATACTTTATGATTTTTTGACTAGGTGATTCAACCAAGTGACAAAATTACTATCCTTCACACTTAGTGACTTCACTGGGACTGCAGAAAATATGAAATAAAAGAGGCAGATGTAATGCCTGTAGAGTACCTACTTTACCAGAAAAAATGTACATTATTTTATAATTAGTTGTTTTCTCGAATAGGAACTAGCCAAAATCACCGGTTCCCGCGCGTACGAGCGCTTCACGGGCGCGCAGATCCGCAAGATGTTCCGCTCGCGGCCGCGCGTCTACCACGCCGCGTCGCGCATCTCGCTGGTCTCGTCCTTTGCCTGCTCGCTGTTCCTGGGCCGGATCGCGCCTATCGACCTCTCCGATGGATCCGGGATGAACTTGTTAGATATACGGACTATGAAGTGGGATGAGAAGGCTTTGGAGGTGAGTCTTGATGTGCTTTTTGCGCCTTGGCAATAATGTATGAATTTTTCTTTAGCTTGTTTGCCCCAATGCTGGTCTACTTTTTTTCTGATCACAACTACCATCACCAAACAACGCCATTAGGCGGTCTGCGTGCTTGCTTATCTCCAACCATGTGTTTCCAGCTAGAGCCCGGCCGGGCGTTTTCTGGGTAAACGTGTACCACCATCGGCCACGTCATCGCTTACCACCAGGCGAGACTGTAACCTATCGCAAACCCATTTTAAATAAAAAATGAATTGAAAAAACTTCATAAAAACACTCCATATTAGACTTGGAAAAGTAATAATTGCATAATCTAGTGATTACGAGATTGTTGGAGATTTTGTATCTTAAGTCTTAGCAATGCAATCAAACAATACTACCAGTTTAATGTGAAGTAAGAAATAGCCTAATTTAACTATGGTTATACGTAATTTAATAAAGGTGTAATGGGGGTATTTGCATCCAGTCAGGCGTTCCGGTCCATGAAGAAGGTAAAACAGTTTTGTCCGTAGGCATGCGGCGACGAGACCTTAGCCAGCAAATTGTGCGCGCCCGTCGCCACCGCGAGCGTGCTGGGGCCCGTGAGCGCGTACTTCGCGAGGCGCTACGGGCTCCGCAGCGCCTGCCGCGTCGTCGCCTTCACCGGCGACAACTGCTCTGCATTGGCTGGTAGGAACTACTGACTTATTGTTTTATTTGAAAAGCTTTTTACTTGGGTATTACGACTTTTTTACTTTGATGCCATTTTGAAAAGACGTCAAATCTACTGTTGACGCAAAAGGAGATCATTTTTTAGGGCCTTTTCTTAAAGTGCCGGCCAACGAAAAAAAGTGGTACGTATAGTTAGGACTAGTCATACGGAGCAATAGTAAATATATATTTCTAACTATATAAACTTTTTTTTCGTTGGCTGGCACATCCAGAAAAGTAATCGGTTATAATTATGTAGATTTAGGTATTTTATTTGTTTAATTGTGGAAATGAAGGTTTTCTAGTAAGCTGACATATTTTGCGCTAGAGTAAAAATGCTTCAGATCATTACTTCTTGCAATATCTATTATTATTTTACGTTTTCACGGACTTTTAAAAATCAATAAATGTATAAATGTATAGACGCAGGAAATACAGCGCCTCAATGAATATATCAACACATTGGAACACAAGCTGTCAGGCATAGACAATACACAGAAACACTATGCACAGACCCATCCTGAGACAAAGAATGCTGCCTGCGGAAGGGAAGATGACAGGCCTTATATATATATCTTTGGAACCCAACGCTGTGTTGGCCTTTCTGCCGCTTTGTCCCGGTCAAGGGAGAAGAACAATTACGAAAAGTATAGGATTACAGGAATTACAAAACCACACGCACTGTCCTCATGTTTTGTAAATGACTTTCAAAACGTTCAGCGAAACCCAAATGATAAAGTTATAGTATGTATTGGCGAAAACGATTATGACTTAAGTATTCTATCAACACAGCTACATAGATTGTTGAAATGTTTCAGTGGTAATGACGTAATTATTTTAAGTCCATTGGCAAATATGTATATTAAGATAAATGACCTTAACAGTGTATTTAGAAATATTTGTAATAAGTATCGTAAATGTCATTTTATAGACTGTAACCATAGTAACGTATCACATTTGTGCAAAGCGATAAATTATGTGAATGATTGTATAGACTATGACGCAAAATATTTAAACATTGAATACGTTAGGAAAATAATGGGGCGTAGCAAGCCGGAGTCTGTTAAGTCTAACTCGACCGACCCACAGCAGCCTGGAACAATACCATATTACTTTCCCAGGATTCGGTCAGAGGGCAGGCACACTCATGGGTCTGGTACACAGGGATCAGCTGTGCTAACCCAAATTACAATACCAAAGTTTTTTTTTAAATCAATAAGTAGTAACCATCTTTTTCGTGACTCAAAATAATATAACTTTTAAAATTATGCACCAAAATATAGCTAGTATAATGTCAAAACAAGAGCTACTAGAAATAACGCTGCAGGAACTTTCCAGCGCAGGTAATGATCCAGACATAATATGTCTGTCTGAGACATTTATGCGTTCTGGAAGCGAAAAATACCTAAATATTTTTAATTATAAACTAGCGACCGCGTTTTCTAGGGATAAGCAAAGGGGGGGATCATGTATTTTAGTTAAGATTAATAGTATTTACAAAGAAGTAGTTAAAGTAAAAACTTATGCAACACTAAAATCATTTGAAGCTTGTGGCATTGAGATACCTTCCCAGAAATTGCTGGTAATATGTATCTACAGAACACCCACATCGGATCCGAACGTCTTCTTGGACAAACTAGACCAGCTATTATATGACATCTCTAAAACATATAATAAGAATACCAAGGTGGTTCTAACAGGCGACTTTAACATTAATATTTTGAAACAAGGAAAAATCACTAACTATTTCAAGGATTTATGCCTAAACCATAACATACAAATTCACATAAACGTACCAACTCAAACAATCATGCCTGGATCAGATGCTCAGTAACATTGAAGGGGCGGTAGCTACGGTACTTCCGTTATATTTGTCTGATCACGAGTCAGCACAAATACTAAGTTTTCCGGTTAAGAAAAAACTCGACATACCGAAGAAATACAATATTCTTAGAAAAGATTACAGTTACGAATATATAGTGAAGTTCAAAGAATGTTTGAGCAGCATTCCCTGGTCCGAAGTGTATGCAGAAAGTGAACTGAATGCCGCGTTTAATTATTTTCATGAGATGGTGACTCTATTTTATAAACTATGTTTTCCTGTTAGAAAAATTAAAATCAGCAATAGCAATAAAAACAAACAGAATTGGATAAGTAAAGGACTAAAATATAGCTGTAAAACAAAGCGATTCTTACGTTGTAGTTATTATAAAGACAAAACAATATTAAATAAAAATAAATACCTAAATTATTCTAAAATATTAAGGAAATGCATTTACAATTCTAAAAAGAACGCTAATATAAGATTCGTATGCAATAGTAAAAACAAGTGTAGAGCAACGTGGACTGTAGTTAAAGATGAAACATGTGGCATGAAACTTCATGAGAACATTACTGAATTAATTGTAAATGATACAGTGGTGACTAACCCCACTGACATCGCTGCGGCTTTTAATGATTATTTTATTGAATTAGCTAGTTCTAACAAAACACAAAAGACTGCTCTGGAGAACTTATTTTCACCAAATACAATGTTTCTACGTCCAATGTCCGAGGATGAGGTGAAAAAAGAGATTAAGAGCCTAAATAATACTCCCTCTGAAGGCCCTGATGGAATAAATACAAAAATAATTAAGGCATGTATTAATGAATTGGCATCCATGGTGACACACTTAGTCAATGCCTCATTCTCATCAGGTACCTTTCCGGAAATATTAAAACAATCCATTGTCAAGCCCCTCTACAAGAAAGGAAGAAAAGATGAAATTAGCAATTACCGCCCAATAACGCTTATTCCAATTTTGTCTAAAATTTTTGAGAGATGTATGCATACGCGAATATTAAACTACTGCAATCATTTCAATATGATTAAAAAAGAACAATTTGGATTCCAAAAAGAAAAATCCACAACGCTAGCAATTTTCACGCTTATTAAAACTGTTCTAACTAGTCTTAACGAGGGTAAGCTAACCACGGGTTTATTCTTGGATTTATCAAAAGCTTTCGATTCAAACTCAAACTCAAACTCAAATAACTTTATTCAAATAGACTGTATCAGTACTTTCAAATCGTCAAATTTACAGCAAAATATACTAAATAATAGACATAAATACCATAATAATATGGATATGTAAATAAACAGTATACAGACATAATGCGACTCTACCACCGCGTCGGAGTTGTTTCTTACTGAGAAGACCCGGCGAGAAACTCAGCAGTTACTCTTTTAAACTTGTTTTGGGTTTACAACAGGCGTTAGTAAAGTACAAGCAGTGTGTCATTTTGATACAAATAAACCTAAAAGAATATAAAACAAAGAGAAAAAACCAACCATAAAAGAATATAAAAGAATTCATTCAAACAATTCAAAAACAAAAATTGTTAGTCAGTACATACATACTAGGTACCTATTAACTCTTACAATAAAACATCTGTTACAATCACAGACCACCTATCCTATAGACTCCTCTTTGAGCGTTTCTTAGTTGAAAACGCAATCGCCAAAAGTCGGGGGGGTGCAGAGGTATGAAGCTCACTGTGATTGGCGGATTCAACGTCAATCTAGTGACAGATGTCACGTGAATTGCAAATGGCGTCCGACCTAGGGATGGGAAAGCACGATATTTTTATCGTTATCTACATTGTGGTTGTACTGTGATATTTGGTTGGGTGGGTAAAGTAAATAAAACAATCATTTATAATTGAGCCCACAGCTACCTACTGGGATATAAAATGTATTATTTTTTTATAAAGGCTCCTTACGTTCTTTTTTTGTTCCGTTTTGCGGTTCAAGTAAGCTAGCCGTGTGTTTATATATTTTTCCATCACGCATTTTGCTCTATTAAATCTATGACGTGATTGTTTTCATAATCAAACTGATGTTGCCATAACGTTGGGAATAAATTTTCATTTTTGAATGTCTGCAACGTTTTGACAACAAAAAATAAAGCACGGCGTTCAGGCTTTAGTTTTTTATAATTCTCGTTGCTGCGAATGACAATTTCGCACCGGCGGCATATTGTAACGACCATATTAGAAGGATGAAGTAGCCCACCTATATCTCTTGCATATATGAGTGTATATTTGTTTTCCTTTAAAGATATTAGTGGCTGTACACATTTACTGCATTTTATTCTTTTTATCAGAGAATGCACAACAAATCCCGCAATGTCCTCAATGATGTTTTTAGCAAAGAGTGACAACGTTATGTTAATAAAAATAAAAATTAAATCATCATTGCAGCTGGATTGGCCTTGAGAGCTCTGAAACTCAGATAATGACATTTTTATCACTATAAATATTTGATTTCTATACTTGTGGGTGTAAATATTTTAATTTTTACAACGAGGAGTTTGTTAATTACATTACCATTAGGTTTGCTTTAAAAACATGGCTAAAATTAAGTTTTACACGAGATTGAATAGGTCACAAGGTATGTAGAAGACACCGTCACTTACCACCAGATGTGAAGTGCATTACAGTTTATTTATATATGAAAAAAGTAACTGCTGAGTCACTGTCCAAATACTCCGAATCCTATTAGCACGGAAACAACTGTCCGATACCGGTGGTAAGAGTCACATTATCATTTAGGTGTAATTGTTTGTCCAAACCCAAGCAATACTTAGCTTTGAGTCTCTTTTTGTTTTTGTACAATAAAGAATATATCTATCTATCTACCTACACATTATTATAAAATTCACGTCTAGACTTAAAAACTTGCAAAATGTCTATTTCATAAAAGAACTATGAATTTCACAGTGAAAATACGATAAGCCAACTGACAAAAATTTATAACTTATTTTTAAAGTACGTACCAAAGTTGATAACATCAGGGTAGGTTTTGCAAACACACATAAATATCTCCGCTTTTTCAATAGTTGAAAGCAATCCGCAGAAAAATGCTGAGAGCATATGATGCTATTTGGCGTTGGAAACCAATTAAGATCTCGACTTGTAGCGTATCCACACTTTTTTCAGCTACGGACTTTTTGGAAACCTTTAGAATTGGAAAACAATAAAAATATAAGAACGACTTTCTGTATTATATCTACATTCAGAATAACTTTACAACTATCAAAAAACTTCTGCCATCAACTGAACATGATTTTTTTATTAATAAAATAAATTAGGATTGATAAGTGCTTTTTCTTAATAAAAAATTTAAATGGACATTCGTTTAAATAAATTATGTTTTACTTTGAATTACATAAACAAAATAACTTATCGATGAAAACGATTTTACTTTGGGTTTGCCCACATCACTAGCGTACAATTTCTACGTGAGAGCGGGATAGTCATATGCAAATATACACAGGATAGAAAGGGATAGAGAGAGTGAAATAAGACAACAACGTATTGGTTTTGTATTATTTTCTCAAATTTATTTAAATCTTTTTTCTTGAGTTTATCTACAAAAAGTGACTTACCTATGAAAAGTGATACCGTCTTTTTGTAAACTGGATTTGATACTACGTTTCCCGCACCATTTCACGGCGCAACAAGGCATTTTACCCGCTTTTTAAAATTTATTTGTACGAATATTTCGCGATGACGTTCGAGAACAGACTAAATCGCCAATTGGAGGCGTGGCACTATATATGATCAGTCTGTGCATATGCTTGGCGAGCGCGGTTCCCCTCTTATGCGGGGTCTATGGGCTATGTGGTCTGTGGTTACAATAGAGCTATTTAATCCCGCATCGAGCAGAGCGCTTATACCCAGGCATTTTTATCTATAAGGTAGTCTTTTGTAGTATAATAGCCCTTTTTTAATAAAGCCGTTTTGATGTGATTTTTGAATCTATGTAAAGGTAACTCACAAATTGTTTTTGGAATTTTGTTGTAATAATGTATACCTTGCCCCATAAAGGATCCTAAAACTTTTTGTAACCTAAAGAGTGGAAGTGCAATTTTATCCTTATTCCTAGTATTTCTGCAATGTATGTCACTGTGTTTAGCATAGAGACCAATATTTTTTCTCACCAAAACAATGCAGTTGTAAATGTATTGTGACGCTACAGTGAGGATACCAATTTCCTTAAAAATCTCCCTAAGTGAAGCCCGTGCACGAAGCTTATAGATGGATCTGATAGCTCGCTTCTGGAGGATAAAGATGGTTTGTATATCCGCCGCTTGACCCCAAAGTACAATGCCGTAAGACATTACACTATGGAAATAACTAAAATAAACTGAACGAGCAGTATCAACATCTGTTAATAACCTAATTTTTCTCACTGCAAATGCAGCCGAACTAAGTCTGCCTGAGAGAGCTGTTATATGAGGGTTCCATTGCAGTTTTGAATCTAGTGTGATTCCAAGAAAAACAGTTGTATCTACAAGCTTCATAGTATTACCATCAATTTTTAGACTAATGGGGTTATCTTTAACATTAGGCAACTTAAAATTAATACATTTAGTCTTTTTTGCATTAAGCTGTAGATTATTTACTGTGAACCATTGTAAAACCTTTGAAAGTGCGTCATTAACATCATCAAAAAGGTTTTTATTTCTGTCAGTTTTAAAAACTAAAGATGTATCGTCTGCAAACAATACAACATCACAAATATCTTTTAAGTAAAAAGGTAAATCATTTATATATATCAGAAATAGTAATGGACCTAGAATGGATCCTTGAGGGACCCCCATTTTAACTTGTGATCCTGTAGAGAGTACACTGTTAACATCAACTTTTTGAGTTCTTAAACTAAGGTACGAAATTACTAAATCTAAAGCATTATCCCTAACCCCGTAAAAATCAAGCTTGCGTATAAGTGTATCGTGATCAACGCAATCAAAGGCCTTGGACAAGTCACAGAAGACGCCAAGAGCGTTCTGTGAATTCTCCCAAGCCCTAAAGATGTGTTTTAGAAGTGCGATGCCAGCATCAGTAGTAGAACGGCCTCTCGTGAATCCATATTGTTCACTGTGTAAGAGATTGTTCTCATAAAAATGGCTTAATAGTTGTTCTTGAATGATTTTTTCAAAGATCTTACTGAGAGCTGGTAGGATTGAAACAGGCCTAAAGTTACCTGGGTCTTGTTTGTTGCCTGATTTAAAAAGTGGTACAACCCTACTGTGTTTCATTAAGTTTGGAAAAACACCTTCATCAACACAATCATTGAATATTACGGCTAAATAAGGGGCAATCACGTCAATTATGTGGCTAACAGTTTTGACTGATATACCCCAAAGATCAGCGGTATCTTTTGAATTAATTAATCTGAATGCTTTCATTATATCTAGTGACTCAACATGTTTAAATTTAAAGAATACACTGCAACAAGATACATTATCTTTCAACAAATTTTCCGCTCTAGTTGGTGAGGAATTTAATGAAGCTGTAGTGATTACAGGTATATTACTGAAATACTTATCAAATGCTTCAGCAACAGATGCTTCTGATTGTAAGATGTTATTGTTAAAATTAAGAGTGTATGAGGTATCGCGCTGTTTAGCTTTACCTGTTTCGTGATTTATGACGTCCCAAGTGGTTTTTATTTTGTTAGTGGACTTTGATATTTTATCACGAATGTGCAATGCCTTAGCTGTAGTGCAGGCTTTTCTGAATATTTTGGAGTAGTTCTTGACATACTCAACAAAAAGTGGATCGAAATTGTATTTTTTCATGCCGTACAACTCATACATCTTACGTCTGCTCCTGTAAATTCCAGGCGTGGCCCATTCACAAAACTTAGATTGAACTCTGCAAGTAACTTGTTTGGTGGGAAAACAAGCATCAAATTCATTTTTAACACAATCAAACAGTCTTTTGTAGACTGCATCAGGGTCACCCTGCTTGTAAGGAATGGAAGATACTTTATGCTTTAAATTAGTTTTAAAACTATTAATGCGATTACCCGTCTTCGGTCTACATGTTATTTTCCTGTAATTAACGCTATTGTTAGTTAAATCTAAAAATGTTATCTTCTGCCCACAATGATCAGACTTTAATTCAGTTACTATTGCCTTTTCAATGGGTACACAGTTGCAAAATACATTATCCAGACAAGTAGATGTTGTGGCTGTTATCCTCGTGGGTTCATGGAATTGATAATCCAGACCAAAGGATTTAAATAGCGACAATAACCTATTCCTTTCAGATGAGTTTACTAGCAAATCTATATTGAAATCACCACACACAATAATGGGTTTAGACTTAGCACTTAACCTACCCAAAGCTTCCTCCATAACTGTCTCAAATCTATCTAAGTTAGTTTTTGGGGGACGGTATACACTTATCACAACAAATCCCTCTAACTCAACACAAGACAATTCGACAATACGCTCTATGGACAGGCCTACAATGTCAGTGCGATCTTTACATTTCAAACTATTTGCAGTAAAAATTAATGAACCACCATGAATAGTGGT
The DNA here is from genome assembly GCA_947369235.1 of Udea olivalis. NCBI lineage: Eukaryota > Metazoa > Arthropoda > Insecta > Lepidoptera > Crambidae > Udea > Udea olivalis. The sequence continues at coordinate 2,918,629 of OX376349.1, read as the reverse complement.
TTTTCTAAAGAACGCGCTTGATAATCTAAAATTATTAAGGACAAAAGACTGATAGTTTTCATCAGTCAGCCAATGTTCAGTAAAACATAAAATATCAATATTTTGGTTTTCCAGCAATAGTTCTATTTCTAAATCTTTGCCCGTCAAGCTTTGAATATTTTGGTGGAATAAATTCAAGTATTTGGGCTTGGCTGTTGTCCTAGGTCCTAGTTTAAACAAGACGCTGAAGGAGCATCACATGAAATAGATAAATTAGTACTAGTACTAATGTCAGAATAGAAAATACTGCCAATAGCGGCATTGTTAATGTTATTTGCTAACAAAGTAGCTAGTTTCTGCTTAGTCCTAATGGGAAGATACATAGTATCTTCAGTTAACCTAAAGTATGGTACAAACAGATTTGTATCAAAAAAGTCAATGTCACTATGACGACATGTCAGATTATACAAAGTTAAATTAAGGTCTTGGATGACCTTGTTCTGACTTGAAGTACTTGAGGTACTTGAGTATGGGAATGCACACAAAATAAATTTACACTTGTTCTTTGATTGAATGCCCATTATTGTTTCAATATTTTTAATTAACCCTTTTTTGTCAATGATCGGCAGTCTCCATGAAAGACAACCACAGTGGAGTTTACCCCTAGCTTCTCTTTGGAGATGTTACTAACTAGGTCAGAATAGGACATACCTGGATGGCATAAATTGATTACTTGTTGGTTCGATTTATTAGACAACAATATGCCTAATCCTTGGCCTAGCTCGTCAGAAAATATAAAAGTATTATTTGGAGCAGCCTGTGGAGTATTACATTTATCCACCTTAGCAGGCTCTGATAAGTCAGTTGGCGTGGCCTCAACACGTGACAATTCAGTATCCATCTCCACTACTTGTTGATAACAATTATTGCAAGTGATTTGTTTGCTTATAAGCGAATCAAACCTCTCTGCATTGTAAGTTGACATCTTTAACAATTCTGTGGCAGCTAATATGTGTTCGCTGATCTCTTTTTGGGATATATCATACATTTTTTTGGTGTCCCTCAGAGAACTCTCTAAGCAAGCAATCTTATGCTCAAGAGCCATGGTCTCATTTTCATAGGAAATTTTAGTACTATCTAATAGTAAGCTACCTTGTTCAGCTACCTTGTTATTTTGTTGACCATGACCTCCTGCTTAATAAGTTAGAACTAATTGGAATAAGGGGTCCTCCACTGCAGTGGCTGTCGTCCTACTTAACCAATCGACTTCAAAGCGTAGTGGTTACTAAAATAATAGACGGACAAGAAGTGCCCTGTTCATCAAGCTTCAAAACCAACAAATGTGGTGTACCGCAGGGAAGTGTGCTTGGTCCGCTATTGTTCTTATTGTACATAAATGATATAATAAAATCATCTAATCATAAGTTTATACTATTTGCAGACGACATATCCATAATTGTGACATCGGATAAACATAAGTTAAATTCTATACATGACCATGAAATTGAAATAAATAATACTATTCGTAATACTATTGACTGGCTAGATGCAAATAATTTGAAATTGAATTTAAATAAATCAAATTTTATTCAATTCAATAAGTCAAAACATAATAAATACAATTTTAAATTGAAGGTAGAGAAAATAATGGAAATAACGCATACAAATTTTTTAGGCGTAGTAATAGACCAGGATTTAAGCTGGAAGCACCATGTTGATAGCCTTTGTAATCGCATTAATAGCTTTGTCTACGCTCTTAACAAAATGCGCAAAATAACAGACAGACAAACGGCACTCACTGCTTATCACGCATATGTAGCATCAATCCTACGCTATGGGTTAATAATATGGGGTAATTGTACAGAAAGAAACAGAGCATTTATAGCACAAAAGAAATGCATCAGAACCTTGTGTGGTATTCAGCCTGGCGAGTCTTGTAGAACGGCTTTTTGGAGCCTCGGCTTGCTACCCCTACCAGCGCTATACATTTATGAAGTTTGTGGCTTTGTAAAAAAGAATACTTCATTGTTTGTGAAATCCAGTGAAGTCAACTCCAGGAAAAAAAAGAGATCCTGATAGACTTGTTTTAAATTTAGTTATAAAAACTGATAAATATAAGAAAAATGCTTTAAATATGTGTATCCGCATATATAATAAAATTCCTTCAGACATTAAACAATTGAATATAAATGCATTTAAATCGAAGCTTTTTAAGTGGCTCATTGAACAAGAAATATATGACATTAGGGATTTAATTGACCGTAAGTTTTAATTTAGGATCTGACAATTGTATTTTTTTTTTCCTTTTTTTTTTTTAAATCTGAGTTTGACATTGTTATTTTAATTTTTTACTAATATCATTATTTTAGACATACATATTACAATTCTTATATTGATAGGTATAACTTTGAGTAAAGATTTGCATGCCACCATAATGGCAAGACATGTGCATCATTTTCTATTTTTTGTAACATCCACTTATACCATGTTTTATGCAAATAAATATTATTATTATTATTATTATTATTATGAAAATACGAATTTTCGAACGACTTTTGTGCCATAACTATTGCTCCGTATGGCCAGGGCCACACTTGACGGAAATTACGTCGCGTATTTTCCGCAACGGAACGCCAATGCAAGTTAATGTAGATAAATTACAATTAGCGGGCACACTGCGCGGAAGATGGGCCGCTCCGTCGCCGAACGCCCGCTCTCTGCGTCTGTTCCGTCCTCCGCCGACCGATCTTCCGTCGACGTAAGATCGGCAAAGTCGCACTCCAGATATTCGTATGCATCTTGCCACACTCGGCGGATAACACATGGCGACGGCGCATACTATTGGCGTTCCGTAGCGGATCTTACGCGACGTAGTTTGCTAGCCTATAGTAACTGATTGACCGCAACGGAAGATCGGCGATGGAATTTAAGTCAAGTGTATCCCTAGCCTATGACTAGTTCCACAAAATAAAGAGTTTACAGAAGGACCGCTCGCACCTTTTTCCAAAACTTGCGTGAACCGCCTAGGGTTACTATTATATTCGCTCTGAATTTTTAAAATGAAGTAAGTTATACCTACTTGACAGAACCGGCCAAAAACAAAATTCATCATGTGAAAAATTGCACCAAGTTCAACAAAATCAAAGACACAGTGCGACAGTGCGACTTTCCGACTCACCGAAGCTCACTGACTTCGCTTGTAAACTCATGTCTCTGTGTGCGTGCGTCAAAAATGGTGTGTTGTTCTAAGCGGGCTATATCTGTCAGAGCGCCGCGCATGTCTAATTTGTGCTAGTTCTAACTATACGTACCACTTATTTTTGTTGGCCGGCACTTTCAGAAAAGGCCCAAAAATGTATGGAGCCAGAACGATGTCCATTATCAACTTTTGGTTCGAAATCAATCGATGAAATGAATGGTTACCTAATGTACTTAACAACTAGGCGTGCATGGTAGGGTGTCCACATTTATGCTGTGTGTTTACATGTTCTATTAATGTACCTAAATAATATTGTTCATCAATATGATATTTATGGCCTTGAGAATAGTGTTCTATGTTGTGTTACTATGATTTCCCGAAAGCGAAAAGATGTTTTTTTAATAACAAGAAGTCGAGTGCCAAGATAGTGATTGTAAGCAAAAAACTGGAGTATTTGGAGTGTGTCTATTCTCTATATCTGTTTCCGAGAGTTATCTCTACCAGCAGCAGAGTTAGGCAGTGTTTACAGACCATTATAATACAATTTTGTCGATAAGATACGGACGGGAAGATTGCTTATATAATGAGACGTGTTGAATGACGCTTATCTGTTGACTTGCTTGAGGATTCTGATTGTAGGTTTATTACATGTTTGATTTGATAATGGTGCTTTATAGTTCGTAGAAAATAATATTGAAATGGTAAGAATTGGAGTGTTCCCTGTACGTTATATCCCTAGACATTATTCCACACAGCGCCATCTAGCCCGAAAGTAAGCTAATTAAAGCTTGTGTTATGGGATACTAGACAACGGATAAACATACTTAAATACATTTTCTTTTGTAAATACATACTTATTATACATAGGAGACACCCAGACCAGTACAAACAGACATGTTCATGCACACAAATGTTTGTACTGTGCGGGGATCGAACCCGCGACCTCTGGTGTAGTAGCCAACTTCTTAACCAATACACCAAGTCGGTCGTCAAAGTCGTTAGGCTACTTATTGTTTATTTGATAATAGATTAACCCATTTTTAGCATCAAATGATTGCCATCGTACCCAGTCCGGCCATAATTTCTGTTACAAAATAAAATGCATTTTTTTATGAAGTAAATGAATATTACCGAAACTTATAAGTATGTACATATTTTTTAAAACCTCAGCAAAAAAAAATGAAAATTCTATTCGAAATAGTCACCTTTGGCTTTTGTGCAGACCTTAATCTGTCTGGACCCGAATCAACGGATTTACGCAATATTATTTATCATGTGAATGAAGAAGTATCTTATTCACATGATAAATAGTTGTGATTATAGTAAATATTTAATAGTGCCTCTTAGCATTAAGTCCGCTGATTGTGCTTTTTTGTATGTGCAATAAAGAATAAGTAAATAAATAAAAATAAATATTTTGAAAACGATTTAGATGAAGAATAATAGGAAACTTCCTTCAAAACTTAAGAAAATACAATCATAATTTTCATTTTCTTACTAAAGTATTGATTAGCGCCATGAATTAAAACAGTTCTTGAATCTGTTAGACGTATTGATCATGAAATAATAAAGAAAGAATCAGGCATGTATCGCAATTATCATGATGATAATTGCGATCATTTATTTTCAGACAACAAATTACATTGAAAGATCTTAACTAAACATAATCGGCCCATAGATAAATACCCTAAAACTAACATACATTTAACACAATATTTAATTCACACACGTATGGTACGTGTGTGAATTAAATATTTATTTAAATGTTTATTCGCACTACAGTGACCAAAAAGTGACTAAAGCGCAGAAATTTAAAAAAAATCTAAAATAAACCATAACTCGAAAATGACCAAGAATTGCAGAAATACACAGGGATAATACGGATAGCCCTATGGATGTTCTTCATCTGTGCTGCGCTTGACACTACTTTTGGGAACAGTCCTTTGAAATTCACTAGCTAGACACTAGCTCGCGTAGACCGTCTTGCCCGTCAAAATATAGCCTAAATTAAAAAAACAAATAGCCTATGTTCACCCTTTCCCTGATATTGAAGCTTTATATTAGTGAAACAATTTTTGAAATCGGTCCAATAGTTTCGGAGCCTATACAAACAAACAAATCTTTCCTCTTTATAATATTAGTATAGAAGAAGGTGCAAGCGGAATCAATGTATTTACTCGCACTAGGGCTCCGCCTCCGCTCCGGCTGGGTGGGCCTCAGCCTGGGCACCAGCGACACTCTGCTGCTGGGGCTCCAGGCGCCCCACGCGCCGCCCGCGGGGCACGTGCTGGTGGGGCCCACGGCGCAGGCGCCCTACATGGCGCTGCTCTGCTTCGCCAATGGCTCGCTGACGAGGCAGAACCACAGGGATAGGCTGGCGGGGCCCAGTTGGGACGCGTTTAATGAGCTCCTGAGGTCTACATTGAGAGGGAATATGGGATATATAGGTGAGTCTTCTAGTTGTATAATATACCGTTTTGCAACACTAACGCCCGAATCTAGAAACGAAAACCTAAGTTGAGTACTCCTTACATGTGTATAGCTGTCCCTGCGGCCCTGTAATTAATACTGACATGTGACAGAACAACATCCATTTGAAGCAAGCTCAACTTTGATAATCATTTCTGGATTCAGAGCCGCAGAGGTAAGATCACATTTATTGGCCCGTTCCAAATAGCTTTTCGCAGAGTGATTTTCACCCTCGTTGAACAGAGATGGACAAAACGAGCAAAACCTTCGCCTGACAGCTGTCAGGTGAATTTCATCGGGCTCCAGACACCGGTAGAATTCGCACTTGTTAGAGTGATAAACGTCACCCGAACCCGTTCCGAAACAACTGAGAAACTGTTAGGTGACAGCTCGGTCATCTTCGATTTCACTTGGGGTCAATTTGGAACGGGTTCTAGTGATTTTCAATCCTCAGAGTGTAATTTATAGATTTAGAACTCAGCCCTAAATGCACTTGGTGATTTAACTGTTTTATTTGCGACGATTTATTTTAACTTATATTTTTTTGATCAAAATATTAAAAAAAATAAAAACCTGAATTTAATCGATCGTCATTAAAATCTTGGGCAGTCTAGTGAAAACAACGGTCGGCCCGAAATACGTTTCACGTTTCAGATTCGAATCTAAGATTTTAAAAAAATGTGTTCTCTGATTTATTGGAACATATTTCAGGCTAGCAGACTCAGCTCCGTGATGGTGGTCCATCCTAGCGTGGTAGTGACTGACTTGGTTTGAACGGTGGAAGACTTTGCCCAGTAGGCATCGATGACTCGTTCCGTTGTCGTACAGAACCGTTCACATCAACCTAAAGATATTATACCTACCTTATAACCTACACATACCTTATGCTGCTGACATTTAAGAGCCATTTTGTAATGGTTTTGTAAAGGTTGATAAGAGCGCCTATGTACCATCCAGACTGGAACGCTTTTCCGGCAGGCCGGGAGAGCATTTTGTAGGTTGTGCAAATGAGTTCGGGTCGACCAGTCCAATAGATGCCGTGCTGTCGACTTCATAGCGTGACCTAACAGCCGTTTTTCATTAGATAGATTATCGTGTAGGAAATAAAAAAATATATTTAAGATATTGACGTCTCTTTTCTGACTGTCCCCTCAACTAACTGGTTCCCCACCAGGCATATACTTCGACACAGCGGAGATAGTTCCCCGCTGCCCCCCCGGCCGCTGGCTGTGGGACGCGCGCGACCAGCCGCTGCAGAAGCTGGCGCCGGAGTGCGAGGCGCGCGCGCTGCTGGAGGCGCAGGCGCTGGCGCGGCGCGCGCACGCCGAGGACTTAGGCTTCGTGCTGGGTGAGTGCGTCGCTGGTTTCTTTGCTGTGCTTCTTAACAAAGAAAAAACTGAGATCAAGAAACAAAGGAGCGCCTAACCAATCACTTGTGGCGATAACTTGATTTCAATGATGAAGGACATCGCCCAGCATGGGACTTTTAACCGCAAAGTGATCCCTCAGCTGAATGTGCCTCTAGCGCCAAACATTACTTAATTCAGAGGGGGGGAAACAGATACGAAGATACAAAATTTCCTCATAATAATGTTTATTTGCTAGTCTCATGGTAGTTATAGGAGTGTTATTACAATATAAGTATAATACATTGCACTCGTGACACCCCGTAGGGGCACCGCAGAACAAACAAACATAGAGCGTCACACGCCTCTTAAAGTTTAGCAATGACAGTAAATAATATAGTAGATTCAAAATAAATAAGTAAACATAATTTTACTTGTCTTCAAACTTCGGAGACGATTTGCTAATTTGCAACTGCGGCATAGAAATGGTCTGCGGGCAGAGATCCTGCTAATAGCTACGATGGTTGCGAGTTTGATCGACACCCTTAGTGTTAGCTCTGCTTAGTGGATCTTGGTCAAAGGTGTCCCAGATTTTTATACTTTATTTTTTTACCAGCTATCCGTCAGCGGCTTCGGTCGCGCAGACAGTCTGTCCCGTCAAAATATAGCCTTAATTATAAAATATATATAGCCTAGCTTAATATGTATTCTATTTAAGTGTATATTTATAATAAGAAATAAATAATCTAATCTTATTTTGGTGAAAGAATTTTTAAAATCAGTCCAATAGTTTCGGAGCCTATTCAATCTAAACAAACTAACAAACAAATCCTTCTTCTTTATAATATTATTATAGACTATTGAATGATGTTCTAGACTCGTCGTCCCGCCTGATCGCGACGGGCGGCGCGTCGGTGAACAAGGAGCTGCTGCAGATCTTCGCGGACGTCTTCAACACGCCCGTCTACGTGCAGGTCAGACTCAGGGTTCAACTCACGACTTATAATATTTATCAGGCTAAAGGCTTGCAGACGACGTACTCGGAGAAAAAGAAAAAAGTACGCTCCGCTAATACAAAAGTACGCTCCGCGAATACAAAAGTACGCTCCGTGAACACAAAAGTACGCTCCGCGAGTACAAAATCCTCCGCAGGCTCAACGCACACGGTGGGCGATCATTTGTTGTCCGAGAGTATTTAAATATTATGAGATTATGTTGTGCTGTAACTTACATGAAGTTAAAGCAAAAGAGAAGACGTTTTAAAAGAGAATAATGGGCCCGCGCACTTCAACCTACGCTCCGCGGGCGTCCGCGGTGTTTTTTAGTGTGCGTTGCTCGATACAGTTTGTAAGGGATCTCCACTGTAACATCACACACATGCACACACACACACTCATGCACACACATACACACACATGCACACACACTCATGCACACACACACACACACACACATACACATGCGCGCGCACGCACATTTTTCTTAAGCGACGCGAACTAAACACCAAAAATTGCCTTTTAAGTGTATAAAATTTAGTTCATAAAATTCAAATCCTTAATAGGATTTGTCTAGTTCAAATACAAATACAAATAAACTTTATTGTGAATCACAGGTATAACAATAATGTTCAGATCATACATATTTATGAGTCTCACTGTGTTCCGCCTCACAGGCATACAATAGTAACAATTTTAATCCGAATGTCACAATTTATTACAAAGTAGTCAATTAAAAAAAATAATAATAAAGTAATTAGATAGGTTTGTCAAGAAGTAAATAGAACACATTTAAATTAGGTTAATTACAACAAATTGTCAACAAATCGGACTACAATCTGTATCGTAGCAAGCTGCCGTCGCACAAAAATTCAGTGATAGCGTAATAGCACTTTAGAATGAGAAGATCATGGAGTTCCGTTTTAAATATGGTTAAATCATTAATATTGCGAATACAGTCTGGAAGTTTATTATAAATACGAGGAGCATTACAAAACATACTTAGGTTTAACAAAGCCGTTTTGTTCGGCATTAAACAAATCTTATTTTTATGACGTTCACGCTTGTGAAAAGTGTATAAATGTTTGTTACTTTTCACGAAAATGCAACATTCGAGGATGTATAAACAAGGAACCGTTAAAAGCTTTAGCCTGATGAAGTGCGGCTTACATGAATCTGTCTGGCGCAAATTATACATGGACCGAATACACTGTTTTTGAGCTCTGAGAACATCATCTTTGTGGGTAGAATTTCCACAAAATATAATTCCGTATCGTAATGTCGATGCCACGTAGCCATGATAGGCCGTCAGCAAAGCAGACTCATTTGAATTTTTTCTCAAATTGCGTAATGCGTATGAAAATTGGCTTAACCTCTTGCAAATATATTCAATATGGGTTTTCCATTTAAGCGTGCTGTCAATATGTAATCCTAAGAATTTGGTGGTCCTTGTTTCGGTTACCGGTTTACCAGCATAACATATGTTAAGATAGTGTAAGTGCTGTGTATTTGTTGTAAATAAATAAAAAACTATTTTGACGGAAAAAAAAGCACGCCGCGGATAATACGTCGTCTGCGCAGGCCTGAACTCGTTCTTTTTCATTAAGCTTTCTACTGAGGGTTGTCTGAAGAGATCGCTCAGTAACGATATGACTTAATTGTACTTTTATTTTTGTTTCCTTTATTGTTATTTTTTTTGCAGTAAATATTATTAATCTTATCTTGTTACGGGACAGCATCAGTTTGAATAGTACTTATTTTGAGTAACATTTCATAATGAAGGGGTTAGAGTAATAGTAGAGGAGCCAAATAGGGGATTCGGGGATCCATGGCTTTTTCGAATGAGAGCTTCCTTTTGGTTCACTCTGAATATCTGACACGCGATTTTCAGCCTGCCCGACGCTCACGTAAAATAACCTTTTTTTCTATCTTGTAAATAGCGATATTCATAAAATCGCCACAGTAGTAACACCCCACTTAGCCTCGTGGCCGTGACACTTAGCGCTTTCCGTGCGCCGCAGGAGCAGCACGGCAACGCGGCGCTGCTGGGCGCGGCCGTGCGCGCGGCCGAGGTCTGGAGCGCTGAAGCCGGAATAGAACTAACAGGTAAAAGCTAGAATACAAACACATAGTCATATTGAGAACCTCCTCCTTTTTAGTACAGTCAACAGCAGAAGTAAATGATAATTCAACGTGCAAAATTGATGATTATACAAAAACTATAATGCTTATCAAACTACTAAGAACGTAAATGAGACATTTCATTCATTATGATGGATATGCTGATTGTGATCATTTTTTACTTATTTTTCATTCATAAAAACAAATTGGATGTTTGTTCAATCATCATTCACTTTTGCTGTTGACTGTACAATTTGTAGTTATAGTCAATAGTGTGGTTTAGTTGCTATTAACTGCCATGCAACGAGAATATGAAAATACTCAAGTTGCAGTGTATTAAGGCTATGCTTTCCCAAGATTTTCAATATTTGATTTTTTTTGAAGATTTTGAAGATAAACTACTAAATTAAAAGATATTTGAGCAATAAATATTTGTACGAGTAGGTCAGTGTCACCATTTTTTGTTTTACTCTCAAATATTCATTATTAACATTTTGCACTTAAAAAAAATATATAGATAGGTCTTTGAATATTCTAGGTCGACAACTTCTAAAACTTTTTAATTTGTCTAATGTTATTTCATAATAAATTCATCACACGAAAACAGAAGGGCGTTATTCCGTTCGCGCAGAACTAATCAGTGGCCCACCGAATGCTCTATCGGACGGCGCGCTAAATCCCAGCCTTAATTCAGAATATTAATTTTTTTGATGACAAGCAATTTTAAATGTTTGTCCTTTTATTGCATATTTGGCTATCGATGTGCATGCGATTATTTTTAGCCGGTTTTTAAGTCTCATTGAATGCTAATTATATAGTTTACATCAGACTTCTAGTCCACTATGAATGAAGTTGTTTTGCGCATGAGCAACACCTATTTTTCATTACCTTTTCAATGCACGAGATGGTTTGGCGCGCGAGCGTAGCGAGAGCGCTAATAGTTCGAGGGCATTGAAAAGGTCTTTCTTCCGAGGTAAACACTCTGCTTTTCATTACTAATATAAGGAAAGTCAATGAAAAATCAGAAACATAAGTTCAACCAACAAAATATTATTGAAACAAAGTTGATGATATTTCAATTTTTTCATTTCTATCGTAAATGCTTAGCTCAAATTTATTCAATTAAATACTAATTAAGAGAAACATACATTAATGAGTATATTCTTGCTTCGATTGTTTAAATATTCATTTGAAATCAAGATAAAGAAATTTCAAATACAGCTGTGGCTGAATAGAATACATCGACTTGCCGCAAAAGGAATGTCAAAATAGAAAGTAACATTTGACAGTTATTTACTTTCAGCCCTAGGGCTGAAAAAATTTTACAGCCCTAGGACTGATAGTGAAGCTTTCAATCCTATGCTCCGGCAACTTCAAGCGTACTTTCCGTTAATGAAAAAAATATGAATGCGAGACTCGGGACAACACACTCAGAGTGTACTAGAAGTGTGCCTCGAACTATAATAAATAATGAATATTTTGTCATTGTGCAGGATCGTCAGCATCAGTGCGCCCGGCGGCGGCGCCCTACGCGGACCACGCGCGCACGTACGCGCCGCTGCTGGCGCGCTACCGGCCGCTCGCCGCCGCGCTGCCCGCGCAAGCCGCGCAAGCCGCGCAAGCCGCGCACAGGCGAAGCGGTGATACGAGTGTACAACAATGATAATCGCTTCTAGTATTCTTCAAAACGCTGCATTTCAACTTCTTTTATATTTTTATACGTCAATCAAGAAGACCTGTAAAATCTAAGCGAAAATGGATACTCCATAAAGTCACTCAATAGACTGAGAAGCTTTTGGTCAAATCGAGCTTATAATTTTAACAGATACGCTGATATAGTCATTATGTAAAACAGTTAATCACAGTGCAGCTTTACCGTCAATTTAATTAATAACAGCAATTTTTACTTATACTTAGGGTTGAGCTGCATTCGGCCGCACCGCATCGCACTTACCTATGCTTCTATCCCTTTCTATCACTCAGAACTTTCATTTACTAGAGCGAGAAAGAGAACAAGCGCCGAGCCTCGTCGGCGGATTCTGTTCTCTCTCTCGCTGTAGTAAATTTATTTATTTATTCTTCATTGCACAAAATTAATAATACAATTGGCGGACTTAATGCCAAAGGGCATTCTCTACCAGTCAACCACACGATCAAATGGGTAAATTAAACACGGTGCATGAGATTAAACTTAATAAATTACTTTTAAAAACAACAACAGTGGCTAATAATAATAAAAAGCAAAACAACAAAATAAACTTTAACATAAATCGATAAGAATAAACATACATAAATAGAAGACATAATATACCTATATAGAACTAACCAAACCAACAATCGCTTGCCACAAAAAAAACTTAATAAAAGCCATATAAACCCCTCAGAATAACCTCGTATTAACTTTGAACCACACACTTTGTTCTCTTTCTTGCTCTAGTAAATGACAGTTCTAAGTGATAGAAAAGGATAGAAGCATAGGAAAGTGCGATGCGGTGCGGCCCAATGTAGCTCAACCCTTAATGTAGTTAGTCACAGGATAGAATGAGTTTATACGGAAGAATATTGTTACAAAGTTTTTTTTGATACTGTATTTGTATTCTAAAAGTACCAAATCATGATCTTTTGGCAACATCACATTCCAATATTTTACCTTTATGTTATTACTATGTGAGATAGTATTTAATAATTATATAAAATAGATCTTTAATATACCAATTAGTATAACCTTAGTGTGCCTTGTATTGGACTCGACATTTAAAAATATGTAATAATTTTGACGTGATATTTTTATTAAGGAATCTGAGATTTTGTGATTATTACTTAGTAGAGCTAAGAGATTGTTAAGTACATTTAACTAATTTTATTTTGACAGTTTTTATATTCACATTCCTAGTGGTGCTTATATAGGTATGTCTAATATGAATCATTCCATTCCAGAGCTAAAGTTTAAAAAGTTATTAATGTGCTCATGCATTTTGTTATAGATTTTACACATTTTTTTTATTAAAGTTGTTAAATAATTACTAAATCTAAGTTTTATTTCAATGCTATATGCAAAGGAAAACCTGTCCACTGTTATAACCTAAAACGCCAAACCCAGATGCTGTTTCCTGCTGGTTATCAAAAAACTGCAGCTGCTCTGCCCAAGGTCATCATCGTATTGCACGAACTACTAGCCAGGTGAAACTTTAGTACCTAGTTCTAGGGATTTTCTCTCCTCTTCTTAACTCGCGCAAATGCACTAACAAATAATGAAAGTACCGTTTCTTGGAATTGGTAGTACAAGTCTGAGCGTATCGAAAGTAGGTAATTAAATTTCAATCAGATTTATCTAAATTTCCTATACCTACCACAGCTGTGATATTTATTAAAACAATTTTCTTGGTATTATCGTTTATTAATTTAAATCAGCTATGAATAAACACCGCTAATATATTTAATATTGATTTCAAAATCGCCATTTAGTCGACCGTAGTTAGGTACAACTACACAACAATAATATTATATTGATATTAGAATCTTGTAAGTTTGAAGACAGCAGGTTACTTCTTGCGACCACCTCGCTCCTTGACTTGGAGGTGCACGACGGTTCCCGGAGACACGTTGTAGTACGCCAGCGTGTTGGTGTCCTTGAAGAACAGGCCCTGAGGGAGAAAATAAAAAAACATTTATTAACTTTAAGGACATCGTTACATTTATAAATTAAACACAAAAGAAGTTAATGCATACTTCTTACACAACAAAACATAAAACAGAAAAATAAGACCATACCAACAGACAGCGGTGTCCCGATGCCCAAAAAGACAAATGGACCTCACTCTGCATATAGCCTGGGCTTCATGGGCCCAGGCGTTGATTTTCAGTAGGCCCAGACTGAGATGACGCACTACCAAATACTAATGGTTAGAAGTGGAAATAATAGAACTGACTGTTGCTACTACCCATTGTTAATTATTAAATATCTTTAAAGTAAATGGCAAATATCACAAATATAAATTTATAAAATGGACGCAATACATATAAACATGCCATTGTAGTTGGTCGTTCGGTAGCTGATTGGACTCGAACCTAGGAACACGCATCGTTTGTTCGCAAAACTTGGCACATCTAAACCAACTGAAAAAATTTAGTGGGGCGCCTCATTTCAAATTAGATTTTACACTGTGTATTTATATATCTATATAATTATAGTAATTATGTCTATTATTTGAACTACTGCCGACAAACTGTTTTTCAGTTTGGCAGATGTTGTGAAAATAAATAAGTGTTGTTATATGGAAAAAAAATTAAAAAAAAAAAAATTAGTATATCTTCGACGATTTGAAAGTACTTACTGTGAAAGTCTATTTGAATAAAGTTATTTGAATTTGAGTTTGAATTCATTGTGTTATAAAAACAACGAAGGTGAAGTTCAAAGAAGGCCTGCACACAGTTCCTACCTCAGTATGCAGCTTCTGCTTGGCCGTGGGCATGTTGGTGTCGCGCTGCAGCAGCGCCTTCAGCTCGGCCACGGACGCCGACAGCGGCACGCTCAGCGTCACCAAGCGCCCGTCCAGGCGCCACTTCGGGTCCGGGTGCGCTGGCAGAGACACCTGAAATAACAAATTAAAAAAATGAGCATAGGTAATACTAGCCCTCGTCAAACTTATAGTCCGCTCTGGCCCCTGACTCCCGAACCCAATTTCGCCGGATTGGCATTACATTACTATCACCCAAAAATGTTTGAACCTTAACACTTTGGAATAAGGTTTATAAATTTCTTGTTTGACATTTCTACAATGCTTGTTCAATGAAATCCTGTTCTAGAGTCAGGCCCCTGAACACGAGATGAGTCCCGTATTCCTAAATTTTTAATTGAAAAAAAGATAAGTATTGCGCATTACGCATTGCGAAACAACTTCAGAGGAAAATTTTGGAGAAATTTGAAGCGCACTATACTAAAAAAAACTGATCGCGGCTGAGGCAATAAACTGCACGATTAAGCCGGCTGCTCACACTCCTGCCGCAGGGCCAATCTAGGGTGAAGAAGTGGGGATGACCCTCAATTGCCTCCTTAATTGTGATGTGTGTAGGCAAGCAGGAGCAATTTCCTAGATTGTCCCTGCTGCAGGGCGGCAGGGTCGCGAGACCATCCTTGATCACTAGATTGTCCCAGCCGCCCTGCCGCGTGTGTAGCGCGGTCGGGGCAATTTGTCAATCAGTTGGTTGTTTTCATATAAATAAATGAATATTAGGTCTAAGTTCATGTTTTATTTAATTTTTTGTGATATTTAATGTAATTTATAGTAATTTGTTTGACAACTTTAATTTATATTTTGTAATGTTTAGTTAAATTTGTTGTAATTTGATTAATTGGAGTGACATTTACGTGAATTAAATATGTATACAATTTGATTGATGTTATGATTTAAAATGTTCTATGGGTGTAATTTGCCTGAATAAAGATCGATTTATTATTATGTATTATAAGTGTTTTTCATGTGTGGAGATCGAACCCACGACCTCCGGTGCTACAGGCAGGATCGCTGCCGTTGCACCAACAGGCTAGTCAATATGGCACAACTCAGTTCTTTTATGTAGCCACTTTTTCACCCAGTATGTCCTTTTCCTTTTTATTTTGCGGTAGAACCACTGAAGAGCCAGGGCTATGCCGATCTTTTGATTTTTCGAGAATACTGGTGCCATTCTCAACGCGTGTGTTTAGCTCAACTTGTCCTCGAACACTGAACGGCAGGTACGTGTGTAGAGACAGTCCGATATTGACCCGACCGCTGTGCGCCCTAGATTGCCCCTGCAGCAGGAGCGTGAGTAGCCGGCTTTAACCAGCATGGGTTGGCATCGTCGAAAAGCCGATTTTATCGTGTTGTGAAATATTCAAAGCTATTGATTTGATAGAAAGCTTGCTCTGCCCTAACATTTGCCAAGGGTATCATTGGTGGGATTTAACATTGTCTGATTTTGATATAGTTTTTCTTACAGGCCACAATAGTTTAATTCTGGTAATATTGGTCTATCGTTCTGTAGACATGCCTTGAAGTAGCAGATACAGTAGTAAACATTGTACATCAATCAGATCATATAAAATCAGGCCATAATTCCTCTATCTTGACTTAAGAATAACGCATTTTGATGGTTGCTAATGCCATACCAAATTTCATGGATAACGCGAACTGAGACCACTCTCTCTGAGTTTTGGGTTGTGTAAATTCATCAATCGATATTTTCCAGGTCATAGGTCGTAAATTAGATTTTGTCCAGGCTAAACATTCATTGTTTTGTTGGAGTGTAATTTTTATTTATGCCCATGTGTATGTCAACGTTTGATTGTGATCACCGTTAGTTTAAAATCTATCTCGCGAAATTGTAAACTATCGAAATTTTTTGACCAGTACCATAATGCTTACAATAAAAAGTATTCATGTTTAGTAGTTTATAAATCTACCCGTGGCAAGCCGTCAAATTGTGAACGAACCTGAACTTACCAACAACTTTACAATTTGTCCGATTTTATCACCCGATTACAGGTCAGTTAATATCAACACGAAAACAATTAAGAATCATCAAAATATCTGTTTGTTTATGTCCAGCGACTAACGAATTTGACAACCCAAGATGGCGGCGGCGGCAAACACATGGCGCTCAACCAATCAGCGCGTCACGTCGCATGCAAGTTAGATGCCAATGTCGGTTTTCGATACTTTTTCTGCTACCAGTCGGCGCTGCCGTTGCGTCGGTGCAAACAGCTGTCAGATCCCATAGATTCGTACCGAAAATATTTTTGTTAATTGAAATTCTATTAATTTGCAGGTGTTATTGACTTTATTATGGATAACGGCCAGAAATAAGTCGGCGAACTGAAGATGGAGCTCAAAACCAGAGGCGCAAAACCCATGGTACTAAGGTAAAGCTCATAGAAAGGTAACTTAAGGTACTTACTATATGTTTACATAAGCTGATTTGGTGTTTTAACTTCTAAATTGCAGTTATTTGTGTTTCATTGAGTTGTAGTTGATTAATGAATAATAATAAAGCAAAATGAACCATGCTTAAATAATGTACAATAATCAACTACAACTCACAACACACAAAAAACGTATATGAATTAAGCATAATAAACCATGCTTTATTAATATAATAATCAACAAGGTTATAATACTGCGAATGGCTACAAGCCACTGTTTAATCGGTATTTAGCTCCCGTAGGAAACACATAAGCACTGCACAACACTATGGCCTTCGAGAAAACAACATTCCTTTTAGCAATGTTTAATAAATAAATGTTTAATGAATAAATAAACCAAAAAAAAAAAATCTAAAAATACAAATAATGTATGTATCTGACAGTTGATATGCCCTGACGCTACAGTGCTGCCATCTCAAGCAGGCCATTTCAGAAAACCCTCATTTGTCAGTTTGCCATAAATAGATTATAAACTATCGAAAAATGATGCGTTAAAATATAAATGGCATGGCACTGTTTACAATTTATTGATAGAATTATTCGAGAGCTAAATTATAAACTTATATATATTTGCCTTTTCCACCCATAACCAAGCTTCACTTAGATTGGGGTCTGATGACTATAATCGGCGCAGACTCGTGGCAGACGGTGCAATAAAACGTGGAAAAGAGACAGCGCACGTCATGTTCTTTTTACACATACACTGTTTATGTTTGACGTCATTAAGACGAAGAGATGCGCGTTGTTTGGTTTCGCATGTTTATCGATATCAGTGGGCTTTAAGTAAAGTATTTGAAATACAATAAAATTGTGAAATAGAATTATCTTATGTGATTTTATTGCAAGACATGACTTGGTGTTTTATAAAACGCTCAATAAGAGGGTAATCTGTTGTGTAAATATCTCTAGGTGATTTGCACACATTTGTGCAGGGAAGACGCACACACATTGCGTTTCATCGACAGTCCACGCATTTTGCGCGTGCGCATCTCCATTACAAAAGTGATTTATGGTACCGTCTGCCGCAAGTCTTTGCGTCGAGTATAGTAAAGATTCCAGAGAAATTGTTGTGATGTATAATTATCCTATCGCTACTCTACTTCATTTCAATTAATGTTTAGTTACACTGTTACAAATCTGACCTTAATAGGCACCGGTCCGGGATGCCTGGCCAGCCACGCCCTCTCCGGCTCCAGCGCGTCCTCCGTCCGCATCCGCTTGGCCAGCGGCGCGTCCTCCTCCTCCGCCGGGGCGGGCGGCGCGGGCGGGGCGGGCGGCGCGGGCGGCGCGAAGCCGAAGCCGCCCACCACCGGCGTGGGGATCAGCGCCGGCCGCGGCGCCAGCGGCGGGATCACCATCAGCTGCGGCAGCGGCTGCAGCAGCACCGCCGGGGGCGCCGGCGGCGGGGGGCGGGGCGCGGCGCGCGGGGGCGGCGGCCGCGGGATGTTGGCGCCGCCTGCCACCGGTTTGGGACCGATTTTCTCTTTTTCCTCGTCTGGGAGGAGACCTTTGACCTGGATGGAATTGGAAGAAGATGGTAGAAAATAATTAGCGAATCAAAATCACATTTGAAGTCATTCCAATACTTTCTGTTGTTCTTAGCGTGTAGCAACACAGTGGCTTGTTGCTTATGGCGAAGTTCCCAGTTATTTATCTTTGAACCGCAAAATCAGAACTTTAAATTAGTAATATAAATAAAAATAATTGAAGGGGACATCGCGCACTGTAGATAATGTTCCTGGAATATAAAAAAATTGACAGCGAACGCAGTCACGCACGTGGGTTTATTACACTAAGGTCAATTGACGAGCTAAAATAAATCGTAAAATGTCTGCAACTTGTGGCAGTCTGTTGGGTCCTGTAAATGCATTAAGAAGGCTACATTACCTTGTGTATCTGCTGGATCTGGTCCTCGAGCGTGATGTGCGCGCGCGCGGCGCGGGTGGCGGCCTCCACGCTGGAGGTGTGTCCGTCCCACGTCACGCGGTCGTCGCGCCGCTTCTCCTCCTCGCCGATCTTCTTACCGATGGCGGTTTCTTCGTCACCGACACCGAAAATGTCGGTACGACGCTCGGCGAGCTATGAGACAGGATATGAATTATTTTGCTTGTTTTATTGCTTTCTTCATTTTTCTATCTGGATGACCATGAATTCAGCGCTCTATTTTACAATAATTTAATACATTTGTTTACTAGGACAAGCATGAATGTGGGTGTTACTTTTCTATTAATTTAATCAAACTTTATTTCACAAATGAAGTACAATAGGTAAATCTAATGCTAGCAGGAGTCAGGGACTTGAACGGTGCTCCCCCTAATAAAAATGACAAACTTAATGCCATAAAGCGTTATTTACCAGACAACCTCTGGGTCTTTTTAAATATTAATGACCCATTTTCAGGCAAGAAAATTGCCCAATTGATTCCCAGATAATCATGTAAGCTTTAACACACACTTTGGCAGGTTATCAATATAGTTCAAAAACGCAATTGCATTTAGATGTTACGCAGCTTTTTGGTATAATTTTTCTAAGAATTTTACAATTGCTATGGTTTTTTAAGTCGGAAATGGCTTTGACAGTTTTATCGAACTCAATCGCAGAAGGCTCTTCTCAATTTTAAATATTTGATAGCAAGCACAATAAATATAACTCAAACAGTTGACTATGTGAGTGAGCACGCACCTGTTTGAGGCTGGCCTCGATGGCGGCGCCGGGCGCCAGCGCCTCGTCGCGGTCGGTGCGCTCGGCGGCGGCGCGGTCGCGCTGCTCCAGCCAGCGCGGGTCCAGCAGCCCGATGCGCACGTGGTCCGCCACCTGCGGTTAGCGACGTTTAATCACTACTTCTTCTTCTTCAGGAGTCAATGGCAAATGTGATCTAATCTAATTTAAACCGACCCTGAACAAAACCCAGCGGCTTCTACCACAGCGGTATTCGCCATGTACAGGTCTTCCATTGTGCAGATGGTTGGGCACTGTGGGCACTCGAGCATACGAGCCATAGTTTGAGGTGACCAACCACAGCCCCAATTCTGACCTGCTTCCTCAATAAATAACCATTCGGTCAACTTGTCCACAAAAATAATTATTACTTAATTTGACATACATGTGTTATTAATAATTCTAACAAGTTAGATCTGACTGACAATGGTACCAAGATGCTGAGAGTGTACAGTCAAATCGTTTAAAAACAGTCATTTTTGGTCATTGTGATGTGATCTCATGATTTAACTTGACTGAACTTATCAAAACCACATTTACTCATTATACTATGAATATTGTGTTAAGTAGCAGAGTATTCATCTAAAACAGAAGCTATGGAAAAATTGGAGCAGAATCTTCTTAAAACACAATCTTTTGTAAGTTATTGAACTTAAAGTCCAAGACAAAACAGGACTATAAAGGCAATAGTTGGAAGCAATAAGAAGACTGGGGAAAAGCTTATGCCAAAAGGCACAGATTCTAAAACATGCTCCAAAGAGCATGCTTCAATCTAATGAAGTAGGAAATTGATAGCCTAACTGATAAAAGTGGCTATTTAACTTCAACACTTTGACTACCATAAAAACTGACAAAATAATTGTTTGTGTATCAAAAATGATACACACGACGCTGAACATGTTAAGTGTTCTTTCAGAATTTGGGTATAATACCCCCAAAATATATCCCTAAATAAAGATCGTTACCTTATTAGCCGGAATCTTCTCTCCAGTGATAGGCGACACTAGCCAGTCCTCCGTAGGCGGCGCGGGCGCCTGCTTGGCCTTCGGGTCGTACTTCTTGACGACCACGCGGTCGGGGCGCGGCGGCAGGAGCGCTTCCTCGCCGCCCGCGCGGTGGGGCGGCGCGCTCTCTTCCTCGGATGATGAGGAGTCTTCTTCCATGTCCTGTGGTGAGGATTACAAAAAGGCCGGTGAGATGAGATATAGCAAACTCAATGATATCTGTTGTCGGAGATACAATAACAAAAAATTACTAATGTTCAGTCTGTGATAGACTAACTTTAAAGGCAGTAAAAATTACGCGCCGCGACAGCGCTCATAGAATTGTCAGCGTCTTTTGGTAATTTTCAACTGTTCACAATAACCATACCACATAGCCACACCAATAACAGCTTTGCTGGTATACTTTCTTTACTCATCTAAATTAATGCAGCAATATCAATAAGTTGACTTATCGTTAAAATCCTTTTTCTGCAGGCCATGTCATTTATTGCTCTCAGAGCTTATTATAATTAACAAACAACTGTTTACATACATACTTAACAACTATAATAACCAAAAATGACTGAACAGTTCCTTACCTGCACGCGGTTATCGTCAGGCCGCTGTTGCTGCTGCGTGCGGTCTTCCATCTCGTCAAGATCAGACTCGGACTCCGTCTCCGAGTCCGACTCCAGTTGCATCTCCGTATCATCATCTTCCTGGGCCTGGCCGAGGTCCTCGCCTCTCTCCTGCGCCAGCACTCGCGCGCCAACCTCGAGAGGAGTCGTCGGCGGCGGGAAGTCCCCAGGCTCGCCCGCTGGGTAATCCACAGTCTCCACAACCACGAAGTCGTGCCAATCTATCGACGCGTATGCTAAACGCTCCTTCTCAATCCTCGCCTCATCAGCAGCCTTGCGCCGTGCCTGGTGCGAGTGCCACGCCGCCCGGCTACGCGCCTGCTCTAAAACACCACTACGCACTTCGGCGGCGAACTTCCCAACTAACTCTTTGGGAGGCAGCAATACTTTAGTATACTGTTCCAGGAGCCGCGTGAAGTATTGGAAGAGCGAATGCTGCGGGCGCAGGAAATCAAACTGATGGTTTCGCTCCTCTTTTTTCATCAGATCGGTTAAGAACTGCCGTCCGTTTCGGGCTACGAACTGCGCTGTCAGTTTGACGATGTCGAGTTCGAGAGCGGATATAGAGGGCGGGTCGGCGATGAACTCGAAGTCTGGGGGCGGGTCGCGGGGTGGGGGCGGCTCAGCCGGCGCGGCAGCTTTTAGCAATTCTTGCTGACGGGCGGCCGTCGCCGGGGCTAGCCCGGGCCGCGCTGCTAGGACGGGGACGACGATAGGCGGCGCTGACGGATCAGGGCCTACCACAAAAGCGATAAGAGATGTACAATAATATTCTAGACATTTTTAAGTATATTAAAATCATTTATATTATGCAAGTATATTCAACACATACTAAAACATGTGTACGGTGGGGCAGTGACTGGTAGAAAATAGAACGACATACTATTATAAACATCCTATGCGAAAAGGCTGGATTTTGAAGGGAAACCTAAATTATTTACAAATTATTTTTTATATTGAAAAACCCTTTAAATTGGTATCACAATCACAATACAACCACTTAACCCTAAAAAACTAGGCCTCAATATAGATCTAATTTGGATTAATCAGCCAAAAAGAATTGCATGATTTCTATTTCCCCTTAGGTTAACTTGTTTTGAACTCTAGGGGGTAGCATAGCAAACAATGTATTAAATTACCAAATTAATAAATAATTGAATGAATGATTTGATTATAATAGCGACTAAATAATGTACTATTGTAATTGTACTACTAACAAAACAAACTTATAATAAGTATAAATTGTCACTAACATACTAATTGTTCTATGGATGGATCTTTTTTTTTTTCTCATTCATATGATAGTAGTACTTAGCTTGAAAAAATTGCATGAGGTCTAGTTTTGGGGTCAGAACTTTATTAAGAAAAGAAGGATGTCTTACCTTTCCCCTCCCTGATTTCCTTGACTTTGTGCTGGTAGTATGCATGGTATGGGTCTCCAGAGTTTAAAAAGTTGAACTTGGGGTTACCAAGCTCGTTCTGCCTGATACGTGCTTCAAACTCAGGTCCGTTACGAGCAACAAAGCTTGCAGTTTTGTCAACAATGTCTAGACACAGTTATTAAGGAAATTTTTGTGCAATAAAAGTAAATAATTATTAAACTTTAAAAAAAGCTACTCACAAAGGGATATGTGAGTGAAGTAAATATTTTTAAATCATAATTATACTCACTGCGCTTGTTCTAGAACGTTTCTCAGCACTTTCTGGAAGAAGTTCTTAATTCCAACATATTCTAGTACTGCCAACCTACAATTGTACAAATAACTCAGGGTCTATAAAAATGAATGTGTAAACAAAATTCAACTAACAAAGTATCATAACATGTTAAGTACTTATAACCTGCAACATGTTGGGACTGACTGGATAAGAGAAGCCTTGGTTGCCTTGGCTTAATTGCCTGCATTGACCCTCATTTCGTAGCAAGTAGTGCGTAATGAAGCTAATATCTGAAAGTAATTTTTCTGTACTTAACTACATCAAAAATCTCCGGAAACCTCACAAGAGAAGCCTGATATTCGTCATAGTAGCAAAATAAAGAGTTTATAGGTTATGTTTGTATTCGATGCCAAAGCTACCTGAAACATTCCTACGTTGCGTTTATTTTAATGAAAAGGATACTCCTGACTTCAGGTGGTGGATAAATTATTCCAATAACAGGTGCGGGCGGAGCTATAGGCTCTTCAGGCTGAGCGTCCATCGGAAGCCCCGGAGGGGCCATCACATCGATGGAAGGCATTTTGCCTTTCCTGCAACACCTTTTTCAGGCCACTGATTGAACTTAAAACTACACAAAAGCGAATTATCGGGAATACATCAGCATTCAAATCTGACTGCAAAACTCTGAAAAGTCGGAAACAATATTGCGATTTTTATCAATCACCAAACACCACAGATTAAAATAAAATTCAACTGTCAGACTGTCATTCGCTTTAACTTTTTTAAATTCTAGCCTTGACTAAAGTATTTTATCCTAAAATCGATCATAATTTAAACATGACAAAATATTTTAAGTTTTACGAGTATGAAGTAAACTGTAAATATCTTTCAAAAGAAAAAAATGGTTTTCATTAATTTTATAATCATCATTTTTAATTCGAGTGCCATCTAGTGAGGTTTTAAATTACTTATAATTTTGCGAATACGGTAACAGATGGCGCTGTGTTAAGGTAATACCTGTGTGTACTCCTCCACCTAGAGCATTTTCCTGGAATCCAACGTTGTAGATTCGCTTTTGAGCATTACATTACACAACTGCCTTCCTGACATGACGAGCATTCGCCTGTAATGTAAATTTTAGATTTGATTTTGCGCATTACATTACAATAAATAAATAAATATAAATATGCGCCAGACAACACACCTTTTGTAATGGTCTCGAAGTAGGGATTAATATCCCTGTGTTACGAGGTACCACACAAGGAAATAAGCCAGGGGCGTCTCCTAGCACACCCAGACCCGAGTCAATTCAGAAAAGATCGTTTCCTGAATTGACCCGAGAGGCACTCGAACCCGGGACACTACGGATATCGAGGCGAGAAACCGTGCTACAGCGCACTACGCCAACCGTGTCGTCATACAATACTGCCTTACAACAACACTTCAGAGAAGTTGGATCAAATAAATCAAATGTTGTAATATACACATTGTAACATCAAGTTGCGCACTGATGTGCGGTTCTCCTCCCTCACTGATGTAATGCTCCAGAATGTAACGTTGCATTACAGGAAAATGCTCTAGGTGTGGGAGAGCACCTATAAACAAAGTTGCCTCGTAAATGCGACCCCAGACAGGGCCTACAAAACTCATAATCATTAGAAAACCTATTTTATTTTAAACCGGAAATTAAAATCGACACAAAAGTAACACACAATTTTATTGCCAGTCCCTATCAATAGGTGATGACGTATTTGGTGTTGTCCTCATTGATGATGAGGGAGGTTCCGTTGGTCCAGCCGAGCCACACACTGAGGCTGGCCACGGAGCGCAAGCCGCGATCAAGGTGCGAGGTCACGAATACCTTGGAAATGGAAAGATTATTTTTATACCGGGTATAATTATCAAAGACTTACAAAAACGACATGGCTTATAAGCCATAGGTAGGTAGTATAAAGCCAATAGGCATTATACAAAATGAAATTCATTTAATTAACTTCCATTTCAAGGTCACCTTACAATAAAAAAAAAATTAAAAGTCAACTAAAAAAATATAATTTTCACTTTACTTATTAAAGTACTAAGTTTTTACTGACGCCATCGTTTTTGAAAGTCGCTAAAATTTTAATTTCGTTTCTGTAGTATTCATTTATTTATTTATTTATTCTTCATTGCACAAAAAATACACAGTACAATAGGCGGACTTAATGCCAAAAGGCATTCTCTACCAGTCAACCACACAATTAAACAGATAAATTTACAGACGGTGCAAGAGATAACATTTTACTACTACTTAAAACTAACTGAAGCAAAACATTAAAAAAAAAACCAAAAACAACAAAATATACTTACACATATATCATTATCTATACAGACTTAAATAAATACAAGATATATACGTCTTATAGCTAAAAAAAATCTAAACAAAATCTAAGCACACACAATAACAAAAAAAACATGTAAAAACCAATTTAATATTTTTAAAAAGAACCATTAAAAAAAAGTAAATTGCTCATAATAAGTATTTTTTCCTTTCCCTGTTGATTATCTGCAAGAAATTGCTAACAGCGATAGAGCCGCATAAATTGTGCATTATTTTTAAATGTGATACTTGCTAGGTATAGGTACGTATATTTTTTTTAATGCAGGTTATTTAAATTAAAAAACATAATCTAAGTATCAACCGTCATCAGGTAGGTCGTCAGCCACAGAGCCACCGCGACGAGCATCATCCACAGCGTGGTGCTGGTGCGCCACTCGTCCGTCAGCAACCATCGCCGCGGGGTCACCACTCCCTCCTCGTTTGTTATCTCTGCCTGAAGGAGGTAAATAGCGGGTGATTATCAAATATCTTACAAAAACGATGGCATACTCACTAAGTGATGTAGCAGAAAATTTATTTAACCAACTTTCGTTTCAAGGTCTCCATACAAATCACTCGAACGGTCAGTATTTTTTGTATGAAAACCTTAAAATTAAAGTTGATTGAAAAAGTCCGATTTTCGCTTACATAGTTACCACATCACTTACTGACTATGCCATATCGTTTAAGTAAGTTATTTGATAATCACCCGGTAAGCATACAGCTTAGTATCTATCATACCATGAGTTTTTTCACCAATGCCAGCCGCTATGGCGTCAGCGTAAACCGCGATGACGTTTTTGTATGTTGGATTTCGGTATGTGATTAAAAACCGGCCAAGTGCGAGTCGGACTCGCGCACCGAGGGTTCCGTACAAACATGTAGGTATATTTATTAAAAATATTTTTATTTTAAGATGTAACTAAAAATGTTACCTTTATCTGTGCTTTAAGACGTTGCTTCGTGCCAAATTTCAAGATTATGAGTTTACGGGAAGTACCCTGTAGGTTTTGATTCACTTGCGAGTGTCGAAAATTTGCGGCATAAACGGCTGTATCTTTTGATTGCGTTGGCTTAGAAGTTTGATTTTTTCACAGCTCCAAAGGACAGTAGACCTGAGTATCTGATATAAATTCCAACATGATACCTCTACGCGTTCCTGAGAAAAAGTTCCTTGACATACAGACAGACGAGCGGACGGACAACAAAGAGATCCTATAAGGGTTCCGTTTCTTCCTTTCGGGGTACGGAACCCTAAAAATGGAACAAAAAAGATCGCAAAGATCGCCATTCACGTGACGGAAACTCATGGCAGACATACAGAACTATAGTATCAGTCAATCATGTCTAGAGCGCGAGTTGAAATAAAATAAACAAGCTTGTAGCTGGCATGCAATCAGCAGGCAGGCGAGAATCCTACTTAGCTCATATTTATACGCGCATATTTTTGCATGTTAATATATTGTTAACTGAATAGAGAACTGTAAAATATATTAACAACATTTGTACCTATTCTTAGCAAATAAATAACTTTAACTTACTCATACCATTAATACGCTTAGGCATGTAGTGGTGTCACTAACTCGCTATGAGAACTGATTATAAGTCAGCAGCTGGCAGTTGCACCCATCAGCAGCAAAGTAGGTAACGTAGAACTATTCCTTATTTTGTGACCTAAGTAACTGAGCACTTTAGTACTTTGTTGGTCCCATTCTGACTACCTTCTGTCATTTCCTAGGACAAAGTTGATGTGACAATGTACTAAAATGTCAAGCTACTTTTCTTGCTGACTGTACAGCGATCGTAGTAGCTGCTTCATATAACTTACGTGGTAAAACTGCTGTGAATTATTTTCTTTTAAGATCTGTGTTGTGCTCGACATTATGTTACAATATTCGACTAAAACCTGAAATGAAATTTGCTCGAATACAAATTAATTTTACATGAACAGCATGTTAGAAGTTTCAGACAATGGCGGCAAATGTCATCAAGAAGAAGTCTGAGATTTAATCTTGACATTTAGAAAAAACATAATACAACAGGCATTCTGAATAAGCAGGTAAGTATTGTCTTTTAAAAATAATACACAACATAGTTTACGTTGCCATCTGGTTGCCACAAGTGCCTTAAGCGATGTGCCGAGTACGGCTGGACCTGAGTCAGTCTCGATTCCTGCTTTGGAGTCTCCTGCTCGGTTCCGGTACTTGAGTCGAGTTGATCCACCAAAACAGCGACTCGGCACATCACTAGATTAGGCGGTATTGGAACCATGACTCTACTTGAGTTCTTTGTTTGGTAATCGAATGCTAGCTAGAGTATAATTTTACTGGAATCAGACTGGAAAGGACGGCTGCAAGCGACCTGCATTCTCCGGGATCCAGTGACCATTGCTCGCCGTGTGTGTGGCTATCCCACATTAAAATCATCATTCGCCATCTCCGTAGCTCCATGGCTTTGGATCCGTATCACACGCTGATTGTAGGCTCAAGTCTTGTTATCCAATTTCTGTCAGTACCTAAGTAATCTTGAAATGTAGGTATTATACGCCTTTATAGCAGCGGTCACTGCCATCGGTTAATTATTTCTATTACGCATGTTAGCAAGAACCTTGTGGCCAAATAAAACAATTTACCGGCTGGTAAACAGATTAAAACATAGATTTTATTTTTGGCACGGGTTAACAAATATTTCAATAACTCTTAAAAACAATCCCCCAGAGCCTTATTCAATAGATAATAACAACATTTAAAAATACCTAACGATTGATTAGGAAAACTGTAAATATAACAATACAAAGTTAGATTCTAGCCACTTAATCAATTCTACTTAAACAGGGTGTCCCAAAAATTCGTGTCAAGCGGAAGCTCGGTGGAACATGCATAGGGGTGATTCTGGGCATTCTGGCAGCACTAGTGATTCTCAGCTACCGGGCTTCTGTCCGACACTACCATTTGGGACCATCCTGTTTAATTCATTAATTACTTAAAATGATTTGGTGGCATGAACTTGAATGCCTAAACAATATCATTTTGGACATTATTCCACAAACATTATAACAAACATTTAACATTAAAATTGAATTCCTGGTTTCTGTCGATTTAATTAAAACATGGTTAGTAAATAATCTCTAGCATACATTGCATTTGCTTACCTTAACGTATTAAGAAAAATCGAGGATTAAAGTCTTATTAATGTTTATTGAAGTTTCACGACTGTAGTAACTATACTCGGCGCAGGCTCGGTGCAATAAAACGTGGAAAAGAGACAGAAGCGCACGTCATGCTCTCTTTCGCACTTACACTTTTTATGGAGGAAGTCACAAAGACGAAGATTTTGGCGTTGTTTGCATACATACTCGTATGTTTATCGATATCAGTGGGCTTTAAGTAAGGTTTTAGAAATTCTGTTAAAAAGTAGTATTTTTGTTTTTTATATCAAGACATGAAACGACATAACGTAGTGTTCTTCTCGTTTCTACTCGTCATTGTCGACATTTATTATGCCGTTTGCATAAATACGAGTTTTACAAGTTTTGCTCTTGTATAGATAGCCTCAGCGTGACGAATACAGTTTTTCCAATTTTCTATAGTCACATTTTTGATTTACACACACACATTTTTGCATCAAAGTCGCACGCACATTGCAGTTTATCGACAGTTCTCGCAGTTTGCGCGTGCGCATTTCTATTACAAAAGTGATCTAAGGTACCTTCTGCCGCGAGTCTTTGCGTCGAGTAGTTAAAGGTGATGATTACTGCTTTAGCATAATTATTATTATTTATTTTTGGCGATAAGCATGTTCGATTTTAAAAGCCTATTTACAAAGCTAAGTATGGTGTAACACCAAAGAGTAAGGCGTGCCTCCTTTTCAGTTTACCTCTTACTGCTTATGGTTAAGCATGAGATAGACAACGAGAGAGTTGAAATAGTTACTATAGAACGTAACGAGGGTAAAATTATTAATTATGGCAGGCCTAAAAATAATTGAGCAAGTTGTTCAGTAACTAAAGGGCAGATCATTTTAAAGATGAGAGATTCTATTGAGAAAGTCATTCATAAGTTGCATGACACGGTCAGTTTCAGGTTAATTAAACCCTGCTTATGATAAGGGTAAGTGTGTTAATAGATCGGCCCTGTAAGAAGTGGAGTTGAGTTCCAGGTCAGTTGACCCCGTTGATGGCCGCGAGGTCGTCCCGCTGCTCGTACGTAGATCTTGGGGCAATCTTCTCGCGCTCCTCGTTGCCAGCTACGAATATCGCCAAGTGTTCCTGAGGCAAACATGAAAAATTACTTATATCATAAAAAGTTCACTCTTCAGTGGTCACGTGTAGAGGTAGGTATCCCAGAGTTTTATATTCCTTCTTTATTTCATTATCAGACTTAGCAGAAAAAGCTTTGACTTTAAAAACACGTTACTGATTGCACACGAAAGCAATGTTCCTACAGGAGTATGGCTTCCAGTTCTAGAGAGATTGAGAGGTCCAAGAATCAGTTTTACAAGATGTAAAAGTCTGCCTCTATCAAGAGATAGGACAACTAGAAAAAAATGCCCTTTGTAGATGTCGAGCCGGAGTGGAACGACATTTCATTACAGCCAATAAGGAGTGTGCTAATGGAATATATGTTGCGCTGGACTAGGGCCCAGGGTATGACTAAGTACTAGTGTGTACTGGTTGTTTACGGAGGACTCACCAGGTAAGCGTGCGAGGTCTGCCTGAGCTGCTGCAGCAGCGCCACGAGCCGGCTGCGCCAGCCACGCACCTCCGACATAGCCGCCTCCACCGGAAGCGTCTGCACAAATTGTTCATTAAATCATCATTCCATCATATTACTTGTGTAATATCTCCAGTAGGACCAAGATTAGGGGTGTGAGTCATGAACGGTGAAGACAGTTGATAGAAGAAGGATTGATGCATTCGTTGTGCTAGCCAAGTGCTAGTGTAGATTGTTAAATTCGCATCGAACTCTAGTCTAAAACGCTGACACTTCCTTTTTTACTTAAAAACCTCCAGCTAAGTGTCCGAAAAGGACGACTCAGTCATAAAAGCCTAAAAGCCTATATTTAACATATTTGTACCACTTAGTTTGAAAATAAATACTTTAACTTTGACTTTGAAATTGCTGTTGGCTGGCAAGTTGGTGGGTTTAACACCGCGAGGGTGAAGCCTGAAAAGCGCATCGTAGTAATGGACCGACTGAAAGAGAAGGATTTTTTATAACGTGTGCAAAAGCGTACATACCTTGACTAATGCGTCCACTGCAGCAGACAAGTTACGCGTCAGCATGGCCATGCCTTGTCGCACATTCCTGTAATATAGATACATTTTAATAAATGTATAGACCATCATACATTTCTCTTACCGGAAGCGGTTATCAGAACCTCGTTCTGAATCAAAATTTTCTTTTTTTAATTTTAGTAAATGACCGGAATCTAAGTTGGGATTGGGAATGAATCGCATTTTCGAAACGATGCCGTACAAAATTAACCAACACAGCTGAGGTTAGTTCACAATGGCGAACAGTGGTTTGTCTTCCTGACTACACAAAGTAAACCCTTATCTTACAAGGACTGCAACGCGTAAGTGCTATACGTTATTGTAAGTAAATGTCCCTAAGCTGCAGAGAACATAGTAAACATTATAGGTACTAAGCCTGTCACGTAGGTAATGAACACTAGGCGGCAGGAAGGATCCACGCACGAGGACTGTTTATATTCGTACTTAACACTAATTTGGCCCTCTTTATCCGCTCACTGCGCAAGTACTGGCCAAGGTTCTTGTTAGATGACAGCAGTTATATACCGCGTGATAAAATGAAAATTGCCTCACCTGGGCAAGTCAGTGTGCGTGTAGTTGACGAGGTGCACCATCTTTCGCGCGGTCTCCCGCGACAGCAGCACCAGCATTTCCTCGACTGTTGTCGGCCGCGCCTGGTTCTCGGGCTCCGGCCGCGACAGGTCGTTGTACAGCTCCTTGGCTTTCTTCCATGCGAGAGCAGGGTCGGTTGCCACCTGATGAGCACAGCAATGGTTATTTAACAAGTTTGACTTTGGAAGACTTGGACAAAATGTTACAGCCAATAAAAGCCATTAGCGTAAGCTCGCATACAATGCGCCAGTGAAGTCCAAAGTCTTAATGTACTTGACACTTGAGCTATGGTTACTGTACCTAGGTGGTGCGCGGGCATGGATGTGGATTTACCCTAATACTACTTCAACTTAGCTTTAGCTTTAGTACTTACAGCTTTAATCGATTTTTTTCCCAGCTATAATGTGCTGTCCTATCACTTTTTCGTAAAATATGTCATATCCTTAGCGCTGACATCTAAAGGTACCTAGATAAGATATAGGTCCTCAGCGGTTCTGTCCCCGTATTCTGACAGGGAAATCAACATTAAACTATCTATCTGTCTATCAATTCAGTAGAACTCTTGAAAACGGGAGTTAAAAATGTCAAAAATCATTCAAACATAAAATTGATCACGTGAGCAGCATTTTTCAGGTAAATGTATATCGCCGGGCAGCCATTTGTGAGTTTAAGGACAGCTACAGATACATATTTTACTTTCCAGCACAGCCCAAGATCTGCGACTTTGTGGAATGTTTAAGAATTGATTGAAAGCACTTACCAGTTCAGCAACATAGACCAGCACGTGTATCTGCTCCTTGATGGCTTTGGCCTCGAGCAGCGCCTGCCGCGTCAGCCGCCGGGTGAGCTTGCGCCGCAGCCGCGCGCCGTGCTCCACGGCCTGGGCGGCCCGCGCGCGCCCGGAGAAGCCGCCCGCCCCTTCCTCCGGACGAGTCACTA
Organism: Udea olivalis; assembly: GCA_947369235.1. Classification (NCBI taxonomy): domain Eukaryota; kingdom Metazoa; phylum Arthropoda; class Insecta; order Lepidoptera; family Crambidae; genus Udea; species Udea olivalis. Next base: position 2,886,400 of record OX376349.1, on the reverse strand, counting down.
TTATCACCACTATGTAAATGTATCATCTGGTCGCTAGCTTGATAAGTATTCATATTAAATAATCTATAATCTATATAGCTACTGTCCTATTGCAGGACAAAGCCATCTTAAATGGAGATCTTTGATTTTAGGGCAAGACATCAAATACTGAAAATTTGGCACAAAACAACAAATGCAACTTGCAGATTCTTTTTATTTCGTAATATATGCAGATATGCATATATTCTCTTCATACATGACACGCAGCTAATTGGTCATGCATTCTGTCGGATGTCGTCAACCCATACAACATTACGCCCATAAGGTGCAAGGTGGAAGGACAACATAAATACAAATCATAGGATTCCGGTGGATGCAAGCAACCCCGGCTGGTCTGGAAAATTCTGAGGAAAGCCTAAAAATAATGATGATCTAAACTGTGTATTTTAGTGTTAACAAAAATAACTAAGAAATATTGTGTCAATAAATCAATATAATAAGAACTAATAGCTTGTTTACTTGCATCACGGAATTATACTCACTAGTATCACATACACTAACTTAAACCGAATCTAAATTAGCTTTATCTCTTTAGTTAATTAGGATGCGCGTGAGTCACGGGCGGAGGTGGCCCTGTCTGCGGCTGTTATCTCTGGCTGAATGGGCCCAGAGTCCACGGAGCGCCGTGAACGTGATAGCGAGGGTTGTGCTTGCAAGTGCAAGTGCAAATACGCCGTGGGCTTACTGTGTCTTAACACAGGCGTAGAAAATGTAGCGTAATCGCTCCGCGTCCGCTTTGAAAACGCTCCAATACCGATCTCTTGTTATTCTTATATTTAAAAAAAAAGGAAGGACATACGAATATATCAGGTGCCATATAGGTCGGGTCAATTCAGGAAACGATCTTTTCTGAATTGCCTCGGGTCTGGGTGTACTGGGAGACGCCCCTGGCTTATTTCCTTGTGTGGTACCTCGTAACACAGGTATATTAATCCCCACTTCGAGACCATTACAAGAGGTGTGTTGTCTGGCGCATATTTATTTATTTATTTATATCATTTTAACAAGCTTTTTTTACATTCAGCTTTATTATGTTTTTTAGCTTATTTGACATCTTACAAGCTTGGATAGAACCTTTTCATCTTATCATCAGAGTTGAAATTTCACATGTTGGATCAATTTTGATCTAAGTATCCATAAGCTAGAAACGACACCCTGCTTGTAAGTAACTATTATATTTACATTATAAAATTGTGCAGGGCATATAATCTTCCTACAAAAAGGCAACTCTGGTATCGATATAATCAATATTTTGTCTCAGCCAGACGACCGAGGCCGTAAAACCTATACTTGCAGGCTCGTAAACTAGAAATTGTTCTGCTTCAAACCAGACCTTATCACTTCAGGACAGGAATCATACAAGTTAATTGAAGGTGCTGTTAATAGAACATTGATATTGGCTAATTGCTAATTACAAGCAGCAGACTGGCCAAAGTTATCAGCTGACCTTAATTTTTTGTTGTGACTATTTATTGACGGCAAATAACGCCCTGCTTTCGGTAGACGGATGGGCTGGCTGTAACGGAGACAGTCCCATCTTCGTTTGCATGAATGGCAAAGATAACACACTGATGTCTAATTGCACTTATCACTATACCATCACACACATCTTTCGCACACATCTCTCAGACCCATCTCTCGCACACATCCCTCGCTTGTTTTGTACGTACAAAAACCTCGTCCCGCTAAGCCGTGTCCACCAGAGCTGCGCTAAGCGAAGCTAGGTAAATGAAGCGATTCTATTGGTTCTTAAAAACACATTCCTTGCAACGCATCTTTGCACATCTCTGGTGGAAACGAAGCCTTACGAGGGCCAAATTTTTTGTAACGTTCAAGTTGCTGTGCAACATATCACACAGCACAGAGAGACGCGGTAGCGTGGCAGCGCCATACGGATTGTATAATAATAGGTTGGGGAAAGGGACATAAGAGATCAGATACAAATAGTGTAGCCAAAGAGATTTTATTACAAGTTCATACATACTATATGCGAAAATACTTTTTCCCCAACCCCAACCGATACCGATCGTTGCCAGGTAGATTTGTTAAATTTTACTTTTCCCAGGATGGTCTCGCGTTGATGTCTTCTTTAAAAGCAGCATCACGCTTTCCTTTGAGTGAAAAAAAACTGGGCAAATAACTTTCACGTTTCACGACAAATATCCTGTTGTACTCGTAGATACTAGATACCACAGTGACATGAAATATATTAATTAAAAAAATATAATGACTCTTAAAATGCTTTGCGCTTAAAACATCTTTTAATAATGTGGTATTTACCTTCAGCGGCGTCCTGGTTGTCAGGCGGGAGGTACTTGTCGACGTACTTGTCAGCAGTAGTGAGGGCGCGGTCAAGAGCCGATGCGGTTACCGCAGTCACGCGCGAGTCCAGCACCGCTTCGCCCAGCTGCTTGACAGAGTCCGCACGCCGCAGCACGAAGCGACGCGTCTCTGAGTACATCTGTGGGGAAATCTTATTTTTATATGAAAACTGCGGACAACTTACGCATGCTCGCGAATTGGTGGAAATGGTTATTGATCTTCCTGAACTTTTAAAATATGGTGTATGTTTTTTAAATCGTTAAATGATATGACTAGGACTTCCTTCTAATATCAGGCCCTCAAACGAGTAGACTATGCCCATAGATATCCTAGGACTAACCTGAGAGAGCCATAAGTCTTTTTCATTCTGACAATTAGGATAAACATTAACTGCCTAAGTCTCGTTTCAACGGCATTGTTATCAGAGGTTCATGAATGAAAGTAACAGCTACACCGGAATGCATTAAGGGTAAGCTAACTAAGTAGGTACCTACTTAACTAAACTTCCGAGTGACGATCATTTAATACGAGCGCTACGCAAATCATTCTGAAATCAGTAGAATTCCTTAAAAGTACGTCACATATTTTCCAACTTCTATCACGCAGAGGCACGCTGTTTTAATTTCACTTTGCGCAATAGTAATTGTTTATACAAGCACAATCGTCACAAGTCGTGTGTAGGTCGGAAGTTCATTGGCGGCTTTCTACGACTTTCCTGTCGGAAGGAAGTTTATCTCACCATCTCTACAAACAAACGTGATTCCATCACCACGAAGGGTCAAAGGTTCTAGTGAGATGATGTCACTATTGGCGAGTATAACGAGATTAGAAATGATCTGTTTGACCTGTGCTACAAGCTACAACAACTGCATGGATTGTGAAAAATGTGGGTTTGATTACCAATGAAAAGACCGTGACTCTTTTCGTAATAATTAAGACAATAAATCATTCAAATTTGTTGCGTCGTGATTTAAATCGTTTAAAAGAAGAAGGTCTAATATTATCTCTTGAATCTTCTCCCACGTCGCTCACCTTCCCACTACTTATTTTGTTAGTTTAATCCCCCAAAATACGTGGCCACCTCTACCCTCTGATTCAGAAAGAAGTTGTTGAACCATTTGGTCTCCTTTTCATTTTGAACTTTAGTTGTTCGCAAATACCTTTAGTTTTTTCAATAAATTCATATTTTTTTATGATTTATATGGTAATTTTAAACGATCATTGTATTTTCTGAAAATAATATAGTTACTGGACCGGTTAAAACATGTTCTGACTGAGGGCGTATGAGGGAATACCCAGGATCGCCCTGACGTACTCTTATCAATAACAGTACAGGATACTCACAGCTTGGGGCGGCAAGTAGATTGACGGCACGCGTTCCCCGACCATGTCCAGGGACTTGCAGAGGAACTTGTCGAGCTGGTGGATGGGAGTCTCGAAGAGCATGACCGCGGGCAGCGCCAGCTGGGTACCGAGCGCGAAGGAGCGCTCGCCTATCGAGAGATACCAGCGAAAGAGTGGGTTGGACTCCTGGGAAAGAAATAAGCAGATATGGTAAGAGTTTGTTTTTATTAATCAAGCAAGAGTAGGCAGGTTTTGTTGGAGTTCAATTACCACAGGAACTTGAAATGAATCACTGATGGTATGTTTCCATTATCATCAGCGGCCTTTACGTCTTTTGTAGACGATTTATAAGTACAGTGTTTTTGACACCATAAATACACACACCCCATATGCATATGTCTTTTTTCTATTGTTCTTTCAGTCAGACTTTCAGTTAGAGGATGCCGTCACGGCTAAATATTAGCGGTGTCACAAAGGCTGACTTTTTGTGCTATTATTATTCTACGGTTAGTCTAAATTTCAAGTAATATCAGGTATTTGCGCTTAAAGTCGGGAACGACAGTCGAATTTAAAGGAGCAAGTGACTCACTTTGATAGTGTGGTAGATCTTCTCAGTGACTTCGATGCTGGACTCCACGATGGGGATGGCCGTCAAACGCGCCACCGTGTCCAGCTTCAAGCTAGGATGAGTTACGGTCACTGTAACAATAACAAACGATATTTCTAAATCTGATTTTCCTGCTTAGAGCGTGCCATTACATAAATAAGTTACTTTCATGAAATGGGCTCTACCAGGCTTTAGGTTGATAGCAAATTCGGTAACGCTGACAAAACAGTAATAGGTGTTCATTTAGAAACCCACAGTACTTAACTTTAAAGCCTTTTACTGTAAAAACCATACACATAACATAGTTGCGTAAGCTAAGTATTAGCTATACCTAACAGTTAAACTATGGCTAAAAATTCAGGTTTTGAAAATAACGAGTGCTCTTAACGCCATGACTCACAGAAAATATACGGTTTGATTATTTAACAGTGAGAAAAATTATTTACATATTTAGTAACTTTTATTTAGTTGGTGTAGAATAAAATCTCTTCAAGTGAAAACTTTAAACCGTAATTTCAAGGATTTTTATGCAAAATTGTTTAAATAAAATGTCTTTAACCGTAACCGTAAATATAGATCTTTAAAATTAACGTAAATGTAACATCCAAATTGTTCACTCAAATAAGTAGTTTCTTAACCACCTACAGAGTATGCCGTACCATTTGCCCAACAATAGTCACCTGATAATTGACTATTTAAAAGCGTTAAAATATTACAATTAACCTTTCCAGGTAAAGAAATTAAAACTAAGTAGGTAATGTGAATGTGATACAGTCAACTGAAGAAAAAAGTGGAAAATAACGTGCCTAAAATATTAGATACTCTAAAAGGTTTAGTTTATTGATACTTATTTATTAACACTTATTAGATATGATTTCCCTCACAATGTGGTGACCTTACCTGGTTTCGGAGCTCCTTGACTTTTGCTAACAGCTTGCATATACGCTTCAGCTTTTTGAGCTATAGACCCCTTTGCTCTTTTATTGAGTCCCAGAGAGCACGTCCCGTCAAAAGATTTCTTGTAATCTCCGTTCCCGGCCATTTTGCTGGTTACGGTTATTTTAGCGCGATATTCAAATGACATTCGATTTGTTTTGTTTTTAAAATATTTGTTTTTTATTGATTGCACTCGCTCGGTGCACACGCCATTTGGTCACTAGGAGAACTGATTTAGTTTGTAAAATATTGGCTAATTAACTCTCTCTTAAGGTTATCTGTTTGTTTTGTAACATGCTTACGAAGATGGGCAATATGGGCATGCTGAATCGTTCAATTAGGTCATCGCCGTACACGGGACTGATACACATACTCTTATACTAACTATCAACACAATATAAACGACGATATAGACACGAGTGCCTATGTAACAAAAACACTTCAATATTTTCAGGATCGTGATCAATGATGGAAGTCCTTTTACCAGCAGTAGGAGAGTATACAAAGGCTTAGTACCTATATCACTTAACCTTTAACTTATTTCCATGAATTAAGATTCCTTACCGAGCTAAATCGCACACTGCAACCTAATTAACTCACATGACAAAACTTTGTCCATCTTCCGTGGTATGCGTCTGTCCTATTCCAATCGAAGCCGGCCTTCGATATCTCTCCCGGATCCACAGACTGATATCTCTACACTTTAGACCCATTATCGCTCTGACTCAAGACTGAAAGTGTCGCGAAACTTCCGACTCGTACTCGCATACGAGTATATGAGGATATTACCTAAAGGTGGGTGCCGACCAACGTTACGCGGCGCAATGTAAAATGTTACACAGCGAGCATTCTTTAAGTCATTATGGGAAAACAAGCGAATAACCCGTACTGACCACCTTTATAATTTAATTTGTAGTGAAAACTCCACGATTTGATAATATCTTCACAATAAACCAAAAAAGGTACTTTCTTGAATGTAACTCCGCCATGTGTTTATTGAAAATTAATAATTTTGTATTTTTTTTTGGATCCTGAAGAAACGGTTTAGATTATTTATTATTTATTTTAGTGCCACTTTTTTAAGTTTATTTTGCAGTCACGATCGTTTTTAAGTGATGGGAGTCCGACATTAGGACTTGACGACCTAATTTATTAAAAAAAAAGAGGAATAATTTTCTAATTTTCTAATTTTCTAGCTTTTATGGCTAAATAAAGCAGCGTCGAAAGAGGTGCAAAGTAATTTTGAGTAGTCACTAGGGGTATTCAATGAAAAGTGATAATGAGTATGAAGCAGCTATATATTATTCATTGTTATTTTATTTTTCGACATAATCACCTTTGAGGTTTTATACACTTGGTATATCGTTTTTCTAATCCTAAGATTCCCTTCTTAAAAAAATCTTCATCTTGATCGCTTAAGAAAATCATGTACAGCGGAAATCACTTCCTCATCATTGCCATATTTGTGACCTTGAAATTGTTCTTTTAAGCGCGGGAACAGGTAAGAATCTCTAGGCGAAAGATCAGGTGAGTATGGAGGATGTTCATCGATTCAAATCCAGCATATTGGACAGCAGTCATCGCAATCTTGGTAAAACAACACTACTTTAGCAAGTTTGCCGCGGCGATTTTCACGTATTTCCGGACGCAGTTTTTTTATTTGTTCTGCGTATAAGGGCCCCGTAATAGTGGCTCCATGATTGAGGTATTCAATCATTATCACCCAATGGCTGTCCCAAAAAGAAAGCCCGTAATTGTACTGGCGGATGGAATTGCCTTGAGCTTCTTAGGCGTTGGAGATGACGGCCTCCTCCATGTTTCATACATAGTTACGAAGCGAGCCAAAAGTCGGTCAGGATCTTGTGTAACAATTCCAAATTGATTTGAAAAATCCGCAGTCTTATTTGTTAATGCTCGTCTGTAAGCATTCGAGGCACCCAGCGCGCTGATACTTTTTTCATGCCCAAATGTTCATGTATAATACTATGGATACTTCCTATCGAAATCTTTAGTTCTTCAGCTACTTACCGAATAGTAACACGACGTTCTGCCAAAACAATTCTTTCAAATTTTTTTATCATTTATTTATTTATTTATTCTTCATTGCACAAAATTAAAAGTACAATAGGCGGAATTAGTGCCAAAGGCATTCTCTACCAGTCAGCCACACGATCAAACTGATAAATTGAACACGGTGCACGAGATTAAACTAAATACATTCCTTCAAAATGAAACAACAAAACACCAAAAAAAATAAAAACCAAAACCACATAAAAAAATACCTACACACATATAAATATGAATATATATACATAAATAGAATACATATCAAAAAATAAACATACATCAATAGAAGACTTATACATAAATATACAGGGTGTTTCTTTTAAGGTATCAATCCGAAGCTGGGTGATAGCTTAGTACCTTACCTATCGATTTAACTACCATGTATGTTAGGCGATTATTTGTAGTTTTGGAGTTATAATTTTTTTTTACGAATTTTACAAAACTTCTGGTTTGAGTCACTTTGTGGTCACTGTGGCGCAATCCGTTGAGATAAATACCTGATTTTTTTCACTAGTAGATGAATGCTAGGTTTAGTTGATTCTGAAGCATTTACATTCATAGCGTTTATCAAAACTGTAAAAAAAAATTGAAGAAATTAGAAGTAACGTATTTTCCCTGACTTTTGGTGGCCGTTTAAAAAGAAAGTAAGTAGCTTAAACTTTTCTATTCAAATCAATTTCAAAATCTTCACTACGCTCATCTACAATGTACATTTCAATGAGTTACTTCAACAGCATCGTACTTACCTTATAAATCAAACTATCAAAAGTGTAAAATTCTAGTTTAGAACGTGATTTTAGGCAAACTACAAAAATATTATAGTAAAAAAAACCTAGCAAACGTTTTCAAAATGTAACTTTATTGCTCAATAGAGATAAAATATCGTCAAATAAGGCTATAAATGCTATAATTGTAGGTACATTATGATATAAGTGCGGTAAGTTGAAAATTACAGCCGCTAGCAATATCGCCATATTGCTAGCCCGAGCCGTAGGCGAGGGCTACAAAAAAGCAGAGGCTGTAATCATCAAAGCGCACGTATGTCATACGACGTTTTATAACATATTTGCAAGGAAATAAATAAAACTCGGGACTTTCTTAAACGAATAAATATTTAATCACTTGATAAAGCAGTTATAAAAATGTTTACTTGTTCACAAATTAGCGATGCGAAGGCAAAGGTATAAAAAACAGCCAGTATTACTAATAAAGTAAATTCATATTTTTGTGTTTTTGTTACAGATAAATGGGTGTAATTTATTGTCAAAATTAATTGAATTAAAGAATTAAATGTTTATTTACTATATTTTATCTCCCAAAGTTAATTTTATTCATAAAATGTTGACCTCTTTTCTGACATGAAAACTCTTTGCTAAGATTTTAAAAAGTACCGTTCGTTTTAGATGAAGCATCTTGATAAACCGTGCCTTTTACCTTATTAAAAAAAAAACTCGTGCGTTCTTAAGTCTCATAAGTACGTAATGAGATACAATACGATGTTGAAATTGGTGAAAAAAGAGACCCTTTACGAGCCCCTTACGAGAGAAATATGTTATAAAATATATATTTTTAAAAACGACCGTAAATTTATGTTAAACTTGAAAATTGCCATTTTAAAAAGTTATTGTTATGTTACTTAGTTTACTTACTACTTGTTAGTTTACTTAAAGTTTTATATGAAACGCTTAAAACTAGAATTGGACACTTTTAAAAATTCAATTGAAAAGGAAAGTATAATACTGTTGAAGTAACTCATTGAAATTTACAAAATACCTAGATAGTTGAGAGAACAGTGAAGTTTGCGAAATTGATTTGGATCGAAAAGTTTATGCTACTTTTTTTTAAACGGCCTTCTTAAGACGGGGAAACTACGGTACCTCTAACTTTTTAATTTATTTAGTGTTTTGATGAACGCTGTAATTAATGCTTCAGAATCAAGTAAACCTAATATTCATCTACCAGTGAAAAAAAAATCGTGACCCGAAAAAACACTCAACCCAGATTTTCAAAAATTCGTAAAATAAATTATAACTCCAAAACTACAAATAATCGCCTAACATAGGTACATGGGGGTTAAATCGATAGGTGATTTACTCAGCTATCACCCAGCTTCGGCTTGACACCTTAAAAGAAACACCCTGTATATAGAAAAACACACACTCCAAATAAAAATACATATGCCAACAAACCAACAATCAGCAACAAAAATAAAATTTAATATAAGCTAAACCATATAAACCCCACAGAATGACCCCCTCAATATCACAGAACCACATTCACCTCACAGTGTCGCAAGGGGTTCTTAATGCGTGACCAGCGTGCCGCCATGCTTTCGAACAGCCACTTTAAAGCTGTATTTACTAATTGATTTTTTTACTGGAACTGACAGTTTGTTGCAAAGACCATCATAACTTATGATATCATTTGTTCGGTAACTGCCGTCGTAGGGGGTCCCGAGCGCGGGTTGTCTTTAGTTGAAGTTCTTCCTCTCTTAAACTCGGCACATCACCACGCAACCGTGGAATACGGAGGAGCATTAACCGCTAATGTTGCTTTCAAGTCTAGATTTACTTGCTCAGTAGTAATTTTTTTCAGGCAGAGATATTTTATTACGGCGCGAATTTAAATTTCATTCATTTTGCGTACCACGCTCCGACACGACCAAAACAAATGACTTCTATTTTTAAAATAAGAAAAGAAAATCAATAAATTTATATTTTATTTTATTTTATTAAATGTGTGGGATTTACCTGCCAGTATTTACGTTTTTGTTTTAATTGACTTTAATGCCATTATTACTTTTTATTTAACACCCCTCGTAATTAATCTGTGTTTTAGTGAATTTGTACCCTATAATAATATAATATAATAAAATCTTTATTTCAGACGTTAGGTCCATATTTGACAAAAACACGCTTTTACACTAAAACTACAAACAAACAGTTAAAAACTAAATAAAAACATGAAAATAATAATACTAATATCCATTTTATACAGGGGTATGTTACTAAGCCAGTAACAACCTGTACAGAGTGTTTCTGAATGGGGCAGTCAAAGCGCGCTGCTATTGTTCTCAGGATACTATCAGGTACCACTTTTTCGCACCCTTTGCATCAGCGAGGCAACCCTCTTACGCATTATAGCATGAAACCCTGCAGGCCTCCAGCCCAGTGATTCGTTTGAATGACTGGGCTTGTCAACCTCATATCTGAACCTCACGACCGCTTTCCATTAGGTGGAGTGAGTCATCTTGACGGGCAATATTAAAAAAAAAACCATCTACACTCACTTTCGCAAACATGCCAGATGCGCTGCAAAATATAGGTACTTACTCATTAGGTTAAAATTATGTTATCTCTTGGAATAAATGCTTTTTCTTTCTTATTTTTTCGATAAAAATTTTCTGCATGATTTATACTTCAAAATAAAATAACATCAATTTTTGCATGCCTTAGATAGGCCGAATATAGCAATGTACTATATCACTACTCTAATAACCAGTGACACCTGTATTCTGTGCAATAAAATATATTCTATTCCTAAAAAATATTCCTGTATGTAGGTATTTAATTAAGTATGTAATCAGGGCCATTAGAAGTATCAAAGTGAACTCTCGAACTAACTACATATCAGCTAAACTTTTACAAACTGTCTTAACAGTCGATGAGATAATGGCAGAGTTTAATAATATTTAGAATGAATTTATTTCATTTATTTCAACATTTCTTTTCGTGTACCTAAGTCACAGTTTCAGATTTAGGGGTACGTCACTAATAATAATTCTAAACATGATTTTTCGATACTTTTAGTTTTTAATAGTCTACCGCCACTATTGATTGGCTAGGATACGTAACTTGCTTATTTAGCGACCATCCTTGGTCCCTAGATTGTCCCTGGCCGCCCTGCTACGTTGCCGCGTGTGAAGCGCGGTCAGGGCAATTTCTCAATCAGTTGGTTGGTTTCATAAATATCTAGGACAATTTACACCGAAATCATCTGACCCCAAACAAAGCAGGGCTTGTACTATGGGTTCCAGAGACTGATAAACATACATAAATATTTCTAAATACATGGGTACTTAAATAGATGATAACACCCAGACACACAACAAACACAAATCTTCGTCACATATGTTCTAAGGTCTAAGTTCATGTTTTAATTTCTTTTTTGTGATATTTGATTTAATTTAAAGTAATTTGTTTAATTGAAAATTCTAATTTTTATTTTGTAATGTTTAATTCAATTTATTGTAATTAGATTAACCCTCGAACCGTCGCATGGGGTCTTTCAAATCCCAGGTCTTAGAAAACTGCAAATTTTGACCACTTGGAATACGTTTACGGAACCCGTACTTCAGGTAGCCTCCCAAAAAGGATCACGCTTCATGCTCGCACCATTGAAACTCAGTCTGCGCGCGCGCGCTGTAAAGTACGAATTTATGTTTCTACGCACGGCTCTGAGGGACCCCACGCGACAACTGGCGTAAGTAAAATTTTACTATAATTTAACGGTTTTTCCTTGTTGTAGTGTTTATATTTACGATTTTTTCTTGTTTTAGAATGATTATCATATAATATATGTTATTTGTTGTATTGTTTATATTTATGTTTTTTTGTTTCATAATTTTTATTGTTCGAGTAAAACTGATGATAGATAAACTCAACGTATTCTAAGATGTTTAGAAGAAGATGATGGGGAGATAGTTGGCGGTGAAGAGGATGATGAAGGAAATGTTGACTATAAAGATGAAGTCAATGAACATGACACTGAATCCGGACAGGAATATGAAGAATACAATCATCATGAACGAGTTAATCCGTCAGTGAATAAATAGTTAGGGTCACTTAGACATAGCAAGTATACATATACTTTTTTTATGATTCTTAGTTGATTCATATTTGATTTTCATATTCAGTTCGTTGATCTCAAATAATTATATAAAAAGAAGTTGTCCATTGTTTTCCTTTTTTAAGTTATTTTTTACACAACTGAGTTAAAATATGAGAAAAAAATGTCATGCCTATTATTTTAGGTTTTTGCAGTATAAATAAATGTCTGATTTGCAATGTCTTTTACTTTTGTTTCAATGTAATCCTATCCAAATGAGATACGTCTAAAAAAAGTTAAAAAAAATGTTTTAGTATTAATCGATTTTAATTTAGGTACCTATTTTTGGGGTCTCTGAAGAGCCCACGTGACTGTTCACGTAATAATAAAGGCGCGACAGGCGGAGGGTTAATTTAAGTGACATTTACGTAAATTTAATATTTAATTTGATTGCTGTTATTATTTAAAATGTTCTATGGGTGTAATTGGCTTGCATATAGATTGATTTATTATTATTTATTATAAGTGTTTTTCATGTGTGGGGATCGAACTCACGACCTCCGGTGCTAAAGGCAGGATCGCTGCCGTTGCACCAACAGGCCAGTCAATATGACACAACTCAGTTCTTTTATGTAGCCACTTTTTCACCCTGTATTTTCCTTTTTTGCGGTAAAACCAATGAAAGAGCCAGGGCTATGCCGATCTTTTGATTTTTCGAGAATACTGGTGCCATTCTCAACGCGTGTGTTTACTCGTAGCTTAACTTGTCCTCGAATACTGAACGGCAGGTATGTGTGTGGAGACAGTCCGATATTGCCCCGACCGCTGTGCGCCCTAGATTGCCCCTGCGGCAGGTGTGTGAGTAGCCGGCAGTTTTCCGATTCGATTTGGTAGCCCGTTGAGTTAACTTTTGCTGTCTATAATAATAAGCATGATTGTACCAAACGTACCTTTCGGAAGAAATTCTATGAACGATGAAGAAAATTCCTCGTCCAAATCCATTGTGTAGATAAGAAGAACTAAGCGAACACACACACAACTTCGTTTTATAATATTCAGATGTTAGCGAAGGTAAGGAAAAGAGTAGGCATTTGATAAAAGAAGCTACTGGATGGCTAGCTAGCTATAGAAGCACTGACTCAAAATATCCAATAGTACGCTACCTAATAAAACCGTACTTTATATGAGGGTAGTTGTAGATTTGCCAGCAGCAATCCATTTTAACACAACCATGCGGGGTTAACATGACGCAACATAATAAAATTAGATACACTTTTTCATTTACAAGGAGTCTTTAACGTCTTAAAGCAGCTACTCAAGTTTGCGATCATGAGAAGTAAATAATCTTCTTATTTATTATATAAAGTACTACTCACATGAAATGTATTTTAGTTAATGCATGAACAAGCATCTCTCTTCAAAACATTACAAAATGGTTGGATTGAGTTTTTAAAAACATCAGCGGCCATATCAGATGTTATTATGACATCAAATGTGATTCCCTACAATTTGAAAGTTTTTACATATCAAACTGCTGCCTAGGTCTTCTGGTATAATTATAGCAATAAATTATTTCTCGCTTCTTGTTTATAAAAACTATCTCCAACAACTGCAACAATAACATTTTAACAAAAATAGTATAAGAATACTCACTTGTGATAACGGTGCGTTGATACCGCACTGGCTCTCAATGGTCACTGACAGGGTGCGCGGGCGCCGGCCGTGTGCTCGCGCGCAAAGCGGACTTTGGGTTTGTTTACAGATGGCTTAGGTTGATAGCGGGTAATAAGTGTATTATGTGGTCAAATGATCATGTTTCACCACGCCTATGACCATTGGTTCCGGTTTTACTTCATGGACTACGTGCGCAGGGCCCAGTAGTAGGTAGTTACTTGAAATAGCGAGCACTGAGTTAATGCACTATTTTCTTCATATAAATGATGTTTGAAAACGACTGGTGACATATCTATTATTGTTAGTGATACTGATGAGCGACAAATCGAAATTTGAAAAAAAAACAGTCTTGGAGGATTGGCAATTAGTTTCTATTGTTACCACTATTTGCATACGTCATGTCCGTTTACTCAATTTACAATCATGTCCTCTTTACTCACATGTAAAACTGTAATCTCATTGAAAGAGCTGCTGCGCTGCCCACGTGCCGGGAAGGAGTGCGCGTCATCGACTTTGTTTTTTTTTATCAGTAAGTAAGTACTTAACTACGGGAATAATTGCATTTTAATTTAATAACAACAAAATTCATAGCTCGTTTCTTAATCAGTACAAAAGTAACCTTAAAAGTACCTTATTCATTAGTTACACCTCAAGAAAAAACGTATTTATTTACATATTACTTTTATTCGAGAGAATCGCCACTTGAGAGATACAGAGTAATACCCCTAGTAGGCCCTGCCTGTGTTGATATGATAAGCTGAAGTAGTGATTTACGTTAGTAAGTAGGAAGGCGTGACATCTACCTCTAAAATACCATGCCGAAAGTCTTGTTTTAGCCCGGGAACGTACTCGCAAAAAGACAGGCGGCGTAGATGGAGATTATCACTGCAGAGCATCATTTACGACGTTACGATGTTATTGGCTGATGGTGATGGTCACAACGAATCATAGAGTAAGGTTTTCCCTTCATTATGGAAATGAGTAACGACGAAGGAACCATAAAAACCCAGACCAAACCAATATATCTATTTCACCAGCAGTTATTTTTCCGCTGGAGCGGGAATCGAACCCGCGACTATTTGCATCTCAACCGCGGTGCTCGGATCACTGAAATAAGCGGAAGCAAACTGACGAAGTGGTACATACAAATTAAAAAAATAATAACGTTCACCTTACTGAAAGTTTTGCGAGTAGCTCTTTTCGTGGTGTGTTCTTTTAAGACTTATTAGAAAGTACTCCCATTAAATCTGAAAGTTTATTACAACGAAGAGCAAGAATAATTAGTAAAATACGTAGTGCCGTTATCAATAGTCGATTAAAATAACCGATAGCAAGTAGCAAGGAAGCGATAACATGATTATACATCATATCGCTCATGCTAATGCGAAGATAAATACTATTTAATTGTTTTTGCTTTTTTCAATCGAAAGTTCGAGTTTGCCACTTAGCAAGGATTTGCAATAAACCTAATTTAACATAAAACATAGCAAATTAATAATACCATTACTTACACTTCAGACTACATCCTGCCACTTGCTATGATCTTACATGCTGCATTGATTTTCTCTTTTCCAGGAGGCCAAGCTGTTAACGTACATCCGCTTTTGTTGACGGAGCACCAGCGTCCACTGCATGCAAGTGCTTGTAAGCTTAGCCTGTTTGTCATCCTTTTCGAGAATCTACTTATCCGCAAAATACCTAATTTCACGGACTACACACATCCACGCAGCTCGTATCAGTTTCAATCTATGTCATTTCCCCGCTGTAATCGATATATGGAATGAATAATTATGATTATCATCGCAATAATCTTATCAGTCAGTGAGAATGACAAAAAAACACAAGACCTCGGGCAGTGAACAAAAATATTTTGCACGAAGAACACCAACAAATCTGAGAACTTTCGTGAATTCGTGAATAGTGCCTGATTGGATATACTGTAGGTAGCTAGACATTGGTTTGTAATTTTGTGGATGTTCTAAGAGGGATAAACTATCTTCTGATAATAGTACACCAGCAACAATAACGACGGTAAGCTAAAAGTTTAGTAATTAGTAAACATTTTTGTAATCGTTTATTTCTCTAAATTACACTTTGTATAAATTAAAATTGGTAGGGACCACCAACGATGTATTTTTAGGCCGAGGATTAACCTACTTAGGGCCGTGGTCAATAAGCAACACGCTTGACCTCCATCGGATTAGAAGAAAAATTTCAAAACAACATGAACCTACATAACATTTCACAACATAAGTGACATAACATTTCATAGTCATAAGTCAACATCGAGAATGTAAATCAATCATTTCATACACTGTCAGTGCATACAAAGTCAGACAGTCAGTAGGTACATGGTCAGTACGTCTACCAAAGTCACCAATTTTAATTTACGTTATCGTTTTTGTAAAAAAAATGTATTAGGATGACACATGACATGACATGACAATGTGAAATCCCAATACATTTATTGACACGTACGCGTACGTTAATGTAAATTTAAAGTGGCAACTCGAGGTAGACGTACACATATTTTCTCAAGTTTAGAACGTTACAGAACATGGACATAGGGGTGATTCAAGTCTATCACAGTATAACACACACAGTACTCCACAGTAATATTACCACTAATGTTCACAAAGAAGAAGAAGAATAACAGAAAGGGTTGTGGTCATCTCCGTAGCCAGTCCCTTTGTTAAAGCATCAGACTTATCTCCATAAAAAAAAATTGCTGATATTTTTTTTGCGACATAAAACTCAAACCCCATTAATGAATACAAACGGAACTCCATCCTGTGATATCCAATTATTTGTTCTTGATAAAAATCTAGGGGGTTCCCGAAGCTAAGTGACGACGGCAGCGGATCGGCAACGATTCGATGTTAAGCAACGCCAGTCAGGTCGGGTTATGGATTAATGACCATCCCGACCGAAATTAAGTGATGTGTTTTTCGGGCATCTCCGTGCTTCGGAAGGCACGTTAAACAATTGGTCCCGGCTGACGTCGCAAGATATCAGTCGTAAAGCCTAGTCAGAGGCCTAAAAAGGCGTCTTGATAACATCTGACGGTAAGGTTTATCACTGGCCTTACATTCACCACTCCAACAATCCGCACTGAGCCCTTGTGTTGGAGTATGGCTCGTACCACCTCATAGTTGAGGTGAGGCCTGTGCCCAGCAGTGGGACGTATGAGGCTGTATTTGTTTGTTATTTTGAATTTGATAAAAATCTAGAAAATCTGTTGCAAATATTTGTATTTTCTTTCACCGATGGACTATCGTCTATCAGCACTGTAGTTCACTAATAGTCCTTAATTTTCTTAACTTAATTTTTGGATGACTTGCTGAAGTTTACATGTCGGTCTAGTAAAGGCATGATTGAACTGCTGTGGGTATGATTATTTTTTCCGCGTGTCAACGGCCAATCCCTGATAGACACTTGCCTGGCCATGGGGTGAAGGAAACCTCTATATTCAGGACAATGTTAAACTAGCGCCAATGAATCTCACCACTTGTAGAATTGTAGTCAGTGTCGTCGCGACACATGAAGTAACAAACACCTATAATCCACTTTGTTGTTTTATCTTTTATAAATTCTTCATTTATATCACTTCTTTTTTGTTATTAATTTCCCTGTCAGTTTGACAAACATGAAGTAAAACAGCGTGACTGAGATCAAACGCAAATCCATTTAGGTTTTCGAAAATATTAAAATACCTAAAAGAACACAAAGAAATAGATAGGATACTCTCACCACGCCACAGGGCAATAATAGTGCGACCGGTCTATCGAGAGAGGTCTCAATGAGGTGTCCAATAGAATGCTCTAATACCATATAAAGAGTTATCATTATTTTATTACCTAACTAAGAAAAATAAGTCCTAGCTATGGTTGACAAATAGGTGGTGTGTAAATCAGGTATTGACTGATGTTATTTATAATATCAAGATAATGGTATTAAAATTGCGATCCTATCAGTGCCTGAAATCACAATTTACTAACATTCGTTATTTAAAGCTCATTGCTATTACACCTATAACATTAAATAAAGTACCCGGATTTAAACAGTTTCCAAAATGCATAGGTACTTAACCGCCACTGATTTGCATAGGCATTTCTAATCTAATACATTTATATAGCATACGTTTACGAAAATCTCTTAATAGTATTTAATTCACCATGACAAAAATTATGTAACTAACTACTGTAACTATTCATACGATCCTGAGAGTTACCATTAAAAACAATTTTATTTCAGCAAATATACTACTACAGATCGGTTTTACGTCCCGGCCCAGCCCCCCGATTCAGAACAAAGTTATCGACCGATTCGGTTATTTTAATTGCATTTTTAAAATGATTACTTTTATTAAATAATTTTATGAAAACTAAAGGCCTTTGTAACATTTCAAACTTTCTTGTTGCATTTTAACTGAGTGCCGAGTGCGAGTTGCAGTGAGAGAAGTGAATAACTTCACGATCGCGTTTGCGAGAAAAAAAACGCGAATTTGTATGGTATCGAGTCAACGCCATCTAGCGGCCTTAATGTTGCCCGAATTCGCCACTAGATGGCGCTGACTCGATTTCATACTAATTGACATTTACGTGCTCGCAAAACGCGATAGTGAAGTCATTCACTTCTCTCACTGCAACTCGCACTCGGCACTCAGATTCTAATAAAAATGGGTTTTTGCAACGAAACCAAACCACGGTTACCTATTTTCTCGCGACGTTTCGGCGACAAATGCATGTCACCGTGGTCACGAGCGGACTGGTGGTGTGCGGCGGCGTCTAGCTGGGAGCGGCGAACGATTTTCAACCACCCGCACATTTTCAATTATTCTGTCCAATGTCCATAGTACAGTCAGGTCGACAAACTACACTCACATTGTCCGGGATTTTTCGAGACGGTTCAACTAGCGTTTTACACTTTGTAATCACTGGGTTCCACGCCTTTGGCCTTTGACCAGACAACACACCTCTTGCAATAGTCTCGAAGTAGGGATTATATATCCCTGTGTTACGAGGTACAGTCACCATCAGATATATTGTAGCAGACAGGGTGACCAAATACTTTTGAACAATTAAAATTAAAATGGCAATAAGTTGTTAACACTACAAACTACCAATAATATCTGAACATTAATAACATCATTAATATCTGAGCAGCAGTTAGCCAATAATTTCTATACGCACAAATAAACAAAAATATCTGAACACCTAAAATGTCAAGTGTATCTACGCAGACAAACACTAAGCATTGTGAATTTAAAACACTAGCCTAACCTAACCTAACCTATAATAGTGCTGTAATTAATGTTCAGATGTTATTTGTAACTTGTGGTGTAAAGAACTTAAGGGCTTTTTAAATGGTTCAGATGTTTATGGGCTAACATAAAGGGTGTAAAAAGACCATTAACGAAGCCGACACCTACCTATTCTGCACATCATCGGAACCATTTTTTCTTTCTAGACCATACCTGGGAACTCAATAGTTACCAAGTTAGTTATGGAAGGTCAAAGTCAAAAAAAAAATCTGAAGATTTTGATGAAAACAAACTCTAATCTAAGTAATAATTACTTAATTTTTGTCATGAAACATCAAAATTTCAAGTACTTACTCCTAACCAAAAATTGCTTCAAAACGTTCAACTCGCAATGTACATCGTGCGTACCCCTTGATTATACGTAACACAATTTTTTTTCTACATGGCATGCATTGTTAGCCGCTGATGGCTTTCACAATTTCACCGGACAAGTGGGTGAGCGGAAGGCTCTCAGCCCTTATATTTAATTAACGTATACGTAACACAGCCACGCACAAAAGCGCAGGAGCGGTCTGTTGCACGCGTTACATTGCGTAGTCCGTTTTTAGGCTTAAAATTGACACCCAAAAAATAATTTAGTTTTTCTGTGACTTGATTTAATGGTCTGAGTGCGTAGACATCGGCTTCGTTAAGAGTTTTTTTACACCCTGTATATCTGATGGCGACTGTACCACACAAGAAAATAAGCCAGTGGCGTCCCCTAGCACACCCAGACCCGAGTCAATTCAGAAAAGATCGATTCCTGATTTTAACCAGGAATCGAACCCGGGACACTACGGAAATCGAGGCGAGAAACCGGAGTTTTATAGTAGTACCTCTTGAGCTCACAATAGGCTGCCCGGAGTGCCCGGCGATCATAGATGACGCAAAAGTTACGGAAAAACTATCCAGGTACAAAAAGTCGTTGGCTGAATCAAAAAGTCGTTTCTTTTTTTACCTTTACCTAAAAAATGGTGACTACGCACGACAATAAACGTAAAAAAACGCTGATCACGTATTCAATTTTTGGATTACTAATGGTTGACCAAAAAATTATTGACAAATGGTCATTCGACAAACAACGTTTAACCAAATGTTCATTTGGCAAACGAGACATTTGACAAAAGTATCATCTTACAAAAACTCACTTAGCAAATGATCCATTAGCAAACACTGTATTTGTTAAATGTTTTGAATATTAAAATGTCAATTGACCTTTTTTAATTTCACCAAATAATATGTTTCGCAAATGAAGCATTTGTCCAAATGTCATTTAACAAAATGTTATTTTATAAAATTGCACATTTTTTTTCAACATTACGATTTAGTCTGTTGGGTAAATTCAATTAATTTTTAATTGAATCGTCATCATCATGAATTTAAATGAATGTTCATCATTAATAATCTACAAATATTGGCCATACATAAATCAACAGTAGTATTTTCTGGCGCTTCGCCGGCCGCTGCCGCGGCACGCTCGCTTCGCTCGCTCGGCTCGCGCGTTTTGTGGTCACTGTTCTAACCTAACCTAACCAAAATTTGTCTAAGTTTTTTGGTACCTATGTTTTTTCCATTCTGTCTAGATAAAATATATCAACTAATACTTAAACTATTTTTTTTTTATTTGTTTTCTTCAATTTCTTTATTCGTCTACAAAAATTGGCCATACATAAATCCACAGTAGTATTTTCTGGCGCTTCGCCGGCCGCTGCCGCGGCACGCTCGCTTCGCTCGCTTGGCTCGCGCGTTTTGTGGTCACTGTTCTAACCTAACCTAACCAAATTTACCTATTTTTTTCCCATTCTGTCTAGATATAATATATCAATAAATACTTAAACTATTTTCCTTTCAGGAAAGTCCAGAGTAGTGGCTTTGCAAAAAAATATCTATTGTAAGATTGATTAATAAACGAAACATTTGTCAAATAATACATTTTATCAAACGTTTTTAGACCAATAGTAGTTTTGTCTGATAACTCAGTTGTTAAATGTTCATTAAGTAAAATAATTATTTGTAAAATGTAAATTTAAGTGTTGATCATTTGGATAAGTGAGTCATTTGTAAAATGATTAGTAGTAAAATGATCAATTGGCGAAAGCATTTTTTGGCAAACATTGTTTGTCAAGTGTAATTTTGCCAAATGACTTTTGGTCAGACAGCAGGACCCCTTAATTTTTATATCGAGTGATTATTAAATAACTTCTGGAAATAATATGGCATACTCAGTAAGTGATGTAGTAACTAAATAAGCGAAAATTAAATTTTTTAATATACTTTAATTTTAAGGTTTTCATACAAAAAAAAATGCTGACCGTTCGAGTGATTTGTATGGAGACCTTGAAATGAAAGTTGGTTAAATAAATTTCTTTTTCGCTTAGATAGTTTCTACATTACTTAGTGAGTATGCCATATCGTTTTCGGAATCTATTTGATAATCACTCGGTATTTAAGCGTTTTTTGACATTATTTTAAAGGTACTAGTTACTTCGAACCGAGCTGCCGACTGCACGCTCAGCGTCCCATTGTCACTTGAGGTACTATTTGGAAGCGAGCTGCGCGCTGTAACTGCCGACAGCACGTGCGAATGCGTGAAATCGACCGCAGCTGCACTACTGGTTTGTATGTATTTATATGAAATGCGCGTGCTGTCGGTAGTTGCAGTCAGCAGCTCGGTTCCTAATGATGTTGTGACAGTGGGACGCTGGACGTGTTGTCGGCAGCTCGGTTCCTAATGATGGTGCAACAGTGGGAAGCTGGGCGTGTGGTCGGCAGCTCGGTTCGTAATGATGGTGTAACAGTGGGACGCTGGACGTGTTGTCGGCAGCTCGGTTCCTAATGATGGTGCAACAGTGGGACGCTGGGCGTGTGGTCGGCAGCTCGGTTCCTAATGATGGTGTAACAGTGGGACGCTGGACGTGTTGTCGGCAGCTCGGTTCCTAATGATGGTGCAACAGTGGGACGCTGGGCGTGTGGTCGGCAGCTCGGTTCCTAATGATGGTGTAACAGTGGGACGCTGGATGAGTTGTCGGCAGCTCGGTTCCTAATGATGGTGCAACAGTGGGACGCTGGGCGTGTGGTCGGCAGCTCGGTTCCTAATGATGGTGTAACAGTGGGACGCTGGACGTGTTGTCGGCAGCTCGGTTCCTAATGATGGTGCAACAGTGGGACGCTGGGCGTGTGGTCGGTAGCTCGGTTCCTAATGATGGTGTAACAGTGGGACGCTGGATGTGTTGTCGGCAGCTCGGTTCCTAATGATGGTGCAACAGTGGGACGCTGGGCGTGTTGTCGGTAGCTCGGTTCCTAATGATGGTGTAACAGTGGGACGCTGGACGTGTTGTCGGCAGCTCGGTTCCTAATGATGGTGCAACAGTGGGACGCTGGGCGTGTGGTCGGCAGCTCGGTTCCTAATGATGGTGCAACAGTGGGACGCTGGGCGTGTTGTCGGCAGCTCGGTTCCTAATGATGGTGCAACAGTGGGACGCTGGACGTGTTGTCGGCAGCTCAGTTCCTAATGATGTTGCAACAGTGGGACGCTGGGCGTGTTGTCGGCAGCTCGGTTCCTAATGATGGTGTAACAGTGGGACGCTGGACGTGTTGTCGGCAGTTCGGTTCCTAATGATGATATAACAGTGGGACGCTGGACGTGTTGTCAGCAGCTCGGTTCCTCTTAACTCGTGTATTGATTGGATTACCTATTTACCTATTCTGTGGTTTCATTACGTTATATGTGAGTGGTTTAAAACAAAATAGATTATAGAATATCTAGGGGAGTTTTAGTGCTATCGGACTATTTTTTTTACCAAGTTTCTATAAAAAAACTCTTACGATAACACATCAAAAAATATGGTCAAATGTTCAATGGCATAGAGATTAGGGTAGCCATAAGCTTGCTAAATCTGGCTTTATTGGAGAAGAGATTATGGAGATAGTAAATCCTCCGCGAGCGACGCGACCTGGCTGAATGACTCACAGCCAGAAAAAAATAAAAATAAGAAAAGAGAGAATCAAATACGAGTAAGATGAACCCAACAAATTACTCAACTATACAAATAGATTGTCGATTTTATTATGCATACCTATAGCAAATATTCAGAAATTATAAATTAATCTGATATATGACTCAAAAAAACTCCCAGCAGCTTACACGAACTGAAAATTAGATCGCTTTCAAATATAAACCGTTCAATAATGAATTTTACTCGTACCTTTTTCGCTGCATCCATGGTATAGACCTAAACTTTTATGAAACAAATTGTTTTCAGATTATGAAAAATCGTCTTGCAGCAGTGTTCTTGCTGCTCTATATAGCCTCTCCCGTTTTAGCCCAAGGTAAGTACCAAAATACGGTTAACCCCCCAAACCTCTTAGACGGAAGCATCCTGCATCGTCCATACGGAGATAAAGTCAATCACAATGTTTATTTGCAAATAACTTCTTGTTTAAAGAACCCGAAAATTGAGTTTTCAAAAACATATTCAGCATTTATGATTAATCATAAAAACTTCAGCGCCACTTCAGCTTCACACACATCTTAATTTAGCTTTCTAAAATTATACAAGTAAAAATAATTATTAAAATAATTAATTGGTCCAGTAGTTTTTGAGCTTATTCGTTACAAACATTCAAAAAACAAATCTTTCCTATAGCGTGATATTTGGTGATGTTCTGCGTATTTCAAAGTTAGTTTTACTTAACTACTTTTCAACCGATTACAGAAAGATGCGGTTACATGATAGCAATACCGAGGCCGCCCACACCTGAATTACCTAATGAAGACTTTACTGGTGAGTAGATTCGGTCCAAAAATGTATTTTTTTATTTATTCCAAAAAACACTCTTATTATCTAAATACGCAACTGTATTGCGGTTACAGAACGTTACCATAGTAAAAGGAAGACGTTACTTAGTAATCAGTACGTCTACCACGAGTTGTCACTTTAAATTTACGTTATCGTTCGCGTAAAAAAATGTATTGGCGTTTGACATTACTACTCATTTTAAAAATGAATTAAAAATAAAAGATAATAACCGAATCGGTCGATAACTTTGTTCTGAATCGGGGGGCTGCTCCGGCGGAAGCTACACGAAGTGTTGTAGAACTTTGCCAGGCCAAAGGTCAAGTTCATTTTTGGTTATTTGCTGATGAAGCTAATCCTACTTAATTTACAGCCTTGTTTGCATAATAATACAAGAATGGGTCACAATTGTATAACAAAATATTGATTTAGGCATGAATCCTAATTATATTCTTTTCATTGGTTTTATTCGGGAGATCCCTTCTACGAGCTTATTCCACAATCACTTTTTGGACACTTTTCAGGAGTACCATGGAATCAACGACCCCTGGTACCAGCTCCTTCGCGCGAGGACGTCTGCATGGACCAGTGGATTGCAGCTGATAGCACACAGATCATCTACATGGAGGAGGAGATTGAGGGGGACGTCAGCATTGCAAAGCTCAACTACCAGGGTACGTACGATACTTGCTTAGTGGTTCTTCGCAACATATAACTATTTATGCGCAACGCTAAAACATTTCTCACTAAAATATGAGTCACGGATGACTCATATTTTCATGACTTGGCTAAATCAGATATTTTTTTCTTCAGACTTAGGGATTTCAATAGTGAATTTAGTAATCTATCTGAAGAAATTACCTGGACAACATTAAATCTAAAACGCATGGCAAATTCCAGACAGAGATCGCTGAAGGCATTTAGCCGATTAAGCCTTTGCCCAGCAGTGGAAGTAGGTAGTACCTATAGGCTAAGTACAAAAAGGCTTCGAAAGGCAAGCTGATACCGGTTGGATTTCGGTCTGGGAATCGTTCGGTAACGCCTGCTTTATTAAAGTGATTATCTCTAACACTATCCTTCATTTCAGGTTCGAGTACGCCGACGGTGGCTTTCCCGCTAATTTCAGGTCGCTTCGACCTCCTTGGTCCCGAGATACGTAGAATTGATAATGAGTGGCACCTTGTGATCACACAAAGGTAACAAACACTTACTGTGTCGTCTGCAGATGGGGCAGAGTGAAACTGAAATTCAAGCGACAAACATTTAACATTTATGGATTGAATTTAAATGTCATATAATACATGGCTCGTTAAACCATCATACACAGCGCAAATGCAGGACTTTTATAAAAATTTATCAACCTGCCATCCTGTGATTTAAAATTATCCTAACTGGTCAGCATGCTTCATCTTTAGAAGACTTATTGATAATATTGATTGTAGTCAGGTAGTACCCCTATATAAAAATTACAAGTCCCAAAAACAAAAAGCAATGACATTTTCCAGGCAGGACTTTGAGACGCCAGACATGCGCTTATACATGATCAACATCAACGTGACGGGAGAAACGGTGCAGCCCAGGGTGACGCTGATGATCGTGAACATTGACGATAACCCGCCGGTTCTACAGGCGTTAGATCCTTGCAGGGTTAATGTAAGTACAAAGAGGAATCACATCAAAAGAAATCTTTCAAAAGCAACTGAACCGGTTTGACAACAAATTCCTATTTTATGAGCGTCTTTGCGTTTTTGCCCAATAATAAATCATATCCCTAATGCCACAGTATAGCTTCACAGTTCTTTGTAAAACTTCCAGCAGCAGCTAGAAGCCCTAGCCAAGAAAAACACCCATGTGATTGTTTCCACATTATGTAAAATCATAAAATGTATTGGAATCACATTAGCACAATGATAGAAAGAAGGCGTTTACTTTAAATAAACCTACGTGCCTGAATTGTAAATACCTTTTCAGGAACTAGATGATACCACTAGAACGGGTTGCGTTTACACAGTGTCCGATGCTGACGGCGAGATCAGTACCAGATTCATGACGTTCAAGGTGGAGAGTAACCGCGCCGACGACGAGCGGATATTTTTCATGAAGGGAGAGAACATTCTTAACGACTGGTTCAACATGCGCATGATCGTCCACATTCGGGAGGCACTCAACTTCGAGACCAACGCACTGCACAGCTTTACCGTCACTGCCATGGTAAGTACTGTCTTTGTTAAGTAAGCAAGCAGGAATTTGATTAAATTTTCATGGTTTGTTGTCAAGTGCTTCAGCTGTTCGGGACGCGAGGGATAGATAATCAGTTATCTGGTCTTTGTAAAAGTAGCAGCTATAACCACTGGGAGAGTAGGACCCTGTGTTAAGACCTAACTTTCATGTGACTTCCCGTTATGTCAACAATCGCGGATTAATCGCAATTTTATTCGTCTGCCTGTGTGGGTATACTCATATACACGAGCCTTTCTGCGCGGCGCACCCTTGCCGGCAACCGTGATGAGCTCGCCCGTTCTCATTAATATTCTTATTTTATGCTACCAACTATTATACGATATTAGGTATTTAATCATGTGCCTTTTCATTCTGTGGCTTATATCTACTGCCGCGCTTTAAGCACCGTTCTGCCATAGGATTTTTACTTTTATGGAAGGCGTTCCTTTGCCTGTGGTATGGTATTCACTCAATACCAGTAGTCATATTTACAAACTACGTAGCCTGTTTACTTGCACGTAAGCTCTGTGACTCGTTGGGCACATTGATGACCTTTTTAGATTTCTTAAGGTTCTGCTATAGTTCCGTTCATGTTGCTTTTCAGGTGACTTGATGCTTGAAGAACTATGGCTTCTAAAATAGAAAGGATCAGCAATTAATGTTATTGGTTACTAGCTTTTACATGCGCTCTTGCACGCGTAAAATGTAAAGGCCCATTTTTTTCCCACTCACGTACTCGTAAGTTTTGGGAAATCCTGTCTTAGTGCTCCCCTACACCCTACATGGAACCTACATGTCAAATTCCAGCTTTTTACGCCTAGCCCAGGGCTTTGCGTTGTCTGTCATTCAGTAACGGAAGACAATAAACATATTGGTTATCCAGGATTCCTACCCGAACAACCATACAGTGCCAATGCTGGTGCACGTGCAGAACGTTGAGTCACGCCCTCCGCGCTGGGTGGAGATCTTCGCGGTGCAGCAGTTCGACGAGAAGACCGTGCAAGAGTTCCGCGTGCGCGCCATCGACGGCGATACCGGCATCGACAAGCCCATCAACTACACGCTTATAAGAAATGATAGAGGTAGGTAGTTATCTTACAGTCAATCTTAGTCTTAGCCGTTGAGCAGGGCATGTAGGTACCTACAGCAAAATTGGAATCGAAATAATAAAATGTATTTGGGAGAGCTGCTGGCGGATTTTTATACGAGGGCGCTCCTTTGGAAGCTTTAGCGCTTTTATCTTCAGGCGTATGTAAAGGCACACATTATGCAAAATAAACAACAATAAATGAATATAATATATTTAAATATATATTATAAGTAACCAATGCACCTTGAAGAGGAAAAAAACATTAAAATAACCTAGTTAAACATTTTGATAATCAGATTTGACCGCCAAATTATGTCACAGAAATAATAAAATTTGTCTTTCTACTTTCAAAGGTCATAATAAGTACGCAATCGGGCTAAACAAAAGGCCTGAATGCAAGCTTTGAGCATACCTAAGTAAGTAGTTTTTATGGTTTGAAATAGCTCAATTAGGTATATGCTCTGCCATTTCTCAGATAAATTCTTCAGTTTGGAGGAAATCCCAGGCGGGAGAGACGGAGCCATTCTGCACGTCGACGAGATCGACCGAGATACGCTCGAGCAAGAGGTGTTCCAGCTCAGCATCATCGCTTACAAGGTGACTTTCAATTCGTATAATAATTCCAGAAGTAAGGGACTAAGGGTACGTTTCAACCAGACATGTGCGAGGAACCAATAGAATCGCGAAGCTAGGTAAATGAAAGCGATTCTGTTGGTTCTTTACAAACATGAAGTTTGGTTTAAGCATTGGTTATTAACAAACGCATTCCTCGCAACGCGTACTCGCACATCTCTGGTGGAAACGCACCCTAAAAATGGTCATACCTATATGTTCATATTATACAGGGTCACTTTAAAGAAAAACCGCTTCTTCAAGAACAGTTCAAATTTAACCAACAAACAAAAAGGATAAAAAATGTTTTGACTTTGTTCTTGTCCGTCACGATTCAATAATGCTAATGGAAACTCTATTCTCATTCATAAGCAGCTTTACAAGGCCCGGCGCGCCCGGATGTGCAAAAACTAGAATACAATAGCGAAATTATACACACATACAAATCGGGAGGCACTGCAGTGCCCCCGCCAAGTCGAGCGCGAAGCAAACACTGCCGTACCATCCTTTACTGAAACCATTTCGCCGCATTTTCAGGCCCCTATTTGAGAACCTCTGGATAAGACCAGAACGCCGAAATTTTCGTCATCCAGTAAGCTATAATCACATACTTAAAATCTAAAATTTCAAGTCTGTAGGTCATTTAGTTCCGAAGTTAAGCGAAAGCAAAGTTTCGCATTTATGACACTCACTCACTCATGATCATCAAAATAGAACTAGTACTTCCCATAAACTCAGAGAGCTGAAATTTGGTACAGAGTTAGGGTTTAATGGCCACATAAAGGGAAAAACTAGGATAATCGAAGATCTGGAGTACCTGGTGACCCTGATTAGAAAACACAAACCGGCTACGCGTGCCCGGGTACGCGCTATCCGTACGCAGCTTTATATAATAAATCAATATGTATATTTTATACGTTTCTACAAAAAGAAGTGAAATCCCACCAAAAACATTCTGTAAAAAACTAGCCAAGTCTCGATGGAGCTGCTTGTTTATCTCTAAAAAGTAATGAAATCTAGACAAAGTCGTGCCAAGTCTAAGGTTCCTTACCGCGATTTCTTTATTATTAGTTAATGTTGTATGACTTGGCCGTTGAAGGGTACATCATCATCATCATCATGTAAACCCATACTTTTGTGTGAGGTCCCAGGGTCCGCCTTTCTTATTTTCTTGGACCACTACGCACGGTCTTGTGCATCCTCAGTGGCTTTCTTATTTTCTTGGCCCACTACGCACAGTCTTGTGCATCCTCAGTGGTGAGTCTGTTGGCACGCATGTCCCCCTTGACGACGTCGAGCCACCGCTTCTTTGGTCGACCTCTTCTACCGGTACCTGGCGGGGGCGGCATGGCCATTGGCCTTGGCATTACCAATACCAGTATGGGCTATTATCTCGCTTAACAAACATAGGTAGTTACAACAGATATAACATTACGTGTAAACGCAGCTTTATCAAGCCTATAATTGACTGGTTATTCAATCAACGTTTTCCATCTTCAATGGGTAGCGGTTCTGGCGACAGATTGGTGCAATGGTGTCATGGAGCACCTGGTTTTGTACCCTTGTGTACCCTTCAACGGCCAAGTCACACAACATTAACTATAATAATAAAGAAATCGCAGTAAGGAACCTTAGACTTGGCACGACTTTGTCTAGATTTCATTAGTTTTTAGAGATAAACAAGCAGCTCCATCGAGACTTGGGTAGTTTTTTACAGAATGTTTTTGGTGGGATTATGGTTACATATTAGAAAATCAAAACTTTACTGAGCAAATTTCAAACAACCAACGAAATACCAAAATTTAAAATGACCAAACGTTTTATTTGGCAAAATTTAATTATCCAAACGTATGTGTCATCAAATGGAGGTCTGACCAAAAATTGATAGATGTAAATTTAAAATGCCAAATCAAATTTTATAATCCAAATGTATGTGTCATCGAATGGACTACTGGCCAAAAGTTGATGATGTAAATTTAAAGTGCCAAATCATTCCTGATCACAATTTCATAATCGCAAATGATTTCTCCCCCCTACTCTGAATCATGCCAGGAACATGGTCTCATGGCCCTGGGTACTAAACGTCGTATGCAGTACATGGTTATCTTCCATGATATTATGTTCGGGTATGCTTGATTGTGTTGAGTTATACACACAGATAACTCAACTTGAACACTCCTTCTAAGAGAACTTGTCACACACAACTTTTTCACAAACCTTTTGTACCGCGTACCAACTTACGAGGCGAATGATATGACTGTGATATTGCCTAAAACCTACATTTCTTCTCTGACATCGATATGTTTACCACATCGGAAGCTGTATTTAAAGCTGCAGTTCATAAATCGAAGTCTAGTAAATAATGAAGTCATCTTATCATAGTATAATCAATTAATTTCTACTACTATTAATACTCATTAGAGCATCCATGTAAACCAACCACGCACGACAATACGCACACACACATTACACACAAGCACACCCTTCACTCACACTGCACATTATCTTGCGATATTCAATTCAATTCGTATCTCTCATTTTGTAACTGGAAAAATTACCTACGTGGGTATGAAGTATGTTTCTGTAATTGGTTTATGTTAGAGTAATGTCATTGTCTATTTCGTTGTATTTTTTTTTTCATATTTTGTTATTAATCTACAGTGACATAATTTGCATTTTATTACATTAAAAATACTAAAACAAATACTAACACATCTGAAGTTATTAAAATGAACCTAAAACTAAAAATTTAAAAAAATATAATTTAATAACTAAAATATATTATTAAAAGAAGTCCCTTTAGTCAAGGTCGAAGATACTGGCAGCGTTCCCTCTTTGAATAGCTAGACTAATTCTTTGTCCGAAATATAAATTATAAATATATATATAAATATAAATATATATATTTCGTTGTATAAACGCTGTTGAAAATTTGTTAAATTAAAATAAATAAATGCAATTATGAGAGCAATAATACTTAAACTAACAAACAAACAAAAAAAGTAATTATCGCAGTGATCTTGGCACGTAAAAATAAACCCCTACTGATGCGAGAGTACATTTTTTACATTGCCAGTCACCAAATGCAACAAATCGAAAGGCCGCACAGGATCTCACACCTCTCTCAGTCAGCCCGACAATGACAAATAATTATTCACGGCCGTGATCATGCCTAAGTGCATGTCTCGCTTTTCGTGCAAAAAGCCATAATCGTGTCGTGTGTGTTAAAAGGTAAAAAGTTTTGTCTAGCCACGTTGAGAAGGCATAAAACTATGGCGACCTCCGTAGTAGGATCATTTTAAAAGTGAAAGTGAAACACTTATTTTACTAACAAGATTAAGGAAGCGTGCGCTTTTATTTATCTATCGAGAGAAAGGGACTACATTTTGAACAATTGTTCAAGTTTTGTTCATATATGATTATTATGTATGTTTTTTGTCATGGATTTAAACGTTTTAATAATTTTTACTTTCATTAATTACGACGATCCTAAGCCCGTAGAAGTAAACAGACGATTGTTAATAAACAATGAAATTCGGAACGCTATAAACATGATAATATCGTAAGCGCACGGAATAAGAAGTTTCTCAGCTAATCACTAATTTCGTTTGAATAATGGCTTAGCGTACGCGACTTACGCGATGACGAAAGCGTTGCCAACATTTGAGATTTTTATGGATAATTTAATTTACATGTCATTTAAAAACTATAGTGAATTCGAAAATTTTGATTTTGAATTTGGGGCTGATTTCCAATGTGACCCTGTATACCTAGGAACTTGAAATAGGCGGTGCCTTCGGACGTTATTCACGCGATTGTTTCAAATTACTGTATTAAACAACTATTAATCTTTAATCCGCCACAAAAATTCTTAAAACACTATTTAATTAATGCTCCCCCGATGAAACTGAGATCCGGAATCGAGCTGCGTGTAATCAATTACTTACACCTTGAGGAAGTTACCACTCCTGAATAACATTATTTGGCAGTTTGTATTCCTCTAACTCTGTAACAAAATTAACTAAAACTTCTCTGAGTGTTCTGAGTGTTTCTTTCACCATGGCGGCAACAGTCACCACGGTATGCTCACAAGTAACGAAAATTATAATGTCTATTACACAAGGGAGTGTGCTCGGATGTGTTTTATTTTAAATCTACATTAACGGGTTTAACTCAAGAAATCGACGTACATACCCTGCACTCTATTTGCAGATCACATATCCATAGTTATTCCAGTTGAAAATAACGGAACACATAATTCAAAGCACACTATGTGAGGTAAATATCTGGTTAAACGAACATAATTTAGAAATAAACTTAATTTAAAAAAATTGACTGTATTCCGTCCGCACCGAAGAAACCCACTAGATTTAAATTGCATGTTTAACCACGAGTAAATAGAATTAGTTGATAACTATTGTCTTAGGAATAACAATAGATTCTAATACAGATTGAGTTTGTAAGAAAGCATCTTGCTTGATTTCTTTCCATGTCACCAACGTCCCCAAAACCTTGGGCTAAAAATTAAATTAGCCCAACCAACCTGCTATTTGGAAATGTATCGTAGTGGCCGGGCTCTCTCGTTGTGTGTAAAAATTTACAATAGATTACCCGACACAATTAGGGATGAGAATGAAATAAATAAATTTAAAATTTTATTGAAGAAGTACCTCATTGAAATATGTTACTATTCGCTGCAAGAGTTTTTAGATGAATAAAATGATAATGTACGCGGGTCATGCCACAAGAAGTTAGATACTCTTTACTCATTTGATTGACACTGGCAAGTTATACACCATCCTATAAGATAGCCTTTATGCTGGTTGTTTATTGATATAATATATTTGAAAATAGAACACATATTTTTTTTTTTTTTGAATGACCGTCATTTTTCCGGGAACCTGGCGGGAATTCGCTTGCAGCAATGGAGCTCAGTCGATGTGATTTTCACGCTATGATTTATTATGACTATAAAAAAGGTTTAAAGCCTCAAGAACGTTTTGAACTTTTGGCTACTACTTTTGGTGAGTCTGCTTGTTCACGAGCAACAGTATTAAATTGGTTTGCTAAATTTAAAAGAGGATGGGGATGTCTCGAAAGTGAAGTGAAGACAGGTCAACCAGGTCAATCGCCAACCGCGGTCACACAAAAAAACATTCGTGCAGTCGAAAAACTTATTTACGAAAACCGACGAATTACGTAGAGCTGGAGCGAGAACTGGAAATTGGATCAGCAGAAATGCAAACCATAATTCACGACCACCTTTCTCTCCGTAAACGTTGTTCGAGATGGGTGCCGCACAAACTTACCGATGAGCAGAAAGACCGTCGGGTGGATTGGTGCCTATTCATGATAGATAAATTCGTCGGTGGCGAGAAAAAAAACGTGTATATACTGACTGGTGACGAAACATGGCTATATAACTATGATCCCGAAACAAAGCGACAGTCGACTGTATGGTGTTCTGAAGATAAGCCAACTCCAACGAAATGTCGCCGTGCACGAAGCACACAGAAACAAATGGTCGCCTCGTTTTACTGCAAAACGGGTCATATTGCTACTGTAGTGCTAGAGGATCAAAGGACGGTGAACTCTGAATGATATGTGACAGTTTGTGCTCCAACAGTAATATCAGCTTGGTGTGATAAGCGACCGAAGTCAGGAATGCGGCACCTTCTCTGGCACCATGGCAATGCGGCGCCGCACACGCCTGCGAGAACACAAGACTTTTTCAACTCAAAAAAGGTGTCAATCCTTCCTTACCCACCATATTCCCCTGTTTCCAAAAATTAAAGAAAAACTAAAGGGGTAAGAGGTTTGAAAGCAAATAAGATGGCTGCCTATAATTTTGAGATTTCTGAGGTGTCTAAAGAAGAGTGGTCACAGGTATTTTCCAATTGGTTCAAACGTATGGAAAAGTGTATACGTGCTCAGGGTGAATATTTCGAAAAGATCGATACTTGTAATATAAAATAAATTTAATAATTTTTGAGTAGGTATCTAATTTCTTTTGGCATGCCCCTCGTATTTAACATATAACCTATAATTAATCTTTATAAATAGATTAAAAGTAAAGTATTTGCTACAAGGGCGTAGCAAATACTTTACTTATAATGTTGCAATCTTGCGTTCAGGTGTCAGAAAATATATTTGCCTATGGTTTTGGAAGGAATTTATTCACTTTTTCATTAATACGAATATTTTACTATTAAATCACTTAAACTCTAATTAATTCTGCCGATCAATGTTCAGTTTGACTCCTGTGGATGAGGCAACGATATTTAATATCATTAAGGGTATAAGATCACATGCTCAAGGTGTGAATGGAATTTCCTTAAATATGATTATGTTAACATTACCACAAACTTTAGGTATTATTACTCACATAATTAATATGTCTATTGTGACTGGTACCGTTCCGGATAAATGGAAAGAGTCCATAATAATTCCAAAACCTAAGGTTAACAATCTCACAGAAGTAAACGATTTGCGACCTATCAGTATCTTACCACTACTATTAAAAGTTATGGAAAAGGTTGTTTGCTTGCAAATTACTAAGTACTTAAATGATAATAATATTTTGCCTGAAAAACAGTCCGGTTTTAGAGCTGGAAGGAGTACGGCAACAGCTCTGATCGATGTTCTTGATGACGTTCTATCTAAATAGGAAAAAGGGGAAGCATCCATTTTATTTTTACTTGATGGTGCCGCAAGGATCTATACTTGGGCCAATACTCTTTTTTTTATACACAACAGACGTATCGAAATTTATCTTAAATTGTGAACAACATTCATATGCCGATGACCTGCAGATCTATACATCCTTTAGACCTTGTGAAACCGTAGCATCTGCAAACTTTATAAATGATGATTTAGAGCGAATAGCGAAGTGGTCAGAAAACAACGATCTTGTTCTGAACCCAGTTAAAAGTAAATTTATTGTCCTAGGTACAAAATCGCAGGTGATGCAAGTCAATTTCCAAAAAGCCGATCTCAAAATAAGGGATAATGGGATTGAACAGGTGAATCATCATCATCCGTGCGGTCTATCCCGGTTGTGAACCCACACTGGTGTGTGGGGTCCCAGGGTCCACCTGGGACCCTGGGGCCCAAATTTCTAGCCTCATTCACCTGTTCAAACAGGTGAATGAGGCTAGAAATTTGGGCGTGTTGATGGATAGCAATCTGAGGTTTGAAAACCACGTTCTCAACACTGTTATACAATGTTTCTTTCGGCTCAAAGTGCTGTATCAAATAAAAAAATATTTAAGCGAGGAAGTGCGAAAACATCTGTGCGAGACCTTGATTCTCTCAAAATTGAACTATGCGGACACAGTAATTGGTGGGTGTTTGATGGGTCGGACCAAAAAGCTGATCCAGCGTGTCCAGAATTCCTGTGCTAGATACTGCTTCAATATTCTTCGTAGATCTCACGTGACTCTGTATCTAAACAAAGGCGGTCTCTTAAACATGAAATCCCGTCGCTCATTGCATTATGCAACACTGTTATTCGGAGTAATTAAAAATCAAAGTCCGCCTTACCTTTTCAAAAAACTTAATTTTACTCAACGTCAATCCCGAATCACTGATCGTCTCATCTGTCCTCCATTCAGAACTGCTGCGTTTTGTGGTAGTTTTCGGTATGCCGCAACAAAGTGTTGGAATAATATTCCACCACCATTAAGAAAATCTTCCACAGTTAACGCTTTTAAGGTAAATTACAGGAAACATTTACTAAACATCCAAAAAATAACGGCTAAATGAAAATGTAAAACCAAGCAGTACCCACTCGTATGACCTTTTGTCCCTCGTCATCATGAGATTATAGAATATAGAAAAATATAAATAATAATTACATAACAAAAAAAAAACACGGCTGTCAACCTGCTTAATTACATGAATGTCGTTTTAAAATCGAGAATCCACCCTACAAGCATGACAACCGCAATAATTTTTAACAGAGCTTGAGAAGTGTCTCTCAAATTGAAGTGGTGGCTGTATCAAGATCTTTTCTCATCGAAATATTCCGAAGAATTCATGTGATTGTGTATGACATAATATTTTACTATGACAGGACGCCGTTCATTTCGTCGCTAGGCGACTAGCTGTCCGTTTTGACAGCTTTCGCCAAAGCTCGTGCGTGAAACAGTCGTTACCTGGGCAACCAGTTTTGACATTAACTAACTTTTCTTGTTGTTCATATTATTTTCTGTGATATCTTTATTCCTAAATGTTTTTGAATGTTTTATAGATGTAAGTATCTTTATTTGTTCTTATTTTTAGTAAGGTGTGTGATAGTTCCATGTCTAGCCTGAGTGACAATACCACATTTTGTGTAATGACTGTCAAAGGTCCTTTTCAATTAAAAGAGGCCTACATATACATTTCGCCAAAAAACACTTGCACACCCACCATCTCGCCTGACAATCAAAAAAAAACCAAAAAATCAAAAATCAAAAATATGTATTTCCTTGAAAAACACATCATGTACAGTTACATGATGTGTGTGATTTGTCATGTGTGTTTTTTAAGGAAATAATTATTTTTAATAAGTACAATGTATCATCATCTTCAAATGCTCCCACACAGCTCCCAGCTCAAATCACTGATCCATTACATTTTCACCTCAGTCGCCTTAAGCAAAATACAGCGGTATTAAAGAGGATTCCTCGAGGTGCTAGACTCTCTGTCGCATCCAAACTCATAACATTAATAGAAAATTGTACACAAAATAACACAGAAACTGATTGGGCTAATCTTTTCACATTTTCATTCCAAATTCTTCACGCAAAATCAAACAATAGCCGTACTTCTTTAACTCAAATCATTAAAAACAACTGCTGCAACCTTTCTACCGTGACATCTTCCAACACCCAAAAAGGCCTTTCAATTTATACAAAAAGGTTGAAGAAAAAGTAAGCGACGGTGACCTTAAAGGTGCCACCAGGATCCTCTTTTTCAAGTTCTCTCAGCGGCAAGTTTCATTCCTCTTTTCAAATTCTCTCAGCGGTCGGTTGTCAACAAGGTGACAACCCTCTTGGTCCGGCCATTTTTAGTTTGTCAATAAACCCTGTAATTCAAAACTTACATTCTAAATTTAACGATTGGTATTTGGATGACGGAACCCTAGGAGACAAACCAGATACTGTGCTTTCGGATTTGAAAAACATTATTAATAAATTTCAATCTATGGGTTTAGAACTAAATTCCAAAAAATGCGAATTTTTCCTTCCAGAAAAGCTGCAAAACAGAGACATGATA
Source organism: Udea olivalis (assembly GCA_947369235.1). NCBI lineage: Eukaryota > Metazoa > Arthropoda > Insecta > Lepidoptera > Crambidae > Udea > Udea olivalis. Next base: position 2,849,303 of record OX376349.1, on the reverse strand, counting down.
ATCAAAAATTTTCGGCAAAAGACATCAAAATTATTGACAAAACTTCCCTGTGTCTCCTTGGGGCCCCAATTTTCCCAAATTCATTCCCAAATTTTATAGAAAATACAATCACAAAATTTAAAGAAAATTCCGACCGCCTAGTAAAGATCACCCCCCATTCGGCATTATTCGTCTTGAGATTTTGTTTATTCGTTCTAAAGTTCACTTACCTCCTCCGATCAATCCCTGTTTGGACTAATCAAAATCTTCTTTGCTCAATAGACAAGCTTATCAGGAATTCTTTAGAGACTGTCCTCAATATTAAATTAAGTGAATCGTCCTGGACACAAGCCTCTCTCCCCTTAAGATATGGAGGTCTAGGCATTCGCAACATTTCCAGTGTTTCACTTCCAGCTTTTTTATCGTCTGCCTACAGCACTTTCGACCTCACCAAAAAATGATTCCCGCTCCATCCCGGCGTCAAAAATTTACGAACTAGGCAACGCTAAAAAAGCTTGGCAAATGGGCTGGCCTAACCAAATTCCCTCGTGCCCCAACTTGCAAAGAAGTTGGGATGAAATTATCAGCAGTGCTGCACACAGGGGTTTGCTTTTATGCAGCTCAGGCTCCGAGCGTGCAAGGTTTGAGGCAGTTTCCCGTAAGGAGTCCGGCCACTGGCTAAATGCGTACCCCAGTACAAATACGGGAAATTGCCTCGACCCTAATACACTGCGCGTGGCAGTGGGTTTGCGCCTCAGGGTTGAGCTGTGCGTATCACACACCTGCCCCTGTGGTACTGAGGTTGACTCGCTAGGACATCACGGCCTATCATATACTAAGAGTGCAGGTCGCTTGTCCCGCCACGCCGCCTTGAACGATGTCATTCGTCGGGCCCTTGCCTTCGTTAACGTACCGGCTATGTTAGAGCCGCAAGGAATCGTACGTGATGACGGCAAGAGACCGGACGGGATGACACTTGTTACTTGGAGCATGGGCCGATCGCTGGTGTGCGAGGCGACCTACGTCGACACGCTGGCCCCTTCCCATGTTCCGAGAACATGTAAACAGGCAGGCGCGGCGGCTGAAGCGGCTGAAAATAAAAAGGCACAAAAGTACCCAAACATAGGATCAGGGTATACTTTTGTGCCTTTTGGAGTCGAAACCCTTGTTCCGTGGGGTCCAAGTGCACAAAACCTCATTAAAATACTATATTATATTAATCTAATGAACTACGATTTTATTGGTAATCCATCTCTTAATTTAGATATATTTTGACATTCATTTGATAATTCATACCTGGGGACACTTTTTGTTTATCTGAGAACGAAAATATTTCTTGGCGATAGATCTATTGATTAGATGATACAAGTTGATGATAAATATAAACTTTGGTGGCAAGAAATATAGTCCCCATGTATTATTAACATCTTGGTAACAACATGGTGCATTGAAGAACTTTGAACTTTATAACTGGCCTCTGACTACCCCGTTTGGGAAATAGTCGTGATAGGATGTTATGTTATGTTAGAAGATAATAAATTGATAATTTTCCTTGAAGCAAAACAACGCCTCGTTCGCAACGGAGGCAGTGATCGTAATCATCGTGAACGACATCAACGACCAGCGCCCGGAGCCGTTGCAGAAGGAGCCGTACCGCCTCGCCATCATGGAGGAGACGCCACAGACGCTAAGCTTCCCAGCTGACCAGCCTTTTGGCTTTCATGACCGCGATTTGGTACGTTGATTTTTAGTAAAAATGTATGTGTGTTTAGAAAAAAGTTACAAAATTTCGTTTATTCGTGAAACTATCGATATTTAACGCAAACATTGTTTTTAACAATCGATTGCTTTTTATAGTTGCCGGTAAGTCTGATTTTCCTGTCACCCATTAAAGTAAATTTTCTGTCGGAATTAGATCAAGAGACCACATTTTAAACTAAGATCGTTTTAGGGAGAGAACGCTCAATACAGTCTGCGCCTAGAAGACGACTACCCGCCGGGCGCCGCGGCCGCCTTCCAGATCAACCCCAACGTGGGCTACCAGCGGCAGACCTTCATCATGAGCACCGTGGACCACGGCCTGCTGGACTTCGAGGTGCCGGAGTTCCAGAACATATCCATCAAGGCAGGTTTCATCAAAAAAACTATTTTACGCTTAACGAATCACCTCATGAATATCATTGGGCACGTACTTCTCAGCAGCACACGTCTCGGCAAAAAGTTGGTATCAGAACCCTTGGACCTGCTGGCACAGTAGAAGCTTTTGTCCAGCAGTGGACCTTAACTAATAATGTTGATGACGTAATATTACAGAGGTGCAAAAGCTTCATAGTTCAATCCATCCTAGTTTCCTAGATTTAAACGCATTCTGCTGATTTTTGGACTGGTTCGATCTTTACCTTTAGTTAACATGGCTTGTTTACTCTCTCTCTCTCTTCAACAATGCTGATTTGTAAACTAAAATTCTTTTCCAAACATGGTGAGCTACTGATAGAACTGATACCATTATAAATAAATAAATATGCGCCAGACAACACACCTCTTGTTGGTCTCGAAGTAGGGATAAATATCCCTGTGTTACGAAGAACCACACAAGGAAATAAGCCAGGGGCGTCTCCCAGCACACACACATTATTGAAAACTTTACTATTTGCAAACGAAACTTACAGGTGATAGCAACCGACTTGAACAACACCGATTTCATTGGAGAAGCGACAGTGCTCATCGACCTCATCAATTGGAACGACGAGCTGCCTATATTTAACGAGACTTCGTATACTGCATCTTTCAAGGAGACCGTCCCTAAAGGCTTCCGCGTTAAAACGGTGCTCGCAACTGATAGGGACATTGACGACAGGGTTGTGTGAGTATAAGTTGATGCAAAAACTCAAATAGCATCAAATACAGTTCTCATACAGTACCTTTTCTTTTTACCATTTACATTTGGATGTAGTTAATATTAATGGCTGATCAGGACCAGGTTCTGGCGTAACGTAATGTGTGTGATTGAATATGGGTTTAATTTCAAAATAATTGTATTATTTGTAAAGAGCGTCGTGGCCTAGTGGTTAAGCACACTGATCGTGGATCTTGTGGTCCCGAATTCAAATCTGGCCAGAACCACTTTAGTGTTCATTATTAAATTTCCGAATAGCTCTCCGGTGATGGAAAACATCGATAAAAAACCAAATCAACCCGGATAACAGCGAAAAGCTCACCACCTAGGTAATGTACATACATAGATACATACATACCATCACGCCTTTTTCCCAACGGGGTAGGCAGAGACCACATCTTTCCACTTGCTACGGTCCTGACGCACCTCTTGCGCTTCTTCCACTCTCATTAATCCTTTCATTCATGCTCGTCGATTATGGATACTCCTGACCTGACCTTTTCTGAGTACGTCTTGGACGTGTCCTAAGTACGTCCGTCTAGGCCTTCCCCTTTCAACAGCTTCATCCACCCTCGCCTTGTAAATTTGTTTCGTTAATCGCCTTTCATCCATCCTTTCCATATGCCCAAACCATCTTAGCATTCCCATCTCAACTTTTGTGAGAACATCCTCTTTCACACCACATCGCTCTCTTTATCGTAAGGAATAGCTTAAGCTATTCCTTACTTTATCACTCAATGTCACTCCTGCCAAACTTCGCAATGCTCTCATTTCCACTGCATTTATCCTACTTACTTTAGGTACTGTGTTGGATCTCATACCATTGGTGAAATGTGAGCTTCTGAGTGTTCCGTTAACCATGACGGCAACAGTTACTTGCCACTCACTACCCCGTTTGGGACATCCTAGTTGTGTTGTGTTGTGTTTTACTGTTATTTAATAATCTTCCAATGTGATTACCGAATTTATCATCCTCAGGCACACCTTGATGGGTAACGCTGGCGAGTACCTGTCCATAGACAGTGACACAGGCGAAATAGTTGTCTCAGTCGACAATGCATTTGACTACCACAGGCAAAATGTGTTGTTTGTGCAGGTTAGTTTGTTGGTTTTATTACACATATCATTGACACACATACATAACGATATGTGATGAACGATGTGTGGTTCATCACATATCGTTATGTATCAGATCATGCCACCTTTACCCCTATAATCCTTTATTTACGTACTTTGAAAATCACTAGATCACCTACTCTTTTAGCCTATGGGATTCGCCTTATTTTACATTCGTTTACTTTAAAACCTGGTAGGTCCGAGCAGACGACACCTTGGGGCTGCCGATTAACACCGCAACCACGCAACTACAAATAGAACTCGAAGATGTCAACAACACACCGCCCACTCTGCGGCTGGTAAGTTTCTGGAAAATAGGCAAATCATCTTTTCTTTATCAACTGAACCAGGATATGTTAGAAGAAATACTATTAGGGCGATATGTTATTGCTAGAATTAGCTGGACAGTTTAATTTGGCCAATAGACAAAACGGTAAAAAATATGTAAAGAAGTTACTAATTCCTACTCACACTCCTCAGTAGTCTTCAGTGAAGATTCTGCCACATCAAAGTTATTTTCGCAGATAAAGTAGTTTTGAGGGAGGACTTTGTCCACGAGTGCCAAAAGTTCAACTAACCTGGTCGTATTTAACATTTAATTTGAAAGCAGGGACCAAAAGGTTAAATTTTTCAAAGACTGTATAACTATTATGACTAACCTTCCCAGCCTCGCGTGAGCCCAAGCGTGGAGGAGAATGTGCCTGAAGGCTATGTGATCACCCGCGAGTTGGTCGCCTCCGACCAAGACACCACTGCAGAACTAGTCTTCGAGATCGACTGGCCCAACAGCTGGGCCACCAAGCAAGGCCGTGAAACACCCAGCAAGGAATTTGAAAAGTAAAAAAAAAAAATATTCCATAAACGACATTGTTTTTTACCAATCAGACAGTACCTGAGAAATGTGGATCACTTACTATTTTTGATTTTAATTAGCCTAAATGCATTGTTCCCCTGCATTAAAGGGTTTTTTTTCGAAAATGCTAATATGCTCGTTGCCTCTCATCCTCTCACAGTGCTTAAATATTTTAAGTAGTAGAATTTCAATTCAATTGCATCGGAACTCAAAGTGGCTATTTTTATCCCTATTGTGAGTCATTAGAGGGGACTTAATAAAGATATAAAATATCTTTATCATTCCTTTGGGATTAAAGGCCAGACTTCTCCAGTAGCCGATTTTCAAATAAAACAATGATATTTCGTCTGTACACAGCTGCGTAGAAATCGAGACATATTACCCGGATCCCAAAGACCGCGGCTCAGCCAACGGGGTACTGATCGTGAAGGAAATCAGGGAAAACGTCACCATCGACTTCGAGGAGTTTGAGGTGTTGTACCTCATTGTCAGGGTCAGAGACACCAACACCGTTGATGGTGTGGATTATGACGAAGGTGAGTGCCGCTTAAAGATACACATACATAAGGTAGCTTTTGTAGCCATTCTTTTGTGTTGTTTCCAACCAAACTACTTGATATTCATTAAAAAATGGAATACCAGTCCTCTTCTGTTATTGACGTTACAGACACAGCACTGGAACTGAAATACCTGAAACAAAATATAAAATACTGTAATAAGGTACCGGTTTGCGCCCGACCGAGGCATGAGACACCCTTTAAAAAGCCTAAAGGAGACCAAAAACGTTGACTTGCATGGAGACCGGGACAAGAGTCTCGTTCTCTTTTCTTAGTCTCCACATCAACCAGCACATCAACACACTTGTTATTTTCTGATTATTAAGTACTTGCTAACATCAAGTCGAAACTAAGCTTTCGTTTCTCAACCTTAGGTACTTAAGAACGAGTAACACACAGGTCTTTCTATTACAGCCACGTTCACGATCACGATAATAGACATGAACGACAACAGGCCGCTGTTTGACGCGGACTCCATCGGGCGCGAGTTCCGCGTGCGCGAGGTGGCGCCCAGCGGCAACGTGGTCGGCTCCTTACTGGCCATCGACATCGACGGCCCGCTCTACAACCAAGTGCGCTACTCCATTGAGTAAGTTCTTTTTCATAAACGACTAAGTATAGAGAGCTAAGTAAGGTCGATGGCTTCAAACTATTGAGCAAGGAGACCGAACCTAACACGCATCTATATATTTTTTTACAATTATAACAATAATCTCACTAATAGCGTCACCGGACGTAGGGCGGGTGAAAGACTCGCGCCTGCAGCAGAGCAGTTAAGGTTGACAGACTTACATCCTTAAGTAAATATGCTCTGTATTTAATAAACGATCGATTCAGTGATAAACGCTCATCACAATTTTTTTACTAACGTTAATAAAACTCTCTGTACCCGAACCATATCGACAATAACCGCTAGCGTCTGTAGAAAAGGTTTTTTATTGGTTTTCGGTACATGGCACCTCTAGTAAATAGTAGTGGAATTATAGTAATAAGCAGTCAATAATTATTTATTAGTAATGAGGTTACATATAGGTCACAAACACACATTACCTACCAGTCACGAACTAAAAATATGTCATGCAAGTTACCAACTGCAGTTAACTATCGTAATTCACGTAACGTCAAGTCATGGTAGTGGTACTGAAACGCGACATTACTGGAAGAAGCCAACCAAACTCATTTTTCTTTTTGATCAACCTGAAAAAATAAATGCTGTTTAAACTTTTAAAACTCTACTCATTTTCCTACAGACCCCGCGAAGACACTCCAGCTGGATTAGTAAGTATAGAACCCGTCACCGGCCAGATTGTGGTGGACGAAGACGGCGCCATAGACGCGGACGAGCCGCCGCGACACCACCTCTACTACACCGTCACGGCCAGCGACGCGTGCGTCCTCGAGAACCGAACCTTGTGCCCTCCGGATATCACGGTCTGGGAAACAAAGCTTGAGGTGAGATTGGGCTAATTATATAAGGTCAAATCAGATGGTATCCAGCTGGTTTTTATTGGGATTTTATTCGTCATCATCACGATTATGAAGCAGCATTCTGACGCTTACAGAAGGGCCAGGAAGGTATCCCTAAAATACCAAGTAGCTTATTTCAGGCGACCTCTTTCCGATACCACAACCTAGATCAGATCGTCGATAAAGTGAAAGTCTACAAAGCCTGAAGCACAGCTAAATCAGCTATTAAGCTGAACTTTTTGAAGAAAGCAAGGTCACAGGTGGCCCTGGCGACCCTGGCGTCTTTAAAAGTGAAATATTTTATCTCTTTGTGACTTTTTTAATAGAGACTCAACTAAGACGCAATGTATGAATGTTTCGCAGATCCAAATTGAGATAATCGACACAAACAACAAGGTGCCCTTAGCAGACACGGAGCGCTTCACCCCGCGCGTGTACATCTGGGAGAACGCCACCACCGGAGACGAGGTCGTCCAGCTGTACTCAATTGACCTTGACAGAGATGGTAAATATAAAAACATCGAGCTTTTGGCTAATAAAAGTTTAGTTGGAATATATGCTGTCGACCAATTCTTAAAATTGATTCCATGTTTTGAATGTTGGACCATTGTGATTATGATCTCATGAGCGACTTACACAAGGCTGTTCATGACGTTCAAACGCCCATCTTCACCAAATCATCAAATTTATTTTCTTCCTAAATAGCTACTAAACAAATAGCTACCTTGTTAATTTAAAAATGGTTAATTCAAATATTGAAGTTAGCATGGTACAGAGGCATTCGCAACTTCGCATCAACCTTTACATGGGGGCACCTTAAGCTGCTGTCATAAGACCCACATTGCAATAGTTTCGTAAAGGTTTATGTAAACGCAATTTGTTCACATTGCCATTTTTACTCCACACATCTTTCTTTTATTCACTATCTCACCAGTAAACTAAATAAGTTGCTCTACCTGACGGTCGCCTGAAAAAAATGGTAAGGCCGCCATAATGGTACAAAAAGGGAATTTCTGTAATGAAACATTTATTTACGCAACAAATTATACCCATCTATCTATTTACAGTGCTTTCCTTTAATTAAGAATATCCTTGCACTGGATACCATGAACGCACAGTGCCAACGAATTGCAGAACATTCCAAATGTTCTGTAATTTATTATACTAATTCTCGTAGAAATATACCACACGGTCCGCTACCTGATCAACTTCGCGGTGAACCCGCGGCTGCTGCTGTTCTTCGCCGTCGACCAGGACTCGGGGCAGCTGCGCGTGGAGTACACCGGCGTGGAGGTGCTGGACCGCGACGGCCTGGAGCCCACGCACACCATCTTCGTCAACCTTATTGATAACTTGCATGGGGAAGGAGGTGAGCTTTACTGTTACTTACTGATGATCCTAGTAACTCCTTGAGACGAGGTCCAGCAAACTTGTCTTGAAATCCTGTATAGTCATTATTGCGACCAAACAATGTGCATGGAAAAATAATAAGTTTAATGACATACAGTTCTAGTTAGCTCAAATTGTAACAAACGTATTTCAAAAGATTATCTTTGTGTAACACTGCGAATATCTTACCGTTCACGCGCCTACTTTCTTCAGTGAGGAGAAGAGCGAGAAAAAAAAAGTAAAATGGGCCCATAATTTTATTATGCTTTACGTGCCACTCCTTGTTTTAGTAATCAATGCAAGTCTACATTGAGAGCTGGTTATTTAAAATAATTAAATTGTTTTTGAATTTCAGACGGTCGAAGCAATCAAAACGAGACAAGAGTGGAGGTGATCCTGCTTGATGTGAACGACAACGCCCCGCAGCTTCCTTCACCTGATGTTCTCTTCTGGAGCATTTCTGAACAGCTTGATAAGGTACAAAACACAATTGGGGAAATCAGACTGATAAGTCGAAGTCTATCGTCCTGAAAACCAATTAGTTTTATGGATCAGCGCCGTAAAACATGAACACACAATAGTAGTGCTACAAACGCCCCAATGTCCAAATTTTTCCCTGCACTTCATGTCTGCCGAAGCCAAGGGTCTACCTACACAGAGCCGTATTTCTTAGAAGTAATAGATTATCTTTTTTTGTAAATTTAAGCAAGATATTTTGATTCTTAAGAAAATGCTTAACACCCATAGTATGAGCTCCCCGAAGAGGTATTTGTCATTTGTCATCCATCATCACCTAAAATTATTATGGGGTTCTTCAAGCAGGGCGTGAAAAGGTATTTTTGCAAGCTTTCAAGATGAGTATGGCCAGCTCAGTGATTCCTTTGCATGACTGTGCTTGTCAGCCTCTTATCTGGACCTCATGACCGCTTGCCATCAGGAGAAGTAAGGTCATCTTGACGGGCAATATAAAAAAGCTTTGGTATGGCAAGTGCCTGTTCGATGCAGTAACAACTTGCCACCAGGTGGTCCGGATACTTATTCGACAGCGGCATTGTTTAAATAAATATACCTTTGCCTTGCAGGGTAACCGTCTACAGCCATACATATTAGCCCCAGACGCCGACGAGCCCGACACGCCCAACTCTCACGTCGGCTACGACATTTTAGAACTGCAAGTCTTAAACCGGGACATTGAAGTTCCGCAATTGTTCGACATGGCGGTGAGGGAACTATACGTCTCCGGAGAGCTGGAAACTGCGATGCCGTTGAGGGGATATTGGGGCACCTATAATATAACCATCCAGGTGAGATTCTCCGTGATCTACATTATCACATGACCGCAGATTGTTTAACTCGATTATAAAAATAAATAATAATAATAAACATACAATAAAGTGAGTATGATTAAACGGTTTGAAATCTGTTTTGAAATATTGCAACCAAGAGCAACATGCTACAAGTTAAAACGTTAAAATGTATAGGATTGAAATTGCACTCACCCAATCGGTAATATTTTGCGATATTCAAAGTCTTTTTCCATACATTCGCCATCATCTTTTTAATGTCTTCTAAGAAGAAACTCAGAAGCTTTTGGTGCTCTTGGCTAAGATCTCAGTTAGTTGTATCACCTGATCCTGCAGAAACCCTTTTTTCTTATTCGACTAACTGACTTCATAAAATTACAAATAGTACTTGTCTGCAGGCATACGACCACGGGCACCCGCAGCAGATCTCAGAGCAACATTACGAGCTCATCATCCGTCCGTTCAACTTCCACCACCCCGAATTCCAGTTCCCAGTGTCTGGGTCTACTCCCATTAGGCTATCCACGGTAAGGAACCACTAAGCAATCGATGAAACAGCGTGTTGATGAAAATTCTGCTGGAATTGATCGTGTTTCAGCTAGAATTGATCTTCATACAAAAACGCTTTTCAAGTTGAGTTACTAGTTTTGTTATTCCCAATTGTTTAGATTATTAAATCCCAGAATCGTACTTTTTTATTTTCTTTCTTACTTACATCGAACTATCTGATATCTGGTAGTCTCCAAAACTCAGTTACTTAATTTCATGTATATTTTATTTTACTTTCAATATAGAATAGGCTGGGGTTGGTGAAGTCGTGTATAATCAAATCAGTATCTGTGATGAATCACGCAATCTTGAACACAAGCCTTATCTGCCTTGGCCTGTAACGTGTTAACTCCTGCCTCATTTCAATTTCTGAATATCATATATTATGGCATGCATTGGCCGTGCCAAATAATTAGTAACCATGTTCGATAGGAACATGCGACAGAAGGCGGTCTCCTGATGACGGCGGCCGGTGAGCTCCTGCAGCGAATCCACGCGACGGATGAAGATGGCCTGAACGCCGGCCTGGTCACCTTCCACATCCAAGGCAACGGTGAGTAAATAAAATGTAATGATGCAGCACCAAAACGCACTTTCCTATGCTTCCATCCTTTTCTCTCTCTCGGAACCAGAAAACAGCGCCGCACTCCGGCGGAATCGACGAGGCACTCGACAACACTTATCTTTATCGCTCTAGTAAATGACGGTTCAAAGTGATAGAAGAGGATAGAAACATAGGAAATTCAGTTTAACCTTAAGTAATAAAGAGAATGAAAACAAAACAAAGAGGGTGAAAGGGCGCAACCAGGTCTCTGTCTCAGCAGTGCCGCTGCAGCTATACTTTTGCAACAGTGCTAGTATTCTGATAGGAAAAGCGGTTGATAAGAATAAAATTGCAACTGGCTGATATTTCAGCCTGTCTCCTAGGAATTTCGATTGAGTTCGATTTGCGTGTGTTTACGCATACACATTCCAGGTGCTTTTAGTGGCCACCTTCATCCGCTTTGACGCGGCTTTGTGAAACCTTTTCACGGATTTACAACCCCTTAATGAAGTTCATTTCTTCGGGATGTTTTGGTCCTGCGGTTGACTAGGTTTTTCTCTACAAAATTGAAAAAAAGGTATCCTCCAGCTAGTTTACAGGTTTATGTTAATCATTTACAAATAAGGTTACCTGCTGAAGTGGAATTTTATTGAATCGTTAAAAAAAAAATAAGGTTAACATCGAGTCGCTAAATATATTTTTTGGTATCCCTTCCTTTGGCCAAATTATATTTCACCAAATTTCACTTCCCAAAAAACTTATCGCCTAAGTTTCATTTCCCAAATGAATTTTTATTTTAGCAAATGAACTTTTCGCACGTTATTCATTCGGTCAAATTACTCGTGTCATGTCGCAAAATTTTACTTTGTCAAGTTTTATTATGACAATAGTGTTAATATGGCGAAGGTTAAATTTTGGCAGATGTTGTATTCCAAAAAAAATATTCGACCAAATTGACACTTTACATAACTACTTACTCAAATTATAGCGTATGCAAATGATTAGTTTTGCTAATACCGGAACACGAGGTAGCGGTCGGCGAGTGCCAGACAGAACCGAATTGTCAGCGAATGAACGTGGCAAAAAAGTCTATTATATCGGATAATTAAATTGTCGCTCTATGTAATACTTTTATGATATCACTGGAGAACTCGCGGTCATCTACTAGCATAGTTTTCATATCGATCTTTGTCGTGGACAACACTATGTATTCCATACATCAGTTCAAAACGGCACAGTACTGACGCCATGGACGACAAAAGGAGTCTCCTAGTGATGTCAATAAATTTGTGTTATTTAAACATGAAGTTGATTTTGGCCTGTTTTCTATTTGAATTAAATTGATTATGTAGCAATAAGTAATTATCAGTCGCCGCGTGCGCGTCACCGATGACGGTCTGTGTGTGTGTTAGACTGCTGCGTATCTTTTTCATACGGTGACAATGTCGTCTAATGTAAATGTTATTAAATGTTCGGGATGTAACATCGTAATAAGTGAAGTTCTGGCTTTTGTGATGAATAAACTCGACGTAATGGACGAGGTCAGCTTAAATCGAATCTGTGTAACGGCGTTTACGCCCGAAGATATACAAAGTGCAAAGAAGTTATTGTATGACTCCATCCCAACGGATCAACGCATTAAAAACCGAAAAGGCGACAAGAAGACACTACGTGACATCGATGACATTTTTTGTATGTTTAAACAAACTGATCCAGATCTTGTTCCTGTTTTCGTTGCGCGAGATCTTCATAAACTACCACCGATCTCGTTCGATCATGTCGATGTAACGCGTCTGCTTAAGGATATTCTGGTAATAAAAGAGAACTTTAAACAAGCTGAGGAGCGGTATGTGTCAATTGATACTTTTCAAGCATTAAAAAATGACGTTGAAGACTTGAAAAACTCTTCAGTGGTGAACTTCGACGATCGGTATAATGTGAATACAAGACGAGGAAACTACTTACTTAGGGAATGTCTTTACGAAAGTGGCCCCAAGGGACTACACCACATCTCCGACTATAGTCTCAATAATAGCGATTCGTCATTAAATAGTCCTAGAAAGTCTTTAAAATTGTCTGCGGGTTCATATCGACCGATTATTTTAAATGAAGGTGAGCAAAATGAGTGTAGTGGCCTAAACAACTCCTTTGTGACTTCAGAACAACGAATGTCCACGCAGGTCGTTGATGCAATATCACATACAAAGAAGGTTGAAACTCCAGTGTCGGGCAATGCGCAAGTAAAATCACTAATGTCGCACGCGCAAGATACTGGTTTAAATGAGCGCGCAAAAACACCGATGTTGCACTCTGATTGTGAAGATGCGGTTTTAAAACCGCGAATGTGTCCGCTGCAGTCTCGCACTGTTGAAGCTGGTAGTATGAATATGGCTGATAAATTGAAAACACCGGGGCAATGGAAGCCCGAAAATCCTACAGTGGAATGGAAAGTGATACAACGAAAAAGGTTGCGGAATAGAATCGTGGGAAAAAAGGGAACAGCTGAATCCGAACCAAATGGAAATTTCAAAGCGGCAGACATTAAAATTCCTTTGTTTATTTATAAAGACACATCAATCAAAATAGCGGGGTTGTAGTTTATACTCGTAAAAACCTTCTGAATGTGTATGTGTTTGAGCCTATGATTGATAACGCTGATTGTTTGGTTGTACAGATTGGTAAAAAGTATTCTTTAATTTGTGTCTACAGATCACCGTTGTTTGCTTTCTCTTTAAATTTTCAACATTCTATCGATAACTTACTGTTGAGACTGAAACAAGTACCAAATATTTTTATGATTGGAGACATCAATATTGACATTGGACAAGCTAGCAGTGATCACAGAGCAGATGAGTACATGGATCTCCTTGCCATGCATGGTTTGCTGCCAAGTCATACCCTGCCAACCCGTGATACTAAATGCTTGGACCATTGCTTTGTCAAATCCAAAAATAAAACATTGACTTTGGTCTGTGAATCTTCAATCACGGACCATAGTCCGATCTTCATTGAAGCTACACCGACTACTAATAGTGACAATATAAATACTAATCACCCAACTGTCACTAGACTGGACGAAAATAAAGTCTTACTTCATAAGCAGCAAATTGACTGGACGGAATTTCTGGCTATCAAGGACGTAAATACTGCTACTGAATATTGTATCAATATAGCGACCAAAATTATCAAAGAATCCTCATATGCTGCAAGAGTGCCAAACAGGAAAATTACCACTAAACCCTGGATGACTCCCGGATTATTACGATGTATTAGATTTAGAGACGCTTTACATCAGAAACACAAAAAAACCCAAACGACGTAAACTTACTAATAACGTACAACCGGTTGAGAAACCACTGCTCTAACATTCTCCACAACCTCAAAAACAAATACGACATCTCAGAAATTAAAACGAATCAAAATGATATTAGGAAAACTTGGCAAACAATCAAACGTGTTTGCTGTCTTAATAAATCAATTGGAAAAAAAGGATACAATGAATCTACTTAAAATAAAAAATACCCCAGAGGAATCACTGAACTATGTTAATACCTTTTTTGCCAGTGTGGGTAATAATTTAGCGGAACAAGTTCTACACAAGCTCGATACAACAGAGGGTGATTTAGCAAAACAATATAAAACCGGTCATAGCCCGGTTAGTTCCTTTGTTCTTTTGGAGACCGACGAAATAGAGATAACCAAGATAATAATATCTTTAAAAATACATCATCAACTGGCTGGGATGGTATATCAGCTAAATTTCTAAAACATAATATCGTTAGTTTGGCTGCTCCCATTGCCCACTTGTGTAACCTAAGTATTTCATCTGGTTTGTTTCCAAGATCATTAAAGAGATCAGTTGTTGTTCTGATATTTAAGCAGGGTGATATACATGACATAACTAACTAACGACCTATCTCACTTCTACCTACTCTTGCCAAAATATTAGAAAAGGTTATTAACTCCCGACTTGTGAACTACCTTGAATAAAACAAATTACTCTCCGCTAACCAACATGGTTTCAGATAAAAAAAATCTACGGATGATGCGATTGATAATCTAGTTTCTCACATAGTCAAAAACCTTGATAACAGACAGAAATGCACTGGCATCTTTTTAGATTTAGCCAAGGCGTTCGACACTGTTTCGATTCCTCTACTAATGTGTAAACTTGAAGAGATCGGTGTTCGGGGTCTACCGCTGAGTCTCCTCAAGGATTATTTGTGTGATAGGTCACAGTCTGTCAGAATCGGTAACACGTATAGCTCGAGACAACCGATCAATTATGGAGTCCCACAATGTTCCGTACTTGGCCCTACCTTGTTCTTGATATACATAAATAATATATGTAACGTAAACCTTCCAAACTGTAAAATACTTCCAACGCAGATGATACAGTTCTGCTGTTCACTACAAAAACATGGAATAGTGTGAGACTAAAGGCCGAAAAAGGCATGAAACAGATGATGGACTTACTAAACAACAACTTACTGACACTGAATTTAACGAAGACCAAGTATATAAATTTTCCATTAAGAGACCCTCAACTCAAAACAGACTTTATATTGAAAGCACACACTTGTAAAAATGACACAAATTGTAACTGTTTCACTCTCTCAGAGGCCTCTACCGTTAAGTATTTAGGAATTATCATAGATAAGAACTTAAATTGGAAGGAGCATGTAAACAATCTGAAAAACCGTATACGCAAACTGATACCAATCTTTAAAAAAGTTCGGCATTTGAGAGATAGCAATACAAATAAGATTGTTTACCACAGCTTATGTCAATCGCTACTGTGTTATGGCATTATAGCATGGGGTGGTGTGTGCAAAACTACGCAAATTAAATTAGAAAGAGCTCAAAGAACTATCATTAAAGTAATGCTGTTTAAGCGCTTTAGACATCCTACAATCGAGTTATACAAAGAATTTGAAACCCTTACGGTACGACAACTCTTTGTTAAGGAGGCCATTCTGTAACAGCACTTAGTCTGTCGTAATTATGAGTCAGACCGTAGATCTCATACAGTGTATAAAGTTCCGGCATGCAGGACTTCTTTTGCTCATTGTTTCTCATCATTTCTATGTCCGTTCCTGTACAATCGAATCAATAAACATATAGAACTATACAATAAAACTAAATTCCTATGTAAGAAGTCACTTCTTGAGTATTTTAAAGGATTTGACTATAATATTACTGAAATGCTGTTGAAAATAAATAGATAAAAATATATATTTTAACTATACATCTAATATATACTAAATTATTTATTTATCTGTTATCTATTACAAATGTTACAAACCATAAAATTTACAAAATATATGCTAGCTATTAAAATGTACCTATGTTTATTTATCATACACTTACAATTTATCTATACAAATATACAAGAATTAGTTATCTATACAAATATACATAGAATATTCAAAAATAGTCTTTAATTAAAATTAAAATTAAGTTGGTACTACTATGGCGGAAACCTAATACCTTGCCGTAACACAGTCTTTGACTAGCGCGGGAGGTAAAAAGTTAAGTCTGTATACCATCAGTTTGTTTTTAAGAATAAGGCTTGTAATTAGTGTAATGTTTCGGTCAGAAGCACACTCGATTAAAGATGTACTGCTATATACAATTTGGTAAAAATGCGTGGGGACACGCTTATTGTTTGGCATAATGTGCTGCTGACCGTACCCACGACTTTGTTCAACAATGTTAGGTATTTAGGCCATAAGATGGTGTACTGTGCACAAATTTATAAAAAAATAAAGTTATTTGTATTTGTATAATGTTGACAAATCTACGGCAGAAAATGATATAATTGCGCATGTACATAGTAAAATACGATGTAATGTATTAATGCAAAAATTGAATATAAAAACTAACAGAGGGTATAATGCATTCAAGGTGTTAGTACCGAAAAGTAAGTTGAATATTTTCCTCGGTGAAAGTTTTTGGCCTGAAGGAGTGTTGTTTCGGCGCTTTGTTAATTTCACAAAGCTGAAAACTTTTGAATTCAATAGACAAAATAATAATGAATAGCAAAAACACTGATAGCGCCAGTAAGTGTTGTAACTCAATGGTTACATTTAATTGTAAAGGTTTGAAAAGATATATCGAGGGAGTGCGTATGCTATGCAAAAAGGCGGATATCATAGCTCTCCAAGAGACTTGGCTTTTTCCACAGGATATTCCTTACCTCGGAACCATCGATAGGAACTTTGGATATACCGGTGCGTCTGCAATTGATTCGGAGGGTGGTCTCGTTGCTGGTCGTCCCCATGGCGGCGTGGCCTTAATTTGGGATAAGCGGATATTTCCCGACGTTTCAGTGATTGACTGCCCAAACCCACGTATTTGTGCAATTAGAATCTCGCTTTCAGACAGACCTTAAGTTGTGTGTAGTGTAGATATGCCCACGGACTGTCGAGAGAATCTTAGTGAGTTTACGGACAGCCTTAGTGTCGTGAACGCTTTGATCGAAGAAAACGGTGTAGAATCAGTGTTTCTTTTGGGAGATCTTAACGCCCACCCAGGGATTTTGTTTTACAACGAACTATCAAATATGTGTGCTGACAATTCATGGATCTGTGCGGACGTAAGTCTACTAAACTCAACTTTAGGTACTTTTACAAATATAAGTGAAGCTCATGGTAGTATGCGATGGTTAGATCATTGTCTAGTCACGGAATCGGCTTGGCAATGTGTCAAGAGTGCAAGAGTGATGTATGACGTTTACTGGACATTTTCCGTTATCGATTGACTGTAATTTAAATGAAATTAGATGTAAGGTATATAGTGATTTAAATCCTATCCCTGATACCATAAACTGGGGAGAAAGGTCTGAGGAACAGGTGAAAGCATATAACAAGCTATGTCATAAAAGTCTAAAAGATATTGATTTTCCTGTTGAATTACAGAGCTGTTGTCATAATCGCTGTTATATTGTTGAACATTGAATGTGTATTGATAACTTTTATACTTGCTTAATATCTGTACTAGCCGGTTCTGCTTCTGAAACCCATATTGCTAAGAGTAAAGGTCGTTACAGAGGGATACAGGGGTGGAATAAGCATGTGGGTGCCGCACATAGGGAGGCCAGGTCCAAGTTTCTTGTGTGGGTTCAGCATGGGAAACCAAATACTGGGTCTTTGTATGAGGAAATGGTGTACAGCCGAAAGGTTTTCAAAGGAAAATTGAAATGGTGTCAAAATCACCAGGAGCAGATCAAAATGGATGCTCTAGCTAGCTACACACCATAAACAGCGTGACTTTGGAAGATTTTGGAAGTCAACAAACAAGTTGAATTCGAGACCTGGCCTCCCTGCGGGTGTTGACGGTGCTAGTGATGTAAAGGCCATTGCGAACTTATTTAAAAATCATTTTTCTGTAAAATCGCCTTTGGATTCAAAACAACCTAACATGGTCGCTCCTGAGACGTGTCGTCACTCTGTGAGCTTAATAATAACTAGCAGAATGGTGGAGAAGATTATTAAATCAATGACCCGAGTAAAATCACCGGGACGCGACAGTCTCAGCATCGAGCATCTTCGAAATGCGGGGCCTCACCTGTTTAGGATACTGGCTCTGTTATTTAATATTTGTTTGGTCCATTCATATTGCCGAGGGAGCTAATGGAGACAAAAGTAGTTCCAATTGTCAAAAACAGAACCGGTGACGTGTCAGCTAGATCGAACTACAGGCCTATTTCCTTGGCAACTGTGGTGGCCAAGGTGTTCGATGGTGGGCTTGATTCTCAGTTTAGTAAATACGTGAGTATTCACGACTTACAATTTGGCTTTAGGCCTGGCCTATCAACGGAAAGCGCTATCCTGGCACTCAAGCATACCATCCGATATTACACTGACAGGAATACACCAGTATATGCCTGTTTCTTAGACTTGTCCAAGGCGTTCGATCTGGTTGATTACGATGTACTCTGGGAAAAACTGAGACTGATAGGATTACCCGCTGATCTTGTTTCCATGTTCAAGTACTGGTATGAAAATCAAATGAATCGTGTGAGATGGGCTGATGTCTATTCGGATGAGTACAAGAATGAATGTGGGGTTAGGCAGGTTGGGCTGTCCTCGCCTAGAATGTTTAATTTATATGTGAATGCGCTGATCGAGGAGCTCAGTGGTACTCGTGTCGGCTGTCACGTTGGAGGCATATGCGTAAACAATATCAGCTACGCAGACGATATGGTGCTACTGGCACCCTCGATAAGCGCACTTTGAAGACTCTTGAGTATCTGTGAGATGTATGCAGCGGCTCATGGTCTGATTTACAATACAAACAAGAGTGGGTACATGGTATTCAGGGCAGGCAGCAAATGCCCAGATGTTGTGCCACCCATCATGCTGTATGGGTCCCCACTTTGTAGAGTAACATCTTTCAAATATCTGGGTCATATTGTCACTGACACACTAAAAGATGATGCAGATATTGAAAGAGAGCGAAGGTCGTTGTCGTAAAGGGCTAATATGTTGGCCCGCAGGTTTGCTCGATGTTCTGACACTGTCAAAATAACACTCTTCCGGGCATATTGTACATCGTTTTACTCGAGCGGCCTGTGGGTTGACTTTACCCCCCATCTTCAAAGTGCCGCCATCTGCTAAAAAAACTGGTAGCAGGTATGTTTGTCAGGTTTTCTTACGGCGGTAAAAGGGTTAACCACGTAATAGGTAATAGCACTATGAACTAACAAAATCTATGTCGGGCCAGGTTGTCAGGATTAGTAGTTGTTGGGTTCATACTACGTCAATGGCAAACAAGTATGCGGATCGTCCGATTAGTAGTGGTTACCGCAGTCTATTTCATCATGAAATAATAACACGAATAAAGCTAGTCGAGGTACACTTGGTAATGCCATAAATATTTAGCTGTGACGGCTAAATATGGTTGTGGGTACTGTCAGTGCTCAATTTCAGGTTTCTGCATTAAAAATTTAAAAAATACCATTCGTGTTGTAAATGGGAGTAAATAAATAAATAAACAATATCAGTACGTCTACCACGAGTTGCCACTTTAAATTTACATTATAGTCTGCGTAAAAAATGTATTGGGATTTGACATTGTCATGTCATGTCATGTGCCATACCAATACAATTTTTTTACGCAAACGATAACGTAAATTCAAAGAGGCATCTCGTGGTAGACGTACTGGGACAAACTACATCAAGATCATCTGACCCCACACTGAGCAGAGCTTGTACTATGGGTGTCAGAGACTGATGAACATACTTACATATTTCTAAATACATACTTAAACAGTAAGTTCAACATTATCAGAGGAGCATGAACAAGGTAAGGTAGACTGCATAAGGTAGGGAAATCATTTGTTGGTCAATGTGTAAAATATTTTAATAAGATTCCGCAAACTCTTGTTGAACTGCCTCTTCACCAGTTTAAGTCACAAATTAAAGCTAAGTTAATGAAGCGAGTTTATTAGAGTGTTGGGGATTTCTTAAATGATAAATATATAATCATGAACTGCTTTGTATTTTATGCACCACTCTAATTAGTATGAAATCAATTTAATTAACAAAATCGCATAACATACCTACAACATTTTGGGAAGAGTAAGTTGTGCAAAATGAAATATTTGATTAAATAATATTTGACAAAATGAAACACCACCAAATAATTATTTATGAAACAATAATTTGCCAAAAAAGAGATTTGCCAACTAAAAAAATTTGCGAAAAGTAGATTTGGGATTTCGTTAAATGTTTTTTTGCGAAATAAAAATTTGCGTAATAATTTTCGATGTGATATTTTGAAAGGGCAGACATGAGTAATTCAGATTTGTTGTTTACTTACCTGCAGAGGAAGCTACGCAATTCTTCGGTGTGCGGAATGAAGGGGATAATTATGGTCAGCTGATACTGAAGAACACTTTCCCCGATGACATAAGACAATTCCAGGTTAGTGTCAGATTGTAGTGTTGGATATTAAACGGCCTCTTGACAGCAGCACCAGTTGAGACGTCATACCTATAGCGCGATTTGTTCGACCCCCATGAAAGTCTCCGCAAGTGTTCAAAGTTCGTCTACTTTAACATATCTGAGCATCGTGAGAATATGTCATATATTTAATTAGATATGTGAGATAGACCTTTCATTTATTCATACTGTATTTCACAATCTCATGAACACGCAACACGCTTGTAACAGAACTTAAATCATTTCTACTAAAGCTATAATAAAATTAAATATTTACAAATGGCTGTAAGTTATTAATTACAAAATGCATGTATATTAAAAAGTCCGGGAGTTAAAACTTATTAGTAAAATATATAAAAATGAGTCTTAAAAAAAATGAATCATTGAGCAGTAAAATATCTAAAAAGGGCAGTCACGTGTGTGGGCATTTAACAAATCAAAATAAGCTGGCAGGCAATCTCATTCGCAATTCTATAAACTATGTGGTGGTAAAATTTATTCCTCGTATACTTATTCAATGTGTAACTTGAGAAAGAAAAACATTTTATGATTCACCATTCAGTACACGCTTGTAACAGAACTTAAATCATTTCTACTAAAGCCATAATAAAATTAAATATTTACAAATGGCTGTAAGTTATTATTTACAAAATGCATGTTTACTAAAACGTTCGGGAGTTAAAACTTATTAGTAAAATTTACAAAAAGAGTCATAAAAAAATGAATCATTGAGCAGTAAAATATCTAAAAAGGGCAGTTACGTGTGTGGGCATTTAACAAATCAAAATAAGCTGGCAGGCAATCTCATTCTAAGCAATTCTATAAACTATGTGGTGGTAAAATTTATTCCTCGTATACTTATTCAATGTGTAACTTGAGAAAGAAAAACATTTTATGATTCACCATTCAGTGAGTTTAAATAACTTTCGATTTGACTGGTAAACAAATTATTACTAACAAATTATTACATACCTACCATTGATATAATTAAAGCAACCATTTGCTTTAATTATATCAATGGTAGGCTTAATACAATAATAGTGAAAAAAAAATGCTTAGACGACCCTATTGTCTGCCCCTCTAACGAAATATTGCCTCTCATTTCAATCGGTCTGGGTTCCTGTGTTTCCGCTACCTGTGAACTACCGAAATACGAGTATATAACTGCCCATTCCATCATTTTACTGGCCATTCATTTATTAAACAGCTTTCGTATTTTTAAACGGAAATTGTAGGATGAAATAACCGGTCAATTTATTTATAGTAACTGTCCATTTTTACCTACAATCGCATTAATTTACCAATCGCCGATATAACTGCACATATTTTTTTCTACTGATCATAACAACAACCTCTAAATTTTTTCAAGAACCGTTTAAAAAATTAGTGGCCTTTAATTGAACAAAACGATGAAACGATGCTTTCAGTCTTCGAGAATATGCTCGAACGCCAGTGACGCACTGTCGTCTGTAATAGACAAAGGTCGCTGATGGCGATGATAAGGTTAAATTTTAGTCTTAAGTATTCGGGTCCATTTAGGAAACGATCTTTTCTGAATTGACTCTTATCTGGGTGTGCTGGTAGACCTCCTGGCTTATTACCTTGTGTGGTACCTCGTAATACAGTATCCCTACTTCGAGACCATTACAAGAGGTAGAGGTAGGTATTACATGTCTGGCGCATATTTATAATTTTTATACTGGTTGAAATACCTACGTGTTTACGTTCACCAATCTATTTCACTACAAAACGCAGTTTCAGCTTCGCCCAATAGTTGACTGGTAGAGAATGCCACTAGGTATAATGTCAGCCAGTTGTAATTTTCTTTGTGCATTGAATCAATAAATAAATGTTATGTGGTTCATGTGTCAGGTGACAATCAGAGCGACCGACGGAGGTACGGAACCCGGCCCGCTGTGGAGGGACGTGACGGTGACGTTCATCTACGTGCCCACGCAGGGCGACCCCACCTTCGCCACGCATAGCAAGAACGTCTTTTTCTTAGGTAAGTACGGTCAGCTCTTGCTGTAACACTCAACAAAATGGCGGTGACACCCATGTCCAAAAGCTGTTTTTTTGTAGTTCTTCTAAAAATTATTACGGTTAATAAATAATGAGAACTACGTAATTGGCTTATAGGTAGGCATATATTCATATCATTTTGGCACTAAAATTCGGCAATTCAAAAAAAATTCTAAAATGAGCTAAGTAAAAACATACCTTTCAAGCGCCAATTTTACGACCTACGATTAACGAAAAATTGACTCACTCAAAAACTTGTTCAGTACATGCAAAACAGTCCAACCTTATCGTATTGACCATGTGCAATCTGTTTATCTGGGTATACAAATATACACTTTAAGGTCTAGGAGAGAAGGTTTATATTTCAAATGATAAGGTCAGCGGGCCAACTAAGATAGCGGGTGAGGGTGTCCCTTTCCTTAACATTGCCAGCGCTCGTTAATAACATGTTTAGTAGATTTAATAGTACAACAAGTTCGTTACTGAATTAAAATAAAGCAAAATTACCGCTTTGTTTTTAGACAACTAAGTTAGATTAATTTATTATGTATGAAAATGTATTAAAATCAAGGCCTTTACAGCTTAGTCTGTTATGTCAAAATATAATGATAGAATTCAGAGTTTTATAGTGGCAACAATACTGTAATGAATGGCGACATGGCGTCTTCCTTCTTCAAGAACGCGTGCGTCGGCTGAAATATTTGCTAATTTAGGTGTTTTCTGGCATAATGGTGAAAACGTGTTGTGTTGTGGGCTGCGGAAATGAAACATTTGCTGGTTGCAATATTTCTTTTCACAGATAAGTTTATGACAATTACACAAATTCTTGATATGGACAATAAATTCATTTTTTTTCTTTCATCGTAATCTATAAAATGTTGAGAAACCTTCTGGCTTTCAAACTCAGAAGGGCTTGTCAGGTCACAAAACTGTCAGTCACAAAAAAGTAAGATTTTTATTAATTTCCGACAAAGTTCGGTGGTAGGTTTTTGTTTTGTTTGCATGAGCAAAGAAGCACGTCCCATCCAGAGATTTAAATCGTCCCATCGGCATCTTTGAGGTTACTGTTTAGCGTAGAGAACCCAATATTTCATCAACGATCAACGATCGCCGTAAACGGGATAGCAACTCATGGTAGACATACTGGGATCTGTGTTAAGCGCTTCCGGGTACATCGACAGCGAATTCACAGCTGGAATTCCCGTGACTTGGGACAAATGGCGTGAGGTGAATGGTGTCTTTTGTGACTGCAAAATGCCGATCAAGCTGAAGGGGCAAAGCAGGAGCTGCGCGTCACGGAAATGAAGATGCTGCGGTGGATATGTGGAGTGTCACGCAAAGATCACGAGCGGAACACCCACATCCGCGGCAGCCTTGTGTTCGTGGCATCGCAGACAAGCTGCAGGAGTGCCGCCTTCGTTGGTATGGTCATGTCTCACGGAGATCGGCAAACTACGTGGGCAACAAATGTCTGGCCATGCAACCCCCGCCAGTACCGGTAGAAGAGGTCGACTCAAAAAGTGCTGGCTCGAGGTAGTTAAGAGTGTCATTCGTGCCAACATACTCACCTCTGAGGATGCACGAAACCGTGCGAAATGGGCCAAGAACATAAGAAAGGCGGACCTTGGGACCCTATACACCAGTGTTGGTTCACAACCGGGATAAACGGACGGATGATGATGATGATGATAGGATAATGCGACAACTGTGATTTTAAACCTATATAAATACTATAAAACACTTAAGGCTCGTAAAAATTATAAAATGTATGGTTTTTTTTTTTTTGCCCAATCCAACCTTATAACGAAAAATGTGCAATTTATAACAAACAAGTAAAATTCCAATATTGATATCGAAATTCCGATATTGCGGTCTAATATCGCAAATCAGTATCGGAATTGGAAATCCTCCAATATTACATGCTAATGGTAACAAGTGATTCAGAAGCTCTGGCTACTGAAGAGCTTGAGTTTCAAATCGTGCCTTTCGAACAAAATTCTAAATGCCCTATTGGCTATTTTTTTATCAATAAAACTTCAGCTAATGTCCAAGCACAATTAATTCTGACTGTCGTAATAATCTTACATGGTATACATATTACTGTGCAATCTTTGTGACTTGTGATGGTAGATATTATTACAAATCGTAAAACATTTTAAATCTAAGGTTGCAATTTTCACCTCCTAAATATGGTATCAAGTTTCAAACATCCGTTGCAGGCCACTTATATACATTGTATATTTGTCCCACCCCACAGGATTAAATTGGCTAGAAATATTGTTGCTGAGACAGAATTAGCTTCCGAGGTTGGAAAAATTGATTTTAATGTTGTTAAACAATTACACCATTTGCAACTGGGAAACAAGATTTGTAACGCCCACATTATTTTTTTTTGTAAAGAATGAATGTCAAATTAGCGACGCAACTAATAAGTGCATCTGTAGCAGATTCCCTAGACTTTTTGAGACAAAGTGCCAGTCCAATTTTCCAAAACAGCGAAGCTACTGTGGAATACGTTCGATGGTTAGACAGGTTATTTGATTTATTAAACATTTCAGACAAGAAAATGTTGGTATTTAAGATACAACATTTTTCAACCAAACTTAATGATCTATTCGAACATCCAGCGCAAGAAGAATCACATGAAATTCTTCTTGGAAAATTAGTGTCTGATTCATATTTCACCTTGCGAATATTTCATCACGCAAAGTTGAAGTCTATGGCTTGTTTAGGAAACCGTGTTGGTATGCGCCATAAATTGCACAAGACGATCTTATTTAGTAATGTGTAAATTTGTAAAATAGGTACCTATATTCGTTTCTGTAAGATCTGCGTAATAATAAAACAAAGTATTAGAATAATTTATCTTCTTTATTTACCGCCACCTACTTTTTGGCATCCCCAGTAGATCCTACGAAGGAATCTTACGCGAGTGCAACCGCGAACATGATCATCTTGCTATTTTGTTCTAGTCTGTTATTTTATACATTCGTGTATGTAGGTGAATATTCCAATGCCATCGATTTTTTTTTATAAAATTGCCTGGGTTCAAACTAAGGGCCAGCTATCCCTGAATCACTTTTCATCTAAACTAACAAACGCTTCCGCATTTATCCTCCTCCTCGCGTCGGTCTACATGCTGAGGGTCGGGATCATCCTTATGGAATATCTTGTCGCGAATTATTTGTCGCCATCTGCCTCTCTCCGAAGCAGAGTGAAGGGCATCGCGCAAGATGGTTTCAAGCGTGATGCGAATCTGGTCGCTCCATCGCATTTGTAAGTTAGTTTGATTTAACTAATAAAACAGGAAAAATATTTTTTCTTTTCATACATTAAGGTCACCTTATTAGAGTGAGATAAACTGACCTCGTACCTACTGTCTGACTAGGACCACAGACTAACTAGAGAACACTTGTTGGTAGTCACTTGACTAGGACCGTTTTTTAGTAGCAGTGTACATTCCAGTTGTACGTAAGTACTTATTACTTCCATGGTATTGACACACAACGCAGGCGCTAGTTCTTTTATGAAATGATCAATCTCGCCACCTTGATTTACGAAAAAGCGATATGGTGTTAACTTCAAGTTGGTAAATTACTGATTAAAACTTACCGATCTTCCAGACCTAAAGCCGTGCTGCTCGCTACAAATGAATGGCTGGACTTGCTTGAGAATAACTCTATGAATAAGTATCTCAAAGATTTTCGCCGCCGCCGAAAGAATAGCGATTGGCCGATGCTCCTCAACGTGTGACTTGCCACCGCTTTTGGGGACGAGCGTTACACGAGGCATCTTTCACGCCACTGGATAAGTTCCATGACGCAGTATGAGATTTATACGATGACAGAGAGGGACAGCAATGGTCTTCCTACTCATCTTCAACAGTTCAGCGGGCACGCCGTCAGGTCCCGGAGACCAACTAGACCGAAGGCTATTTATTGATGGGAGCTATCTGCAAGATAGCTCTTAGTCCAACTATAAGCTGGCCCTCGTATACCATACAACTCGAGCTTAAATAGAAGTGTAGCATGGTTTACAAAATCCAAGGCCTTACTCATATCATACAAAATAGCAGTAACAGGGATTTTCTTGTCCATTAAAGTCGATATTGTATTGACAAGGGAAAAACACGCAAATGCTGTTGATCTTTCTTTTCGAAACCCGTACTGTTCCTTCTTGAGTATTTTATGCTTTGCAAGAAACGACATCAACCTCGCATGCATGATCTTTTCAAAGACTTTTGCCAGTATAGGAATGAGCGCAATAGGTATATAATTGTTCAGGTCAGGTCTTACTCCACGTTTGAATAACGGCTTAATTACAGAAGAAACCTTAAGAACTGTTGGAAACCTACCTTCCTCAAAACATCCATTTACAAAATATGCCAACAGTGACGCCGCACAAGCCTTTAATACTTTAGTACAGATTTGGTCGTAACCTATAGAATTTGTCGCGTTAAGGAACTTAACAATTTTAATTATTTCATCTTTGTCAGTTGGATTCAAAAACATAGACGCAGAAGTCCTGTCAATAAACTTAAAACAATTTGATTTTGTATTGTCAGTACTTAAACAACTAGAATTTATAAAATGATTATTCAATATATTTGCTATGTCAAAAGGCATGTTTATTTCCCTATCATTCACTTTTAAACATTCAATGTTATGTTTATCGAAAATATTATAATTTTTATTTTTAATTTTCCATGAGGCCATGCATTTATTTTTTGCAGTATTTATGAATTCCTCATTTTTTATTCTATGTGACAGCTAATTGTATCTTTTTAATTTAAATAATATAATAACAATAATAATAATAATAATTTTATTTCAGATAATAATCCATACAATTTTGTTAATATCAGTGAAACATAAAACTTAAATAAATATTAAACAATTTAATTTTTAATATTTTAGAATAATGTCTATATTTAAGCTTATTGCGACAGCTTTTTTCTTTGTAGTAAGAAATACGAAGTTTTATTTTGGTTACGCATGACAATTTTAAACCTTTGGTAAGCCAATCTGTTTTTGTGTCGAGTTTATTAAAACATTTGACTTTTAATTGCGGAAAGCATAAATCGTGTAAAAGGGTTGGTTCTTCTTGAAATGCTGAAAAATCACAATCCACATTTTTGTACTCAAACAAGTTTGACCAAGGATATTGCGCCAAGTAGTTTCTGAATTTGTTGATGTTATCAAGACGTTTGGTTTCGTACCAATATTTGACTGATCTTTTGCGGTATTAAATAGGAACAGTCAAGATTTGAGCGGTATCGTGGGTCTGACAGGTACATAAACTTGATATTTCCAATTGCTTCCTTAACATTGCTTGGGAAATGATCGAACCCTTGCCGCGTGGGTGTATTTATATGTAAGTTTAAATTATAACCCAGTAGTATTTCTTTCAGTTCTCTAGACAATTTAGTTTCTTTTAAGGTATCGATGTTCCAGTCACTGGTCAAGATTATACTTTCATTAAAAGTCTCAGCTTGTCAAGAAAAACATGCAGTCTTTCAAAAAATACTCCTACATTTGCTGTTGGTGTTCTATAAATACATACTATAATTATTTTAAAAGCAGTAAGCTCTAATACACAACACTCAAAAGCTAGCTCCACCGCCAAATCCTTTACAAATAGAAGCTCTTTTACTTTTAGCGTGTCTTTATACATGATACAAACACCAACGCGCCTTGCCTTCAATATGCAAAAGGAAGTTCCCAGCCTGAATCCCTTGACCTATTAATATTAGGGTCTCCTAAAATTATTACAGGTTTCTTTTATATCCGTTCAAGTAAAACTTTAGCTCTATTTACACCCCTTTTCTTTTCCTCCTACATGTCAAGCTCCTTCAGACTGTCTGCCATACGGCTCTGGAACTCTCTTCCAAGCAACATTCAGAAATCTACCTTCAAACTTGCTCTGAAGAGGTCGTTGCGTGAGTATTTTAAGTGAGCCGCTGATGTTTCAGTTGACCATTTCATTGAGTTCAGATTCAGGCATGTTTAACTCTCTTAATGGCAATTTAATTTAATTTCATATTATATATGTTATTATTTAATATTATATTAGTATATTTATTTAAAATGTATATAAATAAGTATGTTTGTTGACATGATAAGTATATATATTTTATATGTAATTATGTAGTATCTATATATGATTTATTTCAGTTTACAAATTGTATTAGGTATCCGTTAGTTTGAGTATTATTAGGTTTCAAAGTTTTAGGTAAGTAACAAATTTGTTGTTTGTAGTTTCTGGCACCAAATTCTATAAGTTGCACAGCCCAAAATTCGTATGTTCTCTGTTGTTAAACCTTGCGGTTGACTGGTAGAGAATGCCTCTCGGCATTAAGTCCGCCAATTGTACCTATTTTTATAAATGTGCAATAAAGAATAAATAAATAATCATAAAAACTGGTAAAAAGTTATAAAATTTTCCCAATTTTCACGAATAATAGCCCAATTTCACGATGGATTTTTGTTTTTAATAAAGCATAATTAATTACTAATAAAAATTAATGTCACCTATGAACTTTATTTAATTAAAATATGAAGTTTTATGTACAATCCAATCACTTAATTGGACCTATAAACGTAATGAGAATACCCCAAAATTTGCAATAAATCACGATGCACACACGCGCGCTATGGCCGCGCGTAATTTTGGTGAAGGTCTCTTAATAAATTTGTGAAAAAAAAAGGTCACGTAAACATTGCTTCATAATAGGAACTAGCCATGTTCCGATCTGATCTTTTTACTGCGCCGAAGTGTAAATGTATCAATTTGTGACAGAGGGCGAAGAAGGCCTGACGGAAGAGTTCCAGCTGCCGCTAGCCGAAGACAGAAAGAACCACGCGTGCACTAATGACTGCCTAAACATTTACTACAGGATTCTGGGTAAGTTCATCTTCCTTCATCATCAACAACAGCCTTTAGAAGGCCTCCAGGGAAAGCCACAACTTCGGGCCATTTGCATCCTCCAACTTGCAGTTATCTGTCCACTGGGTACTTGGTTCGTGGTCAGCTGTGTTAATGTAGCAGACCTCAATCCAAAATTAAGTTTTGGTTGGCTTTTTACCCGAGTTTTAAGAGAAATGCTGACTACTCACCATTTTAACCTTAAACTAAACAATTTACTTTCCTGGAAATTAATATCCCGAATGCAGGAACACAAAGCTTTTATTATATCACTTGCTATCAAAAGAGCTACACTTACAATTTTGCACCGAATGACTATTCATTAACTATTAGAAAAACAATTCTCTGACAGAGGGCAACAGCGAACTGTTCTATGTGGACGCGGAGACGAACGTCATTCGCTTGAGAAGCGAACTGGACCGCCAGCAGGCCGCCACTCACACCGTCATGGTCGCCGCCAGCAATTCGCGCGACGCCAACAACGTACCTCTGCAGTCTTCTATCCTCATCGTTACTGTAAACGTAAGTTACTTTACGCAGGATGCCCCTGACTTAATCATCGATTCTTCTTGGCCAAACTGCATTGACATACCAGCTAAAGTCAAAGGACTTCATAAAATAAAGAAATTAGAAATGGTAGAGCTTGATGCTCCAGATTCAGGTGTGAATTTCCCGGCTAAAATCAAAACGCGCTTAACTATATGATCATCCAGCGTTACAGCTATATCCGACAACAATCCCATCTCTTGAAATGGAGTTTTTAACTAGAATAATTTAAAAACACATTTTATTATAATACCATTATTTTAGGTCCGCGAAGCGAACCCGCGTCCCAACTTCGTGAGCGAACTATACACCGCTGGCATTTCTACTTTGGACAGCATCGGCAGAGAATTGTTCACCGTTCAGGTCTGTAATAATTTCGGAGTCGTCTACCTAGTTATTTTTCCCAGATAAGATTTGGAACAATAAACAATAATACTTAAATGATATCCAGGCTACTCATTCGGACAATGACGTGAATATTACGTATGCCGTGAACCAGACAAGTATGCAGGTGGACCCAAGCCTGGAGGCCGTGAGGAACTCGGCTTTTGCCATGAATACGATCACTGGAGCCCTTTCACTAAACATGCAGCCTTCAGCGGCCATGCACGGCATGTTTGACTTTAAAATAGTTGCGACTGACTCTGGTAAGTTGAAAAATACCTTACGATATTTTTAGATCAAATTCAAAAAATCCGCTTCATTCAGAAGAAAAATCAGAGAATTCAACAGATTACCATATATATCTGGATGTAGATCTAACGATTACTACTTTTTCAGCTGGTGCGACTGATAGTACCCAGGCGCAGGTGTACCTAATATCTTCCCTGAACCGCGTCACCTTCGTTTTCATCAATACGTTGGAACACATTGAGAACAGCAGAGACTTTGTAAGTACCTATATTTCAGTATTCCTATGATTTTCATCAAGATCATCAGCTGCTGCAAGACATTCACAGGTACTAAATAGGCATTCTAGTAAAATAAGTGGTTTCCGAAAGGCCTTTTTATGTGCTCTGCACTGCCCACTGCTATTAAGTATTCCGGTTCACCTTGCAAGTAGAATTTTTTTCTGAATTTGCTCGAGTCAGCGTGTGACACAGTCTGACAATTCTTGTCTGGTACCTCGTAATATAATGATTTTCTTATTTAGAGACCGTAAAACAAGCGTCGTGGCCTAAGGGTTGAGTACCCCAACTCGGATTGTAGATAGTGTGGTCCCGGGATCAAAAAAATCTT
Organism: Udea olivalis; assembly: GCA_947369235.1. Classification (NCBI taxonomy): domain Eukaryota; kingdom Metazoa; phylum Arthropoda; class Insecta; order Lepidoptera; family Crambidae; genus Udea; species Udea olivalis. Next base: position 2,817,971 of record OX376349.1, on the reverse strand, counting down.
ATGTGTTCGACATTTCCGACTAACTGATGTGTGATGTATTTCAACCGTGGTGATGGAAAACATCGATAAAAAACCAAATCAACCCGGATGATGGCTGGAATGCTCACCACCTACCACGTGGGTTCTAAAGCCATTGGTGAAAAGTGGGCTTCGGAGTGTTCCGTTCACCATGACGGCAACAGTCGTTTGGGTTAAAGTCGTAGTGGTATGTTATGTAAAACAAAAATAAACGGAGTCATTTTGTGTGACAGATAGCGCAAACCTTCACCAGCGGCTTCGGCATGCTCTGCAACATCGACCAGGTGGTCCGCGCGAGCGACAGCAGCGGCGTCGCGCTCGACGACATGACGGAGGTGCGCGCGCACTTCATACGCAACAACACGCCCGTCACCGCTGAAGAGATCGAGGGGTATGAGAATGATATTCAAAAGAACGGCTTCTCATGGCTACAAGATAACATCTCGGAACAACTCATTCGCTCTTGTTTATGTATTCTTAGCACCTGTTTATCAATGTTCAAAAATTTTTCGTAAAGCTATGGTTAACCGCCGTAAAGTCGACCCTCCTGATGGTTCGCGGGACGCTGGGTGGGGGGTAGCACGGGTACACACGGCATTACGCCGCGGCGAGATACCTCAACACATGATTAATAAAATCTCCGTGTTGTTATTTAGGATCAATTCAGATCTGTTAGTATTTGTTTTAGTATTATAATCAAAATGAACTAATTAAATATCAATTATTTATTAGACGTGGGACCAAATACGGCCGCTTTTAATTTACTTACTTTTTAATAGTTGTCATAAAAATGCCTTTGAATTTATCTTATTTACATTTATGTCTTCACCTGGAAAAATCATGAATACATTATACTAACGACAGCAATTATAATGTAAAAAAACGTAACTCATCGAAAGTACTGTGCAAACTTCATTAACACAATGTATAAAACGAAGTGAATGCACATCTGAAGTAGACGCTTGTTCCAATTTTTTTATTTGTAAATAATTCGCCACATTTTAAAGCATAATCTTTGCTTGACTTCTTAATTTTTTATTACGTAGACCCGGCAATTCCATTTTTGTATTTATCTCATGTGGAGCAGACATAAGGCTGCAACCGCGCAAGCTTTGACGTTGAACGTATATCGCTGTCGGTAGCCGACAGGTTACCGATTCAACTGATTGGCTGAAAGCATCCCCCTCCCACGTCCCGCGCACCATCAGGAGGGTCGACTTTATGGCGGTCAAGCTTTAATAATCCTTATTAGAAATGTTAAAATAAAATATATAAGTATTTACAAGCGGTTGGAAATCACCGAACCTTGTAAAAGCACTCTTTTATAAAAAGGCTTTTGAGCTGGCTTCGTTTTGGTGTTCTAAAAAGAGTAAAAATCTCATATTATTTAGGTTTTAGTTTTGGATGTACTAAGTATACAACTTTTTTCAATAATTTTCTCACATCCATCTTCCGCGCAATTTTTCCGCGTTAGTTTCTTTGCGCGCAAATCGCTTTTCAAGAGAGTTAGTTTCGTACAACTAAAAGTGCCACAAATTCTTATGCTTATTTGCCAAATCGTGGTAAACTTCCTCAGTTTAAAAACGAATATGTTCCAAAACTCCAGGATCCGCAGTGACACAGTGCTGCTACGAAACATCCAGATGACCTTGAACACGGACCTGCTAGTTCTGCAGGACTTCGTGACGGACATCAGCCCCGAAGGGGCAGCGGACCCGAACCGCACGGCCGTGTACGTGCTGGCGGCGCTCTCCGCCACGCTCGCTTTCCTCTGCATCGTGCTGCTGCTCACGTTTGTGCTCAGGACGCGCGCGTGAGTATTGTAGGGTGACCTTAACTCATCTCTCGAACCAAGAATTAATATCCCTCAGTCAATTTGCTTCAAGCAAGCATGTGGAGTGAACCGCCTGATGGTTCCACGACGCACAGTGGTGGATCCTAAGGCCTTCAGCTGCAGCAGCTTCCCGATAAGCCGAGCTGCAGAAACACACCACTTCCTAAGCAATGTTATTTAGCTGTGGTATGCTCGAAGTGTTTTTTTTGATTAAGGGCGTAGGAACCGCTGTGCCAATTGCCTTATATGTTTTTTTAATTTTCTTGAAGTTTCTTCTTCTTCTTAAAAGTCATATTCGTTCTTCGCAGGTTGAACCGACGGCTAGAAGCTCTGTCAATGACAAAGTACGGCTCAGTGGACTCTGGTCTGAACCGTGTGGGGCTGGCGCCTGGAACCAACAAGCACGCAGTGGAAGGCTCCAACCCCATTTGGAACGAAAGCACCAGAGCACCGGACTTTGATGCTATCAGGTAACTACGCGATCAAGGAGCAGTCAAAGTGTTGATTGTGGTAATTTTGTCGTAGCTCACTGTAGCAAAATATTCACTTTTCAAACACGTGTTTTTCGGATTTTTTCGTTAAAGCGCAATCTCATCAAAGAGATGAGCTCTTTTTAACTTTTTATACTAATGCCGTTTTATCTCCCTGCTACTCGGACAAAGCGCTACTCTTCCACTTTTATAGTGCGTATTGCACACAGGGGAAGAATGGAACAGTCTGTCTGTTTCCGGTTAATTATAACCCGAGGATTTTCAAGAGCAGAGTGAATAGGCTACTTCCTGGCAAGCACGCTACATCATAAAACCAACTTCAAAAAAAACTATTCCAAAACAAAGCGCTAAAAAGGAAAGAAATAATTGCGTATTCTTCTAAAACTTATACGATAGTATAATGTAGGTACAATTATTGTTATTGTTGGAGTCGGTGTCAGCCAAGAAAAAACTACAATATACCGAGAAATATACCACTTTTTTACATCTCACGTTTACGTATATAATGTTACAAACCTACATTGGCTGACACCGACTCCAACAATAACAAATACAAATACAATTGTACCAACATTATGCTATCGTATAAGTCTTAGAAAAATACCCAATTATTGCTTTACTTTTTAGTGTTTTGTTTTGGAATAGTTTTTTTTGAAGTTGTTTTTTTTTTGGTAAAATTATTTCTTGATTTTCAGTGCATAGTTCTTATGATTTTGTATATCGAAAAAGTATTGTCCAATTGCTCCGAAGAATTGAAGAGTTTCGTTGCTTTGTCATGGATCCCATAATTAGAACCTAACGAAACTCTCATCAAACTACCCTTGAAGTATATCCTTTCCAATAAAAAAAGAAGCATCGAAAGCGGTTATTCGTTCATTTGTCGCGCATATGGTTTATCTAGATTGAAGACTTATATGGATTTCCCATGGATGTCACTGTCAGAATAGGACCAAATTAAATTGAAACCACACAGGCAGCATCAGCTTTCTAATAAAAAAAGAATTATCAAAATCGGTTGGCGTAATATTGAGTTATTCGTCCATTTGCCGCGCATTTTGTCTATCTAGATTTAAAACTTACTTGTTTGGTTTTCTCATCTCATCTCATGCCAATGTCAGAACTAGACCAAATTAGGATCACTCGGGAAGCACCAGCTTTCAAATAAAATAAGAATGATCAAAATCGGTTCATCCAGACGAAAGTTATGATTACGATGAGGTACCGGAAATAAAAATTTAAAAAAACATTCGAATTGAGAACCTCCTCCTTTTTTTGAAGTCGGTTAAAAACATAACTGTTCTATCGGGATAGATTGTGGTCATGAGCAAACACAGAAAATATACAAAAGTTATTACAAACTGAACATGATTAAGGGTGCTGATAAACAGCATTCAGTGAATCGTAAAGTGTCTAGTACTTCTGATGTTGCTGGAAGATTTTCTAATTTTGTGAACTATGTGCAGTGACACTAGTGGAGACTCGGACCTCATCGGCATCGAGGACCTGCCGCAGTTCCGCGAGGACTACTTCCCGCCCGGCGACACCAATTCTTTCGATGCTATCATAAATCCATCAAGGGTAAGGAGTCACCAATAGACAAATTCTAGCTCATGATTTTTATCCAAAATGCAAACACTACCAACCTGGCAAAATTAATTAAAGTTACAAAAGATCGTCGAATAAGGTTCTGACATCTAATTCTGTGGCTTTACCGTCTGGTTCTTAACGGTTAACACAGCGCAACCTATGGTCACTTGCAACACCTCAAAAATAACTCTCACAAAGACCTTTTTAAATCCATATTATTGATGTATAATTTTATCACCGAAACGCGGAGGTCCCGGGTTCAATTCCCAGGTCGGGCAAAGTGTGTTTTCGGATTTTTCGGAACATGATCCGGGTTTGTGATTACCAATCCGCATTTGGCAAGCGTGGTGATTAAGCGAATACCCGTCAATTGTCTTGATTTAAATAATGGAGGCCTTTGCCTAGAAGAGGGGCAGTATATAGGCTCATTACTTTACTATACCTACTATTTGTGATTATTGGAAAAACCTTGTTATGGAAGCTCATTGGACCGGTTAAGCTTCCTGCAAAGAATACGTTTCAGCAGAACCCGAACTGTACGCATTAATACAGGTCGCGGAGCGCTCTAGGGCTCAGCCTGCGCACTAGACGATTTATGGATCTAATTAGTGGTAGGTATACGAAGCGAAGAGGGTGAGGCGCCTCACGAACGAACCAATGGCGCAAGAACCATGCGCAAACACATCCCCTCACTGTCTTCCAGGGCGCTTTTTACGTGCCGCGACTTGTACTCGTAGTTGCGGTTGTATTATTTGTCGCGGTCATATTAGTCTGTAACGATGCCGTTTCGTTCCAGTCTCATGGACGTTAGAACCTCCACGATGGCTGGAAACTTCATAGTTTAACTTACTGGTATTCTGTACATGTCCTTTCAAAATTTCATTTATCGTTCCACGTTCCCTGTTTAGCATTTTGAGGCATTCCTACCAAAACAATTGTACTGAACAGAGCTTGCGAGCATTTTACCAGATTAGGTACCAGTAAAAGTTTAAAATACGTGATGGTGATTATTTTAAATAGGTAGGTACTTTAAATAACCCATTGTAAACAGTTATAATACCTACTTTTAATGTAACAGGAACCCGTGTATCGGGTTTCTTCCCTACCTATACTTTTACCCTATACCTACAATAATCAAGTCTCTGGATTGGCTGATCTTTTATTTAATATTACATTATGTACTACATCTACTCCTAAATATTGTGTGACGAATCCCGGCGCTCCGGCTCCTGCATTGCTGGCCTGCAACGGGAAAAAAAATAGATCAGATTAAACACAGTATTATGTTCACAGGCCCGAGAAGAGCCAATCTCCACGCATGGGAATAACTTCGGCTTCAATACCAGCCCGTTCAGTCCTGAGTTCACCAACACCCAGTTTCGAAGATAAGATTACCTCATTGTGATATTAATAAACACTCATGTAAATATTTATTTATTTAGGGGAACAAACTTTTGCATCACCAAACAACACAATAATATTATGTTGATATTGTTTCATGTATTGATATGTAAATATGTATTAAATTACTTAAGTATCTAAATATAAGACCAGACTGTGTTTTATTTTTTGGCGTAAAATGAACTGAACAAATGAATGGTACATAACAGCACAAATTAGACATGCGCTCTGACAGATAGCCCGCTTAGAACAACACGCCATTTTTGACACACGCACACAGAGACGTGAGTTTACAGGCGAAGTCAGAGAGTTTCAGCGTCGCGGTCAGTCACACTGTCAAAAACATTGAGATATTATTTGTACATCGTCAGATACTTACATTACAGTTCAATGGTCCAAAATGGTTTCGCGCATAAGTAGGTATACATTTCTGTTGCAGTGTATTTGGCTGTATGAACACCACACGAAATTGTAATCATACGTTTTTTAAGTTACCAAATAATGTTGAAAGGTAAGTAAAGACAGAGTTTGCAAGATAGTAGTACTATGTACGAGTATTATAAGTATATAGGTAGGTAAACCATTATATTTCGCAACACATTCAAATCCAGTCCAAATGGGCTTTTACTTTTTCCGTAACTTATCTTATCATGCATTGGTAAAACACCAGTATTGTTGGTATATTCTTGTACTGGCACGCACGGCTGCTGCATCCGCGCCGCGCCGCCGACACGTGACCGCCGAAGCGATGGCTTCATGGTGTTATCTACTGCCTACTAGGTAGGTAGGTAGGACTGTATGATCAAGGCCATTAGGGTAGCAGGTTGCTCCTGGACCCCGGTAAATGACCTCTTATAATATAATACTTTTATACGTAATCACTCATTCAACTCCTTTTAATGTAGCTGGACCCCTTTTGAATATATTTGTTTTTGCCGAACTAGGTGCAATTTTTCACTTGATGTATTTTATTTAAGGCGGTATCTGTCAAATCGCGTTTAGCTGGCGAATATAGTAGCGAGTAGCAACCCTAGGCGATCAGGCAAGTTAATAGAAAAAGGCGAGAGCGCTCCTTCTGTAAACTCTTTATTTTGTGGGAACAGTGAATCAGTCAGCCGCATAAACGGTCTATGGCTTCATGCTCATCTACTTGCGTCGCTTAAACGACTGATATATCAGACTAACCATTGCCGTGCCCACCACGCCAGCGACTGATATATCAGACAAAAAAATACTGGAAACAAGTATTTTATTTTCACTTGCCTGAAAGAAGTTAAAGTTTGTGTCGGTATTGCCGAACAATTATCTAAAGAATAAAGTAAAATTACAGTTGCAGAAATAGCCGTTTACTTGTAATTTTCAATGAACATAAACCCTTATTTGATTTTCACCTTAATGTCCAGCGCCAAAGTCTGATATATGAGATATGAGACAACAGCGATGTGCCAAGCTATAAAATATCGTAACTATTGTAGGCGTATCTCCCTAAATTCATTTGACATTCGAAATTACGTTATTTGCGGGTTATTACATATCTAATACCTCAAGTACTTCAAGTCAGAACAAGGTCATCCAAGACCTCAATTTAACTTTGTATAATCTGACATGTCGTCATAGTGACATTGACTTTTTTGATACAAATCTGTTTGTACCATACTTTAGGTTAACTGAAGATACTATGTATCTTCCCATTAGGACTAAGCAGAAACTAGCTACTTTGTTAGCAAATAACATTAACAATGCCGCTATTGGCAGTATTTTCTATTCTGACATTAGTACTAGTACTAATTTATCTATTTCATGTGATGCTTCTTCAGCGTCTTGTTTAAACTAGGACCTAGGACAACAGTCAAGCCTAAATACTTGAATTTGTTCCACCAAAATATTCAAAGCTTGACGGGCAAAGATTTAGAAATAGAACTATTGCTGGAAAACCAAAATATTGATATTTTATGTTTTACTGAACATTGGCTGACTGATGAAAACTATCAGTCTTTTGTCCTTAATAATTTTAGATTATCAAGCGCGTTCTTTAAAAAAACCACTATTCATGGTGGTTCATTAATTTTTACTGCAAATAGTTTGAAATGTAAAGATCGCACTGACATTGTAGGCCTGTCCATAGAGCGTATTGTCGAATTGTCTTGTGTTGAGTTAGAGGGCTTTGTTGTGATAAGTGTATACCGTCCCCCAAAAACTAACTTAGATAGATTTGAGACAGTTATGGAGGAAGCTTTGGGTAGGTTAAGTGCTAAGTCTAAACCCATTACTGTGTGTGGTGATTTCAATATAGATTTGCTAGTAAACTCATCTGAAAGCAATAGGTTATTGTCGCTATTTAAATCCTTTGGTCTGGATTATCAATTTCATGAACCCACGAGGATAACAGCCACAACATCTACTTGTCTGGATAATGCAATGCAACTGTGTACCCATTGAAAAGGCAATAATAACTGAATTAAAGTCTGATCATTGTGGGCAGAAGATAACATTTTTAGATTTTACTAACAATAGCGTTAATTACAGGAAAATAACATGTAGACCGAAGACGGGTAATCGCATTAATAGTTTTAAAACTAATTTGAAGCATAAAGTATCTTCCATTCCTTACAAGCAGCCCCTGTCCCTGACCCTGATGCAGTCTACAAAAGACTGTTTGATTGTGTTAAAAATGAATTTGATGCTTGTTTTCCCACCAAACAAGTTACTTGTAGAGTTCAATCTAAGTTTTGTGAATGGGCCACGCCTGGAATTTACAGGAGCAGACGTAAGATGTATGAGTTGTACGGCATGAAAAAATACAATTTCGATCCACTTTTTGTTGAGTATGTCAAGAACTGCTCCAAAATCTTCAGAAAAGCCTGCACTACACCTAAGGCATTGCACATTCGTGATAAAATATCCAAGTCCACTAACAAAATAAAAACAACTTGGGACGTCATAAATCACGAAACAGGTAAAGCAAAACAGCGCGATACCTCATACACTCTTAATATTAACAATAACATCTTACAATCAGAAGCATCTGTTGCTGATGCATTTGATAAGTATTTCAGTAATATACCTATAATCACTACAGCTTCATTAAATTCCTCACCAACTAGAGCAGAACATTTGTTGAAAGATAATGTATCTTGTTGCAGTGTATTCTTTAAATTTAAACATGTTGAGTCACTAGATATATTAAAAGCATTCAGATTAATTAATTCAAAAGATACCGTTGATCTTTGGGGTATATCAGTCAAAATTGTTAGCCACATAATTGACGTGATAGCCCCTTATTTAGTCGTAATATTCAATGATTGTGTTGATGAAGGTGTTTTTCCAAACTTAATGACTCACAGTAGGGTTGTACCACTTTTTAAATCAGGCAACAAACAAGACCCAGGTTACTTTAGGCCTGTTTCAATCCTACCAGCTCTAAGTAAGATCTTTGAAAAAATCATTCAAGAACAACTATTAAGCCATTTTTATGAGAACAATCTCTTACACAGTTAACAATATGGATTCACGAGAGGCAGTTCTACTACTGATGCTGGCATTGCACTTCTAAAACACATCTTTAGGGCTTGGGAGGATTCACAGAACGCTCTTGGCGTCTTCTGTGACTTGTCCAAGGCCTTTGATTGCGTTGATCACGATACACTTATACGCAAGCTTGATTTTTACGGGGTTAGGGATAATGCTTTAGATTTGGTAATTTCGTACCTTAGTTTAAGAACTCAAAAAGTTGATGTTAACAGTGTACTGTCTACAGGATCACAAGTTAAAATGGGGGTCCCTCAAGGATCCATTATAGGTCCATTACTATTTCTGATATATATAAATGATTTACCTTTTTACGTAAAAGATATTTGTGATGTTGTATTGTTTGCAGACTATACATCTTTAGTCTTTAAAACTGACATAAATAAAAACCTTTTTGATGATGTTAATGACGCACTTTCAAAGGTTTTACAATGGTTCACAGTAAATAATCTACAGCTTGATGCAAAAAAGACTAAATGTATTAACTTTAAGTTGCCTAATGTTAAAGATAACCCCATTAGTCTAAAAATTGATGGTAATACTATGAAGCTTGTAGATACAACAGTTTTTCTTGGAATCACACTATATTCAAAACTGCAATGGAACCCTCATATAACAGCTCTCTCAGGCAGACTTAGTTCGGCTGCATTTGCAGTGAGAAAAATTAGGTTATTAACAGATGTTGATACTGCTCGTTCAGTTTATTTTAGTTATTTCCATAGTGTAATGTCTTACGGCATTGTACTTTGGGATCAAGCGGCGGATATACAAACCATCTTTATCCTCCAGAAGCGAGCGATCAGATCCATCTGCTAATAAGCTTCGTGCACGGGCTTCACTTAGGGAGATTTTTAAGGAAATTGGTATCCTCACTGTAGCGTCACAATACATTTACAATTGCATTGTTTTGGTGAGAAAAAATATTGGTCTCTATGCTAAACACAGTGACATACATTGCAGAAATACTAGGAATAAGGATAAAATTGCACTTCCACTCTTTAGGTTACAAAAAGTTTTAGGATCCTTTTTGGGGCAAGGTATACATTATTACAACAAAATTCCAAAAACCATTTCTGAGTTACCTTTACATAGATTCAAAAATCACATCAAAACAGCTTTATTCAAAAAGGGCTATTATACTACAAAAGACTACCTTATAGATAAAAATGCCTCTGTATAAGCGCTCTGCTCGATGCGGGATTAAATAGCTCTATTGTAACAGATGTTTTATTGTAATAGTTAATAGGTACCTAGTATGTACTGACTAACAATTTTTCTTTTTGAATTGTTTAAATGAATTTTTGTTATAATATTCTTTTATGGTTGGTTTTTTCTCTTTGTTTTCTATTCTTTAGTTAAGAATCTCATTAGATTTATTTGTATCAAAATGACACTCTGCTTGTACTTTACTAACGCCTGTTGTAAACCCAAAACAAGTTTAAAAGAGTAACTGCTGAGTTTCTCGCCGGGTCTTCTTAGCAAGAAACAACTCCGACGCGGCGGTAGAGTCGCATTATGTCTGTATACTGTTCATTTACATATCCATATTATTATGGTATTTAGTATATTTTTCTGTAAATTTGACGATTTGAAAGTACTGATACGGTCTATTTAAATAAAGTTATTTGAGTTTGAGTTTAATAAATGTAACATAATAATTATTAATAAATTATTTTTCTTTGAATTTGTTACATTTACTGTAATAATAATAATAATAATAATACATATCCCTGGACATTATTGCACACAGCGCCATCTAGCCCCAAAGTAAGCTAATTAAAGCTTGTGTTATGGGATACTAGACAACGGATAAACATACTTAAATACATTTTCTTTTGTAAATACATACTTATTATACATAGGAGACACCCAGACCAATACAAACAGACATGTTCATGCACACAAATGTTTGTACTGTGCGGGGATCGAACCCGCGACCTCTGGTGTAGTAGCCAACTTCTTAACCATTACACCAAGCCGGTCGTCAAATATATAAATATATTTAATGTATTATGCATAGCAATCATCGCGTTTCCCCAACACTATCTTACTGAATGGTGTAATCAGTGTTGAACGCCAATGTCTTATATATCAGACAGGAAGTGACGTCAGAGACGATAGATGTGTCAAAAGCGTACGCTTCCTTAATCTTGCTACGAAAACAAGTCTCATTTTCGCTTTTAAAATACCTAATCTAAAGTTAAAATTATCCTACTACGGAGGTCGTCACTCGTCATAGCTTTATGCCTCCACAACGTGGGTAAACAAAACTTTTTACCTCTCCCCACAAATAAAATTTAAGGGACGTCAGGTCCGGAGATCTAGCAGGCCACGGTATCAGGCCTCCGCGCCCAATCCACATGTAACCTTCCTTACTTAAAATTTAAATAATCACGTACCTACCTACTGACCTTGTGTAATGAGGCGTAGCTCCGTCGCTCAAACTGATTTGCACATCGTCTAAACACTAAAGCGCACTTGGTGGTAACTAGTTTTTATAACAAGTGGGTAATTGAACGCCCAAAAGTGTTCATTTCTGGTGATGTAAATACCTACGCGTTTACGGGTGAAGACTCAAAGAATTTAAAAACTTCCACACATAGTATTGGCTGACATTGAATCGCGAACCGCCTCATTTGTGCTAGCACATGTGTATCTTTCGAAAAACTCAAGCACTGAATTGTCAACTGCTGTTCAGCTGTTGAAATAGTTCGGCGGCCCGCTATCACTTGCATGTGCAGGATTAGTGAACTGTCCATATTCCAATAGCCTTTGCTTGGCGGTTAAAATTGTTCGCTTGGTGAGCACGATGATCACTATTCCTCGGCGTTGTAAGCGTGGTAAACTTAAGACGCGGTAAATAGATTACTTCCATAGCTTTAGTATAGCGATAAGAACGTGTGACGTCACATGTTCCTAAGGTCAGCTTGCGGAATTGTAATAAAATTGCTCACAAAGGAACTAAAATTGTATAAATTTTCTCTGATTTCGAACAACCACAAGCCATTTATGCTTCCACAATTCATCTTGAGGAAAGCTGTAAATTTAATACTATATATTATTTTTTGTCTTAATAAACAAGATATACGGATTAAATTTTTGAACACCTTATATTTTATAATGAATAAAACACTACTGATGTTTTATTTCTTATACATATTTTTATGCTGACCTTACTTGTAAATAAATAAATAAATAAATATCCCTGGACATTATTCCACACAGCGCCATCTAGCCCCAAAGTAAGCTAATTAAAGCTTGTGTTATGGGATACTAGACAACGGATAAACATACTTAAAAACATTTTCTTTTGTAAATACATACTTATTATACATAGGAGACACCCAGACCAGTACAAACAGACATGTTCATGCACACAAAATGTTTGTACTGTGCGGGGATCGAACCCGCGACCTCTGGTGTAGTAGCCAACTTCTTAACCATTACACCAAGTCGGTCGTTATGAAGACTTTAACTTATGAAGACGTGTTTTTGTAGCCATGCACGGCACCCAGTCTATCGTAACGTGTTTCTCCCACACACGTTCCGTATAGTCCGTCTCTGTCACTCAATAATGTAGGAGTTGATAACAAATGCAAGAAAAGTTTCTCTATAAATATAATTTTGGTGTACTTATGCATGAAAAGTGATTCAGTGTGTCTTGTTTTTACGCCTTGAATGATTTGTGCACTGAAAAAATGCACAGGAAGGAATTTTTTACATATCCTTTAAAAACGTATTCCGATGGCAGCTGACAGCACACGCAACGACGCAACCGAATCGCAGTCTAAACGAAAACTGAAGCGTAGCAGCCCAGGTCCATTGGACTCGGTTTAGGGTCTAGCGTTATCATGATGAAAAACCACACCCTATCTGTTGAATAATTCCGGCCGCTTACTCTCAACTTCTTGCTTTAATCTCATCAGTTGTTCGCAGTAGAGTTCACAATCGATGGTACTGCCTGGTGGTAAAAGCTCATTATGAATAATACCCTTCCAATCCCACCACACACGCAGCATCACCTTGTTGCGAGTTACCCGGGTTTTGCCAGTCTGTGTAGCCTGACCGGCCTTTGACCACGACCTTTTTCACACGTTCTTGTCGTACGTGATCCACTTTTTATCACCAGTTTTCAGCTTCTTCAAAAATAGTTCGGTTTTATTACGTCGTAATAAAGAATCACAAATGAGTACACGGTTCATTAGGTTTCTTTCAGTGAGCTCGTGAGGTGCCCAAATATCGAGCTTTTTTGTGTTCACAGTTTTGTTCAAATGCGCCAAGACTGTTTTGTGGTCAATTCCCAGTTCTTCAGCTACGTCGCAACTACTGATAAGCCGATCTTGCTCCACTTTTTTAAAAATGGCATCCATTTTATCCGTAATAGGGCGACCAGAGCGACGTGCATCTTTGACATCAAAATTTCCGGATTGAAAACGCTTAAAAACCAAATTTGTGGTACTCTCACAGACACTGCCTGCCTTGCATTTTTACCTTTTTTGTAGTAAAATTTTAAAATGTATCGAATTTCTTCATTAGATTCACTCATCTTGACAGTAAGAAAAACAAATAAAAATCACACATTTACCTAATTTGAATTTTACGAACTTATCTTAAAAATTTTAACTTTTAATGATACCAAAACCAGCCAGTTACAAATAGTATAGCCAAAGAGATTTTATTACAAGTTCATACATACTATAAGCGAAAAGACTTTTTCCCCAACCTAATATTATGTACCTAGCAAAATTCGTTCGATCCGTTTGGATTCCGGCAGCTTAGTGGTAAGAGCAGCCGCCCGGATTGCGGAAGATGCGGGTTCAAATCCTGCTCGACATCTCGTGCTGAAATTGGATATTTTCTAGCTTTTATCCTCTTTTATCTTCAGAAGCGCCGTATGTTTATTTGCGCTTATATACGCCCTTGTACCACCGCTGGCACCTATGTGAGGAATTTTGGATCATCTGCGTTCCTCCCCGCTATGGTTCAGATTAACGAGTGTGGGTATCAAAAAAAATGTTCTAACTAAGCATGAGCTCCAAATCGGGGAAAGAGGCATGAAATTAATTCTATGCAGTGAAGCTCATGAACTTTAGTCTTATACTTCGGATCAATGGGGTCGCCACTAGGGCTTCCAATACCGGGATCCCGGTAGTGCTCAATACCGGTATTAGGCGATTTTTTGGCCTTTTCTCAATACCGGTATTGAAATCCAATACCGGTTTTAATACCGTAAGTGTCGATGCTTGGAATTCTCACGAATAAACTGCAAAATGTCCCTTATTTTTGGCCAATCTGCACACTTTTTACCAAAAATAGTTGTTTAACGGACGGGATTACCTTATCTACTGAAATAAATGAATTAAGTCGCAGTTATTGCGTTCCTTCGACCCTCACATTCGACTAAAATTCAACAAAATTGTATCTTACTTTATTTTACAACTAGCTGTTTGTCCACGGCTTTGGCCTATCGGCTGTTTCTCCCGTCAAAACAAAGCCTTAATAAAAAAAATAGCTTATGTCACTGGTTGATAATGTAGCTTTATATTGGTGAATGAATTTTTAGAATAGTACTTTCAGAGCCTATTTGTTACAAACAGTTAAATCTTTCCTCTTTATAATATTAGTATAGATGCATTGTTTGTGGCATTTGTCCTTTTAATGAATAGGCCATACTTGATCATAATTATAAACCTTAATTGATATATTAAGGTTTAAAACTAATGATTTATTTTGAGTCGTGCGGCTGAGAAATCTGACAATCAACCAAATTTTCAAAAGTGTTTTTTTTGCCCCAACAATAAGTAAAGAAAAAAATTAATGACTACGATTTTTGATAGTGTTTTGGTTAGTAGTAAACATTTTGATAGGTAAAAATACTACCTTTGTTTTAAATTTTTCATAGAAAATTGGAGAGTAGAATAAAATAAAGCTATTAGTAATTGCTTTTACTCAAGTACATTATCATGAACAAAAATATATTATAGGAATACGGTTCTAAATACTATTTGTTTGCACTGGTAAAATCATAAACCCAAAACAAGTTTAAAAGAGTAACTGCTGAGTTTCTCGCCGGGACTTCTCAGCAAAAACAACTCCGACGCGGTGGTAAAATCGCATTATCTCTGTATACTGTGTATTTATATATCTATATTTTTATAATAATTATGTCTATTATTTAGTATATCTTGCTTTTAATTTGACGATTTGAGAGTACTTACTGTGAAAGTGTATTTGAATAAAGTTATTTGAGTTTGAGTTCATACGCGTTTTTTAAGTGTCGTTAACAATAACACACAACATAACATGTCAGATTATTTCATATACCTTCATGATACTTACGATATTTTTTTCAGTTTTAGTATAAAAATTTTAGTAGTCTAAAGCAAAACTAAATTGAGTTGGTTACCGTAAGGGTTTTGCAATTACGATATTATAGCCTAAAAGCAGATTTAAATATTAGATGTTGTGCGAGTTTATACCTTACACTATTTGGTGATTCCGGTGTCAGTTTCTTAAAAAGAGCTTGCACATTAAAAAAAATCTAATAGTTCAGTGACAATTTTAAAAAGGTAACATAGTTTTAATTTTTAAATTTACCTACTTTTTAACTTGTAAAAATCATATAATTATGCTTTGTATATTTATAAAAGTTCATTTTCAATGAAATCTGTTACTATTTCAGCTTAATTTTTCAAAAAACGCATTTAACAATAATAATTATAAATTTTCACCTCAATACCGTAATACCGGTATTAATACCGGATTCGAAAAAAGATCCGGTATTGATACCGGTATTGAAAATATCCGGTATTTGGAAGCCCTAGTCGCCACCCCACACAAAAAGTCGTATATCACTGTGCAGGAACGTGATTGGGCGTAGTATTACACGATGTACTGTCGAAAACACTATTAAGTCGGCAGCCTACGGAATTATTCTGATTCAGTTGGACAGAATGCGGTGCAGTTTCCCATCTGCCTACGAGCGTGGAATCACGTGACCGTCAAATGGCTGGACCAAACAAGATCACAAGGGAACCGCAGGAAGTCGTTAGCAACAGATAGAAATACTCGTAGCATTCAGTTTTTTTTTGTATTCAGAATTACTGTAGTAAGCTAATTCCACAAAAACAAAGGTACGAATGGCAAAAGAAGTAGCTTAACACTTTTGTACCTTGTCACATTAACTTTGTCCAAGTTGTAATATCCAAATGACAGATGTTAGGTCGAATGGAACAACTACGTACGAGTATGACAAAGGCGGTACTTAGTGCTGTTGCTGTACTACAACTTCTGTACCTACCACAGACCTGTATTGTACTTGATTGTACTAGACAACGTAAGTCTCTTCCCGCTGGGTTTTATATGCTTATCCGCTTGAAAACGATGAAAAGGCGGTATATGAGTCAAGTAATATAAATTTTATCAATCGATTTTGCTATCGATTTCATTAGAGGTAATAGAGATATGTTAAAAATAAAATTTGCTATATACCTTTCGATTCATGAAAAGACAAAGGAACTCAAGCACTTGATTTTAATTACGTCAGTAGCTTAGCTACTAGCTACCCTTCTGGACCAGACGAAAATTAAATATTATTATGCTTAATCTCATTTAATAAATCAATATTTAATATTAGTATTATTAATATTAATATTACATATTTTCATTCATTCGTCACCTGTGTAAGTTTATTCAAAGCAGACACGTATTTTTTGTCTTCATACTTTTTAAATCACAAAGTGTAGAAAAAGCAATCATCTCGATAAGTGTTATACATTGCCGTGTGGTCAATGAGTGCGACAACAAGAATGTGAAAACAGTGTTTAAAAATGTTTATTAGTTTCGAAGTAATAAGCGAAACCATTTAAAAATATAATTAACAACGGTCAAATCGTACTACGATCGCGCATCCAAACAGTGCAAGTGACACACAAGTGGTGACTCACTTTAAACCGACCGGCACACGGCGGCCGCGGCTTGTTACATGATAGCGAAGCGGACGTTTTTTCACGGGCGCAGAGCGGACATAAGCGACCATCATGGTGGAAAAATGTGCTAAGTGTAAAAAAAAATTTCAGATAGGCAGTTCCTTAAATGTACTCACTGTAAAAAGGTTACCATGTTACACTAATGTATCTGAGAAACTGTTTATATTGATGAAACAGAAAAAAAGTAATAGATGGGAATGTAAAAATTGCATAAGCCAATTAAAAGAAGCAAATAACACACCAACATCTTCGCAAATTTTTACAGAAAAAACATCAACGCCATTAACATTTGTCACAGAACGCACTAAACGGAAAGTAAATATTGAAACCGGAAACCCCTACGAATCACTTCCTTTAGAAGATTCAGATGATGATGATGACTCCTCTGTCATTAAAACAACTCTAAACCGAAGTTGTCCCGAATCAGGAGTGAATTTAGTAGAGGATTTAGACGAATTAAAAACAAAAATGAACCATTTGAAAATGAAGTTACAAATAGCAGAAAAGGAAACTGAAAATTTTGTGATGGAAAATAGCTCTTTAAAGAAACAAATAATAGCCTATGGAAAAAAAACGGAACAATTGACTCAGTTATGCAAATCCAAAAAAGGAGATTATGAACAAGTTAAACGCCTCACGCCTGGAACAACCATCTCATAGGACTTACTATCCCCACAGAAAAATAGCTAACAACGTCACATTAAAAGAGTTAACTACATCCGAAAACAAGAAAGAAACAGATGACAAGAAAGCTGAAGAACTAAAACGAAATACGACATCAAAAAGGAACGTAATGTTATTTAGCGATCAATCCGGTAAAGGTGTAAGGTACAAACTCCAGGAACTATTAGGTACTAATTTTCAAGTAACAGC
The DNA here is from genome assembly GCA_947369235.1 of Udea olivalis. NCBI lineage: Eukaryota > Metazoa > Arthropoda > Insecta > Lepidoptera > Crambidae > Udea > Udea olivalis. The sequence goes on along the minus strand of OX376349.1, from coordinate 2,800,251 downwards.
TGTAGTGAAACCTTATGCCTGTTTAGACAAAATATTAGCATCTTGTGAATTTGTGTCATCGTCTTCTATTTGTAAAAAAATTACCAAATTTGACTACGTCATGATTTTAGCTGAATCAAATGATCAAAACCCACTTTGGTTTCAATCTCAAATTTATCATCATTTATCTTTATTAACAAATACAAATGTATTGATTGGTGAAATTTATGATAAAATATACATCAATGTAACTAAACAAAATGAAATACTGCGATTGGTGTGTTCTCAATCTCATCATGCATGATTTGTCTCTTTACACTATAATAATTCTATGCTAAGGGAGGTACTCAATATTGACTATATAAACAAAGCAATTAATTATAATATGAACAAAAACAAAACACAGAATAATAAAAACAAGACAATAATTCAAAAAGAAATAACACATTACTTTAAAACAGAGAATACATTACCAGATATTAATTGTAATAAAACAAAAGCACGCCTGACACAATATAAAATTTCTCATTATTTTGAGAACTCAAATCAAAACCTTAATGACAATGCTACTACCAAAAGGTCAATAGAAATAATATCACCCAATAAAAAATCCTCCACATTTTTTCGTGACTTAAGAGAACCATTTTACTATGTTCCATCCAAGAAGGCTAGAGACTAAGGAGAGATAACTCCCTGGAAAGGGTTGGACTAAATCCGTATCCCACAGTGACGCATGCGCATTACGCTTCTTTGCCGCGACCCTCGCGAAGTGTCAAAATTGGTCAACACAACCTCGAAAAACAACAACTGTCGCACGTGACACCGTTCAAAACAAAACCATGTGACCATGAAATGACAAATAGCTGCCGCTGCACATGCGCAATACAGCGTTTTGCCCGGCACAGAGTATACGACTTTCGGCCCTCGAAAGCTTACCCCCACTTCGGGAGTTATCTCTCCTTAGTTTCTAGCCTTCTTGGTTCCATCAAAATACTCAAGGTATCAAATCAAAAACTGACCAATTAGAAATATTGACTCAAGAAAAAAAATATCAATGTCTGTTGTTTTAGTGAAACATTTTAAAACAATGATGAAATTGACATAATACAACTTGACGGATATAAAAAGGTAGCCCATTTCAGTCGGAAAAGAAAAAAAAGGGGAGGTGTTGCTATCTATGCCAAAAATGAAATAAACTGTCACGAAACCAAGTGGTAATCTGAGATGTCTATTGAATGTCATTTCGAATGTTGTGGAATAGAAGTAAGTGGTTTAAATCATTTAATTTTATGTGTTCATAGGACGCCTGACAGTGTTTATAAACATAACATGGAATTTTTAAGTGGTAACATAACCGAAAAGTGGTCATATCAACTCGAAATAATTATAAAAGCGTTTCCATTCTGGGGGATTTTAATGTTAATATTCTAGAAATAAAACATAAAAGCACCTTTTTGCTTAAATTTGTTTGAATCATATAAATTATTTCCAACAATTAAAACTCCAACTAGAATAACATCACATTCACAAACATGTATTGATAATATATTTACAAACACCAAAAAATATTGTGCAGATGTTTTAGATTCTGGTTTGTCAGATCATACGGGTCAGTTTATATCAATTCCCACATCCCTGTTTTAACGAAAAGTTCTGGTATATTTACAAAAGGCAGCCAGAGGCTTATTTGGAAATATTCTTGAAATATTTATCTCAAATTGGCTTTTCAGACGTTTACGAACAAACAAATCCAAACCAAGCTTTTAGGGTATTTCTTGATAAATTTTGTCTAATTTATAATTTATGTTATTAAAAAAATTAAAATTACGTATAAAAGAGCACCTAACTGGAAAACAAAAGGTATCAGCATTGCTAGTAAGACCAAAAGAAAATTGCATTTACAAAAAAGACATACAAATTGCCCAGTAGTAACGAGTACCTACAAAAAGTACTGCAGAATTATGAAATCCGTAACAAAAAGGGACAAAAAAATTACAAATGCACAGTATATAAATTGTAGTAATAATAAAAACAAGGCTACATGGCAAATAATCAAGAAGAATACATCTAAAACAAATTGTATCAAAGAAACAGTGGAAACCATAACTAGGACAATATTACAATTACGAATCCCATTGACATTGCTAATATAATGAATGACTATTTCATCAATTCAAATATTAATAATCAGATGACTAAATGTGACGTTTCTTATAAGCCAATATCGAAATCAATTTTAACAGCATTTTCATGTCTCTAGTTACTCAACTTGAATTTAAAAAATTAATTAAAGAATTAAAAAATAAAAAAGCACAGGGCACGATAATATACCTACCTATGATGGTGATAAAATCTGGCGCAGATATTATATTGGAACCTATGACATTTATTTTGAATCTGACTCTTGAAACTGGCATATTCCCTGACGACTTGAAAATAGGACTTATAAAACCTCTTCATAAAAAAGGAACTAAATTTGACATGAATACCTATAGAAATATCTAAAATCTTTGAAAAATCATATCAAATAGGCTCGTTGTGTTTTTTGATAAAAACACTATTTTGAGTAAAAATCAATTTGTGTTTCAATAAGGGAAAAATACTACATCTGCGATATTTCAAATTCTTAAGAGTATTTGGACTGATATTGACATAAAAAAAAACTTGCGCTGGACTTTTTATAGATATGTCGAAAGCATTCGACTGCGTTAAGCATGAAATACTATTAAGACAGCTTGAACAGATAGGTATACGTGGTAATGCTCTAAAACTGATCGAATCTTATCTAACAAATAGGACACAATCTACAATATTAGATGTGTACGACAAAAAAACAAAATCTATTTGATAATAGACAGTCCGATTTTCAAAAAACACATATAGGTGTCCCACAGGGTAGCGTATCGGGGCCGCTATTGTTTTTGGTTTATGTTAATGAACTTCCGTTAGTTGTTGAACACCTATGTGTTATGTTTGCTGATGACGCTACAATATTTATATCTCAAAATAAACAAAATTATAACAATATTGCTGATGAGGTTCATAAGACACTTAATACAATGATTACTTGGTTACAATCAATAAATTTAAAGTTAATTTAGAAAAGACGAAAATGATTGAATTCAGGAATTATAAAAAAGAACCCCTACAGTTAGATATTAATATTGACAGTAAAAATATTGAAACTGTATCTGATATAAGGTTTTTAGGTGTGAACATAGACACTCATTTAAATTGGAAGTCCTATATTGATAAAATAAATAAAAAAAATTGCTCCTATTGTTACGCCTTAGCGATTTTACGCAATGTAGCTTCGGTAGATGCTGCTGAAAATGCCTATTATGGTTATGTTTACCCTCTTCTAACATATGGCGTAATATTCTGAGGAAACTCCGTAAATGTTCAGAGTACTTTTGTATTACAAAAAAGATGCCTTCGAGCAATATTTAATATAGATAAATTTGAGACTTTGAGAAATGTATTTAGAAATTGGAAATTCTTGACCTTGACATGTATCTATATATTAGAGATTTGTGTTTTTATAAAAAATCACAGTGAATATTTTGGTATGAAAAGTAATACAAGAGGGAATATCCGGTCTCAATATGCCCATAATTTATGTGTTGTTAAGTCTTCAAGCTACATCAGTAAAAGGAGCACTATAACAACAGGAATACGGATTTTCAATGGCTTACCACTGGAAATTAAATCACTGGAAAATCCCCAGTTCAAGATGCAGCTTAAGGACTGGTTATTTTTGAAGTGTTTTTATACTTTAATAATTGATGGCTAACTTTACTATTGACGCAATTTAGTATTAAAATGTTTAATAATTATCTATAATTTTAATCCAATTTTTAGATATTATCAAAATAGTTGTTTTTGACTAATTTTACCAAACTTTTTTTTTGTATTATTGTATGCCTGAAATGGGTAAACTGTTAAAACATGTACCTATTTGTATTTTATACCAATCATTGTACACAGTTTGAGACAATAAACGATTATCTCATCTTATCTTATCATTATATATCTTACTAATCCTACTAATAGTTTGTGAGGATGTATGTGTGTGTGTGTATGTTTGTTTGTTACTCTTTCACGCAAAAAGTACAGAACGGATTTTGATGAAACTTTACAGTAATACAGCTTACACATCAGAATAACACATAGGCTACAATTTGTAAAGATTTTATGTAAATTGGCTGTGATAAATACCGATAACGCGGGCGAAGCCGCGGGCGGAAAGCTAGTAATATGAATGCGAAAGTTTGTGAGGATGTATGTCTGTTACTCTTTCACGCGAAAACTACTGAACGGATTTGGATGAAACTTTACAGTAATACAGCTTATACATTAGAATAACAATTGAGCTACAATTGGGTATGGGAACAATTTTATAGATTTGTTCTATTTTTTTTTTAAATACCTTTTACTATTTTAAGTAACTGATTTGAATATTTCGTTGATCCAGTCGGTAGTTAATTTTTTATAAATTTTTAAACATTGCGAACTCATGGTGTCACATGTTCCCACATGTGTTTTTTCCCCGAATCGTGGTAAATAAATTTGAGGAGAAAATTACTAATTTACTGCACTTACGACCGAAACAGAGCTCGCCGTTCATTATGTAGAATTTCACGAGAGTGTGAGAAGTAGACTTCAGATACAATTAATTTTGCCAAGTTCTGAAACCAAGCCCTACTTACCTGAAAGGGTTGGGATTATAGCGAACGGCTATTTTAAGTCCTACTTACCCGTCTGGGCAATGGGCGTAAATTAATGTACGTATCTTTAAAAATATCTTTGTGGAAAAATATATTTCACCTGGGGGAATTTTAAATCTGCTAACTGGAAACCCCATTAATACTATGCAGTAGAATCACCTAGCTAAAAATCTCACGTACGATACAGATCGCGTCATTTGATTGGTTGATGGATAGATTATCAACCAATCACGTGAAAGGACGTTTATACGACCCAGTAAGTTTCAATTGTGAGATTTCAATTTGATTACCGTCAAGAGTCCAATAAGAACCTTATTACTCATTGCGGACGTTAACAATCTGGGGTCATTCATTGCAAACGTATTTAATTAAAAATATCCTAGATCCTTTGCCTTTAAAAATGTTAAATATTAATAAGGTAGGTAGGTTAATAAGGTAGATAAAAAATACAAATACGAAATGGTTTTCGAGTTAGGACAATAAGTTTGATTTTTGTTACCATACCCAATTTGTATAGATTTTATGTAACTTGGTATGAATCAACCCAACAGATCAAATACAACATTATTTGTAACTTTTCTGAACTTCGACTGACATACGATGTCAATAGCCAATAGCCATAGACGAGGACTAAGTTAAGCAGCGTTGTAACGTTGCATTGCACCGCTATTTTACATGGAACATCGTGACTCACGTCAAAAAGTATTGTTACTGTTTTCTTTTCCCTATGCAATGCATGACATTTTACTCAGGAGAATATTTATGTCTGCTGTCTATCACTGTCATTTAAGTAGTTTATTGGCCTCTTAGAAATGTATTGATTAAAATCTTTGAATACAATCAAAGATTATAATATTATGCTCTTTGACCAGAAACATAATTAGGTATGGTGCTCCTTGACTAGAAGTAAATGTGTGATAGTGATTATAAAAATATTATGCTCTTACTAGCTTGTGAAAAGCGTTAAGGTCCTCCACAGAAACCATAGGCGGACGTCGAAGTACGCATCATCCAGTAATTAAGCAAACTTCATAATTTTTTCAACGCTTGAATCTAATGAAAAATGTTTTTCAGAATAAGACGAAAATGGGGCACAAAAAGCATCACAAAAATCACATTTGTTCGTTAGACCTTGGTAAGATCCAAAAGTCTTATCCTTTAATCGTGAAGCATTTTAAGCAAACAATTGGTGATAAAAACTTTTAGGAAAAATTTCACTGTTTTCATCCCTAGTAGTTTCATACCGCGAGTCTGAATAGTAGGTAGTAATAGAATAGTCATATTGTTGAGCTAATAACTAGAAAAAGGTCCAGAAAACTCGGAAACCTTTTTTTATTGAAAAGAAAAAAACGGCCCGGCAGAATTGGGAAAATAGCTGTCCGGCAGCGACTTCTCCCGCTTATACTGTATTTACCGTCAAAAAATAGCCTAAATTAAAAAAAATATAGCCTTTGTCACTCCCGGATAATGTAGCTTCATATTGGTGAAATATTTTTTTAAATCGGTCCGGTAGTTCCGGAGCCTATTCAATTCAAACAAACAAATCTTTCCTCTATAAGATAAGATAAGTCGTTCCCGCCGTCTACGCATCGGAGTTTAGGGGTGCTACCAGTGATGTGCGAGGATGCGTTGCGAGGAATGTGTTTGCTAAGAACCAATAGAATTGTTTCATTCTCCTAGCTTCGCAATTCCATTGGTTCTTAACAAACACATTCCTCGCAACGCATCCTCGCACATCTCTAGTAGAAACGCACCCTAATGCGGGTTTCATCAATCGAGAGTGAGAAAGGGTAATATGTAATAGGGTAGGGTGGTCGTTAATGAACCACCTACATTTTAAAGAGCTATAACTCTGGTTTTCCGAGTCCGATTTATATGAGTTTTGGTAACAATCATAAAAAAATCATTGACTGTAGAAGAAGTACATTATTTTTGTCCAAACTCTAGGCTGTATTGTGAAATCTTGTTTTTTATCTTAAATGAGAAATGGTTCATTTGGTGCAACCGGTAGTACTTATTGAACCGGGGGCTGGTACCGAATGAACCAAGGGGGGACTTAATGAACCAGGCTCGCTTACTATGATTTGCACCAACTGGCAACGTCGCATTTCCGAGAAATTTGGCCGGTTCATTTAGTACCGCTGGATCATCATCAACCACCCTACCTACATGCATTATATAGTTATGAAAAGCCCGATACATAAACTATATAGTGCATGCATGCATGCATAATAATAACCTTCCTCTTGGATCACTCTGTGGATTGATGAAACCCGAAATAAACTCCGATGCGTAGACGGCGGGAAGCATCTTAACTTATCATAAATAGGAGAGATTTGTTTGTTTGGTATTGAATAGGCTCTGACACTACTGCACCGATTTAAAAAAATATTTCGCCAATTAGCCAGCGTTATTACATTATCAGCGAGTGACAGTCGCCGACGCACAGTTAGTATAGTATAAAACGTATACTTAGTAGATATAGCAATAAAGGTATAATGCATTGTAATATAAATTAGACTGCTTATGGCTAGGATCGGACAGCATGCTTCCCAAAAAGCGGCCCTGGTCTTCCCTCTGCCGTGCTGTCCGCAAGAAGTGGTTTGTGTCTGAAATGCACCCGGACACGTACCGGGTCTTCCGCAGCTACCCCACGCTGGTGGCAGAGCGGCAGCGGCAGATCAGCGAGGGCGGCAGATACGTCGTGCATCCGCTGAGCAGCTGCAGGTAGGTACTATGCTCCACATCTTTTCAAATATTGTGAAAAGTAGATTTGAGAAGGCAAAGCTTGACTTTCTGTGAGCTGACTGCCGCCCGGAAACAGAATGAGAACATGTTTTATTGGGGTTTTACAAAAAACATTATATGACTCTTGGAAACCGTTGTGAACTTACGACGTTTCCTCAATAAATGTATGCATAAATTCGTCGAGACTTGCCTTGAATCCAGTGCCTCTATAATGCTTTACTGATTAGTTCACGCTTGTATTGACTATTTAGCACTATAAGAAGTAAGAATTTTAATCGCCATAATACTGCATAACTAGGTAGCTGATTTATACATTCAAAATGAGTCGTTATTGTTACTTACTCTACACAACTTGCATTACTGCGCCTGCTTCGAAACTGTTGAAAGAAAACACTCAGCATCTATCAACATAGGCAGCTTTAAAAACAAGAATCAATCTACTTGCAGCTTGTTCTGGAACAGCTTCATGGCGCTCGTGAACCTCAGCCATATGGTTTTGTCCTCGCTCCGTCTGAGCTTCGTCTTGCATCCGCTGGGACACGCGCCTGAGCTGCACTTAGTGGACCACCTATTGCTGACGCTGGATCTCGTCTGCATGGTGGACATCCTCGTCAAGTTTCACACTGGCTATGTTCAGGGGAATGCCAACGTTGTTTTGAATAAGTTGCAAATCGCTTGGTGAGAGAGATAGAAAACATACTAAGTTCTGTCATGTAGAAATAGGCCTTTTTTCGAATTTCGCTGCTGCTTGTGTCGGTCTGTCTGTGCACAACTGTATGAGAACAAAAGCCTGTTTACTGGCAACCCCTACATTTGCAGATCTTTAGACTTTTTATGGTAACTTATTAGTACTACCTATCATAGTGAACTTTAGTAAGTAAATGAAAAGTTGAATCATCGAACCCATCGAGTTTTAATTTATACCTTTTTCAGCCACTACCTTAAAAGTTTGTTTTTGGTGGATCTGATATCTAGCCTACCAATAAGTTACACGCTACTCTTCTTTGAGATTGACAAGCCGCGATACATCTTCTTTGGACACCTGATCGCGATCCTAAAAGCATTGAGTCTTTGTCGGGATATAAATAACTTGATCACATTCTTAAAGGTTGGTAATTCTCTCAGCATATTTAAATTGCATTTGCTTCACCACAACAGCAACACGTACCTACAACGTACGTTTGTAGGCGAGCACTGATTTAAGTGAAAATGAGAAGTTAAAACACACGGTGCACATTTGGCCAGTCATATTCACTGTCGATATTGACCAGGCAACCAACTGCGCCGACGCAACGTCACTTTGCTAACAAATCTCATCTGCACCCTTGCCTCCCCACTTAATTGTCTAGTCATTGTCATTGTAATTGAGTCATGGCGTGTATCCTCTCAGGGGCTGGACATGACCACTCGAATTTGAAATTAGAGGCACGTTTACCACATTTGACGCACGATTTCGTTTTATTTTTCTGCAATGAAAACAACAGTGATCATCATCTAGATATCATTTTAGTAGTACCTACGAAGATGTAATGCACAAACGTACCTACCAAAAATTGTTTAATTGCAGACGTTCCACGCATCATACATGGTGTACGGCACGGTGCAGAACTTGATCTTGTTCATACTGTCGGCTCACTGGTGCAGCTGCATCAACTGCCTTCCCGTCATTTCTCGTTATTATTGTAAGTTCTCCGACTCAATGTTAACGTTACCTACTGCTTATCAAACAATGAATCCTAAGTACTTCAATCCTATTTTTCCTCAGGGACTGGCCAATGTCCTTTCATGTATCTCCAGTACTTGACCAGGAACTCCTCAGACTTGCCGAACATACCTATGGCCTACAGATACAAAAAAGCTATATTCGTTAGCGTTTCTGCATTTTTTGGTGAGAACATTTTGTTTTTCTTGTATCAATAACGCGAATGTAAATTAATTTGCGAATTCTCTTCAGGTACCGGCTTCTCCATGTACAAGCAATATCATCCAGGCGAAGTTTTTCTCCACTCGTTGACCATTCTATATGCAGCTTTATTCATGGTCTACATTTTAGGTAGAATAAATCAATAATATTTCGATTGTGAAACTAAATACTTTGATAAATCGCGTTAAAATTATTGTTATTTTTTCTAGTATATCTCATCAAGGTCTACATAACAAGGCACAACTCTGTAATACGCTACCATGAACTTATGAACCAGCTGCACGTAAGTATCTAAAGCTGCAAGCAAGCTGAACTGCAAAGAACGAAAACAGAAATGACTATGCGTGTGTGTGATCTGTCCTGTTTTTTACAAGACAGTGAAACCACTGGTTTGTTTTATCATTTTCACCCTTTTTTTCCTACGGGGGAAAAGATGCATTACGCACTATCTCGCTGCCTGGGTGGGGCGGCGGGGGAGTGTGGGACTCTCCGTCACTGAAGGTGAGGGCATACCCACTAAAAAGACCCCCAGTATACCTCATCGCCTTGATTGGACGACATGGTGCCTAGTTATTACCATGCCGTCCCATCATTTTCACCCTAAAATGAAGGTTATAAATTATTAAATACCGAATACATCAAGATATCTGATTCCCTAGATATTAGCAGTTCCTGGTACAGACAACTATGTGTACAGACATATTATAATTTTTTCATGTAGTGCGATCAACCTCGAGTGAAGAAAGTTTTTCTTGATACAAGAAGATACTTTGTTCTGTACTTCTTCAACTAAAACTTGTTTCAGAATTACATGAGACATAAGCAGTTCCCTGCGTCACTAAAGAAGCGGGTGTTCGCTTTTTACTATTACCGTTATCAGGGGTCGTACTTCAGGGAAGATATAGTCTTCGAAAGTCTCTCCGGTAAATTCAGTTAGATTCAATCATTATTTATTTAGGTATCTGAAGAGTATTAAAACACAAAGATATAGACTTTTAAAACTAAATGATGTCCCACAAAACTACGCAACAGTTTGACTGCAGAATTAGCGAGTTCACTTACTCATTCTAAATTTGAACTAGGTACTGAGTGCCGAGTGCGAGTTGCTGTGAGAGAAATGAATAACTTCACCATCGCGTTTGCGAGAAAAAAAACGCGTATTTGTATAGCATCGAGTGAGCGCCATCTAGCGGCCTGAATGTTGCCCGAATTCGCCGCTAGATGGCACTGACTCGATTCCATACTAATTGACATTTACGTGCTCTCAAAACGCGATGGTGAAGTCATTTGACGACCGACTTGGTGTAATAGTTAAGAAGTTGGCTACTACACCAGAGGTCGCGGGTTCGATCCCCGCACAGTACAAACATTTGTGTGCATGAACATGTCTGTTTGTACTGGTCTGGGTGTCTCCTATGTATAATAAGTATGTATTTACAAAAGAAAATGTATTTAAGTATGTTTATCCGTTGATTAGTATCCCATAACACAAGCTTTAATTAGCTTACTTTGGGGCTAGATGGCGCTGTGTGGAATAATGTCCAGGGATATTTATTATTTATTATTAATACTTCTCTCACTGCAACTCGCACTTGGCACTCTGATGTTGGTGTTGGTAATTAACGCAGTGTAAACGGTACCTTTTAAGCATGGTTTTGAATTCCTGAGGTAAACTATTGAGTAGGTATGGAAGACGTTTCTCAACGGTTCTGTCACCGTAATAAACGATTAATTTTAGGAACAACAAGTTTACCTGAGGTCATTGACCAAGTATTATTATTATTAAAAACATTCGCGAACAAAGAATCATACTCTCGACTGCCATGGTTCCTAACGGCCATTAAATATGCGCCAGACAACACACCTCTTGTCATGGTCTCGAAGTAGGGATAAATATCCCTGTGTAACGAGGTACCACAGACAAGGCATTATGCCAGGGGCGTCTCCCAGCACACCCAGACCCAAGCCAGTTTAGAAAAGATAGTTTCCTGAATTGACCAGACGGGGGATCGAACCCGGGATACTCCGGAATTCAGGGCGAGAAACCGTGCCAGTAGGTATTTATGTTTTTAGCCAGAAGAATAGAAGCAGTAGGTACTGTAAGCAGATACGGTATTGACACGATACTAATGACATAGAAGTTGCTACTAACTGATTTCTGTTACTTGCATTTGTCTTCAAGATCCAATATGAGTTTACGGCATGTAAACTACTGCAATTTGTATGCCGTTAAGTCAAATACTAAAACACGCTTTAGCTCACTTACAGCTGCATACAACTGCCGCAGCCATTTAATTTCGAATTTATTCGTGTACTGGTGCATAGCATTCCTACTGATCTGATACAGAACAACTTGGCAACGAGATCGCGCTGCACACGTGCCACAAGCTAGTGAACAAGGTGTCCCTATTCGCTGGGCTGCCAGCCAGCGTGGTGGGCTCCGTTCTGGGCTGCCTGAGGCCCGAGGTGTACCTGCCCAATGACCTGCTGGTGCGCGCAGGCGACAAGGGCGACTGCATGTACTTCATCGCCAACGGGACCGTTGCTGTCTACTCGTTGAAGGGCGTCGAGGTAGACTTTACTGCTTTAAGGACACTCAGAATCTGTCGTTTGTTTTAAGCCCAACTCAACTGAGAGCCCTTAACGATTCCTAATTAGCTGGAAAGCTACGAGGGTCATTTGAAAAGCTTTCAGCCTAACATACTTAATGAAACCACATGATTTTGATTTTATTTTTATTTTTCAATATACCTACTCTTCCCCTAGCTCGAAACACTTTTTCCATCGACCCGCTAAGGCTTCGAGACCCGTTTTAAAAAAATCTGAGTCTAACTCCTCAAAATAAGCGTCCACGGTGGCTACGACTTCTTCATTTGTAAAAAAATGTTTGCCACCTATAAACATTTCAGCTTTGGGAACAGATAAAGGACGGGCAGTGCTAAATCCGGTGAATATAGGGGATGAGGTAACAATTCGAAGCCACACTGATGGATTTCTGCAATGGATTGCACAGAGGTGTGAACGCGCGCATTGTCCTTATGAAACAAGACCTTTTTTCTCAATAAACCTGGACGTTTTTCGTTGATTTCTTCTCTCAAACGGTGCAGCAGGTTGCAATAGTAATCGGAGGTTATTGTTCCACCATTTTTTAAATAATCCACCAGAATTATACCTTTTGCATCCCACTAAACCGATGCCATGACTTTTGCCGGCCGGTAAAACCACCTTTGCCTTCTTTGGGGTGGGTGATCCTACTCTTTTCCATTCTTTCGACTGTTCTTTTGTCTCTGCTGTATTGTGGTGAACCATTGAGTTAAAATATTTATATCAATGTGGTGAACCCAGGTTTTGGACATGGTGACAAAACTTTATAAATTCTAGTGGGTCAGCTTCATAAAAGGTTGGGGAATAAGTTTCTTCGCATTTTATAAGAAAATTTAAAAATAAATTTAATATAGTTTATTTACATTTAACTAAAGTATGTAGGTGCCATTTTGTTCGATTACTTTTTGCCATCTTGTAGGTAGGGATGTAGGTGATCCCATTGCTATAGGAATTTTGAGGCTTCTGATCAAAATACTGCGACAAGTGGTTTTGGCAGTCTTCTCCTCTCGTGATGTGAACCTGACACTGCCTAAAGAATTCTGAAGAGACCGAAACAGGTGAAAATCTGAAGGTGCAAGGTCAGGACTATACGGCGGATGCATGAACACCTCCCAGCCAAACTCTCTTAATGTTTGCTGAGTGGCTACAGATGTGTGAGGTCTAGCGTTACCATAATGAAAAACCACACCTTTTCTGTTGATTAATTCCGGCCGCTTTCTCTCAACTTCTTGCTTTAATCTCATCAGTTGTTCGCAGTAGAGTTCAGAATCGATGGTACTGCCTGGTGGTATAATCTCATAATGAATAATGCCCTTCCAATCCCACCACACACACAGCATCACCTTCTTGCGAGTTAACCCGGGTTTTGCCACAGTCTGTGAAGCCTGACCGGCCTTTGACCACGACCTTTTTCGCACGTTCTTGTCGTACATACGTGATCCACTTTTCATCACCAGTTTTCAGCTCCTTCAAAAGTGGTTCGGTTTCATTACGTCGTAATAAATAATCACAAATGAGTACACGGTTCATTAGGTTTCTTTCAGTGAGCTCGTGAGATACCCAAATGACGAGCTTTTTTGTGTACCCAGTTTTTTTCAAATGTATTTTTTATAGTAAAATAGTATCCACCGCGCAGACACCCTAAAGAATCCAAGTTCAGTAGTAATTTTATTATATGAGGTGTTCGCACAGAAGAGATGCCTACAGTCTTAGCTATCTCCTCGACATCTTCGATCAGATAAAATTAAATCACAGATTTTTTCTTTGTTTTCATCAGTGGAAGCAGTCGAAGGCCGGTCACTACGGGGCTCATCTTGAATGGTCTCACGACCACGTTTAAACCTTCAAACCCAGTTTTTAACAGTCTCATACGAAGGAGCAGACTCACCCAAAGTAGCAGACATGTCTTCATGTATAGCTTTTCGAGTTAAACCTTTCAAATTCAAGTATTTTATCACTGCCCGATGTTCAATTTTATCCATTTTCAAAAATAGCTCTGACTTGACTTACGGTATCGCGTGTAAACGAACAATGAACTGTGCATAGGTACTTGTTACTAAATAATGTTACTACAAAATTTGGGTAGTTGTAGCCGCTGTGTTTGGCACTTCAGGTCGGCAGATTGGGATGGAATGCGTATTTTCGTTGCTTCCTACCAATGGAGGCAAATTTGCTTCACATCCGCAGATCCCAGTGCTTGTGCAGACTGAATTGCCGATGTTCTGCTGCAGGACATGGAAATGCTTATTCCAAACACTGCAGTTCCCATTGGTGGCAAGTCCCAGCTTTGGTTCGACCGGTCCTGCAAATCTGCCCTGCGCCTAAAGCAGGACCGTTATCGTGCTTGGGCAGAGGCTCAGGCAACTGGGAATTTCAGCAGCATGTCCCTCAAGAAGCTGTACAATCTTGCCTCCAGGTCCTACAAAAGGACAATTGCTAGCGCAAAGAGCGATTACATCCGCAACATTGGCGCAAAGCTGGCACGGTTTCCTTCAGGCACTCGGGTTTTATGGTCATTGGCTTTCGCCAACGGCTTTAGCCGTGCAGGGAAACTTTTGTCGGCTCTCATTTCCACCTTTATACCGAGAGGACGGTTCTATTGCCCATTCTGCAAAAGAGATTGCACAACTTCTATGCTCTCTTTTTGCTTCAAGTTCCAGTTCTCACGCGCTTGTTCCGGTGGTCCTACTCATCTGGAGTGGTCCCGGTCTGTTAGAAGACAGCGCTTGTGCACCTGATCCCAAAAAAGGGAGACCGAAATAACTACTGGCCAATCGCCATTACCTCCCTCCTTTCTAAGATAATGAAAAGTATATCAATGTTCAGCTTTTGCGGAACTTGGAAGGCCACCAGCTGATCAGCGACCGACAGTATGGTTTCCGTCATGATCGGTCTTCAGGTGATCTTTTGGTTCTACTTACCTACCACTGGGCTGAAGCTATTGAGAGCAAAGGAGAGGCATTAGCGGTCAGCTTAGATATAGCGAAAGCCTTTGATCGCGTCTAACACAAAGCGCTCCTAGCCATTCTTTCTTCGTTCCCGAGATTTACCGCAAAAAAGCCCCGTCGTCGCATGTCCTAGGTTTGAGAACACTCCCTTGAGTATCAGGCCTAGCATCGGAATTCTTGGCGTTGACGTTTCGAGTGATGTACAGTTCCGCAGTCATCTGGAGGGTAAAGCCAAATAGACTTCCAAAAAAACTGGAGTGCTAAACAAAGCAAAGCAGTATTTCTTGCCGTCTCAGTGTCTTCAACTTTACAAGGCACAAGTAAGGCCTCACATGGAGAACTGCTGCCATCTTTGGGCTGGAGCACCCCAGAATCTTCTCCATCCTCTTGACCGTATACAGCGGAGAGCGCTCGAATTGTCAACGAGCCTGTGATTTCCGACCGCTTAGATCCTTTGGCCCTACGGAGAGACGTTGCATCTCTCTGTATTTTCTACCGTCTTTAAAATGGGGAATGCTCAGAAGAATGATCTTATACCTGCGCTGAATTTCAACACCTCACGACACGTCATAATAAGTCGAAATTCCATGCTCATCACCTGGATGACTGGCGATTTCTTCCGCGTACATCCTAGATATGGAATGATTGTCCTGCGTCGGTATCTATTTCCAAAGGAATATGACATCGGAGCCTTCAAAAAGAGAGCGAATTCCCATTTAAAAGGCAAGCAACGCATCGGTGACCCCTCGGGTGTTGCAGTTGTCCATGGGCGGAGGTGATCACTCTCCATCCGGTGACCTTCCTGCTCGTTTGTTCCCTATTAAATAAAAAAGCCGTGTTTTCGGTGGTCATAATATGCCCACTATTCACTAGGTAAATCCTTTTGGAGGACTTACCCCGCGCTTCAATAAATGACTTTTAAACTTCGGCTAAGCCAAAGGATAGCAGTAGATAGTAGTTGACAGAAGGTATACCTACTTACCAAGCCGCCGTGCGCAGGTGTGCCACCTGGAAGACGGCGCTCACTTCGGCGAGGTGGCGCTCCTGATGAAGGACAGCAAGCGCGTCGCCACCGTCGTCGCAGTCGAGATCACGCAGGTCTACCGCCTCGATGCAGCACACTTTCGGTAAATGGTTTTATTTAAGCACGATCGATAATAAAATCGAATGCCGAAATGGTGATATGTAATAATTCGATAAAAATACTCAGGTTTAATCAATAATTAATATCAGGGGAGATCCTACACCTAGATCGTCTGAACCCAAACAAAGCTTTGTACTGTGGGCATCAGAGGCTGCTGCTAAACGTACTATAAATAAATATCTCTCAATTAGAGATGTGCCGATCATGACTTTGGCCGACTAGCCAAATAGTAGTTATAAATCAGCCGATCAGACGATCACGGTTTCGGGGATTTCCGTAACGTTTTGTTTACAGCTCAGTCGCGTGCAAATCGTAAACGCCGCCTGCGAACGGCAGCAGAACCCGTTTTGTTTACGTCGCATTGTTTTTTGATTTTCGCTTTTGATAGGGTCTAACTAAACAGTATTTTTGTGTAAAATTGTATTTATTTGTTGAGACATTATTGTTTTGTAATAATCAAAGTGAAAGAGCTCAATCGGGTATGGAATTTTTTTTTTAAATATATATATATATATTTTTATAAATACCTTTTACTATTGTAACTAATTTGAATATTTCGTTGATCTAGCCGGTAGTTAATTTTTTATTAATTTTTAAATATTGCGAACTCATGACGTCACAAATTCACTTAGTGTTCCCACATGTGTTTTTTCCCCGATTCGTGGTAAATAAATAACGAGGAGAAAATTACTGATTTACAGCACTTACAGCTGAAACAGAGCTCGTCGTTCATCATGTAGCATCTCAGGAGAATGTGAGAAGTAGACTTCAGATACAATTTATTTTGCAAAGTTCTGAAACCAAACCCTACCTTAAAGGGTTGTGGGATTATAGCGAATGGCTATTTTAAGTCCTACCTACCTGTCTGGACAATGGGTGTAAATAAATGTACGTATTATTAAAAATAAACATAAAATCACTTAGGGGAATTTAAAATATACTACCTGACAACACCATTAATACCATGCAGTAGAATCACCTAGCTAAAAATCTCATATAAGATACATACAGATCGCGTCATTTGATTAGTTGATGGTAAGATTATCAACCAATCACGTGAAAGTACTGTTATACGACCCAATGGGTTTCAACTGTGAGATATCAATTTGATTACCGTCAAGAGTCCTTTTATGAACCTTAATGTACTCCTTTCGTACGTTGGCAAACTGGGGTCAAATGAATGACCCTAGATTGCTAACGTATTTAATTAAAAATATCCTAGATCCTTTGCCTTTAAAAATGTAAAATATTTAATTAAGGTATAAAATACAAATACCTCGAAATGGTTTTAGATTTAGGCCATGGATGTTTTTTGAACAATTAGACAATGATTCCCAATTAAATATAACCAGTGCTAAATGAAAATTTCTCGTGGTGGGCAGAGAAAAACAGCAACCATATTGAACACAGACATCCAACCCTGATACAGTTCGACAAGGATCTGAGGTTCCATCGGCTACGATCGCTTCAACCGAAGGTTGCCGAATGAAATGTTACTTCATTTCCACGAATGTGCAAATTAATAGAAAGTAAAAAGCTACTTTACCTGAAAGTACTAAAGTAAATAATTGCTTGAACAACGCGTTCGACTTGTATTCACTGATTTGTTACACATCAGTGCAAAATTATTGTGTCACTTTTATTGTGATACTTTGGCTGAATTCGAACCTACGAGATTATATGTGAAAACATAAAGTAAGAGTTTAAAAATATGGACTGTGGCTGATAGTCTCATTAAGCCTAAAGAATAAGTACGTAATTTTTGAGCAATAAATTGTATCTTCCGTAGCATTGAGAGATGTTTCTGGAGTGAATTAAATATTTCCTTATAGATTGGTACAAAATATGTGATTTATAATTGTAAACAGTTATCTGTATGTATATTAAAACAAAAGTCGTATTTGTTACAACACTTTTAACTCAAGTTCTGCTGGACCGAATTTTATGGTTTTTAATTTTTGGATTTGTCTCCGCCCTGAATAGCAAAATAACTATAAAAATATTGGAAAAAATCGCCGACGGAAAAAATATAATACAGAAAATATTTTTAAACAAATTAGAGATTCAGAGGAACTGTTTGAAATGATGCCCACTGTAACTTTTTACAATCGCACCGCTCGCCATCGACTGGGTGTTCATACTCACACATTGGAACCCCAATGGTCGCGCACAGTGCGGTTTCAGAGGAATTTCTTCCGAAAAATCCGATTGTGGAATGAACTCCCTGCCGAGCCGAGGGTTTCCCGGGGGAATACAGTATGGGGTCCATTAAGAGGAGAGTTAATACGTATCTCCTAAATGGTCGGCAAGCCGCACGTAATGCCTCTGGTGTTACAGGCTTCGGTAACTGCATACCATCAGGCGGGCCGTAAGCTTGTTTGCCACCTTGTGGTATAAAAAAAAAATAGGTTCGGAACTCCGCCATTGCCACGTCGTTCATTGCACATACGTTACGAAGTTCGCCGGGACAGCTAGTTGTAAATAAATAAATATTTTTACGTAACAAAGACATGCAAAGTTGTAGGTACGGATAATTAAAACATGAATATGCTGTAGTGGGGTTTAATTGTAGTTATTATTATAGGTAAAACAAAAAATTGTCATAAAATCTTCAATATTAATCACTGCGGCAGTGGAAAAATGCCCTCCATGTCAACGTCCTGATCATCACCACTGAAAGAGGAGTCGTCACTATCGGATGAGTCATTTGTATTTATTACAAATTGATCTAAATTTGCGTCAATGGTGTTTTCATGACTTAAAAACTCTCCTTTACACTTTTTAGCATGTGCTACTAAGTACTCGAGCCCACTCTTCTTGTCCGATTGAATTATTTTTTTCTAGAAGAAGTTGCTTGACTCTAGTAAGGTTAATTTCGATATTTCTTCCAGCCACATAACCTTTTACCTGCGCCCAAATGTTTTCGATTGGGTTAAAATCGGAATTATATGGAGGAAGCCTTAATACCGTATGGCCATGCTCTGTCATTATTTCATCAATTGAATAATTTGTATGTTCAGCCTTGTGTCGTTTTATGATGTTATATAATTCTGGCTTTAGCATGTGTGCATCAAATGATATTTTCTTACTTGTAAGCCAAGCTTGCATTTCACTCTTTCTCGTGTTTGAGTTTGGTGGTCTCTCGAGTAAAGTATTATGGTACGAGGCGTTATCTACCACCAAAACAGAGTTAGGTTGAAGATTAGGTATTAAATGTTCCCTTAACCATTTTTCGTAATTTTCTCGATTCATCTCACGATGATAGTCGCCCGTTGTTTGAGATGATTTGTATATTAACAGAGCTCCAGGCACAAAACCCCTTTCACCGCCAGCATGAACTATTATTAGTCTTTCTCCTTTCGATATAGGTTTCTTTAAGCCCTTTGAACTTCCGTCAGACCATGTTCTTTCCTTTGTGTGAGTAGTATGAATGTATGTTTTATCAGCATATACATTAACGCGACCTTCATCCCGGAATTTTTTAATTTCTCGCAGATATTTTATTCAATGTAGTCTCACTTCATCTTTTTCAGCTAAAAGCTTTCTATTGTTTTGAAACCAAGTTCATGTAAAAATTTTCGCAGCGATTCCCTACTACCTTTAAAATGTATGTCTTCTTCTAATTTTCGCAATATCCCTTTTATCGTTGGTAGTCGTTTTTCAACTTTATAGAAATCATTAACTTTACGCCGTATAACTTGGTAGTCGAAATCGTCAAGGCTTAGCCGTCGTTCTTTAGTACGCTTTCCTTTTTTGGGACTATGGAATTTATGTGGACTAGCCGGCCTGGTAGATGCAGTAGCATTATCTCTTTCAGCGATAACTTTTCTTATTGTTTTTCGAGAGATGCCTGTTGCCCGAGCGGTCCGTTCTTGAACAGATTGGAAATGATCTTTACCAAAAATCTTATTTTTTGATTCCAATGCTTCTTCTGTCATAAACTTATATACATTATAAATCACTTCTCGCACTTGACTATTATAAGGTCTTCCAGGTTTAAGAGAGGTCATTGTTTTTACACACTCACACAATGTTTTGCTACAAAAACTAATTAATCAATTAATCAGTCCACAAAAATAAAAAAGAACAAAGCAGACAGGAATAATGCTCGACAGTGTAATCGTTATGTGGCGCACGTGCAGTCCAGGCGGTGTCATTGAAGCTGTGCATTGAAGCAACTGACGCGGTGGAGCCGCGCGCGCGTGACAGCCAATAATTACAGTTAGCGGGAAAATACTCGTTTCCAATTGGTTGAGCAATCAGGTATATCGTTGGAACCTCAGATCCTTGTCGAACTGTACCTCAAATACTTAGGTTCTGTTATTAAATCAAAGAAAAACCTTGATTTTCACTGAGAAAAAATATGTAGCCGGATAGCGCCGTCTATCCGTCTACCTACATAGTCGGCGCTCCTTGCCGACTAATCGGACTAATCCCAGACTACTAAAGTGGCCGGATAGTCGGCACATCTCTACTCTTAATACATAAGTAACAGGTTTAGGTAGATAATAATAACACCCAGACAGTCCAGACACAGAAGAAAATGGTTTGTTGTGTGGTAAAATGAGATAAATAGGTTTTTGTACAAATAAAACACAACAGCAGTATTTAGGTACTAGTGCCAGTGTGTAAAGTTTGGGCGGTTTATCGCCAGACAGCGATCTTTCAGGCAGCCTGTAGTAAGTGAAATTTCAGAAGATTAAAAAACGTAGGTAGGTAGGTATTTAATATTAGTAGCTAACTGATGTTAAAGCTTTGGGTTTACAAATACAAAAAATACCAAAAATTTGAATAAAAACATGTAAAACATATTTTGTTGTCTTTATTACAGGCACTTTATTGAGACATACCAAGTATTACATGAACGCATTGAAGCCCTGGCTTCTCAGAGGATGCATGAGACTGTACTGTTGGATGAAGCATTCAAGCGTGAACGAGAGAAGTTTCAGGAACACAATATTGGAAGCGCACAAAATTTGTACCCTTCACCTAACCCAAGCGCACAAAGCCCAAAATAAATATTGATTTCCAATTCAGTTCTAAGACTAAGTGATAAGATAGTGCCTTCTCAGCGCTGTATTATGGGTGTTTTTTAATTATAGTGTAACTGTTGTTCTAGTTTCTGAGCGAATAAACTAATAAGTAGTTTCTTAACGTTTTTATTTCCTGCCTAACAATTTTAAGTTGAAATAAAATGCTGTACCTATTGAAGATTAGAATTTTATATAATTTCTTAAATTACAATTAATTGTGTCCTTACAAAGAACTCCATCGCAATCACACATATTCCTCAGGAATGCAATATTTTATTTTATCACGACTTATGAAATAGAACTGTGGTTATTACACGTAGATCCCGACCCATAGTAACAAAAAGAGAATTCCAAATCCGGAGAATAACGCAGCGACCAATGATAGGAGAAGCTCTTTGAACAGGTCTCGGGACAGCTTGGTACTCGTCACCTCATAAACAAAGAACCACGCTGTAAAGAAGATTCCAATGCCGAGAAGTAGCAACGTCAGATGAGGGAACACCGCTGGGTTGATGGGCGACGCATAGCGGACCATGGACTCGATTTCCAACTGAAATGAGACATATTACCGCTGTTTTACATATTTCATCGAGATTTTACAATGTGAATTCAAAGTAACTCGTACTTACACCCATTTTAGACTATTTAACTTTACAAAAATCAAGAACTACACGCCGCAGAACCACAATTACCGGCCAATAGGAAAATGACATGTATCAGTTCTTTTTTTAATGCCATTGTGACAGCAATGTCAGTCACTGATTGTCAATATTCTGTCAGACGACAGTAGAGGTTGCGTTCCGAAACAAGTGAGATCCAGCTTCGTCCAAAATTTTTTCTTTGTATATGAAAATTAGGCTTAAAAAGACCAAACCCGGACAAAATTAAAAAAACGATACGTCAGTCGAAGTGACAAGCCAGCCATTATGGCAGCTGTCTGTAGCTGATGTGAACAGCTGATGTGCAAACAAGAAATAAAGATAAGAAAAATCGCTTTCAAAATGGGTAGTGGAACCGTTAAAGCATTTTAGAGTGTTGTAAAATATGAAAACGCGTAGTTTAATTTTGTAGCTTCAACCCTTTAGTGTGTGCTCTGAGTGATGAACCCACAATGTTATTTGTTGAACTTGAACAGAGCACCTACAAACAGTTCAGGTGGAAACAACGAAGTAAAAGCTCCAACAATGAAGGACAAACTTATGTCCTACGAAGAAAAGTCGGTGGGATCCACACCCTTCTTCAAATGCGAAGCTTGCCCTTATATGGCGCTTGCAGAAGATGACATAAAATTTCATTTGTTCACCGTCCACCCAGACTTGGCAAGGAGTAACGGCCTCGCAGATAACATTCAGATCCCTTGCCCTGGCTGTGCCAGCATATTTGACGCCGAAGAAACGCTGAGAACGCACTTGCGAAACCATCACAAAATGGGCATCAAAGATGTCAAGAAAATGGTAAAAAGTCTTGTTCAAATTGCTCTTAAAAATGCCAAGTTAAAAAAAGAAGAGAAGTCGAGTGAGACTCCTTCCCTGGCACCCATGCAGCAGGTGGTGGCAGATGTAAAAATGCCCCAGGTCATTGAGATTGTTCCAGATGTTGTGAATGCTAACAATGACTTGCCTAAAGGTGTTGCTTTTATTTCAGTTGATGAATTGAATAAAATGAGTACACCAAACTTTGAGCAAATTGATCCTAAAGAGATTATACAGGAAGCTAGTATCAATATAGTGTACACAAATGAGATTTCAGCCCAGTATGTCAATGTATCTGAAGCAGGTCCTTCTAGTACAAGTCATAAAGTAATTCAAATGTCAAATAATACTCCCGATCTGATATCATCAATACAACAGAGGGCATTACCTACTGAAAATATGACTTTATCATCTCCTCTTACAACGTCAAAAGAAGATTTGTTATCCATTTCTGAAAGAAACACTGAAGTTAATGACAATATCAATGTTGAAGAGATTAAAGATACTGGGATAATGTGTTTGGTAAATGGTTGCCGTATACGACTGATAAGTGAAAAAAATCTGGCATATCACAGGAAATGCCATCAAAATGATGAACTCACATGTCCAGAATGTGAGAAAGTGTTTGCGGTTGTGGATGCACTTCATACACACCTTTGGAAGATTCACAATGTAGACTTAGAGTTGCCCACATGTGAAGTGTGTGGGTTCAAGACGTATAAAAAGTACAGACTGTTCAACATCCACATGAAATGTCATGAGAAATCTAAGAAATATAGTTGTAAGTCACCTATTTACAAATTTAAACACTGGCTGTTTATAAAATCAGTAATTAATTTGAGATAGGCCCTTTGTCAACATTTGTGTTTAATATTTTTCTGTTTAAATATACACCCAAATGGTGTCTCTGCTCAGCTTTGGGGTCAGATGATCTCAGAGCTAGGGTCAGAGATTGATTTATTTCTACTGTAAATGTATTTTTCAGGTTCAAAATGCTCTAAGTGTTTTAAAAACGTGAACCAGCTAGCCAAGCATAGACAAACACACAGAAAGGACAATTTGCAGTGCACTGTTTGCCAGCGCGAGTTCAGCACACCTCGAAGAATGGAGGCTCACATGGCAGCTGTCCATGAGAAGCTGAAGCCAGTCAAGTGCTGCTATTGTGACTACACTGCTGCTAGGAAGACGGAGATGGTGCTGCACTTGCGTTCACACACTGGTAGGAAATCTAGTTATAAGATCTAGATTAGCAGGCAACTATGCCTAACAGAGATTATACAGCTTGTATCATTTATGTATTATTGAAATACATATGAACCATCAGGACGTTTTCTGACTTGTCACTTACGTAATTTTTGTCAAAACTGAACTGAGTATGAGAAAATACACTTAATCTACCTCTTTGCTTGGTGCGTAATTGTCACTCTGGTAGAACGCATATCTTCCACGTCAGGGGATTAGTGTCGTTATGGTTTTGGTGCGAATCTGGACGCCACTGGGAGCAACAATGTTTCATTGGTCAGTTGCGCGCGGCCCCCACACAACGTCTTGAGTGGGGGGCCGCTCGAAACGGACGCGCGTAGTCTCCTGGAGCTACAAGCTACAACGTTACTAAGGTAATTGGGACAATTTATTTTCATGTTTTGGAGCAATAACGGCACTTAGTTGTGAAGCTTGTATCTTGAAACAACAATGACACTTGTGTAAGTATTGTTTAGGGTTTTTTTTCGTGTTTTATTAGTTTTGACTTAATTGTCCGGTTAATTGTTTTCTAGTGTCATAACTAAAGTAATTTTTCAAGGTTCACATTTTTTATTAGTAATTATAGATTAGTCAGATGTGTTTGCTTTAACTTAAAAAATAAGTTCAAAGTCGTACATAGTATAATCATTATTATTTTATTTTTTTAGTCAAGAAGAACTATAAGGATATTGAATGTTCAATTGCTTCCCCTGAAAAATCACTTTTTCATAGTTGACGTTATTGCAGCGTGTGTGCGATATAGTTCTTTTTTATAATTTCTTTAAAAAAAATGGCGAACTCGCGCCGCGCCGGGTACGTACATTAGCGCGCCGCCGCGCGCCGCCGGCTTTACCGGCCACGGCGCGGATCTCTATGGCGTTCTACACAAAAAGTATATTCAAAAGTGTTGTGAACAAAAACTCGCACTTAGATATCCGTTATGAATTGGTTAAAAATTTATAGCATATTTACAGTCCTTTTAGGTCCAAATTGGCATAAAACTTCAGAAACCGGTCGGGTACGCGCGCCTACCGCGTAAAGAAATATCTTTAAATCTACAGGAAATAAATATATTTCCTGTAGATTTATTGTTCTTCTTGTATTGTCGCTTCGAAAGTTATTTTACCTGTTTACTGTTGACGGTTCTACAAAGTTGGGTTATTTCGTAAAAAATAGTCATCACGTTAAATCAGAATATTTAATCTTGCAGGCGTCAAGCCGTACGCGTGCCCTTACTGCGACTACCGATCAGCCGACCACAACGCGATGCGCCGACACAAGAAGCAACACACCAAGCAGGACCTTTACCAGTGCAAGTATTGCCCATACACTGCAATCCAGTCCACTGTGTTCGCCTCACACATGATCTCAAAACACCCCAATGTTAGCTCCACAGAACTCCATCAGTGCCCATATTGTCCCTTCAAGTCTGTCAGTAAAGAAAAATACGTGATCCACCTTTCAAATCACGCCGACAAGAAAGAAATCAAACTACTTCTTAAAATGAAGAATGGGAAGTCTGTACCTAGTTGGAACATTCCAAGCGATGCTGAGAAGAAAAATACAACCCAAGATCCAGCACCTAGCGAACAGAACAACGAAATACCTAAAGCAGTTAACACTATACCTATTGAGGTATACGACTGCGACAGTCTCTCTGAAGGTCTGCCGCAAAACTATTCTAAACCCTATTGTAATACCCCCAATAATGACATGCCGCAATTAGAATACAATCCTCAAGTAATCATGACGAATCTTAGCAAAGATGACAACAATTCTGACTGTCTCATTTCTGAGAGTTCCAACGACACTTTGATGGCCAGACATCAGTACTGCAGCTCGACACCGCAGCACCCCCTTCAGATGACTTACGACACTTCCCAGCCGAATCTGCACGGCTTCTTAAACACGACCGTGTCGATAGAACAAACGCTGCTTCAAAACAATAATGTTAACTCTCTAGCGTCGAACCATTCTCCCATTGTAAACAACTGCAATAAAAATATCATGTGCAATTTTCCGATCAGACTCCCACCTGTGTCGCAAGTATCTGCACTTAACAATATTATGTTGAAACCTTTAGATAAATCTGTCTCTCTGCCACTCACTAAAGTGACTGGGCCAATAATTAAACCGACGCAGATTTTGCCAGTTCCGTCATCTAGTAATTCACCAGTCCATATTCAAATGGAGCCTGAAGGAGTGCCAAGAAAGAAGCCAAAAATCTCAGTAAAAAGCAACTTGATTTTGAAAGGTCCCGATCAGGAGAATATGTTTCATTCACAGCAGAAAATGGCTTTTAGAAGGCTAGAAGATAATGAAAGGTTTTGTTTAGGAAGTCCAATGACGTTTAACAACTTGATCACGACCCAGTTTATGCAGTTGCAGCCGGAGCCAGCGCTAAGCGAATCTCCCAACACTTTGATGTCGTATACAGAAGAAAACATGTCCGCCTCAACTCCTGTCGAGAGCGAAATCAATAATAGTTCGCAAATATTTACATTCAACCCGCAGATGAACGTAAACTCAATCACTCTTCTTCCTCCACCAGAAAAAAATCAAAATAACGACCCAAGTTATATAAAATTGGAGGCTACAATAAAACAGAACACACAGTCGCCGAGCTTAGAGCGCATGTGCAACGCAAATATACTAAGTAATCAAGCTATTAGTCGAGAATACAAAGCTTCACCGCCGCTAGAAGATATTCACAAAAACATGAGTGAAATTAAAAACGAAGTTAAGTCCGACTCCTTTTACAACATAGCTCTAACTGACACGGCAGCAAATCCCTCGATACTAGATCAATATTTGATGGACAATATAATAGGGGAACAGTACCCCGGACATATGGATCTATTTACAGTGGTTCTTCCTGAAGAGTCTGACGATCAGCAGAATGATGTTATAGAAATCGACGACAACTCCGACGACAACAAACTGTTACCCCGTTTCGATATGAATTTTCCGTTAGAATCTCTGTATGTGATGCACAACGATTTTCATTTTCTTGAAAACGATATTCCGACGAATAACATGCCTACCGAAGTAGCAGTCAGCGAGATTGCCAACAGAATAGTGACCGAAGTACCGATCATAAACCAGAAGGAGGATATGGATGCTACTAATCCTGAAAGTTCAATTAATGACTTTCAAAACTTCATACAGGGTAAAAAGGATCCTATGATGAATACATCTGTGCGGCCGTCAACTAATAAAATCAATGTAAAAAATATAGAATTAATGAAGAAATAAATGTAAATAATGCTAGTTATTCATTGTTATTATTTTATAGACGCATTCAAAAGACTGTTTATTGTAATTAAATACTGTTAACATTTTACTGGAATGTTTTATTTACGTTCTTGCTATTCTGGAGTATATGGCGATGTAATCTTGGCTCTTTCTGACTTCTTGGCCATTTTGCAGCGTCCAGTCATCATTTACATCCCCAAAAGGTCTAGGATCCGTGTGGACACCTTTTCCATCTGCAGGTCCAATAATTATTATAACATTACCCGAAAAGTACTGCAAATACTTTTCAAATGCCTCTCTATTGTTGAAGTAGCAAAATAATAAGGCATTAGATTGAGCCTCTTGTAACATCCTTTTCGTGTCCTGGTCCAGCTCGTTTGTAGTGAACAGAAGAGGTATAAAACTTGGCGGCGCGTATTTGCAATGCCACCAAGCCCCGTCCACCTCCACACCCGATACGGGTATACCTATGAGAAACAAATAGTTTTTAGAAGAATGTCCAGTATCGTTCATAGCAGAAAAGTGAAACGCATCAGATATAACAGAGTGCCTAGTGCGAGTTGCATAAAGACATGCGAATTACTTCACCATCGCGTTTTGCGAGAAGAAAAACGTGAATTTGTATGGCATCGAGCCAGCGCCACCTAGCGGTCACATCGGGTAACAAAATGCGTGAGTATGAGTTTTTTCCTATTCACTAGTGACCATCGAGTATCGACTCCCAGTCGAAAGCGAGCAGGGTGAACGCCTGTAATTGGTTGTTTCGAGTGTTTGGCTGAGTACGAGTTACAATTTTGACAGCTTTTACTTCGAAGAGTGAACAAATAAACGCAATCCAATGCGAATGGTACTCACTTCAAATTTTACAGTGAAAGCGAATCGAAAACTTATTTATTTCGATAAAAGTGCTGTGAAATTGTTTTAAACGGTGTCGTGGCGGTTTTTTCTCGTATAGATAATGTTTTTAGGGGTAAAAGCACACGATGAGCGCCAAACAATGCCCAAGTCAAAGAAACATGCTTCGGGCTACATTCAGTTTATTGTTTGGTCTTACAAAGCAGCAGACTATGGATAAATATTGCTCAACTAAGAAATGTTCAAGCTCTTGTGCAATGGGCTAACTAAGGCAGTGTATTTAAGGTCCTCCCAAGGAGATTCCTTTTAATCAAGGTATGTAAAACAAATGTTAAAGTTTTTGATATTATCATGCGCTTTTTGTTCATAAACATGACTTTGTTTGCTCATTGCTCTATTCTTTATTGCCATAGGATCATTATTAAAGGCCCACAGGAATTGTGAACCATTTATCTTAGAAAAACTATATTCAGAGGTTAGTTGGCATTGTGGTTATCTGGGCTCATAAGCACAAGAATATAACTAATATTAAAAAGTCCTGGTATTCCAGGTGCAAGTAAGGCACTTGGGCAGCGATAAGATCAAAATTAATTAAAATTATAACCCATACCTACACTTACTGCAGAAGTTTATGTAATAGTGTTATAATCCTTTCAATTACTATTCTACTTAGGTTTTTTAGAAAGTATATGCCTAAAGTATACCTGGAGAGGTAGGCTGTGTTGATGAAAGAAAGCCTCTATAAAAGCACCAAAATCATCACATCACATCTTGACTACAGCCGGAACCCAAACACTTATTGTGCTTATTTTCATGTGGTAAATATGAGTGCATAAACTTAATATTACATTATATTTAATGGAGATGGCATAAGAAACCAAAAATTATGTTTGATGGTTTACATTATGATGATAGAATTCCAAGTATGATGGAGCGAACCATGATTCTTAATATGAGAAAATTGTAGTTTACATAGTGATTCATTGCATCTTAATGAAGAAATGGTCTGGCATTTCGGTAAAGTTAAAACTACAAAATTATCCTCATTATTTTCAATTTAGTATGTTCGCATTATCGCTGTTAAAAAGTAAGTTCTGTCGAAACATAGAATAAGGGAGATTTATTTTCAGGAAAGCATCTGAAATTGCACTTACTGTGGAAGGAGAAAATACCATCTATTTATTAGAAGATGAATATTGAGAAGCCAATTAGTAAGAAGAAAGCCAAGCAGTAAATGTGATGTGAAATGTTATGAAATTGAAGCGACAACAAAAATTATTAAGTTTGTTTGTTAAAATTTACATAATTTCATAGATATTAAAACATTGTAGTGATGTGTTTGTTTTATTAACCTAACTATGAACCAATGGAATTTAAAGCATTCAGTTAATTTCTATCAATTTCATTCTGGGAGATTTATTTATTTAAAGATGAATTAATTCGGTCAAGTTTAGAAATCAGGCTGGAATTGAACCAAAATCTTCACACTAACTGGGTGACTGACTGGTACAATTAAGCTGCCAAGATCCAAAAAGATCAGTTAAATACTAGAGTATTTTAACTTTTAAATGACAATTTTGAAGTATTACATACAATCTGTAAAATACTTACTAAATATTATTAGTGTTTACAATGCTTAGTTTTGTTTTGATGCAAGTAGTGGTGTTTGAGTGTGATATACAAAATAAAGACTGGTAGGAAAAACATTTTTTATTAGTTTTTCATAAGTATATTTTCCTAATAAAATTATGCTTACAAGCTTAAGCCAATTACATAATCCAAAAATCATAACTTCAAACTTTTCCCCTTTATTTATTAAAACTAACAATACACAATACTTTATTGAAAGCTTTGAGTTTGTAGTAAGAGTAAGACAGACAGATTGTATTTGTTTTTCATGAATAATGCGGTATATTTTTTCAGTATCCAGCAGCCTTTTGCTATTTTCTCTGGGTCTACACTTCCAGTTGCCTTAACCTGTTTGTTTCTGTTGCTAGGTCCATGGGTACAGATTGATAGGTTATGGTGCTATTAAGTCAAGTTCTCGACTCATCAGTAGAGTGGAGAAATTGCTCTGCTTGTGCATGTCTACAAAGTGATCCTTGAACTTTAAAAATCTTTTTGTTCATCGTAACAACCTAAATACTTGTTGGCTGTTGCTGTCTAAAATTTGAAACAAACATGATAAAACCATAATAGGGTAGTCGACTGCTGTCACTTTATCTAATAATAAGAAATGATTTTTAAAAAGGTCGGCTTACATGTATACCCCAGCAAATCAAGCTTTAAATGTAGGCATCTATCCCTGTCATAATAAGATCCATTTTGCAATGGCTTTGTAAAGGATGACCGTATGTGTGACCAACTTAAGAAAAATACGGCTCGCTGCTCACGGTGAGCGAACGCGGATCGAGTAACGTGACTGTTGGTAACTCATACTCGCTAGTATTCGATACTCACCGGGAATGTCGAACGCTCGCAAAACGCGATGGTAAAGTTATTCGCATCTCTTACTGAAACTCGCACTTAGCACTCAGAGTTCACAAAATGATGTTTGCCGCTGTGGGCTAAGTACACCAACCAACCTTGCATCGTGCAAGGTAGTAATTTAGGATCCTCGTTTACATATTGTCTTAATGATCAAGTAAAAAGTAGGTGTGCCGCAAAAAACACATTCTAAAAATAATAATTAAACCGGTATATTTTAAGTAAACCGATAAATAGAGGAAATCAACACCAATTTGTAAACAAATAACTTGAAGTGAATAAATATTTTTGTATTTGTATTTTTTTTGTATTTGTAAATAATAATAATAATATATCATTTATTTTGGACCAATAATCCATATTAACAAATTATAAAAAAACAACGGTCAGTCAGACTGAAACAAATAGGGACTTACCCGTTGCTTCTGTGATCAGCCACTCCAGCAGTCCACTGCCACATCCGACACTGATTATTCTGTCACAGCACAACTGTTCTATGTTCTCACTTAGAAACTCGAAATTCTCCTCTGATGGAAAGACCCACAGTAGCTTGTTCCGGTCCGGGTGATCATGATACTGCTCCACTATGTCTTTCCACCGTCTTTCTTTATGCAGGTCTATAATATCGTTAACGAAGTTTTCTTGCATTTTCAGTACAATATTCATTCGAATTAAGTTCTAGATTGTACAAAATGCGGATGATAACATTGACACTGAGCGCAAGAGCCAAACGTAGTAGTGCTTCTGATATCATCAGTACTAAGATTGATTCATAAATCACCAGCCAGGTGCGGATTTGGATTAATTCCCATCCCTTCAAAACACCTGTATAAAAATGTGCTTGAAACTTGCTTCCGACTTAGCACCGAAATTTCATTTATCTTAGTTCCTTCAGCATTCGCTTTTATATATTTTTTTGATGATTTCCGTGACTGTTAATTATGAAAAGTATGATAGAGGCAGATAATTTTGAATTATTTTCTTAATTTAATTACCTCGAGTGTTGTTCTATTAATGTAATTAACTAGAGAGTGCACTAGTTGAACTAAGAAATGGGAGGTCTGAGTTTCCCAGTGTACCGATGCTACGCACTTTTACCGACAAATTAGCAATACTTAAACAATATCAGAAATAAAGTCCGGCCCTGTAAATCACCTTTCAGTAGTGCAAAGAAAAACTGGCGGCCGCCCAAGAACGTTGTTTAAATATAAAATGAAATATTACCCAACAAACCTCATTGGCAGAAAATGCAAAAGAAAAATCGCTTCGACTTTATTTTATTCGTATAAAATTGTTGGGTACAGTTACAAACAAGTTATATAAAATATTAGTAAAATACACAAACCAATAACAGTAGATAGTCGGCAAAATGGTTTACCGGTTAGAACAGTTTATTGCACCAAATCGAAACAGAAACCTCCGTTTTGGTACGGATTCGATTCACATTAAAGTCATAGAATATTTGCATAGCTTATAACTATGTGTTACTGGCTAATAACCGCTGAAAACCAACTTCTTAATAAGCCGTTTAACATACTAAATGATATGGGTTAGTCGTATGGTCCGACAACCTAACACACACCTGCTGTCGATTAAAATGTTATTGTTTAGGGCAGTGTTAAGTTAAGTAACAGTCTTGCATGCATTTGCATAATGTAACACATTCCTAAGATTACATGAAAGACATCCTTGAAATACGAGTAGCATGATACTATCAACTCCAGTATAAGTTAAGTTTCTTTGCAATTGGGCATAAAGTTAACTTGCACCAAACTTAGAATGCATAAACTCATAAGTTTCATGACTTTGATGTAGTAGAGCATTAGGGTTTTCATGGTTTAATGTCCCGAAAGTAAATAGTTTAGGCATTGCTGGCACTTCGCGCAAATAAGCATTAGAAACTACTTAAAAATGTAAAGCCCAATTTGTACAAACATGTTACTGTCCTGCAAAACACATTTTTGGTTATAATAGAACGAGAAAAATCTATAAAAACTATGGCGATTGAACCCAGTGGTTAAAATGAACCCAGTGGTTAAAATCGATTACGTATTTTTCTACCTGCTTTAATTCTCATCTCAGCTTTAGTATCTCCACAAATGAAACTGGCAGTTAGAAACACTATTGCGCACTCATGCATTAAGAAAAATGTCTCCAAATGTTTGCACTATTCAACTAAATAGCTTACTGTATGGACTCAATAATTGTACTGATAATTGGCAGTTTCACATAATTTATGCAAGCTTGTGTTATGAATGTTATGATGATGAATGCATAAACAAAGAAAATAATTATAGAAGTAAAAAAAAATAGTTTAAACTAAGATGAAAGTAGCAACATGTTGTTAAATGATATAACTTAGATTATTAAACTTAAAATAAGACATATTTGTAAGTTGTATGATGCTAGTACATGATTCAGACTGTGCTATACAATTGATTTATATTTATTTCAAGAAACTGTTACATAGCTTTAGTTGCATCAGCAATGGCAGGCATCTATACCAGCTGACTTTAAAATGACAGTGCGGAGCCGCACCTCATTTGAACCTAAATTACTTGAGATCAATGTGTGGTAGAGATCACTATCTTCAGTCAAATCATATAACTACTAAGGTTTTGTGTTCTTATGAACATCCAGCTGAAAAAATTTAGCTATCACATTTTTTTTTGGCAGAACAAGCAAATCTCTTAACGGAATTGTTGAACCAATTATAATCGAAATTTATGATCATTAAAACTAAAAATAGTTCATTATTAATTTGCGGTTACATATAACTGACTTATGTACATTTTTTTAAGACTAAAATAGAATATTTAAGTGTCAAATAAAAAAGAACGATCCAACAACTTTTAACTTAGCCAATTTTGAAAATATTGAAATATTTATTTAAGTAATATAAGTCTTTATAACTAAAGCAATAATATAAAATGATATTTGAAATAATATATTAGACCCAGAAACATCATTACAATCTTTGATTTAATTTTATAAAACACACTTGAGATCATTTTTTTCATTAAAATTTGGTCCTTCGAGCCAGATGTTGTTTTAAATAAAACCATAAATTCGTACGCTAATAAAATAATAACGTTTCTAAACCTCATTGTTACGATAATGATATAGTGAAATGAATAAGAAAACAGCTTATAACTAATCGTCTTGGACGCACTTACAGTAACTTTTATCAACTATATCAAAACTTATCACCTTTCCCTTAAAAGTACCACTTTCGGCGTATTACATTGCAAACATATTCGTCATGATTCATTATTCCAACTTATCTAAATTCACAACTTTAGACAGTTTAGCAATATGAAAAATAGATAATGAAAATTCGCTTAAAGTGGCTTTTAGTGAGGCCTCATTCGTGAATGGGCAGTCTCTTCGTAGATATTAATAATCCAAAATCAAACATTTACAGAGTGGTAATATTTTTAAAATTTACAAGTGACTAAGTGGCTTACTTCAAAAATATTTTCACTTGTAACTTGAAGATATTATCCCATACTTAAGTGATAAGTTGGCAAAACCACACCACCTTCATACTCAAATTGTAAAAGTATAAAAATTATGATAGAAATTTTCGAAATAGTATAAAATACCTGCTCCAACTACAGTCACCATCGTTCATCAGCCTTCCGTTCGTTAATATCTGCAACAAAGTATTTTATTATATAAAAAAGAATAATAATGTCGTCAACGTAAATTGCAAAAGATGAAATGGTCTAAGAAGAAATTTCAGTAAGGTTTTTTAACTGACTGCAAGAAAAAGGTGAATTCTCAATTCGGTTTATTTTTTAAATTAAGTTGTATCAATAATTGTTTAAACTGAAGTGCAGCCCACAGCACCATGTACCCAAATATCTGACTGCCTTATAATTTGAAAGTTTAAACACTGCCTATGTTGCATGCAAACTTACCAGTTAATTTTAAGTTTCATTTTCCGCCTCCAATGCATCTCCGGGCCGCTGGCCGGCGCACGCGTCTTCTCTTCGTCACGCGATACGCTATCTATCTCACTCTTCTCATACAACTCACTTTTGTCATACATCTCACTCTTCTCATACAATATTTTCTTGTACAACTCGACGTCTTTCGGCGGAGCACCCACATCGAGATTATTAAGGCTCGTATTACGTTCCAGTTCTATGATTTTCTTCTCATCTATCGGCGGCAATGGTATGTTTTTTTGACAAGCCATGGAGTTGGCTTTCCTTATTTTATGGACGTATTCATTGCCCTGAGGGCTGGGCGACTTTCTTTCAAAAGCAAATTTCCCCACTATGACGCTCTGCCTGGCGTTGTTAGCTTCCAGAATGTACGATTTATCTATGACGCTCTTCTTTTCGTCCTTGCCATTTTCGTTTCCATTGCACATGTGTTTATGGATGACATCGTCCGGAAGCGGGGGTAGGGGATTAAGTATTTTGAGCATACTTTTCTCGTTGACCTGCGGAAGGGGTATAACAAAAGTATTATAGGTGTAAAATGATAATTAAACTAGCTATGAATACCAAGGTTTTGCTAATGATACGTCTGCACTTGGGCACATTTGAACCTCAACATAGAGATGATTATTTAATTCACATTGTTTCTCTCTGATCGTCAATTTGCCCTGAGAGCACGATCTAAAAGGAATGCCTAGAATGTTACATTTTCGAGACTTATTCTCTATTCATTATAGCATTAGACAGAAGTAAAAAAGGTTATTTTTAAGGTACAAATTGTGGTAAAAGTACAATAAACATTATTACTTTTAAGATTTATGCCGAATTTATGAAAAACTGCTAATATAACAGCTGTCACACCTAATTGTTCTCATTTAAAGTATAGTCACTTCAGAATTTATGAGGTTATTGCTTAACCTAATTTTTTTTTTGTATTGTATCATTAGACAGAAGTAAAAAAGGTTCTTTTTAAGGTACATGTTGTGGTAAAAGTACAATAAACATTATTACTTTTAATATTTATGCCGAATTAATGAAAAACTGCTAATATAACAGCTGTCACACCTAATTGTTCTCATTTAAAGTAAAGTCACTTCAGAATTTATGAGGTTATTGCTTAACCTAATTTTTTTTTTGTATTGTATCAAACTATATTGTCGATGTAAAAACCTAAAAGAAGCAGGAGTTTTATCCGAACACATTTTTACTGTCACTATAACTCTACCAAATCTAAAATGTTACATAATCACTTCATACGTTGTGGCGAAAAGGGTTTTCAATTTTGCCATGTTTATACTCAGGTATGTCATAGTCATGGAAACGTCAAATGCAAATTGTCATTCACTTTAGCACCTCTGCTTCTTATTTATAATTTTATATTGAATGAAGTATAGGTCTGATAATTAAAGTCATCCTATACTTTTTAAAGTTTACTATACGTATAAACCTACTATTCATGTGTTGCTGTTGCTACAGAA
Organism: Udea olivalis; assembly: GCA_947369235.1. Lineage (NCBI taxonomy): Eukaryota > Metazoa > Arthropoda > Insecta > Lepidoptera > Crambidae > Udea > Udea olivalis. The sequence continues at coordinate 2,764,405 of OX376349.1, read as the reverse complement.
ATCAGGAGCATAAAAACTAATTTAAACTCCTCGTTTTAAGTTTATTACCTTTGGCGATATAGCTCGCATTTTGACACCTTGTCAGCCAATGACGAATGACGATGCAGTATTTCTGACGTCAATCATATTTCTTTGCAGAAACGCCATTTTCTTGCAATTAAAGATATGTGAAAAAATCGCAATTTCGCGACTTGAGCTGGAACGTGTCTTTAAAAACCTGTAATTTTACCTGTGGAGATTTCCGTGTACCTACCTGTCTATCAGCCACTAGCTGTTGAAGCGCGATGACGTCACAGTCCACGGCGCTGTCCGGCATGTAGACCGGGTGGTTACAGATGCGGATATACTTGCCATTCATGTTCTCGCCATTCCAATGGGGTTCTCCACTTAATTTCATTGCAAAAAATCGGCGTTTCTACTAAAAAGAATTGCTATTTGACGTCAAATACTGGATCATCATTGGCTTTACTAGCTGTCAAATAGCGAGCGACGGAGCTCAAAGCGATCGAGTTGCATTGCGAGCTTCAGAATAAGGGGGCAGGCGGGAGCTTAAACTCTGTCAAGACCTGAAACTTTACCTGTGGCGCTTTAGGTGTATCCGGCGAAGCGTGCCCATTGGCTGCCAGCTGTTTAAGCGCGCTGACGTCACAGTCCACGGCGCTGGCCGGCACGTAGTCCGGGTGCGTGTTGCGGATGTGACGCTCCAGGTTGTCCTTCCGACGGAAGCGGCGGCTGCACACCTTGCAGCGGAACGGTTTTGAATCTGGAACGGGAGATGGTAATGAAAAATTTGACTTTGCTTCTGTATAGCTGACTGCCAATCTAAATACATACTGGTAAACAATATTAGACACAATGGGCGTAGTGCGCTGTCACAGTTTCTTGGCTTAACTAACGTAGTGTCCCGGGTTCGACTCCCGGAATTCAGTAAATGATCTTTTCTAAATTAAATCAAACATGTCTTAAATCGAAAACCATTTCGAAGTATTTGTATTTTATACCTTATTTAAATATTTAACATTTTTAAAGGCAAGGATCTAGGGTATTTTTTCTTTTTACTTATTTATTTAAATACAGCACATGTACAGGATCAGTTTCACAGCATAACGATCTTACATAAATGAACTGAATACATACTTGTTAGGGTGTGGCTATTACTTACAATCTAAACATTATAACAATAGAATACATTAGAGTGAGCATTCCGAGGATTGAACTTAAAGGATAATATCGCTAATTACTTTATTTCACACATGTTTTGTTGGACTGTGCAATAACACTTTTTTGGTTATAACCATTTTATTTTTGGTTAAAAATATAATGGTTCCATTTTTTTTAAGTTTATCGTCGGTTTTTTCAACTTTTATATGTTTTGGTAGTTTATTATATATTTGTATGCATCTGTAGTATGGGCCACATTTATACATTTCAATTTTTGGTTCAGGGAGAACAACATCATGTTGGCGTCTAGGGTTTTTATTAAATTCAAAGAGGTTGGGGTATTTTATTAAATACGTTGGTAATCTGGGGTCAAATGAATGACCCCAGAAAGCCAACGTCCGCAAAAAGTCATTAAGGTTCATGGACTCTTGACGGTAATCAAATTGACATCTCACAATTGCAACCTATTGGGTCGTATAAACGTCCTTTCACGTGATTGGTTGATAATCTATCCATCAACCGATCAAATGACGCGATCTGTATCATACGTGAGATTTTTAGCTAGGTGATTTAATGGTGTTTCCAGATAGCAGATTTTAAATTCCCCCAGGTGAAAAATATTTTTCCACAAAGTTATTTTCAATAATACGCACATTAATTTACGCCCAGTGCCCAGACGGGAAGGTAGGACTTAAAATACTTGTGGAGTGTAATAAACTGATTGAATTGAATTGAATTGAAAAAAAATGCCATTCGCTATTAATCCTAACCCTTTCAGATGAACGTATATGGTATCAGGAAAATTGTATCTGAAGTCTACTTCTCACATTCACGTGTGATGCTATATGATGAACGGCGAGCTCTGTTACAGCCGTAAGTGCAGTAAATCAGTAATTTTCTCCTTATTATTTATTTACCACGAATCGGGGAAAAAACACATGTAAGACTAAGCGAATTTGTGATGTCATGAGTTCGCAATGTTTAAAAATATTAAAAAATTAACTACCGGCTAGATCAACAAAAAAATAAAATAAGTTGCATAAAATAGTAAAAGGTATTTTAATTTTTTTTTTAAAAGCGTAGGAACTCATGCATTATGAGCAGTTACGGCCGCAGGTGCATTGTGAGAGGGCTAGAAGTTTGACGCGATTTATACTGTACTGTACCTGTGTGCACAGCCGCGTGTCTGCGCATGTCCTTGCGCGAGTGGAAGGCGCGCGGACAGCGCGGGCACTGGTGCGCGCGCAGCTCCAATGAAGCGCCGGAACTCATACATAACGAGCAGCCACGGCCGCAGGTGCATTTTTTGTCTATTAGGTAAAAAAAACATTGACACATCACATTGTCTTGGAAGACAAAGGGCGAGTTCTATCGATCACGCGCATCGAGTGCGTAAACTCTAATTTCGATAGGAGAAAAATGGTTGCGTGCACGCCATCAGAAACGCCTCCACAAATGCCGTACCAATTCGCGCTTACGCGATCGATGCGTTTGATTCTATTGTTTTTTTTTTAATATTTGATTTAATCTGGGTCCAGGTGGCCAGTTGATTGTTAATGTCATGGTATGTCAATACAACATCAGAAGGATTTGAAGATCTTTGATAAAAATGCATTAGGTGAGTTTTATATAATATGTCGAAAACGTTTCAATATTTTTATAAGAAGATATTTTAAGATGGTCATTTAATTTTATATAAATTCCCGCCATCACGTGACTTGTCAGATTCAGACAGAGTTGCCAACTAGGTGGTTTAGACACCCTAAGTAAATCCACTATATTGGCAACACTGGTCAAACTATCTGACGTCATTTCGTTCCAACAAATAGCGTTGCGTTTCACAGATTTGAATACAAAATGTTCACTGTTAAACTTATGCAATTAATAAAGAGTTTTTTAAAAACAAATATTGGACAGTTTGGACATATTATCTTTGGATGTTGTAATATATTAAAGGACAAAAATATTTTAATTTAATTCAAACCACACGCTAATACCCTATTGACGGAAATACACAGCAAAAAGAACATTAATGTTCTCGCTCACCTTCATGCTTCGCCACATGCTTCTTATAGTTGGAGCTATCGCGGAACCTTCGGCTGCAGATGCCGCACGCGAACGGCCGCGCCTCCGAATGCGTCAGCTCGTGCTTCCGCAGCGAGGATAGGTTCGTGAACGCCTTGTTGCACTGCACACATGAGAACTTCTTCTCTTCTGCAGGGGAAGAATAACCATGTTTGAAAAAGTCACAAAAAAGTATTTTTTTCACGCTTTCTTGCCATAAAATTTAATTTAATTTTAAACTTTTTTTATTCCCGCGAAAACGCTGTTAGCTATTATGGTGGCGTCATACTGGTAAAAGCAACAATCGTGTATTAAGACGGTCGCATATCTATCAACGTCAAGTTGATGGATATGTACCTAGCTGTTTACACTGAACTGACAGTTTTTGCGTATATGACGTCACACCATGGTGGCTCGTGTTTTAGGTCACGTGATATACAGGTTAAAAAGACGTCTTTTAATTTCGTAGTTAGGTCAATTAGACTACCTATCCATAGACACGAACACACTGCTCGGTCTTGATGAATTTGCGGCGGTTTTGTGGAATCTTGTTTGCGGATCCGACCTGACATAGACTTACCTACAAAAATTTGACTCAATTAAAATGTTAAATTTTTAAATAAACTGTAGTCGTAGTTTAGTAACTGCTACTTTTTTTACATATATTTTTAAGTAAACTAAGTAAGTATTTTTAATTTCATATAAGTGAACGCTCTGTGTTCTTTTGAAATTGAAATCAATGATCTTTAAACCGAATTTCAATAATTTGCTTTTATAACTCAAAATCAGCATATTTAAGTATTTTCTGCATACCTGTACCTACATTTTAATTTTTATCAAATTTCATAATGTATTTTTCACCACCGAAAGTACCCTATTGATTAAGTCAAGCACCAGACCCTTATCATTGACACCTATGAATCTCTTTAAGCATGTAGCAGAAGCTTCTAAAATGAGGCCTTGTAGGTGAGGCTCCCTAGTAGAGAGTAAAACTAAATTTTACAACTCTCATCATCTTTTGCTCTCCCTTTAGGCGTATTCACATTGAGAAAGGCTAGGCTTATTCACCAACTTACGTCGCGATCCTTAGGCAGGGCGCAAACGTGGACATTTTTGTGTCTTGTGTCAGATACAAGCTACCGATAATATTTGATTTCTATAGAACCAGTATGAAATTTGAAAATACTGATATTTGAATAAAGTTATTTGAGTTTGAGTTTGAAATCATCCATACTGCGCATACGTACACTGTGTCCGATCAACCCTATAGGACACAGCAACTACGATTCCCTGTGATGGTGTGCCGTGTCTTCAACAAAAAGTGTCTACGTTTGCAGCGCCTTAAAGCGATTACTGCTATTTGGCATTGAATCATGCATTGTCCATTGCTTGTCAAAATGTGTGCGACTACGATCGAAACGCGCTGCGAGTTGGAGAATAAGGCTACAAAACTGACGGAGCGAATTTCTCCCGCGCCCGCCGCGGTTGCGGGCCCGCAGCTTCTATAGAATGCAGAAATGTATGAAAAAATTTGAAGCAAATTTCACGATGCGTTTAATTCCCGTGGCGAGCGCGATTCCCGCACGGGCAACCGCAGCCGCGGCGGTTTGCGGCCGCGCGCTCTGCAGTCGATCGGCGGTTGTCCAACCGCCCGTCTTGCGATAGCCGCCCACCAAGTTTGCGGTCGAAAATCCCAACCACGGCGGCTGCGGCGTCGCACAATACTTTTGTCTCGGGTGTAGTTGAAAACCGCTACGCTCGTAGCCTTGCCCAGATGACGCGTTTTACGATCTGATGTACGATATAGGTTACACCACTGCTTTTACTAGTGATGTACAAGGCTCGAGGTTTCCGAGTCCTTTTTTCTATAGAGCTCGGTGTCGTTTACAGGGTTCACCTCGTTTGTACGAAGCTCGACGACTCGGGAGTCCTCTCCAGAACTCGAGCCTTCTTGATAGCTCGATCGATCTCGAAGCTTTTTCAGGGCTCGAGTCTTTTTAGCGGTCGAGACGTTTTTACGTGGCGAGTCGCGCTCAAGTTTGTTTTCCGTTTGGAGTCTTCCTTTTCGAAGTAGGCAATAAAATATCTGTTTGTGGGATATAATATATGTGACCAGAAGGGTATTTTGAAAAGTTTTAATTAACAGAAAAAGCCATTGTAAAATATTATAGTGAAAAGGTTTAAGACTCCAGCTCTTTTAAGACTCGACTTCTTTTGAAGGCTCAAGCTCTTTTGATAGGTTCGAGCTTTTTTGAATGCTCAAACGCTTTTGAAGCCACGAGGCGTGGCTCAGGGAGCTCGCGTCTCGGCTGGGCTCGGGTCTACGAGCCTATCAAGCTCACTGAGTCCGGCCAATCCGCCTCGAAGCTACAAAAGTAGAACTCCACGCCTCGAGGTTTGTACATGACTAGCTTTTACTGCATAAACAACAAACTTAGCTTAGGTCTCAGCGATCCCAATATAACAAAACGCGCGTCGATCGTGCGCAGTTCTGGACAGGGTCTAAGGTAGCGGGTTACCGGCGCTGATCCATCAGCACTTATCGGTGAGGAAAAGACGAATAGTTTTTAGTACTCACTTGTATGCTTCAGCTTGTGCCTCTGTAGCTTAGACATCTGGAAGAAGCTGTCACCGCAGACTTCACAAGCATAAGTGCGTTCATTGCGATGCACCCGCATATGATACTTGAAGTGGGAGTGGCTGGCAAAACTCTGAGAAAGAAGATTACAATTACACAAATAAAGTATAACGTCACATATGATTTCAGTAAGTTTGTGGTTAAAGCAAGATTGTATTTTATTGAACCATGCAATTATTATGAAGACAACCTCATGAGTGCAAACACAACTGATGTGAAATGTTGCATTTAATAATTAATAAAGGACATCAAAATGAAAACCCGTGATTTTATAAATATTTTTTACTAGCTTTCCGCCCGCGTGATCTTCATTTTTATGACATACGGGATTTTTCCCGACTTACGATACTTGTTATTCACAAAATCCCGTCTTAGTTGGCACCTACGTCCTAAAAAGAACCCCCATGCATTTCACATTCTGAAATTTCGTGATGTGACCTTTCGCTTTTATGTATTTTAATAGTTTTGCATGCGTATTTTTTAATTTCACAATATCTCAGAATTGATTAATCCAATTAATGTGTGTATAGTACAAAATTTATATCCGTAAAATTATCTTGATAGTGAAATAACTTTGTTACCATAAAGATTTATATGCTTGTGTAGTAATAATGCATAAAATCTACCTTTTAATTTACATATTTTTTTAATACATAACATACCTTATAGCTACTTATTTATAAAAGATGGATGTAGTGTGTCGCGGACTTTTTATCTATTTACTAAAAAACTATATTTTTGTAGTACATTGTGTGGGTCCGTATAATCAACAGTGGGGTCACGCACGCACGAAAATATTTTCGATAGCTCTTTTTTCCTGGATTACTTTATAAGTGTTAATTGATCTGGCTGGAAACTAATTATTTCAAAACAAATATATACCTATAGCAATTAGGGATAATGTAGATTTTCAACAGTGAAGGAATTTTCAAAATCGGTTTAGTAGTTTCGGAGATTACCTGTTCCAAACATACAAACTCACAAACGCCTCTTTATAATATTAGTATAGATATATAATGCAACACATTCGAAATATATCTATGTATAATATTATAATATCTATTCAATCCAAAATGTGCATTTGCACTTGTGAGGTTGTCTCCCTAATTTGAACTACACAGTTAACATGTTACCTTGTTGCACTCTGGACACTGAAATGGCTTTCTCTGGCCATTGCAGTATGCATGGTACCACACCTGACTCCGAGCATTGAATCTCTTTTTGCAAACTGTACACATGTAACTCTTGCCATTTGCATCTGAAATAGAAAAGATAAGTTAATGATCAGTGCTGTGTCACAATTGCATTTTCATAATATTCATAAGATAAAAGAAAGAAAGATGATTTATAAATCAATGTTTATGCTCAAAATGGGAAAAATTTCAAACCACTAAAATTGTGTGCTGGGACTTTAAGGTATTTTTGAATAGCTCAATATCTCAATCTTTTTAAAAGCATAGAAACAGTCATAACATTGAATTATACTAATGCTACTGGCTTACATAATAACACCTTAATTTTACTCATTTAAGGTTCTGATTTTCTGATTAAGATATACATACACACAAAGCACAATAGGGAACTTATTTAAGAACTCAGATCTATGTTATTTATAACTTAATCTATTCACATACCTTGTTCTATCTTAATATGAGATGTCTCAGGCTTTTTCCTCTTACCAAGCTCATCATATAATATTATCAGACTTTCATTACCCTCTTTCTCGTATATCAAAGGCAAGTCGGCATCTTCAGGGCCACTATCACTAACACACAATTCCTCTTTTTCAGGTACTTTCAACTGCTCAGCAGTCTTTTCTCTGAGACAGGCACTACAACCTGACTTCTCGTGCAGGAGACAATCCATGCATTTTATGTGGCCACAGCTTTCCGTCACCAGCCGGTTATCAGTCGAATTCACCGTCTTTTCATTACGACAATTCACACAAATTTGGGAATTCATATTAGCAACAAACAAAACAAAAAGAGGTTATGATTTTTAAAAATAAATGTTACGAAATGAATTTAACATACTGAAACGTTACAGTATTTTATTTTTGAACAGTATAGAAATTATAACTGTTCATATTGATATTAATGAGGAAAAACATTACAAATACAGAGTACAAAAATTTTACAATAAAGCTTGACAAGACAATTTTGACATCTTCAATCATGCTCAAAAACCTCGGTGAAGTTAGCTATTGTCATTAGAAGAAGTTAATACGATACATTTTTATTTCCTCACCAGGAATACTCTGAAAAATCTGATATTCACATACAGAAATATAAAATAATTAAAAATTAAAAATAATATTAAGATAGATTTTCTAGATGAAATTATCTTTTCATGAAGTATTTAAACGAAAACGTCACTGATTATTTTTTTAATAACTGTTTTACGACCTTGGTCAGCAGCTTTGCTTATTATAAAATTATTATTTTGTTAAATAAAGTCAAATTTATGAATTCTTTTGTTTTTGATTCTGCCTATTTGCAATTACAATGAATTTGTGTAGGTAGGTATTGTGTAATATTCAAAATAAATCAATAAACGAAATTATACAAACACAAAACACAGCAACAAACTTCACCAACATCTGTGGCAGGCTATCTGTCATTCAATATTTAATTAATTTCGCTTCGTACGCCTCGAAGCGTTTTTTACATAAAATAAATAGTTAATAAATAAAATAATAAACCCAATATGGTGAGTTGTGTATTTTACTATATTCCTGGGGTCGTAGTTGGTAATTGTGTAACGATTCTCCTGTCGACGTATGACTACATAAGGCTTGTAACCTCAAAAAATAATTTTGTTTTCAGGATGTCTTTCTAATGATTAGGCGAAAAAAGCTAACCATCTTCACAGATGCGAAAGACACCACGACGGTTTTAGAATTAAAGAAAATGATCGAAGGTAAGTGCGTTAAATACAGTGGTGCGAAAATCTATTTTTAGGAGCGTTACAATGTCGGGGAGTAATTGTAGGTTTTTGTTGTTGTAGCGTGGTGTTTTTGGTTTATTCGCGGATCGAATGCAGGTTTCCGTAAATCGGCTGTATTTCTAGTTACCAGGCGAAGATTACATGTTAGGGGAGTCAGTTATTATGACTCATTGTATGTTTTGGGGTGATAGCATACTACAACATAAAAGCTACACTGTTGAAAAACTGTAAGTAATGCTTAAATTAATGAAGTGAAATACTACTGATACTGGTACTGATAGTGCTTGCAAAAACAAAGATACTAAAATAATTATTTAGTTTAACTTTACTTTATCAGTAATTTATTTTGTATCAACACAACAGCTGTTTTTGCCTTTCGGATATTGACATGGACATTTGGACAAGTAGGTGTAGGTATTGATGAAGTTACTGAATAACTTGAAATACAACAAATATAGCTTTTACATTTTTAAGACAACACTACTATTACTATCAGAATAACAAAGAAATTTTGAGCAAAATGTAATTTAATTCACTGCAGAGTACAAAAAAAATGTATCTGGTCTCATGTGTTGTTTCAATAAAGACTTATTATATTTCAATAAACAATATTCAGAAAATCTGTCACTGCAATTATTTAATAATATTTCAGTATCCCATTCACCTTTCTTTCAAGGTTTAATCAAAGTAATGCATGTGGCTTACAATTATCTTGTTGTCAGGTATTGATATCAGTAGACAGAGTATTTTTATGTTTTCAAGAAGACAATAATTGCTAATCCTGAAGTGGATTGTCTTATTCGATTGAATTATTTTCTCTGTTTAGCAATTATGTGCAAACTTTTTAATATTTAAATGACATTACAGTGTAATAGTTTAGTCCTGAGACTCCTGAGTAGTGCCCTAAAAGACTTGCCCTTCATGTGCCCGCTGTTCATATTTACTCACTTATTAAAATACATGCACAAAAGTATATAAGTGGCAATTTTTATGTATATCTTCTTTGATGTGCTGTGTAAATATAAATATTGCTTTGTAGGGCCTGAAAACCTGAAACTGGCCAGTTGCTAGTTTGGTTACCACTACCACAGTACCAACCAGAAAATAATCATGTGATGTTTTTTGTCTGGGTGTTATTATCCATTAAAATATTACATGGTACATTCAACAGTCTTTGACGCTCATATTATGAGCTCTGATTAGTTTGGGGTCTGATGATCTTGGTATAATCTATATCAGATATTTAAACAGCTCAGTATCTATCTGTATCCTAACCTTAGTGCAGTTTCAGACTAGCATATTTTTGCGCGGATATGGTTACTTTGGTTAAAACCAAACGCTTGTACACATTCTTATTGCTTCATCTTTGCCAGAACTGATAGTGGTTAGTCAATATCTATAAGGAAACTAGGTGATAATCGCGTCAACGCTCGTACGAGTTACGCGTGAGGCTAAAGGCGCGCCTGTACCTACATGCGCTTCTAAAAACGAGCTTATACGAGCGTATAAAACGCCAGCCTGCAACCGCTCTTAGTGTATAAGTCAACTGCAATATCAATATGTTATTTGCAGGAATTTTGAAGGTGCCTCCACCTAGCCAGATGCTGTTCAACAAGGATAGCCAGCTGATGGAAGATGAAAGAACCCTGGCCGAGTATGGCCTTACATCGAACACTGCAAAGGCCCAATGCCCTGCCCCCATCGGACTGGCTTTGAGGTAGTTTTTTGTAGACCATGGTGAAGAATGTTTTTTTTTGTTGATCATCAAATGATCGTGAACTGATGCTTTAGATGAAGAAAGAATAGTATAAAGTTAAACATTGGATTTGAACCAGGCGTTTAACATATAGTTTAAGAAAAAGTGGCTCAGTTAATTTTGTTGTTGTTACAGAAAGGAAAATGGCGAATTTGAAGCTCTTGATCTTACTCCGTACTCGTCGCCACCAGACCTGCCAGACGTGATGAAATCACAGGAGACCAATGGCCAAGAACAGGTGAGGCTTAATATAACTAATCCTGAATATAATGAATGATTTGCAGCTACATATTGCTGCGATGAATGATTAATATTAATAAAATTATTATTATCTTTTTACTATTGCGCAGCCTTACTCAATCCCTAAACATCTCTCTACCAAAGGTTGTCTGGAAGAGATCGCTCTGTAGCGATAAGACCGCCTATATTGTACGTTATTGTGTTTCTTTCTACATTTACCTGTTGTATATTTTGTTTGTGCAATAAAGTTTATTTATCTTATCATATGATTGATGCATGAAAAAAAATACATTTATTTTCTCATATTAGCAACAATAGGCCAATCGTTTAGGATGTTTTCTGTGTCTGGGTGGTATTAGCGATTGCGATTTGACGACCGACTTGGTGTAATGGTTAAGAAGTTGGCTACTACACCAGAGGTCGCAGGTTCGATCCCCGCACAGTACAAAAATTTGTGTGCATGAACATGTCTGTTTGTACTGGTCTGGGTGTCTCCTATGTATAATAAGTATGTATTCACAAAAGAAAATGTATTTAAGTATGTTTATCCGTTGTCTAGTATCCCATAACACAAGCTTTAATTAGCTTACTTTGGGGCTAGATGGCGCTGTGTGGAATAATGTCCAGGGATATTTATTATTATTATTATTTATTTATTAGCATTAAGTATAGTATGTTAATCAGTCTCTAACACCCAATAGTACAAGCTTTCTTTTCGTTTGAGTCAGATGATCTTGATGTGAGATAATAAAAACACTGTTATCTATGTGGTTTATTGGTATTCACTAAGGCATTGAACTGACTGACTGTCACTCAACTTTAAATGTAGGTACATACACCAAATTTACAATCTCTCAAAGTAAAATGTCAGACAAATGGTCAAAGGCCCTTTTTCTATTGGCCTTACTTGTTCAAGTGGAGTGTATTGGGATTTTCTGGGGAGTTATTACCTTTTTTATTTATTGAAAGTACCTCCTTCATACTCCCGAGATGTTCTCCTGCCTGGAAGTTAATCGCGGGCTTAGCTGCCCAACTAGTTTGTCCCAATAGTAAAACCACTTGACATCAAGAAGACTATTTAGAACATTCATCTGTTGCATATGTCCCTAATGTGCTGTTTTCAGTAGTAAAATACATTCTTAAAAAAATAGCATAGCGTATCGATAGGTACTGCGAGGCACGCTGAAAAAGCAGAAGCGGCCTCTCGATGTGTCGACGTCGTTTCCTCGCGAGGCAAAGTGATCAATTCCATCAGATCTTACCACTCCACGCAAACACTATATTACAGTCTCGCGATGTCGATGGGCTGGGCTATCATTTCGATCGCCAGATCGCGGTTTTGAAAGTGATTGCTATAAGACGACACGGTTGGCGTAGTGCGCTGTTGCACGGTAACTCGCCTCGATTTCCGTAGTGTCCCGGGTTCGATTCCCGGTCGGGTCAATTTAGGAAACTATCTTTTCTGAATTGACTCGGGTCTGGGTGTGCTGGGAGACGCCCCTAGCTTATTTCCTTGTGTGATACCTCGTATCAAAGGGATATTAATCCCTACTTCGAGACCATTACAAGAGGTGTGTTGTCTGGCGCATATTTATTTATTTAAGACGTCAATTACTGCATCCCCATTGGCTGAGAAGCTGTTACAATGCAAGCGACTTGCGATCGAGTCGCTTTGCGAATTAGAATAAGAGAATAAGGTGGCCTGCTTCTCACACTGCTGTTCTTCCGCAGATGGATCAGCACTAAACCGGCGGGCGCCCGCCTGCCCGCCCTAGTCCCGCCTCGCGGCTGGCTTCGCCGCAATCCCGAACGGCGCGAGCGCTACCTTAAACTATATTTTTTTTGCATATGAACATATTTTGTTAATAATTTATCAACGATTTGTGCTCGATTTTAACAATCTGTTATATCTACACATTTCTTTGTAGTATTTTTGTGATGCTTTGTATGAAAGAGTGTAGCGCTTTTTATGGTTTATTGCTCTACGAAAATTGAAACAATAGATATTAATTAATGTTTGTCCAACACGAACTTTTTGTATTTTGTGGAAGTTACTCAGAGCAGATTCGCACGGAATGGACGACAGTAAGTAAGAGTATCAGCTGGGAATAAACAGGTGCACCGCTTGACATGGTCTGACAGCTTGAAACAAGGAACGTGTGCTTTTCGTAAAAAATATGCACTTTACAGAAAGTCTCAAATCCGGATAAAATTACCCAAACCCGATAATTCCGGGTAAATCTGGATAAAGTTATCTAGAGACGCACACGTTCGCGAAACTTGCAGTACAACGGATTCGCTGGATGTTTTAGCTTACTCTCGTCCATTCGGTGTGATGAAAGGCACGCAGCAGCGTAAGGCCGGCGCCAGACATAGCATCGTACTTCTAATATTTATTTATGATAAAATTCTAACGGGTTTAGAAATAGCTTAATTTTTGAAAAGGAACTGAATGAGTCTCGTCGTTCAGAATATATTGCCGTGATACTTATAATCGCAGCCGGGAGTAAATTAGAGGTCCATGTCCCGGGAAATGTATAATAATGGTTAAGAAAGATTTTCACAGACGTCTGGCGCCGGCTGGTCAGGGAAATTGGTGGTTTCGACCCAGAATTGACTGTTCTGCATTGTAACGCAGACCTCGGGACATGGCTCAACCTTCGAAGGCGGCACACGCGATATCTGACCTACTCACAGGTTCACTTCTAGTTGTATTCTTGGATGATTTTCTTTTTCGACACAAAATGGCAATCGTGGCAGTCCGAAATGAGAGAGAGGAGAGTTGCTGCCGGATGGATACATTAAGTGAATCAAAATGTTTGGACCTGCAATACTTATAGCCAAATTAAATGAATTTATTAGCAATTATTATATAATACATTTTGAATAATAAGCATGTTTATTTGTGACCTCATTGAACATAATCCGTTGGCTCAGGAACAAAATGATTTAAAAATGCAATGCACTCTTCAAAAATGATATGAATTAACATCACTAAAAATAGGTAACCATTCCATTTTGTATCATCCGAGTGCCGCCCGAAGTGTATTAAGTATGAATAATAATTCGTAACGTCACAATAATCTTCGTTGCCCATAATTATTGTGGCTTCTACTCTTAAGCCATGACATCGCAACATTGGTGACTAATTATAACAATATCTCATTTTGTGGACTATCTTGTAATAAATAATATTTTTGCACTAAACTATTTGAATCGCGTTGTGTAACGCTTCGTCTTGGCTCACGCCATTATTATTTTGGCTTGCTCTTTTCAAACATTTCATGTTTTCATCTTATCCCTATTCAAGAGGGAATTGTAACGAGTCATTTCACATACATAGTGTCTGTTTGTCGCGTCTGTTTACCTTTTATTTTGTAAAAAATGAATTCTCTGTTGTGTATATGCGACATGAGAACGCATAAGTCAGTATATTTCAATACTTGTATAGTTTTATCAAAACAGACGCCTAAAACATTTTGCGACAGAGGAGACGCCTTCACCCAAAGAAAAAAGTTAAAGTATTTCTGTCATATTATTTGTTTAAAAATAACCAGCGTTCACTCTGTCGCTTCTAGTTTTTCTATACATAATGTACACATTATAAATATGATTTTATTAAATTTAATGATAACGGTATTTAACTGATGTTAGTATAGTATGGACTATAGATATTAGCTAATTTAATAGGGGTAAAATAGGGGCTTTTTATATTCTTAAATCCACATAATTCCCGATTCTATAGCATTCTTTATTGTGAGTCGAAAAGTCATATGAAGTCGGATATTTCTAGTTCTTCTAACGCAAGGTTGCTTATTGTTTTCTTTTCTATTTTAATGTAATGTTTGCAAATGCACCTTCTAATGTTAGATGTTCTGTATATTTTGGTTTGGGTTCGATTTCTCGTCAGAACCCACTGCATTCGGGCCCCTTGCGCGGCGCACGAGGGGGCGTGGCTTCTGCGTCCTCTTATCGCGCCGGTCGCGATACATAGCTAGTTAAAATTACTTAAATTATTCACGGATCAAATGTTCGCCCTAATTAATACATCTTTTCTTTTTTTAAAATTTAATCCAAAAATAGTATAATAGTTGGGTGTTAAGTGATTCTGCACTTATTGCACGGTAAAATAGCATAGAAAATCTATGAACCATTCATGTGTGGGGTACAGACGCGGGTGCCGCGTGCTCGGTGCGTGGGCGCAGTGGGCGGGGCCGACCGACATTGCACGCCCAGTGGGCGGGACCTGATCGATTCTTCCTATCTCTGGTATAGCGCTACTAAATAACTAAATGCTAATATGTATTCATGTAATGTAGAGAGCTCGCAGTGGCCGTTCTCTTAGCTCCCAAATAAGGTTGCCAGATTCAGAAATACCAAAGGTGGCTGTAATAGTTTTTGTAGAAGTCTTACAAAATGTATTGTTTTTGTAGGATCAAAAAATTTAACATAGAATGCCTACCAAGCTCAGGCCCGGGCTATAGATGCGAAGCCGGTTATTAAGGATTTTAACCAAGCGGTTAAAATTATTAACATGCATTTTTCGTTATTCACGGTTAATTTACCGCATTTTATGCTTGTTACGGTTAAATACCATCGCTAGATGGCGCTGGCGGCACTGTTATTGACTGTTCCCTCTGGATGTCTGATATCCAGTCACACAGTGCCATAGGAATTCCGTAAGAAGGAAGCTTTACTTAGGAGTTGACAAAACAATAAAAAGACAAGATTATTACATCGGAATCTCGAAAACAATCGTAAAACATTACAGAAACAATTTTAAAAAAGTGGTTATTTTTTAAAGAACACTTATAAATAACAATGTCATAGCAGTCTCGCTATTTTACTATAGCGCTGTCATTCAGTTGCCTAGTTTCGGTTAGTCGATGCCCATTATTTACCTTGAAGAACTGTACTCTTTTTCTCGGTCGCACTCAGATAATTAACCGTTAACAAACCGCATGTTGTCGGTAGTTAACCATAAGTTTGGTTATGTGACGGTAGCTAAAGGGTTTTTGACAACTATAGTCCGGGCTGATCGTAAATAACTGTTGCTCTGGCAGCCCTAATTCAGTCGACCAGTTTGTCGGTTGCTATTTCTCATTAAATAAATAAGTAGGTACACAGCGTCTACATATGAATTTATTGGTTGGGGGTAGACTTGTAGCAGAGTTTTACGGTGTTTTTACAAAATAAAGGAAAGTGGACTCATTTGCAATATCAATTTAATATAATCAGTCATGACTGATGGTTGAACCATGGTTAGGTACATCATATTTCTAGCTTTTTGTTATACAGAATTCGGCTGTAGTTTTTTTGTAATAACACCGTTATTGTTTTGTATACCGTTAACAATAGAACAAATGGAGGAAGTCGATTCTATGTAACGCAGTGAGACTGGAAGAAATACTAGTGTAGTGATTCATGTGCAAGTATGGGAAATCCACAAGATCCAGCGAGAAATAAAGCTGTTTTGATTTGTATGGTCTCGTTTTTTTAACTCCTTACCCGCGTCCTTACCTCGTGAGATGCGCGCCAAAGAGGATATAATACGAGGGCGGGTCAATAAATCTGGGACTTTTGGAATAAAACACAGATTTTTTGATAAATAAATCATTTTATTTTTCAACATAGTCTCCCTTGAGCTCTATACACTTTGTCCAACGCTTCTCCAATTTTTTTATCCCTTCCAAACTAACTAACTGACAACCAACCTAAACAAACTAACTGTCGCAGCAAGTTCAAATTTTGATAAGAGTCAACTGACAGATGCCTGTTGACAGCAGTAGTGTTGCTATTTCAGTAAAGAGGTCAGAAATTCAAAAAGTCACGGACTTATTGACCCGCCTTCGTACCTAACTAGCGATGCGCGCCGCAAGGAGAGTACCTACCTAAACAAAAAAATTACAATACAACATTTGTAATTTCTCGATTTTTTCTAACATGGCAGCTATTGTCGAGACGATACAGACGAAAACGTAGGTAGTGAAAAAATAATTCGTCTTTTATATAAACAGTCTTGTTTTTATAATAGTGAAGCTATGCCGTAGCTCGTAGCCTACGAGTCTGTCCTTAATGTTAATAAGATTTGCTGCATTATCAGTGTAGTTATGAAATTATTCAAATCTTGTACAGGTTAACAATTAAATTTTCAAGAAAAGCTTAAAAAAAATATACTGTTTTTAATGGGAAATTTGACAAAAGTCTTCTTACATGTACCACGATTCCAGTTCCATAGTTTGGACTGCGGTTGGTGACACACTTACCTTCCCGATCACCGTTGGAGTACACCAAGGCTCCGTGCTTAGCCCGTTTCTGTTCAGCGTAATATTAGACGTTCTGTCAAACAGCATCCGAGACCACCACGAGCAGCCACCCTGATTGCTCATGTATGCTGACGATATTGCGCTAGCAGATTCGGACAGGGGACGGCTGGTACAACGGTTGAACAAGTGGAGGAATTCACTTGAAAACGGTGGTCTGAAACTTAATGTGGCGAAGACGGAGTACATGGCCTGCAACACCACATATCCCAAGTCCGTCCGCATAGGCGTTGACGTGATCGAGCGCACGGACCATGACAAATATCTGGGATCTGTGTTAAGCGCGTCCGGGGACATCGACAGCGACGTCTGAGCCCGAATTTCCGCGGTTTGGGCCAAATGGCGTGAGGTGACTGGTGTCATCTGTGACTCCAAAATGCCGATCAAGCTGAAGCAGGCCTATAAAATTATCATTAGGTCTGTCTTTTTATAAGGCAGTGAATAATGGCCGTTACTAGAGCGACACGAGCAGGAGTTGCGCGTCACGGAAATGAAGATGCTGCGGTGGATGTGTGGAGTCTCACGCAAAGATCTCGTGCGGGATACCCACATCTGAGGCAGCCTTCGTGTTCGTGACATCGCAGACAGGCTGCAGGAGTGTCGCCTTCGTTGGTATGGTCATGTCTCACGGAGATCGGCAAACTACGTGGGCAACAAATGTCTGGCAATGCCGCCCCTGCCAGGTAGGTACTGATAGAAGAGGTCGACCCAAGAAGCGGTGGCTCGACTTCGTCAAGGGTGACAGGCGTGCGTGAGTCTGTTGAGACTCACCACTGAGGATGCACAAAACCGCGCGAAGTGGGTTAAGAAAATAAGAAAGGCGGACCCTGGGACCCCACACACCAGTGTGGGTTCACAACCGGGATAGACCACACGGATGATGATGATGATTGACAAAAGTCTTCTTAAGTGAAGAAGTCATTGGTTTATAATCCATTGATTTATAAATACTAGATTAGCAACTCATGCGTCAAAGCGTTGCCACCGCACTTAGATAATATGTCCACAGACAATAAGCCCGGCTAACTTCAACTCAGTGCTTAGTGTGAGACGTCCAAGAAGGCTAGAAACTAAGGAGAGATAACTCCCGAAGTGGGGGTAAGCACTTTATGGGGTAAGCTTTCGAGGGCCGAAAGTCGTATACTCTGTGCCGGGCAAAACGCTGTATTGCGCATGTGCAGCGGCAGCTATTTGTCATTTCATTGTCACATGGTTTTGTTTTGAACGGTGTCACGTGCGACAGTTGTTGTTTTTCGAGGTTGTGTTGACCAATTTTGACACTTCGCGAGGATCGCGGCAAAGAAGCGTAATGCGCATGCGTCACTGTGGGATACGGATTTAGTCCAACCCTTTCCAGGGAGTTATCTCTCCTTAGTCTCTAGCCTTCTTGGAGACGTCACTCGGTCGACGGGCCGAGTTGAACATTCTCCAAAATAGTTAAATGTGTAGTGAAAGAATGTATTTCAAGGTCTCAAACACAATAAATTAAGCGGAATTACTTTCCACACGTATGTTTGTTGTTCATATAATCAAATTAACGTAAAACACGTAAAAACTGAAATAAAACATCGATTAATGCAATTTAGGTTCAGTGTTACTACTGAAAACCAATTTTGGTTTTCCCACATTCATGGGTGAATATGTAAGATAAGGAATAATATTAAAGATATAAATAAATCTTATTTTAGTGCAATAACGAATTAGATAGTAACTTTGTTTTATTATCTGTTCTATATCAATAATCATTTGGTTGGCGACTGGCCTGTTGGTGCAATGGCAGCGATCCTGCCTTCAGCGCCGGAGGTCGTGGGTTCGATCCCCACCCATGACAAATATTTGTTTGACGAACATTTGTATTTGTTGTGTGTCTGGGTGTTATTATTTAAGTATGTATTTAGAAATATTTAAGTATGTTTATCAGTCTCTGACGCCCATATTACAAGCTCTGCTTAGTTTGGGGTCAGATGATCTTGGTGTGAATTGTCCCAGGTATTTATTATTTAAAATTATTATTATTATTTTGCAGGGTACAAAAAGATGCAGCACGCCGTACGAAATGGGTGGAAGTAATGCGATTGCTGAGAAAAGAGACTGGCTACCCCTTAAATCTACTGTCATTTGTTCAAAGCATTTCCGGCATCAAGACAAACTAAGACCAAAAAGCGATTGTAGTCGTGTTATGTCTAATAACGAAGCAATTCCAATGCTTATTTAAAGTAAAGTTTCAAAAGGCCAAAAGGGGGGGTAATTCAAATGGGTTTAAAGAATTAAAGATGTTGTTCTATAATTAATTGTTTAATAACTAAGTAATCATTTTATAATGCTTTTTTGATAAAAAATATTGTGTTGTATATTTTAAAAACCGATAGAAGTTTCAGTGGAAGAAAATTTGGATATGGATGTTGTGAAAACCGATGACGAGATGGCTGAAATAACTGAAGCACTGCGAAAGAACAAAATGAGAAAAATAATTAACCGTCTAAGAGTTGTATCCACACGAAGACTAAGGAACATAAAAAATCTATAATAGAAAAATAAAAGATTAGAAATAAAATTTTAAAAATAAGAGACATCATAGAGGAACTGAAAAAAAACCGTAGGTAGAGCGAATAAGAAGAAATGCAGCTAAATTTTAGTCTGAGCGCCTTTAACTTTACAAGGCACAAGAAAGGCTGCACATGGAGTAGATACTGCTGCCATCTTTGGGCTGTAAAAATTGTGTTTGAGCAAAACAGTATCTTCTCCATCCTCTTGACCGTATACAGTGGAGAGCCGCTCGAATTGTCAACGACCCTGTGATTTTCGACCGCTTAGTTAGATCCTTTGGCCCTACGGAGAGACGTTGCATCTCTCTGCGTTTTTTACCGTCTGAGTGCTCAGACGAATTGCATGATCTTATACCTGCCGCTGAATTTCATCATCGCATGACACGTTATAAGTTGAAATTCCATGCTCATCACCTGGATGGCTGGCACTCAACTACCGTACGTTTTTCGCGTTAATTTCTTCCGCGTACGTCCAAGATATGGAATGATCTTCCTGCGGCGGTATTTTCAAAAGAATATGACATTGGAGCCTTCAAGAAGAGAGTATTCCCATTTAAAAGGCAAGCAACGCATGGGTGACACCTCAGGGGTTGCAGTTTTCCATGTGCGGAGATGATCACTTTCCATCAGGTGACCTTTCAGCTCGTTTGCTCTCAATTCCATTAAAAAAAAAAAGATTGAAACAAAATATGTCTATTATTTCCGTAGTTCATGATTCGACTTATACTTGGCCATTTTTTTTCAGTAACCTTTGACCGGTAAACATAACTTCACCAGTTACAGAATGCATGAAGAATAAAGATACATAAATGTAAATACTTACAAAAAATCTATTTCATATTATACTATACTAAATAAAGCTTGTTATTTGTATAAAAGCATTTCAAATAATTCCAATCAATTTATTTCACTATTATTCATAATTAAAAAAAGCTATTTCATTCATTATTATGGGTAAAATTTCGTATGGTAGGCAACACCAACCCGATTTCACATTTTTGTGTTTCTGTCTTTGTCTAATCGAAGCGGTTGTATTGTCCTTGTGACTTGTGGAAGTGAGACAAATATATATTTACTTTAAAATAATTAGTGGTTTCAAAGCTACGTCATCGCGGGTAAAAAGTGGTTACACTTTTTTTGACACGCGGCAATGAGGCCTGCAGCTTTTCTACTATCAAAAACATATTTCTAGAACATAAACACAAATTAAAACAAAAAGTTTGCACCCCTGTAAATTTCCAAAAAATCGTTAAGAAACTCGAAAACTGCCGAAAATGGCACATACATGAGATATTCCGGGTATCCCTAGTGAT
This sequence comes from Udea olivalis, assembly GCA_947369235.1. Lineage (NCBI taxonomy): Eukaryota > Metazoa > Arthropoda > Insecta > Lepidoptera > Crambidae > Udea > Udea olivalis. The sequence goes on along the minus strand of OX376349.1, from coordinate 2,743,418 downwards.
ACTCTTCTACCAATGGGCTTCCGCTTGTAACTACTTTTTGGGACATTCTGTAATTTTTAAGGGCATTTATTCAAATTGTTTGGAAGAAACCATAAACCATTACTCTACGAACGCTGAAGAAATCGCAGAGTATATCAAGGTCACCACCAAAGCCAACTTCACCTTGAGGGTCGAGCGGTTGGTATCCCGCCTTAATGTGAATTTTAATTCATGTGAGAGTGCAGACTGAAGATCTATCGACCTACTTAAAAGAGGAGTTTTTGCGAAAGGTGTCATTTCCCGGCGCTTTCGAGGTCGATTACCGGACACCATGATGTGTCGCACGTCGCCGATGAACCATACGTGTGTCAATTAAATATTGTGTTATATGTATGTTAGTTTTAAGATAATCATCTATAGGCCGATTAGGTTTAGTTAAGATCTTTAAATGTAATTTGTTGCCTGAGAATAAATGATTATTATTATTGTAAACCATGCACTCTTTCCTTTTTAAGAGCTGTGTTCCAAAACGGGTGGAATTTCACACTGAGGAGTGAAAATCACTCGAATCCATCCCAAATTTACCCCCACTGAAACCGAGGGTGAACCGAGGGAGGTTTTCCGAGCTGTCACTTGACAGTTTCCTAGTTGTTTCGGAACGGGTTAGAGTGACGTTTAACACTCTGACAAGTGCGAATTCTACCGGTTCCTGGAGCCCGATGAAATTCAGCTGTCAGACGAAGGTTTTGCTCGTTTGGTCTCTCTCTATTCGACGAGGTTAAAAATCACTCGGCGAAAAGCGATTTGGAACGAGCCCTAGGTGGGTGGATTTATGGCTGGCTTAACTGGCTACAACGCCATTTTGGAACGTTTCCAAGAATCAAATCTGTCAAAAAAATGACGTTGACATATGTCAGATGTCAGCCAGCGGCTGTTTGACCGTGCATGGCTATTATAACCTCAAAACTAGTCAACAGAACCCGTGTTTATTTGTGAAAATGTGCATTGAACTTTGTTTCTAGATATTTGTCAAATAATTATTTCTCCGCTTTCTGCTCGTTATTATACAATAGCTATAAATAGTTATTAAAAATGGGAAAACGTAAAGGCAAGTGTGCTAAGAAAAATCCAGCGAGCAAGGAGGCCCTGGAGCCTGAGCACCTGGTAAAGGCCCCGCACTCTTTCGTGATTCACCGGGGGAACTGCAGCAAAGATCTGATTGACTTAACTAAGGATTTCAGGAAGATTATGGAGCCATTTACAGCTTCGCAACTAAAGGTAACAGTTGATTTCTAAAAAAATATTGTGCTGTGTAGGCGTTCACTCATAAATATCATATCGCATAATTCAATATTAAACATATTTATTATTTAGTAAGTGAGTATCATTTAACAGAATAAATAGGAACCATAGCATTCAACTGCAGTGCATGTTTATTTTGATGACTTTCAAGACTTGATTGGTTTAAATCATAGTAAAATTATAACTACAATACCACGACCATCATGAAGTGAAAGGTGCATATTTATTAACAGCTTGACTGCCCATTGATGCGGGATGGGGTGAAACAGGATTTTTTTATATGAAATATTACTGGTTTTTTTTTCTTAAAGTAAACTACATATCTATCTATTTAAATCTGGCTCAGTGTTTAACTAACCCTGTGTCTATTTGGTTCAGTTGAATCTAGTTTAGTACAGTAGAGTATGTCTGAAAAGAGATTTCTGTGAGCAAAAAAATAATGAATTTTAGAACAATATTTACTAGAAATACAAAAAACAGTAAATATTACAATTATAACTCAAAAATACTAATGTAATGATTATGTAAAATTCATACTAGCTTTAGTTTTAGTAACTAGACACTTGTTTTTTTTTTTAGGAAAGAAAAAAGAACACACTAAAAGACTTCCTTTCAGTATCAGGATACCTGCACGTCTCCCACATGATCATGTTCACAGAGACAGAGTTGGGGACCTACATGAGATTAGCTAGGCTTCCCAGAGGACCTACACTCACATTCAAAGTAGAAGGGGTTAGTATATAGAACTTTTATGTCTCAGAGACTATTTAATTGCAATGACATCCAATCCTTGCTCATGCTTGGGGGTTGATTTTTATTGTAATTTTCAGTACAGTCTCGCCCGTGACGTGATCTCTTCACTGCGCAAGCAGTATGTTATAATGAAGGCGTTCCAGAGTGCACCCCTAATCGTACTGAACAGCTTCTCAGGTGAAGGGATGCACATGAAGCTCATGGCCACAATGTTCCAGAATATGTTTCCCACTATCAATATCACTACTGTGAGTAAAATAGTATACGTAATATTGTAGTTTTGAAAATGTCATTAACTTTTCTTTTCAGAAAGTTTCTGTAAGCTAAATGCCTCTTCTTTAATTGTTATAATTTCAATTATCTTTTTTTCTTGGGGTAAAGACACATTTTATTTTCTCGTCGCTAGTTTATCTATAAAAGTGTGTTTGTTATTAGGTAAAACTGAAAAATATCAGGCGCTGTGTACTTATGAACTACAACCCTGGCACGAAACTCATAGATCTGCGCCATTACGTCATCAGAGCTACTCCTGTAGGACTCAACAAAGGAACCAAGAAGGTAAGAACCGGAAATGTTTAGTGATCTTATTGAGGTGCTGGTTTTAAGTGGGCAGAACACGTTTGCTTTGCAGTTTTCTAATATTCTACCTTTTATTTCAATTACAGATGGTGCAAGGCAAAATACCTAATCTAAATCGGTGTAAGGACATGTCAGAATTTTTCGACAAGTAAGTTTTCCACAAAGTTGTTTATCAAATTAATATTTATTATTATTAATTATAAGTATTATTTTATTAACGATTAATTAATTATTTTGAAATGTATTATTTTATTAGTGATCAATTATAGAGCAACCTAATCCAGGGTTCATGGCACTCGGGCCCATGAGGCTCTGAGTATTAGGAATAACTTACTAAATTTAAAACAGTCAATAACTGAGGAATTGACTGTCTGATCGCGTTAAGGAAATGGGTGTAGGGTGTTGCTTATAGAGCCAAAGGTCGGGACTGAGTAGACATACGCCCGAAGCCACAAACGTCAATCAAAGCTGAGCAGTCCGTACATGTATAGGCTGTCCCTCTCATTTCTATTGACATGTGACAGGGCAGCATCAAATTAAGGTGTCCTCAACTTTTGATTAGCGTTTGCGGATATGAGGGATAGATTACCAATCGGGAAAAAAAATTGCATTTGTTCTGTTCAGGTAGTAAAAAGCATTCCTGTCTCAGAAACAGCATTGCTTAGTTTGGCGTCAAATGGCCCTATGTAAAGATGTCCCGAGATGTCCTGGTTTCTCTCAGAACGCGACGAGGCCGCCAGTTTTTGTCTTTGTCACGTTTATTTACTTATGTACTTGTACTTCAGGGCCGCGCTACTTTCGGAGAGCGAATTCGAGGACGACCCCAGCTCACAGATCGTGCTGCCGCAGACCCTGGCGTCGCGCGGCGCCACTGCGGAGTCTAAATCGGCCATCAGACTGGTAGAGCTAGGACCGAGGATATCTTTCAAACTCATGAAGGTAAATTTTTTAGGTTTACTTCCTAAAGTAGTATTTGAAAATTCAAGTCTACAGCGTAGCGTGACGACACGATTGGCGTAGTGCGCTGTAGTACGGTCTCTCGCCTCGATTGCCGTAGTGTTCCGGGTTCGATTCCCGGACAGGTAAATTCAGGAAAAGATCTTTTCTGAATTGACTCGGGTCTGGGTGTGCTGGGGCCCCTGGCTTATTTCCTTGTGTGGTACCTCTTAACACAGGGATATTAATCACTACTTCGAGACCATTACAAGAGGTGAAAAAAAACAGCTGTTGTTAGAAGTGGATCCGATATGTGGTTATTCTATTGTATTTTTTTGTGAATTGTTATACAATTATATGTTTTCAGTAGTACTGTACTATATGATTTGTTCTTGTTTTTTCTCAGATCGAAGATGGTCTAATGGATGGCGAAGTTTTGTTCCACGAGTTGGTAGAAAAGACTGACGCAGAAAAAGCATTCATAAAGAAGAAGAGAGATGAAAAGAGGTAATAATAACCACTGACCTACAGATATGGTTAGGCTTGAAACTCTACTAAGTGAGGGATTTAAAAAATCTTCAGTCCATTTAGCAATAGGAACGGAAACTTCCATACTAAGTCATTTGGAGCTCCTGCAAAATTACAAGGCCTGTTGCTATATATTTGTTTAGCTAATGTTAACGTTTTTTTTTTATCAGGCGGCAAAAAGAAAAACGCAAGGCGCAACAGGAAGAGAATGTCCAGAAGAAACGGCAGCAGAAGGACGAGCTCAAGCAGAAGTCATTAGAAGGCATCAAAAAGAAGAAAGAAATGACCGAGAGTCAAAGGTGAGGACCACTTATTTCTGCAAATGAAGTGAAATCTATTGCCACAATAACAGAACGAGTTTCGTCCAGTTGAAACAGTTAATGTACAAGTCGCGTCACGTAAAAAGCGCTCCTGCGCACTAGACGATTCATGGATCTAATTGGTGGTACGAAGTGAGGAGGGGAAGGCGCCGCACGAACGAACCAATAGAACAAGGGCACGGGCCTTGCTCCATTGGTTCGTTAGTCGACCCATGCGCAAACGCATCACTGTCTTCCAGGGCGCTTTTTACGTGACGCGACCTGGGTGCTGAGTACGAGTTGCAGTGAGAGAATTGCATCACTTCACCATCGCGTTTTGCGAGCACGTAAATGTCAATTAGTACCAAATCGAGTCAGCGCCATCTAGCGGCATATTCTGGCAACATTATGGCCGCTAGATGGCGCTGACTCGATGCCATATATTCGCCTTTTTTTTTCTCGCAAAACGCGATGGTGAAGTCATTCACTTCTCTCACTGCAACCCGCACTCGGCACTCGGTACAAAAAAAAGTGAATGAAATGTTTTTTTTATATTTGTTTTATTTTTTATCATTTATTTCAGATTGATGGAGCTAGCGGCGGCGGACTCGCAGCTCGCGGCCGACGGGGAGCAGGACGACGACGCCGAGTACTACAGGAAGGAGGTCGGCGCGGAACCGGACAAAGGTACGCGCTTATGCTCACCATCCACCACATTTAACCTGTTGACCGCTTGTGTCGCATTCATACATTGCCGCGCCCCGAACCGCCCGTATCGTATTTCTGCGACAGAGAACAAAAATACCATGCATGTTCACCTACAATAAATAGGGATGCTGCGGTCCGAATAACGCTAAAAGTACTTTTAGCGCCCCTAAAAGCGCCCCGATTTGCTCCGAAAGCACTTTTAGCGCGATTTTGACAGATGTGCGACGTCATAACATAAAAATAACGTAAAAATATTTTTTTAGATAAGTCTTAGTAATAGATAAAATGTAATACTCAGGATAAAAGTAGTGTGTGACAAAATCTTCTGCAGATAATAAGATAACTTTTCATTCATAAAAGTGTCAATATCTTACGAAATACTTTAGATAAATTGATCCTATAGTTTTGGGGTTATGTGACGATAATTTTGCGGTACGATTTTATTTCAACGCTGATAGCAACGTAAGCGTTAATAGCGCGCTTTTTAATTTGGTCAGGGCAAAAGTGCTAAAAGTACTTTCTGCGTAAATCGGACCGCAGCCGTTTACAGAGCGAAAAGCTCTGTGAACTCCCTATTTATTGTAGGTATTATTTATATCGATTTGTACCCGCTTGCTAGGGGCACGGCCATCATAAAATAGTTTTAGGTACCTACACTATAAACACTCTTACCGGTAATATAAACGGAAAACTGAAAAAGGTTGAAATTAACATATTGTCACTAATATTTTAGATCTTTCGTTTAAGTTAGCTGTTATCTCTCACATATGAACTATGCATCTTTGAAAATATCCGCGTGATTAGTGGTGACTCATACAAACACGCACTATCAAATCAAAGAGTTGTGTTGTGTCATATCTTTGATGAAGTTACATATTCATCTAATATTAAAAAAAAATATTATTTTGCAGATCTTTTCTCCGAAAGCTCAACAAGAAAAAGAAAAACTGACGACAACTCCGTACGAGGCTTCAAGAAGATGAGGTTGGATAAGAAATTACAGAAGAAGTTCCAGAAAAACCAAGACCCAAGTAAGAAAGGGCAGAACCAAAGGGACGGAGGGAAGCGGAACTTCCAAGGGCAGAACCAAAGGGAAGGCGGGAAAAGGAACTTCCAAGCGCAAGATGGCGGTAGGAGGAAGTTCCAGTCACAAGATGGAGGGAAGAGGAAGTTTCAGTCTCGTGACGGTGCTGGTGGGAGAAAATTCAACAGAAAATCTGACGATGACAAAAGAAATAAGCACAACAAAGGAAGCAAGCCATTCAACAATAAACCGAAGAAGGTATTTGGAGGGAAAATCAATAAAACTGGCAAAAGCAGAGATGGTAAAGGCAAGGGGAAGGGGAAAGGTAGAAAATGATATTTTATTTAAATATAGATAAGTTATTAAAATTAAAACACTGGCATTCTCATTAGAAAAGTATTTAATCAGATTCCTTACACTTAAAAAAAACAGGAGAACTTATAAACAATATTTTGCCTGATGACTGCTGATTAATACAGTGATGTAATTTGTAAAAATACTATTATCATATTGAAGGCACTTGCTGAGAAAGTAACTTAGTAGAAAAGGCGGATTTAACTTACATACTACTCATGAACTAATTGGGTATGGGAACATATTTTTTTCAAATTTTTATAAATTCCTTTTCCTATTTTAAGAAACTAAATTGAATATTTTGTTGATCTAGCCGGTAGTTAATTTTTAAACATTGCGAACTCATGACGTCACAAATCTTAGTGTTACCACATGTGTTTTTTCCCCGATTCGTGATAAATAAATAATGAGGAGAAAATTACGGATTTACAGCACTTACGGCTGTAACAGAGCTCGCCGTTCATCATGTAGCATGTCACGAGAATGTGAGAAGTAGACTTCAGAGACAATTTATTTTGCCAAGTTCTGAAACCAAGCCCTAAAGGGTTGGGATTATAGCGAATGGCTATTTTAAGTCCTACCTACCCGTCTGGGCAATGTGCGTAAAATAATGTACGTATTATTAAAAATAACTATGTAAACATATTTTTCACGTGAGGGAATTTGAAATCTGCTATCTGGAAACACCATAAATACCATGCAGTAGAATCACCTAGCTCTACTCTCTCGAGTGATCTCACGTATGATACAGATCGCTTCATTTGATTGGTTGATGGATAGATTATCAAATATAAAAAATATCCTAGATCCTTTGCCTTTAAATATGTTAAATATTTAAATAAGGTATAAAATACAAATACCTCAAAATGGTTTTCGATTTAGGAGATGTTTGATTATTTTTCCCATACCCAATTGGCCACTTACATCACTTTTGACTGTCGTTATCGTGATGTATCTGATATTAAATCTTCATTTTTCGTGTTATTTTAATTTATGTTTTTAGTTTAAACATAAACAGGCTCAAACACAGGTCTGGTTACATTGATGACAAGCGTAGTCTAAACAGAATATGTTTATGATTTGGGTTACATTTTTTTAACACAACTTTTCTTACATTTGGGAGCAACTAAAAATTTCTTAGATATTTTTATGTAATGACAAGTTTACTATAAAACGGGGGTAGTACAGTTTCTTTACTTGCGGGTATTTTTAGCAGCGTGAAGTTGATAATACCAGAACTTTCCAAATTAGAATGTAATACATTTTCAAGTTATCATTACTCACTCTAAATAAGGAACACAATATCATCAGCCATCATGACCTGGTTGTCCTGCGTCATCTTGTGCAGCGCGGCCTGCACTTCGCTCGCTTCGAACACTTCGTGCGAGAACTTCTCATTGACGTGCGAAGTGATGCGGTCCAGAGGAAGCGAGTTGGCGCGCTCGTCACGGAACAGCTGTTGCAGGGCCGACTTGAATTGGGTCAACCTGAGAAATTATTTCCATTATTAAAGCCTATCAATGTTAATCAATAAGAAAAAATGGTTGTCCGTGCTGTTTATTAAGATCTGCGCAGACGAGGGATAAACTGCGGCGTACTTTTTGTCCGTCAAATTATATCCCTTACAAACTGTATCGAGCAACGCACACCGACGACTAATTTAAAAGTACGCCGAATAACCGCGGACGCCCACGGAGAGTAGCGGATTAAAGTGCGCGGGTGTCCACGAAAAAAATAGCACTAACGAAAGATGAGCAGTCAACACACACGGCGGACTTTCGTCGGCTTTAATAATCGATTCGAATTAAAGGGATGGACCAAGTATTCTCTTTTTTAACGTATTCTCTTTTTCTTAAACTTCATGTAAATTACAGCACAACGTAATCCGAGAATATTTAAATACTCTCGAACAACAATTGATCGCACACCGTGTGCGTTGAGTCCGCGCCCCCTGACGCCCGAATCATAATCAACGTTACCCAGGTATAAACTCGATTTCACAGAACAGAACCCGGCAAAAAAAATACATCATGTGAAAAATACCAAGTTCGATAAAAACAAAAACACTCACGACAGTGCGACACCGACTCTCACCGATATTTTCTGTAAACTCACTGTGTCTGTGTGCGTGATCAAAAAGTTAGTTCTAAGCGGACTATCTGTCCGGGGTGCCGTGCCGCGCCGCATGTGTTTTTTGTGGCTTTGGGCTGCCACAATATTTGACCTCAAATACAAATTCATTTATTCGTCATCATAGGTGGTAACAAGTTGACAGGTATTGAGCATATGCAGTATCTCCATGATGTGCCTTGAATGACATACGAAATTATTTTATATCAAGACTTATTACTCAGGATTATTAAATGGTAATATAAAAAAGGTATGAGCTTACAAAATTACATTAGACTAGAAGGAATATTAAGTATACATTTGATTTACAATCATAATTTAAATTCATTATCACAAAAATATTCATTATCATTATAATAATATTAATCCATAAGGATTTTAGATCTAACAGATTTGAATTTTTAAAAATTAAATGTTCTTAAGCGTTCAGGGAGAGCTTATTGAAAACTTATTGAAAGCCATCTCAATCACACTCTTACGCATTACTGCGGTTCTACAAATATTTGTACAGACTCTGGTTTTTCTAGGGCGAAGGTTTGGGTTTTTAATCATCATTTTCAACAGATTTGGATCACAAATAAACACAACTCCAGTATATAAATACAAGGTGAAGTCAATAATAACTTTAGAGATTTGAAATGTGGCTGACATGTTTCCAAAGGGTGCAAACCGCATATAGCCCTAATACATCGCTTTTGGGCCCTTAGTAATAAAGCCTCTGCAGCGTGAGGTGCATACCTGTTGGCAGCCACAGGCGTGTGCGCGGGCGCAGCGCGCGGCGGCTCGGGCTGCGCCTGGCGCGCGGCGCGCAGCACGGGCTCCGCCTCCTCGTCTGATGAGAACTGGTAAGGGTCCGAGCCTGTAGCGCCGTCCTATACAAATAATTGTAAAATAGAGTGAAGTAATTAGCCTATAAACTGACCCGCTGCTGGGCAAAGGCCTACATTATTGAAATTAAGTCATCGCTAAAATTGATGGGTATTGGCATAACCACCACGCTTGCCAAATGCGGGTTGGTGATCAAAAACCCGGGTTATGTGCCGAAAAAGCCGAAAACAGACTTTGCCCGACCTGGGATTTGAACCCGGGACCTCCGAATTTCCTCTGCCACAGAGGCGTTGACTCAAAAAATGCGTTTAATGCTTTCAAACAAAAAAATAAAATACAATCCCTTTGTGCTTTTATAGATCAAGTGATCGAATGATTTGATCGGCCGAGCATAGTTTGGCCACGGTAATATTATCTATACCGAGGTTTGGCCGATAACGGATTAGGTGTACGGGAGTAGTTATTTGTTATTTATTTTATAATGCCCGTCAAGATGACCTCACTCTACCTGACGGAAAGCTCCAGATATGAGGCTGACAAGCATGATGCAAAGGAATCACTGAGCTGGCCATCCTCACCTTGAAGGCCTGATGCCTTTTCACGCCCCGCTTGAAGACTCCGAGCGTTCCACGTCTGTATGGTACGACAAAGAAACGAGTCACCGAACCTTTTAGTTCGGGCCAGTAAATGTTGAATTGTGTCTGAATGACGCCGTAATGAGTACGGGAGTGGAATAGTATATTTACTGGCTGTTTGAGTTTTGTCTTTGTCACATGAAGGAAATTAAAAAACGAATTACTTTTCCTTTATTTTGTTGACGAGGCTAGAAAAATACGCTGAAGACATCCTGGGCGCCTAACAATGCGGTTTCCGAAGAAATAGGAGTACCATAGACCAGATCTTTGTCCTCAAACAATGATTTACGGAGAAAAAGTGGTAGTATGCACAAAATATCCACACACTCTTCGTGGACTTCACCAAAGCATACGACAGCGTTGACAGGGAGACACTACCGCATTCTACGTGAGTTTAGGATACCTGACAAGCTGGTTCATATGATTAAGGCCACTGGAGTCAGCAGGATGCGGGTTAGGGTAAAGGGTGAGCTGACTGACGAGTTCCCAGTGGTGACGGGTCTTGAACAAGGGGATGCATTATCACCTATGCTGTTCAATTTGGTGTTGGAATACGTGGAAGAGTATTGTTGACCGATGGTGGAGTGCAATAAAATTTAAAGGGCAGCATAGGGTGATCGGCTATGCAGATTACCTGGCACTACTGGGAGAAACAAAGGCACAAGTGCAAGAAGCTGCTAAAGTAATAGAAGACGAGGCGGCTTAAGCGAGTCTTGAAATCAATCAAGCCAAAACGGAGTACATGCACATGAAGTGGTACCGAAATAACTTGGTACCGGGGGAAGATCTTTCTGTGGGTGCCGCAATATACAAGGGCGTCGCATCATTCAAATATCTCGGCTGCACGATCACTGATACTCACACCAGAGAGCAGGAGATCGACATCCGCATACAAAATGCTCTGCGATGCAGCGCTGCTTTTCACTCGGTGCTGGTCTCCAAGCTTCTAAGCAGACCGACTAAGATCCAGATTTTATTACAAGACGGTTATCCACCCGATCTTAATGCACGGCTGTGAGGCTTGGACCCATACGCTCAAGGAGGAGGACAAACTGCTTGGGGCGGAAAGAAAAATCCTTAGGAAGATTTTGGGACCAACGAAGAGAGGACGGAAACTGGAGAATTCACAAGAACTGCGAAATGGAGCAGCTGGTGGCGCAGCCAAACATAATGGGGGAGACGAAGGCACACAGGCTCCGCTGGCTGGGCCACGTAGAGCGGATGCAGGAGGATCGGGCCGTGAAGCGCGCGTACCTTGGAGTGCCCCGTGGGCGACGGCCGGTCGGGCGCCCCAAGTACCACTGGAAGGATATGGTGATAAAGGATTTGTCCGAGCTGCGCGGACCCATTGACGGGCACGAAGTGGCGCAAGACCGGCAGCCGTGGCGTCATCTCGTGTCGGAGGCCAAGATCGACTTCGGGTCGCTGAGCCAGCGGAGGCAGTAAGTAATTACTTTTTACTACCTAGAGACTAGTGGTCACTTAAGTTCCGCTTGGTAGGGCCTTATTGGCGCACTTTTAGAGCATGAGGAGTGGGCAGGTTACCCTGCTGCTCACCGTTCTCCGTGACTTCTTGGCGGCGGGCGCGGGCGGCTCCGCGTCCGAGCCCGCCTGCTCGTCGTCGCTGGAGGCGCGGCGCTTGCGACGCTTCTCCTTCGTCAGGACCTGGGAAAGACACATCAATAGTAATAAATAAATATCTGGCAGAAGTTGAAGAATTGCACTTGGATTTCATTTCCTGATTTAATCACCTGTGTATTTAGGTACACAATGGGGCAAATTAAATCCAAAATTATGGAAAAAGGTATTTAATTTAGTGTTCTCGTTACAAGGTGAGATAGCAAAGTGAGGTAGTGCGAATAAAATATTAATATGGGCGCGTTCACTCCTTATATAAAACACCAGGCAATATCATCATTTTTGGATTGGGTGCTCTTTAGTGCCAAAGGCGCCTGAACATCCTCCCCGCCGTTGAAAGGTTCCTTTCAACTCTTCAGCTCTTCTGCAGTTGGCAGTGGACAAATACGGACCAAAGGCCGGCGTACACATCCTCTAGTGGTATTGATATCCGCCACTCTTGAGATACCATCTGGTCCAGGAAATAAGCGTAGCACTCTTCCAAGGCGCCAGTTCAGTGGAGATGTGCCATCCTCTTGAATAAGCACCATATCGTCCAATTGAAGTTTGGTGGTGTTGCTCCGCCATTTTGTTCTTTGCTGCAGCTCGGAGATGTACTCTTTCTGCCATCGTTGCCAGAAGTGCTGACGAATTTTCTCCATTCGCTCATAACGTGTCAGCCTAGATTCACTGCAATTCTCTAGCGGCTGCGAAGGCATCGCAGTCAAAGGCCGTCCGATCATGAAATGCCCTGGGGTTAGGGGTAGGAAGTCATTGGGAGAGGAAGATAAGGGACACAAAGGCCGACTGTTAAGGATCGCTTCCACTTGTGCAAACAAAGTCAATATCTCCTCAAAAGTTAAGTGGCTATTGCCAATAACGCGTTTTAAGTGATGTTTCGCGGATTTAACACCGGCTTCCCAAATGCCGCCGAAATGAGGAGCGTAAGTTGGTATAAACATAAACTTAATACCTAGCTGACTTGCGAAATCAGATAATGGGTCACTATTTTCCCTTAAAAACGCACCTACTTCTTTGGCGGCAGCTACGAAATTACGGCCGTTATCGCAAAATATTTCTGCTGGCTTACCTCTGCGCGAGACGAATCTTCGAAGAGTCATAACAAATGCGTCTTTGGATAAATCACTTACAGCCTCCAGGTGAATGCATTTGAACCGCAAGCATACAAAAAGACACAAGTAGCACTTTATTACACGACTTCCACGACCCTTGCGATTAATAATCATAAATGGACCAGCAAAGTCTAAGCCAACGGATAAAAATGGGAAATCTGGGTTTGTGCGCTGAGCTGGTAGATCGCCCATTTTAGGGTGTAAAGTTTCACCTCTCAGACGTCTGCACCGAACGCAATTGTTAACTACACGCCTAGCCAACTGTCTGCCATTCATTGGCCATACTGTTTCCCTAACAGTTGCTAACAATAATTGCGGCCCAGCATGCATATTATCGAAATGCTGTTTTTCAAAATAAAGTTTGGTTAATCTATGGGATGCATGTAGCAATATCGGATGCTTCTTTTCATAACTATACATTGAAGCTTGTAGCCTTCCGCCCACACGTAATAAGTTGTCTTTGTCCATAAATGGAGACAGAGATAAAATCCTACATTTAATACCCAAAGTCTTGCCTTTAGACAGCAATTCGTACTCGACAGGGAATGACTCACGTTGAGCAACGGCACATAATAAATGAAACGCATCTCGAATCTCTTCTACAGACAAAATACCTACCTTCCTATTTTTTGGGTTCTTTAAATTAAATATGAATCTTCTTACATATGCAACCGTTCTTTGAAGTTTATTTAAATTGGAATATTTATCAACATTTATAATTGGTTCAGATAGTACTGTGGCTGAATGCGATTTTACTTCAGGCAAACCTTCCAGGTCCCTATCGTTACAGTTTAAAATTGGCCAATCGCTTTCGCTTTCGTATAAAAACTTAGGACCTAACCACCACATGTCAAAGTCAATCAACTTTTTTGCATCTACACCCCTTGATATTAAATCTGCAGGATTGAAAGCAGTTGGCACGTAGCGCCACAATGACGGTTTGTGAGTTCCTGTATTTCAGAGATGCGATTGGCTGCAAACATTTTTAATTTACTTGGATCACTGTTTATCCAACCCAGCACCACCGTCGAATCACACCAATGAACAATGCGATCAATCCCTTGCCTTTGTGAATCTGTCACCGACTTGCAAAGTTTGGCTGATAACAGAGCAGCGCATAACTCGAGTCGTGGTATGGTTGTTTGCTTCAGCGGCGCTACCTTAGACTTGGCACAGAGTAATCTGACAGTTATCTCGTCGTCCGAGTTAATGGACCTTAGAAAAATGCAAGCACCATATGCACTCTGCGAGGCGTCACTAAATGAATGTAGTTCTATCGATTTCGGTGAATCGCAAAGAACCAATCTTGGGATCTCTAAATGCGAAAGATAAGTAACGTTATCAGCAAATTTTGCCCAATTGTCGTTTATTTCCTTTGTTACTGGCTGATCCCAATTCACCTTTTGTTGCCAAAGTTTTTGCAGCATGAACTTAGCTAAGACTACAACTGGACTCAAAAGTCCCAACGGATCAAAAATCTTAAAAGCATTGGACATAATGAATCTTTTTGTTATTATTGCAACTTGATCATGAGAAAATTCCTTGATTGGAAAATGTAAGCAATCGCTAGACGGAGTCCACCCTAGACCAAGAGTATCCGACGACTCGCTCAGAGTTAATTTATCTTGCTTGTTTATCTCAATGTCATCAAAAATTGTTGGGTGGTTACTTTTAAATTTTCTTAATTTGAAACACCCCTGTTTTAGCGTTTCAGTAATAGTTTTTTGTAAATGTTTTAACGTTTTTTCATCATTTGCGCCAGCTATTAGATCATCTACGTAGAAATCATTCTGTATGATGCGTTTTATCGATTCATCATCGCTTTCTTCACCTAACTGCCATAAGCATCGTGTGCTTAAGTAGCTTGCGCTTGCGGTGCCATAAGTGATGGTGTTTAAATTATACGTTTTCAAGGGCTGAGACTCATCCTCTCTCCACAAAATTAATTGCAAATTACGCTGTTCTTCTTCGACCAAGATTTGCCGATACATTTTTTCAATGTCACCAGTCAATAAAAATTTGTATTGTCTGGCGCGTATTAAGATTGAAAACAAAGAATTTTGAATATTTGGGCCAACCATTAACAAGTCATTCAAAGAGTATCCGGAGGAGGATGGGGCTGATCCGTCAAACACCACTCTAAGCTTGGTAGTCTCGCTTTCTAGCTTAGTAACCGCATGATGGCATAAGTAATATGCAGTCCTTGGCACATCTGTGTCATATAAAGAAAGATGCCCTAAATTGGCATACTCTTCAATAAATTTAGAGTAGTCAGACTTAAGGTCTGGGTTTCGTTTAAAACGCTTTTCTAAGTAACTAAACCGCCTTTTAGCTAGCCTATAAGTATCTCCTAGGCAATCTACGCTATCTTTAAGTGGCAATTTTACACAAAAACGACCATTTTCATCTCTACGAGTATGAGTAATGAAATGTTTTTCGCACATATTATTTTGGTTATTTGCTAAATTGTTGACAGAGATTGACTATGGATTCATATTGGTCTTCTTCAAAAGTGACATGATTATTGATTGAGGATGACGGATTGTGTATCAAACTGTTATGTTTATTTTTGCATACACGACAGGGCCCCATACGACACTCATTGACGGTATGCCCCTGCCTAAGACAGTTTGCGCATAATTTGTATTTACTAACGTCTATTAGTCTATCTTCGATTCCCTTGACCTTAAACACTGGGCAATCGTATATTTTGTGGTTATCGTTGCATATAATACATGTATAATTATTGAGTGCTTTGCTTGGGCTACGAGTATGTTGGGTACTTGCGAAAGATTTAGTGTGTGCAGCTTGTCCTTGTTTTTGGTGACTTGAAGCAGAATAGTTACGATAGTTAGAAAATTGCGCTTTTGGTAAATTGGAACTATTATTATTATTACCTAAATCATGTTTGTTACGATTCAAGGACTCAAGTACATCTGCACGGTCTATAATAAACTTAAAGAATTGTTCTAGCGTCGGTACATCACCATCTAAATCGTTACGACGCTCTTCCCATTTCAGCAACGTATTGCTGTCCAATTTGGAAGACAACATAAATATGATTAAAATATCCCACTTATCCGTTGGCTGCCCCAAGCTGGCCAAAGCACGTAAGTTTTTTGTTATATGATCGACTAAAAATCGCAATGACCGTTCCGATTCACGGGGAAGCTGTTTTATATTGAACAACGAATTTAAGTGGTGATTAATTAGACTTCGTTTATTGTGATAGCGACTGCAAAGAAGTGACCAAGCCTCAGAATAATTCGCCGAGGATACTTCCAGGTTCGAGATAATCCTGGCTGCATCGCCTTCTAAATACGAGATGAGGTAATGAAATTTATGAATAGGTGAAATGCGCATATTGTTGTGAATCAAATTCTCGAATGTGTCCCGGAACTCCAGCCAACGGAAGTAGGCGCCATCGAATTTAGCAATCTGAATTTGCGGCAGCCTAATTCCAGTGTCCGGTGGCCCCGAACAACATGAAACATCATGAGCAGAATTGCGTCTATTTTCTGTCTCTGAATTTAAAAAATACTCTAATAAGGTCTTTGCAGTGGCTATATTTATTATTAGGTCTTGTTCGATGACATCACGCGCATCGATCTCAACAGAAATATTCTCGGAATTCAAAATTTCTATTTCGCTTTGTAATTCATCAAATTTCATCGACAATGATTCAAACTTTGCAATTTTCAATTTTAATTCAACAATATGAACGTTGCTCAACTCTGATTTGTCAGCTATGCTATCCAAATAATTTCTAAATTTCGTGATTTGACCCTTTATTGATGACCTTTTTGTAATTAATTCTCTCAGGTCAGGTTTATTTTGACTGTAGTCCGGCATCGTGTCACACAAAATTGATATTTAATGAAACAAATTACTACTTATTTAAAATAACGGCAATAGCAAAAATATAAAATAACTAAGTAATAGCAATAAATAAGTTAGCTCACGCTCCTCGCCTCGACGTTACTTGCCCGACAGGAAACCGGTTCCTTATCACCTTTGGATGTGCGATGACCGCAACGTGGATTGCGCCTGGCAGCGTTGATATCCTGAAATAGTCAGCGAGGTTTCTAAGAATCACGTAAAAACTGGTAGGTAATGATCCTAAACGACAAAAATAATTTGGATGGTGGTGGCTATCTATCTATGCAATTTAGCAACCTCCAGAGAATAAATAATCTATAAAAACCTATATCACCTTATTTTATGTGTAGAATATCACAAATATTCAATTACAATAATGATAGGTACAGCAAAAAACTACACTAATTGCACTATTCTAGAAAATTTATAATTTGTTTTTGTAATGTAGGTATTCGTAGACTACTCCTTTTTTACAGTCCTTTTGGGCGACTATTAGCACTAAATCGGAGTAAAAACACTTTAGATTGCACAACTGAATGTTAATTTAGGATGGATTTATGATGTAAGATAGGTAAAATGGAAATTTGTATGAGGTTATAGGAAGAAGATGAAAGGTCAAAGGGCACTTAACTTTCGTAGGCCTCCACTGCTCGATGCTATACTTTAGCTGTATAGCTGCTCGAATAAGCTCTGATGGTATCCTTAGTTGATCCTGGCTACAGCATCGTCCTTGAAATTTGTCCTTCAATTTCGTCTTTCAATTTTCTTCAAAACGGCTAGAATGTTCGACACTTTCTTCTGGTTTTTTTTTTCTTGATTTTCACGTATAATTCTTCTTGATTTTTCTTGGTTCGTCTTTAGTTCCCCTCATGGGCCACCATTATGTGTATTTAGGTACACAATGGGGCAAATTAAATCCAAAATTATGGAAAAAGGTATTTAATTTAGTGTTCTCGTTACAAGGTGAGATAGCAAAGTGAGGTAGTGCGAATAAAATATTAATATGGGCGCGTTCACTCCTTATATAAAACACCAGGCAATATCATCATTTTTGGATTGGGTGCTCTTTAGTGCCAAAGGCGCCTGAACATCACCAAGTATATGTAAACGTAAATGTTAAAACAAGGTATGGTGAAACCGGCATACTGACGTAAATGACGTAAATGCAGACATACATCGGCAAAATCTGATTAAGACCGATAAAATACCGGTATTTTAGCTAAGATCGCTATTTAAAGCTGCCGCATTTTGGGCCACTAGTCACGCTCTCACTGAGAACGGTCTCAGACTAACATTTTTTTAGAATTTTTTCTCAGACTAGCATGCTCGAATTGCCATTGAAAATGTTTGTCCAGTGTGTCTACCATGAGCTGACACTTATAACGGTCTAGCGCCCGCGTTGACGTTGCGCAACGGTGGGTCCTGCGGCTGTCTTGTGTATTGGCAGCTCAGTTCTGCTTCCTTTCTAGGATCTGCCCACCGTGGCACGTCCAGTGAGGTTATGACGTGATGCGTTTTATACACGCGCGCTTCAAAATACCAAATGCTCGTACACGGGCTTATTGCGGTGTTCGTTCCAACCGCTAGTGGTGAGTCAGTATCTATATGGATTATAAGTGCGTACAAGCGCGGTAATGTTCGTACGAGTTGCGTGAGGCAAAAGGGGCGCTTATACGAGTTTACATGCGCTTCCAAAAGGAAGCTTACGATTACGCACGTAAAAAACGCTACTCTGAAACCGCTCTTAACGCCGCCAGCGACTGTGGCCAAGTTGAAACGGGAGCCGACGACCGAACGCGGCCATTAGTAGGTAAAAATCTCTCGATCTTTGTCGTGAAGTTTACCTTCTTGAAGTACGCGAACTGCACCAGCTCGATGGCGGTGAGCGCGTCGTCGCGGGTGATCTGGAAGCTGAGGCGGCACTTGGCGTGCGCCGTCGACAGCCGGATCAGCGTCTCTAAAGTACGCGCGGTCACTGGTTGTGTCTGGGAACAAATACATACAAAGTGTTCATGAAAAAGCGGAAAACCTCAGACAACCCAACTTATTTTTATTTTGAAGAATTTTGTAAATGATTAAATCTAATTTTTGCGGATTATTTACGAAGATTAAGCTTTTTTTGTTTTCCTGTTTTTGTTGCAAATAAAAAAGTCTAAGGATATTACGCGCGGTCTAGTGCGAAGTTGCTGCTTCGCGTGCCGCTGCAATAATAGAGTTAAGTAATGATTAAACACAGCGTAATAACAATATATTTTTCGGTTAAAATTTGACCGCTATTTTTATTAGTGGAAACGATTCTACTCTCGATTCTGAACAAACTAATTTCAGGTTTTGCGCTTTTTCATCAATACGTTGTAACTTGTACCTATAAGTAAAGAAATGTAGGAGTAGTAATGGACACAGGCCTCCGTCGTTGAAATCAAGACATAGCAACAATAATGGGTATTGGCTTAATCACCCCAATTGTCAAGTGCCGGTTGGTAATTGCAAATCCATTTTCAAAAAGCTAAAAAACAATAACGGATCCTTGCGAAACTCTTGACTTTACCGTAACTTAGTAGGCAAGTCCTGTTTTAAGTCCGAGTGAAAATCCCAATATAACATCAAGCAAGTTCAAGTAAGTGTGCCCTGATTTTACTTATTAACAATAACGTACCTGGAACAGTTCCTTGTGAGACTCCCGATTTTAACGGGTGCACTTCGGATGGCCTATAATAATTATTGCTCCAAATTTCATTTGGCCAAACCTTATTGGCCTAAACTCGTAACGCTGAATTATTGATTCGCCTAATCGATGTTTTCGCACTATTATAGATTGGCCTAAATATTAATAACTATAATATTTAATGTCCGAAAATCTAATTGCATACGTTACTTTTGGCATAACAAAAAAAATATAATTAAATAATTTTATCTAGATTAGTTTGTCTACACATAAATTTATTATATTTCATTCAGTTACAATGAGGTACCTATGATGTCGGCTATGTAAAAAAAATATGTTAAACTGAAGTAACCGTTTTCCTTCGCCGTGATACTTGTCTGCCCTACACTAGAGTGTAAAATTCAAGAGCCGATGGCGCGGAGGATGAGCAGCTTTCGCTTGCTGGGCGAAAGGGCTGCACTTCCCGCAGCGCCGGAAAGGAGACAAACGAAATGCATGCTTACATGAGTGCCTGCTGGGTTGCATGTAAATTGCCACAACCAGAAGGGCACAGCCCGCCGCGCCCCCAGCGACGAAAAATAAAACTGCTGTCAAGTTGACCCCCCCTCGCTCATCGGCTGTAGTGGTGGGTGACACTGCAGCCCGACGCCATTGAGCGGGGGTTTTCATACAAGACGCTTCATGCATGCTCATTTGTATGCTTGCCTGAAGGACTGTTTGTAACGTTCGGCCTAATAACGAATTTGGGAAGTGATAATATAGCGATAAAACTTGAGGCGAAATTAAATATGCCAAACTGGTTTAGGACATGACGTGATGATAGCGCGAAAAAAAATTAGACCAATGGTTTGTGTGCTAATGACAATTAGTAATACAAAAAATTAGGCGTTACAATATAGACCCATTTTACCGTGACTCAGACGTGACTAATCCTCTTTCTAAAAGCAACTTAATAAACCATTACACAAACCGGACCAATGATAGAACAGCAAGCGAGACAATGTCAGTTTTAGCCATAACAGTAACTCTTTTTACATTAGCGACCTAGAACAGATCCTTGCGGGACTCGCTGATTTTACCGTAACTTAAACAAATAGTCCTGTTTTGAGAAGCACCTTAATAAGTTCTTAATAGAATAGAATAGAATAGAATAGAATATGTTTATTTTGCTTTAAATGTGGTACATTATTGATGACATTTTTCTTATTCAGTTACACAGCACATTTAGCTAATAGATATTCCTAAGTTCCTGGCGAGACTCACAATTTGAACAGCAAGCAAGATCATTGTATGTTTAGTCCTAACTCTACTAATTAACAATAACGGACCTAAATCAGACCCCTGTGCAACCCCAATTTTGTATGCAACCCACAAACTAAGCTAAGCATCGTAATGAGCTTTAATGTGCATTATTTTTATACTTACCCTCGCAACATCGCTATCCATCATATCCTGGTTCCTCAGCCTGGCATATTCATCAGCGATAGTGTCAGACGCGGCCTGCGTGAGCTTCGGCTTCATCAGCCGCGCGATGTGGATGAACTTCCTCATGAACTTGGTGCTGAGGATCTGTTCCTTCTTGCTGCGAGTATTCCCGTGCAATAGGGGGTCGTATTTCTCGTAAATGGATTCGTTTGCCTCCTGTGTTTAGAAATGTTATCAGTTTGTTCAAATATTTGTCTTTGAGAATCACAAAAATACAGATAAACGTAAAGTTTTATGAAACCTGAACGACAGACTTAGTTATGAAATGAAGGAACAGGAGCCTTCCAATTGCATAGGCCCTATGGCGGACATAAGAGGAATCTTCCTTGTTTACTAGCTTATAGCCAATTTCTTTGTCAATGTCACTAAATTACATGGCAGAGTGATGGTCGAGTGGTGATTGAACTATAGCAATTTAGCTTCATTCTACTTTGATTGCAAATCTTACATCAACTTCTTCGTTATCAGGATTTTCTGTTGAGAGCATTTCCACAGATGAACCCATGGGCAGAACTTCTCCATCTTGTTCTTTTGGGTTTCTGTAAATAAACAAAATAGTTACTTTCAAGTTATTTACACATTCCTGACCTACACAAAAACCACTACAAACACTATTCACTCCACATTCATTGTTTGGGGGATGGAGTTGTATGCGTCCGTAGGAATATTGCCCTTTGTTACCCTACACGTGTCCTCTGGGTGGCGCCAAACAACAACGCCGAGCAACAGGCGGCGGTAAATTAACCTGTCTATGGTCACCACGGGCCATGAGGCACTAAAAAGCTTCTTAAAATGTGGCAATGGAGCCTTGGGAAAGTTTTATTAGATTGCTCCTATCTCTTTTAAAAAAGATGGAAGGTCTGATAAACGAATGCAATTTGTCATGCGCTCCGGCTGACCCCCGGCGCTCCCTGGTTCCCGGGCTAGAGTGTGAAATTGGTTACCAAAGACTGCACTGAAGTGGATAACCAGGCTTCAGTGCCAGTTACTACTACTGGAAATCCAAAGAAATTTGTTCAACAAGCATTCCACCCAAGCTTGTTTCTAAATCGACCAAGAAGTTCCTCAGTTGGAAACAGAGCAAACGCTTCTACTTCTGCCAACTTTTCACCCACACAAACAGACTCAAATGAGTCTTACAAGCCTACCAAAGAAAATAGCCCTTGTCCGCCACAATGGCAAAGAGTGCCTACGGATAGCAAGCGTAAGAGGAAGAAAATAGCACAAACTCTCTCTCCTGAAGCAATTAAAACTTCAAATAGGTTTAGCAACCTGCCCGTAGACCTAACTGAAGAAGATGTAGACCCCAAAATAAAAAAGCCTAGTAAGCCCCCACCGATCATGCTCTATGGTGTGGATGATGTAAAACAGCTTGCAGAGCTCCTGGAAACCGTTGCTGAAAGGAATCAATTCACATATAAAATTGTCAACCAAAATCAACTTAGAATTAGCTGTTCAGAATTGGACCCTCATGGGTCTCATGACAACACTTGTCAGTAAGCTGGCCTAATGGCTATGCTTAGGATGGCTACCTGGAACATTAACGGTTTACCTCCCAACAAAGACGAGGTCGAAGCTTTTCTTAAAGAATACAAAATTGACATAATACTCTTCTCCGAAAGCCATTGCACGAGTTCCTCTAATGTCAAGATTAAGGGGTATAATAACAACATTAAGAACCATCCAGATGGAACTGGTCATGCAGGAACCGCCATCGTAATACGTGAAGGCCAAACATCATCTTCTACCTGAATATAGAACAGAGCCTATTCAGACCACTTCAGTTGCTATAGGGGACAACTCGGGCTGGCTCAACGTCTCCGCAGTATACTGCCCACCCAGACACAAGATCACCATGCCTATGTTTTCACAATTCCTCAACACCCTTGGCAATCGTTTCATAGCAGGTGGAGATTGGGACTCCAAACATACTAATTGGGGCTCCAGGCTAACATCAACAAGAGGTAGGCAATTAAAAGCCAGTATCGTGGAGGGAAAGCTCAGCACGGTATCTATCTGCTTTGGAACCAACATACTGGCCTACTGATCCAAATAAGACACCTGACCTCTTGGACTTCTTTATAGTGGGGGGACTATCCAGGTTAAAACCTGAATCCTGTCTGGAAGGATCATCAGACCACACTTCAGTACTCCTAACTGTGGACACACACATAATAGAGGTTGAGAGAACTGATGTTCTAAGTAACAAATTTACTGACTGGGACTCCTTCCAGGATTATGTTACCCAAAACCTTAACCTAAAAACATCTCTGAAATTTCCTGATGATATCGAAGAGGCAACGAAAAATCTGACGATGCTCATACAAGAAGCGTGCTGGAAGTCTACACCAACACTGGAACATAAACGACAGACAACAAATCTTCCACTAAATATTCGGAATAAAATCCGTTAAAAGAGAAGACTTCGTCGTTTGTGGCACCAAAGCCGATGCAGCGAAGACAAACAAGCTTTCAACAAAGCAATTGTCGAAGTTAAACGATTGCTGGAAGAATGGCGCAATACAACACTGGCATCAAAGCTAGAGTCACTAACGGCAACCTCGGCTACTAACTACTCGCTTTGGAAGTTTGCGAAGTCATTTGATAGACCACCTGCACCTAAGCCACCCTTGAGAAAAGATAAGAACGACTGGGCTAGGACTGCACGGGATAAGGCAAACCTATTTGCGCACGCACCACTTGGCAACAGTGCTCCGACCGAATGACACAGACGATCCTGACTCAGAGCGACAAGTTGAGGATGTCTTAGACCAGCCGTATCAGATGTCACTTCCTCCAAAACCAGCAACGGTGAAAGAGGTAATGAGGATAATTAGAGAGCTAAACGATAGTAAAGCGCCTGGGTTTGACCTGATCACTAAGGAAATTTTGCTAAAACTACCGAAAAAAAAGAGTCAGGCGAAACCTCTACCTTCCGTGAAATCAAGGCAGGCGTTCCACAAGGGTCTGTACTGGGTCCAGTACTTTACACCCTGTTTACCGCAGATCTACTAGACGTCGCAGGACTCACCACAGCTACCTTTGCTGACGACACCTCGATAATCGCCTGTAATAGAGATAGAGCGGCAGCTTCCCACAATCTGCAGAGGGGACTTCATGAGATGGGCAAATAGCTAAAAAAATGGAACATAAAGGCAAGCGCAACAAAATCAGTGCATATTACATTCACTCTTAATAGAGGAGATAGCCCCCCAGTACGTCTCGGAGATGACACTCTGCCCCACACTGATAGTGTTAAATATCTGGGCATGCACCTTGATTGCAGGCTTACATGGAAGAACCATATTAAGGCGAAAAGAGAGGAACTCAATTTTAAATATAAGTCGTTGCTCTGGATTCTGGGACGCAACAGTAAACTCTCCATGGACAACAAGTAACTTATTATAAGTCAATACTAAAACCTGTTTGGACGTATGGCGTACAACTGTGGGGTAGTGCCAGCACCTCAAACTTATCCATGATACAGAGACTACAAAATACAATTCTGCGTACCATATCTAGTGTGCCATGGTTTGTAACAAACGCTGAAATCCATGAGGCCTTACAAATGAACACAGTGATAGAGGAGGTGCGGGTTACTGCAGAGAACTACCAACGACGACTTGCGTTACACCCTAACGAATTGGCGATCCAGCTGACTAAACAGAGCTACTTCAAGCGCCTCAAGAGGCACGACATACTCAGGCTACATGACAGAGTGTAGCAGTATATATATAAGTAGTCTTCTCGCTGGAGAACACACTTAACAAGAAATTGCCCAGAACCCATCCGCTTAGAGTCGTGAGACTGATTGCAGATGAAACATATAAAAAAAAAAACATTCAATGTCAGACCCTTAGGTAGCCATTCCAAATAATGTTTATTATTAACTAGACATTGTATTTACATGATGTTGAATGTTGATGATTTTACGCATTTTAACAGTAAAAAATACTAGTTAAAGTTAAGAAAAAATTAAAGTTTTACCCAAATCCTTCACGATGAGTTACCTGTATCTGTGCATTCGCAGCACATGCTCCGAGATCATGTTGTCGTGGTCGGCGTCCGCGATGTCCAGCATCACGAACAGCAGGTCGAAACGCGACAGCAGCGAGTCTTGCAGCCCAATGTTCTCCATCGGCGTCTTGTACTGGTCGTACTGTGAGGTGATACGTCATGGCTCAGAAATGGAATCTAAAGGGGGGTCTGACGGCATTCACAGTATACTACATACTGTTGATTGTATTAAAGAAATCACGGGAAAACGTGTTTCTCCATTTCATAGACTCAACCATCGTCATGCCTGGTGAGTTGTCAACAGGTATAGTTAAGTGTTTTGGCGGAATGTTAAAATTTTAAATATATTCAATTTTGGACTGTGGAAGGTCGTGAATCCCGCTTGAGTCTCTAGGATCAGGTCGAATTTTTCTATTTACAATCTTTGTGTAGAAAATAGTACATAGATAAATGCTAAAAATAAGAATTCTCTTTGGAAACACAGAGGAAAAATTTGCTTGTTTGTTTGCACTGAATAGGCTCTGAAACTGCTGGACTGATTTGGAAAATTCTTTTGCCATTAGAATCCTACATTACCGGATGAATATAAGCGATAAAAACTAGAGTAAAATTGAATTATCAAGCTCAGACTCACCCGGCCGTAGACCGGGTTGGCGGCCGCCAGCACCGAGCAGCGCGCGTTGAGCGTCGCGTGCACGCCGGCCTTGGCGATGGTGACGCGGCCCTGCTCCATCACCTCGTGGATCGCGGTGCGGTCGATGTCCGACATCTTGTCGAACTCGTCAATGCACACCACGCCGCGGTCCGCCAGCACCATTGCGCCTGCTTCTAGTCTGTAGCGGGAGGATCGACTCAGTAGCGTATTGGCAATAGCTTTTTCACTTCTCATGCTCTAAAAGTACGCCAATATAGCCTTACGAAGCGTAAAAAGTAATTCGTTTTTTAATTTCCTTCATGTGACAAAGACAAACTCAAACAGCCAGTAAAAATATACTATTATCTGTGGAGTGTGGACCGTCTTCCTTAGGAAAATGTTGGGAGTTTCTTAGTTCCATGCATGGTTTGTCCGCAAAGAAGGTGGCGCCATGTGTTTTAAATTGTTTATCTGTGGTTCAGTTCAGAAGAAAAAGCTGATCACGCAAATTTCAGAACTTTTGTCAAGTGTAAAGTTTTAATGTTTTTGTACTAAGTGATATTATACTATTTTTCTCGCACTCAAAAGTGAAAGTCACAGTTTGCACCTCGAGACTAAACGCCAACTTAATATACCCTCGGTTTCATTGACTCCCGAGCACCTCTGGTATATTATGGCTTTGTTTAGTCCCTCGATGTAAAATATACTATTTGCTGATCAGGATGTTGAGCTACGTATGTCTAATTGAGCAATGTAAAAAAAAAGTAAAAAAAAGTAAAAGTAAAAAATATCTTTATTCATATAGACTTATAAAAAGTACTTATGACATGTCATGTAACAAAAAAAAATTGTAGCAAAAATATACTGAATAAAAATAAACTTACATAAAATAATACTATGTTAATTCATATCATAATTAAATATAATGTGACTCTACCACCGGTTCGGAGGTTGTTTCCGATCGAGAAGACTCCGGCAAGAAACTCGATGGTTACTCTTTTCAATCTTGTTTTTATACACAAAAATGGAATTGACAGAGTAAAGTCATAACAAAAAAGTGTGCAGAGGAGCAGATTATACCTAAGATGACCACAAATTCTTATCATTTAAGAAATCGTTAACACTATAATAACCCCGCTTCATTAACTTAGCTTTAATTTGTGACTTAAACTTGTGAAGAGGCAGTTCAAAAAGAGTTTGCGGAATCTTATTAAAATATTTTACACATTGACCAACAAATGATTTCCCTACCTTATGCAGTCTTAGACTGGGAGTTACGAGCTTATCTTTATTTCTGGTATTGAGTTTATGAACATCACTGTTTTTCTTGAAGAGATGCAAGTTTTTACGGACATATACTACATTATCATAAATAAATTGAGAGTACACAGTTAAAATATCTATCTCTTTGAATACTTCACGAAGCGAGTCGCGTGGTCTAAGGTTGTAAATGGAGCGGATGGCTCTTTTTTGAAGAACAAAGATGGTGTTGAGATCCGCTGCCGAGCCCCACAACTGAAGACCATACGACATAACACTGTGAAAATAACTGAAGTACACTAATCTTGCTGTTGCGATATCAGTCAGGAGCCTTATTTTTCTAACAGCATAAGCTGCCGAACTAAGTCTTCCTGCCAGGGCAGAAATATGCGGACCCCACTGTAACTTGGAATCGAGAGTAATTCCCAGAAATACAGCGGAATTCGCAATCTCTAATGGCTCGTTATTCATGTTTATAATGGTATCGACCTGTCTTACATTGGGCATAGAAAATTTGATACATTTGGTCTTCTTAGCATTAAGCAGTAAATTGTTACTCGTGAACCAATGCAGTACCTTAGAAAGAGTATTATTTACGTCGTCAAGAGCTTTGTTACTTCTATCTACGTTAAAAATTAGAGAAGTGTCATCATCAAATAATACAATCCCACATAGGTCTTTGACAAAATAAGGCAGGTCATTTATATAGATTAAAAACAGCAGAGGACCCAATATTGATCCCTGGGGCACGCCCATACGTATGGTGGCACCGGAAGAGTTCGTACCATTGATACTCACTTTTTGTATTCTATCAGTGAGGTAAGATTCTATAAGGCTAAGTGAAATATTTGAAACACCGTAATGCCTCAGCTTAATCAGTAAGATTTCATGATCTACGCAGTCAAATGCTTTTGATAAATCACAAAAAACTCCTATTGCATCTTGCTTGCCTTCCCACGCATCAAATATGTGTTTGATGAGCGCAACACCTGCATCGGTTGTATTCCTATTTTTAGTGAATCCAAATTGATTACTATGTAATAATTTATTCAAAGCAAAGTGAGAATGTAATTGATTCAATATTATTTTTTCAAAAATTTTACTTATAGCTGGTAGAATAGAAATAGGTCTATAATTGGATGGGTCACTTTTCTCACCTGACTTATAAAGGGGTATGACTTTACTAAATTTCATTAAATTAGGGAACTGACCCTTGTCTACACAGTTATTAAAAAGTAACGCTAAACTAGGGGAGATGGCATTTATGACTGATTTAAGTATATCAACAGAAATACCCCATAAATCCTCCGTTTTTTTTATGTTAAGTTCTTTAAACGATTTGAGGATGGTATGAGGAGATATATGATCAAAGCAAAAACTAGTGGCGCACTCATTAACACTTGATGTGAGGAGATAACTAGCTAGCAGTGAACTAGAATTTAGTTTACTGGTAGTAATAAAAGGTATCTCAGAGAAAAATGATTCAAATGTATTAGCTATATCAACGTCAGACTTAATAATATTATCTTTAATTTTAAGTGAGAAAGAGTTATTGCGTGGTATGGACTTACAAGTTTCTTTGTTTATAATGTTCCAAGTCGCTTTGATTTTGTTTTTTGCTTGTTTTATTTTGTCTCGCAAAAACATGGACTTGGCAACATTGCAAGATTTTTTAAATATCTTAGAGTAAGATTTAACATAGTCTACTAGTTTGGGACTATGAAAGTGAATAATCCGCAGATGGTGGTTTATAAACACAAACAATAATAATCCGCTCTAACTCTGCACATGAAATTTCAATAGTTTGCTCAATTGAGAGTGCTACCACATCTTTGCGTTCTTTATACTTTAACTTATTGTGCAATAATATTAGTGACCCACCCCGAATAGCAGAAACTCTCATGAACATACTAGCGATGCTATAATCATCAAAACTTAACAGACAGTTGTGTTCCTTAAGCCAGTGTTCTGTTAAACATAAAACATCTATATTCATACTGTCAAGGAACAAACCTACCTCTAAATCTTTGCCAGAAAAGCCCTGTATATTCTGATGAACAAAATTGAGGTAATTACTGTTGGGCTTTTCTTTTGTCATAGATGGAGGTTTGCTAGAGGTTTCCTCTGTTGTCTTAATATCTAATTTAAATGATTTGGAACATGTTCCAAAGTCGACAAGTCTGTCTGCTCAATAAAAGCAGGTTGAGTAGCCAAAATATTGGCTGGAGAAATAAAAAAAGAGGATAGCGAATGTGCTATTTGTCGCTTAAAATAATTAGAAATATAAAAATTATTATATGTCACATGCAAATTATTCATATTAATTAATCTGTTGATGTCAATTACATTCATTAATTTACTGTTATGAAAAGTCACAGTATCTAATGTCAAATTCATTTTGTACCTCATCTCATTTTCTGTCTGTGGCAAACCTCT
The DNA here is from genome assembly GCA_947369235.1 of Udea olivalis. Taxonomy (NCBI): domain Eukaryota; kingdom Metazoa; phylum Arthropoda; class Insecta; order Lepidoptera; family Crambidae; genus Udea; species Udea olivalis. The sequence continues at coordinate 2,714,237 of OX376349.1, read as the reverse complement.
ACTGTAAGGTAGTGTAAACATTATAATCTTCTTAACATTTAATAAACACAGGTTATGACAATGTTCTAACAGCTGTTTTTTGTTTAAACTACCTCTATTTCCAATAAATATAATTAAAATTTAGTTTTCAATGGGATAGTTGACCTCCTAGGCTAATTCATTATGTGTTTTGGGCATCTCTTTTCAAAAAGGACGCTAGGCAGTTCGTCCTGCTGATGTCTATAATATTAATATTTTTTAGAGGAAAGATTTGTTTGTATTGCATAAGCTCCGAGACTACTAGACCGATTTTAAAAAATATTTCACCAATATAAAGCAACAGGGAGTGACATAGGTTATTTTTTATTTATTTAGGCGATATTTTGACGGGAAAGACAGTCTACGCGAGCAAAGCCGCTAAAGAAGATAAGTATTGATTAGTAAATAAAAATGATGAATGATAACTGCTTTGAAAATCTAGGAGGGAGGCTATCTTATGGCTGCAACTGATAACTATTTAGTTTGTGGTAGTTTATTTGTAACATTGGTTATTCTCTCCGTCCCTAAACCTATAATTGAACACGAATCCGCTGAAAAACTTAGACCTTATCCTTGAAAAACCGAAACAATAACGCAATTAACACCAAAAGTTACTTTCAATTACCTGCGGTCCCCAGTCTCAGGGTCGGTGGTGACAGCTGCGGTAAGACCGACACCCGAGGAGCCTCGCCCAGTGGTGGTGATGGCCCGAGGAGCCGTCATCAACACGTACCGCAGCAGTTGGGACTTGGCGACCGACGGATCGCCGATGAGAAGGACGTTGATGTCACTGTAAATAGATGTTTGGTCAAAAATTGTAGCCTTCAGAGACTTGTACCTTCGTCATCGGATTAAGACTATATTCAGTTGTTTGTAGCGACGCCTCGCATTACTCTTCTGCAACTCCGAAGGGGAGTTTCTTTTTTCTTTGTTACTTCTGCATTTACTATGCGAAAATGCTCGACCACGCTAACGCTAAAAGCGGACGAGACGAAGCTGGGGAGGCCAATGCGATGCACGTCGCAGCTGCAACGCATCAAAAAACGCACCTATTCCAATCCATTGTTAAATCTCACACCGAGTGTGACGCTGCTACGGCTTTAAAAAACGCGTTGCTGTTCGACGTCGCACCGCACGTGTGCCATTTAAGGCGTTATTACGTTGATACAACGCAACGAACCGAAGCAATGCGGGTTTAAAAACGACTCTGGACTAACCACCATTGATAGCAGCATTGATTCCAAAAATAGGTGCACATCAACCTGAGTGTACTTTATTAGGAAAGATGTATGGCTAAAACGGGACCTAAATGCTTCCAAATGCGATGTGATATGATAATATTGCTGAGGGATGTTCAGTTTTACTGAAAACCAGTAAACGCAGCATACGCCGTTAACAGAGAGGTCAAGTAAGTGCTCTGGAAAAACCTCGTAGGCTACGGCTTCTCGCCTAAATGATCTGATATCTTGTGCCGTTACTCATTCATGGTCTTTCGGACCGAGTTCGAGAAGTTATGAATCTCTTAGGGGTCCTTAAGAGCGCTCTGTTTAGTCATAAACGAAATATTAGAAAAAGGTGAATGGTGTAGCTTCATGTGATTTATCCATATTTGCTGAGACACATACTTATTTTGAATATGGAGGTCCAGTTCAAAAACTTGTGATCAGTTGAGCCGTTGATTCTCTCTTTTCAACCGACTTCAAAAAAAGGAGGTGGTCCTCAATTCAACTGTATATATATATATATTTATGTTTGTTACCTCATAACTTTGTACCGGGTGAACCGATTTTGATCATTCTTTTTTTATTTGAAAGCTGGTGCTTCCCGAATGGTCACATTTTAATTAGTTCTGACAGTGGCATCCATGAGAAAACCATTTAAGTCTTAAATCTAGATAGGCAAAACGCGCGACAAATGGGCAAATAACTCAATATTACGCCAACCGATTTTGATAATTCTTTTTTTATTTGAAAGCTGATGCTGCCCTAGTGGTCCCATTTTAATTTGGTCCAGTTCTGACAGTGGCATCCATGGGAAATTCATATAAGTCTTAAATCTAGATAAACCATATGCGCGACAAATGGATGAATAACCCGATTTCGATGGATATACTTCAAGGGTAGTTTGATGAGTGTTTGGTTAGGTTCTGATTATGGGATCCATGCCAAAGTAACGGAACTCTTGAATTCATAGGAGCAATTGGACTATTTTTCGAGGTATAAAAAAATAAGAACTATTCACTGAAAATCAAGAAATAAACAAAAATTTTAACAAAAAAAAACCAACTTCAAAAAAACAGATCACTGCAATATGTCATCAAAGCAGTCAATAAAATCAGTAGCAGCTCTTTGAATGATAGATGATTTCATCAGCTTTGTGTTACTAATGACGAAGATTTCAACCGTTTGTTGCTTCATACTGAAGTTTGTTGGCTGTCAAGAGGCAATTGTCTGATTCGATTTTACAACCTGTTTGACTCTATGATAGAGTTCTTGGAAACTAAAGATACAGAACTGCGCAACAAGCTCATAACATCAAAGAATGATATAGCTTACATGACAGACCTGTATAAAATGTTCAACAACATGAACCTCCAACTGCAAGGCGATGAACTAAATTTAATTAAAACAAAAAATGTCGTTGCTGCTTTCGCAGCCAAACTGCTTCTGCACAAAAAGAATATGGGCAGACGTGAGTTTCACAATTTTCCGAAATTATCAGTATACTGCAGTAACGACGACTTGTTTGCCTACTGCCAACATTTGGAAAACCTCCACATTGACTTCACCGAACGATACCAGGACATTTTAAACTTGGAAATACCAGACTGGGTGTTGGATCCGTTTTCAAATGTCAACACAGCAATGTCACCTCAGCTGGAAGAAGAACTTATAGAATTGACAACAAACGAAGAAATAAAAATCAAGTTCAAAAATGGATATCAAGAATTTTGGCTACAAAAACCGATCCCGCAATTGTACCCTGGATTGTGGTCAATTGTTCAACGATTTTTGATAGCATTCCCATCGTCATATTTGTGTGAACGTGGATTTAGTGCTGTGGCAACGCTGCTTACTAAAAAGAGAAATCGTTTGCGTGTTACCGAACGTGGCGACTTGCGGCTGTTTTTGAGTAAATTGGAACCTGATATCAACAAACTTATTGAACAGCATCAGATTCAACCTTCACATTAGTTTTTATATAAGAATTGATTATGTTTGTTTTATTTTCAATAAAAGATACTCTGTCCGAATACTATAAATTTGCGTTTCAATAATCAGTTATAAGTACTTAGCGGTTTTTAAGTATGTTTAAAAAGGGGGGCGTTAAAAAATATTTTTTTCTTAAAGTGGGCAGTAGACAAAAAAAGGTTGGGAACCCCTGGTCTAGGCATTGCAGAATTTACTTAGAATTTGTTCGAAAGTTCAAAATTACGATTTGGCTAGATAAACCATAAGTTTTAGGGTGCTAGGTTAGACTATGTTAGTCAGTTATCACAAAAAACTGAACCAGAAACGTCCAATAGTCCCAACAGAATGAGAAAAAAATCGAAAACTGATGTTAGGTGAAAATTACGAAAAACATCATTCAAAAAATTATAACTCGAAAACTACGCAAAATCGTAGAACATACATAGGGGTGATTCGGATACTCCTCATCATAAAGTGTCTAAATTTTACGCTTGCACGTCAACTCTCTGGCCACCCTGCAGAGCAACTCACCCTCTCAATCTTGTGCCATTAGGCAGGACCTTCTCCATCCCCCCAAGCAGTAGACACAAAATAGCTTTCTTGATGTAATCATGTCCATGTATAGAGGGCGCTAGCGACTTGCTGAGCAAATCAAACATGTCCACGGTAGCTCGCTTTGCCAGGCGCTTGCATAGCTTGATGTCCTCTAGTGTTACGTTCAGATTCATGTCTTTATTAATTTGGGTTATGTTGTTTGCTATTAATATGGTCCTGCAAATCACATTTATTATTAACTTTGGATAACTCCAGTAGCCAAGTATTAAGAAAGCTGTACCCTTAAACTAAAACCCCTTTAAAACAGTCATATTCAGAAATTTCATGATTTACGATTCGGATTGCTTCAATATTGCTCTAACTAAGAGATGGGGTCTGGGTTGCAAAAACACCCTTAAGTGTTTATTCAGTCACCTAAAAGTTCCAGCAGTGAAACTGCCCTGTTTAGAAGGCAGACACCTGTAGTTCCCCACCACTTGCACCCTGTCGCCAGGTTTGCACCGGTCCACCAGGTCATCATCACAGACTATGTCTACACTCCTGGGCAGCTGGCCAGCAGGTGCTCTTTCAGGCATCTCTTGAACTGTTAGGGTCTGGTGGTCTTTGTAGCGGGACAGCCCAAATTCAGTCTCAAGAGGATTACCTTCATCATCCTGCATTGGAAAATAAGTACTTGCATATTAGTTTTGTATCAATCAATTACTTCATACTTATTATGTCTGAGCCTCAGGTTTCAGCAGAGTTAAAAGACCTAATTCCTCCAACTAATCTTAGCAGGGTAAAGAAATAGGAAAGCTTATAATTTAGGCCATAAACATATTTACTCTAGAATTTATCAAAAGTGAGCAATAACTTTACCTTTGTAGGATAAACAGCAGAAGTGGGAAAAGCCTCAAAAGATGTTAAGTCTGTGTACTTCCTCTCCATGACCTTTTTAGTAGCCGGGCAGTAGTGCACACTGCGCACCACCTTAGGCCTCACCAGGGACACCCGTGTCACAATACCCTCCACACATATTAGGTTGCCCAAATACCTATGAAAAAAGAGCAAAAAGGACATGTATATTCAGTAAAGGATATCACTTGTTCCCCATACATAGAATGCCCCAGGAAGGCACAGCAATGAGAAAATACTAGTTGTGTTCGGAATCATTCACCATTTCTCATCACGCATTTGTTGAAACACAGACAACTTAAGGAACCGTGGCCTACTACAGAATGTATAAGATTTTGAGGTTATACCTAATCGTAACCGATGTACACTTTTTATTATGTTCTGATAGATATATTGTTTATACCTCTATGTAAGCACTCAAGTGATATGAATTAAATGAACATAAAAATCCAGTTATTTATTACAACTTCAAATCAAAAAATTATCAAAAAATTCATTGGCGCTCTCGTCGAAGACGACCCTATGCTTTTTGTGATTTTTTCCCTTTTTCACTGATGATCTTAAGTTTTCGTGATCTTTATTGTGGCGCGTGTCGCGCGCGGCGATGCTCATATTCATTTTGTTATTAGAGTGTTGGCAGTTGGCACCTACATTATTCATTTATTAATAAATGAAATAACAAAAAGCAGTATTATGAATTTCAGTTCATAAGAGCCTGAGACAAAACACAAATATAGCGTGATCTGAAGGAGTATAACTTCATCTGTTGTTACTACTTATCATCACTTTTGACAAACCACCCACCAATCATAATCATCACCAACCATATCAAAATGTGTAGTAGTTACAGAACTTTTTATTTTTCATTTCTAACTACAAAATGTCCGTTTACTATGAATAATTGGAAAAAAAAATAGAAGAACTATAATGAAGGACATTTGTTTGTGCATGCTGGGGCAGATTCTGACAGTGTCTTCTTACTACAAAATAACTACATACATTTTGATTTCAGTGATCATTAAATAAGTGATTTATGTGTTTAAAACTGTATCTACTTAATTACCCCAGAATCCGGCTAAATTTAAAAGTTTTACCTCGACGTCAAGCTTCTTGGAGTGACATGTTTGTTGCCAAAGCTTCCAGAGAAGGCAACAAAGAATTCTTCTTGTATCTTAGCATACGTGGGATCCATACTAGACACATAGTCCTTCAAAGCTCTTTGGAACGCGATCTGCTCCTCAAACGCGTTCTCAAGCAGATTCTTAGCTCTCTGAGGATTCTTTCTCCTAAGATCATTCACATTCACAACAAGACGTTTTGACTTATCTGCTATCATTTGCTTCACTAGTTCCATGTAAATGCCCTGGTCTTCCTACAAAGTTATAAGAAAACAAGGTTTTAGATGGTAAATATGAATTGATTTTGATAAAAGTGAGGTTATTTGATAAAGAACTTACTTCATCGTCTAAAAACTCCAAGTATTCTCTTTGTAAATCTCTTAAACGTTGATCAAAGTCACCTTCTTCCATTGTGGAGAGTAACTACGCTAATTTATGACAATTTCTACAAATAAACACAAATTAAACCGGACAACAACATACAACGATCAAATGTTATTTTGACAGATCGAGATTTTTGGCGCGAACTTTTTCTTCTGGAATCTGTGGCGCGACTTTTTCTTCTTTTTTTTGGATGTTGGCCTTTGAATACATAGGCAACATAGCTTACAATGTCAAATGTCTCCGCAACAAATGTGATGTGTCCACCGACCAATCCTCTTTAGGGCTTCTTTCATCCTTACTTGACATTGGCAGAATTTGTGTGAAAAGAAAGCACACAAAAGAGCCATATGAATAAAAAAAAAATGTGTAGTGAGTGTCAACACTGTCAACAAACGTTAAAATAGTTTCAGGAGTGACGTTTGTCGTTTGTTGGGTTTAATTAAAATTCAATTCAAAACATTGCATTTTCTCTGTAAATAATTTATCTGTATAATCATTAGATCAATTCGGTCAAACTGTTTTACATTAGGAATATATGGTCTACGATTTTCATTTTTCATTGCACGGTGTAACTTAAACATGATGTCCGAACAAAACTCTAATTCTAACCTCTCAGCACCAGAAAATAAAGAACCTGATAGACGAAAGTTGAAGATTCTCGCATTCCATGGGTACAGACAGAACGGAACAGTATTCCGTGCTAAAATTGGGTCTTTCCGCAAAGCTGTAGCTAAATATGCACAGCTAACGTTCATTTCAGGACCCCATAAGATATTCAATGAAGAAGGCGGTGGTGATGAAGGTAATACATTTCATCTTGTTTATATAATGTATATAAAATCTTGGGACATTTTTTGAATAACGATCTCTCTAAAAGACATTAATAACTCCATGAAAATTTGTTCAGCTAATGGAATTAAGTATTCACCTAGTACTTAATATCTAGATGAAGCCTTTCAACAGATTGTAGGTCATGGTGGTTCAATGCGGAGGATAATACATTTAGTGGCAAATGCTTGGGCGGTCCAGCTATTGGCTTTGAAGATACACTGCGGCTGGTGGAGAAAATAGTGAAAGAACATGGACCATTTGATGGTTTCATGGGCTTTTCACAAGGAGCTTGTCTTGTTGGTCTATTGGCTGCTATGCAGCAAAAAGGATGTAAGTATTATAATTTTTTATGAGATTATTTGAATAAATTACACTAGTCAACCTGAACTACTAGTCTAAAATATTAACTGATATACAGGGTGATCCAAACAAATACGTCAATAATTTTTTTTTAGCTTTCTCACACTCAGGGGCACCCACAAATACCCCATGTATGTTACCCGATTTTTTGTAGTTTTCGGGTTATGAGTTTTTTTATGATTTAAAAAAAATCTAGGTTGAGTCACTTTTTCGGTCACTGTGGAGTGATCTGTTAAGTTAAATGCCTGAAAAGTATACTAAAAACATCGTAATGAAAAAAAAGCCATAAAACGCTTTCAAAATGACCATTTTATTGCTAAATGCAGATAATACATAGTCAAAAGACCACTTCACACAATAAAGCTCAGGAGAAGTAGTGCAGTCATTGAAGCGAAAAATATGGTATTACCTCCGAATTTTTTAACTGTGAACCGATTTGCATGAAATTTTGGAATTAGGCTCATCTTACCCTTAACTTCAAAAGTGAAAATGATCTGAACTCCGCCTATTATTTTTAAGGGGTGTAAACAACCCCAGATTGGAAAAATTGACATTGAGCCATTTTATCGCTAGAAAACATGTCTAATAGTAAGTGGTGAAATTGTAAAGTATTTTCTAACATAATTACCTCATATTAAAATCATTTTCAAGCCCTTGAAAAAAAAAAAAATTTCAGTTACTAAGTAGAAAAAAATATGATAAGTTTTTGGACCATAACTCCTTCAATTTTCATGCTATCACAATTTATAAAAAACCATTGTAAAGGTAATTAAGAGAGCTACAACATCCTTTATTGCAATATATAGTAAAAAACCTTTTTCTAAAACGGTGAAGGGTTAAAGGGCTTAAGAGAGGCTGTGATTGCGCTGCCACGCGCTCTTTAAACAATCATATCTCCGTCAATTTTTGTTTGACAGAAAAAACAAAAAAACCAAATTGTTTGTCAGAAAAATACCTGAATTTTTAATCCGTACACTTTTATACGTATCTGTCGTCATTTTTGAGATATTATGAAAAAAAGTGGGTTTTTTAAAAAATTAATTTTTTTTTTTTTAATCGTGACTTTTTTGAAAAATATGTGTCCTGAAGCAGCCAAACTGATACTATCTATCAAACTCTTCATAATAAAGTTAATTCTAGGCGGAATACGATTAATTTTAATTTTGGTGGAAATGGCACTTATGAAACCCATTGATTTAAAAGAAAAAACATTAGATGCTCCCCTTATTTGCAATACAGCTCACTTATTTTACGTGCAAAAGACTTTTAATAGTGCTCATTTTAAAGCTTATTTCAAGCACTACAAAACCCTTTTGTATTAGAATGCATAAAATGCATCTGCTCGCCGCTAGATGGCATTGACCACATCGATTAAATTTCAGACAAAATAAAAAACGGCTTTGATCTTTAATATATAGCTTAATATTGCACTTAGAATACTTTATAAAAAACGAAATTGTTCATTGTTTTACCTGCTACAATTTTGTTCTTCGTAAAATTTTCGATAAAACGTATATTTTTGGAGATATTTGCAAAAAACCGATGAAAAACGTGAAAAAATTGCGAATTTTCAATTGCCAATAACTTGAAAAGTATTGGATTTTTTGAAAAACTTTAGAGATGATTTTTTGCTTAAAATTAGGCCTTCTATCGATATCCGAGGTTATTTTGCAAAAAAAAAATTCACCCCCGAGAAGGGGTGGCAACCACCCCCAGGGTGGTTGCGGAGTTCAAATCATTTTCACTTTTGAAGTTAAGGGTAAGATGAACCTAATTCCAAAATTGTATGCAATTCGGTTCACAGTAAAAAAAATCGGAGCAATAATGCTTCAATGACTGCACTAAAGTGGCGATATTCAATTATCAGCACCTCATACTATGGTAAAAAAACAATTATGTACGAAGGTTCCCAATTGTACAACAAATTACCTAAAAACATTAAAGAATCTAGTTCAATGACAAATTTAAAATGAAACACATTTAAAAAAAATGAAAAGTGAAAAAAGTTTAGTCATATAACAAGGCTGTTTTAACAATTAGGGATGGAATCCTTCTAGTAAGTGCAGTAGCACCTGTGTCAGAGAGAGCCACTCTTCCGTAGCTGATTTTTACATTTATAACTAAGTATACTAGAATAATTTATTATAATACAATGTGTTTTTCTTATTTTTATTTTATAACTATCCAGTTTTTTAACAAAATTTCTCTGTAGTGCTATTATTTACAATATATAAAAGACTCCTAAAATTTCATCTATCGGCAAAATTATAAGAAAGTGGGAGTAATAAAATCGTCCAAATAAACAACGTTTTAACTATTGAAATCTAATATTAAAAAAATATTTATATTTCAAATAATAGTTATAAACCGTGATTTAGTATGATCACTTAATACATTCATCAATTAATATAATCAACTACTAATTAATTAATAAATACAATAATATAAAATACAATTATACATTACAAATAATTATATTAAGCCAAAGCCACTGATGAAGACAATAATAACAGTATCCAGCAAGCACTCCAGTTATCGATTGCAAGGGAGCTTAGAGCTGCTCATGAGGAACTGGAAGCACGCCTGACGGCGACAATTGGCAAACTGCTAACTGAACACCTTTTTGCTTTTAAAATAGAGTTGTCTGAGAAAGTGAGTGGTTTAACGAAGCGAATAGACGATCTGGAGAAGACAATTGCAGTGATGACGACCATGAATAGGGTGTCCGAAAACATTATTCCAGCCGAAAAAACCGTACCAGCTTCAAGACCCTCTGAAGATGGTACCGAGCCTCAGGTACCACCTCTAATCCAACTGATGAGGAAAGATTCGGGGAAAACCCAGCAGCCAAAGGTAGCAGCGCTAAATCAGAGATCCGAGAGTGTTTCCTCCACGGGAACTTGCCCTATGGTTAACCGGGAGTGCAATGAGGCAGCCAGTAAAGAGAAGTGGACAGAAGTTAGGCGCCGTAAATCATCGCAACCACCGTTACTCGTCCGAACATCCTTGCCTGGTGTACTGCAAGGCACTGCCTCGCCAGGTGCGACGTTGCTGTGTGCTCTGAAAAGAAGCGGCACTTTCATCTCTTTTATGTAAAGGAAGGTACCACAGTCGAGCAGGTGAAAGCTCACCTGAAAGCAATATGTGGAGCTCAGTTATTTATGGTTGAGGCGCTTAAGGCACGAGGCAACTACGCATCGTTTGGCTGTACGTGATTGTTTCTCAGTGCGTGAAATCACGGACGTTGCGCTAGACAAGGAACTGCTTTTTGCCACGGATGCATTAGCGTGTATTGAAAACGCTATATGTTCGTTTCCAGATTTCGACCTCTTAGTACTAGGTGATTCGTTTCCCAAAAGTGTAAAAGCGCAATTTGATTTATTCTGTGAATTTTGTAGGTTGCAAGACCATAATACAGTACTTAATAGTCATGGCGGGAAATTAGACCTCATACTGAGTGACATTGCCCCTGATCAAGTGAACGTTTCGGTTTCTTGTGATCCCCTGGTGCCGAGGGATGAATATCATCCTCCACTTGAAGTCTCTGTAGGGCTACGGAGTGGCGTTGGACCCCCGCGGTCTTCTCAGGCTCACACTTCGCAACAACCAAGTAAGACTCCAGATTGGAACTGGCGTAGGGCCAACTTTAAATCGTTGTACTTAGCTTTGGCGGAGATTGACTGGGCTGATCTGTTCGAAATCGGTCATGTTGATACTAGGGCTTCCAAATACCGGATATTTTCAATACCGGTATCAATACCGGATTTTTTTTCGAATCCGGTATTAATACCGGTATTACGGTATTGAGGTGAAAATTTATAATTTTTATTCTAAAATGCGTTTTTTGAAAAATTAAGCTGAAATAGTAATAGATTTCATTGAAAATGAACTTTTATAAATATATAAAGCATAATTATATCGATTTCAGTGATTTGTTTTATGTGTTTATGATTTTTACAAGTTAAAAAGTAGGTAAATTTAAAAATTAAAACTATGTTGCCTTTTTAAAATTGTCACTGAACTATTAGTTTTTTTTTAATGTGCAAGCTCTTTTTAAGAAACTGACACCGGAATCACCAAATAGTGTAGGGGATAAACTCGCAGAACATCTAATATTTACATCTGCTTTTAGGCTGTAATATCGTAATTGCAAACCCCTTACGGTAACCAACTCAATTTAGTTTTGCTTTAGACTACTAAAATTTTTATACTAAAACTGAAAAAAATATCGTAAGTATCATGAAGGTATATGAAATAATCTGACATGTTATGTTGTGTGTTATTGTAAACGACACTTAAAAAACGCGTATGAACTCAAACTCAAATAACTTTATTCGAATAGACTTTCACAGTAAGTACTCGTCAAATTTAAAGCAAGATATACTAAATAATAGACATAATTATTATAATAATATAGATATATAAATACACAGTATACAGACATAAGATAAGATAAGATAAGATACATAATCTTTATTGCACAAACAAATACTTACAGCACGTAAAAACAAAAAATAAACATAATGCGATTTTACCACCGCGTCGGAGTTGTTTCTTGCTGAGAAGACCCGGCCAGAAACTCAGCAGTTACTCTTTTAAACTTGTTTTGGGTTTATGCTTTTACCAGTGCAAACAAATAGTATTTAGAACCGTATTCCTATAATATATTTTTGTTCATGATAATGTACTTAAGTAAAAGCAATTACTAATAGCTTTATTTTATTCTGCTGCACAAAGTTTAACAGCTGAATTGATAACAGTACCTTGGAGGGTAGGGTTTTCTATGAAAAATTTAAAACAAAAGTAGTATTTTTACCTATCAAAATGTTTACCACTAACCAAAACACTACCAAAAATCGTAGTCATTAATTTTTTTCCTTACTTATTGTTGGGGCAAAAAAACCATTTTTGAAAATTTGGTTGATTGTCAGATTTTTCAGCCGCACGACTCAAAATAAATCATTAGTTTCAAACCTTAATATATCAATTAAGGTTTATAATTATGATCGAGTATGGCCTATTAATTAAAAGGACAAATGCCACAAACAACGCATCTATACTGATATTATAAAGAGGAAAGATTTAACTGTTTGTAACAAATAGGCTCTGAAAGTACTATTTTAAATATTCATACACCAATATAAAGCTACATTATCAACCAGTGACATAGGCTATTTTTTTATTTAGGCATTATTTTGACGGGAGAAACCGCCGACGGGCTAAAGCCGTGGACAAACAGCTAGTTGTAAAATAAAGTAAGATACAATTTTGTCGAATTTTAGTCGAATGTGAGGGTCGAAGGAACGCAATAACTGCGACTTAATTCATTTATTTCAGTAGATAAGGTAATCCCGTCCGTTAAACAACTATTTTTGGTAAAAAGTGTGCAGATTGGCCAAAAATAAGGGACATTTTGCAGTTTATTCGTGAGAATTCCAAGCATCGACACTTACGGTATTAAAACCGGTATTGGATTTCAATACCGGTATTGAGAAAAGGCCAAAAAATCGCCTAATACCGGTATTGAGCAATACCGGGATCCCGGTATTGGAAGCCCTAGTTGATACGGCTTTGGGGAGTGTGAGGAACATGGTGTGAAGTTCCTCGTCCACCGTTGAAAAAGGAGGATCCTCCGACCAGACGGGTGTTGTGTCTGGTGGGCTACTGCCCTACGGTTGTTGTCGGGTTCTTGTATTTAAGTTCGATCGCTCGGATAACTTTGATATCGCGATGTAGGATACGATAGTTCTTAGTTCGTATGTGGCGAGATAGATGTCGCTACATCACTCCCCTCCGAGACCGGAGGTCGATAGTGGAACGTTCCAGTGAGTCGGAGCCAGATGCCGCATAGTTCACGGTGAGTTGAAACTGTCTGCGGTGACGCCCCAGTGAGTCGGGGTGATGCTGCGAATGCTCCAGTGAGTCGGAGTGGTGCAGTGCTGCGTAGTGGCTGGCTGCTGCGTCGACCAGGAGAGAAATGTGTCTCTGCTTGCTGACCGGCCGAAGTGCAGTGTGCTGTGCCAAGGTCGCTGAGAAGGCTGGCTGTATGACTCGCTGCTCGAAAGCTCGAGGAAGTGATGATCACGTCGGGGTCACCAGTTTGGGGAGTGTGAGGAACAGGGTGTAAAGTTCCTCGTCCACCGTTGAAAAAGGAGGATCCTCCGACCAGACGGGTGTTGTGTCTGGTGGGCTACTGCCCTACGGTTGTTGTCGGGTTCTTGTATTTAAGTTCGATCGCTCGGATAACTTTGATATCGCGATGTAGGATACGATAGTTCTTAGTTCGTATGTGGCGAGATAGATGTCGCTACACGGCTGTTGAGCTTTTCTATTTAAAGTTATATGAATGTTTTAATCGTTTCGTACCTGTGAAAAAACTTGATAAACGTGAAGCTCGGTTTGTGTACCCGAAACGGTATTCTGCCGAAATTATTCAAAATTTAAAGTACATACACTACCATCTCGAAAAATTTAAGTCGGAGGGAAAGCAGTGTAATAAAGAACTGTACAAATTTTATAGATGGCATGTAAAAAGGCTAATTAACAGCGCGTATCAAAAACAAATGAGTAGCCTACAGAAGAGCATATTCGAGGAACCAGCCAAATTTTGGGGATATGTCAAAGACAAAAAAAGGATAGGGCGTGTGTTGATGGTTTTTCCTACGACGGTAAGGACGTGACTGGCCAGGCCGCCGCCGACGCTTTTGCGCAATACTTTGGCTCAGTGTTGCATACGGACTTGCCGCGCCTGGACCCGGTTGAGGCCGCACATGCTGCCTATTCACAGATGGATGCCAGACATCTGTGGGTAGTGTGAGCGTAGTCGATTTCAAAAGCGATTCTTTTTGTTTTGTGTAATGAAAATTAATCAATTTAATCAAATTTAAGAATTACTGTTATTATTTATTTTAATTAAGGATTTGTTATTTGAGCACCTATTATTATTATTTTAATGATTTTTTTAAATCTAATTAATTTTTTTGTTTGGCTTCACTATTGTATTAGGTAGTCCTATAAGAATAGTGTAAGGTTTTGAAATAAATAAATAAAAAAATAAAAAAAATAAAAGAACTGCTGCTAAAAAGTTGAAAGATCAATCAGCAAGTGGCCCTGACGGTTCACCGGTATTTTTGGTAAGGGATTGTAGGTTAATTTTCCAGAAGCCACTGCTGTACATTTTCAACCTCTGCATTGACTCTTCAATTTATCCATTTTTGTGGAAACTATCGCGTGTGACCCCAGTACCGAAGGGAGCTGCAAAGGGTGATGTTACACAGTATAGACCAATCACTGTGCTGTCTGTTTTCGCCAAAATATTTGAATCCATTTTAAACAGGCACATCAGTCGGCAAATTGATGGTTCACTACACAACAGCCAGCATGGTTTTCCATGCTTCCACTTCTAACCACTTCTAACCTGGTTGCTTTGGTGGACTACGTGTCGGCAGAATTAGACTTGGGACGGCAGGTCGACGCTGCATATTTCGACTTTAAGAAAGCATTCGAATTGGTGGACAATGACATATTGCTGAGGAAATTAGCAATGTCAGGCTTTACGCCTAAGCTCCTGGAATTGTTTGCTAGTTACTTAGGAAACAGACGCCTGTTTGTGAAAGTAAATGGGTTCGAGTCTCAAGAATACTACACAAGATCGGAGATCGAAGTCAAGGAAGTACCCTGGGACCGACTTTATTTTTAAATATGATTAACGACTTGCCGAATACTGTTAAGACTGCACAAAGTCTGCTGTTCGCAGATGACCTTAAGCTTTATACAGGCGCGTGAAAGACATTGCGGATACGGTCGCTTTGCAGGATAGGAGATATTGGTGCAGTATCGGAATGGAGTTTGGTCAACCGTCTGCCCTTTAACGACTCTAAGTGCATTTTAATCACTTATACCCGTAAGCGCTGTCCGAAATTTGTAAATTATAAATTATTTGACGCCTATATATATAGAGAGTTTATGACATATGTGACTTAGGATTAACATTAGACAGTAAATTAGACTTCCATGATCATGTGACGACCATATGTAAGAAAGCGAATAGAATTCTAGGGTTTATTATGCGGACAGCCTCAGAATTCAATAATGTGGCTGTGGCCAATATTTTGTATAACGCCTATGGACGCAGCAAGCTAGAATATGCAGCTATTGTTTGGGACCCACACGAGGACAAATATGCTGTAATGGTTGAACGAGTTCAGCGCAAGTTCGCACGTTGGCTTTATCGGAGGCAGTAGGTACGGGTACTACCCATACCTGTATCCCTCCGACTTTGTCGCGGGTATGGTGGAGTTGGTTAGGTTGAGTTTTCGGCGAAAGATGCTTCTTCTTGCCCATTTCATAGGGGCGTTTCATGGCAAAGTAGATACTGATATTATGTCTCGGGTTGATTTGCTGGTGCCCACGCGTATACGTTGAGATGAGAGAGGAGCGGTGGCTCCACGACGCCGTCCGCGGCTCCTGCGTAAGCCCACGACGCGCACAGTGCACGCTGCGAACGCGCTTACCGTCCGCGCATTGCGCCTGATTGGGGACATGCTTACACAGTGTGATCACGTAGATATTTTTGCTGATTGCGTGCAATACATAATAAGGGAAGCTTCGGTTTTTCTAGAAATCGTTGATACCTAATAATTAATTATTCTCATTTTTATTTTATCGTTTTATTTTTATTTTTTCGTTGACATTCTACATTTTTTATTCAATTTTTTCTGATTGACATGTATTTTAATTATAATTTTAATTTTAACGACTATTGTAAATGTGTACTCTATTTTAAACTTGTCTGGCGTCTTGGAGTTGCTCTGTAAGCCTACAAGTTGTGTGCTATAAATAAATAAATAAAGACATAATACAAATTACACTAATTTAGATGATTTAGTCATTGAAAATAATTTACGCCTAATTAATTATTTATTTATTTATGAATAAATATACAAACCAAAAAATAAACTGCAATATAAAACCAACAAGCAAATAATATCTGACCACAATCAGGTGCGCTCAATCTGCACTGATCTACGCTACGAGAGCCACATCTAGCAGCGCTTATAATTACGTACGTACGTAATTTGCATGTTCTGACGATTTAACGCGATGTTGACGGAACACTCGCCAGTTTGCAGTCGTCTCGGTTATATTTTTATGCTGTGTCTTGATTACTTAATATAACTACCTTCATAATGATTAGATTGTTCTCAGTTGCGGATTTGTTTTGTTTTGTTAAAATGTTGTGTGATTAAGTAAAGGTATAATTTGCCCAACACAATAACACTGTTTAGTCTTAGGATAAGTCTCATGTAAGTGAATTCAATTCTTTATGAGAAATAAAGTTCTTAAACCAGAAATAGTTGAGTGTAGTGAAGTTTTTAAAAAAGATTTGGATGAAAAAATTATGGTATTTTTTTTTAAAACGTCGTTCAAAGTTCAGGGAAGAAACAACATTTCTAACTTTTTCAATTTTATAATTTTTTTTCAGAGTGGATAAGCGTTATGGATGTACATTCTTCGGAATCATCTAGCGCTATTATTCAACTAATATAACTCGAAAACTACAAAAAATTGGATACTTTTGGATACCCCTGTGTGGGGAAGCAAAAAAAATTATTGACGTGTATGTTTGGACCATTCTGTATAATTGATGATATAAATATGATTGTCTCCTTATGTTACTAGAGTAAGTAAAGTTTTAGTAAAGGTTTTTTCCAACATAAGTCATTTATTTTTTCAGACTTACCATACACATTTAAGTTTGCAATATTTGCTTCTGGGTTCCGGTCTGGGAGTCTGGTGCACAAAGGGTTCTATGATGAAGAGTTAACCCTACCATCACTTCATGTGTATGGTGAAAGTGATTCCATTATACCAAAAGGTTTGTTATGTTATGGCGAACCCAATGCACTGTCTTAAAGTGTATTTTTCATAATGTACATCCTCCCCTCTTTGTGTTTATAAATGTGCTGTAATTTTATTTCAGAAATGAGTGAATCTCTGATAAGCCTTTTTATTAAGCCAGTAGTAGCAGAACACTCAGGAGGGCATTATGTGGCTTGTTCAGGATCCACCAAGGATGCTTACCTTGACTTTCTACATGATAGATATCAGGATTTGCTAGAAGAAGAGAAGGAAGAGGATGAAAGACCAACTGCTCCTGCTAACTAGACAAGCAGTATTATTATACAACTCTTACAAACTCAAACTTTGCAGTGATGTTACTGTAAAGTTTAACTTGCAACAATTTGTGCATTTGGTTCTCAATATCAACAGAGGTGTTGAAGGCATTTATGAAGATAGTGTTATGTCACTAACAACTTAATACACAGAAAGTGAGAATATGATAGTTTTATTTTGAAGGTAAAACATTAGGATAAAACACATTTTCAACCGACTTAAAATAAACAAAAATTTTAACAAAAAAAAAACCAACTTCAAAAAAAACTTCCAAAACAAAGCACTAAAAAGTTTAGAAATAATTGCGTATTCTTCTAAAACTTATACGATAATATAATGTAGGTACAATTATTGTTATTGTTGGTGTCGGTGTCAGCCAAAGAAACACTACAATATACCTAGCAATATACCTATTTCTTACATATCACGTTTACGTAGTATGTAGGTAGTTATAAACCTACATTGGCTGACACCGACTCCAACAATAACAATAATTGTACCTACATTATATTATCGTATAAGTTTTAGAAGAATACGCAATTATTTCTTTACTTTTTAGTGCTTTGTTTTGGAATAGTTTTTTTTTTAAGTTGGTTTTTCTTTTTGTTAAAATTTTTGTTTATTTCTTGATTTTCAGTGAATAGTTCTTATTTATTTTATGCATCGAAAGTATCGTCCAATTACTCCTAAGAATTGAAGAGTTCCGTTACTTTGTCATGGATCCCATAGTCAGAACCTAACACTCATTAAACTACCCTTGAAGTATATCCTTTCCAATAAAAAAGAAGCATCGAAATCGGTTGGCGTGATAATGAGTTATTCGTCCATTTGTCGCGCATATGGTTTATCTAGATTTAAGACTTATACGGATTTCCCATGGATGCCACTGTCAGAACTTGACCAAATTAAAATGGAATGGAGTCGAATTGAAAACCTCCTCCTTTTTTTGAAGTCGGTTGAAAAGGAGGTTCTCAATTAGACTGTATGTTTTTTTTTATGTTTGTTACCTCATAACTTTCGACTAGGTGAACCGATTTTGATCTTTTTTTTTTATTTGAAAGCTGGTGCTTACCGAATGGTCCCATTTTAATTTGGTCTAGTTCTGACAGTGGCATCCATGGGAAATCCATATAAGTCTTAAATCTAGATAGGCAAAATGCGCCACAAATGGATTGGTAACTCAATATTAAGCCAACCGATTTTGATAATTCTTTTTTTATTTGAAAGCTGATGCTGCCCGTGTGGTCCCATTCTAATTTGGTCCAGTTCTGACAGTGGCATCCATGGGAAATCCATATAAGTCTTAAATTTGGATAAACCATTTGCGCGACAAATGGACGAATAACTCATTATCACGCCAACCGATTTCGATGCTTCTTTTTTTATTGGAAAGGTTAATATACTTCAAGGGTAGTTTGATGAGTGTATGGTTCTGTTTATGGGATCCATGACAAAGTAACGGAACTCTTTAATTCTTAGGAGCAATTGGACGAATACTTTTTCGATGTTTCAAATAAATAAGAACTATTCACTGAAAATCAAGAAACAAACAAGAAAAAAACCAACTTCAAAAAAAAATATTCCAAAACAAAGCACTAAAAAGTAAAGAAATAATTGCGTATTCTTCTAAAACTTATACGATAATTTAGTGTAGGTACAATTATTGTTATTGTTGGAGTCGGTGTCAGCCAAGGAAACACTACAATATACCTAGCAATATACCTGTTTCTTACATATCACGTTTACGTATGTAAGTATGTAGGTAGTTACAAACCTACATTGGCTGGCACCGACTCCAACAATAACAATAATTGTACCCACATTTTAGAAGAATACGCAATTATTTCTTTACTTTTTAGTGCTTTGTTTTGGAATAGTTTTTTTTGAAGTTGGTTTTTTTTGTTAATTTTTTTTATCACATTCAGTAAAGTTTCACTGTAGTAATTTTGGAATAAAACAATATGACATTTTAAGTAATGATAATGTCCTATTGAGAGTACATGATTTCTGGTTTCAATCCTAACGAAGTTACGACATTTAAAGCCATTTACTCAACTGGTAATGTAGGCGACAATAACATGCTATAAAATGTATTTTAATGTCATATTTGGTTCTCAAACTGGTTTTACTAATACCCTGCATCAATGAATAAAGTTTGCGGTTATTTTTAATTGTAACATTAAAATAACTATTAAAATTAAAACTGTTTATTGTGCAAGTATGTACATACATCCGTTTTATTATCATATTGAGTGGCAATCCTTCTAAACATATTAGTCTTTTATGAGTGACTTCATTTAAATTATTCCACCGATAAAAAGCTTTGAACTGCGGAAAGTTTGTTAACGCTATTTATCTCGTATTATCGTAATGTTGGTTGGTTGGCCTTACCTAACCACAAACTTATGAAATGGGAGCGGAGGCTCGATACCGTGGCTTGCTAGATCTCCTGACTTAGCTATGGTAGAGTCACATTATATTTAATTATGATATTATCTATCATAGTATTATTTTATGTAAGTTTATTTTTATTCAGTATATTTTTGCTACAATTTTTTTTTGTATATGACTTGTCATAAGTATATATGAATATAGATATTTTTTTACTTTACTTTACTTAACTTTTTATGATGACCTCAGATGATAAATAACAAATAAAACACTTTTTATTTAACGAAGAGGTTAAGGAAGCGCGCTCTTTACTGTTGATGTGAGACTTTTCAGCTTATCACTACGATCGTTTTAAAATACATTCTAGGTATAGCGTGTCGCCTACCGTATCAAACATAGCTGTAGTGTTATCCGGCCTTTAACTGTAAAAACCTACACGGATCTTGAATTCAACAATTTTACTGTATTTCGTGGTTTGGCCTGTTACAAGAACCCACATACTAGCGCTCGACGTGCTAAAAATTTACTTACCATTAAGTAAATCTGTTTTCCGCCATTTCCAAGTACCTACCAAAACTCAGGACAGTATTGTAGACACCTTTAATCTCGCACAGTACAAGAAATACTAACCGGCAAACATAGTTACCGAAAAATAGTCGTTTAAAGAATTTCATCTTAATTAGTGCCATGGACACGCGCGGCGTGTTCACTGTTTTAAAAAACCGCAATGCCGCGAACACGCCGAACGTGTCCGCAGTTTTATACGGCGGCATCTCGCTCGATGAACTTCAAGCAAACCGTGGTGGCAGTGAATGTGTTACAGGGGAGATTATAGCGCTTGAATTGATTGAATGATCTTATCATCTTACCGAAGAAACTAATTTTGAAATCGAGAAACAAATAGCAAATGACATTGGATAATCCCTCTTAGTCGTAATCGTAATGTAAGTAAGAGGGGTAAGGGAGCTTAGCAAGTATTGTTCTCCGTGTATGTAAAGCTACAGTTACAGATGCTCATTACTAGCACGAAAGCATGCTACTAATGAGCAAGTGCTACTTAGTAGCACGTGTGTCAAAGCCTTGCTAGTTATGAGCATGCTACTTTCGAGTATGCTCAAAAATCGACAGCCGTGCGATTTATGAACATTCTACCTGCGGCGCGGGTGGAAGGGGGCGTGCTTTTAGCACGTGTGAACAGGTTTGCTTATTAAGCATGATACTAGGCTAGTATCCATTGAGAACTGGTATAGAGATGTCAGTCTCAGTTTAATTTTAAAGCGAGGTTGTGGTTTATCTATACATAATATATTATAATGAGGAATGATTCGTTGGTTTGTATTAAATGGGCTCCGAATCTACTGGATCGATTTGAAAAATTTCTTCACCATTAGAAAGCTATACTATCAGGGGTCGTATTACAATCTCTTATAGCCGGTCAAGTAAATTTCCTAAACTAAGGGCAGCGAGCAATTTCGTGCCTAGAGGATGCATTTTTATTGACAGGTGGTTACCTGTCTGGCAGAATGCTGACTGGCAGAAAATGTAAGAAATCGCTCGCTACGCTCAGCTTTAGAAATCGACTTGACTGGCTATATGAAATGGTAGGTAATACGGCCCCAGGTAGTGACATAGGCTATGTTTCTTATTAATTTAGGCTATATGCTATAAATCCGATAGTATCAAAACTATCGACAGGATGCGTGTCGATTGCATAGATACTATAGATAGTTTTGCCCTATCGAAAATCGAACATTTTACGCTAATATTACATGCTCATACAAGGTTTCGTTTTATTTCCAGTCGATAGTATAGAAAATACCTCGATAGTTACTAAAGAAAAACTATGTATTGTATCGATAGGTGTCGATAGTTATAAATAGTATCGATAGTATCGACTTTATTGCCGCGATTCTATCGATAGTATCGAAAAAGGTCAATACCATCGCTTTATTCTCATTATCGATACTATCGATAGTATCATCACGGGTCGATAGTTTCGATAAGACTATCGAGAGTACAACTAATTTTCAAGTTCAACTATCGCCATCGGAACTATCGCTGTCGCAACAACACTATTTCGAATTGAACCCGTGCATGTGTGTTCAATCCTTTGCTTTGAGCACGGTCATTTAGTAGCAGGCTTAAAAAAAGCATGCTCATAAAAAGCAAGTGTGTCAGTAGATGAGTATGTGTAACTGTAGCATAAGTGTTTATCAAAAGTCAAAAAATAACACATTTTTTTGTAAAAATTACGATGCTCAGGCTCGATATCCGATATACTCAATACCATTTCACAATTTCGAAGCCTGAAGCATTAAAAAGCAAAAAGTCATTGTCAGATTTGATAAGATTTTGAGGTTATGTTGTTGTCGTTGTTTTCGTACTAAAAAAACCCTTATCACACAAAGATGCAATAAATTTATGAATTAAAACCTAAGTTTTCACGTTGTTAAACATATCACCTTGAATGCTGGCGTATTTTTCGTATCATGTGGCGTCGATATTTGCTTTGGTTTGCCCATGAACATGTTGACTTTCGACATGCAGTAAGTTTTTGCTATTTATTTCGTCCCTTACTAGACCACTAAAATTCAAAAATATTTTAACAATGATTGTGTTTTCAGGAAATGCATAGTATTCTTTCGGTATTGGACATTCCAATTAAATACGTAGAAAAGCCATGCGTTCAGAAGCCGTATTGGATTGTAGAGTTGCCATCAGAGGAATGTGTTAGAAACATAGCTTCTAGGTCAGTTTTGTTGAAAAACTGCACCGAGTTGTGGTCAAGAGCTAAGACAATTCCACAGCTTCATGAAAACTTAACAAGTGCCTTAAAAAATTCAACTGGAAAATGGATTTTAAATGAGAATAATGATGGTGAAAGTGACAATCATGTGTGTCCAGATTTTTTGATAGAAACTAGCTGTCCTTTGAACAAGTCTTTCAAAGTAGAAGTGGAGACTTTCTGTAAGCATTTCTCAATGAAAGAAAAAGTAGAAAAAATTGAGGTATTTCAGTTAAAATAATTTAAATTTGGATTGCCAAGAACTGTGTGTCAATTTATTGTCTTGTCTATAAATTATTTAAACTTTCAGCAATTCAGTTACCTTCCTCTCAAGGGCCCTGTAAAGCTCAACAAACCAGATGTGACCCTCACATACATTGAATTTTATGGAGTGGACCCCAACAATGTTCCAGAGGAGCCGTATGATCTCTTTTTTGGGAAATGGGTGGGTACTGTTGTGTATTATTTTTCAATAAAGTCATATCTTGTTAGTTTCGTTAGTTTCTGCTATCATGCCACTCCTTATTTGACCTTTCCAAAATTGAATTACGAGGTGCATTCAATAAGTACCTAGCCTCATCGCCAGAGGGCGCTGTAGTTTCAATAGAGTTTTACCACAGTGTAGCACATTCTTTTTTAATTCTTTTTTCAAATTTTCATTCCAATCCCTTCATTTGTTTTAATTTGACAACTTATGGAAGCGAACGTGTCGATCGGTTTTACAAAAATGGAAAAAGAGCAATATCGTTCGGTGATTTGATTCCTATTTTCGGAAGGGAAAACGCGCATCGAAATCAAAGAGCGCTTGGATGCTGTGTACGGTGACTCTTCTCCATCGATGGCCACCGTCAAGAATTGGTTCAACGAGTTTGCACGTGGCCGTACGTGGGTTTTTGATGAACCACGTCCAGGTGCACCGAAAACAGCTGCTACGAGGGAAAACATTTAAAAAATCCATGATCTCGTATTGGCAGATCGCCGATTGAAGGTTCGGGAGCTAGCTGAGACTGTAGCCATTTCAGAAGGAACAGTGCATCATATTCTTCACGAACTCGGCATGAGAAAGCTGTCGGCGCGATGGGTGCCACGTTTACTCACACCGGAAAACAAGCGCAACCGTGAGACCACATCGGAGACGTGTTGGCGCTGTTTAAGCGGAATCCAGCGGAGTTTTTGCGTCGTTTTGTGACCGTCGATGAAACCTGGATCCACTGGTACACACCAGAGACCAAGGAGCAATCAAAACAATGGATCCAGACCGGGGAACGTGCTCCAAAGAAGGCGAAAACTGTAAAATCGGCCGGAAAAGTTATGGCCACCGTTTTCTGGGATTCACAAGGTGTGATCTACATCGATTACCTCGAGAAGGGTAAAACAATTACAGGGCTTTACTATGCCGATTTATTGGGCCGATTCGACGCCGAATTAAAGAAAAAACGACCCCACCTGGCGAAGAAAAAAGTGCTGTTTCACCACGACAACGCACCGGTTCACACGTCTGCCGTTGCCATGGCCAAATTGGTCGAATTACGCTACGAATTGCTGCCCCATCCACCGTATTCTCCAGATTTGGCCCCTTGTGACTTCTTTCTGTTTCCTAATCTGAAAAAATCACTCGCCGGGAATAGATATGGATCAAATGAGGAGGTCATCGCCGCCACGGAGGCCTATTTTGCAGAGTTTGACAAAAGCTATTTTTCGGACGGGTTAAAAAAGTTGGAGCATCGCTGGGCTAAGAGTATCGAACTAAAAGGAGACTATGTTGAAAAATAAATTGCCACTATTCCAAAATTTTCGTTTACTTTTTGTAGGCTAAGTATTTATTGAATGACCCTCGTATAGTATAGCTTACCTAAAGCGGGCGTTCTAGCTTAGTAACCAATAACAACATGTGTTATCATTGTAAAGGATTTCTTTTCTTACATCAATTATTATAATGGCGGAAAGTACCAAATCACTGCGTGGAAAAAGTTATGGTACAATAAAGCCAGACTCATTCTCAAAAATATGGATGTTTATTTTTATGTTTATCATAAATTTCTTGATTTTCGGAGAAGGAGTGCTGCTAGAATGAACCAACCGCCATTAAAACGGCAATAAATGCCAAAGGAATATATACCTACATACAGAACCCTCAGTGTGCGAGTGCAACTCGCACTTAAAGGATTTTATCCTTTTGTTACTTCACTATGTTTGTTAAACAATAAAAATCAATAAATTGATCATGAACATGAAAATAAATACTTATATTTTTGAGGAGTCTGGCTTTATTGCGCCCTAACCTTTGCCACACAGTGATTTGGTACTTCTTGCTATATCATGAATGAAAGTACTTATAAAATCCTTCCCAATGGTATATCGCATGTTGTTATTGGTTTTTTTATTATTATTATTTCAACTGGGGACGCTGCACTGGCAGTGGGCCAGGTGATCGGTCCGCTTGTTATGGGCCATTTCACCCATTTCCCCGGGCCCCCCTTGCAGGGGGTCTTAAGGTTATCCCAATTTCACGGCGTCCCTTCGAATCTTCCTGTTGCGTTGCAGAATCTTACTATCTGGTCCATTGTCAGTTCTTTCAGATCTTCTTTATCTAACGAGTCTGACCCCATGAGTTCCCACCGGATGTGTGAGTACATCGGGCATTCGGCGAGTAGGTGGAAACTCGTTTCCTCGCTGTCCATGCACTCCAAGCATGTGGGGTCGTCTTTGATGCCTATTACTGTTAGGTGCCTGTTTAGTCTAGAGTATCCTGTGGCGATTTCTATGACCATACGTACACTGTTTCTTGACAGCTTCAGTAGTTGACCTGTCTTCTTCGTGTTCATTCCGCTAAAGACCATTTTAGACTGTCGCATACCTGTTGCAGCCTTCCATCGTCTATTTGTTGCTGCTGTGGTTTACCTTTTGATTACTCCCTTGGTGATGTTGTGTGCTATTGGCAGCCTGGGTTCCGGACCCACTAAGCCTTCGGCGGCACCACCCCTGGCTAGTTCGTCTGCTAACTCATTGCCGACATTCCCCTCGTGTCCAGGGACCCATGCAATCACTACGTCTATTTTGTTTACGAGTTTCCCTAGAGCTTTTTTGCATTCTTTGACAGTTGCCGATGTCGTCTCTGCTTTGCTAAGCGCTTTCAGCGCTGCCTGGCTGTCATTGTAGATAGTGGCCTTGGTGACGCTGTCCTGATTGTCTAATATATCTGCGCATTCCATGATAGCGTATATTTCTGTTTGTAATACGCTGGCGAACCTGCCTAGGCAGATTGATCTGTTTATCACTGTACCATCCTCGCACCTTATGTGCACACCCGCGCCAGATAGCTTCAGTGACTCAATTCTGGAGCCATCTGTGTAGCAAACTGTTCCCCTTGTGTCTATGTTCCATTCATCTCTTTGTCATATATGTACTTTGTATTTCTTGTCAAAGATCTTTTCTTTCCTTGTTGGGTCGTTGTTGGTAAAGATCATTGACATGTTGCTCTCGATTTCACTACCAATGCGTAGATGCCCTCTGTCCGTGTGGTTACCGATCCAGAGGTTCGTGCTCCTAAGTTTAAACCATTGTTCGGTCGCTCTTCCTTTGATCGCTAGGTCAAGCGGATCCAGCCCGAGCACGATCTCTAGCGCTGATGTGGGTGTTGTTCTCATCGCACCTGTGATCATCAGTGCCACTAGTCTTTGGACCTTGTCTAGCTCTAGTTTGTTGGTCCTTAGTGCCGCCTTATGCCACCATACCAGTGATCCGTGAAGGATTCGTAGCAGGATTTTGTATATCCATAGTACAGTCGCCGGTTTGATTCCCCATGTGCGTCCTATGGCTCTCTTACATTGCATCATGGCCATTTTGGCCTCAGAGCAGGTGTTGCTTATGTGTGCTTTAAAAGTTAGTTTGCTGTCCAGCGTGACTCCTAGGTACTTAATCTCCTTGACCATTTCTAGTTCGGAGTTGTCTATCTGCACTATTTCTTTTCTACCAATTTTACGTTTATTGGTGAATAGGACTAGTTTCGTCTTTTCGGGATTGAGGTTGAGTCCCTTACTTCTGCACCATGATAGCGCCGCTTTCAGTCCTTTGTTCATGATGTTGCACATGACGCTGAGGACCTTTCCAGTTACTAGCAATACCCCGTCATCAGAGTACACCTGTGTGTATATGTGTATATTGTTTATCTCGTGTACTAGTTCATCTATTAGAATGCACCATAGTAGAGGGGATAGGCATCCCCCTTGCGGGAATCCTCTTCTCGCCCTGACCGTGTGTGTAGCCCCTGCTAGCTCAGCCTTTATCAGTCGTTGTTGAAGCATATTATTCACCCATCCTGATATATCTTTGTGAATGCCTTCGCGGTCTAAGGTGGCTTCTATCGACTTAGGACTGGCCTTGTCGAATGCCCCTTCTACGTCGAAGAAGCAGCCCAGTGCGTATTCCTTGTTGCTCAGAGACCTTTGTACTCTAGTAACTAGGTTGTGGATAGCTGTGTCTGTGGACTTACCCTCCATGTATGCATGTTGGTTCTCATGTAGCGGGGATCCACTGTTCTCTATCTGGGCTCTGATAGTTCTGTCAAGAATCTTTTCCATTGTCTTCAATAGAAACGAGGATAGGCTTATACATCTGAAGGCCTTCGCCTCCTGATATGTGGCCTTGCCAGGTTTCTGTAGGAAAACTACCTTGACTTCCCTCCACTTCTTGGGTATATACTGCATTCTTATACTGCTGTTGAACAGTTTTAAGAGATCTTCCTTGATTTACTTTAGCGCTACTTGCAGCATTTTTGGAAATATTTCACCCGGGCCTGCCGCCTTGTATGGCTGGAAGGAGAAAATGCTCCATACCAGTTGTTCTTCCGATATGGCGATGGCCTCGCCTGCCCTTACCACTGTGGGGTTTGGGGAGGTTGGCATGTCTTCGTCTATGTCGTGCTCGCAGTCTGGGAAATGAGTTTCCATCATAGTCTCCAGTATCATTTTTGGGTCAGTTATCAGTTCTTCCCCCTTCTTGATACTTCCTAGTTTGCAGGTGTTGTCCTTGGATAGCGTTTTGACCAGCCTCGCGGCATCTGGGTGTTTTTTGATCCCTTCGCAGAACGCGCTCCAGCTGTTCCTGCATTCTTTTCTGCTCTCGCCCTTGAACTTGTTTCGCTCGTCTTTGTACTTGCGCCAGCTCTCTTCGTCACCCTTTTTGAGGGCCACCCTGAGAGCACGTCGGGTCCTCTTTCTGGACTTCTCTAGTGACTTGGTCCACCATGGTTGTCCCTTGCCTAATTTGATTTCTCTGAGCGGACATGCTTTGTGATAGGCTTCCCTGAGGGCCTCATCTAGTCTTGTCGCCTCTTTTTCTATCTCCATTTCGTGCTTGTGTAAGTCGTGACTTCCAGGTGTCCACTGTTTGATGTAGTTTTCGAAAGTAGACCAGTCTGTCTTTTTTTCTCACTCGGATCCTGTCGATGCTGCAGTCTATGCTGAAGGTTATACATCTGTGATCTGACATGTTGGTTGTTATTAGTTACTAGGCTGGCTACAATATTTTTTGCCCCTCCTCCTTTGAATAGGATTTCTTTTTACCCATCCAAAAATTCCATCTCCATGTCAAGATTTGGGCTTAAAATGTACATCATATGTGTACAATACTGAGACAGCATATCAGGAATAAATTTTTGACATCCAAAATGTGCTCACATACTATTATCTGAGATGCCCCAGGAAGGATCAACCTAATTTCTTCAGGTGAAACACTCAGGATACCCAAACTTCACTAAGCTTCGAACCAAACGAGGACAAGGTTTTCTTGAGGTTGTTTTGTTTTTGACAGTTTTTCAAATGCTATTGAAATTTTAAATCATTCTAAGTGCAACATAAAACGAGGAGCAATATGATTGACAAAGGAGATCATTTCTGCTCCATACATTTTTGGGCCTTTTCTGAAAGTGCTGGACAATGAAAATGTGGTATGTATAGTTGAAACTAGTCATACAGAGTAATATTTATTAAAGCACGAAAGTCGTAGGGTTGCCCTAAGCCAAGTTATATGAGTTCGAAGATTATCCATTTTCATATAAGTACATTTATCGATTTTTAAAAGTACTGAGAAATATAAAATAATGATAGAAATTGCTACAATTAAGTACAAGCTACAAGTAGTATGATGAAACTTTAAACTCTTTTAGCTTGGCTTGGGGCAACCCTACGACTTTTATGTTACAATAATTATTGCTCAGTATGACTAGTTCTTACCACTTATACATACACTTTTTTTCCGTTGGCTGGCACTTTCAGAAAAGAAATTGGTTCTAAATAATAGGTACAGAATAAGGTAGGTATTTAATTAATTAATATTTTTTTGGATAATTTGTTAAAATTACAATATTCTAATTAGCTGACATCTTTCACGCTTAAGTAAAATGCTTCAAATCCTAACTTCTAGTAATATGTATTATAATTTTATTTACTTTCCTAAATCAATAAATGTATGAAAAATAAATAACTTGGCTTTTGGCAACCCTACGATTTTTGTGCCGTATTACCGATTGCTGCGTATGATAAGTTCTAACTATTCGTACCACTTTTTTTGTAGGCCGGCACTTTTAGTAAAGGCCAAAAAAATGATCTCCCTTTATTAAAACCTTGTAGATTGCAGATGGTCAAAGAGATGTGATCCAGCTTCACTCATTGAAGAAGCGGCAGTTCATCGGCAACACGAGCATGGACGCGCAGCTGGCGCTCATCATGGCCAACCAGGCCCAAGTGGCACCTGGGGACATTGTTCTAGACCCCTTTGTTGGGTCTGGGTCTTTGTTAGTAGCTGCAGCACATTTTGGTGGTAAGAATTTGGTGTCATTTTGTTAAGCCATTTCGAATACCACAAGACAAACAAAAATAAAAATGACTGAACTGAACTCTGTGTGTGAAAACGACTTATGTGAAGGCAATTTTTTTAATTATGGCATTTACCTTCACAGGCTATGTGCTGGGATCTGATATTGACTTCATGATGCTACACGGGCGGACCCGGCCGACCCGAGTTGGTCAAAAGGTAACAAAGCATGTATTTTGGACAAATGTATACAGAACCTGCTGGCCTTCCTGTTCACAATGATCTCATGATGGCCATGTTTTCTGGGCGTACGCGTTCATGCAAAGTTAGATCAGCGGGTTCGCGGGCACGCGTGACGTGACGTATTTGGTCAACCCCAATAAGGGGGCCTACTACCGTACAAAAATAAATTTCGTGAAACTTTGAATGGTTTTACCCAAGTACACAAAACATAGTATGTTATGAATAGGTTTAATGTATTTTGTACAATAAGATATGGTATGGAATAGGATAGGATATGGAATACCGAACATTGAAAAAATCATAATAATAATCATTTATTTACTCACCATAATAAAAATATACAGTAGTAAGGGTACAATGAGAACAGTAAGTACAGTTTGATTATGGTGGGCTGATACCTGAACTAGGCCGGAGCCTGTATCTCAGGATATCAGCCCTCCACCTCTAGAGAACAGTTCAACGGTATCTAATGACATAAGTATGAGACAATGATTCAAAATTTTCGAAATCTGAGTATTATTAAGTAAATCTTATCTAAAGAAATAAAACTGGAAGTGCCTGCTTGTATATCTTTGAATGTGTGTGTGTGTGTGTGTGAGTGTGTATGTGTGTGTACGAGAGGTTAGTAGGTGCGTGAGAATAATGAGACAGAGTTGGTATGGAGTTAGGATGGAAAGGAATGTGCGTGATTGTGCATTTCGTTTGAGTAATTTTCATTTCAGTTGAGGTTAGTAACATGGAAAAAATACAATTCAACTGCTCGTTGCATTGCATTGCATTTTTTAATGTTTGCGATATTTTGACGGGAGAAATAGTTTACGCGAGCGAAGCCGCTGACGAACAGCTAGTTAAGAATAAAATAGCTAGTTCTAGCTCTCTAAAGGTTGCGGTTGGCGCCTTGGCCGAGACAAGAGACTGCGACCGGTACCTACCTGACACTGTTTTGTATGGCCGCCAGGTTCGCGCTTACGACCTAGTCAGTAAAAAGGGTCAAGTGCCAGATTATTTGATCGCACTAGCATGAAAAATGGTTGCGTAAACATGCCAGCAGAGGCGCCTCCACAAACCATAGAAATTCTGAGTTTGAACGAGTATAACTCGCACTGGGCACTCTAGACACGAAAAACTCGACACATAACATAAATACCATTTGACGACACGATTGGTGTAGTGCGCTGTAGCACGGTTACTCGCTTCGATATCCGTAGTGTCGCGAGTTCGAACCCCGGTCAGCCTCCCGATTCAGAACGAAGTTATCGACCGATTCGGTTATTTTCTTTTATTTTTAATTAGGGTAGATTTTATGTAATTTGGTTTATGAAAACTTAGGGCCTTTGGCTTTAACATATCAAAATATTGATTGCTACCGCTTAGAGGATCATTTAATATAAATAAAACAAATTTACCGAATTGGTCGATAACTTCGTTCTGAATCGGGGGGCGTCAATTCAGGAAACCATCTTTTCTAAATTGACTCGGGTCTGGGTGTGCTGGGAGACGCCTGGCTTATTTCCATGTGTGGTACCTCGTAACACAGGGATATAAATCCCTACTTCGAGACCATTACAAGAGGTGTGTTGCCTGGTCCATACTATTATCATTAATAACAAGTGCCGGCCGCGATCTCCTGTCTAGGTCTCCGGTCGCGCGCGCCACTCGCTAACTCAAGTCTGCCTGGCCTCCTCGTTGCAGATGCGCACCAAAGAAGAGAGTATACGTAACAACATGCGGCAGTACGGCACGGCCTCGCAATACCTGGACGTTCTCGTGAGCGACTTCTCGCTGCCGTTGTGGAACGACACGGTGAAGTTCGACGCCATTATTACAGACCGTGAGTGTTGTAAATCCATACTATACTAGTATTATAAATGTGAAAGTAATTCTGTCTGTCTGTTTCGCTTTCACGCCAAAACTACCGATTTAAATGAAATTTGGTACACAGATAGTCTAGCTAGAGCCTGAGAAAGGACATAGGCTACTTTTTAATTAGAAAAAAGTGTTGTAAAGGGTTGAAAAGGGGAATGAAAGGTTGTATGAAAGTATCGTCATTTTCAGAACTAGAAGCATAAAACTTATATCAAATTCAAAGTCAAGGTGTTTATTGCAATCATGTGGTTACAAAGGTGGTGAACATAGTAAACCAGTACCAATAACATGAACCCAGTTAGGGCATAGCAATGAAATCCAATAAATGAAATAAAATTAAAATTATATAATATTTTAGGCTGTTGATTAGATATAAATGAATATGGCATTCAAAGTTTGTGAAAATTACAGTTAAAATTTGCAAAAAATCGACCTTTAAGGGGTTGTTTTTGGGGTTGATAGTTTGTTTGTATAAATAAAACTTCGTTACTTCAAGTGCTAAGTCTCAAATTTTGCATCGGGGTTCTTTTTAGGACGTAGGTACTAACTAAGACGGGATCTTGTGAATCAGAAGTATCGTAAGTCTGAAAAAACCCCATATGTCATAAAAATTAACTGCACGCGGGCGAAGCCCACTCCATAGTACAATACTACTATAGTTCCAAAATGTTACTGTTACCAGATCACGTCTTGATGAATTGATATGATTAAATTGATAATATTAAACTGTGTTTAAAAGACAATAAAGTCTTCCAAAACTAACTATGTATAAGTATCTTCAAAACATCTTCCCAGCTCCATACGGCGTCCGCGAGCCCGCCGAGAAGATAGGCATAGAGCGAGCCAACTACACCTTGACCGAGGATCATTTAGTTCAGCACGTGCCTTCCAAAGTGGAGTACGCGCTCGCGCACATCTACAGCGACCTGCTGCACTTCGCGGCGCGGCGCCTGCGC
The DNA here is from genome assembly GCA_947369235.1 of Udea olivalis. NCBI lineage: Eukaryota > Metazoa > Arthropoda > Insecta > Lepidoptera > Crambidae > Udea > Udea olivalis. The sequence continues at coordinate 2,681,656 of OX376349.1, read as the reverse complement.
ACCCGGCGCAGGCTGGTGTGCTGGTACCCGCTAGTGAGGTGAGGTTGATAAATAGAAATAAAATACTGAGGGTTCTTACTGCCTTAGTAAACAAAAATATATTAATAATTAATTACTAACATGAGTGATGAGCAAATGAATATTCTGATTCTGATACTAACATGAGTTGACTCAAAGATAAAGGTGCACGCGCCCTAAGATTAAAGATTGAGCCATTCACCTGCTTATTCTGCGCTAACAAGCCTTAGATTATGTAGCTATTGCTATTAGAAATAGAAAAACATTAATTAACTTAAAGGACATAGTTACATTACAATTTGTAAAGTAAACACAAAAGAAGCAGGCATTAACAACAAAACATAAAATAGAAAAATGAGACCATACCATCAGACAGCGGTGTCCCGATGCCTAAAAAGACAAATGGACCTCACTCAGCATATAGCCCGGGCTTTATGGGCCCAGGCGCTGATTTTCAGTAGGCCCAGACTGAGATGACTCACGGACATTTGCGGCGGACATACGTGTGTGCATATACATATAAGTATCATAAATACTATAGTATGGATAAAAATAAATGGTGAGTGATTCATTTTTGACATGTCACGGGCTTTTGATTTTGTCTTACACGAAGTCTTAATAGTAAAATTAAATAATCTTGGAATCCGTGGACCGGCTCTAAATTGGGTAAAATCATATCTTCAAGATCGGAGCCAATATGTTGAAGTTACAAATTTTAATGAAAAATCCGTTTTGTCTGCGTACAGATCTGATCCTAGGGTTAACGCGTGCGGGGTACCACAGGGAAGTGTTTTGGGACCTCTGCTGTTCCTGATCTATATTAATGATCAACCAGACATTACTAAAAACAAATGTACGCTGTTTGCTCATGACGTTTCTGTTGTAGTTAATTTCGAGAAAGATCTGGTAACTTATGAAAACGAAGTAAAGAGTGCGGTTGATTCGGTAGTAACGTGGTTGAGCAGTAACAATTTAAATGTGAATCTTGGTAAAACTAACTACATACAATTCCAAAGTTATGGTAGTAAAACATTGGAGCTTAACCTTAGCATAAATGAAGAACGGAACACAAGGTTTCTGGGGATAACGATCGACAAGTTCTTGAATTGGAAGTCTCATATTCAATATGTATGTGGCAAACTTAATAAGTTTGTGTATGTTCTTGCCAGACTAAGACAGACATGTACCCTATCGACAACTCTAACGGCTTATCATGGTCACGTCTCGTCTATTTTGAGATACGGATTGTTGATTTGGGGTAATTCATGCGATATAAATAAGGTTTTTATTGCCCAGAAGAAATGTATACGTGCAATTTGTGGTTATCCTCCTTTTTTTTCATGCAAACCCCTTTTTAAACAATTAAATGTTTTGCCGTTGCCCTGCATGTACATACTCGAGCTCGTGTGCTTTGTAAAAATGTATCCTCAATATTTTAAAAGCGCACGGGATATATATCCCAGGAATACGCGAAATCCTGACAGATTGGTATTCGATACACAACCTAGAACCACATTGTATAAAAAACAAGCTCATGCAATGTGTATTATGGTATTTAACGCCCTACCTCTGGAGTTTAAATCTCTTACATTGCAGAGATTTAAGAAAAGTGTGACTAATTGGCTTATGAATAAATTATTTTATAGTGTTGAGGAATTAATTAATTGAGATTGATGACATTAGAATATATTTTATGAATTGAATTTTGTAACCAAAAATTGGTAAAATAAAAATTTGCATGCTTTAGACTAAGGAGCTAAATGTGATGGAACTATATGACTGTGTGTAAGACCTTTTGTAACCACTTTTATTGCAAATAAATTCTGATTCTGATTCTGATTCATTATATTGTGTAGTGTAATAATTGTAATACAATACATACACAATAGTACGGTGCCGAATGTGTAGTGTGATTGTGTGTGTCGGTGTGTGTTGGTACAGCACAATATTGTACAACAAATGCCATTCATCATCGGTATCTAGTTCGCTTAGTTCGACATTCAGAATGGCTTAGTCAGCCATACAAGTTTTTGTTAGGTAAAGTTATTTTCGTTCCTTTCCAAACATACACTGGATATCATTACTAACCACCGCTCTGCAATGATCTGTTGAAGGCTCGGTAGCCTAGTAGAATCGCCAGCAGTCGCCAAAAAATTTCGCGGGTTCAAGTCCACCCGATACCTAAAGGTTTCAGTTTTGAGCATTACATTACAATACTGCCTTACAAAACTTCAGGGAAGTTGTCTCAAAATATTACCATCAAATTGCGCACTGTAATACTCTGTGCTTTTCCCTCATCAACGTAATGTCGAATCTGTAACATTATATTTGCGCACTGTAATGCCCGGTTCTTCTCCCCCACTGATGTAATGCTCGACTCTACTCGGAAAATGCTCCAGGTGAGGGACCACCTTAAGACAAATATTTATAAGGTTTCTATTAAAGATATACAAATCGTTTTTTATTTGCAGAGAGGAGTACCAAGAAGAGCAGCTGCCCAGCCACCCGTGCCTGCGGCTGGTGGCCAACTCGGAGCAAATCCTCTCCAAGCTGACGGCGCGCAGGCTGCTGACGTACGAGAAGATACACGACGAAGTGCCCAACATGCCGGTGGACCCCAACTCCGCGGCACACAACTTCAGGTTGTTTAACTTATAGCGTTTGCTGAGGGTAGATTGTTAACGTAGCATTTTTGGAAGATTTTCGTGATTATTTCGCTGAATCCAAATTTAGGTATAAATTATCTCTCTATTATTGTCTGCACCTTTTAATTTTATAATTATAACTTCAACTGTGTATAGTGATGTTTTACGTTTCTTAACAATTATTCGAAAAAAGGGTTTTTATTTAATTTAGCAAATAATTGGCGACTACCTAATTTTGGATGATTCAATGTGTTTTTATATAGTATGCACACAATAATATAGCAAAAATTCAAATTTTATTTCAATGTAATAAAATAATCACGAAAATCTTAAAATGCAACGTTTCCGATTCACCCCGAACATACACTCTTAATATACGCTTACGACTATAATATCTCAGATGAAGTCATCATCACCATCAACAGCTAAGATTTCGTTCGCTGCTAAATAATGCATGCACAGTGAACCTTTTTTGATGCAGCTTCATTTAATCCACGCTCAACCATTCTGGCAACGGATGTCCAAATCACATATCACACTTATCATTCCTAGTCCTACTCGTATGAACTAAATTTAAAAAAAATTACTGATGGCGGGTTCCATACACTAAAAGTGGCACGTTTGGGCTTGAGCGCCTACCTATTTAGATTTGTCTGTGGGAAGAATACACTCATTACTATGTAAGCGTCACGAGAGGACGTAAGATGATTCGGACAGCCCAAAAGTTAGGCATTCCCAAGGCCCTGGGTTCGGGACACCTGGGATATGTGGGACTCGGAACTCCTAGGAAAACAGAGACCCCACCTACTAAAACCTGACGGTGGTCATCTTCGGCGCAGAATGGAAGGGACCCGGGATCACCAACGAGGGAGAGACTCCTCGCAGGACCCTTCGGCGCGCAAGGCCGCCTGGCAGCCAGCCCCGGGAGGAGCAAGCTCAACTCCAGTGCACGATAACACAGACCACTGTGTCCGAAGACACGCGTTACCGTCTTCCTCGGGATCGCAAACCGAAACACAAGCAGGCCCCCCCGCGTGCGCTTCGCGACCCCAAGGGCCCTTTTAGTCACCTATTAAGACAGGCAGGGATACCTCGGTAGTATTATCTTCCTCTTACCGCAGTGAACAGCCCAAAAGCCTAAGCTAACCCTGCAGACGAGGCGAAATGAAGTAGGTATCTCAGACACAAGAACATTACGTAATTATTTTTTCAGATAAAAATGGTGCTCAAGCCTGTGCTAATGACATCATCAGACCTTTGTCCAGCAGTGGGACGTAGATCATAATTTCTTATTTATGTTAATTTCAGAGAAAAATACTTCGCATTGGGCGAGATTTCAAGAAAAGAAAGAAAAGAGAAACGCGCCGCGCAGATGGCGGCCACCGCGCTCGCGAAGGCGCTCGGGCTGCCGCAGGGCAACGAGCGCCGCGTTACGTGACTGGAATGTTATTCTTGTGAATAAAATATATGTAACTATATTAATATTGACTTTTCTTCACCAAATTGGACTCGTTCAGCGCAGTAGTTCGTCCGGTTGCGACGCAAACGGTTTAAAAAACATTCACTTGAATGTGTGTTCATTCAAAAAGATACAAACCTTGAAGATAGGTGACTCGCCTCTAGCGCTTGGACCGCTTAAATCAGGTCCCCGTAGCCTAATTTCACTCGTCGCAATAAACGATAGACACTCCCCGTTTTTAGTTGATTTGATTTAATCTAAGCAAACCTTCGTTTGATTTTGAATAAGAATCTCAAATTAAAACATGATGTAAATATTCTAATGTTCGGTTCGATAGTTTTTACATCATCTATTGAGTATGCCATATATTTCCTTACAGTGTAAATAATTGGTATTTGTATCGGGTCTGGGTGTTCGTTGTTTTAAATTTTCATACCACAAGTGAAAACCTTAATCCTGGGCCAGGATAATGAAGGTGATTTTTTCGTAATTTATTTATACACTAGCTGTCCGTTAGCGGCTAAGCGCACGTAAACTGACTTACCCGCCAAAATATAGCCTAATTAAAAATTTATAGCCTATGTCACTCCTTGATAATGTAGCTTTATATTGGTGAAAGAATTTTTAAAATCGGCGCAGAAGTTTTGGAGCCTATTAAGTACAAACAAACAAATCTTTCCTGTTCAAAATATTAGTGTAGAATGATCAAATAAACATGACATTATGGCCCCCATCTACTGGTCGTTCAGTTCAGCTGCAAATTATATTCGTTTTTTTGTCCTTGTGTGTGTTAGATACCTCACTGGCCCCCGACTCTTAATCTAATTTCGTTGAATTGGCGTTACTACAATACTGTGACCGAATAGTATATTTTGTCACAGTATTGTACGAATGTTTGTTTTAGTTCCATGGTTCCGCGAAGAAGGTGGCGCCATAAATCTTTTGTGGTTTTTATTTTATTGAGTAATATTTATTAAATATTTTTGTAATAAATTGACTATTTTTCTCGCATTCAAAGTAAAAAGTACAGTTTGCACCTCGAGACTAAACGCCAACATAATATACACTCTGTTTCATTGACTCCCGAGCACCTCTGGTATATTATGGCTTTGTTATGTAGGTGCCATCGATATAAAATCTAAGAGGCTTTGATAAATAGAAACACATTCATTATGTAAATCATTTAATATAGGTACTGTGAGTGTTTTTTTTCATCCTTTACCATATTCTAAATAACATAAAAATGGCTTTCTTTAGTCCCTCGATATAAAATATACTATATTATGAGGCTTTGTTAAATACAAACATTCATTTTGTAAATAATTTAATGTAGGTGCTGTAAGTGTTTTTTCAACCTTAACCTTATTCTAAATAACATAAAATATTTGGGAATAAACAATAACATTCTAACTAGCAGGGAAATAAAATAAAAAACGAGTGAAACAACTACATTATTGAAGAAATTTGCAGTGTGCACAATATTAATAATAGTATTTCGGTGCTTACTGTGACAAAATTGTGTCGTTCGTAAAATCATCATTAACTGAATCGTTTTACTATAGACAGCTCAGCAACACTAGTTATTAGTTAGGTTCAGCCGGTTCAGACTACCGATAGTCGACATTAACTACTGATAGTGGACAAACCATCGATAGTGGTCAGTAAAGTTTCAATTATTAATAGTACAGCAAGACCATCACTATCTATTATGACAATAACAGTAGTGGTCACATTTTTCGGAATGATAGTGATTGTTTTTTGAGTTTAGTAACATTTTTTTTTCACAATAAATAACTATGAAAGTAGATAATAATTTATTTATCAAATGCACCCTTCATAAAACCAATCTGGACATATGGCATCCAGCTGTGAGGAACTGCCTCTAACTCAAACCTGGATATATTGGATAGCGCTTCCAATTAAAAATGTTACGCATAATTGTTAACGCACCGAGGTTTGTGACAAATTACGAACTTCACCATGATCTCAACATGCCAACAATCAAGCAAGAAATCGGCAAAACTATGACGCGGTATCCCCAATACACCCAAACTCCCTAGCTGCATGGTTGATGAAAGTCAAAAAGTCGTTTGTAAGGCTTAAGAGGAGAGCACTGCAGGACCTGGTCAATTAAAACTGGAAGACGTGACATATAATGGATAGATTCACTGCAATGGTATAAACCCACTGAGGTTACAGAGTTGATGTGACTGAGTGTCGAAAGTGTTGGCACTGACTGTGCCATCACTTTGACACTTTAATTCTGCGCTATGTCCTGGCACAGATTGCAATTAAATAAAGAAGTTAAAATAAAACACCCTTCAATTTAACTAAATAGATTTGTAGTCACTATACTACTTTCGCCGTATGATGATATCCCTGACAGTTCATAATTGTTAATTAAAGTGATGTAACGAATGTAATTTAATAGAGTTTTCAAAGGAAATGGAATCGGATTTGAAATTTTTAATTTTTAAATAAATTCTTAATTCAAACTCAAACTGAAATAACTTTATTCAAATAGACTTTCAAAGTAACTACTTCCAAACGTACTTCAATATTTTAATATACGCGTTATGGGTTTTAGGTTATAGAATAAAACGCGCTATCTCGAAAATAATAGTTAAAAAATAGCACACAAGGCAGACGCATTGGTACTGATGCGAATGACGTAATTACAAAATGGTCGCTCCTATTCATCGATTATTTGTCGATTCAGTAGTGTCAATACACTATTTAATGGCGTTCCTTTTCACGCATCAGGCGCTGTAAAGATATATTAATTAAATTTTATTCACTTCATTTATTAACAGTTAGTAATCATAACAATAATTTACTTGATAAGATTCGAAAGAACAATAGTTTTTTAATAGTTTATAACATTTTCTCTCGGTTTATTTTTATTTAGTTTTAAATAGTATGCGTGACACGGAACAATAAGAGCTGTCAAGCATATCATCTTACAGTGAAAGTAGTATAGCTAGAATGCGGTCTAGTCCGCTATAGCCAGGTTGAGCATCATCTGCTCGAGCTGGTGCTGCGGGCGCGCGCGCTGGCGGCGGGCGGCGCGCGCCTGCGCCCACTGGCACACGCTCCACGCCTCCTTGCGCTTGGCGCTGGCGCCCGACGCCTTGTAGTGCGCCAGCAGGCTGTTTGTGCTCTGCAGGGGAGACGACAGACTGCATTTGACGGCATGCTTTTTTTTTAGATTTTATGTTTTTTTAGCTTAAACGGTTTTAAGTGAATTTTGATTTTCAGCATTTAACAATGCACTATTTTCTACACAAAAATAGAAACGAGATACGTTCATAGCGGGACGTTAAACGGTTTTTTTTACTATACTGTTATTTATTCGTCAAAACTTTTACTGAATCTGTATAATGAAATACTAAATATTAACAATAAAAGAACACTTAAATTTGATCTCAATAAATTAATCACAAAATGCTATGTCGTAGGACGACATCTGCGACCTAAGTAACAGTAAAAATAATAAATAAATGAAATTATTTAATTGCGTATAACTTACCAAGAACAGGCCCAGCATCGCTCGCATGTTATCAGGGTTGAGCTTCAAAGCTTGGCAGTAGTAGGTTTTTGCCATCTCCATGTTTTCAACTCCTCCCTGTAATAATAAGTTTTTTAGGCTATTTTGACTCTTAGCTTGTGTCTTCGGCTTGCACGGCTATAGCCCGCAGCTCTACTCTTCTTTGTTTATGAAATGTAGTAATCTATACGCGGTAAAAGAAATATACCTACTCACAATTTGAATAAATACTTGATTTTATGGAATTCTAAGTATCATATTAATTTATTATACAAAATGATTATTAGGCTGCGGAAAAACTCTTTTCGCATATAGTATGTATGAACTTGTGATAAAATCTCTTTGGCTATACTAATTGTATATTGCTGGATTTAATATCATTAAAAGTTTAAATTTTAAAGAAGTTAATTCTAAATTTGTTTTATCTTCAAATATGGGAGATAATGAGAGGCGTCAATCAAACGGCGTAGCTAGTTTCACACTGCTTTATTCTCCGTACGGTCGGGGGACGCAGCCGCGACATCTCGTCTACCCACATAAATATAAATATAACATACTTTCCCACATATTTAGGAACTAGTTAAAGAACTAAAAATATAGCTCATAATTTATTCTAATCCTATCACGCCTAGACCTGACTCTTTGTTCTACAGTAGGCCTATTATCTTCTGGTTCGTCCTGTCCCTCAGAACCCTCAGTCGGAAAGTCGTCATCGTGTAGCTCATTTGAATCACTCGGTGCACTCTCGTATTCATCTTCACTTACACAACATTCCACCTTCTCTTCTGGGTTTTTGTTGTCGGGTGGCAACCTTGGAGGCTGTGTCGTCAAGGCGACGTCTGCAGATGCTGCGTCAGACGAGACCCGCTCTGACTGAACACTCCTAACGTCGGAAACAACGTCTGACGTCCACGTACGTTCTTCTGTATAAGTTGGTTCTTTTCCACGCCGTAGTCTGATTTGGTCTATATGCCTCTTCTTTACAGAGTCCATTTCAGGTATATTAATGGCATACATCACTGAGTAATTTTTTTTAGTTACAACGCCCTTTATCCAGTGAAATTTTTTGTTTGTAGAAAATATTTTGATCCAAACTTTTTCATTAATGGCTAAGTCAGGTCTAGTTACACCGCCATAATTTTTAGCCTGTAAAAACTGTTTACGTTCTACGGTCAGAGCGAGGTCTGCGGATGATGGAGTGACTTTTTTTGGATTCAACAAATCCAGTCTACACCGTAAACCTAAGGGATGACCAAAAACTAGCTCGGCAGGGGACTTTTGAGTAGTGCAGTTTTTTGAGTTCCGATAATCAAATAAAAACTTTGAAATTTTGTCCAAGGAAACCGAGTTGTTATACTATTTTCACTCTAAGATGATATGCCTCACAGCTCTATATCGTTCCATGTCACGCATACTATTTCAAACTAAATAAAAAGAAACTGGCAAAATAAAATTTAATAAACTATTAAACAAAATTGGCCTTTCGAAACTTATCAAGTTAATTATTGTTATAATTATTAACTGTTTTTAAATGAAGTAAATGAAATTAAAATAAATACACGGCGCCTGATGCGTGAAAAGGAACGCCATTCGATAGTGTATTGATACTACTGAATCGACAAAAAATCGATGAATACATGTCATAATCGTCAGATACAAATACAAATAAACTTTATTGTGAATCACAGGTATAACAATAATGTTCAGATCATACATATTTAAGAGTTTCACTGTGTTCCGCCTAGGGCTTCCAAATACCGGATATTTTCAATACCGGTATCAATACCGGATTTTTTTTCGAATCCGGTAATACCGGTATTACGGTATTGAGGTGAAAATTTATAATTATTATTGTAAAATGCGTTTTTTGAAAGATTAAGATGAAATAGTAACAGATTTCATTGAAAATGAACTTTTATAAATATATAAAGCATTAAAGCAAAATTATATCGATTTCAGTGATTTGTTTTATGCGTTTATGATTTTTACAAGTTAAAAAGTAGGTAAATTTAAAAATTAAAACTATGTTACCTTTTTAAAATCTATGAAAAATTTAAAACAAAAGTAGTATTTTTACCTATCAAAATGTTTACTACTAACCAAAACACTATCAAAAATCGTAGTCATTATTTTTTTTCCTTACTTATTGTTGGGGCAAAAAAAACACTTTTGAAAATTTGGTTGATTGTCAGATTTGTCAAATCAAATCAAATCAATAATTTATTTCCAAGAATACAGCCTCACGACTCAAAATAAATCATTAGTTTTAAACCTTAATATATCAATTAAAGTTTATAATTATGATCGAGTATGGCCTATTTATTAAAAGAACAAATGCCATCAACAACGCATCTATGCTAATATTATAAAGAGGAAAGATTTAACTGTTTGTAACAAATAGGCTCTGAAAGTACTATTTTAAAAATTCATTTACGAATATAAAGCTACATTATCAACCAGTGACAAGCTATTTTTTTATTTAGGCTTTATTTTGACGGGAGAAACAGCCGACGGGCTAAAGCCGTGGACAAACAGCTAGTTGTAAAATAAAGTAAGATACAATTTTGTCGAATTTTAGTCGAATGTGAGGGTCGAAGGAACGCAATAACTGCGACTTTATTCATTTATTTCAGTAGATAAGGTAACCCCGTCCGTTAAACAACTATTTTTGGTAAAAAGTGTGCAGATTGGCCAAAAATAAGGGACATTTTGCAGTTTATTCGTGAGAATTCCAAGCATCGACACTTACGGTATTAAAACCGGTATTGGATTTCAATACCGGTATTGAGAAAAGGCCAAAAAATCGCCTAATACCGGTATTGAGCAATACCGGGATCCCGGTATTGGAAGCCCTATCCGCCTTAAAGGCATACAATACAATAGTAATCATCTTAATTCCAATGTCCAATTTTATTACAAAGTAGTCAATAAAAAAAAAAAAAAGTAATTAGATAAATCAGTACGAGTGCGTCTGCCTTGTAAGCGGTTTGTGTTTGCGTTACGTCTGAGTTGCCTATTTGTTTGTTTTGACTTTTGTTGCTGTTTTTGTTGAGATTTTCGTTTTAGTGGTTTTTGTTTGGTACGATGCCGAAAAAACCGAAAAGACTGCTTTGAGTGCTCAAAGTCGGGAGTTAGTTATTCGTTTGAGGGACTACTTCGAACGAGAGCGTACTAATGGGGGCCCGTTAATACCGATCGAAAAAAATTATGTAAACCAAGAACATTAAGGGGCCCAGGACACTACCTTGGGGCACACCGCATTTGGTAAAACAATAAGTAGAAGAGTAAATACTTTTTACATTTTTATAGTTGATGATATTTCAACACACTGTTCACGGTTTGTCAAATAACTTTCTATCCATGACAGTGCTATACCTCTTATGCCATACCTTTATAGTTTTTGAAGTAGTAATTTGTGAGAGCAAAAATCAAATGCCTTACTCATATCAAGAAATATAGCTAGAGTATGCATCTTTTAATTTAGGTTTTGTGTTATTTCTTTCATAAGTGTGGTAGAGCAATTTTTTCGAAAGCCGAATTGTTCATTTTGTAGTCATCCCTCCATAGAGAGAAATCTGTACATTTTATCATACATGACCTTTTCAAATATTTTTGATAATACAGGTATAAGTGTGATTCGTCTGTAATTGCCTAATTCGTCACGAGATCCAGTTTTATGTAATGGTTTCACAACAGATCTTTATTAGACAAAGATTATTTATATGGGTTAATGGGGTGGTTAAGTACATTGCACATTGTTTTATAATTTTTGTATTAATGTGGTCATATCCAGTTGCATTCGTATTTTTAAGTCCTTTGATTATTTTAAAAATGTAATTTTCATTAATTTGTGTCAAATAAATACTATTATGATGGAATGGTATGGAATGGTTCACTACATTTTCCGATTGTAAATGAACTTTGATGATTGTAAACTTTTTATTTGTTAAGTTTAAATAATATTTATTGAATTCTTAGCACACTTGAACTGGATCAGTAATATATTAATTTTTATTGTCGGTTCGTATGCCTTGGATGTCATTTTTTGTGTTTACATCTTGTATATACTGTTTTAGTATATCCCAAGACGACTTACAAACGTTTTTAGAGTTAGTGATATAGTTAGTATTTGTGTTTTTTTGCGCTTGGAATATGCACTTCTTTAATATTTTGAAATAATTTTTATATTGCTTTTTGATATATTTTTTATTAGTAGTAGACAGTCTATATTTAAGATACAGTTGTCTTTTACGAATGCAGCATCTTTTTATGACTTTTGTGAACCAAACATTTTTTAGGGGTTTGTTTACTAATTTAACTTTTATTATTGGAAAACATAAATTATAAAATAATGTGACGAGGTCGTAAAAATAACTGAAAGCTTTTCTCATATTATTTTCCTCCATTACTTCACTAAAAGTTAACACTGAGATACAATTAATAAATTTATTAACATTATCTGTACACATGTATATCTTTTGGGCAATATATTTTTCCGATGCCCCCGGATAAATGTCTAGACATCACCGCCTTTTCCATGTGCCTTTAGTAAAGACTAATTATGCTCGCAATACATTTTTGCTTCGTGCTTGTCGAAGTTATAATGCTATTTTCCAAGGTGTAGACTTATTTAATGTTTCGTTGTATGGATTCAAAAAACCAATTAAAGATATTTGTGTTCCATCATAGCTTTCAGTTTTGCATGTAACTGATAATCTTAATTTTATGTTGTTATTCTCAGATATATATATATTTGTTTAATTTATAGTTAGTAAGTTCCAGTTTGCTCACATTATACAATAACAACTGTCTGTTTACAATACAGATACAAATAAATAAATAAATAAATAAATAAACATGTCACGTCGATAGTCAAATATGAACTTAGGTTTATTAATATATGTAGAGTCAATATGCATCTCAAAAGTAATGCTTTGGCCAGTTTCGTGATCAGATAAACATAGGCAATGTACTTTCGATACTTCGAAAAAAGCGTACAATAAGCGCAAAGTTTCATAACTGAAATAGATTGCTTGTGACTTTATAATTGTAATAGTGTCCTAGTTCATGATTATAAGAAGTAATCATCCCTAAGCCATATTTTCATTAAATATCGTCTCCTCGCCCGCTAATCCACGCCACCTAGTACATCGAGTATAAAGTACGTCCTGTACGTCTACTATGAGTTGTCTCTTTAAATTTACGTTATCGTTGTCATGAAACAACTACTTTTCGACTAAATAAGATGCTAATTTTAGGAATCAAGGAGTATTTTTGGGGCACACGTAGTTGAAATTATATTTAATGAGTGTTTAAACAATGTACCTAGGCTACCGAGGACACAATATTTTTTTTTAAATATTCATTCATTACTTTTTGTTTATTACATTAAATTCTGCGGCGAAAAAACAACAGTCTCCGCGCCGTTTACAGCAAATAAAATGATGAAATTATTGAAAGAGGCATGTCAATATGTAACCGGTGAAAAATGGAGAAAGGGCGTTGAAAAAATTCGCCAAACCATAATGGAGGACTGGGACAAATACATCCACATTGACCGAATAAGAGACCAGCAAATAATAATAACAGTAGCAGACGATTTCGATACTGATATCAGTTCACAAGAATCAAGGTCTAGCAGTAAATGATTAATAAAGTTACTATTCTTTTCGAGAGACCGCGTTTTATTCTCTAACTTATTAGCCATAACCCGTTTATTAAGAATTTATTTAAAAAATTTAAAAACGGCAAATCAGATTCCATTTCCTTTACCAACTCATCAGACATTTTAAACCATCGATTAAATTTTATTCGTTGCATCACTATAATTGTCAATTATGAACAGTCAGGGATATCATCATACGGCGAAAATAGTATAGTAGAAGCTACTAAAATCCTTTTTATTCCTTTCTTTATTATTTTAACGAAACTTTCCGCTTGTCCTTTGCTCGCGGGATGATAAACCGGAGAAAAAATACACTCAATTCCATTTAAATTGCAAAAATTTGCAAACTCCTGGGACGTAAACGATGTACCATTATCACTCACCAATGTATGCGGTACCCCAAATCTTGACATATAGTCTACGAGCCTACCTATCACAGCCTTCGACCCGTAGATGGTGTTCATACAGTAACACTCGACCCATTTAGAATACGCGTCTACAATAATTAAATACATTTGATTATTGAATAGGCCGAGGAAATCGAGGTGTATCCTGTAAAACGCATGCGGGGGCAGTGGCCAGGGTGCGAGCGGGGCGTGCGGCGGCGATGGCCGGAGGCGCGCGCACACGCCACACTCCGCGGCTACTCCCTCTAGGTATCTGTCTATGCCAGGGAACCAAAAACGCTTACGAGCCTCTGCTTTCATTTTAACTATGCCAAAATGGGAACTATGTAAAACGTTGCATACCTCCTCACGTAAATTAATCGGAATTACGACTTCATGGCCCCGCATTAAGCACCCGTTTTCGACTGACAAATCTAAACGACAATTATAATATGGTTTTAACTGGTCATCTTTTACTCGACGCGGTCAACCGTTTATTACATAGTACTTAACTTTAAACATTATAGGATCGTCTTCTTCTTCTCGAGTAAATGGCAAATATAATATATTGATCTTATTTAATTTAAACGGACCCCGCCCAGAACCCAGCGACTTTTAGCGCAGCGGCATTCGCAATGTACAGGTCTTCCATTGTGCAGGTGGTTGGGCACTGTGGGCACTCGAGCATATGAGCCATAGTTTGAGGTGACCAACCACAGTCACACTACTGACCTGCTTCATTAATAAACCCCCATTTGGCTATGTTGTCCTTGCTACGGCCAACCTGGGAACGAAGGCGGTTTAGAGATTTCCAGATTGGCCAGGGCTGCTCATAGCCTGGTGGCAGGTTCTCAGCGGGGGCTATATAATTGGCTGGAGGTGCGTACTTAGTGGACCAGAGTGTCACGCGAGTGTCCGTCGGCTGCTCGGTAATTGCACTCGTTTGCCTAAGAAAGCTTTTACGGCTTTTTAGTCGAACCTCAGGCATGCAGTCTCATTGCATCGGTATCGGGCATCGGTCTCTTGCTTCATCTTTTCAACAGCGCATGCTAAGAACGTGCGGGGCTGCTCCCTGAGTTATAGATGTCAGGAGTCTAAGCAAGTTGTTCCTTGAACAGACCTTTTGTTTCAAACCATGACAGTTGCTTCTAAACGTGAGGGCCCTGTCCAGTGTGATACCCAAATAGCGAGGATGGGGGCAGTGCTTGATACTGACGCCTTGCCAGCTCAGTTTGAGAGGACGGTTTATAAACCGTCCTATAGGATCGTTATCAGTCTCGATGCGCAGACGCTGCACCGTGACGATCAAGCTACCCTCACAACAAAGTTAACATATGCGGGCCCGATCGTCTTTTAATGGTGGCTGATAATGGTAAGTTACTGAGATATGCATCATATGTTTTGTTGGAAATAACACTTACGGCCGAACCGCTGTCTACTTGGAACTCTAAAAACTGACCGTTTAAAAAAATCCGCTCAGTCATCGGTTTGCCCTCAGGGCAACGAATGTTATTTAAATACGACTCACCGTCATCTCCCTCATCCTCAGTTACCTCCTCCACGTAGTGCACTTTATCACTATTTTTGCTGAAGGAACACATACGCTTTAGGTGGCCTTTTTTGCCGCATTTTTTACAGTTATAACTCTTAAATCGGCACTTGTTGGATTTGTGATCGTTGTAACCGCAAACACTACACTTTTCGTTACTGCCTATGCTGAACACGGGTTAGCCGCGCGCGCAGGCCTCCGCCTCGCGTGCGCACCGCACACTTTCAGCCAGCTCCACTGCCTTGTTGATGGTGAAATCTTGTAGGTTCTGCGTGAACAACTTATCTTTTTCATGTCCAGCCACTAGACCCATGACGAATTTATCCAGTATGGCCTCTTCTACATTTTTAAAGCCACAATGTGCCGCCAATCCCCTGACACGTGCCGCCCATAGTGAGTGACTTTCTCCGGGCTGTTGAACCGCTGAATAGAAGTGGAACCGTTCTGCAAAACCACACCTTTAGGGTGGAAAGTGGTCATCCAGTAACTGCACAATAGCTTCGTATTCCAGATCTTCAAGCTTATTCGGTAATGCCAGATTACTAGCTAATTTCTACGTCGCTTCCGATATCGCACTCAACAAAATCGCCCTCCTTTTGACCTTACATTTGTCGTTCACGTCGTCCACGTCATTTGCTATAAACCATTGCGTCAAGCGCATTTTATAGCTATTCCACTCTTGCGACAAATGGTCGAATGATGACAAAAATCCAAAGGTCACTGCTGAAGACATTTTTCGCGTAGATTCGACTCGTCGCCAATGTTTTATCTTCAAATATGGGAGATAATGAGAGGCGTCAATCAAACGGCGTAGCTAGTTTCACACTGCTTTATTCTCCGTACGGTCGGGAGACGCAGCCGCGACATCTCGTCCACCCACATAAATATTAAATACCTACTCGTATATAACAAATTAGGAAAATGAATCACGATAGGACTGCCAAAATCACTTGTCGCGGTATTTTGATCAGAAGCCTCAAAATTCCTATAGCACTGGGTTCATATCAATACCTACAAGATGGCAAAAATTAATCGACCGAAATGGCACCTACATACTTTAGTTAAATGTAAATAAACTATATAACTTTTTACCCAACCTATTACATAAAACCTATAAATAAAAATCAGCCACGTTTTTTTTGGATTTCAAGAGAGTTATAGATCAAGTATCAATACTAGACACTAGCGATAGTATTGATACTTAAAAACGAATACAGTATCGATAACATTGTTAAATTAAAATTACTATTGATAGTGTAACAGACTTTCAAGGACAAGGACCGCATCAGAACTCAGTAAGAAAAAAGTATGCCTATCGTCATTCACAAAATGTCAAATTGAATTCCTACCCCTATCACTCATACATGTCAGGGAGAGACAGAAAGCAAGATGCCATTATGACACATGTGCCATGTTTAAGCTTGTCACTTGTTTGACGTGCATTATCCAGTTACTACGGAACTATCGACGTATCTCTCGATAGTTTAGCAACACTAGTCGCTCGTTGTTTCCCGTGGTCCAGCCACTCACCATAGTGTACCGGATGTCGGCCAGCCGCTGGTGCATCAAGTGGTTGTGGGGCTGGTGCAGGATCATCTCCTCGGCGCAGAAGGCGGCGCGCGAGAACTCCGCCACCTGCAGGTACAGGGAACACAGCTCCTGCCACGCCTCCACGTCCGACATGAACCTACACAATAGCATAGAATTAGGTGACGCCTCAGACATTTTGGCGAGGGGATTCCCATTTACCTCCAAATTATGAAAATGATTGAGTCCGCGGTAAATCCGCAGCGGATTTTTTATTCGCGGAGCGTACTTATTTCTCTGCCGCGGAGAAAGGTCCGTCGTCTGCGCAGGCCTTTACGCTGTATTTATTGTTGTTATCTAACATCTTACTTCTTCAAGTAGTCGACCAGTTCTTTGATGGCTTCCGTGATCAGACCCTGTGCCTTGAACACGGCGACTCGCCGCTTGCGCGCGGCCGAGTTGGTCTCATCCATTTTTATGATGCAATCCAGTATTTTGAGGGCTTCGTCGTATCTGCAAGTGAGGTTTAAAGTTTATTTATTTCGTTTCATAGACAGATAATAGTTATATTGCACATTTACAAATATCTTATAGCTATTTATTTCATTTAATGAGAATGGATTTCAGCTTATCACTTATAGTGAATATGCATAGTGCTTACTTTTCTTCTGCTTCGAAGAGCGCAGCTTGGTACCTCATGACCCGCATGCTGTTTGGGAACTCTTGGGACAGCAGCTCGATGATGAACCATGCGACGCCGTAGTTGTGCTCGTCTAGAGCCGCATACAACACTTGCTCGAAAATAACGTGCTCTGAAAAAGATATTATTAGCTATAGTATCCGTCAGCTAAAGAGAATGCTGGCCAGGACCAGCGCAAATAGTGAACTTAGGAATTTCAGACGGTGATTCTCACACCACACTGCCACTCAACTGGCTACATGTTGGTGGTGAATTTTTAAGTTTCTTAATAATAATTACAAAAACGGTTTTTCATTTATTTTAGCAATTAATTGGAGATTACCTAATTTTGGACGATTCAATGTGTTTTTATATAGTATTATGCAAACAATGACAGAGCAAAAATCTAAGGTTTATTTCAATTCAATAAAATGATGGATGATGTTGATGATGGTTTCAATTCAATAAAATAATAACGAAAATCTCACAGAAATGCAACGTTTTCGATCCACTCCCAGATCGTAAACGTCGCATTAAATATTTTCGTGATTATATAGCTGAATTAGAATTTAAGTATAAATTATATCTTAATTATTGTCTCAACACCTTTTCATTGTATAATTATAACTTTAACTGTGTACAGTGGAATTTTTACGTTTCTTAACATTTATTTAAAAAAACGGTTTTTTACTAATAATTAAACGGAATAATTGGCGACACGATTGGCGTAGTGCGCTGTAGCACGGTTTCTTGCCTTGAATTCCTTAGTGTCCCGGGTTCGATCCCCGGTCAGGTCAATTCAGGAAACGATCTTTTCTGAATTGGCTTGGGTCTGGGTGTGCTGACTGAATTCCTTGTCTGGTACCTAGTAACACGGGAATACTTATCCCTACCTCGTGACCATGACAAGAGGTGTGTTGTCTGGCGCATACTAAATATTATTATTGGCAACTACCTAATTTTGGACAGTTCAATGTGTTTTTATATATCTAGCTAGTATTATGCAAACAACAATAGAGCACAAATTTTAGTTTAATTTCAATTCAACAAAATAATCACGAAACAACAAGAAAATATTACCGTGCCGTCCGCGACACTGCAAGACGACACGCACACCAAATATAGACTGATTTTTATTTGTTGACTAGTTAAGTTCCCCTCTTGTATATAAACTAATAAAAACTGGGTGTGCTGGTAGACGCCCCTAGCTTATTTCCTTGTGTGGTACCTCGTAACACAGGAATTTAATAATCCCTACTTCGAGACCATTACAAGAGGTGTGTTGTCTGGCGCATATTTATTTATTTAGGTTTAAAGAATTTATTCTCAAAAAAGATTACAAAAAATCCATTTACATGAGAAAAAAGTTATCATAAAATTAATTTAGGTCACCATCAATTTAAAATAATCAATTTCCCTTCAGGCATTAAATCCGCCAATTGTACTTTTTCTTTGCAATAAATAATAAATGAATAAACAATGTAATAAATTACCAATTGAATAAATAATTAATTGAATGAATGATTTGAAAACAAAAACGAAAATAATGTAATATTGTAATAATTGTACTACTAACAAAACTAACTTATAAAAAGTAAAAATTGTTACTAACATACTAATCGTCTATGGATGGATTCTGAAATAAATGATTTTTTTTACATACGAAATAAAGATAATAAACCAATAAAAAAATGTTCTTTATTTTTAATTCATTTTAATTTAAAATAATTAAATACAAATGCTAATGAACTACCTCCAAATTATTTAAGTTTCATTAAATGATACTAAATAATAAAAAAAATTATAATACAATTTTAGTATTTTTAATTGATTTTTTTACTAACTGTTCTGTTCACTTACTTTCATTGCCAAATTTATTCAAGTGAAAGTGACAGCCAAGCCACACCTCCATGACATCAGCACTTGTTCTCTCATTGCTCTCTCTCCACTGCCGGAATAAGTCTTTTGCCTCTGTAAAAACATGAATTACCATACAATGGAATTAATAAATTATGTGAAAGGTAGATGAAACTGCATCAGTTTCAAATGTTGTGCAAATATTCACAAAGATATATTTTTATACAAAGCTGTAGATTTAAATATGTATATTAAGCTTTCTCCTTCTTTGTCACGCCAATCCTCCCCTGTAGCACTAAGGGTTCAATGGACTTATTATTATACCAGAAAAACATAACCATTGGAGGTCAGGATACTTTTTGAACTATAGACATAAGATTTTGTGAAGTTAAGTTCTATAAGAATGGACGAGATTGTGTGATATTCATCCATTCAAGCCTACTCCTGCAACACCAGCTCCAGAGCTTCTATTTCTTATGATGATAATTGCACTGTGGGAAAGGTTAGGAGGAAGACACTATTATTATTATTATTTCAACTGGGGACGCTGGCAGTGGGCCGGGTGATCGGTCGCTTGTTGTGGGCCATTTCACCTATTTCCCCGGGCCCCCCTTGCAGGGGGTCTTTAGGTTGTCCCATTTTCACGGCGTCCCGTTGAATCTTCCTGTTGCTCTGCAGAATCTTACTATCTGGTCCACCGTCAGTTCTTTCAGATCTAACGAGTCTGACCCCATGAGTTCCCACTGAATGTGTGAGTACATCGGGCATTCGGCGAGTAGGTGGAAACTAGTTTCCTCTCTGTCCATGCACTTCGGGCATGTGGGGTGGTCTGTGATGCCTATTACTGTTAGGTACCTGTTAAGTCTAGCTAGTGTCCTGTGGCGATTTCTATGACCATACGTACACTGTTCCTTGACAGCTTCAGTAGTTGACCTTGTCTTCTTCATGTTCATTGCGCTGATAAACATTTTAGACTGTTGCATACCTGTTCCAGCGTCCATCGTCTATTTGTTGCTTCTGTGGTTTTCCTTTTGATTACTCCCTTGGTGATGTTGTGTGCTATTGGCAGCCTGGGTTCCCGACCCACTAAGCCTTCAGCGGCACCACCCCTGACTAGTTCGTCTGCTAGCTCGTTGCCGGCATTCCCCTCGTGTCCAGGGACCCATACAATCACTACATCTATTTTGATTGCGAGTTTCCCTAGAGCTTTTTTGCATTCTTTGACAGTTGCTGATGTCGTCTCTGCTTTGCTAAGCGCTTTCAGCGCTGCCTGGCTGTCACTGTTGATAGTGGCCTTGGTGACGCTGTCCTGGTTGTCTAATATATCTGCGCATTCCATGATAGCTTATATTTCTTTTTGGAATACGCTGGTGAACCTGCCTAGGCAGATTGATCTGTTTATCACTGTACCATCCTCGCACCTTATGTGCACAATCGCGCCAGATAGCTTCAGTGACTCAATTCTGAAGCCAGCTGTTTAGCAAACTGTTCCGCTTGTGTCTATGTTCCATTCGTCTCTTTGTCCTATAAGTACTTTGTATTTCTTGTCAAAGATCTTTTCTTTCCTTGTTAGGTCGTTGTTGGCAAAGATCATTGACATGTTGCTCTCGTATTCACTTCCAATGCGTAGATGCCCTCTGTCTGTGTGGTTACCAATCCAGAGGTCCATGTTTGAACCATTCTTCGGTTGCTCTTCCTTTAATCGCTAGGTCAAGCGGTTCTAGCTCGAGCACGATCTCTAGCGCTGATGTGGGTGTTGTTCTCATTGCACCTGTGATCATCAGTGCCACTAGTCTTTGGACCTTGTCTAGCTTTAGTTTGTGGGTCTTAGTGCCGCCTTATGCCACCATACCAGTGATCCGTAAAGGATTCGTGGCAGGAAGGAGGATTACTGGCACTTCATAATATTATCCTACTTTCTTAGTGTCAGGAGGAAGACACCAAGAAAGTAGGATAATATTATGAAGTTTAATTTAAGACTTGTCATGGGTAGACTCAGATACTTTGGGGTTGGGGGGAGTGGGGTTGCGGGCTTGGATCAGTGCCTTAGTGCCCCCCTGAATCTGCTACAGGCTGTGGTCATTATTTCATTAGATATCACTCCAAGTCCCAGATTCTGCTATTTAAATGCCAATCGCATAATTGAATGGTGTGATTTTGCATTTAAATAGCCTGTTAAAAATGCCTCTTCCCCAAAACTCTTTAAAATTACATTCTGCCTCCAGCATTAAATCCTTAGTAACATAAGTGTTTAGTGGGGCTTGCACAATACGGCAGTAAGGTGACTTATTTCTAACTGTTATATTCTATACTTAGCAACTACTGAAATATTTTAACATTCTACATAATAATAATAACACCTCAATATCTGCTGTCTATATAAACGTTCAATAAAAACTAATTATATGTTAATTAACAGCCGATATAATTACTTCAAAGTTATCATGTAGGCCGAGGTAAATGCTTGCCATTGGGTGTTATGATTGTTTGCCAACAACATTGTTGATGAACATGTACATGAAAAAAGACAGAACACACAGCACCTTCGTTGCTATAAGTATGACCATTTTCCATTGCACCAATGAGTCAGTCAGCCGACCTGTACCCAATGAATATACAAGATTTTATCAGCAACTCAACCCACAAGTTTGGATGTAGCTAGGTATTGCCCCTATAATATTAAGAGGCCTCTGAATTGACGTGGGTCTGGGTGTGCTGGGAGACGCGCCTGGCTTATTTCCTTGTGTGGTACCTCGTAACACGGGGATATTAATCCCTACCTCGAGACACACAAGAGGTGTAATTGTTGCATTAAATATCGTCTGAAATGCCATAGTTCTCGTAAAGGTATTATTGTAGGGTAGTGCACTCATTTTAAACGTGTACTGCTATGACTGTCTTAATATTCTTTTAATTACTTAAATGTAAAAAAAATCAAAATACAAACCTTCCACACCTATTTGTTCATCATAATACTTCATTATAACAAAGTGAGAAAGATCTTTGATCTACGTAAATAAAGTTACAACTAAACCACAAGCAAAATAAATAAAAGAATTTCTAAGACGAATTTTTTAGGAATAAAATATTGTCACTATGAAGAATAAAATTAATGAAGAAATAATGAATGATGACAGCAGCAGCAGCAGCCAGCACTGACAGTTGACAGCACAGATATGAGAAAAGTTGACTTGACAGCTATACTTTTTTTAATCTATGTCATCTGATCGGTTATAGTTGACAGTGACAGTTTGATGGATGATGTTGCCATAGACAACCATTACAACTAAACTAGTAGTTCTCCAGACTCTGAAGCTAACTATCGAAATGTGGTTATGAAGTCTATCAATGTATAGAACTATTAACATAAAAATCGAATGAGAAATGGAATTACTGGCACTTTGCATACTGAAAAAATAGCCATATAGTGAGACTCTTTTCCAGCGATACATTCGAACATTTTACTTCTGGCGGGTACAATAAAGACAGAAACATAATATGCGAGTGTGGGAAGAAAAGTCACAAATGTGTCCGACGGACACTTGTCCACCAGACCACACACCAAATATATCCAGAGAATACCCACCGGGCTAAACTAAGCGTGTATAAATTCAACAATAATATATCGAAAATTAAAATATACCTACATTTTATTCCATACTAATAACTGTGTATCTTTGCAAGCAAAATAATTTTAAGCCTTTTTTTAATCTAGCGTTGTGGGATTTGCTACTGTTATCCGTTTCTCACACCTAGGCTCGTACGTTGCCGAGTCAACCTGTAAGATTAAAAAACTAGACCCTTCTGAAAACATTGAGCTGGCAGATCCTTACTTAAAATATCCGGCGGCCCTATGAAATTAATATTTTTTGCACGCCTTTTGAAATATTTTAAAGTGCAAACTACTTATATCAAGTATTGGCTAGCATAGTTTTCAGAAAAAATTGGATGATTAGTCAAGTCAGTGGTTCAGAAGGAGATACACAAAGGGCTAAAACTAAACTTGTAATTTACTAGACAATTGGGTATGGGAACACAACTTTTTTTCTTTTTTATATTTTTTATAAATACCTTTCACTATTTTAAGTAGGTAACTCTTTCAGATATTTTGTTGATCTTGACGGTAATTAATTTTTTATAAATTTTAAAACATTGCGAATTCATGAAGTCAATAATTCACTTAGTGTCCCATGTGCTTTTTCCCCAATTCGAGGTATATAAATAATGAGGAGAAAACTACTGATTAACAGCACTTACGGCTAAAACAGAGCTCGCCGTTCATCATGTAGCATCTCACGAGAATGTGAGAAGTAGACTTCAGATACAATTTATTTTGCTAAGTTCTGAAACCAAGCCCTACCTGAAAGGGTTGGGATTATGGCTATTTTAAGTCCTACCTACCCGTCTGGGCAATGGGTGTGAACGAATGTACGTATTATTAAAAATAACTTTGTGGAAAAAGATTTTTCATCTGGGGTAATTTAAAATCTGCGATCTGGAAAATGTAAGTAAATAAAGTAAATAAAGTAACTCACGTATGAAAAAGAAAGCGTCATCTGATTGGTTGATGGATAGATTATCAACCAATCACGTGAAAGGACGTTTATACGACCCAATGGAATGGCTTTCTGGGGTTATTAATTTGACTTCAGATTGCCAACGTACGCAACCAGTACATTATGGTTCTTATTGGTCTCTCAACGGTAATCAAATTGACACTTCACAATTGAAACCTATTGGGTCGTATAAAAGTCCTTTCACGTGATCGGTTAATAATCTGTCCATCAACCAATCAAATGACCTTGAACCTACGCCTATCATTTAAGTATATTTCTGATAGCGAATACTCATCCCTACTCTCAGATAGTAAAACACAAGAAAACTGTCTAGACGTTGAGGAAAAAAATGAAAGTTATCAAGAAATTAAAAACAAAATCTTACTGTTACAAAACAATTTAAAAGCAGCAGCAACTAACATTCAAAACTTAAAGTCAGAAAATTGTATGCTGAGAAAACAAATTGTCGAACATAAAAAGTGCGACAAATCATAGTTTAACGAAACATACAAGAACGAACCCACAAATGACAAAGCTAAAAGTATTACAAAAGTAACCAAAACACCTGTGAATAACAGCAAAAGTAAAAACTACCAACGGAAACAAAAAATGCACAGCCTATAATGTCCATCATTCCCAGAGACTGGATTTGACTGATTATCTTCAAAATGAAAACGAAGCAGACAATGCAATTCGCAGAATTCACATATTCAGAGATGAGTAGGGTCGAGGTTTATGTAGACCAATCTCAAAGTCATTAGAAAGTAAAAACAAGATTGTAAGTGAAATAAAACCTAGTGCGAAGACCAACAAAGTCCTTGAATCTATAAGTCTGAATGGGCAGACTATGAAAAAAAAAGATTTTATTATAATTCTAACGGGTAGAAATAATAATTACTTAACAGAACTAACCTCATACCTCTATTATTATTAAGGCCAAATCAACAACACCTACATTATTCTTTGTGAACCACGGGAATACAAGGAACTTAACTCAAGACGACTAAAGGAAATTCTACTATCATTCAGTGAGCAACTAGCACACGAAAATTACATAGACTTACGTTATGAACACTTGGGCTTGCCACGTCACAATGTGAAACATCTGAGCCAAAATATACTACAATAAATTTTAAGATTTGATTAACAAAATAAAATAAAAAACTACCTAACCAAACAGATTCAAAAGATTACTAGAGCACATAAACTGAATTACATCCAAATAATTACAAGACAGCAGCAAGAAGACTCTCCTAGGAGAGAGACTATCATTCAAAATGAAACTTTAACCCAACAGGCCCATCAGGAAAATGACTCCGTAGGGACCGTAGATAATGGAGATAATCAAACTTTAATAAATCAAGCACGACAAGAAGATGATTCTAAGGACTGTGAATAAAGCTCAAAACCAAACATTTTTTCGTTAATAACATAAAAATTCTGTACGTCTAAATGCACAGTCTAAATAATAAAATACTTCTACTAGAACAACTTCTAGTAGAGACCCCATTTGAAGTAATTAAAATTCAATAGTCCTACTATTATTACTTTGAGTTGTCTTCGTAGTGTGCAAATTTTAATTAATTTAATTTTAATGTTTTTTCCTTAAAATCAGCGAAGTTTATTAGTGATTTAGGCTGTGCTTAGCTTAAATATCAAGTGTAAATAATAAATCACCCTCCTGGTGAACAACTACTTCGAATCTAAGAAGAGTCTGCTGCCGGGCGGTTGCCTTACAAATTTACGTTCAACGGATTCAGGGGAGTAATAATAATAATAAAATAATAATATATTCTTTATTGCACACAAAACTTACAGTACAGAAATAATTTACAATAAATGAAAGTACAATTTGGGCGGCTTTATCGCTAAAAAACGATCTCTGCCAAGCAACCCACAAGCAAAGGAAATTTGGCGAAAAGGGCAAGTAAGTGCACCAAGAAAAAATAATAAATAAAATAAGTTTAATTATAAATATCTACACAGTATAGGACTAGGTTTATATATTCACATGACACATACATACTATATATAAAAAGTAGAAACAAATGTGA
Organism: Udea olivalis; assembly: GCA_947369235.1. Classification (NCBI taxonomy): domain Eukaryota; kingdom Metazoa; phylum Arthropoda; class Insecta; order Lepidoptera; family Crambidae; genus Udea; species Udea olivalis. Next base: position 2,655,714 of record OX376349.1, on the reverse strand, counting down.
CGTTATTTAAACAGACAATAGCAATCAGCTCAGTTGCAACTAAAATTATCAGGAAATATAAAGGATAAAGAAGAAAAAGGAAGAACAACAAGGACTGATGTCAAAGTGCAAGGAAATGTGCTTTGACCCTTGCTTTAAAGATGGATAAGGATTGGGACTCTCTGATTGATAGGGGTAAGGAGTTCCATAAACGTATGGATTTCACAGTAAATGACTGTGTGTAGGAGTGGGAAGAATGAGGAGGGAATTGAAGGCGGAGTTTCTTGGAAGAACGCATTTCTCGTCCACGGATGGGATACAGAAATTGGAACCGCTCCTTGAGATAACGGGGTGACATTGGGTTGAACAGAATGTTATATAGAAGGAAAAGGACATGAGAATCACGGCGAAGACGAATGGGAAGCCAGTTTAGCTGGGCCCGATACTCGGAAACATGGTCGTACTTGCGAAGTCCAAAAATAATGCGAATGCAAAAATTTTGAAGCCGCTCAAGTTTATTTAGGAGATTCTCATTAAGGTCTAAGTAGCAACAGTCGGCATAATCTAGAATGGGAAGTATTGGGAGTATTGTTTACTTTTCAATTTTACTTTCTAAAACAACAGAGGAATACTATAAACAGACCACAGTGAATTTTGTACTTCAATTACTCATAAGATTGTTATTTATTCAGTAGAATTAGGTTTTGTATTTTGACTTTCAGTTGATTACATTGGTGTAGATCCTGAGTATTTATCTACTTTTTAAAACATTAAACACTGCACACTGCTCATTAAAGTGAGACACGTCAAATTACAATACGATTAGGCATTGTTGTTTGTCTCTTCGCTTGACTAAAGTGGAAGCAAAGTTGACGTAAAATAACCTCCCGCCTCAGTCAATTTACACTTTACACTAAACAATATTGTTTCAAACTAACACATCTAATACTTCATTAGCCAATAACACACAAAACTCATCATTACTTGTTAGCATAGATACTCATTTCCTACCCTACTATTTATTTTAAAAAAATAAGATTTTATTTAACTGAAAAACATAGTTTATTTTTGAGAATTATTCAATTTAACCTATCAATGTTTATTTCTCTAGGTTAGGACTAACATATTTGTTACTAGTTGAACTGTTGCCTGGTTAAGTGTCCTACTAGGAACAGTATTTTCTATATACTTCTTTCATATTATTTTGCTAGTATACTGACACCACTTCCCTTGCTTTCAGGGTGACAGTGTAAGACTCTTCGCACCCTATAAGTGACCTTGGTGTCTGCTGGCCCCGCTTCATACAATTTCAGTTAGAGGATTGCATCAAGCCCACTTCAAGATGATGACCCGCAGTAAACTCGCTGAGTTATACAAGCAGGCATGCCATGACCTCAAGGTCGCAAGGAGCGACAATGTCTAGCTGCTTGAAGAACGCGCAGATAGTGAATTGGAAATAAGAAATATTGTCGACAAGAACAGCAAACTTAAGTGTGACCTTGCCGAACTGGAGATCAAGTACTTGAACATGGCTGATCGGTGCACCCAGCTGCAGGAACTTGTTGATTCTTATAATGCATGCAATAACACCCACGAGCTTGCACTAAATCGGATTAATGACTTGGAAATTAGTTTATATGAGTCACAAAAAACCATTAGACAGTTAGAGAGTGACAAAAATTGTACAATTGAGAGTGGCAATCAAAGTTTATTTGATGAGTTAGCTTTAGCTGATCCAAATATATGTCCTAAAATAATTCCTATGGTTGATCTCACATGTGATGATTCAGTCTCTGAAACTAGATTCTATAGATTTAATAGCAACAAAAAGTTAAAGAAATTTATTAATATTAATAAATACATTAACAAAACTAAAAAATTAGTTAATAAACAGTTGGACATCAAGAAATATAATATTTTAAGAAAGGAAAAGTTAGATTCAATCTCTGAATTAGAACAAGGTAGCTTACTATTAGATAGTACTAAAATCTCCTATGAAAATGAGACCATGGCTCTTGAGCATAAGATTGCTTGCTTAGAGAGTTCTCTGAGAGACACCAAAAAAATGTATGATATATCCCAAAAAGAGATCAGTGAACACATATTAGCTGCCACAGAATTGTTAAAGATGTCAACTTTCAATGCAGAGAGGTTTGATTCGCTTATAAGTAAACAAATCACTTGCAATAATTGTTATCAACAAGTAGTGGAGATGGATACTGAATTGTCACGTGTTGAGGCCACGCCAACTGACTTATCAGAGCCTGCTAAGGTGGATAAATGTAATACTCCACAGGCTGCTCCAAATAATACTTTTATATTTTCTGACGAGCTAGGCCAAGGATTAGGCATATTGTTGTCTAAAAAATCGAATCAACAAGTAATAAATTTATGCCATCCAGGTATGTCCTATTCTGACCTAGTTAGTAACATCTCAAAAGAGAAGCTAGGGGTAAACTCCACTGTGGTTGTCTTTCATAGAGACTGCCGATCATTGACAAAAAAAGGGTTAATTAAAAATATTGAAACAATAATGGGCATTCAATCAAAGAACAAGTGTAAATTTATTTTGTGTGCATTCCCATACTCAAGTACCTCAAGTACTTCAAGTCAGAACAAGGTCATCCAAGACCTTAATTTAACTTTGTATAATCTGACATGTCGTCATAGTGACATTGACTTTTTTGATACAAATCTGTTTGTACCATACTTTAGGTTAACTGAAGATACTATGTATCTTCCCATTAGGACTAAGCAGAAACTAGCTACTTTGTTAGCAAATAACATTAACAATGCCGCTATTGGCAGTATTTTCTATTCTGACATTAGTACTAGTACTAATTTATCTATTTCATGTGATGCTCCTTCAGCGTCTTGTTTAAACTAGGACCTAGGACAACAGCCAAGCCCAAATACTTGAATTTATTCCACCAAAATATTCAAAGCTTGACTGGCAAAGATTTAGAAATATAACTATTGCTGGAAAACCAAAATATTGATATTTTATGTTTTACTGAACATTGGCTGACTGATGAAAACTATCAGTCTTTTGTCCTTAATAATTTTAGATTATCAAGCGCGTTCTTTAGAAAAACCACTATTCATGGTGGTTCATTAATTTTTACTGCAAATAGTTTGAAATGTAAAGATCGCACTGACATTGTAGGCCTGTCCATAGAGCGTATTGTCGAATTGTCTTGTGTTGAGTTAGAGGGCTTTGTTGTGATAAGTGTATACCGTCCCCCAAAAACTAACTTAGATAGATTTGAGACAGTTATGGAGGAAGCTTTGGGTAGGTTAAGTGCTAAGTCTAAACCCATTATTGTGTGTGGTGATTTCAATATAGATTTGCTAGTAAACTCATCTAAAAGCAATAGGTTATTGTCGCTATTTAAATCCTTTGGTCTGGATTATCAATTCCATGAACCCACGAGGATAACAGCCACAACATCTACTTGTCTGGATAATGTATTTTGCAACTGTGTACCCATTGAAAAGGCAATAGTAACTGAATTAAAGTCTGATCATTGTGGGCAGAAGATAACATTTTTAGATTTAACTAACAATAGCGTTAATTACAGGAAAATAACATGTAGACCAAAGACGGGTAATCGCATTAATAGTTTTAAAACTAATTTAAAGCATAAAGTATCTTCCATTCCTTATAAGCAGGGTGACCCTGATGCAGTCTACAAAAGACTGTTTGATTGTGTTAAAAATGAATTTGATGCTTGTTTTCCCACCAAACATGTTACTTGCAGAGTTCAATCTAAGTTTTGTGAATGGGCCACGCCTGGAATTTACAGGAGCAGACGTAAGATGTATGAGTTGTACGGCATGAAAAAATACCATTTCGATCCACTTTTTGTTGAGTATGTCAAGAACTACTCCAAAATATTCAGAAAAGCCTGCACTACAGCTAAGGCATTGCACATTCGTGATAAAATATCAAAGTCCACTAACAAAATAAAAACCACTTGGGACGTCATAAATCACGAAACAGGTAAAGCTAAACAGCGCGATACCTCATACACTCTTAATATTAACAATAACATCTTACAATCAGAAGCATCTGTTGCTGAAGAACTGTTGCGATTGCCCCTTATTTAGCCGTAATATTCAATGATTGTGTTGATGAAGGTGTTTTTCCAAACTTAATGAAACACAGTAGGGTTGTACCACTTTTTAAATCAGGCAACAAACAAGACCCAGGTAACTTTAGGCCTGTTTCAATCCTACCAGCTCTATGTAAGATCTTTGAAAAAATCATTCAAGAACAACTATTAAGTAATTTTTATGAGAACAATCTCTTACACAGTGAACAATATGGATTCACGAGAGGCCGTTCTACTACTGATGCTGGCATTGCACTTCTAAAACACATCTTTAGGGCTTGGGAGAATTCACAGAACGCTCTTGGCGTCTTCTGTGACTTGTCCAAGGCCTTTGATTGCGTTGATCACGATACACTTATACGCAAGCTTGATTTTTACGGGGTTAGGGATAATGCTTTAGATTTGGTAATTTCGTACCTTAGTTTAAGAACTCAAAAAGTTGATGTTAACAGTGTACTGTCTACAGGATCACAAGTTAAAATGGGGGTCCCTCAAGGACCCATTCTAGGTTCATTACTATTTATGATATATATAAATGATTTACCTTTTTACTTAAAAGATATTTGTGATGTTGTATTGTTTGCAGACGATACATCTTGAGTTTTTAAAACTGACAGAAATAAAAACCTTTTTGATGATGTTAATGACGCACTTTCAAAGGTTTTACAATGGTTCACAGTAAATAATCTACAGCTTAATGCAAAAAAGACTAAATGTATTAATTTTAAGTTGCCTAATGTTAAAGATAACCCAATTAGTCTAAAAATTGATGGTAATACTATGAAGCTTGTAGATACAACAGTTTTTCTTGGAATCACACTAGATTCAAAACTGCAATGGAACCCTCATATAACAGCTCTCTCAGGCAGACTTAGTTCGGCTGCATTTGCAGTGAGAAAAAATAGGTTATTAACAGATGTTGATACTGCTCGTTCAGTTTATTTTAGTTATTTCCATAGTGTAATGTCTTACGGCATTGTACTTTGGGGTCAAGCGGCGGATATACAAACCATCTTTATCCTCCAGAAGTGAGCGATCAGATCCATCTGCTAATAAGCTTCGTGCACGGGCTTCACTTAGGGAGATTTTTAAGGAAATTGGTATCCTCACTGTAGCGTCACAATACATTTACAATTGCATTGTTTTGGTGAGAAAAAATATTGGTCTCTATGCTAAACACAGTGACATACATTGCAGAAATACTAGAAATAAGGATAAAATTGCACTTCAACTCTTTAGGTTACAAAAAGTTTTAGGTTCCTTTATGGGGCAAGGTATACATTATTACAACAAAATTCCAAAAACCATTTGTGAGTTACCTTTACATAGATTCAAAAATCACATCAAAACAGCTTTATTAAAAAAGGGCTATTATACTACAAAAGACTACCTTATAGATAAAAATGCCTGGGTATAAGCGCTCTGCTCGATGCGGGATTAAATAACTCTATTGTAACAGATGTTTTATTGTAAGAGTTAATAGGTACCTAGTTTGTATGTACTGACTAACAATTTTTGTTTTTGAATTGTTTAAATGAATTCTTGTTGTTATATTCTTTTATGGTTGGTTTTTTCTCTTTGTTTTATATTCTTTTAGGTTTATTTGTATCAAAATGACACACTGCTTGTACTTTACTAACGCCTGTTGTAAACCCAAAACAAGTTTAAAAGAGTAACTGCTGAGTTTCTCGCCGGGTCTTCTCAGCAAGAAACAACTCCGACGCGGTGGTAGAGTCGCATTTATGTCTGGATACTGTTTATTTACATATCCATATTATTATGGTATTTATGTCTATTATTTAGTATATTTTGCTGTAAATTTGACGATTTGAAAGTACTGATACAGTCTATTTGAATAAAGTTATTTGAGTTTTGAGTTTTGAGTTTTTGATTATTTTAGCATTTTACAATGCTTGTTTTTCATATCTAAAGATAGAAAAACTGGTATAATTCGATATCGGACCTTGATCATCTCGAGCGGGGATCGAACCCGCGTCTTTCACAATTTGGGTGACTGCTCTAAACCACTGAGCTATCGAAACCTCCTTCCTTTTTTCTATTTTTAGTCCTACTATTCTTTGTATATGAGGCGTAGAAAGCGCCTGTGGGATTCTGTTATATTCAAGTGAAAGTAGGCTTGAGAAAGATCGATTTTGCACATCCAATCGCAAGCCTGGAGGAAATCCGATATGCGATACATATTTATCAAATGGACGTTGGAGTTGGTACTGGGCCTTTGAGTACATTTGGGTATATAGGTGGAGGCTGGACTGGTATGCGATGCCCTTGGATCAACTTCAGTATAATTAATGGTGCCTCCAAGTCCTCCCATTTTGATTGGTAGTTTGCTAACTGACCGGCTTGAAACTGTTGCGAGTCATTGAATCTTTAGCGGCCCTTGTGAAATTCGATCGACCTCTGGTATTTCCACGGTCAGGCCGCGAGCCTCTGTTGTGAAAATCACCTCTACTTTTGCCTCTGTGATTGTGTTGCGAATATTGTTGTTGATCCTGATGAAACCTTTGGTTAGATTGATATCCACCCCGCGAGGGTGTAATATTACTGACATGCGCTTGCATAGGAAAACCTGATTCATGATCACTGTATAGAGTTCCACGCGATGGATCTGCCCCCGCGAGAGGCGTTGGTTAGCTTGGTTCACTTTGAATTTTGATATATCCGTTTTTGGGGGCCAAAAGGCTTTGAGGACCCCCCCCAGCCTTTTCTCGTGCAGAGGCGAAAAGTTTCGACTCTAACAAGTTGGTCGATAAAGGGGGTATTTTGTTTAGTGAAGCTTTAACTAGGGAATCTTTAACCTGACTTGTGTTTGTTTCTCGACGCATTTCAATTGTTTTGGCACGGTGACCGCAAACAAGTTGCAATGATTCTGAAGAGACTTTGTGAAAGTCACCTTTCTGAAATAATTCCTTCATCTTAATACTTAACTATCACATGTCAGCTTTGTATCCTTGGCCCAGGAAAGAAGACTTAGTATCTAGTAATGATTCTTTTTGTTTTAATATGCAGTAGGTTATAGCTGCATATGACTTATCCGCATTTGCCAAGTGGCGAAAGGTGTCATACATTTTGTTTCAAAGTCTATGAAACCTGGAGCATAATTGCACAACTTTTTGCGTCTGACCATGAGGTACTGCCTAAATGCTGACCATCAAGTAACATTTTAAAAAGTTATCTGAAGTTTTCAGAACAGACGGTTCCCTATGTTTAGTTTCAATGTTAAAAGTAAAGCCAATGTAAACGTAAAACAATATGTTATGGTATGAACAGTGATTTTGTATGAACACATGTAAGTAAGTACACCTACCTAGAAGACTATTCCCAAATCACTTATTTTCTACTGGACAAACATGTATTAACCCACACCTGTAAATTTCTCATGGAAGTGTGACTGTGTGGTTTTTAATGAGGAAATAAATATTCTTTAAGCCTGAGGCCAGGATTTATACTTTCAAGTCCATCCATAGGGCATGGCCCGTCAGACGCGTAATGTGGTTCATAAAGGTGGGGAACCTTAACTCGCGAACAAATGGATACAGTGTCACGAAATAGGTCATCATTATTTGGCATCGCAATATGTTTACGGATTTCATTCATTTCTTAAAAAAGTTTGTTTATTATACGGCTAGATCTGCTAGCATGTTTATTTTTCTTACGGCGGTGGCGGCGCGACCGCTTACCTCGTTTGACGCTCGAACTACACACACACAGCTACAACAGCACAGTTACAGCTTGAACAGCTGTTGCTCGCTACAGGCTGCGGTTTGGCTTCGGAAGGGTCCATTACTCAAAATTAATCAGGGTAAAATCTATTCCAACTCTAATTTTACTTGTAAAAACAAGGTACAAAACTATTAATATTAAAAGCAATGATACAAGAAACTAATGTTTAATTTAATTAAACACTTCGCCTAAAGCATTGTTATTTTAAATTGTGTGTGTGAATATAGTTTCAGCCCCAATTCAACCCTTATTATTTTAATTGCAAACAGAGGTACTGTGAACAAGAACCAAATGAAAATACATTGCAATACTTTATGTTCATTAGTTAATGTCAGTAAAATTGTGATGTTTACATTGCCTTACAGTAGGGGTCTGTCACAAGCAGAAAATGAAAAAAGACATAGAATCAATTTGACATTTGATACTGTGACATTTTCAAATAATTTAATAAATCTCATTGACATTAATCCTATTATTAATAATAATATGTACCTGACAAAAGGTAGATTTCATTTATCCAATTATTATAAACGACAGATAGCTATGTCGCTATCTTATTTTTTTAACATTTCAGCCAATTATTTGGCTAAACACTCTGCTTTTATTGAGCAGAATGATACCATTTTACCACAGACTTTGGAACTTGCTCCAAATCATTTAAATTAGATTCAGAGACAATAGAGGTAAACTCTTGCACATTGTTGACAAAAGAGAAGCCCCAAAATAATTTTATAAACTTTGTGCATCAAAACATGCAAGGCTTCTCTGGCAAAGAATTAGAAGTAGGTTTATTTTTAGACTGTATGGATATACATGTCTTATGTTTAACTGAACACTGGCTGAAAAAAAATGAATGCATGATTAGCATTGATAATTATAGTATCATTAGTTCGTTCTTGAGAAGTTCCTCTATTCGCGGTGGGTCACTGATATTAATTCACAATAAGTTTAAATCTAGAGAGCGTAAAGACATAGTAGCACTCTCAATTGAGCGAACTATTGAACTTGCATGCGCAGAGTTAGAGCAGATTATTATTGTGTGTGTGTATAGACCCCCTTCTGCTGATTATTGTCAGTTCGAAGAGACCATGGAAGAAGTACTGAAAAAGGTTTGTAAATCAAACAAGAAGGTGGTTGTATGTGGGGATTTTAATGTTAACATTTTAGATTCTTCTCAGACCTCTGTAAGATTTTTAAATCTTTTTAAATCATTTGATTTACTTAATCTTTTTGATCAACCAACCAGGATCACCGAGTTAACAGCCACCTGCTTAGACAATATTTTTTGTGAAAATATCTCTATCGAGAAATCAATTATAAACTGTTTGAAATCAGATCACTGTGGTCTATTGACCAAATTTGAGCACCGTCATGTCTCTCAATCAGTGGATATTAGTTATAGACCAGTTACCAAGAGTCAAGTAAAAAAATTTCAAACTAATATAAATAAAAATATTTCTAACCTACTGCCCCAAGGTCATCATAACATAGATGATCAGTATAGGCATCTCTTTGAGATAATATTGCATGAACATAACCATATTTTTCCTAAGAAGAAAGTAACTGTGGATAATTTTAAGTTTAAATTTAGTGATTGGGCCACTCCAGCCATCCATAAAAGTAGAAATAAATTATACGAATTATATGGATTAAAAGCCAACTCAAACTGTCAAAAACTAGTTGAGCATGTTAAATTATATTCAAAAACATTCAAGAAATCATGTCATATTGCAAAGTCCATTTTTTGCGAGACAAAATAAAACAGGCTAAAAATAAAATCAAAGCCACTTGGAACATAATTAATAAAGAAACCTGTAAATCTAAACCTCGCGATCACTCATTCTCTCTCAAAATTCAAAATAATGTTATTGAGAGAGAGTTGAAATAGCAAATACATTTGAAACTTTTTTTTCTAATATACCTATTGTAACTACAAGCACGTTAAATTCTAGTCCACTTAAAGCTGAGTCGCTGCTAACATCTAGTGTTGATGGGTGCACAAATCAGTTCTGCTTTGATCATGTTGATTCTCATGACATCCTCAAGGTATTTAAGGAACTTAATATGAAAAATACCGAAGATTTGTGGGGTATTTCGATTAATCTACTCAAATCAATCATTAATACGATATCACCCCACTTAGCTAAACTTTTTAATAATTGCATAGACCAAGGTCAGTTTCCCAACATGATGAAATTTAGTAAGGTCATCCCTTTTTTTAAATCTGGTAGCAAAAGTGACCCATCCAATTATAGACCCATTTCTATACTACCAGCTCTCAGTAAAATCTTTGAAAAAATTATATTGAACCAGCTGCTTTCACACTTTGATTTAAATAACTTACTACATGAGAAACAATTTGGTTTCACTAAACACAAGAGCGCAACTGATGCAGGTGTAGCACTTATCAAACACATATTTGATGCTTGGGAAAACAAGCAAGATGCAGTAGGAATATTTTGTGATCTTTCAAAAGCATTTGATTGCGTGGATTATGAAATATTACTGATTAAGCTAAGACATTACGGTGTTTCAGGTATCTCATCTCAATTAATACAATCCTATCTTACAGATAGAACTCAAAAAGTTAGTATCAACGGAACTGCATCTTCCGGTGCCACCATACGTATGGGAGTGCCCCAGGGATCTATATTAGGACCTTTGCTTTTTCTTATTTATATAAATGATCTTCCTACCTATGTCAAAGATATTTGTGAGATAGTATTATTTGCTGACGATACCTCGTTGATTTTTAAAGTCGACAGAGGTAAGCAAGCATTTGACGATGTAAATAACTCACAAATCACTAGTAATAATTTATTACTTAATGCAAAAAAAACAAAGTGTATCAAATTCTCTATGCCCAATGTGAGACAGGTTGATACTATTGTAACTATGAATGACGAGCCATTAGAATTAACAAATTCTACTGTATTTTTAGGAATAACTTTAGATTCTAAGTTACAATGGGGTCCGCATATAACGGCCCTGGCAGGGAGACTCAGTTCCGCTGCTTGTGCTGTTAGAAAAATAAGACTCTTGACTGATATTGAAACAGCAAGACTAGTATATTTTAGCTACTTTCATAGTGTTATGTCGTATGGTCTACTGTTGTGGGGTTCAGCTGCAGACTTGAACACCATTTTTGTACTTCAAAAAAGAGCCATCCGCTCCATTTACAAACTTAGACCACGCGACTCTCTTAGGGAAGTATTTAAGAAGATCGATATTTTAACTGTGCATGCTCAGTATATTTTAGAAAACATAATGTATGTGCGCAAAAACTTGCATCTGTTCAAAAAAAACAGTGACACTCATAAACATAATACCAGAAATAAAAACAAATTGAAAACTCCCAGTCTTAGGCTACACAAGGTGGGAAACTCATTTGTGGGTCAATCTGTAAAATACTTTAACAAAATACCTCAAAGTCTTGTTGATCTACCTCTTCACAAGTTTAAGTCTGCAATTAAAGCAAAGTTAATGAAACAAGGTTATTATAATGTAGAGGATTACTTGAACGACAAAAGTTTGTGGTCATAGTAGGAATAATCTGCTCCTCTGCTCAATATTGTGTTCTTTTTTCTACTCGCATTGACTGTACTCTGAATTTATTTTTTGTAAAACAAACAAAGTTGAAAAGAGTAACTATCGAGTTTCTTGCCGGATTCTTCTCGATAAGAAGCAACGTCCGAACCGGTGGTAGATTCACATTATGTATATTCACGATGTGTACTAGTTAATATTGTACTATTTTATTTACGTTTATTATTATTATTTCTATATACTTTTTTTGACATGTCATAAGTGCTTTGTACAAGCTTAAATGAATAAATGATTTTATACTTTTTTATACTTTTTTTGTAATTAATCATTTAAGCAGGACAATCTTAAATTATGCAACGTTATTTTTTTTATTTTTTTATTAATTTAATGCGGGTGGGGTAGTGCCGCATCCGAAAAGGGCGTTAAAACGATAAAGTCTGTTTTTATCACTCGACACTTGATTGTAGTCTACACATTTAAAATTAAATCTAGTCTGTGATCTGCGGTAAATTTCGGTAAAGATAGTGATCACGTACAAAAAATATTTGAAAAAGAAATGTTTAGTACCTACTTACAGGAAATTTTATTTTACCATTTTATTCACACACTGTGTACTTCACCATAAAATTATTATGCAACGATAGCAGGTTCTGACAGAGACACTGCGCACAAGTTGCTTCGACGGAAAACATGAGGACGCCTATACGTTTCAGACGTTTCGATTTCTGTCAAAAAGAAGCCTAACGCACACACGCGCGGCTCACACACACAGTGAAACTGTCGTTAGGGCAAAAAAACAGACGTAATTATAATCTTGATACTTGTTGTAATTATAGCAGACAAATCATACAATTTACTTTTATTTGCTTGTTTATAAAATAAAAAATGAAATATTTGTACTATTAATTACTTACCAACCAACTTGTACATTGGATGTTAGACACAATATTGGAAATCTCTGTGTGTCATGGCTGACCTGATGATGGACTCCGGAGACACCCCATGGAACTTTGAAACTGTTAGATGTAGGTTTCCAAAGATGGGGCTCTTAGTTTAGGTCTTTGTGAGTTCTTAAATGCTGGATGACTTGGCTGACCTGATGATGGACCCCGGAGAAACCCCTTGGAACTCCAAAACTGCAGAGGTAAGTGTTCCGAGTTTGGGCTCGTTTTGTAGGTCTTTGCGAGTACTTACGTACTGGATGACTTGGCTGACCTGATGATGGACTCCGGAGACACCCTATGGAACTCCAAAACTGTCAGAGGTAGGTATACTGAGTTTGGGCTCGTTTTGTAGATTTTTGTGAGTACTTACATGCTAGATAACTTTGCTGACCTGCCTGGTTAAGATGCGCAACATAAGGTATTTTCAAGTCCCTGAGAAATGACAACAAAGGTAGACAAGACAAGTTTCCCCTTGAAGAAAGTGTGTAGACGGATAAGTCACAATTTTATGAATATGTATAATAATGGATATTATCAATAGTACTGATTCGAAGACACGATAGTATCTATATGAATAATCGCTACAAATAATCGATCGAACTAATCGATCGATTTGAACAATCGATGTAGTCGATGACACTAAGCGATACAAATAATCGATATGATCGTTTAATCTAATCAATTCAACTAAACGAAATGACTAATTCGATCCAACAAATCGATTTAACTAATCGATTCAATTAATCGATTCGAAATTATTGATTCGAAATAAAAGTCGTTAAATATTAATTAATTGATTTATTGATGAATAACAATCGATTTATTGATACGAATAGTCGATTAATCGATAGAAAAAGATCGATTTATTAGATACCAATAATCGAGATATTTAATTTTATCGATACTATTGATACCCCAAACTATTTATACACACAACAACATGGTCTAGGGATATTTAAAACTTTTTTAAATAACTTAAAAAGTACTTGCCCTACAAAAAAACTATTAATGACAGATTATAAATACATTATTAAGTTCCTTTTTTAAATTCAAATTTGTATATAAAAGGCTTTGTTTTAAGATGAAATTCGCATTCATTGAATTCCTTCCAAAGAAGTTAATCTTCACGAACTTCTAACTCTATTAAAACTCCATAAATTTCTATAAATCTTTGTCAAACGCATCTCCGGTGTTCATTTAATCATGCCACGTAGACACTTGACCAGGAACGAAATGTTAAGAGCAGTGGGCATTATTCAAGCTGGCGCTACCCAAATTGCGGTTTCTGAAGCTATGAGGACCAGTCAGAGCGTTATATCCAGGCTTTGATCACGTTATCGTGGCACGGGGGAAGTGGTGGAACGGCACCGAGGACCTCAACGCATTACCACACATGTACAGGACCGATTCACAGTATATGCTGCACGAAGTCAACCAAATGTAACGGCGATGCAATTGGTTCAAAGGCTACAGAGAGAGTATGGTTTGCTGGTAAGTGGTCAAACTTTGAGAAGACGACTGCATGAAGTCAACCTACGTGCTCGTTGGCCACTTCGGATACCAGCGCTAAGGAGAGGCAATCTAGGAAGAAGATTACATTGGGCTATTGCACACAAAAACTGGAACCATTCTCAATGGTCACTTGTGCTTTTCACTGATGAATCCAGGTTTGGATTTCGTCCTGATTCGCGAAAAGTAACTCTGACAGTTTCCAAGTTTCTTGGGGTGTCTCCGGAGTCCATCATCAGGTAAGCCAAGTCATCCAGCATGTAAGTACTCACAAAGATCTATAAAACGAGCCCAAACTCGGGATACCTAACTCTTACAGTTTCCGAATTCCGTAAGGTGTCTTCGGAGTCCATCATCAGGTAAGCCAAGTCATCCAGCATGTAAGTACTCACAAAGAACTACAAAACGAGCCCAAACTCGGGATACCTAACTCTGACAGTTTCCGAGTTCCATGGGGTGTCTCCGGAGTCCATCATCAGGTCAGCCAAGTCATCCAGCATGTAAGGACTCACGAAAACCAACAAAATGAGCAGGTCAGCCAAGTCAAAATATGAAAGAGATATCTCTTGACAATAATGTACTTTACTAGTTACTTGTATTGCTTATACCTACCTTATTTTTCGCAAGTATCAAATGCTCTTAGAGGAATATTTTGTATCCGAATAGATCGAGTCGATCGTGAACAAATTCCAGACAGAGCGACACACGTCCGACCTTGAAGGCGCTCCGGCGCAGACTGAGATAGGTGTTCGACAACGCAAACCTAATACAGCGAGCGATTTTGACCCTCGTTCCATTGTAATAAGGCTAATATAAATTGAGTTTTTCACCATAATTATTTTATTTTTTTCACGACTTTTAAGGCCTTTTTTGTAATATTTTGCAAACACAAATTAAAATAGACTATGTAGGCCGTCCATAAATATTTTTATTGATTCTTCAAATAATATAATTAACCAGATTAACTTACCGAAACTGACACTATTTTAGCCGTTTACGCAAAAATGCTTTTAGTAAATCAATCACAGAGAAGAGGGCATAACATTTTTTTATTTTTTTATGCCCATGAACTGTAGATAAAGGATCTAATAACCCCTTAAAATTTAAAACTTGCTTTTATTAGTGCCAAATAACCCAATAAATGAACCGCAAGACCGTGGTTTTTCTTACAGAACGTATAGGCGTCCTTAACGCCAATGATCTAAAAATGGTACGACATTTCTTATGAAAACTAAAAAGCACGCGGTCGCTAGGTGGCGCCACTGAACAGGAAACACTTCATGGTCTTTAAAAGTACGAAAAGTTACAGGAAATCGACGGGAAACGGAAATGCTCTCTCAATATAAGCTTCCAGTGACGGTCAAGTGATTTAATTATTATTTTTTAAATAATAATTATATTTCGATCGTTTTATTTTCAAACCCTGCTTGTAATAAAACGAATTTTTTGACATGACTAAAGCTTTTGACAGTTCAGCATGAGATACTGCTTTCTAAGCTTTACCATTATGGAAAAAGAGGCAAATGCAACGACTGGCTGGTCTCTTATTTAAAAAATAGAACGCAATACGTTCAAATAGATTACCATTGTTCAAAATCAGGGGAATTAAAACAATT
Organism: Udea olivalis; assembly: GCA_947369235.1. NCBI lineage: Eukaryota > Metazoa > Arthropoda > Insecta > Lepidoptera > Crambidae > Udea > Udea olivalis. The sequence continues at coordinate 2,640,264 of OX376349.1, read as the reverse complement.
TAGATCCAATCCCACTAAACTACGCTGTTCAACTCCACAGGGAAGTATTTTAGGATGCATTTTATTTTTAATTTATGTAAACGACCTCCCTAAAATTATTAATGCATCATGTGTACTTTTTGCAGATGATATCTCTCTTTTATACAAATTTGAAACTGAAGCTAAATTTAACATTGAACTAGAATGAATGAATATAGTGTCAAAAATATGAGAGTGGTTTAAAGAACATAATTTACTGATTATTTACAGCTAAACCAAAATACTTGAATTAAGACCCTATCAGAAATCATCCCTAAGCGTAGAACTTAAAGTTAATAATATTAATTGAGAGAATGTAAATACCTGTTCATTGCTTGGCTTAGAAATTGATTCACACATAAATTGGAAAAATCACATGGGAAAAATTAAAGCGAAAATATCAAAATTTACATACGCATTATATGAACTAAAAAGAAGAACGGATACAAAAACTACAATAGCAGCAACTAGGCCTATGCACATTCGTAGCTAAGAGAATTATGCAATGAGAATTTTTAATCATCTGCCTTACAAGTTAAGAATAGAAACAGATACAAAAGCATTTTTAAATATATTATAACGACTACTAATCATTGAATGTTACCTGAACAAATTCTTCACAGTTAAAAACCTTTCATAATAATTTAAAATTCTTATAAAAATATCCATCTCACGTTCCTGCTGTTTATGTTTTTTATTTTAATGTCTTTATCTCCAAGTTTTTATTGTGATGCCCAAATGGGTAAACAATTTGAATTGAATTGAATTGACGCGATCTGTATTAAAAGTTAGATATACATATATTTTTAGCTAGGTAATTCTACTGCATGGTATTAATGGTGTTTCGAGATAGCACATTTTAAATTTCTTAAGGTGAAAAATATTTTACCACTAAGTTATTTTTAATAATACGTACATTAATTTACGCCCATTGCCCATACGGGTAGGTAGGACTTAAAAAAGCCATTCGCTATAATCCCAATCCTTTCAGGTAGGACTTGGTTTCATAACATGGCAAAATAAATTGTTTCTGAAGTCTACTTCTCACATTCTCGTGAGATGCTACATGATCAATGGCGAGCTCTGTTTCAGCCGTAAGTGCAGTTGTCGGCAACCGTCGATATACATATTATATCATACAGACTACCGAAATAACTCTCTACTAATGCATTGACTAAATACTTTGACTCGCTATGATATGTCTTGTACCTTAAATGTAATCTGCTTCGCTTTATTGATAACTCTGTGTCCAGCACTGCGGAGTAATATTCCCATTAAGCTGCTACTTCCATCAGTTACTCGGCAGCAGTAAATCAGTAATTTTCTCCTCATTATTTATGTACCACGAATCGGGTAAAAACCACATGTTGGAACACTTAGTGAATTTGTGACGTCATGAGTTCGCAATGTTTAAAAATTAATAAAAAAATAACTACCAGCTAGCTAGATCAACTTAATATTCAAATTAGTTGCATAAAATTCTGAAAGGTATTTTTTTTAATTCAAAAAATTGTTCTTATACCCAATTACAACATGTTTATCTGGAAAAAAATTGCAAGACCGAAGAGTTACCTAATTACTTACCTCACCATTCCTCAAAAGAAATAAATATGGCTATTCTTTTTTTGTGTACCGAATCCAAATCCTGGCTACGCCTTTGATAGGTAGCTGTTCAATTCCTAAGAATATACATTACATATTGCTTAACCATACGTATTGTTTTTTATCTATGACAATACTATGTGATTTTTTGGGAGAAGGTTTTACAGTTTACGAGCCTTAAAAGAGACACACCCTTTCATTTTATTTCTGACTGAACGATAATTTCGGAAACGAGTATTCCAAAAAAGCTATGAAGCTATTCCAAATTATTTCCTCTTTATCATGAGTTACACCATAAGCAATCTCAAACTTGTTATTTAGAGAATAAGGGGGTGGGGTGGGTATACCAACTCATTGAACCTTAAGAATGAAAACAGGCACAATTATATTTTTAAGAAGTAAAAATTTTCTTCTTGCACAACATAAATAAAATACAAACATAACATTAAAAGTAAAATCTAAATAAAAATATTTTTTAGTATTATGCCATAACGCTGCTTTTCAGTGGAACCTTAAGAAAAAGATACATGACAATGGTTCGTGAGTTTTTATAAAATAACAAATTGAACAAAATCAAAAGTATTTGGCGTGTGTGCATGAGTGTAGTGTGTGCATTCAAGGTGTGTGAGAGTGTGTGTTCCAGTAAATATTTTTATAACTGACTTGTATTGTATCATGAAAAAGCAAAATGATAATAGTAGTTTTATTTAACTTAAACTGGTATTCTCTTTTTTTAAAAGCGTGGTCTATCTATGGTCTGGGGGAACCTTCAGAGTGAAAGGCGCCTAGGGTTTGGCGGATTTAGTGGAGGTTGACTAGTCGTAGAGTTTGCGCCTTTCACTCTGAAGGTTCCCGCGCTTCCTGACATGATTTCTATAAAATAAGACAGTGACATTGACATTTTCCTTAATGACGTAAGACGTCTGGAAACAGGATCTGAAAGGATGTAACGATTTATCAGGATTGACTCAAAAAACAAATAGAAATGGAATTTTGATACATAGTATATCATGCATTTAATGAATGAAATTAATGAATTTAACATGGATTTTACATACTGAAGAAGTTATCTGATATAATTTACAAAGAAAAAGAAACTGATGACGAGGCAGCATGGTCTCAGACCTTAGCCTGTTCCAAGAGGAACGAAAAAAAAAAAAACAATATCTATGGTCTGTGACATTTGTCTATGAGTATTCCTTTCCACGCATTCCTCGCTCAATCGACTTTTCTTAAAAGACGAAAACGCATACAAATTCAATGAAACATAAAAATAAATGACCTGCCACGAAGCAGGGTATCGACATTTTAGTCCGTGCATCGGAATACAAGTTTTGTGTAGTGAGCGAGACGTCTACAATATGTCTGACTATTTGGAAATATTTTTAGACTTAGCTTAGTCGTATATAATTATAATATCTATTTTAGAGTTAAAAATGCCATGGATTATACATGACAATTAATACACATAGGTGAGCTTGTTATTTTCCTCTTTTTATACATGCTGTTCGTTCCTTCCTTGTACAAGCATAACGTTGTACTTTTTTATGTCTCAATGGCCTTTATCTGATAGTTTTGTTTCTTTTGTCCTCGGTTTCGACATACAAACAAGTTTGTAGTGTTGGAAGTTGTGGATTTTGCGTTAGGTATCTATTTATGTAGTGTAATTTTGTCTGACAGATCGATAAGAAGACGACTTACAACGAAGATATGTATTGTTGTGGGTCAAGAAAGATCCTTGCGTGTCATTAGAAGATATGCGCGTCACGGTCATTACGCGGACTGGTGCTTCGGACTGAGTACGCGTCCACTGAAGTAGAGGAGCGAGTCATCTTGGACGTTAATCGCAAGTGGGGCGTCATAATATCGCCTTTTTGTTTACATAAGTGGGAGAGAATGGATCGGCTCGTGCAATGTCCCGTTTGCACGCTGTATCTGCACAATGGGATGACCCTAGAGTCTCACCTTGACACCCATCCCAAAGATCAGGTTATAAAAGCTTTATGCAGTTTAACAACAGCTAAAGGCAGCAATGGCAGTTATGGCAGTAGAACATCTACACCATTGCATTCAGAGCGATCTTATAGAAGCCGGTCAAGGACCCCTGCCACAGATGACAGCAGGTGGCCCAATACACATCGAAGCAGTGACAATGAGCGTTACTGGCGCAGAACACCAAGCCGACCCTCAAAATCCAGCCAGATGTTACCAAACTCTCGCAATGATACACCAGACATTAGGATTGGAGATATTAATTTTGAAAAAAACATTAATAGTGTAACTCCATTTTCTGCTTCCTCATATACCTTAAAGCCAGACAAAACCCAGCAGACTTACTCAAGCACACCAACAGGACCTGTAGAATTTGAGCAGCCTTATGCCTACTATCAAGATTCAAGTGATGATAGAGAGATAAAGTACTCCAGAAGTGCTGAATACAACCCAATAGATAGCAATAGTGCCATCTTCACTCACAAATCGCGCTCACTTACTCCAGGTGCTAAGTTGCAGGCAACTTTGCATCCTGCAGGTCCGGGAGCAGGCAATGACAACCTTGTGAAAATGTTACCTAAACCAAATAATATACTTGTAAAGCCCAATATGAGCGGAGTGCAATACATGGCACCTGGAGTTAAACCCATGCATGTAATGGTGTCTACTGCTCCAACATTTGTTCAGAAGAATGTACAAAACAGTACGATCATGACAGGTGGGCTTCCTGGTACAACTGTGGTTGAGACAAAGACTATGGAGACATCACCATCGAACCAGTTTAGCCAATTGACCAGTAGTACCTTTACACCAGGTACGACGGTAGTACAAAACTCTCAGTTTATTTATAGGGAAATGGTGCATAATATTGATGGTAAACGTTTCATTTCTTGTGTGCCTTCAGTTCTTAGTCGTGAGAATGTTACTAATGTTGCTCAGGGGACTTCAATGTATCAGAATCTGATGGTTGTAGACCAGCTAAGAAATGCACCATGCTTGTATACTTCTCCTCAGACAATCATACCAAAGCCCTGTGCGACTGTATATGGTGAGGGCATGTCCCATTTGCCTAGCAGTACCACCTCCAATATAGACAAGGCCCCCTCTATGCATGATGTAAATAAAACTCTTATAATTGAAGTAGGACCCATTGTTCCTCCATCTACAGTCTGTGAAATGTCCACATCTAGACACCACAACATAACCACGCAGACAGATGTAGACGTAACTAAACCGAGTAAAGGTGAAACACTCTCTCTGGAAAAATATGAAAAGAGTGAGACCCCAGGGTCCAGCAAAGGCTTGAAGATCCTTAGCAATATCAAAGTAGAAGTTCCAGTTCAACATCATAAAAATATGCTTAACACTGTGATGGATTTGACGGGGTCCAATGAGTCTGAATACCCTGTTAGGTCAGTAACCCCTGAGAAAATTCTACCTGATTTGGATGATAACAATAAAACATCCAATAGCTGCACGAAACCATCAATATCTAGCAGTGGTAGTGTGGTCCCACATACTTTCTCAGTGATCAAAAATATTGGTAATCCACCTTGCTACAAAGATTCACCTGCCAAGTCAAGTGGGGTGGACAGTAAATTGGAAACAGAATTTTCAGACAGCTGTCCAGTCCCTGATTTAATATGTAATGAAAAGCCATCAATATCACCTTGTAGTGAATTATCCGAAAATGCTGAAAATTCTACTGATCGGACTTTAATATCTACTTCAGCTTCACCAAGACCTCAAGCAATTCAGTCAACCAGTATATATATTAAGAAGAGAACTTTGCCCCAGCCTAGGCTCAACAAAAACAGCACACTGAGATTGAACAATATTTTTGTGAAGAAGAACAAAAAAGTATTGCAAATAAAAAAATCCAAGTCATCCCCTGCAAGTACAAAACCAAGCCACTGTGAAATTGAGCCTAAACCTTCATCTTCCACATGCAGGTCACCTGAGTATTATGCAATTAGCAAAATTGAGAAGGATAGATGTGATAAGAGAGAGAAACAAACTTTACAGACCATAACGGTTGAGAGAATCGACGTGTCTGATGACCTCGATAATCATGACTTTGATGCTGATACTGAGGAACAGTCTATGGACATCGAGCCGGTAGCACCATCTAAACTGGACATTCCAGATCAGTTCACAACTAGCATAGACGTAGTGCAAGTCAAGGAGGAGGTCAACACTAGTAACGAGGAAGGCTATAGCAACGAGAATAGCTCAAACCGCGATTTGACTTCGCTGAAAACGCTGCGTCCTATCAACGTGATCACTTACGGAAACATGCCGCCCGGAGACTTCGACGACGAATCCAACCATCGGGAGTTGCTCGAACTAGAGGCTGCGTCAAAGAATAACAAATTTGTGAACATGATCAATGAGAATTACTTCGGAGATAACATCTACGCGGATTATTTCACTCCAGATAGAGTCGAGTCCTTCGATTCGGAGCGAGAATCGTCATATCCGAAAGAGGTACCGAAGGATGGTATGTATGGTATGTGGGGGACTGGGGAGCCTTCCCACAAGGAAAGCGAGTTCGTGCTTCCGAATTTTATTCATGAGAGCTACAAGATAGCTGAGAGCAGTGGTGTAGATTACTTGGACGTGGGGAACAGAGAGGGGAATAACGTGGAAGAGGAAGGGTGCGAGCGGGACTGCAAGGCAGACGTGATGAGTGAGAGCCGCAGCGAGGGCGAAGCGCCGATGAACATCTGCGCAGACGAGCGCATGCCGCCGCGCGGGGAGCTGAGCGGCCAGGAGAGCAACGGTGATATGGAGTCGCCTTGGGTGAGAACAATTTATACCATAGCTATTTTCGTAAATGTGCTTATCACCAACTGCGCGTTATGACTCCGTGAAGCCATTCATTGAATTTGCGAAAAATAATCTCAAACTCAAGCTTAAACATTTGTTTGCGTATTAGGTTTACATATTAACTTATAATCACTAACCCTAGAGACCTTTTCTTAGCCAACAGACTTGTTTTCGCATTTCGAGAAGAGCTAACTTCTTAATTCAATTTTAGAACTGATGTTATGAAATAACTTGAATTTACAGAAGTATACGGACGTGCCGCCAGCGGAGCCTTACGACCTCATCGCGCGCGAGAGCTGGGTCTCTGACGGGTCCGAGATGGACTCTAGTGACAAGAGGGATAATTTGTGAGTAAAGTATAAATACATTATTTTATTTGTGTCACTTATAGTGAAATCCTAGATTAATTCGCCATAGTATCTCAAGATGTCTTTGGTCTACCAAGCAGAACTCGTATTGCGAGATATGCAGGATTATTATTATTATTTCGACTGGGGACGCTGGCAGTGGGCCGGGTGATCGGTCCGCTAGTTATGGGCCATTTCACCCATTTCCCCGGGCCCCCTAGCAGGGGGTCTTTAGGTTGTCCCGTTTTTACGGCGTCCCGTCGAATCTTCCCGTTGCTTTGCAGAATCTTACTATCTGGTCCACCGTCAGTTCTTTCAGGTTTCCTTCATCTAGCGAGTCTGACCCCATGAGCTCCCACCGTATGTGTGAGTACATCGTGCATTCGGCGAGTAGGTGGAAACTCGTTTCCTCGCTGTCCATGCACTCCATGCATGTGGGGTTGTCTTTGATGCCTATTACTGTTAGGTGCCTGTTTAGTCTAGAGTGTCCTGTGGCGATTTCTGTGACCATACGTACACTGTTCCTTGACAGCTTCAGTAGATGACCTGTCTTCTTCGTGTCCAATCCGTTTATGAACATTTTAGACTGTCGCATGCCTGTTGCAGCCTTCCATCGTCTGTTTGTTGCTGCTGTGGTTAACCTTTTGATTACTCCCTTGGTGATGTTGTGTGCTATTGGCAGCCTGGGTTCCGGACCCACTAAGCCTTCGGCCGCACCACCCCTGGCTAGTTCGTCTGCTAACTCGTTGCCGACATTTCCTCGTGTCCAGGAACCCATGCAATCACTACGTCTATTTTGTTTGCGAGTTTCCCTAGAGCTTTTTTGCATTCTTTGACAGTTACCGATGTCGTCTCTGCTTTGCTAAGCGCTTTCAGCGCTGCCTGGCTGTCACTGTAGATAGTGGCCTTGGTGACGCTGTCCTGATTGTCTAATATATCTGCGCATTCCATGATAGCGTATATTTCTGTTTGGAATACGCTGGTGAACCTGCCTAGGCAGATTGATCTGTTTATCACTGTACCGTCCTCGCACCTTATGTGCACACCCGCGCCAGATAGCTTCAGTGACTCAATTCTGGAGCCATCTGTGTAGCAAACTGTTCCGCTTGTGTCTATGTTCCATTCATCTCTTTGTCCTATGTGTACTTTGTATTTCTTGTCAAAGATCTTTTCTTTCCTTGTTAGGTCGTTGTTGGTAAAGATCATTGACATGTTGCTCTCGATTTCACTTCCAATGCGTAGATGCCCTCTGTCCGTGTGGTTACCGATCCAGAGGTTCGTACTCCTGAGTTTGAACCATTGTTCGGTCGCTTTTCCTTTGATCGCTAGATCTAGCGGATCCAGCCCGAGCATGATCTCTAGCGCTGCTGTGGGTGTTGTTCTCATTGCACCTGTGATCATCAGTGCCACTAGTCTTTGGACCTTGTCTAGCTCTAGTTTGTTGGTCCTTAGTGCCGCCTTATGCCACCATACCAGTGATCCGTGGAGGATTCGTGGCAGGATGATTGCTTTGTATATCCATAGTACAGTCGCCGGTTTGATTCCCCATGTGCGTCCTATGGCTCTCTTACATTGCATCATGGCCATTTTGGCCTTAGAGCAGGTGGTACTTATGTGTGCTTTGAAAGTTAGTTTGCTGTCCAGCGTAACTCCTAGGTATTTGATCTCCTTGACCATTTCTAGTTCGGAGTTGTCTATCTGCACTATTTCTTTACTACCAATTTTACGTTTATTGGTGAATAGGACTAGTTTCGTCTTTTCGGGATTGAGGTTGAGTCCCTTACTTCTGCACCATGATAGCGCCGCTTTCAGTCCTCTGTTCATGATGTTGCACATGACGCTGAGGACCTTTCCCGTTACTAGCAATACCCCGTCATCAGAGTACACCTGTGTGTATATGTGTATCTTGTTTATCTCGTGTACTAGTTCATCTATTAGAATGCACCATAGTAGAGGGGATAGGCATCCCCCTTGCGGGAATCCTCTCCTCGCCCTGACCGTGTGTGTAACCCCTGCTAGCTCAGCCTTTATCAGGCGTTGTTGAAGCATGTTCTTCACCCATCCTGATATATCTTTGTGAATGCCTTCGCGGTCTAAGGCGGCTTCTATCGACTTAGGGCTGGCCTTGTCGAATGCCCCTTCTACGTCGAAGAAGCAGCCCAGTGCGTATTCCTTGTTGCTCAGAGACCTTTGTACTCTAGTAACTAGGTTGTGGAGGGCTGTTTCTGTGGACTTACCCTCCATGTATGCATGTTGATTCTCATGTAGCGGGGATCCACTGTTCTCTATCTGGGCTCTTATAGTTCTGTCAAGGATCTTTTCCATTGTCTTCAATAGAAACGAGGATAGGCTGATACATTTGAAGGCCTTCGCCTCCTGATATGTGGCCTTGCCAGGTTTCGGTAGGAAAACTACCTTGACTTCCCTCCACTTCCACTGCTGTTGAACAGTTTTAAGAGATCTTCCTTGATGTACTTTAACGCTACTTGCAGCATTTTTGGAAATATTTCATCCGGGCCTGCCGCTTTGTATGGCTGGAAGGAGAAGATGCTCCATACTAGTTGTTCTTCCGATATGGCGATGGCCTCGCCTGCCCTTACCACTGTGGGGTTTGAGGTTGGCATGTCTTCGTCTATGTCGTGCTCGCAGTCTGGGAAATGAGTTTCCATCATGGTCTTAAGTATCATTTTTGGGTCAGTTATCAGTTCTTCCCCCTTCTTGATACTTCCTAGTTTGCAGGTGTTGTCCTTGGATAGCGTTTTGACCAGCCTTGCGGCATCTGGGTGTTTTACGATCCCTTCGCAGAACGCGCTCCAGCTGTTCCTGCATTCTTTTCTGCTCTCGCCCTTGAACTTGTTTCGCTCGTCTTTGTACTTACGCCAGCTCTCTTCGTCACCCTTTTTGAGGGCCACCCTGAGAGCACGTCGGGTCCTCTTTCTGGACTTCTCTAGTGACTTAGTCCACCACGGTTGTTTCTAGGCAAGGGCCTAGTTTGATTTCTCTGAGCGGACATGCTTTATGATAGGCTTCCCTGAGGGCCTCATCTAGTCTTGTCGCCTCTTTTTCTATCTCCATTTCGTGCTTGTGTAAGTTGTTACTTCCAGGTGTCCACTGTTTGATGTAGTTTTCGAAAGTAGACCAGTCTGTCTTTTTTGCGTTTCTCACTCGGATCCTGTCGATGCTGCAGTCTATGCTGAAGGTTATACGTCTGTGATCTGACATGGATTCATTTTCGTCTACCTTCCAGTTTCTAATTTGTCGGCTGATCGTTTCTGATGCGATGGTGATGTCCAGCACCTCACTTCTCGCTCTGTTGACAAACGTTGGTGTGTTACCTACGTTTAATAACTCCAGACCGGATGCGCTAATGTACTCTAGGAGTGCTTCCCCCTTCCTGTTGCAGTCCGTGCTGCCCCATACCACGTGATGTGCGTTGGCGTCGCACCCTAGAATAACAGGAATGTTCTTACCTTGGTACTTCTTGATGGTATCTTCCATTTCTCTTGTTGGCGGCTCAAACTCACTCTCGCTGGGAAGATATGCAGAGACGAGGAGCACCCTTGCTTTGTTCTTGTTTAGGCTCGTTATTGTTAGTTCGACGCTTGCCAGATCTCTGTAACAGTCTGCCTTGATTAGTCCTAGTGTGCTTACTCTACTGCTCGTGAAGATGCATGCTCTCGGGTTGGACTCACCATCATTGTGGTAGATGAGGTCTCCACCCAGGGAGCCAAGCCCGGCCACCCGTCTGTTTATGACGTATGGCTCTTGCAGTAGAGCGATATCTATGCTCTCCTCCACCACATATCGGCACAGCTCCGACATGGCTTCCCGGCAGTGGTGCAGGTTGAGTTGAACTATTTTTATCCTTTGTTTGTGTTTTTGTGTTGTGTTACTGTGTGTGTTCATATGTGTGGTGAGTGTATGTGTCGTGTGTGTGTGTGTATTTGGTGTGTTAGTGGCCCCCTCTTGACTACTCCGTTTCGGTCTTCGGGTCCCTGTACCAAGGCGGTTGCAGAAGCGCCACACTTGGCGGGGGAGCGCGATCCCTGAGCGGTGTCGTGAGGGGGGTGGGTGTGGTGTGGTGTGTGGGAGGTTCGGGGCTGGCTATTCGGTTGGGTGTGCGGTAGTCTAGGGGTCCTTCTGCAGGGTTCCCGATCTGACTACTGCTCTCCCCGCCGGCAAGCACCCCCCCCTCTGTGTCCTGTACGGCGTGTCCTGGGATAGAGCCCCGACGGTCGTTGCTGCATCCTGCAGTGGGGATTCCTGTTGAATCTCCAGGCTGAGTGGTGCTTATCCCACCGACGGGCTCGTTTCCCCCCTGAGTCGTCTTGTCGCGGTTTAAAAGCCGTGCTTGCACCTTGGTGTACTGGTAGTGCAGCATCACGTGGTCACTGAGGGCGTCCTGAGGGACCCCCACCACAAGTCGTTGGCCAGTTGGCAACGTCTCCCCGTAGATGAGGTTCCACTCAGGCAGCCTCAGTTCGACCCTGTGATCGTTCTGACCACGAAGCATCTCCAGCGGATCACTGCCCGGCTCCCCGAGGTTACCCGGCAGCCAGATTGATACTCGCTGGCTTTCCAGTCTGCGAGCCCTCAGTGGCATTTCGCCTTGCCCGCTAAGGTCGCAGCCGAGCAGCCAGTTGCACGCCTCCTCGGTGCTGGGTGTCACGAGGAAAAATCCCTCTGCCACCAACCCCGAGGCCTCGAACGACAGACACCGCCCCCCGACCTTAGCCCGCACGGCGCTGGTCATGATCGCCACTAGCCGCTTCCGAACCGTCACTGCTGTGGCCTCGTCCATCCTGCCGCCATCCACCCGCTCGATGATGATGGAGAGATCTGTCTGGCCCACATGGGGTCGCGACGATCCCTCGGCGCGGGTGTTCTGCCTTTTAGGTGGGCGTTGCTGTGTCGGCTCTTCTGGGTCTGTCCCCTGTCTCTTGAGCTTAGGAGCCCGAGAGCCTGCCCCCCCTCTCGATGATGTTTGAGGTGTCTGGGTGTGGTTCTGCTCCGCCAGCTCTCTTTTCTTCTTGGCCTTCAGACGCTTGTACTTACTTTTCGAGAGCCATTCTTTAAATTCTTCAGTACTGTGCGTCTGTCTGTCTGTCTGTGTGTCTGTAAGTCTGTCTCTAAGGGCTATACGTGACAGGTCGTCCCCGAGAGTCTCAGAAATAGACCTACCGGGACGCACCTGTGTAGCCGTGAATGTGGTATGGTGCGCAAATTCGCCCCCCCCAGAGTACGAGGGGCAGCCCGAACCTGACGGTCCAGGGAGGGATTCTCCGGCCTTGCCGGTACCCTCCTGGGGTATTATATTTTTATTTGCACTCATGTTTTTTGTTTTTACCGGGACTGCCGGAATGGGTTGGGGGATAGGAAAGGATGTGGGGGAAGGATGCCGACTTAATGCTCGCTTTGCCTGGGCTCCCCGTAAGGGCGCCGGGGCAACGAGCATATAGTAGCGGGGATGCGGAGGGGTGGGGTGAGGATGTGGGGGTACGGCCTGAGTTTTCAGTTACGTCTGTTTCATAAGGAATCAGACCAATAACAGGGGGCACCTCGAGAAGGATATTACACAGGCCCTGTCTTGGGGATCTACACGACCTGCGCTCTCCCCCAAGACCATTCGCCATTCTCAGCACCGGACAGGTTTTGAAAATGAGGGTACGTCTGATCGCTAGTCATGTCGCCCCAGAGGGTACCCGAGGGAAGCGCACTAGGGCTCTCATGCACGCGTCTCAGACTTACCCCCCCCCCAGGATATGCAGGATACAGGCGCACAGGACTCTTGAAGCTAAAAGTTCGTCGTAAATTTGTACAACTAACTTTAAATTGAAGTCATATTAGGTGTTTTTGTGGTGTTGGTGGCGTGGGGTGTTGTAAATCTTTATGATGGGAACTGCACTTCGATGCGATTACCTTTGTCAAATATCGTGGAGGTGTTCAATGATTATAGAATCTGATCTGATCTGATTGATCGTTTTTTTAGCCAGCAATCACTAATAACTCACTATTAAGCTAACCATCACCACACCTCGCAAATTTAGATAAAAGTATAAATATTTTAAGTAAATGAGTTTCTTACAGAGTTTCGAAAATGAAACCTAACAGCGTGAGGAAGTTCCGATTTAAAAGCTAAATGGTGACTGACCTGTTAGCGCCCAAGGTCGTGGGTTCGATGCCCATGCAGAACCAAACACTCTTGTGACAAACATACATGTATGTTCTGTGTCTGAGTTTTATTGTCAATTTTGGTAGTTTGTTCACCTCAGTACAAGCTCTGCTTAGTTTGGAGGATGATGTCGTTTTATTGCCTTCGGTTGCAGAGTGGTGAAAGAGCTGGCAATCTTAAGATCCTTGGTTCAAATCCAACGTTAGGCAAAAGTATGCTTGAGGATATTTCGGAACATAGACCGAGTTAGTGATCACCAACTTGGCAAGCCATTAACCATCAATTGTAGCAAGATTTGTTTATAATGATGGAGGCATTTATCAGCCCGGCATTGGAAAAAATATAGGCTAATTACTTTACCATTATTTCCAGAGAGGAAGAGCTCCAGTTCCCAAAAGGGCGGTTGCACATCTGCAGCACATGTGGCTGCAAGTTCCCCTCGCTACGCGAGATGCGGGCCCACAAGGCTCAGGCGCACTCCTTGCCCATACTGCCCCCGTTGCCCCCGATGCCCCCGCCGCAGACGCTGCACCCGCCCCTGGTGCCCCTGCTGCCCCTGCCGACGGCTTCCAAAACAACGTACAGTAGGATGCTGACAGCGAAAATTATTAAGAAGGAGGAGAAGGTGGACGAGACTACTGTGCTGGCTGGTAAGTTTCTGCTATTACAATATTTTTGTACATGGTTTTAAAAAAAAAAAGATTCTGTTTTCTACACTTGACTGAGCTATCCCCCTTGTATGTTTTTTTATTCTGCACAAAAACTTAACATGGAAGATTTACCAAGTATTCAACACTCAGAAGCCCACTTTTCACCAATGGTATTAGAATGGTGGTAGGTGGTGAGCCTTTGGCCGCTATCCGGGTTGATTTGGTTTTTTATCGATGTTTTCTATCACCGGAGAGTTAGTCAGAAATTAAACAGTGAACACAAAGATTTTAGTTCTGGCCAGATTTAAACTCGGGGCCACACGTATTTATATAATTAGACATGTATAGGCGAAATATGTCTTTGTCTTGTTTGTTGATTGATTTTAATGCCTTGTTTGTTGATTGGTGATCAAAAATGTGGATATTATACTCCTTCTGGTTTTACAACCTTAAAACTGCTGTACAATAAGCTGCCCACAACTCTGGCATGTCTGTCCCTTTCTTCACCACTGATATTGCACAGTATCAGTTTAATGGCTGTGTGGTATAGTTCAGAAATTGTGGGTAAGGTAAGCAATGCGATAGTGTTATCTCTATTCTGCATGAACAGATTTCTTTAATTTATCCAGTTTTTTTACTTTATTTTACAACGCAATCTATCCTATGATATTAAGCGATGGGTTGTGAGGGTGTTACTAAGGCTTGCATGGCATAAATCGCATAAATCCAGTTACTTTATCCATCTCAGTTAAATAAGAAGGTCCCGTGGGCTCCTCCTCTTCAGTTGGTCAAAAGTTGGAGCACATTTGAATAACTCCACCGCTAGATTGGTTTAATTATACATCTGTAGACTCGCAGTTTGTTTTCTGAGGATAGGCTAGATTTTTTGGTTCATTAGCCAGTACGTTTGCCTAAGCTGTTGGCTTAGAGCTTGTTAAAATATGTTTTTGCCATACTAAACGGCGGTCCAGATATATTCCCAGGTAGCGTACATGGTCTTCTTGGGGAATCTCAACCCAGATCAGATATACCGGTGGACAGGTATTGTGTCTCAGAGCGAATGTTACATGAACAGATTTGGTTTCATTTGCCTTAATGCGCCAATCCCTCAACCAATTTGCTATGTTGTTGAGGCTTTTTTGTAAAGTTGCTGATGCTAACTGGGCATCTTGGTTGACTGCCAGCACGGCTGTATCGTCAGAAAAGGTTTCAACAAGCACACTACCAAACGACGGCATATCCGATGTGTAAAGCAGGTACAAAATTGGTCCCAGAACACTGCCCTGTGAGACTCCTGCATGATTTTTTCTTATAGATGTCCTGTCTTCGCCATGCTTCACATAGAAGTGTCTGTCGGAAAGGTAAGATCTCAAGAACATGTAATAGTTAATAGGTAGGGAAAATCAAGAACATTTTGTAAAGAAGACCATCATGCCAGACACGATCGAAAGCCTGGGAAATGTCCAAAAATGCAGCGGAACAGTATTGTTTTCTTTCGAATGCGTGGTTTATTTTGTCTACCAATCTATGCACCTGTTCTATGTTCTTGTGTTCTTGTTCCATGACGGAAGCCGAATTGATGGTCTGGAACAATTTTTTTGACCTCGACTATGAGCATTAGTCTCCTTAGGAAAAGGCTTTTGATGGGATGGGCAGAAGGCTAATCGGGCGGTGTGATCTTACATCTTCCGGCTTTTTCCCTGGTTTCGGTATCATGATTATTTCTGCAACTTTCCACTTTCCACTGCACCATCTCCAAAGAATAGCATTATAAGGTGAGTGAGGTAGACTATGCCAACTTCGGGAAGCTCTTTCATAATCTTAGCAGTAGTAAGATCGAAACCTGGAGCTTTGTTCGACCGGAGTTTCCTAATGGCTGCTTTAAGTTCGTTCTTAGAAAACTTTTTTATTGGGATATCAAGCTGGTGAGTCGAGCCCAAGAGATGTTCAATTAACAACATTTTCTCAGAGCCACTATCTGGGTTTGGTACAAAAACGTTAGTTAGGTGGTCAGCAAAATCTTCTGCTTTTTCTAGGTCACTTTTGGCCCATGAACCGTCCTCACGCCGTATTGGTGGTTGGAAAGACGTTAGCCTTTTTAGATTTTTTGTTGCCTTCCAGAGCGAGTATTTGGTTAGCAGTAGCGTCTAGGCTTTCCAAATAATTGCTGACCCTTCGATTTCTTTCAGCCTTCAATAAGCATTTGTGCTTGGACGCCAGCTTGTTAAGCGTGGTTTTGTCACCGGGCAACTTTGTTTGCTGCCATCTCTTCCTTGTCTGTCTCTTGAGTCTCACCAGGTCCCTGACTGATTTTGAGCATGTGTTTGAGTATGTTATTGACATCTCAGGAGTGGATTTCCAGGCTGCTTTTTGAATGGTGAAATTAAATGACTCGACAGCCATGCTCAAATCTTCATCTGATTTAAGAGGAATTTTGGGGTCCAAAGAATCTTTGACCAATTCACGAAAAGAGTCCCAATCTGTTCCCTTACTGTGAAGTTTACAAGGAAAGTTTATTTTGGCTATGTCTGCATTCAAGTTATTAATGACTGGAGAGAGTGGAGAGTGATCAGAGGATAGTTCAAAACTTGACTTACAGGTGATATTGGTTCTTGGTACACCTTTCACAACACAAAAATCTACTAAGTCTGAGCTTTTCTTGGTACTCGTTGGCCAATAGGTGGGTTCACCTGCCTGTGGAGGCAACGTCTATATTTAGGCTCTGCACTGCGTGTAAAAGTTCGCGACGATTGGTTTTAGTTACACGAGAGCCCCAGTGGCTGTGTTTTGCGTTGTAGTCTCCACCGGCCAGGAATCTTCGGCCAAGAGAGTTAAAGAAAGACACGTAAGAATCTTTTTTGATTGTGTGCTTAGGGGGGCTATAGAGCGCACTTATTACAAGCTGCTATCTTCAGCCCTGCTATCTTCAACCATAATGTTTGTAGCCTGGATATGGTCTGAACTATATGGAGTGGATGCATGATGTTTAATGCTCTCCTTAATTAGAATGGCCGATCCTCCATGCGCTGTGCCATCAGGGTGATCTGTGTGGTACAATTTATACCTTGGTATGTTAAAATGAGTTATTTTGGTGAAATGTGTTTCTGCTATCAAAAGGATGTCAATGTCAAAGTTTTTAAAAATATTTTTAGCTCCAAAATATGTTAAGGCAGCCCATTGGCATTCCAAATGGCTAAATTCAATGAAATAAATTTTGCAATTTTGACGTGAGTTGAGTCAGCAAAGCGTTCATTAATGCTATTTGCTGAGTAAGTTGAGCTAAAATTTGGTGACTGTAAATATTTACTTGATCATTAGGTTCGCTTGTTTGGTCTTTGTCTTGACGATTTGAGAGTAAGGTTTCTTTATAAGATCGTGTTTTCGGTTAAGCAACCGAAAACACGATCTTATAAAGAAACCTTACTCTCAAATCAAAAGGTTCGTTGGTAGTTTTTTGAGGTGGGAAGTCCTTGTTGTTGATCGGAGCTGGAGGAATAATTTTGTTTTGGGTTTTCTGGCGAAGGGGAGGATATTTGGCTTTCTGAAGGTCCTTGTACACAGAACAGCCTCAGTAATATGCCGGGTGGTTACCATCGCAGAGTGCACACTTGACTGAGTCAGATCTTGCCTCGCGTTCACAGTTTGACGATAAGTGGTCACCAGCACATTTGATACATTTTGGCCTTCTATGGCAGTATCTCCTCGTGTGGCCATATTGTTGGCAGTTTGCACACTGAGGAATTTCTCGTTTTGGTCTTGGTGGTTTAAAACTTATCTTGCAAAGCTGAATTGTTTTGATGGAGTAAATTTGCTTGTTGCTGGCTCCCGGCGCAATTTCCACAAATAATATTGGCAGTGGTTTCTTAGTAGCTCTTCACTTCACGTTCCATATGTTGGTGACTACATGTCTGAGTTCATCAAGTTCTTTTTTGATGGGCTCGGGGTATGTAGATGTTTGGATGTTTTTGAGGACAACCTTTAAACTCCTTTCTTGTTTAGGTTTGTATGTGTGAAATTCTGTATCTCTTTGCTGTTACCTTTCACTATTAAGGAATACGTGAGTGTGGTTTTTTAGTTGGATACAAACTTGATCGTTACGAAAGATTTGAAAGATTTTTATGTCGTATTCACCCTTGGTTATTTCATAATTGTGGTTGGATGTTACTCACTTTTATCTACGAACAGAGGAGGTGGTCTGGATGGTTTTTCCAAAGTTGTGTTATCTTGGACGTCCGGTACATCAGTTTCAAGTTCTGCAAAATTATTTGTAATAGGGATTGGCTGATCCAGCCAGTATGAGTTAGATTTGCTCTGCTTTTGTGTTTTTACTGCACCTGGGCTTTCTCTCTGTCTCTTTCTTCCCGAAACTTCAGTCCCTTGAGATGAAGTGTAACCTGATTCAGTGATTTACAAGGTTTCTTGCTGAGAGTTAATGTTACATTCGTCACAATTTTGAGTTAGATCGTATGTGATGTTGCCTTCAGGTGAAACTAAAGCTGGAGATTTTGGATCAGGGTTTACCGCCCACTGATGAGCGGGTCTAGTGAATAGCTGGGTGAAACGCCTGCTGAACCAATTTTCTTTTTCCAGTAGTAGCCACTGTTGCCGATGCCTGGTTACCCGCAGCTGCAGTCTTCGGTACCATATTTCACACCATGAGGCCTGGGTACCTTATGGCGCCGGGGGTTAGCCGGGTCGCATGACATATCGCATTTATCGATTATCGCATTTTATCGTAACCATATTCATTGAAGGTGGGGTTGGGAGGTTTTTCAGAAGCAAGAGTTTCCCAACCACTTACCCTCGAACTTTTAGAGGGAATTTAGGCCACTTTCGGCTTTCGATGGCCGGATATTGGGTTAATTGACCGCCGCCCATTGCTCGGCGTTAACGATTTTTATGACTGACCTAGGTGACCGCAGGAAAGGTATCGTTGATAACAGCAAACCCTCCTCTTTTTTGCGACGACACGAATGGCGTACTGCGGTGTAGCACGGTTTCTCGCCTTTGATTCCGTAGTGTCCCGGGTTCGAGCCCCGGTCAGGTCAATTCAGGAAATGGTCTTTTCTAAATTGGCCTGGGTCTGGGTGTGCTGGGAGACGCCCCTGGCTTAATTCCTTGTCTGGTACCTCGTAACACAGGGATATTTGTCCCTACTTCGAGACCATGACAAGAGGTGTGTTGTCTGGCGCATATTTATTATTTATTCATTTTCTCATCCTGGCTTGGGACCGGCAACGGCAGAGTATTTTTTAACATTCAATAAAGCCTTATTCTTTCAGGCAACACCATGCTGAAAATAGATTCAAAAGAATCGATCACCACCACCATGCTGCAAGTATACGACATTCCCGAAGCGAAGCCGAAGATAGAAAAACTTATCAAGCGAGAGCCGAAGCAGCGGAAAAAGCGAAGCTTCATCTGTCCCACCTGCAAGGAGAACCAGCAGACCGAAGTGGCTTTCCACGCCCACCTCAAGATACATCCGCTAGAGTGTCTTACTTGTGGCAAATGCTTCTTCAGACGGGCTAACTTATCGCTTCACATCAAGACTCATTTGGGGATCAAAAATTTTAAGTAAGTACAAAATGCAGATATGAAATTGAACTTAGAAATATCCCACACCAACTTTTACCCCCTTTACTTTAGATTTACATACAAAAAATACTGACTGTTGAAATGATTTTGTATGGAGATCTTGATATTAGAGGCAATTGAAAATAAAATTGGTTTGTGAGTCTTTTGAAAATCCCCCAGTATTTATTATGAGATTGATTCTAACAATTGAAGTGGTAATTAAGAAAGTAATAAATATCATTAAACAATATTAAATTGCACAAATATAGAAACTAGAAAAATTCAACCTGATTCTAGGGACTCAAGCGGGATTCGAAAAAATATTTTTCTCGGGTGTTAAAGGCGCTTGCCTATAACATTGATGACACAAACGTTGGCTTACAACGTCAAATACACTAGATAAATTCTCCGGGTCTGTTAACAGCCTCAGTAGCTTAGTTGGAAGAGCAGCCACCCGGATTGTGGAAGGTCGTGGGTTCGAATCCCGCTTCCCGCTTGAGTCCTTAGGATCAGGTCGAATTTTTCTGGTTTCTATCTTTGTGTAGCAAATAGTGCATTGTTCAATGCTAAAAGTAAAAATTCATTTAAAATTAAATCGGCCGATATATCGGTATCGTAATCATTACAACCCTATTGTAACCTGTTATGTATTTGTGCCCATAGCAATGATTTTTCTTGCTTCCCAGATGCGAAGTGTGCGAGAAGCGCTTCATGACCCGCCAGAAGTTGCAAGAGCACAGCAACGTGCACACGGGCCGCACGCCCGTCAAGTGCACCGTCTGCGACGACACCTTCCGCAGATACTCCAACATGCTTGCTCACAGGTGAGTACTTTGTTTTGAAGATAGAAGCGAGTCCAAATGATAACGGCGAAGCCAATTCCAGCACAGCCATGATGATCTTTTGCCTTTTGAATTTACTCTTGAACCAGGTAGTTTAATGCTAAATCAAAATATATTTTGTTCCTCGTAGGGGCTCTGCTAGAGGTATCTTACCTTTTTTTTGTGAACTGGGTGTTTAAAACGCGTTGCGCACTACCCCACTGCCAGGGGAAAGCAGTGGGGGAGTGTGGGACTCTCCGCTGGCGAATCCCACGACACACCCACTAAAACGCACCCGGGTATACCCTCACCGCTTTAGAATAGAGCGACATGGAGCCATGCTGAATATACTGGGATACCTTCAGACGGGAGCACCGTGCAACGAGGTGAAAGCCCCCCGGCAACACCCCGGTGCTGCTTTTAGGGAACAGGTGTAGGAGGGCCGAACCGCCGTTTGCGTTGAAGAGGGGCCGCTAGAGGATCATCCTCTCGGGCCCTCTCCACGATCTTCTCCAGCGTCATCAACTCCTTAGGTTTAAAGATCTTTTATCATCACATACATACATACATACCATCACGCCTTTTTCCCAACGGGGTAGGCAGATACCATATATATTTATCATCACAAAAACAGAATAGTCACTTACGTGAGAACATACTTAAAATTAATTATAATTATGTCCGTTTACGTCGAATACAGTGGTTATTTTTCCCTTTTAAAGGCACTCACTTTATTTAGTACTTACTGAAAAGTTAATGATCACATACATTTTCAAGCCAACAAACTACCCGTTAACACAATATTGTTGATTTTGATTTTGTTCACTGCAACTTCACTATTTAACTATCTGAAATGTTTTCCGCGATAATATATTCAGTTAATAGTTTTTTAAACGTATAAAAACCTCTTTCAGCTTTTATGTTAGCGGGTTTCTTATTATAAAGCCGTGCTCCGTCTGTACATATAAGCGTTCTACCGTACCCGTCCGTACATATAAGCGTTCTACCGTACCCGTCCTTACATATAACCGTTCTACCGTACCAGTCCGTACATATAAGCGTTCTACCGTACCCGTCCTTACATATAAGCGTTCTACCGTACCCGTCCTTACATATAAGCGTTCTACCGTACTAGTCCGTACATATAAGCGTTCTACCGTACCCGTCCGTACATATAAGCGTTCTACCGTACCAGTCCGTACATATAAGCGTTCTACCGTACCCGTCCTTACATATAAGCGTTCTACCGTACCCGTCCTTACATATAAGCGTTCTACCGTACCCGTCCTTGCAGAAGAAGACCATTGCCATCCAGGCCTACTCACTACCCAACCTTTATTTTTTTATTAATTTATTCTTCATTGCACAAAAAATACACAGTACAATAGGCGGACTTAATGCCAAAAGGCAATCTCTACCAGTCAACCACACGATTAAACAGATAAATTTACAGACGGTGCAAGTGATAACATTTTACTACTAAAATTAACATGGCCTGAACTACGGCCGGGAGTGAGAGGTCACCACCAATAACCGCCAGTAGAGCGCGGCGCTGATCCGTCAATGCTGCGCACACTTGAAGAGTGTGCTGGGCGGTATCCTCGTCCGCACGGCACTCATGGCACTGCGGTGTGGGCTCCCGAAGGGTGACTTGAAACAGGTATTTCCCGAAACATCCATGTCCGGAAAGCACCTGTACCAGCCGGTATGTCAGAGGCCCCTTTCTATGACACACTCACCGGTTGAGAACCGGCCGTATCGCTTCTATGCTGTCGTGGTTATAAAGCGGGTCTGCCAGGTCCTTCCGCCCACCTCCTCATCAGCGCTGGTTGCGCTCGTCTTTGGGCGACCTCTACTTGGTCAAGGTAGGGGCGCTCTTCCTGTGCTCTCGCTGCTGCCCTGTACTGGTAAACAGACCTGTGCGTCCAGTCCCCATGGGGGCAAACCAGCTAAAACGCAGGCAGCCCCCGCGGAGATGGTCCGATATCCTCTATACAGTGGCTCTCACCGCTATCACTCTTAGCGGAACCCGCATAAGTGACACATTGTGGGCGGTGAGAGCATTTGCCCAGATGGACGCTCCGTAGAGCGCCAAGCTGCGAATTATGCCGACGTAACATGACTGTCCCGGGCCACGCAAATTTGGCAAGAGCCGGCCCAAGGAGCCCGCTGCACGGATAAGACGGGGAGCGAGGCTGGTGAAGTGTGCTTTAAACTTCCACCGATACTTCATATGGGCCGCTACCCTCACGTTAAGGCGAACTGACGCCCCGGGAGGCGGCCCCTCCCGAGGTCAGTGAAATAGCAGGGCCTCGGTTTTGTTAAGGACCACCTTTAGCCCCAGGGCTTCGATGCGGCCGATATTCAGACTGATCGACGTAGTCCCGACCTCTCATGAGGTTAAATTTAATTGTTTAGTCATTACGACTACGAAATGACGTAGATTAGACGTTAACATTTCTTAAATATGACATAATTAGGTTTAATTAGCCTACGACATTATTCGGTATTGCATAAATTTTGTTACTATCTTTTTACATACATACATACCATCACGCCTTTTTCCCAACGGGGTAGGCCGAGTTTCAAGAGAGTTTAGAGAGTTTTTAGAGTCTATTTTTATTTAACATTAAACATAAAAGAATATGAATTGAATAATGGCGACGAAATTTCCGGGAGAAAACTATCGATCCCGATCCCGGGAACATTCAGTCGGGAATTCCCGTCCTTCGTGAAATAAATCGAAAGTTTTGAATTACGCGCCGAGCCGCGTCGTGACGCGTGTTTGATGCAAAAATTTTAAACTCTAATCATTCTATCTCAGTCACACACCACGCGACGACCGACGACGCGCCGCGCGATCACTGTTCGTTCGTTCCAGTCAGTCAGTTATTCATTCGTTGGCTAGTTGCTAGTTTGCTACTTAATATTATTGTCAATCTGTAGTCGAGCTGTGTGGTATACACGTGGCTGTGCTTTAGAAAAAACTGATTAATGGCAGGAAGAAAATATCTTACAATCGGAAAACCTGTTGGCAATACTCAATCCCATAAAACTTGCTGTTGGAGCTTTAAGTAGCAGTGATTGCACTATCTTGAAGTGTGAAGCTATTATTACAATTTTGTTTAAAAAAATAAATGAAATACAAACTCCCCTAGCGGAAGAATGTTTCAGGTGCTCCAAGAGAGAATAGCTGACCGAAGAAATGCTACTTTATTTGCGTTGGTAAAATACCTTCATATACCCGTTATTCAGGAAAACTATATGTTTCCAGACAGTGCCGTATCGAAAACTGTCTTAATCAAAGAAGCAGAGTCACTATTTCGACGATTATATCCGTATTCTGACAGTCCCGAAAATGAGCTCAACTTAGTGGAATTCGGTGAAATGTCGAGAAGAAAACATTTGAAGACGAACTAAGAGAAACCATAAGTGAAGCTCATAAGGAAGTACCAACAACGCAATCGCGTTGTGTAATACTAAACAAGGATTTCTGAACAAAAGCTTTGTTATCTGTTAAATCGACATCCACAGAGAGTGAAAGAGCGTTTTCAGTAGCAGGTAATTTCGCCACATTAGAAATCGGCTTTCCGATAAGTCAATAAACGCTTTAACGTGTTTGAAAGCCTATTTTGTGCAAAAATGAAAATACTGTAACGAAGTTTTTAAATTGATTATTTGTAACTTTCAATCATAAATACGAGTAAATACGAAGTTCAATGAAAAAAATTAATTATTTTATGACACTCCCATCTCGGCGTCGGTCAGCGGCGTCGACGCGTCGTCTTGTTGTATAACATAAACTTTACAGAAAGGAGTTCAAACGTAATAAATAATGCATATTTTTTAAATTCCCGATTCCCGGGAATACCCGGGAATTCATTTTCTCGTTCCCGGGTTCCGGGATCGTAAAAACCCCGGGAATTGAGAAACTAATTGATACTGATGATCATATAATAAGAACACTAGGGATTGGTGTTTATTTAGATAATTTGGACATTTTCTTCTATACTAATAACATTAATTGTAATTTTTACTGATGATTATATGATAAGAATACTAGAGAGCTTTTTTTGATAATCAAAATTGTTATTAAAACTTTTGCTTAATAAAACATTTCTTTTGACAATTCAAACATTTATTATTACGAATACGAGGGGGACATTCAATAAATACTTAGCCTACAAAAAGTAAACGAAAATTTTGGAATAGTGGCAATTTATTTTTCAACATAGTCTCCTTTTAGTTCGATACACTTAGCCCACCGATGCTCCAACTTTTTTAACCCGTCCGAAAAATAGTTTTTGTCAAACTCTGCAAAATAGGCCTCCGTGGCAGCGATGACCTCCTCATTTGATCCATATCTATTCCCGGCGAGTGATTTTTTCAGATTAGGAAACAGAAAGAAGTCACAAGGGGCCAAATCTGGAGAATACGGTGGATGGGGCAGCAATTCGTAGCGTAATTCGACCAATTTGGCCATGGCAACGGCAGACGTGTGAACCGGTGCGTTGTCGTGGTGAAACAGCACTTTTTTCTTCGCCAGATGGGGTCGTTTTTTCTTTAATTCGGCGTCGAATCGGCCCAATAAATCGGCATAGTAAAGCCCTGTAATTTTTTTACCCTTCTCGAGGTAATCGATGTAGATCACACCTTGTGAATCCCAGAAAACGGTGGCCATAACTTTTCCGGCCGATTTTACAGTTTTCGCCTTCTTTGGAGCACGTTCCCCGGTCTGGATCCATTGTTTTGATTGGTCCTTGGTCTCTGGTGTGTACCAGTGGATCCAGGTTTCATCGACGGTCACAAAACGACGCAAAAACTCCGCTGGATTCCGCTTAAACAGCGCCAAACACGTCTCCGATGTGGTCTCACGGTTGCGCTTGTTTTCCGGTGTGAGTAAACGCGGCACCCATCGCGCCGACAGCTTTCTCATGCCGAGTTCCTCGTGAAGAATATGATGCACTGTTCCTTCTGAAATGGCTACAGTCTCAGCTCCCGAACCTTCAATCAGCGATCTGCCAATACGAGATCATGGATTTTTTTAATGTTTTCCTCCGTAGCAGCTGTTTTCGGTGCACCTGGACGTGGTTCATCAAAAACCGACGTACGGCCACTTGCAAACTCGTTGAACCAATTCTTGACGGTGGCCATCGATGGAGAAGAGTCACCGTACACAGCAACCAAGCGCTCTTTGATTTCGATGCGCGGTTTCCCATCCAAAAATAGGAATCGAATCACCGAACGATATTGCTCTTTTTCCATTTTTGTAAAACCGATCGACACGTTCGCTTCCATAAGTTGTCAAATTAAAACAAATGAAGGGATTGGAAAGAAAATTTGAAAAAAGAATTAAAAAAGAATGTGCTACACTGTGGTAAAACTCTTTTGAAACTACAGCGCCCTCCGGCGATGAGGCTAGGTACTTATTGAATGCACCTCGTAACTTACAAGTATATATTAAGACTTCTGGAATAAATCTAAAGTATGAAGCAAAGGAGAGAAAACGGATCTATTTTTGTACCCTAAAAAAAATAATTTACATTTTATATCAGTAGTTGCATAGCTTCTACATGGAAGCATTCTATGTTGCAACTTATCAGACTGACTTCCATTGAAACTGTAGATGTTCAGGTTTGACGACTTAAATGGTGTTAAGAAAAAATCTTCTTTGCTTTCTCATGCATTACCCTTGATAGTATAATGAGTATTATTTTGTTGGACATTTTTCAATTTAACGATATCATTTTCTTTTGACAAAAACCAACAATTTTTTCCATCATCCTTGAACATAACGTCTTGTATACAAGTTTTTATGAACTCCGTCACTAACTTTTCCTTCTACACAGACATTGCTGTTTTCTACATTATCAGAAAAGTTTTTATTTGAATTAATTATTGTATGACATTCTTGTCACCCAGTTAGATAATTGTGTAAGTGGTTGTTTACCTGCGGGCCTAAGATGCACGCCTCTCGAGAAGATTGGACAAAAATACTCCAATCAAATTTCGCCATTCCTCGTTTTTGTCGACAAAATCGAGAAATTACGAAATTTGATTGCAAGATTTTTTGTCTATTCTTCTCGTAGGGCGCGCATCTTAGCCCCGCTGAACGTACTAAAGACTTGAAATAGAATTCCTTCAATTGACCGAACTAGTTTTCAAATTGATGTGAACTAATGATGTCAGAGAGACAGCCAAATATCTTAACATCATCTATTACATGACAAATATTGTGAAAATTGCTGCTAATAGAATCAGCACCGTAAATATTAATGCAGCCTTCTAGATAGTCTTCCAGTCATCTTTTTGCAATTGCGATATATTTGAAATACATTTTACAGGTCAAGATTGTGACAGCATAAGCTAATAACAAGTAATGTTCATACACTTCTTCAGTTAGAACATCTTTTAATACGACAAAACCTAAGTATAAGAGCATCACAAAATACTCGGTACCCTTCCAATATTTCAAAAATTACCGCTTCTGATTGTCCTTTGTATTTCTCTAGGTCTATTTTTTTCACAACACTAACATTTGGGTTCGTAAATCAATTTTAGACCATCTTAGTTTAGTTTTAAAAAACTTCCGGTACACCATGACATCAAACATTTCCGCATGATACCAAGGTCAAACATGTAATGAGTCAGCGACAATGAAATCCTCAACAATATTAATTGGTAAGTCTATTAGAGGTGTATGGTGAATGTGATGGTCTTCATCTAAATTATTACGAAAACCAGTGTCAGTTCTTCGGGGGCAATCAAACATAGGATAACTAATGTGTCTCCTTTTTTTTGTTCTACTTTCCCTCGACTATGCATTTGATACAGCTACCTTTTCCAGAGTTAAAGTATGGCGTTCCTTTTAGAAACGATCTTGCGGGTGTATCACAAATCACAAACGAAACATTTAAACTTCACATGCAGCTTCTTTTCATTACAGCAAATGCAATTTTTTTATGTCTTTCATTTCAGCTATAAAATCATTTAGGAAAGGTTCCAAAGGTGGTTTTCCAGTCGCGTAAAAAAATGCTGCAAACATTGGTTTGATCTGAGGCATATTATAGATTGCCATAGATCTATCTATCACAGAACGGGAAGAGGAGGCAGCAATAGTGGCGGCACGGGGCGCAACCCTCACAACATCGAGGGTCGACGAGGCGGCAAGCAAGTTTCGCGACAGGATCTCGTTATACTATTTTTATTATAAGATGATATGCCTGACAGTTGTCATTTTTCCGTGTCACGCATACTATTTCAGACTAAATAAGAATAAACTGGCAAAAGAAAATGTAATAAACTATTGTCCTTTCGAAACTTATCAAGTAAATTATTGTTATTATTTTAAACTGTTAATAAATGAAGTTAATGAAATTAAATAAATATATCTTTACAGCGCCTGATGCGTGAAAAGTAACGCCATTCAATAGTGTAGTGACACTACTGAATCGACAAAAAATCACTGAATACACAGAGGCGGCCATTTGGAAATCATATTATTCGCATCAGTACTAATGCGTCTGCCTTGTATGCTATTTTAAAACTTATTAGCCATAACCCGTTTATTAAGAATTTATTAAAAAAAATTAAAATCGGCCAATCCGATTCCATTTCCTTTGCCAACTCATCCGATATTTTGAAACAATCGATTAATTTTTAATTCGTTACATCACTATAATTGTCCATTATGAACTGTCAGGGATGTCATCATACAGCGAAAGTAGTATAGTTTGCAAAGCCACTATGCCGCGGATTAGAGGTCTTCCTGCATGGCGCCTCCAGGTTTACTGGTGGTGCGAGGAGATCGCAATTATGAGTGAGCAGTGCTCAACATCACGCAGAGCATTTACCCGGGCGCGGCGTCACAGAAACCGCGACATTGAGAGGGAGGGCCAGCTGTATGCCACATATAAACGCCGATAAAAAGGCACTACAGCTGGCCATCTGTCGGGCGAAGGCCAGACCTCGGGAGGAGATGCTGGAGGATGTCAATCAAGACCCCCCATAATCGAGACGGCGCCGGAGGGTTGGAGAGAGTTGTGCGGGAGTTATTTCCAGATCCACCAGTGCACACCTCCCCGTATTAGGTTTTTTTCAGTGAGCTCGTGAGGTACCCAAATATCGACCTTTTTTGTGTACCCAGTTTTTTCAAATGCGCCAAAACTGTTTTGTAGTCAATTCCCAGTTCTTCAGCTACGTCGTAACTACTGATATGCCGATCTTGCTCCACTATTTCAAAAATGTCATCCATTTTATCCGAAATAGGGCGACCAGAGGCGACGTGCATCTTTGACATCAAAATTTCCGGATTGAAAGCGCTTAAACCCAATTTGTGCTACTCTCACAGACACTGCACTAGGTCTATAAACATTGCAATTTTTTTTCGCGCCTTGCGTTGCATTTTTACCTTTTTTGTTGTAAAATTTTAAAGAGTATCGAATTTCTTCATTAGATTGAGAGAATCTTGACAGTATGAAAAACAAATGATAGATCATAAAGAAAAAAATGTTTCTTTGTTTAACTCGTTAGTCGTAACAAATAACTTCCTTCCCTCAGAGCCCGCCACCACTTCAAAAAGAAAGCCAAAGTCCGCGACTTCGTCTGCCACTGCGGCTCCGTGTTCCACTCCCGAGCCAAGCTGCAGTGGCACCAGGAGACGCACGACGACAAGCCCAAGGCCTGCCTCTACTGCAGCGACAAGTTCGTGCACGCCGCCTCGCTCACGCGCCACGTGCGCCGCACGCACAACATGTACTACATGTCCGAGCGCGGGAAGCCCAAGGAGAACGTGCCTTGCCCACACTGCAAGCAGGTGAATATGGCTTTAACAAAGGCGTCACGATGTCCGAAAATGGTGTGAACTAACCTATCACAGATTTTCAGCAGGCTCAATGCTCAGTATCGTTCACAAAACACAGTTTTAGAGGTATGTTTTTTAGACGAACCCTCGCGAAATTAGCACAAAAGTCACTTTCGTTCATTCGCTTAAATTTCTCCCTATTTTAAAACGAATGAGACGCACGACATGAATACAGATTATTTATTTATTTTGCATACCAAAACACAACATAACACAACAGATACAATTATAAGAATAAAAACTTAAAACAAGTCATGCAGTGCTACAGACAGTAGCAAAAATGTCTCCATCTCAGCATGTGTTACGACACGGTGGCCGAGCCGTAACGCTGATTTTCAGACGGAGGCTTAGAAAGGAGGGGAGCTGTCAAGAAATATTTGCTCTAAAAGATCCACGTGTAGTTACAGTTTTTTTTTGCTTCGCTCTAGACTCTGGAATTCAATACATAGAATATAGCATTAGAAATAAATAAATATATAAAAATTGATATCACGCTTGTAAAAGATACATTAAATCATACATTATTTATTACACACTACATAGATACGGCAACCTTGGATCTGCAATTTTTGCATAGCCAGCAGGTGCCGACCAAACTTACTTAAAAGTAAACCTAGTTTTGGCTTGCCTAACTGGCGTAGGAAGGTTATTCCAACATTTGGTTGCCAGATATCGGAAACTGCCTCGGAAAGCAGCAGTTCTATGTTTAGCTTCCATGATGCACCTCGAGTGTTGTACTGAGAGCCTGAGTGTGCCCAAACTAATTTGTTTTTTAGGTACTTAAGTGCATCATTATCGATTACGTCGTATAAAAGACATGCAAAATGCAATCT
Source organism: Udea olivalis (assembly GCA_947369235.1). Classification (NCBI taxonomy): domain Eukaryota; kingdom Metazoa; phylum Arthropoda; class Insecta; order Lepidoptera; family Crambidae; genus Udea; species Udea olivalis. The sequence continues at coordinate 2,610,560 of OX376349.1, read as the reverse complement.
ACTACGAGCCTTCATTTTGTAAGGCTTCTGTAAGCACAGCAAAGCAGAATCTCAATGATGCAGATTACTTACAATCCCCTAGAAAACTAAAATATTTATTTAAGTTGTTGAACTATATTTAGTCTGACTTTCATTCATTCTGAGAGCGTCGTGGCCTAGTGGTTCAGCACCCGAACTCAGATCGTGGATCGTGTGGTCCCCAGTTCAAATCTGGCCAAAACCAATATCTTTGTGTTCATTGTTAAATATCCGACTAACTCTTCGGTGACGAAAACATCGATAATCAAACCAAATCAATCCGGATAACGGCGGAAGGCTCACCACCTACCACGTTGGGTTCTAATAGCATTAGTGAAAAGTGGGCTTCTGAGTGTTTCGTTCATCATGACGGCACAGTCACTTGCCTCTGACTACCCCGCTTGGGATAAAGTCGTGATGGTATGTATGTTATGTTATGTTCATTCATTCAAACAAAGCTTATTTGCATTGTTACAAATGTAGTTTCGATTATTAGAGGTTTTCTAAGATATTTAATACTATTTTCCCTATTTTAGGCATATTACACCATCAATTTCTTTTTTGTTTACATGTCACATTTGATTGTAATCTAAGGTTGGGGAAAAAGTATTTTCGAATATAGTATGTATGAACTTGTAATAAAATCTCTTTGGCTATACTATTTTTATCTGGCTGGTTTTGGTATCATTAAACGTTTAAATAAAGAATATAATTCCATATTCAAATTAGAAAATGTGTGATTTCCATTTGTTTTTTTCCCTATCAAGATGAGTGAATCTAATGAAGAAATTCGATACATTTTACTATTTTACTACAAAAAAAGTAAAAATGCAACGCAAGCCGCGAAAAAAATTTGCGATGTTTATGGACCTAGTGCAGTGTCTGTGAGAGTAGCACAAGTTGGGTTTAAGCGTTTTCAATCCGGAAATTTTGATGTCAAAGATGCACGGCGCCTGTGGTCGCACTATTACGAATAAAATGGATGCCATTTTTGAAAAGTGGAGAAAGATCGGCATATCAGTAGTTAAGACGTAGCTGAAGAACTGGTAATTGACCACAAAACAGTTTTGGCGCATTTGAAAAAAACTAGGTACACAAAAAGGTCGATATTTGGGTACCTCACGAGCTCACTGAAAGAAACCTAATGAACCGTGTACTCATTTGTGATTCTTTATTAGGACGTAATGAAACCGAAACATTTTTGAAGAAGCTGATAACTGGTGATCACAAGTGAACGTACGACATGAACGTGCAAAAAAAGTCGTGATCAAAGGCCGGTCAGGCTTCACAGACTGTGGCGAAACCCGGGTTAACTCGCAACAAGGTGATGCTGTGTGTGTGATGGGATTGGAAGGGCATTTTTCATTATGAGCTGTTACCACCAGGCAGGACCATCGATTCTGAACTCTACTGCGAACAACTGATGAGATTAAAGCAAGAAGTTGAGAGAAAGCGGCCGGAATTAATCAACAGAAAGGGTGTGGTTTTTCATCATGATAACGCTAAACCTCACACATCTTTAGCCACTCAGCAAAAATTAAGAGAGTTTGACTGGGAGGTGTTAATGCATCCGCCGTATAGTCCTGACCTTGCACCTTCAGATTTACACCTGTTTCGGTCTCTTCAGAGTTCTTTTGGCAGTGTCAGGTTAACATCACGAGAGGACTGCCGAAATCACTTTTTGATCAGGAGCCTCAAAATTCCTATAGCAATGGGATCATGTCCCTACCTACAAAATGGCAAAAAGTAATCAAACAAAATGGCACCTACGTACTTTAGTTAAATGTAAATAACTTATATTAAGAAATGTTATGCGTTTTCTTAAAAAATGTGAAGAAATGTTTTCCCCAACCTATTATTTCACTAAAGAAATGGCTTTAAATAATATTTTTCACTGCAATAATTGAACGGAATTTCGTTCCCAATGAATTCGCATAACAATATACAAAAATAAGAATCTCAGGGCTGCAATCTATCAATAGGCATTGTGAGTGTTTTTGCCAACACTTACCGTAACGAAAACATTACCACCTGTCCTAAACTAACATTGACGCTTGTTCAATCTCTCGCAGATGTACCTCCGCTCCAACCTGCGCGCACACCTCCTCACGCACAGCGGCAAGCGGCCCTACGTCTGCATCATCTGCAACAAGTCCTTCACCACCAAGTGGAACCTCAAGCTCCACCGCTGGACCCACATGAGCCGCTCCGCCAAGCCCTTCAAGTGCCACCTCTGCAAGGGCGCCTTCATACGCCATGCGGAGTTCGTCTCGCACATGAACTCCCACAAATCAGTCCGTCCGTACACCTGCAATTACTGCGGATGCCAGTTCATCAGAAAATACAACTGCCAACGACACGTTCGCGAACACCAAACTGCTAAGAAATATGTGTGCAAAGTTCCCGAGTGTGGTAAGTCGTTCCATAGGAGTTATTATCTTAGTGAGCATATGAAAGTGCACAGTGGGGCGAGGCCTTTCGCCTGCAATATCTGCGGGAAGACGTCTAGTAATAAGTCGAATCACAATAAGCATTTGAAGATCCATCACGCGAGGGAGCCCGTCGCTACAGAAGCGTAGTGCGTTTTCGGACATTATCTATGATTAGTTAGGAATTAATTACAGTTTTGGGTATACGGAAGGTTTAGTAGGCTGGGAGTGACTTTGATTTGTTCAAGTTCAAGTTATTTATTTGCTAAGAATATCTCGAAAGAAGTCTCGAAATTCTGGATGGATTGCCATCTTTATATATGCATTGATTGATTGTATAAGCTTTAATAGCACCTCGTTTATACTACTTTCGCCGTATGATGATATCCCCGACAGTTCAAAATTGTCAATTATAGTGATGTACCGAATGTAATTTAATCGAGTTGGCAAAGGAATTGGAATCGGATTTACCGATTTTTATTTTCATATAAATTCATAATAAACGGGTTATGGCTAATAAGTATAGAAAAGAATGCGGTATCTCGAAAATAATAGTTAAAAAATAGCACACTAGGCAGACGCATTCGTACTGATGCGAATGAGGTGATTACAAAATGGTCGATCCTATTCATCGATTTTTGTCGATTCAGTAGTGTCAACACTATTGAATGGCGTTCCTTTTCACGCATCAGGCGCTGTAAAGATATATTAATTTCATTTCATTTACTTCATTTATTAACAGTTAATAATAATAACAATAATTTACTTGATAAGATTCGAAAAAACAATAGTTTTTTAATAGTCTAAAACATTTTCTTTTGCCAGTTTCTTTTTATTTAGTTTGAAATAGTATGCGTGACACGGAACAATAAGAGCTGTCAGGCATATCATCTTACAGTGAAAATAGTATAGTAACTATAGCCAAATATACCAAGTGACATCTTTTTAACGGCAGACATTTAGAGAAATATATTTGGCGACGAACAAGTAACAGAAAAATCATCTAAATTGTTCTGTTAAAAATTGCGTACATTTTTGTCTTTTACATCCAAAATTATAGAAGCCACTAAGTGTTCTTAAAGCGTCATAAATTAAAAGTAACTTTCAGTGTTCCTTTTAATCACGACAATTTAAAGGTACATCACAGATATAATGGTAAGTGGCTGTTTGGTCAGCTCGGCAATTTTGGCTAGTATAGGTAGAAGTCGCCGCAATATGTATCCTTTCAGCATTATTCGCAAATGTATTATATCTTATCTGTGTATTTTCTTTATTCACCATTTGTGTGAATTGCGTGTCCTTTGATCCAATGCATAACAATTGATCAAATCTAACTGCACCTGCACTTGCACCTGTTGATCTCTTCGGAGATAATGTATTCGGTAGATTTGAAATTCGTGAGATAAGCTAATTCACTGATCCCTTGTGATAGTAATTATCTTCACGTGGTTACCTTTCAGCTGTAACTATCAGAAGAGTATTCTGATTACCTATCTGCACTCAGAACAATCGAGATGACGTCAATCGATAATCGATTCAGCTTACATAACATCTTGTGAGCAAGGCTCGATTACGAAGGTTTTTTTTTAAATCGTAAGATAGAAAACTAGAATAAAACGATTCTAGATTTTATTTGGCAGGTTTCAAAATTCTAGAACACAACCCATTCATGGAGTTTCGAGCTACACTTGCATAAGATTCTTGATAAATTAACGTTGTAACAAGTTTTTGTTTCTTATTCCTCATAAAAAAAACATTCTTCCATTTTAAATTTATTCGACGGAATCTGAATGATTAAAAATTTAAATGATTAATTTTGATATCCTAAGAATAACCTCTGGCATCATCATTCACATAGTATGTGTTTATTCTTGCATTTGGAATCGTCTATGTTTGCAATTTATCACGACACGACGCGACACACATTAAATTGCTTTAAATAAACTTGACCTACAGAAAAAGCGCGACCAGGTGGCTCTAGCGGTAGTAGATAAATACTAAATATTGATTAATAGAACGAGTGAGATTAATGTTTTGTTTAGGAAGAGTATGTTGAGAACCTTTGTATTAAATCGCGTCCCTGGCATTTTCTCGAGTGAACTTTGAACATGTTTTGAGTGACGTAGGCCAAGGTTAGGCTTGTTTCCTAAAGGTCTCAGTCTTCGACCTGACGTGACACCTTAGCAGAATACTTAAACAAATATTTTTCATGGATCAAAGGGACACCAGTGGCAATTTTGTTATACTAGCCCTCTAGATTCAATAAAACCCTTCGACTTCGCTTTACTGAATGATAAGAGATACCCAAACCAAAATGAGTGAGTGACATAGTGTCCATAGACAATTTGAGATGATAATATGTGAAACCATAACGTCTCAAAGAAAAAAACCTACAGTTATTCACTCATTTGAGCTTGATAGGTCTAAATGGGATTGTATCTTTATTGAAAGATATTTTCACTAAGCTTAGTTCAGTTGGGTTACAGTATTCCACCAATTTCTAGGAAATCTTACAATGTTAAGGTTTCTCGGTTGTGAATAGGACGAATAGCGTAGTTCATAGCTGGGTGTTTGTTATGCAACTGAAATTTATTTAATATCTTTGTTTTGCTCCAGCGAGTGCAGTTCACATGATAACTATTTGCAGTTTTCAAAAGCGGTGACAGGTATTGAAATTTGCCGTCCTTTTTCTTGTCAAAAATCTACGATTTTTTTCTCGTGAGCACTGAGCGAATTATCGTTTATCATCAGTCATCACGTTATATTTAAAACGGCAGCTATGTCGTGTCAAATACAACCACGAAGCAATGTTTGTTTTTAAAGGGATCGAGCCTATGTTTACATAAATAACTGAGCTATCCGAAATCCGATATCGAATATCATTATTTTAAATTACACTCCATCACGCAGCAACTTACCGTGAAAATATGGTAAAACGCTGACAATCAGACTAACCTAACGATCTATTCCGCAATTAATGTCAAAATACCATGACATTTAGTAATACAGACATTAAGGTTAGGAAACAGCCGCTATGATCTTTACTTTACCTATTCGAAAAAATTATGAATAAAGTGGGATAGTGTCATTAATGAGAAGTGTGGGTATATTTCATTTCATCATGTATGTTTCATTCAAAATATAAGGTTTTTTGTGCCTGACGTTTATAGTATGACGAACACGCTGCTCCCTCTGGATGTTGCTTAAGCGTGATTTGTATATCTCTTCCAAACACGGTTGTGAACAACTTGAAAGCAATAGTTTGCCCTTTGTAAATATAGATATAATGTAATTTTGTAAATGTTTTTATAAAAATCTTTTGTTCTGAGCCTGTTTTTGGGCTTACAAATGTCCACCGATGTAATGAAATGCGATGCGATTCTACTAATATGAGATAGGTACCTATACTATGCAAAATAGTCTAGTACAACGCAGAGTCAAAAACATTTAAACGCCGTTTCACAATGTTCAAAACCAAAATAACATAAGTGTTACGCTGACTGTACGTTCCTTATCTAAGAACATTATCTTGGTGTCCCAATAGTACACTAGCGTAATGATGAATTATAAAAAAACCGGACAAATCTGACAATATAGTTTTCTTATTATTACCTACTAACTATGTAGATGAGGTCACGTTTCTTTGTTGAATTGACTGTATATGTTCTAATACTAAATGTTAGTAAATGTGTCTCTTATGACATCTAGAAGACTGGAATTTCAAGACAAATGGTTCTTATCGCTATTTAATATTTTAGCTGACGTCAATCCGTGATTATTATGAACGTAGATAATTGGATTTCGTTTGCCGTATAACTTGTTAAATCTTTTGTAAAAACCTTGAAGATTCCCGCGTAGAGAAAAATATGGATGACTATATCACTTTGTGTTTAGTTAAAAAGAAACTAGCTAAGTTAGGTAGTTATTAACAAAAGTTATCGTTGGCTGCATGCGATGTCCGCAAGATGTCGCTGCATTCATGTAAATACTAGTTAAATTTTAATTAAATTTTATTGTGTAAATACAGGACCAAGTGTGTAAAAAGAGGAATAACAAGAAGCATTTTGGAGTTGTATTTGTTGACGCGCTGCAGAATATTTCTGTTCAAATAAAAATGTTAATTAATAGTTTTCAGACTTGATAATCTTATATGATTATATCCTAATTTAAAGTAAGTACATATTGGATAAGTAATGAAAATGACACCACCGGCAAGATCACACTGAAAATGACAAAAACTTTCCGCTGACTGTTAGAATGTAAAAATATCATAACTATTCTAAGATTGTATCCCGAACAGCTCCTGCAGCACGTCAAATTATTGAGTATGTTAGTCAAATGATAAAAGGGCATTTCGGTGTAGGTACCCCGCTATACAATGTTAATTTTAGTTACTTCGTAACAATGTCACAAATAGAACGTGCAACGATTCATACGTAAATTACTATTTTTAATTATCACTTACGTAGGTTTATTATTATATATCATGCATACGGTCCTGGCTGGAAGATTTGCTACATCTACGATTCAGTGGAAATACATTGTTTGAATAGAACTGGTATATCCTGAATATCATATCAATATATGAATATATATATATGAATATCAATCGCACAGATATATCCTGAATAGGTTTAAATTATGCAATTTTCAGACAGGATCGTGAGTATTCAAAAAGTGACCAATATTGTTAAATGAAATCACAGATTTTCAATAGTAGGTATGTCTAATTTTTGTTGTCGCTATCTCTTTTACAAAAATAGTATTAATCAATTTACATTTAAAAAATATTTAATTCAAAGCCAAATCCTAACTAACTTAATAATATCGTAAAAAACTGCAGACTAACATGCAATTATTGACCAAACCAATCATTATTGGAATGTAATGAAGAAATTTTCGTCCACTGAGTAAGACTACGCAGTGGACGAAAATTTCTTCCTGGAGACCCAGGATATATGATATATTATAAGAAGATATAAACATTCATTCATAGACATCCATGATTTTGGCAATTGGTCGATATTATTTACATCACAAGATATGCGAATTTAGATTGGTCGGGTTTGAGGTCACAAGATCAGATTATTATTGTGATTGTATTACATTGACCCCTGAGGCTGCAATGCGATTTTCATTTTGTGGTTGGACAAAAAAAGGCAGCATGATAAGTCCCAACGAATATTATATTTGCGATTATCGATGCATCTTTACTCATTTTTGTTTCATTAACGTCATTTTCCCCCCATTATTTTTAAAACAATTTGTATCGCAATTTTTTGATGGTCACATCCTTTTTGTGGCTTCATATCGTATGCAAATTTATGTTAGAATAAAAAATAACAATGCATTTTTGGTCACTTTTTGTTAACAATTCGAAAGGTTTGACTAATTTCCGTGGTTTGATTTTCATGGTATGTTTACTTTAACACTTAGGTACTTTATTGTAAATAGTTTTTAATGACTAGGATAATTTATTTATATTCTTTATTGTTAAACTTAATTTCACTTAACATTAATGTAAGGTTCATATTTTTCTTTGGCTTTCACTTAAAAAGAGGTTTATTCTTGTATCTATTTGCAGGTGGATTGATTTTGTTATCTAACAAAGGTTTTGAGTTCAAAAATATTTGGCCACTCATGTCATCCTTTTTATTTGAATAGTAGTATTTCCTTAGTATTTGTGTTGATCTGTCTTAGAATTTATTATTATTAACGCTTCTTATTTTTGTAATAAAGGGAAAAGTCAAAGATATTACTTCGAAATAGATAATTTTTCAAATTGGACGATATTGTAACCAATTCATCATCATAAATGATGACCAATCAATCAATCATAACACTAAATGATCAACCCAGCTGCATATAGGACAATCAAAGCTCTGTATACTATTCAATACAAACAACTAGTGCAATGTCATCCTTGTTGTTACATTGTTGTTGTTCTTTAAATTAATTAATTGTTTGATTATACTGTTTGTGGGGTGGGAGTGGGACTGACCAAAATTTATTAATATGAATATATTGAGGATTAACTTCCGTAGTCTTCATTTGCCAGATGTCACCTTTGCTGTGCTATGTACTTTAGCTCGTTTCAAACCAATGAAAAGTAAAACAAAGAAAATGCTAATGTTTTTTTTGGTCATTTGGCAACCTCTCTGGATTCAAATTATCATTGGTGTTAGATTTGTGATTGTGACTTCTAAATTCTGAAACATCTCGAAAAGTTAAATATGTAAAGCTGCCTTTATGTATCAATTGGTCATAAAGGCAGCTTGGCAATGGTCAAATCAAGAGCATTTTATTTTGGTTTATCCTCCCATTTATATTTATCACCGTTGTTGAGCACTCATGAATCACACCAGCTGTGTTCATACATTATATTGTATTCATGTATTTTTTTACACATAAAAATGATCTCGTATATTTTAAAAGCGACATGAAAATGTTAACAAGTTATGTTTAATTTAATTCTAAAGCTGGGCGTTCATTATACAGCATTCGTTTTAGAAATTGTGTCTGTTCAGTTAATTCTACTTAAGATTAGCATAAAAATGTATGCCTTTTGCAATATCAGGCACAATCGGCTAGCCAGCAGAACAAGCAGCTATTTAAATTTTCTGAACAGGAGTCTGTTGCATCGGTTCATCCTATTAGAATATTATAAATGCGAAAGTTTGTATGTTTGTGTGTGTGTATGTTTGTTACTCTTTCACGCAAAAACTACTAAACAGATTTTGATGAAACTTTACAGTAATACAGCTTATACATCAGAATAACACATAGGTTACAATTTATAAAGATTTTATGTAATTTGACCATAATATATAACGATAACGCTGGCGAAGCCGCGGACGGAAAGTTAGTAGTAGTATATAGTCAACACTTAGCATTTTGTGAAAACCGCCATCTTGTTTCCGAGAGCTTGTGTTTCGATTGGTCGATGAAGACCATTTTGTAAGTAGTGCGTGTTCTGATTGGCTAGTACTAATCAAATGTTGCCAAATGAATGCCCGCTTTACCCCGATTAGCTGTAAACTTGCTCCGTATTCGGTAATAGAAGGAATTTGGTTATTTATTTTTACGATAAGTTGTAGATGGTGTAAATATGTACGATAGGCATTACAACGCGTGGGTCGTACACCAAAATTCAGTTCAGCGGGGTCACTGAACTGGACTGTTTGTGTCTGCAATAAATTATATTAAGGACTTAATGCTGACTTTTATTAAATTTCTTTCGTATTTCCTAAATGAGATAAGAATTGAGTATTTATGATTAATCCTTGTGATTTGACGCAATCCGCTAATCAAAATTGTATTCTTTAGTTCATCTTTAATATATCATACCTACATCTGTTTGCTAGTTCCGCCAATGCTATCATAATCATCTCTTCGTGATTTTGCAAATGGTTTCTAGGATCCTAACTGACTGATTTGTATATTTCGTTGTTGGGATATTTCTTAAATCAAGTAATTTAATTTATTTCATAGTAAACATATTTTTTATAAATCCATAATTCATTTTACCTAGAATGGACTCGGGTATAGCGTGCATATATGCATAGCGAAGAATAAAGGGTTCCGAAGATGATAATTGAATAGCTTCTATTTAATAAACTGAAATCGACTTAAGTATTCATTACCTGGGTGATTCATAATTTTGTTTCGTTTATTGAAAATTAACTACAGTGCAATATCGTTTACAATGTAAACAATTCAGATAAAAATGAATATCAGCAGAATGGTAAGCGTTATGAAGTCAAGCAACGGAATCGATAAACTTGCCGTTACAGTATAATGTTGAAACATAATATTTGTTATCTATATCTTCTTAAAAGGTCGTTTAGATACGTATCGAATATTTAATAAACAATATGCATTATACCTACTGTATTGCTCGTTATTTTCCATTATGAGCTTTATTTTTAACTGCTAGAGCACAATAGCATGTTGCGTCAATGCTAGCAAGTAATAGCTGACGCTGGAAAACAGCACGACACGAGGCTTCGTTGTGTTCGTTCATAGGGTGCCTATCTACGCGAGTGCTATGTTTACACGTAGGTAGCGAGCGACCTCTATGAAAACGCAAGGCAAAAGATTTGTTTATTTGCAGCTCGTGCGTGTAGCTGTAACATTGATATCTATGTGATTTAAGGTTGATTTGTATTGTGTTCATTTCATCTATGTATGAGTGTGTTGAGGAAGAGTGGCTACTTCTGGTATGGGTGCTAACCGCACTCAAAAGAAGAAGTCGACCCTTGTATATACTGTAACCATGGATAATGATGAAATACATTTATTTTAATTTTAAGTACCTAGTAGGTATAGGTACTTAAACTTTTTAGTGAAAAAATCTCATTTATCGAATTTATTGAATAGCCGTGCATTTACCAGCTTTATTAATGTTTAAAAACATTTAATGATAGATACTTTTGGAAAAAAATTGGTTTCTTCTTTAACATCAGTAACAAAGTTTGTCACCCCTCACAGATCAGAATTCTACGTGAAGCAAATTTTACTCAACAATTTGTATAAATTAACCGTTTTTTGCAAGATTGTTTATATGATGGTTGTATGTAAGTGTTTCCGAGCCTACGATTTTCTCATCCAGTTTTTGTTTTGTTTATGTATACGCGCTGTAAAACTTGGCGTTTACAATGTTATCAAAAATCATTGTCAAAAGTTATCACGGGGTGACTGACCTTTAAAACAAACCATTTTAAAGTGTGTCTCCAGATTCAAATATAACCCTCAGTTAGATTTTCCGTTTTCAGTTAATTAGGTGAACGTGAAATACGGTTATAATTGGGTAGGTAGATGTAAGGAGGGCAATTAGTATTTAAGTACCTACATAGTTTGAAGATAGGTTCTTAATTTAAAATGATTATTTAGGAATAGTTTTGTTCGTTACACAGCAATTTGAGGCAGATACCGAATAGGATACTCTCCATTTTTAAACGTGGTTTGTTTAACTGACTATCGCTTTTGCTTACGTCAAACAATATTGTTTGACGTTCGTATTGTTTGTTGACTGTCACGTGCCGCGCCATTTGTTGCCCATATGCTAGAGAAAGTGTGTGTAACGTTACTAGATTACCTACATTTAAAGTTTTGTTTATCATTATAATGTGGTCAAATAGGTCAAATATTCAAAGAAATTCAGTTATTGCTAGAATAACAGGTTGGGTATAACTACATCAAAGCCTTACAACCCTGGCCAATCTTATGTGACTGTGAATTTTATCATTGATTTGAGATTAAGAATAATGGAAAAGATAAAGCTTAGCTAGTTTAGTTCACAAAGTAGTCAATTCTTACCAATACCAATATGTTTTGGGCGCCATAGATACGTAAGAGTTACACGTTGGGCGCCAAGTATGATGTTGCAATTTTAGTGATATTACATTGTAGTTAACTTTGCATAACAAAAAACAATTGTATATGTCAACTGAATTTCATACATGAATATAATTAATAAGTAATCATATTAGTAGATTGTAAATATGCGGCCGCACTATTGCATTAGAAAGATTCCAGTAAAAATAGTTGTACTTGTTTAGAAAACATTGACTTTGTAAAGCAAACAACCGTATAAATAGAGAATGGTTGGTTGTTACGCTAGAAAACAACGGGAACTGGCCTTCCCATTCATTTCCAGTGTCGCCAGTACTGCAAGTAACATACCATCGAAATCCTGCGATATTACTGAGGACGCTCGACTACCACTTGCAAGTGGTCGCACCGAAAACAAAATTAATCAACAGTGTACATTTCCTAGAAGATCTGTAATATAGTCTGCTCAATTGAGCACCCGACGCAAGTAAGTAGATACTTAAACGGATACCTTAGCAGCCTTTACCTCTGATTGTTTAATGTTGACTGTTTCTCATATAGAGTCCAAATTAAATAAATTAATAAATATCCCTGGACGTTATTCCACACAGAATAATGCCAAATTGAGAGTTTACAAAATATATTTTTTCGGTAAACAGCTGTGTTCTGTTGTCTGGGCGATATAAACTGAATTGGACCTTAGTTACAGTCATTATGACTTACTCTGATTAAAAGCAAGGCAAAACAAAGTAAGTTCTAATCGCTTTGTCGGATGTGAGAAGTCCATTCGAGAAGGTTCGACGCTGCGCCGAGGCTACAGCGGAGGTCGCGGCAGAGCGAGGACGCGTTACACGTGCTGTCTGACTTTATCACCCTTTCTGGGAGTTCGGGACAGGGTTGCCAATTGAATAAATGGAATGGAATAGATCGCTGAGAAAAAAAAAATGTAGGTACCTACACGATTTGATAAATAGATAATTAAAAACACTTTAGTATTTCAGTTCAGCAAAAGCGTTACCGATACAAGAACATCAAGTTGGATGTCGTAAGTATGTAGTATTCTCTAGAGAAAATGTGGAGGCTATACAAAGAGCTAAAAATGGTTGTTTTCAAAATCCTTTCCTACAGTACCTACGTACTTATTTGTGATAATTTTACCATTTGAAAGTCTCGCTTGGTTGTATACCTACACTGGCTCCTTTATTCCAGCATTTCTAATTCTTGTGCTAGGTTCTTAGATATATACAAAGTTAATAGTACAGTATCAATTATTCATTTTTATTAACTGTATTAATTCAAACGCTATGCTAAAAATTTGTAATTAAACAACTTACTTACCTTAGTGAATCTATTACCTATCATACGAGGACTCCATTCGGAGAGATTACAAAACAGTAGTTTCACGCAGCGATCCGCTAATTATACACTATAGTCTAAATAAGAACATAAAAAAATGTTTGAAATTTTTTTTTACACTTTTTCATTTTACTTCTGTACGTGGCAGCACTGGCAACCCCAACGCTCCGATCTACCGGAATTATTTAAAGCCTCATTTAGTTTAAAGTAACAGAAATTAAGACTGATTATTACAGCAATGAACTATAAACGGCAGTCTGTCTTTCTACAGTTTCGTGCTGTAACGTGTCTTACAAGTTCTTTGTAATAAAACAATATTTCGTAACAGAGGGTACACAATTTTGGGAAGGGTGGGGTCTATCTCTTCGAATGAAGTCTCCGTATAATTATGAAATAGGTAGCTTCACTCAGGTAAGTTCGTTTACTTTTAATCACTAATTATATCTTCTTACTTCATTCGTCGAAAGTCGACAAAATATTGTTTTTAGTAAAATACCATAGTATAAATCACTGAAGTTATTGTGCATTTAACAACAGAAAAAAAATCTATTATTATAATTATGGAATATTTGATGTGAGTGAATTTAAATTTTTACGGTCTTATTCATAAAAATTTTACGCCTTCTTATAGTGTACTATAGAGGACTAAACAACCGTTTGCTCAAAAACGTTATTCATAAACGCACATTAGCGCTGAAGAGATGCTTTAGCACCGGTTTACGCTATCGCTGCCTCGGGGTATCTTGAACGCCGCATTAAGCCCTCCCGATGTCAATTGGTGACATTGCCATATTTTGTCACTCCATTATGGCTTCATGTAAAAACAGCTGATTCAATAATATTCTCGTAAACTAGTTTAATACAGATTTTCCCTTAAAATACTTGTGCTAAGAAAAGAAAAATTTAGATTGCCAAGAGTGATGAACAGCTTTCTGGCTGTGTACAATGTAATGCATTGTTGTGACTCTAAACCCTAAATTACAACAAACAAAATTTGTGTGAAAAGTGTTGGATATCTGGCTCAATTCTTGAAGATCTGTGGCGCTGACATCACCCTCGTTTTTCTAAGCAAAGCACGTTATTATAACCTCTGTAGAGGATTATAAATACCTAGCCCTGGTAATCACAAGAAACAACAATATCTACTCCGTTACTGAGAGAAGCATGGGTTTAGTTAGGTAGGTATATTATTTTTGTGAGATGAATAAAATTATGAATCGGTAGACCTTAAATTGTGAAATTAGTTGGTGTTTTCAATTATTTCCTTGTTTAACTTGGTGTTTTATGAATAAAATCAAATAAATGAGAAAACTATTTTTATTTAATAAGTGTGATGTTAAAATGTACATTCTTGTTCTGATTTAAATGCTAATTGATAAACCAAACATTCCAATATGTACCTCTAAAAACCGTTATATTTTATGACTTGAATGTATTCTTTGATTCTTCTTTGATAACATAGTAAAGACACATTTACTAAACATATGTTTTTACACGTTACGGAAGGGCCTGGTGGCATTAACCAGGCTATAGAATAGCATTCTGAGCACCCAGCACTTCCCCGAGGGCTGGAGGACCGGAAAAGTCATCGTTCTGCCCAAGCCGGGCAAGGACCGCAAGCTGCCCTCCAGCTACCGCCCAATTACGCTGCTGTCGCACATAGCGAATCTATTCGAGCGCCTGCTGCTGCGGAGACTGCGACCGTTCCTCAAATTTTATATGTTTCTGACGAGAATCGAGTCTTTACACCACCATAAATAAATAAATAAATAAATACATACATTACTTTACATTACATTACATTACATTACATACATAAAATAAATACAATGTCAATATTATCAACATCAATTATGATGATGTGAAAATTATTTATGATTTTATTAAAAGTATTACATACCTACTACCTACTTAGATGAAATGAGATCTGTGTGTAATGATGCGTATAAATAGAATAGGTATCATACAAATCGGTTTAAGCGGCGGCCACTCCACCACGCTACAGCTGACGCGCATTCTCCACCTATAACAGAAGCCAGAAACCGGGGCCACTATACCGTCGGGGTCTTCCTCGATATCGAGAAGGCCTTCGACCGGGTGTGGCACCCCGGCCTACTCGCCAAGCTCATGGCAACGGAGATGCCGTCAGCTCTCGTCGCACCGATAGCAGCGTACCTTATGGGCCGCAGTTTCTTTGTGGCTGTTGAGGGCGAGGAATTCCCGCACCATCCGGTGCGCGCAGGCGTGCCACAAGGTAGCATCTTGTCGCCGGTGTTGTACGCGCTGTACACCGACGACATTCCCACTCTTAAGAACGCCAGCTTAAGAAGTGGGAAAAAGACGTTACGCTTGCCCTATTCGCTGACGACAGCGCTTATTTCACGAGTAGCAGAAAACCTGAAGTAGCAGCTGCACGCATGCAGCGCCTACTACATTTGCTGCCCCCCTGGTTGGACCAGTGGCGGTTGGCAGTAAATGTGCAAAAAACAACCGCACTCCTGACTAGGACGAAGAAGCTGCCGCCTTGCCTCACCTTACGGGGCAAGGGCATTCAGTGGCAGCCCACCATCACCTACTTAGGCTGCAAAATCGACCGCACTCTTCAGATGTCGAGATGATGTGAGAGATGAGTGCCCCATGTCAACCGCGCCGTTGATCAGGCTAAGATGGCGCGGGGCATGCCGAGGCCCGTCCTAACTTCTAAGCTACCGTTGCGGGCGTAAGTAGGTATTTACTAAACTTACATTCGCCCGCGACTTACATACGCAGCCCCGGCGTGGTACGCTCTTCTCTCCAAGACGCAGAAGAAGCGCCTTCAGGTGGCGCAAAACGCCACATTGCGCATGCTGACGGGGGCCGGGCGTTACGTCAGGAATGACGTCATCGCCCGGGACGTCCGCGTGCCCACCATACCAGAGTTCGTGGTCCGCCTGGCGCGTGGTATATACGACCGCGCCGACCACGGACCCCACCGCCACCTAAACAAGCTGGCGCCTCTACACGCCCGCCCGCCTGAGCCGACAGAGCGCTCGCTACGAAGGGCACTCTTACACTCGCCCGACTCGTCGGCAGCGCCCCCGCGCGCCCCGACGCCGCCACCGCCACCGCCGGTCTGCCCTAGACCGCAGTTCCGCCTTGTCCAGCACTCGTAGGTCGGCCATGGGTCCTCCACGGCCTCGACCTCGCGCTGGATAACACCTGACGTGACACCTTATAACAATATAGTGAAAGCTATATTGTTATCCTATTATGTAGGTATATGTATAAATTTGACCAAATCATCACTCAGCTCCCTTGCAATTAGGTAGACTACCGGCGTAAGACGCCGCCTGCTCGCTGGCGCTTACCGGGCCTCACTGAACAGTGTCTGACCCGGTAGGCAGACCGCGCTGAGGGCGGCGCACCGTGCAGCCAGGGGGGGCTGAGTAAATACCATGATGGTAAAATTTAGTTTATAAAATTAAATATTTATTTGATGAACCCGTGGGCGCGTGGCCCCCACGAGAAGATGCCCGGGCCATAAGCGATAGCTCGATGCCCGAAGTCGCCTACGGGCGATGAATGCCGAATGACGAATGATATAGGTAGATGTCAGTAGTAACCTTAAGATTTGCGTACAAATGCTCTACGCTACCCGACTTTGGCAGCCAACTGACAAATAGTTAGGATGACCCGGCGCGGCGGCTGGTGGGTGATTATCGCGCGCAAATACATGGAGTATTGGAGTGATAGAGGCCTGTCCATACAACATACGTCATCCAAATAAATTGTTGACAAATAACCTAAAGGCCAGACGGGGTTGAGTAATTTTAAATTCAAAACGAGGTTTTCCATTTTTCTTTTCTCTTCAATAAAAGCTGGAAAAATATTGACCCTCACATGGCGTACCTACATTCGACGATAGCTCCAGACAAAAGAAGATCATCGATAGCTTCGTTATGCTTAATGGACTCAAGTGCTCATATATAGTTTGGGCTTGTGTGGTATATACCTACGCCTGTAGGTACTACAAGTTGGTGAAAGGGGATATTATAACCCTGCACCCATGACACAATAGTTGGGTCTAAAGGACAGTGCCCAAGTTGGCCTATGAACTAACAAACATTTGATATTTCTGACAGTTTGAGTTTGAGTTACAAACATTTGACATTTCTCATAATTCGGGCCATGATTTAAGACATAATTATCACTTATTAGATTGTCACGGACACTTCTGATTTTTGATATAAAAATTAAAAATACTGAAAAGATTTATCGTACGAAAACATTTTTTTAATACCATTTATGTTGCGTTCGTCTGTGCCCTCTGTTGTTTAGCTATAGCAACAATATTTTAATTTACTTTGTATTGACAAAATAAACCTTGTTTGTGCAAGAAAATGTGGTTGTGAACTTACTAAAGGCTCTTAAAAAGTTCTCAGAAGTGTCCATCCATAAACTACGTTTTGACACTAAAGTGTATGTATTTATGAAGCCTAAGAGGTATTTTTCATGACTGTTGGTTCATAGGCGGCAATGTATGGGCGAATGTATACTATCCATGTTTATAGCCTTGGCTGCTTTTAATGTATCGGCTGATTTTTCACCAAAAAGTTATTCATCAATTTCCGTCTCATAGGCTTTTTTATTTCTTGATTGTTGCGCAAATATAAGAAGCGGTATTTGCTCTTCATGGACTCAGAGTATTGTAGGTCACAAAGAAGTTGGGCACCGTCAAGTAATATGTAGTTTAATGATGGGGCAGTCGGTTTTGTACAATTGCCAGGTACTATAGGTAGATGTTTATCTATGAGGTATTTTCTCGCTTCTTTCGTGAGACCGGAAGAGATGATGTGCTCCCATCGAAACGCGATATCTTTTTGGATATTTGCCCCAAGCCTTTTATCTTTAGCCGGGCATGAGCCTATAACTGAAAAATGTCGTCGTCTAACGCAAATTTCTCAAGATCTCCCGAAGAGAGCGTGAAGGGTACTGGGTCAGGCTCAAAATTCTCCAGAACCACATCCTGTGTAGGAGGGCCGAGCTTGTCATTTATTTCATCCAATTGCAGCCTTGCCCATATAGTGCATAAGCTTATTTTATTACTTTGCACTCTTATCTATTAATAGATAATAACTACGGA
Source organism: Udea olivalis (assembly GCA_947369235.1). Lineage (NCBI taxonomy): Eukaryota > Metazoa > Arthropoda > Insecta > Lepidoptera > Crambidae > Udea > Udea olivalis. Next base: position 2,592,302 of record OX376349.1, on the reverse strand, counting down.
AACAAAATTATCCACAAAGCGATATGTATTTGTTTATCTGGTACAAGGGGGTTGTTTTATGGAACAACTTATTTTCCTTTCTTTGGTTATACAGTTGAATTACGTAACAAAGTTATTCACAAAGCGATATTCGCTAAGTCTTTGTTTATCTCGTAAAAGGGAGCTGTTTTATGGAACAACATATTTTATTTCTTAGGTTATACAGTTGAATTACGAACAAAGTTACTCACAAAGCGATATTCGCTAAGTCTTTGTTTCAACAGACTCACCACTGAGGATGCACAAGACCGCGCGAAGTGGGCCAAGAAAATAAGAAAGGCGGACCCTGGGAGCCCACACACCAGTGTGAGTTCACAACCGGGATAGACCGCACGGATGATGATGATTCGCTAAGTCTTTGTTTAGTTCGTAAAAGGGGGTTGTTTATGATTTATAACTATTAATGAAGCATCAAAGATAAGGTTTCTTAGATTATCATATATTATATACTTATTTATTTATTTATTCTTTATTGCACATTTATAAAAAATAGGTACAATCGGCGGACTTAATGCCTAGAGGCATTCTCTACCAGTCAACCGCAAGGTTTAACAGAGAACATACAAATTTTGGGCTGTGCAACGTATGGAATTTGGTGCAAGAAAATACAAACAACAAATTAGTTACTTAACTAAAACTTTAAAACCTACTAATACTCAAACTAACAAATACCTAATACAATTCGTAAACTTAAATAAATCTTTTAAAGATCATAGTATACTACATAAATACATATAAACTATATATACTTATCATGCCAACGAATATACCTATCTATATACATTGAAAATAAATATACTAATATAATATTAAATAATAATATATAATATGAAATTAAATCAAATTGCCATTTAAGAGAGTTAAACGAAGATGCCTGAATCTGAACTCAATGAAATGGTTTACTGAATCAGCGGCTCACTTAAAATGCTCACGCAACGACCTCTTCAGAGCAAGTTTGGAGGTAGATTTCTGAATGTTGCTTGGGAGAGAGTTCCATAGCCGTATGGCAGACAGTCTGAAGGAGCTTGACATGTAGGAGGAAAAGAAAAGGGGTGTAAATAGAGCTAAAGTTTTACTTGAACGGAGATCTTTTTGATGAGACGAGTGTAGGAATTGAAACTTATTTTTTAGGTACATCGGAGAGTTTGGATCAAAGAGAATAGAAAAAAGAACACACAAAATTATACCTTCTATCACTGTCTTCTTCGTTACCTACTCTGCGTTTCGGCATTATGTTGCACGAGAATAAGACTGTGTGTTGACTAGCGTAGCACTAAAACACGAATGAGGCTTGAGGCTTGAAATAATGGCCGGTAGATCGGAGCGTTGGGGTTGCCAGTGCTGCCATGTACAGAACTAAAATGAAAAAACTGTTAAATTAGGTATTTTTCAATTTTTTTTAATGTTATTCAAACTATAGTGTATGATTAGCGGATCGCTGCGTGAAACTACAATAATTGTTCTCTAATCTCGAGAATGAAGTCCGAAGATATACCTAATATGAATACGATATGATAGAATAAGGTCGCGGCCGCAAGTAGGAATTGAACCCACATCTTCCGTTATCCGGGCGGACGTCATATACCATTAGACTACCGAGCCAAAGATAACACAATTTCAACTCAATTCTTATTTATATTTGAATGTACTTACCTACAACATTATTGTGTTGTAGGTAAGTATAGACGCATTCACATCAACCATTACAAAACCATTGCAAAATGAGTTTTATGTCAACAGCATAAGGTGCCCCTATGTCAAGGTTGATGTGAATGCCTCTGTACATTCAAATATAAAGGTTTTAAAAATGTCTGAGCAAAACATTAGCTAAAATATCTATACAAGTCAACAAAGAGTCCGAATAAACTCTCATATAGGTAGCTATAGGTGTGTGTGTTTTGACTGTACATAACTATATTTCGGTTCTTAGCGTTAACGTTTATGTTTTTGGTAATTAAAATAACAAACAACCGATACAACCACATTTATTATGCTTGTGGGTACAGTGCGTGCAGGTGGTACGTGCCAAAATTGATGATTTTACAAAAAACATAAAGCTTATTAAACTGCTAAGTATATATTTCCATTAATTATGGTGGATATAATAATATGCTGCTTGTGATATTTAGAAGTTTGTTCAATCATCATTTGTCTTTGCTGTTGCTGTACGCATCTGCAACTGGTCGGCAACCTACTGCGTTGAAGTCTATTCTACCAAGGACGAAAGTAGGCCGCGATATAGGTACCAATCCACTAAAAATACACCAATCTCTTGCGACAGCGATGCTCATTATTACGTTTTTAACAATTTTAACCGTTTTTTTTAATCTTTATTAGGTTCAAAACGAAACAAGGAATAATAATTCATAGCCACGCAGCTTATGCTCACGGGTCGTTTGGTTAAAGTTTGTACTAAAGGTCATTGATGCAAAAATAAGGAAATTATATTTTTTGTCAGCAACGATTATATTTTGTCATCAACTTGTATCATCTAACGAATAGATCTATCGCCACGAAATATTTTCATTGTCAGATGAATAAAAAGTGTCGCCATGAAAACCGTAGATACGGAGCGTTTTAAAAACGTTAATATTTCAAACCGGCTCCAAGCCCTGCGGCAATAATAGCAGCAATTGACTTTTAAAAAAGTCTGCCGCTTAATTATTTATTAGTTTTACTTTACTAAAATTGAAAGGAATTAACTGCATCGTTTGATAACATGGTCCTGAATCAGCCCCTTGGTCAACCCTAGATTATCCCTAAGCGCGGTTCATTGATGATGACGCATCGATTGATGAGCAAGTTTCAGTCGTACGAGTTCGATATAGCCTAACGCGCAAACGCTAACGCAGCTAGATATTATCGAGCAGATGCTTTCAACACTGGTCAGGTTATCGGCCAGGCTCACTCTGATCACCACGTGCTACGTTATTTGCTTCGAGTCTCGACGGACTTGTGGTTGAAGGTAAATAATAAGGTTCTGCTTTCGATTGCTGGCCAATGACACGAAATTCCAAAAGACTGTATTTTAGGTGTAATAATCATCTTCGTTATTAGCGGCGAATGGCTTCAACTTGATTTTTATCAAGACACTTGAAGTATATTATGAAAGGTATATTAAGGATTTATGAGTATGTTGTAATGAAAACTTAGGTATCTATTTATTGTCATCATTATCGTTTCCAGCCACAGCTCATCCCCAGTATAGGCTAGATTTCCGGAGCGCCCGACTACCAATTTGAAACTCGACGCAATTCTGACGTCAGAGACACGCCTTAGACAAGACACTAATAAATATTCAATCATTTACTGATACGATCGCACGGCGGTTTTTCCTAAAACGTTTGTTTACAAACGCGCTAAAGGATTCCGTGATACCAAGAATTCAGTTATCATTCCACTGGATGGCATTTGGTTATTTCCTACGGAATTAAATGAGGTGCAAAACATATTTTTTTCAAATAATTATAATAGGAGTTTCAGTAGGTAACTCGTAGGTATTATGGGTTATAACTAAGAAAGTTAGTTAATTTCTGGCCTTTGAATTACGAAATAATTATAGTTTTGCCTCTAGACACCCGAACATATTGCGACAGGCTGCGGATGGGTCACGGTGGCGTGATACGATAGAGGCGTGTCCGTTGTCATACGATGGCTTCGAAAATAACGAAATATTTCAGAGGCTAATTAAGACTCTAAAAAATGGTAATGAATAATATAAAAAAATATAAAGGCTTTTGTGTTCTGATTACACGGTTATCATATCACGGCTGCCTAAGGTGTGTCGGGGTGATGCAAGATTTGTCCGCAATAAATCCGTTACTTTTTTAACGAGCCGTAACATATTGGTTAAATATTAATCTGTCTCTCACCTACCTAATTAATACTTTTGCTTTTGAATAATAATTTCAACAGCGTCTTTGTGTAAATATTGAGTATGATACTTTTAAATTCAAAAATCATATTTCATTGGTTATTAATTAAATGCTAAATGCTTTTTCGCATTTGGTATATAAGTATTTATATCAAATGCTTTTTTACTTAGCGTGGCTCTTGTGCATTGTTCATTCAACTTTCTATGCTCGTCACTATTGTAGAAAGCCATTTAAAATGTTCTGTTCTTTCGAATGTTAGGTAAAATGATAAATGTTAGGTTTAGTAGATTCGGAAAGAATGGTTGTAAATTAAACCGTAGCGCCAATCAAAACTAGAAAACAAACTGAAATAGTTTTTAATGTCTGGCACAATACAGATTCCATCTTTTCTGTTTGAAAAAAAAAATCATGTGTGTGTTTTTTGGTGAGTACTTAGATGTTTTTAGGTTTATCTAGACATTTTTATAAAAACATTATTTAATGCTACTTAATGATTATGATAACCAGCTGTGAATTAATGTTATGAATCACTTTACATGGTGCAACAAATTTACAAATTCTGTAAACAAATTTTCCCCTAAACTTAGACTGTCCTTGTCCTTCCCTTGAGATATCGCCAAAATGCAATGTGAAGGTGTTTTGCGTCATTTTTTTACATCACGTTAAGGAATATATTTACATAGTTCCAAGGACGTTTGCAAATGTCATTCGCCTCTTAGCCCGTCTAGGGGCACTTACGGCCAAAATCAATTTTATTCATTACTATAGAATTGAAAACTAGAAATGGATACCAATAAGAGCGCTATCGTTATTGGTGCGTAAGACAGCGCGGCATAATAACGTCATCAATGATAATACATACTTAAACATCACACACCATTGTCTTTTTCTGAAATCATTTTGTGTATTTTTCATTTTTTACTGCTTTTTCTTTAGATCTATATAATTTACTCAATTCTCGCTTACTGCGTTTCTACTCTTTGGCACGCCCAGTAGTCTGTCGCAATCTGCTGTTGTTTCTAATGTTTATTGCAAGCAAGGTTTATCTCGTTTGGCACGCTTAGGCCACCCGGTTTGCGTCCAAACCCCTTTTCCGAATCACATATTAGTCACACTTACAGTGGCTGCTAAAATTAATGAACGCGGAAGATAAGGGAATGGCCCGAGACTCCCGAGAGTCGTGCCATACCGGTAAAATCTTGTTTGTTTAAGCTTCGGGAGCTTAATTACTTCTTAGAGCGATAGCGCCTATAGGACTAGGTATGGAATGGATGAAGTGAATTTATACATACTGATAGGTTTGATCAATCGTTTAAACCTGAACATTTTTGAGCATTAGAACATTGATAAATAGTTAAAATAGTAAGTAATACTTGTAGTAAGTAAGTCTTTATTGTGTATTAAAAAGGTATGTACCTACATAGATCTTATAACTAACAAAGTACCTACCACTTGATCCCGCTTCTGCAAGCGTATACACATTAATCAATAATTAATCAAAGATATGTTATGATGCAAAAGCTTCCATTTGTGTTGAACATTTTTCATTTAAATTGGGGAATGACACTTTCAAAGGAATAGGAGTCATTTCAGTTTTTGTGATAAATAATTATAAGACTTAGCAATAATTCCATAACCGCATTATGAAGTTTATTCTAAGCTAGATTTTGCCCGCGACGTCGTAAGCTCGTTCGCTTTTCTTTTGCTGTGACTGTAGGAATTCCAGAAAATGTTATCTTAGTGCCAAATCTCAAGTTTCTACGCCCACTACTTTCGCTTGTGCGTGGTCTGTCTGTCACACTCTCACTCAGCAACGGAAGAGTTTCTTAATGTTAATGGATAATTGATAATAACGCCCTTATTTTTAATGCTAGCTAATATACCACGTGAATGCAAATAAATAAAACTGTCACACTTTCACAGAGACATCCCTACGAAAGGCCTTTCAGATAAACTGGTTAGACAAAACAAGAAAATGAGAAAAGCGGACCCTGGAACCCCACACACCAGTGTGATAGACCGCACGGATGATGATGATGGTCAGACAAAACAATACTTGGACTTAGAATCCGACATTCAAACGAATATCGTCGTCTTCGTAGCCCAAATTCCTAGGTGTCATGGGTGCTAACCTAACCCTAACATACGATCTCGTCCTGGCAGTTTGTAAGTAATTAAATAATTTATCTAGATGAATATAATAGGTAGAGTGCAGTGGATTCCTCCGCCCGTAGTTTAACTTCTGCCTATACCTCAATATAATCTGTATGCTTGTAGACTTCCTTACCGAAGCCGTCTGAGATTCATCAATATAGCGTATAAAAAACATCACATGATACTAAAGTAGGTAATTAGTTATTCGTAGCCAAAAACTCAAAAGTAACCGATCAGAGGTTAAGCAGTAAAAATCAATGAGCTTGACAAGTTATCTTTTGTTATCTCTAAAAAGATATGCCTAACTTAGGTACCTACATTTATAACACATGATGTCACATACCTAATTAAATCCGTAATAATTAATTGATAATATTAAAGTTAGTGCGTAGTTTTTTCTTGATTAGGACTTACACGGTTATATGTATTGGTCCTAATGTTAAATGATTATGCATTTCTTCTATAAATTATAGGAATTTAGACATATATTTTTTCCTCGTAATTAATTAATTGTTTTTATGTTAATCTAAAATATTTGTGAAAATGATCTAATTTATGGAGGAACGAAGGTTCGGGCGAGAGTAGCAACGTGTTGGGCGCCAAGATATGCGATTTTATTTCGGTGCAAAACAAAGGCGAATTTTTGTCCTTGAAGTATGTTCCAAAGTCATAACATGGTAAAATATCATCATTAGAAATAATCTGTTGTTAAAATTTATATTTTGGATATCAATTTCTTTCATTGTGTTTAGATAAGTAGGTAGGTAGGCGTATCACGTTCGCTGATCGCTCGTGAGTATACAGCTAGCTGGCTGATTGAAAGCAGCTGGTAGATATATAGTTACCTATTTATTTTTGATCGGTAATCTTATCACGCTTCCCAGAATCGACCGGTACTTTTAAGACTGGCAATTACTCTTACTATTATAAGTATAGTAGCAAATAAAACTTAATAATAAGTAAACCACCTACATTAATAAAAATATACTTAACAAAAACTTTTCAGAATGGCAACTATATAGGCTAAAACAAATTCTACTTCGTGAGAAAAACTTTTTTTTGTTCAAGAAAATTAAGCATGGAACCGCTTTTCTGGGTTTAATTCTAAATTTTACGATATCTTAAAGTAAAGTACTACTGGGCAAAGGCCTCCATCATTGAAATCAAGTCTTCGCTACAATTGATGGGTTTTGGGCTTAATCACCACGCTTGCCAAATGCGGGTTGGTAATCACAAACCCGATCTATGTTCCGAAAAATCCGAAAACACACTTTGCCCGACCTGGGAATTGAACCCGGGAGCTCCGGTTTTCGGGCCGAGCTCTGAAACCACTCGGCCACAGAGGCGTTTACGATTCATTGAATGTAAATTTTGGTATGATGCCGTTGAAGTATCATATTAAAATTTAAAAAGATTAGGATTGAAGAGTTTAAGTAACTTTTTTTTCGATTTTATGGTTCGAAATAAAATCAATTTATTTATCATTATAATCTTATTTTTTTTTAATGGCCTTGAAAGCGTGGGGTAAAGCAGTATTTTCCACTTTTTCAGTTTCATATTTTTTCTAAATTATTATTCAGTGCTAAGAGATGTAATTGCTTCTGAATCAAGTAGGCTTAGTATTCAGCTAACAATAAAAAAATGAGCATGTACCCCAACTGTTCGTGACACAGAAACCAAAAAAGTGACACAACACAGAAATTCACGAAACCTCAAAAACTACTAAAAATCACGGAACATACTCGTACATAAGGGGTGATTCGGGTAGCCCTAGTGATGCTCTACCACTGGGCTGATGCTTATTACTACTTTTTGGGACCCCCTGTATAAGAAAGGCTTTCATCCGTGATGAAGTAGTCCGCATGGACGCTAATACATACAACTTACAAAAACTACAGTTTAAGGGCGTGCGTTGGTAACTTACTCGTAAGAAACATCGCATTGTTGGGAGATTTACGCGTTTACTTAATTGAATTTTAAAAAAGTTTTTACCCCTGTGGTGTTTCGTATATCACTATGTAGAAAGACATTAAATCATCCCTCAATAGGTAGTCGCCAATCAATCGCTGAAATAAAAACATTTATTAATTAAAAATGTGAGGAAACTCTGGTGCAATAATTACGAAATTTCGTGAACGACATGTTTGTAAACCAACTTTGTTGGACAAACACAAATATAAATCTGCAGCAAAAAACCTGCTCTTATGAAATGTATTGTTTATAGTTATTTAAGTATTTTTGTGTTTGACAATTCTGATGTAAGCTTAAAGTTTATCTGAGGTGGTGAGCCAACACTGTCTGCTGATTATCAGCCCACGTTGGGGGCGTGTTGAAGATCTCGTATGAGTAGTCTCTCGTATGTCTGATAATAATATTATTCGCCACCTCCCAAGAATAAAATAGTTGACGATAAATAAGTACTACGCGTAGTCACGCGTATGTAGCGTCCATCCTACGCAATGGCATAATCGTATGGGGACATAGTACCGAAAGGAATAGAGTATTTATAGCTCAAAAAAAGTGTATTAGAGCTATATGTGGTATCCCGCCTGGTGAATCCTGCAGAACAGCTTTCCAGATCCTTGCCTTGCTACCCCTACCAGTACTGTTCATTTATGAGGTTTGCTGTTTTGTGAGAAAGAATAAGTCGTTGTTTGTAAAAGCAAGTGCAGTTAACCCCAGATTGAAAAGGAATCCTGATAGACTTGTATTAAATCTGACAAATACAGGAAAAATTATTTTAATATGTGTATTCAGGTATATAATAGAATTCCCAATGACATTAAAGATGCTTTTAGTATTAATTCATTCATGTCGAAGCTTTATAAATGGCTCATTGGCCAAAAAATATACGACATTAAAGATTTAATTGACCGTAGATTCTAATTGGCATAGCTTGACTTTCATATTTTAACCTCATGATTAGTATCAATTCTGTAATTCCTAATTTTGTTATTTGAACCAGACTTATTACATGTTATTTTATTGAATTTAAGTATTTTTTTTCATTACAATTTGTAAACATTTGCGTGCTACATTATCTGTATCACCCTTGTATACCATGTTTTTTTGCAAATAAAGAATCATTATCATTATTATTATCTACTCAGGTTTAACTTTAGGCAAGCTTCTCAGCAGAAATAGCGTCTGTAAATAGACTGAAATTAACGATAAAGTCATGCAGTCATCCATGAAAAGATAAAAAAAATAGCACAAATATAGCAGTCTGTAACAAACTAACTGTGTTTTGAATCCTAGGCAATAGTCTAGTCGATCTGGGCCATCATCCAAATTCCGGATTGGGCGTCAATCGTTCGCAATATACAATTACAGTTATCATTTAGCAATGTTTAAAATCTTACCAATATTTAACGCTACCGCTGACTGCAAACTGCGATCAGTACGATTTAAACAAATCAGTGCAGTCGGCGGCAGGGTTATGCGATGGCTGTATGCAGTCGGTTTTGAAATCATCATACCTGATTGAAATATCCCAAATTACTTACAATTTTTATTCATCATCTGATGGAAAATTCTAATACAGCAAAAACCAACAGCAGAGAACTTTAGGAGTTCAGTGGTTTTTTTTATATTGCCCGTCAAGATGACTTCACTCCACCTGATGGAAAGCAGTCGTGAGGTCCAGATATGCGGTTGACAAGCCCAGTCATTCAAACGAATCACTGGGCTGGCCATCCTCACCTTGAAGGCCGGGTTCTCCAAGCGGGACGTGAAAAGAAATGCCTTTTCACGCCCCGCTTGAAGTACCCGGGATTATAAGAGGAAGGAAACACATGTGCTGAAAGAGCGTTCCACGTCGGGATGGTACGACAAAGAAACGAGTCACCGAACCTTTTAGTTCGGGCCAACAAATGTTGAATTGTGTGTGGATTCCCCGTAGTTGACCTGCCCCCCCAACAAAGTTATCGACCGATTCGGTTTTTTGGTTTTATTGTTAATGCATTATTTAAGTATGGGTAGTTTTATATAATTTAGTTTTAACTAAAGGCCTTTTTGGCTTTAACATATAAAAATATTGATTACTACCGTTAAGCGGGTAATTTACTATAATAAAAATAAACTTACCGAATCGGTCGATAACTGCGTTCTCAATCGGGGGGCTGCTCTTTTGGAAGCAGATACCTCCACAAATAAAACACAAGTAAATCGACAATTACTGTACTTTCGACGTGCTTCTGCGATATTTTAATAATTAAATAAGTACAGTGGTAAAAATTAATACAAACCTACAAAAATAAATAACCTAACAATAATTTACCATCCCTATAGAAATTATTTATGAATTTCTGATTGGCGTCATGATAGATGAATTGTGAAAAAATCGGCATTGACTTATGCGATTAGGCGGCGTGATCGCAAAACGTAAGAACCGCGACCATTGCGTCAGCAAGCGTTGGAAAAAATTGTCTGCGAAATTTGCCGTTTGGGCTATTTTTGGACGAATGTAACGGCGTAGTTTGCGGTCGACGTGTATCTCAACAGTGTATATTCTGTATTTTTAATTTTATACCTATACCTATAGCTTTTCGCAAACGTGGAATATTTCTCCCTTAAAATAATTAAAGCCTAAAAATACTCTCAACAATTCAGCCTGAATTCAGACAACGATAGTTACTGGCTTGTATAGTTGCTCCATTACCTTAAAAAGAAAAAAACAAACATATAAAAAAACGTAATGCAGAAAAAACATTGATTTGTATTTTGGTTAAGTTTATAGATGGTCATGCAATACCGTAATATTATAACTCTAACATGAAACTCGACTTATAGTCGCCAGTGTTTTAAGTCACAGTAGTGTTTTATATTTACAATATGCTTAGTGTTTGTCTGCGTTGACGTTTTAGGTGTTCAGATATTCTTAGTTATTTGTGCGTTTAGATATTATTGAGTAACTGCTGCTCAGATAATAATGATGTTAATAATGTTCAGATATTATTGGTAGATTGTAGCGTTAAGAACTTATGGACATTTTAAATAGCTTAGAAGTATTTGGTCACCCTGTCTGCTACAATGCATCTGATGGCAACTGTACCTCATGGATTGTTAGCTAACATGCAAATCAGTGTAGTTTTGTATTGGTTCGTAATAATTAGGTTGAAAGTTAGGTATACGCACATAGATATGTCACATACAACTTTCCAAAACCTAATAAAAACACAAGGCTTTGTAATTTATTGTTCATATACCTACCAACTTATATAACATATTATGGTATTACATCTAATGAATATCCTAATTCAGTTACTACCTAGTAAGTTATTTCATGTAAAATTAATTTAAAGAGGTTTAGCTCAGGCTGCGATTCTTCACTTATAAGTAAATTTATGGATATTTTATTCCACTTTTGCTTACATGGATAATTTTATAAATGTATAAATAACTGCTTATATCAAAATTATATTTTTATTTACGGTTCATCTGTAAGCGTCAGTCAATTAGTCAGCATTGATTTGTATTGAAGATTATTATTTATTTTATTGTCAGTTAACAATAACAATTAACATTTTTGAGTTATCTTCCTACTTACAACAATCAGCGTTTTAATAGAAATTAGTCAATAAACTGCGCATAAACCTTATCGAATGTAGTGAATCATAAGAGTACGCATTTAAGTTAATCATTAAGATTTCCTAATAAATGTAAAGGTAACACCATTTACACACTGGGCCACTTTCTGTGGCGACTAGTTGTTGGGCTAGCTCGGTTTTTGAAACGCGAAGTGTTGCGCGCGCATGCCAAAGCGACCGTTTACGCGCAAAAAAAACCGTTTTAAACGCGGAGCCACGAGAAGCCGGCGGCGCCGCGGCGCGGCGACCTTAACCAAGTGTGCAGGGAGACGGGTCACTAAACAGGGGGCCTACTCCAGATCGTTAAACACGTAGTAACGTGAATATTCAATTTTTTTAAACATACTTACTTAACGTTTGAAATTATTGATGTTGATTTTTTTGGTGAATAACCATATTTTATTATTAAATTTAGAGAACTTAGTATCTAGATAAACTTAATATAGGATTTAAGATACTAATAACGAAATATTTGTAACATTTTATATGGAAATAAATAAAAAAAAAAAACATGAAACTTATTCATGAAATACTCCATTTTGTGTTCTTTTTAACCTTCCAAAGTTCACGAAGTTTCGTAAATTTGTACCAGATTAGGTCCCAAGGGCCGCTCGAACGTAGGTATACAGTGTAAGAAATCTCGGCCGTAGCTTGTGGCGGCCACTTGTCGCAACTAGTGACCCAGGGTGCAGGGTCGGACTAAGACACCCAGAGCTCATCATTTATCAAAATAATTCAGGCTATATTGGTGACCCTAGGCCGGGACCTTGTAGGCCCAGGCGTAAATCTGGCGATGCCAAAGTGCGACAGCACTGGCCCGCGCACGTTACGGCGGCGCTGCGCTGGAGTGAGCGAAAACGAGTCGCAGATGCCTATTGAGTGATTTATAAATGTTTCTTTATTTATGCATGAAATCAGACTTTTTCTTGAATCAGACCACCCGACGGTGAGCGGTCAGCAGTCTCTGAACACGTGCAAAACTAGAGGTATCACTCGTGCGACGACGACCCTGCGAGAACCGTTGACTCTCGAAAACCAGACGTGTTACCTCTCTGGCATTGGATTGTACATTTATAATCACTACGAAAAGTTATTGTTATTATTTGTCCTGCATTTCGCAAATGTTTGCGTCAGAGCGAGCCGTGTCGCCATTTTTAGAATTAAGAATACCAATAAAATCTTTTGACGCATTGGGTGTTGGGAAGCAGCAACTGCTTTTGTGTGTCACTTAAGGCGAATTTAGCCGTCAACTATTATAGCGCCACCAATTAATTAACTTCCAAATTAGACATTGTTTTAGATCGCGTTTTTGCCGAAAGTGGGAAATTTTAGCCATTATGTGTGTTAAGATTTTGATGCAAAGTAGGGCAAGCCCAGTAGCCAACCAGAAACTGCAGAGGGTGGTCCAGCTGGCCCTGCCGCGATTAGTTCCAAAGAAATAAATTTCGCTGATAGCTCCGAGCTCATACCGCTTTTAACCTACATAGATAAACATAGTGACAGGGGTCTTAGCGTGATCGGGCTATTTATAGTGAACGATTCAAGGTTTTTAAATTTCATTGACCTAATTAGTCTTGTAATTATTAGGTGTGAGATATCATGATAGCGGAGGTCGTGGTGCCGAACATAGTCCACAGATTAGACTATAATAATATAGTCTCCTAATAATGCAAATCTTTGCATGCAAAGATTAGCATTATTAGGAGCCATCGCAGCAGGTTATTGAGAAACGATAAGCAGTAAAGACGGAGATAGTGACATAATTCAGAAATTTATGAAGCCATCCATCATACCTTGATCCCAGAACCGATAATACGTGTGGACGATTATGTAGATTAGGAAATAAATAATTATCTTATGTTTACATAAATAAATACATGATAAAACAAGTAATTATATTCGGGAGCGAGTAGGTAGTAGCTATATCTCTTGCGTCCGCTCTAAAAAAAGAGATATCCGATTTGGAGGGAACCGTCAGACCACGTGGTCGAATGACTTGGCATTGATAACGGTATTATAAAATAATGAGACTGAAACATGAATGAATTTAGTGAGTCGCAACTCACAATACGAATGTCATTAAAAAGATGTTAAACTCATCCCCTGATATCAATATGACGATAAGCCTATACTTATAAGCGCGGGTGACTTACAGATTTAGCTATCACAGCTGGTATCAACATCTTAAGTAGGTATTACGTGATCTGATGTCCCGTAAAGTAAAGTAAAAAGTAATTTATTGACATACACACACAAGGAGTCGTAATCTGTAATAGAATTAAGGAATACGACCGCATTTTAACATTTATCATTGGGATAGGTCAGTTATCATGCGATTTCTATTTTACTTCACCTGAATTCACCTGATACAATCGCATGAGCCCTTGCGTCATCTGCGTGTTTGCTTGAAGCGGCTTTTAACGAAGCCGAATGCTTGAAAATAAATTTATAGATAAAAAAAGTTGCGTTACAAATTTTTTTTTACTAATAACATTCAAATTTTGCTTTCTATTTAACGACGGGTTCGAAAAGCAAAGCTTCATTGACCACGTGCCACCTGCTAACCTACCTAGTTATGATAATTTTACTACGAAGAGCGTCGGATGTGTGACATTGAGGCTCAGTCAATAACCTGCCCCTATCACAATTGGGCGGGTTATCATGCACGCGCTAGATAACCTCAGGCTCTATATAAAACGAGATTCTTAACGAAATGATCAGTACACTTACAAACGCCAATCGATAAGGACCTCCCTAGAACATACTCTGAATGAATATTTACAAACAAAACTGCGTTTTGTAGGAATATCGATATCAATAGTTGACAAGCAAAGAGTTTATAAATAAAGAAAATAAACCAAATCCAAGATGCGTTTCCTGCGATTCGTGTTTGTTTTCCTGGCGGTTCTGCTGCTGAGGGTGGAGGCTCGTCCGAGCTACATCAAAAGCCACAAACACAAAAGGTCGTCGCTGTGCCTGCTGAAGCTGTGCAGCCTCTCCTTCCCGCACAGGGTGGAAAGGCTCCACCACAAAGTCCGGTACTGAGAAGAGATGAGCCCACATAATCCTGTGGGGAGTCAACTTCTGCCGTTTGGTTTCAATTTGGTCTTCAATTGGCAAAAGTTGTGTCTGTTAATGTTTCGTGTTTTACCTAACCCGCCTGTTGGTGCGAAGGAGCAACGCTGAATTGAAGAAACGAGCAGACTGCAACTTCGGTCGACCGTTAACTTGGACCGCTGAGGCAGCAAGGCGGCGCCGTTCGCTGCCGTCAAACGCCACCAAAATGGATGTTTTATTAATTTTTCGAAAAATTAACGCTATTTATTCAAGTATTTACTCCTTACTTTTGACCTACATTAGGTCACCGCCTAACAGAAGTAACTCTGTACTTAATTGTGACATGTAGTATTCATTCGTAATTACTAGAATTTGTGTTGTGTTTAAAGTTTTATTTAAGCAAGATAAAAATGTAATCATTATTTCACTGAACCTTTTCAGATATTTATACTTATAACAAACTGTAGTATTGCTTTGGTTAATGCATTAGAATTAGATTATTATTTATTGTATAACCTGAGATTACATCGTGTTAGTATTAGATTTGTCTAAATAATAATTTTTAATTAATCAATATATTTGGTTATTTTTTTTACAAGAACCCATTTAAAAAAACAAAGGCAGTACCCATTAAAATTGACACTATCTAGGGTAGGTAGGTAAACATCAATTCCCTTTTTTTCTAACAAGAATACCTACTAAGCTTATAGCCTGACGAAAAAGTTAGCAAATTACTAAGATCGCTGAAGCAAATTGAATATACTGAAATGAATGGATTAACACTAAACCTTTTAATAAAAGAGAAACCAAAAAATAGAAGACTTGTCCTTATTTGAAAAAGTGTATGAGAATAAGCGTTCAGTGACGTCAATTTATGAATGGCCGCTATCTCACGTTCGTCATCGCTAAAAGCTACTAAAAGCTGACGCAAAAGTCTTGGGGGGGGCCTTAAGCGAAATGTTGATTACAAGAGGTCAATTTGGCATGATTAATAATTTAAAAATAGTTTTGGAATTAAAATTGGGGATGAAAAATGAAAATAAAAAAAGTCTTTAAGTTTGACTTTTTATTTCCGGCTTTATTATAGCCAGCTGGTTGAATATAAAGTTGAATGGAAAAATATTACGCAAATTCATTATCTACACTATGGACCCATAACTTCTTTGCTAATAATAGATATGGTTCCCCTGATTTTCTGAGTTTCCGGCCTGCATACACTCTACATTTATAATTAATAAATCTTAACTGAATTCGCATTAGAAGTATCTATTGAGAAGAAGAGAGGATATTTCTATAACGGGTACTTAAATTCTAACGGAACCATTGCTGTGGGTAAAAAGGAAAAAACATATGATTACAACATTAACAAATACAAAACCTTACGTAAACACTTAGGCCCGATTTTTCAATTGGGTATAGGAACATTTTATTTTTTATAAATAGGTAGGTAACCTTTTACTATTTTAAGTACCTAACTAATTTCAATATATTGTTGATTTTGCCGTTTTTTATTAATTTTTAAACATTGCGAACTCATGACGTCACAAATTCACTTAGTGTTCCCACATGTGTTTTTTCCCCGATTCGTGGTAAATAAATAACGAGGAGAAAATTACTGATTTACAGCACTTACGCCTGAAGCAGAGCTCGCTGTTCATCATGTAGCATCTCACGAGTATGTGAGAAGTAGACTTCATATACAATTTATTTTGCCAAGTTCTGAAACCGAACTCTACCTGAGAGGGTTGGGATTATAGCGAATGGCTATTCTAAGTCCTACACCCGTCTGGGCAATGGGTGTAAACTAATGTACGTATTATTAAAAATAACTTTGTGGACAAATATTTTTCATCTGGGGGAATTTAAAATCTGCTATCTGGAAACACCACTAATACCATGCAGTAGAATCCTAGCTAAAAATCTCACGTATGAAACAGATCGCGTCATTGAGTTGGTTGATGGATAGATTATCAACCAATCACGTGAAAGGACGTTTAGATTAGATTAGATTAATTTATTTCATAATACAACATTTTCATTACAATATACATTACATTTGATGTCACATAAAAGAATTTGCATTATGATCGTCAAAATTATCATAAAAATTACAATTAATACAATAAACAGAATGTCAAAACCGAATAAAAATAACAAATTAAAAAATAAATATTAAGTAAAAAAAACATTACAAATAAAATAATTAAAATAAAAGTATTTAATCAAAAATAAAAATAAATAATTAATAAGTCATTCGAAAATTCTTCAATACAATAATACGCTTTTTCCAACAAAAGGTTTCTCAGCTGACGTCGGAATGTTTCGTCAGATTGTACGTCTTTTAACGCTAGGGGTAGATGGTTGTAGTAGGTGGGGCCAATAACTCTTGGGTTATTCTCTGCAAGAGCCATGCGATGAGGGACCGCGTTGAGGCGACCTACTAGATGCGTGCGCTTCCTATTTTTCATACACTGAAAATTCCTTAAGTTGCAACTTACGAATGTTAAAAGCTCATAAAATAGACCGAGTAGTGCGTCAGTATATGCTGCGTTACAAACAAATCCCTGCATGAGTGTCTAGCTTTCACCCCGACAAGTGTACGTAACGCGCGTTTTTGCAAAATGAATACTCTGTTGGCATCCGTGGAGTTACCCCAAATTAGAGTGCCGTACGACATCAGGGAGTGAAAGTGGGCGAAATAGACTTGCCTCAGAGCGTCGGCAGAGATAAGTGGTTTTAATTTTCTTATCGCAAAAACAGCACCACTCAGTCTATCGCAAAGCTTGTCGATATGGCTCTTCCAGTTCAGATTGCAGTCAATCGTAAAACCCAGGAACCTGCTTTCATTACATACTGGTATCGGGCAGGTATCTAGACATGCAGGTAACGAGATGGGACGGCCAGAAAATACCATTATGTTCGACTTTCTCACGTTTAACAACAAACCGTTGAAGAAAACCATCTTTGCAACTGTTCACAAGTCTGGCTGATTTTCACACCAAGTTGCTCATATGTATGCGCACCCACGATCACAGTTGTGTCATCAGCAAACAACACAGAGAGGCCGGTTGCTATTGAAGAGGGAAGTCATTGATGAAATGAGAAAAAAAAAATCCGTAGTGAGGATCCCTGCGGAACGACGGAGCTGTACGACTTGTTTACGGTCAGATAAAAAGGACGCAAATAGTCGATGGGCGTTGTCCGTTATACCATACATCTTCAATTTCTCCAATAGAAGCTGATGGTCCACCACGTCAAAGGCCCTCGACAAGTCGCACAGTATACCTGCCATTTTGAGCTTGTCGTCGAGTCCGGTTATTAAACAATCGAAGATCTTATGAGCTGCCGTAGTTGTCGAAGTATTTTTTCTATAAGCTATGACTTACTGACGGACAGACAGTACGTCTGTCCGTCAGTAAGTCATAGGTCTCGAGGTGTTGCAAAACATGTGATGACAGCAAAGACTCAATCATTTTAGAGATAGTTGGGACAATTGTAATCGGACGGTAGTTATTCACGTTGCATTTGTCACCTTCACCCGTAAACACAGGACACACCCGTGTGCTCTTTAAAACGTCGATACACTCCAAATTCGAACATTTCATTTATTAAAATTACTAAGATCATAGAAATAATTGGCCAAATAATTTATACGACCCAATGGGTTTCAATTGTGAGATATCAATTTGATTCCCGTCAAAAGTCCAATAAGAACCTTAATGTACTCTTTGCGTACGTTGGCAAATGACCCCAGTTTGCCAACGTATTTAATTAGAAATATCCTAGATTCTTTGCCTTTAAAAATTTTAAATATTTGAATAAGCTATAAAATACAAATACCTCGAAATGGTTTTCGATTTAGGACATGGTTGGTTTTTTTCTCATACCCAATTCTTAGTTTATTCCCTGGATAGCTGACTTTAGTATGAAATTAACTGGCTGTTTATCAAGCGAATCTATATTTAAAATTTTTCAATCGTCTTTTATCTATAGAATAACTATCTATCGGTTATCTATGTACTTATATCGAAATGGTTTTCGATTTAGGACATGGTTGATTTTTTTCTCATACCCAATTCTTAGTTTATTCCCTATATAGCTGACTAGTATGAAATTAACTGGCTGTTTATCAAGCGAATCTATATTTAAAAATTTTCAATCGTCTTTTATCTATAGAATAACTATCCATCGGTTATCTATGTACTTATATCGCTAACTTCACACTGATTATCCACAAGCCTGATGCACTTATACAATCATTGCAATGTTAGACTGAAACAAGACGAAAGTTGATGCTCGACATTGACGTATACGAAAATTAACCTTAACTTTTTTGTTGCTTAAAGAGTATGTTTGTTTCGTATTTTTTAGGGCAGAATCTTCTCCAAAACTCCTTTTCATCCCATGTACGAAGGGCATGCCAAAATAAATTAGACACTTCAAAATCATAAAATTTATTCTTTATTACAAGTACCGATCTTTTCGAAGTATTCACCCTGAGCACGTATACACTTTTTCATACGTTTAAACCAATTGGATAATACCTGTGACCACTCTTCTTTAGACACCTCAGAAATCTCGAAATTATAGGCAGCCAGTGCCATCTTATTTGCTTTCAAACCTCTTCCCCTCTAGTTTTTCTTTAATTTTTGGAAACAGGTAAAAATTACAAGGCGCTAGGTCAGGGGAATATGGTGGGTGAGGAAGGATTGACACATTTTTGAGTTGAATAAATCAAGTGTTCTGGCAGACGTGTGCGGCGCCGCATTGTCGTGGTACCAGAGACGGTACCGGATTCCTGACTTCGGTCGCTTGTCACACCAAGCTGATATTACTGTTGGAGCACAAACTGTCACATACCATTCAGAGTTCACCGTTCTTTGATCATCTAGCACTACAGTAGCATGTGACCCGTTTTGCAGAATAATGAGGCGACCATTTGTTTCTGTGTGCTTCGTGCACGGCGACTTTTTGTTGGGAGTTGGTTCATCTTCAAAACTCCATACAGTCGACTGTCGCTTTGTTTCGGGATCATAGTTATATAGCCATATTTAGTCACCAGTCAGTAGGTATATCATACAGGTTTTTTTTCTCGCCACCGTCGAATTTATCTTTCATGAATAGGCACCAATCCCCCCGACGGTCTTTCTGCTCATCGGTAGGCACCTATCCCCCCCGACAGTCTTTCTGCTCATCGGTAAGTTTGTGCGGCACCCATCTCGAACAACGTATACGGAGAGAAAGGTGGTCGTGAATTATGCTTTGCATTGCTGCTGATCCAATTTCCAGTTCTCGCTCCAGCTCTACATACATAATTCGTCGGTTTTCGCGAATGAGTTTTTCGACTGCACGAACGTTTTCTTGTGTGACCGCGGTTGGCGGCCGACCTGTCTTCGCTTCATCTTCGAGACACCCCCGTCCTCTTTTAAATTCAGCAATCCAATTGAATACTGTTGCTCGTGAACAAGCAGACTCAAAAAGTAGTAGCCAAAAGTTCAAAACATTATTGAGGCTTTAAACCTTTTTTATAGTCATAATCATACCGCGAAAATCACGACGACTGACCTCCATTGCTGCAAGCGAATTCCCGCCAGATTTCCGGAAAAATAATGCTCATTCAATTAAATATTAACAAAATTATGTGTGTTCTATTTTCAAATATATCAAACCAGCCTATAAGATGGTGTATAACTTGACAGTGTCAAGCAAATGAGTAAAGAGTATCTAACTTCTATTGGAATGCCCCTCGTACTAAAATGTTAGGTCTCGTTTGTATAGTTATGTAGTAAACTGCCTTTGCATCTTCGATTTGGTCAAAAATATCCATTAGAATGTGTGTGCGTACCAAACAAGATGAAAAAAATCTCAAATGACACACCACTTAACCTCAAAAAAAACGAGAGCCCCTCGAGAAGCAGATAATTTTATTCCTCAGTTAGCGGCTTTATTCAACAGATAACATCTATCTGACGATTGAAAAATTAAAATCTTGTTAACCTTCGAATAAACTTTATTCTACAGATAAATTTCATTACTGAGGATTGAAAAATCAGCCCTCAGATAAACAGAGTAGCGGGGGCCCAGCAAATAAGGTAATAAATTTCGGGCTGTTAATGATGAGTAAAAATGTTGGCCACGAAATCTGACTGCTGAAAACACTGGAAGCTTAATGAATAGCACATCTGAACAGACTTGCTTCAAAGAACAAGAATAGATAGGTAAGTTAACCAACGTCAACTTCCCTGATCGTCTATAGATTATTTTGTTAATAAGAAGACGTTAACTATAGAAGACGAAGTTGGAGTGGCCGAGGCGTACTGTTGCGCCTCATTTTGGGGTGAAAACGTAGAACCTAATGTTAAAGAAGATATTAGACAAGTATTTGTTATTCAGGAACAGCTGGAGCTGTAATGGATAGTGCTGCAAGCTCTGAATGTTCTACGTTAGAGTTATTTCATACCCATTACTTTCTCGTTAATCTTTATTGTAAGCAGTATTTTAAAAACTTGTAACATCAGCGGGAATGTTAGAGAAAAAAATTGGTAGGTAACTAGGTATATCACTAATAAACAAAAGAACACAAAAAAAACAAATAAAATATTCTTAAAACTTAAACATAAGTGACAAAATGGTTACTACTCAGCTGCATTGTCATGGCAGAGCCACAACTCTGGTTTTCTGTGGTAACCACATCACACACATTGTCATAGTTTTCTTAGCTAACTGAAAAGCGTTGGTACCTACCTCTTCTGACCTGTTCCGAACCCAAGACCTCGAGAATACGACCAAGTCAAACCACTTACCCAGCCTTATCGCTATACAAATAGTTCTACTAATCTCTGCATCATACGATGTTTTAATCTATTGGTGCCCTCCTCGTGCGCAGCGAGATTGAACCGTAACCTTAGAGAATAAGAGTGTGCGGGTGACGGCAGCACGCGACCCCTGACCGCGGTGGCTCTCATTCGTCAAGACGTCGATAGGCGACGTGGGTGGGGCACTTTCATACCTAATAAGTGTTATATTAATCAACAAAATGTGCGATTGCTTGAAATAAGTACCTATTAAGATATCCCAGATATCTTTATTGACATATAAACTAAGTTAAACAATAGCAGCGTTTTACCTGAAAATAAAACGCTTATTAAATACTTACCTTATTTGAAGCTTACATGTTTGAGATAGGCTCCCCTTTGTTTTCCGTCATGATTCTGTCTCTTTCTACTCTATATGTTTGTCTCTTTCGCACACCTCTCTTCCTACCACCAAGCAGGGCCCCGAGGTTTGATGTCCGATCGGAGGCCTGCTCGCGCCATTGCTTCGAAAAACACCAGGCAGAAATTACTGTAAGCTTCAAATAAGGTAAGTATTTAATAAGCGTTTTATTTTCAGGTAAAACGCTGCTATTAAACACTTGACCGTTATTTGAAGCTTACATGTTTGAGATTTGTTTGTTATCGCTTGGTGGTAGTGGACGTCAATGTGAACTGTAATGGATACTAATTGATTGAGAAAGAGTTTCTCCTGTGGGATGTGTAATGTATAAAGCAAAAACATTATTTCAACATAAACTAAATATTTATTTCCAAAAAAATAATAATAGTAAGTAAGTACACGCATTTGATAGTGACACTTAACCAAAAACAGTATTGTTAGCAATTTCTTATTCGTTTGATTACAAAAATAGCTACAAAACTAATTACAAAAATACTCGAGGACCGTCAGGAGTATGAACAAAATTAATAAAATATGTAGCTTTCATTTACAAATATCATGTAGGTGTAGGTAATCAATACATCACAATAAGTAATCAACATATGAGTGGCTACTTGTACATTTTCGTTCATAATTTTTATACTATTGTATTATATAAATTGTGAAATCAGATACTGACTGTCATCACTCAGTCTACTGGCTTAAATAAACTGGTGACACAACTATTTGCAGGTAGTGGTTCGATTTCCCGTCTATAGAATCGAGTGAAGGTATTTGTAGATTTCCAATTGCCTCGAGCTAACACCTCATCGAGAGGGAAATTATTCACCCAATTTTTAGACGCAACGGCTGATCTTACGCTACCCGCAGATGCAGTAATTCCAGCCTCTAACAGTAAGGTCTTAACCCAACCAGCAATTACGGTACGTGAAGCCGCTTTAGGTTCACCTCTTACATTTAAAAACAAGTTGGTATAATTGGACGCCTGACGTCTTGATTCAAGAAGTTTAATAGTTTGTTTTACCCAGAATACTGGATCTAAATTCTTGTTTTCAGTATTAGCCATCAACTTCCAGCCCGACTGCCTGTAGTTAGATTTATCGGTTTTTGAGCCGAAGGCTGGCCAAAAAACTAAACTATTATTACTTTCTACCAGATGCTGTGAATCTATTAAAAGTAATGTGAGATCATGTATCCGTCTACCAGAACAAAGTAATAATAATGTGGCAGTATGTCTGCAAGTAGCAAAGATATTACTTTCGTCAATAGACATATTCTGTAGATATATAACCAAAGCATCAATATTCCATATAGGGGGCCTTCGCTGTGTTGGTTTCTTTAGAGCTATAGATCTAAGAATATGCTTTACTAATGTATGAGAACTCAACTCTGAAGATTGATTTGCATTACAAAGTGTCGCAACTGCAGATTTATGGAGTAATATTGTATTATAAGACAATTTTTCTATTAAATGCAAATCTGCCAAAAATCTAGCTAATATAGAACCATCCGGACGAAATGGGTCTAATTTATGTTTCTTATTCCAGTTCAACCATCTATTCCAAGCTACCTGATATGTTCTGCGAGAGGAATTCCGCCAGGAGGCTAACAGCAGTTTTATTTGATTCTCGCCCCATTCCTTTAGATCCCCTGACCACCCCCACACATCCATATTTCTAAGGTCATCTCCTGAACTCTGGGTGGTGGTAGATTGGTCGCTGTATCTATGAGTTTCCGTTCCAGCTTGTGAATTGTGAACGGTGCTGCCAGCGTTCGTGACTTCAAGTCGGCTCGCCAAAAAACTCGTTCCCAGCGTGGTACCACTATCAAGAACACTCCCGTGGCCGAGTTCAAGTGGGACAGAACTTTTGGGATTAAGTACGGTGGCGGGAATATCCAAGCTAATTGGAAGTTCCATATCTGAGAAAAAGCATCGTGAAATAGGGCTGTTGTGTCGTTTATATCTACTGACACATAATTGGCTACTACATGTGCCCGGTGAGATGCAAATAGATCCACTACCGGTATTCCAAACCTTCGGAATATCTTTTCTACACAGTCGTCTAGGAGATGCCACTCTGGTGGTAGCCGGTGTCGAGACAAATGATCGGCGTGGCTGTTGTAAAGACCAGGGATATGTTAAGCCGTTAACTGAATCTGATACAGATTCACAACGTAAAATATCTTGGCTGTCAGCTCTAATAGGGGAACAGATTTTGTACCACCCTCGTTCCGTAAATAAGCCACGACGGTTCTGTTGTCGCACTGTATTAGTATCGTCGAATGGCACAACGCGTGCCCTTGTTTTTCTAGGACTTTCAAAATAGCTAGCATTTCTTTGATATTGCAATGCAGAGGTTTCTCCTCGTGGGTCCATGTTCCTGACATCGAAAAACCGTCGACTTGTGCGCCCCAGGCCAGGTCGGACGCATCGGTCGTTATGAAATGAGTTGGTGGTGGTAGATGGATTGCTGAGTACTGATGACAATTCTGTAGCCACCATTTTAACTCTGCCACTGCTTTTTCTGGTAAGCACGTCACTGCAGCAGGCTTGCTTAACAGGTGGTTGAGGAACAATAGAAGTTCCCGGAAATGCATCCGGCCTTTGGGTACCACAAAGCTTGCGAAGTTTAAGTGTCCCACCACGCTCTGTAATTCGCGTAGCAGTACCTGTTTGCTCTTCAGAAATGAAAGAATTTTGCTGATTATGTTCTTTATCTTGTCTTCTGGTAAATATTTTCTGTTTAACCATGGATCCCAAAGAATGCCTAAAAAGATCAGATTCTTTTTGGGGATCAAGGAACTTTTCTCGGTATTTATCTTCCAACCCAGATGATTCAGCTGTTCCATTAGGATTTGAACATGAGCTTGTAACGTTAAACGATCCTGGTGTACCAGCAAAAAATCGTCCAAATATATTATTATACGCAGACCCCTCTGCCTTAGAGTTTGAGCTATCCAGTTGGTCAAAGAAGCAAAAACCTTCGGTGCTGTACTTAGACCGAAAGGAAGACAGGTCATTTGAAGTAATTCTTCTTTGTACAGCAGTCGCAGGAAGCATCTGTGGCTCGGCCTTACCGGTAGATGAAAGTAAGCCTGGGAGAGGTCCACCTTGCACAGCCAATCGTTGGGCTGCAGAAATTCTGGTATCCGAAACACATTTATCAACCGAAACGGTTCTGTTATCACAAAAAAGTTCAGGGCTCTTAAATTGAATATAGGGCGACTCGATCCGTCGCCCTTTGGTACCAGAAACATTGTGGATAGAAAACTCGGGGAGTGTGGAGCCTTCTCCAAAATTCCTTGTGATTTCATTTGTTGTATGACCAGAGTCATTGTATCCGTGACAGGTGTGCAATAAGTACCTTTGAAATTGGGAATGATCAGAGGTGGTTTGTGGTGAAAGGGTATGCGATACCCTTTTATTATTTGTAGCAGGAATCTTGGTGCTTCCAGTTTCTTCCAATTCCGGTAGAATTGGGATAGTTGTCCGGCCCTGAATCCGGTCGAGTCAATACTTTCGCCTTTTAATACTGGAGTGAAAGTCAGTACTATTTCCGGCACGCTTTCGATCATTTTTATTTTGGCCTCTACTACTCGCGTGCCCTCCTCGTGAGCGAAAGGTGTGGGAAGCTTGTGCTACGCGCTGGTTCACGCTAAACGGAGGTTGTCCCTGCGAGGGACGATTATAGCGGTAACCCTGTGAGGGCTGGTTAATATAGTGGCCCTGCGAGGGCTGATTACTAAATTGTTGAGGATGAGCTCGAGAGGTGCAGCATCCTTGATGTACGGTACCCTGCGAGGGGCCAAGCAAAACACCAGACCCCTGCGAGGGGTGGCGTGTAGCTTTACTAGGTCCTGCTTGCGAAACAGACCCAAAATGTGGCTTATGAAGCTGCACAAATACTCTTTTGACACTGCCGTTCTTTTCCAAAAACGAAGTAAATGCCTCGTCATTGAACAAATATTTATTGGTTGGAGGTATCTTGCGTAAAGCATTTTTAAGAGTTGGGTCACGGACCGAATTAATTATACCCTGCCGACGCATTTGTATTATCTCCGCACGATGTCCACAAACTAACTGTAACAAATCTGCTGACACTTTGGAGTACTCGCCTTTTGTAAATAGCTCGTTAACTTTTTCATGCATGCTTTCAGCACTAAAATTACCATCACTTTGAGCCCAGGTTATTAATTCTTTAAGATTTGTCTGCAAAGCTTCTCTCTGTTTCAAAATACAGAAACAAATTGCAGAATATGCTTTATCGGAATAAGTTAAATTACGTAACTGATCATAAGATTTCACTTCGTCGTTGGCCTCTAAATCTACAAAACCAGGTGAGTGGTTGTATATTTTTTGCACTTCTGCATAACGTACTTCAGACCACTCTTTCTTATCAAAATATTGGATATTGTTGAGAATATTTAAAAAGTTATCTGGAGTTTTAGGTATGGCCGATTCTTTCAGTTTTGTCTCTAAATCAAAATTAAATTGAAAAGACGATTGATTTTGCTCATTTTCAGATTGATCATTTTCATTATATAAAATACCACTAACGTTATCATCGACAATAGAGCCACCTACATCACAACAATTATCAGAATTAATTAAACCACTAGAAGTATTGAAAGGCAAATGTCTACGCAGTTCGTCGATGTGTTGGGATATCTTATCTAGGCGGCTCGCATCATAGCTATGCTTGTCCCCCCTGCGCTTTTTGCAGCGACTGCGTTGACGACGCCGCCGCCGGCGGGATCGTTTTGCTTTATTGTCTGAAGAGGATGTAGATGAACTCGAACTACTACTGCTGGAAGAGCTACTACTACTTCTCGATGTGCAACTATCCACCGACCTGTCTTTTTTTCTTTTTGATGCATCCTTGGTTCCGCGTGGAGAACGTGCCGTGCGATGCATTAATTCTTCCTGTGGTTGTGTCTTATCCCGCGAAGATGTTGCATTCGTTAAAGCTGAACCCGAAGCGTGACCCATTCTTTGCTGTTCATTGATTAAATTGTCCATCCTATACACACAAAAACGCGTTTATATGCGTGATCCAAAAAGCTTTAAGTGTAAAGAAAAAGGCTTATTCGCAAAGAAAAAGGGTTCCCAAAGTGAAAATTGCATAACCGGAGGCGTTCCGGTAGTTATAATAGCATAGGAAAAAAATATATAAAAAAATAAAAATAAAGAGGGTAGAATATAATGGAGCAACATTTTAGCTTTGGTCAATACTGCGCATGACCTACTTATTTGATTGAACATTTGCGAACGATGAAATCGTTTTTCGAAATTAAATTTACAAAATATTTCTTTACTTACATTTTTGTTGTAATGAACTCACTTTAGAATGTACAATAATAGGTATCTGATACTACGAAGAACTTAAAAATCAACTGGAATTTGGTACGTAGCTGCGTAGTTCTCAGTAAGTAGTGTGTTCTCGACGGAAAACAGGACGCCAATGGCGCGAGCAGGCCTCCGATCGGACATCAAACCTCGGGGCCCTGCTTGGTGGTAGGAAGAGAGGTGTGCGAAAGAGACAAACATATAGAGTAGAAAGAGACAGAATCATGACGGAAAACAAAGGGGAGCCTATCTCAAACATGTAAGCTTCAAATAACGGTCAAGTGTTTAATGAACGATATTTTCACAATTCAGTGTTCTTCTTACTGCAAAAACTGGGAATTATATTACCACAGATACAAGTAAATTATCAAACCTTTAATTTATAGAAATTCTCATGAACTGAAAAGTCGGCAGCGTGGCAGGCAGGCACAGCCCAAAGAGTGTAACGAGTCCAGCCAGAGAGATTCATTATACTGGATTGGACCGGCTGAATTTATTTTATAAACAATTTAGTAATCAAAAACTAAGTGCAAAAATTGAATTTGAATGAACCATAATACTCGATACGATAATAGGTTCGACGAATATAAAAACACTGCCCCTAGATTTTGTAATTCATCATCACTGACAGCGCAGCGCTTACCTACATCAATTTGCGTCCAAATCTAAAGATCTAAAGAGGATCGCATAATTATCTCCACCGCTCTAAGGCAGTTGTCCCACCAACGGCGAGGAAACGACTAACTATCGGTTATTTTCTCGCTTAAGAAACGTACAACAGATATACATTTTACAATTCCACATTTGTTGGCCCGAAAGGTTCGGTGACTCGTTTCTTTGTCGTACCATCCAGACGTGGAACGCTCTTCCAGCACATGTGTTTCCTTCCTCGTATAGTCCCGGGTTCTTCAAGCGGGGCGTGAAAAGGCATTTCTGCAGGCCTTCAAGGTGAAGATGGCCAGCCCAGTGATTCGTTTGAATGACTGGGCTTGTCAACTTCATATCTGGACCTCACGACCGCTTTCCATCAGGTGGAGTGAGGTCATCTTGATGGGCAATATCAATAAAAAAAAACATTCCGTGTAAACAAAAGAGATGAATATAATAATAATATATTTATTTATTCAGATAACAATGATCCATTGGTTAGTAACAAAAAACTTAAAGCTATATTAGTGGGTATCGATTGAAATTAAATATAAATCAGGCATTAAGTAGTAGTAACATTAATTGACAAAATAAATACTTTCCGCGTTTGGGTTTATAGTGGTGAGTATCCAGTGCCTCAGTAGAGTACTGTCCCACCTTGTAGCCAAAACCTTAATAAGACTGTTAGGACTACCCAACATTCTGGTTTTTAAGGATGCAGCTTTTTTACGCAACACAGCGTGATAACCGTCTACACGCGTGTCCGCAAACATGCCAGACGCACTGCAGAATCTCGGCAGTCCCATCAGCACATGGAACATATTATTATAGAGCACACGTAGGGCGTTGAAGGCTTTCTGTGTATAGTCGACCCACAGTCCGCCAGTGTAAAAAGATTGGCAGAATGATTTAAATAATGTGACTTTAACATCACTTGTACAACCGGCGACCCTGCGGGCCAGCATATTGCCTCTTACAGCCAACGCTCTACGTTCCCTTTCAAGGTCGCAGTCATCTCGCAAATCTTCAGTTATCACGTGTCCCAGGTATTTGAATGTAGGTACTATTTTTAAGTTCATACCGTCCAATCGGATGGGAGGCACCTTTTTATGAGAGTTGCCGCGCGACCTGAACAATACGACTTCACTTTTTTGCAATTGTACTTTAACCCATGCGCATTTGCGTATCGTTCACAAGTGCGCAGCAACTCTCTTAACGCACCGACAGATGGGCTCAGCAGTACCATATCATCCGCGTAACTGATGTTGTTGATCATTTGACCATCTATAGAACATCCCGCATGCATACTGCTAAGTCCAACAATCAGCTCGTTTATATAGAGGTTGAAAAGCTTGGGTGACGTTAAACCTCCTTGCCTTACACCGCATTCTAACCGATATGAATTTGATATTTCGCCAGCCCGCTTAACAAAGTTATTCTGTTGATCGTACCAATGCCTGAATATGTCAACAAGCTCCCTAGGCATTCCCGTAGCTTCTAGCTTGTTCCATAGTATCTGATAGGAAACCGTATCGACGGCCCTTGAAAGGTCAAGGAAGCATCCATAAACGTTCGTTTTTCTTCGCGTGTAGTACCTGACGGTCTCCTTAAGGGTATAGATGGCACTTTCAGTAGAGACCCCGGCCTTAAAACCGAACTTTGCATCATGCAAATGTACATATTTACCCAGTTGTTGGTCAAGTAGACCGTCAAGCACTTTAGCAGCCACTGTGGCCAGTGAAATTGGCCTGTAGTTGTTCCTATCAGATACATCCCCAGTCCTATCTTTTAAAATGGGTATGACAACTGTTCGCATGAGATCTGCAGTCATATAGGCATGTCTTATACACATATTATACAGCATACTAAGAACACGAGGTAGGTGGACGCCAGCGTGTTGAAAATGCTCGATGCCGATGCAATCGTGACCAGGGGACTTTCCTCGAGTTAAATTCTTTATAATATTTCTAACCTCATGTGCCGTGAAATATATAAGAGCCACCTGGTCCCTCTGCTGCACAGCATCCAGCCTCTCCACACGTGCGCCAGCCCTCACAGGTCGGTTAGGGGTAGGTAAAGCTTTGACTCTAAAATGTTCATATGCATATATAAATAGTTGATCGGTGAATGTGCACACTGCCTGGCGAGGATTCGCTCCACTAGTCTTCGCTGAGCGACAATGCTATCAAAGAAGTTCTCGCTTCTCGTTCTTCTTTCTTGCTCGTTTTCTTGTTGTCTTGTTCATCGCCCGTCTCACTCGTACACTTGCTTATATAGCCCAGCCACTAAACTATCGGAACTACACTCGCTTTCCGCTGCTCGCTAATTCGTTTCTAATTCTAGCTCGACGCGCTTCTCGTTCATCGTCGGCGTTGGGACAGCTGCCTAAAGCAAGAAATGCAGTCGCTTTAGGTGCCAGGAGACTAAGTAGGCCAAAAAGCCAATTGAAAAAAAGGCGCCTTTTGACAACCGCAGAACACCGCCAGTCCAGAAAGCTGAAAAAAATTACGACTGTGGGCGTCGAAAGTTCGAAAGCTAATCTCGCTTTCTTCGTATCCTAGGGCGCTACTGCAGGGCTAAGATACGCAACATCGAGTAATTTCTCGTTTCTCGTCTTAAGAGTCGGCAAAAGAGGTAGACAAGACAAGTTTCTTCGCATGACAAAGGGACGGTAGACAAAATAAAGAAATGACAAAAATCAAGAATTGGCGAAGTTTGATTCATCATTTGATCAATCACCTTGTTGCCAGTTAACCCGGGTTTTGCCACAGTCTGTGAAGCCTGACCGGCCTTTGACCACGACCTTTTTGGCACGTTCTTGTCGTACGTGATCCACTTTTCATCACCAGTTATCAGCTTCTTCAAAAATGGTTCGATTTCATTACGTCGTAATAAAGAATCACAAATGAGTACACGGTTTTTTCTTTCAGTGAGCTTGTGAGGTACCCAAATATAGAGCTTTTTTGTGTACCCAGTTTTTTTCAAATGGGCCAAAACTGTTTTGCGGTCAATTCCCACTTCCCAGTTCTTCAGCTACGTCGTAACTACTGATATGCCGATCTTTTTCGACTTTTTCAAAAATGGCATCCATTTTATCCGTGATAGGACGACCAGAGCGACGTGCATCTTTTACATTAAAATTTCCGGATTGAAAACGTTAAAACCAAATTTTTGCTACTCTAACAGACACTGCACTAGGTCCATATACATCGCAAATTTTCTTCGCGGCTTGCGTTGCATTTTTACCTTTTTTGTGGTAACAGTTTAAAATGTATCGAATGTTTTCATTAGATTCACCAATCTTGACAGTAAGAAAAACAATAGAAAATCACACATTTTCCTAATTTGAATTTTGAATTATCTTCTTTAAAATTTAAACTTTGAATGATACCAAAACCAGACAGATACAAATAGTATAGCTAAAGAGATTTTATTACAAGTTCATACATACAATATGCGAAAAAACTTTTTCCCCAATAGTTTGTAATATTACCTTTGAGCAAGAAGCTTCGGTAGATATCATCTGTCCATGTCTGTGGTTGGCGTTTAACCACATTTCATCGATGAACACTACGTGGTCCCAAGCAGTGATTATTCTAATTTCTCTCAGAAATTATATTCTTTGTAAAACAATATCCTTTCCCTCCATGTCAATTTTACGATTTTCAACTTTTATGTATCGAAAGCCTATTCTCCTATGGTTCTTCTCAAATTTCAATTGCAATTTATTAATTTAAGATAATTATTACATCAATTATTGTTAGTAAAGTCATTTAATCATTGTTGGTAAGAAAAATTTAAATTCAACATTAATTACAATACATTTCATTTTATATAGGTAATTAAATCTGTTTATTTGTCATGGTACATGAACCATACAACAATGTTTCAAGTACTGACAATCAAACCTGTTAGCAAACATATTTAGGATGGTGTTGGGGCTACCCCGAACCCTGCGCACCAGGGATGTGCACCGTTTCCGCATGGTTGTGTAGAAACAGTTCACCCGTGACTCTGCGAACATCCCTGATGCGCTACAGTGCCGGGGCAGCCTCATCAGCACCCTAAACGCATTATTATATTGTACACGAAGGGCGCTGTACTGTTTCTCGGTATACGCCACCCAAAGGCTGCACGCGTAGAAGGACGTACAAAATGCCGTAAATAGGGTAATCTTGACGCCCCTCGAACACCGTGCGAACCTGCAGGCTATCATATTAGCCCTTACAGACAGCGCCCTTTGTTCTCTCTCTAAGTCTGCACCGTCCCTCAGGTCACAGGTTACCAAGTGCCCAAGATACTTAAATTGTTCTACTCTTTTGAGTTCTGTATTATACCACTTGATAGCAGGTATGGTATCTGGGCACTTCCCTCCGGCCCGAAAGACCACACAATGACTCCATACATCCTTTGTACAAACCAGCATCTGCTAAGGTTGCTCGCAACTTTGCTAGAGTAGGATATTCCCCTTTGTTTCACAGCCATAAACGTGGTTTCTTATGGCGTCGATGTCAAGCTGATCTACGCCTGTCACGGGTTTCTGCTTTTTTCGCTTTTTCGGCGTGCGAAGTTGATTTCCTTGACTGCCTGAAGGTCCGTACTTTTCAGTGACTGTTCTGCTGACGGTACTTTTGTTAATACCAAGTGCTTCACCCACACGACCAAGCACCTGTGTCACAGGTAATACGAGGCCCACCGTTTTGTGACGCACGTTCGAAATACTCGTGTAGTTTTACAACTAACTCACGAGCCTGGCTATTCAGAGTGCAACTACCGCTACACGTACTCTATTCGACATGATCACTTGCTTATTCAGAGTCCAGTAAACCTGCTGCGGTCAACGAATAAAGTAGAATCAGTCAGAAAAGTAAAGCCAAGTCACAAAATGAGGTTGAAACACACTCACAAAAGTACGCTCAGTCAGCTTCCGAGATAGCGAGAGACTAGCTATTAGTGATCTGTGGACTGCACCAGATACAAATACTGCCCTACCGAAAAGGACTGCACGTTCATAGATAATTTAAGAGCTGTTTTTTTTGCATTGGCCCTAATGCCGATTTCACACGAGGGCAGGACAGTGAGGCAGAACAGTAGGACAGAACAGTTGAGGGAGAACAGTGGCGTTCACACGGGTGCGGGTGGGCAGAACAGATAATATTGACAGGCATATTGGCAGAATAACAGATAATAATAGATGACATTCAAGACAAACAGAATTAAAAGTTTCTAATTTAGAAATAAACACTATGAAGGTTTACTACACACTGCACTGCCCTCGAGGTTTACTGCACTGTTCACGAGCCTCAATTGCAGTCGGAAGACAGTCTAGTGCGAGAGGTACCCCGAAAAAATAGACCGGCAGGCTATCTTGATTACTGGCACGACAGTGCTGTCTTGTCACGGCGAGTACGTTCACACAGTAGCGGTACTGTTCTGCCCTCACCGTCCTGCCCTCGTGTGAAATCGGCATAATAGATATGGGATATTGAATTACCATAAATATCAACGTTACGATATCTTAAAAAAAAGGTGGCGCCCTACTTTGTATCCCCGTTATATTATTTATCTACCAACAAAGCTACTAAATGGTATATTTATAAAGTGAAATGTTCGATTATTCGTGAATTTGCAAAGATACCTAATTGGTATGAACGTGAATTTGAAATGTCCCAATACTATGGTAAAGTACCTAACGCAACAACATGTGTATGATGTCAAGAAAAAACATGTTTTCTGTTAATTATTTATGATTTGCTACATTTCTGAGCAACAAAATTGTTATTCGTGATCATAATAATTGTGAACCAGTTGTAGTGAATTGACTAAAACCCCTTAGCTCATGTTTATTACGATAAAGAAGTTTTGTGAATACGCTAGTACGATGTGATTTCACTGTGAAAACCATGGAATGTCCAAAAGTTATATCTTGGAATAGTTGGACTGTAGTTGCATCGATATCGATACTTGAATAAATATAAAAAATATCCGTGGACATTATTCCACACAGCGCCATCTAGCCCCAAAGTAAGCTAATTAAAGCTTGTGTTATGGGATACTAGACAACGGATAAACATACTTAAATACATTTTCTTTTGTAAATACATACTTATTATACATAGGAGACACCCAGACCAGTACAAACAGACATGTTCATGCACACAAATGTTTGTACTGTGCGGGGATCGAACCCGCGACCTCTGGTGTAGTAGCCAACTTCTTAACCATTACACCAAGTTGGTCGTCAATTGTATTCAAGTTAGATTTATCAGAATTTATTAGTTAACATTGTGATTTTAATGTTGTAAGTTTTTAGCGGGGGTAGTTGTGAGAGATATAAATCGGAGTGCAAGTGTTATTTATAAATTTTTCTGTTATATTGTTACGGGGTAACGCTTCCCGAATAAATAGCGGTAACCATTGCAGTGCTGTGTAATTATTTCGCCACCCTGACCTACATCTGATAACAATTGTCAATTATGAACTGTAACAGTAATCGATTGTTTATATCGATACTATCGTTTCTTCAAATCCGTAATATCGATTAATATATGAATATAAACATGTCTACACCGCTTTGTCATACGAGGAAACTTGTTATATTTAAAAATGTATAGAACTGACACCAAAATGTCATTTTTAGAGGAGTGCAAATTCAATTTGACATGTTGAAACGAAAGTAGCGTGTTGCTCTTGGCTAGTGGCTCTAGTGTAATCACTTTGTTTTGGACTAGAGTCCGGCATTTTGTCCTATCTACGGCGGTGAGTATGGGCTCGCTTGCATCCTGTAAGTAGTATTCACTGGGGTGTCTATAACTAGCAATTGCCTATGCACAACGGCATAACGAAAGCTGTACAAGTAACTCTAATAAAAATTCATCGCTGGTCAACGGCTACAATTAAAAGCATTTTTTCTAAAAACGAAAAAATACAAGTCCTTTATTAGAAAAAAAAACAGAACGAATTATCTAGCGCATGAGTTTACTGCTTTTTATTAACGTGACAGGTCTTTTGATAAAACATTTCTTCCTCAAACTTTGACTGCCCTTCGGACATCGCACACACTTTTCTGATTTTTTTATCGTATTGCGATATTGCAAATAAATAAATTCTCGCACACTAACTAGGTTTTGTGTTGTGAGTTCACAACACAAAACCTAGTGAGCACACAAATGTCAAGTTGTGTGTTCTCTGTCGTGTTCACTATGGGGAGTGCTTTGACGACTGGTTCTAACACAAATTGTAGTCATAGTAATTGTATCCTCACCCTGCCACTCCCGTACAGCGTGTGCTGGACTACGGCGTCATCCACACACAATCCAGCATTTGATCTGCTCTAAAAGATTCGGTAACTCAATTCGTTGCCGTTGTTATTGATATTTTTTACTTGGTCGGTGATTCATTGCCACCCTTTGTTGAATCAATCAACAATGTCAACGTACATTTCAATGTACTGAAGTGTTGATTTTTTTACCTACTTAGTTACAAAGAAATTCATCTTAAGTATGATAAATGAAATCTAATCTATAAGCTAGTTGAGGAACAGTTGTAGGTCTAATCGGCACTACTGTTTACATTTTGCAAGAGCAGTTGCACTCTGCTATTACGCAACAGGGACATGCGCGATTCGTGCACCCAAGGTTAGCTAATTAATATCTACAGTTTACCACAATTGCAGATTTAAAGCACAGCCTAACTTCTGGACCTAGAAACGGAAAATTTTGGAGAGACCGTTCCTTATTTTAGATGCACGCTGTAAGTGACGCCTACGATTCGCACCGCGACCAAAACCGGAGACCGAGACAGGAGACCGTAGCTTGTACGTGTTTTTACGACTTTGTATAGGCCGCAAGGCTACGTGCGCACCGTGACAAGAATATATCACGCCTTTTCTCGCCCGAAACAAAGTGTGTCCCAAAAAAGACGCAAAAAGCCTCCCAAATCCTAAAATGACAAATACCGATAGCGGTTTCCTATCTGTCCTCGGGTCGCACGAACGATCTGCTTTCGTGTTCGGGCGCCTGCTATAGGGAAATTCAACTTATAGCCGTTATGCGATAATGGAAATCATTGGTGTTTTAACTCTCACCCAACAACAAAGTGGTTGATACAACCTATGTCCTTTCCACTATGTCTGCTGTCAGGACAGGGCTGATGAATTTGATAAAGTAACGTTCTGAATTCTGATACTCTTTAGTCTTTTATTTGTAGTAGATCAACATCATCATCCATGCGGTCTATCCCAGTTGGGAACTCACACTGGTGTGTAGGGTCCCAGGGTCCGCCTTTCTTATTTTCTTGGCCCACTTCGCGCGGTCTTGTGCATGCTCAGTGGTGAGTCTATTGGCACGCATGTCACCCTTGACAACCTCGAGCTAGCAGAAGATGTTATCTACTTATCTCAATTCTTGCTATTCATGTTACCGATTTGAAGTTCGTTAATTTTAAAATTATTGTTGTCAATTTTCTTTGAAGGAAAACTTCCTTTATGTTTTCATTTCAACTGCACAGGCCGTGCGTCCATTTTAAAAGGTTAACCCAAGTATAGCAAGTTTCCTATAACGCAACATGCGTTACACAGTCAGATAAGAGTATTAAATAGAAGCTTCTACTCGCGTCATGTAGTATATTTTCCTTAGCCGCAAAGCAAAGGCGCAATGCGCGTTCCTGGGTTCAATCGCGTCCATTCGGTGCAACGCGCGTACGCATCGATACGCGCCATTTTGCACACACGCTCTTAGTGCAATCTAAGAGCAGACAAAGGTCAATAAAATACACTAGTTAAGACGTTCATTCAAGAATTTTATCAAACAATTAAGTTTATTAAATTTTAACTTTCAGGAAGAAAGAAAAAGTGAGGCCGACACGATGACACAACTTTTCACAACGAGTGAAAGAAATATCAGAGTTACGTGATGCTACGTTACCGAAAATATTTTTGTTTATATAACTTGAAACGTGCTTAAATCATAATATTTACAAAATTATGCTCGCATTTAGCGACACTTAAAAACATATTTTTATGGAGACAATCTATTCCAAAATGAGTGTTCAATCTTAAACTATATCAATATTATTACATTACACAGTAATTAGACTTAAAATATATTGGGCAATCGTTAACGTGAACTTATTGTTGATCTTTATTTAATACTACTACGATAAAAACGCCCATTTTATGAAGAAAGTCTGTAGCATAGACAAGAGGGCCGCATCTAGGACAAAATTTATTGTGTTTTTTCAATAGCTGCCCTATACAAAATCTGCTTTAAAGTCGACTACAAGAAACCATAGCTTTATACCTTTCCTATAACTCAATCAGCTATCTAGCCCACCGGATATAGGTAGTGGCAGTGGTTACTATAGTGTGGGCATCGCTATGCGCTGGCTGAGCTCTATGGCAAAGAAGTTCCACATTAGTAGAGACATGGTGGCAAGAGTTGCTTGGCAAGTATCTTATAACGAATGCTAATGATGATAAAATGAAGGTGGAAATTTACTGACAAGAATAAATAAATCAAAAACACAGAAAAATGTAAACAACTTATCATTTATTCGCTTGTTAGAGTCAATTTAGGTTGGTCTTACCTCTAATAATTGCCTGTCACGTCATGTTCGCCAAGCTCTCACAATTTGATATCTTTGCTGATTTAGCTTACTTTACCAATCCCTAGATTTTTATGTTATCATCAGTTATTAGTGAACGTATCAGGAGAAGTTCATATAAGTCTCGCTTTCTATTGTACTAACAAAACGAGTTTACTTCTAAGTTTTTTGTTGTTTCAGGCAGAATGTCAAAACTATACGTTCCTGTACAAACTTTAAAAAATTAGATTTAAATTGCATTGTCATCACATCGCAGCGAGTGCCTGGCTCGCAGTAAGTATGTTATGGCTCTGTGAAACATACCTACTATTTACAAAGAGTAGATGGCAGTCTCCATCATCAGCTGGTCTCCTTGGGTGGCCCACAAAGCAGGAGCTGATCGAACCTCTTCATCTGCCGGGCTGCCACTTCTACATCCACATCTGTCAGGTAGAAAGCTTCAAAGTTGCTCAGCGGTCGAAGCATGGAGTATAGGCGCTCGGCGTATTTCCTAAATGAAAAATGCTCAGCGTTAAAACAAATGCATGTAGTTTGAACATTTTCTAGTCTGTCAGCGTAATGGGTGGTGATTCTGCGGTTTTGTGGATTTGAAACTAACCTTCCCATGGTCACATGACGACTATTTTCGTTGAACACACTACAGCTAAAAAACAACCCTCGGGGAGTGTTGTGTTCCTGCTGTTAAGCGAAAATCTTACTGGCACCAATTTTTTAGTCGGCTAGGGGACATGGGGTAGTTACGTCATTATTATTCTGGCTGACTATACATTAGTTTCCCTGTTTTAGGGGTCAGCAACGCGTCAGTGATCTCTGATGCTGCTTGCGTCCAAGGGCACATACGGCCATCGGTGGCTGCTTAGTGCTTACCCTTGGGCAGTCCGCGTGCGCGTGCAACTTGCTATGGACATTTCACTCGTGACAGAACTATAATAAAATAAAACCTTTTATCAAAAACGTTGCTGAAAAGTACTTACCTAGTCTCAGTGGCCTTATCCTCAAGCAGCGCTGCAAGCGATCTCAGCGCCTGTCGCCGCGCGCAGACTGCGCTAGGTGGCCGCGTGCGCAGCAAGTCGCGTCCGCCGCCCGCCAGAGCGCAGCACACGACGAGAAGGCGAGCCGCAGCGCAGCGCACTAGCGGGCTCTTGTGGCTGTAATAACGAACCATTCTCTTTATTTCTTAATTAGGTTTTGTTCGCGACTACGTTACCGCTGTGGGAAATCCTCTCTTACACCCCTTAGTGCTTCATTACACTTAGGAACCTACATGCCAAATTATAGCATTCTAGGTCCAGTGCTTTCGGCTGCTCGTTGTCTGTCAGTCACTCAGTCAGTTACGGAAACGTATAGAACGACTTTGATTGATGACTGTGAGTTATTAGGCTTCGAAAGCGTTTTCGGACTGTTTAGGTTGAGCGCAAAGCCACAAAACGTACCTATGGTGTCAAAGAGCTAAACAAAGATCTAGAAACGACCTGATCCTGGGACTCAATAGAACTTTTCTAGTTCTATCTTCTGACGACACGATTGGCGTTGTGCGCTGTAGCACGGTTTCTCGCCTTGAATTACGTAGTCTCCTGGGTTCGATCCCCGGTCAGGTCAATTCAAGAAACGATCTTTTCTAAATTGGCTTGGGTCTGGGTGTGCTGGAAAACGCCCCTGGCTTAATTCCTTGTCCGGTACCTCGTAACACAGGGATATTTATCCCTACTTCGAGACCATGACAAGAGGTGTGTTGTCTGGCGCATATTTATATTTATTGTGTAGAAAATAGAGCATTGTTTAATACTAAAAATAAAATATCACGTCAGAGCTGTTTGCCGCAGTCTGTCGTGCCATTGCGGTATACCGCAGGGCATGCGGCCAGCTGCATAAAAAATAATTGCGGTCTGCCGCAAGGTACACTGCACTGGTGTTGGTGGCGGTGTTGGCCTCAGAGTCAGCCCTAAGAAACCCGTTACGTCAAGTACTTATAGCACCGCGGAGACCATCCAACACCCCATAATGATATTCTCTTCCAGTCAAATAATTGAAACTTTCTTTATAACCTGCCATCTTATGTACAACATTATGGTTTGCAATAAATAAATTGAAATTGAAATATATTCACGTTTATTCTTCTCATTATATTTTTAACTGAACTGTCTTAAGTGCTTGTGAAAGCTTATAGGAATAAATGATATTTTGACTTTCACTTGTGCCATGCAGGCATCAATATAATTTTCCATATTTTTTAACGACTCGGTTGTCGGTCATCTCGGCGCTTATGACACGTATGTGTGACGTATTCGTGTCATTAGCGTCGAGATGATCAACTGTTTGACGACTACAACATCCTCCAACACGCGTCTATGCGAAGCTATGTGACCCCTCCTCTCGAAGTAACGCGTGCCGTGCCAATTATTATTTTGTTTAGAATAGGGACATAAAAATATGAAAATTATTTAAAACGCATTAGATAAATATCATTAATTTTTAATGAATTAAAATAAAATTAGAAGTATGTAGTTTCCTTTTTCTGTCAGGTCCTATCATTCATCATTCCTTTCTGTGAATGAACGAAACCGGAACGTATCCCTATTACATTGAACATGGCCACATTATTTTACAAAGTGACATCAGCAGCTGTCAGATTTTTCCGTCTAATTAAAAATTAGACTTTAGTCGCTCGCATTTTTACGGCTTGTCAGCCAATACCTAAAAAATAAGTTTCAATTCCCACATTCGTCTCATCAAAAAGATCTCCGTTCAACCCTCCGCTGATTCAGTAAACCATTTCATTAAGTTCAGATTCAGGCATCTACGTTTAACTCTCTTAAATGGCAATTTAATTTAATTTCATATTATATATTATTATTTAATATTATATTAGTATATTTATTTTCAATGTATATAGATAGGTATATTTGTTGGCATGATAAGTATATATAGTTTATATGTATTTATTTATTATACTATGATCTATATATGATTTATTTAAGTTTACGAATTGTATTTGTAGTAAAACACCGTCCACTTGGATATAACTGATTTATTCTCCTTTCTCAACACCCAGGTACAATATTAATAATACTCCGTAACTTATCAGAACATCCGCACCATTCAACGGTCGAGACCAGAATGCCCCCACCCACCGTCCGCCATCTTTTATATCACTTAGTGAACGAATGATTCTAGTCAATTCAACAACTTTTATAATTTAAAATACTCATTAAATTAGTGAACCTTACATATTAGGTATTTGTTAGTTTGAGTATTAGTAGGTTTTAAAGTCTTAGTTAAGTAACTAATTTGTTGTTTGTATTTTCTTGCACCAAATTCCATACGTTGCACAGCCCAAAATTTGTATGTTCTCTGTTAAACCTTGCGGTTGACTGGTAGAGAATGCCTCTAGGCATTAAGTCCGCCAATTGTACCTATTTTCATAAATGTGCAATAAAGAATAAATAAATAAATCACAATATAATCTATTCGATCTCAAATAGCAATTCCAGCCGGCTGCAGTAGCGTGTGTCATGTCAACACCATCTTGAGGGTGTCGAAGGTTGTCTAACTAAGGGTCAGCCTTTACCCACCGTATTCTATACGTCTACCACGAGTTGCCACTTTAAATTTACGTTATCGTTCGCGTAAAATGACAATGACATGACAATGTCAAATCCCAATATATTTTTTTTCGCGAACGATATCCAAAATTTAAATTGGCAACTCGTGGTAGACTTACTGAAATCATTTTGGGAATCAATCATGATTCTTGTATGACATAAGTGACACTTAAAGAAGACGGGATTTTGACATGTCGGTAAATGAACAATTACGGTTGATAAAATTCCAAACTCGACATCTCACATGATATCTATAACTATACTAATATTATAAAGAGGTAAGATTTTAAAAATTCTTTGACTGTTGAAAAGCTCATTATCCCTGATTGTTTATGCATATATTTGTTTTGAAATAATTCGTTTTCAGCCAGATCAATTCGCTTAAAAAGTAATCCAGGAAAAAAACGCTCTCATAAAATGTCCGCGACACTACATCTATCTTTTATAAGTAAGTAGTAAGTAAGCTATAAGGTTATGTTATGTGTTAAAAATAATGTAAATGAAAAGGTAGGTTTTATGCATTATTACTACACAAGCATATCAATCCTTCCTTTCAAGTTATTTCATCATCAAGAGAATTTTATGGAAATAATTTTCTCATTTGCAACACATTAATTGGATTAATAGATTCTGAGATATCGTGAGTTAAAAAAATACTAGGAGTTTAAAATTATGCATGGCGGATCTTTTTAGGACAAAGGTGCTCACTAAGACAGGATTTTGTGAATAACAATTATCGTAAGTCGGAAAAAATCCCGTATGTCATAAAAATGGGTTTCACATGGGCGAAGCCGCGGACGGAAAGCTAGTGTAAAGATAGATAAAGTGTTTTCGTTCGCACTTAAGAATGTCAAAATTAAGATCAACTTGAGAAATTAAATGCGTGTGACGAGATACGCCCTTTTGTGACGCAAGTGAACATCAGATGGGTTTTACGCACAAGATAAGTTCAAAAATTGTCAATAAGGACTTACTTTTGTAACTGTGAGAGCTGTGAGATTCCGTTGATTCATAACAACGGAATCTCATCAATTACGGTATTATAGGAGGTCGTGAGTTTACCGCCTATAATACCAAGAAGGGTGGAAGGGCACAGCAGATTCCCTGGCCAGTAATTCAGCTAACAGTCTGTATAAATTTCCTGCAAGAAGATTCACATCCTATGTTCACCAAATTTGATTAAAAGTGACATCCAAAAAATATATTAGTTTCCCAAAATTGGTAAATGTTCATCAAATTTTGTGGCCCTATTTAATACTAAAACGTACTCATTCATTCAAGTCAACTTTGGCAAATAAAGCAACTGACACCTGAATATGTATAACACACATTTAATTGATGGTTATCAAATTGTTAACTCCAATTTTTTGAAATCTATTAACTAAATACATACATGAAGGTGAATTCAATCGAGAATTCCCTGAGACTCTGCAAGAGGATCTGTTGGCGACCGATTCGGTTATTTTCTTTTATTATTGATCCATTTTTTAAGGTGGGTCGTTTTTTATTTAGTTTATGAAAACTAAAGGCCTTTGGCTTTAACATATAAAAATATTCATTGCTACCGTTAAGCGCGTCATTTACTATAATTAAATAAGTAAGTAAGTAGTAATCTGTCGATAACTTCGTTCTGAATCGGGACGCTGGATAGATTTTCAGAGTATTACATCACTTACTGTTAATGTAGCTAAATGCGTACATATTCGGTTTACTAGGTACAAGAACCCAATGAATTGCGACTATAAACTGAATAACATTATTTTGAGCAAAGTGAATTCCGTGAAGGATTTAGATATTTTTTTGGACTCAAAACTTACATATAATAATCAATACGAAAATATTGCAATTAAAGCATACAAAAACTTGGGTTTTATTATCAGGATCTCTCGCGATTAGACTGACATTTCATGCATTAAGGTACCTATTGTATCATGCTTGTGTTAGAAGTATTCTTGAATATTGCTGAACCGTCTGGAATCCGCAATACATAACTCATGAACATTCCTTGGAGCGCCTTTAGATGAAGTTTGTTGAGTAAGTATCAAAACTTTAGGAAAAATATTTAAACTAGCGATTACTCTGAATTATGCCAGGAAAATGGTCTCATTCATGATCCTGGGTACCTACTACGCGTCGTATGCAGAATATGGCTATCTTCCATAATATACAGGGTGGAATTTTTTAACGCCACCTGGAGGGAAAGTACTGTA
The DNA here is from genome assembly GCA_947369235.1 of Udea olivalis. NCBI lineage: Eukaryota > Metazoa > Arthropoda > Insecta > Lepidoptera > Crambidae > Udea > Udea olivalis. The sequence goes on along the minus strand of OX376349.1, from coordinate 2,548,964 downwards.
TCTACATACTGGGGATAGACAATTTTACCCAAAGGAAACATTCCTTTTATTTAAAAGAAACAGAACTGCATTCACAGTTTTTCGAAAATTCGCTTGCCACACCCGGGAATCGAACCGGGTGAAATCCAAAAAATTAACACTTTGTACTTTTACGGCATCGATCGATAGGGTCAATCATAAGGATCAAATCTCTCTAACAAACGTGGTAAATAAAACTCTTCAACATGTCACAGTCTCTTCCCATACTTCGCCTACCATTAGGGTTAGCACTTTTAGAAAATAAAAAAGCAGGATAAGTTTTGTTACTGTTACTTTTTTTTGTTACAAATAATTTAATATTTCTTCATAAGTTTATATGAATATTACGACAGGAGAAGGTAAGTTAGTTAAAGTTCACTACATATGTAACTTGTTAAAAGTAATTCTAACAAGCTACCAAGCCAGCTCAACTTCGCCTACCTCTTTTATTTAAAAAAATAACGACTGATTAGTTGTTTTATTTCATTCCAACTGGTGTAGACCATATATTAAATGTAAGGAATGCTTAGGTTGCGCAAAGTAGTTTAAATTCATAGAGATACAACAGCCAGGCGAAGTTAGATCAAATTCCCTAACTTCGCCTTTATTTTAGAAACCCAAATATCAAACGTACACTGCTTAGTACCGAGCCGTGTCACACACACTTGAAAATACCCCATCTGATAGGTGAGGTTGATAGTCTGTCGTTGTGTCAGACTATCTTCATTCAGCGGGAACATTTAAAAATGTGCAAATTTATGTCAAAATCAGGCGAAGTTACAGGAGTTGACGGTAAATAAATAAATATATGACCATTTTGTTAGCCTTTAAAAATACGAGCTACCGCAACAGACTTCGTTATGTCATATGTTTGACAGCTGGTGTCGATTATCTTATTATCTCACCCGCTTTTTGACGACTTGATTTATAATATCACTGAATAGGCAATAGTACTTCGTACATATACTCACCTACTTTTATTTTTCACTGAATTTCTTGTGCAATCATATTAAAATATAGCCTATATCACTCCTGAATAGTTAAGTTTTCTGTGATTGGGTATGTCAAATTTGGTGAACATTTACTAATTTTGGCGTACGGTTACATTTATTTTTCAGATACCAGTTACATTTTATTTGTTATGCTAATTTACTGTTTTAGATATTGAATATTTGGTAGACTATTCTTTCTTTGGTGCAACTTATAATTCGAAGGGTAAACATATTAGGTTCACAAAACTTACTTTGATAAACAAAATATTTGTACCCTAATTTTATGGGTAAACATATTAGGTTAACCAAACTTATTTTGATAAACAAAATATTTATACCCGTCATTAATTAATTACTGCTTAGGCAATGACTAAGCTTTGTTGACAGTCACATTTTCTATGAGTAGAGTTAAAGTTTAGTTATAAGTAGATAACACTCATTCAAATGAGGCCACAATTACAATTGCAAAAATGGTTGGCTAGAAATCTGTAGAATACTTATGAAATTTAAATATTAATCTTCAAGCTTGTAAGCAGTGGCGTGAGTTTCAGTGGCTCATCCGCTGATAAATGCAATTGTATGATAGAGGCGTGTTTGCTATATGGGCGGGGTTGTAATCGTAACGTGCGTATGTAAATTAAGTGACTCGCAAATAGTGCCACAAAACATTAGAAGGAGGATAATAACACCTTAAAACTAAGTTTTGTTGGCATCCAAAAAGCTCGGTGTGCTAAACAGGGCGAAGCAGTACTTCACTTCTAGGCAAAGACTGCTGCTGTATAAAGCGCAAGTCAGGCCACACGTGGAATACTGTTATCACCTTGAACTCGGGTCGCGACCGTTAGTAACAACACATTGCAGTTCATTTCGCTGTGTATTTTAGTCTTAAAAGTACCAAAATAGTGTTTGTAACGAATAAAATTAGCCGTAATTCAAATCATTAAATTGTTAGTGACATGTTTCGTGAAGAAAAATAGTGAAATTTGCCCGATTTTGCTGACAAATAGGCAAAAATATCTTTAAATTTTTAAAAACCTGACCTACGACAACTCGCGCGGCCGTCGCTGCTGTGTGTCACACCGGCCGGTACCACGGCGCCTCCGATAAAGTTTTACGTATCGCTTAGCTGTCGCACTTGCTGGGCTGTATCTGGGTACAGGGTCGGCTAAAATGAAGACTGGAAAACCTGCTATGACCTGCGCTGGTTGCAAGGCTGATATTACAGACAAAAAAAATATCAGCTGCACCAATCTCAACTGCAGAAATATTTTTCACCGCCTATGCGTAAATTATAAAAACCCTACCTCAGAGCCGAACGAATTATGGATCTGCCCGGACTGCCAGTGTTCCTTCAAGAAAGGAGGAGATAATACTTCGACCCCAGTACGCCAATCTGATAACGTAACAATAAGAAAGCCACGGAACACTAGTCCGGCGGCGAGTTCATCGGCAGAATCACTTCCAGAGCTGGTTTTAGAAATTCGCTTGCTTAGAGAAGATGTATCGACCATGAAGTCAGAGCTAAAAACATTGATATCCACTCTGAGTAAATGTGAAACTAGATTGGATGACTTGACTGCCGTGGTGGCTGTGCATGAAGAGCGACTGTTGGCTGTGGAAGCTAACGAGGCGACTTGTGTCCTGCGGATGGAAGTTGACACATTGCAGGACAAACTTAATCGCCAATCACAAGCTATGTTGCGGAACGACGTTGAAATTCACGGGATCCCGGAAAGCCCAGCCGAAAATCCTAGTGCTATTATTAAATTGGCAGCAGAGTCTGTGAAAATGAAGTTGGATGAAACTGAAATTGATTATGTTACCCGTGTGGGACCAAATCACTCCAATGCCGACGATGCACCCAGACCCCGGCCACTAGTTGTGCGTTTTATCAGACGTGGCACGCGCGATCAATTCCTCAAATCAGTCAAAGCCCGACGCTTGTCAACTGCCGATATCAGCATAGAAGGGCCAACTAAAGACATATTTTTTAATGAGCGACTTACCTATTTTAACCGTAAGTTGTTTCGTGCTTGCAGAACTGAGCTCAAGCCAGCAGGTTTCAAATACTGCTGGACCAGGGGTGGAACCGTTTTCGTCAAGAAAAATGAGGGCAAGGGGCAGGGATGTGAGACCATCACCATCGCGCGGTATGAAGACATTCAACGCATTCTCGATACCCAAAACTCAACTGATGCCTAGAGGAGTCCCAGTGATAAAAAGTGTTGTAGACTTTTTTACATTTAGTCTTTACCTTCGGAGTTTTGTTTTTCTTTTTTCTAATTTTTTGAACTTTCTAATATTTTTTACAAATGGTGAGAACACATATTTGAATACAAATACACAATACAACAAACACAATACACTGCGAATACATATTCTCACACACATGCTTTGCATCAGGGTGTTTTACAAATCTACGACTACGACGTTGGCAACCAGCTCCTATCTTATTGAAACATATCTTTTTATGTTATCTGTGTTTGAAAATGGCTAGCTTGGATGTTTTAAAGGAGCTGGATTCTAATGAAATACCCTGCCATATTGTAGACTACCCTGAAAGTTGTAAAGCATTTATCACGAACACTTATAATACTAAAGTGCTAACCCTAAACATCAGAAGTATTCGAAAAAACTATGACCTTTTCCATGTTATCTTTAAAAGGTTGGGCATAGCTATCGATATTATAGTTTTAACTGAATGCTGGTTGAATGAGGAAACTATAATCCCGCAGTTGGACGGATACACTTCATTTAGAACTCGCAAGTATATTAATAGATCCGGGGGAGTTGTAGTATATGTAAGGAACTCGTTAACGCCAGTCGTGACAGAGCCCATTTTTGATGAGGCTAACTGTCTCTTAATAACAATTAATAACAGTCTTAGTCTTCTGGGAATTTATCGATCCCCATCCTTTGCCAATGTGGCAGTTTTTGTAAAATCCCTTATTAAAAATGTAAAATCAATCAAAAAGACCCCCTGTATTGTAGTTGCTGGTGACATAAACATCGACATTTGTTTAGATAATGTTTCTGAAGATGGCGTCGACTATCTTTGCGATCTAGCGGAGCTAGATTTAGTTCCTACCGTCAGTAAACCAACGCGAATCAACTCCTGTTTGGACCATATCTATGTCACATCTAAATTTTGCTCTGAGTCGGTTGTATGTAGAACGGATATCACAGATCATTATCCGGTCATCGCAGGGATAAACATTAACAACATACGACATATTAACAAACGGAGGCTTGTTACTAGAACAAACTTTGATGCTGTAGAAAAAGCCTTGAGTGATATAGATTGGAAGTGCGTTGCTGACGAGGAAAAAGTGGATAGTGCCGTTTCAAAATTTACAGAGGTACTTAATAATATTATTGACCAATGTACCACTAGGGTGCCTACTAGTCGGGCAAAGTTCTTGTTAAAGCCTTGGATGACGCCGGGCCTTATTAGATGCTCAAAACACAAGGACAAATTACATGCTCATGTAAGAAAAAACCCACATGATATCATTCTTAATAAAATATTTACGCGATACAGAAACTTTTACAGAGACCTACTTAGAAGGGTGAAACAGAAGTACGAATCAGAGGAGCTGGAAAGAAACAGACATTCACCGAAAAAACTCTGGAAATCTATCAGGACGATAACGAATATGAGTAAGACCAAAGAAAAAGCACAAGCTTTAACACAAATTAGGGACACTGTAACTTATTCACTGGATTTCTGCAACAGTCACTTTGTACATGTGGGAAAGTGCCTTGCAGATAGTATACTCAATAAAACAAAAGAGACCCAAGAATCACTAGCAAGTAAGGTTTCGTTGCGAGGTTCTCCTGCAAAATCTTTTTACCTGTGCCCTACAGATAGATCGGAAATTGAGTCTATTATTATGAATTTCAGAAATGACAGCGCTCCTGGACTTGACGGCATTACAAATCGGTTACTAAAGTCGATAAGGAAGCATATAATAATCCCTTTGGAAATAATTTGTAACCTTAGTCTTTCGGAAGGTGTCTTTCCCAAGGTATGGAAAACGGCCGCTGTCACACCTATATATAAATCCGGAGAGAAAACTGATCCGAATAACTACAGACCAATCTCTCTCCTTGGGGTGTTCTCGAAGGTTCTGGAAAAAATAGTGAACAAACGACTGGTCAGTTTCGTTGAAAATAATCAGCTGCTATCAGAGAGACAGTTTGGTTTCAGACAAAATAGGTCGACAGAGGATGCCGTGGCAATGCTCACAAAGCTGGTGTCCGGACATCTTGACGCTGGGAGGGCTTGTATAGGAGTGTTTATTGACCTGGCAAAGGCATTTGATACCGTTTCGACCCCTATTTTCATAAGAAAACTGGAGATGCTTGGTATCCGTGGCATTGCACTTCAGTGGTTTCAGAGCTATCTATCTTGCCGATCGCAGTGTGTTAGACTCGAAGGATTCCTGAGTAATTCGCGCCAAGTAGATTTTGGCGTACCTCAGGGTAGCATTTTAGGACCAACGCTGTTCGTTCTTTACGTGAATGATATTTTTGAGACCGAATTGCCGAATGCTGACATTATCTGTTATGCCGACGATACGGCAATCATTTTTCACGATGACACCTGGGTTAACGTTATTGAACGCGCTGAAAAGGGAATGGCTGTTGTAAGTAACTGGTTGCTGAACAATTTGATAACCATGAATCTACAAAAGACTAGCTTTTTGTGTTTTCATAAGACATTGGCTTCCACGCCGAATCTGCCCCTTGGTGAACTGAAAGTTCACACGTGTCAAGTACCTAATGACGCCCTCATAAGAACACATGAGTGCGGCTGTGGCAGTATCTCCAGAGGTCCAACGATTAAGTATTTGGGTCTGGTCATTGATGAGAAACTCAGTTTTGGTGCCCATCTGATTGAATCCGCGAAAAGGGTCCGTAAACTTATTTACGTTTTCAAGAGCCTGCGCACGGCAGCTGATCAAGAATTACTCAAGTCTGTCTACATAGCCATCTGTCAGTCCATAATTACTTACTGTATCATAACTTGGGGGGGTGCGGCTTCTAGTAACATGCTAGTCTTAGAAAGAGCGCAACGATCAGTGCTAAAAGTAATGTTTAGGAAGCCCATTAGGTACCCCACTGATACGCTGTACAAGGAAAACGAAATTCTGAACGTTCGCAATCTTTATGTACTGAAAGTTGTTACCCACGTGCATCGCCAAGTTGTTAAATCCCCCGAGTATGGTAAAATGCTTAAAAAGCGAGTGTTTAGACTGCCGCTTCCCGCAATCAAAACAGTGCATGCTAGAAGGCATAGCTACTTCCTGCATCCTTATGTCTATAACAAGGTTCAATCTCTCTGCTGCATTAAACACTGTTCTGTACCCGAGCTTAAACGCAAAGTGACTATGTGGACTCTGACATTGTCGTACAATGAAAGTGAAAAACTACTGAGAGCACTTGTCTAGATAACTTGTTTTTCGGTTTCAGGATATTTCATCGTAGGGCTAGACCGGATACTGGTTAACGCACGCACGCACACATTCACACCAACACACACACACACACGCACACACACACACACACACACCGAAACACACACAAATTCACTCAAGTTCAACCATTTTTATATGTAACATCTTTAATTAGTATATAATCTTTAGTTCACTGTTCTTAACTTACTAATAGTCGCTTATAATTTGAAATGTTTTGGCAACATGTGACCAATGATTTTCTACAGGACAGGCTGTGCCTAGTGTAGAAATCATTTTGCCTTGTGTAATTATAGGTTTGTCGACGCAATTTTTGGCACTCTAACTAAGCTGCTGTGTTACATTGTTTTTATTATTTTATTTTCTGTAATGTCAAAGTTGTTTAATAAACATTTTATTATTATTATTATTACCTTTGGGTAGGAGCGCCTGGATATCAACTCAGTCCTTTTGACTCAGTCCACAGGCGTGCGACCCGGATTGTCGACGACCCCAAACTGACGAGCGGTTTAGAGCCGTTAAGTCTGAGGAGAGACTTCGCCTCCCTATGCGTGTTCTACCGCTTGTACAACGGGTTTTGTTCTGAAGAACTGTTCGATATGATGCCCACGGCAATTTTTTACCACCGCACCGCTCGCCACCGACAGGGCGATCATCCTCACACTCTGAATCCGCAATGGTCTCGTACAGTTCGGTTTCGGAGATGTTTCCTTCCAAGGACGATTAAATTGTGGAATGAACTCCCTGCCGAGGTTTTCCCGATGAGTTATAGTATGGAGTTCTTCAAGAGGGGTTTGAAAAGGTTTTTGCAGGGTCGACAACGCGCGAGTGACCTACCCTTGGTGTTGCACGGGTCCATAGGCTTGATTGTCACCACGTGGTATAAAAAAAAAAAGTTTACCAAGACAACCACGTGGTATAAAAAAAAAAGTTTACCAGCAAAACTGTGTAGGCTTCACTCACACTAAACAATTCATGACTAAACTAGACTATGGCTGAAATGATAAGACCAATAGATAAGAAGTCACTGAAGCGGCGCAGTAGCCAAAAAGGAAGTGTAACTCCCCGTGCGCGCTCTGCTCGATGCGGGATTAAATAGCTCTATTGTAACAGATGTTTTATTGTAAGAGTTAATAGGTACCTAGTTTGGATGTACTGACTAACAATTTTTGTTTTTGAATTGTTTAAATGAATTCTTGTTATTATATTCTTTTATGGTTGGTTTTTTCTCTTTGTTTTATATTCTTTTAGGTTTATTTGTATCAAAATGACACTGCTTGTACTTTACTAACGCCTGTTGTACACCCAAAACAAGTTTAAAAGAGTAACTGCTGAGTTTCTCGCCGGGTCTTCTCAGCAAGAAACAACTCCGACGCGGTGGTAGAGTCGCATTATGTCTGTATACTGTTTATTTACATATCCATATTATTATGGTATTTATGTCTATTATTTAGTATATTTTGCTGTAAATTTGACGATTTGAAAGTAATGATACAGCTATTTGAATAAAGTTATTTGAGTTTGAGTTTGAGTTTGAGTCCGTCTGAAGGTTTGTTCTTGCTGTTATTGTATTACCTAATGACCACGACGAAAACTGAAAAAGGGGGCAGCCCAATTAATATGTTTCGGCAACAAGTTACAAAGGTAGGTTATTTTTATTAAGAATAGCCACCTGGAGTTTTACGTGCGAGTCGATAGGCTTGGGAGCCATCAAGGTTCACGCGATTTGTCAAGGGGACGGCCGGACTTCAAGCATTGTTCATTTTTCTGTAAATGACTCATCAAAAGTGCTCATGAAAACATACATGAACACACATCAACATGGTCTAGGGATATTTCAATTAAACCTAAATAACTAAAATTCTACTAACCTAACCAAACTCTCATCAAACTACCCTTGAAGTATATCCTTTCCAATAAAAAAAGAAGCATCGCAATCGGTTGGCGTGATAATGAGCTATTCGTCCATTCGTCGCGCATATGGTTTATCTAGATTTAGGTAAGACTTATATGGATTTCCTATGGATGCCACTGTCAGAACTGGACCAAATTAAAATGGGACCATTCGGGTACCACCAGCTTTCAAATATAAAAAGAATGATCAAAATCGGTTCACCCAGCCGAAAGTTATGAGCATCCATGGGAAATCCATATAAGTCTAGTCTATAAATCTAGATAAACCATATGCGCGACGAATGGACGAATAACTCATTATCACGCCAACCGATTTCGATGCTTCTTTTTTTATTGGAAAGGATATACTTCAAGGGTAGTTTGATGAGAGTTTGGTTAGGTTCTGATTATGGGATCCATGACAAAGTAACGGAACTCTTCAATTCTTAGGAGCAATTGGACGATGCTTTTTCAATGTATAAAATAAATAAGAACTATTCACTGAAAATCAAGAAATAAACAAAAATTTTAACAAAAAAAAAACCAACTTCAAAAAAAACTATTCTAAAACAAAGCACTAAAAAGTAAAGAAATAATTGCGTATTCTTCTAAAACTTATACCATAATATAATGTAAGTACAATTATTGTTATTGTTGGAGTCGGTGTCAGCCAAGGAAACACTAGCCTATCTAATCTGTTAAATAAACTTTTAGATAAAGTTAAATTTAAAAAAAACTTAGAAGAAGAGGAAAAACTCAGACAAAATTTCAATCTTCACTTTATTTTTGAAACTTCAAAACCTAAACAAAACAACTATTTTTTTTATAAAAATTGTAGAAAACCTAAAATTAATAAGGAGAGTCTTAGGTGGATCGACTTAAGACTCTCCTGACACATCTGCAGCGGTTCTGCATACTCAAAACAAGGGTGTCAATATCCCGTTGTGGAATACTGTCCCAAGTCCTGCTAAGATGCAAGAAAAGCTGGTTTTCATGCACAATATCTTCAGGGAAATTCCTAAGAGCTCTTCTCTGAAGCATATCCCAGGCATGCTCAATAGAGTTTAAGTCAGGGGATTGTGCAGGCCAGTTTAAAGCTTGGATATCATGCTGTTGTAACCATCTTGTAACGATACGCGCCGTATGTGGACGGGCATTGTCGTGCATTAGCTGGTAATTCTGTCCCATTTGCTGTCTGTGGGCCAAGATTATAGGCTCTAGCACCTCATCTCGGTATTTTAAAGCAGTCATATTGCCTTGTATAAACGAGGTCCGTTCTACCGCCGAGACGAATTCCTGCCCAAACCATAATCGTGCCATCTTGATATGTATGAACTTGCTGTGGGTGCTTCAGTCGATTCCAACGTCCAGGTTCTCTCCAAACGCGTACTCTTCGCGAATCAGGATGAAATCCAAACCTGGATTCATCAGTGAAAAGCACAAGTAACCATTGAAAATGGTACCGGTTTTCGTGTGCAATATTGTAATCTTCTTCCTCGATTGTCTCTCCTTAGCGCTGGTACCCGAAGTGGCCTACGAGCACGTAGGTTGACTTCATGCAGTCGTCTTCTCAAAGTTTGACCGCTTACCAGGAAACCATACTCTCTCTGTAGCCTTTGAACCAATTGCATCGTTACATTTGGTTGACTTCGTGCAGCATTTACTATGATGGTCCTGTACATGTGTTGTAATGCGTTGAGGTCCTCTGTGCCGTTCCACCACTTCCCCTGTGACACGATAACGTGACCAAAGCCTGGATATAACGCTCTGACTGGTCCTCATGGCTTCAGAAACAGCAATTTAGGTAGCGCCAGCTTGAATCATGCCCACTGCTCTTAACATTTCGTTCCTGGTCAAGTGTCTACGTGGCATGATTAAATGAACTCCGGAGATGCGTTTGACAAAGATTTATAGAAATTTATCAAGTTAGAAGTTCGTGAAGATTTACTTCTTTGGAAGAAATTCAATGACTGCGAATTTCATCTTAAAACAAAACCTTTTATCTACAAATTTGAATTTAAAAAAGGAACTTAATAATGTTTTTATAATCTGTCATTAATAGTATGTTTGTAAGGCCAGTACTTTTTAAGTTATTTAAAAAAGTTTTATATATCCCTAGACCATGTTGTTGTGTGTACATTATTTTTGCTTTCACCGTCATAGACCATTTCGTCACTTACCGGATAGTTATCAAGTGACTGCATAGTCGTATAAAGGCCTGCGCAGACGAAGTATAGTAGTGGTCATAGTAGGAATAATCTGCTCAAATAATGTATTTTTATTGTTCTTATGACTGTTCTCTGAATTTATTTGTTGTAAAACAAAACAAAGTTCAAAAGAGTAACTATCTAGTTTCTTGCCGGAGTCTTCTCTATAAGAAGCAAAGTCCGAACCGGTGGTAGATTCGCATTATGTTTATTTAGAATATGTACTATTATTGTATTATTTTATTTACGTCTATTATCGTTTATATATTTTTATTGTGAATTTTGATATTTCATAAGTCCTTCTATGTAAAAGCTTAAGTGAATAAATGATTTTTTACTTCACTTTACTTTACTTTGAAGGACTTTTGCCCGCGCTGGAGAAAAACTTCCGCTTAGCGAAAAAAGTCCGCTAAGGACTAACCACAGACTTAACCCACACGGTGTGCGATCATTATTGTCCAGAAATTCAGTGGAGCGCACGTTATGGAGGAAAATATTCTGAGATTACATTGTGCTGTAATTTACATAAAGTTTAAGAAAACGAGAAGATATTTTAAAAGAGAATACTGGGTTCACCCCTTTATTTCGAATCTTCGGTCAACGCACACTAAAGTCCGCTGTGTGCGTTGCCGCTCATAGTTCCTAAGTTCTTTTTTTATTCGCGAACTCCCGCGTACTTTAGTCCGCTCTGGTCCCTCAGCGTCCGTGGTTATTCAGCGGACATTTTGAACTATAAAGTCCTCCGTGTGCGTTGTTAGATCAGTTTGTAAGGGATCTCTTTTGACGGACAAAAAAGTACGTCGCGGATAGTCTCTCATCTGCGCAAGCTTTAATAGTAGTAATCAAAAGTAAGTATAACCTGACGCCATGCACACATAGAGCGGTGACCGCATGCGTGAGCTCGACGCCACAGACGATTCCGTCGAGCGCCACGTTCGCTGCTCTTCGGACCGGCCTACTGAAGCTACCCGTCTTCACGAGGAGAGTCGTCACAGCTTCATAAAAGTCCTGCAAAACATACGAGAGATAGACAGAATTATTTCTGGACGTAGAAATTCGCAGACATTCAATAAAATAGTGTTCGTTCTTCGCGTGTAAGTGCAGTGCAGCACCTCTTTCGACACTGTTGCATTCAGTACACGCATTCACATACACTACACTCATCAGTCCTTTTTCAATTACATATAATTTTTCCATTTACCAAGAAGATATTTATCAAAGAATGTTTACAAACTTGGTAATACTGGTCAGATTGAACACCAAATCTCGTGAAGGCTAAGTATCTGAATGATCACAGATCACAGCTCTCACAGCCTTTGCTAAACGACACCCACTTTTCCTCTTGCCGCGCATATATAATACTGTGTTTTTTTATATATATTATTATTATTACCTCAATATTTTGTACCCTAATTGCTCAACCAAATTGTGGTGTTGTTACTGTTGAAAGCTTGAAAGCAATTAGTTTTATTTTCAAATTGTTGTTTTATAGCACGACCCCGGTCTCAAATTTTTAACGGTATATCAGTCAATTGTCAACTGATTTCTACGATCCAAGCAGCCTGCTTAGTGTAGAAGTCGCTGAATACTGTATGACTAAAACTGTGTATTTTGGAAATAAATATTATAAAAAAAAAAATATTACAATGAGGAATTAGTATTAATTAGGTTTGGTTCTAACCGGCTTTTTGGTGTAATTGGTATTTTTCAAAATGGAAGCCAGAGTGTGGCAGGCTGATCGAGCGACTTGAGTCCGTGGAGAGTCGACGTGGGAGCTCACCTGTGAATTAATTAAATTATTATAATGTATATTTGCAGTAAACTTAAAATTATATTTTTTTAACAGAGACTTAATTCCCACTTGTCTTATTAGTTCCGCAATGCGATTTTCAGATATGACTTGCCAAAATTTCTGCATGACTCTTGGTAGTTCTTCCAATGTTTCTGCAATTTCAAACCTGTAAGAAACAATACTTACAGTTGGGAAATACCTTCCTTATTGTTTTACCAATAGTTTTTTTCTCAGATTGAGTTTGTTAATACGTAAGTTATTGAAGTTATTCAATTATTCACGACTTAATAATATCAATCTTACACCTATTTATCAAAATTGATCGGCACAATTACTCCTATTGGTACAAAAAGCAATAGGTAAAAAAAGTCTGCCGCAGATGACTTCGCAGAGTTTCTGAACTCAACAGAAAACCTTTTTGAAAAGACCAGATCATGTATTGTAGTTACCTCACATTTAGCTACTTACTCACTTTTTAAATAAAATATTGTTCTTTACCAAGAAGCAGATCGCAGCCGCCTTAAAAGTTCAACGCATAGCGCGTCGCAGCCACGCTCAGCGATGTCCCCCAGTCTGTTCTCGTCTGGAGATGCGCTGCCAGGAGACTGGCTTCTACTCGTCTTGCTTTCCGTCGTCCTGTTAAAATTACCTAACAATTCAAGAACCGAGCAAAACAACTTTGTGGCAACGGGAAGAGCATTAGGTAACAAAACCGTTTGGGTTACGTCTTGAGCTAGCCTACTGTGACCAATAGTACCTATCATGTTTTCAAAGCTATGCGATTTGGTCAGAAGCTTATTTGGCAGCTAATAAGACAATATGAAGGCTGCAAAGCACACAGTCGCGAAAAAATCACGAACAATTGTGTCTAGGAATTCAACGGAAAAATCGACCACGCTGGACTAAACATCTGCACTAAACTTCGAAGCACAGCGTAGCGTTTATAGCATAGGAATGTTAAAGATTAAGCTTCTTTACTTACGACACATTATATTTAGCCTGCGGCCAATGCTTTAGACTATTACTGATTATCTTTAGCTCTGTTATTTTGTCCTTGATGCTAATAGAATCTTGAAGTCTCTTGGACGCCTCCTCACTCCTTTTTACAAAGTTATTGCTAGTTCCATTCGTACTACTCTTCTGAATTTGGTGCTGCGTCCGAGAGCTTTGCTTGCGACCTTCAGTATGTATTGGAGGAAGCTGAAGTGGTTCCGCCGTTTTCCGAACAGGATCTATGAATGAATAGTTTCTGGGTATTAGGCATGCCACTTTACTGATGACATAATTATATAGCAGTAAAAGGCATAATTATTTTGAAAATAGCCTGGCGGTTAAGCACTTCAACTCGAATCGCGGCTCTTGTGGTCCCGAATTCAAATCTGGCCAGAACTTATATCTTTGTGTTCATTATTTAATTTCTTACTAACACTCCGGTGGTGGAAAACATCGATAAAAAACCAATCAACCCGGATAGCGGCGGAAGTCTCACCACCTACTACGTTGGGTTCTAATACCACTGGTGAAAAGTGCGCCTCTGAGTGTTCCGTTCACCATGACGGCAACAGTCACTTGCCTCTGACTACCCCGTTTGGGATAAAGTCGTGATGGTATGTTATTTTAAAAACAAAATGATGTAAGAGTTCTTTTGGCTGTAACAGGCTGGTACTTACTACTTCTGCCACTAATGAGTGGACTCTCTCCTGCAGCCATATCTTTTGTTCCTAGCTCCCACCTATCATCTAAGTTCCATTCCCTATGCCCTTCAAAAGTATATGGCTTGCCAAGAGACCGTTGGACACTTCCAGTAAACAGAAAATTCAGATTTGGACTGGCAGGGCAAGACTGGTTGTTCTTTATCGGAGGTAATTTCGTATTGGCATTTTTAATGACTCCATCATTTGGTAACGCTTTCACTTTGATCCCGGTATTGTTCGTAAAGACTACATATTTGTCGTCATCTCCTAAATCTGTTATATTGCTGCAGTCAGGCGTTATATCCATTATATTGTCCCTTTTAGCAGTAGCTCTATCAGACTCTTCCGTTAAAGGAGATAGCGTGCTAAACCGAGGTAAATCCTGCTCTAAAGATTTTTCTATATTCACGTTGATTTTCTCGGATAGCTTTTTATACAAATCTTCGACGTCACTATCAATCGATTTTGGAACTTCACTCGTGTCGCTAGTATTATCAACGTTATAAATCTTAGGTTCATTATATTCGTTACACATTAATGAATCTTCCTCCATATCAGTGTCAGATTTCTCAAATGCGCTAGAGTTGTCGTATTGATATTCATTCTTAATATCAACAAAAGCGCTCTCTTTAAATTCTTCATCATTTATAATTTTAATTGTTTCATCGTTGTTAGAACTAGCACTATTTTCGCTCTTAGTATCATCAGTTCTCTCATTATCTGCTTCTGACACAGGACATTTAGATGATCCGTCATCTAGTGAAGTAGTGAGAAGCTGGTTACATGTGATACTGTAGAAATTGTTATCGCCGCTGTCTAAAATGTTCTGTCTGAAGTGATTCTTACACTCGGCATGCGCTCCAGAAACTTGAATTCTATATTCCACAGTTTTGTTTTCAGATATTGATATAAAAGAAGTTTGAGTTTCCAAAGTGTTGTTGTCTCTGGATTTTTTGAGAACGCCGTCTGTTTCTGCCAGTTCAATGATGGTTTTGCTGGTTTGCGTGAAAATTTCTTGCGCTATATGAAAGCTGGCCGAGGTGGATTTGCTGATTTTCTGCAGTGATTCTTTTTGTAATTTTACTTGTCTTGCTGTGTCCGCCAGGTCAATGACGCTCTGTTTTTCTCGCAGCTGGTAGGCTTGCTCGCTCTCATCACTGTCATCGCACCCGATGACGTAGGTTTTGCCTGAGGAGTTGTTCTTGTCGGAGCTGCTATCGGTAAAGTCAAGCGAGTACACGTTCGATGTGGCTACACTTTTCTGAGAATCTGTATATTTCACTTCACCTACTAGGTCGTCAATTTCTTCTTCCTATAAAGATTTATATACTTACAATAAGAAATGTATAGGTACTACAGGTTTCAATCGTCGCGAAAAAGCCGACCTTCTTATGCAATTAGCTACCAGTTTTAAGAATTTTAGAACAGATTGCATGTAGTGTAAGGAAGTACTCAACATTTATTCATAAAATTATCAATCTATTGCACTGAAATTACGTGGATGTTTGTCGCGAAAAAAGTTTCGCGCTCTTTAAGCAATATATTTATTACTTACCATTACGGAACAATTTAGAACAAAAGATACAAATTACAGCATCAGAATCGTTGTGTAACCACCGAAACGCGTACTCTGCGTGTTTTAAAATTCTATCTAATTCTGACAGGCCATGGCAAAGTTGAAGTTAGATATTGTCACTCGTTTTGATTTTAATTTGGGTATTTCTTTCGGGGATGTCCTAAAGAGGATTTCATTCATAAAGTATTAGGCTCAGAACTTACGGAGACGGCGGTTTTTTACCCAAACTCACGACCGGAGTTTCGTGCGGTGCCGCAGACAACTCGGTTGCGATTTTCGCTCGCAAACTTGGCGGGCGACTATCGCAAGACGGCTGGAAGACAACCGCCACCGCGACTGCGTGTGGGAATCGCGCACGCCACGGGAATTAAATGCATCTATATAGAAGTTGCGGGTTGCAGCAGAAAACCGCTCCATCAGTTCTTAGCCTTAAGCGACAAAAAGGTATCAGTAATAAACACAAAGCATCTTTTTCAAATTTAGGCATAATTTTACAATTTCGAGACCATAGTTTCTCCTGACGGGGATTCAATAAAACAAAGGTTACATTAAAATGTGACAAACTATTTAATCCACGCCAAGTCTAGTAAATTCTCCACCTACCGCTACAGCTGGTACAATATCACAACAATAGATACCCAATCTTTACTATGTCATACAAGTAATACAACATGTAGATACGCACACAATTATATTACATACACTTACGTAAAATACAAAGAAGAATAGTAAAATGCGGATGAATAAGAGTGCCAGAACAATCAAAGAATAAAACAGTTAAAAAGTTAACGGACATTTTATAAAAACAGATATTCTCACAGACATAAATCTAAACGGATAACTAAAGTCTTGATATTCTTAAAGGCCTTATTATGTAAACAAAGATCACACCGTAACAAAATCACGAATTGCCACATTGATCACACACTATAAAAGCCGACCCAGACTGTTGCAGACAAGCTTTCACCTTGGTGGAAGGCTTGTGGAGCGCACGGTTGGTGTTTGCGGCCCCACTGGTTTACAACAAGGCTCCCACCTCAGTGTGTTGTCGACTCTTCGTTTGGAAGCACGCATTCAATATGGCTTTTTTTCTTATTATCTTTATTTATAATTTTCTTTTTCAAAATGTAATAAGCACATTTTTCCTGATTGTACAGGGAAATTAAAATTTCAAGTTTAGAATTCCTGTAAACATACAAATACCTACTATAACAAATGCAAAAACAACTCGAAAGTAATTTCATGCCGGTATAGTGCAATAAATTCACCTAAAACTTGTTTTTCCTGCGTAGACACCATTTTTGTGGACCGTGAAACGTGCGCAACTGCCCTGCCCTTGCGTGGTTTACAACAAGGGAAGTTTACACTGTGGAATCGTGTTTACAACGGCGGTATCCACACGCTGTTTACAACGCGGGTCCTGTCCACAGACGTTGTTGAAGGTCGAACGAATTTTTGTTGCAAACAAGTGTTTGTACACTGTTGCAAACCGCCTGTGGAGACCGATGTGGAGGGCTTGTTTACAACAGTCTGGCTCCCGGCGCTCCCGGCTTCAGGTCGCACATAAACGTATAGCGTTGTAAAAAAGAAACATAAAACATGAAATTCATGCAAAAATGTAAAAGTTGAGCATTCTTAAGCGATTATTTTATCCAAAACGAAATAATGAAATAATTATGAAATCTGCTTGAATAGGTTGTCTTTGGACATTAGTGATAGGAACGTTGCATGAATCAGAATCATTTAATTCGATTGGAAGTGGTACAAAGACAAAAGCTGTCGATTTACGGTTCCTACTTTCAACTTATAAAAGAATATAAATTTAAGTTTGAATTATTTTGTTATTTAACGCTTTTATACAATATGTAACAAAATATATCCATGAGGGTGTCATTACTAGGTATCGAGATTAGGTTCTATTTTATGTTATAATTTTAGCTAATCATAAAATAATATCCTCATAAAAAAAATCACATCCTAAGACGCTACATGGGATATCGTATCGATACCCATCGTCGTGCATGATCGTGAACGACAATACTAGTGATTGATTTGAATGGAATACCCTACTCAAAGCGACAGAGGCCGGCGAAGCGCCCAAAAGCATCCAATAGCCTCCGTATACACGTAAAGTTAAAAGGCGAAGTCGTCGTTTCGCCACACACGCACAGTTCTGTCCATCTGAAAACCCATACGTGTATGGTAGGGCAATGACTCTGTATGATTTATTCGATGATTTCCCAACACTAGGAATTGGCTATGGTTGTCAGTCCGCCTTGTTTTTTTAGATAAAGACATGTAAGAAAAACCAGACTATAGGTGTTCCGTTTTCATAAAAATCAAGCGTGCTTCTTTTTTTTAGGCTTGTGCCGTCACTTCACGTTCCGTTTTAGTGATAGAAATCCATTTCTCGATCAATTTGAATAGAAAGAGGAATGCTAAGGGTAAATCTATTTGAATTATTCTTATCATGCGCCCCTGGCTTAATTCCTTGTCTGGTTCCTCGTAACACAAGGATATCCTTACTGCGAGAACATTTTTTTTTATTTTATTATTGTCTAGGCAGTCATTTGACCACAATCGCACCTGGTGGTAAGTGATGATGTGGTCTATGATGGTACATGGCTGCCCAGTAAATGCCTATTCACATTTGTCTTAAAAGAGACCCAGGTTGTATTTTTCCGGAAAAACAAACGGAGGGCAGCGCTCAGCGCAAATCATGACTAGTGGTGTGTTGTCTGGCGAATTATTTAATTTAATTATTTTAACATCCGTTGCCATTAAGTACACTGTACAACGCAACGTTACGAGTACGTGTGTCTGTTCGTTCGGTATTATTTATTATTCTTCTTTGTGTTACAGTTATAGCAAACATACAAGTATTTTATGATGAACTATTTGTTATAATCTAAATATACCAGTGAAATAATTTAATATCTCAAAACCTCAAATTTAATAATGCTTTAGGTATTTTCATCGCAAATACTAGTACCTGCCATAACTCATTCATATATCGCCTACAACCATTGTACTTGCGCCCCTGAGTGGCGAAATTTAAAACTACTTAAAAGACTAGTCTTTAAGTAGTTTTAAGTAAACCACTTCCTAGTTCGTAAAACCTATGAGCAACAGTACAATCGGTTAAGTAATAAATAAAATTTAAAATAACTCTAGTATAATAATATAATATAATAGTAAAGAGTTTATAAAATACAATATCATACGCACCTACTAAAACATGTGTTTTGGCATCGATAAAACATATCATTAAGCTTAAAACCAACGATAATGACCTATTTATACGGTTAAATATAGTAAACCAAGGCTTAGCCGGACTCGGTTATCTAATTAACAAAATTGTAAAAAGCTGAAACAGAACTAACACCGCAGCTTTTGAACTAAATAGTTGATTGTCAGTAACAAATAAATGATCAGGCTGTATGGTTAGCACATTTGTCTTCCCAATGCAGGCGTATTAACAATACTACAAGTGTAGAGAACTATGTTTGCATACAAACCACTCGAAAAACCGATAAAATTTGTATAAGCCACTGTAACTTAGTTAAATAGTATAATTTAATAAACACATCTACTTTTATGAATAATCATTAAACACAGTAGGTACTTACATATTTGTGTGCAATAAGATTGAGTATGATTTTAAATATTACGTTAATACTGTTCTTGTGCGCGATGTATTTATTGAGTTTCGGTCCACTTAATTGATAAACATAACTTTTTATACGTATATTAATTTGTAACAACGCACGTTCTGAATGGAGTATAACTATCGACTAGTAAGTACCTAATAATTACTTCAAAATAGAAGAGCTAAGGAAATTTGGCACTAATAAAAAAAAGCCAATGCTGACCATTCCCCCCTTACACTACAGTTAATGGATTATCCATAATTAATGAATAAGTTTCTTCACGAACAATTACACAGAAAGCGAATACAATGCGCAGAAATTAGAAAGAGATACGTAATCAAACTTTAGAATAGGACACCATTAATCTCATTCCTAAATAGTAGCTAAAATAGGATTATAGATTTAAAAATAACATTAATACTCTCTTGCTATGAATATTCCAGGCATTAGTGTCTAAACACACTATGCCGAAGTTACGCGACCGAAGTTCCGCATGATTACGCCTGGAATTAGTGATGTACAAGGCTCGAGGCTTCAGAGTCCTTTTGTCTAGAGCTCGGTGTCGTTCTAGGGCTCGCCTCGTTTGTATGAAGCTCGACGACTCAGAAGTCTTTTCCAGAGCTCGATCGATCTCGGGGCTTTTTTTAGGGCTCGATCGATCTCGAGGCTTTTTCAGGGCTCGAGTCTTTTTTAGCGCTCGAGTCGTTTTTTACGTGGCGAGTCGTGCTCAAGTTAGTTTCCGTTTGGAGTCTTCCTTTTCAAAGCAGGCAATAAAATATGTGTTTGTGGGATCTGAAAGATGTGACCAGAAGGGTATTTTGAAAATAGAGGTTTAAAAGACACTTTAATCGTCATGAAAAACATTAAAGTGAAAAGGTTTAAGAAGACTCGAGCTCTTTTAAGACTCGAGTTCTTTTGAATGCTCGAGCTCTTTTGATAGGTTCGAGATCTTTTGAAGGCTCGAACTCTTTTGAAGCCTCGAGGCACGGCTCAGGGAGCTCGCGTCTCGGCTGGGCTCGGGACTCCGAGCCTTCCGAGCTCACTGAGTCCGGCCAACCCGCCTAGAACCTTCAAAAGTAGAGCTCGAAGCCTCGAGGTTTGTACATCACTACCTACAATGCTATTTGTATTACTGATGATGACACATTATGCTGAAATTACGTTGCGTTATAGCGTACAGCGTAACTTCGGTCGGGCGTAAGTTCAGTGGCAACTTGTTTTGTAGAGCACACAATTATAGACTCTGAATACTTACACACAGTTGAGCAACTGAATTTCTGCCGCGTGAGTTCGGCGCTTATGGTGTGACATATCAGCCGAATACGTCGGAACGTGAAATCAGCCGCGGAACTTCGGTCGCTTACCTTCCGCATAGTGTGTTTAGACACTTTCCCCCTCATTTATAAAATATAAAACAGTTTTTTAAAGACTGTTTTCACTATGGTAAAGTTGTCTTGAAGGACTGTATAAGTTTTTATGAATAAGGGGGTAAGTCTATGTAACGTACATTTCTATTAAATTCAGCAAACAGACATGACACTGATTTAATAAATGCACACAAACATGTAATAATAAATATCATAATAGCTTCGACTTAAATGATAATTTCCACTCAGAATTAAAACAATTAAATAATTATTACCCTTTATCTAAAAATTCACCGAAACTTAACATTTTAAAAGTACTTTAAGTACCGTTTAATTTTATAAACGAGCTCTATTTTTCCTAATGATTCAATTTATAGGAACAATGTACATTCCGCTTGATATACAAAAGATTTTATTTTTTTTGCACTATTAGCAAGCAATAGAGACGTTTTTTATGGTTTTAATCTTAATAGTGGGCCATTTATTTATTGGTTTTTGCAGTTCCATCTTAGTGTGTATGATTTATTATGGATTTTGCTATGCAAAACCGAGTCAGGTCACCATTTACAAGTAAGAAACGTTTTATAGTGAGTTTAATTGGGATTGCATAACCACATCCAATTACTTCTAACACAACAGTGTTATATAAATAAAATTCAGGTTCATCACTTAAGTAGAATTCTAAAATTTCAAACTGGATATTGGTTGAACATTTTCATCGTTATATTTAAAATACAAGTAAGCCACATACCCTTTTTGATATGTAAAGCTCGTTATTATGTTTAAAATACACCTAACGCATAAAATTTTCAATAAATACAACGAATCTTTATACATATAGGTATAACATACAGACAATGATCGACGAACACCACTCAATTACTATTATTATAATAATTTACTTTAACACTAGGTTTTCTTCGACAGACAATATGATGAAGGATACTTATGAGATTATATTAAATAACATTTCTAATTTCGTTACTAAGTATATCACCCTACTATCAAAATTGGGAGTCCAAGAGGAGGAAATGTATAACATCTGTTTCAGTCACACTTGCGTGGAGTTAACATTAAACTAGTTTTGCCAATGGTATTATGTGAAACCCGTTGGATATTATTTTCATGACTGTAAGTGAGGATAAAAGTGACGTCACGAATTCATGGCAGTGCTGTGTTATATGTCGTCTATAATGTGTAGTGTAGTGTTGCGAATTAGAATTCGGTACTTTTTTACTGCTATTGCATCAACCCTTTTATGGCCTTATTCAACTGAGTTAGTTTTATTTTATTCACGGACTACAGCACTTCAACCACACTTAGCGAAGCACTCTCCGCGAAGTATGGTTGAAGTGTGGTATTTGTGGTCAATAAAAAAGTTTCCTCAGGGAGCACCAATACGAGCGACAGCATGCCAGTGACCACGCAACACGTGCCGGCGTCTTCTGGCGACTGTCGGAGACAATTAGCGATTCAGTGCCAGTCGCCTACCGTAGACCGTGAGCGACAGACGCCTGTCTGTGTCGCGGGCAGTCGCTGGCGTGCTGTCGCTCGTCTAAACTTACAACTACGGTAAACTTCATGATACGTAAATTTGGTAAAATAGATATTATTCCTTCATATAAATCACTTTTGGTTTACTGTGTGATCCAAATACCATATTGTCTATCAAATATACAATATACCAAAAGATCTAGCTCTGGTCCTAAAGAAGATAATTCGAGATAGTTAAGACACCGCAAAGGTATACAAAATATACACAGCACAACACCCACAGTCGTTTATGTAGGTAAAACGTTCCATTAGAGGTTAGTCTGAGGCCCCGATACACTGTTGAAAATCGCCATACGAAGTGCGAACACCAATGCGTCGCTTGATGTATAATAACTCTTATTTAAGAGGAAGAGTTTTTGTTATTATAGCTTTAAGTGGTGCTGGAGCACTAAGTTTGTAACTGCAATTCTTACACATGCATTGGTGTGCACATCTCCTTATAAGAGTGTATCAAATAAAGGCAGACTTCCAATGAACCAAAGCTCATTATTTTCAGCGATTTATGAGATTATGCGCCAGCGATCAATCCGCGGGGGTACGTCATTTACGTAACTTACATTATCTGCCTTTGTTTATATTACCACAGTATAATAATACATATGGAAGGAGAACTGTTCAGTACTTGCTACCTAAGATATTGAATAGTTTACCACAGCAATTAGTAGACGATATATGTGATAACCAGCCAAAGAAATGTAAAACTATATTAAAAAGATACTACTTATCAGTGAAGATGTAATTAATTAGTGTATATTTGGCTTTTTTAAGTACCTATCTATAGTACAGTGCGATCTCACCCTACTATCAGTTAAACCCCTTAAAGGTTTTTATTAGTAGGGTTTATTAGTAAATAATAAAGTATGTAATACTGTTGTGAATAAATAAATATAAAAAAAAAACCTCTTTAACAGAATTGCATCGCAACAGAATTGGATCGCAATAGTCAAAGATGAGATAATGAACACCTCATATCGAAGCAATGAGGTTCAATTTTGGGAAGATAAAAAAGTAGTGAAAATTAGATTCAAGAGTCAGGCCGCTGACGCATGAGTTGAACATCGAAAGTCTAGCTCACTCAAGTTGATAGCACATTTGATACCCTGCTTTAGTGTATCGGTGCCTAAGATGACGATATCCGGAAAAGTATACATTGTTATGCACATTCGCCTTTACCACCGTCGATACTTTTGCAGACTAACAGTAAAGAAACGTCGCATAAAATGGGATCAAAACTTTAATGGAAATAATTTCACTAAGGTATTGGAAAAATATCACCTACCATTACTAACAGTTAGAAAAGGCGTATCGCGTTCTTCGGTTTATATTTTAAAATCTGTGTCCGAATGCCATAGACGCCATGTTGAGCACACTTCAAATTGGTGCAGTCCTGTCAGTAGAAATCAAGGGGACAGCTATACATATGAGGTCTGCTCAACTTTGATTATCGTTCCTAGATTCGGGTGATAGTTGTACACTTTCCCGGATATCTCCCAGTTTTACACTTATGAGACAAATGTAACATTTCATAGCTCCAAGTATTACGTAATGATAAATGTATAATATGCACGACAACAATTTGGAAGTATGATAAGTAATATTTGAACATTTAAATTATATACCTATTTACATACAAATTGTAAAATATATTTACATTAGGTACATTTGATACATACAACAGTACGTAGATTAAATATGCTTTATTGATAATATGTTATCCGTAAAACGGTATAGTATTATAGATACAGAGTGACTCATTCAATATACGAAAGAAGTCTTCTCATGTAAGGGTTGTCAATAACCAGGATATTATCAACAGAAAAAATGGACTGCCTCATTGGTTACTGGAGGACGTAAATTTAGACTAAGTACTTTAAAAATCACCTTGACAACCTTATTTATTTAAAGAAGCGCAGCAGTGGCACTGCTTTTAAAAAAACTATACCAAGACTAAGGCGCTGCGCAAACGTAGACACTTTTTGTTGCCGACACGGCACACCATCACACACAGGAAACCGTAGTTGCTGTGTCCTGTAGCGGTGATCGGACACTGTTTACGTATGCGCAGGGAGTGGATCATTTCATACTGGTTCGATAGGAATCAAATATTCATCGGTGGCTTGTACATGACACACACAAGACACAAAAGTGTCCACGTTTGCACCCTGCCTTGATGATTTTTAGCTATGATGATCGATGCTAATATTACTGGCACTGCAGTCGTGGCCACTTAGCGCTGCGTTAAATATTAAGTTTTAGGTGCCCTTATATAATTAATACACATTAAGTTTAGGATTGTACAAAATTAGGACGTTAGACTCTTTCTACTTCAATACCTGACGTTAATAACTATACTCTATTCATTATAGCATTAGACAGAAGTGAAAAAGATTTTTTTGGGTACACTTGTGGTGAAAGTACAATAAAAAATATTACTTTTAAGATTAATGCCGAATTTATTAGTCTACTTATACAGCAGCTACCACACTTAATTTTTCTCATTTAAAGTAAAGTAACTTCAGAATTTATGTGGTTTTTGCTTAAATTAATTATTTTGTCTTGCATCAAACTATATTGTCGATGTCAAAACCTAAAAGAAGCAGGGGTTTTTATCCGAACACATTTTTACTGTCACTATAACTCTACCAAATCTAAAATATTACATAATCCCTTCATACGTTGTGGCGGAAGGGGTTATCAATTTTGCCAGGTTATACTCAGGTATGTCATCGTCATGGCAACGTCAAATGCAAATTGTCATTAATTTTAGCACCCCTGCTTCTTATTTCTAATGTTATAATGAATGAAGTATAGACGAATTTTATTGCGATCGTATTTTTCCAGTGATAAATAGGTGTACACTGAAATAGATTCACCAAATATTTGGTTCTCGTTTTGTTAGGTCACACACAACTAGATATACTTACCCTAATAGTAGATGAGCTATTATGGGGCACATGTAGATTTACAAAACTTACTAGTTACATAATATACTTATTTCAAAATTACTATAGCGAGGTTATTTAAATGAGTCTTAACAAGTAGAACACATAATAAGTAAGCTTAATACATTTATTTTATTTGTTTCAGACTATACACAAGTCAAAGTTATTTACCCATTCAAATAACTAATCCAGTATATTAAAATCTTTATACATTTTCCTTTTTCTAAATATTTTTTTTAACGTCCATGTCGTCACTAAAGTGTCACTGCTTTATGAGATGTTTAGGCACTTGTAAAATAAAGTACGATATGCACTGGATATTTTAGTAGTGTTAGATATTATGCCTATTTACTGCTAGAAACCAAACACGCCAATCAAAGCTGAGCAGTCCTTTCATGTATAGCTGTCCCTCTCATTTCTATTGACATGTGACACGGCAGCATCAATTTGCAGTACCCTCAACTTTTGATTAGCGTTTGTGGATACGGGGGTAAGTGAATTTCGATTCGAGCACCCGGAAATTTATCGCTTGGCTATTATTTTCAAAAATAAACAATTTAAAAATTGGTCACAAAGATTAGGTGACAACCATTTCGAACCGTTCATTATATTTTTGCCCGACAAGGGGAAGCTATCTCTGAACAACAATTTCTATGTGACTAATAAATACATTAAAATATATTACGTGTGGGATATTTTTTCATTTCAACCTGTTTAGAGCCTGCCTAATTTTTTTTTAACATAATTTAATGAAGATTATCTGGGACCTTAACGCAGTCTTAAAACTTTCCAAGGCATCTACACCTTATTGGTTTAGGGTTTAAGTTAACATTAATATGTCACTTTACACAACAGGGGCAGTCAGGCCACTTTTTAAGATTTAACAGAAGTACCATGGTTGGGATAATAAAAGATATTAAATGTTTTATATCCGAGGGCTTATGCAAGAGCAACAAGTTTCTAAAAGTTAATAACTTTATCAGGTATAGGAACGACATCAGCACAATTATATAATAATTGGCGATGATAAAAGGTACATATCCAATTATGATATTAATGCCAATACCAAACTTGAGATGCGCAAAAGTTATAATTTGCGCCGCAGTTTGTCATTTGTAATATGAAAGACGTGTTTGACAGTTCTGACACGACAGTTAAAGTTAATTTCAATCGGGCACATGTCGCAAGTCATTATTCCTTACCATAAAAGAGTCGAAATTCATAACCAAAGTTTCTTCTAAAAGTTGTTAAATTCATTATGTGACCTGCAGTGTTCTCTTCAACGTCATTACAATACGCATACCTAAAAGTTGATCACTACATCCCCAAAATTTTCGTCCCCTAACCCTGAAACGTCAAAATTGTCCAACACGTGGTTCGCAAGTTCATGAAGAAATATGTGCAGTCCCGCGTCCCATCTCAACAACGTCACTTAACCCTATAATGCTCGCGTCCAACATCACCGCGTGTCATCCCGCGTCGGCCGCCTAGTCCGTGAGGTAGAGGCGGCGGCGCGCGCGCTCGCATCAGCGCGGCGTGCGCGGCGTGCGCGGCGGCGTCACCGCCTCGCCGCACTGCGCCATGTGCGCGCTGTGCAGGCGCACGATCTCGCTCACGATCGCCGACTCGATGTCCACGCCTGCAGACAAGCGTTATTGTTTTAAGGTGGTTCAAAAATCAATCGACATTCACGTATGCATAAATTTCTATAAATCTTTGTCAAAGGCATCTCCGGTGTTCGTTTAATCATGCCACGTAGACACTTGACCAGGAACGAAATGTTAAGAGCAGTGGGCATGATTCAAGCTGGCGCTACCTAAATCGCGGTTTCTGAAGCCATGAGGACCAGTCAGAGCGTTATATCCAGGCTTCGGTCAAGTTATCGTGTCACGGGGGAAATGGTGGAACGGCACCGAGGACCTCAACGCATTACAACACATGTACAGGACCGATTCATAGTAAATGCTGCACGAAGTCAACCAAATGTAACGGCGATGCAATTGGTTCTAAGGCTACAGAGAGAGTATGGTTTGCTGGTAAGCAGTCAAACTTTGAGAAGACGACTGCATGAAGTCAACCTACGTGCTCGTAGGCTTCGGGTACCAGCGCTAGGAGAGGCAATCGAGGAAGAAGATTACAATGGGCTATTGCACACGAAAACTGGAACCATCCTCAATGGTCACTTGTGCCTTACACTGATGAATCCAGGTTTGGATTTCATCCTGATTCGCGAAGAGTACGCGTTTGTTGAGAAACTGGACGTTGGAATCGACTGCAGCACCCACAACAAGTTCATGCATATCAAGGTGGCACGATTATGGTTTGGGCAGGAATTCGTCTCGGCGGTAGAACGGACCTCGTTTGGATACAAGGCAATATGACTGCTCTTAAATACCGAGATGAGGTGCTAGAGCCTGTAATCTTGCCCCACAGACAGCAAATGGGACAAAATTTCTAGCTAATGCACGACAGTGCCCGTCCACATACGGCGCGTATCGTTACAAGTTGGTTACAACAGCCTGCACAATCCCCTGACTTATCCTTTTGAGCATTCCTGGAATATGCTTCAGAGAAGAGCTCTTAGGAATTTCCCTGAAGATATTGTGCATGAAAATCAGCTTTTCTTGCATCTTAGCAGGACTTGGGACAGTATTCCACAACAGTATATTGACACCCTTGTTTTGAGTATGCAGAACCGCTGCAGATGTGTCAGGAGAGTCTTAGGTGGATTCATGGATTATTAATTTTAAGTTTTTAACAATTTTTATAAAAAAAATAGTTGTTTTGTTTAGGTTTTGATGTGTCAAAAATAAAGTTAAGATTGAATTTTGTCTGAGTTTTTCCTCTTCTTCTGAGTTTTTTTTTCAAATTTAACTTTATTTAAAAGTTTATTTATCAGATTAAATAGGCTATTAAACAAGGATTATTTTAATGTGTAGGTGTCTTAGCAAAAAGTTAATAGAATTTTAGTTATTTAGGTTTAATTGAAATATCCCTAGACCATGTTGAAGTGTGTATTCACGCCTTTGTACGCCTGTTAGTTTGAGTTCGTATATGCAATGAAGATTCATATTGGCACCTTTATTTCTTTATGTCTTTCATATAAGACATCTATCAAAAATGGTAAAATGATATGTCGTCAAGATGCTATTATATTGTTAATAATTAATTAATGTGATTTTACAGACTTTCGGCTTTAAATATATTAACATGGTAGCAGAGCGTAGTTAGGTGTGGAAAACCAAGTAAGTGGATAATAATTATTAAAAATGAGTAATATCATAATTCAAATTTTTGACGGGTCAGATTACTCAAATTGGAAAATTCGCATAATGAAATTTCTTCAATTTAAAAAATTTAAGGATGTCGCTGTACGATTAAAAATGGATAATGAGAATGAGGGATCATGGAATGAGATGGATATTCATATTTGAAATATCCCTAGATTATGTTGATGTGTGTAGATATGCCTAGATATATGCGTGGGGATATATTTAGGGATACTTATTTTCGCAAAAAATATTATTTTTTACGTCTTATAACAGTAATCTTATATCAGACGATAATAAGCTCCTTTAGTTAAGTTTTAGAGTTTGTTCAGATTACTGACATTATATATATTTCTTTTTCTTCGCCGGGGACTGGTCTGAAAAGGCCAAAGCTAGAATGGTAGTGGTAGTATGTGGAAGGGGGGAAGAGAGGCATTTGCCCAGCAGTTGTATCCTAACGGCTAATTTAGATTAGATTGGTTTTGCGAAAATACGTATCCCTAAATAAGTCGATTGATTTTTGTATGGAAAACGAACCACCTCAAGAGCCAAAGTCTAAATATTATTTATTAGCTGTCCGTCAGCGGCTTCGTTCGGGTAGACTATTTCTCCTGTTAAAATATATTACTCGCCGATAGTGTAGCTTTGTATTCGTGTAAGATTTTTTAAAATCCGTCAAGTAGTTTCAGAGCCTATTCAATACCAACAAACAAACTCTCAAACTCAAAACACTCAACTCAAATAACTTCATTCAAATAGACTTTCACAGTAAGTACTTTCAAATCGTCAAATTTAAAGCAAGATATACTGAATAATAGACATAATTACTATAATAATATAGATATATAAACACACAGTATACAGACATAATGCGACTCTACCACCGCGTCGGAGTTGTTTCTTGCTGAGAAGACCCGGCGAGAAACTCAGCAGTTACTCTTTTAATCTTGTTTTGGGTTTACAACAGGCGTTAGTAAAGTACAATGTGTCATTTTGATACAAATAAACCTACTGAGTGTCTAATCTTAATAATAAAACCATGGAAAAAAATCAAACATAAAAGAATATAAACTTAAGGCCATTTAAACCATTAAGAAATACAATTGTTAGTTAGTACAAACTAAGTATTAACTAGGAATTACAATAAAATATCTGTTACAATAGAGTTACCTAATCGGCCCCGCATCGAGCAGAGAGTTTACACCCAGGCATTTTTATCTATAGGGTAGTCTTTTGTAGCATAATAGCCCTTTTTCAATAAAGCTGTTTTGATGTGATTTTTGAATTTATGTAGTGGTAACGCACAAATGGCTTTTGGAATCTTGTTATAATAATGTATACCTTGCCCCATAAAGGATCCTAAAACTTTTTGTAACCTAAAGAGTGGAAGCGCAATTTTATCCCTATTCCTAGTATTTTTGCAATGTATATCACTGTGTTTAGTATAGAGACCAATATTTTTTCTTACCAAAACAATGCAGTTGTAAATATATTGTGAAGCTACAGTAAGGATAGCAATTTCCTTAAAAAGCTCTCTCAGTGAAGCCCGAGCACGAAGCTTATAGATGGATCTGATCGCTCGCTTCTGGAGGACAAAGATGGTTTGTATATCCGCGGCTTTACCCCTAAGTACAATTACGTAAAACATTACACTGAAATAAACCGAACGAGCAGTATCAACATCTGTTAATAACCTTATTTTTCTCACTGCAAATGCTGCCGAACATAGTCTGCCCGAGAGGGCTGTTATATGAGGGTTCCATAGGAGTTTTGAATCTTATGTGATTCCAAGAAAAACTGTAGAATCAACAAGATTCATAGTATTGCTGTCTATTTTTAGGTCAATGTGGTTGTCTTTAACATTAGGCAACTTAAAATTAATACATTTAGTCTTTTTTGCATTAAGCTGTAGATTATTTACTGTGAACCATTGTAAAACCTTTGAAAGTGTGTCATTTACATCATTAAAAAGGTTTTTATTTCTGTCAGTTTTAAAAACTAAAGACGTATCGTCTGCAAACAATACGACATCACAAATATCCTTTAAGTAAAAAGGTAAATCATTTATATATATCAGAAATAGGAATGGACCCAGAAAAGATCCTTGTGGTACCCCCATTTTAACTTGTGATCCTGTAGACAGAACACTGTTAACATCAACTTTTTGAGTTCTCGAACGAAGGTACGAAATTATCATATGTAAAGCATTATCCCTTACCCCGTAACAATCAAGCTTGCATAAGTGTATCGTGATCAACGCAATCAAAAGCCTTCGACAAGTCACAGAAGACGCCAAGAGCGTTCTGTGAATTCTCCCAAGCCCCAAAGATGTGTTTTAGAAGTGCAATGCCAGCATCAGTAGTAGAACGCACTCTAGTGAATCTATATAGTTCACTGTGCAAGAGATTGTTCTCATAAAAATGGCTTAATAGTTGTTCTTGAATGAGCTTTTCAAAGATCTTACTTAAAGCTGGTAGGATTGAAATAGGCCTAAAATTACCTGGGTCTTGTTTGATGCCTGTTTTAAAAAGTGGTACAACCCTACTGTGTTTCATTAAGTTTGGAAAAATGCCTTTATCAACACAATCATTGAATATTACGGCGAAGTAAGGGGCAATCACGTCAATTATGTGGCTAAAAATTAACCCCAAAGATCAGTGGTGTCTTTTAAATTAATTAATTTTAATGATTTTATATGTCTAGTGACTCCACATGTTTAAATTTAAAGAATACACTGCAACAAGATAAATTATCTTTCAAAAGCTGTTCTGCTTCAGTTGGTGAGGAATTTAATGAAGCTGTGGTGAATAAAATGCTTCAGCAACAGATGCTTCTGATTGTAAGACGTTATTGTTAATATTAAGAGCGTATGAGGTATCACGATCTTTAGCTCTACCTGTTTCGTGATTTATGACGTCCCAAGTGGTTTTTATTTTGTTAGACGACTTAGATATCAAACAATCAAATTATGTATTATTATAACTTTTTAATGTAGTTATGACAAGTCAATTACACCTAAAAATATAAACATACATAACAACACGACTATATCCCAAATGGGGTAGCCAGAGGAAAGTTGACTGTTGCCGTCATGGTGACAGAACACTTTAAAGACCACTTTTCACCAAGCATATTAGAACCCAACGTGGTAGGTGGGGTTCACCTTCCGCCGTTATCCGGGTGGTTTCGGTTTTCTCATCAGTGTTTTCCATCACCAGAAATAATTTAAATATGTATAAACACGCATAAATAGATAATGGACACCCAGATAAAGGCAAAAACAAAATGGTTCATTGCATAACGTTTCCCGAACATGGAGCTAGCATTTTACACGGACTGTATTAACCCCTCATCTTACTCACGCGAGAAAGGAATCTAATCTACAAGTATGGATTTTATGAGATTCTTTGAGTGTATAAAGTTTAGTTTAGAAAATTTATATCCTTAATTATTATTGACAGTAGGATTTGTTATAATAACTAGTGTTAAGTTATAATTAATTTATTCGATGCTTCATGTGGTATGTTACAGGTCTTAAATAAAAATATAGTACATACACATGATCCTGCTAGGGCACTGCAAGATATTTTTGACATAATTAGGCAAGTTATTTACAAACATAGGTTTTCATGCACATTTTAACATTTAGGATCAATTTAAACACTTTCAAAATACTCCTGCATAGAATAAAAACAGTTTGATAGCAAAAATCTGTTGACACTAGAACTAAATAAGGACAAACCATTTATACCCTTTATTGAAAGAGTTAATTTATTTAATATCTTTACCGACATGTGGTATGGTCCCGAACTAACAATATGTAGCTTCGTGGATTACGGGACTGAGCATAATAGCTATCAGCTTGTGTGTAAAGGTGGTGATATACATCGCTATTGTAGGATAAATATACGATCACTTTCCGTACCATTTCCCCAGAGAATCACAGCATATCTAAGCCACGCATGAGCAAAGGCGAAATAAGCACTAGTGGCTGTTTCTAAATCCGTAACCCTCTTTAGGTGGTAGAGTGCATACGTAAATCCTGACAGTTTACTTGCTAACTTATCCATGTGGCTTTTCCAGTTCATGTTAGACTCTACTTCTAGGCCTAACAATGTACATGTACTCACGGAATCTAGCTTGCAGTCATCGTGAACGTAGTTTATTTAAAAGGTTGCTTTTGTCTAGGGTGGAATTGCATTAGCTTTGTTTTGTTGAAATTTAGTTGTAAATTATGTTCCTTAAGCCATTCAGTTATACATTTAAAGGTTATATTTAGATTAGTGTACAATTCCTGATTATTGGTACAAGGGATGACTACAGTAATATCATCTGCATATAAAATAATTTTTTTTTGGGTTTTGGGAAGGTCATTAATATATATTTAAAAAAGTATACATCCTAGTACGCTACCCTGTGGAATAGAACTGATGAACTTTTGTAATCTAATATTAAGTATATTATTAAGTATACAGTTGGTGCTTTTATCGTAATAAGGTATTTCAACAAATTGTTCACGATTCGATAAATAAGACCTAAACCATTCAAATGCCGGCCCCGCACACCAATTCCGTATAATTTATTTAAAAGTATTTTATGGGACACCCTGTCGTATGCTTTGCTCATATCCAGCATAATACTTACTGCATACTGCTTATTATCAAAACTGTTTAAAATTTCGTTCGTCATACTGAAAAGGGCACTCACCGTAGATCGATGTTTACAAAAAACCGTTTTCGCTGTCATCATAGATAGATGTTATACTTCTCACAGAAGGAATTCAGTCTTTTAGACATTAAAGTTTCGAATATTTTCGAGAACGTAGACAGTAATGAAATTGGCCGAAATTGATTTATATCACTTGTTACTTTCTTTTTGGGAACAGGTTTAATTACAGCAATTTTAAGTTGATCGTGGAAAGTGGCTTCTGTGAATTGACAAGAGCAGTCAGAGGTACTATGAGTTCATCCTTGCAATGCTTGATTAGTATAGGTGAAAAATCATCGACACCACAGCTAACTTTACTTTTAAGGTTTTTGATAGCCTTGTCAACCTCCTAAACAGTCACCGGGTTGAGATACATGGTGCAAGGTTTTTGTGTAATTACAGGTCTACCTTTTACTACACCTTGTGAGGGCACATCATTTCCTATTGAGGCAAAATGATTGTTGAAATGGTTACCACTTGGTAAGGGTCTCGTATAATTCTATTGTTAATAGCCAGTTTGAAGTCGTTCATATCTTTTTTTTTAGTTTTTGTTGTTTGTTCATTTATAAATTTAAGTGCTGTGGATTTGTTGTAAATAACATAAAATTGAGATGGATAAAAGGTAAAAATATATCATAGTACATAGACGCGAATATAAAATATCATTTTATTTTAAGCCTTATATAATCCCGATATCAAAAAAATAATACGTCAGATTGATTATAGTTTTTTTTTCAAATAGTGATTTACTACAAAGTCAAATGGGACTTCGTAATTGGAATCAACTGTAAAGAACAACAATTATTAAAAATAACGTACCTGCATGAACTTCTTCTCTGGTTAGCACAATCTCCTGGCAAACATCTGGAGTCACCAGGACCACTCGATGGTGACGTGTTTGTAATAAGTTGGCTACTACCACCTGAAATGCAGAATTATACATATAAGGAAGACCAAAGGACCGCTGTAATAAGATCCGGTAAAAAAAATAAACAGACATGTAAAAAAAGTTGGAAAGATTTGAAAAGTGTAAATAAAGTTTCATCTTCATCAACATCATTTGCAACGACGTACACTGCTATATGAGTCCTTGGCTGTGAATATTTTTCATATTTTCGTCAACCAAGCACGTTAATTTCCAAACCATGAATAAGTTTCTTAAGTACTCAAGCTAATCATTAATTAACAAAATCAGTTGTTTTACTTCAACACAAAATCAATACTAAGTGAATAGCGCGGTTGCACTATTTTTACTTGAAATGGTAAAATATATTTTTGCATAGACTCGATTTTCAGGTGCTGCTTCTAAGGCGTTGAAATGTCCTTAAATTCTATCAAACATACCTTATGCTTGTACTTCTCCAGCGCCGCCCTCGCCTTCGGCATCAGCAGGTTTTCGTCAGTCTCCAGTTTGAAGGACACCACGTAGGCCCCCGGCACCCACAGGTTGCACAGGGGGGCCAGCATCTTGGGCACCAGGTGCAGCTGGATGATGGGGGCCCCGCTGGCGGATTGTATTTTGTGGGTTGGCTGAAAGATTTAGCCCTTTTTTAGCATCTTAAGATGCTTTAAATAAGATGGCATAGAAAGGAACGTCAAAATTTAATCATACAACATGAAGAGAGTTTGTTGCTACTAGGCTACGATTATGTGAACGGTTGATACCCAATCATTAGTATCAAGTTCTCAACCTGAACTGTGTACTGCTATTGCTTTATAATATGACTAGCTGCCTCGACAGACTTCGTTCTGCCAAAAGTAATTGCACCTCGCGGCGTCGGTAAAGCAGCACATCTCGTCCGCGTTTCTCCGAATTGCACACATACAATACAATATATATTGATGAATGAATGATGAATATGACGACACGGTTGGCGTAGTGCGCTGTAGCACGGTTTCTCGCCTCGATTTCCGTAGTGTCCCGGGTTCGATTCCCGGTCGGGTCAATTTAGGAAACGATCTTTTCTGAATTGATTCGGGTCTGGGTGTGCTGGGAGACGCCCCTAGCTAATTTTCCTTGTGTGGTACCTCGTAACACAGGGATATTAATCACTACTTCGATACCATTACATAAGATAATGTCAGGACTTGGCGCAAGCAAGGCTTAACATGGCATGGCAATTAAGATTGCTCTTATACGAATTCATTTAAGTTCAAGTTAAACTACTGGGGGACTTTCGGAATATATTTGAGTTTGACTACTGTAACTTATACACGGTCTTTTTCCGTAAAGAAAATGATATGGCGTATTTTAGGGGACGTCCATATCTGGCGAATGCGCCGCAAAAGCGCAACTGGCGAGACACTTGGAACGCCCGCAGTCACTGCAATCGATTGGTGCGCCTCTTTAGCGCAACTCATGCAAAGCTCGTATTACGGCGCGCGTGCAGTTAGCGCGCTTACAGTTCCGTTCGCTTTTATGCCGTATTCCTCAGTTGAGTAGCGTGCGTGCGCAGCTCTAGCGTCGCTCGCGCCCGTAGCGTACATTGCGCGCGAACAGCGCACGAGCGACGCAGGAACGACGGACGAACGAAAAATGTACGCGCGCTGTTCGCGGATCTGTACGGATATGATGTAGGCTCTTGAAACTTGATGAAATGTATTCTGAACAATGGTACCTAAACAGTACTAAATAGTACCTACACAGAGATAAACAGTACCCAAACCCTTTAAATGTTGAATGAAAAGTCTCATACAGCTGCCATTCTGATGTCAGGATGGCCGGTGTATTGTCATATCATGCTTATGGCTACAACTATCATTTTGGGACCTATGCAAAGAATCGGTACCTAAATAGTACCTTGTCAAATATACGAATACATAATGAAATATCATTAGGAATAATAGCAAATTAAAAATAGCGATACAAGCGATAAGCAATATCTTGAATGGCGGTTTTTGCACATTAAAAGATTTAAAGTATCAACATTTTTTACGTAAGATGGCGCTAAAGCTATCTACCCCTGCATGTGCAAACATAACTGAGGCGCTACAAAAACGTGGCAGCCCTTATGTGCTCTTAAGGCATTTCTGTATAGTATTTGCAATTAATGATTCCTTCGTGACAATACACCGGCCATCCTGACATCAGATTGGCAGCTGTATGAGACTTTTTATTTAACATTCAAAGGGTTTAGGTACTGTTTATCTCTGTGTCAAATTGACAAGTCAGTGAGAAAATGTAGCTTACGCGGGAACATTTCCGTGCCATAATTTTTCACAACTTTCGCCGAGGTTTATCTCAAGAACCATGTCTTGCCGAGCTTGTTTCTATTTATGAACTTGAAACACCTAGTAAAACGACTATATATCGCTGGTATCCTGTGTTTCGTCGAGGACGTTCTTCTCTCACCACAGTTCCCTCTACTGGTCGGCCAAAATCGGTCGGACAAGAAAACATCGATGCTGTACGTCAATTGATACAGGAAGATAGACATGTGACATATGAACAGATACGGGCTTCTCTTAGCATTGGTATGACAGCCATTCAAATAATATTGCATGATGAACTGGGTGTCAAGAAGTTAGTTTCTCGCTGGGTGCTCCATCGCTTGACCGAAGAACAAAAGTCGGCTCGTGTTAATTGGTGTCGGTCTGCTCTGCAACGGTTCCATAGTGGGAGCTCAAATGCAGTTTACAATATCGTCTCGGGTGATGAATCATGGATTTATTCATATGAGCCCGAAAGAAAACACCAATCGACTGTTTGGGTCTACGAAGGTGAGGTCAAGCCAACTGAAGTTGTGCGCTCTCGTAGCGTGTTGAAAAAAATGGTGGCTTCGTTTGTATCGAAAACCGAACATGTGGCTACGATTTCTTTACAGGAACGGAGAACGGTTACTGCTAATTGGTACACAACAGTTTGTTTGCCGGCAGTCATAAGAGAACTTCGTAAAAGTCATCCTAATCGTCGCATAATCCTTCACCACGACAATGCGAGCTACCACACCGCTCGGCAGACGATCGCGTTTTTATATCAGGAAAATGTAGAGTTGATTGACCATCCTCCGTACAGCCCTGAATCATTGGCCCCAATGATTCAGGCCCAATTTACATTCCCAAGAACCAAAGATTTGCTACGTCGTCAAAGGTTTCAAGGACCAGAAGAGGCAGTCGAAGCTTACAAATCTGCGGTTTCGACTATGTCCATTTTAGACTGGAATTACTGTTACAATAATTGGTTTGAAAGAATGCAAAAGTGCATTGATTACTTCGAAAAGCAATGAAAATAAATGTTTTTGCATTATTGTTATAGTTTTTACTATTCCCGATCATTTCGGTGTGGCCCTCGTACCTACCATTGTTCAGAATACATTTTATCAAGTTTAAAGATCCTACATGTGCCATCCTGACATTCACGTGAGCTGCGCACTCGCGGCGCATTCGCCAGATTTGGCCCCACCCTTAGGATTACAAAAAAAAACGTATGTCTGTCTGTTTTTTACTCATGTTCACTACTAGTGTTACTATGACCGAGTATAAAGGAGACTAAGCTTAATTGGTAGGTATAGCAGCGAACAGGTTAACATAAATTAGTAACTGTTGATCTACTAGGTGTAGAACCTAAATCACATCAGACTTACCACGCGATCCTTAGGTATATAAAAGTCCGAGACCGCGGCAGCTAAGTACAGCATGGCCCGCGGGCCCAGGCTAGCCAGGCACTCGCACGCAGCTCTGAGAAGCCAGAAATACTCCGACACTGTTTTGAAAGACACGTGCAAGATGGCGCCCGCCGCGTGCGCGGCCTTGTATCGCAGCAGGATTGGGGCTAGGACGTCTACGCTATCCGGTTTCACTGAAATACACAATTCAACCGATGTTTTAAACAATTCAAATTCAAAGATAGTTAACTAGTACCTTTACTATTTGCAAATTACTTTTAGACTAAATGATGTTCTGAGATCGTCATTATATAATATCTCAACTTTGACATGGTATTAAAATGATGTAAATAAAATGTAATGTGTCACTTGACCACAACTAGTTTTTGAAACACTGCACTGGCAGAAACGAGAGTTCGTCAAGAGGTAACTCTAGACTTCTTACTATTCCATCATAGAATAATGATCACATTGATGTTAGAGAGCAAAGAAACATAAAATGAAACTTCAGCCATATTCCATTGTTCGATATCCCAGTTACTCGTAAGTGTTTAGACTTTTATATTACTCTATAAATAGAGTTTCAACATGTTATATCTTCGACCTTTTAACATTAAAGTTATAAATTGCATAAACGAACTCGAGCTGCAAAACCTTTTTTGGGCTCAACTTGTTACCAAAGTTAGGGTTGCCATTGTGGCCAAAAAATTAGGGAGCTAGAAAAACTCAGGATGCTCCTCAATAACTACGTCCACTAAAACTAACAGGACATGTCCTGGGAAAACAGGAGGGTTG
This sequence comes from Udea olivalis, assembly GCA_947369235.1. Classification (NCBI taxonomy): domain Eukaryota; kingdom Metazoa; phylum Arthropoda; class Insecta; order Lepidoptera; family Crambidae; genus Udea; species Udea olivalis. The sequence continues at coordinate 2,510,427 of OX376349.1, read as the reverse complement.
GCAACCCTTACCTAAACTAGCTAATTACCTGTGATACTAGTATTCGGCCCTCGTTCCTGTATATCTAGCATATCCAGTAACTTCTGTCCACTGAAGTGCCTGGTGAAAGGCTCCAGCGACTTCTGGCGGTGCATGAAGATGACCGCGTACCCTTGCTCCAGAAAGTACTCGGCTGAGGAGGAGCCCCTCGTGCCGGCACTGAAGTTGTCCACGAAGCGCACTGTGTTGTGCTCTAAAGGAACTGTGGTGCCACCCGACTGGAGAGTATAACAAACATGATATGAGTTCACAATTAAGAATCAGAAGGCTAAGTCATTCAATGTTTTATTGCTTCTATAATGCAGGCACAACGTGTTCAAAATATGCAAAGCTGTTGTCTGAAATGTATCTACTGTAATTTTATTCACCGAAAGGTTGGGAATTTCCTCCATAGGAGTAAGAAGTTTAATGAGCGACTTATTAGGGGTAGCTGAGATAAGTTTTGATCTTTTAAATCATTTTAAAGTTTTTCAATAATTTCTGACAATTCCGTTGTACAGCAACTACGGCTTTGGACTTTGTCCCGTCCGCTGATAAATCATATAAATAAGAGTTTTTTTATGCTGGTGTTATCACAGCAGTCACACGAAACAAAACAGTTTTAACACAATAGTGTGATTACATGATTGGTATAACAATCGACCAGCGAATTTAAGATACAATTGTTTACTCACAGTAACCAGAACGATCTTGTTGCCATACTGGTCGTGACGCTCGCAGAATTCCTTGAGCAGCGAGCGGTTGTCTTCAAAATCGGTGGGGGGCAGGTGGACCGTGAAGAACTCCTCCCACGAGCCGCTGGCCATAGCTACTGCTTGTTCTTACTAGAGCAGGATAAATATAAATATAATTATGAGCCAGAGAAAACTTCAATTGTCATAGTCTTGAAACATTAGCAGCAGCAAATGCAGCATTAGAATGTCTTTCAAACCCAATCGTTTCTAAACTCGCTACTTATTAAGACACTAAAATTATTGATGACTGGCCTGTTGGCGCAATGGCAGCGATCCTGCCTTCAGCGCCGGAGGTCGTGGGTTCGATCCCCACCCATGACAAATATTTGTGTGACGAACATTTGTATTTGTTGTGTGTCTGGGTGTTATTATCTATTTAAGTATTCATTTAGAAATATTTAAGTATGTTTATCAGTCTCTGACGCCCATATTACAAGCTCTGCTTAGTTTGGGGTCAGATGATCTTGGTGTAAATTGTCCCAGATATTTATTTATTAAGTATTATTATTATTATTCATCAGAGGGCCGGGTCCATTCTGGACAGTTATTTCAGCATATCTACTGAAGGACCAGAAAAGAACTGTGTAACTCAACGATTTTCGCTTAGTCATCATTATCGACTAAAGTACGAATGAGAAGTAGTACAATGGTAATGATTTTAATAATGTATAAAAATTCACGACGTCATACCACCACGCGACAACTTTCTTTCAGGCAGAAAACCTGTCACACTTTTTCTTACATACCTCTCTTCAACTTTCCAATTCTGAGAGCTAAGTCTCAGACAAGGGTCCATATTGACTCACTTTAAGTTATAAGCCGAAACTTTACCCGAAATTGTTAATTCTACCGATTTGTCATCCGAATGAACTCTTCTTAAAAAATTTCTACCTAAAGTTTTTATTCATACATTTTGTAGTACCTACTTATTGCCGACGATGTCCGTAACACTCATGTTTCCGCAAATTTTATTTAATACTAATATCACTAATGTAAATATATTTAAACTCCAACTGTTGTTTTTCATAACAGTTTTATCCCTAAAAATAATTTCCATGATATTTTTAGTCATACTATTGCATGCATAATATTGTTATCATGAAAAATGTAAGGAAGAACATTTTCGGAGTTCCAATTATCGGTTGAAATTGATGAAAATGTAGGTGAACTTTGGCGCACCCCTCAGACATAGCTATGTAATTGAACACATACATTGCTCTAGGGGCGAATGCGAGTTTTAATCGATCACGCGGTCAAGAATTTTTATAGCGATCAGGATGCATTTTTTGAAAATTACATATATTTTAGTAACAAAGTAAAGTTTTACCTTAAGCTTGGTTTACTTAACCAATCAACAACGAAGATACTATAAACATCTGTACAAGAATAGAACCCGCGATCCCTTGCGTTTCAACCGGCGCACGTAGCTATGAACTGTGCTAAACAGCGAGTATCTGTATAACGTAACACAAAACTCGAAACAAATTGTCCATAAGTGGATTAGTTAGTGAAGTGAACGAAATTTAATACCGGCTTTGATTTGCATGTAGCTGTAGGTACCAAGACTTCCCTAAACTTACAGGGCTTCATTAAGAATTTAAGAGGCTTACTGAAGGATAACAACTTGGGTAACATAAGCCTATTCACCTAGCACCCTAAAAATAACTTAACTTATTGATCTTACTATTTAGGGTCACATATACAAAGCAGTTGAACAGGTTGACTTTTTCTTCAGTACATTTAAACAATGTTATGACTTGAATTTAGCTTTATACTAGGAGTAATACAAAACGCTTTGGTTAAAGATCGTCGTTTGTGCTATAGGATATAAAATGTAGACAGCTTTACACATGGCATTTGATGCATATGTTATGGCCACTTGATACGTCCGGTCACTATGAATAATGTAATGACCGATCTGTATGCTTAATGCCATTGTAAAATGGGCAATGTGAGTAAAACAGCCTAATTTATCACTTATCCCCGTCATTATGAATAATGACCACCTTGTCTTGGGCAAAGTAAACAAATAAATCTTTAATGTTTTTGTTTATTACATTATATAAAATTAACTTAAAGGCATTGTATTTTAAAACAAATAACTTTTGACAAAATACATTGCTTGGTAATGCGTATTTTTCAATTTCACTTGCTTAAAAACCTTTTTAAACAGAAGGTGTTCCGCTCTGTAAGAAGTGGAGGAGCGAAGCGACGAGCATGTTAGGTTGACATGAACCAGCTGCACGAGCAGAGTGAGCGAAGCAAGCGTGCCGCGGCAGCGGTCAGAGAGTACCCGAAAGGAACTCGCTTCATTTTCTTCAGTATTTTCTCTATTAAAACTGCCCAGTTAATCAACCATAATAATAACACATACACATGTGTTCTCAAAATTTCAAGGGCAGCCTCATTCACATAAGGCAACAGTCTGTGCCTGACAGATCAGACAACTACCAAAAAGTTTTGATTTAAGAATTTCAATTTCTTGAAGTGTGAATACGAACAAAATAAACAGGACTTTAATCAACAAGATAATTATGTGCACTTAGCAGATTAATATCATGTGACTGTACCACTGACCTAAATTACAATGTGGCTTGTTACCTTGAGTCTTATTATGCTTATGACCACAACTGTTTTATTAAAAACTTTTTGTATGCAAGGTATTTCAACAGTTCTATAGTATAGATAATAAATTACAATAACGTGCATGTAAATTTGACGATACAATGACGAAACCGTGCTACATGTAGCACGGTTTCTCGCCTCGATTTCCGTAGTGTCCCGGGTTTCGATTCCCGGATGGGTCAATTCAGGAGACAATCTTTTCGGAATTGACTCGGTTCTGGGTGTGGTGGGAGAAGCCCCTGCCTATTTCCTTATGTGGTAACTCGTAACACAGGAATATTAATCCTTACTTCCAGATCATTACAAGAGGTGTGTTGTCTGGCGCATATTTATATATATTTATTACCATGAAAGAATAATACGGACATGCTTTTTTTTTGTCTTCTGTCCATATAAATACAATAAATTACCTAGTTGATTCCATCACTAATCTGTCAGATAGATAAATCAATTACCACTACTTGACCACATTGTACATTGGTTGTAACATCAAGGGAACTGCATCTATAATATTATTAAGTTTGTTTTAGTTGTTGTTACAAAATTGTTCAATCCTGAGAATCCCTTATCACTTACTTATTCAGAAAGTCATGTTCATAATTATTCTTTCATTGGATGAGCTTTAGGTATAAGCACCCGATTATCAGATCACTGTTAAATATTACTGCTTAACTCCATGTAAAAAGAATACAACAAAAATAACAATGAATTAATATGAAACAAATTGTCACTTAGGATTATTTTTTGTTTCAAACTTTAATTAGTACCATTTTATTTAAACATTTTCACTTTTAAAAATGCTAAACAATAAGCAGAATAGGTAACAGTTAAAAATAGTTTTTTGCCTTCTCAAGCTGAATTTATAATGTAGAAATAGAAATAGAAATAAATTTATTTTGACACTTAAAATATACACAGGTTACAAAGATGTACTGTGTACTGCAGATTTTACAAGGCGAGTTTAGTGATGATAGTAATTTCTTTGAGATAATAGCCGCCTTAAAAAGTAATATTTTATGAATAATGCAATTTCTAGTAGAACATACTAAAAAAATACTCTGTAGAGATGTTTCCTATGCAATACATTTGCAGTTTCAAATGTTATCTATTCAAATTATTAATGAACAGCTTTCCACACGCGGCTTCTTCAACATTTGAAATCAGTTCCATAGTGTTTCTGAGATTAGTGTAGATTTACAAATTGTTTATTAATATATTTACAAATTGTTAGTATATTAAAGACGCTTCACCAGATGATAATTACTTACATGATTTAATTAATTAAACAGATTAGTAGACTCACACAGCACAGCACCACTCAATTCAACAGAACTTCAAAATTTAAACTTTTTTCTTATCTACATAAAAAACTGTAACATTCAAAATTTTACCGTACACGTAAACTAACACTTGTTGGCCACTATGAACTTAGACCTCCAACTGTCGTGTGTTGAAGACTTGAAGACTTCAAAACCAACTGAAGACTTAACCGTGTAACCGGGCGGCGTGTAATGACCCACAAGACATTACCGCCGGCTCGATAGCATCGAACCAATATTTACTAGTCCGGTTTATAGAAAAATCAATGAGAAGCGGGCACCTTGCGCTGTTGACGTTTACAAGGTCTAAACTTCTACCATGGAACAGACATTACCTTAGTATGCAGTTGGTGAGATCTTTGGACCTTGCACAGCTGGGCTGCGGCCGTGACTCTATGAGGATGTATATAAATTTGTATTTATTGGCAGAGAAGAGATAAAAGCGCTAATCGTTATCTTTCGCGTTCACGTACCGACTGACGTTTGATCATTTTTGACGTTTGACAGCTGTTTAGAAATGTCAGTAAGACTATTTGTGAAGGTTGTTTCGTTAGGTTGACTTCTAGGCTGCGTCCCAATTTGAGTTTTAAATCCGAAGGCGCTAAAATCACTTACAGTCCAACTATTTTATGATATAGGTTTTGACGTTTCACGGTTGTCACAGTGCAATCACTTCGTTGTAGCATACCCACAAATTTTCAAACATTCATCTACGTGATACTAAGAATTTTATGGTTTAACTCAATCCACTACCTACATCTTGTTCACAATATAATCACAAAAAACAATCTTTTAGCTCAGGAATTTAACATAATATTATCATGAACAATCAACCGAAAACATGTTTTTTTCATGACATCCTACACACGTTATTACGTTAGACCTTTTACAATAATGTTGGGACATTTGAAATTCATGATCCTAACAATCATCTGTGTAAATTCACGAATAATCGAACATTTAATTCTATAAATATATAATTTAGTAGCTTTTTTAGTAAAAATATTAAATAATGGGGTAGCAAACTGTCAATCAGTATGTAGAAAGTGGAGGGCGCCGACTGTTTATTAAAAAAGAAACTCTCATAAACCATTTATATAGTGTGATATATTTTACGTTACACGATTTCTGTTTATAATGATACACTGTGAAGCTTTTTATAGATAAGGAATAGGTTTATATTATCTATGCATGTTTTTTATAGTCATTTAATTTATAGAAAACTTTGCCTCCTTTGTAGCGATGACTTGATTTCAATGATGAGGCCTTTGCCCAGCAGTGGGACAGTATATAGGCTAATTACTTTTGAAGCAAGATAATATTGTCACCATTATGAATAAAAATGTGTCTTATAATTATTCACGCCAAAGAAGATTTTTCCACTTACAAGTTTATTCTGACATTCAGAGTAAGTGCAAGATGGCGAATCGTCGCGCCTTCTGTCAAAAGTGCACTAAAAGTACGTTCAGCCCAAATCGGACCGCAGCAGCCCCAGACTAGCAATAAGTTGATACTAAACAGAGTAAAAATAAATAGGAGTATGAAAATAGATTTATTTATTATTTCTTTCCTTATGATAAATAAGAACATTTTCAATTAAATAAATTACTCTTTGCCTTAAGATAAGATAAGATAAGAACTTTATTTTGCTTCAAATGTGGTACATACAGATCTTATGAAATAATAGTTTCACACAATTTTCCAGAAACTGGCATGCAAAATTGTACAGTTTGGATTTAAACATTAAATTTACGTCAGTCAAATTAAGTCCGTCAAAACTTTGGTTTGATTGAAGGATTCAAAATATTCATTTACAGGGTAAAAACAGTTCTGCATAACCACATTTTTAGTTGCCTTTTAAATATTTCTAAAGATAGAGATTTCATATTTTCAACCTGTTGAATATTTTTACAGCCATCTGATAACTATTTTGGCTGTATAAGTGAGTCGTAGCCTTGCTTAGAATCAATCTATCAGGAAATCTTGTTCTACAGTTATATGAGTTTCACATCGCTTTCTGAAGAAGTTCATGTGAGTCCTAACGAAAACACAAACCTCTATATACATGCTGGGTACTGTTAAAATGTTTAATTCTTTGAAAGAGGTCTACAAGACGTAAATACATCAACATCACAAATTGCTCATAAGCATTGCTTCTGCGCTATAAGTGCTCGGTTGGCATGACAGGAATTGCCCCAAAGAAGAACCGCATATCTAAGAACACAGCCCACGTAACCATTGTAAGCCTGAATGTCAATTTTCCGACTACTGATTTTTGTCAATCGCCATAATGCGTATACAAAAGAATTCACTTTCTTACAAATCTTATCGATATGATTAGCCCATGAGCATTTATCATCCAATAGAATACCCAAAAATAAAACTTCATTACATTCTTTAATTAATTGATTACCAAATTGAATGTCTAAATTACTTTTTTTACTATTTTTATTCATAAATTGTACAAATTGATTCTTATTTAAATTAACATTAAGTATTAATGAGTCAATTTATTATATTTGAGATGGTATTATTGATTTCGTCATTAAATGATTACACGGTATAACAACTGAGATATCGTCAGCAAAAAGAATGCAATCATAATTTGTGATTTCAGGCAGATCATTCATGTAAAGTAGAAACAGTAAGGGTCCCAAGATACTTCCCTGAGGTACGCCTACTCTATTAATCTCTGTAGAGGATTTATATAAAAAATATATTTACCTCACTATTGGAATCTAATTTTGAAAATTCTACATATTGTGATCTGTTGCGCAAATAACTATCAATCCAATCATTTGCCAAGCCCCTTAAGCCGTAGTAGTTGCATTATTTTTTTTAAATAAAAGTTTGGGTTTGAAAACAGAATGATTAACACAATAGAGAAACAAATTTATTTAGCTAAAAATATGTATTGTTTCTGTGCTAACATCGGCTACATTCTTCATTTTGTAAAATTTGGTGACGGGGTGTTCCTATTTTGCTATCGTTTGGCAGGAATGATGCGACTACTGCAGATACTGTAATTAAAATGAAAAACAGTAGGTAAGTGAAATAATAACTATACGGTAATGTTAGGAGACACATCTTTACGATGTAGTCGATCATGCCGGCTATACACGTCGTCAGATGCGTCTGCCGATGTCATCTGTGGATGCGTCCGCCGAGGTGTAGACGGGTAGAATTGCACGTCTGTGGTAGGTATCTAACGTCGGCAGACGTGTCTGCCGCCAATCAGTTTGTTGTCGGTTTTTCGGCAAACATCAAAGGGTTTCCAGCGAGATGCCCGATGGCTATCCACAGTCTGACGACGCATCAGTCAGTACGGAGTTGCGAATGGGAGTGCATGCGTGCTTCTTGCGGTTTTTTTCGTTGTTGTTAATCTCGTTCGTTAAAATGACCATGAGCAGTAATGAGCATTGATGAAACATTTAAATTCATTTTCTTTAGTCTCTATTCTTTACTTTGATGTGTTTCTATGTATAGCCTGCATCCACCACCTTCTTCTTTCCCATGTTTTAAAAAAAAAATACTGTGATGCACTGCACACTCAAGCAGTAGTTAAAAGTAGGTGCTAAACAAATAAATAGCTGCAGCAGCTACAGTCTCAACATCCAATTTTTTAAATGTTGCGTACATGTTCCGTCTGTCGAGAGTTAACACCGACTGATCGGTTAACGGACGTGTGGACGGCTCGTGGAGAACCATCTGCTGATGTAGGTATATGTCGACGTGTGGAGGAGGCATTACATTTTATGTTAACAGACTCCTATCTTCTGTTGGTTGTACGGAGGCGTTCACATCAACCTTTACAAAACCATTGCAAAATGGATCTTATGGCAGCAGCAAAAGGTGCCCCGATGTAAAGCTAGGTATCTTATGTAGTGATAACTTGAGGACTAAGTTTGGCAAATGGCTTGTGTATTAAATTACAATTTTGTTTAATTATATGTTATACTTACAAGCTAATACTGAACCGTACGTGTAGAAAGCTACTTCGCAGTTCACCGCGAATAGGTATTTGATCAGTTGGATGGACATAAAGTTCCCGAATCTCCCACCAGTCATTATCAGCGTCACTGCCAACGCCCTGGAATAACAAATAATAACCAAATATGTAGTTGATTATGCCCTGTTCACATTATTCCAGTCCAGCATTCTAGTCCAGCGCTAAATCAATGTGGACATTCCAGTGCCGGTTGACATTATTTCAGTGGTATTCCAACGCTGGACTGAAATGCTGCTACTGGAATAATGTGGACCGGGCTTTACAGTAGGTTTAGCTAACAGTTTTATTCATCGAGGAAAGAGCTTTTTTTATGGTGCGCATAGCTTAAAGGAGTGGCACTGTCTACCTTTGGCCATTCTTTGGGCTGTGTCTCAGAACGTATACAATCCTGGTTAAACTCTGGCGCTGAGTGCAAGTGCACAGCATGTTTTTTCCAAAAGTTTGCAATTGAATGCCCTTCCTAATAAAAATTAAAAAGCAACCCTAACCTCAAATGTGTAGGAAAGAGCGCGACGCACAACGCAGTATAGATGCCCAGCACGACGATGCCGTTCAGCTGCAGCACGAACAGCGCCGCGCTGGCAATTGCGTTGGGCACCAGGTTCACCAACACACCGCTCACGCCACACACGGCTGTGATTATCATAGCCATGTTGCGACGACCGACTCGACCGACCATCTTGAAAAAATATGTTTTATGAGACCTGTGGTTACGGTACAGAGTTAAGCAGAGGTTTCATTTTCTATGATGGTTAATCTACTTATTCGAAAGAGTTTCATTTTTTTCAATTTTCATCAACGCATTGTCTCGAATAGTTTATTCGAAGAATGACTAGGTGCTTCTGTAGCGAATCGTGGTCATGTAAGCAAACTCAAATAACCTTATTCAAATAGACTTTCACAGTTACTACTTTTAAATCGTCAAATTTAAAGCAAAATATACTAAATAATAGACAAAAATACCATAATAATAGCTCATCAAAGTTCTAAGAGTTTATTAAGCGAATTAATTATCTCTTACTCACCAAGCTGACGCCTGTGTTCGACAGCGAAAGAGTGACGGATATCACCAGCACGATCAGCAAAGCGCTCATGTTCAGTGCGCACGAGGTACTCGACTGGAATAATTTCATGGATAAGCTTAGTAGGTATGTGGACAAAATATCAACAAATGAAAAGGAAAGGAAATAAGGAGGAGTGAAAAAGGATAAGGTAGAGGATTTGGAGCAGTAGAATACGAATAATATACTTTATACTACACCTGCTCGGAAAGTACCTTGATACTTTATCAAATTTACGGTAGAAAGTACTTCATTGCATATCGAACAAAAATGCGGGGAGAAAACGCATCTGAGCGGGAGAGAAAAGTGTATGAAAATCCATTTCTTACTTGGTTTTTCTTTTTTAATTTTAGGTAAGAATATGCGCCGGTAACCTAAATATCAAAAGCCACAAAGTTTTTACAGTGAGTTTTTATCTCCAAGTTCGCAAAATGACACTGGCCATTAACTGTGTGTCGGATGGTGTCGGGTTGGCAGTGCGACCCTGCGGCGGCAGGATAAACAATTTGAAAAAAGAACATGTGAAAATTGCAGACTAATGCAGACGCCATTGGCGCCATTTTCAATTTGTGTGTTGTTTGAGGATTCAGTTTTCGTAGAAAGTAAAATAAAACTATCAAAATGATAAGTAGTGATAGTGATGATGAAGATTTTTTAACTCCGCCGCAGTTGAAGTAAACAGCAAAAATAATAAAGAAAGAAAAAGTGTTACATTAAGCTTCACTAACTGCAACAATTTCAATATAAATTTCAATTAGTAAAGATTTAGTTTTTTATTTTCCTCGTAGGTGTAGTATAAAGCACTATGTATCACTCGAGAGAAAGTGCGATTCCCGATCTCGGGTGTTTTAAAGCCCTCGCCTACGGCTCGGGCTCAAACGACACCCTTGACGGTAATCGGTCTCTTTCTCCTCTCGGTGAACAATGTACTATTGATTATCTATTAGTTTTATGATAATGTTGTTCTCATGTAAGTGGATTTTCTGTAATCTTTTTTGAAAATATAATGCTTTAAACCTAAACCTATTATGAATAAAGCAATCTAAGGTATCGTTATGAAATGCTTATAGAGCCAAAGACGTTACGAGTGGCCTCGGTAGGTATGTATCTAGTAGTCGTTGTAACGTAATGAGAGCCTGCTTTTACACTTACAGCATTCTCACTATCCGCGAGGTCTTCTTCAAAGTTAAAGGCGATAACGTCACATAGAGTAAGGTTGCTTCCTCCTCCAGTTTCCAATATCTGGACAAACTTGTGGGCTATAGTTGGAAGCCATACCTTGAATGCAGCTACTCTGAAAATAACATGGCAAATCTTAAAGTAAAAAGTAAAAGTAAAAGTAAATAATATCTTTATTCATATAGACTTACTTTATAAAAAGTACTTATGACAAGTCATATAGTTACAAAAAAAAATTATAGCAAAAATATACTAAAATAAACTTACATAATATAATACTATGATAGTAAATATCATAATTAAACATAATGTGAATCTACCACCGGTTCGGAGGTTGTTTCCGATCGAGATAAGCATGTCATACCCTACTAGAGAACTTATGACTATTATGAAACTAAAGAGTAATTTGCAGAAATGAATAAAACCGGCAATGAGGAGGGACATGATCTTCGCAGTTTCGGGTCAGACCATTTATTGCATTACATTTTTTAATTATTGAGAATACTTAGTATATACCTATATTATTATAGGATATTGAAGATTTACCCAACTGTTCAAATACGGAGAGCAAAGTCAGGATGATGGTGTACTTGAGGAGAGGTGGGCGGAACAGAGACAGTACGTGATTGGAGGCAGGGCGAGAACCCAGCGGTTCCGTGTATGACCGTCGTCTCAGAAGGGCTTTCACCTGTAACAAAATTTACAAATAACGACACCACGCCGTTACTTGCACTGACTTCAAAGTTATCACCTGGAATGGCCTTTAGAGACTGGTACGGTGAATCACATTGTGTATATCTACTTACATCTATAACTCATAACTGAAGAACGGACCGAAGATTAGATACCGGTATTGAAATGTTTCGAGTACTGAAAATGTTGCTTACCCTTCTTAAAAACTATTAATTTTATTTGTAGTGAAGTAGAAAGCTGATGAAATAACGTCATTAATCAAATCAGTACATCTACCACGAGTTGCCACTTTAAATTTACATTATCGTTCGCGTAAAAAAATGTATTGGGATTTGACATTGTTATGTCATGTCATGTGTCATCCCTATACAATTTTTTTTACGCGAACGATAACGTAAATTTAAAATGGCAACTCGTGGTAGACGTACAGGGTTATGAGGACACAACACGTTCGAGAGATTTGAAAAATAGGTATTTGTAAAATCTATTGCTGTCTTTTGCAAACCTCGAGCGCCTCGCGGAGTGCGACAAAATCGACGTTTCGTAGTCCCCTAATCCCTTTTCGAAAAGTTTACCGATTTCGTTACATTCATTAAAAATTAAAGAAGGACTGTGACCGTGTTCAGCTATGTTTTCCCTGTTTTTGAAATAAACTAGTCAAATGAGTTTTATGGATGTTTGAACACAGCGGAAAATCTGGCCATTTTTTTCGATTTTTGAAGATTCTATCACTTTTAGTAATTAATTTACTAAAGAAGGAAAACATAGGGACATGCCAATAGTAGCAATATATTTTTTGGGTAAAAAATATTTCTCTACTTGCAAAATCCAGGGAGGAAACAGGGGACTACGTTTGTATGGAAAAACGGCGCTACTGTATCCTCTTAATTAATTGTGACATTGGTCTCACCACGCTGACAACGCATCTCATTCTTAACACAAGAGCTGAAGAAAATTATAACACTTATATTATTTCACCATACATGACACAACAACAAGCTAAAAAATGAGCGATGTGTGTGCCGTCCTCGACGTTTACCCGGCGTGCATTATACTATACCGTATAATAACGTTGACAGTTGAGTCATTAAATCAACGTCTATACGATCGATTCCATAGAAATTAACTATTTCAAAAATATTAAAATAAGGGGTAAATAAAGACATTAACACATCAACATGCCTTTTAAACAGTATAAACCATGATGTATTAATGAGGGAAAGTTTCGTCATCATTTTAAAATAAAATTGTAGCGTTTATACAATGATACGACTTAAATACCCTATTGGTCGTTGCTATGTAATTGCTGCTTATGTAAATAGCGTCATAAGCAATGTTTATTTACTTCTGTGAGATAGCTACGTTTCTGATAACCTTGGAAAATACTATTTAGTGCATTAACCCGAATTAAATAATATGCTAACAACGATTTCAAGCTTGGTAGTTTACTTTATTGTTAAGTAAGGTCGAAATTAGTTCTTTGCTTTCAATTAGAAGCGGCCCGCATCCAGCGATTCCCCGCGGACTCGACCCAGATCGTCCGTCCATCTCGCGGGGGGCCGTCCTACGCTGCGCCTGTCCATACGCGGTCTCCATCAGAGCACTTTTCTGCCCCATCGGCCATCAGTCCTTCGAGCAACATATCCTGTCCACTGCCACTTCAGCTTGCTAACCCGTTTGGCTATGTTACCTTGGTTCTTCTACGGATCTTCTCATTTCTGATTAGATCTCGCAAAGCAATACCAAGCAAGATACTATGTGATAGTCCCAAATACCCTTTTTGTACAAGCTTTGCCTCTCAATCTGAGGTCATCTAATTAACCACGTTTATTTCTATAGGTTGCTTTATACGTACCTACTATACATTATATGTTCTACTAACCTGGAATTCACCCATCTGCTTTCTGTGATTGATCCTATAAATGTTCCTCATAATTTCAAGAGCCCCAACTTCATCTCCTTTAGAGTACACGAACTTAGGACTCTCCTGCATGAAGTAAAGCCACAAAGCGCACACAAGGCTTGGAACCGAGTAGACCATGAGCAGCAGACGCCAGGAGTTCCACCAAATGTCCAGATGGGGAATGTAAAACGAAAATGTGAGGGGTATGATTGGCATAGCTAAAACTGGAATGAAAACATAATGTCAATCACAAAATCAAGTCAATCCAAACTTAAGAGATAATTTTAATAAACAAACATTTTCTAGTAGGACACTTCCTTACGTTGCGTTGATGAAACACAACCATTGGCAGAACTGGTACCTAAGTATAGCGGTTCGAGTTTCCGCATGCTTTCGATAAGTTTCAATTCAATTCAATTCAATTCTTTATTTGCTTACTAAGTGTTACAAATAGGTGTTTAATAACAAAATAGTACTTAAAACTTAGTTACCGCTATGGTATTGCAAACGTTTGAGGACAGCAGTTTTACATTAGAGCTAAAACAATATACTAAATATTAAAATAAAATAAAGGCTCTTTACTTAACTAATCACAACCTTAAAGGATGCATAGAGCAGACTTATTATTATTATTATGATATATATTTTCTAAACCATTGTACATAACTATAATATCAATTTAGTTTAGTATGTTTTTATTTGTATTTTAAATTTTTTGTAGTTAAATATTCATTTATGGAATAAAAAGTTTCAGATACTAGGTATGATTTTAAAGTTTTTGTAAATTTCCTACTGTTCGTTTCATTCTTTATGTGCGGAGGCAAATTATTAAAGATTTTTACTGACATAATATAGTAAGGGCTGGTATTTAACATTTTAATCCTAGATTGTGGCAAGTAAAGTCTATTTTTGTATATATATTTGGTATATATACAAAATATATCAATACAAATAGCTTAGTGTGAGCTTGCTACCTGCCATAACACCTTGTGACAACAGAAGAATGCTGGATACTAGCAGCACCACCAGGTTCCGCTTGGCTAGAGGCACGCTCTCACTAAGGAACGTCATGGCTAGGGAGTATTGTCCTGCTATCCTGCAGACAGTTTAAAATAATTATTAAAGATCTAAAGCAAGGGGATCTCGCGTAACCGATAGGTCAGCTGGCCCCATGTAAACTTGACTTGGAAATTGTAACTAACAAGGAATACTGACATCAAGGAGGCGATGAACTGCAACACCAGCAGCATGATCCAACCAACCGACAGACTTGCGAGACCATTGACAACTGCACCAGTGGTCAATGACACCATGAGAGTATTTCTTCTTCCGTACTTATCGGCAAGGTAACCCCACACCATAGCGCCCAGGATGCAACCTACAAGAAGTTGATGGTCGTTAACATACTCATTGAATTTTGGAAGAAGTTAGAAGATCATGCTGCACTTAGTACTATGGTGAGTAATACTGACAAAGCCTGGTAACAGTCACAATGAAAGCCAAGTGTAGATACTCTCTGAGTTTATACTTCACTCCTTTGCGAAAAGTTCAGTTTAAAAACCGGATTTCAGGCTGAGTAACAGAAGTCACGAAAAACGAAGCAATAAACTACTCTCTGGTCGGTAAGAATACGTTAGGGCTCCAAGATGTTATTAGCATCATACGAGTAACTAAATGTTGAAAACGAGCCAAAAGTAGGTATTACCTTAGAACCGACGACAAACAAATGCTTTCGAAGGAAACTCCGAACTACTTACCAACGATTGGTCCAGCAGCCAGCATGCCCTGCTGAGCCCCCGTTGTTTTCAAATCGCATGCGCTTACCGGCACTACGATGGTGCTGGCAAAGAAGATACACGCGAACGATATAATCACCACTCCCGTCAGGCCTGTCACCACGTAGCTGTACAAGCCAAATCCTAGAAGAAAGCTCAGTATCATATATCAAGAACTACTACAGTTCTTCCAGCAATTGCTTCGCTGCAGCAGTTCAGAAGAAGTTATATATTATATAAATCTTGAAACTTCTGTAGGTCTGAATGCACTGCCCAAGATTTAATATTGACACAACTCGTCTTTTCAACTTCTCTTCACTATGCACCTTAGGAATAACTAACTCATATTTCAGAATCTTGCAATTTATAATTGCACTTAATGCAGAACTAACTTCCAATAATACTGATTTTAAACAAGATCAAATCTTACAAAATGTAGTAAAACTAGGATGATCTACTCCACTATCTTAGATTCACTATCTTATTGAGTTAAATTGTATTCTAAAATCTTTAAGAATTCATGTAGTGTGGCTAACTCCATTTTTATACGCGACGAAATAAAACAGTCGAAAAATAACATGAAAGCTACTTGGAATAATATTGTACGAGCTACGTCGCACATTCCACAGCCGTCGGCAGTCTAGCAGCCTACTCACGCCGGCCTAGTGAGCGATGGACCTATGAACGTGCAGCGTCGGCACTTTACACCGACGTCTCACAAACAATTACCTTTAGTAGTGTGCATTGCCTAAATTATGTATATAAACAAATACTTTTCACAAATAAACTAGATTTCAACCGAGCGTGTTGCTTTCTCATTTCCTACCGCTACGGCCAAGATACCTTTCGCTGTCAGTAACATGATCAATAGCTTGAGCCTGCGCCATTGGCAGCGGTTCCAACACCCCTACTTACTACCCTAACTGTCCCACTTGCCCCAGGCACCCTGGGAGCCTTCTTTCCCTTCTGTCTTTTCTTTCACTTCTGTTCCCTGTATGGCCGGGTTGCGGTGCCTTACAACCACTTTGCTTCCCGAACTTACATTTCCAACTCTTCCCGCTTGAACCCCGGGCACCCCGGCAGCCAGCTTCCTACCCTTATTAACTATTTATTTATATATTGTTAGGTAGGACTAGGGCTCTAGTGACCTAGCGTCTCGACGAAAGGGACTCTAGGCTTACTAGGGAGTTAGGTTCCCTTCCTAACGCTTAATTTCTTCACAGTGCGACCGGGACGCGGTGACTTACAACCACTTAGCTCCCTGCTCGTACAATTATTAACAAAGAAACATGTAAATCTAAACCTCATGATCGCTCTTTACCTCTGTCAATTCAAGATAATGTTATTAAGTCTGATGCTGAGGATGCAAATGCATTCGAATATTTTTTTTTAATATACCGATTGAAACTACGAGTGCGCTCAATTCTAGCCCTCAGCTTGCTAGATTTCTACTCATATCCAGTCTTGCCGAGTGCACTACTTTGTTCAACTTTGACCATATCGATGCACATACCATCCTTAAGGTTTTCAGAAACCTGAACATGAAAAACACTGGAGATTTATGGGGAATTTCAATTAATTTACTGAAATCAATCATGGTTAGTATCTCACCTCACTTAGGTACACTTTTTAACAACTGCATTGACCAAGGTCAGTTCCCTAACATGATGAAAAATAGTAAAGTCATACCTTTCTTCAAAACTGGTAGTAAAAGCGACCCATCTAATTTTAGACCAATTTTTATACTGCCAGCTCTTAGTAAAATATTTAAAAAAATATTCTTAATCAGCTACTATCGCACTTTTGCTCTGAATAAATTATTACATAGTAAACAATTTGGATTTACTAAAAATAAGAACACAACTGATGCAGGTGTTGCGCTAATCAAACACATATTTGATGCATGGGAAGGCAAGCAAGATGCTAAAGGTTTTTTTTGTGGTCTTTCTAAAGCATTTGATTGCGTAGAACATGAAATGTTACTGATTAAGCTGAGACATTACGGTCCTTCGATTATGGAAATCAAACTCATCGAATCCAATCTTACAGATAAAACACAGAAAGTGTGCATCAATTAGCGAGTTCTTCCGGTGCCTCTATTAGCGTGGGAGTGCCCCGGGGATCAATATTAAGACCCCTGCTTTTCTTAATTTATGTGAATGACCTTCCTCACTTTTTGGAAGGTGTTTGCGAGATTGTATCATTTCCTGATGAAACTTCGTTGATCTTAAGAATTTATTGAGGTATTAAAGCATTTGACGATGTAAATAATACTCTCTCCAAAGAATTGCATGGGTTCAAGAGTACCAATTTACTACTTAATGCAAAGAAAACCAAATGTATCAATTTTTCCATGCCTAATGTCAACTAGGTTCCTACTATTGTAAACATAAATTATGAACCATTAGAAATTGAGAATTCCACTGTATTTTTAGGAATTACTAAAGATTTCAAGTTACAGTGGGGTCCGCATATTGCGTCCCTGGCAGAAAGACTTAGTTCGGCAGATAGGTAGACAAAACGTTTATTAGCATATCCAACACACACGTACATACAATACAAGTTTAAAAGACAGTTATTAACAGGAAAAATAGAATCATATACTATTTATTTACATACATGAGTGCACATGTGTGCTGCAGTCAACTATGGGTCAAGGCTCAGTGACGCATCGCTGCAAGAGCGCATGCACTGATTTTCAGCCATCGCCCTGGAAGGTGCAGAAAAATCGTAAGAGAAATATATTTCACATGTGTATAAGCACATAAGCTTTCTGTCTAATATCATACAGAGAATAAAATAATAAAATGGTAACAAAAATTAATTATATGGTAAGACAGTAATAACGAATTATAAAATACAATATCACTACACTAAAAGTAAAAAGAAAACAGATCACAGCATTACGCTACTAGCGAAAGTGGAACCCCTAACTTCTATTGATCCAGAAGATACCTATACAAAAAACTTGTTTTAAAATGTGACTTAGAAACCAGATTCCTTATTGGTGGCGGTAAACCATTCCAGCACTTTATCGCTTGGTAGCGTAAGCTGCCCCTAAATGCCATGGTTCGATGACTACGAATTGACAACGGAATTCTGGTGGTCCTGGTGCCATACCGATCGTGAAAGGGTGCAAATCTGATTTTGTCATGCAGATATTCAGACTGCTTAAACTTTGCAACGTCGAACATACTCGTAAGACTGGCCAGGTGCAGCAGCCTTCGCGATTCCATCCTGAGCATTGAGGCGGAATTTAAGTATGGACTTATATGGCTCCGAGGCGGCACCGTAAAGCAAAATCTGCAGCAAGCATTTTGGACGCGTTGAATCAGACGTTGAGTTCTAGAGAAAAGACGTGGTCCGGTAACAATGTCATCATAATTAAGTTTTGAGAGAATTAAAGTCTCACACAATCTTATTCGGACTTTCTCAATAAGAAGGTTTCTTATCTTGTAGAGCACACTCAAGCGGAACATACAGTTTTTTACGAAATTTAAAACATGAGACTCGAATGCAGCTTGTGCTGTCGGAAAAATAAGGCTCTTGACTGATGTCGCAACATCAAGACTAGTGTGTTTTAGCTACTTCCACAGTGTGATGCCGTATAGTCTACTGTTGTAGAGCTCAGCAGCAGACCTCAACACCAATTTTGTTCTACAAAAGAGGTCTATCCGTTTCATATCCAACCTAAGAGTACGCCACTCCCCCAGGGAAGTATTCAAAGAGATAGATATTTTAACTGTGCACGCTCTTTTTATCTATGTTATTATCAATTATCATGTACCTATATCCGAGAAAACTTACATCTTTTTAAGAAAAACTGTGATATTCATAATCTTAATACTAGAAATAGAAACAAACTTGTAACTCCTAGTCTTAGACTACATAAGGCAGGAAAATCTTTTGTTGGCCAATGTCTTCAATATTTTAATAATATTCCTCAAACTCTCGTTGAACTGCCTTTACCCGAATTTAAGAAACAAATTAAAGATAAATTAATGAAACCAGGTTATTATAGTGTACCGGATTATTTAATTGAGGAGTTTGAAAGTCCCATTTTTAGGTTTTTTGCTTATATCTCGGAAACTATGTGTCCTACCGACATGAGACTTTCTACAAAATGAAGTAAAATAATCTATAATAATTCTAAATATCTGCTCTTGAAAGTTACACATTACATTGCTTAGTGCATAAAGTTAATGTTAAATTTTATAGATGTCAATACGAATTAATTGATGCTTATTGTAAAAATATTGTCATGTGAGTCACTGTACTTCTTTTGAGAATATAAAGTTCTTGAACCAAAAAGTCTATAGTTTTAAAAAAAAAAATTGTCAAGCCTCAAATGTTCCCCAGCACGCCAAAATTGCCAGGAAAACACTGTCAGAATGGGGTGGTCCCTAAAGTTGACTCCGAAGAAGAAGAACAGGAGGATCCCCTGACTGTTTCCCTACAGGGGTCCAATAGAGAAGATGATAGAGAAAAAGAAGATAAAAAACGAAGATGAGATGAAAATGCCTATTATTGTAATGTTTTATGTTAATTCACTTTTCTATGTCTTATAGGAACTGATATATGCACAAATTTAATTAAGTGTGAGGAACCTGGTCAGCGGGCTTGTAAGTATATAATCTAAAATGAGTATTTGTGCTATTTAGGTATGTACATTGGTACATGGTTCAAGAGTTATCCGGACAAAAAGAGCAAAATTTTTTGCACAAAATTACAGACTTTCAAGAGTACCTAAATATCTCGATAACTATATCTACAAGATATCGAAAAACTTGACGGAATAAAACTTGTAGCAAATTTAATCTTCTTTTATTGTGTATTCCAAGCATTTCCCTCTATACCTTTTCGTGGACTGGACTATGAGCATTCACGTACCTGTCCTGCTGAGTGCATCTTCGAAGGGTATTTTCTCTGACTCATTCATTACTATAGACATAATTGCACGTCACTCGTATATAATAAATAATTAATTAACTCATGTGAAATCACTGTCCAACCACTATGATCCAATTTCGTTCACTTCCACTAAGATGGAATTAAAGACCTCATTTTGTCATCTTTGAACTAAAGAGTCTGTGTGTGTACACCGACGTGAGTGGCCGAACTATCAATTATGAATTAATCCTAGTTAACCAAACCTATTAAACAATATTTTATCTTGCACTTGTGGACACAGTAGGTCATTGTAATAAAGTTCATGTACTCTTAGTTAATAGGGTTCCTCAGAAAATGTGTAGTTAGTAGCACTAATAACAAATTAGTTGTAGATACGCGTGGTAGTCAGTTCAGGGGCTGACTAGACCTAGTGGCAGTATAACAATTGCTTATATTCAGCCAGGTTATTTCCCTAAACTGAGGGTATCGAGCAATTTTGTCAGTAAATATCCAGGTCAGAAGATGTGTTAGTGCCAAGTAACCAAAGAGTATATGTATAATAATAATTATAATGATATTGTTTATTTGCGTGAAAAGTGTTATAAAAGGTGGTACAAATAAAAAATGAGCAATAATAAACACTGTGCAAGTAACTTAACTTGCGAAATTGCTCGCTACGCTCAGTTTCTTGAATGAACTTTACAAGTTTATGGGATTGTAATAAGGCCCTTGTTCTTTACGTTCTCTACGTTTCGCTACCCAGACGTAATGTCTGATTGCACCAAACAGTAGTGAGTTTACAGGGTACACGGGTCAGTCAGGCTTGACATAGGTGTGTTGTCATCGGGCATAAAACACATGGGCACAAAACATCCTCGACCCATCAAAACCATCTGGCTCTTGGCCCATCATTCAGGCAACTTGAGAGCTGCAGCTGCTATCGTGGTCTATTTAATTAGGACTTCTAAACGAAACCTCAAGTGTCACATCACTATCTCTAGTCTCGTGTTATAAAATAAACAAAACCCAACGCATTATTTATTAAACTCACCAAAAAGTTTTATCTTAATGCAGCGAATATTTAAACGTCTTTCGAGTTTCGACACATTTACTCTTATCTGCCGAGTTAGTGATAAATTGTTGAATCCTTTTATTACGTGTTGGGAAATATTGGCAATTAGGATTTATGACAGACATCAATATGTCCTAATGCTACATGTATCGGCAAGGGTGATAGCCCAAAGATAACACGTTCAGCACAAAATATGCAATTTTTTAACCACCTAACATAAAACCTATCCAATTTACCAATTTTTTAATCTGATTTAATACCAGTAATTATATAAATGAGTTGAAATTAAGACATCTCTATCCGTGTGCGTTTCTTATCTACTTATTTAAATTAATATTTATTTATTGAGCTAAGTAGGCAGTTATAAGTGAGTAGAGTCGTTATCGTCCTTCTTATCGTGCTTTCTTTGTCTTCCCAGGAGCCTGTCGTCGGGCAAGAGCAGCGCCACCAGCGCCGATGCTGCAGGTAACAAACAACCAAAATTAAATTCCCAGAGTAATATCAAAGTACCTACATTAAGTAACGTTACACGGTGCACTATTGTTTTTTTACGTGACATTTATAACGTTTTTTTTATTTCATTGAATAAGCTTAACAAAATATCTAAGGTCAACCCCATCAAAAGTTCTTTCTTTTATGCTAGAACCACCTAGTTTTCACCAGAAGCACCTTTTAGTGGCCTAAGCTAGTCACGAGTGTGTTCGATACCACAAAGCTATTCGTGTGGTATGGAGTGCGCTCCATATATAATAGAAACACTGCGCTCCATATATAAAACACGAGACGGGTTAAACCCACTCAAAATCGTGATAAAAATCGGCAAAGGGAATACTTACAGGCGAAGAGAGAACCAAAAACGTAAAATGCTGTATCACAGTCGTTGACTAGAAGGTATTTGAGGATTTGAATCGAAGCGATGGTACCGATGCGCCCCCCTGACATCGTCAGTGCTACTGCTAAGGCCCTGGGAAAACAAAATCATTAGTTTAATCATCACCGTTTAAACGTCAAGAAATTCACTAAACGTAGTAATTATGCTTGTTATTGTATTGTATTGACGACACAATTGGCGTAGTGCGCTGTAGCACGGTTTCTCGACGCCCCTGGCTCAATTCCTTGTCTGGTACCTTGTCATACAGGGATATAATATTATATATATCCCTACTTCGAGACCATGAAAAGTGCGCCGTGAATATGCGCCAGACAACCCACGTCTGGCGCATATTCATTTTATTTATGGTCTTTATTTATAGCCAGTCGAAATGATGACGTCCTCTTCTTCCTAAGATTTCCGAATGGACATATCAATCGCGAAACTGTGATCTCTACGTCTAGTTACTTTCAAACTCTTGATTCTTGAGGAAATCTTTTCAAATGCGTCATAATTCCTTATGGAATATCTAGACTTACCCAACTATCAGTGCCAAAAATATCCTCACCTGAGATGAGTTGGAAATAAAGCAATAGCGATGGCCGTGTACAAGCCGACCACGATCAAGCCCAGCAGCATCACCGCGAAGAGCACGGCACTGGCGACGGTATCCGCCACCAGGTTGACCAGCACGCCGCTGAGGCCGCACAGAGCTGTGACTGCGATCACGATGTTCCGACGGCCTGTTATGTTCACTACCTGGAAGTTAGGAATTGGCACAAAATGTTAAGTATGCAAATACACGTATCAGCTTCAGGTATGGTATCTATATCAGTAATATTAGGGACGGTATGCCCCACCACCTTACATGCGACACATTTTGCACTTCAAAAAACCAAACGCGCGTACACGGGCTTATTGAGGTGTGCTCACTCGAACCAGTGGCCGGTGAGTAATTATCTGGAATATACGAGATAACTTTTCCCTTGTCTGTAGGTTGCCTGGTAGAGATCGCTGTTAGCGATACGGCCGCCAAAATTGAGCATTGTTTTTAAATGTAATATTTAGTATTAGGTTTTCTTTATTTAATGAACATTAAAAAGGTTGTCTACCTATATTCAAATTCATTATCATTTATCACTTAGCACATGTGCGTTCATTTTAGGCGACTTTAGCAGCGCGACCGGTCGCGCGACAGTCGCGCGCGCTGCTAATAATTCCATACTACGAGTATAAAAATAAACG
This sequence comes from Udea olivalis, assembly GCA_947369235.1. Taxonomy (NCBI): domain Eukaryota; kingdom Metazoa; phylum Arthropoda; class Insecta; order Lepidoptera; family Crambidae; genus Udea; species Udea olivalis. The sequence continues at coordinate 2,487,012 of OX376349.1, read as the reverse complement.
ACAGCGGCGCGTGGGCGGCGCGCGGCAGTCGCTACAATTTAATGTATATGCGGCTACATTCAGTAGGCGCCGAGCTAGTGTTGTAAGCGCACGATTTTGTTGACAGCCAGCAAAATGAGCGAGTTCGACACCGACATGTTCATTATTGCGTGGATTGAACCGCACTAATCCAAGTGCTGTCGCGCCGCTGTTTTTATGATGTATTAGGCAATTTAGGCATCCCACTGCTGCAGCGCTGCTGTCGCGCTGCTGACGCCATAATGTGAAAGCTGTCTAAACGATACAATAACGTAGCTTGTAATGGTTCGTGCGTGCCAGCCCTTCTCGTGTTTGACACTTGATATTTTGAATTTCAAAGATCTCAACGCGAAATAACTGAAAACCTATGGCCAAAGAACCTAGTACTATTATGAAACAACAACTAGGTAGGTACCTACCGTACTGACTAGTCCGTTGACTATCGATTGTAGAGCTCCAACTGCTAACACTACTAGCAGCGCTGTATTATTCAGAGAACAAGGTACTGCATTATTCTGAAAGGAAAACATGGTAAAATATTAAATATCCGGTGGTTTGTGTTTATTTTTGTAGTGAAGAATATCTGTCTTATTCGTCTTCAAATAATAATAATAAATATGTGCCAGACAACACACCTCCTGCCTCGAAGTAGGGATTAATATCCATGTGTTACGAGGTACCATACAAGGAAATAAGCCTGGGGCGTCTCCCAGCACACCCAGACCCGAGTCAATTCAGAAAAGATCGTTTCCAGAATTGACCCGTCCGGGAACCGAACCCGGGACACTACCTACGGAAATCAAGGCGAGAGACCGTGCTACAGCGCACTGCGCTAATCGTGTCGTCAAATATATCGACAGTTTTTAATTCTTGGTTTGGCTTCAATTGCCTTATTTCCCCCGTACACAAAATACCTTATGAAAATTATTTACTTAAGCTTTTTGAAAAAAAACACTAGCACTTAATAAAATCTAGACTGAAACTAATATTTTTCACTAACAACATAACATGTCTTACATTTAGTGATGGAGTGATCTCGGAGGTAAGTATACCACAAAGCGTTTGATTCAAAGGAGTTCCTGTCTCAACTGTGGTCATGAACTGATTTGCTATTGTTGGGAGCCAGATCTGCATCGAACCCACTCTGAAAAATGCATTGAAGGTATCATTCAAAGATTTCGGACTCTTGCTAAAACTCTTTCAAGTGCTCTGTTTTTTTTTATACTGCCCGTCAAGATGACCTCACTCCACCTGATAGAAAGCGATAGTGAGGTCCAGATATGAGGTTGACAAGCCCAGTCATTAAAACGAATCACTGGGCTGGCCATCCTCACCGTGTAGGCCTGCAAAAATGCCTTTTCACGCCCCGCTTGAAGAACCCGGGACTATATGAGGAAAAAACACATGTGCTGGAAGAGCGTTCCACGTCTGGATGATACGACAGAGAAATGAGTCACCGAACCTTTTAGTTCGGGCCAACAAATGTTGAATTGTGTGTGGGTGCCGTAGTCCAGCACGCGTGGTACGGGAGTGGAAAGGTGAGGGTGGAATAAGCTGGAATAACTCGTCAGAGCATTCCCCAGGTACTTGGCGGAACCGTCCCAGAGATGAGAGCAGTATTCCACACATGAGCGAACTTGTGTCTTATACAAGAGACAGAGCTGCCCAGGCGTGAAGAATCGTCTTACTCTGTTCAGGACTCCGAGTTTACGGGATGCAGTTCTAATGACGCTCTCAATGTAGTCCCGCTGGTTTAGGTTGCTACGAACATCCATGCCAAGGATTTTTAGGCTATCCTCAATCGGTAGCGGGGTGCTCTGAAGAGTGGGATGGTAAAGGAACAGCGACGCGTTTGCTTTGCTCTGTGTTAAAACTGGACAGAGGCTTGAGATATCGTCGTCATCGTCAAATCAATGCAGACTTACTGCTGGAAGACAAACAATGTGGTCATGATGATGGTATATTTGAGGAGAGGCATTCTGAACAATGGTGCGATTTGGTATTTTGCAGATGAAGGTGTTTCTGCTTCTTTCTGTTCCTCCACCAGAAGACTTTTCACCTGAAAAAGGAACTATTTTTAGACTTAAGTTACATTTTACCAAGACATTTTCAGTTTTAAAACACTCAAAGAAATGTAAATACTTGATATTCCTTCCTTGATCTCCAATGGTTCCTCCCATGTATAGTTCTTAGAATTTTCAGTGCGTCCTTTTCATCTTTTTTAACGTAGACAAACTTAGGGCTTTCAGTCATGAAGAGGAGGCAGGCAGCGGTGAAAATGCTGGGCAAAGAGTAGACCACCAACAAAGTCCGCCAGGAGTTCCAATAGATACCCAAAGTAGGAACGAAGTACGAAAACGATAGTGGTATTATTGGGATTGCTACGACTGAAAATAAAGATTAATGCATCAGTTGACTGATCTTCCCCACGATAGCTTACTCTACCCGTACATACCTGCCATGATTCCTTGAGCAAGAAGAAAGATACTAGCGACAAGAAGCACCACCACATTTCTTTTAGCCATGGGTACGCTTTCACTCAGTAGTGTCATCGCTAAGGGATACTGTCCGGCTGCGCTGTAATCGAAACCAAATAAAGGCTATTCAGGATATAAATAAATTAATATGCGCCAGACTCGAAGTAGGGATAAATATCCCTGTGTTACGAGGTACCAGACAAGGAATTAAGCCAGGAGCGTCTCTCAGCACACCTAGTCCCTAGCCAATTTAGAATAGATCGTTTCCTGAATTGACCAGTCCGGGAATCGAACAAAGGACACCACGTCACCACGTAAGTCGAGGCGAGAATCTGTGCTATAGCGCACTACGCCAATCAAGTCTGTTTTTTTTGATGTTCAGCTAATAAATTAATTTTTACTAGATAACTACTGCAAAGAAGGAATTAAACTAATGCTCCATAATGCAATTATTAAAAGACTTACCAAAAAGTAACCACGAGCTGCATGATGAACAGCATCACCCAGTTGACCGAGATGGCGGTAACCAAGTTGAGAAGCGCAGACAATATCAAGGACACCATGAGCGTGCTTCGACGTCCATGTTTGTCGCCCAAGTAACCCCATGGCGCTGCTCCTAGCAAGAGCCCTGAGGATAAATAGCTTAGTTGTCAGTATCTCATAAATTATCTCACATTTTGCGTAAGTTTACTCAACTGTTTTTTTATGCATTTCACAAAATATACTCGTACTAACCTAACATACACGTATTACGGTCACGACGATTTCCTTGATAGGGTATACAACGTGTTAATGAAAAAGCGCAAAACCTGAAAATAGTTTGTTCAGAATCGAGAGTAGAATCGATTCCACTAATAAAAAACAGGTGTCAAATTTTGACCAAAAAAATATTTTACTTACGCCGTGTTTAATCATTACTTAACTCTTTTATTGCGGCGGCACGCGAAGCGACAACGTCGCACTAGATCGCGCGTTATTACCATAGACTTTTTAATTTGCAGACAAACACAAGAAATCAAAAAAGCTATTAACTTCGTAAATGATCCGCGAAAATTAAATTTTATAATTTTCTTAATTCTTTTATAATAAAAATAAGTTGGGGTGTCTGAGGTTTTGCGCTTTTTCATCAACGCGTTGTATAGTCAGAGGTAACTCATGTGGTGAAAAGTATGTTTACCATGCATGAGTTTCCGTCACGTACCTACCTAAACTGCGTTAATTGACTACAGCAGATTGTTTGCCATTATTAGTTAAATTTCTACACGTATGCGTTGCTCAGAAATCAATTGAAAAACATCATCACTGGACAATAGCACAGAGCACGTCGCGTTCGTCCACCCAGCCTTTGCTGAGTTTATTTTACCCTTCCCTCCCCAAGTGTACAGAAATTGAACTAAAATGACACACAAGCTTCTGTGGTTAACCATCGTAGTTTACGTGATGTAAACTCATAGTAGTATGTTATAATAGGCAGTATTTGACTGGCCTGTTGGCGCAATGGCAGCGATTCTGCCTTTAGCGCATTCGTCGTGGGTTCGATCCCCACCCATGACAAATATTTGTGTGACGAACATTTATATTTGTTGTGTGTCTGGGTGTTATTATCTAATTAAGTATGTATTTAGAAATATTTAAGTATGTTTATCAGTTTCTGACGCCCATATTACAAGCTCTGCTTAGTTTGGGGTCAGATGATCTTGGTGTGAATTGTCCCAGATATTTATATTTATTTATTTATATTTATAATGAGCAAAAGATGCGCACCGAAAAAAAATGTTACACGTTTACTCGTACAATTCCTATGGAGATCGATGCGAAAAAAAGCGAGTAGAAAAAATGGCCACATTGCGCATCTTAGCCTTGCTAGTCTAGAGTCCGCCTACCCGACTTCGACCAAGTATGATCGGCGTGGCTAAGATGCGCGCCTACGATAATTTAATTTTGTCGCCAGATCCTACCTAACATGGCGTTTATTCTGTGATTGCGCTATATCGATTGTCGGTGTCGATTTAATCTATTATTTGTATCGATTATTCGACTATTTGTATATTATCTATTGATCGATTATTTTTTAGAGATTATTTTGTATCGATTTTTCGATTAGTTGAATCGTTTGAATCGAACATTTATATCGTTTGGTTGCATCGATTATTGGAATCGATTATTAGTTGCATCGATTGTATATGTCGATACTATTTCTTCATATCGGTACTATTGATAATATCGATTATTACATTATTAAATCTAAGCTAAACATTGCTACATCGCTTTGTCAGGCGAGGAAACTTGTCTTGTCTAAGTCTTTTGTCGACTCTCAGGACGAGAAACGAGAAATTATCGATGTTGCGTATCTTAGCCCTGCAGATGCTTACCCACGATAGGAGCGGCAGCTATGATGCCCTGCTGGCTGCTGGTGGTGGCCAGCTCGCAAGCACTGGCTGGTATGACGATGGTGCTGCTGAACGCCACGCACCCGAATGCTACGATCACCGCACCGGTAAACGCAACTTGCGTGTAACTGTACAGGCCGAAACCTAAAATAGATTGATACAGTTTTAAGGAGCGATAACACGAAATTTAACTAAAAATGATCATTTGGTTTGTAGTCCAATAAGTTTTGCTTGTTGTTGTGGGTTAGGTTTCGATCTCCTTTATCCATACTATCTTTAATAATAACATTATAAAGAGGAAAGATTTGTTTGTTTGTTGTTTTGAATAATTGTTTGTTTGTATTGATTATGCTCCCAAACTACAGCCCCACGTACACAGATTCAGAACGAAGTTATCAACCGATTCGGTAAGTTTGTTTTAATTCTATTAAATGACCCGCATAACGGTAGTGTTCAGGATTGTCGATGTGTGAACGCAACCATAAATCGTCTTTCGCCTGGCAACCCCAGTCAGTTCAAATATGGTATAAAAAGCCCTTAAATACTTGTAACGGCGCGCCATTCAAATTATTCTCGTTGTCGTTTCATGGTAGTCATTGTCGGTGCACAAGCACATTTTCGTAATTATATCGTTCTCGTTATATTGTAATTTAGTACACAACCCTTTTCGCTGTCGCTTCACGTGTATAAAACTGCAAAGGGAAAGAGAGAAGTCGACTGGAGGAAACACTGCTGTTCTACACCCGGTATTAGGTACTTGGAGGAAGGTAACTGTTGCTGGAGGTGAGTTCGAGTTCCCAAAGGTGATGGGAGCCCCAACCAACCGCCGAAGACCGAGGCACAGCTTTATTGGTAAGTGTTTTGTCCATTTGATTATCTCTTCCCACTATTATCGTCTTATTTTCTGTCGTATCGTATATATTTAGTTTATCGAAATACAGTCCACTCTTATCGCTTACAGGTAGCAATCAAGATTTTTATATGTTAAAGCCTTTAGTTTTTATAAACATAATTAAATTATAACTACCCATCCTAAAAAACGAATTAAAAGTAAAAGAAAAGAACCGAATCGCTCGAACACTTTGTTCCAAATCGGGGGGCTTACCGATTTAAAAATTCTTACACCAATATATAGCTACATTATCAGGGTGTGATCATTTTTTTTAATTTGGGCTACATTTGACAAGTTAAACAGTCAACTGTCCGTCAGCAGCTTAGCCAGCTAGACAGAGATATAAATAAACATTACTGTGACGGACGACAAGCAGATTCTGCTTGATCGGTATCTATGTAGTATATATATAACTTACTTAACTCCAATTAAAAGGACCTTTTTGTTTTAACTTGTTAAACATTTTTACTAGTTTAGAGAGTAGATTAACTTGTAGGTACATAGAATCGTTGTCCGCTTATTTTTCCCTGAGTGCCTTGAGTAACCATGCTCACTAATGTTTCTTAGGCGGTGACGTTGTGAAACGGGTCGTTTCAATACCTAAAATATGGTTGGAAGGAACGATCAGCCTAAGGAAATGTATGTCAGTCCTTGACACCTATCGTATAAACTGTGATTGGTCGTATGATGTTGGTTATGATGGCCCATCTTAGTCGCGACTCTCGTTTCCGGCCACCTGTTCTGGCCATGACCTGTTTAATGTCCAGTACAGTCAAAAGGAAAAGTCAATGCTGATTGATTGAACAAAATTCCAATTTGTTTTTATGAATGAAAAATACGTAAAAAATCAGCAGCATCACAAGCAGCATATTATTATAACCATTAAAATGAATGAATTTTGTCATTTATATTGTTTGTAGTATAATTAGCTCTATAATTTTTGTTAAAATATTAATTTTGGCACGTTATAATTAGGTTGGGGAAAAGGTCTTCACGCATATAGTATGTATGAACTTATAATAAAATCTCTTTGGCTATACATTTTGTATCTGATTCTAATAAAAACGGGTTGCAAAAACCCGTTTTTATTAGAATTAGTAAAATGCAACAATAAAGTTTAGAATGTTATTGTGTATCTGGCTGGTTTTGGTATCATTAAAAGTTTAAATTTTAAAGAAGATAATTCCAAATTTAAATTAGGAAAAAGTGTGATTTTCATTTGTTTTTCCTACTGTCATTACGAGTGAATCTAATGAAGAAATTCGATACATTTTAAAATTTTACTACAGAAAAGGTAAAAATGCAACGCAAGCCACGTAAAAAATTTGCGATGTTTATGGACCTAGTATCCTGAGGGAGATTGAGAGTTTCTATGGACAGTTATATTCCACGCAAACACCTGTTGAAAGCAAGGCTTAAGATCCTAGAGCCAAGCTTACCCGACACTATACCGAAGATATCCCGGACGTCAGCCTGTACGAGATTAGGATGGCTCTCAAGCAGCTTAAAAACAACAAGGCGGCGGGTGGTGACGGAATCACAACCGAGCTCCTGAGAGCGGGCGGTAAGCCGATACTTAAGGTCCTCCAGACGCTCTTCAGTTCTGTCATCCTCGAGGGAAAAACGCCAAAGGCATGGGGCAGAGGCGATGTGATGCTGTTCTTCAAGAAGGGTGACAAAACTCTCTTGAAGAACTACAGACCCATCTCGCTTCTGAGCCATATCTATAAGCTGTTTTCGAGAGTCATTACGAATCGTCTCGCTCGCAGGTTTGACGACTTCCAACCTCCCGAACAAGCAGGGTTCCGAAAAGGCTATAGTACCGTAGACCACATTCATACGCTGCGGCAAGTTATACAGAAGACCGAAGAGTATAACTTGCCACTTTGCTTAGCGTTCGTGGACTACGAGAAAGCCTTTGATTCGATTGAGACCTGGGCAGTACTGCAGTCTCTCCAAAGGTGCCAAATAGACTACAGGTACATTGAGGTGCTAAGGTACTTATACCAGAACGCCACCATGTCGGTCCGATTACAGAACCAGAGCTCTAATCCGATCCAACTACAGCGAGGCGTGAGACAAGGAGACGTTATTTCTCCGAAACTGTTCACGGCTGCGTTGGAGGATATTTTCAAGCTTCTGGACTGGAAAGGACGCGGCATCAACATCAATGGCGAGTACCTAACACACCTGCGATTTGCCGATGATGTAGTTCTTATGGCTGAGACCTTGGAAGACCTGAACATAATGCTCGAAGATCTCGGTAATGCTTCTCAAAGAGTGGGTCTTAAGATGAACATGGACAAAACAAAACTCATGTTGAATGCCCATATTGCACCCGCTCCAGTTAACGTTGGGAACATTACACTCGAAGTTGTTGACCACTATGTTTACCTGGGACAGACAGTCCAGCTAGGTAAGTCCAACTTCGAGAAAGAGATCTCTCGTCGAATCCAGCTCGGATGGGCAGCGTTCGGGAAGCTCCGGCATATATTTGCGTCCGAAATACCTCAGTGTCTCAAGACAAAAGTCTTTGACCAGTGTGTGTTGCCAGTAATGACCTATGGGAGCGAGACGTGGTCCCTTACTATGGGTCTCATAAGAAGGCTCAAGATCACCCAGCGAGCAATGGAGAGAGCGATGCTTGGTATTTCCCTGCTCGATCGAATCAGAAATGATGAGATCCGCAGGAGAACAAAAACAACCGACATCGCTCGAAGGATTGCATCGCTGAAGTGGCAGTGGGCGGGACACATAGCGCGGAGAACCGATGGCCGTTGGGGCGGAAAGGTTCTCGAATGGCGACCGCGTACCGGACGACGTTCCGTGGGCAGGCCCTCTACAAGGTGGACCGACGATCTGGTCAAGGTCGCGGGAAGCCGCTGGATGCGGACAGCGCAGGACCGATCGTTGTGGAGATCCTTGGGGGAGGCCTATGCCCAGCAGTGGGCGTCGTTCGGCTGAAATGATGATGATGGACCTAGTGCAGTGTCTGTGAGAGTAGTACAAATGTTTATGTCAAAGATGCACGTCACTCTAGTTCTATTACGGATAAAATGGATGCCATTTTTGAAAAAGTGGAGCAAGATCGGCATATCAGTAGTTACGACGTAGCTGAAGAACTGGGAAATGGGAATTGACCACAAAACAGTTATGGCGCATTTGAAAAAAACTGGGTACACAAAAAAAGCTCGATATTTGGGTACCTCACGTGCTCACTGAAAGAAACATAATGAACCGTGTAGGCACTCATTTGTGAATCTTTATTACGACGTAATGAAACCGAACCATTTTTGAAGAAGCTGATAACTGGTGATGAAAAGTGGATCACGTACGACAAGAACGTGCGAAAAAGGTCGTGCTCAAAGGCCGGTCAGGTTTCACAGACTGTGGCGAAACCCGGGTTAACTCGCAACAAGGTGATGCTGTGTGTGTGGTGGCATTGGAAGGGCATTATTTTATGAGCTGTTACCACCAGGCAGGACCATCGATTCTGAACTCTACTGCGAACAACTGATGAGATTAAAGCAAGAAGTTGAGAGAAAGCGGCCGGAATTAATCAACAGAAAGGGTGTGGTTTTTCATCATGATAACGCTAGACTTCACACATCTTTAGCCACTCAGCAAAAATTAAGAGAGTTTGGCTGGGAGGTGTTAATGCACCCTCCGTATAGTCCTGATCTTGCACCCTCAGATTTCCACCTGTTTCGTTCTCTTCAGACTTCTTTAGGCAGTGTCAGGTTAACATCACGACAGGACTGCCGAAACCACTTGTCGCGGTATTTTGATCAGAAGCCTCGACATTCCTACAGCAATGGGATCATGTCCCTCTACCTACAAGATAGCAAAAAGTAATCGAACAAAATGGTACCTACATACTCTATTTAAATGTAAATAAACTATATTAAACAATTTTTTGAATTTTCTTAAAAAAGGCGAAGAAACTTTTTCCCCAACCTATTATTGTCACTTACTTCTGGTGTTGACTGTACCCTGGAACTTCGTAGCTCTGTCGTGTAGGTGTCAACTAGCCATAGTATGTCATTTATTTAGTCACTTTGCAAGGTCTGCTGATACATTTACTTAGAAATTACAACTTACAAAGTGGTATATATGGCACGAGTCAAACATGTGAAATGTAATGTATACTAAGTTCGATGTTGTCATTCATGTATTATTTTATTTAAAGCCAAGCGTGTTTTTATTTTAATAGAATAAATTGTAGGCATGTCACACACTAAAACTAGCATTAAGGTTGGTTGTATATAAAACCATGATAATATAATTAAGTCTAAAGTAAAGAATTTAATTGACATACCTGTTTCGTTGAGAGCGTCCTCAAAGGATATTTTTCCTTCATAACCATTGCTTCCAGCCATCACGTTTCACTATTATTTCCACTTTGTTGGTTTTGAATTATAACTTTAGATATTAATTTAATAATTTCGGAAATACATATCAAGCCGAAACACGGTAAACTAATTAGAGGCGGTTGTTACATAACGTTTTAATCGCAATATGAATAGTTCGTTTTGATTGCGTGCTGATAATTATTCTAGCAACATATTACGCGTTTGTATACTGAGGAACACTAGATGATATTATCCGATCAATTGAGAGTTTGCGAACCTCAACCTATGCTATGTCTGTTAAATAATTCTAAATGCAGTTTTTAGCGTGTTTTTAGGTCTTGAAGTCCGGTTTTCCTAATTCGACTGAATGTTAAGTAGCCTTGTGCTCGAGAAACTGTGGTTATTTAGCCAATATCTTTTATGAAGGTTTTCTGTCAGTATTTCCTCTTATGCGTTATAGTGCCATGGGGATATTAATGGTGCGGCAAATGCGTCAACTATTGAAGAAAAAAAAAGTAAAAATATTTATGCTTAAACTATTTTGATTTTTTTAGCTATATCCCGCTTGATATCTTCAAGGTATGAAATTAGATTTTTTCTAGTTTCCTATCTTCAGATATGAAAACAAGCATTGAAATATGCTAAAATACACAAAGTAATTTGACAAGTCTATTAAATAAATATCAAATATCTGGGACAATTCACACCAAGATCATCTGACCCCAAACTAAGCAGAGCTTGTATAATGGGCGTCAGAGACTGATAACCATACTTCAATAATACTAAATACATACTTAAATAGATAATAACACCCAGACACACAACAAACACAAATGTTCGTCACATAAATGTTTGTCATGGGTGGGGATCGAACCCACGACCTCCGGCGTCAATGGCAGGATCGCTGCCATTGCGCCAACAGGCCAGTCGTTAAACTTAAATTAAACTCTTAATCCTAATTTTTATTAGTATCTGTGTAAGTAGTTTTTAGAGCCTGTTATAACTATTTAGTAAGTGTTTTGTCCACATTGCATGTCGTGGCAGCCTTTAATTAGGACGACATTTAGCATTTAGTCCATGTGTGATAAACAACTCTTCTGTTATTGGTGTTTGTTCTGTTGGTTGTCTTAATAAATAAACTAAAATAAACTAGCCAATATACTGAACATTTTAATACGAGTATTTATAATACTATGATAGATAAGTAAATAAATATCTGGGACTATTTACACCAAGATCGTCTGACCCCAAACTAAGCAGAGCTTGTACTAGTCAGAGACTGATAAACACACTTAAATATTTTTAAATACATACATAGATAATAACACGCAGACACACAACAAACACAAATGTTCGTCACATAAATGTTTGTCATGGGTGGGGATCGAACCCACGACCTCCGGCGCTAAAGGCAGGATCGCTGTCATTGCGTCAACAGGCGAGTCAAATAAAAAAAATGCCAAAAGGCCAGATAAATATGCGCCAGACACACCACCTGACAAGGATTTACCCAGGGGCGTCTCCCAGCACACCCAAACCCAAGCCAACTTAGAAAATATCGTTTCCTGCTGAATCGACCCGACTGGGTATTGATCCCGGGACACCACGGAAATTTAGGCGATAAACCGTGCTACAGCGCACTATGCCAATCGTGTCGTCAAAATAAATATCCCTGGACATAAATAAATAAATATCCCTGGACATTATTCCACACAGCGCCATCTAGCTCCAAAGTAAGCTAATTAAAGCTTGTGTTATGGGATACTAGACAACGGATAAACATACTTAAATACATTTTCTTTTGTAAATACATACTTATTATACATAGGAGACACCCAGACCAGTACAAACAGACATGTTCATGCACACAAATGTTTGTACTGTGCGGGGATCGAACCCGCGACCTCTGGTGTAGTAGCCAACTTCTTAACCATTACACCAAGTCGGTCAAAATACAATTTATATTAAATCATAAATAAACATAATGCAACTCTACTACCGGTTCGGTTTTTTCCATTAAGAAGAACCCCGAAACAAACTCGATAGTTACTCTTTTCAATCTTCTTTTTCAGAAAAACATTTTGAACAGTATTACTAAATATGGAAGGGCTCTAGGTTTAGGCAGCACGGGTATTATTTAATTTAAGGATTCCACGTGATTGGTATAAGATAAGATAAGAAAAACTATATAGCACAAACAATTTTTTACAGATTCAAGTAAATATATTAGATGTACTCGTACAAATCAGGCGGTGTTATCGCTAGTAGCGATCTCTACTAGACAACCTTAGGGGAGAGAATCAGGTAGAAAAATTACGTGGTGGTGCAAGATGATAAATAATGATACAAAAACTTAATAACTAAGGAAAGATTTGTTTGTTTGTTGTTTTGAATAATTGTTTGTTTGTATTGAATAGGCTCCCAAACTACAGCCCCCCGTACACAGATTCAGAACGAAGTTATCAACCGATTCGGTAAGTTTGTTTTAATTCTATTAAATGACCCGCTTATCGGTAGTGTTCAGGATTGTCGATGTGTGAACGCAACCATAAATCGTCTTTCGCCTGGCAACCCCAGTCAGTTCAAATATGGTATAAAAAGCCCTTAAATACTTGTAACGGCGCGCCATTCAAATTATTCTCGTTGTCGTTTCATGGTAGTCATTGTCGGTGCACAAGCACATTTTCTGACGACCGACTTGGTGTAATGGTTGAGAAGTTGGCTACTACACCAGAGGTCGCGGGTTCGATCCCCGCACAGTACAAACATTTGTGTGCATGAACATGTCTGTTTGTACTGGTCTGGGTGTCTCCTATGTATAATAAGTATGTATTTACAAAAGAAAATGTATTTAAGTATGTTTATCCGTTGTCTAGTATCACATAACACAAGCTTTAATTAGCTTACTTTGGGGCTAGATGGCGTTGTGTGGAATAATGTCCAGGGATATTTATTTATTATTTATTTAAAACTTAAAATACACATACCTACATTCATAAAATACTTAAGAAAAATAATATTTAAATACTCACATATACATACTCATCATACATATGAATATGTTATGGATTAGCTTATTTAATAAAAGAAAACTGGTACATGTCCAAGCCTTACATTATTTCTAATCCATGTTTTTGTAACAATCGGCAGGTAAAAAAATGGCATATTCTTTAAATTTTTACTAGTAGAATTACAGTAAACATAGTACATTTAGTCAGTTCCTAAAAAGAGATAGTAAATAAAGTAATATTAAGTCACTTTCTAACAACTCACAAATACGAGTACGACTCTATGTTATGTACTAGCTTTCCGCCCGCGGCTTTGCCCGCATTATCGTAATATATTATGGCTAAATTACATGAAATCTCTGTAAATTGTAGCCCATGTGTTATTCTGATGTATAAGCTGTATTACTGTATAGTTTCATCGCAATCCGTTCAGTAGTTTTGCGTGAAAGAGTAACAAACATACTCGTACATACATACATACTCGTGCATACATACATACTCGTACATACATACATACTCGTACATACATACATACTCGTACATACATCCGCACAAACTTTCGCATTTATAATATTAGTAGGATTGTGTGTGTAACCCGGCAGGTTTCAGGCCGAGCTTGACTACTCGACCAAAAAATTAAACGAATCAAAAGAGGTATGTCTTGTAAGGTAGGTACTTATAGATAGACTAGCTAGAGCATTCGCTGGAGAATTTCATCGTATTGTAACATTTTTTTACGAATATCAATCCAAGGAAATTATCAGTATTCTTAAAACATTTCCATGTAATGTAACGTTTTTGCTCGGCTTGTAAGAACATGTTGTAACAAAAATCGAGCGTCATTTTCGCAACGTGCTTCGAGTCGAATGCTAGATGTTCTGATACAAGTGAACGCTCAAATGTATCAGCACCTGTAGATCTTGCGGAGGTATAAATACTGATTCAGGGCAGCTATAACGAAGAGTTGTCTTCTTCTTTCTCCTTCTCTTCCAGTGCTTTCTTGGCCAGCAGTCTGTCATCTGGCAGGAACGCCGCTGCTACCGCCGACGCTGCACAGAAAACAATATTGAACATAACACATGCTCAGTGCTCACGTCTATAACCAGACTGGTAGTGAGAGACAAGTTGCCTTTTGCTGTCCAGCAAAAGCAAAATTCAGAACGAAGTTATCGACCGATTCGGTAAATGTGTTTTAGGTATGATAAATTACCCGCTTAACGGTTGCATCCAATATTTTTATATGTAGAAACCAAAGGCCTTCAGTTTGTGTGCATTAACTAATTCAGACATAGCCCGTACTAAAAAGATGAATTAAAATAACCGAATCGGTCGATAACTTTTTTCTGAATCGGGGAGCAGTAGGTCTACCACGAGTTGCCTCTTTAAATTTACGTTATAGTTCGCGTAAAAAAATGTATTGGGATTAGACATTGTCATGTCATGTCATGTCAAATCCCAATACATTTTTTTTACGCGAACGATTACGTAAATTTTAAAGTGGCAACTCATGGTGGACGTACTGTGAACGGAACACCCAAGAGCCCACGTTATGCGAAGCATATTTGAACCCAATGTGGGCGGCGAACCCATCACCGCTTTCCGGGTTACTTAGGTCTTTAGAGGATGTTTACCATCAGCGGAGAGAGAGCCGCAAAATTTTGCAATGAATACAAAGACGGATCTGAAAATCTGGCGCTTTAACCCTTAGGCCAAAATTTTATAAATTATCGACAATAAACACTAAATAAAGATGTACTGTATTTGGGCAACCACGTGCATTTCTCCCTCTTTCCACCGAATGGACAGGCAGTATTACAGCAGCAAAAATCGTCAAGTCACTTTGACACTAGAGGTTAATAAAATATATTCTTATTAAAATACTTACCGGCAAAAAGGGAAGAGAATATGTAGAAGCCTGCGTCACAGTTGTTGGTGAGTAGGAAATTGAGGAGCTGTATAGAGGCGATGTTGCCCAGGCGCCCGAACGACATCGTCAGCGCCAACGCCAAAGCTCTGAAGTCAATGAATATAAAGTTATTAAGCAATTAATTCTTTACTCAAATCATGATTTACTTAGTGTTTAGGCACAATAGCATGTCCATTGTCCAGTCTGGCCGAATGTAAGCGATCTGCGTAAAATACTTCCATAGAAGTGGCAAAATATTGTTAATATCTGTATAAACTGATATTAATGAGCGGAAGATTTGTTTTTTTTTACTGTTTAGTTGGTTTGTAAAACTCCATTATAGCAGGAGAAATAGTCCGCACGGGCGAAGCCCACTACTGGAAATAATAATAAAAAATAACTTGCTATCATCACGATTAATCTGTTCATTGCATCGGCGGAAATGCGTCTAGGCCACTTCTTCTTGTTTTCATGTGCAATTAAGAATTAGTTAAAATAGCAGACTATGATAATAAAAATTCATCGTTTTAAGCAAACCTGAGACGCGTGGGGAAGATAGCAACAGCTATGGCCATGTACAGCCCGTTCACTATGTAGCCGACCAGAAGCACGACGAACAGCGCTATGCCAGCGTACGAGTTGGCCACCAGGTTCACCAGGATGCCGCTGAAGCCGCAGAGAGCTGCTATCCCGATCACCAAATTCCGCCGTCCTGCTTTGTTTACAACCTGGATGGTTGAAAGAGGATATGATCATCATTGTAGATACTGTAGGTCGAACCTGCAGCACAACAGATGGCAAGGTCTCATACAAGTAGGAATAGTGAATTAGCTACGTTCACTATTTAGATTATTTAGCAAGGGCATCCTTATTGTGCTGGAACGCAGGGTATGGAAAAGGAAAGCTAACTAATTCAGTTACCTAGTAGATATTGAATAAAAATAAATAAAACTGGCTTTGAGCTTTATCTTACACTTTGCCTAAGTGTAGCGCCGTTATCCCACTAATTCACGATTTTCTAGTTTTGTAGCCAGAAATATATCTGTTGTCATTTGTCATGCTTGCAAATAACCCTAATTTGGCCCTTAAAAGTTAGAAGAATAGACAAATGATGAAGAACTTACCAAACTCACTAATATGTTGACCACTGACTGCACAGCGCTGACTGCCAGGACTATGAGCATAGCTGTGTTGTTCAGTGAGCATGGGACAACATTTGGCTGTAAAAAGGAACCATTACTTAATAAGCAATATAATTTCAAGGTAACAAATCGAAAGCTGAACACCGAGTGTAAACTGGGTGCGGTCTCAGATTTCAGAGGCCAATATTGTAATAGAAAATTAAACCTCGTTAAAATAAAAAATATATATATATTTTATGCAAACCTTCAAACCAAGGTTGCATAAAGTACATTTAAAATCACAATCAGCCGTTAGGCCATTGTCGAAGTTTTTATGACATTGGTTGCACCCTTGTGAAGCTGGGGCGGTTTATCATGAAGATTAAGATATGCAAATTATGGATAGTTAATCATCACGCCAACTCACGTCTGGGGGCGCACTTAGACTGGAGCGAAGGACACTACATAATGTCTGGTCCAATGATTCACCCGAATCCATCATCCTCATGAACTGATTCACAACCGTGGGGAACCAAATCTGCAACGACCCCACCCTGTAAATTGGTGCCTTCTTTAGCTGTCTTTAAGTAAAGTTCTTTACGTTAAATTACTAGGATTTGTGGTATACTTACTGCTCGAAAACAAATAATAACGACATAATGATGGTATTTTTAAGCAGCGGAGATTTGAACAATGGTACGATTTGGTCTTTGGCTGATAACGTCTTAACAGCTTCTATTTTTTCTTCCTTTAGGAAACCTATTACCTGAAATATATAATTTAAATATTGCAACACTAAATATATTTTCATTTTAGGAGTTATTTATTTATTTCGTTATAATTGAATAATTAGGCGGCATATTTCGTTTATTTCAATATATTTTTCTAGGATTTTTTGAAAAGTTTTAGTACCTAATTTAGTTACATTAATTATATTAAGCATTGTATATATTTGTATTGTGAACACTTGCCGTAATTTTCAGTTCATATTTTTATTATTTTTAATAAAAATAATTAAAAGAAGAATTAAAAAGTTGCATAGTTGTGAAAAACGTTAAAAATAGGACAAAAAATACCTGATACTCTTCATGTGGTTTCCACATGTTGTTCCTTTTGTGTATTATCTTCAAAACTTCTAGAGCCTTCTGCTCTTCTCCCCTAGCATAGTAGTACTTTGGGCTCTCAGTCAAGAAGTAGAGGCAGGTGGCTGTCAGAATGCTTGGCACAGAATAAGCCACCAGCAAGGTCCGCCATGAGTTCCAATATATGCCCAGACCAGATATGTATAACGAAAACGACAGGGGTATTATCGGCATTGCTATGACTAGAAAGAAAAATCGAGGAACATGAATCAATGCATCGTAAGAGAGTCATTTCTTGAACAAGAGCACTACAGTTTTGGGTTCAATTGAAGCAATAGGTAACGGTACACAAATTATTTTACTGGCATGGCATGAAAACTAAATGAAACCATTCATTGATCAAAAAATGTAATACCTGCCATAGTTCCCATCGCAAAAATATAGATACTGGTGACAAGCAGTACAGATAAATTCCTTTTAGCCATCGGCACACACTCGCCGAGTAGCGTCAGCATCATCGTCCACTGGCCGGCGGCACTGCAAACGGATAAAAACACCATTGATCCGCGCAAACGCTGTTAAGTTTTTCGCTGCAGACCTTTCACCTCAACGAGCCTTTTCACAAAATGGGAGCTGGGTGATGATTTTAGAGCCATTGATGGAAGACAAAACAAAAGTAATACACATGGACGAAAGTATACTTAAATGTCTAGCTCTGGATATGGTTAATAACTTTATTATGTATTCTTAAACGCCCTTATCTATATCTATACTATAGTATTATAAAGAGGAAAGATTTGATTGTTTGTCTCCGAAACTACTGAACCGATTTTAAAAATTCTTTCACTAATATGAAGCTACATTATCAGAGAACATAATATTCAGTGAAAAATAATAGTACATGTAAATCAAATCGCAAGAACGCGGGTGAGATGTGTGCTTTACTGACGCTGCGATGTGCAATTACTTTTGACAGAACGAAGTCTGTCGAGGCAGCTATATAGTGTATTTATTTTATAAAATTCTGAAGCCTACCTATATTACTATTTCTTTTACTTACAGGACATTAACCAAAAACTGCATGATTAGAAGCATGACCCAATTGACAGAAAGGGCGGCGATGAGGTTGGTGCTGGCAGCCAGGATCTGTGACAGGATCAGAGCTGTCCGCCGCCCACGGGTGTCACCCACATAGCCCCATGGTGTACCTCCAAGCATAATACCTATTTAGAGCAGAAGTAGGTAGGTTATGTGAAGTTTTCAGAAGTATTTCAGCATACCATTTCACGCAAACCATTTGTTTGGTGTGATTTTGCAGGGGCGATTTCGAAAACCATGGTAGAAAGAATGCTATCTCAATAAAAAAAACAGAATAATCAGTGTCTGAATAGACTATACAAATATTAACAAGACTTTGGCGAGCCTAAAATATCGCTTCGACGCAATCTTCTCTTGTGGCAGGTGTCCAATCAAAACCAATACTATATTATAACTCTATCCTCTATCTATACCAACGATATACTCTGGTCGTAGTACTGACCGACTATCTGTCCCGCAGCCATGAGTCCCTGCTGGCCTCCAGTGGTAGCCAGCTCGCAAGCACTGGTGGGCACAATGAAGGCGCTGTTGAAGGCCAAACATGCAAACGCCACAATAACGAGCCCGCTCAGGAACACAAGCAAGTAGCTGTAGACGCCGAACCCTGAGAAAGAAATGCAATTGAAAATAACTTCTGATTTGGACCTTAAAAGTAAGTTGAAGTGCAATGCCGGAAAATGGCGCCTTTTGTTTTTCCATCGATCAAACCTTGTTATTTTGATTCCGACTAACATTAGACTTTCGGCCCAGACTGAGATTAGCAACGTACTTGGCATAAAAAATAGTCTTTATGTAAAGACTATTTTTTATGCCAAGTACGTTGCTAATCTCAGTCTGGGCCGAGTTATCAAGGGTATAAAATCGTTTGATTATTTTTCAAAGGTAAATGTTTTTAATCGTTTTTGGGTCATTCAACCTTGCTGTTTAGGTTCAAAATAAGTTTATTTAGGGTTCAATTAAAACACACTGGCATATCCTGGCTGATCCTCGTAACACAGGGATATTAATCGCTACTTCGAGACCATTACTAGAAGTGTGTTGTCTGGCGCATATATTTATATTTTATTATCACTTGACTCGTCAGACGGATCCGTTGTTTTATTGTGAATGAGAAACTCATGTTTCATCTGCTCTGTTTGTATTTCGATTCTTAGAAATTTTAGTTTTTATGTTAATATAAGTCACAACTTTCATTAAACCGCGGAATCATAAAAGTACTCATCCCTTAAAATATAATGCAATGACTTTTTTAGTTTTTAACTCTCAATAGCTCGGCTCAGACAGAAAAGCAACATATATGTCATAACACAATTAACT
This sequence comes from Udea olivalis, assembly GCA_947369235.1. Taxonomy (NCBI): domain Eukaryota; kingdom Metazoa; phylum Arthropoda; class Insecta; order Lepidoptera; family Crambidae; genus Udea; species Udea olivalis. The sequence goes on along the minus strand of OX376349.1, from coordinate 2,467,351 downwards.
GTTTATATGATTATGAATCGAATTAACAAAGTTTTTTTTTCGCGCGGTCATCGACCAACGCGACCAAAAAAGGCGCCACCGTTCATACAAAATCTGGCATTGTCTTTTGAGGCGTTTTAGGATATTTTTGGATAATCGTTTTGGATTACCAAATAAGCATTCATTAGCGGCCCTAAAAGTTGATAAGAGGTAACTCTTGAGCAGAGCGAAATTGACTTACGACGCCGTAAGCCCCTTTGGTATTGTCTTTCGGCCGCCCTTCGCTTGCCTCCTGGCGCCTGGACCAACCTGGGCTAGTGCGACCGTATCTGCTCTCGCTCTACCCCGGGGCCGCCCTTATACAATACAACACCGTGAATCGGTTTTTTCAGAGTCAACAGGCGCTAAGCATTCAATAATTTTTAAAACGGTTAAGGCCAACTGGTGAGCGCCACGCAGACCCAAAATCACTTAAATAATCGATAAAAAAATTAATACATGTAATAAAAAAACCATTGGATGAAATCCCTCTAGTTATCTTTAAACTTTGTTTTGGTAAAGGACCCTTATTATCAGATCAATTATTTTAGGAATAAAACCAAAAATAGAAGACAAAATGTCACGAAAAGAGGTAACTTTGTGAATTTATTATATCAAGCCAAATTTATCAAATCATGTTTCTACCGGATGAATTCCCTGTATTATCCCCTCAACAATATCAGTAAATTGTATTAGATTTTAATTTCACTGTTTACTACTTCAAAAATGAATTCTAAAAACGTGTTTTGTGAACCACCTCCACTTAAGTTATGGCTAGCAGCAAAACTGAACAGCTGGCGAAGAGTAGGTATGCGATATTATCTCAGTTTTATAGGGATCGTGTGTTTTCGGAAGATATGTTGCTATTTATTGCCTGTCTGAGAAAAAATATTATAATAGAAAAATAATTTAAAAATATGTTTATTAATGTTAGAATTTAACCTTTTTTTTTCAACAAACAAATTGTACTCTAATAACTCGCATTGTAAAACCACAACAAGTTTAAAAAAATAACTACTGAGTTTCTCGCCGGGTCTTCTCAGTAAGAATCAACTTCTCCGACGCGGTGGTAGAGTCGCCTTATGTTTGTATACTGTTTACTCGTATTTATAATATTCAAATTATTATAGTATCTATGTCTATTAGTTCGTATATTTTTTGACTATTTAAAAGTACTGATCTAGTCTATTAAGTTTTTGAAAAAGATTTGGATGAAAAATTTTGGTTAAGTTGGTTAAGTTCAGGGAAAAAACAGCATTTCCAACTTTTTCAAATTCTTAATTTTTAGAGTTATGACAAGCGATATGGATGTGAATTCTTCAGAATCATCTAGCGCTATTATTCATCTTAATAAAGAAAGAAAAAAACAGGCATTTTTCTCAACAGATCGCGCTACAGAACCGAAAAAGTGAACCCAGAAATTTAAAAAAATCATAACTCGAAAACTACAAAGAATCGGATACCCCTGAGTGTGAGGAAGCTAAACAATTCTTATTGACGTGTATGTTTGGACCACCATGTATATAGTTAAGTTGACATACCTGCTTGGTTCAGAGCTTCTTCAAAAGAAACCTTTAAGCCGCTTTCGCTTTTTTCAGCCATTGTTTATCACAAGTTCCAACTAGGTTTTATTTCAAGGGTCAAATATACCTCTAATTCCACCAAAAAATCACCGTTCGCACTTTACTATAAATTAATTCACTGTGTTTATTTTTATTTTATTCATTTCGCAATGCACTTCATTCTTGAAAGAAATATTGAGTTCTGGTCATATTTTTCACAAATAACAATTTACTTATCAAAATGATCAAAGATAAACTGAATTATGATACCTTTACAATTTATTATATTTTATTATTGAGCATAAACTAACTTTGTAGTAGTATAGATAAGTAGCTGTGCCATGTGCAGCATTTTCATATTTTTATCAAAAATTTACTCGTGGACGACATAAATAAGTAACTTGTGGTAATATAACTAAATAAACAAAAACAATTAATAGACAGAAACTTTATTGAACGCCGAACTATGTATCTTTAAATACATTAACTCTTAAACTTACTTAAAATACTAAACAGTAAGTAATCTTACTAAGTATATCATTTATGTGTGGCAACATAGTGCAACATGAAAGTAACAAGTAATTTACCAAGTTTCGGTTAGGATCAGGTCAAATTTTTTGACAAAGTTTAAAATTAACAAAAAAATTATTTAGTCAGGTCCCGATAATAGCTTACTTTTTTATGTTAATATTAAGAGTTATTAAAGATTGAGTTTTTTACAACAACTATGTTTATGAACAAATTCGGTTAAGCATCTCAGTCTCATATAACGTAAAGTCAACCACAGCTTGAGGTTAACACTACCAGCATATGCTGAGGTCTCTTCACTATAAATTCGTATACGTGCGTGCTCATAGACCATACGACGTTCTTAGCGCTATGCTTAGGCTCTCGCTGACTGTACCTGATACACATACTTAAGATAAATGAAACAAATTACAGTCATTTAAATTTGAATTCACTCACTACTTACAAATTATGAGAATTGCTTAAAAAATATACTAACCCTAGTCTTATATCGCACGTATCGGACACAACGAAAAACAGCGACATAAAATGTCTTGCCAGCAGGAAAACATATTTTTTGTACATATTTTTAGTAGGTACGTATGTACATATACGAGTACAGATACTCAGATCTTCAGCATTTCATAGAACAAAATGCTTTTCTTGTGCGGTTTTTAATTCAGGACGTAAATAATCAGTCTTCTATATTGTATAGGTAACACTGAAGAATGTTCTTAGTGAGTTCATTTTGTATCTTCGGCCTTTTCGTCGTTTGGTAGGAACCAAGCCACTGCTATTGCACCTGTAGAAAGAAAAACACAATTAATTTCAAAGTTAATAACCCTATACAATTTCCAGCAGAGATTATACAACCCTAGTTACTATAATCTTCTACTTACTTACATGAGAAAAATGCTAAAAAATCCCACTAATTGGGGAAATAAGGATACAACGTAAGTAATTAGTCTACTAAATAATGTAAGCTTTACAAATGAAGGAATTCTTCACTTTGCAGCTCATAATTTTACAAAACCCTCTTTGAAAGATTTCTGCTTCGCCTAGTGGTTAACTGGTGACTTTTCATAGTGCAATATAAATAATATAAAAAAAAAGTGTCTGGGAGTCTATTACTTTTTAACCATAACGACACTTACTGAGAAGCAACAAAGCCCAAGCATAGAAGGTGGATTCGCAGTCGTAGGAGATGAGCGCCCCAATCGCGTTCACGCCGAGGAACGCGCTGGACCTGCCCAACATCACCGACAGGCAAGACGCCATGCCTCTGTGGATGAACAAACAATGTTAGATTATTTAGAAGCAGACACTTCTCCGAATTTGGTGCAACTATGTTTTTGACCCTGGTTGTAACGCAGTAAATAAACCTATCATGATAACATTAAAGTCTCACGTTGAATGCAACGCCCTCGAACGTCTTTGATTATTGACGCGCCTTTTTGAAATATTTTGATTAGCAAACAATTAAAAATTACAAGATATATAATAAACGTAAAGTGTAGGTAAGATTTAATCTTACGGATCATTCGATCGACATGTCGCGTCATTTTGATTACTTAATCTTAGATAATGTGGTTTGAAGTTATTAGTTTACTACTCCTAACATTAACGTAAGAAATTAAAAGCATGTGTCTGTTTTCATGCATGCTATTTCATTTCTAAGCCAGAATAAGCCAAATAAATACTTTGATACTTCAAAATACGCCGTAGCGAATTTAAATCTCACGAAAGAAAATGTATGATTAGTCCTGACAGTCATGAAGTAAAGTGAAACACTTAATACCTCAGAGAAGTAGGATACAGTTCCACGAAGTAGACACTCAGGATTCCCATTGTGAGTGCGCAAAGCAAGAAGAAGAAGAAGAATATGCCCCCCGCAATAGGAATATCTATGAGGTTCAGCAGAACGGCAGACACAGCGGATCCTGCCAGGATGCCCACCATGGCTAGGCGTTTCCTCGCCCCGCACGTCAGGGAGAGTACCAAGTTGGAGGTGCTGGCCAGAGCACCGTAAGACATGGCAGATAGGAGAGTCGTTTCTTGGATGGTGTCGTTGCATAGTTCAACCGCTTCCTGGAAGTCAAAGGGTGATTTGAGTAAGAAATTAAAATTTGAAAACTAATGAGGCTTCCGAATTATTATATGAATAAGTCTTAAATCATCAAATAATTTACGCTTCACTTCAAAAAATTGGTGAATTCAAAGACTTACCGTGCCATTTACAGCGATGCTCTCCTGGGTGGAGAATTTGATGACCGTGCAAAGATTCATGCCCTCGCCGCCTCCAGACTCCAGGACGGAGAAGAGGTTGTTCATAATGTAAGGCAGCCAGAGGATGAAGCCGCTACCACTAGAGAAAAAAAGACCATCTTAGTCAAAATCTAAATGTAAATTGACCGAATAAACTTTTTGCAAAAAAAATATTTAACACTGTTGAAAGGCTTGAAAATAGTAAAAAACAAATTGCTTTACTTACGTCATATAAATAACGATGACTAAGTAGAATAGTTTGAGAGTGTTCTTGAGTAGAGGAGGCTTGAAGAGTGGTACAGTCTGCTGGCAGAGAGACTTTACGAACGAGCAGTCGTTCATTGTGGGCTGATCACCTTCCTCTTCGATCAGCTTTGAGACCTATTGCATAGACAGAAGTTGTGAAATCCTTTGCATGAAGTAAGCTATTTTTAAGCTAAATTACATTAAGGAAAAAAAAATATTAAAGAAAAAGAAGTGGGACAATAATGGTTATTTTTAGCAACCACAAAATACTTACGGGGAAATTTTCAGGCTTGTCTCCTGTGTTGCAAGCGTAGATGCCCTTCAACACGTAAAGCGCTTCATCACCGCGACCCTGCGAGGCCAGGAACTTGGGGCTCTCGTAGAAGAACCGGAGCAGGCAGGCGGTGGCGGCGCATGGCAGTGCCATCACCAGAGCGAGGAGGCGCCAGGGTCGGTAGTTGATGCCCAGGAAGTCGATCCAGTACGAGAACTCCATTGGAAGGATGGGGTAGGCAAACACTGCGGGAATAACATTAATTATCAAATGATATGTCAAAAAATACCAATAAAGAAACTGAGGCACATATTAGAACTGCTGATAGCTACTTTTTTGTTTAGGTGTTACTACTTAAGTCCTCAAAGTGCTATCTCATGTCACGATCGATTATCGATTGCACATCAAAAGGGTTTCGGTTTTAATCTTTTAAGTGTAATGATTAATTTGTTGATATTTTAATCTCTCGTCATTAAATATAATTAGGCTGGCTAAGCAATCAATGAAGAAATACTGTTAACTAGTTATAACTGAGGTGTTCTAACTAACAGTGCAGCATTGGTATATTTTTCATCGCAACTGTTGAGATCATGTGCTCAGAAGTAATCATTATATCATAATATCATCATCATTCATCATTCGCAACGTCAAGAAGGCATTTATCAGAGTCCCGAGTGGCCACCGATTTGTCAGGAGGCCCAAATACCACTGGATTGACGTTGTGGAAGCCGACCTGAGCGAACTTCGAGTGGTTGTCTGGCGAGAGGTAGTGCGGAAGAGAATTCAGTGGCATTCTCTGGTGTCGGAGGCCAAGACCACTTCGGGTCATGCGCCAAAGGAAGAATCATCATTCATCAAAACAGGCACCTACATGTCGGAACCACACTACCAATTTCGGCCTTAAATTGTACTCACCGGCAACTACAGCCTGCGAGCACATGAGTGCGCAGGAGCACAGTAGCATGGAGCGGCCGCGTGCGCGCGCAGAGCAGCTCTCGCCGAGCAGTGTGTACGCGCCGGAGTTGCTGGCTGAAGTGCTGGGGACAATAACACCGAATTTAAAAAAAGTTTTTATTGCTGATTCAAAAATGCATCACACACAACTTTGGTGGCAAACAAGACGGTGGTGGCCGGCCAGCAGGCAAGACCACAGCCTTTTAAAGGAATTTTCAGAAAGGACCTACAGCTTAGCATACAACAGCTTCTCAATTAGGGCTTAGCTGACCCTACCAGCAGGGATAGATACAACGCTGCCAAGCAGAGTTATTTGACTGTGGGTTTCCGTCCGGTGGAGGTGTAGGTAGGTGGGCAAACCGTGTCATGATTTTGGTTCCAAATAAAACAAATAAAGAGATGAGGTTGAAACCCATTGATGACAGCACCCGTTCAAACTAAAATCGACTATAAAACTGATCAGTACCTATTGCAAATGCAAATCCCATGAGCCACCGGTACTTTAAGAGGTTTATTCTATTCTTCAATTATCTAAAGTAGGGTTCCATACAAAAAAATATATATTTAGACCAAAAACTCGCTTCAACACTGGGCATTTTAAAACCATGAGGGCTATGTTCATTAGTATCTATCGATGAAGCATACAATTCCCGCATAATCGCTGTGTATCAGAGTACAATAATAATAAACAGATAAGAGAACAATAAAGCGATGAATAGATATTTGTTTAATCAGATATATTAGTAATTTACTATCATCACGCCTTGTGAAGGTTTCACGCGCTATTTGCAAGGAATTTCCGTACAAACATTACTATTGTTAACATTTGTAGAAATATAAACAATAATATTCTGCTTATTATAAATATCCGTATTATTAATAATCCTACGCCAACAAAGGCAAAGTAAGTAAATTAATATTATATCAGACATGCAATAAAGCCAGGAAAGTACAAAACGAGGGCTTACAGTTAGTTTGACATTGGGCTAGGTTTCAAGTTTCATTACCATAGTAATGAAACCTAGTAATGTACTAGGTTTTAGGATACGGAAATGAATCACTGCAAGTAGGTTAGACCCATAGGTAGGATTAATAGAGAAGGAGGATAGGAGAATCCAGGTGTTTGACTGTGAACACGTCTTTACTAGAGCTAGCTGGGGTAACTATTTCAAATTTCTTTACAAGATTGTATGACCAAACTTTCTAAAAAAATACTAACAATTACACGGTAAAATTATCTTTCTCCTTCATCGTTCTTAGCAAAACCACCTCGAACTCCGACTCCCGCATGGTAACTCGATATTCTTTGACAACCCTTCCTGTGTGACCTCTAGAACTTGGATGTTAGATTATCACTAACCCTTTCTCTGTCCCATTTACCACATATGATACATAACAATGGATTTTCTATTGTTTTATTTCCTTGACTAGACAGGGAACCTGTTAAGTCTTTATTGCTGAAGTTAACCTTTTCCCTTTCTACTATTAGTCCAAAACGGTGTTTCCCAACACGTGTCTGCATTACGTTCCCTTATCAGTCTCCTGGGCCCGTTATTTATCTGCGGTATCTGATAATTGCAGCTGTTTCCACGACGTCACTACGCAAACGCCCCACGCAGCGAGTCGGTGGTGTCACACCACCTCGACTGTTTGACTACGATCTCAGATGTTTACTTTGCGATTTCTCAATGTTATTTGGAAAGAGATAACTTTCTCATTATTTGGAAGTTAATGGGAGTTTTCCGTTAGCTTTTCCTTGTTTTTTCCTCGTAGACCTTGGTTTTTTCGTACTGACTTGCTGTTGCATATATAATTTAGCAAATTGGGTAGGAAAATAAATGGAAACAAATATTATCCGGTCATGAACAATAAAAACAGCCCATAATCAGGTCGATTCTATGCTAAAGCTTATTGGTCTTAATGATTTACCCATTCTTTGACAAGTAAAATGAGGCAGACCGGATTATCGTAAAAGAGTACTTAGTGGCTATCAAATTTCTACTGTAAAATCAACGTTAGTGTACCTAACTTATGCTTGGTTTTTGTCTTAATTAGCTAGCATTTCTTTTCTCTCTCCCCTTTTTTCTCTAGTTGCTGCATAAACCCTGTCCTACATAACGTCCAATAAAAAGGCAAGGCGTCGTCTATAAAGGCAGTGCATTACTTACAAAGTAGAAGATATCAGTTTGAGCACAGCCATGGTGATCCAGTCTGGCGAGAAGCTGCTCAGCGCCGCGAAGACGAAGCCAATAGACATGGACAGCGTCAGCGTCAGCTTCCGGCCCTTCGTGTCCGAGATGTAGCCCCACAGCTGGGCACCGGTCACCACGCCTGAAAAAAATACAGATTTAGGACATGCACTTCTTTCAGTACATAGAAGTTGCAGCCTGTCCCATTCCAGAGCAATGGCTGACTAAATATTGGCTGAGTTTTTTCTCAGTAAGGAAAATCGTATGATATACTCGGTGGGTGTTGTTGAAACTTCCCACAATTTTTGTATGAACTTAAATTTTGAGGTTTTCATACATAAAATACGAATGCCTGACTGATTTTGTATAAAAACCTCAAAATAAAATTTAGTTATAAAAATTCGAAACTCCAGTTAGATGTGTCTACATCACCTACCGAATATGCCATATCATTTTTCTTAAAAAAAAAACATCACCCGTTAAACTCGTAGATAGAAATTACAAGCAATGTCTGATGTGGTTTTGTTACTGTGCAAAGACTAGACATAAAATCTGTTTGCAAATTTACCAACATACACATAATTATTTTATCATCAAAAATAATCTATTCTTAAATAAAGTGGCTATTGACTTTAAGCTCGACTTTGCAGTTAGGCGAGATTCCTATCTGATAAGATGCAGCGCTGTCACTACTTGCACAAAGTTTGTGCAATGTTGACATTGCCTTTGAAGGCAGTAGTGTATTGACCGTTTTGAACATTATTCTTTGCGATTGACGTACACTGTCGAGCAAAGTAACCACCTATTAAAATAAGTGATCTGATTTTATTTAAAATGATAGTCAACCGTGATACATGATACAAAATGAGATATTTAGCTTAAATAATAATAAGAAACACTGCACAGGAAGAGTTTTGTCACTTTTTAGACACAGAACATATCTTTTTTAACAATACACTACAATATTTTAACGAGTTTAAGTATTATCATTATACCAATGTAAATTACGAAATATTATCTTGCTCTGAAGTGCATTTTCTACATCCCTGTGACCGGTTGCGTCAAAGTTAAATTATAATAGTTGTTGACGTCATACGGGAATAAATATTAACTGATTGTGAGATCCTTACCAACTAGCGGCATAGCGGTGAGCAGCGCTCGCTGCTGCATGGTCAGCTCCAGGTCGCAGACGGCGGCCGCCACCACGAAGCTCGTGCCGAACAGGTCCATGCCCATGGCCTGCAGCGTCCAGCTGCATATCAGCAGCAGTGAGAAGTTGTACTTGCCGAATCCTGGTCACAAGACGAACAATCTTGAAGAACTTGTTTATACTAGCGTACTGCCATATGCTACCGATTATGCTTGTAGTATGGCATAAGGGCGGTAAGCGGTTACAATCACATCAGGCTATGAAAGCATGCAATAATGGCCAATTGCATCACTCGCGCCTTGCTGACCATGTAAAAACCTTTTCAAGTCCCTCTTGAAAACTCTATGCCATAGCTCATTGAGAAATCAAATAAGCCGATGAGTTCCCTGTCGATGTCCTGTTGTTACATTATGTTATAATTTGTTTGCGTTGAAGTTCTCGCCATCACGTCTCATGATCTTACTCGTATTAACTGGTGATTGTAAATAGGTGACTGACTACTGTTAATAGGTGTAACAATCTTGTCTTGGAAGGTTCCTTGGATATATTGATATTCTGTTGGTTTACAGAATTTTTATAGAAGAAAGAAATAGAGATCTCTGCTAGGTATAGATTGAATTCAAGAACAAAGGCGATCTATAAATTATCCAAACTCTTTTTTAACATGAATGTGATATTTCAAAAATTGTACTGGGTAGGCTAATAGGTGTAAGGGTCAGAGTTCTCTGTTTTAGGATTTCTATACATTTTAATGCTATTTATGCGTTTTTTTTAAACAAATCACACACCTATTAAAATGCTGATCAAATGAATGTATAGCGATCTGGATCTCCTCCATTCACTTCATGGATGGCTATCATCAGATCAGAGCTCTGTCAATCCTTGGTGGAGAATCAAGGCTTCAAAGTTACTTCTTTTGTATGAAAATCGACAGGTGTCCCTAAATATGTGGCCACCACTTTATATACCCTCATTATTATTATGCTCATTCATTACTGACTAACAATTGTGTTCTACCAAGTACCACATAACTACCTAGGAATATTTTCTTTATAGAAATAGTTAAAAAACGTTCAAGTTGTGAGTACTTTCTCCAGTTTATTAAATGTTCAATGAATACCTGTCAGCGTAAGAGCTTCCTCGATATCTGCAGTATGATGCGGCTTCTTTTTCTCCACATCCCACATTTCTTTTTCGATTTTAAAATCCTGTTTCATTTTTACTGATTTAAATAAAAAAAATTCTTGAATAAAATTGGAAAATTTCTAAAATAGTTAATTTTATATTATAAAGTTTGTGCAATGGAGGTGAATTTTTAAAACATTTGTAATGTTATTTTAATTCTCAGGTCTGCCCTCTGCGGCCTGCCGTGACAGCCTCCTTCTAGATATTTATCTATCACAGGGAGAGTTTTCTCCTTATATAGTGGCAGCAGCTGCGTCAGTCAAACTCTGATAGCGTCTAGCATCGTCATGGGAACTAAGCTAAATCACGATCAACAGTGCGTCTATTTGTACATCTTTTGATATCTCGACGTTTCTAAAATAGAATCAGGTGAACGCGCTAACACCCTGTTTACATAAGGAACTTGTTGTTACATCTTGTTGTTCATTTATTGCGATGAAGTTCCTGCCTTCACGTCACATGATCTTGGCTGGTGGTCGTATTTTATTTAAACTTTGATTAAACAAATTATGTGACTGTTTACCAGTAATATGTCCTAAGTATTCGGTAAGGTAAGGTTATGGGTAGTTGTACCTGCAACGGTTCCATCATAATAATGATAGGGACCTGAGGTTGTTTTATTTGAGGAAAATCGTTGATGTAGGGAGTATTCATAAAGCCGGGTACTCATTAGCGAGCCGTAACCGTTGCATGTACTGTTACCAAAAAACATAAGGCCTGCGCAGACGAGGGATTCTCCGCGGTTTCTCTGTCAAAATAGATCCCTCACAAACTGCATCGAGCAACGCACACGGACGATTGAAAGTACGCTGAACCAAAAATCCACGAAAGACCGCGGATGCCCACGGAGCGTAGCGAAGCGTAATAGTGCATTAAAGTGCGCGGGCGTCCGCGAAAGAAATAGAACGAACGAACTATGAGCAGTCAACGCACACGGCGGACTTTACTCCGTTGTAAAAGTCGATTCGAAATAAGGGGATGGACCCCGTATTCTCTTTTTAAACATCTTCTCTTTTGCTTAAACTTCATGTTAATTACAGCAAAACGTAATCTCAGAATATTTAAATAAACTCGGACAACAAATGATGGCACACCGTGTGCGTTGAGTCCGCAGTAAATCCACGGCAGACTTTTTATTCGCGGAGCGTACTTTTTTCTCCGCCGTGGAGAAAAGTACGTCGTCTGCGCAGGCCTATAGTGTGTACGTGGTTTGCAAACCTGCTGCGAGCAGTACGCGACTATTACAAGGTACTCATTGTTGTAACCGTAACTTTGCACGTCAATTTTGATGGACAGAAGTGGTTCTGGCGTTATATCGATGGCTGAACAGCCACGCCAAGAATTGAAGTTCCAATCACCCAGAACATGACGAGCCTCTATTTGTGCTGCGCTACTGCGTCACGTTGAGGAGGTGCGTCTTGCGCTCACCAACCCATTAATTAGCTTTGCCAGGCTAGCTTGGTATTGTTATTTTCCTCGATATGGGAATGTGCAGTAGATAATAGGGTTCGTAATATTTCATTGCATTACAATGCTTAATTTTCCATAAAGAGATATAAAAAAAATTATAAACAGTCTCGTTTAAATTACTTTACTTATCTGTTATTGTAACAGCACAAATGGCAAAAAAATACGTGACTAAAATGTTGAAGATACTTTGAAGTCGCAAAATGTATACGTGGGAACATTGACCGCTCGACAAGTTCGCTTGAGCATAATAGATAATATTTACTACATATATTATTTGTTTAATTTGTGGGTGTGTAAATATTTGAACCAGGCAAAAAAACATTTTGACGGATTCAGTTTCTATTCTATAAACCTTTTTGTAACTAGCAAAGAAGATCTTGGCCACAACTTGGCCTTGATTAAGCTTAGCTTATACTTTCGTGTACATTAAAATCACTTTTTAATCAAAACCAGACTTTCTACACATAGATAGAAACTAGAAAAAATCGACCTGATCCTAGGGACTCGTGTGGGATCCGAAACCGCGACCTTCTACAATCCGGGTGGCTGCTCTTCCTATAACTGAGCTATTTTAACAGACCCGGCGAATTTCCCTAGGATCAGGTCGAATTTTTCTAGTTTCTATGTTTGTGTAGAAAATAGTGCATTGTTAAATGCTAAAAAATTAAAATTGCAAAAAACCAGAATTGAGCCCTAATTGAGCATTAATCAGGGCTTAATACTAGGTCATTCGGCTTAGAATAATAACGCTATAGAAACCTAGTCTGCGCGCACTGTTTGAAGCAACTTAATTGGAGCCATAATTGGCTTCAAACGGACCGCTTCGCAGTGTTCATTACAGCTCCGCAATTTTCCATTGTCAAAGCGTTCACGTAAGCACGTGCTTCATTTCTGACGGTGCGATTGTATGAAGACTATCCTTCTATACGTTATTATTATAAGTCATTAAGTTTACATTAGGTCTGACGGTTGTAAAATCAATTCAGCATGCCTACCATGTGTGAATACCAATATTAGCCGCTAGCGTCCGCGTTGACGCTTTTGTATCGGATTTCGGCTCAGCAGCACCCCTAGTGATTATAATTGGAGCCAATAGTATACAAATTTCTGAAGTCATGGTAGACATACTGGACCTTCTGACAATGGCTGGCAGCTTAATGACGAAAAGCAATATTACTATACTTCTATACGGTATGACACCGGTAACGTTCTACCGCAGCAAACAGCTGTAAAATACCTAGGAATGCGCCTGGCCAGAAGACTTACATGGCGTGATCATATAAAGGCTAAAAGAGAACAGGCAAACAGAATGCTTAAAGATATGTACTGGCTAATAGGCAGACAGTCTTCGCTAAGTCTGGAAAACAAGTTTATTATTTATAAATATATTTTAAAACCAGTATGGACATACGGTATTGAGCTCCGGGAGTCGGCAAGCCACTTAAACGTAGAGATTCTGCAACGCTTTCAAAATAAAGCATTAAAGACACTGAGCTACTTGCGGACCTTGGTTCACGAAGAACACTGGATTACACGAGTACCTAGAATTCCCAACTATAAGGAGGACGTGGAAAGGTTTTGCGGGACCTACAAAAAAAGACTACAGCGACACAAAAACGAACTCGCTGTGACGTCATTAGACAACAGCCTGTCCACATCCAGGTTAAAAAGGAAGCGAATAGCCTCAATCTGACCAACCAAAACTGACATTTGAGTTAAAGAATGCATGACATAGCACATCATAGGATGTGAACAAACTCAAACTGACCCGTAAGTAATAAAGCAATCTGATTGAGCTGACTAGCTGATCGCAGATGTAGAGAGAGAAATAAAACTATAGGTACTTCTATCCAGTTGTAAAAGCCTTGTCCCTATACTGCTAACATAGACCTTCGCAATTTAATCAAGTCAATAGTAATTAACACACTTACCCAATGCGGGTGTGATCATAGGCCTAGCCGCCTAGAGGATTATTCATCATAGATAATAGAGGTCTAATCTAGTACTTGGTTTATCTTTAGATTACCGATATAAGTATTGAAAGTTGCTTCATATGGGAAGAACAGGACAAAGCACGGAGAACTTCTACCCGTTGGGGCAGAATAGTTTTGAATGAAATATTTTGCAGGTGAACGCAGCGTGGTACGCTGTAGATTTGTACCGGATGACCTGCCTGAGCCTGACTGTTAAAAAATCATGATCGACATTCTTCAAAGCTGATCTGAACGAAATGGCTGGCATGTCAGTAGTCACGTGACAGATGAAGCCAATCAAATGGCGTAAAATCATGTACGTGCCAAGATCCAGCACATTTTTTGCTACTGCTGTAACGTGACTTCTACTGACACGCCAGCTACGGCCAAATGTTGAACCAGATTCCCATGTGGTTAGTTTAGGAGAGGTTCCCCGTTCTAGAAATGCACAGCCTATTTGTAGCCTTTATGACAGTGGACATCTAATGGTGGTTAATGTTTAAAATGGTGTTTTTTTTTTTTTTTGTGTTTGATGAAACTGTGCGTTTACTACGGAAGTTTGAACGCTGCGGCTGAAAGAGCACCTTAATTTAAAGAACTATGGACAGTTAATAAAATGTTAAGCTGTATTTGTTTAAGTTTCTTCTTGTATAGTTAAGTACTTCTTGATCCCTTGGCGCTGGCGTTTAGCGCATCGCTATTCCCATTAGGGAATTACGCCAATCGTCGTGAATTCCAATTTATCCTACACTCTGCGTCTAGGTATTAAAAGCTGTACTTATGTATTCATATGCCTAATAGCCTAGAAGTATGTACAATCATTATATGGTAACATTTCACTTGTGCTAAATCTGCGAAAAACAAATATCATTACGTCAAATTTGCAACATCCGAAATGAATTTTCCGGTCCCAAAATATTCCACTACTTATCCTACGCCATAAATCGCTCAGAGAAGACTAAAATAGCAGTTCAGTTGTCAAGTGCTCGTTGACTTTGCCAATTTGCTTAGGGATCAGGTTATCAGCTCGTCTGGGGGGTCTGATAACGTGTCGCTACTATGGCAAACATTGCGCTTGCTTGCTATAGACTAGGTTAGTTTTGTGTATAAATAGATATCTTTTAGACATTTTTGCGCATGACCACCTCCCAGCTGTATCTAAGGTTCGGACTTCGCAGTAGTTGACCAACATATAAAAAATACTAAGTAGAAATGATTTACCATAAAATACTGCTTCGTGGCTAGACAATGCATGTCTAGTATAGTCTGGTAACAATTGATGGGGATCTTAATCACCACGCTTACCAAATACATATTGGTGATTATAAAGTTTTGAGTCGGCGCATATGAGTGCGTCACTGGCTGTCGTCGCTACGCGCGATGCGCCGCTCCCCGCCGTTTTCCTCTCCGCCTCGCTGGAGAAGTCACGCGTCTGCATGTCTTCTCCTCGACGTGCAGATGCCACTGCAGCTGCTTGCCGACCACTGCTGAAAGTCGGCGGCCGACTCAACAGAGGGAGAAAAGTAGCCAGAAGCTTATCCAGGTTGCTGCGCCTGTTGTAACACCACAAAATGTTTGTGATGATGAGGGCTTTTTGGCGCCCTCATCATCACAAACAGATGGAAAGAAGGAAGAAGAAGAAGCCCGTTCACCGTAATCTGTGTGGTGTTGCACTAACTGGACCGAAGCAAATCTTGCGTCCAGCCATACCCACGACGCTGTTGTACGTGTCCCGCCTCCATTACTCTACGAAGGCAGAGGAGATCGTAGAGTACTTGAAGATCAAGTCCAACTTCACATTAAGGGTAGAGCGGTTGGAGTCCCGCCATAGTGTCAATTTTAACTCTTTTGTGGCGAGGGTTACAACTGATCATTTGTCGACCTTCATGAAAGAAGAGTTTTGGCCGAAGGGTGTCTTGTATCGGCGGTATCGAGGTCGGCTACCGGACACCATACTGCGTCACACGTGTTAGATAATTTGTTGTTTATTAAATATGTAGGTATGTTAGTCCCTAGGGTATTTATTCTATAATAAATAAATAACTAAATATCTGGAACCATTTACACCACGATCATCTGACCCCAAACTAGGCAAAGCCTGTACCATGGGCGTCAGAGACTGATAAACATACTCATATATATTTCTAAATACATCCTTAAATAGATAATAACCCCCAGACACACAACAAACACAAATGTTCGTCACATAAATGTTTGTCGGTGGGGTGGGGCTTTTAGCGCTGGAGGTCGTGGGTTTGACCCACGACCTCCAGCGCTAAAAGCAGGATCGCTGCCATTGCGCCAACAGGCCAGTCTATGGGTCAATTATGTTTTGTAAGATCTGAAAATGTTACTTTGTTGCCTGAATTAAATGATATATTATATTATTATTATCATATTATTATAAACCTATTCGTTCCTACCGTTTCGTATAATTGAAAAAAAAACAGAAGAATGTTGAAATTGAAGGGCTGTCCGTGGATTTCATGAATTTGAGTTTGATTTTTAAGTGATTCTATGCTCACGGCTATATCTCAAACGGGTAAGTCAGAAGTAAGTCGAGTGTTGCACACATTTCGCTAAGATCATAAGAATCCTGGCCTATTTTCAGCAGTAGACTTCCAAAGGATGATGATGACGATGATAAGAATCCAGCGTTGTCAGGGCGCAACCTCCCGCAGTTATTCAGGTTGCTTTGGTTGTAATAGGTGTTTTCCATCACCGGAGTGTACCGTCTGGCTCGGTCAGTCTGGCCAAAGGAGATAAAAATTTTTTAGCTCTTCTGAAAGTGCGGGCCAACAAAAAAAAGTGGTACGTATAGTTAGAACTAGTGATACGGAGCAATAGTTATTAAGGCACAAAAGTCGTATGGTTGTCACAAGCCAAGTTAAACGAGTTTAAAAATTCGTATTCTTCATCAATGTATGAAAATCTTGGCATTCATATCGACTGCTCTCTCAGCTGGACCAAGCATATTAGTGAAGAGAGCAGGAAAGTAACAGGGACTCTACGCGCTCTCTATCGCCTGAAGAACTTTCTGCCGTCATCTACAAAGACACTGCTAGTGCAAGCCCTTAGCTTGCCGTTGATTGATTATGGTGATGTCTGTCTCAGTAACGTTTCACAGGAGTAACGTTTCAAAATGGATCGACTTCTAAATAACTGTATACGTTTCATTTTCGGACTGCGCAAATATGACCACGTCTCCATTTTCCGCTCTAAACTTAACTGGATGCCTATCCGGCAGCGTAGGTCCATTCGAATTTTAAATGTTCTCTTTTCTATTCTTTTTGATCCTAATTCTCCATCTTATTTAAAAAGTAAATTTCAATTTCTTCATTCTTCACATTGTCTTCAGTTGCGTTCTGAAGATACTCTTTCCCTTCTTACGCCCTCTCAT
This sequence comes from Udea olivalis, assembly GCA_947369235.1. Taxonomy (NCBI): domain Eukaryota; kingdom Metazoa; phylum Arthropoda; class Insecta; order Lepidoptera; family Crambidae; genus Udea; species Udea olivalis. The sequence goes on along the minus strand of OX376349.1, from coordinate 2,450,158 downwards.
TCTTCCGGTTTCATGTCTAGTTCTTTCGCTGTATCTGTTATTCGTCTTTGGCACAAACTTCTTGTTCCAATAAGAAAATCTATTAGTAAATACAGGTTTAAAGTGGCTGTTCGAAAGCATTACGGATCGGTGGTCACGCATTAGGGATGGGTCCTTGAGTCACTGTTAGGTGAATGTGGTTCAAAGTTAATACGAGGCTATTCTGAGGGGTTTAAATGGCTATTATTAAGTAATTTTTTTGTGGCAAGCAATTCTTGGTTTGGTTGGTTCTATTTATACACACATCAAAAGTGTCTAGGGATCAAGCATTTTTATGCGGATTTCTTGAGATTGAGATGTGGCTTTGTAATAAATTTATGATTTTATAAATTTATATGGATCCTTTTTGGTGCATTTCATAATTTGAAACAGGAACTGTCAATCAAATTCGAGTAAAAGATGAAAATCAGCTGTCAATATTTTCCCTATAAAAACATACAACGCATTGAAGACATTATTAGTGCTACTGTTTCCCTACTACTGATTAAAACCAACGTTATTATGGAGCGGTGACGTCATTTAAGAAGGGAAGAAATGCTCAGAGCCGTGGGAATGATAGAAGCTGGTTCCCGGCAACGTACTGTGGCTTTAGCTCTGAATACAAGTCAGAGTGTTATCAGTCGACTTTGGACACGTTACCGAAGCACTGGTACCGTGGCTGAGCGCCATGGAGGACGGTATCGCTGCACCACACGGAGACAAGACCGATACATTCAAATCACAACTCGAAGAGCTCCAACAATAACCGCCATGATGTTAGCCGTGAGGCTTCATCACTCTTCAGGGAACTTAATTAGCGACCAAACAGTCAGAAACCGCTTGCACGAAGTGAACCTTCATTCCCGAAGACCGCTAAGGGTACCACCTATAGCAATGCACTATCGTAGGATTCGATATCAATGGGCTCTTGAACACAGAAATTGGGCAGAAGAACAATGGCGTTTCGTGTGCTATTCTGATGAGTCTCGTTTTGGTATGAGACCGGATACAAGACGTCCAGGGGTTCTCCAGTGTCGTGGAGAACCCCTGGACGCCAACAGCGATTAAAATCCTGCCAGGAAGTCCATCCTTATAGTGGTGGAACCATCATGGTATGGGCGGGTATTTGGATCGGCGGAAGAACTGAGTTGATTTAGATCAGAGGCAACCTCAACGCTCAAATTTATGCTGAGACGATTGTATCAGACGTCATCGTTCCTCTACAAGTGCAAATCGGTCCCTTATTTCAGTTAATGCATAATAATGCACGACCGCACACCGCAAGAGTTGTAAGACAGACTCTCGCCGCAGCTAACATCAATGTCCTGCCCTGGCCTGCTCAGTCGCCAGACTTGGACCCGATTGAGCATGCATGGGATATGCTACAGAGAAGAGCTCTGCCGAATATGCCTTTTTTTGTTGTTGCAACGAACATGGGCGGCCATTCCACAGCGTGATTTGGATGAACTCATTTTGAGTATGCCAAACCGATGTTCTTGTGTTGTTAGTGTTCGCGGTAGAAACACGGATTATTAATTGTTTAAGTTACCCAATAAAATTTTAAAGAAAACTGTTATTTCAGTCTTTTTTTCGAACTTTAATGTTAGTGGTTCAAATGTCAAAAATCCCTTTATTGGGAAAATGGCAAATTTCTTTATTAATGCAAAGGTGACTTGGTTTATCGTTACTGTAGACAAACGAAAACACTTTATTTAATGAATCCTTAAAGAAAATTTTAATTAATATCAATCAGGAGAAAAGTTATTGCAAAAATATATGTTGATCCCTAGACACTTTTGATGTGTGTATTATGACTTCTATTGATGTATGTTCATTTTTATCGATTTATATTGAATTTATAGGTATATTATATTATTATTTTGGTGTTTTGTTATTTTATAATAATTAGCATCTGCTGTTGTTTTCAAAAGTAATTTATTTAGTTTAATCTCGTGCACCGTGTTTAATTCATCTGTTTGATCGTGTGGTTGACTGGTAGAGAATGCCCTTTGGCATTAAGTCCGCCAATTGTATCATTAATTTTGTGCAATGAAGAATAAATAAATAAATAAAATAAATAAATAAAATTCTACGAATTTTTGTTGGCCGTCACTTTCAGAAAAGGCTCAAAATGTATGGAGCCAAAATGATCTCCTTTGAACGTGAGGCCTTACGGTACCTATACGGCCATGCGAGCTGGAGTGTTTAACTCTTAGCCACATCCTTTTCTAATAATTAGGTAGGTACTGTGTTTTTTGGTTCACTGTAAAATAATAGGAAATGAAGCACGCAATAATATATTTTAAGCAATCACTTCCCAGCTTGTTTGGAAGTGATTGCTTAAAATGATTTTGGAATGATTTGATTTTGTAGATATTATCTTCAGACAGCAAACATGAGCGTTTTAGCAAAGTTTCCAATAGTAAATTTTGCTACCATTTATTAGGTAGGAGTGAAATTAACTCTATGATTTTTGTGCCGGATGGTCACGTAGTAAGATTAGGCACACACAGTGTACGTGTATGAGTTCGTATATAGGTAAGCTTTAGTAGAATTATAATAAACCAGACTATTACCATCTGTTGTCTCATTTCACTGCCATTCCGTCTGTGGTTATATAGTAATTCTTGAGGTCCAACTGTGTCTTATAGCGTCTCCTCGACAGCACTGCAACAGTGGTGGACCCCGACGTGATGTCACGTCGGGGTCCGCAACAATTTTCATCACGACTCTACATTTTACTTACAACTCGTTCCACTGCCACATCCGACCCACATCAACGCATCAAAGCAACGCATCTTTTGAGTTGCTTAATCTGTTTAGTAGTTCGCAAATGATCTTACTACACTTGCAGGAAGTAGTGTCTTAAATTGAAGAAAGTATTATATACTTCGTGTACTTCATCTCAATGGTAACCTGGGAGGAACTTTAATACACCATACCGACCATTTCCTGACCGATTGCGCTGGAATGGTTCCGTCTTAGGTATGTGTTGGTTCCTAAAATCCTACTTGTCAACTTGCCTATCAAACCTCTTTATTGGAAGAATGATTATGTTCCAGAAGTACTTACTGAACTTTTACAAGATGTACGTACTAATAATCAGTTATATAGTAATAATCAGTAGTACCTGATAGTAGTTTTTCTATCTATAAGTACCTGCTAATAAGTATGAAAAGGTACTTCTTAAATTCGTTCCATTTGGCTCACGCACGCTCATGCGATGCGCCCCTGTCGGTGTCTTTAGCTGACACCAATCGCGGACTTTTGACCTACAATAATAAATAAGTCGATTTTGAAAGTTATTAGCTACGATTATATCAAATAATGCAATGTACACTCTAATAATGACTGTCCAGCCAACTTCATTAGACGCTAAACAAATTGATTAAGATAATTAACCGACGCATTGAACTACAGGCCTTGGCAAAGATAAGATGGGCTTGTAAGCACATGGGTCAGTCAGACCTTCTCCTCAGTGAGTTTGCGCAAAGACACCAAGTGCCTAGTTTTGAAAATCTCCACGAGATAAACATTATTTGGTAAATTAAAGTGCTGCACGTGAATCGTGAAAATAAGTGGTTATCAAATAGTATCGAACTATTTGACCAAGAAAAAAGTGTTCTAGAGGAATTTGAAACGGAAATAACGCAATATCCGCCTACGTTTTCACCTGACTGCCTCTGCTTTTAGATCGGGGGGCTATTTATTTATACCGAAGTAAAATGTTATTAATGTATACTCAGTAGTTTTTTAGGATCACACAAAAAGAGACTACGAGTATTTCTGAAGTTACGGGTAGAATATCATCGAAATTTGGGCTTTTTAGATTGTTCACCTTGTGATCATGAAGCGTGTAATTTTCTACCTATCGGTAGATTTCAGTGAAATTATTTTGTAACTAACCAGTAGTACAAATTTAAGTTTCCGTATTATTTTATTTCCGACCATTGTAAGTAGTCAGGAAGAGGCCGACACTCGACAGAACCTTGGCGTCCAAGGGGTCACATTTGGTCATTAAATTCCTCACCAACTAGAGCGGAACATTTGTTGAAAGATAATGTATCTTGTTGCAGTGTATTCTTTAAATTTAAACATGTTGAGTCACTAGATATAATAAAAGCATTCAGATTAATTAATTTAAAAGATACCGCTGATCTTTGGGGTATATCAGTCAAAATTGTTAGCCACATAATTGACGTGATTGCCCCTTATTTAGCCGTAATATTCAATGATTGTTTTGATGAAGGTGTTTTCCCAAACTTAATGAAACACAGTAGGGTTGTACCACTTTTTAAATCAGGCAATAAACAAGACCCAGGTAACTTTAGGCCTGTTTCAATCCTACCAGCTCTAAGTAAGATCTTTGAAAAAATCATTCAAGAACAGCTATTAAGCCATTTTTATGAGAACAATCTCTTACACAGTGAACAATATGGATTCACGAGAGGCCGTTCTACTACTGATGCTGGCATCGCACTTCTAAAACACATCTTTAGGGCTTGGGAGAATTCACAGAACGCTCTTGGCGTCTTCTGTGACTTGTCCAAGGCCTTTGATTGCGTTGATCACGATACACTTATACGCAAGCTTGATTTTTACGGGGTTAGGGATAATGCTTTAGATTTGGTAATTTCGTACCTTAGTTTAAGAACTCAAAAAGTTGATGTTAACAGTGTACTCTCTACAGGATCACAAGGTAAAATGGGGGTCCCTCAAGGATCCATTCTAGGTCCATTACTATTTCTGATATATATAAATGATTTACCTTTTTACATAAAAGATATTTGTGATGTTGTATTGTTTGCAGACGATACATCTTTAGTTTTTAAAACTGACAGAAATAAAAACCTTTTTGATGATGTTAATGACGCACTTTCAAAGGTTTTACAATGGTTCACAGTAAATAATCTACAGCTTAATGCAAGAAAGACTAAATGTATTAATTTTAAGTTGCCTAATGTTAAAGATAACCCCATTAGTCTAAAAATTGATGGTAATACTATGAAGCTTGTAGATACAACTGTTTTTCTTGGAATCACACTAGATTCAAAACTGCAATGGAACCCTCATATAACAGCTCTCTCAGGCAGACTTAGTTCGGCTGCATTTGCAGTGAGAAAAATTAGGTTATTAACAGATGTTGATACTGCTCGTTCAGTTTATTTTAGTTATTTCCATAGTGTAATGTCTTACGGAATTGTAATTTGGGGTCAAGCGGCGGATATACAAACCATCTTTATCCTCCAGAAGCGAGCTATCAGATCCATCTATAAGCTTCGTGCACGGGCTTCACTTAGGGAGATTTTTAAGGAAATTGGTATCCTCACTGTAGCGTCACAATACATTTACAATTGCATTGTTTTGGTGAGAAAAAATATTGGTCTCTATGCTAAACACAGTGACATACATTGCAGAAATACTAGGAATAAGGATAAAATTGCACTTCCACTCTTTAGGTTACAAAAAGTTTTAGGATCCTTTATGGGGCAAGGTATACATTATTACACCAAAATTCCAAAAACAATTTGTGAGTTACCTTTACATAGATTCAAAAATCACATCAAAACGGCTTTATTAAAAAAGGGCTATTATACTACAAAAGACTACCTTAGAGATAAAAATGCCTGGGTATAAGCGCTCTGCTCGATGCGGGATTAAATAGCTTTAATGTAACAGATGTTTTATTGTAAGAGTTAATAGGTACCTAGTATGTATGTACTGACTAACAATTTTTGTTTTTGAATTGTTTAAATGCATTCTTTTTATTATATTCTTTTATGGTTGGTTTTTTCTCTTTGTTTTATATTCTTTTAGGTTTATTTGTATCGAAATGACACACTGCTTGTACTTTACTAACGCCTGTTGTAAACCCAAAACAAGTTTAAAAGAGTAACTGCTGAGTTTCTCGCCGGGTCTTCTCAGTAAGAAACAACTCCGACGCGGTGGTAGAGTCGCATTATGTCTGTATACTGTTTATTTAAATATCCATATTATTATGGTATTTATGTCTAATATTTAGTATATTTTGCTATTAATTTGACGATTTGAAAGTACTGATACAGTCTATTTGAATAAATTTATTTGAGTTTGAGTTTGAGTTTGAGTTACCACGAGTACCTGTTATCAAAAATATATTCCGTAATGTATGAAAATCTATAAAAATACTTCGCTGTACAACTAATTTGATATATGACGAAAGTAAATACGCAAGCATTATCTACAACCGATGCGAGTAAGATGCTCAGCAAACGCTGCTAAGATTTGCAAACAACTTGGTCTAGTAAGAACTTTCATGGTCTCTAGTCAATTTTGTGATCATAACACTTGTATTGTAATGATAGGAAAATCACATACTTACACAATATTTAAATAGTCAACACGTATTCAGTATCTAAATTGCCTCGCTCAGAGGATATAGAATCCTCGATTATAGACACTAAGGATGAAAATAGGCCGGTAAAATATCAAACCATGGTGAAGGATGGTGAAGATTTGGGAATTTACGAAGTTGCCTTTGAAGTGAGTGTTATGTAGATGCCTCACTGCCTTTTGCAGGGAGTGTTATGTAGATGGATGCCTCACCGTAAAGCTCTTTTCAGTAAATCGACTAGACTATCGAAGGAAAATTATTATAACGGTCAACTGAATAAACGATAGCTAACTAAACTGTGTGACCTAACCTCGTCGAAATTAAACGAACTTTATAAAAATGCAGAACGTTAATAAAGGAATGTGTTTGATGAACAAAAAGGTGAAGAAGTACAGTACATTAGGCGTGAATGGAGTTAATATTGAGTACGAGGCAGACCTAGAGGAAGCCCTGGATTTAGCAGGTCAGTTCAACGCAACCCAACCGTTAGAATCAATTTCTAAATATAACATTCAGAGTGGAACCCATCGTTGATGAAGCTTTAGGTACAGCTTAGGTGCCGAAGGTTGCCGGTTCTGTTTTAATGATAAATATTAAGTAAGGTAAGTAGTTGTAAGTTAGTTACTGGTTGTTAGTTAGTTATAATCTAGATTTACTTGATTATTTTATTAAATTAAAATAAAATTATCATCTTCTCTCTGATATGTTACTTAAAAGAAGCACATTTAATTTTCTAATATCAGTTTAATCAATTTCTCAAAATAATAAAAACATTTTTAGTGAAAAAATGTGAGGGAACGCAAATATACATCGTAAAATGGAGAGTTATAATTAAATATATTTAAAATAAAACAATGATCTGAACAGGGTAAAAAAAATACTTTAATTTGCATTTAGCGGTAAATGGTGAAAATGTTCCAAAAACGAGATGTTTCAAATTCTACTCCAGCGCACCCCTTAACAGTCTCTGACACCTGTAGTACTATGTTTAGTTTCAGATCAGATGACATGATCACATGACGTTTAGATGCACATGTGAAATCATTAAAGCTTAAACCACTCGAAAATTCAACCACACCCGTTTGTGATCCCTTCACTTTCAACTCTATTGCTTTGTGTGATGTTAAAAAGGCTATCCTCTCCTTTTTTCAAATGCCGTGGGTAATGATTCGATTTGTCTTAAGATGATCAAGCTTATCCTTGACCACATCCTTCCAGTCGTTACCCACATCCTCAACTTTTACTTAGCTAGTAGTGTCTTTCCTACAGCGTGGAAAAAGACACTGAAGCGTTTACAGAGTCTCCTTCGTCCGCTAACCAAAATAACACTGGCTCAAACTCTTATGCTTCCCATTCTTGATTACGCTAATAGCTATAATCTTTTTGCAACTGAAGAACTCTTGAACAAACTTGAACGTTTCTAGAACGTCTGTATCCGGTTTGTTTTTGGCCTTCGCAAGTATGTTCATGTTTCCGAGTCTATAGAAAACAGTTGAAATGGCTCCCTATACGATTGCGTTGCAGTTACCAAATTTTGGTACTCCTATATAACATCCTCTTTAACTCATCTTCTCCTGTTTCCCTTCGTGAGTGTCGTACTGTTGGTTGTTATAAAAGACAATTGAAGGAACATCTTTTACGGATTGCTTGAGTTGCGTTGGATCATTTATTTATATATATTTCATTATTTATGTTCACATAATATTATTACTACTGTTGAGTCTAGTATTTTTATATGTACCTAAGTGCATTATTTATGTGTTGTTATAGGTATAAAATAAGTTATTTAAATTTGATTTGATTAAAAAGTTTTGTAAGTTTATTGTTAGTGATAAAAATGTTGTACTCTTATTTCTTTTTAGTTATGTATGCACAGCTGTCTGTCTTCTTTGGTCACACTTTGATTTTGTATCCTGTAACTTGGTCTGCTGGAAGAAATCTCTTTTTAGAGATTAGCTAACCTGTACTTTTGCTTTCCTTAATGTTGTCCCTTGTAATATTTTTTTGTAAAAACTAATAAATAAAAATTAATGACAATGGTGTAAAGATCATCATCATTCTAACTTCGAAGTTCTTTCTGCATTTTTCCTTCGTCATCAGCGAGCAAAGGACTTTTGAAAACACCTTTATTGCTCGTTATAGGTGCCGGTAAGTACCAGATGCTCCACTGCGCGCTGATGGTGACCAGCCTGTCCGCAGCCTTGCTAGAGATCATCGGCAACGCCTTCATCCTGCCCGCGGCTGCCTGCGACTTGGACCTGCCTGATCACTTGAGGGGTATCATAACTTCTGTGCCAAACTTGGGTAAGTAGTTGTGATTGTTTAAATTGTATTTTATAAGCTGAAATTGATAAGAATGTCTATTTCTTCCTTATTTTTTGGTGCAATGTGATATACCTCTTATACCATTGCGTATTCGTCATTGAGAACATGGCAGACTTTCTTCACCCTAAGGTGATCAGATAACAGAGGTTCCTACTAATAAATCACCCCAGATTTTATTTACATACGTGAATCATTCTCGTTCAACAATGATTGGCTTATCGCTGTTTAATTAAAATAAATCTTTCCATTGGGGAACCTGCCAACCATAACACAGGAAATAGCCAAATTTGGATCGCAGTTCAGGAGATAGCAATATGTCTTGTCCCATGTAACTTCTAATAGAAAACTCAAGCTTGTAATTTGTTAAAGTTTTTTAATTTAAGTTCTTTATTCCGTGTATGGTACAATAACAATAAGTTGAGCATATTGTGGTGCCGGACAATAAAATTTTAAATATAAAAGTTTGATACACTTTTATTCCTTCTAGGTATAATTCTGACTGCACCACTTTGGGGATGGGCAGCCGATTCTTACGGCCGCAAGCCAGTTCTGCTGATTTCCTGTCTGATATCGGGAGCCATCGGGCTGGTAGCAGCATTTTCCTTGAGGCTGGTCAGCTATGCCGTCTCCAAGTTCTTGGCCTCTCTTTTGTAAGTTTCCCCACATTTTGGGAACTGTGTTGAACGCATTTTATTATTTAAACTGGTCATCTGCATTGTATACCTAATAGTCTCTTTATCCTATACGTCTTGTCTTGGATCTCGCGTAATGAGATTTTTTTTGTTATGGTGTGTCCTTGTAGTCTTTTGATCACAATTGCACATGGTGGAGCCAGTTCTTACATGGTCAGCAACTCACGAGAGATTCCTCTCCTGTTGCTTGTACTCTTAGCCTACGGAAAATCTCTACCATTAGGGACTCTGTAATACTCTATCTATACAATAATTTCTTGTCTCTTTTTTTACCAGTTTATCCTGTCCTTCGTCTTTGGGTTGGGCATACATCGGCGAGATGATGCCAAGAAATCGTCGTGATACCACCATGCTCGTATGCAATGCGTTCCTCATGATATCCTCAATATTAAGCCCAGGTAAGATCTCCTCGAAGCCAAATAAATATTTTGCACATGAAGACCTAAATTAATTTTATCCTCTGGTCTGTCGTATGTGTAGACATACAGTTTACTGCCGCCCGGTGCATCGACAAACGACGGGTTTCAAACTCCAGAGCATTTATATTCTCATGAATAAATGAAAAAATAAGGGATTAGGGAAGACACTTGTCCCACCGCAGAGGATGAACGAGAAGCGAGTAGATCTAAATATAATATTACTTCAATTTATGAACTAGACAATTGCGTGCACTCAAAATCTCCGATCCGCTATGTAAAGTAGAATGAATGAGGCTGGTTGTTTCCTAGGCTAGTATTTTGTGACTACCAGCTCTACCAAGCGAGAAACACTCAGCGAATATTTTATTATTTATAAACTAAGTATTCGAGTATCTTAGTGAAAAGCTCTTGTCGCCGCGACAAACTAGTTTAGAGGGAGCCCTCGGTAGTATTAACAGTCAGTCTTAACCATTCTATCTCTATCTCTCTCATTGACCAATAAAATTCTTAAGAGTAAGGCACTTATTATATCTTTTGGCTCTGAGTAATCATCTAATTTCCAGTTGTCGCATGGGGAATCTTATCACACGAGTGGCAGTTCCACGGCTCCACCATCATCAGGCCCTGGCGCCTCCTGACGGCCGTGTACGCGCTGCCTTTGGTCCTGGTCGCTCTCGGAGTACAGTGTGCAGACGAGAGCCCTAAATTCCTCGTCTCGAAGGGCAAGAGACGAAGAGCTTTGGCAGTGCTGAAGAGGATATATGCTGTGAATAGTGGCCAACCACAGGAGCAATTTTGTGTAAGTCTTCCGAGTTTATTCATATCCGTTAACGATTCTATTCGGAGAATTAAGATTTGATATAAAAGATTTTACTCACCAAATCTTACTTTCTAATCTTACACTCTCGAGCAACTAAATCGATTAAAGTCCTCATTCTGCTTACAAACTTTGTTTTTAAGTAAAGTATACAAGGTATTTATAAAAAAAAATATCATTAGAAAGCTCAATATGCAAGCTTTCATAAAACACTAATTTTGTTTTTTTTTTAAATTCTAACGCATTCATTTTCACATCAACAGCACTATGAGTCGTTTTGCTCATTACGCTACCCGCGACTTGCGCTAACTGCGACCCCTAGAAAAGCTCTCGCAACCGGCACACCTTATCAGTCGCTTATCACAAGTGGACAGGTACACATCTCCGTAAATTGCACTTATTTTTTCCACGTTACCATGGATACCACACCTGAAGAAGCCGCTCAAGTTGTTGCCTTACAAGGACTTAGCCAGCGAGTAGTCGATGTCCAGCTTCGCTTGAGCCAGTCTGCTGTGTCCCGGGTCTACAGACGATTTCGAGAGACCGGTGCCTTCAATCGAAGACCAAGAACCAGCCGCCACCGGTGTACTTCTGACAGAGACGACCGTTTCATTGTCTCTACATCGCTGCGCAATCGGCATCTGACGGGTGTTGATGTCCAACAAGAACTCAGACAGGTTCGTGGTGTAGCTGTAAGCGAGTGGACAATAAGAAGACGTTTAAAAGCAGCCAATCTCACTCCAAAAAGGGCTGCGACGGGGCCCAAATAGACTGCAGCCCACCGACAAGCGCGTCTTCAGTTTGCTCGAAAGCATGTCAATTGGACCATTGCCCAATGGCAGTCGGTTCTCTTTACTGACGCGTGCAGAATGTGTCTGCATGGCAACGACAGAAGAGGCCGAGTCTACAGGCGTCCGGGCAAACGATTTGCCCAATGCTGTTTCGCTGAAACAGTAGCATATGGCGGTGGTTCCTGTATGATGTGCGCCGGCATCTCTATATAGGGAAAGATGGAGCTCGTTTTCGTGCCTGGTGGAGGCTGAGGAGGCGGGCTTACAGCTGATCGGTACATCACCGATATTCTCTTGAAACACGTTGTTCCCTATGAAGGATTTGTCGGCGAGGACTTCGTCTTAATGCACGACAATGCTCGTTGTCATACAGCGCGCATTACGCAGCAGTTTTTGGATGAAGTCGAGATGCGTACAATGGACTGGCCTGCGCTCAGACCAGACAGGAATCCGATCGAGCATTTATGGGACCAGTTAAAACGAAGAGTACAAGCCAGAAATTAAGCCCCTCCGACGGTAGAAGAATTGAAGACAGCATTGTTGGAAGAGTGGGTTAACATACCTTAAGAGGACGTCAAAAAGTTGATCAGATCAATGAAGAATCGACTTCACAAGCGGTGATTAGGGCTTACAAACATAATGAACGGATATTGGTAATGATGATATCTTATTAAAGCTGAAGTTTGGAGCTTTCAGATAATATATTGTCTTTAAAAATATTTACCATACTTTTCTTGAAAACAGAGTCTATACTCAGAGTTAGGGCTTGAGTCGATTTGGTTGCTTGCGAGTGTATAAACCCACCCATAAATCAGACCGTTTTTTACCTAAAATATTATTAGGACGAACATACGTTAGGAATCTATATTTCACCTTACATCTAGGTTTAGGGGTAACATATTGAGCTATAAATGCAGGCTACTCTTACATCATAGCTTTTTTAATTCAACTGTTTCTATACGCGAAATCTTGTAAGCAAACAATTTTTCTATTTTTTAATTTAACAATCATAATTATTCAAAATGCCCATCTGCTCAAAGTGAGCGCTAACAACTGGGGCACACTCTTTGATTTATACCTACTGTTGTTAATATTGGCGTGCAAGTGACGGAATACTATACTGGTCGCACAGTGTAGTGTCCCCTCTAATAAGAAGAAGTTGTTAACGCTGGCACGGTTTTTAAAAAACTTCTTTAAGAACATTAAAACCAAAAAAAATGTTCCTCAGTGCAGACTGATACCGAACATTATGTAGAAAATGTTACAGTAATATGACATTGCTAACTCCTTTTCATCAGGTGACGTCCCTGCGAGACGACAGCAAACGCATGTCGACGCAGCGCGGCCCAGGCAGCGTGGTGTCCAAGTGGAGAAGAAACTCGACCCTGAATCTGCTTCGGCCGCCACACCTCAAGTGGCTGGTGCTGACCGGCTTCCTTATGTTTGGGCTGTTTTCTTTGTAAGTAACAATATTGGTGTAGTGCGTCAATCGCTCTGACTTGAATAGGGTCAAAAAAACAAGTTCCTAGTCTCTTTTTTTTTTTTCGACGTGAATATTTTTCTGAAGTATTAAGGTAAAAGCTCCTATTTCAGAGGCAAATGGCAACATTTGAAAGGTAGAAAGGAAAATAAGTTTCGACAAAAAGATAGATTATATTTTACATTGCTTCTGACACTGTATGTTTCTGAAGTTTAAGTTTAAATACATAAAAATATATATTTAAGTGATCAGGTCGGTTCGAGCTAATTACGGCGGTAGTCGGCTCCTACAACAGAGGGTCAGAATCAGAACGTTAAATGTACTGGGGTTTCTTACATTAACATTATACTACTGGTTTGTTTTATGTTTAGGCTCTGAACTATTTTTCCTATTAGATCGGGAACTACGGTAATGAAATCTGGACACTAAATATCACAGAATATAAATGTCACATTTATAGGATTTTTTAAGTTCATAGGTTATTATTATAAAAACAAATCGTCGTCTATATTTTATTTCACCCTTAGTGATTTGGCAACTCCAATATCATAGTTCTGTCATGTTTTTTTAATCCCCGTGGGTTCCATAGTTACAATAGTCCCGTCAAACACTAACCGTTGGCTTTGCACTATTTATTTTCACAGTCTCTCTCTCTACTTACGTTCACTTCTACTTTATACGTTTTTGTTTTCAGAATTATTATCAAAAGAACGATCGAAGAATAAAAATAGAAGTTTATTTTCTTATTTTCATTAAGCGTACGTAACAATTTTTCCTGAACCCTTAAACACGAATTACCTACTGTATACATTTTGGGTCCGTAATAGGTTATATGAACTTCCTTTTATGGACTCGCAATCACAGTTTTCACTTTTAAATAGGATTTCTACAGGATAAAACATACCACAGAACAAGGTTTTAAGTTGGTTTAATTAAACATAATTTCAACTAAACTCTTAAACAATTGAATTACTTATTTTATTGAAAGTTATAAGCAAATACTTCTGACGCTCTATTTTCCCTAATACGGATGATACCAACGTATTAGGATTGGCCTTTAACATTCGTTTCCCATTACTGCTTTATTTTGTTTTTCTTGGGTATAATATATTCTATTACAAATATGAAAAAGCACTAAATATATGGTCATAGCAACAATAAAACTATGATATAAATGACATACTGATGAAATTGAACAGTATATTCCTATGAAAAACTCAATTATACAAATATGAGTGTACCTACCTGAGTCGCTCTGCGTTTATATAGGAACGTCCTTTCACATCGCTACCGTGGCAGAGACTGACTTATTCTGAAGAGTACGTCTACGTTATATTCGCAAATGTCAGATATGTAATGAAGCAAAAGACTTTGAACTAGTAAATTCCATTTTCGTGTACCTTAACCAATTTCAATGAGAATAAATCATGTAAATAAAAATACCACCGTAATTAGAGTCGATTTTGGTTACCGCCGTAATAGGAGGTTTTACCTTATGCCGTCGGCAAGTGAGTTAACGGACTGCCTGATAGTAAACGGTTACCGCAGCCTGGTCACGTGCATGTGTTTGTGTTACCACACTAATTATACCTATTTTCCCCAGTTTCGGGCCCTGTGAGGTCAGGGTAAACTTTTGTGTAGTAAGTTAGCAAGACAATTATGAACCACTGGTCTGAGATATCAATTTTTAGTCCCTATACTATTTTCTCTAAGAAGTGGTTAACAAGTAGCAGTGTTTTGTTAACCCGTGATTTATTCTCGTTCCAGATTAAATGGCTTGTTTCTGCTAGCTCCAGACACTATTAATAAAATGTTGAAGACGTCATCCATTGAAGGAGGCAATATTTGTGTGTACATTAATGATTATTCCGCTAACGGGGTATGTACACTACGTTCCTAATCTAATTTCTATTAAGTATATTTAATTTTCAGTTTATAAAATCAGGCTGAGACCAAACTAGTTACTTAGCAACCCATAAGACCAAACTAGCTCGTCGTTAGCTGCGCAAAAGTAGCGATCCTGCCAAAAGCACCAAATGTCGTGAGTTCGATCCAAACCAAAAAAAAAAATTCTTGTGATGAACAGTTAAGTCTGTGTGTTTGGGTGTTATTATATCTTTAAATAGAAATATCTTAAATATTTAAGATATTTAACTTAAATTGTTCATTTCATCAGTCTCTACCACCCATAGTAGTCGTTAGTAATGCCAAGTTTTGTTTAATTTAGGGTCAGATAATCGTAGTTTCAAAAGGTCTTCGAAATTTATTTATTTAATATATTATTCTGCTTTCATTCTGCATGCCCAGTACAAATAACACGTCGTACGGGTATAGTGTGAAACTTTATCTGTTATAATGTAGGGCACTATTCACAGTTTGCGACAATTACGGATATCGGTAGCTAGTCAGCTGCAGCGAAGTTGCTATCGTAGACAATGCATGTTGCACGTTGCGCTGTGCTCACACTTACTATAGCTATTATACGGGCATTGTCATAGATGCCGTCTATGCCAACAACATTCTCTAGGTGGATTGTAATGATTATGGATATTTTAATTAGGGATGATGATGTATTTTATCATTTCATATTATTTACTGGAGAAATTGGGTTTAACTTAGATTGTGGCCCAGATATTACAGATTAATCATCATCGCCTACTCGTAAGAAGCAAGCCTGTAAATAAGATTGATAACTGAATGAAGGCTTCTGGCCACAGTAGTTGTTTTAACGATGAAAGGGGTACTTTTAATATGATTGTCGATTAAAAAATCCATTTTGAACGCCCTAATTACGATCATAGACAAGCACAAGCGCCAACGAAGCATGCGTGGACACCATATCCCATGCGACGTTCCTCATTATGGTGACCACGACGCTGGTGTACAGCGTCCTGGTGCTGCTGGCCAGCCTCAGCCCGCTGGACAAGCGGACGCTGCTCATCACCATGTTCGCGACTGTTGGAGTGGCCTGTCTTTTGTCAGGAATGCAAGAGAATAGGTTAGTGATTCACACATGCGCACGTTAAAAGGTACGATCCGCAAATGAACAGACGAAAAGACCAACTAAGTAACACATGTAGTAAGGTGATTTTTTTTTGCATATAACTTGATGAGACCGATAGAGACCTTAACGACTCTATCCGAGGCTAAGTGAACGCAGCAGCGTGTCAGTAATGAATAACTCTATATATATTCACCATAAACCTCTTTGGGGTGCCAACAGCCTTATGGTCATCGCCCACTTCAACCGCATAGCCTTAGCATTAGCTGCGGCATTGCTCCGAATTGGCGCTAGCCGCTGAACTCGCCATCTCGCCAAACGCTCCAATTTTGGAATAACATATTGGCTGATGCAGGATTTTAGTTTGGGCTTGCTTGATACATACAGAATTCAGTTTGGGGGCAGGATAAGTTATTTGCCGGGTTGAAGTGGTGAGTTTGCTATGCTGTAGTAATGTGCGATGTCCTTCATTTTGATTATCTACACAGGATGGTGGCGGGCGTGGCGATGTCGGCCATGCAGCTGAACGCGCTCGGCATCGGCCCACTGATTGCCTACGCCGTTTATCTCTTTCCTACAACACTGAGGTAACTTACTTCTAGATTATCATACTTCAATCAACTATCCTGCAGCACCTACGAGTACTTTAATTTGTTGTGCGAGTAAACACTGGTAAAAACATGGTAGGTTTGTTCTAATCCCCATATGCACAAAAACATGATTTATTTTATTCACTGTTACAAATATTGACACGCTGAGGAGCAGAGAGAACATAGTAAACTTTTTAAAACAGTGTTCAAACCACTCTAGCTGAAGTGATGTGCTGTCTTGCAGTAAATAATAACGCTTCGAATGAAAGAGTTAATATATGTATATTACATTGGTTAAAGTGTGAATCAGTCTTGTATGACTTACAGTGTTTTTTATGAACAGGATTCAAGGCATCTTAAATGACTGAACAGTACGACAACTGAAGTAGTGAAAATGATTACGTTATAATTACTAAAGAGGCAGGATAACTATTAGATCTAGGTAAATCCTTCAGCAGTGGATAATGAAAAATTACTAAAAGGGAAAACTATCTATTGAAAGTTTTTTTTTTTTTTGTATTGTCTCTAGATAAATATTATCTACTTATAAAGACCGTAGATTTTTAAGTCACTTACTAACTCACTGCCTGAACAGCAACTTGTTATCATCTCTGAAACATGCTACAAACGAACATAATCACAATACAGCTATTCAGTTACAAACAAGTACAGTTTATCTCATTTATAGGCATAGATAATGTTTACTTATGCTCAATGTGCTCTAGTAAATAGGATTATGTTTAGTAAACTGCAATTATCATGAGTAATGAACTTCTAAACAAAATACAAAACGTTTATTTTCATTATAACAATAGTTGCGGATGGTTTCACTGCAGGATCAAACATAATTAAAAGCGAAAGGTCCTTGCTTTTTAATGATTAACAGATAGCCATTTCTTTTAGATACGTTTTAGGCCTTATTTATTATACATTCCGGAATAGATTTCAGCTCAGGCAATCGCTGAATGAGATCTTTTCCATTGTGGTCATCGACGGCTCTTTGGTGGTATTTTTTGTCTTCTTGTATTACATTTTGTTGTTGTTTGTGCTTCCTCTACAGTTTTGTTGGTATTTTTGTCAATAATTTGAGTTAAGTTACCTTAAGTCTGAGGAGGGACTTCGCTTCCCTTTGCGTGTTCTACCGCTTGTACATACAACGGGTTTTGTCCAGAGGGACTGTTCGAAATGATGCCACCGGCACGCAGGGAGTTTATCCGCACACTCTGGATAGATGGTCTCGCACAGTTCGGTTTCAGAGATGTTTACTTCCGAGGATTCGTAATTTGTTAGCTTAGCTCCCTCCTGAGGTTTTCCCAATGAGTTATGGTATGGAGTTCTTTGAGAGTGGTTTGAAAAGGTTTTTGCAGAGTCTACAACGCGCGAGTGATACCCCTGGTGTTGCATGCGTCCATAGGCTGCGTAACCGCTAACCATCAGGCGGTCCGCGAGCTTGATTGTCACCGACGTAGTATAAATTAAAAAAATCACAATGTACAAATGTCGTCAATTAAATAAATGTGTTATAAGTTCTTTTTTTATTTACTATCTATGGCCTGAGTTAACAGTAATAGTAGTTAACAGTTTGTGTGTTTGAATGATTGTGCCGCAGGGGGTCGGCAGTGGGCGCGGTGCTGATGCTCGGCCGGCTCGGCTCCGTGGTGGGCGCCAACGCTGCCGGGTACTTCTTGGCATCCGCCTGCATTCCCATCTTCTACACCTTCTCTGCTTTGCTGTTCTGTGAGTACAACTTAATAATTACTTTGGTTGTGACATTTTACAATAGGTACCTATGGACATTACTGAAGATAAGAAAATGTGTTAAGCGAAATTGGAACCTTCTGCCGGAAATCGGGTGGCTTACCTCTTCCTACGGGAATCATTACCTAATGGATCTGTATTTTTTTTTGTTGTATGTTCACGTAGCCAACCAACGTTATTTCATCAAAATGTTAAAACGACAACCTTTAAGCATCCGAAGGAAACAGTTTTACAAATATTTTGACTTACACCTAGGGCTGAAATTGTTTTTTGAGTTTTCCTATCATTACAACTTAACTAGCTTCTTCCCACGAATGAATCGCGTCGACTGGCAACCTTTCTAAGCTAAACTTATATAGTCAGTTTACAAGAACGAATAAGTGAGATAGTTTTTATAGACATCACCACCATCGTGCATCGGTCAGTCGCTTTTCGTTAAGACGCAAAAATGAGGTTAGCTTGGAACTCTAACATTTAATAGAACTCTCTAACTTACTTCTTTTGTATGAAGATTCTTAATCTACAAACATTACTAAATAAGTAACCATTTGAAAATACACGTCAGTGCATCATTTACCTACGTAGATGTGGTCTGAAATGATGATTGCTCTATTTGTTAACATATTTTATTTTATTAAATTTATTTGGCTTAATAACAGTCATCTTACACTTAAATCAACAAATACATTTAAAGTTCTTATTCTAGTGTAGTGACTACTTACTAGTAAGCACAGCATGCCCTATAATTAAAATGTATATAAGTTTAACTTCATGCAAGTAATATTGGTCAAAACGTAGTTAAATAAATTAAAAAACAAGTGAGACAAACTAATTTTATAATTCTGCCAAGGTATGCAACGTTTCCAAAAAAGAACAGCTTAAAAACCGAATAGTCCGTCACAGAGACATATTTTCCAAAATAATCTTACGAAATCTGTATGATAATCACAGGTAATATCAATGACGCTTAACATATACTCGTATTATGGCTAACACTACTTATTATATTATGGCTAACACTTCTATTAATAACATTTGTTTTTAAAAGAAAGATAGCTACGTGGCTTCGAGTCCTGACATCGTAAGTATGTTTTAACAACAATACATTAAAATTGTATGAAAAGATTAACAAGATATTTGTGTTTTAAGCCACCTGAGTAGTTATTGTCTGCCGATCGCCACAATCTCACTTTATAGCCTAGTAGTACTTGAATTATAGCCGGTTTTCCTTATTTTAAGTGGTCTAATCAAGCTAGTACATTTTTCCTCATAAAAGTTGATATGCCCCTGACCATGATGACCGTTACAAAAATAGTTTTCGATTTTTAAGAATCAGAAGGACATCAGTATTTTTTTTTATAAGACAATCAAAGTTATTTCCATTTTGCCATTGTCTACGAAAACATTAGGTATAGGTTCTTACGATTTTTTTGTATTTTTTTATAGTTCACATTCTGTTGGTGTTTAAAAAGTAGTTTATTTAATTTAATCTTGTGTACCGTCTTTAATTTATCTGTTTGATCGTGTGGTTAACTGGTAAAGAATGCCTTTTGGCATTAGGTCCGCTGTACTTTTTGTTTTGTGCAATGAAGAATAAATGAATAAATAAATTCTTAAATTGAAAAAAATCTTTTGCAGTATGCGCTGGGCTGAGTTTCTTGCTGCCGAATCGTCTGAGCTCAACGTGTTCATCCGACGACCCTACACACATAAGAAGCAGCTAGAATTAGATGATCTCCACATTCCCTTAGACAAAATTTGTTTAATGATGTAGTACCTATATAAAACTCTAGGAAGATAGGTGGATAAATTGTTTATTTATTAATGTTAATTTTTTTTTTTAAATACTATTAATGAATTGAAACTGAGTTTTTTTACTATGCACATACAAGCCCCTTTCTTCATTTGTATTTTTTCCTCTACCTGTAGGTTGCTTGGAAGACCAGGGCCTCTCGCAGGGCTCTACAACACCTAATTTAATCAGATCATCAAGCTCTTGACATATGATACGTAGTTTTTCTGGTGGTAACCTATAGTATCGCTGACGTATAGGGGATGAGTCCTGCCACTTCTGAGGATATCGACTTAAACCTCTGGACAACGTCACTTGCGGTAGATTGTTCAGTAGGGGTAAATTCTTTAAAGGAATGCAGCATTAGGGTAAAAGCTCCTAATACAGAGGCAAATGGCAACATTTGAAAGTGAGAAAGGAAAATAAGCATTTACAAATAACTTAAAGAAGGTTTTTTTTTTGTTTCGACAGCAAGATAGATTATATTTTACATTGCTTCTGACACTGTATGTTTCTGAAGTGATTAAATACATAAAAATATATATTTAAGAGATCAGGTCGATTTTCCCTATAACGGAGGTATAACTAAGGTTCGAGCTAATTACGGCGGTAATCGGCTCCTACAACAGAGGGTCAGAATCAGAACGTTAAATGTACTGGGGTTCCTTACATTAACATTATACTACTGGTTTGTTTTATGTTTAGGCTCTGAACTATTTTTCCTATTAGATCGGGAACTACGGTAACGAAACCTGGGCACTAAATATCACAGAATATAAATGTCACATTTATAGGTTTTTTTTATTTTAGTTTACCCTTAGTGATTTGGCAACTTCAATAGCATAGTTCTGTCATGTTTTTTTTAATCCCCGTGTGTTCCATAGTTACAATAGTCCCGTCAAACACTAACCGTTAGCTTTGCAGTATTTATTTTCACAGTCTCTCTACTTACGTTTACTTCTACTTTGTACGTTTTTGGTTTCAGAATTATCAAAAGAACGATCGAAGAATAAAAATAGAAGTTTATTTTCTTATTTTCATTAAGCGTACGTAACAATTTTTCCTGAACCCTAAAATACGAATTACCTACTGTATACATTTTGGGTCCGTAATAGGTTCTATGAACTTCCTTTTATGGACTCGCAATCACAGTTTTCACTTTTAAATAGGATTTCTACAGGATAAAACATACCACAGAACAAGGTTTTAAGTTGGTTTAATTAAACATAATTTCAACTAAACTCTTAAACAATTGAATTACTTATTATATTGAAAGTTATAAGCAAATACTTCTGACGCTCTATTTTCCCTAATACGGTTGATACCAACGTATTAGGATTGACCTTTAACATTCGTTTCCTATTACTGCTTTATTTTGTTTTTCTTGGGTATAATATATTCTATTACAAATATGAAAAAGCACTAAATATATGGTCATAACAACAATAAAACTATCATTTAAATAACATACTGATGAAATTGAACAGTATTCCTATGAAAAACTTAATTATATTAATATGAGTGTACTTTCCTGAGTCGCACCGCGTTTATATAGGAACGTCCTTTCACATCGCCGCCGTGGCAGAGACTGACTTATTCTGAAGAGTACGTCTACGTTATATTCGCAAATGTCAGATTTGTAATAAAGCAAAAGACTTTGAACTAGGAAATTCCATTTTCGTGTACCTAAACTAATTTCAATGAGAATAAATCATGTAAATAAAAATACCACCGTAATTAGAGTCAATTTTGGTTACCGCCGTAATAGGAGGTTTTACCTTAAGTTAGATTTTTCAACAGCTGCAATAGCATGTTTGTTGCTGGATAGGGAAATGGATTTTGAAAACTTTTTAAAAATCCACTTACAAAATCGAAGGTGAAGTCATAGATGGAATGATATAAGTTTTCAGAATATTTATAAAAACAAATAAATATTCTGAAAACTTATATCTTTACACAACAAATAAATATTCTGAAAACTTATATACTTATATAAAAATTATGGGCTGATTGATGTAGCCTATGGTAGACAACATATGACCCCCAGCGGTAATAAATGATACGTGATTATCCGAGTCACAAATCGTTAGGCCAGCTATGACATCTAAATGCGCGTTATTGCCTAATGTAGACACGGCCGATCCAGAGTAGTGTTGCCCAAAATCGGTCTTGGTCTTGTTCTTGCATTTTCGCAATACCAAGACCAAGACCGCCTAATTTTAGCAAGACCAAGATTGACCGTGCAAGTTTTGAGCAAGAACAAGACTAAGCCTGCAAGACTCTTGCGTCTTGCAGTTAGGACTGAGTGTCGTTTCAGGGAGTATAGGAGTTCGGGTATACGCTTTGGAACTCCATGAGACGCAAAAAATTATTAAAAAAATTGGATAATTGGACTGAATATTTTATTATTTATTAATTATTTATTAAAGTAAAAAAAAAAATTGCACAACATAACAGCAATACCAGGGCATTGTACAATTTAAATAAAAACAGTTATAAAAACAATAATAATCAAATTTAAAAAAAAATACACAGCAATGGTTATA
This sequence comes from Udea olivalis, assembly GCA_947369235.1. Taxonomy (NCBI): domain Eukaryota; kingdom Metazoa; phylum Arthropoda; class Insecta; order Lepidoptera; family Crambidae; genus Udea; species Udea olivalis. The sequence goes on along the minus strand of OX376349.1, from coordinate 2,427,556 downwards.
ATTTATAACGGCCCTCGCAAAATTTGAGGCATACATTGACAATAACGTGGGGCTCGTCAGCAAATACATCACATGGTACAGTTGCCAGAAGGAGGTTCAGATCGTTGAGCCCACGTATGAAAGGTGAAAAACGGCGAGCCTGAGTTCTGGTAGTAGGCACCGCCAGTAAGTTGTGCCGACGACTACGCGTATAATTGTTAGGCACAAAAAATGTGCATAAACGGGTCACCAACTGGTGACAGTCAGATTCACCGCGTAGGATACGACAAATATAAACAACCAGATGCCAGTTACGTCGCACCTGCAATGAGTTGAAACCCAGTGCACCTAAAAGGAAACTAGTCGGGTAAGAAAAGGGTAGTAACTGTAGATTTTCTTATACAAAAACCTCAGGAATGCCTTTTGAACCTTTTCGATTATTAGGGCATAGGATGATTCGTGAGGGTTCCAGACTCTAGAACCTGACTCTAATCGACTTCTCACCAATGACATGTAAAGCAGTTTAATAGCGCTAACATTCTGAAATTCCCTGCAGTTGCGAATCACAAAGCCCAGCCGCTTAAAGCTATCAGCAGCTGTCTTCTTTATATGTGCATGGAACGTCAGTTTAGGGTCAAACAGAACACCGAGGTCCTTTACCTGATACACTCGAGATATGATATCAGGACCTAATTTATAATCAAAATGCATTGGCTCTTTAGAACGAGAGAACGTCATCACACAACACTTAGATTGATTAAAAAGTAGTTTATTAGCTAGAGACCACTTATAAACGGACTCGACATCTTCTCGCAGCCTTCCGTGATCAGACTGCGTCTCAATATTAAGAACAATTTTTAAGTCATCGGCATAAAGAAGACATGAGGAATGCTTGAGAACATGCTCGAGATCATTTATCATGAGTATAAACAAAAGTGGACCCAAAATAGAACCCTGGCTAACACCCGAAAGTGTAGGGTACTCATGAGACTCGTAGCATCCATGTCGGACAAATTGTCTACGATCACGCAGGTAATCCGCAAAGAACTTAAGTAGTTTTGGAGTAAACCCGAACATGCAAAGCTTATCCAGCAGGATATCATTGTCAACGCGGTCGAATGCTTTTTTAAAGTCGAAGTAAATAACATCAACTTGGCAGCCTCTGTCCATATGGCAGGAGATGGTATCAACAAGCGATAGAAGATTAGAGTCAACAGACCGTCCACCCTATAACCATGCTGGGAATCCGTCAAAAATGGTTTGACTTGCAATGCGAGTTTTTTGTGGAGCACAGACTCCATGAGCTTAGGAAGTGATGACAAGATTGCAATGGGACGATAATTTTCACATCAAAGGTGTCGTTACTTTTTGGGATTGGCTTTACACGAGACAATTTCCATGTGAGAGGGTACACGCCAGACGAAACAGCTAAATTGAAAAGGTGGCAGATCGGCTCCAGTAAGTGGTCTTTGCAAGCTTTTAAAATAAAAGCTGGTACACCATCAGGGCCAATCCCCGACGGCTTCAATTTGCGCAAGTTATCTAAAATGTCCTTACTTGTAATCTCTTGAATATTTATGCAAGAGGAGGATGCAAGTGTTGTCCTAGATTTTGTGTAATCTAAGATGGGCGCGTTTGGTAAGAAGACACTTGCGAAAAAATTGGCAAACATGTCCGCGGCTTCCTGTCCCTCATACTCGACGTCTAAATACTTGACACGTGGCTCGAAACCACCCTTGCACCTAAGGTTATTAACATGTTGCCAAAAGCCTTTTGGATCATTTCGAATTGAATTTTCAATACGGAGTTTGTACTCATCATATGCCAAAGTTATTCGTTTTTTAATATTTGCTCGAAGGTTGCTAAACGTTCTATAAGCAGATGAGTCGTGCCTATGCTTCCATTGTTTGTGATAGTGATGTTTTTGTCTCAAATCATTTATTATTTCAGGAGTAAACCAAACTGGATAACGTCTACCTACCCTTGAAGACCTTGTCTTTTTAAGTATACAGACGTCAAATATTCCGTACAAAACTCTATAAAATGCGTCTGATGCTTCATTCATATCAGAGGCCTCTAATACCGGAGACCATGAAGCCTCAGCGACATTTTTGTACAGTTGATCGTAATCACCCCTAGCAAAGTTCCAATCACGAGATGGGTCAATATTACTTGGGAGAGTACTGTGAAGCACTGAACCATTTGTATCAGCAAGGGGAAATGCCAATAAGAGAGGTGGATGATAAGCATCAGGGTGTGGTACTAAACCAACATCATCATTAATAGTAACCGATGCTGATATGAACCGCTCAGGCAACAGCACCACGTCCAATTTACCCCCATGCGAGTTGAAAACATTATTTTTCTCGCACATACCACACACACTTAAAAAATAACAATAATAACTGTTGACATTAAAAGAGGCACTGTTAAGATTTAGGTCACCAGTCACAATGACTATTCCCTTAAGATTTTGCATCTTTATCTCGACAGTATGAAACCAGTCCATATAATCTTCATCCTTAGCTCTGGGAGGTATATAGATGACACAAATATAGAAGGTGACACTATGCACAGCAAATGTAACCCACAAATCCTCACAGCTTTTGGTCTCCAGTTCCCTTTGGCGACGAATGTCAAGGCCCGGACGAGCAGCGAGCATGACACCTCCCCCGTGTGACAGGCGGTCACGACGCTCTATAGTATACTATATGATGAAGATGAAGACGTAATAGACTTTGAGTAACTTTATGCATGTCCCTCGACGTCATCTGGATGTGGTCTTCAAGGCTTAGTTATTAACGAGTTGGAGGAGTACCTAAGTAAACCTAGAGCAGCCAGCTCGGAAGACATTTTAGAGTGGTGGAGTACGCATGAGACAGAATATCCGACTTTATCGAAGATGGCCCGTGATCTTCTTTCAGTACCAACTTCAGTACCTGCTGAGAGATTATTTTCTAAAGCGTCATTAGTAATTAGAAAATAGAAATAGGATAAGTGAGTCAGCCAGATGGTTACTTTGTATTAATTCTTGGTCAAAAGAATTAATATAGAGTAACAGTAATGTCAAAGCTATTGTGTACTGTTCTGTAATTTCATTTGTGTTGTATTTTTATTTCAATAAATGGTAAATTCAATAAATTGTATTACTTTGTATTCATTCTTGGTCAAAATAATTAATATTAAGTAAGTTACTTTAAGTAACAGTAATCTCAAAGCTGTTGTGTACCTACTGTTCTATAATTTATTTTTTATTTAAATAAATGGTAAATTGTATAAATTGTGTAACTATTTTATTCCATCTCATATAAGGTGAGTGTCTATCAATCTATTCCTAGACAGATAATGTTCCTAAAATTGTTGAAGTTAAGTTAAAAGTCAAGTTAAAGTCATTAATTTGTTTAATGAATGTCTTACCCATGTTTTAGCACATGTAAACTTATTAAATGTAAACGTTTATTCAGAAACAAACCGACTGCCGTAGGTCACGGTAGATACTCGTACCTCAGTTGGATAGAGCATCGGCACGGATCGCTTAAGTCGTGGGTTCAAACCCCATCCTGTATATCAGTTAATTTTTCGAATTTCTCACTAAATGTTTGGACATTCATTAATTTAGTTGGTTTTTACTACTCTGTTACCTTGTTCTAAGATATGAATTGACGTTCAATTGATAGCAATAGGCTAATAGGTAATTGCGAGACTTGCGAGACTCTTGCTGCAATAACAAGACTGGCTAAGTCTCGTCTTGTTCTTGCATTTGGGCAACACTAATCCAGGGTCCAACAGATCATGTAAGGGCAGGGTGCCTACATTGACAGTAACATAAGCGCGTTTTTTATCAAAGATTGTTGCGATTAAGTAACTCGAAAAGTAAATTTTAATTCTATTTAGCTAGCCTTTTTGGTCGAAATTAGCGTTAGCTATTTTACTGGTTTTACCGCAACAACCTTTTAGAGCAAGGTAACATTTAGGGCAATTAGTAAATGTAAAATCCTTCAGACCACATTTAAAACACATTGGTTATCGATCCTGTTTACACTGGCGTAAAGAATGATAATTTTTGCGGCAGCGAGGGCAAAAAGTAGGCCTACTTATATTATTTTCAATTGTGCCTGGATAGCAGCAACGTTTACCAGGTTTGAATTATTAGCTGTAATAGTTCGATAGTTGGCCAGGAGAACCTTCATAAAAATGCTTGGAAGAATTGTCATAATTGTTTCTAAATTAATGTTGTTTAATAAAAATAATAAGGTGCCACTACCCACTTTTGGTGGTTCTCGAAATTGCGATGACAGACTGATTTTCTTCGTATTTAAACAAAGCGTTTTAAGTGTTGCAATCGAATTCACTGCAGTAACGCAAGATGACAAAACTGTAGAATAACAAGGACGTACTTTGTGCATTAAAATATAAATTTTTTCTTGTTCTGAGAGCGATTGTCTAAGGCGTAAGAAAAGTTGTGACATGATGGCTAAATAGATAATAATAGTTCCTGATCTCCCTGAGTTCTGCTTCATATTTTCGACTTAAGCCTATAATCGAAATCAACTGGGCTGAAAAACCTGCAAAAGATTAGCAATTAACGGATCCCAGTCATTTACTGTGTCATGCACGCTTCGATACCATTAAATAAAAATAAAAACTTTTTATTTCGGATAACTGAATATGGATTCAGTTTGATATTCCGCAAACGTGCTCGATGCGCTGCAGAAACGAGGCAGCCCCAACATCATCCTGAAGATGTTATTATATTGGACACGTAGGGTATCCAATGATCTTTTGGAATATGCATTACCGGTAAATATTTATTTCAGACGCGTACATTAATAATTTATTCGAGGGTAGATTTCTACTGTCCTATACTCTTTCATCCTCTGCACGAACTTTCCTGTGTTTGTTAAGAACCAATATCATCTCTGGTGGAAACGCACCCTAGAGATGTGCGAGGATGCGTTGCGAGGAATGTGATTGTTAAGAACCAAAAGAATTGTTTCATTCACCTAGCTTCGCGATTCTACAAGACATTCCTCGCAATGCATCCTCGCACATCTCTGGTGGAAAAGAAATAAGTGCACCCTCACAGTCAACCGAAGTTTCCAACCCAGACTCCATAATATCATCATTAGGTACCAAAGATATTACTGTATTTATTTGCTTACGGAGCCCTAAAACGGTAAGAGCGGGCTCCTCGCCTCCAATAAGTACTTCATAAGTTAGCTCGTTCTTATTTAGACTAAATTAATTAGGGTAGGTCCATTTTGACCCTAACTACACAAAACAAAGCAACTACTAGCGCACTAAACTACAATCACCACATCCAAAATATAAGAATCAAGAAAAACTAGTTGATTAGGCAGGCATGTTGAGTAATATCTCTTTCAAAATTATAACAGAGTGTTGTAATACTTTTAACTACAAAGTATGTTGTACGAGTATATCAGCAAAAGTAAATAATATGTTCGGATTGTTACTGAAATGTATTTTAAATCTGTTCTTTACAAAATTAACCAAATAAGATTCGGTGGTATACAATCTACAGCGGGTCTTCAATTAATTAATTATTAAGAAATAAACCTTTTCATAAATGCGTACCGTTACGTTATATATTCGTATTAATTAAGTAGGTATGTTAAGTAATTTTTACATAAAAAAACCCACTTCTTTTGCAGAAAATACGCAACAATAAACTTAATCCTTTATTTGTAGGTTGTAGGTATACTTAAATCGAGTACTACACTATATAAATAAGCAAAACATACCAGTTCACTGTTGTAATAGGTACACCTCTTCGTTCACAGCAAAATAAATACTTAGACACTCGTACCAACCCAGTTCGATTCGGAAACAAGACTACACACGTAAGGCGCCACTATAACGTTCTGAGCTACAGTACAGAAGGTAGGTGGGCAGTCATGTACTGTACCTATAGATTTAATGTCTGTTTCCTCCTAGACACTGGATGGCTGAGCTGAATAAGGGGGGGTACACTAGCCCGACGTGGACGTCAGCAGTAGCTGGTGGCTGTGGCGACGGCTCGGTTGACGGTTCCTTCGATGGCTATATGATCGGCACAGGCACATTAGGCGCGTAGGGTCTACCGGCTTCAGCCTGTTGGTAGGGCGAAGATAGCTTTGATTCTGGAAGCCCAAGGGATAGGCGTTAGCTCAGTGCCTCAAATCAGCTGACTGCTTTGGTCGAGGACTGGTCACCTCAATTTTACTGTCAGTAAATCTGGCATTATAAGCAGCTCAAGCGGTCTTTTATTTATTACTACTAAGAACAGTTACAATTACAATCACAAAGCGCTTAGATTTGTGAAAACTTACCCCAGCGGGATCGAACTAGCACTTGTTAAAAATACTTATTTCTAGAAGGAGGCAGGCACAAATTAACTGTGAATATGTTAACAACGAGATTCACAGCAGTTCAAAATGGTGTGTCACTTGAGAGAACCGAGTGACCCGCACAGGCACCACCGAACATACGGTGTACCGTTAGTTGGCAGGGATACGCAATTGCGCACCAAGCTTGCTAAATACGCTGTTAATAAAACCTTGCGCATTCAGTGCTAATGTGTGGTTCCATAGCATGAAGTTTAATATGCCTACAGACAGTATGTTTTTGTATAAAAGTAAGTCATTAATTGTTAATAGGTAGTAATCATAGATCTACATGAGTCCACTCAACCGCACATTCCCGGGGGAGGTCCGCGTCACTCGCAGATAAGGTGGTGTCATCTGCGTATCGCAAGTTCGAAATCTTGTATTAGTTTTAAGTGAGGGATTAGGTATCAGTAATTAGTACTTATAAGTTAGGTAAATATGTTTTCTTTGTAAATATATAGTGTAAGAAGTTTTCATGATTTGTTTATATTAACGTGCATCTAGTGTTCAAAGTTTGCTGAAAGATTTTGAATGAAATCTGCGTAAAATAAGTCAATAAGTTGTTGATGGATAAATAAATGAATAAATAAAAATTACATTTATATCTAATGATTAAACAAACATACTGAGTTAGATTTAAGTTTAGTAGAAAAAGTAGTTCTCAAGATAGTGAACTGGTTTATTATGGGTACGTTTAGTATTTTGTCCCAATTTTTTTGAAAAGGTTGGTGCCCAACGTCTAACTATACATTGTAAAAAAGTGGTGGGCGTAGATCATCGTTTGAGTATTATATAAACATACAATTAGTATAATGTTAAGATGAAAACTTAAATAACCAAAGTAAAAAATTAAAAAATTATACATAATGTAATGTTCGCTCGCCTGTTCCTTTTTGTTTAATTTTTTAATAAATTTAGAATATATTAATTAATTGCTACATCTCTCTTTGGTCGGTCCTTCATGTCTGAAGATAGTGATTATGGTAGGGTGTAAGTTTGGCGCGGACAAATTGTCTCCACCGGCCTCTGTCGGTAGCAATTTGGGCGACTGTGCAGAACGTAGGTGTTTCTGCATCTTTAAGTTAATCAGACCATCTCTTTGGTGATCGGCCTCTAGGTCTCTTTCCTTTCGTGTTTCTAACAATGATCAGCTTCTCAAGGCTTTCGTCCCCACGCCTCATTATATGTTCGAAATAGCTGAGTACGCGATAGCAGCAGTTGATGGAAAGACGTTGTTTTACTCCCAACTGTGATAGGATTGATACATTTGTGCGTTTGGCGGTCCAGGGAATTCGTAGCATCCGCCTCCAGCACCACATTTCGAATGCATCAATTCTCTGCCTCTCTTGCTTTGATGGTCCATGTTTCGACGCCGTACATTAATGTCGGGAAAAACAAAGCCCTTACTGAGCGCATTTTGGTGGTGTTGGTGATCGCTCTATTTTTCCATAGACCATAGCATCTTTTGACATGGCAATCCGTCTTTTTATTTCGGTAACACAGAGAGCTACCATCGTTGTTTATTTGTGAGCCTAAATAGATGTAGTTTTGGACAAAGTCTACACCTACACTATCAATGTCGGTCAACTTTTTAGCACGGTCAACTACCATCAGTTTGGTTTTGCTCCTATTGATAGCCAGGCCCAGTTCCAGACTCTCTGTCTCCAGTTTCTCTAGTAGAATCTTCATATCCGACACAGATGTAGCAACGAGTACCGTATTGTCGGCGTATCTCGAATTGTAAACTCGCTTGCCTCCCAGCGGGAATCCAAGTTCTCTATCGTTTTACGGATAATATATTCGCCGTAAATGTTGAATAACACAGGAGAGAGAATGCAACCTTATCGGACTACTTTTTTGGTAACAAACACATCAGTGGGAAGTCGATTCTTACAAAAGATCGGTTGCATAGGCAGAGGTTACGAATAAGCCAAATCAGATGTTCCGGCTCTTCCATTTCTCCGAGGACCAGCCATAGTTAGGTTTAAAGATATTTATTCTCACTTAAGACTTAAGTCACTTACATGAGAACATGGCTTAAATAAATTATGATTTATGTTCGTCGTCATGAAAACACAAGATTGAAAAAACAAATAAACACATTAATAAACATTACAAAATCAGACAACATTGAAATTGACATACTACGAGTAAGTGTACTCGTAAGTACACAATGAAGGACCCGTCCAACGCATTCACTTGCATTTTTAGAATTTGTTGTTTGAGATTAGGTATTCGGCCAGTTGCTTCTTGAATACATTGAACGAGTTCACATTTTTTATTTGTGTGGGTATTTTATTATAAAGTTGCGCTCCCTCATAACTTGGTGTTGTTTTGCCGTAGTTGGTGCGAATCTTGGGTACGACAAGAAAGCTAGCCCGCCGCGTACTGCGGTTGGCAACCTTTTTTCGTTTAGTGAATGTTATGTTGGTATGTACTCGTAATTTCTTACCAAGCGATTTTAGAATAAAGATACAAGTGCTATAAATGTATTGTTTTCTGATGTTCATGATTTTTGTTTCATTGTATATTTTTTTAGTTTTTGTTAAAGGGTGGTAATTGAATAGCATTTTAATTATTTTATTTCGCAATATTTGCAGTTCAGACAACTTAGTTTTAGCAGTACTTCCCCAAATTTCGATGAGGTAAAGTAGGTGTGGCTTCACCAGCGCATTATAAATTGTATACCTTAATATAGTTAGTCCCAGTAAATAGTTTGTCCCATTTAACGCAGTAGAAGGCTTTGCTGTAATCTATAAAATAAACACCAGAGGGGCTAGCCAAGAGCAACACGCCACGACGATGTCTACAATAGAAATCGTTCGAATGTATGGGGAATACATAAACTGTCACTGGCGCTTATGTCATCCCCATACATTTGAACGATTTCTATTGTAGAAATCGTCGTGGCGCGTTGCTCTCGGCTAGGCCCCCCAGGGCTATTGAACTGACATTTCAGTTTCCACGATCTGACAAATATTCAGAATCTGCTCTCTAGTTCCTTTACCCTTCACGAAACCGGCTCTTCGGGTATTTGTCGATCAAGATAGCTATGGATTTGATTACGTTCAACAAGATTTTGCTGGCATGATGTATTAAAGAAATGGTTCTATAGTTACTGGGTTCAGTGGTTTCAGCCCTTTTTGTGCAATGGTATGAAAACCGATTCTGTCCATTCTTTCGGCCATTGTCCAGAGTTCCAGATTGCGTTACAGATATGGTATAATGGTAATGCCTTCCTGGCCACAGTTCTTGATGAGTTCAGGTTCAGGTTCAATTGCTACATACCTGCATAATTATAAACTTTAGAATTATTATTAATTAATAATTCGTTTCTATATATTAATTATAAATTGACGACCGACTTGGTGTAATGGTTAAGAAGTTGGCTACTACACCAGAGGTCGCGGGTTCGATCCCCGCACAGTACAAACATTTGTGTGCATGAACATGTCTGTTTGTACTGGTCTGGGTGTCTCCTATGTATAATAAGTATGTATTTACAAAAGAAAATGTATTTAAGTATGTTTATCCGTTGTCTAGTATCCCATAACACAAGCTTTAATTAGCTTACTTTGGGGCTAGATGGCGCTGTGTGGAATAATGTCCAGGGATTTATTTATTTAGAAACGAATACTGCCAGCAGCAACTTCTTCTCCTTTTTACGTGTTAGTGTCCATCCGTCCGTACATAAATGACGGTTTTATAAAAACAAGTCACGGTTTTTCTGCTAATAAACCTGGACACAAGCCCTTTGTGAAGAAGTTTCAATTTCATTCTCTTAAATCTTTCAATTTATGAAATAAAAATGCGGAGTTATCATAGTTTTTGATTACCGACAATAGAACTCACTGTAACTAGTACACGTGATGACGTGAGTACACAGATAAAAAATAACCACTTAAAAAATGTTCGATCGACTGGCCTGTTAGCGCAATGGCAGCGATCCTGCCTTTAGCGCCGGAGGTCGTGGGTTCGATCCCCACCCATGACAAACATTTATGTGACGAACATTTGTGTTTGTTGTGTGTCTGGGTGTTATTATCTATTTAAGCATGTATTTAGAAATATTTAAGTATGTTTATCAGTCGCTGACGCCCATAGTACAAGCTCTGCTTAGTTTGGGGTCAGATGATCTTGGTGTGAATTGTCCCAGATATTTATTTATAATTATTATTATTTCTACAAAATGTGTTTCTGCGAGTAATACAAGCTTACAAAAATCATATTTGGTAATCGAGTAACGAATTTAATTAAGTCACTGTCGTCTGGTACTTTAAGTCAATCGATAATTAAATGTCATCTTTGTTTCATTTTATTGAATAAAGAAATCATTGTTATCAAATTAATAGTAACATCGTGAGTACTTACATTCTCTACGTACCTACTATCTGAGTTTTGTAAAAATAAGTAGATACAAAGCTTTTCGTAGCTTGAATGCCACAAAAAACTTCAAAATAAATGACTTCATTACTCGACACCTAGGCCGTTCTTGTATTAATGTAAACAATTTACAAACCGATCAAACCTTTCACGGTCAAGGCGTTGCATTCGGGTTCACCCCTAACTTAGCAATCGGTTGCTAAACTGTTGTGATAAAAGTAGTTGTGATAAACTACTTATATTCTCGTAAAAACTTATTGTAGCTAGTAAAATTAATTGTGTACTTCAAAGCGACGGAAAAAAAATATTGTCATATCTATTTATATCCTTTTGTCAGTCAGTTCTGTTGCTAGTAGGTCTTATTTACTGGAATTACGTACATTACTGGAATAACTGCTACGTTACTGTTGTAAGCAGTGTCTCTTTTTATTTTTCACACACAATAAGTGAAACAATCGGCTAATTTGTTTAACTTTCGAGCTGATTATAACTACTCTAACGAAGGATGTGAACGCAAACTTCATTAAGAAAGGTTTGGCAACAAATTTCCTTTCAGGTACTTTTCTGAACACGTGAAATTATTAATTGCTTTTTAGAGTTGAAACCGTTTCTCTCTCCTTCCTGTTCTAGTGAGGAGCTATCATCAAAATTAGCGTGGTGAAGTCACGGGTCGAATGTTAACTTTTTATGATTTGTTTTCGTTGTTTTGTAATTGAGTGTACACGGAAAATTTGAACGTTTCTAATCTTTAGTGATACGTAAAAAAGTAGGGCTCATTGGTTACTTATTTCGGTTCCGTATCGTGCTAATAAAAATAACTCCTTATGGCATGGTAACTTGTTTTTCAGTCATGAGGAGGCTTAGATCAGCAACTATAGTTAGTACCAACATTAAATTAAGCTTTCATTCTCAAAACGAATCTCGCTGAGCGTTACTAAGTTCGAAGTTACGTTCAGAAGCTATATCCAGAGCCCTTGGATTCTATTTCTAACGGGTAATGTGTATTTCGTTTTTCCGGAATATATATGACCCGGACGAGTAATTAGCACTCGCAACGATGACTGCATAGATAGACATAAGTACTGCGACCTTTGCCGGCACTGAGACAACTACTTATTTGAGTACTAGTTGGTTAGGGGTCTAACGGATAAAGTGGGATCTTAATTTTGAAGAGCAATTTCTAGTTTCAGTAGAGTTCACCGCCTAACCGTCTGAACAACATTTTTATGCATACTCGCTTTATGGGTTACGTTACGTTTTAACAATCGATTTCCTATTATCTTTTTGAATGAGTTAAACTGTTGAATTTGGTTGCTTTTGCGTTACAGATCATATCATAACTAACTTCTTTATGTATAGGGTGGCGAATATTCCGCCACTGTCTTACCTGTCTTACACGCTGATATGTTCATAACACTAACAAATTTTTGCCTTCCAAAGCATAAGTTCATGTCGCTTCTGCCACTTTATTTAATTGGCCGTTTAGGTTGTCGTGACTTATGTTTTCCTTAAGATTTCGACACTTCTGATTGGATCGCGTATCGAATCGAAACAGCTTAGTCGGGTTTTTAACATTTTTCTACAGAACCCTAAATTCAGCAAAATTATTTACAAAACCACTCGTTTTACGCAGCTGCAAAGAACGCTTGCAGCAAATATACGTAGGTCGCCCCCCGCGAGTCTGAAGTTCAGCGCGGTTATCATGCCTAGCCACCGCGGGGGGAGTCGTAGTCATCAGCAGTCATTGGTCATCAACGGCATGGTATAATGAACAATGTTAAGAATTGTATATGTATAAATACAATAGGCCTTTCCCACAGTAGCATGAACTGTCTGTATAAGAAATAGACAGATATTTGTGTTGGGTAGAATGTGGTTGGTTGGTACGTGCGTTGTTTCACATCTTACACTTACACCCTTATCGTAGAATCATATTGTTTATATCTAGATCTTTACCTTACTATTAAATACGTGGTGGATAGAGATGCCTAATCATGCTAAGATATCTGTCAGTCACGTTTAAGCGTGATTGATTCATCATTTATCATTCGCAGCCATAAGACATATCCACAGCTGAAAATATGGGCACTGCGATAATAGGCCTTCCCTATAGGTTTCCAAAGCGACCGGCCCCCCTTTCATCTAATTAGCCACTCGAATGGATTGCTGGGCGATGCATTCGACGTCAAACGGCAATAAATCGCTGTCTAAATCGAGATTTCCTTGCCTTCAAAGTTAGTGAATAGCCTAGTGGGCTGCGGGTGGTCTGCATCCACCGAAATCCTGCCATTTTACCAGGACATTCGTCCCCGTTGTAAGTGTATGTCCAGCCTAGGTTATCAGGAGAAATGCCTTCCCAGACGATGAATTCCTTTTGGTTTTTATCGCTAAAAACCTTATGGAAATTACAAATCTTGCTAACACGGCAGCCGCACCAGTAGAATAGTGCCATATCGTTGAACAAACCTTTGGGCCATCTAAAACGCAATTAATAGCCTTCACACCTAGAGCAATCTCCGCGAAAATGAGATAGCGCTCATATCGAGTTGCGTCGATTTGGTTCACGCTCTTATGCAGAGTACTTGTAACAGAGGAAATATCTGTGTCAATTATGTTCTCAATATAAAAACAAATTTTATCCCATTTGTAACTAATATCTGAGGACGTATCAAATCGCGACCGATGGATTATTGTTATTACAAATTGCTTAGTATGTACCTATGCAATGTAACCCTATCTGATATTTTTTTTAAGTTGGCAAGTAGGTAGGTACTGCTGTTAAGAGGTGCGACGCCTAGTTTTCTCCTTGCGTGTGCAGGGTTTGCTTGTCCGTTGTATGATAATTACTGCGGAACGGCAAGCTTCTGTTCCGGTGCACCCTGAGCAACGCGGAAGTTTTTATTCTTCGTTGGCGAAATACTTGGCTTGAAGGGTACCGCTCCCATCTTACTCCCCCCAGCAGGGCTTACGGGATGTGGTCCTATTCTTGGGACTCTTTGGTGTCAACGGCTTTGGTAGTGTGGGGTGGCGGGCATGCTAGGCTTGCACCGGCATTTTGCTGGGCGAGTGGGATGTCCAGACGCGCGCGTCTGGGCTCTGCGCCGTATCAGCGGATGATACACTCTCCGTGGCAGACGCTCTGCACCCCGGACGCGGGCCGGGACAATCAGTGGCTGCTCTCGAGCAGCGGCGTTATCGAACCTTGTAGGTTCGAGGAGGAGGGCTCCCAAGTGCGCGCCTCTGGGATGTGCACCGTACCAGCGGGTTAGTCACTCTCGGTGGCGGACGCTATGCACACCAGCCGCGGGCTGGACCTCTAGTGTCCGCTTTGGCGGCGTGGAATGGCGACAGTATAGCGGGTGGTCACTTTTGGCTGGCCGCTATTACCCTGGTGGATCCAGCGGGTCAGGATTTTCCAGGGTTAGGAGGTAGTTCACCCGAGTAGAGCTGCTACAGCTATATAAAGCACAAATTAGGTCGTGCATATAGTACTGCTGCCACCTCTTGGGCGGATCAGCTAAGTACCAGCAGGCTGCTTAGGAATCTGTAGAATCACGTGCCTTAAGGCTCATTATTGACCGAGCGGGCTGCATAATCTCGAATACTGGCGCAAAGCTGCCAGTTTTTTTTATTTAATCCATTTCGGAGAGTGTGTGAGCGAGCTGCGCGAATTAGTTCCGCCGGCACCTTGAACACTAGACTCACATTGGCATTCCACCCCCACGTTGAGGATATTCCAGCTATCTGCTGGAAGCATTCCGCCGCTTCTTTTATGATTCAAACAGCAAATAAATGGAACTTGCTACCAGCACATGAGTTTCCTGAAAAATACAACCTGGGTCTCTTCAAGACAAGAGTGAATAGGCATTTACAAGTGGACGTGTACCATCATAGACCACATCGTCACTTACCACCAGGTGCGATTGTGATCAAATGACTGCATATAAAAAAAGTACAAGTATGTTACCTGGATAACACGATAACTGGTAAACGCATAATCTTTTCCGGATGGAAGTATAGATGCCCGTAGGTAATCCAAATGCCAAGTGGTATATTCTTTTACACAGTGACAATTATTGGCATTCTTCATAAACAAAACTGGGAATTAAAAGTATTCGTGTATTGTTATCGTTACATTTAAATTAATTGGCCTAGTTAAGCCATAATCATACTAAATGAGACATGATTATATAAAGATAGTAAAATGAAAAGGAAACATGTAAAAAACGCGCGGAACAGCGCTTTATGCTATTTCAATTCGGTTTCAAAAGTCAGGTGCGATGCTTAGATTAGAGCTGATAAATGTTTTACGATTAGTTATACAGCTTAAATGAGGGAAACAAATGTAACGAAAAATTTAAAACAGCTAAATAGGAATTACTTTCTGATTAAAATGCTCACGCCCACTTCAAGATAAAAGAATCAAAGAGCATCCTTCAAATTGATGCTGTCCTATCTCATATAAGTAGATGTGAGAGGGACAGGTATACATACAAACGTAAATCCTTTATCAAACAAGGTCCTAAATCAGGGCTGATATGATATAGATTAAATCGATTAGGGAAACAATACTGGCTATATAATTGCATCCGGTGATCAAAGTGTCTCTGTGTTTAATCTGCCAGGCAGCGGAGGATCCCTGACGTATAATCTGTATCCGTCAATATAATAAACAGAGTCGTCGAAGCCGGCATAGTCACTCAACGCACGCGCTGTGCGGTCGACAACGCAGCGACGAAAGTGACGCACACGCAGGACGCAACGTGCAATAGCTTCACAAAAAAGGTTGGTTTAGTGTTGTTTTTATCTT
Source organism: Udea olivalis (assembly GCA_947369235.1). Taxonomy (NCBI): domain Eukaryota; kingdom Metazoa; phylum Arthropoda; class Insecta; order Lepidoptera; family Crambidae; genus Udea; species Udea olivalis. The sequence goes on along the minus strand of OX376349.1, from coordinate 2,411,998 downwards.
TTGAGAGAAAATAATTGAAAAAACGTAACAACATAATTTATGATACGAAAAGAAGCAGGTAAATAAGTATGCAGTCAGTTTTTGACGACTTTTTCAACTATAGTTAGTGCTTGTGGTCGCCTTTTAGTGTTTGTAATGAGTGAAAATAACGTCGAAGGTGATTAAAAAGAAAAACAGATTTCGAGTAAAACCTTTTTGAAGTTTCCTGAAAATATGAGTCAAACCGAAAAGTTGAATGTCAGTTCCATTTGCGACTCTACTTCAATCTTTCACCTGTACCAAAGTACTCACCCGTTACTATAAGTTTACATATTATTACGCTAGTCGCGAGCGCCTTTGCTTGTATGTAATTTCAGACACAGTTTTTTTATTTAACTAATGTAGCTATTATCGTGCACATTTTTATGAAATTTTGTTATTATGTTCCAATGATTCAATAAATTAAATTAAATTGAAATAAGTTTCGGTTCAACGTTTTTGAATTGTAATAGAACTAATTTTGTGTTTGTATATTGTAGTAATATATTCATATTACTATAGTAGTTAAGTCTATTATTAAGTAAGTATGTATTTTTAATCTAAACTTATGATTTGACGATTTGGAAATACTTTCTACGGGTTTAAATTTATAAAATAACGTAAAAGTTTTTATAGTTGACTATCGTAGTTAACGTGATTGCAACTCATGGTTTATTTATTAATCACAGTAACAAACATTATGCTTTAGTATGTAGCTGTACACTTAAAACACCACTTGATTCACTTTAACAGGGTCCTTAATTGATACCTAGATACCTTAAAACCAGTAGGTATACACCTTGGTTTGCAATAAATAAATTGAAATTAAAATTTAAACCAAAGCCAACAATGCATACAGCTACTTAAACCAAAGTCAACACGTTAAAATATTGTAAATCTTAAAACTAAGTTAATGGAGCAATTCAGCAACAAAAATTGCAAATAATCTAAAATTTGTTTCATTAATTTTTAAAACTACAACATTGATAGATAGGTTTTTGTCAAGATGAAATGTATTTGTTTAACTGCATTTGGTGTTTACCTGTTATTAGAAATTTGTTACAATCATAAATCATAATGCTTTTTATTGGGTGATTATCAAATAACTTGATGAACACGCACTAAGTGATGTAGAAACTATCTAAGCGTAATTGAAATTTATTTAACTAACTTTCATTTCAAGGTCACCATGGTCAGTATTTTTTGTATGAATACCATAAAATTAAAGTTAATTGAAAAAATCTAATTTTCGCTCATAAATTAGGTTGGAGAAAAAGTCTTTGCGCAATAGTAGGTATGTATGAACTTGTAATAAAATCTCTTTGGCTATACTATTTGTATCTGGCTGGTTTTGGTATCATTAAACGTTTAAATTTTAAAGAAGATAATTCCAAATTCAAATTGGGCAAATGTGTGATTTTCATTTGTTTTTCTTACTGTCATGATGAGTGAAGATCTAATAAAGAAATTCAATACATTTTAAAATTTTACCACAAAAAAGATAACAATTCAAGCCGCAAAAAAAGCCGCAAGCCGCGAAAAAAATTTGCGCTGTTTATGAAAATGGATGCCATTTTTGAAAAAAGTGGAGCAAGATCGGCATATCAGTAGTTACGACGTAGCTGAAGAACTGGGAATTGACCACAGAACAGTTTTGGCGCATTTGAAAAAAAACTTGGGACACAAAAAAGCTCGATATTTGGGTACCTCACGAGCTCACTGAAAGAAACCTAATGAACCGTGTACTCATTTGTGATTCTTTATTACGACGTAATAAAACCGAACCATTTTTAAAGCTGATAACTGTTGATGGAAAGTGGATCACGTACGACAAGAATGTGCGAAAATGGACTGGCCTGTTGGCGCAATGGCAGCGATCCTGCCTTTAGGACCGGAGGTCGTGGGTTCGATACCCACCCATGACAAATATTTGTGTGACGAACATTTATATTTGTTGTGTGGCTGGGTGTTATTATCTATTTAAGTATGTATTTAGTAAGATTTAAGTATGTTTATCATTCTCTGACGCCCATATTACGAGCTCTGCTTAGTTTGGGGTCAGATGATCTTGATTTGAATTGTCCCAGATATTTATTTATTTTATTTATTTAAAAACGTCATGGCCAAAGGCCGGTCAGGCTTCACAGACTGTGGCGAAACCCGGGTTAACTAGCAACAAGGTGATGCTGTGTGTGTGGCGGGATTAGAAGGGCATTATTCATTATGAGCTGTTACCACCAGGCAGGACCATCGATTCTTAACTCTACTGCGAACAACTGATGAGATTAAAGCAAGAAGTTGAGAGAAAGCGGCCCGAATTAATCAACAGAAAGGGTGTGTTTTTCATCATAATAACGCTTGACCTCACACATCTTTAGCCACTCAGAAAAAATTAAGAGAGTTTGGCTGGAAGGTGTTAATGCATCCGCCATATAGTCCTGACCTTGCACCTTCCGATTTCCACCTGTTTCGGTCTCTGCAGAATACTTTAGGCAGTGTCAGGTTAAAATCACGAGAGGACTACCAAAACCACTTGTCGCGGTATTTGGATCAGAAGCCTCAAAATTCCTTTAGCAATAGGATCATGTCACACCTACAAGATGGCAAAAAGTAATTGAAAATGGCACCTACATACTTTAGATAAATGTAAATAAACTATATTAAAAAATTGTTTTGAATTTTCTTAAAAAATGCGAAGATACTTTTTCCCCAACCTATTAGTTACTACATCACTTACTGAGTAAGTACCTATGCCAGGAAGTTATTTGATAATCACCCGGTAAGTTTATTGGTAATCTTAAATGAGTCAACAATGTTGTTAAATAAATAAACGAAACTATTTAATATCAACAGTGTCTTACGAATGAACAGATTGACAAACCCTATCAATACCTGACTAAGGTAATCCCACATAATCGTTTAATTCTCTTATTTTTGTGCAATAATAGCACAGAATAAAATAAAAATAGTCCGAATAGCAGTTTTTGTAAGGCACGCTAACTATGATTGATGTATTCATTACCTTTCGGTTTGCAGAGTTTTTTTCATGGATTTCAATTTGCAGCATTTAATTTTCCTTTATAATCGCTATTCGTGCAAATTCAGGCGGTTATAATTTGGGGGTAGTCTCTGGGTAGTCTTTAGGTTTATTGCATATATTCATTTATCGTTTATGACTGTCTCAAAAAGCTGCTCCAGTACGTTTTTTGTATTTTTTGAAGTTAGTCTTTGTTTATTAACTACAGATATTTTTCGTCATCGTTAGAAGTTCTGCCCCCGACCTCTTACATAGTAATATTAATACAAACTTATTTAAAAAGACGTCCGAATATCAACCTTAGAAAGATAGAAACAAGACGTTGACCTTTGAGTAATGTTGATTCAATATTTCTCCAAATGAAGATATCAAATATTTTATTGTTCTGAATAAATTACGATTTAAAATTTATTCTTTAGTCAGCGGAAACGAGCATATTAATATAGGAATTGGACACATCAAGATCCGACTCGCATAAACACGTTTTATAAAGACGACACGGGGGCTGGTGATTTGACACATATTATTATTTAGAAATACCTTCGATCAACAATAGGTAAACACACAAAAGTGGTCAATCGACGGGGTTTTGAAATAAAACTCAAATATCTTTATTCAAATAAACTGTATCAGTACTTTCAAGTCGTCAAATTTACAGCAAAATATACTTAATAATAGACAGAAATACCATATTAATATGAATGTATAAATACACAATATACAGACATAATGCGACTCTACGACCGCGTCGGAGTTGTTTCTTGCTGCTCTTTAGAACTTGTTTTGAGTTTACAAAAGGGGTTAGTAAAGTACAAACAGTGTGTCATTTTGATACAAATAAACCTAAAATAATATAAAACAAACAGAAAAAAACAACCATAAAATAATATAAAAGAAGAGGCCATTTAAACAATTCAAAAAGCTAAATTGTTAGTCAGTACATACTAGGTAATAACTAATATATAATATTAAAACATATGTTACAGTTACAATAGAGTTATCTAATCCTGCATCGAGCAGAGAGCTTACACCCAGGCATTTTTATTTATAATGATGACCTTATATGGTAACAATTCCGGACTATCCAAGCTCAAAGCACAAAATGTTATGAAGATACACTGAGTTAACGCGTCGTTTAGAGCTCATCATATTTTAGGAAATACTATCATATTGCATTTTGAGAAATAAAGTGACGTTCGATTCGCGATACACAAGTATACCTACCAAGGTACTTGGAATTGAATACAGATACCTCAATTTAAGTTTATAAGAATTCCTTAATCACAGATTATTTCAGTTTGACAGATTGCCTGCTGTTATAAAGGCTGCTTATCCTTTAGTAACACTAAGATTAAATAATTTTATTCATACTCGTAGACAACCTAACTACCTACATAATCAGGTCTCAGACCTTCATTAGCTACCCGTTCCTCGTGTGGTCTTCCTCGACCCGGTAAACTAATTTTACTATTTGGTATTGAACAAGTTTACCTGTTCCGTAATATATGCATACTGACATTACCTTTTCGCCAATACTTGTTGTGGTCATACTTACAATCTCATAAGATTTTTTAATTGCATAATACTCGTAGTTTTTTAATTTTATGTGATTTCAATTCATTGAAATCTTTCAATGTAAGCCCAGAAATATACAAGCTCGTTTACATTTCAACTGTATACATTTAGGGATATCATTCGTGTCTTCTAGAAAACATTAGATTTTAATTTCACTGTCAAAGTCAAAGTCAAAGTATTTATTTCGTGGTCCACAGGTAATTGGGATCTTAATCTATGACATAATAGCATCTCTGTGTCCTGCCCTAAGGCGTACAAAATATATTTGAATTAAACATGCAATACTAAAAAGTTTAATAATCCAGTATGTTGCCTTTCATCAATTGAAAAATCTCTACAATATATTATTAAAACAAATTATTGATCTAAATGCAATTAAAATAAATGTCAAAAGTAAAGTTCGAATTAAAATAAAATGTACATGTTTATAATTATTACGAATAATTATTAATTGTATGGTATTATTGGTATGTCGGACTCGTCGTTAGAATTTACTGTGTACGACAAAAATTAATTCTAAAAACGTGTTTTGTGAACCACCTCCCCTTAACTTGACTGTTGAGTTTGAACGCTCCCTAGATTTTTGCTTGTTTTAAAAACAAAACAGACACCCAGATTTTATTAGGTATACGGGCTTATCGCATCGTAAAAATAAAATTGTAATTCTAATTGAATGAAGTATTTAGTGATAACCTGATTCTGAAGCGGTTGACTAAAGATAAATCAGTCGCATCGCACTAATTACTCATTAAACTGTAATAAGAGGGTTGTTTGTAATTGCAATAGTCAACATTTACTGCATCAAGGACAGAGAAGATTTGTTATGGGTCTTTTCTAAACTAAGTGATATTATAAACGAATATGTTTGTCTATATAATGGATACTTAGCTCATAAACGACGTTATAACGATTCTTTCACCAATAAAAAGTGCATTACCAGCGATTATCTTTTATTACCAAGAATATTAGAAACCCCTATGAAATTTTGAAGGTTTAATTTTAGGTGCCCGTGGCTATGTAAAGACAGCGGATCGGCAACTGTGAAGCTACGCACGCCGGGTTGGGTTATTGGTTAGGTGATCACTGACCACCAAGACCTGAATTTAGTGATATTTTTATTACTTTTATTTATTTATTGACAAACAAAATCTACAGCTCTTTAATTTCTACTACTAACAGTAGGTAGTAAGTAATCTTAAATTTACAGCCAAAAACGGATTTACATTTTATATTTTAAAATACAACTTACAACAGTCACTCACGGCATTCCCCAAAGATGCAAGCAATAGCATACAAAAAGAAAGAGTGTGTGTGGTGAGGTGTTTGTGTGTTGGGGTGAGTGAGTGGGTGAGCATTTCGAAGTGAGGGCATTATAAATAATTTTCATGAATGGTACAAAACCTCCAATACCTTTATACTAAAACACCTTTGCTGCAATTAAAAATAGTAATTGAGTTGAACTCATTATGATAATCAGAATGTATACGGTTAACAAGCTAAGTTTGGCCATAAATAGGGGTACACTACATAATTCCAAAAACATAACTCCGAAAGTCTAAATCCCGAATTTTACAATTCCGAATTATCATAAATCCGAATATTCAAAATCCGAAATTTCAAAACTCCGAGTGTTCATAAGTCCGAAAGTCAGAATTCTGAATTTCACAATCCCCAATCTTTAAAATTCCGAATCAACAATAATCCGATCTCTCACATTCCGAATAATCAAAACTCCGAAAAATCATAAATCCGAAATCTATTATATTTTCATAAACATGTTACTTTACTTACCCGGATCCGGACCCGGGATCCCCAACGAGGGAGAGACTCCTCGCAGGATCCTTCAGCGCGCAAGGCCGCCTGGCAGCCAGCCTCGGGAGGAGCAAGCTCAACTCCAGTGCACGATAACACAGACTACTGTGTCCGAAAACACGCGTTACCGTCTTCCTCGGGATCGCAAACCGAAACACACGCAGGCCGGTTCAACCACTGCGTGAGGACATTATCTTTTTAAAATAGATTCTCATAACGTGTTGGCTTAAGTAGCTGTAAGTTTATACCTGTGTAATAAATAAATAAATAACCCGCGAATAAAATTTAGCTCTGAATAATCAATAAACCCATTACATGCCAATTTTAATCGAGTATCTGCGTGCTTTGTGAAGCAAGTTCAGCTGATGTCGCCAGATATTAGTCGTTAAGCCTAGTCAGAGACCCACGGGCGGCTTGATAACAGCTGACAGTAAGTTTTATCATCACCGGCCTAACATTCACCTCACCAACAATTCGCACTGAACCAGCACGTCTGAGTATTTTAATGATGCATACTATTTTCTTGTATTGTTACTGGTTCTACATTTAAGGCATTCTATCTTACGAAGACCCTTTTTTACTTAACATAGGTTTGCGCATGCGTGAAACAACTTCAGACTAGAAGTTAGGTGAAACCTGTTTTGTTGGCGACTCGCCTGCCTGGGGCCGTAACCAACAGCGTGCTTCTCTTCGTCGACTTATACATTTTAAATTTGACGTGTGTAACGATATGATCGCGTTGCCACAAAAAAAAGAGTTCATAGAAAGACCGCTCTCACCTTTTTTCAGTAAAATTACCTAAACTTGTCTGACCGCCTAGGGTTACTACTAATTTCGCTCTGAATTTTCAGAATGAAGTAGGCAGGTAGGTATACCTACCTTCATATCAGATCCGGCCAAAAACAAGATTCATCATGTGAAAAATTGCACCAAGTTTGGCAAAAACAAAAACACTCGCGATAATGAGAATCACGGCGTGACCGTTTCTCACCGGTATCGTCTGTAAACTCCCTTTGTCTGTGTGCGTGATCAAAATGGCGGTTTGTTCTAAGCAGACTATCTGGTATTGCATACGAGCAAAGCTATAGCCTCTCTGATCAACACGTTTAACTGTCTTTACCTGTACTGTTTTTAAGGTTTTTAATTTTTTTCTGATCTTTGGTGGATACACAATGGGTTACATTTTACTCGCATAATTTTTTTTTACTAATTTTCTTAGGCATAATGTCTGTTGCATAATCTTTACTGACATGATGATACTTTGGCATAATCGTATTTTGGCATGATGAGTTTTAAGCATAACGATCGGATGGGCTATATTCAAGACGCATAATAGTCTTTAGCCACATTTATTTTTCTCCTAATAATAATTTAGCATAAAAAACAAGGCATAATGAGTTGGGACTTTAGGTTAAGGTGCGGCGGGGTGGCCCTTGGGCCACCTCTTAGCCGCGAATATGTCTATTTAATTTGGATCACCTACGGACTAAAATTATTCAGTTTTACTAACCTTTTCTCAAAGTGTACAGGTTCAGTACAGTAAATTTTTGAAATTATAATTATTGATATTAGGAATTTTAATGTTATATTGTTATTTATATTTACTTTATATTTAAATTTTATGGGCAATTAAAGTGTTTTAATGGTTATTCTAATGTTTGCTACCTACGTCATCATGAATGCATTTAATCTGTTAATTTAAATTGTATTGGTAATTTCAATGTTATTATGATTGTGATTTAACAATTTTGGTTAGGAATAGTAATTTTAATGTCTTTTGTAATGTATTGGCATGCCATAAATAAATATAATTTATTAATGTAATGAACATTTACACGCTGTTGATTTAGCAAATTTTAGTGAGACTATTTGTACCTGATCAATAATAATGAAACATGTATTTATTTAACCTAAAATTTATGCAAATAAATTGTTTGAGTTCATGATTATGTTTCTTGAGAGAAATTTTTAGGACGTTTGATTATTATGCCGATGATCATTATGCTAAGTTAATGTTATGCGTTTCTCATTTTAGCGTTAGAACATTAAGCTAATAATAAATTATCTTTATGACATATCTGATTATGCTTTAAAAAAAATTGCGAATACAATTATGCGTATAGTTGTTATGACATAATATCATTATTCCTAAAACCACTATGCCTTAAGAAATTATGACAAAAGTTTTTATGCGAGTGAACACTATTAAAAGGGAAATTACAGAATATGGCAAGAAGGATGTGTTAAATGTATGATGATTATGCAAAAACTGGAACAACGAAGGTACAATTAAACGGGCCATGCAACCGCGTGTTACTATAAAAATGCAGTTTTAACAGTTTTCTCCCCTTTTTTCAGATTTCATATCATTAAAAATGACTGTGACTGAAGTTGCGAAAGCAGGCAGAAATGAGCAGATTTCTGCCGCCACATTAGACGAAGCCATGCTGCTCACTGGTAAGACTAAAAAAAATTAACAATACTTTATTTCGAATAATCTAAAAAACAACAAGAACTTCGAATAAAACTTAATTGCAAAAACAACATACGGGGCCGGAAGGACACACACATTATAATGCTTTCAACACTTTCCTTCAGCGAATGCTCTTTTTTACTTTTTAGAAAATTTGACAGTGATAATACTGAACGAGTCGAAACATTTCATCTTTCCAAACAGTTTTTAAGCCAATTATTATATTACTGTAAAGGTATGATAGCATGTCTAGCATGATTAGGCAATCCCTGGTCGGAATCAAATGGATAGTAAATATTGATTCACTTCATTCATATTTATTATTCCCCTTTTCATTTTATCATTGAATTTGTTTAGTCTCGAACTTTTTGTGTACCTTATCGCAAAGAAAACAGAGCAAAGTTTTACAACAAGATAATAACAATGAAAACAAAACAAATTACTTACTTGTTTTCAATGAGTAGGCTGAAACCCTGCTTGAGACAGACATTCATTTTACGTGCCTTTATATGCATTTTCTATAAGCATCTGCTCAGTTTGGGTGGTCAGTTGGCAATGTTTTCAGATAAAACGATAATTTGAGACAACATTACGTATTTCTTTATGTAAATATGTAATTTAATGTTGCAATAGTTGTTTTATTTACTCACAAAGGAGTCTATGAACTAGTTATTCATCGAGTAAACAGCGCATAATTTGATCTACCAAAACATCTCAGTGACCCCTAGATATCGGATCGGCACGAATCTAAACCAGCTGCAAAATAATCTAGGGCAGTGTATCGCTTTAATTAGTTAATTGTTTCAATTGAACCGTTCCTAATAGAGAAATCACAACAAGATAAAATCAAGATATAGTGACATAAGCCACTGATTTAGGTACCACTGGTCCAGTCCGAAGGACTACTATTGTGTGGTATACCTTCCACATAAATGATAAAATCACATTCATTTCTGTACTCTGGCTATTTAAATGTATTATTGCTTGAAATGGATGCACTGGTGATGGTGGCTTATTTTTATAATTATGTCTTCCGCTTCACTACCTACTACCGGCGAGCTTCAACTCTTAGAGGATGGTGGAAGTAAGGAAACTATAGGTTGTAAAAACTATGTGAAGTACTCATAGGTTTCAATGTCGCAGCAGATAGATCATTAGGCCAATTAATTACATGAGGTAGCTTTAGAGACTAAAACATATTCTAAAGATAACAATTGACAGATAAGAATAGGCAAATTAATGATGGTTTGAAAAGGACCTAGCTTAACAACGTCTCAGGTAAATTTTACTTATTTTGGAACAAGTTTCAACATCCAAAAATGCAAAGCTATAGTGTCACATGACACTTACCATCACAGGTGAGATTATGATCTAAGGACTGCCTACGCTTAGGCCTAAAATCACTTGTATTTATTCTTCTCTTAATTGGAGTTCTTTACGAAAGACCAGTCCCAGCTACTTTTGCATTGAAATAAATACTTCAGACGTCTTCCATGGCTTTAATGCTTTCAGCATCTATCACTTGAATAGAGGCACCTGCATGGTCATCAGTCCTTCGACAGACATGGCCTGGACCACCCCTTCACTAGCTTCTCTGGAGCTAGCTCGATCAGGAAGTCTGGGTCTATGTAGTGACTGGATCCAGCTGAAGATACGGAACAAGGTAATTAATACTCTAAGTCATGACAGAGGTCTGGATTGGCGGCTTTATAAACTCTGACACTAGGTAGTTCTAGTTATAAAACATACCAAATTTTACAAACAGAACTATCACAGAAACATGCAAGAAAACTTCTGCAGTATTTTAGCGCCTTAACATCTTTAGAAGAGTTAAGTTCAATTGTGTTCAATTTGATGTACTTGAACCTTTAGGTAATGAAAGGTTTCTCTCTATAATTCAGAGTTAAATCGCTGATATAATTATGTTATGGTGACAGCATTTCTATTTACATATATGTAATCTAATAATGCCCCCTGCTTACGGCAACCGGCACGTTAGTCACATTTTATCCATCTGCTACATAACGCAATAATAATATTATTTCATGTCAGATAACATGAGGCGTGTGTTTACTAACATTACTCTCGGATGGAATTTTTCACAAATTTTGAGAAAAGCAAATACGAAGGCATTACACGCGACGTTTTACGTGGACGAGAATGTACGTCACGATCACGGTGACTGACTCTTTGTGTTAACTAGCCACGGGCGTCGGTTTCGTACGGGTTGCTTAAGATGAAGTAATGCAGGAAAAATCAGTAGCTATGGTGAAATCTTTCATATTTTTCTATGGCAGATAACGTTTCCTATATACTAATAACATCTAGAACTCTACATCTATACTAATATTATGAAGAGAAAAGATTTGTTTGTTTGTATTGAACAGGCTCCGAAACAACTGGACCGATTTAAAAAATTCTTTCACCAATATAAAGCTACATTATTAGGTAGTGACGTAGGTTATGTTTTTTTTATTAAGGCTACATTTCGACGGGACAGACAGTCTACGCGGGCGAAGCCGCTGACAGCTCGTTATGAACACTTATGTAGTAGTATCTAGCGAAATTTAAGATCTTACTCATGAATGCTTAATGTAACTGTCAAAGTTTGTTATCTTCGTTTATTGTTAATAGTTTATATGTAATTAAACAGTTACTTATTTCAAAAATCAAGTTTTGCGTGCTTAAAAATCCCATCCAAAAAAGTTTTTTAGATTATGACGTCGCAGGCTTATCAAAATTACTCGTTTAGTTAACTCTGAATCTCTGAAATATACATTTTTTTTTACTCAATCGGCAGCGCTAGTATGATACGACGAATCTGATTCATTAAACATAACAAAAGCTGACATTTACTTTGCTAGATTCTACTTCACTATCTTTTAATGAAGAGCACACATAACATAAGGCTTAGATTAAGAAATCGTCGTCAGCGCATAACAAACAGTTGAACCAAACACATGTTGTTGAGGTATTTCCAGCATCGACAAACAAAAAACAAAGGATTTACTTATTTACCACAAGAATGGGAAACCCCTAAAGTATGAGATCTCATATTAAATCATTAATAACAAGATATAGTGTCATCATTACAGATAATCTAGCATATTTACACTAAACCTTTACATAGGTACCTACAATCAAAACCATAAATGTCTGTACGTTTCAAAGGCTTCAAAAATATCTGATCAAAACTTTAGCTACAAAAATATCAACACGAGTTAATAAACATTAACAATACTGTACGAACCCTCGTATAGATATTTGTAGCTAAATCTTTTGCTCAGATATTTATAAAGCCTTAGAAACGTATAGATATTTCTGTTTTTGACCGTATAATGTTTTGTCAGTACTGACATCAAAACTAGGAGTCGATATAAAGATATCAGCTAGTAAATAATATTTTTAGCTTTATATTGTAGTTTTATATTGGTGAAATAATTTTTAAAATCGGTTTTGTTGTTTCGGAGCCTATTCAATACAAACAAACAAATCTTACAGACAATCTGCCTTCCAGGTTTCCTCAATGTAATTCTCAAGTTCATACAAGGCAAGTTCTCTGGCCAGGTATTTTAGCAAGTGTGGTAAATATTTTCCTTTATCCAAACCTACAATCATACTTTCCTCATCCAATACCATCATTTCAGCTTTTTAGAACTCCTAATTTTTTCAGGTTTCGGCACCTACAACGTCCTTCACATGTTAATGTGTGGCATCATTCTAATGGGCGTGATCATGCAGAGCCTCGCGCTCGGCTACATCATGCCAGCCGCCCAGTGCGACCTGGACCTGACGCTGCAGCAGCGGGGTTGGCTAGCTGCTATACCATTTGCTGGTAAGTAAACTGTCAAATATACGAACATCAAAATATACGAGTAGGTCTATACCTACCATGAGCATGTTTCCATAACAAGCTTATCCCGATCTAGAACCGAATGATTTCTACTCCTGGAACCGGGGGTGAACCCTGATTTTTGGACATCTTATTGTGAATTGCAATTATGGAAGTATATGTGTCAGAGATATTATTATGTTGTCGCTTCCAATTCGGTAATTTTGCCTTTTTGGAAACGACAACAGAATAAATTCACTCTTAAAGCTTTGCAACTAATTTACTTAAACCTCTTGAAAAGAGCCGATTAGTAAGTATGTCGATTGATCAAGATCGATAGCATGAAGAGATAGAGAGAATGAAGTTTAAATCAAAACTCGATTCAGGTAAACAAACTATTTCCATGTAAACTATATAAAAATTGAGAGATGAGAAACATTATCCTTTTGCAATAATAGCGATTATTAATCCAATTATGCGGATTACTGATTAGGAATTGCAACGCGAGATTAAGTCGAACAATGAAACTTCCGCAAAAAGATTAAATTACTGATCTTAAAGTATTTAATTGGTCTTATTCCGGACCAGGGGCCGTATTACCATATTTTATAGCCAGTCAAGTTAATTTCCTAAACTGAGCGTAGCGAGCGATTTCTTAATATGATCTTGCATTTTTAGCCAGTCAGGGGCTACCTGTCAATAATGCATCCTCTAGGCCAGATATTTACTGACGAAATTGCTGTGCCAGCGAAAAGATGTGTCGATAAAACTTGTTGTGCCAATCTCTAAATTAAAACGAGTAGAATAAAACAACGTTGCTAGTCTTTTGTTTAGCAATATTTTTCTATGGCTACCAGATACTGGTGTGTACTTAATCCCAATTTCCAATGAAAAGATTTAATGACTCTCTTTTTGGAAGTATAGCCATTTGACGGTGGTGGTAAGGAGTCCGAAGAGCTCATCGTCTCTTGCCAATTCATGTGTGCCTTTTTACTCATTCCAGCTATAATCCTGACGTCATATTTCTGGGGCTGGCTGGCCGACACTCAAGGAAGAAGGCCCGTCATGCTGTTTTCCATGATGATATCTGCAGTATTCTCTGTGCTCACCAGCTTCTCGCCGAACTTAGCCGTCTTCGCGGCGCTGCAATTTATTTCATCAATATTGTAAGTACTGAAGCAGTATTTGTGAACTTAACGGTTAAAATATACTATGAATAGTGTAATTTATTTAATCCAACAAAATTTGCTCTCTCATCTTAAATAGTAACGAAACATGAATTTTATAGAGGCGATGTACCTTAATCCCATACAAAAACATCAACACTGACGCTACGTAAACGAAACACTCAGAAGCCTACACTTCGCCAAGCATGATAACAACCTAACAAGCTAGGCGGAGCTTACCGCCGCTATCCAGATTGCTTGAGTTTCGCAAGAGTGGTTTTATCACGTAGACATAGCCACTTAACAAACCATGTAGATAGCCCGGGACCTCTCGAGACTCTAGCTCAGAGGCTAGAGTGCTACTCGAACCCTCCCAGAGGCTCCTAGGATTTAATTAAGTTATTGACTATTATTACCCCATTTTTTTTTACTGTTATAAAACTTTGCTTTTTCTTATTCTCTATCGTCTTTTTTTTTTTACAGCATGTCAGGACCTTCGGCAGTGGTGTACACGTATCTTGGCGAATTTAACAATTTACGTCACAGAGACAAGATGGTCGCATTCGGGTCTTCCTTTGTGGGCATCGGCACCGTAGTTCTACCAGGTAATCAATGAACAAGTGAACATACTCGTAGCAATCAGATCTATTATCTCGAGTATCCTCAAGTGCCTGTAATAATACAGGTAAACAAAAACAGATTGATTAAGAGATTATGTTATGCAACTGTAACTTGGATACTTTCATAGTGTTGTAAGTTATTCCTCTAGTCTCCATAGGTACTAATTCAAATCCCAATTTAATTAAATGATTACTGCACTTAACATACGTAAGATGCAACATAGGGGATTTTCAGTTGGGATCTTAATTTTGTATTGAAGAAATTTTGAATGATGACTTCGGAAGACTTACTAATTATTAGTTTTATTTTTGATTGAATTATTTGATTTTATTTATTTTATTTGACATGTGAACTGTTTTTTTTACTTAACATTTATTTTATTTTTATTCCGTTTGGACATTCTGTTTATTGTACTAATTGTAATTTGTATAATAATAAGTTGGGGAGAAAGTTTCATCGCATTTTTAGAGAAAATTCGAAACATTTTTTAATATACTTTATTTACATTTAACTAGATTATTTTTTGCCATCTTGAAGGTAGGGACATGATCCCATTGCTATAGGCATTTTAAGGCTTCTGATCAAAATACTCTGCCATGGCCGATCCCAAGCCCGGATGCGAAAAGAGGAGGGTTGGCGGGATGATCATCTTTCCTGCCGTAAAAATTGTTAACGCCGAGTGTCGGGCGGCGGTTAATTAACCCGTCCATATTTGGGTCACAGTAACCTTGAGGACTAAATAACCTCAAAAAGACTGCACCACCAAATACCTTGGGCAAGTGGGTGGTCCGTATAAGCCTAAACACTTTTTGAAAAGATGCAAGTACAACAAAAACAATGGCCCCGAGGCCCCAGCGGATCCACGATTCCCAACAACGGCAGTAGGATGGGCTCATGTGGAACCAGGGGTGCGAAGAATCCCCAGGGGAAAATCTGCCGAAGAAACAGCTTTACAACAAAACTCAAAATAGGGTCATACAACGCCAAAACACTAAGATCCGACGACAGGCTTGAAGAACTCATGCACGAATTGCAATAAATAACCTGGGATGTGATAGGATTATCAGAAGTGAGAAGACCGGGTGAAGAATGTCTTGAACTAAATTCTGGACATACATTCTACTTTAAAGGAAAAGCCAACAGCCACGAACATGGAGTTGGACTACTCATTAATAAGCGGGTCAAAAATAACATCATGACAATAGATTCAGTCTCCGATAGAGTTCTATACCTTACACTATCAATAACCATAAAGATAACCCTGAAAGTTATTCAGGTATATGCCCCGACCTTTAAAGCCCCTGACGAGGATATTGACCAGGTTTACGAAGATGTCAGTAAGTGTACACATGAAAACAAAACTACATATACAATCGTAACTGGCGATTTCAATGCCAAGATAGGCACAAGAGCAGATGACTCAGAAACCATTATGGGTCACTTTGGTTACGGGGATAGGAACCCTAGAGGAACTATGTTAATCGACTTTCTGGAACAACACAAGCTATAACATATGGGTTCTTTCTTCCAGAAAAGGCCTGAGAGGAAATGGACATGGTTGTCCCCGGGACAGAGATATAAAAACGAAATAGATTATGTATTCTGCATTCATAAATAAATTGTCAAGGACGTTAGTGTATTGAACAGTTTCTACACCGGGAGTGTTCGTGACCACCGTCTCATAAGGGCTAACATTGAGATCAATGCTAAACTGGAGAGGTATGCATCGGCGAAAGCTAGAAGACACCGTGAGCTTAACCTTGCACAAAGGAGAGTATAAGGACAAAGTGAAAGTACAGCTATCCTATATTGGTGCCACTAACTCTAATATTGACGACATTACCGTCCATCTACAAAAAACGCTCTGTGATGTAGCGCAGAAAATAGCGCCACAAGAAAAAATAAAACGTCAAAAGTTAAAAAAGGCTACCATTGACGACACGGTTGGCGTAGTGCGCTGTAGCACGGTTTCTCGCCTCGATTTCCGTAGTGTCCCGGGTTCGATTCCCGGTCGGGTCGATTCAGGAAACGATCTTTTCTGAATTGACTCGGGTCTGGGTGTGCTGGGAGACGCCCCTGGCTTATTTCCTTGTGTGATACCTCGTAACACAGGTATATTAATCCCTACTTCGAGACCATTACAAGAGGTGTGTTGTCTGGCGCATATTTATTTATTATTTATTTATTGATAACCTGGAAGAACGTCGTTCTTTACTTAAACAAGGTCTGAGCTACACAGACGCATTTAAGAGCTTATGTAAAGAAACTCGCAAGCTCGTTGAGCAAAAACTGGGCAATAATTATTGAGAAAGGAGTTAGACAGGGAGATACCCCTTCACCAAAACTATTCACACTCGTCCTGGAAGATGTTTTCAAAAACCTCCGATGGGAAAACCTTGGTCTAGAGATAGAAGGCAAAAGGCTGAATAATTTGCGGTTCGCGGATGATATTGTCCTGCTCACTGATGGTCCTACCGATCTACAGACCATGATCCAAGATTTAAGCGATGCTTCATTACAAGTAGGTTTGGAAATGAACTTAGGCAAAACCAAGATCATGACTAATTTCACTGAAATTACTACAAACATCACAGTAAACCAAACCACTATCGATAGAGTGGAGAAGTATATTTATCTTGGTCAGGAAATCAAGATGGGTAAAGAAAACCATGGCAACAAATCAGTAGACGCACACGTCTAGCATGGGCTGCATACTCTAAGATAGAATTTGCTCTTAGGATGAACATCACTCTCATCTATCTTATCTCTCTCACATATGGTGCTGAAACTTGGGTTTTTACTAAAGACTCCATTAATAAACTGCGAGTGGCCCAAAGAGCGATAGAGAGAAAACTGGTAGGAGTTACACTGCGAGACCGTATGACAAATAACTGGCTAAGAGAGCGAAGTAAAGTTACTGATGTTGTCCAGCGAGTAGTGAATCTTAAGTGGGAATGGGCAGGCCAAGTCGCCCGCAAACATGACTCCTGGTGTAAGACGGTTGTTGAGTGGAGACCATGAGGAGAGAAACACCCGGTAGGAAGACCCCAATTGCGATGGAGTGATAACATCAAGAGAGAAGCCGGATCGATGTGGACACAGGTGGCTCAAGATAGAAGAGCCTGGCATAAAAGAAAGGAGGCCTACACCAGAAAGATGGTAGAAAAAGGCTGAGAAGAGAAGAAGAGAGATCAAAATACCGCGACAAGTGGTTTTGGCAGTCCTATCGTGATGTTAATCTGACACTGCCTAAAGAATTCTGAAGAGACCGAAACAGGTGGAAATCTGAAGGTACAAGGTCAGGACTATACGGCGGATGCATTAACACTCTTAATTTCTCTTCCTAGTCAAACTCTCTTAATTTTTGCTGAGTGGCTAAAGAGGTGGGAGGTCTAGCGTTATCATAATGAAAAACCACACCCTTTCTGTTGATTAATTCCGGCCGCTTTCTCTCAACTTCTTGTTTTAATCTCGTCAGTTGTTCGCAGTAGAGTTCAGAATCGATGGTACTGCCTGGTGGTAACAGCTCATAATGAATAATGCCCTTCCAATCCCACCACACACACAGTATCACCTTGTTGCGAGTTAACCCGGGTATCGCCACAGTCTGTGAAGCCTGACCGGCCTTTGACCACGACCTTTTTCGCACGTTCTTGTCGTACGTGATCCACTTTTCATCACCAGTTTTCTGCTTCTTCAAAAATGGTTTGGTTTCATTACGTCGTAATAAAAAATCACAAATGAGTACACGATTCATTAGGTTTCTTTGAGTGAGCTCGTGAGGTACCCGAATATCGAGCTTTTTTGTGTTCCCAGTTTTATTCAAATGCGCCAAAACTGTTTTGTGGTCAATTCCCAGTTCTTCAGCCACGTCGTAATTATACTGATATGCCGATCTTGCTCCACTTTTTCAAAAATGTCATCCATTTTATCCGTAATAGGGCAACCAGAGCGACGTGCATCTTTGACATCAAAATTTCTGGATTGAAAACGCTTAAACCAAATTTATGCTTCTCTCACAGACACTGCACTAGGTCCATAAACATCGCAATTTTTTTACGCGGCTTGCGTTGCATTTTTACCTTTTTTGTAGTAAAATTTTAAAATGTATCGAATTTCTTCATTAGATTCACTCATCTTGACAGGAAGAAAAACAAATGAAAATCACACATTTTCCTAATTTGAATTTAGAATTATCTGCATCAAAATGTAAACTTTTAATGATACCAAAACCAGCCAGATACAAATAGCACTTATAGCTAAAGAGATTTTATTAGAAGTTCAAAAGTCTTTTCGCATTTAATATGTAGTATAGGTATATTAAATGCGAAAAGACTTTTTCCTCAACCTAATAATTTTGACGAACATAATGCAAATTCTAATATGTGCCATCAAATGTAATGTATAATGTTATTTTGTATTTTGAAATAAATTAATCTAATCGAATCTAACAAATTATCATTGTTTTGTGAGCTACAAATTATGTTTTGCTACAGCGGTTTTCATCACATATTTCTACTTATTCTTGAAGGTATAATGAGCGGACTAAATGCAAAAAGTCATCCTTCACAAGTTAACCACACGATCAAACAAATAAATCTTTGTAATTTTATTTCATGGCATATTTTTTTTATTTTACCAGGTATAAGCTGGCTAATTCTACCTCTTGAGTTTTACCTCCCGCTACCATTCCTGGGCATCGCATACCGTCCCTGGCGACTGCTAGTGGTGGCCTGCGCAATTCCCTACGCCATCAGCTCTGTCTTCCTCATGTTTGCACCAGAGAGTCCCAAGTTCTTGAATGCTGTAGGACAATATGAAGACTGTCTGGATGTAGTGAAGACGATATATTCGGTCAACCAAAAAATGCCAAAAGAAAGCTTTTCGGTGAGTTTTAGCAGCACTTACGTGTTAGTATGACTGAAAATATTACAGTTATAGGTACCTAGTTCAATTTTGTAGAAATATTTTTGAAAGCAGAGAAAGAATATTCTTTTTTATTTTTTTTTGTAGTGGACTTACCCCAAATAAGCAATAGAAACCTTGATTGACCATAATCTTAAAGGACTCTCATTGATTGTCCTTTTTCAAAAATTGTGTCATATTCAAATAATGATAAAAACAGTTCTTGGCTTTTTAAATATTTCAATATTTTTGGAGGTTTCATATAAGTTGATTTGAATAGATATTTTCAACTTAAAACTTACGCTTAATAGCGGTGATGAGATTCTTAGGAAGGAAACAATAATTAGTTATTAAAAAATTCTAGGTGAAGTCACTGATCGTGGAAAACCAAACCAACAAGGAGGAGAAGTGTCACGGCATCGGAGCCGTGCTGAAGTCGATGCGGGACCAGACCGTGCCGCTGTTCAAAAGCCCGCTACTGCCCTGGACTTGTCTGACTTGTTTTGTGCAGTTCGGGATATTTGCCACGTAAGTTTATATCCAAAAGTAAAAAATCAAGTGACGTTATCCCTTCGATTACAAGTTTGCTGCTGCTGTTACCCATTAAATATAGCTTTTTAAAAACTAGTTTCTGTATTTTAGGACCAACGGATTCTATGTGTGGTTCCCTACAATCCTTAACTCATTAGCTAATCACGATGGTGGAGAGGCGAGAATATGTGATATCCTTGACGCAGTCAGAGTTCCTGCTAACAACGGCACTCTGGTATGTACCTCCTATTTGACACCTAAACCAGTTTTCTACTAAAACAAGAGATTGCATTGCAACACGACAAATAAGAGTTGTTGTGTTGACTTGAAAGTGGTCGAATGTAAGACCTTTGTGAGCCTCAGAGCGACCTGGCTGGATGACCTAACAGACAGCTGCCGCTGCCGCGCCTGTAGAAAAAAAACCAAAAAAAATGAAAGAGATTTAATCGTTGAAAGCATTATCCCACCATAGTAATTAAATTCTCTTTGATCCCAACTAAAACCTAAATGTGAAATGAGAGCCAAGTTCAATATTATGGTATATGCCGTGGTTGTTGATTTGAACGACAAAAGAAGTGAGATCTAAATGGGTGCCAAGTTCAAAGGTCAGTAGGATAAAATATTGAAGCCTAAGGTCTGACTTGGCTAGTTTTCATTATTTTGAATATTTATCTAACTCGCGGGTCTTAATAGATAAGCCAAATTTGACCGGTTTACGTAAAATAGTTTTAGAGTTATGAGGGGGTAAAAGTGGCTCTAAATGGTTCGTGTAATATTAGACACGGTGCTGCTCGCCAGTTCTGTTTGCTCGAACTTGGCTTTGACACGCTGCCGCGTTTCTAGAAATATTCCTTGAAATCTTCTAGTTTTTTTTTTGTTTTGGTCTTGTTGACATTTGATATCGTTGGAGCTTGGTGATGTTTCAATGCCGCTGTTGGCAGCTGTTTCATTGTTTTCCAACCAGAGTTTGGAAATGAAATGCTGTATTTTTCCTTCTTTGAACAATCCCAATCGTATTTCCAGATCGAATGCGACGACTCCATGAACACTGAAACCTTCGAGCGCTCCATCTACATAGGCCTGGTCTTCTCATCAATGTACATCATTGTGGGCTTCCTCGTGGACTTCGTGGGCAAGAAACTGATCCTGGTGGTCCTGCTCACGGTTACCGGTCTGTGCGGAATCGGGGCGCATCTGGTCACCAACTCCCAGCTGGGGGTGGTCCTGTTTGCGGTCTTCCAGATGTCCGGAGCTTGCATCGGGTTGATGACTGCAGTTGCAGTTGAGATCTTCCCTACGAAGTATAGGTAATAAGATCGGTTCTGTGGAATTAACTGCGAAAACAAGTGGTCGATGACAAAAGTAACAAAAATCCTTGATCTAATTTAAACTAGGTTCTTGATATATTTTTATATAATATAGAAATACCATTGAAAATAGTACATAATAAATTAACAGTAGTTAATAGTAGTGATTATTAATTAGATATTGTGCTAAAGAAGTGTTTAGATAATCTCCTACATTATTTTATCATTCTGTGTTTGTGCATGCGTAATTATATTTTGAGAAGACCCATTTATTTAGCAGTTTCGCAAAAAATATATTGCGTTCAAGTCAAGGTATCGGGCGGGCGGGCGTATATAGTTCAATTATTGCTTTCCCAAATACATATAATGTACCCTGGTTGCTTACTTTCAGAGCAATGGCGGTGTGCCTCTCCATGATGATGGGCCGCGTCGGATCGATGGCGGGCTCCAACCTGATCGGCGTGTTCCTGCAAACCAACTGCGGCGCCAGCTTCTACCTCTTCGGTAGCATTATCATCGGTAAGTATTTGTTCTAAAGGCTGCTTTTCCACCAGAGATGTGCTAAGCCGAGTAGCGGGAGGCAAGTTTGATATCCGATGACAAGCACATCCTTAGCTACTCTGCTTAAAGCTGTTAGCTAATGCCACCATACTGTTTCTTACTGCGTTCTATTAAAATAGTAACATTTACACCGAACGGTTATTCCATGCCATCGGTATAGGATCCACTAAAGGATAGTCAGGAGTTGACAGTAAAAATTGCTTTACCTGTCTTTGAAAGTTGGTGCAGAGGGAAAATTTTAATATGGTGGCAACAGAACTCTTTTTTATAATGCCTAAGGTCGTGTTATCGATCCCCACCTACGTAAAACATTTATGTCTTTTCTGTATTTAAAACATGAGTTCTGCTTAGTTTAAGGTCAGGATCGTGTTTTGATATTTCTCAGATATTTATTCAAATTGTGAATATGAGATCAAACAATTTTGTTGAATTCTACTAAACAAGAAAGACTAACAACATCATAACGTTTATTTTCCAGTAAACGCACTCTTTTGCCTCACCCTCCCTGGCAAGAAGATGAAGCCACCCAAAGACGCGGCGGTGTGCCCCACGCAGAATGAGACCCACGAACCGGTATGAACTGCTTCAGCCTTGATCATGGTTATGCACATGTCATCAGTATTAGAAGAATAGAGAAAAAAGTGGAACAAACATCTCGCTTGGAACAAGAGGTTCATGTGGATCGATTAGGGTGATAAATAGTGATAATCGTTGTGAACATAGCTTGGAATTGAAAAGACGCTTGTAACAACGCTTGCTCGTTTCGTTTATTGTTTATAAATCCTGAAATTACCGGCTTTATTAGTGTAGGTAGTTATTATTGAGTGTTCACATAAGTACGTGATTACGATACGGGTTTTTGTTACCCTTTCCAAACACTAAACTCTATTGGAGTAACCCCTTCATTTCCAATGATTATCTATACTCGTATCTATAATCGAGACACATTTGAGAGCCTTTGCTTTTGTAAAAAGTGTAGCAAAATTGCTTTCAACTAATTTTTTAGTTAAATATTTTTAGAATTAAATCAGAAAATAATAAACCATGATGTACCTTTAAGTTATAGTTAAAACCAGTTTTAAGATAGAACGCGTTCTTCCTAGTTAGAACTAGTTTTTACTATATGCCTTTGTTAATACTAGAATTAACTAATGCTAAAAATTGAATATCAGTTAAAACTAGTTCTTTTTAGACAAAACGTGTATTTCTGAAGCGAGTCAGTTAAAACTGTTCCGACCGAAATTAAAGTTCATCATACCTTATTCTGATTTGCCGCGACTCGCGAGACGTCACCTGATCAATTACCTTACTCTGAACAACCAAGTAGAATAAGTATAAGTAATTAGGTTCTGGCAATCTGGGTCGCAGTTCTAACCCAACCCAACCTAACTATTTCGGTCGAATTGATCTAATAACTAACAAACCAAGTGCAATTGGTATTTTGTGCTATGTAATGAAATGTATTTAGACTGTTAAGCTAGTAATAATATGCATTTGGAGCATTATGCTATTTAAAAGTTATGACACGATAATTTTATGATGTTATGCCAAATGAGTTATGCTAAGCAACTTGAGAATGATCGGCATCATGTAAAAAGTTAGTCCGCCCATTTTTTTACCTATATCTTGTTTTATTTATTTATTGATTTTGCATACCAAAACACGAAATAACACATAACAGATTCGATGATAAAAATAAAAACTTAAAACAAGTCATGCAGTGCTACAGTAGCAAAAATGTCCCCACCTCAGCATGTGTTACGGTTACGACACGGTGGCCGAGCCGTAACGCTGATTTTCAGACGGAGGCTTAGAAAGGAGGGGAGCTGTCAAGAAACATTTGCTCTAAAAGATCCACGTGTAGTTACATTTTATTTATTTTTTGCTTCGATCTAGACGGATAAATGTAATTAAATACATAGAATATATAAATATGCATTAGAATTAAATAAATATATAAAAATAGATATTACACTTGTAAAAGATACATTAAATTATACATTATTTATGACACACTACATAAATACGGCAACCTTAGATCTGCAATTTTTGCATAGCCAGCAGGTGCCGACCAAACTTACATTTAAAAGTAAACCTAGTTTTGGCTTGCCTAAATGGCGGTTTTCAATCCCAAATTAGCTTCTCTATTGCTAGTTTTAACTAAAGCTCGATTTAACAACTAGTTATATCTGAAAAACAAATATATCAATGGCAAATACTAGTTTTAACAAAGGCATAAAGTAAAAACTAGTTTTAACCAGAAAAAACGAGTTCTAACGAAAAAAGGGTTTTATTAAATGTAACATATACGAGTAGTAATAGTAAATAAATGTTTTTCAAATATATTTTATATTTACGCTTACTACGAAGCTTAAATGTTGCAATTATTGTGCTTACCTTTGAGTTGGTATTATAAAAACGAATTTGTTACGACGAATTCTTACCCAAAGAAAAAGCTTCTGTGTTGTGTTCTTATAGTTTTTAGATTTTATATTGAAATCTACCTTGTTCGTTATCGTTTTTGTAATGAAATAGCTTTCTGTTTACTGGCGCCCTTGTAAGTACCCACATTAATTCATACAAAATTGGCTTTTTGCATCTAGGTAGTTTAAAAAAACCCCGCTAAAGAGTGCTTTCTATCACAGATGCTAAAATGGGGCGAACAGTCAATTTCGAATGAAGATCAAGAAGTGGGGATAAATTAGAAATTCTACGTGAACTTGCTAGGTACTTAGTTTATTATTATTACGACAAAATAATGAAAACTTTGTTGTAGAGCCAGTACTTACCTACATTGTGGCGAAGGAGTTGATTCTAATAATAGTGAAGGCCTATAACATTTACTATATTTTTGAGAAAGATATTTCAAATTTAAATCATACTGTTCTAAGTATATTTATTTTAATGATTGTAACATACTTACTATTTAGAAAGTAAGTCATGAAATAAAATCACTGAAAAGGGCTGTTTAATTGTTCATTTTAGAGCCTATAAATGTTAAAGTAGGTAGGGGGTGGAGGACCCAATCATCAGCACTTTAAGAGTTAGTTCTAACTTATGCCCATTTATCACATTGAAAAATACTCTTTCACCCGTTATGACGAGTTTTCTAGTTTCAATATTCAATCAGTAAGATGATATTTAAAAAAATATGGATTATCTTTATCCATTTTTTTTTGTGGCAATAGTACAAAATTACCATCTCACCATTTATTAGCACCGTCACCACTAATTAATAGCATAGAGTGAGCCAATTAACAGCACTCTTAGAGTGGTACAAAAACATCTTAAGTATTTATTTATTTTTCAAAGTGGTAACCCTTCTTAGTTAGTTAAAACCCTATAATTTTACTAATATATTTATTCGGAGTGCTAATTATTTGGTGCAGTGCTAGCATTTCGGTCAGTCACAGTTTCTAATATCATTTCCTATTCATTTTCAGTAACTAACTACTGCCTATACCCTCGGCGTTGGGAGTTCGATTCCCACTCGCGAGAAAACTTTATTTAGCGAGAATTTGTTTATTTCATGTCAGAAATGTCACTTTGTACCTATTTATGAAAATAAAACTAAGCCGCCTAGTTATCAGGCAATTCTCACATACAATGCTCCTTTTTACGTATGCCATCTATACTTCATTCATTATAGCATTAGACAGAAGTTTTTTTTAGGGTACACTTAATGATAAAAGTACAATATGACTCTTAAGATTTCTGCCGAATTTATTTAAATCTACTTATTGAGCAGCTGTCACACTCAATTGTTCTCATTTAAAGTGAAGTAACTTCAGAATTTATGAGACTTTTGCTCAAATAAATTATTTTATCTTGCAGCAAACTATATTGTCGATGTATAAACCTAAAAGAAGCAGGGGATTTCATCCAAACACGTTTTTTCTGTCACTATAACTCTACCAAATCTAAAATGTTACATAATCCCTTCATACGTTGTGGCCGAAGGGGTTTTCAATTTTTCCAGGTTATACTCAGGTGTGCCATCGACATGGCAACGTCAAATACAAATTGCCATTCATTTTAGCATCCCTGCTTCTTATTTCTAATGTTATAATGAATGAAGTATAGCGACATCATCTTTTTGGTTCTTACTGTTTTGTTGTTTTCATAAAACACTTTGGTACAATGATCAGTTGTTTTCTTTTTACACTTTTAAAATATGATGAAGTAAGTAAGACTTTCCTCTCTCATTAGTTTTCTTTTTGGTTCATATTAATATACCAGTACGCAGCTAAGTTTCCAATGTAAGGTTAAAAAAGTCGTTCTCTTCATAATAATAAACTGAAACTTCATATTATAACTAAGAAATCAAATAGGGTAAAAGAGATAAAACTGAATAAATTACTTTAGCAACATCAATAGAGGCCAATATTATAAAAAAAACAAAACAACGAAATAAAAGTAGGTATACTTACTTTCACATTTCAGAATCGTTAAAAAAGCAGTTCAGTTCAGGGGACTCAAGTTGTATTTTACTTAACCGCTAACGGATCACTAGGTTGAATAAAGTATTTTACTATTGAGTATTCTGTGATTTTGGTCTCTGCTGCAAAATTTTCTGCAACCGACTTTTGAGTGATGGAGTCTTATGGGAAAGGTCTTCTCTATATGTACTTGTGATTTAACTATACTCCATTCATTAAAGCATTAGACAGAACTAAAAAAGGTTCTTTTTAGGGTATACTTTGTGGTAAAAGTACAATAAACATCATTGCTTTTAAGATTTATGCCGAATTTATTAAAATCCACATAAATAGCAGCTATCACACTTAATTGTTCTCATTTAAAGTGAAGGAACTTCAGAATTTATGAGGCTTTTGCTTAAAAGATTTATTGTGTCTTGCATCAAACTATATTGTCGATGTAAAAGCCTAAAACAGGCAGAGGTTTTATTTTTACTGTCACTATAACTCTACCAAATCTAAAATGTTACATAATCCCTTCATACGTTGTGGCGGAAGGGGTTTCCAATTTTGCCAGGTTATACTCAGGTATGATAAGGTCATGGCAACGTCAAATGCAAATTGTCATTCATTTTAGCCCCCCTGCTTCTTATTTCTGATGTTATAATGAATGAAGTATAGGTAGGTACAATTTACAAGAAACTTCAGTTTATTTTTTAAGGTTATTTATTCATTTAAGTAGACAGTTACAATGACAATATTTAGAAATGCAAACACGTGACCTTATTTCCTAAGACTTATAATGAAATCGCTACTCACTACCTTGCAGGGTCTATCCATAATAAGGATAATTAGAACCTGAAAGCAATTTTGGATAGTAATAATTCATTTGTGAATATATTTCTTACTAGCCACATTAATTTTACAAGTAGAAAATAATATTTAGTTACACTTTACAACAAAATATTCCAATATTCCCAATGCTGTTATATTACTAAACACCTGATGGATGTGTATGGTTTATGATATATTATAATCTAAAAGTGATTAAGTATGACTGATATCTATCATTAGGTTACTTAGTTAAACTCACGAGAAGAGTATTTAGCAGTCGCAAGTTAAAGAGTCTAATCAGAGTCCTCCTCTTCAGGAACTTCAGAAACCTTTAAGATTCCAACCTTTTCGTCCAATTCCGACGCCTTAGTTATTTGTATTGCTGATTTCCCGTCCGATTCTCTGACGTAGATACCGCCGTCTCTGACCCAACAGTATTGAAACGCGTGTTGAGAGCAACGCTCCCGTGCAAGATGAAATAATTGACGATTTTCCAACGTCAGGCGCTCGTTAAAATAGATAGTCCTTATCGCGCCTTCTACTACGTTCACGGAGGTGATATTGCGCCTGAATTTTCCCGCCCTAAGTAGTTCATCTCTCTGCCTCCTTCTCAGCATTGTCACTATTATGATGCGAGGCGTTTGATTCTCTTGCGAGGGCCCCGGGAACCTGGGTACTTTTGAGCCAATACGTACTGCTTCAGCAATGTCTCTTTCGGAAATTTTGACTTCAACTTTTAGAGCGGCTCTCGTAACTATTTGGCATAGGTTTTCATTCTCTTTTTCGTAGACTCCTGCTATTTCGAGGTCGTATTTCAGGTCTTCCTGTTGTTGTGCGGCTATCTGTTGCTGCATTTGTGCAACTGTTTCTTTCAGTTTACGAATTTCTAGGTTGGCAATGAGGATTTGTTTTTTGTGATCGGCAAGCGTTTGTTTACAAGTTTCAGAAAGTTCGGTTAGCTCATTGTTTTGTCGCTTTAAGGTAGTAATTTGCTGTCTAAAGTAAGCGATGTCTTCTTTCATCTGTTCACTATCGTCATTCTCAACTGACACTTCAGGAGATGGTGGTGGTTTTTTCTTGTTTTGTTTCGGTTTCGTCATTGCTAACTTACTTTTGGGCGACGTGGTTACGCTGTTCTGTACAAAGTTCTGTTACTTAGAACTTTATCTGATTGTTTTTAAAAAAACTGTTTTCGTGTGCTTACTATAATTCTTCTGTTAGTCGGCGTTCGGTGTTTGGTAGATGTATGAGGAATGGCGGTGCGTATTCAGACGAGCAGACGGGCTAGAGCGCGCCGGGCGACATCGGCGGCGAGGGTGCGGAGGGCGGGGCTAGGGGGCACGCGGATCGAACGAGCCCCGGCTTGTCGTAGGTCAGGAACGATGAACAAAGTTTAGTCTAAACAAGCTTCCAATTTTCGAAGATTATCGAAGAACAGTTTGCACCACTGATAAAAGGGCAATCTTAAGTCCAGCTGAACACGAACACTTCACCAAAACGACACTTAATTTGCGTTTTATAAAAAACATACGGTGAGCAATAAAACACGTCCGTTACGAACCAGGATCGCGGCGTAGCTATGAGCTCGGATGCTACGACGCGGCGCCGACCGCCGCGCCGCGCGCCGGTGGGAAGTTGTCAGTACCTACCTAAGTACGACTAAGCTTTAGTTGCTCTAAAATTAGCATTTTAGAGAGAAATGAATTTTTCATCACTGGTATTTGTACTTTTTGTAACAGTTATTGATAAGGAAGCAAGCTTAATGCTTTCGTAATGAACCAATTCCCAAATAATATACGATATTTAAATTAATAAAATCATGAGTCTAGAATAAAAAAGTATAAAGTGAATTTTTGATTTTTAGCATTTACATTGCACTATTTTCTACACAAAGATAGAAACTAGAATAATTCGCGAGTGTAAAGAAAATTGAATAACGGGCTTTGCACCAAGCGTTGCTATTGCTGCAAATATTTGAAGTTAAAATAATAATGTTACAAAAGCAAAATATCTTTAAAATCCCTAACCCTGATTAACGTCACATCTGATTAACGTAGAATATAACATTTTAAGTACTGATTATATTTTAAACTAGTAAGCAATAAAAGATTTGATTTGGTTAAAGTCTACAATTTCCCCGTCCAATGTTTTTCTCCACGCTGCGAGCGTCAAAAAGCGGCGATAGAAGTCGCCAGCGTAAGTGCCAAAACCACAAGGAGTACCACATCTTAAGGTAGAAAGTTTCTTATCTGTTCGAAAGTTAGAAACCTGTTGCTTGGCGCAAAACAGATGCGCAATCACCCTAAAGTAACAATTTCTAGAATTTCCAGCATTTTCAATTTCAGACGGAGCAAGGTGTGGAAACAGGAATCTACTTCCGACTGCCCTAGAAAGCGGATGTGAAAGGTTTTCACTTCCGGGAAAGCTGGAGGAGGGCAGGAAAATTTCAGTTTTGTGGGCGGCGGTACCAGGCGCACAGCAGCGGCGAGAAGTTGTTGTCAACAGCTTTGGGCGCGCATGCGTTGATATATTGATTTTAGCGGACTGCCAGACGACAAAGAGTTGGAAATATTGATATGTGAACCCCGACGTGTACCTATGTGAATTCGCTTAGAATTAATTAGAACCGTGATCATGCAGATTAATTTAACGATAGTGATTGCCATTACAATTTTTAATATTTAGATGGCACATGATGAATGACTTATGGCGGCCCATTAAAATTTGTACCTGGTCTCTCATTTTGTGGTATCTGATAAAGCCAGAGAACACAACTAAAATAAAGCACATATAACATCACTTACATAACTTAATATAAAATTATAAATTTACTTAGGTAAGTACCTAAAGACACGACATTTTTTACATGGTTTCAATAAAACAAGACATTAATAATGTTCCTATCTATGAATTCATTTCTATGTTATGCCACAGAGACTCAGTAAACGTTGCACGAAACTGAGGCTACCCTGATGTTATGTGTTACAGAAATCAGTGACTGATACTCAGAAAATGGTTGCTCTTAGTTCCAACCGGCATTTATAATAACCAAGCGACAAGTATGTAAACCACAGAAGAGAGAGCCTTTTTCTGTCATATCAGAAGTAATTTGGTCAAAGATTTCAGTGGCCATCTAGCTCGTAGCCACCTCCATAAAAATGTGTATCCGAACTCCACGGCACATTCTTTTCGCATATTTCAAGTTTTCCGCGCCTATGCTCTCCTGGTGACTTGGATGTCGCGAAAACTTGTTTCTAAAGATCTCAAACCTGTCCAAGTGGAAAATTTTCCCCTATTTCAAAGAAAATCACCAAGACTTTCTTTTTACATTTTTTTTCTGGGAAGGAATTCTGGGAATGAGTATGAAAACAAAATTTTGTTATTTGTTTTTTAGTTAAAAATAAATATGTTCTTCTGTTTGAATATAATCATAAATTCAATATGATGATGAAAAACTCGTGTTATAAAAAAATATCTCGATAGAACAAGAATGGGAAACTTGACTAAAGACAATAGAATCTCTACATTTTCATTTTGACGTCCCCTCTGACCATCAACTGGTTGACGGATCCGCCATTTTAGGCAGAATTACCAGGAGCGCAGAAAATGCGTGGAGGATATTGATTTTCTAGTTGTGTGTGCGAGCGAGACCGTAAGAGGGGTGTATTCACTCGCATTCTACGACGTCATTTTCTCCCCTATGAGGGCAACAAGTGTTGATAACTTGCAAGTGCTTTATGAGTGCCGAGTGAATGCACGTTTTGGAAACCATCACTGGCGCCCTAATCCGTAGACAGACAGGCGCCACCCACCCCCTTATCGAGTACATTCTATTTACAATCCATCCTGTAGTTATTGCCACCGACTTTGTTCGCGTGAAACTTAGTTTAAAACTTCTCACCCTTGAATCTAAAGATCCCGCAATATATATTATTTTAAAAAAAATAGTATAAACGTACAGTTAGTCAAATCATTTATTTCTTTATGTAGATAGTTACAAAAGATCTTAAATATAAAAAACAGTTCTCTCAGCATGAACCCCGTAGGGCCGTAGCGGCACGCCAATTTTTTGTTGAATATATTCTAAAAACAATAATTAAAATTAGAATAACATCGTATCGCAAGATTAATAAAAAAACTTAACACTGTCAAAATATTAATCTCATCTTACACATACCTATAGCATTTTTTTTGTAAAAATATTATGTAAATATTTTAAAACAAAAATAATGAAAGAACAAATTACAATTTTAGTTCAAAAAACTCCTTCATACTGTAAGGGCTTTTTGACAGCAATAACTCCTTTAACCTTCTATATCGTGTGATTATCAGAAAACTTACAAAAACGATATTACATACATACTCAGTCGGTTATATAGAAACTATGCAAGTGAAAATCTTTTTTTTCAAGGTCACCATACAAATCAGTTGAACAGTCAGCATTATCTGCATGAAAATCTTATAATTAAAGTCACTTAAAAAAATGATTCCCACTTTCTAGTTTCTATATCACCTACTGAGTAAGTATATCGTTTTTGTAAGTTATTTGATAATCGGGTGACGAAAAATTAAACTCTAATTTCTACCGGGTGGTAGAAATTTAAGTTTAATTTTTCATTTTTCTAACAGGTAGCTAACTATTAAAACTTAAAGGTAACAGAATATCCTTAAAGGTTATTATTAAAACTTGATTGTTAATATCTGAGATAAACTGTTTCTTTGGATATTTTACGTTAAAAGCAAAATCTACCCCCACACCTGTGTCTTGAAAAGCCAGAATTGATCTGACAAGATTAAAATAACAAAAACAAATGAAAAATACTAACATTATAAAAAAGTAAGTAGTAATTGAAAAAACTGAATAGGTGAAGGCCTTCATCATTGAAATCAGGTCCCTGATCAGGTAGCCTGATCGTCAATTACGGGTTGTAAATCACAACATCTGAAAATATTACGGATAATTCATAAACACAAGCACAAGACCGCGCGAAGTGGGCCAAGAAAATAAGAAAGGCGGACCCTGGGATGATACCGGAACACAGACTGAACGGAAGACAGCTAGATAACCATCAAGCTGATGAAATTACATAGGCACGTGCCGCCTACTGAGGATTAACACAGCAAAACAAACAAATCAAAACATCTGACATGTTATCTAAGTGGAGGATAGAGTGGTGTGCTTAAAAATAGCAAGATAAAAGTCACTTTGACTGGCTTGTTGGCGCAATGGTGGCAGCGATCCTGCCTTCAGCACCGGAGGTCGTGGGTTCGATCCCCACCCATGACAAACACTTATGTGACGAACATTTGTGTTTGTTGTGTGTCTGGGTGTTATTATATGTTTAAGTATGTATTTAGAAATATTTAAATATGTTTATCAGTCTCTGACACCGATCAAGCTAGTTAGTTTGGAGTCAGATGATCTTGGTGTAAATTCTCCCAGATATTTATTATTATTTAAGTACAAAAATTAACAACAAGCACTCCACAAGTTACTACATAAAAGTACAAACTTTTATAACTCTCTTATGGGTTTTCGAAAAGTAAAGATGAACATAGCTCTGTATTTATGAACGTATGGATAACATAGTTATCCATCATGGCAGCAAAAGATAGCGCTTTTCGTATTTTTAGATCTAGACAAGTGTTTCATCAGATTCCCATTCTTATTTGGTAAAATATGGTATATATATATCCCTAATTGTCGCCTTTCTTCTTCAACTGCTTCATGTCGATTATCTGAGAGATGTCTGCGTGTTAGTAGAATAAGGCCCGTATTCTAGAATCGTAAGCACTGATATGTACTTGAGTAGAGATTTCAAAACGTCAGTTCTTACAAAAACGTCACTCAGATCTATACTCAAGTACAGATTTTGTTTTAGAATACGGACCTAAAACTGCTTTGGAGCAGTTTCAGACTACAGTTTGCAGTCGCTTTGGCACACTTAGGTACGCGCTACACGTGCAATACATTTCAGTCTTCAAAAAACTTCACATCGACTTCAGTCCACAGGGTGTGCAGTTCCTCATCCACCATTGAAAAGGGAGGATCCTCCGACCAGACGGGTGTTGTGTCTGGTGGGCTACTGCCCAACGGTTGTTGTCGTGTTCTTGTATTTATGTTTATTCGCTCGGATAACTTTGATATCGCGATGTAGGATACGAAAGTTCTTAGTTCGTATGTGGCGAGATAGATGTCGCTACACTGTCACTAACAACAACAAACGTGCATTAGCTACTAGGTTTCCTTTACACGTAAACTACGATAGTTGACTTCAGACATTTGTATGCCATTTTTGGTTCCATTTCTAATCACTAGGGGCGCTGTTCCAAAATCCCACACAAAAACGTCCACGCCACAAGCGTATGTCATTCGTGTAAGTAAATTATAATATTGCGCCAAACAACACACCACTTGTCAGGAGTTAAGCCAGACACCCAGACCCAAGCCAAATTAGAAAAGATCGTTTCCTGAATTTGACCCGACCGGGAATAGAACCCACTACACTACAGGCACTACGGAAATCTAGGCGAGAAACCGTGTCTACGCACGACGCTAATCGTGTCGTCAATTCATGGTAGACATACTGATAAGTGGGGAAACTGACTGATTGTATGACTGACATATCAGCGTACATGCCCCAACTACTGAAGCAAGTAGCGAGTATGAATAAGAGTGATTCCGAAGGGTTTTTCCGAACCGGCTACCAAACAATTCTTTTATGTCACTAGATAATGAATTTGATTCATAAGATTTGGAAAAACCCTGAACAAGTGAGCCAGCCATTGCACAAGAATACTTAATCTACTAATTCTGTCACCCTCATAGAATGAGACGTTCGAGTGCAAGAAATCATCCTCATTTTTGTGAAATGTCTAGGGATAAGATAAAAATTATTTATAGCACATCAAAAATAACAATACAGGTTGGTTCACGAGAGATAATACGATGACACAATCTCTTCCAGACAACCCAAGTAGAGGAACATTATTAAGACGGGACAAGTAAGTGCTCAAAAATAGTAAAATGTGCTCAAAAATAGTAAAATGTGCTCAAAAATAGTAAAATGTGCTCAAAAATAGTAAAATGTGCTCAAAAATAGTAAAATGTGCTCAAAAATAGTAAAATGTGCTCAAAAATAGTAAAATGTGCCCACCAATAACCAAACAGATCAGGAAAGGGAAATAAGCATTAATTGAACAGACAAGGAGAAGTAAAAGGAGGAAAGAAAAAAGGAATCAAAGCCTAAGAGTAAAGGTTCGTTCCCACCAGAGATGTGCGAGGATGCGTTGCGAGGAATGTGTTTGTTAAGAACCAATAGAATCGCGAAGCTAGGAGAATGAAACAATTCTATTAGTTCTTAACACATACATTCCTCGTAACGCGCACATCTCTAGGGGAAATGCACCCTAGGAAGGTTATGTGCTTTAACCCTCTTTTTTAAAAATGTATAGACTTTCTTCCTAAAGGGACCTCCACATTAACCTACAAATTACCAATAAATGTATATTCAAAGAGATTAGGGTTAAGTTAGTTCGTTCTATTGGACTATTCAGGATTAATTAATAAAATTCCAATACCTACATGGTATAAGCATGTCAGGGAGGCCCATAAGCAAGCTAGAGAAGATTTCCTTTTTTATGCTCAAAATGGCAAGCCTGGTAGTGGGCCAGTCTTTAATAAAATGCGTGACAGTCGTAAACTTTTCAAATCGCGCTTATAGTACTGTCTCAATAACCAGGAGCAGATCAAGATGGATATACTTGCCTCTCAGCACTCAGCTAAAAAGTTTAATAAATTCTGGAAGAGAACGAAAATTTTGATAAACAGGGTTGCCATTATTTTCACATTTTGTTTACGTCACTCATACTTACATAAAGACCTCATGAGAACTAGTGTTGTGCCAGTTGTAAAGAACCCTACGGGGGATATCTCAGATAAGAATAATTACAGGCCTATCTCACTGGCTACAATAATTGCAAAAATCTTAGATGGGTTACTCAATAAACATTTAGATGGGGTACCAATCTGTGATTCACAGTTTGGATTTCGTGAGGGTTTGTCTACTGAGAGTGCTATATTGGCTTTAAAGCATACTGTTGAGTATTATGTTTCGCGAAAAACGCCTGTGTACGCGTGCTTTCTGGATTTATCCAAGGCTTTTGACCTCGTGTCATACAGAAAGCTTTGGGTGATGCTAGAAGAAGCTGGAGTCCACTCTGAAATAGTTGCAATGTTCTCGTACTGGTACAGTCATCAATCGAATGCTGTGCGATGGAGAAATGCATACTCAAATGAGTATCAGCTTGATTGTGGTGTGAGACAGGGAGGCTTAACATCTCCGCGTTTGTTAAATATCTATGTGAATAAACTAGTTGAGGAGCTGAGCAGCATTCATGTCGGATGTCAGATAGATGACGTATGCGTCAACAATTTAAGTTATGCTGATGATATGGTGCTGCTGAGCCCCTCAATTCGAGGATTGAGAAAAATGTTAAAAGTATGCGAGTCGTACGCTGCTGAACATGGCTTAAAGTACAACGAGAAAAAGAGCGAGTTCATGCTTTTCAAGGCCGACAAGAAAGGTCCATCTAATATACCGCCGTTAACTCTTATTACAGTACCCTTGAGCCGTGTTAAGCAGTTTAAATATCTTGGCCATATTGTTACTGAGAATTTGTGTGATAATTTAGATGTAGAAAGGAAACGCAGGGCGTTGTCGGTTCGTGACAATCTGTTGGCGCATAGGTTTGCTCGGTGTTCCGCAGAGGTCAAAATCACGCTATTTAAATAAAGCGTTCTGCCAAACCTTTTATTCCAGCAGCCTATGGGTAAATTTTACACAAAAATCCTACAATGTTTTCTTTATAATAATATTTTCAGAGCGCTGTTCCGGCTCCCACGCTACTGCAGTGCCTCCGGCATGTTTGCTGATGCTAGGGTGGACGACTTTTACGCAACGATGCGCAAAAAAATTGGGTCGCTAGTGAATAGGGTGCGAGGGAGCTCTAACAGGGTTTTGAGGATGGTGGGTGACAGGATGGACTCGAGTTTGCTTGCTAGGTTCACCGAGCTGCATGTAATAAAGGCTCGATGAGCCTGTTTAGTATATTTTTGCTTTATTTTCCATCCTGCTACAACACTTTAGTAGTCTTAAGATACCCATATTTATTTTTCATTTACTATGGACAACTGTCTGAAAATAAATTTTTATTTTATTTTTATTATTATTTATTATGAATACCTAACTAGAATAATTTACACGAAAATTAGTTGCAAATCCTTTTGTGTACCACTCCGTGCGTAACGCGCCATTTCAAAAACCGTCCTCTATAGCGTTCACGTGTTTACAATATTCACATGGCCGATGGACAAAAGGTACTTCATCTCTATTAAACCAGTCTCGTTCTGTGGCTTCTCTTGCATCTGCTTAATTTTTGTAAATAAAGGATTGAGAGCGTCGTGGCCTAAGAGTTATGCACCCTCACTCGGATCGTGGATCGTGTGGTCCCGAGTTCACATTTAGCCAGAACCATCTTGTGTACATTGTTAAATTTCCAACTATATCTCCAGTGATAGAAAAACATCGTGGAAAAATCAAATCAACCCGGGTAACGGCGGAAGGCTCTCTACCTACTACGTTGTGTTTTTATCCTATTTTGGTGAAAAGTGGGCTCCGGAGTGTTCCGTTCACCATGACGGCACCAGTCACATTCCTCTGACTACCACGTGTGGGATATAAGTAGTCGTTCATAATAAAATTAACAATTTCACATTCACATTAGAATCGAAGGTAAGAAAAAGGCTCTACATTTTGACTACGGCCCCACGTAAGCTTCAAATGAGCGATCCCTATGGAGCCCTAAGGAGGTTATTTTAATCGAAACTACTACTAATACTATAATTAAGTTACTAAGTAAGTAAAAATTATTTATTACAAACAAATAATAAAGATTTACGGAAAAGAATTATACATAATACACAACATACATAATTATACAATCAATACTAAGTAGACATTTGTTTTTTTAACTCATGTTTGGACCACTTGAGGCTGCACTGCATTTTGTGAACAGTAACGAGCAAAACGATTAGAGAATTTGTTTTCTTAGCTGAACTTAGTCATTTTAGATACACTACCTGAAATGTTTCTGTCTAAGTATTACAATAAAAACCGGATCCCCACTGTATCTGAAGATTTCAACGTATCTACATAAACTGGTTGGCTAGTTAGGTGGTAAAGGGCTCCAACCCCTTGAGTGTCAGCGGAAAACACGGGTGTTCCTAAGAAAACCCTAAGAAAAAAATGACAAATAATGGCACACAATACAAAAACCAGAACAATAGAAACACGAGACGGGTTAAGTTGTAAAAACCTAGCAACCTTCTCAAGTATTTTCTTTTCTTTTTTGCACAATTTCGATGGCCCTTGAGGGTACCGATTCAAGAACGGTGAAGTTTATCAAAGGCAAGAAGTCATGACTAAACTGAAAACCCATAACTATATCGAAATAGCAATGAACAGACAGAGATAGCTTAAATTTTCATACGTATAAAAACGTGTGAAGTGTTGATCATATTTAGATCATTGATAACACAATTCAGAGCACTACATTTCTGAAACTCGGAAGGTACAGAAGGGTTACTTGTATCTGTAAATAGCGAAAAGTATAACAAATAAAAGTTTGTGAAAAAAAGTGATTAAAATGTCTGTGACTATTGAAAAGGGCAAAGGAGTTTCAACAAAGAGACTGACCTTTGATGACGCAGTGGATTTAACTGGTAAGGATTTCATCTGATCAACTCACCTTGTTTTTAATAAGTAAGGCATCGATAATATCAAATAATTTAAACTACCTTACTGTGACACAGTGGCCGTTACCTCGGTTATCCCAGGAATGGTTTCTACCATGCTTAATTTTCGTGGTGAAACAATCCAGTGCTTCCTAAGATGTCCATGTCAAGCAAAAAATCTCTGAAAATCTTAATCAACGATTTTTTTTTTTACCTTGTAGGTTTTGGCAAATACAATGTCGGTATGCTTGCGACTTGCTGCCTCCTCATACTGGCGATGTATCTGGATATCTTCGGGTTTTCCGTGGTGCTGCCCGCTGTGGCGTGCGATATGCGACTTACTACTGCTCAGCAGGGACTCTTGTCTGCGGTCCCACTGATCGGTAAGTAAGTAACTGCAACGCATCGGTGACACCTCTGGTGTTGCAGTTGTCCATGGGCGGAGGTGATCACTTTCCATCAGGTGACCTTCCTGCTTGTTTGTTCCCTATTACATATAAAAAAAAGTGAACTTGCGTTAAGTAAATCAAAGAAGCTGGGAAAAAAACATGAGAATGGAATTGAAATATGCGCCAGACAACACACCACTTGTCATGGTCTCGAAGTAAGGATAAATATACTTGTGTTACGAGGTACCAGACAGGGAAATAAGCCAGGTACGTCTCCCAGCACACCCAGACTCGGGCAAATTTAGAAAAGAAAGTTTTCTGAATTGACCCGACTGGAAATCGAATCCAGGACCACGCCCAAGCCATGGCGAGAAACCGTGTTACAGCACACTAAGCCAACCGTGTCTGTAATCAACGAAGACAAAAAACTGCCAAATAGGGGAAATAATTCGTGTAAAGGCGAATTTCTGATGGATGGTGGTGGAGCTAACGGGCAGGGGGGGGGGGGTGTAAAGGTACTTTTTAAAGTTTTTCTTAAAAATCTCTTAAACGGTGGCTCATAGCAACAAAAATCTTTACTTTGTTGTATAAGGAAAACTTGTTTTTGTTTTGGTTTTATACTTAGAATAATTACATGCGTTATTATTCTAAGGTTTTTTAATATAAATAAAAATGCAACAAGGAAGTCTGAAATATCATTAAGTTAAAAGTAACTTAATGATATTTCAGACTTCACGTTCCTCCGAAGTCTATCTATCTATACCAAAGGGTATAGATAGACTTCAGAGGAACGTGCTTTCTGTACATAAACTTTTTTAACTACTTTTAGAATATCAGGTAAAATCATATTGTCCCACTCTTTGTCGGTCTTTTTCTCCTTGTTTTTTCAACTTCCAGGTTACGCTAGGGCTTTTGCATTAATCTGACCAAATCATACGATGCCCACATTTTGTTACGAAAAGCTCTTCGCTTAGTTCCATACCTTAATTTTTTACCTGTCTGTTGCTTAAATATCCGGCTGCTTCCACAATTTAGTTCTTAACAATTTAAATCAATACAGGTGTAATGATATCTTCATACGGCTGGGGCCTGTGCGCCGACACGATGGGTCGTCGCAAGACGCTGCTCATCGCCATGCCGATCGGCGTATTCTTCAACTTGGCTTCCAGCATGGCACCTACCTACTGGACCCTCGCTATCTTAAAGTTCCTATCTGCATGCTTGTGAGTATAAAAAAAAAAGATGCATGCTTGTGAGTTGGAATAAAATTATAATTAATAAAAACTATGTAAATCCCTTCATTAACATGTACCAGTACCTGCGTAATAACATAGTTTAAGATTAACATTCCCACGCGTATCCAATCATGTCATTATTTAGAGCCACCTTAATTGAAACATTGTTTTTCCAGTACATCATCAGCAAATGCAGCAGCCTTCGTGCTTGTTGGAGAGAGTGCACCTGGCAGGCACCGCAGCCGGTTCATGTTCCTCATGGCCAGCGCCACCATGTTCGTCCAGTTCATCATCTGCGGTTAGTAATAAAAGATCTCATTTCATATGGAAATGCAAGGTTTTTCTAATGTTCACGTCATAAAATAACCCCATTTGCAAGGGCCCCAAGTTTCTGCTACACAATTTCTTTTTTGTTCTAAAACCAGTATTCGCGCTGCCAATATTTCGCCTATCTTTCCGCGTGGAACTCCCTTGGCTGGCGCTGGTATATCGGCCCTGGCGGCTGCTGCTCCAGGTCATCAGCTTGCCCGGGGCTGTCGGCTGCTTGGGCATACTCGCCTTCCTGGAGAGCCCCAAGTTCCTGCTCAGCAAGGGAAGGGAAGAAGAAGCTATGAATGTATTGAAAACTATGTATAGTTGGAATACCGGAAGGAATAAGGAGGATTTTCCGGTGAGTAACCCATAAAAAAAGCAGATCACTTGCCTAAATAGGATTTTTATATGTAGTATCATAGTCATCATTAACAGATCAAGTTAACATACAAAAAAAACTATGTACCTAGCCTTTAAACTACCATGGTATTAAACGATTTTTAATCTCTTTTGAAGGTGATATCTGTCTGCCTAGAGGAAAGCTCGAAAATTGACGACACTGACAGCAGTCTTATCAGGAAGATGTGGAACCAGACTGCTCCCCTGTTCAAGCGCCCTCTGCTGGCAAATTCAATGAAGCTTTACTATATCCTGCTATGTGCATATGTGACGTAAGTTGGTAACTCACACCTAGATTATCTACAAATTCACGAGAATGGTATTTAGTTTATTGTTTATATCTTCTTATATTTGCCATGTCGACGGGAATAAAATAAATATTTTTGAAAAGGTCAACTGGCTTCACAATGTGGGTGCCAACGATGACCAACGCGTATTTCGATGGCACGGATAGCTCGGGACAAACGTTCTGCTCAGTTGCAAGCAAAGCTGCCCGTCAGACAAATACGGTAAGCTTCCAAAATATATTGCTGCGTTTTTTCAGCATTCATTCATATACTTCCCCCATGAGATCTGGTGTGTGCATGTTATCAACATAATATTCTTGAATTTGGTCATCCATTAGGTCATTTTCTCCATATTATTGCCGCTTCACTTATAACGACTGCTTTATTTTAGTTAGCATCTAATAATTTAGTGGAGATACCAATATCTACAAATAATAATAATAATAATAATAATATATGTTTATTTCAGACCAAAGATCCATATTTGTGTTAGTAAAGTGACTTAAAAATTATCGTTAGTAAAGTAACTCAGTAAAGAAAAAACGTAGTTAGGCCTCACATGAACCAAGAATGACCATCACGGGAGAGGATAAATACCCGTGACGATCACTCTCCGGAGAAGGCGTCTCCACAACACAAATGATTGATACTTCGAATTTAAATACAAAAGATGAGGATATGTTACGAAAACAGGCTGGAGGTATCTCTTGTCTGTCAAGTATAAATAGCATAAGATCTTAAATTTTTAAATCTTATCTCAAGATGAAAGCAGCAGTACCTAACGCCTTTCAGTCTTCTACGCGCAATATTTCGCACTTTTTTTAAAATGTGTATTAGATCGCAGTGGATGTTCATTCATATTTTTTGGTCCACGTTTCAGCTTACCAATGACTGCAACCAGGCTATCCAGCCTCTCACCTTGTACGCCGTTATAGTCTACTCTGGCACGTCAGGAGTTCTGACAATCCTGTTATCTTTCCTCGCGGGTCCGCTTGGCAAAAGGCGCTCAACCCTCCTGGTGTTCATCGTGGCGATACTGGCCGGAGGTCTACTGCTGTTCGTGAAGGTTCCTCTGCTCAGCATCGGACTGTTCTTCGTGTTTCTATACGTTGCACTCATTTTGGGAAACGTCAATACGTACTTGGTGGAATTAAACCCAACGCATTTGAGGTAACTAGGTAGCAATGAAGATGAACATATTTAACAGAAGTTAGAGAATGAAATCTAACTAACAATAACGCCCGAATTCTAAAACCTTACTTTTTATTGGAAGGAACACGAATGTTTGGACCCTCGCTTAGCAGGGAGGATCACAACCAAGACAACGTGCCAGTTGTACTAAAATAGAGCAATCCCCAATTTTTTAAAGTAAAATCTCAGATAAATCTACCAGGGTTTTTTTTCTCACATGCTTTTTTTCACTACCTAACTAAAAGTCATGGTACTTTTGCAGGGGTATGGCGACGTGTTTGTCGGTGGTGGTAGCCCGAGGGTTCGGCTTCTTCAGCGTGCAGATCATCGCCACGATGCTGGCCGACCATTGCACGCCTATGATCTCCGGCTACCTCGTTTTGGTCATAAGTATGTACTTATATGATACTACCTATAAATCGATGTAATATCACTAAGTTATTAGTAAGTTAGTGATGTATTCCCTAAGATACCTAACAAAAGTCTTTTTTTATTGCAGGTGGTTTCTTAGTTGCGATGTTCTTGCCATCTGATAATGAAAAGGAAAAAGGCATATCGTCATGAACCATCAACATGTGCCACCGAGCTGTAACAGCTTATGAACTGTGATACTGAACTAATATAATAGTTAAAGTGGTATTTTAAGGCTGAAGTAATTTAATAGTATGATAAGTAGGTCCTCGAAAATAGTGTGTGTATAAATGTATTACGAAAAATAAAATGGTTTACTTCTGGTAAAAGGTTGTTGTTTCACTTTTCCCCTCGAAGAGAATCACTCACTGTTATGAGTTTTTATCCATCACTTTTATTCCAAATACTATGCCTAATTATCTACCGTAAACTTAGCATTTTTTTTACTGACCAATTTTAGTAAATAAGTAGAAAAGAAACAGTATTTTTTGCAAGTAAGAATGCTGAAATGGTCAAGCTGCATTCAAAACTTTATTCGTCTTTAAAATATCCCGTGGTGTGCAGTCTACGAACTATTCATAGAATAGATACTAAGAAAAAAACAAGGCAAGGTTTAGTCGCTGCGCAAATGTAGACACTTTTTGTTGCCGACACGGCACACCGAACAGTTTTTGATCGTTATGAGTATTTATTTATTATTCATTGCACAAAATTCACAGTACAATAGGCGGACTTAATGCCAAAAGGCATTCTCTACCAGTCAACCATACTATTATACAGACAGTACAAGAGATTAAACTGATAACATTTTACTACTAATACTAACTGATGCTAAACATTAAAAAAAAACACAAAATATTCTTAAACAAAAAAACTTGTGAAATCCAATATAATATTTTGAAGGAGGATTCAAAAAATAAAATTGCTCAACCATATAAACGCCACAGATTAACCTGGCAGTATTTTAGCCACAAATATTGACCTTCACAGCATCTCACTCAAGGACCCTATTCCAAGTTCGGGATCAATGCCCTGTAAGCTTCTTAATAGCCACTTTGAAACCATATTTACTAAGAGACTTTCTTACTGGGACGGTAGTTTGTTCCAGAGACGTATCGCAGAAACGTGCGATAGCGATAGCGTGAAAGAACTGGACCTAAAGCCGGAAGAATGAGAGGAGTGTGAGGAATCAGAATCAGAATCAGAAATTTTATTTGCATAGCTTTAGGTACAATATTGATCTTAAAAATAGAGTAAGTATCACTAAAACTTGCTAGTAATGAGAAGCGTGCAAATATCTCAAAGTTACAAAATAAACACAATAAATTACAAATTATCAATTAGAAAAAAGTCATTCTTCATCATTAAATCGCATGTCTAATACATATAAATAAGATGATTAAACTGTTTTTTTTTAATTGATTGAACAAACTGAAATTTGGAGGTTTTCGCGATTATTTAGCCGAATTCAAACTAAACATATTATCTCTCTTTTATTCAATGCACCTTTTAATTTCATAATTATAACTTTAACTGTGTTCAGTTAATTTTTAAGTGTCTTATCAATTCAAAAACAGGCTTTTTTATTTAATTTAGCAAATAATTGGCGACAACCTAATTTTAGACAATTCAATGTGTTTTTTAAATAGTATCACATGCACACAATAATAGAGCAAAAATTTAAGTTTTATTCCAATTCAATGAAATAATCACAAAAAAAAAATGCAACGTTTTCGATCCACCCAGCTAAGGCTCCTAAGTGGAAGCAACTGAACACAAAAAATGTTTAAGTATGCGCAGGAAGTAGATGTTTTCATAGTGGTTCCATAGAAATCAAATATTAATCGATGACTTGTATCTGACACAAGACCTACCGATGCTACCGATGAATATTGGACTTTTGTTAAGTGTCCACGTTTGCGCCCTGCCTAATAAACTCACAAGCAAGATCTTTCAATATAGTAAAAAACCTATTTCCTCGTTTCAAACAGAGACGTACACGTAACAAAGTAAGAAGCGTTGGCTGAATTAGAACATTCTCTATATTTTCGCATCTGGTAACATTGTCTTAGTCTGTCATCTCAAAAATCTGTCACAGAAGTGTCAGATTGCAAAACTGTCATTCTCTGTCATATTTTTGCGGAACGGCCAGCGATATGTCTGATTCTGCCGGCGAAAATTCAAAGCCACGAGTGGTGGTTTTAGGAGGTAATTGGCGAAATAGTCAATGTTCGAATCTTTCCCATAACATATCCCAGCTTAGAAAAAAATGTCGTCACGTGAAAAAGTTTGACAAGTGTTTTTTTCCTTTTCTTGTAACGGTCTTTCTTTGGTTCGTGTTAGTCATCACAATGACCTGTTTCGTTGCTCAGGGTGCGGCTTCATCGGTCGCAACCTGGTTGAGTACTTAGTGTCCAATGACCTGGTGAGCGGGGTGCGAGTGGTGGACAAGACACCGCCACAGCTGGCCTTCCTCAACCCGACCCACACTAAAGTTTTTGAAGACCCCCGCGTGGAATATAAGAGCGCCAATCTCATAAACCCTGGTAAGTTTTGATAATGATGTCAACTGGCTTTAAAATGATATAATGAATTAATGAATATGAATATAAATTTCTAAAACTGTTACTATTCTGTAAACCAATATA
Source organism: Udea olivalis (assembly GCA_947369235.1). Classification (NCBI taxonomy): domain Eukaryota; kingdom Metazoa; phylum Arthropoda; class Insecta; order Lepidoptera; family Crambidae; genus Udea; species Udea olivalis. The sequence continues at coordinate 2,367,241 of OX376349.1, read as the reverse complement.
ATTTTATTTACATCAACAACCGAACTATCTTATTAAACTATTGAATGCTGTTTTTCGCCTATTATGTGGTATAATATCATATTTAGGAATTAAAAATAATTTGTCATTTTAATGATCTTTGAAGTTGTTTGAAGTTTTTTTACTTTTATCATAATTCAATTATTCTTTGAGACACATTTTTGTATTATAAACATATTTATGCATTAAACATTGGCAGCTATTTTGTCAGAATACCTGGCTGGATTCTGAATCCACATGTCAATAGTAAAAAATTTCAATAAAGACATGCAATGTTTTAAGCTATTTATCAGGAACAGCTTAAACTAAAAGGACTTAACTTTGTATCCGCTTTGCATACTACATAGTGTTTTCATAGCAAAGGGATCTCAGCTTGCGAGTTTCACTCTAACAGTGGTTGGCTGTACACCTAATACTATTTTTATACCAAACTACATACACCCAAACAGCACATGAAGCTTTACAGCTGGGCATGTTTTGCTGCCTACATAAGATCCCTTTAAGGTGCTCCCTCACTTGGATCATTTGCCTGTTAATTAGGTCACAGAGTTGAGTATTACATCAGGGAGGGGGGTGACCCGAGCATTACAGTGCACAAACTACAATGTTACAGATTAGGAAATTTAGTTGGTGTGGGAAAAGCATTGAGCACTACAACTTGATAATACTATGTGAAATATTTTGATACAACTTCCCTGAAGTTTTGTAAGGCAGTATTGTAATGTGATGCTCAAAATCGAATCTGAAATGTAACATTACTGGACAATGCTTCAGGAGAGGGACCACCTTTAGACACACATTCCAATTAATTGATTTAAATAGGAATTTTATGCTAATTGATTGCAACTTTGTGCTCTGACATGCACACTAAGCATATTGTTTGGTGCATATTTTTCCCCTGATTTATTCAGATTGTATACTGTGCAACTGCTGGGCAGTGGCCGCTATCTTTGCTATAAAATGGCATTGACTTTGGTTTATAAATCAAATTTGCATTAAAAAAATATTGGTTGGGGGGCACAGAGCTTTCTCTGAAATCTGAAACCCTCTTTGTCAAACCTGGGTATGAAACATATTGAATGAACACAATTATCTATTGAGTGCACTTTAAATTCTTATCCCTCAGTTATCAATAAAAATAATAATAGCAGAGTAGTATTTAGTTATCAATAATAATAGTTTATCCCTACATTAAATGTGAAACCTTTCATTCAAAATTGTTGATATTCATGCTGATTTGGTCATATTCACTAATATGGTAAAATATTATAACTTATATGGACACTTAATGTAATGTCACAGAATAAGTAATGTGTATGTTTATTAATACTGAATGCCAATAGGTATTTATGAAGGATTTTCCTGTTGACTTAATTTGATAGTAAATACACAATACATTTTACATTCAATTTGCTGAAAGGCAGCATGGAGGAATTGAAAGTGGAATCCTATTGTAAGTAATTGGATTTGTCTCCCCTCACTCGAACCATCTACACATGAAGGGCTCGAGTTGTTGCATGATACAAACATTGAGATAAAATATACCTATATTGTTATAGAGCATCGGCAAGGACTTTAGGAGCATACGTTTGAAAATTAAAATGATGTAGATTTGGTCCCCTCCTCATAGCACAGTCTCTTCAAGGCCCTTTATGTTTGTGTGTTGGGTCTGGATGGTCACTTTACTGCGATAAACGCAATAAGAAACAAAAAAAAGTGGCACATATTTTACCTTATAGAGTCACTGATGTGACTCAATCAGGTAAATGTGTTGATTTACAGGATTTATTATGTTGTTAGTTGATTCCTTAGATTTCATTACTACAAATTGCTTAAGCGATTTTGTTAACTTATTGTTGCACATTTAAATGTTTCATTTTAATCCGTTAAATATTGTAGATTTTAATCATCAAATAATTATATCCTTATGTGATACTTAGTTTGACGGCATCAAATAATCAATAATATTTACATTAAGTAAATTACAGAAGCAAAAACGAATATGATAAAAATTACCTATACCATACATTAAATGCATTTGATTTTTAAACAACTAAATATAGTTAAGGAAATAATATAACACCATAAACTTACAACGTATCCTGTCAATGACTTCTCTAGCTGAGATAAGCTATCAAGTGGGATGAGTCACTTCCACAGCCACCTATTCCACTTATCTGACCTTTATAAACTGACCGATGCATGTTTTATTGCTAAGTAGAAATAAAAATAAATAATAAGGCTTGAAATAGGTAGGCCATCATAACAGATACCTTCTCGTAGTAATTGATTGATAATCCGTACATCGTAATTGAGCGCTCGCCTGGAAACAAAACCTTCTTCAGGAATAAAGCATGTCTTATTATCTTAGTTGTATTGTATAAAAAAGACCATGCCTTTTCAATCAAAATTTGATATTTAGTTAAATAGGTACAATTACCGCGCAGATGTGTAAGCGTAATATTCTAGAATTCTACGATATTACGCTCGCATGAATGTTGTTGAGTTAAGATTTCATAATGTCCGTTCATACAAGAACATCAAATAATCGAATACAGAATTTGGTTTACCGGCGAGGCGGCGATAGATGATAAAGATAGTTTCTTAATGAGCCGTGAAACATATAGGATAAGTATGTGAACAAGAGATTTTCAAGCAATGATATTTTATGTATCCGCCTTCAATTGCTTTCTATGCTATTGCTACCTATTATAAAATGGTAATTCGATTGCTATTTTTTGTTATTGTTTGTGGCAATAAACATATATCATTTCCTAGAGAGCGTCGTGGCCTAGTGGTTTAGCACCCGAACTCAGATCGTGGATCGTGTGGTCCCTAGTTCAAATCTGGCCAGAACCAAAATCTTGTGTTCATTGTTAAATATCCGACTTACTCTCCGGTGATGGAAAACATCGATAAAAAACTTAATCAACCCTGATAACGGCGGAAGGCTCACCACCTACCACGTTGGGTTCTAATACCATTGGTGAAAAGTGGGCTTCTCAGTGTTTCGTTCACCATGACGACACAGTCACTTGCCTCTGACTACCCCGTTTGGGAAAAAGTCTTGATGATATGTGTTCCAAAAGTTTTACTTTGAAGACAAGTGCCGTTATGCTGCTGGTGGACTTCCGTGCCGTGCATCGCAGCCGTAAATGCAGAGAAAGCCCTTTTAGATATATATATTAGATGACCCGGTAAACTCCTTTTCACCTACTTTTAGTCTCTCCTTTTCACTTTACTTTAAGTCTACTGGTGGCCAGATAGGCGCAGGTTATGTGGGAAAAACTGTTGTTTTTACTATTTTCTGCGCAATTTTTGCATATTTTCCCAGCATATAAACTTTTCCTGGAATTACACAAACATTTCAAATTCAAATTTAGCCAAATCAGTCTAGTCTTTCTTGAGTTTTAGCGAGACTTACGAACAGCAAACTATTTTTTAAATAGATTGCTTATTTGTTTGAACCAACATAATTAGCATACATAAATAGCCAATAATTTAGAATGCGCTTTTTATGCTTTGTAACAGTTTTTGCCGCGCAGATAGGGCTGCTCCGTATTGCATGGCGTGCCCAGTGTTGCTTGACGGAGCTAATGGCTGACTTGTGCCAGTATTCCTTAGTGATTTAAGATTACCTCTTTCTTATATTAGATCTTTTTTGCAGTGCCTACTTTTAGGCACTGCAAAAAAGATACGGGAAAGATATCAATAAAGTGGCCCCGATTTCTGCTTAAATATTTTAAGTAGCTAAACAACTGCCGTGTCTGTTAGTGCATAAGATTCTTTCAAGATTTTGTTAGAGTTCATACACATGGGACGGCAAATGCCGTCGACCTCCGCTGTCGACGGCTGCCGTCGACATCTGCCGTCGGGTGCCGTCGTCTGCCGTCGACATCTGTCATCAGCTGTTATTTTTAGTAATCTTATAAGTTTGAGTTCTAAATTATTGTTTTTCTTTTTTAATAGCACTAATAAGCAATTCAGAATCAATTTCTTCGGCTAAGCTCATGATGTGTGCATCCTAGCTCTTAGACTACTAAAAATAACAGCCGATGACAGATGTCGACGGTAGTCGACGGCATTTCACCGGCCGATGTCGACAGCAGCCGTCGACGGCAGACGTCGACGGCTGCCGTCCCGTGTGTAAGAACTCTTCGATTTTTATTAGGTGCTGGTTGGTTGACAATAGCGCTGCCGGCTTGCCTGTAGTGTACGGGACGTAGGTTCGATCACCACCTACCACAATTATTTTTGTTTAATTTCCTAACTAATTGACGGGCAAATAATTAATTAAATTTTTGCAGCAATATTATTTCGTTCAGTCAAGGTTGATAGTCAATTTAGGCTTTGAATATTCAAAGTAATTTATTGTAGTTAAAACACAACATTTACTGCAATATCAACAGTAGTCTGAAGTTTTTGTCTTCGGTACCTACTTACTCGTATATTTGTTTTTGTTTTTATGATACCAACCTGATAAGTAATTTTTGAGGTATTAATATTTATCTTATCTTATTTCGCGCTGAATGAAACTATAAAATCATTTATTTTTCTACAACAAATATTACTACTAATAATGCAACGTCTGCAACAATATCTTATTTCACAACGTATTACAATAGTATGACACGTATGTCTCACGAAAAATATGAATCCTTTCAGGCAACCTCAGTCCCTGTCACGGTTGACTGGATATCGTTGCAAGAAAGGTGAGGTTTTGTCCAGCGATCTGTCCTCCTCACCTTGATTCAAAGTTTCATTCTGAAAACAATACTATAAACTCCTTTTATTATAAAAAGAGAAAAGGATCGAAAGGACATTTGATATTCAATGTAATTAAAAAGTCAATAGAGGCCTTCGCCCTATCTTCCCGGCTTACTTCTATGTACCAATAAAATTATGATAAATGTATCGGGTGATGATTAGGCCAATGCTCTGTCAGATGAACTGTATGAACAAAAATAATATAGTTTCCATTGTCTGCAAAACGTATGGCTGACTGTGTCTGTGACACGCATATTAAATGATACAGACAAGTTTTACATGACAGGGTATGGTAAGAACTTGTAAGGTTATGCTTCCGTATTGTTATCAGTTACGAACTTATAAATACTCTTTTTAACGAGAAGATCATTAGAATTTAAACAGAAAATGATGGTCTGCTTTACCAAAATATTTGCACCCCAAAAACTATTAAATAGCGAGTTCAGGAATCTTTTTAAGAAGATACAGAAGAGCCGTTTATTCCATACAAACGTAGTCTACTGTTTCCTCCCTGGATAATGCTAGCAGAGGAATAGTTTTTTTATTCAAAAAATAAATTAGCATGTCCCTATGTTTTCTTTTTTTGAATAAATTAATTATCAAAAGAGATAATTATGAGCTTCGAAAATCTAAAAAATAGTCTGATTTTCCACTGTGAAAACATCCAGAAAATGTATTTGACTAGATTATGTAAAAAAAGGAAACCATATAGGAATACGGCCAAAGCCTTTTTCTGGTTTTTACTAAAAAAAGTATATCAATCAGTCAAGTTTTCGAGAAGAGATCAGGGGACTACGAAGCCACAGAATAGGTAATAGTACTCCGAGGAAGCTTCGATTTTGTGTACTTTCAATTGGTAATTTCAGTCCGAGTTGCAGTTGTTTCTATCGCACTTTGCGGGAGGGCTTCAGGACAGAGGGTCACCATTTAAATTTTTTAAAAAGCCTGACAGTTCAAAAAATGTCCGTACATTTTAATTACAAAATGCAAACATAGGTACCCACTTTGTAACCTTAATAAAGTTGCATACTCCCGCTCGGGGAGGGTAGTTGCGGGGTGCGGGGAGCACCCGCACGGCCGATTGATTTGATATCACAATTTTTTTTACTCATAACCAAATCTTAATCATAACAAAATCCGGACAAATCTAAAAGCCAGACAAAGAGGTCTATGAATCCGGACTAATCCGGATGGATGGTAACCATACTTGAGGTTAGTAACAGACAGCAATAAATTTTACAAATACCTATTTTTCAATTGTCTCGCCCGTGCTGTGTCCTCTTAACAATTCCGGTGAACCATTGTTTTATGTGATCAATATTCTGCTACCATGCGCGATTTTTATTGGAACTAATAATATTTCATGCACGATGGTTGTCCACCGTGTACTTGTCTGTACACGTAAGGCAGAATAATAAGGTGGCAGATGATCCGGGTAGTGGCGAATTATTCGTATTATTAAGGTACTGCACAGCTTTTACAGTCTTTGAAGGGTTTTTTCAAAACCTTTAATGGTGACCATTCGTGAAGACTTTCTGAGATAAGTCGTTTATTTTCCTGGTTTTTAATCTGCCCCGCCTACCAAAAACTGATTCTCCCTTGAGTGGATTTAATTCTCAGAATGATGTAAACTATCCTAAACCTCATTAATACCACAGCTCAGGAACACTTGTAACAATTTAAATCCTCGTGACTTAAATTTTATAGTTTCGTGGTCATCCCGAGAGTGAAGCCAAAATATAATAAGTATTTAATTAACATCATGCTTATTTTGTTTATTATTTTTCTCGGTGCACTTACTCGCCCTTTCCGCCACATTTCCTTTGGTTGTTGGTTGCTTGGCAGAAATCGCTTCTTAGCGATAAAGCCGCCCAAATTAGACCTGTATTTGTGGTTCTTTCTTTATGTAGCTGTAATTTTTGTAGGTACACTTTACTAACTTACAGACTACAGTAGGTATAAATTTACATTACATAATCTTAACTCAATCCATTTTCAACTGGTATTTTACTGGTCAACCTCTTTCCAAAGCAAAACCTAGATTCCGCTCATGACTCCCAATATAGAAATTATGTTTTTTCTACAGCATCATGCGCATCAGCTCTCGACCCTGGCGACGGGGAGCCATGGGGCCTGGTGGTGAACTGCGCGGGTGAGACGCGCGGGGGGCAGACAGACGCGGTGTACGCCGAGGGCATCGTCACGCTCAGCACCAATGTGGCTAAGGAGTGCGCGCAGCAGAAGGTGCCGCGGCTGGTCGAGATATCGAGCGGGCATATGTACAGCAGCGATAAGGTATTGTTTACTTCAAAATTAAAAAATACCAATTAAAAAACATAATTGAGTAGTGGGCAGTGCATGTCATTAACAAGACTCTTCAATTGTATATTTCTCTTTATTTGTATTATTTTTTAGCTTAATAAAATCTGCCCGAAATTGAGCAATTCGTTTGAATGCAAATAATAATATTTATGGCTTGATTTTGTATTTTTTTACTAATATAGCCTGTAAGTATGTCTACAAACAAAAATGGACCTGCTTTGTCCGAAATGAAACAATAAATTAATTAAAATACAAAGGTACTTTAACAATACGGAAAACCACCGTTATAAACTGCTTTGGCATTCCTGCCATTGAATAATCACTGGCACGAGAAGTAGTGTCACCTGTCCCAGCACGGTTGTGCAAGGTTGTGTTGTTGTGTTGAAGCTTTGCCTCTGTTACGTTTATTTACTCTTGTGCTATAAGGTTCTAATACCATTGGTGAAAAGTGGGTTTCTGAGTGTTCCGTTCACCATGACGGCAACAGTCACTTGCCTCAGACTACCCCGTTTGGGATATAGTCGTGTAGCTAGCGTAACCGCTTATCATTCTTGCCTGCTAACAAAATTGTATAAACACTTTAATCACCCCTCTTCACAGCCTCACAAGGAAGACGATCCCGTGGAACCCTGGACGGTGGAAGCGCGGATGAAGTACAAGGTGGAGCAGGAGCTGAAGAAGTTGGAGCCGGAGCTCAACTACACAATCCTCCGGCCCGCTATAGTGTACGGGATCGGAGACAGAAGAAGCCTGAGTAAGTTTTTGAAATTAATTTATATTAATCCCCCAGATTTAAAATAATATGTTAACCCACCATCAAACCATTTTACCCATTTTAAATGCGACTATAGCACAACAATCCTCACTAGAAAAAGTTCATTATTTGGTGCTGCACCAACATGCATTTACCCAGCATAACCTTCAGCAGAGATGACTTGATTTAAATTATGGTAGTCTTTACCATAATAAATAAACCTGTTATATAGAACTGTTCGTCTACCACGAATTGGCAGTTTAAATTTACGTTATCATTCGCGTAAAAAAATTGTATTGGGATGACACATGACAATGTCAAATCCCAAGGCCCCTTTTTACGCGAACGATAATGTAAACTCAAGGTCGCAACTCGTGGTAGACGTACAGGGGTCGTATAACGTCTCCTTGTAAAAAAAGGGGGCCGTAAAACCATCTCTTAAAGCCAGTCAAGTTAATTTCCTAAACTGAGGGTGGCGAGCAATCTGTCAGTAAATATCCGGCCAGGTGATGCTGTAATGTTAAAAAAAAGGTCTTGTATTATTGAGTTATGCCTAACGGGATGTGAGCCAAAATAATTGAAAACGGAGATTCGGGCGCCAGGCTCACCCCTGGGATAGTCTGTCAGTAGGCACTGGCACTTTTAATCATCAAAGGCGGGCATGGTGAATCAGAAAATCAACTTTCTCTCTAAACATTTATTGGAATTTATCAGTCAAAAGTTTACAAGGAATATAGAAAGGTTAATTCTATTTTAGAATACAATAACTATGAGTAGAACAAGGTACTAAGTTGTAAAAGACAATTAAGTTGTTGCTTCATACTGGTGTTCACATGGGAAACTTTTTTAGAACAAATTTTGTGCGAGAGATGCGGCTTCCCTCAGGTGGGACAGGAAGGAGTCCGAGACTGCATCTCGTTCGTAATTAAAAAAGGTGTGGTACCTGGTGTTACGGTCTTACGCTTCAGAATTCCCATGATCTCTCCAGATGAGATAATTCCAAATGCATGTAGGTACATCATCCTCTCATCCCTCGGACATTGAACCGAACAGAATTCAATCCTCAAGATTTCTAAAGAATTTAACTATATAAAAGAAAAAAAAAAAGCCGTAGGCGTTTTCTTTTCTTTAAAAATTGTTTATAATTATGGCCGCATTACGGAAAACAAATAATGTTATGGCCCTAAGACGCCAAAGGCGTTTATTTATTTCTTACGCCCATTAGGTTAATTTTTAAAGTTCTCCCATCCAAAATGAGGAGATTATTTGGGGATTCGTATAGATTTCCCAAAAAAATACAAATCACTCCATCATGGAGATGGTTCGGTAGGCGAATGGGAAAGGAAAATATGGCGGTCTGGGCCGAGCCGTGATTGGAGCTTGATGACATTTACACCATAGATTAGAGTTCAATTAGTCTGTCTGTCACTTTTTTCAGACAGTAACCTGACAGATGTCATTTCGAACTGGTCCATAGCCGAAAACGATGGAAAAAAAAGATTTAAAAAGAGATTATGGAACAGTGTGTAAAAACACTGTTACAATGCATTATTGACAGGTAACTGCTGACTGGCTCAAAATAAAAGATCATATTAGGAAATCGCTCGCTACGATTAGTTTAGAAAATAAATAAATAACTTGACTGGCTATAAGAAATGGTAATACGGCCCCAGGGCATGTTTCAACGTCATCTATTATTTATCCATTCCAGCGTCTCTTTCTTAATCATCGGGCTTCGTATCTCAGTCCTACTACTCGTATGTCCGGGCAATGTTCCGAAAAATCCGAAAATACTTCCCGATATGGCCGCATGGGTTTTTTACAACGGGTTTTTTACAACGACATTCAAATCGTTGTAAAAAACCCGTTAGCTACCGCTATTTAACCAAATTTATGGTTAACTACCGATACAACGCGGTTATTAACGGTGAGAAAAAGAGTACTGTTCTTCAAGGTAAATAATGAGCATCGACTAACTTCGTGTTCACGAAGATGACCGACCGAAACTGGGCAAATGGATGACAGCGCTATAGTAAAATAGCGAGACGGCTATGACATCGACATTTATTTGTTTGCGAAAAAGTTGAAATTAGAAGTGTTTTTTAAAAAAAACTTTTATAAAATTGTTTTTGTAATGTTTCTACGATTGTTTCCGAAATTTCGATGTTTTCCGATGCCTATTATTTATCTTGAAGTACTTACTGTTAATAATCTGTATTTTAATTGTTTTGCCAACTCCTAGGTGAAGCTTTCTTCTTAGAGAATTCCCATCGCACTGGATATCCGATTTCCTAAAGTGAACAGTTAATATCCAGCCAGCTCCATCTAGCGATAGTATTAAAAAAAAATGCGCTAGACAACACACCTCTTGTAATGGTCTCGAAGTAGGGATTAATATGTGTGTTACGAGGTACCACACAAGGAAATAAGCCAGGGGCGTCTCCCAGCACACCCAGACCCAAGTCAATTCAGAAAAGATCGTTTCCTGAATTGACCGTAACAAGCATATAATGCGATGAATTAACCGTTAATAGCGAAAAATGCATTTTTAACTGCGTGGTTAAAATCGTCAATAACAGGCTTCGCATCTATAGTTTTTAAACTATGCACGGATCCTTCCTCCGGATTACAACTGACCTAGGTAACCTGCCACTCGGCTACGGAGGCAAAAGTGGTTGCTTGATTCCCTTTATTTATATCTTCTCTAGCGCCTCGTCTCCTCTACGGCGGCATTTACAAGCACCTAGGCGAGACAATGAAGCTCCTGTGGACGGCCGACCTCAAGATGAACACCGTCCACGTGCGCGACGTCTGCCGCGCGGCCTGGATCCTGGGAACTCAGCCAGACACCAACAGACAGGTATTTTATTTATTTACTAGCCGTTGCCAACCTCTTTGCTAAAACTTTTCAAACTATACGTTTTTTGGGATTCAGTTTGCGTTTATATTATACACCGCTATTCGTTTATTTTGTAAAGTATTACTCGTAAATTTTCAGTTTTACACCAGTTACATAAGATGTTATATTATATAAGCATATAATATAACATCTTATGTATTATATTTATATGCAGAAAAATTATGTAAAGAGGATGCAAACTGTACTTATAGGGTGTAAAAAAACTCTCAACGAAGCCGACACCTACGCATTCTGCACATCATCAGGACCATTTTTTCTTTCTAAACCATACCTGGGAACTCAATAGTTACAAAGTTATTGAAGGTCAAATTCAAAAAAAAATCTCAAGATTTTGATGAAAACAAACTACTCATTATCACTCAAAATGTTGAGTTTTTCTTTTAATTTGACCTTCCAATTCAAATAAAATCTCAAGATTTTGATGAAAACAAACTCTAATCATTATTACTTAATTTTTGTCCTAAGAAACATAATCTAAATCTCAAGTATGCCTTACAAAAAATTGCTACAAAACGTTCAACTCGCAATGTACATTGTGCGTACCCCTTGATATTACGGAACAGCCGCACAAAAGCGCAGGAGCGGTCTGTTGCACGGGTTACATTGCGTAGTCCGTTTTTAGGTTTAAAATTGACACCTAAAAAAAATTCGTTTCCCATCAATAATTTATTTTTTCTGTGACTTGATTTAATGGTCTGAGTGCGCAGACGCCGGCTTCGTTAAGGGACTTTTTACACCTTGTATAATGAACACAATGGGACGAATATGGTTAAATACAATTTTGGTATAGGTGTTCAACGTGGTGGACGAAGCGGACTCGACGCAGGGCAGCCTGGCCGATCTGGTGGCTGAAATTTTCAATATCAATCTGGACTATTATGGGACTGCGATTTCTACTCTCGCTAAGGTATATTTCGGCTAAGCATGAAAAAATAATGCACATACTCTGGTTTGATATGTGTGAGGAAGTACCGAAAGGAAACGATTGGTCACAGTTACTTGTCATAATTATACACACATCAACATGGTCTAGGGATATTTCAAGTAAACCTAAATAACTAAAATTCTATTAACTTTTTGTTGAGACACCTACACATTAAAATGAACCTTGTTAGCCTTTCTAATCTGATAAAATAAACTTTTAGATGAAGTTTAATTAAAAAAAACTTATAAGAAGAGGAAAAACTCAGACAAAATTTCAATTTTAACTTTATTTTTGAAACATCAAAACCCAAACAAAACAACATTTTTTTTAATAAAAATTGTTAAAAACTTGAAATTAATAATCCGTGGATCCACCTAAGACTCTACTGACACATCTGCAGCGGTCCTGCATACTCAAATCAAGGGTGTCAATATCCTGTTGTGGAATACTGTCCCAAGTCCTGCTAAGATGCAAGAAAAGCTGGTTTTCATGCACAATATTCCTAAGACTTCTTCTCTGAACCATATCCCAGGCATGCTCAATAGGATTTAAGCTAGGGGATTGTTGAGGCTAGTCTAAAGCTTGGATATCATGCTGTTGTAACAAACTTGTAACATTGGCATTGTCGTGCATTAGCTGGAAATTTTGTCCCATTTGCTGTCTGTGGGGCAAGATTACAGACTCTAGCACCTCATCTCGGTATTTAAGAGCAGTCATATTGCCTTGTATGCAAACGAGGTCCGTTCTACCGCCGAGACGAATTCCTGCCCAAACCATAATCGTGCCACCTTGATATGCATGAACTTGTTGTGGGTGCTGCAGTCGATTCCAACGTCCAAGTTCTCTCCAAACGCGTACTCTGATTCGCGATCAGGATGAAATCCAAACCTGGATTCATCAGTGAAAAGCACAAGTGACCATTGAGAATGGTTCCAGTTTTCGTGTGCAATAGCCCATTGTAATCTTCTTCCTCGATTGCCTCTCCTTAGCCCTGTCAACCGAAGTGGCCTACGAGCACGTAGGTTGACTTCATGCAGTCGTCTTCTCAAAGTTTGACCGCTTACTAGCAAACCATACTCTCTCTGTAGCCTTTGAACCAATTGCATCGCCGTTACATTTGGTTGACTACGTGCAGCATTTACTATGAATCGGTCCTGTACATGTGTTGTAATGCGTTGAGGTCCTCGGTGCCGTTCCACCACTTCCCCCGTGACACGATAACGTGACCAAAGCCAGGATATAACGCTCTGACTGGTCCTCATGGCTTCAGAAACCGCAATTTGGGTAGCGCCAGCTTGAATCATGCCCACTGCTCTTAACATTTCGCTCCTGGTTAAGTGTCTACGTGGCATGATTAAATAAACACCGGAGATGCGTTTGACAAAGATTTATAGAAATTTATGGATTTTGAATCAAGTTAGAAGTTCGTGAAGATTTACTTCTTTGGAAGAACTTCAATGAATGCGAATTTCATCTTAAAACAAAACCTTTTTATATACAAATTTGAATTTAAAAAAGGAATTTATTTGTCATTAATAGTTTTTTTGTAAAGCCAGTACTTTTTAAGTTATTTAAAAAAGTTTTATATATCCCTAGACCATACTGTTGTGTGTAGATTAATAATAAAAAAATCAAGATTGCCGTTGAAAAATGTGAAGGTGGAATGCTAATGGGCGTTCTCCGATGATTCTGTTGGTAATAAAATCTGTATTAATGCAGACAGGCTAACAAGTCTGCTGGTGTTCAAGATGCTGCAGCCCGGCAGTGAGAGCCCGGTCCTTAACGAGCTTCACGTAACTGAGTGGAAGGTTCTAAAAGAGAATTACCAAAAATTCCGACGAGAACGGGAAAAACCGGGTACAAGTTGCAGGCAGGAAAGTGTCGTCGAACTCAAATCGTGGATCGTGTGGTCCCGAGTTCAAATCTGGCTAGAACCAAAATCTTTGTGTTCACTGTTAAATATCCGACTTACTCTCTGGTGATGGAAAACATCGATAAAAAACTAAATCAACCCGGATAGCGGCAACAACAATCAACATAATACCAATAACAATAATGAGTCCATGGTGTTGAATTACCCATCCCTAAAAATCGTCAATTTTGTCTTCGAAAAATTTCTGCAAGTCCAAAATTAGTGTCAGATAGTCCCCATAATATGTCAATTAAGATTTATAACCACATTTTGTGTGATAATAACACTTATTAATAAGAAATAATTTTTATTTTTTGGTAAAAAGAGAGATAGTTTCTAAATTTTTTATAGTATTATAAATGTGGTTATAAATCTTAATTGACTTAATATGGGGACTATCTGACACTAATTTTAATTTGGAAAATGGAACGAATTGATACTTCATAAAGGGGAATATAAATAACTGTGTTTCTCGACGAACTTACACGATTCGAGGATGTATATGGACGTAAATGTCAGTATTTGATATCTGGTAAAGTGAGTCCTACATGATTCCATTTGATCTATGTTTCTCATTATTCTCAAGCATTTTTTCTACAGAATAAAGACTATATGCTTCGCAAGAATTCCCCCACAGAATAATTCCGTAGGAGATTCTAGTATACGCATAAGCGTACTATTTATCTAGCTGACCCGGCAAACTTCGTTAAGCCTTACAGTTTTGTGTTATTGAATGATTGACATCGATACCCATCCGGTTTAATTACCCATCCGGACGAAGATAAATCCAAAAACACAAAAATCGTAAAAATCGGTCTAGCCGTTCTTGAGTAAAAGTGGTAAAACCAACACGTCTGTGTTTTAAACATAGATATAGATTTATTTACAACATTCCAGAACGACATAGCCTCCGTAGCGGAAGAAGCGAACGACAAGCACCTCTGCGCGTGGGCCGACATGTGCCGCGCGCACGCGCTGCCGCACACGCCGCTCGAGCCCAGCGCGGGCGCAGAGCTGCTGCGCAACAAGCGGCTCTGTCTCGACGGCGCAAGGCTCAGAGCGCGGCTGCAGCCGGACGTGCCGCGGCCCACGAAGGAACGGCTGTTACAGGTGATCACCGTAGGGCTGCGGTCCGATTTACGCTCAAAGTAATTTTAGCGCGCCTAAATCCCGATTTGCGCCGAAAGAACTTTGAGCGCCATTTTGACATATGGTGTGACGTCATAAATGACGTCACCAACTCCGCCATCTTGCACTTAAGGTGCCTCTGCTCCTCGGCGTTGTTACTGTAAACGTTATGTCAAATTCATAGAAGAAACGCCTAACATAAAAATTACGAAAAAAAAATATTTTTGTACAAAAGTCAAAGTATTACTCAGAGTAAACTTGTAAGTAACCACTCTAGTAACAGATGTTAGGAGCAAAGCTGGAGGCGGATTGGCAATGGAAGATAGCACATAGCATATAGCGTAGCATTTTAGGAAGATTTCCGAGATTATTTCATCAAATTCAATTGAAAGGTTTTCAATTCGTTGGAATCATTTTTTATGTGAGTACACACAAAAACATGGTCTAGGGATATATAAAACTTTTTTAAATAACTTAAAAAGTACTGGCCTTACAAAAAAACTCTTAATGACAGATTATAAAAACATTATTAAGTTCCTTTTTCAAATTCAAATTTGTATATAAAAGGTTTTGTTTTAAGATGAAATTCGCATTCATTGAATTTCTTCCAAAGAAGTAAATCTTCACGAACTTCTAACTTGATTAAAACTCAATAATTTTCTATAAATCTTTGTCAAACGCATCTCCGGTGTTATTTATGATTTCCCTGGCACACGATTTTAATCAGTATGTCTTTTCCTATTGCAGGTTCTCGAAGATTATGCTTCCATGAATCTATTCCCCAAGGAGCTCCTACTATGACCAGGTATCTAAACTTGATACTGGTCCGCTCACGCCATCAAACGATTACGGCGCTTACCTCTTGGATAACGAAACCTACTGTGGACGATCATTGCAAATTAAACTCAGGTTGAATAAATATTTATAGGAACTAATCAAATTTCGCAACACTCTTAATTTAGTCATTAAACGTTATGAGTGCTTTTACATTACTGCTAATGCATCATTTTGGAAAGAGAGAAATACTGGGCTAGTGAAAAAACTACCTAAATTCCTGCAACAGGACGACTCCGTGACTTTTCAACATTATTTGTTGGTAAATATTTATTCAACCTGTGTTTAAGTATTGGCCAAAAGGTGGTCCTTAGACTATGTTTAGATGAGCTTGAATGTTACATAGATGTTAACCATTAAAACTGTAGTTCCCACTGCGACATACTTAGTTTTAACGTGTTAGCTCAGTTTTTGATGTGTTTTTGTATTCCTGTAATGCAACTCTGTGATAAATACTATTTAGAATCTAATTATTGCGTCCCCTAACGTTTTGGTCTAATATATTTCATAAAAACTTCGTGACTGGACAATAAAGCAAAGCGAAAAGTCATTTTGGTAAACTAACCGTCTATTTGTAAGGAAACTAAGACTGTGAAAACCAAAAAGATTACGTCAATTTGCTTCCTTTAATCTAAATTCTAACCTGATTTTCTAAAACTGCTAAAACACTTTATTCTATTGAGTTGAAGGAATATGAAATTGCTGAGATTTAATTCTCTAAGACTAACCCCCAAGTTTTTAAACATCACCTGAGACTCAGAACGAATTGTAAAATATCAGTACTAAAAAAGACAGCAATAGTTGTGGCTGTTTCATTTGAGATTGACACAGTTTTTAGTTCGACATACGTTCGTATACGATGAACGACATGTCAGACGGTTCATTTAGAATTTGGGGGTAAGGTCCACTTGAACACGCGCGTTAAAAGAAGATTAAATGTAAAACATCAATTTGGCGTTGTGCGCAAGTGGGCCATACATGTAGTTTCTATTGTAGTACTTAATTTTCTTACTTCAGAGTGATAACTTCGTTGATCTTTTCATCTTGTCCTGACATTTATTTAGTTATGCTTTAGTTGTTTAAGACTGACGCCGTGTTATCTGCAGCGCGTTTAATGTTGTCTTTTTTCAGTTAAAAACATCACAGATGTGTCCCTGCATAATAAAATTATGTATTATAGTGTTATCATTAATAAAATACTGGTGGTAAATCCTGTGTTACCAGTCTTCTTAAGTCATAAACTATAAATATGTGTTTGTAATGCTGTATTTTTTCAAGAAACGAGCTATAATTGCTGCCGTGCTATTTCATTCATTTGAAAGGTCAGCTATTTTTACTAGAGACTGGTATACCAATATTTTTATCATTGTATGTATCTCATTAATATCATAGGTGTCAATAAGAACTTATAACTATTTATGTAAATGTGTTTCAATTTATGTAAGGAAATACTATTTCTTATTATAGGGCTTCCTCAGTGTAATAAATCCTTACTTCTTAATTCATTATTTTTAAAGTACTTTGATTGATGTGTAAAACGCTTTATATGTTTAATGAAAACGTCTACGAATTCATGTGCTTGCATTAAAAAAATATTGATTGAAAATTATTAACTGGAAGTGAATCCAAATTTTACTAAACTATTTACTCCCAAAATATTATTCTTCACGAAAATAGTGTATTTTATTTTTTAGAATGAATTTTGATACTTTTTTTAATTTACGTAATTCATATTACACATTTTATACGAAATTGACGTTATAAATGTTTTAATTCTGTACTGAAATTATAATGACTTAAATTTTAAAACTCAGAAGTACGTATTTTATTGCTTGCATCTATAGTGTCTTTTGCTTTATTAAAAGAAAAGACTTATTTTGTGGATTCAGTACTCCACCGACTGTCGAGAGCTTATTTATTGTAAAAGGGATATTATATTTTATGTATGGCCCGTATATTTTGAATGGCAATATGCATTATACGTGTAATAAATACTATGATTTGCAAAACTTATTGGTTTTTATTACCACCTACCTATGAACACATCCAAAGTACGGTATTGAAATAAAATAATAACTAAAAATTGCCTGATTCTTACAAATATTGGGACAGGAAAAGATGAGAAAATGCTGCTGTATCTAATAAGGCCTGCGCACGGACTTTTGTCCGCGGAAGAGAAAAAAGACCGCCGCGGACTAACCACGGACAGAACGCACACGGGGTGCGATCATTGTTGTCCAGAAATTTAGTGAAGCGCACGTTATGAAGGCAAACATTCTCAGATACGTTGTGTTGTTATTAACATGAAGTTAAAGAAAAAAAATGACGTTTTAAAAGATAATACAGGGTCCATCCTCAACGTGCGTTGCTGCCCATAGTTCGTTAGTTCTATTTTTTACAGTCGCGTACTTTTGTCCTTCCCGGTCCGTCTGTGTCCGCGGTTATTCGGCGGACTTCTGTCCGCCGTGTGCTTTTCGTCCTCCGTGTGCGTTGTTTGTAAGGGATCTATTTTGACTGACAAAATGTACGTCGAGGATAGTCCCTCGTCTGCGCAGGCCTACAGTGTGGACAGCAACGTATAAAAAACCATCCAAATCTCTAATTTGAAAGAAAAAAAACTTAAAAGCGGCCGAATTCGATTTCAAAAGCCAGTAAACCATAACTAAGTGAACCATTAACTTTTTTTGGGTTGCAATGAACTACTTACCAACTCCTAAATTTAGCTTTTCAATAATCTCATACTTCATCATCATCATCGGCCTTTAAACTGTCACAGACGACTTCAGCAGTGCCGCTTGAGCATTTATCTCCGTGGACATTGCAACGCCTGGGACGTAGTTAAGGAAACACAGAGCTGCCCAAGTCCTGCGCCACCCTCTCGGCCTGCCGGCTGGCTACGCAGGGGAGACGAGTCGATACGTGCGGAGTCGGGTTGGCTGCAGAAGCCTGGCGCATGTTCGGGTTGCACCTAGGGCTTCCAATTAGCTAGTATTGCTCAATCCCGGTATTAGGCGATTTTTTGGCCTTTTCTCAATACCGGTATTGAAATCCAATACCGGTTTTAATACCGTAAGTGGTGATGCTTGGAATTCTCACGAATAAACTGCAAAATGTCCCTTATTTTTTGGCCAATATGCACTCTTTTTTCCGAAAATAGTTGTTTAACGGACGGGATTACCTATCTACTAAAATAAATAAATAAAGCCGCAGTTATTGCGTTCCTTCGACCGTCACATTCGACTAAAATTTGACAAAATTGTATCTTACTTTATTTTACAACTTGCTGTTTGTCCACGGCTTCGGCCCGTCGGCTGTTTCTCCCGTCAAAATAAAGCCTCAATAAAAAAATAGCCTATGTCACTGGTTGCTAAAGTAGCTTTATATTGGTGAATGAATTTTTAAAATAGTAGTTTCAGAGCCTATTCGTTACAAACAGTTAAATCTTTCCTCTTTATAATATTAGTATAGATGCGTTGTTTGTGGCATTTGTCCTTTTAATGAATAGGCAATAATCGATAATAATTATAAACCTTAATTGATGTATTAAGGTTTAAAACTAATGATTGATTTTGAGTCGTAAGGCTGACAAATCTGACAATTCAACAAATTTTCAAAAATAGTTTTTTCGCCCCAACAATGAGTAAGGAAAAGAAACTAATGACTACGAATTTTGATAGTGTTTTGGTAAGTAGTAAACATTTTGATCAGTAAAAATACTACTTTTGTTTAAAAAATTTCACAGAAAATTGGAGGGTACTGTTATCAATTTTGTTAAACTTTGTGCAGCAAGATGAAATAAAGCTAATAGTAATTGCTTTTACTTAAGTACATTAGCATGAACAAAAATATATTATGGGAATACGGTTCTAAATACTAATTGTTTGCACTGGTAAAATCATACGCGTTTTGCAAGTGTCGTTTACAATAACACACAACAAAACATGTCAAGGTTTGTTTCCGTTTTCCGCCCATTTAATTTTTTTTTTTTGGCCCCGCACTAGAAACTAGAAACCAAGTTTACTCAAAAAAAAGAATTTGTCCTTGGGAAAGGTAGAAAAATCCTAACCAAGCAGTTAAAAATGCATTTTTCGTTATTAGCGGTATTTATGCTTCATCATCCGTGCGGTCTATCCCGGTTGTGAACCCACACTACTGTGTGGGGTCCCAGGCGGAGATTATTTCATATACCTTCATGATACTTACAATATTTTTTTCAGTTTTAGTATACAATTTTAGTAGTCTAAGGCAAAACTAAATTGAGTTTGTTACCGTAAGGGGTTTGCAATTACGATATTATAACCTAAAAGCAGATGTAAATATTAGATGTTGTGCGAGTTTATCCCTTACACTATTTGATAATTAAAGTGTCAGTTTCTTAAATCTTTTTAAGCTCTTGCTTGCACAAAAAAACTAATAGTTCAGTGACAAATAAATAATTTTAAAAAGGTAACATAGTTTTAATTTTTAAATTTACCTACTTTTTAACTTGTAAAAATCATAAACGCATAAAACAAATTACTGAAATCGATATAATTATGCGTCATATATTTATAAAAGTTCATTTTTAATGAAATCTGTTACTATATCAGCTTAATTTTTCAAAAAACGCATTTTACAATTATAATTATAAATTTTCACTTCAATACCGGTATTAATACCGGATTCGAAAAAAAAACGGTATTGATACCGGTATTGAAAATATCCGGTATTTGGAAGCCCTAGTTGCACCCTACTTGCGCCTAACTGTGACTTTATTCCGGGTGTTATTTTGGAGTTTTCCTTCTCCTATACAGGTTGCATCCCAATGCTGACGAAGCGCATCCCTCCGTTAATCTCATACTTATGGTCAAAAGGAAAACCAATTGTGACTGCTGTTAAACTGGCCGATGTAAAAAAAACAACATAATGTGCTGATTTATTTATTACATTAAAACAAAGAGTACATCTCTGTTCACGCGAATTATACTGAAAGTAACAGTAAATCAACAAGTATTGCACAGACAACAAAAATAGTACTTCTATAACATGTAAACAATTGAAGCTCTATTACAATTTCTTTCTTATGTTAAAATGTATTAAGTGGCAGATACAACAAAAATATTTTAAGTCTTAATTCTACAATAAATGTGCAGGCAATTAACAGTGATCAACAACTTCTTTAAGTTAATTCAATAAATACAACGTACATACAACTATCATAAAAGCAGATCACTTACAACAGGGCACGGGTTGCACTGCGAGATGCCTTTTGAATACAATTAGTCCTAAACATTATGAATAACATACCGAAGTCCGAATATTTACCTAGCTTTCAGAATATGATAACTTTGAATGACAAGCGTTACTTCACTAAAAACAACATATTATGCAAATAAAATATGGCGGCACTTACAGTACAAAATACAGTACGTCTACCACGAGTTGCCGCTTTAAATTTACATTATCGTTCGCGTAAAAATTTGTATTGTGATTTGACATGACATGACATGTCATGACAGTGTCCCGTTAAGAAAACGTGCAATTTAAAGTGGTGGCGCATTAAACGCAGGGATTATAGCGAAGAAAATATTGTTAAATTTAGTAATTTCATAGCGAGTTTAACTTTTGGTGATGTCTATACATCTGTTAATGTAGACACAGCCTATAATAATTTTATTGACATTTTTAAATTCTTATATGATCTTTGTTTTCCTTTTAGAATGATAAAAATAACAAATAAGGTAGGACATAAATGGCTTACCCGCGGCATAAAACTATGCTGCAAAAGAAAGAGGGAACTATTATGGCAATACAGGCTAAATAAATCACACAACGCCAAAACAGCCCTAAAAGGATATACTAGCAGACTGAGAAAAATTATTAATCTAACTCAGCGTGCGCAAAATACTCAACACATTACTAATTCTCAAAACAAGTCAAAAGCAACATGGCAGATAATAAACAGGGCTAAAAGTAACCATCCGAGAGAACCCATAAATAACTTAAGCATCAACAATCAAAATATAACCCATCCGATAAGTATTGCAAATGAATTTAATGATTACTTTGTGAATAAGCCGCATGATAAAAAAGGGAAAAAACCACCCCACCTCATAAAATTTTCGGAAATACAAAGCAATTTAAACTCTATTTTCTTGGCACCAACTACGTCACATGATGTGTATGAAACTATCAAGACCTTAAAGAATACTAAGAGCGTTGGGTTCGACGAAATATGCACTCAAGTCATAAAACGTGTTAATCATTTGATATCTGAGCCCCTTAGTCATATAATTAATCTTTGTTTCGAAAAAGGCGTATTTCCAAGTAAATTAAAATTAACGATAGTGAGACCCTTGTATAAAAAAGGTGATCGAGATGACATCTCAAATTATCGCCCTATTGCGTTGTTACCCGTTCTATCAAAAATATTTGAAAAAATTCTACACAATAGGCTTTACACATTTTTTGAAAAACATTCGATACTGATACAAGAACAAAACGGTTTTCGTAAGAGTAACTCGGTAAATACTGCGATTTATGACTTGGTCAAAAGAGCTGCAACGAGTATGGACGCCAGGAGGCCCTCATGTGCCATTTATATGGACATGACAAAGGCATTTGACCATGTAGATCATAAAACATTAATAAATAAACTTAACAAATATGGAATCCGTGGAAACTGTCTTAATTTAATAGAATCCTACTTAGAAAATAGAATTCAATGTACTGAATTATCGCAAATATGTATTACTACTCAAGAAGAAATTAAGTACAGGTCTGAATTTCGCGAAGTTCAATATGGAGTGCCTCAAGGCAGTGTCCTTGGGCCTTTGTTATTTTTAGTTTATATAAATGACATCAATACTTGTACCACTCATCCATTAATTTTATTTGCTGACGACAGTACTATTTTCATTGAATCTAACAATAACATTGACTATAATCATGACATTACTCTCACTATTCAAAATATAATTAATTGGTTAAATGACAATAACCTTAAAATAAATTTAGGAAAGACAAACATAATGCATTTTTCTCAAAGAAAACCTGTTCAAAATTTCAATATCGCTATTCAAGGGGCAAATATCAATAATGCAAACACTGCTAAGTTCTTAGGAGTTAACGTGGACAGCAACATGTCTTGGGAATCTCATTCCGTAAATGTTTGCAAGAAACTACACACCTTTTCGTTTGCATTATATAAGTTATCGAAAATAGTAGATCAAAATGCACGATTAATGGCGTATCACGGACATGTAGTAGCAACTCTACGTTATGGTATTATTATTTTTTGGGGAAATTCTTCTTACAGGGATATCATATTTAGGGCACAAAAAAAGTGTTTAAGAGCCATTTGTGGACTAAAACCCATAGAAAGCTGCCAGCCCTATTTCAAATCTTTAAGACTTTTAACCTTTCCATGCCTATACATCTATGAATGCTGCAAGTTTGTTAAATGCCATGCACATCTATTTGAAGTAGTGGAATCCGCTAGGGACTTTCGCCTTCGCCCCAGGAAACCTTTTATCCGTACTCAAATATGTAAAACAGCAATGTTACAGAGAAGTGTTGTAGTTATGGCTCCCCGTTTGTATAATAAACTACCTGTTGAAATAAGAAGTTTAAGTAATGACAAATTTAAAAAGGTGCTATTTAAATTTCTTATCGAAAAATGCTTTTATAATATTAATGATTACTTTGATGATGACTTGACATTGTGTTTTTAAATTTTAAAATTGTATATTTTAATTAATATCATTGAATGGTTTATTTTATAAAATTTATTAGTTCACCAATTCTTATTTTGTATGTGGGTAAACTCCTCAAATTTATCATCACTAAATTGCCTTATACTCATGTACCTACGTAGGTGAAGCATAGAGCTCAAAATCTTGTAATAACATCTTTTTATATTATGTACCTATGTTTATGAATGAATAAATGATTATGATTATTATGATTATGACATGACAATGTCAAATCCCAATACATTTTTTTTTACAATTACTACTAACGAGTGAAAAGTATGCTATAACGAATTGTCTTATTGAGAATGTTTATCATCACCATGTAAGAAACTACGAAAGTTTGTTGTAGTAAATTCCAAACTTTCTTGATATAACATTTGCAAATGTATGCTAAATATACTAGGTTACATAGTTGAGTATGAAATGTAAATCTTAAAGATAACTTCATATACGAACAGAATATTTCAACAACCTATGACAATACAGGGTAAAAATTAGAGATGTTCATCTAGCATTCGCAGTCATAAGAAGTTCACTGCTGATTGCAGACTTAACTTTGACTGCTGGTATTGTCATACTTGCATTTAGGTATTAAAGGTTTTTATGAAATTGTACCGCGTAAACTAGTAAAAGGAAAAAAGATTCTACTAACTTTTCAATATATTTTTTCCTAATAAAAATTACACTTGAACAATATTTACCATTCTCAAATCTAAAGATAGAAAAACTGGAAAAAATCGATTTCCGACCTTTATGAGCTCGAGCGGGAATCGAACCCGCGTCTTTCACAATCCGGGTGACTGCTCTAAACAACTGAGCTACCGAAACCTCAAAGGAACGAACCTTTACCTATATCTTTAGATATGAAAAACAAGCATTGTAAAATGCTAAAATAGGTAATCAGAGTAATAATATTCACCATTATTTAAAACAGATTCATGTTACTTAAGTTAATAATAATCCCTCATACAATATTTCAAATTAAATACCATACATACACATACAATTTTATTTTAACGTTTATTTGGGCGATTCACTTTCATAACCTTACCTTTTTTAACTTCACATAAAATTAAAATACAAGTCACATATTTTTTACACTGCTTTATCTACAGTCATCGTAATTGATGTTTTGTTTTCGAGGGCCGGAGAAGGCCCGCAGGCAGTAGTTTCCCCGTTCCTGGTCTAGCTCCTCAACTCATAATAGGTTCCCCGGCGAACTTACGTGCCGCAACGGTAAATAACAAAAAGTAGTTGGCCGAATCAAGAAAGGAGCTATAGTCTTTTTTAGACCTTATCTACGTAATGAATGGTGACGCACGATCACGTAATTATTGTTTATATTTGAGCGTTTTTTGACATATTTTCAGTCATGTTTGGATGGGCTAGCCCCGGACAAGACGCACGTTAGACCCGGACGGCTTGCGGGCCGGCCGCGGTCACGCGCCCGGCTCGCCGCGCGGGGCCACGTGGCAGTAGTCCGTTAGCGGGAGTATTACTACCTGTATCTGTAATGGAATCGTTGTTTTCGGTTTCACATGTTTTGATGAAATATTATGCATTAAATTGAAATGCAAACTGTTCGAACTTCAAATGTACAAATTTTTAAGCCATAAATGAGTATAATTATAGTTTATGTGATATTGTTTGTTGCTCCTTTTAACATTGTGGTGTGAACGAACAGTTAAAAATGGTGTTAGTCTTTATAGTTTTGTAGGTATACTTTTGGTGCAACTGTTACCAAATAAATAAATCTCTACATAATATAACGCGTGAACAAGCCTGCATTATCTCTTAAATACAAGATGATGCGGAAAGGCTAACTTTTCGATACTTTTTCAGAGTTAAAAGATAGTTATCAAAGTAAAATTGAAGTAGCATATGAGAACAACTGATTTTCATCAACATTAAAACAAAAGAAAATGTTTGTTTGACTTCACTTCAAAGAAGGTATTGTTTTAATCGATATTTTGATGATAAGTTAACAAATTATGTTGATGAATATTTATAAACTTACCCTCAGCTGATCTCGGTTTGCACCGAGTAGGTGCTTAGGTTCGGCGTCCTCGTCTGCGTCTGTGCACTTCGGACACCGACTGAAACTTAACACAAAAGTTTTTGACTTCACAAATCTGCCAAGCCATAGACGCAGTTTGTTGGCAGCAATTCCCACATACTTACGCGTCGGTTACAAACAAGTTACGTCATTTTATATTAAAATTTAACACAAAATGTAACGGCAATCTATGCGAAGTATTCTAATCATATTTAGTAAATATAACAATGTAAAATAAATACTCGATTGTTTTCTGAATCGAATCAAATTTGGACACTTTTGTGTCAGCATAAAATACCACAAAAAGCTTTGGTACTCCCAAATAATGTCGGGAAGGAATTGGGTAGCGTACTCGGCGGACCCTAATCAATTCGTAACATTCGAACCTGAACATCACAGGTCTCATTGCGAAGAGCCGGGGTGCGATTTGTGTGTTTTGTAATGCGATGATAAAAGCTACCGATGAATATTTGATTTCTCTAGAACCAGTAGGTATGAAATCATCCACTCCCTGCGTATACGTAAACTTTGTCCGATCACTGCTACAGGACACAGCAACTACGGTTCCCTGTTCTGGTGTGCCGTGTACAACAAAAAGTGTCTTGCGCAGCGCCTAAAGCAATCGGGACGTTGAATAGATTTATTTATAAGTCCTCTGTCAGTTGTGTTGTGTATTTGTTGTTATTGTCAGATTTCGCAGAATGTCAATAATGCGAAAACGTGAAATGCCACATAGCAAAGTGCACCAGAAAACGCAATAAGTTGAGACTCAGGAAACGGTTGGACAGACTATAGTGATGCTCACCCAGGTCCCTTAAGCATTGGCCCATCGGCGTCTGAGCGCGAGGCGGCGGCGGCGGCGGCGGGCGGCGCAGGCGTGTACAGCGGCGTATTCAACTCGTCGAAGTCTAGCGCTCCGTCTATGTTCAACACTCTACATACAACACAACACCTTATTATTAGAACACTTCTCAATAGAACCAGCATCCGAGGTAGTCTTATTGAGTTTATTTATAAATAAATATTATGATTTTATTTTTTTATTAAATTTTTGGGACTTATAACCACAGGTTATGTCAGTCCCATCATGCCCTAAACTAAGTAGTCTACGATAATACGCTTATGTAACTCGTAATAAGAATACTCATATAATTAAAAGAGTTAACAGAACTAACGCGGCCACGAATTCAACATCTCACAAACTAGTCTAGCTGCCTCAGATTGAGGGTTCGCCGAAATGCTATGAAATACTCGCACATCTATTACCTGGAGACTTAAAGAATTTACTAGTAGAGGCCGTTCCCTTTGATTTTTGACACATTCCATCAGCAAATGCTTCACATCATCTACGAGGGTCATTCAATAAATACTTAGCCTACAAAAAGTAAACGAAAATTTCGGAATAGTGGCAATTTATTTTTCCACACAGTCTCCTTTTAGTTCGATACACTTAGCCCAGCGATGCTCCAACTTTTTTAACCCGTCCGAAAAATAGTTTTTGTCAAACTCTGCAAAATAGGCCTCCGTGGCGGCGATGACCTCCTCATTTGATCCATATCTATTCCCGGCGAGTGATTTTTTCAGATTAGGAAACAGAAAGAAGTCACAAGGGGCCAAATCTGGAGAATACGGTGGATGGGGCAGCAATTCGAAGCGTAATTCGACCAATTTGGCCATGGCAACGGCAGACGTGTGAACCGGTGCGTTGTCGTGGTGAAACAGCACTTTTTTCTTCGCCAGATGGGGTCGTTTTTTCTTTAATTCGGCGTCGAATCGGCCCAATAAATCGGCATAGTAAAGCCCTGTAATTGTTTTACCCTTCTCGAGGTAATCGATGTAGATCACACCTTGTGAATCCCAGAAAACGGTGGCCATAACTTTTCCGGCCGATTTTACAGTTTTCGCCTTCTTTGGAGCACGTTCCCCGGTCTGGATCCATTGTTTTGATTGCTCCTTGGTCTCTGGTGTGTCGAGTGGATCCAGGTTTCATCGACGGTCACAAAACGACGCATAAACTCTGCTGGATTCCGCTTAAACAGCGCCAAACACGTCTCCGATGTGGTCTCACGGTTGCGCTTGTTTTCCGGTGTGAGTAAACGCGGCACCCATCGCGCCGACAGCTTTCTCATGCCGAGTTCCTCGTGAAGAATATGATGCACTGTTCCTTCTGAACTGGCTACAGTCTCAGCTAGCTCCCGAACCTTCAATCGGCGATCTGCCAATACGAGATCATGGATTTTTTTAATGTTTTCCTCCGTAGCAGCTGATTTCGGTGCACCTGGACGTGGTTCATCAAAAACCGACGTACGGCCACGTGCAAACTCGTCGAACCAATTCTTGACGGTGGCCATCGATGGAGAAGAGTCACCGTACACAGCATCCAAGCGCTCTTTGATTTCGATGCGCGTTTTCCCTTCCAAAAATAGGAATCGAATCACCGAACGATATTGCTCTTTTTCCATTTTTGTAAAACCGATCGACACGTTCGCTTCCATAAGTTGTCAAATTAAAACAAATGAAGGAATTGGAATGAAAATTTGAAAAAATAATTTAAAATGAATGTGCTACACTGTGGTAAAACTCTTTTGAAACTACAGCGCCCTCTGGCGATGAGGCTAGGTACTTATTGAATGCACCTCGTATCTCTATCTTCCGACAAGCATCGCAGTTGGGTGAATGAACTTTTTTCATTAGATGCGCAAACTTGCTAGATGGTTTCCAGTGCCCGGAACGTAATCTACGGAGTGTGACAATGAGGTCCTGCCAAAACCTGTGTTTACCGTCCAGGGTATACGCGTAGGCTCACGTTGGATGGTTTTGTACCAAATTCCTTTTTCTACCGATACTTTATCAAAATGTTCTTAACATAGTTCGCGACACTTTTTTTTAAAATGGGGTAGTACTTCCGAGTAGTGAAGTCTTATCTCATATTCTTTACTGTGTGAAATTACTAATTTGGCTAGCCGATCAGCCTCCTCGTTACCTTTTAAACCAACATGGGACTGCACCCACTGCAGTCTTAGCTAAAAAACCACTTGCTTTCATTTAATACAATACTCTCAGTATTTGGTATCCTAACGAAAGACCTTTGTTTCCCGACCGTTGTAAGGCACTTCTACTATCTGTAAAGATGACTAACTTAATTATAAAACACTTTTTAGCATACAAGAGAGCATTTAAAATAGAAGTTAGTTCGGCGGTCATAATCGACACGTCGCTAGAAATTTTGAACAATTCTTTAGTGTTATTACACAAAACACAGTAAGCTGCCCCAATACCCCTAGAACTCTTGAATCCATCAGTATACATTTTAGATCAGCTTTCATCATATTTTACACATATTTCTTTTATGACGTTATTCTTTAGTTAAAATGTTAGGTTCTAGGAGACTCTTCGGACTAAATGTGTTTTAATAACATCTCCTAAATTAATATACGTTACCCAGACATTCAACTTAAACATTTCTAATGGGTAGATGGGTATCGTAATCTTTAGTCTGACTGAAAGCTTTACCAAGCAATGGTTTCTTTTTATTTACTCAGTATCTATCTTGACATACTGTTTCAAACTGGTCTAAGGAAGTAGATGTCGGTTCATACGTACTTGCTCTCAGACAATATTTAAAAGCCAAAAACATTCTACTATAAACAGTGCAGGAATGCACACTTCTGATTCCATGACGTGTATTGGGGTAGATCTGATAAAACCGCTATTAACGCGAAACGCTTGATTTTGAATCCTATCCAACTTGATCGGATGACTGTTAGCACTATTGTCAAAAAGATAGCAACCGAAATCTAATCTACTTCAAATTATAGACATGTATGTTGTCCTCATTTGTTTTGGATGGATTCCCCAACCTGATCCCGCTAACACCTTCAAAACATTCAAAAATTTTGAAAGTTTTTGTACTATCTCATTGATATGCTTACTCCACAGTAAGGATTTGTCTCGCCACATTCCTAAATATAATATTTAATGCAATCTTGATATTAAGCAACGTTCGTTGACACGAAGAGAAATATGCTGCCTTTTTCGTGCTTTAGTAAAAATACAAAACTTTGATTTTACAGGTGATAATTCTGAACCAAGTTTTTCAAGTTTTGTGACTATTTAGTCTAATGCATATTGCAGTTTAGTTTCACACAATTGAGGATTTAGATCACTTATGTACAAGACGAATTCTTTGATATCATCAGCTATTTTTGAAGTTACTATATTGAAAATCAAAGGGGATAAAGGGTCACCCTGTGCTATACCTTTATTTGTCCATCTCACAAAAGCTCCATCACCTGTTTGATTTTTAACTTTCAGATGTCTTTCATTTAAATAGCTACAAATATATTAGCAAATTTTCGTTCCTACTCCAACTTCGTCCAGAAAAATTGCAGCTTGACATACAGACACGTTATTATAGGCATTTTCGATGTCCAAAAAACAAGCAATGGTTAGTATTTTCTTCGTAAAACCCAGTTGAATATACGAGATTAGGCGCGCTAAACAATCTAAACATGACTGACCTCTCCTAAATCCAGTTGAATACGTAGGTAAAAGTCAGCTTTTTTATAGTTTAATTTTTTAGGGAATTTAACGTCACCATTGTGATTAAAAGATAACCTTATGACGAGATGATCACTACCCAAATTTACATTAAGAACTTTCCATTCTAACTTTAAAGCAATATCTGACGAAGAAAATGAAATATCGGTGTGGTTTTTTGTAATATTACCATCTACTAATTTGATTCTAGTAGTACTACCGTCATTTAAATGTAAAAATCTATTTTCCAAAGCAGAGTCTAACACTTGAGAACTTCGCATGTCTGTACATTAAAATCTCCAGCTATCAATGATCGTTTTGGGCATTAAGAGAATAAGTCGTCCCAATCTGTCAAAAAAGGATGTTTTGATTGCGAGCAATACACTGAAACAATGTATTCTAAGCAGCTGCAATTCAATAGTTTAAATTATAGTTGCTTCAATCCCACTATCTGATGATATAGGGGGACAAACTTGGACCTGAAGTGATTTGTGTGTCTTAAACGCCGCCATATTTTATGCATCATATCTATCCCTTCTAAAAAAGTTATAATCACTGAGGTAATGTGTGATTCTGGTTCTAACCATGTTTCGCTTATGATGGCCACATAAAAGTTTTCTTGACTTAGAAGTGCTCCAAATGCAACTTATTTTGGTCTAAGACTTTGTGCATTCCACTGTAGTATATTAATAGCGGAGAAAGTAGAACGACTTTTACCCATTAAACAATTTTGAGTAGTGTCTTTTACATCTTTCTGATTTAAAAAACCGAGCTGACTTTTTCTTGGAAACTATCGTCCTTAGTTAAAATTATTACAAACATAAATATCAAATTTTTCAAAATGTTCTTCCTTATTCTCACTTTTCTCTTCTTCGGTCTTTAAGTTTACTTCTCTATGGTTTGGCATGTCAATCTCCATTTCACTCTGTTGTTTTTTTTTGTCTTAAGCATTTTCTTCTCATTTTTGTGTGGGAACTTCAGTTTCTTCTTCTGAATCTAGTACGCTATTAGAACTGGTTGTCTCATCACATTATGTATGGTAGCTTGGGTTTTGACAATATTGATGAACGTCTTCTTGCCGTTTTTGAAGTCTGTGCTAAGAATAGTGTTTATTTGGCTTAGGACATTATCTGCACAGGTAAGGGAGATGTCTTTTTATTTTTCTTGGTCTTGCAAGTAGAACTCAAGGGCTTTTCTGTAGGTTATGTTTTGGACACACATAATATTTCGAATAGTTTTTTCTTTAACAAATAGAGGACACTTTTTATCCAATGCCATATGGGGCCCTTTGCGATTAAGACAGGTGTAAGATTGAGTCTCACAGTTTACATAATCTTTTCCACACTTAGGGCAGAGTACTTTTTTGGTGGGACAAAATTTAGTCACATGTCCGAATCTCCAACACGTTGAGCATTGAGTAACTGGCAATTCATAGGGTTCTACCTTGAACCTGCAGCCATACGCAAACGCGTACGGAGGTAAGGGGACGCGCTCCTAAAACTGACTCGAGTCGACCCGTTGTCCATCTGAATTAATCCTTATTATAGATAATATTTCAAATGAGCTGTTTAGTGATTCTGCTATCTCTTTAATGTCCAAGTCAACACCTTTAATAATCCCATAGGATATGTTATTTGCTGTTGTTAATTGACATGTGTATCCTAATTCAATCATCTTTGGGCTGTTCAATCATTTTTCTGTGAATAGCTGACTCTTGAATTGTATGAGCGCTTCGAATGGAGATTTGTATTTAATTCAACAAATATCCTCAATATTCTCTTGCTTCAAAAGTTTTGCCATGGCAAATTGTTTAGGCAAACGGGACTATGGATGTTACGCTCACTTGAAAGTTGGACTCGTTTTTATTCTGCTCATCTATTTTATTGTTGGAAATAATAGTTTTTGGTAATTCACGTAATAACGAGTTGCACCTGTTGGGTCTTTTAGGCCTAACTAAACAGCAGCATCAGAACCCTAGCTGCAAGGAAGGCGGAGTGCATGTCGCGTGAGTTATCGACGTCACTCAGTGGTTGGGCTCACGCATAGCAAAAACTAGGGTTACCAAAAGTTTTAATGTTGCACTAATAAAATAAATTTGTATGGAAAACGAAATGATTGCTTTCAGTTTTAATATATTATAGTATGCATGCCGACGCCTAAGTATTAGTGCTCTTCTTTTATACACGTTGTATGTATAGCTTCATTTTGGTGAAATATTTTTTTAAATCGGTCCAGTAGTTTCGGAGCCTATTCAATACAAACAAACAAACAATCAAATCTCCTCTTTTTATAAATTAGTAGTGACAAGCTAGGCGACCAAAGGCCTCTTGTACACTCGTTTTTTCGCTGTGAAAATCTACGGTTAATTCGCCGTATGGTGGCAGTGTTGTATGGATGACTGTGGGAGCTTGTTGACATAAATGGGGGCAAAACTTCACGGCGTGAAAGCCGTACGGTTAAGAAAAGTTCCATGTACAAGAGGCCTCACCCACCGGGTAAAGTCGGGGGGCAACCTAGCACAACAATTATGTTAAATATGAAATCCAACCCGATAAAAACCAAGTCACCCGTATATCGGCTCTTCACTGTCTCCAAGTTGTGACCAAATACGAAGTGTAGGCCACCGCTGGTTCCGGTCACCGTGACGGCGATAGACAACTAGCCTTTGGCTACAATTTGGATTATACTCGTAAATATGTGTTTTGTTATGGTACATCCAAATAAAGACACCTACCTGTTTTGATAGGAGAAGCGATGTATCCTCTCTACGACCGAAGTAACATGTTCCACGCCTTTTTGCATTCCCCACACTAGTATAGCGATCTTCAAAAAAACAACAAAAATTAACGTCGTTCAATACCGCAGAGGTATTTTTTCACTGTAAGAAGTTAAAATCTGATTTACCAAAAAAACATTTTTATTTAAGGGTATAAAACCAAATTATATCAGATTTTTCGTCATGAAATAGTTACGCAGTCACACATTTGAATTTATTTAATTTACTTTAATTTAAAATTATTATTATATTTATTTTTTCATTGGTGTTAGTTTTCATATAATTTGAGAGATTCATGAGCCGTTTAAAAGACACAGTTTTCTAATTTGTTTTCAAAAATACTTTAACGTAAAAGGTTTAACCAACGCCGACTTTTCCCGCTTGTACATTTTCTGCCGTAAGTAATGAGGATACTCGTATAGACTAAAAATAAAAATATAGTATATGTTACTCGCTGAAGTCGCTGATAATGTAGCTTTATAGTGGTAAGAATTTTTTAAATGAGACCAGTAGTTTTAGAGTTTTTCCATTATAAAGAAACAAAAAAGAAAATCTCATTTCTTCTCTTCCTAATATTAGTTAGGGTTACCGATAAAATATTATTTGACGACTTGAAAAAGTAACGCTACGCTAAAAGTGGTCTACTTATTCGTATAATTGATTTCATTCCTACCTTAACTCTAACATCGGGTTCAGGGAGCTCCAGGTGGCCGTACTTGCCGCGGCTCGGCTCCGGACAGTTGTGACACGTGACGCTGATGCGCACGGTCCGCAGCACCACCTCGGGCACCTGCCGACAAACAGATCTACAGACAACCGTCAACCCTCGGCCTGCGCGCGACAACAGATCTACCTAATATTGTTGTGGAGAACAACCTGTTAGTAAGATACGTGACGCTGATGCGCACGGTCCGCAGCACCACCTCGGGCGCCTGCCGACAAACAGATCTACAGACAACCGTCCACCCTCGGCCTGCGCGCGACAACAGATCTACCTAATATTGTTGTGAGAACAACTTGTTAGTAAGATACGTGACGCTGATGCGCACGGTCCGCAGCACCACCTCGGGCACCTGCCGACAAACAGATCTACAGACAACCGTCCACCCTCGGCCTGCGCGCGACAACAGATCTACCTAATATTGTTGTGAGAACAACTTGTTAGTAAGATACGTGACGCTGATGCGCACGGTCCGCAGCACCACCTCGGGCACCTGCCGACAAACAGATCTACAGACAACCGTCCACCCTCGGCCTGCGCGCGACAACAGATCTACCTAATATTGTTGTGAAAACAACTTGTTAGTAAGATACGTGACGCTGATGCGCACGGTCCGCAGCACCACCTCGGGCACCTGCCGACAAACAGATCTACAGACAACCGTCCACCCTCGGCCTGCGCGCGACAACAGATCTACCTAATATTGTTGTGAGAACAACTTGTTAGTAAGATACGTGACGCTGATGCGCACGGTCCGCAGCACCACCTCGGGCACCTGCCGACAAACAGACAACCGTCCACCCTCGGCCTGCGCGCGACAACAGATCTACCTAATATTGTTGTGAGAACAACTTGTTAGTAAGATACGTGACGCTGATGCGCACGGTCCGCAGCACCACCTCGGGCACCTGCCGACAAACAGATCTACAGACAACCGTCCACCCTCGGCCTGCGCGCGACAACAGATCTACCTAATATTGTTGTGAGAACAACTTGTTAGTAAGATACGTGACGCTGATGCGCACGGTCCGCAGCACCACCTCGGGCACCTGCCGACAAACAGATCTACAGACAACCGTCCACCCTCGGCCTGCGCGCGACAACAGATCTACTTAATATTGTTGTGAGAACAACTTGTTAGTAAGATACGTGATGCTGATGCGCACGGTCCGCAGCACCACCTCGGGCACCTGCCGACAAACAGATCTACAGACAACCGTCCACCCTCGGCCTGCGCGCGACAACAGATCTACCTAATATTGTTGTAAGAACAACTTGTTAGTAAGATACGTGACGCTGATGCGCACGGTCCGCAGCACCACCTCGGGCACCTGCCGACAAACAGATCTACAGACAACCGTCAACCCTCGGCCTGCGCGCGACAACAGATCTACCTAATATTGTTGTGAGAACAACTTGTTAGTAAGATACGTGACGCTGATGCGCACGGTCCGCAGCACCACCTCGGGCACCTGCCGACAAACAGATCTACAGACAACCGTCCACCCTCGGCCTGCGCGCGACAACAGATCTACCTAATATTGTTGTGAGAACAACTTGTTAGTAAGATACGTGACGCTGATGCGCACGGTCCGCAGCACCACCTCGGGCACCTGCCGACAAACAGATCTACAGACAACCGTCCACCCTCGGCCTGCGCGCGACAACAGATCTACCTAATATTGTTGTGAGAACAACTTGTTAGTAAGATACGTGACGCTGATGCGCACGGTCCGCAGCACCACCTCGGGCACCTGCCGACAAACAGATCTACAGACAACCGTCCACCCTCGGCCTGCGCGCGACAACAGATCTACCTAATATTGTTGTGAGAACAACTTGTTAGTAAGATACGTGACGCTGATGCGCACGGTCCGCAGCACCACCTCGGGCACCTGCCGACAAACAGATCTACAGACAACCGTCAACCCTCGGCCTGCGCGCGACAACAGATCTACCTAATATTGTTGTGGAGAACAACCTGTTAGTAAGATACGTGACGCTGATGCGCACGGTCCGCAGCACCACCTCGGGCACCTGCCGACAAACAGATCTACAGACAACCGTCCACCCTCGGCCTGCGCGCGACAACAGATCTACCTAATATTGTTGTGAGAACAACTTGTTAGTAAGATACGTGACGCTGATGCGCACGGTCCGCAGCACCACCTCGGGCACCTGCCGACAAACAGATCTACAGACAACCGTCCACCCTCGGCCTGCGCGCGACAACAGATCTACCTAATATTGTTGTGAGAGCAACTTGTTAGTAAGATACGTGACGCTGATGCGCACGGTCCGCAGCACCACCTCGGGCACCTGCCGACAAACAGATCTACAGACAACCGTCCACCCTCGGCCTGCGCGCGACAACAGATCTACCTAATATTGTTGTAAGAACAACTTGTTAGTAAGATACGTGACGCTGATGCGTACGGTCCGCAGCACCACCTCGGGCACCTGCCGACAAACAGATCTACAGACAACCGTCCACCCTCGGCCTGCGCGCGACAACAGATCTACCTAATATTGTTGTGAGAACAACTTGTTAGTAAGATACGTGACGCTGATGCGCACGGTCCGCAGCACCACCTCGGGCACCTGCCGACAAACAGATCTACAGACAACCGTCCACCCTCGGCCTGCGCGCGACAACAGATCTACCTAATATTGTTGTGAGAACAACTTGTTAGTAAGATACGTGACGCTGATGCGCACGGTCCGCAGCACCACCTCGGGCACCTGCCGACAAACAGATCTACAGACAACCGTCCACCCTCGGCCTGCGCGCGACAACAGATCTACCTAATATTGTTGTGAGAACAACTTGTTAGTAAGATACGTGACGCTGATGCGCACGGTCCGCAGCACCACCTCGGGCACCTGCCGACAAACAGATCTACAGACAACCGTCCACCCTCGGCCTGCGCGCGACAACAGATCTACCTAATATTGTTGTGAGAACAACTTGTTAGTAAGATACGTGACGCTGATGCGCACGGTCCGCAGCACCACCTCAGGCACCTGCCGACAAACAGATCTACAGACAACCGTCCACCCTCGGCCTGCGCGCGACAACAGATCTACCTAATATTGTTGTGAGAACAACTTGTTAGTAAGATACGTGACGCTGATGCGCACGGTCCGCAGCACCACCTCGGGCACCTGCCGACAAACAGATCTACAGACAACCGTCCACCCTCGGCCTGCGCGCGACAACAGATCTACCTAATATTGTTGTGAGAACAACTTGTTAGTAAGATACGTGACGCTGATGCGCACGGTCCGCAGCACCACCTCGGGCACCTGCCGACAAACAGATCTACAGACAACCGTCCACCCTCGGCCTGCGCGCGACAACAGATCTACCTAATATTGTTGTGAGAACAACTTGTTAGTAAGATACGTGACGCTGATGCGCACGGTCCGCAGCACCACCTCGGGCACCTGCCGACAAACAGATCTACAGACAACCGTCCACCCTCGGCCTGCGCGCGACAACAGATCTACCTAATATTGTTGTGAGAACAACTTGTTAGTAAGATACGTGACGCTGATGCGCACGGTCCGCAGCACCACCTCGGGCACCTGCCGACAAACAGATCTACAGACAACCGTCCACCCTCGGCCTGCGCGCGACAACAGATCTACCTAATATTGTTGTGAGAACAACTTGTTAGTAAGATACGTGACGCTGATGCGCACGGTCCGCAGCACCACCTCGGGCACCTGCCGACAAACAGATCTACAGACAACCGTCAACCCTCGGCCTGCGCGCGACAACAGATCTACCTAATATTGTTGTGGAGAACAACCTGTTAGTAAGATACGTGACGCTGATGCGCACGGTCCGCAGCACCACCTCGGGCACCTGCCGACAAACAGATCTACAGACAACCGTCAACCCTCGGCCTGCGCGCGACAACAGATCTACCTAATATTGTTGTGAGAACAACTTGTTAGTAAGATACGTGACGCTGATGCGCACGGTCCGCAGCACCACCTCGGGCACCTGCCGACAAACAGATCTACAGACAACCGTCCACCCTCGGCCTGCGCGCGACAACAGATCTACCTAATATTTTTGTGAGAACAACTTGTTAGTAAGATACGTGACGCTGATGCGCACGGTCCGCAGCACCACCTCGGGCACCTGCCGACAAACAGATCTACAGACAACCGTCCACCCTCGGCCTGCGCGCGACAACAGATCTACCTAATATTGTTGTGAAAACAACTTGTTAGTAAGATACGTGACGCTGATGCGCACGGTCCGCAGCACCACCTCGGGCACCTGCCGACAAACAAATCTACAGACAACCGTCCACCCTCGGCCTGCGCGCGACAACAGATCTACCTAATATTGTTGTGAGAACAACTTGTTAGTAAGATACGTGACGCTGATGCGCACGGTCCGCAGCACCACCTCGGGCACCTGCCGACAAACAGATCTACAGACAACCGTCCACCCTCGGCCTGCGCGCGACAACAGATCTACCTAATATTGTTGTGAGAACAACTTGTTAGTAAGATACGTGACGCTGATGCGCACGGTCCGCAGCACCACCTCGGGCACCTGCCGACAAACAGATCTACAGACAACCGTCCACCCTCGGCCTGCGCGCGACAACAGATCTACCTAATATTGTTGTGAGAACAACTTGTTAGTAAGATACGTGACGCTGATGCGCACGGTCCGCAGCACCACCTCGGGCACCTGCTGACAAACAGATCTACAGACAACCGTCCACCCTCGGCCTGCGCGCGACAACAGATCTACTTAATATTGTTGTGAGAACAACTTGTTAGTAAGATACGTGACGCTGATGCGCACGGTCCGCAGCACCACCTCGGGCACCTGCCGACAAACAGATCTACAGACAACCGTCCACCCTCGGCCTGCGCGCGACAACAGATCTACCTAATATTGTTGTGAGAGCAACTTGTTAGTAAGATACGTGACGCTGATGCGCACGGTCCGCAGCACCACCTCGGGCACCTGCCGACAAACAGATCTACAGACAACCGTCCACCCTCGGCCTGCGCGCGACAACAGATCTACCTAATATTGTTGTGAGAACAACTTGTTAGTAAGATACGTGACGCTGATGCGCACGGTCCGCAGCACCACCTCGGGCACCTGCCGACAAACAGATCTACAGACAACCGTCCACCCTCGGCCTGCGCGCGACAACAGATCTACCTAATATTGTTGTGAGAACAACTTGTTAGTAAGATACGTGACGCTGATGCGCACGGTCCGCAGCACCACCTCGGGCACCTGCCGACAAACAGATCTACAGACAACCGTCCACCCTCGGCCTGCGCGCGACAACAGATCTACCTAATATTGTTGTGAGAACAACTTGTTAGTAAGATACGTGACGCTGATGCGCACGGTCCGCAGCACCACCTCGGGCACCTGCCGACAAGCAGATCTACAGACAACCGTCCACCCTCGGCCTGCGCGCGACAACAGATCTACCTAATATTGTTGTGAGAACAACTTGTTAGTAAGATACGTGACGCTGATGCGCACGGTCCGCAGCACCACCTCGGGCACCTGCCGACAAACAGATCTACAGACAACCGTCCACCCTCGGCCTGCGCGCGACAACAGATCTACTTAATATTGTTGTGAGAACAACTTGTTAGTAAGATACGTGACGCTGATGCGCACGGTCCGCAGCACCACCTCGGGCACCTGCCGACAAACAGATCTACAGACAACCGTCCACCCTCAGCCTGCGCGCGACAACAGATCTACCTAATATTGTTGTGAGAACAACTTGTTAGTAAGATACGTGACGCTGATGCGCACGGTCCGCAGCACCACCTCGGGCACCTGCCGACAAACAGATCTACAGACAACCGTCCACCCTCGGCCTGCGCGCGACAACAGATCTACCTAATATTGTTGTGAGAACAACTTGTTAGTAAGATACGTGACGCTGATGCGCACGGTCCGCAGCACCACCTCGGGCACCTGCCGACAAACAGATCTACAGACAACCGTCCACCCTCGGCCTGCGCGCGACAACAGATCTACCTAATATTGTTGTGAGAACAACTTGTTAGTAAGATACGTGACGCTGATGCGCACGGTCCGCAGCAGCACCACCTCGGGCACCTGCCGACAAACAGATCTACAGACAACCGTCCACCCTCGGCCTGCGCGCGACCACAGATCTACCTAATATTGTTGTGAGAACAACTTGTTAGTAAGATACGTGACGCTGATGCGCACGGTCCGCAGCACCACCTCGGGCACCTGCCGACAAACAGATCTACAGACAACCGTCCACCCTCGGCCTGCGCGCGACAACAGATCTACCTAATATTGTTGTGAGAACAACTTGTTAGTAAGATACGTGACGCTGATGCGCACGGTCCGCAGCACCACCTCGGGCACCTGCCGACAAACAGATCTACAGACAACCGTCCACCCTCGGCCTGCGCGCGACCACAGATCTACCTAATATTGTTGTGAGAACAACTTGTTAGTAAGATACGTGACGCTGATGCGCACGGTCCGCAGCACCACCTCGGGCACCTGCCGACAAACAGATCTACAGACAACCGTCCACCCTCGGCCTGCGCGCGACAACAGATCTACCTAATATTGTTGTGAGAACAACTTGTTAGTAAGATACGTGACGCTGATGCGCACGGTCCGCAGCACCACCTCGGGCACCTGCCGACAAACAGATCTACAGACAACCGTCCACCCTCGGCCTGCGCGCGACAACAGATCTACCTAATATTGTTGTGAGAACAACTTGTTAGTAAGATACGTGACGCTGATGCGCACGGTCCGCAGCACCACCTCGGGCACCTGCCGACAAACAGATCTACAGACAACCGTCCACCCTCGGCCTGCGCGCGACAACAGATCTACCTAATATTGTTGTGAGAACAACTTGTTAGTAAGATACGTGACGCTGATGCGCACGGTCCGCAGCACCACCTCGGGCACCTGCCGACAAACAGATCTACAGACAACCGTCAACCCTCGGCCTGCGCGCGACAACAGATCTACCTAATATTGTTGTGAGAACAACTTGTTAGTGAGATACGTGACGCTGATGCGCACGGTCCGCAGCACCACCTCGGGCACCTGCTGACAAACAGATCTACAGACAACCGTCCACCCTCGGCCTGCGCGCGACAACAGATCTACTTAATATTGTTGTGAGAACAACTTGTTAGTAAGATACGTGACGCTGATGCGCACGGTCCGCAGCACCACCTCGGGCACCTGCCGACAAACAGATCTACAGACAACCGTCCACCCTCGGCCTGCGCGCGACAACAGATCTACCTAATATTGTTGTGAGAACAACTTGTTAGTAAGATACGTGACGCTGATGCGCACGGTCCGCAGCACCACCTCGGGCACCTGCCGACAAACAGATCTACAGACAACCGTCCACCCTCGGCCTGCGCGCGACAACAGATCTACCTAATATTGTTGTGAGAACAACTTGTTAGTAAGATACGTGACGCTGATGCGCACGGTCCGCAGCACCACCTCGGGCACCTGCCGACAAACAGATCTACAGACAACCGTCCACCCTCGGCCTGCGCGCGACAACAGATCTACCTAATATTGTTGTGAGAACAACTTGTTAGTAAGATACGTGACGCTGATGCGCACGGTCCGCAGCACCACCTCGGGCACCTGCCGACAAACAGATCTACAGACAACCGTCCACCCTCGGCCTGCGCGCGACCACAGATCTACCTAATATTGTTGTGAGAACAACTTGTTAGTAAGATACGTGACGCTGATGCGCACGGTCCGCAGCACCACCTCGGGCACCTGCCGACAAACAGATCTACAGACAACCGTCCACCCTCGGCCTGCGCGCGACAACAGATCTACCTAATATTGTTGTGAGAACAACTTGTTAGTAAGATACGTGACGCTGATGCGCACGGTCCGCAGCACCACCTCGGGCACCTGCCGACAAACAGATCTACAGACAACCGTCCACCCTCGGCCTGCGCGCGACAACCGATCTACCTAATATTGTTGTGAGAACAACTTGTTAGTAAGATACGTGACGCTGATGCGCACGGTCCGCAGCACCACCTCGGGCACCTGCCGACAAACAGATCTACAGACAACCGTCCACCCTCGGCCTGCGCGCGACAACAGATCTACCTAATATTGTTGTGAGAACAACTTGTTAGTAAGATACGTGACGCTGATGCGCACGGTCCGCAGCACAACCTCGGGCACCTGCCGACAAACAGATCTACAGACAACCGTCCACCCTCGGCCTGCGCGCGACAACAGATCTACCTAATATTGTTGTGAGAACAACTTGTTAGTAAGATACGTGACGCTGATGCGCACGGTCCGCAGCACCACCTCGGGCACCTGCCGACAAACAGATCTACAGACAACCGTCCACCCTCGGCCTGCGCGCGACAACAGATCTACCTAATATTGTTGTGAGAACAACTTGTTAGTAAGATACGTGACGCTGATGCGCACGGTCCGCAGCACAACCTCGGGCACCTGCCGACAAACAGATCTACAGACAACCGTCCACCCTCGGCCTGCGCGCGACAACAGATCTACCTAATATTGTTGTGAGAACAACTTGTTAGTAAGATACGTGACGCTGATGCGCACGGTCCGCAGCACAACCTCGGGCACCTGCCGACAAACAGATCTACAGACAACCGTCCACCCTCGGCCTGCGCGCGACAACAGATCTACCTAATATTGTTGTGAGAACAACTTGTTAGTAAGATACGTGACGCTGATGCGCACGGTCCGCACCACCACTTTGTGCACCGACAACAGATCTACCCAATATGGTGCCACTTTGAAACGCATAATGTTTATTGCCATAATATCAATTGCCATACATCATATGGCATACCCATCAAAAAGCATAATAGCTTTTAGCAAATTTTTCATAACGCATACCATAATAACGCATAATTGTTAAAAGGCATAATAATAAAAACCATAATCATCAAAATCCATATTAAGGTTTGCCATAATTTTATTAAGCA
Source organism: Udea olivalis (assembly GCA_947369235.1). NCBI lineage: Eukaryota > Metazoa > Arthropoda > Insecta > Lepidoptera > Crambidae > Udea > Udea olivalis. Next base: position 2,324,803 of record OX376349.1, on the reverse strand, counting down.
TACCTTAAAACGCATAATTTTGTTTGACATACTCTTACAAAGCATAACTCAAAATTGAAATACGGTAAAAAGCATTGTTTTATCAGCATTTTTTTGATTTTATGATCAAAAAGCGTGTTCATTATATTTTTATTATATCCTCTAACAAAAACAAAAATAAAGGGGTTACATCGTTTATAGGTTAGGTTAGAACTGCGACGTTCACTGCGGTTAGGGGAGTAGGATACTACCGAGGTATCCCTGCCTGTCGTAAGAGGCGACTAAAAGAGCCCTTGGGGTCGCAAAGCGCACGCAGGGGGGGAGGGGCCTGCGTTTGTTTCGGTTTGCAATCCCGAGGAAGACGGTGACGCATATCGGACACAGTGGTCTGTGTTATCGTGCACTGGAGTTGAGCTTGCTCCTCCCGAGGCTGGCTGCCAGGCGGCCTTGCGCGCCGAAGGGTCCTGCGAGGAGTGTCTCCCTTGTTGGGGATCCCGGGTCCCTTCCATTCTGCGCCGAAGATGACCGACAGAAAACCCGCTACTTAGTTTTATGCATGCATGGGTGCATGCTTGCTTGCATGCACGCATAATTATTCTTCAAGAGTTAAGGGTTTTTTCAGTTATGCTTATTTCATGTATGATTTTGAATAGTATGCCTTTTTAATATTATGGCAAATGAAAAGTCTTTCTATGATTATGCTTCACGAATTTCGGCCATTTGATGTTATGTATTATGAAGTTATGCTGTAAATGCTTATGGCAAATGACTATTATGGCTATCAACATTATGCATTTTAAGTTAATGGCAAAAAACGTTATGTGTTTCAATAGGTAACCACCTAATATTGCTGAATGAAAGATTTTGTGATTATAAATCATAATCACACTGATTTAAAACAAAACGTAAATTAAAAAGCATGCAAGTAGTCTTATGGTGGGTTTAACTAACTAACTTAGATGGCGCAGCGACCCAAAGTGGGCCTTGACATCCGATACCAAGGGACGCAATTTCGGTGCGACGGGTTAACACTCCTCCCACGTAAAAAAGTTCAAGTTACGAGACCGGTAAGGTGGGTATAGACTAGTCTGGGTAGAGAAATTTAAAAACTACAAATGCTCGATGTTCTGATATATGCGAATGCTCAGAACTATTAGCACGTTTAGAATAACCGCACTTGAATTTTAAAGTGCATAATGAATGACAGGTAAAAATAAAATAAAAACAAATTGCAGAAAATGTCAATAACAAGCAACTATTATTTTTAGGAAATTGCTTCGGCGCATTTTTACCTAGCCTTGTTTTGCATTGTCATAACCAATTATTTATTGATAAGTTAACTATTGGTGATAATGATAACAAAAAACGTGACAATTAAAACTAGGACTTACATCATAGGTGCCGGCCCACACGATGAGCAGGCTCTTGCGGAACCAAACCCCCTTCGGGTATAAGTCCACCGTCCACTCTGTCAGTTTGTCTTGTTGGGACACGTCTGCTATCGACGATCTGTAAGTGAGAGTCGTCGGCAATAAGACCACAAGAGAAGCAAAGGCAGGAATACAACGTCTTTAAAACGGAAAAGCAGCGGGCATGCTATTTAACGGTGACTGGCATACTGTGGAAACATTAGCAAATTGAATTTACAGTCGATTGATGGCCTTGCATGCCAGTTGCCTACTATACTATTTTCACTGTAAGATAATATGCCTGACAGCTCTTATTGTTCCGTATCACGCATACTATTTCAAACTAAATGAAAAGAAACTGGCAAAAGAAAATGTTATAAACTGTTAAAAAACTATTATTCTTTCGAATCTTATCAAGTGAATTATTGTTATTATTACTAAACGTTAATGAATGAAGGTATTTGAAATGGAATTAATTTAACTTTATAGCGCCTGATGCGTGGAAAGAACAACCATTCAATAGTGTATTGACACTACGAAATCGACAAAAAAATCGATAATTAGGAGCGACCATTTTGTAATTTGTAATCCCGTCATTCGCAGCAGTACCAATGCGTCTGCCTTGTGTGCAATTTTTTAACTATTATTTTCGAGAGGTAACGCGGTAGCGTTCAATTCTATTACTTATTAGCTATAACCCGTTTATTAATAATTTATAAAAAAAAAAAAAACTGTAAATCTGATTCTATTTCCTTGCCAACTCGATTACATTACATTCGTTACAGCACTATATTTGACAATTATGAACTGTCAGGGATATCATCATACGGCGAAAGTAGTAAAGCAAGAAGTATACATGAACTATATATAAGTTAACCGCCGTAAAGTCGAAAATGGTCCGCGGGCCGCGGGGCGAGGGATATACCAGGATATCTCAACATATGATTAATAAAATCAGTGTTATTATTTAGGAAATCAATAAATACTAAATGGACGGAAAGCCACTAAAGCGTGTTTCCGAGGTCAGGGATAGAGATGTGCGCTTCACTGCTGATGTTAATTTTAAGGTCCATATTTTGAACGTTTGCAAAAAAGCTTGCCGGGATTTGGGGATGGTACTACGTTTAGCCAACCAATTTAGTAACTTATGTTCTCTGAAAGCACTATATGAAGCACTAGTAAAAACTCATTCGGAGTTCAATGCGGTTGTTTGGTCACCGCATGAGGCTAAATATAAAATGCTCGAACGTGTACAAAACAAATTTCTTAGATTTATCTATTCAAAAATGTATAGTTATTACCCAGGTTATCCGCTATTGTTTCCTACACTATTTATATTAGGCATGGTCGGCTATTATACAATTGAAGTAAAGAGGGATGTAGCTGTCACCACTTATTTAAAGTACGTGGTAAAATACATAACCCTAGTGTTTTAGAACTGCAGTTGTGTGTCCCGGATGAATACGTGGGGCGTCGGCGGCGTAGACCGGCACTGCTGCGGGCGCTCAATGCGTTGGCACAACAGATTGACCTATTTAACTTTAGTCTGAACGAATTCACAAGAGCGGCTTATTGTACGTGTACCTATAGTATAAGTTAATTATGATGAGAATGTGTAACTGTTCTGCTCTTAATAATGCATTTAATGGTAACTACACTATTGCATTAGGTAATATCCTGTAATGATAGTTGTATGTGGTAAATAAATAAATTATAACTTCAGATGTGTTAGTATTTGTTTTAGTATTATAAATAAAAATAAACTAATGAAATATTAATTATTTAGGTATTAGACGTGGGACCAAATACGGCCGCTTTTACGTTACTTTTTAATAGTTATCATTGACACGCACACATTACACATTCGTCTTCACCTGGAAAAATCATGAATACATTTACCTGACGACATAGCAATAACAATGTAAAAAAAATCAAAACAAATCGTAAGGAACATGAAAACTAGTAGAAAACGAAATGAATGCACACCTGAAGAAGACGCTTGTTCCAAATTTTTTCTTTGAAAATAAGCCGCAACATTTTAAAGCATTGACTTCTTAAATTTTCAATACGTAGACTCGGCAATTCCATTTTTGTATTTATCTCATGTGGAGCAGACACAAGGCTGCAACCGCGCAAACTTTGACGTTGAACGTCTATCGCTGTCGGTAGCCGACAGGTGACTGATTGAAGTTATTCATTGGCCGAAAGCATCCCCCGCCCGCGTCCCGCGCACTATCAGGAGGGTCGACTTTATGGCGGTCAAGCTATACTTGAGACGAGTTACAATTTTTTTTTTTTTGATTCCGATGCAATCTCATGTTTTTTTTTCAATGGGAAACAGTTTAAGTTTTAAGTGAATTTAAATCGTATCGTATTGCTACTGGCAGTAGAATGTGTGGCAAATTTATGAGAGAAAAGAACAGAAGATCTGTGGTCCATTACTGGCATGCATAGGCCAGCAATTTTCACAAAGCCACAGGCATGCCATTTGACTACCTTTTTGGCCTCAGTCACTATCTATTTATTTATATCTCATTGCACAAAATATAGAGTACAGTTGACGTACTCAATTCCAAAAGGCACTATAGTATTCGCAGATTATCAATCACTACCACAAAGAAGAATTTCCTGTTATCAAGAGTGATGTATACTAACTTGGTAGAGAAGATGAAGGTCCTAGTGTGGTAGCAGGCCAGCGAGTGGAAGTTCTCCACGCTGAGCACGGAGCCCCACGTGTCCTCGGTGTAGATGCGCGGCGTGAACAGCATCTTGCCGCCTTCAGACTGCTGGATCTCTGCTACGCGCTCGAATTGGCCTTGAATAAGCAACGTCATCATTATTATGACAAAAAACAGAGGAAAATTTACGAGTAAAATTAAGAAGTTAAACTTTTTTTTTTAGTTTTCATTTTAAATATATAGGTACTTAGATTGTTTTAGAGTAGGTATGCCATATTATTTTCCTCGCGGTATAAATAATATTAATATATACATGAAAAAAAATATGCGACTAATTTTGTACTCAAGTTCACCCTAAAAAACACAAGCATACTTATTTACATGATTGTACGTACCTACATGAATTTAGCTCTATAGTTTTTAGATTTTTTCAAAAAATATATATTTTTTTAATAAGTAATGCTATTTTACGATTTGTCTATCCTAATAGGCTTTGAAACTATTTGAAATATTATTTCACCATTAGAATCCTACATTATCCCTGATGAACACAGGCAATAGAAATTTATGATTTTTGAATTTTTTGTGAAATACCCTAGTGAAGACAGGGCGAGCCGCTAGTATTAGACAGTGTAATTGTGCGCCAACAAGTTCCTTGTTACCGTTGTCATACTCACCAGACTGGTAGCTCATGGCAATGGCCATCCTCTCCATGAAGAACTCCTTGTGTTCCTGCGTGACCGGACACAGCAGCAGGTTGGCCAGCTGCTTCGGGCACATCATTGGAAACCTAGGAACGTAGCAACACCAGGAATGTTTTAGTTTTAATAATCAATTTTACAATTATTCCGTCTGTTTTAATTTATGGTAGTAATAAAACAAACAAAGTATTGTTAAATCATTAATAGTTGCGATTTATCATGAATATTAATGATGGTTATAATGATGGTTTACCAAATAAATGCTTATTCTATTCCAATTTTCACTTATAGTATTTTCACTATAAGATGATATGCCTGACAGCTCTCATTGTTCCGTGTCACGCATACAAATAAAAAGAAACAGGCAAAAGAAAATTTTATAAACTATTAAAAAACTGTTGTCCTTTTGAAATTGATCAAGTAAATTATTGTTATAATTATTACCTGTTAATAAATGAAGTAAATGAAATTTAATAAATATATCTTTACAGCGCCTGATGCGTGAAAAGGAACGCCATTCAATAGTGTATTGACACTACTGAATCGACAAAAAATCGATGAATACACGTCATTCGCGTCAGATAGGTAGATAAACAAATAAACTTTATTGTGAATCACGGGTATATCAAGAATGTTCAGATCATACATATTTAAGAGTCTCACTGTGTTCCGCCTCACAAGCATACAATAGTAATCATCTTAATCCGAATGTCCAATTTTATCACAAAGTAATCAATATAAAAGAAAAAGTTATTAGATAAATCAGTACGAGTGCGTTTGCCTTGTATGCGGTTTGTGTTTGCGTTACGTCTAAGTTGCGTGTTTGTTTGTTTTGACATTTGTTGCTGTTTTTGTTGAGTTTTCTTGTTAAGCTTTTCGTTTTGTTGTTTTGTTTGGTACGTACAATGCCGAAAAAACAACGCATGTCAATATGTAACCGGTGAAAATTGGAGAAAGGTCGTTGAGAAAACTCGCCAAACCATAATGGAGGACTGGGACAAATACATCCACATTGACCGAATAAGAGACCAGCAAATAATAATAACAGTAGAATACGATTCAGATTCTGATATCAGTTCACAAGAATCAAGTTCTAGCAGTAAATGATTAATATAGTTAAACTATGATTTTCGAAAGACCGCGTTTTATTCTATGTCTTATTAGCCATAACCCGTTCATTAAGAATTAACTAAAAAAATCAAAATCGGTTCCTTTGCCAGCTCATCCGATATTTTGAAACAATCGATTAAATTTCATTCGTTGCATCACTATAATTGTCAATTATGAACTGTCAGGAATATCATCATACGGCGAAAGTAGTATAGTAGAGTTATAATAATATCGTTTTGCAAACAAGTTACACCAACATCATACGATTCTATATTAAGCAGAGCTTATACTTATGCAATTATAGCTTATACTTATGCAATTATAGCTTGTACTTATGCAATCATAGCTCATACTTATGCAATTATAGCTTCCGAACTTAAATAATAAAAATACACAACACACATTTTTTTGTAGTTTTATATTTACTGTGGTATTTTAGTGATTTACAATGAATAGGTATTTAGTTAGAAAATTACCTCGAACGAATTCACACCTGCAGAATGTCCAGAGGCGAAAATTTCATAATAAATGTTAAACACTAAATTCTACATCAGTAAATAAAAAACTCATAAATAATAGTCATTGCGTGTTTTTTTTTTAAATTAAAGCTTCTGTTGGATCACCTTTTATAAATGTCAAAGCAGAGATTGATAAACCATGTGTAGGCCCACAAAACACATTGCGCCACAAGTTTGCTCCTTTAATCATTTTTTTTTTAATTTTAACTTTTGTATTTATTAATAATAAATTATGAACGCTTCGGTATAAAACTCTTCAGGATAATAGTTGTGAATTAGAATAAAAAGGTAGTTCAGCCTCCTGTTTACGTCGTATCTGCCGTCAGATATCATACCGTTCAGAAATCCGCATCGAGCCTAGGACGTTATTGATATACACATGATTGATGCCAATTACGATTTTTAAACGGAGTACACATTTGTGTACAGACCTTCAGAGTCATAGTGACATGTATTTACATGTCACTATGACTCTGAAGGTCTGCCTACCTGTCATGTAGTTCGCTTAGGGAGTTGATTTTAAGCGCGTATTCCTATCTTTGGTTTTATTCGATGATAAAATGGTAACGACAAAGGCTACCATTTTACTATTCACGTTTGGAAGACGAAGTGATTATGAGGCAGTTCAATTAATCATGGAAAATCCACTGCTAAGGTGTATTACTTGTTCACTTGGACTACGGAATTCATATCGGCAGTCGTTGAGAGAAGTTAAAGAAGAAACCTAAAATTTGCTACATCCTAGATTTCACCCACACTACTTACCTACAAGTCATATTATGTTAGATCCAATCCATCTACTGTGCTAAAACACATCTTCATAATCTTGAATACGGCTAAGAATGTGACTTAGAATGTGACTCGACTTTTTTTCATTTTTAAGTGATCATTCAATAACAAGTATTCAATCTATGATTTATAATTAGGGATCTGATGAAAAAAGAAAGATCATTTGTGAAAGATTGATAGATCGATTGATTGTGAAAACGTAGTGAGAGTGTTCACTTTCACTACGTTTTCACGATTAATCAATCTTTCTTGCTTACAAAATGTTCTAAGCCAGCACCAGCTCCTATATTAGGGACTATACTTGGGGCTGCTACAACGATATCCATGCACCAGCCCATTTTTTAGATAATATATTTGATAAGTATATTTATGAAAATGAAGAATAAAAGAAATCAATTAAATTGAACTTGTTCTTATTCGTACAATTTCATTTCCTTTACCGTCCCCACCGCCCTTTTACTTCTCTAAAATACTCATGTGAAAAAAAGAACGCCAGTTTCTTTCGATTAATCTGTCAAAAAGGTGACATTTAATCTATATTCCAAGTTCCAAGTCGTTATTTTTGCCAAATTCAAAATAAAATTGCCGAAAACTGCGGGGAGTTGCAAAAATAATAAAGTAAAGTAAAAGTAAAAAGTAAAAAATATCTTTATTCATATAGACTTATAAAAAGTACTTATGACATGTCATGTAACAAAAAAAAAATTGTAGCAAAAATATACTGAATAAAAATAAACTTACATAAAATAATACTGTGATAGTTCATATCATAATTAAATATAATGTGACTCTACCACCGGTTCAGAGGTTGTTTCCGATCGAGAAGACTCCGGCAAGAAACTCGATGGTTACTCTTTTCAATCTTGTTTTTATACACAAAAATGGAATTGACAGAGTAAAGTCATAACAAAAAAGTGTGCAGAGGAGCAGATTATACCTAAGATGACCACAAATTCTTATCATTTAAGAAATCGTCAACACTATAATAACCCCGCTTCATTAACTTAGCTTTAATTTGTGACTTAAACTTGTGAAGAGGCAGTTCAACAAGAGTTTGCGGAATCTTATTAAAATATTTTACACATTGACCAACATGCAGTGCAGTCTTAGACTGGGAGTTACGAGCTTATCTTTATTTCTGGTATTGAGTTTATGAACATCACTGTTTTTCTTGAAGAGATGCAAGTTTTTACGGACATATACTACATTATCATAAATAAATTGAGAGTACACAGTTAAAATATAATAATGACTGTAATAAAGAGTACTGTAGAAGGGTTGAGCTGGATGAGGTAGACTACGGTCGTGCGTCGCCGCTAAATAAACATCTTGCGAGATTGTACGTGATTTAATACGTACAAGTCGTACAACATACATAAAGCTACTGAAACTGGTAAACTTCTCATACGAAAGGTCCAGACCCGTCCTAACAACTAAGAAGCGGACTGTAAGTCTGTTTATGACTCCGGCTGGCGACCTTATATAGTCGCGAGCGGCGCGCAGGGCACGCGCGGGGCGGGGGGCGCGGGGCGGAGGGCGCGGGGCGGAGGGCGCGGGGCGGAGGGCGCGGGGCGGAGGGCGCGGGGCGGAGGGCGCGGGGCGGAGGGCGCGGGGCGGAGGGCGCGGGGCGGAGGGCGCGGGGCGGAGGGCGCGGGGCGGAGGGCGCGGGGCGGAGGGCGCGGGGCGGAGGGCGCGGGGCGGAGGGCGCGGGGCGGAGGGCGCGGGGCGGAGGGCGCGGGGCGGAGGGCGCGGGGCGGAGGGCGCGGGGCGGAGGGCGCGGGGCGGAGGGCGCGGGGCGGAGGGCGCGGGGCGGAGGGCGCGGGGCGGAGGGCGCGGGGCGGGGGGCGCGGGGTCGCTGCGTCATCACGGGCCGCGCTGCGATGACTCGGCTCACGCGTCGCCTGTCATCCCGGCCGTAGCTTTGTTGTTGTTTGTAGGGGGTGTTACAGTACTAATTTGATAGCGAAATAAACTTTCATAGTCACTTGGGCATTCTCCTCTATAGATATGTTTCTAGATACTTTAGGATCAGCTCCCGGACACGGATTAAACACAAATGATAGCCACATACGTGGGGATCGATTACATAACCTTTAGGTTATTTAAACTGATAATATAAAGAGAAAAGATTTGATTGTTTGTTTGTAATGAATAGACTCCGAAACTATAACCAGTTAACAAAAAATACCAATATAAAGCTACAGTACCAGCGAGTGGCATAGGCAATTTTTTTAAATTTAGGATTTATTTTGACGAGACAAACAGTCTACACGGAGAAGCCGCTAACGGACAGCTATAGTTTGTCCAATTTAGGATGATCATTTTAACAGCTTTCAATAGGGATGGGGTAGTTTATAATCGTTAGTGAATCTAGTCGATTTTCTATTTATAATTACATAGAACTTAGAATCGTTAGTTCATACAGATAAACAAACAAAATTTGATTCAAATATTTTGATGTGCAATAAAGAGATAATTAAATTAATAAAAATATATTAGTGAATAAGGTAGGATTTGAAGTATTTATTACTTATATTATATCACTTTCATAACCATTATCGTAATTATGACTAGAGTAGAAGAACTTATCATATTAACATCGAATAATATTTAAGTTCAAAATATTTATTACATTCAATCATTTTTTTTTTAATTAATCGTATGATAGATAATTGCAAATAACTTAAATACTAATCAAAAAACTGTATTGAAATGAAATATTGTGCGGCTAGCCCATTTATTTTATTACACAACCGATTTTATATTTTCTATTGCTATTCGTTTGCAAGGCACTTCATTAAGTGGGCGGTACCCGTTAATAAAGTACGATATTATCTGTAGTACACTTTGCCGAAAAAAAATGCAATACTTCATAAGCGTGAACTGTCAAAATTATCATCCTAAATTGGACAAACTATAGTACGTTATACTTTGGTGTAAGTAATGTGATGTGAATGTAACCTGATGTGTGAGAAGACGCAAGCGATAAGGGACTCCCAGTGGAGTCGCATCTCTTTCTCCTGCAGCCCGCTCGCCTGGAGGCGCACTCGCTGCTTGCTCAGCCATCGCACCACGAAACTATAAGCGAAAAACATTTTCAATTATACAGCATACCAAATATTGAGGCTAAATAAAAAAGGCTTGCTAGCACGTGTGTAAATGTAAGTGCGTATGCGTAAGTATTTGTGTGTATAAATGTGTGTAAATGTTTGTGCGTGTGTGTAAACATGTGTGCGCGTGTATAAGCGCCCTTACACGAACGGCATGTCGACGAACACTAACACACACGCACACACAGTTACGCACTCGCGCTAACATATCCACACACGAACACTTAAGTGTCTAATCACACTATGCTGAAGTTACGCGCGATCGACGCGCGTTTCGTGATACATCGTTTGCTAAGAACTAAGTTAGATTGTTAATAATACACTATAGCAATCGGTGTATAACAAAACGCGCGTAACTTCGGCATAGTGTGATTAGACACTTAAGTGTTCGTGTGTGGATATGTTAGCGCGAGTGGGTAACTGTGTGTGCGTGTGTGTTGTTAGTGTTCGTGCGTGTAAATGTGTGTAGGGGATCCGGTAGCTACCGGGTTTTTTCACAACTATGTGAAAAAACCCGGTAGCTACCGTTACTTAACTAAATATATGGTTAACTACCGATAAAGTGCTGTTAATAACGGTTAATTATCCGACTGCGACCGAGAAAAAGAGTGCAGTTCTTCAAGGTAAATAATGGGCGTCGACTAACTTAGTGTTCCCGAAGATGACCGACCGAAATTAGGCAACTGGATGACAGCGCTATAGTAAAATAGCGAGACGGCTATGACATTGACATTTATTTGTTTGCAAAAAAAATAAAAGAGGAAGTGTTTTTTTAAACTTATTTTTAAAATTGTTGTTGTGATGTTTTACGATTGTTTCCGAAATTCCGATGTTTTCGGATGTCCATTTGTCTCGAAGTACTGTAAATAATCTGTCTTTTTATTGTTTTCTCAACTCCTAGGTGAAGCTTCCTTCATACGGAATTCTCATCGCACTGTGTGACTGGATATCCGACTTCCTGAGGAAAAAGTCAATAATAGTGCCAGCGCCATCTAGTGGTGGTATTTAACCGTAACAAGCATAAAATGCGGTTAATTAATAATGCATTTTTAACCGCTTGGTTAAAATCGTTAATAACCGGCTTCGCATCTATTGTACGAGTTCTTGAATTGAAGTGTTCTTGCAAGTAAATGTGTGTGCGAGTGTGTGAGTAGCGTGCATGTAAATGCAAAAACAAAAAATATTCACTTCAAGTTATTTGTTTACAAATAGGTGTTGGTTTCCTCTATTAGGTACGAAGGCACCTGTGTTAGAAGAAGCCTCTTTTCCTTAGCTTAAACATATTATATGAATAACTTTTCTCATTCCATTTTGTGCAGAAAAGTGGCATTTAGTAATACCCAACAGTTTGTAAATTAATTTTAAGTATATAGATCCAAAAATAGTATAATTTAAAAACAAAAAGACGTGTATGTGTGTGCCAGTGTGTAAATGCTTGTGCGTGCGAGTTCGCACTCACTGGTAGAGGCTCATCTTCACATATGCGCCAGTAAGTAATCTGTGGCATCACTCACTGGTAGAGGGTCATCTCATTGTGCAGCACGAGGTCGCTCTGCTGCAGCAGCACCACCAGCGTCTCGCCGTCCAGCGCGCCCAGCTCCGCATCCGACCAAACCCACTCGAGGTTCCATTTCACGAAGTTTTGGCAAGACTAGCGAAAAAATAAAGTTATTTTGAAACGTGTAACACCTTGTTTTTCTTACAAGATCTTTAGCAAGAAATATAAGTGGTTACCATGTGTCACAGACACATTCAAACCCAACAGTATCACTACCGCTTTGCCTACAAGGACTTCATATAAGCCTACATTAGCTAGAAGGAAGAACTTCATATTTTGAAGGTAAGCGCATTTAATAAGAACGGCTAAGTTCGCAATTAAATAGACACTAAACTGTGCGAAATCATTGCAGTTATATCTAGGTAATGAAGATGATGAACCATAAAAACCGTAAAAAGCTATATTTGAGGAAAAATATGAAAGACGAGATTGACTGGGCTTCCTTGGGCTATTTTGTATGAAATTCATGGAAAAGCCTTGTTTACTACGTCTTCCCCAGTGGGAAACGAAATCTTTTGAAGAAACTTTTTTGCTAGGAAGCCCTGTTCAGTTCGTCACCCTAGTGAAAAACTTTGTTGAAGGAGACGGTAAACTTAACTTTCTTTGGCGAACTGGGGTTTTCTGACGTTTAGGCGCGGAAAACTGTCAGTTTCGTCTCTCCGTGCGGGGACGTGATGTACAAGATAAGCCATCGCGGCGCGGTTTCCACCAGAGCAGAGAAGAGAGCAGATGTAATTTAATAACCAATCAGGTTTCGTTATTCCACATCTGTCTGTGAAATGTGGAAATAACGGAATCTGATTGGGTTTCAAAACACATCTCTACGCTTTGGTGGAAACCGGGCCTTTAGCACAGAATAAAATAAACTTAAGCACGGAAAATCTAAAGTAAGTATGCATGGAGTAAAGATACACAGTGCACATTATATTCATTGATTTCGTAATGCTTATGTTAATGATGTCAAGTGTTAAAAGTTCAAATTGTATCTAATACTAATCTTAAGTTTAACCTGTTTGAAAATGTAAAAATTATATTTGCACATCTCTTTTATATTGACTAAGCATGACTGTTCTGTTTACTTTATTTTAAAACCATTTATACAAATTTTTATGCGAATAAAGAATTCTTATCTTATCTATAAAATACAAAATGGTTACATCTCAGTAATGCTGCTAAGGGCCTTCGTTATTCTGTCGTAACATAATTTTAATAATAATAATAATAAATATGCGCCAGACAACACACCTCTTGTAATGGTCTCGAAGTAGGGATTAATATCCCTGTGCTACGAGGTAGCACACAAGGAAATAAGCCAGGGGCGTCTCCTAGCACGCCCAGACCCGAGCCAATTCAGAAAAGATCGTTTCCTAAATTGACCCGACCGGGAATCAAACCCGGGGACACTACGGAAATCAAGGCGAGAAACCGTGCTACAGCGCACCAGCACATCGTCAAAAAATGAAACTAGGCGTTACCTTGGCGACTTCATGGTGTCCGCAAGCCATGGTGTACTGCATCCACGCGATGAGCTGGCAGCGCTCGGCCGCGCTCGCGATGTGCTTCGACATGTAGCTCAGGCAGAGGGTCACCAGGTCCTGACAATTATACAAACAATGACAATTACAAAGCGTGATATGGATTTTTTTTTGCGCCTGTCATGGTCTCGAAGTAGGGATTAATATCTGTGTTGTAGCCAGGGGTGCTCCCACCCAGTCACAGCCAATTCAGAAAAGATTGTTTCCTGAATTCTCCTAACCGGGATTCAAACCTGGGACACCACGCAATTCAATGGGAGCAACTACAGCGCACTACGCCAATCGTGTCGTCAAAACGTAGACTTAATAGTGTGGTTCACATTTAAGAATTAGTAGGAAAACTTGGATTTATTCATTGAGTTGGTTGAAAGTGTTAAAACACTTGCAATGGTCAGATAATTAGGAATTTGCGCGATAATTAGAAATTATAAATTCCTTACAAACTCGAACTTCTGCATTGACACTTAGATTTTTCGTTTTCCGGAAACTTATTTTGCACTTAACTATCATAACATAACGAAAAAAATAAAGTAGGCATACATTTACATACCATAACATTGTACTTGTCAGCCAAGGACAACACAGGAAGGACTGACTCATGGGATATACGTATTTGTCCAGTGTAGAAGTATCTGGAAAGAAAACCACGCTGTCACTTTTACACAGCATACAACTATATGCATATGCATGCATGCAGGTGAAAGGATTTAATTTTTTAATTGCAACATCGATTCTAATTTGGTTGCTAGTCAATGTGATTCCACAACCGTTCTCCTATGACCGATTCGTCAATGGGTCCGTTCGTCGACAGGACGATTTATTTATTGCCATTACCCCAGCAGAATCTTTCAACTAAGGACGTTTTGCCGACATAACTTTTCATCTATCTCACTTTCGACGTTAGGCCTTTCAAGCTACTTAATGTTTTACCGACACGACGATAAACCTATAGCTCTTTCAACTACAGAACTTTCCATTTAAAAGATTAAGATTTAAGATTTCACCGTCATTCTTCCGACAAGCGACATCACAAAAAATACACAAATCTTTAAGTAAAGTAAAAAAAAGTAAAAAATATATTTATTCATATAGACTTTATGATAGTTCATATCATAATTAAATATAATGTGACTCTACCACCGGTTCGGAGGTTGTTTCCGATCGAGCAGACTCCGGCAAGAAACTCGATGGTTACTCTTTTAATCTTGTTTTTATACACAAAAATTGAATTGACAGAGTAAAGTCATAACAAAAAAGTGTGCAGAGGAGCAGATTATACCTAAGATGACCACAAATTCTTATCATTTAAGAAATCCTCAACACTATAATAACCCCGCTTCATTAACTTAGCTTTAATTTGTGACTTAAACTTGTGAAGAGGCAGTTCAACAAGAGTTTGCGGAATCTTATTAAAATATTTTACACATTGACCAACAAATGATTTCCCTACCTTATGCAGTCTTAGACTGGGAGTTACGAGCTTATTTTTATTTCTGGTATTGAGTTTATGAACATCACTGTTTTTCTTGAAGAGATGCAAGTTTTTACGGACATATACTACATTATCATAAATAAATTGAGAGTACACAGTTAAAATATCTATCTCTTTGAATACTTCACGAAGCGAGTCGCGTGGTCTAAGGTTGTAAATGGAGCGGATGGCTCTTTTTTGAGGAACAAAGATGGTGTTGAGATCCGCTGCCGAGCCCCACAACTGTAGACCATACGACATAACACTGTGAAAATAACTGAAGTACACTAATCTTGCTGTTGCGATATCAGTCAGGAGCCTTATTTTTCTAACAGCATAAGCTGCCGAACTAAGTCTTCCTGCCAGGGCAGAAATATGCGGACCCCACTGTAACTTGGAATCGAGAGTAATTCCCAGAAATACAGTGGAATTCGCAATCTCTAATGGCTCGTTATTCATGTTTATAATGGTATCGACCTGTCTTACATTGGGCATAGAAAATTTGATACATTTGGTCTTCTTAGCATTAAGCAGTAAATTGTTACTCGTGAACCAATGCAGTACCTTAGAAAGAGTATTATTTACGTCGTCAAGTGCTTTGTTACTTCTATCTACGTTAAAAATAAGAGAAGTGTCATCAGCAAATAATACAATCCCACATAGGTCTTTGACAAAATAAGCCAGGTCATTTATATAGATCAAAAACAGCAAAGGACCTAATATTGATCCTTGGGGCACGCCCAGACGTATGGTGGCACCGGAAGAATTCGTACCATTGATACTCACTTTTTGTATTCTATCAGTGAGGTAAGATTCTATAAGGCTAAGTGAAAAATTTGAAACACCGTAATGCCTCAGCTTAATCAGTAGGATTTCATGATCTACGCAGTCGAATGCTTTTGATAAATCACAAAAAACTCCTATTGCATCTTGCTTGCCTTCCCACGCATCAAATGTGTTTGATGAGCGCAACACCTGCATCGGTTGTATTCCTATTTTTAGTGAATCCAAATTGATTACTATGTAATAATTTATTCAAAGCAAAGTGAGAATGTAATTGATTCAATATTATTTTTTCAAAAATTTTACTTATAGCTGGTAGAATAGAAATAGGTCTATAATTGGATGGGTCACTTTTCTCACCTGACTTATAAGAGGTATGACTTTACTAAATTTCATTAAATTAGGAAACTGACCCTTGTCTACACAGTTATTAAAAAGTAACGTTAAACTAGGGGAGATGGTATCTATGACTGATTTAAGTATATCAACAGAAATACCCCATAAATCCTCCGTTTTTTTTTATGTTACGTTCTTTAAACGATTTGAGGATGGTGGTTAAGAGATCAGAGCTGGCTACTTACCCTAGTAAGGAAATCTAGATAGCAGTCGCATTTGGTACACATTTGATACACAGATGCAGGCACACATTTTACCACTTTGGAGGTGTCTATCTTACATACGATTGACTTTGAGAAAAGTGGTTTTAGGAACCTCACTGTCTTCTCTTTTAGACGTATCTACTACTATCTACTTAACGATTTCTTTTTAGTTTTAGATACCAACATGATTAAGGAGCTCACTAAATATTTAACTTTTTTTTTGTGTAAACAAAACTGACATAAATATAAAGTTCTGTATTTGAAAGAGCTATAGGTTTATCGTCGTGTCGGTAAAATATTCTGTAGCTGGAAAGGTCTGACGTCGAAAGTGGGATAGACGAAAAGTAATGTCGGCAAAACGTCCGTAGTTGAAAGATTCTGCTGGGTGGGACAATAAATGAATCGTCCTGTCGACGAACAGTCCATTGACGAATCGGTCATAGGAGAACGGTTGTGGAATCAGTCAATGTTTTGTTTGTAAAAATACTAACTTCAGTCTGTTTAGTTATAGTATTTTAACAGTAATAGTGAAGTACGTAAGGTATTGCGAACTGTAGTTACTTACTTCAAGAAGTGCGGAAACACAGCAGTAGCTGTGGGCGTTTCTTGCAGAACGATGCGGCTCTCGCTCCACTCACTCCATTCACGATTCATCAACATTACCTTCATTGAAATAAAATCATACAGCCATTTATTGAAATGCTATACACATAAGGAAATCAGTTCAAGTTAAGCCCTGTAAAATATAAATGCGCCAAAAAGCTGAGAGCGAAAAAAAACACACAGCGGTTTCGCCATGTTGATGAAAAGATTTAACAAAATCCTGCAGAACACCTAGTAATTAGAAAGAATATTAATACAGCCTTAGTCTTCTTGAGCCAATCTTGGTTTACCCTTATAAGGCAAAGATAGGGGCGGAGCTCACTAAGACAGTTTTCTCTGATTTTCATTCTTATCCAGAAAACTTTAAAGTTAAAACACAAAATTCAAGGTCGTTGCGTTTAAAACTTTAAAGCCACACATCATAAAATCTCAATTGTTCATAATATTTTGTCTGACTCGAATTAGGTGATTCACAAATGTAACCACTTTAAAAAGTTGGATTGCCCTTGAAGGCAGCTTACTGGTTTCCTGAATCAGAAATGTTTAACGAACCTGGAAAACCTCACTACTGGCACACAGTATGAGCCTATGAGCTGGGTACCCTACTCCTCCAACTTCTAGCGTGAGGTCGCTCATCAGCTGTTCCGCGTAGAGATTGGCGATCTTGAGCAGGACACTCTTGGAGTTGTCCACCTGTTAGAAAGAAAGAATAGATGTTTAATAGGCACCTATGAAAATGAATCATAATAAACTGTGGCTACCAAAAGATTGATTTCAACTACGAGGGCCCAAAACAGATTGTAAGAAAATCAGGGCAAATTATACAAAACAATATGAGAGAAATTATTAATAAGATCATATTTACCTTATATTTATGGGATATTCTTATTATTAATGGGAATTTTAATTGCACCTCTGTTAAAATATTATGCAAACATAACAATCTTCTCTGATAAACTTGTTGAACATCAGAAACATGACTGTTCTACAGTTAAATTATCTGCTCATCAAAACATGTTCTCTAAAAAACCTTAAAAGTATACCAAAACAAGCTATCTTTTTAAATCTATTCACAACTGAAATCTAGTTCGTGCAACAGACTTATTTTTCTTAAAACAAAGATAGTAATAGCATACTTAGATTTAATCAAAAAGAGGAAGATACGGTACGTTCCTACGAACGTCGAATAAAATATTAGTTATGCGATTTAATACATACATGCCAATAATAATTACAAAAATAAACTAATAACAGGACAGGGTTTTACAAAATGTAAATAAACAGGTACAGAAATGGCAGGCGCGATGGTTTTCTTCGAGCCGTCACAAAAGTAGGAGATAATTTCAAGAACTGAATTAGTAAATACAGAAAATTAGATGATTACCTCAAGATCTTCATTGTTGCCCTTTGCATTCTTGGATTTTTCATCACTAGGAGAAGGTGCCTTCGGCTGCTGCCCGTCTACCGTTAGGTAACTCATTTTGATTAACAATGATCCATATCGCAAAAAATCACAACAAATTAAAGAAAACGACTTTTGATATTTTTACTTTACAACAGTCTGTGTTTACAACTCAAGGATGTATCTATTAATACTATCATAGAAGCACGCACAGACTAACTAACGAACGAACAAGTTCTTAGATGTTAGAGGGATTTATCGGAATTTCCATGACAGACATGAGACATGACAGTACACAAATCACAGATTACAGAAAAAACAAAAAATGACAAGTGGTCTATGAATGAATTCCACAATTTCCACAGATGTTTTGTTTAGCCACTGGCGCCACTGCTGATGACCAAAGAGGATATTTAACAACTAGCGTTAAAGTGCTGACTGCTGGCGAAGACCTTTGGCTTGGCTGCTGCCGCTGCTAGTGATTGACCATGGAGCATAGAGCGGTGAGAATCACACTATTTCATTAGTGAGGGTTTTCTGAAATGGCCTGCGTGAGAAAGCAGCACTCAAGCCCAATCAGCTGACAGATACATACAGTATTTGTATTTTTCGATATTTTTTTTGGTTTATTCTTAATAACATTATGTGATAATGATATTTACACAATGTTGCATAGTTTTAACTAATTTCATATCCAGTTGTTCGATACCCATGCTCCAGTTTAGCGCGTGTTTATTCAATCTCATTCCTACCCGTGGATAACTTAATATATCAAGGAAATGATTAAACTTCGGGACAAAGCGCATGCAAGGTTCAAATCGTCTAACCTAGAAAAACAACGGCGAAAGGCTCACCACCTACCACGTTGGGTTCTAATATCATTGGTGAAAAGTGGGCTTCTGAGTGTTTCGTTCACAATGACGGCTCAGTCAGTCACTTGCCTCTGACTACCCGCTTGGAATAAAGTCGTGATGGTATGTAGTGCGAATGTGTAATTTAACTATTTAATGTAGGGTCACCGGGTAAACGGTGGGTCAGTTGGGTACAGTGGGTCAGGCACGTATTGACGAAACCGCTATAGGTACCGCCGCCGCTTGTCCGCTCAAGGGAGCTCCCCCGCACGCGATACACTCTCGCCCAGTTCCCGTGCCGCTGCGTTCATCGTAAGACGTTTGGCGCTTGATTTTGCTGAGACACGACTAAAAGTTTTTAAAATGTGGGTTGGTATTTTGTTTATAATTCCTAACTTATTATAGATATCGATAAAATTGTACTATCGCACCAATGCCTTGTTAGTATGCTATAGTATAGCACAATTAAAATTAACTAGCTATTCGTTCTTAGCATGTTATTTCTTGTTTGTATTAAAAATGGTCCTATGGTCAAGAGTGGGTCTGATTCACTGTGTACATAGTGGGTCGCGAATCACTGTGTACTTTTTGTTAAGGCGATGTGCATGGTTCTGCTAATAAATGATAACATTTGTTTATTGTTATTGTTTGGTTAAACCATAATAAAAGGATAGCAGTAAGCCAAGTCGGGCCCCTACCGTGCGATAGTTTCCTTAACACGTAGGGCTCTTGCATGTAGTTTATACAATCGTCAAAAATGCAGTGTTAATATAATTTCCTTTATCAAAATTAAACTTGCTGAATCCAGGTAAATCATAAAACACACTATTTTTTCGTTTATTTTTCTAGTTACACACTGAATTGCTTAGATTGCTATAGCCTGCCAGCTTATTCCGATTTGTTAAATGCCCACACGTAACATAACTGCCCTTTTTAGTTATTTCATTGCTCAATATTTATTCAATGATCCCTTTCAACTTATTTATGACCAATTTTTAACATACCAAAACTAATAACTATATACAACTGCTAAGTTTAATCATAGCCTTTAGTTTAGTTCAAAAAAAAGTTAAACCCTAATTTTAATGGTAGGGGGCGTAGTGAGTAGTGATCTGACCTACAAATCGTATCCGATTACACATAATGTAATGTGAAGAAATCATAGGAAAATAAAAGACAATTCTGGATTTGATGAGTTCTTAATAAGTCATCCATATTCAATCACTGAAATATTTACGCACACTATTTGTAGCAATTTTTGAGCTTGAATATAGGACGTACTTGTACAGGCACACTAAATAAAAATTTACGCACGGCGCAGCCACGACTGTCGCCCCACGAGCTACCCTAGACTTTGTTAGTGTGTCCGTGCGACGCGCGTAGGTACGGACATAGAACAGGCGCACTCGCATACAAAAACCGCGCTCGGAGCGTCTTATATAAACAACGACAATCAACTAATACGTCGAACTTAAACTATGTAGAATTGTTAAAATTGTAATACGTGATAATCCATATATTCGCAATTTCATATTATTTTTAATGTTTTATGAGAAGTGCAGAGCCTTAACAAAAAAATAATAATTTCATGCTAGTGAAAACTAAATAAAATATTATCTGTACAAGTTTTAAGATTCAAGGTGCCTAAAGCATAATGCCGATTTAGTTTTTTTATTAAATATATAATTTACTAGTCAAACCCCTAGACCCATTGTGTACCAGGGGGTGATTCATTGTTCACCACCCGGTGTACACAGTGAGTCAATTCTGCCTTTTTAAAAAAACCCTGATTACTCTACTGTCCCCTATTGGAGAATAATGATTTAGGCATATTCTGAAAGATAATGAAATACACAATCCATCAAACTTAATTTCAAGCCAATCTGAATGGTAGGTTGAGAGATGTGAGTGTTCAAAAAAAAGTGACCCACCGTTTACCCGGTGATTTTTAATTTTAAATTTAATTTTTCATAAAGTAGGGACTTTATGAAAAATTTCAGAATGTCTAAAATAAATTTAAAATTCCCAAAAATAATATGTATTTAAATATATAAGTAATCTTGACTTAACGGTGTTCTGAACTTTTAAAAATGCCTTAGTAAATAAAATAGGTAAGTTTTCGCACGCCTAGAACCCATAAAATAGCACTTCTTTTGGCGAGAGAAGCTTTATGGGTCATTAAAGTTAAAAAAAAATGCTACCTTTTTACCCCGAAATATACCTTTTTAGCGCTGGTTGTGTACTCATTGGAGATCAGTTGCGGGAACACTGATTACTAGTTGTCACCCTATGAACGTAGGCGGAGGACGATTGCAAAGTATAGGTCTACCAAGATCTGGTGGCAAAAACGGAAAAAAGAAATTGACGCTAGCAATACTGGGGAAATTGGAGTATAACGTTTTGATACTTTTTTTCCTTATATCGGCTGATTCTGTGTGTGATACATGCAAATAAAAAAATATCCAATGATCAGGGATAATTTTTGAAAAACTCACTGTGGCGAATGTGGGGTTCGAAATTTAGATGACAACTCCAATTACTCTGTTCATGAGTTTATTAATTAATTATAGGCTATCAGAACTTGAAAATGGTTCCAAATACTGCACATCCATAATAAAGTCTTCATCGGAAGAGGAAGACGAGGAAGACGCAGTATTTATGATAAACCTTTCCTCCTGCATCTCAATTAATCGATCTTGTTCTATGAACTGATTTTCAATTTTTATTACATGTTCACAAGATTTTCGCCATTCATCGATCCCTATTTGAGGGAAGCTTCTTCTGTTAAAGATTTTATATCACTTACAGGTCTATTGACGTTTTTACCCGCAACTTTTTGTTTCATTATTCCCAGATTAATTCTATGGGGTTTAACATACAATGATATGGTGGGAGTCTCAAGACTTTGTAGCCGTGTGATTTTAAAATCTCATCTACGAGTATCTGATATTTCGCAAGCATTGACGTTGAACGTCTATCGCTGTCGGAAGCCGACAGGTGACTGATTAAAATAATTGATTGGCTTAGAGCATTCCGACTCAAAGTTGATTGGCCGAAAGCATCCCCCTCCCGCATCCCGCGTACCATCAGAAGGGTTGACTTTATAGCGGTCAAGCTATAAATTATTCATCAGCAGTAATGTAAGCTACATTTTATTATGATTGAACAAAAAATTCAGTGAAAAATAACAGTAAATGTAAATCAAGTCGGAGAAAAGCAAGCAAAATGGACACTAGCTGGCAAACATTTGACAGAACGAAGTTTGTTTGGGCAGCTCGTTTATTATAAAACATCTGTGAAATGAATTGCATTATAAGTAATCGACAAAATTTATCGATAGCGTAAGGGCACAAACACTATGTTGTTCATTTCAATCTGACATAAGATCCGTGCATGTACAGGTTGCCACTGCCAATGTGTGAGAATGTATTTGCGTGCGCCGTGTTCATGCCAGTGTTGAATATTTTCATAGTGAGCGTGTGTAGCGACGTCTCCGAAAAATGCATCTGTGTTGACTCTGACGCAGACACGTTACCTTGTCCCCCGCAGAAAATGGCAGACTTTTTTGCATAGAAATAAGTTAGCTTGACGTGACGTGACTCTGGTCTGAATGCTCTAAGCCAAAAGTTCAAAACATTCTTGAGACTTTAAACCTTTTTTTAGTTATAATAAATCATAGCGCGAAAATCACGTCGACTGAGCTCCATTGCTGCAAGCGAATTCCTGCCACATTATCGAAAAAAATATGCTCATTCAAATAAAAATGAAAAAAAATATGTGTGTTATATTTTCAAATACATCAATGAACAACCAGCCTAGAAGATGGTGTATAACTTGCCAGTGTCAATTTAATGAATAAAGAGCGTATAACTTCTTTTGGCATGCCCCTCGCTCGTAGCACTGGCGTTGTTCATTGTACTGGTGACAAACAGGGTTGCCAACTCTGCACCACGGGCGGGTGCTGAATGGTCCCTCAAAAAGTGCTAGATTGCTATGATTTTCCAAAAATAGTGCTAAACATGTGAAATAAAATAATTTATCACCAAATATTTTTTTGACTGGCCTGTTGGCGCAATGGCAGCGATCCTGCCTTTAACGCCGGAGGTCATGGGTTCGATCCCCACCCATGACGAATATTTGTGTGACGAACATTTGTATTTGTTGTGTGTCTGGGTGTTATTATCTATTTAAGTATGTATTTAGAAATATTTAAATACATACTTAAATAGTTCTCCTATCATCTTCCCTGCACTGCTGTGGTTTGTATGGCTCTGGCTCACCTATACAGCTATATCCTGCTTGAGCTGCCTTTTTTAATTTAAATAAGTAAGGAAGGTAGCTGGCTATTTAGTGCTAGGTGCTGTTTATAAAACTTCAGTGCTAGAGACAAAATTAGGGCCAGATCTAGCACCGAAAGTGCTGAGTTGGCAACCCTGGTGACAAAAAATCCCGACGTTCGTCGGCGCGCGGCAAGCGCCAAGCGCCCGAGTGAGTTGAACCACGCTGCTGCGCTAGCGTTGCGTCGCCGTCGCGTCAGCGTCGCGTTGGAGCGCTGACGCTCAAAGAATGCTAGTGTCCCCACACTAAAGTGGTGACTCGTGAAGTGGTAAGGTAATTCGAATTCGGGGTAAATAGAGATTTATCACATAACCTAAATGTGCGCCAAAGTTGTATTTGAAATTTTGTGTGGATTGGATCACTGGCATCACTGCGACTGCGGCATCATGGCCGCATCACACTGTCCACAGATTTTGCTGTCACCTGTCCTGTCATACATCAGTAGAACAAAAACAAGGCAAACAAAACAAGCTTTCACAAGCTATGTAAACGGCCCGGTCTTGTCAAAAATTCATATCTCTCAAAAATGTAATGAATCTACATCTACAATTCTAAATACATGTTCCATGTTAGTCTGTGATCTACTTAATCATTCATATTGTGAAAGTGTGTGAAATCTACCAATAAATAGATTGATCAGATTATGTAACTACCTATCTCAAATCATATTATATCTTCTAGGGTAAACTTCTTTCAAAGTTTATGTCTAAAATAATATTCCTTCAAAGGATCTCGAGGCTTATCGAAACCTTAGAGCACAAATTCACTCAAATAGAAGTAATGCGCCTAATAAGTTTTTGAGCTACAAAATGGGCATGAAAAAGAAAAAGAATATAATCGTCCTTTCAATATGTATGATTGTGAGTTTTATTTTGTACCAGTTGTACTTTTTCTTGGCAATAACCTCTGAGGCCGCCACTGAAAATAAAATAATCCCTGTGTTAGAGCATTTCAAAATAAAGGCACAAAGACAACATATACGCTCAGAAGCAGACAGATTTATTAACGAAAATGGGATCATTCGGGGAGTTCACTATTCCATGATGCCCAAATACCGGGCTGATGACAAAAAGGAATTCAAATGTTTAAATTCGGAACAAAGAATACCATTTGAGTTTGTTAATGATGATTATTGTGACTGTGATGATTCCTCTGATGAACCCAGCACAAATGCCTGTTTGGACGGTGCTTTTTACTGTGATACTCAGTATCCAGGCAAGCAGGTGTCTTCTAACAAAGTGTGGTCAGGTAAAGTGAATGATGGCATCTGTGACTGCTGTGATGGCTCGGACGAGTGGCTCCAGGGTTCCAACCAGAAGCTGTTATCACAGAGTTCATCAAGGCATTATAGACATTACGTGAATAAGTGTCAGAGTAATTGTTTTAAGTAGTCAAATCTTATAATATTAAGGTTGTTAAAAGTAATATGGAGGAACTTTATTTGTTTTTCTTAACATTCCTTAGCAATGATATAACTTTTTATTTTCTGCATAAATAGTTTTCTGTTGTTTTTCACAAGTAAAATCTAAAGATAATAAGAAATATATTTACAAACTTTCATGACTAATCTTGTTTAGAATTATGTTCTGTAACATTTATTCTACTAGCATAAAATAAAATTGTAAACAAAGTTAAGTATGATCAAAGACTGAATAAAATAACTGTGAAATAAAATAGCAATAGTGAAAGTTTCATTAACTGTTAAAACCAAAACCACTCCTAATTTTTTAAGTACTTAGTTGAAGTTTTACTGTTTTAAGTATGACACAAGAGTCAAGACTAAGAAAAAAATACTTTTTCTTTGCTGTCAAAACAGAAAAGCGTTTTATATAAAGGTACACAACTCACTGCAGTACTTAAGACTGAATGCTCGATTTTGGCGAGAATGTCTGTATTTCGCCACCTACTTTTGGCGAATTTTAAAGACAAAATGCAACATAAAAAAAACAGTTCCGATTTGGTGAACTCCTGAACACAATAATAGTCCTGTTCTTTAATTATTGGTTACTGTTTTACTATACAAAGGCAATAATTGCATTGCTGTTTTGAAACATCAAGAGGTCCCTTTCAATGGACTCAACTTACATAAAGCATTTTTTAGTCATGAATATTGTTCTTTCTAAATAATATTTCCCATTCCATACAATGATTGTAGCTGTTTTTACAAAATGTTCAGATATTTTGATTAATAACCTAACTAAAAAATTAGCAAATTAGGTAACTTCAATGATTTATTTTACTATTGTTTCCTGATTTTTAGTACTCGAAAACTACATTTCATAAAAGAACAGGTAGGTATTGTTGGTTAGTGCATAATATTTTTTTCTTATTTTTTGGACACATTTATTTATTTTATTTCTCAACACGATCTATCCTATGATATCAAGCGATGGGTTGTGAGGGTGGTGCTAAAGCTTGCATGGCATAAATCCAGTGACTTATCCATACGTCCAGATTGGTTTAATTATACATTTGTAGACTCGCAGTTTGTTTTCTAAGGATAGGCTAGATTTATTGTTCATTAGCCAGTAAATTTGCCTAAGCTGTTGGCCTAGAGCCTTGCGTTTGGTGAAAATATGTTTTTGCCATACTAAACGGCGGTCCAGATATATTCCCAGGTAGCATACGTGGTCTTCTTGGGGAATCTCAACCCCGTTCAGATATACCGGTGGATAGGTATTGTGTCCCAGAGCGAATGTTACATGAACAGATTTGGTTTCATTAGCCTTAATGCGCCAATCCCTCAACCAATTCGCTATGTTGTTGAGGCCTTTCTGTAAAGTTGCTGATGCCAACTGGGCATCTTGGTCATCTTGGACTGCCAGCACGGCTGTATCGTCAGCAAAGTTTCCAACAAGCACACTACCAGACGACGGCATATCCGATGTGTAAAGCAGGTACCAAATTGGTCCTAGAACACTGCCCTGCCCTGTGGGACTCCAGCATGAATTTTCTTATAGATGTCCTGTCTTCGCCATGCTTCACATAGAAGAGTGTCGGAAAGGTAAGATCTCAAGAACATGTAATAGTTAGTAGGTAGGGTGTTCTTGATTTTGTAAAGAAGACCATTGTGCCAGACACGATCGAAAGCCTGTGAAATGTCCAAAAATGCATCGGAACTGTATTGTTTTCTTTCGAACGCGTGGTGTATTTTGTCTACCAATCTATGCACCTGTTCTATTGTTCCATGACCATGACGGAAGCCGAATTGATGGTCTGGAACAATTTTTTTGGCCTCGACTATGATCATTAGTCTCCTTAGGAAAAGGCTTTTAAATAAATAAATATCCCTGGACATTATTCCACACAGCGCCATCTAGCCCCAAAGTAAGCTAATTAAAGTTTGTGTTATGGGATACTAGACAACGGATAAACATACTTAAATACATTTTCTTTTGTAAATACATACTTATTATACATAGGAGACAAACAGACATGTTCATGCACACAAATGTTTGTACTGTGCGGGGATCGAACCCGCGACCTCTGGTGTAGTAGCCAACTTCTTAACCATTACACCAAGTCGGTCGTCAAGAACCTTTTAAAGACCTTTGATGGGATGGGCAGAAGGCTAATCGAGCGGTGTGATTTTACTTCTTTCGGCTTTTTCCCTGGTTTCGGTATCATGATTATTTCTGCAACTTTCCACTGTGGGTAGTGCACCCTCTCCAAAGAATTGCATTATAAAGTTGATTGAGGTAGACTATGCCAACTTCGGGAAGCTCTTTCATAATCTTAGCAGTAATTATATCGAAACCTGGAGCTTTGTTCGGTAGTAGATATAATATATAATATAATAGTAGGTACTGTATGGTGTTCTGAAGGTGAACCAACTCCAACGAAATGTCGCCGTGCACGAATCACACAGAAACACATGGTCGCCTCGTTTTTCTGCAAAACGGGTCATATTGCTACTGTAGTGCCAGAGGATCAAAGAACGGTGAACTCTGAATGGTATGTGACAGTTTGTGCTCCAACAGTAATATATAATAACAGTAATACAAGCGACCGCAGTCAGGAATCCGGACCTTTTCTGGCACCATGACAATACGGCGCAGCACACGTCTGCCAGAACACTTGAATTTTTCAACTTTAAAAATATGTCAATCCTCCCGATTCCTCCCTGGATGGGTATCTTATTACCCTGACAATGAAAATTAAAGAAAAACTAAAGGGGAAGAGGTTTAAAAGCAAAGAAGATGCACTGGCTGCCTATAATTTCGAGATTTCTGAGGTGTCTAAAGAAGAGTGGAGTGGTCACAGGTAGTTTCCGATTGGTTTAAACGTATGGAAAAGTGTATACGTGCTTAGGGTGAATACTTCGAAGAGATCGATACTTGTACTAAAGAATATTATATTTTATAATTTTTTAACATCTAATTTCTTTTGGCATGCCCCTCGTATCAGGGTGTGTTTCCACCAGAGATGTGCGAGGATGCTTTGCGAGGAATGTGTTTCTTAGTTCATTGGCCAGTCTTCGACACTCTGAAGCAGCCTCGTTGCTGTCGCGCTCCTGGCTGCACTAGTCGTAGTCGTTGTCGTTGCTCAAAGTGCGACATTTACTTGTGCCTTAACAAGGACCGAAATTGTTTTTTTGATTTTCACCACCAAGACTAATTATTCAACTCAGTCTGTTGTGAAAATCAGAAATACTGATCAAAACTTTGAGGAAATTCATCTCATTACATGTTAAAGTTGATCTCATTTAAAGCATTTGTTGATTATTATTAGTTTAAAATCAGTACAAATATAATATTTTTGTAACTTTCATGTTTATTTCATTCATGTTCTCTTTTCTGAAAAACGTTATAAAGGAGGCGTTAGGCCCCATTTGATACAACTGTGACACTCACGATTGTACGTAGGGAATGAAGGGCCCAGTATGACACAATTGTGACCCTCACAATTGTACGTAGGGAATGAAGGGCCCAATTTGATACAGTTGTTGGTATATGAGTTTTCCAAGTTGGCGGCGGAAAATCTGGAAAATAATAGCAGATTCGTAATCTGCAGCCCAAAATTACCTAAGATCCAAGTTCAAAGTAACAATTTTCTTTGTGGTTTAAGCGCCGGTCCGAAAGGGATAGCAAAAACGTAACAGGTGTTTCCATCCATTCAAATGTATGTATTCAATTGTGTATTGATGTCAATAACAAGGTTTACCTACTAATGCCGATCTTCCTAAGGCGTTTGGCATAACATCATACAAAATAACATTAACGAGACATAATTTATGTATCGCATAATAGTCCAAAAGCGTTTTATTTAATTCAATTCAGTTTATATGAATATCATTAGGTACATAGCATAAGTAGTGAAAGCCCTTATTACTTTTGGCATTATATCGATAATCGTATTATCTCAAACCAATGGCATAATTATCAAAATCCCTAAAACCAATTTTACTTGGTTTTTTAGGGTAGGTCAATTCGACCGAAATAGCTAGTTTACAACTGCGCTGCGACCCATCACACGAGCCAGAAAGCAGCGGCCTCCGAGTGCCAGAACCAAATTTTACTTATTTTACTTGGTTGTTTAGAGTAGGTTAACTGGACGAAAATAATCAGCCCAACAAAAGTGTTAATTACAGATTTCAAAACTTAAATTTAATGACAATATGTCCTACTCTTCAATTGAGCCACGAATCATTTAAAAGAATTAGGTACTACAAACATAGCGTTAGTGTAATTATTTCGTATATTTTGTTTTAGGTGGTTGTATATTTGAGATTTATATTTTAGTTCAGTTATGGCAAACATAAAAGCTGATACTGTAGAAAAATGAATATCTAGTCACCCTGAACTACTTCACGATCCCGCTAGTGGTACAACATACTAGAGTAGAGAAGACAAAGATAAAATACATAAATGTATTAACCAAACTCAAAATAAATGTTTAAAATGAAATTAATGAATTAATTTTACACAGCAAAGGTGCAGTAGGTACACCAGGAAAAGTTAAAGCGGCCCAAAGAGGAATTTTATTTTCATTTAATCATATGACAAGTTTTTTAAGAATATAATCAGTTCAATAAAACAAAATAATCAAAATGAGAAACTATGGATATCTTTAGATGATGAAACGAAGGTAGATAAATTATTGTACTTATATATTTTAATTAAACCATTGCATCCTCGCAATTTGAGCAGACCGTATTTAATAGCATGTCAAACGCTCACTGTGGCAATTTAGTAAGGGGAAATTATTTTGAATCAAAAGTAAGTTAAGTACTCAGTAACTTAAAAAAGATTATAAAAAAAAATTTTTTTTTTAAAATTGCGCGATTGAAATTAAAGAGATAGAAGCTTTTTGACATCTAGAAAATTCTATAGCACAACATTTTACTATCTGTGGCGGACACTTCCATAAAAGTAGGAATTGCCATCTACATTTGGCCCCGAACTAAATGGTTACAGATTAGATAAAATGCCAATAGCTGGTGTGGCGGCGCCAACCTTCAATTTTAATTTAAAAGAAAATTCAAAAGCTTTTGAACTTTAAGACATTCATTACTGTTAGTAAAAATGTAAGTGGTCTACCTTTTTTTTGGCGATTTTTTTATGTCATAATATTAAAATGCATAACATCGATTGGCGGAAACTTCGTCTCGCCGAAAATCTTTTGGCATCCACTCTCTCTACTCCAATCACTCAAAACGCATAATTTTGTAAGTCAGAATCATCTTTAGGCTTGAGTTTAATATCCATAATAATCAAAAGGCAGAGATTTCATACTCAGAAAGTTGATATTTAGAATCATCCGTAGGCATACTTTTCTTATCCATAATATTAAAAGGCTAAACTATCATAACTAGAAAGCATACATTTAAAATCAACTTTTGGCATGCAAACCACGAGCTTGCAAACCACCTGCTCCTCAGCTCGCGGGCCACTTCGCACCTCCGCGCCTACGCGAGCTTGAATTACACTCTAGGGGTAGGGCAGACAAGACTACGTGGAGTCGGTTTTGAAGCAAACCGTTTCTGTCACGTTAGAATAATTCTTTTTTGAACCATTTTTAATTTTACCTAAGGAGGAGTAGGTCATTTATATTAATACTAAATATTTTTAATATAAATGAGCTACTCCTCATGGTTGTTATGTTGTTGGTGTCTAGTGTGATGTGACGTCCTTGCCAAAATAAATCTATGTATGTGTGTAAGGTATATGTATGTATAGTATATTTATTTATGTATATGTAATATATTGATTGTTTGTTTATTTATTTATTGTATGTTTTATAAATAATATTGATTAAAGTTATTTTCATTCATATTTTATTTTTGCTCTTATAGTTGTTTTCACTCCACACTCTTTATGCTTTAAGAAGTTCCTCTACCCAAAGGTTGCCTGGAAGAAATCGCTCTCTAGCGATAAGGCCGCCTAAATTGAACAAATTGTTTAAATTGTTGAACATTTCTGTTATTGTTTTTTAGTACATACAATAAAGTATATCTATCTATCTATAAATATGCGATTTTAAATCTTGACAAACGAAATTCTACTGCTTTCAAAGTATGCAAAGTGAAATTCTAATGAATAATCGTTCGACTAAATAAACGTTGTGCTAAACGAAAGTATTTGAAATGAACATTTGTTAAAGGTAACTATGCCAAATGAAATTCTGCCACGTGATAAGTATGCCATTGTAAATTCAAATATGTAAACATTCGGCCAAACAATAAATAAGCTTACAAATTTTTATGCGTTAAATATATTCGATTAAAAAAAATATACCGAGTGTGTTATGACAAATGAAATTCAAAACAACGAAATTCTGCCAGATAATATAGGGAACCTGTTTTCATCATTTTTAACTGATTTGACTATGATATACACTACCCCAAACTAATCCTTCTCAAGATATAGAATTTTAAAGTTTTTTACCAATATGTTTCCCATAATGTCCGTAAACTTTGCAATTTTTGCCTCAGATCAGATCTTAGTGTGTATGCAATATTGTTTTTGTAAGTTATTTAAGAATCACCCGGTATTTGTTTTTACAATTTTTGTGTTGTTGATAAGAGGTTCTATATTGGTCTCAACTACAAAATTGCAGTTTCATTCGCGCAACCAACAGTAACGGGTGATTATCAGAAGACTTACAAAAAACGAAATGGCGTACTCAGTAAGTGACGTAGTCTATGTACAAGTAAGTTAAAATTTGTTTTTTTCAATTGACTTCAAAGGTTCTCATACAAAAAATATACTGACTGGTTTGTATGGTAACCTTGAAAATAATTTAGATAGTTTCTACATTTCGTTAACGTTTTTGTTAATTGAAATTGAATTGAATGACGTCTTAGTAAGCCTTTTGATAATCACCCAGTATATTCCGATTTCTGCAACCAGTACGAGGTCAGCCGATGCGGTCATCTAAGAAGCTTCGCCTTGCATTCCCTCCTCATTCGTCACACTCCTACACACAGTCGTTCACTGTTAAATCTATTCGTCTCTGGAATACCCTACCCTTATTTATTAGAGAGTCAGAATCATTGTCTATTTTCAAAACAAGGATCAAAGCACATTTCCTCGCCCTTTAACGTTCCTGCTTAGTCTCCTAATCTCTCTCCTTCTTTTTACTTCTCTCTTTCTGTTTACTTATAATCTTTTATTCTTTCCCTGATCACTTTTTGTTATTCGTGGGCTGTTAGTTACGGATTCTATATTTTATTGTTATTTATTTGTCTTTTTATTGTTATTTTTTAAGTGAATCAATTGCTTTATTTTTATTTTTTCAGTTTCTTGTGCACTTGCTTACCCTTCCTGACATTTTCCTCTACTTGGGTTGTCTGGAAGAGATTGCTTTTAAGCAATAAGACCGCCTAATTGCTTCATCGTAATCATGTAATCCTAAGCTGTATTGTTTTATTTGATGTGCAATAAAGAATATTTATCTTATCTTATCTTATATCTAATTTATCATTTTAATTTATACCTGGTGTTTATCAAAGACTTACAAAATCGATATGGCCTATAACCTGATTTTTAGAACTGTGTACTTCGAATTCTTATAAAAAGGGGTTTTTGCAACGAAACGTTCTTATTTGAATTCGTTAAAATGCAACAAGAATGTATAAAATGTGTACTTCGAGCTGTCAAAATCGTTAGGTTGGCAGCATTGAATTTCACCCGCCCGCAACAAACTTCCTCACTACCTACTATGGGCGGAATGGTGAGGAAGTTTGCAGGCGGGTGATATTCAATGAAGAAGATAAAGATGATTAGACTCATTTCCTAAATAAGAGAAACCAAGTAATATTTTGATCATTTAAATATCGATTGTGATACAATAAATCTTCTGATAATATGGAAATAGGTTCTCTATTTTGTCTCATAAAAATTGTATCCATAATCTGACATGCCATAATGTTTTGTGACCTAATCATCATTTGTCCGAATGATAATTAGCCCTAACTCAATTTCTCATTATATCACTTGCCGTAAAATCGAAATCCCCAAATATAATTTGTCCTAAAATTTTTTGCTATAAATATTACAATCTATAATGTTTAAAAGAAATAAAAGGCTTTTCTATAACATTAATAAGTCCTAACGTAATTTGTCATAATTTAACTAACCCTAAAATCTAAATACTGACACCCGACTGACACCTGAAGTATTATACGGGTGGTCATAAAAAAATAACCCTCAGCTACTGACACTCGCAGGATTTCCGGGTGGTCATAAAAAAAACCCTAACCTACTGACACTCGCAGGCTTTCCGGGTGGCCATAAAAAAATAACCCTAACCTACTGACACTCGAAGGCTTTCCGGGTGGTCATAAAAAAATAACCCTAACCTACTGACACTCGCAGGATTTCCGGTTGGTCATAAAAAAAAATAACCCTAACCTACTGTCATTCGGACTAACCTACATTATAAAATTTAACACTTAGGACATGTGACTTTATAGCAAGAAAAATTAAGATATCTGATTATTAAAGCACCCGATATTATGACACAAAAGCATTAGAATTAAAAACAATTAGGCATAATAAAATTTCGTATATTTGAACATTATGGATAGTGATGATTATAGCAAACGCGTTAGGGATTTTGAATTTCGGACTAACAATTTTCGAAGAAGAAAGTGACTACCATGGAAATATCCTTTACATTTACAGGCTTACCTATCCTTTAGTTAGACTAATTCATTACTATTTACCATAAACTTAAATCACATTGTCATCCCTCAGCGCCACCATGCGATAAAAGACACGTCTCTCATGTATCTCGTGTATTATCTCTTCGAATAACGGTACAGTTTACTGTTTAATAGCTACGTTGTACCTGAAAATAAAACGTTTATTAAACATACTTACCTTATTCGAAGCCTACTTTTAAATCTACCTGGTGACATAAAATCCAATGATCAAAATATTGAGTATCCTCACTCAACTGCCAGTGGTGGCGCTGTAGTCGGCAGAGAGGAGTGGAAGTGCAGCGCACGTGAATGGCCACCGGGAGTCATTACTAGTACAGGTACCGGAACCGGATGCTACTCTCACGTATTAGACTTCGTATAAGGTAAGTATGTTTATGTTTTTATTTTTAGGTAAAACGTAGGTATTTTATACATGGCCTGAACATTTAAGGTATTCGATACAATGCCAGAATAAACAGATTGACTGGAACATGTATTTCGGGGCCAATTTACAGATGTCGCTGACCACGGCTAGTGTCTCCTTTACCTTTTCTAGTACCTAGTAGGAAGTAGTAGTCTCGCTTGCTTGGCTTTTTCTTTTGTTCTTTACTTACTCTCGTTCGTTAGCGTGCTCCCTAGTTAGTCTGTGCTCTCGTTTATTTCAGTGTGTCTGTCTATCTTAGGCCTGTCTGTATTTGTAGCACTAGCCGGCGCGCAACTCTAGTTTTCTGTAAATTATTGTTTTTGCGACGACTTATCGGCGTTACGAACTCTCATTATCGAATTTAGTTTACAGAAGGTAAAACTCTCGCAATAAGAATGACTGTCGACGAAGGAGTAGATATCACGAAGAATGGAGACCGTGGTGTGCTGAAAAGGATTATCAAAGAGGGCGAAGGGACTGATACTCCCAATACTGGGAGCACGGTGACGGTGCACTACACGGGGACGTTGATGGACGGCACCAAGTTCGACTCCAGTAGAGACAGAAACGAACCCCTTGAATTCGATTTGGAAAAAGGTTAGTTTTTGAAAATCACTAAATTGAATGAGAAAAGGGACGTAATAATTGGATTTTCGTTTTATAATTTGTTCTTTCTTATTATTTGGCCTTGTTGAGACTGTTTTATCGCTCATAAGTTATGGTTTTTATTTTAAGTTTTGTAGGTTAAGCACTGTTTCCCTAGGTATCTACCCACCACTGGAATATTCTTTGACCAAAAAGTTATGTATTCTAAGGAATACTAAAATATTTAGTAGATACATACATCTTATACCAGTTAACCTGACTCCAAAATAAGCAGAGCTTGTAATAGGGATGACCAGAACTTATAATTTAAAGATCTTAATAAATCATGTTTCTCTCATGAATGTCTGCCCTGGATGGAGATTGAACCGATGACCTACAATACCAATGGCAGGGCCTTTCTCCCCTTGTGCCAATGGACCTGTTGCCAATAAATGAATATTAGTCTATTTTGGGTCTTAAAACTTGTCTTCAAAAATTTAGATGTACCTACTATTCAAAACAATTCAGTATTCACGAAGGTCAAAAACTTTTAATTCGAATTGCAAATGTTTGTGGTTGAATTGAATTTACCTAAACTTAATATAGATACACTACAAAGGGAACTTGAACATGAATTAAAGTAACATCCATTGGTGCAATGGGTAGAGATTCTGCCTAAAGCACTGAGATTTTAGGTGTGATCCCCAGCTAAGACAGATTATTATTTTTATGGTACAGTTAGTTCATCAACTGTAGCTAAACACAGTATAAGGTTAGAATTTCATGGATAAAGTAATTCAGGCTATGTGAATCACATATAACCCTTGTTTTATTTTTCTTTGTAATGAATGTGATGGGTGCAGCACCTCGAGAGAAGGTGCATACTGCACTGTGGCCACAACCACCCAAATGTAAATCTATGAGCAGAAGGCCCTGTTCAGCAGAGGAAAACTCATAGCTTTGAATTAAATGAATGTCCAGCTCAGTTTCTTACAGTTCAATCTGTGATTGTAAAACTTGCTCTGTTCAGTGATCAAAGCATGGGACATCGGGGTGACGACGATGAAGAAGGGAGAAGTGTGCGTGCTGACCTGTGCGCCAGAGTACGCCTATGGCGAAGCCGGCAGTCCGCCCAAGATTCCGCCCAATGCTACTCTGCAGTTCGAGGTATGATAAAGAGTGTGCCTGAGCACAGGAAAGTAATTAGAAATTAGTAAGTAGTACAAGGGTCAGCTCCAAAGCACTATTAAAAACATTAATTCTAAACTATTAAAAGCTGTATTTAACCTTTTTTTTTCACGGTCATTTATCATATGAATTATCTACCCCATTTCCTGTATTATTCAAAATTTCGAACCGCAGTATCCTTCCTGTACTTCATTCTCACATTAACATTTTCCTAACTTTTCTGCAGATTGAACTGATTGACTGGAAAGTTGAAGACCTGAGCCCTAGTAAGAACAAAGGCATCCTGCGTCACATTATCGAGCAGGGAACCGGCTTCGACAATCCCAATGACGGCGCACTTGTGACCGGTATGTAAACGAAGAATTAAGATGGAGAAACATAACTTCTATCACGTTTTTCACAGTGGTTTTGAGCACCGGATGAAACTCTAGCTAGACAGTCGCTGCAATGGTTTGATTCCCGCACTAGCATAATTGCTGGTTCTGGGTGTTAATTCCCTTACTTTGTGACAGTTCAAAGTATGTGAGGTGTCTCTTATAATCATTCAGTGTCCTGTATGTAACATTACGTAGCAAGTATAAAAATTCTTGATTTAATAAGTACTCGCTTTTGACCTAATTTACTTAAATCAATGTTGTCAGATGTTTATCAGTCATATATAGTTAGTAATTGATATTATGCTCTGACTACGCAATTAATTAGTTAATAATGATAATGAACAAAAGATAAGTCACCCCGGCTCCCATTCAGGACTTGAATCTTTTTGACAACATGAGTCTGTTCTATCTAATAAATCTGTCGTCTTTTCCATTTGTTATGAATAAGAATGCAAATGGGTTTTTTTACGGTACTGGTCACAGACAAAGATGACACTATTTTCACTTGTGTAATTTCATTCATGGTTGTAGGACGCGCTGGTTCACATATACAATCAGAACTAGAAAGCTGAACCTGGATAATTGACAATGTTCCATGCACATCTTCGTTTTACATATAAATGTGTATAAGATTGCGGTACTTTAAATTTTGGAATCATATTGAGTTCTAATAACTAGTACTAAGACACTACAGGCAAACCTTCAATATACAAGTTACATGATAATAATATGACAACATCCCATATGGAGCCAGAAAACATTTTTTTACGTGTAATTCTACACCCTAAGATATGTACCTAATTCAAACTATTTTAATTACCACAAAGTAAAGTGCAGTAATCCATCTAATTTTGGCTTCATTCCACTACAGTTGAGCTTGAAGGCAGACTGGTAGCAGACGGCAAAGTATTCGACACCCGAACAGTCACATTCACGTTGGGAGAGGGCAGCGAAAACAACATTTGCGAGGGCGTCGAAAGGGCTCTTGAGAAGTTCCTCAAAGGGGAGAAGTCCCGACTAACCATCCAGCCCAAATACGCCTTCAAATCTGAAGGCAGCACAGAACTAGGGGTTCCACCCTCCTCGGCTGTCGAGTACATAGTGACACTGACAAACTTCGAGAAAGCCAAGGATACCTGGTCCATGGATGGATCCGAGAAGCTGGAACAAGCTAAGATCTTTAAGGAGAAGGGGACAAACTACTTCAAAGGAAGCAAATTCCAGTTGGCTATCAAAATGTACAAGAGAGTGGTTACTTTGCTTGAAGGTAAAGAAGTTATATTTATTCCTTAGCTACAATATAAACCCCGTAATTGTGATTTTGACTCCCTACATTTTATTATTAAATCCTCTATTTTATTAAAGTAAGTTGGGTCAGACCAACAACCATTTATGAAGCCAGTCAAAATAAGTGTAATATTTTTTTTATCATGAACAAAACAAACAACAGTCCTTACTTTCACATTTTTCAGACTTGCCAGAAGACAGCACAGAATCTGATGAGAACAAAACTCAAGCCAAAGACCTCCTCCTATCGTCCCACTTGAACCTGGCCCTCGTTTACCTGAAGGTGACTCCGGTACACCACTTGCTGACCAAGGATCACGCGAGCAAAGCCCTCAACCTGGACCCAGAGAATGTGAAGGGACTGTTCCGCAGGGGGCAGGCTCTGCTCGGCTTGGAAGAGGCTGAGGCAGCGCTCGCTGACTTTAAGATGGTCGCTGATAAGGAACCGCAGAATAAGGTATGGTAGTAAACATTTAATCCAAATCTAGGCCTGGAAGCCTGGGTTTGTACATACAACGGCAGTTCAGATGATTTTTATTTCGGCAGCTTAAGGATATTAGGGTTTTTTAAAAACAATACATCCTAATGACAAACAACAAATACAGCCTTATATGTCCCACTGCTGGGCACAGGCCTTACCTCAACTATGAGGAGGTACGAGCCATACTCCAACACGCGGGCTCAGTGCAGATTGTTGGAGAGGTGAATGTAAGGCCAGTGATAAACCTTACTGTCAGATGTTATCAAGCCGCCATTTTAGGCCTCTGACTAGGCTTTACGACTGATATCTTGCGACGTCAGCCGGGACCAACTGTTTAACGTGCCTTCCGAAGCACGGAGATGCCCGGAAAACACATCACTTAATTTCGGTCGGGATGGTCACCCATCCATAACCCGACCTGACTGGCGTTGCTTAACATCGGATCTTTGCCGATCCGCTGCCATCAGTTAGTCACGGGAACAAATTTTTAGTATTTATATTAAAAAATTGAAAGTGCTTAAAAGTAACACAAAAAAAACAGTCTTAGTTGTGGAAAATGTTTATTGCCACATTATCAATAGCTTCCAAAAATAGATTTTTGAAAAGGAAGCACATTGCCCACATTGATAGTATATAAAAAAACAGTGGGTAAAATTTCTAAAGTACATTTTTGTTAATGTCTTGTATTATATGTATGAGTAGGTTTGTGTGTAATATTGGCGAGTGTACGATAACTAGTTTGATATGAAGGATGAATCCAATTTCATTTATACAATCGGAAATTTTTGTGATTAACCTACAATACTAATGAATTTTGTAACGTCTATAAGTAGCTTACCTTATTTTGGATACAGGCCGCCGCCAACCAGATGCTGGTGTGCCGCGCGACCATCCAGAAGCAGAAGCAGAAGGAGAAGAAGTTGTACGCGAACATGTTCGACAAGTTCGCCAAGCACGACTCGGAGGTAACAGGTTCGCAGCTTGCTTTTGTTGGCATAGGCACTTGATAAAAATATCTGGGACACCTTAGAGCGGTTTAGACTATTGTTTTAAACGCGCTCGTTTTGTAAGCGCATGTAGCGCGTGAACGCTCGCACGCGTATCTCGTTAACGCGCTTGTAAGCTCGAGTCGCTAACTGTCACCATTACGGGTTCGAGCGAACACGCCACAATAAGCCCGTGTACCGCGTTTGGTTTTATTAAAGCATTAAATGTAGCCAAACCAAAGCGACCGTATACGCGTGAAGAAAAACGCCAGTCTGAGTGCCGAGTGCGAGTTGCAGTGAGAGAAGTGAATGACTTCACCATCGCGTTATGCGAGCACGTAAATGTCAATTACTATGGAATCGAGTCAGCGCCATCTAGCGGCGAATTCGGGCAACATTAAGGCCGCTAGATGGCGTTGACTCGATACCATACAAATTCGCGTTTTTTGTCTCGCAAACGCGATGGTGAAGTTATTCACTTCTCTCACTGCAACTCGCACTCGGCACTCTGAAAGAAACCACTAAAGAAAGTACAGGACCACTTGAACAAAAGTCCAGTACCTTTACTGGACTTTTGTATATAAATTTGCCTGTTTATAAAACTGTCACCTGAAATTGCATGTGAAATCAAAACTTATGCGTTGCGCAAGCGTTCATATTTCTTTGGACGCCTATTCAGTTCGGGATCAAAAGTAAACGGTGATAATCTTAGTGTCCCTCACACCAGTGGTTTGTGTCCCAGATATTTCCTTTCAGTCCAGAATGTCAAATTCCCAAAATGTCAAGTTCTCAAAATTTCAACTTCTCGGAAAGTCAAGTTCCTAAAATGGCAAGTTCCCGAAAAGTCAAGTTCCCAAAATGTCAAGTTTTCAGTTAGTCTATGGAGATAAGGGAGTTCTAGTTCAATAATAAAAAAAACCATAAATCAACATCTTTTTTTAATTAGATTTATATCTAACAATCAACATTTAAACTTACTACTTATGTAAAAACCATATTTTTAATGAAACTATTATTTGAATAATCTAAGTCGCAGAAAAATCTTTATTTCTCATATTTTTAAACAGAGAATCCTTCAATCGACTATCCCAGTACTTGCTTTCTTTTTTTAATTTATGCAGAAACAAATAAATATTCGGTTTCTTTGGTATCCGCCCATTTAACCGCCTGTGCCATTCTTTTAAAAGGTTTGTTAACAATGTAAGTTTGCCCTTCTGGTTACACACGAATTCCAATACTTCATTCATTTTAAACACAAAAACTGCGTTATTTTTCACATAGTAAGTTAAAATGTTGAATGCTAAGTTAAAAATATATGTCCTTTTTACATAGTTAGTTAAAATGTTGATTGTTAGATTTAAATCTAATTTAAAAAAAGATGTTGATTTATGGATTTTTTTATTATTGAACGAGAACTCCCTTATCTCCATAGACTACCTGAAAACTTGACTTTCCGGGAACTTGACATTTTGGGAACTTTACTTTTCGGGAACTTGCCATTTTGGGAATTTGACTTTTCGGGAACTTGCCATTTTGGGAATTTGACTTTCCGGAAACTTGACATTTTGAGAACTTGACTTTCCGGGAACTTGACATTCTGAAACCGCTTGACATTTTGTGAATTTGACATTCTGGACTGAAAGGAGATATTTATTGATTATTATTAGGATTTCGTAGGATCGTAGGATTTTTTGACTGGACATTATGACGGGTATTGTTCCAAAGCTTAAATAGTGTAGTAGCAGGAATGGATTACTGCTGATGCCTCACTGAAGCGGCTTCTGTCTAAGGTCTTATTTTTATGACATGAAGTGAACCGACGTTCACTGGGTGGGTGGTCAGGATTTAACTTTTTTTTATTTCATGACACAAAAATAGTGACGCGGGAACGTGGATGAATGTAACAACCATATTATATTTTTTTATCACAAATAATACGTGTATAGCCTAGCGGTGTAGCTAAAACACCGGACTGCCGATATCAGCTCACGAGTTTTGGCAACATTATTTTACTAAGGGCCCCAGTTAGCGGCTTTATTCAACAGATAACATCAATATCCGACCATTGAAAGGTTAGAATTGTATTCTACAGATAAATTGTATTAATTGCGGATTGAAAAATCAGCCCTAAGTGACATTAGCAGCTGTCAGTTGACTTTGTCTAGTTAAAAATACGACAATTTACACGTTTAGCTCTTCACTTCTTTAATTATTTATCCATTCCGAACTGGG
Organism: Udea olivalis; assembly: GCA_947369235.1. Lineage (NCBI taxonomy): Eukaryota > Metazoa > Arthropoda > Insecta > Lepidoptera > Crambidae > Udea > Udea olivalis. The sequence continues at coordinate 2,283,662 of OX376349.1, read as the reverse complement.
ACTCTGGCGGTGGCTTATGATTTCTTATACAAAGGAAAACTTAGCTGCAGCGTAGCATATTATTTTTGCATTTTCTCAGAAAGTGACTAAAGTTGACATGCATAATTTGTAGTGTGTAATTCTCATATTGGCCACAGGTGGAGAAACAAAGAGCTAAAGCGGAAGTGGACGTGATAGGCGAGAAGGTCGGCGAGTGGGGCATCGGCGAAGGCGAGTGGACCGACGAGATGAGGACCCGCAAGCCCACGGAGTTCGAGAAGGAGAATCCCAACATCCTCTTGCTGGACAAGGACGGACAGTTCGAGAACATGTGAAGAGAATGTGTTGATCCGTTTGTCCAATATCCTAACGAACAGCCAGTTCAAGGATTATAACATTAGTCAAATGTCAATACTAAGATCTCTGCAAACACCAAGCGAATGAAACCAAACATATTTTTTAGCACTACTCACTGATACCAACAACATTTTCACATCCCTACTAATCTCCGATTTTGCACCAAATTCTCAAACGTCACTCAAATTTGAGGGTCTTCAACATCATCGATATTACGAAGCTGCCTACTAAAAAAATATTTCGACAACTCAAAGCATATACAATATTTTATTAATTCAGTGGTCCTGTGCTCTAATTTAAGTGATGATTAAAAAAAATTTAAACAAACAACTTAAGAATGTCATTTTATTGATCCATTTTAAAAACATTGACACTATCAAGCAAAATAATTCGGTTTCATTGGCTTGAAATTACCGCCAAGAAAATAGATTTTTTTAATAATTTAGAAATGTGTACCTTATCTACTTAATGTAGATTGTAATTAATTTGGTTTTTACAATTATTTGAGATATCTCAATATAAAAATCATTCCTGTAAAATAATGTGTAATGTTAGGTCCACTCATCGCTGTATGTTGTTAAACGCAGTCCCAGGAGCTTCCTTGTACCGGGTGGATCACACCATAAACCCTAACTAATCAAAGTGTAAATAATCGCTATGTTTAACTGTAATCACAAAAAAGATTTTGCACTGGTGCATGGTGTGTGATACTGTATAGTATAATTGTGAAAGCAACCCCATTTCTTCCTGTTAGCAAAGTGAGATCCACCCTCTTACACCAGTGATATTAGAATGTTTAAGTTTCACTCTGCATTTCTCTCTAACGGTGTATAAACTTAGCGAGCAGTTGAACTTACGGATTTATTCCTGAAGTCAAGTGCTGTAATATAAAAAATAATAGTTACCCAGATTTTTAAATAGCAGAATCAGGCCCCTGGTAGAAAATGCCTCTAGCTAGGCAATTAAGTCCGCCAATTGTACTTTACTTGTTTGTGCAATAAAGAATGAATAAATAAATAACTCCTGACATACATACTTTCAATGTGTAAATGTTTTAGCAATGCTGCTTCTGGGATTGGCCATTATCGATAATTGTGGTAGTTTTGGGTGTTATCTCAGTGTTTTCGTTTTAGATAACATTCTGGTTTATTTTCTACTTTGGTTAGAATCAATTTATCGAATAAAATGTTAACACGGCGTAATCTTGAGTTCTTATTTATATCATCATCCGCAGTATAGATGCCGACTTAGGTACGATTCACATCAAACGGCCCGCATCGGCTCGCATCGCGACGGATGCAGGCGTATGCGACTGCGGCCGACCACCAAAGAGTATATAAATACTACGTTTTAGGAGTTTCAAGGCAAAATAATACTTTTAATACCAACGTGAAGGAAAATAACGGAAGTGCCATTTAATTCTCTTTATATTGTAATAAGTGAAAGTTCTTTAAAATCACATATTAATTTTTTCCTGGTTATTTAAAAAGAGCATTTCTCTCTGGGCCACCCTGTCCTAGTTTAAAAGCGTCGTTGCTAAGTGTTGCTATACCCAAATTAACTTTTACAAAGGTAAACCTAATTCTTGACCCTGGAAAAGAACATTGAGAGTTGCTTTAAGTATTTTAATAATAAATAACTCTAAATTTATTTGCTATTTTAATTTATGTGGTATACCTCTTGTATTTTTGTCAGGTTGGCTATAAAAGTATATTTTCCCCATACAAAAAGTAAAGTGTTCTAAGTTTCATTGAACTGACCGACAACTTCCGTTTGGTAGTATCTAGTGTATTGTTGATCTAAGGTCCCAGCGCATGCGACGGCAGCCGAGCGGAGCCGGCGGCATCCGCGCGCAGCCGGTCGTGGTCCGCGGAATACGCTCGGAGCCGACCGACTGCCGCGGCATGCTCGCACATCCGTTTGGGTTCACAAAAGGTATTAGTTGGATGCGAATACGACCTTTAAGAACTGATAATAAAATTATAATTTCCTCTGTGGCTCTGTAAATGCGCTCCGATGCTCTCCGCTGCGCGCCGTTCGATGTGAATCGTACCTTGGCCTCGCGCAGAGTTTCAAATGGTCTCAGTTTCAGAACATTTCTGGCTCCAGTTCTTCGCAATAAGTATGGTTCGCGTTCTAGTCCACTTTGAAGTTGTCCCGAGTCCCGCATTTCTATTTTTTCCAATGGAAAAATAGATGTTGCTCATGCGCGAAAATACTTGACGAAAACTATACCTTCCCACGCCTCCTTGCATCACCCCAGTTACATCAATCAAAAATAAGAATATGAACAATAAAATTGTACATCCAAAATATATTTATTTTCAAAATACATAGCATATTTTCTATTACATTAAGAGATCGATCTAAGTCAAAGCATTTTTGACATTATTTACACTATACACAAAAATTATAACATCTGCTGACAATTTCCTTACGATATTCTACTGATATTAGTAATTTTATAAATAAACGTAACTTTGTTTTAAAATCAACGAGATTAGAAAAACCTCTAGACGAAATGAAAAATATTCCATCAAAGATAATTTGAATAATCATTAGGCCTATTTGTACCAATAAACATTTTGTCCATATAAACATTGAATTTTATTTTAGTTGTTACAATACTTCACAACGCACGCAGTGAGAGAAGTGAATGAATTCACCATCGCTTTTGCAAGAAAGAAAACACGAATTTGTATGGCATCGAGTCAGCGCCAAAGCTAGTCGAGCTAGCGGCTTTAATGTTGCCCAAATTCACCGCTAGATGGCGCTGACTCGATTCCATACTAATTGGCATTTACGTGATCGCAAAACGCGATGGTGAAGTCATTAGGTACTTCTCTCACTGCAACTCTCATTCGGCACTCCGTTCGTTTGAATTACCCTTGTAAATGCTGACAGGATAATCCAGGGTGATTGAAAAGCAATATAACAATATTTCTAACCTATTATTCCATGTAGTTCCGGCTGTCTGAGCCACTCATCCTACAGAGATCTCGCTTATCTAGATTGATAACGAATCGTTAGTGACGGCAATCGATCAACGTTTCGTCGTTTGTGACGCTATAATTTCTTTGAAAAATCAAAAAAACGTGGCTCAGACAGCCAGAATTTTGCAATTTCGGCCACTTTCGATCTCTGCTTCTAAACGATTTCAGGGCCTGTTTTCTTATCAAAAGGTTAGTGACGCGATTTGTGACGGCATCCGAAGTAATTTCATCCATCAGGATGCAATACTTTTCGAGAAATCTTCAAAAACATGTGGCTCAGACAGCCGGAATCCGGCTGTCTGAGCCACATGGTTTTTCTTGATTATTTCACGAAATATCACATTTTGGACAGATCTTTCTCTACAAAAGGATTGTGACGCGATTTGTGACGCGTCACAAAGCGTTTTGAACTCTCGTGACGCTTCCATTTAGGAGTTATTGTAAAAAAACGTGTTGGCTCAGACGAAAATCTTCCGGCTGTCTGAGCCACCTGTTTTATGACTTCCAAAGGTTCCACGTAGCTGGAAACACTTCTAAACGAATGTGACGGCGATGGAGAACAAGAATTGACGTTTGTGACGGCTCTAAGTGCCTGCAATCAAAAGTTATACGAATTTCTTTTTTTCCCATACATTGGTGCAAATGCACGAGGCAGGGTGACCACACTGAGCTCTTTTATAGGAATGCAAGGACATCAATATTGTAAATCTTGGCAAAATGTTCACTTAAAATGATGAGTGATTGCCTTGTCTTTTACTTACGTACCTATTTATGTAAGTATTTACTTAGTCTACACAATATTATTGCAAAAGGCAATACTATCGATAGTTTTCTAATACCTAGTACGAGTATGAACCGTAAAAATAATAGTATCGTAAAATCACTGGCAATCGTTAGTACAAAACTATCGATAGTATCGATTGCTTTTGGTTTTTGTAATGTTAATGTAGCAGTACTATGTTGATAAGTTTATTAGTTATCAACACGATAATGTTGTTGTTATGGTTTTGTAACAACCTACTGCTAATTGATGCTGCCGTGTAATAATATACTGTATGTTGGTGTGTACACTGTAAACTAAAAATAATGCAAAAAAAATATTCTTATTCTATTCTTTTTCTTAGTGCTGTTCAAAAACACACTACTATCGAATCGATGGTATCGGTAGAATCGCCTTTATCAATAGTATTTCCTAAAATCTATCGATAATATCGACAGTATTCAAACATGAAGATACTATCGATAGCACAATCGAATCCTGAATAGTTTTCGAGGTCAACTATTGATAATGAAACTATCGATTGTTCCGCAAGACTAGTTTAAGTTACTAGTTTAGACTAGTAAGACTATGTCATCATCATTTACATCATTCAGCCTATATTAACTTTAACTACGTTATCTAGGTCCTTATTGACAAAAATATTAAATAATAGGTAGGTATGTATTTACAATAATTACGGTACTAAGTACTGGTAAGTATACCGCCATTACACCCGCCCGACCCGAGATCATCGCATCTTCGCAGGGAACTCTCGCAGTTACGCGCAGCGCATAGATGCGATAATCGCGCGCATCCGCCGACCACTGCGCCACTGCGCATGCGCTGTGCGATCGCCGGGCGTCCACCAGAGATTAAGAAACAAAATAGAATCGTATCTCTATAATCTGTAAGTAGAGGTACTAGTCAAGTTAGTAATTTAAATTAAAGTATAAATACTTAGTGCTAATTAATTATGTAACTATGAGTTGACTGCTAAAGAGTAACCATGTTAACCAGATTTATATTAACAAGAAATATTTCATTTCATTCATTTATTTAAGTATATTGAAACAATAGGTACCTACATAAAAGGTACGTCCTCCTTTTGTTCTTCTTAGTTAAAGATGGCATTTACGTCAGTTCTGAATAATCATCACTGGTTTACTATTTCTTCATTCCGATTCAGATAGTTTGATAAAAGAATACCTAAAACGTTTTCCATAAAACCTATAAAATGTTGACGATTTTTATTTAATTTTCCTAAATGAATGATTTAACTTTATTTGGGTTGATCTAGATTCTAGTCATTAGGTATGTCACGCAGAACAAACCTATTTTGAAAAAAATACTGCCCTGCTACGATAGTAATCAAATTCACTTAAAGCAGCTCATTCTGACAAAATTGTATTATTCTGAGAGTAATTTGCTTGCGTGCAGTGCAGAGTTATTTGGAACGTTTTACAACCATACCTAAGCTATTTTCTCAATATTGAAACGTTAGCCGCAATGTACCTAGACAAGCTCTTAAATTATAATCGCGCAGTGAAGTTTGTAATTTTTTTGGTTTGTTATCGCAATCTTCTATCGCTTCTTTACTCTATCGATAAGCAACACTAACTTAAAAATGTTACAATAATTTCTGCCCTAGTGCGATCTGCGCCTAAAGCCTAGTTATTCAAATAAAGATTTCAAGTAAATTGAAGTTTTTTATTTCAAAATACACCACATCACAGGCCTTTTTCTTCAAACATTAAAACTGCCCTCGCTGGTACCTCTAAGAAAATGAAGGATGTCGGTAAAGTCTGTTCTTTTGAAATTACAAACAGACACTTCTATTTTATATACAATTGGTATAGAATAAGTAAATATTCACATAAATAGGTATCTACGTAAGTAAAAGCAGTAAAAGACAAGTCAATATGTGTACATTTTGCCAAGATTTACAATATTGATGTCCTTGCATTCCTATAAAAGAGCTCAGTGTGGTCACCCTGCCTCGTGCATTTGCACCAATGTATGGGAAAAAAAGAAATGCGTATAACTTTTGATTGCAGGCACATAGAGCCGTCACAAACGTCAATTCTTGTTCTCCATCGCCGTCACATTCGTTTAGAAGTGTTTCCAGCTACGTGGAACCTCTGGAAGTCATAAAACAGGTGGCTCAGACAGCCGGAAGATTTTCGTCTGAGCCAACACGTTTTTTTACAATAACTCCTAAATGGAAGCGTCACGAGAGTTCAAAACGCTTTGTGACGCGTCACAAATCGCGTCACAATCCTTTTGTAGAGAAAGATCTGTCCAAAATGTGATATTTCGTGAAATAATCAAGAAAAACCATGTGGCTCAGACAGCCGGATTCCGTTGTTTTTGAAGATTTCTCGAAAAGTATTGCATCCTGATGGATGAAATTACTTCGGATGCCGTCACAAATCGCGTCACTAACCTTTTAATAAGAAAACGGGCCCTGAAATCGTTTAGAAGCTGAGATCGAAAGTGGCCGAAATTGCAAAATTCTGGCTGTCTGAGCCACGTTTTTTTGATTTTTCAAAGAAAGTATAGCGTCACAAACGACGAAACCTTGATCGATTGCCGTCACTAACGATTCGTTATCAATCTAGTTAAGCGAGATCTCTGTAGGATGAGTGGCTCAGACAGCCGGAACTACATATTATTCCTTAGTTATTTGTAAGCAATTTATGATGCGTCAAATTATTGCCTCGTACTGTTTGTTGCGGAAAGGAAATCTATGAAGTTATTAATAAAAAGCGCGCTGTCTTACGCCTAAATTGAAATGTAGCAATTCTGGAAGTCTGCACTCGCTCGTACCTTGATACTTCTACTAGAACAGCCAAAGTGTAATACCTATTGGATGATTATTTACAGTAATTGATGTTTACAAACGCAAGTGTTTTTAGATATTTGATTTGATTGAGATAATTGTAGAACTTTCTTGCTGCCCTATCTAAGTATGCCCAATCAATCAACAAACATAAAACAATTTTCTGTCCTATTCCTTTTTTTGTTTAAAATATTTACAGAATTGAATATATAACAATTTAGTCTGCATACCTAAAAAAGTTACAAACAGTTCGGTGTTGATAATTTTTTTAATGTTATTGCCAATTTTATTGGCATAACATACTTTACCCCGACAGAAGGATCCGTAGCTTATGTGCTAAGGAAAATGTACATTAGTGTGGTTTAGAAACCACAGTAACGACCAGCACGGGCTGTAAACCATGATGATGGATATATATATATTATTTATATCAAATTTGTTACAATCTAATTATAACTCTGTAACCTACATGGTAAAATAATAATACCTAGATACCACATAGTAGCAAGCTAACAAGAATGTGTAATGGCCAAGTTTTTCGTTTCCTTATTTTTGGCACAGCCTGTGCAAAGTTATCCCCTGTCCAATCGTTTATTATCTTTTTGACAATCAAAGACAGTTCGAAATTAGTGACGCCCTCACACCAAACGTTACCGATTCGATTTAAAATAAAAATCGATTTTATAAGAAGACCTTTCAATTGATTTAATACATTTTTTTTAATTAATTTCAGGTATATAAAATAAATAAATCTATAAATATAGTATGATGATTCGTTGTAATAAATATATTTAATCATTTGACTTGTTTTATTTCTATATCCAATAACAAATAATAATTATAATTCCTTGCAAATAATTATTAATGGAGTCATAGATATTTTTTTATTTTTCTTTTTTTATTGAATTTACAGAGAAACAATACTACAGTCAATTTTTTTTTCAAATGATCTTTTAATCTATTTAAGAGACCTGTTACATAATATGTGGTTGTTTGTTATGCACAGGTCACTTCACTAAGTGCGCGGTACCCGTCAATAAAGTACGACATTACTGTAGTACGTTAATCGAAAAAAGAGAACGGTAATTCATAGGTGTGAGTTGGTAAAAAGATAATAAACGATTGGACGGGGTTTAGGTAAGCATAATATGTACATACAACAGTATTTTGAGTAGGTACCTACTTCATTCATACATTACGTCAACTAACTTTAAGAGAGCCCTCACACTAGCGTTCTTTGAGCGTTAGCGCCAGCGCGATGGCGGCGCGGTTAAACTCAGGCGCTTGGCGCCTGCCGTGCGCCGAACGTCGGGATTTTTGTCAACAGTACAATGAACAACGCAAATGCTGGTGCCGTTAGCGTACCTACCCACATTTTACACATTTTATGTACCTTTTTAAGCCTCCTATGTGCGAATGAGTAATTTTACCATTTTACGTACTTTTTGAACTTATCATCAATCAATCATCATCAACATCAACAATCAAACAAACAATCAGGATAAAAAATGTAGAACACAACGAAAAAATTTCTTATTCTCTGAAAATTATGATATAAACAAGTACCTAATCTTAAAGGTAAGATTTCTGTTGAAAATGAAAGGAAGGCAAGAGTATTGCTTTAACTATTTATTTAAATAAAGTGCACGCACAGTTACAGACGGATAGTAGACGAGAGATCGCTGACCGACCACAGATGTCAAACATGCGCATCAGCAGTGTTGCTATTAAATCTAGCGTAGGCGTCCATTATTTCATCATCCTCTCCTGGACGCAGACGCTTTAAAATTAAACCCATTGATGAGGTAAAGCTCTCATGCTTCGGTCGATGGAGTCCCTTCGTCAGAATATCGGCGACCATGTCTCCAGTGCATTTATATTGAACCACGATTTGTTTGGCGGCAATCTTCTCTCGTATGAAGTGAAATCGGACGTCAATATGTTTACTACGAGCCCGGAAGGCAGCATTTCCCGAAATACTGATAGCACTCTGGTTATCACAGTAGATGGTTATAGGTTTATCTTTAAATTCAGGTCGAAACTCATCTGCCAGTTGTTTCAACCAAAGAGCTTCCTGAATGGCCGATGCTAGGGCCATATATTCAGCCTCACTTGTGGAAAGGGCTATTGTTGGCTGTTTTTTAGAACTCCAGCTTATTGCGGCACCCTGGAATAAAAATATGTAGCCTGTGCAAGATCTTCTATCTTCAATATCATTAGCCCAGTCTGAATCGCTATAGCCTGAAATTTTTTCATCAACATTTCTTTTATAAACCAGTTTCATATTTATTGTAGCTTTCAGGTATCTCAGGACTCGTTTCAGGGCCACCCAATGTTCATTAGTAGGTTGACCATTGTACCTACTCAGAGAATTTACCACATAGGTAATGTCTGGTCGAGTCCCTTGTGACAGGTACAATAAGCAGCCAATTATTTCTTGATATGGAATGTTGTTTAAAATTTCATGTTGACCTTCACTCTTCTTCAGTTTAACATTAGCATCAGCAGGTGTCCACATCGGCTTACAATTGTTCATTCCAAAACGTGTAAGTATCATTTTAATGTAAATAGATTGATCAATAGAAATCTCACCTACTTTTATATCTTGTGAAATACTGAAGCCAATGCAATGTTTGGCGGATCCTAAATCCTTCATATAGAATTTTTCTTTCAGTTTCCCTGTTATTGCTTGTGAGGTTTCCTCATTATTGAAAAAATAAAGTATGTCATCGACATAAACTGCTATAAAAATCATATCATTTTCATTTAAAATGTGATAGTAAACGCATGGGTCTATGTTTGAACGAGTCATTCCAATTTCTAACAGAACCATATTTAGTTTCATGTTCCAAAGTCTGCTGGCTTGTTTAAGTCCGTATATTGACTTGTTCAGTCTACATATTTTGTTTTCATCTTCATAGCCAGGTGGTAAGGACATGTAAATTTCTTCATCAATTTCACCCTGTAAGAATGCTGTTACTGCGTCCATTTGGTGTATTTTAAGTCCATATTTGGCAGCAAGGCCAATCAGGTATCTTAAGGACGTATAACGGACCACTGGAGCATAAACCTCATTGTAATCAATGCCCTTGACTTGTTTAAATCCTTTAATCACCAGTCTAGCTTTGTAACGTGTAACAAGTCCATTGCCGTTCATCTTAGTTTTAAAAACCCATCTGCTGGGAATTACTGATTTTCCTTCTGGTAAATTTACCACTGTCCACGTATTATTCTTTATCAGCGATTCATATTCTTCATCCATAGCTCTTTTCCATTCGTCAGCCTTTTCACTGCTAAGTGCTTCTTGGAGACTCTGTGGATCACTGTTTAGTAAATTCATTGTTGACTCAGCATTTTGACATATCAATGATGAGGGATTTTCACTACCAACATTATTGTTTGTTCTAATAGTTCTCCCAGGTAGCGGTCTCAAAGTCATATGAAATTCCGGTAAAGGGTCGAGTGTCCTATCAGGTAAGTATGACATATCATGTTCATCTTCAAATTTATCAGATTCATCGGAAATAGAAATTATTTGAGATGCATTTAATGATTCGTTTCCTTCCACAGATTCTTTGGGTTCATCTTCATCACACAGAGGTAAGGAAACAGTTTTCTTTTCTTTTATTCCATCACAAATTTTCTTTGTACTTTCATGATCTTCCACTATCTTTAGGTCATTTTTACTAATGTCTTTTTCTTTTTTAGGTACATCATCCACTTTATTTCTTTTAATTGAAGCTTCTAGGAATACAACATCCTTACTTATAACTCCTTTTTTTGTTTCAGGATCTATGAATCGGTAGCCTTTAGTACTATCACTATAGCCAACAAATATCAACTTACGTGACTTCACATCTAGCTTAGTTCTTTTTTCTTTAGGAATAAGCACCATTGCAGGACAACCAAAAATTCTCATGTGACTTATGTTTGGTTTCTTTCCAGTCCATACTTCGTAAGGCGTCGCATCGGATAAGGCGGCGGTGGGAGATCGGTTCACGATGTGTGCAGCTGTAGCAACCGCTTCTGCCCAGAATGTGTCCTGTAATTCAGCATTTAAAATCATGCATCTAGCGCGCTCTATTAAAGTTCTATTCATTCTCTCACTGAGACCGTTTTGTTCTGGAGTGTATGGATTAGACGTTTGGTGCAGTATTCCGTGTTTCTTTAAATAGGCCTCAAAATTATTATTATTGTATTCAGTTCCATTATCACTCCTTAAAATTTTTATTTTTGTACTTAACTCATTCTCTACTCTATTTTTAAATTCCAGAAATTTTTCAAATGCTTCACTTTTGTTCTTAATAAAATATACATGTGTTCGTCGGGAAAAATCATCAGTAAAGGTTATGAAATACCTTGCCCCTCCTATAGAAGTATGCTTCATCGGTCCACATACATCGCTGTGGATGAGCTCTAGCAAGCTGGTTGCACGGGAGCCTTCAGCGGGAAATGGTTTTCTTGTTTGCTTACCTTCAAGACAGGTTACACAAGTGCAATTTTCTGTTCTTGTTGACAACTTTACGCCTTCTGTACAGTTCGGTATTTTATTAAGACTAGTAAAATTTAAGTGACCCATCCTCTGGTGCCACAGATAAGCATCATCATCAGTCTTGGCTATCATGCCTTGCATTTCTTGATATTTACAAGTATTTAACAGATAAGTTTCATTGATTAAATCAGCCTTTGCAACTAACTTATTACTTGGATTGTAAATTTGACAGCCATATTCATTGAATGTAACTCGGCATCCACTTTTAATTATTTTGCTAACTGACAGCAAATTTGTTTTCAATTCTGGTACATATAGAACATTCCTCACCTGTATTAAATCGGTGCTGCCATCTTTTGCATTTACCTCAATGCATACATTACCGCAGCATTCAACCTTTAATACTTTGTTGTTAGCAATTCTTATGCTCGGTACAGATGAAGGATTGATATCAGTGAGCCAGTCCCGGTGCATAGTCATGTGCATGGATGCCCCTGAGTCAACATGCCATAGATTGGAGTCATTTGCTGCCATTGCTGAAAAAGCTGCGACATATCCTGTTTTCTTTTCTGTTTTTTCATTGTTACTTGTCTTTTTATGCCAGCAATTTTTGCTGAGGTGTCCATACTTATTGCAATTAAAGCACCTTGGGCCTTTTTTATTTTTGAGTTGATCACTTCTGGGCTGATAATTTTTCAAGTTTGCATAAAGTGCGGTAGTGTCTGTTGTTTTTACTTCCTGAAGTAATTTATTTTTCACCAAGTCGGCACTAATTTTCATGCCGGAACTTTCTAAGCCCATAATCATGGGCCTGTACATTTCTGGCAACCCTGCCAGCATTAATGTGCCCAACCACTCATCGTCCACATTGAATTTAATATTCCTCAACTTGTGCGCGGCTGTCATTATTTTATTTATATAGTCTTCCACTGATAGACTATTTTCTAAATTGGTATTAATGAGTTCTTTTAATAAGCCAACTTTTCGAGTCAAGCCACTGTCCTCAAATGCCTTCATCAAATTATCCCATACCTGTTTTGCATTTTGGGCTTCTTGAATGTGTACATATAAAATCGGGTCAACTAACAATATTAGTTTTGACTTGGCTTTAGTGTCTTTTTTGAGTGAGTCAATGTCAGTAACCACTGGTTCTTTCAAAACGCAGCTATACAAATCTTCAAGCTGTAAGTATGCCTTGACCGCAAAACTCCAGCTAGCCCAGTTGTCACGACCCGTTAACTTCTCAATGGACATCATTGAATTACTTCCAGCCATATTTATATAACATTCAATCAGTATAAACAGCTGAAAAGATAACTGAAAAGAGAAACCACTCGCGTGCGCGGTAACTAAAAGTGAGGTTATACTCGTGATTTTAATTTTTACTGTTAACTTGTTTAATTACTGTTTAAAACACAAAAATAACTATAAACGGCAGGTTCGGGACGGCCCATAACCTGTTGAAAATGAAAGGAAGGCAAGAGTATTGCTTTAACTATTTATTTAAATAAAGTGCACGCACAGTTACAGACGGATAGTAGACGAGAGATCGCTGACCGACCACAGATGTCAAACATGCGCATCAGCAGTGTTGCTATTAAATCTAGCGTAGGCGTCCATTATTTCATCAATTTCTCACGGCTAGAACCCAATAAATAGTACTTAGCACTCTTTTGTTGGGAGAAGTTGTATCAGTGATTTTAGAAAAAATTGTCAGAATCCATTTTCTCACCGACTGTATAGGGCGTTTGCGAGGCGAGACGCGACGCTCGGCGCGCAGAGGACGCCCAGCGTCGGCGCGACCAAGCGCCGCGCTGACGCTGCGCAGACGCCCGGACGACGCAACGTCCAATCTACGCTAGGGTGTGTGGGTCGCCGGCTAGACGCGGACGCTCAAATAACGCTAGCGTGGGGTGTCTCTAAGTCTTCACAATGTAGCCATCATCGCAGACGAAAATGGTACTAGATAACGCAAGGTGATCTATTTGTGTGAAAACCAATCTGGCTTCTTTTTTGATCCCTAATGTGACCGTCACAAAAGCGCTTTAGCAATAGAAATCTCATTTCATTTAATCGCTATAGCGATCGCTTCAAAAGACACACGAAGGATCAGGCCCCTCTTTCCTTTTTTGCACTCTGGGCACGTACCCAGATCTCGAGGGCCTCTAAAAACAGTTTTTTGAGATTTTAGAACATAAATTTGCCAAAATTGCATGTCATCTCAAGGTAAATTATGCGAACAAATTATATTTTTTTAAACTTTATATAACACTTTTTATGCAATAAATGAATTTTTCTTATCCTATCAAAAAAAAAGGTAAACTGAAAATAGAAGGGCCCCATCATCGTTAAGTGCTCAGGGCCTCAAGTAGGTTCAAGTCGAAGGACATGCACTTGTCTTATCTATGTCAATATCTATCACACATATTTCGGCTTCTCAACTAAAGGCTTATTTAGACCTAAGCTGTATTCGCTACCTTCTGCGGCAGAGAAAACCCAGTGGGTATGCTAAAGCTGATTTCGCTATCCTTGTGGGTAGAATACCGCGCAGTATTCAAAGAGCATCTGATTTTCGTGATGGATAGCGATGAATAGTAATTTTAGTTTTAATTGCCTCACCGGTTTAGCCGCGTTGACTGGCGAATACCTGAGCGAAATCCACGCGGTATGTACCTCTACCCGCAGCGGTATCGAATGCCGCTCAGATTTGAACAGGCCTTTAAGTTCCATAACTGTGGAGCCATCATCTAGCCGTAAGTTCAGGGCTCCTCGTCTTCCGAGTCGGCGGGCGCGGCGGGCGCGTGCGGGAACAGCGCGAGCACGTCGAAGTGCATCTGCAGCGACTGCGCGCCGCCGCCCGCGTGCATGCAGCGCCGGATCTGGCCACAGCAATTACTTTTATACTATAATATTATAAACGATTTGTTTGTTTATTGAACGATTTGAATAGGCTCCGAAACTACTGGACCGATTTTGAAAATTCTTACACCAATATAAAGCTACATTATCAGGGAGTGACATAGGCTATATTTTTATTATTTCGGCCATATTTTGACAGGGAAGACAGTCTACGCAGACTAGATAGAATATTAGAAACAAAACAACAACGAATTATTATACCGAGCGGGAACCTAACCCGTGTTTCGCAGCCTCCCTCTAAAGATTCAAAAAACTTAATTTTTTTTCTATTGTACAGTCAAGAGTTCATGCAGCTTTACACATTGGAATTTGTACCGTTTAGGTAAACTCTTCACAAAATAAAAGGCCCGTTTTGACATTTGTCTTCACGACGTAACTAGTGATGTACCTATACGACTCGGTACTCGATACTTACGATAAATCGATTTAAGTTTGCATGAGTGTTTGATCGATTTGAATATGTATTGTAAAGTGCATTTGATTAAAGTTCTGATTCGAAAATTTAGTTTAATTTTGATATTGTAGGTATTTTGAAATGAGACAATGTTACGAAAGGAAAAATTTTTTTTATTCAATATTCTTGTTACAATCATTCACTCAATCACACAAAAAAATATGAATCTTCAGTCAATCATTCAGAATCATCAAAATTGTCAGTCGAGATATCGTCACCCGTATTTCTAATAATTTCATTTTCAATTATATTGTCAATATTGACGTCTCTGTCATAGTCTTCTTTTATTATTTTTCGATAATAAAATTAGTAATTAATTGGTCTAACACTAGTATTTAAATGAATAAAACCGCCGAGTGCGAGTCAGCCTAAAAAAAATATCTTGATCGCTTTATTTTTGTCCTTAACCGATTATTAATAGTCTGTGGAAAATAAGAAAGAAACGTTATGCACAGCATTTAGCCGAGTGAGCGGTACCCATCAATGAAAAATGAAATTATCTTCAGAACATTTCAATCCGTAAAAAATGGAGAACTTCATGGGCGTGAACTGTCAAAATGAGCCTTTTATTTTGTGAAGAGGGGGACACTGGTTTTGCAAGAGTTAATACCTACAATCGCCGTTGCTGTAAGGCTCACAATTTTATTGCTCTTTAGACCGGGCAAAAAGTTATTTCAGCGTCCGATTTGGGAAATACAGCCGATAATTCCCAAATCGGACAGGCAGGGCACGTGTACAAACACTTAGAAAAAACACACATAACCTTTCTCAAACAAAATCATTTTAATAAAAGAACATTTTTGACTGCTTACTGCTTTTGCTTTGCTATTTCATGATCATATTGTGAATTCTGAAATAGCCCAACGCCTTTGCATATTGCTGGAATATCAACTTTAGTATGTCTACCATGAGTTTCCGGATCGTTGCGTTAACAAATTTGTATGCCACTGCCATTTTTGGTTACATTTTTAATCGCTAGGGGCGCGGTTTACGCGGATCTACGCTAGCGGCTGTCATTGGTGTAAACTCATGGTACCTGTATGGCTACTATGAGTTTAGCTACAATTCCAACAATGTAAATACCTTAGCGCCAAGTTTCCTGAGCAGGCCGGTGAAGGCCTTCTCCTCGCGGCCGATCCACGGGCGGCCCTCGTCGCGCACCTGGTACGGGCTCACGTGCACGAAGATGTTCACATCTGCACCGAAACACTCTTCTATACTATACTAGGGGGTCTCGGGAGGGCACGATCAAATCAAAATAGAGCATAGCGAGTCCTATTTCTAAGTCCTAGTTCTCCATTCCTTACAAGCAGGGTGACCCTGATGCAGTCTACAAAAGACTGTTTGATTGTGTTGAAAATGAATTTGATGCTTGTTTTCCCACCAAACAAGTTACTTGCAGAGTTCAATCTAAGTTTTGTGAATGGGCCACGCCTGGAATTTACAGGAGCAGACGTAAGATGTATGAGTTGTACAACATGAAAAAATACAATTTCGATGCACTTTTTGTTGAGTATGTCAAGAACTACTCCAAAATATTCAGAAAAGCCTGCACTACAGCTAAGGCATTGCACATTCGTGATAAAATATCAAAGTCCACTAACAAAATAAAAACCACTTGGGACGTCATAAATCACGAAACAGGTAAAGCTAAACAGCACGATACCTCATACACTCTTAATATTAACAATAACATCTTACAATCAGAAGCATCTGTTGCTGAAGCATTTGATAAGTATTTCAGTAATATACCTATAATCACTACAGCTTCATTAAATTCCTCACCAACTAGAGCGGAACATTTGTTGAAAGATAATGTATCTTGTTGCAGTGTATTCTTTAAATTTAAACATGTTGAGTCACTAGATATAATAAAAGCATTCAGATTAATTAATTCAAAAGATACCGCTGATCTTTGGCGTATATCAGTCAAAATTGTTAGCCACATAATTGACGTGATTGCCCCTTATTTAGCCGTAATATTCAATGATTGTGTTGATGAAGGTGTTTTTCCAAACTTAATGAAACACAGTAGGGTTGTACCACTTTTTAAATCAGGCAACAAACAAGACCCAGGTAACTTTAGGCCTGTTTCAATCCTACCAGCTCTCAGTAAGATCTTTGAAAAAATCATTCAAGAACAACTATTAAGCCATTTTTATGAGAACAATCTCTTACACAGTGAACAATATGGATTCACGAGAGGCCGTTCTACTACTGATGCTGGCATCGCACTTCTAAAACACATCTTTAGGGCTTGGGAGAATTCACAGAACGCTCTTGGCGTCTTCTGTGACTTGTCCAAGGCCTTTGATTGTGTTGATCACGATACACTTATACGCAAGCTTGATTTTTACGGGGTTAGGGATAATGCTTTAGATTTGGTAATTTCGTACCTTAGTTTAAGAACTCAAAAAGTTGATGTTAACAGTGTACTCTCTACAGGATCACAAGTTAAAATGGGGGTCCCTCAAGGATCCATTCTAGGTCCATTACTATTTCTGATATATATAAATGATTTACCTTTTTACTTAAAAGATATTTGTGATGTTGTATTGTTTGCAGACGACACATCTTTAGTTTTTAAAACTGACAGAAATAAAAACCTTTTTGATGATGTTAATGACGCACTTTCAAAGGTTTTACAATGGTTCACAGTAAATAATCTACAGCTTAATGCAAAAAAGACTAAATGTATTAATTTTAAGTTGCCTAATGTTAAAGATAACCCCATTAGTCTAAAAATTGATGGCAA
This sequence comes from Udea olivalis, assembly GCA_947369235.1. NCBI lineage: Eukaryota > Metazoa > Arthropoda > Insecta > Lepidoptera > Crambidae > Udea > Udea olivalis. The sequence continues at coordinate 2,266,114 of OX376349.1, read as the reverse complement.
TACTATGAAGCTTGTAGATACAACTGTTTTTCTTGGAATCACACTAGATTCAAAACTGCAATGGAACCCTCATATAACAGCTCTCTCAGGCAGACTTAGTTCGGCTGCATTTGCAGTAAGAAAAATTAGGTTATTAACAGATGTTGATACTGCTCGTTCAGTTTATTTTAGTTATTTCCATAGTGTAATGTCTTACGGCATTGTACTTTGGGGTCAAGCGGCGGATATACAAACCATCTTTATCCTCCAGAAGCGAGCTATCAGATCCATCTATAAGCTTCGTGCACGGGCTTCACTTAGGGAGATTTTTAAGGAAATTGGTATCCTCACTGTAGCGTCACAATACATTTACAATTGCATTGTTTTACTGAGAAAAAATATTGGTCTCTATGCTAAACACAGTGACATACATTGCAGAAATACTAGGAATAAGGATAAAATTGCACTTCCACTCTTTAGGTTACAAAAAGTTTTAGGATCCTTTATGGGGCAAGGTATACATTATTACAACAAAATTCCAAAAACAATTTGTGAGTTACCTCTACATAGATTCAAAAATCACATCAAAACGGCTTTATTAAAAAAGGGCTATTATACTACAAAAGACTACCTTATAGATAAAAATGCCTGGGTATAAGCGCTCTGCTCGATGCGGGATTAAATAGCTCTATTGTAACAGATGTTTTATTGTAAGAGTTAATAGGTACCTAGTATGTATGTACTGACTAACAATTTTTGTTTTTGAATTGTTTAAATGAAATCTTTTTATTATATTCTTTTATGGTTGGTTTTTTCTCTTTGTTTTATATTCTTTTAGGTTTATTTGTATCAAAATGACACACTGCTTGTACTTTACTAACGCCTGTTGTAAACCCAAAACAAGTTTAAAAGAGTAACTGCTGAGTTTCTCGCCGGGTCTTCTCAGTAAGAAACAACTCCGACGCGGTGGTAGTCGCATTATGTCTGTATACTGTTTATTTACATATCCATATTATTATGGTATTTATGTCTATTATTTAGTATATTTTGCTGTAAATTTGACGATTTGAAAGTACTGATACAGTCTATTTGAGTTTGAGTTTGAGTTTAACTATTAGAAAATCATATTCAATTTTTATTTCCTTTTTTCCTTAATTACGAAAAAATTCGAACAAATGAAAAGTAAAAAAATGTATTAAAGGTAGCAACTTAATTTTTCCCAAAAGATTGGTAGATGATTTGTCTTACTTGACTAGTTATTTTATAAGAGCTAGATTTTATTAAACCTCAGTCAGTAAAAAAATCGCGAACTACATTGATAGGGCTAAAGCAGCCTTATTACAAAAAAAGCTTTAGAACTGGTTTAAACCTGGACTAAAAGATCTAGGATTGTTACAGTATTAAAGTTCTAAGACTATCTGAAGACAAGATAAATCAAAGATTTAAAACAGAAAGCGGCATTCATTCATTCTTTCACACAGACTTCGTTGAATACGCGTTCCGTTTCTCTTATCGTTTAAATGAACTTCACACTTTAGATGTAAAAATAACTATTTATCAATAACAAAACAAATAATTTATTTGTTTAATTTAAGGTTACAATCTGTTGAACGAGTTACAGCGTTTTTTTAAAAATTAATATTGATATTTTTCACGATCAGCATGAAACGGAGCGCAGTTACACTGCGCGTAATTTCGAAACGCAATGACGGTCTAAGAACTTTATTGTTGCTACCGTTGCTAGCAAATACTACTATAGTTTACTGGAGTATACTGAGTTGTTAGAAAAACGATGCAAAGTGGATGTAAATAAAAAAGAAATAATTGATCTTTAAGTATTTCGGTGTTCCTAATATTGTACTGCATGGGTCGGAGTGTTAAACTGTTCCGTGGTTATGTGTGAGAGGTCGTGTGTGTTTGAATTGTTGCACACCACTTGAAGCTCAGGGCTCAAGAAGAGGCATCCACGGGAGTCGTTAGCCAAATCTAAACAAAAATCCTCACGTAAAATATCTACTATTTTTTGGCCTTAACGTTTGGTTAATTTATATTTATATTTAAAGTCTTCATCTTCTAATTCGAATGGATTGACTCGCTGGCGATGTTTACCAAATCACTGAGACATCTCCAATATATCTTAAGACTTCGAAATCCATTCAATCGATGTTTGCTCGTGAAAAATGGACCCACAAATTCAAAAAGCAAAGTTCACATCAACCTTTACACAGGGGTACCTAATGCTGCCGACATAAGACCCGTTTTGCAATGGTTTTGCAAAGGTTGATGTGAACGCCTCTGTACCACAGATAGTATGAAGTTTAGTGTTAAACTTCATATTGTAATAAGGTTAATCCTTGGTTTAATCCAAGTTTAAACCTAGCATTAAATTTAGTCTCTGTTTTGAAATAAGACGGAAAATGTCGGAAATTACCTAGGCGCTATTTTGATCAGCCTGCGTAATCAAGAAAGAAGCCTGTTAGGGCTGCCGCGACTCCGCACAAGCAGGGAGGCGCACCGCTTGCGTATGATGGCTGCAAAGCCATCAACCTGCGCATCTGCAAACATCCCAGATGCGCTGCAATATCGCGGCAGCCCCACCAGAATCCTGAACGCATTGTTGTATTGCACGCGTAGGTCACTGTACGTTCGCCGCGTAAAGCTAACCCATAGGCTGCACTTGTAGAAAGACTGACAGAAGGCTTTAAAAAGCGTTATCTTTACTGGTAAAGTACAACGTGCAAACCTACGAGCCAGCATGTTGCACCGGACAGCCAGCGACCTTCGCTCTCTCTCAATATCTAAATTATCCTTTAGATCCTCAGTTATCCAGTGACCTAAATATTTAAATTGCTTGACCCTGCAAAGAGGAGTTCCAGAAAGCGTTATCTTGGGTACACTCTTTGGTACTTTGTTCACCGCTTTAAAAAACATCAACTCGCTCTTGTTTGCATTGTACTTCAGGCCATGGATTTCTGCATAAGTTTCACAAACAGATAAGAGCCTTCGCAAGGCACCAACCGATGGGCTCAACAGCACCATGTCGTCCGCGTAACTTATATTATTAATACAAACGCCACCAACATGGCACCCGATATTCGTGCTGCAAAGCTCATCAATTAGTTTATTTATGTACAGATTAAAGAGCAAGGGAGTAGTCCGACCCCCCTGCCTCACCCCGCACTCCAACCTGTACCCATCAGACACTACGTTACCCCACCTTACGCGATTTTCCTGATTATTGTACCAGAAACCCAGCAAAGATGTTATTTCATTAGGCAATTTTGTCTCGTTCTGTATCTTCTTCCAAAGCATATCGTAAGAAACAAGATCGAATGCTTTAGAAAGGTCGAGAAAGCACGCGTAAACCGGAGTATTCCTAGAAGTGTAGTACGGTACAGTCTGCTTGAGGCAAGCTATAGCACTTTCAGTCGACAAGCCCGGTCTAAAACCAAATTGTGCGTCATTGAGAGTTATATGCCTGCTTAGTTGCCGGTCAAGAAGACTGTCCAGCACCTTTGCAGTTACAGTTGCAAGCGAAATTGGCCTATAGTTGGTAATATCTGACGAATCGCCGGTCTTATTTTTAATTATAGGTACAACTGTTGTCACCATCAGTTTAGGTGGTAAATATGCATGCCCGAGACAAAGATTGAAGAATTGCAAGCAATCTGGGTAGGTGAGGCAACGCATACTTTAGATGCTCTCACTTAAGGAATCAGACCCGGGTGACTTTCCTCTGACCATACTTTTAATTACATCTGCAATATTCTTGGCCGTAAAATGCACACTGCGCTCCTCAGACGTCAGACATGCGCTAGGCAAAGACTTGGAAGCGGATCCTAAGGGAGATTTTACACTGAAACTTTTTAAATGGATATAATTAAATTTTTATGACAAAATCTTACAATAATAAAAAAATATAAATATGCGCCAGACAACACACCACTTGCAATGGTCTCGAAATAGAAATAAATATGCCTGTGTTACTAGACAAGGAATCAAGCCGGAAGCGTCTCCCAGCACACCACGTCTTGGTGTGAGGAAAATTTAGAAAAGACCGAACCCGGGACACTACGAAAGTCAAGGCGAGAAAGCATGCTACAGCGCACTACGCTAATCATCATCATCATCCGTGCGGTCTATCCCGGTTGTGAACCCATACTGGTGTGTGAGGTCCCAGGGTCCGCCTTTCTTATTTTCTTGGCCCACTTCGCGCGATCTTGTGCATCCTCAGTGGTGATTCTGTTGGCACGCATGTCACCCTTAACGACGTCGAGCCACCGCTTCTTGGGTCGACCTCTTCTACCGGTACCTGGCGGGGGCGGCATGGCCAGACATTTGTTGCCCACGTAGTGCCCACGTAGCGCACTACGCTAATCGTGTCGTCATAATAATAAGAAAACAGACCTAGCCTCGTGAGTGTTTCCAGCAGACTGCGAGAAGTGATCCAGGTGTTCTTGCCGCCCGCGTGGCCGCCATCCAGCCAGTACATGTTCTCTATGCGCCCGATAAACCTATCAACAAAATAGATATTTAAATTTTTGTATGGAAGCTGGCATAGGCACCCGCCGCCATTTTGTTTTTTTTCCGCGCACGCTAAAAGTGGTTAATTTATATGAATAGAGGACACATTAAAAAATAAAAATGTCTTGTAATATGATACCCTGAAGTGTCACGTTTCCGAGTTATTTAAAGGTGAAGATTTTTTTATTTTTTTTTATTTATTTATTTATTTATTTATTTAATTTGTGTACAAAAGGTATTACAAACATATTACAACGTTAACAACTACATTAGTCGGAGACTGTGTCGCAGTTATTAGCGCCCACCTCGAACTTTACAATACAACAATAACAATTTAACAATTTAAACACAAAAATACAAAATACATTGTGTGTGTGCGTGTGTGTGTGTGTGTGTGTGTTTAATGTACTACATTTTACTTATAAAAAGAGACTCCACATCATCATATTTTAAGCTGAGTAACCACTCGTTCAAAACTTGTCGAACGATCGAAATGTAAAACGTGAAATTAATTAAAAATTAACTCATTATTTGGATTTCCGTGTTATTTTGTCAACATATCAGATATCGGGACATTTAAACCGTGGTATGTGTTTAATCGCCTTCAGTTAAGTTAATGTGGATTTTACCCGTTTTTTGGTAAAAATCTACTAAAAAGTCACTTTCATTGTGCGCGGGAAAATCGAGAAAAAAACAAAATCGCAGCTGGTCATCCCTTTCAAGGTATTTCCTCTTTATTCAATAAGTAAAATAAAATTTAATCACACCCAAGTCACTTGTAATACGAACACTTATCAGTGCTGTTGCATACTACAGTCGTCGAAGTCTAATAGGCCCGTTTTGACAGCTAGCAAAGACCGTAGAATGTAACTTGGCAATAAAGTAAAAAAGTAAAAGTAAAAGTAAAAAATATCTTTATTCATATAGACTTATAAAAAGTACTTATGACATGTCATGTAACAAAAAAAAATTGTAGCAAAAATATACTGAATAAAAATAAACTTACGTAAAATAATACTATGATAGTTCATATCATAATTAAATATAATGTGACTCTACCACCGGTTCAGAGGTTGTTTCCGATCGAGAAGACTCCGGCAAGAAACTCGATGGTTACTCTTTTCAATCTTGTTTTTATACACAAAAATGGAATTGACAGAGTAAAGTCATAACAAAAAAGTGTGCAGAGGAGCAGATTATACCTAAGATGACCACAAATTCTTATCATTTAAGAAATCGTCAACACTATAATAACCCCGCTTCATTAACTTCGCTTTAATTTGTGACTTAAACTTGTGAAGAGGCAGTTCAACAAGAGTTTGCGGAATCTTATTAAAATATTTTACACATTGACCAACAAATGATTTCCCTACCTTATGCAGTCTTAGACTGGGAGTTACGAGCTTATTTTTATTTCTGGTATTGAGTTTATGAACATCACTGTTTTTCTTGAAGAGATGCAAGTTTTTACGGACATATACTACATTATCATAAATAAATTGAGAGTACAGTTAAAATATCTATCTCTTTGAATACTTCACGAAGCCAGTCGCGTGGTCTAAGGTTGTAAATGGAGCGGATGGCTCTTATTTGAAGAACAAAGATGGTGTTGAGATCCGCTGCCGAGCCCCACAACTGAAGACCATACGACATAACACTGTGAAAATAACTGAAGTACACTAATCTTGCTGTTGCGATATCAGTCAGGAGCCTTATTTTTCTAACAGCATAAGCTGCCGAACTAAGTCTTCCTGCCAGGGCAGAAATATGCGGACCTCACTGTAACTTGGAATCGAGAGTAATTCCCAGAAATACAGTGGAATTCGCAATCTCTAATGGCTCGTTATTCATGTTTATAATGGTATCGACCTGTCTTACATTGGGCATAGAAAATTTGATACATTTGGTCTTCTTAGCATTAAGCAGTAAATTGTTACTCGTGAACCAATGCAGTACCTTAGAAAGAGTATTATTTACGTCGTCAAGTGCTTTGTTACTTCTATCTACGTTAAAAATTAGAGAAGTGTCATCAGCAAATAATACAATCCCACATAGGTCTTTGACAAAATAAGGCAGGTCATTTATATAGATTAAAAACAGCAGAGGACCCAATATTGATCCCTGGGGCACGCCCATACGTATGGTGGCACCGGAAGAGTTCGTACCATTGATACTCACTTTTTGTATTCTATCAGTGAGGTAAGATTCTATAAGGCTAAGTGAAATATTTGAAACACCGTAATGCCTCAGCTTAATCAGTAAGATTTCATGACCTACGCAGTCAAATGCTTTTGATAAATCACAAAAAACTCCTATTGCATCTTGCTTGCCTTCCCACGCATCAAATATGTGTTTGATGAGCGCAACACCTGCATCGGTTGTATTCCTATTTTTAGTGAATCCAAATTGATTACTATGTAATAATTTATTCAAAGCAAAGTGAGAATGTAATTGATTCAATATTATTTTTTCAAAAATTTTACTCAAAGCTGGTAGAATAGAAATAGGTCTATAATTGGATGGGTCACTTTTCTCACCTGACTTATAAAGGGGTATGACTTTACTAAATTTCATTAAATTAGGGAACTGACCCTTGTCTACACAGTTATTAAAAAGTAACGCTAAACTAGGGGAGATGGCATCTATGACTGGTTTAAGTATATCAACAGAAATACCCCATAAATCCTCCGTTTTTTTATGTTAAGTTCTTTAAACGATTTGAGGATGGTATGAGGAGATATATGATCGAAGCAAAAACTAGTGGCGCACTCATTAACACTTGATGTGAGGAGATAACTAGCTAGCAGTGAACTGGAATTTAGTTTACTGGTAGTAATAAAAGGTATCTCAGAGTACTCGGCATAAAAACATATAATTCTGTTTTTGCGTTAAAATAAACAACAACTAAATTGAAGGGCGCGTTAACCAATTATTTTCTGAAGCCGTAAAGATTGTTCACCGGTACGAACCACTTCCACACAAAAATATTAATTTAACTTAGTAAACGTCGACTATTCTGGCTAAATATTACAAGACGTAATACCTAAGGCGTGAAACAGGCCAAAATTGTTAGGGACATATGATGATTGTGCAAAATTAGACCAATAGTTGGTGTGCCAATGCCAATCAGGGATACAAAAAATGTGGCAATCCAATATTAACCCTATTTAATGACGGGGTCTAGTAGCTTGATCTCAGCCACTAGAGGTCATGTATGGTGGCCTCATGCCCTTGCGCCAGCGACCACTTATGTCATCGTCGTGGCGTGTTGCTTTTGGCTAGCTAGCCCACCTGATGTGTGATATTATGGGCGATTTGAAGTCATACTCTACCTCGTCATATGCGCGTCATCCGGCGTCAGAGTCTGGGTGTAGTGGAACTCGTAGATCAGCTGGTTGAGCACGACGCAGCCCTTGCTGAAGCCCACCAGGGTGAGTCGGGTCTCGTCTAAGCACAGTTTGTCCCGCCACCAGAGTGGCTCGGTTTCCCTGCAATGACGTAGTTGGTTACAACTAATATGGCGCAAAAGAGATGCAATTTTGATGGCGATTCTTTAATGAGGTAGCTACATAGACTTTCTTATTTATATATACCGGATGATTAACAACCGCAAGGAAAAATATGTATACGCACTCTTTAGAGAATGATTTTAAAACTATCAAAGTGAAAATAATACACTACATGTTAGTATTAAGATGAAAAGTAATGAATATGGCATATTATTATCCTTACGGAAAAACGACCGTTACTGTGAAAAGTGCAAGATGTTACAACTTTGAGTTGCCTGTAAGCACGAGGAAGTTCATTTAATATCCTTTTTATTAGATTAAGTTTTACTTCGAGGGTGCATTTCGAGGGAATTTGTACAGAATCTTTAAAATTAAATTGATTAACAAACTCTAATCTTCACTCAGATAGTTTCCCTACATATCACCTAAATAAAAAGTATGCCATAACAATTTCCTTACGGATTAAATAATCACGCAGTATTTTCGTAGACATACTATAAAAATAAAAACACCAAAACATAACAAACATAAATCACATCAAGATCATATTTATTACCATCAGGTGCGATCAAATGACCGTCTAGTCTTAAATATATATTACCCTGTATAAAAATCAAAGTGTACTTGCACGACATCCATTGGAACTAAACCTACTCACGGCTTGTGCTCCGCGGCGGCCGGCCCGCTTGCGCTGGCGCCGTTCGACTTCTCCAGCGAGTGGTGAATCGACGCGTTCTGCGAGCATAATAATGTTCGACTTTCAATGTTCAGCCATTATTGCGAGAGGTAGGTTTAAGACAAGTAAACACTTTTAACGAAATCATGTAGGTGTTTGCTTTCTCTATAAATATACGCTAGACAACACACCAATAAGGTATTTATTTATTGTTGAGGTTTTATCGAAGACCTCTCAAAAATAGAAACATTGGTAAAAAAATATTTCAAAATCACCAAAACTCCCCGAGATTTAAAAAATCATATTTTGAACTTGTGTACAAACTGCCGCCTGCAAATGACATCATTTGCGATCTATTTCTTTGCATTCTGCAAAACATTTGTTCGGCAGCTATATTTTGCGTTTACGAATATGGTTTCGCAACAAAAGTTGCTATAAATTGTAAAGGTTATCGGAAGGTATAGTTTTTTTTATTTACTTTACAATTTCAAAAAGGGATTTACTCACCTAAGTTTAAAGGGCCATAAAATATATGTACATAAGTAAACAAACTAAAAGTTTTTATGGGGCCCTTTTTAATGTATTTTTTTGAAAATCTGATGATATTGTCAAACACCCTATTGTGATGTTCTCGAAGTAAGGATAAATATCCTTGTTACGCTACCAGACAAGGATTTAAGGGGAGGTGGCTCACAAAACACGTTTTTAGAATTCATTTTTGAAGTGTGAAATTAAAATCTAATAAAATTTACTGATATTATTGAGGGGATAATACAGGGAATTCATCCAGTGGAAACATGATTTGATAAAGTTGACTCGATAGAATACTCTCGATAGAAACCTCATTTCGTGACATTTTGTCAACTATTTTTGGTTTTTTCTTAAAATAATTTATCTGCTAATATGGGTCCTTTACCAAAACAAAGTTTAAAGATAACTGGAGGGATTTCATCCGATGTTTTTTTCTTATTACATTTATTATTTTTTAATCGACTATTTTAGTGATTTTCGGTCCGCGTGGCACCCACCAGTTTCCTTCGGGAAATGTTGTGCAGAACCACCTCGCCTTAAGCCAGGGGGCGTCTCCCAGCATGGCAGCACAGCGCCATTTAAAAAAAGTTCGTTTTCCGAAAGTTGACCCGACCTGAAATCGGACCCGGGACACCAGGCACGGCGAGAAACCGCGCTCCAGCGAACGCCAATCGTCGTCGTTAAATAAATTAATTCTAAAAGAACACTCATAGCTCAGTAAAATTATAGGAAACTCGTTCAACTTATTAATGTAGTTCATATTATGTACCGCTTAACGTGTAATGAATAAGTCAGCGCTTGGCAATGGCCAGAATAGTAAAATATTGGAAAAAATAATAATTTAAGCAGATCTATCTGATAAAAGAATTGACATCTTACATGTAAATCTTCAATGTCGATTTCTTCAGGTAACGTGACAGAAGAGACGGCTTCCAGGAGTTCCGAGGTCGGTAGCGCTTTTAACCGAAGGCTTACTCCTTGAAGTAATCTAAACAAACATACTTTTATAAAGTCGTCGAATAAACAACAGGGGGTTTTACGAGGGATTAAGGGGAGGGGGAGTTGGTCGAGAAATACATAGGGTTGGAACCAGAACGGCAGCTTGAGTACAAGTACGTTAAATCTCACTCTGCATTTGCCTTAAAAAATCTGGAACTTTTCTGCCCCAACCACCATTTCTTCTCGCTGTGAGCCCTGCTCATTGCCACTTCAAAGTACTTATCCACTGGAATATGTCTGTCACTTTAGTTCTTCTATCGATTACCTCATTTCTGTTTGGAATTTATGGAGGACATCAGGTGAACTTTAACAGAACCTTAAAAAAATGTGTCTTATGTTGGCTATACACGTGTAAAGCTTGAAATGGCGTGTACCTCTCTAGGTGGTGCAGCGCGCTGTGCGTGGGAGTGTGGTCGGGCACGCCCGCGTTGTTACTCGGCACGAAGTTGTCGTAGCAGCTAAAGCTTTTGTACTCTATCCTGGAACGACGAGCGACACTAAACATCGACGACTTGTGATCAAGAACCCACGGGTCTCAAGGAATTCAACTTAAGACGAACTAAGCTTCAAAGAGAATGATTATTGCGAAAGTCCTCCACTGTGATGTCTATGCCTAGACGGCAGACCTAAACTCTGTTGGCTTTAAACACAAGACTTTTTTTTTATATTTATTTGACAGCACAATATCAGCATTACTAAAAACCTAACAATATCGTGAACAGCTTCTTTTAAAAAATTTACAGTTTGAAGTTTGAATTATATATATTTAGAAGATTCAACCCTGTTAAATTGGGTCCGTTTAAATTCTTTTATAGTGTGCTTATGTGCTTTGCCCTGTATGTACGACTCCACAGTCCAATCAACGTTCCAACCCAAGTCTAGCTCATAGCACCATCGGCAATTTTAAACTTACCTGGAAGGTCTCACGACGAGTACGTGTTTGCTGGGAAATTTATGTCCGAGCATGCGCGCTGTGTTCTCCAAGTTCCATTTCACGTAGTTCCTGTTGTCGCGGTGGGCTTGCATCACTTCGGGGTAATCCTGTGGGGACATCAAGTGTTAAAAGTACGAAGGATTAACCTTTACCAAACTATTGCAAAATGGTTCTCACGTTTCTCGAATGTAAAAATAATAGACATGCTGTCTTGTACATACAGCACAAACAATCAGGATAACAAGATAAATCTTCTCTAATGGAAATAGCCTGAGAGCGTTGTAGTGGCCCAAGGATAACCACACCAGCTTTAGTCCATGTGGTCCCGGGATTAATCTTGGCCAGCTCACACCTTCTTTGCATTCATCATCAAAACAGCGATTAACTCTCCTGTGTTCGATAACGCCTTTGAAAAACTAAACCAGAGTGCCGAGTGCGAGTTGCAGTGAGAGAAGTGAATAACTTCACCATCGCGTTTGCGAGAAAAAAAACGCGCTTTTGTATGGTATCGAGTCAACGCCATCTAGCGGCCTTAATGTTGCCCGAATTAGCCGCTAGATGGCGCTGACTCGATTCCATACTAATTGACATTTACGTGCTCGCAAAAAGCGATGGTGAAGTCATTCACTCACTTCTCTCACTGCAACTCGCACTCGGCACTCTGGGGGATTTACCACATTTGTCTAAAAAACGCTTCTTGAAAATTATTCATTCAGTTAATTTCCGGATACTAGCTAACTAGGAACCGCACCCGGAGACTCTGAAGCCGGCTATGGCCAGTGGCAGAACACTAACCTGCACGTCACCGCCGAAGTAGATAAGCGTCTGTTGCGGCAGCCCGGGCACGGGCCTCGCCGCCGCCGGCTGGAACAGCGTGTCGTTCAGCCGGCCGTCGTGACCGGCCACGCGCCGCACCCGGAGCGGCAGCATCGCGCGTCTAATCGCTGCAGGCGGCTATGGCCGATGGCACATTACTGCAATTTATAAGTAAGTAAACGAAAAAAGGTAACAGTGCGTCCAGATTCTGAGGCCACCTCTTCTTTTATGATTGGAGTTAGCGGCACGTGATTGCCTTATATATTCGCCAAAATAAGCTAGTGGCAGCAGCCACGTCTAGCGTCGAGCGATTGCAACTAATTACGACCATTGCCATATTTAAAACCTAAGTGTAAAATTAGATAGCGTGCCTTTAGCATAACCCGAAATGGTCACAGAATGGCCTACGGAAACCAGCTATGGTGGCACATAATTATATGTAATTTAGGTAAATCATGATGTAAGCAGAACATTCAGGGTCAAAGAAAAGTCCGACCCACAAGCTTTGGCTTTACAAACATGTAGAATGCCGAAAGCTTATTTATTGAACATTTCATTCTTGTAGTTTTTTAAGAGTATGTTCAACTTGGAGAGTTATCTACTTACTAAGTGTTTTTACAAGTTTGATTCTGTTCCACTGTCTCCATTATTATAATCAAGTAGTTTTGATTAAATCACTATATTCCACCCTTGGACAATTCCAAAAAAACACTTTGCCTAACCTCGGAATTGAACCTAGAACAACAGGTCGACAGAGGGTGGCGGAGCGGCTGTTGTCGTCATTGTGATTCACACAATAGAATAGTGAGCTATTCAAACAATAACAAAATACATTATTATTTTTGTTTATTACATTTTATATTACAAAAGCTTATGCTCTATTATTACTACTATGTTACATCAATTTTTAAATTATGCTAGTGTACATTTAATACATGCACTCATAATTCAAGTAAAATAACAGATCATTTAATATTTCTGGTTTGCTTATGATGGTAATATTTTGTGTCATTCATGCACACTGTTATTTTTAGTGTGATATCATCAAGGCAGTTCTTCAGGTCCTCTCTCAGCTCCCGCACCTTGACCCTGACATCCTCACGCATCAAATTGTAACACATGGCCACCAAGCCCATGCCCAGGAGTACATAGATAAAATTGATAACCAGCTTCAAGTGAGAACCACCAGCTGAATCCGCAATGTTTGCCCCAGGAACAAAGTCTCCAAAACCAATCTTGCATAAACTGATAACACAGAAATATGTTGAGTCCAAGTAGTTCCATTTCTCCCAGGCTCCAAACATAATAGTGCCACTAAGTATGTAGAATGATATGACCCACAAGCAGGCAGTTGATGGAACAGTAATTTTCCTCTTTATTGGAATCTCTCCATCTTCAAACAATGCATCATCACGTCTACTGCATTCATGAGCAGTTATGTACAGCCATTTGAAGGTTTTGGCAAGCACTTTTCCCATATTGCAAAAGTAGAGAATATAGATTGGTATACCAAAGCATGCATAGGCCACAGTCACCAGTTTACCCCACACTGTCTTTGGAACAATATTACCATAGCCAATCATAGTAAATACTGATAGAGAATACATAAGTGCTGCTGGAAAGGACCAGATGTCTTCTGCTGAGCGACCACTGTATCCTGTATGTATGGCAGCTGTGATATTATTCTGAAACACCTTTAGAACTTCATCAGTCTTCTGCACAAATGCTGTTTCATTAAAAACATTCATAGCAACAGTTATGTTCCATAGTTTCTCTGCACACTTCAGCCTCCACTGCCTCACATCTTTCAGCTGTTCATCTGGACTATCTCTCTCAATGTGCATGAAGCTAGCTGCCCCCAATATCGCGTAGCAAACAACTAGAGCACCCACACCCACTTGTGTAAACATGAATGCTATAAATTTGCGAAAACAGTCCTTTATTTTTTCCCTGGGGTCACTTCCAACTGTGGATGAAGATTCTCTGCTTCTCATGGAGCCATGGAAACTCGAATGCAGAGGGTGGTGGCGCTCCATGGCGGAGATAGGTCGTAAAGTGCAATAGCCACGGCTTTCGCTTACTCGGAACGGAATAACGTAAACTACTCAGTTGCGTTGCGAGACGCACACTATTTCTGGAATTCTGCTGGCGCGTTGCCAGCTTGAGTTTGATTACAAAACATGCGTTTTATTTAATAAACATTAAATCTATCATTTAGTTTGGTATCCGTCTTTGACAAAGTGTCTTTTAAATCTAATCTAATAAAAATCTAATAAAAAGCCGCAAGGAACAGTCATATTTTCGCTTTCGAAAGGTATTGGGTAAAACATAATAATGACCGAGGACTAACCTGTTGCCAAAAAGAAATATGACCATTTATGTTTTTATTCATCGTAAAATGAGCATAAAATTAAATAAGATGCACTTACCGGTTAATTTATCGATGATAAATTCTTTACGAATTTTCTAACAATTGTATAATTTGATCTTCCCCATTACCATTTTGAAATATGCCAATAATTTCAAATTATATTTATGGATATTTTACACGGTTTGAATGTACAAAAATTACCATTTTTTTAGTTTTACGCACAAAAACACAACAATCACACGAACATGGAATGGAAATTGACTGACAGATAAACAAAAAAAAAACATTAATCAATTCGTAAAGCTGCGTTTAGACAACCCCAAATCTACGGCCCGCAGAGTGGGGTGAATAGACATTTATTTGTGGTGCTTTAACAACCTGTGGTTTTTACAAATTATGGCAATATTTTTTCATCGATTTTAAGGTAGATGTCAAAATCAAAATTCACACGTTTTCTTGGCGTTGTTTGTTAACCGGTGTTGCATTTTTAATATAATAAGGTATTGTTTCGAGTGTTATTCAAATAAAATGTAGTGAATCATTTTACCGATGTGTGTCACCAAATATACGTCTGGTTTCGTAAGTATTTAGATTCATTGTTGCAGAGCATTGGGTTTGCTTTCGGATAATGGCTGAACAACCTACGAATTTATCTATGACGAGGAGGTGCTGTAATTAGTACATGTACGATAACGCATTAGAAGAATGAAGTTGCATTTGATATGTGTGTTGCGTTTATGTCCCTTGTAATTTGTGGCGATCCGTAAAACAGCAGACCCGGCATGCATGTATGCTTGTACTCATGGATGTGGGTGTACTGAGAGGTGTATCTGAGTAGAAAAAATGCCACTCCGACTCCTCTATTGGCCCCATAAGGTACACAAAATGAATTACTTCTAATTATTGTTCCATTTCTTTTATTGCTGAATATACCTATGATAACACCTAATTTCTTCTTGCAGGCATTTAAAACATAAACATGTAGCTTTCAGTCAATCAGCATGCTATTATGATTTTTACAATAGCAACTTCAACAACATCCAAATGACCTGATATACCATTAGATGGATCACACATAGTACAATGGCCGCTCTTTCTAAATGGGTTCCTATAGGGGACTCCCCAGACAAATCTGAGAATATTATGAAGCCTCCAAAGCTCACTACCATTGACAAAATTGGTGGTATTTTTTGCCACATTTGCCATGTAACATTTGGAAATAAAAAAGATTTCGACGGCCACTACTCAAAACATAATTCAGGCAGTGCAGAATTTGTGTACACTTGTGTACAGTGTCGCAAGGAGATTGTTGGCTATCCCAGCTTTCGTGGACACTGTTACTTGCAACATGTCATGAAAGATAAATTCAAGTAAGTGTATTGGTAACAATCAACATTAATAGAGATCAAATCGAATCCATAATGTATTGTAAAAATTCAATTTTATTTACAGGTGTGAACAATGTGACAAAGTTTTCTCAAAACTTTGTGTCCTCAAGAGCCATGTCAAAGCTGTACACCAATATAAATGTCCCATTTGTGACCATGAGTAAGCATCTTCTTTTTTAAATTTACTAATGCTTTAAATACGCAAATTTATGCCTGTTTGTTTCCTAAATTACTACCATAATAATACTGTTAAGTTCTACTGATATTATAATGACCTTGTGATTGTGACTTGTTAGATTGGTGGTGAAAAGAGTTTCACAGAAGAGACCATATTTGAATTATTTCAATAAGTAAATATTCTGAAATCAATAGCAAATGTATGTATTCTATAAATTTATCAAAAACTTAACGCTGTATTTTAATATTACAGGTTTCAAACCCAAAAACATTTGGCAATACATCAAATAGTTCACAAAAATGACCAGAATGGCCCACCATATGACTGCCAAACCTGTGGCCAACAGATAGATGGCATTGATGACTGTGAATCCCACATTGAAGACCACAGCCACATGTCCTATTCATGCCCCATTTGTGATGAAACAATAGCCGAAATCAACAATGCTGCTAGTCATCTGACCAAACATTTTGGCAAAGTACTTATTAATGAACCTGATGTGGACGAAGGCCCTGAAATTACAAATGACAGTTCAATAGACCTACTCGGTGGCATATTCTGCTGCCACTGTGAGCAAATTTATAAAGCTAGACCAGATTTTGATAACC
Source organism: Udea olivalis (assembly GCA_947369235.1). Taxonomy (NCBI): domain Eukaryota; kingdom Metazoa; phylum Arthropoda; class Insecta; order Lepidoptera; family Crambidae; genus Udea; species Udea olivalis. The sequence continues at coordinate 2,249,601 of OX376349.1, read as the reverse complement.
ATTTCACTCTAGAACATCCTGATGAACAGATTGTGTATGCCTGCAACATTTGTGGAAAGGAATATAGTAAATATTTCGTCTTTGCTAATCACTGCTATTATCATTACTCAAAAGGCAGATTCCAGTAAGTAGCCCTATTGTATCCTAGCTTTAATGCTAGTTGTGTTATTTTTTGGTTATTTCGTAAGTATGCAAATTCGAATTTGGCACAGCACAAATTTTTATGTTATTTTAAAATACACATTTGTAAAAACTGTTTAGTGTTGAGTTGACATAGTAGTTGTAGTTAATTCCCATAAAAAGCGTCATTTCAAAGCAATTTCATCGAACATAACGATGTGATAAGAAACAAAAAAAAAACAGACCAGATTCATTAACCATTTGAACAATTGATTGGCATTTTATTTATTTACGTAATAAATAAGTAAAAATGTTTAAAAAAAAGCAGATAATCCAAGTCTATTAATTACAATACAAATGTGTTCATTAAAAGTAATATGAATGTAATTTTGATAAGGCCAGTGTTAAAACATTCTTATACATTTAAAGTGCTGGTCTTGGTTAGGTCCTTAGTTTCATAGTGCTAACAATCTAAGATATCAATTTACACAAATCTTAGATTTTGCAAAGGCAAATGATGTAACAATACCCACAAAACACCCTGTGAAAGACACCTTTCCCCAAGATTAGTGATGATAATGATCTTACTAATCACCAGATGCGAAGTGTGCTCCAAGCCGTTCCCTCGCCTCTCCCTCCTTGTGACCCACATGGAGGCCTACCATGCAGATGGGCAGGATGTAGCGTACCCCTTCACCTGCTCAGAGTGCGACCATGGGTTCAAGACCCAGCGCAGACTCAAGGACCACTACCGCACCGCACACAATATACTCCATAACCAGTGTATGGATAAGGACTGCAGAAAAACGTAAGTGGATTCACAGCATCATTCAATTTGTTCAATCTTTAAATAAGAACTGAACTATAAAATATAAGGTAAGTATACTATATTTGCAATGCCCTCACGGTAACACTGTACTAATAATTTTAATGACCATCTTTAATGTGAATGTACATAGGTATTAAGAAATGAATGGATAAGTAAATAAGAGGTGGCGTTATTAAAAAATAATAGACTACTTTGGCAACTTAGGGATTCTTTTTTGTGATAAACAAAATATATTTTGCATAAATTAATGCTATTTCGTTTCATTGTGTAGTCAGCTAGACAAACTTTTAGCACTCCATCTACCATATAGCTCCCCAGTGACCTCTGGCTACGTTACTGACCAGCAGGTACACCAAACTGCTAAAACTGCTATTAATCAGTGGTTTTCCTAAGTGTAAAACAATACAGTGGTTAGTAGGAATAGGGCGACCAACGTCATAATAAATACACCTGCTCTTTGTGACAATGAAAATTGTAATCCTACAGTCCCTCTGACTCAACATTATTGTTCCAGTTTCGAAACACCCAAAGAGCTAGCTCTCCACCTAAAAGAGCACAAGCGCACAGACAACTACTGCCGCACCTGTGGCCTGCGCTTCAGCTCGCTCGCGGCCTGCGAGAAGCACCTCCAGCTGCACCGCAAGAAGGCCTACCGCTGCCCCGTGTGCAACCGCAGCTACGGCGAGAAGTACCTCGTCATGAAGCATGTCAACCAGCATTTCTCGTCTGTGCTTCACATCTGCAACATCTGTGGCAAGGTTCGTGATAGAGTATCAGCGATGAATTATCGGAATAGTTGCCGTGTTCAACTCAGTGGGAGCAAACAAGTACCTAGCTGCTAGATGATACAAGAAATCCACGTACTATAAGTCTATAACTAATTTAAACAACTACAGTCCAACTATTCTAAGATATAAGTTTTGACAATGTCATACTGATTGGACTAGGCATGTGGTCAAAAAACTCGGTGCCAAAAGTTTGCGATTCTTAAGAGATATCGATTTACATTCCTAACCATACCAAAACCAGTAATCGATTTCTAAATCGGTTTTCTGAATAAGTATCAGAATAAATTGAAATATAACACGTAATGAACAAGTTTATGGGTTTTTATTGCTATTATTACTTTCAACTGGGGATGCTGGCAGTTGGCCGGGTGATCGGTCCGTTTGTGGTGGACCATTTCACCCATTTCCCCGGGCCCCCCTTGCAGGGGGTCTTTAGGTTGTCCCATTTTCACGGCGTCCCGTTGAATCTTCCCGTGGCTCTGCAGAATCTTGCTATCTGATCTACCGTCAGTTCTTTTAAGTCCTCTTCATCTAATGAGTCAGACCCCATGAGTTCCCATTGAGGTGAGTACACCGGGCATTCGGCGAGTAGGTGGAAGCTCGTTTCCTCGCTGTCCATGCACTCTGGGCATGTGTGGTCATCTTTGATACCTATCACTGTAAGGTGCCTGTTGAGTCTGGAGTGTCCTGTGGCGATCTCTATGACCATGCGTGCACTATTCCTTAACAGCTTCATCAGTTGACCTGTCCTCTTCGTATTCATGGCGCTGGTAAACATTTTGGACTGTCGCATGCCTGTTGTTGTCTTCCATCGTCTATTTGTTGCTTCTATGATTTTCCTTTTGATTACTCCCTTGGTGATGTTGTGAGCTGTGGCAGCCTGGGTTCCGAACCCACTAAGCCTTCAGCGGCACCACCTCTGGCTAGTTCGTCTGCTAGCTCATTGCCGGCATTCCCCTCGTGTCCAGGGACCCAAGCAATCACTACTTCTGTTTTGTTTGCATGTCTTCCTAGAGCTTTTTTGCATTCTTTGACAGTTGCTGATGTCGTCTCTGCTTTGCTAACTGCTTTCAACGCTGCCTGGCTGTCACTGTATATGGTCGCCTTGGTGACGTTGTCCTGGTTGTCTAATATGTCAGCACATTCCATGATGGCGTATATTTCTGTTTGGAATACGCTGGCAAACCTGCCTAGGCAGATTGATCTATTTATAACTGTACCGTCCTCGCACCTTATGTGCACACCCGCGCCAGATAGCTTCAGTGACTCAATCCTTGAGCCATCTGTGTAGCACACTGTTCCGCTTGTGTCTATATTCCATTCGTCTCTTTGTCCTATGCGTACTCTGTATTTTTTGTCGAAAATCTTTTCTTTCCTTGTTAGGTCGTTGTTGGCAAAGATCATTGACATATTGCTCTCGATTTCACTTCCGATGCATAGATGGGCATCTATCTGTATGGCTCTGTCCGTATGGTGGCCGATCCAGAGGTTCGTACTCCTAAGTTTGAACCATTGTTCGGTTGCTCTTCCTTTAATCGCTAGGTCCAGCGGTTTTAGCCCGATCATGATCTCTAGCGCTGATGTGGGCGTAGTTCTCATTGCACCCGTGGTCATTAGTGCCACTAGTCTTAGGACCTTGTCTAGTTCTAGCTTATTGGTCCTTAGTTCCGCCTTATGCCACCATACCACTGATCCGTGAAGGATTCGTGGCAGGATTATTGCTCTATATATCCATAGTACAGTCGCCGGTTTGATTCCCCATGTGCGTCCTATGGCTCTCTTTTATTGCTAAAAAGTCAGTTTATTTTCAGCTGTGAAACGTCGACGTCTCTTGTCTTTTTAGGAATGAGTAATTGTCTCTTGGTTGTTAAATATTTATGGGTGCGTTCAGAACTTTGTTCGTTTCACAGCTATAGCATGAGGTCCTGTCCGATCTCTTTGGGCTGTTTTGTTGGAATACAAAAGAGTTATGTTTCGGAAATAAAAAAGTGAAAGTGTCAGTTGGTTATATTCAGTAGGTGATGCGGTGTTCACCGGGTCATCTAGTTGTAAAATAAAAATTATTTTGATTTTATGTTGCAATTTTGAGTACTTGTTCTGCCCTCACTGTTCACCCGTCCTGCTGCCCTCGTGTGAAATCGGCATAATAGACATGGAATATTGAATTACCATAAATATCAACGTTACGATATATTACAAAAAACAGTTGGCACCCTACATTGTACTAATTGACAGTTTACAATTTATAATATTATTATTATAATATTTATAATATTTATCTACCAAGAAAGCTACTAAACTATATTTATAAAATGAAATGTTCGATTAGTCGTGAATTTGTACAGATAATTGGATTGGATAAATGAACGTGAATTTGAAATGTTTCAACACTATGGTAAAGCCACAACATGTGTACGAAGGCGACGTGAAGATTTGCTACATTTCTGAGCAAAAAAATTGTTTTTTGTGATCATGATTGTGAACCAGTTGTAGTGAATTGAGTAAAACCTCATAATTCATGTGTCTATCGATAATGAATGTTTGGGGACGTGAGGGACAGGGTGTAAACTTCCTCATCCACCATTGAAAAGGGAGGATCCTCCGACCAGACGGGTGTTGTGTTTGGTGGGCTACTGCCCGACGGTTGTTGTCGGGTTCTTGTATCTATGTTCAATCGCTGGGATAACTTTGATATCGCGATGTACGTCAGTTTTTAGTTCGTATGTGGCGAGATAGATGTCGCTACAAATGTTTGAAGTTTTGTGAATACGCTAGTACGATGTGATTTCACTGTGACAACCATGGAACGCCAAAAGTTGTATCTTAGAATAGTTGGACTGTAGTCGGATTTTTAACAGTTTCTTCTCTTGTACAGCTCCTTCCCATATTATTGTAAATAAAATAGTGCAGTTTAAGGGGAAATAAAACAATCGACAGTTTCTTATCTTGCTATCAATCCATAGTTTACAATTTATAAGTATCCATTATTTTTTTAGTTTGTATTTATAAATATTTAAGTATGTTTATCAGTTGCTGACACCCATATCAAGCAGAGCTTGTACGTACGGCTCTGTTGGGGTTAGATGATATTGGTGTCAATTGTCCCAGATATTTATTTATAATTTGTGACATTCATTAAGTTTGTGAACAAAACAACTGGCTAGCTAGAGTAAGGGTCAACTCACACCGTGTCACACAGCGCACTTTTTCACAGGGCTACTTAAAATAAAATTATATTTCACGAGATGCCTCGCGACGTAGTGCTGCGTCGTGCAACGTATTCTGAATTCTCATGTATCTTTTCGTGTAGTAAATACGTTAAATTTTGAGTAGCTCCATTAAATGTGCGCGCAGCGTCGCGTCTCGGTGTGAATTGACCCTAAATCTCAATTATACATAAAATTCTTATATAAAATCTGCACAGGCGAGCAATTGGTTACTTGATTGAAAGCTTTGACTATTACTATGTTGAATAATTTTTGTTAAAATTGTCCTCGTATTTGTAGGTATACAACGCTCGCTCGCGCCTGAACAACCACATGAAGGTGCACAACGAAAGCCGCAGGCACACATGCACATACTGCGGCAAGGGCTTCACCAAGCCGTACCTGCTCAGCCAGCATCTCAACATCCACACCGGCCTCAAACCCTACAAGTGCACCGTCTGCCCCAAAACCTTCGCCAGCCACCCCAACCTCATAAAACACCTCAAATGCATGCACAACATACACAAAATCGACATCAAGCTATGCTACAACCCGAACTTCTCTACGAAAATACCCAATCCACTACCTAACACCAAAATTGAGAAAATACGCTTTGAAACAAATGAGGTAGTCTACGATGAATCAAGTGAAATACCCGATAACAACAATACAGAGAATGATTTAGAAATAAACAAGAATCCTCATACTTCCGAAACATCTTCTGATGTTTACAACAACCACAGTTTTGATGATTCTGATGAATGGAAGTCAGACACCATAGACCCCAGCGTGATGAAGATGTTGGAGGAAAATATCAATAATATAGATGCCATCAATGCTAATAACGCAGATATCAGTGAGTTAGAAAATGCACTCTGGGTGCAGAGCCAGAGTCCTATGTCACCAGCAGGTCAGTTTTTAATTTTGTTTTTGATGCCACATTTACTTAATTCCATAGTGACCCAATATTTCGGCTTGAAGCACGATGCTATTTTGGTTTTACATATTTATTTATTCATTTATTCATCAAAAAAATATTCTTTAAGTATATTAATATAAAATAAAGTTCGAAACTGTTAAGGAAATGACATTGGACTATCATTGATGATAAGGCATTGACTAATTTCATTCCAATTGATTTTTACTTATAGAGGCAGCGCGCAGACGATAGACTTTTTGTGCGCTCACGGATCTTTCAGAATCAAAGCTCATCTTCGATCATTCTCCACAAAAAGTCTTATCGGCTGCGCTACCCCAAACTTGGATTTACTTAGTGATTTATTGCTCTGGTCTGGTCTATGCACTCTGAAATAAGTCTGCGACCTTTTCTCTTAAGGAATTAATAGAAAGTAATCATTTCAGTTTCCGCCAACGACTACCTCCTCTCACCCGTGGAAGCGGCGTGCGTCCCGCGCGAGTACGGGCCCGAGTTCGTGAACACGGGCCCCGGCGGCGAACTGCTCGTCGGCGGCGAGTACATCCACCTCGACGAACATTTGCTGCCCCACATCGACCCGCGCCTCATAGCGAACCCCGCGCCCCCCGCGCCCTGGGAACCCCCCGTCTTCACCAAAGTCTACCAGGAGTACTCGGACCTCGCAGACGTAAGATATTCAGTGATGAACACAGACATATTTTAATCACTTTACATATTGTTAAACATTTATAGTTGAATAGTGTTAATAGTGTTTGCGTTGGTGTGCGGCGAGTCGATAGAAGACTGTGCTCTTTTGTGCAGTTACTTTGAGGCCTATTTACGTACTAATGTTAACACAGGTTACATTTTTACTTTCTCAGTCCTTCTATAAACTGCTACACTCTTCGACAACGCGAGGCTCGAGTGAGATATGTTTCGTTTAAAGGAAAAAAAAACCTTTACCAGAAACAGAATAGAAAATTAAGCAGTTTCTTTCTTTAGGCGGAATCAGAATATCATCATAAAGTGTTTAAAACGGGATCCAATAAACATACATACATCTCATATTAGCACACCTGTCATCGGCAGAATTATGGTATAAAAAACCAGAGATTGCTTATAAATCTAAAAAGAAGAAAGATTTTGAAAATCTCACGCAAATGGGCCTCACAGTTATTAAAGTTTAAGCTGATTGTTGATAAATTTACATATTTATTTTTAAAGAACCATATTTACTCAAATAGTTTTCCATAAAATCTTACTATCAATACTTATACAACTGTTGGAACAGTCTGTTCAACTCGTCGCCACACCGACTTGTATCTGCCGAGACGGGGGCCTCGCTTGAGTCCATTTTGCAGGCCACCTCGAGGCCCTCCGCCGGTACACATCTACCTCAGCCAGTAACGGATATATACCTCATAATCCATAGGAGCTATTTTGTAGTGTAACTGTTGATTATACATTATTAACATGTATCCCACCAAACATTAGATGAGTAATAATTAATAATATTCATAATAATGCTACCTCACTTTAGTTTTTTAAGATTTTTTACTATTGTAATTTGCTGACACTTAAATGATTTTAACTCGACGTCAACAGGTTAATAGAGTTAGCGTTTTTGTGCCATGTCATTGATTGTAACAAAACAATACAAATGGCAAGTAAATAATAGGTCTACACTAAAATAGCATTGATTCACAAATCTGCAGTGGACATTGTGTCCATTATTGTTATTTCTCCACTTTACATTACGTTATTATGATATATCACATTATTTTTGATCGGAAATTTCTTTGTCGCTCGCTAGTTTGACTTTCGATTTTTACTTAGATTCGATCCAAAGTTAGTTAAGTTTCGGCAACAGCTTTGTAAATAATAAATAAATAAATAATATTTGGTACTTTGCGGCATTGAGTGATTCTCATTACGGTTTGGCTTATTTTGACGCTGTCGTTGGACGTCTCTGGGTCCACTCTGGGACAACACCAACTGTGCAGTTTTTGGAACTAATTGGGAGCCAACTTATATAAAAGCATTTACTTCACCAATTTTAAATATTTAGCAAAACCATTTTCGAAAATTTTATTGTGAATTAACTTTCTAGGAATACTTTTTGAGCCAAATGTATTATTATTAAATTGTTTGAGACTTGTTTTTGGTTGAGCTAGATTTGAAGAAATAAAATTGTTCTGTATAAGGAAGACACTTGGTCCTCCTACAGGGATGTAGGTTTAGACACTATGTTTAATTAGTATGCAATCTATCATGCATTTTCGTTAATTCCCTGCATAATGAAAGTTGCGTCCAGCGGCAGTGCACTATTGCATTTCTATTTCGATTCCTTTTAATGGTATAATATTGGGAACCTTGACGCCAAGCGTCACGGTTTTAGTGTAAGTGAATCGATAGTGCTGTGATATTTTTATGTACATCTAGCGTTAAGTTTAGTGAACGTAATGAGTGAGTACAAAGGTAATGTTATATTTATGATGAACAAATATACGGAATTCGGAATATAAAACGATTAAAGTCGTACCGATTCTGGAGTGCGTTACATCGCGGCTGCACACTCCCAGCGCTGTGCGAGCTACGGCCATTCCTCGAATGGGCCCGAGCCGGGGCTTGGAATTACGTCATCCAGACAAATCGTTCGGTTTTTTTGGATCTAATACACGCTATGATAGCTCCTACAGCTATCATAGTGATCCTAGATAGTGATCATTGAAGGGATGATGGCCACAATAGACCTGTCACTGTTACTGTCACCGGTCTCTGTGGCCTCTCGATGTGTCGACATCCTGACAAACGAATGGCTGAACATACAGCTTCAATATAGTGGTTTCGATGAATGTTACAGCCAATGGGTTAGTCCTGATAATAGTAAATGGGTGGCCAATGGGTTAGACTGAACAAGTTCGGTTTGAAAGAATACGTCTTGTAACGAAATCTTGAATTAAACCAAGTAATGTATCTAGATGACGTAATTCCTCCCTTATAAGGTTCTTATTTAAGACCTGCGCCGCGTCGCAGAAGAAGGACACGACAACACACACGCGCATATGGAAGAACAGAAACGATACGTATTAGGAGTGTAAACAGTAAAGCAAACGATTTAATTCCGGTGTGTCCATATGCGTTCTAAATCTACCCAGGTGCATGCCACCAATATACGAGACAATTGACTTCAACGAAGCAATTTGTTTAAATACGTCTAAAAATGTTGATGTATATTTAAAAAAAAGAAAGTTTATGAAAAAAACTCCGAAATATATTTTGGGGAGAGATATTTACAAGTTGAGGCGAGGGTCTTAGTGATAAACGTATCCAAAGACTGTTAGGTATTATGAGTTCTTTGAACTTGAATTCGACTTATAAGTCAGGGATATAATGCGGAATAAAGTCAGATGCGCGAAAGCAAATATTGTAATAGACCACGGTGTAGCTAAAATATCATAGGCTTTGACACGAAAACGATAAAACAAGAAAGTGCATAAAACGGGCGCCTCATCATGTACAAAAAGTACTGCAGGCAAATGCAGGTTGAACTCGACGAGATAGATACTATTGGAAGAACACACGAGTCGCGGACTCCGTGCTTTTGAAATTAATGTTGAAAATTCCGCTGTCTCTGGTCGGTAGCCGCAGACGTGTGTCTCGCCTACTGGGCAGGGCAGCGGTGCCCAACGCTTGGCTAGTGTGCAGAATCAGGCGAGGGCCACTCTGAAGACGACTCCTCGGCCTGATTTGCACGGCGACAACAGGCGTAACTGGTCGCAGATCACGTGATCGCGCTTCCGAAGAAAAGTGAATATTGCAATTGATGATTTGAGCCATTTTTGTGGAGGAAAAGTTGGCATTGAGATGCCCTTCCCGCTAGAGATGAATGTTTTTGCGACTAAAAAGTTGACGAAATATGCCTGCTTCCCCAGGCGGTTCAATTCTGATAATTTCTGAGCGTACTCATTTTGAGCGCTAGTTACGCCTGTAGCCGCGGCCACAGCCCAGCAATCACGCTAGATTGATCCCTCTTGGTTTTAATGTGCAGTAGAGGTCGAAGTAGGCTGGAACAAGCACGCCGTCGTCGATCACTCCTGCACACTGATCTGTTCGCTGTCAGCACAGGGAGCTTAAGACAGTAAAGTAAATAGCATAATTAAATCATACAATATGTTGTAAACCTCTGCGGAGGCTTTCATTTATCAATAAATAGTACTTATCAAGCTTCTATAATCATGATAATTCAAATTATACCATTTCGATGTAAATTTCGTCGCAAAGGGAACGACTGGTACGATTTTTTCGTATGAAATACCTACACAGATAAGTTAGAATTAAAGGATGATACGTACAAACGGGGTATATTGTAATAGTTTAAAACAGATATTTTGTAAACAACCTATTTACAGATAATTATAAGCTGGTTCAACATAAGTACATCTACCTCAATAGTGGTTGTAAGGAATAGTGTACATTTATGAAAATATTGTCGTTGTGCCCTTTGCGACCGTATTGGTCCCTAGCTTTTAGGTGTTAGGTTATAGTCGAGCACAGGGTATTGCGGTTCTATTTTAACGGAGGCGTTAAACTCAAGTAGTAAGTGGTTCACATCATCCGACATTGCAGGTGGTTGCGTAATACTACCCCAATACCCGACAACGTGTAAGTTAGTTTCCATCTAAAACTGTCTTAAAATGTAAGATTTTGGACCGGGTTTATTATCTCTTTAGTTGTATCTTAAAGTCTAATTGTTCATAGTAGATGGTATACCTATTTCATAATGAATGTTATATTGTAATCTTTATGGCACTGACAAAAATGTGCTTTCTACAATGATTTTACTTTTAAAATCAACTATAGTGCCACATTTTATATTTTAGAAATAGTCAAGTAACGTATTAATAAAAACACTCGCATGAGTGGAAAAAAAAGGTTATATCATATAACAGTAGAGTGTCCTTAGCGCCTAAAACGCAAAAAGCTAGGAATCCAACTCTGACTCTGGAATATTATTTTTAGAGTTATGGATTTTAACATCAAAACCCCTCCAGTATCATATCGATGTCTAAGAAAATATAAATGAAAAAAAAAAACAAAAAAAAATGTCTAAACCCGGTCGATGTTTAACTGTCTGTAGTAATCTAAACTTTCATTCAATCATAATATTATAGCTTTAAAAATGCATAATCAATCTGGTATGGTTTCAAAAAGTACGACGTAGCATTTTTATTTTCATTATTTGTTAAATTGTTTTGTACATGTAAATATATTATTCCCTAAATTATCCTTGCCATCGTAAAGTATGATTGAAGTTAAGACTTAAGAACAAGTTCAAGTAGCGTGTTATTAAATGTGCATTTAATAGCAAGCTAGCCGAAGTACAAGAGTTACTGTGATCATCATTGATACAACTTGGTGAGAATGCTAACTAGTAGGTAGGGACGAAACTATGAATTTTAGATGAAGTAAAACTTCAAATACTATTGGAAAGGTGCTATCTACGATCGTCGAAAGCTTGTGAAAGGAAGTTTCGTTCTAAGTTTGCTACCCGGAGCTAGGGTGGAAATTAGCTAGGGAATTTTAGATGTATGTAGTTAAAGAAGCGTTGCAAACTGCTGTACATTAATTAGGTTTTCAGAGCTATAATTAAACGTATAGTTTATTGCGCTATGAGAGTTTTGACCAATCAAAACTTACAGCAGGCGCATGCAAACTAGTTGGTCCTCAAATCGGGTTTGACCGGTTAGTGGCAATCCATTAAACTTTTGCGTTCTGATCAAAGACGCATTTGAAATTAAGACTATAGTGGCGCCATGAATAGCAGCGCTTCTTTAACCGTCTGAATAGTAGTGACAATGACATGCTTACCTGAAGACTACAAGGGTGGGTTTGTAGATGGGAAGGATAATTTTCGGCTTTCGCTAAATATTTGAAATAAAATGCATTTTTTAAGATATCCTGTTTTTGTGCGTCTCGCTTGTAAATACAAATTTCTGTTCACCGTTCCCCTTCCCTAGAGTACTACTGGGATTTGTTTTAAGAATTTTCATTTTAATAAATAATAAAACCATGATAAAAAAAATTCCAAGTTTTTTAACCGTAGTCGCCCCTTATATTAAATCAAAATAGGAAGATAGGTAACTTGCCTCTTGCGCGGGGACCGCCTCAAAGCCTGTTCAAACCTGAGCGGTATTCGCTGCCGCTGTGGGTAGTGGTACAATACCGCGCGGGTTCGCTCAGGTATTTAGTATCAAGTTCCGCACAAAATGTACCGCTACCCACAGCGGCAGCGAATACCGCTTAGGTCTGAACAGGCCTCAAATAGGGCCCCGTTGCCTAATTTCACTCGGTCGTAATATACGATTGACAGAACTTTACTCTGAAGCACGCTTGTCTCGCTTACGCTATGGTCAAAACAAATAGGTTTGTCTCTGTCCTCCAACATTGCACAACTCTAATGTAGTTGTGCATCATCCCCGTTTTCAGTTGTCCATTTAAAGGACGTGCCGTATCTTCCACTATTTGATTCAATCTAAGAGTCGCCCAAGAGAATTTAATACGAATAATACACTAGTAATTATATTTTAATAAAGCGCTTGCTTAATATCTACTATCGTCACGTAAATTAGCGTTTCATATTGATATATAATAGTTTATACAATAATAATACCAAACTACCTCTGCATGCCTCCATATATAACTAGTAGTTTTTGTTATGAATACATTATAACTTTACAGTTTACATTTTAGATACCTATATTTTGTATGTTATTAAAAATAGAGCAGATATTTGTAAGAGAAGTAGGATTACATTATACGATTGCAATTGAATATTATGTATGCATCATGTTACGTTCCGTTTTATGTAGAATGCTTCTCAATCTGATTGTTTTACATGATCTTTAAACATTACAATATATTATACTACGTGAATGTATTACTGATGTTTTATTTGAAAACCATAAATGCTATTCCCGCCAATCTGTATGTGGTCTTTAAATCGAAAATAGGCAACTTCGGCGCGACTACGCTGGTGTTGGTGTTTTGATTTTCTTAATAATTCTTAAGGCTACTGTCCGCAGGGGACAAAAAGGCGTCTCACCCGCGAAAAAAATGTCCGGCGAGGACATGCCACGGAGTCGAAGCACACGGTGTGCATTTGTTGTCCACCTCCCGATTCAGAACGAAGTTAACGACCGATTCGGTAAATTTGTTTTATAACATATTTGCTCGTAAAGGGTCTCTTATTTCACCAATTTCAATAACGTAATGTATCTCATTACGCACTTGTGCGGTAATGTAATGTAAAACGCACGAGTTTTTTTTATTATGGTAAAACGTACGGTTTAGCAAGATGCTCCGTCTAAAACGAACGGTACTTTTTTAAATTTTAGCAAAGAGTTTTTATGTCAGAAAAGAGGTCAACATTTTATGAATAAAATTAACATATAATAAATAAACATTTAATTCTTTAATTTATTTAATTTTGACAATAAATTACAACCATCTGTAACAAAAACACAGAAATATTAATTTACTTTATTAGTAATACTGGCTGTTTTTAATGCCTTTTGCCTTAAAAAAAGCGCTGATGCGCGCGCATCGCTAATTTGTGAACAAGTAAACATTTTCTAACTGCTCTAGCAAGTGATTAAAGATTTTATTTGTTTTAGAAAGTCCGATTTTTATTTATTTCCTCTCAAATATGTTATAAAACGTCGTATGACATACGTGCGCTTTGATAATTACAGCCTCTGCTTTCTTGTAGCCCTCGCCTACGGCTCGGGCTAGCAATATCGCCTCGGCTGTAATTTTCAACTTACCGCACTTATATCATAATGTACTATTAATTATAGTAAATGATCCGCTGAGCGGTAGCAATCAATATTCTGATATGTTAAAGCTAAAGGCCCTAAGTTTTCAAAACCAAATTAGATAAAACCTACCCTACTTAAAGAAAATATTAAAAATAAAAGAAAATAACCGAATCGGTCGATAACTTTGTTCTGAATCTGGACTGAAATTTAGTGGAGCACACGTTATGAAGGCAAATATTCTGAGATAACGCTGTGTTGTAATTTCCATGAAGTTTAAGAAAAAGAGAATACTGGGTCCATCCTATCCCATTACTTCGATCCCTTAGTCCGCTCCGGTCTCTCGGGGTCGTGGGTTATACGGCGTACTTTTTTGTCCGCCAAAATAGATCCCTTACAAACTGTATTGTAGCAAAGCACACGAACGACTAAAAGTACGCCGAAACACCGCGGACGCCCACGGAGCGTACGCGGATTAAAGTACGCGGGCATCGCGAAAAAAATAGTACGAACTATACACCGGACTTCAGTCCGTGTTATTAATGGACTTAGCTCCATCGTTTTATTTCGAATCGACTGTTCCATCGTTTTATTTTAAAAGTGAGGACGATTTAATTTAAAGACAATACTACTATTGTCTTTAAATTAAAACGTCCTTTCTTTTTCCTAAACTTTGTGTAATTTAAAGCACAACGTAATCTCAGAATATTTAAATACTCTCGGACAACAAATGATCGCACACACCGGGTGATTTTGTATTCGCGGAGCGTACTTTTCCCGTACGTCGTCTGCGCAGGCATTAAGAGCTTTGGGAGATTTTCTTATCCAGACGATAAGTAGCGATTAATTTTTGACTAAAGAAGTATTTCTCTCAAAATTTTGTCAAAGAACTGCATTGCTGGAGGTAAACTATAGAACAATAAAACTTCTTTTTGAGGTAAGTATCATTTATTACCATCAAATTACGACCTTAAAACTATTTATTTTATTCATTTAACTAAAACTGGCTTTTAACATGAAATAATGGCGATTAGCTACATCAGCGTTGCAAATTGTCAAATGATCACAAAAAGAGGCACGAAATTAAAGTTTTCCATTTATTTAACTTAAATCGTCACGCAATTCTCCTAAGGGTCCGCTACAGGCAAATCATTATTTTTATCTATGGGTAATTGATAACACGCTGCTTTTTGTGGTACCTACATTCCATCAGACAAATTGCTTGCATCTTAGAGATAAATTTTGAGTTTTGACATATTTGTTCAATGAAAGCTAATACTTAACTACTTAATAGGTATATTAACAACAAGTTATTGGTAAGATCGTACATTAAACCGTCGCGAGTGGTTCAATACATAATGTTGCTCTCGTTCGACTTAGCAATGAAAATGTAGGTACAGATACCTCAATACTTTCGTAGGTAAAAAATAAACCTACGAACAAAGTTTTGAGTGATCTACAAGAATTTTCTACTAAAAGTCTATGATTTAAATAGAAAAACGTTTTAAGAATGTTCGGAAGTATTAACTAGAGGAAGCCAGCTAAGACCTAGTGATTACGAGAAGTGGTATAACCGATACAATCCTTTTTGGTAAAAATTACTCTCCTTAGCCAATATCTTGTTTTGTATGAATCTCGCTTATCCATAAACTGACTAGACGTAAAAAATTAAGACATACACACACGTATGCCAGCAGTTTTACTCGGAAGCGGTGTGACATTCCATTTACTATCAATATAATTATGAAAAATATACAAATTGTATTTATGGTAAACCTTACCTGCTACAATTATTAATGTGTGAAATATTTACAATGAAAAAAAATACACAAAAAACTACGTCATAATTTCAAAGAGAATATACAATATTCTTCATTGAAATTGTTTGTAGAAGAATGTGACTCGATCTGATTTTATGGTTTGTTGAAGTCAGAATGGTTCTGAATTATTGAAGTAATTGTACTAATGTTTTGTGTATCCTGATTAACCAAGCTTTACTCGAACGCATCCTAATATAAATAAGGAATGATGGACGAACATATTGATTTGTTTGGTAACGCAACGTTATTGGAACTAGGAATAAATTCATACTTAAACAACTATTTTTAAACTTAGTTGTAGAGATGGTAAACAAACGTACTAGTAATTTATTATGTTTACAATTATTTTAGTACACAATTGCACACATTACTTTATTGGAGTAACATGAAAAATGTCTTCTTTTGTTTATATAAAAATATGATTATGCCAGCTCCATAAAACATTGTCATTACAACAACATTGCATGCTTACAATCTTACAAAAACTAAAATAGCAGTCAATAGAAAAGGATATAATTTGTAGGTAAAATATATAAACTTTAGTCCCTATATGAATAAATGCAACAAATATACAAATCTACTACATTAACATAAAATCATGAGGAATCACTAACATGGTATCAATTAAACATTGATCAAAATGCAACGCATTCAAAAATAAATATTAATCTTCTCTAAATTTTATTGAAGTTTTACGTTAAATAAAATCAACTTTCTTTGTTATTATCAGTAAATTTTATAATCAACAGCGTAAACGTTTACATTAACTTTTAATACATTTAATGACATAATATGAAGACTCGATTTCAGTCAATAAATGTATTTTATAAAGATACATTACCAAGAAAGTTAAATTCGATAGATATCACTTCATAGCGAAGTCCATCAAAATATTGCATCAAAGTAATTTACTATTGCTTCGTGAAATCAATTAGGGATTAATCTGGCCATTGGCAGGTTTTCTAGCAAATACCCTGGTGTTGGTTGGTTTCTTAGGAGCGCTGGACGCTTGGGCGCCCACGCGCGCGGGCGTGGACTTCGGCCGCAGACTGGGTATCTGCGACACTCGTATGCCGATGGCAGACTTCTGTTTCTGGGCACTGGACACCTGACTCTGCTTCGGTTGCCCTTCAAACGTAGAGCTCCTGATCAGTTTGGGCGTCTCAACTTTGTCGCTCTCGATCCAGACTCGCTTGTCTGGCTTTGTCGACGTCTTTTTGCTTTGTTCGACTCTCTTCCACAAGCTAGCAATCTTACTCTCAACATCTTTAGTCGCCTTCGATGACTGAACAGAGTTGACGCTGGAGGTGCTCCCTTGTCTCGACCCTCGCGAAGCCAAAGTGACAGTTTTACCGCTATCGTTGCTCTGCAAGCTTTGATTCGAAAGGGAGTTTCTCATTGTAGTTTCGGCTGGCCGTTTAGTCACTTTGCCTGCTGGTTTGCTCGGGGCTTGGGTAACTTTGGCTGAAGGTCGCGAGAACCGGTTTAGTTGCGGTAGTCTAGAAGGAGATGTGTTGGCGGTCGGCTTGGTAGGCGAAGTGGTTTTTGCGTATTGTGTGACACTTGTCTTCGCACTTGGTACAGGTAGATCTTTCGACGGAACCGAACTTTCTTCTTTCGTGAAAGTGCCTTGTCGCACTAATGCTACCGGCTTGCTCGAAAGAGGTATAGACACAGGCTTCTGCTGTGCTATCTTCGAAGGCGATCTGTTGGGAATAGATTTTTTAGGCGAAGTATTCGCGCTCGGAGTTTTTGAGGCAGTGGGTGTCTTGTTCGGCATTTTGGCACTTGTATGAGCTTTCGAAGCGGTGGCAGTCTTCGGGATCGGAAGAACCTTGGGAGTAGTTTTGGAAGGTGCCGCTGTTGGCTTTTTAGGAGCAGGGGTGTTTCGCCTATACGGCGACACGTACATCGCTTTCTTTCTGCCTCTTATAGCTTTAGGTGCTTCATCTTTGTCGAGAGATTCGTTACTGTCTAGGCTCTCGTCTCTCTGTGAACTTGAAGGTTTGGTGATTTTCGGTTTAGGGCGAGACATTGGCAATTCCTGGTCGGATTCAGACTGCGCCCTGTCTTCGGAGTTACTGTCGCCCTCATAGCTTGCGAAGTCACTGGTGCTCGGATGTTGATTTTTATCGATCTTCGCTTGCATCGTTCTTCTGTACGAGGCTGTCATTTCAATATTCTTCAAGTTGTTTACAACACACATATCCACAGCGGCCGGACTCTCGATCACTGGTAAATAGTTTCTAAAGCTCTTTGTGTAAGTTTGCATTTGCGTTGAATTCAGTTCAAAATCATCCTCATTATGGCCGCTGTCGGCGTCTCTGGAAAAGACGTCGTCGTCTCTGGGCCGCTCATCAAGTATCTGCTGATGGTTCAGTTCGTTGGAAGACAAACTGTCGTAGCCAGTAGTCGTTTCGACGTTCTCGAAGTTAGCGTCTCTCGTGACGAAGGTAGGAGACGGCGGTATGTCTTCGCTGAGAGTTCTCGTCCTGAACCTCTCCGCGTCTTCCGCTCGTTTCTGCTTAGCCGTTTTCTTTGCCGCCAATCGCTGCTTTAAGCTTTCAATGTGTGGATCAGGACTGTTGGATTGAGAAGTGTGCTCCATTATGTTCTGGATGTTAACGGTTTGTGTCTGATACCTAGCTCTGTCCTCTAATCTTCTTTGTTTAGCACTAACTCTCCGTTTTGATTTGGAATCAGAACACGCAGTGACATACTCCTCGGACCGGTCGCTCTCAGACTTCGTCCACGTCATAAATTCGTCTTCGACTTCTAAAACGATTTCGCTTTCGGCGATGGTGTCTGTGATAGTATAAGTTTGATATCTGTCCTTCGAATAGTATCTCTTCTCTTTAGCTGTTAAATAGTTGGGATCCCTTTGCTTTTTCGGCGTAGATTCAACGCTGCTAATATCTGACGGCAGCGGCGTACAGTTTTCAGAACCCGAGGGGATATCGGTGACCACATTTAGAGTATTAGACACGCAATCGTCGAACATTTGATGTGCTGTGGTCGGATCGATTTCTATCGTAGATTCTGCCATTTCATCGAACAGGGATGGAGGATTGACTTTATCCAAATCGTGAAAGACCGAAAAAGCGCTGCACAGAGGGAAGTCTTGGATTGGCTGCTTCAAGTCGAAAACGACAGGCGTTTTCACTCTCATTTCCACAACTTCAGAAACTATACTGGAAACTGAAACCATACTGCCTTCCATATCTATATGTTCCATTTCCGATGGCGGCTTGACGTTATCCAAGAAACTGACAGGATTGCTGTCTAGATGTTCAGAACTGCCCTGGTGCATTGAATTGCTAAGAGCTCGTTTGACCATGAGAGAGACCGGGAGAGATTTCTTCCGACTTTTTTGGGATTTCTTACCGGTTTGGGCGGAAGACTCGTCCCATTGCCCCGAGGCGCTCAGAGATAAGAGACTACCGAGATTGGAGGGCGGCCTGACATTATCAAGATCAAGTGATGTCAGCGAAGTGACGCTGTTCTCCATGCCGAATTGGGAGTTCTTTAGTTGAGCTGCCAACCGGGCGGCCTCCTTCTCTATCGCCGAGGCAATGATAGAGTCGAATCTATGGTTGCTGTCGTCGACGAGCGAAGCGAAGCTCGGTTCCGCTACTTCATCGAGCGGCATTCTTGAGTCAAAGTGATTTTCCAGCTTATCCGTTAAGTCAGGCCGCGATAGCGAGACGTTAACTTCGCTCTTTTCTAACAAATCAGGCAAGTTAGGATCGAACACCTCACTTCGTATTGAAGATATCAGATGAACAGAGCCGCTAATGGTCGGGAAAGTAACGTCATCTGGACATGTATCGTCGTTCCAGGTGTCAGCAATGCTTCTGTCATCTTTGGGATGTTTCCCGCCGGGTCCTATATCGATCCACTCCAATTCGCGGCCCTTCTTACGGGTTAATGTCCCGGAGTCGATGATTCTGGGAGAGCCAGGTTCGCTCCAAGATCCGTCAGTGATTTCAGCGTAGGATTCATTGGAGCGGTCCAGATCGTCTGCTCGTAGTGACTCTAGGGTAGTGTTGGCCGACTGCGGAGCTAGGCATTCGTTGGATCCGCGTGAGTTGGTCAGTGGATCGATTGAAGGAGCTAAAGAACTCTTCATTGGAGTCGCTTCTTCCAATATTCTTAGGAGATCTGAGGCTGTTTGAAGCTGTGAAGGCGGTGAGTCATCCGAATCGACTGCTGTGATGCTGACTGTTAGATTACCGGCATCATTGAAAGTCATAATTTTGATCACGTTGTTTCTATCAGGCGAGTTATCGCAAGTAAGATCTTCAGTAGTTTGAACTCCTTGCATTTCATCTTGAGCTAGTTCATCTTCGCGTATGTGCAGATGTGTTTCGCATATTTCACTGTCCTTGACATGTTCAGAAATATTTTCTATATTACCATCGATTAGATCTTCACTAGTTTTAGCTTTGTCTTGACTATCAGCTAGAATAACCTCATTTGCAGTAGAATGAACTTCCTGCTTATTTCTGATGTTTTCCTGGCCGTTAGCTAGCTTACTTTCGCTTACATGCTGATCACAGCCACTGACTTTTGCATCTGTATCTTTAGTTTCTCTGTCAAGAACTGCTCGTTCAACGTGACTTCCTAGATTATCCTGGCTACCTTTATTATCTTGGTTATCAACATGTTCTTTAACATGTCCATCTGTATGTTCGAGGACTTTCTGTTTTTGTACGTGTGTGTCTTGACTATGATACCTGCTATCCTTAGTATCTGGGCTGTCAATGACTTTCCGTTGACTGCCAGCTGCATCATCCTGTCTATCTACTGCTCCTACCTCACAGCCAGTGCGTGTTCTTCCGCCGCCGCCTGCGCGCGCGAGCGCAGACGGCGGGCGCGTGTTTTTTGCCTTCAGGCCGGCGGAGGCGCCGCGCTCGATGACGTCACGCAGCAGCGCGCGGTCGGCGGAGGCGCGGCGGCGGCGCGGGCGCGCGGGCGGCGAGCGCTCGGCGGAGCGCGGGCGGCGCGGCTGCGCGGACTGCGCGCGCGACATGCCGAGGCGCACGCTGCGCTCGAATACCTGCACACAATGGAACAATACAACTATTAATTGAGAAAAACATACAACTCTTTTTAGTTATTTACTAACGCAATTCAGATATTAATGCCGAAATACTTTTTTAAATTTTCATGGTCACTAACGTTAGAATCGTTCAAAACAGTCAATTAAAGACTTCGAAGGGGGGTAAACCGATATGTCAGCCAATAACAGCTCGCCCGCAAGATCTTCAGTCACTCCGTTGACTTGGCGGTCATCATGGCGCTTGCAGCAGTGCCTAAATATCGGAAACTCAATACATAAGAAACATGGTAGCAATACTAGCAATCCCGTTTTGAACCATTTAATGCCGATAATAGGTCATGGCAAGGCCCAGGTGAACGAGCGATCAGGGACGACAGATCAGCCAGGATATTATTCGTGTACACAGGTAACATATTAGCTGATCTGTCGTTGGTTCAAATTAGTCTCGAATAATATAAGAGTTTCACAGTTCGTAAATATTCGTATTTTCAACAAATGCGCGATAATTTGTCCCTAAAACTGTGACTTTTGACAGGGATGTATGACCATTAAATTTAGCAAAACTTGTGGGAAGAAAAAAAAGTGTAAAATATGGAGGAGATGTGTCAGCAGATCGAAACAACTGGAATGTAGTCTATACCTGACCTGTGGGGAGAGAATTGCCACGTACCTCTTTATCAGTGGATCCAAACGAGTCATTGCTCAAGGAACTGAGCGAGTCCCGTCTCCTCTCGTCCCCCGGCATCCCTGCCTTCACGGTCTCCTCGAACAGCTCGCGGTCGGTGGAGCCGAACGAGTCCGGGCTCAGCGAGGACGCGGAGTCGCCCGCGTCGGGCCGGTCGCTGCGGCGGACCGATTCCAGCCGGCTTTCGCGGCGGCCTGATGATAAGATGCCGAAATCATCAATTTATCCGCGACTGCGGGTCGATATAGGATAAGACATAAACTTGTATGTGTTTTGATTATCTTGAAGCTAATATTATGAACTGTTTCAAAACGAATTATTGAACATTATCTGAAATATTGTTAAGCTCATAAAGTGATGAAAACATGCATTGTTTGATTTCACTCAGATTAAATTTGGAACGGGTTCGAGTGATTTTTACTCCTCAAGTGTGAAATTCTTCCCGTTTTGGAACACAGCCTTAAGGGTCGCTTCATTTACCTAGATTCTACTGGTTCTTAACAAACACATTCCTCGAAACGCATCCTCGCACATCTCTGGTGGAAACGCACCCTAATGGTTGAGATAAAATAAATAAATAAATACCTAGGACAATTCACACAAAGATCATCTGACCCCAAACTAAGCAGAGCTTGTAGAATGGGCGTCAGAGACTGATAAACATACTTAAATATTTCTAAATACATACATAGATAGTAACACCCAGACACACAACAAACACTAATGTTATGTTCATCACACAAATGTTTGTCATGGGTGGGGATCGAACTCACGACTTTCGGCGCTAAAGGCAGGATCGCTGCCATTGCGCCAACAGGTCAGTTAAGATCTACGTTTTGAAGGAAAAAATACAGTTTTTCGACGTGGATTGAAGTTCCCGCGAAAACGCTAGGTCACATGACTTTTACGTCACCACTGTCAAAAAACGTTCCTTTTCACGTTTCAAAAAATGTATTTCTTTCATTGAATTTAATTATAAATAAATAAAATGAGTTTTTACTAATCTTGTGCAAATTTTGTTGCTTTTTATGATTTTTAATATTCAAACTTGTAAACGAAGAGAATACAATAATACATACATACCATCACGCCTCTTTCCCAACGGGGTAGGCAGAGACCACTTCTTTCCACTTGCTACGATCCTGACATACATCTTGCGCTTCTTCTACTCTCATGAGTCCTTTCATACATGCTCGTCGGTTAAAGGTACTCTTGACCCGACCCTTTCTGAGAACATCTTGAACTTGGTCAAGAAACGTTCTTCTGGGTCTTCCCCTTCCAACAGTCCCATTTACCCTTGCCTCATAAATCCGTTTCGTTAATCGCCTTTCATCCATTCTTTCCATATGACCAAACCACCTCAGCATTCCCATCTCAATTTTAGTAACCACGTCTTCTTTCACACCACATCGTTCTCTTATTACACAGTTTCTAATTCTATCACTCAGTTTTACCCCAGCCATGCTTCTTAATGCTCTCATTTGCACTGCATTATTTACTTTCATCCTTCTTCTGCCATACCCAACTTTCACTACCATACATTAATGTCGGTACCAGCACGCCCCCGTGAACTGCCAGTCGGGCTTTCTCCGACACTCTGTGACTGCCCATAAAGGCATGCAGCGCCCCGTTCACTCTATTACCTGCATTCACTCTCCTTTCAATGTCACCCTCATATCTTCCATTTCTCGTAAACATAGTACCCAGATACACAAATTCTTTCACTTGCTCTACCTTTTCACCCCCAATAAAAATCTTACATTCTGTCACACTATCATCTCTTTCAAACACCATTGTCTTGGTTTTACTCACATTCACTTTCATACCTCTCTCTTCCAGTGACGCATTCATTGCCGTTACCATATCCTGTAACTCGTCGGCCGACGATGCAAGTATTACCTGATCATCGGCGTAGAGAAGACATTTCACGAGTAACCCATCCATTCTCAAACCATAATTCCTATCTTTCAAACCCGTCAAACAATTATCCATGAATAGGTTGAACAGCCACGGTGACGCTACACAGCCCTGTCTAACACCCTTATGGATATCAAACCAGTCAGTGTACATCCCGTCTACTCTGACACAAGCACTGGAACCCTCGTAGAGAGATTTCAGCGCTCGTATCAGGCAACTGCTCACTCCATACGCAGATAATGTCGACCACAATTCATTCCTCCTCACTCGATCATAGGCTTTTTCCAGATCCACGAATATGCAATAGACTTTTTGACTTTTGACCAAAAACTTCTCAGCTATGCACCGTAAGGAAAAAACCTGATCCGTACATCCCATTCCCATTCTGAATCCCGCTTGTGCATCTCATATCTTGTGCCCAGTTTCATTCACTACCCTATTAATCAGCACTTTTGCATACAATTGGCCGACAACGCTGAGCAGGCTAATTCCGCGGTAATTTTTGCAGTCCTGTTGTGACCCTTTCCCTTTGAACAACGGCACGATCACGGCTTTGCACCAGTCTCCCGGGACTCGGCCGGTCCTCCAACACATATTGAAAAGGCGGTACAACTGACTAGCCGCTATGCCTCGCCCTGCCTTCAGCATTTCGACAGACACTCTATCGTACCCTGCAGCCTTACCAGCTCTCATACTTTTCATCGCTATCATAATCTCATCCATGCTAATCTGGTTATCCTCTTCATTCACTTCCATTACGACATCAGCTGTTTCTGCCAATGCATCATCTCTTTCAAACAAACTTTCAAAATACTCCTTCCACCTTCTTAAAACACATTCTTCACCTTTCAAACTACTTCCATCCTTGCCTCTGATTTATACAATAATAATACAATAATAAATGCCTGTAAACTCGGGCAAGTCTCGTAAACCATACAAAATCTTATGAAAGTTGCGACGTAATGTCAGCGTTGTGACGTCACGACATGACCGTCCCGTGTTTCGTGTGTCATTGCCCGCGCATTGAAAAATAGAGATTTATTTTATAAAAATAAAATAAAATGACCGTTTTTTACTTCAAAATATATCCAACATAGTTTTTGTTTACCTATGAGCTACAATTTTCTATGTAACAATTTTCATCATCTATTTTCATTACAGTCAAATGGCGAATTATTGTTAATAAATTAGTAAATGTAAAAAGGCAACCGCATAATATAATTAATTGTATAGAGGCGTTCGCATCAACCTTAACAAGACCATTGCAAAACGGGTCTAATGTAAAAATGTAAAAAGTCATTTATTGGCCCACACACAATTTGGCACACAACATATTAAAAAAAAAAACAGAAACAAATACAGAAGAGTACATAAGAACCTTTGTAAACAAACAATAAATACGCCTCAATGTGGGGCCAACGAGGACCCCGTCTTAGCATATGCCGCTGCAACTAAAAAGCTGCAGCAGTGCTGGTATTCTGACAGGGCCTCGATGGGTAAACTCGTCCAGCTGCATGTTGACAGTAGGTACACATATTTGTAAGATTGAAAAGATATAAGAATAATATGGAAAGTGAATAAATAATACTGACAAAGGAAGAGAAAAAGTGTGAATGACTGAGTAAGGTTAATAAAAGAGTATTAAAACATGGCCTTGTGTTCATGCGTCATGTGTGCTATTTTAGCATTTCGTGAAGCGAAACGCGACTCGCAGCTATGTTCAGTTCAATTTGTGGGCGGAAAATGTCAGCAATGGTATGCGGATAAGTAGCGGTGTACTCACGGGCAGCCCGGGCGCGCTGCGGCGGGCGCGGCGGCGCGGGCGCGCGCTGCGGCTTGGGCGGCAGCGGCGGCGGCGCGCCCGCGGAACTGATACCAACATATTATACTATTTATAGTTCATGTTTATATATACCTCATTGCATATTCATTCGCCTGTAAAAATGCACACGTGTAAAATCTTTTGCCTGTACTAATAATACTATATAGAGAAAAGATTTGATTGTTTGCTCGTTTGTTTGTAATGAATATGCTCCGAAACTATAGTCAATTTTTTTCTACATGTCTTATTATGAAAACAAACATGGCGTATTGACAACCATAGCCAATTCGTAGTTTTGGGATATCATCAAATGAATCATACAGTTATTAGCCTACCATACACGTGAAGGTTTGCCCGCCGGGTGTCAGAACTGTTAGACGAACAGAACTATGCGTGTGTGGCGAAACGACGACTTTTGCCCTTTAACTTTAAGTTATTATTTACTTTAAAATTGTTGATTAAATTCAGTAGATCTCCCGAAATTAGCGTTAGTTTATTGAAATACTGATTTTGACCGACAATCTACCGATTTTTATTAAGCCAAAGGCTTACCAATCCTAAGCATAATGTTCATTGTCATAATATCATGTTCCACATTTCAGATTTTTCTAATCGACGCGTGTTTCATATTGAGTAGTATATTTAAAAAAAGCATAATATAGCAGCTAAAACAATTACTTAGAACACAATAATAGGTATCCAAGGGGTACAGGGGTAGGTACAGTTGCATAAAATAATCTCTTAATCAATTTGTTTATGTTTACCTGTATTATTACAGGCACTTGAAGTGTAGCCTAAACTTGTTTGGCATCCGTATTAAAACGCATAAACTCAA
Organism: Udea olivalis; assembly: GCA_947369235.1. Lineage (NCBI taxonomy): Eukaryota > Metazoa > Arthropoda > Insecta > Lepidoptera > Crambidae > Udea > Udea olivalis. Next base: position 2,223,784 of record OX376349.1, on the reverse strand, counting down.
AAAGCAGAACAACTATAATGCACAGGGTCCGAAGCACAATAGTCAAAAGACGAAATTGATAAGGCATACATTTATTAGAAACTAGCATGCTTTTGCGCATCATCTGCCGCTTTAAGTAGAGTATTCCCTTCAAATCAATTACCTGTATTGTTCGTTCACGATCACTACGATGGGTATCGATACGATATCGCATACGACTGTCTTTGGATGTGGCATTTTTTCAGTAGTATATATTTTTTACTAAATTTAATTAAAATTATAATATAAATAGAACCTAATCTTGATACCTAGTAATGACTGACAGCCTCATGGATATTTTTTGTTAGATATTGTATAAAAGCTAATAATAACAAAATAATACAAACTTAAATTTATATTCTTGTATACTTGATAGGGTGCGTTCCGAGACAGACCAAAATCGATTTCAGCACTGTCATCGTTACATAACGTTCCGAAACAGTTAGCGCGATGATGACAATTGTGATTCGGAACACGAAAATGTTTGTTTGATTGACCACTGTTCGACAGCTACCTAGCTAACCTCGCAGATCAGAAAGAAGATAACCTCGCGAGCGCAGCATTGTTATTTGTATGTAGTTGTATTTCTTGAATCTAACTAACCTAACCAAACGCTTACACACAAATCACCTGTCATTTTTGACAGACCGACAACAGTGATTATGCTCGCGACCGTGGGCGTCGTAATCGCAAGATGGCGGACGTTATACATAAGACCGCCCTATGTACTACCAGTCACTGTTAGCGCGATAACGGCGAATCGGAACGGGGTTATGGGTGCTGAAATCGATTTTGGTCTGTCGCGGAACGCACCCATAGTAGGAACCGTAAATCGACAGCATTGTATTTGTACCACTTTCAATCGAAGTAAATGATTCTGATTTTGATTTATGCCACGTGCCTATCACTACGGTCCAAAGACAACTATTTTATGAGGAAAAAGTTGTGAAGTTGCTGTCAAACAAATTTCATAATTATTTCATTATTTCGTTTTTGATGAAAACATTGTATAATGCTTGATTTAAATTCGTGATTTTGTTACGGTGTGATCTTTGTTTACATAATAAGACACGTTTGAAGATCTAGACTATACTAGACTGATTTAAAAAAATATTTCACCAATATGAAGCTACAATATAAGCGAGTGACAAAGGTTTTTTTTTTTAATTCAGCGCTATTTTGACAGGAGAAACAGTCTACGCGGGCAAAGCCGCTGACGGACAGCTAGTAACAGATAATTGTTTTTTTTTCAAATAAGTTCTATTGCACAGATTACAAAATATACTCTATGTCTATTTGATGTTTAACATTCCTTGTGTTGGGTAATTTAAAAGATGTTTCAAAACGTCGTCGTACATGATTCATGTTGTAGCTTTTAATAATCCACTACTAAATATAAATCTCTCCTTAGACTCCCAGAGTTACGATCTGTTTTGAAATATATTGAAATACAAGCAGCCCCTTGGCAGTTAAATTTCTAATGATAATTAACACAAATATCTGTCAATTCTTACCTGTCGCGAGCAGTACTTGGGAACTCTTGGGAAATTTTTATCGTCTCGCTGGAAGTGCGCAAGTACGCCGGCATTGATCGCTGAAATGAATACGAATTCGATTAATAATCCGATCTATGATTCCCCTCCGTACATATTTTATTGACAAATTCTACTTACATAGACATCCCCTCTCACTGCGAATGGGACGGATGATACGTCCGATGGAGGACCTTTGTTCTTTACGACCTGATAACCAAAAAAAGCTCGTGAAAATGAGGCTCACTAAGATTAAATTAATTGTTAAAGTCTATTATAGAATACCGAATAATCAAGATAAATGTTGTTTTTGTTTTAACGATAATTCGAGTTCGGAAGAATTGAGTAGACCTTCTGTCGACTACGTCAGCCACCCGATTGAGAACGAAGTTGTCGACCGATTCGGTAAATTTGTTTTAATTAAAGTAAATGATCCGCTAAGCGGTAGCAATCGATATTTTGATGTATTAAAGCCAAAGGCCCTAAGTTTTTATAGACCAAATTATATAAAATCTACTAAAAATAAAAGAAAATAACCGAATCGGTCGATCATTTTGTTCTGAATCGGGGGGCAGGTCCCTTTACCTTGCCCACTTATTATTCAAATATTTTATTTTTGGGTATAAGTTTGAAGTGGCTTTCATCTGTTGCATTTATTCGCCTTATTATACAATTTGTGTATTCCTAATGTTTATTGCTAGTGTCATTCTGTGTACGTGCTGACAAATAAGTACCTTAGCAATGCCCTTCTGTATGCACTCCTCGAGCAAGTCCCCCGCGTCGCTCAAGTTGGAGCTGTCGGAGGTGTCGTGTCCTGACGGGCCGCCCTCGCGCGCGCCGGGGCCGAGGCGGGGGCCGGGGCCGGGGCCGGGGCGGGCCGGGGCGGGGGCGGGGGCCGAGGCGACGGAGAGCGCGGAGAGGTCGCTGCGACTGCCCGCCTTGGAGAGCGCGGCGGGCGTGTCCTCGGTGAAGTACACTTTGCATACGTCGCTCGGGGTGTGCGAGCCTGCAAATGAGATTATAACATTAGAGAACGCGTCACAATATGTCAGTCCTTTTTTTAATATCTATCAAAGGTGGGTCTGTTTTTTTTGTTGTCTGGATATGTAACTTTTTATTGGCTAGTTATTTTAATAAGCTAACGTGTAGCTTCGAAAAAAACACTTTATATAAAAACTAACTTTATATTGCCATGGCCATTTACAGTAAAGTACGTCACGTAATTTACAATACCAAATAATGTATAAAGAATAAATTATAATTCAGAAAACTAAGTGTGTGATAGAAGAAAAATCTGATAAAATAATAACAATACAAAATGGATGCGTGCTTGCTATTAGTTATTTAGACGAAATTACCTTTATAAGGAGCATTTGGTGTAGAACTCGTAGGTGGTAAATGGTGAACGCGATCTCTGAAATAAAAAAACACAGTTAATTTCATTACTACACCAATTTCCCTAAAACAATAAGTTAATAACAAATCCATAGACAGTTACAAATTCATATTCAGCACAAAATACGAACCTGATTTCGTCTCTTTCAGAGTCCGACTGCGATTGGTCGTCAATCGATCGCAGAGGTTGATCTTGTCGGCGCTCCCTGATAAGTTGAAGAGATGGCTGAAAATAACAATACGATCTCGTCAGATAAAACTTGCGTTATTTGCATTTAGGTTTGCATTATTTGTTGAGTGACAACCAATTAACTAGTAAAACAGTTTATTAGTGAAAACATTCGTGTAAAATACTGGTATTACTATGTTAACTGGTTATTTTAATGTTTTTGTATAGATGGGGGGGCTTTTTTCTTCTTGTGACATATTTTTTTTATATAGGACTAGACAGTCATTTGATCGCAATTGCACCTGATGGTAAGTGAAGATGCTATCTATGATAGTACATGTCTGCCTAGTAAATGCCTATTTACTCTCGTCTTGAAGAGACCCAGATTGTATTGGTTCGGAAACACATGCGCGGGTAGCGAGTTCCACTCCTTTGCTGTTTGCATTATGAAGGAGTCCGCAAAACGTTTTGTGCGAGTGGCTGGAATATCCACAACGTGCAGGTGGAAAGCTATTGTGCGTCTTGTGCTCCGATGGTGAAAAGGAGATGGCGGAACCAACTCATGCAGTTCGCTCGCAGACTCCTCAAAATAAAGCCTGTAAAAACACCGACAGGCTAGCAACGCTGCGCCAGTGTATAGATCTAGATCCCGCAGCGCGGCAGAGAGAGCCGGATCATTAAGGAGCCTCACGGCGCGTGACTCCACCGAGTCCAGAGCAGCAAGCTGGTATTCAGCGGATCCACCCCAGAGGTGGCAGCAGTACTCCATACATGGCCGGATTTGCGCTTAATATAACTGCAGAAGATTTTTGGCAGCAGTTTTTGGTGAGGACTCAATGTAGTCGCCGAAGTTGAGGCTTGCCAACAGCTCAATACCAAGCAGCTGGATGTGGTCGGCAACAGGAACAGAGACATCCTGAAAAGTTTGAGCCAGATCAAAAGGGCTCCGCTTCGCTAAGAACAAACTCGGCTGCGTTTTGACTGCATGAAACCTGACCAGATTTGCATCGCCCCAGTCGGACACAGCCTCTAGGGCTAGATTCATGCGCTTTACAAGATCCTCTCAGACACGTCCGGATCTCCTCCTTATTGGCCCTTACACTGGATACATATTTAGCTTCATCTGTGATTGCGAACCCTATCAAAGGCCTTAGATATATCGAGCGACACCGCCGTGCTTCTCGATGGCCTCACTCCACGTGAGTGGCATACACTAGAAGATCACCAGTGGACCTTCCGCGTCGGAACCCGTACTGGTGGTCACTGAGAACTCCGTTATCTTCTAGGTATGCCAGGAGTTGGTTATTTAGTATACGTTCCATACCGTTGCAGAGTATGGAAGTTACTGAGATAGGTCTGTAATTATTAGGATCAGCACGGCTTCCCTTTTTAGGGACTGGTTGAACGTTTGCAAGCTTCCACGACGAGGGGACCCTACCCTCGTGTTAGTATCGGAGACCATTCAGGAGCGCAGTTTCGCAGGACAATTGCAGGTATCCCATCCGGTCCACTCGTCTTGCCCACATCGAGAGAACGCGAGACATTGTGTACCTCTGGCGAATGCAAACATTACGCATGGATATGTTTGGTTGAGGTAGTGACGGTAGATAGATACTGGCCTGCGGTGTCTAAATGCGAGCTCTCCGCAAACAATGCAGCAAATAGGTTAGCTTTGTCGCTAGCAGTGTGAGCGAGGGAACCATCCGGCTTAATCAGTGGCGGTAAGGAAGTGCGACTGAAGTTCGACTCGTCCTTAGCCAGAGACCAAAACGCTGTAATCCCGGTCGGGTATTCAGCGAGTCTCACACCAATCCGCCTAATGTGGTCGAATCTTGCCCTACGCAACTCACTTTTGTAAGCCTTAGAAGCACGATTGTAGGCTTTCTTCTTACCCTTGGTGTCCGGAGATTTATGCGATCGAGCATCAGCCCACGCAAGATAGGCAGACTGCTTTAGCGCCTCAGCACGTTGGCAGCCCGCATCGAACCACAACTTAGTATTCCATACCCAGACGCAAGACATCGGTTATGGCATCAGCGCATCGCGACGGATCTTGCGAAGAAAAGCACGTGCGTTGCCAGGGATACGATGCATAAAAGTGCCGCATCTCATCCCAATCCGCTGCTGCATAACGCCACCACCTTTTTTGCCACCGGGATCGTTACTGGTCGGGTGGAAAACGGAGACAGACTTCCCCAGACAGTGGTCAGAGGAAGGGCTGACACTGTCACGGAATGCCCGTCCGGATCAGACGTTAGCAGCAGGTCCAAGCAGTTCGCCGTGTGTGACTCAATATCAGGTACCCTCGTAGCACAGTTGACAAGCTGTGAAAGGCCAAGTGTCAGCGCGAGCTTGCGAACCTCCTTTCCAGCGTGGTCGGTCTCCTGGTATCTGGTATTTGAACAGCCACTCTTGATGGTGAGCATTGAAGTCCCCCAGTAAGATTAACTGCGCTGGGGGATACCGAGCCAAGGCTATATCTGCAGTTGTGCTTAGGCGATCACACAACCTGGTCGTCTCCTGGTCTCCACTGTGTGAGCGGTAAACAACAGCATAGAGAATATTATATGTTCAAAGCCAGTATCGGCGAGGAGCCAGATAACCGAAAAACAGGGTCTCTCACGGTTGCGAAGGCGCTTGAAATAAATGTCATTGCGACAGACACACAGACTCCGGCATGGGCTTTGAACTTGTTCTCCAGAGTATATCCAGGGTAGCTGAGGTATGCCGCGTCAGCTGGACATTTGATCTGCGTCTCCGTCAGACAGAGTAACAGCGGCCTTTCAGTCTCGAGGTGGTGGTGGACTGCTATCAATGGCTTAAGATGATTAATTAAAAAATATCAAAAAATCGATAGTTTAACGGGACTTGAGCTAACGTCACTTCTGTTATTTACTGATTAATATTAGCGGTGTCCAAAATGAAAGAGAATAAAAGCACAAATTAGGCATGCGCGGCGCTCTGACAGATAGCTCGCTTAGAACAACACGCCATTTTTGACACACGCACACAGATACGTGACTTCACAGGCGAAGTCAGTCAGTTTCAGTCTCGCGGTGAGTCGCACTGTCAAAAACATTGAGATATTATTTGTACGTCAGATTTATAGTTTAATGGTCAAAAATAGCTTCGCGAAAATATTATTTGTGTTGCAGTGTATTTGGCTGTTTGAACACCACACAAAATTGTAATTACACCTTTATTGCGTTACCAAAAGATAAAGAAAGGTAAGTAAGACTCAATTAACTTTTACAAGTGTAAAAGTTAATTGCGTTTTACTTACTTACTTAAGTAGGTTGTATAAGTAGATAGGTAGGTAAAACATTTCCGTAACTTATCTTATCATGCATTGGTAAAGCACCAGTATTTAAGGTATATTCTTTTGTCGGTGCACGCGCGGCTGCCGCCGCCGAAGCGTAATGCTGTTACTTGCTTACTAGACTAGGTAGGTATAAGGACTGTATAATCAAGCCCAATAAGCTAGCAAGTTGCACCAGGAGCCCAGTTTATTTAGCGGCCGCCTTCTGTAGGTAAAATACTTCTAAGAAATAGAAATTTATTTGCAAAACCAAGTGTTACAAGGGGTCTTATAATCTGGCGCAAAAGTTCATGAATTTAAAGACGTCGCTAGATTATCCTTTACCCGTTAAGAATGTTCCGGCAGAACATTATTCTTTTCCGTTCTGTCAGATCGGGCTTATCGGGCGAATATAGTAGCAACCCTAGGCGATCAGGCAAGTTTAGGAAAAAAGACGAGAGCGGCTCTTCTGTATGAACTCTTTATTTTGTGCTAATAGTCAGATATTTGAAAGTCTCATAATCATGATTAGGTTTTTTTTAAGTTTAATTTTTTTAATAAAAATGTAAAATATATTAATTTCAAGGCTTTGCTCACCTTCTCCCTTGGCTCATCGTCAATGGTGAGGCTGCTGAGGCTGGTGGCGGTGGAGAACTGCGCCGGCGTGTGCTCCACCACGAAGCACGACACGCGCTCAGAGAATACTGACGCTATTTGACCAGCTTCTGAGAAACGAACATGTTTTTTTGAAAGGAAGTAAAGTTTTGAAATTTTTAAACAAGGCTTCAATAAACGTAGTGTATGGTTTTTAAAATATATCACTACTATTACTATTTATGACTCTTAAAAATCTTTGAAACACTGTAAAGGCTGTAACATCCACGAGGCTTAAAACTCAGTGGAATAAAGACTTCAAAATGGTCAATCTTCAAATTTAGAACAAAAAGCCATAAAGGCTGTTACACGAAACTGTTTTTCTTTTTACTAAGAGTTAGCCTCCTTTTGAAAGTACAAATTAACAAAAACACTTTAGAATCATTTACACTTGCATATCATTTATTGGTGAAATGTCTAATTGCTGGTGTATTTCACTATCTAACACGTCTTTTTGATATAGTTATGCAGAATACGTCATTTGAATTCCACAGTGGATTCCATGTAAGATTTCCACTGTCCGCAGTGAGTCAGCTCTCACTGACCTGGCGGCGGAGAGGCGCGCTCCGGCGGCGGCGAGGCGCGGCCGGGCGGCGACTGCGACACGCTCTGCCCCGGAGAGTCCGGGATCTCGCTCGGGGATATGCAGCCGGATGGGAGCCGGCTGGGCACGGGAGAAACAAGTCGGTGATTAACTAATTCAAATTGATCTATTCGTCAACACAGGTGGTCGTCATGGTATGGTGATAAATTAAAAAAAAACTCGATGATGACTTCTTCAACATACGAAAAACATTACAAATTAATAAAAATACGAGAAACATGTCAATAAATTACGGAATTAAATATATAGAAAAATATTTATTTATTTAAATTAATGAAAACGGATAGACCAATTACATTAATGAATACATTAAAGATAAGAATAATTAAGAAAATGACAACATTAATAAACTATGAATATTCATATTAATTCACTCGCCTTACAAACTACAATAATAATAAAATAAAATAAATAAATAAATATCCCTGGACATTATTCCACACAGCGCCATCTAGCCCCAAAGTAAGCTAATTAAAGCTTGTGTTAAAATGTTAATAAAATGAATGTTAATAGAACAATAATATTAAAAAACGTCAAGAAATTATAATAATAATAATAACATTTATATTATAAAAACATTCATACGTCACGAATACGTTACATAGCTTAATACAACACATAACATACTATAACGACTTCATCCCAAACGGGGTAGTCAGAGGCAAGTGACTGTTGCCGTCATGGTGAACGGAACACTTAGAAGCTCACTTTACACCAATGGTATTAGAACCCAACGTGGAAGGTGGTGAGCCTCCCGCCGCTATCCAGGTTGATTTGGTTTTTTATCGATGTGTTCCATCACCGGAGAGTTAATCGGAAATTAAACAATGAACACAAAGTTTTGGTTCTGGCCAAATTTGAACTCGGGACCACACGATCCGCGATCTGAGTTGGAGTGCTTAACCACTAGGCCCCGACGCTCTATAGCTAAATACAAATAAGCATTAAATAACCTAGCTAGTACATCGGAATCTTAATAAAAGTAAATTTGTATCTGATCTGAGGGTAAGTGAGTGACACTTACTTCGTAAAGTCATTTTTTTTAAATATTGCCCGTCAAGATGACCTCACTCCACCTGATGGAAAGCGGTCGTGAGGTCCAGATACGAGGTTGACAAGCCCAGTCATTCAAACGAATCACTGGGCTGGCCATCCTCACCTTAAAGGCCTGCAGAAATGCCTTTTCACGCCCCGCTTGAAGAACCCGGGACTATAAGAGGAAGGAAATACATGTGCTGGAAGAGCGTTCCACGTCTGGATGGTACGACAAAGAAACGAGTCACCGACCCTTTTAGTTCGGGCCAACAAATGTTGAATTGTGTGTCGGTGACGTCGTAGTCCAGCACGCGTGGTACGGGAGTGGAAAGGTGAGGGTGGAATAAGCTGGAATAACTCGTCAGACCATTGTAGAAGCGATAGAGAACACTTAGCCTGGCAATGTCTCTACGCAATTGGAGAGGCTCAAGGGTCAAAGTTGCCTCTGGGTTACCAATAATACGGATAGCACGCCGCTGCAACCTGTCAAGAGCTTTGAGTAGGTACTTGGCGGAACCGTCCCAGAGATGAGAGCAGTATTCCACACACGAGCGAACTTGTGTCTTATACAAGAAGCTCTGCTCAGGCGTGAAGAATCGTCTCACTCTGTTCAGGACTCCAAATTTAAGGGATGCAGTTCTAATGACGCTCTCAATGTAGTCCCGTTGGTTTAGATTGCTACGAACATCCATGCCAAGGATGTTTAGGCTATCCTTAATCGGTAGCGGGGTGCTCTGAAGAGTGGGATGGGAAAGGAACGGCGACGCCTTTGCTGTGAATGCACACACCTGCGTTTTCTTGGCATTGAACTCGACAAGATTCCATGCGGATTTTCCATTCTGAAATGCGGTCCAACACTCCGTCAAGCTCAACAACAAGACTTCGCCTCTTCTCCTCGATGTCAGTTTGCTTTGCCCCAGGGCGCTCGAAATAACGCGCGTGGACCTTGCTATCGGATGATAGCCAAGAGATAACATTTTTAACATTAACTGTTTTTCGACTAGTAAATGATGTTCTTTCTTTTTCAACCGACTTAAAAAAAGGAGGAGGTTCTCAATTCGACTGTATGTTTTTTTTAATGTTTGTTACCTCATAACTTTCGACTGGGTGAACCGATTTTGAACATTTTTTTTTTATTTGAAAGCTGGTGCTTCCCGAATGGTCCCATTTTAATTTGGTCCAGTTCTGACAGTGGCATCCATAGGAAATCCATATAAGTCTTAAATCTAGATAGACAAAATGCGCGACAAATGTACGGGTAACTCAATATTACGCCAACCGATTTTGATAATTCTTTTTTTTATTTGAAAGCTGATGCTGCCGTGTGCCTATTTTAATTTGGTCCAGTTCTGACAGTGGCATCCATTAGAAATCCATATAAGTCTTAAATCTAGATAAATATATATGCGCGACTAATGGACGAATAACTTATCACGCCAACCGATTTCGATCCTTTATTTTTTAATGGAAAGGATATACTTCAAGGGTAGTTTGATGAGTGTTAGGTTCTGATTATGGGATCTATGACAAAGTAACGGAACTCTTCAATTCTTAGGAGCAATTGGACGATACTTTTTCTATGTATAAAATAAATAAGAACTATTCACTGAAAATCAAGAAATAAACAAAAAATTTAACAAAAAAAAAACCAACTTCAAAAAAACTGTTCCAATATAGGTAACTACCTACATACATACGTAAACATGATATGTAAGAAATAGGTATATTGCTAGGTATATTGTAGTGTTTCCATGGCTGACACCGACTCCAACAATAACAATAATTGTACCTACATTATATTATCGTATATGTTTTAGAAGAATACGCAATTATTTCTTTACTTTTTAGTGCTTTGTTCTGGAATACTTTTTTTTGAAGTTGGTCTTTTTTTGTTAAAATTTTAAATCGTTTGTATCATTGATGCTACGAATTGAACCTACCTGGCTTACGAGGGTCATTCAATAAATACTTAGCCCACAAAAAGTTAACGAAAATTTTGGAATAGTGGCAATTTATTTTTCAACATAGTCTCCTTTTAGTTCGATACACTTAGCCCAGCGATGCTCCAACTTTTTTAACCAGTCCGAAAAATAGTTTTTGTCAAACTCTGCAAAATAGGCCTCCGTGGCGGCGATGACCTCCTCATTTGATCCATATCTATTCCCGGCGAGTGATTTTTTCCGATTAGGAAACAGAAAGAAGTCACAAGGGGCCAAATCTGGAGAATACGGTTGATGGGGCAGCAATTCGTAGCGTAATTCGACCAATTTGGCCATGGCAACGGCAGACGTGTGAACCGGTGCGTTGTCGTGGTGAAACAGCACTTTTTTCTTCGCCAGATGGGGTCGTTTTTCTTTAATTCGGCGTCGAATCGGCCCAATAAATCGGCATAGTAAAGCCCTGTAATTGTTTTACCCTTCTCGAGGTAAACGATGTAGATCACACCTTGTGAATCCCAGAAAACGGTGGCCATAACTTTTCCGGCCGATTTTACAGTTTTCGCCTTCTTTGGAGCACGTTCCCCGGTCTGGATCCATTGTTTTGATTGCTCCTTGGTCGACGGTCACAAAACGACGCAAAAACTCCGCTGGATTCCGCTTAAACAGCGCCAAACACGTCTCCGATGTGGTCTCACGGTTGCGCTTGTTTTCCGGTGTGAGTAAACGCGGCACCCATCGCGCCGACAGCTTTCTCATGCCGAGTTCCTCGTGAAGAATATGATGCACTGTTCCTTCTGAAATGGCTACAGTCTCAGCTAGCTCCCGAACCTTCAATCGGCGATCTGCCAATACGAGATCATGGTTTTTTTAAATGTTTTCCTCTGTAGCAGCTGTTTTCGGTGCACCTGGACGTAGTTCATCAAAAACCGACGTACGGCCACGTGCAAACTCGTTGAACCAATTCTTGACGGTGGCCATCGATGGAGAAGAGTCACCGTACACAGCATCCAAGCGCTCTTTGATTTCGATGCGCGTTTTCCCTTCCAAAAATAGGAATCGAATCACCGAACGATATTGCTCTTTTTCCATTTTTGTAAAACCGATCGACACGTTCGCTTCCTTATGTTGTCAAATTAAAACAAATGAAGGGATTGGAATGAAAATTTGAAAAAATAATTAAAAAAGAATGTGCTACACTGTGGTAAAACTCTTTTGAAACTACAGCGCCCTCTGGCGATGAGGCTAGGTACTTATTGAATGCACCTCGTACCTATGGACATACCGGCCCACGCCACAATGCCAACGTCAGGCACTGATGGCGAAACGTCATCTACCAAAAGCTGACACGACAGTCGACCGGGCGAATCACGACTCTCAGTAATGAGGAAACACGATGCTAGGAGGAAGATACCGGGCCACCGCTGGGCAAATATTAAAGGCTTCATTGAAATCAATTCATCAGAGCTACGATTGATTGATAACCTTTAACCTGTGTGAGGTTGTGATATTCACGAACTAGGAAAAAATTACACTGGAATTCAACCGATTATTTTAAAAAAGCAGTTTAATTATCCCATTTAAATACTTCACTGCAGAAAAAAAAACTGTGTGTGAAGTATAATTTGATGAACTAAGACAGTTTTTTTGGACACCAGCAAACAAAATAACCCTCGATCGAATATTTGCCTCGCATTTCATCTGATTTGTAAATTACTAAGTTCGATAGGCTCAACTAAATAATGAATCACTAATAATTTATATCATTCACACAAATGCGAAAGTTACAATATAATTTGAGCAATCAAATAATATTTTTATTCTGTAGCCATACCTGAACTCTGACAGCACAGAACCCTGGTCGTCATGCGAGCAGTCCGGCAGCGAGCCCAGCGAGCTGGAGCGCGAGAACATCAGCGGAGTTTCCTGCACGAAGCCGTCGGAGGCCGCCACTGATACTGGTGACTGGGCGAAGGTTACCGCTTTGGAGCCTGCATGAGAAAATAAACACATTATGAACATAGATAAAGACACATTCCTCAATGTTTGATTTCAAAATGAGCAACATTATTACAAAACTATGTAAAAATTAAACCTAACTGAAATAAACTGACTATACTACTGGGGGTTTCAGAAGTAAAATCATCAATTCTTCCAAATGGTTAATACTTTCGTTTTCACTAAGCTCTTTTAAAATGCGCATACATATAGAAGTATCTCACCTTCTTTATCCTTGCCTGAGCTGCTAGTGTTAGCCTCAGGCGGACTCGGCTCAACGTTGATGGTGGCCATGGCATTCTTCTTAGCCAAGTCCTCCTCTTCCGTGGGCTCTCCCACGCTGCTCAGCGAACTCACTCGCGAGAAATACCCCGGTGTTCCCTCATCACAATAGTTCACCGGCTTCTCTGGGCTAATCATGCCTGAGCTAAACTTGGTATCGAACACTCCACGCTTCTGATCAGGTTCAGGCATCTCCGACGCTTGAGGAGTCGTAGCAGCTAAGTCATTGTCATGCCGAGGCGGATCTTCTATCGAACACGTATCTTTCTCGTCGGAATGCGTCATCACTTCAGGATTTTCTTTAGCGGTAGGCGTCTTCGGCTTACCGTCTTTACCTATCACCCTAAGATCAGACATTGATGTAGCCGTTGAGAATATAATAGGAGTTTCGTATGGAGTGCCCTCGGTTGCGAAGTGTTTAATGGTGTCTGAAGGCCCCGGGGGTTCCGACAGGTCTGAACCATTTTCTGATTGGTGCTCTGCGTAACGCAAAGAGTAATCTGTGGGCTGGTCCAAATCTGTCTCTTGATAATCGCCAAAGGTATTAGGGCTATCTTTCTTTGAAAACTTTTTCGTCACCCCTGATGGTTTCGTCTTTTCTATAAGAGGTTCGTCAGCCGCCTTTGTTTCCGAATACTTCCTACTGTAATCTATAGGCTGGTCGCAGGAATCCTGGTCGACGTCATAACCAGATTCCGTAAAGTTAGTTCTCAATTCGGTGGTGCTCCGTGGGGGAGGTATCGGCGGCTGGCCGGGGTACCGAAGATAGCTGTCTTTCGTCAGCGGCTTCGGAGACATCACAAACGTTTCGCTGCCTGTGTCGGCTTTCATCAAGTCTTTACTTCTGGGCGTCGGCACAGGAACTTTGCCAGTGCGCGTGACTCGCTCAAAGACTGAGTCGGAATGTGTGCTCGTAACGGAGTCTTTACTATCCGATCTATTTACGGTGTTAGAGCTACCGCCGGTAGTAGAGCGAGCGACCAGAGCACCTTTCAACAAAGTGTTACTGCAGCTTAGATAACTTGCCAAATTTGCGCTATGGCTGAGGGATATTTGTGATGTTAGCGCCCCCATAAGCGGGGAACTAGATGTCATTCTATGTCTTTCTATGTTCATAGCTATTGTTCGTTCTGTTGCTGTGAATAGATTCTTCTCGTCCCTGTTCGTGGTAGTAGGAGACGTGGCCGGCTCGATGTTGTCGCAAGTTTCGGCCAGGTTTTGGTCCAGTTCCTGCTCCAACGCTTTCTGTTTTCGAGCCCCGAGCGTCGGCAATGCGGGCAAGTTCATGCTTCGCGCCGTCGTGTCCAGGGAAATGATGTGCGTCTTACCGGGTTTTGAGTTGAGTAAGTTCTTTAAAGCGGCGCTTGAGCCCATTGCTATCATTTTGTGCTTAGAGTGTATGAGGCTCCGGAGCATCGGCACCGCTCCATGGTCCCAAAGGAATTCCTGGTCAAGCGGACATCGCGCTGAAAGATTCCACAGCGTGCCGCATGAATTACTAACTACTGTCAGGCTTGGGGACTTCAGGTGCTGCAGTAAGACACTCAAACAATTTCTCTCGCGGAGAATTTGCCTGTAATCTTCTCGTACGGCAATGTGGCTGGAGACGTTTCTCATAATACCACCTGCGTTTTCAACTATTGCTAATGTTTTTGTCGGTGAATCGTAGCTGAGCATGTCGACGAGAAACCCTAGAGCCCCATCGACAGAACATAATGCTACTTTATTCATCGAGCAGTGAGCTGTCAAGTTCCAAAGAGCTGAAAGAACGGATTTGAGAGTAGCTTCTTTCTGACAAGTCATTGCCGCTTTCGTTAGGCCTTTTACTGCTCCTACTTCTCTGAGTACTTGTTTGCTGTTAGTGTCTGCTCTCCAAGATAGGTTTCTAAGAACTGCCGCTGTAACCTAGAACAAAAAAGTGATGATGTTAAACAATAACACTTTTAAAGATACACCAAAATTAATAATTTAAAAAAATGTGCATGTACCTGTCTCATGTCGTCATTCGGAGATTCTAATTGTTCTACCAACGCCAACATAAAATCCTTGAACGAACACAGCAACGACTTATTGTTTCCGTCTCCAAATGTCAAATTGGTCAAGGTCATGCCCGCATACTTCCTCATTGTCAGGCATGTGTTGTCATCAGTTCTGCTCCCGTGTGCGGCCTGGTCACCACTGACTAAGGCGGCTAGCGCTTGCAAACCACCTAATTGACACACTACATGTCTATGCTCCTCGTCAAAGGACAGCTTCATCAAAGCAGCCACGCTCTGACTCGGATGCTTGGTCGCGTCATCCTCAATGACCTCCTTCCCATCCTTCCTAGCTTCAACAACGTCTTCTAAAACATAACAATATTCTCTAACTTGTTCTAGTAATCTCCACACTCTCGCTTCTCTTCGGCCAGCCTTATCATCAGTCTGTGTATGAATAATATTGCGTAAAGCCTTCGCAGCACGGTCTCGCGTGTCCCTTGGCACCTTTGAATGTATGAGCTGCACCAATAACGGTATGCAACCGGCTTGTCTCATCGCAATACAACTTTCTACAGATCTGCTCATATCTAGCAGAGGCGCGCTTAAATCTGCATTGTTCTCAGGAGATAAACTCAGAAGAGAAATCAAAGAGAAAACACAGTCCATTTTGTTGTCCAAGTTTGATGATGGTCTCGGGCCATCTGCAGAGCCGTTGCTGGAGAAGCTTCGAACGCTCGATGAGTCTTGACCTGTCCAGACATCGCGTTCCCCTGGCCAGGTCCCCCGATAAAGTTGGGAAGCTCGTTTGTCTCTCTCACTCGATCTCGCTGCACTTTCTAGTCCATAGTGCAAAGTGGTCCTGTAACTGGTCCTATGTGGTCGGTCATCGGGCGCTGAGTATGTTGATGTTTGTGGTTTATTTGGCCGCTTTGGAAGGGCACCAACTTTCTTTTGTGTTATACTATCATCGCCGTCTACTTCATCGTCTAGGAAATTCGGATTGGTAATATCGCTACGTTCGTCAAACTCGTCAGGTGACGGCGAATGATCTAGAAAGTGTGGTTTGGGAATGCGGCATTCGATGTTAGATTTGGAAGGGGGTTGGTAGTCTTCGTCGAGGAAGTGCGGCCGGCGTGGGAGGTCGGGCTCCAGGGTGTCCAGCTCAAGGGTGAGGTCCCGGGAACGCGCCTTGTCTGTGCTTTTCGGGGGGACATGTTTGGGTACGAGAGGTTTGGCATCTCTTGGGTTGGCTAAGCGGCGCGAATCGGGGGATAAGGGGGACCCATCTAGAGGCCTTCGGGGTGGTTCACTGGAAGTGGATGGGGTGCAGTCTTCGCTGGCAGAGGGTCCGGAGTCAGTTAACGGTGAATTCGAGGAGTCCATGCTGCTCCAGGGATCAACCATCACTTCGTTCTCCAACTGTAACAAATCGAGAGAAAGCAGTTTAAAAAGCCTGTCCATTTATGAGTAAAAGAGTCAAGGTTGAGGTCCACTGGCCTCGTGAAATAATCAGCGTCCCAGCTGGGACGAGTGCAGTCGAAATGAGCAAGCGTAGTTAATAGCCTGGTCAAGGTTGGCCGGTACCGCAAGCCGGGCCGGTTTGTTTATTCTATCTCGGCGCATTAAAACGCCGTGAAAAGACAATAACTGGAAGGAAATTGTTCAATGTATAATTACTTCAATCAATCACCACAAGTGAATTCGTTATGGTAAAGTTATCTTTTAGAAAATATTTACAGTAACATACGAGTACTATTAGTGATTCATGTAAGTGCGGTAAAAAATAACGGTGTTAAATGTGTGATGCATTCTAATATTGATTCCTAATGACGTCATTTGACGTGAAGAGGCCGATTTGGATGGGAGTTTAGAAACTGTTATCTTTTTCGGTGTTATAATAATTGCAGGAGTTAGTGGAATACTAACAGAACAGTATGAAAACACTCGTTTTCCAAAAGTGCACAGATCTGCCATTACTTTCTCAGAGTTGGTTACAGTCAAGTCTATATTTAGATGGTGTTATTTATCAAGCAGTGTTGGGCACAGGCACTGCGTGAGTCACTCGTAAGCTCGAGTCTGTAACAGTTGTATGTTACGCTCGTTACATAAGTCGACGCCCCCATGCCCAGTGGCACCCGTGGATACGCGTGCGCTAAACAGCGCACATGGTCATGGCAGGGAGTAATTAAACGTGGCCAAGCTGGCGCGACATACTTCCACAAGCGTTGAAATGGTGGTTGAATATTTGGTTAATTAACCAAGTTGTATGAAGGCAATGAGCCAAACATATGAGGAATAAAATAAACTTAACTATTGATTTTTTGAACCAGAAAATATATACCGATTACAATGAAATGGATCAGAAAGAATTTAAGTGTAAAAATACTAAAAGACACTCGTAACTTTACAAATAGCTTGAACTACTGTGTGGAAGTTAATATTCCAAAAAAAAATCAAAGCGCATTAAGTTCAATATTAGGCTAAATGAAATTTTGGTACGAAAATTTGTCTTCGTAAATAAAATGTGCTGAGCACATGAGAAAAAAATATTCGTGGTCTGACAGAATAGACTACGAGCACTCTACAGGATCCTATTATCTATAATTTTCATTAAATTGGGTCAGATCGCATTCCGTTTGGTGCTTATTATTTAAAGTGCCACTGTAAACTTTTCCTTCAACAGTCGATTAGTTCGCTATGTCCATTGTGGCGTTTCATTCTTCGTAAACAGTCGATTCTGCACGCAGAATGAATGGACAATGGGCATTCTTCCGCGGTGCAAAACTTCGGTGGGGCGTCCCGTAGCAGTGTGGCGAGGGTTGCTAGTTTCAAACGAGTTTTCCTTAGGACACTTAGAAAAGCTGTGCTAAGCTGTTGAGCTAAGGATGAGCATCAACCAATAAGGATCGTTTAATTTCATAGTTTAGCTAAGAAAATTTTCCAATTGATCATGATCAGGAAAAACATAGTAGTAGGCTACTTTTATTGGACAGCGAGACAGCGACAGACGAAGGATAATTTTGAAATCCTATCCCACGGCAAGATTTAATGTAGGAAGCAAGTTCAGTGGGATTCAATTACATTTATTTACTTTATTTTATTTTCCTAATTTGGTTCCTGACATCCCTAGCCAAATTTGTCATGCACACTCGGTCTAATCGAAAAGATTTGCATTTCATGTAATAGTTTCCTTTACGGCGAGGGTCGATGGCCCGAGTCCACCTAAATATACATTAAGCCTGTTTTGGGCTTTGTTTTGTTGTAATGAGCGTCAAATTAGGCTTGATGAAGGCATACGTATCCGGACGGACATTACAGTATTAACTACATATTTAGTACGACTCGGAGTCGCGAATTAAGATAAACGAAAAAATCAGCTCTGTAAATACAAGACAAAATGGTTTTAAAAGTCAGGAAAAAGTAACTAAAATAAAAATAATTTCACAAACCAATATGAATCTAATACAGAAAGGAAAATTATTTTTATATTCTTGCAATTAGAATGTTTTAGCCGTGCTCACTCATAGAGGTGTTGTTTACAATACCTTTAAAAAAGTATGTATAAATAGTATGCATATAGTATGAATTCAGGTAAAAATACTTGTAGTTACCTATTTGTTAAAACGTTTATGATGAAGACGCATTATATATTTCATACATGAGAAAGCTGCCTCATTGAAATGAAGAAGCTTGTCATTGCGAATACATTTCAATAACTTTAAAATGCAAGAATCAATCATAATGTCTAAAGCACATTCCAGACTTCAGAAAATAAAACTCTAAATTTATTATTTGTCTGTGGTAAATAGCAGAATAAGATTATGTAAGTACCTATTTTTGTAACAGTTGGATGTCCCTAATTACAATCTACACTTACCAAATCGGTATCATTAGTTGTGTTTACGTCATCAAGAGGGTTCCCGTTTTCCATATCCACACCGGAATCGTTCGGGTCACCGATCCTTCTCCTCGTGTCCTTCCTCGTTAGTTCTTGGAAGTTGTTCCTGATCGGATTGAAGTTCATTCGCAGGTCCGTGGTGAAGTCGTCGTACAGTTTGAACTGGTTCGCGTTGAACTCGGTCTCGTTGTCGAGCACGCAGTCCAGTGTGGACATCCTGGGGCGGTCAGAGTCGTTGCTTGTGTACGTCACTTTATAATAGTCACGGGAGTTCATACTTTTGTTTCTTTTACTCATTTAGAATTTTTTGAAGATTCGCATTTTGTTTTGTTTTAGTTCCTATAATTTATTTGTTTTAATATTTACTCATGATGGAGTTGAACCAAGTTTATTTTGGACTTTTGGTGTATTGGATACCGTCATAATTCGCATGTGCTGGTGATCTATTCGGATGAAGCGCAGCTGTGTTCGTACAAACAAACGATTTGTAACAATCGTAAAGCGATCTGCTTTACGCTTCTAAAATAACTCACAGAACGCTTTATATTATGTTGCTCCAGATTACGTTTGCAAAATAGG
Source organism: Udea olivalis (assembly GCA_947369235.1). Lineage (NCBI taxonomy): Eukaryota > Metazoa > Arthropoda > Insecta > Lepidoptera > Crambidae > Udea > Udea olivalis. The sequence goes on along the minus strand of OX376349.1, from coordinate 2,204,406 downwards.
TCGGTAATAAACAAAAATATATTTAGATACACAGAAGGGTTCTTATGGGTGATACGAATTTTATTTATTACTAACAGTAACTACGATTTTCAACTGGAACACTGCCAGGTTTCGGTGAAAAATCCCGCAATATTATGAGCGTTCGAAAATTTTACAGAGCTTTTAAAATAATGAAGCAGACAGTGTTTATGCAAAATTTATGAATGAAAACGAATGCAGTAGACAACTCACTACTTCGGCTAACGTTCAAGTTATCCATTTTTTTATTAAATTCAATTAAAATAAAATAAATCAATATCCGGGACAAATTACAACAAGACAGAGCTTGTACTATAGGTGTCAGAGACTGATAAACATACTTAAATTTTGTAAATAAATACTTAAATAGATAATAACACCCAGACACACAACAAACACAAATGTTCGTCACATGAATGTTTGTTATGGGTGGGGATCGAACCCACGACCTTCGGTGCTAAAGGCAGGGTTGCTGCCATTGCACCAACAGGCCAGTAAGTCGTATTTCAATGCATTAAGGCTTTCCATCATCAAAATGAAACTACTGCTCCAAATACAATGGTGGGAAATTGACTTAACCAGGCTCCAGGCTTGCATGCACGGTATTACTTGGACGTAATTGAACAATACAGAGTTAATCTGAGACAATGACATGTCGCATGTTGCATAACCGCGGCGAGGGGATTGAAGGCGCGACCGCACCATATGCTGAGCACGTTACCCGGCCCGAAATACATCATTACACACGATATCGCTAGAGTAATGCCTGAAATAAAGACAGTTTGTTTGCACTGGATCAGTTTAATACAAGGTTGCGTATTTTTATTTTATGTGGTTATAAAATCGACAGATGGCTTTTAAACAGCCTCTGAATAAAGGAAACGACGCAAAGTTCCAAAGATGTTTCATACGGTGTGTATAGTTGTTCAGACCTTTTGACCTGTATTCCGAGCGCGCTTTGAGATATTTCGATGGCTCTTTAGTTCTTTGCTCTTGACTTTGAAGTTATCCCTCGTTGGGTTCAATTTGGAAAGACCAGGATAGTTCTATGCCTCATCAGTGTATTAGCAACTGTTTGATGTTTGAAGACGTCATCGTACGTTATGTAGTTATGCTGATCTTTTGGAAGATCACATAAGTTTCAAATTCTAGTGCACCATTCATTAAAGAGTCAGCAGTTGGATATGTTATACAATTATAATTTACAAAGCAGCAATGTGTCATGAAATAATTAACGAAACTGGTCCTAATTGGTCAGAACACTCACAACAACGTAAGTGATATGTACGAGTGGTAAGACTCATAGTTAGTACGACTTAACAGTTTTATCAAGTGATCAATCATAATTTAGATGAGTCTTGACAAATTAGGTCGCCTTAAGCGACTAGTACAAATCTTGTGTCAACGAACTATTACGCAAATGAAAACTATAGCGCAGGTCGTTCCGGCGGTTACATGCTCGTACGCATCTACTACACAACCAACTAATTAGCCACTTGCATCGCATGCGGATACCTTCAAACCGTGCGACTAATCGTCTTGGTAGGATTATGCGGTAGTGGTAGTCGCTAAATTAGGGCATCCCGACCGCAGGTTGAAGGTTTATTGAAGCTTTCACAGCCTTTGAAGAGTTTAAACTACCTCGGTACCTATGTGATTTTTATTATGTTTATGCTGCTATACATAGCACAACTACGCCATTTTTTTTAAAATAAACCATATCTATTTGTTAAGAAATCGCAAACTTCGTCAAAGAAAACAATTCATCGCTGAATAATGGTTATTGGCTCAATCATAACAGAACTCATTAACGGTTATTTTTCTGCATTAAATGAGAATGCGCCTAAAATAACACAGCTTTATAGAGCATTGGCAATCGACATTGATTGGATATAACATTGACGTTAGGTAGAACCATCTCATTGAATATGCGATTCCATTTCAGGAATTGCATGGCGAAGGACAAACTAAATGAGAGAAATTGTGTTTCTGCATGTCACTGGTAGTAGGACTCACGTTATTGAACTTTTATATGAAATATTTGAGTTTGTTGTAACCTTCCACACAATACCAAGTCATTTGTGATTTAAATTTTAGCGTCGGCAAAATTAATTTTTCTACAAATAATGTAGTTTTGGAGCGGTGTCAAAACCCTTGTCGTGCAGGAAGTGAGGTGTATAAATAGAAGTGTTTTTGAACGCGAAGTGAGCGGTTCAAGAGATGATGTTTCCATAGCGGCATGGGTGGCGCCGGGAGCACTAAAAGATTGCGCGTTTGAAAATCTTCGCACTTTTGTAGAAAATGAGTTTTTTATCAGAAAAAATTGAGTAGAAGGTGTTCGCATTATTATTTTCTATTAGACACTTGATATATGACAGCTTGAACGCGGTCTCCCTATTTTGAAAAATGGTTTTTGGTGTTATGAGTATCTCAAATGACATTTTAAATTTAAACAATGCAAGTAAAATGCGAGTGAAAGGGGAAAAAGCGTATGACGAAACAAAAGCTGAACTACATACAGATACCCTTTATGGTCTACAAATATCAAAATCGAAAGTCAAAGCAAGTAACAAACTCTTTTAGCGACTAGGTACAAGAGTGGCTGTAAAAATCCCAACTCAGGCAGGTTCAAGAAGCCGAAACACAAAGCAGGCGTTACTCTCCAACCATAAGCCGCATGAAAGCAAAGCGAGCACTTACAGCGGTGAAAGTGAACAAGTAGGTATGAGTTATAGAATTTTGCGATGCACCCGGCTATCACCGTAATTGGAACGAGACGCTAGACAACGGCATGGCGTGGACATGATGGATGGGCTCTTGCGATTGGAAGATACACCACGCGAGATATGACTTCATACACGATAATAAGCGTAATCTTAATCATAGCAGCCACATTACAAACGAAATAGAACAGAGGGATTAACGACCGGAGAATGAAAAGTGAATCTTAGTTCATCATTCATCATTTCAGCCGAACGACGCCCACTGCTGGGCATAGGCCTCCCCCAAGGATCTCCACAACGATCGGTCCTGCGCTGTCCGCATCCAGCGGCTTCCCGCGACCTTGACCAGATCGTCGGTCCACCTTGTAGAGGGCCTGCCCACGGAACGTCGTCCGGTACGCGGTCGCCATTCGAGAACCTTTCCGCCCCAACGGCCATCGGTTCTCCGCGCTATGTGTCCCGCCCACTGCCACTTCAGCGATGCAATCCTTCGAGCGATGTCGGTTGTTTTTGTTCTCCTGCGGATCTCATCATTTCTGATTCGATCGAGCAGGGAAATACCAAGCATCGCTCTCTCCATTGCTCGCTGGGTGATCTTGAGCCTTCTTATGAGACCCATAGTAAGGGACCACGTCTCGCTCCCATAGGTCATTACTGGCAACACACACTGGTCAAAGACTTTTGTCTTGAGACACTGAGGTATTTCGGACGCAAATATATGCCGGAGCTTCCCGAACGCTGCCCATCCGAGCTGGATTCGACGAGAGATCTCTTTCTCGAAGTTAGACTTACCTAGCTGGACTGTCTGTCCCAGGTAAACATAGTGGTCAACAACTTCGAGTGTAATGTTCCCAACGTTAACTGGAGCGGGTGCAATATGGGCATTCAACATGATTTTTGTTTTGTCCATGTTCATCTTAAGACCCACTCTTTGAGAAGCATTACCGAGATCTTCGAGCATTATGTTCAGGAGATTATAACCTTATTTGGAGATAATACCGACCTCGTCCTTACCTTAGGGCCCTGGCTGTAGTAAACATGAAAACCTTTAAAGTGACAGTGAATTATTCAATGTAAGGCAAGTCTTAAGTGGCCTAAAGAATGACCATGTAATTCGACCTCGCTTGGATAGGTCGACGCTTGAAGCCGATATTGTTCAAAAACAATATTTTAAAGATGAATGAGAAGTGAAAGTAAGTACATTACTATTTTGAATAATAAAATTTTGTTATAATAACGAACGAACAGACATATAAAACGAATGGATATAAAATACCATGAATTACGAAGCAGTGATGCAGTTGTTTTAAAACGTATTCAGTGTGAAATAAGGTAAATGACAATCAAAATAATACTGGACAACACCCATTACATTGTGTACTAGAATATCAAAACAGTATTTTGCAAGTATACATACATTCTATCACGACTTTATCAACGGGGTAGTCAGAGGCAAGTGACTGCCGTCATGATGAACGAAACACTCAGAAGTCAGCTTTTCACCAATGGTATTAGAACCCAACGCGGAAGGTGGTGAGCCTTCCGCCGTTATCCGGGATGATTTGGTTTTAATCGACGTATTGTCAGGAGGTTCCTCTCTCTGTTGACAAACGCGAACTTAAAATAAATGTTAGGTAGTTTGTTCTGATTACATTCAATTTAGTTCGCGGGAAGGTGTCTTGCCGTGTTGGTTATTTCGCTGAATCATGTTTTCCGTCACCGAAGAGTAAATTTAACAATGAACACAAAGATTTTTGGTTCTGGCCAGATTTGAACTCGGGACCACACGATCAACGATCTGAGTTCGGGTGCTGAACCACTAGGCCACGACGCTCTCTTTTCCAAGTATACCTACTTGTATTTCCAGGAGCGGGTAAAATATTATTTACAATTTTCATAAGATCTCATAAAACTTTGAATGTGTTAAGATCCAGTAGTTAGATTGTATTCATCGATGGACAGGTCTTTCCCAATATCCACAGTAAACTACTCATTTAGCAATTTATTTCACAAAAACTTCTTGAATCTACGATTGGCGTAGCACGGTTTCTCGCCTCGATTTCCGAAGTGTCCCGGGTTCGATTCCGGGTCGGGTCAGTTCAGGAAACGATCTTTTCTGAATTGTCTCGGGTTTGGGTGTGCTGGAAGACGCCCCTGGCTTATTTCCTTGTGTGGTACCTCATAACACAGGGATATTAATCTCTTCTTCGAGACCATTTACAAGAGGTGTGTTGTCTGGCGCATATATCATATTGTTTAACTGACTTGATGTTTAGTAAAACATAATACTGGTTCAAAAGGTGAGAAATACATGAGAAGGACATGTGTGTTAGGTATCTCTCGCTGTAGTTAAAAATCAAAAGCTATGTATCAGCCACTGAAACCTAGAGTACAAACTCTGCTTAGTTTAGGCTTGGTCTAAAGTGGCTTATCTTTTCATTAATTTAATAAATGGCGCGTCAGAAGTTGTATTATTTTTAGATGCAGCAAGTTGAGCTCTCCGTTTGAGAAACAGTAACCGGTCCAGGTCGCAGTTAACCCAGATGATGCAGCGGTTCAGCGCGGCGGCTGCAATGCGGCATAACTATCGCCTTGGCGTCGCTCGCCCTTGGCAGTCGTCTCTGATGTGTTCAGAGAAGTTCACAATATGAGGTCACAGTTGTTCATCAAAAGTTATTAGAGTTCCTGCCTGGTACAAGAGCACCAGTTTGATTGTGACGAATAATGGATCATGCACACTGTGCACGCATCAAAGACCTGGATTTCGTTCTACTAAAAAATCTGCTGTTTCCGATTGCAGTTCTAAACTGCTATCATGCAACCATGAGCTTCTGTGGGCATACTTATTTCACATATTACACTCATCTATTACGTTTCTGTTTTCATTTTCACTGCTATTCTAATTATGTAAACATCATTGAATTTAAATATCATCAGCAACTATTAGCATGATTGTATGAAAATGTAACATATTGATTTATCTGTTGACGATGGCGACATGCATCTTGCAAGATGAAACACGCGAGGAATACATGTATAGCGCAAATGACATTAAGTGCTGCTTACACGGAGATAGGGTGTGACACATGTAAGACAGAGTTATGAGTGTGACCTACGCATGAACCTATGATATTCAAAGTCAGACGTAATGTTCATTTTAATTTACTATTCGAATAGCGTCTACAAAACTATTCAATCAGCGAGAATCAATTTAGAAGTTAATTGACTGGCAGTTTCATTACAATAATTGAACTTGCTTTAGCTTTACGCCGCCGACAATTTTAATTGGAGTTCCATGGCTTCTCTTACTCAACGTCAGACAACTGAGTTGCAAATGTTGCAATCGATCGATACTGGAAAACACAGTGCATATAGCAAACATAACGTTCAATTAAACATTTTACGAGGCGAACAATATGCAATCGATCTTTCAGAGCACCAGCAGGGTTTAAAGATGAATCTTAAGGCCTGTGTTGATTTTAATAAGTGAACGCACCCTTGCAAGTTTTAGCAGAGGGCGCTGGTGTCCTTTCTGTCTCCTCCGTTTCTTACCACGAATAAACCGCCCATTACTGTTATCGCTCCGTCTTTTCTTTTACAATAATCCAGTTAGATCACAGCCTCATACTATCTAAATCAACAGTTTTAGTCAGTTTTTTATACAGACGTCTGGGGCTGGCACTTTAGTACAAATAAATTGTCCTGGCCACAATCCGAACTGATTCTGAATAACGATTGCAAGCACCAAGCACATAGCTCGAGCGCCGATAGCAACAATGACAATCAACAGAAACATGCGTGGAGATGCGTGTGTAAACACGTGAAGATGAATCCTACGAGACGAGACGTGTCACGAAGATCATTGAACTCAGTGACGCAACAATTATGGTAATGGTAATGAAAGCAATTACTACTAATTAGCTAGACGACACGAAAAGAAAAACTCTGCGGAACGAAAAATGTAATAGAAAGTGACTACACAGACGAGGTAACGTACATTTGAATAATTTCAACGTACACATAATTCAAAGAACGTTACAAAAATCGTGTTATGAGACTAGTGTTGTGAAAAGTTCTAGTCAAGTCAACTAGGGAAATTAACGTCACATGATACTTACCTAATAACACATAACAAAGAGCAGTTACGGCAAAAAATTAAGGAACAGAACTATACAATACATAATTGAGTTAAAAACAACGACAATGAACGCACGTAACATACTTGATTAGGGTCTATCTCGTTCCTATGAACTTTAACTGGGTTTTTTTTGTGAGCTATTGTTGATTGAATAACTTACTTCTGGTTTCCTGAACAAATATCAGAACTCAATGCAGCATAACCTCTTGATACATCACATTTTGCAAGTTGTAGATAAACAAACAACGTGATAAGTGCAGGAATATTTTTGCCCGTGTAACGAATTGTAATTATAATTCCCACGTCAAGAATCTGTGTTAGGAACTATCCCACGTTCGCTTTAAATGAGAAAAAGATCTACCTTACGTGTACGCACTTGGCAGTAAACAGTACGACGGTTTATAATTTACGAGGCAAAATGTAATCACTCTTAACCATTCTCAAATAATCAGTAGCTGGAAGTAATGTCAGAAGCAACATCCAACTATTATTAACGAAACAGACAGTCACGCCAAAACCATTTTAAATGTGCCGCAAAAAACTCGATTAGAAAACAATACATAACTTGTAAAAAAAAAAGATGCAAAGCGAATAGATGAGTTCGTCTCGAGATAATTACAATTTGCAGATGCGATACAAAAGTGAGAGTAGTTACTGATACACATCGCGACCTCACCAGTTATGTAGAACCATAAATCGGAAGTTTGTACTTATGTAATCATAGACAAACATGTTACATACAAAGCTTTGAATTCCGTTACATTGCATCACGCTGCAAGCTTTTCGTGTGACTTGCTAATCTAGACTCATTACGTGCCTACAATGCGTCGTAAAATTATTTAATCCTGTGTTTTAGATATTTGACAATAAAGGCGGACCCTGGGATGGGACCCCACACACCAGCGTGGGTTCACAACCGAGATAGACCGCACGGATGATGATGATTTAGATATTTGATAATATTTATAATTTGATTGTAGGTCCTCACGCGATTCCTACGTAGTTAGTGTTTTGCGAACACTTCGCACGTAAATATGTTTTTCAGCAATCCTATCTTGTAGTTTCTATGTCTAGTTATTATTAAACTTATTTCAACGCTGTAGTGAATACTTTTGCTGTAAAAACTGCAAAGGAAAGTTAAACCTACAGTAAGGCGTTTATGAAACCAGAATAGACATATCGACCCATAATTCTGCTTACACACATACTGCAATGCTGAGTAAAGTAATGAAGCCTTATGAATGATCTACCGAGGATTGTCATCGCCTCAGATGCGATTTTAACATAACTTCTGTTATTTGCTTTTAATCAGCTTGCTAAAGTAACTAAGGTAAGGCTATTACATTCAAATTTGATCCGTGACTGGATGTGGACTTAGGCAGTGGAAGTGGATGGTAATTTCCCGTAGGCAAGGTCGGCGTCGATGGTGATCATGATGCAGCGTGACGCCAGGAAGGAAGTGGCGACCTGGCTGACGAGACAGGGCGCCGGTGTCGACTGGGCCTTCGGAAGTCATTGAAGATATTGATCTAATGGAGTGTGTAGGAAATTGGTAAAATATACACAGTTCTTATCACTTTTTTAGGCTCATTATTTAGGAGTGCTGTGCACTTACTCGTAGTGAAAGAATTGATAATCATGCGTCAGTAAATTGTAGCAATAAACATTTGTAATTATACGCAAGGCTTACCAACAATGATTCCAAAATAATACTGTACAATAGGTGACATTCGCAGTATAGGACATTCTTCTCATTTTATTAATCAGTATCAGTAAAAACAAACATAAAGACGACCCATAAGGCATCGAAGTCCTTACTCTCGAACATAAATTAGCCGCGTAGGCGGGACAAGACAATAGCAACTTGCAGCAGCATACCAAAACGGCTTAGATGGGATATGAAACGCGTGGCGTGAGCGTGGGTGGCCGAGACTAGAGGAACTTAACGTCGTTAACTAAATAGAACGGATTACAGGGGTATTAGATTATTTGGGTTAAATGACAATTCAAACTTAACATAGACAACAATAAAGATATAAGCTAATGTGATGAAACACTACACGATAGATACAGCTAATATAGCAAAACAACAATTAAAGTTAACGTGCGCCTAAAGTAAGGAAAGGAAAACATTCACTATCTTCTAAAAGCCAACTTGAAAGTATTTGATTGCAAGCAATTGAAATAAATTACAATCATTTTCAGACTGCGAACGATCTAAGACAATTCGTTCCATAGAATTGATTATATCGATCGGTGAAAGTCTAGTTATTATGTCAGCATAAAATATAATAAAACTTCGAAATGTTATTGATAAAATCTTTGAGACAGGAGACTCAGGTTTTCATTGAGAATGTTAAATATTGTGAAACAGCGACTTGCGTTTATGAAACTGTCTTGTTGCTGTTCAGACCCATTGAAATGTAATTGGTTAAACTCAACTGTTGAGTTGAGACTACTTGAGACATCTTTAACAGAAAAAGTAAATATTTTATCTGAATACGTACAACCTGTTGGCTAAACCTGCAGGGTTGTATGGGGGAAAGCTTATGTTCAACAAAGGATGTCTTCTGCTGATAATTTTCATGAATTGCTCACTAAATAAATATAAATACTGTCAACAGACATTACTCTACACAAGTAGATACATGTTTTTGAAGCTAGAATTGTATTAATTCAGTAGGTTAGTATAAATTAAAATTGGCATGGAATTTTAAGCGCTGTTCTATTCAATGTCAGGTATGCACATCTTAATTACACGCTGCGGACTGCAACAGTCAATCCGAACCGGTCGCGCTCGCCCACGACCTGACTCACTCCAGGTAGGTGGATGAGAGCTGAATCGTGATGCAATCGGAAAGGTCGGCAGACAGACGGACAGACACGCGCTGTGGAAACAGCGGCAGAGACCGGGTCATGAAAGCGAAATTGTTTTTGAAGGAAAACAAAATGGGAATATATACTATTTATTTGATTAAATATTTTCGAACATTCAGGACCCTAATAATTAAAAAGACTTTCCTTGCTCTTGGCAAAGCTATGTTAAGTTGAATGTGATTTTGAGGTCTCATGGAATTAACTATGTTCATACGATTTTGAACAAAGTAGATGACCACAAATTATTAAGGAAGTGTGTTTTTATTCAGAAATAAAATGATAATATATATTTATAATTTTACTATAACGAAGCACAGGTAGCAAGTTAAACGGAAAGTACTAAACGCGTTGTCGCATAAAATGTTGGAGAATGAAAGATTGTTTTAACGACAAGACCAAGCTCTTGAACAAACAGACAGAGACACTATTACTCACTGGTCAGACTTCTGATGACGGACAGACAGACACCCATCAAAACAAAGACAATGTAATTAAAAGAATAGGTTGACAGTTTGTATAAGAGTTACACTCTTGTTAATAAGAAACTGAACAAAATAGCTATTGTTTTAGTCTGACTCACTATGCAAAATTTCAGACAGTAGAGAAGCGTTAGATATGGTAGTAGTACATTCTTTCCATTTTTAAGTCATACATTGACGAAATAATATAAAATGCACTCTTATAATAAGACGATAAAGAAATACAAGCAGCAGCAAGTTAATCTATCAAGATAACTAGCTTATCGTGATCGCAGATTCTAACAATATTCGCCTTTGATAACCCATCGTCATAATACGCATTCTTAGGTTAATACGAATTACCTTTCCTAAAGCAATGGTGTTCAAAAGAAAATTAGATTGGAATTGCTTGAATACCTATTTTAATTTGATATTAAATAATCCAAAATGAGCTATCTAAAATTGTAAGAAACACGTTTTTAGAACGAAATGGAAGAAGGAAGCGCAAAAAAAATCTAGGATCGAAGCAAATTGAAGTAGGCGTTCACTGCCAAAAACGCGCAATGGTATGATATTTGATTGTCTCTAGAAAGTAGGATATTAAGTCATTATTCTGCGACCATGATTGCTCTAGTGATCTATAGATTTCCAGCTGGTTATTATGAGTCACGCAGCCTGGGCAGACGCTCGGCCGCCATTGGCGGACCACCCGCTCACCTGCGCCGACGCATGATTCACCGGCGCCCGGCAAGAGCTTGCCCAATTGTTACGCTTTTATTAAGATCAGATAGGTGCTTATTAAAATAAGTAAGTAAGACTTTTCTACTTGTGTTTTATAAGATTTTAGTTATGATTAAGTGTATTTACGGTGTTTCGTCGATGTAATATAATATTTACAGCGCTATTTTCTCAACATCCATATAACATACTACGATCCATCCCCAAAGTCCCCCTGGCCTTTAGCTCTTTAGCTAGTTGCTACATAAGAGGAATGCTTCTTTCCTTTGTAGCATAGCTCGAAAGGTCAGGAATTTATATTATCTACCTACCTATGCACTGAAGGTACTAACTTTCTGACGCATTCGCAGCGTACTCGTATATAAGTAAAAACATATTGATCTCAACAGCTTAGTACTTATTTAACATTTCCATAGACACAACACAACTTATGTTTTATTGAAAAAGGAGCACGTGGCGTTTGCAATACCCCAAAGTTGAACTATTCCCTTAGGAATCGTTAACACGAGTATGTTTGTACGGTCACCATCACCGGTAAACGCTAAGTAACAATAATATTTTTAAAAGGAAGTTCTTAACTTTCTTTTACGCATTTGTTTTTAAAATTCCAGTGCAAAAACTTACTAATAGCGACACCAATTATATTGTGATTGTTGTTATTTATAGCATTTCGCCTTTTACTGCGGGTAAATCAATCTTAATAAATGGAATAATAACGATTATGTTATTCATTACTATTTTAACTTCAAATGTTTGTTAATAAACTATCGTGAATTATTATTGAAAATGGAAATGCACCAGGAAATTGTTTCTTCAAACAAAAAGTATTCAATTTATTCAATCTACCTAGGTAACTAATTGAATACACTGACATTCTAGGTATCCCTATAAGTTCTTGTTGAACGGATCGAATAGGTAGATAAGGTCCTGCTTTGCACTCCAACTTGACTTCGTTCCAGGATAAATCAGCTGTCTAATGATAGTTGGTTATAAGATTCTGGATATTGGAAATTTAGAATGTAGAAGCATTCAACCCGCATAGTGAAAGCTTTGCTTGAGGGACCATGCGCCGAGGCGAGAACGAAAAAGAGTACTTCAGAATTAAGAAGAAGTGATATTTATCTACTCTACCCTAACTCCTAGTGTTGTTGGTTTTGAGCTTTGTACCGAACAACACAGGACTGACTCACCAGTGCTTAAAAATAAAATTACCAGTATTACTCGTACCAGACCAGAGCGGACAGCGGGCAACGCTCCGCGGTAATAAGTTAGGTAATTACGTTATTTTTATTCGTAGGTCAAGATCGTGACTGCAACCTACGTTCACTTTCCACTAATGACGAAGAAAGTTACTTTAATTAAATAGTTAAGACGTCAAATAGATAACAGTAACCACTGACTGTAATGGATGTGAGTAAAAGAAGTGAATAAAGTCTTATTTCAGAAATTGTGAGACAAAATGCAGAACCTATTTTATACAACAATAATTTAACACATTATTCACTCCACTATATGTCTTACACCGCCACTCATCTAAACGCGAGGAGGGGGGTTTCATTAGAGCCTGTGCCCCGAATAGTTCCCCTAGAACGGTGGTTTCAACGAAGAAATCTTGAGAACAAAAGTCAACGTCTAGGTGAACAATGGGTACCCCCCAGTTGTTGCCTGTTTCATTCCACACAATAATCACAATTCTGAGCACCGAGGGACATGAAGACGTGAGAGAATATGGATAAAAATATATCCAATCAACCGACCTGCAGACAAAGCGACGTTCTTCACCTTAGTCGTTTTATGAGAAATTTACAAACATTTCTCGAAACTCACTTACTACGGTAGCTGGGTGAGCGAATTCGTAAGTCTTCACGTAGACGGGTTCTCTTGCATTGTCACCTAGTAGATTAGATTCGCGTCTTGCACATTATCTTGCAATGCTGCCAAATCCAATTTAAAAAGGGTTTCGTCAGTATCAAAGCCATTCTATTTAATAAAGATAATAGGGAAAGTAAGAGCCAGGAAGCTTTATAGAAGTATGATAAACTAACCGATGCTAGATGTAAACAATATGCGAGGTTGGCCTTGGCGGAGTTTGCACTAACTATCACGTTGCAAATTTGCTCGATGCTAACATTGCAACGAGGCTACAATAACTGCAACTGATGCTAGTGCCGACCACTAAAGTTATTTAGCATAGAACGATGTAGCACGTTCCTTTTACCTTGATGCCAATGTAGACAGTAAGTTTCGATTGGATGTTTTTGATCTAATGCATGAAATTGCCCTGATTAAAAGAATGCAATATCACATTAAACATCACGCAAGTCTCCTTTGCAGGAAGCATGTTATAAACTCCTGAGATCAGTAATACAGTAATATTTGTGATGCAGTGTCTTTGCGACAATAGGACATAGACATCGCAGTCGCAAACTCTCTAAAGTTATTGCTCTTGTTACCGTTAGGATATAACTGAGTATTAACCTTAATGTTCTCTGGTCAGGTTTCTAAATGAGACTTCAGTAGGTTGACAGCGAAACAGAAAACGGGGATTTCACCAGACGTTTTCGAGAAAGAAATCGAGAGAAAATGTTCCATATAAATCAAGAGCGTAGTCGTTAGCTTCGATCTAGGAAGTTTTTCAAAACTTGGAAAGCGATGGTTATAACATTTTCAGCCAATCTCTGTGTTGACGAATTCCAATTTATTAATAGAAATTGCTGCTTTCAGAATGTTATTGAGAACCTAATTTTATGAGCTTCAAATTCCATTTCAATATGGGATTCCTTACAGCTGATAAATGTCATCATTACTTGTAAACACACGACGAGCGGCCGGAATAAATGAAATTCCCTAACTCACAAGCATGATTTCATTGATCGTCCTGAAACCGCTCATTAGAAAATTATTAATTGACTATCAAGCAAGACCATTAAAAAATACTAGACAAAGGTAAAGTATTAACCAAAGCTACCTACCACAGCAGCGTCAATCGTCAAATATTTGCACGACGAAGGTTTTAAACGCGTGTCGTAAGCTGTTTGGTATTCCAAATACCACTCCTTCGGGGAACCGTTAACAATGCATTCATTAATTTGAGGCTTTGTTAATGCTTGAATCGAAGAAAAATTTATCTTACGTATTCAGTAGCCGGGTGAACAAAGTCAGAAAATGATGTATTGCTTCTTGTTACAAGTTTAATGTCTTCCTTTTGTGTTTTTCCTATAATACCTACACCAGATTGTTGAAATTACCGGAGAAAACCACGAATAAATGAAACGTGAACGTGCAAAGGCCTAAGTCATTAGGCCACTGATATGAATACGTGAAGATACGTTTATTCGTGAATAACACTAATCATTTTCGAAATCCATCTACCCCAAACATAAATAGCTCAGAACAAGCCCACCGTTCATGTTCAGAAACAGAAATATACATCCTTCGACAGTTAAAAATTAAACACCGACTTTCCAATACAGAAATAAGACACGAGGGTTCTGTCGATGAACTCAAATACGAAATGGAATTCTCAACTCTATTTCCAAGACATTACAGCGTAGCAAAAGGGGTGTTCCAGGGCTGCATTATGGTTCCAGTACAGTAAACATCCGGTAGTTAAACAGACAGGCGTCTTCATTTGACAAAGTGTCTTTTCTTGTAAGAAAACTAGCTGCTTGGAATGAATTTCCGGATTTCTTTCAAGTAAAAGTATAAAGACTACACGTGTTGAGTGCTAAACAAAGTGCATTTTGTGGTACTTCAAAAATTAAAATTAGAAAAGTTGTTAAGAGGTGTAGGTAAAGTAAATGTTCTGTAACTTGGTTTTTTGTTTCGTGTTCACCCACATTACCCATTCTGATTATATACAGATTAGTTACTGTTACAGTGCTTTTTATTTATTTAGAATCTTTACGTTCGTTTGAGCCGGCTTAAAACTAATTTATAAATCTTAGTTTTATTAAATGCACTTAGTTAAATTAGTCTGTTTCCGCATTGTTTCCTTTATTTAACGTTCTAGCTAGATCATGTTTGCTGAAACATCAATCATCAACCAGATTTATTGTGTTATTGTGGTGATTGATGTTTACGCAATTATCAGTTCTAAAGTGTTTTGTTTCATTCATAAATCAGCCGAATTAACAACAGAACGTAAAGATAAAAAGTACAAACGTAATTATAACGGTATACCAATCGGCTGGTGCAGCCGCTGTAAAACAAAAGGCGGCGAGGCCTGAAATGGACAGGTGTACCTCGCCGGCGGTCACTCCATGATGGTCATGTGCCGAATCGGTGGTGCGAAACGATTTCTACGCATTCCGCCGATAAACTGATTAATTATTCAATTAACCCCTCCTTTCCCCTTTTTTGTCTAGCAAGATTGCACTGTCACTCATTTGTCACTGGTTGGTAACCGCACTTAAGTTTCTTAATTTAAGAATAAAAAAAAGAATCACATTGTATTAATTTTTGAATTAGAAAAAGAACGCGTAAGTTTTTTAAAATTTGCACGGGACGAAGCCAGTGTGCTCGCAGCGTGCGCGTGTCGCGGAGACTGCCGGCGCGTACGCACCAAGCTAGCGTGCGTGTAAACTGAGCTTGGGAACCAGACGCTTGGTGGGATATTGTTACGAACTATGCAAGATGATCAAGAAGATCATTTCTCATCTCATCATTTCATCTGGTTAATATTCGACTCCCGAAAATAGATTATCTTCGGATTGTGTTATTGTTCTGTTGCAGCAAGTTCTGGGTGATCGGAAATGACGAAAGCCAGATGAAATAGTGGTAACGTGTAGTCGTAACCTTAAGTTAGATTTAGATACAAATGAAGATTATTTACTCCATGTGCTCCGATACATTAATTCATACTGAGTGAATGCTTCTGTAGGTTCGATTACACCTATAATTTACTTACGAAAGGAGACTTTACTGAATCTTACAACGATGCTTTCGTTTCCAATCCTATACATTCAAAAGATTTCAAGCTCACCGTAGAACTGGAGAAGTTTTCGAAGTGTCGAAAGAGAGATATTAAAATCATTAGTTAGAAGTCTCAAATTATTTATTAAAGATGAAAATTACAACTGAATTGCAACGGGGTGAATATACAGTATTGCAGTGATAGCAGACCAGCAGCGCCGAGCCGACGCGACAGTGCCGGAGCGTGAACAGCGCATCACGCAAGAAAGCGCATAATGATCGAGTTCGTTGGAACTGCTCGGTGCGAATGATGAGTGTGCGCACTTAAAGACTGTCCTCGGCAATCGATTAGCGATTGCGATTCGTAATCGATGCGCAATCGATTTGTAGTGCGTTCACCCGGTTTTCACTGCAACTGACGTGTGTCTTTAATGATGGTTTGTATGCACTAAGCAGGAAGACTCCATTTAGGAATTTAAATCAGGGTCTAGCTAGCAGTCATGGAATGTATTTTATGTTTTCTTATCTAAAAATGGACAAAAAAAACAAGAAACACAATTTCTGACGCTAAAGATGCTGATGATGCTGCACGGAATTAACTGAATTTATAACCCTTGACTTTTTCATGTCAGTAAAAGAAAATTGCCCTTGCAAGCCTAGCTATCACTTACAGTTCTACTGACTTGTTACGGATCGCATCAGGTTTGCCTCATTGTTTAAAGCGTAAAGTGAGGAAAATAAGAATATGAAATCACCAATGTTTATCTTAATCATTTAGGAATAAGTACTTGGTACGTCAAAACACTTTGGTAAGTCTAAATATTCTAAAACAAAAGGAATAATCAAGCCGTGCATTGTTTAATAATGGAAATTATTGGTCTGTGCAATAGTTTCTTCGCGCAAAAGTTGGAAAACCAATCGTCCGGCATGCGAGAGCAGTGTAAGTCGATCGCACAACGGGGCTGCGACAGGTTCCGCTCTGAATGACACCAGCGAACAGTACACAACATGGGAAGTATGCTTTGTCAACGTTATATATGCTCAAATTGATCTCGGTCTAATTGCTTAAACTTCAAAGGTTAGGCTTTCCTATTACTTTGTGTTAAGAGGAAATAGCAAAAGACATGGCGTTGCCAAGGGTACGTCCCCTGGAACAGTTCAGTAATTGGATTGGAAACGACCTAGTGTGAATTTTATGATCGCTCCAGTCATATTTCAGCCTAGACTGTAAATAAAAACGAAAACTAAAACTAAAAGAAAAAGGTAGAAAAGTTCGAGGTTCGGTTTCACCATCGACGATCTAGGTAATAGTCATTTTGTCGGCTGCTAGGAATGTGAGCTAGAAGTGAGATTTTTAAAAGTATTTTCCAAAATAAATAAATAAAAACACAGAATGAGAAGGGACAAACTGACCCTATTATTTCAAAACTATTTCAGAGACCACGCAAAAAAGTTATGCGGCTATCGTTAAGCCGTTTTAATGAATCACCCAAAAGAGGGGAACTTAATTCGCGCTTCACTTAAAGGTACAGGCAATAAGAAATCCGATGGTTATTTTATATTGCTATGCATTTCCTCAATCAACGCTAACGTGCAGGAAGTAAAACAGCCAATAATAGTAAAGTACATTTAACGGGTAAAGTTTGTTAAGACTCCTGGGGTGCGCACTAATGGATGCTTCTTACATTACGGCAATTGCTGTAATAGTGGAAAATTCACATCAGCTTCTTTTAAAAAGAATTCGTAAGATAATCGAGAAAGACACAAGCAATGCACAATTTTTACCAGATATATTTGCAAGCATAACAAACGTTGCAAAATAAATGGTAAGCGAATTCTGAAGTACTATGCTTCGTATGCAATAGTAATAAATAGAGATACAGTTTTACTTCTTTCAATATTTTCGAAGCACGAAGGTATTACTCGGATAATAGACCAGACTTTAAATGTCATGATGATAAAGTATTTGACATTGTTACAGTACAGTTCGTGGTTTGGTCTGTTACCTCCATCAATACAGAACCCTATTATTCAGAGAAATGTAAGACATATCGCAAAAGCACGTAAAGATTTACAGCGAACGGTGCCTCGCTCGGTGAAATCACGATGATAATGCTGATGAGCTTCAGATTCAATTGCAGTGAAATGTTTCTGCAGTAAATAAAAGTTTATTTTCTGTCTGTTGTTAATATACTACATTTGATTAATAGCATCTACTTATGCAGTTGTAGCCAGCTGTTAATGCAAAATGACTTTTTTATGTTAGAGGCCTGAATAGGCGTCTTGGAAAATTCTGACACTAGGTTAATCTCGTAAACGATTCCTATAAGTTGTACTACTGCTATTTAAGTCTCGACGATCTATTTGTGGATATTACAAGCATCACTTATTTGATCATTTGTCAAATAGATAAAGCATTTGTAACCAAATAAATATCTGAGACATGTAAGAGAGAGGTTTCCAGCAGCTAGGAGATAACTATACACTCTAGATTTAAAGACCTCCAATCGCAAATAAGAAGGTACTATCAGGATTTCAGCGATTCAGGATTTCAGGATTTTGTCGACAAAAACGAGAAATGGCGAAATTTGATTGGAGGATTTTTTGTCTACTCTTCTCGTAAGGCGCGCATCTTAGGCCCGCGCGACCACTTTCCGGTAAATTATTCTACTCCATATCAGTTCACATGATAAAAACTAAGCAAGTAAGTCCTTTCATTACACAAGATGTATGTGTTGACTGGTGCGTCATTCAAAGCATTGGAGAGGTAATGAATCAATAGTTTGGTAATCGGCTTAGCTGTTTGAGGACAATCCATGTGACCTTAAACTGCCTTCGAGGCCAGGGTTACGGGTTCGATCCATAAATCAGAACACAATTCTTACAAAGGCGTAGAAATTCGCGCAGCAGACACGAAACTAAAAATGAAGGGGTGGAGGGGACCATCACATTATAGCGTTGTAGCTGGGCGTGTTGATTGTCCCTACATGAGGCAGTGGGTTCGGCTGCATGTTCTGTAAAAGTTTGTTTCATTGCATTTTGTTTAATTTTTATTTGTTCTGTGGGGTATAACTCGTATGTGTAAATTGCTGGCTGAATTTTTTTTTCGTCATAATTATGCAAATGTATGGACTGATGTGTGTCTGAAATAAAGATTTTGATTTGATTTGATTATGGCTGTGATCAATAAAGTCACCGACACACGCGTCGGTTGAATATTCAAATAAGTTCATTCTTATGAAGTGACTATTGGTGATCAGCTGCTAACAGCTTTCCCAGATTTACCGTGTAGGTACGGTAAACGTAGAGAAGCTGGAAGCTTTCGATGCTCTCCCAACCCAACAGACAGGACTGTTGGGTTGGGAGAGCATGGAAAGCTCTTACCAAAATTCAATATCGTGCTTTATGGCGCACTAAAGTGGGCCACCGCGATTAGGGCGTTACTGGGAGAGGCATTATTCAAATATGCTTTCATTAGTATAAGATGTCGCTGGTGAGTAAAAATTCTGGTTTTACCTCAATAAGCGCGAAAAAAATAAGAGCAAGAAATGACATTTTCTGTTATTACTATTCTAAGTAAAACAAAAAGTTAAATGCAAGCAGCCAAGTTGGCAAAGCACAATGTAAAGCGCCACCAACGACACCGGGATAACCTTGAACTGCAACTTGCATTAAGTATTGTGCCAAATTGTACTGATTCATAGACAACCTTCAATCGGATTAAATTTGAACAGTTACTAAATAGGTACACAAAAATCGTAGAACCTTATATCATCCCAATATCAAAAACAAACACTGATTACCAGCATTGTAGTGAAGAAACATTTTGCATTTTTCGTGAACGTAAATCTAGAAAAATATGTTTCAGCACAACATCGCAAGGATATTGATTTCTCTTTTCTTCTTAGGATAAAAATAAGTAGACCTGCAATAAGACACGCCTGGCTTTTTCTAAAGTGGCTTTCAATCAGTTGATTAAAGGCAGTTCTTCCTTTTTAAGAAGAAATCATCATCGAATAGCATGCAAATTTATATATAATGTATAATGCTAGGTGGAAACACGTCGTGTGAATGGAAAATGTAATTTCAAACTTAATTTTAGTAGGCACAATAAGCGCACGTATTTTGCATAAGAAGTAGGTACAGTACATTTATATAACTTAACACTCACTTTGTAATATCAAAGTCATTGTTTTTTGAACTGATAGTTAACCAACAAATAAGCCATAACAGCTGACAATCTGGCCTGAAGCCAGTCCCCGAGGGTCGAGTCCTATCCACGCGGCAGACTTGCGCATTGCGCCTGTAAACATGGCCGTATTGATAACCCACACACGAGCCGGATGTATTCGAACTGATGCAGATATCGATAAAAATATCCAGGAAATTCACACGAATAGCGAAACTGGTAGTGATCCGAACACAAGGCCGCGTCGGATTGGCTTAGCGTTCCCGATGTACGGGCCTGCAGGATATCTAATATTAACTTCATTGCCCTGGTGCATCGGTGCTCACTACCTATTAATTTACTATAATAAAACAATTCACGGAGATTTTACGCATAACGTCTTCCTTCGAAGATAGTAATTCATATCGAGGATAACAGCATTACGTCAGAATGACTAATGGCAGCAACTTTCATTCTAATAGATAATGATAGACCTATGTTTAGCATTTGATAAACCAAGTCACGAAACCTTGCAAGGGTCTGTGCTCGGACCGCTTCTATTACATTGTTTAATCAACTACATTGTGCACTGTTCTATAAACTTGCATTGTTCCCTCACCGAAACCTGCAGTTCCAAAGCTTGTTTGTCTCACAAAGACAAAAGCGGATTTGCATATTGCGGACCTAACTACAAGCGAACACACGACGATATCCAATACATCAAAATTTCCAAACAATACCTCTTTATTAAAGCCTCCTGATAATATGATAATACCGTAAATACCTATTGACTAAGCCGGAAAACTAAGCACGATCCAAATGGTTGCAGAAAATGGCTAAAAAAGAAGCAGGAATACGTCACTCGATTTTGATATTTATCCAAGAAGCTTGTAAAATCACTGAGAACATCACTATTAATCACTTCCTTGACAGTCCGATAGTATCCACAAATAGAGGAATATTCTATCACTATCAATAAACACAAGATAATCTCAACGAAATTAACCACTCGTGTTAAGAACGCGAAATTACTTTGCTAAGCGCCACCGTGTCTCCTTGCGCGAGGAAGGAGGTGGTGGTTTATTTATTTTTTCCGTTTTATTTTTAATTTTTGTTCGATCCGTGTAGGAACGCGCCCGGGCTACGCCGGCGAACGACTGCTAGGATCGACCGTGTCAACCCTAGGGGAGGCTGCGTATTTGCGCGGACAAGCCTTTGCACTATAGACTACGACATCCGCGCCATAAGGTTCAATTTGGTTTGAAGTAAATTTAATCGTCAAACAATGGCTGGCTGTTTCGATAACGTCACAAGGTACGGCAGGTTTGACGAATTGAAGTCCTATGATATTAAAGTTAAGGTTAATGTTGTAACGTTATTGGTTGCCGAAGCAATGTTAGGGATGAGGCGCGGTCGCAGTAAAGTGAATGGGGGTGTAAGCGACATAGAGGGCGTTGTTTCCCGTAGAGAGCGGTTACCGGGCATTTTCATTAAACTCACTTTGTTTGCTCGCCAATATAGTCCACGATATGAGCTCCTATCGCTCCACTGAGCCAAATGAAGTTCAGTATTTGTGACCAAGTAATTTGTGATTGAGCCTCAAGTGAAACATGGACGATTACTCCAATTAATTTTACAATTTGGTGATTTTGAGGGAGCTTCCAGTCTAGCCTTTTAACAAAACAGAGCGAGACAGGGGAGTGTACGAGCGAGGAAACATTACCAAATAAGAAAGAAACGGGATAAGGAAGGACACGTATAGCAACTTTACTGTCATTTTTTTTCTGGGATATCGAAAACCCTTCGAAAAGTCCTACGACCATCAACAAACAAATACGAATGTTCGGTAAAAAAAAATTGCACAATATTCACATAGCACGAATAAAGGTTCTTTGAGCGTTATCTGCCAATCTGTAATGTGAAAATACTGTGCTGTGTGGGCAGGAGATTGTGACCGATGAAATCAATAAGCCCAAGGTAGTTTAGTTTAATCTAATATCGTTGTAATGACTATAATAATAATTTGACAACATCATCGGATTCTAAAAATATTTAAATAAAAACTTTTAGTTTGTTTACGATGAAATCAATAAGCCCAAGGTAGTTTAGTTTAATCTAATATCGTTGTAATGACTATAATAATAATTTGACAACATCATCGGATTCTAAAAATAATTAAATAAAAACTTTTAGTTTGTTTACTTATGTACAGTTCATTTTATGGCCTTTCAAACTTGGGTGGGCAAATCGATTTTTAAAAGTGTAAATTAAATAGAAAACTATAAGTACCTTTCGATATTCTACACAATATAAAGCAACTTTTGTTAAGAAATCATTTTCATAAACGCGAAATTCAATATAGCTGCCGAACAAATGTTTTGCATAACGCATAGAAATAGATAGCAAATGACGTCACTTGATAACGGCAGTTTGTAGGGAGCGTTTTGGGCAAGTCCAAAAATATGTTTTTCAAAATTGCTATATCTCTAGAGAGTTTTGGTACTTGCGAAATATTTTTTTACTAATGTTTATATTTTTCAGTGGTCTCACGATAAGACCTTAACAAAAAAATACTAATACATTGACTTAAAATTCCCAAACACAAAGGATAGTGTACATTCGCCTATACATTGCCGCTCCAGAACCACCAGTCATGAAAAATACCTCTTAGGGTTCATAAATACATACACTTTAGTGTCAAAACGTAGTTTATGGACGGACACTTCTGAGAACTCGTTAAATATCAAAAAACTGAACAATTTTGAGGTTATATTTAATAATATAATGCGAAGTTTTATTTACGTGAGTGAGACTAATGTTCTTCAAGCACATATTTTGTTGATCTGCCACTTCTGCCAGTACCATGGAACCACAATCTGAGCCACAATTCACACAAAATGTTGCGATGATCGTAAATCCGTAATTATCGCTGAGTTAGCTATGTGCAGGTTACAAAGTCTTTAAACGGTAAAATCTTAAAGGAGGTAGGTGACTGCCGAGAGCCATCACCGTCCGTTTTTTAAGCAGAGTTGTAAGAATAAAATTATTTATATAAAAACAATAACACAGCATTGCAAATTGAAATCGAAAAATACAAGACAGACAGATGCCGGCCGGTATTTTTTTTTGCGTTGAAGTGTCAAGTCAACCAAACGTCATTAACTTCTTTTTTTTTGGCTTCGTACGAAACTGATTTAGGCCAATGTATAATCTGATTTAAAATAAAAAGTTGATTAAACATTTATCGCATTGACAGTAATGTAGTGTTACTCATTATTAAGAGCCTTTATTACTAAAGGCTTACGTTCACAACTACATTTTCTTGCACACTCAATGTTTCTTTTGTCAATACAAAGTAAATTAAAATATTGTTGAGATGGCTAAACAACAGAGGACACAGACGAACGCAACATAAATGGTATTAAAAAAATGTTTTCGTACGATAAATCTTTTCAGTATTTTTAATTTTGATATCAAAAATCAGAAGTGTCCGTGACAATCTAATAAGCAAGAAGGCTAGAGACTAAGGAGAGATAACTCCCGAAGTGGGGGTAAGCTTTCGAGGGCCGAAAGTCGTATACTCTGTGCCGGGCAAAACGCTGTATTGCGCATGTGCAGCGGCAGCTATTTGTCATTTCATGGTCACATGGTTTTGTTTTGAACGGTGTCACGTGCGACAGTTGTTGTTTTTTGTTGACATTTTCGAGGTTGTGTTGACCAATTTTGACACTTCGCGAGGATCGCGGCAAAGAAGCGTAATGCGCATGCGTCACTGTGGGATACGGATTTAGTCCAACCCTTTCCAGGGAGTTATCTCTCCTTAGTCTCTAGCCTTCTTGCTAATAAGTGATAATTATGTCTTAAATCATGGCCAGAATTATGACAAATGTCACATGTTTGTTGGTTCATAGGCCAACTTGGGCACTGTCCTTTAATTTCACAACACTGAATGAGAACTCTCCATAATTGGTCATCCAATCTATAAATATTATTGAATACATGAACGTCACGGCCAAACAATAGATTCCTGGCACGTAACTCCGAAGGAAGCGGTCGCAGGCGAATACAAATGGCAGAAAAAAATAAGAACGGAAGGTGCGAAAATTGACCGGTCGATCCCGGCGTGGATAGCGAAATAACTTGGGTATTCTACAACCGTTGATGCAATTTTCTGCAATACGATAAGGAGGTATTCGTTTTGCATTCTTGATAATGCAGAATGCATCGGTCTCGAATACACGTAAAAGCAACGAATAATTTGATGACATATAAGTAGAGTTTTCGAAGCTGCCAATTTTCAAAATTGTGGAAGCTACGATTATTTTCGATTGTAGCCGAATACTTACGGCTCAATCTTGCAATCGGCAAAATTTGAATATTTAGGCAAGATGAAATGGTGGCTTTAAATGAGTATGAAGAAAATATTTAGCAGGACAATATGGTAAGGGTAAATGTTTATGAATGAAATGTTAATCTGTACGACCACTTCAGCTTGGCTTGGATAAAATTCCACCCACATCTTCCAAATTATCGCATCATAATACCCAGGGCGCAAAATCTATTGAAATATATTAGTCTTATAATATCTTAGTTTTCTCACTGTTTATGACCTCCTTATCAATTTTATTACTATACACGAGCTATATCTGTGTATCGAACACAGCTCTATCTGAAGCCGCATAAAGGTATATGCACATTGCACACATTCACGTGAACTCCGTTCACATGCCTTATCGATCCACTGGGACGTGTAGTCTCCACTGTTCAGCTAGCTCTTAAGGCGGGGCCTTAAGAACGAATATTGCATCGGCATTCATGTTGCAGTTTTTAGCTTGTGGTTTAGAATTGATCCAAAATGAACTCTAAAATATTTAATAGGTACGTAGTCTCTAGACTGGACCGTCTGGCTGTATAACGTAAAAAGAAAACGAAATTATTAAGAGCTTGATTCTGAACATAATATGACTGAATTTAATTAGGAAAGAATTGTTGGCAAACTATTTTGGTTGCTAGTTTTTACGTCTTTACAAATATTTTACTTCGTGAATCGGTCAGCAAAAGACTGCCCAAAGCTGGTAAAAATATTTGGATCAAACATCATCTTTCATAACTTTGGAGTTGATGCGAAAATGATTTGTTATGCCAATCCGAAGGGAAACGGATTACAACTTATTTCGCGGGGATTATTCCGAAGTCATTCCCTCCCCCTTGCCTTTGCGATCTCCCGAGCAATTAACGTCACAGTAGATAACTCTCTTACATTCATATTGTTGATGGTGAACTTTCTAAAGAAAAATAAAAGGTAGGGTGTTTCGCAGTTAATAACATGTTAAGTATTCATTGCTACCAATTTGCAAGAAGCACTGTCATGCAGTGCAATTTATGACCAGTTTATGTTTGAACGGCACTAAACTTCTATTTTAACAAATGTGTCTAGACATTGTATCGATCTTGGCTTTAATGATAATAGGAAAACAGTGAAAGCGGTAATCATCAGGCACAAACAATACATAAGAAAGGCTAAAATTAAAACAAGTGACATTGATAGCATCACGATAAACATATTATCTTTTATATTATAATAGATGATAATTATCAAACGACAAGTTGTCACACAATAATGTATAAACCACGTGTTCTTTCACTGAGTGATCCAGATTCCTAATAAATGACACTATCCCATGTACTAGGGTAGAGGTAAGTGCTTCGCGATATTGGACGTAGGAAAAGGCGGAGATATTTCCGACCTATCAATCGTATCGTAAGAGCCGAGTAAATAGGATTTATTTAGGTCGCGCAGCGTAAGACAACCATCAAACACGAGCTCTAAGAGTTTGAATTTGTATTTAATTATACCAGTATGGCCTAAGCCTTAGGGCTTTGGAAGAATTTGCAAGTATTAGAACGTGGATTAATTCACAAGTACTCTTAATACGGCATATATTATGAAGAGTATATTCACGATATGAAACTCGTTTTAACAAGAGTTAGTGATTTCGTGGCCACTATTAAAATATTTTTTGTTAAATAAGTAATAGTTTTCCCGAAAAGATCTCAAGACCCTTAAACTGCTAAATCAAACCAGCTGTAAAAATGGTGAAACCTGTTAAGTCGAATAGTAAAAACACCACTAGACTGGGTGTGTTGCTATCGATCCCGTCATTAGCACCCTATTTGATATATGGGAACGATTGAGAACGACTGTTCACGAGTTCGCGGCCGCCATGTGAGACAGTATCATAATGGGGACCGGGACACGTGAATGCGGAGCGGAGGGTGCTATAGGGCAGGGTGTTTGTTTTAGATTAAGTTTGGAAAGGCTAAACAAATGGTTTGTCGTTAGGCGATTTCAGAGAGAAACATTGGTTTTGACTTTTAATTAAAGGGTCGCAATAAGACGCTTGTTTCTATGAGATAATAAAAAATGTCTAACTTCTCTGTTCATTGTGATCTTAATATGCGCCAGACAACACACCACTTGTCATGGTCTCGAAGTAAGGATAAATATCCTTGTGTTACGAGGTACCAGACAGGGAAATAAGCCAGGGGCGTCCCCCAGCACACCCAGACCCGAGCCAATTTAGAAAAAGTCATTTTTCTGAATTGACCCGACCGGGAATCGAACCCGGGGCACCACGGAAGCCAACGCGAGAAACCGTGCTACAGCACACTGCGCCAATCGTGCCGTCAAATTACGGTAGCGATTTGTGGGGTGGTTCCTTCGACAAAGTTTTAAAATCATAAGAACAATGGGATATCCAATGCTTTAGACAGGGTACTTCTCTCGGTAAAGAATTACTAACAATAAATAAATAAAACAATCTTGTCACTACCTCGCCTTTTCTGGAAAAATAACTACTTTCTTTATATATCAAAGGAGTTTTATTACAAGTTTTATTATAAATTTTCAGACAACCTTTGCTATATTTTCTCAGAAAATAAACGTTTAACCTAAGCATTCCTATCGCAACTTTTCAAATAAATTACACGCATTACACATGCGTCATTAAATGCCAATAGGTGACATAAACGCGGGACTTACGGTACGGTTTTAGATTTATCATTTTTTCCAAAGTAAAGATAGTATCCTCAGAATACCTTTGCGTTCTCAGCGTAATGAAATTATCTTCACTGGATAAAGGGAATACAACTCATCTTTCACGCAAAGGGGCCGGGCGTCTGCGAGGGCGGGATTATGATCATGAACTTCGTAAAAGGCAAGTTCCGGGTTATTTAAAGTCTTCAAAAGAACAGCAATTAATGAAATGTCAGCTTACTGACTGAGTCATATACATCAAATACTACCTTGATTGCAACCAAATTTTCCATTATAGTCAACTTGACATGATCATCATTATCATGCATTCAAACAGAACCAAGTTTTTTAGACATTTATGTATCCGAAAACTCGTAAAAAAACTGATCCCACAGTTAATAATTTATAACAATGAGTACTATTCTTTGTAATAACATTTTAAGTTTCCCTGACAAATGCAGATAGGTAATTGCTATTGTTTTAGACATGGTTGGATTATAGCTACTTAGAGATATAACTGAGCACAAAGATGTAATTGGCGGAATATTATGTCTATTACACCGAGCGGTCTCAGTTCCTCCCCCTTCTGCAGGGTCATTAGGTAACTACTAGAGATGTACTGACTATGCATTATACCGGTTCGCTTCTGGAAGAACCGATTCGTCGGTTTTTGGTAGTGCCAATTATTGCCTCCAGTGAAGATCAGGCAAGCTATAATTTCCCAGAGTATTTGATCTAATGTAACGATGCCGTTTCGTTCCAGTCTCATGTACGTTAGAACCTCCACGATGGCTGGAAACTTTATAGTTTAACTTACTGGCCATAAATAGTATTCTGTACGTGTCCTTTCAAAATTTAATTTATCGTTCCACGTTCCCTGTTCAGCATTTTGAGTCAGTCCTACCAAAACCATCGTACTGAACAAAGCTTGCGAGCATTTTACCATATAATCAGTATAAGTTTTATTTACAGACGTAATGGTGATTATTAAATAACCAATTAAATAGTTATATACATATAATTTAACAGGAACCCGTGTATCGGGGTAAGCATATCACACCTATTTACTTACCTATTACTATTAGATAATCTTAAACCTACCTGTATTAATTTATTGTTATTTTGTTACAGTTTTTCTTTCCTACCTATACTTTTACCCTATGCAATAAACAAGTCACTGGATTGGCCGATCGTTTATTCACTATTCCTTAACTACATCTACTCCTAAATATTGTGTGATGAATCCCGGCGCTCCGGCTCCTGTATTGCAGGCCTGCAACGAGGATTTCGCCACAGTACTTTCTATGTGTGTATTTTTCCGCGTCAGTTGCTGACAGACATTTAGGTACTTTAAGCTGTCCTAATCGTGAGTGCCACAAGTATTTTTTCATGTAAATAAGCGTCAGGTATAAGTCAGGAACCTTAGTTCCTGCTAAGACAGCGTGTATTTTAAGTCACGAAAAACAGCCAGGCACTAGGCGGTGCAGCTCTACAACTACCCTGAATCGCACTAATTGCTGTCAGATTGGCGATTATTCCGCTTAGTCGTCTTTTGCACAGGAAAATGTTCAGGAACCTGTACATAGATATATGTCTGTTCAGCATGGCTTCCGCAATGCCCAGGATCTCGACCCCAACTCACAAACTCCCGGTCGATTCCACTTGAAGAGGTTGTTGAAAATCTCTAATGCGTCGTTTCCTTAAAGCAGATTCGTTATCTTAAGATTGGTGTTTCTTTCTTATTTATTAAAATACCATAGATCCTCAGTCAGTAAGCCAAGTAATCAAGTTAACGAAGTGTTTGCCCTGCTTAAGCTGGCCTAGGGCCATGTTAACGCTAATCAGCAAATGAATAGCAAATGGATATGTTGATTTTTATGTTTACCGAGTCAGCTGCAGTCAGCCTACCTATGATAGGATATAGCCGTTACTATGACGGTATGACCAAAGGGCACATCATTTACATCTTACGTTATTATTACGTACCTAGTACGTATTTACGTTGTCTAAAGGTCGACAAACTCGAGTCCGGTGCATAGCATAAAAAACCGTAATATTCTTGAGCCCAAGGGACAATATTTGCGCTTGTGTGTGTAGGTCGGGGATCGAACCCTATGCCGAGGCATATCGACCCGCTTTAACACGGAGCGAAGCCACACTCTTAACTTTTAAACTTTAAGGTCGAGAATGCTACTTAAGTGATAACAGACTAGAAATAGGGAAACAAAAATTTCTGCGCTGTCCAGAAGCTTTTAGTAATAGGTTGGGGAAAAAGTTTTTTCGCATTTTTTAAGGAAATTCAAAACATTTTATAATATAGTTTATTTACATTTAACTAAAGTAGGTATGTAGGTGCCATTTTGTTCGATTACTTTTTGCCATCTTGTAGGTAGGGACATAATCCCATTGCTATAGGAATTTTGAGGTTTCTGTTCAAAATACCGCGACAAGTGGTTTTGGCAGTCCTCTCGTGATGTTAACCTGACATTGCATAAAGAATTCTGCAGAGAGCGAAACAGGTGGAAATTTGAAGGTGCAAGGTCAGGACTATACGGCGGATGCATTAACACCTCCCAGCCAAACTCTCTTAATTTTTGCCGAGTGGCTGAATATGTGTGAGGTCTAGCGTTATCATGATGAAAAACCACACCCTTTCAGTTGATTAATTCCGGCCGCTTTCTCTCAACTTCTTGCTTTAATCTCATCAGTTGTTCGCAGTAGAGTTCAGAATCGATGGTCCGGCCTGGTGGTACAGCTCATACTGAATAATGCTCTCCCGATCCCACCACACACACAGCATCACCTTGTTGCGAGTTAACCCAGGTTTCGCCACAGTCTGTGAAGCCTGAGAGGCCTTTAACCACGACCTTTATGGCACGTTCTTGTCGTACGTGATCCATTTTTCATCACCAGTTATCAGCTTCTTCAAAAATGGTTCGGTTTCATTACTTCGTAATAAAGAATCACAAATGAGTACGCGGTTCATTAGGTTTCTTTCAGTGAGCTCGTGAGATACACAAATATCGAGCTTTTTTGTGTACCCAGTTTTTTTCAAATGCGCCAAAACTGTTTTGTGGTCAATTCCCAGTTCTTCAGCTACGTCTTACTCGTAACTACTCATATGCCGATCTTGCTCCACTTTTTCAAAAATGGCATCCATTTTATCCGTTATAGGGCGACCAGCGCGACGTGCATCTTTGATATCAAAATTTCCGGATTGAAAACGCTTAAACCAAATTTGTGCTACTCTCGCAGACACTGCACTAGGTTCATGAAAACCGCAAATTTTTTTGCGGCTTGCGTTGCATTTTTACCTTTTTTATAGTAAAATTTTAAAATTTATCGAATTTCTTCAAGAGATTCACTCATCTTGACAGTAAGAAAAACAAATGAAAATCACAAACTTTTCCTAATTTGAATTTGGAATTATATATCTTCTTCAAAATTTAAACTTTTAATGATTCCAAAACCAGCCAGATACAAATAGTAATGTCAAAGAGATTTTATTACAAGTATACTATATGCGAAAAGACTTTTTCCCCAACCTAATATATTTTAAAACCATAAATTGGATTCGTTCCTTCTTAATCACTCTAAATATTTATGAGCGTTAATTTACTAAGGGTAGGTTTTGAACTTAATATTGCGTAGTGACTAGTGACGAACCTCCCATATACTAGCTACGAGTATATTACAGACTAGCTCTCCGCCCGCGGCTTCGCCCGCGGGAACTTCATCAAATTACATAAAATCTTTATAAATTGTAGCCTATGTGTCAAAATCCGTTTTGTAGTTTTTGCGCGAAAGATTAACAAACTCACAATTTTTTGCATAAGTAAGATAAGGTTGCAGAAGAAACACCATCATTTACGATTACAGCGATTTGTAAATGTCACAGGGTTCCAGCTGTGGGTTAAGAGGCTTAAATAGTTATGTCGGGTACATAAATGAATATGACATACCTAGATAATAAGTTTGCGTGGACTCCATCGGATCTGCCGCTAGGACTCTTGAAGCACGGACACCTCCTCCCTTGGAGTCTGCGAGAAAAACAATAATTCTATGTGATATTACAACAAATGAAGCGCTTTGTCCTTCCCTACAGATTGCTGTCAAACAAATATTTAACAATGTTGTAGCAGTAAGATCAAAGAATTGTTAGCTGGGCTTTTGTATTAAATAAAACGAACAAACAAAACCATAGTAGTGTCCTTCAATAGTTAGCATTGTTAGAAAAATCATGAAAGAAAACGCAGGACTGACAGGGTAGGTTTTAAAGAGTATGCTTTGGAGGTTTTTGGTACAACTAGCGCATCACGGCGCTAGCGCAGAAATTGAACTGAGAGCCCTGACCACAACCGTTAGGTTTATGTAAATATTGTTTAGTCTGTGGTCGCACTGGTCGCCGCTTTTCAGACTGGAACTACATCTGACCAAACCTGATCGATCTAGCCTATGCCGTGTAGTAACTATTAATCTGTGCCTATGCTGCTACCTATTTCTATCACTCAGTACCGGTGCTGGATATAGGTCAACTCTTCAGGTACTAGAAGACGAGAGTACATGAGAGATGGTGGCAGGAGGAAGAAGAGCGTTACTGGTGGCAAGTAGCGGGGGATTGCTGCTTTCGGCAACTGGCAAGTTCCAAATAACAAGAATGCAAACTGCAGTCTCCAGCTAACCTAGATGGCAGCGATCTGTGTTTAATATGGAAGGTTCAGGTCTCAAGGGTTGAATACTTCAGTGGGACTCCAATCCAATTGCAAATATTAGCGGCGTCACCTTGCCATATGTTAATATTCTATGGTGAGACCATAGCACTAAGAATCTTCTGTACATCTCTTCTAGGTATACTGACCTGAGGAGCAGCTCGGCGCTGGGAGGGGGCGGGGAGCGGGGCTGCTCAGCGAGCCGCACCGACGCCGTCAGCCCCCGCCTGGAACAATAACATCAACTAAGAAGGAATCTCTAGGCAAAAATAATAAAACTGAAAAATGTATTGAAATTGAATTGTGTTTTGCTGTGTCCATGTACTTATGTAGGAATCTAGAGATTGCGTGCAGTGCATAGTATGTATAGTACAATCATTTTACGAGCGCGCGTGCCGATGCTCTTAATACCGAACAATAAAGTTTAATTTCGTTAGATTTACGCACGCTCGTGATTTGCAAGAACTATACCATATAAAATACCAATACCAGATATTCTTATCGTTATTGTAAATATAGTTAAGTTTCGAGTGCTGCGTTGTGCGCATGCTGACTTGTGAGCCAATAAATTAAAATTTGGAAAAACAAAATTAAGATACGTTAGTTTGTACAACAGAATGAGTGCTTAAGCCATGTAAGTCAACTTCGTGTCATTTCTATGGGAGGTCTAAGGCACAGTCTAATAATTTAACTGTACTAACAGAGTGCTGTATAATGCTATGTAAATGCATGTGTTTATGTAAGTGGATGAGTAGAATACTGACTGTATTAGGCCTTTTTTCTGGAATATGAGAGCTAATGGAGACAAACCCGCGGAGTTATGCATGTACGGACGGATAGAACGAATCACAATCGCACCCCTCGTCGAGCGCCTCAGAACGTCTACTCCGGTGAGATACACTTAATTATTTTTCTATGACCTTTAAAGAAAATGGCCGCAAGGAATTAGATCAATCAATGTGTTGTTGAATGTATCTTAAATAAATAAATAAATACTTATCTGGGACAAATTACACCAAGATCATCTGACTCCTAACTACGCAGAGCTTGTACTATGGGTGTCAGATACTGATTAACATACTTAACTATTTCTAAATACATACATAAGTAGATAATAACACCCAGACTCTCAACTAACACAAGTGTTCACATGAATGTTTGTCATGGGTCGAACCCACGACCTCCGGTGCTAAAGGCAGGATCCCTGCCACTTCAACAGGCTAGTCTTGGCATAACACAATAATCTATATCTCGGGGACACCCATTTTTTTTTGCGCCACAAACACACCTCTTGTAATGGTCTCGAAGTAGGGATTAATATCCCTGTGTTACGAGGTACCACATAAGGAAATAAGCCAGGGGCGTCTCCCAGCACACCCAATCCCGAGTCAATTCAGAAAAGATCGTTTCCTGAATTGGCCCGACCGGGAATCGAACCCGGGACACTACGTAAATCAAGGCGAGAAACCGTGCTACAGCGCGTGTCGCCAAACATTTGACTGGCTTAAGGGTGCGTTTCCATTAGAGATGTGCGAGGATGCGGACCAATAGAATTGTTTCATTCACCTAGCTTCGCGATTCTATTGGTTCTTAACAAATACATTCCTCGCAACGCATCCTCGCACATCTCTGGTGGGAACGTACCCTAATTGTTTTTTACTTTTATTATTAGCATTAGCCCTTTATTAGCTCCTTGTGCTTTGTGCCCTCCTCACTGTTACTTGGGCGTACTTAGCCACTGAACTATGTCGGAAATATTGTTTTTAATAAAAATAACAAAATACTTGCCACGCCGCGTTTCCGTTAGATCAATCGCACATTTTTCATCTAATTTTAACCAATTTCGTCAAACCATTCGTCACCGCTGGATAAATAAAGAAACCTCACGTCTTCAAAGTCTAAGAAAGTCACGTTGGACGTAAATAAATAGAATTTGAGGGCCGCTACAGCCAGCTACAGTAAGGGCTGTCCCAAATTTGAAGTTTAAATACTGATCCCTTTTTTTACAGTAAAATGTAGGAAATCCCCTAGCATATTTTAAGTGGATCCTCCTTGCATTTGTGATGCGTGCTGTTCTCGCTCATCGTGCGCCCGTGCACGATGAGCGAGAACAGCTTTTTTCTTGCGCGCACCGCGACAAAATTATCTGACGCTTTTTCTCAAGGTATTCCATGCTAATTGCACTAGAAACAGGGCTAATAACAAGACTAAAAACCTAGTAACTTCGTCTGATATATTCGTATTGTTCCATATCCCTTAGAGCTCTCACACACGAACGGCACTTTCCGTCCATTTGCAATACGACGAGCGCAAACTGCCGTCCGTGTGTAAGAATTCTTTAACTATTTTGTTCCCAGCGCCCTAAATATCCTGAATTTGATAAACATTTCAAAGGCGAAGGATAATAAATCATTCACTGCGCTTGCGTACAGGTACAGGCGTATTGAGGGCTGCCAGCGTCATGCTAAACGCCTGTATTCGCGTAATGGCGTAATATAGAACCCACGCTGCAAATTTTTTTTTCAATTCAGTATAAAAAACTGTCAAACTAAAATTTTTGAATTACCTCAGTTGATGAATCTTATAGTTGTGATGGTTATTCAATAATTGTCTATGCATATATTCAAACAGCCTTTTTTGAGTGATCTTTAACTGTGACCTGTGAATTAGAAAATAAACTAAATTTGTCATTAGATACTATTGTTAACTGGCTAGAAATCCATAACTTACAACTTAACCTAAATAAAACTAAAATCATTCAATTTAAACCAAATCAGAAAACAGCATTAGAAATATCATATCACTATAAAAACATTAAACTTGAAGTGGTAAACTCGGCGACTCTATTGGGAATGGACCTGGATCAAAGCATGAGTTGGAAACCCCATATACGTAAACTATTAAACAAACTATCTTCCTTTATTTATGCTCTCTACCACCTTAAACGAGTAACTGACTTAAAGACTGCCCTTACGGCATACTATGCATACGCTCATTCTAGACTTTCCTATGGCGTAATCTTATGGGGAAACAGTTTTGATGCGGAAAAGGTCTTTATTTTACAAAA
The DNA here is from genome assembly GCA_947369235.1 of Udea olivalis. Lineage (NCBI taxonomy): Eukaryota > Metazoa > Arthropoda > Insecta > Lepidoptera > Crambidae > Udea > Udea olivalis. The sequence goes on along the minus strand of OX376349.1, from coordinate 2,169,560 downwards.
GAAGTGTGTAAGAATACTAACAAATATAACTCAATTAGAATCCTGTAGACCACATTTTGCTAAATATGAAATACTTACCCTTACCTGTATTTACATTTGTGAATCCTGTAAGTTTGTGAGGAAACACCCGGACCTATATTGTCCCGTAGTAAATAACAAAAGAAATAACCGCAATCTAAATAAACTCAAAGTACCATTTTCAAAATTAAAGCTAGTTGCATCAAGCCCTCATCCTATGATGACAAAGATTTACAACCATTTACCAAATTACTTAAAAAATATAGAAAAACCAACGCTATTTCATAAAGAATTAAAGAAGTTTCTCTCCATCAAATGTTATTTTAATTTAAAAGAATACTTCGATGACAAATCAAATTAAACCAAAAAATAAATTTAATGCGCCTCTTTAAAAGTAAGGGATGACTCTAAATTTAAAGGTTAGTTAGTATTATTTTGTAATAATATTTTGTAATGTTATTGTTTTTTTTTAATAATGTTAATAATGTTATTTATTTTAAGAATATGTTTATGCTTCAAAAGTTTTAAAACAATGTTAGCCCTCTCCTATTGCTGTGCCCTTGCGGGGCGTCACATGTAAACCTTAGTTACTTTATTAATACCAGCTTAACATTTTGTAATGTGACTTGCAAATAAATAAATATAAATAAATCTTAATTTGTATAAAGGTTTTTGAATACTTGGTTATGCCATCTAAAATGCTGGTATCATGAACTTTAATTAGCTATAAGTAATGCCACATCATTTAAAATAAAATATGTTCAAGGTTTTCTTCTATTATTATTTAATTTTGCGCTTCATTGAGTATTTTCATTAGCTTATTTTATCAACTTTTCAACTAACTAGGTATCTATTAATTTATCTTAAAGGCTTCTTATCTACTAAACATAATTAAAGTAATGTTCTGCTTGAATTTCCTGAAGAAGATCCTGAAGGGGTCAAACTAGCACACATATCAAAATTGCTCATTAATTTTTGAATATATTCACCAACTAAATGATTTGGGCCAGTTCAGCTTCTCCTTGTGTTCAAAATCCATCCCTTCCTCTATCTGATAGGCACATTTTCATTTTTTTTTAAATCATGGTTTGATTAAACTGTAGAAAGTTATTTATAAGAATTATAATATTTTTTTCACTTTCTAAAAACTTACTCATTGGTATTATTCACATTTTTAAATAAATTCAATATTCAATAAATTTATTTCAGTCTTTGCCCACAACTTCGTCCAACCGAAATTAGGTTTGAACAATAAGCATTGTATTTTCAGAAATGATGTCAATATTATTTATTTAGTAGTATTTCAATTTTCCGTTCCTAATAAATTCCTTTTACCAAGCAATTTTATATCATTACATGCATTTGTTTGTTTTTTCAATCTTGAGTTGTTGTATAATTATTGGTTTGCCTTAAAAATGAATATGTAATGTAGCAATTCGGAAATAAGTAGGTATACTTTCCTTCAATGAAATGCTTGCTATTATACCTTGAACTACAATACTATCCTCACATGCTCAATACATACAAATGCTCTCAGTAAATAACTATAAAATTCAAACCTACATTGAAATAATCAGCTAAAAGCCATGATAAGTTACAATAAAACCATTCCATTGAATCAATTGTACTCTTAAATTCAATTCAATACAAGACTTAGTATCAGAATAATAAAAGGGAATTTTCTCCTAGCCTCCATCATTTAGGCAATGCATTCACATGTTATGTTTAGTCCTTCTCTTTGCGATTATTAACCTTCTAGCAGTACAAGAGATTTTCTGTACAGCTCCAATTTGCACAGTGGGAGGTTGATAACGAAGGGACGGGACAGGACAGTAAATAATGAGGTTGGCTCCCACAGCTCATATACTGCTTGTCTACTTGGCTCATATGTCCACCTTTACTTGGAATTTTAAGATCATTTGTAGAAAGATATATTGAGTATTGGTCAAAATACCTCTTCACCTCCTTTCTTACAACAATCCTATAGCAATTTTAGTTGGTGACAGATACATAGTTCTATTTATTTCTTTTTATTGTTATATGTGAGGACTAGCCGGGCCGGAATGCAATGATAAAACTCATTTTACAACCGACAAAATATGCTTTTGATAAATTGATATTTTATCAAAAGCATGAAGGTAGGTAAGAATAAGTAAATTTCCGGACTGAAAATAAAAACGTGTTGTGTGTAAGAATTATGGTATTCTGGCATTAGCTAGTAAGATGGATCATTATTAGTGGTTTTAAAAATACACTAAAAACAAAGATCCTGAAGATTTTAAACAGCAATAGCTCAAAATCGTTAACAGTCCACTGTCAAAAATGCATTTCAAAAATTCACGTTCTCCGGGACATTTGAGTACAACAATTTAATACTGGCTAATTATTTTGCATTGAAACTTACCTTATTAGGCAATTTAAACACCGGTTTCAGTAGTTTCCACGAAAATAATAACAAAATTATCACAACAAATCACCCACGCACAACCGCCTTGCAAATTTTAAGAAATAGTGAGGACAGTTAAGAAAAAACAAAATCGAGTCTACTTTAAATCGAAAATAGAGCAGATACTAAAATTATTAAAAAGGGATATTTTTTGAATGCAATTATGGAAAATCACCTATTTTACATACTTGGTGATTGTTTTAAAGAAATTAATATGACATAGTCAGTAGGTGATGAAATTATGAACAAGCTTTAATTTTATGCTACTAAAACCGACAAAAATTACGCAGGAATAAAAAGAGTACTCATGAAACTCATGAAACAGCATTGTTTGCATTTACGGTTTTGCTGCCTATCAAAGCTTGCCTGAAAGCCAAAATGATATTATCCTCCGTGTTGGCAGTTATTATCCTCCGTGTTGGCAGTTATTATCCTCCGTGTTGGCAGTTATTATCCTCCGTTTTGCTTTGGATCCCCACAATCCACACGGTATATATTTATTTCAGTTATTTCATTTCTTAGTCATAACAGCACTTAGCGTAGCCTCTGACGTTCTTCCACATGCGATTTTTAAATTAGGGAAGTAGTTATTTTAAGTTCAGAGAAAAGATATCACTGACTGATAGCTTAAATTTTAGGCTATTTCAAGGTTGAATTACGTTTAAGATTTGATTAGGCTGATTGGTTTCTGGGATTTAAAATGACTATCTTTATAATTTTTTGATAACCTCAATCAATCGATTACTAAAAATATATGTCTAAGGTGAAATCACTAGCTTGCGTTTAGTTATTAAAATTTGATCTGACTTAGAATGTTACAAAAATATATATTGTTAAATATCGGATCATATACAAAGTCAAAATACATTTTAATTTTCACACAAATTGATAAGAAACTAACTCAATACATTCATTAGAGTTTGAATTTCAAAAAACACTTAAAATGTAATGTGCGTTTAGTTTCTTTACGAGTCGGTGGCCTTGATTTAAAAAAATCAAAGTCAAAAAATAAGATTGTCAATCAATTTTGTCATAAATATTTTTTCATTTTAAATGATTTAAAAGTGTACTTAAATACCTAGGAACTGTATTTAATAGATTCAAACAAAAGGTACTTTTTTCTTATTGATTACTAGTTATTAATTTTGCTTAATTTTCATACAAAAAATCAATGTTCCTGTCGTGATGTAAGATGATGTGTTTTGATTAGTTTCAGCCGTATTTTGCCTCAATCAATTTTCTTACAGCAGTGTAAAGTTAAGCTTTCATCACAAATTTATCAAATATATTTAATTTTATTTTATATGTTAATTCCAGATGTTGAAATTCAGTAGTGCTGTGATTTGGAGGTTAGGAACAAGAGCGACTATTCGTAAATACTCAGGCCCAGGGGCGACGGTGTTAAAAACTAATAAGAGTGAATCCAATAGAAATCTATCTGACAAGCATACGTCCAGTGCCGTTGAAGAAAACAAAGACGCTGCAGGTAAAAACACAGGTGGGCTGCGTTAAATATTAGTAGTTAGAAACAACTGCTAATGTGTTTCACGCGGTAGTTCTAGACAAGTGGTTCTTAGACTTTTGTGGTGGATCTACTCTCTGACTTAATCTTTGTGTATTTTTGTGGCCCAGATTAATATCTGTAAATCGTGACCTTTTGATGCACTCCATGGGCTGAAAACCACACTTCTAAACCCTTCAAGCACCTATGTAAATAATTGTTGTATTTGAAACAGAACCTAAGTTTTACTCCTATTTTATAGAATAGCTTTGATCTATAGCAGCTTGATGTCACCCTTTTTAGTTCTCATAAACATTAGTTAATAGAGTAGAATCCCGATTATCCAAACATCCGCTCATCCGGACTCATTAGTCTCGGCTCAAATCATCAATTTTATTTTTTTATGTTTTAACGGCGCAACAAGACACATTACAACAAGTTTATTCCCTCCTCCAACTCCCTCTCTTATTTGTTTGCAGGATAGTGTTTGTTATTGTTTCATTTTCTTTGATAGCGTTCAACTGAAAGATTGTCTTTTATTTTTGTTTACAATTTGTGTTGGAAATTGACAGGATGACAACGGGTATATAGTAACAGATAACGAGCAAATAAAGTTACTATGGAAAAACTACTTTCAGAATCTTCTAAATTGCCCATCAGTAGACCAACACTTGATCCAAACCATCCAGGACAACAATAGTGATGTGGAAGCCCCCACTTTCGAAGAAGTTCAGGATGCCATAGGGAGACTTAAAAACAACAAGGCCCCAGGTATTGACGGCATTCCCTCCGAAGTGTGGAAGTATGGGGGCAGAGCAGTAAAGTCCCAACTATTCGAACTGGTAAAGATGGTTTGGGAAAAAGAACTTCAACCACAGGAATGGTGCACAGGCGTCATCTGTCCCGTACATAAAAAGGGCTGCAAAAAGAGGTGCACGAACTACCGTGGAATAGCGCTGCTTCCCTCGGCCTATAAGGTTCTGGCATATGAACTGCTCAGGAGACTCGAACCGTACGCGGAAAGGATTCTAAGTGATTATGAGTGTGGGTTCAGGCCAAATCGCAGTACCATAGATCAGATATTCCTTCTTAAACAGTTGATGGAGAAGAAGTGGGAGTACGCGCAGGATATTCACTCGCTGTTTGTGGACTTCTGGAAGGCATATGACAGTATTGATCGGGACGCCCTGTAGACCATCCTTAGAAATTTTAACCTCCCCAAGAAATTGGTCGATATGATCGAGATCGCTACGAGGGAAAGTAAATTAAAGGTACGCGTCGAAGGGGATCTTACGGAGGAATTCGATGTTGTCACTGGTTTGAAGCAGGGCGATGCTTTATCGCCTATGCTTTTTAATTTGGTCTTGGAGTATGTTCTGCGAAAAGTTCTGGAACTAGATGTGGGACTTCGACTGAATGGAAGGCATAAGGTGGTTGGCTATGCTGATGACCTAGCTCTGCTTGGAGAGAACAGTGAGGAAGTGAAGAAATCCGTAAGACTCTTGGAGTTAGAGGCGCTCAAAGTTGGCTTAAGCATAAACCACGAGAAGACGGAATATCTCCATATGAAGCGATACAAGAACATTCGCATCAAACGCAAAGATCTTCATGTTGGAAGTAAAGTCTTCAGAGGAGTGGCCAAGTTCAGGTACCTAGGGTGGACCATTACTGATGCCAACTCTCGGGAAGAAGAGATAGAGATCCGTGTTCAGAATGCCCTGCGATGTATTGCCGCTCTACACAAGGTATTAGTGTCCAAGTTTTTAAGCAGACAGATTCGGCCTATATTAATGTACGGTTGCGAAGCTTGGACACTTAAAGAGGAGGACAGGCTTCTGATCACCGAAAGAAAGATCTTAAGAAAGATTCTGGGGATGGTGTCAAGGCCTGATGGTAGCATGAGGGTGCTAAAAAATGCCGAGATTGAAGAACTCGTGGCTGAGCCTAACATCATTGGGGAGATTAAATCACACAGACTCCGGTGGCTTGGTCACGTTGAATCGCAGCGTCAAGATAGCCTATCTGGGCCGGCCGACGGCCGGTTGGCCGCCCTAGGTATCGTTGGAGCGATGTTGTGGAGGCTGATCTTCGCGAGTTGCAAGCTGGATATTGGCGTGCAAGAACACAAGATCGTGAGAACTGGCGAATTCTTGTATCGGAGGCCAAGACACATTTTGGGTCGCTGAGCCATCGGAGTAAGTAAGCGAAAAAGAGTAGTGTTGTCTCTTAAAGACAAAGTGAAGATAATTAAGAGTGTAAAAAATGGTGAATCTGGCTGTAAGTTGGAACAAATATATGATGTAGGAACTTCTACGATATCAGATCAGAAATTAAAAAGAATTCTGATTCCATAATGAAATCCAAATTTTATTTCCAACCAAAATTTTAAATTACCTAGGTATTATGTAATTCATTATCTATTGTTAAAGCTTGTTTTTTATCCATCATATTATCTAAACGACGCATGTAAAACCCGTAATGGTAAAGGTAAAATAATTTTTATTATTTTACCTAAAGGTAAAATAATTTTTATTATTTTACCTTTTCAAAACGAATCAAGCAATAATTAAAATTTAATATTTTTTTACATATTAAATTTTAATTATTGCTTGATTCGCTTTAAACAATTATCCGGATTTTTGATTATACAGAATACCCCTGGTTTTATTTGATCCGGATAATCGTGATTCTACTGTAACTACTATTGACATGGCATGGGTTAATTTAGGTCCCCAGGCTTTTGAGCCTAGTGCATTCACCACTTGGCCACCTACACATTAATGTAAATGTAATTTGTTGTTTATTAATTAATTAGCTATAACTTTTGTTCTATAATTCTTTTTTTTGTTTATTTCAATGGTTTAAATTTTGTCTGAAACCAATATTCATTTGATCAATTTTTTTGTAGGACTTGTAGCAGCAGCATTTGCATGTCTCAACAGTCCTGATTCAGAGGAAATAAAGAAGCCTAGTCATAAGTCTGTCAAGCAGAGTCGGGGGCAGTTGCTAGACAGCCAGATACAGAAAGCAAATGATATAAACAGTCTGCTAATTGTGGCTGAGAACTCAGTGATTTCTAGGCGACATGCATTAAGAGTAAGTTTAGAATCATTTGATTTTTGTAATGAATAAGTCAAATGATTTTGTTACATCTTAACACAACGTCTCGGTCTTGGTGATTGACCTGTCTCTGTTTTATTTCAATTTTTTGTTTTATTTAAATAATAATGAATCTTTTTGCTTGATATTTGTTTCTCTGCGCATTTTTGGGACAGTAAATAAATAATTATTTACTGTCTTCTGTCTGCTTCTTTGAAGTCAACTAAACCATCTAGCCAACTAAGCAAAACTAGTTATCTGACTGATTAACAAATTCGATATGACTGTGTAATAATATAAAAGGCCAGTAATTTTATTTTCACTTCTCATGTTCTAAATGTACGCCAATATAGCCCTACAAAGCGGGACCAAAGTGACCACTTTAGGCCCTAGGGAGTAAAAAGTAATTAAAATAAATAAGTAATTAATTTTCATTGCGAAAAGGTTGAGAGTTTTAGTTCCATGGTTTGTCCGCAAAGAAGGTGGCGCCATGTGTTATAAATTGTTAATCTGTTACTGGTTCAGTTCCGAAAGAAAAACTGACCGCAAAAATTTCAGAACTTTTGTCGAGTGTTTGTTTGGTTTTAAATATTTTTGTACTAAATTGACTATTTTTCTCGCACTCAAACTGAAAAGTACAGTTTGCACCTCGAGACTAAGCGGTTCAGACCCTCGGTTTCATTGACTCCCTCGCACGCTCGGGAGTCCAACCACCTCTGGTATATTATCGCTTCATTTAGTCCCACGAAATAAAATATAGTATTATATACTGCTAAGGTGAAAAAGTTAATGAAGATAAATAACTAAAACTCAAAATTTTAATTACTGAGCTAATAGATGGATGATAGCAACAATCAATACCTAGCCAATTCATTTAATTGAATTTATTTCTTCACAGATGGTATCCTTACTCTCAGATTGGTCAGCCAACAATATAGTAAAATTAGCAGACTTTGAGAAAGACCCTCGGTTCCTCAAACTATGCCGTATCCTCGCCAGGACGCCGACCTCGGAGGCCGTGAGCTCGTTGACTATGGCTGAAGACCTCAGCACTGTGCTGGGAATCACAGGAGATGATGAGGCCGCCAGACTGATCGCAAATTTGACATTACCACAGATGATCAAGGTTTTTCTCGTCTTTTTATTTTTTTAAATGTCGATAGGTACTATCACCTAATCTATCAATATTACTACATTTTCCAATTATTTAATCTCCATTTGAATCTATTGAACCCAAGCTTGTATGACGTGGTGTAAAATAGTAAACATCCCCTACTCTATTATGTAATGAAATAAAACGAAAATGGTTTATCACCTCCACCAATGGTAAATTGTATTGTTGTTCTATTGAGTCCACTATGTCAACAGACGACGTGTTAAGGATGTCACAGACAGCATGCATTGTGACAAGGATTTTGTCACATTCATAGACAAAAGGTTAGATTTATTTTGTAGCTCCTCATTGTACTTATCTGTATAAGTAATCTGATGCTTATTCGCATTTATTTCAAAAGGTGATGAAAGCACTTCAGCAAAAAGGTCGCCGCAGCACACCGCTCCTGCGCGCCCTCTCGCACAACATCACGCGACAGGCCGAGGTCATTGACCTGAAGAAATCAGCTGATCTCCTGTTCTCTATGGCTTCACTCAACTTTCCAGACCCTGTGCTTATGGATAGGATATGCAGGTCAGTTATGTTGAGTTATTAAAAGTTTGTTTGTGTTGCGAAAGGCATTTTTAGCTGTCTAGCTATCAGAAGATGTCTGTTTTTAAACCTAAGCAGATGAGGAACTAATCTAAGTGCTTTGAAAACTGACACCACACCAGTCTCACTTAAAGTAAAGAAGGTAAAATACAAAAATGCATTCCATTTTTAACTTTCAAAATGGCGATATCTTAGGAATGGTGATTCATAGATAAAATAGTTTTGAAATCATTTTTGTAGATTATTTTATGATCTACAATGCTCGTGCGCGCAATATTTTTATTAAACTTACCGTTTTCGAACTAATCCAAAAAACTGAAAACCTGTCGGAGTATTTGTTATTTGAGCACTATTTTATGTCTAATTTGACTGGATTTATTGGAGTCAGCAATAGTTAACACAGACGTCCATCTTTTATTCAAAGAAACAAAACTAGAAAAAAAGTCTGCGCGGGCGAAACAGCTGACGGACAGCTAGTAATAATTAAAACTGAACATAGTTTTTCTAACTATACTACTTTCGCCGTATGAAGTTCATAATTGTCAATTATAGTGCTGTAATGAATGTAATTTAATCGAGTTGGCAAAGGAAATGGAATCGGATTTCCCGATTTTTAATTTTTAAATAAATTCTCAATAAACGGGTTATGGCTAATAAGTTATAGAATAAAACGCGGTATCTCGAAAATAATAGTACAAAAAGCACACAAGGCAGACGCACTGGTACTAATGCGAATGACGTGATTACAAATTACAAAAAAAATAAACTAAATGTAAATGTTAGTTTCTAATTCGTACGAATGGTACTTTGATACTGGTTCGGTTGTTCGTAAACTGAAATAGCTAATAACTTTGCGACGGTTATTTTCAATTTGAATGAGCATTGCTCCATAACCGAGTGCACTGGCATCAGTGTGAACTTCAATGGGTAAATCATCGTGGAATATAGAAAGTATTGGCTCTGATGTTAGGTAACTAATAATTTCTTGTCTAATGTTTTCGTGTGCTTGTGTCCATTCCCAGGTACTATCTTTCTTTGTTCATTGGTAAAGAGGAGCCATTTTCTGCGAGAAGTTTGGGATATAACGACGGAATTAACTAGCGAGACCTTTAAATTGTCGCAACTGCTTGACACATTTTGGGGATTGCGAGTTTTGAAGAGCGTTAATCTTATGTGGGCTAGGTTTGACTTCACCATTTGAAATGATATTACCTAGGTATTCAACTAAAGTTTTCAAAAATGTACATTTTGATAAGTTTAGTGAGAAGCCTGCAGCAGATATTTTTTGGAGGATTAAATCTAAATGGCCTAAACCTTCTTCTCCAGTTTCTGATGGAATGAGGACATCGTCCATGTAAACCAAAGCAATTGTATGTTTATAGTCTCCCTAGGCTTTATTAATAGCTCGTTGGTCAACCGAAAAGGCATTGCATAATCCAAATGGCATGGTTAAATATTCAAATTGCCCATCAGGCGTAACAAAAGCTGTTTTTTCTATTGATTGCTCATCAATAGGTATTTGGTGGAAGCCAGATTCCATATCCAGGTCGTGAAATACTTGGCTTTTCCTAATCTACCAATCTGATCCTGAATCAAAGGCAGGGGATAATTGTCCCTTACTGTATTCATATTCAATTCTCTAAAATCGACACAGAGCCGATCCATGCCATTTTTGGGGCTTGAGTATGGGGAAGAGCTATCTCTAACTATGCCTTTACTTTTGAGATCCTGAATGATTTCCTTAACCTTTTCTCGTTAAGTGGGGGCTAGTCTAGTCTAGTCTAGTAGGATCGACAAGCTTCCAGTTGTTATTTTGCGGACAGGGTTCTTCATACCAAAAATATCTTTGTGTGTATTTCATTAAGTTCAGTTCGATAATTATTGTCTGTAAGGTCAGAGTTTATAGAATTAAGAGAGCTCTCATGAGTAAAATAGCAGATGTTCGTTTGTCTTTCGATAGCTATGGCATTAGCAGCTATTGTTATTTCAAGACGGGGTGTTTTCAAAGTATCTATACCGAGATTAACAGAATATGGTAACTCTTCAACAACATGTAAACTGACGTCAAGTGATACTCCGTTCAAATTTGCCACAGTATGAATCACTTCGTTTGAAACTAGAGGTTGATTTGTAATACTACATAAGTTAAGTGTTTCAGTACTTCGTTTCCCTGGAATAGATCTAGCAACTTTTTGTGAAATTAAGGAACATTCAGCACCAGTGTCAATTAAACAGGAAAGGACTACATACTATGTTGATCTCCGTGATTCCAGGTGTTTTGCGTTGAACCAGGTTTGCCTGAGGTTCTCCTTTGTTGGCTGGTCTCGAGATAGTTGGTCTGGAGCGACAATCCTTCGTAAGATGTCCTGCTCGCTTGCAAAACTCGCAGTAAATGGATTTGCAATCTCGTGCTCGATGACCTGGTCTTCCGCATTTGTGGCATGTAAATTCTGTACGTGGTTGTTTTGCATATGGTTCAAAACTTGATGTAGACTCCGCTGGACTGTTTCTGTAGTTGCGAAGATTGGCAATCAGTTCGGCCTGTGACGTAGGAGCTGATCTCAGCAGTTCTGCTTGAATGAATTTCGAGCGGATTCCCGATATGACAGCATCGACCATTAAATCATCTGGAGCATTTGGAGAGATTCTTGAGAAGAGACGCCAGGCCTCGCTGACGTACTCGGAGTAATTTTTTGCGTCATTCGAAGAATATTCGTGGAATTTGTTGACTAAATGAATATATCGGGATTCAGCTTGAAACTGTGTGTGTAACTCGTTCCTAACTTCGTTCCATGATGCAAACTTATGTGCGTTAGTATCAGCCCAAAGCTTAGCACGTCCTCGTAGGCATGACAATCCCTTCATCATTGCAGTTGTCACAGATAAACCTCGAAGATTGATTAATGAATCAACTTGCTTGCACCATTCTTCTACTGTCAGTCGGCCATCATCAGGGTCAAAATCAGGTAAGTAGATTTCGCATAATTTTTGGTTTGCCATTGATGTCTGAGGTGTTCTATGTTGGCCAAGAAGTTGTTGCAACAATTGAACTTGAAGTCGCAGAAGTGTTAACTCGTTTGATTCTTCATTGCTAACGTTGATTTGTGCAGGCTGACATGGCAAAATTGGAGAGTTTCTGCCAGGATTTCCACTAGGGGCGCGTTCATTCTCTGCTTCTGATGTTAGACCTTTGTGATTTAGTCTAACTGGGCAAGATACTTGAACTTTGATTGCCACTTGTCTGCACGGATCACATCAGTGATTTAGTCTGGCCACTGGGCATTATGACATTAAGTTCGCCACTTATCTGTACAGATCACTTCAGTGATTTAGTCTGATAACTGGGCGAATGACACCTGAATAAACTTTCTTTTGCCACTTGTCTTAACGGATCGCACTAGTGATTTACTCTGACCACTAGGCAAAAGATACTTTTTACTCAAGGCGTTGACTTTCACTTTTAAGAATCATGTCAGTAAATAATTCAATATGATAACTGGACCAACAATATTCGTTTACAACTTCCATCTAGATGATTCAATCAAACATTTGAAAATGGTAGCGCATTTTAATATTTTGATTTACTGTCCCGTAAATGTAACCATATTAAACAGTTTTCTGGGAATATCTTAGTAATGCATATTAGAAATATAATCTGCACTTTCCTTATTAACAGATCAAAATCTACGCTCAGAGCACGAGCTTTTAATCAGAATTGCCGTGATAGCGTTCCTATTATTTAGTTTTAATAAATAATTTATTAATGTTTCATAATGATTGAAATGTAATGTTAATTTCATTTACGATAGCTTACTGATTGTTTAGTTTTAAAGTGTATTTTCTTATGTTATAATTTGATTGATGTATTGATTAAATAGTTTAATTAGTAAAATCGATTACTTTAAGAAATAATAGTACTATGGGACGATCAAAACAACACCCGTAGTCGACTGGTAAACTACACCTGCGCCGCACGTGCACTACCGGTGCCGCACCTGCACTATCCCCACCGCTCGGTTGCTTGTTTTGATCGCCCTATAAATTGCCCTGCTGTCTGTATTGCAGATTTATTTATTTATTATTGTACGAACCATGATCGAATAAACATCGTTACCTCCGTACTTAATTATGGACCGACCCAGATCTCTAACATCAGAAGTGAAATTTTTTGTAAATTTTTAAGAATTTTGAATAAATAAAATGGTCGCTCATATTTATCGATTTATTGTCGATTCAGTAGTGTCAATACACTATTGAATGGCGTTCCTTTTCTCGCATCAGGCGCTGTAAATATATTATATTTAATTTCAAATACTTCATTTATTAACGGTTAATAATAATAACACAACAATTTACTCGATAAGATTCGAAATAACGATAGTTAATAGTTTATAACATTTTCTTTTGCCAGTTTTTTTTTATTTAGTTTGAAATAGTATGCGTGACACGGAACAATAAGAGCTGTCAGGCATATCATCTTACAGTGAAAATAGTACACATTACACAAAATATAATTTTACTGAAATAAAATTTTCTTAAATAAATTCCGTCACCTTTGATTACAAAAATTAAAAATCCAATCAAAAACCTCAATTGTTTTCCAGCGACGTCATAGAATGCCTCCCCTCGAACAAAGACCGCCCATCGGTAGTGAACTCCATAGTGGTGTCCCTCGGGCTGCTGCGGTACCGGCACGAGGCGGCGCTGGCGGCGGCGGGCGCGTGGCTGCGGGCGCGGGGCGCGCGCGCGGGGGACGTGGCGTCGGCCGTCGTCACGCTGGCCACGGTGGACTTCCGGCCGCCGCAGAGCGAGGGACTGTTTGAGGTTAGTATTGTTTCCTGTACTTCCAACTTGAACCTTATTACCCAAAGACTAAGCCTTGGGTCATTCTAGCGGCCGAAAACATATGGCCGCCGCAGAGCGAGAGACTGTTTGAGGTTGGTATTGTTTCCAATAAAGCAAAACTAAGGGCCTTATTTTCGAAACTGGTCCAAGATTTTCCAGTGTTACAGGATTTGAAACTAATCCAGGATTTGCCAGTAGTCCAGGAATTGCCAGGGATCCAGGATTCGCCAGTTTTCCCGGATTTACCGGTGAAGGGATGGGATAGACTTTGTTTTTTTTTAAATTTATTTGAAATGATTCTGATAGCTTGAAAACGAATGTTTGAATAATAATGAAATAAACTGACTTTTAATACCGATGTCCTTATCCCTCTATTTCGACTTTTTCGACATACAGGATATAATATAAAAATTACAAATGACACACCGCGTATTTTTTCGCGTTTTTTCAGTAGTTCATACAGATTTTATATTTGATTACACTTACTTTTGTTATATTGCTATTAAAATTCTAATAGGCCATATCATAATCTATACTAATAATAATACCGGGTGATTATCAAATACCTTCCGAAAACGATATGGCATACTCGCTAAGTGATGTAGAAACTAAGTGAAAATGAAATGTATTTAACTAACTTACATTTTAAGGTCACCATACAAATCACTCATTTAGTTACTACATCACTTACTGATGTATCCTATATCGTTATCGTATCGGTATTATAAAGAGGAAAGATTTGATTGTTTGTTTGATTGTATTGAATAGGCTCCGAAACTACTCCACCGCTTCTAAAAAATATTTCTCCAATATGAAGGTACATTATCAGAGAGTGAATAATAGTACATATACAGTCCAAACATACACGTCAACAATTTTTTTTTAACTTCCTCACACTCCGGGGTATCCAAAAATACCCCATGTATGTTCCCCGGATTACGTAGTTTTCGAGTTATGATTTTTTTTACAAATATTTGTAAATTTCTGGGTTAAGTCACTTTTTTTGGTCATTGTAGCGAGATCAGATGAGATGGGGTGTAAGGGGGTCCTCCAACATCTTCGGGCCCCAAGCTAACCTCGCCTGCAAGCTGATGCACCCTGCTGATTAACGAAGGAGGCTCTGGCGACGGCTCTCCTGTATGGGTTGGGAGGTCAGATGGCAGTCGCTCCCGTAAAGACAACTCAAGCCAAAAAAACATGAGAAGTCAGTTAAGAGTACCCGACTCGGATAGGGCATCGCCGGAAAACGACGCGCATGGGGATCGCCCTACTCCTGTGTCAAGTGGGTTAGGGCTACCGGGCCATGGGCGGGCCCGGTTAAAGACATTAGTCCATAGGAAGGTCCGCTTCGCATCGTGGAACGTTGGCACGCTGACGGGACGCGCTCGCGAGCTGGCCGATGTGCGCGCCAGGCGAAGGGTGGCCGTGGCGTTCCTGCAGGAGACTCGCTGGAGAGGCAACAGGTCCCGGAACATCGGGCACGGCTACAAGCTGATCTACGCGGGTTCTCCTGGTGGGGCCAATGGAGTGGGGGTGATGCTGTCCGAGGAATTTCAGAATAGTGTCTTGGAAGTAAATCGCGTTAGCGTCCGCCTTGTGGTAGTGAGGGTGCTCATCGAAGGGGTCACGATCAATTTGATAAGTGCCTACGCACTGCACTATTCCATTGTCCCAAGGCGTCGTTCTGGGTGGCGATCTGAACGGTCATGTGGGTGAACAGTGTAGGAATACGGGCGTGTTCACGGTGGTTTTGGTTTTGGCAGTCGTAACGCTGAAGGCGATGAGATTCTCCGGACGTGTATGGCTGCCGACTTGGCCGTCGTGAACACGTTCTTCAAAAAGAGTCCCGAGCATCTGATCACCTTCAAGAGCGGTAGGAGCGCAACCCAGATCGACTACTTTCTCACCAGGAGAGCCCAGATCGGCAAGGTAGCTAACTGTAAGATCATACCCGGAGAGAGTCTTACTGCCCAACACCGTAAAGAAAGCCCTCTTCAAGGCGTGGCAAGCGTCCAAATCTCCTGAAGATCGCGCCGCGTACAGGGATGCCAAACGTGCCTCTAAACGATGGAGTCCCTATCGAAGCGTGGAAATCGATGGGCTCTCGTGGTGTGGGCATACTTACCCACCTTTTTAACCGCATTCTCCTCACCGGGAAGATATCTGACCAATGGAGACTGAGCATTATCACGCCAGTCTTCAAGGGCAAGGGCTCGGTGCAGGAGTGCAGCAATTATCGCGGCATAAAGGCGATGTCCCACACCATGAAGCTCCTCGAGCGTATTGTAGACTCTCGGATCCGACAGGAGTGTACAATCTCGGAGTGTCAGTATGGGTTTCGACCGGGTTGCGGGACCATGGACCCCGTATTTGCCTTGAGAACGCTCATGGAGGGATACAGACTGAAGAATACACCTCTGCATCTCCTTTTCTTAGACATTTCACAGACAAGGCCTTTGACTGTGTCTCTCGTGAGATGATCGGCTGGGCGCTGCGGTCCAGGGCCGTTCCCGAAGTCTTTATTGACATTATCCGGGACATGTACCACGACTCCAGTTCCATAGTTAGGACTGCGGTTGGTGACACGCTTCCCTTACCTATCACCGTTGGAGTACACCAAGGCTCCGTGCTTAGCCCGTTTCTGTTCAGCGTAATATTAGACGTTCTGTCAAACAGCATCCTAGACCACCATGAGCAACCACCCTGGTTGCTTATGTATGCTGATGATATAGCGTTAGCAGATTCGGACAGGGGACGGTTGATACAACGGGTGAATAAGTGGAAAAATTTACTTGAAAACGGCGGTCTGAAACTTAATGTGGCGAAGACTGAGTATATGGCCTGCAACACCAAAGATACCCAGTCCGTCCGCATAGGCGTTGACGTGGTCGAGCGCACGGACCGTGTCAAATTCCTGGGATCTCTGTTAAGCGCGTCCGGGGACATCGACCGCGACGTCAGAGCCCGAATTTCCGCGGCTTGGGCCAAATGGCGTGAGTTGACTGGTGTCATTTGTGACCCCAATATGCCGATCAAGCTGAAAGGGCAGGTCTATAAAACCATCATTAGGCCCGCCTTTTATATGGCAGTGAAACATAGCCGTTACTAGAGCGACACAAGCAGGAGCTGCGCGTCACGGAAATGAAGATGCTGCGGTGGATGTGTGGAGTCTCACGCAAAGATCGCGTGCGTAACACCCACATCCGCGGCAGTCCTCGTGTTCGTGACATCGCAGGCAAGCTGCAGGAGTGCCGCCTTCGTTGGTATGGTCATGTCTCACGGAGATCGGCAAACTACGTGGGCAACAAATGTCTGTCCATGCCGCCCCCGCCAGGTACCGGTAGAAGAGGTCGACCCAAGAAGCGGTGGCTCGACGTCGTTAAGGGTGACATGCGTGTCAACAGACTCACCACTGAGGATGCACAAGATCGCGCGAAGTGGGCCAAGAAAATAAGAAAGGCGGACCCTGGGACCCCCCACACCAGTGTGGGTTCACAACCGGGATAGACCGCACGGATGATGATGATGAGCGCAATCTGTTGAGATAATAGCCTGATTTTTTTTCTTTATCAGTTGAATAATAACGCTAGATGATTCTAAAGAATTCACATCCATAACGCTTATCATGACTCTAAAAAAAATTTGGAAATTGAAAAAGTTAGAAATTCTGTTTCTGAACTTCACTACTTTCTTAACTAATTACCATGTAAATTTCAATAAGTTACTTACTTTAGCGGCATCATACTAAAATTTTCATTCAAAATGCCAGAAGTGTAAAATTCAAGTAATCTGTGTATCTTGCTTGTAAATACTTGATTATAAGTAAACTAAAAACATCTTAATAAAAAAAAGCCATAAAACGCTTTCAAAATGAAATTATCTGTATTGAGCAATAACTCAATACAACTTCGATCATAATTATCGTCGTCGATCATAATTAATACATCGTCAAAGCAAATAATATATATTAAGGCTATAAATGCGTTTATTTAGATGACTTTTTTGAGTTTTTTTTAAAAGACCCAAAAAATCTATGTGAAACTAAAAAGTCACCATTTTGAACACTTATTGTGACGTTTTTTATAAATAATTCCATTAAGTTAACTTGTAGTTAAGTTTTAGTTGATACACTGATTATTTGAATTTTACACTTCTGACACTTTGAATGAAGATTTGGGTATGATGCCCTTGAAGTTACTCATTGAAATTTACATGGTGTATAGTTAAGAGTATAGTAAAATTTGAAAAAAAGATTTGGAATTAAAAAGTTTAGCTATCTTTTTTTTTAAAACGGGGCCCTTAAAGTGTAGGGAAAAAACAGCATTTCTAACTTTTTCAAATTATAAATTTTGTTTAGAGTTATGATAAGCGTTATGGATGTGATTATTTCAGAATCATCTAGCGCTATTTTTCATCTAATAAAGAAAAAAAAATCAAGCATTTATCTCAACAGATCGCGCTACACTGACCGAAAAAGTGACTCGACCCAGTAATTTAAAAAAAAATCGAAAAAAAATAATTACTCAAAAACTAATAAAATCGGGTAACATACATGGGGTATTTTCGGATACCCCTGAGTGTGAGAAAGCTAAAAAAAAATTATTGGCGTGTATGTTTGGACCATCCTGTATGTAAAGCAAGTCGGAGAATCGCGGGCGAGATGTGCTGCTTTACCGACGCCGCGACGTGAACTTACTTTTGACAGAACGAAGCTTGTCGAGGCAGCTACTCGTAGTAATATATAAATAAAATAATTAAGCAACTCACAGGCAACGAATGAGTTGAAATATTTAGTATGCTCCTCATTTATTTGTTTATAATGACACATTTGACCCGTAAAGCGACGTTAGTTCTTCTGTTCCCTTTTATTTAAATTAAAATAAAGATGAGTGAAGTTTAAATATCACCATTGTTGCAGGCGGCAGTATCTCTAACAGAAGATGAGATGGCCAAGCCCTCAGCGTGGCTGGACCTGGTGTTCGCGCTGCTCACCCTCAACAAGGCCGAGAAACGACACCTTGAGTCCACGCTGCGACCTGAGTTTATTGACAAACTGCTATCAGCTGGAGGTAGGCAATTGCGTTTGTGGATTTAAGATTGTATTTTTTGTGATAGTTTAATAAAGCTTTTAGAGGAGGATCTCATAATTACGAATTTAATTATTTGTAAGATTTAAGTTGAAACTATTGTTAATAAATCATCAAATTCATCATCATATTTCTAAATCTAAATCAGCCCGGTCCGTCCCACTGCAGGGCAAAGGCCTCCCCCCCCCCCCCCCAATCTCCATCCCACACGATTCAGGGCCAATGTTGGCCAATCCCTGCAGTACACATCTAGTTCGTCTCGACACCTTCTTCTAGGCCTCCCGCGCCGGCGTTGGCCATTTGGGTGCCATTCTATCGCCGTCCTCGCCTACATCTTAGTTGGCATGCGGCAGACGTGTCCAGCCCAGTTCCATTTCAGCTTGGCGGCTGTGTGACCCACGTCAGCGATTTTGGTTTTTGAGCGCAGTTTTGATGTCTTAATATGGTCAGTGAGTTTAACCCCTAGGATACTGCGCTCTATTGCTCGTTGACAAACCCCGAGGGCGGACTTTTGACGGTTTACGGTCAGTATTTACTTTAAAAAAAAAGATGTTTACAAATCACAATTTAGTCGACGCGGTTGGCGTATTCATTCTTACTTCGAGACCAATAAATGACCTACAAAGTATCATAATGATGATAACATATCACAAAATTATATTTATTGGCTAAATAATTGGTGAATTTTAAAGGGATAACAATCACTTATAATTGCCCCCCTTAGGTAGCAGTTTCTTAGGAATGTAAACTATCAGGGCTGCGTTCCAAAACGAGTGGAAATTGCACTCTGAGGAGTGAAAATCACTCGAACCCGTTCCAAATTGACCCCGAGTAAAACCGAGATTGACCGAGCTGTCACCTGACAAGACACGGCGCGCTAAATCCCAGCCTTAAGCAAGAACATTTAATATATATAAGATTCAGCATTGTTCAATGCAGCTACCACCCGGCAGCAAAGTAAGAAGAGCAGCCGCCCAGGTGTTGTCAAGGCTGTTTTTGTTAGTTTCTATCTTTAGATTAAAAATGTAGCATTGCAAATATGTTAACAATGCATTTCAACTACCATACATACCTAAACTCTTCACAAAATAATAGGCCCGTTTTGACAGTTCACGCCCATGAAGTTCTCTATTTTTTACCGACCGATGGGTACCGCTCACTCGGCTAATGCTGTGCATAACGATGTTTCTTATTTTCCACAGACTATTAATAATCGGTTAAGGAAAAATATAAATCGATCACGATATTTTTTTTAAGCAGACTCGCACTTGGCCGGTTTTATTTTTTAAAATATTAGTGTTAGACCAATTAATTACTGAGTTTCACCAGCTGTGTAGAGATCTTTACTGAAAATTATCAGCTTGGATCTCAAAGCCGTAAATAATGACAACTCTAATTTCTACAGAATGGCTTGTGACCTAGTGGCATAAGTCCCCACGCGCACACAGTACAGTCTTTCATTCGCCATCTTATGAAGTTGACTGTACGCCCGTTAATATTTGATAATTTTTCTCGACTCGGCTTTGCTTTTGGACTATTTCCGTTTACTATCACGTTGACCTCGGCTTTCATATTTTGGATATTGATTTAAACATAGTGATTTGGATTCGATTTTGGTGTTTGTTGTTATATCGTACGAACTCTGTTTCAACATGTCAAAAAGAGTACGTACAATCAACAGCCAGTCACGAACGCATACCCACACTGGAAGCATACCCTCTCCTTCTCAAAGGGACAGAGGAGACGCGTGTGGCCTATCCCCATGCACTTAAAATGCATGCGCAGCGCCTCTAGAGCCCGGACTTGGACGGAACTCCAACCCACCAAGAGCCGGCTTCCGTCCAGCAGAATCCGCGCTGCCGCGATTGGGCACTTCTGCGTGACCGACCCGGTCCCGTAGGGCCCAACGTGGATATCTCCCGCCTTGATTTGGGCAGGGTCACACGGTTTCGGTGCAGAAACGAGCTGCGCCTTTTTCGGGTCAGCAATGGGCTGCGTCCATTTCGAGGTAGCAGCGGGTTGCGCCAGTTTCGTCCGGGAGGTGGTTGGGGTTATGGTGGCTTTCTTCCCTTTCCCCTTCCCTTTTTTTGACACAGTTAACCATGCCTCCTCGACAGCACCGCCGACGCCGTTCTGTCTCAGATGAGCTGAGGCAGAAGTGCCGGCAACAGGTGGAGCGGCCGTTGGGGCATGCGAGGTTCCCGGTTATTTTGGGCCCTTCCTTCTGTTTTTCGCCGCAGCGGTAGTTGGGGCAGTTTCGGCTAGGGACGGCATTTGCACTAAAGCGCGGTAGCCGCTGCCCTCTTTCTGTCCGCCGCCAAAGGCGGGCGGATGTGTGGGATCAGCGTCACCAGGAGGTCCTTCTTGAAGGCTTCCGGGTCGAATGGCGGCGAATCTGGCTGTGCCATCGCTTGTTCGCCTTCCTTGCGGGTGGAATAGTTCCTCCGGAGGGCCTTCGCCTCAACCTTTAGGTCATCGACTCCGCGCCGAAGGCTATTATTTTCGACGCGAAGTCGACGGAACTTCTCCGAAGTGGAGCAGTCTAGTGCCACATTACAAATTTTGCCGAGAAGTCGGGCGTTCTCCTTAAATTCCCTTATAAAATTTCCTTTAAGGTGACCTAACTCCACGGCCATCTCACAGATGCGAGTAGCTCCTTTCTCGGCAGCTGCTCGCAATTCCTCGAGGTCAAGATCCTCATTTCTCTCTCTTGCTGGGCGTCGTCCATTTCTAACTCCTCACCGGAGTCAAAAACAGCCGTCGCCGCACGTCGCTTCGGCAGAACACCCCTGGTTTCGGTGAAAACCTCCTCCGGCACAAGGTCGTCCTCGTGCAGAAACGAGCCTTGTTCGTATTGACATGTTGTCCATAAGAAAAGATAAAATCCAAATAAAAACGCCAAATCAAGTGCGCGCAATCAAATCAAGTCAAGTAAAATGCCAAAGTCCAATGTATGCAGTCAACGAAATCCAGGAGAAAAGCCGAAAGTCGTTGATGAATACCACAATGAAAAGTCTTTCGAGCGCTATTAGGCCCCGCTCAACCTGAAACCGGAGACATCTTGACGGCCAGAGAGCTGGGGTAACTATTAGGGAAGAAAGATCGGCAAGAAATGCCCCGAGTATTTTGGTTTGGTCACCGGCCTAGGCTTCGTCACATTTACTAGGACCGGGAGTGCCAGAGAGTGGAGAGTAACGAGGACGTACCAAATACTCAATGGGGGAGGCCCCATGTGTTTTTGCATGGGGCCTCCCCCATCATTTCAAAATACCTACAATATCAAAGTTAAAGTAAATTTTCTAATCAGAACTTGAATCCAATGCACTTAACAATACATATCCAAATCGATCGTATCGTGAGTATCGAGTACCGAGTCATATGTTTACATCACTAGTTACGTCGTGAAGACAAATGTCCTAACGGGCCTTTTAATTTGTGGAGAGTTTAACATTTAGCATTTTTTCCAGAGATCCCAATCCCGTCCCGCCGCAAGCTCATGATGATCGACGCGTACGCGCAGCTCACGCACAGCGCGTGCCCGCGCCTGCCCGCGGACGTGTCCGTGGGCGTGCCCGTGGTCTACACCAAGGAGAAGCTGGCTTTCGTGCAGAGTATACTCGACACGTTCAACTCGCTGGTCTCTGCGGACGCCTTCCTGAAGAAGGAGTGCAATTCTGGCATGGGGTTCCTTTATGGTGAGTAAACTGTTATTTTCTTTCGATTTGTGTTTGTTGTGTGTCTGGGTGTTATGATCTACTTAAGTATCTATTTAGAAATATTTAAGTATGTTTATCAGTCTCTGATACCCATAGTACAAGCTTTGCTTAGTTTGGGGTCAGATGATCTTGGTATTGATTGTCCCAGATAGATAAATAGATAAACTTTACTGTACTCAAAAACAATAACAGTAAAATTCAACAATTTAAACAATTTGTACATTTGGGCGGCCTTATCGACAGAGAGCGATTTCGTCAGATATTTAGTTATTTATTTCAATTATTCGGGTTATTAGGTAATTCCCTAATGTGATGTGGTTGAGGGTAGCAATGGATTACTTGTGAACACGTGCCACTTTCGGGACCTAGTAAGTATGTGAGTAATGTGGACCATTCGAAAGTACCATATAACTAGGATAAAAAATGGCTATTATATTGTCTCGCTTTGGTCCGATTCGCGATTTTATACTTACAGCCATGTCCACCTGCAAGCTGACGAATCAACGGCCAAAATTATCGTTTCACGTTGATGTATTCGTTTTTTGTACATACTACAAGTTATTTATTATTTTTTAAAATCTTTATCAAATCCAAAAGCACAAAGAGAACTTATTCAATACTCCTGTGGCTTGTGATTTCATATACAAGTACATTCTCATAGAAATATCCTAGTTTGTCATTGAATTTACATCAGGTTTCTTGAACAGATGCCGAATTCGCAGTTGACGAAAAATGCAACCCTGTTCCATTAGAAAAAGCAGCAAATGACGAAAGGTATGTGATTCAAATAAAAGATTTTAAACTTAATGCTGCCTCGAGGTTCAGTAAAAGAACAATTGCCAGGGCTTAATTCGATTTCGTCGGCAGAATTGGTGAGCGGCTAGCACGTCACCCCTCTGGAAGGCGTGCCTTCTGGTCAGTGGACCAGACGGCATGCGGGTATGCCGTCTGGCCCACTCGATGCTCACACCACACTAGTGCTCAAACAGGTCTCCCGAGTTGTGTCCTTATTAACGCGACTTTTCGCACTTTCCTACCAGAAAAAGGGAAGTTCCGTCTTCGTGGAAGACTGCTCATGTGCATCCAGTGCCCAAAAAGGGCGATAAATCAGACCCATCAAATTACAGGTCTATCGCTATAACCTCCCTTCTCTCCTAGGTGACGGAGCGTGTAATCAACACGAAACTTCTTAGATACCTAGAGGAACACGATTTGTTAAGTGACCGTCAATACGGCTTTCTTCTTACCCCAGTTCCTCAACACACCGCTTACCATCTCTAAGAGAATTGGGATCCTCGGTGATGACATCTCCAGTGATGTGCAATTCCGAAGTCATCTGAATGATAAGGTCAAGCTGGCATCCAAGAAGCTAGGTGTGCTTAATAGAGCGAAGCGGTACTTCACATCGGAGCAAGACTCATCATCATCATCCGTGCGGTCTATCCCGGTTGTGAACCCACATTGGTGTGTGGGGTCCCAGGGTCCGCCTTTCTTATTTTCTTGGCCCACTTCGCGCGGTCTTGTGCATCCTCAGTGGTGAGTTTGTTGGCACGCATGTCACCCTTAACGACGTCGAGCCACCGCTTCTTGGGTCGACCGCTACCTGGCGGGGGCGGCATGGCCAGACATTTGTTGCCCACGTAGTTTGCCGATCTCCGTGAGACATGACCATACCAACGAAGGCGGCACTCCTGCAGCTTGTCTGCGATGTCACGAACACGAAGGCTGCCGCGGATGTGGGTGTTACGCACGCGATCTTTGCGTGAGACTCCACACATCCACCGCAGCATCTTCATTTCGGTGACGCGCAGCTCCTGCTTGTGTCGCTCTAGTAACGGCTATATTTCACTGCCATATAAAGGGACAGGCCTAATTATGGTTTTATAGACCCTGCCCTTTCAGCTTGATTGGCATATTGGGGTCACAAATGACACCAGTCAACTCACGCCATTTTGCCCAAGCCGCGGAAATTCGGGCTCTGACGTCGCGGTCGATGTCCCCGGACGCGCTTAATACAGATCCCAGGTATTTGACACGGTCCGTGCGCTCGACCACGTCAACGCCTATGCGGACGGACTGGGTATCTGTGGTGTTGCAGGCCATGTACTCCGTTTTCGCCACATAAAGTTTCAGACCGCCGTTTTCAAGTGAATTTTTCCACTTATTCACCCGTTGTACCAGCCGTCCCCTGTCCGAATCTGCTAGCGCTATATCATCAGTATACATAAGCAACCAGGGTGGTTGCTCATGGTGGTCTAGGATGCTGTTTGACAGAACGTCTAATATTACGCTGAACAGAAACGGCCTAAGCACGGAGCCTTGGTGTACTCCAACGGTGATAGGGAAGGGATATGCTACCAACCGCAGTCCTAACTATGGAACTGGAGTCGTGTGGTACATGTCCCGGATAATGTCAATAAAGACTCCGGGAACGGCCTTGGACCGCAGCGCCCAGCCGATCATCCCACGAGGGACACAGTCGAAGGCCTTCTGCATGTCTAAGAAAAGGAGATGCAGAGGTGTATTCTTCAGTCTGTATCTCTCCATGAGCGTTCTCAAGGCAAATACGGGGTCCATGGTCCCGCAACCCGGTCGAAACCCATACTGACACTCCGAGATTGTACACTCCTGTCGGATCCGAGAGTCTACAATGCGCTCGAGGAGCTTCATGGTGTGGGACATCGCCTTTATGCCGCGATAATTGCTGCACTCCTGCACCGAGCCCTTGCCCTTGGAGACTGCCGTGATAATGTTCAGTCTCCATTGGTCAGGTATCTTCCCGGTGAGGAGAATGCGGTTGAAAAGGTGGGTAAGTATGCCCACACCACGAGAGCCCATCGATTTCCACGCTTCGATAGGGACTCCATCGGGTCCGACAGTTTTCCGGTTCTTCATGCGGCGAAGAGCCGACTGGACTTCATCAGGCGTTACCGGAGGCACTAGTCCCTGATTTGGAGGGAGTTCAGGCGGCTGCACCTCTTTGTGCTGCTTGTTGAGCAACTCGTGGAAGTGAGAGCGCCATCTCTCCTTCACCGCGCGATCCTCGCATAGCAGGTTACCGAGAGTGTCATTTACACAGCGGCACATGGAAATATCCTGGGCCGCTTTGACTCTCGAACGTGCTTCTGCCCCTCAGACGACTCCAACTTATCGTACAAAGGGCGTAAGTGGTCACGTCTGGCTCTGGCTACAGCTCGTTTAGAGGCACGTTTGGCATCCCTGTACGCGGCGCGATCTTCAGGAGATTTGGACGCTTGCCACGCTTTGAAGAGGGCTTTCCTACATCGGAGCAAGACTGCTGTTGTATAAATCGCAAGTATGGCCCCTATGGAGTTCTGCTATAACCTTCGGGCGGGAGCACCAGGATACCAGCTTGAGCCTTTTGAGTCGGTTCTAAGACCAGCTGTGAGAATAGTTGACGATCACAAACTCGCAAGTGGTATAGAACCATTAGATCTGAGGAGAGACGTTGACTCCTTATGTGTGTTCTACCGCTTTAACAATGGGTTGTGTTCCGAGGAACTGTTTGACAAGATGCCCACAGCTACTTTTTATCATCCATCATATCATTGGAAACCCAATGGTCGCGCACAGTGCGGTTTCAGAGGAATTTCCTCCCGCGAACAATCCGATTGTGGAATGAGCTCCCTGCCGAGGTTTTCCCGGGGGAATACAGTATGGGGTCCTTTAAGAGAAGAGTTAATAGGTATCTCCTAAATGGTCGGCAACTCGCACCTCTGGTGTTATTGGCGTCCATAGACTTCGGTAACTGCTTACCATCAGGCGGGCCCTAAACGGCCGCGACGGCGCGCATTGGTGAAGGCCTATGCCCAGCTGTAGGCTATGATAGGCTGATGATGCTGATGGAACACCAATTATTGTTGATTCAGAATTTTGATGATTCTTAATTTTGACTTTCGTACTTAAGAACATTCGGAGTTTTGTAATTTTGGATTTATGACAGACTGAATTTTGTTTTCGGAATTATAAAAATCGGAATTTTGAAATTCGTGATTCGGACTTTCGGAGTTAAGTTTTCCGGAATTATGTAGTGTACCCTTTATTGTTACTAACGCAGCAAGTTCCGGATAGCGGTCCTGGGGCTCGACTACCACGACATGGCGCGCAAGGTGCCCACGCCGCTCGGGATCAACCAGCTGCACGCCCGGCTACTGGAACTCAAGGTCAGTATACAATAACAGCCACAGAGATGGTGACACTGTGACGAGACGATTGGCGTAGTCTGCTGCAGCACTGTTTTCCGCGTCTAATAGCTTAGTGCCCCGGGTTCGATTCCCGGTCGGGTCAATTTAGGAAACGATCTTTTCTATATTGACTAGGGACTGGGTGTGCTGAGGGACACCCCTGACTTTAATCCCTGTCTGGTACTTCGTAATACATGGATATTTAATCCCTACTTCGAGACCATGATAAGTGGGGTGATGAAATACATATATGTATAAAGAAATATCCGCCGACTATATAACGACTTTTTCCCAAACGGGGTAGTCCGAGGCAAGTGACTGTGTCGTCACGTCATGGTGAACCAAACACTCAGAAGCCCACTTTTCACCAATGGTATTAGAACGCAACATGGTAGGTGGTGAGCCTTCCGCCGTTATCCGGGTTGATTTGGTTTTTTATCGATGTTTTCCATCACCGCAGAGTAAGTCGGATATTTAACAATGAAGACAAAGATTTTTTGGTTCTGGACAGATTTTAACTCGGGACCACACGATCCACGATCTGAGTTCGGGTGCTGAACCACTAGGCCACGATTGATTTATTTATATTTTTTTATATTTCGGAGAGGTCCCAAAACTTCACAATCTTCCTTTGCATGTAGTAATGCCGAACTGTGAAATCTGCTGCCACCCAAGTTATCTACATTTGGACCTTATCACAGTAAAGATGATACAGATTTCCTAACCATACTCTAGATACTTCACAGTCAGTATACTGACTACCCATCTAATAGCCTACCAAGACTTTACTTTTGTTCTTACTAATCCTCGATGAAATGCATTCGCTCTCCCTGCGTCTGTGTATCTAGTTACTTACAACCTTGGTATCTGCTAGACCAGAGTAGATAGACATGTTCTGGGTAAGCTTGTACTACATCGGCCTCGTCATCGCTTAACACCAGGCGAGACAGAGGCCAAACAAAAACCCATTTTAAATGAAAAAAAAACATTAAAAAACCCTTTTTCACACTGTGTCTTGCAGTGTTTGATGACATAATTGGCGTAGTGCGCTGTAGCACGGTTTCTCGCCTCGATTTCCGTAGTGTCCCGGGTTCGATTCCCGGTCGGGCCAATTCAGGAAACGATCTTTTCTGAATTGACTCGGTTCTGGGTGTGCTAGGAGACGCCCCTGGCTTATTTCCTTGTGTACCTCGTAACACATAGATTTTAATCCCGACTTCGAGACCATTACAAGAAGTTTGTTGTCTGGTGCATATTTTTTTTTTACTGGTTTTTCCATTAATAACAATCATCTGGCGCCTGTGGCCGGCTCACAGAATATGCATTATATTGAGTGTTTATAGAGCATCATAGAATATTAAAAGACTTTAAAGTTTTATTCTTATCTAAGCTGTGGTTAAGGTTTCGACAAACGAGTGGTCCAATCATCAACTGATTGCTTAAAACTTCGCTTCCCAGGGTTTCAAAGTTCTCCAGATCCCGTACACAGAGTTCAACCCCAAGGACAAACTGGTGACCCGCGTGCAGTACATCACCAAGCAGCTAGCGCGGCTCGTGGGCAAACCCGCCTCGTAGTAGCGTGAGGCCACATAGTGATATACTTTATTGACTGTCGAAACTGGAGATGTACTGACGAAATCTGACCATAAATGACCGTTTATTGTCAAATTTATTCAAATTGACACTAGCATAACCGTCCTATCATCAGTTTTCCAATGATTACTTACTTCAAATTTGTGTTGGCAATAAATGATAACATTTACGGTCAAATTGGTATAAAAGGTTATTTTTGGTCATTGTGATGCTTGATGAAATGAACGGTCAAATATGGTCAGAATAAGACATGTAATGTTTCATCTTTAGTAGGAACTAGTGATGCAGAACTATCGATGGTTTTGCTATCGATATTTAACCTTAACAAACAGTTTTGTTTACGCCTGCGGCTCATCGGGTATTGAAGTTTATTGGACGTGGCATAAAAATCGTTGGTTAAGTCTAAATAATAGAAACCCTGATACAGCAAACATTTATTCAAGTCATTAATTTAAAAAAATGCAAAGTGTGATACAAAATTTTAGTTTTATTTAATCAGGCTAATATACCTTGACCCAAGTCAAGTTTGAGCCTACGCAATAACATAAATATTTTTTTCCGACTTTCCTCAGAACAACCATGCATTGAGCTGCCCATTAGTTGTAATCAAGCTGTAGGTAGAACATCGACAGGACCACCAACAGCTCAAAAAAATAGATAATTCGTGAATGTAGTGATACTATTTATTATAGTTCGTAAAAAATAGGATGATTAGAATGACACATAGATTTATTATCTGTCGTGAATCAAAAAAAGTGACGTGTTAACTGTAGGCAAATAAGTGTCTGCACTTGTTGTAATATCCAAACACGAAGAATCATTCCGATTGGTCGTGTTTAGTTATTCTAAATGGTGCTTTACATTAAAAATAAGCGTATTTTTTGAAAACCGAGTTTAAAGTTACACATTTTATACAAATTCATAGGCTTCACTATTAATTTAATTAACTAAGACGTCCTTTAAAGGTTACGTCATGTTACCAATATTTTAGAGCCCATCTCTACACTCACATCGATAGTTGCTCATCGATGGAATAAAACTATAATTTATTTGTTTGGTATTGTTCATGAAAAAAGTATTGTCTTTAGTTGCTTTCATGCTGCAGTCATAAATTCAAATTCAAATTCATAATGCAATTATCAATGTGATTTAAACACTTCCACACTAGGGAAAACTATTCATTGTTGCTGTTTAACACCGTATTACATTTTATGATAATATTTTCGGGCACACCATTGTTTCATATGGGAGTTTTTCGCTCAAATAATATTATATCCTGTGGTAGCTTTTCTGTAGGGCTTGAACGAACCTCCTACTTATTCATAAAGTAATGTTAGATCGAAAAAAAAATATTACTTTTAGTAAAAATATAAGTATGCAGTAGATGTGTCAATATGATATCGATTTCTCAACAGTACTTTCCCAGCCCTATTTACATCATTTTGACACCTGTTATTCTAATCAAGCTCTATTTTACGGACTATACTTCAATATTAATAGTATTGAACGTCAATACTTTCAATATCAATAATCATTTATTTGCATAGAATAGGTACAATAGTTACAGGTCTTAAAATAAAGAAAAATACGGTGCTTATGACTGTTCTGCGTTATATTAACAGCATGCAAAATGTGAGTTAAGAAATTCATTATCACTATAAATGCAACAATCCACCAGCCACTCACGCAGTTTACGCATCATTACGTTCATGGGTCCTGTCTCGTACCTACTTTTTACATCATTTGCTGCTTTTGGTACTGTGGAGGTGGTAAAACTGTCTGTCGTTCCTACTGCAGCGATATCGATAGAGTAGAAACTATTGAGTGTTGCTACTTTTTGCAATTTCAAAACTATCGATAAATGAACTGTCAGTTTTTTGAGAACGTCTCTTAAGAATATGTGGGGTGGATCAAAATATTTAGACGTTTATTGAATAAGATTTTCAGTAACTTCAGCACTTACTTTTATTAAAACCTCGAAACTAAAGTGATACGAAACGTCATAATATCCGTGCTCACCCCACTGATGATGTTTAAACAGTAGTTTAACAAATCATAAAGATATTGGAACTTTGTATTTTATTTTTGGAATTTGAGCAGGAATAGTAGGAACATCTTTAAGATTATTAATTCGAGCAGAATCAGGTAATCCAGGATTTTTGATTAGAGATGATCAAATCTATAACACTATTGTAGTACTTACCACAAAAATAAGTTACATTGATATTCTTCGTCGCCTTACTACTACCATCGTAATTGTTAGCACCCGATTGTAACTACTAATTCAATAAAGGCCTACGCAGTTAACATTAGCAGTAGTTTAGTTTAGTTTTTTGTAGTTCTATTGGTTGATTGTATTTGTTCATTTCATCTTAAACCTTTTATGTATGAGTGGGTTGAGGAAGAGTGGCTA
The DNA here is from genome assembly GCA_947369235.1 of Udea olivalis. Lineage (NCBI taxonomy): Eukaryota > Metazoa > Arthropoda > Insecta > Lepidoptera > Crambidae > Udea > Udea olivalis. The sequence continues at coordinate 2,138,932 of OX376349.1, read as the reverse complement.
CTTCTGGTACGGGTGCTAACCGCACTGAAAAGTAGAAGTCGACCCTTGTCCATTAATGTAACCATGATCCATGGTTAATGATGAAATATATATATATATATATATATTATCATACAACGGGGCAGTCAGAGGCACGTTGACTGTTGCGGTCCTGGTGAATGGAACAATTCAGAGCTTAAGTTTCGCAAAGCTTATTAGAACCCAACGGGGTAGGTGGCGAACCCATTGCCGTTATCCGGATTACTTGGGTTTTTAATGATGTCTCTAATCACCGGATAGTGAGCCGAAAATTTTGACCAGATTTTAAATTCGAGCGGGAGTGCACGAATAATGTCGATGTAACATATTTTTGTGGTAGTTTTGTTCATAGATAATGAGTAAATAGTATATTTGTACAAAAATTGGAGCCCCTGCCGTGGGAAAATGAACTAATTTTGACAACCGCTGTCGGTTTGTGGAACTGTTTATGTGACCGTAACGCACAATATAATAGTTATAACTTTTTACCAACGGCTAACCGCTTCTTGGTATGTTTCACTGTTTTATCTTGTTTATCATTTAACCTACTTAGCAGGTATTTTAACTTCACCTTCGTTACTTTATTGATACATACTACTAAACTAAAAACCATTTCTTAGTGAATGAACGTGTCGAATCGGTCGTGGCGATGGCTGTCAAACAGGGGATCCCGAAATTATTAAATTGTATGTCCTAAAAAATCGAGTATTTTTTTGCCTGTGTGAAAATAAAATCACTGTCAAGAGACAGTTATTGCGTTCGCCTAGGATAATGAGAGGGTTTTAGGATAGATTTGTTTAGAGTAATAAAGTTAAATTGTTATTTGTTTCTAGGTATATTTGTACATAATAAATCCTGGATAGTTTAAGTGCGTTTTTGTTATACATATTGTTTGAAAGGGGATTTAAACTTATTTATCCCATCAAATTTCAAAATGTAACTGTATTGAAATTATTCCGTTGTATAAATTATTGCTTTCTAACATACCCACATTCACGACCACATCCCAAAATGGCGCCGTCAGTTTTGTTTCAGTCTTAGTGAATGGAACACTTATAAGCCCACACTTTGCCGCCTTCCTTTTTGAACCTGACGTGATAGGTGGCGGGACTACGACCATCATCGGCTATACGTTATTCAAACAGTTTTATTCATCACTGCACTCTGCTTCGAATTTTAAATTGGCCAATTGGAAACAAAGTATTACAAGGTTTAGAATCTGGATTGCTAAACTCAGGCCACTGTGAAGTGGCAATGCTCTCAAATACTTTGTTACAAAAGTAATTACGAACGTGAATGACGTGAACCTTCGTGAATACTTTACTTGTAATAGAAGCAATCAATTATAGTCAGTAATTAATATAACTGCTGAATTGAAACCTATAACTCCCATTTGTACTCTGTGTAGGCAATTCTTAAATTATCAGTGTCATGTAAGATGTTCGAGTCTAATATCTGAACTGTGTAAGACATTTCTAGGGACATACACTGTCGACATAATATGCTAACATTTCTTTGCTTTTTTGTTATTGTTAAATAGCTCTTAAATATGTTTTTAATTATAATAAATTATTCTGAGTAGATAGTAACAACTAATGCCGTGATACCAGTTTATCTGAGAAAGTACAATATATGTGTTACTTAAATCCGCCAATCTAAAACTTGCAGGTTGCGAAAATTTGCGGTTGTGTGGTGCAGTTGGAAAAAAGGAGTTAAATGCGTATTTTGTGATTGTCAATGTTTTATAAATTTGACGAAGATAAGTAGTCAAATAACACAAAAGATTGTATATTAACTTATCCAACAATTGTGATGAGATTGTGTACATGGAGAATGTATAGTTGTTAATATTATTTAATTAAACGAGAATTAAAAAAGGTTACTTTTTATTTATAATATCTTTACTTATTCTAACTTTATGTACAATGCACTTTTGCAATACAGCCAACATCTGAATAGTGCAGTAGAAGCCTTTGCTGTTTTAGCTTTGACTGTTAAGGAGCCATAGAATATAAAATTGTTTTGTAATATCAATATTATATTCTATGTTCTAATAGTTGTTCTATGGCGCAAGCTGTTATATTGATTAGTTAACGGAAGTGGGTAGGGAGGGAATCCTATTGTATTTAAATCGGTCAGGATTTTCCGCAGAAATAATAAACAATATTTTTGTTTTTCTGCCTTGCACTGCGACTCGCACACTACAGCACGGTCCAAGCCATAGCCAAAACTAAAGCAAAAACAGATTAGACTGACCCAAACTGAAGTTTATGCTCCTCATTTAAAGTTCAATAAAATACCACATGGTAGGTAACTTCATACTTGCAGATTGTTGACTCCTATGTTCTATGTTAAGTTTCTTCTTTTACGTGTGAAAGCCGCCAGTCATAAACCTATGAAAAGAGCGCAAATTACATATTATTATTTGTAAACTTATACGTCGCTGCCAGCAAGCTTGACTCAATTGCCAAGGTACTTTAACTGACGCTGAATTAAAAAGGTCTAACCCCCGTATCCACAAACACTAATCAAAAGTTGAGAACACCCCAAATTGATGCTGGCCTGTCACATGTCAATAAAAATGAAAAAGTCAACTACGGTATATCTGATAAGACTGCTCAGCTTTGATTGACGTTTGTGGATTAGGGCGTAGGTAGTGCAGATCCCGGTACCTACATACCAGTTAGGAAACGACATCATTATGGCCTTATGCTTTATCAATACTAGAATATCAGTCCTACTAACATCACTAATTTCTTTCTTTATAGAAACTTTCAAAATATATAGGTAGGTATATGGCAGGAAAATGAGGATACCAGGATTAATGTGAACGCTCCAGGTCCACCATGAAATCATAGAAGATGTCTTATAATCGATCTTCAAATAGATACGATCGACTCAAGGACAAGTGAAGGGCAGGAAATGCCGAACTTTATCGGGTATTTTTAATATCGTGCGGATTTCATCACGCACGCGGGAACTTGTGTGTGTCCTTTTAATTCAAGTATTTATTGTAATACGCGTCCCGCGTGCGGATATCACGCATCTCGTGCGGGGGGAGAGGCAATCTGCGTGCGTGATAAAATCCTCACGATACACCCCTTAGAATCTTTCGAAGCCGCTCTTGCTATATATCATTCACCTAGGCAAGGCACGACAATGAAATCTTTGAGTCTTTGAATCTTTGAATCTTTAACTCAAACCTTTTAGATTATCTACTACTTACGAAGTGACATTTCTGAAGAAGGTAGCCACAAGCCGGAAGACGTCGTCCACGAAGCGCACCAGCTGCGGCGTGTCGAGGTGCGCGGGCGCCGGCCGGAACACCACGTGGTGGTTCAGCCTCTGCAGGCTCCGGAAGTTGTGGCGGCCAACGCCGACTTTACCGAATACTCGGTACTGGTAAAACAAGGTGAAAACTTCAACAGATGACTTTGGATTTGTAACCATTTTACCCGTAAAAATGAAGAAAACACAAATACATAGTTTGAGAGTTCTAATCACATAGGTACGTGTATCGAAGGCTCAATATGCCCGATGGCACACGGATTGAAAACAAAAAAACTGCAAAGTCCAGGAAAGTCTCTAGAAAGAGATTTCTTTCAGTAGACCGTGGGGACAGGAAAGTTCATTTGAAAAAGTTATTTTTATACAACCCTGTTTAGAAATGAACTAGACTACATAAAAATAGGAATGCTTAGTATTTTTTTTATTTTAATATAATTCAACAATAGAATCTGTAAGTTTTAAGTTGTAGTAGTAGTAAAAGGACCCCGAAAAATTCGGCAGAAAAATGTAGTTTCAGTCAATTTTGCTCAATTTTTTTAGAAAAATGTTATAGTCAAGTGCCATGATCGAAAGTCCTTTAGGGTGCAACCTCTGTTACCTACACCGTTTCCGGGAGACGATCGAATTTGAAATCTTCCCTAATACGGAAATTTCAATGCCCTACTCTATGAAAATAGCAATCGATTTGACGTTTTAATTACGCACGTACAACTCTTGAGAAAAATTGTGAAACCGTTACTGTTAATAATACTTTAATGCCCTAATTGTCTCAGTGTATCTCTACATTTAAACGTTTTAAAATATTAACGCAAATTCGATCGTATCTTGAGAACGCAACCGGAAACAGTAGCTGCACCATGAGGGACTTTTGATCATGGCACTTGACTCTATAACATTTTTCTACTTATTTTTTCAGGATCCTTCCAACTAAGTTGTTCATCAGCATTTAGAAGTTTTTGACTTACATCAGCGTCTGACAGGAATATTGGTGTGTCAAAGATGATCCAGATGACTGCCTCGTTGCACTCCGGTGAGGTCAGTGACCCCGCGTAGGTAAAGTAAGATTCCCGGTTTGCGCTGAGCAGCTTCCTGGAAACAATACTCAGTCACTTTCAAAACAACGCAGCAACGATGTTTATGAAGATCAAAATCCTAATAATTAAATGTCACGTGCTGTTTTGCTGCACGCTCACATTGCTATTTTCAAATAGTAGGCGCAGAGATAATGCGTCGTAAAGTAATTATTATTTTTTAAACACGGAAATGATTAGGTACTGTTATCAGATCAAGGCAATATTGTGTAAAACTGATTTAGTTTTTGTTAATAATCTTCACAAACATGACTATCAATAAAACCGCTGGAAGTAATAATTCTGCATAAAATCAGTCAACAGATATTTATCGAACCTGTAAACTTCGCCGAGCTGTAACTTCACTTATTAAGTAGGTAGGTGACCTACTTAATAAGTAAAGTGGGTAAGTTGCCTAACTTCAAATTACTCCAAAGAATATAACATCCGCCTAATTTGAGGATTACTCAAACAGTTTATTTCCTGATTAAAGCGAAATTGGCAATTAAGCTGCCGTACCTACAAGACGAGAGTGTTCCGCACTCATTTTGGCTCCTTGATAATTTACTAGGTGGGATGCGAGTTCATAGGTATGAGAGCTCAGTATAGTTCAGGATGTTACGCTATACGTATGCACGCTAACTTAACTTGTACCTACTTCTCTGGCAGACTTCTCTGTACTACTCATAATATTATTTATAATTCGCGGTTAGTTGGCGAAAGTGAAAAAAAATAGTATTGTTTTGTTCCGGGTGTTACTAACTTTATACATCTAAATGCATACAACTAAAACTATGTTTGCTGTCATTTAAACAGTTTTTTCTTAGTTTAGAGTCAGTTGATCTTGGTATAAGATTTCTAACTAAGTATAAGATTAGTCTTATTATACTTACGTTTATTCTTTCACGTTAACTTTTGAGCTTTATCTATATCTGCATCTATGTGATGTAATTTCCCAAAATATGAACACTAATTCAGCTAAGAATACAGGTACTAGAACCTTGATAGGGGATTAGCAGTGCAACATGCCATTTTCGAAAAGTATAACAAATGAAAATTGATTACGCAGATAGATCGTATCATCTAATTAATCTAATAAATATCAATCATATCTTATCTAAGCACAAAAACAAATCATCATTACCATGGTTAATTGGTAGACCTACCGAAAAACCATGCTGCACACAGGCCTTCGTCATTTATACTTTTGTGCGTCTCTAGAGCAGGGCTAATGCCGTAACTAGTCAAGCGCCTGCGCAAAATATTTGCGCATTGAAATATTTAGAATTTGTATCAACCGTCGGCCCTCACAATTCTCAAACTGGCAACGTGACTCGATTGCTAGTCGCTCGAATTTTGATTTAGACACTATGTCAGCCAATGACGATACAGTACCTATTCCACGATGTACTTTCGATTTCCGATTCGATGTAGCGTAATCGCTCTCAAAATTTACGATTTTTTTGCGATCGAAATTAGTAAGTAAATAGCCCAGCGGGGCCCCAACAACTTCTAAGTTGTTTGTTGTAGTTGTTGTCTCTGTTTAATCTCAAAGCCACGGGCAAAGTCATTTTTCTATTATTTCAATAGACTGCGGAACTGCTACCCACCCGATAGGAATACAGGCAAAGGATAGAATTAGCCAGGTTAACTCACGTCATATCCATCAGAACTCCACTGATCCTATCACCCGTCTCTAGCAGCTTTGGCAGGTACTGCATTATCTCTGCAGAGGTCTCCTGTTGACGATCATCCAGCTCTGCTTGTACCTGTTAATTATTAGGATTTTAGGGAGGAGCAACCGTACTTACTCGTACTTCTGAGAGACTTCAATGTGCATGATGGATAAACTAAATTTTTTGATCAGTTGACTCACGTTGCAAAACACTGAGACGATAGCCAGTCCATCCTTACTGTCGAGCGCGTCTCCCACCGCCAGGTCAGCTCGCACGTGCACGAAGTGGATCTCCATGGGGAACCTGGAGATGACATGAGATAAAATAAAATATTTATTGACAAATTGACAAGAATTGGCGTAGTTCCCACGTAATGACGAACGATTGCCGCAGTGCGCTGTAGCACGGCTTCACGCCTCGATTTCCATAGTGTCCCGGGTTCGATTCCCGGTCGGGTCAATTCAGAAAAAATCGTTTTCTGACTCGGATCTGGATGTGCTGGGAGACGCTCCTGGCTTATGTCCTTGTGTGGTCGAGGTCATTACAAGAGGTGTGTTGTCTAGCGCATATTTATTAATTTTTATTATAATTATGCTAACGCAAGGAACACAAAAATATTTATTTCTTCAATGGATCCAAGAGAAAAAAAAAGAATCTAAACAGACATAAATACAGCAAGGCAGGTACATTTCAATTTCATAAGTATGTTTTCAGAGAGCACGTATTGTCCAAACCATAGTGGGATTTTTATTATGGCGATTAGTGAAAAATTCTTAAAGGAATAACAAGGAGGGTCGATTTCAATGATAAACGGATCCTGTAAAAACACAAGCAATTGAACGCGTCACTTCTATATATATATCTATATCTATATATATTCTTATATTATTTCTTCTATATCTATATATATATATATTACTACTGTACGTACGTTATAGCAATACTAACTTATTCCCGTTGACTGAGTGTTCTGAAAGCCAGTGGAAGTGCAGCTGCTCTAGCCGGTAACGATGCTGGAGGGGACCGCCCGTGAGGGTGGGGTGGATCGCTTCTTCGCCCTCCGAACTGAACTGGACTGGAGACATGGTTGACATTTTAAATATTGGAATAAAAATTTGGGTTTGTTTATTGGTAATAGGGTAGTAAGTTGCAAGACAGATTGTGAAGATTGGACAGGTTGTAGTAATCTAGTGTGTTGGTATGTGTACATAAAGTTTATTATTTATTGTTTGAAAACACTACAAAAGATAACATAATTTCCAGTATTCGAGAACCACTAAGGATTGTGATGATACTCTTTGATTTTCGCATTGATATAAAAACTACATTGGACATTAAAATAGGAGAAGATTACGCTGCATTACAAAGAAACTAACATTTTACAACTGCGTATTAAGTTTAAGGTCTGGTTTATTTTTTGCATTTACTGTGCCGGTTGGTTACTTTTGAAGTACTAGTGTGCATATTTCATACTCGTACATGAAAACTCCCTCTTGAATCACTTGTCTTAAGATGAAAACCACTTTAAAATCCGCTGCGCAGTTTTTAAGATCTACAAAGCGTTTATACGACGGGAAGCGACTGTGTTTCATATGTACCTAGATGTAGAGAAGCTTTATTTTTGTTTCAGATGTCTTAACCTTTGAGTTGCGCAGAAATCCTCTATGTCTAGGTGCAGAGACATATGTAGGTACTCAGTTGTCGTGACCTAAAAAGAACGCAGGCCAGGCCCTGCGCAGTGTGCGGATTAAAAGATAAATAGGTGCTATAAAGCCCCCCCCCTCATACTGCGCCCGTGCGAAGAACTGTTTCATCCACTGTCGCCTAAGGATCCCTCTGTGTGACGCGAACTACTTTCTGAAGTACTAACTATATAAAGGATACCTGTGTGTCCATTATTGATCCCAGAGACCAGAACGCGGTGGTAGCCTTTGAACTGCAAGGGGCCGTGCTTGATGAACTGTTTGGCGTAATCCTTGACTACAGTGGCGGTGCGGATGTCGATAGGCGACTGTCGCCGGCCGCCTTCCCTGCAGTGCAGGCCTGGCCAGCTGCTTTCGTCTGAAAACATATTTTATTGGTTTCATCATCATCAGCCGATCATAGTCCACTGTTGGACATAGGCCTCCCCTTATGCGCGCCATCGCGCCCTATCCTCAGCTTGACCCGTCCAGTTCCTCCCAGCAACCTTTCGCAAGTCATCACGCCACCTGGCTTTTATTGGCTTGCTCAATTAATGAGATTATACTAAAAATACAAAACTACCCCCTTAATCACCAAAATATTACAAAAGTGAAAATAATGTTGGAAGCAATGACATTTGAATTACAAGGACTCCACATCAGCTTTTTGTCAATAGAACAGAAAATCGTGTGTTTCAGTAAGGTCACACTTAGCTTTAAGCTTGAAATGTAATATCTCAATAGAATGTATTAGCGTTTATCTTGTTGGTTGTCCTGTCTAAATAAATAAAATAAACGTCATTCAAGCACACCTTTTCCCTATTTACAATGCATCCTTTCACTCGTACATATCAGAAACAGACAGAAAGCAAGATATTGTCACTGCGACGTATGTGCCATGTTTGGGCTTTTCCATTGTATGACGTGTAATATCCAGTAATAAAATATCATTGGTTGTAAGTCTGTTTTAATTTTAAGGTATAAGGGGAATAGAGTGTAACGGTAAATATGCTGAAAATGCGAAACTACGAGTAGGTAGGTATAACGTAAGCTGATTTATTTGAATCAATTCATACCAAGATCATGAAAAATGGCCCTGCTTGGTTATGGGTCAGCCCTAAACTAAGCAGAGCTATTGAATGCAGTTTTAAATAGTTTACGAGGGAATTAGTATATAAGTAATATTGTCTTTTTAGCCCAAGCTAAAAAAAATACCGTTGTCCTAATTAGACGCCATGTTAAGCGCATGCGCAAGTTGACACGTGTCACGTCGCCACCAATTTAAGACTTTTGACATTACAATGATGGCGCGCTTTGATCTCTGTTGTGTGCAGAAAATTCAAAATAATTTAAATTTTCTTTATTGTTCGCACAGAGGTCGACGACCCTGACTGCTAGGGTCAGTGGCAGAAGGAATAATGTGAAGCACACTTTCGCTGTCAAGGTTCAGGCGGAATGTTCAGTGATTTTCTGATGTTTGACCTCGAAAGTCCGTTTTAACACTTTTAGCTGCACTAGCGGTGACATCGATGGTACTCGTATCTTTAGTTCATACATTGTTAGCTGCTATTCATAGATCAGAAAGTATCAAAAGTAGGTAATCAATACTGAATCTACCGGCTAGGATTTTGCTGATATACATTCTTGCAACAGTTTTGATAATATTGAGCCCTAATTATTATTAAAAGTTGTTATTTTACTGTTTTTTTGTTTGGTAATTGTTATTTACATGTAAAATAATTTACCATATACATTTTAATTCTATTCCATTCTTCTAATATGTATTTTCTTTGTTTAATAGAGCAAATAGCAATATTGATACTACACAAAAACATATCGTTTAAAGTTCAATCTATGTAAAAGTTTGTTACTCCTTCACGCAATAACTTTACAGTTATACAGCTTAAATATCAGAATTGTTATTCATAGGCTACAATTTATAAAGATTTTTTGTAATTTGGCCAAATTAAGTAGATAACGATAAAGTTCACACGCGCGAAGCCGCGGGCGAAAGGTTGTAAAAGAATAACCTTTTGTCCAAAACTACTTAAACCTAGTCTCGATTTGAGCTCGTCTACTGAAAAGTATCATCCTTCACAAAAGGTCCGTCCAAGTTCAGGTTGACGTACTGCTTTTGCAATTAGATAATTTACGTTTGTAATAGTATCGATATTTGCTTACCGCATACCAACACTCAACCGAATGATGAAAGTATAATTTAATTTCTGTATGCAAATTTTTGCATTGTAAATAGGTACCTCTTTCTCCATGCAAAGGGCACTGACAAGTGGAACGCCTTCGATAAGGGCATGAACCTTATTCTACCTCATGCATGGCAAAGGAATCCGACTACTTGCGACGAGTGACTTTGATCTTTGACATAGACATTTTCAGCAAAAAAACATGCCTATTGAGTTAGTTATCATATTTTTCGTCATCTGTAGGTCTCATAACGTACGTTCGTGATTTAATCGTTGATGTCAAAAGTCCAGAAACACGATAGAACGAAGCCAACCCCTACTATCCGCGATGCAATTTTGCAATTTCCCAATGCGGTTTTGGGAGCGTTTTCTAAATTTATCACTTTACCATTTTATTTTAAGCAACATCGGCAACAAGCATATAGTTAACAGCCGCCTGATGGTCAACGGTTACTGCGGCCTACGCATGCGTACAAACTTAACCTTTCAAACCACTTTGCTATTTGGGACGTCTACTAGTTACTGCTTGTGCGCAGACTCCAAACCTCAATCATAACTCGAACTACAGGACAAACAGAACAAACACAAATGTTCGACACAGATTGTGTCCTAGGTGAGGATCAAACCCACTGCCTTCTGCGTTATAGGCTCCTAGAGTAATTAATTACCTATGTACTTGTTCTTGAATTAAAAAGTATTTTGAAACTTACCATCGTAGGTCCAGAGTGGCTCCTTGTAAGTGAAAGAAACGACGATTTCTAGAAAAATAAAAACATAATAAATAAAAACTCATATAATGTTATTGTTTACTTAGCTCAATCATGTCTGACAATCGTAGAAAACAAAGCGTAGGTTGATAAAATTGATTGGACTTAAACAAGTCATGTCTGAAAACAAACAGCGAGACATGACTGAAAATGTACTGTACTGATAATTTTAATGACCATCTTTAATGTGAATGTACATATAAGCAAATGAATAAATAAATAAATAAATAAACTCCATTGCTGTGCAACAGCTAAACAACTTAAAAGATTTTGCCTTAGCACGTTCCAAACAGCTGCTGAGGGTCAAAAACAGAGTCAAACTAAAATAAAAAATACTTTCACCACTTGAAGAGTTACGAAAAATTGGATGTCCACTGACCAGGATACCTACCAAATGTCATAGCAACAAAGATATATTTGGTCATATTCACTGAACCACTGACCGGACACCACACCTGCAGATGACTGAAACGCGAACAATGGGCAGAAGTAATTTATAATGATGTAAGAAAGTAATAATATTGTTTATAAAACAACGATATTGTTTGTGCAAATATCGTTGAATGGGTTTCTGGTGCGAGGTGCGGAAATAAATAATTGTGTTTACAGCCCGACCGCGCTGGGCAGTTCCCACATGGGAGATGAGAAAAATTGGCCACATTGAGGAGTAATAAAAATATCAGCATAAATCAATTGTTTTGGAAAATCCGGAATTGACTGATCCTCTTGTCGTTGCATAGCCTCATTCAGTATATTTGATATTTTTTTTAAATTTTGTTCCAATGATTATAAAACTTTCGATGCCACAGCGCGGCAATTGTGGGGTCCCTTCTTATATAAAGGGCTGACCATAATTATGGCCTAGAACCAATGATCACCATTTTAATAGGGAAAATTTCATGCCATTTTATATTAATTATTATTACGGCATCATCCACACATAGTCCAGCATTTGTTCCCACGCACAGAAAGGGTCGATGACTCTTTTCTTTGTAGAACTATCCAGACGTGGAACGCTCTCCCGGCGCATGTGCTTCCTTCCTCTTATAGTCCCGGGGTCTTTTTGCATTCCTTCAAGATGAGTATGACCAGCTCAGTAATTGCTTTGAATTACTGTGCTTGTCATCCTCATATCTGGACCTAACGACCGCTTTCCACCAGGAGGAGTGAGGTTATTTTGAAGGGCACTATAAATAAATGGTAAAAATATCCGAGTGAAAGTGCTTCCTCCAAGTATCGCCCACCATCTCATAACCTTACTCCGAAGCATGACAAACGGTGCTATGTTTGCAAACTAGTTTGTATAGAAGTTAGAGTAGTGATTTAGCCCACCCACTTCTCACCACATCAGATGTTGTAGACCCCATTCCAGGCGTCCGGTCCGCGCTGGGGTCTAGTCTAGAAACAATCTGACTCGGAAGTCTTCTAAAGTACTATTTTATTGGGATATCCTTTGAGTAACTCATCTCAGGATATTGAAGACGATTTGAATTTTCCGCCTACGAAATTAGGAACTTCATTTTTTCGATAGGAGGATGACCTTTGTTATTATAAAGAATCGCAACACCATTAACAACTGATTATTGGTAAGAAATGATCAAATATATTTGATATTGTTCAGTAATAATAACAACTGTATGACTGCTAAAGATAATTATTTCTTTTTAATCTCATTACAAAAGTTCTATGATTTCCTGCAAAAGACTCTTCGTAGTATAATGTCTAAAATTGCGTAACACTATCAAGAACGGGTTAGGTTGACATAACGCTAAGTTGTTGAGTTAGTTGTGTTCGGATTACAAATCAGTGGGAAGAACAATTTCGGGTAAAGAACTTTAGGTGAGGCAACATGGATCCATTATGAATATACATGAGTGATATTATTAATTCCAATTTTCTGAAACATGACTGTTATGAGCATCGTATATAAATAAATATAATACTATAAATTGTAGGAATGAAAACCTTAGGAAGAGTGATCATTCGGAATATAACATTGGAAACAGAGTAGTTAGGAATTGTGATTGTTAGGATGAAAAATGTTAGGAAGAACATTTTCGGAGTTCCAATTAACGGAGTTGAAAATTTAGGAGAACTTTGGCGTACCCGAACAAAATATATTATAATGTATTAATATTTTATTTGATGTGCAATAAAAAAAATCTTATCTCATCTTACATGTATGATTGAGTATTATGTTTCAAAGTATAAGTAGGACTCTTAGTTTATTATTAAACGATTCACTGTACCCAGGCCGTGCTGGAAGAAATAACTTTTTAAATATAAGCTAACCTATGCTTTTGTTATCCCATAAGTTATCTATCATCATAAATTGTATCCAAGCCCATAAATAAATAAAGGCTTATAAACTAAACTCCGAAATGGCAAAACGCTGATAAATATTAAGTTATTGTGTCATTATGATTTGTCCAGTCATACTCGTATAGTAAAGGTGTTATTTATACTAACATTATAAAGAGGAAATTCTGTTGTGCCCAGGTATCTTTGGATACGCAGACGACAGCACTGTTACACAGCGATATATGTCCAGTGCCCGAGTGTGCGAAGGAACTACACAACCTGATACCACCCTCTACTTTCTACCATAGTACCAGTAGACGCCAGGAGGGCTTCCACCCCCATGTAGATGACTTTCCAACAATCCGTACCCAACGGTTTCCTGCGTCTTTTCTGGTACGCACCGCTAGGGAGTGGAACGCTCTCCCTGCGTCTGTGTTTCCGGATACTTACAACCTTAGTATCTTCAAGGCCAGAGTGAATAGGCATTTTCTGGGTAAGCGTGTACCACCATCAGCCTTGTCATCGTTTACCACGAGGCGAGACTGAGGCCAAGCGCCAACCCATTTTAAATAAAATAAAAATTTGAATGAAATAAATATTTGTTTGTTTGTTTGTATTAACCAGGCTCCGAAACTACGGAACCGATTTTAAAAATTCTTTCACCAATACGTGTATAAAGTTATATTAAAGGGGAGTGACGTAGGCAATTGTTTTAATTTAGGCTATATTTTGACGAAAAAGACAGTCGCTGACGAGCAGCTAGTCATAATTAAAAAGATTTTAACTATTGACTCGAAAATTTTACGCAGGTAAGCCTAAGCTGTATGATAAGTTGAGTAAAGTAGGCACTGTGGAATCCTCCGCCGGTAATAAAACTGCCCACCTGGGTGCCAATACCTTTTCGTGTACGTGTTTTCTTTATCGTAGGCATCGAGAAGAATTCCCTATACTTAAGAATTATTTACGAGTAATGTTATTAGTTAAACATAATGAAAAGTAATTTTTATGTTTAGATTCAGCATTGTTAAAATTAGTGAATTGTCTTGGTCGTTTATGACTATCGATTTAGTTTTGATCCAAACAGAAAAAAGTATGTGCCGTGCTGGTGGCGGTGCCGTGCTGGTGGCGGCACTTTAAAAGAATACTCTCCAGAGCCCCATATCTTCCCATGGGTGTCGTAAAAGGCGACTAAGGGTTTTTTCCAGCAGACCATCTGCTCTCCAGGTGGGAGACTTATGTCGGCCGGTTGTTGTTACCACCATGCAGTTGTGTAAAACCCGCCAAGTGATTCTGACCTATCTCGGTCAGGTCGCGTTCCGGGATCCGGGATCACCACTGCACTAACCGTTGCCAGGGGGACTGTGATCGTGGCAATTGTTGGACCAGTGAGAGCCTTAGCGGCGGTATTGTGTGTGTAGTGTGTATCGGCCCGCCGGCCAGGGAGACCCGTAGAAACAGTGGCGCCGCTGGCCGCCCGCGGCATAGTACAGGGGCCCAAAAGGGGTTAACCATCTCTGGAGGCTGCCCCACCAGGTCGTGCATAATCTCGGGGTGGCTCGTCGTGCTGGGTGGTTCCCGGTTTCGGTGGGGCCCGGCGACCATACCCGAGGGGGTACGGGGGCCCTTCCGTCCGGCGGACCGGCCTACACTATTCCACGCGATTAATACCAATGCAGGGCACCACGCTTTGTCTTTCATTGCCTCGATCACAGTCGTCCTTTCACGCCCCTCCCATCCTCCAACTTCTATGGCAGTCAGAAGCACGAAAAAACGGCCTACAGCGGCATCCCCATCCCCCACCAACACGCTGTTTGAGGTGGAGTTCGCTAACATCCGTGGACTCCATGCAAACCTCAACGCCGTCCATCAACACCTCGAGACGGCGAGGCCTGCGATGCTCTTTTTGACGGAAACACAGATAGGCCGCCCTAACGATACGTCATACCTGAACTACCCCGGCTATGTGCTGGAAGAGTCCTGACAACCTAAAGCCGGTGTATGTCTATTCGTCAGGGCGGTCATCTGCTGTAGCCGTCTCCGCTGCCTAAAAGACCCATCGGTCTCCACCCTCTCTCTGGGTGCACGTTGACCTGGGCTCCACAAGCCGGGTCTATGCGTACTATACCGCTCCCACAAAGGCGACGCTGAGACAACTCGACTCTTCAAGGATCTGAGTCAGGCCGCAGACAACGCTCAGGCGCAGTTCTTTAATGCCGAAATAGTGTTTTTGGGAGACTTCAATGCCCACCATGAGTCTTGGTTAGGCTCATCAAAAACAGACCATGCAGGCCGAACTGCCCATGCGTTTGCTCTCACGCAAGACCTGACGCAACTGGTACACCAGCCCACCCGGGTACCAGATACTGTCGGTCATACACCCTCCTTATTGGACCTTCTGCTGACGAGTCACCCAGCCGGGTATTAAGTGTCGGTTGGTGCTCCATAGGGCTCCTCCGATCACTGTCTGGTTGGCGCTACAGTGCCTTGTGCAGCTCCCCCACAACCTGTGGAGGTGACGCAGCGGTTATGGCACTACTCGTCGGCAGATTGGGACGGATTGCGAGAGTATTTTGCCTGCGTCCCTTGGCGGCAGTGCTGCTTTGGAGAAAAGGATGCTTCAGAGAGTGTATCTGCTATCGCTGACGAGATCAGTACCGGAATGGAATACTACATTCCTTTTAATGATGTCGTCAGTGCTAGCAAAACTGGTCCCTGGTTCAATCGCGAGTGTGCCGCAGCTGATGAACAAAAACAGGCGGCGATCTAGGGCCCAGGCACTCAATGATCATTCAAACCTTGCCTCCTTGAAAGCAACCTTTAATAAAGCCACCAAGGCCACGAAGAGGGCTTACATTAGAGCAGACGCCCAGCGAATTGCACGTGTTGGCCAAGAACTCATCACGGGTTTCCCATTACCCTACGGGTAGCCGCTCCTACTGGCGACTGGCTAAACACGTGCAATCTAACTTCTGCGTGCCTTCGCTGCCCCCACTGAGATTCTCTGATGGATCGTTGGCTCATCAGCCGCAAGAGAAAGCCGATTTACTGGCTAACCTCTTTGCCGCAAACTCTTGCATCGATGACTGCGGTGCTGCGCCGCCTGAAATACCACATTGCGGCTCCACAATGCCTGATATTCGTATCAGGCAGTGTGATGTTCGTGCCGAACTGCAGTCACTCGATGTCAGGAAAGCCAGTGGCCCTGATGGAATTCCAGCTGTGGTGCTGAAGAAATATGCAGCGGAGTTGTCTCCAGTGTTCACTAGCCTGTATCGCCTCTCCTACAATTCGGGTCTTGTGCCGCTGTCTTGAAGGGAGGCGAACGTTCAACCAGTTCCCAAAAAAGGGGACCGGTCTGACCCTGCCAATTACCGTCTAATAGCCGTAACCTCAGTTTTAGCTAAAGTGTTTGAGCGGATCATAAGCACGCAGCTCATCCGCTACCTAGAGGATGACTCTCTCATTCACGACCGTCAGAACGGCTTCCGACCAAAACGGTCTACGGGTGATCTTCTAGCGTACGTAACACACATCTGGAGGGAGGCTATGGACAAGCATGGGGAATCTTTGGCCGTCAGCCTTGACATTGCCAAAGCTTTCGACCGTGTATGGCATCGTTCGCTTCTTTCCAAGCTTCCGGCATATGGTCTGCCACCTCGCCTATGCGACTGGGTCGCCGGATTTATGAAGAGACGTAGAATTCGTGTCCTTTGCGATGGTCGAAAATCACGCTTTTTCCAGATTAATGCCGGAGTGCCGCAGTGCTCCGTCTTATCGCCGAAGTTGTTTCTTCTGCATATCAATGACATGTTATCTCTTGGTTATATTCATTGCTATGCGGATGATAGCACGGTCCACGCGCGTCATTTCGAGCGCCGTGGGGCAAAGCAGACTGACATCGAGGAGAAGAGGCGAAGTCTTGTTGTTGAGCTTGACGGAGTGTTGGACCGCATTTCAGAATGGGGTGCAAGCAATCTTGTCGAGTTCAATGCCAAGAAAACGCAGGTGTGTGCATTCACAGCAAAAGCGTCGCCGTTCCTTTCCCATCCCACTCTTCAGAGCACCCCGCTACCGATTAGGGATAGGCTAAACATCCTTGGCATGGATGTTCGTAGCAACCTAAACCAGCGGGACTACATTGAGAGCGTCATTAGAACTGCATCCCGTAAACTCAGAGTTCTGAACAGAGTGAGACGATTCTTCACGCCTGAGCAGCTCTGTCTCTTGTATAAGACACAAGTTCGCTCGTGTGTGGAATACTGCTCTCATCTCTGGGACGGTTCCGCCAAGTACCTACTCGAAGCTCTTGACAGGTTGCAGCGGCGTGCTATCCGTATTATTGGAAACCCAGAGGCAACTTTGACCCTTGAGCCTCTCCAATTGCGTAGAGACATTGCCAGGATAAGTGTTCTCTATCGCTTCTACAATGGGGAATGCTCTGACGAGTTATTCCAGCTTATCCTACCCTCATCTTTCCACTACCGTACCACGCGTGCTGGACTACTGCGTCACCTACACACAATTCAACATTTGTTGGCCCGAACTAAAAGGTTCGGTGACTCGTTTCTTTGTCGTCGAGTGTCGTCTATCCAGATGTGGAACGCTCTTCCAGCACATGTGTTTCCTTCCTCGTATACTCCCGGGTTCTTCAAGCGGGGCGTGAAAAGGCATTTCTGCAGGCCTTCAAGGTGAGGTTCGCCAGCCCAGTGATTCGTTTGAATGACTGGGCTTGTCAACCTCATATCTGGACCTCACGACCGCTTTCCATCAGGTGGAGTGAGGTCATCTTGACGGGCAATATAAAAAAAAAGTATTAGAATGCGGTATTTTTTCCACTATTAACATATTAAAAACTAGCTGTCCGTCAGTGGCTTCGCCCGCCTAGACTGTCTTTTTCCGTCAAAACATAGCCTAAATTAAAAAAATAGCCTATGTCAGACCCTGATATCTAATGTAGATATTACATTGGAGAAATAATTTATAAAATTGGTTCAGTAGTTTTGAAGCCTTTTCAATAGAAACAAAAAACAAACAAACAAATCTTTCCTCGTTATAATATTAGTATAGATTCGGGTTAAAGAAATTTATTTCTCGTAAAAACTTGAAATAGTTTGCTTAAAATGAGATGAAGTAAATGAAAATATATCTAGTAATTGTACACTGTCATAAACTAGTATAAATTAGATTAATCAATAGGAACTGAACATTAAATTAGAATTAAAATTACCTAAATATTTTAGTTCATTGTCTGAATGATATGCGATTTTACAATTTTTGCTACATGCTACGTGGCATGGCGCGTAGCACACGTAGCGCTTCATACTACGCGCGCTGCAGTTACAGTTCATTTCTGGATTGAAATTTTTATTGAGACTCATTGTCATGGCCCAACGAAACAAGGCCTTTCCTTTGAAATGGGAATGTCGTGACGTCACACGGTATTGTTAACACTCAGTTTTTGTAAAAATAATCTTGTACTCTAAGGATTTAGCATAAATTTTAAATAATTGATGCTGCAACATGTTATTAGAATGGATCTTTTTAATTTGTGTTTATGTTTCGTAGTAACCGTATACGTCTGTATTGTTAGTTTAAAACCAAGCACAACCTTGTCCATAGCTTAGACATGGCATAAGTAGCTCGTAGAGAAACCTCATCGCCACGGAAGAAACCAAGTTGTCATTTCACAAGTGTTGGAGTCTTATTTTTTCCTATTAGCAAGGCCAGTTTGGTAGGTTTCTTTGTGCTTATTTGTGCTGTTAAATACCAATTCTAAGCACGACAGTATAAGTAAGGGAACTATGTAAAAAAATGTTAGTCATTAAAGTAAAACTTATTTGAAATGATTGACTGGCCTATTGGCGCAATGGCAGCGATCCTGCCTTTGAACATTTATGTGATGAAAATTTGTGTTTGTTGTGTGTCTGGGTGTTATTATCTATTCAAGTATGTATTTCGAAATATTTAAGTATGTTTATCAGTCTCTGACACCCATAATACAAGCTCTGCTTAGTTTGGGGTCAGATGATCTTGGTGTGAATTGTCCCAGATATTTATTTATTTATTTATGATATTCGCCATGTAAATATTAGATTGACTAGTATGATGAACTACGCTACGGATCATTTTAAAAAAAATGTAATTCAAGACATAGGCTCTAGTACCTATACAAATTATGTCTCTACAAAACAACCTATATTACACACATGGTCAACTTGATAATATGCAATAAATAAGTCAGTAATCGTTAAATAGTTATTACAATCACTTAATAAAGAGTTACGACTTTTTATTGCGTTTTTATCTAAACGTCAGCCAATAATTCCTTGTTATCTTACTTTTTTAATAGTCCTGTGCTTTATGTAATATAATTTTCACAGGTTGACATCATCGTCGGCTGTAACAGCAATTTCGGCCGAAAATTATAAGAATGTACAAAAAATATGCCTCTTATTGGCAAAACCTTCCATGACACTGTGCGATATACTCGTTGTAGATGATTCGTATAAACACAAAGCAATTAAGTATTTACTGCTTGGATATAATAAAAAACTTTATCTATACTAATATTACACAGAGGAAAGATTTAAATGAATAAATACGTCCTACGTGTGCTCTATAATAATATGTTCCGTGTGCTGATGGGACTGCCGAGATTCTGCAGGACGTCTGGCATGTTTGCGGACGCGCGTGTAGACGGTCATCACGCTGTGTTGCGTGAAAAAGCTGCATCCTTAAAAACCAGAATGCTGGGTAGTCCTAACAGTCTCATTAAGGTTTTTTGCTACAAGGTGGGATAGTACTCTACTGAGGCACTGGATCCTCACCACTATAAACCCAAACGCGGAAAGTATTCATTTTGTCAATTAATGTTACTAATACCTAACTTATGTTTAATTTCGATCGATACCCACTAATATAGCTTTTAGTTATTTGTTTCTAACCAAATATATTATTATAATAAATAAATTCATTTATTTGACTTGGATCATTAATTATGGGTGTGCTGGGAGACGCCCCTGGCTTATTTCCTTGTGTGGTACCTCGTAAAACAGGGATATTAATCCCTACTTCGAGACCATTACAAGAGGTGTGTTGTCTGGCGCAAAAAAAACAAAAAAAAAATTACATTTAGATACATTAAATTATAGGTACAAAAAAAATATAGTCAGATTTGATTGTTCATTTTTTTGTAATGAATATAATTGACGATACGGAAAAAAGTGAACGTTTGCCGTCGTTTAATCTGAACGAGTCCTGAAGAAACAAAACTTAAAAAAGGACAATAGTAAAATTATGTAGCAAAAATAAGAAACATTATTCTTTGCGAACAAACGAAAAATCTAATTGTAATTATTTAATAATTTAATAATGTGACGTAAACGACCCGTTCAGACGGCTGTTCACAATTTGAAATTGATTAAAAGGGTCGATATACCAGGGTATATATACCTTAAACCGTTACAAAGAACACAAAATAAGAGAATAAAAGTACTGTACTGTTATAACTACCTAATGTCGACTAAAATAGTGTATCAAAAAACAGAACTGCTAAACCTGCGCCAACTGTATATTTACTCCACTTGTATACTCCTGAGAAACATTACCCACAGTGCTGTACAATCCAATATACAGATACATAAAAAAGTTAATACGCACAATTTAAGGAATAAATACAAACTTCACCTAACTAAAGCACGTACTAACTACGGAAAAAAAACTATACTGTTTGAGGGTGTCCAGCTATACAATAAATTACCGAACAACATAAAAGAATGTGATAACATAAACTCATTTAAGACTAAACTAAAAGAATACGTGTGCACATTGTAACTTAATCAAAATGTATTTATTTTTGAATTATTGAAATGCAGAATGACCACAAATATTGTTTTTATATTATAATATGCTCGTATGTAGATATTGAGAAACAATTATAAATATGATTGTAATCGTGCTATAAAATAATCATAAATACAATTAGAATTTTATTGTAACATTGTTATGTAATATAATATGGTATCATGTCTGCTCGACGTCAGAGGCAAAATATTGTTATTTTAAATTTAATTCACTTTTATATCTCATTGTAAAAGAACTGTATGTTTGTATGAGAATAAATGTCTTTAAACCTAAACCTATATATGAAACCATTTTAACATTTTAATCTGTATTGTAAAGTACGAGTATTATCCTTTTCTTAGAAGATTTAGGAATGCAAATTGGAATTGTCTATGTTTGGAAAATTGCAATCACCCATTTTATTACAATTGCAAAATGAAATGTGTTATGAATTAGCCCCTTTGTAGATACGTTAGTTAATAGTAACTAATTAATTACCCATGCACATTTAATTTTTTGTAATAATCATTCAGGTTTATCGTCGGATGATCTTAATCTGTGATTAGTCATACATGAATGCAAAGTCATACTTTGCACGACTGAATTTATGAATAATATAAAACAATAAGTAAATTATAACAATAACATTAAATATTTTTTGAGAACAATCTAAGGCTAAACCCTGACGGTGCAGTTTTCTGCCGCGCCCGCCGCGGTTGCGGGCCCGCACCTTCTATAGAATGCAGAAATGTATGAACATTTTTAAAGCAGATTACACGACGCGGCAGCCCCGCGCGCTCGGCCGTCGTTCGGCGGTTGTCTTTGCGGGCGGAAAGGCACCGCACAGAACTCCGGTCTCGTGAGTATGGGGACATAAAGAGGCGGGTTCCTGGTGCCGACAAACCGGTACGGGTAGGTACTGATCCGTGCAGGTAAAATATTCCAATGTTACCAAATGCGCTCAGGTATAAATAAACAAGGTAATAGGTACTGGGAACAGGGTAGGTTTGCGCTGTGGTGGGGTGCCAGAAGCAATTTGACCGAAATTTTACTGGTTCGGGATAGTTGGTTATCGGATGTTTTAGCCAATGACCTGCCTGGCTAAGATGCGCAACATAAGGTAATTTCTTGTTTCTCGTCTCTGAGAGTCGACAAAAGAGGTAGAGAGAGAGAGAGAAGACAAGTTTCCTCGGATGACAAAGGGATGTAGACATGTTTAACACAGATTTATTAATATTATAATCGATATTATCAATAGTACTGATTTGAAGACACGATAGTATCGATATAAACAATCGATTAAACTAATCAATTTAAATAATCGATGTAATCGATGCAGCTAAACGATACAAAGAATCGAAATAATCGATGAAACTAGTCGATTCAACTAATCGATTCAACTAATCGAGTCAACTAATCGTTCAACTAAATGATTTGACTAATCGATTCAACTAATCGATTCGACTAATAGATTCAACTAATCGATTCGACTAATCAATTCAACTAATTGATTCGACTAATCGATTAACTAATCGATTGGAAATAATAAACGTTAAATACTTAAATTAATTGATAAATAACAATCGATTTATTGAAACGAATTTTCAATTAATCGATACAAATAATCGATTCAAAAGAAACAAATAATCGAGATAAATAATTTTATCGATACTATTGATTTCCCAAACTATTTATGTAACACTTGTTATTATGGAAATTTTACCTAAATAAGTTTTTTCGCAACAAGCGAAAAAAATTATTTCGCTTTATTTGAATTTAATATTTTTATGTAAAATTTACTCATTAATAGCTAAAATAGCGACGGCTCATAAATACATCGCTTTATTACTGCACTTAAAAAAAAAGAGCATTTTGACGCACCGCAACGCCTGTTTTCATGCTATTTTAATGCATAATTGGTTTGTCGTTCACAAAAATGACCGACGAGTTCACACACGAGATATCTCTTCTAAGCCACGACAAAAATAAGGCGCCATGTTAGGATCTGAAGACAAAATTGAATTTCCCATACAAAATATTAAGTCACGACAATTGCTTCCATGTTAGGAACTGTAGACAAAATAGAGAAATCGAGAACTGGCGAAATTTCATTGGAGAATTTTTATCTACTCTTCTCGTAGGGCGCGCATCTTAGCCCCGCTGATCAGTGATGATTTGATTTCAATCATAATTTTTATCGTGTTGTGGGAATCAACAGAATTAAAAAAATATTTGTAACTTGCAATGCTTAGAAAATCACACAGAAGGAACTATCTCTATTAGCCAATACGAGTACATGGTGGTATGTACTTACTTGCAAAACGAATGATTTGTTTTTAAAAAAGTGTTAGAATACCCTTATAGAATGGCAAAAGGAAGGGAAGGCTCTCGTCTTTGTGCACAATTTTACTTTCTTTTGAATTCTATAATTAGGCTATTTAATTGTAAGAGTAACTGCTGAGATTATTGCTAAATCTTCTCAATAAAAAACCCTTCGACTTCTGTGGTAGAGTTTACTTCAAGTGATACTTTATTATTGTATTTATGTGTGATTAAAAATGATTAATTCGTCATAAAATGTCATATCTGAATCACTTAAATGAAGTTTTTTTCAATGTTGCAAATTTAAAGTTTTATACAAAAAGTTAAAACACAAAGATTTTGTAATCGAAGCATACAATCAATCAATCAAAAAAAAATTCACGTCAAGGGAACTATTGTATGTTTTGATATGGGGCAGGCAAGTAAAACATACAATAGGTTATGGGCCTCATACTTTGTAGATATGGATCTAGCTAAAGTACAAATAGCGAAACTGGAAGCCAACAATTGGACTCAATGGAAGTACCGTATGACCGCTCTTCTGTCGGGCATCGACGGACTATTGGATATTGTTGAAGGTAGAACACTAATACCAGTTAGACCTGATGCAGCAGCAGGCGATGCAGCAGCTGTGGAAGCATCTATGTCAAGGTATGACACATCCTTGAGAGAGTTCAAGAGAAAGGAGAGTATAGCTTTGCTTCTTATCACAAATAATATTAGTGATGAAACATTAGACAAAGTTATTCGTTTGTCCAAACCAAAGGAAGTCTGGGATGAACTACATAAATTGTATGATGGTGTCAATGACAACCGGGTTTATGATTTGTGTCTAGAGTTCTTCAGATATTCGAAGGATCCTGGAGATGACATGGCTACGCACATATCGAAATTGAAGAATCTGTGGTTTCATTTGAAACAGGAACTAGGCAAAGCGGAAACTGGTGCAAACTTGCCAGAGCTTTTACTAATATGTAAGATATTGGATACCTTACCTGAAACTTATTTTTCGTTTAAAGCGGGTTGGCTGTTAATGTCAAAGAAGGACCGGACGGTGGACAACCTTACTAGTCAACTGTGTGCTCATGAGAAAGCACTGAACAGCAAGGATGGTGAAGGCACTTCGCAAGCTTTTCCAGTTGAGTCAGTAAGAAAGGATTTTAGGAAAAATCAAGACCAGGATAAACGGTGGCAAACCGATTCGTTGAATAAGACAAAGAAGTTGTGGTGCTGGAAGTGTCGATCAAAAGGACACTTGAAGAAGGATTGTACTCAAAAGAGTGTATCGAGCAATCTGGTGTTATCGGCGCTCAGTATAAGTAGTAACAACGGTTCTTGGTTTATTGACAGTGGTGCAACTAACCATATGACAGGATGTTGTGAGTGGTTTGACACACTGAAACCGTCTACGATGAAAGAGGTGCATGTTGCTAATGGCAAAAAGTTAAATGTGAGCGGTACTGGTAATGTACATTTTTCAGTGGAATTTAACGGAACAATTGTTAATATTACTTTAACTGATGTTTTGTTTGTACCGGAACTTACTGTTAACTTGTGCTCGGTTTATAGTCTGTCACAAAAAGGCTATAATGTTGTTTTTTTCTAACTCAGAATGTAATATTTCTAAGGCTGGTGTAGTAGTTTTGAGAGCCAAGCAATCTGGGAGGGTTTACAGACTTGCAACTGTCGGTAGGGCCAACCTGATTAGGGGAGGTTCAGACGATATGAAAATTTGGCATCAGAGGTTAGGACACATTAACTTTGAAAGCTTAAAAGCTTTAAAACGTGTCGCTAATGATATTGATTTTCAGGTTGATTCTAGCAAAGAGGTTTGTGAGGTTTGCCTTAAGGGTAAACAGACCCGTGCTCCATTTGTGAGCAATCCCAATAAGCAGGTGGCAAAGGCGCGGCTGGACCTGATCCACACGGACGTCTGTGGGCCGATGCCGACTACTTCTCTCGGAGGCAAACGGTACATTCTTACGTTCCTCGATGACCACACTAGGAAAGTGTTTGCTTATCCGATCGCTAAGAAGAGTGATGTATGTAAGTACACTAAAGATTTTATTAATCTGGTAGAAAATCAGTGCGGTACGACTGTAAAGGTACTTAGGTCTGATAACGGTACAGAGTACGGAAACGCTGATCTAACTAACTTTTTAAAAAGCAAAGGTATAGTTCATCAGCTGACTGTCCCGTATAGTTCGCAACAAAATGGTGCGGCTGAAAGGCTAAACCGGACTTTACTTGAAAAAGTGAGATGTTTACTTTTTAATGCTCAATTAGATGACAAGATGTGGGGAGAAGCTGTGTGTACCGCAGCGTATCTTATAAATCGTTCACCAAGTTCTAGAATATCGGGTAAAATCCCGGAGGAATTGTGGACTGGCTGTAAAGTTAGCTTTAAGCATCTTCGGGTCTTCGGTTGTGAGGCATTTGCGCATGTAGATGATATTAAGCGTAAAAAGTTAAATCCCAAAAGTAAAGCTTTCGTTTTCCTTGGATATGAAAACAATGTAAAGGGTTATCGATTGTTCAATCCAGCTAACAACAAGATTATCGTTTCACGTGACGTAGTGTTTAACGAACATGTCTTTCCTGGGAGACACTCGAAAGCCAAAACAGAAAATATACCTATTTTTCTTGCAGGAGGTTTTGATGACTACGTTTTGGAAGCCATGCTGTCACCTGTTCGTGCAGAGTCATCAGATACTCCTGTTGAGGCGGAGTGTGAACAAAGTCCTGACAGACAGTCTGTGGTTGATAGTACCACTGAGTCTGAATCTGTCGGACATCGGTATAATTTGCGACCCAGAAACCCGAGAGAAACCTGTAACGTGGCTAACGTTAAAGATGTTGAGCCTATCGTACCACGAAGTGCAAAAGAGGCTTTAAGCTGTGAAGAAAAAGAATTGTGGCAAAAAGCAATGCAGGAAGAAATTGATTCTTTTTATGCTCACGAAGCTTGGGAGCTGGTCGATATGCCACTAAACAAAAATATTGTTAAAAACAAGTGGATATTTACACTGAAGAAAGATTCCGATGGCAACATTACACGTTACAAGGCAAGGCTCGTTGCGAAGGGTTTTACCCAGAAATACGGTGAAGATTACACCGAAACTTTCTCACCGGTCGTACGTCACTGTTCTATGAGGCTGTTATTATCATTAGCTGTGAAATTGGATCTTAAGATTGATCATTTGGACGTGCAGACGGCTTTCCTGAATGGGGATTTGAAGGAAGAAATAAACTTGCATCAACCTGAAGGTTTTGTTAAGCCTGGTAATGAAAAGAAAGTCTATAGATTGTGTAAGGCTGTGTACGGGTTAAAACAAGCTTCGCGTGCCTGGTATCAGAAGGTAAAAGATGTACTTACTTCTTTGGGTTATTACCAATGCAAGCAAGAAGAATGTATATTTATTCGAAAAATTGGTAAGTCAATAGCTATTATTGCTTTGTACGTCGACGATTTTTTCGTATTTTATAATGACAGTTTTTTAGTGACAACTTTAAAGAAATCTTTACTAAAACATTTCAAAGTTAAGGACTTAGGGCAAGTTAGAAATATGTTGGGGATAAAGGTTGAACGCGATGACAGTTGCATTAAAATAAGTCAAGAGCATAAGATTGACGATTTGCTTGATCGTTTCGAAATGACGGATTGCAAGTCTGTCAACTCTCCTATGGTTGCTAACATTAGTAATTCTTTAGGTAGTCCAACTACTAAGAATGATGTTGAAGTAAAGCTTCCTTACCAGGAACTGATAGGTAGCTTAATGTACTTATGTGTCACCACTCGACCTGATATTTCCTTTGCCGTGGCATATCTAAGTCAGTTTATTAGTTGCTATACTGTGGAACACTGGAGTCATGCCAAACGCATATTAAGATATCTTAAGGGTACTAAGGACAAGGCTTTAGTATTTAAGAAATCGGATGTAAACTCAGTCTTGGAAGGTTACGCAGATGCAGACTGGGCCGCGGACTCTGACCGCAAGTCGTATACAGGTTACGTTTTCAAGTACGCCGGTAATACTATTTCATGGGGTTGCTACAAACAGTCGTGCACTGCGCTTTCGTCTACCGAGGCGGAGTATGTTAGTCTTAGTGAAACGTGTCGAGAGGCGGTATTCCTCAGAGCGCTGCTGTGTGAATTGGATTTTGCCTGCAAAATAATTTTGTATTGCGATAATCAGTCGGCCCTCAGTCTTGCTGAAAATCCAATTCATCACAGACGTACCAAACACATCAGTGTGCGGTATCACTTTGTAAGAGAGATATTGAATAAGCTTGATGTTAAGCTATTGTATCTGCCCACCGGTCAAATGGTGGCGGATGTTTTTACTAAGCCTCTAGGGCGTGTAAAACATGACAAATATACAGAGGAACTTGGAGTTCTCTAAGGTGCCTTAGTTATGGGAGGGTGTTGAAGTATAGAACCTTCTTTACTGTAACCAGAGACACCTTAGCTGTCTATCGTTTGTTGTCTGGTAGTCATGGTGATGTGATTATTATTGGTAGATTGTATTTTTCATGATTTGCTAAAATAATTATTCCTATCTTTTCTAATCGCTTGTTTTACTTGCCTGCCCCATATCAAAACATACAATAGGAACTCAGTTTCAAATGTTAGTTTTTCATAAAAAAATCAAATCTTGATTGAGACTAATTCCTATCCATTAATTGATAGTCGCTGGATGATAATGTATCTGGCGAATAAACATTACATTTTTTTGAAATTTACTGATTAGCCTGAAATGAAAATGAATGAAAAAAAATGCAGGTTACAATGGCTAAAAATTGTAGGGTGACTTAGTGACGTTTGAATCTTGAAACGATATTTAATTATGAGTAGCCATAACATTTATCGCTGTTCCATTCATTTGAACTCACCTATGACTGGACAGAATCAACTTGAAGTGTGCTCAGTTTCGAATAATATTTTCTGCATTGTAAACTACCTAGTAACTCCTGAGTTTTTTGCAAGATCTTCTCAGTAGAGACAGCAGTCCGACTGCGTGGTAAAGATATAGAATAGTGAGGACCAAAGAAGATGGTTTAGGTACATATATTTTCTATGTACCTACTAGAAATTTGATTCTAGTCATCATTCTAGTATAAAATAACAAGCTGTCCGCCCGCGGCTTCACCCGCGTGACCGTATAGGTATATGTATATTATGGCCAAATTACATAAAAAGTTCAAAAATTGTAGCCTATGTGTTATTCTGATGTTTAAGTTGTATTACTGTAGAGTTTCATCTAAATCAGTTCAGTAGTTTTCGCGTGAAGGAGTAACATACATACATACATCCTCACAAACTTTCGTATTTTTATTACGAGTAATAGGGTAGAGAAGAAGCTTACTCCTTACGGTGGACACTGACCGACGTTATGTGGCGTTATGTAACATGTTACAAAGCGAGTACAGTGCCCAGCTTAACACTACGTACTGACTTGTTCTGGGTTCATATCCCATGTGTTGGTCAAAGCGTTTTTAGATTTTTAAAACATGGATTGCATTGATTGTCTAATTTTTAAAGAACATGGCCATTCATTTAATTGAGCTTTTGCCCACATAACGCTCGCTTTTCCTTTTATATGTGTTTGTCTAAAGCGTTAGTTAATTTAATGGTAGGTTGTAATTGTAAACTGCATATAAATCTGAAAAAACTTATCATCGAAAATGTCTAAATCCTAAAACCTACTCACTATTGACATTCGTTTACCAGAATAAAATATAGCTTCGCTATGGGAAAATTTAAACAAAATCACAATATTTA
Organism: Udea olivalis; assembly: GCA_947369235.1. NCBI lineage: Eukaryota > Metazoa > Arthropoda > Insecta > Lepidoptera > Crambidae > Udea > Udea olivalis. The sequence goes on along the minus strand of OX376349.1, from coordinate 2,109,983 downwards.
AATAACTTTATTTATTCACTAAAAAGTAAATGCATACGTAATAAATAAAATCCCTAACGAAATTCTTAAAACGAATAAACCTTCATTTTTAATTACAGAAACCAATAGGAACATGTTCTACCTTCATTGATTTTTATTTTATTGTTATACCTACTAACGTCATTTGCAATTCTTGTCCTGTGACGTTACTCTGTTGGTATACACAATATGTCATTTTAAATAATATAACAAAAATCAATAAAATTACATTTTTTATAAGGATAAAATATTTTATCTTGATTCCTAATTTATTTAACATAAAATACATAACATACGTATTTAGTGTTAATGTATTTAAAGCTATATTTACAGAACATAACGATAAATGTGTGTTTCAGAACTGGGAATATGATAGTCTAGGATCATATCTTATTGACTAGTACATGCATTCGTACACAATTAATAATAGGATTTCTACGTACATTATTTACCTATCATTAGTAAAACATAATTTGTTTTCTTATCTTTTTTTTATTTATATTTTGCTTCTATTTCAAAGGCAAGGTAGGTATTTGAAAGTTTTTCGGCATGTGCAAATGGTTCTTCGTTATAGGAGCGATACATAGAGTCCGTTAAAGCTTTTTTCTGACTTATTTTAGCTTGTAACTCGCGATCTTCCCATTTTTAATACCAGCAATATTAAAAAGTACCTGCAAATCTGCTGAAAATTAAATTTAATAATTTTATTTAAATTTATGATTAAATTTCCAAGACTTTACTAAAAATCGAATGTTGGTCGTTTTTGGTGCTTCTATTGTGGTTGTTAGAGTTGTTATATACACAAACGAATGTCAGGTCTTATCAAACAATAGACTGCTGAAGCAATAAACGAAATAATTGATTTTATAGGTTAATCGTGTTTTTCTTTCATATCTAAACTATTAAAAACGCGTCTACGAAACTATCTTTGCCATATTTAGCTATATGATTATGAATATATTATGATAAAATTTTACAACATAAATCCAAAAGGAACCGCTTGATTACTGATTACTTTCATCCGCAGCTTAAATTATTAAATTCTTAGGTTACAATCTTTTCTTATCTACGGATTTAGATACAATTAAACGATAATGCAAATTTAGTGCTCTATAATGCTTGCAAGTGAGAATGAAACCCCTTTGTTTTTAATGATGACCGACTTGTAAGCAGGTGTCCGTTCTCGTCTAAAGATAGTATTTTCATCGATTTTTTTTTGCTTAATCAGCTTCCTAGATTACTTTTTTAGGGACTTTGTACATTGTATCATGTCTTTTTTTTGTATTATTGTTTCATTGGATCAATGATTAAAATACAGTAAACACTTGTTTGATGCGTGGTTAAGGCAGTGTTTATTATTCAAATCTAAATCATGATTTAAATGTTTTACCGTCGTAGCTTTTAGACGTAAAGTTAATATAAGCTACTAATAATTATATTATACATTTTAGATCCGACCACCGAAAACCCAGAGGCTGCTTTCGCAAAGTACTACGTATAATTGTAATTGAAAAACAACTGAAAACTAAGTTCATTTTACGTTAGTGCAATAACGTTCCCAGAGTAACTAAGATACTAAGTAAAGAAGTGTACCATCAAGCTTAACACGTTTAGACCCATTTCTCATTTTTTTAAGCCTATTTCTTGTATTTGTTGGACGTGAATGACGAATTTACAGATTACAGATCGTTTAATTATAATCTAAACTAAATAGTATTTATATATAAAACATACTCCCACTAAAGGTAAAGCTCCTAAATGACCAAACCTCACGTGCCTTTGGCACGTTTCACAGCCACATCTGACTGAAAAACCAGACACCACAACATAAATCTTAATTCTGAATACTACTTTTATAACTTCAGAAGCAACTAGATCGATATATAGCAAAAACTAACACTTTGCAATTTTATTTTCGTTATAAACTCTACCGAGAGCATGCCAAATATTCACTAGACTATACTCGTTAACGTTTTTAATCCCTAGGAAACTACTGGAGGTATTCGTTGCGAGAATTTAAGGATTAAACTATAATTGGATTTTCAGCTGTAGTTTCAGCCGGTTTAAAAACCTTAATTACACCAGAAAAATCCCTTTAAGCTTCTTCATTTAAAAGTTTCACAGGGTAACTCTTAGATGTAAAGGCATCCTAATAAGAACTAATCCAAAACCTTGCTTTAAACCGCTTAAAAATATCAGAGATCTATACTTCCTATGTCTACATGAATAGTTTTCAAATAAAATAAAGGTAAAGTATTTTCTAACTAATCATACTGCTTATGCTTTCCGAAGAATCTTTTCTTGGCATCCACCAGTTTGTTGAGGCCTCCAAACAAAGTTGCAGTGACTTTGTTGCCGAAGCAGCCCATGAGGGCAGCCAGGGAGCCCAGCAGTGAAGGTGTGGCGAGGTGTGAGCACGAGGCCACCGACTTCGAGCGGTATACCATGCGCCGGCCCAGCGGCTGCACGGCGCGGTCGTTGTTGATGCCGCTCAAGTCAGCTCTGGTCAGGTTTTTGTACTAGTGGGAAGAAAATGTGGTCATGAACTACAGAATAGTGTGGGGATCGGACAACTTTGAGAGGATTTAGATGTTTCCAGGGACACTTATAGAAGAGTCCATGCTTATTTTTTAAGTAAAATTGAGAGATTTATAGAATACGAAAGGCCACTAAACATTTTCTAATAAAATTCTCATTTCATTTTTGTAAGACATTCATGCCTTGATTTGTGATGGTAATTGAATTAGGTGTATATTTTGTCAAGAGGGTCATTTTTATAATTACATTTTATTGAAAGTTTCATTGTGGTAAACTCACCTGTTCATGGCTAACCACGGTAGGTCTATCCATGACAATCCACGTGACCACTTCGGGACACAGAGGCGTGGTCAAGGAGCCGTGATACGTGTAGAACGCCTGGGGGTCTGGGCTGAACAGGTGCCTGTGAAAGAAGAGCTGGTTGTGAACTCATAGCCAAATAATCAAGAGTGTAAGTACAACATACTTGCTTTCTTAGATGTTAGGTTTTAGTCACGGTTTGATTAATTTCATGCCCTCTTATTAACAAAACTCAATCAGTAACTATTGCAATAATTTTCTAATTAATGTTTTGATTTGTCATCTTATTATCACTATTAAATCATCATTAGGTCATCTTGACGGGCACTATAAAAAATAATATTGCATTCCCTAAAAAAAGAGTTGAAGTCCACTGAATATGTGTCAAACTTCAAACTGTGTTGTCTTACAAAAGAGGTTATATAGAGAGGTGTTCCTCCTTTTAAGAGGTGGTTAATGACGATAGACAGAGCCCTCATGATGTCGTTTAGGTGGCTTCTCATCACCAGTAACCGGATAGTCTTACAATAAGTGGTCTATAGTGTCCCGTTTGGATAAGTGGTGTCCATTGTGTGCCCCCACTCAAGCGTGTCAGGATCATTGTCGTTTTGTTCGCCAATTCGGCGAAGCCCTTCCTTTACTGAGCACACGTCACTCGATTGTGACGGCACTATACCTAATTGGCTTAATCTGCCATACTATCTTTGTTGTTTTGGCACCTTGGCCGATTAGTGATGATGACATTGACATTCATTCTTTCATTTCAATGATAACTATTGATTTCAGCGGCATTGGGAGACACTGATACTAATACCAGCTCAGTAATGTTTTAAAACTAACACAATGAAGACAATACATTGTTCAATGATGTCCTTATAATTGCAAAGAAATTGTAGCCTTTCTATCAGTGGATAGCATAACACCGCATACTCCGATATATCTGTAGTCATCTGGGTATGAATGAAATCGTTTAAGTGGATACAGAAGCGCTGTTTTTCCCTACAAACGAAGTCCCCTGTTTCCTCACTGGATTTTGCCAGTAGATAAATAATTTTTACCCAAAAAATCTATTGCCGCTATTCGCATGTCCCAATGTTATCGTTATTTTAATAAATTAATTGCAACCAGAGATATTAACCTTCAAAAATCGAAAAAAATGGGCAGTTTTTCCGCAGTGTTCAAACATCCAGAAAACAAATTTGACTAGTGTATTTCAAAAAAGGGAAAACATAGGAACACGGCCACAGTCCTTCCTTAATGGTTAATGAATAAGTAACTAAATCGGGCAGTTTTTCGAAAAGGGATTAAGTAGGCGACTACAAAACGTCGATTTTGTGTACTTTTTAACCGACTTCAAAAAAAGGAGGGGCTCTCAGTACGACTGTATGTTTTTTTTACCTCATAACTTTCGACTGGGTGAACCGATTTTAATAATTCTTTTTTTATTTGAAAGCTCAAGCTGCCCGTGTTGTCCCCTTTTAATTTGGTCCAGTTCTGACAGTGGCATCCATGGGGAATCCATATAAGTCATATAGATAAACCATATGCGCGACAAATGGACGATTAATTCAATATCACGCCAACTGATTTCGATGCTTCTTTTTTTATTGGAATGGATATACTTCAAGAATAGTTTGATGAGATTCTGGTTAGGTTCTGATTATGGGATCCATGACAAAGTAACGGAACTCATCAATTCTTAGGAGCAATTGGACGATACTTTTTCGATGTATAAAATAAATAAGAACTAGGTATTCACTGAAAATCAAGAAATAAACAAAAATTTTAACAAAAAAAAAATGATTGCGTATTCTTCTAAAACTTATATGAAAATATAATGTAGGTAAAATTATTGTTATTGTTGGAGTCGGTGTCAGCCAAGGAAACACTACAATATACCTAGCAATATACCTATTTCTTACATATCACGTTAACGTATGTATGTAGGTAGTTACAAAAACCTACATTGGCTGACACCGACTCCAACAATAACAATAATTGTACCTACATTATATTATCGTATAAGATTTAGAAGAATACGAAATAATTTCTTTACTTTTTGGTGCTTTTATGGAATAGTTTTTTTTGAAGTTGGTTTTTTGATAGGTAATTTCGGTCCGATTTGCATCAAAACTCAAACTCAAATAACTTTATTCAAATAGAGAGAAATTCAGAGAGAAATTCAGTACTATCAAATCGTCAAATTTACAGCAAAATATACTAAATAATAAACATAAATACCATAATAATATGGATATGTAAATAAACAGTATACAGACATAATGCGACTCTACCACCGCGTCGGAGTTGTTTTTTGCTGAGAAGACCCGGCGAGAAACTCAGCAGTTACTCTTCTAAACTTGTTAAGAGTTTACAACAGGCGTTAGTAAAGTACAAGCAGTGTGACGTTTTGATACAAATAAACCTAAAAGAATATAAAACAAAGGGAAAAAAACCAACCATAAAAGAATATAAAACAAAAATTCATATAAACAATTCAAAAAGAAAAATTGTTAGTCAGTACATACTAGGTACCTATTAATTATTACAATAAAACATCTGTTACAATAGAGCTATTTAATCCCGCATCAAGCAGAGCGCTTACACCCAGGCATTTTTATCTCAAAGGTAGTCTTTTGTTGTATAATAGCCCTTTTTTAATAAAGCCGTTTTGATGTGATTTTTGAATCTATGTAAAGGTAACTCACAAATGGTTTTTGGAATTTTGTTGTAATAATGTATACCTTGCCCCATAAAAGATCCCAAAACTTTTTGTAACTAAACTTTGTGTACCTAAAGAGTGAAAGTGCAATTTTATCCTTATTTCTTGTATTTCTGCAATGTATGTCACTATGTTTAGTATAGAATCCAATATTTTTTCTCACCAAAACAATGCAATTGTAAATATTTTGTTCGCTACAGTGAGGATACCAATTTCCTTAAAAATCTCCCTAAGCCCGTGCACGAAACATTTAGATGGACCTGATCGCTCGCTTCTGGAGGATAAAGATGGTTTATATATCCGCCACTTGACCCCAAAGTACAATGCCGTAAGACATTACACTGTGGAAATAACTAAAATAAACTGAGCAGTATCAACATCTGTTAATAACCTAATTTTTCTCACTGCAAATGCAGCCGAACTAAGTCTGCCTGAGAGAGCTGTTATATGAGGGTTCCATTATTTTAAATCTAATGTGATTCCAAGGAAAGCTGTTGTATCTACAAGCTTCATAGTATTACCATCAATTTTTAGACTAATGGGGTTATCTTTAACATTAGGCAACTTAAAATTAATACATTTAGTCTTTTTTGCATTAAATCTAAAAAAATGTAAATCATTTAGATATATCAGAAATAGTAATGGACCTAGAATGAATCCTCGAGGGACCCCCATTTTAACTTGTGATCCTGTAGACAGTACACTGTTAACATCAACTTTTTGAGTTCTTAAACTAAGGTACGAAATTACCAAATCTAAAGCATCATCCCTTACCCCGTAAAAATCAAGCTTGCGTGTAAGTGTATCGTGATCAACGCAATCAAAGGACTTGGAAAAGTCACAGAAGACGCCAAGAGCGTTCTGTGAATTCTCCCAAGCCCCAAAAATGTTTTTAGAAGTGCAATGCCAGCATCAGAAGAAGAACGGCCTCTCGTGAATCCATATTGTTCACTGTGTAAGAGATTGTTCTCATGAAAATGGCTTCATAGTTAAGTTAGTTATGGCTTATTAGTTAGTAGTTGTTCTTGAATGATATTTTCAACTATCTTACTTAGAGCTGGTAGGATTGAAACAGGCCTAAATAACGAGGTAACCCTCGGTCTTGTTTTTTGCCTGATTTAAAAAGTGGTACAACCCTACCCTGTTTCATTAAGTTTGGCAAACACCTTCATCAACACAATCATTGAATATTACGGCTAAATAAATAATCACGTCAATTACGTGGCTAACAATTTTGACTGATATACCCCAAAGATCAGCGGTATCTTTTAAATTAATTAATCTAAATGCTTTTAATATATCTAGTGACTCAACATGTTTAAATTTAAAGAATACACTGCAACTAGATACATTATCTTTCAACAAATGTTCCGATGCAGTTGGTGAGGAATTTAATGAAGCTGTAGTGATTATAGGTATATTACTGAAATACTTATCAAATGCTTCAGCAAGAGATGCTTCTGATTGTAAGATGTTATTGTTCTTCTGTCTTCTTCATCTGTCTCTATCGTACTCTGCGGGGCGCTCGAGGTTTGCAAAAGACAGCAATAGATTTTACAAATACCTATTTTTCAATTCTCTCGAGCGTGCTGTGTCCTCTTAAGGCAAGATGATGATTGCTAACAATACCAGTAGATTAAAGCTCAGGGGCCGTATTACAATCCCTTAAAGCTTATCAAGTGCATTTTCTAAACAGACCGTAGCGATGCAATTTCCTAAAATGATCTTACACTTCCAGCCAGTCAGCGGTTACCTAGCACTAATGCATCTCCTAGACAATCACTCATGAAATTGCTGGCTACCCTCAGTTTAGTGAATTGACTTGACTGGTTGAAATTGTAATATGGCCCCAGGACCCAGTATGCAATGCACCATGCACTCGTTAGTGCAAGGTGCATTGCATGTGACTTCAATGGTAAAAACACCAAAAAACACGAAATAGGTGCAAAAAAATCTAAAGGTCACGAAATACAACAGTTTAACTTAGAAATAGTTTTTTGCTTGAATTAACATATCCTAATGAATAATAATTGTTCGTGTGGAGAAATTGATTACTTCCTACAATAATATATTTTTAATAAAGTTATACTCACGTCAAGTCAATGTTGAAAGTTCTGGATTCCTTAAGAGACTTTTCCAGAATGTAATCAACAGCTGGAATAAGGTCGTCCAAAACCTTGTTGTTCCCATCAGGGCCCACCTAAACAAAAGAAAAAGGTACAGCTCGGTTGATGTTTTAAAAGGTTTTTCAAAGGTTTTAGTTTCGTGCCAGCGGGGTATAAAGAATCGGTTCAGATTATGTCAGAAGACAAGTCAAAATAACGCAGCCGGAGGAAAATATGTTTTGTTCTTAAACTAAATAAACATATAATCACGACTATATCCAAAACGGGGAAGTCAGAGGCAAGTGACTGTTGCCGCCATGGTGATCGGAACACTCAGAAGCCCACTTCTCACCAATGGTATTAGAACCTAACGTGGTAGGAGGTGAGCTTTCCACCGTTATCAGCGTTGATTTGGTTTTACATCGATGTTTTCCATCACCGGAGAGTTAAGAGTAAATTTTGTATGGTAACATAAATCAAACTTGTCCTAAATAAATAAATAAATAAATAAATCCCTGGACATTATTCCACACAGCGCCATCTAGCCCCAAAGTAAGCTAATTAAAGCTTGTGATATGGGATACTAGACAACGGATAAACATACTTAAATACATTTTCTTTTGTAAATACATACTTATTATACATAGGAGACACCCAGACCAGTACAAACAGACATGTTCATGCACACAAATGTTTGTACTGTGCGGGGATCGAACCCGCGACCTCTGGTGTAGTAGCCAATTTCTTAACCATTACACCAAGTCGGTCGTCAAACCGACAATCATTCCAGAAATCGAAAACCATTGCAAGGTATTTGTATTTTATACCTTATTTAAATATTTTACATTTTTAAAGGCAAAGGATCTAGGATATATTTCATTAAATACGCTGGCAATCTGGAGTCAAATGAAGGACCCCAGATGCCGAACGTCCGCAAAGAGTACATTAAGGTTCTTATTGGACTTTTGACGGTTATCAAATTGACATCTCACAATTGAAACCTATTGGGTCGTATAAACGTCCTTTCACGTAATTGGTTGATAATCTATCCATCAGTCGATCAAATGACGCGATCTGTGAATGTCTGTGTGTCATACGTGAGATTTTTAGCTAGGTGATTCTACTGCATGGTATTAATGGTGTTTTCAGATCGCAGATTTTGAATTCCCCCAGGTGAAAAATATTTTTCCACAAAGTTATTTTCAATAATACGCACATTCATTTCAGCCGTAAGTGCAGTAAATCAGTAATTTTCTCCTCATTATTTATTTGGCATGAATTGGGGCAAAAAACACATGTGGGAACACTAAGCGAATTTGTGACATCATGAGTTTTTAATAAAACAATTACTACCAGCTACATCAACAAAATATTCAAACCAGTTGCTTAAAATAGTATGAGGTATTTTAAAAAAAATGGTTCCCATACCTACCCAATTAACAATGAACAAGATGGTTCTGGCCAGATTATCTATACTTCATTCGTTATAAATGCATTAGAAATTAGAAGCAGGGGGGCTAAAACGAATGACAATTTGCATTTGACGTTGCCATGACGATAACATACCTGAGTATAATCTGGCAAAATTGAAAACCCCTTCCGCCACAACGTATGAAGGTTGATTATGTATCTAACATTTTAGATTTGGTAGAGTTAGAGTCACAGTAAAAACGTGTTCAGCTAAAAATCCCTGCTTGTTTTAGGTTTTTACATCGACAATATAGTTTGATACAAGACAAAATAATTTATTTACTTCTGTCTAATGCTATAATGAATGGAGTATAGTTAAATAAAATTAGTTTTTAAATTTTGTATATTGTAAAACAGTTGGTAGGTACCTGTGCCAGCACACCGATGACAGCGATCCCATCTCTCTGCTCAAGGCCTTCTTCGAAAGTCAGCCCGTTCTTCACGTGCACCAGGTGGATCTCCAATGGGTACCTACGTTGAACATTTAAAATAACAATATGTCAATCAAACAATCAAGGAAGCGCCACAGAATGGACTTTGCATGTGTACATTGGTTCCGGCTTTATTTACTAGCTCGGTTGAATCTTTTATAACTACTCGATTCCTAATTAGAAAATTTAGCTCTAAAGTATTTGTACTTTTTTCTCTTCATGTAACTAGATAAACCTGGTGTCAGATTTTTCCAGGGCCCTGATTGGCTGTCATGTAGCGATAGCAGCTGGCATCAACAGTTTACCGAGTTTGCAAGCATGACATTTTAGTTACAGCTTTGATGAACAGGCTTTATTTTCACCAGCTTTATGATCGCAAAACCGAGCTAGCTTGCCCCAATTCGAAGTTGAACTCAGGATCAACTAGATATCCGGCTACTGCACTTCTTTGTCAGACTAGTTACTTGCATTTGTGCCTTTTATTTGATCATCATAATAATAAAACTACAAAAATCGAAGGTGGACTTACTTGATTCCGTTGAAGGCATGTTCAGATAGCCAATGGAAGTGAATCTCAGCGAATGAGTAGTTTGCCCTCAGCGGACCTCCGGAGAGCACTGGGGCTGGTGTGTCGGGGACCGTGGCCCATCGCACTGCACCAAGAACAAAACTTGTTAAAGATCCGATTTTGACCAATAAGGAATAAGACGACCCCAAATAATTAAGTCCTTATGATGTTGAAGAAGATTTTGAGCACAGGCGATGTAAGGACAGGAAATGTGACATAATCTAGGGAGAAGGTAAGTGTTGATAGCTAAGCTACCCATGATGTAAACTAATCTGTGTTCTAATGTTTCACGGAAGACGACATAATAATTAACTATCACACACATAGCTACGGGGAAAGTATCACAAAATCAGAATCAAATATCATTTTACTAAGATTACTTTCATAAATCCATGATATAACACATTCATGCAATAGGAATCATTGCGGCATAAATGTGAGATCTCACCTAAATATGGTGTTGCAAATGGCGCAGATAGTCGGTCTTGACTTGCATTGACTTTGTGGGGTTTTACCACCCTGGAATGAATGACCTTCTACTGTAGGACACCAAATACCTACATTAGTCGGACAGAAACGCGCAATTCAAGCTTCTGCAGCGGAGAAAGATGCGAGGAGGTAACTCTCGGACAAATTCTAAGCTCTTCGACTGCACATATCAATAACTGAAATACTGTTGCAGTCAGTAATGAAAACAGTTAAAGTACTGTTACCTTTATAATTGTCATATCATTCCATGTGACGTGCAATTGATGAATGAACAGCTTTTGAAATACAAATACCATCTTGGGAACCTAGCTAGAATCTACACTGTTCTGCCAGGTAACATTTTATTACTTTTGGAGTGCTTGATTCGTACGGAGTGCAAAGATTTTAGATAGTTGGTTTCTTGTTTAATTGGCGCCTCAAATTGTCAGCTAATTGATTGATTAGTCGAAGTTGGATAAATATTACTTACAATAGTGAGCTAAAACTAATTATAGATAAGATAATTTTACATAAATCTAAAATGGCGAGGTAGTATCAATATCAATAGGTTCACGAAAATAATTAAGCTGGATATTACTTTCGGCATTAATCTAGATTTTTGGTTTGATAGCAGCTAATATTAGGCCAAATTATCAGAATTTATCAATTCTGACGTAATTTGCAAAATGAAGTATATTTAGACACTTAAAGTTACTCGTTATTAAACATTGTTTTGCTTTTTATTCGTTATCGTGAGTGAAATATACTAGGATTACTAATGTGTGATACTTACTTACTTTGTCAAAGAATTGCTTAGATTTAGGGAATCCCAAACATTTAACATTGAACGCCCCAAGCCGAGGTCTCTGTACGGACTGGGCCGTCTTTAGCCAAACAACAGTAGGACATTAGAGAAGTTAGTCGTAGAGTCAAATTATAAAATTTGTCGAGGAGTTTATCAGAAATAACTTCAAGTGAAAAGGATAACGTCATTATAGTTTACATGTACGCATTATAGTAATGTAGTTGTATAACTACTTATAAGGTTTGGGTTTCCTTAAATTGAGTATTCGGTGCTCACGTCATGAGAAACTTGCCTTTGTATCCAGTATTGCGGGCCGTGACTAGCACATTGCTGTACCCGCGGTAGACCAGGTCTCCCCTGATATGGGTCTCATGGGGGTCCGGGTAGGTCTCCAGAGGCCTGATGTCGATGGGTGACTGTTCTAACCCAATATTGCATTTGCCAGGCCATGCACCTTCATCTAAATGAAAATAATGAGACATGTTAAAATGGAAAGCCAATTCACGTTTTCATTGTATTACCCAATATGATTTGAATGTATTTTAAGACGAACATTTTGTGACTTATGTTTAAGGCATCTCTGTGCACCAGACTGGCATGTTAAGAAGTTGGTCCTGGCACGTCACCAGAGGCCGTAGCGAAGAGCAACACACTACTAATTTTCTATTCGTAGGAAACATTAAACAGTTTGCGGTGAAAGGATATTAATTAATGTCCTTTTGAACACAGGCGATTGGGCGAGTACCTATTCCCATACATTATAAAGTATCGACATGTAGAAACGCTTGGAGCTAGTTGCTTTTGGCTCGGCCCCTACACGTCAATCATAATGCCTTGTCGACGGCCGTATACCGGCTTGATGCCATTTGACAGTGAAGTTTATACCGCCCTTCAAATCTGCACTAAGCATGTGTGTATTGGAAAATGGCTCCCCCTACCACCGTATATTTTGAAGTGAGGCCTGTGATAGAGTTGGGACCTATCAGGCTTTTTAGTTTAATTTAAATAGTAAGTACTGAGTTTCTCGCCGGGTCTCCTCAGTTTGTGAGCAACTTCCGAGTATAGTATTTAAGTCTATTCTTAAGTACTTATATTTTTTTCTTGTAATGATTTGAGGATTCAAAAGTACTTGCTACAGGTCTTTTTATATAAAGATATTTCTATTTCTGGGTTTGTTTACGTTTACTTTCTATAAATACGAAAAATTATCGAATAATACCGTGATGTATTTAAAAGGGAAGCTGCCTATATTTGTAAACAACTCTATAAGCACCTTATATAATTTCATGTATTCCAACGGCAAGTGCACTATCGGTTATCTCTGAACCCAGGCCCTGTTGGGTGTCCCTTGTTATCTAATACATGATATCATGTTCCAGCAATAACTACCCTGTTTCCTTAAAGGTTATCTTCGTTCATCATGTCAAGGATCACTATTCTTATTCGTTATTTCTATAATACATATCAGGTAGAATGAACTACGCGCCATTTATTTAGATAATAATAATAACATTAAATATATTTTATCTATTAATTACGATAATTTTTTATAACTAACTTTAGCAAGCATTCTTGTCCAGGTGATTTTATTTATAATTACATAACTACTAATAATTTTGTTAACCGATTTAATTCTGACATTTGTAGAATCAGTGGTTTCTCTGCGAGGTTTGTCTGTAAGGATCAATTTTCAAGACCCAATCCACCATATCTTTGCCGTTTTTAAAAAAAAAAACTCACGAGTATGCTCAAACTGTGATCTCCCTTATCGTGACTTTAACAGCCACACATCCTCGTAGCACGAAATTCAGTTTAGGGTCACACCAAATAATCTGGTGTAAATGTGCATACGGTGCGGTTAACGCTTTCCAGCGATGTTGCATAAAAATATGATTTATGAAGCTGATTACAATTAAAGGAAACTCAGTGGCCTTGTGCTACTAAAAGGTACTAACATCAGTAAGTTACTCGTGCATGTTAAGTACCTACTTGCTAAACGTAATTACTTTACACCTATCTGTACGTCTACCACGAGTTATATAGCACAGTCACTAAACAATTCAGAGAGGAATACTTCTTTATAAAAATTATGATGAGATTATGATTATTGACGACCGACTTGGTACAATGGCTAAGAAGTTGGCTACTACACCAGAGGTCGCGGGTTCGATCCCCGCACAGTACAAACATTTGTGTGCATGAACATGTCTGTTTGTACTGGTCTGGGGGCTCCTATGTATAATAAGTATGTATTTACAAAAGAAAATGTATTTAAGTATGTTTATCCGTTGTCTAGTATCCCATAACACAAGCTTTTATTAGCTTACTTTGGGGCTAGATGGCGCTGTGTGGAATAATGTCCAGGGATATTTATTTATTTATTATTTATTATGTGCTTTTTTCACATTTTACCCACTAATAATTCGTTTAACAACTTTATTAAAGCCTGGTTTCGGATTTTTTTATGTTCGAGTAAAGTACATCCTATCATGTAACAATTTAGCACAGGTTCTAGACAATATCCTTAAGCGTATCATATATTTTTTTCAAGACCATTACTAAAAAATAAACACCAAAACCATTGAATCGAAAAAAACGGTTTTAATAACGTTTGCAATAACGCCGCCTTAAATTTACGTTATCGTTCGCGTAAAAAATTGTATTGGGATTTGACATGACATGACATGACAATGTCAAATCGCAATACAATTCTTCACGCGAAAAATATTCTTCAATTTATAAACAAAGAAAGGATCTATATAAATAATGCGAGTATATATCTTGATAGATCTCAATCTCTAAAATAGTTTAACTGTAACTCTTAAAATATTATTTCTATTTACAGTTTTTACGATTTTACAAGGATAACCCTTTTTCATTAATAAGTGTCAATTATTTTATTATTTGTTTTGTACTTTATCGTACAAATAAAATTTACAGCAGTATTTAAATCTAAAAACGTACAATTTACTCGTAGGTAGCCTTATCGCTGGGATGCGATCTTTTGTCTTTAACTTTATAGTTAACTCTACAGAAATCGGTATGTTTAGTTGCTAAAGGTTTGCTAATGTTATTAGTTCGGGGTCTTCAGTCGTTAAGCTGAGTCAGATGCAAATAAGCCCTTTCGGCGGAAGGGACACGTCATCAGGAGTTTAATTAGCATACTGTATGTGATTCAACATGACGGTCATCTACACAGAAGCTGAAAACTTCAGGACTGTGCCACATTACATTTTCAAGTTCAAGGTTCAAGTGTAAGCTGTTTTAGGAGATGAAGCCAATACCCACTAATTGTATAGATGACTAATGTTATTGATAGGGTCATTCATTTGTCGAACCTTTTTGGACAGTTTTATACACTAACTTCCTTCAAACCCAACCTCAAATATCTTTATTTAAATAGGCTTAATCAGTACTTTTAAATAGTCAAAAAATAATGAAATAATAGACTTAATTACTATAATAATATGAAAATATAAATAACAGTATACAAACATAATGCGACTCTACCACCGCGTTGGAGAAGTTGATTCTTTCTGAGAAGACCCGGCGAGAAACTCAGTAGTTACTCTTTTAAACTTGTTGGGGTTTTACACTTCTTTTCACTTTATAAAGAAGGCTGACCTGGGATTTGACCCCGGCATCCCTAAGTTTCGGGGTCAGTTCTTAAACTCAGTAAACGATAGACAGATATTAGGTATTGTTTTTAACCACTTCTATATTGGACGAAGTAGCCCCACTGCAGGAGTTACTTTTTTACTATTTTGCTAAGCAATCCTAAATACAGCGATCTCAGGTCTCTAGATTATTCTTTACTGCAAAGTGACAGAAGTACACAGCCGTTTATCTATACTCTATACTAATATTCTAAAGAGGAACGGTTTGATTGTTTGTTTCTTCGTATTGAATGAACTCCCCAACTACTAGATCGATTTTTAAAATTCTTTCACCTATATAAATCTACATTATTAGGGGACATAGGCTAGATGTTATTATTATTGAACAAAACATTCAGTGAAAAATAATATATGTAAATCAAGTCGGAGAAACGCGGGCGAGATGTGCTGCTTTACCGACGCCGCGACGTGCAATTACTTTTGACAGAATGAAGTCTGTCAAGGCAGTTATGGAATATTTTTTAAGAGTGAAACTTAAATGGAATATTTATTTATAATTGTAATAAGATACTGTTGACAAAACTTTAAATAATACCTAATGTTTCCTATTAAGAACGCATAATTAGTAGTAACAAACTTTAATATTGTCCTACTAGAAAATTTATAGGAATTGCATATTAAAATAGCGCCATGAAACCCGAGCATGGCCCTTTCATTACTATGAAAGACGACGGAAAATTAGTTGGAAACTGTGTCGCATCGCATAACCCCTTCCCGGCTGCCGCAGCAAGAGGGACAAGCGCGTTTCCTCTTCAAAATGTAACGATGTCAACAGAACGAGCCAACCCTGAATTTAAATGGAAACTTAAATTACATTGGATGTTGGCAAGTTGGTAGGTAGATTATTCTGAAGCTAAATAAGTACAGTTTTGACCAGACACGACAGCTTGTCTGTGATTTCGTACGAGCTTTTTGTATTTTTGGTAAGGAGTTATGGTTATCTTCATTTATTTAATTGATAACTAATACCAGAATAATAGATAAATTGGTGCACTGACCAGCTTAATGAGGCTTTGTTTATGTTTTTAATGACAAAAAGTCTTTTATATTCTTTCAATTTATCTTTTGTTTTAAAAACGGATGTCATTGCCGTAAGCACTCTATAAAGCAATAAACTATTATTTTTTAAAAGATGAGAAATTATTATATTCCAACTGAATTCTTATTCACTTACATGCCATATCATTGCTTACAAACGTCATTATTCACTAAAAATTAACTAGGACTGAAACATTTCTTTAGATTATGCATTGTTCTGTCAAACAAGTTAACAGTTTACACAAAATTGACAACGTTAAATGTGAAAGGAATAAAAACTGCACATTGTTTCCCGCGCTAAGACGGATGGTGAAAAAAGTATTTTTAAACTTGTTTTATTACATCTCGTAATTCAATAATACTTAGTAAAAGGTATTACCGTAGATTAAGATCATGAAATCAAACCATTATGTACATTGTTGTTTTTATAAAAGTAGGTAAAAAGGAGAATACAAAAGCAATTAATTTTAGTCTTATTGGTTATCTAAGATTGTATCACTGAGCACACTCTCACAATAAAGTCAAACGGGACGCGTGCGAAACACCCATGTCAATAAACGATTGTTGTATTATTTGAAAACAAAACTCGTTTTACGAGTAAGTATATTGACTTTTCTGTAATATAAAAAAAGTCAATAAAATAAATAAATATCTGGAACAATTCACACCAAGATCATCTGACCCCAAACTAAGCTGAGCTTGTAATATGGGCGTCAGAGACTGATAAACATACTTAAATATTTCTAAATTCATACTTAAATAGATAATAACACCCAGACACACAACAAATATAAATGTTCGTCACAGAGATATTTGTCATGAATGGAGATCGAACCCACGACCTCTAATAAAACTAGCTTTTACCCGCGACTTCGTACGCCCGTTTTTTTACATTTACGTGGGAATTTCGGAAATCCTCTCTTAGTGCTCCTCTACACTTTAACATGCCTTTTAGCTTTATACGCCCGGTTTCGGCATTGAAATTGAATTACATTTTTGTCTGTCAGTCACTCACTTACTCATTGAGTAACGGAAGAGTTTTCAAATTGATTCAGTTTACGTAGTTTATTTAGGGACACTAAAACAAAGTAATATAATCTAAATACTTACATGACTTTTATTGTAAAAGACAGCGCATTAAAAATAGCAAATTGTTACGGGACAGTGATCACTTCCGGTGGCGATTTAATTTTCAAAGGGTAACTTAAAAAGTTTTTGGTTTCAGCTTTTAAATTTCGCAGCTGTCAAAAGTCTCTATCTCAATTAATCTATAGGTACTAATAATAAGAAGAGGAGAATTGTTATTATTATTATTATTTTTTTGTTTGTTTGTTGGTATTGAATAGGCTCCGAAACTACTAGACCGATTTTGAAAATTCTTTCACGAATATAAATCTACATTATCAGGGAGTGACATAGGCTATATTTTTTAAAAATTTAGGCAATATTTTGACGGAAAAGACAGTCTACGCGGGCGAAGCTACTGATGGAAAGCTAGTTAAGAAATAAAAAATTGTTGTCCAGTATGTTGGACAGCGACTTTATGCCTTTTTAAGTTCCATTACTACTCACCAGAGGCGCTGTACAGAAAGCCCATTTATATCTTCATTACGGAAGCTAGCACCTAGGTACTGTTCTTACCTTCTGTATAGAAAGAGTCAAAATTTAGGAACTTATAAAAATACTTTGGTTTCTTGTAAACGTTGTAAACTTTATTGCACAAACAAATACAACAGGTGAATAAAAGAAAAAACATAATAACGTCTAATTTAGGCGGTCTTATCGCTATAGAGCGATCTCCTTCAGACAACCTTTGGCAGAGAGATGTACTCGTACCTATAGGGATTGAGTAAGGCTGTGCAATAGTGAAAAGATAAATATTCATCTCGCGCGCGCGCCATAGTTAATCGCGTCTCATACTATTTTTCGATACCGACACGCATGCGTGTGACCCGAGCGAGTTACAACGTTGACGTTGACGTTGACGCTGACGTACGTGCGGTGCGTACGGATATAACAGTTTGAACTCGAAACTCATACTCAAAATATATTTTTTCGATTAGACTGTAAAAGTCCTCATGAATAGTCAAAACCAATGAAAGTATATACTAAATAATAAACGTAAATACTATAATCATGAATATTTAAATAGACAAACATAATGCGACTCTACCACCGCGCCGGAGTTGTTTCTAGAGCAGACCCGGCGAGAAACTCAGCAGTTCTTTAAACTTTTACAATACGAGTTAGTAACAATTTGTTTGTTGAGAAAAAAAAGCTTAAGTTCGAACATTATCATACGAAGAACCTAATAAGTGCATCAAAGCTATACCTATTAAAAGACTCATACCAAGTCATTTGAGAGTTTAGTTGGCTTACACTGCAATTATGAAAACATAGGTACTTAAAACAGAATAGAATAATATACAAATTGAACTTACCATGATGGGACCACGCTGGCGTTTGAGCGTAGGTTAAACCTGAAACAAAACATATTCGTAAGTACGTATAGAATTTATAAGTTTTAACGTTAAAAAGAAAACATTTTTTTCTAACTAAAACAAAGAGGAAACAAATTCTCATTTATTACAATCAGATATTTCGTATATTCAACTGAAATCAAAGCTTCCGCCAACATTTATTGGTAATCTTCCACCTGAAATGCTTATATTATGCAGTCAAGCTAATTCCCTAAACTGAGTAATATCCAGCTTAGCTAGAACATGCGTCTGTGCCAGAACTGACAGGTAACCGCTGAATGACTGGAAATACAAAACCATATTACGAAATTGCTGGCTGCACTCAGTTTACGTGATGAACTTGACAAGCTATTTAAGGGATCGTAATAAGCCCCCGGGATCCTCAACTATGAATAGATGAAATATTTTTACGAGATTTCACTTTAAGTTTCTTGCAGAAAATTGTGCTTTTCAAGAGTGTTATCCTCTCTTGATATTATTGAATAAATAATTTAATATAAATTTTCAAGCAAGCACTGTACAATGTTGCTACTGTTAGCTCAATATTTTACAGTTAGTTCAATAAGTTGTATTATTTGTTTTATTGTTTATTTAGATAACTCGTTGCTGGGTGTCACTTAGTATTTGTGTTGTGTAGGGTTTTATTTATAATGTTGTACGCGTCGCGTTCACAATCACGGACTAACTTTGGAACTTTTTATATTGATACAGACCTAATATTTATTATTAGGAAAGCAAATTTTATAGAGTATCAGAGAAAAAAACATAGAAATTAATAAAATATCATAAAAAATAAAGACAATAGATAGGCAATTTTCCTGATAATATATATTGAGTATAAAGAATTGAGTATTGATTACTGCAGCACTGGTAAGAGAACTGAAAATATCGATAAGTAGTTTACACCAAGCTCTCTTATTCTATGGGTATTTGACTTTTTTTGTTGAGGTTTTATCGAAAGGCCTCTCCGAAATAAAAAACATTGGTTAGAAAAATATTCCAAAAGCACCAAAACTGCCCGATATGTAGCAATTTAAATAATCATGTTTTTGGACTTGCCCAAAACGCTCCCGGCGTCATTTGCAAGCGGCATTTTGTAATTGCCGCTTGCAAATGACGTCAATTGCGATCTATTTCTTTACGTTCTGCAAAACGTTTGTTTGGCCACTAATTATATTAAATTTAGCGTTTGTGAATATAGTATCCTAACAAAAGTAGCTTTAAATTGTGTGGATTATCAAATGCTCTAGTTTTTTTTATTTCCTTTACGTTTTAAAAAATTGGTTTTCCGGCCCAAGTTTCAAGGGCCATAACATTTTATGGCCCATTTTATGGCACTATTTTACGTACAATTCATTAATCGTACGTAAGTTAACAAACTAAAACTTTATATAGGGCCCTTTATTTAATGTATTTTAGATAATACAGAATAATTTTTAGAATCCAATGATGTGGTTTGAAAATATTGTTCAACTTAGACGGGGCGTGTTAATTTAATAGCAAAATTTAAGAAAAGCAAACAACATTGTACATGGCAACCATTTTTACAAATATTTGTTGAGTTATATTTTTACGAAGGCAAACCTGTACTTTAAAATTATTGCTGTTTTTTGCGCCTAGAATTTAGTAGGATGCGTTTTCGTTGTCATATCCAGGTTCCTACTCTTTTTCGTTGCTTAATTATTTCACGTACGATCCATTTCCTTAACTACGATACATATGTTAATGGATGTAACTATACATCCAAACATCAATTAACGCACAACACTGACACTCCAACATGACGACAACAATGCATTTTAAAGTTTACTATCGAGTGTTGTTTTTTTTATAACATTTTTTCACAGCTCTATTTTCAAGACATAAGACTTGAACCCGTGCGTTTCACAATCCCGGCGGCTGCTGTTCCAATTAAGCTACCTAGGCCATTCAAGTAGATACCTAGGACCAAAGTAATTTTTTAGTTTCTATCTTTACTAACGATTAGTAAAATTAGTTTGTTGGAACAATTCCCGTAGGTCAGAATCTCTTTGACCCCATGGGTTCATCGAAGTAGGTACCATGGATTTAATAAGTAGTCTTTTTTATTTAGTAAAACCTGAGCATTATATTGTGTTAGATCAAAATGAGGCCTAGTTGTGTTAGAAAACTGACAAAGAATGGTTATAAAGAGAAACTTTAAATTATTATTGTAAATTGACTAATGTATTTGTTAACTGCAGACAAACAACAAAGGTAGCACAGTTAAAGAGATTCGTTATGGTTGGTTGTAAGTACGAAGTAATAAAACAGATTACACTAGAAATGTGCTGCTCTGAGAGTAATTAATAAGTTGCCGACAGGTTTATTTAGATAGTTACACAATTATTTAATTGATGTTTGGATTGGTTGTTTATTTGTTTACTTCACTTCACTATTGGTTCCTTATATTAAAATTTCTTATATTGTTACTTTGTTCAGTGTGAGATATATTTAAAGTATTTGAGTTATTAAATAAAGATGAAGCTCTTTTTCATTATAAAGTATTTGCAATTTACTTTAATAAATAATTTTAATTTGCTTACCTTTTACACTAATGATCAAAACTATCACTGTGGTAAACATGTTTAATTTTATTTATTTATTGCTTCTTAAAACTTTTATTTTTTGGAATTTCAAAGACACGCACACTCGCACTTCCTAGCGCTAACTGCGTCCTGTCTGGACACTGTTAACTTTTTATACATTTTTTTATATTAAAAAAAACGTGTATAGATTTGCACGTCACGGAGCCGCGTGGCTGCCAGCGCGCCGGTGGAACAGTAACGCGCGGCGTCGCGTCGGCGCGTGCGGGCGGCCCGGCCGGAGAGCGTCGGGGATCGGCGAAGGCCTATCTCAACAATCATCAGCTGGCGGTTTTACTAATTGCAAGGTATCGCTGTGAGTGCATGATCAATGATATTGTCATAGGTGATAATAAATGTATTTTTAACCGACTTCAAAAAAAGGAGAAGGTTCTCTATTCGACTGTATGATTTTATTTTAATGTTTGTTACCTCATAACTTTCGACTGGGTGAACTGATTTTGATCTTTCTATTTTTATTTGAAAGCTGGTGTTTCCGAGTGGTCTCATTTTAATTTGATCTAGTTCTGACAGTGGCATCCATGAGAAAACCATTAAGGCTTAAATCTAGGTAAACCAAATGCGCGACAAATGAACGAATAAGTAACTCAATTTGACGCCAACCGATTTCGATGCTTCTTTTTTTATTGGAAGGGATATACTTCAAGAGTACTTTGAGGAGAGTTTGGTTAGGTTCTGATTATGGGATCCATGAAAAAGTAACGGAACTCTTTAATTCTCAGGAGCAATTGGACGATACTTTTTCGATGTATAAAATAAATAAGAACTATTTACTGAAAATCAAGAAATAAACAAGAATTGTAACAAAAAAAAACCAAGTTCAAAAAAATCTATTCCAAAACAAAGCACTAAAAAGTAAAGAAATAATTGCGTATTCTTCTAAAACTTATACGATAATATAATATGGGTACAATTATTGTTATTGTTGGAGTCTGTGTCAGCCAATGTAGGTTTGTAACTACCTACATACATACGTAAACGTGAGATGTAAAAAATAACTATTTTGCTAGGTATATTGTATTGTTTTCTTGGCTTTGTTTTGGGATAGTTATATTTGAAGTTTTTTTTTTTTAGATGTTTTATCTGATCGTGGACTAATAAGAAAGACGTTGTTTTTTCAGTAAATAGCAAACATTTTTATCAAAACAGAAAGTTTTATTTTTGCAGATCTTTAAACAAAACATTTAGTTTTTAATACCCATTTATCACACATCAATAGTGAGCTGGCATACAACAACGATTGTTGTGCTTTTGATTTAGTAACCGAAAATCTTTAGATTCATCTCTACGATGCTTATGATTCGATAGTTTATGATTCGGGTTTAATTAATGTGTATTAAAAAAACAATTACTCAGGCCTTAGAGTGGATTTAATTTATTTTTTTAACTTCAAGTTTCCAAATAACTTTTTCATATAAATCACCTACGTGTCTCTGCTTATTGCACATCCACAAGTCATTTATTTAAATATTTTATAATTATTATCAAGTTGCAATTATTTTGTCAATGACCAGCATTACACCTACGTACAAGAAAATCGCTTAGATCACGTAAGTGTTTTGTCATCGGGCAAATTTTAATTACCTGTTTTTTTTCTTTAAAATTTGTCTGTTAACCTGAATCACTGCAAAGTTTCCTGGCTTTTTAATTTTAAGGTTTTCATACTTGAACATTCGTATTTCCGACTGATTTTGCAAAACAGAATCCTTTCGACTTTCGTATTAATCAATACCTCACAACCATCACAAGTTAGGCTTATTATTGGGTCTGGTCGCCATATAAATGGTCAGATTGTATTTTATTAATAGTTTGAACAATGCAGATGGCCTAAGTAAACCTTCAACAGACCGGTATTTGCGCTCATTCTCATCATATATAGGTAAATATATTTTATTTTTTGGCGTATCTATTTAACTATAGTTAAATTTATTTAAGATCTGGCATTCTCTGGTGTCGGGGGCCGAGACCCACTTCGGGTCGCTGCGCCAAAGAAAGAAAGTAAGTAAGTGTTTAAAATAAGATCATTTCATTTTAATGCAACAATATACCTACCTACCTATCTATTAGCTATCTATTATATAATATGCTTTCATTTCTTTTTTTTTATTTATTTTTATTCATTGCAGTACCCTAAGAAGTTTTGTGCATGAAAATGATGTTTATTTAAATGTTTGTATTTAAAAGCGATATTAAATACAAACATTGTAGTATTTAATAGAGAAACAAATGTTGTTCGCCAATATCAAGGCCCGTGTGTCCCACAAACTTTGTTGAGGAACGTTCTGCGCAGGTCTTCTAATTTACTAATAAAAATCACACTAGGGAAGCAGATGGCCGTTCAGCTCATGAGGCGGATGCTGCACTTATCCCATTTAGAATAATCGTACAACTATTGCATTCCGAGCGATTGCAAGTTGCAAGTAGGTCACGCACGCAATCATTACTGCGGGGTATTCGACTAACTTCCATCTGAAATATGACATTTCACAAATCGCTGCCTGAAAAAAGGGTAGAACGCTGCCAATATCGAGAACCTTACTTTGTGGGTAATTAATTATAACTGTTTATAGTGTGCTTTTCGTGAAAAATTCAGCTGGTCCTGCTCCATCGGACTAAAAGTGTGAAATAAAATATTTCACACTTTCTTTCTTTTAAATTGCACCTCTCCTTTTCCAACGAATTTTATCATATTAACAGAAATTCATCAAATAATTGTTCTTTTTGATGTTTTATGAAGACAATTATGCGCTCTCTTAAGAGCACTGCTATTTATTCAGTACGCGTGTAGGAACTCCTTCCTACATCACTCACATTACTTTATATGATGCCCTAAGCAAGGTAGTGGGTTGATTCATCATTCCACTAGCAAAGGCTTATTTTATACTATATAATGTATCAAAACAATATTTTATTGTCCTTCAGAAATTGCGTAATGGCTAGAACTACACTGCCCCTAATGATAAATTATAGATCCCACCCTAGAGAATTTATTCATTAATCTTACGTATCGGTTCTGTTTTGGTTGTTAATTTCTAAACAGACAGTAAATTTAACTAAAATACTTTTTAATCTCTGGCTCCTTTAATAAAAGTACTAAGTGAAAGCTCTTTTAACGTGAGCTAAAAATCGCGCGGTCCGCGAGCACGCTTGTCTGTTTCGAAGAATATTACGAGACGCGCACAGTGACGTGCGCGCGAGACGGGTTTCTTTACGGTGTTAAAAAAATATTGATCTACCTTGCCCTTAGGGTCTTCATTATTATTGATTATATTATTTTTAGGGTTCGGTACTTCGAGAGAAAAAAACGGAACCCTTATAGGATCACTTTGTTGTCCGTCCGTCCGTCTGTCTGTCAAGACCCTTTTTCTCAGGAACGCGTAGAGGTATCAAGCTGGAATTTATATCAAATACTCAAGTCTACTGTCCCTTGAAGCTGTGAAAAAAGCCAACGCAATCAAAAGATACAGCCGTTTATGCCGCAAATTTTCGACACTCGCAAGGGAATCAAAACCTACAGGGTACTTCCCGTGAAATCAGAATCTTGAAATCATCATATAATAAAAATATTTTTAATAAACATACCTACAGGTTTGTACGGAACCCTCGGTGCGCGAGTCCGACTCGCACTTGGCCGGTTTTTTTAGCTTTCAAACGAGAGTTTATTCTTACGTTAGCAACGTCGGCCTCAGACAGGAACTTGGTACAGTATCATAAAATAGCAAATAGCTCTAGGTTGATACACTCGTTATCTACCGATAATGTGTCGTACAGGCTCGCTATCGTTGCCTTTCTTTATTAGCCTTGCCCTTACTAGTTATAACCGGCAGATAATTCCTTTATTATCTTTAATAGCACATTTTCGCGTGTCACTGCCTTAAACAATTAATTAGATTATTGAAATCCGCTGTACAATGTGTAAAAAAAATTGTAATAAAACTTAAGGGGCATAAGTATTTATAAAACAAACATTATTGAACTTACTTAATTATAGAGCTCCAGGAAGTTCTTAAATTACAGCCCAACAAATATGCAGACGTGACAGATTTATAGACCTCTTGTTAACTATCGACTAAAGCCCGATTGCACTAAACTTAAATCATGACTTTGCAGATATGTCTTTTATAGTATACCAACTTCGTTCTGTCAAAAGTTATTGGCAAGACAGCTGTGAACATTTAGTATGAAAAAGTGTTTTTGCTTTTTTTTCCGTCAATTTCCCAATCTTTTTAATACTTATTATCCTATTCCCGATGTAGACAAATCCAAAAAAACAAAAGTCATTAAAATCGGTCCACCCGTTCTTGAGTTGTAAGTGGTGTAACTTACACGACTTTCTTTTATATATATAGATATGTCAGACTAGTAAACTGACAATATAAAAAAACAGTTCTAGTATTTGTAATTTCAAGATTTTAGTTTTTGCTCACTACGACTTCCAAGTTCTATGGGCCGCATGGAAAGGATGGCGGAAGTAAACAAAGGTGAGTGAACTAACTAAGATAAGTTTCGAATAAACTAAAGCAAATTGAAACTATACATTCAAAACATGTGAAGCGTCAGCCTTCAGGGAGTCAGCGCCGAAGCACACCTTTTCCTCATCACCGCGGCAAAGCCGTTGATTCGAGCTTCTGCAAACATATTGGAGACATTACACCGCCTAGGCAACTCCAACAGTATTCTCAGGGCTTTTTTGAATTGAAATCTCAGGTTGCTGAATCGCGTTCCTCAAGGAAGTGGTCGGAAATAAAAGAGGCGAATGATCTGTTACGTAGTGCAGGTGTTAATCAAGCGTTGCTTCCTTGTCGAGCGTGAACCCGCCTGAACTGGATTAAAAGGATTGCACCACAGATCCACAAAATATATTCCATGGGGATGTGTTATAAGTACTTAGAAGCCAGTGAATGTTTTTTTTTACATTTAGAGCTAGATAAGCAATTTCTTTAGTATTTTATACCAAAAGACTTACAAAAACGATATGGCGTCCTCACTTAGAATGTGATGTAGTAATATGTCACTGATAATTAGATTTTTTCAATTGATTTTAATTTTAAGGTTTTCATACATAAATAAGATAAGATAAGATAAGATAAATAATATTTATTGCTCAAACAAATACTTACAGCACGTAAAAACAAAAAAGTTAATATAAAAGTTTAATTTAAATACTGACTGACAGTGTGACTGAATTTGTATAGTGACCTTTTAATGAAAGTTAATTAAATAACTTCATTTTCACATAGATAGTTTGTATATTGCCTAACTGAACCATGTCGGATATTGTCGTTTTTGTAAGACTTCTGATATAATCCGGTATAATTAGGTAAGTCTACCACGAGTTGCAACTTTAAATATACATTATCGTTCGCGTACAAAAATTGTATTAGGATGACACATGACATGACATGACAATGTCAAATTCCAAGACATTTTTTACGCGAACGATAATGTAAATTTAAAGTGACTCGTGGTAGACGTACTGGCTCCTGTATAAAGTCTGCCGTCGACCTCTGCCGTCGGAGTTTCGACGGCAGAGGTCGACCGCTAATGCCGTTCGTGTGAGAGCGCTTATATTTTGAAGGCAACACGCAACAAAACCAGAGGCATAACTACTGTTGAAAAATAACGATCTGGCATTACACTACTTAAATAAGTTTCTACGAAAAGTATTAAGAGGGTGATTTGCACAATATTGTGTAATGCTTACGTACCTATAATCTAGACTGGCCAGTAATTCAAATCAGCTGCTATATATGCAATAAATTTGTAAAAGTAGGTATTTTTTCTATTCCTGGGTAATATTATTAGATGAATGGTTCAATACTGCATTTTTGATGTATTTTATCTGCCCCAGTTAAGTACGTAAAAAGCCAATATAAAAGCTCAAATATATTATAGTTCTAGAAAATAGCAGACCACAGGTCAAGCTTGAGGCTTAACCAGACCGGGGCTCCTACATGGTCGGCCTTGCCCCCCTATTGGTACCGCTTACAACCTCCACCTCTTCGTAGCTCGGTGGTGACCGCACTAGACAGAGAGACGTTAGTCCCAGTTGCGAGTCAGAATGAGCCACTGCCGTCGATACTACAATGATCCTTTTTTAACAGCCTAATAAAGAACTTAGAGATTTAAGTAAAGTACAAATGATGACCTTGTCACACTGAACAAAATTACAATGTCAAAGTGCAACAGTTACGAGAGCCGGCTCAGGCTCAAAGGGTCGTGGAATCGATCTTAGCACCAGCTCAAATCTACGAGTTTAGAATATAAGTATATTAAAGAAAGTCGTGTTAGTTACACCACTTATAACTCAAGGACGGGTGGACCGATGATTTTTATGTTTTTGGATTTGTCTACATCGGGAATAGGATAATAAGTATTAAAAATATTGGAATATTGAGGAAAAAAAAAGGAAAATCATTTTTCTATATATACATATTCTCAGCCGGCATTTGCCAATAACTTTTGACAGAACGAAGTTTGTAGGGCCGCTAGTATGTAAATAAATAGTAAATGATTTTTGAGTAAATCTCATGTTGTGAGTAAAAGCTGTTGAAATTACAATAGCGAAATGTATCTATACTAATATTATAAAGAGCAAAGAATTTATTGTTTGTTTGTTTGTTTGTATTTTACCAATAAGAAGCTACATTATCAGGGAGTGACATAGGCTAATTTTATTATGATTGAACTAAAAATTCAGTAAAAAATAATAGTAATGTAAATCAAATCGGAGAAACGCGTGTGAGATGTGCTGCTTTACCGACGCCGCGACGTGCAATTACTTTCGACATTACGAAGTCTACCGAGGCAGCTAGTTGACAATATTCTGCAGATGTGCAGCCCTGACATTCACTGGCTAAAGTAAACATTTTCAAGTCGTGGTCGTTCACCGATGACGATTAGCGTCATCATGAATTATTGAGTTAAGTAAGAACTTTATGTTTCGAAGTTTCGGTGCGACATGGCGTCGGAAGTTCGGAAGAGCTGAAGGGTTATTTATGGGCTGCTGAAGGTAAAGATTATTATCTACAGATTTTTTTATTCGTAAGGCATCCTGTTTGTCTTATAAACTTGATTGTTTTCTACCTACTTCTTGTTGTGTCGACAGCAGCACATATTTCATCCGACCAGCACTCCGCCACCTGGGTGCGTTCCCACCAGAGATGTGCAAGGATGCGTTGCGAGGAATCTGTTTGTTAAGAACCAAAAGAATCGCGAAGCTAGGTGAATGAAACAATTCTATTGGTTCTTAACACAC
The DNA here is from genome assembly GCA_947369235.1 of Udea olivalis. Classification (NCBI taxonomy): domain Eukaryota; kingdom Metazoa; phylum Arthropoda; class Insecta; order Lepidoptera; family Crambidae; genus Udea; species Udea olivalis. The sequence continues at coordinate 2,081,481 of OX376349.1, read as the reverse complement.
ATTCCTCGCAACGCATCCTCGCACTTCGCTGTTAGAAACGCACCCCAGCGCTTTTGTTTTCATTTTCTATGCAAATGTATTTTTACAATTATTTATTTATGGACATAGCAACATTACTGGCCGGTTGGCGCAATGGCAGCGATTCTGCCTTTAGCGTCGTGGGTTCGATCCCCACCCATAACAAACATTTATGTGACAAACATTGTTGTTTGTTGTGTGTCTGGGTGTTATTAGGTATCTATTTAAGTATGTATTTAGAAATATTTAAGTATGTTTATCAGTCTCTGACGCCCATAGTAGGTACAAGCTCTGCTTAGTTTGGGATCAGATGATCTTAGTGTAAAATTGTCCCATTCATTTATTTAATATTCAAATGTGACAGGGTGGTAGGACTGGTAGGTGAGCAAATGTTAAACGTTACTTTCAAACTTTAACATTTAAAGTTTTTGATGCGGCACCCATAGAAAGAAAAACCGTTGTTGTTGTGGCTGTCACGGCGTTTGCACATGCTGAAAGGAAATAAATAACGCCGTGCAAATCATAGATTAGATTAATGATTACAATAATAGTACAATAAAAAATACACATTCCATTAAGTAACTTATATGTAGATTGCCAAAAGTGCAAAGAATTGTAGGTAACTTACTTAATCATTATTATATCTCACTAAATAGTCTCTAAATCATTAAAGTTCGTACATACCTAAAGCTTATTTCATTGTTTCATACTTATTACGATACTCTGACCTTTAGGAAAAATAAAACGATTTAATTAACGTTTTTAACGTGTGCTGTGTATTCAATTAAGTGATTAATAGAGATGCAAAAAGCATTATTTTTGGAGCTGTGCCGATTATGACTTCGGCTGACTAGCTGACTAGTCAGCCGATTAGTCGGCCAAGCCGATGACGTTTTCATTTTTTTTTTGATTTGATTTACGCTTTTGAAAAGGGTCTGAGCAGTGTTTTTGGGTAAAAAGTATTTTTTGTAGAGATACCTAATACCGTTTTGTGTTAATTAAAGTGAAAGAGCTGTATTGTTTAATCATTAATCAGGATCATTAAAAAGCGGATCTCGTGTATGTATGTTTTTTGAACAATTAGACAATGATTCCCATAAAAAATGTAACCAGTGCTAAATGATAATTTCTCGTGATGGGCAGGGAAAAACCGCAAATACTACAAGTAAGAACAACCATTTTAAACACCGATATCAAGCCCTGATACCTCAGTTAGGTTCTGCTATTACATCAAAGAAAAACCTTGATTTTCATTGAGAAATACATACAAACTATGAAGTCGGATATTTGGCGCTTCTTGCCTACTAGTGGGCACAAATAATTTTTAATAATATGTGAAAAGTAGGTATCCCTTATCCATGCTAACAAACAATCTTTTGTGAGGGACAAAGTCATGGGTTCACTGGATCTGTAAATAACACCTTCCATGCATTTGACGACCGACTTGGTGTAATGGTTAAGAAGTTGGCTACTACACCAGAGGTCGCGGGTTCGATACCCGCACAGTACAAACATTTGTGTGCATGAACATGTCTGTTTGTACTGGTCTGGGTGTCTCCTATGTATAATAAGTATGTACTTACAAAAGAAAATGTATTTAAGTATGTTTATCCGTTGTCTAGTATCCCATAACACAAGCTTTAATTAGCTTACTTTGGGGCTAGATGGCGCTGTGTGGAATAATGTCCAGGGATATTTATTATTTATTATTATTTATTATACCAACGGGACTTTACACCTGGTTCTTTGAAATGAGAAGAAAGAAAGAAATGTCTCGTTATCATGGATACTATAGTCTCTCTACAAGTATGTTACTGATTAGAAAATGAAGTTGTTTATACGTTAAATGTAACCCTAGGTTTTTCATAGGTATGAGTGTGTACTTGCAAGCTATGCGTATTAAAAGAGGTTAATAGCCGAACGTAAAAAGTAAAGAATAACTTGATTTGATAAAAGACATCGCCAAAATATCGAGGATATTTTGTCCATTTGTGCTACAGAATTTATATGTACAAAGTAAAATACAATATTATACTATCATAATGTGACAATGACAATGATGTGATGTAATGAACAATACAACGATAGTTATACAAATATAAAGATTTAGCTTCTACCCGCGACATTGTACGCAAGCGCCCGTTTTTCTGTTCCCGTAGAAATTTAATGAAATCCACTTTTAGCTCTCTTCATTACTTAGCCTAGAAACAAAATATTAGTTTTCACTTCTCATGCTCTAAAAGTACTTATAGCCCTACGTAGCGGGACTAAAGTGACCACTTTAGTCTCTGGGAAGTAAAAAGTAAAAATTAGTTTTTTGATTTTTGTCGAGTGTAAATTTGTTCGGTTTAGAATAAATTTATTGAGAACGTCCTGTGACAGTGAAGAGTTTGAAGTCGAGCAAAGAGCAAAAGACATACTAAAGGTAATCTTTTGCCGCCAAAATCGCGGAAGATTTACCTAAAAACTTACGAAAGTTATATGGACTGGAGGAATGAAACATTTGTATTTTTTATTTTATTAAGTAATATTTATTAAATATTTTTGTACTAAATTACTATTTTTCCCGCACTCAAAGTGAAAAGTACAGTTTGAACCTCGAGACTAAACGCCAACTTAATACACCCTCGGTTTCATTTACTTCCTCGCACGCTCGGGAGTCAAACCACTTGCGGTATTTTATGGCTTCGTTTAGTCTCTCGATATAAAATATACTATTTCCACGTCGGCTGTGTATTGTAGTCACTCACTCCGTAACGGAAGAATTTTATATTGATTGATGAAACGATTTTGACTTGCGATTTTTTTAATTATGTTTATTTTTTAATCTTGATTCCATATTTGTTATTGGATAATGGCGTTTTTTATTAATTATGGGTTTTTAAATTGTATTAGTTGATTGTAAATTTTGTATGTCATCAAAGTACGTATCACAGAATGTACATAATACTTTTAATTTTAAGACCTCTAGACCTGTATTATATTTTATTTTTTACTTTTTTTTTCTAATTCAAAATGGATTTGCGTTTGACCTCAGTCTCGCCTGGTGGTAAGCGATGACGAGGCCGATGGTGGTACACGCTTACCCAGAAAATGCCTATTCACTCTGGCCTTGAAACACCAAGGTTGTAAGTATCCGGAAACACAGACGCAGCGAGAGCGTTTCACTCCCTAGCGGTGCGTACCAGAAAAGACGCAGCAAACCGTTGGGTACGCACTGTCGGAAAGTCAACCACATGGGGGTGGAAGCCCTCCCGGCGTCTAGTGGTCCGGTGGTAGAAAGTAGACGGTGGTATCAGGTTGTGTAGTTCCTTCGCACACTCTCCAAAATACACCTTATAGAAAACCGATAGACAGGCGACTTTACGCCGATGCTCTAAACTCTGAAGTTTGGTTCCAACGAGCGCATCGTCGCCTATGGGTCTCTAGGCCCTTCGGTCCACTGAGTTCATTGCATCCAACTGGTACTTGGCAGAGCTATCCCACAGGTGGCAGCAGTACTGCATACACGACCGAACTTGTGCTTGGTGCAAGTGGAGCAGCTGTTCCGGTGTGAAGTATCGCCGAACCTTAAAGAGGATACCAAGTTTTTTGGCAGCGGTTTTTGCTTTCGACTCAATAGAGCTACCAAAGTTAAGGTTGGAAGAGAGTTCCATACCTAGGAGCTCGAGGTGGTTGGTTATCGGTATCGGTGCATTCAGGAAACTAGGAGTCAGATTGAATGGACTCCGTTTGGCGGAGAACAGACAAGCCTGGGTTTTGTTGGCGTTGAACTCAACGAGGTTAGCTTCGCCCCAGTCGGACACTGCTTGTAATGTTGAATTTATCCGCTCAACCATGGCCTCTCTAAGGGACTCAGTCTCAGCGACACTGGCGCGGGCACTGGACATAAATCTCTCTGTAACAGTGCTGTCGTCTGCGTATCCAAAGATACCTGTGCACAATAGATCATTAATGTGCAGCAGGAAAAGTGTCGCAGAAAGAACAGACCCCTGAGGTACTCCGGCATTTATAGCCAATAAGTCAGAAGAGCAGCCATCAATGACTACCCTTATTGACCGTTGGCTCAGGAAGTCAGATATCCAGTCACATAGTGCGGTGGGAATTCCGTATGAAGGAAGCTTGCTTTTGAGACTGTCGTGCCTGTCCCAGTGCTTCGCCGTGTTTCTCGATGGCTTCGCCCCACAAGCAAGTGGCATACGCAAGAAGATCACCAGTTGATCGTTCACGGCGAAAACCGTACTGTCGATCACTGAGCAAACTGTTGTTCTCGAGGTACGCCAGGAGCTTGCTGTTTAATACACGTTCCATACTTTTGCAAAGTATGGAGGTTTTTGCGATTGGTCTATAATTGGCAGGGTCAGCAAGTTGGCAAGCTTCCAGGACTTAGGAACTTGTCCCGTTTTGAGAGAGAGGCGGTACAGGCGTGTCAGTACAGGAGACAACTCGGGTGCACAATTCCGCAAAACCACTGCAGGAATCCCATCGGGACCACTGGCTTTGTTCACGTCAAGAGTCCGAAGCGTTTTCAGTACCTCTTTTTGGCGTATACGGACTTCTGCCATTAGAAAACTGCTTTGAGGTAGCACAGGTGGTGTTTTACCTCCAGAATTGAGACGTGAATGGCTTGCAAATAGAGAATCAAAAAGATTTGCTTTCTCTTCAGCAGAGTGGGCCAGAGCTCCGTCGGGCTTCATCAGTGGCGGCAAAGATGGGCGGCAAAAGTTCGATTCGACCGTTTAGCCAAGGACCAGAAAGCCTTGCTACCCGATGGGTGAGAGATGAGTTTGGCTCCAATACGGGTAACACTGTCGAATCGAGTCTTCCTGAGTACCTTTTTGAAGGACTTGGCAGCAGCGTTAAAGGCTCTCTTCTTTGTACTGACATCGGAGGCTTTACGTGCGCGAGCTTCAGCCCAGTTCTTGTACGCCGATTGCTTTACCGCGTCAGCAGTAGCGCACTCAGAGGTGAACCAACGGAGAGCTCGGCTATCGAGGGATACGTCGGAAAATAAAATAAAGTACTCCATAGCCGTACATATCACCTCAGAGATAGCGTCAGCGCATTTCGATGGGTCGCCAGAAGAGAAGCAAGCTTGCTGCCAAGGATAAGATACAAAGAAATGCCGCATCTCATCCCAGTCTGCAGCCTTGTATCGCCACATCCGCCTTGTGCCTCTAGGGCTGGGATCGGGTGGGGAGTAGTTGGACACAGACTTCACCAGACAGTGGTCTGAACTGCCCAGAGGGGTAGTAACCGACACAGAGTAGCGGTCTGGATCTGTAGTCAGCAGAAGGTCCAGGCAATTTGGTGTGTTTCTAGAAACATCAGGTATGCGCGTGGCTTCCTTGATGAGTTGGGTGAGATTCAGCGACAAAGAAAAACTCAGCGCCTCTCTACTCGTACCAGCATGGTCAGTGTCCTGGTATGGGAACAACCAGCCACGATGGTGAGCGTTAAAGTCCCCCAGAAACACTAACTGCGCAGATGGATACCGATGTTGGACTAAATCAGCCGTAGCACCAAGGTACTCAAAGATTTTGGTCGTCTCCTGGTCTCCGCTGTGCGATCGGTAGACACAGGAATAGATAATTTTCTCCACGCCTGTGTCCACTAGTACCCACAAGACAGAGAAACCAGGTTTTTCAAGGTTACGGAGACGCTGGCAACAGATGTCATCTCGAGCATATAGGCAAACGCCAGAGCGAGCTTTAAATTTGTGCTCCAGGGTATACCCTGGGTAGTTTAAATACGCCGCGTCTGACGGACACCTGATTTGCGTCTCCGTGACTAAGAGCAGGTGAGGCTTATCAGTCTCTAGGTGGTGGTGGACTGCAACGAGATTAGAGTGCAGACCTCGAATGTTACAGAGGTGCACTTGGAGTGACAGGAAGTGCTTCCGCTGTTGAAACTTTTTCCTCATTTGTGTCTTTGCCATTGTTTGTAATTTGGGAAGGGTGAATAGGCGAGAGGAAGGCAGTTGGACATGGCGCGCACCGACAACCCAGCAACGTCAGCGATACCGCCGCACCAATGGGAGACTCATCTGGAGACCGCGGGGACGCCCGAACCCCCCCAGAATGGCCACCGGGTCCTGTCCCCCGGTCGCCATCCGGCACGATGGAGCATTCTGGGATTTTTCGCAAGTTGGTAGGGCAGCCTTTCATAGGTGGCTGGCCTACTACTTGGGCCCCCTACTAACTGCGGTTGCCCAGCGGAAAAACCGTGCTTCGGATCCCGCTGCTCTCCATGATGAGGCTCCTGGTACAACGGCACCTCCTCGTCGCACCCGGTTTTTCGGCGCCGCGCAACAGACCAGACCCAACCTCTCGTTAGGGCTCCCAAGGCATCACGCCGGAACACGTTGAATACGTTTGGCGGCGTGTCTTTGCCATGGTGGTGGTAACTAGCCACGGCCGAAGCCTACCACCAGGAAATCGTTGCTCGTTTGGCACCACCCAGATACGGACGCGAGCAACTTCGACCACCAAAAACTACTAACTTTATTTGAAATATAACTCTATCCAAGTTTAGATTTGTTCACTCTGCATTACTGGAGAAAGTCCAGGGTGACATTTTAATAAACCGTTTGCCATTACGAATCTAGGCGGGCGGAAAATCATACGTGTGCTTACATGAGTTCAGAAAAAATAAGTGCATTTTCAGTGGAATTGTTCTGATCGTCACACTTTCCAGACCACGTGAAATTCCTCCAAGCTTGAATTCAATTACAACTCAACGTCTAGCAACTAAAACAATAAAATGCAGTTAATATCATGATCATTCACAGCCTTCACGTCCCAAACATTGGTCAGCAGCGTCCAAACTTCAGAACTGAGGTCAAGATTAGACAAGAGCAACAAGCCACTAAGTTTATAGATTTTTTCTAATTGTCATGTACTTGTATGTCTATAGGAGGGTTCCTGAGCTTGCGTCGGAATAAATGGGGTGTACACTGACTGGTTTGACATACCTAAAGGCATTGTTTTGTGGCGTCACCATGACTTTTCCATTTATTCATGGATGACTGTAGGAGAGGTCTGAGAGAAAGTCATAATGAGTGAGAGTGACTGAGAATTCAAATGTATATTCTTGGCTCGTGGCAAGGAACTAATAGTGTTATCAATAATTAAAAAGTCAGTAATCATAATGATTGCTATAAATATTACTCTATTTATGGGTACAGTGATAAATAAAGATAAATTGATAAACAGTCTAAATATAGATGCACTAATATGCAAATACTTGAGCTTATTGGGTTTAGTCAGCATTAGGTAGTTATACGTCAGTAATTCTGCAATAAAGTTATTATCATTCTTACTTTCTCCGTTGGCTTAGCAACCCAAAGGGGATCTTGGCCTCTGACACAACAGGAATCCATCTGCAAGCCAAAGCCAGATATTGATTTGGATTCCTTAGACTGTTCTTAGATCTGTTGGCACCTACCTCTTGTACCAGAATACCAGCGTCTCTGCAGTTTTGTGCTGCAGAGACACATGCTGAGGCAGTGGCCTGATTAACCCATTATTATTCTGTAAAAACCGTTTTTTGTATCACCTACTTGTTTATTGTTTATCTTTATTATTTCAATGTTTGTATTTGTCAGGTTAATAAATATTTTTTCTTTCTTTCTTGTCAGTCGGTACGTTCTCAGAGCGGTCGTTTCGTCACTTACTTAAAGCGTTCCGAGCAGTTGTGATAATTTTCACAATTTCATGACTTTTCTAGCATTCGCACTTTTCGTCTATTTTCGTAATCTATTTACGTTAACCATCTGAAATGGAAATCACCGGATTGCAGGTAGTTCCAAACCGCATGGACCTAGCCACCCTGGAGATATGGAGGGGTGTATGTTCAATGGAATAGATGCCTTGCGGTTGTAAATGATAGAACATATTATTTATGTTGATTAGTCCCGTACTACTACCATGAGCTAAACTCTGAGTCTTACCATGAGTAAACTGCTACTCGTATGCCATTGTAGTTACATTGCCATTCATTAGAGGTAGGTACTGTACCGAAATCGCAAACAAGAACTTGACAACCGATGCTAGTGACTGTCATCGGCGTGAACTCATAGGCACAAATTAGACATACGCGGCGCTCTGACAGATAGCCCGCTTAGAACAACACGCCATTTTTCACACACGCACAAAGACGTGAGTTTACAGGTGAAGTCAGTGAGTTTCAGTGTCGCGGTCAGTAGCACTGTCAAAAACATTTTGATATTATTTGTACGTCGTCAGATACTTACATTATAGTTCAATGGTCAAAAATGGTTTCGCGCAGATATTTCTGTTGCAGTGTATTTGGCTGTATGAACACCACACGAAATTGTGATTATACGTTTTTTAGGTTACCAAATGATGTTGAAAGTTGAGTAAAACTCAGATTACTTACATTGGCAAGTTAGTAGTAGGAACTATGTACGAGTAGTATAAGTATATAGGTAGGTAAACCATTATATTTCGTATCACATTCAAATCCAGTAGAAATGGGCTTTTACTTTTTCCGTAACTTATCTTATCATGCATTGGTAAAACACCAGCATTTTTGGTAGGTATATTCTTTTATAGAGGCACGCGCGGCTGCTGCCGCTGCACCGCACCGCCGACAGGTGACCGCCGAAGCGGTGGCTCATGGTGTTATCTACAGCCTACTATGTAGGTAGGTAGGACTTGTATGATCAAGCCCATTAGGCTAGCAGGTTGCACCTGGATCCCGGTAAATGACTTCTTATAATATAATACTTTTATACGTATTCGACCATCCTAACTCCTTTTATTGTAACTGGACCCCTTTTGTATATTTTTGTTTTAGTCGAACTTAGTATGCAATTTTTCACTTGATTTATTTTATTTTTGGCGGTATCTGTCGAATTGCGCTTATCTGGCGAATATAGTAGCGAGTAGCAACCCTAGGCGATCAGGCCAGTTGATAGAAAAAGGCGAGAGCGGCCCTTCGGTAAACTCTTTATTTTGTGTTAATACTTTCTAACGTAACAGATAAATCAATCATCAATAAAAAATGAAAATTTTCTTAATCCTAAATGCGTGCTGCCATGTGTCATTGAACCGCAAGATTCGCATACAAATGCTCTACGCGGCTGTTGACAAACAACTGCCAAATGGTACCTAATTCCAGTTCTCGACAGCTGGTAGGTCATTTTCACGCACAAGTTCGTGAAGTGACAGAGGCCTGATAAGGCCCTATTAACCGGCTAGTAGAGGTCAGTAGCACACCTCACACAGCCGCGGTGTGGTGTCCGACACAAAGGACTTCCGACCGGCTAGACTCGTCTCATGATGGCCTCGGTGGGTCGTGAGTCTGTTCTCGGATTGTTGGTTCGGTGGCTGCAGTGATACTTCACATTGTTATTTATCGAGAGTAAACGATGTCCTAAGTCCCGTCCCTCCATCGAAACCTCGATCTAAAGCGTATTTTCCATTAATACCTCACAAATAGATAAACAAAACACCTTAGTAGCAAAAGATGACCTTGTTTAATGTTGAGTAGTTTGCCATCACACGTTAGACCAAAAACCAGGATTGTAGGGGCCCACACGGTGACATGTCTGTCTTTAAGTCTATATAATCTCGTCACCTGAACAAAGGCCCCCTCTATGAACCCTTCCACAGATTTAGCGTGACTATTATTCGCCGTCGCTAAGTTTGCCCTTAAATGGGTACCTACGAGTATTCCTGTCCTATAAGTGGGATACAGACGTTTAACTAACTAGTAGAATACAGATAACGATTCGCTAAAGGCTCAATTTAATTATTAAATAAAGACTGAAGGTCAATTTTATCTGCATATTGAAATATGTTGAATTAAAAATATGGTAAACTAGTTTTCCGTCAAAGGCTTCGCTTGAGGACTATTTCTCATATATAACGTAAAAAATAAAATATATACTCAACTTATAGCCTACATCACTCGCTGCTAATATAGCTCTATAGATTTCGTTAAAATACTTTTTAATATCGTACCTGAACGAATTTTAGGTTTATTTGTTACAATCATACAAAAATAGGTATTCTTCTTTCCTCTTTATGATATTAGTATAGATTTGGTACTTGACGATCAATCTTACTTGCCTTACAAGTCTATGCCATATTTCTTACTCTTTGGTGCAATTAAATATCAAATTAAATGAAATACTTAATACAAACAAACAAACAAACAAAAAATGTCTTTATTTAAATAGACCTGTAACAAGTACTTTTAAATCGTCATTACAAGGAAAAAAAAAACTTAGTAATAGACTTAAATACTATAATAATATGAATACATAAATACACTGTATACAAACATAATGTGACTCTACCACCGCATCGGAAGTATAATATTTATTCATGCAAGCTTACAAGCACTTTTGATAGGCACAGAAAACAAAATATAATAGTAATAATAAACGTAAATATAGTGATACTATAATAATAAATATATGCATACCTAAACATAATGTGCACCTACCACGGGTTCCGAGGTTGACTCCATCGAGAAGAATCCGACAAGAAATTCGATAGTTACTCTTAAATTTTTGTTTACAATGATTGAAGTAAATAAAAAAACAATTTAATCTATGCCTGTAATCAAACCGACTTATAACACATAAATAAATAAATAAATAAATATAACGATAAGACTGCCTAAATTGTATTACAATATTTTTTTAGATTCAAAGTACTGCTGTAATAATTTATTTATTTGTATAATAAAGTATGTTCATCTCAACTTATCTTATCGGCATAACTGATTTTAATATACGCACGAAATATCTGTAGAGTAGTTGAGTAACATTATGGACCAAGAAAGGATTCTATTGTAGGTACAAGCTCTTGGTTTTTGGGGTTAGATGTTTTTGGGGAAGGTCATCTAACTTCTTGCTATTTTTCAATAAGAATCGTTTAATATTCATATCTAATTGTAAATAAAGATCCGGTTAGTCAAATGAATTATTTATTCTTGTTATAAAGCCTACCAATTTCTCGTAGCAATGCTCCTTACTGAAAAATTGCATTCGCACTCTAGGCGTTGAAAAATAAATATTAATTTAAGTACCATAAATAGCCATACTATTGCGTTGAGGTTATCCTGGAAGGATAGATGTTATGGATTTCGAATAAATAAATAAATATCTGGGACAGCGTCTTCGTTGACCATCTGACCTACGAGCTCGGAGCAAGTTTTCTAACTATTTGAGTATATTTAGGGAAAATTAAACAAGTGCTTATAAAGTTTTTTTAAAAATAACTTTATTTAATTTTGCAATAACATAGCATGCCGTTGTGTTAGTTATTCTCATACTGTGTTACATACTGATTAGTTAGCTGCTCAGACAGGAGTGTATTAGTCTCTCATAATATTTGCTGAATTTGACAAACTCTTTATTTTTTTTTTATTATTTACGTATTTTAATACAATTATATCATAGGAAAACATAAGGGAAAATATATGTACAGTTTAACAAAAAAGTTTAAACTATTTACATCTTACTTAAACAATAACTACAAAAAGTAAACAAAAAAAATTTACAATTAAAAAAGGTATGGGCCGTGGGGCAAGGATCCCAGAACGCTGGCTGCGTTTCCTCGCTGAATGGCTATACTGAGCCTTTGAGCGAGGAAGGAGCCAGCTCTTCTGTCCTTGTTGGTGGCCGCAAGTTTTAAGGCTAGTGCCCCGAACAACTTTTTAGCATGAGGACCCCACGGGCCAAATGTCTCAACGCCAAACGGCACAAATATGTAAGTAGTCAGATAAAATTGACTCATATATGCGCTGCTTGACGTTTTCAGCTGCATCAGTAGCTGCCCTTGACGCTGACCCGGTAACATGGGAGGGAGCCAAAGTGTCCACGCAAGCAGCGTCCCACACTAAGGCCCGCCCCCTCTCCCAAGGGATCAGCGACATACCATCAGCTCTCTTGCCATTATCACGCACCACGCCTCGAGGCTCTAAAGAGGCGGGAATATTGATGATGGCAAGAGCTTTGATGATATCGTTTAGGGCTGCGTGACGAGACTGCCACCCTCTACTTGTTTGGCAAGCAAGCCCGTGGAGTCCGAGCTTATCGACATCTTTGCCGCACGGACACAAGTGGGGCTCACAAACCGAAAAACTGCTAAATTCGCTGTTGGGTATTACAATTTCCAAATCGAACTTAATTTTTCCACTAAATGTTTCTTATAAATGCTAGCAGAGGGTGATACATTTTCAATGTCTTACATCGAAGACACTCTAAAATAAAAAGTAGTCAGTAATGACGCCAGTTTTAACCGTCAATTATTAGCATAAATCATAACCATTAAGATATTTCTCGAATAACAAGTACAGACAGAGACCATGGCTAAAAAAATACCGAAAATGGGGTGTGGGCGCAGCATGAAGTGTACAAAAATATATTTCAAATGAAGCATCACTTGGCCGCCAAGATTATGTTTTTTACACCGTGGAACTTTTTTCTGTTTTGGGTTTGGGTGGGTTGGGTTTTCCTAAAAGTTAGGTCTTTATGGACCAACCTACATCGTGATCTAACATCCACTGTGGTTAAGCCGAGCACAACTGGCCTCGAAAATTATCTTAAACGAATCAACACATGCTGCATGTCCAGAGGCGGAAAGACTCAAGTGAAAGATTTTTAACATTACATAAGTAAATAAAATCCTGAAGAATAATTGCGAATTTTATTAAAATTGTAGTAAGGAAGCTTCCGTTGAATCGCTCTTTGGTTTTACAACTATTGATCTGTGGTCTGTGGTATCGTTGAACCATTTCAAAACTTCATTAATAAGCAAAATTAACTCATATAAATTAACCAGCTTATGAAGCTTATTTAAATCTAAATCACTCCAGCTGAATACACAGTTAGATACTGTCTTACTTCAAGGAGCTATCTCGACAAGTTCATGGAAATAGTAACTTATGTGGGTGACTTACTTATTTTTGTTTAGGAAAAAGATCAAGAAATTGAAGAGTAACTAGACATTAAGATGAGTGAGATAATACAACGTCATCTAATGTAGGTACTCGTATGTATGACATAAATCCTTTCTACGCGACAACTTGTTGATACCACCGTGTCACGTTTCTTGTACAAACAGCTGAGCAATACAAATTCTATATTACCGTGTGGTTCGAGGCTTAGAATTATATCAGCACGTGAAACGGAATGTTACAGCTGAGCTCGAACTTCTTCTGTATTTTCTGATCACTATCACAAACAAAAAACAAAAAAACAATATTGCAGGGATAAACAGAGTGAATTTTCAGCCATTAAAAAAACACACCGTGCGATTTTATTCTACGAAATATTACATAAAACCCATTCATAACATACTACGTTTTAAGTTTTTATTAGCCTTTCAGAGTTTCACGAATCTTCGTGAATATCTACTAGAGTAGGCCACTAGATTACCAGACAGACTAGTCTGTCGGCCTTGTCTGCGGGAGTAACACATGCGCTGAACATTGCGTGTTCGCGATGTCTTCGCTGCGCCTACGCGCCTCCGCGAAGTCTCGTTCCCTAACCGGCGCGTGTTGGCTGCGCACTGATTTGAAAATGCTTGCATTCCGCGAGTGTGATAAGGCCCTTGGTCTATTAACATACGGAATTCTTCAACATTCGTCAATTCACATTTTTATGTCATTGTTTATGTTATGGCATACACATTTTATAAGATTTACATATTTTTACTAAGTGTCCAACACCGTTAAATATAATAGAGTAACTATTCATTAAAAAACTTATCAAAGCTTCCGCCTTAAGTCTCTCCGCTTTAAGTCCGCCTAATGTAAATTTTCGCATTGAAGATTAAATAAATAAATAAATAAAGCTTCAACAACTGTTTGATCGAATACTTAAATATGTTCATACAATTTTATTTCTTCGACAACCCTGGTCATCGAAACACCGATTACTAAATACTCAGGTGAACATAATTTTACCACCCATTTACAACACTGAAAACCCTAAATTGGAAGCGAAACGTACTTATCTTGGTCACTGTTCTTTTTCTGCATCTAGACATGCGTTTAGGCATTCCCAGGCCATGCGTTTAGGCATTCCCAGGGGCCTGCGTTCTGGACACCTAGGATATGAGGGACTCGTCTGCGTGGGAAACAGAGACCCCTACCCACTACAACCTGACGCTAGGCTTCTTCGGCGCAGAATGAAAGGGAACCAAGGATCCCCGAAACGGGACGCTGCTCGGAACCCTTCAGCGCGCAAGGCCGCCTGGCAGGCATGGGAGAAGCAGGCTCAACTCCAGTGCACAATAACACTGTGTCCGAAGACACGCCTTGCCGTCTTCCTCGGGATCATAAATCGAGGAAGACGGTTCAGATGTTTCAAGATCAACAGCTCATTAGCTTTCATGCATTTAATTATTACCAAAAGAGGCATGTTGACATTAATGGAAAATATGTAAGTACCTACCTTAGTGTTAATGCACAAAAGTAAGTTTTTGCTTAATTATTAATTAGGTTCGACAAATCGAAAATTGTAAATAAAACACTATTTTTCCAGGGCGCTATTTTTTAAAGCTAGCGTCAGTTTATTGAGTTAAACTAACGAGAATCCTCTCTTTTAACTGCTTTTTTTTTTAACAGTCAACAGTGTTAATAAATGGTTCTTGTCGGCTTTTGCAGCTCAAAATGAAATGCAAACTCGGAAAGTTGCTGTCGGTGCGCAGTCTTCCGAATCGCTAACGTTAATTAAAAAAGTTTGCGTAAGCCTATTTGATTGTATTGTACTTTTATTTTTAAGTCTCTTTCAAACTCTAGTTATCTGGCAGATTTAAAGAATCCTTTTATAGTGAAGTGTTTTGTGTACCTCGTACTCTTTTCTATTTTCTCTTCTCTATGTCTAAGACAATGTAACCATCATACATGTACATTTTTCTGGCCCAAAATAAGATTTTTTTTCTTTTAAATATTAAAGGTATCCTATTATGATATTTATGAAAAAAATGCTATAAGATATTTATGAAAGAAGTTAATGAAGTGCTCAGACTATTATTTTCAGCATTATTGTGTTGTCAGAATTATTAACTGAACGGAATGTCCTCAAAATTCACTAGAATAGAGATTTGATTAATATTTGTCATTTTTTTAGGCTGAGAGCGTCTAGTGGTTAAGCACTCCAATACACCCCTAGCGCTAGGCTATTTTGAGGTCATAAGTTTCAAAAATTCTAAAGTTGCTTATTCCCTGCCTGTAGATAGAATCGTACCTACCTAAGAAGCTTATTAGTGCGTTTTGTGTCACACCTGACTGTCGCATAATTAGCAATTTTCTCAGTAATAATCAGTTCAAATCTGGCCAGAACCAAAATCTTTGTGTTCATTGTTTAATTTCCGACTAACTCTCAGGTGATGGAAAACATCGATAAAAAACCAAATCAACCCGGATAGCGGCGGAAGGCTCACCACCTACCACG
Source organism: Udea olivalis (assembly GCA_947369235.1). Taxonomy (NCBI): domain Eukaryota; kingdom Metazoa; phylum Arthropoda; class Insecta; order Lepidoptera; family Crambidae; genus Udea; species Udea olivalis. Next base: position 2,066,024 of record OX376349.1, on the reverse strand, counting down.
TTGGGTTCTAATGGCATCGGTGAAAAGTGGGCTTCTGAGTGTTCCGTTCACCATGACGGCAACAGTCACTTGCCTCTGACTACCCCGTTTGGGCTAAAGTCGTGATGGTATGTTTTTAGGCTTGTTAAAGGCTAATAAACCTTGTTAGCTGCCTAACTATCACCTGAGAAAAATCCGAATGGAAGTATTTTCTATATGTTTAATATTTATGGAATTACTATGGACTATGAGTCTTCATAGTTATTGGTTATGCAAAGGTTTTCAGTTTTAATTGTAATTACCTTGTTATGGGTGCTAAGTAAAAATGCGTAATGAGCAATGATGAATTTTATTTCCAAAACACACTTCCTTATATAGGTACACGAAAGAGAAAGAACGCTGATGCTGTCTTGCTTCGCCGCAATGTTACACGCGCAGACGGTGGCCGTAGATTCTTCAACTTTCTAAGTACCGTCGTACTTTGTGAGATTGGAGGAGACCGAGCATGTATAGCTCTCGCACTCGCACCATATAAATATACTGCGCGCAGACTCCTGGCGTCCTTAAAAAAAAAACTGCTGAATCAGTCTTGCAGGAAATGCGGCAGTGTGTACACGTACCTATATACTTCAATTGTATTTACTCCTTTAGCGAATTAAAAAACCGTCGAAAATCTAAGTTACTGACGTAGCACTACGGATAACCATTACGAAGTCGCAGATGACAGTGCACTGAGCATTATGAAATTATGACTGAGAGACAGAAAAGTAAAAAGAAATCAGCATCCGACCCTCTTATTGGGCTACCTGATAAAAATCACAAGTTCTTCTCGATCGGAAACAACCTCCGAACCGGTGTTAGAGTCACATTATGTTTATTTATGATATTTACTATCATAGTATGATTTTATTTACGTTTATTACTATTTAGTATATTTTCGCTAGTAGTAATTTTTCTGACTTGTACTTGGTAGTTTTTATAGTCTATAAGCACTGGATGTCTTGTATCTGGGAATGATGATGATGATGATCAGAATTAAGCAATAAACGTTGTTGACACCATAATTGTTCTTATTTAAATATTACTCCGCGTCTCTATTTAAATACGTATCTTCCGTAATTGTGATTTGATTGAAGAACATAAAAATTATGCGTAATAACTATTTATGGATTTGTAATTAAACTTAGGAGTTGAATTGGAAATCACTTAGGTATATTTCATTTTGCTTTAATGATTAATTCATAGGTTTAATAATGCATTGGGGCCTGGGGGTGTGTACGAATTTTTGACAGTCTCTTCTCATCTCGAAACACAAGAATAGCATTTTGGCCGAAAATATGAAACGTTTGTGATTACAACTAAAAAAGACCACAACCAAAAGACACCATAATCTGTGTTCGTGGTTCCAAATGATAAGTTATTCCTCATTGTATAGTCGTTGTCTATGCCTGTACAAACAGTAAGCTGCCTCTAAAAGTATGAAAGTATTTTCTTGTTGCTTCTGTTTTAATTTTTTTAATTGTTTTGATATAAAATGCTGAGATTTATATTTATAAATTTATTAAATTAAGTAATATGAATAGCAATACTAGAGTTAAATTTAATATAATATCAGTTACTACGTATATTTGAAAATTAGAAAAATCGATTTTTATATCAAATTTATTTAAAAAAATACGAATCACCATCTGATTTTGTATTAGAACCTCACAAATAGTTTTCAGTTAAATGTGTAGTTCCACCTTTTTACACCACCTTTCGAGTTTTCCATATGTTTTAAATAATCACCCGGTATAATTACTCCTACACAAAATAATCAATTGCTTCAACCTAAACTAATATTAGTTGAACAGTTTTATTGTACCTGATAATAACCATTTACAGCGGCACTCGAATTGTACACAAAAAGTCCAAAGGTTGCTTCCTGTGCGTTACATGTACGTAGCAAACATTCAGTAATACCTATGATCTCACCTAAATGCAGTAAATCCAGGTAATATTTATATTTGTTTTGGACCTAAAAACAAAGTACTTACTTTTTGGTTTTTAATCCCTTGCTGTCAAACAGTTGTCAAGCCCGCCCGCCGCAGAATGCAGAAATGTATGTAAAAATGAAAGCAGATTTCACGCCGCAGATGCATTTACCGCAGCTGCGGCGGCGCTCTGCGGTTGGTCGGCGGGCGTCTTCCAACTCTTGCGATAGTTGTCTGTATTAAAACGAAAATGTTTTCAACAAACATCATGAATTTTTGTACTCTCTAATATAATATTCACCATACCGTTTTTTGACCCATTAGTTCGACCGAAACTACGGACTTTTCGTTAGCGAGTAGGCCTCCTGATTAGGTCTATCATCATTATTAGCCTGTATTGGCTTACTGCTGGACATAGGCCTTCTCCAATGAGCCCTATCATTGCACCCTATTTCCAACTGAGCACATCCCTTTCTCGCTCGCAGCCTTCCGCCACTCTTCCTGCCCCCCGATTCAGAACGAAGTTATCGACCGATTCGGTAAGTTTATTTTAATTATAGTAAATGACCTGCCTAACGGTAGCAATCAATATTTTCATATGTTAAAGCTAAAGGCCTTTAGTTTTCATAATCTTAATTATATAAAAACTACCCATCTTACCCTAACCGCTACGGATATAGCCACTAGGTTAGGGCTCATATATCCTTTTTCAAAATCAAGATCAAAATCAATAATACTTCAACTTTTTAACTTTAGCTAAAGAAATTAATATAAGTAGACATGCATAATATTAATGCGATCTACACATATACTAAATATAATACATACATATAATATGAATACAACCGGTGTCGGAACGCTGATTCCAGTGAGAAGACCCGGCAAGAAACTCAGTAGTTAGTGATTAGTGATTCACAATGCAGTTCAGTAACTTAATTTTTTTTGCAATTGTAACCAGAGTCACACAGTTTAAACCAACATAACATAGTTAGAGTTTACAATACGTAACCCACATGGTAGTGACACGAGCAGACCAGTTACTGGAACTGGCCCTGATCCAGCCATTGTTTCACTTTTAATTCGCCAAACGGGAGGGACGTGCTAGCAGATTTTTGCTCGGGGCTCAACCGCCGCACCTTGCCAGCTAGCCGCCTAGGGTTACGGCCGCACTACTCATCGGACACGGATAACCGGACATCAACACTTAAAAGAACTTTTACACCATAGCCAGCCGTAGTTGTTCACGCTGTGTGTTTTTTGGAATGTTTTAATTATAATTTATAATCATTTTAAGATTTCACGTAGTCGATTTCATGGCTATGTTATCTTTTCTTATCGTTTCAGCACGACATAATCTGAATTAAATTAAACTAAATGTATTGCATCATTTGTCCTTTTTTTAAACCGGCGGATACTTTAAGTTTAATTAATTTAATTAGGAGGATTATTGATTTAATGCGCTATAGGTTCTGAAACCGCAATCAACCTTTGGGGAGCCCTAGCTTCCCTGCCTGCGTCAGTGTTACCTTCTCTTGTATTTTTAATAACTCAAGGTGGCCAACAAGCAAAAGGCCCCTCTGATGGTAAGCAGTTACCAAAGCCTATGGACGGCTGTGACACACCAGAGACACTACGTGCGCGTTGCCGACCATTTAAGAGATACCTATTACTTCTCTTCTTAAAGGACCGCATACTGTATTCCTCCTGGAAAACCACGGCAGGGAGAGCTCATTCCGCCATCGAATTCCCCTGAAACCGCACTGTTCCTCACCCAATGGTCGCGCCATTGGGTGAGGATGAACACTCTGTCAATGGCGAACGGTGCGATGATAAAAAGTAGCTGTGGGCCTTTTTTCAAACAATTACTTGAAACACAACCCATTGTATAAGCGGTAGAACAAACATAAGGAAGCAACGTCTCTATCAACTATTTTCACAGCTCGTCTTTGAACCGACTCAAAAGAGCCAAGCTGGTAGTTGGTTCAAATGTAGGTACCTAATGCAAATCAACTCAATAAATCAATTCAATAGTTTGTCAGGAAAGTGGGGCTAGTTCCAATTTTTAAACTCGTACACATAAGAAATTCCCAAAAGGCACAACTTCTGGAAAAATAACTTTGGCGGTTTATTTTACTAATCGAGAACTCCCCAAAGGCACAGCTCCTGGCAAAAAATACCTTTGGTGGTTGATTATCCAAATCAATATTTCTTAATGCAAGTAGACTATTTTAACGGCACTTTATAATCCTCGAAAAAGACTGCACACTTCACTTCACCGAGTTCAAACCTTGCGCAGTTTCATAAAAACTCTTTCCTAAATGAATTTTTTTTTTGTAGACTAAAAACGTGATGGTATACACTTATGTCCAGCAGTGGACTAAAAGGTAATGTTGAAGATTTATGTTATTTAACCACCAGTACTTAAAGTATAATTTACACAAAATATTTTGTTAGTTGAACTTCGATCACTACTCAAAACAACTCCATCTCCCGCTGTTCTTGCAGAAGTCTAGGCAGATCCTTATCACTATATTTATTCACAACATCAGTTCACTGTTTGCTTCTGTGTAGATAAGAGGCTAAATTAATAATAAAATGCGGGGAGAAGAGCTGAAGCTGTGAGTCCGGACTATAACTCAAAGGAGGCAAATGGTGGAGCAATATAGAAAAAATAGTGATTTGTAAAGTGAATAGTTATAAAAGTTTTAATTTAAACCAAAAAATGACGAAACTCGAGAAGGTACCGTTTGAAGAGGCACTGGACATGACAGGTTTGGTGATTCAGAATTTGACTTATTGTGTAATGTTCATTCAAAAAAGTGTCCATATTCGTCAAGGTGCGTCAAACTTAGTTTTCAATTTCCCGAAGAGTAAGAATATGACTCATTTTATAAAAGAAGGAAATGACTGACTAATAATAACCAAAACTACTGAATCTAAGAACATGACTAGCGGATACGTGTTTTTAAAACGACAATTTGTAGAGAGCTATTTGAATACTATTTTAAAAATATATGTTCCAAAAATAAAGAAAACTGAAAAGCATGTATAGTTTATTTCCTCCCACAGATGGCGCCTTACGTTGGGCGCCATATGTGGCGAAATCCTCGTTGCAGGCCAGCAATACAGGAGCCGGAGCGCCGGGATTCGTCACACAATATTTAGGAGTAGATGTAGTTATGGAATAATGAATAAAAGATCAGCCAATCCGTGACTTGTTTATTGAATAGGGTAAAAGTATAGGTAGGAAAGTAGAACTGTGAGAAAATAACAATAAATGAATTCAGAGAGTCCTAGGTAATAGATTATCTAACGGTAATAGGTAAGTAAATAGGTATGATATGCTTACCCGATACCCGTGTATCGGGGTAAGCATATCATATTCAGTTATAATACGGGTTCCTGTTACATTATAACTGTTTACACTTGATTATTTAAAGTATTTAAAAATTCACCACGCGTAATTTAAATGGTACTCTGCTAAAATGCTCGCAAGCTCTGTTTAGTACGATAGTAGTTGTGGTAGGAATGACTCAAAATGCTGAACAGGGAACGTGGAACGATACATTAAATTTTGAAAGGACAGGTTCGGAATACTATTGATGGCCAGTAAGTTAAACTATGAAGTTTCCATCGCCATCGTGGAGGTTCTACTAACTAACGTTCATGAGACTGGAACGAAACGGCATCGTTACAAACTGTTCTTACCAGACAAAAGCTAAAGCTAGTAATAGTATACATCAGGATCACAGAAGCTCTTGGGCTAAGGAGGAGACAGATCAGAATCTTCGCTATAGGATGAGACTAAAGACTAGCAAGCACGGGTACATGATCTAAATTTAAATCAAGAACCAGTAAATTATGCTCTTAGATGATGAGGATTTTGGTCCAAATATTCTTCGTTTTAGTGTCTTTATTCACAGGTGTTATCAGTAAAACAAAAGTACTTCCGGAAGCTATACTCGTGACGTGATTAAATACTCGTAACTAAATAGAGTGATTGCGCATAATTGCAAAAAGTAAGAGATAGGTACCGTTAAAAATTACCGCATAATGATTCTTATCAATAATGTTTTTAAAATATGTTTTCGTAGTCATGGTCCGTTTTGAAAGTGATGATGACACTGTATCATCCTATGAATACCGGCTGACGCGTGTCTACACTGGAGCTATCAGTCTTTATAATGTTCTCTATGACTGGAGCACGGACAGTTAGAATTACCATTAGGGAAAACATAATCTGTATTTAGATGTTACGTCTAGCTAAACCATAGTTATGAGTCTTTTCCACACGTTAACTAAACACGGGGTTTAAATCTGAGAGCTCATGATATAGGCAGCAATGTTTAAACAGTCTAACTTAAAAACGCAATGCTGCTGTGGACTGCTGTGATGCAATAAATATTTTTTCTTACAATGAAAAAACAATATCAGTGTAGGCAGTTGTTTTATCGCCGCAACATAGTATTTAATTTTATATTATTCCGTTTAAAATATGAGAAATATGAGCTTTCATTCAAACCGCTTTTACGCAGCAAGCCTTCACCATTTTTGCTCTGGTTACGTATAGCTAAGTATCATACTCGTAAAGGTAAAAATGTTTTATTAACTAACTTATTATGGCGATTTTCTTATCCTGAATAAAAAAAAAACTCATGACATTATGTCAGTTGTAGTTTAATTTATTGAACATACCTACTTAATTGTTGAGATCCCTAAGCAAATATTAAAAGTCATCCGTAAAAGTGTAACATTGGACTTTGTGCCGTCTCGCGTTGTAAACACGTAGGTACATTTTCTTATTTATTTTATACAAATGGTTGAGAGACAAACCTCCAACAATGCGCTGTGACTGGGTCATTGCTTCGATTGTGTTCGTAAGCTATAAGCTTGAGCACTGGCTGAGATGGTAAACGCGGCCGCCAGTGCTCGCGTACGCATGCGTAGTAGCGGCATTAATGTGCCGTAATGTGCTGTATTAATTTAGGAAAAACATTTATAAAAAATTACACACATACATACATACCATCACGACTTTATCCCCGACGGGGTAGTCAGAGGCAAGTGACTGTGACTGTGTCGTCATGGTGAACGAAACACTCAGAAGCCCACCTTTTCACTAATGGTATTAGAACCCAACGTGGTAGGTGTTGAGCCTTCCGCCGTTATCCGGGTTGATTTGGTTTTTTTATCGATGTTTTCCATCACCGGAGAGTAAGTCGGATATTTAACAATGAACACAAAGATTTTGGTTTTGGCCTGATTTGAACTCGGGACCACACGATCCACGATCTGAGTTCGGATGCTGAACCACTAGGCCACGACGCTCTCATAAAAAAAATGTTGGCGTTTAACTCGACGACCGACTTGGTGTAATGGTTAAGAAGTTGGCTACTACACCAGAGGTCGCGGGTTCGATCCCCGCACAGTACAAACATTTGTGTGCATGAACATGTCTGTTTGTACTGGTCTGGGTGTCTCCTATGTATAATAAGTATGTATTTACAAAAGAAAATGTATTTAAGTATGTTTATCCGTTGTCTAGTATCCCATAACACAAGCTTTAATTAGCTTACTTTAGGGCTAGATGGCGCTGTGTGGAATAATGTCCAGAGATATTTATTTATTTATTTATTTGTCTGTAGAATATAACTAGTTTTTGCGAGTGGATCCTGACATACTACGTTAATGTTTCATAAATTAAATTAATCCTTTGTGTGTGTTGATTGTATTTTGTTGAGAAGTTTTAAAAAAATATTGCATTTGATCTTCTAGCTCCCTTATTATTATTTCGCCTGATCCATATATTTTTCACTCTACTACAGTTGTGCTAAATTTCTTTTTTTTCAAAATCCCATCATTTAATTCTTTAGATAGTTGAATGTTATAACTCACTACCTTTTGTCAGCGACTTCGCACACCGGTTTCCGTTTTTTCCCGTTCCCGTAGGGGTTTCGGCAAATCCTCCCTTGGTGCTCACCAACACTCTCCAAGGAACCTTCATGCTAAATTACACCTTACGCCCAGTATAGTTACTTTCGGCTGTGCGTCATCGTCAGTCACTCGGTCACTAACTGAGTGATGGAAGAGTTTTATAACTATTTATTTATTTAAATTCGGTATGCAAACAGATCAGTCTTAATAAAACAATAGTTGCAAAACTTCTGAAAAATTCTGAATAGTTTTATTACGGAATACTTCTCAGGAAGTTTCTTTAAATTAGAATTATTCAAAATAAATTTGATTAAGATTCTTATTAATTTTGCTGAAAAATCGTATTTTGCATCGATCGTCGATCATTCATTGTGTAGTGTATGCGTGGTTGATGCCGCTCACGCAAGCGGAAGCAACCACTCAGCATAGTGGGCGGTCCAAAGTCCGAACTGATTGGGCTGCTACGCCAAAGTCTGTTTCAATTGACCTTGAAAAAAATGTAAACAATATTTTTAGATATTTTTTTAAAATTAAGGTTAATAATTTCGTTAAATAATAAGTAAATGAACAAGATGAAAAATTCTATGTAAAATGAAACTATGTGACAAACACAGGAGATCCTTTTTTAAGTAAAATTTTATTACAAAAACGATTCCTGTTTACATTTTTTCAGGACGTTCACAACTTTTAAGCGCGAAATAGGCAGTTAGGTTGATTTTCCCCGTTTCTTTCGACAGTTACGTTTCCGAAGTATTCGACGGGAATGATTCGGAATTTTTCCCGCCAGCATCTATAAACACAACCAAGAAATCCTTAAATAGCAAACACTTCATAGTTTAAGTTAACGTCTAAAACGAGGGTTAAACCAATTTGATTCCCTTCTATATTTTTAACAAACAATGATTTGGTTATTCCTTCCTGTCCAGGTTACGGCAAGTTCAACCTGCTATCCTTCACGCTATGCAGCAGCATCGTGACCGGCATGGCGTTCGAAATCTTCTCCGTGGCCTACCTGGTGCCGGCCAGCGCATGTGAGCTGCAAACCACCAGCAGCCAGCAGGGCCTGATGGCAGCTATGCCCCTCTCTGGTGAGTGCTTGAACCGTGGGACTTTCAAGTAAATATTCTTTATTTCGCCACAAAAAACAATAAATGCACATGGGAGAGGGAGGCTAGTACAGTTATTGTATTCATAAAGCTACAGTTAAGCTACAATTATACATGCTTTTAGCTAAGCATGCTACTTTTGAGCAATTGCTACTTAGTAGCATGTGTTGAAAAATTGCTAACTAATAATGAGCATGCTAATTTCAGTGAATACTGAGCATGCTCGTTTACGCATGCTATTTCAGAGCATGCGTAACTGTGGCTTTACCTGTTTCAAGTGGTTCTAATAATTACGGCATTAAAACCAATATTATAAATTAACGAATATATTTTCACCTTTTCTCAATAAAACATAACTTTACTCCATTGATGTCATCACAGAACCCCTGTCAACTTTAAAATCTAAATTAAAAAACCAAAAAATATTTACGAAGAGTTACGTAGACAAAGAGTCAGCAACAATAAGGGGGAGTATTAATATATAATTATCAGAACCACTTGAAACAGTTGTGGCTCATTTCTAGCACGAACGCTTGCTTGAGCAATTGCTACTTAGTAGCATGTGTCGAAGCATTGCTCCCCAATTATGAGCATGCTCATTTCAGCAAAAAGTGAGCATGCTCGTTTAAAGCATGTGTAACTGAAGCTTTATTGTAACAGTTTATGAAGACTGGTGCTCAAAATTGATTATGTATATGTTACCGGCAATGTGTATAATCCGGCATTGTATACAATGCCTAGGCATTGCATAAATAACTCTGTAGAGTGTAAGTATATTTATTTACTTGTTGCATTTTTTCGTGCACATAATTACAATTTTAGTGTACTAAAACAGTGTTTAGAAGTGACCTTATTTCTAAAAAGAGCTTTCTTCTAGCAGGGCACGCTTACTCGTACCACCAGCCAAAGCTCAGGCCAAACGAAACCTATTCCAAATAAAAAAGTGGTTATTAAGTCGTTTTTCAACGGTTTGAAAAGCTATTCTTATTTATTTATTACCAAACACAAAGCATACTGTAGGTTGGTAATTGTAAATCATAAGATATTTTTGAAGATTTCTTTCTGCAAAGAACACGACTCGCTGACACGTGTAAGGTAAATTTGTATTATTAGATACGCGGTTACGCAAATGATGCAATGATTATTTTTAAATAACTGTCTTATTTAAGGAAAACAGACCTAAACCTGACAGTTCCAAATTATATTTGCAAGTATACTTTGCGTAGCTTACTATATTTGCCATCCATCCCACTGAGATTATGTTACTTGTTTGCTGAGGCAGTATCAGCTGTTTACAAAAGAATTACTTACTGTCTGAGTAATTTAATGAGATTTTGGGACACACTAACCACACGACCTACTTAGCTGATTAGCTATTGATGACGTTGCATGATTACACAGTAGTTAAAATATATTTGCAGCTCGATTTAAGACTGACCCTAGGGCCTACGCTATTATACCATTCATATCAGGAACTTAGATAAATAAATACTTTTTGAAAATCAAGTACTGTTTAATATGTTATACTGCTGGCTGAGCAATTCTATGCATTTCAATTTGCCAGCTAAATTGTTGTTCATCATCAGAATCAATCTGCTATGTCCGGTTCAAAATAATTGGGTGATAAAGATTTAAAAAGCTAGCTTGGCGTCACATGATCTTGGTGGAAGATTTCTCAAATATTTATTATTCATTCATTACAAATTCATTTATTGTGTAGACCGCCACAAGAACCATGTATTTATTTTAAATCAATATTCTTGTACTTGCATAATTATTTGATTAAAAATCTTTTCGGACTAACAAAACTATTTACTTAACTTCTATTCTTCCTAACCCTCGCTTTGAAGATATGTATTCCCAGAATATTTAGTGAATTTACTCCCAGAATTGGCTTTTCCTGTTTGAAAACATATTGTACCAATCCCCTCAACCTACTACACCGTCCAATGTGCATTAAAAATGATTTACTTATTTACAATTTATCTAACGGTCAAAGTCCTAAGTCCTTCAAACGAAACTGATAACCGCAAACCCAGTGAACTGATAACAAAAGGTACGAGTATAATCGCGAATGATGTCATCAAGGGCAAGGTAGCGGAAAATGACACAATACTCTCCTATGTAGATAAATAATGCAATCTATTAGTTGTAATATAAGTATAAACGATAGTACATAAAGTATATACTTTCTTCTAAAGCCTCTCTCTCACCCTGCTCTCGCTCTCATTGCGCCTGTGTTTCCGGATACAAACAACCTTGGTGTCTTCAAGGAAACCGTGAATAAGCATTCTGGGTAAACGTATTCCACCACCTTCCTCTTTATAGCTCACCACCAGGCGAGACAGAGGCCAAACATATACTAATTCAGGATAAAACAAAAACATTAAAACAAAATCTTGTTACATTTTAACTACAAATAAACACTAGCGGGTTTTTGCAACGAAATATAATAAACGGTAAATTGGTTTGGCAAAGCTTTTCTAGGAAAAATGTTGTATAATCTCGAAAAAAACTAGACAGTTTTTATCTAATAAGAAGCAAACGAGCTGGAAGGTCACCTGATGGAAAGTGATCACCTCCGCCCATGGACAACTGCAACACCTCAGGACCCTCAGGTGTCACCGATGCGTTGCTTAAAAGCAACCTTGCGTTTTCGTGCACTAGGGCTTGAAATTATTTTTGTCCGTTTGTCACAGGGATAATCATCACCTCCCACTTCTGGGGGTACATGGCTGACACTCGTGGGCGGAAGAAGATCCTCTGCATTGCGATGATGTTGGCCTTCGTCACTGGTGCTATTGCAGCCTTGTCTCCAAACTGGATATTCTTCTGTGGAAGCAAGTTTTTGTCTTCTTGTTTGTAAGTGAACAATATTATGCATCTCATATGTGAAAAAAGGCAAACACACGAGAGCCACTAGATGCTTTGAGTTGCCAAGAGACCAAATATGATTATATCCTCTAATACGTTTATTGCTCAGCAATGACTTTTAAAGTGGTTTCTTTTTGCCTCAGCTTTGTGCTGTGAGCAACCAGTGTTAGTTACAGACTGGCTTATACCTGGTCGGATCACATAATCAGTACGGTGAATCAGCTAGATCAAAAAAGAGGAAATCGTTGAAAGAACCGAGCTAAAAGCCTAGCAGATAATTTGTTTGGCAGTGGGCAACTCGGTGAATATAATTAAAAAATGACGAATGTTAAAGTTTTAAAACGGAAATCATTTGGTGACAAACGCTGCTTTTTTAAGGCTTTTTCTGAACTGAGTATTTACGTCTTGGTTTTTTTCTGCAGTGTGGGTGGAGCATTTGCCCTTGCACTCACGCTACTGAGTGAGTGCACTCCGTTAGCTTATCGGTTCAAGCTGCTCGTGATGACTTCCACCGTCTTCCTGTGCTGCAATGGGCTTATGGCAAGTAAGTAGTCATAAGATGTGTACAAGCCCAGTTTATCCTTATTTTGCAGTACATACGGCAAAACTGCTTTCGAAGTAATTTCTGAGATTGCGAGCTTTGTTTCAAACTCATTAAGATTTAGTCCTGACTGGAAATAAATCTGAAAGCTTTATTTAATTATTGCTTTGTTTTAACTAGCTTTATTTATTTTGCAGTCGTTGCAATGCCCGTCCTTCCGCTGAGCTTCTCCTATGACGTTCCTTTGCTGGGCATTAGGTTCAACTCCTGGCGTCTGCTGAACCTGATCTTCACCATTCCCTGCGCTATAAGCTCAATAGGCTTGTTCTACTCTTACGAGAGCCCCAAATATTTCCTTTCTGTGGGCAGAGAGAGGGAAGCTTTGAAGGTCTTGAGTAGTTACTTCGCAATCAACAACAATAAGACCCCTGAAGAGTACCCGGTAAATATGCATATTCATATTTATTGTTTGTTTTATGCAAGTGCACGAATAAAAATTCAAAATTCGATTCTAGGAAATTTTCTATCACGTTGCGTATTGTCATGTTAGGTTCTTCTCCTCACTTATGGATGTTATTTGAGTTGTTACAAATTTTATCATTGCAAGTTGAGCACTAGTACTCGGTTCTCTTTGTTCACAAACTTTAAAATTGCTATTTTTTAAGGTTAATTCAATAGTCCTCGACGAGGATCAAGTTACACCATCATCGACAGGTTTTTGGTCTTCAGTGACATCGCAGACACTGCCTTTGTTCAAACCACCACTGTTGAGGAATACCGTTCTTCTCTCCTCTCTCTTTTTTATTGTATATGTTTGGTAAGGCAGTTTTTCATTTAATTACATTTTATCCAAATTGCCTTAACTTAGCTGATAACTTACAAAAAAAACTACCATTCTAGCTACAACCCTTACACAACATGGCTGCCTTTCATCGCGGACGAGTTCATGAAATCCGTGGAACGTGGTGATGAAGACATGACCTTTTGCCAAAGGTTAGGGAATTCACGCAACATGTCCATTAGTCAGGTAAATCCATTAAATCATCTAAATGTCGCTATCCGTCCTGAAATTTAGAAATTAGGTACATCATAGATTTTGTAATTTTTTTTCAATCCTGAACTATAAATCGTTAGTTCTTGCAACTGTAAATACAAGAATCGGAGATTTGGGATTGAGATCATGCCTTCACATTAAATAACGTTCGGATATATGTGCATTTATCACGTCCCGAAAATAGCTTACCAAGTAACGTTATGTCAGCGAGCTTTACCAGTTTTTTCTCTCATGCAAAACTTTCGAATACATTGCTTCGATCATATGAGGATTTGATAATTCTACTTTGAAAGAGTGAAATGAATTTTGTGAATCTCTTCACTGTGTTTCGAGTTTGTTCACACTTTAGGTTATTCAGCATACAAAAATTACGTGATACGATATATTTAATAAATAATTATCAGGTGGACACCAATAACAACTGCGCTTTGAACACCTTCGCGATGACCAGTATACTCTTCATCGGCGTCATTCTGGCCATTGCCAATGCTGGGATGTCATTCCTCATCAACCTCGTTGGGAGAAAGCGTTTGCTGATTACAATTCAGGTGTGTTCTAAAATCATAATAATTTCAGCTTTATTATTATTTTTGTGAATTACCTATCGTTTGACGTCACGCATGTGTCTCATCCAACTGAAAATCCTGCTAATTAAGTACGTAATAAGTGAATTTTTAAGTTACCGGGTTTGGGTATGTCCGTTAGTCAACCTAAAATGAATATAGTTTTAAATCAAATAGAAAAATAAAAACATGAATTTTGGAATTTTCAAAGTAGTTTTGTTTGTGTTGCTAGAAATGGATGTGTTAAAAATAGACTGATATCCAAATAGTAGGCAGGCTTTACTTGGGTGTAAATGTAAGCCATATAAATTAAAGTGTAGATTTCATTTCCCAGGTGGTGTCAGGCGTGTCAGGTCTTCTGGTGAACGTCACTTCATCCTGGATTCTTAGCTCCATATTCTTTGTTACCTTCCTCACTGGCATTCTCAACTTCGGGTTTTTATCTACCTTCTCTGTTGATGTCTTCCCTACCTATGTCAAGTAAGTATTTTTGAGTACCTACCTGCTATGATTTTTTTGTTCATTAAATTAACATGAATGTTGTATCTGTTTGTCAAGTGTATCTAGTTTGCTTCCAAACTAATAAGTGTTAATGCTTAATTAACGTTTTGCTCGACGAAAGGCTCTTTTGAAAATGTGTATTTAATTGTATTTTTCACAGTATTTTTAACCATTGAGTTACTGAGAACTCTTTTCGGTTTTGTCCCATACCAACATTCCTCGCACAAATATCTTAATAAAATATGAAAAAAAAAATTATAACATTATTATAACAAACGCAATATTTACAATTAAAATGTCAAGTTATAAGAATAATCAATATCAATATCAAAAATCATTAGGTAAGCTATTAAGTTTTTAGATATAAAAATTATTACATTTCAATTAAGCATAATAATATAATATTATATCATATTATTAAATAACAAATGAAACCGTAAATTCACCAAATTGGTACCCTCTTAGAGTTCTTTACTGACAGGCAATCTCACGGTCTCAAATTAAATACGATTTTCTCATAGCAGCATCCTTAACATGTTGACCTTTACCCACAGAGCTATGGCCGTGTGCCTGACCCTCATGGTGGGCCGCGGCAGCGCCATCCTCGGCATCAACGTCCTCAAGTACCTCCTCGAGCACCACTGCGAGCTTTCTTTCTACATCTTCGGGAGCTTAGCTGTCTGTTAGTATACTGTTGAAAAGGTTTAATTTTCATGATTCTGAATTTAGAAAAGATTGTTTCCTGAATTGTCTCAACCGGGAATCGAACTCAGGACACCACGCAAATCAAGGCGAGACACCGGGCTGCAGGGCATCGTGTGATCGATGCTTTACTAAAAACGCTAGCGACTAACGTAACGCAAACTCATGGTAACTGAGGTTGCTGATGTAGGTAACTGCTTTTTTTTGTTTTTTTTTCATTTTTTTACCTGATGTAATGTAGTTACATTACATACATTCAAATAGTGATAGTTTCTAAAAAAAGCACTAAGGTTTACACTTGAAAAACATCGTGAGTCTGCGACGCCATCTGTGTTGAGAGCTCACAGTTACAGCAAAGGCCATACGTCCGCATTCGAATAATCTTCAGCGTACAACTTGCTCGGAAACCTGAACCAGTACCCACTTATGCGAAGTTTGTGTTGAGCTTCGCTAGATGGAGTTTTGATACACTAAACAAAGCAAGGCACTCGGGCCATCATTTAATTAAGGCGCGTTTCGCCAACTAGCTCGCGATTGCTAAAAGTCGTCACTTTGAGACGTCACTTTTGAAAACTAAAACTATTAAGTACTAAAAATAGAATGAAAAGTCGTGGACAGACATTCAATATTTAAAACAAGTATTTTTTGAGATATTCATTGTTCAGTTTTTAAAAACAATGTCTAATTTGGAAGTTATCAAAATAAATCAATTGGTGGCGCTAGTTGGCGGCTAAAATCGCCTTCAATAAGATGAATTTAAAAAGCACTTAGATTATCTGACCCCAAACAGATTAAGCATGCCATCGGTTTTACCCTGGACAAACATTTATGTGACGAGCATTTGTGTTTGTTTCTGCCTTGGTGTTCTTATTTAATTCACTATATCTTTCGAAATTAAGCATTTTTACTAAACTGGTTGACGTTCACAGTACAAGCACTGCTTAGTTTGGAGTCAGACAATTTTGGTGTAAGGTGTCCCAAATATATTCTGGCTGAGCCTGATGAGTGTTCTAAATTACTTTTTAATCTTACAAAAACTCTTTTTCCTCTCCAGTGGGCGGTGTAGTGGCTCTACTCTTGCCCCCCGAAAGGAAGCCTTCACAAAGAAAATGTCCTGCAACTTGAAGACTGTCAGCTGAGACTTGAAGATTTAATCAGTTTACTACTTTAGAAATGAAGATTATAGAAAATGCTGTCGTAAAACAATTCATTCGTAGATCACAAAATGTATATAATTGTTGGTGCTTTCTGATCGACAGGGCTGGAAAACATTTAGCAACTAAATAAAATCGACAACGGAATAAATTCATACAAAAGTCAGGTGAATCGGACGTTCACCGGCACCACATTTTTTTCACCGCAAAGGATGAAGAACTGCAGCTATATACAATGTATTAGTTTTTTTTGGTCCTCTAATTTACAGTTATGCTTCACCAATGTATTTATTTTATTCAAATACCGCTTTCTTTTATAAGTAAGAAACTAACTTCAATAAAACCAAACTTAAAAAAATAAGAAAACGCAGCTTATGGACAAGTAGGTACTTACTTAGCATGATATCATGTGAACATTGAGATTAATGTGAATATAAAGTTAAATAATTATAATAAAGGTATTAAATATTATATTCTTCTGAATGAACGTCACTTAATACCTATCAGTATTTTCTAATAATTTTACAACGTAAGGGGGTGAAACACCATGTTACTTTTATTAAGTGTTGAATAGTTGTTATTAATAAATGATAATAATATACGTATGTTTTATTTATATTTAGAACCATCTATCTTATTAGTAGTGCTTGTGAAAGTATGACAGTGAAACAGCTCACTTATTGTACTTAACAGTAAGCCCTTAAACTCTCTTTTTACCGGACTGCGCCAGAAGGAGGGTTATGTTCTTTTTTTTAGGTAGTAATCGAACAAGTTTATTTACCTAAGCTCGAAAAGAAAGTGAAATACGACTTTTAACGAATTTATTTACAAAAAATTGAAATCATCATTGACCTTTGTTTTCTATCCCACTGCTGGGCAAGGACATACATCATTTAAATAAAATTATCGTTAAAATCAATTGGTATTGGTTTAATCAACACGAGATATGTGAGGTAAAGATGATCAGTTCAAAATCCCAAGTATTTACGAGACACGCTTCGCCTGACCTGTAGATTTTAGCGAACCACAATTTTTTTTTAGTGTGATATGTTTTCAATAACTACCCCCTACCATATCTGAACAATGGATATCTAGGACCTTGCTCTGTCATTTCAATTAAAGTTGGGGCGACGCGTGCATTTAATATGACAAATTAGAAATTGTCTGTTTGAAATATTAAGTGGATAGTTAAAATGAAGTCTTTTCAAAGAATATTGCAAGTTTTTGTGTATGTCGCGGTGGTTTGTCCTATAATTCAAGTGACTTGTGAAGCACATGGGAAGCCCAGGGGCAGACTTGGTCGCCAGAATGAAGGTAAATGTCGTGACCACGAAGCGTGGATCCAGTACTCAAAATGTTGGGTTGTAGGAATGATCACCCAAACATGATAATTAACCGAGCGCTTATTTATTTGATTTTGGATAAAACGTCTGCCATTTGATTGACTGCAACTATGTTTGCGGATCTCGAGCATGAACCCCGTTCCCAGAAAGTTAAATTCGTACTTAATAATTACGAGCTCACATGTAATTACTCTGATAGAAAAAGTTGTGGAAAATTGCATGTCAGTGTATGTACTCTTAAAGAAAAGGTTGACAAAAATCGAATGTCAGTGTGATAATATTTCTGAATAGGCTTTATCTGATGGCATTTTCGTATGAAGGGACTTAAATCCAATTGCTTGTCGTTCATATGAGGACTGCCCGGTCCCTTTAGTGAAAAGGAACCTTCATGGTTTTGCCATGGTCATCTGCCACAGTATATTTTTTTTTCTTGTGGGTTTAAGATGGAGAAATATCGAACATATAATAGAATTGAGATAGCTTTTGTCCCAAAAAGGTGAGAAGTTAACTTCAGGTTGTCTTGATATTTTTCTTTGCAGTAATACTTTTTAAGTAACTGTTTACGTTGTAAGCTAAGTATTCACCATACCATCTCGATTCTTGACGCATAAATTCGTTGTGTTGTAATAATATGCTAGCTGGCTGGTTTAAATAAAATACCGATGAAAAAAAATGTATGGAATTTGCTTGTTAATCTATTTGGATTAGTGTAAAAACACCTGAGACTCCGAACTATTTGGTGCTGGCCACTTACTGATCTAACATGTTTTTTTTTTAATATTAAGCTCATTCGATTTTTCTTGATGATAAAAGTTTCACTTTCGTAATTCATGAATCACGACAGCTAAAATCTACAAATATTTATTTTAGTTTTATTAATTAGTGAGTGTGTGTACACGGACAAGTATGTTGTCGTCGACAAGTCTCCAAAGTTGGCGAATTATGTCGCAAACTCCTCCATGTCCGTGTTGTTTATTTACGATCAAAAATATTGTATATTTTACATGGGAGTAAGTAGGTACGTATAATTTCTATGTTTTAAATCCAGTAAATAGGATTTTAAATTACCTACTTAGATGTCAGTAAAGAGTACTAATTTTTCAATTCAGATAAACATTTATGAGGTTCATTCAAGAAAAAAACCTACATGGTAGGTAACTTTGCTGTAGTTCAAAGCATACATAAAGCAAAGTGGGTTTTGGTTTTCGAATAATAATGTGCTTATTCCTCATCTTGAAATAATAGGTATTTAAAAAAAGATTTTTTGCATCAAGGTCAGATTAAAATTACCATACCTGTCATTATACAACGTACTATTCTTTGTAGCTTTCAATTAAAAAAAGTGTCTTCATCTGCTTCCTTCCTTTTCTCCGACTAGTTGTAGGTCATGCACATAGAAAAGAGCCTCCCTGCGCAGTGTGCCCTCGCCAGGGCCGCTGCGTGCCCCCCGTGCAGTGCCCCGCCCACCTACGACCAGGCTCCTACAACCCCTCGTGCCACCTGGTGGGAACCAATCTGCTGGGTGTATGCTGCTTCACTGGCAGCCATCATGCTGGTATGTTTTATTTTTTAGAATTTTAGTCGAGGCAGTCGGCTCATTACTATATCACCTGGTATTGATGATGGGATCGATGATGGTTCTTGAGTGTTACACACCTGATGGTATGTAACAATCAAGTGCAATCCCTGATTCCACCTGGCTCATCCCTCATTCCAAGCAGCAAGCATTGAAGTTTGGAGTCATTATAATGGTATGTTTTTTAGGTTTGGACTAGGCAATCTGGTCAATCTATATTAATATTATAAAAATAAAAGATTTGATTGTTTGTCTGTATTGAATAGGCTCCGAAACCACTGGACCGATTTTAAGAATTATTTTACCAATTTGAAGCTACATTATCAGGGACTAACATAGACTTTATTTTATTATGATTGAAGAAACATCCAGTGAAAAATAATAGTATTTGTAAATCGAGTCGGAGAAACGAGGGCCAGATGTGCTGCTTTGCCGACACCGCGACGTGCAATTTCTTTGAAAGAAGGGAGACTGTCGAAGCAGCTAGTCAACTATAAATTTGGTTATAATATCAGCTGGAGGTAAAAATTGGATCAACGATGGTACATGCCTGCTACACGCCTTATGCCGAGCTCCCGCAACTCCTCATCTCATACTTACGTAGTTATTCATAATCAGGGAGTTAGCCGCCTTTTTAGGTACTTTTATGGAACACAATATTGAAATATTAATGTATTAAAATAGTAAAATCGGGGCTAAAACTACGAAGTTACACCCTTATCTCATATTATATCTTATATTTATATCATTTTCGTTATTATTTGAAACATGTAATATGTTTTTAAATTTTAACAACACTCATCAAATTGTAGCCCTTTAAGTAATCATTCATTCAATTTTTCAGATCCATTTAATGATGGGGGATTTGGCCCAGTGGGCCGATTACTTTTCTTAAAATAATTGTTAATTACTTATTATTTTCTCATGAACAGCCGAGTCTGACCACAAGGCGCGACTGTCATCATCGATCAGCGCCGAGGATGTGAAGACGGCCCATCACCAGTCCAAGCAAAAGCTGACCGAGTGGCTGAACCGGGCTGGGCGTCTGCTGAAGTATCACAAAGATGTGGTAGTCAACACTACGTCACCAAGCTACGCCCACCATCTTGTAAGTTTATTGACATCTTTTAGAGGATTTCCACAAAACATGCTGCAGAAGCACATGCTGAGACAGGGAGCTGGTTGACTCCACTTAAAGCTTAGGATATTAATTTAAAAACGTTGTGCAAACGACATTTGGCACTTTTAAGTGTTTGAGATTGATTTCAGTCAAAATAATAACGATTTTAATTTTCAACAAGTTTTAGACTTGTCTTCTTTGGCTTCTCAAAGTCACTCTGTTTGAATGCAAGTTGCAAGTAAATTAACATCTCCATTTGGTTTCAGTCTGTCATGACGTACGATAAACGAGCAGATAAACTGGGGCGAGGTGGACTTCAGAATTTGTTCGCAGCCCAGGAGTTAAAGGCGCGCCAGGCCCTATCTGATGACGAACTGGCGCTTGGGTTTACAGAACACACTGATGGTAAGCAAAATAATTCACAGATTAAATAGTAATTGTTTAAGAATAAAACCATAAATAGATAAAAAAAAATCCTTAGAGTAAACAAAGGAAACTTTTAATTTGTAAACTACAGATGTTAACATTCTGAATTTGTGACAGCTGTACTTGAAGGGTTACATAGCATCAAGTTAAATAACACACTTGGTACAATAACGTCAAAAATGCGAACGAATTTGCATGGTTCATTTGACGTTATTGCACTAGAATATGTGCGAAATACCATTTAGCTTCATTGATAGTTAGCTTTCATAGGTATTGGCCTAATAAAAACTGTCAGAGCCTATTCGAACTTAGCATGGAACATTTTATTCGAATAGATTAAATAAATAAATAAATACTACTTTTTTTTTCGGGGGAAATAATGCATTACGCACTTTCCCGCTGCCTGGGTGTGGCAGATCAAATAAATAAATACCTGAGACAATGCACACCAAGATCATCTGACCCCATACTAAGCAGAGCTTGTAATATGGGCGTCAGAGACTGATAAACATACTTAAATATTTCTAAATACATACTTAAATAGATAATAACACCCAGACACACAACCAATACAAATGTTCGTCACACAAATATTTGTCATGGGTGGGGATCGAACCCACGACCTCCGGCGCTAAAGGCAGGATCTCTGCCGTTGCGCCAACAGGCCAGTCAAGGCAAATTGTATTAGTCACCCTTTCACCTTAATATTCTTATCTCAGGTCCATTCTGCCCCCCACCCCCCATTTGCCCAAGCGCGCCCAGTCGGTACAGAAGCGTTGGAGGGGAGTGCAACAACCCCAAGTCATCCAGTTGGGGGTCCGTCCACACCGGTTTCGAGAGGCTTCTTCCACCAGACTATAGTGATGGTAAGATATTTTTTTTATAAGTTCTTCCATCAAGACACGTTAAGTAATGGAAGAGTGGCTCCTACTTTTTTATCAACGAGGAAATCATTCATGCCTCACCACCCGGGTGACGACGCTGGACCCCAGGTCGAGAAGTTCCTTCAGAAATGCTTTGGAATCTATGTCACTTGAGCCTTTTCAATTGTTGAATATAAACCTTTTAAAAGCATTGTTAATAGTGGGATATCAATTCTGGAAACTACTATTTAGTGGTAATTTATTGATGAGTAAAGTCAAGATCCTATTTGTCAGGTAAAATGTTCATTTACTGTTCAGGAATCTGGGCAATGCGAGCGTCCACTTCAGGCCTGCCCCTGCCGAGCGCACGCGCGGTCAGCGGCGCGCTGGTTCTCGACACCAGCCACCCGAGCCCAACGCACAACCTCATGTTCATGCAATTCGGACAGTTCATAGCGCACGACACCAGCTCTGGAGTAGTCTTCACTATTGGTGAGTGTCCACCTCAAATCTTCTCTGCCCAGCCCCTGTCTGGTGCTAGACGTCAGCCACTCGAGCCCCTCAAACAACTGTTAGAGCACGACACGATCTGTTTTACAGCAATGATGGCAACCAAACAGACGAAGGTGTAATTTTTTGTGTTTTGATATTAATTTATGATCACTCAAGATTTCACTATTAATAGTTTATTATTATAACTATGGCTATGAGAAATAAAAATCTTTAAACTAAAAATGAAAATGAAAATGAAAATTATTTATTTGCTGTAACATGGTGATACAGGGGTGGAAATATTGGTTAAGTCCTCATGTTGGCTTACTGCCATGCAAATACTTTTAAGACATGCTAATTATCAAGTAGTAGTAACAAGAGTTACCAGTTAGCCATAATGTAGGTTTTAGATTCTTGTTTTGCAAGACTTACCACCGCAAATCATAACTGATAATTAATGTGGGTACTTTTGTGAAAGTAGCTTGACCATTTTCCTCAACGTAGATTCACTTACGCAATCGGAGTTTTCCTCCATTATAATTAAACGAGTTTCACAAGTTTTGTGGAAAATACTACTATAGCACATTCATATTTTTGATCATAATAGTGAGTGAACATTCATAAATCCTGCACTTTCCTTTCTTTGTGCATAAATCATGGGAGTCTTCTTAAGCAGCATCACCGAACATGCCCCACCGATATGCTGAAGAAGTGAGGTAGCCGCAACAAGCCTATATAGGAAAACTATCCCTATACAATCGGCCACAGCCAAAAAAGGTCCCCAGTAGTCAATAAACGACTTCGATTAACATCGTTGACCGAAGGTATACGATGTATGTGAGTATGTCATGTATAATGAAAGTGCCCAATTGGGCCCATTCAAAAACTTTGCTTAGTCCAAAAATGATCCTTTCCTATTCAGGTAATGGCAGCGCAATATCCTGTTGTTCTGGAGACGGTGAGCAGTTCCTCCCAGCAGAGCTTCAGCACTGGGCCTGCGCTCCCGTAGCGTCCAGCCCCGAAGATGCCTTCTACGGGCAATTCCGCCACCAGTGTCTTAACTTGGTGAGAACGCAACTGGCGCCTTCCAGTGACTGCTCCGTGGGATATGCAAAACAGGTGAGAAGATACAGATATTATTATTTGTTTCAGTTGATCAGGTCTGTTATATGAACCAAAGCATCTACTACGAGCAGTTTCGTAATCAGTTCCTATTTTAGTAATTGTTTTACTAAAATGACAAAATCTTGTTACAAAGTAGGTATTGAAGAAAAAGTAACTATTTATTAGAGGATATTTCCGTCTTTGGGTGGGCTTGTGACCACTTACGTACTAATAGCGATATCTTCAATCACTTAGTTGTTATCTATCTATAATAAGTTGTTGTATCTCTATAATAAGTTGTTGTATCTAATAATTTTGTTTTTATTATATCATCTCGGCATTTGGTTTTTAGATGAATGGAGTAACCCATTTTCCCGACCTATCTCAGTTATATGGAAGCTCCAAAGAAAAAATATCATTATTGAGAGCTCCAGGGGGACTTCTAAAGACCTTCAACGACTATGGACGGGAGTTGCCCCCGCTGACTGAGAGACAGGAGTGTCTGACGTTGAAGGAGGGATCAGCTTGTTTTGAATCAGGTAAGGGAGTCTTTGGCCGTAACCTTAATATATTGCTTCATGCGAGCATTAGCATAAAAGGATTGGTTAATCCGTATTTTTTGAAGTAGGTATATGGTCTTTTCACGGGGGCTTATGTAAATTATGTAAACTGCTGATGATTGGTTTTTTTTCCATTGACTTAAAAAAATTCAACAAAGAAATGTTGGAATAGGATGATATGACGTCAAAGAACACGACGATATAATCTCACGTGATCAAAGGGCCAAATGAGCGTTCTTGTCGGGATTTGAAAATAATAAATTTAGTTTTCTTGATGTTGGTTCGAAAATCGTGCTTAGTAATCAGTTTAATTCAATTATCATCGTTTTACCGTCAAATACCCAACACATATCGCTTGTATGTGTGTGGGTTGTATGTGGCGAGTCGTTAGTATAATGATTGCTAATTTTATTTGCTTAGGAAATTACTAACACGTTTCTTCTTCTCAGGGGACAGCCACGGCAACCAGATCATATCGCTCACCGTACTCCACACGCTATGGACCAGAGAACACAACCGAGTGGCTCGAGCCCTCGCCAGGCTGAACCCCGGCTGGGATGAAGAGAGACTGTTCTGGGAGGCGAGGAGGATCGTGCAGGCGGAGTTTCAACACATCATTTATAGCGAGTGGCTGCCTTTGCTTTTAGGTAATTACGAGTAGAATTGTTGATGGATGAACGCGATTTATGATGATTCATTTTTAGAATAAATTTGAGCTTACTTTTTTTTGTTATACACCAGTGAAGTCAAATCTCTGGTCGGGAATAGAGAATAACACTCCTAGTTCAGATCGAATTTTTAACGTCGACAGCATGCAGAGGCAAATTATTAAAACTATTAGCAGACATCTTAAAACCTTTTTTAATAATGTGTTACTTAAATTAAATGTACTTATTATTTGTAAGGTCCTCAAGTCGCCCAAGCATTCGGTCTGCTCCCATCGTCGGGGTATTCCTCATCATACAACCTTCAAGTGAACCCATCTTTAACAGCAGAGTTTTCCACAGCAGCCATGAGATTTGGGCACTCCATCGTCGATGGAAAAATCATGCAAGTATTGAGTTAGGCTAAAATAATTTGATGGCAGAATAGGTACTTATGTATTAAAAAAAACAGCAACTTTTAAACGCAGGCAGTATTGGAGGTACCTACTCGTTTATTATAAAAGCATTTTAAAAGCATTTTTTTTTGTTTTTTTTATGTTTAACTGTAAATTTTAGTACCCGTCATTCCTGTCACTTTATTTTCAAAAAAGTTCGGTATGCTTGTGAAGGCTTACATGTATGTCCTAGATATTAAGTAGATTTATATAAATGCTGTACATGTTTAGCTGTAAGCAAACCTGAATACATAAATAAATAAATAATTAAAGCGTGTTGCTATGGGAAACTTTTTTATAATCAGCACGAAGGAATAAAGTTCTACAGCTGACCAAAGACAGACCCCAATGAGCTCTGGCTAAGCAGTTTTGACAGTGGTTCTCCGTAAGGTGGAGGCATTTGCATACGTATTATACAGTTCCCTACCAGTCTTTAAAAACCTCTACCAATTATAAGCACTTTGTTTAAAAGACTTGTTCAGAGTTTGATTCTTGTGAATGATTTGGTCCTCGTCTTTTTTCTCTAGGATTCCCAGCAGAACATCAGGTGGCATGTACGAAACCATCTCAATTCCAGAAGTGATGTTCCAGCCATCGCGGATGCGCCTGCGTCCGTTCCTCGACCGGCTGATCGAGGGTCTGACCTGGCAGCCGATGCAGTCCGTAGACCCATTTGTTACTGAAGGAGTGAGTTTGTGTTTGTATTTGTTAGTACTCGTATTAACTTTATGATTTCAGGTAATCATAGCTTTTACAATCTTACTGTATTATGGTGATGGACGATGCGATGGATTTGTATCTTCTATGTATTTAAAGAAGTTATATCTATTAAGTGTAAGTAGTAAGTGTAGTAATTTATAACTGTTAACTGTTTATCATTTTGAGGAAATTAGTAGAATATCAGCTAATGTAGAACTGTAATTTGCACATGTTTCTCTCAAGTGCTCAAAAGGTTTCCGACACTTGACCGTGCTGAATTTAATACTTAATTCCATTCGAGTAATTGCTCATCGCCAGAATGAAAAAAAAATAAAAAAATGAAAGAATCTTTATTGTTTTACAATTTTGTGTTTACAATATCCGAGTTTGGATTCTCCTTATAAGTGTATGAAAACACTTGTGCCAGGAGAAACCGCTCTTCTATATCTAGAAGTTATATAATAGCAGCAAAGAATACTACATACAACTGTTGTTGAAGTTTACATTAACCTAAGGTGAGTAGGTATGTGTGCTTAAATAAAACCATGTATCATGTGTACGTTTAAATGTATATAGATGATAAGTATAATTAGACACCTCGTGAAATAAGGTTTTCTATTTCTGTTTATCTTAGCGTTTTAATCCCGTCCACTAGCAAGTGTTTGCACTCAAGGCTTATCTTAGGGTATATTTTAAGAATTTTATTGATTCGGTTATAGAGATGCGAAGATTGGGATGTGTATTGACGTCTTGCAAAGTGTGTTTTACATAGGCGCGTTTGAGCAACAATATCGTTTCTTCTTTTGCTCAGCAAGGAGGTATCAACTGGGAGAGACTTATGTTTACTCAGTATTATATGCAATATAAATAATTTTCTGACCGTTAAGACCTCAGCCAGCGAATACAGTGCGTGGGTCGAAAATCTGCGTTTCTTAAAAAGCATCACCTTTAAAAGCAACCGTTGAGCACGTTCTGCCTCCAAAAATTTTTCCTTTGATGCACCGCCCCAAACGGGGATACAGTATATTATGACGGATTGCGCCAGGGCCACGTAGATGTTCTTGAGGAGATCTTTACCAACCGAATACAACGGTGATGAACCCTGCTGACGTCAAGTTCAGCTGGACAAGCTTAGATGAACAGTCTTCAATGTAATAAAAGATATCATTGCAAAATGTTAGGAATCAGTAGGACATAGATAGTAATCATAATGAAAAATACTTCATGTATTTTTTTTGGTATGTTGGCAGCTAACACGATACCTGTTCCACGGCGGGAATCCTTTCGGTTTAGACCTGGCGTCCATCAACATCCAGCGAGGGCGCGACTACGGAGTGAGGGCCTACAACGAGTACCGGCGCCTGCTGGGCCTAGAGCCAATTGTAGACTTTAAGCAGTTCGCGCCTAGTGTGAGTACTTGCGATAAATTATCACTTTGAATGCAATGTTATTTATTGTTTATAGTACTTAAATACCAACGTGGCATATGGGTTTCCTGTGCCGGTCTGTCAACGCTTATCGGCGCTGGTCCTCGCTGGTAGTTTTTTACTTTTTCGACTAGCGCCGATTACCTCCGAATGAATGTGTCACCGACATGTTGCAAGGAAATGAAAGTCACCGACATGTTGCCAGAACGAAAAAATGCTCATTAAAGTTGCGTTAGTCGAAAATTTTTTTTTTTAATGATCCATGGTGTTAGCTTAACACTATAGACCCAATCCTTTAAATATGAGCACACCAGTAACACTGTTGAGGCGTATTCACGTAGAAAATGGATTGCCTGCGCCCGTCTGCCAGCGCTTATCGCCAACTTTAATTTTTGGAGCATGACAGCAACGTTTGGTTTTTTTTTTGGGCCTGGTTCGTCTAAACCAGACCAGTGTTGATAAGGTCTGGCAGATGCGCGGTGAAAATGACTACAAAACTAAAACATTTCACCATAACAGGCAGCTAACCGTTTAGCATCAGTCTACGAAAGCCCAGAAGACATCGACCTCTGGATAGGGGGTCTCCTCGAAGAACCGTCTGATGGGGCAGTCGTGGGGCGAACTTTTGCGCACATCCTTGCCGACCAGTTCTCCAGGATCAAGAGGGGCGACCGCTACTTCTATGAGAACGGACCCGATGTTAACCCTGGAGCGTTTAATCCACGTGAGTATGGTTTGGTGCTGTCGATAATAGATATAATGATACATCGGCTAGTTTTGTCAGGGTTTTGTCCTTAGTATTTGTGTGATCTTGTTCCACTGGTGGACAAAATTATGATAATTTGATTTTTCTCCTTACTTTTGTGTTCCCTGCGGCATATGGGATTTTCATCTGTTCCACTGTCCACCTCCTCACCTTGATTGTTTTAGTAAGTTTTAATCTAATCTGCTGATCTTAAAACAGACTGCAGAAAACCACCCCAAACCAATGGCAATATTGCCCTCTGGCAAACAAATTATTATGATAAACGTCGAGTGAGCTCGCTGTTTGATAGGAATTGCTTGGCTGTAAAGGACTAATCATGTTTATAATAAACGTTTGAGTTGAAAGCCATTTTGTCTAATGTTTTCTCTACTCTATTCTTTCAGATCAACTGGCAGAAATAAAGAAAGTGTCCCTGTCAAGAATAATTTGCGACAACAAAGACGGCTACGAGCTAAGCGCGCAGCCGCCCAACGCCTTCGTCAGGGCAGATCTACCTGGGTTCGTTGATTTCATTTCCATTCGTTCAGAATTGTTTAATGCAAAAAAATAAAGGCTTAAAATGTAGGCTGTGGTAACTGCTTACCATCAGCACAAATTAGACATGCGTGGCGCTCTGACAGATAGCCCGCTTAGAACAACACGCCATTTTCGACGCACGCACACAGAGACATGAGTTTACAAGCGAAGTCGTTGAGCTTCGGTGAGTCGGAAAGTCGCACTGTCGCGAGTGTTTTTGTTTTTGTCGAACTTGGTGCAATTTTTCACATGATGGATTTTGTTTTTGGCCGGTTCTGTCAAGTAGGTATAACTTACTTAATTTATTTAAAATATCAGAGTGAATATAGTAGTAACCCTAGGCGGTTCACGCAGGTTTTGGAAAAAGGTGCGAGCGGTCCTTCTGTAAACTCTTTATTTTGTGCCATCAGGCGGTCCGCGTGCTTGATTTGCACCGACGCAGTAAAAAAAAAACAGATCCAAATCCAAAAGATACCAAATTAACCCGGATAACGGCGGAAGGCTCACCACCTACCACGTTGGGTTCTATTATCATTGGTGAAAAGTGGGCTTCTGAGCGTTTCGTTCACCATGACGACACAGACACTTGCCTCTGTCTACCTCGTTTGTCGTTGTATAAAGTCGTGATGGTGTGCTATGTCGATCCGGGACACCACGAAAGCCAATAAATACGCCAATTGTATCGCCAAGTAGGTTGATTCGACCTCAGTTGGTAATTTATAGTGAATCCATAAAGGGTTGCAATGTCGTTTTATTTTTCTTAATGTCAGCAAATAATATTTATACACACATCAACATGGTCTAGGGATATTTCAATGAAATAACTAAAATTCTATTAACTTTTTGATAAGACACCTACACATTAAAATAATCCTTGTTTAATAGCCTATATAATCACATAAATAAACTTTTAGATAAAGTTAAATTTTAAAAAAACTAATAGAAGAGGAAAAACTCAGTCAAAATTTCAATCTTAACTTTATTTTTGAAACATCAAAACCTAAACAAAACAACATTTTTTAATAAAAATTGTTGAAAACTTAAAAATAATAATCCGTGGATCCACCTAAGATTCTCCTGACACATCTGCAGCGGTTCTGCATACTCAAAACAAGGGTGTCAATATCCTCTTGTGGAATACTGTCCCAAGTCCTGCTAAGATGCAAGAAAAGCTGGTTTTCATGCACAATATCTAAGAACCTCCTAAGAGCTCTTCTTTGAAGCATATCCCAGGCATGCTGAATAGGATTTAAGTCAGGGGATTGTGCAGGCCAGTCTAAAGCTTGGATATCATGTTGTTGTAACCAACTTGTAACGATACGCGCCGTATGTGGACGGGCATTGTCGTGCATTAGCTGGAAATTTTGTCCCATTTGCTGTCTGTGGATTACAGGCTCTAGCACCTCATCTCGGTATTTTAGAGCAGTCATATTGCCTTGTATCCAAGCGAGGTCCGTTCTACCGCCGAGACGAATTCCTTCCCAAACCATAATCGTGCCACCTTGATATGCATGAACTTGTTGTGGGTGCTGCAGTCGATTCCAACGTCCAGGTTCTCTCTAAACGCGTACTCTTCGCGAATCAGGATGAAATCCAAACTTGGATTCATCAGTGAAAAGCACAAGTGACCATTGAGAATGGTTCCAGTTTTCGTGTGCAATAGCCCATTGTAATCTTCTTCCTCGATTGCCTCTCCTTAGCGCTCGTACCCAAAGTGGCCTACGAGCGCGTAGGTTGACTTCATGCAGTCGTCTTCTCAAAGTTTGACCGCTTACCAGCAAACCATACTCTCTCTGTAGCCTTTGAACCAATTGCATCGCCGTTACATTTGGTTGACTTCGTGCAGCATTTACTATAAATCGGTCCTGTGCATGTGTTGTAATGCGTTGAGGTCCTCGGTGCCGTTCCACAACTTCCCCCGTGACACGATAACGTGACCAAAGCCTGGATATAACGCTCTGACTGGTCCTCATGGCTTCAGAAACCGCAATTTGGGTAGCGCCAGCTTGAATCATGCCCACTGCTCCTAACATTTCGTTCCTGGTCAGGTGTCTACGTGGCATGATTAAATGAACACCGGAGATGCGTTTGACAAAGAGTTATAGAAATTTATGGAGTTTTTATCAAGTTGGAAGTTCGTGAAGATTTACTTCTTTGGAAGAAATTCAATGAATGCGAATTTCATCTTAAAACAAAACCTTATAAATACAAATTTGAATTTAAAAAAGGAACTCAATGATGTTTTTATAATCTGTCATTAAAGTTTTTTTGTAAGGCCAGGACTGTTTAAGTTATTTAAAAAAGTTTTATATATCCCTAGACCATGTTGTTGTGTGTATATTTACGTAAACAAACGTCGTGAATATGCACATACCTACATGAATTCAGCTTGTATAACCCACCTTGGAGAGTGTGAGCGGAGTAGTGAGGAAGTTTGCGGACGGGTGAATTTCAATGCTCGGAACCTAACGTTTTTGACAACCTACGGTGCACTGTTATATAAATCGGGATAGAGCCCACTACAATATAATTAACAGGGCATTAATGGAAGTCTGCTTATAAAGAAAAGACACTTTAATATTACTTATTCTGTGGTCCTACGTATGTATTATTAAAATATTTATCTAACTATTAAAGGGTGTGGATACTGAAACTATGTGAGAGTCGATGTAAATCAATGTAAATTGTTCTTATTATAAATATAAATATAAATATCCCCTGGACATTATTCCACACAGCGCCATCTAGCCCCAAAGTAAGCTAATTAAAGCTTGTGTTATGGGATACTAGACAACGGATAAACATACTTAAATACATTTTCTTTTTGTAAATACATACTTATTATACATAGGAGACACCCAGACCAGTACAAACAGACATGTTCATGCACACAAATGTTTGTACTGTGCGGGGATCGAACCCGCGACCTCTGGTGTAGTAGCCAACTTCTTAACCATTACACCAAGTCGGTCGTCGTCTTATTGTTCAATTTATAAGCGAGTATCCTTTTTCGTTAACCACTATTGAACAATGTTCCTGGAAATTACAAATCATCTAATCTAACAGACTTATCCTCATGTTAAATGCGAGTCGAACTCGAGACTGGCTACCTTCGCTGAATCAAAGTTATTTTCGGCAACGAGTTCTCTTTTTATCCGAACAACAACCAAACTTTGGTCCTTTTCATTTTTCAGAAACGAGCCCGTACCATGTGATAGTCTTGTCATACCAGTCGTGGACCTCAGCAGATTCAGAGAAATATAAATAAAAGTCAGGTACTAATAATACCACATATTTTGTATATAACCAAATGTTCTATGATGGTGTGTGAGCTCGCCATTATTGTTAGCCAATTTCGATTATTGATTGAAACTGTTTTATTTTGCGATTTTGAAAGCAACTTACAAATTTTAAGTGCAGTGATTTATATTATTAGTAGTACAACTAGGTTGCGGAGCAGTATAGATATCTTTGTCGAGTAAATCACGTTCAATTCCATCTTCATTTTTTTCTTCCCTCTCCTCTAATCTATCTTCTCCTTATCTAGAACTTTTATCAACTATTGCGATTATTACAATCATTGCTTCTATTGCAAAGGCGATCATTTTCTTATTCTGATTTTGCATGTCTTACCTTTTACGATAGAATCAATCTATGTGATACATCCTGCTGATTGACAAATACCTTGCTAACTTGGTTGAAACATAAGTTTATTGATGTCTTAAAGGCGTACTAATTTAATAACATATCCATCGTGATTTCTAAATTCATTGGAGCCCGACCAATGAGATTTTAGTTTTCTGGGAGAAGACATTAAAGACTTGTGTTTTATACTGATTTCACGTTGATTAATATAATTAGATACCTAGGTGATTGTGCAATCTTTGCTTATTTCTAATACTTATGCTATGAAGATGGAATTGACCCTGATTTGGAAAGGCACAGAACCTGATTCAATGATTTTTTCGCTACAAAAAGTCCAGGAATTAGGGGTATATGAAATGATAACTGTAGTACTAATAATGTAAAACACTTTGTAAAGTTACATTTTATTGCTGTATTTTTTTTTAATAGGAAGCCTATTTTGTCACAGATGCAAAATAACAAGAAGAGGTAATCATTGTTTAGGGTGGTAAAGATCGTGATGAATTTGTTTTATACTTAAATAGTTTATTTAAATAACTTGAATGCGTTTTTATTTAAAATTAATTTTAATGAAATAAAGAGACATTTAGCTATGATCTCTAAATTAAGTTTGTGTTGGAAATAAGTATTTATAACTCCCGAAAATGGCCCCGAATGTTTGCATGATGGTAAGTAGTTTTAGTTCAACAGTGAGTAGTAATAGATGGTAGTTATTATGTTTTTTTACAAATTGATGTAGCAAAATTTGTGTGTAAAATAGATCCTTGGTGTGTATTTAGTACAATATTGTTTAAAATGTTTTTTTGTTAAATAATAATTTGTAATATATTACAATGTTTGTAAAAAGGCTAGAATTATGTAGGTTAAGTATGTTAAATAATGTGTGTTTTGCTTTGAAAATTA
The DNA here is from genome assembly GCA_947369235.1 of Udea olivalis. Lineage (NCBI taxonomy): Eukaryota > Metazoa > Arthropoda > Insecta > Lepidoptera > Crambidae > Udea > Udea olivalis. Next base: position 2,033,104 of record OX376349.1, on the reverse strand, counting down.
GTGTAGATCCTATTATTAGGAAGTTAGTTTTAGGAAGTGGGAGCTTCTAAACTGTGCGTTGATTGTGTAATAAAATGAATCAATAAGTAATAAAATAATGAGTTTTCGATTTAGTTCTTTTATTTACAATTCACGTAAACTCAATGTAGTTTACGGGTAATATTATTATTTAAAAAAAAAACACTTAAAACACTCAGGTTGATTTAAAATTTGATATACTTAAAGTCTTAGGCCGAGATCTATAGTCGTTACTTAGTTATGCACAGACTTATCACAATAATTATTATCTTTTTTATTTCGTTTTGTCATAATTATTACTAACGGAAACCTAAGTAAATACATTAGCAGAAACATAAAATAAACATACAACTCTTAAAACTTATAATTAGATATTACTTATTATTTAAATCTAAGTTGATGTTTAACTAAGACAAAACTAATTTAATATCGATAAGTAAGTAAATCAGCCTAAATACTGTCCCACTGCAGGGCAAAGGCCTCCATCATTGAAATCAAGTCATCGCTGCAATGGATGGGTATTGGCTTAATCACCACGCTTGCCAAATGCGGGTTGGTGATCACAAACCCGGGCTATGTTCCGAAAAATCAGAAAACACTTTGCCCGACCTGGGAATTGAACCCGGAACCTCCGGGTTTCGGGCCGAGCTCTCAAACCACTCGGCCACGGAGACGTTCGATAAGAAATAACTTAATAAGTAGTTCAAGCTAAGCACGTTCTATAGATCTCGGCCTTACACTTAGTAAATTAACTATCAGTGACTTTCAACTTGACCATCACGTGGTTCAAATGTTTGCTCGGTGCAATTAGAAGATTGCCGCCTCCGAAGAGCGAACGTTACACGTCTGGAAACTTGCCGCTCTGGCCTGACGCATAGTCTGACTGATGGACGTATTCTGACCGGTTTCTTGATGTTGGGAGAAGTAATATATTTACCGCTCAAACTCACAAACCAACACTTACCTGCCTGAATTGGGATAACTATTTTGCCACGATTTACCGAGCGTAGTAAGCCCAAAGCGACAGGCGGATTGCTTGGCTTTCTAGCGCCTTCTACCGTCATCGAGTTGGTCGCAAGTTCTTGAGTGAACTAAAGCACTTCAGTGGTTCTAGCCAGGATTAAACCAACATGGTTTAAGTTCACGAGTACTAGAGATAAGCAGCCTGGCTCGTCGCATAACTCTTAAGTAGTTTTAAATAGGTAATTTACACTTTTATGGTTTTTCTGACTTTTCTAAGTATGTAATTAATGAAGCAGTTCACACGTTTGAATTTATATGAATTCTTTGTTTATTTGATTCACGGGGATGGTTTTCAATTGAAATCTTTCAAATTTGGTAAATTGCATAACTACTAAATAAATTATTTACTAAACCTTTGACCGACCCCATAAGAAGAGGGTTTATCTCTTGAGTCACTTATAAAATTTACTGCCAATATTGTAACTAGTAGAAAAACTTTACTTTTATTCAGAATACGGGTGCACCTAAATTTAAAACAAAGATTAATTGGACCAATCAAACTATTGGTGAGACGCTATTAGCTCGTTGAGAGCTAGTAGGGAGTTTGCAGAATCAACTCCTTTACGGAATCAACACTAATGAAGAGTAAACCAAAGGAGTATTGGCTGGGTTCTAGATAGAAGAACACCCTATAAGCACATTGCTTGTGCGCATCGCATTAAAAACATATTTCCGCTTAAGGGTAAAAGCAAAAGGTTGTGAATGAAAACTTAATTAAAGTGAATGTTCTTATTTTTTATATATATATAAAATAAGTATAAAATAAATATATTATAAAATATAAGTTTAGGTTGGGTTTAAATTAAATAATTTTAAATATATATATATAAATAAATAAATAAATAAATAAATATCCCTGGACATTATTCCACACAGCGCCATCTAGCCCCAAAGTAAGCTAATTATAGCTTGTGTTATGGGATACTAGACAACGGATAAACATACTTAAATACATTTTCTTTTGTAAATACATACTTATTATACATAGGAGACACCCAGACCAGTACAAACAGACATGTTCATGCACACAAATGTTTGTACTGTGCGGGGATCGAACCCGCGACCTCTGGTGTAATAGCCAACTTCTTAACCATTACACCAAGTCGGTCGTCAATATATTTCAAACCTAACCTAAACTTGACCTACTTACACTTTGATTAGTCTTTTTTCGAAGATTTTTGAAATTAAGATTACTTTAATTAATCCTAATTACAATATCCATTGTAATTTTTACATTTTCTTTGCCATCGAACTTTATTTTTATAAATCTTTGTCCTGTAAATTTGTGTCTTTGTAAGTAAGTGGGCTTTGAATATTCCGTTTACCACGACGGCAACAGTCACTTGGTATGCTTTGTCTTGTGCAAAGAATTAGACTTCCTGATATATTCCTTATCATACTTTGCATCCAAACTTTTTATTAAACTGCATTGTCCCTGCCAACACTTATCGCTCGGCAACAAAGCAATCTCAAATATTTTTAGCTCGCCAAAAATAGCCGCATAAAAATTGCATAACGGACCTCCTAAATAACGTTGCAGATCTGCAATGACAGGAGTTATTATGCGGCCCCGTCGGGGTTCGGTTCCCGGAACCGGCCGGCACTTAATATTACAACTCTTAATAATTGGCTGATGCAAAGGTACTTCTGCATGACGAGATTTGAGGCAGGTTTTGGTAAGCGCGCGGACAAGCGTGGGGAGAAGATTTGCAGTCCGGCTTTTAGAGTTGCGACAGTGGGTATTATGTATTTCGGAGACTGATTTAATATTTATTTTATAATAAATTACTCCGATAAGTCACTAAAAATATTTGCAAATATATATGTACACAGAATAGAGAGAGAGGTAAAGAGAATACATCATAAATAATACTAACTGGATTTTTTAAATTGTGGGTCAATGGGTAGTTATTTATTATTTAAAAGATTAAAAAAAAAAGTGCTATGTAATAAATCGCATTATACTCGTAATTATCATATGAACTGACAGAGTTAATCTTTTGTAGCGCATTAGGTCAGAGACCTTATCACGAGACACAATTTTTTAGACCGTTATTGACTCAGACAAACAGTCAGATCACAGGCCACCTATATTGAAAACATACTTCCACTTTCTAATTTTAATTGTTATCTTACGATGCGCCAAAGTAGTGGCATACATTTTAACAAGGTCAAATAAGATTATACTCTATTTAGTAGATATGATCCATAGGGCTGACACTTTAAATTTGAGATTGCTTGAAAGCAAAATCATTTTACTACGGTATAGGTTTTTCGCCTTACTGAAATTCTTCAATTCCTGAGCATGCCATGATAGGCCAGTAGAATAAAACAAACAAAACATGCAAATCGGATTTTAATCCTACTAAAGATTTTAAATCAGAAATCAGAAGTATTTATTTGCTACAAACACAGTACATAAAATGGTGAAATAATAATGTAAGTCCAGTGTGTGTAGCCTGCACGCAGCCTTGCAAAAAAATTGCAGTACAATAATAAAGATTAAACAATGTCAATAAATACCAATTAAATATTATGGACAATATTAGAATAACATCAAAGTAAGAATCACATAAAATTAAGAATTACATTCAATTAAATTAAGTCGATTTCTAATTGAAATATTCTTTAAGTCTAGAAAAATACTTATCCATGAGCCATTTTGTCAGTTACTTTAAAATTTCTACCTTTCAATATTTTCAAGTCTTCTGGGAGCAAATTATGAATTACTATGCGCATGTTATACGCATTTCGTTTATAAATATCCTTGTGATTGTGACAAGGATTTATTGTTTTAATGGCTTCATTTGTTGCCCAATATGACTATCCCAAGTTTTCCCCCCTGTGGAAGTTGTGCATAAGTTATGGGGGGAAAAGTGTACCCCAAAATCGGTATATTTGCGGTTTTACGGTTAAAACCATCCGCTTGTTCCCACAACTCTTGAGGTGTCACAGGGGCATGAGAAGGTTATGGTAGTCAGTGGATAAAGACCTCCACAATATGTTTAATGGACCAGCCACACATCAGCTGCTCCACTTGTATCAAGCACTAGCTGTCGTCAGCGGCTTCGCCCGCGTGGAATATTTCTACAGTCAAAATCAAAACAAAAATAGCCTATTAAATGTAGCTTTAGATTGGTCCAGTTGTTTCGGAGCCGATTCAACACAAACAAACAAACAAAAAAATCTTTCCTCTTTATAATACCTATTACCTACTATAGATTAACACAAAACAACAATAAAGTTATACCTAACTAAATTAAAAAATCAGGACAAACTACGTGTCTGATGGCGGAAGTACCAGTACTAAACCAAAGTGTACTGCATGATTGAGAGCGTACACTGCATCATCTCAGCATATTATGTATGACCTAGTTGTGTAAGCACTTCTTACAGGTTTTTTTATAGAACACTAATGTTTTGTTTTCATCCAGTTTATTAGCATCCACCAGTCACAGAATTTGGTCTTGGCTTAAAGAACTAACCTAAAACCAGACTATGCTTCCGCATTCCTCTTACCTTTCTTCTCGAATACACCTCTATTCATTGAAACACTCAAACTCTACTCAAATGCTACAAATTGTCCCTGTTTATTTGTTTGTTTGTCATGGAACTCAAAAACAACTGGTTTTTTATCATTCTTTCACCAAAATAAAGCTTTATTAACATCAGGAACACAGGCTAATTATGAAGGCTATATTTATGAGACGAAATATACCACGAAACTTCGCGACCGCGAAAACCTAGAACCTAGGTATTTGATAAACTCAATTATTTTTGTATTGCGTTTAATAGACAATTATTTTAAGCCAATAAATTGTTAACACGTCACAAGCTATGCAGAACCCGCTAGTAAAGCCATTATTTAAGATACCTGGTGTCTATTAACTAATTGTATTAGCTGTGGAATAAACATGTCGAGCTTTGCCCTCTAACCTTACGATCCAAATCTTCAAGTTGATTGACGTTTCTAATTAGGGGACTATTTTTAAACAAAATTTAGCAGGTGCGTATTTCTTGGCTATTCTGTCTAGCAAGCATTATAGGGGAGTGTAGCGTACACAAGAGCACCGTGAAGAGGTGCGCGTTTTGGGCACGGGCGCAAATACAGCAAATTGGTTTGCGCGCACTTCTCCTTCTGCGAATGCTTACATCGGAGGTACAATCGGTCACACACGTAGCTTGCTTGTTTAGAACTTATCTCGAGTGAAGCGACATTCAAAATAATGAATAAAATAACCATTTATAAACTGCTAAGGGTTATATTATAATTGATATTGTTAACTTTAATTTTTAGGGATTTATTTGTGAAAATAGAGATGAATCAGGTGCACACCGCACCTGAATATCAAAAGTTAGCGTTATTTTATTAATAAATCTAAACTATGTTTGAAGTAGTAAGCGATCGACGGTATTAGAGAGAAAATCATTAAACGCGCCTCTCCATTTTACAAATATTCACGGGTAATTTTCTTTGCACTAAAATTTTTTTGCAAAACTAATACCAGTAGATAGTATTGAAAAAAAGCTACATTATACTGTTTTTTTTTCAATGAAATTGAGTTGCAATTTACAAGAAAGTTATCAAATTTGAAAAAAATGCCTAAAACATAATTTTGATTATTCAAATCAACCACAAATCTACTTAACCAGCCAAGCAGATGTTTTACGGTTTAAAAAATCTTAAACATGGGTTAGTGAAATATTATTATTAAATGAAAACAAGCAAAAAACTTTTAATCTAGAAGTCTTTTGAGAAATGAAGGAGAAACTTTCTCAAAAATGCATTTCTTCGTGCTCTGCACTGGAAAGTTTCCCCTTATTTATCAATTAATAGGAACAGTGGAAACCTGATCAGTGATCACTTTCTTGTTACTTTTCTCAGAACGCAGATGCACCTGACCTAGCTTTCCTTACTAGCAAATCAGTCGAAGTGGTTTGTTAATGATAGTTAGGTATACCTTAGTGCCAAAACATTGCTAAGATTCGTCTTGTTTTTTTTAAACAATTTTTGTGCATAATCAAAACTTTTTTTATATAATTCATCATGAATTGCCATAACTATTCGGTAGTTGAGATGAGTTTAACTTCTGATTAATTTCTAAGTAAATGGATTTTGGGCCGACGTCAAGCAAAAATTTTACTTCAATCACGCTGTCCCTCTTAGTAACTGTTGAACCTAGTTCTCTTCTATAAGAGAAATACAAACCGAAACCTTGCAGTTGCCTACACTCCTGTCGTTTCAAGATCCCAATTGAATTTGTTAGTTCTGAATTATGATTTCGCACTTTTTTACGCGACTGTCCAAGTTCAAAGTCAAGGCGCGCCTCGCATGTAAGCATGCGGTTGATTTACGACTCCTGTGCCCTTCCCCCCTCCCCCTGCTGGGGTCGTTGCTCGTCCGATTTCTATAACCTGTAAGCGTCTTAACCTGTGCTATAACAGCTGTAAGTGTGTGCAATTGCATGCGTCATGGATACAGGTTTATGTGCGTTGATTATGGTTTTGATGTGGAATTAGAAGTTATCTTTACTAACTGTAGCTGATGCTGACACCGTTTAAAAACGATTTGCATGAAGTTTGTTACAAAATTGGTCACTTTTATTATTAAATTACTGCTTTATTATTATACGAGTATATTCTGAAAACGTAGTAAAATGTGACTATTATGAAAATCACCATCATCATAGTGAACACCTATCTTTTATAAATTAATGTAAAGTACTTTTATCTAAAAATCCAGATAGAAGCAAATTACGGCAGTTGTCTATCTACTGAGTCTATTTCTGGAACTGAAAAAACTGCCTGTGTGAATTAAAAAAAAACTAAGCAGAAGCTGTTAATTCCCCGTACAAACAGCGACTGGAAATGAAAATATTTTCTTTATAAATATGAATGCGAGCCATAATAGGAAATATTGAAATGCAAGTAGTTAGTACATACAAACATAAAAATATCGTTAAAACCGATGACAAAAAAAAATCCACACTAACTCGTACATGGTTCTATATCTTCCGCTTGTGAATATTTGTAGTTAAAAGATAATCAAAAGTAATACTTTTATTTGAAGTTTAATCTTGTATGATACTTGTCTAAAAAAAAGTCGTGTTAGTTACATCACATAAAACTCAAGAACGGGTGGACTGATTTTCATGATTTTTGTGTTTCTGGATTTGTCTACATCGGGAATGGGATAATAAGTATTAAAAACATTGGGAAATTGACGAAAAAAATAAATAAAAGCAAAAACATGTTTCCATACTAAATGTTCACAGCTGGTATTAGCCAATAACTTTTGACAGATCGAAGTTTGTCGGGGCTGCTAGTTTTTTATAAAAGCTCAAACGAACAACGCATATCACTAAATTTTAATGTCAAATCAATAAAAATAAATAATTAATAAATTATTTGTTATCCCTAAGAATACTAACCCTGGTCATAAGTCTTACTAACCCATGGAATTTGAATACTCGCATGGCTCTTGGACTACCTATTATAAAAAGCGTTGTAATATGTATGCTGTTCGAAGAACATGAGGCTGCTTGTGCTATTCAATAAGATCAGAAATGCCTTCTTTCTTTCCTTCCTAGCGCCATTTCTCGTGGTCAAGAAAACATAATGTGAAAAATCATTTTTATTCTACGAATGGCACCAGAGAAAAATGTCAGTAGTTGGTTATCACTGCTGCCATTGGCTTTGAAGCAGGTGCCTATCGTGGAACACATTCAAGAATTGCATCTCCAAGCGGAGCCAGGAAGCAGCAAGGGTCCACAAAGAACAACCTCCAGAATAGGTGAAATAGAATGACTTGATTCGTTTTAGCATACCACAACATATTCTGCGGATTATTCCTCTCTCGTCCGCGTTGCTGTCATATTCTTCTGTGGTGCCAGCAGTTAGGTTAAGTTCTTTCATATCCCAAACTAAAATGGAGTGGTGTAAACTTCTTGTAAAATATACCGGGTGATTATCGAAAGACTTTTACGAAAACGAGTGCATCTACTCAGTAAGTAATGTAGAAATTGTCTAAGTGAAAATGAAATTTATTGAATTAACTTTTATTTTATGGTCACCATACAAATCAGTCTAAGGTGATTTCTGTATAAATGTCACCGGCAATGTGTATAATTCAGGCATTGTATAAAATCCCTAGGCAATGTACACAGTGCCGGGTGCGTTTAGGCAATGTATGAAATATTACGAATTTGATTGTCCTTTGCCTAGGCAATTTATACAATGCCTAGGCATTGACCAGTGGTCATCTGGTAATGTGTGAAATAAATAGGTTTTGCTTTTAATTATCAAGTTTTATTGAGATACTCAAAGTCAAACAACGTGAAGCATAAATAACTTTTGGCAAAATGCATAGCTTGGTTATTCTTTTCGTTCAATTTTTTATTCAGAAAACCTTTTTAACCCGAAAATGTATTGCTCTGTAAGACGTGGGATTATTAGGTTGCGAGGAGCGAAGCAACGAGCATGTTAGGTTGACATGAACCAGCTGCACAAGCCAGAAATAAACTGGCTTCATTTTATTTTTTGACGTTTTATACTTTGATGTTATAACTAAGGATATTTTGAAAATGAAAACAAACGATTCGGTTTATCTTTCCGATCCAAAATGTATGCCAAAAGACGATTCTGACTGAACTTTCTCTTTAGTGAACCCTTTTATACACATTGACGGCTACGCATCCGGCATTGCATACAATGCCTAGGCAAAGTATGAAATGAAGAATATTTCATACATTGCCTGAATGGTTTAGGCATTGTATACAATGGCAATTTATACAATGCCTAGGCATTGACCAGTGGTCATCTGGTAATGTGTGAAATAAATAGGTTTTGCTTTTAATTATCAAGTTTTATTGAGATACTCAAAGTCAAACAACGTGAAGCATAAATAACTTTTGGCAAAATGCATAGCTTGGTTATTCTTTTCGTTCAATTTTTTATTCAGAAAACCTTTTTAACCCGAAAATGTATTGCTCTGTAAGACGTGGGATTATTAGGTTGCGAGGAGCGAAGCAACGAGCATGTTAGGTTGACATGAACCAGCTGCACAAGCCAGAAATAAACTGGCTTCATTTTATTTTTTGACGTTTTATACTTTGATGTTATAACTAAGGATATTTTGAAAATGAAAACAAACGATTCGGTTTATCTTTCCGATCCAAAATGTATGCCAAAAGACGATTCTGACTGAACTTTCTCTTTAGTGAACCCTTTTATACACATTGACGGCTACGCATCCGGCATTGCATACAATGCCTAGGCAAAGTATGAAATGAAGAATATTTCATACATTGCCTGAATGGTTTAGGCATTGTATACAATGCCGGAATATACCCTTTGCCGGTAACATAAACACCTTAAAATTGAAATTGAAGTCCATTGAGAAAAAAAAAATCTCTTACATAGTTACTCGTTTTTGTAAGTATTTTAATAATAATCACCCGGTAAAGTCATTCGAAGTAGTAGTCTTATTTAGAAAAAATAAGTAATTTAGTAAGGCCTGTATAATACAGCAGAGGGGTTCACATCAAATGTTACCCATAAACTGTTGACATAAGACCCATTTTGCAATGGTTTAGTAAAGGTCGATGTGAACGCCTCTGTACGATCATGATATTATCAGCACTTGAGACATTGAACATGGCTAGCGAGTCAAAAATTCCGGCCGCTATTGATAAAAATCACTCAACACCAGAATAATTTAGAACTCATTACAAAATTAAGATACCACAAATCGATCGCGATCAGCGCAAAAAATATGCCCACTAATCACTTTCGGAAGCGCAGTCCGCGAAACAAATTTAAAATAACAAGAAATTACACAAAAATGATCTTTAATGACTAACCAATACTGCTGAGAATGCAAAAGGCTGATTTGCAAGAAATGGCTAATTACTTGTTTACTTTTACGAGAATCGTAAAAAGTAGATGAACATTTCCGTAGACAACCTGGAAGCTGAGCAATATGTCTTTGAACATTGTTTAAAGAAAAGTTAATTACATCTAGGCACATGTACAGTCGCCCACATGTCAAGCGTAACACTTAGATGTTTATACTATCCTCGCTTAGTAAGTATTTGATTGTATACCTATCAATGAAAGCGCAGCAGAATGTGTAGCTATAGCTGTGATTGACTGTACTTTCTGTATCTTCAGAATGTAATAACGCCGCTTGATAATGAACAGCCAACACGAATTTTTGGTCGAATAAGAAATAGGCTATTTACTGTGAAGAACAGCAAAAAAGTTACTGCAAATATCGCACAGGAACCGCGTAACGTGGCGCCAAAAGCAGTAAAACCAACACTCAATTGCAAGATACTTATTATTAGATACTGCTAATTGTATTATAATATTCGATTTAAAAATGGTGAGTCCTTTGGTCTCATCTTGTTATTTCGACAAATACATTTAAGTATCAGAGGACCTACCTTTACAGAATACTTATTGCACACTGCTCATTTACAGAACTAATGAAAATCAAAAACGCGAATGTAATTTCAGTAATAAAAATTGTCATGTTGCTTTTATTTTGCAATAGCACAATTACATTTCAAGCCTTAATAATTTACTTTTAATGCTTGATGAAAATACTACGTGCTGGGTAAGTTGAACTGATAAATAGAAGTAGGTCCAAATTATTAAGTAGTACTTATTATTAAGGCAAAGTGATTTTTGGAAGTATGCTTTCTTAGAAACATACAAAAATGATAATGTATGTTGGAAGTTTGGACTCGTATTTTTTGTATAAAAATCATGATACCTGGGGGGCTTGCCAAGAGCATCACGTTACCTCGTTTCGACATGACAAATTTAAAATGTATGGAACTGACATCAAATGTCATCTCGATTAGACGAGTGCTAATGTCATTCCAGTACATTTTTCACATTTGACATGTCGACATGAGAGTAGCGTGTTGCTCTCGGCTAGGGTCTGGTCCCTTGGTCATGCTAGACTGTTTTTTGTGTGATTTTGGCTTTTCAAAGTATCATAAAACTTTGTAAATTTACACTGGAGTAGGTCAGACCCTGGACTGCCTTACGATATTACGCAAAGGAGAAAAGTATTAGTGTCTCAGTCACAAAACAGGTTAAGAGTAGATTTATTAGTAACAGGCATATTCCTTTTTTTCTACGAGCTAGATCGTTGTAAATTATTGTCTGAGACAATTTTAAGTCTGTCCACAACTGAAAGAAGTTGAAATTTAGGACAAGCAAATAATTTGTGAGGTGAAACACGTCTTGCGCGCTTGCTGAGTAATTATTATAACTGCTGGACAAGTAGATACCTATAAAATTAAAATCGTAATTACCCTCGCTAGTGTTGCTGGGTTTAAGTATAATCGTAATCACACGAGTATGTTCCGAATGAATTGAAAAACTTAATTTTTACAAATGAGTTAATTAATTACTACGCACTTTATTTATCCACAAAATAACAGAAAATATTCTATTTTCCATATAAAACAGGAAACGATATGACTATATTAACTCCATTCTTATCGCTATTTATCCAAAAAATCGTATATTTGCCACGGCTTGGTTTCCAAAACCAATGCCATTGTTGGGATATAAATAAATTCATCATGATCCTCATCAAATTAACATCAATTTGCTTGTCACAATCATCGCGGATAATAGAATGATTGCCGCTGTAACGCTATTTAAATTCGCAGGCATTCATGTATTATATAGGTGCGCCAATTCAATTGGATTTGCAGATTTTTGTAAATAGTTTGTAAAAGAAAAGATTTTGACTAATTAAGAAGCTCCTCCTTTTTTGTAGTCGGTTAAAAAACGTTCCAAAGTTCGAATATGGCACATTTTTTGGGTGTCCTATATTGTTTCTACGATCTGCCTGTTCACTCGCACAGTACACTGTTAATGTACGTAAAATGTAAGTATGTACATCCTACATACGTCTACCAATTCCCTTTAACTAACCGTTGAGTGTGGCAAAACAAATATACATATAAGATAATTGTATTCTCTAGATTAGCATGGTTTGGATTGGCAGCTTTAATTGTTTATGAATGAAATTTCACCGAAAAGGTCTTTACTGGCGACAATCAGGGTATGAAACCTATGACAACATTTTTGGTCTCTCTTAAATTTTTATTTAAGAGACACGAATTTATCGTGTCTCTTAAATTAATTTTGAAGTTATGGAGGTAAATGCCAAGATATGTGCTAATGTGATGTAATAGATAACTGTTTAGTTTAAACCGACAAATATCGTATATTTGCCGTTTAAAACTAAACACTATGTGTGTTTGTGATTTTTCCCTTTTAGAATCCCCGACAGTTCTAAGAGTCGTTGATCTGCAGACCAGTTCAATTTCACTGTCCCTCTAAATGTCATACGTGGCCAGTTTCCTCTGTGCCTTGGCGCCTCCTAACAAATTACCTCGTAACGCAATGAAAAGCAATCAATAACCGCCTGCATCGGCCACCCATCAGCCGTGGATCCGAGTGCGACTTTCACTTCCCGTCGGAGGTGTTATTAAAACTGCATTTCTCTGCAACGCGCCATTTTGCCTCACTTTGCAGTTGACGGTGCAGTCTCTGGCAGAGATGGGATCTGGGATTCTTGTAATATAGTTACTCTTACTCAATGGTTTATATTTTTTTATACGTCTCATTTTTACTAATATTTTTGTTTATATAACTCGTCCAAACTAGGTGAGTATATAAACATTATTTATTGCACATAAAAATGGGAAAATAAACAATGCCTAAATACAAATTCTAATTATATATCACTAGTGTCAGAGAGTGGATGAAAAGTAACTTTCCAGGTACTCTTTCTACAAATCATATTTATATATAGATATATTAGGTTGGGGAAAAAGTCTTTTCGCATATAGTATGTATGAACTTGTAATAAAATCTCTTTGGCTATACTATTTGTATCTGGCTGGTTCTGGTATCATTAAAAGTTAAAATTTTAAAGATGATAATTCCAAATTCAAATTAGGAAAATGTGTTTTTTTTTCAATTGTTTTTCTTACTGTCAAGATGAGTGAATCTAATGAAGTAATTCGATACATTTTAAAATTTTACTACGAAAAAGGTAAAAATACAACGCAAGCCGCGAAAAAATTTACGATGTTTATGGACTAGTACAAATCAGGTTTAAGCGTTTTCAATCCGGAAATTTTGATGTCAAAGATGCACGTCGCTCTGGTCGCCCTATTACGGATAAAATGGATGCCATTTTTGAGAAAGTGGAGCAAGATCGGCATATCAGTAGTTACGACGTAGCTGAAGAACTGGGAATTGACCACAAAACAGTTTTGGCGCATTTGCAAAAAAACTGGGTACACAAAAAAGCTCGATATTTGGGTACCTCACTGAAAGAAACCTTATGAACCTAATGAAACCTAATGAACATTTGTGATTCTTTATTACGGCGTAATGAAACCAAACCATTTTTGAAGAAGCTGGTGATGAAAAGTGGATCACGTACGACAATAACGTGCGAAAAACGTCGTGGTTAAAGGCCGGTCACAGACTGTGGCGAAACCCGGGTTAACTCGCAACAAGGTTTGGTGGGATTGGAAGGGCATTATTCACTATAAGCTGTTACCACCAGACAGGACCATCGATTCTGAACTCTACTGCGAACAACTGATGAGATTAAAGTTGATAGAAAGCGACCGGAATTAATCAACAGAAAGGGTGTGGTTTTCCATCATAATAACGACCTCACACATCTTTACCCACTCAGCAAAAATCAAGAGTTTGGCTGGGAGGTGTTAATGCATCCGCCGTATAGTCCTGACCTTGCACCTTCAGATTTCCACCTGTTTCGGTCTCTTCAGCATTCTTTATGCAGTGTCTGGTTAACATCACGAGAGGACTGCCAAAGCCACTTGTCGCGGTATTTTGATCAGAATCCTCAAAATTCCTATAGCATGGCCCTACCTACAAGATGGCAAAAAGTAATCGAACAAAATGGCACTTACATACTTTAGTTAAATGTAAATAAACTATAATAAAAATGTTTTGAATTTTCTTAAAAAATGCGAAGAAACTTTTTCCCCAACCTATTTTTTTTTTCCTTTTTTTGCATACAATTTTTTTTTATTGATTTGTTCAGGAAACAAACAAATACATTCTACCTTTAGATTATTTAAAATAAATAACACTAAAATCAGTAAAGTTTCCACTTATGTTTAATACGAATCAACGAACAATAGATCAACGTTATGACTCTAAATTACAAATAGAAAGTATAAATAAAAATAATAATAGGAAATTAAAATGCTCACAAATATACGGGTCTTCCTAAATTGTCACTCATTAAGATTTTACATACCTAAATCGTTTCTGAACTTAGAGGCGCTAATACTAAAGATTTCTAAATTTAAAAAATCTCATTAAAGTTATAACAGTCGATCTAAACAAAAAGGCGTTGCTTGCATATTTTGTTTGAGTGGATGGCATCCCGAATGCGTAATTGCAGCGAGAACCTGTCCGAGGGCATCTAAATCGTGTATTTTCCAACAGAACAGGGGTATCTACTAGATTCTTGATTTTGGTCTCTTTCCGTACGGCGTTCTAATAAAGAAGGCACGCAAGGAACAGATAGCCTGCATTGTGCTTTGTAATTCAGATGTCTTGCCATTTTTTTTATTAATTATCTCAATGCCGTCGACATAAATGTTATATCCCGGGTTCCAAACTGTAGAGGCGTACTCCAGAATAGATGTTACATGGGCATTATACAGAAGCAATAAAGTGAAACAAAGTTTGAATTCTCTGCCAGGCCTCATCACAAACCCCAGCGTACGATAAGCTTTATTTAACATGTAAATTTAAAGTCCACATACTATCTAAGTAAGCCCCCAAATCTCTCACCTCGGTCACTCTCTTATCTTTTTCAATATTTTCATTCTAATGTTCGTAAATGTTCCAAATCTATTGATGTTAATGTTAAACGTTTTGCTTCTGGTAATATTTGTAAAAGCGATAAATTGAGATAGGTACTTACCAAAACAGAATCGATTAATTTCGAAAACGCTGTTAAAAGGATTTTCACTCATTTCTGAAAATCTATTTATATATCTGTAGAGTTTTCTGCAACATTAACATCATAATAACCCTTAAAAAACTGATTCACCATCGCATTGCAAACAACGTGAGTTTAGTAGTATTTTTCTTTTGACACATTATCGCAACTCGTAAATCATACACAAGTTAGTGTTAGCTCTTTCATTAAGTATTCTATTAACTTTATTTTGTCATTTTTACCCAACGATGAAAATTAAAATATATATCAGATTGACTGACGTTGACACGTTGACGTGAATATTGTAGTTCGTGAGTATGGTTGACACACTAGTGATCGTGGGTTCGAATTCCACCCAAGAGTAAAATGGTTAGAGATATTTGAGTGTTAATTTTTTCGATCGACCTCACGACCTCCGGTGCTAAGGGCAGGATCGCTGCCATTTTTTATTCGCCGACAAGACAACACAAACATTTTGTCATGGTCTCAAACCAGGAATAAATTTAATATCCTTGTGTTACGAGGTACGAGTTAGACAAGGAATTAAGGTAGGGGCGTCTCCCAGCACACCTAGACCCGAGCCAATTCAGAAAAAGAATGGAGAAAGATCGTTTCCTGAATGGGCTCGACCGGGAATTGAACCTGGGACACTCTGTAAGTCAAGGCAAGAAACCGTGCTACAGCGCACTACGTTGTTAGTAGTTGTTTCTTCAAACTGTTCACTAGGAGAGTTCAATGATTTCCAATGAAGAACATTCTGAAGAAAATTAAGCAATTTAAATAGTAATTTGCTTCCGATGTTATTTTCATCGGCGTCAACTAAGCCGTAAAATGCAAGGAAATCGCATGGCGAAGCCCTTTGCTTGGCAAATTCCAACGTACGAGAGGTGGCAATTCATTTGAAATACTGCTTTGTTGAACCTGAGTACAGGGTGTAGCCGTTACAGCCGTCCTGGCTTGTCCGGTCCTAGAGTTAGTGTCCGCTAGTCCGCCGCCGATCGCACCCGCGAGCACGCGTCGCGTGCCCATGAACTCGCGTGGGAGTGTTGATTTCTGTTGATTTGTGCCATAATTGTTGTCAGCAAAATGGTCTGTAAGGTCATGCCGAAGAGCAACAGTCGTAAGTATTATTGGAATATTTTTTTCTGAATATAAATAATAAATGTAGGTACAATTTTTTCAAATATTTTCCTCATTACGTACGAAAAATATATTTTTACAGTAATGTAAATATTTAATAAATTCTGAAAGGAGTAACTAATGAGTTTCCTTTCAATAAACCGACCGGTACAATCACGTTTTGTTTATTTATGTTTTTTACAATTTAGCTTTATTATTTAATAATAGGATGTAAAATGTCTAAATAAAATTCACGATCATATTTTTTTTAAAACAGCTGGTTTTCAGTCTTAAGAACCTGACTTCGTAATTTTTTCAATTGTTTGTTGTTTAGGAAGAAAAAGTACCCATATTTGTTAGTGTTTATTAAGTATACCACTCCATATTTAGCTTAATTAAGAAACATAGGTACAAAACAAACAATCTTAAAGAAGGTAAAATTAGCCAATGCGGAAATGTATTCCGTATTGGTTAATTTCACCTTTTTTAAGTTATAATTTCAAGTGACAAAACAAAAAATAACGACAAGTAACTGCATAGAAATAAATAAAAAATCACCCTTTGTAAACACAGCTTAAAACAACGTAGCCAGGATTTGAATGAATATTTTGCTAGACTTTATTCCTGTATATAGTCATAGTATCGCTTTTCCGTGGACACAGGTACTGTCGTGGAGACAATGCTGGTTCACCGTTTACCCAAGCTAATTTTCTGTACCGGTCTGAAGATTGTACAAAATCAATTTTATATTTTTAATTGACAGTTACAAATTTGTATTCCCTTATAATCAGAAGGAATAGTGAAGGAATGAAATAAAATCCATTCAATCACATCATCACACTGCAAACTTTGTACCATCCACTTGTTGCACGAGAGCTCAGCTTCCACTGGAGGCGTTACTCTCTAGTTGTGTCTTACTGTTACACATAATTACTATCAATGTATGGGGTCAATGTATCTGCATAACAAGTGTGTTTTATCTTGAAGCCTCACATCGAGGGGCTGGCGAAGCACAGGACACGCAGACGCAAGAAGTGGCTGACTTTGAAACCGCTCTTGATGCCGCTGGTGAGTAATTATTGAAACTGACTTGATATTCATGAATAAGACTTTATATTAGACATTATCACCCTTTGATCCAAAGCTAAGCATAGCTTACCTTAAAGCTTGTGCAAAACGTCACAAATCAAGCTTAAAGGTGATTCAACTCCCGAAACTTGGCCTGTCACCTTCTGTTATTTCATTAAAATTACACGTGTATTTGCCTAAAGCGTTCGTGCCATTTTATCTTATAAAGAGAATAGTTTTTTTTATCATACTGATAAGATCATCTCCACTATCGAATAGGCTTACATTTAGTTCTACAAAACGATCACTATCGGCATAGGCCTACGTGAACCTCCTCCAAACGTGTCATTCTGCGTGCGAGCAGATCGCTCTCGCTGCGTCTACGCGTGTGCGTGACGTCACGCGCGGCCGGAACGTGCCGCGGACGGTCCACGTTTTATGAACGAAATAGATAGATAGATATTGACAACAGGGATATATAATAAAATACAACATTTATGATTATAAATATTATTTCTTAAAATTTACACTGAGCAAAGTTTGTATGTACTACGGATGACAGAAAGTAGGTACAGAAAACAACACATACTTAATAAATAATAAAACACTCAGAAGATGAACTTATTAATCACGGATGAACTGTTTTTTCATTCAAAGACAGATCTGATCTTATTGAAAAAGAATCATATTTTTTGTATCTTAGTACACTTTTGATTTTAGTGTCTTTAAATTGACAAAATTTCTGGTAATTTAACCTACAACTAAGTTACAACCAAGAATAATAAAATTAATATATTTTAAAGGTACTTAGTTTGGAACAATAGTGTGTCAAATAGTTTACATCCCTTCGATGCGTAAGAGCAGTGTTATTGTAAGTCGCAGGTGCAACTGCAAACATTCTGCTTGTTATACAAAAACAGCCATTCAGTCACTAACGAACTGGGTAGAAGCATAGGGGAATGTAGAGCGATGGTAGGTACTCGTAGTTACATGTGCGGTAGCGGTGATCAGGTATCGACGTTCTATCTCACGAATACCTATTTACTGTGCTTGTAGCAGTGATGTATACATATTTACACATTGTCCTAGTGTCACTAGTGTCAATTGTTCTGAGAGCACGCACACTAGCGTATGTCATACTGGTTAGTCAGTTCATGTCACTACTACAAGCAAGTAAATGGTCTCCATAAAATGGACGGTCTGTACCCTTTTCTTGTCCTAAGAAACGTATCACTTAGAGCGTCATGGCCTAGGCCTATTTGAAAGTACTGATACAGTCTATTTGAATAAAGTTATTTGAGTTTGAGTTTTTGAGTTTGAGTTAGGGGTGGAGGACTTCAGCTTGGAACCTAGGTGGCCAGAGGCCAAACCTGACCTGAACATTAACACCTACTAAATGTTTTATTTTATATTTAAAAAAAAACACAGCTTTATAGCCAATTAGGGACTATAAAAGAAACAGTATACATGTTTAATTGATTAATTTAGTCCCATAGTTTTTAGCTAAGCATATTTTCTTAAATAGGTACACTAGAATTTGACTGAAGTTTTGAGACGTTTTTCTTTAAGACCACATGCGGAGCAGGTATTTAAGATGTTAGCACAAATTAGACATGCGCGGCGCTCTGACAGATAGCCCGCTTAGAACAACACGCCATTTTTGACGCACGCACACAGAGACATGAGTTTACAAGCGAAGTCAGTGAGCTTCGGTGAGTCGGAAAGTCGCACTGTCGCGAGTGTTTTTGTTTTTGTTGAACTTGGTGCAATTTTTCACATGATGAATTTTGTTTTTGGCCGGTTCTGTCAAGTAGGTTTAACTTACTTATACTCCATTCATTATAGCATTAGACAGAAGTAAAAAAGGTTCTTTTTAGGGTACACTTTGTGGTAAAAGTACAATAAACATCATTGCTTTTAAGATTTATGCCGAATTTATTAAAATCCACATAGGTAAATAGCAGCTGTCACACTTAATTGTTCTCATTTAAAGTAAAGGAACTTCAGAATTTATGAGGCTTTTGCTTATAAGAATTATTTTGTCTTGCATCAAACCATATTGTCAATGTAAAAACCTAAAACAGGCAGGGGTTTACATTTTCACTGTCACTATAACGCTACCAAATCTAAAATGTTACATAATCCCTTCATACGTTGTGGCGGAAGGGGTTTTCAATTTTGCCAGGTTATACTCAGGTATGTTATCGTCATGGCAACGTCAAATGCAAACTGTCATTCATTTTAGCCCCCCTGCTTCTTATTTCTAATGTTATAATGAATGAAGTATAGGTACTTCATTTTAAAAATTCAGAGCGAATATAGTAGTAACCCTAGGCGGTTCACGCAAGTTTTGGAAAAAGGTGCGAGCGGTCCTTCTGTAAACTCTTTATTTTGTGGTCTTAGCGTATGTTTGAATCATATTATAGTTAAACGAATAAATAACTACCACCGTCTGAGTTTAGACACGAAAAGAAATGAGATAGTTGTAACAGGAAATTTCGACGTTAATTTGTTGATGAAAAAGGGTATTAGTAAAGAAGGTATCAATGAAATACTTTAATGACAAATAGCCAGTTAGATAGCACGAAAATAAAGTTGGAATAGGTAGTGAAAGTAACTACAGTTACTCTATATTTTTATAAAATGTAAATATGAATTATAGTTGCGAGTCGGAAAGAAGGCATTTGTAAATAACGATAAAACAACATCGTTAAAAGAAAGCCGTTGTGTATTTTCTTTGTCATCTTCGTGATACGGTATGGAATATTTTTAAAATAATTTCTATACTCATTTACATAGGGGCACCTTATGCTGCTGACATAGGAACCATTTTGTGAAGGTTGATGTGAACGCCTCTGTATTGAAACAATAGGGGAAAGGAAAGGAGACATTTTTGTTGAGGAAATCACACCTACGAGTAAGGTTTTCCTTACTAAATATCTTTTAAATATCTTTTACAGTAAAGAGTAGGGTTTACTTTAAACCAGACCAGTTTAAATAAATAACCTTCATAGAAGTTACCATGCATAACCATGACGCTGTTATATTTAATAATATTTATCAAACCAAAAATAATCTTTTAATAAAATAAATTCAGTACAAATAAGTCATGCAAATGCTAATGCTGAAATTGTATTAATAGGAGAAAAATTAAATGGTGCCAGCACTGTTTTGTTGCGGTGATGTTCAATTGCTCATAGAAGTTTGTGATATGTAGAAATGAAATTCTTCAAGAGGGACAATCTAGAACAATTATTTGAACGTATTATTCGGTTTCCGAGATATATTTTTTTCAGGGAGTTTAAATTGTGAACATTTTCTATTAGGAGGGGTGTACAAAGGTTTCTACAGGACAAGCAGGTGCAGGTAACGCCTCTGCTGTTCTGGATGAGTGAATAAATCAATATTGCAAGTGTTTTTAGAATGCGGTAATCGCTTATCAGTTCTCTCATCAAGCGATTTGCATGCTCTTTTGCCGCAGAAGTTGTATAAAGGTCTGTGCAGACGACGTACTTTTCTTCGGCGGAGAAAAAGTACGCTCCGCGAATAAAAAGTCTGCCGCGGATTTACCGCGAACTCAACGCACACGGTGTGCGATCATTTGTTGTCCTAGATTATTTCAATATTTTGAGATTACGTTGTGCTGTAATTTTCATGAAGTTTAAGCAAAAGAGAAGGCGCTTTAAAAGAGAATACTGGGTCCTTTCCCTTATATCGAATCGATTTTTAACGCGGAGTAAAGTCCGCCGTGTGCGTTGACTGCTCATAGTTCGTTCGTTCTATTTTTTTGCGGACGCCGTCGTGTCCGCGGTGTTTCGGTGGAATTTTGGTTCGGCGTACTGTTAGTCGTCCGTGTGCGTTGCTGGATACAGTCTCTAAGGGATCCATTTTGACGAAGAAAAAAGTACACCGCGGATAATCCCTCATCTGCGCAGGCCTTGTAAAAGATAAACCTAGAAATCGCCATTGCCTGGCCTGTTGGCGCAATGGCAGCGATCCTGCCTTCAGCGCCGGAGGTCGTGGGTTCGATCCCCACCCATGACAAATATTTGTGTGACGAACATTTGTATTTGTAGTGTGTCTGGGTGTTATTATCTATCTAAGTATGTATTTAGAAATATTTAAGTATGTTTATCAGTCTCTGACGCCCATAATACAAGCTCTGCTTAGTTTGAGGTCAGATGATCTTGGTGTGAATTTTCCCAGATATTTATTTATTTATTATTTATTGCTATACCTTTATGGGGAGCAACGAAAATGTGTTTAATCGAGGTCATATTTTCTAGTTTACTTCATAATGCTGATAGGACAAAAATAAAACATCAATAACACAATGCGATGATAACTGCCAATTTATATAAGGTTACGGCAACGTTAGTTTATTAGACCACGAGCGGTTTAACGATTCGAGTATTATTACGATGAGACCGCAATGTCATATTTTCAGAGCAGAATAAATGAATAGATACAGTGTAAGAGGTATTGTTTTGTTTTCTTCACAAAAACCCTAATGCATTAGAATTATTTATTTATACGTTTATACTCGTAGATCTTGCCGGGCCCAAAAAAAGGTGAAACATGTCTGTTGTGCCGCAGGTCGTTAGTTCGATCCCTACCCAGAAGGTCTATGTGATAATTTTGATACGAGTAGTTGCTATAAACTGATCAATTACCAATTTTAATTCCATTAGTTTTAATTCTCAGTAAAAATATTTTAGATATTAATTAGACTGGCCGGTTGGCGTAATGGGAAGAGTTTCTTCCTTTAGCGATGAAGAAGATGAATGAGTTCAATCCTCACACAGGACAAACAATTCATTTTACTGTATTTGTGTTTGTTCTGTGTCTAAGTGTTATTATCTATTTAAATATGTATTAAGCCGGGTCCAGGTGCATTACGTTACACTCGTTTGGACCCGACGTGAAATTTTGCGTCAACTGTGTGAACGCAACCGTGTGCGCCTTTGTGTTCGCGCACACAACTGACAGGCGATGGATCAGCGCCGAGCGTTACATGTAATGCTCGTAGTTACGTCCTGACACAAAATTCGCGTTACCTTACCCGTTACTTTACATTACACGTTCCACTCGTCTGGACCCGGCTTTATTTTATATTAACGTGATACGCAGACACCCTACATACATGCTCTGTGTGCTGCCAAACAATCTTGGTGTTAACTATCCTAGATGTTTTACCTTATTTTTCCTCACAGGCTACGGCCACTTCAGCCGGAGTGCGCTCGGCGCGTGCGCGTGCGCATTCTTCACGACGGGCGTGGAGAACTGCGTGATGTCGTACGTGCTGCCCGCCGCCAAGTGCGACCTCGACCTCTCCACTTACCAGACGGGGCTGATCAACATGGCTTTCATGAGTGGTGAGTGAGGAGTTGAAGAGCAAGGCTATGTACAAAGCAAGTCACGTAAAAATAACGCTAGCCGACAGTGCAGAAGGTGGTCCAGCACATTTTGTACCACCAGTTTGGCCCCATAATCGCTCACTGCGCAGATCCTGGCCGAGTTATACTGTTTAACTGTTCTACTGCTAGACATAACATACCTTGAAAAATCGCTTGATTTACAGTCTTCATGAATGAGTAATGAGTAAATAATCACGCTTCGAACGTCACTTTATCACTGATGTGTTGAAGTAACTAATTAAATACTATAGATGGATAAGTAGTAACTCATTCTCGTAGATAGATACATACATATTATAAGATTCCAGCAGCGCTGACAAGATGACTCTACCGAATAGATCCGGCGATAAACGTAATAATTATTTAACGAGGCTACACAATGAGAAAAGTCAACAATTCGAATTTTGATTATATTTATTTGCAATATCTACAGCATTGATGTCATAATTCACAGAGGCTGTGCATTTCGCAATAGAGGCATTTAGCGTTTAGGTGAAAATTGAAGTTAATTCTTTGTAAAGTTTACAGCATCATAGTTACCATCTTATAGATCCTGCGTGAGCGGAAAATGTTGAGGTTTAGGGGATCATTAGTTACCATTGGTATGCATAAATCCTAAATGGGTACTTAAACACAAATTGTAAAGTTAACTTATTTAGGTACGCCGAATGTTGAACTTATCCTAAAATTTTTGGAGAGAAAAGAAAGTAGACCTTTTAGTGATTATTTAGTTTTAGGTAAAGTCTGAAGTATTTGTAATAGCTTGATCTTATCAATCGTGCTAATCATAAAAATGTTGCTTCACAAAAATGAATTATGCACAACTTAACGTCATAACACTTTATATAAACGTTAACTTAGGATTGGCTGGTTTAAATAAAAAGATCTAAACTGTATATGGATCAATTAGCAGTAGCAACAGCAAGCAGCAGTATTGCGCAGATTTCAGACGATGTGATTTATATCATACATTTAACGAGTATGTCAATTTATCATTCTATTTTATCGATATTATGATATTAAGTGTGTAGTGGAGTGTGCGTGGAATAGTGGTGGTGGTGGTGTGTAGTAAGGCCTTCATGAGGAAGAGTCCTCATGAAGGCCTTTTATTATTTCACACACAAAATCAAAGCCTCGTGATTGATCTATATCAATCTTAAGGTTTTGATTTTTCATACACAGACCACTGCCTGTTTTGAGCTACTTCTGTCGGGTTTTCAAGTTTCTCATGGATTTTTTCATGGCATTTTTGACATGTTCGGGAATTGGAACCTCATGATCTTCAGCGCAGGCAGAACCTTTACCCAATGCGCCATTAAGCCACCCCCTATCAAAGAGATGGCAGACATTATTTTAATTATGTAACTATGACGACCGACTTGGTGTAATGGTTAAGAAGTTGGCTACTACACCAGAGGTCGCGGGTTCGATCCCCGCACAGTACAAACATTTGTGTGCATGAACATGTCTGTTTGTACTGGTCTGGGTGTCTCCTATGTATAATAAGTATGTATTTACAAAAGAAAATGTATTTAAGTATGTTTATCCGTTGTCTAGTATCCCATAACACAAGCTTTAATTAGCTTACTTTGGGGCTAGATGGCGCTGTGTGGAATAATGTCCAGGGATATTTATTTATTTATTTATTTATACATTTCTTTCTTTCCAGTCAGCTAATAATCCTCATTTTTCCAGGTGGAGTTGCAAGTGCATTCTTCTGGGGCATAGTCGGAGACGTGTTCGGTCGGAGAAACATCCTTAGCATGACGTTGATCCTGGACGGTTCCCTCACCCTGGCGCAGAGCATGGTGGACGACTACCGGTTACTCCTGGCCGCGAGGACTATCAACGGCTTCCTCATAGGTAAGCGATATTTAGGATAGCGTTGATCAAGCAAATAATACCATCGAGATCTTTAGATTCATGGTGTTCGCAACAGGTACAGATTTTGCAAGTCAATTTTAGCGGTTTATTACCGTTAGCGGTCTGATAGGTTTTCCCTAGACTTATTTAGTACATTCAAGCCATGGTTATGAGTTTCCTTTTGCAAGAGTAGTGTAAATAAACGACCAAATTTTCAATAGCGTCATATGAAATCAGCTTGAGCATATTTAGTTACGAATTATTCTAACGCATCATGCGAGGGATGTCAAATAATAGCAACCTATTTTTCAAAATGATTTAGGCTTCTTCCGATCTTAGATTTTTTAAATTATTTAGTTAATTTTTGTTGAACTGAGTAATTAACCGATCATCGATCTATGTTTAAAGTGAAAAGACTACCAGTCAATAGTTGTAACAAACACACTGATTCATTTACAAGAATGTTATATTCGTTTAATATCTTTTTCTATACTTACGTTATCTTCATTCCAAACTTGTGAACTGCAATGTTTTTTAAAAATGCTTTCATGCTAATCTTATCCAGTTAAGGTAAATATTTTGATTCTAGGTGGTCCGTCGACGCTGGTGTTCACATATTTATCAGATCTGGTGGGCGTGAAGAGAAGACAGTTTTACCTCAACATCACCGGGATGAGCTTCGTCGCTGCCTGGCTGATATTACCAGGTAAAACACATTGTCATGGTTGGGCAGGCATGGTAAGATGCTAACTCAGCCGTACGTTACGTAAATCACAATTGTTGACTTTTAGCAGCATGACTTTTCCTAGAGCTGTTCCAAAATCTCATTCAAACATTTTGCTACAGTCTCTGTCTCAGTCAGTCAGTCTCACCATGAGTAAACTCATGCTACGGGTACTGAGATTCCTTTTACAACACAATAGGTACTTGCCCCTAGTCTTACGAGTTCGTTTACGCGTTAGTGATGCTCCTGGAAGAAGTTACACGTGTCATTGGATTACGGTAACCGTTTATCGTCAGACGGTCCGCATTGGTCCGCATGCTTGTTTTAACATTGTCAAAAAGATGAAAGTATATGGCGTACTTGACTAAGAAAGTCTTCTACAAAGTAATTTTGAGTTACGTATCGTAACATGTCCATATTTGTAATTTTAAAAATATGATTTGGTTTACGGTGTCAGCGGGCGGTCAATAGGTGATCCTATTCGTTTTTGCTACTCAGTCGATGAGCTGTGTCAAGTTGTCAACCGATGAGTACTTGCTCCTTCAACAATTTGCTTGTTTATCTAACGGTGTTCGGTAAGGCTGTGCTCACATTTGAGCCGCTGCGGAAGCACAATTTGCACCAATCGGAGCTTGTTGACTCGCAATATACAAATGTTAAAGCTAAAACGAAATATCAATCCAAGCAATGAAGTTAATTTTCAATTCTGCTAACTTTGCGTGCGCCTCATCTTATCTAATCATAATTATTTGTACTTCAATGAATAAACACGCTTGGCCAAAAGTGGGCTTCCGAGTGTTTCATTCACCTTTTGCCTCTAACTACCCCGTTTGGGATATATTCTTGAGCGTATGTGTGTATGTATGTATGAATAACAAAATGGCGCACACAATGCACTGACTGACCGTTTAACTATTTAAAAGCATTTTAACTTCTCTCCCCAATTGCTAGTTGCGCTTCAATGCTTGTCTCCCACTTGTGTAATTTTTTAAGAACACAAAGAGAGCCAGATAACTAGGTGTAGGAAAATATAATTTCTGATGACCGGTTCCTCGAAGTCATTGTGAAATCAGCCCTACCATAGCAGGACATCAAGAAGCGTATGCCTCGAAAACAGTGTCAAATAAATTATCTCTTGATATTTGGTTCAAATATGCAACGGCGAATTTTTATTGAAGTGTAAAAATACACGGGATGGTCATTTTGTTTATTTTTAGAACGAGAGCAGAGAAAGTGCATTTTTATGAAACCCTTGAACTGCAAATAATCGGCAGTTGTATGAATGAGAATTTCTCATACGTTAATGAAATGCGACCCTGTAAACGGTTTGGTTTGATATATATTTTTGCAGTAAGTAGGTGTATTATAGGTATTCAAATGTACTACTACCTTAATAGGTGACTTTGAATGGCTATAGTAAGCCCTGATATAAAAAGTAAAAGACAAAAAACTGAAGCGTTGTTTCAGATTTGAATGGAACCCGTTATGCATGCGTTAATACTGTAATTATTTTTACTTGGTAATATTTAATAGTTTAATTTTTAAGGTTTTTCATTCCACATAAGGTGAATTTTTCAGATTTTTCAATTAGCACTCTCAATTAATAAATAATCAGATTATGTCTAAAAATTCAGAGTTTGTTTATAATACTAGATCTACGGCTTAAAGCGGCAAAATTTGTAGACTTGAAGGTCACACCCAAGTAGCACAAGTAGCATTTAAATAGATCACTATGGTGTAACTCGGAACATCAAGTTTTAATAAACACTTAATATGGTCCACCCGTGAACTTTGAGCACCGCATTACACTTTGGGCTGTTATATAGTGTTTCATAAGCAGTACCGCTTACTATTGTGGGAAGATTTGCATTAATGCAGCTGACAAAAATGCCACCTTACAGCCTCGGTTATGCTTAGTCGCTTATAAGCATTTAATCGGTAGTAAAATACGATAACTGCTGCACAAAGGCGTAGAGATACTCCACTGAAATGCATTAAAAACTAACCACTGTGAACTATAGTAACGCCAACAGTTTTCGAATGGTGTACACTTAGAGTGATTTAGCGCAATAAGTTTCATGTCGGTTCACCTCAACTCTGTTAGACAGCTGTTTAGCGTTTTTTCTTTAGGCTGCTTTAAGGTGTTTAATTAGGACATGTGACGACCAAAGGTGTTGCGAGATCCTCTTACGAAGAATCCTCTGACGAAGAAATGCAGCATTTGGCTGAAAATGGCTACACAAAAATACCATTATAATCTTTAGGTCTGCATAATCGAATTTTTCGCATCTATCATAACACGCGAAGCTGCTATGAGGTTCACATTAACTGATTGTTTATATTATTTGACATCCATTTTAAGAATGCTTTACGAAATATATAATGCAGAATCGTGGAAAACAAGAGCGAGATTAGGAGGAACACGGAGAAAAAGTGTTAAAGAAATATTGGAGAATTTCGGGCAGGGCAACAGGGCAGAGCCTACAATAACTACTAACGAAGGTGATCAAAGTGCGACAGTTTATAGAGAAAATAGTTCCGTACATCACATAATCATGTATCGAGTTTCATACATGTGAACAAAAATAAATTTTTCAGCTCGGAAGAGTGTGATACTGACGGCGATTTCGCTGAATACAACAATCAATTTTTCGTGAAAAAATTAGTATTAGTTGTTACATACATCTATACTTAGATATAAAGAGGAAAGATGTTTGTTTGTTTGTTTGTTTGTATTGAATAGGCTCTAAAACTACGGGACCGATTACGAAAATTCTTTCACCTATATTAAGCTACATTATCAAGGAGTGACATAGACTATTTATACAGGGTGACTGGGGATTCATCGGCAATCTTTATAAACAAGAACCCACTCATGATACACAGTACTTTCCCCAAGTATGAGGCTATTCCATAGCTACACAATAGCACATTTTTAAACATGAGGTTTAAAAGGTTAAAAAATATGCAGTTTTGCATCTTACTCTTATATATGAGGTTATTCAATAGGTGCAAAATTTCATATTTTTAAGCCGTATAAAGAATTTCCGAGTATTAAACATGATGTTTATAAGGTTAAAAATATGAAATCTTGCACGTATTAAATATCCTCATGCTTAGTTAAAGTACCTAGGTTCCTATTTTAAGAGATTGCCAATGAATCCCCAGTCACCCTACTTAAATTCTTTAATTAAGGCTATATTTTGACGGGAAAGACAATCTACGCGGGCGAAGCCGCTGACGGACAGCTAGTTATAAATAAAAAGACTGAAATTCTTTACACTTTTTTATTTATCCATTGATTTCCATTGGCGAACGAATTCTACTACCATAACAAGCCATTTTGTTTTTATTAAATTACTGTAAACTGCTTTATAATCCGCCGCTCTTTGGTATTGTTCGTTTATTATCTATTTTTGACGTGTTTCTGCGGCCAGAATAAGTTGCCTCCAGACTCCAAATTAGTCCCAATCCGAAGGCACAATGCATAATGCGATAGCTCCATTTTCTTCCGTTTGCACTATTTTGAATGACATTTTACTATCTGAAAACGCAATAAAATTGAAAAATTAGCCCGGTATAGCCAGTGCAGTAAAACATTATTATTCATTATTCATTCATTTATTCATTGCATTCATGTTGTTACACTTTTATAAGATGGTACATTATGGTGTCCAGGTATTACATGAACCCTGCTAGGGTGTAGCAATATTCAAAATTAATTTAGATTAAATATAGAAAAATCACATCACCAAAATGAAATAAGATTAGAAATAAGTACAATACAAAATTATCAAACATAACTATAAAATTTCAATTAAAATTAAAAATTAAAAACATTAAAACCAAAATAAAAAATAAAAATAGGGGATAGCTTATACCTTATCAAAATGAATAAAATAATGGTAATAATATGTGCAATTTATCATGTCATAAAATTTTACGAAATTAATAAATTAAAAATTATACATTTAGGTGCAAACATCAGTGAAAAACTCCTGCAGATCATAATAACATTTTTTTATCAAATGCTTTTTTAATTTGTTTTGAAATTTTCTACTGTTACCTTCTTCCTTTATGCTATCAGGAATTTTATTATATATTTTTATGGCACTTGAGTGGGGTCCTGATTTATGTATTTTTAATTTAGAATTTAGGGAAGCTAGCTTTTGTTTCTGTCTTAAGTTCGATGGTCTTGTGTAAGTAGGGAAAATATGTATGTTCTTTCTGACAAATTTGCAAATCTCAAGCACATAAATTTCTGTGAGCGTTAGGATATTTAAAGCAATGAAATGAGGCCTGCAACTAGTCATATTATCTATGTTAGCTAGTATTCTAATGCAGCTTTTTTGTTTTGTAAACAAGGTATGTACTTCGGTGCTGTTTCCCCATAGTACTATTCCATATGAAAGCCAAGAGTGAGCATGTGCATAGTATGCCATTTTTGCTGTATTTAGGTCAGTAACTTTTTTAAGGTTGTATAGAGCGTATGTGAATCTAGCTAGTTTACTGGAGATATCTGAAATGTGGCTTTTCCAATTCACATGAGTGTCAATGGCAATTCCTAGCAGCGAGAAGTTCTCAACCGTTTCGATTTTGTGGATACCAAAGGAATAATCAATATTAAGCGCTGTTTTTTGATAGGGTCGGAACTGCATTATTTTTGTTTTCTTTAAATTTAAAAGTAAATTTATTATACACAAAACTTTCTTACACAAACATTAGGCTATAATGAATAAAATCTCAGGCAACGAAGCAGTAAGTAGCGCGCGTTTTGAATCACCCCAAAAAATATTTACTTGATCAATTAACAGTCAGTTGATTCATTTTTGTATAGGAGGTCAACTATTATCTTTATTACATTTTGAAAATTATTAAGAATTCAATTTCATAAAAGTTATTCAGAATGACGAGTACAATAACAGTTTCGGAGTCTACAGATCAAGTCAAGACATAATATACATTACATATAATTATTCAATTAACCTACCTACAACTACTTAGTCTCCTAAAGTGGTTAAATATTATTTTGCATAAGATCCCGCTAAAACCATGAAATAAATATTGAAAAGTAACGCGTTAGATAGTTCACTTGAAGGGCTTAGGCGTCAATGTGAATCTTAATAAAACTAATAACAGCCGAAAAGCAGCATATTGGTTCACTTTAACTATTAATTACGGAAAAACACTTTATAGAGGAACACGTGTGATCTTTTATACAGCCATGGTAGTTAATTGAGTTCACGTAGGTTTCATAAGCATGACGCCATTTTATTACTAACCTAACATTATTATTTGATGTTGTTTATGTTTTTAGGAAGAAATTAAGCCTTTGATTACGCGTTAAATATCTACGTATTCTAATGTAAAATTATATTTTTTCATGATTTTATGTTATTTCGCGAAAATGTATACGTAAATGTTTTGACACACTATTTTTTTCACCATAAATGTAATTAAAAATAGGATATTTACGGGACCTGTTAAAATTTTGTTGTAAAACCATATAAACATTCACAGTAAACTTACATTCCCAATCATCTCAGGCTAGTACATTATGCGCACTTCCCGAAAAACACAATAAGTTGACATAACACTTCACTTTAGCGACGGCCATAACTCGAATCTAAACGAACACAGAGTAATAAACATAGTTTAAAAAAATAGCGTTATAAATGTTCACACATTTTGACCGAAGTAAAGAGTAGTAATCCGTAGTGCTTATAACAGTACACTGGTATTCTGTTAAACACCTTAAATACATCCTTGTTACCCATTATAACTCCAATATAGTGCTACTGTAATCCTTTTATAGAGGAATGTGAACTAAATTAAAACTTAAGGTCGAATAATTTGTGCCCATTTAAGAGTTATATCAGCATTAACAGCGCTGTTTACACCATTGTTACACTGCCTTGTAATACCCTCGGTTTCGGCGAACACCGAAAATATCCTCTTAATACGCTAACTGTGCTACTTGGGCTGTATCCTAATTTTCCATTACAATAGGCATTGCATTTAGGTCGTCAATGAAAACTCGTTTATCGCAAATCAATTTTGTTAATTTAGTCATACAATGAACGATCGAGTCTTTTGTGCTAAGTAGGCAACGAATTAACCATTATAGGCAAGGGCTTCTAAAAAGGCTTGGAGAAAAAAGATATTTTTATATTTACCGAGAAATTAATTCGCCCTGTTAATTTGGTCTGAAATTAGGCCTTAACCTGTAGATTAGGTTAACGCGGCTTTTAACTGGAAAAAAAAAGCTAAATTAAGAGTTAGCTCAAACCCTTTCAGCTACGTACGTGAATAGTAACATTGACATTTTAAAATACTCATCTTAATTTATTTGACATTTTATCATAATCTGTTTTACGAAAACGATACGATAGCGTAGCTGTCAAATGGTTTATAAAAATACCATTATTTTGTTAAGCTAGTCACTAGTCTCTTTGAAGAAATTATATGAAGTGGTAGTTCTTTCGGTTTGCAATTTTAGCAAAACAAGAATTGATGATCACAGATCGTAGGCACAAACTAGAGAAATAAATAAAAACCTGGAACAATTCGCACCAAGATCATCTGACCCCAAACTAAGCAGAGCTTGTAATATGGGCGTCAGAGACTGATAAACATACTTGAATATTTCTAAATACCTACTTAAATAGATGATAACACCCAGACACACAACAAATACAAATGTTCGTCAAACAAATATTTGTCATGGGTGGGGATCGAACCCACGACCTCCGGCGCTAAAAGCAGGATCGCTGCCATTGCGCCAACAGGTCAGTCAAAAATAAATCTTAATTCACATCTGTTAATCTTGCCCTGCCATAAAAATATGTATTAAAAATAGTTCATGCAGGGTGTGGAGTCTCCTTACCCAATCGAATCATTTTAACCTATAGATAAAAATTCTAGCAATTGCCTGGCTGGTCATCCCGTTCAAATCAGCTGAGCACCACACCCTACTTCCTGCGTACTCCTGGCGGCTCTACCTGGCGCTTGGCAGCGTGCCAGGCTTCATCAGCGGGCTGTGGATGCTGTCCCTACCAGAGAGTCCACGGCTGCTGGCTGACACCAACAGAGGAGACAAGGCTTTGAAGATATTGAAGGACATACACAAGAAGAACAAGTGGCATGCGGCTGACTTTAAGGTAAGTTCGTTTTAAGATATGAAGCTTTAACAGTTTATTTGAGTATATACTTAGTAGTTGTCTATCGGGACTTAGGAGCTGTCTCCAGTCCTAGTTGAGAAATACTGGATTTTTTTATTCAGAAGGAAATGATAGCTGACAACGATAAAAAATATAGAATTACTATTACTAACTACTATAATTATTACTAAACATGTTTTTTTATATTATAAATCCCTAAAATGTGTACGTGTAGGTACTCACACTTTGTTCCTCTGGCTATTCAGGTACCTAACATTTATTCAGTTTCTGGTATTTCTCAGATAAAAAAAATAATCCAAGACAACATTTTTATGGAGAAGTCGTTGAGTGGTGAAGAGAACAGGAGCAAGGCTCTGTTCATGGGGGTCCTCAAAGACCTGAAGATGTTCGTCTCCAAGACCTACGCGCTCAAATCCAGCCTCATCCTATTCGTCTTCTTTGCGAATATGGCCGCGTAAGTTCATTTAATTTAACTCTCAATCATTGGTTTCACTTAAAAGATTCATGGTCATTTTCTTCATAAAAACCTTTGAGAACATCAAAATATTATAAGATAAGATAAGATAAATATACTTTATTGTACAACAAATCATACTTAACATAAGCATTACATAATCTTAGATTGTACAATGTAGGCGGTCTTATCGCTAGGAAGCGATCTCTTCCAGACAACCTGCAGGTAGAGGAAATGACAAGATTAAAAAGAGAAAATAGGTAAGGTAGTGTGAGATAGTGAGATAATTATATATTTATACATGAAGTTATTTTATGCATTCATGAATGCAATTACATATAGGTAGTACTTATAAACGTAGTAAATATCTGTAAACATACACAAAATTATAAAGAAACGGTAAAAAAGGCTTATTCAGGGTTGGTTTATCCACGCACTAGAGATATTTAAAAGTTACAGTGTGAGGAAATCAGCTTTGAGTAGGGATTTGAAAATAGGTAAGGATTGAGATTGCCTAATAAGTAAAGGTAGCGAATTCCACAAGGAAATGGATTGGACAGTAAAAGAATTGGAATAACAACTTGAAGAATGAGATGGGAAAGCGAGAAGAAGATTCCGGGTTGACCGCATATTATCACTCTTGGCAGACCGCTGAAATGTATAACCACAATACACAAAAAAACGAAACTGCACGAAGCTTCACAGCATTTTGTGAATAACATTAATTCTAGCAATGGCTTGATTTCAAAGTTCAAGGCATCTGTCTAACTGAAGCATATTATGAAGGCTCAAATCAGCCATAATTTAACGACTTTGTTTTTTTATGCTGAGCTCTTCATATTAATCATACATCACAAAAATAATATGAATGTTCTTTCCAGTGGGTTTGGCTTGAACCTCTGGATCCCAGAGCTGCTGCAGCGCATGCAAGGCAAGATGTGCTCCGCCACGGGGCTGGACGACTTCAACAGCACTATGACCAACGCGCACGACGTGAGGAGCGCCGGGGCTTCCTGCGATAGCAGCATGGACGATGATGTGAGTAATTTTCAACAGAAAAGCCTTCCTCTTACTTCCAATTGGTAGATTTCATGCTTGCATTATTTAAGGGCGTCTTTGTCCATCTGCCCGCCCTTGGTCAAAAACAGAAAGCGTATTAGATACTCAAAAGATTATAAATTAATCGAACATAAATAATTGAGAGCTTGTACTATCTTTGACAGTGTGACAAAGGCTGATGACCAAACTTATTTCTGGGTGTGAATCGAATGGCTTCTGGCGCAATAAATCCTCATTTGGCCAGCAAAATAATGTTATCTGTGGGCTACTGGATCTAAATATTATTTGTAAACAGACAGAAAACTTCTTAGTAGGTATTGGTGGTTGTCATCACTGGCAGCTTAAGCTTTTTGTAGCCTAAACGACCTCATTTAAATATCTTTCAGGTGTTCACTTCAGGCCTGATCGTGGGCGCCTGCTGCGTGCTAGGCAACGCGGCTTGCGCGCTGCTTTGCGCCCGCGGCGGCGCGCGCGGCGTGAAACGTGCGGCGGCCGCGTGCGCGTTGGCCTGCGCGTTGGCTTGCGCATGTCTCGCGGCCAGCGCCTGCGCGTGTTCCGAGAGCAACAAGATAGCGGTAGCGGCCGCTGCGGCGCTGAACTCGGCGTCGCTGAATGGGAATGTCCTGCTAATTCGACTGTTGCTGCATGCGCTTCCAGCAAAGTTAAGGTAAATAGGCTTGCATACTCAATAATGACTAAATCATGACTAAAACCACCGCATTAGGTGAAAGTTTAACTACGTATAAGCGTTTAATGAGAGAAAATGAATCTTGCGGCTAACACGTCAAAAACCCTTAAAAAACCATAACAGAAATGTGTCAAAAACGAGCACTTCTTATTTTTATACACTTACCCCCGTATCCACAAACGCCAATAAAAAGCTGAGCACATTTCACTTCAAATTGATGCTGCCATGTTACATGTCAATAGAAATGAGAGGGACAGCTAACATGTAACATAGAATGCCATGTAAGGACTGCTCAGCTTTGATTGACGTTTGTGGATTCGGGCGTTAGGCTGCTCTTCCACTAGCTATATGGGCTCAGGATGTGTATGAAAAGTATCCACCAAAAATAACGATCATATATCTGTCGTTTATTTTCTTCGGAGCCAAGGAAATAATGACCTGGATATCATGAACATACTTAGCCCACATCTTTGGAGGAAAAGCAGCCTTATGTTTTACCTACATACCACCACAAGAACTACCTTCCCAATTAGTAGATAATATTACAGTTTGTAAATTAGTCCACGCAACTAATAGTGTTCAAAAACAACGTAACATGAAACCATATGGACATTTGCAGCGGTCTCGGCGTGTGCTGGGGCGCGTGGTGGGGGCGCGCGGGCGGCGTGGCGTCCAACATGGCGGTGGGCGTGCTGCTCGACTACTCCTGCGAGGCGCCCTTCATCGCCGTCGCTGCTTTGCTCACAGGTACCCACAATACTTCGTTTAAGGAGTATTGGTATACGTACGTTCAATACTTTATTCAAGTCGAAGGTGCGGCGGAGAGCGTAGGTACCTAAGCCATCGGCGACGATCAGCACACGTGTGATACGCGGGGCCCCGCAGCGCCAGAGACAGAAGTCATAAATGCTGTATTGCATCTAACATGCCGCGTGCCTCCTTGAATGCTGTGCATGCCTGCTCACATGCAATTCTATTATGTACGTAATACGAATAAAATATTTTGTTCATCAGGTTTTGGATTACGAAAAATTACTCAAAAAAACCCTTTGACTCTGTTTATAACGTGGGTACACATATTTCTTTCCGGGTCTTTGAGTAGAAACAACCCCTCGAATCCGAAAGTTGACCTAACACAATGTATTGAACAAGTTTTTATTTTATTTTGTGCTTATTTGTTTATTTATTTTATTTATGTATTTTGCATACCAAAACACTACATAACACAACAGATGCAATTATAAAAATAAAAACTTAAAACAAGACATGCAGTGCCACAGTAGTTATTGAATTCCACAGCCTTGACAGGTTGCAAAGCCTCAGGTGTTTAATGCTTATCTATTACAACAACATTCCAACCATTTAATTTTTTTTTTTAAACTAATACCTACTAAAATTACATGCTTTTCTATTTATTACATAAAAGATTTTAAGTTTTACCGTCCTAATTCAAAACAGTGCTGCAAAAAAAAGGTTCAAGTTTAGGTACTTGAGATAAAATTTCAGATTTCGCAATTTGTAAAAGTTCAAGGCCGGCCAATGTTGTGACGTAGAGAAGGTATTAGTTTCACCATTACTTTCGCTTAATCGCTTTGCTAACAAAAGCAAAACAAGTAATTTATCAACCTTAAAATTATCTTCTTGATGTAATCACTTAGTAAAACAAACGTTAAATGAGCAAAAAATTTGTATTCAAGCTATTTAAATGTATCCAAAAAAAAATAGAACTATAATGAGTAAGTTTTGATAACCTACGTTGATTATGTAATTTGACTTGGGTAATATTTAATTACAAGATAGATCATGAAGTTTGAATGAAATTGGCTTTCATCAAATGAGTTTGAAGGAAATCAAACTTCTCATCCACACTCTTTTTAACAACTGATTTATTTTTTCAGTTTCAATAGGTGCTATCCTGGTAATCAAAATAGATGACAGCCAACAACCAGCGAAGGAAGAAGAGGAAGCTGACCAAGAGAAGAATACAGGACTAGATAGGTACATATCCACACACATGTAAAAGACAAATACGAACAGTTGGGGTTAAAATGTTGTAGAAAATATTTATAAGACTTTGAAAGTGTCCTTTGGCCCGTTAATTTCGATACATATTAAACTATAATCACTTATTTTAATGTTGAAAAAAGGGTATAATATCCTATTGGAGTTGACTTTTGTAAGGACTGCTTTAGAACTAGTCGATTCACGATGAATTCTTACGAAGAATTTCAAAATTATGTACCAATCCTTGTTTTGTCTTGTGAAAGCACGAGAGCCTTGTTTCAGTCAGAAACAATGATTCAACTACTCAGCTGTTTAAGTACGAGCCAGCGAGAAGACGGATAAAGGGGCATTTGATAATGTGATGCGGAAAATAGCAAGTGAAGGCCCTTACTTACTAGTATCACTGTACTTAGTGCGTTTTATTTAGAGATCTCAATGAAAGGTGTTCATTTAAAAAAAAAAACATACTAGCACTCTTCCTGACAATATTACGTCTTGTAATGTAATGTTTAACTATGATGTCAGAAGAAGTTGTAGTTTGGGTTTATTTTTCATAACTTCGTCCTTTTGACTAAATATTTGAGTGAACTAGTGTGCAAGGTGGTAATATCTCTTTGCTTAGGTACTTATTGCATTATTGAAATGTGAGCGTCGATTTAGTATAATTAACTTATTTATTGTCGAATTTTGTATGTGCCTACAAAACCAATGCACAAATTGTGTAAGTTCCTTTTAATATTTAAGCATAAAATATTGCGTAATGCGTGATGTTAAGTTTTCGAAAAACTAGTGAAATCCTAGGGTATTCAAAAAGTGCCTAAGTAAAATAAAGTGTATTTCAATCAAATGTGTCTATTCTCAAGAATCTTCTTTAGGTATGACATACCATGTTTGGTATTAATCGTGAAAAAATGCGACTTATTTAGGTTAATTAGGAAAATAAATTAGACATTAATATAAATAATATTATTATATTTATAGTCAGGAAATTATAAGAAAGAATATTTTTATAACAAATGAAAACACATTGTTAAGACACTTTTACAAAACGTATTCTTTAAAATATACTCAATAATAATTAAACTTTTTATACAAAATATTTTTACTTCGGTAAAAAACAAAACATCATCAAAACTGTGATGCGTAAAAGAGTATGACGAATGAAATGGTTATGGTGGTTATGTTACACGTAAGTAAATAAAGATAGTTAAGTATTTGTATTTATTTGTAGTTTTCATTTTATCTGGAATCATATAGTTTCTAGAAATTTCCAAAGGCACTATTTTTGTTACGTCTATAATTACTATCCAATGTTTTATAATCGTCACTTTGAAGCAATACAAAATCTTAAAGCTAAGATAAGCACCTAGATTCAAAATTCGCAGTTGAATACCAAGGTGAGTTTCGACCAAACGAGCGAATGGTTTACTATCCCCACTCTATAAAATTACTTTTGTGTAAACAGAGACAGTATTCTTTCGCTGTTCTATGTTCGCGGATACCCTAGAATGCTCGTTCTTAATTCCTCGTACTTTTTCGCTAGAATTATGTTGGTAAAAAAGAAAAACGAATTATCATTGACACTGAAAGATCACGAAAGAACATTTTTGCTCTAGCTCTAGCTCTGTGTTCGCTTGGTCTAAATGCACCTTTAGAACAAAACCAGAACATTTCTGCATCGATCGACTTCACAACGTCATTCTTTAAACGTCAACAGTAAGATTGTCAAAATAATTTACACACTTTTCTTCACACAATAGAAGCACAAAAGCGCCGCTGAAAGATTACTAACAATAGCGTACAAAATATTATTGTTGTTCTATCATAAGTCAAAACCTATTTTACCTTTCATTATCACTTTGTCTAGTATTATTTTAACAAATACTCGGATCACACATTGCTTCCCCTTTGAGCTCCTGAGTTAGAAAAAGCTCATTAACAAAATGCCTTTCTTGGAACTTCAATCACAACAAATTATCTAACAAACAACGCTAAGACTAAATATTCTAGAATCACAGACAATTTCATTGCATCTTTATCTTAGGTAAATGTTGATGATTGGTGTTATATAGACGTAGACTTGACTGGGGCCTTGTCAGGTGGCAGGAACCAGGCTGCTACCACGCTACCTGAAAGTCGAGACTTCACTTCAAGACTGATAGTGGTACTCCCAATACGTGGTATAATGCTATTAATACCGTGAGTTTAGTTCGTTGATAATCGAACCGCTCGCACAAAATTGTTTTTTTTACTACATGCTAGTATTTTTCTTGACTATTAATGAAAAAAGGTCATTTGAAATTCCTTAAAAAGCGGTGCTCTAATGAAATGAGTCTGTAATTCAATCAAACAATTTAACCAATTGGTAGTTTTTTGCATCGTTTTAATCTCTTGACTAACTCCCACCCTCACCAAATTGTAAAATAGGCTCCCTCAGTATTAATTAATTTGATCACGGTAGACTTTTTCGAGAACACATTACATTTTAGCCACGGTGTCCTCCAGTCTTTGACCTAAGCGTTAGTTTATAAAGTCATTTTATAAACTAATGGCTATAATTAGCCATTTCTAATAACTGTGCGATTTCTAAAGCAGGCTTAAATAAACAAACAAGCTAATTATATACAATGTAGGAAATTCTAAACAAAAATACAGACTCTGAAACCGTCAGAAAAAATAAATGAGATAACATGCTTACTCAGAACCAGCACCGCCCAGAGGTAGAAGGTGAGCTGGCAGTGGCTGAAGATGAGGTTCCCGACGAGGTTGATGCCGGCGAACGTGCTCGTGCGGCCCACCATGATGCTCAGGCACGCCACCATGCCTCTGTGAACCAAATATACGATTTAAGCTTGTTTTTTTGCGACAATTTAGGTCAGCATATTAGCATTTTGAACCTGTTATTAATAAGATTCCATATAAAAATTTACGCATATTCATTCATTCAGACCTTCCCTACGGTATCTGTATTTTGGGGATGAAGGGATCTTTGCAAATTATAAACAGTTTGGAACTATGAATATAGAAATACAAGTATAGTCTGTCTGAAGGAAGACCGTTTACCTATGCTTGTAGTAGTGACATGAACTTACTCACCAGTATGACATATAGGAAGTGTGCGTGCTCTCAGCGAGAACAAAATGACACTAGTGACACTAAGGCAGTGTTTATGTATATTATTGTACATGTGACTACTACAAGCATAGTAAAAAGGTCTTCCTGAGATAGAACGTTTAAACCTACACAATAAATTATTATTAAATTAATAAAGAAGAACAAATATCAACAACAAGACAAAAAAAAACAATGACAACCTACACTACTGTACACTCCTTGGAGATTCACTTAACACCTCTATGGTACAAGAGGTATTAATTGAATTTTATTCAGTTTTCAGTTAGATATCAACTCAGCTATCAAAACTTAGCTCACCTATACGATGTAGGGTACAGATCTACAAAGTAAGAAGCCAGGATGCCCATCCCGAGGCAGGTGCACGTGAACATCACGAAGAAGAACACGCTGGAGATCGGCTCCGGCGTCAGGTTGAGCGATATCCCGCCTAACGCCGATAGGCATAGGACTGACATCAGCACTGCTTTCCGTCTGCAAGAAACAAATTTAACTGTTGATTTAAAAGACGTCATAAAAGATAAATTAGACAAAATTGTTTGACCTGGGGGTCTGTTAGGTCAAATTGAATTAGGCCTCATATCTCGCAGTCATTCATAAATGTTAAATTATCTCGATTAATGTAACCAGGCACTAATTATTTACGAATCGAGAATGTGACCACTTTCAAATTTCAATGATGACGATGTCTTGACGATGTTGGTACCTACTAATTTATATTTAAATAAATCAATACTATTACTATTCTCTTTATTTAGCATAAAACTTAGGTATAAAATTTGTACAGTATTCTTACAAAAACAATGATTTACACCAATACAAACAACTTATGAATCATGATTATAAAAACTTAAAAAATTACAATTATAAAACCTAAGCTAAAGTTATAAAAACAATGATTTATAAAAATACTATAAAAACCTTAACCAAGGGTCCCGCCGGCAGCGGAGCAGGCAAGGCCCATACTACCGGTGGTTAGGGCTGCAGAGAGAGGAACTTCCTGACAATGCGAGCCGTGTCCAGGAGCACCGCCTTCTGCATCTGACCCTTGACCCAACCGCTGAGCGAGAGCCTCTCGAGGGGTTGGTCGAGGCTCTTCGCTATTAAGCCGTTTGCCGATACGACCATCGGGACAATGATCGTCGAATCAACATTCCACATGGCGGTCACCTCGTGAGCCAAGTCAAGATACTTGCTGAATTTGTCCTTCTCAGCTTTTACGAGGTTATCGTCATGTGGAATGGTGATGTCGACGAGCACTGCCTGGCGTTGGGATCGGTCTACCAGCACGATTTCAGGCTTATTGGCTACAATAGTCCTGTCCGTGATGATAGGACGATCCTAATAGAGCAATGCACGACTTTTTTCGAGAACTGGTACCGGTGCGTACTTATAGTACGGTACCTCCGACTCGACAAGGCCATATCGAAGAGCAAGTTGCTGGTGGATGATCCTGGCTACTAGGTTGTGCCTGTGCAAGTACTCTCCGTTAGCAAGGTGAGAACAACCGGAAATAACGTGGCGAATAGACTCGCCAGGACGGCGGCATGCCCGACAGATGTCGACCGTACCGTCTTTCATGATGTATTTCCGGTAGTTATTCACCTTGATAACTTCATCAGCAATTGCACAGACAAAACCCTCGGTTTCCCCAAAGAGGTCCCCGATGCGTAGCCAGTTCGCCGATGCGGAGAGGTCCACATTGGGCCCTGTCAAGGCCCGATAGAACCTCCCATGCAGCTCCTTGCTCCTCCATATTTCCTTGCGGTCGTCGGTGGTGAGCACCGGTGGTTGACACCAGTTCTCATTCGCCAAGGATAGCGGCGTGAGGCCCTTATCAACTCCACAACATCGCGGTGTATCCCACACTCGTTGCTGAGGAAAAACCTCCTAAGACTGCACACCTGGCGGTTGTGAAGGTTCTTAGCATTTAAAAAGCCGCGACCCCACACCTTCCGCGGGATATACAGTCTCATGACAGAGCGAGAGCGTAACATGCGAAATGTTGTGAGCAATTTTCGAACCCGTACATCCAGGGCGTCCAGCTCGGTTTGAGTCCATCTTAGTATGCCAAAGGAGTATACCAATAAAGGCATTACCCAACCGTTGAAGGCGCGCACCTTATTGCCACCTGACAAAGAACTCTTGAGTACCTTTGTAAGGCGACTAAAAAAGCGCTCCTTCACCGATTGCTTGACGTCTCCTACTGATATACCCAATGACTCTGACATACCAACATATTTGTAGGTTTCGGCCTCAGAGAGGGATCTGAGTGTCATCGTCTCAGAGAGCTGTAAATTCGG
This sequence comes from Udea olivalis, assembly GCA_947369235.1. NCBI lineage: Eukaryota > Metazoa > Arthropoda > Insecta > Lepidoptera > Crambidae > Udea > Udea olivalis. The sequence goes on along the minus strand of OX376349.1, from coordinate 1,991,022 downwards.
TGAATCTACAACCCTCCCTTCTTGTACATGCGTGACCGCATACTTGTCTACACCGAACTTCATCTTGATGGCATTGCTAAAAATCTCAGTGATTTTTAACAGGTCCATCAATACCTGGTGCAAACAGTTTCAGGTCATCCATGAACAACAAATGAGAGATGAACTCACCCCCTCTCCGAAGCCGATAGCCTAGCTTTGAATCCATAAGTAAGGTACTAAGAGGATTCAAAGCCAAACTAAACTATCACCCTGTAAAATACCTCGCTCTATCCATAAAAAGTCCTGCGGATCAGGGGAGCCATTTCCACCACCTGGTTGACGAAGGACTGTGATCCACTGCCCCATGCATGTGCTATAATATATATGATATATATGCTATTACTATTATTAGCAAGCAGCTGAAATGATTTGTATCATTTTGTAACAATATTCGATGATTACACACTTGAAATTATTTGAAATTATTTTAATGTTCAGTTACCTGTTTGGCAAGTACGAGATGACGAAGTTTAAGAACGAGAAGACAGACTGGGAGGCGATCAAAGTGAGGATTACATTCTCTTCTATGGTTCCAAGGCATACATCAGGTGTCTAAAAACATTAAAATAAAACATAAACACGCTATACATAAATAAATAAAATAATAAATAAAAAATAAATTTAATTTTCTGAAGGTTGTTCTTTAATTTTTAGTTGACTGTCACGGTGACCTCACTCCACTTGATGGAAAACGCCCATAAGGTTCAGATATGAGGCTGTCAAGAACAGTTATGCTAACCAAGCACTGAACTGGGTCATCCCGTTTATACCGCCAGAACTAAAGAGGAAGTAAACATATGCGTTGGATGAGCGTTCCACGTCTCAGAGTCCTAAAAAGTTTGTTCAAGATTTAAATATATTTTAGCACTTACTACTGCTATCAAAGTGGTGTTAGAAGCTGTCCCATTGACAGCGTCTGGTATGAACTCAGGTTTTTTAGTTGAGATGAGCGCGCAGATGTTCCCTGAGGTAGAGCCTTCAGACTCCAGGGATAGTCTGATCATATTTAGAATGTGAGGCAGCCAAACCAAGAAACTATTGTTGCTGTAACAAAGGATTTAATGTGAGTACTAATCAAAACATATTATTCTCAAAGGGTCTTATGAATTATAAGTTATTCCAAGCTGTGATCGAGTACCAAAATACTCAAGAAAATAGTATATCAGAAGACTTAAACCCTTTAGTAGTTTGCCTATTACGCCGTCCTAATGCTAGACAATGGCTTATATCTTTGAAATCACTTTTTATTTCTTAGTGTCTATTTTATATTGTTCTAGTGGTAAGTGAATCTAAAATTCATCAAAATGAAGTCATCACTGATTTATTCATACTACTTATTGATCCTGAAATACATGTAGTATAGTAGGATCAAAGCTATGTCTGCACTCGTGCGCTTTTGTGCTGACTTAAGTCTTAAATTTTAGTTTAACTTGCCTTTCGTTTACCTTCACACCAAAATCCTTATCGTTCCGTCTTCTTACTAAATATATACATTAATGAACATCACAAAAAGTCAAAAGCAGCTAGAGAGAAAAGGCATGATGATGTATATTTATCTACTGAACCAGAGCTTGGCCAAGGCTTAAGGTTTTTTTTCAGTTCTTACTCATTAAACGGCAATATGCCTTCGCTCGAGCTTATGTAAAGCGGCGGTGCGGTCCAAATTTGAGGTTTACGAGCGCAGTAATGTAAGTCTTGAAGCCCTTAAAGAACGCTTTTTTGATCTTGGTGAAGAAGACTGAAGATACAATAATAAAAGCACAAATATGGACATATCGTTACATATTCCAACATGAAACCTGTTCTCACGTGATGTACACGACAAAGACGATGTAGAAGAGCTGCAGAGTCCTCGCGAGGTACGGCGGCCGGAAGAGAGGCGCGCTCTGCTCGTACACCGTGCGTAATAAGGTCCAGTCTTTATTGGTTGCACTTTCTTCTAGTTTGAGGGATTTTACCTGAAGAAGACAATTCATAATATGACATCATTCATCGCATCAAACAAAATTTTCAAAAAAGCAAACCTTACACAACATCTAAAAGTACAATTTAGGCTTCATTGCCAGAAGCGATCTCTTTGGACAATCTTCAGGAAATGAATATGTGCAACATCACTGAAAACAAATCCCTTCGAAGAATTACCTTAGTGACCCAGTTTACCTAGTGTTCTGATGACATAGATATTATGTAGTCAAAAAATGGAGACTGTAATGTATTGTTTTTTAGGAATTTTATTAGACAGCTTATAGTCAATCATAAGGTAAAAAAAGTCAAGTAAAGTAGGCCTTTCAATATATGGTGTCCCACAGCTTCACAAAGGCCTCAATCAAATCATCGCTACAATTTATAGGTATTCCTTGGACCAGTGCCAAAATAACCTCAGGCTCTACTTAAAGAAACTAGATTATTACTGGTTACTGGAGCCACAAGTAAAGATACATAAAAATTGTCTCTCTTCACGAAAAGTAATAATTATATTCTCATATACAATTGAGTGAAACTCACCTCATATTCGACCTTAGAATGCCGATGGTTGATCCTATACATGGAGCGCATCACCTCCAAGGCTTCCTGATCTCTGCCCCTATTTGCCAAGAACTTGGGCGACTCGTGGCAGAAGAAGATGGCGATGGCACCAAGACCTGACGGAAGAGCCAGGACGATGCACAGGAGCCGCCAAGGACGGAATACCAGGCCGAACCAGAGGGGCGCTTCGATGTCCAACTTCAATGTAGGGTAGGTCAGAACTAAAAATAGGTATTTAGAATAATACACGAATAGAGGATCTCATGTTGAGATGTTACTGAAACATTATTCTCACGCATTCGACATTAATTACATTAGATGAATACCGAAATCAATCAATCAATATCAAATTTACGAACTCTATTAGACATCGTTTTTTGGATAGATGGTTTACGTGCGATTCAAACTTTCCGACTTAGCCATTTCGAGTTCAGTGTTTTGACAGTTACTGTTCTCATGTTATTTCCTCGGTTGCAGGAGAATGAGGTTCATAATCACAAACGCATTTAAATGCTTTGATTAGACTCTAGCATTAGCTTCAAGAAAAAAATACCCTAGATTGAAAATTTGACTGTGCAAAAGTGAAATCTAGTCAAGTGTCAATCATTTCTCGAAAAGGAATTGATGCCAACTCTCTCTATTCTCGAAAAATAAGACAACTCTATTCAAATAAGAGATAGCAATTTGATATAAGAAATGCTTTACCACCAGCAGCTGCAGGCGACAGCAGTATGAGGCAGGTCATTAGCAGCATGTACTTGCTCCTCACCCGCTGGATGCAAGACTCCCCCACCAGAGTGTATGTTGCCGAGTTCGCCGCGCACGAACTAAAAATAAGGTTTTCCGTCAAGTTGCGTTTTCCGTCTAGTAAGCTCGCGGTCCGCTCGCATATCTTAGTGCGCGGGCTGCGAGTAGAGTTGTATGGTAGTGACAAGCGCGCTGACCGCCCGGCGTCGGCTTTTGCATAATGACATTGTAATAGTACATTATGATATAAGAGCGGTAAGTTGAAAACTACAGCCGAGGCGATATTGCTGGCCCGAGCCGTAGGCGAGGGCTACAAGAAAGCAAAGGCTGTAATTATTATGGCGCACGTATGTCATACGACGTTTTATAACATATTTGCGAGGAAATAACTCGGACTTAAACGAATAAATCTTTGATCACTAGTTAAAGCAGTAATAAATTTTTTGACTTGTTCACAAATTTACGATGCCCGCGCATCCGCGCTTTTTTTAAGGCAAAGGCATAAGAACAGCCAGTATTACTATATAATAAAGTAAATTAATATTTTTGTGTTTTTGTTATAGATAAATAAATAAATAAATAAATAAATATCCCTGGACATTATTCCACACAGCGCCATCTAGCCCCAAAGTAAGCTAATTAAAGTTTGTGTTATGGGATACTAGACAACGGATAAACATACTTAAATACATTTTCTTTTGTAAATACATACTTATTATACATAGGAGACAGATAAATGGTTAGTAAAAAAATATAAAATAAAATTAAAGAATTAAATGTTTATTCATCATATTTTATCTCCCAAAGTTAATTTTATTCATAAAATGTTGACCTCTTTCGTGACATAAAAACTCTTTGCTAAGATTTAAAAAAGTACCGTTCGATTTAGACGGAGCATCTTGTTAAACCTTGCGTTTTACCTTTATAAAGAAAAAACTCGTGCATTTTACATTACAATAACGCACAAGTACGTAATGAGATACAATACGATATTGAAATTGGTGAAATAGAGACCCTTCACGAGCAAATCTGTTATAAAATTAATCACAGTACACAATTTAATTCTCTAATTTGAATGGCAAGTCAATTACCGGGTTGGAAAGGTGCTGACCTTAACACTTACGATGTTTGCCAAATGTATGCCCAGTAGCAATAAATAAAAAAATCTATGGAAGTTTCACATTATCGATGAATGTAAGAAGAGAGGTTGATGAATACAAAAGCCTTATTGATTTATATCAATAATGTAGTAAAAGGGGCATGGTATCGCCTTCCCATGAATGATAATTGCCTTTCATTGTGGTATGGAAGCATACGACTTACTAACATTCGAATCGTGCATGACGCACCTATTTCAAGAAGGGCCCTAAATCTACTCAATGTATAGGAAATCACGTTTCACCTAAAGCGTACTCAGTAACTAGCCGCAAGTGACGTCACTCTCACTAACGACTTCGCCCTGTTACGTCAGCCGTAGGCCGCCGCCGTCAATGAGACATGTTGGCACGCATGTCAAATGTTATTTAATCACAATTACTCAGCTGAAACTAAAAGCCAAGCCGAGTTTGCCAGGGGTTCTGAAGAAAAATGAAATAATAAAAAATACGTTTTATACTGATGGGAAAAAAAAACTATGTTTCGGAACTGCTTAGTAAGAAATAAGTATTTGCTAAACCTATAGCTCAAGATTAGCTTGCCTCCACATCAGATTTGGAACTTCTTTACAACACCGATAAATCCACTTGGCTCTTTGATAGATTTTGGTCTTCTTTACTGCTCCCGTTAGACTTGGCATGTTATTGTTCAATAAGCGCTTTTTAGTAAAAGTAGCTGATAGTAGAAATAGTAGGAGTTACAAAAGTTCATTCTTCAGCATCACCATTCACAGTGATAAAACGTCCACTACTGAACATGAGCCTCTTCTGATCGTTTCACTGCCATAGGGTAGGAAGGCTTACACCAGAAAAATCAGTAGATTTTATATCTGTTCGGTTACCTTTCACCCTGTCTGTTTCACCATTTTATTCAAGTGGTCCCAACTACAACTTATATGTCATGAATATCAAGTTTTATCAGAACGAGACATTAATCTTCGGAGCAAAGCTAATTTTCCCCTCAAGAGATTAATTTTGAACAGCATCAAAATAGCCGCGTGTGCTACCTGACGCACATATTTTCACGTCACAATGCTTCAGCAACATTCGTCGTTCGAGCATCTGTTTGTGTCAACATAGTTGCTCTTGGCATTCAAATTAATTATAGACCGCCACGTGTACGGTCACAGTTAAAGACGCGGGTCAAATTAATTGTTCAGTATTTCAGTATTCATTGTTGGAAGTATATAAGGAAGAAGCAAGCTTGATAGAAAAATTCATTCGATTAAAATATACACCAAATTCTGTAACTTCTTGAACAATCTTACTACAGCAAAATTATTCCTATCAATTAGATGCTTCAGCTTAGTGGTAATCTCCGATTAGTAATATATTAACTTACTTCCATCGTCATCAGTTTAAACGACACCATTTTAAGACACAAAGCTTGATTTTCAAATTCATATGGACAATGCATCCCTAACTTGGCTGTCATTTAAATTATGTAATGCATAACATTAATGCGGTGGCCCGTTCGATGGCAGACAGCAGACCACAAAAAGACTCAGCAACAGACTGCAAGTGACAAATGACAATAATAAATCCACAAGAAATTATGATAAAAATAGCACTTACAAGCAAACGGCGAAGAACTTGACGACCGCGAGCACGATCCAGTTAGGGCAAATGCTGCAGAGGCAGGACAAGACAAAGCCCGCCTGCATGCAGATGACCAGAGTCAGTCGCCGCCCTCGCGTGTCGGAGATGTAGCCCCAGAGGTATGATACAAAGAGGATTCCTGAAAGCAAAAACCCTTCTATGGTGAAGCTGTTGCCTAGCGCAGGATCAGGGTTTAAGGTAATGGTATCAATGAGTAAAATACAGGATTTAACAAACACTTAATTACAAACTAATAATGAAGATGAGATGGCTCAGAAATTATTGTGTGATTCTGATGAGACATATACTAAAACTACTACTTATGTCGAACTTAGCTTATTCGACACATTACCAAGATTTTTCTGTACTGAAGGACTGAAAGAAAACCTATTTCTTACAAATTTCAATAATGCCTTTATACAAAATTGACAATGTGCTTAAAAAATGACATTTTATTCAATTCAATAATCTGGATCTAATATAAAATTAGAAAACATGCTAAATTAACTTTTACATGATTTCCTAATATATATGTGACCGTAACAAGGAGTCAAGAAAAGTTTCATCTGATATTATTTTAAAGGTCATGATCGGATGAGACATTATGAGATCCGTGGAGTAAGCAAGTTCTAGGCTATTAGTTAGCAAAATAAAAAACCAAACTTACCAATGAACGGAATGGAAGTGAGTATGCTTTTCCTGGAGACGTTGAGGTCTAGGTCACAGGCGGCCGCGACCACCAGGCTGAAGCCAAACATGTCCACGCCGATGGCTAGCAGGATCAGGGAACAGGTGGCCACAAGTTGGATATTGTAGAGGCCGTTGCCTAGAATTGAAAACATGTAATATTTCATGGCAACATTAATACTACATCTTATCACAAGTGGTTAAAGGCGAGTGTATTCAGCGATGTACTCAATCGGATTCATACATATCGATGACCTTCTTTACTGGACGTATTAAGCTAAACTGTTATCCGTACAGTCGCGTTCAAATTTTCCATCATCATATCAGCCCTATGGCTGATATGATGATGAAAAATTTGACGTCCACTGCTGAACATAGGCCTACTCAATTATTTTCACCTACCCCTATTAGAAGCGGCCTGCATCCAGCGAATCCCCGCGGACTTGACCAGATCGTCCATCGGGGCCGTCCTACGCTGCGCCTGCCGATACGCGGTCTCCACTCGAGCACTTTTCTGCCCCATCGGCCATCAGTCCTCCGAGCAATGTGTCCTGCCCACTGCCACTTCAGCTTGCTAGAGAAGCACCAAGCATAGCTATTTCCATAGCTCGCTGAGTGACTCTGAGCCTATTTAGGAGGCTCACAGTTAGAGACCACGTCTCGGCACCGCAGGTCGTCACTGGCAGCACGCACTGTTCAAAGACTTTTCTCTTCAGACACTGAGGTATTTTGGACGTGAAGACGCTGCGTAACTTCCCGAACGCTGCCCAGCCAAGTTGGATTTGCCGAGTGACCTCCTTCTCGAAGTTGGATCTTCCTAATTGGACCTTTTGCCCTAGGTAGACATACTCGTCCACCACTTCGAGAATCGAGTTCCCAACTGATATTGAGGGTTTGACATGACTTTCGTCTTATCCAAGTTCATCTTGAGGCCCACCTGTTGAGAAACTCGATTGAGGTCTTCTAGCATTTTGCTGAGGTCGTCCAACGATTCTGCCATGACCACAATATCGTCGGCAAACCGAAAGTGAGTGATGCATTCGCCATTAGTGTTGATGCAGAGTCCTTCCCATTCCAGGAGTTGGAAGGCATCTTCCATTGCATCGGTGAAGAGTTTTGGAGATATAACATCCCCTTGCCTCACACCCCTCTGCAATGGAATTGCCTCCGTGGTCTGATCCTGTACTCGAACCGACATGGTGGCGTTTCTATACAAACACTTCAACACTTCGATATACCGATAGTCAATGTGGCAACGTTTGAGAGCCAGCACTGCCCACGTCTCAATCGAATCAAAGGCCTTCTCCATAGTCCACGAACGCTAAGCATAGTGGCAAATTATACTCCTCGGTCTTCTGTATAACCTGCCGTAGCTTGTAAATGTGGTCTATGGTACTGTATCCTTTTCGGAAACCGGCTTGTTCGGGGGGCTGGAAGTCGATCGAACCTGCGAGCAAGACGATTCGTGATGACCCTCGTAAACCGCTTGTAAATATGGCACAGCAGTAAGATGGGCCTATAGTTCTTCAAAAGAGCCTTATCGCTCTTCTTGAAGAAAAGCACCACCACGCTTCCGTTCATGCTTCCGGTGTAACACCCTCGAACATTTACGAAAATATTTTTTTTTACATTTTCAATTGTAAATTATGTACCTACCTAAACACCGAATTACTTACAACAACTTCACAAATTATTTCTTGTTGGTCATTATTTTGTCTTTTGATAGGTGTATGTTTCATCAACGTACACCAAAAAAAAGGGTTATTGAGGTTAAGATGCCTGGCTCCATACAAAAAGGTTTGTTCTCCTTTGCTTTGAAAACATAATCTCGCCATTCAAAATGCCTCTTTCATCGAAGGTTTTTTTTACCAAAAAAGATTTTCTTGAGTTAAAAACAGAACACAAAAATAGATAAGTAACTTACATTTTCTCTTGCAACATTATCCTGTATGCTCTAGTTTTTAGTTTCCTAGATTTATAATTTCTTTTAGCAACACAACACAGGTCCTACCTCGGCGACGTCCGACTGGACACTGGCGGGGCGGCTTGCACGCCTTCATGATTTTCGAAGTTTTTAATTTTTACATATAAAATTAGATTTTGTTAGCACCGAGACACTAGGAAGTTCAGACCTTTATCTGTCCAATTTTTATAGAAAATCGGTCTGAAAATCATAAAACGACCAACATTAAAATAAAAATTCTATCGAGCTAAATCATTATTATCTTGTTTTGGTTACATCAAGACATTAGATAAAAGATCAAATATTTGAATAGTATGTTTTAAAATTTAATAAGTTGCTTAGTTTTGTGAATAAATCCGTCGGAAGATGACCAAAAATTGGACACCCTCGCCTTAACTTTTGAGTTGAGTCTGTAATGGATCAAGCAAAAAGATGAACGTTATATTTTGTTTACTTTTATTGCATCATCTGCAAAGATGCTGTGAGTCCAACTAAAGCAGCAGTCAGAAACAGGCATGTCTTCACGGTGCCTTAGGTCCATGTCATGTTCATCACTATTCAGCACCCAAACCAAATCTGGGATCATGATTGCCAAAGTTCACTTTCCAAATTAGGGATAGGTCTGATGTAGGTGCTCTTTGAAAAGACCTTTCTTCAAAGAAATACAGATGCGTCAATTTATATGATTTTACGCTAGGATTACAAATGGAGGATTTCAGTTTTCAAGTTTTTGATATCGTACTTAGTTTATTCATAATTTGTTTTTTGTATGGTTTTATATCAGAATTATATGATTTTGCAAAACTACAGTAACATTTATAGATCTAAGTATTTCAACAAATGAAGAAAATATACGAATTATATTAGCAACACATTTTTAAGATTGTAAACATTGTGGCTAAAAACAAAAGCGTCTGATTAACAGATGTCTCACAAACAAACAGAAAATTAAAACAAATAGTATCAGCCGATCTTTTTTAAACTCGTGGTATACAACAAAGCCATGAGACACACATTTAAAGACCTTTAAACAATAGATGTGACTGTTATCTCTAGTCCAAAGTAAATATGCTTTATGACTAAACGGTTATAAACAAATAATTAAGTAACTATTCAATAAATTGGCGCACATAAAGCTTGGGCCGGTTGCCCAAACTAATAAAACCATCAATTTATAACTTCAATTTACTCTAGGGGTTTTGATATTCAAAGAACGTAAAAACGTAGATATGACTAAATAACTGAAAAAGCTTGTTTTGAAAGTATATTACAACAACGATCATGACCTAGGAGTTCAGCCATCCAGCTAAGATGCAGCTGTTGTACCAGGTCACCTGGCCTAGGTGTTATCCTAGTCAAGGAGTATTATTTAGTGTCCACTTTGTCGGCCTATGGTGCAAGTTCGTAGCCGCCTTCTATGAATCTGTATTTCTATGAAATACCATTCGTAGTCAGCGACACGAAGCTTTTGTAGAAATACATGGAAACAAGTACCTGGAGTCGGGACGACACTTCGTCTGCTGCTGCTGCGTAGAGTCTGCTACAAAATCATACCTTTACTCTCTAGTGATGGAAGTTTCTCAACTCTTCGTTTAGAAAAACCAAAATAACAACCTCAAAAGCGGTAGGCTCGCTGTCTACCTGAATGTGAAGCAAGCTCGGCGAAGTGTGGGCTTCCAAAAGTTACACTAACTATGATAGCAATAATCAACGTTATTTTGCCTATCCCATTGGATATATCGTTACATCCTGGATACATAGCCTTGACGTAAATATTAAATTTAAAACCTGGATGAGATAAATACGAAAGCAGGTCAAGTGTCCATTTAATGCAACATAATGACGTAGTAATCAGCCGACGACCACCGTCAAATGGTTTGGCATATTCATATTCAATCAATCATACTTGTAATGCCGAGGCACGTTTCACTAAAAAGGTTTTCCATCAAGCGTGAATTCAGAGAAGAATTAAGAGCGTTAGCTGGGGGTGGATCGAAAATGTTGCATTTTTGTAAGATTTTCGTGATTATTTCATCGAATTGAAATAAAACGTTAATTTTTCATCTATTATTGTGTGCATAACACTATTTAAAATCACATTGAATTGTCTAAAATTAGGTAGTCGCCAATTATTTGCTTGAATAAAAAACGTTTTTTTTTAAATTGATAAGACACGTTAAAATTTACTTTTATTTATTTATTGCAAACCATAATGTAGGTAGGTACACAAGATAGTATTGAAGATAAGTATCAATTATGGACCCTGTAGGGCGCTGCAAAATTATAATTATGAAATTAAAAGGTGCATTCAATAATAGAGAGATAATTTATACTTAATTTGAAAAAAATGCGACGTTTACGATCTATCAAACGCAAAAAGCAAACCCTCGAGGGAATTTTACTATAAGAATAATAAAATACTGAAACTGATTTGCTTTGCATGCCATAGACACAAGACATAAAGATGGATACCATGCAATCAGTTAGGATAACATTATGATCAATATAAACAAATAGTAATTGTCACGTTCTTAGAGGTAAACTTATTATATTAACTCTGAATTGAATTAGGTTTTCGAAGTCCAGACAACTATTATTACTTAAAAGTCATACGAAAATATCATTGGTTTAATTCTATTCATCCGGCAATACTGTTTACTTTTATTGTTTTAAGCATGAAAAAGAAGCGAAACACAAGGCATAGTCAACAAACTTTCCCAGTGCAAACAAAGTCAGAAAACAATGACAACCGCTTTTCTCCGAAACAAAAGATCCACTAAACTGCGTTGTATTCGCTTTTTTCCCCTGAAACGGGGTAAAATACCCTACCAGTTTTCTCGAGTGCCTCCTCGAAGGGCGTAGAGGCCCCCCTGGCTTCGTCGGCTGCCATGGCTGTCGGGTCTCGGTCCGTCACGCGACGATCGGTCGCGAGTCTCGGCGGCACTGAACGAAAGCTCGCGGATGGGGCTACGCTTAGCGAATGCACAACGCACACTGAGAAATCCAAACGCTTGTTGACCATAAGTGCTAACGATGTGAAGCTTAATGAGAACCATTAGGGAAATACTCTTTAGTTTTTTAATATTACTTTGTGAAAAACAAACATTTAGCACCTAATTAGGTTACTTAATGCATGCTCTGAAAGAACGAGACGTTGAATACAACTTCTATAAACTGATTAATAAGGGGATCAGGTCGAGTTTCTTGAGCTTCTATCTTAGTGTGGAAAATAGTGCATTATTAAATGCTAAAAATAAAAATTCACTGATTGAACTTGTAAAGTTGGTATATTGAGGAACAAACCCGATAGGGAAGAGACGAATTGGATTGATTCTCACGGAGACTTATCAGGAAGCTCATCACATCTTAATAAGCTCATGTGATTGGGTTGTTTGGGCATAGTTAGTATTTAAAACCTAAACACATGTGTTTAGTGTGAATCTTTGACACTCTTATAGCCTCCAGATAATTTTGTCTTTTATTATTTTATACTAACTGTCCGTCAGCGGGTTCGCCGGCGTAGACTGTTTCTCTCATCGAAATTCAGCCTAAATAAAAAAATGTAGCCTTTGCTGTCGCTGATAATGTAGCTTCATATTGGCATAAGAGTTTTTAAAATTGGTTCTGTAGTTTCGGAGCCTATTCGTTACAAACAAACAATCAAATCTTTCCTTTTTATAAATATAGATGATAAGCTTTATTAAATCCACTGCAACTTTTACATCAATAACAGGCTCAACCTTATTTACTTTATGGAATGAATATTTTTTTATTGTGATAAAGTATGAAACTAAAACACAAATCTTATAATTAGCAAAAGGCATCTCACGACTACTAACAATGAATAACGTTTACGAGTGTCAGTGGGCAGCGGCCATTACACGCGTCAATTTGTATTTCAGTATGAAACAGCATTCAAACTACAGAAAGTTGTCGTGCAAAATTCATCGAACAAAATACACTGGCTATTTTCTTCGTCATTTTCTTTTGACTGATGTATGAAAAACGCGCATTGGAAATGGGAAAAGGGCCAGTTGTTTGTGTCAAAGGTTTGGCTATGTGCCAAGTAGGAACAAAATCGCACGCAAGGTCAGATCGCTGGTAAATAAATACAGAGTGGGCTATAGATTATTTTAACATTAGTAGATTACAATTATATTCTACGATTGGTTACGAATTACAGCGTTTCTGGACAACTAGGATGACCTGATTTCCTTAAATTCTCCTTTCTAGATACTGTGTTCTCACACTGGTAAGTAGAAATAAGTATACAACTACTACTAGCGTACGTATTCGTAGCTTACCTATCATGAAAAGCATGGAGAAAAATGTTAACCTCTTTACTTTTTATTTCGCTTCATGACGACCAGACCAAACTGCATCGTTTATTTTAGATGGGAATCGAATTCAAGACCCCAGCGCATGGCGCTGGCTAGCTGCTGTGAATAGAATCATTACTATTTTACGGCCTAGAATGGCTAGATGTTGTTTAGTACCTATTCGACCCTCTGTATAGCTCGAAAATCTATATCAGTGCGGCGAAGACCATTCAGTGTAGATGTAAATATAATTCTTAGTGTAAGAAGAAAGTAATATTATGTTGTTTACATGCAAAAATGTTATTATAAATAGTATTTGGTATTGTTATCCGTAAAGTCTTAGTGTAATATTTTTGGTCGTCAAATCTTTTTGGTGATGTTCTCGCTATTGATTTTTACTACAAGATTGCCTTAGTGAAACAGTTTTGTGCATGGTAGAATTCAGTAAATAGAGAGGGGCTTTTCATAAAAGAGCTTGAAATGTACTATTACGTTACTAGCCCGCAATCTGCCATTGTGGAGGAATTTCCTCTCTACCGCGTCTTCAGGTACTCATCACCAGTAGCCATCACCAATAACCATAGTAATAAAATATTTTGAACTTACCGCTATGAGATAATTGGCGCAATAAGATAGCTATACCAAGTCAAAAAAAAACCAGAAAAAACATGTGTATTACCAACCTTTTGAGATGGGGTTAGTAAGCGAATCCTCTGCCTTCCATAATGGTTCTGACTTCCTTAGGATCAGGCCACATCAGCATAAGAAAGGTGGAACCTGAAACGATAATTAGCCTAACAATGAAAAATTATTGGATAGTATACCAGCGACAGAGAAAAGGTAATTAGACCATTAGGATATGAAAATAAAATTTTACAAAATAATAAACGTAAAGCTGTATAGCAATTGCGTGAAAAAATGTCCGAAGTTCACGTTTAAAAGGCGACCCGAATCCAGAGTTATCCCTTACTGTTAAGAGTATAATTCTGATAAAAAATGAAAGGAAACTGGTATCTGCGATCATTTTTAAACATGCATGATTAGCATAATCCTCACCAGCTGTCACGAGTGATATGATGCAGAAGACAAGCACGCATTGAGTCCTCAGTCCAAGCCCCACGAGGTTGGCCCCGACCGCCGCGCCTGATCGCCCTGACATATACAGGGTGCAAAGGGCCAGAGCTCTGAAACAACGTAACAAATCAGAAGAATCCATATTAACTAGGACAGGCATACGAGTGTCCAGAAATCCCAGAAGTCAGCAAAAATAGAACGAACATTATTTTCCAGCTCAAAATTTGAACATGATTATTCACCATGCTTTGAAAGACTTGCCATGACGTAATAAACCGTTATCAGAGCTGATCGAAACAAGCCATTTCGCCTGATGCCTGAATGGAAGAGGGTGCTAGAAAAAACGCTGTGGCTACGACTAATTTAAACCACATAAGATGCTGTGTGCAGCTACCCCCTTTAGCGGTGAAGTGGTTTGTCCCTGGGGAAACGCGTTAGAACAGGGAAAGGTAGTGTTAGTTTGGTTCACCCTTGACGGTGAAAGACTGGTCGAGAAAGATCCTATTGGTCGTTGGCTTAAAATTGGGAACTGAGGTGGGCTATTCTGAAATCCTCCAGAGGTTAGATTCAGGCCTTTATGACGAGAATTATTCTGTTGATTTAGGCTAGTCACCCCTAGAGTTCTCGAAGTAGGGTTCACTTGAATTAAACAAAAACTCACCTCACGCTCGTCGGGAAGACTTCCACAGCAATTGCGGCAAGGACTGACGCCGCGCAGCCACAGCTCAAGCCGACGATGAAAAGGCCGATGCCCACGGTGGTCTGCGGCACCAGACACGACGCCGTCAGCATGAAAGAACACGCTACTAGCACTATAGCTGGAAATAGAAAGGTAATCGAAGGGCTGTGGTGTCTACCAGGGCATGCATTCGCAAAACACTAGTTTTCAACAGTTTTAGGCATGTAGGGTTTATGCTTATGATTGATAAAAGGCGAAATATTAGATACTAATGATTGATCGGAATTGATAGTTTGTGTAAAAATGCTGGAGTGTCTGGGAGTTAAGTGCAAGTATGCCCAGGAACACGATACATGTATTATATTTTCAACTGATTCTTTTTTCTTTTAAAATCGTGTTACACGCACCCATTTCCTTTAGAAAAAAAACAATTATTATTTATAGTCCTTTGTTCGCTAAATGCGTTATTAATGTCTACAGTTAGGGTTTGATTTTTAACCGACTTCAAAAAAAGAGCAGGTTTCTCAATTCGACCGTATATTATATAATTTTTTGCGCCCCTCTGGCGTTTCATTTTTTCTCTTTTCATCTGTTTTTTTCTAAAAGTTTCGGTCTATCATTTTTCGTCTCAAGTAGCCGTCGTCTCCTTATGCGAGAAGCACCCTTGTTAGGTCTAGCTAGCCATCACTTAAAATCGTAAAATAAAATATTTTTTAACAAAAATAAACAGACTTCGAAAGTAAACTAAAAAGTTACTACTACTTTGTGCCAAGTAAATTTATTTTTTACTTTTTATGAATGAACCAGTGAAGTTACTCTGAATAATAATCTAAGTAGGTATAGGATAGGGTGCGTTTCCACCAGAGATGTGCGAGGATGCGTTGCGAAGAATGTGTGTGTTAAGAACCAATAGAATTGTTTCATTCACCTAGCTTCGCGATTCTATTGGTTCTTAACAAAAACATTCCTCGCAACGCATCCTCGCACATCTCTGGTTGAGACGCACCCTTAACATGTACTCTTATTCAATTACACCGTTAATTATGGATAGTTTGCATTGCGTTTCTTAGTCATTTATAACAAGAAATTGGACAATTGAATTCTAAAATTATGCATAGCAACAAGTGGCGCAATAAATCACATTTGTTAAGACAAGTGATGTAATTTCGGAACGGTTGCCGCCGGTCTCTTGATGGATTTAATCAACTTGTTTTTCTGCACTTGCATTGTCGTTAATCAAATCGTTTATTATACGAGTAATTATGGCATTAGCAAATTCAGCTTTAGCTTGGTCTTAGGCATGAATATAATAGAATAAACGGAGTTGACACCTGGATTTTTTTAGCTTTTATTAATATCTACTCGTATTTTAATTTAAATTGAATTAGACACGAACTGCGGATTGATTGAATGATCCATGTTGAATATCGCGCAGTCAATATTTTTGGCCTTAAAATTCTTTAATTTAACACGTTTAACAGAGTGGGGGTCACCGGTGACCGACAAATAACAGATTTTCCATTGTGATTTGATGTTTAATGAATTTTTTACAGCGCGGTGTTATATTTTAATACATTTTCTGCTTATGACCTTCGTCTAATGGAGCAATGTGTGTAATGAACGTTCAATACTGTGCAAGAGATCAAACTGATCGAATTACATAACTCTTATCAGTAAGATGAAGTAGTTAAGTATTGTAATCATTTTCATTATCTTACAGTAGATACATATCTTGTTACGAGTGCGCATGACGAAGCCAATACCGATGTACGTGGTCGCGCAGAGGGCGCCCATCGCCATGGACACCGGGAACACTTTCGAGTTGATGGTCTTCGGCTTGCAGGCCTGATCGCCACCTGTGCGCTGAAAGGCAGAATTTAGTAAGCCACTTGTTTAGGTGTTACTGAATGTGAAATATTCTGTACTCTTACAAAGGTGTGCATGGAATATAACGAATTAATACCGACATTAAGGCCAGGGCCACACTTGACGGAAATTACGTCGCGTGTCTTCCGCGACGGAACGCCAATGTAAGTTAATGTAAAATTACAAATAGTGCGCACACTGCGCAGAAGATCGGCTGCTCCGTCGCGGAACGCCCGCTCATGTCTGTTCCGTCCTCCGCCGACCGATCTTCCGTCGGCGTAAGATCGGCAACGTCGCATTCCAGGTATTTGCGCGGCGACTGCGCATAGTATTGGCGTTCCGTAGCGGATCTTACGTGACGTAGGTTCCGTCAAGTGTGTCCCTAGTCCTCAAATCAATCCAACAGATTCAATTTGATGATTGCCATAGAAATGATGTTTCATTGTATTGACTTGGATCGAGCTTATACATTTTTAATGGCTACACAGTTCAAATTACAATGATAAAGAATTACTGCTGCAAAACTGTCCGTATAACTTAGTTACTAAATTGGAGTGATGTATACACATGGCGAAGGAGATTCAATCAGGAGGTAGAAGACTTGGTGGCTGAGCCAAACATCATTGGCGAGATTAAGGCGCATAGACTTCGCTGGCTTGGCCATCTTGAACAAATGGGGCTAGATCGTTCAGTGAAGCGAGCGTATGAGGGACGGCCTTATGGTCGTCGTCCAGTCGGTCGTCCTAGGTACCAGTGGGGGGACGAGGTGGTCAAGGCCTTGTCCTAGCTGTATGCCGATGACTGGCGGGAGACGGTGCAGGATAGACCGAAGTGGAGATCCTTATTAACCGAGGCCAAGACTCATTTCGGGTCGCTGCGCCGTTTAAGTAAGTAAGTAAGTATACACTTATAAGTTCACACACAACACACACACAAACACGATTAAATACACAGTACACACCCACACCCAAACACAATTGATCGTTTTATATGAATGTTTGTGTATGAATAAATTAAACTATTTTCACTTGTATAATGTAAGGTAAGAGCGAAACCTCCAACTACAGGCATCTTCCATGCATAAATGGAGACTCTTCGGCATGCAATGTATACAAATTTAATATGAAATAAACTTTTTTTTAATTAGGTTATCCGCCTTAAAGTCGACCCTCCTGATAAGCCGCCGGACGCGGGGCAGCGGGTAAGCACGAGTACACACGGCATTACCGCCGCGGCGAGATATCTCAACACATGATAACTAAAATACGGCCCCCTTTACTTTGCTTTTCAATAGTTGTCATTGACACGAAACTAGCCTCTGAAATTGTCTTATTTACATTTATCTCTTCACCTGGAAAAATAATGAATAGGTATATTATACTAACGACATAGCAATAACGATGTAAAAAAATCAAAACACATCGAAAATACTATGAAAACTTTACTAACACAATGTAGAAAACGAAATGAAAGGAGCCCTGAAGAAGAAGCTTGCTTAAACTTTTTCGCCACATTTAAAAGCATAATCTTTGCTTGACTTCTTATTTTTTTATTCCGTAGGTAGAATCATTAATTCCATTTTGTATTTATCTCATGTGTAGCAGACACAAGGATGCTACCGCGCAACTTTTGACGTTGAACGTCTATCGCTGTCGGTAGCTGGCAGTTACATTATTTTTGGCCGATAGGTGATTCAAATGATTAATTCGCCGAAAGCATCTGCGCACCATCTGGAGGGTCGAATATATGGCGGTCAAGCTATAGTTATGATGACTGTTAAAGTATTGACTGAGGATCATAAGTTATGTAGTATCTACCTACGGATAATAACTACTTATATCTTAAAAAACCCAACCTTTATTTCAAACCCTCCGAGAAATCAGGTCAGTTGAAGTCTAAACTGTGAACTAATTCGACTTATAAGTTGTGAGATCAAGGTTACCACTCCAGCTCGAGAGTTTTCTACAACAATGGCACACATGCTGACCGATCTTCCGACGCCAGAATTCAGCATCTCATTCAGAATGAACGGCATCCAAGTGTACAGTCCGCTTGACCTGAAGGCAATATAATTATCACTGTAAACAATGTGCATGCCGCTACATCAGAGGGCAAGTGGGAATCTGAATCACTGGGGTGCTTAAGATAACTAGGGGTTTAAAGTTGTTGGAAAGTGATAGTGAGTAATGCCCTTCTGGGCTATTTCACTAACTTCGATCGCAAGAAAATCGCAATTTTGACAGCGATTATTGCTATTTGACGTCGAATGCTGCACAGTCATTGGCTGACAAGCTGTCAATATGCGAGCGACTAGCAATCGACTAGAGTTGCTAGTTAAAGAATAAGGGGGCTTGGTTGCTACCAATCCGCCGCGATCATAGGCTGCAGTAAGCGCTACCACCAGGAGGCCCACACGTGCTGGTTAGTCACATGTATATAAAAAAAAGTATTTATTGTGATTAGCACGACAACACCGTCACTCAATTGGCCTCTTAATGCCCTTACCTGGTTTTAAATTCACCCCGATAATAGTTGATGCCGAACGAATATAAGAAAGGAAAGATGCAAAATGATGTAGACAAAAACGAAACCTCATCGTTTAGTGGCAGATAGGATTCCTTACATACGTTTTATTTACCGTTTGGTTGTACTATTTTTTTGTTTTAAATTATATTTTATATTGACAGTGGTACAGACTTCGGTATGCCGAACGACTTGTGGGCAAAATCCCCACTGACACAACACCGACAAGGCTGAGGTACTGGGTGCCTTAGCGGGGAACTGGCCTAAGAGGGCTGAAGACAGATGTGTGTGGAATAAGGAGAGAAAAGCCTTTGCTCAGTAGCAGGATCTCAACTTTTATTGACAGTGTCAGGCGCAATGTCAGGAGCGTCACAGTGAAATAGGGACTTTGCCATCGCGAATAAATGTGCCGAGCGACCAATGAGCTGTTTTGGGCCAATGATTCATTGAGAGTGGAATATTACAGCACTCTCTGCATAATTGAAGTTATCTGGAAGGTTCTGGAGAATTTATTAAGATCTTTTGGTACACACACAAGAAGACATAACAAAGATTTTACTAGTTTTTTTATTCAAACTAAGTTTGCTTTTGGCCCCAGTCTCGCCTGGTGCTGAGCCATGACGATAATTATACATATTTTTTTATAATGCCCGTCAAGATGACCTCACTCCAGTTGATGGAAAGCGGTCGTGAGGTCCAGATATGAGGTTGACAAGCCCAGTCATTCAAACGAATCACTGGGCTGGCCATCCTCACCTTGAAGGCCTGCAGGAATGCCTTTTCACGCCCCGCTTGAAGAACCCGGGACTATAAGAGGAAGGAAACACATGTGCTGGAAGAGCGTTCCACGTCTGGATGGTAGGACAAAGAAACGAGTCACCGAACCTTTTAGTTCGGGCCAACAAATGTTGAATCGTGTGGGGATAACGACGTAGGCCAGCACGCGTGTTACGGGAGTGGAAAGGTGAGGGTGGAATAAGCTGGAATAACTCGTCAGAGCATTCCCCATTGTAGAAGCGATAGAGAACACTTAGCCTGGCAATGTCTCTACGCAATTGGAGAGGCTCAAGGGTCAAAGTTGTCTCTGGGTTTCCAATAATACGGATAGCACGCCGCTGCAACCTGTCAAGAGCTTCGAGTAGGTACTTGGCGGAACCGTCCCAGAGATGAGAGCAGTATTCCATACACGAGCGAACTTGTGTCTAATACAAGAGACAGAGCTGCTCAGGCGTGAAGAATCGTCTCACTCTGTTCAGGACTCCGAGTTTACGCGTGCTGGACTACGGCGTCACCCACATACAATTCAACATTTATTGGCCCGAACTAAAAGGTTCGGTGACTCGTTTCTTTGTCGTCGAGTACCATCCAGATGTGGAACGCTCTTCCAGCACATGTGTTGCCTTCCTCGTATAGTCCCGGGTTCTTCAAGCGGGGCGTGAAAAGGCATTTCTGCAGGCCTTCAAGGTGAGGATGGCCAGCCCATTGATTCGTTTGAATGACTGGGCTTGTCAACCTCATATCTGGACCTCACGACCGCTTTCCATCAGGTGGAGTGAGGTCATCTTTACGCGCAATATAAAAAAAAATCCTTTCTATCAGAATGCAGTAGTATTTTTTAAAGTATACCAATATGATTGTGCGTACACATGGGAAATTTAAAATCGTTGTCAGTTACAGTCTAGACGCGTGCTCTCATTTATACACTTAACTAATTGTTAGTAAATGTTTAAACAATATTAATTATCACAGCATTCGTCGCCAAACATTAACAAACCATTTAGATAAAAAATTAAGACAAGGTGTTGTAACAATCATTAAACCAAATTAAAACGAAGTACCACTTATGGCGCTTTTAAATACCGGGATTATGTTTGACGCTTACCGTAAGTAAGCTCGTGTAAAAATAAAATAAAACAATGGCACTCTGATGGACTGACTGGTATTATTTTTAAAAAAAAAATTGTAATAAAATGCTATAAGCGCCTAATGCCAAGCCGGACCAGCGGAGATCTACCTTCTCCAAGCATTTCATGATAGTTTTCAGTTTTGTTTCAACATAAGTATTAAATTCATTCAACATTCGTGACTATATCGGTTGAAAGAAATAACTTACAGCAAGAATATTAAAAACATAGACAAGTGTGAGATGACCACACATCTCCTGAGGGGCGGGCGGAGCAGCTGCCGGAAGTTGGCGAAGGCTTTGCTGAAGCCACGCTGGGCGATGGCCGCCGACACCAGCCTAATGTCCTTCACCTGGGAAATGTTTGATGAAGGTGGGTAGAGAGAGATGATATGTATTTTAATAGTACCTTGGAAGTTTTTAATAACAGTAAGCTTTATTATGACAAGTCAGAAGTATGGGAGTAGGTACTTGGCAGACTCTTAAACATGGTGGAATCTATCCAGCATTTTTGGACACCAGGATCATAGATCGGTGTTCATAAACTGAGAAGAAATTATACGATCAGTAGCAGAACTGAGTGGTTATTAATTAACCTATCAAAGTCAGATTATATGTGGTTTTAGATATTTGTTATGGATGAGTCTTCTAAAATATTCAAACATTATTTCAAATGTTAAATATATTACGAGTGTATATAGGTACTCACATTTTATGGAATTTTTATTCATAAACCTTATGGAAGTTAGTTGAGTCATCACTCACTTCTGCTGTTGACTTATTCAATGAGTGTAGATATTCACATAGCAGGCACAGAATAAGATATAAGTTGTCGACATATTGTCTATTAAAAAAATATATATGCTAAAGAAATACGGCGTATAAACACCTGTTTTAAAGTAAACTCACAGGATAGTCCTCCTTCTTCTTCCCATGGTTCCACGCGTAGATACTCGCTAGCACTGGCAGCGCCTTCATCTGCCCCTTCGCCGCGTAGAGGTACCGAGGGCTTTCCGGCATGAACAGCATCATAGCCGCAGCCAGCAGGCCAGGGGTACACCAGGAGCAGACGAACACGCGCCACGGCACCATCTGCACGCTGCCGAGGGTGAACGACCAGGTTCCAGGGAGGATTGCCCACGCCAGGACTGAGAAAAAACAAAAAGAGTTAACCACTTATTTAACCCCTTCGTAATTTACACCCCTTAGCAATTAAAATACCCCTGAGGATGATGAAAATTCGTCAGGTTATTATACCGTAGCCTTTGAACAAACACAACACTAGAACCAACACGTATCTACACGTGTGGTTCCGACCTTCTAGAGCCTTAGCTATTTAGGGAACTTGTGTGGTTGGCAAGAATAAATGAGGTCCTTCAGTTTCCCATAAGGTGAAGGTTCCCATAAGGTTAGACTGGCCTTTTGGTGCAATAGCGCCGATTCTGCCCTTAGCGCCATAGGTCGTGGGTTCGATCCCCACCCATGACAACCATTTATGTCACGAAAATTTGCGTTTGTTGTGTGTCTGAGTGTTATTATACATGTAAGTATGCATTTAAAATATTATTAGTATATTTAACAGTCACTGACGCATAGTAAAAGCTCTGCTTAGTTTTGGGTCAAATCAAAAAGTCAAATCTTGATGTAATTTGTCCTAGATATTTATGTATTTATTATTAGCACCTAGACGGGCAGCTTTCTTAGGAGCGGAGAAATCGACTTTTCTCTCTCTCTCTCTCTCTCTCTCTCTCTCTCTCTAAACGAAGGCCATCCTTATTATTACGAAGTTTGGTTCTGTGATCCAATCAAACCAATCCGTATTAGGGAGTTCTAGCAACGGTATTTGTTGAAGACGCCACTGTGATAAAAAGCTCCACATTTTTTTCTGAAACGCGGTTCAAGATTACGGCGCCGTCAATCAAGACCTTAAAAACAATTCCAGCTTAAACAGAGGTGTTGCAGTTGTCCATGGGTGGAGGTGATCACTCTCCATCAGGTGACCTTCTAGCTCGTTTGCTCCCTATTACATAAAAAAAAATCACAAAACCATCAAAATAATGAAAATAACATGTAGAGTTAACTCTTTTCTCATCCTAGGGACGTCGGTAGTAACAGTATAGACTATGCTCCATCATAGTTCACATCGTCACTTACCACCAGGTGCGTTTGTGATCAAATGACTGAATAATCAAGTATTTTTAAACTATTTTGAAGTAAACTGGGCTGTTGGTATCTTTTAGTTATTCTGTAGACTTCGTATCATTCGATATGTAGATGATGGTCATCGTACATTGCACCGTTTACCCTTATGTAACTTTAAAATGCAAGCGTGCCAACTCTTATGCTTTACGTTGCCAAATATCAAATTTTATTGGGAACTTAATCCGGGGCCTAGTCTCTCAAAGTGCAAGTACTGTGACATTGGCTACGGTTAATTTACAAATTGTAAGGAGATGGGCTCTACATGATTCAGTATTAATTAGTAAGCACTGAAATTGTGATTTTATAAACGGCATTGTAAAGTTTATCGTACAGAGGCGTTCATATCAAACTTTAAATAGGGGCACCTTATGCTGCTGACATAAAACCCATTTTGCCACAAGAAATTATGAATTATTAATATTACAAGCACGTCGTGGGAAAAGATTCCTGATTTCACCCGTTTAATAACCATCCCGAGATGTTTTTTTAAAACGTTGTCAGCGACAAAAAAACACGCAGTCTGCCCGATGAGAAGCAGTTACAATACCCCTTGAAATCAATATCTGAGACAGATCATACCAAAATGATCTGACCTCGAAGTAAACAGAACTCATACGGGAGACTGATAAAAATCTTCCTTAGTAGTATTATAATTGCGAAAGTTTCACAAACTTCCTCACAGGATTTAACTATGTAGTTTGTTACTCTTTCACGCAATAACTACTGAACGGATTTGGGTGAAACTTTACAGTAATACAGCTTATACATCAGAATAACGCATGGGCTACAATTTATATATATTTTATGTAATCTGGCCATAATATATAACGAAACGCGGGCGAAGCCACGGGCGGAAAGCTAGTACTCAAATATTCCTGAATACACACTTAAATAGTTAATTACACCCAGACACATAACAAACACAAATGTTCGTCACATTATTGTTTGGTAAGGTACTCATTTACGCAGTATTCCCATAAGAGTATGTGAAAACTATTCAATCATCATCTCCAAGGAAGCCAGGAGTTCACTCACTTGGTAAGACGATGAAGGTGACGGCAATGAAGGAGGAACCAAACGCGATGGCCGACGAGCGCCGGGAGTCTGAGTGCATCTCCCCAAGGTACGCGTATACCGTCGCGCTTGACGCAGAAACTCTGCAAATGTGAAAGGAATTGAAGAGCCTCCCTTTCAGGTTTTCTTGCTCCCCAGTTTAGTCTTTTGTGTAATAAGATATTCTCCAGTATGAGCTTTACGGTAGAAACCAACCAAATTACTATATGTTCAATAAATAAAAAAACGTGTTTAGTAATAGTAAAACAAATATTTTAGATGAGCTAAACCGTTTAAAATCATAATTGAATTCCGATAACCGGGGTAAAAATAAACGCCTGCTTGTATTTAAGCCTAACATGTGACCAAAATAAACTTTGCCGTTAAAAAATATCAGGCGCTAGGATCTTTCGGTGTACTTTTACATCTTTGATTGTACATAATTATCTTTTTACATTGATAATAATGTTCATTACCGTCGAATAAAAAACAAGTAAAGAATTAAAATGTACTTACAAACATCCAGTGAGGAACCTCAAAACGAACATCACCCAGAAACTTCCAGACAAGGATGAAGCGAACGACACCACAGTGCCCGCCGTGATCGCTGGTAGCATGACAGCACGCCGGCCATACCGGTCGCTCAGGTACCCCCAGAAAATCGCTGTGGTGACAATGCCTGAAAATAATGCACATAATTCAATGCCCTTCTGCGGCCCTGTCTGCCGATTCAGAACGAATGTAGGTATTACCCACTCAATGATAGCGTTTAATATTTGTACGTGTTAAAAGGCATTTACTTTAACAAAGTAAGTTAGGCAGACGATCTCAATCAGTAGGTACTGAAAAAAATAATTTAAAATAAAATAAACTTAGCTACTGGATCGGTCGACTATTTCGTTCTGGGGCTGGTTAAGTTTACAACATAATTTACCTATATTTATCACATCGTCAAGCAACATCTTGCAGAATGTAGCCCGGGTAAAGATATTTCTCTTACACTCTGAGACTCGATTAAACTCGTAAAGTTAAGGTAACGAATAATAAAAAATAATTTCATAGCTTATAGCACAATAATTAAGTCACAAAATAACACAAATCTACAGCGGTTGGAGAACAAAACACGCGCGCTGCAGAAAAACAAAACGAAAGGCGTCTTGTGGTTGTAGATGGCCAGGGTGTTTTGGGTTTACACCTCCTTGCACATTTTCTTGTAAGGCAACTTTATCTGATGAAGTAAAATTAACACATAATTTAAAATTAAAGGTGAGTCGTCTATTTATTAAATCAATGTAAAACGTAATTGAAAATTCTAACAAATCGAAACAACATCACTCATGCACTGCCTTGGTCCCTTAATATATGCCGGCTCTACACGTCGACAGATGCGATGGATCAGAAAAGTCTAAATCAAAGTTTTATTTAGTCTCTATTCTACCTACTTTGTTCTGTTTCTTTGTATAGCCAGCATCCACCGCCTTCGTCTTTTCCATTTTTTTTAATAACTGTACTTCGATACACATTCAAGTAGTAGTTAAAAGTACTAAACAAATAAACAGATGCAGCAGCTAGTCTGAACATCATTTTTTTAAAATGAGGCGACCATGTTCCGTCAGGCGAGAATTAACACAGACTGATGGGCCAACGGACGTGTGGACGGCTCGTGGAGATCCATCTGCGGACGCATCTGCCGACGTTCGCGGACGCATCTGTCGACGTGTAGAGGAGGCATAGACTTGTTCAATAGTTCAGCGAAGGTACAAACGCGTTTACAACAACCTTTACAAAACCATCGCAAAATGGGTCTTACTTGTGTCAGCAGGTGCTGTAAAAAGCTTGACGTGAACGCGTGTGTACCACAAACACCTAGCTAAAAACAAGCAAATGTTTCATTAGCAGAATGTATCGCCCTGAGCGGGAATCGAACCCGCGGGTCGCCAAATACTTTAAATGATTTATACAATGCAAGTCTCATTTAAAAAAGGCTTAGTAACCTAAAAAAGCAGCAGCATTAATCATTCCCTTCTCATCGAGCGTCAGCTGCAGGTCGCACTCTGCGGCGGTGATAATGTAGCCGGTGCCCAGCGACTCCATCATGGTGTACAGCAGCACCAGCCCGCATGTCAGCAGGACTATGTAGTTGAACACGCCATGACCTGGGGAAATAAAGCGCACTCTTTTGAGGCTGAGGTGTAGTGTTGCCCAAAATCGGTCTTGGTCTTGCAGTCTTGGTCTTGTTCTTGCATTTTCGCAAGACCAAGACCGAGAACAAGACCGCCTAATTTTAGCAAGACCAAGACTGACCGTGCAAGATTTGAGCAAGAACAAGACTAATCCTGCGAGACTCTTGCGTCTTGCAGCTAGGACTTAGTGTTTTCAGGGAGTATTGCAGTTCGGGTATACGCTTAGGGACTCCAAAAAATATAAAAAAATATTGGAAATTAATCAGTCCAATGATTAAGATGAACATGAAGACGTAATAGACTTTGAGAAACTGTATGCATGTCCCTCAACGTCATTTGGATCTGGATCTTGTCTTCAAGGCTTAGATGTTGACGAGTTGGAGGAGTACCTAAGTAAACCCAGAGCAGCCAGCTCGGAAGACATTTTAGAGTGGTGTAGGACACATGAGACAGAATATCCGACTTTATCGAAGATTGCCCGTGATTTTCATTCAATACCTGCACTTCAGTATCTGCTGAGAGATTATTTTCTGAAGCGTCATTAGTAATTAGAAAACATAGAAATAGGCTGAGTGATGGGTCAGCCAGATGGTTAATTTGTATTAATTCGTGGCCAAAGAATTAATATAAAGTATTAGTAATGTTATAGCTATTGTGTACTGTTCTGTAATTTGATTTATGTTGTATTTTTATTTAAATAAATGTTTAATTCAATAAATACTGTTCTGTAATTTAATTTGTATAGTATTTTTTATTTTATTTAAATAAGTGGTATATTGTATAAATTGTGTTACTCTTTTATTCCATTGCATATAAGGTGAGGCCTTGGCTGTCTATCTATTTCTTTCTAGACATTCAAGGGGGTCCAAACATACACGTCAATATATTTTTTTAGCTTCTGTATAATGTATCTAAAATTGTTAAAGTTAAGTTAAAAGTCAAGTTAATGTAATTAATTGGTTTTATTATCTGTTTTAACCATCTCTTAACACATGTAAGCTAATTAAATGTAAACTTTTACTATGGAACAGACTGACTCCCGTAGGTCACGGTAGATAGCTCAGTTGGTTAGAGCATCGGCACGGATCGCTTAGGTCGTGGGTTCAAACCACACCCGGAGGCAGATAATTTTTCGAATTTCTCATTAAATGTTTAGACATTCATTAATTTGGTTGGTCTTTACTATGGTTATGTTAATTCAAGCTCAAATGTACCTACTCTGTTACGTTGTTATAAGATATAAATGAACGTTTAATAAATAGCAACAGGCTTATGTCTTATACCTTTATAGGTGATTACGAGACTAGCGAGACTCTTGCTGCAAGACCAAGACTGGGAGCGCAATACCAAGACCAAGACCAAGACCAGGTGTATTGGCGCAAGACCAAGACCAAGACTGGCTAAGTCCCTGTTCTTGCATTTGGACAACACTACTGAAGTACTGAGGTGTGATTGGAGACGACACAGGCTTAACATTTACTGCATACAGGCCATATTTGCACCTTCATGTTTTTGGTATATAAATTCAAATTTATTGTTGTTTTTTGTCATGGTAAATCCAAAAACGAATAAACGGTTAAATAATCTGACGTTTAACACGTTGACATAAACAAAAAAAACATACAGTCGAACTGAGAACCTCCTCTTTTTTTTGAAGTCGGTTAAAAATGCAATGCAAATTGGACCATAAGTATATAAATCATGGAATAATTAGGAAATTAAATTGATCATAACTTAACTGGTCAAATATTTTTAACTTGTCCCCTATTGTTCTACCTGGGATAAAGTCGTGTTGGTGGGGTTATGCATGCATGTATGATGAGTTTGTCGAACTTCTAGGTAATCATTTTAAATTCACAGAGTACATTAATTATAATAGTTATTAAGAAATGCTAGTCCTGAAAAATACCATCAGTCGCTGAAACGCTGACAGCAATGAAATAATATAAAATAATTACCAGTTTCCTCAAAAGCTTCTTCGAAAGTTGACATGGAATTTTGACATTATTGACTAAATTCACTGACGTTTTCAAAAGTTGGGAACTATAGATAATTAAAGAGAATAGAGCATAGAGAATTAATAGGAGAATAATGAGATTGTTATGGTTTTATTTGGCAAACTTTGTCATAAATGTACGAGTATATTACTTATAGTCATAATAAAGACGGTTAAAAAAATATGTAATACTATCCAGCTGTCCGTCAGTGGCTTCGCCCGCGTGGTGGACTGTCTTTCTCGTCAAACAAATGTATAACCCAAAATAAAATTCACACTCCCTGTTATTGTAGAAAATTAATGAGAGATTTTTTTAAATCGGTCCAGTAGTTTCGGAGCCTATTCGATACAAACAAATAAAGAAACAAATATTTCATCTTAATTATTAGTATAGATTTGCTTTCAGTGATGAAAATGGAATATTTTTCAGGTTACACGAAAAAAACGAAGATGTTGGAACATCGTTGGATTAAAATGTATAATCAATTAAAAATATACAAAAAAGCGTTTCTTTCCTAAGTCATGGAATCGTCAAAATCATCCAAGGCTCAATTTGTTTATGTTACACAACCAGTGATGATGGTTCACTGAACCCTGCTACAAAATATTCTGTCAAAGAGAGGTCACTAAACCCTCGTTATAACTTGGGATGTAATAGCTCTGGGCGGCCTGTCGAAGATCTTCGATGTAGGTATCTAATTCATCTAGTCTACCAATCAAAAGCTTCCTCCATCTAATTATATAACTACCTCGGCACTTCTTACTCGGCGTAGGTACGTCCGATGGTCCTAATCAGTACATTACATTCTTGCATCCGGTTTAGTTGAGCCCCAAATATGTTTATGAATAAGGCAAATCTCAGATTGCTTACTATCTATCTAAATACGATACGGTTGGTCGTAGTGTGCTGAAGCGCGGCTTCTTACCTTGCCTTGCGTAGTGTCCCGGGTTCGACTTTCCGGGCAGCTCAATTCAGAAAATGCTAAATAGGCTCTGGACTCTGCGTGCTGAGAAAATAAATTGACCCTACTGGCATACATTTTTGTCTGGTACCTTGTAACACATAACCTTAGGGACCGTGACAATAATTGGTGTGTTGTTCGATTAATGCAAATAATGAATTGCCGCTAAGGGACGTTTCCCCTTTTAGTATACATACACTAACAGAGACCGGCTGATGTTGATAGGAGTACTAACTCCAACCTTTGGCCCTTAAACCACCAATATTAGTAAAATGCTGTAATAGATACGTACTAACATACATTTACCCATCATCAAGCCTTATTCCCAACGGGGTAGGAACTAGGCCGAGACCTCATCTTTCCACTTGCTACGGTCCTGATACACATCTTGCGCGTCTTCCACTCTCATTAAATCCTTTCATACATGCTCGTCGACTATGATTACTCCTGACCTGACCTTTTCTCAGGACGTCTTCGACTTGTCCTAAGTACGTCCGTCTAAGCCTTCCCCTTCCAACAGCTTCATCCACCCTCGCCTTGTAAATTTGCTTCGTCAATCGCCTTTCATTCATCCTTTCTATATGACCAAACCATCTTAGCATTGGCATTAGCAATGCTGTAATAATGTTAAGAAATTTCTTTGGATTTATTCAGGGTTCAGCCTCAGCTTATGGACCCTTTTAGTAGCTTCTAAGTACATTAGTACATCCATTTCTTTATTTTCAAATAAAAAAAAAAGAAGTTCCTATGGAATTTCGTCGGGTTCCTGACCACCGAAATATGATAGTCCTGCTGAAGGTAAGTTTTGTTTGATAAAAGATCAAAATAAAAGCTTGCGTTTTTAAAGGTGATGTGCGTATGAGCTGGTAAAACCACATTTCTTAACAACATTGTCTATAGATATTTACAAATTCTCTGAGAGCGAAAGGATCATGCCCATCAAAGTATGAAGCACGGAACACAGTGGTATCAAAACCAAAGTCGTTTTAAACGGTACATAAAATTACCCTCTTTATTAGGCAGTTGCTATTTTTGGAATCAGCAACCGGGTTTTGATGCTTTTATTGAAAACGAACTAACCTCAAAACAAAGAAAAATACACAAACCAAACCAAAAATGTGTCCCCATTCCGCCAGTTACTTCCACTTGCCATTAACAAGCATGTTAGCTACGTTTCCGTTTTACAGGCATGTGTATCGCCGCCTTAAAGCAAAAGTCAAAGATTGAAAATCAGTATTTAAAGATAACAAATTATTTGTTATTGTTACCGAAAACATATCGATAGATAGATATATATATTTTTTATTGCACAAAAACAAAAAGAGACTTAAAGCTAAGTATTACATTCAAAACAATGCACAATTTAGGCGGCTATCGATTGTAGTTCTTATGATAAATAAGTACTTATTTATCATGGCAACATCTTAACAACCAATATGAAATCCGGTGAAGCAATTTAACATCTTTATAAAATTAAAAAAAAATCCTTGGTTCAAAAAATGACTTCCAAAGGAACGATGACTTAAAACATATGGAAAATAATATCTTGAAGCCATAGACAAATCTGTAGGTACCACAAATGGGCATTCTGCTTTGATCTTCAAAATGACGAAAACTGGGTGCCCTAATCGTAAGCCTTAGCGTTGCTGAAGATTGACAATGATAACCCCCGTCGCTCATACTGAGTCTGATAATGCTGTAAAGGTCATTTGCGGTTTAACAGCAAAATCAATAAAAAAGTTTTGACCACAGTCAATCATTGAATGAACCCAACAGACCAGAGAAATAAAATAACTTATTTCTTGTACCTACTCGATTTAAAAAGGAAAAATACTGTTGCTGTTTCTTGTAGATATTCAACGGCGTAAATAGGGTAATCCAATATTATAATCAGCCAGCAACACGAGTACAGTGACCGGTATATTACTATATGACTGCTTTCTTTATTATATTCCTGACTTATTAACTAGTATTTTTATCACCTCATTACTGTGATAGCTTATAACTAATATAAAGTGTTTTTTTTGAAGTTATATCAAAATACAAGTTTTAATTCAGAGCTTGAATTTCAATCTTTAGTGCTGATTTTATTGAATTTTGTGATGAACATCATCATTATAACGCACATACGTGTGTCAACCGCAAGTGTCCGTGAGTCTATTCATTTGGGGCCCACTGAAAATCAGCGCCTGGGCCCTCAAAGCCCAGGCTGAATGCTTAGTGAAGTCCTTATATTTTTTGGGCATCGGGACGTCGCTGTCTAATAGTATTGTTTTGTCTTGACGTTGTTTCGTTCTGTTGTTTTATGCCTACCACCTACGTGTTTTTTTTCTCCTCAAATGTAACTCGATGTCCAAAAATTTAATAAATGTTTCCTATTTCTATTTCATTAACACCGCGTATATCGATGCAACTGAATGCGGTAAATTGTATTGTTGTTTCTATTGTGTCTAATATGCCAACGACGTGATAAGCAGCGATGAGAAGTCTAAGAGTTAATTTAAACCTAAAGATTTTCAACGGCCCGAATCCGCTTGAATCCTACAATCTTTATGAGATTCTCTCTTGACATTTCTGAAAAAAACATTTCTGTTTTTATTTATTACTTCTCGTATGTGCCCTGACTATTCCTAGTCTAACTTGCATTATAAATAAAATAAATATGCGCCAGACCATACACAATCTGTCGCAGAACCGATGGTCGGTGGAGTAGACGGGTTCTCGAGTGGAGACCACGACTCGGCAAGCGTAGTGTTGGACGTCCACCGGCACGTTGGACCGACGACCTAAAGAAAGAGACTGGTAGTGACTGGATGGCAAAAACGGGAGATCGGGCTTTGTGGCGCGCCCTGGGGTAGGCTTATGTCCAGCAGTGGACTGCTATAGTCTGAAAAGAAGATAATACACCACTTGTTACGGTATGACGAGGTACCAGCAAGAAATGAAGCCAGGGGAGTCTCCCAGCACACCCAGATCCGAGCCAATTTAGAAAGAAAAGGGCGCTTCCTGAACTGACGCGAACGGGAATCGAGCCCGGGACACCACGGAAATTGAGGTGAGAAACCTTGCTTCAGCGCACTACGCCAATCGTGTCGTCGCTCTGTAATTGTAATTGTAACTAGTTTCTGGACAGAACAAGGAGGACAACAACATTGTGATATTAATTCCATTTAGCAACCGATTTTACTTCCGAATAAGTATGTCGTTAAATGAAGTACGAGATATTTTACTGAACTACAAGTCAACACTTGTCAATATCGCTATATCATACTGTGAACTTCTGTAACCCATGTGTGCTATCTGACGAACAAACGATAATAAGCTTATGCAACTTTGAAGGGTGTGAAATTGTAAATGCTAATAATTATGAATATTTTTTTAGTCCTTGTTCAATGCCAGCGAAGGTATGCAACAGTACAATGATTTTTTGTCCATTTTTGAAAAAACCAAACACAGTGGAACACCATGCCTATTATTTGTTACGAGAGCCAGACTCTTTTTAAAAATGTGTTGTTAGGAAATACAAAGTTACCAATGATCACCAAAACAAAATAGTTTTGTAAAATATTTTTGTTACAAAGTTAGACTTTTCGTTGATGTTGTTTTCTCAGAAGTTTTGTCTAACCACTGCTACTTTATTACTGTAAAAAAACTGTACTTTGTATAAAACATACACCACCTTGGGATATAAAATTACCACGCTAAGTTATCAAAACTATATTACTTCTTGTGGGAGTAGATAATTTAAATTATTTCTAGTTAGTTAACCAGACTTATGGTGCCTGAATCATTATTACTAAACTTTTAAGAAACAATAAAACGTTGCGCCACGTCGTCGGCCGCGGCTCCTGCCCTGGCAGCGCACGGAGCGCGCCGCACACGCGCCTAACACTCGCGTTCTGCGCTTGATTGGGGACATAATTGCTCAGCACGATCACATTGACATATTTGCTGACAGTTTGGGACATCTTTACAATGCATTTTTTATAATTTTGTGTAAATAATTTATATTTTTTGACATAGAATTGATTTGATTTGTTTTTTGAATAATTTATTGACAGTGTAACTTAATTATATTGTATTTTAATTGTATTGTAATTGTTTTGTGATTTTATTGTAACCGTATCATAATTGTACTGTAATTTGTATTTTAATTTAACTTGTTGGCATGCTGGACCTGTTCTGTGAGCCTTCAAGCAACCTTTTTTTTGCAAATTAAATCAAAGACGAAGCCGGTGAAAAGTGTAGTTTGCTAACTACGTATGAATATTGCGTAACTCTTATAAACTAAACATTGTAGGTTTGTAGCTTGCAGCTGCCGGAATCTTCACCCAACTCATTGATAACTGAGCAAGACTGATAAGGGCAATAATAATAGGCACAGACATTAATCTGCGCAGATAACGCAAACAGTCTCCTTCGGCAAACTACGTCGGCAACAAATGTCTGGCCATACCGCCTCCGCCGGGGACCGGCAGAAGAGGTCGACCCAGGAAGAGGTTGTTCGACGTCGTCAAGGGTGACATGCGAGCCAACAGACTCACCACTGAGGATGCACAAGACCGCGCGAAGTGGGCCAAGAAAATAAGAAAGGCGAACCCTGGGACCCCACAAACTGGTGTGGGTTCACAACCGGGATAGACCGCACGGATGATGATGATGATAACGCAAAGGGTCTCCGTTTTTTTACAAAAATCAATAACGTTCTGACGCTTAATATGACGTCACGATAGCGGTTAAGTGATAGAAATCCATGATTTCTCAATTAATTGTAATTTCATGCACTGAAAGGGGAAAGATATGTGTAAATGTTCAATTTTGCCATCCGTCGCACAGAAGAGGTGAGCATCGACGTAAAAAAACAGAAGAAGATACCTATGCACTGCACTATTCTTTGAAGTACGAGTAATGTGATACTGACCGGCCTATATAGCACCTAAATACTATATATAGTATTTAGGTGCTAGGTTGCTCCATGCTATGTGCCCTAAAGATTATATTAACATCACACAAATCATCACAAACACTAGGTATCTACGTGATTGTTTGTTAAGTGCGGGAATCGCACCGACGACCTCTGACACAGGCGGGAGTGTTACAACATTGCGTCAATGGGCCAGACATCAAATAACAAAATTGTTTACAATACTAGCTTTTCGCCCGCGGCTTCGCCAGCGTTTCGTCATATTATTATATTATGGCCAAATTACATATGATCTATATAAATTGAAAGAGTTTCGTGAAAGAGTAACAAACATACATATGAGTACATCCTCACAAACTTTCGCATTAAGTAATAAGATCAGTAAGATTTGTACGTAAAAAAAATATCATAGCTACCTTGTGAAAGTAAATAGTTATTCATCATCATCATCATCGCAGCCAAAAGACGCCCACTGCTGAGCATAGGCCTCCTCCATGGATATCCATGACCGGTTGCAGGCGGAATGGAAATGAATGAATCCACCGGAATCCTGCTACCTTTGCCAGGTCGTCCGTACACCTTTGGTGGGTGTCCCAAGCTCGTTAACCTTCAAGAAGTCACCAGTCTAGAACTTTACTGTTCCAACAGACAGTAAGCACTAATTAGGGTATTATAATTAATCTATTGGTTTACGGAAAATCTAAATTGTATACTTTTAAATAAGAAAGTACGATTATTTTCACAGTTAACTACATAATAACAACATCAATAGGAGTTCTATAACAAACGGAATATTCGCTTAAAGTTAAACAATAAAATTTTATTACCCTATTCTATTAGTTTTTATTTATTTGGTTAGATGTGGTTGTTTTAACGAATAACGGTTTTTGTTGCCAATCATAAGTCAGTTATCAACAAAAGTTACTGGTGGCATAGAAAACTATTTCTGTTGCCACATTGTCAATAATAACGACCTAAAAAATCGTTATTTTTTGATGAGTTTTTTCAGCTCTATATAGGCCGCAGAGCCGCACCGGCGCAGGCGCAGAGCGCTGGCACGCGTGTCACTTCGTCACTCACTCACACACACTATATTTAGTACGCTCCGTGAAACCGTGCTCCGCGCACGCGTACGGCCCACTCTGCCATCTTAATCTACAGTTTAGAAAATATCTGAATGAAATCTAACAAGCCGTTCTATTTTGAACCTTAAAACATTACTATAAGAACTGTTAAAAATGTGTTTACATTGGAAAATGTATTTGAATAATTTAAATTCGTAATCGTATGTAGTGTATTACGAGTAAAAGTTTACCAGTGAGTACTAATAAATTGTTGAAAGAACATTAGATTAGAAGTAAAAATGAAGAAGGAAGGTGATAAATCCGTGTCAGATTATGAGAAGAATCGTGATGAAGATGAGGTGTTCTTCGAGGATGCATTCGAACTGGCCGGTGAGTGTGCTGGATTCACGTTTAGGTTCACGTAAACAAGTCCTTTCATCGGTGGTATGAATGGACGGTGACAATGGACGACGAGACCTTGTGTAAACCGCTAAGATGAACAGCCTGTTAAAACAGTATATATAACAGTAGTATATATATCACAAAGAACAACATTTTTTCAGTACCTATGGATTATTAGTTAAAGCATTTAAAAAATATTTACACTGTAAAAGATTACAGCCGTTAATCATTGGATATAATCCGAAAGAAAACGGAATTGGAATCCCGCTGCCGTATTTCAAATAAAATTCTAATCTTGCTTGATTTTTTAACATCAGTAGACATCGATCTACATATCCAATGGCATTGGTTTTTATCAGCTAAGGATGATCCTCGTTTCGCTAGCGACGTTTTTTGATGAATGATTGTTATTTTGAATTTACTTACCGAGCTTATACAATACCGGCAAAGTAACTTTGTTGCCCTCTTAGAACTTATAAGAAGGGTGAATGGATCGAGGTTTTTGACCCAAATAATATTATGCCCTTCTGAAATTGTTATCGGTTTCTTCACTAGCTTGTCTAGATTCGCTTTTGAGCGTAGCTGCCTCCCTACAGTTAAATCTCTAATAACAATAAAACTAAATAATATGATCAGGGCGCAATGTTGTCAATCATTTGTTTGTGTTGGGATAGATTGACAAATTCTTTCAATGTTGGATTTGGCTGACGATATCTAAAATAAAATATCGCTAAAAACATTAAGATTAACATTTTCTAAATAACAATGGCATGGCAGCTACATACTGGATTTCTACTTTTTTATATTAATGACAACTTGAATCATTGTCACTTAATGTAATAGTAGGTACTCTGTCCATTATTGGTCTTGGTTGATTGGTGCACCTAGCACCAGAAGGATTTTTTCTGCAACCTCGCATGTTTTGTCATAACATAAACAAGCTCAAGAATATAGGTACCAGTAGTCACGACAATATCCCGATTGTTGTAGGCAGTGGTAAGCCGACTCGTGGTGATCAGAACCATTTTCAGAGCCTATTTGAGAACCCAACGCCTACCAAGTTGTATAGGTTGTTTGTTTTTGTTTTAGGATGAACAAAAAATGGGGTCTTTGTCTGGGGCCTCAATGAGAATGCAACCACACAGACTCCGAACTGTAGTGTCAAACCCCAAGGTCACGATCTTTAATAATAAGTTTTCTGTTTGATAAGAAATCATTATAAGAAAAGCTAACTTACGAGGTTGTTATTAGGTCTCAACTTTATGATCAACTTGTATTTTTCCAGGTCTAAGCAAATGCAAGATGAAAGTGAATTGACCGCCTGCACCGACTTCATGTTTTGAATAAAACACTTTCTAAAACGTGTCTGGTTGGTCATAAAGCTACAGGCTTACGAATAGAACCTTCTTTCACACCATAACCTGTAAATTTGCACCTACCTAATATATACTAATACCTATTGAATGAATACCTATTGACTAATAATACCTATTGAACAGATATACTCGTACCACTGCTGATATGAAAACGATATACACAATCCTTAAAAGGAAAAATAAACAGTATTTGGAAAGCTTGCAAAAGTCATAAATTAGAAAAAATATTGTCACGCTTAACGACTTACCTGTTGCTGCAATAGGCAAATATTCTTTAACGCCTATAGGGTTCGACTCCACCTCTCCCTTCTGCTTCGTGATTCCCACCCAGGACGAACATTGCTGATAAAGTGAATGTTCCTGTCAATGTTAGATAATACTTTGTTGCTGTCATGTTACGAGTATGTGTTACACGCCAATTCCTAATAATATGAGAGAGTTTATCATTGATTAGCTGTTGCATACTACTTCATCGGCACAAGTTTGGTTTCGGTTCTTTGAGGAAATTAATGATGAGTCAAACGTTTTTAGTAAGTTTTGACAAAACCCTTTTGGCCTTTTGGTAAGTACCTACTTTTCATGTGATGTTAGACCAAACAAAGTTGGGCACTTTTTTTTGTTTCATTAAAACTTACTTACATTGTTCACAAAAAGATGTTTCTTGAAGACGGTCTCTTTTATATCAGTTACGTTTTTATTATGTATAAATTCTTGACTGACGTGATCAATCACGCATCTTTGCGCACGGTAACTGGCGAAAGATACCAAAATTAACTATTTATGATTCAGACGATGCGCCAATATTCTTTAATTAAATGTACTTTTTTTAGACACAATGATTTCTGTAAAACACGTTTTTGGGAAGGTTATGGGAACATCTGTAAATACAGCTGCTCTCGGAATGCAGTATTAGATCCATAAACTGCAAGGTAGCCATAAGTATGGGTTAACTTACTGGTGAAATCGTTCAAAATATTTCGGTGAATCCCCATAAAACAAACTTATATCATAGCTACAACTAATGTTTGTGGCCTAGTGGTTCAGCACCCGAACTCAGATCGTGGATCGGATGGCCCCGAGTTCAAATCTGGCCAAAACCATTTTTTTTGTATTCATTGTTAAATATCCGACTTACTCTCCGGTGATGGAAAACATCGATAAAAAACCAAATCAACCCGGATAGCGGTGGAAGGCTCACCACCTACAACATTAGGTTCTGATATCATTGGTGATAAGTGGGCTTCTGAGTGTTTCGTTCACCATGACGACACAGTCACTTGCCCCTGACTACCCCGTTTGGGATAAAGTCGTGATGGTATGTTATGATGTTACAACTAGTGTGAAACCCTCACTAAAGCGTATCATGACAACCGATTACTTGCCGGAATCAGATCCTTACTAAGCTTTAAAACACAAGCCGACAACGCTGAGCCAATTAACTTGTAATGTTACTGGGTCATCGACTTCGCCCACACATAACCAGCAAATGTGTGGAGCCGTAGTTGTACAGACGCAACTAAGTCGCCCACATTAGCTAGCCCCTAAATTAAAATTGTAAAAAAATGTTTTACCTACTGAACTGACTAAATAGTTTAAGGGTGATGGCACATATGGCTGTTCTGATCTGATGATGATGATCATCATTAAGATAATGATCTGGTTAGTCAGATTTATAAAAAGATGCTCTGGTAATGTTAATTCCGGAATTCTAAGATCTTTTAAAAAAAATATATGTAATAAGATAGAAATGAATTTCATTATTTTTAGAGCCGTGGACAAAAATGGAATAAGCAATACGTGTAATTTTTTTTTGGATATTAAGATGCCAGAATGCAATTTATGAATGTGCTAAAATTGCCTTCTACCCTCTGGCCTTACTGGTCATATACAAATATTATTTAACTTTGAATACCTTTTTAAGCTGTTATAAGCTAAAGAAACTTCTTTAACCAAAGCGCATCATTAGAAGCGATTAGTTACCGAAACCAGACCCCTGCTAAGCTACGAGGTTCAACCAACGAACATTGAGCCAATTAACTTGTACGTTACTGGGTCATCGACTCCGCCGCACCTCACTTGGATATCATATGTTTTCTGAACCCTGATTTACTATTAATTTGAACTCTTTGACTGTAATTGAGTCTATGTGGATACAAGTTGAAATCGGACTGGAACTATCTTTGGCTTCACTGTTACAAAATTAGCAAGCTCTTCAGTTAAAAAGCTGTCCGTATAACAGCGGGAAAGATTTCCTCTTTTTGGGTTCAATCGAAGACACTTGGCGAAATGAAGGTTTTTCTGTTCCGTTCATTTTTTTTTTTTTATTTATTCAAAAAACAAATACATCTATTATTACAGGCACATGCCTAATACAATAGTGTAGCCAGCTAATATTTTTCCTTAATTAATATATTCATGCATTAAATTTAGTTCCCTTAATAAAAATAAAAAATATGTATTTAATTTCATTATATTATACATTATACTCAGTCTCAAATTTAAACTATCTATTACATTATATTATCTTTTAAATTATTTCATCTTACTATTATTAATATTATGTCAATAAAATAAAATAAGAAAAATAATCAACCGCAAAAACATTAATAACAACACAACACTTTTAGAGTTACTTTGTTGAACTCGCTCATCGAACAGGTAAACAGGTCCGTTGTTTCGGCTACTAGATTTAGCGTGTGCAAAGTCCGCGTCAACGGTGAGTTGGCCAGCAGGCCGGTCCGCGCGCGCGGCACCGCAAGCAACCTCGGCCGCCGCCGCCGCTCCACATACCTGTTCGGCACGCAGATAACCAAACGTTCCAGTATGCTTGGGTTGCAGACGATACCTCTCAGTACCCCAACCAAATAATAAGCGAGTGCCAAATCCCGTCTTGTTTCCAATTTGTTGTACCCAACCATACCCAAAACGAACAAAGTTGGATACATCAACGGATAGAAGGGATACACACCATATAACCTTAGGTACAAGTACCTCGTAAATTTGTTTTGTATACGCTCCAACATCAGCCTATATTTTGCTTCATGCGGAGCCCATACTGCAGCGTTAAACTCCAGCTGACTTCGAATGAGAGCATTATATAAGGCGGCTATCGCTTTTAGATTCGTAAAACCTACTGAATTCCGAAGCACAAAACCTAAACTTCTGTAAGCCTTTTTGCAAATGCCTTCTATGTGTTCTTTAAAATTTAATTGGACGCCTAGCCGCACGCCCAGATCTTTGACTACCTCTGTCCGGTGTATTTTAGAGCAATCAATTTCATAGTCGTAGTGGAGCGGTGTCCGTGCCCTGCTAAAAGATATTACGGAGCATTTACTGAGATTGAACTGAAGTTTATTTTTCCGACTCCACTCAACAGCTCTGTTTATATCCTCCTGTAAGCGTTTGCAATCCCTATTATCACTTATCGCTAGAAGTAATTTGAGGTCATCGGCGAAAAGTAAACATCGAGCATCTCTCACAACTTCGGGCAGATCGTTTATCATAATGATAAAATTTAAGGGCCCCAAGTTGCTGCCCTGTCCCACGCCCGTTCGAGTGAAATAAGAGTCCGACCTATATCCAGCATAGTCTACATACTGCATTCTGTGCCTCATGTAGCTCGCAAAAAATTTCAACAGCTGCGTAGTGCAACCGACTGCCGCCAACTTCGCCAACAATATATCATTATCGACTAGATCGAATGCTTTCTTGTAGTCGAAGTAGGCCGCGTCAACTTGTGTTCCCGCGTCCACATGAGGAACCGTGTAAGCCATCGCGTTGAGTAGATTGCTGGTGGTGCTGCGTTCCGGGCGGAACCCGTGCTGCGCGTCAGATAGTTGTGCTGAAACCTGCGACTGAATACTCCGCTGTATCGCCCCCTCAAACACTTTAGCCGGTGTTGATAAAATTGCGACTGGCCTAAAACCATTTACCTCCGAACCCCCCTCACTCTTAGGAATCGGAGTTACTCGTATGGTTTTCCAGCATTTCGGGAAATGAGATGCCTCTAAACATAAATTATAAATATGTAAAAGTGGTTTTGCCAGAGTAGCTCGGCAATCTCTCACTACAAAAGCCGGAATACCATCAGGTCCCGCGGAGCGCTTCGGTTTTAAGCGCACCAGTGCCTCCCGCACCTCGCGTAGCGTGAGCCGCGGGACGTGGACCCGCGCGGCACTAATTGAGCTGCTCATCTGTATGCAAATACCACCATCATCGGAATCATAGCTAAATAATCGTTATGCTTAGACAGTGGTGTGTTGCTGCTATTAAGTAAGGTAGCAAGATCTCAGGGATCTGAGCCGAGCTATTGTTCGTCTTTAGGGGTATTCTACTGGGTCAGTAACGCACAAATGATACCTCCAGCGTTGCACCTGCCTGTCATTGCGAATAGGTTGGGGCAAATCTTCGTAAAAAGTAAGTTAACGAAATACATTAAACGCCCAATAACAGAATACAATGCAAAGCAGGTAGTTATTAGTGCGACTATAACCCAAATGCGTGTACAAACGCTAGGTCATCACCATACTACCTTGAACTACCTACCTGTGATGACAAATTAAACAATTTGAAACGAAGTAAACGTTCGCATTCATATTATTCACACTTTACTCTGTTAATTATGTTTGTACACCCTAAATGATATTACGATGAGTGCATCGTAAACCAAATGTCAGCGAAAAAGGAACCATTTAACGATGGATAAAATCGGTCCACGCGGACGAGGTCGCAGGTGAAAGCTATTCATAATTCGCAGCCATAAACTGTCCACTACTAAACATAGGCCTACTCCATAGATTTACAAAGCGCCCGGTTGCATGCGGTCTGCATTCACCAGAAACATGCTGCCTTCACCAGGTCGTCCGTCCACGTTGCAGGCTTTTGCCATTGAACAAGTCTCCAGTCTAGGATTTATTTGCACAAACGGCAATCAATTCCTCACGATATGATCTCTGTCCCTTGCCACTTACTAGAGTTCTTACACACGGGACGGCAAATGCCGTTCGTTTGTTAGATTTACTCGTTGGGCTATAGCGCATCGGCCACAAGTTCTTCTACTCATTTTAAATCTGGGAAAACTATTGTTAAAAAAGGAATAGATAAAATTTATTCGGAGCAATATTTAAACAGCCTTGGAACCGAAAAGGTAACCACTCAGCTTTAGCGAAGACAGAAGCCTTGGCGTTGGTTTTCAGTGGATCCTTTGTTAGCGGGCAGTTCCTTGTGCTACATACAATTTTAAAATTACACTATTAATACATTACTTACTGAATAGCTGGCTTATAGTAAAACCTATTGTAATCCATGAGAAAATACAAATTAAGTCTCCTTGTGTTTTGCTCCAGGTCATGGCAGGTTCAACTACCTGGTGCTGCTGACCAGCGGCCTGATCCTCCTCAACGTGTCCATGGAGTCCGTCGGCATGAGTTACGTGGTCACAGCTGCGGAGTGCGACCTTCAGCTGACCAGCGAATACAAGGGGCTGGTTACTGCAGCTGCTTTCATTGGTAAGAATGAGGTGTCTGTTTATGTTACTGCACTTTTATATGTTAACAAGCAAAATAAATAAATAAAACGATTATTAAGGTTTACAAATTAGGTGTTGACTTCCTCTACTAGGTACATAAGCACCTGTGTCAGACGAAGCCACTCTTCCTTTAGCTAAGTTGTCAAAACTAATTGACCTTAATCTAAAAACCGATAACCGCTTACCATCAGGCGGTCCACGTGCTTGATTGTCACCGACGTAGTATAAAAAAAAACATTTAATGTCCGTTTTTATACAGAATAAAAAAAAAACGATCTAAGATATGTTTGTGTTACTTTCCTAGATGCCATGGAATGGGATAATATTCTCCGCGTTTAATGCTAGGTGAGAAATGAATTACACAGCAAATGTTATTGTTCCATGTGTATGTGTGTGTGTGGGCGCATGTGTGTGCCAGGGTGAGTGCATGTGTGAGCACGTGTGTGTGTGAATAAAGTAATAGATAATCAATCCAGCAACATATTTTCGAAAACACTTTCAGCTTCGTTATAGTCTAAATATTTCAGCCATTCGGTAAGGTAAAATATTGGCAAAGTATGTTTCTTGCCAAATCAAATCAGTAAAAAAATATATTTCTTTTCTAGAACACCTTTTAACAAGGTCTTCCGACCTTCAACAACACAATAGCATATAATTATGTCCAGCCAAATACTATGAAGAATAAATGTAAACAAACCAATTTAGGGTCATTACAACTAAGGTCGCAAATATATTTTTTTAAAGTCGTATGACCAGATTACTGCACATTACCTAATATTTTTTTTATAATATTTTCTTCTGCAATATATCACTGGAAATACTTATACTTTAGTATTTTTGTAATAAAACGAAAAAAATAAATAAAGCCAAAATTATGTTTACTTGATAAGATGACCTAATAACACTACTATGAACATTTTCGCACTTTTAAACCAACCTTCCAACTGAAGTTGACAATCACTTTATTTCGTATTCCTTTACCCTAAATACTGTTGAAATCGTCGTATCTTAATATTATAATCTTAGTTTAATAATATACTAAAATCAATGATATCAACCAAGTACAATGGTTAAATCGGCCTTTTGTAATAAATGAATGATTGAATCCTGAAATAAAGCTGTTTTTATTATTTCAAAGCAATGAGTATTAATTACCCTTGACTTAAAAGAACATTGCTTAAAAACCCGGTCAAGTGAGAGTCGGACTCGCGCACCGAGGGTTCCGTACAAACCTGGTAGGTATATTTATTAAAAATATTTTTATTATATGATGTAACTAAAAATTCACGGTTTTCGCAATTTTCCCTTCATGTGTGCTATAAGACGTTGCTTCGAAACAAATTTTAAGATTCTGAGTTCACGGGAAGTACCCTGTAGGTTTTGATTCCCTTGCGAGTGTCGAAAATTTGCGTAAATTTCGGGCATAAACGGCGGTATCTTTTGATTGCGTTTGCTTAGAAGTTTGATTTTTTCACAGCTCTAAGGGACAGTAGACCTGAGTATTTGATATGATTTCAAGCTCGATACCTCCACGCGTTCCTGAGAAAAAGCGTCTTGACAGACAGACAGACGGATGGACGGACAACAAAGTGGTCCTATGTGGACCCCTGCATCTACATTTCTACCATATTCCCAAAACTCGACAAAAATGTGACGCCATCATAGACACCCGTTGAGTCTCCCGTTGACCCCTTGGGGTCACCTGGACCACTTTG
Organism: Udea olivalis; assembly: GCA_947369235.1. Taxonomy (NCBI): domain Eukaryota; kingdom Metazoa; phylum Arthropoda; class Insecta; order Lepidoptera; family Crambidae; genus Udea; species Udea olivalis. The sequence goes on along the minus strand of OX376349.1, from coordinate 1,946,539 downwards.
GGAATCAAATAGACTATACATATAACTTTTATTGCTCAATTATTAAGAAAAAATATAATATAATTTTTTCAGACAATATCAGTTAAAACCAGACACTACCTAATTTCTCGCTACACGATTGGAGCGGTGCTCTGTTCGGTTTTTCGCCCCGATCTCCGTAATGTCCCGGGTTCGATTCCCGGTCGTTTCAATTCAGTACGTCTACCACGAGTTTGTATTAGGATTTGACATGACATGACATGACAATGTCAAATCCCAATACAAATTTTTACGCGAACGATAACAAAGACAATTAAAAAATGACACATTGACTGTACTGGCATTCTTTTTGTATCTCTATTACAATCTTATTTCTGGGAGGCGCCACTGGCCTAATTCCTTTCTGGTACCTAGTTACTCTCAGAGGTTTATCCATACTTCGAGAATAAGACAAGTGGTGAGTGAGTTGTCTCGTGCATCTAGTATTTACATTTATTGATTTCCATCCACGTGCAGAAGACAAACAATGGAGCAATGGGAAAGTGCATTGTTATAAGTCGCTTTCAAAAATAGGCATTTATTTCCTGAACTCCTCAATAAAGCTTCTTAAAATGACAAGTATGTTGATGATCACTGAATAAAGTAGACTTCAGCGTAAGTTTTTATTTCAATGAACTATCATAATTAGCTTACAAATCATCGCCATAAATTTTAATGTGCCCATCTGCGCATGAACATATTTCTCTCAAAGCTATCATATTCCTTCAGCTATAGTTCTGAGACCTTGGATAAATGCGAGACATCGACCCACTCATCAAATAAGCTAAACACGCAATCGCATAAAGGTTTATGGTGTTTAATCCTATACTTAGTCAGTTGTGCCCGTTTACGTGATCGAGCTCAAATGTCTGTTTTTGTATTAGAATTGTTTCAATTTAAGTAAAAATTTACATTGCACTCCTAATGGCAAGACAAAGTGAAATTTTAGACATAATATTACTTACAAGACCTTTTTTGTAATGGTCTTCAATCTATCAAGAAAAAGATTGATAGATTGAAGACCATTACAAAATGGGTTTTATAATCGCAGTAAACGTGCTGTCGTCAGGTCAGGAGTACCCATAATCGACGAGCATGTTTGAAAGGATTAATGAGAGTGGAATAAGCGCAAGAGGTGTGTCAGGACTGTAGCAAGTGATATGATATGATATTGTGGTTTCTGCCTACCCCATTGGGGAGAAGGCGTGATGGTATGTATGTATGCATGTATGTACGTGCAGGTCGTGTGTACAACAGAAACCTCAAGGTTTATCTGCATTGTGTGTACATTAACCTTAAATACATATTTAAACACAGAATAGTTGAAGATGAGATTAACTATGTTTATGTTATCACAATATCTAATCTAAGTAACAAAACACGATCACATCGATCTCGATTGGTGCAGGTAGGTTAAAATAACCTATCAGCAGCAATGTTTACTGTAGATAATGTGCTTAGCGTTGATAATACGTTTTATTAAAAAAATGACGTTAAAGTTACGTAGTCTCGCTGCGACGTTCGACGATATATTATGTAATATATTTTTAAAGGAAGAGAATTGCAATACAACTAATAAACATTAAATTCAACTCAAGCATATTACCCACCGTAACCAAAAATTGGGCTTAGCAACGCAACATACTCAAATTATTCGAACAGTCTAGTTTCCTTCTTTTTACTACTTTCTTCTATTTCTGTTACTATTATGAGTTTTAAAAATAATTAACAGTATTACCTAAGTATAAATATTTATTTCATTTAAACTGATCAATTGCAGACACCGTTTTTTTTCTCGTTTAAAACAAAGGCAATTTCAACGATTTGCAGGCATAATATTCACGTCATTCCTTTGGGGCTACCTGGGAGACAGGCTGGGGCGGCGCGCGGTGATGCTGCCCGCCCTGGGCGCTTCCGCCATGTTCTCAATCGCTTCCTCCTTCTCCACTAATGTCTGGATGCTACTAGTGCTGAGGATATTGACTGGGTGCTTGTAAGTATACCTTTGGTCCTTTATATTTTGTATTTTTGATACTTGGACAGTCATTTGATCACAATTGCCGCGGTGGTAAGTGACGATTGTGAAGTAAATGCCATGCTCTTGACTTGAAAAGAACCAGAGTGTATTAGTTTGGAAACACACCCGCGGGCAGCAAATTCCACCGAGACGTCAGGTGCTTTAGGTTCCATGACACAAGTAAGAGTTGATAAAGCTAACGGATTGGTATCACTAGCAATTTAATTATGGTGACAACGTGTTACAGCGATATCATAACAACACATGTTATTATGATATCGCTGTATCGTTTGCCTCATTGGTGGGCTAAACAGCGACCTAGAAGAATATTATACGCAATCATAAGTTAACATAGTCATCATAATCAACAAGAGTCGGGTAGGCACCCTCCGTTGCGCACGACATGAACTCCTAGGTTTCCAGAGTAGCTAGTTGTAGGCGACCTGAATCCACCGGTATTCTGAAACCTTCCTTCGTCTTCCTCTCTGGTCGTGAGGCTAAGTGTCATCTTCACTTTCCATCACGGTCTCCATTTCGGAAATTAGTTATGTGATTAGGACGACAGGTCAAACTTTACAAAACTGTTGCAAAATGGGTCTTATTTGTGTACCGAGCTCAGTTCAACTTACTCGTGTTATATCGGTATTCGCGTTTTTTACCATGCCATATTGCTAATTTGATCTTATAGATAAAAGCCGAGCAATGCTTTTTCCATAGTTCGATGAACGACCTCGAAAAATTAATTCCCATACCTAACTATTAAGCTATTTCGTTTCGACTCAATTAGGGATCACTGGTTACACATACTGGTTTTAGAATCAGAATGCACAGGTTGTAGACAAGTAAACTAATATACCTACTATAATTTGAATTCCAAGGGACTGAATGAATATGTATGCAATATATATATATATATATATATTTGACGATACAATTGGCGCAGTGCGCTGTAGCAAACGGTTTCTCGCCTTGATTTCCGTAGTGTCCCGGGTTCGATTCCCGGTAGGGTCATTTCGTGTGCTGGGAGAAGCCCCTGGGTTATTTCGTGTGGTACCTTATTACACAGGGATATTAATCCCTACGTCGAGACCATAACAAGAGGTGTGTTGTCTGGCGCATATTTATATTTATTTATTTTATATTATATACAGTAGAATTTCCTATGCAATTTATAAGCTTTGCAAAAATTACAATAAATCTGCAGCCGTTATAATAGTTGTAGGTTTAACTACTTACTTTAATATGTTTGAGTTAAGGAGCTCATAATTCATGCATGATTCAGTTGATTTAAACATTAAGACGAGAAATGTTTCATATTAAATATCACCTATAGAGCGTAAAGATGGTAGCTTATGAGTGGTAACTGTTAAACTTGTACACTAATTGCATGTAAATGTTTGCTATTGTTCCAGGGTGTCAGCATCCAGTGCTACGGTGTACGCGTACCTGGGCGAGATGCACATGAACTCCAGGAGAGCCTCCGCCATCGCTTGGGGATCAGTTTTCATTTCGTTCTCCTTCATCACTCTGCCAGGTCTGTTCTGCACACGTACTAAACAATTTTTCTATCTTTTGCATTATGTGTAGAATGTTGTCTACGCTGAAGAAGAGAGTTTCGGAGGTAGTAACCTACGAGACTCGTAAAAGTGGTCTTACTAAAAAAAGACTACACTGCAGTATGTCTTGTCTACATGAGTTTAGCGTTACATAAATGGCGATCGTTGCATTATATTATAAGTAGGAACTGAATGTTATGGTGATTAAGGCATCAAGCAAGTGGCAATATGAAAGTTTGAGAAGAGTTGTGTTGACCCATATTATAAATAGAAAGTATTTTAGTAGTGTGCCGTGCTGGTGGCGGCACTTTAAAATAATACTTTCCACCGCCCCATCTCCTTCCCGTGGGTGTCGTAAGAGGCGACTAAGGGAGCCCTGCAGCAGACCATCTGCTCTTCAGGTGGGAGACATATTATGTCGGCCGGTTGATGTTACCACCATGCAGTTGCCTAAAACCCGCCAAGTGACTCTGACCTATCTCGGTCAGGTCGCGTTCCGGGATCAGCACTGCACTACCGGTGCCAGGGCAGGTCTTCAAGGTGAGTATGGCCAGCTCAGTAATTGCTTTGCATTATTGTGCTTTTCATCCTCATATCTGGACCTCACGACTGCTTTCCATCAGGTGGAGTGAGGTCATCTTGACGGGCACTATAAAAAAAGAAATAAGAACAATGTCTCTGAAGTCCGGTTTATCAAGTTCAATAAGTCCGGTTTATCAAAACAGAATAGGTCAGTAGTAATTAGTACTCGTAACCATGGCGAAATTCTGTCGGCAGCATAATGTCCCCCTATATAGAATGCTTCTGTACTCATTCAGGATGTTGGATGAAAAACCGATAACAATGACATTGGCTGATGATTTTTAAGATCAAAAATGTAATTTAATTGACAGATTAGAATAACGTTTCGCCTACACGGGAATACTAAGTTAAACTTTATCAAAACAAATAATGTAGATAATGCAATATTGATGTCGGACAAACAGTTACAATGTAATAAGTATATAGTTGACAAATCCGTAATCGACAGACTAGATCAAGGGTGTAATAGTAGATTACTCAAGTTTTAAATGTCACGATCAGAAAACTCATGAAATAGATAAGCTCGTTCATTATCTAGTTGTAACGAAATACTGAACATGACCTACCATAATATTAACATAACACTATACGAGTACCAGACTCATACCGTAAGATTTGAGCTATTACAGGATCTTCGAGCATAAGCTAAATCTTCAAAGAATTGCAGGGATGAGACATTTCGTTACAACATAAATAAATAAATAAATATCCCTGGACATTATTCCACACAGCGCCATCTAGCCCCAAAGTAAGCTAATTAAAGCTTGTGTTATGGGATACTAGACAACGGATAAACATACTTAAATACATTTTCTTTTGTAAATACATACTTATTATACATAGGAGACACCCAGACCAGTACAAACAGACATGTTCATGCACACAAATGTTTGTACTGTGCGGGGATCGAACCCGCGACCTCTGGTGTAGTAGCCAACTTCTTAACCATTACACCAAGTCGGTCGTCAACATACTACTTACTTACTTATCATAAGATCTAGACAGCCGTTGGTCAGTATTTTTTTTGAAGTCATAGTCCACATTATGCTAGGTTTTCCTGATGACAGTTCAAGCTATTTTTGTTACAATGGATTACGCATTTTACAAAAACATCTAGCTGGCAGTAAAATTCTGCTCCTACAGTAAGTAGATGCAAATAAAAAACGCATGATGTTATTGTAAACAAACTAAGTATGGTACATGTGGCAGAGTCAACAACATAACTGAACATTTAAATATTATGTATGTGTAGTAATGTGTACTAAGCTGTTTTGATTGTCCCCCACCAATTTCTATAAAAAAAGGTAGAAAGTATATCAAGCTCCAGTTTGGTCCTGTCCACACTCTATTTAACAATATCATCATAGTGTAGAGATGATTGTGTCATCATCATAATGACATCATGTGTGATCGTGGTCCTTTATTTCCACATCGTGAATAATAAGCAGATATAAATATCATATATATATGTGCCAGCCAACATACCAATTGTCATGGTCTCCAAGTAAGGATAAATATCGCCATGTTTTGTGTGAGGTTACTACACAATGATTTAGAACGAGGGCGTCTCTCTGCACACCCCGATTCAAGCCGATTTTGAAAAGTTTGTTACCTGTACTGATCTGACCTAGAATCGAACCCGGGACTTCACACAAGTCAAGATGTGAAACCGCGCTACAGTACACTATGCTATTTTATGTAACACAATTCATTTAGTTAATTATTTAAATATGTCTTACCTATCCTTTGTTTTGCACAGCCTTACCCGTTCTTCATTATTCAAGTTTCTCTTCAGAAGGTAGTCTGAAAGAGATCGCTTTATAGCGATATGATCGCCTAAATTGTACATTTAATGTCTACTTACTATATAACTTGCTGTATTTGTTCGTTTGTGCAATAAAGATTATTTATCTTATCTTTTACGCCAATCGGGTCTTAAACTGTTCTAAAGGGTTGGTATGGCCTTAAGCGCAGATAAGAACCTTACACAAACAATATTGATAAACACGTGGAGACTAGTTATATTAAGACGATTAACCTTCCCATTGACCGATTATGAACCAATTCACGCAACTTAAGATAACGTTAATTATGACATTAAGCAAATTAATAGTCAGTAATTCCGCAATGATGGAAAACAATAATAAAATAGTTTAAGGCCAGGGGTAGTTCAAAGCTGAATGTCAGCAATGTCAATGATACTGAAAACTTGATTAAACCCTTGACACTCGGCGTGTTGCGATAATCTTAGTAGTTGATGGTTACCAATGATATTTCCTGATTATTAAAGCTATTTTAATGGACTGCCAATAAAATATAATTTACTCATTATTCACACAAGATAGAAAAATAAGACTCTTGACTGATATTGAAACAGCAAGACTAGTATATTTTAGCTACTTTCATAGTGTTATGTCGTATGGTCTACTGTTGTGGGGTTCAGCTGCAGACTTGAACACCATTTTTGTACTCCAAAAAAGAGCCATCCGCTCCATTTACAAACTTAGACCACGCGACTCGCTTAGGGAAGTATTTAAGAAGATCGATATTTTAACTGTGCATGCTCAGTATATTTTAGATAACATAATGTATGTGCGCAAAAACTTGCATCTGTTCAAAAAAAACAGTGACACTCATAAACATAATACCAGAAATAAAAACAAATTGAAAACTCCCAGTCTTAGGCTACACAAGGTGGGAAACTCATTTGTGGGTCAATCTGTAAAATACTTTAACAAAATACCTCAAAGTCTTGTTGATCTACCTCTTCACAAGTTTAAGTCTGCAATTAAAGCAAAGTTAATGAAACAAGGTTATTATAATGTAGAGGATTACTTGAACGACAAAAGTTTGTGGTCATAGTAGGAATAATCTGCTCCTCTGCTCAATATTGTGTTCTTTTTTCTACTCGCATTGACTGTACTCTGAATTTATTTGTTGTAAAACAAACAAAGTTGAAAAGAGTAACTATCGAGTTTCTTGCCGGAGTCTTCTCGATAAGAAGCAACGTCCGAATCGGTGGTAGATTCACATTATGTATATTCACGATGTGTACTAATATTGTACTATTTTATTTACGTTTATTATTATTATTTCTGTATACTTTTTTTGACATGTCATAAGTGCTTTGTACAAGCTTATATGAATAAATGATTTTTTACTTACTTACTTACTTAATGAAATCTTGTGATTCGATCTTTATTTGCATAAAACATGGTACATTTGAAGTTCTTATATTTATATTTTGGACATGCATGTTTCATCGATCAACGATGTGCAAATAATTTGTCGTCATGCAATTCAGATGTCAAAAGTTCAGATAATATCATGGTCATAAAATAATTCAAAATAATGTCAAGGTTTTTTTCTCAACTTTGTTTTTTTCAACAAATTGTTTGATTTGAACTGAACACTCTACATAGTTTATGGTATGCAATTTTATGTGCATATAAATTAACTTTAACCGCATACATACATACTAACAAGAAATACCTAACAAGCGATGTCAGTGTTATCTCAATTGTTGGCTGAGTTATTTAATGAGTTTTATAATTTTTAATTCATAATTTTATACAATAACGGATGTAACAAAACCAATACCAGAGTTATCACTGTGACACTAGAATTATTGTTCATGCAGTTCGCAAGAAGAGTTATGGTGCTGCTCAGGTCTCCCAGCTGACAAAAAACAGCTACCTGATGTGGACTTTTCTAACTTAAACATAAGCAGGAACATGGCACAACCTAAGAACACCCAAACAACTCTGGCTATTTCGTATTTCTATCCTGATGAGCAGGTCAGTCAGTAGAATTGCCGGAGTGTCCTACCTTCAGCTAATGCAAGCTAAGGCTGCTCGCCCACGTCCGATAATCGGTGACCGATTTTTTGTAGGAGAAAAATTGAACGTACTGATAGCAATAAAGCAACGCACACGTCCGACAAAAAGTAGGTCAGAAATAATATGAAATACAAAATCGGCCCGATTATCGGTCCGACAAAAAGTCTGACGTGGGTGTGCACCCTAGTGGCTTATGTAACACCCAAAATGTTGTGTTGTGTAACACCCAGGGTGTAAAAAGACGCATACCGAAACCGGCATCTACGCACTCAAACCATTAAATCAAGTCACAGAAAAAATAAATTATTGATGGAAAACGAAATTTTTTTTTAGGTGTCAATTTTGAACCTAAAAACGGACTACGCAATGTAACGCGTGCAACAGACCGCTTTTGTGCGTGGCTGTTACGTATAATCAAGGGGTACGCACGAACACGATGTACATTGTGAGTTGAACGTTTTGAAGCAATTTTTTGTTAGGAAATACTTGACATTTTGATAATGTTTCGTAGGACAAAAATTAAGTAATAATGATTAAAGTTTGTTTTCATCAAAATCTTGATATATTTTTTTTGACTTTGACCTTCAATAACTTGGTAACTATTGCGTTCTAGAAAGAAAAAATGGTCCTGATGATGTGCAGAATACGTAGGTTTCGGCTTCGTTATGGGTCTTTTTACACCCTTTATATTGAAGAGTAGGTAACTAATTGTGTTCTACTTACCAATAAATAAATTATATTATTTCTAGGTCTAGCTTGGATGATCATTCCTGGTAAATGGTCGTTTGCTGTTGGCTCCCTGACTGTGGTTCCTTGGCGTGCTTTCATCTGGACCTGGTGCGCGCCAGGGTTGGCAGCGGCTCTGCTTCTGCTGCTGCTGCCGGAGAGTCCAAGGTTCCTGCTGGCCTCGAAAGGGCCTGAAGCAGCGCTTCCAGTACTAGCGCAAATGTACGCCTGGAACCACGCCGCTTCTCCATATGCATATCCAGTGAGTTTTATTTTGTTGTTTCAGTATTGCGATAACAATTATTTTCAAGCAAACTTAGAAAGTTCCTATATAGTGATTTCTTCATCGGTTCTTAAGATATCTTCTTCGATACGAAAAAATATTTTCTAATCAGTTCTTAGAAGGCCACCTTGCTTGAAGTAACTTAAACATATTATTTTTGTCCCCCTTGCTTTATTAACTCTGGTACAATCTTTTGCAGGTGAGGAAAATAGTGACCAGCAGTGTAGAAATATCCAAGACTGTCGGCTTTGCCGGTGCTGTGAAGAGCATAACACTTATGTTCAAACCGCCACTTCTGAAATGTGTGATCATCTCTCACGTATCCATGTTCGCTGTGTTTATGCTGTAAGTAAAAAATGACATCCATGACATCTTACCTATAACAATATTATGAATTGTGTTCTGTGCCCCTACCAGGCATAGCACTTTCATTTTCGACTGCGTTTTTTGTGGTCTTTCTAGATTTTTTGACATTTTCTTTATAATTTTCTAAAAACAGATCCAGTGGCTTATACATGTGGGTACCAGACATTCTGAACGACATTTTGAAGAACACCAGCGAACAGAGCGTCACGATCTGTTCCATCATACAGGAGAAGATTAGGATGCAGATGAATCAGACAGTAAGTTATTTATACATTCAGCTGGTGCAGTGCTGGTGGCGGCACTTTAAAATAATACTTTCCACCGCGCCATCTCCTTCCCGTGGGTGTCGTAAGAGGCGACTAAGGGAGCCCTGCAGCAGACCATCTGCTCTTCACATATTATGTCGGCCGGTTGATGTTACCACCATGCAGTTGTGTAAAACCCACCAAGTGACTCTGACCTATCTCGGCCAAGTCGCGTTCCGGGATCAACACTGCACTAACCGGTGCCAGGACAGGCCTTCAAGATGCATAGGGCCAGCTCACTAATTGCTTTGCATTATTGTGCTTGTTATCCTCATATCTGGACCTCACGACTGCTTTCCATCAGGTGGAGTTAGGTCATCTTGACGGGCACCATAAAAAAAAGCTAAACTTAAACTTGCAAGAACTTAGGTTAGAAATCTGACATTTCATGTTAACTTCTTTGAATATTACGTTTATATGTTGACGATCCTTTTAACACAGTGGTTACAAGCACTGTATGTCTACCACGAGTGACCCAATTACACTCGCTAGCGTCCGCGTAAACCGGGTTTTGTATGGGAATCCGGCACAAAGCCCTTAATGATTCAAATAGAACTAAAAATGTCATACTTTTTGAACGCAACGATCGCCGTTTACGTTACGGAAACCCATAGTAGACATTAACTGATGTGGGTTGAGACGCACTAGCTTAAATTAATGTTTGTTGATGAAACAGATGTTTTGGTTGGGTCTGGGAATAATGTTACTTCTTTAACTATGATCTGGATATTTGTAGTACCTACGATGTACTCCTGTTTTCAGAACACAAGGGTTAACCTAGTTTTGGGACTAGGGCATTAATGTCCGATATGCATATTTATTTAATGTAAGACTTGGAAAACATTATCCAGTCCTGCTCGAGCCCTAGGATCAGGTTGTTTTTTTTTAAATCTTCCTTAAGAAGTAACATTACCGTTTTTTCTCCGTCTAGCAAATGTTTGAAAGAATATATTTATCTTTTTGGTTTAGATCTGTGAGTGATATTCGGTCTTCTCATTCCAGTTACAGTCCACTGACCAGGTGTGTAGAGCGGATGTGTCTGTGGGAGTATTTCCTATCTCTATGGCCATGGGAGCGGTGTTTGCTCTCACTTACCTGGCGATAGGGGTATTCATCAACAAAGTTGGGAGGAAAACTTTATATTGTAAGTAATGATCATGAATGATCAGTTAAGTTAAAAACGGGCTTTATTTTATTAATTGCAATGGCAAGAAAACAATTTTTCATGGTAATCTGTTACTTTGTCGCACTTCATTATAACGAATGTTATTCCTACAGCACTTTTCTCAATTTTTTTTTCAATATTGAACGAGTAGCAACTACCAACTCCTCAAATTAGCGATTAATTCCTCAAAACTTATTTCATCCTCTTTAATTTTCTTAAAATGTACATTACAATTGGTTAGGTTGGTTGGTTAGATCAGACCAGAATCATTCGTTCAATTAATTATCTATAATTCGTTTTTTTTTAATATTTAAATTTTATAACGAATGCTGTTTCTTACGAAAGAATGTTCAAGTTACCCAAATGATTAGGAAATTGAGACTCATTCAAGTGGATTCATTAGTGTGTATCGAGCTCTGCATACCTAGTAACACTTAAGTATACTTATTGTTCATCCCTGTACTACATCTGGCAGCATTAACTCGTATTTTCCTATGCTTCTTTCATCTCCTATTACTTAGGACATAGGGTATGAAAAATTGACGAGGCGCTTGGCGAAATTTCTTTCGGTTGCGATTCGGTGCTGTCACCCTAAGTGGTCTCAAATATTTAACTTGTTTTTAACTTCTAGGTGGAATAATGTTAGTGTGCGGGATCACGACGGTATCGGCGGCGTTCGTGCCTCAAGGAGCGGCCGCTACTGCTCTGCTCATTATAGCTCTCTGCTCGGGCTGTGCTGCCTCTATCCTGGCTGCCATTGCGGTCGATGTGTTTCCTACAAGTTTAAGGTACATTTTTTTCAGAGCGCGTCTCGGAATCCATCTTTACGATTAAATTATCGGTGATGGAAAACACCGATAAGAAACCCAAGCAACTGGGATAACTGCGAACGGCTCACTAAGTCGCCACCTACCACGTTTGGTTCTAATACGCTTGGTAAAAAGTGGGCTTCTCAGTATTCCGGGCACTAGTCCCGTTCCGGATTAAAATCGTGAGACAATACAGGTCTGTGGTTGTGAGTATGTAAGATAGACACACTACTAACTAACTAGGGAAAATTGGCTGCAAAGTTTGTCTTTTTGAATAAGTAAGAGTAAGGGTCAATTCACACCGAGAGGCGACGCGACGCTGCGCGCACTTTTTAATAGAACTAAGTACTCTAAATTTAACTTATTTACTACACGAAAGATGTATATTTTACTGTGAGAATTCAGAATACGTTGCACCACGCAGCACTACGCCGCGAGGCATCTCGTAAATAAAGTTGAATTTTGAGTACCTATATGAAAAAGTGCGCGCAGCGTCGCGTCGCGTCTCGGTATGATTTGACCCTAAAAAGTGAATAGGAACCCTTACCAATACAATAAAATAAGTGAATAAATATTCCAGCATCGAAATCACGCAATTACTGATAAGTGTATTTTTAAGTTTTCAATAAAGGTAAACAACGTATTTATTGATGGAATGATAAGTTAGTAGATACCCTTTTTTCCCATATTCAGTGGAGAAACCGACTTACATTTCCGCTAGTCATTCAAAATTAAACCCTTAGGACCTCTAAGAACTTTTCAGTAAACTACGTTACATCAGTTATTTGGTAATCTTTGATAGGAAATAATTACTTACTTGGTGTTTTTTTCGGAACTGTTCTTATTTTCACGTGGTATTTCACACGGAGGTACTTACTGTATTTTTGTGTTTCGTCACTAAAGTAATTTGTTTTCAGGGCCATGGCCATGTGCGTGATGTACATGGTGGGAAGAACAGGTGCAGCCGTCGGCTCCTACCTCCTGGGAGCGACCCTCAACACCTACTGCTTGTCGGCCTTCAGTGTGTTAGGTGCTTTCAGTGCTGGTGAGTGCATTATTTATTTATTAGTTTGTCCACAAACAAACAGTACAAGGGACAGTTAAAAGAGCAAAAGTACAGATTACCTTATTATCTGTGAAAATAAATTTCTTCCAGCAGACCAATATACTTAAGACGTCACTAACAATTAACATAAGAAGCTTTTCAAATAAATAAACCTATAGCTTAAGACAATGCACCAGCATTGTGAAACTTAAGAAATGCAGTCGCTCTATACTCCATTCATTATCGCATTAGACAGAAGTAAAAAAGGTTCTTTTTAGGGTACACTTTGTGGCAAAAGTACAATAAACATTATTACTTTTAAGGTTTATGCCGAATTTATTAAAATCTACACAAATAGCAAATCACACTTAAATTGTTCTCATTTAAAGTAAAGTAACTTCAGAATTTATGTGGCTTTTGCTTAAATAATTTACTTTGTGTTGCATCAAACTATATTGTCAATGTAAAAACCTAAAGGAAGCAGGGGTTTTTTAATCCGAACACGTTTTTACTGCCACTATAACTCTACCAAATCGAAAATGTTACATAATCCCTTCATACGTTGTGGCGGAAGGGGTTCCCAATTTTGCCAGGTTAAACTCAGGTACTTATGTCATCGTCATGACAACGTCAAATGCAAATTGTCATTCATTTTAGCACCCCTGCTTCTTATTTCTGATGTTATAATGAATGAAGTATAGGCACCATGTCGCAAACATAAAAGAGATTTTTTTAAGAAAGAGCGTTTTCACAGAGTTTTTCTAAAGCTTCTAAAGGAGCCCGACTTAGACTTCAAAATATTGCGTGTAGAATTGTGTGTAGGTATATTTCTCAGTGCTGGGTCACCTGAGTGAATACGAGTTTGATTTTTCTAAAGAACAGCCCCACTGCTCCCATATTCTGCGATTTTTGAGATCGGAAACAATCTTTCTAGTTCAGCAACACTACACCTACTTATTATTTTAAAAACCGTCATTTTTTTTTCAGGATCTACACTGCTGATGGTGTTTTGGCCAAAACCAGAAGAGGTGCGTGATAAATTGGAGCAAAGAGGCCTTACGTACTGAACACTATAGATACGTAGATTTAAGCAGGTAGACAATGATCTTTGTTTTAGTATTAGGCCCACTTGCATAAGCGTGCCTAGGTAATCTAGATTAAACTTAATCTATTCAGCTGTCATTTCTGAGGCGTTTATTGAGCTCTTAATAAAAGGATTGACAGACATTTAAAGTCAAACTAGAGATTGAAATGAAACAACTTTACGGATTCTACTCGCGGAATTAATTATTTTACATCTTCTAACAAATAAAAATAACAATGCCGCGAGTAGAATCCGTAAAGTTGTTTCATTTCAATGTGTAGTGTTCGCGTAAATATAAGAAAACGATTTCAAACTAGACATCATTGTAATCTTTTATTCCCAGCCATAAAATTAGAGTGAGATTAATTATTATTTCGTTTTACGGTCAGTTATTGCCCTCCAATACTCGTATCACCAATCGTTTGCCCATTCTCTGAATTGAGTTTTTGCCACATTTTACTTGCAAATTTCAAACTTAAGTATACACGGTTATTTTTATCAGCAAATATTTTAAGGGTTGATAGAAAAACACTTTATAAAATATCATTCAAAGAAGAAGTCAGTTGTTCCACTATCGTCAAATTGTATTGAATAGCTAGATTGCAACGTCGTTCCCATGGATACTATCACCTCTGAAATGATTGTACTGTACTTACTGCTTTTAAAGTAAGGGAGTATGCATAGAAAACCCAAAAAATTACACGTTTAAGATTGGCACGCTTTATCTGTCTGGTTTTTAAAAGCGATTGTAATAAGACCTGTGATTTATGCGTTGTGCGAAAGTGGGCCTTACTGACTACCTATGAAAGTTTAACTCATCCATGTTGAGTTGGTACGGAACCATTATCAGAGGTATATACCCTATACATATATACAAAATATATAAATATTCAACTTTTTATTAATAAAATGCGTGTTACTAGTTCTCTATTTTTCGTAACTTTCCATCGACCAAACATCACTCATCTTGAACTTATTTTTATCAATTCCTGGTAAATTCCATTGCGCAGATCAAAACATCACACCACCATCACATGATATTATAATGGTTGTACGTGACTCGAGAAACAAACGCATCTACTTAGAATCAATTAGAAAAAACATTTGAAACATAAAAGAACTGGATAACCTTTCGGGTTATCTAAGCAACCCATATTTCGGTAGACACGTGCCGATAACAAATGCTTTACTTAGTAATATAAAAGCCCGAATCCCTCGAGATCAGAGCAGAGTTTCATCCGACCATCTCACGATCAACAGCCATCTGCGGTTCAGCCTCCAAAAGATTGGTAAATAACGCTGCTCCAAAGTCTAAATAAACTACAAGTAAGAAACAAAACTTTACAAAAAATTATCGGATAAGGAAAGTTCATTCATCTCCTAAAGGTTCTTATTTAAAAAAGTTATTGACAAGGACTCTTTCGTCGTTACAATTCAATATCTATTGAAATCAGATCTTCGTTTTTGTCATCTGATTCAGTGACGCAACTTGATAAATTGTTCTAATAGTTCTTTATTTTCAACTAATCCTTCTTTTATTTCAGGATTTATAACTTGAGTTTTTATTAGTTCTTCTAGGTTGGAGAGTTAGGAGCTTTCTTTTTTATCAACGTTAGTAACGTTTTTTAAAA
Source organism: Udea olivalis (assembly GCA_947369235.1). Lineage (NCBI taxonomy): Eukaryota > Metazoa > Arthropoda > Insecta > Lepidoptera > Crambidae > Udea > Udea olivalis. The sequence continues at coordinate 1,931,113 of OX376349.1, read as the reverse complement.
ATTGCACTTATTATCTTCATAGTCTATTAATGCCTATCTTTTTGTCAAAAATATCATTTTCTTAAATCCCCTCATATTTTAAGTTGGGTTCTCCTTGGTGGGTAACTAAACGGAAATAATGATTGATTTTAGTACCGTTTATTTTTAAATTAACATTTATACGACGCTTTCGCGGATATTTAGTTTTGCGGATATTTAGTCTTACGACATTGCTTCTACAAAATGCTGCAGTGTGTCCAACCCGATTACCCGATTAAGTTTGGTACAGTGTCTACGCGGTTGATCGAACGTTTCGCTTGACTCAAGCAACGTAAATTTTGCCTATTCTTTTGCGATGTTAAATGCGTCGTTTTGTTGGTTAACTAAACGGAAATAACGATTGATTTTAGTACTGTATATATTTAAATTAACATTTATACGACCCATAGTTTTACAAGGTATTTTGGCCTTGGTGATTCCGCGGATATTTAGTTTCATGTTTACCTTGACGGGAACTTTGGGGTGTAGGGTCTCTCCTTTAATAATTAAGATACTAGCCCCGGTGTCAATGAGTAAGTTTAATTAATGGTTTTTGTGATATGTCTCATCGATTGGTACTTGTAGATGTTATAGACAGAATTTCTGGTTGATTTTAGGGTATCCCTCCTCTTGTGCCTGCACGAATTCCAAGCTCATTTGGTCAGCACGCTCCAGGAGTTGTCCTCTTTGGCACTTATGTTATTTTTTCTTTGCCTATAATGTCCCACTGCTGAGAAAGAGGCCTCCTCAAAATTCCTTCAGTGATCCCTGTCACCAGCTAAAATATGCCACTCCTGCGAGAACCTGCCATCTTTTTTTTGCGGTCGACCTCTATAACGATATCTGTCTTCCGTTTGCCACTGGGTGAAGATTCTGGCTTACCTTACTTCGTTAATTTTGCACATATGGCCTGCCCTGTCCCATTTAAGTTTAGCCGTCTTTTTTGAGTTTGGACTTTTGGTTTTCGGTCATTGAAATTATGTTTTAATTTAATAGTATTTAAATTTAACGTTTTACGCCTGGTGAAATTGCGTTTTAGGTAGGGGTCGCGAGTTAGTTGTTGATTACGGTGCGGTTACCTACCTGGTTGGTTAGTTTGATGTTCAGTACTTGGCCATCTAAAAGCGTTAGGGTACCTTTGGAAATTATTGTTCACATGATTCTGATCATTGTAGTTGGTTAGATTATCTTACAGAAAACGGACAGGTTTATTAATTATATATTGGCAATCCTATTTATTGTCTGCTACAGCATTTGTAGAAAGATTGTTGATTAATATGGAACAACGGGCTCTCTTTCCTGTTTAAATTATTTTGAATGTTTTGCTAAGGCGCTTACGACTCTGGTTATGGTTTCTTACGACATTGCTTCTACAAAATGCTGCCGTGTGTCCAACACGATTAAATTAAATTAAAGTACAGTGTCTACGCGGTTGATCGAACGTTTCGCTTGACTCAAGCAACGAAATTTTTTCCTCTTCTATTGCGATGTTAAATGCGTCGTTTAGGTCTTTCGGTTCCCTAGCCCTGAGAACTTGTGATATTTTTGAGTTTACTCCTAATAAGAATGTGTGAAGCGCAAGCTGATTGGTGTTTTCTATCAGTCCTGGTAAAAGTTTTTCTTCTTTATTGGTTTGTTTGATCGTGCTTAACGACCTTCTTAAACAAACTTCGAGTCGAGTAATATATTGAGCTACGCTTTCTTGTTGAAAATATCTAGAGTTTTATAGTTCTTTATGCAAGTGCGTTTGATGCTTTCTGTTCCCGAATCGTAATTTTAGGAATTCTTCAAGATCTTTTCAGAAGTCGAAGATGTTATTTGATCAAGTTGTTAAGTTTTTTCGATTAATCTATTTTGAACGTGAGCAAATAAAATCCTTTCTTGACTTTCCGATGCTAATTGGAGAGCTCGGTCACATTTCATTAGCCAAGAGCTCAACTTATCTCTATCACCATCATATGGCTCGATAACTCTTAACAAAGTGTCAATTGACATGAAAGATATTGGATTTGAGTTTCCATCGACATCTTGCGAGATAGCAGATGATGACGAGGATGATTCATTTGCCATTTTGATTTAAAAATAATAATAACAATTATAGTTAAAAAAACAATTCGAAAATTCAAAAGAACTGAACAAATTACACAAAATGAACTATAAAAATTGATTTATGGTTACTTACAAAATAAATGCAATCTTCAATTTGCTACGCGAAGTGATGTTTGAAGACGCTGGTGAAGAAACTCTTGATTAAATTTTATGCTTCAATTGTTGAATGATGGCTCCGCGCAGTTTTATTGGTGATGACGCGAAGTTTCTAGTTCGCTTGCCTTTCTTCGGGTCTTGCTTTTTTGCGTCGCGGGCCAAAACGGCGGGGTTTTCTCGAGGTTCTTCAAGTTCTTACCCATGAGTAGGTGCGCAAAATCCCACTTCTGACACCAGTTTTGTTATGTTCCTGGCTAGTGTCTTGAATATAAATCCTTGTTTGTTTTCTTGTTATTTATTTAGACTTTGGAGAGGCGTTATTTACCAATATTTTGGAGGCTGAACCGTTTTAAACAACCTTCGAGTAGAGTAATAATATATTGAGCTACGCTATCTTGTTGAAATTGTCTACAGTTTTGTAGTTCTATTAGCAAGTGCGTTTAATGCTTCCTGTTTCCGAATCTTGATTTTAGGAATTCATTTGGACCTTTCCAGAAGTCAAAGATGTTATTTGATCAAGTTTATTGAGTTGATTTAGATCAAGTTTTCGATTAATTTATTTTGTACGTGAGCAAATAAAGTCCTTTCTTGACTAATCTGATGGTAATTTGGAAAGCTCGGTCACATTTCTCTAGCCAAGAGCTTAAATTATCTCTGTCACCATCATATGGCTCTATAAATCTTAACAAAGTGTCAATTGACATGAATGATATTGGATTTGAGTTTCCGGCGCCATCTTGTGAGATAGCTGATGATGACGAGGATGATGCATGTGCCATTTTGATTTAAAAATAATAATCAATTAAAAAAACAATTCGAAAATTCAAAAGAACTAAATAAATCACTTACACAAAATTAACTATAAAATGTATTTATGGTTACTAACAAAATAAATGCAATCTTCATTTTGCTACGCGAAGTGCTTGTTTGATGCTTTCTTATAGTTTATTAAGTTTGGAGAGACTTTGGAGAGGCGGTATTTACAAATATTTTGGAGGCTGAATCGTAGATGGTTGTTGATGGTGTGATGGTCGGATGAAACTCTCTACTCTAATCTCGAGGGATTGCTTAGATAACCTGAAATGATCCTGTTCCCTCATCTTTAAATTATGTCTTTTTCTAATTGATGCGTATGTTTTCGAGTCACGCACACCATTATATTATCATGTGATGGTGTTGTGACGTTTTTATCAGCGCAATAAAATTTACCAGGAATTGATAAAAATAAGTATAAGATGAGTGATGTTTGGTCCATGGAAAGTCACGAAAAATAGAGAACTAGTTATATTATATAACAAATATTTTATACAAGGTCAATGTTACATTCATGGTATTTCGTGTACAATATTATTATCTGTCTTCACTGTCGCTGTCCAGTGGTTTGATTTTCATCAAGTGTTGCCAATTCGCAAATTTTTGAGTAACGCTCGAAGCGCGTCTTATTTTCACTTAAGTTGTATTGTTCACTTATTGGCATGCAATATAATATTTTTACAATTTTTATATGATTTAGTTAGAGATATGTTCTAACGTACTTTACGTTAGAACATATCTCTAACTAATACTAAATCATATAAAAATTGTTGTTTGTTGATACTCTAGCGCGTGCAAGCCTGGTTTTAAGTCAACTTCTGTTACCAAAAATACCTAAATCTTGAATTACCAATGATTGTTGTGTAGATGTGTGGTCTTTTGTATTGAGACTGATTTAATATTAATGTTATTTATCCTTACAAAAGTTGTATGTCGAATTTATTTTAGTCCTTATTTATACCCATGTGTTCCAACGATGCATTTTTGGAATTCAGCTTGTGGATCTGTGAAATTAATCAATAAGTTAGTTTAATGAAATAGCAAATAAACGGGTAAAATTTATTGTAAGTGTTTTATTTTTATCCGCCATCTCTAAGTTTGGACAAAAACTACATCACAAACCAAAGCGAGTGCTACTTCCAGCGCGACCGCCCCGTCGCGACTATACTGTTTATCAAACCTTTCAATAGATGGCGGTACTTACATTGAGGATTTTTATTTTTTGGCTGGTGCATATTCGGTGTTTATTTTTTCATACTTTACTCGGTTTTTTTGCTCAAATGTTTATTAAAATTAATTTCATAGCCTTAATTTCATTAGAAATAACGTTCCATTTGCCATACCATAAATGACAAATCACATTTTCCTTTTATTGGTCGTAAGCAATAATGGCATAATTTTTGTATTACTCATTTATCAATTGTATTGTAAGCCATGCATTCTTCTTAAATTTGATTTCTGGCACTTGTAGGCCGCTCTAAATGATCACGTCATGCACTGTTAGTAGGTACCTACTATAAAATAAGAAAAGTGTAAACGAATATAATAACCTAGGATTACGGCGAACAATAATATTGTAAATTATATTTTATAAAAAACGAAAATAACGTAAGTACTTTGTGGTTTGGCCAACCACTTATAGTCCTGTTTTTCAATAGAAGATTGACATTGAAAACCTTAAAATTTGATTGCCTACAGCCCTCAACAAGCGCAGATACCTAAATCATCTTCAAATGCAATATTTTCAGTCACATCTCGCAACTACGAATAAAAGTAGGACAGCAAATTTTTGCTAAAATTCTCAATTCAGAAACCAGCCGTTATCCTGTGAAGCTGTCAACATTCAACAAGGTGGTAGAAAAAAGTGTCATTAGAATTCCTCAAAAACTATCAGGGAAGGGTTGAAGGTGACAAATGCGTGTGTCATTATTTAGCGATCAAGATAATGTGTATCTGATCCAGTCGGTGGCCGTTGATTGACACCTTTTTTGACCTAGTTGGCCACCTGCAGAAAAAGGTGAGGCATTTGACATGAGCTGCAAAGAATTGGTCTGGATAGGTTTAACTCCTCAGTCTAACAAGGAAATAGATAGCGTCTTCATTTAAAGTATGTTGAAAATATTTTGGGTGTTGGTGTAGGTAAATGAAGTGAAAAAAACTAAGCCTGTGTGAATTACTAGCTGTCAAAATACCGGGTGATTATCAATTATCTTCCGAAAACGATATGGCATACTCACTAAGTGATGTAGAAACTTTGTAGATTTTTTGTATGAAAACCTTAAAATTAAAGTTATTTGAAATAAACTAGTTTTATGTCATTCCCTGATAATGTAGCTATAAATTGGTGAAGAATTTTAAATATCGGTCCAGTAGTTTCTTAAGATTCAGAATCTTTCCTCTTTATAATATTAGTATAGATATGAATATTCAAGATTAATGAATAAAATATCAGCCAGAGTACACACCAAAATGTCATTGTCTCGAAATAAGGATGAATAAATCCTCCTGTTACAAGTCAGCAGACAAGGATTCCCACGTTTCCTAAGCCTCCCAGCACATCCAGACCAGCCCTCCCGATTCAGAACAAAGTTATCGACCGATTCGGTTATTTTCTGTTATTTTCTAATATTTTTTTAGGTAGGGTAGGTTTTATCTAACCTAATTTGATTTATGAAAACTTAGGGCCTTTGGCTTTAACACAACAAAATATTGATTGCTACCGCTTAGCGGATCATTTACTATAATTTATACAAATTTACCGAATCGGTCGATAACTTCGTTCTGAATCTAGGGGCTGATACAATTCAGAAAAGTCGTTACCAGAAACGTAACCTACCTATCAAGTCAAGACGAGAAACCGCGCTGTAGTTACTCTGCAATCGTGTTGTTAATATACATTGCATTGTCAAGTAAAAGTAATCGCTACAATGGGGGGGTTAAGGAGGTAGACTACGAGTTAGTGCCAAGAGGTAGAGCTTAGTCCCAATTAGTCTTGAATGAGTAAGTAAGAACATAAGAACTGTTATCAATATAAATTAAATAGTTTAACCAGTAAAATAAAATAGAGATAATCCACTTATACGCTAATGCAAGTGTCATGTCGTATAAGAACTAAAGATTCTGGCAGGATTCCGACAGGAATAGCGGTTGCTTCACTTTTATATAAATGATGAATGTGACAATATCTTTGAATACTTCAAAAACTGCTAATGGTTCTTGCCTTATAAAGTTTTTCATGCAAAATGCAAAGAAAGGGGTTTGAGTAACTTTGTTTAAACCCGTGGTGTCATTTTATCACTGTTTTATAGAACCCTAATAAAAAAGCATATTTGAGTGGTCAGAATTGTTCCAAGTAATATCGGAGCTGAGATATGATTTCATAAAGTATTATTTTTTGCCCTAGTTCCAATAATAGTTCTGAAATGTAATTTTATGGAGCTAATCTCAACTAACAGCTGTTAAAAAGGATGCAGAAATATGAGAAGGTTTTCTTTTTAAGATGTACCTGTTGGGTATATTTTTATAATAAAAGTACACCCAGCAATACATCAAGTTAGATATCAAGGATATAAGGATAATATTGTTCACAAAGAAGTAGATGTTTCGTATATTTGGCATCAGGAAGGGGAACACGAGCTATCACGAAAAACAACCTTAACGTCAATAATATCAAAAAGACATTTTCTAATGGTCAATACTATGTTAATAGGAGGTATTGATTCTCAACCGTCAATATAAGAGACATTACACGGGAAAAACACCTAAAAGTCTTTTTACCCACACCTCAAGAACAAAAATGGCCAAATATTGCACCTGGCCATTAAAAACTAGCCTTCTTAAATCCTAATTGCGTCGCATGTTTATAACCAGTATTAGGGATTATAAATACTGCCGCTTTTTTACCTTTTCCTCGGTATGGATCAAGTTCAATTGAGTAGTTAGTAAAAAATACAATACCTAATGTCTCAGCTCCGATATACTTTAGCTATATGTGCTCGTAATAAAAATTGTTCCCCTCGATATGTTATTTTAAAATAACAAGGTTTGGTGAGTGGCCGCGAAATTTCAAAGTGACGCCAACATTACCCATACCTCTTTAAGAACATCTTCTGCTCATTTTGTAAAAGCATTATTACTAAGATACAAGGTAGGTAGGTATACATTGTTTTTTAGCGACGGAAGTGACAAAACTTTAGTACAAGGACACAAAATCAATAACAAATCGGCGCTGCCGGAGCGTAATTGAGTATCCCAAGTAAAAAAGTCAGAACGATCAACTCTTCGGACCCATCTCGAGAATGTTGTGATAAACATTTTATGGGGAAATAATAGCGGCTAGATATCACCGCCAAAAAACTACTGCGGAAGAAAAAAAGGTATAGCAGGTAAGAGTATTATGTGTCGTGGGTTTGGGAAAAATTTGCTGTGGCTGATGCTAGGACACACGTCAAAGTAAGATCATTATAAGTTTGAATATTAACAAAGCTATAGTAAGACTGGGGAGGCCAACTGATAGCGTATTATAAGAACATGGTATTCTAGAAGAAAACAAATAGAGTTTTAAGGAACGAGGATAAAAATCTCATTGGTACGAGTATGTGTTTTGGTAATTATTGGTAATCTTTAGACAGTGATTAGATCAATGTCATTTATGTTATTTTTACAGGTTCAGAAAAGTGATGAATTATGCATATTTTAGTGCCTTAACGTAGCTAAAGAAGAGGCAGAAAATAGTTAAAGGTTTGACTTGAACGATTATTTATTTGATCTAATGTAGAGTTCTTTTTAAAAAATTATATTAACCGTTAAGCTGATCTCACTCCACCTGATGGAAAGTGGTCGTGAGGTCCAGATATGAGGCTGACAAGCCCAGTCATGCAAACGAATCACTGGGCTGGCCATTCTCCCTTTGAAGGCCCGCAGAGTTCGACGCAAATCAGCAAAATAGATATCTTTGGAGGTGTCCTTTGCCTGTCATTCTATAGCAAACAAAACAACTGTAAACTGATATAGCAACACTACGCCGTGGTGGTGAGTGAGGCAGATAATAACTTCCAGGACCATATTGCTCGTCGGTTGGCTAATTAAAATAGTTCTACGCAAATGGGGTGCGGGAGCGTAATCATACGTTACCGTTTACCCTTCAATTGAAGGGGATTATTTTCATATGGTAAGTTGGTGACATTATAAAAATAAAACTATTATCTAAAGAAAAAATTAACGCTCATTTGAAGGCTAAGAATACAATTAATTCTTAAATTGTTACTGTCATGTTATCAAAATGTGAAACAATTCGTTAGGTACCGGTATCGTAACTAAATATTAATACATTGAAAAATGAGACCGTACTATTCTATTCAGGCTGCCATCATATTATGAAATAAATGGCGACAATTCTTAAGAGGGGTATGTCCCCTGCAGCATTTGTCAGATTTTGACAGAAATTAAATTTGAAATCTCTCAAACAACCGCCTTAAAATGTCGTCGTATAGAATGCCGACTGAGTCCTAAAATAAACATTCGATATACGCATAAGTCTTCCAATTAAGATCACCTGTCCTACGACTTTTGCATTACCTAAATGTTAATGTTAACCACTGTCTATTGTTCTCAACAATCCAATTAAATTAAGATATTAAAAGATTGCTTTCTAACTCTACCATTGCAGTATGTCTATTAGGAAGTACTTCTCGAACTACCAGAATTCGTTTCTGTTGCTAGTTTTTTTAATAACCAATTTTAAACACCTATACACGTGTAACTTAGAATACACGAATACACCCCATGACACCCCTCGCTCTAACCACGCTAATATCGCGCCGGAGGAAATATGGTCGACCTTGGTGACTTGTTGACTTTTGGTCAGTTAATATAAAATGCTGACAACATTGGAAGGTCAGCACAGCATGTTTATTGAAAAGAAATAACATAATTAAGTTCTTTGTTATAAATATTATTGATTATCAAACATACCTACGTAATTTGTTTGTCAATCAGTTTATAGCCGCACGAAAGGCCACAATAATATACAAGGTTCATATACCCCGTCAGGGGTGACATGCGTGCTAACAGACTCACCGCTGAGGATGCACAAGACCGCGCGAAGTGGGCCAAGAAAATTAGAAAGTCGAACCGGGATAGACCGCACGGATGATGATGATTATATACCCGGTCGCGGTCTCCAGGATTTGACTGGCCTGTTGGCGCAATGGCGGGGATCCTGCCTTTAGCGCCAGAAGTCGCAGGCTCGACCCCCCCATTAATAACATTAATGTGACGAACATTTGTGTTTGTTGGGTGTCTGGGTGTTATATGAATTGGATATTTATTTATTTTAGGATAGATTATTTATTTATTTGCTAAAAACATGGTACCTACATTTAAAGATCTTAAAATTGAAAATGTTCAACACATGTTTTATCGATCTGTCGATATGCAAATAGTGTCGTCATGCTTTTTTAATTCTTAATTCTAATTAAAACAATATTGCAAAAAAAACAACTAAATACAATAATAATAAATCCTAATGTCAGTAATCAAACAATCACAAAAGCAATCAATTACAAACAATTATTATTATAATCTATTTAAGCTTGTATTTAGAAATATTTAAAAGTATGTCTCTGCAAGTAACTCTGCTTAGTTTGGGGGTTAGATGATCTTGGTGTGAATTGTCCCAGATATTTATTTATTTATTTTATGATACTCGTGGTATTAACCTATGCAGAAGTGAAGCCACCTCTTTGGCAACGTAACTTCAGTGCGCGTTCACCGTCAGACCTTTTACGGCTAAATATTTAGCTGACTGTAACTGTGTTCCTACTTAGCTCCGTTTAAAAAAAATATGCAAGTCAGCACTAAACAAATAAAACATGGTTTACTTGCATGAGAAGTATATCTATCTCTATCTAATTACAAAACTAAACAGCCAAATCAGGAAAGTAAACTTCTTGTATTGAAAAAAGCTCTTTCAACCAAAAAAGCCCAATTCCCAGCACGTGAGGTTCAGGTGGCGAGCCACGTGCAACGGCCGGCCCATATGTCACCGTCCCGGGTTTGACTTCGGCTCCGACTAATAGTGTGTTGTAACTTGTACCTAATGGACAATTAGGTTTGCCAATTGGGTCCGTGATCAGCGTTCTCTTGTATTTCAATGTTTGCGTTACATTTGATGTCTAATCTGAATTTACATAGTTCATGTTTTCTTGAAGATACACAATTTAAAATACCTACTCTGGAAACTGCTTTTTTAACTTCATTCCACAATTTTTCCGTTAGAGAAATACTCTCAGAAGCTTATCCTCATGAGATTGAGACGGTTTTGAATGTCTTTCTTATTCGAAAAACGACCTAGCTTTGCATACTGTACCTACATATTTCTCTTGATCGTGGTTTTTCCTGTGTTTTCCCTGCATTTTTTACTTTCTATGCCTTTTTTACAGTAGTTTTTAAAACTGTATGTTCTGAGAAGAAAAATCTGTAGACAATCTCAAATTGTCGATGTATTTCTGTGGATAAGTAAGATGACAGTAATGCTGATATATTTTAGACTATGGTTGTTTTGTAACTACTCGTATTATTATGATGTAAAGCAAATCTAAAATGTAATGTAAAGAGAATCGTTCAAACAGAAAACAACACCACTTCTTAATTTTTCTCTCTTATCAACCCACCACACTTGTAATTAATGAAGCTTTCAAAGAGGGTAGAGGGTGTTCCCTCACATCTGCCCTCCGATAGGATCTGTAATGTGTAACGTATAAGTCACGGTCACTGCGCGTGATTATCATATAAACGGTATCGCACACCCGTTGCACGTATCGGAATTTAACTTTTTCAGTTTGTTATGTTTCGTTCATGACAGGCCTGCTACTTTTTTTTAATTCAAAAGACTAGCATTTGCCCGTGACCTTACCTGGGTAGAAAGCGACTATGTGTTTGGTGGTAAAGTATTTCAAGCGTGTTACGGGTGTCACAATAAGTAGTGTTAATAGGATTCCCGGTGGTAGAGCATCATTTCGGCTAGCTGAATAATTCATAATATATAACATCGTAATTATCTTGAAAAATACCGATTATTTTTTTAATATTTCTGGAATCTCCACTTTTTTGGTCACTTTGGTGCGAATAGTTGTTATTTTTTTTTCAAGATTTATACCTTGTAGTGATAAACTGTTATAAGTACCTTGTTATATGCTGCACTAACTGCACAACTATGCGACACAAAAAGTTAAAACATGATCGTCATCATCAGTGACACCAGCTGGTTACATACGTTTCCATAATACACTCTTGCAAGTAAGGGTAAAATTGTGTAAAGAGGATTAAATTGCCATAATTAAAGTCCCATAGAGCACGGGGTCGATGCAAGGTCACGGTGGGTGATCGTGCCTTATGGGAAAGGTAAGGGAAGACGCAGACTGACAGGTGGCGCGGTTCCCACGACCTGGCCAATTGCCCTTGGTACCTTACTGTACATAAACATGGTAATAATATTCAATTAACCATAGCATGAGGAAAAATGAAGTAGTCTCTTAAAAATGGCGTTATTTTGACTTAGAATGACATTAGCACTCGTATATTTTAATTGGAATGACATTAGACGTTAGATCCATACATTTTAAATTTGACATATTGAAATTAAAGTAGCATGTTGATCTTGGCAAACCCCGAAGGCCTTACTCTAGGCGATTCGTAAAGCTTGGTACTGACCAACGTTACGCGACGTAATGCAACATGTTACACAGCGAGCATTCGTCAAATCAGTGAGGGAAAACAAGCGAATTACCCGTACTGACTTGATGAATGCTCACGGTGTAACATGTTCATTACTTAGTCGTCGGCACAACTTACTGGCGGTGCCTTCTACCAGGACTCAGGCTCGCCGTTTCTCACCTTTCATACGTGGGCCCAACGATCTGAACCTCCTTCTGGCAACGGTACCATGTGATGTATTTGCTGACGAGCCCCACGTTATTGTCAATGAATGCCTCAAATTATGCGAGTCAATATCAATTATTTCATAACTGTTTTTATTTAAAGTGTGCAATGCTCTGGTATTGCTGTTATGTTGTGCAATTTTTACTTTAATAAATAAATGAAATAAATTACGCCGCGTAACGTTGGTCAATACCCAGCTTTACAATTTATGATCTGTCATTATTAACTACCTAAATAATATCTTAAAAAAACATAGAGTTAAACCACTTAAAAATCATTATCGTTAAAACAATGCAGCACAGCATGATTCACCTAAAGCTTCTTTTAAAGAGGCCCGATTGACCGTAACCGTAAACTCGTTTAAGGTAACAAAATTGGTCGATCACCTAATTTAGTTTGTTAACTCTCATTAAAAAATCGAAAAATATCGGCACTAGTTAAATTTCTCAGCATCACGCGTCTCAATCAGACCGACACTTAAGGCGCCGACCGACAACGCGTTATTAAGGCTACCACTGCCGTAATCGATTAAACAAACATCCGCCGGAATGGCCGCCTTCGCGCCATAAATCATTGATCCCTGATTGGCTGCATGGCAAAGATTAGAGGCTGCAGAAGTGACTTATTTGAAATTATACCCTAAATTACACAATTCATTCGTAGAAACTGCAACCAATTTTAATAGGTAAATGTAAATGATTACTAAATTAACCTAAACGTTATTTTTTTTTAAGCACGAAACAATTAAATTTTATATCGAAATGTTTTGTAATGAGGAAATGAAAATAATTTCATCAGGGTAGGGTAAACTAAAAGCCAAAAGGCAAGGTAAATAATTCTGTGACTATTTTCACCACGATTATGTGTTCTTGAAGCACTGTTTAAGTTTTTATGAATAAGAGTGTCCTATGTTTGAAATATCTTTTTATAAGTTGAGGCTATGCTTTCCCAAGATTGTCAATATTTGATCGACTTGTTTTGAAGATAAATACTTGTTTAAAAAATATTTTAGCAAAAAAAAAATTGTACGAGTAGGTCAGTGTCTTTAACTATAGCGACAACTTTTCCAAAACACGAGATAGCATAATTGCACGGATAAAAAAACACAAAGAAGTACGTCGACGATTTTTTTGTTTTACTCTCAAATATTCATTATTAACATTTTGCACTTTAAAAATATAATACATAGTTAAGTCTTTGTACATTCTAGGTCCAAAACTTTTTAATTTGTCTAATGTTATTTTATAATAAATTCATTACACGAAAACAGAAGGAAACCGCGGCGTTATTCAAAGGCGTGCTAAATCCCAGCCTTAACATAAAATATCAGAATAGATAGAAGTTATTTTTTTAAAATGTCTTAGTACTAAAGTTGTCCGAGTTAAACTGTTGAAATATATACGAGTATCTACCTATTAAAACTACATCAAATTGTTACCACAATTTCAGAGTTTATCTTCTAAATATTATGATATTATGATTTATGAGCTGCCGCGTCCATGAAAAACCTACTGTCGTTTCTGTAATTTTCTCTTCAACCTGCGCTCGCGCCTCCAGTTTCGCTCGCCAATCAAACGGCATCGGTGCTATATTGAAGCGCCTGCGCATCATCGCGATTGTTTACCTTCACCGTGTATCCTGGGATGCAGGATGCTCCCAAATGAGGAGACGGTGGCAGTAATGTTGTGAGAACCAAAAATTGAAAATCTGCATTCAAGTTTGGTTTGCTTGTAATTACCCAAAGGTGATGAATACTAGTTATTAATGATTTATAACTATTCACCATCATATAAGCTCGTACAATTACTAATGAAATAAGTAGATTAAATACCTAAAAAACACATACCTAAAAATTAATAGTACTTGACAGTCCCTCCTGGGCACAGCTCCTGAGCTTTCATATAAAAAAGAGTAACATGACAAGAATAACTAATAATTGAAAGTTCTTGGTTATGTTTGTGTTTAAGGTACCATTTCAGCAGGTACTCTACTAAGACAAGCTTGCTCTACTTATATGGGTGTGCTGGGAGACGCCCCTGGCTGATTTCCTTGTGTGGTACCTCGTCGTGACACAGGGATGTTAATCCCTACTTCGAGACCATTACAAGAGGTGTGTTGTCTGGCGCATATTTTTTTATTTATTTATATCGCTATTGCTCTGATGAATTGTGTATGTAGTCTTTGAGAGCGCACCGGAGTGTTTCTAGATGGTTCTGCTGTAATCTATCTATTAAATTGTTGGTGAGTATATTTATATCTACCTGCATAGAGCCATTGAGCTAAAGTGAGCTTGATCACTTGATCGAGTTTTAAAATAATATCCATTAACCCGAAAGTTCACCAAAGGGTATAATAACTCGCTATTAACATTTTCTCGAACACGGTTTTTTAGCCAAAACAAAACATCTGAACGCCCACTGTTGGTTTATAATATTACTCAATCTCGGCGTGTTTTTAACCTAAAAAGAGAAAAAATGGCGCCAAAAATTAGAGGCATTTTTTATTATGTCTGTTTTGTTTGAAGAAGCTTTATTGGTCATTTTTATGACTTTTATGGCATAACGCCGTATCGGCTGCTGGTTGGAATAATATGGTTTCTAGGAATTATCAATAGCGATCCTGAGGAAGTCAAATGAGTAACCACAAAATAATTATTGGTTTGCTGCGAACATTCTTAAGGCAGTTTTTTTTTGAGTTAATTATTTTAGTATAGGTACTTAGAACCCCAATATTAATGTCGGCTTGTATTTAAAGAGTTAAATCTCAAAACTTCACTTAACTTCATACCTTTGTATATCACAGTAATGACTATGAGTCAATTGGGTGAAATGATCTTGGTGTAACGAACTCTTTACTAGGCTTGAGCGTAAAGGCTAAAATATTTTACGAGCAAGACAATTTGAAACCTAAACAAAATGGAGGCATCATTATGTTCAGTTATAAGTTGTGTGCGTATTACAAATCTTTTGGTATGTTTCGGGGACATTAAACCATTAAAGATTTTGTATTATGTACCAATTAACTATTGTGTAAGTAGCAGAAAATGATATAATTTCTTCCATCCTATGATTACGCCCAAATCATAGACCACTATTCTAAATCGTACAAAAATTGCTACCAACACAAAAAAAAAATGTAAAAAAAATTGCGTTAGAAAAACAAAAACAAACAGAGCACAGCCATAGTTCATTATATTTACGCCGATCTTGTTTAAATTGGAAACCGCCAAATTCTAACCGTAAAATGCCTATAATCGGGAATCGAACGCGCGCCTCGCACCCAGTAATCAGGGTTAATCGCCTTGTTAGGCCAACTTGTTTGTGTTAGAAAAAAATGTAAAGCTGTTTTGATTTTGGGCACAAATTACTAGTTTTTGTACACGACTTTGCTTAACATGACTGGTGTTAAAATATAAATAAATAAAATAAAATAAACAATAAGGAAACGGTGGCTGTACCTTTTAAATTATTGGCCCGAGGACATAAGACTGGAAACTGACAAAAATAAATGCAAGAGTAACAAAACATTTGCTGTATCATACAAACACAAGTAAATTGTACACCGTAAATTGTAACTATAACGAAATTGATTGTCATGTTTAATCGATTATAAACAAACTGTGTAAACTCCGCTTATTCTGATGCTCTTACCGACATGAAATCGAAAATTGCTACGTACCTATAATACAATCGTAACTGTTCGCTGCCTGTAGATACATGGAAAATATATTAAAACCATTATTAGGTAAAACCAAAACAACATTATTCACCAGCCTTCATAAACGCAACAGAACCCAAAACAACGATTTCTTTGATTTTCTGGGTGTTTAGAATGTGTCGTTTGAAATTAGGTATTCGGCCAGTTGCTTCTTCTGTCTTTTATGCGCTTATCTTAGAAGCAGCTTCACAGAATTGGTTGAAGTCATTGGTGTTAACTGGTAGTAGATACACAGGACAGAGAACCCAGGAGTGTTTGTACCCAGACCCCAGACCCCTCCTGACCTTAGTTATCTAGCCAAAAACAGATAAGGCATATATGGGCATAAAATTACCGATTAATGCACTCAAATTTAGTCTGTGATGCTTTCTATCAGCTCTACTGAGTTTTGGGTCCAAAACCTCAAATACTTATTTAATTTGCGTATTTTTTGTCATAGCACTTTTCGAATCGCCGTGTAATTTGCCAAAAACTGTCAGTAGACAAAAATATCAGTTATTAAACCAATATTTGTTCTAACCACTTCCGAAAGGACTCCAATTATTATTTTTTCGTCTTTACGATAAATAGTATTTGCCTAATGAAGTGTTTCGTAATTATAATCTTCTATTGACAAACTTATTCCGAACCTAAACAGGAATAGTAAAATGTTTAAGTCAAGGGAATAGAGTCTCTTTTAGTTTGCGCTTAAATTATTCTAGTCAATTTTGACATTTGCCAAAATATTCAAAACCAACTTTTAGATTGTAATTGCCAACTCAATTGTTAGAGTTAAACCGTGCTTTAGCTGTATCAACATAAAAGCGTTATTTCTATGAGTCTTTAAAGTTAAGTCTGTATTTTGTTTTGTATAAATAGATACTCTTGCGGTTTGCGACAAAGCAATTTTTTTTTGTCTTTTTTTTCCGAACTAGTCGTGGTGGCCTGCGCAAGCACTGACTTGCAAATATTGCATTGTTCGGACATCTATTTGTCATATTATTATGCGGTTTCTTTTGTTTTTTTTAGAGATAGTTACCATAATGACACGGTTATGATGACGTATAATTGTTTTTACCTTTTTGTTTGTTTATTGCAAACATCTTGAAAGACCTGCAGATAATGAGGTACCTTTTCCTACGTAACTTTCGTAATTCGATCACCTAGAGCGTAGAAGAGGTTTCAGACAGGCGTTTTTTCGCGCGTAAACGGTTGTTTCGGCATACGCGCTTCAAGAATCCAAACGCGCGCTTAATGCGGCTTGTTCTCGAACCGGTAGTGGTATCTGTGAGCGTCATTGGCTTATACAAGCTTACAAGCGCGGCAACGCTCGTACGAGTTACGCGTATGGCAGCAACAGGCTTGCCTGTACGCGTTTACGTGCGCTTACAAATACGAGCTTATCCGCGATGAAACCACTCCCACTATCTCTATTGAAGGTATCAAGTTCAGAGAGTGACACTCGAACTGTGTCTATACGAGTATAGTTCACGCAAATGTATACTTAAAGATATGTTCAATTCATACAATGGAGCGCGAATTCTACAGCGTGAATTATATTTATGGAAGTGTAATTAAATATTTTGCTACACAAACTGCGGCTAAAAGACCTAATAAACTGTTATTACGCTTTTTGTTTCAAGAAATATTTAAAAATCAGCCTTGAAAGTGAAAAAAAGTTTATATTCTTACACAAAAAAGCCTTAAAACTTCCAACATCGCGTGATCCCCGCTTTTTGAAAGGATATTCAATAAACTGCCTCCTTTTATACTGTATGTATTTATCATAACGCGAGGCAAGGGCAACAGTCTTTGTCGAATGTATTTCACATGTTTAAGGTCAGTTTTTTGGAATCAGTAAATGTATGTCAGTTTTGAAATTCTTTCAAAAGGAATCGAGGGAACGAGGCTGAAGTGGCAAGGGTACAAAGTAAGTATTTTACGGGTTATTGAGAGCTACTGTCAGGGTTTTTATGGAATTCTTTGGAGAGACAGCAAGTGTGGTCTTGCCAAATGAGCGGTAGTGCGACCTTATTTTTATTAAGAGTTTATTTAAGTGATGAATTTGTTTTAACGCAATGCCTTATATAACCCATCCATGTCCACGAGTTTTGACACAGGTTAATTTGTTTTATGTCGGGGTGTTTCTATTTTACTGAAGTAATATAATGTTATTTAAGTACCTAAGAGTATGTAGTTGTATTTATCAATCCTAGACACCCGTAATACAAGCTCTGCTAAGTTTGGCTGTTTTAGTTTATAAATTTCATTATGTTCAGCTCTAAATAGCAATCGATGGGTGCCCCGAGTTCAAAATGAAAATTGGTCTAACAAAACTTTATACCTTATTTAGAGTAAATAGAGTAAAACAAAAATTTTAACAAAAAAAAACCAACTTCAAAAAAAACTATTCCAAAACAAAGCACTAAAAAGTGAAGAAATAATTGCGTATTCTTCTAAAACTTATACGATAATATAATGTAGGTACAATTATTGTTATTGTTGGAGTCCGTGTCAGCCAATGTAGGTTTGTAACTACCTACATACATACGTAAACATGATATGTAAGAAATGGGTATATTGCTAGGTATATTGTAGTGTTTCCTTGGCTGACACCGACTCCAACAATAACAATAATTGTACCGACATTATATTATCGTATAAGTTTTAAAAGAATACGCAATTATTTCTTTACTTTTAAGTGCTTTGTTTTGGAATAGTTTTCTTTCGGAGTTGTTTTTTTTTGTTAATTTTTTTTTTTGATATCGGTTGAAAAGTATAGATAGGTATTCGCCCTAAGACAATGCTGGCTCATAATAATTACATTTATTTATGTATTTATTAATTTCGTGTTAATTCGACTCAAAAACAATAAAGAGACAATTTCCTCATTTTATAAAAGATTAAGTTAGGTAGTTTTTTACTGACTAAGCAAAGTGCATAATGAACGACTTCTGTAATAGTTAAATTGTATTAGATATAGATAGAGCAGTATTCGCCAAGAAATTGAAATGAATATATCGACATTGGCAAATCTTTAACATAATAATGCTTAAGCAGTACGTTGTTTAAACATTTATAAAAGCAACAAGGTAAATAAATATATCAGCTCCCGTGCCAAAAATCGATCCTAAATTATCATGTTTGATTCTAATCGCTAATATTCAAACATCTGCTGAACTTGTCTACCTTTTGGCCATTTTAGGTCAGATTTGCGTTTGGTCCAGATTTTAAACAAAATGGTATCTACTTTTAACGTTAACGTAACTGACAAAAACTCGTTCAAGGACTGGAAGGGTGTGAATTATGCCTAGGGGCTATACTTAACAAATCAACACTTTTGCTTTCATCAAATATTTAATCTGTAATCAAACACCACTTTTGGTCATTAAAGTAATTGATCAAAGGCTTAGGAATCGATTTGGAGGTTTATCGTTTTTCAATAAATATAAAAAAAGTCAAAATTCAATTATAAACACGCTACCTACTTCCCTGGGTAGGTATCCTTTTAAAAAAAAAACTATGTGCTACATTATCTATGTGCTTGCATTCAAACGTCAACGTGATGGGTCTTTGCTTAATCACCACACTTGCCAAATCCAAGTTGTAACCATACTCGGCTCGACCTGCGAATTCAATACAGGACCGGTAAAAAATACTTTTTTTAGTTAAAAATCCTTTTGGCCTTGATTCGGAGTTGGTGCCTAGTGACAAAGGGGGCCATCATGGCAAATTTGGGTCAAACAATATACAAAGTAGTCCTTTGAGCTGCGCAGGCGCTTTGAACCTGGTAAATATTGTCTGAAACAAAGAGCCAAACAGGAGCGACAGCGGAGGCGACTTAAATTCTACATGAGCTTTTTTGGTAATTTTGCAAGAAAACTTTTATCTAGAACTAACTTCCTTCCTAGCTCCACACTAGCTCAGCAGTCCAAGGTCTCCGACGCTCAATGCTAGGGATAGCCGGTATACTCAATTTTGCACAATTTCTCGCCTCCTTTATACTTTTACTTGTTCATGTTTTGTCATTTGAGAGCATTTTTTACTCAAGGCTTATTTAAACTTGATTCCAATTATGTACAACTATGATTAGTAGTTAGACAAACATCTTCTCCAAATACAATTACATATTTTGACATTGCAATGTTTATACGACAACCAGAAATAATAGACGAGCTGGTAAAGGTCAAACATGCAAACCCATGATGGATGCAAGTCGCTCTGGCTGTCTAAGTGCGGCAGCGGTGTCAATTGATTGATGGATGGATCATATCAGTTATTTTTCGACGTCCTTCATTTCTATGTAATTATTGCTTTCTAGAACGTAATTTACTGTATTTGAAATCCTTTGGCAGCTTAAATTGATTCTATACCTTTTTTGTGGAATCGCTCAATCGCTACCGCCTATGTAACGCTGGACTCCCGAAGTCCCGAAACAGTGTGCCAAGCGTGTCACGCACCATCTCTTCATTTTATACAGGTTGACTTACATTCACTCAACATTTACAAACCTGTGCCTTTAAGTTTTCAGTTCGCACTGCTTCAACAAGTTATCTTTAAAATTTGGATTTTTGCGTAAAAATGGGTGTAGGGTTTATAAACAAAAGGTTATGAGTTATTGTAGAAAAGTGGAACTACTATTATAGGTAACAACAAATATACGAGTACAAGAATATTAATATGTTGCTTAACTTAGAACGTTGGGGAATCTCTGTGAACTTCAGAGTCCTTTCCGATCCACTAGTGGAGCTAGTTAGGTGATCCCAGTGTTACGAGAGTCGAATTGAAGCTTGCATCTACTATTAGAGACAGAAACCAGAAGACCCTGGTTTTACATATATTCATACATTCTTGAATAAAATCAGTATTGGAAATGATGACAATATATTCAAAACATAAGCGTACGTAACCTACCTGGTTAAGTGTCCACGCTGCATTCGTTCTTAAACCAATATAAAGCATTCGATAGGACTACACTTACAACACACGCACGCTCACATAGACTTAGACTTAGTACGGGTCAGTTCGAAAATACGAGGTTTATTCTGTGTCTGGGTGTGAATTTTTATCTTCGTATATAAGTATGTATTTAACAATATATATATATATATTTATATATTTTATATTGCCCGTCAAGATGACCTCACTCCACCTGATGGAAAGCGGTCGTGAGGTCAAGATATGAGTTTGACAAGCCCAGTCATTCAAACGAATCACTGAGCTGGCCATCCTCACCTTGAAGGCCTGCAGAAATGCCTTTTCACGCCCCGCTTGAAGAACCCGGGACTATAAGAGGAAGGAAACACATGTGCTGGAAGAGCGTTCCACGTCATCTTTATTTCTATGTCAGCCCTGAAACATCCATTATAAATATGACTTAATATGGCGACGTATTTTGCAGAGATATCTAATTACTTTATTAGGTATATATTGTCTTCTTTAACACAAGCAATCATTTAACTCATCTTATACCACACAAGACGTACCAAATAGGAAATGACAATATAAAAACGGAAGCTGAGGGTGCGATATAGCCTGTCAAATTACACTTAAGTGTTTCTATCAACGTGACAGACAGACCGACAGTTTAGCAGATTACAGGGCGGCGGAGGAAACTTTTAGATTTGACGCCTGTGGTTTGTGAATCACTTGTGGGGTTTACACAAAAGTTTAGCTATAAGAAGCCATTCAGTGGATGTTTCTAGCGATTTTGTCTGTGCAGACGTAGCTTCACAGTGTATAACTAAAAATATGGCTTATGTACAAAGTTTCAATAAAAATCCATCAAAGAAGGACCATGTGCTCCTGGTTAATACAAATAGACAGATACAAATCCTGATCATTGAAAAGGATTTATATCCATCAAAATAATCTAATATGATTATTCGAAAACTCTATAGATGAACTTACTGTACCTATTTTTTTAATAAAGAAGAAGATAACAAAATAAAGGAAAAAAATAACATGAAACCCATGAGTACGTTTTAGCATTTACAAGCCCCCACTTAACTTCGAATTAAGATTGATAACTTTATTCCCTGAAATCGCTCCAATACATAATACTAATTAGTCAATCCGTCTAAATTTCTCAAAAATAGGCCAGTTAGCTTCTCTGGACTTCGCAGGGAGCCATTTGTTTGATCCACAACAAAAGAGTTGTATAAATATTCATGGCATACGGATTGTTCTTTATTATGTTATCAAAATTATGTTAATTCACTTAGAACATGATCAATGATTTGTTGTGGGCCACACACAGACCGGCTAACTCGCTTACTAATGTTAAAGCGATAATCTCTGGTTGTTCAACTATTAAAGCTAATTTTTGAGAAAGGATATTGCAACTTTGTGCAAGTTTGTTTATGCGTAAGCTTAAAATCTGACTAACGAGCCTTGATTTATTCAGTCTTTGTTACATTTAACTACTTAAATTATTTGAGATTATTACTGCACCAAAATGATTTTACGCTATTTAGAAGGCTTGCCTTATTCTACAGAATATAATGTATAGTTTAAGGAGATTCCATTAAATTGCTGGCCGGTATAAAAGAGAAACAGCTGTATCTGTTGCAGCCTGTTTTCAGTAACGAAACAACTACAGCTATTTTAGTATGATTTGTTTGCTTTATAAGATTAGTATTGTTTTATTTGCTTGATAACAGTTAACTTTTTTTGTTTGTTAATAATTAGTGTCCCTGTCGTTAGCCAAGGTCGCACCATCGTTTCCGAGGCCTTCCTCTTCGGCGATGACCATCCCTCATGCCACTGGGTAGTTATTTGGGTTCATTTATCTGGGTGCATTCTACAAACGTGTCCAGTTCCATTTTAATTTGGCAGTAGTTTCGCCCACGTCATTTATACCAGTTTTTGAACGAACAGGGGTGTTCCTAATTTTGTCAGGGACATGTGGAGAAGTATGGGGGAAACCTTTGTCAAGCAGTGGGACCTTATGGGTTATATTAAATAATATTAGTGAGCCTGCTTAGGTACAGCCTAAAACTGTAATCACTGCCTACTTCAACAAACTAGACCTTCATGAATGACCACATAATGGCCAGCCGTAGTCAGATCTTCGCGCTATATATGTGCCGTGCCCATAATTTGAAAAACACACGCGCTATTACTCGAGAGCCTAATGCCGCTAATGGGACCACGGCTACAATGGTGCTGTAATAGGCCGATGATTTCCGCAATTCCAGAAGAATGTCATCGGGGCGTACGGGACCTAGACCGTGAAAAAGTGGTGCAATTTCTTTGACGACAGTAATTGCAGAATGCGGAATTGTTGAGGTAGATAAATTACTTGTAATTTTAGGCATTTTACAGTTAAGTTTTTATTCTCTTCTTTTACTAAGATTAGTTAAATTTAATGAACGAAGGGAACAGAAAGTGGCTTTTGTCCTGTGGTTTTTGAAAAGAGATTTTTATATACGGATCTTTCATCTGTTCACAAAAAAATACTGACTTCATTTTCCTTAGATTTACGAAAATATATACTCGCTCATTCTGCAGTAACACAATTGAATTGGAGTCAAAGTGAAACACAAAATCACATCTTATAAGAAATGAATAAACGGTACAAATGTTTTACTTAAATTATTATTTCAGATTGCATTGTTTTTCCATTTTAAAAATGAAAAATTGTAAAGCGCGTCGGTCCTTCTCCTGCTAGCTGTTAAATATTATTTCATCTTTAACCGCGGCTAGAAATCGTTTTGTAAACGTCCAATGTACAGGTCAAAAGCATAAATATCTGTTCGTTTCATAAGCTCCAAAAATATCTGAGCAAAACATTCGCCATAAATATCTAAAAAGTCAACAAAGATTCTAAACGAACTCTTGTATATATATTTATGGCTATTAATTTGCTCAGATATTTTCGAAGCCTAGGCAACGTATTTATGCTTTTGACTGTACCTTCATAATAGTATAGATAGTAGTTTTTCTTAACCCGTTATTCAACAACAAAATGAAGCATCCACTCGGAAGTCACCCCGGAACGGATTGCCCTAACGATCCAACCCTTGACTTCGTATCCTGTTACAGAAGACCTTTTTGTTTATTTTTTTAGGTTAATAAAATTTTTCACACACCATTGAGTAAGTATCCCGTTACCTCTGAGGTTTCCACGTTTAACTATTGCGGTAAAACAATGTGTTGGAGGGCTGGGAAATATAAGTTTGCTGTGCCAAATTCAATTTAATTTGTCTGTATCACTGCGTTTTAATTTAATGTTGTAATTGACTGCTGAGCTTTTACCTTCTCGGATTTGTACATCTTCTTGCTGTTTCTAACGCTTTTCTACAGTGTATTTAATTCTTCATTGAAGGTTTTGCGTGTACCCTTATTATAATTTGACTAGTGAATAAATTGGTTTCTATCAAAAACATCAATAGGGGTCTAAAAACTGTTGGCCTGATGAGGTCCGAGTATCATTTGTTAAATATCATAACTAAAAAAATTAAATAAATTTGGTTTTTCAAGAATATTAAGTTTATCACATTATAAGCAATCGATTTTTTATTAAAACCGCAAATAACAGTCACTTTTTAAGCTGATTGCAGTTTGTTGCGGGTCCCATAGACCCGCGTTCTTTTTTTAGCGACGCGGGAAACCCGAGCCTTGTTGAAATTAATGAAGCGTGAAGAAGTTCCAGGAACAGTGTTCTTGACCCGCTTAGGAAACGCGAGGACCTAATATTTGGACAGACGATTGCATTGATTGAATTTACTGTCAGTTGATTTGTATTTTTTCTACGATTTTGGAAGCCAATGAACCGATTATTCGCTTTAAAATCTTCCGTGAAGTTGCCTCAGCTGGGAAGAGGAACATTTTTTCTAGTGTGTGTCAGACAGCTTATTAAAAGCTTGTGTTATTAATTTGCTTTTAGGCTGGCAAAAGACCTCATTAACCACTTTACTTTCTCATTAAAACTATTTTTATAATTTAACCGCGCGGATCGGCTAACTCACTGGTTGTTCAGTGCATAGATTTAGTTTCGTGGTATCCGAGACAAATCACACCAAGATCATCTGACCTTAAACGAAGCAGAGCTTGTCAAAGGGTGTCAGAGACTGATAAACATACTAAATCTTCAGATGCAATAGTGTAGTCAGACTTAAATCAGTAATCATCACTGATTAGTATTCAATTGGACCGTGGGGAGAACAAAATACTACATGTAGACAAAACACTTGAATGTCAGCACTACTTCGCGAATCAATGTTGACCTCTCGCAAACGACCTCGTATAAAAACGTGGCAAAATTACCCACGATGTTTTTCACATTCATTCATTCAGCTAATGAGTAACTGTTAAATGAGGTGTGGATTATCCGAGTAACCTAAGAAAGATTTATTAAATGAACAATTGGCGAAGAGAGCCGTGATTCTGTACGGGATGGGAAAAGTGATTGGACCACCGGCGTTTGAAGATGCTCTCCATCGAGCTACGAAAATGAAAAGCATGTTTAGTAGGTGTTCGAAGTCCTACAGACAAGGATATGGCAGTTTAAACATTGTGAAGTTACTAGCAAAAGTAGCATAACAATGTTCGCATTTAGGCCACTCTGCTTTAATTTGGCTTGATCAATGCCATTCAATTCGTAAAAATGTATATCTTCAAAATTCATGATAATTATGAATAACATGATTTTTAATGTTCATTCATTTATTTATTTATTCATTGCATAGACACTTATATATAAAGGTCTTAAAGTATTTCATAAAAGTACATGTGACGCCCTGCAAGGGCATGGCCAATAGAGGGCATTTAATCATGTTTTGAATTGTATCTGGTCGTCTGTAATATTACTTATACAAAAAAAATATAGCTTACGTCACTCCCTGATAGTGTAGCTTTATATTGGTGAAAAAAAATTTGAAATGGGTCCAGTAGTTTCGGAATCTTTAAGTTCTATTATATTGCTATTAAAACCCATTTGGAGTCAGAGGCTCGTATCTGGAGGTGTTAGGAAATGTTTTTTTAAGTTCACATTTTTTATATTTGTTTCATTTCAATGAGTTTCCTTGACTTGTTTAAATTGTTCTGCATAGATTGTTAATCTCTCCGAGTGTCAACAATACTTTTCCTACGATACAAACATTTTGCATGCGAAAGTCATATCCATTACTTCGCAAGTTGGCTCCATGTAATCCAGGGCCACCTACATCAAGTGGTCTTGAGTTTCACCCACCTCGAGCGCGCAGTAGTAAGTGTATCATTCGGGGTTCGATTCCCGGCCGGTGTCGTGTTGAGACTGGTTCACTCCAGCTGAAGATGCTTCGGAGGAATTTTTGCTGAGTGATGTATTTAATTAAGAAAACAATATTTTTGAAATTCACAGTTTAGCAGTTTTTTCTCAATTATAAAAATCTTATTCCAAGGAGGATAAAGCCAGGGTCTGTTATTGTACTTATACTACGCACACAAAAGTTTTCTGTCAGTGGAACAACACGTTGCAAAAGTTATGACAGGCTATTTCATGTTTTAAGTACGAGTAATTTTGTTAATTATCATGTTTCTAGAGGTGGTATCTCTATCAGCGTTAAAATATTGATTGATTCTTTTCTCAAAACAATGGATGCACTTTCCAGTGTTTTTTGTAGTGTCTATACTATCCTTACAATCACATTCACACTACTACGGTTAATGCAAAACTAACACAAACTAGTTTTTATAAATTAATATAATAATAACTGAAATACATTTCGCAATTAATCATTGTCTAAATTCAAAGCTATTGTTGATGGCTTTCAACGACCCGATATTTCGTGCGCCAGGGTCATAAGTTAACAATAACATTAATTGCGAACCTATCACGTAACATACAAACCCGCAAAATAGGGTAGAACTAAAAGTCGAGCGGACTATCAAACAATACCGAATATCGGCACACGCACTGCCAGGGGGAGGAAATAATTAATGATGATTGGCCTTAAATTACCCTCTCAAAAGGACTACCTGTCCCTTTCGCGCGCGGCCATCCCGGTCGTCCCACCCTCTCCCGCAAATAGGGACCCTATATAAGAGAAACAGGTAAGGTCCGAAGTTAGACCCCTGTGGGACGCCTTACCGGACACACCTGTGTTATTCGCAATGGCCACCGACATGTACGGACACCGTTTGCTTTTCGAAAAGGACATTTTCACGACAGACGTGATGATGGAGTACACAACTGAAGACTGCTATTTGGCTTGGGCCAGATCACCTGACTCTGGGAGGTCTAGTTTGGAGCCTACGCCTTCGATTGATGGAAGCATTAATCAAGATTCGTCGACACAAATTGCATACAGAGGATTGTCGCGAGACCTAGTTTTGGAAGACAGTGCTGAAGATTCTGAAAATTTGGACGGGTCTGGAAAAAGACGAGGGCGAGCGACCGGTGCAGCAGTTTTGAGGAGACGTCGCTTAGCAGCGAATGCTCGAGAAAGAAGAAGGATGCAGAACCTCAACAAGGCTTTCGACCGGCTTCGGGGACATCTACCTTCTTTGGGTGCTGATCGCCAACTCTCCAAATACGAAACCCTTCAGATGGCGCAAACGTACATTTCGGCCTTATACGAGTTGCTGCAATAACCGGTAGGTTACAGTGTATTAGATTACTTAGATTAAAATTGCAAAATCTGTATAGAAATAATTGTTATTAGTGGAGTTACTTTTTTCTAAAAGTCAGCTTGGAATACTAGTTTAGTGTTTACAAATTGTCTATGAACAATGTATAATTGCCAAATCTTGAGTCTATTCCCTTCTACCGATGAGATGTAATTGTAAATTAGACGTCGGTTTCAGTACTAGGGACTTTAGTAACTAGTAAATTACAGGGATATTTATTACGTACCAGAGAATACTCAACGTTACCATGTAGGTGTAAACTTACTTAAAATCTTTTTAATTTGATATTCTTTCCGATTTACGTGTCTTCACCCAGTATCGGATTAACGGTGTCAAGTTTCGAATACGTACGCTTATTAAATTGTACATTGCCTTAGTTTTAAGCGATTATCTTGCCAGTGTAGTCCGTCCTTAGTTTTTAAGTTACGCCCATCTTGCCAACGAAAGTATTACGCCCAAACATTCCGTAGACTAAGTAGGACTTAGAGCCAGAATTGTAAATTATTGTTACTAAAATGCTATAGAATAGTAAGCTGTTTGTGAATAGTGTATGTGATTTTTAATGATGCGATGTTTTTCGTTGTAAATATACGAATTATGTTTAAAACTTGGTTTATCTTTTCTTTTCATTCACTTTTTATTTTATGCATCTGGATCAAAATATTTAACTTGTAATATAGGTTAAGATATTCGTTCTTGCATTATTATTTCAACTGAGATTTCAAAGAAGTTATGCAAACCATGAAGTAGTTAGTTTAATGTAAAATACAAATCATGCTTGAAGGACTAAACATAAGGTCATAACTATTTTAAAAGTCAGTCATTTGTTTAAATAAATATTCAATTGTTTGTTATATGATACGAGTTCTTACGTACATAATATATTATGTCAAAAGCAAGCTTAAACGTAAGCCTGTTGAAGTTTGCTTTTTAAAATTATTTTGGTAATTATGCAAACTTATTCTTTTTCATAAAATAGGTAATACGCGAGTAGTAAATCACTAACCCACATAATAAAGTAAGCATTATGATGAAAAAATACTACTTACGAGTATTACTTGATTTCACAGTTACTTTTGAAATAGTGAGCCAACACAACTTACCTGAGACTGAGGCCAAAGAAGCTAGCTAGGAGTGCAGATTTGAAGACGTCACTCAGATCTCTGCGGCTCGTAATGTAAATTTTATTAAATACTGAACATAGTGATGAACATTATTCCGAAAAAGCTATAATTAATCGCGAGGGACTCGTCTTAGAGTTTCAACCAAGAATTAGTCTCAGACAAAAAATAATGTCTTACATGAGCTCTAAAATTATCTACTATTGAAGTATGAACCAACAAATCTTACCCCGAAAGTATTGCCGATAACTAAACAATACATTTTCTTAAAATAGTTAAAGTAGGTTTTGATACATTATGTAACACCTAATATATATTCTCTACAATTAAATGCTTTATGATGGACATTGACTGTTATTTGGGATAGTAACTTTTTTTTTCTGAAGATAAATACTAAAACAAAGAACAACTTTGGTCCTAGGTGTCGATCGGGACTTTCACCCACGGAAATACGATGGAGCGGTATAAATGCTAAAAAAGACAATTTAATAAACTTTTCTTTAGCATGATATAATATACTATCTGCAATCCTATCCTAAATGATGATATCGGTTCCTGGTTAAGTAAAGCGATCCTGAACTTGTACAAATGAGAGTCCAGCTCTTTGTCCTAATTTTTGTTAAATTTTACCCAGTGAAATCATTCCTTGCTGTTACTTTCTTCAGCAACACATTTTATGCATTATGAAGTTGCAAATAATCTGCCCTAGATGCCATCTTTTAGTATTAACGTTTCTTCAATATCTGATCAGTATTTGATATCTACTGAAGACGTCATGTCAAGGGGATCCCCGAAGCGGCGGGACAATCAGTCAGAGCTATGCAAATGCAAGCAGATGCATACAAATGCACCCACTGTTCGTTTTAACCGAAATACACATATAAACCGACCTATTTACAACCTTGTTTCAACGCAATAAAACCTCTCTGAAAAGTAGCTGATTGCTTAGGTTTGAGCTCGAAAAAAGCTTGTAAGAGTATTTTAAAGTAAACTGAGCCTTACACAAAAGGTTTAAGGTTGATGTAAATAGAGCAGCAGAAGCAAAAAGCAAGTCAGACTGCAAAATACCCCCTTTAGTTTACAACAACACTAGGATATCCGGCGGGACATTCGTTTTGTTTTGTAAATAGGCAAATTTTATTCCACTAGCATTTAAATTTATTTCTTAAACACTTGTTAAGTCCTAGCATTGAGTAGTAACCCAAATTTCTTGTTGGGTGTTTATACATGATTAAAATTGGTATTTGCTGTGAGTCTGGCTGAATCGTTCGCTAGATTGGTAAATACCATTTGTTTTTCCTCTATTTCTTATTGCAAGTTTCTCATTTAATACTTAGTCTTATTCATTTAAATTTATCTTAGTTGCTGTCTCACCACTTTGACCCAGAATAAAACTTTGCTTGGTTTGGGGGGTATATCTTACCCTAAACAAAGCAGGCTATGTGTGAAGACGTCAAGGGATTTACTTATTTCTCAATAACATTGCAGTCATGTTAGCTATTTAATAAATAGGTAGAATTATTATTATGATTAGGATATAAGATAATCATTTCTCGTTTGATTACTTAGGAATTTGTCTATGAATATTTAAAAAATATATTTTAACGTTAGAAATAAAAAAATCAACAAAGGTTCACATTTTCATGTAATTTAAAAGCATTAATAACATGTCATTAAAGCTGAATTAAACATCACACCTATGAACGTTTTACCACCTTTTTTAGGCCTTAAAAAGTTGATAGATTCAAACTTTTAAAAAATTCCTCACCCCTATTAATATGGGTTGATTAAAACGTTTCCTTAATCACGAATTACTTTCTCACCCCGCTCTGTTATTAAAACACACAACGCGTGCGTAATCAGGGGTTCTGTCAAAAATTTGACAGCTCTCAAAGATGGCGAAGTCTTAATTCCGCTAGCTGTCAGAGATGTGACAGCTACGTCAAATGCGTCGAGTCACGCGCAATTCTTGTGAGGTGAGAAAGGGCGTAAGGTTTTTAACAAAAATCAGCTAAGTAAGCGATGAGGATGATTGCAAGTGGGTTCCGTAAATTGGATTCTTACTGTACGTTTCAGCGTAGAATATCTTGTACAATAAAACTTTTCAATTATTGTGTGCCTATTCTATAAAATTTGGTCAACTAGAATTGCCTGCAAACGCTATTACTTACATGAAAATTGAGTGAAAATAAAAAATAAAAAATTTAGAAATTAAACTTTTTATTGTACTCGTATAGTCGTCATAAACTGAACGTATTTTTTGTTTATTATATACAGGGGAATAATTGGATTTCTTGAAATTTATTATAGTGTTATTAACTTTTAGAATAGATTAGTTACGGCATTTCTACCAACATCACGAACGTATCGTAGTTACTCCGTGATTATGGCACTTTCAACAGTGCCGAATTATCGGAACCTCGTAAATAAAAAGGTACCTACATGGTAGAAATCCCGTAACTAACAATAACTTTTCTAATGTTAGTGACCATGAAAGAATTCTTGTTTTTCAAACGTTTAATTGCTGTGGGTTTTTTATTTCACTACGGAGCTCTTCCAAATTTCCAATCACTCGTCTGCTGCAACAAGCACATCGCCAGCTCATTGGGCAAAGTGATAAGCTATCATTAAGGGTGTCACTTACATCTTTATAGGTGTGGCCATTTTTTTGCATGACTTTCACTTTTGCTTGGGAGAGGAATAAAACTCCCGAATATGAAGTAACTATGGGAAAAATAACCATTAGTTAGCGATCAGACATGACACTTTCGCTAAGAGCCCCATGTATTTACAGCAATTACGAGTATGTATAACTATCATTTGGGTTAATGTCAGGATGTAGGTAATATTAATTCTTATAATTGACTCGTTTGCAATGGTTATATGCCTATGCACGAAACGACTTGCGTAGTGCGCAGTGGCACGGTTTCTCGCCTCGATTTCCGCAGTGTCCCGGGTTCGATTCCAGGCCGGGTCAATTCAGGAAACGATCTTTTCTAATTTGATCTGGTATGGGTGTGCTGGGAGACGCCCCTGTCTGATTTCTTGTCTGGTGTATTTATCCCTACCTCGAGACCATGACAAGAGGTGCGTTTTCTTGCGCATATTCGTTATTTATTTATTTATGCAGAGTCGTACTCATTACATTTTTCAAACTTCAGATCAAATTATAACCACGGTATTCATGCTGAAAACATTATCATTTCGTTCAACTCTACATTTTATATAGAATAAATTTGGTTGTACAACATGTAAAGTTGGTTTATAATTAGAGGTGTTTGTCGTGTTAGAAAGTTTAACAACATAAATGACAATAAAATATTCAAATGTTTCATCCTTAATTAAATAAATAAATATATAACTAAATATGCGCCAGACAATACACCTCTTGTCACGGTCTCTAAGTAGGAATAAATATCCCTGTGTTACGAGGTACCAGGCAAGGAATCAAGCCAGGGGCGTCTCCCAGCACACCCAGACCCAGGCCAATTTAGAAAAGATCATTTCCTGAATTGACCTGACCGGGGATCGACCCCGGGACACTACGGAATTAAAGGCGAGAAACCGTGCTACAGCGCACTACGCCAATCGAGTCGTCAATTAATTATCAATTATGTCTATTGTTTAGTATATCTTGCTTTAAATTTGACGATTTGAAAGTAACTACTTACTGTAAAAGTCTATTTGAATAAAGTTATTTTAGTTTGAGTTTGAGTTCATACTAGTGTGTCCAGCTGATAAATGCAAAATTTTATGGGAAGAGTAATTATTTATTGGTATTTCAACCTGTTTTGTTAGGAAAAGTTGTTTATGAGTATAAAAACATCCCTTACAGTTATGGTAGTTAGTAGTGAAAAAATAGCAGTGTATCTATTATTAGGGAAACTTTTTGACAAACTTCCTCCCAAACATACAGCCCCTAAACAAGGTACTCTCTTCAATTGTCGGGCGTGCGCTATGAGTGTGCACTGATTGGCCGCGCGCCGACCAATCAGGGCGCGAGCATTCATAGTTACGGCGCATGCGCAATTGAGTTTAAATAGGCGAGGCTGTGGGGCTGGGCTTTATGGTCTTGTCAGATTTGTTACTTAAAATCCTCGGTGAAGTAAAAAATGTATATTCGTGTAAGCTTGTTAAAGGCACAAGAGGGGTCATTTACAATAATAATAGAGTGAATTCAATGAAAAAACATAATGTGACTCTACCTCAAAGTACCTTCTCCAAATAGTATCATATCTAGTAATTAAGCCTAACAATTCAAAGGAATTGGGAAAAGAAAATATACAAATTATATACACAAATAAATTTACCCGATATCGAAAGGTAGGTTTGCATTTTTTGTGGAAACCAATATCAACAAAGGTTCCACAAACACCCAAATCTAACACAAATGGGTACTCATCTGCTTCATCAACTGAGATTTAAGCTAGTGCAGACATTGAACTTGTGACCCTATGCGTCTCAACTCTCAACGGACGCTTGGAAGCGGCGCTTTTGTATAAGTACTTAATAACAAAAATTCAGCTGACGAGCATGATGTAACTGTGGATTCTGAGCAATAACCCTTGTTTTGTTTTGCTAAAATATATTTATAAATTGAAATATTATGTTCACTTGTCTCTGACACCGATAGTTTAAGCTCGATTTGTTTTGGCGAGTCATATCATGTTGCTGTAAGCTTTCAGGAATCCAAGACCCCAGGGTATGCGGGCAGTATCAATACTAACCGAGTCATCTATAGTCAGCCCAATAACCCTAAATAGTCATATATCTCTTTATTTCACCTGCGCTTTTGCTTAACCTCCGACAATCGCAATCTAATTTGAACTTCAAGTGAGTAACCGAGACAGCGTAATTGCGACGCATCCTGTCTGTCTGTCTGTCTGTGCGACTGGGCCGCGGATTTACTTAATCCATAAGGCAATCATGGCCTACAGTTCCTGTTATGTGAAAAGAACGTTGGCGTTGATCAAGCGTGCGCAGGTGGAGTCAAACTGAAGTAATGAAACGAACAGCCTATAAACTGCACCCGACCACAGACCATTCCCTTTACTATCACATTCAGTTTGCTCTTTTGAAACTTGTATTACTTTAAGTCATTAGCAAATGGGATATCCTACTACTCGATAAGGGCTTCATCATTGAAATCAGTCATTGTTACAATTAATGGGTATTGGATTACCACCACGCTTGCCAAATGCAGGTTAATGATTTCAAATCCGACCTTGGTTGGTTATGCACAAAAAATACACTTTGGGGACGTAGGTTGTTCAATATGGAAAGCACAAATCTTACGATTAGAAGAGATGTTGGTGTTAGCAGGAATGGTTGTTAGAATTTTGATAACTTTAGCAATCGCCACCGCCAGACAACTTGCGCGAACTCAACACTCGACAGAACCGATCTATCGCGCGCCGCGACCCCTGTCCTATTAGATTCGCGTAACCGGCACGTGCCGGGCCGTTTCTCTTCTCAAACCCGCGTCCGTTTGCTTGCCATCTCCCAGAAACACCTTAAGCCGAGGTCCGTGTACCCTTGGGGCTCCTAAAGCACGTTACTTAAATTTTGGGTCGAGAGCCTTCCGCTCACCCTCTTGTCCGGTGTAGATGTGAAAGCCATCAGCGGTTAACAGCATATTAAAGTTAAGTTAGTCATTTGAATAAAAAAAAAGATTTTCCTGATCAAAAGAAATAATTTTGTCTAAGTATTCAGAATCATACAAGATTAGGACAAACATTTTACAAAGCACACCCGAATTCGGGCAAAAAAGTGACGTCATCGGTGGCCATTCAGTAAGGTATTTCGTAAATACGCGCTCGCTGCAGTACCTCGCAAACTCAGGCCTATTAAGATAAATTTCGAACCTTCGATGTAATTGTCGGATTAAAAAGAACGATAATTTTGCGAACAATTATCGTATTGTGCATTACTTGGGTTAAATCGTGCATATCAGTTCTTTTCCAAACACAAACCGTAGCAAGGAGTTCTCTTTTAAGAGGTTCTCCTAATTGAGGGCTTCAGTACAGAACTCGTACGCTTTAAAAGGCTTGGGAGGAACTGGGAGGAAAAGCAACGAAGTTGCAAGATTTCGCCATTGAGATGAATCCCAAAAGTAAATAGAAATAAGCTAAACATACCGACGTCTCGTCTAAACTACACTCAGTGAAATATATAATCACCTACCGGAACATATAAAAAACATAGATAAAGAAAAAGAATTCAATAATAAACTTAAACGATTACTTATTAATCAAGCATATTACTTATACAGTTGCTGAGTATTTAGGTGATCAGTCTTTAAAATAATTTTTAGAATCCAAATCATACATAAACAATATGTAATGTGGTTTTTTATGTTAAATAGTTTAATAATGTTAGAAATGTGGAAGTATAGTGCCCTCTCTTATATTGTCATGTCCAATCCGGACTCATAAATGTGCTATGTATCTAATTTTAAGACCTCTATTATACTTATGGAGTGCAATAAACTAATTGAATTGAATTGAATTGAATTAAAATTGTTATCTCCTAAAAAATCGATAATATGTTTAAAGAAATTTATTCTCAAAAAGACATTTACAAGGTCACTTATATGAAAATATAAATATCGTATGGTAACTTATTCTAATTACAGTCAGAGGTCTCTAGAGTACAATAATAAAGGTATTAGGTGTAATGGTATAAATCTAGATATCCAGATCTAGATCCTAATAATCCAGAACTTGTTAGAAAAGAAGAAATATCAATACTTATGTATGTGTATGTGTAACACTAGTGACAGCCATTAGCGTCCGCCGTCCGTGTTGCCCGTGCCGATGTTTTTAGGGATATCGGTACTGCGCCCCAAGCGATTATAAATGGAAACAAAAATGGCATAGAAGTTTCTGAAGTCAGCTATCGTAGTTTACCTACAATCATTCAGAAACTCATGTTTTTTTTAATAAGGCGAAAACGTTCCATTCTACGAACATGCTATGGTGGTCGATTAAAAAATAAATAATGATATCGCAGCAACACCCCTTCGGTAGCTAGGATGAATTACGACAACATTATTAGAATTAATCCAAAAACGGAACAGGGCGTGGTCCACAACATCAATACTAACTAAATTAAAAAATACCGAAACTTTAAAAAACACAACAAAAACAAAAGAAGTTTGGTAAACGGCAAATGATTGAAACCTCTTCATTGAGGGATAATTATTTCCTTGATCTAATTGTTTTTTTCTCCGGAGGCGTGTCTTTGATACATATAAGCCGGTGCTGCGTAGTACAGCTTGTATTTTACTGAATAATAAGTCGTTATACCTAATAGCAAAAATATGAGAAGGTTAATGATCTATCCAAATAAAATTTAATATTTTATATGGATTTATAGCACGGTTTCTCGCCTCGATTTCCGTAGTGTCCCGGGTTCGATTCCCGGTCGGGTCAATTCAGGAAACGATCTTTTCTGAATTGACTCGGGTCTGGGTGTGCTGGGAGACGCCCCTAGCTTATTTCCTTGTGTGGTACCTCGTAACACAGGGATATTAATCCCTACTTCGAGACCATTACAAGAGGTGTGTTGTCTGGCGCATATTTATTATTTATTTATTATTATTTATTTAATATTATTAAATCTCACAAATGACCCAAAAATAGGCCATCCTAGTCACTATTATTGTCAATTACTTGTGTTGGAGCGTTTTGCGTGAATTAAACCAGAGGCTTTCAGCAATGAAGGCCTAAGATTTTGCAGTAGACTTAGTTTAGATTCTGCTAAAGAAAAGTACTGATACAGTCTATTTGAATAAAGTTATTTGAGCTATTTAAGCAAATCCCTAAAGAATTTTAATTTAATTTTACATTTGATGCAAACTAAAACTGTCTTATAGGTTATTTGTAAATGGTGATCGAAAACCCTCTCGAATAAGATGGACGGGTGAACGAGAACCATGAAAGTTTATATCTATCTCAAATAAACAAATGAAACTATCATATCGAAAGAATGGTTTGTTTGTTCACCTGTCAACGGGGGCCACTTACAAATTGCCACCGAACGTATCTATGAAACAATCTATGAAAAGTGGCGTACTAAATTTATCGCATATAAAACCAGAAACTTATCTGAAGGAGAATCTCCATTGAAATAAAATAAAAAAGCCGAAACGTCACGCTTGAGAGAGACAACGCCTTACAAAAGAAAGAGATAATTTGCTTGTGGCGCTTCTTCCGGTTGCAGGCGCAGGTGACACAAAATTTATTCCAAATTTGAAAACCGAAAGATATTTTATTCGAAATGATTCAAACGACTTTTTAAATATGGACATCTTTTATGTTGCGGCGGCGGTTGACAGTTTTATATTTGTCGTCAATGTAATGGCGGTAAAAAGGTATTTGATTTATACGAAAATAATGCAGTGCCTATCTGCGCGGGAGTTGCCATAGATTAGAATTAGTTAGAGGGGCGGGAAAATTATGAAGACTGACTGTTGTTTTTAAACAAATTTCAGAAAAGGTTTTCTTAGTTAACTCTTTATCAATTTATTTACAAAACATATTATTTGACTTTAGCTAAATAAAAATTGCTCGTTATTATTCAGACTCACATCAGGACATATTGTTTCAAATTAATTAAAACATGTTTGTTTTAGGGTCATTACCTTTTTTTTAAATTACTATTATTTACTAGGCACAATAAAATAATATGAACAATAAAATTCCGCATCCAAAAAAAAATATGTACCAGGGCACAGTACAACTACAGCACTTATTAAAGTCACTGATGATATCAGGGCTGGTATGGAGGATTCTCGGTTGACGGTGCTTGTTTTAATAGACTTCTCCAACGCCTTCAATACCGTTGATCACGATATTCTCCTGGCAGTCTTGAGTCATCTATGTGTCTCTCCTTCGGCTGTAGATTGGTTCTCTTCCTACCTGCGCGAGCGCCGGCAGGCTGTTCGCGTGGATCAAGTCCTTTCAGATTGGTCAGACTTGGAGACAGGTGTACCGCAAGGTGGAATTTTATCGCCTATCCTGTTTTCGGTTTTTATAAATATGCTTACAGATAAAATTCAATGCTCACACCACTTGTATGCCGATGATCTGCAACTGTACGTGCAGGCGGGTGTTGCTGACTTAAACGCCGCCATTGACAAACTTAACTATGACCTCAGCTGCATCAGTGAGTGGTCACTCAAGTTTGGTGTCAAAGTTAACCCGGGCAAGTGTCAGGCTATAATGTTTGGTAGCTCATATCAGTTGCGTGCGGCTGGCTGTTCACCTATTACTCCGGTAGTGATGGACTGCGACTTGATACCATTTTCACCATGCGTCAAAAATCTCGGTCTTTTCATGGACAGCACACTGAGCTGGGGCCAGCAGGTGAAGGAGATGAGCAGAAGGATAACCTGGACGCTGCGAGCGCTTTACCGCTTCAAATTTTTTCTACCAGTCAACACCAAAGTTCTGCTCGTCCAGGCTCTTGTCCTGCCTATTCTCGACTATGCTGATGTTTGTTTTACTAATATCTCACAGGAACTTCTCAACAAACTTGACAGACTCCTGAATAACTGTATCCGCTTTATCTTCGGATTGCGGAAGTACGATCACATTTCTTCTTATCGATCTAAGCTCAACTGGTTACCGATTCGTCAATGCAGAAAAGTGAGAATTTTGTGTGTTCTTTTTTCTATTCTCTTCGATCCAAACTCTCCGATGTACCTAAAAAATAAGTTTCAATTCCTACACTCGTCTCATCAAAAAGATCTCCGTTCAAGTAAAACTTTAGCTCTATTTACACCCCTTTTCTTTTCCTCCTATATGTCAAGCTCCTTCAGACTGTCTGCCATACGGCTATGGAACTCTCTCCCAAGCAACATTCAGAAATCTACCTCCAAACTTGCTCTGAAGAGGTCGTTGCGTGAGCATTTTAAGTGAGCCGCGGATTCAGTAAACCATTTCATTGAGTTCAGATTCAGGCATCTTCGTTTAACTCTCTTAAATGGCAATTTAATTTAATTTCATATTATATTGTACGGTGTAGGCCGTACACCTTGATAATGTTCTGATATACGAGTAAAAGTCCGGAGATTGAAGTATTGAGAATTTAATGTTTTAAGTAAATTAGGTACAAATATGATAATTATGCTAGTGAATGCGTTTAGTATTGGATGATAGGCGCGTGATTGCTGTGAATGCTAAAACTGCACTGACTCTAATAAATTGGAATACAATTATGAAAATGCTGATACATGAGTAAGGCGAAAAGTAGGTCGATACAATATGTACACCGTACATGCTCCCGGGGGAGAAAGATGCTAGGTGATGAATGATGGTGATAATAGGTAATGAACATTAAAAGAGAAGTTATTTGAGTAGGATGGCTTAATCTAATAACAAGATGATGGGCATTTATTTTTCTTAAAATAATTCGATGATGGTTCTAGCGTTTAACTAAGTCTATGTGCTTTCGTCAGAGATAGTGAGTACTGATCTAAGCACTGGCGACGTGCCTTTGTCTTTTCTTAATTTATTGGGTTTCACTTCACTACACTTAGATTTGATACTAGATTGCCCATTTTTATTATACGACACTGATTCACAAACACAACACTCTTTGCCGGTCGCCTGCTGCGGATGCGCGGCGGCTTCCCGGCGCCTCCTGTAGCGCCGCCACACCAACACTGCTCCGCATGCTCCCATTATTGCTATCACCACGTAAATAAGGACATAATGGTGAATGTCATGATCCGATAAGTCTGAACTGATCGGCTCTGCTAGTTTCATGGTATCAATT
Source organism: Udea olivalis (assembly GCA_947369235.1). Lineage (NCBI taxonomy): Eukaryota > Metazoa > Arthropoda > Insecta > Lepidoptera > Crambidae > Udea > Udea olivalis. Next base: position 1,891,925 of record OX376349.1, on the reverse strand, counting down.
TGATTTTGTATTTCAGCCATTTGAACTTTATGATTATTTTCTTGTGTTTCTGATACATTCAAAGAATAAATTATTTTATCAATAGGCAGACTAATTATATGATTGATCGGAGCTATTTCGATCGCCTCTATCCCTGGCTTAGCGTTTATGCTACTTACATCTTGCCTATGTGAATAGATAATAAAGTCCTTAGACTTAATAATACAGCCATGACTCACTGTCAGTAAGCCGGCAAGTTTTAATTGCAATACTGTCACTTGATCGTCGCATATCAACTGGAGTGAGCATTCTCCACAGCAAAAATAGAAATAGTTATTTATTTTGTTCAGTTCTTCCCATCTGTTTAGACATAACGTCGTGGTGATTTGACAGCTGTTGGAATTACTATTTGTTTCACATAAACTTTCATCATCCTTGATATGATAAATTGGTCTTTTAAGATAGCACAGACTAATTTCAATATCTAAATGCAAGCAGGAATTCAAGTCATTTTCAGTGAGAGACAGCAAGGCGTCCCGTCTTATGTTTATTGCAGCGTATTCAGTTACAGGTTTAATGTAGGTCATTTTGTCGTTCATTTGTTTAGGTATAGGAATTATTTTCAATATATCATATAAGTCTCTACATATAAGTGGTATTTTGATTTCAAATATTATGTGTTGTTTTAATATCTTAGTCCGTATTTTCAGTAATTTGTAAATTTTTGTTAAGTCCGCTGTATCTACAGGTAAGGATAGATCATTTGATAGTTTACTTGATATGATATTCAATTCGTTGCTCAGCTGATCGGGCGTTAGCAAATGTAGATTAACTTTTCCATTATAAATATCGGTCACTGTGTCTAAAATGTTATCTTGCATACTTTTCAGATGCGTAAGCAAATTATTTGTTATCATTGCGGTCATTGTAAAATCATTTATGCTGGACATATTTTGAGTAGTGATTTTTAAAGTGTTTATCTTGTTTTCTAAGTCCAACATTTTTTGATTTGCTAACTTGTGTTGTTTGTTCATTATATTTTCAGTTCTTTTGAGTAAATTAAATTCTGCTTCCACAATTGATGTCTGATTTTTCCACAACGCAGCTAAATGTTTTTGATTTGTTTTAATTAGTCCAATGTCTTTTTCGTATTTTTCTGCAAAGCTATCATCTAAGACTCCAAATAAGGAGCTTGCTATGTTGCCTACACCGTTGATAAGACCACGCCTTCGCCGTGAGCGTGTTCCAAAGTGCTGATGCAGCAACATATGATTATAGTACGCGAGCTCTGCGTCACCGTGACGTAGTTGTGATATTACCGCGTCGCAATGTGATTCCTTTCTTATCTGTAAACATACGTTTTCGAGATGTTTCAAATATTTACTGAATGCTTGAGTGCCTTCCCAATAAGGGTCCATATCGTAATACACAATCAGTTTCCAGTCGTCTCTTATTAGATACATATTTGTTAATTTGTCAAAATAGAGGCTTCTGCTCTCTGTCAATGAAGTAACGTTGTATTTACACTCCACTGTGGAAATAAACGTCATAAAAAATAATAATAGAGACATCATCGTTGTAGCTAGACAATGTCCCTTTCTTGATTGCTTAGTTTGCTTTTCTTTCTCGTTTGTAGCGCTCTTGTTGTTTTTATTAGATTCTTGCTGACTGAGCGGAAGTTTCTTGACTTCGTCTTGATGAGTAGGTAATAATGATAGTTTAACGATTGGCCTTTTCATGAGTCCATTTTTCGTTTTTAAGGTCACAACCCTGATGTAACCATCCGCCCCCGGGTGTAGCTCCACGATTCGGCCTAACGCCCACTTTCCCGGTGGTAGATGTGCATCATGTATGATAACTACGTCGTCAATTTTGAAATTTCCTTGAGGTTGCGTCCATTTACTGCGTGCTGTTAGTTGGGTTAGGAACTCGGCCTGCCATCTCTTCCAAATATCATTTAAGACTTTTTGTGCTAAGTGCCACCTGGTACGTAAATCGTGTTCAGTTTCTAAAAGTGTCAATGTGGGGCCATTGGTCAAAAAGTGAGATGGTGTTAGAAAATTAAGGTCTTCAGGGTCTTCCGATAGTGGACACAATGGCCTTGAGTTCAGGCATGCTTCTAGTTGGGCCAATAAAGTACTGTATTCTTCAAAAGTTAATCTCTGATCACCAATAACTCGCTTTAGGTGGAATTTTAGGCTTTTAACGGCAGCCTCCCATAATCCACCTGCCGAAGGCCATGAAGGGGCATTAAAATGCCAGGTTATGTTCATCTCGGTAATTTCCTTCATGAACTCGACATTGTTCTCTGATAAATCGCCGTATTCTTCCTGTAACATTCGATTGCCCTTGATGAAACAGGTACCCTGATCACTGTATAGATGATTTGGAGTCCCTCTCCTAGCAGCCATTCGACGTAGGGCAGCTAGGAATGCTGAAGATGTTAAATCAGACACGAGCTCTAAATGCACGGCTTTGGTTGCCATGCAGACGAAAACTGCTACGTAGCCTTTTGTTGTTTTTATTCCGCGACCTTTATTTGCTTTGATATAAACATGGCCCGTGTAATCCACCCCAGTGTGGGAAAAAGGGCGTGAGGGGTTACTTCTTGCTGTAGGTAGATCACCCATAATTTGATAATGTCTGCTGGGATCGTTCTTCCTGCAGGTGATGCACAATCGTAACTGCTTTTTTACTAGCCTGTTGCCACCCACGATCCAGTATTTATGTCTGATAAAAGCATTGGTCAATCGTGCCCCTCCGTGGAAGGTAAGTTTATGACCGTGATCTATGATAAGTTCGGAGAGGCGACTATCGCCGGGTATTATCATCGGATGCTTCATATCAGGATGTATTTGCGCATTTTCTAACCTTCCCCCGACTCGCAGGATCCCGAATTCATCTAGGTAAGGTTTTAATCTAGCTAATTTGCTTTTTGCTGATACGCTTTTATTTGCTTTTAATTCGCTCATTTCCATAAATTCTTCACATTGGGTTTGCTTTACAATTATTATCAATGCTTGCTTTAATTCTTGTAGTGTTAAATATGATTGCTTTACTTTGCATTTGTTAATAAAACGCATCATCCATGCTACTATTCGAATAACTGTAGATAATGAATTGTGCTTGGTGAGTAATTGTTTAATTGCTGATTGATTTATTTCTGATTTGATAACTACGTTGGTTTGTTTACATTTCTTAATCTCTTCGTCCGTAGTAAACAGATTTGGTGTGTTGTTTTCTCCGGCCTTGTAGTTAGATAACCACATAGGGCCTTTCAGCCATAAGTTATTTTGTTTCAGCTGTGACGGAAAGAGGCCTCGGCTTGCTGCGTCAGCTGGATTTTCTGCAGACTTTACATATTGCCAACAACTGGCGGGCATGATTTTTATAATATTTTTTAATCTATTTATTACAAATTGCTTCCACTTATTGTTTTCATTTTGTATCCACGCTAGAACAACTTGTGAATCGCTCCAACCATAGGTTTCTAATTCGTGTTGGTTTAGGCTTTGTTGTACTTTACTCATTAATTTACTTAGTAAATCGGCTGCACATAGTTCTAACTGCGGAACAGTTAACTTTTTTGCGTGTGGTGCAAGTTTTGACTTTGCTGCGACTATAATCACCTGTTTGCATTTTTCTACTCTCGCAAAAATCACACAAGCGTAGGCTTGTAACGAAGCGTCACAAAACCCGTGTAGTTGTATGACGTCACCCTTGTGACATCCGATCCAACACGGTACCTCATACTTTTCAATGTTTTTGATATCGGCTCGTAACTTGTCCCACTCATTGGCTATCTGAACCGGTATAAAGTCATCCCACTGTAAATTAGAGTCGTATACTTTTTGAAACATTATTTTTAATTTTGTTGTCACGGGGGTTAACCATCCTAGAGGGTCGAAAATTTTGGATATCTCTGATAATAGTTGCCTCTTAGTTGGTTTGCTGAGCGATTGATTTACATTACAATCAAACAGGAATTTGTCGTTCGTTGCATCCCAAAATAATCCTAAAATTTTGGTTTTATTCTCCGACCTGAAATTATACACTTCTTGCTTGTCATTATTGCTTACAATATTTTCTAGAACTTCGTGATTGTTTGACAGCCATTTTCTTAAATTAAAGCCGCCTGATTGTAATAGTAACTTTAGGTTCTCTATCAAAATTTTGCTTTCATGTATTGAAAATGAGCCGTGAACGAGGTCATCCATAAAAAATGACTCTTGCACCACCTGGCATGCATCGGGGAATGCGTCACGTTCATCCGTAGCAAGTTGGCGTAACGTCATCATCGCTAAGAAAGGGGCTGCTGTGGTCCCATAGGTGACAATAGTAAGTTGAAATGTCTCGATCGGCTGGTCTTCATTTTCTCTCCACAATATTTTTTGGTATTTTTGATGTTCATCTGCTACATTGATTTGCCGATACATTTTCTCAATATCAGCTGTAAATCCGTAAGGATACTGGCGAAATCTTAAAATAAGTAACTGTAGATCTTGTTGTAAGTTGGGACCGGTATGCATTAAGTCGTTCAAACTTAACCCTGATGACGTCTTTGATGACGCGTTAAAAACTGCTCTATATTTAGTTGTCGTGCTGCTCTCTCGTTTCACGCAGTGATGAGGTAAATAACAATCGGATATTAAGTTATTGCTAGTTAGTTTCATATGATGTAGTTGCTCGTATTCGGTGAAAAACTGTTTATATTCTCTCGATAAATCTGGGTCTCTCCTAAATTTCTTTTCTAAGTTCAGAAACTGAGCTCGGGCTATTTGCTTTGATAATCCCAACTTTTCATCTATGTCGCTCTTAAGAGGCAACTTGACCTCGTAGCGGCCATCTGATAGTCTTTTTGTTGTATCCTTATAATAGCTGATACACTCTTGTCCTTGGCTTGATAAGGTAGATGATGTCGTAATATCTTCAACTTCCCAAAACTGCTTGATATCCTCCCAGTTATTTAGTACTACGTTACAGTGATAGGTTTTTACGTTACCGCAAAGTAACCACCCTAAATGGGTTTGCTGTGCTAGGGGCTGTGTTGGTTTGTCCCCCTTGATGATGCCGCTCATTATTATGGTTGAGTACACGTCAGCACCAAGTAATAAATCAACAGGATTGCTAATGTTAAATTCCGGATCTGCTAGATTAATATTTTCAATATGTGGCCAATACGGTTTTTCGAATGATTTGCTTGGTAGTTGTTTTATTAAACTATTCATGATCAAAACCTCAACGTTAAATGAATACTCGCTGAAAAGAGATGAACATGTGATTTGTAGCAACCCCTTACAGTTGTTTTCTTTTAGGCCCACTCCAAATATAACTCCACTACACTTTTGACGCTTTAATCCGAGTTTTTGAGCTGCATGTTCCGTGATTAATGATATTTGCGACCCTTGATCGACAAGAGCGCGCATGGTTTGATAGGATCCATCTGCTGATAAGACATTGACCTTGGCTGTTGCTAGTAAAATTTCGGAGGTGTTGTCTTGGGACACATGTGACGTAGTATTCACATGTTGCAATTGTCCTAATGAGGTTTTTGCATACGCCGCGTTCTGACCGGACGTACTTGGTTTCATTTTCGCGAAGGCATCGTGTAACAACGAATTATGGCCTTCGCCGCATATGCGGCACTTCTTTGCTGATATGCATTTATTGCCCTTGTGATCGAACAAACAATTTAAACAAAAATGTAAATTGCGAATGGTTTTCAATTTCATTTCGTTAGACATTTCTAGAAACTTCCCGCAATGATATAATCCATGGTTATTTTTACAAATTGGGCATGCGCTATTCGATAATTGAGAACTATAAGGTTTTTGGAATTTATTGTAAGAATTATTCAGCGAATAATATGGTTTTCGGGCGTTATTCGAAATTGACTGCTGTCTGTATTGCATGGAGGGAGTCTTGATATCTTGTTTTCTTCTTGCGACTTCTAATGATGTAAATTTTGATTCAAGGTAATCGAGAAACTCTTGCAGGATTGGAAGTTCTCTAGGATTTTTTATGTATTCGATGTAATCGTTGTATGTCTCCGAATCTAGCTTTTGCGATAATATGTGAACCAATATCGGGTCCCATGAACTGATATTAACACCTAAGTTTTTTATGGAATGAAGGCACTCTAATGTGACGTCATGCATCTTCTTTATAAGACCGAATGATTGCTGCTGAATACTCGGGAGGCCGAGCAGTATGCTAATGTATGAAGTAAATAAAAGCTTTTTGTTATTGTAGCGATGATTAAGAATTTCCCAACAAATGGGATAATTTTCTGTGCTGATCTGTAAATGTTGTATTAGTCTTTCTGCTTCGCCTTTAATTTTACTTTTAAGAAACTGCATCTTCTGTGCGCTGGACAACGAGGGATTATTATGAATTGCTTCTTGGAACAAATCCTTAAAGGAAACCCATTGGTTGTAGTATCCGTTAAATGTCGGAATATCTAACATCGGTGTTGATTTCTGTCTATGAGAAACAGAAAAAAGTTTTGTGTTAATTGCTTTCTTTAATTCGATGTACTTTTGCTCATGTTTGCTGTAAATTCTCTCGTAACTTTCATCTTCTCCATTTAGCTGGCAATCTATATCCAAATGTAAACTATCAATAGCTGACCATCTTTGCTGCAATGTTCTCAAGGCGTCATCGAACTCCCAACTGTTTGAGAGGGTTTCAATGTCAATGCTGGCCACTGTTCTAATAAACGCTCTAAAGTTTGCAGTTTGCTTTCGAATCATCTCATCAAGTTTGCTCGGTGACCCTTGGTTTTTGAAATGTTTTTCTTTACTAGCTGATTCTCCTGACCCACCTACTGCTTGATTACTTGCTGAAAGCCCGGTAGGACCTGATACAAATGGTTTTCCATCGTTTGACAACTCTCGGACCTCTTTTTGTAAGTTTTGCTCTACCTCAGATGTTCCTGAGGTGGTAGTCATTGTAATCAACATTTGATACTGCTGCATAAATAAAGTTTTAGTGCTCTTATAATTGTCGGCCACTTGATCAAATTCATTATTAACAAAATAAGTATGAGTTCTGCTGGCTTCCGTACATAACCGGTCATGATTATGCTGGTATTCTACCCAATACGCTTCTAAATTTTCTAAGCGCCTCTTAAAATAATCAGCTGTCTTTCGGTCTTTGCTATCTTTTTTGAAATTTATGAATAACTTTTTAACTGCTTCTGCTATTTCTATCTGTGCAAGATATAACTCTTCAATCTCCATTGCTGCTAAAGTTTGTCAACAATATTAAGAGTAAAAAATCGGAATGATCTTACTTGTTTGCTAGTGGTGCTCTTACTCGCTGCTGATTGCTGAGTGTTCCAGACGGCTGCTGCTGAATACTGAGGATCCCCCTGGATCGTCGATACTTGCTGTGTCACGCCTGAATCACTGTTGATTGCTGTATGTCTGCCTTATTTGCTGCTGATTTTTTGGCTGCTGTGTCGGTCGGTTAGGTCGCAATGCTTGCTGTGCGACCGCCGTGCTCGTTGATTGCTGATATGCGAACTCCTTGCTCGCGACTGCTTTCTTGCTAAAACTCTCCCGTTTGCTGCTACTTGCTTGTGATATTCACCACTGATAACTGATTTCACTAGTCACTGATTCACTGCAGTTCCTCACTTGTCTAACACACGCGAGGTCCCGCAGATTTTGCTGCTCGAAGGACCAAAAAAGATGTACGGTGTAGGCCGTACACCTTGATAATGTTCTGATATACGAGTAAAAGTCCGGAGATTGAAGTATTGAGAATTTAATGTTTTAAGTAAATTAGGTACAAATATGATAATTATGCTAGTGAATGCGTTTAGTATTGGATGATAGGCGCGTGATTGCTGTGAATGCTAAAACTGCACTGACTCTAATAAATTGGAATACAATTATGAAAATGCTGATACATGAGTAAGGCGAAAAGTAGGTCGATACAATATGTACACCGTACATATATATTATTATTATTATTATTTTTTATTATTATTTAATATTATATTAGTATATTTATTTTCAATGTATAAAGATAGGTATATTTGTTGGCATGATAAGTATATATAGTTTATATGTATTTATGTAGTATATTGTATTAGGTATTTGTTAGTTTGAGTATTAGTAGGTTTTAAAGTTTTAGTTAAGTAACTAATTTGTTGTTTGTATTTTCTTGCACCAAGTTCCATACGTTGCACAGCCCAAAATTTGTATGTTTTCTGTTAAACCTTGCGGTTGACTGGTAGAGAATGCCTCTAGGCATTAAGTCCGCCAATTGTACCTATTTTTATAAATGTGCAATAAAGAATAAATAAATAAAATAAATAAATATGTGCTTTCTCATAGCATAACAAAGTCAATGATCTGTCCTGTCTGTTCGTTTCTCTGAGTTGTTCACCGTAATTAATAAATCATCGACGAGTTACCGTGGGACCGCCGACACTTCTGCAGCCTCGGTGAAGCTCAGATTCTAATCTTTTTCTTTTCTTTTCTCGAAAGCCTTAATATCTGCTAAAGATCGATATCTCTTGTTTTGCACTTTTGTTTTCAGCTGTACTTTTTTGCGAGGGTTGACGTTTTTTAGTTATAAGCTTTTTGATTTTGAGTGGCTTTTTATAAGTATTTTAAAAGTTTTTATTTATTTTTACCTCAACTTTTTACGTTATTTTAAATTTACATTATCGTTCGCGTAAAAAAATGATGATGAACACATGACATGACATGATAATGTCAAATCTCAGTACATTTTTTTACGCGAACGATATTGTAAATTTACAGTGGCAACTCGTGGTAGACGTACAGATCGTACAACGTTTGTGGTAATTGTAGCGATTTTTTTTAGTGCCTTTCCTAATCCGCGATTTTCAATTAGAGCTCGTACAACTGCTTCATTTTCACACACTCGATCAGAGCTACAGTGTTAGGAACTTAATTATAAGAATTATTCATTCCTAAGTAGTTTCAATTGATATATATCTTTGACGACACGATTGGCGCAGTGCGCTGTAGCACGGTTTCTCGCCCCGATTTCCGTAGTGTCCCGGGTTCAATTCCCGGTCGGGTCAATTCAGGAAAACGATCTTGTCTGAATTGACTCGGGTCTGGGTGTGCTGGGAGACGCCCCTGGCTTATTTCCTTGTGTGGTAACTCGTAACACAGGGATACCTACTTTGAGACCATTACAAGAGGTGTGTTGTCTGGCGCATATTTATTATATTTATTTATATAATCACTGTTTTTGATTATTAACCTAAACCACTGACTCAAATTTCCAAAAATCAAATGCACTGAGGCCTACCTGGCAAGGCAACCTCTGAATTACATAACGAGCGCACTAACCACAATGCCTAGGCGTCCTTAGCATGTTTTTTGCGCATCTTGATAAATATATTATTAGTAAAGCACCATTGTGAAGCACCTGAATATTACGGTAAAAAATCAACATTAATTATGACATCTCCCGCGGTGCCAGAAGCTTCCTAAACTTCAACTAAAAAGCACAAATATTCGATTTTAATAGCAAACATTATTCAATCGTATATTAAGTGGCGAATTATCATATTTATCCCGTTTATTTTAATTCGGTCACGGCTGACAAATTAAGGGTTTTTAAGATGAAATAAAATTTAAACCCTTTTAGACTCTTGGCATTTTTCACATAGTTTTGTTCAGAGTTGATGACATTTTTTTGATTCGATCAATATCTAGTAAATCATGTTCTTAATTGACAAAAGATGACAATAGATAAAGAGAAAGTCAATGCTAGGCATGGGAGTCCTACAAAGAGCCTCGTTTACATTCGATGAAGATTTTAAAGACGGAAAACAAACCCACACTATAAAAATTCAGAATTATTAATAAACTACAAGTTAACAAAAAATTAAAAAGTTCTAAAACCCATGTCAAAACATCAGACGTAATTGGTTAATTTGCAAGAAGGCAAGTTTTTAAAATTTATCTTCAAAGTGTCCCCCTGGTTTTTACTTAGATCAGGTTGAAAGAATTGATTTTTCATAAAATCAATTATAACTTAGTTATTAAATTAAATTTAAAATTTTTGCTCAACCATAGGAAGTTCCACATTTTAAGCTCTAGCCTATAAATAACTGTTCACAATGGAACGGGAGTATTAACTTATGACAAAGCTGGAAGTACAGTCGCGAGCGAAAATGTTGGTTAATATCCATAAAATTATAAACCTTACGGATTGAACATAGGTACATGCATATATGCAGATACATATTTGGTGCTGTCTGTACGCTGCCATGGTTTATGCGGACGTTCCCTCATGCTTTATGCGCCGGAAGGAGCCTGCGTTTGCGCATGACAAATTGGACAGCTTCCGGATCGATTCAGCTTACTCCTCTAATTCCTGCCAATTTTATGTTTAAATGCTTGTTAAATTTGGTAGAAATCTGACCGAGTTAATGGTAAGTACTGAAATCATTTAATTTTTTTTCTTTAACTGAATCTTGAAAACATCTTTCTGGAGTTAATTTTCGGGTCTATTATCATGTTATATGATAAAATATTCAGGGACTGCATAAAAGTACACTACTGAGTAGTACTCATCTTTGACTTTAATTTCTCATTGTTACAACCTTTGAGATTCCGGGCCTTGATGAATCTAAAGCGATCAATATGTAAAAACTTGGCACAATAAAACAGGCTGCTGTTTCAGGAACTCCTGGTTAAATCAATTTGTAAACTTAATAATCATATTATTCCATCGTACCGAATCGCGATTACAGTCCATTAGCCAAACTAGGCCATCATCTTGTCTACCATTTGGCTAATTTGTAGCCAGTAGCATTAATGCCGATAAAATCATCAGGCAATCCGGCGAAAATAAGGTGGTGAGGCGGCCAGAGTCAATTGATTACTGATGTGGTATATTATATTTTGCAGCTTGTTCTTGTCGCTTGAAGACGTAAAACTGAGATATATCGGGGCGCAGGTTAGTGATGATGTCAGACTCGCAAAGGATGGTAGTTTCAAATTGGAGATGAGTTTTGATAGGTGAATGGTGGGTAGGGATAGTAGGGAGGGATTTTATTCCAACTTATTGCCGTTTTAAAATAAATCGCATCGTTGTTTTTGATTTTCACAACATAGCAACAACTTTGACAGATCAAATCATCCGGTAGTCCGGTAGCAGAGCATAACATGAAGTTTTATCACTATGATTAAAACGGGCAAGTTTTGCTTCACCTCCTCCAGTTGTTACGACAATAATGACTACAGCATCAATGGCATCACAGGTCATAACTAAAGTGACACCGTCGATTTAAAAAAAACCGGTTACAAGTCTGCTTGGGAAGGATTAGTGAACCAACATTTATAAGTTGAAACGTTTCAATATAATGATAAAAACTGCCTTACACTCAGGATTACATTAGAACACTACATGCCAATATATTTCTGATATATTTACATTATTACTATGTGTGTTATCTGGTACATATCCGCGGCAGTCATGATTGATTGTTTGTTTGCTTGTTGAGCTTCATTTCGATGTGTTGCATTCTGATTGTGTCTGTCAAACTACTAGTAGATATCAAACATTTTTTTTGTGATATTAAACTGAATCTAGACATCACGCACACGCGAGCATGTCTCTGGTTTAAAACTACTCTGCGCGTGCTAAGTGGTCAGTCGTCAGGCCGCTATAGCCGCTGCCCGCGGCGCCGCCTGATTGAATATCACGCATGCGCATATCACGAACATCATACCTACTCGCGATCAGCATTGGCTATACTTATTGGTGAATGGGCTAAAGGATCCAAGTTAGTAACTTGTGAAATAAGGATGGATTCATGAGCAGGATTACTTAATGCAATGACTGGCCTGTTGGCGCAATGGCAGCCGGAGTTCGTGGGTTCGATCCCCACCCATGACAAATATTTGTGTGACGAACATTTGTATTTGTTGTGTGTCTGCGTGTTATTATCTATTTAAGTATGTATTTAGATATATTTAAGTATGTTTATCAGTCTCTGACGCCCATATTACAAGCTCTGCTTAGTTTGGGGTCAGATGATCTTGGTGTGAATTGTCCCAGATATTTATATATTTATTTATTAGTGTGCTTTTAAAGACATTTTGAGAAAACAAAACCTATTTAACCAGTAGATTTATACCAGACAAATATTTTACTTAACTCGCTACAAAAATAACCTCATCCAACAGCTGTGAACGGACGAGGTCCTTATATATTAATTAAAATGTAAATTAAACGAAATAAATAAATAAAATTCTATAAAGTGCACTAAATTAATAATTAGCAGTTTCATTTTACACCATAAATACCTCTGAGTACCTTACAAGTTCGTACCTTGGTTTAAGTACTCGTAATCACCTGGACAAAGTACAAAACATTTTAAATCAGGAACAAAAACACTTGGATTGCAAAAAATATGTTTTATTGGTAACAACCACAAATACTTATACTTCAGTTTTATTATCTGAAATTACGGTCCTTAAATCTGCATACTTCTTACAATCAGTGAAAATTTTTGACACAATACTTGGTAAATGCATAAGAACTGCAGTTATAAGTGCTTACTACCTTTTCCCAGGATGCGCCAAATTACCGATCATCGTCTTTTCATAAATCAATATTGTTGTAATGGCTAATTATTATAAAAGTAAAGGCTGAGGGAACAAGGGAAAGAAAGGCTTTCAGTTTATTGAAAAGTAGGGCCACGAAAACCAACAAATAATAAGATTTTATTAACATTATAACAAAATAAAAACAAAACACTAGAAAAAATATCTAAATCAGTTATCCTGCACTGTAAACGTCTGTAGATAGATTCAATGAATATCCTAGATATTAAATCTCAGTAGTAAATGGTGTAAAATAGCCTAGTTACTCATAAAACCTTCAAAAATTTCCATAGTAACTGATTGGATTAAGAGGGGCTGCGATCGTTGGCCACCAGCGTTGTTCATGATATTTTTTTTTTTCCGCCAGACAACACACCCCTATTGTCATGGTCTCGAAGTAGGGATAAATTTCCCTGTGTTACGAGGTACCAGACAAGGAATTAAGCCAGGGGCGCCTCCCAGCACACCCAGACCCAGGCCAAATTAGAAAAGATCATTTCCTAAATTGACCAGACCGGGGATCGAACCCGGGACACTACGGAATTAAAGGCGAGAAACCGTGCTACAGTGCACTACGCCATTCGTGTCGTCAAAATATAGTCTCTCATATAGATTGCAACAGCCATCAGCCCTCCATGCTACAAGGACGGTCTCTACCTTCTGCCACTCAAACTGGAACTCAAAAATACCTTTGTCCAAGTGCACCTGTTTAAAGTACTTTCAGATGGTCAAGCTTAGGTTAACTAACCAATTAAAAAAACGAAATACTGAAATACTGAAATAAATTGGATGTCTTTATTTAATAAATAAATAAATATCCCTGGACATTATTCCACACAGCGCCATCTAGCCCCAAAGTAAGCTAATTAAAGCTTGTGTTATGGGATACTAGACAACGGATAAACATACTTAAATACATTTTCTTTTGTAAATACATACTTATTATACATAGGAGACACCCAGACCAGTACAAACAGACATGTTCATGCACACAAATGTTTGTACTGTGCGGGGATCGAACCCGCGACCTCTGGTGTAGTAGCCAACTTCTTAACCATTACACCAAGTCGGTCGTCAGACAAACATAAATACTGACGTCAAATAGACATAAATACTGTAATTACGAATAAATACACATTAAACAAATATAATACGAGCATCACCGCGGCGTCTGACGGTCGTTTTTGTGCTGAGATGACCAATAAACTTAGCAGTTACTATTTTTAACTGGTTCTTATTTACTTAATACATTGAGCTATTGATATTACAAATGAAAATAGCGGTTTTAATGGCCCAGCAGTCGAACAAGCCAGTTCAGACCGCAGCTTTCTTCCGTGACAGTAATACCCATAATGTACTCTCATTAGAGAGTGATTTTCAACTTCAATCGTTACTTTTTTTGTCCGGTGAATAAAGAAGCATCCTGTCTAACAGGTATGAACAATGAGGAATGAATAACAAAGTTTTAATTTGAGCCCTAAATTGATTCTTGTAGAGGTTTTAACGCGATCATGGTTAGCAAAAGAAGTAAATTAGGTAATTTGAATTTGGTTTTGTTTCTGAAGGAGGGGAATGAAAGTAAATGAAGGTCTTTTAGATCAGTATGTTTGCTGTCGAAGAAATGCTATTGTTTGAAACGTTATGAATAGTTTCCCATATTGGTCGATGTGAAAAAAAATATTACTAATAAAATAAAAACAAAATGAACGTATCTGCTGCAATGGAAAGGAGAATGCACGGATTTTTCGAATGCCATCAAAAATATAAAACTATTATGAAATAATGATCATATTTTCAACCCCTAAGGTAGGATAATAAATATGTTTTATTTTACTGATCCGAAAACATGAAGCCGCCAAAGCTTTTTCTTTAAATGACTCCTAGAATGAAATAAAGCTGGCAATATTCCTCCACAAGTTACAATTTGCACTGACAGAATGTGGCCAAAAACGGATTTTAATAACCAAAAGAAAAAAGATGATTATTATGAATCGCGGAAGCTGGTCCAATACATTACGAACCATCGCCAAGACTGCACTTAACTGAGTACTAATTTCCACAAACATTGTATCACATAAATTAATAACCCTCTTAATTATACGTAATACGGTTCAATGAGGATCTATTGAAAGAACCGCAACGGTTTGGGCGGCACAAGCAAAGGATTGCGTTTTCTGCGGTAACCATGTATTATAATCGAGGCAGCTCTGAGTTTAGGTCCTTGTGCTTTTAACTTGGTCAGCAATTTAAATTAGCTGCACAAAGTACTCTAATATATCATAGCAAATCTATCACTACCAAAATTATTTCTATAAATAGTTGAAATATATGTAAAATTGACAGTAGTTATGTGAGTTTCGTTGCTAAGTGTACGAACAGGAATAAAAAAAGAAGAAAGCTAGTGAGTACAGATTCACAAAATTATATTGCTTTTTTTAAACTGTTCATAATATATCACTTTAGCGAGTATCTTTTTGGTCTCATGTGTAACACTGAAAAAAAAACTATGAACACACATAAAAACTGTAAAAGAATGTATGGACGATGGGCCATAGTTTCTCAGTCTTTAAGAAATTAGGTACTTAGCTGAAAAATGAGTAATGTGTGGCTTCTGTAATTTGTTTTACTTTGTAGTTTCCAATAAAAAGAAAAAAAATAGGCTACTTATATAGGTAAAACAACGCATAGAATAAAAGTCTATATTGAAACTACATCCAACAATAAAAGTTTACATTATAATGTCTATTTTTAAAGGCGAACGTGATGGTCAATAAAGCAAGTCTAGACCCTTGTGATTAGTAAATCCTAATCTTGATCTAGCCCAGGTGTGGGCGGCGATAAGCCGACCGGAACCGACACCTGCGCGAGCGCTCGCGCCCTCTAGTGAAGTCACTTCCTATCGATTTATCGATGAAATTGGGCGTTGGTCGTTGGCGAATTGTACTAAACATCGATCGTCATTATGATTAATTATTGTTAGACTTTGAGTAAACGATATATTAATTGTTTTAAAAATGTCCATTCAAACACAATGTATTTTGGTAATTAATAAAATGTATTGAAGGAATTCAATATAATTTTTGTAAATTTCTGGGTTTTTTTAACAGTAGCATGGTTACTCGAGTTAGCAAGTTGATTATAACTTTATTTCATCCATTGCACTCCTTTGGCAAAGTTATATTCTTATAATATTTTTTCTTCTTATAAGTAAGTAAGCAATTAGCCAATATATATACTGTCCCACTGCTGGGCAAAAGCCTCCATCATTAAAGCTTAATTACCACGCTTGCCAAATGCGGGTTGATGACCACAAAACCGGGTTATGTTCTGAAATATCCGAAAACACACTTCGCTTTAAATATAAAAAAGATTTGGTACTGTAAGCGGTATTCACAAAAATTGGGAATGACAATATTATAGAAAAAAAACCGCTTTATATCTCTATACGTAAAAAAACATCTTTTCAAAAACTTTCACATCACTAGCACACCCTTCGATGCGAGGGAAGATACTGATGCGTACGACAGGGCGCGTGCCACATTTTTTTCTTTGTTTTTCACTTACGTACCTTCACAACTGGCTGGACTGTGTACTACCAACATACTGTCAATCCTATTGTGAATTTCATAAGGTAACAAACTCGTTGGCAAATTTCTGTTTTAGTGTTGTAATAGGGTGTTTTTTTATTCAAATGCGAATAAAATAATTGTTTCGGAATACACAGTAATGTTTTGTTAATTTGAATACGGGGTGTTTTGGGGCGAGGGTCGTATTTTACATGCGCACGCGCCGATAAGAGGTTAATTACTTAGAACTAATTCAGGGTTCGAATGCCGTTGCTTTTGAATTTCGTTTGTCGGAATTTGCATGTCCGTTACTCTAGATCTTGGGATAGGCAAAACTTTGTCAGCCTATTTTACAAAATTCGTACTATAGCTCTAGTTTTGTCTAGCGAAAGAGTTTATTTCTAGGTCAGTTTAGTTTTTAGACTAGTACACACGCGTTCACGTTTAGCTTTACAATTTTGCAATGGTTTTGTAAAGTTTAATGTGAACGCGTCTGTACCACAGATTTGCCATTGTTCAGTCTTTTTCTTGGAGTTTTTTGTCGGTCCGAATGATCTAACTTATCTTCCAGGGTATGATATACTCGTAGCTGCATATAATTTAATGTAATAAATATATCAGAGTTAAAATTACTTACATGTTTTAGTGGAATTAGTGTCTTAAAGCACCTAAAGCTACGTGTCTTCCCTGTGTATATTTTACATTGTATTTCATTGTTAGCGGCGCTTGGCAAGTATATTTGTCTAACTTACTCGTATTAATGTAGATACCCCGACCCTTGAGGGAAAAATGCGCGTCCCCCAAACCAATTTCGATCGCTTTTAATCATCTGATGGGTTTAATTGGTCATCCACAAAGGCATTTACATTGTGCGATTTTAAATTTGATCATTTTCTGGGTCATATTCGCTTATAGTTACCCTGCTATTAATACTAAACTACTGATCACTATTTGAATGAATGAGAGTACGCAGCACTATGTTCGTTACATCACATGACTCGAGTTATGAGGACAGTCTCACTGCTGCGGAGAGCTATTATAACTAATGTAATTTGATTTAAACACCATGC
This sequence comes from Udea olivalis, assembly GCA_947369235.1. Classification (NCBI taxonomy): domain Eukaryota; kingdom Metazoa; phylum Arthropoda; class Insecta; order Lepidoptera; family Crambidae; genus Udea; species Udea olivalis. The sequence goes on along the minus strand of OX376349.1, from coordinate 1,874,702 downwards.
GTGAAAAAAATATGTCATATGCTACATACTTACCCTCTCTAGCATTACAGCGACGAGATAACAACCCAATAGAGCGGCTAGTCGTGCAAGGAAAGGTAGAGGGAACTAGATCACGCGGCAGATCACCTATACGCTGGACTGATCAAGTGAAATCCGCAGTGGGAAACCGTGTGTCAGACTGCGCCAGACAGTCTTCAAATTGTGAAAAATGGCGGGAGATCGTAAAGAAAGCTGTGTCCGCATCTAACACTAATGTGGACGCCTCAACGTGACCACTACCGCTCTGCCAGACTCATAACTCACGACCAAAGTCGAAGAGTGTAAACTCAGAGGCTGGTGATTAGCCTTCCACTCGCCACCGATCGCGTGACTTGCGCATACGCACGGCGCCGTTATTGGCCACGTGCGTCGATTGGCTATAGCAACATGTTTGACAGTCAGTAATTGGGCTTCAATTGGATGTATCATGGATATTATGGTATTGCATAAAAAGTATGCTTATAATCAATTTTTTTCCGCCAATTCAAATTACAGCTCCTGTGATAGTTATGAAAAAGTATACTTAATTTATTCGTGAATTAACATTAAATCGCCCAGACTTAGCTATCAAAACGTTTTTTAATTCAAAACTAGCTTTCCGCCCACGGCTTCGCCCGCGTAAACTTCATTTCTGTAACATGTTTTCATAAAATCTTTATAAATTTTAGCCTTTATGTTATTTTGAGGTATAAGCTGTATTACTAAGGTTTCATCTAAATCCGTTCAGTAGTTTTTGCGTGAAAGAGTAACAAACGTACACACACACATACATACATACATACATCCTCATACAATTTCGCATTTATTATATTAGTAAGATGAATGAAAATATTTTGTTAAACCCCCAGTCTGTATTAAAAAGTAAACAGGATATATAGTTTAGCTGAAAATAATCATAAAATGTATTTATTACTATTCAAACAATCCAATTGTTTTGGTTTCACTGCCTATGTTTAAATAAGTAAATAAAATTCATATTTCGAAAAAAAATCACTGTACTCTTAGATGGTAGGGTCAGGATAAAAGCATAAAGCCTGTTTGAAGGTAGCGTTGGTAGAATAAGTAGAAACCAATTTTAAAGTAAAGGCTTATTTACGATCTCTTAATGTATCTGTCATTGAAAAGGATGCCCCCCTCTGCAGGAGTCAATGATGCGACACTAATAGAAGTCAGCCCCACAACATGGTGGTTTGATGACAGGAGAGAATATGAATGTGCTTTCAACGGAATATGGGCAAAAAAATTAAATAATTATTTCGTCGAGTGGTGGAGAGAACTATAAAGTCATCTATCTATTTATTGAAAAATACAATTTATTTTACAGTGGAATTTTTGTAGCCTCAAACGACATTATTTATTGTTCATTTATAGTTTTTGTAACTCTCCTTGACATTGTTTATTTTTCATGAATTTTTGTGTTATTTTTCCATATTTTGTTATATTTTATTCCATTTTACTAATATATTTTACGATCTCATTGTGAAAATCCTTTAATTGACTATGAACAAATGTAATTTAATGTGTATTGTTGTAATGAGAAATAAATAATCTATCTATCTATCGTTACTAATTCTGAAAAGTAATTTAAAGTTGAGCACTCTAAGCGGTTGCTGTCTTAACTTCTAAAATGTTTATAAGGACATTTTAGAATTCAACTACATCCGTGGATCTTAATGTAATCGTTCAGGACTAACATCACACTCATAGCTGTGCCTGCCTTACTATTTGTTTATGTAGCTACCAAGTACAAATACCTAGGAAATTATTTAAACTCAATCTAAGGGAGCCACTTCGCCATCACAAATCAGCGTTTTAAATTCATTTTTATTTAAGTGTTAACACATAAATAACTATGTCAAAACCTACAACACAATGCATTATCACCATTGTATAAAATTAATGTTTTTTTATCCTCACTCCACCTGACGGAAAGTGGTCGTGAGGTCCAGATATGAGGTTGACAAGCCCAGTCATTCAACTGAATCACTGGGCTGGCCATCCTCACCTTGAAGGCCTGCAGAAATGCCTTTTCACGCCCCGCTTGAAGAACCCGGAACTATATGAGGAAGGAAACACATGTGCTGGAAGAGCGTTCCACGTCTGGATGGTACGACAAAGAAACGAGTCACCGAACCTTTTAGTTCGGGCCAACAAATGTTGAATTGTGTGTGGGTGACGCCGTAGTCCAGCACGCGTGGTGCGGGAGTGGAAAGGTGAGGGTGGAATATGCTGGAAGAACTCGTCAGAGCATTCCCCATTGTATAGAAGCGATAGAGAACACTTATCCTGGCAATGTCTCTACGCAATTGGAGAGGCTCAAGGGTCAAAGTTGCCTCTGGGTTTCCAATAATACGGATAGCACGCCGCTGCAACCTGTAACCTGCAGCTTCGAGTAGGTACTTTGCGGAACCGTCCCAGAGAGTATTCCACACACGAGCGAACTTGTGTCTTATACAAGAGACAGAGCTGCCCTGGCGTGAAGAATCGTCTCACTCTGTTCAGGATTCCGAGTTTACGGGATGCAGTTCTAATGACGCTCTCAATTCTCTTCCGAAAACAATTAAACCAGTCATATACAACACCCTAGTTAAACCACATTTAGAATACCTAGTGGAAATTTGGGGATCTGCTGCGTCATCTAACTTGAACTCTTTACAAAGAACTCAAAATAAAATAATAAAAGTGTTATTCCATTATCCGTTCCGTACTGCTACAATACAATTATATAATAAAACAAAAATATTTAATCTTAATCAAATTTACATTCATAACACATGCATTTTAATAAAAAAGATCTTAACTAAAACAATAAAATCAAATTTGGATTTGAATATAAAAACTAATAAACATAACTTGCGAAAACAGAATAAACTAGAACTGATTACTCCGAGAACGAATTACGGTAAAAAGACCATACTATTTGAGGGAGTACAGCTATATAACAACTTGCCAGAGAGCATCAAGAAATGTAAGAGCGTGGAAACGTTTAAGCGCAAACTGAAAATACACATAACAGCGAGCTGCGAAGACTAATTATTATATTATGTATAAATTTAGTAGTAGTTATCTCATTTTAAGTGAAATGTAAATTTCTTATGAGAATAAATTCTTTAAACCTAACCTAATGTAGTCCCGCTGGTTTAGGTTGCTACGAACATCCATGCCAAGGATGTTTATTGATGTGATTTGATGATAAATTGTAGAGTCATCATTGTACACATGCTTAACGCACCAGTATCAAATCATGTGATTATTTGCAAATCAGTGCAGACTATTTGTAGGCAAACAAACCCAGCATCATTGTGTATGCGGAAAGTACACAAATCTGCCGCCATGATGATGTCCGTGTATGAAGCCAATCTGGAGTACAATGCGGCCGAAATTTTGTGGCCGTTCGCAGAGATTGTCCACCTTTTTTAACTGCGATGCGTCAAACCTACAAACGTCTGATGGATATTTCAAATTAACGTGTTTTGGCTCGCGGAAGGTTACTTGTTATAAAAATATGTCTGAATATATTGAGGTTTTTCTCCAAATAAATAGTAGTCCTTTTTTCTTCTTTTCACTTAGCAATGCCTATCAAAATGAATGGAAATATTAGAGCTAAATATATACAAATTCATATGCATATTCCTAAATATATTAAATAAACATTATCCGTCCTTTTTCTATACAATATTCCTTTTTTGTCAACTGAGGTAGCTGAAGTGCATGAAACTGCTAGCAAAAGCTGAGCTATTATTGCTATCAACTCGCTAACTTGGCGCGAATAGTAAGAAGTCCACAGTAGTACGCTTGAGCAGTTGTAGAGACGCATTCACGTCAACCTTTACAAAACCATTGCTTACATTTTGGTTATTTATTAAAAAAAGCTTTGCCATAATTGAAAGTAAACGCAGACAGTAAAAATGTTGCGCTCCCCTGAAGCTCGCGAGCCGCGATAAACAGTGCTCGGCTCATCAAACATTGTCATAGCGCTCGCTGAAAATATAAACAGCTTTCCTAAGGGGAAGCCTGATCAAACCGTTTAACATCACGTTAAAATAAATAAAAATAACTTTCATTCTGTATCGGGTATTTTGATTCTACTTGTTTTAATACTGTAAAGTTAAATTAGTGAACTCAAATATAACATACGGAATGTTAACTATACCAGGGTTTGGTTAACATGTTCATCAACACCCTATCCGGGACGGAGAGTCCCGTTAGTTTTTTTTAGTTCGGGTCTTTATTACGATGTATTCTGATGTGACTAGCAAATCTGAATTTTGTCTTAAAGATAAAAGTGTGTTTAGTTATGGCATTATAGGAAACTGCCTGAAATTAGCAAATTAGTCACTGTAACCCTTAGGTAATTAGTCATGATGACATGAATTTGGAAAAACTACCCCTTAACAAAGCTCCCATTTTGTGCAAACAGTGGCCACTCGTCATTGCTGCTGACATTATTAATTTAGCTCTCTCGCCCACGGAGTGGACCAGCCTATTTTATTTTTGACTTTTTGAAAGAGAAAATTCTATACAATTGTCATTGAACTCTTGACTCTACTCTCCCACTGCCAGGCTAAAGGTTTAATAGGTTAGGCAACTGCAACTCCAAATTATACTAGGCATTGGAAACACTCACTAAACGTCAATAGGTAGTCGGAGCCAAATGACGAGCGAGCATAGAGCGCGCGTGCATAGTGATTTATTGGAAATTTTGGGTTATTAGGCCTAATTAACTGATCGTTTTGTATAAAACTTCATATTTCGATGAAATAAAGATCATACGCGTACTGACATTAATTTTTAACGGCAATAATGCTTTATTCAAAACTAAAATCTATCGTAAACTTGGACTATTATTCGATAAAATTTAGAAAATTTATAACTTTTATTGTGATTAATTATGCATATTCTGGTTCATTATGTGTCAACAAAACTATATGTCTAACGTTTTGGTATTTTCTTGCAACTATAGTAAGCTTTAATCATAGATTAAGCTACTCAAAGTGGACACGATAAGGCTTTTTCGGAAATCGACGTGGCGAGATTGATAATTATATAAAAGAAAAAAGTTTTTTTTACAAATGTGTTTCATTATGTGTCAATACGAAAGGTTGGACTACGTTTTGCATCGTTTTGAGATTCTCAGCTTTAATTGAACACTTTTACCTACTGTTAAGACAACTAAACCTTGACTTGAATTTCCTGTTGACTTTCTTGTTGCCTTTCCAATGGCAGCGATCCTGCCTTTAGCGCCGGAGGTCGTGTGTTCGATTCCCACCCATCACAAATATTTATGTGACGAATATTTGTGATTGTTGTGTCTGGGTGTTATTATCTATTTAAGTATGTATTTAGAAATATTCAAGTATGTTTATCAGTCTCTGATGCCCATAGTCATCTTGGTGTGAATTGTCGCAGATATTTATTTATTTATTCATTATACTTACGAGGTTTAGCAAACTGCTTTTTTTCAATGATGAAGCAGTTTCTTTGATTTGTAACATAATCAATATTAATGTGTACGCTCATTGTGTTTTAAAAATATAAAAATATATCTATATATTGTAGTGTGTTTATGTTAAATGTTACTTAGTAAGTGAATGTCATTATTCTGATGAGAAATAAAAATTTATTTGACCATATAGTGACGACTAGATCTATGATGACTTTTTTTTAGCATTTGTTACGAGTGCCAGCAAAGACCTGATACCTACGTTGTGGAGTCCATTTATGCACAAGCACGAAACAAAAAAAGAAAAAAATCTTTCTTTTCTTTCTTTCTTTCTTAAACGTCTGTTGACAAACAGATTTTTTGTCCAGGCCTTGTATTGTCTTGTGTGGTCCTAAACTAGGCGCTATAAGTGTTTATTCTTGGATTCTCATAGAAGTCTTGGCTCAGATGACTCCCTGCTGTAAAGTTGCCCTAAATATTTATTCAGCAGCATGCCGGACAAATAAAGTGACACCAGCTGAGCCGTTACGATATTCCCTTACTCATTTCATCACGTACCATGTCATCTAAAGCACCGCCGGGCATCGAATGTGGGCCTTCCGTAATTTGCCGGCGCGTCAGTAATGACGACACCCAGCGCAAAGTCAAGACGCTAACGAGATATTATTTTATGCTGTACCCAAAACATGTACACAGGATGTGCTTTTTCATTATTATCAAATATTGTTATAAAGTAAGTAAGAGTTTTTTTAATTTTGGCTTTAGATGGTTAAATTGGAGTGAGCGCCAAAATACACGAAAAATCATTATGCTCTTTCGTTCGACTTATTCAAGGCAAAGCTATTCTAGATTTGAAAATGTTTGTGACGCCAGATGTCCAAATAGACCAAGCTGACGAAACCGGCATTTTAATATTTTTAAGAACTTACCTTCTCAGATACCTACAATAATTTGAAAAAGGGTGATGATTGTTTACTTACACGATCAAACACCACCACATTTTATTTCATGAACATTGCTGATTTTCTGTCCAGGTCTTCTTGAAGAGAAAATGCTTCTATGCAGTGGTGCAGTGCCATTGTACATAATGCTCTATATGCAGTATTGAAAGTATAATGTACACATGAAGTTAATTTTGATCATAAGCAATGAGGAAAATTGAACGGCTGAATCAAATTGTATGTACGCGAATCACCCTGACAACACCTTAAATATTATACAAAGTGTGAAAATATTCACTTTGCTAAATACTAAGTGTAACGCAGTATAATTGCAAATACGGAAGTCGCGTGCTGCATAAGTATAGGTTTGATTCCCGGCACGACCTCCCTGACAGCAGATTAAAACAATTTCCAAATAACGAAGTAATTATGAATCGTTGGAAGTGTTAAAGTTATTGATACCTGTATAATTTTAAGCAAAGATTTCGAGGTGTAATTTTGCGGAAAAGTACGAGTTAAAATAAGAGGGGTAACATTTTACTCAATATTTAAGTTGTGACGAGATTTTGGCCATATTTGGTCAAAGGATTGTAATAAAACAAAATTGCGGATTAACCCGGCGTCATGGGAGTTGAAAAGTGTTACATGGATGTAGGGGGGGGGGGGGGGGGGTCACACAGACCCGCTTATTAGATATGAATTATCCGCATCATTTTTAATGATACAGTCATCACAGTCTACTGACTGTGTACATACTTGTACAGTCATCACTTTTCGAGCCAAACTATCTACATCAATACAAATTAAATAAATTAATTGTTGTATAACTATTATGTACTAACATCAATAGCAAAACTCTATATGAAAGCAGAAATACAATCTAAAGAATGAAAATCATATGTACACAAAATGGCGTAAAATTCCCCTTAACCCCTTACCTTTAGTCGTGGGTCAAGTTGGGTCCACTGGACCCACGACTAAAGTTAAGGGTTAAGAGCACAATTTTGAAAAAGGTATGTGAGACCCATCCCCGCATTTTGTGTAACAATTTTGCGCCATTTTGTGTACATGTGATTTTCATTCTTAAGAATCTACGAGTATTTCTGCTTTCAGATAGAGTTTTGCATTCAATCTTTGAACGCAAAACTCAACACTTAAATTTGATATGATTTTTATTCAAAGCACGTTTTTAGGCTCGGGTAAATAACGAATCATCTAAAAAAATGCCATTTAAAGAGAGGAATAAAAGTTTATATTGCTGATTTTGTTTAGTACTACATACCTACAGACATACATACATACCATCTCGCCTTTTTCCCAACGGGGTAGGCAGAGACCACATCTCACCACTTGCTACAGTCCTGCCACACCTCTTGCGCTTCTTCCACTCTCATTAATCCTTTCATACATGCTCGTCGATTATGGGTACTCCTGACCTGACCTTTTCTGAGCACGTCTTGGACTTGTCCTAAGTACGTCCGTCTAGGCCTTCCCCTTTCAACAGCTCCATCCACCCTCGCCTTGTAAATTTGTTTCGTATGTTATTTTTATTTATTAGTTTTGTAAGAGTCAATGTTCAAGTCAATGTAGGTAATACGTTAAAGTCAATGTTAAGTTAAATGAGTGTCCGGAGGGATAAGATGCTGTAAATAAATAGATAATAAGGGGGAAAGCTTGCTCCCGGGGAGCCCGAGGTGCAAGCGAGAAGAGTTGGAAATGTACGTTCGGGAAGCAAAGTGGTTGTAAGGCACCGCATCCCGGCCGTACAGGGAACAAAAGTAAAGAGAGCTTGCTCCCGGGGTGTCCGGGGCAAGTGGGGATAGTTAGGGTAGTAGGTAGGGGTGTTGGAACCGCTGCCAATAGCGCAGGCTCACGCTATTGATCATGTTACTGACGGCGAAAGGTGTCTTGGCCGCAGCGGTGGGAAATGAGAAGTCAACACGCTCGGTTGAAATCTAGTTTATTTGTAAAAAGTATTTGTTTATATAGATAATTCAGGCAATGCACACTACTAAAGGTTATTGTTTGTGAGACGTCGGTGAAGAGTGCTGACGCTGCACGTTAATCGGTCCATCGGTTATAGGCCGGCGTAAGTAGGCTGCTAGGCTGCTAGACTGCTGACGGCTGTGGAATGTGCGACGTAGCTCGCACAAGTTTAGTACTACGATTGTTAATGTTTCAATGTAAAGTTTAGTACTAAAAAACTTTACATTAATTCAAGTTTATTCCACTTGAATTAGACGGAGGGTCCCATGGACCTACGATTATACAAGTATGACTACTTATGTATTACCTGCAACGCTTAGAACCACTCAACAGCTCTATCTAATGAGGAGAGCTGTAACGTCGCACTCACAGTAAACGAATTTCAAGCAAAAAAAAAATGCCGGGTCTTACAAGACCCGGCACTTTTTTTTTCAGACCCAACCCCCATGACGCCGGGTTAAGGAGAATGTGTTGAAAGGTTCCTTAGCACAAAAGCAGATTACAGTTTCATAATCCGACGGACTTCGAGTCCGATGTTTTCCAAGTAACCGTACCCTGGCACCAGCGATAATGCCGATAATATTTGATCTGGAAAACCTGGGTGCTGCGCAGTGCTACCATCTGGACAATGTGAAAATAATCATAATTGTGATTTATTAAAAAAGTAGAAAAAAGTTAAAACCAGCAAACCATAACGACTTTATCCCAAGCGGAGTAGTCAGAGGCAAGTGACTGTTGCCGTCATGGTGAACGGAACACTCAGAAGCCCACTTTTCACAAATGGTATTAAAACACAACGTGGTAGCCTTTCGCCACTATCCGGGTTGATTTGGTTTTTTATCGATGTTTTCCATTACCGGAGAGTTAGTCGGAAATTAAACATTGAACACACAGATTTTGGTTCCGGCCAGATTTGAACTCGGGAATTCCGGAAAACTCGTGAATAGAAAAAAAAGTACATTTGAAGTGGACCCTTACAAAAGAGACTGCACACCAAAGGGCTTGGATCGTGCTTTATCGTAAGATGGTGAAATGGATACAATGAATGTGACTAGCGAGAGACCAATGGCGTAAAAAAAAAGAAGTTTTTGCTCAGCATACAGTAGGTGGATATAGGCTGTAACGATAGTGATAATGATATCAAAATCCTGCTACTTTTACCAGATAATCTTCTACTTCTGTGAAAGAAAAATAGCCTGTGAATAGATTCCCCTTTAAATGACGTTTTTTCTTTCAGTTATATTTACGAGTATTTCTAGTTAATTCGGGATCTTGCTCTTGCATAAACACTTAAATTATACAAAACAAAATTTGAACTGTTTTTTGTTTCTTAGTAATAAAGTTTAACGAGGATATTTTTGCAAAATTACAATACCAGTGGGCAGGTATCATCAGGTTTCTCAAACGATAACTGACAATACTTATAGCTTATAGCTGTCATTTTTATAGTGCACTTTTCGGCTCATTACGATTTCTGAGTACACTGTTAGCGACCGCTGCCGGCCGACATTCTAATTAGTGCTGAAACAACTGGCAAATAAGATTTATTTTTGCAGAATAAGTGCGGTTGTGATTATATCGATAGACTGGTATCATTAAAAAAATAGATTTTTCGAGTACGTATTTTTATTCATATTACAACAACTGAAACGATAAAACATCTGAGTCCCCATAATTTATTAAAAAAACCAAATACGATATATAAAATTGCGAACTCTGAATCACCCATGAATATTTATGTCTGTGTTTGTATGTTACAGCATCACCTCAAGCTCTTACACTATGAAAGCTATAACAATATAATAGAATAGCTAAGGACAATAGAGTATTTTGGTTTAACGACACTGAGCACGAAGTTGCTGGCTACTAAACTTTAGTTTTTATGGAAAATAAAAGAAACACTAATAGCGCGGGTAAGCTAATCTATAAAAAATATTTTTGTACGTTTTTTTGTATTCTCTAAATAAAATTTTCATTGGAAGCCATATATTTATCGACATCGATACTTTCACATCGACACCACTAACCTCTGAGGAGCCGCACGAACGCCAGGGGCACGCGTCACATTTGTCTTTGCTAAATGAAATAATTAAGAAGCCCAATTTGCCCTAAAACGACGTTTAACTAAATTTAAAGGGCCATTTTAACACCTCCTCGGAATGCATTTAACAAGGCCGATGTCATGTGCACTTACATCATCCTTTTGGGATTGGAAGTCGTCAATGAGATAACTACACCTCGGAAATGACATAAGATTTTAAGGATTTAAATGAACACATGTCAGAGTTAACAGAAATGAGTTCAAATTCTACTTAAAACAAAATAATGTTTTTTATAGTGCATTGATGTTTATAAACTATAAAAACTAAAATACATTGTATTTTAAATATGAATTCCACGTCAAGGACTCTATTTAAAAAACCTTCATCTTTCTAACTTTAACGGATTCATAAGGTCTCACTCGCAATGTATTTTGTCAGAGAAGTGATCAGAATCTATAGGACTGTTTTGTTATTTTTAAAGTTTGAGAGCGAAGGTAAACCTATTGAAAAACGGTCTAAGCAACAAATGCTCTGTTCTGGCACTTTCTGGAAAATGTCTACTCTTAGAATAAATGAGGCAAAACAGTAAACAAACAACTAAACATTTTACTGCGAAGTTGGCTTAGATTTGAAAGCTCGGATAATGTGTGTTAATTGTTCACTTAACTGCAAAAATAAATTAAAATTTTCTGAATGGAAAAAAACTCTACACACATCTTCAAGTATAAATTGATAGATTAATAAGAGAAGTTTTAACCGTTTTGAAACCTACAAAAGCCTTTCACATTCACATTGTAAAAGCTGAAAGGAAAAACCTTAAAGAGGTGTGAATTCATATTAATACGGAGGTTCCAACGATGTTTTCTTGAAGCGACCACTAATGAAAGGTTCGGAGGTTCCAGCACACGTGCGACGCGACATGTGCGCGGGCGCAGCACCGACTGTTGTACAAAAAACGCGTCAGATGGCGGAGATGTAAGCACGGCTACTTGCAGAAGGAACAGTAAGTTTAAAGCACAATGTAGTAACTACTTCTTGTCCTAATGATGGGAAAAGGTAATTTTGGAATGATGGATGAAAAATCATCGGAATCAAGGCATCGCTTTATGTTTGGGCTTAGTCACTAAGTTAGCCCTAAGCGAGTTTGTGGTCCGGTTTTAGTCATACACTGAGAAAAAAACGCTTCTCGAGCTCGAGACCTGTCCTAAAATTTTATGGATAGTAGTGATTTTGGAATATTTAACATACATTTCATTACATTTATAGATGAAGAGCAATAGCTACAACAGTCCTAAGTCTACGCGTCACGTTGGTCCTTCACAACTTCACCTCTAATTATTTGGTATGGTGAGAAAGCAATATTGATATTAATAAGACACTATTAGTATCAAACTGTAGGGAAACCAGAAACACCCTTATAAGTGATACAAACATACTTATTCTAAAGGACTGATACTGACCACCCAACTTTTTTCATATGGTATGACAATTGCAAGTACAGGTTCATGATTAACTTTTTAGTTTTTTATTCTGTATTAGTAGTTGTTGAAATTGTTACGAGATAGCCTTCTGTGGTTTATTTGCTCACGTGCTATATTAACCAAAAAGATAAAGGAAGTGATTTTACGCATACACAATATAAAACTCTTATTTATATAAAGAGGATGTATTAATTTATATAATTGTTAATGTTAACCCTTCGTAGGATGTTTAAACATATGTTCGGGTGAGGGTTGATTAAGGCTGTCGGGTAGTTTAATATCGAATTTATTTTGATTGGCCGTTCGTTTCCTGAGGAAGTTACTTGTTATAAACAAGTCGTTTGTTAAAATAGGTTTATTTAAAGCTCATTACTGTAAACATTTTATTATAACTGATCGATGCCGATGTAAGGTAATCCCTTCATAACTACGAAATAAATAAGACTTAACTCTACTGTTATTGCATTAACTTGAATTGGCGATTTAAATTCAAAGTTATATCAAAATAATCATAACCTTTCTAACTTCCTAACGTTTTGGCAAATACCTACACCAGAGAAAAATTATAAAGCATCTTATAAATAAAATATCCCTCGTTTTGATTAAAGACCTTTTTTTTTTAATTACTACACAATTTTTTAAAAATTTTACTACAAAGCTCCTTAGCATATAAGATATTAAACTCTTAAACCGTTATTTTATCAAAAAGACATAATGTTGAATAACTTCAAATTAATAAAGTAATCCCCGACCCTTTTTTAATTTTGCCGAATCAGTTTATACAATACAGACCTCACAAACAGATATCACTAAATCACCAATATTTATGCAAACTGGCCATAAAAGGTCTCCAATCAGGGCCTACCTAGTGTGAAGGCCTGTGTGGTACCGCCATAGGAAGAACCAGCGGGGAGCCTACAACCCTTGATTTTTGAGTTTTATTAATTCTTTGCGACAAACACAGATCGCTGTGATTTTTGGACGAAACTTTTTGACCTAATAGATGACTTTTATAGCTGTCACTTGTTTTGACACGACTGTGACTGATTAGGGGAATAATAAAACCGTTACTAAAATAATCCTTTGTTTTAAATATGAGGATTAACATTGAACAAGTTTGTTTTTATATATTATAGGCATAATTCCATTCAAATCAATGTATTTGAGTAAACGAGCATTTTGGTAGTTTAGATATTGTTTTAAAGGTAGGTAAGTGCCAGTTTTATTGCACTAATGTGGTTAGCGAAGGTGTTAACCAATTTTATTAAGGTGGTATTCCCTAAAATGATTTGAAATTTTCAAATAACCGTAGATTATTGTTGTCAAAGTAGGAAATCCCAATATATGTATAATAATCCTTATATCTGATATTTATTGTAATATTATATTGAATCTGAATTAAGAAAAAAAATAGAAGAAAATGAATGAATGTCAGAATATTTTACTTAATACTCAAAAAACTTCATTCCTACATGTATATATGAATATCTTAAATACTTTACTTGCTAAGCTCATGCTAATTTGAATCTCTAGTGATTTTTAACACAGACAAAGTTTTTTTCCACCGGAAGAAATCTATCCCACCCTTATTTCAATTGGCGAGTAATAAATCAATCTTATAAAAAAGTGCCGGTTTTCGTCCAATAACTGAAAACAATAACACGATACTTTTGACTAACCCGCTTGCTCAGCAGGACATTTTTTCTCAAAAAGCTCTTGTAATTTTGTAAGCTTTATGTTTTTACGTTTAAGGTTCATTTTTGATTGCATTGGATATTGTTGTTTGAATTTAGTTTATATTATTCGCTCTCAACTGTAATATTCCTAATTTTTGGCCAATTGTGTTGTGTAGCGGTAAAACTGTCTTTTGTGTGAGTTTAATAGTGTTATCATTGTGATACGAAACCCTTTGTTTGGGGTTTTATTTCGGAATGATTTTGATATGGTGTGAAAGGACTGATTTTCCACGCCTTCATTGTGATTAATTGTGTTAAAAGCATATGTATTTTGGCAATGATAATATATTTTAATGACATAAAAAACAATAATATTTAGCTAATCTAGTACTGTGCCGCTGCTATCCTGGCTTCATAAAAGATATGAGGATGAGCAGCTGGTCGGCATTGAGGCCAAAACAGCGCCAGCAGATGTTGGTTGGTCTGTGCTGAGGTACGGTAAGCAACAGAAATAGTAAAAACTTTCGTCCTTTATTCTAGTTTTTCCCGTTCTACCAGCCATCTATCATTACCCTCATAAATTTTATCGAAACCTAGGACAAAGTTAATGTGACTAGGTACATAAGTTTAACCTCGGTACATCCTCACATTACAATGCATTGTCATAGTGCTTTGTCTGTTTTGTAATGTTCTCTACATCACATAACTCTTGGAACAGCAGACGTAGCGCGAACACTCTTAAGTAAATTGTGATTATTAAATTACCTAAAAAACAACCAAAAAAGAAACGATTTAATCAAAACGTCTACGATGAAATGCCGTCTAGTCAAGGGTTCTCACTTCAAAATGTTTAATTTATTGACTAAACACTCGAACTGAAGTGGCAAATGTTTGCTTTTGCTACTGCAGGTTTTTTCTGTTACCTGCTAGATTAAAAAAGGGGGTAAATACACTATAATGCCCCACCAAATAAAACTGTTAGAGCATGGCTTCAGACTGACTAAGACTAAGAAGCAAAAACCACTTCACACTTCAACCTTGTCACATCAATTTGGATCAATGATGCTAATTCTACAGGACCTACGAGTATATAGATGATTCTTTAAATATAATATGTATCTAGCGAGTGTTATGTAGTTAGCCTTAACTGGTGCAGAAGGCCCACAACTCAAAAAAGGTAATATGCATAAGGCTTCTTCATAGAGAAACACAGACATCAGATGAGGGTACCTATTGCTGATTGAGAGAACAAATTGACATGATCATTTTAACTAAATCAACAACACTAAGAGCGCATTTAAGGTCTCTCTTCCTCACGATTCCTGCTTTGCTAAAAGAGTCCTTACGTTTTAACGGAATTCAATTAAATCTAGTCGCTGAATTAAACGTGATCCCACCTGTGAGTTCACTCGTCATGTCAAGATTGAGTCGTCAGGTAGCCTCGTTACCGTAGTTGCGAACTTTCACACTGTCATCGCTTTTTCGATCGTTGTTTTTTAAGGCAAGCTTTTTAGGAGCTCCAGTCTGCAAGTCACTGTCGGTAAACTAAAAAGAATCTACTTCCTAATATTTTATAGGGTTCTTCGGTAAAGTTGAAAGATGCTTGGATTACTTGACATTTTTTTATTTGTTAGTTTGTCATTTCAATTAATAATTACAATCTCAACTATATATGTATATATATAGCTAGTTTTGTATTAGTCTTGAAAATCCTTATCATAGTTATGTAATTTTAGGGCTGCCTAGATCCAAACTAGAGCGCGCCATTGTTATTTAAAGCTAGGCTCATTGCAAAGCGTATCGGTATAGTACGCGCCAACGTAGTCCAATATAGCGCTTGCACTGTAGTACACTACACTGCACCAACCTACGCTGTTAAAAATACTGTTACCGATTCCTATGAGACTGTCAATTTTGTTATACCAGCAAAACTCTACGGAATCCGCATATTTGTCGATTCGACATTATTTTTATCCACGCTACCAAAACTACGGGTGGCCTATCGTTCATAACTTTCAATTCTACATCTCTTCCTCTCTTCATATAACTGAAAGAGATAGCGGTTTATTTTTAAAGGATTTTCGTTATCTAGCTCATAACTTAATATTGCTTTATTATCAATATTGCTAAAGTTTACGATGACTGGATGCTTTTTTAAGTTGACCATGACGAAAGAGTGGTCGATTTGGCGCCTCTGCGAGAGAGTTTTAACTTTTTAACGACCCCTTTGACAAGGAATAGGCTTTTATTTTGATTTAGGATAATGAAATTGGCAGTTTTTTGCTAATCTTCGAGGAGGGCGTTTTTTAGCGTGATCGCGTGTGAAAGTGCCGATCTTCCTGAGTT
The DNA here is from genome assembly GCA_947369235.1 of Udea olivalis. Lineage (NCBI taxonomy): Eukaryota > Metazoa > Arthropoda > Insecta > Lepidoptera > Crambidae > Udea > Udea olivalis. The sequence goes on along the minus strand of OX376349.1, from coordinate 1,858,748 downwards.
GTAGTAGCTGATGGTCACATCTTTTTAGGTCACAATATTATAGGCCAACTTGACCGGAAACGAGGTTGCAGGCGGCAGAGATCTTTGGACTAAGTAAAGTAATAAGCGAATATGTGCTATTGCTTGGCAAAGGCCTACAAAGGTACAGTTATGAGTATTGGCATAATCAAAACGCTTGGTAAATGCAGATTGGTGATCGCAGACCGCAGTTAAGTTTTGCTTCGCAGTGGGAGGCTGTCAAGTCATAACCTGTCAGGTGCTTTATGTTATGTTCAATCTTAATACTTCGATTATTTTAGAATTTTACAATGCTTGTTTGCATATCTAGAGATGTCAGGGTTCAAAATTCGGTTTTTTCTCTGAACGTAATGGATTTCAAACCCAAATACAATTTTCTAAAGCCGCGCATGTTATTTTGTAAGCTACTATTTAATAGAAAGATAATTATGTATTTAGTTATTGTTATAGTTTCTTAGAAGAATCAGTACGGTCGATATGTTACGAGGATGAAGGACACGGGACGTCATTATGAGCAGGTATAGTGGATGCAGGGGAGAGACACACTAAGTGAAATAATTAAAATGAAAACAAGAACGCACAGTTATAGAGCGGATGTCTGCCTTAGACTGTTTTTTTGATTGGACACAAGAACTTTGAGGTACGAGCTAATAAGCTCTAAGCTAGTCCATACTTCTTTAAATGACACATTGTACTTTACTAACGCCTGTTGTAAACCCAGAACATGTTTAAATGAGTAACTGCTGAGTTTCTCGCCGGGTCTTCTCAGCAAGAAACAACTCTGACGCGGTGGTAGAGTCGCGTTATGTGTGTATACTTTGTATTTATATATCTATATTATTATAGTATTATTATTTAGTATATTTTGCTGTAAATTTGACGATTTGAAAGTACTGATACAGTCTATTTGAATAAAGTTATTTGAGTTTGAGTTACATAACTTACTAAAAAAACACTGTTCCTCCAAATTCCACCCGGTGTGCCTGGCCCTTAGCCGACCGGATGTAACCACGGAACTCTTCCTCTCTTTTCATACATGGTAATGACTTGTTTTTTCGAAACTCCGAGAAAAAACCACAAAAAACTTGTTCCCACAAAATCTGTGGGAGACTAGACAAGAAAGTTTCTGTCGTGAACAAATTTTATACGAAAAAAGTATGTAATGGCCCCGATTAACAGCGGGTACTAAATAAAATTTATACGTTACGCTACTGTTGTGGACTGAGAATAGTAGAAAAGATAGCTAAGGTAGAGCTTCCGGTTTTTAACGACAGGATCGTAGGTTCACTGCTGTGCCAGCATAAATGACATTCGCAAAAGGCGATTGCATACTTTTCTACTAAGGTAATATTTTTCATGCTTGTCTACTCAATTTGGGAACATTTTCACAACTTATATTTTATTTTCTGCGTGTTATTCAATACCTATGATTCCACGATTGACGTAGTGTGCTGTAGCACGGTTTCTCGCCTCGATTTCCGTAGTGTCCCGGGTTCGATTCCCGGTCGGGTCAATTCAGGAAACGATCTTTTCTGAATTGACTCGGGTCTGGGTGTGCTGGGAGACGCCCCTAGCTTATTTCCTTGTGTGGTACCTCGTAACACAGGGATTTAATAATCCCTACTTCGAGACCATTACAAGAGGTGGTTGTCTGGCGCATATTTATTTATTTATTTAATGTAATGTTACTAGTAATAAGAATATTTTTATAAAATCTAATTACTTGCTATTTGTCATGTGATGTTATGTTACGTACACACATGTGTGTACCGTATAATATGTTGCTCTCTCAGGTAGCAATGATGTTCATTGGTTTGTTTATTCATTGGCGCTTGAATAAAATATACTGATTGACGTGCTGTAAAAAAACGGTAACACTGTAGAATTTGAATCTCGATTACATTTACTTATAACGTAAACGGGCCATAATATAATCGCCTATATCAAGTTAAGTTAATTCGCGTAACTAAGGGTACCAGCAATTTCGTCAGTAAATATCCAGCCTAGAAGATTAATTAGTGCCAGGTAACCGCTGACTGGCTGGAAATGAAAGATCAAACTACAAATTCCTCGCTACGCCCAGTTTAGGAAATGAACTTGACAAGTCTTAAGGGATCGTAATTAAGATCCCGGCCATCTAAAGTCAGAGACTCATGAGCGGTGGTGGCCTGTAGAATGCAAGCTGATGCTTTTTTCCCTGACCGTGTGGCAAGTACACACGATCAGCAAAACAAAAAGTGCGCGTAACGAGGCGTGTAATCACGGCGCCGCGCGCGTGTGGCCGAAGCCTTACGCGTCACCTACTAGCCTACTGCCGTTTAGTGAGCTTTTGTTTTGCCAAATCTGTCACTCGATGTTAGGGGCGTTTTAAAAAACAATTGAATTGGGTCTATTTAAAAGCTTTTTACGTAATATATCATCGGTTCTGAATTTTACTCGTTTCTTTATTTGTGTGGAAAATAGTGCATTGTCAAATGCTAAAAATAAAAATCATTTAGCTTTCTATATGTCATGGAGTTGGCTTTAGCCTTCACTTGTTTAAATAATTTTGTCTCCACTTTCTACCATTTTCAGCTCTACGATTGCTTCTAAAGATCATCCAGAACCTTTTACAAATGGTCTCTATCTGAAAAAAAAAATTCACCAACCCTTTTATCAATCAATTTGAATTATTTTGAATTTTCAATCCAAACTCGAAAGCATTTCTGATCCACGAAATTCAGCGATCGCTTAAACGTAAATTATGTTACCTTAAAAATTTGTGAAACAAGACCTAAAGTATCTACTTACTATGTAATACCTTTGTAAACAGAAAACAAAACTAAAAAAGAACGAATAATAAACGAATAATAATCGCGTCGTTAATTACTGATAATCCAATTTTCCCATGATCCAGATTATAGTTTAACCTACATCTGTCACAAAATTCACACGAATACCTAAAATACCTTAGCATAGCAGTTTACCAACACATTACACGTTTAATTGCACAATTACCTTTTTATTCAAACTTACGTGCTGAGATTTGTCGACAAAAAACTGAGGCATCTGCTATAAAACTGATAAAAAGTCAGCCATCTTGCTGAAAATAAGAATAAGGCGGGAAAAATGACAGTTGGTACGACTTGACCGCAAAAGCAAATGGCTGGCGATGTGAGGCTTCCGCGCATGCGCAATGCAGGTGCTTGCGATTAGCCAGCAAATGTCGTGTTTTAAAAAATTGCTTATAAAGAGACTTGTTGCTGAGATAAATTTAGATAACTTACTCCTAGATGAAAATAAATATAATAAAAATAAGATCATCAGACTCAAATGTTTGAGTTTTCGGGACCCTGGAAGATAGATAAAGATTGGTGATAAGAAGGATATGTTCCCTTTGGATGTTTGAAAGACGCATGGCAACTCTTACAATAAATTTGTAATCGTAGGAATAATCTGCTCCTCTGCTCAAATAATGTATTTTTATTGTTCTTTTGACTGTACTCTGAATTTATTTGTTGTAAAACAAACCAAAGTTCAAAAGAGTAACTATCGAGTTTCTTGCCGGAGTCTTCTCGATAAGAAGCAACTTCCGAACCGGTGGTAGATTCGCATTATGTTTATTTAGAATATGTACTATTATTGTATTATTTTATTTACGTCTATTATCGTTTATATATATTTTTTGAGAATTTTGACTTTTCATAAGTGCTTCTTTGTAAAAGCTTAAGTGAATAAATGACTTTTTACTTTACTTTACTTTACTTTACTTTGTAAGTTATTTAAGTAAGTGTTCTATAAATATAACACGCAACTCACCTTAAGATGGTTTGTTAGATTGAAATTGTTCGACACCTAAAGTTTAGGTATTTAACTGTAATTTTCAAGCTCCATTGGTATTTATGTAACAAAAATATGCAGGCCTCATGTGAATTTTTATTTTTAGAATTTAACAGTGCGCTATTTCCTACATAATATAGTTAGAAACTAGAAATTTGAAAATTGGGTCCTGGGATCAAGTCGAAAGTTTTTAATTTCTATCTTTAAACTTAATAAGGCCTTATTGGAAAATGTATACCCAAGCTAGTTTAGCGCCCTTTATTTAACTCGTAGGTACTTTCTTTTACTCCTTATCAAATCAACAGGGGATAATCCGTAGTCCAAACTGCCGTGGCAGCCTTTAATTTAGCTTAAATCGTATTTATTTGTCATGTTGGTTGTTCTAATATGTAAATAAAATAAATCGGTTCTAGGGTGGTTTACTTTGGTGGTACAGCCGTTATTGTCCGTCATTGTTTACTCAAAGTAAGTATCACTATCTTTAGCGGAATGAAATAAAAAACTCACTTTTAATTAACCTTCGTAAAAAGGCATCATTCCTGCTAACTCAGGGTGACGCGTGGTGTGCGTTTACAAGAGGGCGTCAAATTAGGACTTCCTAACGCGGGTTTCGCACCGGAACCAGGAATTTGTAAGATATCACGCTTCCGGGACAAATAGCGGATCATATTGTAGAGCGAAACGATGGTCTTGACACTTGATCAGACAAAATTTACAGTGTTTCCTATTTTCAACTAGGCGTCGAATTGTGTTTATTCATTTAATTTTTAATTTGCAGGCTTAAAGGGAAAATTACGACACTTACAAGATAAATATTAAGACAAATCGTATAATTATAATGTCAAAAAATGAAAATGTTATGTTTAACTTAGATTAGGTAACTTTTTTGTCAATACATTCTGCTTAGTATCAAAGGTTTTAGAACCTTCCAACTAACTCATACATTGAGTATGTAAAACTAAGCTATGAACACACAGCTTATAACTAGTGCAGACCCAGCTATTACTTGTGAAAAGAGTTCAAATCATGCAAATTTTCCTCAACAATCCTTAAATACTTTAAAACAAAAAATTGTACAAATTGCTTGTTTTATGTAATACAACTGTTTTTATTCCTTTTTTGTGCAATAAAGTATATCTATCTATCTATCTATCTATCTATACTTAAGGAAACTTGTAAGTAATAGAACACCTATTTTAAATAGTTTTGATAAAACTATCAAAACTTGTTATGTCCGCTTACAACCAAGCGGACATCCCACAATGTTACCCGGGCCATGATGAAAATTTTGCACGCGCCAATGAGCTGAAAGTGGTTAGGACGGCAAAAAATGAGAATGTAGAAGACATTGTCAACAAGCGTGTGGCAAAAAATTTGCAATATAATAACACAAATTGTTACAAGACACAATTCAAGACTACTATACTGTCACAACACATCACATCATTTCAATAGATGATTCGATGAGGTGATGCCATTATTCAGGCAACGAAATATATAACCAAGAATTTTTTTGTTAGTTAGCATCTAAAAAGCCACTTTATTTCTACTTGTAGAAAAATCATGAATAAAACATGATTTCGACCGAATTCGGAATTATATTCATTATATGAGTACATTACTGGGATGGGATCAACTTTAACCCGAGACAAATATCATTTAACGAACTTATTAAACGATTTTCTTTGCTTTCAATAAATTATATATAGCTTAGGTACTTATAATTATGTATAACATTAACTATTTATTTACCTAATATTTTAACTTTTATATTGTTAAATATTCATTTAGAGAATAATAGCATTTCGATATTAAGTAGGCCTTAAGTGTTTTTGAGAATTTCCCTAAGCTTATTTCATTCTTTATGTTTAGAGGCAGTTTATTAAAAATTTTGACCGACATGTAGTAAGGACTAGTATTAATCATTTTGATTCTAGATGGTGGTAGGTAAAGTCTATTTTTGTGTCTAGTGTTTAAAGTGTGCGTATCTTTTACTTTGGCGAATTTCTCAATATTTGTAAAAGTAAATATGCAAATATCATAAATGTATAAGGATGGCACGGTAAGTAAATTTAGCTTTATGAAAAATGGTTTACAAGATTGGGTGTTGTCTATTTTGTCTATATTCTAACTAATTTCTTTTGCATTAGGAACAGGATATTCATGTTTGTACTATTGCCCCAGAGCATTATGCCATATTTCAGTTGGGAATAAGCATAAGCATAATAAGCTGAAGTTTGTGCTATGTACCAGTTCAAAATGAGCGTAAGAAAATTTCGATAGTTTTGATATAATACGTTGTATATGATTTTTCCAATTCAAATGTAGTACTCGTAGTAGCACCAAGTAAAACTATATTTGGTAACCCAATAAACTTTTATCGTGTTGGATAAGTTGCCTAAAATTAACGTTTGAAGGAGTTTTATCTATACTTTTTGAAACACCTTATTGAACTGTAAGATAAAGGCCATGAAAAAGCGAAGGAGTAGATCTGCAATATGACTTGCGGCGACTTTTGAATTATGAATTAATGATAGGTAGACGTCTTCATCGGCCAAAATTTCACCGTTACGACACGGTGGGCCACACAGCCCCGAAAGCACTAATTTAGAATTAATGTGCGAAGGTTCCCATTTTTAATAGCATAGAAAATTTCGTTTACGCGTTTTATGGTTATTACTAGGCTAAAAAGTTACGCGAGATTTTTTGGCTTGAATATTCATTATGGGTGTAGGTTTGGCAGATATTTTGGTAAACTCTATAAATTGAAATGTAGAATAAAAAAGAACTTTTCTATAAACCATCCGCTGACAAAAATTTAATCCTGGACAGCGTTTGCAATCAAAGAAATCAAGTTTCAATCATTTGCCAGTATCAGTTTCGCAGTAGTTCTTTCTCATTTTTGAATACTGGTCGTGATAGCCCTAACAATAACAGAATGAAATGCGTGTCATCAGGCGATCTCGTCTTTTGTCAATTTGTATTTCTATCACGAAAATTAAAAAAAGCACTTAGCTGTCATCTGTGTCTAATTTTGAATTGCTGAAATGACCGCAAGGAGCTCCATGATAATGTTTAGGGCAAATTAGGGCCACAGTGTGGTTAGGAGCGGGAAGGTGTAATTTACAACTTGGCGGCTCTTCTGTATTTGCGAATCTCTAATTCAATTAGAGTTGGCGAAGTTAAGAGGTGTGTTAGATATTTTGAGAATGGGTTCTGGATGTACAATGATGCTGTGGGAAGAGTTGACGAAGTATCCACCTTAAACACTAAGATACTCGTAATATGCATATGCCTTTGTACAGTCCCTACTATACAGACATTAGAATCTTATCTGAGTATACACTTATCTTATTAACGGGGTCAGAATAAAACGAATCAGGTTGAATCTTACAATATTTTTCAGTAGTCTGTTAGAAATACTGATAGCATCATCCAAAGGGTGAGTAAATTATTTCGTAAATACAATTATTATGCTATGTTAGTTAGGTAATTCAAGTAAGAATAATGATAATATTAAGTGATTTTTTATTTTTAGCATTAAACAATGCTCTGTTTTCCACATAAAGATAGAAACTAGAAAAATTCGACCTGGTCCTGGGACTCAAGCGGGATACGTGTATTTTTACGTTGTTTCATCAATGTTATAGGCGCTTGCCTTTTCTAGTTTCTATCTTTGAAATATTATTCATTTACATGAAACACGGTGCTAAAGGTTACATGGTTAAAATGGTAGATAAAACGAACCCTAGAAATGCAACCCTTGTTAACCCACCTCGCTAACCTGATTGCGATTTGATGACAGCTTGTGCATTTTTTTAACGCTGAATTCACTAATAGAATTTAATTTAGGTTATTTGCTAAAATTATATATAATGCAACGTCTTGTCTGTAATATTCATTAGAACTTCCTGTTTTTGTAAAAAAGCTTGTAACTCCAAAGCTAAGAATAGTAGAGCTTCTTAACTGAACTTAAGTTTGATGTTTAACACAGCTTAATCGGGATTTGAGGTTATGATTTCTAGGACAAACTGAGCCTAATGGTTAGGGCGTTAGCCCTGAAATCCAGAGTTAATGATTCCAAATCGCATTTCGCGAAAGATATTATGTTTACGGTTTTATTACGTACCCGCATTTGGCAAGCGTGGTAACTAAGTCAGTACCCATCAGTGTAGCAATGACTAGATTTCTATGTCGAAGGCCTTTTCTAGCATTGAGACTGTTTATATGCTAATTATACCATTTACTTTTGAGGACAAACATTTACCAAGCCTTGAGCCCTTACATTTTAAATATATGTAGTAAGAGTAGGATCATATTATAGAAATATCATACAACGATATTCCACTTCACCCAGAAAACCCGTCAACCCTCAGCGTGCAAAGGGTCCGCTTGACCCAATCGATTAACTTTTTGCCACACACGCGCCTTCAAATAAAATCATAAATTCAGCGTGGCCGGTGGCAAAAAATGGTGAAAAAATCACGCGGCCCGCGAGCCTCGGGCGGGGCCGGTCAATTTATGACTATATCGTGGTCATTTGGACCGCGATCGTTGCAGGGTTAACCGTGTAATGATTTGTGAATTTGACGGCGCGTAAAAAACTGGGAGCTGGTGCTCACTTTGTAAGGTAAGAGTGAGCTATAAACCCATGTGTTGGTAAGTACATGGAAACGCATTGGTCTCTTACACTGGGGTTAACTGTGCGTCGGCAGAAGATAAGAAACTTGTACTTGTAGCCCAGTGTTTATCAATATTAAAATTCATACTTAACACATCTTTTTAATGTCTCACAAAAAAGGTCGAAAAATTTACAGGCAGTGAAAAATTTTCTGCTCCTTTTACATCTTAGATGTTAAAAAAATGAGTTATCCATGGAAGAGCTATAATCACCGACATTTAAGCTCGTCAGCTGTTAAAGGCTGCTAGGGTAGGCAAATAGCGCAAATAATTGATCACGGTGGGGTTGGTCGAATCAGGAATGGAAACTATTTGAAGGCCAGCGCAGGGTGAGACACACCCGCCTAGAACAACCAACGCTCTAGAAACCTATGGAGGAGGCCGATGTATGGCTTATGGTCGTGAACAATGATGATGATCCGGACAAACACGACCACTGACACTGACTGATCATGCAATCAAAAAATACTTTCAATCCAGAATTCTTCTAAACAGCAATCTTTATTATGCAACATAATTACGCTGAGTTTAATACCTATAATTAAACCAATATGCTACCTATTAAGTCCAAATTGAAATAAATCTTCAAAAATAGGGGTGGGAATCTGAGATCCGCCCTTACGCACACCGTCTTTTAAAATGTAATATTTCACAAAAAAAACTGCATATTTTGATGTTTTGCACCCACATAATGAATGCGTGCATTTTGAACCTATAATTAAAAGAGTATTTGGTTCAATAGGCATAATCGATGTTGCCGATTTCTGAAATACTCTATTGTACTTTTTTTCTTGAATAAAATGCCTCACAAGTCGTGTGAGTGGTTTCTGTGGTATTTATCGAGTCTAACGTAAAGTAATAATTACCACGTTAATATGGCAGACCTGTCAGTTTATGAGTTAGTAACTACTCCATTCTTAGTAAGGTAGGTATATGTCAATATAAAAATAATTTTATGGGCTGTTTGACAGTCCTAGTAAAAAAAATTAACCTATAAAAACATAATAGCAATGAGATCTCAGCTTCCAGTAGCTGGTACGGTCTAGTTGTGGTTGACAGATAGGTACAAATTTATCCCAGGCATGTTTTGTTTACCAACAATGTTTACTACTAAGTGTCTTTTTTATTTTTAGCATTCAACAAAACAACACAACGGAACAATTCGTGGCCTAGTGGTTCAGCACCCGAACTCAGATCGTGGATCGTGTGGTCCCGAGATCAAATCTGGCCAGAACCAAAATCTTTGTGTTCATTGTTAAAAATCCGACTTACTCTCCGGTGATGGAAAACATCGATAAGAAACCAAATCAACTCGGATAACGGCGGAAAGCTCACCACCTACCACGTTGGGTTCTAATACCATTGGTAAAAGTGGGTTTCTGAGTGTTTCGTACGCCATGACGACACAGTCACTTGCGTCTGACTACCCCGTTTGGAATAAAGTCGCGATGGTATGAGTTATCACACGTCACCCACAATCCGGGTGACTGTTCTTCCAACTGAGCTATCGATTATTAACAGATCTGGCGAATTCGTATAGTATTTTACGTTGTTAACTTGAGCCCTAAGACCAGGTCGATGTTTTCTAGTTGCAATATTATTATTTATTTACCACTTTGTATTCCGTAAGCAGGCACAACATCTTTTTCACAACTACTACAGCAATTAAACTCAACAAAAGTGAAAAGAATGCCTCTTAAAAACTTATCAGCGTCAAATTAAGTACTTAAAAGAGTGACCATAGTCTCCGTTGAAAGGGGCCATAAAGAAGGATTTATAGTGTCCACGCGCCGATAATGTTCAACAAAACGGTCACGGGCCACTTCGTGTAACAATAGTTTAAGATGTGACAACCCTTACCTTCATCCTTCCGTAGGAAATTCAGCTATGAACTGATGAATTTATGGTTCAAATTTGCATTTCTGTTGATGTTTTTAGTGATGTTCAAGTATCCGTTTCACTGCTTCCGAAAAATGATTCTTAGGGTGGTCTTCATTAAGTTGATTTTGAATATTCGTCCAATTTATTTTAGTCTTTTCGAATCGGACGGGTTGATATCTGAATGGAATTAACACATTAGGTGTAAAGTTATTGCGTTTTGTTTGGCGACAGTGTAAAACCTCTCGTTTTGTGACGCCGACGATTTTCTTCAGAATTAAGATAAACATCTTAATCGATACTAAAGTGGATATCTGTTTTACGTAGGAAGTATTCTTTAATGAAAGTAAAAGTTTGTTTTTAATAAAAAAAACTACAAGAATAGAAAAAATAAGAAAGGCTGTCGGACATGTTAAATGAAACTCTTATGTCCGATTAATTCAGACAGTGTCGGCCTATTCATATAACTAAAATCCTAAACGATAATGCAATGTAATCTGTATGTCAGCCATTAGTTTACGCCAGTGACATTATGACATGAATGACATAAATTTTTTTTTTTTTTTTTTATTTATTTATTCATTTGCTAATATGTACATTCACATTAAAGATGGTCATTATAATTATCTGTACAGTACATAACCCCGTAAGGGCATTACAAATATAGTACACCTAATATTTTATTGATTCCAATTACATTTGATGCTAGTATAATAAAATTATTAATTACCTATCTATTTAATACATTATGAATTATATTAAAGTACATTAATAGCGTTAGTACATTTACAAACAAAGTCAGATAGCGAGACTTAAAGCTTCTTGTCGTCTCTGAACTCATTCAATGAATAATAACATTTGTTAAGCAGCAATGTCTTAAGTCTAATCCTAAATCTTTTTGCGCTGGGTTCACTTTTCATGTCATCCGGAATTTTATTAAATATATTGATAGCTCTGTAATGAGGTCCGTTTTTAAACATTTCTAATTTGGGATTAGGTAGTTCCAATCTGTTTTTACGTCGGGGATTACTGCAGTACTTAAAAAGGCATTGATTTTTAAAAACAAAAACACATATTTCTAATATATAAAGCGAGTACAGGGTCAGAATGTTTATCTTTATAAAGTGTGTCCTGCAGCTTTCTCTGTAGCGGATGTTAGCCAATACGCGCACGCATTTTTTCTGCATGATGAAAATATCACTCGCATCAGTAGAGTGTCCCCACCTCAGATCATAGGTCCCCACATTATTAATCCGTAGCCGAGCCAGGCATGCGCGTACGCGTAATATGCGGATAATGCGGTTTTTAGATCAGTGTTACGCTTAAGCACTGATAGGGCGTAGATGAATTTAGATAGCTTGGTTTTAAGGGTATCTATATGCTGTTTCCACGTGAGGTGACAATCTAAAGTTAAACCCAGCAGAGGAGACGCCGTTGTCTCCTCTATGTGAAGTTTCTTTGCGAGCACACTGATGTCTAGAGCTTTTTTTTGGGAAGGCCTAAATTGGATTAACCGAGTCTTTTTTACATTAATTGTTAGGTTGTGTTGCTCAAGCCACTGTTCAGTTTTTTTGTATGTATCTTCTATTTGGTTGCTTTATTGTGTTTGGGTACTCGAATAACAATGACAAGTCGTCAGCAAAAAGCACGCATGATGTGTCAGTTTCTTGTGGGATTTCATTTATGTAGGCTATGAAAAGAACGCAGCCCAACACGCTGCCCTGAGGTATAGAACAATTTGTGATTTTGCACTCGGAGTCTATAAGTTCTATCTCATTCGTTTTGTTGTTTTTGTATTCGACCTGTACAAACTGTTTTCTATTTTGTAGGTATGACTTTATTAATGTATAGGGCTTCCCCCTTACACCCAAATTCGTAAGTTTGTGTAATAATGTGTTATGGGAGACCCTATCGTAAGCTTTGGACATGTCAAGAAGCAGCCCTACTGCATATTTCTTTTCCCGAATGATACTGAGTATTTCTTGAACATATCGGTACATAGCATGGGTTGTTGACCGTTTTTTTCGGAAGCCATATTGGTGGTTGTCTAAGAGGTTCTGTTTTTCTAAAAAGTCATAGAGGCGTGTGGTAATGCATTTTTCAAACACTTTCGACACAGTAGGTAGCAGAACAATGGGCCTATATTGGGAAACATCCCCACGATTTCCTTTTTTTTTAAAGATTGGTTTTATTTTTGCAATCTTAAGACTGTCAGGGAATCGTTCTTCGTCGAATGATTTGTTAATAAGTTGGGTGATTGGTGGGACTAGTTCCTCGATACAAGTTTTTAGTAGTGCAGGAGGGATTTCATCAGTACCACAACTAAGCTTATTAGGCATTTTCTGAATAATTGAGCGTACTTCATTTTCAGAAACATTTGCTAGAAACATTGAGGTGAGTGGGGCATTGTGAGTGGTGAATGTCGTTTGACTAGGCTGAGGGCCCGAGGAAGTAATAATCCGTTGTTGTGGTTGGCCTATTGATAGAAAGTAATCATTGAAAAGGTTGGCTATCTCTAATGGGTCTTCCACAAGTTGATTGTTACAGGATGTTATTTTTAGGTTATCCATAGACGAACCTATCGGAGTTTTTTTCTTAGTAACTTCGTTAATGATTTTCCACATGGTTTTGCTCTTGTTTGTAGATGCATTCATTTTCTTACTGTGAACTATCTTTTTTGATGCTTTTATAGTTCGCTGAAGAATTTTATTATAATGTTTATAGTGATTTTTCAGCACAGTATTATTTGAATAATTAACCAGTCTTTTCAGAGTTCTTTTATGTTTACTTGACCTTTTCAAACCAGGTGTTAACCATGTTTTATTTATTCTTGTTTTTTTACTTATTCTCTTTTTTGGTATGTTCGTGTTTAGAATTTCTGAAAGTTTGTTTTCAAAATTTGTGTAGCATTCGTTAATGTTTAGGTTTTCTGATATTATTCTGTTCCAATGTACGTTTTGTAGGCTAGTTTTGAAGTTGTACATATTTTGAGTGTTATATTGTCTTTTGTGCTCAAACAGCCTATGTGGTTGAGGTTGAGCATTGACAGGCTTTATATGGGCTTCGTAAATAAGTGCCTTGTGGTCTGAAATACCATAGTCGCAAACGCTCAGATTGCAAGTTTTATAATTTGTGAAGATAAAGTCAATACAAGAACAGCTGTTGTTGGTTACTCTGGTAGGTTGTGTGACTATTTGGCGCATATTAATTTCTAGCAGCGTGTTACATAATTTTTTATAATCTTTAATGTATTTATTGTTGGTTCTATCCAAATTAAAATCGCCTCCTAGGACTACGTGTTTCTTTGTGGTTGATATACGAATTTTAGCTACTATTTTATCAAGAAACTCGAAAAACTTAGTTATCTCGCGATCCGCTCTATAAACAGTTATTATCAGTGTATCAAACGCTGGTAGTTCGACGGCACAGCATTCTACCACGTGCTCTACTGAGAGATCAGTAAAGTCTGTTCTCTCTATGTGTTGGAGGTCATTCCGGAGAATGATAGCAACACCCCCTCCTTTTCTGTTTATTCGACAATACATAGAAGCAAACTTATAATTATTTATCGAATATAAATCTATCTGTTCATGTGTGATCCACGTTTCCGTTGCACATATAACATCGTAACATTTGTCTTCTAAAAAACTCTCAAACAAATCGATTTTATTTTTAATGCTTTGCATGTTTTGAAAGAAAAGGCTCATTTTACTATCGAAAAGTCCGCGTATCGGTATTTGGCTTTCTGATATTTGTCGTAGTCCCGCTGTGATGTGAGAGAGCCAACTGTCTCCCAGAAGCATCGTGGCCTTGTACTAGTCTTCCGTGTTCTCTGGTATTTTCCATCTCTTCAATTGAGTTGTTACTGATATGGCCTTTCGAGTGTTTTCTGCTTTCACGATGTAGGTTGCTACGCTTGTTTCGAGCCTGTAAGGCAGCGCCATCCAGGTACTCGGATACGGCTAATCCCGTATTGTGAAGATAGTTTTTGTTATGTAACAGATATGTAACCATTCTTTTACTCAGCAACTCCACAACCAACGGTCGGCGGTGACCAATTCTTCCAATGCGACAAAGGTCTTCGATATAGCCTGTCAGGTTTACGTTGAATGTTTCTCCAAATATATTTAAAAGTCGTTCATGCAGTTGATGTTTGTTTTCTCGATGCATTTCTTCTAACCCGTACAAGACAAATTTCTTCTTATTGAGATCATTTGTCGGTTCGTTTCTTTGTTGTTGGTAGTTCTGAAGTTCTTCGATTTGGGAATTTAGCTTTTTGTTTTCAGTTTGCAGTTGTTGTATTTCCGCCTGTACTTTCTCTATATCTTTATTAAGTTTTGTCTGTTCCAGGACCATTTTCTCCATCGAATTGGTGAATTCCTGACGTAAAGTAACTGTTGAGCGAGTAATTTCACTTTTGATGAAGGTTTTTATTTCATTGAGTAATGATTTGTTATTGTCAGCCAACTTTTTATCCAATAAATTGCTTAATTGGTCCAATGTGGCAGTAAGTTGCGGCGCTTGGCTAGTTTGATCTTTTTGTACCAGTATTGAAGTCTCTGTGTTTCCCAATATACTGTCTTCTTCTTCTATTATTAAGTCGTCTATGGACATTTCACTGGTTTCAGTGATATGCACGTCTTGTTTCTTAGTAATTTCGCGGCGTGTAGTAATATTAGTATAAGCGCTGTCTACACTTCCAACCGTTAACTTTACTGGAGTTTCTGAGTTGTCTCCTCCTTTTTTTCGGGATTTGCATGTGCATTCTGGGCAATTCCAGGCGTTTTTCTGGTCTGTAGACATGGTATTATAAAATCTGCCCTCTGAGATATTTGCGCAGTTTATATCCCAAAGCTGAGAGCACTTACAACATCGCAGGTATCGCCTATCTTTGATGCCGCAGAGGCAACCGGCGCAGACAGGTGGCGCCATCTCACGAGTGTTTGAATTTTGTGATATATTTATGTGAGGCGCTGATCCTGTTTACAACTTTTTGTTGTTTGTTTTATTTCCAATATACCTATATAATTGAGAATTCGCGTTGGAAACAAAATGAAAAAGTATAACGTTTGCTAGGATCGAACCGTCCTCGTTAGGGAGCCGGGTTACAGAGCCAGCCGCTAGCACCACTAGACCAAACTTCCGTTGTTGAGGTGGTCGAAAGTAGAATACAGGCTTGTGTTTCCTCGTTACAATTTGTTTTGGTCAGCTGTTGTGGGTTGTTGTTTATTTTGTTTGTACAAATTTGAACAAACACTGACCTTGCTACCTGCAGAACTGCAAATGTTTTGGATGATTTCTTCTGTTTACTTTGTGTTTCACTTGTTAAAGATAATTCAAAATGTAGCTGTTGCCATGATAAATGAAGTTGTGTAATTTTCTTGCAGGTTCATTCACTATATTCACTGATTTTGGTTTTAAATTGAGAGCACAATAAAATACGTCTTTCCTCAAACAGCGCTCGGCTCGGTCTTCTGCGTTTGCGTTTTCATTCGCGTAAAAAATTGTATTGGGATTTGACATTGTCATACTCATGTCATGTCATGTCAAATTCCGTAAATAAACTTCCACCGACCAATCCGTTATAAGATTTATTATTTTTAATATATATTTCTTTAATAATATTTTAATAGTTTTAAATTATTATTAAATATTAGAAAAAGTAGTAAACATTAGACTGAAGGGTTATCTTGAGAAATATAAAATCTTAGCTGAAAACCAATTTGGTTTCAGAAGCAAAACATCAACTAAAGATGCTGTCACATTCCTGATGGATGAAATAACTAATACATTAGATCGGGGTAGCAAGTGTATAGGATTATTTTTGGATCTTGCCAAGGCCTTCGATACGGTTTCGCTCCCCATACTACTCAAAAAGATGGAACTTATAGGAGTACGTGGAGTAGCCTTAGATTGGTTCACCTCCTACCTTGATGAACGAAGTCAGAGGGTAGCTGTGGATTGCTTTAATAGTAACTCGGTCAGCGTTAACTTTGGGGTTCCTCAGGGCAGTGTCTTGGGCCCTACTCTATTTCTCATCTATATAAACGACCTATGTCAACAAAATTTAGAATATGCAAAAACCATAGCGTTTGCAGACGACACTGCAATAGTGTTTTGTGGTGAAACTTGGGAAAAGGCTCAAAGTGGTGCACAAACTGGTCTTCGAGTGGTAGCTCACTGGATGCAACATAATCTCCTCACACTCAAGGCATCTTAAACGAAATTTCTAGCATTTAGTATAACTAACAGAACTGCATCAGACCAAACTCTTGTACTTAAACTCCATTCTTGTACTGTTGAATCTACTTCCTGCACCTGCCCAACTCTAGACCAAGTCAATTGCACCAAGTACCTGGGAATCTATGTTATCGAGAACCTGAACTGGAACAAACACATAGAGAGTATTCGCTGCAGGCTTAGGAAACTTATGCATATTTTCAGAACACTCAGTACTGTGGCAGACATGGAACTGCTAAGAGCTGTTTATTTTGCATTGTGTCATTCCATTATAAGCTACTGTATAACTCCATGGGGAAGTGCGAACAAAACCACCCAGCTTAAATTGGAACGTGCTCAACGTGGTGTTCTGAAGGTTGCACTTAGGAAACCATATCGTTAAAGTAAAAAGTAAAAGTAAAGTAAAGTAAAAAATATCTTTATTCATATAGACTTATAGAAAGTACTTATGACAAGTCATATAGTTACAAAAAAAAATTAAAGCAAAAATATACTAAAATAAACTTACATAAAATAATACTACGATAGTAAATATCATAATTAAACATAATGTGACTCTACCACCGGTTCGGAGGTTGTTTCCGATCGAGAAGACTCCGGCAAGAAACTCGATGGTTACTCTTTTCAATCTTGTTTTTTAACACAAAAATTGAATTGACAGAGTAAAGTCATAACAAAAAAGTGTTCAGAGGAGCAGATTATACCTACAACTACAAATAGCCTGTACAATGATTGGAAAGTCCTAAGGGTACGTCAAATATACATACTAGCCACTATTCTGTCATTCCATAAAGTATCCTACAAAAAAGTGCAAAGCAGAAGGTAACCTATACGGAAACCTTAAAAAAAAAAGACATTGGCCAAAAATGTCTATCCTACATGAGCCCATCTCTTTACACTAAACTAAATTGGTCATTGCAAACATACAAGCGTACCAGACATCGTTGTAAAAGTATTATTTCTGAACACTTGCACGCCCTAAATTACCAACAAACAGAAGACATTCTAAAAACGTGTTTTGGCGGTAGATAAAAAAAAAACTAAAACTGCTCTGTCTGAACGCTTACTGTGTGTAATGCAAATGTTAACATGGTAACCATGCACACGCACGCATACTTACTCCCTCTATCTCTCTCACACAACACACACTACACTACACAACACACACTACACTACACAACACACACACATTTAAACACACACACATTTAAGTGATCCATTTGCCTATTATTTCCCATAAGAAATGTTTGATTTGAGTCATTTTTTTTTTACTTATTATATAACTCTAACTGTAGGACTGAAGAGACTACTTTGCCACAACACAGAGAAACCTAGTGTGGAAACTAGTGACGCATTGTACCATTTCATGCAAAAAATTCAATAAAGCTAAGTACCTTCTCAACATCGGCAGAATTTGTGTCACTGGAAAACACACAACAGCGTCTTTAAAAAAAACGTAAATTTAAATTAGTCAACTATTGTAGTTAGTTTACGTGGCTGAAACTCATGTTAGACATGCAGACATGACTATCTTACATACTCTTTATGTTTAGTATAAATGTCATCACTAGCGTTAACCGACAGTTTGGGTCTTTTGGCTTGAGCAGCAACTACTAAATAATAAAAATGTAAAAAAAAATTTGAACAATTGCCACTGTTCTTAAAATGAAGAATCAGCTTCAATTGTCAACAGATTATTTAGTCTATCAAATTCCTGGGATAATAACGGCTATCACCGGAACATCACTATGAAAATTTTGAATACATTACGACTAACGGTTTCTTGTTTCATACTTTTTAGAAGTGATTTTTCAGTAGTCTGGTTTTAGTTTTAAACATACCTTTTAATATCTACCCAATTTGTTAAAGCTTATAGGCTAATTTACTACGCAAAGCTACAAAGATTGACTATCGAAGCAAAAACCATCGCCTGAAGCTAAGTCATAAACCTTTTTAGCGACATTTTAAAAAAAGCGGAACCAAACGGTTTTTTTGCCAAATTTTTATGGGTTATTAAAACAAATTAGCGTTGGGACACCCAGCGTTAAAAAAAGGCAATATTTATACGTTTCCTAAGCAATAAAACTGCGCTATCTCCGTATCTAAATGGTGGTAGTGAGTTAGTAGGCTACTGTACTGATACCTTCGTTAAGATTTGAGCTTAGGATTATTTTTAAATTTTGTAACAGATGGTTAGAATAACTTCAGAAGTAACTACTTGTTTTTCTACGCAACCATATCTGTGAAGAATGAGCAGTAAATGCAAAAATGTTACAAGATGAAAAATAACCACAAATATAATCCTGAATTTTAACTGTAACTGAAATCGAATCGAAGCTTTAAAGCTTCTTGATTTGAAGCGACGTGTTATAATTTAACCAGGCATTTGATATTTTCTAGTTATGAATACAATGTAACCAATATTTTTTTACATCGACCATATTGAAACATTTTTTATAATTTACAACTGCTACCAGACACATTAGGCCACACAAGAGCGGCCTCAAGAGGGGGCGGAGCCCTACCGTGCGCAGGCGCCGGTAAAAATTACACGAGTGCAAACAATGACTCTTTTTTTCTGAATTTCTGAACGATTGAAAAGGATAGCCCTTCGAAGGTTAACCGTTTCAATTTCTACAAAATAGAGCAGGTTTTTAACACACTGTAAGAACAAGTTGCTATAAGAAAAATACTCCTTGAGTGTAAAAAAAATGTTTTAGTGATCGAATCGATCTGTAAATGCATGTACAATGTACATACTCTTACATACACAGACACGAAGCAATAATCAAAGAACAGGTAATGCTTATTACTGTAAACACTTCATCAACCCATAAAAAATATAAAGAATAAATTAACTGGTTCCTTTACAAATAATAAAATAACAAGGTAAACACTAATACATACAAATTGAGGTTCAACAATTCAAAGTTGAAGCTAAATGTCACCTTAATTTGGATCGACTTTCAGTTACAATTAAAGAATTCAACTATAACCAGCCAGATGGATAAAAAAAAAAAATAGCTTAATCACAAGAAAGCTTACTACCGCGGAAAATAGTATAAAAACAAACAGCCCTCAGGTGCGCGGCGCGGGGGAGGGGCGGGCGGCGCGACAAAGGATGCGCACGCGTCGGCCATATGTCGCCGCCCTTGCGTAGGGTGCGCAGTGAAAGTTAGGCAGCCCTTGAGCTACGAAGTACGTGTAACTATTTTTTTGCTACTTTTAAAAACAAAATAATCTGTAAGCCTAGGGTAAACATCTATATATGTTATGTTTCCAACCTCAGCAATATATACTACGATGTTTATTTAGTTTAGAAGCAGTTAATTAAATGTATTTTGGCGTTTGTCGGACTTCTTTCGCGTGGACTTAGATTTCACAATGTTTCGCCTGGCTTAGTCATTTCAGTAGATACGGCTTTTATGGAGTGTACAAAGTTTAATGTAACTGAATCCAAGCAAATAGATTAATATTATAATTCTGAAACAAATTTTTCGTTTTCAGTCTCGTCAGGGTTATGGCACACATTGCAATTAAATTTTCGAAAAAAATGTACTGATTGAAATCACTGTCGCCGCAAAATAACTGTGGACAATGTCACCTTCACGTTTCATTGTTATGACGTCCAAATTGTAAATCTGATGTAATTTTTTTCCAAACTTACTAGCTAGGGTCTTGAATTTGCAGTTTTTATGATGTTTCATTAAAGAAGCTCTTCTAAAGGCACTTAACATGTGAGTAACCACTACAATTGTCCATACCCAATATTGCATATATGGTTGTTCACATATACTTATTAGCTACAGGATAAATATTGGTCTATGGAGGTGTCGCAAGGCTGGTTAAAAGCTACCCGCTAAGGTAACCGCTTATTATAAGGTAATCCGCATGCTTACAATAAAGTACCTAGTGTGAAAAAGCTGTTGTGATAAAAACAACTTCTGATGAATCTTTATAAGAAACGGAAGCAATCTTCACAGTGAAAACAAGACGGGAAACAAAACGCCTTTATTTATCGTCATCCCCAATCTACAGCCCTAGCACATAATCCATATGTTGTTTCCTCGAAAAAAGAAATGACTAACCGATTATCGTTCCAATATCCTGTTCGAAAATTCAAATTTGGAATTATGTTCAAATTCGCGCCAAAGACTACCCTACTTCCTGCGATCGCACGTGGTACTAGCACGCGCAGGACAATACAAACTTTTTTTGCGATCATTCAAATGGTAACTACCGACTAATGAATCGTATATCTTTCTCTTTCTATTTTAGAAGTATTTTGGTTATGAGAGAGGGATGGAGGAGGCGACAGTTGGTTGCGTTCGGCGTCTGCCGCAGCCATATGTTGTGGTTTTGAAAATTACTCGCTGTTGGTTGAAATGGCGAATTGCCGTTTTGTCTATTCATTACGGTGGATGCCTTGTCTCGGGAGCCTCTTTGGTCGGGTTGACATCTGTCATGCCCTGGGTTTGACAGCTAAAGTGGTAGGTAGGGGGACATTCGGCAAAAGTAGGTACAATCTGTCCAGCTCTCGTTTCAGAAGACTTGTTTTGTACTAAACGCGTTCCAGCCAGGATTTCTAAAAAAACATTAAAGTGTAATTGAAGTGGTATTGAGTCAGTAATGATAATGATAATGATTCTTTATTTGCAAAAAAACATGGTATACAAGGGTGATACAGATATAAAGCGCACAATGTCTCGCCATTTAATGTAGCATGCAAATGTTTCCAAATTGTAATGCCAAAAGAATACTATAGATAATTTAATAAAATAACATGTAATAATTCTGGGTGAAATAACAAAATTAGGATTACAGAATTGAAACAAATTATGAGGTTAAAATATGAAAGTCAAGCTATGCCAATCAGTATCTACGGTCAATTAAATCTTTAATCTCGTATATTTTTTGGTCAGTGAGCCATTTATAAAGCTTCGACTTGAATGAATTGATACTAAAAGCATCTCTAATGTCATTGGGAATTCTATTATATACCTGAATACACATATTTAAACAATTTTTCTTGTATTTGTCAGATTTTGGAATTAGATTTAATAAGACACAAGACTATCAGGATTCCTTTTCAATCTGGGGTTAACTGCACTTGCTTTTACAAACAACGACTTATTCTTTCTCACAAAACAGCAAACTTCATAAATGTACAGTGCTGGAAGGGGTAGCAAGGCAAGGATCTGGAAAGCTGTTCTGCAGTATTCACCAGGCGGGATACCACATATAGCTCTAATACACTTTTTTTAAGTTATAAGTACTCTATTCCTTTTGGTACTATGTCCCCATATGAATATGCCATAGCGTAGGATGGACGCTACATACGCGTGATAAGCAGTGAGGGCTGTTTGTCTGTCAGTTATTAAACGAAACTATTAATGCGATTACATAAGTCGTCTACATGTAGGTACTTTCCAATTAAGATCCTGGTCTATAAATACGCCCAAAAATGTTGTATGTGCTATTTCCGTTATTTTGTCAAGATTTAGTTTGAAATTGTATTTATTATGTTTTGATTTATTGAATTGAATGAAATTTGATTTACCTGAATTTAATGTCAAATTATTTGCATCGAGCCACTTAATAATGTTGCTAATAGTATTGCTTATTTGTAATTCATGGTCATATATGGAATTAAATATTTTTTTGTCAGATGTATACAATTATAGTTATATCGTCTGCAAACAAGACAAATTTATGATTGGATGCAGAAGTAAGGAGTGGAGAATTGTAACGTTGAAGAATTTCGAAGCATTCTTGATTAAGTGGTAGGTGCCGTTATTTATACCACTACCACGAGTTTGCACTGACGAGAGTCACTAGCGTCTGTAGTGAAGTATAGGATTTCGGTTCAGCGCCAATATTGAATAGTAAAGGAACTGAAAACGGGTTTCAAGATGCTATAGTTTACTATTGACCTACTACAAAACTATCTCCTCCAAGATTCTGATAATATGAGATCTGAAAAACGCGAGGAGGCTAAAACCATTGAACACTATGGATGTTATGTACTACCCCTTTTAGTAGTGCCATCTATCTGTAGTAATACATCATTTTCACCAGCTGACTCCATAAATAATCAATTGAAAAATAAATAACAATAATTATGTGTTTTTTTTATATTTATCGATTCCTCCGTTACATTCGATTAAAGTTACGCATTCTTTACAATTATCCAATCCTTTCAACCAACGACTGAAGAAATGGCCTAATTTTGGAATTGGAAGCCATTTCTATAATTATTTCACCCCTGACTGATCGCGGTCAATCTATATCTGCTGCGCACGCGTTCAGAAAAGGGAAAATATCGACGGGTTAAGTGATTAGTATTTTTGTTTGTTTTGTTTCCTTGATTAGGGGGTCAGATGATCTTAGTGTAAATTTTCCCAGATATTCATTTATTTATTTATTCTATGTACCTAAATGTTTTTTCTCTATAATGTGCAACCATGAGAAAAATGAAATTGAAGAGCGCTTGCCTTAATTATTTCAATTTTTTTCTCTAAGAGGGTGAGAGTAAATAGCTCAGGGCCTAGCCAGGAACAACGTCAAAAAGTTCAATCTTTGGCTTATTAGCTTGTTAAAAGGGTGGTATGTCATTCTTCAGAAGTCAAAATAATAGTGTTTAGTGATAAATGAACCTATAAAATATTATACCGATTTTCAAACATTCATTGGTTTGGCTCAGGATAGTAAGGCTAGCCGCATCAGTTTCATTGCTCTATTTGGAGTTTATTTTATTTTTCTATTTCTTCTATTTTCAGCCTTACTAAATAATTTAATAACCTACTTAAGCTGAAAATCTGCGTTTTGCCCGTATGATGGGCAAAAGCTTGCAGTAGTTAGGCTATTGTAAGCTATGATGCATCTGCATTCCTGCAATTTAGAGAACAAATACTCGTAGGTACAAATAGGTTCTTGAAAGTGTAAAGTGCAAACACAAAATTATACCTTCGTAAATTTAGTTTATTTTATTTAATGTTTTTGTTCTTGGGTTTATTGTGTTTTAAAGTTAATAAACAAACTATTGTTTTCAGTATGTTCAGGTTTTTGATGTTGAACGGTTCTAATAATGATGAACTTACACAATAATGTCGATAGAACTATTGACCAAGCAGCTTAAATACACGTATGTTAAAATTAAACCGTTTAAATCATATTAAAATAGAATCACAGAGCAGTCTCATGTGTAAGTTTATTCATAGCATAAAAAGAGCATTAAAAAAGTCGTCAATTCAAAAGGCGGCCGCCAAGATCAAAAAGAGTGAAATGAGGTTAATCTCCATAACTCGAAGCGCGAAGTAAGTATAGTTGACTAAACGGGAAGTTAACCCTTCGCGAGCGAGCGAGTCCCTAAAACACATTTGAGAGAAGATGAGGTTTGCGTTTGGTTGGTAGATTGCGTGGATTTGATTGTGTACGAAATTTTCTTACAATAATATTGCTATTAAAAATTGGCCGATGATTACAGGTGAGCTTTAAGCGTGTCTCAGAAAGATGTTAAATGGCTACTCTTGCAATCAATAAACAGTCTTTCTGACTCTGGTGTAGTAAACCTTCATAGTGTTTTCTAAATTAGAAACCTTTCATCTTCTTGTCTTTAATGCCATATTATTATTCTGTCAATTGTATCCTAGTGTTTTAGTTGAATTAAACCAATTATGGCTTAGTGATAATCTTTTTTTTCTTCCCACCCAACATTGGATTTGGATACGTGAGTGTCTATAGACTGCAACTGTAAGGACAATTTTCAAAAGATTATTACAAATATAAAATGATCAAGAGTAGGTACAAAATGTTCCTAAGTGACTTCAAATTGATTTATTATAACCAACTTGATTTAGAAATCCCACGGTTTTCAACATGTTGTAAGGATTTCTAAATACGCGCCTAATAGTTTCAACCAACATCGTTTAAAAAACCCGAACGAAAACTTCAAACGTTAACTTATTCACTGATTACTTAAGATGAGAGTCCGATTTAGTCATTTTGATCAAATAGACCGTTGTTTGTTTAGCATTAAATATTATAATAGGGGTCTGAACGACCCTCGTCGGCAAATAAAGGGTTGACTCCGAATTTATTGGCCTAGCATATGGACGTATTTTTTGTTTGGTCAAACATTTAGCTAAAACGTAAATATTAAGTAGGTAAACTTTTGGATCGTTTTGTATGATATTCTTTAATTCAACAGATAATCCTTGATTTACGCTCATAACGTCAAAATACCAATTTCAATGTTTTATTGCACTTAAATAATGAGGATTATTATCGACGCTCATCTGTTTCAATCTAACCTAGATGTTTTGCAATTCACTGTTGTGACTTTTCGTCTAAATTCAGTTTTTTAGGCTATACCCCATCAATCTATCAATCTATTTGTCAGTTCCTGACCCACACCGTCAAAGCTAAGGTATGTACGGGTAAGTAACTTATTTTACCTTTTTTTTATTCTTTAAAAATATTATAAAAAAACACAGATTTTATTTATCATTCTTACTATGATTAAAGAGCGTCGTGGCCTAGTCCAGTGGTTCAGCACCCGAACTCAGATCGTGGATCGTGCGGTCCCGAGTTCAAATCTGGCCACGACTTTAATCTTTGTGTTTATTGTTAAATATCCGACTTACTCTCCAGTGACGAAAAACATCGATAACAAACCAAATCAACCCGGTTAACGGCGGAAGGCTCACTACCTACCACTTTGGGTTCTAATACCAGGTGAAAAGTGGGCTTCTGAGTGTTTCCTTCACCATGACCGCACAGTCACTTGCCTTTGACTAGGTACCCCGCTTGGTATAGAGTCGTGATGGTATGTTATGTTATTCTTACTAATGAAACCTCTTTTATTTGCACTCAGATTAAAATAGTAATTTACTATTCCTTAGTACAGTCTGAAAAACAAGGATCACAATTTCCGCAACAAAGTTATAAAACCGAAAGCTCCTAAGTCAAAAAATAGCAAAATCAATCACCACTCGCCACGGTAGCGACATCCCGCGGCGATGGCGATGCGGCTACCGCGTGTGAAAAACTTGATCGATTCGCAAAAAAACTGCGTGGTTTCACTTTCGACGAGATTCGACGTGCCACAATTTTGCACGCCCACTCAGCAGGCAGACTCTGCTGGACAGAGGAATGTGCCAATCTTAATGTGAAGTAGGCATTTGAAGATGCCAAAAATGTCATAGAATATTAAATATAAATATTGGACAGTTAATAAAAGAGGTACTGTCAAATTTACAACATTAAGGTAAAGTGTAATAATATGATAATAGTATGATACATTTGTAGGATGGGAAAGGTTTATGTAGAGTTTTTGACGGATTCATTGTAACACCAGTGTAAAGTTGTAATCTTGAGAATGTACCTAATGAATAGTCAAATGTTGTAATTAAACAGTATAAGAAACACATTGAAAATAAACGTGTACAGAAAAGTAACGGTCCTTACCTAATGAAAGACTTCAAACTCGCTCCCATCTCCGAGAACACTTGAAATTACTTATAATAACAAAGTTAAGTGGTTATCATACTTTTCGTTTCCTCAAATGAAATGCAAGATATTCTGATTAAGTCATCTCCTTAATGTGTCAACATCAACGCATTGCGGCCATTTTATTGAATGACACGTCGTTGGGGCGCATGCAAATAATGTGAATAAAAATTTCCAAGATTAAGGGTGAGTTGCCGCATCTTACTTTAACACTTACTTTAGTAGTGCAACCTGTACAACTTAAATAATTCTTTTACTACCAACGAGATTCTTGAACAGAATATGGCAAGTGTGATTAAACACTAACCTTTTAAAATACTTTCTATTGCGATTTAATTAGTTTACTGATTTGTGTTATGTTAGAATGCTCGCATTTAAAAATGTAAATAGTACAATTACCAGTGATTCCTTATTTTTTACTTTGTAATTCTTATTAAATAACGTTTAATTTACCTTACAACATAATTTAAAGAATATTTAATGTTTGTAGCAAAACCAAACCACCCTGATAGCAATCTTTTCTTATAAAATAAGTCAATCGAACGCCCCGAATCAATTGTCGAAAAAAGTTTTTCACACCGGCACCCGCGAATAATGAAACGGCGGGACGTCTACGTTCGAAATTTAAATCGAATTTGAACAAAGGCGTCACGTGGTTCGCGCCTTTTCGGAAATGACATCTAAAGAATTGGAAACAAAAAAATGTGACTTTTGTACTTACGTGCGTGCGTTCTACGGGCTCCCGAATTAACAGATTAATTATGTTGGGGGTGTGTTATTTAATTAGAATGGTGGCCAAGTGTGAAGGCATGTGAGTTTTTATTTAATTAATTTAATTGATCAAACAAAATTTTACATCACAGCAAAACTTAAAAGAGCCTTATTTCACTTATTTATCAAATTATTTTGATGACGCGTTCAGTATAGTGGTAATGAGTACCGGTTGCGTCGCAAGATGCTTGATTTCGTTTTCCGCACCTAGCACAAAATGTAGTCAAAGTCAAAGTCAAAGTCAAAGTTTAATTGCACTCATGGGTTGACAAAGTTGTTACAAAAATTGTATGCTCGTGAATCAGGATATTAATTGCAAGAAAAGTGGTCGGTCTTTCTTTCGAGGTTTCTGGTTTTCAGTATTTCCCGTATCTCAAGGATGAACCATGAAGAGGATTTATGTGTCAAGAAGAAACTTCTTCTTCCAAAGCAACATGTCAAGTTTAAACTTCACATTTAGACAACTTATGTCAATCACAAATTCCAAAGCCGCACACAGTCGCACAGTTCAACTTAATATAAATAGAAAAATAAATAAAATGCAACAACTAAGCCTACCCTATTCACCTGAGGCATGAGGAGCCCAGAGGTTCGTTCTTAAGGGTTTGAAGGTCAGAAGTCTTCTTGAAATGGCTTCGGTGGTGCCTGCAAAGGTCGCCAACAACGACATGGGAGACAACCCTCTTGCTGAGGTGCTGAACCCGCGAATATCTTCCGAGACCTTCACTAAGGAGAACACCGAAGATGCGCAGGTTGTTATTAGATAGTAACTAAATAATTAAATATCTAAGTCACCTTACATCGGGCTCACCTAACCGCAAACTAAACAAATGGGTGATAGAGACTGATAAACATCCTAAATATCTCTAAATACATACGCAAATGGCTAATACCACTCAGACACACAATAAACAAAAGTAAATGTTCGTCACAATCATGTATTTCATGGGTGGGGATTGAACTCACTACCTAACATGATGAGGAACTTAATATGAATCATAACTTGCTATTAGAGACGGTCTCTACCACTCTACCATAGAGTTTGCAAACTTGATAAGAATGGAGAGCGTCGTGGCCTAGTGGTTCAGCACCCGAACTCAGATCGTGAATCGTGTGGTCTCGAGTTCAAATCTGGCCAAAACCAAAATCTTTGTGTTCATTGTTAAATATCCGACTTACTCTCCGGTGATGGCAAACATCGATAAAAAAAACAAATCAACTCGGATAACGGCGGAAGGCTCACCACCTACCACGTTGGGTTCTAATGCCATTGGTGAAAAGTGGGCTACTGAGTGTTTCATTCACCATGAATTCTTTGAACCTATGACGGTACAGTCACTTGTCTCTGATAACCCTGTTTGGGATAAAGTCGTGATGGTATAAATGTATGTATAAGAATGTCAATTCATAATCGCTTATACCGCCACTTGAAATGCATCAGTCTTAATTTTGACTGGTAGATAATGCTTCCTGGCAAAATTTCCTCAATTTTTTCTATTAGTGTGCAATAACTGACAATACATTCTTGTTATCGCGACTGTATGGTGATATTGTGCATTTATTTCAATAACTTTACCAGTACTAACGTAATGTAATATATAATGGCGGAAGGCTTACCACCTACCACGTTGGGATCTAATACCACTGTTTAAAATTGGGCTTCTGGGAATTCTGTTTACCATGACGGCACAGTCACTTGCCTATGACCTACACGTTTGGGATGTAGTCGTGATGGTATGTTGACTTCACTTCGCTTTAACCTAGAGTTAACAAATGTTTGCTATAGAACCTGAATACCTCGTCTTCTTACACGCTGGCTAGCCAGAGCCAGTTCAGCAGTGATGTGGAGCGCTGGATCAGGGGGAATACCTCCATGGAGAGCACAGGAGTGCAGAATAGCGGGTAACTCGTTTTACTTTTTTTTAAATTTCCTGTCAAAAAGTTTTGGCATTGTAACTGGTCGTATACCTAAGGATATTAACCCAAAGGCCTCTATGTTCTAACATAATTTTGTAGATAATGGTAAGAAATGTGTTTTTATGAGACGAATTAGAATTAGGATATTAAAGAATCCAAAACAGAAGAAACTATACTACCACAATTCTTAAGTTCTTAACACTGTGATACTACATTGATTTTGGTCTCAAAGAATGATTGATGATGTTTGCATTTACAATATTTTCTTACATCCAAAGATAGAAATACAAGCGCAGTTTTGCGCAGTATCCCCTTAAAAATACTGATATTAATTTTATTGGTTTAAAACTTAGATTAAATCAAATAGCGGAAGATACGGCACGTCCTTGAATTGTCAACTTAAACCGGAGATGATGCACAACTACATGCACGCACACTGACACCGATGTGATTCTATTTATCGTTGTGCGATGTTGAAGGACAGAGACAAACCTATTTGTTATGACCACAGCGTAAGCGAGACGCGTGCGTCAGAGTGAAGTCCTGTCAATCTTATATTGCGACTGAGTAAAATTAGGCGACGGGGACGTGATTCAAGCGGTCCACGCGCTAGAGGCGAGTCACCTATTTTCTGCTATTTTGATTTAATTTAAGGTTTTAAAGATTTATTTTACGGTGGATGCAGACCGTCTCCAACCGGTCACTTTGGAAATTGATGGGGTAGGCCTAGCCTGGCTGCAAATGATGATGATAATTAAAAGAAAATTGTTGTTCATTGTTGTTAGTTTATAATGCTCTTTTCCCAGAATCCGTTTAATGCAACGCTCAACCCTGGCCATGGTGCCGTCGCTTTCCTCCGGCATGTGGTACGTGCTGGCCATGGTGCTGCCTCTCTTCAGCATCAGCCCCAACTACACGGACTGGCGCTGCAACCCCAGGTAGTCATCATTTTAAAGTTTTTTTTTTCAAATGTTGGCAGTCACTTAAAAGTACCTAGAATTAAAATACCTGATACTTAAATAATAGTAGAGGTAGTTTTTAAAATAAAGAAAGAAGAGAGAAAAAACTACCAATATTGAGCAACGCATTCAAGAAAGACGGGTAATGCCATCTGCTAGATACAGACGTAAACTTAACGCAAGTGCCTTCGTAAGGAAACTTTCGTTTTTGCTTTCAGCGAGCAAACTCTACTGTGAGATATTTTACATCTCGTAAGATAGGTGGCGTTAGTTGAAGTAATAGTATATTTTTTAACGAGGGACTAAACGAAGCCATAATATACCACAGGTGGTTTGACTCCCGCGCGTGCGAGGGAGCTAATGAAACCGAGGGTATATTAAGTTGGCGTTTAGTCTCGAGGTGCAAACTGCGCTTTTCATTTTGAGTGCGAAAAAATAGTCAATTTAGTACAAAAACATTCAATAAATATTACTTAATAAAATAAAAATCACAAATGTTTCTTATTCCTCCAGTCCATACAACTTTCGTAAGTTTTTAGGTAAATCTTCCGCGATTTTGACGGCAAGAGATACCTAGGTATCTATTATGTCTATTGCTTTTTGCTCGACGTCAAACTCTCCACTGTCTCGGGACATTCTTATTACATTTATTTAAAACCAAACAATTTTACACTCGACAAAAATACTGAAATTTACGCGGTCAGTTTTTTCATCTAAACCAGTCACAGAATAACAATTTAAAACACATGGCGCCACCTTCTTTGCGGACAAACCATGGAACTAAAACTCTGAACATTTTCCCAGTGAAGACGGTTTAAACTCCACAGAAAATAGTATATTTTCACTGGCTGTTAGAGTTTGTCATTGCCACATGAAGGAAATTAAAAAACTAATTACTTTTTACTCCCTAGGGACTAAAGTGGTCACTTTAGCCCCGCTTCGTAGGGGTATATTGGCGTACTTTTAGAGCATGAGAAAGGAAAACAATTTTTTTGTTTCATTTTTTGATTACCATAAATTGTTAGTACAATCTGTCGCGAGTAATTGACGGAGAAATACTCTAAAAATACTACAATAAATAAAATCTTTGTAGAAATATGATGGGCCTACCTACATAGGTAGGCCCATTTGGAACTAGATAGTTATTTCAGTTTATCGGCTAATTGGCGCTATTGGTCAACCTTTTCCTCTAAGCTTTAGGTCGTGGGTTCGATCCCCACACAGGACTAATATCCAGAGGTCATTTTGTTGGTTTTGTAGTTGTGATTTTATCAATTTACAATTTTATAAGTGTTCAGATAGTCAAGGGTAGGTAATATTGTACCAAATATTTAACTGTGTGCCTAAATCGAGCAGTGTGCTCTGCTATGCCCTCAGCGCGGTCCTCAACACGGCGGAGTTCCTCTTCGCGCACGTCAGCGCCATCTGTGACCACGTCCGGAACCACATTCGAAGACTTGCGCAGGACCAGGTACTTCGGGACATGTTCGCTACTGCAATGGACGCGGTGCTGGTGGTCTACGCGCTCGGATTCCTCATTCTTTCCATGTATCAGGCCTCTATCATTGGTTGAAGAAATGTCACATTCTAACCTCAAAAACGAAGTGAAGTTTTCAAGTTTTAGTCCAATGTTGCAAGTTTTTTTTTAATTACACTCATGGTCTCCCAAGATTTTGTTTAATTTTGTAGGCAGTAGAAACTTCATTTCTCTGGAAACATCTGGACGCTTTAACTTGACTGGTACGAAAAAAGTGATAGGTTCGATTTCCACCCAGAATCAACATACGTGTGATAGCGACCATTATTGGTGTTTGTTCCATGGTATTCTTATCTTTTTAAGTATGTACCAATACAATATTCAAGGTAAGTATGCGATATTTTAGAGCGTTAATGAATAATAAATAATGTGCTTGCAGAAACGCGATAATTTGGAATAATTAATAAAATCACGCCTCAGATGTAAGCCAAAAACTAAAATATTTTAAAAATGCGACCACTTTCATTCTCTGAACATTACTATGAATGAAGATCTTAACTTAATCGTTAATAACTTAATAGTTAATCGGCAATCATCACTATTAATTTGTGGAATATTTTATATTTTTTCCTACTTTTCAAAGCCGGATTTTTCAGTACTTAGTTGGGTTTTTAATTAAATTTTTTATTTAGTTAATTTACTGATAAATCTCAGTTAATGACATGTAATTGTATTTGAAATAAATGAAAAAAGAAAACATTTATGAATTTCAGGACACCATTTTGGTCTGGGTATTTTTAATTCTTAGGTTATTTTTGATTTCCATTACGTAAGGTGGAACCTTTATTTAGGACGTGGGCAATTTTTGTTGTGTTTTTTCCAAATATTATTTATTGATCCTTTCTATCATATAAATTTAGAAAGAACGCTTTGTCCCTGAATATAATAATATAAATATAAATATGCGCCAGACAACACACCTCTTGTAATGGTCTCGAATTAGGGATTAATATCCCTGTGTTACGAGGTACTACACAAGAAAATAAGACATGGGCGTCTCCCAGCACACCCAAACCCGAGTCAATTCAGAAAAGATCGTTTCCTGAATTGACCCGACCGGGAATCGAACGGAAATCGAGGCGAGAAACCGTGCTACAGCGCACTACGCCATTCGTGTCGTCAGATATGTTATGTAGATCTTGTGGCCTTATTACAATGTCTGATAACTTGTCAAGTTCATTCTCTAAACTAAATTTCTTGATATGATCTTTCATTGCCAGCCAGTCAGCGGTTACCTGACGCTAAGGCATCTTCTAGTCAAGGTTATTGTAGTATTGAATCCATCCACTCCAATTTAATTGATACTAGCTTTCCGCCCGCGTTATCGTTATATATTTATGGCCAAATTACATAATATCTTAATGTCTGATGCATAAGCTGTATTACTGTAAAGTTTCATCCAAATCCGTACAGTAGTTTTTTCGTGAAATACTAACAAACATACACCCTCACAAACTTCCACATTTATAATATTAGTAAGATTCCATGCAATGTAAACCACTTATCTAGAATTAATCAATTTCAATTGGCAGATTGCATTGTACCTACTTACTTTCCATAACAAGTGCCTTGACTTGAGTTTATAATAAACCCATCGTTTTTGTGATAATATGATTAATCATAGATATTATTAATAAGTATTACCACGAGTAATTTAGGTACTAAAGGCCCTATTAACGACTTACAGAATATAGCATACCTATAATATATACTTAGACGTAAATTATAGCGGAGTGGTTTTTTGTTAAGCCCCGAAACATAAGCAAAAGAGCTTGTACATACTATGGGTGTCAGAGACTGATATAAAACAAACATACGCAAATGGCCAGTATTTATATGGAAAAATACTATTTCAGTTAAGATTTTCACAATCTTGTCCGCGACTTCGTCGGTGTGAACTTGGTCCTTACAACTTACATCATCTAACTATACATGGGGCACACTGAAAGTTTTGCACTTCTAGCTAATCGGAACTATTTGAATTTCGAATGTTATATTTTTTTAAACGTTGCAACCTTCTTAGTAATAAAAAAAAACCATTGGCGGGAAATCATTTGTCAATTGTTTTTTATCACACATCAAAGCAAAGAGGGTATAATATAACTAGGCTTATACATCATAGTTCTACGTAGGCAACGAAAATGGAAGTCGAAAAGATTTAGCGATGATTTTTTATGATTTTAAAAGTTCTCTCTCTCCGCAAGACTGTGCCGCTCGTCTTCAAAATGCTTTTGGGAGAGAAGCACCTTGTTTGAGCACCGTGAGGCGATGGTTTGCTGAATTTGAGAGAGGTCGAGTTTCTTTACATGACGAATTTGACGAATTTCGTGAAGGGCGGCCTTCAACTGCCGTCAACGAAAATAATGTGGCTACTGTTAAGCGGCTAATGGAAGAAAACCCGCGGATTACCTATGAGTCAATTCGAGGAGTATTGGGGATTGGTATGAGCCAAATTCAGAAGATTTTACACGAAGAATTGAAAGTTCAGAAACTTTGTTGTCGTTGGATCCCTTGTGAACTGACAGCGGAGCTGAAGCGGGCTCGCGTGGAATGGTGCTCACAGATGCTAGTGAAGTACGACCTGTTGCTGTTTATGACACTGTCACAGGAGACGAAACGTGGATTTATTGTTATGAACCCGAAAAAAAACAGCAATCTTGTGAATGGGTGTTTGAAAATGAGAACAGGCCTACACAAGTGAGGCAGGCGAGAAACGTTGGTAAAAAAATGATCGCGTTTTTTTAATCAGCTACGGGTCCCATCTGTACAACTCCACTTGAAGATCAAAAGAGTGTTAATGCCGAGTGGTAATCTACCATTTTTTTACCCAGGGTGTTAGAAAAAGATCGCGAAAGACGACCCAATAGCCGCGTGCTCCTAAATCATGACAACGCTTCTTCACACACGGCCAACAAAACAAAGTCATTTTTAGCTTCCGAAAAAGTACAACTCGTCACCCATCCTGCGCATAGCCCCGACCTAGCACCCTGTGATTTCTGTATGTTCCCGAAAATCAAAGATTTGATGAGAGGTTTCACTTTTACCAACTCCGAAGAGGCAGTGCTAGCGTTCAATCAGCACGTAGAAAACATGCCTTCAGATCTGTGGTCCTCCTGTTTTAAAAAATGGTTCGATCGCATGAAAAAATGTTGAAAATGTAAAGGAGAGTATTTTGAAAAGCAATAAACATAATATTTTGGTTATAACATGTTGTTTTTTTAAGTTACGAAAAACTTATAGTGTGACCTACTTAAATGAATCCTAAGTAGATTTCTCATAATTCGGTCCGGATTTCATAGTATAACTGAGTGTGCAAAGACTCATTATTTTATTTTATAATATTCGCGTAGTGCTGGAACTTACAAAAAGACAGACAGAAATAGTGAAAATGATTCTGTTGTATTTTGCAACGTTCATATTATGCACCAAGATCGATTTTTAAAATGGTTTTTTTTTTATATTGCCCGTCAAGATGACCTCACTCCACCTGATGGAAAGCGGTCGTGAGGTCCAGATATGAAGTTGACAAGCCCAGTCATTCAAACGAATCACTGGGCTGGCCATCCTCACCTTGAAGGCCTGCAGAAATGCCTTTTCACGCCCCGCTTTAAGAACCCGGGACTATAAGAGGAAGGAAACACATGTGCTGGAAGAGCGTACCACGTCTGGATGGTACGACAAAGAAACGAGTCACCGAACCGAAGTGAAATATTTTCTGTTAAAATACATCGGCTACGATTTTATTTTCAGTTCCTGCAGCAAAACCAAGAACAGTACCTATAGGTGATCCCACACCTAGAGCATTTTCCTGTAATGCAACGTTACAGAGTCGAGCATTACATCGGTGAGGGAGAAGAACCGCGCATTACAGTGCGCAAACTGTAATGTTACAAATTTGAGCATTACATTAGTGAGGGAGGAGAACCACGCATTACAGTGCGCAACTTGATGTTACAGTGTGTAATATTTTGATAAAATTTCCCTGAAGTTTTGTCAGGCAGTATTGACAAAACAAAAACAAAACAAAAAATATCTTTATTTAAATAGACCTGTAAGAAGTACTTTTAAATCGTCATTACAAGAATAAATATATATTTCTACCACAGCATCGGAAGTTGATCTTACACTGAGAAGACCCGGCGAGAAACTCAGTACATACTCTTTTAAACGGGGTTCGTTTTTACAAAAAAAAGAATTGAATTGTTTGAATTGTTTTGAATTGTTTAAATGAATTCTTTTATATTCTCTTATGGTTGGTTTTTTCTCTTTGTTTTATATTCTTTTAGGTTTATTTGTATCAAAATGACACACTGCTTGTACTTTACTAACGCCTGTTGTAAACCCAAAACAAGTTTAAAAGAGTAACTGCTGAGTTTCTCGCCGGGTCTTCTCAGTAAGAAACAACTCCGACGCGGTGGTAGAGTCGCATTATGTCTGTATACTGTTTATTTACATATCCATATTATTATGGTATTTATGTCTATTATTTAGTATATTTTGCTGTAAATTTGACGATTTGAAAGTACTGATACAGTCTATTTGAATAAAGTTATTTGAGTTTGAGTTTGAGTTTGAGTCAAAAAGAGTTAGTAAAGTACAATGAATATTGAAAAAAATATATGCTTACGTTCTAACATGTTCTACTACCGGATATAAAGCAAAAGCATGAACAAAGTTTATACAATTCAAGGTCAGAAATTGTTAGATTTTTGTTAGTCAGTACAAACTAGTTATATAAATATTACAAGAGTTAACTAATCATGCACCGAGTAAAGAGCTTAAACTTAAATTGTAATGTTATGCTCAAAAGCGAATCTGAAACGTTGCTTTACAGGAAAATGTTCTAGGTACTACCTTTACGTTATTTTGTATTTTTTCAAACATACATTTTCGTATTCTTCGTAATAAGCTGCAGCGTGACAGTAGCCTAAAACCTTAAGCGATCGTATTTTTTCTTATAACCTAAAGAATAAGGCCAGAATTGTTTACACAGCACATATTTGTACCATCCTTAACAAAGCAAACATGGGGTTAATCACCGCACGTGGCGGACTATTCGCGAATGTGAAATCACCTCTGAACAATCCATTTAATGTTTGCACACTAAAATGTAAATGAAAATTAATCATCCTGCATTTTGAGAAATATGGGTAATAGGTTAGAGAAATGCATAGTTATATTTAATTAAGGCTAGCTGTTACATTGTAATTAGTACTTCAATACCTACTCGATTGTTTTTATATTCCATAATCTTGGATATAATAAATATCTCGGACATGACGTTGCTACTTTATCACTTTGATTAACTCTTCGGATTGTTCATGATCCCAGGACAACAATAGCTTTTTAGCGGTAGATTTCACAACTTTTTAGGTTACATATTTTATATTCTTTTCTGAATTGACTCGGGTCTGGGTGTGCTGGGAGACGCCCCTGGCTCATTTCCTTGTGTGGTACCTCGTAACACAGGGATATTAATCCCTCGAGACCATGCCAAGAGGTGTGTTGTCTGGCGCATATTTATATATTGCTATTTTATTATAAATTCTAGGGAAAATATTTTTTATGAATCGATGGGCAAATTTTGATTGTTCATCTCACCTATAATATTCGCAAGGTGACACTTTAGCGAGTACACCTACGTAAAACTGTATTTTTATATAACTACCTAACTAAGCAAGATTTGAATACTGGCAACAAGTAGATATGCTACTGAAATTAGGAGTAGGTAATTGAATGGGTTAAAAACGGGTGTGGCTTGATTTATTTGCTCCATAGTTTAATTAACTATAAATGAATAAGCCTATGATCGCGTATTACACAGTATCCTTTCAAGATTACACAAAACCGCGCTTAATGCCTACTGTATCTACGCATGGGGAAATAGAGCAGATGAACAATCACTAATTAGTTAATCATTCCTATTATGGAGAATTACATTTACCACAGTGTTAAGCTAAAAAAACTTATTCCATTATTTTCTGGTGACTATGATTTAAATATTTGAATATTGTAATGTATTTTTAACAAATATCTGATGACATAATTATGAACTTATACACACTATACATAATTATTAAATTATACGCCTCCGTGGCAGAGTGGTTTCAGAGCTCCGCTCGGGTCAAAATCCGGAGGTCCCAGTTCAATTCCCAGGTCAGGCAAAGTGTGTTTTCGGATTTCGGAACATAGCCCGGGTTTGTCATCACCAACCTGCATTTGGAAAGCGTGGAGATTAAGCTAATACCCATATATTGTAGCGATGTCCTGATTTCAATGATGGAGGCCTTTGTCCAGCAGTGGGACAGTATGTAGGCTAATCACTTTACTTTACTTTTTACTTTTACAGAACGGTAAGAAGATTACTTACAACCGACCGACCCTACAACCACTTTTAAGACCATACATTAAGTGTAAGCTCAGATGCACTCTGCATAAACGCATTGATGGCAGAGATACAGGGTGTGCAGAGGCAAGTATCTTGATGAAGTTAACACCCATCAACTTGTAACAATGATTGAGTTTCAAATTGAAGTATCGTTAACAATATTCCCGAGGTGCCCGTGGCTAAGTGACGGCAGCTGATCGGCAACGATCCGATGTTAAGCAACGCCAGTCAGGTCGGGTTATGGATGGGTGACCATCCCGACCGAAATTAAGTGATGTGTTTTTCGGGCATGTCCGTGCTTCGGAAGGCACGTTAAACAGTTGGTCCCGGCGCAAGATATCAGTCGTGAAGCCTAGTCAGAGGCCTAAAAAGGCGGCTTGATAACATCTGACGGTAAGGTTTATCACTGGCCTTACATTCACCTCTCCAACAATCCGCACTGAGCCTGCGTGTTGGAGTATGGCTCGTACCACCTCATAGTTGAGGTGAGGCCTGTGCCCAGCAGTGGGACGTATAAGGCTGTATTTGTTTGTTGTTGTCACCTGAAATCCTGAGGGAGATTGAGAGTTTCTATGGACAGTTATATTCCACGCAAACACCTGTTGAAAGCAAGGCTAAAGATCCTAGAGCCAAGCTTACCCGACACTATACCGAAGATATCCCGGACGTCAGCCTGTACGAGATTAGGATGGCTCTCAAGCAGCTTAAAAACAACAAGGCGGCGGGTGGTGACGGAATCACAACCGAGCTCCTGAGAGCGGGCGGTAAGCCGATACTTAAGGTCCTCCAGACGCTCTTCAGTTCTGTCATCCTCGAGGGAAAAACGCCAAAGGCATGGGGCAGAGGCGATGTGATGCTGTTCTTCAATAAGGGTGACAAAACTCTGTTGAAGAACTATAGACCCATCTCGCTTCTCAGCCATATCTATAAGCTGTTTTCGAGAGTCATTACGAACCGTCTCGCTCGCAGGTTTGACGACTTCCAACCTCCCGAACAAGCAGGGTTCCGAAAAGGCTATAGTACCGTAGACCACATTCATACGCTGCGGCAAGTTATACAGAAGACCGAAGAGTATAACTTGCCACTTTGCTTAGCGTTCGTGGACTACGAGAAAGCCTTTGATTCGATTGAGACCTGGGCAGTACTGCAGTCTCTCCAAAGGTGCCAAATAGACTACAGGTACATTGAGGTGCTAAGGTACTTATACCAGAACGCCACCATGTCGGTCCGATTACAGAACCAGAGCTCTAATCCGATCCAACTACAGCGAGGCGTGAGACAAGGAGACGTTATTTCTCCGAAACTGTTCACGGCTGCGTTGGAGGATATTTTCAAGCTTCTGGACTGGAAAGGACGCGGCATCAACATCAATGGCGAGTACCTAACACACCTGCGATTTGCCGATGATGTAGTTCTTATGGCTGAGACCTTGGAAGACCTGAACATAATGCTCGAAGATCTCGGTAATGCTTCTCAAAGAGTGGGTCTTAAGATGAACATGGACAAAACAAAAATCATGTTGAATGCCCATATTGCACCCGCTCCAGTTAACGTTGGGAACATTACACTCGAAGTTGTTGACCACTATATTTACCTGGGACAGACAGTCCAGCTAGGTAAGTCCAACTTCGAGAAAGAGATCTCTCGTCGAATCCAGCTCGGATGGGCAGCGTTCGGGAAGCTCCGGCATATATTTGCGTCCGAGATACCTCAGTGTCTCAAGACAAAAGTCTTTGACCAGTGTGTGTTGCCAGTAATGACCTATGGGAGTGAGACGTGGTCCCTTACTATGGGTCTCATAAGAAGGCTCAAGATCACCCAGCGAGCAATGGAGAGAGCGATGCTTGGTATTTCCCTGCTCGATCGAATCAGAAATGATGAGATCCGCAGGAGAACAAAAACAACCGACATCGCTCGAAGGATTGCATCGTTGAAGTGGCAGTGGGCGGGACACATAGCGCGGAGAACCGATGGCCGTTGGGGCGGAAAGGTTCTCGAATGGCGACCGCGTACCGGACGACGTTCCGTGGGCAGGCCCTCTACAAGGTGGACCGACGATCTGGTCAAGGTCGCGGGAAGCCGCTGGATGCGGACAGCGCAGGACCGATCGTTGTGGAGATCCTTGGGGGAGGCCTATGCCCAGCAGTGGGCGTCGTTCGGCTGAAATGATGATGATGATGATGTTTGTTGTTTTGTTTAACAATATTAATGTAAAATGTTCGTAAAATTATCAT
Source organism: Udea olivalis (assembly GCA_947369235.1). NCBI lineage: Eukaryota > Metazoa > Arthropoda > Insecta > Lepidoptera > Crambidae > Udea > Udea olivalis. The sequence continues at coordinate 1,818,797 of OX376349.1, read as the reverse complement.
TAATTGGACCTTCTTTATTCGATATAGAGCATAATACAAAACCTAGATGCAAACAATCTCCAGATTCCATACTCAATGTAAAAACTAATGATAGGAATCGAACCGATGAACCCCGACCCAAGAGCCGGGATAGGTTACCATTGCGCCAACCGGCCGACCGATAACGTAACATATACAAATAATGAAATGCATCATCTATGACTGCTAGGTACTACTCGAGATAATATATCTAGTAAAGCATGTATGCATTATACTGCCATTACTGCAAAGTACAATCGTCAACACAATGTTTGGTTTTGTTTCATGATGAAATAAAGAACGTATACTAGTAAATCATAAATATCAAATACCATTAAGACAGATGCTGTTTTACTCAAAACTACGCCAATATTTTTTTTATCGTAATTAATATTCTATCGCAGTGGAACTATCTCAACTTAACAATATCTAGTGACTACCGCAAGGTGGAACATGCAGCACGTGAAGCCGCTCTCCCGAAGGACTGATGACGGTGTGCCGTTGCGGTTTACTGTCCGTGAGTACTGTCTACCATGAGCTTATGTCAAGTAAACTACAAAAGTAACTACAGCAACTTGTGTGTCGTTTTCAGTTCAAATATTATTCGCGGCGCTGCTGTACCGAATTGAACTCATGGTAGGAGCTTACACCAACGAAATTTGAGTCTGTTGTCAAGTATTTGTACGGCAATATGGGTGCTGGATACAAACATCACGAAACAGCTCACTTTGGCGTCCTATGAACGAGCCCAAAAATCAGAAGTAGCTGTAGATGCTTTCCTAAAATTGTTGTTTGGTTTTTGATACAATCAAAAGAAGCAACAGTTACTAAAATAACCGACGCTGTTGTATACATATATTTCGATCCCCATTAAATATCCCTGGCCATTATAAATATCCCTGGACATTATTCCACACAGCGCCATCTAGCCCCAAAGTAAGCTAATTAAAGCTTGTGTTATGGGATACTAGACAACGGATAAACATACTTAAATACATTTTCTTTTGTAAATACATACTTATTATACATAGGAGACACCCAGACCAGTACAAACAGACATGTTCATGCACACAAATGTTTGTACTGTGCGGGGATCGAACCCGCGACCTCTGGTGTAGTAGCCAACTTCTTGACCATTACACCAAGTCGGTCGTCAAAATCCCCATTAATTAAGGACAACCATTCCTGTGATGTACATTTGTGTTTGTTCTGTGTCTAAGTCTCTTTACTTATTCGAGTATGTAATTAGAATATTTAAGTACTCAAGACTATCATTTCATAACATCCATAATAAGAAGGACGACAGGTCAACTTTTAGATAACTATTGCAAAATGGGTTCTTTGTCAGTGTGTGAACAAGTGTGTACAAGCTATGCTAAATTAAATTATTTATTTATTTTCATCCCGCACATCTTCTGCGCCCGCCTGTACCATCTCGCCTCCCAGCCAGCGAGCGCGTTGCACGCCAGTGCACGATGCTCGCGCACGCCGTCTCCGCGCTTCTCGCGCTCGCAGCGCTCCCGGCGCGTGCACAGGTCTGTCAAATTTGGTGTTATCGAGCTGCTATAGGAAAAGTGCAATTAGGATTAGTGGATATGTGGTGAATTAGACGAGGGATTGTTTTACGTTTAGATTCTGAAAAAATGAGCAACATTAATAGCTTTTTCACAACTGAAAAAACAGCAACACTATCGGAATCAATAGATTTTTTTAAATAAATAAAATAAAAATGTCATTGGATAAATCATAGTAGTTGGATAATTCAAAATGTGCAAAAAAATTGTGTGAATAGAGTTAAAAAAACAAATTGGCAACTATTCAAAACATCAGCAATTTAAAAACAATACCACTTAGGATGTTATCTAAGTGAATCGATTTAATAATTTCATAATTTAGAATATCTAACTTATAGATAGAAAGTGTAACTAACTAAAATAAGTTTTTGTTTACAAACATATCGGTAATGTAGTGATTCACTAGAAACATTGGGACGTAAAGAAGAACCAGCAATACCTATTCATCAGCAGGACCTTTTATGTCTATTTATCAGTTTAAAATGTTAACCCATTTTGGGCCCTGGGCTCATTAGAACGATGGGCTCTCATTTTAGTTTCTCTTATTTTGTTATAAAATCCAGAAAAATCTGCCGTTCGTCCTGAGGCAAAATAACAAACTACCGTTAACAGCTGTCTTTAAACTGAAAACTATTTTAGATCATTGTTTATTTTTGCCCCCAAATAAGGTGAGTTTTAACATTATTTAGTAAATACTAATTCCGTTTTATCTGCGTATTCGAAAATAAAATCAACAATAAAAATTAACAAATATGATCATTTGGTCCTAGAGACCTCGGTCTCAGCCCTTATCTAGATAGTTTTAAAGTTGCAACTTAAATTAGCACACTTTTATTGTAAATATTTACGCAATTGAATGCAAATAACATCAAAGAAATATTTTGGTATTCTCGGACGAGAGTGCGTTGGGTCTCCGGTTCAAGCATTAAATAGTTAGTGTCCCGGGTTCGATTCCCGGTCGGGTCAATTTAGTAAACGATCTTTTCTGAATTGACTCGGGTCTGGGTGTGCTGGGAGACGCCCCTGGCTGATTTCCTTGTGTGGTACCTCGTAACACAGGGATATTAATCCCTACTTCGAGACCATTACAAAAGGTGTGTTGTCTGGCGCATATTTATATTTATTTATATTTATTTATATTTAAATAATTATTATGTGGAACAATTTACACCAAGAGTAAGTGACCCCTAACTAAGCACAGGGGCCTTCTAACAATCACTACCTAATATCCAGTCAAGGTAATTCCCTAAACTAACGGCAACGAGCAGTTTCGTCAGCCCATATCCAGCTTATAAGATGTGTTCGTGCCAGGTAACCGCTGACTGGCTGGAAATGAAAGATCATATTACGAAATTGCTCACTACGCTCAGTTTAGGGAACGAAGGTGTATCGGTAAAATAGCCCTTCGATGTTGTGGACCTTCGTTGATATGGCGGTTGGCAAATGGCTTCCGACCAAATAACTTTAGGTGATCAATACTAGACCCGCGCCGTAGGGGCAGGTCACTGGTGTGGTGACCGACAGGTAGTTAAAAGATTTTCTATCTAGTCTGGTTGGCGGCAGCCAAAGTATTATTTGACTCTTATGTCAGAATTTGGGGAAGAGGCTCAAATAAAACTTATATAGATAACGAATATACATTATATATAGAAAATATAAACGTTTATCTTGGCTGAGGAATTGGGGATAGCACGACCTTCACGCTATAAACACCGTTGCACTAACCTACTCGATTACACATTTTAGTTATCTAATTAAATAAATATTTGCATTGCTAGTTTATCATTTTACGAGTAGGTCCAGCCTCATGTTTCTGTTTGTTTCGCACATTCCTCTCTAGTATTCATAAAAGAACGATTAGGTATAATCTAATGTATTATAACAAATGTTGCTGAAGTACTCAGGCGTGTAATTATAAATAACAATTAAGATAAATATGAGTGGGAGTCGAGTGCTTCACATTAACCACTTTAGATGGCTTTTCCGATATCGTAGATTTGCTTTCCAAGTGGGCACAATGAAAGTACATCAATCAGCATCATCATTGTTGGTTTCTTGAGTGCCTGCTTGTGAGCTGACTGCACCTACGGAAGTCATGCGACCATTACCACCTGCTCCACCTGTACGTCTACCACAAGTTACCACTTTAAATATACATTATCGTTCGCGTAAAAAAATGTATTGGGATTTGACATTGTCATGTCATGTCATGTGTCATCACAATACAGTTTTATTACGCGAACGATAACGTAAATTTAAACAGTCCCTATCGCTATGTGCTCTGTTCACTTTAACTACAAAGCCCTATAACGTACATCCGCTGGGCCACGTTACGTCAGTGACTTCAGTTATTCTATAGATAGATTTTTCACCTTTGACATGGTGTTGGTGACCTTGACCTCACATAGTCTTATCTGTAGAAGTTTGTTACAGTTGAAATCCTTTACCTATTGCCTTAGATATGGTGAAATAACTTGAATGATACACAAAATCAGGTCACATACCTATTCTCCCACTGCTGGCCTTGGCTTTACGAAAAATACTGCCAAACGTGATAATGTGCTTTAAATATTTTGGTGCACAAATTAGAAAAAAGAATCTAAATATAAACTCAGAGATATCACGACGTTTTTTGGCAAACGTTACCTTATCAATTTCAACACCTAATCACACGCAATACGTTTGAATCGTACGTCATTTGCGACATCTTATATTTACTTATTACTTTTTCCAAGTTAATTAATTTCACAGGAAGAAAAGTTATGACACTATTTGGACCAACACCCAGGAGGATAAAGAGAGTATTCCTAGGAGATAAACATTTTTGTGTTTGATCTGTTATCGGAAAGCCTCTGACGAGAGGAAGTGGAAGAAGGAAGGAGTGGAAAACACATAGCAAAGTAAATCTCTCCTGAACTTAACGCCTATAACGCTGACCAGCTTGAAATCATGGCCATTCGGTTGTACGTTTCTTAAAAAGCCCGAGCCGAGCCCGATTGAGAAATCAATATACGTCTGAAACTCTCAAACGATCTTAATGATCTAGATTACCTCAAGCCATAACTATTAGTGACCAATTGTAACTGCAAATATGCATTGTCGGAACGTGGTGAACCAATAGACAAGGCGCAAGGTCACCCATTCAACGTCAGTTGCAGTATGACGTCACGCTGCACCGGCTGAAGTCGAATGTTTATGAGCGACGTAAAACATGCATAAATTAGGCAGATTATTGACGGAAGGACAATTTGGTTCAAATATTTTAGTTGTTTCTACTTCATTTGAATCATGTTCGGTGGTAGACAGACATAGCGCCACAAACACTTCATTATACATTTCTAAACTCACTGCCAGTGTCGGTGTTAGTATTATATAAAGCTTAGGATGCTTTTATAGCTTGCAAAATTAGGCAAAGGCTTGAGAAATAAATTCCATTGAAATAATTTCTTGGGCGCCGAGTCATCATATCGACCATCAAATTTATGTACTTAATTATAGCTATATAATAATATTTCCATTCACGATTGCCCTGATCAGCAGTAAAGTTGCCAAAAATGTATGTCCGTATAATATCAGATCGACTAAAATCATTTGAAAAATATTTTGTTACTTTATTTCACAGTTCACAATAACCATATTATTATAGTAAGCAAAAACCCTTCATAATTATTCCTAGAGCTGAGAAACAAGCTTTTCTGTGAAAGGATGTATCTTCATTGGTATTTCATAATTAACATATCGTGCGATGAAGTCTAGACCTAGTCATCTTTTCTAAACCTCATATTTCCTTATTTATGATTCGATCACGTATAAAAATAATAATCATCTTCGTATTAATCATGGCACGATGAGTGCCCTCGAACTTCTTTAGTCCGTGAATAGGAAGTTAGTGAAAGAGAACACAAATATCGGTGGAAGCACACAGTGGTTGTGAACCAGTTTTCAGTTATTGTGTTATATCTCTGTCCTCTTTTATAAAAGGCACCTTCAAGTTCAAAAGAAAACGTGAAATATGTGCGCGTATCAAATTAATTTCCATGCAAAACATTCTTGGTGCGAGTGACTCAGGTTTGTATACAAAATAATTACCAATAGTGTCTAGACGACGTCATCTCAAAGAATGTCTTACATTTTAACATAATTGTTATTGGTGAAAATAAGCAGAAATGACTGACTGACTTATCACTGATATGTTGATGTATTACTTCAGGAATGTTGAAACATTTTCGATTTTCAATTTCCTTGGTAGTGAATGCCCCTTGGTTGGCGAATTGCAATAGTGAAATTAGTCGGAAAATAACAGTGTCAAAAATATCGGGTTCTAGGTTTTAAGGCCCAACAGCAATCTCTTACAGCAGTGTCGTGTTATAATTATTTCGCTCTGCTATGTTGTTGCATTTTAAGGCACTTACTAAATGTGACTTTTGGGGGCCTTAACAAATTATTTCACTTCTCATGCTCTAAAAGTACGCCAATAAAGCCCTACGAAGCGGGACTAGAGTGACCACTTTAGTCTCTAGGGAGTAAATAGTAATTAGTTTTTTAATTTCCTTCATGTGACATAGACTAACTCAAACAGCCAGTAAATACAAGTACTACATATTATCTGTGGAGTGTGGACGGACCATCTTCATTGCGAAAATGTTGAGAGTTTTAGTTTCATGGTTGGTCCGCGAAGAAGGTGGCGCCATGCGTTTTAAATTGTTAATCTGTGACTGGTTTAGAAGAAAAAATTGACCGCGTAAACTTCAGAAATTTTGTCGAGTGTAAATTTGTTCGGTTCTAAATAAATTTATAAAATGTTCATGTCCTGTGACGGTGAAGAGTTTGACGTCGAGCAAAGAGCAAAAGACTTATTAGATACCTAATCTTTTGCTGTTGAAATCGCGGAAGATTTACCTAAAAACTTACGAAAGCTGTATGGACTGGAGGAATGAGAAACATTTGTGATTTTTATTTTATTAAGTAATATTTATTAAATGTTTTTGTACTAAATTGACTATTTTTGTCGCACTCAAAGTGGAAGGTATAGTTTGCACCTCAATACTAAACGCCAACTTAATATACCCTCGGTTTCATTGACTCCCTACCTCTGGTATGTTATGGCTTCTTTTAGTCCCTCGATATATAATATACTATTACAATCCTCTTTACTCAATCGGGGGCTCAGAGCTAATCGGATTCTTTAGTGTGTTCAGTTGAGACATCTGAATTTGACTATTGTTCGTCTTGCAGCAAGACTCTTGCTGACCAAATAAAAGTTCCCTTACTCGAACTTGTATATTGTCTGCGGTTAACCCCAACATTGTCCCTTCCTTCGAAGCCTCGACGGCGCATTTCAGTATTGTTAGTTGCTCAGTTTATTATTTTTCAAAATAATATTGTGCCCTTTAGTGCCCTAAAATCCCTCAACCTTTAAGTGTCACCAATTAATCACATCCAGCAAACATTGATCTACCGCGGTGTATCTGTATGCCCTTGCAGTGTTTGCTATACCTGCTCTACAAACAGCTGGTAGCATTGTTGCGAACACAAACATGCTTGTTAATACTGTACACATGACGCGGTATAGCAAATATGAAATGTGAAGATTATTTTAATCGTTTTATGTCAACTTTGTCATAGAGTTAGGTAAAAATGGTCTTCGACTAGATTATCAAACATGAACCAAATAATGGACCCCTTTTTAGCTTGGATAAAGCACGATGCGTGCGGCGTTTTGAATCAAACCCGCTAGTAAGAAATTTACCACTCTATTTTTCTTTATACAAATTAAAGGTCTAAATGAACAGAGAAGAACACATTTTGAGGATTGAAATTAAAAACAAAGAAACAATAGGTAATTATACTATTTCTATAGCATGGTTATGGCTCTATTTCTACTTCTTAAAACATTCATCAGATGATCAATCTTGTTTTCCCTTGTGAATTTCATATGAGGGCTGCATGAAAGTGCAGTTATAATATTCAGGGTGGTGTATATACCATAAACTCATCGTTAGGAGACTTTAGTAACATTCATGAAAAAAATAAGACCCAAGTCTTATTTATTCGTGCTATTCACGCATTGCACACATTCATTCACAATCTTCTTGACACAATTTTGTGTACTACTAAAATGAACGTAAACTCACCTGTCCCATTCAACCTTCCGAGGAATGACATCAAAGCGTCGCTCGCCAAAATGTCTAATGAGTCAACCAATCATTTGCCAGCGACTTCTTGGTAATCAAACATTAATTGCCAGGGAACTTGTGACTCGTTATTTCAGAAATAAACTTCCGAAAAAGATTGCATTGATTTTGGAATTTTCTTGGTCTCCTTTCTTTTCTATGCAACGTCGATGGCAACCTAGCACACGGTCCGTGTGGTAAGCGGTTATCACACCTGCAATAAACACCTGCAACACTAAAGGTTTTATTCATGTTAACGTGGTAAAGCTTTAAGGAAATGTCATATAGTCAATGGTAAGAAATAAAGTACCCTAGCTGATTCCTGATGCGCTCTGCTAAAACTCATGTCATTTTTTTGGTTCAAAATGGAACAGTTAAGAAGAAGCTTCACCACGCTCATTAGACCCCAAGCTGGGTGAAGTCTTATCCACGATCTTATTAGCGCGCTAAGCAGGACTTCAATTCCGCTAACAGGACAGATAGATGTGTATTGATTCCAAGTATATAATATCTAACTAGCCAAATACTGAAGTCTTTTTTGCCCCGCCCGATAATTGCGGAAAACCAGTGCTTTGGTAGTGGTCTTCTTCCTCACTATACCCAAAATCCCATTCCCCTTTTGGCTACAACCTCTTTTGTCCAAGAGGGCAGGAAGTATTCCCGAAAGCATAGTGTAACAGTTTGCTATCCTATCGTCAACGTTTCTTCAGTGCTTGGATTCTCAAAGGTTTTTACCATCACCGAAGAGTCCGAAGATTTCCATAATGTATAGTGAACACAAACTATATGTTCCAGCTCCACTCTGGAAAGCTTAACCCCTAGGTTAAGACGCTCACTCCCATCGCGTTCGGTTGAATTCTAGAATACTAGCTACAAATAACTTTTTAGTAAGTCTTTGAGCTTAGATCAGTCACCTAACCTTCATAATAACTGAGGCCAACCTGATCACTCACTGAAATATAGTTTTATTGTTTTTTTATTGCAAACACATAGCCGTAGCACGGAAGGAGCTTTACGAGCATAGTTTCCTTTGTGACATCATAATAATTTGCACTAACTTTGGTTTACTATCGACCTTAGTATTGTATAGCAAGGCCACTCAAATTTGATCGCGAATTTGTCTGACATTTTACCTTTGCACAAAATATTTTTTTCTGGGGTTGGATTGATTTACCTACTCGTTGAATAATTTTATATTTTTGTTAAATACAATCATTTTTACTCACTAATTATTTAAAAGGAATATACTTGCATTCACTTGCTGTATTGCACGTATGTTCAATTTGCGGACTTAAGATCATCTTTTACTCTTTTGAACTCTATTGTAAGTTCAAATGTAAATTTTTTTAACCTGTTGCTTACCTGCCTCCTACTTTGAACCTGTTGAACGGGAACAGGTTCAAAGTAGGAGAAAGAAATATGTTGGCCCTAAAGTCACAGTAAAGACCACCTTTGCTAAGAGACAGTTTGAATGGCAATCATCCCACATTTATAATGTTGTTCATAGCTTACTATCTATCCACCCTATGACATACAGAAGCTGCAAAAATACCGTCACAGCATGGTTAAAAACCAAAAGCTATGACGATATTGAAGGCATAGTACAAGCAAAAATGGTATAGCTTATTCTAAAAGGACTTTCCTCATATTGGCATCTAAGAAGCAATCAATTAATTTCTTATTATATACATACGCCCTCTCACACACCCGCTTGCACAAACATACACACTCTCTCTCTCTCTCTCTCTCTCTCTCTCTCTCACACACACACATACATACACATGCACACTCACGCACACATATATATACATATACACACACGCACACACACACACGCACATACACAAACCATTAAACTTGTTTAGAGAGTCTACAAGTTGTGTTCTTTAAAATGTTCTCTTTAAAATGTTCTCTTTAAAACTTAATATTGGCAATATTATTATCCTTAATTTTTTTTATGTGTAATTAGACTCCATAGTTTCGTTTCGGTATAACCTATTAATAAGATTTTTGTAAATGGCTATTGAAGAGCGGATCTCCTAACACAAGCAAATTGTTTGCGTAAAAGGAGACTCCAAACCTTGTAACAAACAAGTATATTGTAAGATACCGAAATAAATATTTTGTATTTTTTTTGAATTTGTATTTTTTGTTGATAACGTGTAGTGTAGGTCTATTTTATAAACGAATCCCCATCTACATGTCACATTGATACAGATACCTGTTTGGGCCTACATGGTGGACCCCTCTAAAATGATTTTGTTCCTTTCGAGTACTTTTCTATTGTATTTCTGGAAACGGCTTTAACATTGAGGTCAATGAATTTTGTTTCGATCTTTACATCTTTGAGACAGCTTCAAAATTAAAAAAATATATGATGGCAACAAATATATTATCGGTATTGATCTCAATCTTATCCTTAATTACCCGTTGGGATCCCACTGCTAGGCAAAGGACTCTCTTCCCCTCTGCCACACAGATTTGTTTTCAGCCTTTTCAGGTCAGTCCCTCGCGAAGGCACCCAGTTCGTCACGACATCTCCGTTGTGGTCTGCCAGGTCGTCGTTACTTCTTCGGTGGGGCCCACACCGGAGCTGATTTTGCCCACAAATCCTCCGGCATTCTAGAAATGTGTCCCGCCCAATCCCGCTGAAGCCTGGCTGCTGCTTGTCCTACATCGGCTACTTTGGTTTTGTAGCGTAGATCTGTGTTAGTAACGTGATCGATTAGTTTTACACCTAACATTCTACGCCCTTTCCATCGGCCCATCGGTATTTATAGTGCTGTTTATTCATTTTTACTTTTCATACTTCTAATTTTTTAACTAAATGATTGAGGTGACCAAAGTAATGTTGTAACCGAATACATAATGATTATAGTACACGGAAGCATGCATGTAAACTATAATTATCTCAAAGTTTAAGCTTACGTTGCTATTTACTCGTATTATCGGACTGCGTCGGTTATTTTTAAACCTAGATATTTTAGACTCGTGAGACCTACGCACGCTGACTAGCGTCATGAAGGTATGAAAATATAATTACTTTTTTTCTGATATTTATACAGGCTGTTTAGAGTTAGAATGTTCAGAATTTATATAGATTTTGTTTATGCTTAAATGTTTGAAGAAACCCATATACTATACTCATCATTTTAGAAGATACAACAAAAATAAAAGTAAAGTGATTTTATTACAATGTTATTTTTTTAAGTAGAAAAGTACTAGACTTCATAAGTACAAGTTCTTAAAATGTTGTTCAAAATCGAAATGTTCAGTTTGCAAAACTTGAATTTACTTATTACTTTGAATGGACTCTTTAATCGATTATTAACTGATATGATAGATAACAGAACTTCCGGAATTGGATAGATACAATAATTAAATACATTGTATTTTATTATACAAAGTATTAAATTTCAATTTTTGACAAGTAAGTGAATCAATATCGGGAATAACTTATGAAGTATCGTGTTTCTGCTGCTTTTTTCAAAATGACTGATCTTATTATTATGAAAACCAGCAACACACCTCCGTGGATCATATTTAAAGTTTTAAAGGGCCTATACTAACCCTTCTAGCTAGATGATCTTTATGAGTCCGGTAGCAATGAGCAAAAGTTTTTTTATTCTATCATCTTTAAATTGAACTACAGTAGGAATAATACTCAAAAATAGTTGTCTTTCCGTGTGGTTCGCTTAGTTCTTCTGAATACACAATAGATACCTATATGTACCACAATTCGAATTTGATAATAACTTGCTGAAAGTTTATAAATATCAATTTCAAACTTAGTGTTAGTATAGAAATTTCGAAGACTTTAACTGTAGAAACTCACAGCAAATTGCTCGTCTCGAAAGAGGAACGATTTGATTGTTTGTTTTCATTGAAAAAGTTCCGAAACGAATGAATCGATTTTAAACATTCTTTCACTAATATAAAACTACATTATCAGCGACTAACTGCTGGGGCGGTAGGGTCCTCGAATGGCGACCACGAAGTAACTGATTAAGCAGCGTAACCGACCCGGTAGACCGATGACTTGGTGCAAGTTGCAGGAAGCCGTTTGAGGCAAATAGCCCAAAACTGCTCGCTGTGGCGTTCTATGGGGGAGGCCTATATCCAGCAGTGGACGACTAAACGTTGTTGATGATGATGATGAAAATGAATACTATACTATTGTATTTCAGGACGCATCAATTTTTGTCGACGTGAGTCCAACGTCGGACGAAGTGGAAGATGTAGAGAAAAGGTACACGCCAGAGCTAGAAGAAGAGTTGCAGTCAGCTAAGGTGAATATAATCACGACGGCCTAGCCAAGAACAAGGCGCTATAAGCTTTTCTGGATGGCAACACCTTGAAAGGTATGGGAATGACATATCATAGACCTTCGCCCAATCAGTTATTTTCAAATAAATGTCATTCCTATACTTTTTAACATGTAGAATTTCAGTTTTCGCTTTTGATAATCATCATTTATGATTTTGATATTCATTTATTCATTGCTAGTCACAGTACATAGGAAAGTTGTTGACAAAGTTATAAGTCATAATTCTTGTTTTTGTATTTCGTCTTGTTTCACCTTTTAATAACACTAGATTAAGATCAATATGTTACCAACACTATGGATTGAGAAAATCTGAAATGTTTTTATTTATTAAATTAACCGATATATTGTTACCCGTTCTGTAGAATTACATCGCAGCCTTTTTAAAAGCTAAAAGTGGTGTACTGATATTTCGGAAGTCTAAAAACTGTTAAAACAATGTACAGTTGCACGATTTCTCGCTTTGACCTACGTAGTGTCGCGGGTTCTGTTCCCGGTCGATTCAATTCAGGAAACGAACTTTTCTAAATTGGCTTGGGTCTGGGTGTGTTGGCAGACTTCCCTGGGTAGATTACTTGTCTGGTACCTCGTCTCACAGATCCCTACTGCGAGACCATGACAGGTGGTGTCTGTCTGGCGCGTATTATAGGTATTTATTTAAATAGAAGAAATTAATAAATATAATATGACTTAATAACCCACTTTTAAATCTATTTGATTCAGGACGATGCTCTGCTGCTGTACACCGAGTTTTCCGGGCGAGCTGGTCTGGAGCTGAGGATGTTCCTGAAGGAAATGAACGGGTTCGCTGACCACACCATCGGCTCCATGGACGACAGGATCCTGTATCACGCTGTGAGTATTCTTTATCCTACTCGTACCTGGGTGACAAACAAGCACGCAGGGTGCCTGATGGTAAGCTATCAGCGCAGCCCATGGACGCGTAATTTTTTTTATATATCTCTTTTCAAGTAAATTATTATGCAAGAAGTTTTTCTAAAAGATGATACTTCCTTCTATTGCTCGAATTGCCGACTTCAATTACGCGTGCAACACTAGGGCATCATTCGCGCGTTGCTGACCCTGGAGAAACCTATTCAACCCCCGCTTGAAGAACTCCATGCCATTCTATCATTGGGAAAACCTCGGTAGGGAACTGTCAAAAGCAATGGAGCAAGTTTTTTGGGCTATGCTGAGTTATTGTAAATGGACTTGATATACGTTCCCATATATATAGGTATCGTATCTTCAATATTTTGCCATAGCTCTTTCTAAATGGATACCTATAAAGGATTGTGAGCGGGATTGTTAGACTTTCTGCTTACTACAAGCTCGTGAAATGTGTTCAATTTCACGTATTTATTTTATTGAATATATACAAGTACACTAACACCTTATTTTGGTCTGGGTCAAATCACTATTTTATGTGCACATTTATAATTCAGTTCAGTACGGCCTTAACCCAGGAAATGTTATCTGATTTGGCATCTATCAAGCAATTGTACTGCAACAAAACCTTTGGCACCACCAATGCTATATTACGTAAAATTATATTATGTTGCAAATCTTAGTTTTCTCAATAATAGTTATGCTCGTTTACTATCTTCGCGTTTGTTCTTAAATGGTTTTAACCAGAAACTTTCTACCCCAATAGTCATTTCTTAGCATTAAGTATCCTTCGCCTACCAGCTCTTCAACTCATTTACCTACGGTATTTACCAGGCAGGTAGCCACATCAGGGCCACAGAATTCATTTGGATGCAGTCAAGCTTAAGCAAAATCTATAACGATGACCTATGTTCAACTGTGGACGTCTTATGGCTGGGAATGATCGAAATAATGCTTCGTAAAACAATGCCCAAAGTATTAGCTCAAAGTTTGTCACCCTTGAGTCTTAAATTTGCAATTCGTAACTTTCAGCGCACCAAAATACATGTTACCTAAGCAGATTATACCAAAATAAACTAAATCTTTAGTTCAACACTAAATCTTTTAGTACTTATGTTGCCATCTCAACATCAGCTTTAATAAAGTTGTCACTTTCCTAACGGTAACAAGCCGTCGTGCCAGACCCACCCCCTGGCAATAGCGATCTGTTCCATTAATCCTGCGCAGAATCGTTACGTCTGCTTCGTGTCACGATCTTGGCACTGGGACACACGATTTGCACGGGAACAGTCCACCACACATAACCTAACAATGATTACTTAGCACCAGCTGCGCGTAGTATGCAAGATCAATGAAAAGAGAGAGCAGCTTATGCTGGCAGAGATACTCTCCAGTGTTTATGACTGTACACAGATATGGTCGAGCAAGGTTAGTAGGTAATATATGGGACATTGCAAAGATACCACCAATATGAATATGGAAGGTCATGAGTTCAGTTTGCAGTTGCCTTTTGATATCATCCAAAGGTGTGGTCCATATTTCGGACATAGCTTTAGTTCATACCACAGCTTCTATAAATTCCAAAAAGAGTTTCAACAGAATTGCAAACCTGGTATGAAAAAAAACATGCACAATCAAAGAAACTGAATGTACCATAAGATCCAAAAACCTGGAATATCCTAACTATTCCCTTTTATATCTCCACGTGGAAGTAATTTGGTTTTGTGTATAGTTTACGGTTCCCATTATTTTTTTCAAATGGTAATGAATATTTTTTAAGAAATTCAGAATATTTTTACTGTTTCACATACATTAAAAGCATATTACCGAAAGGGTCTTCAATGGTTCAAACTGAGGTTTCACTTTTAACATTTCCTTAAATAGCTGGAATTAATAAAATAATTCTAAATATAACGCAAAACTGGCTGTGCTAAAAATATTCCCTTGATGCACCTAAATTACCAAAATTTGAACCATATTTATAACAAACAAATATCTGTTTTGTAAACAAACCCTGAATCCATTATAAAGTCGGAATGGAATGTGAACAACACATGCCAAGATCCTGAAACTTTCTAAAAACAATAATAATTATAACAAACAATCTTAAAACAAACGGTTTCGTGTGCGGATAAAACAGGGTGAAAATACCGTATCGAGGAGCATTGAAACATTGAAAGCATAATAATGTGTGCTTTACACAGTTGCATAAGATGCACTAGCTGCATTTCTGTAGTGATGCACCACCTCTGCATCGAAGAAGTTATATCGACGGTATAATTGCAACGCCCTAGTACAGGGCGTCACATGAACTGTAACCCTTAATTTGTCATCCATTTCCATGTGACTTGTGACATATGAAAAAATAGAACTGCTGGCAATCATTCAGCATTCATAGTCGTCATCATTCTAAGATATAGTTGATCATGTAGTCACCATATCTGCACCTATGTGCAGCTCCAGCCAGCCAACCAGCTCCTGTATATTTTTACTGAAAGCTATATTAGGCCTATGCTACAGCTTTCATTAGGAGCTGGTTATAGCTGGCCTGCTTCCACTAAAAGTCTTGCAATATTAACAAGTTGCCGTCCATCTTGCGAGTGGACGCCGCATGATATCGAATGATTTATATTAATGAAACTTTTTTGTATTTTCGGTAGATCTTAGAGCAAGGAGCCCAGGGCACTGCCAGTTCAACTTACTTATAGGGATACACTAGTCTGGTCTAGTCATAAAAAGTAATCAGCTTTAATCCTGAGATACGATAAAACAAATATTTGAGAATATCATATGGAATAATAATACAATGGATTAAAGGGAAGTACACGTTGACACGTGGATCTTGATAATAACATAGACAATAGCAAGAAATTTTAATACACGTATAAAGATAACATTAAATCTTATTCATATCTGTGAAATGTAAATAGGTTATTATTTTCCACTTGGCGCGGCTTTCTTCATCAGTCTTCTTAACACCATTTGACTAACATGCTAGTACTCTTTTGCGTCAGGATACATTTTAGCGTGTGCTGAAAGCACTATACTCGGGACATCTAAGTGCTTGTCAGACCTTCTGGGAGAAAAAAGTCACTTTGCCCCTGAAACTTTCCGCTGGCCTTCTTCAGCGTAGGACCGAAGGGAACATGGACCCCAACAGTTGTTCACCAGTGACGTTTCAGCACGATCTGAACATCACGCTGACAAAATTTCTTCTTTTTTCGAAATTGTCCATACATAAATCTATTTCATTAATACTTTTTTTAAGACTGCGATTATTTTAGATTTATGTTTAAGCCTCATCACTCAACATATATTTTTATACACATTTACTCAACACAAAATGAATGGGAACTGTACGAATTAGTCTAAGACCCAATTGAGTCTCACCTCGTCGCTGTCCTCAGAAAGCTACCTTAGGGGACTTAGTAACCTTAATCATTGTATTAAATCTCAATCATGTTCAATCTGAAGGCATACATAGTGATCTTAGGTATTGATATTTATTTTAATGTATGTTAGCACACATCCATACTAAATAATCAAAACAAAACTGCACGTCCTCGATAAGTCGATAATCTCAACGACGCATGCAGTTCTGCTGCACCGGGGCACAAATGCAGCGCACGTGCGCGCCGGAATGTAGTGCGCGTACGATGCTTGCTATTAGCCGTATCAGATCGACCTACAATCGCTCCGGAATAACATGTTCTAAACTATGAATGTTAGTGATGAACTTATCTGTAAACAATATACGAGAACCTAAGAATAGGCGTTTTATTACCTATATTTTGAAAATATATTCAATACTGGGACACCGGAAAACATGACTCAAACACACAAAACAAAAGTGGCTACAATTTTTATCCAAACATTAAAAAATAAAAAAGAGTGACCAACAGGCAAACCAGTGATAATTGCGACAGAATTAAAAGTAGATTAGTAGTTACAGCCTATAAGACCCAAGATATCATTATATTCGCAGCCAAAAGACGTCCACTGCTAAAACATAGGTTTCCACTTTCCCCCATTAATTTTCAGCATCCACTAAAAGACATTATCCTCATTGTACGTTTCTCGAGGTTTAGGTTTATCCTAATAGAAACTAGACACCTAGAAATGGAACCTACCTACTAAGTCTTGGATTAATCAGGAATTAAGACGAATTCTGTTATAGTCATTTAAAAACAATGTGATTAATGAAGTCTATAAACGTTGCATTAATGTTGGCAATGACCTTACCGACATTGACGCTACAAGGTATAATTATTATGTAGGTAACTAATAGGTACATCGAATAAAATTCTTAACGTTGACCAACAAATTACATCCATTAAGAACTGAATGAACATAGAAATGCAGCAGAATGAAAGACATGTAAATACTCACCAAGTAGTTTGCTTGTTGAAGTCTGGCTTCACCATAGACTATCATAGTCTCCTTGTCAAACTGCCTTATATTAAAAGCCCAATTTCTAAAGAAGAGGATCCAAAATATTGTATAACTATTCACCTTTTTCATTGTTATTGATAACCTCATTGGATAATTTAGTTACATCTTAAAATGTTAAGGTATGATTTCGTAGCCGACTTCACACAACACCAGCAGACGACGTGTCGCTACATAAGGAAGGTACTTCATAGAAATATATTACATAGACACCAGTACTACTACTGGTTTCTATGTTTTTCTATTAAAGCTTCGTGTCGCTGACTATGGATGACATTTTATAGTAACCTAGTGTCGCGGCGATACGTCGTCTGCTGCTGCTGCGTGGAGTCTGCTGGGAAATCATACCTTTAACGTACTAATAATTAAAAACAGATAATAAGAGCAACAATTGAGTTTTTACCGGGTCTTCTCAGTTAGTATCAACTTTCGGACATCGGTGGTAGATACACATACCACGTATGTATTATTTTAGGTTTATTAATGTTCTTTTTTTCTTTGAACATTATACACATTCAACTTTTGTTCTCTTTTCAAAAGTGAATATTTTTTGTTTGTTTGTTCAAAAGAGTCTTCTAGATCAGTTTTCCATGAACTCCCTGACCTGGATCATCGATCATTTTGGCAAATCAGAGATTTGAAATGCACTTTAACCATAAAATGTTACGGGTTGTAAATATAACATTGAAGCACTAATGGGATATAATCAGAAACATTCAGCTTCAAATGGACGTAAACGATCAATTTGAAGATTAACGACTGATTTATGCTTAGCTGAAGTTTCAGTATTATTGCTACATATTTTGGAGAAAACTAACATATCCTGTGTATACCTACTCGTAATCCTAACAACTTTGCCTAAAGGTGACATCAGTCAGGGGGGAAAACCGAACACTACAGTACGCAAACTGTAATGTTGGTACAGATTTGATCATTACGTTGGTGAGGGAAGAGCACCAAATAATGTTCTAATGAAATAATGCTCTAAATCGAATCTGAAATGTACATTACAGGCGATTGTTCATCATGTCAGGGAGGCGGTACTGTAATGTAATCGCCAAATAGAATTAGAAATGTTACTTATCAGACAAATACGAGAAACCTTAGATAGAACCTAGAAAAAATCAGTTTGGTTACGGTATCAGGCAGGACTTGATCTACTGTATATTAGTCATTCTGTTCGCTTTGATTAACATCAGTCTTTTCTTACAAACCCTCTATCTAAAAATTAACTACCCTGAAAGCACAACGTAAAAAGTCTCGTTTAAATAAAATAATTTATGAATAACTAAATTTGTTTGTATGTCCATACGTACTCGTATATATAACCATATCCCGAACTTCATCAATAATATAGATAAGCCTAAACCTTTCATCAATAGACTAAAGGCATATCTTCTGCAAAAGGCATATTACGGGCTGGACGAATTTTTCGCAGACAAATAGCTTATTTTGTGTGCCTCTTTTTTGAGTTTTTTAGTTCTTACATAGTGGCGTCATGTGCGTATAATTGCAGTGCCCTTACAGGGTGCCATATGTAATGTCCTGTTATATTAATGTTAGATCTTTTATGTACCATGTGGCATGCAATAAATAAATAAATAAGTGTTTTTAGGATCAACTTTTTTCTGCATTTACTTTATTGAAAAGTTATTTCAATTAGTTTAAAGTATAGTCATTTATATAACGGCAGATATTTTTTTGTTCGTCAGAGAAGAGTAACATTATAATTAAAATTTAACATGACAGTAAGATTCACTCGTCTATTATTATAAAGTAGCGAAATAATTATTTTCCAATGAATATAACATACAATCAGCTGACACCGTTACTCGTACAAACACTAAGGGGGCAATCAAAATGTCATATCACTCTTTCTTTGAAGATTTAGTGCAACTGCAGCGCCCTACGCCTGCGCGGGAGTTGATGTAGCATTGACAGCTAGTGCGTCTGTGACGCGTGTCTGGATGATGTGCCAGGGACTGACGTAGATGCTGTGGAATAGTTTAAGTCGGGTCAGGCTATGCTGTTTTCGTAATAAAGCAGTATCGATAGTGAGAATTTACGAGTATATCAACATGAAGATAAAAAATATTATACTAAGAAAGTAGTAATCCTTATCAGTTCAATTTTTGATTTGATTTATTTCAGAAACTCAGCACTGTGTCATTATTACCCCAGCACCTTCGACAATTGAATCAAATGCTTCATATTTCTAAAAGTTAAGTGCTTAATTTGTAAAGTAAAAAAGAATCCTACCAAAAGAGTGAACGAAACGTTTGTAAAAGTATCTGTTAGTATCAGTACTTTCAAGTAATCTAGAAAGAAAAAGGGTTGTTTTTATTTTCAGAGGGTATTACGGATGAAAATCCAACTATTTGTGAGTTTTTCGTCTGTTTCCGATTTGCTCGTTGCTCGCATTCTTTAAGGTCACCCTTCCGCCTGTCGGGACTTGCCCAAGCGCATGTGCATCACCTCGGCGCACGCAACGTTACCTTTTGCTGGCTTCTGCCAATTTGTCTTCATTCACTGACATAGTGATCTGATTAGGCACAGTATTCTGTGATGTCTAGTTCGTTTTCCATTTTATTGTGATCAACAACCGTACGTTTTTCGCGTCAATTTCTTCCGCGTACATCCAAGATATGGAATGATCTTCCTGCGTCGGTATTTCCTAAGGAATTTAACATGGGAGCCTTCAAGAAGAGAGCGTATTCCCATTTAAAAGGCAAGCAACGCATCGGTGACGCCTCTGGTGTTGCAGTTATCCATGGGCCGAAGTGATCACTTTCCATCAGGTGACCTTCCTGCTCGTTTGCTCCCTATTACATACAAAACTGTAAATTACGGCAAACGTTTATACAATGTGTTATTGTAAATAACTCTGTCATCCTGCCGTGTCAAGCGCTACCGGGTCCAATTTTATTTTCAAATCATCCAGGAACCCATTCAAAATACTCTAAATTTCATCCTGAGCGGTCCAGCCGTAAAGGATGAGTTAGATGACAAACACACACATATATTAGGATAACTACATTTTTGTGATTTCATACCAAACGAGAGAGTTTGGGGCACACTGTGATGGGTTCTTCCACCCCTGCAATAGATAAGGGTAAATACATTACACCTACGAAAAGTCACAGCTAAGTAAAACAGTTTAGGCAGTGTTTTGTTTCAACTGGTGAGTAAGATGCTGGCTACACTCAGTTAAAGAAATTACCTTGTCTGGATATCATAAGCGATTGTAATAGGGGCCCAGAGCTCATATAGGGACGCTCATTTTGCCATCTGGAAAATCTGGTTTCTTCTTTCTGACTATTCAAAAGTTCCCTTTAGTCTTTCCAGATCAGCAGTGAGGGCCTAATACCTATTAGTTTTGTACGTCTTCAAAGGCTGCCGTTACTGTTTATCATCATTGGCTCCGTAAGGCCGTTTGGAACTGTCATTGCATAAAATCACATTCATCGGTAGATGGTTTCAGAAGTCTATTTTTATAGTCTGCTCAATTTGAAGTTGATTGCTTCTGATTGTAACCACGAGCAATAATGCACGTTTTATGCCAATCAGGTTAACCAAGGTTTACCACCTGCAGGCTGCGGTTGTGGTAAAGTATGGTTACATGATGTGTTAGCAAAATTTATGATATCACGACTATGTGCTATGACTCTACTGTCTTGTAAAATGCAAACTTGATATGGATCAAAGCTTTCCTAACAGTACCTCAAACCATATAGGCGTAAAGTTTGCGAGTAAGTGGTGTTGATAGACCATTATTGGTGTTCAGTATAACGCTATGTATCTATGTACCTATTTAAATAATCTACAAATGAATTCAATTGTTCTTACAAATCGATTAAGATAATACTTATTAAATTTAATCTCAAAAAGAATACTTTGCTTCGTGAGAGTGTTTTGACTACGAATGTTATGTATTTCAACGGGCAAATCAAGTACACGCAAACGCAGCCACAGGAAACTGCTAGTCGAACCTAAATTCTAAATCCTAATCAGCACATAACATAGAACAAGGCACAGCAACTTGACCGCAAACAACTCTTGCCTACATTCCCGCTGACTCCCCAACCCGACACCGGTAAGATTAAAGCGACAATAACGATAATGAACCTTATGTAGTAAGTTATTTCATCTGTGATTAGATTACAGGTCGCGGTGACGTCATGTTTCCTGGGGCATGGGACCTCACAATAAGTTCACGGAACAAGATATCAAAGAAATCAATTAAGATGCCGCATTATAAGTAATTTAACAACTTCAGTGTTTTGTCTCAATAGCAAACGGGCTTGAGTTTGTTTTATTTGTGTTTTCAAAAGACTGCGGTCCCTGTGATTAAGCCAATACCCATCAATTATAGCGATAACCATCCATTGAAGACCTTTGCCGAGCACTGGGACAGTATATAGGCTAATTGCGTACTTGCTTCTGCGGTCTCTAAGTCCAGCTCATCTCACTATTGCTTTTTAACCTTCGAGTAAATAACCTATCTGTCAAAAAATTTTGAAGCTCTGATTTTTTGGAACATTGTCAACGGTAGAATATTAGTCAACGTCATTAAAAGTTGAGCAGCTCTTAAAAGAATTGCCGATACTTTCCAATCCACTGAAAAAATGCAGATCATTAGTCATCTACGTAGACTTTTACACTTGAAACGAAGATATTACAGGCAATAAAAACGAAATTGTTAATAAAGTAATCTCATTTGTTTGTATAAGCCTGTTCTATTTCAAAAAAGATAATTAAATACTCCTAGTGCTAGTTGAGATGCACGTTTGAGAATAATGCAAGGCTATGCAGTTTTTATTGCTTTCTTTCATTTTAAGAGGATCGCCGTGGGCGTCGCTTTTAAGCTCAGACTTTAAAACTATTAAGTGTCTTTTTGTTACCGTTGTAATTGCAAACTCAAACAGAAGTGATGATTTCATCACAGAATAATACACAATGCACAGACTCGTACACGTACCTAACTCTTCGTTGGCAGCTTTTTTATCTAAATTATTATCATCTCCACAGTCAACATGATGTTTAGCACATGAACGATTGATTTCATCAATTAGTTCACTATGGCTATTGGCTAATTCAGAAACGAAGTAATAAGACGATGGTGGCAAAAAAAGGAGATTTTCACCGTGGTATATCTATTCTCAGTTGTGATCATATAAAAATCTCAGAATGATATTACTTAATCTCACAAAATTGGTTTTAATTGAAATGCAAGAACTTATAAGTTTCTTTGAATCTTTTGCTATAAAGAATCAGATTTATCTATCAAACTATAGCTGTTATTCAGGAAACACTTTTCACAATAAAATTGGCTCCACTCAAAGATTTATCATATTCCCATAAATTTTACTTTATGCAAGTATACAGGGTTAAGTCCGGATTTCCCATGCATACTAGGAATGCATAAATATGGTATAGGAATGAA
Organism: Udea olivalis; assembly: GCA_947369235.1. Lineage (NCBI taxonomy): Eukaryota > Metazoa > Arthropoda > Insecta > Lepidoptera > Crambidae > Udea > Udea olivalis. The sequence goes on along the minus strand of OX376349.1, from coordinate 1,795,928 downwards.
ATTACCATCGATTATGGAACCGGATTCCATGCAGTGGTCCGACGACTCACATGCACTCATGCACAGTTACATTAAATGTTTGTGCACTTAGATTGCAAGAGTGTATTTTAGAGTAGGTACCGACTGGATGATGTTTGGAGAATCTAAGTACGTAGGAATTTGCCTATATCCTGTCCCACTCCTGGGCTTTGCCCATCATTGAAATCAAGTTATCGCTACAATTGATGAGTATTGGCTTAATCACCACGCTTGCCAAATGCGGTTTGGTGATCACAAACAAGGGCTGCTATGTTCTGAAAAATCCGAAAACACACTTTGTCTGACCTGGGAATCTGTGTGAGTGAATCTCTCTGAGCTCTGAAAAAAACACTCATGCACACACATCAGACATGCTCTGCCTCTTTGCAACTGAAAATGGGTCTTAATAACATCAAGAGGGAAATATATTTTTTTAAATTTTTGCTTTGCTTTGCAGAAGGTCAGTAAATAAGCTTATAACTTAACTTTAACTCTAAAGTTACGGTCATTACGACAAGATCGCGGACGATGCATTTACTGAGCATAAAATATTTGCTCCCATTTTTAGTAATTAAAAATAATTTCTTAAGCTACGTGAGATTCCATTTGCAGACTTAATATCAAGCTGGCTATCAAATGACATCTCAAACTATAGGCATATCGATATAAAGAAACTGCAACCCCCTACCATTCTGCGGAAATAGAGATGAAATTAGTTTTTTTCACCGGGTTCTTTTAACATCTTTTATGTTTTGTCGTTCGCTAGTCTGAAAACATCGTAACTGAAAATAGGGCGCGCCGTCACAGCAATCTGCACTGGCTGCATCTATTTACTTACGGCAGCCGTCCGTCACCGCGACGAGGACCTTGGCAGTGACGGTAATGCCGTGTGGCCACTGAGCTAGCGTTATGTTATATATTATTAAAAACTATATTTAATGTGCCCTTTGGCTTTAATTCTCGCCTGGTACCCCGTATCGTCGTTACACAAGGATATGCATCCTTCTTTACTACGATATTATGACAATTGTCTCATCATCATCATATCAGCCACTGCTGAACATAGGTCTCCCTCAATGATTTCCACCTATCCCTATTAGAAGCGGCCTGCAGCCAGCGATTCCCCGCGGACTTGACCAGATCGTCCGTCCTCCTCGCGGGGGGCCTTCCTACGCTGCGCCTGCCGATACGCGGTCTCCACTCGAGCACTTTTCTGCCCCATCGGCCATCAGTCCACCGAGCAATGTGTCCTGCCCACTGTGACTTCAGCTTGCTAACCCGTTTGGCTATGTCGGTTACCTTAGTTCTTCTACGGATTTCCTCATTTATAATTCGATCTCGCAGAGAAACGCCAACCATAGCTCTTTCCATAGCTCGCTGAGTGACTTTGAGCCTATTTAGGAGGCTCACAGTTAGAGACCACGTCTCGGCACCGTAGGTCATCACTGGCAACACGCACTGTTCAAGACTTTTGTCTTCAGACACTGAGATATTTTAGACGTGAAGACGCTGCGACAATTGTCTGGTGCCTATTAATTAATAATGTCTCGGTAGCATGTTAGATTCAAATGACAGGTCAGGCAAAATCTTTTTTGGAGCGTAGTCCGGGTGTTATGTTGCTATGCCAACCCGTTTTAGTAGCACCTCAAAAGTACTGATTCAGTCAAACACCACTGTAGGGACTTGGTTTAAAGGTGGCTTTTGCCCAGCTGTGACTCAAGATTTAAGATGGATTTATGAGTGAAAACAATTTTTGCAAGTATTGTTGGGCCTTACTTTGTGCGATACTAGTCAAACTCGTCTGTAAAATAAAAATGCGCGCCACGAGAAAACTTTATTACCTACTTTTGAATTATTATGTCCCATTCGTAATAATTGGGCACGAGCAAGGGCATGAGATAATTTAGTCGCATCTTAGCCCTGCTGGTTTCCCGCTATTCTCGTGGCCACTCGCCCAAGCTATGAGATCATCAATATATAAGACTGATTGGTTTTAATACAACGACTTTCATCAATGGCGTTCCAAATAATTTAATTTTATATACGACGCGCGTATTATTATGTGGCCTGTGACGGATGGGCTAATTTTAGTCTTGGCCTAGAATTGTGGACTCAGGGCGAGGTGCTGAAAATAAAAAACTTAAGGCAACTCCATAGCTGGCTGTTCCATAGAGGGATAGTCTATCACTAATTACATAAAAACTGTTTTTTCTAACATTTGTTTTGTATTTGTTAATGATTTACTTTGACCATATTTTGATTATTGATTCCCTTAAATGAATGAGAAATAAATAAATCTATCTATCTATCTATTATATAAATGTCTGAAAGAAATTTATGCGTATTAATAAGTTCAAAAATACTTGCAATAAAACAGTTCATTTGATGTAAGACACGGAACTACGAGCAGGTAATCTTCATAGGTTGGAAGATATGCTCTGTGCGTTATTTTTATTCGATCCATAAAGATACCTTGGTAAACCTTTCCTTGGTAGTACTGTACACCAAGGTGTCATGCGTAGATTTGAAACTTTAAAAGTGCTCCTTCTTTATTTCCATCTACCACCATCATTACTTATGTTTCTTAAAATTTTCTTTCTTCTTCGATTTTTGGACGGCACGATTGGCGTAGTGCGCTGTAGCACGGTTTCTTTTCTTTAATTCCGTAGTGTCCCGGGTTCGAACCCCGGTCAGGTGTCAATTCAGGAAACGATCTTTTCTAAATTGGCTTGGGTCTGGGTGTGCTTGGAGACGCCCCTGGCTTAGTTCCTTGTCTGGTACCTCGTAACACAGGCATATTAATCCCTACTTCGAGACCATGACAAGAGGTGTGTTGTCTGGCGCATATTTATTTATTTATTTGTTCTTCTTCAGTCGCCATCCTGCCGGAGCGAGCTGGAGAGGAAGCTGCGCAAGATCGAGCATGATGCGAAGCTCTCCGCCAGCTTCAGCGGCGTCAACCATCACAAGTTCTTCCTCGGGCATATGGTTGTCTTTCGCATGCATCTGAACAAGGTAAGGTTTTCTGTTTTAGTTTATTTTAAGTCTTTTTTGGAGTATCATTGTAAAAAAGTGCTGACCAAATTAACCCATTCCCCATCCCAAGTATCACATCTGATATTACATTGTTGTGTGTGTGTATTTATATATCTATATTATTTTAGTATTTATGTCTACTATTATGTATATCTTGCTTTAAATTTGATGATTTAAAAGTACTTATTCCAAAAATCCCTCACCTTTCCACTCCCGTACCACGCGTGCTGGACTACGACGTCACCGACACACAATTCAACATTTGTTGGCCCGAACTAAAAAGTTCGGTGACTCGTTTCTTTGTCGTACCATCCAGACGTGGAACGCTCTTCCAGCACATGTGTTTCCTTCCTCTTATAGTCCCGGGTTCTTCAAGCGGGGCGTGAAAAGGCATTTCTGCAGGCCTTCAAGGTGAGGATGGCCAGCCCAATGATTCGTTTGAATGACTGGGTTTGTCGACCTCATATCTGGACCTCACGACCGCTTTCTATCAGGTGGAGTGAGTGAGTCATCTTGACGGGAAATATAAAAAAAGAACTTACTGTGAAAGTCTATTTAAGTTTGAGTTTGTTATATTTACTGGACCAGTTAAAATTATTTAAATTGGAATACGTATTTTTATTTTACGCTCACTATAATGTGCTTTACTTGTTTTAATAGTATCTCATTGAATACAAATTACTTGTTGTGTGTCACATTGCATTATTGTTATCACTATATATTTACCTAATTGTATTTCATATTATTTTACAGAGCGAAGATTACATAAAGAAATGTGACAATGTTATAAAGAAGTGCGGTATACCTTGCGAAGTAAGTAAAACTGGTCTTAGCTTATAATATATATATATATGACTAGTAATACAAAAATAAATAGTGTTTCCTGCTAGCGTAACGCTACACTTGCAGAATCGACTGTTCGTTGAATGACATTGTTGAGTCCGGTCAAATTGGAATCAAAAAATTCTGTGATAACATTTTGCTGGTGTAATCCAAAATTGAAAACAAAGTTACAGTAGATACCGCTGATGGATGGCCTAATTACGAAACAGACACAGCTGAAATTATGAAAAAAACATGCCTTTTTAGGGCATTGAGAACGGACTCCTGAATTTCAGGCCAAATCCCAGCCACGGTTTAAAGTAACTAAAAACATTTTTGTTGAAATAACATTCATCCTCCTTACTCTCTGTTATAAAAAAAAAATATGTGAATCTTCTGCAGCCTCAGTTGAAAATAATTAACCAATTTACCACAAAAACGCTGTACGTACCATCTCCTAATAGTGATCTCCTCACCAGACGACTCCTCGAATCCGCCGGTGGCGCCGCCACGCGGCCGACGAGCTGCACCGAGTGCGCGATGACCTGCAACATTCCCGGCGCTCCTACAGGGACATCCTCACGCATGCGCACAGACACCTCAAGCACCTACGACGACAATCTGCGAAAAAAGCGATAGACGCCAAAGACGAATTTATGAACTGTGTTAAATAACTTTTCCAAAAGTTAATCATTCTTAAATGAGTTCTTTTCTGGAAAATGGAAGCGAAAAAATTATAACAAAAACAATAAGCAGTCGAGAAAACAACTATTTTAATAAGCAAACAATGGACAGTATTATACGAATATAATCTTGGGCCTCACTATGGTGCGTTGTGACTAAAATAGAAAGGAGCCAACAAAAAAATCACTAGAAGTGACTCTTTAGTTCACTAGCCTCGTTTAGTGAAGAATACATAAAATTAAACTCGTCAGAACTAGTGGCTCTTATTACCAAAACAACATGAAATACACACCCAGAAAACTGGCGAAACTGCTGACTGGCTGGCTATACAAGATCTTATAGCTCATTCTACGATAATGAACAGTCTGGTCAAACGAGAATGAAATAAGACCCCTGGGGCCCTAGCCAAGAGCAAAACGCTACTTTCGTGTCGACATGTCAGATGTGAAAAAGGTTCGGGAATGACATATTAAGCACTCGTTTAATCGAGATGACATTTAATTTGTCAGTTCCATGTATTTTTTAATTTAACATGTCGAAACGAAAGTGGCGTGTTGCTCTTGGCTAGCCCCCCCTGATATAGCTAATAAAATGAATTAATTATCTTATAACAATATCGTTGAATATAACAACACAATTGTTTGAAAAATGAAAAAAAAGTTAAGTTTTAAAAATATAATTATGTTACAAATGGTCTCAGTGTGCCACGATATTATTTTTTAATATTTTTTATTTGAAAATGTGATTAGCATGAGTGATGGGAAATTGATATTCAAATTGAAATTATAGTCGCGATCGTACAACTAATTCGTAAGTTAGTTTTAGGAAGTATTTTGTAAATGTAATTAAGTATTTATGTCTTGCCTGATAAGGAATGGATGCGTTACCAAATTATTTAGAAACCTAATACAGTACTTAGACTCACTGTGATAGTATACGGCCCGGTTATAAGCACTTTTTTATATGAATATGTCAACACGAATATTTCAAATACAACAATGAATAAAAAAATTAATTAGCAATTACCATGATTTTAGTGTCCCCAATTTTTCGGGCAGCCCATTTTTACTTCCTCTGTGAAATTCTCCAAAGAATCTGTTACTGTACCCATATTAGTTTATGCTTGGTCATAAATTTGAAATATCACCAGTTGATTTACCTATACCTATTCGACCTTATCTTACCTTTTCGATTTTAAAAGTATTTTTAATAGCTACTCGTACCTATTAACAAACGCAAATAAAAATAACAATAAACGTTTTTGGCTGTAAAACAAATTGCAATTTTTTTATTCCTAGTGAGATTTTATGTTCTTCAAATCTTTTGTATAATTTGTGAAAACACTAAAATTATGTAGGTAGCTTCACTTTAAATAACTACACAAAGTAAAAATGTCTTTGAAATGTGTACTTGTCACATTTGAGGGACCACTTGGTATTTTCACAAAGCAACAATTATAATATAATATCTATTATATCAGACCCGGGCCACGAGTTTATGATTTTATGTATACATATTTTTGTAGCCTCGATTTCCTTAGTGGGTAACCACTTGACTGTCTATTCTTCCACCTTTGAAAATATAAAATCTAAACTGTAAAACTCTCTTGAAGTTGTCCTTTTTAAGTTAAATAAATGATAATAAAAGTAATAGTACAATCCATTATTGTTGTTGTAATAATACCTATATTTTTGTATCGACGTTAAGTAAAAACTGTAAACTGTCGTAAATTGTTGATAATATTATTATTATGCTATGAATTTTATTTGTAATAAAAATTAACAAAAATGTAAACTGTTTCATTTCTAAGAATATCACATTCAGCGCCAGTGTATCATTTTTGATACACAAACAATTTTTTTTTATTGTGTCTGGTTTTCTGGCTGTCACAGGGTTACTGTTTGATTTCGAAATTTACAACTTACTTAATCATTAAATCAACTCTGCGATTCCTCCTGCATTTCAAAAATGCCAATAGTCTCATTATATTCAGGCTGCTGATTCATTAAACTTTTTCAGGACGTCTCAAGTAAAATTTTGAGTAGTTCTATTAAAAAGTGCGTGCAGCGTCGCGTCGCGTCTCGGTGTGAATTGACCCTCAAAGTCACAATCCATATTAAGACAATCACCTGCAAATCTGGTTTTACATGACAGGGTTAAGTTCGGCATGCTGTTTATTAGTTTATAACCCGCACTCCAATATATCTGACCATCTGTAATAAACTGATAAAATTATTGTGTAAAAAAAAAGAAAATTAAAAAAAATCGAATTGCGGTCCTTGAAAAAATCAGGCAGGATTCGAACCCGCGTCTTCCTCAATCCAGGTAGCTGCTCTAACCACTGAGCTACCGAAATCTTACTGGACCGAACGATTATTTCTAGTACATGGTTACGTTGCAAGCATGTACCTTCTAGAAATAATCAGTCTTTCGATATGAGAACAAGCATTGTAAAATGCTTTTCTTCATTATTTTAATAATAAGCAAATTAAGATTATTCTGGTTAGATTATTAAACACCTAGGGTTAAAATCTTTCAGTTTCAGTAATTTAATGGATTCCATTAGATTGTTTGAGAAAAACATCATGTTTGCTTATTATATATTATAATCCTAAGTGTTTCCTGAGTAAATAGGATAATTAAATTAAACCCAGATAACCTAGGGCATATCAATTACTTTACTTATAGGTCATCAGAAGTTATCTAGTAATCTCTGCTTTGGTCTTGAATATGCAGATGAGTTTTAGTGAAGCTATGCATTTGATGCAGGGCAGTCATTTAATAATTGTAAACTATGAAATTGAATTTGATTGAAATATTTCTTATTTTATCAGTTATTTCTTCTTGGAATGTGAATTGTGAGGTAAGTCATTTCAATACTGCATTCCATGAACTTTTAGTACGTATTAACACTATTTTAAAATTAATTCAAGTGTTAACGAAGGTATGTACATACATCAATAAGATATAATACGTCTATCTATCTATACTAACATTATATAGAGTAAAGATTTGTTTGTTCAATTGTATTGAATAGGCTCCGAAACTACTGGACGGATTTTAAAAACTTTTTCACCAATATGAAGTTACACTATCAGAGTGACATTGGCCTTTTTTTTTAATTGAGGCTATATTTTGACGTGAAACACTTTCTACGCGGTCGAAGCCGCTGACGGACAGCAAGTACCTAGTTGTATTTTTAAGTTGTCATGAGCAACGTACTGAAAAATAAAATAAAATATTAATAAACACATCTTTATCATACTTTCCTTATCATATTTGACGACACTATTGGCGTGGTGCGCTGTAGCACGGTTTCTCACCTTGATTTCCGTAGTGTCCCGGGTTCGATTCCCGGTCGGGTCAATTCAGGAAACGATCTTTTCTGAATTGACTCGGGTCTGGGTGGGCTGGGAGACGCCCCTAGCTTATTTCTTTGTGTGGTACCTCGTAACACAGGGATATTAATCCCTACTTCGAAACCATTACAAGAGGTGTGTTGTCTGGCGCATGTTTATTATTATTTATTTATTTATTATTTACCATTATTTATGTAACAGGAATTTAGCGTCGTAAGCATATTAAACCAGTGCTAAGTTTTTTGCTATGAATTCATCTGTTTATTTTACAGCTATCAGCAGATGAGGTAAACAATCTGCTTCAGATTTATGAGATGAACGTAAACACGTCACTCTCCCTGAGCAGAGGCGACAAGGAACTCCTGAACTCCTGGCAGGACGAACACCAGGTGCAGCAAGTCAATGTCACCACGAAGGTCAGGTTGCAGATGAGAAGTCATAAGGACCATAGTTTTAAAAAAGATGATGTTGATCAAAAGGTAGAAAATGTTCATTGGACTACACATTTTCTGTTAATGATACTGTACCTTTTCAGCAGCAAATTCAGATGTATGGGTTGGCTCTTGGCTCGTGGCATCGATTCAGTAACTGTTATTATTACCATAACTTTTAAACAAAATAAACTTTTAAACTTACAGCGAAATCTTAAGTGAGAATATTTCAGAGGTTTATTAAATCATAGATTGTAATTGCACTAATTGACAAAGTCGTTTCCAGTGGACTCAATGTTTGGATTTTTATTCAGACGATGTTACAAAATCAGAGCGTCAGTATTATAAAGATGAAAGTGCATGTCTCAAGCGTTCTAACGAAGAAAGCAAGGAAAAAAGACAAAATGTTGATCAAGTTGAAAGAGAGGTCAGTGTACAAGCTGCATAATAAGGTCCTCCTTTGACTGAAAGGGTTGCTTGGGGTACTCACCAGAGAGCCTAAGTGCGAGTTTTGTCGCTCGTTTATACGTGAAATTGTGTGGTAACAGGGGCCCGATTCTGCTATTAAAAAGCCAATGGAATCGTAATTGAATGGCGTGGTTTTGACAGATTTAGTATGGTCCTAATGTCAAAATCGTGTCATTCAATTACGATTCCATTGGATTTTAATTAGCAGAATCGGGCCCCTGGTTGTGTGTTGGGCGACATAGATATTTTAAGTAAATTCTAACTACACTTTGTATTAAAAAGCCGTCACCAAAATTACGCGCTGCCATAGCGCGCGTGTGTGCATCGTAATTTATTGCAAATTTTGGGTTTTCGCAATACGTTTTTAGGTCTAATTTAATGATTGGATTGATAATGAAACTTTATATTTCGAGATAAAGATACATAGGTGTACTGACACTATTTTTTTAACAGTAAATAATTTAAGCTTTATTCAAACCAAAAATCTGTCGTTCATTGCGTCTTCCATCAATTACTGGAACCTGTTTATTTCGTTTGACATCCCTACTAATAATTGATATACTTTCACGCTCTTAGAATAATAACGTACAGAAGGATAGTCTTCATACAACCGCCGCGTCGAAAATGAAGCACTAATCCGACCCACACATGCGTGACTATTACTTGCTTACGTGCGGCGCGCTTTGGCATTAGACATTGCGGAGCTATACTGAACACTGGAAGTGCTTCTTCAAAATGGGCGCGCGGATTTTGTTTCAATATGTAATTATTCTAACTTTAAGCCATTTATTTTTCCAGATTAAAAAGTGGCGTAAAAGCTATAAGTATTTGTCACACTTGTGTGAAATTGATAACAGCGACGATGAGGATGGCGCCAAGACTTGTCTCGTCGAATATGTAAGCAAATAAAGTTAATTAAAAATATTTTTTTACCAATTACGGCTGTTATTGGTATCAAGAGATTAAATCGATGAAGAGTTTTTGATTGGCCTAATTTTTTTTAGATAGAAAAAGATAACTATAACAGCACATTGCAAAGGTTGCTGTTGCTAAAGTTGGAAGCTATGGGCGAGCTCTACCTTCAGCTGACAACCTCCATAGAAAATCTAGAGAAGTGTTTACGGACTGCCTTCTCTGATTATTTAAATAAAGTGAGGACTTTGATGAACATTTTGAACAAGTGTTACAAGGGGAGTAAAAAAGTGTAGGGTTTTATGCGGAGTGCTGCAGCGGTAAAAATCAGATTCGTTATTTTACCAAAAAAACATTTCTCAATGAAAGATTGGGCTAAACAAAATAAAACATATTTTGTTTTGTAACAGCTTTAAGTATCTGTATTTGGTTTTCTGTTTTTATGGTGGATTCGTTTTGAGAACTAAACAAGTTTTTAAAAAGATGTATAACTATAGATTTTGGTATAACAAATAAAACCTCACATTACAAAATCATTTGTGTATTTTCATTATTAAATAATACTTTTAGGTATAAAATCCGACAATATTTACAAACAAATGTCTATATTACTGACTATTTAGTTACTTAAAATGTTCGTAATAAACTTATTTGAAAGGAATATTATTTAGTCTTCAAAACATAGTACTTACCTAATTAATTACAATGAAAAAAGATAGTTAAATCTAACAGTACAAGATTGTAAGATTTGTACTAATTGTAAAAAATACAAATATGGCAAAGGAAATATTAACGTTACCAAAGTCAATAACTAATATGCTTTTACAATATACAGTGTTTTTCTAAGAACCGATAATAAAGTATGCTATACATATTTAATGATATTCAGTTTAATATACCTATTAGCAGTAAAATCTTTAAAAAATAATAAATTCATAATAATCTTTTGTATTTTAAAATGAAGAATATCTTTGTTGACGATAAACTCACGATAGCTGCTAAAATTTATAAATATACAAAACATTAAAAGAATATCACGGAACTTAACACAGTCAAAATCGTCATTATTAATTTAAACATAAAATAATTATTATGCATAATATATTCACTAAAATAATTTCACATAATTACCTACAATGTAAGATTTAATATCATAAGTCTTGTTACTTTCATGAAATAAAACTTGTAAAAAAGATAAAACACGTTATTGGCTAAGATCGCATAGAGATTCAAAATAGTAAATTCCCTAATGAATTGATTAATTAGATAAATCCTAAAATGATGGACGTTGTCAATGTATTCATGATATAGTTACATAAAGTAAATGGTAACGATATATTTAGTTAAGCTTTAGGAGTCTTGGTCTAAATAATTTGTAAAATGTCTCTACAAGATAAATATCTAACACAGTGTCAACATGCATTTGTTATTTTAAAATATACCTAATTAAATCTTTCATGACTAATTTTGGAAGCATTGCCCATTTTTACAGAAAATTTATCAAAAAATCTACGTTTGTATATTGTGCAGTATCTTTAATTATATTTCTATATTTTAATAACTTAAATATATCAATTTTGAAATTGAATAAGTAACAATTCACGAAAATGCCCTGGAAAGAAGCCCATATCCTTGATCGTGACATTGAAAAAGTATTTTTTTTTCATTTTTAGAAGTTAATTAGAAATGAAATCAAATATTTCAATTAACTCCGGCGTTGCACGCCACAGTGTAAATTCAATGTTCGAATTTCACAACTTTTTACATCTCCCTTTTTTCACAGATTGAGTACTTAGTAGAGTTAAAAAACTTTGAAATACCAACATAGTAGAGTTAGGATACGTAAGACGCCATAAAACTGCTAAGGTTTGGAACTATGCAAAAGGCAAAAAAAATTGATCTGACAGTTTAAGATCTATATTAAAAAAAAAAAAATGCACCCAGTTTGCATAACATCTTCCATTTCTAAATTCTCAAACGTCAACCAAAGTCAAGCAGAACTCGAAACATAGAAGGTAAAGTGACAGCTTCTAGTTCTGTGAAACTTTGAGAACTTCGAAATCGAGATTAAGATGACCGTATAATATTTTGCCGCATTTCTTATTCAGTTGGCGAGAACTCTTACGTAGTGTTTGAGTTTATGTACAGACAAACACACATTTTGTTATCATAGCTGCCCTAAACCTGCCGAAGGTCGTGGTGGAGGCTCCGGAGTGTCCGGTGAAGGAGGTTTGAATGTACTGCCCTGAAACAAACACAGTCATGTTTAGTCAAATACGTATAATTATTGAGTTACTTAGATAGCGCAGCGACCCAAAGTGGGCCATGGCCTCCGATACCAAGAGACGCCATTCTGGTTTGTCGCGCGCCACCTCCTTTCAGTTATCCACATGGGCTTGGGCAACCCAGCAGTACCTGAGGTGGCCGACCGGGCGTCGACCGCTCGGCACGATCCTCCCCCATTCTCTCTAAGTGGCCAAGCCAGCTAATTTTGTGAGATATAACCTCGCCGATGATATTGGGCTCTGCCACCAGTTCTTCGATCTCACAATTCTTTCGCCTTCGCCACACTTCATCCTCCGTCCGTGTTGGACCCAGAATCTTTCGCAGCACTTTTCTTTCTGTTACGAACAGTTTTTGGTTTCTTTGAGAGTCAGTGTCCAAGCTTTGCAGCCATACATAAGAATAAATAAATAAATATAAATATCTGGGACAATTCACACCAAGATCATCTGACCCCAAACTAAGCAGAGGGTTGTATGGGTGTCAGAGACTGATAAACTTACTTAAATATTTCTAAATACATACTTAAATAGATAATAACACCCAGACACACAACAAATATAAATGTTCGTCACACAAATATTTGTCATGGGTGGGGATCGAACCCACGACCTCCGGCGCTAAAGGCAGGATCGCTGCCAGAATAGGTTGAATGACTGTTTTACAAACGCGGATTTTATGTATATGCGACAACAACACTGTGTGTAGGGTAGGGCTGCTGTACAACGCAGGGTCTTTGTACTCTGATATCTATCTCGTCTTCCCTGGTGTTATTTTCCGTTATAGTTTAGCCCAGATATTTAAATAATAATATTTTAGTTCAAAAATAATTATTAAAAAAACATAATCGTAAGTTGCATCGTAAAATTTATTTACCTGGAAACCTAAGGCAGCTTCTAAGGGTGTGGGCGAATCGCCGCCCAAAGTGGCGTAGTCGCCGAAGCGCTCTGCAGTCCGCGACGTTTGTATCGTCGCGTATGTGTTGTCAGCCTATGGATTAGATAATGTGCTATTAAAAGTATTCACTTCATTATCAGGTTATTATGCAGATTGAAAAATTACGACAATTGTGGCATATTTGGGCACTGGGAAGGTCGAATCTTGGCATAATTCCATGGGTAATATAGTTAGATATTAGATGTGGCGTTGATGTGAAAACGCCAACAAAAAACTGTTTTTGTTGAAAGTAGGTTCACATTTTTGAAATATTTATTGATTGAAATAAAGGTTTCATACAATTAGATTTAAGTCCGTTTTCTATTTCACGCAATGCGACCATCAAAATTCTTCTTTAATGGCTTTTTCTAGAAAACTCTATGGAGACGCTGTTACTGTCTTTTTGATAATCTTACCTGTGGCTGCTCAATGACCTGTTCCTGCTGGTCTCCAAACACGTTCATGGTGAGCTCTTGTTCCTCATACGGCCTCAGTTTTGTCTCAAGCCAGAGGGGATTCTCAGTCGTGCTTAGTTCTTCGAGTATACGGCGGCGAGCGAGACTGTCGCCTTTGCTTGATTGCATTGATGGTGGGGGAATCACCCTGTGGAAGTACATTTTTAGTTAACTTATCTTCTTTAATTGTTACAAGTTCTAATGAATATTCTGCCATACTTCTATTAAGTATTGTAAAGTTTCACTTGATTTCTTATTAAGTATAATGAGTTATAGACCATCCATTCAAATATCACGACACACCTTCATTTGAGTCTGCTCGGCCCCTAAATAAATATAAATAAATAAATAAATATGCGCCAGACAACACACTTCTTGTAATGGTCTCGAAGTAGGGATTATTAAATCCCTGTGTTACGAGGTACCACACAATGAAATAAGCTAGGGGCTTCTCCCAGCACACCCAGACCCGCGTCAATTCAGAAAAGATCGTTTCCTGAATTGACACGACCGGGAATCGAACCCGGGACACTACGGAAATCGAGGCGAGAAACCGTGCTATAGCACACTACGCCAATCGTGTCGTCTAAAAGACTGCTACAGTCTTATAATTACACAGCCTTGGTGCCTTTTTTCGAGGGTCACTTTTATTAACATTCTCCATATATGTGCTGACGCCTAGTCAACAGTATCATTATTATTTGAAAGATTTTCAGATATCTCACGCATGATTGAAGTTAAGGCCACATGATGTATGTTTAGTGGGAAAATAATGAATGTATTAGAATGCAGCTTACCAGTGCTTGAGACAAGCACAGACGACTATAAAGGTAACTATTCCGGTGAAAAGTACAATCAAAAGTGCTATTAGGGCTGCTAGCGCTGGGTCGAAGCTGTCGGGGGCTGAAAAAGAAAACATATTATAATATTAAAGGCATATTATTAATTATGCGTTTACATATTTTTTTTAAAAGTCAAATCCTAGTGTTATTTTTTTAACATATTGATCCTGTTTGCATTTAAATATCAAGGGAAGTAGCATAAAGCTTTTTTTGTGAATCCCTTATAAATTCACATCGATCTAGAACTCAGTGGGTCCTACTTTATTGTATAGGTAATCTACACTTATTTACACGTGGGTAATTTATTTTCACTGTTATATATACAAAGTCTGATAGCCATTGAACAAAAAAGTTCTGAAAGTTACGGTTTTTTTTATATAATGCCCGTCAAGATGACTCCACCTGATGGAAAGCGGTCGTGAGGTCCAGATATGAGGTTGACAAGCCCAGTCCTTCAAACGAATCACTGGGCTGGCCATCCTCACCTTGAAGGCCTGCAGAAATGCCTTTTCACGCCCCGCTTGAAGAACCCGGGACTATACGAGGAAGGAAACACATGTGCTGGAACAGCGTTCCACGGCTGGATGGTACGACAAAGAAACGAGTCACCGAACCTTTCAGTTCGGGCCAACAAATGCTGAATTGTGTGCGGATGACGTTTAGATGTGAACAAAAATATGTACCTTTTGATGTAGCACTAGCGGCGATGAGGGTTTCCACACCAAACTCTTGGTAGATGTCCTTCAGATCATCAAACTTGGAATCTATAGTCTCTAGAACCCTCTCTACTGGTAACACTTGGTATGTCGTTGGGTCCACCGCTAGAAGATGAATTTCACACCTGAAGAGGAAAAACGATTACCAAACTTCAACAAATTTTTGGACAGTATTTTCCCAATTTATAACAAATAAATAGGCACATAATAAGTTTAATCAATAATATTAACTTGGCAACACTAATCATTGCTCCTTCTTAGTTAAAAAGGCAGACTAATACTTCTAGAAGAAAACTTCTAGTTCTTTCCAAAAACTAGTCTCAGGCACACTGTCACCTTTAACCAGCTATGTAAAAGCAGGTTAGAAAGTGCTTCTGCTTCATTTTAAACATAACATAGCATACCAAACGGGGTAGTCAGAGGCAAGTGACTGTTGCCGTCATGGTGAACGGAACACTCAGAAGCCCACTTTTCACCAATGGTATTAGAACCCAACGTGGTAGGTGGTGAGTCTTTCGCCTTGATCCGGGTTGATTTGGTTTTGTAACGTTGTTTCACATCACCGGAGAGTAAGGCGGAAATAAAACAATGAACACATAGATTTTGGTTCTGGCCAGAATTAAACTCAGGACCACGCGATCCGCGATCCAAGTTGGAGTGCTCAAACACTAGGTCACGACGCTATTCTTCACTTTTTTTTTTAAAGTTATGAAATCATTTCTTATCTTATCTTTTTTTATTATTGTTATTGTATTTAGTTGTTTTTCTTGTAATATTGTTTTAATTAGAATTGAGAATTATTGTTCAGAATTAAAAAAGCATGACATTTGCATATCGACAAATCGATAAAACATGTGCTGAACATTTTTAATTTTAAGATCTATAATTGTACCATGTTTTTAGCAAATAAATACCTAAATATTATATTCTTTCTATTTCTTCATGTGGAGTAGCGACGAAACTTACCAATCATCATACCGCCTGTCAGCTTGCACCAGTGGTAGTCTTCTGCCAGGAACCAGCAGCACTTGGCCAGCGCTGGCCAACCGTTTCTGAACACCAGCTACTGGCGCGTTGCAGCTTCGAGATACGACCATGCGGATGAGGGCGGAACGATCGATTATCCACACCTAAAAAAATAACATAAAAGAAAATCATTAAAAATGTTATCTTTTTTAGTAATGACAAAATTACTGAGGTATAAGTAGGTAGATAGTAATCCCAAGTTGAAAAAAAGTTGACTGTTGAAGCACCCTTTTAATCAAGCGTATTAGAACCCAATGTGGTAGGTGGTGACTGGTGAGCCTTCTGCTTTGGTTTGGTTTACTATCGGTGTTCCGTATAGTTACTCGTTGTCGGTTATGTACCAAAATGTTTAGCACAAACAATATTTATTCCATTAGTAAAAAATCATACTCAATGCTAACAGGCAGCCGCCTGTGGCATTTGTTATAATTCCTTATTTTCATGAGCTATTTACATTCCGGTACATATATTTGGTCCTCCGTAGCCGCATCTACGAAGGCTTTTCTTTAAAAAGGTATTTTTTGTGCTAAACATTATCTTTGTAAAACGTAAAATTTCAATGTAAAATTCGTATACCGTCATACTGACGATTCCAAATTCAATTTTTTCCAATTTAGCGAATTGTTTGCGACAATCCGCTAACTTAGTTAGCTACAATAGGTCATACGCTTGTCGTTAAAAATAATCATTACACGAATTAATTGATGTAATTGAATTTGCATCAAATAATTTATTTTATTTTTCTAACGCGGGTAAGTTTGCGTTCACGCGCACGAGTAAGTCAACGCGTCCACTGCACCATCGCTATTCCTAGCTATTCTAAGGCTATTTTATTTACTCATAAGTTTATATTTAACTTATTGATTAATACAAATATACACTTGCACCTACGATTGTACAACGTACCATAGGGCAAAAATATATTTTATTTCTATTAGCGGTCTTATTATTACGTAATAGACCCAACTTTTTGTTTGTGTTCTTTGGTATTACGTACCAAACACGTTAAACATTTTCAGCATAATAATAAGGCATTGCGTGTCTTAAGATTATCACCAACTATTTTATCGCTTCACATAGCACAGCTCCATGTATAACGTACTGGACAGCTTACCTCTTAACATTTTGTTTGGTTGACTTTACGAGTTACAAATAAAATCTTTTCACAATTAAATTTATTATTTTACCTTATGTGTGAAATAATAACATAGCCTTAGCCTAACACTACATAATACTCACGTTTTTAGAACTTACCAACTATCTACTACTACTACGTACTAATATTTTATTCTACCTACCTACCTATACTAAAATATTAACTAATATACAACCTAAGTTTAAATTGCAAGCTTTGTTTACGTTTAATTTGTATTTCATACATTTAAAAAATGGAATTCGAACAACTTTCTTTCGAAAGGGACTTATGTCTTGCTAGTTTGCAACGTCTGGTTGATTGTTCCAATGATGAAGAAGAATTTCGTGCTCGCATTAAAGAATTAAACTCGATTAAAAAGCAATTTTCTAGTGTTCAATTAAAAATAGAAAAATATTTAGTAAAATCGGGTGCATTTCAGAAAGAGGAACAGTTGGCTTTTCGTGAGCAATTTGATAATTTATTTTACAAAATACAGGTCGTGTCTGATCGGCAAAAGGTAATACAACGTAAACAAAGTCTCATTGCAAATGATTCCCGTACTTATTCCCAGCCTCCTACGGAGCAAAACCGCATAAAGTTGCCTGCACTATCATTACCGATATTTCAAGGACAGCTGACGGAATGGAATGCTTTTTATGATCTGTTTAAGTCTTTAGTTATTGATAACGCCCTTTCTGATGTCGAACGTTTTCGATATTTATTTTTGTCGCTGCGCGGCGAACCTTATAATCTCATAAAGTCTATACCTGTTACCGATGCTAACTACAACAATGCAATGCAGGTATTGATTCATCGTTACGAAAACAAACGTATTATAGCTACGAGACACTTAGAAAAAATATTAGATGTTCAACCGATGAACGAACGTAATCTAGAACATTCATTACGAAATATTCTCAATATTTATCATGAAAACTTAACTGCTTTGAAATCTTTAGATCTACCGGTGGCTCATTGGAGTTTTATTCTTTTAAACATTTTATTACGCAAAATTACACATGACGTTCGGAGACGTTTTGAGCTTTCTCTGACGTCCTCCTGTGAAATACCGAAAGTGAGTGAACTTCTTGACTTCCTGGAGAAGGAACTCGCAACATCGGAAGTGATGTCGTCATCGA
Source organism: Udea olivalis (assembly GCA_947369235.1). Lineage (NCBI taxonomy): Eukaryota > Metazoa > Arthropoda > Insecta > Lepidoptera > Crambidae > Udea > Udea olivalis. Next base: position 1,777,666 of record OX376349.1, on the reverse strand, counting down.
TGCTCGGCCGCGCAACTGCGACGGCTGCGCGGCACTCGCCGGGAGGAGAACCCGCTACTGCACGCGGTTCGCTCGCGCGTTCGCACTCGGATGCGAGGCACACCTGCGCGCTTCGCCCGCTCGATGACTCATCCCCGCTCCACTACTTTGTTTACAAATCATAGTGCGCGAATTAAATGTTCTTTTTGTAAAGATACTTCACATACACTGTATAAATGTGAACCATTTAATAAATTAACCGTTCTTGAACGTATTCGCTTCATTAAAGAAAATAAAATTTGTATTAATTGTTTATTTTTTGGCCACGGTCTAAACGATTGTATCACACCATAACTGTCGTGTTTGTTCTGAACGTCATCATACTTCAATTCATGATGGTATAGGTATGGTAACTAATGTTGCACTTACCAGTCAACACAACTTCTTCCCTCAATTTTCCGAATCGGTAGCGGATACATCCTCCACGGATAACTCAGCAGCGAAGACCTTTTCCCCCAAATTAGATTTGGTAGCGGAAACATCTACTTCCTCTAAGCAAGCCAGCTTAGTGGCGGAATCTTTCTCGCCCGCGTACACACATAGTGCGGCGGGCCATAACAATAAATGTACGGTTCTGCTTACCACCGCGCTTGTAAACCTACGGCCGATGGATAACACTCCCTATGTCCCGCGCCCTGTTCGCGCTCTCGTAGACCAGGGGTCGCAGGCTACACTCATTACTGAGTCATGCGTTCAGCGCCTAGGTCTGTTGCGTCATCATTCTAGCACAAGTACTACAGTGTCGGGAATTGGCGATAAAAATGAGCAACCGCGAGGATATGTCGTATGCGAGGTCACACCCCACGGCAAAAGCGAACCTAAGCTTTTTATCGAAGCACTCATTCTGCCTAAGATTACGTCTTATGTCCCATCTATTCCTAGTTCGTTCGAGCATATTTCCCATTTACAAAGTTTACTACTTGCAGACCCTGAACTACGCTCGGCGCGTCCCGTAGATCTTCTGCTTGGTTCAGATTATACTGACCAAATTTTACTGTCTGACAACATAAAGGGCCCTCCGGGCACGCCCGTGGCTATAAATAGCATTTTTGGGTACTTGCTGAACGGAGCAATTGCACATACGATCCCTGTCCAGCTGCATACGAATCTTAGTACGTGTCAACTTGACATTCAGCTTCAAAAATTTTGGGAGCTTGAATCCGTACCTGAAGTCAAGTCACTCACAAAAGAGGAGCAGCTTTGTGAGAAAATATTCGTGGAAACACATAGCCGTGACCAGATGGGAAGATACACTGTTGCTCTTCCATTCAAGGAGGATTCGCCTCTTTTAGGTACCTCCCGGGAAATTGCTTTATCGCGTTTTCACAAACTCGAACAGCGCCTTGAGCGTAACCCTGCTTTACGAGTAGAGTACGCCAAGTGCCTCCATGAATATTTGGAGATGGGTCACATGGAACTTGTCACAGAACCCATTACTTGTGGCACCATACCTCATCATTGCGTGGTGAGGAAAGCAGCCGCCACTACCAAGTGTCGTATTGTTTTTGATGCGTCATGCAAGACAACGTCTGGACGCTCACTTAATGATAATCTCCTCATTGGCCAAAAACTGCATCAAGATAGGGTGGTTTAGCCGGTTTGCCGGCCACCTTTGGTTTTCGGCCAATGCGGAGACAAAACCCTATAACAAGAAAACTTTACTCTACTTATAAAGAAAACCAATGTCTCCTTAATTTTTGCAATGATTTTTATGCGTATTCCAATTGTTAGGTTAATAACGGTTGAATTGTGGCGTCAGTGAGCGTCTGAACTTTGCACAGCGTAGGTGTGTCGCTAAAAATACAAAAAAAATAGTACGTCTGAGTTTTTTGCAAGGTAAGTTACAATGCTGTTTATAGTTTGTTGCGCATACACTTTATTACTGGATGTGCTAAATTAGTTTAGGAAACGTTATTTTGGTTAAAACATTTAAAATATTCGCAGTTAGGTATTAAAAATTGATGGCTGGGGAACTGAGTGCATTCTATGGAGGCCATTCGTTTTTCGGCCGGCCGGCCGATAACTAATGGATCAGTTGCAATCTCAATCTACAATATATTGCAATAATGACGTAATTATGTTTATAAAATATAACTAGATACTGATTATGGTAGCGACTTGTTCTTGTGGTTAGCACACGGCCACATATTTATTATAAAATATCCCACAAAAACGCTTTTAAACATCTATAATTTGACGGCCGGAAACCAGATAAATATTAGCTATTTTTCGGCATAATTCAACTTTATGTGGCCGAAAGCTAAAACTCTGGTACCTGTTTTTCGGACGGAATAAATAAGACATAATGACTATGTATAATCAATTTGGATTACTTGTTTCATATCATTGTAATCAAACGTAGATAAAGTCACTTTTGTATTATTTATTTCATTTGTTAATCGCCAAGATAAGCAAGTTGAAGGATGGCCGAAAATAAACTTATATTAATTGAATTAGCGGCCATTTTCTACAAGACGGCCGAGAATCAGATAATTTTGATTTAGTTTTTGGCCACGTGTAATGAGACGGTTGAAAATCAGTATACACAAATCTGGTTCCCGGCCTCAGATTAAGAAACAGGCCGAAAATCAATGAATTTGAATTTAGTTTAAAAATCATCTAAAATTTCCAATTGATTCTTCTAAAACAACGAACAAAAATAAAAATATTTCCAGGTTTCCTAGTGCCATATCTTCAAAAGCTTGGCGGGACTATCACAACATGAAAGAAAAGAAGAAACAGGACAAAGAGAGTGAAAAAAACAAACGAAATTTAGAAAGAGAACAAAAAAAGAAGGAACAGGCAGCTAAAAAAAAGAAAATCGTCAAAATAAATAGAACACAAGTTAAAAATGCCAACTGCGAACTAATCGAAGATAAGGAAAACACTAAAAACAAAACGAAAATAAATATTTCTGAGAATATGACTGATGAAAAGACTGATAGAAGAAAAATAAGCGATTATTTTATATTAAAGACTACTAAAATAACACGCAATAAGAACAGGGTTTATGTAAATGCAAATAAAAAAAAGATACTGGCAAAAAAGTTACAAGAAATATTCCTAAAGAGAAGAATTCTGTTGTTGGAAAAAAGGTAAATTTAATTATTTAGAGTGCTAAAGGATATAAAAATGATTAATGATATAAACATGAATGTTTGTAATTTTAGGTCGAGGTAAATTATGATGGAGAGCAATCAGACAAAGCAACTTTGGAAGAAACTGTTGCAGAAATAAGAGTAGATATTGAAGAAGAAATTAAATATGAATACAAAAGAAAGGCCATTGAAAAAAAGTTTACAGAAAATGATCTTTTGATTGGAAAAAAGACTAGCGAAAATAATGAAAGGAAGGTTAACAACAGAAAAGACATGAAACTGTGGGACAATTGTCCGAGGAAAATATACTGTTGTGTGACTTAGAAGAGACTGTTGGAAAGACAAGAGGAGAGACCGATGAAGACAATTATTTTGAAGAAGACCACTTAACTATATTTGAGTGTTTTTATACTAATTCTATATGATTAAGATTTTTAATGTTTTTGTCTATGAATGACTTATTTTTTTTTAGACTGCTTACAAAGACGTTACTATTGTCATAAGATATTAGTAGGTATTATTATTTGAAATAGAAGTAAACTTTAACGTTTTATTTAAAATCTTTAATAGAAATTACGAGAATTATGGATAAGAAATTATATTTAAGAAGTCAATTGAGATCTCAGCAATTAATATGATTTAAAAAATTAATTTAACGTTGATAAGGTACATAGTATTTTTTTCTTCAAAATACGACATTTTATTATGATTATTGATAAGAGATAACTTCTTAATAGTGAGTATTCATAATACATAAAGTTTCCTAAATGTTGCCAAAATGTTTAAATTATGATTAAACTTGTTGATTTTAACTCTTTAGTTTTTCATTAAAGATTGAGACCTATTTTAAAGCCCATAAAAGTTATTTTTCAAATTACCACATAGTGGCCGAAAACTAGTGAATTTAACGGCCGATTACTGACTTTACTGGCCGAAAAGGGGTTAATTGGCTACTTTCAGATTCCTTGTTTTTTTACAATTTTTGCGTGACAGTGACAAGTACAGAGACTGACGGCAAAAATTCTACGTTATCTAACGGTATCAAACTAATTTATAATTTGAACTACTACATATCTATCACGTAAATAAATCATAATGAAGTCGGGCCTTTGCCTAAATGGCCGAAAACCGGCTAAGTTACCCTATCCCTGAAGTTCTTTTAAAATTTAGACTAAACAAAATAGTTTTCACTGCAGATATCAAAATGATGTATCGGTTTATCAATTTACGTTCACAAGATCGTGATTTTCAGCGCATTCTTTGGAGAGACTCTCCTAAGGATCTCATTCAGGAGTATCGACTGTGCACAGCACCTTTGGCGTTGCATCTTCTCCCTTTCTCGCCCTTCGTACATTGCGTCAGTTAGCATTAGACGAGGCTGGTTCCTTTCCACTTGCTTCGCAAGTTCTTCTAAATTCGGTCTTTGTTGATGACGTCATATCGGGAGCGGACACGCTCGATAATGCTTTGAAACTCCAACAGGAGCTCACTTCTATCTGCAAGGCAGGCACATTTGAACTAAGAAAATGGACAAGCAACAGCGCTGAATTTCTTTCATTCATCAGAAATAATGATGAAAATCAAGACGATGCTCATATTTTGTCAGCACTTGACTCTGACTCTTCCATAAAGGTGGAAGGCCTCAAGTGGAATCCCAAGTTAGATAGCTTTTCGTATCAGGTTGAATCGCCGGCGCAAACGTGCACTAAACGTGTAATGCTGTCGGAAGTCGCTAAAATCTACGATCCGATGGGATTTCTAAGCCCTATTATATTGTTTGCCAAGCATTTGATTCAACTTCTTTGGGTTGCTGGTACAGCATGGGATGATGTTCCGCCGCAGGGCATTTGTAAATTATGGACTGGTTTTGTATCTGAACTTCACCTTTTACAAAATATTACAATTCCTCGACACATACTTCCTGTTAATGTGAAAGTACAAATACAGGGCTTCTCAGATGCCTCTGAAAAAGCATATGCTGCATGCGTGTACCTCCGAGTTACTAACTCTAGTGGTAACACACAAGTAAATGTAATTATTTCTAAAACTAAACTGGCGCCACTGCGTCGCGTCAGTCTTCCACGCTTGGAACTCTGCGGAGCTCAACTGCTTTCCAAGCTTATAGAAAAGATTCTTCACACGTATGGTGAAATCGTTTCAATTAACGATGTCTATGCTTGGAGTGATTCTTCGATCACTTTAGCTTGGCTTCGATCTCCACCCCATGAATGGCGTACTTACGTATCTAATCGTATAACCGAGACAACTGCGCGTGTTCCCGCCGCACATTGGCGTCACGTGCGCTCGGAAGACAACCCTGCCGATGTCGCATCCAGGGGTATCCTACCTTCTCAATTGGACCAATCCTTTTGGTTTCACGGCCCTACTTGGCTTTTGCAGCCAGAAGGTGATTGGCCAGTTTCAAGCATTGATTTAAAAACCGACGAAGAGCGGCGGAAGCACGTTTTGGCAACTTCGCAGTCTGACAAAACGGATTTTATTTCTGATCTCGCTGAGCGATTTTCAACACTTCCCAAACTGGTACGAGTGTTTAATTTGATCTTGCGTTTTATTCAAAAATGTCGTGAAATTCCCAGTAATCAAAATTTAAATACAGTCCACTGCCATAAGGCTACTCTTCAAAAAATTATATTTCTTGTTCAACAACATGAATTTTCTGATGATATAGCGCGCATCAAAGACAGTGAAAATTGTTCTAATCGCCTTCAAAGGCTCAAACCCTTTATAGATGATGCCGGACTTGTCAGGGTCGGCGGCAGAATACAACGTTCCTTTCTCTCGTACGATGCCAGACATCCTATTCTTTTACCTAAACGCCATGCGTTTACAACTCTTTTAATCGATCATTATCATGTGATTCATTTACATGTAGGTCCCCAGACCTTACAAAACATTATTTCTCAATCGTACTGGATTATATCCGCCCGTAGTGCAATCCGAATGCGCACTCGACGGTGTGTCCGTTGTTTCCGCACGCGTCCTGTCGCTCCGCAGCCTGCAATGGCTCCACTTCCGGCTGCAAGAGTACGAGCTCTTCGCCCATTTTTACATGTTGCGGTTGACTTTGCCGGACACTTCAATCTTAAGTCAGGTCCTCAACGGAACGCTAGAATTTTCAAATCCTATGTATGTGTCTTCGTATGCATGTCCACCAAGGCCATACATTTGGAACTAGTTCCTGATTTATCAACTGATTCATTTCTTAACGCCCTTCGACGCTTCGTGTCTAGACGGGGCCTTTGTAGTGACATTTATTCAGACTGTGGTCGTAATTTCGTCGGATGCGATCGTTATCTGAGAGAGCTTCGTGATTTTTTACAAAATGATGACAATCAAAAGGAGCTCAACAGTAAGATTAACCAGTTTTCTATAACATGGCATTTCAATCCGCCTTATGCTAGTCATTTCGGTGGAATCTTTGAAGCCGGTGTAAAGAGTATGAAAACTCATCTCTACCGCGTAGCTGGTAACTTAACTCTCAACTACGATGAATTTAATACCCTTTTATGCCAAATCGAGGCAATTTTAAATTCGCGACCTATTACAACGCAAAGTAACGATCCCTGCGATCCGTTACCTCTAACACCAGGACATTTCCTCATCGGGGAACCATTGACTTCTTTACCAGAATATGATTTTAACATTGACAATCCGTCACGCCTTGTTCGTTGGCAAGTTATTCAACAAGCTGTACAGCATTTTTGGTAGCGTTGGTGCTCAGAATACCTTCACCAACTCTCCCAGACAAGTAAATGGTTTCGCGACACATCTCACACACCTATTAAAGAGGGAACAGTGGTAGTGCTAGTGGACAACTCGTTGCCCCCTCTACAGTGGCGTCTTGCGCGTGTGCTAGAGCTCCACCCTGGTGTGGACGGTATCACCCGAGTAGTTACACTACGCATGGGTGACCACATTGTAAAACGACCTGTTGTCAAGGTCTGTCCTCTACCCATAGAATAAAGCTTGGGTGGATGTTATTTTAGATATAAGTTAGTCTTAGTGTATTTCATTTAAAATACTAGTACGTTATTTTAAGGTCGGCGGCATGTTCCGTATAGTTACTCGTTGTCGGTTATGTACCAAAATGTTTAGCACAAACAATATTTATTCCATTAGTAAAAAATCATACTCAATGCTAACAGGCCAAAGCTCGATCACTTTAAAAAGAAAAAAAACCTAATGTCAAATCTGCGCCCTCTCGCGGCGTAAATAACTTACTCGTTGCACTTCGCGCCCAACGGTGTGCCTCCGCCGCACTTACCAAAAACCAAAGAAATATTTACGCACAAAAGGCCTGAAGGAAGGCCTTTCGAAGAACCAGCAGACATTGCCAGGGCCCTGGCCACAACGAAGACTTCCAAAACGGGTGAGTCGGGCAGCCGCCTGTGGCATTTGTTATAATTCCTTATTTTCATGAGCTATTTACATTCCGGTACAATCGGTGTTTTCATCAACGGAGAGGTAGCCGCAATGTTTTACAATTAACACAAAGATGGTTTTGGCAAGATTTAAACTAGGGACAACATGTGTTCAGAGCTAGAACCCTAAAAGAAGACTTACAAAAACTTGTGCTTTGGCCTGCCGATGTGGTGGTGCTGCTTCTTGTGCGATAATGTCCAGCACAAAGCGATCCTGATTGTACTCTGACATATAATGAGCTGTCATCAAAACACCTGAAATGAGGAAAAAGTTAGTTATTGTTGGGACGTACAGTTCCGCCGAAGAAGTCCTAATCTGATATGATTAGTTGATGACCAACCATCTTCATCATCATAACCATCATTTAATAGTTGATCTTACCATCTTGACTAATGTTGAAAGGAGAAGGAACCACACTTCCACTTGATTGTGAAGCACCGAACTTGTAAAGGTTTGAGGCTGCTACCATGTAGATTAAAGTTCCGTTCTCGTCAAGATCTGGGTCTTCTGCTACCACTGATATGACTGGCTCGTTGACTCTTGCTGTATGTTTGATACCTAGGGAATCAAGTCACAAGTATTTTTAACTATGCTGATTAAGGAAGAACTTCAGTAAATTATGGCTCATAAATTTCGAAATTCGTAAATTAAATTTATAATTTGTGGATAAAGATGGGTACTACATTTACTCACATACATACGAGTATCATCACGACTATATCCCAAACGGAGTAGTCAGAGAAAAGTTGAGTGTTGCCATCATTTGACGACACGATTGGCGTAGTGCGCTGGAGCACGGTTTCTCGCCTTTAATTCCGTAGTGTCCCGGGTTCGATCCCCGGTCAGGCCAATTCAGGAAATGATCTTTTCTAAATTGGCCTGGGTCTGGGTGTGCTGAGAGACGCCCCTGGCTTAATTCCTTGTCTGGTACCTCGTAACACAGGGATATTTATCCCTACTTCGAGACCATGACAAGAGGTGTGTTGTCTGGCGCATATTTATTTTATTTATTATTTATCATGGTGAACGTAACACTCAGAAGCCTTGTTTTCACTAGGCCTGATAGAACCCAAAAGTAGGTGGTAGTTACTAACCAGCATAGTAAATCTTTTGCTGGAACTTGGGCTCATTATCATTCTCATCGAGGACCTTGATCTTGACGATGGCGACTCCAGCATCAGCGCTCTCGGTGCTGTTGTCTATGGAGTTGAGGATAGCGGCCGCGTGTTCAAGGATCGGGTTGTTGCTGGCGTATATAGTGAGGGAGTATTCTGATTGCTTTTCCCTGAAATTAATGAATTAAATGCTGGTGAAATAGACGCGAGATGCTAAGAAAGAGACTACAATGGAGCGAAGAGAGCGTCGAAAAAAAACACAAATATACTGTAAAACGTAAATATCCCAAAAAAGTGTTTTCCTAACTTACTGAATTAACTGTAAATTTATAGCCGGATGAAAGTGGTTTGCTTATTGAAAATGAAAGTGGTAGGTTGGCTTATTCTTATCATTTCACGCATTTCGCTAAACTTTGTTAGAGGGTGAGAAGTTAAACAAGTAGAGCGCAGTGAAAACAGCACGTACCTGTCGAAGCTGGTATTCGCTCTAATGATTCCCTGTGTCCTGTCCAGAACGAATGCTCCTTGCTGGTTGCCCTCCAGAATGTGGTAATACACTTTTCCATGATCACCAGAGTCCTTGTCTGTTGCTTTTACGGTACCTGTAGATTTAATTTTATTAAATTTGTGGATGTAGATAATTGTATAATCATTTTTACTGGGGTTTACCAAGTCAATGGCAGATAAAATGTATTGTCTAACATCTTGAATTCTTGATTATTACTTACGTCCTAAGCTTTTGTTAGAATTTTGTTTGTTATCGTATGTCACGGATAGATGACGAATCAAATGCGACGGCATTGGTTTGGTGATCATATCTATTTGGGTTTTGGTGAAACATCGGACACCAATTTGTTTATCAGTAGGCTCAGAAAAATCTGAATTAAGTCTCTCGACCCGAGACTAATTATCACCACAGCTCAAATTTGACATTTGTCTATTATTTATTTATTCTTTATTGTATAAAGAAAAGTACAATTAGCGGACTCAATGCCTAGTGGCATTCTCTACCAGTCAACCACTGGGCGAAGCAGAAATCGTGTTGGCGGCGTCTCGTAAAAACCAGAATAAAATATACTGTTAATACAAAATACATACTTATACAAAAAATATACATATTATACATACATACACATACATATATACATAGGCATACATCAGGCCTTTTTCCCAACGAGGTAGGCAGAGCAGAGACCACATCTTTACACAATTATAACATACATACATACATACTTATAATGCATAAATTTAAAGATACATACACTAAAATTAAATATCGTACCTAAATCTTACAACGTTGTCTTGAAAGGAGAGAAAATCAAGTAATGCTATTTCTGAGGTAAGGTCTCTCTAAGAAGAAGTTGTGGATTGCTCTTTGAAGAAAAACCTACTGGTCGACGATTTGATTTTATTAGGCAGCGTTTTCCATAGTCTAATGGCAGCTAATGTGAAAGAATTCGACATATGGGAAGACGTATGAAGAGGAGTGTAAAGCAGCAATAGCTATGCTAGCGATAGTTGCGCGTGCTGCACTCGCCCCTATACTTAAAATTACATTTCAGATATCAGGGGGAATTGGGATTACTAAGAATATATATATAATATACTTACCAACAATGATCCCAGCCGGAAGGTTCTCCTTTACATTAAACTGGTGCATCATTTGCTGGAAGCGAGGCGCGTTGTCGTCATCATCAGCTAGAACCACTGACAGAAGTCGCAGGCTCTCGAACTGCGCCGGGGTTCCGTTGTCCACGGCTGCTATGACTAACTGTAAAAAATATAGAGTTTTAGTTGAAGTCAATCGAAATGAACAAAACGTGCTTAAATATTTTCCCCTGCTGTTAAATTTTTTAGGTTTATTTCAGTCTTTGCCAAGATAAAAAAAACGATGTTTTCACTTAATTTATGAATACCACTAAGAAATGTATTCGGGTAAATTACCTCATTAATAATTTTCGATAGACTTTTATCGTGGGACGATTTGTTGTGGGTCTGGGTGTTATTATCTATTTTTGTATGTTACCGACAACCACAGTACAAGCTCTGCTTAGAATGGGGTCAGAAGATCTTGGTGTAATTTGTCCCAGATATTTATTATATGGTAACACCCCGAAATTCAGTCAAAACCTGCAAATGGTGTTAAAGTTATGATAATCGGAACCTAAGCTACTAATCAATTTGACCCGTAGAACGGAAAAAAGCGAGTTGATAAGGCGACATCTTTTTTTGTATGAGAAAAAAAAAGTTTTTGCTCTTAAACCTATCGTGAGTGGTATCTAGTGAAAGGACTTAAGGAGCCGATTTGTAAAATATGCTTAAAATGGGAAATAAAAATATCCTCATATCTAACCCCAAAAAAGGATTTTTGCATAAAAATACATTTAGTATTTTTTATAATGTTTCAATTTTATAAAATTACGATTGGTTGAAACAAGTATAAAAAGTATAATTCAATGGATGATAAATACTAATGCGAGAGGAGTTTATAATTATATCTATATTATTCATTAATATTACCTTTTTGTTCATACAAAAACTTTTCAATTTTCTGTGGAACCAACCACAAGATATCTACTAAATTGAAAAATTAAAAAATTAAAAAACTAAATGTATGTTTTTTTTAAATCCTTTTATACGGTTACATATGAAGATATTACGTACCATTTGAAGCATATTTTACAAAAGAATCTTCAATAGTATCATATCTGGGAGAGCTCAAACTTGGTATGTTTTTAAAAAGATTTTTATTCTGATTTATTACAAGTGACTAAACTGTAATGATGTAATATATTTTTAGAATTAGCTCAGTAAGCCCGATAGGTTTCAGAGCAAAAATTTTTTTTCCATACAAAAAAAATGTCACCATAACTCCTCCTTTTTCCGTGATAAGGGTGGTATTGATTCGTATGGCCTAAAGATCAATCGTTCCTATTTCCATAACTTTAACATCATTTGCAGGTAAATTTAGCGTACTGCTAGCGTAATTATTTTTACTTTACATAAACTACAATGGAAACCTCACCTGATACTCAGATTGATGCTCCCTGTCCAGAAAAGTTTTCGTTCTCAACTCTCCCGTGTCCCGGTCCAGACTGAACTCCGGAGTTTCACCAACGTTTTGGTTGTCCACCTTCAGGTAATACGAGACTCGACCGTTTTCGCCAGTATCTTCATCTGTTGCTTTGATCGTGGTAATTAGATAGTCTGCTTGTGCTGCATTCTAAAAATAAATGAAAACCATGAAAATTTGGAGTAACTATCTCTATTTCAATGCAACTGGACTTCGGATGCAATTTTTTGTGTCTACTTTGTTGATGTAAGAAGCCAATAACTAACAGAAGCTTCAGCACAAGTTTGCTTTCCAGCTTCCTTTCACCTATTATATTCTTTATTTGCATAAGTTTTTATTTTAAATTTATTTAGAATACCATCAGGCGTACACCCACATACATAGTATTTATAACGTTGTATAAACATTGTTAAATAGACCGATTACTTGAATGTTGGTCTACATGATCGTTGCATTTAATTTCTAATGATGGTCTGCACAAAAACTTACTTCTGGAATCTCCAACTGCCTCTGTTCCGGCGGTGGGTGCACAAACACGGGACTATGCTTGTTTACACTCAGCACAGAGATGTCAACCCTCGCGGTGTCAACATTGGCACCATGGCCGGCTTCGTCAGTCGCCGTGACTGTAAGGTGGTAGGTGGTGTTGCCAACCACGGGCTTGGCAGGGTAAATGATGCCGCTGGTAGGGTCTACTCTGAATACACCTGCAAGTAAATCAGTCGTGAGAAATAGCAGGCAAACAAATTAGGATCTTGGTTCTGGTCATCATGACCATAGTCTGTAACACAAACCACACTTAATAAGTAAATCGTAAAATACGGTGGTGGTGGTGGTTTTTTAATGAAGCAGTTGCAAAAAAACGCAAAATTGAGGGACATTTTCGAAAATAATAATAAATTGTTGATATTGACCTGTATATTCGCAAATGGAATACTCGTGAGTATTATAAGGTATAAAAATATGAATTATTGACAAGTTTCATCTTAGATGTGGTCTCTTCTCTAGGGGTAGATTGTAGTCAAAATCGAACCCATTGAAAATAACAAAAAAGCAGGATTACAAGATATATTATTGTTACAAAATCTACCTTCTTCACTCTGCTCCACTATCCTATATTCCAGCTTCCCATTGATGCCGTCATCCTTGTCTTCAGCTAGAATTTGAAGAATGGCAGCTGGAGGATCCAAGCGAAGATTCTCTGCGATCGTGCTTTTATACACTTTCTGGGTAAACTCTGGCGCGTTGTCGTTGATGTCTAAGACTTTGATGTGAACCTGCAGCACAGAATAGGTAATAATACTCCGCCTGCAGATACATCATGAGTAAATAAGTTGTTGTTTTCTATTAAGTTATAAAAAATAACTGAAAACCCAATGGCAATGTCAAATTTTGAAGTAAAGGCGAACGCTTCTTTCAAAGCGAATATGACCATAGTATCGACGATAGTAATTTTACAATTTCCCAGAATCAGATTTTCAACATCGTTAACTTCAATAAAGAGCTATACTTATATGATAGAAAATGAAGAATCAATATCGTAATTGTGTATTTGTCCAAAGTTGAGGAATACTTAATTTATGATGACGATGGCTTATAGGTATGATTTCGGGGACCAGTGACGGAAATTTAAGAAAACCTGATGAGTCGAAAACTTCAGTGCTGTTATTAAAAAGGGAGCATGAAAGTATTTATATAAATAAATAAATATGCGCCAGACAACACACCTCTTGTAATGGTCTCGAAGTAGGGATTAATATCCCTGTGTTACGAGGTACCACACAATGAAATAAGCCAGGGGCGTCTCCCAGTACACCCAGACCCGAGTCAATTCAGAAAAGATCGTTTTCTGAATTGACCCGACCGGGAATCGAACCCGGGACACTACGGAAATCAAGCCGTGAAACCGTGCTACAGCGCACTACGCCAATCGTGTCGTCATTTGGATCTAAAGCTATCTTTATTTATTATCCTTCAACAACAGAGCACTGAATGAACATATCACTTACAGGTACACTGGTGCTTCTTCTAATCTGCGCGGGCGCATTGTCAGTAGCGATCGCTCGCATGTAGATGTCGCTAGTAGTCTCGCGGTCGATGATTGCGTTATTGGCGACGGTGATGACGCCAGTGATGGGGTCGATGTGGAATAACGATGAAAGGTTCCCAGAGAGACTGTAGGTGATGTCACCGAAATCTCCTAAAAAGAAAAGACAATGAGCGTGATATTTTTGACGAAAGCCATTTCAGGTTGTTTTTTGGGTAGGTTGGTCACAATAAACATGATTGAAAGTGCCTCCAGCAGAAATTTTGTTTATTCTTGCTGCATAAATACACATCCGCTTGCCCCTAACTGTCGAAAACCCTCCCTAGATTTGATCATCATGGTGAGATTCACGAATCAAGACACATTCTAAAAATCATGTTTATGAAAACCATAGGAGCTATAAAAACACACTCTAGCACTGTCTACAAACAAAAGCTATACATTTTTGTTTATGTTGTAAAGCTTGTCTTATTGCAGGCATTTATATTTAATTTTAGTAACTTGTATTTTACCTGACGTAAAGGAATTTGGTAATTTTTACTTTGTTGATTTAGTTCAAGACAACTGTTACAGACAATGTATGGTGCCTTATAAGAAATAAGGTCCAGATTGAGCTATGACTTACCTTCATCTTTATCCACAGCAGTCACTGTCAAAACCTTAGTATCCGGAGCAGAATGTTCAGCCACAGCTGCGTCGTAAGCTTCAGCAGCGAACTCTGGTTCTTCATCGTTGACATTGATGATGTCAACTGTCACAGAAGCTGAAGTGGACAGTTGAGGAACTCCGGAGTCGTACGCCACTAGAGTGAAGTTTATCGAGTCGATCTTCTCGAAGTCGATGCGCTGTGTGGTTTTGACTACACCTGTTGAAAATTCATGCGATTAAGTAATTTACATTTTGTTTTTAAGTGAGTAGTTGTATTGTGATTCGTCGAGGGTGAAAAAAAAAATCATAAAGTATAATGCTTTATATTTTAAGCTGTGTTCGGACAGCGTGAGAAATCAGATGTAGTCCACCTGATAGAACATTGGCAGGTAAACAATTTAAAAAAGAAACTTAAAATTTTCAATGCATATAAAATTATAAACATATCACCTGTAACATTGTCAATCTGGAAGTACGGGCTGGGCGGGTTTATAACGATGGCTGCAATAGGCGTTTCCTTGTCAGTAGCTGTGTATACGTTCAGCACGGTTCCTATTGGCTGTTCTTCTGCCAAGGTTTCGTGGTACGCGGGCTGGGAGAATACCGGCGCGTGGCGGTTCACGTCTACTATCGTGATTATCAGCTCTCCTGAAATGTGCAAAAAATGTTAGGGTTACTAATAATTGGACCAAACTACTATTTTGAAATGTTTTGATAATTATTATTTCGAACACAAAATGGATCTTCACATTAAATCCGCTTAAGAAATCTAGAACATTAAAATACTCATTCATATGACCAAATTCAGAGCTTGAAAAGTGAAGCTTTTAAATTACGTTAGACGAGCTGTTATTGTTTTATTTGTTCCTTTGTTGAATAAAATGAAGAAATAATTAACAACTCCTCTGCCACACACAGCTGTACCTCCTTCCTTCTATATTTTCTTCTTCCGAAAACTTACTTGGCTGATTTTACAATCCTGCCAAACTACAGACAAAACAGGGAGCGGTGGGCATGTTGAAGTTTTTTAAAATCGTTTTAACACATGACATCCTATTTACGAGCACTGCATGCCTGAGGTTCGACTAAAAAGCCGTAAAGGCTTTCTTAGGCAAACGAGCGCAATTACTGAGCAGACGACGGACACTTGTATGACACTCTGATCCACAAAGTACGCCAGCCAATACCACTACTAGCCAATTATATAGCCCCCACTAGGCTATGAGCAGCCCTGGCCAATCTGGAAATCTTTAAACCGCCTTCGTTCCCAGGTTGGCCGTAGCAAGGACAACATGGCCAAATGGGGTTTATTGATGAAGCAGGTCAGGAGTGTGACTGTAGTTGGTCACCTCAAACTATCTCATATGCTCGAGTGCCCATAGTGCCCAACCACCATCACAATGGAAAAAATGTACATGGCGAATGCCGCTGCGCTAAAAGTAAAAATTTAATTAGATCAATACAAATACATTTGCCATTGACTCGAGAAGAAGAAGAATCATGACGAGTAATAAAACGATTTTACAAAACTTCAATAATCAGTTAGCTAAAAAGTCATCGCAATTTTCTTTCACCTTCAGTCTGCTGCAGCGTAGGCGCAGAAGCATCAGTGACGGCCACCGGTAGCGTTAGCACGGCCGCGCGGCTGCGGTCCAGTCTTTGTGCCACATTCACTGTGCCGTTTGGTAGGATGGAGAACCAGGAGCCGAAGATGCCTTCGTCTGATACCTAAGGAATTTGGTAATCAAGTGAAGTGACGCCTCATTCAGAAAATTGTTGTAGTGGTTTATATTAATGATATTTGCATGAATTTATGAGATATCGAGCTTTTGGAGTTAGTTTGCTTATGAGATTTTATTGCAGTTTGTGACTTAGTAAAACATAAAAAACGCAAAATTTGGTTTTTGAACTTTAAAAAAGGCGGTGGGAACCATAAAAAAAACTTTAGATTTACCGACTAAAAAAAGTCCAAAAGAATCGAAAGATCACAACCACTTATTAATGTACTGAAAATTTGGAATTATTTATATTTAAACTCCCAATTTGATTATAAAACCGAAGCCACTAAGTTTTTTATGGGAAAAATTAACAAATGTACCTACATTAAAAAATTTACTAATTGCTATTAATGAGACTTTGAAAACACTGACTCGGGCAGTTCTATTAACATTTGGAGTTTCTCAAGTCTTTCAATTAAACATAATAAGCTTACAAAGACTTACCTCTTTCCCATTTCTGTCCACAACTTTAATAATCCTATCATGTAACAGCTCATACACCAACAAGCTATTGTCAGTGATGTCAGGGTCCACCGCTATGAGGTTGTGAACGGCTGATCCAATCTCTGCATCAGCTGACACTTCAGCTCGTTGGATAGACGGAGTGAATGAAGGCTTCTTGTCGTTCACATTGATCACGTGGACTGTTAACTCGGTTGTGCCAGTTAAACTGGGCATGCCTGAAAAGATGTTTAAAAATGCACATGACACAAATGATGTTAATATATAAAATTATTAATGTCGTTTTCAGAATCTTCGTATATTTTTTCAAATCTTGTTATAAGCACCGCCAACAGCATTTCTTTCCCACTTAATAGTTTACTGGTAGAGAATACTTTTAGCATTATATCCACGTTGGGTACTATTTTGTGCATTAAAGATTAAATAAATAAACAAACAGTAAAAACAACTTGCTGATTTCGTAAATGAAGGGCCTACATTTTTGAACGATCATAAAGTTGAAAAAGCTCGTGAGGAGAAAAATATGTATAGGTATGTTACCGGCAATGTGTATATATCGGCATTGTATAGAATGCCTAAGCCATCAAGGCAATGTATGAAATATTCTTAATTTCATGCTTTGCCTAGGCACTGTATGCAATGCCGGATGCGTAGCCGTCAATGTGTATAAAAGGGTTCACTAAAAAGAAAGTTTAGTCAGAATCGTCTTTTGGCATACATTTTGGATCGGAAAGATAAACCGAAACATTTGTTTTCATTTTCAAAATATCCTTAGTTATAATATTAAAGGATAGAACGGCAAAAAAGAAAATGAAGCCAGTTCATTTCTGGCTAGTTGGTCGGCCTGTTCATGTCAACCTAACATGCTCGTCGCTTCGCTCCTCGCAACCTAATAAAACCACGTCTTACAGAGTAATACATTTTCAGGTTAAAAAGGTTTTCTGAATATGAAATTGAACAAAAAGAATAACCAAGCTATGCATTTTGCCAAAAGTTATTTATGCTTCACGTTGTTTGACTTTGAGTATCTCAATAACACTTGATAATTAAAAGCAAAATCTATTTATTTCTCACATTACCAGATGACCACTGGGCATTCTATACAATGCCTAGGCATTGTATAAATTGCCTAGGCAAAGTATGCAATGGACAATCAAATTCGTAATATTTCATACATTGGCTAAACGCACCCGGCACTGTGTACAATGCCTGAATCATACACATTACCGGTGACATATACACGGAAAATCAGCAATACTGGCTTCTTGGACTTATAGATACATAATCTTATATCTTTCAGCCATGATATTACTCGTACATCACTGTCAAATTAATGTAAGTCAATATTGACATAATGTATTCTAGTTGTAGCAAGAGGCTGGCTTCCTTTTGGTTCTCGAAGCAGATAAAAGGAGAAGTTCGAAGGTGCTTATCCAGGAGTTAGTAATATTAGTAAAATACGAAAGCCCTTACCTAAGTCAGAAGCAATTATCTGTATCCTATAAGTGTTTCTCTTGTCGTAGTCGAGTTTTGAAGAGACAGTGACCACTCCAGTGACATTATCTATGGCGAAAGAGTCGAGCGCCCCTTTTTGAATGCCATATTTGATCTCAGCGTTGATTCCGCTGTCTAAGTCCGTGGCACGGACTGCTGCTACTTCCGTACCTGGAGAATCACAATTGGGACAGGATTAAAATTAAGCTGCCTGTTTCTCTAGTCGGTGAGTGCGGAACTACGACTGCATGGTTGAATAACAGAGTTTTCTTACGATGTTTCAGAAGAAAAATTACGGAATGTCAAAGATAAAACTCTCATTACGATTATTGACACTTAAATATTAATCTGTCTTTTACCAAGATCATAATATAACTACCATCATTTTTTATTTAACCTTGCGGTTGACTGGTAGAAAATGCCTTTGGGCATAAAGTCCGCCATTTGTTATTGTTTTCATGTGGGTTAAACAATAAATAAATAGATTGGTACCTACTTTATTATATAAAATAGAAAATAACACTCAGACACAGCGTTCACATAAAAAATGTTTGTCCTGGGTGTTGATCGGATCCACGATCTTTGCTGGCAAAATTGACATCATAGCACAAACAGGCAAGTTACAAATGTTTGATTATTGTTAATACAACTTTGTAAAAAATATTTTTAAGTACCTAGTGGTGCATCTTCCGGAACATCGGCGTCGTACTTGTCAATGTCGAAAAGCGGAGCGTGGTTGTTGACGTCTCGCACCGTTATCTCCACTCTACAAGTTGCGTTGTGTATTCCGTCGGTTGCCTGTAACATAAAAAATAATTCTACTTTGGATTTACAGACAAAATTCTAAAATTAGTTAAACGCGGCCACTTTTTCTTAGCCTCTCATACGAACGACTTACTGCTTAGAAAACCCAACGCAGTACAAAATCTTTTGTGTCGGTCACAGTGACCTGCAACACGACCAGTGGCGTGCAATAATCACAAGAAACCGAGGAACTTTTTTCAATTAAATAAGTACTTTACGGTTCGACTGTTTTATCGCTTTCTCGGTAAAGTCGACAGCGCTAAATTATGAAGAGTCAAAAAAGCTCATTAAATTTCATCACAGGTGTAATATGAAGAAAAAAACTTACCAGTATCGTAAGCAAGATCTTATTGTCATCTCCATTCTGGGTGACCCCCCCTGCCTCGCGCACGGACAACCGGCCGGAAACCGGGTCTATCCAGAACGGGTGAACAGCCGGCTCCACTATGGAGTACCGGATCTCTGATGATGCATCCACGTCGCGAGCTTGCACCTGGAGATATATTATTGTATGTATTATTCTAACGAAAAAAACTCAACTCAAGGATAAGCGATCAAGAACTAAGGGAATATACCCATACAGTAAGGTACCCTAATTTCAATACTAAAATCAGCTCTCAAAATTGTTAGGCATGGGTACTGAATTTTTTACATTTGAATATACTTCATTTTTTTCATTTAATTTGGCCTTTCTAAAATGCTGTTACACCTATTTACTGCGAAACACAGGAACTCGAAATTGTAAATTAATTGGAAATTGTCGATTGTAAGTCCTTAAAACGACACGTCATAAGTCAAAATTCCATGCTCATCAGTTGGATGGCTGGCGCTCCAAAACCGTACGTTTTTCGCGTCAATTTCTTCCGCGTACATCCAAGATATGGAATGATCTTCCCACGTCGGTATTTCCAAAGGAATATGACATCGAAGCCTTCAAGAGAGCGTATTCCCATTCAAAAGGCAATCAACGCATCGGTGACACATCTGGTGTTGCAGTTGTCCATCGGCGGAGGTGATCACTTTCCATCAGGTGACCTTCCTGCTCGTTTGCTCCCTATTACATAAAAAAAAAACTAGACGAAATGGCTAAATATTTGTGGCATCCCCACGAGTGCATGTGATCGCCTTCTGTGTTATCATTACGCTCCATGATCGAGGATATCCATCCAGCACCTAAATTGTTACATAATATTTTTTTGTGTCACCTAAGTTTTTGGCTTTTTCAATTATTATCCTATTTCGTTTAGTTATTCACAATCTAGTCTAATAAAAATATTTAATCTGTAATAAAACTGAAATACTTATCACTTTTCTTTAAGATACGTTTAGATGGAGTCGAAACAAAAGAATAAACAAAAATTGCCTTTTATTTTTGCTAATGTTGCGATACCTGCCAGTATTTTATTTTTGATGGATAGAAAACTTTTTGTTATGAGCTTTTTTAAATTTTCAGCCAGTTGTAAGTAGTTTGTTGCTAGTCAACTACGAACAACTTTTAAGACAAATACTTGTCTGGGCTTATGGAAAAAGTAAATTATTGTTAGTTGTTATTAATGCACTTTCATAATCATTAGAATGTCTTGTTCCGGCATCGAAAAGGTTATTTCTACAGCTGTGTACAAACCTGCAGCTCTGGCTCAAACTTAACAGCCTCTTCATCTATAGAGGCTTTGTAGACAGGCGTGTTGAACACGGGAGGGTTGTCATTGGAATCCGTGAGTGAAATTTGTAGGGACACCACTGTCATTTGCCCGGCGCCATCGTCGTCTGTTGCCTATGAGAACAAGAATAATGAGATTTATCAATCAAAGACAAAAAATACCATAATGTTCAAGTTCTAATTAGTAATTTAGTAATGCCTTTGAGGCCAAGTAACGCCTCAGCGTTCGAACTGAAATCCGAAGCATTCTCTTAAATAAATAGGTGACTTGACTTCAATGTAGGATGTCTTTGGCATTAATTAATTTCCTTTCTAATTGATTATTGTTAAAAGTAAACTTGCCTATCGTCCATAATTCATGAGATTTTTTTACAAGAGTCTGCTTGAAATATTTTTATCTCAAACAAAATTTACCTTATACTGTAAAAAGTAGTCCTTCCTTGTCTCAAAGTCCAGGCAGGGCGCTTGCCCAGGCATGGGACACGGGGCCACAGTGATCAGACCGCTCCGGTTGTCCACTCGAAACAACTCAGCGCCGTTACCTGATAGCTGGTACACTATGCCATCGGTGCCAAACCTGCAAAAACACTAATATGTTAGATTTTCCATATATCATGTAAAGTAAAATAATACACGTTCGGGCAAAGTCCTCCGTGATTGAAATAAAGTAAGAATATTCACTACGATAATAAAATTGATGAGTGTAAAAAAGGTCAAAGGAAAAAAAGAATTTGTCAAGATATAATTAGACTCTCTAACCTGCCAGTGTCTCTGTCAGTAGCCTTAACCACAGCAACCTTCGTCCCTGCGGGAGCGGCTTCAGGTACCGTGGCGGAGTATGGTTCTTCAGCAAACTGGGGCGCATTATCATTGACATCCAGGAGGGAAATGGTCACACTAGCCTTGGAAGATAGTCTGGGAGATGTGTGGAGTTCTTCAGCTATCACCTGCAAACGTGAAGTTTTTTGATTGTTTAAAAAGGGACCTCTTTCAGGAACTCTTCACCCAAAAATTAGAGGTAGGACAAAAAATAAACACAGTGGTAAGAAAAAAGTAAGCATACCTCCAGTATAAACTTCCTTTGGTTTGGGTCCTCGTAGTCTAGACTGGAGTTTAGTCGGAGGGTCACCGATGCACTTCCCGTTGCTGTTGCCGGCTCCACTATAAACGCCCCGAATTCGTCCGATAGGCGAAGAGAGAACACTGAATTCAGACCCTGAAAACAAAATAATTAAAAATTAAAAAAAACATTCTAGGATAAAGAAGCTTATCCAGTAATCTACGAGGTTCACGAAATTTATGTGTTTTTCATCATTTAAAATAACTATGAACAGGACCTGTGCACTGTGCAGTGCAGTGAGTGAATTTAGGACCAAATTGGTGGTATGAATCCCCTCTTCATAGAACGCACCCCGCCACTGTCGCCAAGTGTTCTTTTTACGTGATGCGATCTGTAATAACTGCCTTTGCCTTATTTCTTTAACCATATAAAGTTAACTCACCAGATCAGTATCAGTGACCACCATATCTAGGTTTGGCAGAGGAGTTCCCACCGGTAGACTTTCAGGGATCTCCACGCTGTACTCCCGTCGGTTGAACCGGGGAGGCTCATCGTTCACGTCCTTGATGGTGACCGTCACTGTCGCTGTAGTTGACGTCAGGTCAGTGTAGAGAGGAGCACCATTTACTACTTCAGTAGCCTGCAAAATACGACAGATCGATACAAAAAATAAAAAGCAAATGATTTATACCAATTATTAACCCCAAGTTTTTTTTCATGTTGCTCAAGGCCTTAATATATTCTTTGAAGACAACGAAATGTTTGGCTAATTGATAATTTTTTTTTTAACACTTACTCTAACTGTGAGGTTGAGGGGTGATGAAGGATCAGCTAAAGCTTCTCTGTCCAAAGGTTTTGCGGTTCTCAATTCTCCTGT
Source organism: Udea olivalis (assembly GCA_947369235.1). Lineage (NCBI taxonomy): Eukaryota > Metazoa > Arthropoda > Insecta > Lepidoptera > Crambidae > Udea > Udea olivalis. The sequence goes on along the minus strand of OX376349.1, from coordinate 1,755,068 downwards.
TGCACTGTCGAGAACGAAGAAGTCCAGTGGATCTGAAAGAAAGCCAAGCTATAATAACTTATCGTCTTCAAAAAAAAAAGGAATTATGTAGAAGCACTTAATAATGAATTCTCACTTGTAACCAGCTCTAACATGACGTCTCTTGGTTGTGCTCTATCTGCATCTCTGGCTTTTACAGTCAGTATCAAGGTTCCAACAGGAGCATCTTCAGCGAGGGCCCCACTTAGGGCTCCACTGAATACGGGAGGAGAGTTTTGCACGTCAACCACTTTCACTTCCACGTGAGCTGTGGAGTTAAGGGAACCATCCTGAAAGAAAACATATTTTTAGTGACGCAATTCAACCTGTTGTCACTGTTTGACAACTATTACATTTTTTTTAGATTCAATTTTGTGAATACTTACGGTAGCATATAGTTGAAACTGGTAAAACTGTTTATCATTGTAGTTAAGCGCTTTTTTCAGCACTAATGCACCAGAATAATGATTCGCTGAAGAATTCAACATAATAACATCAAAAGCTTCACACGCATCCGGCCACTGAAAATTGAAAATATTGGAAGTCTGTAGCAAAACTCTTCAATTGTAATACTTTTGTTTTATAAAATATTCAGCCAACCTGTTCACTCATGCAGCCAACTTCAAGGTTATCTCCTACGGAATCTTTGTCTTCAACTTGAATGCTGGTCAATACTGTTGTACCGATAGTTTCATCTTCCGGAACATCTACTTCGTAAGGACTCTGGAAGAGCACAAAATATATTTTATTATTTGTATTCACTTTATGCTATTCAATTTGCATACCAGGAGCTTATTTATTAAGCCAAGATTTTGTCCATACAGCACTTACATTCTTGAAAGTAGGCGGATTGTCATTTTCGTCTAGGACGATAACTGTCACAGGCTGTAGTTGTGCTAAATTTTGTGCTGGATCAGGATTCTGGTTTTCGACTGATACAAGAAACTTCATGGTATCTTCAGTCTGAAAATACATAAACAAATTATAATGAAACATAACTTCTATACTCAGTAAAGTGAACGTTTCCTTGATACTATTGGTAGCAGATACTTATTTCAATATTAACGTACCTCTCTGTCTAGTGGTCGGTTGAGAGTTACATCTCCCGTATCTGGATCTACTGTGAACTTGTCTGTTCCCACTAGATTGTATTTTATCTGAAACACAAATATGAAAAATGTATCTACAAAATTATTAAGTACATTAAATTTTTCGTCAGTTGTTATGTACAATTTTTTTCACCATTTTTTATATTCCATAAAATATCTGATTAAGAAGTTTGATTTGGATGAGAAGCTACGAGTACCGTGACCACTAGTAGCAAGCCAAAATTGAGCAAAAAAAATACATAACAATAAATAAATACTATTACAATTTGATTTCTAAAGTGTAAACACAATACATAGAGCCACAAAAAAATTAAAATATACGCAACAAGCGCGTTTTATGGTTCAAATGACAAAATTCAAATGTACAGCGAGTAAAAAATTCTAAAATGTTAAGAATTATAAATGTACCGGTAAACCGTCAGGATCCATTCCTTGCAGCGTGTAGACTACGGAGCCGACTGGCGTGTTCTCGGAGAGCGCCAAGTTGTTCATGTCTTGCGTAAATACTGGTAGCTTGGTGCATGACGCTGAAAGTAACAAATATTGAAATCCATGTTGTTTCAGAATCCACACACGGGAATCAACATTCAGCATCAATTTTACGCAAGGCACATTGTTGCTTTTCTCCTGAACATTTTTTTATCAAGTCAACTACCATTAAAGGAGAACAAGCTCGCTTTCTTTTCTCTTATGCCATGCTATAGCTAAACAAAATGAAACAGTAAGTGAACGAGGTAAAGAAGTTTTACGAACACCTTTGGAAACCACACAAACTCGTAACTTGCTAATTAGTAACAGTTGCTGCAAACAAAAACACTGTAGAATTCGATCTCTTTGTCTGCACAGAAGACGTATGGTGCAGAAAAAGAAAATAGTAACTTATGACCGTTAAATATTCTTGTTAAGGTATGAGATCTACTTATCCAGTCTAATTATCTGCCAAGATTTCGGAAATAGTCTGATTTTAATGCCGTTTAAACTTTTCCTAACCATAATAATTCCACTGTAAACTTCATATACCTACAAAATAATATACTGAATAATTATAGTTGTGTGTTAAAGAGGAAATATATCTTTAGCGCTTCCTCAAAACCATTATTAATACTTATAACCAAAACATTACATTTTGAAAAGACGTGCACTGAATCACTTCTAAAATTAAGTAAATTTAATGAAAGCGAATTGTCACCTGTTTTCAAATGATTGAAAATAATAAAAATAGTAGTAACCTCTTACCTTTTGATAAACAAATGGTCATCCATAACGCAAGAACACGCCACCGCAACTCCATTTTCGGAGATCTGAAACAAAACAAATATTCATATAAATATTATATTCAAATGAATCTAAATATAGAAATGGAAAATATTCTCTTAGCCCAACAAAATACATAAATGACAAAAATCATTACAAAAATAAAAGAAGACAATATTTAAAAAAAACAATACAAAAGAGGGACAGGTCCCTGCCTCAGCACATGCCGCTGCAGTGCAGGACTGCAGAAGCTGGCATTCTGGTAGGGCCTGAAGTGTGTTTGTCTTAGTTACGTGCAAGAAAAAAGCGAACAAAACAAGACAAAAATAAAATAAAAACAGAAAATGACAATGCCCATGTGTGTAGTTAGAAAGTGTGCATGAATGAATCTAAATGTGATATAGAAATGGCAGAAAGTTGTTTTTTTTTCTGTATTGCCCGTCAAGATGACCTCACTCCACCTGATGGAAAGCGGTCGTAAAGTCCAGATATGAGGTTGACAAGTCCAGTCATTTGAACGAATCACTGGGCTGGCCATCCTCACCTTGAAGGCCTGCAGAAATGCCTTTTCACGCCCCGCTTGAAGAACCCGGGACTATAAGTGAGAAAAGTGACCCATCAAATTATAGACCCATTTCTATTCTACCGGCTATTAGTAAGATTTTTGAAAAGATAATATTGAATTAATTACTCTCTCACTTTGCTTTGAATAAATTATTACATAGTAATCAATTTGGATTTACTAAAAATAGGAATACAACCGATGCAGGTGTTGCGCTCATCAAACACATATTTGATGCGTGGGAAGGCAAGCAAGATGCAATAGGAGTTTTTTGTGATTTTTCAAAAGCATTTGACAGCGTAGATCATGAAATCCTACTGATTAAGCTGAGACATTACGGTGTTTCAAATATTTCACTTAGCCTTATAGAATCTTACCTCACTGATAGAATACAAAAAGTGAGTATCAATGGTACGAACTCTTCCGGTGCCACCATACGCATGGGCGAGCCCCAGGGATCAATATTGGGTCCTCTGCTGTTTTTGATCTATATACTCGTAAATGACCTGCCTAATTTTGTCAAAGACCTATGTGGGATTGTATTATTTGCTGATGACACTTCTCTGATTTTTAACGTAGATAGAAGTAACAAAGCAATTGACGACGTAAATAATACTCTCTCTAAGGTACTGGATTGTTTCACGAGTAACAATTTACTGCTTAATACTAAGAAGACTAAATGTATCAAATTTTCTATGCCCAATGTAAGACAGGTCGATACCATTATAAACATGAATAACGAGCCATTAGAGATTGCGTATTCCACTGAATTTCTAGGAATTACTCTCGATTCTAAATTACAGTGGGGTCTGCATATTTCTGCTCTGGCAGGAAGACTTAGTTCGGCAGCTTATGCTGTTAGAAAAAAGAGGCTCCTGACTAATATCGCAACAGCAAGATTAGTGTACTTCAGTTATTTTCACAGTGTTATGTAGTGTTGCCCAAAATCGGTCTTGGTCTTGTTCTTGCATTTTTGCAAGACCAAGACCGAGAACAAGACCGCCTAATTTTAGCAAGACCAAGACCAAGACTGACAGTGCAAGATTTGAGCAAGAACAAGACTAAGCCTGTGAGACTCTAGTGGTCTTGCAGTTAGGACTAAGTGTCGTTCCAGGGAGAGTTCGGGTATACGCTTAGTGACTCCAAAAAATATTTAAAAAAATATGGAAAATTGGACTGATTAAGATGAACATGAAGACGTAATAGACTTTGAGAAACTGTATGCATGTCCCTCAACGTCATTTGGATCTGGATCTTGTCTTCAAGGCTTAGATTTTGACGAGTTGGAGGAGTACCTAAGTAAAGCAGAGCAGCCAGCTCGGAAGACATTTTAGAGTAGTGTAAAACACATGAGACAGAATATCCGTCTTTATCGAAGATTGCTCGTGATTTTCATTCAATACCTGCTCTTCAGTATCTGCTGAGAGATTATTTTCTAAAGCGTCATTAGTAATTAGAAAACATAGAAATAGGCTGAGTGATGGGTCAGCCAGATAGTTACTTTGTATTAATTCGTGGTCAAAAGAATTAATATAAAGTAATAGTAATGTCTAAGCTATTGTGTACTGTTCTGTAATTTGATTTGTGTTGTATTTTTATTTAAATGTATGTTTAATTCAATAAATACTGTTCTGTAATTTAAGTTAAGTTAAAAGTCAAGTTAATGTCATTAATTGGTTTTATTATCTGTTTTAACCATCTTTTAACACATGTAAGCTAATTAAATGTAAACGTTTATTATGGAACAGACTGACTCCCGTAGGTCCCGGTAGATAGCTCAGTTGGTTAGAGCATCGGCACGGATCGCTTAGGTCGTGGGTTCAACCCCACCCGGTGGCAGATAATTTTTCGAATTTCTCATTAAATGTTTAGACATTTATTAATTTGGTTGGTCTTTACTATGGTTATGTTAATTCACGCTCAAATGTACCTACTCTGTTACGTTGTTATAAGATTTAAATGAACGTTTAATAAACAGCAATAGGCATAAAGGTAATTGCGAGACTAGCGAGACTCTTGCTGCAAGACCAAGACCAAGACCAAGACTGGGAGCGCAATACCAAGACCGGGAGCGCAATACCAAGACCAAGACCAAGATAAGGTGTATTGGTGCAATACCAAGACTGGCTAAGTCTCGTCTTGTTCTTGCATTTGAGCAACACAAGTGTTATGTCGTATGGTCTACAGTTGTGGGCTCGGCAGCGGATCTCAACACCACCTTTGTTCTTCAAAAAAGAGCCATCCGCTCCATTTACAACCTTAGACCACGCGACTGGCTTCGTGAAGTATTCAAAGAGATAGATATTTTAACGGTGTACTCTCAATTTATTTTTGATAATGTATTATATGTCCGTAAAAACTTGCATCTATTCAAGAAAAACAGTGATGTTCATAAACTCAATACTAGAAATAAAAATAAGCTCGTAACTCCCAGTCTAAGACTGCATAAGGTAGGAAAATCATTTGTTGGTCAATGTGTTAAATATTTTAATAAGATTCCGCAAACTCTTGTTGAACTGCCTCTTCACCAGTTTAAGTCACAAATTAAAGCTAAGTTAATGAAGCGAGGTTATTATAGTGTTGAGGATTTCTTATTTATAGTAAGAATTTGTGGTCATTTTAGGTATAATCTGCTCCTCTGCACATTTTTTTTTGTTATGACTTTACTCTGTCAATTAAATTTTTGTGTATAAAAACAAGATTGAAAAGAGTAACCATCGAGTTTCTTGCCGGAGTCTTCTCGATCGGAAACAACCTCCGAACCGGTGGTAGAGTCACATTATGTTTAATTATGATATTTACTATCATGGTATTATTTTATGTAAGTTTATTTTTATATATTTTTGCTATAATTTTTTTTTGTAACTATATGACTTGTCATAAGTACTTTTTATAAGTCTATATGAATAAAGATATTTTTTACTTTTTTTACGTTTACTTTTTAAACGAGGAAGGAAAAACATGTGCTTGAAGAGCGTTCCATGCATCACATGCTCCTTAGTAAGTACATTCTTTATTCCTATCAAAACCATAGAAGCGCATGCGTATCAATAAAACCAAACGGTAAAATGTAATTAATAGTCTCATGTTTATGCTTCATTCGTATGTTTTCTTCCAAACTTGACTCATATTTGTTGTTTGTTTGCATTGAATAGGTTCCGAAACTCCTGTACTCGTACCTACGTCTACCACGAGTACATTATCATCATCTACATTATCGTTCGCGTAAAATTTTGTATACCTAATAATGGGATTTGACATGACACGACATGACAATGTCAAATCCCAATAGATTTTTTTACGCGAACGATAATGTAAATTTAAAGTGGCAATTCGTGATAGACGTACTGAACCAATTTGAAAAATTATTATCTGGAAGTAACATAGGTTATATTTTTAATGTTAGAAATAGTCTATGCTGGTTTAACCGCTGACGGAAAGATAGTTCATAATATAATAATATAACATTTCAGTTGTGTAGTTTTCTGCCATTCATCCCCTAGCAAAAAATTGTTGACAGTTTATGTACAAATATGAGGAAGACAACAGAACATTAGTTGAGAAAGTGTGATAACATTGATTCAGTGATGAATAAGGAGTTGTGTATTTAAGTTTAATAACAAAAGTTTATATCGTCATATTTTTGGATTGTTCCAAGATTCGGCACTAAGCCTCGGACTTAATGTGCAGTAATGCACCAAATCAGCTAGTGGGCTAGAAACATCACCACCTAGCTAACCGAATTGAACAGTTGAACACATCTCGATAACGGCGTCCCCTTCTTAATAGGTTAATCACAGTGGCAAGGCCGCTGCGCCATTCGGTTCAAGGTTCGAATTGAAACGGCTTAGTCAATATGTACTCTCTCTTATTTGTCACATTGGGAATAGGTACACCTAATTTAACCTCGTTTTAAGTTCTTCAAATCATAAATAATATTAAATATTATGTTTACCTGCGGGATCGTATTAAACCAAGATGGCCTAAAATGAACTCTAGCCTGTGTTATAAGCCTGCTAAGCAAAAAAATTTACATAGCACACATGATGTTCCTTCTACGTGGGAGCTTACTCAAGCTGGAAGAAAAAAGAATTTTCACAAAATTTTGCTACCAAAGCAAAAGCAATTAGCCAATATGCTCTCCCACTGCTGGGCAAGGGCTTCCATCATTGAAATCAACTTATCGCTGCAATGGATGAATTTCAAATTGTTCTGTTACTAGCTTGTATTAATAACACGTAGGTACCCACACAGGAAGGTGACGTACCTACTAATCTACACTGTGACGCTTGGGCTCTTGTTATAGTGCAGGGGGCATCATTAAGCTTGTAACGCAAGAGTTTTTATCTTATCGTTAATCACTATATTATATTTATATTATATTTGACGACCGACTTGGTGTAATGGTTAAGAAGTTGGCTACTACACCAGAGGTCGCGGGTTTGATCCCCGCACAGTACAAACATTTGTGTGCATGAACATGTCTGTTTGTACTGGTCTGGGTGTCTCCTATGTATAATAAGTATGTATTTACAAAAGAAAATGTATTTAAGTATGTTTATCCGTTGTCTAGTATCCCATAACACAAGCTTTAATTAGCTTACTTTGGGGCTAGATGGCGCTGTGTGGAATAATGTCCAGGGATATTTATTTATTATTATTATATTTCTAACTAGGGTTTTCTCGTACTTCTTAGCCCCGTACTCGTAGGAGTTTCGGTAATTTTCTCTTAGTGCTCCCCATGAAACCTACAGGTCAGTTACTAAACCACTCAGGAACGGAAATTTAAAAAAAAATTAATCAATCAATCAATACATTTAAAACTAGCGTTGACTGTTCCTCCCGTTAAAATATAGTCCAAATAAAAAAAAAATACTAAGTCATTAGCTGATAATAGTGATAATGTAGCTTTATTAAAATAAAATTATTAAAAATTAAAATTAAAATTATAATATAAAATTATTTTTTGAAATCGGTCCAGTAGTTTCGGAGCCTATTCGTTGCAAACAATCAAATCTTTCTTCCTTATAACATTAGTATAGATATACATTAAATGTAAACGTTATTGAGGAATGGTCGGAAAGTCCAAAAAGAAACGATTGTAGAGGAAAAAGGTATTCAAAGATAGGACCTTTAAGAGGACACAGCACGGTCGAGGGAACTGAAGAACAGGTATTTATAAATTATATTGCTGTCGTTTGCAAACCTCGAGCCCCCCGCAGTGTGCGATAGAGACAACTGCTAATCGGACGGAAATTACCTATCAAAAGTACACAAATTCGACGCTTCGTAGTCCCGTGATCCTTTTTCGAAAACTTGACCGATATTGAATTACTTTTTTTCGTAAAAATTTCAAAAAGGCTTTGGCCGTGTTCCTACGTTTTCTTTTTTTTATAGAATATAATCAAATACATTTTATGAATGTTTGAACACAGCGGAGAATCTGACCATTTTTTTAGATTATCGAAGGGTCATATATGATGATATTTGGTAAGAACTAGTTTATCAAAAAAAGGAAAACATAGGGACGTGCTAATAATGGCCATAGATTTTCTTGGAAAGAAATATTCCTTTACTAGCAATATCCAGGGAGGAAACAGGGGACTACGTTTGTATAGAAAAACCGCGCTTCTGTATCCTCTTAAGTGTGTAAGAGACCTACTGAAACCGCAATCACAAGAGCAATGCATAACTAACCGCGTTTATACCTGAATATAATAATTATCCTATAGCAAGTAACGATCGTGTTCGTTAACAGATGGGTAGAATCATCTCGGGGTTAATTAGTAGGTCAACAGACAGACCTCACGTCTTGTTAGACTACCAACCGGAAAAATCATTTATCGTAATTAGCTCTTACGCATCTTAATCTAATAAATACTCATACATGCATTTGTCATTGAACGTCAGTTGTAAGCAAGTTTTTATACCATGCAACACCAAAGAAATTACTCAGGACCATCTGTAACTTATTTGGGGCCCTGGGCACATCTGTACTTAGATAGATTTATTTATTTATTTATTTATAATCAGTGTAACATGCTGACTTACAGTTGCCCAAAATGCCAGCACGCTAATTATGGTACATGCATTCTTATTTCATAATTCACATGCCAAATAACATTAAAATCAAACAAAACAAAAATAATAGTAATAAAAAATACAAAGTGTCAATAAACTATGATATGATATGAGATATGCTTTATTGTACCATAAAACAGTAACAGTAGGTAATATTTAACAATTTACACAATTTGTACAATTTAGGCGGCCTTATCGCTAGAGAGCGATTGCTTCCAACCCAACCAACCTTTGGGTAGAGGAACTTCCTAACTAAAGCCTATAGAGTGCGGAGTGAAAACAACTATTAGAGCAAAACATAAAATAATAATTAATACAACTTCAATCAATATTATATTACATATAAAACATACAATAAATAAACAAACAATCAATATATCACATTTACATAAATAAATATAACACACATACATAGATTTATTAAGGCAAGGACGTCACATCACACTAGCTAGACAGTGTCTGTAGATACCAACATAACAACCATGAGGAGTAGGTCATAGTGAGAAAAAATTGGCTTTGATACGGAATTTAAATATAGGTAGGGATTGAGATTGCCTAACAGGCAAAGGTAGGGAATTCCACAGGCGGATGGATTGGACAGTGAAGGAATTTGAGTAATAGCTTGAGGAATGTGGAGGGAATGTTGAAAGGAGTTCCCGGTTTGAGCGCGTAACATCGTTTCTGGCAGATTGCTGAAATTTAAACAAATCTTTGAGATAAGGAGGAGTCTGGGGATTAAACAACACGGAGTAAAGTAAAGAGAGAATATGAAGATCTCGCCGACGGCGTATAGAGAGCCAGTTAAGTTGGGCGCGGAATTCGGAAACATGATCGTATTTGCGTAGGCCGAAGATTAAGCGAATACAGAAGTTTTGGAGTCTCTCTAGCTTATTTAGGAGTATCTGAGTGATATCTGCTTATCAACAGTCAGCATAGTCGAGAATTGGCAGAAGTAGGGCCTGAGTTAGTTTATCTTGTTCTTATGTTCTAAAATATGTCAAAAGAGAAAGAGGAGCCTGGTGTTTCTAGCCTCTTAGGCTAGATGAAATTTATAAGAGGTCAAGGTTCAAGAGAAGCTGTCTTAAAGATACGATAAATTACAATTTATTTGATATGTAAATCTATGCAGATGAGTCTTTAATTTAGACCGTGCTTCGCTCACCTTAAGGTTCGGTAGAGCTTGTCTTATCTGAAACGACGCGTCCCTCCACCGCATTCACGCACACATAGATAAAATGTAAAATAATTAGCCTTTTATACTGCCCCACTGCTGGGCAAAGGCCTCCATCATTGAAATCATATATTGCCTTCACGTATTTTTTTAAAGTATGAACGCGATAAAATAGTAGTGCAGTGGCGCGTCATTTTATTATAGACAAACTCTACTTCGCAAACGTTGCTAAAGCCATCTGCAGCAAAATCCGAGCGGAGTAGTTATAAAAAAAAGAAACTTTAAAAAGGAACAATGAGAACCTACCTGTAATTAAAAATATAATTTTGTGTAAAATGCAATAATCGAGCTTGGCCGAATTCGAATTCTAATTATTCATGATATTTAATTTAAATAGTTGAGATTGGCGTTAAAATTATGCAAGAAGGACAAAACAGATATAAAACGAACATTTTGCTCAAAAACAGTGCGACACAATGAGTTCATGGCGCATTCGAAGTAACCCGTGAGATTTTGTTACTTAATTGGTTTCTTTTCGGTCAATTACACGTGTTTCGTCACGATTTTTCCGTGCTAAACGCTTGTTGCAAAGATTTGCATGTAAAAATACCAATACAGACTTCAATTAGGGTATAAGACCATAACCAGTTTCTTTAAATCTGAGTGTGATTAAATTTGTAATTACACAGTTTGGAATTAGTATTGCACCAATCATGTTAGCACACTTTAGGCATATTTGATATCTTCGGTTGTCACTATGAATGGTAAAACTTATGTTAAAAATTACACAAATTTTGACGACAAGCAAGGGTCGTAAATTCTTAATGAATAATACTTGCGTTTTCATTCTAGCCGGCTTCAAGTCACTGGAGACCATAACCTTATATCCCTAGTAAATTAAAGACTTTGCAATGTATATTATTGGAATTTTATTAATAAATAATAATAATTGTTATGTATAAAGCCGCGGGTACTTAGTTGTATTTCTCTTATGAAATATTAATTATAAGTAGGGTAGGATGTGATAGTTTTGACAGGACTGAGACACAGTACATGGTGGATTGTCGTGATTGCTACCTAGCACAATAAATAATTAAATACAACAAAAGAGTGTTTTAATGGACATAATAGTGGCGACGAGTAGTAAAAATGGACAATAAGTGTGTGAAATTCCAGGAATTCAATCCGCAAACAGACAACTGGGACAATTACATTGACCGTTTGAAATTTTGTTTCGAAGCGAATGGCGTCATAACAGAAACGGCAAAACGTGCGAATTTTTTCACTGTATGCGGTGCGCAAGTGTTCGAGACAGTTTTAGCGTTAATTACACCTAAAAAATGTAGTGAAGTGACTTTTATTGAAATCGAGACAGTCCTAACTAGACACTATAGCCCTAAACCCAATGAAATATCGACGTCGTACAAGTTTTACAGTCGTAATCAAAGACATGGTGAATTGGCGTCACAGTTCATTGCGGAATTGAGAAAAATAAGTGTCGGTTGTAATTTCGTTGACCTAGAAAGAATGCTGCGTGATCGTTTAGTATGTGGAATGACTGATAAACAGTTGCAATACGAATTGTTAAAACGCGATACTCTGTGCTACAAAGATGTAGTGGATACGATGTTGTCATCCGAGAGTGCAGAAAGAGACGTCCGTATGATCCGTGGAGACCGCGACGCGGCTGGCGGCGCCCAGTCGCGCGGGCCGACGCCGCCCGCGCTTCCACCGCCCGAACCGATGGACATCAACGCCGTGCAACTCGCGGGCCCCAGCTCCGCTCCAACCAACATACGTCTATGCTACCGATGCGGGGACCGAAATGGAGGCGTTTGTCGTTTCGTCAATGCGGTGTGTCGTTTTTGCAAGAAGAAAGGGCACATCGAGAAAGTTTGCATCACAAAAAAAAAGGGTGCCAAACAATTACATTACACTGCCAACGAGAACGATGACCAGTTAAACGGAATATACGTCATGAACGGCGATGATCGAGTACCACCATACGAGGTACAGGTTCTACTGAACGACGTGCGCGTGAGCATGCAAGTGGACACCGGCGCCAGTTTCTCGCTGATCAACGAGCGGACGTGGCACGCCGTGAGTAGCCGGCGCCGCGTGCAGCTGCAGCGCGCACCGCTCACGCTGCGAACGTGGACCGACGCGCCCGTGGCGCTGCTGGGCCGCGCCACCCTGCCCGTCACTCATCGCGATGTCACGCGTCAACTCGCCGTTATAGTGGCCAAAGGTGACGGCCCGAATCTGTTAGGACGTAACTGGTTGACACCGTTGGACATATCGTTAAAAATTAATTTGATAACATCGGCTGACCAAACCGTCATGGAGGGAATTCTGAATAAATATCGGGATGTGTTCAAGGAGGGGCTCGGTACCTACCGCGGCGACCCAGTCACGATACAATTGAAACCGGAAGCTAGACCGAAGTATCTTAAGGCGAGGGCAGTACTATTTGCGATTAAAAATCGTGTTGAGGCAGAGATAGATCGACTCGTAGATGAGGAAGTATTGCGTCCGGTGACCTTTTCCGAATGGGCCACCCCGGTCGTACCGATTGTTAAGAAGAGCGGAGAGATACGTCTTTGCGGGGATTATCGAAGTACAGTGAACTCTGCTACGGAGCCAGATACGTACCCGATGCCCACGGCGAACGAAGTTTTTGCAGCGGTAGCGGGGGGTAGATTCTTCACTACGCTAGACTTAGATAGAGCTTATACTCAGGTGATTGTAGATAACGAGACTGCTAAGCTTCTTACCTTGAATACATGCAAAGGATTGTTCACAGTACACAGACTAGCGTTCGGTGTGAAGGCATGTCCAGGTATTTTCCAACGCCTGATGACTTCCCTCTTAGCAGGAATTGAAGGAGTAGCTGTACTAATTGATGATATTATAATCTGTGGGGCTACAATGGCACAGATGCTACAACGATTAGACATTGTGTTGGAACGTGTTCAGTGTGCTGGGCTTCGCTTAAATAAGGCCAAGTGTAAATTTGCAAAAGAACACGTCGAGTTTCTTGGCTTCATCATAGACGCTGAAGGTATTCATCCAGCTCCAAGCAAAGTTGAAAGTGTAAGAAAAACACCTGCACCAAATAACGTCCAACAGCTACAAGCATTTCTAGGCCTGTACAACTTCTATGAGAGGTTCATAGCACAAAAAGCAACCCTGCTCGAACCGTTGCATAGACTGCTGGATAAATCGACTCCATGGAGATGGACACAGGTGGAACAGTCTGCTTTTGACACAGCTAAACAGTTATTAACTTGTCATTTGACGCTAGTGCATTATGATTTACATAAACCTTTGGTACTTACCTGCGATAGTTCGGAGTATGGAGTTGGGGCGGTGCTGGCACACGTGATGGATGATGGACAGGAACGTCCAATTGCTATGGGGTCTCGAACGCTTCATACACATGAACGACGATACTCACAGTTAGATAAAGAGGCGGCGGCTATTAATTTTGGTATTCATAAATTTCATAATTATTTGATGGGAAGACATTTTACCTTTGTAACTGACCACAAACCTCTGTTGGGTATCTTTAACTCTAGCAGACCCCTGCCTGCTATGCTATCACCGAGGCTGATGAGAATCGCTATTGCACTGACATCACACAGTTATGAAATTGTTTACAAACCAGGGCCACTAATTGGACACGCTGATGGCCTGAGTCGCTGGCCGCAACCAGTAATGGACCGGGTTGAAGACACTCCTCAAGAGATTTTATTAATGGCAGAGACCCCGGAGGATTTTCCGTTTGATGTTCATGAAATAGCCTCAGAGACTAAGAAGGATAAAACAATGGCACGCGTCTTACATTACTTGAGAGTGGGGTGGCCAGCAAAAATAAATGACAACGAACTGAGGCCATATTGGTTGCACCGGTCTGAAATGTCACAAGCACGGGATTGCATACTACTAGGTTGTAGAGTCGTGGTACCACCCTGTCTACAACAACATATTTTACGAGCATTACATAAAACTCACAATGGAATAGTGCATACTAAAGCCCTTGCCCGCAGCTATGTTTGGTGGCCTCATATGAATGAAGACATAGAAGGTGTCGTAAAAGACTGTTCGAAATGCCTGGAAAATAGACATATGCCGCCAAAGACCAACCAGAATTGGATAGTACCTACAAAACCATGGTCTAGAATACACGTAGATTTCGCTGGACCCTTTCAAAATAAATATTTTTTAGTTATTGTTGATGCCTATTCCAGGTGGCCGGAAGTATTTATAGTTAATAATATAACCTCTGAAGTAGTAATCAAACACTTGAGAATGATATTCTGTACCCACGGTCTGTGTGAAACTATTGTATCAGACAACGGACCTTCATTTGTGTCACAACAAGTGAAAACATTTCTGAAGGCAAACAATATCAGGCAGGTGACAACAGCCCCATACCATCCAGCTACAAATGGGTTAGCAGAGAGAATGGTACAGACCGTTAAAGACAAGCTGCGTAAATTAGAAGGATTTTCTTCGTGGGATATAAAAATGGCCAATATGCTATTGGGATTGCGAGTTACACCTTGTACAGGAACTGATAAAAGCCCTGCAGAACTTTTGATGAATCGAAGACTTAGGACACTTTTAGATACAGTACATCCAGACAATATACAAAAAACGTTTATAGAAAATCAAATCGATCAAAATGAGAAACAAATCAGAAGACAAACTAATACAGGCCACAAAGTTATGTACAGAAATTATAGTTCAGGACCAAGATGGTTACCAGGTATGGTTGTGAATGTTAATGGTCCGTCCAGTTACCGAATCAGAACGGAAGAAGGCTCTATAATAAATAGACATATCGATCAAATTGTGAAAACGACAGGAGGAGATAGTGAAGGAGAACCAAATAATGAAACAACAGTAGATGTAGATAATGATGAAAATAATACTGCACAAGGATTGGAGGATCAACAAGAAGAAGAGGAAATTATAGAGATACCTAGTTCAGATAAATGGGCTGAAATGTTAGGTATACCTAGTACATCAGAAGCAACTTACAGTCGGGGGAAAATAAGGTATAAACATAATTTACATCATAAATTGCCATATTCAAGATCTAACACTAATAATATTTCAAACACGGAACATTTGTATTTCTATTAATAATTTGTGATTTATAGTGCCTGTTGATATAAGATAGAGTAGAGATTATCATTTCATAATAAATTAAAAGATTAATTCTTAATAGTTATACTTAATTATTTTTGTGTTATATACTATGGAAAGTTATTACGTTTCTTATTGTATTGTGTAATTATTAGACAGCTAAAGGGGAAGGTATGTTATGTATAAAGCCGCGGGTACTTAGTTGTATTTCTCTTATGAAATATTAATTATAAGTAGGGTAGGATGTGATAGTTTTGACAGGACTGAGACACAGTACATGGTGGATTGTCGTGATTGCTACCTAGCACAATAAATAATTAAATACAACAAAAGAGTGTTTTAATGGACATAATAATAATAATAAGTGAAATTTATTTCCTCTTCACAAAAGCCAAATATACAAACTTATCAACTAAACTTAAAGATAAGAACATGAGCCACCTTTGTGAGAGACTGGTGTCCATACTAGGGTAATCCCTGTGTGACGGATCGCCAGGCTCCCCACCCTCTCAATTTCGGTTACAAAATATAAAATATTAAAATCACTAGTTTAATGTAAATAGAAAAACAAAACATGAAAAATTTAGAATGCATGCGTGTGTCGTGTGTTTGCGTGTGTGCATGAGTGTTTGAATAAAAGTTTTTCATAGGGAATATTTTAGAATGGGCTAGCTACCTTTTTTCTCTAAGTCGCTTCGCGATTTTTGGTAGTAGGTCGCATTTTGATAGCTTTGAAAATGCTACTTTCGTTTTGACATGTCAAATTAAACATTAGCTAGGACCTAAGCACTCTTGGCAATGGCTTCTTGTCAGCCAATGACGCTGCATTATTCAACGTCAATTAACAATAATCGCTTTCAAAATCACGATTTTTTTGCGATTTAAGCTAGTGAATAGCCCAGCAGTTTACAACCTACTAACATAAGCGTACCCTGTTCATGAATAGAGATTAGGCAACATCAGTTCGCATAAAAACATCTCATTCTGAGTTCTTGATAATGTTTAAAAGTATGGCGTCCTAGTCGTTTGCAATCGCAACCCAAAGAAAAGAAGTGGATAAGTTTTTTATATAATCTACAACGAAACATCGCGTGTGACACCAAATCGACCATCAACCTATAAAATTGAACACGGTTTTATTGTTTCCGCAACTGTGTGTTATTAATATTATGATTGCTACGAGTTTTGGCCTAAAATTTCCTCCTAATAATATTATTGCAACTAAATAATTAACCGTCACGATTAATTAAAGCCCAATTAAGTAAGTAATTAAGCATTCCGTCATTGAACGTAACACCCGAGTACTGTAACTAACAATAGCAAAAGTTTAATCGCAATAAAACTAAGGTGATCAAATTTAAACGAATGTTTTGAACCGCCGACACAATTGAACTCGTAAACTGGTTGCAGGCTATTGTTAAAGTTGACGCGAAATACTGTGGCATTGGTACAAGATTCTCATGCATCATCAGGGCGCTAACTAAAGTATTCAACCGTACAGAAAGATTTAAAAAAATGGTACATATAATATAGTATAGTATAGTATAAGTAAAAAAAAACAAAACAAGTTTTGGAACCTGCTTGGTGTTTTTTATTTTCATTCCTATTGAATTAGTGCTAGAAGGGACTTTTACGTGGTCATAAAAAAAATACTAGACGATGATCAAGTCCCAGCTAACCACGCAACAACTGCTCTATGAGCTCTGACTACTTACCTACCGTATACCCAAGAGACCAACACTTTTTCTGCTGGTTATATACTGTAAGGTGCAAACCGCTACAACTTGCACCAAAATGGGCAGCTCAAGCAAAGGAATCTCGCTCTCACCCTTGCATGTTTAATTGTTCCCACTGCGAGCAAGGGAGCCAAATATCAGCAGGATTTGTTTTCACTGACTACTAGAATACTGTATACCAAAGTTCCCCCACAGTAAGGCCTCAGCCTCGAATTTTGCGGGCAGCGGGGCGGCAGCGGCGGCGGGCGCGGGACCGGCAGGATCTTATGCGTAAAATCAAATGGACCGGTTCTCGAAAACAGCGGCGTGGGGGCGGGCAACGAGCGGTGCACTCCAGTCTACAGTGCACGGCCGCCGTTGCCCGCAAAAGTCGAGGCTGAGGCCCTACACCTGTAGCCTTAAGCCGGATTTATATTTGTCTGACGGGTCGTGTCGTGAGTCGTCACAACGGAATTGGTTTTATACATTTAGTATGGTGACGTTTACACTAGTGTGATGTGACGTGTCGTGACGTACCATACTAAATGTCCGTTCTGATGAATCACGACACGACACGTCAGACAAATATAACGGGACCTTTAGGCTACTTTTCCACCAGAGATGTGGTATGCTACGTTGATGTGGATGCGTTTGACATCCACCAATCACATCCGTTGGTCCACATTGGAAACGGGTTCTACCAAAAGGCACATGGTTGCTACCGATGCGTGTTACGAGTATGAATGCGTATCATGAGGCGCATTTTCGTAGCACATCTTACACGCTCCGCAACATAGCATAGCATCAGTGGCAACAGTCGAATAGTTTCGTCGCTTAATTGCATAGCACATCTATGGAGAAAAAGCAGCCTTGCAAAGGTTCTAAATCTGTGTTCATAGGCAGTAACCGATTCTCGTCAGCTAGTCTGCGTACTTGTTTGCAACCGATCCTGTACCTATGATAAAAAAAAACATGTAGTGACTTAGTGCGTTACATGCAACACTATCAAGCTGTCATATTGTCCCTTAGGTAAGTCTAGATTTATATCGACAGCACGCGTTACTCATTACACCACATTGTATTTAAAGAGGTATTTACAGGTGATTATGGTACAAAACAGCCATCAGAAGTAACGCAAAGAACAATGGGTTGCACAAAACCGGAGTTACGTCAGTGCACTTCGGTGGTTGCGGATTCGAATCCCGTGAGAATGTAATGATGCTGCTTTTTGTTAATTAGCAAGTTATTTATTAATAAGGGTGCAGTCGCAGTTCTAGCAAAATAGTATGTGACATACATTGTAAACAATTTTATCAGATTATAAGCTTCGTGGGTAACTAAATACCAACAGCGACCCCTACTACGCAATTTTTCGAATATTTTCAGCCTGGCTGATATCATTAAGTATTTACTGAGCAATTTTTTAGTTCCTTTTATAATCTGTAACACCCTAAGCATATCAAAGTTAATATTTGTGTTACTAGTCTCAAATATTTTTTCTATCACATTCCAGTGACATCAGTTCAAAGGCACCTTTTTAAAATAAAAAAAATCTGTAATATTTATTTTAAAATTTAATTTATTTTTCGCTGATACATATCGCACCTTTCTGATAGAGGCCATACCTAATTATGGACCAATTACACCACCGTGATTGTGCCTTGTTTCGGCGACGCCCTATCCAGGTCGGGTACTCTCTTCTCACTGACCATAACTGTTTGGCGTGTGTTGGCTTCACGGGAGCGACTGCCATCTGACCTCCCAACCCATAAAGAGGAGCCATCGCCAGAGCCTCCTTCGTTGATCAGCAGGGTGCACCAGCTTGCAGGCGAGGTTGGCTTGGGGCCCGAAGATGTTGGAGGACCCCCTTACACCCCTACTACTAACCAAACTACGTGGCAAACTACGTGGGCAACAAATGTCTGGCCATGCCGCCCCTGCCAGGTACCGGTCGACCCAAGAAGCGGTGGCTCGACGTCGTTAAGGGTGACATGCGTGCCAACAGACTCAGCACTGAGGATGCACAAGACCGCGCGAAGTGGGCCAAGAAAATAAGAAAGGCGGACCCTGGGACCCCACACACTAGTGTGGGTTCACAACCGGGATAGACCGCACGGATGATGATGATGATGATGATGATGATTGTGCCTTGTTTTCAATCGAAGGTGTGCCAATTTGTTTTGTTAATTTAGGCTAGTTTTTCTTTGTCGATTATTAATAATAGTAATCTTGAATCAAAAATCAATAAATGCAATGAATTTATAATTATTTTTAATTAATTAGTCAATTTCCCCGCTACCAGCCACACCGCACCCATTATGCGAGAGGCGCGCACGCAACGTTCGCTTCTTCGCATTATAATTACTTAATTAATTTGTTAAAGATTATTTGCTCGTTTGCTTCGTGATCGACTTCCAATGTACTATTAATACTCAAGACAAAGACCTAATTGCAGACAGAGAATTTTTAATTTGCCATAATTTTTGCGAGATTTTCCTTTGATATAAATTTATCCAAAATTTATAACTTACTTATTTTACATTATTAGTTCCGGACATGTTTTTAATCACTTGGACACACAAATAAGGACATTTCCGAATGAAACCTATATTAAAAACCTCAAGAAGATAAAAAATAACTTTATTCGACAAATAAACAACTATTACAATCGAAATTTTTAAACAAAATTCAAGTGCTTGATGACGATTTTTTAATGCAGTCGGTAGTAAGCTTGGTACTCATAATTTAAGCCAAATTAATCTTAGTATCAAAACAGTTGGTCACGCCTTCTTCCGTTGTGGTCATGTCAACGTTGCCATGTTTTAATGAGAACATCAACTCGTCTCGCACCAGCTTTCATTGATGAGAATTTGTGGTCTTTGTATTTAAATTTTTGGAAGAACATTTACGAACCGTCGTGGTGTGACATTTAGAATGATGTTTTAATATTTCACTAAGATATTACAAACGCTTAATGGATGCAGCGTCAGACGTAGGTTAACTTGGACAGTATGTTCACATAATACTTAATTAAAAAACGACTGAAGCGTAAAGGCTTAAGAGCATATTCAGGTACTTTACAAAAGACACAGAATATCCGTTAATTGTAAGCGAAACCTCTTCACCTGCCACTGACTCATTAGCTCTGAGCGAAAAAAGTACAGTTAGGAACAACACTACTTTGTATATTTTTCGACTAACATGGTCAACATCATGAATTAAGACAACATGAATTGGTCAGACAGACATGACGTAATTCTGTCAAATTCATGTTGGCTTAACTTCTATATAACTTTTAAAATAACGTGATATATCATCAGCGACGAACTTGAAAGCAAAAAGCCAAATATAGAGGAGAAAAGTAAAAATGGGGTGTGAATGATATTCTTCTTAGCGCAAAAGAAATACAAGAAAAGCAGTCAGAAGACTGCTGCAATATTTTTAAGATGGCACCAAGCGGCTTTCATCAGCGTTTGGCATAAACCACAAGGGATGGAAAAAACTCACAGGAGAGGAGAACCTCACCCCAGATACAAACATGTATATGGCAAGCAAGCATGTAAGATGGAAGGAAAGAGCATGACACGGTCTGTTTTTTGCCCTTGGCCTAAAAGCCTTCATGTGACACATCTTCCAATCTAAACCAATCACTAAACTATAAATATGTGGAAGGGTGTGCTGCATTTAAATAAATAAATATCTGGTACAAATTAAACCAAGAGCATCTGAACAGAAGCTAAACAGAGCTGAAATGGATGATGAATTGAGAGTGCTACTTGAGCTGTTTGTTAACACGTAGACAATTTTATTACGTGAAATCTGATTCGTTTGCCAAAATTTGGCAGCCTTTCGACGCAGATGCAGTCAAAGTTAGTGAAAAACCAAAAAAAAAGATTAAAGACGGCCTAGACAAAATTAACTACACTAAAATCTGGCTGAAGGGAGCTTCCAGAGGCATATCTCCAGAAAAGGACCTTAAACCTTGCTGATAGAAAGAAAGACTAGTTTGCTTCTCTGTACATAAATTGCTCGAACTTTTTCGCCGGCCAATGCCTCGAGTTGGCCGTTCATTACCGCTGACCTCACTGCCGTTATTACCATTACCTACAGTTACGCACTACCTGGTAGCTCATTCGTTTCCGTAGCACTTTGTTTCAACAAATCGATGCTTTTAGACCGTCTTTCTTTGCATCTTCAGCGATTAACGGCGTTGAAGAGTGGCAGTTTGCTGTGTGAGCATACGATGTTCTTTTGACAGCAGTTTGTCAAGGTAAAAGGAAGTTCTACCCAAATACTCGTAGTACTCTCTGCCTACCCCGTTGGGAAAAAGGCGTGATGGTATGTATATATGTGTGTACTCGTAGGATAAGGTGATTGTTATACTGAGATGGATAAAATATCATGTTGACACGAACGCAGTATATTTTCTTAAGAATATGTGCATCCCTAATAAAACAGTATTTATCAGTATATCTATAGGTGTAGTTGAGAGTCAGCGCCACTGATGAAGCTTACAAGGTGAATGTAAAGTAGCAGTAGATGCCACTGCTTGCAGACTAGATGGAAGACCTAACATAGGCCGCAGGATTTACGTAAATACAGACTATCTGCAACCACCTTCCACAGAAATGTATGTTTCACCAGAGGCGTCACGTACCTTATATTGGTGAAATATTACAACCAAATTATTGGCTATAATAAGTCTGCCGCTTTTTTTGTATTTTCATTGCATCGCCTTGTCACCGAAACAAACTTCTGCGAAGAAATTAAATGTATTTTCCGAGTATTTGAACTTTTTTCTTTCATAAGCAGATTTCGTTTCATGTCTAAGTTCGGTGGCTTTTATTGCCTATTGTCACTAAATTCAAGCACCGCTTTCATAGTGTGGCGTTTTAGATAGACCATAAACACTAGTTAATAGTTATTTTAATAAAACTCGCACGGGCACGAAGGCTGTGTTTACAAGCAGGTAACCTGCTTCTCAGAATTGTTAAAGCCGTCGTCTCTTTTGATTACATTGTACCTGCGTGCAATACGTGCATATCTCCAGATATGACACATTTGTGTAATATATATTCTATCTAATCTTTTAATGATCTGTAACGAGTGAAGAACGCACTGTTTAAAATAAATCTTATTTCAAAAACTGTTTTGTTCGCTATAACTTACTATGACAAAAACTGTATTCTAAGGTTCAATTTTGTATATTTTTATAAAATAAAAAGTTTAAAGCAACTTTTAAGTTTGACCTTATATTATTTCTTCTTGATAAATCACTATTAATATAATGTACTAGTTCGTTCTGTCAAAAGTTATTGGCAAATGCTTGACAGCTGTGAATATTTAGTATGGAAAAATGTTTTTGCTTTTTCTTTCCTTTCTAATCTTTTTAATACTTATTATCCTATTCCCGATGTATACAAATCCAAAAACACAAAAATCATAAAAATCGGTCTACCCGTTCTTGAGTAGATATTAATAAGTGGTGTGACTAACACGACTTTGTTTTATAAATATATAGATTCCAAAAAATATGAATATTATTTTGGTACCCTGTAGATAACGTTGAGGCTCGTTAACTAACAACTATTGACCTGAAACGTTTGGCCTCAAACTTTTTTCAAACTTTCGTCTTTTACCAAGTAACAGTAGTCCACGGTACCACGAAGCTACTATAACTATGACTGTGTACAGTTTACCAAAGATAACTTTCCACAATTTAACACCTGACTGAAATTGTGAAAAGAAGGGTTGCAGGATTTAGGACGATGCAGGGTGCAAGCCCTTAAAAATAAAAACAAAATGTTATGTGTCTGTTTTTTTGTAGCTGTTGTGTATTTTACCAATGTTTCTCCTTAGAACATCCTATCTAAACATAGTTGTGATAAGACATTCATGTAAAAAAAACTAGATCCACGTTTCCAAACAAACGTCAACTTTAAACGGACGACAAAAAGCTCCAGTTCAAACTAATTCACAACATTTTTTATTTATGTTTTTAAAGTGGACCTTGTCTTTTAAAACCTACAGTAAGTGCGCATTAATCAGTCAAGATATTAATAACTACTTTGATAAAATTATTTCAATATGTGGTAAGGAATTAGCAATAAAATATAAAAAGTAAGCCGATTTTTGTATAGCTGCTTATTATTTTGGGTTTCAGTAGCCCAGCTATAATTAAATCTATACACCAATCACTTCAAATTATTTATTTCTTCACTTATCACTTCACTTCACTTCACTCATCACACAATCACTTCAATTATTATAGTACACAGCAGGCCTCTGTCACATTGTCACTGCACGCGCGATAATTACCTTCCAGCCGCCGGGTATTCCATGACTCATTTGGCAGGGTTGCCAACAGCCGCCTTAGAGCATTTGTACGTGAATTTTGCGGTCTGACGCGAATGACGTAACTGACTTCTTCATCGAAAGAGGTGGCCCTAGAAATATATGCTTGTCACATGACAGCACGGATTACGAAAATTGAAATTTTTCCACAAATGTGATTTATCTGTTACATAGCAGCTTTTAAGTAATCTGTGTTCACAGGACCTAAATATTATTTTTTGAAGTTTTTTTTTTAATATTTATATCATAAGTGTTGTTTGACATAATATAACATTACGTTATGAACTGGCGTGTGATACCTTATATCGAAACGGTGAAATCTTAATCGACATAGTGATCTGTTGAACGACGGACGACCACGTACATTTTGACGTTTTGTGTTGCGATTGGGGTGTTCAGTAAAAAGTGATAATGAGTATGAAGCAGTTATATTATATTATTTATTGTTATTTTATTTTTCTACATAATCACCTTTGAGGTATAACACTTGGTATATCGTTTTTCTAATCCTAAGTTTCCTCTTGAAAAAATCTACACTCTGATCGCTTAAAAAATCAAGTACGGCAGCAATCACTTCCTCATCATTGCCATATTTGTGACCTCTCAGTTGTTCATTTAACCGCGGGAACAGGTAGAAATCACTAGGCGCAAGGTCAGGTGAGTATGAAGGATGTTCCATCAATTCAAATTCAGCATCTTGGATAGCAGTCATCGCAACTCAGGACTTGTATGCGGGGGCGTTATCTTGGTGAAACAACACATCTTAGCAAGTTTTTTTATTTGTTCTGCGTATAAGGGCCCCATTATAGTGGCTATAAGATAAGAGAGTCCATAATCTTACCGGCGGATGGAATTTCCTTAAACTTCTTAGGCTTTTTCTAAGTCTGGACTGTTGTTTCGTTACAGGATCATAATGGTGGAGCCATGTTTCATTCATAGTTACGAAGCGAGCTAAAAATCGGTCAGGATTTTGTTGTAACAATTCCAAATTGATTCGAGAAATCCGCAGTCTTGTTTGTTTATGCTCGTCTGTAAGCATTCTAGGCACCCAGCGGGCTGATACTTTTCCATGCCCAAATGTTCATGTATAATAAATACTATGGATACTTTCTATCGAAATCTTTAGTTCTTTCTTCAGCCACAGATTTTTTCAACTTTTTTTATCATTTGTTCGATAATTGCCGTCGTAGACGTCCCGAGCGCAGCTCGTCTTTAGTTGAAGTTCTTCCTCTCTTAGGCCCGTATTCTAGAATCGTACTCAAGCACTGATCTGTGCTTGAGGAGAGATTTCAAAACGTCAGTTTATACAAAAACGTTAATCAGATCTATACTCAAGTACAGATTTTGTTTCAGAATACGGGCCTTAAACTCGGCACACCACCGCGCAACCGTAGAATACGGAGGAGCATTAACCCCTTATGTTTCCTTCAAGTCTAGATTTACTTGCTCTGTAGTAAATTTTTTCAGGCAGATATATTATACTTATTACGGCGTGAATTTCAATTTTAACGATTTTGCGTACCACGCTCCGACACGAAGAAAACAAATGACTCCTATTTTAAAATAAGAAATTATGTAACGCCAAGCTGCTCAAAATTGGATACAAAAATGAGTTTATTGTGATAGAATTGCAAGTGAGTCCATGCTCACCCGCATAGTGAGAAGTTTTTGATAAGTATTGGTATCCGGATGGCTATCTTCATCCCCATCTATCTCTTTACACGGGACAATAAGTTTCATTACTAAATATTTTGTCCCATGATTGCTCACCCTACTGTTAAGAATAATAAAATAACACAAGTAAAGATAGTATCAGTGCGATTGATTAATGTTATTAGTGTTAATGTTATTAAATTATAAGGCTTCTTCATTATATTTGAGTTGTGTCTCTTTATAAAACAAAACACAAGTTTATATGAAGTCTACCGTAGGTCCCGCAACCGACTTGTGTTACATAATAAAGTTAGTGTCCAGCACAAAGCAGCCCTTTATGACAAATGTTTTTTTACAATGGCACCAAAAGTATATAATAAGCTACCTCGTCATATTAAAGAATGTAACGAATATATGACATTCAAAAAAGAATTATTTTCATTTTTAATAAGTCACTCATTTTTTTCAATTAATGAATTTCTTTTACTTAAATATTAATTTTATGCTTCATATGTCTTTGACTGCCTGAATGTATTTAATGATAAGATATTATTATCTCTGGACATTCCCTTTTTTAATTAAATTTAATTAAATTCATTCTGTAATTGTATTAATTAATTTACTTTATGTGAAATTTGTATGCCAATAAGGCTGATCACAGCATGTGCATTTTCTTTTATGTATAATATCTTATAAGTACTGTATCACAAATAAACTATTTGATTTGATTTGATATTTTTTATTAAGTACTTATATTTTTACGTGTAATGGTAGGATATACTGTAAGGTATATCAACAGTTTTCCTATTTTATATTCGACAATTATAGCCTGTTTCAGTTTAAGTGCAGGTTTAGCAAATTAAACTAGTTTATAGACTCGACCACGTAAAAACCACCAAGTTAACAACAGTAGTCAGCTAAAAACCACAAATTACTAAACTGTAACGAAACAAATCATGCTGAGCCGACTGTTAGCGTTGTACAGAAGACCTCAAGTCAGGCGTATAAACAGCAACGATTGTTATCGCTTCATTGAAATGCAACAAAGGTAATTTTTCAACTACGTTACGGTTGGCGTCTGCCCGTCTGTACAATCAGGTTTCGGCCTCTAGAATTTCACTGCCTTTATTAGCGTTTCGTTTGTCCATCTGTTCGTCACGGGCCGCTGACAAGTATATTGTTTCGTTTGCGTTCACAGTGGACAGAACCATCACTTTTCCTCTTATTGTCAGCGCTGTGACATCTTTAAAGAGAAAACTTCAGTGTGCGCGAACGCATGTATGGATTATTTCAAGTAGATTTTAAGAAATGTCTAGAAATGCATTTACAGTTCTGCTCAGTCAGATGGAAAGGTGAGGTGAAGATACGTGTGACGAGCTAACGGATTACGATCGACCGATGACTTACGCACAACGTAGGCGTATGAGTTTTCAACGAACCTTTCAAGTTAAATTCAAATCAGTGAAGTTGAATAAACACAAATTTTTGTCCCAGCGAAAAGTAAAATCATCGCTGCTGATTATGATTCACCGAAATTGAATGATTAGACATAACGCTTTGTTATTGGCCACTTCGTGAATGCAATTATCCCAGGTTTTGCTAAAGGAATCTGAGACTATCTTTCAGACAACCTACAATTTTAATTGTATATTTGTATAAACACATAGTTAAAATAAATAAATAAAATAGAAATGCGTTTATTGCTTTCAATGGTACAAACATCACCATAAACATAAAAAATGAAACACAGAAAGCAATCGGAGGTGGCTCAGCTTCTGCTGACCTAGGATCTGGATCCTAGGTAGCGCTGTTTTTCAGTCACTTCCATTTCTATGTCGGTGCTAAACGAGAATTAGTACATGCACATACAATACATAAAAAATAACTTAAACAGTACTCTCGTGCGTTTGTGAGTCTGGGTGTGCGTGTGTGAGTGCGTGTGTATGTGTGTGTTGTGTTTGTGTGTGGTTACTTAAAATATTCTCTCAGGAGCAGTAATTTCCAATACCCACTGCTAAGGTCTTCCGCAGCAAGTTGTTTTCTTGATAAGGCATCTTTGTATTTTCTTTTGCAACAATCGGTACTCATCTTCATTCTCATAGGTGGAGGTAGATTGTTCCAGATGCTTGCTGCGTAAAATTTAAATGATCTTCGATATCGCGTGGAATTATGTTTAGGTATCTTCAGTAAGTTTTGTGTGATAGACTCCTCTGAGTGTTATCTTTAGCCCAGGTAAGTTAACTAAAAGGCGAAGGCGATCACACGCCTAAACCACACTAATAGACTCATCAACATCATTAGGAAATGAAAAGCCAAATTGAACTTCCTAAGTAAGTCATCGTTTATGAATTGGTTTAAGTTGTTATGATATCGCGAAATTATAAGCAACATTGTTTTATATAATCCGTTTGCCCGTCATGGATGGTAGAGTATATGTAAATATTATGTATTCATACAAGTACACGTACGGTATGAACAAACTTAAATGAAATTTGCCACATTGGTGGGATAGGTAGGCGAAAAACTTGCAGTAAGCAAAAATAATTCGGAGACCACTTTTCTCTTATTTAAGGTTCATAACTATTTAATGTTTACCTAATATGAAATAAATTTATAATAGTATTTTAGCAAGAAAACCTTTAGATATATAAGTAATTTTGCCGGGGTATTATACTCTATGCACAAGGTTTACTGAGTGTCATCGGGTTATCAACTTATTAGGAAATAGCTCATATATCCAATAAATAAAATAAATCTGTCCGCTACGCCATGAGTTGTGGCGTAATTTTGAAATTCCCTACTGATCAAGATTGTCACACACATACACGTCATGACGCCGTGGGGGTCACCGGTGACCGGCAAACGATAGATTTCCTATTATGCCTGGCTTGGCCGCAGAGAAAGATTTAAGTTAAAATTAAGTTTATTAAATTAATAACAAATAGAAATCTTAAAAGAGCAAATGCAGAGTAAAACAGATCCATAAGGTTCAATATTTGAATATGAACTGTAATGATAACATAATTTTGATTAAAATGCACTTGAATCTATCCGGTTAACCTTGAATCCCTCAATGACGTGGGCTGTGTTTCATACAAAGATGTTCTTTTTGCTATTCTCAGTCGGAGCAGTTCGCTTGATAAAACTTTGATGATAATCAACCGACGTTTCTTAAAACGTGTTAAAATGCCAAATAGCTAATGGGTACGAGGTAGGTAATAGAAATGAAACTATTTGAAAAACTCACGACTTGACGATAAAAACATGTTTATATGCAATAGACTATCAGATGCAATGGAGATAAAATTTTGCAATTGATAACTACCTGTAAAACACTTGGGTAGTCTAAAAAAAACAATACATGATATTTTAGAAAGATAAATCTTTAAAGCTGTGATTTTAATTTCAAAAACATTTCTACGAGTACTAATACAATCATCACCATAATCATGAAGCACTACTACTACTACTCTTATAGTTTTTCAGAGTGGCCAATTAATGGTTTTGAAATAGTTTTTGAATTGCAATAAACATGTGTTTACGTAAACTTCAGGAAAGTAGAATTCCCAGTATAGTTTAATGAACGTCACCTCACAATCTGATTGAGAATTTCCCGTTCACTTCTAATCAAGTAAAATAGGAAGAAAATGTTATAAGTCAACAGAAATGGTTAGCTAATAAAGAATTCTAACTTCCAGTTCTTGAATGAAACCGGTTTGCGTTCCGTACTAAAAGAATCTCGCAATACATTTCCAGTTTTTAAAAGTGATACCGGCTTGCGTTTTCTTGACTGTTTTGATCTAAATACTTGCTAAAAACGAACTGGTGTGGTCCTTTTTTTCATTTATTTCCAAATTTGACAGATATTTATGATTGAAAATAAAATAAAACCAATAACAATCGTTTATTTCAGAGTTCTGTTCTTATTTTTCTTTTTCAGTCATAATAAGCTGCAGATAATTATATAGAACCTATTTAAAATGGTGAATTTTTACAAAGGTCAATCACTGACAGAATATGACCAGATCAGAATATGATCATGTGAAAAGGTGTCTCAGAGGTACCTATTTTATTTATTACTAGCTGTCCGTCAGCGGCTTCGCCCGCGTACTCTCTTTCCCGTCAAAATATAGCCATATATAAGAAATACCTATTACCTATGTCACTCTTTGATAATGTAGCCTTATATTGGTGAAAGAGTTTTTAAAATCGGCGCAGGAGTTTCCGAGCCTATTCAATACAAACAAAAAAAACATACAAACGAACAAATAAGTGATTTTTTATTTTTAGCTCTTATCAATACACTATTTTCTACACAAAGATAAAAACTCAATTGGAGTTGGAACTCGGTAGCTCAGTTGGAAGAGCAGCCACCCGGATTGTAGAAGGTTGCGGGTTCGAATCCCGCTTGAGTCCCTAGGATCAGGTCGAATTTTTCTAGTTTCTATCTTGGTGCAAACGAACAAATCTTTGCTCCTTATAATATTAGTTTAGATTTCACATCATGCAACGAAACGTTGATGGCTATGTACTATTTAGGTTACACCAGGAACGACTAATGATTTGCCATCTAAATAAAAAAAACAACCATGTAAAAAGCAAGCACGTGCACAAATACCACCGAAATTAAAATAAAATAAGATGGCGGAGATCTGTGGTTATAATCGACATTTTGTCCTTACCATTATGTCAAGGATGTTTCACAATATAGTTTTGTCATAAATGGCATTTTTATGGACAGTATTGGAAGCAATGTCTTTAATAAAGTTATTGGATTAGCTAAGTCAGTTCAGTAGGCAGATTTCGTCACTATAATTTCCTGCATTGCTGAGAAAACCATTGACTTTATGAAGCAATTTCAGCTAAGCGATTTATTCATGTTTGATGGCCTTACTTCACATAATGTTATTTTGCTGAGTTCGTACCTACACATTTTCTCAATTTTCTTTTAAGTTTTTTCCCATCATATAATTTCGATCTTATTCGTTTGTAATATTAAAAAGTCATTATTGTCTTTCTGCACCAACTTTCCCAATAGTACAACCCAATTTGTATCCGCTTAAGGTTTTGCAACGACAGTCGTAACAGTTCCTAACGTGCCTGCTACTGTTTCTTCCATGCGGTCATTTCGTAACCTCTGGGTAAGGAAGTCATTTTCAGAAACCCCGTGAAGAGAAAGTCTGTAACAGTTGTTCTATTCAACGAAACTACAATGCCTTTGAACATCCAAAAGTATTACATATTCACAGTCAAAAGAGGTTACGGCAGAAGTTTGGAACTCATACGTACATTAAAGGGTTTAAGAATAAGAATAAGAAGAAACATTGTTTATTAATGACATCTTTATTTTATGATTTTTTATTTCACAAATCTTTCAGTATGAATCTTATGGTATATTAGCCAGTGTTGATGTAATATAAATAAATGTTTTCAATGGAACTGAGAATTGACTTAAATGTAGATGTTAGATTTATTTGTTAATTTTGTATACTTAAATATGACCATTAACAGTATTTCCTTCCTTTAGTTATAATATCATAAATAATTAAAAGAGTTACGCGTAGTCATCATAATTTATTAAAAATTAAAAAAATCATCAAATAATATTTTCCGTGAAAAACCTGTTTTTGGGCGTATTTTACCGTCGCATAATCATTGTCAGCTTAAGTTGAAATGTATGTATAATAGGTACGTGTTTATTGTCGTAAAGACCATCTTTTGACATTATTTTTCCAAAATGAGTCACCAAAGACCTTTCTTCGACACAGACAAGTCGACTGACGTGTATGACGAGGGGAATGGCACACGGACCTTTCCGGCAAGGCCGTTGGGTGTCTTGCTCATATTTAAGCCATAGACAGGTAAGATCGAGCTTAAGCAAGCGCAGAGCTGGTTAGCAGTGTTAGTAAAGCATAATAGCAATGTTACAGATGTTAGCAATAAAATGGTTTCTTTTTTCACATGCTTATCAATTTTAGAAATACCAAAATCACGAACCGTTTAATTGTAGTTGCTAAAAGATCAAACACATCCTGTCACTTCTATTCATAAACAGGCTTCCACATAGGTGTACAATTCGAATTCGTACGGGCACTAAAGTTCACAAGACACTAAACAATACCGTTACTTAAACAACTTTGCAACATCTCACAGATCACTAGAAATAACCCGGAACACACAATATCACACAATTAGAGAACACACTTGCCTACATAATTCTTTTCCTTACAGTATTAGTCAATATTTCGATAACAGTAAACTTATTTATCGTGTATTGCTAACATAACCCGCCACCGTGGAATTTAGTTCACAACTGACAATTTACATGTTTACCTCAAGTTACATTGACACGACAACTTCCATCTCTTTCTTGCACCGTGGTTCAAATTTAGAGTGAAAGAGAAAGGAATGGTTCCGTGATTGCAATTTATGCAGCTGCAAACGTGAGCGCCTCTGGCGGAGAAATAGTGAAACACTCGTAACATGATCAAGACAAGTTCTATTGATGGATAGTTCTGTTGTCAACAGCAGTCACAAGATAGCGCTGATCGTTCAAGCTGATAGTAAGATTCTTAGTACCTCCAATCCGAAGTAGATGGCGTTACGTGGGTTAAAAACTGTGTAAGCTTAATTTTTATTTCATAGCTTTCCTTATCACTATCATTAGTTTTAACCTATTTAGCCTAATCTCTTAATCACCGCATCTTTTACCGCATTGTAAA
This sequence comes from Udea olivalis, assembly GCA_947369235.1. NCBI lineage: Eukaryota > Metazoa > Arthropoda > Insecta > Lepidoptera > Crambidae > Udea > Udea olivalis. The sequence goes on along the minus strand of OX376349.1, from coordinate 1,723,275 downwards.
ATGCCGTTCAGCCCCGTCCGGGGTCGGTGTTCAGCCCCTGCCGGGTATCGTACGTAATATACGTAAATTAATTTAGGAAAAAATCGCCACTCGTCCAATTTCTTCCATTGTATTAATTATCATAGCATTAGGCTTCTGTAATGTAAACAAAATGTGCCTTCCCTACTGTCGATACATTGCATAGCTCGAGCTGCGCATCTTCCTTGCACAGCTACCTAGCGACGCCGCACCTTCGTAGCTCGCTCCACTCGTCAGTGGAAAGTGTGGAAACGGTCTAATAGTTAAGCTTAGCTCGCACATCCTCACAGCATAGCTGTTTAGTACATCTCTGATGGAAAAGCAGCCTTATAGTTGTGTCTCCTGCGCTTATCCCACACAGTTGCCGCTGATAGCAGGCTCGAAGCCATCTGTGGCTGAACAGCTGTATAACATGGTTGAAATCATCTACTGGTAAACAGGTAGTTGTCAATTAGACAATACATAGTTCTAGTACATAAGAATGTGCTTCGTTAATAATGTGGAAAGAGATTTTGATTAGATTCGATTTATGTCTCTCTTAATACATAATTACAATTTATTTCACAATAAATGTCAGATATAAGAATTTGTATTATGATCGTCAACAATATAGTAATAATAATAGCATGCATAGAAATGTCAAGGTTAAAAAATTACAAATTACAAATTCAAAATCATACAATCAAATACTATTAAACTAAATACAAGTGTCAACTAAAAATAAAATACACAATTCAAATATTCGTCAATGGAATAGATAGACTTTTCCAACAAAAGGTTTCTCAGTTGGCGTCGGAATGCTTCGTCGGATTGTGCATTTTTCAGCGCAGTGGGTAGGTGGCTGTAGTATGTTGGACCGATTATACGTGGGTTCTTTTCTGCAAGCGCCATGCGACGAGGGACCGCATTAAGCCGGCCTACTAGATGAGATCGCTTACTCGCACTCATGCACTGATAATCCGAAAAGGTGGAGTTCATGAGTAATTGTTTTTTTTTATTTTTAGCATTAAACATTGCACTATTTTCTACACAAAGTAGAAACAAGAAAAATTTTACCTGATCTTAGGGACTCAAGCGGGATTGTGGAAGGTCGCGGGTTCGAATCCCGCTTGAGTCCATAGGATCAGGTCGAATTTTTGTTGTTTCTATATTTGTGTAGATTTTGATTAATTTCTGAAACGGTATTAACATAATTGTCTAGTTAGAGCTGGAAATTGATTGTCGAGCAAGTCAAAATATCTTAGAAGAGCTTGTTTGATCTGAAATGACGCGCTCCTCCACATTCCGCATTCACGCAAACATAAAGTAAAGAAAAGTCAAGTAATAAGCCTATGGACTGTAACTCTGCTGGGCAAAGGCCTCCATCACTGAAATCCAGTTATCGCTACAATGGATGGATATTGGCTTCACATGTATAAACAAATTAAATATGGACGCAATAATAAAGTAGTGTTTCGCGTCATTATTGGTTAGACAAGCTTTAGTAGATATTATATTACAATCAGCCAGCATTCATTTATAACTGGTCGTGACAGACATTAGTATTTTTAAATATTTTGGTAAGTACTTTTTTACTTAACATGTTTCCTAATCTTAGCAATAGTCTGTTTTTTAAATTTAACTAAATTTATCGGGATTTTAATTATTGTTCCGTGGCCTTACCCTGCTTCGTTTGCTTTTTATCAATAAAGACTTAAAAATACTTTCACATATCATAACAGAAGTGTCTTCCGCGACAGCCGCTATGCGACTGCGCCGCACAACCGTCGCACGCGCCGCGCTGACACTTCATTTCACTCTCTATGGGCAGACGTGCGGAACATTTTGGCGACTGTTACGTCATAACAAGTAAAAGCCTGAAAAGGCCTACAGTTTTATTTTGCTTTTTATGACGAATTATAGAACTTTCTTTGTAAACATTGAATTTCATTCAGCCTAAGTAAGAAAACGTACTAGTCTGTACTTCTTGAACAGTACTGTACGTCTACCACGAGTTGCCAATTTCAATTTACATTAACGTTCGCGTAAACAATTGTATTGGGATTTGACATTGTCATGCCATGTCATGTCAAATCTCAATACAAAATTTTACGCGAACAAATAAGTTTAAAAAAAATTACTATCTTCAGTTTCTTACGCGATAGCCATGACCATCCAACCCTAAGCGAAGGGAAGCTTATCAACCACAGCTATATAACCCTGTTGGTTTGAATTTCATCTATACTATTAATTTGTTTGTTTTTATTGATTATTGAATAGGCTCCTAAACTACTGGACCGATTTTTAAAAATAATTATAATTATATCAGTATATTTAAGTAAAATATAATATAATTAATAATAATAATAATATTATATTATTCATTATAAATTAATTTCATAAAAAGCTACGTTATCCTATTATGTAGGCTAAATTTTGATGGCTAAGACAGCCTAAGCGGGCGAAGCCGCTGACGGACAGTAGTAAATGTTACGAAGGGTTTGGGTCTGCACATGTCTCATTTTCACAATGAACGAATTTTCCAATGAACTCTTGAAAAGATTTGCATTGGATCAGCATGTAATAAATAACCAGTTTGAAATTTATGAACGCTATTTCGAAGCAATGGGGCCCAAGGGTTCGGGAGCTGATCATCTTATTCGTATATTAGCTTTCAAAACTAAGGAGGAACTTAATATTCATTTTACAAAGCTATTAATATTTTGCTATTAATTTAGCTGTCACTAGACTATTTAAAAAAAATAAAGTATATACTTAAGCTCAAAAATTGCAAGCGTCCCATCAGAATTTACATGGACATGGTATTACATACCATCACGCCTCTTTCCCAACGGGGCAGGCAGAGACCACCTCTTTCCACTTGCTACGATCCTGACATACATCTTGCGCTTCTTCTACTCTCATGAGTCCTTTCATACATGCTCGTCGGTTAAAGGTACTCCTGACCCGACCCTTTCTGAGAACATCTTGAACTTGGTCAAGAAACGTTCTTCTGGGTCTTCCCCTTCCAACAGTCCCATTCACCCTTGCCTCATAAATCCGTTTCGTTAATCGCCTTTCATCCATTCTTTCCATATGACCAAACCACCTCAGCATTCCCATCTCAATTTTAGTAACCACGTCTTCTTTCACACCACATCGTTCTCTTATTACACAGTTTCTAATTCTATCACTCAGTTTTACCCCAGCCATGCTTCTTAATGCTCTCATTTGCACTGCATTTATTTTACTTTCATCCTTCTTCTGCCATACCCAACTTTCACTACCATACATTAATGTCGGTACCAGCACGCCCCCGTGAACTGCCAGTCGGGCTTTCTCCGACACTCTGTGACTGCCCATAAAGGCATGCAGCGCCCCGTTCACTCTATTACCTGCATTCACTCTCCTTTCAATGTCACCCTCATATCTTCCATTTCTCGTAAACATAGTACCCAGATACACAAATTCTTTCACTTGCTCTACCTTTTCACCCCCAATAAAAATCTTACATTCTGTCACACTATCATCTCTTTCAAACACCATTGTATTGGTTTTACTCACATTCACTTTCATACCTCTCTCTTCCAGTGACGCATTCATTGCCGTTACCATATCCTGTAACTCGTCGGCCGACGATGCAAGTATTACCTGATCATCGGCGTAGAGAAGACATTTCACGAGTTACCCATCCATTCTCGAACCATAATTCCTATCTTTCAAACCCATCAAACAATTATCCATGAATAGGTTGAACAGCCACGGTGACGCTACACAGCCCTGTCTAACACCCTTATGGATATCAAACCAGTCAGTGTACATCCCGTCTACTCTGACACAAGCACTGGAACCCTCGTAGAGAGATTTCAGCGCTCGTATCAGGCAACTGCTCACTCCATACGCAGATAATGTCGACCACAATTCATTCCTCCTCACTCGATCATAGGCTTTTTCCAGATCCACGAATATGCAATAGACTTTTTGACTTTTGGCCAAAAACTTCTCAGCTATGCACCGTAAGGAAAAAACCTGATCCGTACATCCCATTCCCCTTCTGAATCCCGCTTGTGCATCCCATATCTTGTGCTCAGTTTCATTCACTACCCTATTAATCAGCACTTTTGCATACAATTTGCCGACAACGCTGAGCAGGCTAATTCCGCGGTAATTTTTGCAGTCCTGTTGTGACCCTTTCCCTTTGAACAACGGCACGATCACGGCTTTGCACCAGTCTCCCGGGACTCGGCCGGTCCTCCAACACATATTGAAAAGGCGGTACAACTGACTAGCCGCTATGCCTCGCCCTGCCTTCAGCATCTCGACAGACACTCTATCGTACCCTGCAGCCTTACCAGCTCTCATACTTTTCATCGCTATCATAATCTCATCCATGCTAATCTGGTTATCCTCTTCATTCACTTCCATTACGACATCAGCTGTTTATGCATCATCTCTTTCAAACAAACTTTCAAAATACTCCTTCCATCTTCTTAAAACACATTCTTCACCTTTCAAACTACTGCCATCCTTGCCTCTGATTTTTGCTAGATCTGATGTTGTAGATGCTCCCCTAGCAGTTCGTACGGACTTCCAGAAAAACTTTATGTTTGACTGGAAGTCTTCAGTAAGCTTCCTGTCAAATTCGTCCTTTTGTTCTTCTTTCTTTTTATTTACTACCTCCTTTACTATACCTTTCAACCTTTTATATTTTGTTTTAGCTTCCATCACATCACCATCCGTTGCCTCGTGTACTCTTTGACTAGCTTTTATTGCTAACCAGTCTACCCATGCTTTCTTCTTTTCATTTACAGCTGTCTGCACACTTTTGTCCATCCATACATTCTTCTTCTTGCTTCCTTTCCTTCTCCTTGTAGTTCCACATATATTTACAGCCACACTTACTAATCCTTCCTTAAAAGTCTCCCATAGCCCCTCAATCTCGCACACCTCTTCTGAATCTTCAAACTTCTTACGCAACTCATTCACATATTCGTCTTCAACATCCCTTTCTTGCAATTTCTCCACTTTCACTCGTTCCAGAATACCTGTACCCACCGGAGCTCTGTGTCGCCACCTATTGAAGAGACCACTTATTCGGGTTAACACCAGGAAGTGGTCTGTGTCGACACCAGCCCCGCGGTATGCTCGGGTGTCCACAATATTCCTTCTCAGTCGTTCGTCCACTATCACAAAGTCAATCATACTTCTCGACACACCCTCTTCCCTTGTATACATGTGAATCTTTTTGTGTTCAAACATTGTATTTGTTACACATAGATTGCACTCCACGCAGATCTCTAACAAACTTCATACTCACCATACAAGCCAAGAACTCTTTCATATCCTTCTCGTTTTCTACCTACCCACCCATTGAAGTCACCTAACATAATTACTCGTTCATTCTGCTTGCATTTGCGTAGGGTTTCTCTCATACTCTCCCAAAACTCCTCTACTTCTTTTTGGGCTTTTGAACACCGACTAGCACTCTTATCTGTCGGTGCATATACACCAAGGATAAAAATTCGAGTCAGTCCAACTTTTAGCCGTACCCAGAGAAGTCTCGGGCTGACGCACTCATACTCACTTACACATTCAGTCATTCGCGCGGAGAAAATAAGGCCTACCCCTTGACAACCTCGGTTATTGGCTGGCACGCCAGACCAGTACGCCGTGTAGGGTTCATGGATCGAGATGTCACACCCCTTCCGCTTAGTCTCATTCACACACAGAACATCAATATGCCTTTCACCCATCAACTGACATACCTCATCTATTTTATCACTCATTCCTCCTCTCACATTCAACGTAGCGAAGCGGCTCTCCGTGGGCCGCTTTTCGCTCCCGTGTGGAACGAGACGTGATGGGTTGCGAACCACACCGCCGCCATCATGAATTGGTTTGTTACGATTCATTGCGTTCCCACGAGTAGCAAGGGAAATAATTTGTCGGTCCCAGCAGAGCCCCGCATGCCAGGATAAGGCTAGCCTTGATCTGGGTTCGCCTGGTCCCAGGGCAGTTTGGCCTATTATATATAAATTCATAAGTACATCAGTAAATGGTGTAGCCTTAAAATTACTGCCCATTTTTTATATTAAATTATTGGTTAACAAGCTGTCTGATGGTAAGTAGTTACTGCGGTGTCTTTGTCGTGTTTTGCGCATGTGTTCCCTTACTTTTATATTCCCGGGGGCTTCAAGCGGGCGTGAAAAGGCATTTTTGCAGGCTTTCAAGATGAGTATTCTATCAGGTGGAGTCAAGTCATCTTGACGGGCACTATAAAAAAAAGGAAAAAAAATTAAACACCTGGTTTTTACACCCGGTTGAAACAAAAGGTTGCGCACGCCTCCGTAGCGACCGCACATTTTCCCAGTGGGGATATCAGGCGCCGGCGCACGGCGGAAAAAAGTAAAAACACTATATCGCTAGTCAATAATAACAGTGCGCGCTCTGTGACTTTTTTCCGAGCATTTCTAATTCGGACACCGCACCGATCGGTCGTGTCCTGCTCGCGTTAAAAAGTCAAGTAAAAAAACCGAAACCGGAAACTTTTACTTGTAATTGCTTTAGTATGAATAGTGATATGTTGAGTATGTGTTGCGTGATGTACTGAAAGTTAATTGAAGCAAAATGGTGTGGAAGCGCTGGAGTGTCGTTTTGATGCTGTTTGTGCTTTTGGACGTCGAAGCTTACAGTCCGAGAGGTAAGTTCAAATCTTTTGGGCAACGTAGTAGTGGCATTCGAGCATTAAAAAAATTGTAATAACACATTTTTTCCTTAATCTGATCACATTACTTTACAAATTATCCTTACAGTTTTCACGAGTATTTTAGTGAACTGTATTAAGATGATGATGATCAATGATCAATGATCTCGGTGTAATTTGTCCCGGATATTTTTTTTATATATTTTATATATATCAATATCATAATTATTAGCTTAACTAACAAAGGTTAGGTTACATCCTACTTTTATATTTATCGAGTGGAAATCGACCTTGCCAATTTCCTAGTAAAAAACATCAACGCGTGATTCTGACGGTTCGGGACTAAAAATGTCAGTCAGGACCTTTTCAAGAACGTTCCAACTCCTCTTAAAAACTCAATAAATATTAAGCAATGCAATGAACTGATGAAGAAAAGTGGTTGGGAATCAAAGCCACATTTCCCACTTCGAATATTAAAAAAAAAATACCTTAAGTAGCACTCATTAAAGCCTTCCTTTCCCACTCTCTCTTAACGGAGATCCAAGGTAATTTGTACCGTAACTCATTTTGTCCCAGTAGTCGGTGACCCATCATTCAAATTTCAAAATGAAGCAAGCTATTGTCAATTTCAAAATAGGCTTTTATTATGATAAAGCAAACTAAAAAAACTTAATTGTACGCGTACTTTTAAACTTCTAAATCAAATCATAAAACAGAAAAAATACCATCACCACTTTATTCCAAACGGGGTAGCCAGAGGCAAGTGACTTGTAGTCATGGTGAACGGAACTACACTCAGAAGCCCACTTTTCACCAGTAAATAAATCAAATCAATCAAAGCTAATACTGAACTACACATAAACTACACTTTTGTCTAAGACATAGACCTTGGCAACACTTGTCTCACACAGAATACTAGTGATTTCATCAAGAAGTACGAGTATAATATGTAGTTTTTTATATTTGTTATAGTGGAAACCTAAAACTTATAATCAAGCAATTATTTCTTGCTCCGAGTAGGTGCATTGCAGTTAAAGTACTTAGATAATAGTTAAGTCCTAAACTTACTTTCGCGTTTTCACTTTTTATCGGATCACAATAATCCCACCGGATCTATAATGGCGTTGTCGGCGAAATAAGACGTTTCACGAGACAACGAGCCGCAAAATTAGGGCTGCCCGGTGCGAAAAGCTGCCATTTAGGTAAACTTCTATGAAAACTGTTCATCATCCTTTGCAGATATAAGACTGCTGAACATAGGCTTCCCCCATAGGTTTCTAAAGCGTTCGTTTGCAGGCGGTCTGCATTCACCGAAATCCTGATACCTTTACCAGGTTGTCCGTCCACCTTACCAGTCTAGAATTTTTCTGCTCCAATCGCAATTGGATCGTCGCGCTGCAATACAATAAAATTGTAAAAACCGTAGTATCTAAAGTTTTCTCATGTCCGATACAGGAAAAAAGAAGTATAAACTATAGCATTACGAGAAGGAAACTTAACGAATAAACCATTTATAATCCTTGAACTAAAGAACTGAAAAGCGTAGGAATTATTCATTAGCAGATCTAAATAAACTTTAGTAAGTAAATATTTGCTCTCTCTTAGTCAAATGAGGATGTAATCTTGTGAAACCATACAGTCCGGCTATGTATAAAGCTAAACAAGGTAGCCCATCATGGTGTACGGAGCACTTGAAGAACAAGCGTATTTGATCCCCAGTTTGGATGGTGGTTAAGGGCCTCCATCATTGGAATCAAGTCATCGCTACAATTGATAGGTGTTAGCTTAATCACAACGCTTGCCAAATGCGTATGTTTTTGGTTTGACTTTTCCATATTGTAAAATCAATAATTCTCTTTTCATTTTCTTTTACAGTCTAAAAAAAATATTAAAACATAATCGGAGGTTTATTGCAATCATATTATTCACATTGGTTCAGGTTAAAGAGGGTACAATCCGTCAGTCATGTGGTACACACAAAAAGTTTCCAGTTTCCTCTAGCCTGATAAAAAGCCTCTGAAACACTGCAGAAAAAGTAACTAACAACTAGTTCCTCATATATAGTATGTATATACCGCCGTATTTTACAGAAAAATAGTTTCACAAATGGGTAGCCCTACAGCAATAAATCTTAACTATGTGAAATAGAGTAGTTTGCCGCTGTCAGTACAATATTTATTATTCCTTAGCCAGCACTGTGTTGACAAGAAATATGGTCACGATCACGAATATTTTAAGGGTTTGCCCTTTTTCATTCAAAATGAATTAATTAAGCTATTAAATAACCAGGCTGGTAGAAGCACTGAATAATTTTAAGTATATATCTTTATTATTATGCTTGGAATAGAAATTAATATCAGTCAACTCTATCTATTGACTGAAGAGTTTTTCTAGTCGAAGATCTTCAATACGTCTTCGATCGTATTTTGATCGTATACATACATAATATAATTACATACGCTCACGACTTAATCAATTTGACTTTGCCGTCCAAGGGAATGTAACACCCAGAAGCTCACTTTTTATCAAGTGTCTTTTAACCTAACGTGGTAGGTAGTGTTCCTTCGGTTAGTTTATGGTACTTACAAAAAGTTTGCAGTTTCCTGTAGCCCGAAAGAAAACCTCTACATCACTGCAGAAAAAGTAATAATAGTTACTCACGAGTGAGGTTGCAGCTGGCCTATTAAAAGCTGTGTTGGGGTCAGCGGAACCTGATGGTCGCCATTGTTTGTCTTGCTGAGTACAGAAAACCCTTCAAAGTTCTTCTTAGCCTACTCCCTCTACATTATGAGAATGCTCTATCAGTAGTTTAACGGTGTGGATGCGGTTCGTTTTGGAGAATATCATCTAGCTAGATGATATTGTCAAAAACAAACCACTAGAAGCTACATAGCAAAGTGTAACCTTCCTCAAAGTAAGCCGTTACGAGTAGGTCCTGCTAAAGTATTTGACTGTACCTCATTAATTCCTTCTCTCCTTCTAGTTCTAGTCTATTCTGTACCTGATTTTGATCACAAATTGTCTGTCATTTCGCAGACGTAATCTAATAAAAATAAACTTTAATTGCAGTCAGATTATGTGACAGGCGCCCGCCATTCATTTACATCGTAACTTGCAGATATAAAGATACAAGAGCGTAATAAAAGTTATCTTCATTGATCGAAACATAAACAGTGACGGCTAGTAAATTACGAAACGGATAGTTACAGTTATTACGAAACGCTTCGAGGAAAGCCAAAAAGAGGAGTAGGACTAATTTGATCACGTTTGACGTCATCATCTATTGATTGATTTCTCGATCTGAACTGTTCTGCTACGGACTGACGGATTGTACCTTCTTTAACTTGAATCAATGTGAATTATATAATATATAAAGGTTTATACCTTCGATTATGTTTAAAATATTTTTTTTACTGTAAAAGAAAATGAAAAGATAATTTTTGATTTTACAATTAGGAAAATTCAAACCAAAAACATACGCTGTGTACGCAAAAAACGTATTTTTCTTTTAAAAAATCACGAAAAAAATATAATAATTAAATCACACATTCAGGTTTTGTTTCTATTAGTGTCAATATACGGAAATAATATTAACAACATTTTTGTATCTAATGTGTCTTAATCATCAAATAGGTGAGTACCATATTATTTACAAAGTACCCTAATTACCCTACACATTTATTAAAATCTGTATACTCGCAACCGTTATATACAATCACAGCTCGAACGTGTGGTATGTTGTTATGACCAACACAAGCAAAGAGAACTCAGCTTATGGTCAGCATTGTTACGTTCGGTTTTGTTTTGATTGAGTTGCATTAAAATGATCACCACCATAATAGCGCTTACCATTATTAAACGCATTGTGTAACAAAACGAATTGCACAATAACATTACGGTAGCATTTCCTTCCTAACATTAGATAAGTCCGTAATCAAATCGGCTCAAACCTCGGTGTTGGTCAGAGCTAAGTGGCACAGACCCGGTCGTTTCACCAATAGCCGAATTTAAGACATTTCATTGAGTTTCTAAGTTTGTGTCGGATGATTGCCGCAATTGGATCCACTTTCTCATACAATATTGTTCGGAAACTTTGCAGTGAATTATGTGCATTAATTTGCTCGTAACAGGTCCATTAGACATAGGTTTCAATAGGCCGTAAATATTGATATGACATAGACCATTGGGTAGGAAGATAAATTGAATTTACAGTAAATACGGTAGCGTTTGCGGTTTTGTTTAATGTTTTTCAATAACACTTCAGAAGTAATTTTTATGTTATTTAGATTAAGTTGTAACTATAAATTGGTTGTTAAATTTTTTGCCTAATGACAGAGTTAGCATGAATAATATCTACCCATAATGCAGTGAACAATCTATAATTAGCTGTCCCTCAGCGGCTTCGCCCGCGTTTCTAACGTCAAAATATACGTCTTAGCAATAAAAAAAAAAGGATGTCACTCGCTGAAAATGTAGATTTGCTTTGAAGAAAGAATTTTTTAAATCGGTCCATTTACTTCGGAGCCTATTCAGTAAAAACAAACAAACAAACAATCAAATCTTTTCTCTAATTATATAATCAGTACATATAAAGAGTCCCCCCGGCCCCTCCCGTCCTTTTTAAGACTGTTTTACTCTTTTGCTCCATACCTTACTACAGTTTAATGACGCTGAATTATTTATTTATATCGCTGTAAGTAATTCCTTTGTGACAAAAGACTTCCTAATTATACGGTGAGGATAGTTTCTTCCAGTAGCTATCAATCTTTGAAGATTTAAAGCGGTAATCACGATCGAAATAAAATGATTTTCATTTTGTTCCTCATTAATTTATAAGGCATCAAAAGATAAAAAAATTAGGAAAAAAAACAAGTAATAAGACAATTAAAAAAAACTTCAAGTTTTGTCTGTGAGTGCATTTTTCACATGTGAAGTAAAAGTAAAAGTAAATCGGACGCAACCTTGACCATGCACCGCTTATCGCAGCGCGTGCGCAACCGATTAACGCCTTACTAAGGTTGGCAACTTTTTTTAGCCGTAATATTTAAATAAATATATGTATCTGGGACATCTAATACCAAGGTCATCTAATCCCTAAACTAAGCAGAGCTTTGACCATGGGGATCAGACTGATTAACATACTGAACATACGTAACCAAACGGAAAAGATCAAAATAAAGCAGAAACAGCTTAGATAAGAGACATTTAGCATTAGGACATAGCCTACTTCCTAAAATGTTCACAACGAATCCTTCATACGAAAACTCGCTCAAATAGGCAAGTAAATTGATACAAAATCACCCGAATACAATTAAACTTTAAGTCCTTTTTTTCGTATAGAATTTTGTTGCTGACAAATGCAAGAAACTTACTAGTAGCAACGTCCCAAACGAAAACACCAATCGGCAAAATGAGATTTTCCTATGATTATGAATCAGACACTGTCATAATTTAGTTATTATTCGTAAATTGTTTGATAATCTGAATTAAAATCATGCATTTTTTTAACTATTTGCTTCTCTTGAATACATTCTATGCACAGCCACCTATCAAAACATAACCATGCAGTTTCCACTCTGCAACACCATGTTTACAATGGTTACCGTTTCACAAATTTCACTAGCTCGATTTATTTCCCTGTGGCGACAAAAAGCGTAGAAATACAGGAAAAGCATCTCTTTGTCAGATCGATACGGAATCGTTTTTGTATCACCTATCATTAGTAACACTCGTTCTGTTTATTGATTCACGAAGGCTAGTTTACGCACTTTCATTGGTGATTGACGAATGAGATTGTCTGTTTGTTTACATTTGTTTTTAAGGTTAAATAACAGCGTCAGTTTAGACCTGCACAAGATCCACCCTAGTCCTACCTAGATACTTCACCCTAGATCCACCCTAGTTACTTATTTTGTTAATGTAATTGACAAGTTACTTGTAAAAAATTATTTAGTAATACAATGAATGTTACGCTACTAGTAAAACAAACAAAAAAATATGCCTGCGTTTCCTAAAATACAGTCAAATTCATTGGTGAACAGAAAAACCTAATGATGCATAAGACGTTCACTGCTGTACCGTGAACAATGCTCATCCACTGCATGTTATAGGGAAGGCCAGTGAATTCCTTATATGCCTCAGTGGCTGGATTCTAGACAGCCTGCGTTCTTAAATCCTATCAATCTGTTTGCCAACTTTTGCGAACAAAGTACGCATGCTCCTACGTTCGAGTCCAACCGGCTACTCAGCGTCCATATTTAAAATGGGCGCTTCATTTCAGCTTAGCTTAGACAAACTCTACCCGATGAACATAACGTTTTCCAAATATTTTATCTGCCTTAACCGAAACAAACTTTCCCTCTATGTAGATAATCATCATAAAGCTCAAGGTCACTCAACTACGGCTTCGCTCAGTAACTTGCTACGAAATAGCAGTAAAATGAAGGAAATCTAGAGAAGATCTAAAGGCAACAACAAAATTCAACGGATTACGCAATTGAAGTTGCATTGATCAGAGTGTATGCTCTGCTTTTTTGATTCAAATCTATGACCTCAGTTTGAGATGTTCTAAATGTTAAATTTTTTCACATTATTTGCCCGCCAGGTAGGAAGTAAGATGGGTGACCAGCCCGATTGATATTTCTGATGGAACTCTTAGACATCTCCGTGATTGTGAAGGCCCTTAAGGTAATTAGTTGGTCGAGGTAGTTGCGTCGAGGTCCCTGCGGTTAGGGTAATAGAATACTACCGATGTATCCCTGCCTGTCGTAAGAGGCGGCTAAAGGGGCCCTTCGGGTCGCGAAGCGCACGCGGGGAGGCCGCGTGTGTGTCGGTTTGCGATCCCGAGGATGACGGTAACGCGTGTCTTCGGACACAGTGGTCTGTGTTATCGTGCACTGGAGTTGAGCTTGGTCCCCCCCGAGGCTGGTTGCCAGGCGGCCTTGCGCACCAAAGGGTCCTGCGAGGAGTCTCTCCCTTGTTGGGGATCCCGCGCCCCTTCTATTCTGCGCCGAAGATGACCACCGTCAGGTTTTAGTAGGTAGGGGTCTCTGTTTTCCCAGGAGTTCCGAGTCCCACATATCCCAGGTGTCCCGAACCCAGGGCCCTGGGAATGCCTAAATGCATTTCCTGACTGAGATATTACTCGTTAAGCCTAGTCTGAGGACTTTGGGCGGTTTAACAGTAAGGTTTTATTAACTCGAACAATCTCTACTGGATATTACTGCACCTCACACCACGTCCTAGTTGAGAAAAGACATATGCTCTGCAGTATAGAGGCTACATTTCCCCTTATTTGCCAATGTAAAATCAAAAGTTAATTAACAAACTTGGCTCTTCATGAGATTTTGATCCCTTTGGCAGCAAAAACACGAATTGTATGATTAGATTTACCTGACAAGAAATCGATACCACATCTAATGCCAGTAACCTCTGCGCAAAGTGTAATCAACGTCACAACGCGGAAAATGAAACTGAGTAATGAAATAATACCATTTTCAATGTAATCCACCGCTTGGAGTAATTCTAGATGACATTTTCACGACTTTCTCTCCAGAGGTCACGGGTTCGACGCCTGCCCCGCGCTGTGATACCGACTCAATCTGAACAATCAATTGTTTTTGTTGAGTGCTTATAAAAACATTTCGTGTTTGGTTTTAATTAAAATGTTTTGTAATCTGAGCCTAATTGTGCCTGATCTTGGCTTTTTAAGTGTCTATTTATCTGTCATATCACAATCTTGCTGAACAATGGTTTGAAGTAAGGGTGTCAATAGTTGGATTATGAACTTAATAGGCATTGTGATGTTAAACCGACACGTAACTTCTCAGATCATAGTAACGAATTTTGTTAACAAGATAATACAAAAAATGGTATTTTTACTTTACACTTGTGCAGTAAGTGTTCACTGCTAGGTAGTAATTTTTTAGTAATCTTCGCTTAAGTCTGGCATTTTTTTCAGAATTTTAAATCAACTATCGTTATAATTTGTATACTTTTCTGAATTTTATATCCTTAATAGCACTCAAATAGCACTCATATAAATAAAGCATTAATTGCCCAAAAAAATGCGTAAGAGCAATATGTGGTGTCCCTCCATTAACGTCGTGTCGTCCTCTATTTCCACAATTGCAGCTGCTAACATTACCATCTATGTATATTTTTGAAGTATGTGTATTTGTTATGCAGAATAAACATTTGATTAAAAAGCAGGTGACATCTATCCATGAAAGACAAGAAATCCAAATAGATTGGTATTGTTGGAAAATCCCAAAACGATGCTATACAAGATAAGTTGTCTGACTATGTCTGTAAAAGTATTTAACTCTTTGTCTAGTCAATTTAAGACATTGAATTTAAGACGGTTTAAATTAACACTGGTAAATGGCTTATATCAAAAGCCTTTTATGACATAAAATATTTTTTTCATAACAACTTTGAATTGTAATAATGATTAGCCATAATTGTATTTAATATATTGCCTCGAATTGTAAAAAAATCTTATTATAGATAATAATTATTTTATGAATATACTTAATGAACTTACTTGTATTTTTTGTGCCACTTCATATGGCTAAACATGATTGGAACTTAAATTGTTTTGTCAACATCTTTGTATACCATGTTTAATTGCAAATAAATATTACTATTACTATTAAATAGCAAACGCAGCGTGAATTGCTGACGATATATAACACACCAGCTTAGAAAATTCAATCACTAGAAATTCACCCGTTTCGGAGGTTCCCAAGGGACTGTCAAATAATATAAACGTCCAATACGTTTACCAAAACTTGCCACTTTAAATTTACATTAACGTTCGCGTAAAAAAAAAGTATTGAGATGACACATGACATGACATGACAATGTCAAATCCCAATACATTTTTTTACGCGAACGATTATGCATATTCAAAGTAGCAACTTGTGGTAGACGCACTGTTGCTATCCGTGGTGAATGTATACAGCTATATGCCAGGATTATGTGACAAGTTCGTTAGTCATGTCACGATGACAGATACTTCCGACATCTAAATTCACAGTTGCGTCGATGGAAAATCGCAATTGAATAACAAATACCTGAGCAAACAGCGCACGTTACGTAAAGCTGCATCGTTAAGTACAGCAAATAATATGAGAAAAGGCACCTTGTAATTTTGAAACACCATTCATTAATGGAAGAACTATGTTCAATCTTGAATACACCATCTGATGACGAAGTCAATAAAAATACTTTTATCAGCTGTCAAAAGGCAGATTTAGCTTAGCTTTAAATTTTCATGATTTCAATTGATATTATTCTTTTCAGTCAGAGTCTACAAAACAAGAGTATGTCACAAACCCAAACTCAACAAAGTACTTTGCATCGTCTTCCCTAGTCAAATCAATACTTTTAATTGTGCTTTGAATATTCAAATGTAAAGGCCAGCTCCTTAGAAAAGCCCAATTGAATAACAAGTATGCGCAAACGCAGGCCGCAGTTACGCAAGGCGAAACGCGCACGTACCTTCGGTACTACGCGACGGAATGCATTTTCACTGCACGTTGTACTGCTTTGTTTTGAACTGTGCTTGATGGTTAGATAATGAACTGAGGAGAGCTTTTGCTACGAGAAGATGAAGGGAAAAAGACGCTTCAGGTATCGCGATTCCTTAAAGTTCCACGCTAAAGCTGACCACCGTCAAAAATATTAGCAGATTATACTCTAACCCTGGAGACTAAGCGTGACACGTGAATTCTTGTTCAATTATCATAAAATAGGTGAATGGTTTTTATTTTGCACTAGCTTTCTGCCCGCGGCTTCGTCCGCGTGCACTTCATTTTTCTTTCCCGCTTTTCTGTTGAAATTTTTCCTGAGTTTGCTTTGCTATAAACCTCACGGAGCCCGAGACCTTTCCAACGAATGCAAAACCGTGGAAATCGGTTCGTGCGTTCTGGAGTTATAGCGTCAGGAAGGAAAACCCGACCTATTTTTATATTATAGATAACGATAGCATTAATATAAATCCAAAACCCCTAATACCATTGTATTCTTTCAGATATTTTGGTTTCGAAACTATTTTGATAAAGCTTTTGTCTTACAGTTGGTAGCGTCGAGCAGGTAAAATGGAACTGTAATTCTTAACAATCCCTTTGGATTGGCTGTCAGGATCAAGTTAATTAGTGACAAGAAACCGTTAAAATTGAGAAGATATTTTTTTGTAATTTCTCCTGCTCAATTTCCTCGCAGTCCACACACATAGACTTGCAACACCATAGCTCATAAGTCTATGTACGTGGATTGCGATGCAACTGCTTACCCAGGTTACCTAATAACTATGAAATCATCTATAACTATACCTATCTGTTTTCACTTAAAATAACCTTTCTTCCATTCGATTCTTACTCAAATGACTTTGACAGACCCTTTCATAGACCTTCACCTCATTGATTATTTCCCACAAGACCAATAGCTCATCGTTACTTCCGTTGGTATTGTAAATGTCAGCCTACTTAGCTTTTACCCTTTGTTAAACCTTTAAGGAGCTTCAACTTTCCGCCTTTCTTATGGCTTGAGCGGCTTAGTCTTTTGCGGTTACGTCATACCATCGTAATGTTCAAACTCCATACTCGTGTGGTCGGCGGTCAAAGCTATGGTGTTGCATCATTAGCAAGGTGCGTTACTCTTTGCTCGGCTAAAGCATAACCACAGCGATGAAGTAGACAGAAAAAAACCATCGTTCTGTGGTTAGTTCCGGTTGCGTCCAATTCTAATTTGAGTCAGAAGATGTTGAGCAAGAGGTTTTGCCCCTTAAGGTGGACGAACGAGTTAGTAAAGAAGCTGAATTGAAGTGGTTTCTTTACATCTTTTGTGACACTTTGAATGTAAAGCTTTGGTCTCTTATCGCGATCGAAACGCACAACGCTGCGGCATGCGTTGCCAGACACATAGGGTAGCGTGGAGCTAGTCGTAGCTGGGATAAATAGTAACAAGCATTTTTAACCTAGATAATAAAAGAATATTCATTTTAATTTCAACTTTACCTACTATTTTATACCCATTCTATCATATGAGCTCGATCAGTATCCCGCCGGATTGCGCAGGAAGCGGTGTTGTGCAGGAGCTCTGATAATGCCAGGTGCCAGACTTCTTTTAGTTTATACAAAATTGATTACTGTTGATTTTTTCAAAATGTTAAGCAGTTGTTGATTTATTCAAATACAATTAGCATTTGTTTAGTTCGACTATGGCCACTGTATTTTTACACCAAATAAGGGATTTATATTTTTATAGCAGTTATTTCCAAAAACCTTGCAGTGAGGTATTTTGTAACATTTTCATGGGGCAAGTTATAACTTAAATCAAAAGGCTGATTAAGAATTCGTTATTATAAATGGCTGAGAACCTAAAGTTCTTTTAAAGATTGAAAAAGAAGGAACATGTTATAGTAAATGTTTGAGTATTTTTTTTATTAGATAAGAATAAAACTTAAAAGTCTATGTATGTTATAGCGTGCCGTGTCTACAGTTTAAATGCTTCGTACCTAAATGAATCGAAAGTCTGATAACTTAATTAGTTAAAATTATAAAATGCTGTAAGCCGAATGTTCCTTTATAGTAAGCAAAAAACAAACATGTATTTGTTAATTTTTAAATATTTTTTTAATAGATTAAAAATAATACTTAATAGTCTTAGGCTTTTTAAGCGTGCATACAGATTCTATTGCCAAATATGTTATATAAATCTTTTGAAAATATAAAGTTGGTTTTCAAATCCTACTGTTACAATTTGATTTGTTACAAGTTACAACTAGCCCCAATCACGGGGTAAGTTACAACACTCGTCACTTTTTTCTAAGCCGTGTCTACAAGAATTCATCTTAGTTTTGATTAAAATGTCCATTGAAATCGATAGTTGAATACTCGTAGTAGCTCATTCGAACAGTACTGCTGCATTTCATACGTTCCAAACAAGTAAGCACATGTAGCCAAAAAAACTAAAAATTGTTACAACTAGCTCCCCTACTGTATGGAACGAGGAACAAGATATCATTCTTGAAATTTTGCACATTTGTCCGGCACCGCATGCCGCATACCGCAGCGTCGCGGTCGTGAGTTACGATCGCAAGGACAGCCTTAAATAAGAAATATATTTTTGAAACTAAATAAAGTTTCGTATTTATATAAGAAAATTGATTTTATAACACTTATCAAACGATAAAATCTCTACAACTTAACCGCATATACTTCAACTAGGCTGAAGGTAGTAATTATTTTATAATTGATTTTACAGGCAATTATCACTTCCTCTCATAATACAAACAGAGTGGTGATAGTCATCTGCATTTTCTACTAAACGAAAGTAAAAGGAAGCAGGTTCGACACCGGCCGGAAATGCGGTAGAAAGAGACAGTGGCACGATTTTCCGAACGACATGCGCGGGAGTCGATGAACTAAAACAAACGCGATATAAACACGCAGGGATGTCAGTCGCGTCTATTGTACTAAATATCGATAGTTTTTCAAGTGTTGTCACATCATTGTAGTAGTCCAAAATGGTTTCAAGCATGTGTTTTTCAATTTTGATCTGTAGTTAAAGTACTATTAATGAATGTTGATATCAGTATTACTTGATTATATAAAAAATCACGTTTTATTATGGAAAGAGCACATGCTAGTCATTCGGCTACTATACTTACTTTATTGAAGTTTTAATAGTGAATAGTTATTCATAAATGTTTTGAATAGGCCCCATTTGTGGCGCTCGGTGACCCAGCACAATGTAGGTTTTGTTACCAAATTTTATAAAATCTTAGACCCAAGCAAAACTTTATAAGTATATTCCTGCTTTGTTACGGGATCACATGGTTTAAAAGTAAAATTCTAATAATTTGATTAACTGCAACTCTCCTAGTTTTGCAATTATATTGTTAATCGCATACGTAATTCTGTGCGATAATCGATATGTTTTACTCGATTACGAGTGTTAATGGATTTAAAAACATTTAATTCTAATTAGGTAGCTTACCAACATAATAAATATGTAATACTAATTTAAAATGAGGACTCATTCGTTTACGTGCTTAGGTTATTTTAAACATTGCTTTTCTAAATGTGCCATGTTGAATAGATTTAATAAAATTTTGAGCTTTTTAGTAAGGTGGGTGAGGATGATGATAGAAAGGTAGGTATTAGGTCTATGTACTGGTGATTGCACCTTTACAATTAGTCGGAGATGAGCCAAATAAATCCAACTCATTACCATTATTTTTATTCTTGATACTGTCACGCAGCACAAAAGAAATTAGCGAAATACCTTGAAAAACCGACCAAAATGGCACAAGGCCATAAGGTGACCGGTATACTTACCATATCGCAGAATGATTTTATGCACAAAGAAAAACTTTCTGTCACAAGAACAAAGTTATCGACCGATTCGGTTATTTTCTTTTATTTTTAATTATTTTTTTAAGTATGGGTTGTTTTAATATAATTAAAATTATGAAAACTGTATGCCTTTGGCTTCAACATATAAAAATATTTATTGGTTACGTTAAGCGGGTCATTTACTATAATTTAAACAAAATTACCGAATCGGTCGATAAGTTCGGTCTGAATCCGGGGGCTGCTTAACTTACTACTCGTCTCATGACTTAAAAAAACATGGCTTAAAACCCATTAATCCCTATGCATATTTTTTCAAACAAGTGTATTTACTTTGATTATAATTAGAAAGTATATATCTAACCTCAATGGGTTTTTAATGACCCTTTGACACTGAAGAGAGACGAAAGAGTTTTCAATGCAAAAACTTCTTTCTTTGAGTAAATAAGAGTGAAATCTCAAACTCGATATTTTGACCGTGATTCGGTGAGAAAGGAATTTTATTTGATACATATCTAAATATACTTGTACACTCCCAGATAAATGGCCAGTAAAAAAGTAACTAATTTTGACAGTAATATTTTGCTTCAGTGAAGATGAAACCCATGATTCTCCAAAGGTAGGTTGACTGATCGTTGCACCAACAGGGGAGCTATCGCTGCTCCCGTTCTTCGAAAACGTGAATTTTTATTAGTTAAAAAAGATATTTAGCGTTTAAAATTGACGTTAAATTTTTCTATTCCTATAGCCATGTTTTATTGTACAAAATACATGAACCTATTTTATTCAGATCATAAACGTTTTGTAACCTTTTAACCCTTCCAAAGCTTCATTTAGTACCTTCATCTCAATTAGTACCTTCACACCATTTTAGCTAACACATACGGATATGCGTAAAAATCTGTTAAGTACTCGTTAATATACTCGTATCAGTACAAAGCTGAAAACGGAAGATACTAAACGGTACTAATATAAGTAAAAAGTAAGAGGTGAGACTGATCTAGTATTCATGAATAAGTGGCTTAGAATAAAAGAATGGACTAATCGCTTCACAAAAGGTTTAGTCCTACAAACAAAAGTGAAACTTCAAAACCACTGATATAACAAATAGTATTTTAACAAAGACCTTGGAGTTTTTGTCATTGTTTATGTGGATTAGGCGATCGCGATGGCGTAACTGCTTTCTTCCGTCGCAAAAACTGCGACGAGGTTGTGGTGTATTGACGAAAATGGCAAGTTGACCACTTTAAGTCGTGACATAAGAATTATTTAAGAATTGATGCAGAGAAGTTCAAATTTAGTATTGCTTTTCTTCCAACACACACTCACTGCAGAATATGATCTAATTTTCCAATTGGCATATTTCCGATCTAGCTGTATCTATAGATAAATAAAAATATAATCTTTGTCAGCTATTTTGAAGAACGCATTTGGAAACACGCACACTTAGGTGATTCACTGTGAGATTCAACTTTCATACGGTGTAAAACTCCGAAAACCAAAACTCAGTGCCTTCTTCACGAAGGTGGCAGTAAAGACACTACAACTAACATTATCTAAATTTCAACATAAAACGCATAGAAATCGTACGTTTATAAATATGCATTAACCTGAATATACGCCGGAAAACACACTGATTGTCATGGTGTCGAAGTAGGGATAATGCCCCTATGTTACGAGGTACCAGACAAGGAGTTTATTCAGGGGAGTCTCCCAGCCAAGTAAGCCAAATTTAGAAAAAATAGTTACCTGAATTGACCCTACCGGGAATCGCATCCTTGACACCATACAATTCAAAGCGTGAAATCATGCTACATCGCATCAGCCAACCGTGTCGTCATTTTATTATTGTATTTAAGCAAATAAATAAAATATTATCATTATTATCTTCTTTATTTAATTATTATTAATAGGTAGAAGTGTGTTCAGTCTCCAAAGTGAATTCGAGGTTCAGTAAAAATAGCTCTGCAGTTTGTTGGTAAACTCATCACTTGAGAACGGCTAGACCGTGGACATTTCGTTTGGAAAGGTTCGTCTGATAGATTAAATAACGGTAGTAACTTTATAAAGACTTTTTTTTATTTTGAAAATGTTAAAATGGCTTGGACATCGTTCCCAACTGTGGAGAATACTCTTAACCCTTATTGAATAAACATCTAAATTTTTGTACTTTTACTTGTTTTTCACTTTATTTTACTTTTTTTTGCAGATTAATTACCTAGCTTCTCAGTTTTCGAGGCCTAAGACTTATTTAAACAAAGTTAGAACAACGACTTGTCGCCATTATTCTTATCTGCGGTTTCATTCAAACACGAGTTACGCAAACGTTATTTTACGTTACATTACGTATTCCGTATCCGGTTTGCGTGTGATTTGTGTTCTTTATCGTTGTTCTAATTTCACGTGATATTGTCAAGTTTATTACGGTTATGTGTTATTTTGGCGGCTGAATGTTATACAGGTACGCTTGTTGTTAAAATGATGCTGTAATAGTGTTACGTTTGAATGGTAATGATCATCATTCGCAGCTATATCAAAGCGAATTACTCAATACCGTTGGTTTGACGACACCCCTCTGGCTTATTTCCTTGTGTGGTACCTCGTCACACAGGGATATAAATTCCGACTTAGAGATCATTACAAGAGGTGTGTTGTCTTGCGCATGTTTATTTATTTATTTATTTTATAAACTAAGAGTAAATTAGGAATGACATAATTAAGTAATAAACTACAATTTGGCAGTGTGAATAACCTATTTGAGTGTAAAATTCGAATACAAAACTCCGTCAACTTTGCTGCATGTAATTTAAATGTAAGCTGCAAGCAAGTGTTTTTTTAAACATATGTTGCCAAGAAGACCTCAAATCACCTGATGGAAATCGTGAGCTACAGATACGAGGTTGATAAGCACATTAGTAATGCAAAGCATCCACCGAGCTGTTCAAACTCATCTTGAAGGCCTGCAAACACGCCTCTATTTAGCTACTCCTCGGAGATATTGGCGCTTATAAGTACTGAAAAATGACCTAAGTACAAACTAAATAGCAAATCATCTTCAAAAGATATGGTTATGGATGTCATGGTAATCTGCAGCATCAGCTATTTTATCAGACCAATTAAACGGAACGCTGCCTTGGCTTCTGTCTGTGATAGCATCTCCGAAACTGTTCGACCTGAATAACAATTTTGGTTTTATTAAGATGACTAGGAGAATTTGTGTTTGAGAAGCTACACCACTTGTTAATATTTTTGCTACTAATAGCATATTGTAGCTTCGTCTAGATTTTTAGCAACATTCTGAAACTAACTTTTTGATTATTTTAGAATTTCACAATGCTTGTTTTATTATTTAGAGATACATATTATTAGTTTTCTATGCGTGCCAACAAACTCAGCACTGAGGATGCACAAGACCGCGCGAAGTGGGTCAAGAAAATAAGAAAGGCGGACCCTGGGACCCCACACACCAGTGTGGGTTCACAACCGTGATAGACCGCACGGATGATGATGATGATGAGTTTTCTGTCTCTAGATACTAACTTTTAGACTTGCCTGTTGGTACATTAAGAAGCGGTCTTGCCAGTAAGTAACACCAAATCGCGTTCCACATTATGTGTTTGTTCTATGTATGTTAACATACATGCAGGTATGTTTGTCAATCTCAAATAAAGTATTAACTCGTGCAGTTTGGGGTCACGTGATCTTGGTGCAACAAGCTGTCCCAGATATACCTTTTTATTTTGTGTTATTCTACACCATTTTTTTTATTAATCGTCACGATGACCTCACACCACCTGATGGAAAGTGGTCGTGAGGTCCAGATATGAGGCCGACAACCCCAAACATGCAAACGAAATACTGGGCTGGCCATCCTTACCTTGAAGGTCTGCAGAAATGCTTTTTTACGCCCCGCTTGAAGGCCCCGGGACTATACGAGGAAGGAAACCCATGCGCTGGAAGATCATTCCACGTTTGGACGGTACGACAAAGGAATAAATGCTGGATCGTGTGTAGATGACTACGTAGTCCAGCCCGCGTGATTCGGGAGTGGAAGGGGGAGGAAAGGATAAGCTGGAATTACTCTTCAGAGCATTCCCCATTGTAAAAGCGATAGAGAACACTTAACCAGGCAATGTCTCTACGCAATTAGGGAGGCTCAAGAGTCAAAGACGCCTCTGGGTTTCCGATAATACGGATAGCACGCCGCTGCAACCTCTCGATAGATTGGAGTAAGTACTTCGAGGAACCGTCACGAGATATAAGTTAAAATGGGATCCTAACATTTTGAACAACTGTGTAAATAAATAACATAAGTCACAGGCATGTTTTTACAAATTATCGAAATTAGCAACCAATCCATAGCTGTAAGAATTTATAGGCTGCTAAATCAGATGAACCAGTTACAAATACACTAAATCTACAACATGGAACACATGGTACTAGTTACCTATCCAACATAGCTTGTAACTTCTTAAATACTAGCGAAAATTGTTCAATATAGATCCCAGTTCTTAGTATAATATAAGTCTAGACGGGAACGTAATATTTGAATAACTGTGTAAATAATACGAATAAAATTGCAATTATCGAACTGAGCGACCTTGTCAATCATAGCTGTAAGAATTCAAACCTGCCAAAATCAGATGAACCAGTTAAAAGTACAATATAAATAAATCCACATAAAGCTAATACAGTATGGAACAAACAATATTAGTTACCTAACCACCATAGTTTGCTTATCTAGTATCTCGACGCCACATCAAGTGAAAGCCGATCCGGAGCATCGCAGATGACCTGAGATACCATGATGGATCAGCTTTGGTTAAATTGTATTCAAATTGATTTTATCTGATGCAGGTCTTCGCCGGGAGCGACCGCGCGTGCGCTCGGTGTAAAGATAATAATATGTTGTTAATATACACTGACGGGCAGAAATATGTAGTTACCTAACAAAATACATGTTTCCTAAACTCTTCAGAAAGAACACTGGTAGAAAATGACTTCTGTAATTAAAACTGTCAATTGTACTTTAAACTTTATTCAATGATTATTCATTAAATAAATTTGAATTCATGTAAAAAGGGTACCTATTCGAGCGTTTAACAAAATTACGCAACTATTACACATGAATTATTTTACTAAACTCTTCTTCTGACTATATTGTCCTCATTTCTCCTTTATTGCTTATAAAATATAGTACAAGCGCCGCGATTACCGCCAAGAAGCATTCTTTACCAATCAGCAAGATTTAACAAAGAATATAGTGATTTTAAAATGTGGAATGTAAGAAAATTTGAATGAAAGACAACAATTTTAGTAGTTTGAAAATAATATTCGTGAATTGATAATTTTATTGAGTCATCATCATCATCATCATCCGTGCGGTCTATCCCGGTTGTGAACCGTGTGGGGTGTAGTGTAGTAGTGTGTGGGGTCCCAGGGTACACCTTTCTTATTTTCTTGGCGCACTTCGGGCGGTCTTGTGCATCCTCAGTGGTGAGTCTGTTGGCACGCACAGCCCTTGACGACGTCGAGCCTGCGCTTCTTGGGTCGACCTCTTCTACCGGTACCTGGCGGGAGCGGCATGGCCAGACATTTGTTGCCAACATAGTTTGCCGATCTCTGTGAGACATGACCATACCAACGAAGGCGGCACTCCTGCAGCTTGTCTGCGACGTCACGAACACGAAAGCCGCCGCGGATGTGGGTGTTCCGCAGGAAATCTTTGCGTGAGGCTCCACACATCCACCGCAGCATCTTCATTTCCGTGACGCGCAGCTCCTGTTTGTGTCGCTCTAGTAACGGCCATGTTTCACCATGATGATGATGGATGGTGATGTCTTACATGTCGACACGGCTACGGCGACTGCAAATGATTTAAAGGGCTCCGCTGGTGCGCCTGAATGTGACTGACGTAGCCAATCTTAGCGGTGAACGTTCGCTCGCATATGTCAAATTTCAAGATACCGTGCTCATACCGATAGGTTATGGCCGCCGGTGGTCGGGCTTTCAGTAGATCTCTTTTACTGTCGAGATCCTTTATCCTCTGTTTTTCAAAGGCAAAGACCTTTGACTGCACAAGATGCCTTCAACTGAGCATTTTTCCAAGTTCTCGGGGGCAATGTCACACTGTCATATAAAAGGACAGGTCTGATGATGGTTTTAATGACCTGCCTGCCCCTTCAGCTTGATCAATATTTTAGGGTCACAAATGACACCAGTCACCTCACGCCATTTGGCCCAAGCCGCGGAAATTCGGGCTCTGACGTCGATGTCGATATCCCTGTTTGAGTGAAACTCTATAACTGTAAAACCTTATACGATACCTTACATAAAATCATAGCGCGACTAGTCCTTGTGGAACAGAGTGCTATCATAGTAGGTACACATGTACCTATGGATAACCTATTTTTGCTCGTCAGTGTATTTTTCTACTCTTGAATGGGTTTTAATTCTAAATTTAATGCCTCACATAAAAAAATGATATGAGATAGCCCGTCACATTCCAAACAATGTCTTTGTCTTTGGTGATTCAAGGAGGAAACACTGCATGATAGAAATGTTTAATGATCATTTCATTCGTTTGTACATAAATTTAAGGTAATACGAATATAAATCTTTATTATCCATAAAACGAGATATCTAACAGCAAACTCTGAATACAGAAAACTATTTTAAATTTTGATGGATAAATAAATACATTTGAGCACAAACAACTAAAAGCTGAATATTTATATTATCATGTTAATACTATTTTATAAACATTGCTTCTACAGGTCACAATGACACACTAGTGGTAAAGTTCTATGTTAGTATCTATAGTATATAACATGTAACCCGGTCGTAGTATAACAAACTTAAAGGCTGAAACAAGGAATAAACATCGACAAAAAAGATAAAATAAGAGTCCGCAACTTATTATGGTAATTTTTTTTCCAATCCAACTTGAGCCTGAAGCTTAATCGTAACTTCTTAGCAGCCTTAAAACTGTATGGGCATACTTAATCCTGTTATTGGTATGAGGGTTATTTTGCTATCTTTACATTTGATGAGTAAGATTGCGATGCTTCTTTTTTGATCAGGTCCGCTCTGATGTTTACTAAACCATGTATTTTAGACAAAATGGTTTCATTTCAAAAATCGCTTCCGTGTCATAATGCCGTCGGTTTTTGACCTTCGAGTGACAGGTGGAAGTGGCCCTAACAAATTGCATCTGGTGACAGAAAGCGACTCTGCGGTGCATTTGCTGCTACCTCATCAACATCGCATCACCATAATGCACTTTCACTGTAAACCACCGATCGAGTGACGCAACTTGGTACCTTAGTGATGCGGAAGGACCAAATGTATCGATGTCCGTTCTGTTCGCTTTATAGTTATACTTAAGTAGGTATTACCATAGCTCAACGCAACATAACATGCAATACAATTGACTACATTTTAAAGCATCTTTAAACCGTAGGTTGTAGTAAACAGTTATGAGTCACGCAGTACATAATAATGATTTAAAATACCTCTTTACGCTATTTTTATAATTTCATTTTAATGTATCACTTTATCTAAATAATTACGTTACTTTGAAAACATCAAAATATTTATGAATTTTGTTTACTCAATTCAACCTACTCATTTTTAAATCTGAGGCCACAACTAACTGTAACCCACTGACATAAACGTATTAAAGATTTTTATAATTAATTAGATCTTTAGCTGCGTTTGTAGTTAGTACTGCTCGCTATACTATAGGCCATAGGTTGTAGTCAGCTATTCGAGTAAGTATTTAATTTATGTATTTTGGAGTTATTATCAATTGGTCATCAAATTATTAAGAAACTAATTAAGAATAGTTAACATTTATAATAAATTCTAAACTTGAAGAAGAGCAGAGGCTCCTAACACAAGCAAAATAATTGCTTAAAAGAGGAGTTCAACCACTGTTAAGCATTATTTTGTGCTTAATAAATATTAGGGTGTCTCCTATGTATAATAAGTATGTATTTACAAAAGAAAATGTATTTAAGTATGTTTATCCGTTGTCTAGTATCCCATAACACAAGCTTTAATTAGCTTACTTTGGGGCTAGATGGCGCTGTGTGGAATAATGTCCAGGGATATTTATTTATTTATTATTTATTAAATAAAATATTTTATATTTTGTATATCGCGTCTGGGATTTACACTTCCTTTAGTAGTTCCAATTGGTGTACAGTTGATATAAAAACGAAGCTGAGGGTTCTGACTATTCAAGACCTACTTAAACAACTTTTATACCGAAACTGTGAGACAACTGTGAAAGCTATCGACAACCGTAGCAACAACACTACACCAGCTATATATTACTCATCGTAAGTACGCTACTTACAATTCATTGGCGTTCCGAAAGGTCTGTGATTATGTCGTAACCGAATTTGGATCTGACAGACAGAACTCGAGAATATGATGAGATGTCGTAATGATAATCGAACTTCTTGCCCCGGTACGATTATTAACAGAATAATGATTCTGGTAGGCTTTAACCTGTTTTTTATGTTAAAGTAAGCAGTCGTTAACAATTGGTTTTAAAATATGGTGTTAAACTTGTTATCAGATGAGATAATATTACAGAATAAGTAATAATTTGACGTTAAAAAGTCAGTCACATAAATAGCCCAATACTTTAGTGTCTTGGCACATTAACTTTGAATAAGTAATCATAGCAATTACTTTTAAAGGAAATTACAGATTTGACGACCGACTTGGTGTAATGATTAAGAAGTTGGCTACTACACCAGAGGTCGCGGGTTCGATCCCCGCACAGTACAAACATTTGTGTGCATGAACATGTCTGTTTGTACTGGTCTGGGTGTCTCCTATGTATAATAAGTATGTATTTACAAAAAAAAATGTATTTAAGTATGTTTATCCGTTGTCTAGTATCCCATAACACAAGCTTTAATTAGCTTACTTTGGGGCTAGATGGCGCTGTGTGGAATAATGTCCAGGGATATTTATTTATTTATTTATTTAAACAGATGCCAGAATGAGAGCAACTATTACAAAGTAATTAATGGCTTCTGTTGCTGACCGTACCAGCTATAGCATTATGCAACTAAACACATTTGTTTATCACAAAAACCTAATAGGTAAAACAATAACTAGAATTTCATTAACACTTCAATTTACATTTTCAGATGTTTTCGAAAACATCAATGGTAAAATTATCTAATGCACCAAGTACTACGTCCTACGCAATATTTCTCTTTAGACAATATTCTTGAATTGATTTGTCAATATTAGCTTGACCGTTCACCCACACAGCCAATATACATAATACGGACGTGTCGACGTGTCAGTCCAGTTTGAATAATTCCCAGTGTTTTACACTTTCTTTGCTAAGTATTTACCAGGTATGGTAATACCACGTAAGATGTGAACTTGTCAATTTTTTTAATCTTCATTGCTCTTCTAACTTACTCAAATGGCGCAGCGATCCAATGAGACTTAGCCTCCGATAGTAAGTGTCTATTGTCTATTATAATTGCTATTCTTAACGCATAAAAAAACCTAACCATTACGTGGAAGAAAAATAAGCTTTAACAAACGTGCTACTTCTGAGCAGTTGCGTTGTGAACTTGCGAGACGTCCTATAAAAGAATCACATTAAATAATCGTAAATGTAGGTTCTGTATCTGTATCCTCGCACTGTGAGACCGGTGACAAAAGTTGATTACTTAAAGAACCTAGGTCACCTAACCTGCCGATTTAAACTGCTCCCAGATTGATGCTAAAATCACACACTCAAACATGCTGTATCGAATCTTTCTTCTAGTCGTGTTCTGTTTTATTAATCTTAAAATACTGTCATCCAGGCTCAAGTCAATTTGACGTCGGCAGAAGATGTCAGGCGATCTTGAGCTTTCTATTTCACCTTGAAATCTTTAGTTTCAACTGCTAACTAAGGCCAGAACGAATTATTGATCACTAAAATTTGTTACAGCTCATGGCAAACTACTTGCCTGTATTCTAGTTAAACCACTATAATAGATACGAGTATATTTAATAACCCCACCATGAGTTAACACCGACGACAGTCGATAGCGTCAGCGTTGACGTTGTTGTATGGGATTTCAGTGAAGCACCACTAGTGAATAGAAATATAACTAAAAATAGCATTCAATTTGCTAACTGACGGAAACTCCTGGTAGATGTACAATTTGTAACGATGCCGTTTCGTCCCAGTCTCATGGACGTTAGAACCTCCACTATGGCTGGAAACTTCATAGTTTAACTTACTGGCCAACAATAGTATTCAGTACCTGTCCTTTCAAAATTTAATTTATCGTTCCACGTTCCCTGTTCAGCATTTTGAGTCAGTCCTACCAAAACCATCGTACTGAACAGAGCTTGCGAGCATTTCACCAGATAACCAGTTTAAGTTTTAATAACATACGTGATGGTGATTATTAGATAATCAATTGTAAATAGTTATATATAATGTAACAGGAACCCGTGTATCGGGTTTTTCTTTCCTACCTATACTTTTACCCTACACAATAAACAAGTCGCTGGATTGGCTGATCTTCTATTCACTATTCCATAACTACATCTACTCCTAAATATTGTGATCCCGGCGCTCCGGCTCCTGTATTACTGGCCTGCAACGAGGATTTCGCCACAAGTTTATAGTCCCGAAAATACAATATGATTTAGGAATTTCCAAGTAGTTCAAGGCAAGAAATAATACAATGATTATGTTTAAAACATTCATCTTACACCGAGACCTAAGTTCTCATTCTTCGTACCACTTATGAGGTAGGCTTGAATGAATATTAATAGTTCACACTGTCAACTTGTTTTGCAATAGTTTACGTAACTATTGTGATGCTTTCGAGAATAATGTCTTGTGTCTGAAAATTATAATTATAAATCAAATAATCTCACTTTGGTGGAACCGGACCAAGATAATTAAAAATACACGTTAATATATATATGGCTGACATCTACAGTGCAAAAAAATGTACCTAACAGTTAGCAATTTTGTTATACTTACCAGTCTTTTAGTTAAACCGAAGAATGTTATTCTTCCTAATCATATAAACTTAATCAGTCTAACAATTTTGATTTTATCTATTGTTTTATAGAAAGATAGGAACCACATCCAAAAAAGCACTGTTGGAGTTTTCATGGAAATGGAGTGTACCCCACGATGTATCGTTTAACCAAGAAGCTCAAGTCGAAAAATACGTTAATTATTATGTTCAATTAAATAATAATTACCTCTTTTTATTGTGTCAGCAGAACTTACTTAGTCCTGGCACTATTATTCGCACGAAATGAGTTCCGCTCATTGCATGCAAAGTTGTGACCGGAAAATAGTCACTGACGCTATTTTTACACGTTTAAGTAAATATATTATGTATTTGCAACACTTTCATGAACATTTCCGGCTTAATACGGACGTCCAACATCGCGACAGCTTAATACCTTCCTAACAATAAGTAACGTTCACCAATACTAGATCTATGAATTGAAATCAGATCATTGCCGTTGAGGTGCAGTTAGATATATGAATTAAAAGTTTTACGAAACGACTAGATTATATTTAAGAAAGATAGGTTAAAATACAGTAATGGAAAACGGGAATAAACCAATTTATTTCAATAGTAATGATATTTTAGGAAACTATTCTGTCAGCATGGTCTGCAATATCTCTTGTTTGACATTGAGGCTTTTCAAACTTTTTTTGCCCTGGACGTTGTAACTGTCTAGTTTTGTAGGTAAAACCAATCAATAGTAAATAACAGCAGTTAAAGAGAATGGCACTCAATATGTGCTTACAAACTAAGTCGCTTTTTGTGCACAACAAACAAATGTTTAACAAGACCATTCAAATTAATATATTTATCACTATAAATAAACTTGACGTATACCAAATAATCTCAACATGTTTAACACATAATTATAATTTTATTATGCAGTTAAGTAGCTTCATATAATTAGCGTAAATTGTTTTAGCAGTTAAATAATAACTCTTGTTCATTCGTTTTCATTGACATCAACATTACGTAACTATAATTTGCAGTTAATGTCACAATCGGACTGTTTATGAAACGGCAGATTTTAAATTGACTGCTACATAATTAATCATTCAGAGCTCAAACGTCGCGTGTTAATTTATTCCGCGTGCTTATTCATCTAGTATAATAAACTTGAGTGTTTAACATGAAAAAGGCTGTTAATGACAGCTTCGGTGAGTTTCAATTTCATAGTACGAGACACATTATTTATTAGAACGTGCATTTATTACTTCATACAACTTGCACACAATAGTTATTCGAATATTAAGGACATGGCCAAAAACTCATACATAAAATACCCAGAAATCGCCAGCGACGAAATGTATAAAAACGGGTTCACTTTCAACCCATTTCGTTATCATAAAAATCAGCCTCCAAAACGATGTAGTATAGAAGTTATTAAACTGCTATTTTTTTCAATAACATTTTAATATCCTTTAATATTTATTTTGTGTTTGTGTGTGTGTTTATTTGTGTGTGCGATAGTGTTTGTGCTCGTGTGTGACTATGCAACGCTAAGTTGTGCTTGTGTGTTGTCGTTGTTGTTCATTATTGTTTAATTTGGTAGCTATCATAAAAAAAACAAAATAAGATTTTGATATTTTTATTTAATACCTACTGTTCAATATCCAAACATACATGATCTAAAAATCCAGCAGGCTGGAGCAAATCGCCCTCATGTCTGGCCCAAGCAAGGAAATAAACAACGCTAATGATGTGATATGGGCACAATTGCCTAACGTTCGGGGACCATGAATACAGCTACAACAGGGGGCCTAGCCACGACGATTTCTACAATAGAAATCGTCGTGGCGTGTTGCTCTTGGCTAGGCCCCCAGTACTCCTTGATACATTGGCCATTGTACATTATGAAGCAGTAATAGGTTTTCGTCACTGTATGACTGGACCTGATTCGGATACGAATTAATGTGTTCTCTTCTTCCTCGTCGTTATTTAAGGTTATCATTTCGGGTTGCCTATACACTCCAATGGTGTATACGCCGGTTTCTCTTATATGCTCAAAACAATAAGATTTCGCCAGTTTAATGCGGTATGTTCCAATCGCAAAAATCTGCAGTTGATCAAAAGTCATCCGTGGGAAATCTGCTAAGTCACATTGGGTCGCTTATGTTTTTTTTGTAAAATATTAAATAGTACTTCGTAATAATAACCTTTTTATATTACGGACTCCAAAGATTTCATAGATCACAGCAACAACAGATTTTTCATAATTTTAAAAATATTTATTATTTCATCATTAATCATCAATTATCCAGTATAACCACATCATTTCTACAGTAAATTATTATATATTTTTGATGTACATATTATGCCTATAAAAACTATATATGACATTGGGTGGCTGGCGAATTCTGGGTATTTTTTTGGCCATGTCTTTTGGCTTACTCTGAGGATAAAACTAAGTATTATGTAATACATTATCTTTACTAATATTGAAAAGAGGTAAGCGTTTGTGAGTTTGTATGTTTGAGGTAGGTAATCTACGAAACTACCTTAACCGATTTAAAAAAATATTTTCAATTATTTTTTCTATCTTTAGATATGAAAAACAGGCATTGTAAAATGCTAAAATAATCAAAGTAATAATCAAATAGCATATTTCATCTCAACCGAAAGTTTAAATTTGTGTAAAAATATTTCTTTCGGCTGTTTGAAGATTCTTGCCTTAAAACATTGATGGAATAACGTTGGCTTGCAACGTAAGCATATACTGGAAAGATTCGTTCGTTTGCTTGAGGTTTCAGTAGCTCAGTGGTTTAGAGCAGTCACTCGGACTGTGAAAGACGCGGGTTCGATTACCGCTCGAGATCATCAACGTCCGAAATCGAATTTTTCCAGTTTTTCTATCTTTAGATATGAAAAACAAGCATTCTAAAATGCGAAAATAATCATCGTACTTAATAATTGTTTCACCAATAAAAAGCTACATTATCAGGGAGTGACGTAGGCTACTTTTTTTTAATTTAAGTGATATTTTGACGTAGAAGACAGTCGGACGAACAGCTAGTTGCACATTAATTTGGTAAAAACAAAAATTTTAACAAAAAAAAAACCAACCTCAAAAAAAACTATTCCAAAACAAAGCACTAAAAAGGAAAGAAATAATTGCGTATTCTTCTAAAACGTATACGATAATATAATGAAGGTTCAGTTATTGTTATTGTTGGAGTCGGTGTCAGCCAAGGAAACACTACAATATACCTAGCAATATACCTATTTCTTACATATCACGTTTACGTATCTATGTAGGTAGTTACAAACCTACATTGGCTGACACCGACTCCAACAATAACAATAACTGTACCTACATTATATTATCGTAAAAGTTTTAGAAGAATACGCAATTATTTCTTTACTTTTTAGTGCTTTGTTTTGGAATAGTTTTTTTTGAAGTTGGTTTTTTTTTTGTTAAAATTTTTTGTTTATTTCTTGATTTTTAGTGAATAGTTCTTATTTATTTTATACATCGAAAAAATATCGTCCAATTGCTCCTAAGAATTGAAGAGTTCCGTTACTTTGTCATGAATCCCATAATCAGAACCTAATACTCATCAAACTACTACCCTTGAAGTAAATCCTTTCCAATAAAAAAAGAAGCATTCAAATCGGTTGGCGTGATAATGAGTTATTCGTCCATTTGTCGCGCATATGGTTTATCTAGATTTAAGACTTATATGGGTTTCCCATGGATGCCACTGTCAGAACTTGACCAAATTTGAATGAGATCACACGGGCACCATCAGCTTTTAAATAAATAAAGAATAATCAAAATCGGTTGGCGTAATATTAAGTTATTCGTCCATTTGTCGTCCATTTGTCGCGCATTTTGTCTATCTAGATTTAAGACTTATATGGTTTTCTCATGGATGCCAATGTCAGAACTAGACCAAATTAAAATGGGACCATTCGGGAAGCACCAGCTTTCAAATAAAAAAAGAACGATCAAAATCGGTTCACCCAGTCGACAGTTATGAGGTAACAAACATTAAAAAAAAACATACAGTCGAATTGAGAACCTCCTCCTTTTTTTGAAGTCGGTTGAAAATTGCGGCTTGCGGCAGCGGTGGTGAAAACATTGTTAAAAACCCAAATAAACCTGGTAACGGTGGTTAGCTCTTTGCCTTCTACGTTGGTTTCTAATACTTTTGGCAAACGTGGGCTATGTCTGTGTGTTCCTTGTTTTTTCCTAATAAATAGTAAGTTTGCTTTATAGTAAGAAGTCCCAATTAGGTAGTCTGAGAAAGTCAGAAATTTACCCGACTCAATACAAAATACTTTTTTGCATAACATAATATCACGACGGGAGATTTTTGTGTTCTTTTTTTCGGCATCACCGTTTAATTTTCTCCTCATACAAGCGAAAATCCAAAAAAAAACCTCATAATAACCAGCAGCTGATTGTTCCAGAATGTGGCGTGTCCCTCCGCAGGCACAACCGGCAGCCTCGTGAGCGCTCGGCAGGACAGCTCCGCATCATCAGGGGCCGGGAGTCTAAGCGCGGAGCTTGGCCATGGCAGGTATATTCACTCTTAACCATCATTGCAGAAGGTGCAATACATTTCGATATTTAAATAAATATTATAAAATTAGCATCTAATTTAAAAGATAACAATATTAAAGTGAATTTCGGTTTTTAACATTAAACCTAGAAAAACCTTAAAACATTGGTGAAATAAACGTTATCTTACAACGAAAATACACTAGATGAATTAGCCAGATCAGTTATCGGCCTCGGTGCCACCCGGATTGTAGAAGGTCGCGGGGTCGATTCCCGCTTGAGTCCCTAGAATAAGGTCGATTTTTTCTAGTTTTTATCTCTGTATAACAATATTTAGTTTGAGGTTCTCCTCTCAACAGAAAGACTTTAAGATTATATCAAGAATAAAAAAGTTGAGCTCAAACAGCAGCTATAAGCCTTCTAGCATATTTTTAAACTTTTTAATATAAAATAGTTGCGTTGGTTTAAGTTATCAGTCTATATAAGCAAAAACTTAGCGTTAATCTTTATCCTGATGCCAGCTCCATAAGGGTTCTCAGGGAAGTGTATCTCACAACGGTTGAAAAACGTTTCAAAATAGGCAACGCCTCTGCTCTGTCTTGCAAGTAGTTAGACCTTGTCAAACCTTTTTTTTTGCGTCAAGAAACGTATTTAGACATTCCCAAGGCCTTGGGTTCGGGACACCTGGGGTATGTGGGACTCGGAACTCCTGGGAAAACAGAGACCCCTACCCACTAAAACCTGACGGTGGTCATCTTTGGCACAAAATGGAAGATAGAGACCCGGGATCCCCAACAAGGGAGAGACTCCTCGCAGGACCCTTGGCGCGCAAGGCCGCCTGGCAGCCAGCCTCGGGAGGAACAAGCTCAACTCCAGTGCACGATAACACAGATCACTGTGTCCGAAGACACGCGTTACCGTCTTCCTCGGGATCGCAAACCAAAACACACGCAGGCCCCTCGCATGCGCTCCGCGACCTCAAGGGCCCTTTTAGTCGCCTTTTACGACAGGCAGGGATACCTCGGTAGATTCTGCTCCCCTAACCGCAGGGAACTTATCCCAACTCCTGTGCGGTCCAATAGTTTGTTAAGCTTCATAGAACAGCAGTCTGTTTCTAATAATTAAGTATAAATTCGTGTCTGTGGTAAATAATCTTGCGTAAATCCATGTCTCTTCATTCCAGGTGTCGCTCCAACTCCTGCACCCCAACTACGGGCTTATCGGCCACTGGTGCGGAGGCGTGCTGGTCCATCCCCTGTGGCTGCTCACTACCGCTCACTGCGTCCATAAGTATTGCCTGTTGCTGTTACATGTGCTTCAAAGTTTATAGTTTTAGGGTTTTCAAATCTTTACATAGTGTGAATCAATATCACTTGCCGCTGTCTGAAGATCTTTGAAAAATCTTTAAAAGACAGAGTGATCCAGAGGAAACATTATTTGTACATGCATATTATTATAGTATATAATTATGTTATAATAGGTATGGTACACATTAGTATCTCTACAACCTACAATGCATCCGTGTGAAACCAGGGCGGGACACTTGTAGTTGAAGATACAAGAACTTCGTCAGTCTTTTTAGCAATTTTATTGCAGTTTGAATAATATGTCGTATGCTATTTAATACCTCTTGGATACTGGGAGTTCAAACGTCACAGAATATAAAACATAAAGATCGTGTTTATAGGTATAAATAAATAACGCGTTTTAAAGGAATATCGTAAATTTTTTGGCATACTGTTTTATTTTTAGTCTTCTTCTTCTTGAGTCGATACCCCAGTTACTGGGGGTCGTGACCTCTTTTATGAAGCATCTTGCGTTTTATTATTGACCGCCATTGATGCCGATCTGCGGCGGTGTGGAAAGCGTCGTGGAGTGTGGATTCGATTGTGGTGCGGATCTGGTCGGTCCAACGTGTCGGGCTTCTCCCTCTGGGTCGTTTCCTTTCGACCTTGCCTGTAACCACAAGTTTCTCCAGGTTGTCGTTTTCCTTTCTGGCAATGTGGCCGAAGTACTCCAATACCCTGCGTAGGCATGTCGTGGATAGCCTGGTCTGGACCTTAAGCTCCCGCAATATAGACACGTTGGTACGGTGGGCTGTCCAGTGGATGTTCAGCATTTTCCTCCAGCACCACATCTCGAAGGCGTCTATGCGGTTTCGGTCGGCCTTTTTCATGGTCCATGTTTCAGCGCCGTAAAGAAATATGGAGAACACCAGGGTGCGTACAAGATTCATCTTGGTGTTTCGGGAGATGTTTCTGTCCTTCCATATTTTCTGCAGCTGCGTCATGGCGTTTTTGGCCATGCCGATCCTCCTTCGAATTTCGGCCTCACAGGACCCCTTGTTGGAGATGCTTGAGCCCAGGTAAACGAGATTGTCCAATACTTCTAAGTCGATAGTGCCACTGAGCTCCAGCCTACCAGATATGTCGACTACCATTATCTTCGTCTTGGACCTGTTTATGGATAAACCCATCTCCATGCTGACCCTCTCCATCCTGCTCAGTAGCGTAATCAGTTCGTTTTCGTTTGCAGCCAGTAGAGTGGTATCATCCGCGTATCGCAGGTTGGAGATTTTGCGGCCGCCAATAGTGATACCGCCGTCCCACTGGTCGCAGGTGCGTCTCATGATGTATTCACCGTAAATGTTGAACAGAATGGGAGAGAGGATGCAGCCCTGTCGAACTCCTTTCTCAAAACTGAACGTTCCTGAGGTTGTCCTGTCCACCCTGACCACTCCCTGGCTGTTGTAGTACAGCGACTGGAGTAGTGCAGTTAGGTGTTGAGGCACGCCCAGCTCCAGAAGTACCTTCCACAAACAATTCCAGTTGACGCAGTCGAACGCCTTGCTGTAGTCGACAAAGCACATTATGACCGGGATGTCGAATTCGTAGCTTTTCTCGACTATTTGCCTGACATTTAGTATTTGCTCCCGGGTGCCCTTGCCCTTCACAAAGCCCGCCTGCTCTTGCGGGA
Organism: Udea olivalis; assembly: GCA_947369235.1. Taxonomy (NCBI): domain Eukaryota; kingdom Metazoa; phylum Arthropoda; class Insecta; order Lepidoptera; family Crambidae; genus Udea; species Udea olivalis. Next base: position 1,684,662 of record OX376349.1, on the reverse strand, counting down.
TTTGCCAGTCCAGGTAGTGACGGATGCGCCTGTTAATGATATGTAACAGGATTTTGCTAGCATGGGAGATCAGTGCAAGTGTGCGGTAATTTTCGCATCTTCTTGTCGAACCTTTTTTGTGAAGAGGAATGATTGTCGATTTTGTCCACTCTTCCGGCCACTTTCCGCTGTGCCAGATGCCGTTGCAGATGTTGTGCAGTAATGTTATGCCTGTGTCACCGAGGGACTTAAGCACTTCCGCTGTTATTTCGTCTGGACCAGGGGCTCTTTTGTTCTTGAGGTCGTTCAAGGCAGCAATTATTTCGGTGCGCAGTATGTCAGGCTCAGTTTCTACGTCGGCTAGGTTGATCCGTTCGCAGTCCGTCGTGAGTGGGTCGCTGTAGAGATGTTCACAGTAGCCACGCCATCTCTCGGATATCCGGTCAAGCTCGTGTAACAGTTTCCCATCGCTGTCTTCAACAACCCATGATTTTGGCTTAAACTGTTTCGTTAGCATTTTCACTTTTTTAAAGAGGTCAGAGGTCTGCAGTTTTAATGCGTGGGTTTCCACTTCTTTGCATATGCCCGCGATGTAGTAATTTTTGTCATGTTTGCAGCGCTTTTTGATGGTGCGGCATAAAGAGGCGTACGATTGCATCACATCTGGGTTCTGCAGACCACCAACTTTAATTTCTTTCCTGCGTTGAATCAGTTCCCACGTCTCATTGGATATCCAAGTGGATCTTTTTTGTTCTGCCTTTCTGCTCGACGCTATCTTGTCAAGGGTATTCAGGATTTCATGTTTGAGTATATTCCAAATGGAGTCCGCACCGGCGCTAGACGTAGGTGGGCTGAGTCGAAGTTTTGACTCTAGGGTGCTCCGAAAGTACTCGCGCTCTGTCGGATATAAGCTTTTTGGTCTGAGCTTGGTGCGTTTCAATGGTGACTTTAGGCGTAGGGCGAAAGTTGCAACGAGTAAAATGTGATCAGTTCCACATTCTGCTCCGGGGAAAGTTCTAACGTTTCTTACGGATGATCTCCAGCGGGTGTTTACTAAGATGTAATCAATCTGATTCCTGTACCGGTCGCCTGGAGATATAGACGCCTCGGATGATGCTGGAAGTAGGTATTCATAATACTCAGTTGCTTGTCTACGCAAAACTCAATAAGCCTATGGCCACGTTCGTTCCTAGTCCCCAGACCGTATTTGCCCACAGAGTTTCTGATATGGTCATCAGTAGTCGTGTCGCCAACTTTTGCGTTCCAGTCTCCGAGTATTAGTGTAATTTCCCGGCCTGGTATATCGTCTAGTGTTTTCTCCAGGATCCCATAGAATTCCTCTATAGTCTCATCAGGCGCTTGTGCTGTAGGTGCGTATATCAGAACTATGTTCAGTGTGCATGGCTTGGCGTTCAGCTTCAAGGTGATGATTCTGTCAGATATAGGGTTATATCCGAGCACAAAACGGTCTAGACGGGGAGGCACGAGTATACCCACTCCATTCCTGCTTGTATCTGGGTTACCCGAGAAGTATAGTGTGCTTCCCCCAGGGGCTCTAAAATGGCCTTGGTCTCGGAGATGTGTTTCGCAGATGCCCAGGATGGATATGTTATGGTCTTTCATTTCCTGTTCTACGATGCTTAATTTTCCAGCCTGGATAAGCCCATTAACGTTCCAGGCTCCAATACGATGGTGTTCTTGTATTGGGATTTTGTTGTTTCCATCAGTACGCGGGATCGTTCCTATAGACCCCTGAGGATGCGAGTCAATAGGAGCATCGGTAGCATATTTCACACCGCCCGGCCCGGGTACCGGGCAGCGCCGGGGGTCGGCCGGGTCGTCCGACAAACGCATCACATTTTCTGTACTATCCATGAGAGAGGTTTTCTTGGGAAAATAATTGTGGTGGGTTCCCACGTCCTTCCACATCAGTCCTTTCGAAGGGGATTTAGTCCCTTCAGGCTTCTGAGGGCCTGGGTGAGGGTTATTTACCGCCGCCCATTGCTCGGCGTTGACGTTTTACAGCTAGTTATGTCTACTCCTAGCGAACCCTCCTCTTTTCTCATTCGGGCTTGGGACCGACGACGGCAGAGTTTTTAGTCTAGCATACTTATAAAAAAATAAACTAACCAGTTGTACAACACCAGCACCTGAATAGCATTTGATCTAATGCTGAAATTGCAACACCTTATAAGTTATTTGCTTTCCGTACCTCCTTTTATTGCACATTTTAAACTTTACACTCTTAGTAAGGAAATTGGTAAACAAATAATACTACTTGATAAAGATTAATTATAATTCCTGTTCTCATTCCAGCGAACTCTTCAACCTGCCAGTGCCAGCGCTGTGGACAGCAGTGCTGGGGGAGTGGGACCGCGCGGAGCAGAAGGGGGCCTACGTGCCCATTGAGAGGATAGTGCTGCACCATCGGTTCCACAACTACCAACATGATATAGGTGGGTATATGAAATGGGTGCATTATTTGCTACATTCGAGTAGCGCTCTCCATCCTAATGGATGTCAGCCAAAGTGGTCGATAATGACGAATTGAATTGGTCATCGCTGGCCGCTTACTATTTTTATAGCAAGTGTTTTTAAAACTTTTTGAACTTAACTCCCCGCCTTTCAGTATCGAATATTTAATAATATATAAGCGGGTGCTATACGGTCGCCAACACGCTTCCGGCAGAGGTCACCTTGGTCGGGCCGGTTTTGACCACACGGTTGGAAGAAGCAGCTTTTGTCCGCGACTAATTGAATGCCACAGATAACAAAGGAAAGATTTTATGCTCTTTGTGGTGATATAATCTTCCACTCTAAGTTTTCTGGTTCGTTTTATCATTCTATGTATTAGAACTCAACTCCCAAAGACTGGGAAGGAACTAATGAAAATCGATGAATTTCGAAATAACTTCGCGTTCACGTACCGCCATCTTCCACCAATTTCATAAAGCTTTTAATTTTAAAAACGTAAACCTTTACGAAATGGTTTTATGTCAGCAGCATAAGGTAAAAGGTTGATGCGAACGCGTCTATACTAGCGGTTGTCAACAAGCGTCACACGGTTGGTCCCCGACACAACGCCCTCTATTGTTACTTGGTCGGTAGTGCAGCAGAGTTAACCAAGGTCGTTGGAAGAACAACAAGAATTTGGTTGCCAACCGCCGTCCACGCGTTCCGACCCGACCAAGGTGATCTCTGTCGGAGGCATGTTGCCGACCGTGTAGCACCCCAGTTAGTCGGCGCTGCCACATGCAGTTGGCTGTCAACTAGGTAGGTTCTCAGAATCCCTCCGGCTTCATTTAAAGGAACATGTAGAAGAAATTTAGAAACTTCTTTCATTCTATATGTATAAACCAAGTAGCATAAATAACATCGCGTTTTTTTAAATTTCAGCCCTGATGAAGATGACGAAGCCAGCAGACGTGAGCGCTGGAAGCAAAATCCGCACCATCTGCTTACCACCTTTCGAGCCACCTATCATCAACTACAACCTTGAGAAGGGTGCCTCCTTTTACAAAAGGCCTGAAAATCCCGAACCACACAAAAGGAAAGCTGCCAAACCGGCTAAGCCTAACCCTGATACAGCTACAAAATATTTGGAAAAACTAGGCAATTTGACAAAAAGTATTTTCTCCGGATTTACTAAAAAACACAAAAATATGAGGTATAATGTTCGAGTCGCCAATGACTCCAACAAACAAGCTGATAATAGTGACGAAGAACTTCACAGAGATGACGTTGAACGTAAAAGTGATTTAGTCTATGACAGTGCCACTTTAGATAGTGTAGTGAAGCTTATTAGAAATCAGTTAACAAAAGACGTTAGAGTGAGTGTGAATGATAGAAGTGATAAGAAACTAATGTTTGGTGAAGAAATAGATCCTTTTATTGATGATAATAATGGGTTAGACTTCAAAGATGAGTGTTATGCTACAGGTTGGGGAAGGGAACAGACTAATGGTACTTTGACAGATGTTCTGTTGGAGGCAGAAGTGCCAGTTCTTCCACTGAAACTGTGTAGGGATAGGTATTCCCTGACTTTGCCTCTGAATGAGGGGCATCTTTGTGCAGGGAGCACTGATGGCAGCACGGGAGCGTGTGTGGTAAGTAATGTTGAAAAATATTAATTTAAGAACAGTTTTTAATTCTCTGCTACTTGTAGTAAATCCAGGGTATAATATCTCCAAAGATCGAATAAACGTTTCACCTGGGATTTTAACCCAAGACCTCTGGATTTCGGGTTGACCCGGTCACCTTGCACCGGTCAATATTTTTTTGTTTTATTCATTATCGCTGAACTTGGTGAACAGATTTTTTTTTTATTATAACGCCTTTTCAAAGAGGGTTTTCTGAAATGGCCTGCGCCTGCGCGAGATGGCAGCGTCCGTTTAATCAACTGTCGTATACATTGTTTGTATGCTTCGATAAAAAATTTTTGGTTTGTTTATTCTTTTAAACATAACTATAGGAATATTGTTCTCTTAAAGGCCACAGTATTGTGCAGTGCCTATGTGTGCAAATAAAGCAGGAAGGCATAAGTTACCTACGGGAGATAAATACCGATTAAAACAGTTGCTTGAAGCCATTCGCAGTGATAAGTTTACTCCAACAAAAAATTGCCTCGTTAATAATGTATATTAATGAAACATGGTTTACTATGCTTTATGAATATACATTGATCTACTACAACCAATGAAACACAAATAAATGCAATTTAGAAGTTAAAATACCAAATCAAATTGTGTAAACAAATACTAGTACCTTAAATTACCTTTCAATGAGCTTTTCCTTAGTACCAGTGACTTTTCCGCCTCTGTTTTTGGGCTTAATCTTCAGTTCGGCGACTTCTTTTTTAGGATTTATCCATAATAAAATCAATAACACCTCTAAATACAATAGAATTTCAAAAAACAATTTGATTTGCGGTGCGAATCCATGGGATCTGACAGCTGTTTGGACCTGACGCAACAGCAGCGCCGACTGGTGGCAGAAAAAGTATCGAAAACCCAAATTAAAACGCATGCGCTTTGGTGTTTGGATAGCTTTGCGTAACTGTTTCGTTCCTAATCCCAATGCTGGTAAAAGCTCCCATCAAGCTAATCATCAAATTGCAACATATCAAATTGTTCGTGTTTCAGGGTGACAGTGGTGGTCCTCTACAGTGCCGGTCACGAGGTCGCTGGGAACTGCGAGGTCTCACCTCCTTCGGGTCAGGGTGTGCTAGGAGAGGTGTCCCTGACGTGTACACTAATGTGGGTCACTACGTCTCTTGGATTTACGCTCATGTTTATGCCACTTAGAGTGCTTTCTTGAATGACTTATTTGACAAGATGTTATTCATGCTACAGTTATGTACCTCGGGCATCGTGTCTATAAACTAATGTAAGGACTTCAACCCTTTGCGCACGATAACAAGATGTCTATAAAATACGTTCAGAGGTAAGAAAGTTTGACGCAACATGGGTTGAGCCTATTTTAAGCTCTGAGAATACACTAGATAACTTAAAAGATTATTACTAGATATAATCTGCTATATCCGGTGAAAATATTTCAAGTTTTCTTATACTGATGTACACTGTCTATAGTTACCAGTTTCAATAATAAAACGAAATGACACTCAAATAATTATTACGATATTATTATGAAAACTAAAGTTCGGCTTCATTCAGAATCGTTATCTTTAGTATTTAGTTAAATTATTTTAATAAAATTTTACATGTTAATTGTTTGCCATCAAAGTACAATTTTGTTTTAACAAAACAGAATTTTAATCTTACTATAAAATTATAAAATGTGTAATAATTTTGTGTTTAGTTAACTAATTTTAAGTAGGTTATTTTAACTGCCACTATTACAATTTTTTGTATATACTATTTCTAGTCTCCGATTTGAAATAAATCTAAAAGGTATTACCATTAGAGAAGTAATGAAGTTTTGACTAATTTTAGATAAGTACTTCAGCTAAATGGGTCTAGCCTATGGGGTCCCGTGTTCGATCCCGATTAGCACCTTATTATAATCTTTAATAGAAAATTTAACAACGCACTGCATGATGTTAAGCTAGCTCCTTCTTTTTCTCATAAGAATATGCATTCACTTAGCTCAAGTCCAAGCCAACTTTAAATTAAAACTCATGAAAAAACTAACTTTAGATGTAGAAAAGAGTTACGCGTCCTATCTTACGATTACACTGCGATCTGTACGTCTACCACGAGTTGCCACTAACAATTTACATTATCGTTCGCGTAAAAAAATTGTATTGGGATTTTACACTCTCTGTCATGTAAATTTAAAGTGACAAATTGTGGTAGACGTCTGGTCACCTACCGTGTTGGGTTCAAGCAAACGGTGAAGAGTTCTTGGCTTCTGTCCACGCCACAGATTTAAGATACCGTTATGTTAAGTTCTACTTAAATTTTATTCACATGCAATACGTAAATTACATAAATAGGTTTAAAAATTTAATTTATGTTTATTTTAAGTTTATTAATTGGCCTTTTTGTTTTAACTGTTTTTTATAGCCACTCAAAGATCTGTGATCAAATTATATTATTGACTAATTAATTGATATTACTAAGTGAAATTATCCTCCCTGTACGTACGTACCTCTGAGTATTACCATTGTATATACATAAAATTTTCACAAATAAAACAAAAAATATTTTCCAACAAGTTTTATTTTAAATATTGAAAAAAAAAACCCCTATTTTTAAACATTAATATTTACAGTAGAAAAATACTTACTTAACACACAATTACTAACCTATTTAAATTACTGACTAATATCACATTTTTTTAAATTTCACATTCGGGCAACTTCTTATCACAATTCACAGCTACGAATATAAATAACACAGTTATATTAAGCTTAATGGTTTTATCCAGAAAAAAAGTTGCAAACAAGAAATGGACTGATTATGCAACTGTATAAATAAATGTTTTGTATGTGAACTTGAACAGAATCGTGTTTGTGTTACAGACTCGGCTAACGGCCTCGTGTATACGATGTACCTATGCCTTGGATGTCACTAAATGTATACAAAGTGGTTTTCTTATCAGTGTCAAATTTGCAATTATGTTTCAAGGTCGTACAATAATCTTATAAGAACAGCTATTACTTAGTTTTAAAGTAAATAAGTGAAAAAATAAAAATTTAATATGAACAGGCAACGCCAGCTGTAAATTATACAAAAATAAGAACATATTCAAATATTTCTTTGTACTTTAGGGTTTTTGTTTCTTTGCTCTCCAGAAATGTTATCTACCTACATTGTCAGACATTTTTCTCAAGTTTCTCATTTGAGTTTGATCTGACGTCATATAAAAAAAGAAGAAAGTTTTTATATAGTTTTGACATGTTTGCATAGCTTGAAATAACTGTCGAATCTTTCACCTAATTTAAAACGCCTTGGTCAACTATATCAACATACTAATTTCTTCATTAAATAACATTTACAATATTATGTTATAATAATATACCAATTGGTTAAGTAAACTTCGAAATTATTTTTCTCACACATATGAACAAAAATAACTTAGAATAACTCACTTGCTCTACTACTATATACATGTTATTTAAAACTATGTTACAAATCATTTTATGAAAAGTTACCATCCAATTCCCATAGCTTAAATTTCCGGAACAATTGCATTAATACACTAAGCATCAACAAATATATCAGCAATCGTCAGTGACAAACTATTAAACACATTACGACAATTTGAAACTTATACATATTTAATTGAACTGAGTTACAAAACGACGGCAACCGATTTAAGTATTCGCATCATAAACTTATGTTTTAGGAGTAACCATCCAGATAAAGGTGTACCTACAACCAATCTTTATATAAAATCAGTAAAATCAATCTTTAAAGCAATGATTACCAAAATGAGGAATATACTACGTCGTATACATCATGACGACCAAAAAAGTACACTACTTGCCGATTACAAGGAAAATAATACCTTCATTGTTTTTTTTGATATAAGAAAAAATTTGTGATGTTATTTGCCCTTTTCAGATAAAAATCTGATTTGTGTACTTTATACTCTTCAAAACCTTAAATTAAATAAATTATTAGAAAATATCTTGTCATCATATTTACAGCCTGAAAACTGCTTCAGCACACTTCACGTGTCACATAAAATTAGGCCAGGTAGTTCAATATCTTCTTCTCCAATAGACAAAAGAGATACAGCTTCTTTAGCCAATACCTCGTCTTCGTTGAACGCAATATTCTCCGTCACATTAAACATGTCAGGATTAGGAAGACATTTCTTTCTATCATCATTGGTATCTACGATGGTGTATTTTGGTCTCCAGGTCCTGTAGAATCCGTGGATCCCGAGGAACATGCCGAGGGCGAAAAGGAAGATCTCAATGGTGATGATGAGAGGAGGTGCAATAACTAGCCGGAGTGTAAGCAGGGTTGCTACCTCTGGTGGAGGTTCTTTGCAGTACTGTGGATAAAAACGAAGAGATGAATATCCGAACAAGAATAAAAAAGCTTAAAAACACAAAAGTATATTGATATGGCAAATCGAATTATTTAGCTTGAAAATTAGCCTTTTCGAAAAATACATCAAAAGCCTTACCAGCGAAAGCCACAACAAAGGAACTACTTTGTCCTTGAACGGCTTGGAAATCGGGTTGCCAGAAGACATCCTCACGGCCAGGTTCACTTGAATCCTTGATGACAACGATACTGGTACTCCTAGAGTCTGTAATGTGACCACAGAAAATTTTTTTAATTTTTACCACTTGGTGTTTTATAATTTCGTAAATAAACGTAGCAAACTGTCTACTGAAAGCGTGTAATTAAAGCAGCTGATTTTTCAACACCCATTCCGAGAACTCGCCGACAGGCTGTGAGAACTGAGGGACCACCCTGTGAGGGCTGTATTTTTTAAATTATTACTTCTACAGTTTTTCAGGATCGTTCTACAATTGTTTTAGATCATCTACTAACTTAATATTGGTAACGTATTTCGCGGACCCCAGGTGTAGTCACAACATATAAAACAATAAAATTACATTCGCATGTGAGATTATACCATTAGCTAATAATCACTTTTACCACTAAATTATGAGTATTATCTGATTTAAATAGGGCTATCATAGCAGCCTGGTCTAATGTTAATCACAAAGAAGACAGATTCATCACAATTAAGACATTTAGTTTACCAATATTGTTCACAATTTTATTTGGTGGGAGACCTACCGGTTCTATATCAATCACAGAACTGTGTTTCTCAGGATCCGGCTTCATACCCTCGTAGTAGCTCATTTGAACTGGATCCGTGTCGAGAAAGTGTGGTTTTGACAGAGTTATTGGAAACCCTAAAAACATACAGAAACAAAATTTTAAATTTTGGAACTGCTATACAACATTTTGACCTATTCATAATCGTACATTTTTATACACACGTTAGCGTTTAAAATTTATTGTTTTTTTTAGCAATGGATCATCTTAAAAACAATCTTAAATTTGGTGTTGGCATTTTTTGACTACTGAGATTACCTTTGAGATGGGTGGGAATGCTAAGATGGTTTGTGCATATGGAAAGGATGGATGAAAGGCGATTAACGAAACAAATTTACAAGGCGAGGGTGGATGGAACTGTTGAAAGGGGAAGGCCGAGACGGACGTACTTAGGACAAGTCCAAGACGTGCTCAAAAAAGGTCAGGTCAGGAGTAACCTTAATCAACGAGCATGTATGAAAGGATTGATGAGAGTGGAAGAAGCGCAAAAGGTGTGTCAGGACCGTAGCAAGTGGAAAGATGTGATCTCTGCCTACCCCGTTGAGAAAAAGGCGTGATGGTATGTATGTATGTATGTATGTATGAGATTAGCTTTCTTAACCTTATCTTTTTTCTAGATTAATATATTTTGGAACTCACCATAATAACACTTGGAGACATCAACGAAGCCATCAGGAAGACAACTGGCACCACATTTACATGCGTACGGAGACGAGGTGTTGAAAGCTGACTGGTCCATCTTAAACCTGTGAATCGTTAAAGAACAGTCCTAATTACTGAATAACTGAATAAATTAATGAATGAATGAAATTTTATTTGATAAACCACTTCATCATCATCATTCGCAGTCACAAGACGTCAACTGCTGAACATAGGCCTCACCCACCAATTTCCAAAGCGACCGATTGCAGGCGGTCTGCATCGATCGGAATCCCGCCACTTTTATCAGGGCGTCCGTCCACCTTGCAGGTGAGCGTCCCACGCTGCGCCTGCCCTGAAACGGTCTCCATTCTAGAACTTTCTTGCCCCAACGGCCATCAGTTCTGCGTGCTATGTGCCTTGCCCACTGCCACTTCCGCCTGCTTACCCGCTGGGCTACGTCGGTCACTTTCGTTCTTCTACGGATTTCCTCATTTTTGATTCGATCATGCATAGCCCTCTCCATAGCTCGCTGAGTGACTTTGAACTTTTTTATGAGGCCCATAGTCAAAGACCACGTTTCAGCTCCGTAAGTTATCACTGGTAACACACACTGATCGTAAAGCTTTGATTTGAGGCACTGAGGTATGTTGGACGAAAAGTAGCGCCACTTCCCGAACGCTGCCCAACAGAGTTGGATTCGGCGGTTTACCTCTTTCTCGAAGTTGGACCTACCTAGTTGGATCACTTGTCCTAGGTAAACGTAGTGATCGACAACTTCGAGCATCGAGTTCCCTACGGATATTGGAGTGGACGTGACATGGGCGTTTGACATGACCTTCGTCTTATCCATGTTCATTACTAGGCCCACTTGTAGGGGAACACGATTGAGGTTCTCGAGCATATTGCCGAGCACCTCCAGCGATTCTGCCATGACTACTATATCGTCGGCAAATCGAACGTGAGTGATATACTGGCCATTGATATTGGTGCCGAGTCCTTGCCATTCCAGGAACTTGAAGGCATCTTCCAGTACGGCTGCGAACAGTTTAGGAGAGATGAAATCTCCCTGTCTCAGGCCCTTTGCAGTGGAATCGCCTTCGTGCTCTGCTCCTGTACTCGAACCGACATGGTTGCGTTATTGTCAATATGGCACCGCTGAAGAGACTGTAGCACCGCCAAGTCTCTACCAAATCGAAGGCTTTCTCATAGTCTACAAACGCTAAGCATAGTGGCAGGTTATACTCCTCGGACTTCTGTATAATCTGCCGCAGCGTATGGATGTGGTCTACGGTACTGTAGCCTTTTTGGAATCCAGCTTGTTTGGGAGGCTGGAAGTCATCGAACCTGCGTGCGAGACGGATGGTGGTGACCCTCGAGAACAGTGTGTAGACATGGCTCAGAAGTGAAATAGGTATGTAGTTCTTCAGAGAGGTGTTGTCACCTCTCTCAAAGAACAGCACCACTACGCCTCTGTTCCATGCATCGCCCGGCGCCTTGTTGAGCTGTTTGAGAGCCATCGTAATCTCGTAGAGGCTGATGTCCGGGATATCTTTGGTGTAATGTCGGATAAGCTTGGCTCTTGGGTCAAGGCCAAAGCCTTGCTACTAACGGGTTTGGCGGTCGAAGTGTATAACTGTCCGTAAAATCTTTCGATCTCCCTCAATACTGCTATCGACGCCACACTGCCATCCTCCGTCTTCAGCTTCATCAACCGACTTTACCCAATAGACATATCCCTCGCAAACATTTTGGACCATTTGTTCCGTTCGATCGTCTCCTTAATACGATTTGTTTTTAAGACTCGGGGAAGAATCGCGTCGCAAGGATTTCCATTTGTGATAAACCACTTACATGTACTTAAAAATAACAAAATATGATTGCAAATAAATGAGGTGGCACTACACAATACCCACGGCGGTTAAGGGGCGTTGGTAGGTATATTTTCGTGAGTACAAGCTGCCTTTAAAGTGACCTACTTAAAAACTGACTAACCTATAATAATTAAATCCATGTTTGCTGCTGATTTCCTTTTCAAACGAAAAGGGGTAGATTCTGCAAGCTTGTCTCCTGAAGATATGAAGGACTTTGTCTTTTTGCAGGTTAGGAGGGAGCATGAAGCCTTCGTAGGCGCCTGTTATGCGGTTACAAAGGTTGCTGAAAATAACAATAGAAATAAATAAATAAAAATACGCCAGACAACACACCACTCGTCATGGTCTCGAAATAGGGATAAATATCCCTATGTTACGAGGTACCAGACTAAGAATTAAGCCAGGGGCGACTCCCAGCACATCCAGAACCAAGCCAATTTAGAAAAAAAACCTTCCCTGAATTGACTCGAAAGGGAATCGAACCTGGGACACTACGTTAGTCAAGGCAAGAAACCATGCTATAGCGCTAAATGCACTACGCCAATCGTGTCGTCATTCTCAATAAAGGTGCTCCCTCATCTGGAGCATTTTCCTGTAATGTAACGTTACAGAGTCGAGCATTACATCAGTGAAGGAGGAGAACCGAGCATTACAGTGCGCAAACTGTAATGTTAAAAATTCGAGCATTAGGTTGGAGAAGGAAAAGGAGCGAGCATAACAGTGCGCAACTTGATGATACAATGTGTAATATTTTGATACAACTTCCCTGAAGTTTTGTAAGGCACTATTGTAATGTAATGCTCAAAATCGATGGAATCTGAAATGCAAATTACAGGCGAAAATTCGTCATCAGTTCTCTAAAGTAATGCTCAAAATCGAATCTGAAACGTTACATTACAGGTCAATGGTCTAGGACCACCATAAGGTGTACATATTTTTTTGACGATTACATAATTTCCTTCTTATTATCCATTTTAGAGGTATCAACGTTTAGACTAGCAACTACAGTAACCGAATAAGTTGTGTTTGTCTATTCAAGTTGCCTATCAACATTATACCTAGGTATGTCATTTCCTTAGCCTATGACAGACATTTTGCTCGTTTATGGTAATTCACTCACCCACGTACTACAATTGAAATTTCCTGTAGGTAAGGTTCAAAAAAAGGATGATCTCAAATATTTTCCAATAAGCTAACTAAGAATTTTACGAATAAACCTGGCTTTTAATTCATTGTTTCAAGTTTTAAAGCATTGTTTAGCCATACTTAACCATACCTAGTGTTCATGTTGGTGTACCCTTGCTCCACGATGCCAGGAGAGCCATTCCAGTTCATTATGGAGAATCTGTTGGTTTTGTTGCCAATGTCAATCTCTGCGGTTTCGTCCTTTTGGGCGTAGAACTGCAAGATACATTTTATTTTGGTTTCATTTTCAAAAGTCATGAGAATAAATTTAAACATAGCTAGCGGTTATGTTTTAACAGCTATAAGTATTTGCAAGTCTTGCTTTAATTTAAGTAAAATTATTATTGGTCAAGGGAAAACAATTTTACGATGTATCAATTAATGACAGATTTATGCTATTCAATAGCAATTGAGAGATCATTCCGTTAGGCCCTTCTAAATTGTCAATAGTTGAACTATTCAATTAATTCAGTTCAACCTACTCAATAATTATGGTTCAACGTACCCGGTCCAAAATGCCGATTTTCTGGAAGTCGATCCATCCTGGCAGGAGCCCGTTGGCAATGGTTACGATGGGGTCCTCGTACCCCCAGAGCAATTCCTCAACAGTCAGGTTCCTGAACAGTTTCGAGCCAAGAGCGTTGATGGAGTAGTAAGCTCCTGCGTTTGCAAAGTATCCGAGCTTATCAGCTAATAAGGTGCTGATTGCCTGTGAAACAAAATGAACTGTATTTATTATATTAAAGCTAAATACTTTCCATTGAAGTTTCATTTGTATTTAAACGGAACAGAGACGAAAATTCAACAACCGAGCTGTGGCAGGTTAAAGTCACAGCACACTGTCACACGCGGCAACAGCACCGCTCCAACCCGGTAATTAACTTGCCATTCAAATTAGAGCATTAAAATGTGTGGACTATAGTATATTTACAACGTCAATGTGAAAAAGCGACCGGCAGCGGGTAGCGCGCCGCCCGCCTTTTTTAAACAAGGCGATGACAGTTTAGAACGGTGTCGTCACCGTGCTGTGATGTGTACTATGACCCTTAGGCTGCACACTGGCGGCCTCGTCGCGTACGGAGAGAAACCGGTTTATACCGGTTCGGCGAGTGGTAAAGCTAGCTAGCTAGGCAAACACATGAATATACCCGTACCCGTATTAGTGCGAGCCGCGCCGCGCAACGCAACGCGCGACGCCCCGCGTCTCTGTAAATGAGGCCATAGTGTACACTATCACAGCCGCTTTGACCATGTATACTTTAAAAATGTTTTTCAAAGCTACCTAGTCTTGCGAGGTTCTTGATTTTTTTTTATAACCTGTATACTTATGTGTTGCCACCGAATCCAAAAATACAACGTAGCATAATAGTAGCCTGAACGGTATATGCCTTCACTTTACTTTTATTGAAACTAATTGCCGATTTTGATCTGAGGGTTAGGGTCGCAATAAAATGATGTGAGAGAAGGTATTTTTTTATCTTTGTTTTCAATGTTAGAATTGAAAATTACGATCAGGTTCAGCAACCAGAAAAAAACTCATTACTTTAATTATGGGTACATGCAACGTTTAATTTTAATAAAATCGATCAAGGTTGAACATTGACATAATTCAAGCACAAAAATTTGCAACTTGACATAGCCATCCTAAACGGTTAAGTTTAAGTTCTAGTCCCTTCTCAACAAATTACTTAGAATGTAGTTAGCCTTGCGTAACGAATTGTCTGAATTATGCGTAGATATTAATACTAACTAGACTTGACACCACAGACATATTTCAAAATAGACAAGTGGCACGCTTGCTTTTGATAGTTTATATCAAAGGCCCACAGGTCACTTTTTTAACTAACCTTTAAAAAGTAGGAGAGTTCGATTACTCGAAGACGCCTGGACCAATTTAGAAAATTATTTCCGCCTTCATTTTACATCTACTGGTAAAGACCAAAAAAAATTGTAGATACTTCATATTTTCGATCTATGGCTAGATCTATGACCTACAGATACTTCATATTTTCATGATACTTAGTTATGATTCGTTTTTCGGGGTCGATTTATTTTATTATTAATTGATGCTCATTGTGGTTACACGTTAGTGCTTGGCCGATTTCTCAATTCTTTGTTTAACTGAAGTATAAAATTAACTGACTGTCTGTCAAGCAAATAGACTTAAATTTTTTAATCGTCCTTTACCTAACGAATAGCTATCTATCGGTTGTCTATGTACTTATATCGCTAACTTCACACTGATTATGCACGAGAGAGATGCACTTAAGCAATCATTGCAATGTTAGAATAAAACGAGACAAAAGTTTATGTTTGATAAATTGACACAGACGTTTATAAATGAATGAATGAATGAATGAATTATGGAAGACAACCTCAGCTTTTTTTGTTGTTTAAAGTTGTGGTAGCAAAAAGATTGTAACACTCCAAAACTCCTTTCCATGCCATGTACTAATAATTATTATGTCTCTCTTTTACAACTCGATCTTTTCTATTGGGCTCAGCGTTTAAATAGTTAAGTATCTGCCTTTCCTCCTTAATCTTTGCGTCGTCGATTTGGTCAAAAAATTCATTAGAACGGGAGTGCGTGAGAATTACATTATAATATAGGCACCAAACAAAATGAAAATAATCTCAAATGACACACCACATAACCTCAAAATGTCAAAAAAACGCATAGATAAATCTTATCCAGCCCAGCAAATAACTTGATTCCTCAGTTAGTGGCTTCATTCAACAGATAACATATATCTGACCATTGAAAAATTAAAAATCTTGTTAAACTTAGAATAAACTTTATTCTAGAGATAAATTTCATTATCTGAGGATTGAAAAATCGGCCCAGTGAAATGAATTGACACTCATTGATTTTATTTAGGAGATCTTAATTTTGAAGATATTAACATTGTGTAAATCTACTTGATTTTGACATATTTTGCCTAAAATGGTTGACGCGACTAAATAAATCAGCGACAAAACAGCACTGGGACCTTATTACAATTTGCTTACATCCAGTTAAGTTAATTTCCTCAAATGCGTGAGCAAGCAAATTCGTCAGTTAATTTTTAGCCTAGTTAGTTAGTGCTAGGTAACTTCTGACTGGCTGGAAATGAGAGATCATAACGAAGTTGCTGCTACGTTTAGTTAAGATGAACTTGACAAGGCGACCATTCATTAATTACGTAAATTCGCTCAACATCTTTTTCATTTTATGTCTATGTTTGACACCGCTTCATTTCGGCCAATTTGAGCACAGTTCAAGCGGGGCCAATAACATCTACAAGGCTGGCCTTGCTGTAATCTAGGTGCTCTAAGTACCTAGGGGTATTAAGGATATTTCGGATCTGGATTTGGAAACGGATATCAAAATCATGTTATATGTTTTAGATAAGGTTACGAAAATAGAATGTAAGTCTACCACGAGTTGCCACTTTAAATTTACATTATCGTTCGCGTAAAAAAAATGTACTGGGATTTGACATTGTCATGTCATGTCATGTGTCATCCCAATACATTTTTTTACGCGACCGGTAATGTAAATTAAAAGGGGCAATTTGCAGATTATCCTATAGTTTTGGAGTTCATTTTTAAGTAGTTTAAAACGAAAAATTCATATTATAACCATTTATGGGTTTTTAGTAATATATTATATATAATATACAAAGATAGAAATGAGAAAAATTCGACCTGATCCTAGGGTCTCAAGCGCTTACTGCAAGAAGCCATTAAATGTCAAAAATCATTAAGTGAAGTTGAGACATAATAAAGTAAATAAGACTTTATATGTCTTGATGATACTAGCAGTTAATAACATCCTGCTGGATTTTTAATGAACTCTCCTGTCGCCATGGTCTGCTGAAAGAAGATATATCTTTCTAGAGATAAGCTAACCTAACCTTTTGTATATAGTCCTTATTGTTTTTAATGTTATTGTCGCTTTGTGTACGAAATAATAATATCGTATAGATTTATTCACGTTAATTTGCTTTGAAAGTGTTGAGTGTGTTCTTTCCACCTTCTGCCGACGTTTATTACTAGTTTAGCTAATCAATGGATATTTTTTTTGATTTTATAACAAAAAACTGGCAAAATCCACACTAACTTCATTATTTTGAGCACTTTTAAATGTCTCCATAAAAATGCGATAATACACAAAACCAACGGTTTAAATGTCTTGAAATTAGTAGATTTTTAAATAATATCACCTTTTTCATATTGATCTTTACCTTCAAAAAACTCTGGAACGTGACTCTTTCAGGTACCATATTACATGTAATTTTTTGGTTGTTTAGGTCTCATCTATTCATATTATACCGCTTTTATTGTGCGCGAAAACTTAAGAAAAAGTCAAAATGGCGGCATACAAAAATATTCAAACCCCCTTTTATCGGACTTCTAGATCATTTTTAATTCGGATATCTGGTAGTTTCGGTTACGGTTACGAAGCTCTATTACATAACTAGTACCTATTTTGTACTTTTGAAGAATAAAAATAGCCAGTTTTTATGTTTTACGAGGCAAAAGCCTCAAGAACTGGATATGATGTTTGCTATGACGTGACTATTAAAAGCACCGTTGCTTTAAATGGCTTTCGTCTGACAAACATATTTTACTAGACATAGAAATAAATTCAAATAATACAGCTCGATTATCAAAAGGAAGATTTGTGCACTTCATTGCAATGGATGGCAAGTATACTCTTAAGTAAAAATAAAAAGTAATTTTGAATACTAATGATTTAAGAAAAACACTACACAGTAATATATTTTCTTATGCTTAATTGCTCGATTAATCATCTCTTGAACGCACGCCGAACAACAACAGAACAAAATAAAACTCCATTTTTTCCAAAGTGGTTCTCTAACTAGATTGGGCCTGGGCTTGTATCTTGGGAGACCAAAACGATAAGGAACGGCAACTCTGAACTAAAATACGCATCTAAGGCATCAACAATGCCCTATCATAATTTGATGCGAGAGCAACGTTTTCAATTAAAATTTGCCTGTGTAGAAAAATCCTCATGATTCAAACTCTTGACAGTAATGGGAAAGTGCACTGTGCATTAACTATTATTTATCTTAAGTATCAAAGTACTGATAAGTTATATGAGTAAGGCAGTGTAGCACGTGCGTATGTGTCCTGAGCGACATGGCTGTGCTTCTGAATGGGTTAACACGAGCTAACTAAACATCAGGAGTCAATAGAACCCACTTAGGTAACGCTACTTAAGATGAACTAGTTGAATAATAAAATACATCCATTTAACATGGTCATGAAGAGACACGTGGGTTATTGCTTAGCAATTCCTAATTTACCATATGAATGATGTTTATATACTACTGCTAGCATCAGTGTGAACAGTCGCACGAAACTACATAAAATTGTGTATGAGCTATTATGGAATAATACTTCACATGTGTATACTATTCTTTGTTTTTTAAGAATGGCTTCAATGAAGTTCAGCTGTCTCTTCCAGTGTTAATGTTAAATGTAACATTTTCTTAAGGGGTTTGAACATTTTCATGGCATCTTTACTCTCAAATAACTCGGAAACGTGACACTTTAGGGTACCAGATTGGAAGACTTTTTTGTTCGTCTATGTGTCTTTTATCCATATATACCACTTTTATTTTGCGCGGAAACATCGATAAAAACAAATGGCGGCTAGTGACCTATGCCACAAATGTTCAAACCCCTCTATGTGCCGTTAACAAGAAATTTCATTTGAGCTAATTAGGCTAAGCATTTTCTCCCCAAGCAATTTTTTGGTACCATTCTTTTTTGTCGCAGCCAGTGTATTAAGCTGGTTTAGTTATAGTTTTTTTCTTCATAATTTCGCTATTGATTTTGTTACTAAGCTAGATTTTGTTACATTTAACTGCTAATTTCAGCTGTTTACATTTCATTGTTAAAAATATTTAACAGTTTGCCCTTCAGTTCTTACCAGCAAAGCGATGTTGGGCACGTAGATCTTGACGTCGTTGGCGTCGGCCAGGGACATGTTCTTCATGAACTGCAGCTGGATCTGCGGCGTGATCCTCATTACCCCTCGCTCTTTGTCAACTGACACGTTGCGGTTGGTGCGGAACTCTCTGAAAAAAAGTAATTTTTGAGCCTGCATAAGTCACAAGAAATCTTAACACAAGGGCCTTATTCATTATTCTTATAATAAAATCGTATACCAGTGTATTTTGCAAATCTATTGCGATGTAAAATGTGAACAGTACCTACCAAATGCGGAAAATGTTTTTTTCAAATTCTTGTCTGCTTGTATGTTCGAGGATTACGTAGATGAAAGTAGACGTTCGTTAATAGCATTAGAATTAGAATACATTTTAAATTGAACAATTTTTTTTTCAGATCCGTATAATCCGGTAAAAAAAAGCTTGGCAGTAAGAGATTGACAGTTTCATTGCTTTTAGAGATCGCGGATAGATTTCCAGTCTTTAACTACATAATGTGTCCAGTTTGTGAAACGCTAAAAATATAATAAATATGCTTGTGTTAAGAAGTACCAGACAGGGATTTAAGCTAGGAGCGTCTCACAGCACTACCAAAAAAAATCGTTTTCTAATCTGACCGGACCGGGAATCAAACCCGGGTTCCCGCGCAAATCAAGGTGAGAAACCGTGCTATAGCGAAAATGCCAATCGTGTCGATGGTACGAGTATGTTTAGCTGATAAATAACTGTAAAAAAAAACTACTCACTGATACAAGAAAGGTCCAACTTCCTTCAGCTTCAAGACACTGTCTTCTCCACTCAGGTATTCTGGCACGTTGGTATAGTTATACACCCACACCTCCGCAAACAGTTCATACGGTGGCTTCTGCCACACCCGGTATATGAACGAGCCCTCTTTCAAATCCATGATCTGAAACTGACAAAAGTTTACATTGCTGGGTGGTTGGTAGCTATTTCCTAGAAGTAAAATGGAGAACTATTGACTGAAAAAGAAGCATTAGAGGTCGTCCTTAAAAAAATACTAAAAACATTATTGCACATGTAAAATAAAATAAAAATAAAATAAAAATAAAAAGCATTTATTTCAGATAACTAGGATCCATAAAATGTTAGTAGAAGCATAATGACTATGTTAGTATTTTATTTTTAATAATGACCTTGTCCTATCAATTATTTGGCCGATCAGTGGACAATCCCCACTTCCACCTATCTCCTTCAGGACGCTGTGGCAGCTGCCGCGTGCTCTGAACAATCGCGATGCGCTCTTTTTGCGCATGATAGCTTCAAAGCTATCATGCGCAAAAAAAAAATATCGCTATCTACGCCCGCTAACGCAAACATCGCAGAAGCGCTACAAAAGCGTGGCAACCGCAACAGCGCTCTGAAGGCGTTATTATATTGGACTCGTAGGGCACTGTAGGCCTTTTTAGTATAGTTGGTCCTTAAGCTGCACGAGTACAATGACATACAATACGCTTTAAAAAGCGTAATTTTAACTGGGTCCGTGC
This sequence comes from Udea olivalis, assembly GCA_947369235.1. Classification (NCBI taxonomy): domain Eukaryota; kingdom Metazoa; phylum Arthropoda; class Insecta; order Lepidoptera; family Crambidae; genus Udea; species Udea olivalis. Next base: position 1,664,245 of record OX376349.1, on the reverse strand, counting down.
AGCGATCAAACCTATGTGCCAACATATTCGCCCTGACCGACAGCGCCCTACGTTCCCTATCAATGTCTTCATCGTCTTTAAGGCTGTCAGTAATGATATGTCCAAGGTATTTGAATTAACGTAAAGAATAACTCTTAACAGGCTGCGAAATCATGTGAATGATAATACGTATAAAGCCAAATTTGAAACGAATAACTACGTACCCCCATTAGGTATTTGAGACATGGGTCCTAAATGCTAAGCATGTAACGCGCGTTGATGTCTTCTTGATGAAAAGGGAGCGGTTCGAAAGCTAAATAGGACCCCAATGTCATGCCACTTTTTTACTACTGAATCAGTCTTTTACACACATTTATAAAATCTAACGAACTCTCTCGTTTCCTGCATTGTTGGCGCAGACAACGTTTGCGAGAAGTGGCAACACGTGATATGTTATTTCGAATTTAAGGTGCTCCCTCCCTCACCTGGAGCATTTCCCTGTAATATAATGTAACATTACATCAGTGAGAGAAGAAAACAGAGCATTCCAGTGCGCGAACTGCAATGTTACAAATTCGAGCATTACGTTGGTGAGGTAAAAGCACCGAGCATTACAGTGCGCAACTTGATGATACAATGTGTAATATTTTGATACAACTTTTTAATGAAAAGTAGTCGTTTCCTAAAGTTTTCTAGGCAGTATTGTAATGTAATGTTCAAAACCGAATCTGAAATGTTACAATACGGAAAAATGCTCTACTAGTATGGCCTTATATATTGTTACATAAAATCTTGTCTTTATTCAACTTTTTAATTATTTTGAATTTGGAACGCGTTTATTATTTTAAGAACATCATTCGATTTCGCAGTATTTCACATATTTTTTCGTGTCCATTAACGAATTAAAATGTGGGATGGGGTGATGAAAAAATATGTTTTTTTTTTTGATTGGGTATGGAGCCGTTGGTCATATTCCAGACACTTCAAAAGCTTGGTATCAGCCGTATATTCGTATATCATACTATCAACAGATACAACAACACTTCCTCTGTCGAAGACCATAAAAGATCGGAGCAGCAGCGTGCTGTTAGAACTACAAAGGCTGTTAATGTTGTTAAAGCCAAAATTCGTCGAAACCCCATTAGGAAGCACAAAATAAAGGCGATAAATGAAGATTATCGCTAAGACTCTGTCGCGTATTATGAAATAAGACCCGAAGCTCGGTGCTTATCGTAGATATACAGGACATGCCCTAAATCTATCGTTACAATTAAAGAGAGTGGATCGATCAAAACGCCTTCTGTCGCGATACGCAGGTGGAATCCACAGGAATTTCCTCATAACTGATGACATAAATTCACGATTGAAGAGTACTACAATAAGCAAAATGATAAAGTATTCGCTTACAGTTCTAAAGAAGCTGATCATGTGGTCAGAAAGGTACTGTACAACGTGGTCATCATCCTGCGTCAGTAATGGTTTGGTGGGGCGTGTCTTATCAAGGATTCACAAAGCCACATTTTTATGAAAAAGGAGTGAAAACTACAGCCAGAGTGTATCATGAGACAGTCTTGGATTGTGTTGTGAAACCTCTCTGCAATACACTTTTTAAAAATGTACCCTTGACTTTCCAGCAGGACTCTGCACCTGGTCATAAGGCACGAACTACCCAAGCCTGGCTTGAAACCAAGGTTCCAGACTTTATAAGAGCTGAAGACTGGCTCTCTTCTAGCCCAGACCTCAAGTCTTTAGACTACAAATTATGGTCAGTTTTAGAGGACATGGCCATGTTCTAAACGACATGGCGACTTTGAGTCTCTTAAATAATTTCTGGAGCAAGCAGTGGTGAGATTTCCCATGGAATCCGTACGTAAATCCATAGATTCGTGGCCAGACAGATTAAACGACTATATAAAAGCCAAAGGTGGCCATTTTGAACAGAATATTTATTTAATTTTTTCTGCGACTTTAATAAATAAATAAATATCTGGGACAATGCACACCAAGATCATCTTTTTTTTTTTTTATACTACGTCGGTGACAATCAAGCACGCGGACCGCCTGATGGTAAGCGGTTATCGCGGCCTATGGACGCGTGCAACACCAGGGGTATCACTCGCGCGTTGTCGACCCTGTAAAAACCTTTTCAAACCCCTCTTGAAGAACTCCATACTATAACTCGTCGGGAAAACCTCGGCAGGGAGTTCATTCCACAATTTAAGCGTCCTCGGAAGGAAACATCTCTGAAACCGAATTGTACGAGACCATTGCGGATTCAGACTGTGAGGATGAATGCCCTGTCGGTGGCGAGCGGTGCGGTGATGAAAAGTAGCCGTGGGCATCATATCAAACAGTTCTTCAGAACTGTAGAACACGCATACTGTAGTACTGTAAACTGTAGAACACGCATAAGGAGGCGAAGTCTCTCCTCAGACTTAACGGCTCTAAACCCCTTGTCAGTTTGGGATTGTCGACAATCCGGATCGCACGCCTCTGGACCGAGTCAAAAGGACTGAGTTGATATCCAGGCGCTCCTGCCCAAAGGTGACAGCAGTACTCCACGTGTGGCCTGACTTGCGCTTTATACAGCAGCAGTCTTTGCCTAGAAGTGAAGTACTGCTTCGCCCTGTTTAGCAGACCGAGCTTTTTGGATGACAACTTCGCCTTTTGTTTCAAATGACTCCGAAACTGTACGTCACTAGATATGTCAACGCCAAGGATCCCAATACTACTTGATATGGTAAGGGAAGTGTTCTGAAACTGAGGAGCTACAGTAAATGGAGTTTTCTTAGTGGTAAACGCGCAAACTTGTGTCTTAGTGGGGTTGAACTGGACTAAATTGTCCCGACCCCGATCGGAAACCCAAGCTAGGGTATTCTCGACCCCAAACTAAGCAGAGCTTGTAATATGGGCGTCAGAGACTGTTAGACATACTTAAATATTTCTAAATACATACTTAAATAGATAATAACACCCAGACACACAACAAATATAAATGTTCGTCACACAAATATTTGTCATGGGTGGGGATCGAACCCACGACCTCCGGCGCTAAAGGCAGGATCGCTGCCATTGCGCCAACAGGCCAGTCATAATGTATGTCGTTAGAATTAAATACGTTGATTACTATATTCATTTATTACGCAATCAGAACGCTTATAGGCAAAAATAATTATCTGCCAGTTTACGATCGTTCTAAAAAAAGTATTACCTTTGCAAAAGATTAAATAGAATAAAACAACTTCACGAATTTTGCTAGACAGAAGGTCGAAAGAGTCGAAAAACAGGTCGTTTTGAAAAAGGTAGAGGAATATTTGTTTATTTTCTGGTATAAATATTGTTTACGCGAATAAAAGACGAATTTATTGAACAGATACAGAACAGACAGACAAGATAGAGAATATACAGTAACTTATGTATTTAACCCTTATGTCACAATCTTCAACATATAATAAGTAAGATTGTATTTTATGAGACAACATGTAAGTTTTCAAGTTCAAGAGCGGCCAACTGACACATATCACCATTCAATTCAAGGTTCGGTCATAAAACATAATAATACTAGTATCCTATAATCGTGACATTTTACTTTATTAAGCCGTTGTAACAACAATGCCTTGACATAATACACCAATAGAATATGTCTTTGTCCGTCTAGATTTAACATAAAACATCTGCTACTGATTTATCTCTAATAATTATTGCTAGTTACATTGAATTAACGACTTTAAAACCTTGGTGTGATCACTTGGTATAATGTATGGTAAGTTATTTGTTTTGATTAGGAATATTTATTTAAAAGCTAATAATGGTTCACAAAAAAAACGAAAATATAGTGATTTATGAAAGAAAACATAGCGTCAATTTGGGTCTTTGCTATTTTTTTAAAATCCACACATGGTTTAATTGAAGGCTACTAATATTATTTTTAAAACGAACTAAATCATGTTAGTAGTTTTTTAAGAAGGATTCTCTTCTGCAAACGAATAGTAAGTAGGTACGATAAAACAAAAGTTATTACAAGCACTAATGGCCCACCATAACTTTAAAAAATTACTCAGCTCGTGAAAAATTAGAGACAGGTATAAATAATTTAAAAAATCGGGAAGAGGCATGATGGCACTTCAATTTTTTAATGGATTAAATCCATCTTCCTTTCCAGAGATCCATCACAGGCTTAAGTGCCATACGAGTAGTCTTAATTTTCAACGAGGATTTCACTCAGCACTCTTTACAAAGGTCTCGACCATTGTCGAAAATATTGTAATTGGCGCAAAGTCGCCAATTACCACCGAAGATGTTTTGGAACAAAATTAATCAAATAAATGCATCATCTTTCTTTATTGTTTGTTAATTGATTGATAAAAAAATCACTAATTGCATAGGTTAAAAAGCTTGGCATAGCTGCTTGAAATGAAAACCAATCTAAAATACTAAAGTAAAGTAAAGTAAAGTAAAAAATATCTTTATTCATATAAAAAGTACTTATGACAAGTCAAATACAAAAAAAATATAGCAAAAATATACGAAATAAAAATAAACTTACATTAAATAATACTATGATAGTAAATATCATAATTAAACACGATGTGACTCTACCACCGGTTCGGAGGTTGTTTCCGATCGAGAAGACTCCGGCAAGAAACTCGATGGTTACTCTTTTCAATCTTGTTTTTATACACAAAAAGTAAATTGAAAAAAGTCATAACAAAAAACTAAACTCGAGAAAGTGAGTAATATATGTTTTTTGCACGTATTTTGTTTATGTTTTTCTTGGTTATGACTTTTTAAAATGTTTACTGAGGCAATTTAATCATTTAATAGAATAAATGATACTTAGTTCAAAAATATCACCAGTGGTCATTGTATACTTCAAATTCATTCATACTGCTTTCATCATTACTGACTATATCCCAAACGGTATAGTCACAGGCAAGTGACGGTTGCCGTCTTGCTTGGTGAATGGAACACTCAGAAGCCCATTTTTCACCAATGGTATTCTAATGCCACCTTTATGGTAACCTACCACAATGGGCTAGTTGTGAGCCTTCCGCCGTTATGGGTTCCGCCGTGTCAGATTTGAACCAAGGACCACACCGAGTTGGGGTTAAAGATACATGTGTTTAGGTGCTCCCTCACTTGGAGATTTTGCCTGTAATGTAACGTTACAGAGTCGAGCATTACATCAGTGAGGGAGGAGAACCGAGCATTACTGTGCCCAAACTGTAATGTTACAGATTCGAACATAACGTTGGTGAGGGAAAAGCACCGAGCATTACAGTGCGCAACTTCATGATACAATCTACGCATATTGTAAAGAGGTTAGCGTTTGTGAGTTTGTATGTTTGAGGCAGGTAATCTCTGAAACTACCAAAACGATTTCAAAATTATTTCACTGTTAAAAAGCTACATCATTCCTGATTGCTATAGGCATATATATGTTTTGAAATAATTAGTTTTCATGTCATAAAAATTAAGTTCACGCGGGCGGAGAGCTAGTGTGTAATATTTTGATATAACTTCCCTGTAGTTTTGTAACGCAGAATTGTAATGTGATGCTTAAAATCGAATTTGAAATGTACGTTACAGGCAAATGTTCATCATGTCAGGGAGGCAGTACTGTAACGTAATGCTCAAAATTGAATCTAAAACGATACATTAAAGGAAAATGCTCCAGGTGAGGCACCACCTTCATAAAAATAATACATTTCAACGTCGCCAGCGATGACGCTAACGCCACTTGTCTACAGACCCAGTAGATACAACTTTCTTCATCGTTCAAGTTCTATAGTAGCCTTGTCCCTGGCGAATGGTGACTGGTTATGTTATTATAACATTCGGCTTTGCCCCTGAACTTTGTACGGGTTTTAATTCTAATTTCTCATAAACTCGGTCAATGATTAAATTAACCGGTTCTTAGGCTTCATTTTGAAATTGAATTTCTATGCGTGATAAGGTGGTAGTGCTGCCGCACACTCAGCCACTAAATATGACGATTAGTAGTTGGGCTGGGCCATCAAACCCGGTCACTAGTGGCTGAGATCAAGCCATTGAGAGCGGTTCAACACTAGCTTTGACATACACGCTTATACGCGAGCTAATAAAAACCAGACTCACTAACGTACGGGCTTATTGCGGCGTATTCGCTCGAACCGGTAGTAGTGAGATTGGTTAGACAGTATATTTAATAATATTTATTTACTTATAATCTATATGGATTAGACGAGCTTATAAGCGTGTTAACGCTCGTACAATCCCGCTTGTGGCAAAAGCCTGTTGCGCTTGTAAAAACGAGCTTATATTCGCGTATAAATCGCTCTAAACGTGGGTTGCCACGCGTTGGCGGCAGGTGGGCCCCCAAACATCAGTACCGACGTCTACCATAAGTTGCCACTTGAAGTTTACGTTATGGTTCGCGTAAAATATATATAGAATTTCGTACAGCGCGTCTATTGAGTCAAAATGGAACTTAGGAGGGTACCACAACGTAACAATAGCATCATATGGTACGGTTTTTTAGTTCCATTTCGACTCAACAGAGGCGGAATCCCATACGGATCATTTGCGCAAACGATAAAGTAAATTTAAAGTGGCTACTCATGACGTACAGGCCACAAGTAGCTCGTGGCTCGGATGCGGTCACTCGGTAGCTCCGTTTGCAGTGATATCATACTCATTGTATAAAAATGTCGTCAGCAACTAGTGGCCCCGTGTGTGGCAGCACTAATGCATTTCGACTGCAAAGCAGGACCACTTGATAGTAAGCAGTTACTGCAGTTCAGGGATACATGGAATTCCAGATGACCAAACAACTTACTAGAAATAAGTCAATGGTTAAAAATAATCTGAATTGTTTTATTTTTAGTGAACGACCATTTTTTAGCCGCAAATGGCTTTAAAAGCGTGACCGGACTAAAGGGGGAGGCAGAAGGCATTCACTAAACCCTTATATTTAAGTAATTATAATAATTACATCCTATAAGCATATAGCATCAGTAGTGGATGGTAGATGATGATGAATGGTAGAGTCAGATCATATTTAAGGAACCTATATACCTCATAGTACTATATTTAGGTTTATGTGTTGTCGTTTCATATCATGTGGCACCCAATCGCTAATTTTGGTAAATAATTTGCCCAGCACGCAGCAGTTTCAACAATTCTAGATTCAGATTCAGATTCATTTATTCGCTCGAAAATAGCAATTTACCTATGCAGCCTTTTGAGAGCTGTTTGAAACTTTGAATAGAATATTTGACTTCAAAACAGCGCTTGCTTGTTTTGCTGCTTATTATAGGTACTTATGAGCCTATCGCGATCATAACAATATCTGTTACTAAACGTGGAGCTGAAATTGATACAATATTGCAAAGCTCCCAGGCGTATCCGCTGCTAGAAACGCGTGCGTAAAATAGTAAGATGAGGCTACTTAGCATCAAAATCGCCAAGTATTCTGAGTAAAGAAATACTAATAGTTTTTTTCTATAGATTTCAGTGATGATAGAGAGAAATTGATTCTCTTTACATGAGTCAAGCGTCAAACTCTTAAGTGAAGGCTTCACAGCATTGAAGTAGCTACCTTTTATTGTTTAGTTCCTTAGGCACATAAAATACATACCTTATCATCATAATCATTTGCAAATCTAATTAGTAATTCCTTCTTCAGGACGCCATCAACCTTACGCGTGACATGTTAGATTATTGGGACCTAACCCCAACTGACATTGAAAACGATTTGTTGACTTATGCGGTAACAGTTACGAGTACGTCGAAGCGAACCGGAGGTTCAACAATAAACCTTGGCTGGCCGACAAACTCGCTAACGGCCTCGTCTGCTTGGAAACTTTTGGCACTAAATATTAGACAACTAAGAATTTATCAAAGCCTTAATCTGACTCAAGTTTGAATTTTAGCACCTCTTAATACCTGCAGCTTTAAAAACCTTAATGTTTTCCTGTTCTATCAGTTTAAACGGTCGGTGATTAATTTGACAACCCAATTTTTCGTTAGTTTTCCATTGACGTGAATTTAGGCTTGAAATAGAGATAAAAACGTGAAGACTGCAAGTGGGATTGGGATTCACTCTCTGAAAAAGATAAAGCCATATTATATTCATTTTTATTTATTTATATCCTAGACGGGCTATCCCGAGGCGAGCTGATGATTGCTGTTATGGTGAACAAGTACAAGCAACACTTGGTCAACCTGGCCAGTGGTGTATCTATTGCCATTTTCCAGAAATAAACTATTGGTAGTTACGGGCACAAATATCAAATGAACCAATGAGATTATTTTACGGAAAAATCACTGCTCAGAGAATCTGAAACTGGGTCAACACCATTCTGCAAATTCAATCCATGGCTTTAAAATTTCGAATCGCGTATGTTTCTTTACTTTCTTAACCTGAAGCTTAAATCTTTTAAAATGCTCTTATCTAAGTTCAGCAAATATCTAGATCCGAGTCAACAGACAATTTTGGTAAATATCTGTTACCTTGACACTCAAACAATATTTCACACCTTTGACGTATCACATGACCTAAACGCAATCTTGAAATTATTTAAAAATAAACATCGACACTATGTTCCTTTGAAGATGGATCGAGATTCATCTGCAGTGGGTTCCGGGTTTGATGTCTACGGGGAAATGGTGCTTTTAACCTTCAGCGGCGTGTAGACCTTATTAGATAATAGCAAATAATATTATCTTGGGTCATAACCCTCGAAGATCCGCGGCTGTTGTGTCACTGAATGATTTATGTCATTCCTATCCGCTTTTGTGAATATTGACTACGTGGAAGGATGGTATAACGTATTTTTTTAATAGATTACGTAGCTTATAAATAAATTATACAGGACGAATGTAAGATAAGATAAGATAAGATAAATATACTTTATTGTACAACAAATCATACTTAACATAAGCATTACATAATCTTAGATTGTACAATGTAGGCGGTCTTATCGCTAGGAAGCGATCTCTTCCAGACAACCTACAGGTAGAGGAAATGACAAGATTAAAAAGAGAAAATAGGTAAGGTAGTGTGAGATAGTGAGATAATTATATATTTATACATGAAGTTATTTTATGCATTCATGAATGCAATTACATATAGGTAGTACTTATAGTAGTAAATGTAATGGGTTTATTGATGAAGCAGGTCAAAAGTGTGACTGTGGTTGGTCACCTCAAACTATGGCTCATATGCCACAGTGCCCAACCACCTGCACAATGGAAGACCTGTACATGGCGAATGCCGCTGCGCTAAAAGTCGCTGGGTTCTGGGCGGGGCCCCTTTAAATTGAATTAGATCAATATATTACATTTGCCATTGACTCGAGAAGAAGAAAAAGAAGGACGAATGTATGTATTACAAGAATGAGTTGTGTTGTAAGCTACTCAGGATATTTTTTTATGGCTTACACAAAGAAGACGAAATAATTTAACTTTGAAATTGAAAGAAGTAAAATCCTTCAGCTTCTAAATCAAATTATGCCAATTTTGGGCGAACCTCAGTGATTGAATCATTCTATTCTGAAAAATCTGACCTTTTGTTAAACTGAATTTGTTACGCCAGTTGTCTTATCAAAAGTACAATCGAGTCTTTAAAAACTGTAATCATTTAATCTAGACTAGAAACTAGGTACAATAAACAAAATAACTAAACATGTTACGCCGCACGAAACTAGTTTTTAACCTACAAATTAAAGTTAGACTCTTGATACTATGCCGTTAACATTTAACGACATCTTAACGGTTCAACTGGAACATCACATAAAAATAAATTAAATGCGGAAATCGAGATATTATTTATTACCTAATACAAGATGTACAAGGCCATTGAACTAGGATTTCGGTTCGTTATCAACGTGGCTGATAACACGGTTATGTAAGTTAGTACAGGCAACCACATGTGTATCACCAGCATGAACGGAGCTCTTGTATAAACTTGCACTACAAAAAAGTACCGCCGATGACTCAATCCAGACGAGATGACTCGTTTTACGCGCAAATTGATGCACTATATTGGTTCCACCGCTGCTTATATTGTATAATGAACATACTAGCTTAGTTTTTAGCGATCGGTGTACAACAAAACGCGAGTACATCGCACGTACTCGTAGTTATGGACAGGGCCTAGGCTGTGTATGATCGACTTTACTAGCTCAGGTTTTAGAGCAAAAAGTAGGTACACACACTGGTCATTTTCTAACCCCGGTTAGTTCCTTAACAACACTTAATTGATAGGAAAGACATGTCTTCAACTTGACCTGAATGCTGGCGTAAGGAAAAGCTAAAAACATTATCATCCAAGGCATTACAAGGTATAACTATCGGATGCAGTTATCTATTAAGATTTTGCACATGTACTGCTGGCATTCTGTGGAAGATCTATCCTGATGACGGAAAATCCTACTTCCTAACCTAATGCTGGTTCTTGTTAATCCTCAGTACCAGTGTGTTTACTGTTTGTACCTACTAACTTTGCCTGAGTAAGTGAAAATACAGATTTGTTTGACAAACACGCTTAATAAACAACAAACCCTCAAGTGGCAGGGATGATTTATATTTCACTGGTTTCCTCTTGTTTCGCAGACAGAACTTTCATAGAATTTCGTTTCGTAGAAAATGTTTCAATAGAATATTCAGTCCATATATTTTCATTTCGAATATTATTGTTTCAATTAATTTACTTTATATAAACATAACTACCAGAAAAACAATTAATTAATCTCATTTTTTTGTTCGCCAAAATTATGAAACAGTAGGTAATTTTTTTATTTAAATTATAGATCGGTGTATTTTTTATGGTGTTTTAAACATTTACGACATTCGACTTTACCAAAGTATCTTTTAACCCGGAAAGGCTATGTAGCAGATAAAGTGTTTCTTTTACCTTACCTTAATTTAATTATATCATGCGTCAAACACTGAATAAAATATGGCCATCAAGATTATGATGATTTGGCATAATTTACATTTTATCATATCGCACATAATTTATTTAAATAAAAACATACAAATTAACCTTAGCTGAACCTCATGTGTAAACATGGCAGTATTCTTTATCAGATAATGCCGGAATTACTGGAGTGGCTATTTTCTTCAAAGGCTAGATTTCCAAAAAAGAAGAAAGAAAAATCATTGTGAACAATTTTTTTAGAAATACGGAGAGGCTTGTCTTCAAAAGCTGACGTCTTATGACCGATAATTTTTTGAGGGTAAATTGTAGATTTATTTATTTATTTAAAAAGCACAGCCTCATCATATTTAAAAGTTACAAATAATCTTATTCTAAGTATTATACTCTATATATATGACATAGAGATAGATAGAACATATAGACTTGGAGTTCTGTCTATCTGATTTGCAAGAATGTTGCCTTTTTATTTTGATTTATATTTGTCACTCGTTTTGTTGTATTATTCTCTTTATTCATTTTATAACTTAAGTATAAAATTTGTACAGTATTTACATAAAACAAAGATTTACAACAATAAAACAACTTTTGAATTATAATTATAAAAACGAAATACATAATTACAATTATTGAACCTGAGCTTAAATTAAAGTTATAAAAACACTATTAAAACCTTAACCTAGGGTGCCGCCGGCAGCACGGCAGGCAAGGCCCAGACTACCGGTGGTTAGGGCTGCAGAGAGAGGAACCTCCTGACAATGCGAGACGTGTCTAGGAGCACCGCCTTCTGCATTTGTATTATTATTATTATAATTGCTTAATTTGTGAAAATTACATTTGTTTTTTTTTAATATTGTATGATATGATTTAATTTATTTTAATTGTGTATGATTTAATTTAATTAATTTTTTTATAAGTTTAATTTTATTTAATTTTACATAATTTCAATTTCAAACCCGACTAAGTATGTTTTGCGGTAAACAGTAGTAGTTTGCCAGACTGTTGTCATTGGCTAATTTTCTTAGTTTCTGGTAGCCAGAACGTACAGACGACAGCTAACTTAAGTTATCGAGGAACCACCTGTGATACTACGAAACCAAAAAAGGCAAATTTTGACGGAAAAAATCTAGCACCTTCTAATAGAAGTTATATGGAGTGATAAAAACGATACCCAGTGACCCTATGGACCAATAAAACTTAAAGGTTATCTATCTGTCCAGTATAGTTGCGTAGTTACAACCGGATGATTTGACAAAGTAAAATGCTGTTAATGTACTAAAAAAATGTACTTAATCATTCATTTCTGTGGTAGAGTGAACTAAGAAAGTTGGTCCGTGCCACCTAGTGACCTAATAAGTTTTGTCTCATAATCCCTCAATAGTAGACTGGTGGTGAAAAATGAAAGAAACAAACTAATTCATCGGATTAAAGAGTGGTGTAACACGCTGATTGAATTTTTTTATTAAGAAAGCATTTTATCAAATATAATTCAATGTTACTGCGAAAATGATCGTACAATTTTAGTTTGACGTATGTTTGGAATTATATCAGAAAGTGCCCTATTAACATTTTCATTATAAAAAACCAAAACGTATATGTCCTAAACCTTTTCGGACAAACAATTTCACGCCTAACGGCATGCCGACAAAAACCGTAAAGCTTACGTCCGGTACCGATTTGATATTGAAACATAGAAACTGGAGACTAATGTGTCCAAAACATCCTGTAGAAATGGCTAAAAGCCCAGAAAAGAAATGCTAGTAGGTAAATAGTGGCTTACCCAGTTGGTTACAATCTGCAAAGGGTTAACCGATGCCATTATGATAGCGATCACAACCAGCAGAGCTCCGTACACGATTTTGGTCGCTGATTCTGAAAATAAATCAAATATACATATATGAAATACAACGGAAAAAAGAATTCTAGTGAACTTCATCGAGCAAGGCTCCTAGCAGTCTCTTCACCGGAGTCTGGCCACTGGCTAAAATCTATTCCTTGTAGAATCCTTGGCACACTTTTAGAAAACGAGACATTTCGGGTGAGCGTGGGCCTGCGCCTTGGTTCCCCCGTCTGTGAACTGCACTCCTGTGTTTGTGGCAAGGAGATGGACAGGTTTGGCCTTCATGGTCTCTGCTGCCCCCAAAGTGCTGGACCTCGCCCGCCATGCCTGTCTGAACGACATCATCAAGAGGGCTCTTGCCACCATCAGTGTGCCATCCACGCTGGAACCACGTGGTTTAGTGCTTGATGATGGCAAGAGACCTGATGGCATGACACTGATTCCCTGGGAGCGTGGACGAGCGGTAGTGTGGGATGCCACTTGTATCGACACTCTGGCCCCGTCCCATCTCAGGGGGTCAGTTTCGAGAGCCGGGGCGGCAGCGAAGGCAGCGGAGCTATCCAAGCTGCGTAAATAAGATTCAATTTCAGCTGATTACGTGTTTACGCCGCTTGGATTTGAAACTTTTGTGCCCTGGGGACCACATACGAAAACTTTTTTTAAAAAAAGAACCCTCTACTGATCATAGCATCAAGAGACTGCTTGAGAGCTGGCTTTTTCTTTTATTTATATAAATAGATAGGTACATGTTTTCTTTTTTAGTTAGATTAATTTTAGGTTAAGATTTCTATATTTCATAGTTTATGATTACTTACAATTTGTATATTTAATAAATATATAAATGTTAAAAAAAACGAAAAAATCTAATTAAAGAAACTTTAACCTTCACGGAAAGTCTCATTTTTTTATATTGCCTCACTCCACCTGATGGAAAGCGGTCGTGAGGTCCAGATATGAGGTCGACAAGCCCAGTCATTCAAACGAATCACATGGGCTTTGAACGCAATTTAAGACAAATTATGTATTTAATATTTTCATTTTGAAAGGCCTTTCATTGTATGAACGGATCTTTTAAACTACACTCTCTATGATTCTATCAAAAGGAAGGATTATTTGTATAACACTCCACATTGACACGAAATGTGTCAATGTGCGCCCGAGCGTAGATGGGGCATGTCGCTTGTCTATACTAATATTATAAAGAAGAAGAAGATGTGTATGTTTGTTTGTAATAAATAGACACCGAAACTACTGGACCGATTCTAAAAATTAATTCACCAATATAAAGCTACTTTATTAGCGAGTTATAGAGGCTATATTTTATTCTATTTAGGCTATATTTTGACGTGAGATACAGTCTACGCGGGCGGAGCCGCTGACGGGCAACTAAAAGTTGAGCGTTCTACTTACGTCGTTTCCTCGCTGTGAAGTTCTTTATCCTCATGATGGACATCCTCCCCTTGCTGGGCACGTTCTGTATTGAATGTTTCGCCCCTACCACCATTTTTTTGATTGTTTTTTTCTTCTGCAAATAAATAGGAATTAACATGTTAATACATTGACCATAAAACTTCACCTTCACCACCATCACAGGTTTCATGCCACACTCTTTTGTGTCTGCTTCGGTGATGTTTTGGAAGATTCACGAGACAATTTCTTACACAAGGATTTACTAACAACATCCCTAAAAAAATATTAAAGCAATTTTTGATTCTTCCAAGTGTTACAAGAAGATTAGCTTTCTTCGCCCCTATTATTGATGTCCTCGCTCATTAATGCATTAAAACTGTTTGTTTTCGTGGTTTATATTATTATATACAGCATCAATATAGCGATTATTTAATTCCAACATCTACAGCTAACCATGGGCCTACCCTACAGTTTTTTACATCGTTTATTTTTAACGAATATCTTTGATAACGGAAAAGAGTTTTTAGAGATATTCAAAAGACACAATTTGTAACACTGACTTTCATTCACTAAAACATTTCGTTAGGCGCATTTACCAAATAAAGTTACTTAACGCCTTATTGCTCGCTGAGTTGTCGCCATAGTGTCGTTATTGCTTTTCTTATTTTTAAATTGACCCTATGATCGATAGCTATTATTCCACAATAATCAGAAATGCGGTCAAGTTTAACGAAAGTTTCGGTGTCGGTATCCTACATTTTATAAAGTGTTTGCAAAATCATTCGGATTTAGTAAGTATACATTATTTTTAAAGCGTTAGATGTCCTCAATTGATAAATTAAACAATCATGGACCATCAGAAATATGAACGAAATATCAAATTTACTTTTCTCGCTTTTACCTATCAACATAAAAAACATTTTCAAGGTACCTACTAAAGTAAAGCTTTCTCCCACATAAAGAAACCTGAAACACCAACACCATTCAACGAACCTCTTGATCTCGACCCGTCCGAGTGTTATCTTTCCCATCAGACTGCAAAACGAGTCGTCAAATACTTTTTTTTTTGTGATATTATTAATGTTTTTAATTTATTTTATCTAATTTTATTTGATTTGTTTTTAATTTTTATTATATATTTTTTTTTCATTAATAATCTTTAATTTATAATTTAATTTTTAATTAGTTTTTAATATGATTTAATGTAATAAGTACTAACACCGAGATTTTATGCGTTAATGTATTACTGACCCATGGATTTCTGTTGTCCGCAATAAATGAATTTGAATTTGAAAAATACAACTTTGATTTAATACTACCAATCAATATTTAAATTATCAGAGACTAAAATATTGTTAATATAGATAATAATATACAGTTTATTTCAACCTAAGTAAACTTGTTTTGAAATAACTGTTGTAAGATGTGGGTTAAAAATGTATTGCCTACAATTAACGATTTTTTTTTAATACACGTCCTGTCGTACAACAATGTCGAATGTGTGCCGTGATGACGTCAAAATTGATGAGGTAGCGGTATTTCGCAATAGCGGAATAACTAGTTAAGTATTTTGTTCACCGTGAGATCCTTTTCAATATCAAGTAAAATGCCAAAAAAACATTGAACCATAAAGTTGTAAATGATTCAACAAATTGCAAATCTTCTTTCACAAGGAGTCCATAACGTGAAAGTAAATAAATAAATATTAGGCTATGGAAAGCCATTTCAGTATAACTTTTTAATAAATATATCATTTTAGCCATTGACGTATACATAGGATTAATGAATAATTAAGATATGCAAGAAAACAGAAACTTGGGCTTTGTACTCAGGCAGTCACAGGGGTTCACCAACATTACAACCGTCAGGGTGTTGTATGAAGCGTTAGTTCGAAGTCATCTGGGACACAGTACAGTCATATGGGCTCCCCACGAAGCGAAATACAGTGTCATGTTAGAACGGGTACAAAACAAGTTTACAGGACACTTGTATTTCAAATTATACGGAGTGTACCCATTCTAACCACTGATGTACCCTACTTTATTCGTACTGGGTATGGTAGGCTACAATAGGCTACAACAGGTTTGGGGTTTGGAGGGAATTCGCGCTGACTATGTACGTGGCTAAACTCTTGCTAGGGATGGCCCATAACCCGGCGCTGCTGCAACACCTGCAGCTGATCGCGCCGGACCGGTACGTGTGTCGGCGGCGGCGCCCGCGGCTGCTCGCCGTGCCCGTGGCCAGAACCAATCTACTGGCGAAAGTGCCGCTTATCCGCGCAATACGTGTCTTAAACATGATTAATGACACAGTGGACATTTTTTTGCTCTTGTGTGAATTTGTAAAGACGGTATTATATATTATTAGTTATAAATTAGGTTAGATTCTATCATTGTACAGGATTATAGTATAAGGTAATAGTAGAATTGTCGCATATCGCATTAGTTTAAGCTACCTGTAATGATAGTGATAAGGATAGAAATAAATAAATAAATAAAAATAAATGAATATTATTCTTAAATATATGACGATGTAGTTATGTGGTAATTATCTAACTAATATGTTTACCTTAAAATAATAAGGTGCAGCTGTTGGGCACTTAATTTGTATGAAAAACATATGATTTTGATTGACATTATGGATAAATGAAAAAGTTTTTTACTCTTGTACATTTTTGTTGATTGCCACAGTGAGAACACAATATATCTTTTATTTGAAACCGCAGATTTGAGCTGATTCTATAAACAACCGAACCGAATCTTATGTGTATTGTAGGTACCGGTTAAACCGCAAGTTAATTGAATTGTTGTTAATTATAATATAACCATAATACTTAATTAGTCCAACTTACTATTAATATACATGGACCAAATCAATGAATATCTCGGAATCCTATATAAATGTAAAAACATCTCACATTTAAATAGGATTCCGAGAGCGTCGTGGCCTAGCGGTAAGCACTCTAGCTCGGAAACCGCGTGGTCCTAAGTTCAAATCTGGTTAGTTCATCGTCAAATTTACGACATACTTCACTGATAGATGAACACTGATAAAAAACCAAACCTACCCGAATAGCTTCCGGCGCTATTCGGGTAGGTTTGTTTTTTTATCACGTTTGGTTCTAATATTATGCTTGGTGAGAAGTTTTTCGTTCACCATGGCGGTGATATTCAGCTTGCCTCTGACTACCACGTTTGAAAGTGATACGTATAGGATTCCGCCTGCTTGAATTATTATTATTTCCGCTAAAATATAGCCTAAATATATATAGTTCGCTAAAAATTTAGTTTCATATCGGTGAAAGTATATTTAAAATCCGCCAAGCAGTTCTTGAGTTTATCTATTATAAACCTACAAACAAACAATGAAAATTAATCTTATTATTAGTAGTAATTTTATAGATGAAGTATCTTGTTATTCATCATCAGGATATAAAATTGACTCATTTGGTATTTATATTCTTCTCCTTACATCAAGGTTTAGTTGACATAAGTAACCACACGACACATTTTCACTTGCTAATCAGTAATGCTAATAATCCTCACTTCATTCGTGATTACTAAACTGAGAAATAATTCACATAAATAAAAAATAAAAAGGCATATTTTTGCAGTTTTAGTACCATCATAATCTATTGGTATGCTAAAACTGAAATCCGGTCGAATTCATAAAGACGAAAAGCGGGGAATTCACGAGCGGGCCGCCCGTTGCGGGCAGATCAGTGTTATGTCTGCCTGTGAATTTGCCGCTCAACAGTATTTAAACTTCAAAGAAAGCCTAGACATTTTTAAAATGCGTTAGCAAAGAAAAGGACCAAGGCTATTAAGCCCAAATAAAAGCTACTTTTTTTAACTTAGTAGCTTTGTGTCCCTAAGGGACACTAAGAACTGGAAACTGGCCATTTTTATAAAAGTTTTGTGGCAGACGAAGCCCAAATCATATTTCAATTGCTTTAGGCAAGTACCTACCTAGTTTAAAAAGGTTCTATCTCACTAAGATCGCCAAACGTCAGAGGTTTCTCTACAAGGGAACCCCACAGGCAAGGAACTCATAATTATTTAGTTTTCTGAACTCTTTAACGTCATCAGATTACATCAGTCCAGTGTTGGAGATAGGCCTTCCTTATTGCACGCTATAGTAACTACCACGACGCATCCACTTCCTGACTCAGGTTTGTTTATATCATCTGGCCGCGAGGCACCCTAGTCTAAGTTTGTTAAAAGGCGATGGGGCTGGTTTCCTTATAATTGCTTCATCGCGCGTGCTATTAAGCTAAGAACGGTTAATTTCTTGAACAAACAAGCATTAATAACCAGTTTGTCATAATGCAACACTTTGACCATCTCGACCTTACGAGTAGGACTATTAGTCCTAATGCTTTACGTCGTGGGTTCATGAAAACAGTTTAAGTTGATTGATATTACGTCAGAATAATTGGATTAACTCTTTGAAATGCCATAGAAGTAACCGACAAGTAATTTTTTCATAATCACTCTACTCGTGTTAAAACTAACAATGTTATATACGTGTAGTTAGTTTAGTAATGTATAACTAACTCCTTCTTCTTCTTCTTTTATGTGCAGTGCTACTAAGATGTTGGCCAACATCTTCACTGAATGTCGCAAATGAGTAACTCGAGTGTCTCTGGCATTAACGTTACAGATGTTAACAAGAAAAAAAAGGTAAATGACTATTAAGAAAAAGACTAATTTATTTTACGAAAAATAATTACAAATTTTGAACAATAATGGTGTCTGCACTAAGCTAAAAGCTTGTGTTGCAGTAACCAAAATACTTATTTACCTGACTGTTATTAAAACTCAACCATGCGTGATCAATCTGCACATTCAGAGACCCGCAAAAGTTTGTTTCCCATCTATGATCCAAATTCTTCATCAGATTTAGTTGAATGAGTTGTATGAGGACATAGATGAGAGCGATTAAACTATCTTTAATGATCATCAGTGATATTTATAGCTATTATAGATTAAAAGATGGCAAGAGCGTTGTAAGGGGTTAAGAACCCCAATGCGGATCGTGGATCGTGTGATCCTCAGTTCAAATCTGGACAGAACCGTCTTCGTGTTCATTGTTAACGCTCCGGTGATGGACAACATCTATAAAATACTAATCCAACCCGCGGATAATGGCGAAAGGCTCCACTACCTACAACATTAGGTGCTAATACCATTGGGGAAAAGTGGTCTTTTGAGTGTATCTACCGTTCACCATGTCGGCAACAGTCATTTGCCTCTGACAACCCCGTTTGGGATAATGTTCGTGGTGGTATGTTATGTTAGATGTTGAGATATTCTGAGCTGATAGGCAGTTTGATGGCGTTTAATTTATCAAGGTTTGAGAATGCAGAGATGAGAACAAACTATTCTTCACATGAATTGAAAATTAGAGATCGAACCTACGACCACATAGACAAACTTTCTTTACCAACAAAATCAATAAGCCAAAAAAAAATTGACTCATTAAATTGACCGTGTCCTAGGCCTCTCCAATTACGATTTGGTTCAAGTTCTCGTTTTTTATCGGCCCTGAGTCCGCAGGGGTCATGGCTTCCTAATTCCGCAGCCACGGCTTAGTGGAGCTGTTCGCATATAAAAAGGATATTTGCATTACTTAGCGGCATTTTACGTTTTTGAACAACTATAGAGACCACATAGGTTGAAGTATAAAGCAAAATTAGTCAACTATTCATAGCTCCATTGACATTGATTGAGAGAAATAAAAAAATATTTAAATTCAGAGACTAGAACAACTATAATCCTTTAAAAAAATTAATTGTGTATTACATATAATTTCTTTGCATATAATGTAATATCAGACACTGACATCAAGCTCTATACAAAGCACCATTATTTTCTTACTCCTGTGACGCATTTGTACTAGGAAGGACTAATGTACAGGAACATCGTATGTTTATTATTATTTTCGCACAAAGTATTTTAAAAAAATCGAAAAGTTCTTTTTCCTGAAGCGCTATTTTAAAAAACTTAATTTTTTGAGTTTGATCATAATATTCACCACAGCATTATTGAGTTATGTTCCGAAAAAATCAGCACACTCTGCCCGACCTACGATCCCAACACCTGCGGATTTTAAGGCGAAAGCTCTCACCACTCGTCCACGAAGGTGTTTTGTAACGTGGGGTAACAATATTGAAAAAACTAATTGTAGTGTAGGTACTCAAATTTAGTTTTGAGTTCTTGCTAGGAACCCAAATCTACAATAAACAACATTAATTAATCGATAATCTCCTAATACCCTTCACAAAGTTCAATGTCCACAATGTGATATTGAAAATATTATAAAACTAGTATTTATTACGATATTTCCTTCCGTTATCTATGCGTAATATTACATAAACCATCGTAATAGATAACGTGTTTATTATGCTAAATATATCTTCTATTTAAATATTTATTAGTCTTAGAACGTTAGAAATTCGATAAGTCTGAACAATGAATACGACTCCGAAAAACATAACAACTAAAAAACGAATACATACATACCATCACGACTTTATCGTAGTCAGAGGCAAGTGACTGTGTAGTTATGGTGAACGAAACACTCAGCAGCCCAATTTTCACCAATGATGTGGTGAGCCTTCCGCCATTATCCGGGTTGGTTTGGTTTTTTATCGATGGTTTACATCACCGGAGAGTAAGTCGGAAATTTAACAATGAACACAAAGATTTTGCTTCTGGCCAGATTTGAACTTAGGACCACACGATCCACGATCTGAGTTCGGGTGCTGAACCACTAGGCCACGACGGTCAGTATAATAAAACTAATAAAATAAAAACTAATAAATATTGAAAAAGAAGATATATTTTTTTTATTGAAAACTAACTCGACGACGACCGACTTGGTGTAATGGTTAAGAAGTTGGCTACTACACCAGAGGTCGCGGGTTCGATCCCCGCACAGTACAAACATTTGTGTGCATGAACATGTCTGTTTGTACTGGTCTGGGTGTCTCCTATGTATAATAAGTATGTATTTACAAAAGAAAATGTATTTAAGTATGTTTATCCGTTGTCTAGTATCCCATAACACAAGCTTTAATTAGCTTACTTTGGGGCTAGATGGCGCTGTGTGGAATAATGTCCAGGGATATTTATTTATAACTGATTATATTACTGACACTACATTTGATCGGCTATTGAATCAGTGCTCTAAATTAAATGATGAGTTTGATACTTATTGAATCAGTAGAAAAAACCTAGAAATCACACAAAATAATACTATGCAAAAAATCTTATCAATTGTAGCAAATGGGCTGATGATTTAAATAACAATACATGATGAAAAGTGTTTTTGCTATTAAATACATTTTGATATAACAATATTCTCCTCTAATTAACCTTTTTTTTTTGTAACAAATACAAAAAGTACATTAATAAATTCATTAATTATCCTACAATAAAACAATACTCGTAGAAGTTGTTCTCTACCGAGGTGTGCTAGATGTTTATTTACTGAATTAAGGTTCAAAGTTATTATTTCGTAGAAAACACTAATAACCACGTTGTTTACAGATACTTACTGATGTTATGGTAAACAGTTCGATATTCTATGCTTTTCATCTCATTAGATCAAATAGTGGACAATATCATTAACTAATTACTCTGGAAGTTAATATTTAATGAATTAGTATTTCACATGCATGCAAATTACAATTTAATGTTTGAATTACGTTTTGAATCTACACCACCATCGGTCAATAAGTGAGAATCAAGGTACAATACAAGACAACGGTAAGTGCATTATTATTTCTAAAAAGTAAACTATTGTCTCTGCTTGCAATGAATCAACAGGTAGAGTAGCAACCATTTACAAATCGAAGCCGATAAATGTTATTATTTGTCATAAGAGTGAGCTTGGTTAGAATCTTCTCTATGAGCTAGGCTTAGGCTTAGTACCGGTGCACAACCGTCTGGAAGAGTACTCGTACGGTTCGCTGCTAGTACCGCACCACAGACACAGATTCGCACCAGCCGGTACGGGGGCAGCCAGCGGGTCTCAAGTGCCAACATTATGCGGCATTCATGGAAATGGTGATGCCTTAGCTAAGACTTCGAAATCTTTCTTAAGTGTGAAATAATACATTTATAAAATTGTTTTTTTTTTTTATATTGCCCGTCAAGATGACCTCACTCCAGCTGATGGAAAGCGGTCGTGAGGTCCAGATATGAAGTTGACAAGCCCAGTCATTCAAACGAATCACTGGGCTGGCCATCCTCACCTTTTCACGCCCCGCTTGAAGAACCCGGGACTATAAGAGGAAGGAAACACATGTGCTGGAAGAGCGTTCCATGTCTGGATGATACGACAAAGAAACGAGTCACCGAACCTTTTAGTTCGGGCCAACAAATGTTGAATTGTGTGTGGGTGACGCCGTAGTCCAGCAGGTGAGGGTGGAATAAGCTGGAATAATTCGTCAGAGCATTCCCCGTTATAGAAGCGATAGAGAACACTTAGCCTGGCAATGTCTCTAGGCAATTGGAGAGGCTCGAGGGTCAAAGTTGCCTCTGGGTTTCCAATAATACGGATAGCACGCCGCTGCAACCTGTCAAGAGCTTCGAGTAGGTACTTGGCGGAACCGTCCCAGATATGAGAGCAGTATTCCACACACGAGCGAACTTGTGTCTTATATAAAAGACAGAGCTGCCCTGGCGTGAAGAATCGTCTCACTCTGTTCAGGATTCCGAGTTTACGGGATGCAGTTCTAATGACGCTCTCAATGTAGTCCCGCTGGTTTAGGTAACTACGAACATGCATGCCAAGGATGTTTAGGCTATCCTTAATCGGTAGCAGGGTGCTCTGAAGAGTGGAATGGGAAAGGAACGGCGACGCCTTTGCTGTGCAACTACAACTCGACAAGATTGCATGCACCCCATTCTGAAATGCGGTCCAACACTCCGTCAAGCTCAACAACAAGACTTCGCCGGACATTTAGAAACGCGATACTAGTGTGCTTGCTCTTTCCTTCCCTTTCGCTCGCTTCGGGGTTAATTGACTAAAAGGCGTCGTGAGAAAAAAGTTTTTTTTCTTGGGCTATTCCACTTCTCTGCCTAAAAGCTGGTACTCTACACCTCTGGAGTTTTGACTGCTCTCAATATTTGCGTGAGGGTAGGTATAGACTAGAGCATATGCTGTAGCATTTTACTGTAATGTTAAGTTTTTACGAATGGTACAATAAAGGTAAATGCTCACTTTAAGTGAGTTGACTTTACTAAAGTGACGTTACCTTTTCGGTTGCAAGATTCGAATTCTCAATCATGTACTTTTTGCTCCGATTAAATTTTATTTCTTTCTTTCTTTCTTGCGAATGGTCGACGCTGTGTTTGACGTCATTGTGATCATGGCGACTAAGCATATTATACCTGTACCATTTTTGCGTGCATTCTCCGGATAAGAATATGTACTGACGTAAAGCGCGCTCGTGCGTTTGCTCGATAAAATGTTACACCAAAACGCTCGTTGGTATTTAAAATTAAGTCGTAACATCGAGCGTCTTGTTCGCAATTTGCTTCGAGTAAATTTAAAAAGGACGAATGCTCGATGTTCTTTTTTTTTTTTTAATTCAAAATGGGTTTGCGTTTGGCCTCAGTCTCGCCTGGTGGTAAGCGATGACGAGGCCGATGGTGGTACACGCTTACCCAGAAAATGCCTATTCACTCTGGCCTTGAAAACACCAAGGTTGTATGTATCCGGAAACACAGACGCAGGGAGAGCGTTCCACTCCCTAGCGGTGCGTACCAGAAAAGACGCAACAAACCGTTGAGTACGGACTTTCGGAAAGTCAACCACATGGGGGTGGAAGCCCTCTCGGCGTCTAGTGGTCCGGTGGTAAAAAGTAGACGGTGGTATCAGGTTGTGTAGTTCCTGCGCACACTCTCCAAAATACACCAAATCTGTTGCAAGCGAATGCTCAAATCTATCAGCACCTTGAAGCGGTCACACTATTTTGAACCATTACTAGGTATGTATTTGAATATAATTCAGATAATTATATCGTTTATGATATGTTCTCATAGGGATATTGTGAATTTGTGATGTGCACGTTTATCTTTATTAATTAGTGGTTTTATTAACTAATGGTGATTGTAGTCATAGCGCCTGAATGCGTGCGTGTTTATTGCGTGGATGACCTAAATTATTATGAAGAGCTAACTAAGATCAATTAGGTATTGGTTAAAAGTTATCTAGACAGACTTTGGACTTTAACTACGGATGAAATATCATTGCAGGTGAGATTCAGGACGCAAGCATATATAGGAGCAATTTTTACTATACAATAACTAAGCAGGTAGATGTATGTTATGTATTTACACTAAGAACAACTATTTATTTAAAATATTGTAGCTTAACTAGAGTTAAAAGACATATATATATTTAAAAAAAAATACTACTGATATGAAGACCACAATACATTTTATTCATTTTTTTAGAGGTTTTATTTTCTGAAAGTTTAACAAAAGCTGTTAAGTGTACTAAGTGACGTTAAGCTGCAGATTTGAAACGTTTAAAAATATGAAAACAACATATTTTACATCGTAAATTATATTTGGGGAAATTAAAGGGTTATGTTAACTTCATGGATATATCCATCTTTATTATATGCTCATATGCATTTCAAACAATTATATTAACATAATTTTAATGAATTGATAAGCTTAAAGCTTTTGTCGCGGTGGGCGGAGGCAATACATTAAGATAGTGGTGTCATTATAGCAATTAATCGCCTATTAATAGTTTATGATTTTTTTCTTTAATTTGCAGAATTAATATTTAACTGACCTATTTTTAGAAATTCATACCTTACTCGCAAATGAAGTACTTAAGATTCAACCTTTGAATTGAAGATATCCTGTAATATGCAACTTGAACTTAAAATATTTGTTATTATAAATTAAGTTCATGAATTTTCAAGAAAATTAAAAAATATATATTTTAAATTGTCTCTCACTTTGAAAAAACCACAGCAGCTTGATCCACATTTATAATATATGAAAAGTAGTTTAATAACCAAGTCTGTAATTTACTAAGTGATCAGGAGTAATTACAATCCTGAAACCGTTACAATGCTTAACCCCTTGAGTGTCAGCGGAACACACGGGTGTATTTTAGAAAAAAAAAACTTTATTTAATTTCACAGCGATCTTCGAGATTATAAAAAAAAATTAAACGCTGAAAACAATGTATTCACCCACCTGCAACACTCTACTCGTGCTGGCCAAAGCTTAAAACACGCACAATTCACTAGATGCGCCCGCGCACCGGCCACATACAACTGTCACTGCGCGCGCTGCGTTGTTTGCTACGAGTATATTAGATGCCGGCTAGCCCTGACGCAGCGTGACGTAGCAGTGACGTTTGAGGGATGCAGAATTTTGAATGAACACAATTTAAGGATTTTTGACACCTAAACATTCTTAGCTATATATTCTACTTTTTTTTTTATTCCAGCTACTAAATACCTATACTGGCGACGCGTTTAAATACAGCACAGTGGTTGTCTACCAAGATTTCCGGAGTTTTTTTACGTCCGCACCTCCTGTCGGTAACACTACCATTGGGTCCGGAACGTGGTTTCGAATGACGCGAGACGTGACGAAAATTTTCAGCGTGGTACGCTGGAGAGAAACTTACGCGGTCGAATGCCACTGAAGTGACATACTATTTGGCGATTTTTTTTAATTAACTTCATGCTAGTTTGAAACTCAAAAATTTTAACATAAAACAAAAACAAATCTTGTGTCGCTACAGCGTCATTCGAAATTACGTTCCGGACCCTTCTGATGATATAATGAAAATGGTCTTACACCAGATAAACTGACTCTGAACTAAGTATAGCCAGTATATGCTCGAATAATACAGCTGAATAACATATATACACTCTTATATACTTATAAACACATGAGTAATTATTTATTTGACTTTTTTTATTTGACTGGCCTGTTGGTGCAATGGCAGCGATCCTGCCTTTGACGCCGGAGGTCGTGGGTTCGATCCCCACCCATGACAAACATTTATGTGACGAACATTTGTGTTTGTTGTGTGTCTGGGTGTTATTATCTATTTAAGTATGTATTTAGAAATATTTAAGTATGTTTATCAGTCTCTGACGCCCATAATACAAGCTCTGCTTAGTTTGGGGTCAGATGATCTTGGTGTGAATTGTCCCAGATATTTATTTCTTTATTTATTTAGGTACGCAACGTTTGATGCTTGTCAATCAGATTTAGTGAATGCACGTCTTTTGTAATACAAACTAAATAAAAATTGGTTTGATTTCTGTCCTGCCGTAACAAGTAAACATTGACACTCTCTTAAATTGACGACACGGTTGGCGTAGTGTACTGTTTCTCGCCGTGGGTTGGTGTCCCGAGTTCGATTTCCAGTCGGGTCAATTCAGAAAATGATTTTTCTAAATTTGTTCGGCCTATTAGCTGGCATAATTCCCCGTCTGGTACCTCGTATCACAAGGATATTTATCCTTCCTTGTGGCGAGACTATGACTAGTGGTGTGATGTTTGGCGCTTATATTTGGCTAATTTGGCTTTTAATATATATTTTAATAATAATCCCATGTTGACTTGATTTGTGCAAAGCTTGAACGGTACGTGTTTGCCCTTAAGAAGATTAGACAGACTGTATCTGTGGAGGCGGCATTAACCGCGTATCACGTAATGTGTCGTCTCTCCTCAGCTATGGGTTGATAATGTGGGGCAACTCTGTTCAATTTGATAGGGTTTTTAAAATTAAAAAACGCTGTATCCGTGTCATTAATAAGGCCTGGTCCTTGGATAACTGCCGACCACTTTTTAAAAAATGTAATGTTCTCCCACTCCCATGTATGTATATTAGAGATATATTTTCTGAAACGTAGTGATATTATCAAACGACAGAAAATAGATAAATTTATCAACATGGTATACCAACCTGCGTGTCACAAATACATTTATAGAAATAATATATACAATATGTGCATTTCTATATACAACAACTTGCCGAACGAATTGAAAATATTAAAACCTAATGTATTTAATAAAAAATTAACGATATGGCTATTACAAAAATGTTTTTATAGTGTTAAGGAATATACAGAGTTTTGTTCAATATTATGTAAAAACCAGCTAGTTTATTAAACATTTACACGTCTGCATGCAGACCGAATACAATGGACAATTTATGCTATATTTAAGACCTTTTTGACATATATTCTCGTTAATAAATATTTTGACTTTGACTTTGACTTTATGTTTTAAAATCATAATTCTCTCCCTTAGATTAAATCAAACAGCAGAAGATACGGCACGTTCCTAAAATTGACAACTGAAAACGGTGATGATGCGCAACTACATTATCGTTGTGCGATGTGAAAGACAGAGACAAACCTATTTGTTTTGATAATCGAGACAAGCTCAGAGTGAAGTCCTGTCAAAAATTGGGCGACGGGGGCCTGATTTGAGCGGTCCACCTATTTTCCTTTTGATTTAATCTAAGTTTACTCCATGATCAGTTTTTCTTCCGCGGAAAACTTCCGTACCCTCTTTTGTATGTCTCTGTACGTTCGGTCATCAGAAAAAATATTTTTCCCTACGTGTTTGTTTATTCTGTGACTTATTCTATGTCAGTACTATTTACACTTATTCTCCAGCCTTACCCGTTAGTCATTGTTTTTGTTACATTCGTTATATTATATTTAGAAATCCGATCAAGAATATTGAATAAAATAAACAAATATCTGGGACAAAATTAAATTTTACCAAGACTACTATGGGGAGCCTGATAAATATACTTAAATTTTCTAAATACGTTATTAAATAGATAATAACACCAAGCCACACAGCAAACACAAATTTTCGCGACAAAAATGTTTGTCATGGGTGGGGATCGAACCTACGACCTCCGATGCTAAAGGCAGGATCGCTGCCATTGCACCAAAGGGTCAGTCAATATGAATAACGTTCTGTTTTGTACTAACTCTCCACCATTGAAATCAGGTCTCCGTACGAATTAAGGGTTTCGACTAAATCATTGTGCGATCGTGATCACAAACCCAGAATATAGAACAAATTAAAGCAAAAAAAACATTTTAAAAAAGCATTTTTTGTCTTCAATCTCAAAGTAGAATTTAAGCTAGAAACATGCTATTATAATAAACATCAATATAAAGATTGTGAGAGACTGGTGCCTGAAGTAGGCAGGAGCCTGTATCTCAGTAAATTACCTTAGAATGACGATGATACTTTCTGATAATTGCTGCTACCTAGAAAATACAGATTCTATGAATGCCTGGACGGGTCGCAGCCGTGCCTTTAACGCACGATCTTAGACATGCGGTTTAAAAGAGGAGAGTCGACTACATTATCTATCACTATTTATTACTGAGAACAAACTGATGGAAATCTTCATAAATGCATAATAACTTCCTTATAGTAGGGCACAAACTTGCTAAAAAACAAATTATTTTACAAGTAAATATTGAGTTATTCATTTTGGCATATTACCTTTTGCTAAATGTTTTTTATGGTATTATTATCAGAAAAACAATAAAAATAATTTGTCCCGATAGTCGTATTAGCGAACGGCTTAATAGCGAAGAGCCTCGACCAACACCTCGAGAGGCTCTCGCTCAGCGGTTGGGTCAAGGGTCAGATGCAGAAGGCGGTGCTCCTGGAAAAGGCTCGCATTGTCAGGAGGTTCCTCTCCCTGCAGCCCTAACCACCGGTAGTCTGGGCCTTGCTTGCTCTGCTGCCGGCGGCACCCTAGGTTAAGGTTTTTATAGTATTTTTATAAATCATTGTATTTGTAACTTTAAGCTTTAAGGTTTTATAATTGTAATTATTAAGTTTTTTTAATTATAATTCTTGAGTTGTTTCTATTGTTATAAATCTTTGTTTTATATTAAATAAAAAAAAAATACAAATATTTTAAATAAATTAATTCGTCCTACAACATTTACTTGAATGGGTGAACGAAATATCTCAATAGGTGACAGTCAAAATTTAGGTGGCTAGACTGAGTAGGTAGAGTGTATTTAAAATATTGTAAGCCGTTTCCTAGATTTCTAAAACAAAGTCACAGATACAATAGACTGAAAAAACTAGGAATTACAGCATCAGATTTCACTAATAACCATTATTGTTATTGTATATTACACGTTATATCATAAACGCAAATGGTGATTTAGAGTTATTTTTTAATTTACTTGTTTTACGGTATTTGATTCACACGTCGGTTATCATTAATATTACGAGTACTGAGTCGATGGGATGATCTAAAGTGCATACTAAGGACAGTGATAATTACGTCTAATGAAGCATACGCAACTCCTGTATTAGTTTTTATTTCGTTCCATTTGAAGCTACGAAGGATGACCCTACGCCGTTGAGCTTATGATACATTTATGAGGGCTTAAGCAAGAACTTGAGTTCCATCGAAACTTTTTGTGCATTTTCTTCAAAAAACCAATGACTTTTTGCATAATTATATGTCAGAAAACTAAAGAACTACTCGAAGAAACCTTAGCCTAGCTATGAGACCTTTACCGCTTATTCAGGTGAGAGTGATCAGATATGCTACGAGTAGCTTTCCGTTCTCTGCTCGGACAGGCTCCAGATTTGCATTTTGTCAAGAAACTCCGACGGTGCCCTTTCGCTGTGGACTTCATATTTTGATAAAAAATGTATAAATAAATATGCGTCAGACAACACACCTCTTGTAATGGCCTCGAAGTAGGGATTAATATTCCTGTGTTACGAGGTACCACACAATTAAATCAGCCCGGGGCGTCTCCCAGCTAAAATAAATAATAAAAAAATAATATAGATAAAAAAAAATATAAATAAATATCCGGGACATATTACACCAAGATTACCTGACCCCAAACTAAGCAGAGCTTGTACTATGGGTGTCAGAGACTGATAAATAAACTCAAATATTTCTAAGTACATACTTATATAGATATTAACACTAAGACACACAACAAACACAAAAGTTCGTCGAAAAATCTAACATGGACGACGTGTAATCCACACCGGATTGAAATATATTCCGATCTTGTAGCTTATGAAGCTTATGGTGTAGAGTGCATTCAGTAAACCGCACTGCTGATTCATTACTAAGCTAGGTCAATATCTTTTGATTTATGCAAGAAAACGTTACTTTGGAAACATAATTGTTTACTATCACACACGCTAAGGGTTAAACCGTAGAGCCACCTTTTCTTGGTAAACTATGCCGTCAGTTTTGGTGAACTCTTGCCCACCAATTAGCTCGTATGTGGTTGTAGCTTTTATGACCTGTAGGGTGTTATATGCGTCACTATAATATTAAGTTTTTTATACTGTTCAAATTTGACTGCGATTAATGACAGTATTAAAAAGTTTAAAATTCGCATTAAATTCGCTTAAAATATTTTATTTCCTTATACCATTAACTTCATTTGTGGGGTAGATTTCGACCCCAAACGACACTTTTCTGTACATAACTCTGTTGACAAAGCAAATTAACACTCCGCATCCAAATGATCTTTTTTTACCCACGTTTTCAACCGCATTCTCCTCACCGTCGCGGTCTTCAAGGGCAAGGGCTCGGTGCAGAAGTGCAGCAATTATCGCGGCATAAAGGTGATGTCCCTCATCATGAAGCTCCTCGAGCGCATTGTGGACACTCAGATTCGACAGAGTGTAAAATCTCGGAGTGTCAGTATGGGTTTCGACCGGGTTGCGAGACCATGGACCCCGTATTTGCCTTGAGAACGCTCATGGAGGGATACTGACTGAAGAATACACCTCTGCATCTCCTTTTCTTAGACAGGCAGAAGGCTTTCGACTGTGTCCCTCGTGAGATGATCGGCTGGGTGCTGCGGTCCAGGGCCGTTCCCGAGGTATTTATTGACATTATCCAGGACATGTACCATGATTCCAGTTCCATAGTTAGGGCTGCGGTTGGTGACCCGCTTCCCTTCCCTATCACCGTTAGAGAACACCAAGGCTCCTTGCTTAGCCCGTTTCTGTTCAGCGTAATATTAGACGTTCTGTCAAACAGCATCCGAGCCCACCACGAGCAGCCACCCTGGTTGCTCATGTATGCTGATGATATTGCGCTAGCAGATTCGGACAGGGAACGGCTGGTACAACGTGCGAATAAGTGGAGGAATTCACTTGAAAACGGCGGTCTGAAACTTAATGTGAAGTACATGGCCTGCAACACCACAGATCCCCAGTCCGTCCGCATAGGTGATGACGTGGTCGAGCGCAAGGACCGTGTCAAATACCTGAGATCTGTGTTAAGCGCGTCCGGGGACATCGACAGCGACGTCAGAATTGCCGCGGCTTGAACAAATAGCGTGAGGTGACTGGTGTTATTTGTGACCACAAAATGCCGATCAAGCTGAAGGGGCAGGTCTATAAAACCATCATTAGGCCTGTCCTTTTATATGGCTGTGAAACATGGCCGTTACCAGAGCGACACAATCAGGAGCAGCGCGTCACGGAAATGAAGATACTGCGGTGGATGTGTGGAGTCTCACGCAAAGATCGCGTGCGGAACACCCACATCCGCGTCAGTCTTCGTGTTCGTGACATCACAGACAAGCTATTGGAGTGACACTTTCGTTGGTATGGTCTTGTCTCTTGGAGATCGGCAAACTACGTAGACAACAAATGTCTGGCCATGCCGCCCCCGCCAGGTACTGGTAGAAGAGGTCGACACAAGAAGCGGTGGCTCGACGTTGTTAAGAGTGACATGCGTGCGAAGAAACTCACCGCTGAGGATGCACAAGACCGCGCGAAGTCGGCCAAGAAAATAAGAAAGGCGGACCCTGGAACTCCACACACCAGTGTGAGTTCACAACCGGGATAGACCGCACGCATGGTGATGATGATGATGATCCAAATTATCTTTTCTGTGCTTTCCCAGTGCGTAGTAGTCCGTAGGCAAGTCAAGGTTAAAACTTACACCACGCCACCACCAAAATATTTAAGTTGTTTGAGAAATGGAGAATACACATCGATAAAACTTAATCAGAAATAAATAAGAGAGCGTCGTGGCCTAGTGGTTAAGCACTCCAACTCGGATCGCGGATCGTGTGGTCCCGGGGCCAAATCTGACCAGAACCAAAATCTTTGTGTTCATTGTTTAATTTCCGATTAACTCTCCGGTGATGGAAAACATCGATAAAAAACCAAATCAACCCAGCTAGCGGCGGACGGCGCACCACCTACCACGTTGGGTTCTAATACCATTGGTGAAAGTGGGCTTCTGAGTGTTCCGTTCACCATGACGGCAACAGTCACTTGCCTCTGACTACCCCGTTTGGGATAAAGTCGTAATGGTATGTAGAAATAAATAATTTTGAATACAATTTTTGTGGCACTCACATTACAGGCTCTAATCATACTCGTACTCGTAGATGGTGATGATCTTGATATCGAGTTTTCTAATTATTTTTAAACCGAATGAACGCAAAGTTGACTGAGCCGTGCGTTAGTACAAAACTATCTAATCACCAATTAGAGTATTTTTTTGCTTATTATAGTAGTACTGACATTGATAACAGTTTTATTTTAAGCATATTGTGTAGTTAATGACCCATTAACATCCTTGTTTATGTAAACAATAACCGAGTTTGTCTTAAGGCGCCTCATTAAGGTAACTAGTACAGCTAGTTACTTAGTAGTTTTTCGCCAACTTCTTGAAAGAAACCACTAAGCACCATGTAAGTAGTATCTTTCCATATTCGTATCTTTGAAGTTTGTTAAGGGAAACCTGCAGAGATCAGAGATGCTGCGGCAAATTTTGGCAGTTCCTTGCGGTTAGGGGAGTAGAATACTGCCGAGGTATCCCTGCCTGTCGCATGAAGCGACTAAAAGGGCCCTGGGGTCGTGAAACGAACTTAGTGGAAGGTACGCGTGTTTTCGGACACAGTGGTCTGTGTTATCGTGCACTGGAGTTGATCGAGCTTGCTCCTCCCGAGGCTGGCTACCAGGCGACCATGCGCGCTGAAGGGTCCCAAGAAAAGTCTCTTTTTGGGGAACCCGAGTCCCTTCCATTCTGCGCTGAAGACGACCACCACCACTACACGTCAGGTTTTAGTAGGTAAGGGTCTCTGTTTTCCCAGTAGTTCCCGATGCCTGAATGCATTTTAAGACGCAAGAAAAATGCAAGTAAACGCGGCCACCAAACGCGACCACCAGTGGCTGAGGACGCCGCCACCAGTAGATGGACTGCCTCGTCCGCGCACGGCCGCGGGAAGCCAGTGGTCAGGAGGGCCAGCTAGTATAGCCGCTAGAACGCTCAATTAGGCGTTGACTATTTATACGAGAGATCGCCCTCAGCTTGTGGCGGCCACCAGTGGTGTGTTTGTGACCACATCAAAGGAGTGTAACCAGCGAGTTACACTTCTGCGCATGTGTTTCTAAACCAATAAAATCTGGGTCTCTTCAAGACAAGAATGAATAGACATTTACTAGACAGACATGACTATTTCATCTCTGGGGGGCTAGCCAAGAGCAACACCCTACTTTCGTTGCCACATATCAAATTTAAAAATGTTTGGAACTGACATCAAATGTCATCCCGGTAAGACAGTCAGTGCTTATATCATTTGCGTACATTTTTCACATTTGACATATCGACACGAAAGTAGCGTATTGCTCCTGGCTAGGGCCCCAGATCACATCGGGGCACCTTCGAATGACTGTCTAGTTAACTATTTAAAAAACCAGTGAATGCATTGTTCTGACTTTTTCTTACAACAGCGCTAAGAATTAGAGGAAAAATCTTTCCGACAAATCATTAATTTTTGTAAATAAATTAATGTCTTACTCTCCGGTGATAGAGATCGTTAAGTTCCAATTTTTCCGCGTGAGGGAATTAGTGTCGTTATGGCTTTGGCACGAATCTGGATGCCACTTGGAGAAAAAACGTTTCATTGGTCCGTTGCGCGCGGCCTTTCGCACAAGAAATAGTCTCCTGGAGCTATAATATTACTACCAGGCAATAGTGACAATTTATTTTTCAACTATACGTTGTAATAGGATATCGAATTTTTAAAATGCTTTCTCTGAACAATTACACTTTTTGCATAAGTGACGATATTGTACCGTAGGTGCGATATAGTGTATCTTAAGTTGTCCAAAGTAACACTTAGGGATTTCCCAATGCAGTCTAGGTTACCTAACAAACAATCATGTATATTTATCCCAGTCGAAGGTCTTGGCAAACGAATTCGGCAAACATTTAACGATGAATCATTGTGATGATCATCAAACTACTGGATGAAGAATAAATGAGTACGAGTATCTCTAGGACATCTTGAAGAGTACACATGACCCCATTCTATAGTGCAATAAATATATTTAATTAAATTCCGAAAAAAAAAATGAAAGTTAAGTTCCTTTATGATATAATGTTTTGGCTAATGAACCGTCGGGTCTCTATCAATCTCTCAGTGTTAATATTTTCGAGAGAGGAACAACTCCGTGCATTAGCCAAAGTGTTACACCAACTAACTGTAGAACATTATTTCTAAATCATGAACCCTATTAAGCCTCTTTAAAGTCAAACCTTAAAAAGATCATAACTTGAGGAAGGTTCTCTCATATGGGTCCTTTAATCTTAAACAATATTTACTCGTGCTTATCTTGTTTTTTTTCAGTGTTATTGAAAGGACATATTATTTTTGTCATGTTTGTAACGGTTTAGAATTCAGGGTAATTATTGATAAGAGCTTTCAGATTTGGAACTGGTGTTTGCATGCAGCTTTGTACGGTTGGATTAGGTTTTTTTTTAATCTAGAAGAGAGATCTAATTTAGAGACCATACATACATTTCAGTTAAAATTTTATACGATTATTATACATACACGTATACACGCCTTAATTCCTCCGTGGCCGAGTTGTTACAGAGCTCAGCCCGAAATCCAGAGACCCCGGGTTTCTGATCACCAACCCGAATTTGGCAAGTGTGGTGATTGGTGACTAAGCTAACACCCATCAATTGTAGCGATGACTTGATATACATAATTCCTTTCACTACTTAAGTGTTCAAAATTTGATTAACCCTTAATTCGACGTCGTCCAGTATACTTCTCATTAGAAGAAAAAAAAACTACATCAAAAGAAATATAGTATATTCAGGCTTTTAGGTGCTTTAATGCACCCTGAACTATCTTCATACGTTGTCAAAAATCAGCAACGCAATGACATCGATGGGACGTGAGCAATCGCCGACAACATGACGAGAAGGAAGAATGGGCTGCGCGGGCTTTCTGTCAACAGTGTTTTATTCAATATTTTATGGCTGATACCCTCGAATGTTGTTGAAAACTAAAGATAACCTAGCCGAAAAGCTACTTATAATGTTTTTCACTTCTCATGCTCTAAAAGAATGCCAATATAGCCCTACGAAGCGGGACTAAAGTGACAACAGTGAGTAAAAAGTAATTAGTTTTTTAATTTCCTTCATGTCACATAGACAAACTCAAACAGCCAGTAAAATTCGATTTATTGCTATCTTAATAATATGTATATCTATTATTTTAGTCAATATGTTAATTTTTTTATTGATTATCTGCTCATCTTGCACCACCTAAACTGTTTACTCTTTTTAGTTTATCTACCCGAAGGTTGCCTGGAAGAGATCGCTTCTAGCGATAAGGCTACCTTAGTTGTACTAATAAGTTATGTTAACTTTATTTTTGTAATTGTTATATTTGTGCAATAAATAATATCTTATCTTATACCCTCGGTTTCATTGACTCCCTCGCGCGCTCGGGAGTCAAACCACCTCTGGTATATTATGGCTTCGTTTAGTCCCTCGATATAAAATGTACTATTAATTGCATTTATTTCACTTGACGACACGATTGGCGTAGTGCGCTGTCGCACGGTTTCTCGCCTCGATTTCCGTAGTGTCCCGGGTTCGATTCCCGGTCGGGTCAATTCAGGAAACGATCTTTTCTGAATTGACTCGGGTCTGGGTGTGCTGGGAGACGCCCCTGGCTTATTTCCTTGTGTGGTACCTCGTAACACAGGGATAAGAATCCCTACTTCGAGACCATTACAAGAGGTGTGTTGTCTGGCGCATATTTATATTTATATTTATTTATTTAGTTTTTACGACGGTCGCAACATGTTTGTCCAGTATACTTTCCGTCGTCATATTACTAATAAAGTAACTGCTAGTTTTTATGTCCAGTATTCTTCCCCTTACCAAATTAGTAGAAAATAGTTTTTTTCATATTTCACGTGATTACATTTATAGGGATTCGCGAATAAAATGTTTTACACCCTACTAATTTTGTTATGCAAAGTTTTAAATCTAAAGGAAATCATTTAACAGCATTGGTGCCACCTGAATACGCTCCTTCAGATGAAGATAGTGGTTCTGAACCTGAAAAAAAAGAGGGAATTGCCATCCATAGAACTGAAGAGTTATTTCATTAAATTCATATTGATTTAGACGGAGACGGAGTCGAATGAAAGGATAACAATAGTTATATTGTTGGAAATTTGGAAAACAACGATGACTGCACTAAGCTTTGAGCTTGTGGTGCAGTAATTGTAAAAGAGTTTCAATTATAAACTAATATAACCAGTCATACCCTCTCCTTCTGACTGTTCATAAAGGCATGCAGTGCTCCATTCACCATATTATTCCCTGAAATCAATACTCGTATCACTTACGTGCTTCACATTTTTCGTGACCCTGGTACTTCATATTTCATATTTATTTATTTGCTTGTCACATGGTTATACAGGTGTTATTAAAAAATTACAGTACATTGAACATATGACACCCCGTAGGGGCACCGCAAAATATAACAGAGAGAACGTCACATACTTACATACAAGAAATAAACAGAGATACACAAAAATAAATTTAGCGGCTGTCTTCAAAAAACTCATCTAATGAGTAGAATGCTTTTCTTAGAAGGTAGAGCTTGAGTTGATTTGTAAAGGACTTCGGCTTTATTAAATCCTTTATGTTATTGGGGATACTGTTGAATATTTTAATCAACATCCAATGAGGTCCTGATCTGACAAGTTGGAGGGGGTTACCTAACGGAAATTTAAGTTTGTTTTTATATCTATCGTTACGCCTGATGGTAGTGTTTGGTGAATATAAATACATATGTTTTTTTTACAAACTTACACGATTCTAAGATAGACAAACATGTCACGGTGAGAATTTTTTGCTGGACAAAGTATGGTCTACAAGAAGTGGTTGGATCGTATTATTTATTATGCGAATACAAGTTTTCTGGAGTACATTTATGTCTTGTATATCCGTACTATTCCCCCAGAGAAGTATTCCATACGTAAGCCAAGAGTTAGCATAAGCATAGTATGCTGTGAGGGCAGTTCTAGTGTCTGTTACTCGTTTTAGGTTGTGCAGAGCATAGATAAACGAAGACATTTTTTTTGAGAGTTTTTGTATGTGCGACTTCCAATTAAGATGACAATCTATTTCTAGTCCTAGTAAGTAGCAACAGCTTCAGTTTTTATTTCAGTGTCATTATATATGTACTGGGTTTCAAGGGGTGTTTTTTGGTGAGGCCTAAACTGTATAATTTTAGTTTTTTTTAAAATTAAGGTGTAAATTATGAGCAACTAACCAATTTACTATTATATCTAAGTTACTATTTAGTTTATTTGTGAGTTCGTTAAGATCAGTACACGGAATTATAATAGAAATATCGTCTGCAAATAGTGTGCAATGATCATTTAACATTTTAGGCAAGTCGTTTAGATAAATTAAGAACAAAATGCAGCCCAAAACGCTACCGTGTGAGTATAGAGTTTCTTATGCTTATTCTCTCCGATCGAATAAACTCTACTTTTCCACTATCAAAGTTTGTATGTTCAATTTCTACATACTGTTCCCGATTAGTAAGATAAGATTTTAACCATTTGTGTGCTAGACCGCGTATTCCAGACCTGTAGAGTTACTCAAGAAGTACATCATATCGAACTCTATCATACGCTTTACTCAGATCTAGCAGCAACCCTACCGCATATTTTTTATTGTCTATAGCGTCCAAAATACTTTGGATATATTTATATATGGCAATAGTAGTAGACCAATTTTTCCTGAAGCCATTCTGACTGTCATCCAAGACTCTATATTTCTCGAGAAAAATATTCAACTGTTTAGACATAGCTTGCTCTATTATTTTAGATGACGTTGGCAACAAGGCAATTGGTCGATAATTACTAGGCTCAGACCTATCACCCTTTTTAAAGGCCGGTTTCAATAGAGATACTTTAAGTGCGTCTGGAAAGATACCTTCAGAAAATGATTGGTTTATAAGATACGTATATGGCATAACCAAGTATTCTGCACATTGTTTTATTAACAGTGGGGGAATTTCATCTATGCCATGACTAGTTTTATTTTTTAACTTTTTTATTATAAAATATACTTCACGTGGCTCTACTGGTTTAAGGAACATACTTTTTTCAACTTGATAGGACAAAAATCTTGTCTTTTGCAAATCGTCACTTTTGTTGTCGTTGAAACTTGTACAAAATAGTTATTGAACGTATCTGCTATAATTTTAGGATCAATTTGAACTCTATTTTCCATTTTTAATTACATATTCTGTTTATTGAGTTTGCCATTTTTATTAGTTTCAGTGTTTATGATTTGCCACATGGTTTTCGTTTTATTATTAGATTTACTGTACTTTTTTATATTTAAATATTTTTTCGCTTTATTTATAGTCTTTTTTAGTAGTTTTTCATATCTTTTGTAGTAAGTATGTATTGTTAAGTTACTTGTTTGGGATACAAGTTTTTTGAGAAGTCTCTTTGTTTTACAGGATGTTTTAATTCCTTTTGTAAGCCAACGTATTTTCTGTTTAAATTGAATATTGATCACTTTTTTGGGTATTGTTTTTTCAAGCATGTATTTTAGTGTACTTACGAAATTATTATAGTTTTCATTAACATTTTGATTTGGTTTTATTATTTGTTCCCAATTTATTAACTGCAGTTGATCTTTGAATTTATTTATATTATGTTCGTTAAATATTATTTTATTCAATATGATTTTTTTCAGTGAAGGCGACTTTACATGTAATGAAAACAGAACACCTTTGTGGTCTGAAAAACCGTATTCACGGTACCCAGATACGTAGGCTTTTTCAAGTCCACGAAAATGCGTTAGACTTTATGGTTTAAGGCCAATAACTTTTTAGCTACGTAGCGCACGGAAATCAGGAAGAGGAGTTACGCAGGACAATCTCCGAAAACCCGGCCGGCTCTCTAACAGAAATTAAAAAGGCGGTGAATTTGACTAGCCGCTTTGCATCGCTCGCTCGGCCCTCAGCATCGCAACAAAAATCCTATCATACCCTGCAGCCTTACCACCTTTCATACTTATCAACGCTGTCAAACAATCTCATCTGTGAAATCTCTTCAAAAAATTTCAGCTATTTCTGCGAATGCATCATCCCTTTCAAAAAAAGTTGCAAAATACTCCCCCATTTCTCTAAGATACACTTTTCTCTTTTTGAAATCCTTATATCCTTGACTCTGTTTTTTACTTGTTCTGTTTTGGTCGATGACCCCCTAGCAAATCGTACTAACTTCCATAAAAACTTAATTTTTGACTGAAAGTCTTCAGTAAGCCTATTATCAAACTCATCCTTTCGTTCTTGTTTTCTTTTGTATAATACATCATAATTTATTAATTCCTAATTGACTAGTTAATTAAGTTAATAGTCAGTATTGCAATTTTTTATACTCCTTGTTTGCTTCAGACATATCTGTCTTTTTGCTAGCTCTTTTAGTTAACCAATCCAACCTCACTTATGTTTCATCTACAGCTACCAGCACACTTTTATCCATCCACACACTCTTTTTATTACTAGCAATGCTTCTTCTTGTAGTTTCATATTTACCAAAAACTGCACTCACTTATCCATTTCTAACGCAATTCCCGAGATCTTTTTTTAAATAAGCTAAATACTTATTATTGTGAAGATTTTTTAGATATCTAATTATAATGTTCATATCTAATTATAATGTCGCAGGATCGACCTTATTAAAAAATGTACGCAGTCGACCGCAGTACAGTGTACTCGCAACGCACAAAGTCGACAAAAGTTGAGTAGCCTTCACGTGACGCTGAAATATACAAAGAGATATACACAATTCAAAGCTACAGTACAGTTTTACATCGGCTACTGTTTTTCTCCAACTAATGTATAGTTTTCATTTTTCCCAATTCGGTATTTCACAGTTTTTTTTGATGTGTTATCAAAAGAGCTCTCAAAAATATAAATATTAGTAAAAAAATATTCCGATAGCACTAAAACTCCCCGAAATATTGCAATTTTAAAAATGATATATTTTGGACTTGCCCAAAACGCTCCATACAAATTGTCTTAAGGTAGTGACGTCACATGACGTCTATTTCTATGTGTTTTACAAAACATTTGTT
Source organism: Udea olivalis (assembly GCA_947369235.1). Taxonomy (NCBI): domain Eukaryota; kingdom Metazoa; phylum Arthropoda; class Insecta; order Lepidoptera; family Crambidae; genus Udea; species Udea olivalis. The sequence goes on along the minus strand of OX376349.1, from coordinate 1,623,614 downwards.
TGGCAGCTTTGACATTGAATAATGCGTTTATGAAAATGGTTTCTCAACAAAAGTTGTTATAAATTGTGTAGATTATCTATTGGGACATATATATTTTTATTGAATTTGCACTTTTAAAAAATGGGCTCTCTCACTCAAGTTTGAAGGGCAAAATAATACATACTGCCCTTTATTCAAAGTATTTTTCTATAATACTGGATAATAGGAATGTTGACAACTTAAAAAAATGGCATTCTGTTTAGTCCGTTCGTTAGACCGTCCAAAAATACTGGACATATATTTTTCTCTTCATCAAATTAATAAAAAAATACAAAGATAAAGAGCATTTAAGTCCCGGAGTCGGGCTTGTAACGTCACTTCTAAGTTAAAATTGTACCTAGTCGTGACGTCACGCGAAACTTCAACGCACTGTATCGTCGTCATCTTTCATTTACGAGAAAAAATAAAAAATACATTTCTGGAATGTTTTGAAAATCTAACTGACGGCGGACTCAATAGGTTTTCTGTCGTCTAGCCTATTATTAGAATTCGATGATGGTCTCTATGACCCGACTCCGAACACTTTTTGATCGTTATGAGGTGTGTTAAGTGGAAGGAACTGGACACAAAAATGTTTACGTATACGCAGGGAGTTGATATTCTATAGAAATCAAATGTTCATCGGTAGCTTGTATCTGACACAAGACACAAAAGTGTCCAGTGTTTGCGCCCTGCCTTACTCTTCTAGGGAAACTCTCGCGGAATCATCGCCAAGCACATGTAATTTTTTTGTCACAATTGTCACATGTCATAGCCCACGTGCGAATAGTCACGTGTGTGACATGTCAACAAAAGTAATTATTAGAATAACCTGAATTAACTACATTGTTGGATATAAAAACCTAATCTGGTCGGTAAAGGCTATTTCACAATTTCACAATATTGCAAGCTTGACGTGACATACTAAGATCGTTATTTTAGACTACTTAGCAAATCTACTATGGCAGTGAACGTGTTAAAAAAGATGTTTTCCTTAATTGACCCGACCGGGATTCGAACCCGGGACACTAAGCAAGTTAAAGCGAGAAACCATGCTACAGCCTACAGCTCACTACGAACGAACGAACAAGCGAATGCATAAAAAGTGGTCATAATTTATATTTCTATGGTTTAACCCATTCATTGCGAATAAAATAGACAATAGATCGAGAGAATCGATTGTTAAAACTCACCGGTGCTTGATGTGGCAGTGAACCTGTTATATCTTAACGCGAGTGAATAAAAATAACACCAGACTTGTCCGTATAGAACTAAACTCTCTTCATAATTTTTCTTGATTTAAACATTTGGAAAGTATTTTAGTTTTATTCGCATTACGTTATTTTATATTTATTTATTTAGCAAATACGATTGATACTAGTGAAAAAACTGCCACCAGTGTCTACAAACCCTATCGTGCAGGCAAATTAAATAGCAATTTGATCATGTCAACGATTTCAACTAAGAATAACAATGACGTGGAAGCTTACCCAATCATTAAATGCTAAAGGTGTCAGAAAATTGGCTATTTTATTACTTTGTAATCAACAATAAGGTAGTGAGTTATCTTTTATGGACTCTGGTCGAGATGTTACGTTTGGATTACGGAAAATCATAATGGGCCTACGTCTAGCTGTTAAATTTGATTGTTAATCAGCTCATTTTCAGCTCAAATTCTTCATTAATAGCAACTTTATGAAAATATTTAACACTAATTATTTGTACTGGGCTTTATAACAATGTTACTCATATTTTATTCAGTAGTGCAGTACTCTTTAGGGTTTCACATCAAAACAAACCTCGCGACTGTTACCGATTTTGTAAACTTAGTATTAGCAAGATTATTGAGAAAGGATTGGTAACGCATAACTCCGCGTCTGAAAAAACGCTACCATTCCTCAAAATGTTCCGTCCCCAACCAGGCCTAATATGGCAATATTGAATTAAGGTTGTGAACTGACTGAGTACGTTTGTGATTGTTTTACGAGTGTAATTATCTACATTGAAATACTCGTATGAATTTAGGAATATTTAAGTATGTTTATGAGTGTCTGACACCCAAATAACAGGCTCTGCTTAGTCAGAAGATCTTGGTATTAAATATCCGCGAGATTTATGTTAACAAAAAATTTGACAAACCATGTTTATTATTTTGCACTAAATTTGACATTTACTGTGTCTGGCAGGACATGAGGACCTTCAGACGAGGCAACTTGGCTCGCCGGTCGAAAACCTTCTTAAGTGTTGAACGTGTAGATAGGTACAACAAGATTCCTAGAAACAAATTACCTGTTGTTGAATACACTTTTATTTGTCAGAGCTTTTTACCAGACTGCGCCAAAAGGAGGGTTATGTTTTTCGAAAGTATGTATGTATATAACTATGTATGTATGTATGAATAATTGTTTGGCACGCTCTGCAGCCTGAACGGCTCGATGGATTTTAGCTTGAGAGGTGTCGTTAGATTCGTAATTACTGTGAAAATAACACCGGCTATACCCAACTCTTTGAGTGGGGTATCAAAATGAAGGGCTTGAAATAGCGATTCCGCGAAATACAGGTTATACAACTAAAAAGTCAGAAAGTAAAACGAATTATTAAAAAATACAAAAAACCCGACTGCAAAAAATACACATTTAGCAACGTTTTCAATCATTGCAGGCGGGGACAAAGCAGGGAAAAACTTAGTAGTTACTTATACTTCTACAAAAAGGTTTTGTTTATCTACGATTAACGTCGGTCCCCACTGCTATGATTTAAAGCTTGTTTTTTCCTTTTGAATGGTCATTTTTTGCAGTCTGATTTTTTGTTTTTTTTAATAATTCGATTTTATTTGTCAAGTCTTACTTAGTTAACTTGTTAAATATAACAAAATCAACTGGAAGTTCTGTATTGATTTGAAACCTTTTTTTCATGTTGTGTTGGGTTACCTTGGATATTTTTATATTTTTTGTAAAGTTGCAACAGCAAATAGGTATTATACATTTTGCCTAACTTATTAACCGAGGCTATTCGTTGTGTTTTCTAGTATACTTTCTTGCAAGTTCTATCATCATTCTCGTAGCTACAAATATCTGTATTAGCTTACACTTTTTTTTTATTTCTTGCATCGAAAATAAATTTATCGATTTACCAATTTCATTCATCAGAATTTTTTTTTTTACTATAGCAATCTTTTTCAATACTTGAGTAGTTATCATAGTAGTTATTGTATAGAAGAACAAGGCTAATCATCTTTGTGTAGTTATCTTTATTTTTTTACTACTACAATGGGATATCTCTTTCAAAGAAAAGAGATTTAAACAACCGATGAGATTTGGGTACAGCTAATTCCGAGTACTATTAGTAGATATTTCGGTTCGAAATTCTTTAGTGCTCATTATGATATAAAAATCACTTACATGAGAAATCAAAATTAAATATATGATTAGTCTGCTTAACATTAAAGTTGGTGTAACAAAAAATTACAAATACTTAGGAGGTAGTTCAGATTTTACATTACAAAATCTAAGCGCCCGGTTATGTCGCGCGCAGTGGTTAAACTGCCGTTAACTTCTGAGTACGGTTAGGTTACTCGCGTTACTATGAAATGTCCCTAGTATACTTAATTTATTAAATTAATTATTACATAATATTATATTAATCTGCTATACATTAACGGCATACAAATATCAATTACATATAAATATTACACCAAAGATGCTAATTGAACATCAGCATTGAACAATGCTATTAACAGTATGTAATTTCAATTTGTAACATATTGGGGTAGATAAATCTAATTATAAAAGAGCGCACGTACCTGCGTTCAATGGAAGTGCCTGTACATACACTTTTACTTGTCACATGAACTAGGATCAATAAAAATACATAAATAAATAAATAAATATCCCTGGACATTATTCCACACAGCGCCATCTAGCCCCAAAGTAAGCTAATTAAAGCTTGTGTTATGGGATACTAGACAACGGATAAACATACTTAAATACATTTTCTTTTGTAAATACATACTTATTATAATAGGAGACACCCAGACCAGTACAAACAGACATGTTCATGCACACAAATGTTTGTACTGTGCGGGGATCGAACCCGCGACCTCTGGTGTAGTAGCCAACTTCTTAACCATTACACCAAGTCGGTCGTCAAAAAGAAAAATCTTATTGATCATACAAATAATCACGTGAATGTCAGATTTGCCACCATGAGAAGGTACAAAAGTGTTCAGCTTTTCATGTTGCTGACCAATTGAGCATCCAGTATAAGTTTTATGATAATTTTTGACCGTTGACTATTGCCGTCATTCATACGTAGCAGCAAAATAAAAATGAATAAAAAAAATCATCAAAACAAACAAAGTCATCGTGAATGACGGCACGATTGGCGTAGTGTGCTGTAGCACGGCTTCTCGCCTCGATTTCCGTAGTGTCCCGGGTTCGATTCCCGGTCGGGTCAATTCAGGAAACGATCTTTTCTGAATTGACTCGGGTCTGGGTGTGCCGGGAGACGCCCCTCGCTTATTTCCTTGTGTGGTACCTCGTAACACAGGGATATTAATCCCTACTTCGAGACCATTACAAGAGGTGTGTTTTCTGGCGCATATTTATATTTATTAATTTAAAATAAGCAGGCCTCCCAGCACATCAATCCGTATACTTTCGCAAAAAGCTCAAGCCCTATTATATTTAGCTTGTCTTCTAGCTTTTGTTTCTTAAAAAAAGAAGATGGCTGGGTTAGGTTTGTAAATTAATAGTGTTGATTTAAAAATGCAACACGCAGAATCTAGACCTTAAAATACTTCGTACCTCTTCGCGTGTTGAATGAAGCTCATGTAGCATCACTGCTATCTGAAAGATTGATTAGTTTTTTTTACATAGCGTCAGTTGTAACCGCCTGATCGTAACCGGCCAACCAGACGTAAAGCTGATGATTTTTCGACCTCGAATGGCCTTTTTAGGGAGCTTTAAACTCAACACGGACGAATCAAGCCCTTCAGCTGACCTTACAACAGGTCCTCTATAAGTTTCCTCACCAGCAGGGTCTATACCTACCCCTACTTAAAATGAATTAGAATGATGCTAAATACATTAGAATGTAAACAATCCTTTCTGTCAACGGCCTTTTACCAATCAATAAATAGTACTTTAATATCACAACTGCATGATGATTTAGTTGTAAATATTTGCTATGAACACGATGTCAGGCTCTCTGTTTGCCTGAAAAGGACTTGTTCATTGAAACAGGAGTTTGCGTTTAAAGAAAAACCGAACTAAAACTACCTGTCTTTAGGAAAAAATAATCAATAAAAATAAAGAATATCAAGTTCAAAAAAAAAACCGTGCTTACAATCCGAGGCTTCCCAGTAAGTAGTCATAAGACACTTGTGTTGGGAATGACTCGGTACTTCCCAAGTTCTTAACAAAAGCATTAGTATAGGCAAGCGACTAATGTTACATGTGTGTGTGTGTGTGCGTGTGTGTGTGTGTACGGATCAAACAAACTTTGTAAACAGAAGTTTTTAACCAATTTAAAAAAAATGATTTTTTAAATGTCAATAAATACATAGGGTGAATATTGAGTACGTGGTTAATTTTATTGTATATGTATCTAAGAAGATTGGAAAATTGAACTGACGTCTAGCAAACATGGTGTGAACAAAAGGTATGTTAAGGCCTGTCTTTTACATATCAAAATATTGATTGCTACCGCTTAGCGGATCATTTACTATAATTAAAACAAATTTACCAAATCGGTCGATAACTTCCTTCTGAATCGGGGTGCTGATCACAATGCAGTAGTTGATGACCGATTGATTTATAAGCTGAGTCGTTATCAGGCTTATAAGTGTCCTAATTAAATAGTTCAGCTTTCTAATTCTAGCCATAGTTGCTTCAATGTGAGAGTGCCAGCTAAGTCTCTGATCCATCATTATGCCAAGATATTTTGTACAAGCAACTCCCTGTAGGACTATTACAGGTCAGACCAGAGGTATGAGAGCATTCATGAAGCCTAACTCAAAATTCCTCTTTAGGTTGAGAGACAATAGTGTGGGTGAAACACATAGTTTTAGAGTAATTATAGTCAGGAGATTATTGTCAAGGCATTTAGACACCACAAGAGGGAAAAGAGCTCATTTGAGGAAAATTTAAAAGGTAGGTACTAAAATATAAAACGTAATTATTGGAACTTGCTGTTTTCATAGTTTTGTGGTAACTGTACCTAAATGTTGAACTAGAAATATCCTCCCTTTGCCTCCTTAGAAAAAAAAACAATCAAATACATCCGTTCCGTTTAACTGGGGTCAGGTGATCTTGGTGTGAACTATCCCTAAATTTTACCTAAAGGAATTTCCATGAACACAATTTCTTTACCTGCGTGCTTATCAAAATACTAGGTTTGTGAAAATCAATAAATAACAACATAATTCTAGAGACAGAGCATATGAACTCAAACTCGAATTCAAACTTAAATAACTTCATTCAAATAAACTTTCACAGTACTTTAAAATCGTCTACTATCGACGTCATACAGCAAAATATACTAAATAATAGACCTAAATACTATTATTATAATACGCGACTTTAACACCGCGTCGTAGTTGTTTCTTACTAAGAAGAACTCAGCAGTTAACTCTTTTAAACTTGTTTTGGGTTTACTCAAAGGCCTTATAAATGCTTTAAATTTCAGGTTTGATATTTCATAATGATATTTAGTGTCATAAATGTAGGTAAGACAGTAGGCATGTGAACATATGCAGAAGACATTCCCAGCCAAAATGCATAGTACCTACATTTAGTTGAAATGATTAGGTACATAGTATTTATTTATTTTAACTCAAGGATATAAAATGTATACTTACTTCGAGACCATGACAAGTGGTGTGATGTGTTTTTACTTTAAGTTTCCGTTCTATAAAGTTAATCTATTGTTGGCTATTAGTTAAATTTATGAGTAACCATGTATTTTTCCTTTTCTTTCGATGTTGTTAACGAGGCACCAGACAGGAATTTAGGCCAGGGGCGTCTGTCTGCAGCAGACACAGACCCAAGCCAATTCTGAAAAGTTTGTTTTTTTAAATTGTCCTGACCGGGAATTGAACCGTGCTTCAGCATACTACGCCATCTTGGTATAAATAATACAATACAGTGAAATAGTACAAAAATAAGTGTGTGGATGTGCTTTCTGCGGGCGCGTTATGTATGTTAATATTATTTTGAACGTTTTGGTTATTATTAATCTTCTAAAAATAATTAAATAACATGACCGTGCGGGCATGGCTGTTGGTTTCAACCGCACTGTGGCCCGCGCCCAGTCACCTATACCACGGTCTCTGGCTTCCCTCAACGCTCTCCTCGATGCAAATTCACATTTAGATTTGTTTGCGGATGAATGGTCAAAGGTTGTGTTTCAGTGTTTGTGTTTTTGTGAGAGTATGTGAATGTGTATTAGTTCTGCTAATATTTAGTGTATTTAATGTAGGTCTGATTAAATGTTTTTATTTTTCTTTCTGTGTCTTTAATAATTGTTATTGGTGTACCTACGCCGTTTTAATTAAAGTAAAAATAAATAAATAAATATAGCTTTATGCCCGTAGCCGCCGTCAAGCTGAAGATAACCGATACGGACGAGACTTTCTTCAGATACCAGTTGCTTATATTGTTACATTTAGAAATAGAAGATTCAGAAATAAAAACATTTAAAATATTTAGAAATAAGTAAGTTTATTTTTGTTAAAGCATTACATTAACTCTCCGTCCGTATCACACATAATCAGATAGTTTTAAACACGTTTCCCTTGCTGCTACGGCATAGTAGTTAGTAGGTATTTGAATGAATAAAAAAATTGTGCAAAGTTATAAAAATATTTAGTAATGAAATTACTTAGAATATAGGTATCTAGTTACAAACGAATTACCGCGCAGCTTAATAAGCTATGCCTATTGCACTATTTTAACTCAAAGTCTTGCCTCTTTTTTATTATTCATAGCACTTTGAATTTGTGTTGGGGGATCGAACGGTAAAGTTTGTTATGAGAAAATCACAGTAAAAATATTATAACCGATCCAAACATTTGATAACATTTCACCACGCGCTCTTAGAAAAAATTAAATTATGTTCATCAAATAACTGTCATGTGAAATTTGATTTGAGCGTGAAGTTTTATTTTCAGATCTTGACCAAGATTTCTTCCAAAGGTTTCCTGGCTATGTCTGGAACAGTAGCGCTCTCGTGAGGCCGGCCAACTGGCAGAAGCAGCTCCAACCGCTCGTTGGAAGGTCTCGAAAGAAGATCTCTTAGACGAGCGTTGCAGTTCAGGGGAGTTGAGGTGAGAGCAACAAGGCCGCAGTACTGAAAAAAGAAAAAATTAGGTGCTAACAACGAGGTTGTAGTCAGTTTGTTCCAGAGTGGAGCCCAGGTCTTGGTAAACGCGGTGGAGCGTGCCTCGCGAAAGGTTGCAAACAGGAACTGCGAACGTGAAACTGAGGATAGGACGCGATAGCGCGCAATGACGGAGGCCTATGTCATGTCCACTACAATAGAAGCTGATAATGATGATTAAAAGGTTTTTAAAAATCGTAGACACTCACTTTGCGGTTAACAAGCTATACAGACCTACATATAAAGAGAGCTATGCTTGGAGTTTCTGTGTGGGGTAAAATCGCATGAAGTGGATGGTCAAACTGAAAATACTGTTCCACTGACGAAAGCATGGTGGCATTAAAATCAAGTCATACTTCCAATTAACAGCGCTAAAAGCAAATAGGTTAAACCTAGGTACTGGTCCAAAAATGGAAACTACTTAAACGGAAATACATCCAAGATTCTTGGGATGGACTATTTAGTGTATACTGAAATGAATACCTGAATAGCGGCCAGTAATATTCCAGCAGCAATTGCCACGCTGGTCTCGCTGTAATAATGCATCTTCTTCTTCCCATCAGATCTCCAGGAGTACGTCTGCCGGAAGACCAAGACTAAGGCTGGGGCGTCGGACAAGTATGGTTTTATAGGTCTCGTCGCAAACGGCTTCAGGTCCGTCACCCACTGTCTTGACATCCTCTTGGAATAGTTGAGATCTTCCTCCTCCTCCACTATCGTTCGGATAGCCTCCTTCATCTCCTGATCTTGCACCACCAGGAACGTCCACGGCTCCGTATGTGCCCCTGAAGGTGATGTTCCTAAAATTTAAAGAAAAGATCCAAATAAAATTTGTACTGATTCAATTATGAAGGTATCGTTTTAGAATAGTTACCTCAATAACCGTAGTTTTTTTACTATAAGTTTGTCCAATTTAGGATGATAAGTTTTACAGCTCACAATAGTGATCGGGTAGTTTATAATCGATAGTGAATCGATTCCATCATCGAATCATTATTTCATAGAACTTGGAATCGTCAGTTTATTTATATATTTATTTATTTTTTATTTATGCGCCAGACAACACACCTCTTGTCATGGTCTCGAAGTAGGGATATATTATATCCCTGTGTTACGAGGTACCAGACAAGGAATTAAGCCAGGGGCGTCTCCCTGCACACCCAGACCCAGGCCAATTTAGAAAAGATCATTTCCTGAATTGACCTGACCAGGGATCGAACCCGGGACACTACGGAATTAAGGGTGAGAAACCGTGCTACAGCGCACTACGCCAGTCGTGTCGTCACATCGTATATGTGCAATAAAGAGATAATTAAATAAATATATAACGACTATGAAAGCTCTAAGTGAATTAAATAAGATAGGCATTAAGCATATAAAGTTATTTATTACTAATACAATGGTGCACACCCTAAATCACCTTCATAATCATCATCGTTCACAACAGTAGATGAACTGTCCCTTGAATGTATTATCAGTTTTTGTTCACGACCGATGTTCACAAAGTTTATATGTTTGATTAATTTTGGTTCACAACCGATTTTTTATTATCATTTGTTATTCGTTTGCAAGGCATTTCACTAATTGGACGGTACCCGTCAATAAAGAACGATATTATCTGTAGTACAATTAACCGAATAAAATGCAATCCTTCATAGGCGTGAACTGACAAAATTATCATCCTAAATTGGACAAGGTATAAAGGTGCTTATACAAGTAAATTAAGTAGACATGACAGTACGTACGAGTATTCTGTTTGACTCTATTCAGTAAATGCTCTTTTTTCATAAGTGATGCAAGTCTAGAACCCAAAGCCATAAAAACCAGTACCTTTTAAGAAAGATTTATATTTGACATGGGGTTTATAGTAGCAAAACGTCAAAGATGACGCTGCTCGTTAAAGCGTATAATATTTTGGATTAATTATTTTAAAACATCTTGCAAATTACATACAAACCAATATCACAACCCAATTTTTTGAAATGCAACATGCTTGATTTTGGCAAAAATACTGTAGCTATAAAAGCAATAGTTGCTATTTTTATAATTATATGCTTAATAGTTTACTATGTTTATATATCTATTTCTTGCATAAAGAAAGAAAGGGCAAAATTTATTGAAGATTATGACTCTGATGATAATTTTTCTCAACATTTTTGGACGGGTGATGACCTAGAAGCAAGTTTGACACAGCACATTGCTGAAATAGACCACATTGTGTTCCTGCGAAAGCAAATAAAGATCCTGAACGAGTATCAAACGGTGCAAATACAAGCGGCGACCATGAAACGGGTTCCATTAGTAATTGTCGTGCAAGTACATAATAGGATCATGTATTTGTTCGAGTTCCTGAAATCGTTACAAAAAGTGATGGGGATTCCGAATACAGTTGTCATATTCTCCCACGACTTCTACGATGAAGCCATTAATGATTTGATAACGCAAGTGAAATTTGTAACTGTGATCCAGATATTTTATCCATACAGTAGACAACTGCATCCTAATATATTTCCCGGAGATGATCAAAAACATTGCTATGAAGGCTGGCATTGTGCGAAGGCAAAACCAGGCGAAAGAAATGCAACATTGGTACAACTCAAACATCATTGGTGGTGGAAGGCCAATTATGTATTTGACCATTTGGAAATAATGAAACCATACGACGGTTTCGTAGTTTTTCTCGAAGAAGACCAATATTTAACAGAAGATTTCTTGTATGTGTTAAGAGTCATGCACCTTGCTCAGAAGTCATCATATCGGCAGTGTGATCTACTAAGCGTCGGAGCTTATCCACCGCTTCTTGCTAAGTATGATATTAATACGACTCTCTTAATTGAAGAATTTGGTACTACACCTTATAGTATGGGGATCGCTTTTGATAGAAAGACATGGAAACGGATTAAGAAATTAAGTTACCATTTTTGTTCTTATGACGATTACGACTGGGCTTCTTCTTTGAGGTTTCTAAGTACCAGGTTGCCTGAAGGAAAGTTGAACATGCTGTCAATAGCTGGGGCAAGGGTGATTCATTTTGGAAGATGTGGAATCAACAGTCAGGGTAGTGATTGTGACATCAGCGACAAAATGAAAGTATTAAACCACTTTCTGGAGATGATAAAGAAGAACCTATTTCCTAAAGATTTTGTTATAGAAGCTACTGATCGTTATGATAACCTAGAGAAACGGGGGAACTTTAGCGATGTGAGAGATCATGAACTTTGTATGTATTTTGCAAAAGATAGGAGAGTAAAATAAATTTCCTTGTAACAATCTGTTTATATATTTTACAGCGAAACCGAAATGTAAACTTTTATGCACAAAACAAAAGTGTATTTTTACTACAAAGGAACTTATGTATCGTTTTGTAGATTACTTTGACAATAGGTACAAGCAAAATTGACTGTCCTTATCTAATGATAGCTGACATTATTGGCTCAATTTGAAGCGCGGATGGAACAATTATGATATAACTGGATAGGTTACATTAATGTCACCGCATCGTTCGCATTTGCTAATACTTTAACATAATAGCTGTAATGGTAATTATAGTACCATTTCAAATAAATTTGTTGTTGTTAATTTCTTAGTCCAATATTCCATACTAGTTTACACCATACACCCATGACAATTGGTTATTGTATGGCGCTTATTCATTTATGTTCTGTTCCTGTTTGTTTGTAATGCATGTGCCTGCTTACCCCGTTGTACAGTCGTAGTATACGTATTAAGAAAATCCTAAATCCCTTATTCAATTATCAACCTTCTATGTCCCCCCTTAGTACGCAGCATCAGTAAAAACAGATCCAGGCATATTTATTTATTTTCACTTCTCATGCTCGAAAAGTACCTACGCCAATATAGCCCTACGAAGCGGGACTAAAGTGACCACTTTAGTCTCTAGGGAGTAAAAAGTAATTCGTTTTTTTAATTACCTTCATCTGACATTGACAAACTCAAACAAGCAGTAAAGTAATACAGAGTATAGACAGCTGCAAACCCCACTTCATAAGAGAAAAAATACTTACTCTTACTTGTATATATGTTCTGGAAGCTTCTATTTTTGTAAAAAAGAACCCAGAACTGTTCGCTGTGTATGTGCGCCGACAAAATTCAAGACCTCGTGAAAAATTGGCACTTCCAAATTCGAAATTGAAGATTGTAAAGTCGGGTAGTTTAGGCATAATTGTAAAAATATTTAACGAAATTCCAATTATTTTACAAAGAGAAACAAATATCAGTAAATTTAGAAGAAAATCGAATCAATATCTTATGGAAACAAGTTTTTATTTGCTGTCATTTTAATAAAAATACATGTCACTAACAAATAATGGATGGAAAGATGAGATGAGTGTTATCGTTAGTGATAGTGTGAAATGGCTGTTGTATTGTATAGTTTAAATATTTTAAGTGTTCCCGGTTTGCAGTGCCCTACAGAGTTCATGTTCTGAACTTAATTTAAATATAAGACCCACAACGTACAACATGAATGCAATAAATAATTTGAAGTTTGAAGTAAATATACTATTTCACTTCTCATGCTCTAAAAGTACGCCAATATAGCCCTACGAAGCGGGACTAAAGTGACCACTTTAGTCCCTAGGGAGTATAAAGTAATTAGTTTTTTAATTTCCTTCATGTGACATAGACAAACTCAAACAGCCAGTAAATATACTATTTCTGTGGCTATCTGTGGCGTGTGGACGGACCATCTTCATTGCGAAAATGTTAAGAGTTTTAGTTCCATGGTTTGTCCGCAAAGAAGGTGGCGCCATGTGTTTTAAATTGTTATTGTGACTGGTTCAGAATAAAAAAAATCTGACCGCATAAATTTCAGAATTTTTGTCGAGTGTAAATTTGTTCGGTTTTAAATAAATTTATTAAGAATGTCCTGTGACAGTAAAGAGTTCGTCGAGCAAAGAGCAAAAGACAAAAGAAAATCTTTTGCCGCCAAAATAGCGGAAGATTTACCTTAAAACTTACGAAAGTTGTAAGGACTGGATGAATAAGAAATATTTGTGATTATTATAAAATGTTTTTGTACTAAATTGACTATTTTTCTCGCACTCAAAGTGAAAAGTACAGTTTGCACCTCGATACTAAATGACAACTTAATATACCCTCGGTTTCATTGACTCCCTCGCTCTGCTATATTATGGCTTCGTTTAGTCCCTCGATATAAAATATACTATTACATTCCGTGTTCATTAAGAGTTCATCAACTTTTACCTCCAAACCGGAAAATTTATAAACATTAAATTATTTGTAAACTTGTGTAGTTTAACAATTTTAATGAACCAGATAAATAACAGAAAAAACCCACCGGCAGTTCTGATGATGTTCTCCAAGACCTGTGTCGGGACAGGCTCTGGACTGAAGGCCCTCACGGTGCGCCTTCGTGCCATCAGCTCGTAGTACTCCCGGGATCGCTCTAGCACCTCCTCGTCTGACCTCCGTGGGGGGGAGTAGGGGATGTGAGGAGTGTCAGCTGGCAGCGCTGGTAGGAGGGCGTCGGTTGAGTCGCCCTCGTCGTCGGGGAAATTGCGTCCTGCAATTTGGAGATAAACATAACATAGATTGATATTTTAAATCGATATATCATAAAATGCATGATGCCGTTTTTTGGTGATATAGATAAGTAGTATTAGTTGTTATGGAGTGGGACGCCTGTTGTAAATCCAAAACAAGTTTAAAAGAGTAACTGCTGAGTTTCTCGCCGGGTCTTCTCAGCTAGGAACAACTCCGACGCGGTGGTAGAGTCGTATTATGTATGTATACTGTTTATTTACATATCCATATTAGTATGGTATTTATTTATGTCTATTATTTAGTATATTTTGCTGTAAATTTGACGATTTGAAAGTACTGATATAGTATATTTGATAAATTTATTTGAGTTTGAGTTTGGGACGAACCGCTTAGACTTCTATCGCGCCTTTAAGGTTGATTATTCATAGCAATAAATGGTTCTAAAGTTTAATAGTGTTCATCGACCATAATGTTCATGAAAAAATACTCATCAAGGTTTTTTAGTTTTTCATAGTTTAATTATATCACACTCCTCTTTTGTGGCATGTGTGTGTAAAAGTAACATTCTCTGAAATGTAAATCCGTTATTTCACGCTCATGGTAAGGGACAGTAGTGCACTAACAATCACTTTAAGTCGACAAATACATCAGTAACTCTATAAGCCGTGTCATGCTTCTACTGTTAGGCTTTGCTCAAACGAAAACAAGGAAACTAAATAGGATTAAAATTTCCTTCATAGCAATACAATTTTTAAAAATACCAGACGTAACCTTAGACTAATAAACAGGCAACAGAAGGGACAAAATATCACAATGCGGCAAAATAGGACAAAGCGCTTAGGTTATCAGGCATGTTATCAAAAGGATGAGAAAATAAATATTTCTAGCTCACTGATTGTGTAATCGGGTCACAAAAATGATAATGATTTTTATCAGTGGAAGATACGATTTCCACTATTTTGAATACTTCATTTTAAAACGTAAATTTTTCAGTAAGTAAGATTCTGATAAGATTACAGAAAAAGGTAGCTATTTGTAACCATTTTGTCTATAGTTTAAAGAGTCATTGCTTAAATATTAACTGCCAAGACAGGATTTCTTAACCCATCAGTTGTCCTGGAATACTTTTAAAATACTCATGTATTCTATTCATGATTTACTACTACCTTTTAATTTAAATGTAATGTATGTTTAGCTTACCCTTATAAATAAACTAGCTGTTGCCCGTGACTTCGTCCGCGGGGTTATCCCTATGCAATATTTGAGACTGCTAGCACTCGTAGTAACGAAGTTTTCATACTAACTATCAAACCCCAAAAACACACCCTTAGGGGTCGTATTTCGCAAAATTCAAAGTCATAGCTCGCACTTACGTCTTAAAAAACCCCCATGCAGAGTTTGAAACTCCTAGCACTTGTAGTTCCTGAGATTTCTTAATGAGTGAGTGAGTGAGTGAGTGACCTTTCGCTTTTATTAGATGAATGAAGACATTGTAGATTAAAGAAGTGAAGGAAATCATTTTCAAGATCACCACATTCACCAATTCATTTTTTTAATAAAATTTGCTCCTGCCCGCTTGCTATAACTTCACGTGGTCTAAGTGCTATGCAATATCTCAGTTATTATAGATAATTGGACTTTTGTTAAAATACTCTATGAAAATCGTGACCAATCAATGGAATGAGACTAGGGACAGTTGCTTCATCTGGAACACAATTCGTATCGTGCACAACTGTATTTAGAAGTTTCCCTTTCTGAAACGTATTAAGTAAAACATTTTAAACATTCATCATATTTATATTCTACACACAAGTCTGCTCACACCACTAACTACCTACTTACTTCTATTTTATTTTTTTATTTATTTATTTAATTTGTGTACAAAAGGTATTACAAACATATTACAACGTTAACAACTACATTAGTCGGAGACTGTGTCGCAGTTATTAGCGCCCACCTCGAACTTTACAATACAACAATAACAATTTAACAATTTAAACACAAAAATACAAAATACATTGCGTGTGTGTGGGTGTGTGTGTGTGCGTTTGCGCGCGCGCGCGCGTGTGTGTGTGTGTGTGTATGTAGTACATTAAACACATTAATGTACTACATTTTACTTATAAAGAGAGACTCCACATCATCATATTTTAAGCTGAGTAACCACTCGTCCAAAACTTTTTTACACTCGCGTTGTGATAAACTATAGACTCGCAATTTATAGTTGATTTTGTTATAAAGGACTGAGCTGAGGTACAAATAGTGTCTCCTAGTCAGGTCACTGGAACATTTCTCAACTTTACACACTCTATTGGACAGTCTAGTATTTGAAGCTAACTCCGGATCGTAATTACAAGACTTGTGTTTACGTAACATAACGCTCAAAACAAAAAGTTTGCGAACAGAAAGAACCTTCCACAGCTCATAAATTTGCACGGTTGGATACCAGATCGGCTTAAAAGCCATTACCTTCAGCACTAGTTGTTGTGCCCGTTCTATTAGCAGGATATTAGTTTTACATGAGGATCCCCAGACGGCAATGCAGTAACTCAGTATAGATTGAGCTAGAGATAAATAGGCAGTCTTCAATGTAACCTCATCAGCACTACCCCGCAGTTTACGAAAGACATAAACTAGTCTCCTAACACGAGCAGATACCGATTTGATATGTTCCCCCCAGGACATTACACTGTCAACAACTACACCCAAGTACTTCACACTATCTACACGTAAAATCTCAAAACAATCGCATGTACTATACGAGTGATTAACTACGTTATGACAATTATTTACATGGGCAGAAATTTTAAAAGAGGAATCAGGCTGTGACTGTAGTCTTGGGGCAAATGTGACAAAGCAAGTCTTATTGAGGTTGAGAAGGAGGGAGTTATTGGAAAGCCATGCAATAACTGTTTTTAAGGCATGCTCCGCGTAAATACGAGCTTCCTCCCAGTCACGTCCATGAACAAGAATCGCTGTGTCGTCGGCGTACGTTACAATTTTGCAGTTTGGCAATGACAATTGACACAGTCCATTTATGAATATTAAGAATAGGGTAGGCCCGAGTACACTGCCCTGGGGAACTCCAGACACAACAGGTCTCTCATCACTTGTAATACCATTGATAGTGACGCACTGGGAACGGCCGTTTAGATAACTTTTAAGTAGTTCAAGCGCCAAACCACGTATCCCCAAATGTTCGAGCTTATGTAAAAGTTTTGGGACAGAGACAGTTTCTATTGACTTATATATTAATGCTTACTTCAGTAGCAGATCCGTGACATTTAAAGAACGTTTCCTACTGCAGTGCCAGATTGTGGTATTATTCTTGTACGTTTTTTGGCGATAGTATTGATAGCCTCCATGTAACAAAACATTACCTGGCTTCCACTTTATAATATCATAAGTTTCGTTCATTTTGTAACTTAAATTAACAACAACAAGAAACCTAAAACACAGCAATATGACAATGTCATTTAAATACAGTTTTCCTCTTTATTATTGTTAGAAGTGGTCAGACCCAATTTTTTCTGTATTTCTATGAATCACATTTTGATGTATAACCTTCCTGTACAGTTATAGTAGTGGGACCAAGAACCCTACTTTATTCCTATGACTAGTGGTCCTACTGACTAGTGGGATCACGAACCCTAGTTTTGAAGATTAGCGGAACCACGAGTAACAGTGGGACAAAATTGGTGGGACCACAAGTCAAAAATCGGTCTAGATAGGGCTCACGCACACACGTGTTTCAGTGTACATACCTGTTACAGCGCGGTTGTTGAAGTTTCGTCTCTGTTCCGTTTATTTATTCGTGTACTTTCGAGGAGCTGTTCTTAGTGATGTACAAGGCTCGAGGCTTCCGAGTCCTTTCGTCTAGAGCTCGGTGTCGTTTACAAGGCTCGCTTAGTTTGTATGAAGCTCGACAACTCGGGAGTCTTTTCCAGAACTCGAGCCTTGAGAGCTCGATCGATGTCGAGGCTTTTCAGTTTTAGACGTGTTTACGTGGCGAGTCGCGCTCAAGTTAGGTTCCGTTTGGAGTCTTCCATTTCAGAGCAAGCAACAAAATATGTGTTTGTGGGATATAATTTATTATGTGGCTAGAAGGGTATTTTGAAAAATAGAGGTTTAATTAACAGACAAAGACATTTTAATCATCATGAAAAATATTACAGTGAAAAGGTTTAAGAAGACTAGAGCTCTTTTAAGGCTCGAGTTCTTTTGATGGCTCGAGCTCTCTTGATAGTTTCAAGCTCTTTTGAAGGCTCGAATTATTTTAAGCCTCGAGGCGTGGCTCAGGGAGCTCGCGTCTCGGCTGGGCTCGGGTCTAGGAGCCTACCGAGCTCACTAAGTCCGGCCTATCTGCCTCGAAGCTTCAAAAGTAGAACTCGATGCCTCGAGGTTTGAACATCACTAACTGTTCTGTGTTCAGCTGGGGTACCTGAAGATTTCCTTTGTTGCTGACTACACAAAAGGTTTCCTTAAGCTTTCAGGATTGGCAGTGCAAGAGTTATCTTAGTGAAACATTATCACGTAACGGACTTAACCTGGGTTTCGTTATCAGCTCATCAGTTTATTTATTACTCAGTTCTGCTTTTTATTCAAAATAAAACTGCCAAAATTAATTTAAAGTTAAAAACCTTTATAGCATCATAACTAGTATAGCCTACGGAATGTGCAAACCTAGGCTGCGTTCCAAATCGAGTGGAAATTACACTCTGAGGAGTGAAAATCACTCGAACCCGTTCCAAATTGCCCCGAGTGAAATCGAAGATGACCGAGCTGTCACCTGACAGTTTCCTAGTTGTTACGGAACGGATTCGGGTGATGTTCATCGCTCTGACAAGTGCGAATTCTACCGGTGTCTGGAGCCCGATGAAAATCAGCTGCTCAGCTGTCAGACGAAGGTTTTGCTCGTTTTGTCTCTCTCTATTCGACGAGGGTGAAAATCACTCTGCGAAAAGCGGTTTGGAACGGGCCCCTAATTTGTGTCATCTTCGTCCAGCGCAAACTGTCATAATTTAAGATCAGTATGTAACAACAGTGACAACTCTCGCACCATTTCGTTCTAACAAAGCCGACTTTTCCAAAAGATAAGATTTCGTAGAGGAAATGGCACAAATTATAAATTTTGGTCAGAATCTATTACAACATAATAATTAAAAACACGTACTGCTCTCATCTCTGGGACGGTTCCGCCAAGTACCTACTCGAAGCTCTTGACAGGTTGCAGCGGCGTGCTATCCGTATTATTGGAAACCCAAAAGCAACTTTGACCCTAGAGCCTCTCCAATTGCGTAGAGACAGTGCCAGGCTAAGTATTCTCTATCGCTTCTACAATGGGGAATGCTCTGACGAGTTATTCCAGCTTATTCCACCCTCACCTTTCCACTCCCGTACCACGCGTGCTGGACTACGGCGTCACCCACACACAATTCAACATTTGTTGGTCCGAACTAAAAGGTTCGGTGACTCGTTTCTTTGTCGTACCATCCAGACGTGGAACGCTCTTCCAGCACATGTGTTTCCTTCCTCGTATAGTTCCGGGTTCTTCAATCGGGGCGTGAAAAGGCATTTCTGCATGCCTTCAAGGTGGGGATGGCCAGCCCAGTGATTCGTTTGACTGACTGGGCTTGTAAACCTCATATCTGGACCTCACGACCGCTTTCCATCAGGTGGAGTGAGGTCATCTTGACGCGCATTAAAAGAAAAAAAACTTTAATAACTTGCATTTTCTTTTGTGGCTTGTACAGAGAGTTGTAATAAAAAAAAAATATTTATAAAGTAATGTCGTGGATAAATTCGACACCAAATACGTTGTACAACAGATATTAGTATTCTATAACGCATAACACCTATTTATTAACCAACTGTAATATTCTTTTAGAGCTAGTCGAGCGACATGTTAGGTATTAGTTAAATGTCAGGGTTCCTGTGGACAGAGTACATCAGTTACTACTTCGTTATCATCATGAAAGTAAAAATTTCATCTCAAATTTTTTTTTCGTCCAATACTAACCGAAAAGACAAATACCTAAACTTCTACCTATGGGACTACTTAAGATGACACATATAATATATTAGGTTGGACAAAGGATTATTTTAGTTCTCTAGCGACATGTTTCCGGCTGCTGACATCGTCACTCGTGTGTTGTTCAACATTGCTGATCTTGTTGAGCGTTGCGTGTAACGTGTCAATTGTTTTCTAGTGGATACGAGGCTTCAGTATTACACTTGAAACAAATGCATAATTTAGGAGGCCTTATCGCTAATAGCGTTCTCTGCCAGACAACCTACGGGTAGAGTAAATGTGTTAAAATAGAGGCAAGTATGTACATAAATACAACAGAAACTATTTAAAAGGAGAAATATGCAATAACAATATAAAGTAAAGTAAAGTAAAGTAAAAAATATCTTTATTCATATAGACTTATAGAAAGTACTTATGACAAGTCATATAGTTACAAAAAAAAAATTAAAGCAAAAATATACTAAAATAAACTTAACATAAAATAATACTATGATAGTAAATATCATAATTAAACATAATGTGACTCTACCACCGGTTCGGAGGTTGTTTCCGATCGATAAGACTCCGGCAAGAAACTCGATGGTTACTCTTTTCAATCTTGTTTTTTAACACAAAACTTGAATTGACAGAGTGAAGTCATAACAAAAAAGTGTGCAGAGGAGCAGATTATACCTAAGATGACCACAAATTCTTATCATTTGAGAAATCCTCAACAATAAAATAACCTCGCTTCATTAACTTAGCTTTAATTTGTGACTTAAACTGGTGAAGAGGCAGTTCAACAAGAGTTTGCGGAATCTTATTATAATATTTTACACATTGACCAACAAATGATTTTCCTACCTTATGCAGTCTTAGACTGGGAGTTACGAGCTTATTTTTATTTCTAGTATTGAGTTTATGAACATCACTGTTTTTCTTGAAGATAATTTCTGCCTTTCAAAAATAATACCAAAAAATCAAGGGGTCTGTTAGAACTTTAGCTCTAATCTAAGTGGCAGTCGTCCGGAAGGACTACCACGTGGATTTTGGCAAGTAGGTATTTATATCTTCAGATGTGCGAAGATAATATTTTATACAGACTATCATGAAGTTGAAAATAGCTGCTGGGAATGCTACAACGAGCCATGAGCTCGATCGCGTGACTGCTGCTATTTTCTCTTCACATCCATTTTCCAATAACATGACGGTAATAACAATAATTCTGTTATACGCGTACTTACAGAACTATATGATACCTGAAAAACAATTTCTGCCGTGCACAAGGTCAGGTTATTGCTACAGAAGCAACTAAGTAAATAATAAATAATTTAAATGGACAATTAAAAATGTTTATTTATTAAAATTTCCTAATGCACCTCATTTGTTGGTGCATGTTTACTCTTCAGGGTCGTGGGTCAGACCGATTAATGCAAGAAATATTTTGTATTAGTTCCGTTTTCAACGTGAAGGTAGCTATTATAGCCTATTTAAAAAATATAATAAATTCTCTAGAGCACAAATCGCTTATCAAATCATTTAAACTCAAAATACGAGCTTGGTTAGGGGGTCATGATCTTTGTGTTAGATGTCCCAAATTTTCGACATAGAAAGACAAATAATGATAATTAATTTAAATGATCAATCATTAGTAATATACAAAGAAAAATCAGTGGAATGAATCCTCAATCCTGAATCTTACATATCATTATCTGACATAAAAGGACATAATGGTCAGATCTTGGTGTAATTTGTCCCTGATATTTTTTTAAATGGGTTTCTGCTTGGCCTCAGTCTCGCCTGGTGGTAAGCGATGACGTGGCCGATGGTGGTACACGCTTACCCAGAAAATGCCTATTCAGTCTGGCCTTGAAGATCTAAGGTTGTAAGTACCGGGAAACACAGACGCAGGGAGAGCGTTCCACTCCCTAGAAAAGACGCAGCAAACCGTTGGGTGCGGATTGTTGGAAAGTCAACCACATAAAGCCCTCCCGGCGTCTAGTGGTTCAGTGGTAGAAAGTACACCCGGTTTTAATGTAATTATTAAATGTTACGAATGATTTCATATTTATTCAACCTTGAATAATTGATGATTTTTCGGCATCCGAAAAAACCGTCATCATATTTCACTTAAATTAAATATGACTTCTTTTGAAGTTAGCAACAGTGGTGAATAAAGCTAAATAAATATATAATAATGCACAAAAATATCCCTGTATTGTGAGTTACCAGACAAGGTTGTCATGGTTTCTTATTGTAGGAGGTATAGTGGAGGTATAGGTTATATAGGAGGTAGTAGGTACGAATTGACTAGGCGATCAGGCCGGTCCTCGACCAGTGGGTGCGTAGGGTAAAGAGGCCCCTTATGTACCGGCACTTTCCGGACACAGCTGTTTCGGGAAGTACCTGCATAATATCGCCCGGAGGGAGCCCACCCCGAGGTGCCACCAGTGCGACGCCGAGGAGGACACCGCCCAGCACACCCTTGAGGTGTACCCTGCTTGGGCGGTGCAGCGTCGCACATTAGTGGATGTGGTCGGCACCGACCTCTCGCTCCCGGCCCTAATACGGGCCATGCTGGCGAGCGAGAGTGGATGGGAGGCAGAAGGAGACAGCGGAGAGGGCCCGGGAGGAAGATCCTCAGGCGGGCCCTCTCCGACGCAGACGGAGGGGAGTGAGGAGACGGCGGTTTGCACGCCTTCTCCCCGCTCCCTAAAAGCAGCACCGGGGTAAAAGCCAGGGGGCTTTCACCCCATTGCACGGTGCTCCTGTCTGGGGTTGTCCCCGTATACCGGGATGCCCCTGCTGCGTGAGGAGGCCCGGCGTGAAGGCTGGGCCGTCCGCCAGGGACGGCATGGTAATCCGAACTAGGCACCATGTCGTCCCGTCAAGGCGATGAGGTATACCGGGGGTCTTTTTAGTGGGTATGCCGTCACCTTCAGTGACGGAGAGTCCCACACTCCCCCGCTGCCCCACCCAGGCAGCGGGATAGTGCGTAATGCATTTTTTCCCCCGCAAAAAAAATAAAAAATAATAAGGTATGAATTGACTACACCGGGAATCGAACCCGGGGCACTACGGAAATCGAGGCGAGAAACCGTGCTACAGCGAACTACGCCAATCGTGTCGTCAAAATAGTAAGCTTTTTGTGGCTGCTTAAATGAATTGTAGGGGTTTCCGTACGCTGCAGAGCATCACAGACAATCTCATGACGACCAACGTTGGACTTCGTATCATCCCGTAGTGTGTGTTAAGTCAGAAGTGTTAAGCTTTCGGCGTGGACTTCAAAATTCATCATAATTATTCGCAGCTATAGCATGGACCTCACCCCCTTCAGAGATTGCCAGAACCACTGGTTGTCAAGCAGCCCTTAAAAGTAAAGCCATCACTTACTATTGCACTAATAAATTAATGAAAAGCATCAGTTTGGCTTTGGAGGTTCACGATTTAAGATGGTATTTTAAAACTGTGTTTTTTTTCTCATGTCCAAAATTGTGAATAAACTTTTTTTTTTTTTTTAGCGCCATCTAGCCCCAAAGTAAGCTAATTAAAGCTTGTGTTATGGGATACTAGACAACGGATAAACATACTTAAATACGTTTTCTTTTGTAAATACATACTTATTATACATAGGAGACACCCAGACCAGTAAAAACAGACATGTTCATGCACACAAATGTTTGTACTGTGCGGGGATCGAACCCGCGACCTCTGCTGTAGTAGCCAACTTCTTAACCATTACACCAAGTCGGTCGTCAAACTTGATTGGTATTAAATTTGATTGTCTATGGGCACGATAAACCCCTATCCCCGTTCATACACCCTTAGGTTCGCATCCTACGCTGAGTTTTTTCTTCAAAGGGTCAATGATCTAGAGTTTTTTAACATTAATGGTTGTAAATGTATTCAAGCAATAACGCGTATACCTGCTGCAAAATAAAATGTGACAGTGTGGTCAGTTTTTATCGCATGGGGAAGTATGCTCAAGATTACCTGAACAAATTACGCTGATGTTTACTCAACCCTGCACACGTGTTTTCAAGGTTTATTTTTGAAAATACCCGAGTGCTGCACTAATGTGTATTGCTTCTTTTTATCGAAACACAACATAGCTTTGTTTGAGCTATAAATACATTAGTGTAACCGCGCATAATTACGTTATCTATGTGTGTGAGTACAGGTGAACTAAAGGTAAACAAAGCTGTTTAACCATTAATACTGAACTTTATGGTTAATTGTTTGTTATTATATAAATAAATAAATAATAAATGAATATGCGCCAGACAACACACCTCTTGTCATGGTCTCGAAGTAGGGATAAATATCCCTGTGTTAAATAAATAAATAAATATAAATATGCGCCAGACAACACACCTCATGTCATGGTCTCGAAGTAGGGATAAATATCCCTGTATTAAATAAATAAATAAATATAAATATGCGCCAGACAACACACCTCTTGCCATGGTTTCGAAGTAGAGATAAATTATAATATCTCAGTGTTACGAGGTACCAGACAAGGAATTAAGCCAGGGGCGTCTCCCAGCACATCCAAACCCAGGCCAATTTAGAAAAGATCATTTCCTGAATTGACCTGACCGGGGATCGAACCCGGGACACTACGGAATTAAAGGCGAGAAACCGTGCTCCAGCGCACTACGCCAATCGTGTCGTCAAAGTAAGTGTCAAAGAAAGTAAGTGTCGTATATAGTTGCAATTTTGTAGGTTTATAATGATTCTAAATTATCAAGAATCGTCCGCAATATGTAATAAAACATTCACTCTGATTTTATTTCTGGGATGTCTGCCTTTTAACGTTCGAATTAATTTGTCGTAATAAATTTGATCACTACCTAATCATACTATATCATTGCACTGCCATGGGCTTTTTTCGTCACGTGCAATTTCAAAACTCAAAAAAACAATTTTTCAACCTTTTAAGTACTCGTACTTTCTAGATCAAAAATACAAGGTAAAAGGCCAAATACGCGGTTGGTTAGATTTTGTTTTAAAACCTAACTCAATATTGCGAGCAATTAAAACATAATCAACTTAAAAGATAGATAAGCTGCCAATGAAACCTTAAAAGCTGTTTGTATGTTGTTGTATAGTTCTATAAAACACTGCCGTGTTTGAGTAATGAATATATTTCCTCAAGGAATTAAATCAATTACGGCTAAGCAATTTGAATAATTTCTTGTGAAATCGTTTCCAAGTACGGAGTACCTATCAAGAAGTAATGGCTAGCTAGGTGATCCTGGTCTGCCTTGGCACGAAATCTTTGCTTAGCCCTATGCCTTTTTATACGAGAAAGCAGAAATAGGATCTTAGTCGATTTCTTCACATTGCAATAAGTAGGAATTTATTTAACTTACTAAAATAATTTGTGATATTAATTGACTTACTTACTTTATTTCTTAAATGTCCTGGGTTCAATCACGACCCAGGGCATTGTTTGGGACTTTTAAGTATTGTTATCAAACTCTTACACGCAAACTACATATATTATGTGCTATGCTGGGTTCGGGGTCAACCGATAAATTATGATTTTTGTCCCAGATATTTATTTATTAAAAAATTAGGGGCATAACATAAAATGCATAGTAATTATTTGCAGTTTAGAACAGGTTTTAATGATCATCAATTAAATATTACAAACGTCTGGCTAATTTCCTTGATATACACTAATTACTACTGTTTTCAATAAAATCTACACTTAATTAGTTATTACAAACAAGATTTGTTATATTTGATTACAATATTTATTTATTTTTAAGTTATCACAAAACTGTTTGGTTTCTAATGAATAGTAGTTATATGATTTAAATTACTAGTTAATTAGTCACACAATCATCCCTAGTCTGTACTGTAGTTTAAAAAAAGCGGGTAGTCCGTCGTAAATACTAAAAATTAATACACTCACTTGTCCCATCTCCCCAGTTTCGCGGTATTTTTTCTTTTCTATCTGTGGCACTTCTGAAGCTCTCTTCCAATCTTCTTTTGTGGAAAATTGTGAAAATTGTAAAACACACTATAAGGCCGGTGTACACCGCAAAACAGTTATTCTCTAGAGTCCACACGGTGAGTGATATCACGTTCATTGTTTATGTTGTCGTAACAATTTGTTTGTAAACAGCACATGCGTGCCTCCTCATGTCTACACGCAGACTAAAGTTTGTTGTCGATATTGTTAAGTACCATTTTGTTTTATCAATGATAAACCTTTGCTGAACGAAATTGGACCATAATACAACTGTTTATAGAGTGCGAATAGTTCTTGTGTGTGACTGCACTATTTTTGCTGGCAGACTGTCCGGTTTATTCTTACTGGTTGGCGAGCCTTGGACTTTATAAAAATAATTGTTCGCAAAAAATGCAATAATTACCTCAAGCTCGTGTTTAGGTAGACGAGTAATTCACGAGCAGTTGCTAGGCACATCTTCAACACAATTTTATATTATAACGTACATTACTGCAGAGCCGGAATAGTAGTATGTATTTCAAATTATTATTTATTTCTAAAGTTTTGATTTTGCCTGTAATTGTATGACACGTCATTCACATTAGAAATGGAAATTTTCTTGTAACCTTGTGTTTTTTGTAAATAATTTTCAACAATGTTTCCTGGCGATAAAGTTTAAAAGGGCGGTTATTCCAATTTAGGAAGTTATGGCCATCTGTTTGGTCAAGTGATATAATATTATGAATAAATATAAATAATTTGCCAGTATTGTGTTATCTGATCAGCGGGGGGATCTGATGTCTTTTTACTGACCATTTAAAAGCCCTTTTAAGGTCAGCAACTAGCGAGTGTTATGGACTGCGGTAACCGCTTACCATCAGGCGGTCCGCATGCTTGTTATAAAAAAAACCTGTATTATTTGATTGGTCTCAATATTATCCTAAAGGCGCTTCCTCACTTAGAACATTCGCCTGTAATGTAACGATACAAAGTCGAGCATTACATCAGTAAGGGAGGAGAACCGAGCATTACAGTGCGCAAACTGTAATGTTACAAATTCGAACATTACGTTGGTGAGGGAAAAGCACAGAGCATTACAGTGCGCAACTTCATGATACAATGTGTAATATTTTGATACAACTTTAAGTTTTGTAAGGCAGGATTTTAATGTACCTAATGCTCGAAATCGAATCTGAAATGTACATTATTACAGGCGCATGTTCATCATGCCAGAGAGGCAGTACTGTAATCTAATGCTCAAAATCGAATCTGGAACGTTACAGGAAAATGCTCCAAGTAAGAGACCACCTTAATGTTTACTCTGAAAAATACTAAAATCAGATTTTCGGTAAATATGATTTCCGTTGCTAACTTTTAATGGAAGCTATTTCCAAACCTTGACCCAACCAGTGCAAGGTTACACCCCGACGAAATATATGTTCAATACAGTGTAGGAGAAGTTAATTTATTATTGTGACCTAGATAACAAAGTAGGGCATTATTGCAGATAAACATTGTTGTTTATGTCACATTCTGTGGGCTCAATTCGATATTCATGCTGAATAATGTTACCAAATCATATTAGTTCAGTCAAGGAATTTATTTATTTACTAAGGTACACCAACAGGAATGACTCAAAATAGGGTTTAAAGTCCGTGAGCGGGACCCTCACGACCCAAGAGGATAAAAATATAATTCAAAAATTGGTGTTAGAAACTTTTTTTTTTCTTCATTTCTGGAGCGTGTAGTTCAAAAACGGTTAGGAATATGATAAAAGTATCTTAGTCAAAGTACTAGTGAATTGTATAAGCTTTCATTTCGTTTTGGCACATTTTTTGCAACGACGCACCATTTTTGAAATAATTGTAAAATACCTTAAATTACCCCTCTACCCCCCCCCCCCCCGCGTCTCCTAGATGTCGGGCCTATTAGTATGTTTTCTCCCTAAGCACCCTAAATAAGTTTCTGATTAGGTTCCCGCTCACGCACGCTAAAACTACTTTATTGACTGTATATCTTAATATATCTGATCACAGCACCAAGCCTCGAGCTTAGTGCAATAATCGTTGATAAATGTAAATTGTATGTATTTTATATGGTAAATAAATATTTTTCTATATCTTAATCTTTCTCTCCAAAATCATCATCCGTGCATTTATCCAGGTTGTGAACCCACACTGGTGTGTAAGGTCCTAAGATCCGCCTCTCTTATGTTCTTGGCCCACTTCAGTCGGTTTTGTGCATCCTCAGAGGTGAGTCCGTTGGCACGCATGTCACACCCTTAACTACTTTAAGCCAGCGCTTCTTGGGTCGACCTCTTCTACCGGTACCTGGCGGGGGCGGCATGGCCAGACATTTGTTGCCCACGTAGTTTGCCGATCTCTGTGAGACATGACTATACAAACTAAGGCGGCACTCCTGCAGCTTGACAGCGATGTCTCGAACACGAAGGCTGCCGCGGATGTGGGTGTTCCGCACGCGATCTTTTTTTTATAATGTCCGTCAAGATGACCTCAATTCACCTGATGGAAAGTGGTCGTGAGGTCCAGATGAGGCTGATAAGCCTAGTCATTCAAACTAATCACTGGGTAGCCATCCTCACCTTGAATGACTTTTAATCTTTGCGTGAGAAATCCACTGCAGCAAATATCTTAATCTTTCTCTAACCTGTGCAAACCATTGGCAAAAAGTGTATTTTCCAATTTTTCTTTCAAAAATATTAAACCCTAATTACTGGCCTATTGGCGCATTTGGTTGGGATATTGGTTCAATCCTCAACCATGACAAACATTAATGTGACTAACATTTGTGTTTGCTAGGTGGCTGGGTGTTATAATAAATATGTATTTAGAAACTTTTAGTATGTTAATAAATTTCTGACTCCCTTAATGCGAGCTTGGCTAAGTTTGAGACCAGATGATCTTGGTTCTTATGTTCGATGATAGCGGTTACCTGTAGGGCAATTCAGTACCCGACCTCGACCCTGAAATCACTCAGGCGATCGAACACACTTTTACATATATACGTACAATTTCTATAAACTTTGTCAAAATCGCATTTGGCGTAGTTTGTTTTATGAACACGTTCGTCTGTAAGGCGCTATGTCGTCGTTATCAAATTTTACAGAATAAAAATTTAAACCACACAGCGGATTTATTGAGCTTCGAAGTGAGTTTTCAGAATAGCCCTACTGGTCTGCTCATTATTGAATTTGAGTTTCAATAGACTTTTTTCAATACAGTTTTTAAACACTATCAAAATGAAACATACCTAGAATATTAATCACTTGAGTGTTTCTTGTACATTCCATTGTTCTGGGACCTTATATTCACCTTGTTGGCGTAGTGCGCTTTAGCATGATTTCTTGCCTTGATTTCCGTAGTGTCCCGGGTTCGATTCCCGTTCGGGTCAATTTAAGAAACGATCTTTTCTAAATTGGCTCGGGTCTGGGTGGTGATGGCTGAGAGACACCCCTAGCTGATTCCCGGTCTGGTATCTCGTAACACAAGGATGTTTATCCTTACTTCGAGACCATCACAAGTGGTTTGTTGTCTGGCGCATAATACCGTCGTAAATTTTATAACGGCTTGTTTATTACGGAAAGAAGCCATGGGAAGTATTTAATGGGATTACCTGGCAGTTCCTCGTTTACTGAGAAACGCGACACCTTGCTTTCTCATCTATTTAAAATATTTGAGCATGTAGGTTTTACCAATATAGCTCGTAACCCAAACTGAAGTGGCAATGGGCTGGCCACATCGCTCGCAGAGCTGATGACCGAAGCGGAGCGAGGCAGCGGAGCGGAATTTTGGCAAACCAATAAAAATGAAGGCAGGCCTACCTTTAAGCAATCCCATTTATTAAAAGTTGCCAAAACTCCGCTCCGCTGCCTCTCTCCGCTTGGGTGGACAGGCAGCCTAAAGCTGGATTTAGTGCTACACAGACGGTGTTACGAAGCATTCGGTCGGTCGACCGTTTAGTGCTCCACAGACTAACATACGGCTCGGACAAGTAATGTCGTGCAGAAAACAAAAATGTACGCGTCCTGATACGGACGTCCAGAGCACGGACGCGCTCGACGGATGGTTTTCTCCGGATGAACGGACGCTCCGCGGGCCGTGTTCCACTAAACGCAATAGTTGATTTTCTGTACGATAGCTAAGGACGACGGTCTCCGTACGGACTGGCCGTGTAGCACTAAATCCAGCATAAAGGTTCTCGAGTGGCGACCACGAACTGAGAGACGCAGCTTAGGCAGGCCACCTACCCGGTGGACCACAAACCTGACACACGTGGCGGGAAGCCGTTGGAAGCGAACGGACCAAAGCCAGTCGCCGTGGTATACAATGGGGAAGGCCTATGTCCAGCAGTGGACTTCCATAGGCTGATGATGATGAAGCATGAGGGTTTAATCTTCTAGGACAAACGTTGGGGTGCGACGCCAAGTTACCTCCTCGCGTGTGCAGGGTTTGCTTTTCCGTGGTAAATTTAAGTGCGGATCAGCAAGCTTCTGTTCCGGTGCACCCTGGGCAACGTGTAACAACTTCTGCAAACGCGGCGGTTCTTCGTGGGCGAAATACTTCGCTTGAGACTCGCCTGGAATTCCATCCAGAACCTCCACGAGGAATTACGGGATGTGGTCCTATTGAGAGACCTTCAATGTGGTCTTATTACACTGGCTAATAAAATAAAAAAGGACAAACATTTATTTAGAAATAATTAAGATTTTTTATCAGTCTCTGACACCCATAACAGTACAAGCTCTGCTAAAGTTTGGGGTCAGATGATCCTAAGGCCCGTATTCTAGAATCGTACTCAAGCACTGATCTGTATTTGAGTAGAGATTTGTCAGTTCATACGTCACTCAGATCTATACTCAAGTACAGATTTTGTTTTAGAATACGGGCCTAAGTGACTCACCTTACATCATAGGTATTTATTTATTTCGTTTAAAGTACAGCTGACTTGTTACACTATTAGGGTTTTAACTTTATAATTTTCCAATATTTCGCCAAAAAAGCATCTTAAAAACGTTTTTTTTTTAATTTTTTTTTAATAACCTTTTGTGTCCCACTGACTGCTGAGCAAAGGTCTCTCCCAATTTTTTCCAAAAGTCTCTATTTTGTGCCAGGTTCTGCCAGTCCCCTTTATGATGTTTCAAATCGTCACTCCACCTTTTTCTATTTAGGATAATTTACCAACTTTTCGACTAAATCAGTACTAAGTGAGGATTGAGAATGTGATAGAACTTGAATAGACACCCGTTAGTATTTTGCTCACGATTTAAACGAAGGTTCCTTGAGGTTCCTTGGCCTAGATAGTGCATTTTACCGTTGTCGCATGGAAAGAATGCAGTTTACTCAGGTGATTTTAATGCACCAGGAATAATAGTAGTCAATTTGAATAACGATTAGCGTTTATGCCGGTACCAATTATTTTTTTGACAGGTTTAATATTAATTTCGTAAACTGTCATTTTGCATTTTTTACATAACTTAACACTACTAACGTTAATCAGAGAGGTAGCTAATGAAAGAGTAGTTTGCCAGACTGACTACTACTTAGTGTCCAAATAATAATTATATTGAAGGCATTTGCGCATAGCAAATCTTTTGCTGCGCCCGCCCGGTCGGACGATGCCGTGCACAGACAGTTTTGTTTGTGACCACTGCGACATACGAAGAGGTGAACAATAGTTAACTGTCAAATATAGAGATTTCCTGTCTGGTTCCTTGTAAATCCACAACAGAACCGGATAAGCTTAAACTGGAGTTGAGTAACTGTGCCCAGGTGAGTCAAAACAATTTGAATATAATGTCAATTAACATTAGAAGCATAAATAAAAATATTGACGGTATCTTGGCTTTTGTTGCGGGACTTAAGGTTGAATTTCACGTTATGGTTTTATCTGAGTGTTTGTGTAACATGGATTCAGCTCCTCTATTACTTGATAATTTTATTACGGCATGTATTTTTCTAAACGCACCTACAACCAGAATGATGGTGTAATGATGTATATAAGGACCGACTTGAACGCTTCAGTTAATGAAGTTGAACTAGAAGAGGCCAATTGCCTAGCAGCAAAAATAAATGATTTAATTATTTTTGGTATCTACAGACCGTACTGCTTTAAAAACCATATTATTATTTTTTGGCTCATTGGACGGTCTCTTGACCTCTGTTCGCTCCAGTGCCATCGTCCTGACGGGAGATACTAATATTGACACACTTGACACTAGAAGCAATTCCGTCCGTGATTATTTGAAAACCATAAGCTCACGTGATCTACAAAATGCAATAGATATTCCTACACACGGACGCACATGCTTAGATCATTTTATGTGTAAGTCACGAGCAGATCTACGGTGCTATGTTCTGGAAGCTGATATTACAGACCATTGTTCAATAATATTGTCTTTAAACAGCCCATTAATTCGTGATTCGGCAGATGTAAATACTATAACCAGAACAATAATTAACTAAGATTCGCTCAGCAAAGCTATCATAAATATGGACTGGAACTTTTACCTCACTATTGACGATCACAATGTGGCTGCTTCAACTCTGATAGAAATTATACAGAAATTGATTAAGGAACACGGTAGCACTGCCACATTCAGCAAACGGAGAAAACCACTTATACCATGAATTACACCTAGCGTGATCAAATGTTTCAAAGAAGTGACCGAATGCATAAATTGGTGAAAAAAGACCCTGATAATTTTGAGTTGAAAACTAGTTACATCAGGTATCGGAGTATCTGCAATCACATAGCTAAAAGCCATAAAAACGACTATTACAAAAATAGACTTGCCCTCAATAATAAAAACAATAAAACTACTTGGGAAACAATAAAACATCTATGCAATATTAAAAAGAAAAGTTATAATGCCTATGCTCTCCTTGATAAAATGCCAACTGCTGAAGAGTCTCTAAACTCAGTACACAGCTATTTCACGTCCGTCGCGAACTTGCCAGTCAAATAGTAAAACTGTATCATGTGAAGCAAAAAGATGCAGCAATTGACGGCCATCTAAGTAACGCTCAGTCTATGATTTTCCACCAACAGATTATATTGAAGTGGACAAAATCATTCGAAACATGAGAAAAAACAGCACCTCTGGCAGGGACTGCATTCCTCCTATAGTTATTTCCAACTCTCACTCGATTTTATCCTCCATGATAGCACATCTAAACTTAAGTTTCACGACCGGTATATTTCCGACTATTTTCAAGGAAACGGTTGTTATACCCATACACTCTTTGCGCACTTTATCGGTTGAAGAACTTCCTGCCTTCATCAGCCGAGACACTGTTCGTACAGGCCCTTATTTTGCCATGCCATGGTGATGTCTGCCTCAGTAACGTGTCGCAGGAACTGCTGAATAAAATGGATCGACTTCTCAACAATTGTATCCGTTTTATTTTCGAACGGCGCAAATATGATCATGTATCTATTTACCGTTCAAAACTTAACTGGTTGCCTATTCGGCAAAGTAGATCAATTCGGCGATCTATCTGTGGCGTTTATATAGTTGAGCAATTTACATTACACAAATATATACAAATAGTTTTTTTTTTTAATTGTTAGCCATATAATAGACGTAATTGCCCCTTACCTAGCCATAATATTTAAAGATTGCGTTAATAAAGGAGTGTTTCCAGACTTAATGAAACACAGTAAATTTGTACCACTTTTCAAAGCAGGCAACAGAAAGACCCAGGCAACTTAAGGCCTATATCAATCCTTCCAGCCTTAAATAAGATACGAGTATTTGAAAAAAATATACAAGAACAACTGTTAGGCCACTTTTGTGAGGACAGACTTTTACACAGTGAACAATACGGATTCACTAGAAGCCGTTCTACTACTGATGCTGGTATTGCGCTCCTGAAACATACTTTTCGGGCTTGGGGGAATTCACAGAACGCTCTTGGCGTCTTTTGTGATTTAATTTTTTTTTTTTTTATTGGGATTTGACATTGTCATGTCATGTGCTTATTTTTATTTTTATTTTTTGCGCCAGACAACACACCTCTTGTAATGGTCTCGAAGTAGAGATAATTATATCCCTGTGTTACGAGGTACCACACAAGGAAATAAGCTAGGGGCGTCTCCTAGCACACCCAGACCCGAGTCAATTCAGAAAAGATCGTTTCCTGAATTGACCCGACCGGGAATCGAACCCGGGACACTACGGAAGTCGAGGCGCCAAACCGTGCAACAGCACACTACGCCAATCGTGTCGTCAAAGATCGTCGATTTATACAAAGCTTTTGATTGCGTTGATTACATGACTCTTACACGTAAGCTTAGTTATTATGGTGTGAAGGACTGCGTTACTGTGAAGTACTGATTAAGTCTATTTAAATAAAGATATTTGAGTTTGAGTTTAATGATATGTATGTGTACGTAAGTATTTTTTTTTTTTTAATGTTCAGTATCAGTTATTATAGTAGTAAAATGTTATCAGTTTAATCTCTTGCACCGTCTGTAAATTTATCTGATTAATTGTGTCGTTAACTGGTAGATAATGCCTTTTGGCATTAAGTCCACCTATTGTACTGTATAATTTGTGCAATTTGTGTAGAGACATTGCCAGGCTAAGTATTCTCTATCGCTTCTACAATGGGGAATGCTCTGACGAGTTATTCCAGCTCATTCCACCCTCACCTTTCCACTCCCGTACCACGCGTGCTGGACTACGGCGTCACCCACACACAATTCAACATTTGTTGGCCCGAACTAAAAGGTTCGGTGACTCGTTTCTTTGTCATTCTATCCAGACGTGGACCGCTCTTCCAGCACCTGTGTTTCCTTCCTCAAATAGTTTAGTAGGCATTTTTGCTGGCCTTCAAGCTGAGGATGGCCAGCCCAGTGATTCGTTGAATGACTGGGCTTGTCAACCTCGTATCTGGACCTCACGGCCGCTTTCCATCAGGTGGAGTGAGGTCATTTTGACGGGCAATATAAAAAAAATGAATAATTACACAAGGACGGAGATATGAATATGGTGTCTAACGAACGATCTATTTCCCTCCTTAGTGTAATCGGTAAAGTTGCGGAGAAAGTCAATAATGCCTCCAAGTAGGAGGCAAACCGTCTTCTGTCCTGTAACCAGTATGGCTTTCGCTCGGGTGAAAGCAGGGAGGACGCGGTTGCTTGCCTCGCTGCTAAAGTGACTGAGCACCTAGAAGGAAGTGGGAAGGAAGAAAGAACTCGTTCTCTGTCTCATACTGTTTGGCAAAATTACATTAGACTACAAGAACGTATAGGGATGGTGCCGTTAATAAATTTAGCTTACTAAAATGTTCTCGACACGATTCCTGCTGCTTTATACGGACAATTGACGACAATTGGCGTAGTGCGCTGTCAGGTCAGTTCAGGAAATCTCGTTTTTGCAGTATAAAAATAAAGTATAAAATAACCTGGCTTCAACAAGTGCAAAGTACACTGTTTCTTGTCTTTCTGTAAACATCACCTCACTACACACACATATACACGCACGCACGCACGCACGCACACGCACACACAGAGAGAGAGAGAGAGAGAGAAACAATAATGCAATTTTAACTTTGTACATTTACAAAGGATGGAGGGTTGACGACCCAAGATACAGGACTTGTCCTAGTTTGGCTGTCAGCCTGCCATAATCAAAAATAAATGTAATATTTGTACCTACACATTGTGTAACTTAAGTCTACCTACTGTATGATTATGGTTGAGGAATAAATGTTTTATGATTATTAATTATTATTAAATTAAAAACTTGTGAGTAGCGTCAAAGAAAGCCATACTGACAAGTTATACCAGTCGCGGTTTCCTGTTTCTGTCTGCTGTCTCGGTCACGCTCACAACCTCCAATAATTATCCTGGGTGAAAATCTCTCCTACCACTCCTGGCTTAGCGCATTTTCATTTCCTTCATCATCCGAAAAGCAAAAAAGCGAGAACGCGAAGACCTAATAACAACGTTGATAAAACTAAGCAAGACAGGCACTGAATGCAAACAAAATAAAATGTCTTGATGTTAGTTTTGACTTTGCAAATATTGAATTAACTTTTGACTCTAGAGCTGACTTTGAACAGACATACAATATTGACTTATGATAATTATATCTGGCTAACATGGCTAAAAAACGAAATACAGTATGTTCCTATATAAGCTAACTATGAAAAACTATTATGGATAGCAAACAACGTTTTCTTATATTAATACTGACTATCAATTTTTTTTACGATCCACTAAAAAATGTTAATTAGAAAAAAATATTCACTTTATTTCTGTTTATTGTTAGTTAGTAAAAATTGAGATGTTTTGTTGTTCAGTAGTACAAACAGCCTCTAGCTGAACTATTGTGCAAGCACCTTTGGGTTATTGTGAGAGCACCCATAGAACTTTTCGGTTTATGCCACTTGGGAGCACTTCTAGTTTATCGTATAAGTACATTTAGAATTATTGTGCTAACACGCCTAGAAGTACAAAGGTCCTTAGGTGTTTTTCAGTCACTCACATATTGTGAGAAACAGCCCTTATTTATTATCAAAACGCTCCTGAATTAATGGCATGTGTAACCCCACACACAAAATTACGCATGCGTCGCGGGCAGATAGTCCGCTTAGAACAAACTGCCATTTTCATCACGCACACAAACACAGTGAATTTACAGGCAATACCGGTGGGAATCGGTCATGCGGCCAGTTGTACTGCCGCGAGTGTTTTTGTCAATCTTGGTGCAATTTTTCACAGTCATGATGAATTTTGTTTTGGTGGGTTTTATTAAGTAGTCATTACGAGTACCTACCTACTTCATTTTAAAAATTCAGAGTGAATATAGTAGTAACCCTAGGCGGTTAGGCAAGTTTAGGTAATTATATTGGAAAAAGGTGAGAGCGGTCTTTCTGTAAACTGTTATTTTGTGCCACAGATGATTGTGTGAATGCCCTTACAATAAGATAAGATAAGATATTCATTATTGCACAAATATAACAATTACAAAATAAAGTTGACATAACTCAAGAGTACAATTTAGGCAGCCTTATCACTAGAAGCGATCTCTTCCAGGCAATCTTTCTCTTTTAAAGTGGCTGTACTGGCTGTTAAGAAAGAAGCATTACAGGGCATTGATCTCGAACTTGGACTATGGTCCTTGAGATGCTGGGAAGGTCAATGTTTATGGCTCAAATACTGCCAGGCTAATCTGTGGCGTTTATATGGTTTAGCAATTTACTTTTTTTTAATGGTTCTTTTTAAAAATATTATATTGGTTTTCACAAGTTTTTTTTGTTATTGTGTGTTCAGATTTTTTTTAACTATAAGACGTATATATCTTGCATTTATTTAAGTCTATGTATGTATGTATTTAGGTAATGACGGTAAAGAATGCCTTTTGGCATTAAGTCCGCCTATTGTACTGTGTATTTTTTTAGTGCAACAATGAAGATTAAATAAATAAAAAGTGATGTCTGAATCAGATCTTAGAGAGTTATTCCGTCAAATCCAATCCAACCATTTAGATAATGAAGAAATCAATGGAATTAAGTGGGCCGATCCCGGCGGCACTGCAATGCCGGGCCGACCCGTGGCGGGAGTGGAGCGAGCCCCGAACATCCCACCGCTTTACTAAAATCAGTTTAATATACTGGTCCCTCAGTGAGGGAACTTTCAGATATTAAGCTGAAAAGAACAGATACTACAC
The DNA here is from genome assembly GCA_947369235.1 of Udea olivalis. NCBI lineage: Eukaryota > Metazoa > Arthropoda > Insecta > Lepidoptera > Crambidae > Udea > Udea olivalis. Next base: position 1,586,021 of record OX376349.1, on the reverse strand, counting down.
TTTGATCTTAGCCAAAAGGCCGAGAGGTCCACTGAGGAGGGTCATGAAACGAAGAAAAATCTTAACACCGTCGACTAGAAATTAAGCGAGAGCTGCAAATTAGAGAGACACCTAGCTTTATCGTAACGTAACTACGCAAAAGCACGGTTACACAAATCGGAAGCCTTCTTGACGCGCAACGCCACCTGACAAAAAGCATAGGAAAACGTTTCAGATAACATTTTGTATAGCAAGATAGAGATGACACTACCATATACATAACACAAAATATCATTTTAAAACTGGTTTAGAATACTACTTTAAATTAAATTGCAAGTTAGATAATTCAAAGAAAATAGAAATATTTTTTATAATACTAGAGATGCGCTGAATGTTCGGGCGAATATTCGTATTCGGTATATTCAGCATATTTGTTCATGCTCGTATTGGGCCGATTATTCTGTCGATTTGCCGTTTCATTCCTATTAATTTTTTTGTTAATATAGTTAACCTTACTGTTTAATTAAATAATTACTAAATAAGAGTGTTTTTTCAGTAATTTGTACATTGTTGTTGAATTTAATAGAAACACCTACCTATTTTTTGTGTACCTACCTATTATTTTGTTAACAAAATAAGAAAGAATAACTTTAACAATCAAATTTAAACAACTACGCTTCCTTATCCAAATGATAGTAAAACTAAATTATTTTATTACCTTGATCATTTTAGCATTTTACAATGCTTGTTTTCCTTATCTAAACATAGAAAAACTGGAATAATTATATTTCGGGCCTTGATGATCTCGAGCGGGATCACTCCTCGGAGGTGTCGGTAGCTTAATGGTTTTTAGTCACCCAGATTGTGAAAGACGCGGGTTCGAATCCCCCTTGAGTCCCTAGGATCAGGTCGAATTTTTCTAGTTTCTATCTTTGTGTAAAAATAATCACTTCGTAAAATAAAATTGTGTTTTGGAAATGAAAACCAGCAAGAGCGACCGACGAATGAATAAGTATTCGGTTTATTACCAGTCATTTTTGTGTTGGTACGGTAACCCAATTCGTCTCCGCCGCGGCTCCTGTAACTTCTGCGCTAAACCGGTCGCTAAATGTATTTATTATCTAATAACTAGTGTTTTCAATTTGGTAGTCTAGTATCAGTACATATCTACAGTTATTTTTCAGTGTACCTATTAAGACTTTTTACGACTTCCGATTCATTGTAGTTACTGATCCATTTCTGAGATTTGAAAAACATCACTAAGTTCCTAACGAAAGGTCGGAGCTTTTTTTCCCCAGGTATATATATTCCGCTTTCTTTAGTTAATGTTGTTATTATTCTAAGGTTGTTAGTTAATGAAATTAAAACTCAGAAGCATAGATGTGTCCTCCATTATTAGTTTAACTTTGTATCGTGTTAGGTAAAATAAAATTTGATAACTTTGTAAAATTTTACAAACCCTGAATTCATTATCAGCGAACTCGAATGACGTCACAGAAGTTGTACGCGACAGATGGGGGAACTAATAATATTTCACCACGTGTAATCGGTGTAATGTAATGTAACGACGACGCGGCGCATGCGCAGACCGGGCTATTTTCAATTTACGGACTGGTGCCAATAGATGTCACTATACTCCTTTGAATCGCGCTATTATTATTTTTCTCCGATGAGTGACCCGCCGAGTGTGAGGTCTTCCTACCCAATGTAATATACTACTCTATGGTCCTACCTACCCAGCCCAACAGCCCATCGACACTGCATACAATTAAACCTTTATATGGAAATATGAACGTACTTTGTTCCGAAATTACGATATAAAATAACTCGATAAACTCTTACCTATTTAAAATGTGTACTTTCACGTACGGGTACTAAGTGTCATAACTACTATTTAATTTAGAACCGTTATCCACTCAAACGTCCGGAGACACTACCTGTCAATCAGAAGAAACGTCCCGGCGCTAGTGTCAAAAAAATCGTCGCCGGGCGGCTAAAGTGTATTTATTAAATTTTATTGTGTTTTATAATCCTCGGGCATTGTATTTGTGATAATAGGAGGCAAATCTTTAAGGAAATGTGAAGTTTGTAATTTCAGGCGTGTCAGAAGAAGATATTCCGACATATTTCTAGCCATACCTATTCTCACTTGACCCGGCCAGGTAAACTTTATGTTTCTTGATTTTCGAGAATGCATTAATTACTTCACAGTTTTATTGACGAACTAATAGCAGATTCCACGTATATTCTGTAGATATTCTTGTGTTGTTAGTGTTCGCGGTAGAAACACGGATTATTAATTGTTTAAGTTACCCAATAAAATTTTAAAGAAAACTGTTATTTCAGTCTTTTTTTCGAACTTTAATGTTAGTGGTTCAAATGTCAAAAATCCCTTTATTAGGAAAATGGCAAATTTCTTTATTAATGCAAAGGTGACTTGGTTTATCGTTACTGTAGACAAACGAAAACACTTTATTTGACGAATCCTTAAAGAAAATTTTAATTAATATCAATCAGGAGAAAAGTTATTGCAAAAATATATGTTGATCCCTAGACACTTTTGATGTGTGTACTTCGGCGACGGAACCTGCATTACCGCCTCGTTTTTATCAGCTCTATAGAGTTCATTTAGACTTAGGGTCTAATTAAACTACTACTAATATAGCTCCTGTAATCTACAGGTTGCTACCCAATAAAAGCCAAGAAACAGAGGTACAGAGGTTTTTTCCAATTATTAAAGATAAATTTAATATTCATATGAGTAGCTTCAGGTGCGACTATGAAGTAGCAGCACAAATTAGACATGCGCGGCGCGGCGGTCTGACAGATAGCCCGCTTAGAACAACACGCCATTTTTGGCGCACGCACACAGAGACATGAGTTTACAAGCGAAGTCAGTGAGCGTCGGTGAGTTGGAAAGTCACACTGTCGCGAGTGTTTGTTTTTGTCGAACTTGGTGCAATTTTTCACATGATGAATTTTGTTTTTGGCCGGTTCTGTCAAGTAGGTATAACTTACTTCATTTTAAAAATTCAGAGCGAATGTAGGTAGTAGTAACCCTAGGCGGTTCACGCAAGTTTTGGAAAAAGGTGCGAGCGGTCCTTCTGTAAACTCTTTATTTTGTGGTAGCAGTTATTAATGCAATCCATGAAGTGTTTCTCAATATTAAGATAGGAGGCTGCTATTTTCATCTCCAAAAAGCCGCCAAAAAGAAGGCAAAAGATTTAAAATTGAATGAAACCGTTTGATAAGAATTTACCCCTTTTACCTGGACACTTGATCCGCAGTACATGGAATCAGATATTGGAAGGGATCCCCGACAGCGAACCTGCAAACAAATATAGAAAGTATTTCCAGAAGCAGTGGATCAACCAATTCGCTCCAAACATAATAAGTTGCGCAGGATCCAAACAGAACGACTAACTTCTTGGAGGGACGGCATCACAGTCTTAATACAATAATTCCTAAAAAGCCACCTCTATATGTTTTTTTTGACAAACTTCGAAAAGAATCCAAACACTTTGATCATATTTTGAAATATAACATGTTTCACTGTGCCAAAAAAAATCGGAAGAATTCTGTTATCAATCTCGATAGAAAAATTAATAAATATTTGAGGAAATTAGAAAAAGGTGAAATCACTTCGGCCCTGTTCAGATGTACGCGCGATCGACGCGCGTTTCGCTATACATCGATTGCTGAGAAGTAAGTTGTGTTGTTGATTATGCATTGTAACAATCGATGTATAGTGAAACGCGCGTCGATCGCGCGTTCATCTGAACAGGGCCTTATATGCAGTATTTGCGTAAACTTGTATATTACAAATTGTTATTAACTAACAATATTTTTGTTGTCTTTATTTTTTGTTGATTCGTCTTTCAACCTAATGTAGGTAATAATATACCAAAATGATAATTTAGAGTTTCATAAAAAAATGGTTGTATATTAATATATTTTGTGCTGAATTCACTAACCTAAGTTATCAAAGTAGATTAAAAAAGTGTTCTAAGTTACAAATACATAATAATATTATATTCGAATGGTTTTATTCTTAGTCAAAAATTTACCTAAGTAATACATATACCAAATTATCCGCCCAAAAGATACATAATATTGTAACAGATGAATATCATTTTCAGGTCCGACAAATATAGGTACTGAATAAATTAGTATAGGAATTGAAGAAATGGCTGGTCTAGGGAGCCGATCAACTTATGTATATAAAGTTTAATCGTGGTAATGTAATGGCTAGTAAAGGGGTACCGAAGAGGTACCTACCCTGTGTAGTACTCAAAATGATTCTGATCAGCAAACTGGGGCTTAGTTCAAAACGTGACAAACACCGTTTGTGTCGAACTGCGTTCTGTGACCTAGTACGCAAGTGACAAAACACGTTTGTGACATCCAGCGTCGAATCCGTCCATATGCCCCTAAAGTTTCAAACGAACCCTACTAGATAATTTTGCGACAAATTGCCTTTGAGTATCGTGCACTCATAAGCCAAGCCCTAGTCCAATAATACACAAAATTGAAAAGTGTAAAATGTATTCAAAAACAGCAGTCAAACTTCACTAAAATTTACAAATGCACAACCGGATGGCCTACTTGGCCAAGGCTTATCGACATCCGCGGCGGCGGCGCTTCCTCTTCCGCTTGCAGCTGCGCCGGCGTCTTCGTCGGCTGCAACTACGGCGGCGGCGGCGACGGCAGCTGCGGCGGCGGCGTTTCTTGCGTTTGCAGCTGCGGCGGCGGCGGCGACGGCGACGGCGCTGAATAAAATGGTGATTGATTAGTTAAATAGTTAGAACACGATGCCATCCGTACTGCACTCTAAAATGCCAACTTAAATAAGCATACATGGGATAAGCGATTAACTTTTTCGTGGTGAGAGAAATTTTGGGTAAGGGACATTTCGATAGAGGGACATTTTGAAAGAGGGACATTTTGGAAGAGGGACATTTTGGAAGAGGGAAATTTTGAAAGAGGTACATTTTGAAAGAGGTACATTTTGAAAGAGAGACATTTTGTAAGAGAGACATTTTGTAAGAGAGACATTTTGTAAGAGAGACATTTTGTAAGAGAGACATTTTGTAAGAGAGACATTTTGTAAGAGAGACATTTTGTAAGAGAGACATTTTGTAAGAGAGACATTTTGTAAGAGAGACATTTTGTAAGAGAGACATTTTGTAAGAGAGACATTTTGTAAGAGAGACATTTTGTAAGAGAGACATTTTGTAAGAGAGACATTTTGTAAGAGAGACATTTTGTAAGAGAGACATTTTGTAAGAGAGACATTTTGTAAGAAAGACATTTTGTAAGAGGGACATTTTGGAAGAGGGAAATTTTGAAAGAGGTACATTTTGAAAGAAGTAAGTACATTTTGGAAGAGGGTCATTTTGGAAGAGGGACATCTTGGAAGAGGGGACATTTTGGAAAAGGAACATATGAGACGTTTTAGGAAAAGCTATTTTAGGAAAAGGGACATTTATGGCACGAGATATTTACATAACACAGGGTGAAACCTTACAATGTGACCAGGTTATGTTCGTCCAAAAGAGAAAGTAGAGTGCATATTAGCAAAGAGACTAAAAATTACCAGGGGTTATTTTGGGAAAAGGATATTTATTAAGCACTTGCATATAGGTAGTCTATAAAATGATTTCTATCAAAGCCTCGAAAATCAGTTGGGACTATCGTGGTAATACTATCGTTAATTAAGTAATTAAAATAAAAAATGCCTTTGGCCAGTATCGATCAATAACGGTAAATCGATGGGGTCGATATAAATAAAATAGGTTAAGAAACTTACACTGCAAGAGCGACGTTTCCTACGGCGACGACCACAGCGATCTGAAGGTTCCACCGATCTGGACCTCCTGCCCGGACCAGCTTTGTCACCACCACGTCTGCAAACGATCTTCCATTGAAATGATTTGATATTATGCAACAGCTTCTACAACGGTGCTAGAAAAGCCTGAAAGGCGTGGAAGAATATCCAGTCGATGATTGAACAGGATTTAAATGACTTCATCAGTGCATGCCGCAAGCAATATCCAAATATCAATGTACAGTGTGATTCTCGTAGATCCACACACAAAGCAGAAAATTGGTCCGCATACCAAAAGGTAATGACTCATTTCTTTGTAGTACGAGTAACATGCAGACGTGAAATGCTCTTCCAGTTCATGTGTTTCCTTTCCCGTTCTAGAGTAGTCAATCGGAGCCTAAAAAGGCATTTTTGCAGGCCTAACATGAGGTTGGGCGGGTGCCCTCAACGCTGAAAATAGGCGCCTGTTACGGGTGCCTCAGAGGCTAATAGCGTTGAGGGCTATACGGGGTTACCGTACGGTGTCGGGAGGGGCTGCCTGTGTCCTGGCAGGCATGCCCCCCTGGGAACTGGAGGCGGATGTTCTCGCTGCTGTGTACCAGTCCCGCACAGCAGCAAGAGCAAGAGGAGAGCGCCCGTATTGGGACGAAGTTGAGGGAGTGCGCCGGCGTGCCCAGAGCGCGCTACTGCCGAGGTGGGCGGAGGACCTGGCCGACCCGCTCTATGGCCGACTAACCATAGAGGCGATCAGGCCAGTCCTCGACCAGTGGGTACGTAGGGAAAAGAGGCCCCTAACGTACCGGCTGGTGCAGGTACTTTCCGGACATGGATGTTTCGGAAAGTACCTGCATGACATCGCTCGGAGGGAGCCCACCCCGAGGTGCCACCAGTGCGACGCCGAGGAGGACACCGCCCAGCACACCCTTGAGGTGTGCACTGCTTGGGTGGTGCAGCGTCGCACATTAGTGAATGTGGTCGGCGCCGACCTCTCGCTCCCGGCCCTGATACGGGCCATGCTGGCGAGCGAGAGAGGATGGGAGGCGATGGTCTCCTTCTGCGAAGAGGTGATGTCGCAGAAGGAGACAGCGGAGAGGGCCCGGGAGGAAGATCCTCAGGCGGCCCCTCTCCGACGCAGACGGCGGGGAGTGAGGAGACGGCGGTTTGCACGCCTTCTCCCTGCTCCCTAAAAGCAGCACCGGGGTGAAAGTCGGGGGACTTTCACCCCATTGCACGGTGCTCCTGTCTGGGGGTGTCCCCGTATACCGGGATGCCCCTGCTGCGTGAGGAGGCCCGGCGTGAAGGCTGGGCCGTCCGCCAGGGACGGCATGGTAATCCGAACTAGGCACCGTGTCGTCCCGTCAAGGCGATGAGGTATACCGGGGGTCTTTTTAGTGGGTATGCCGTCACCTTCAGGGACGGAGAGTCCCACACTCCCCCGCTGCCCCACCCAGGCAGTGGGATAGTGCGTAATGCATTTTTTCCCCCGAAAGAAAAAAAAAAAAAAAAAAAAGGCCTAACATGAGGTTGGCCCGCTCTGAGATGCTTTGAATTTCTGTGTTTGTCATTTTTTCAACCGGGGAGTGCTTGCAGTCACCATGACGAAAAGAAAGAAATAGTTTCATTATAGCATATAAACATACCTTCTGCTTATGCGATCATCATCTTGGCCAGGGTGTTCACTGAAATAAACACGTTTTGATAAGTATTGCGGAACGATTTTCTATAGTACTCAATGATACTTAACATACGAAAAGATAACTAACTACTTGTTTGTTCAAATCAGCACACCAAACGCTGCTCACTCAAAAAAAAAAATTCCGTTATAAGTATTACAATTTAACAGAACCAGACCAAGTCTAATTTCTAATTGGTTATAAGGTTTATTTATAGATTAGGTACCAAGTAATGGTAATGGGTAAATACTGACCACGACAGTCCATGGGTGGACCTGCGCGCAGCGTTTGTTGTGTTGATCCTTAAACAAGAAAACTAATTAAGTAAAAAATAGCCGCAGTTAAATAATAATTACGAAGGTAATCTGGGATCATTTCAGGCGTAATACTGGTAATACACAGTTCTAAATTCAGAAATGTGTATGCATATTATTTAATTCTGTTGTAGGTAATTGTTGAAGTCTTCCATGACTTTCCGTCACGTAAACCGCGATAGCAATTTGTATGCCATTTTTATCCACATTTCTTTTTAATCAATAGAAGTGCTGTAACGAAAATATAATAGTACAAAGATTTCAACGCGGACGCCAGTGACTGTCATTTATGTAAGTAAACTCATAATACTGTAAAGCCCTTTAAATATTCTTTCCATCTTTTAGCGCTTGCGTAAACACTTCAGGGCAAAGATCGTTACGAGAGATTCTCCCAATGAAACCCCGGATATTCCTTGAGGTGGGTAGACTAGAGCATTTGCGTTTTTATGAAAAATTCGATATAGGCAAATAACCAGTTTTATGAAAACATTTCTATGTATTGGTAAGGCTTTGTTTTCAAAATCAAGTTGTAACAAAACATCGAGCGTCATGTGCGCAACGTGGATCGAGTAAATTTTAAAAGGACGAATGCTGATGTTCTGTTACAATACAAGCGAAGGCTCAAACCTTTAATCATTAAATATGTCACTCACGTGTTATCAGCGTTCTTCTCCTTCTGTTCTGGTTCACCCTTCTTCCTGGAGGCGGAAACTTTTCGCTCACCATGCTCGGAGCGGCGTCTGGCGCATGCAGCTCGGCTGCGCCTGTTAAATCAGAATAGCAATGTTTATCGAATGCCACTTAGCTTATAAAATTCAGTAAGTAAGGAGTATTGATCAATACTGAAGCTACTGACTAAGATGGTCTTTTGTCAATTTATTTCTATGATAAGCGCGAGGATATGCCATGCAAATACACATCGCGACCGCAACACAAAAATGAACTAGTTCTTCCAGCCTCCCGATTGAATTTAAAATCTTCTAGCACATTTAGCTCTTCTATCAAGATATATAACAAATTGCCTGTCAATCTAAGAAATGAAAATAATGACAAAATATTTACACGGAAATTGAAGCAGTTCCTAATTAATAAATGCTATTATAATACAAACGAATATTTTAATGATAATACTATAAAATTATAAAATAATGTAATGAGATTGATTATTAAAAATTTAATTAGATAATCAGATTAGGATTTTGTGTTTATTTTTAATGTTATTCTTTAAATGATTTTATTTTCTATTTTCTTATTTTGAATTGATCCCATAATAATTGTATAACTTGATAAATGTTATATTTATGTGACGTCTCTTGTCTGTAGGTATTTTAATTTAATTAGATTTTTATGTTATTACAAGCACTTCCTCTCTCCTAACCCAAAGTTGCGTGCCTGACAGGGTCCATAACACTGCTCTAAAACACTACTGTAACATCTTATTTTACATTATGGTTTTGCAATAAATTGAGTAGATATTGAGTATTGAGTATGATTTTAAAAGTAGGTCTAGTATGTGCCATCAATGGTACCTACTAAGCGCAGTGTAAACATCACAGATTCTTGAATTTCATAGAAATTATGATGCTACGAATTACGAAGCAGAAGTTGACAGCTACCAGCTATAACGTTTATTACGAAGTAGGTACCCAATTCCTTAGTTACAACTTATGCGGGGTCAGGGACCTTGCGGCACCATCGTTTCCTGAGCATAGGTAAAAACCCTAATGTTTGGGACAAGGAAAAATAAGCGAGTTCTCCTTTTCACAATCCGCACTCTGGGGTCTGATTCTGCAAAAAGGGGGCAGAATCTAGGCCCCGGTTCGCGGCATGCACTAAGAATGTTGAAAGTTTTTATTTATATTAAATCAAAAATAGAAAAATATTTACTTTCGGTGCAAGTCGACATAGGTGCGCAGGCGCGCGGCATACCGCGGTGCTTCGGTCTCACTGCGCTTACGCAGAAAGATCACGGTGTCGTCATTCAACTTCTTCGACTTCGTGTCTTCTTCGGGCTCCATCACGCCGCACACCGCACATGCGCCACCTAAAACAATAATTAAATAATACATCTATTTCCACGAACTATTGTCCCACTCAACATTTAAATCAAGTCTTCGCCCAAAAAACTTCGCTTTCAATTTGATGGGGATTGACTCAAGCCAATACTTAGTGATATTGAGTGAACATGATTAATCAAAGGCCATAAGTCATTTAGTACTGAACATAAGCCTTCCTTATAGCCCTAAACTGTTTAGCCTGCAGGGCTTGATTTAGCTTTTTAAATATATACGAATATTAAACGAGTAAAGATTTGATTGTTTTGCATTGGCTCCGAAACTACTGGACTGATTGGAAAAAAATATTTCACTAATATTTTAGCGGGAGAAAAACGCTGAATGACAGATAGTCTCCAATTAAATTGCAATTGAATGGTCTTATTTTGACAGTTACAGTATGGGCCAAATTATCTGCATTCAGAGTTTGCCATCGTTGCCTCACATTTATGCCCCAACGGCCATCAGTTCGTCGCGCTGTGTACGCCCACCGCCATGCGCTACGAGATTGACTTGAGTTACACAAATTCCCTGAACATCTACGTAGCGATATTCCACAAAAGAAACATTTATTAGTTAGATAGCATGAGAGCAAACAGTTTGATAAGACTAAAAGCAACAGAAGCCATCCCGGAGAAAAAATACTAACCCTCCGACCCTAACAACGCCTGCAAGTACTTTAAATCTTTGAAAAATTGTTGGAAATAAAATATATAGAAACGAGGATCCAGATAAGGGCAATTTACTTACCATTTAGCCGTCCGCCAGTCTTGAATAAAATTTATCAAACAAAAAAACCACTACAAAAAGACGTCCGACATGATCAAGAACTAAACAAACATAAATCACGAAAACATTATTCTTCTTTTGAAATCAAAATTAAAGAAGTTTTTTTGAAGTTGGGAACGTTATGTGCCAGTGCGCTGAACTCTATGTCAAGCAAAAAGGTTTTGTTCCCAACAAAAGTTTAAATTCCAAAAAAATAACTGTATCATAATACCTATTTGGTAAATCTAAACTTAGGTACTAGGAGTGTATGATGGACACCAGGGGTATCACTCGCGTGTCATAGGCTGCAGTAACCGCTAACCATCAGGCGGTCCGCATGCCTGATTGTCACCGACGTGGTACTCTTAAAGCTACTCTTGACGACCGACTTGGTGTAATGGTTAAGAAGTTGGCTACTACACCAGAGGTCGCGGGTTCGATCCCCGCACAGTACAAACATTTGTGTGCATGAACATGTCTGTTTGTACTGGTCTGGGTGTCTCCTATGTATAATAAGTATGTATTTACAAAAGAAAATGTATTTAAGTATGTTTATCCGTTGTCTAGTATCCCATAACACAAGCTTTAATTAGCTTACTTTGGGGCTAGATGGCGCTGTGTGGAATAATGTCCAGGGATATTTACTTATGTCGATTTAAATGATAGCTGGTGGAGAGGGTTCCAAAAAAGATACGAACAATGGGTTCAAGGTAATGAGTTAAATGTTTACTAGGGCGAACATCATGTGAGGTATTTATTTATTTATAATTTACATTGCACAGTCACATTACAATGAGGGTTTTCGATACTTTTTCTGCCACCAGTCGGCGCTGCCGTTGCGTCGGTGCAAACAGCCGTCAGATCCCATAGATTCGTACCGAAAATATAATTATTTTTTGAAATTCTATTAATTTGGAGGTTTTATTGATTTTACTATGGATAACGGCCAGAAACAAGTCGCCGAACTGAAGATTGACCTGGTAAACAGAGGCACCAAAGCCACTGGTACTAAGAAAAAGCTCAAAGGTAATAGTATTTGTTTCCACAATTTGATTAGGATTTTTAACTTCTTAATTGCAGTAATTTGTGTTTCATTGAGTTGCAGTTGACTGATGTAAATTCATACAGCAAAATAAACCATGCTTTATTAATGTACAATAGTGAACTACAACTCACAAAACACAAAACTTATTGTTTTCTCTGTAATTTGTCTCTGTGTGTACGAAATAATAAATAAATAAATAAAAAACGTATAATTAACTAAGCATAGTAAACATTGCTTTATTAACATATATTAGTAAAGTAAAGTAAAAGTAAAAAATATCTTTATTCATAAAGACTTATAAAAAGTACTTATAACAAGTCATATACAAAAAAAAATTGTAGCAAAAATATACTGAATAAAAATAAACTTACATAAAATAGTACTATGATAGTAAATATCATAATTAAACATAATGTGACTCTATCACCGGTTCGGAGGTTGTTTCCGTTCGAGAAGACTCCGGCAAGAAACTCAATGGTTACTCTTTTCAATCTTGTTTTTATACACAGAAATTGAATTAACAGAGTAAAGTCATAACAAAAAAGTGTGCAGAGGTGCAGATTATACCTAAGATGACCACAAATTCTTATCATTTAAGAAATCCTCAACACTATAATAATAATATTATATTCGTATATGAGAACTAGCCAAACCAGACCTTAGGCTTTAATAAAGGGTCTTTCAACAAGGACGGGTCGATGATGAAATTGAATAAAACAAGCTGTATGTAAGATATTAAAGAAATGATTGTTTTATTTGAAACTCTAGCATAGATCCGGCTGAATCTGAGCAATGGCCTGCGTTATGTTGACTTTCAGGGCATCGGTTGATTGCGGGTTATTGGAATAGACCAGCGACTTGAGAAAACCCCACAAAAACAAGTCCAGCGGGGTCAAATCGCACGATCTTGGTGGCCAATTCACGTCACCTCTGCGAGAGATAACCCTACCCTCGAACAGTTCATGCTGAATGTCCATTGGGTCGTTTGCTGTGTGGCACGTAGCGCCGTCTTGTTGGAACCACATGTTGTCCACGTCCATATCGTTCAATACCGACCAAAAAAAATTGTTAATCATTGATCTGTAGCGCTCGCCGTTGACAGTAATGGCCTCGCCATCATCATTTGAAGAAGTACGGACCAATGACGCCGCCGGACCAAAATCCGTACCAAACAGTAACTTTTTGTGGATGCATTACCACTTGGTGAACCTCATGTGGGTCGTGGTCGTCCCATATACGGCAATTTTGCTTATTAACAAAACTATTCATCCAAAAATGCGCCTCGTCGCTAAAGATGACTTTTCGGCCAAAATTGGGATCCTCTTCCAAACGGTCTGTAGCCCAGTGAGCGAACAAACGGCGTTGTCTATGGTCATCCACTTTGAGCTCCTGGGTCAGTTGGATCTTGTACGGGTGTAGGCCCAAGTCCCGACGCAAAGTTCGCCAAGTTGAAGTCTGCGAAAGGCCGAGTTCTTGTGCACGGCGAGAAATCGACAACCTCGGAGTCTCCTGCACACTCTCACGGACAGCAGCGATGTTTTTGGCTGATCTGGCGTTCCTTTGACGTAAAGGTGTTGGTTGGTTGTTTGCCGAACCAGTCGTCTCGAATTTGGTCACCAAACGTTGGAGAGTCGACTTTGAAGGGCCACCGCGTCTGCCGTAAAATGGACGTAATGCGCGCACGTTTGCACTAACGAACACTCATTTGATAATAAAGCTTCATCTTTTAGACGTGCTGCTCAATCGTGTAACTTGCCATGGTGATTTGGCATCAGTAAATGAAGTAATAACAACGCATTTCACAGATGCCGCCAAAACAACATGGCCGCCACAAACTGTCAATATCGACCCGCCCTATTTGAAAGACCCTTTATATTATCCTACTGACCATTGAACTTGGCACCCTTTTAGATCTCACTTCTTTTGTCGTTCAAATCAACAACCACGGCATATATCATAATATTGAACTTGGCTCTCATTTCACATTCATGTTCTTGTTGGGATTAGGTTTACTATTCTCTATTACATAGTAGTCGTGTTTTAAATAATGCAGGTATGTTAAGAATTTGTTATCCTCTGAGTATGAGCTCTGCTAAGTTTGGGACTATAAGACCTGCTTTATTTACTTGTAATTTAAACGTTACGCTAGCTATTACAGTAACTGTTTTGTTTACCTACAAACAAAACAAAAATAAACGTCCCAGAAAAAAAACCAATAAGTTAACTATTTCCATATAAATCAGCCAAATTGAAAAATTCCTCCAGTCATTCCGGTGCAGCTGTAGACACGACAGAACATTACTTAGTTTCTCCCTTTCCCATTGAAATAGGTTAATGGGATTTCAGTTCGGAAGACAAGTCTTAGCATTAAAATTGCCAAAACCACCTCTGCCGTGCGTTTTCTTACACCTTACTGTTATGTTGATAAGATTAAATTTAGATTGCATGATACAAAGAATCAGAAAGTTAAAAATACATGTTCGGAAGCTTTCGTTGTTTTCCGGACGCCGGTCGGCAGTCCGCGGCCGCCCGCCCGCCGTAACTGTGCGCACACGCAGGGCGGATGAAATATCTAACTGAACAAATTTAACTAATAGATAGCTTTAATAAATAATCTTAAACAAGTCGTATAGTGAGGCAATAAGTTTAAGCACAAATATCTTTAAAAACATAAGCTTTAAAAAGTTCAAGTTGTATAGTGATTGTTAAATTATATGTGAAGGATGTTTAAACAGTTAAAACTAGTGCGCTTTAGTACAATGTATTTGTTCGAGTGAAGTTTCAACTGCGTTCTTGTACGATACTCGGAAGTCTTTATCATTGAAAGTTATTATTAATTAAGCGTAAAGAATGCATTTCGGTGGAAATGATCCAGTCTCCGCCCCTCCGACTGATGCACGTGCGTTTATTTTCATTTATAAATAGTCGAGACACACCAGCACTGCCCGTCTCGGAATGACGTCACCAAAAGAAAGCAGTGATGTCATCGACGTCGCTCATGACGTCGAAAGGAAAATGGAAGAAACGGCGGACCTTCCACCTATTGGAACTTCGCTACACAAGCGAAGAAGGGGTGAACTTCCAGCTTCTTTGTCAGTCAAAGCTCCTCAAACTCCGTCGGACCCTGAAGGTTCCTCCCCGTGCACTGCTGCAGTCACGCCTGATGATACACGACTTTTTCATGACATCGACAATGCTGATCCAGAGGCTGTATGCGACGGTATTCTTCAGAGGCTAAAAGAAAGAGATGACCCCATATCCAAACGAGGTAAAGACATTGCCGGTCGGACCAAAGACACATTCGAAGCTCTGGATCAATTAGAAAAACTCCTAGAACTTCTAGATCAGTTTCTAACTCTCAAAGAACACAACTCACGCCTTCTCAAAAGGCTACGAGACGTGAATCATCTGCAGAGGTTGCATAGTGCACATAGAAAAATTAATTTGGAAAATGAAAGGTTAAGATCAGAGAGCAAAGACTTGGATTTGCTTAATGATTTACTGGATGCTGAGCTAGAAACGGAGTATGGTCAGGCAATTTTTGATTCCATGATGGTGAGCGGAAGAAGTATGAAGAGAACTGGGTCTAAGTGGAGAGGTCACTCAAAGTTTGGAGGGACGTTGTTGAGGAAGCAGAGATCTAGGTCGGCTGGTGGGGACGAGAGTGACGTGCCTCCGGGAACCCCCTTAAGGAGGAGGTCGGAAGGGCTATTCAACAAGCAGGTCGATAAGTCCAAAGTATCAAAATGGACTAGAGTGAAACAAGCATTTAGGTAACCTTTTTGTATATTTTGTGTTGTGTTTATTACGATGAGAGTTCAGCTCTAACCATCAGGCTCACGTGACTAAATGAACGGAACAGACCTTAGCTTCAACAATGCGCTGTGATAGCTAAAATGTCACGCGAATGTGCTTACGCACTAAGCTCGTGTATTAGCCAAGCCGATTTCTTTCCGTACGTGACGAGACTGCCAGTGCTCATGCAAGCACGCATTGCGTGCGGTGTACCTGTAAGACCGCAGCTGTTGAAACTTTGTCTACTTACGCTCTTGGTATGCACAGATAGTGAAAGTAACTAACAAGTTGGCTGTCCATCCCGTAGACACAATAAAAAGACCAAAGGTTGTGTCATATACTCGTATGAATATGACTCATCGGACAGGAAAGTGGTTAACATTTATTCGAATTACTCAGTGTTACCTTATCATTAATTTACTACGATATTTCTGCCTATGTTAGGCCATTTAGAAATCTTAAAAGAAAATAAATAATCAACTGACTTGGTTAGTGAGGATGTGTGTATCTGAAGTACCTATTATTTACACAACTTATAAGATGATCGCGACGATTACTTTAGTATTTATGAGGAAGAAGCTCTTCAGGTTTTTATTTTGCCCAGTAGCAAAACGTGAAAATCATTATTTATCAGTAAATGAAAAGATTGGCAGAGACAGACAGATGTACATACACGCTGTCTGTCCGTCCGTCAGTTGCAAAAAACACGGTATTGTCTAACATTCTCGTTTAAATAACTCAAACATTTCAAACACCCAGAACAAAATAAGTTTTCCATACAAACGTTTAAATTACCTACTCCTCGAACGACAATTTATGCTACGTAAAGCTCATAGGCATCAACCTTTATTATCTTAATCTAATCAACATACAAGAGTGAATATTTTGATCGTTCCATGCAATTATTAGAAATCATGTTAGTTTGCCTTATATTATGAACGTAGATACATAAATGAATTCAAAAACGTTAACGTCTATGTTACGTAAAATAATCGGTCCTTTGCTCTTTTTCTTTGACCTAGCTTTTTCGCCTAATTCCCTCGCCTGCAAAACTAGGGTAATCCTGGACTATATTTCGAAAGTTCCGGAAACAAAGGCTTTAAGCTAAGGATCTCTGGGTTTCGGACTGATGTTTCTACTCGGCCAAGGTGGCGTTAACTAAAGAGGAACCTTAAAAATTAAGGGTCATGTACTTAGTACGATGATGGGTCACTTTTCATCATACTGACGACAGGATTGGCGTAGTGCGCTGTAGCACGGTTTCTCGCCTCGATTGCCGCAGTGTCCAGGGTTCGATTCCCGGTCGGGTCAATTCAGGAAACGATCTTTTCTGAATTGACTCGCGTCTGGGTGTGCTGGGAGACGCCCCTAGCTTATTTCCTTGTGTGGTACCTCGTAACACAGGGATATTAATTCCTACTTCGAGACCATTTCAAGAGGTGTGTTGTCTGGGGCATATTCATTTATTTATTTACTGACAAAGTACATGACCCTTTATTCTTCATAATTCAGAAGTAGTACCTAGAATGTAACCGGATCATATTTATTAAAATTCAAATAACGGAAGAGCGTCGTGGCCTTGGTGTTAAGCACACCAAGTCGAATCTTGAATCGTGTGGTCCCAAGATCAAAACTTACCAGAACCATCTTTGTGTTCATTGTTAAATTTCCGACTGATTATCCGGTGATGGAAAACATCGATAAAAAATAAATTATTCCGGATAACGGCGAAAGGCTCTCCACATACCAACCTCGTTGAATTTAAATATCTACCACCATTAGCGAAAAGTGGGCTTCTGAGTGTTCACCATGACGGCAACAGTCACTTGTCTCTGACGTTTTGGATATATGTAGTCAAATAAAGATTCAACAGCATTCCATAACATTTATTTCGTCATGCCTAAGGTATATCTATACATATATAGTTTGGTCTTTAAATGATGATGACACAATTCTCCCAAGATTTATTAGCCAAGTTCCACTACTTCTCTTTTTTTATCATGTAAATTCTGGAAATGAAGGTTGCTTGGAAGACACCTCTTCCTAGCGATAAGACAGCCAACATTGAACAAGCAACCAGTTCTTAGATTAGATTTATTTATCTCATAATAAAAAATTACAATTTATATAACATTCGATGTCACATAAAAGAATTTGCATTATGATCGTCAAAATTATTTTACAAATTACAATAAATACATTAAAGAGAATGTCAAATCAAATGTTTGCAAGTTATATTTTTTATTTGTTTAATAAATGAAAATACAGTAGGTACAGGTATTATAGAAACTTTTCTGGAGATGGAATCGAAGTGGTGGTAGTTATTGAACTAAACACTTATCCACATTTTATTTTCCATGTCATACCTAAATTCGTTATTGTTTACATGCCCGATGTCCGAATTGCTAACAATTTTGAAGTTATGCCAAATACTAACCCTTTCATCTCTAAATTCAAATTACGAATACGTAATATACTTTCCCCAGATGGGAGAAAGCCCAATGGCCACCTTCGGCGATGGGAGGAGCAGCTGGAGCTGTGGCCGCAGGCGCCATGGTCGGTGCTGTGGCTCTGGCGGGATCCTCTCCAGCATCACCGATGAATGCCACCTTATCCCAACCTGAGCCGAGAGACTCTGCCAGTCTGACTCCTGGTAGCGCTCTGTCGCTAACTCCTAACTCCTCGTGTGAGGAACTAAGGCTAGATTCTTCAGGTTAGTCAACTATCTCAGAGAGTAAATAATTTTCAATGGTTAAACTAAAATTTTTAAAACAGTATGGAGGCGTGTGGCTCAGGCTACCTCATGAGTAAACTACGACAGACTGTAAATGTATAATATTTGACGATTGTGATGATAGTGTAACATACAATCAATGTATGATGTCTCTTTCTTTGAACAGTATTTAAGATTACTGACCAATTTCCACAATTGAATCATCTTCACATAACCTCTAACCTACCGTAAGTAGGTATATCGCATAGTTGTATATAACTGTGTATGAATCATTGCCTTCGAATCTTTGATCATTTTACAACGTGTTCGCTTCCACATTTGCGAAACATTAACAAAATTTGCAACCTGAGTATTTGTGGCATTATAAATACTAACATATTATTACGATAGATATGGTCCCTTCCTTTATTCATGCATTTAACTAAAATTGTCTGCTTCTGTGATTCGGAGTATAAAGTTGCTGCGTTTGCATTAGTATGCGTAGCATTTCCCTGTAATGTAACGTTACAGAGACGAGCGTTACATCAGTGAGTGAGGAGAACCGCGCATTACAGTGCGCAAACTGTAATGTTACAAATTCGAGCATTACATCATTGAAGGAGGAGAACCGCGCATCACAGTGCGCAACTTGTTGTTACAATGTGCAATATTTTGATAAAACTTCCCTGAAGTTTTGTAAGGCAGTATTGTAATGTTATGCGCAAAATTTAATCTGAAATGTATATGACGACACGATTGGCGTAGTGTCCTGTAGCACGGTTTCTCGCCTCGATTTCCGTAGTGTCCCGGGTTCGATTCCGGGTCGGGTCAATTCAGGAAACGATCTTTTCTGAATTGACTCGGGTCTGGGTGTGCTGGGAGACGCCCCTAGCTGATTTCCTTGTGTGGTACCTCGTAACACAGGGATTTAATAATCCCCACTTCGAGACCATTACAAGAGGTGTGTTGTCTGGCGCATATTTATTCATTTATTTATTTATTACACGCAAATGTTTGTCATGTCAGGGAGGCAGTACCTACTGTAATGTAATACTTAAAAAGCAAATCTGAAACGTTTAATTACAGGGAAATGCTCTAGGTGATGGACTACCTTTACGTTTTCTCCGGAATGAGTACTACCAACCGTAAAAGTACTTAAGGAACCAATAAACGCCTGCTACGAACTACGCAACAATTTGCTATTGTTGTCCTACATGCGAATTCCAAAGGTTACTTACTGAACCTTACTGTGTCTTGAAGCTATTCATTTCCGTTGGAATCATGAACCGTTTCCAAAAAACGTCCGCAGGTAAACTTCTCAAATACTGCAAAAATGGTCTTTCCATTCCAGAACTCTCCAAACGCCGTCAGTTTTCCACTGTGTCCTGCCGACTCCAATAGCTTCAGCTTTTTAGATACTTTGGTTTTCCTTTCCCTGATTCGACAGCAAAATACCAAGCATAGCTCGTTGAATAACCTTGATCTAAGAAAACGAGAGACAATACTTTTTCATGTCGCACATTGTAAACATGCTGAGCTTCGTTGCGTTAAAGCACATAATTCAAAAGTAATTTTGTGCCGTGCTGGTGGCGGCTCATTAAAAAAATACTTTCCACCGCCCCATCGCCTTCCCGTGGGTGTCGTAAGAGGCGACTAAGGCAGCTCTGTAGCAGACCATCTTGCTCTTCAGGTGGGAGACATATTATGTCAGCCGGTTGAAATTACCACCATGCAGTTGCGTAAAACCAGCCAAGTGAATCTGACCTATCTCGGTCAGGTCGCGTTCCGGGATCAGCACTGCACTAACCGGTGCCAGACTAGGCCTACAAGATGAGTATGGCCAGCTCAGTAATTGCTTTGCATTATTGTGCTTGTCATTCTCATATCTGTACCTCTCGACTGCTTTCCATCAGGACCTCACTGGTCATCTTGACGGGCACTATAAAAAATCAAAATAAAAAGTAATATTAGATCGGTAGGGTACAACGAATGCCCTTAATTGAACTGCGTGTCTCTATTTATTTAAATATCTCCACGTGATGTGGTGTTCCAGCTGGTTACCAAAGTAGCCAGAGCTTATCAGGAGCTAATGTGTTGTCATTTCTAAGACTTGACTGAGGTTTTAATTCGCCTTGCTTGCTACATGAAAATTCTTCCTAGACGTACATGGTTGGCTAATCTGCGAGTGATACCTCTGGCGTTGCGAATTATCATAATTGGCAGTTAAAATCAGGCAGTCTGCATGCTTGCTTGAATCTGACTAGAATCTCTAGACTATAAACCCAAGCAACCTACAAGATTTCACCGATTACTATAAATGAAATACCAGTGTAATAATACACTAAATTTGTGATTGTTACAGGCATTTGCCGCAAGAGCGCGTCATTGCGCGACGACATTGACAACACATTCCTACACGCGCCCACGCAGGTGATGCACTGGATCTTCCGCTTTATCTCATAGATCATTGGCATTATTATCATTTTATTCCAAAAAATTTAGCAATAGCTTTCCACCTGGCAAAATTAACCAGGAAATCAGTTTTTTTCGTTAGATATCTTTCCCGGTTATAAGATTTTTAAACTCATAAATTTCAATAATAGCTACTTAGTCCATTTTCAATCATTGGAGTTAGCAACAGAATTATTAAACAAATAACTGTACCTTCATTTGTACAGCTTTACAATGAGTAAGATTATTGCAAGTTTTTTAGCAAATATAGATACTTTTAATACAAATCTCAGCAGATCATTAAAACATTTAAAAGTAGTCTATATCGAGTAGTTAGCCCAATCAAGAAACATGCATTATATTTCTTCCATGGTAAAATATTGAATGATGAGTATCGCTTAAATGAATACACCTAAAAAATGTAAACTTCAACAACCAGGATGACAGTTCCACGTCTCCTTCACCGAACAAGCTTCACAAGAGCCCTTGGGGCAAGATGCGTGACATCATCCAGACGCACCGTGAGTCCGTCAAGAAGAAGTCCAGTCGAGGGTCCAAGAGTTCTCCAGACGTGGTGCCGAATAGGAGAAGATCGATGAGCGACGGTGGAGACAGTGACGCTCCACCTGCTTTGACACTGACGATACCGTCTTCTGAAGAGTTAGGTATGTTTAAATCCAAAAAAAAATACTTTTGATCAAGGCAGATGTGCGTTTCCATTAAAATGCCCTGATTACAGTGAATTTGCATGGCAGAGCTGCTGCAAGGCCCTCATCACTGAAACCAAATTATTTCTACAATTCATGTATTGTGATGAGGTATTGGCTTAAATAAACAAAACACTCAACATTTTGTACACTCCCGAAAGATCATAACACATACGAGATGTGTGATGATCTTTCCAGAGTTTGTTAACACCTAACACCTGATGTTGATAGATTCTTATCAAGAGTCTTTAAATCGCGTTGTGTTTATTTATAGATTTGTAAGGCTAAGATGAGAACCAAGAGAAAATAACATGCATTATCTCCGCGACAAAAAATATGACATTATCTTTTCGCGGTCATCGTCGTCATCGTCGTTTATCCTTTCAGCGCACCTTTGCCTCGCTTCACTTAAAGAGTAGCACCCCCTTTTTCTTCTGTTGTCGTAGTGCGATACTGACGTCTGCGTCTGCTTACTTTATGCTGATTGGCAGTAGATCAGTATTATTGTTAAGTCTAGCGCAAGAAGTAATGATTAATGCGCCTTTTGTATGCAGAATCCGAGCCCTCCCACCCCCTACTCCGCAAGCAGCGGTCCCTAGAGCTGGGCGCCCGCCCGCCTCAGCATCGCACGCCTCGCGCCTCCAAGTGGACGAAGGTCAAGAGGGCCTTCCTCACCTCAGCCTCGGCTTCTGTTCCTAATAGCCCGAACAGGCACTCTGCTTTCTTCACGGATGCTGGTGAGTCCTATTAATAAGTGATGCGCTGTTATTGCATAAAGGTAAACCTAGACATGTGTTTCGTTCTCACCAACAGCGAAATTGACTGGCAAACCGCCTCCTTAACAGCGAGCTCTGGTGTGTGACCTAAGGCAGGATAACTCACTATATAACGCTAATAAACCCTAATCACACGAAGAGAGTTATATTTTATATTTTTTAATATCTATTATTAATAGCGCCAGACAACACACCACTTGTCAATCTTGTCATGGTCTCGAAGTAAGGATAAATATCCTTGTTACGAGGTACCAGACTGGGAAATGAGCCAGGGGCGTCTCCCAGCAAACCCAGACCCGAGCCAATTTAGAAAAGATCGTTTCCTGAATTGACCCGACCGGGAATCGAACCCGGGACTACACGCAAGCCAAGGCAAGAAACCGTGCTACAGCACACTGCGCCAATCGTGTCGTCTGAAATGATACGTCCTTGCCAACTATGTGATTTGAGTCTAGGTAAATGTAGGGGATGGTCCGCTACATGATATTATTGTTATCTCGCTGCTGATGTTGATGATGAACTTAGGTGTATTTTTAGGGTCAAAAGTATTGATATGAGTTTATTATCCAAGCGCTTGCAAAACTCACAATAACACTGTGTTGCTAGCAGCAATTGGCAAAAGATCAACTATTGTGTATATTGTTTTAGCATTAGTACTCAGACAGTACACATATTGGCCCATACTTTTCGAATTCCGTGCATTTTCCAAAAATCATCATGATGAACAATGCCGATAATTGCAAAGATCTACTTTATTATTGTCTATTGTGTACGTTTTAAAATCAGGACAGAACCAAAGTTGAAGCTCTTGCTGAGAGTTTTGGTAAACAATCTGAACCACATAATAAGTCTGCCTAACAACAGAAATACTTCAAAATGATGTACTGAATTCAGCCTGTGGTTTTTTAGGTTGAGGAAAAAGTTTTTTAAGAAAATTCAGAACACTTTTTAATATAGTTTACTTCTTACATTTAACTAAAGTATGTAGGTGCCATTTTGTTCGATTACTTTCTGTCATCTTGTAGGTAGGGATATGACCCTATTGCTATAGGAATTTTGAGGCTTATGATCAAAATACCGTGACAAGTGATTTTTGCAGTCCTCTCGTGGTGTTAACCCGACACTGCCTAAAGAATTCTGAAGAGACCGACACAGGTGGAAATCTGAAGGTGCAGGGTCAGGACTATACGGCGGATGCATAAACACCTCCTTTTAGCATTAAACAATGCTCTGTTTTCTACACAAAGATAGAAACTAGAAAAAATCGACCTGGTCCTGGGACTCAAGCGGGATTCGCACCCGCGACCTTTCACAATCCGGGTGACTGAACTCCAACTGAGCTACCGAGGCCGTTAACAGACCTGATGAATTTATCTAGTGTATTTTACGTTTTCATTTTATAAATGTTATGTTAAAGGCGCTTGCCTATAACATTGATGAAACAACTTACAACGTAAAATACACTAGATAAATTCGCCAGGTCTGTTAACGGCCTCGGTAGCTCAGTTGGAGTTCAGTCACCCGGATTGTGAAAGGTCGCGGGTTCAAATCCCGCTTGAGTCCCAGGACCAGGTCGAATTTTTCTAGTTCGGTTTCGTTACGTTCGGTTTCGTTACGTCGTAATAAAGAATCGTGTTCTCACGATTCATTAGGTTTCTTTCAGTGAGCTCGTGTGGTACCCAAATATCGAGCTTTTTTGTGTACCCAGTTTTTTTCAAATGCGCCAAAACTGTTTTGTGGTTAATTCCCAGTTCTTCAGCTACGTCGTAACTACTGATATGCCATCTTGCTCCACTTTTCCGACAATAGCATCCATTTTATCCGTAATAGAACGACCAGAGCGACGTGCATCTTTGACATCAAAATTTATATTTATATTTGTGCTACTCTCACAGACACTGCACTAGGTCCATAAACATCGCAATTTTTTTTTGCGATGTTTATGGACCTGATTTATGGAAACAGTGCAGCGTTTTCAAATCGCGGCTTGCATTGCGTTTTTACCCTTTTTTGTAGTAAAATTCTACAATGTATCGAATTTCTTCATTAGATTCACTCATCTTGACAGTAAGAAAAACAAATGAAAATCACACATTTTCTTATTTGAATATGGAATTATCTTCTTTCAAATTTAAACTTTTAATGATCCCAAAACTAGCCAGATACAAATAGTATAACCAAAGAGATTTTATTAAAAGTTCATACATACTATAATTATTCATTCATAACACCATCCTGCGCGCGTTGGCTGAACGCTGGGATTCTCCTATGCTGGCGCGTTGGATAAGATTGCATGCTGTTAAATAACCCGACTCGCTGGCATCGGGGGCTCATTATTCTTTATTGTATTTACTCACTGTACACATACTAACACCAGCCATAAGTCAATTATGTAACTAACCAATTTTTTTTTTTTATATTGCCCGTCAAGATGACCTCACTCCACCTGATGGAAAGCGGTCGTGAGGTCCAGATATGAGGTTGACAAGCCCAGTCATTCAAACGAATCACTGGGCTGGCCATCCTCACCTTGAAGGCCTGCAGGAATGCCTTTTCACGCCCGGCTTGAAGAACCCGGGACTATACGAGGAAGGAAACACATGTGCTGGAAGTGCGTTCCACGTCTGGATGGTACGACAAAGAAACGAGTCACCGAACCTTTTAGTTCGGGCCAACAAATGTTGAATTGTGTGTGGGTGACGCCGTAGTCCAGCACGCGTGGTACGGGAGTGGAAAGGTGAGGGTGGGATAAGCTGGAATAACTCGTCAGAGCATTCCCCATTGTAGAAGCGATAGAGAACACTTAGCCTGGCAATGTCTCTACGCAATTGGAGAGGCTCAAGGGTCAAAGTTGCCTCTGGGATATGGATTTGATGTCCGAAATAAATGATTTAATAATATTATTATTATACGCGAAAATACTTTTTCCCCAACCTAATATTTTACCATTTTAACGTGTTTGATGTGCTCTCGTGTACACTCCGGCTGGTAGATATGCTCACCGTAACCAAAACACGCTCTTTCTCGTAACAGATTATGTAAATGGTCAGCACAACTTTGTACTGCAGGCTGTAGATTACGACTTTATAACTTCGTACTCAAACATATCAGACACAAATCTCAAATACGAACTTTTCAACAAATGCACAATTTACAAGAGGCGGATTCCGTTAGCTGTCGAAATATCGACATAGTATATCTTTGATTGCTACTATTAGTAGCCAAGGCCCACTCTGACGTCGGGGGGCCGGCTCGATGTCTGAGTAATGCTACTGAAATACGACAAATACTACAATAACATGCCGGTATGATGATTTGAGGTTGTAACCCATATAAATATGTTAGAAGCCTGTTGGTGCAATGTAACGATCCCGCCTATAGCTCCGAGTGTCGTGGGTTAATTCAATTCAATTCATTTCAATCAGTTTATGGCACTCCATAAGCATAATAAAGGTCTTAAAATTAGATACATAGCACATTTATGGGTGGATTGGACATGATAATATAATAGAGGGCACTATACTTTCACATTTCTAGCATTAATAAACTATTTAACATAAAAACCAGATTATATATTGTTTAAATGTATGCTTTGGATTCTAAAAATTATTTTAAAGATTTATCACTTATATACTCAGCGACTGTTTATCATGCTTTATTAATAAGTTATCGTTTAAGTTTGTTAATAAAATCGTTTTCTTCATCTGTCTTTTATATGTTCCGGTAGGAGATTATATATTTTTATAGCCATAGCTAGTGTGCTCACTGAGTGTAATGGACCCCACCCAAGACAAATAGACATTGGCAAACATATTTCATATTTGTTCTGTGCCAGGTTGCTAAAATCTATTGAATTATGTATTCAGAGAGATGTTTATGCTATATTTATCATTCTCTAACATCTATGGTACACCTTTGCTTAGTTTGAGGTCAGACGATTTTGATGAACTTTTGTGTCATTGATTTTTATTAATATATTTACTAGCTATTTTGCCTAGCTTTTAAAACGTAGCCGGTAGTTGAACTTCATTTTTTTTTATTGCATTCACATTTGTTTTACATATATTTATATTAGGTTTAGAAGACGGTCCCTGTAAGGGTACTGCGAATTAGGAACACTATTTATTAAAAAAAAAATTAGTAAACAACAAAGTATAATCGATCCAGTCGGTTTTACTAGAAATTAAAGCAAATAAACAAAAGGATATAAATATTTCAAACAAATGGAGCAGTTGTACAAACCTCTAATATTTGCGGCGGTCATAAAAACCAGCATCATTTTGAAGGTATAAGTTTTCTTGGGATCATTTAAAAAAAACAGTTCATAATCAGTCGACCTCTTAAAATGTTAATAGAGCCAAAACTAAAAAAACCTGCAATTATTTCGCTGCTCCTTCAGTTACGTCTTTGAAGTTATATAATGATGGCCCCACTAAATACTCAGTATCACATTAAAAAGTCCTTAAAACCCACTTTACAGCAACAACCCACGTCCCAAATGCCTACAGACACAGATAACGCTTAGCGCCACTGTCCACATAGACATAGCTTTTAACAGATGCGATATCCGTCTTCATTCATACACTTGGTGTCCGCGTGGTTGCTCTCACATTATTCACATTACTATAAAACTCTGTCTACGGAGCGCAATCTTTAGAGATTCATGCAATTTATAAGCAGGCTGGATTATTATGACATACCTATACGCTTTATGATCGAAGCATATACGTTCAGATATAAATCTATACAGATAACGCAAAGGTGCTCCGTTTATATTAAAATAAAGCGTGCCACTTCTTTGACGTTAATTGTGACGTCACAATAGTGATTAAGTGATAGGAATCCGCCAATTCTCAATTGATTTGAATTTAGTTTATAGAAAGAAGAATGATAATAAATTGTTAATCTACTCAATTTTGACATCCATAGACATAAAAGGTTAAACGTGGACTAAGAAAAGGAGCGTCAAAAAAGGTGCATTGCGCTCATTTTTGACACGTCAAGTATGTACATTCGCTTTATCTGTTTCAATGCATTTCTGTGTATGTTACCGGCAATGTGTATAATCCGGCATTGTATACAATGGCTAAAACGTTGAGGCAATGGATGAAATATTATTCATTTAATACTTTTCCTAGGCATTGTATACAATGCCGGATGCGCAGCCGGCAATGTGTGTAAAAGGGTTCACTAAAAATAAAGTTCAATGTCAGAATAGTCCTTTGGCATACATTTGAGTAGATCGATTCGATAGATAAATCGATTCGTATGTTTTCATATAAAATATCTTTAGTTAAAATATCACAGTATAAAATGGCAATGTTTTCAATATCATAATATTTTCAGTTATAATATCAAAGTATAAAATTGCCAAAAAAGAGAATGAGGGCAGTTCAAATTCGTAATATTATATTTCATCCATTGCCTAAACGCACCCGGCATTATTACATTACCTAGGCATGGTAGACATACAATGCCTAGGCATTGTATAAAATGCCTGAATTATACACATTGCCGGTAACATATGCACGTCTATGCCATGTGGACAGTGGCGCTTACGAGCATGGCACGCGTCGTCCACCACCGGCGCTGGCAGGTTGCCAGGGGAAAAAATGAATAATTAGAGAGACAGGAGGACATTCACCTC
Source organism: Udea olivalis (assembly GCA_947369235.1). NCBI lineage: Eukaryota > Metazoa > Arthropoda > Insecta > Lepidoptera > Crambidae > Udea > Udea olivalis. Next base: position 1,558,272 of record OX376349.1, on the reverse strand, counting down.
AAGTGCAGTCAGTTTGTACAGCTGATGCGGATGTCAAAGATATGGCATGCTTCAAAAACTAGATACGGTTGACATTATATTAAATAATATTATTAAAAATCAACAAGCAAAAAAGATCGATGGCTTGAAGAAGGTGGTATCAAGTACATGCTGAAGGCATCAGCAACCTAAAAATATTTTTTTTAATTGTTAGAATACTTGGCTCGCTGTAGGCCCTAGGTTCTAGGCTCTATAATTCCGGGCCAATTATGTTATGATTGGAATAAGCACTCATTATATCGATGTAGATAAATCAATGCTAACCAAACCAAATCTAAGTCCAAATTAATTAATTAATTATGATTTCACTAATAATTATCGTCGGCAAAAGTTTTATTTTATTTGTCTATTTCGTACACAAATTTTATGAAGTACAATCAATCTTAAGTAATACGCGTAATTTTGCGCTAAGGGAATTCGAAAACATCAAAAACAATCTCAACGCTTTCGGAGTACTTACACTCTCGAAGACAGGAAGTGTTATTACAGCACTAAGGACAAGCCTACACTTCCAGAGATACCGTCACCACCGGAGATCTACAAGCACTTACGCCACTCAAACTAATAGTGGACTACATCCTGTATTCGAAATAGATTCCTTTAATTCTGAGGCAAAAATAGAACTTATTAGATGCTACATCTTTGATTGTAAATCTATTAGTTACATCAAATTTCAATTTCTAGATACAAAAACGTAGATAACTTGTATTTAGTCAATTCCTTTACCGTGGTTCACACATCGTTGGGGTTCGCATAACCAAAAAAGAACTTCGATCCGTTTATCGTCATTGTCATGTCACCCACATACAGCCGTTCATCGTAAAACAAAACAATTTGAGAGGAACTCGAGAAAAATTCTAAGAAGGTTCTTACTTGTGCTCTTACAAACTTAATTTACACTTGGTTTCAGTTTTTGTAATCCCAGAATTCCCGCAACATAAATTTACAACTGGATAAACAGAGTAATGTAAACATCTGAATGTGAACCCATCGTAAACATTCTTAATTTCGTAAGACTGACCTCTTTTGTGGATACATAAAAGTGCAGTAATATTTTAAAATAAAAACAAATCGTTAACGAGGAGGTTTTACTAATCATCAGCAGTGGCATGATTTGAAATAACATTGTCGTTAGTGGATACTAAATCTTTCTTCAGTTGGTCTAGTTTAGTCTGCATACTTGGATCTAAGAGTCCATTATTATTTTCCGCAAGCATCCTTCTAATCATATCATTGACGTCTTTTTTACTTTTGTGTATTCTATTTTCTTCTTTATCACCTGTATCAATTACTGTTGCATTGTTTTCTTCTATGAATCTGTCGACTTCTTCTTGAACAAAGCTGCCGTTTCCGTAAACACAGCCCTTAACTTTCTTTACGAGCTGAAAGGCTTCTTCTTCCGTTGTCTTGATGACTTCGATAAGGCAAGCCTCATGCATGGCTCCGTGCGCCATCAACTTTGTAAGGCTCACCACACCGTCGATCAGTTGGCCCGTGATATCCATCATGGCCGATTTGATCAACGGTGACTGAAATGAAAATTGTATATTGTGAAAATTTATTTCGAATTAATAAGTGAGATTAGAGTTCATTTCATTAGGTCCTATGTATTGATTTTGACAGATTAAAGAGATGCACAAAAACTACTCTTATCACATGTGCCAAATATTCCAAACACAAGTATTTTAATCTAAAACAACGGATATGACTAACTTTCCTCGAAGATTTCGTGTAATTTAATTTTGGCCTAAATTGAATGTTTCGCTGTTTGGGATTATGATTTCCGGCACGCGGCGGTTTGAGAGAAATCACATATTTTTAGAATACTCCAACAATATCGTAAGCTCGCATGTAATTTGATACATTGAGCACGTGTACTAGAGATTTTATATTCCGTTAATTTTGTGCATATTGAACCTTTTCAAAAAAGAGAATAGCCTGATCAGCCAATATCCACAAGTATGTAGCCTAATTCTGGCAATTTACTTCTGGGTTCCACCAAAACAATTTCATAATACTCACTAGAAGTAAGTTTTCGTGGGCTCAATATCTCTAAACTAACTTGACGAGTAAATCTAGAGTATACATACTCGTATTACTATAGATTTACTCGTCATTACAAACCAAATCATTTTTTGCAAGTACAGAAAGGAAACGAATATTGCCTCTCTGTATACCTCCGTATACACTCTGTTTTTTTTAAGCTTCAAAATTTAAAATGGGAGGGTAAGTCTCCTCATCCATTTTACCACTTTTGTTAATGATTTTAGGGTAGACAATTCACTTGTTACTTTTATTTTTAAATATTATTATTGGTTGGTGATCAGCTCTGCTAGACTTTACGTTTCAGCAAGTCAAGAAAATAATAGTCTGCTCTGACATCTGAAATCAACCAGCGTTTAACAAACTTCATTCGTCAACCACCACTCAGTCCAAATGAACAGATTCCAGAAAATCTCACACGTCTAAGCTATTCCTACAGTTTGCTTACATTGACCTAGATTTGGAGAACTGTTGCTTGATGGTTATTTTAAAAGCTCATCACCTTCGAGATGACGCACTTGATGACCTTCTTCAGGGAGTCGTGGTCGTGTCCGCACACTTTCAGCAGGCCATAAACTTCTTTCTTTTGGTCGTGCAGCTGTAACATTTGTTATTAGTGTGCTTGTTTTCATCTCAGCTAATTGTTACAAGGTCATTGTTACAATTGTTAAACGCAATCACATATGAAAAAAACCTGCCTGTACATTTTTGGAAGCGCTGTTTATCTTAATCAACACTTAAATTGTTGATAAACGCCTGAAACATATGAGCGCACGTGTGCGCTACAACAACGAGTCAAAACGAATCATTCTTCAGTAGATAAAACAATTCACATTCTATTAGTAACCTTCGTAATATGATGGTTTACATTTCAGTCTAGTTATACTTTAATATAGAAATATATTTGGGTGTACTAACACTAACACTTGAATGAAATAAGAAGCTTCAGGTAAAGAAGCTCTAGGATTCTACGTTCCATACTTACAGGCTTCAGCCCCACGTTGATCATATTCTTGAGCACCATGACCTTCTTCACTGCTTGTGCAGGGTCGTGGCCAATCAGGGCGTAGCCGCAAACCACCATTTGGTGTAGAGCCTTCTCTGCTAAAGCTGTAGTCTCATTCTGGCGGTCGGCTAGGCAAGCTTCCACCTGCATGGAAAAAACATCGCCTTTTCTTCTAGCTGATAAAGAAGCTTTAAAATAATTTCATTAAAGAATTATTAAAAGAGCAGGGTATTTGTGAATGCGCACCATGTTTTTGCAATTGTTCAAAAAGTCACCAGTTGGGATAAAAATTAAAACCAAGTCTTTTAAGTTTTTTTGTAATACCTTCTGGTCGGTCTCTTTGATTTTATACACTACTTAGGTAATTACTACTGGCTAAAGGAGATGTCCCAGAATTGCCCCAATCGTTTCCAAATTGAATAACGAAAAATACCAAGAGACCTAACGCTAATGATGTGATAAAATTACTTTTGAATTATTATTTTTAAGAACGAAAATCTAGATGTTAGCAGGGTTTTCAAAACCAAGATAAAAGTAAATACTTTTAATTTCATCGATTCTGGCATTTTGTTTGTGTAAAAAAAAACATTAATGTAAAAAAAATTAATACAAAAATAAACATAAAAATAATATTAATTAATAGTATTGAGTTTAAATAAGGTGCTTAAATATAATTAAAACTAAAGGATCTAGTACAGATGAATGTAGTTATTATCTTCTACAACTCTTTTTAAAGTTCTAACTCTGTTTACCGAACCAAAACGAGATGGCTGTATGCGGTGATCCCATTGCTTTTTTCTATCATAAACAAACAACTTTATGTACGCTGTAATGTCAATGTCATTCATTTGACTGTCATTTTAATAGCTGGTGCATATTTAATTAATTAATTTTATTAAATTGTTTGAAGATAGACAAAACGCGGACCAATTTATTTGCAGCAAGAGCATTAGCTCGATTAAACTTACACATTCGGGAGAAAAAAGCATTTCAGCAGAATCTTAAGGGGAGGTGGTTCACAAAACACGTTTTTAAAATTCATTTTTGAAGTAGGAAACAGTGAAATTAAAATCTAGTAAAATTTACTGATTTTGTTGAGGGGATAGTACAGGGAATTCATCCGGTGGAAATATGATTGTTGGCTTGATAGAATAAATTCACAAAGTTACCTCTTTTCGTGACATTTTGTCTTTTATTTTTGGTTTTATTCCTAAAATAATTGATCTGATAATATTACCAAAACAAAGTTTAAAGATTACTGGAGGGATTTCATCCGTTAATTTTTTTCACATCTATAAATTTTTTAATCGATTATTTTAGGGATTTTCTGTCCGCGTGGCGCTCACCAGTTTCCTTCGGGAAATGTTGCAGAACGAACTCGCCTTAATAGACGAAGTGCTGATTTAGCTGAAGCGCCCATTTACCACATTTGTCTACATTTCCACGTTTGACTACGAGTCAGTTGAAACTTATAGTTCTTGGAACATACCTAAAAAACAAGCTCGCTCTTAGAATGGAGAGAATACCAAGGAAGCTGGATTCAAAGTTGGAAGTACCGGCATCCCAAAATGTATCTGGATGCATTAATTCGGGACCGTATCAGTTCTCGCCATTCTAATGCAATGAATAAAAAATCTGATTATATTTGAAACACAGAAGACAGCATAACAGGCTATTACTGTATCTGGGAAGCCCGTGGCAGAACTGTGGGTTGTTGTTCTCATGTTAAGGAAATAATATCGTTTTTGTCTTGAGCTAGGTGAAGGTATAATCCTGACCACTTACATCCACCAACGGCATTCTTGGATGAATTGTTAAATGATTATGATTGAAATAAATATTATTCAATACTTTTAATTTTATTTACTTTGCTAAATCCTAATGTTTACTACTACAAAGCACAGCTAAATACTGGTTAATGACTGTTTTTATTACCACACCTTACCTCCTGAGCCAGGGGTCGTGGGTTCGAACTCCACCCAGAACAAACATTTATGTGATGAGCATTGGTGTTTGTTCCATGCAGGGTGGTTTTTATAGTATAAGTAATTTATTTACTCTGTTGATTCTGATATTCGTAACACTGAGTAAATAAATATGCGCCAGACAACACACCACTTGTCATGGTCTCGGAATAAGGATATATCCTTGTGTTACGAGGTACCAGACCAGGATTAAGCCAGGGGAGTCTCCCAGCACACCCAAACCCGAGCCAATTTAGAAAAGATCGTTTCCTGAATTGACCCGATCGGGAATCGAACCCGGGACACTACAGGAATCAAGGCAAGAAACCGTGCCAATCGTGTCGTCAACTACTAAGTGATTAAATAAACTCCTGATTACGTATTTCACAATAAGATCAATGCGTTTGATGTGGTGAGGTATTTATTCAAAATAAAAAGTAATTAATTGCTTGATATTTCATCTAAAGTCTGAACGTGCATACTCCAAAACAGTAACATGGAACTTTATAAATTTTGGAAATTTATTTTAACTCAAAAAATTACCTAGAAGGTAATAAAAATAATACTCAGTGCTCAAAAACTCTGCCATTTCGAGCCAAAACTATTAATAATATTAATTATGAATCTAGGATGGAAAATTAACTTATCGATAAAAGTTTGATCGTGACGCATGAACACAAAAAACAATGATGTGGTGCAAATAATGTATGGGCGATGGGACATCTCCTTTATACGAATAATTAAAACTGTTTCAGAGCTATAATAAGGACATTAATTGAACAGAAGTAATTTATATGCTGGTTCCATGATTATCATTACTGAACCATTCATTCAATAATTTAAACCATTCATGTTTGATGACATGGACGCGAATATCGGGCATGTTTACAAGTGGTTTTCTATAAACGTGGTTTTAACAGGACAAAAACATATTCTCAATAGACATGCACCTCATTTTGGTTATCTTCTTTCATTCTGTTCAGCTGTCCTTGTAACTCCACCAGCCTATCTTGGATGTGAATGGTGCCATTTTGGAGCAGGAGTTTTATCTTCACCAGCACCATATCCACTGACCTAATAACAAAATAAGTACCAATAATGTGTTAGTGCGTTCGTTATTCGTTATTAAAAAAGCGATAAAATAGACAAAGGCGGAAGAATTGACTGCAGAAATAGCATATGCGAAGAACTGATGGTCATTAAATAAATAAATATGCGCCAGACAACACACCACATGTCATGGTCTTGAAGTAGGGATAAATATCCCTGTATTACGAGGCATTAAGCCAAGGGCGTCTCCCAGCCCACCCATACCCGAGGCCATTCAGAAAAGATCGTTTCCTGGTCAATGGACCCGGCCAGGAATCGAACCTGGCACACTACGAAAATCGAGGCGAGAAACCGTGCTACAACATACTACGCTAATCTGTCGTCATTAGATAAATTTCAGATTCCGAGATTTTAGAAGATACAAAGGTGGCCACGTAATAAGGGACACCAGTCGAATACAAAAGAAGTAACTTTAAAGCCTTGATTCTCCGCCAAAGATTGACTGAGCTGTGATCTGATGATAGATGGATCGCCATGGAGTGAATGGAAGAGATCCAAATCGCCATACACACCTTCAGACCTGATCAGCATTTCAGGATAACGTCAATTAGGAATATTTGCATGAAGTGCTTAATTTTTAATTTCAACTTAAGCATAAAACAAATATAAAAATCTATAGTTCAGTAAAGATTTCGATAATAATGATATGCTGATCAAATTTTCTACTATACAAGATTCTGGTGCACTTATATACCTCTCCAAATCAACCTGGAACTTCCTCTCGATGCTCTGCAGCAAGTCTTTCGCCAGTCTGTGCGTGAGCTCATCTTCAATTACTGTATCCACTTCATCTTTAGCTAATTCTGCTCCATGGATAACCTGTGGTGAAGCTTTTTGTGATCAGTATACATAACACCTTAATTGGCTTATTATACTGACTAACGCATTAATTTTGGTAAGGCCAGGTGCTCATAGGATGTTGAAAGTGATGAAAAAGCGGTGGTTTGCGATGTGAAATACGCTGGATGGAAGCAATCACCAGGTCTGATAATGGTCCTCGGTAGCTCAGTTGGAAGAGTAGTCGCTCTTTTAGTGGAAGGTCGCAGGTTCAAGTTTACTTTAATACCAGTTAACTGTTTCTAGTTTTCTTTATAGGTGTATAAATAGACATAGTTACAATAACACAGTGAAAAGATGTTTCCTAGGCTCAAGATAATGTTGATGACAATTTTCATTGACTTGCAGAGTACTTCAATTTATAAGTCTAAACATAACAAGCACATTATTTATTTAACTTCTTTAAAACAACATTTCTCATTTCCTTAGCAAATAGTCATGCAACAACACCAATAAAATATGAAATTTGTTAACTTACCAGAAACATAGGAAACAGCATATAAAACAAACATGTCCAGCCGGCATCCCTCATAATTCGCTCACGTTGAAAAAAACAGTTAAAAATAGCACTGTTCCGAAATAACTGTTGCGATACTAAAGTACCCTCGGGTTTACGATCGCAAGCGTCGTAAAAATTGATTTTATGGATATCGGAGTGAATAACGTTTTTTTGTAGGGAAATAATTTAATTTCGTCTAAGCGCCCATCAGATGAATCGCTTTGGCAACCGCCAACATTGGTCGTTCATCATTAATTTGACGTAAACACACCGCTTTGATATAAAAGAAGGTGGCAGTAAACTTCCACTGACCTTCCTACCTGCTGCTGCTGCTACCTACTACCCGGTAACGAGCAAATTTCTCATCTAGAACAAACTATCAAAACAACATCGACAGAAAGCGACGTGGATCGTATGACAGGAACCCTGGACAACATCACCACCGCTAATCAGCAAACACGCATACATTTTAAGAGTTCGACATGTATAACTTAGAAGCATGTTGCTGGTTTTAATAGATTATTATCGTTTCGATTAGATTATCGATCGATTATCGATCGATCGATTAGATGTGAATCACAGAAATGATAATCTACCTTAAAATTTAACAAATCGAACATTCAATCCGACCAAGTCACATTAAACTTCGAGTAGAGGTGGCGTGATGACATTCTGAAGTCATATTTTACCATAAAACTATTCTACAAAGATTAACTTTCATCTAGATTTCTCTCAAATTAGGAAAGAATAAAATACTCAATATACTTAACATGATGTTTTTGAATCTGTTTATTTATCTTTTACGGCAACACTTGTTCCTACATTTGCATGGCGATTTTCTCGCTTGGATATTATTATCATCTTCATCTTCCTCCTGAAATCATAAGTTTTAATTTTCAAATAATAGCTTGGTATTTCGGTAGTTTTCAAGCTAGAGTTTCATCCGAAGCCAAGTCGAAATCAAATTTATCTGCGGAATTATGCAAACATACGAATAATAAAATAATTGTTAACTCTAGCTCAAATAAACACACCTTTTCTGATTTTGAAGAACATCCAACTCTACAATAATCTTGTCGGTCGTAGGTAGAAATCGCTGTGTAAATCTGAAATATTTTACCAAAAATATAATGTTTCCTGAGTGTCGAATAATTTCTGTAAAGATAAACAATTACAAACTTACTTTTAATTTTGCTTCATACAACCCATCAATAGCCGCGCACGTTATTTGGTCAATCGTTTCCAAAGTCTTATCTGCCATGCTGAAAATAGTCAAACTTTCCAATAGATTTAATTATTTAATGTTTCAATGGCTGTATCTGCAGACTGCAGTATTTGAAATATATCCACGACAACATGACAGTACGTAGCAATCAGAATGACGAAAAAATACACTGCTTAGTACTTAATTCAAATTCCAATTTTACGCTCAACATTGAAAAATCTAGGAGGATTAATGGTAGTTAAGGGTTAAAGTTATACGATACGATTATGATCACTGCCGAAAGTAACTAAAGAAATTACAAAACTACATTAAATACTTACTCCATTATGAAATTATACACATCGCACAAACAAATAAGACCTTTCTGATTCGCTGGCACATTTCTTGCATCACAAATTATTTGAGGATCTCCCAAGGGTAAATACTGAAATCAAAGATTGTGGTCAATCTAACATTCATGCTGTTTTTACTTATCTGAAATCGAACAAACACCTTACCAACACGAACAATGTAGTTACAAGAAATAGGCACACTTTGGTTATACACAAGACGGGACATTCACTGTGACCTAAAAAATTGGAATCTCGAGGCTGATTTGGAGGCATGTTCTCCACTCAGACTGAACTTTGATAAAATATTTTACCCAACAAACATTGTTCAATTGTGGATTCATCCAACTCCACGAAACATTGGAGTTAAGATGGCAGTTTTTCACTCTTTTCTTTCGTAATAAACTTTGTTAATTTTGTAGTTCTAACATGTTTTGACTTTCACTGACATCTTGTCTCGAAAGTATCACGCCACGTCAAGTCTGACAAGTTTCTTGGTCTTTGACATTTTAAGATAATAGAGAAGAGGAAGGCAGTTATGGATTATTTTTTACCAAATTTTCTGGGACGATAGAGGATGCCAGAAGCTATCTCAAGCTTCGATCAACAATAACACTAGATAAAACCTCAGGAAGAAAATCACAGCTCAAAAATAGCACCGACTGATTGTACTATGAATGAGACAAAAGATGAGAAAAAAAGTTTTTAGTTTGAATAATTTCAACCTGAATAAGGCCTTGTAGGTAAAAAAATTATTCTAAGGACATTTATTTACGATTTTAATTTTCAAATTCAACCTCATTCTTAAGGCAATGAAGAAAAAATAAGTGACACAAAATTTCACTTATTTCATATCGAATTTTTGACACTGTCGACTTTACTGCCCCGAACAGGGTATAATGGAGTCACATTTTGTATTTTTTATCACTACAGCTTAATATTACAAAAAAAAAATACATTAAGAGACCGCAACGCGACGCTGAAAATTTAGCGACGAGTAAAACTAAATTTTCATTGCGTGTTTCGAGAAACCGGTTCTACAACTTTACTGTGAAACAAAGATTGGCATACACAATAAGTTATGTTAAGTAATTCTAATGTTTTTTGTAAATATCAAAATTAATTAAAAACTTAGGTACTTATTAGTTAATTAAACTAATACAAAACAGTTAAAACCATACTTAAGTAAATCATATACCTACATAATTAATTTTCTAAATCTATACTTAAATAGATGATAATAAATGAAATGAAAAAAATATATTTATAAATGAAATGTTTAGTTAGAGTATATAGCTCATAGTTATAATAACCAGACACACAACAAACACAAATGTTCATCACATAAATGTATGTCATGGCGTGGGATCGAACCCACAACCTCTGGCCACAGTTAAGTGGGTCGCCGGGAAACTATGAATAAAAATAACATTTTAAAATATAATATGTCAAACATTAATGAAGTATTTATTTAGTATAAAAATACTCCATAAACTCACTGTTCTAAAGCATCCGCCTTTATGTTGGCCAAACATTGGCCAAAAGGTTGGCCCGTGAGAAGGCTTAGTTTAGGCTAGGATTTTTTGAATTTTAGTTGGGTATTTCATTATTTATAATAAAAAACAGCATTTTCTTATCGAAAGTATGATATTCGATTCGAGAATTTTTTCTTCATGGATATTTCTACAGTTTTTGTAAGCAAACTCAGGCAGTGTGGCATGTCAGCACGTTAGGACAGTCAAAAGTGAACTAAATTGCAATAAGTTCCCACTTTTGAAGTGGGACGTTATTTTCTCGGCCGTTTTTGACGCTCTGACCGGTTATCTAGTGTATTGTTGATCGAAGACCTCAAGACATAAAAGTGTCCTAGTGGATTAATGTCGCAAACGCAATATTACTATAGGTAGCGATTCACGCACATGTGGTAACAAACTAGGGAAGCATTGTATTTATGGGAAAACAATGATTCGAAGATAACTCGCTAGTCAGGTGTTTAATAAGATAAGCATGGTCCGATTAGGCTGATGACTGGGAAGCTTCGCCATTGGCTAATAAATAAATGTTATTATAGCGTTATGGAATTTTTAGAAAATAGATAATTTTGCATGTTGATGTTTATTAACTGAATAGCGATTTTAAATTGTTAAACCATATTTAACAACTTTTGTACTACCTATTCTTTGCAAATAAAGGCTTTGACTTTGACTTTGACGCATCAAGCTCAGTCATTCCAAGAGGTAAATGTGGCTTGGCCAAGTCATGCTTTTATGAAAGTTTTCGTAGTCTTTTTAGTCATATCACTCCAGCTTTATTACTTAAACACTTTTATTTTTCTTATACATATCCTGTACAGCCCCACTGCTGGGCAAAAGCTTTCAGTAATCGTTTTCTGGAGCCAAAACTTTCTACCTAACATATTTAATTAATATGTTATATCTCTAGGAGAAACTGTCTAAAGAAGAATATTTATTGGAGATTTTTCTTTTGAGGCTTTTGGCTGTCTTGATAAATTTCATTGCAATTAAAAGTAGGTATCTTTTCATTAACAAAATAAAAAGGCAGATGCAATTTCGATAGATCATTTTTTTTACATTATTTACACATTGTATAGAGTTTTAAAGCACATATTTTATGATGCAGGACGTTTACTTAAATAAGGTTTATTTCTTGTTGATCTTTGCTCTAGGACATTCTTTTAAACAAGTTCGCCCCTTCTTGATACATTTCGAGCAGTAACCTTTCTGGTCGAACACGGAATCATCAGAACTATCCAGGAATGTTTGGGAGACTACTGGAGGATTTAAAGTTTTTGTTTTTTCGTCATCTTGTAATGATGACACGTCATTTATTTTGGGTCCTTTTTCTTTACTTGTTCCTTCTCGATTGAGGCTGGCTTTGACATCACCTTTCAAAACCCTTTCTAGTTTTGTAGAACCTGATGCTTTGTTTGTTGCAATTGCATCATCAAGGAGCTTTTGGTTATATTCCCGCCTGCTAAGAGGTTCAGGTTCCGATTTTATTTCGATCGAACTTTTGAGTTCGTCAATTATTTGTTTGTCAGCTTTGCCAAAGCTGAAGTTTTCTCTTGAATCTACATACTGCTTTTCACTTAACATCTGATGAAGAAAGTTGAATCATACATTTTGCTAAGTTCGAATTTTTAAGAGTGTTTATTTCGATCCAGTTGAAAATTATTATTGAAGTTTATTTAATCGCTTAATTAATAAGGAATTATTACCTGAACTGGTCTCTGGCAAGCCGTACTACATTCGAAAACTCTCAAGACATAGTCATACGCATCTATTAGCTGAAAAAAAACAAATTTTATTACTAAATGTAGATACTTAGGTATGATATATTGCAAGTAAAAATATAAATATTCACTATTTGCAAAAAGTATGTGACACAGTTTGAGGTGCATTCGATCATTTGTCCGTATAACGTCGTTGCCGGCCGAAATGTTCTGTAAAATTAACACAAATACTAAGGTCATAATTAGGCACCAGAGACATCGAAAATTTGAAAATGATCGGATCGTTAAATATTATCAAACGTTCCGAAACCATTACTTGAAAGTAAAAACACAAGCTTAGTAGCTTATCAGATATCTTCCTCTAACCTTAGAAAATGTTCAATCAACTCGCACGGACAAGATTCGCAGTTGCAATTCCTGCTCGGTCCTGCCAGGCTCGCAGGAGAGGTCTCGTGGGTGCGGCCATATGAACTATGCTGGGGGGGTAAACCGCTCAATCCGCTCAGCTCGCTTCGCTCGCTCTGCTGGCACGCTAATCGGCAGTTGCCGGACCATATCTGACGGATGGCGGACGCTGTCGCCGAGAATTGGTTTTGATAGCTCGTCTGTAAGATAATAAAATTGGACCCATTTTTTTTTATATTGGGGTTAGTCATCATTGTAAGTTGCCTCAGCGCACTTATCTAAGAAGTTCTTCTTCTTAAGAGCTATCCTTACTATAACTAAAATATAATTAAATATCTGGGACATCACACCAAGATCAAGACCCCAAGTTAAGCAGAGCTTGTAGGTAGGTACTATGGGTATCAGAGACCAATAAACATGAAACGTATTACTAAATACATTATATAAATAAATAAATATGCGCCAGACCTCCACGTGGTCTCGAAGGAAGGATAAAATATTAATATCCTTGAGTTACTAGGATTCATTCAATAAACAAATGGATATTTTCACCCAGACACAAATCAAACACAAAATGTTCATCACGTGAATGCTAGTCCTGGCTGGGTATTGAACCTCCGACGCTACCATTACGCCAACAGGTCAGTCATACGCTTGCATTGGCTTAGCTCTATTCCAAACTCATAAATTGTGTAAAAATTAAATCCCATCCGTCGAATCTTTAGGTAGATAAATAATAACAAATTAAAATATAAAAAGCTTACGTATGAATAAAGTAATACGAATAATGTGAAAAGGAAGATAAAATCGACGAGCATTGGTGAAGAACTTTGTTTGCCACCTGAAATATTTAAAATTATTATTATTTCTTGATAGCAGAATACCACAGTGAATTTCATAATACTGTCCGCTCACATTGTTTTATTATATTAATTACAAATTCATATCAACTATGAAAGATTGTTTAAATGTCCACATTGTAATTTACTCAGAAACTCCAATTTTTTAGATGTTTTGTGTTTTTGACGAGCAATCAAAATAATTTGTCAGTCAATCAATCGTTTTGAGTGACAGCCATGATGAGCCATCTAATGTATTTTTTTAAATGTTATGCTTTATATTGGGCAAGGACAATATTATTTTTGGTACCTAAAGTATCCGATCCTCAATCCTCAAGAAGGAAAAATGGATGTCGCTGGTACTACAAGTAAAGCAGATATTTCATTCACATGTTTTTTTTACCTATCGCATTTTAAGGTGGTTCCTTTTTCTCACAAAAATCAATCGATATTCACGCGCTAAATAGTATTAATAAGGCTTCTCAATTGTGGGTGAATGACGTGATCAGTAGTTTCAAAAGGCCGAAAAATGTGCATGTTAATGTTATCGTTTATAATATTTGTAGTAGCATTTCTTCACCCCGCTCCCGATCAGTGCAGCGGTTTGGTCCCCACTACTCGACATGAATCTGCATATCATGAGCTTTATTTCAACTCGTGCTTTTTATACTCTAATTTGTTCCTACTATATGTCTAGATACTTGCGTGGGGACTTATTCAGGGATACTTATTTTCGCAAAACCAATAAAAAATAATATTTATAATGTTAGTAATCTTATATCAGACGATAAAAAACCTCCTAAGGATAAACTCCATTTTTGTATGGAAAACGAACCACCTTAAAGAATAGTTCGTGTTAGAGGAAGCGAAAGTTACCTCATCTCCTGTACCCACCTCAATTGAGGAATCACTCAAACTACTCTCAAACAGTTGCCTAATTTTGAATGTCGTAAGACAAATTATTCAGCATTAACAATTTAAATTAGTCTTCATCTTCATTTGCAGACACCGAAGGACTCAGCAGCGGCTGCGAGGCGAGTGGCTTCAGAGATGAGATCGCACGAGACTACGCAGCGCTTCAGACGCGGCTGGGGAGGGAGTTCTCCGACAGGCGGGGCAAACTCTATGCTGGTGAGGATCTCCTAAGACTACTAAGGCTTAGGGCTACTGCATTGATCGATTGGCTAGCTAGTGACTTTCAATACGAGGCTCTGCTACATCCAACGCGTGACTCCATCACATACAATTCGAATTACGTTATATTATTTACAATGGTTCACAGTAAATAATCTACAGCTTAATGCAAAAAATACTAAATGTATTAATTTTAAGATGCCTAATGTTAAAGATAACCCCATTAGTCTAAAAATTGATGGTAATACTATGAAGCTTGTAGATACAACAGTTTTTCTTGGAATCACACTAGATTCAAAACTGCAATGGAACCCTCATATAACAGCTCTCTCAGGCAGACTTAGTTCGGCTGCATTTGCAGTGAGAAAAATTAGGTTATTAACAGATGTTGATACTGCTCGTTCAGTTTATTTTAGTTATTTCCATAGTGTAATGTCTTACAGCATTGTACTTTGGGGTCAAGCGGCGGATATACAAACCATCTTTATCCTCCAGAAGCGAGCTATCAGATCCATCTATAAGCTTCGTGCACAGGCTTCACTTCGGGAGATTTTCAAGGAAATTGGTATCCTCACTGTTGCGTCACAATACATTTACAATTGCATTGTTTTGGTGAGAAAAAATATTGGTCTCTATGCTAAACACAGTGACATACATTGCAGAAATACTAGGAATAAGGATAAAATTGCACTTCCATTTCCTTTATGGGGCAAGGGCATACATTATTACAACAAAGTTCTAAAAACCATTTGTGAGTTACCTTTACATAGATTTAAAAAATCACATCAAAACAGCTTCATTAAAAAGGGCTATTATACTACAAAAGACTACCTTGTAGATAAAAATGCCTGGGTGTAAGCGCTCTGCTCGATGCGGGATTAAATAGCTCTATTGTAACAGATGTTTTATTGTAATAGTTAATAGGTACCTAGTATGTACTGACTAACAGTTTTTCTTTTTGAATTGTTTAAACGAATTATTGTTATTCTTTTATGGTTGGTTTTTTTCTTTTTGTTTTATATTCGTTTAGGTTTATTTGTATCAAAATGACACACTGCTTGTACTTTACTAACGCCTGTTGTAAACCCAAAACAAGTTTAAAAGAGTAACTGCTGAGTTTCTCGCCGGGTCTTCTCAGCAAGAAACAACTCCGACGCGGTGGTAGAGTCGCATTATGTCTGTATACAGTTTATTTACATATCCATATTATTATGGTATTTATGTCTATTATTTAGTATATTTTGCTGTAAATTTGACGATTTGAAGGTACTGATACAGTCTATTTGAATAAAGTTATTTGAGTTTGAGTTTTGAGTTTGAATGAGTAATCATAATGTTCCAGCTACCCGTCCAGTAGCAACCGAAGAGCAGCTATCAGCAGACTTCCGCAAGAAGCTGGCGGAATGGCAGCGGCTGAAGGGGGTGCGTCAACCCCCGCCAGTGCCGGCGCGGCAGGACCTCAGTGAGGACTTCCTGAAGAGATGGGGTGAGAAGAGCAGCTCTACAGTAGAAAAGCAGCAATAGTAGTGACCTCTAATTATCTACCCCTGATGGTCACCGAAAGTTAGGTGTTGTTTTATTGTTTTAATAAAAACAACAATGCTCTTGTCGATGTTTTTACAGTTAATTTTGCACTTGGTGCTCCTACTATAAATTTGAACCATTTTGACGACTGTTAGGTGTATGAAATGGTTCTCGTAAAAGCGGTTTGAAAAGCCTAGCGGTTTTTTTTCTCACGTACACGGGCTTATTGCGGCGTGTTATTGTGTGGTGGTGAGACTGGTGAGTCCTATATGGATTATACGAGCATATAAGTGCGTCAACGTTCGTATGAGTTACGCGTGTGGCAAAAGGCGCGCCAACACATAAGTCTAAAACCGCTCTAATTCGTCTATTTTACGGCAGTGTATGATTCCATAAACTTGTATGTTTCAGATGAATGGAAACGAATGAAAGAAACGAATTCCGTACCAGCTTGGGAGGAAGAAGCTAAGCCTGACGAGGTTCTGGTTCAAACTTCTACGGGCTTGTTTAAATTTCAAGGTATTGTGATTTTTGTTTCATTTTACAACAAAAACCAGTGCAATGATATTGTTTGCCGGCCTTATCGCAACAAAATCATTTCGTTCAGAAAACCTCTCCAGACGCAGTGGATACTAAAGTCCTAAGAATTAATAAGAAAGGTCAATTACTGATAATGTAACTGGTACACATACAGGTTAACTAGCGTAATGTGAATATCAGTATTAGCAATATTCAAAAATTAAGATAAAATGTTCTCTATTTCTTTAACACAACTTGCTCTTTCTTATAAATCTCTCTACCGAACGTTTTCTTATAGAGATCGGTCTGTAGCGATAAGACCACCCTAATTGTATTTTGATTAGTGTTTTCCTTCTGTAATTATCTGTTATAATGTGGCAATAAAGATTATATTTTGTCTTATTACTCACGCAGAAATACAACGATACGCTCACGGACAAACATTAAAATTATAACTATGTGTCAGTGTCGAATAGAAAATGCCTATACGTTCCAGTGGGCAGAGTAGAGTGTACCGGGCTTATTTACGTGTGTGACAAAAAAACCCACAGCAATAAGATATTCGTACTATTTGTTTCATCCCAGGCATATCCCGGTCCTTCACCCGCAAGCTACACGAGTGGGAGAAGTCCCGCGGCATCGCCCCCGAAGCCTCCACGTCCGCCCTGCTCCGCGCCGCCCGCGCGCGCGCCCGCCCTGCGCCCTCCACGCTCACGCGCACGCAATCAGACGGCAGCGTGGCGCCGTCCGCTGCCGGGTCGGGCAGGCTGCATGCCTCTAGTCTAAGCGTGAATGATGCTGATGACTTTGAGTCGGATCATTCGGTGAGTTGACTATGCGGTTTTTACATTACCCGATGCAATTACCAAAAAAACAAAATGTATTTAACTTCCACATTTCAAAATATTGATGTATACAAACGTTTTGGTTTGATTATTATTGCTTGGGGCACTTACTCCCTGCTACTAAAGGTGATCCGTATATCGTTGTTTACAACAGACGTGGTTTAAAAAAAAACTATTACTACATAGCAATCTTGAAATAGTATCTATCTCAGAACACTGGCATCAAAATGACCTTGAATTCCAAATCATTTATTTGCAAGAAATATAGGTGTATTGTTTAAAGATGTCAAATTAAAAAAATTGTGTCACCATATTCAGCCTGATTCGGCATGCAAATGTAAACAAAATATTAACTAGTTACAAATGTTACAATGGATTACAATTAGATTCAAATTCATATTTAATTCAGTTACCATATTACAAAATTAGTAACAAGTTCAAAATGAAAATCAATTTAAAAATAACAATACCAATAACCAATATAATTCGAGTTCATGCAATGTTACATTATTTGTCCGTCAAGTATTCATTCATACTTTAATAGGCATGTTGCAGTAGAAACATTTTTACCTGATGTTTAAAAGATACATTTTCTGTTACATTCAAAATCGATCTTGGTGAATGATTGTAAAGTGTCATGCCATGCTGTGTGAGATCAACAACTAAGAAATAAATGGGAAATATTCTTTAGCTGTTGAAAACCATCAAAACCAAAGATCTTGCATAAAGATCAGGAGCATTTTGAAAAACCCGAGCTCTGGCTTTATTTAAAAAAAATGTTAAAACATCAAACAGTGCATCCTTATTATAACCACAGACGGGATGGCAGTGAAATGAGACAACCAGTTGGTGATAGTCTGGTTTATTAAAATTCTGCTAAGGCTTGTATACAAACTCATACACGTACACTGTGTGTGCCTAATCTTACTACGTGACCATCCGGCACAGTAGGTACTCATCCCTTTTTAAAAAAAAACATAGTTTACCCTCTTGCAAAATAGCAATGTTATCATAGGAGGATGATTTAGTTATATCACTGCAGCGGAATCTGAGCACTGGTTTGAATAATCTTTCTGATCTTGTCATGTACGTGCTCTTGTCTTTTTTCCAATCGTCACGTTCTCGAACCATTATTTATAATAATCGCTGTGCAGGCAAATACCCTCTCATAGGTGATTTTGTATGCATGCACTCTTACAACAATATCGTCACGGCCACATATGTGTGCAATATTGTGAAATAAAATCTTCTAGGCTCCTTAAATTGTCCTTGGCTTGGGGAACTTGTTGAAGCTTTGTATTTCTTCTCCTTGGCGTATACCTTGGCTCGTTTATTGTTTGGGATGGCAGTGAAATGACACAACAGTTGGTGTTTGTCAGGTTTATTATAATTCTACTAAGGCTTATATACGATACGAACTGATTCACGTACACTGTGTGTGCCTAATTTTACTACGTGACCATCCGGCACACTCATAAATAAATCCAGTATTCATTTAGAACAGTGATGCCTTAATTTGGATGCCAACTGGTTTTTTTGTCACTTGTCAAGGCCTCGAAGTAAGGATATCCTTGTGTTACGACGAGGTACCATACAAGGAGTTAAGCCAGGGGCGCCTCCCAGCCCACCCAGATCCGAGTCAATTTAGGGAGGATCGTTACCTGAATTGACCCAACCGGGTATCGAACCCGGGACACGCAAGCCAAGACGAGAAACCGTGCTACAGCGCACTACGTCAATCGATTAGTCGATCGGGTTCCTAAGCCGTAAATTGGTTGATTAAGTGCTTGTACGATACTAACTTTTTCAGCTGGACGGCGTGGACGACTGCGACGGCGTCCGCGGCGCAGTCATAGTTGAAGTAGAAGCCGAAGAGGTGTGCACATGCGCCCCCCTCATGGTGGTGTCGCCCCGCCACACCCCCCAGAAGCCAGTGTACACTTACGGGCCCGCGGAGGCGCGGCTGCTGTGCGAGACCAATGCCACGCTCACTGGAACTGCTATGCTACAGGCTAATGCTGGTGCGTACAAAGAATATGGTATCAACCACAGACATAAAAATGATTAACGCAATGAGCTCCATGTTTTGAAAACCAAGCGTGCCACTATCTATCTTATACATATTAATTATTTTTTTAAAGTTTTTTTGCATTTAAAGACCTTAAATTTGAGTAGTCTTATTTCCAGATTCACGTGGAGTTAAGACAAAACAGAAACCAGAGCTCAAACCCAAAAGCTCAGCAGATGCTGTAAGTCCATTTTAATGGAAATATTAATAAATATTGTGATGATTTTAATTAGTATATCAGCATTTTTTTTTTCAGACTAAAAGCATTGAAAAAAATAACAGACGAAAAATCATGCGCCAACCTAGCATTGAGGAAGACGCAATGTTCATCAGAAAAACAATTGAAGAGATTGAACGAGCGAGCTCTCGTTTTAAAGGCGAAAAGCCTGGTGATAATGAAATCACTTCCATTGTAGAACAAACAGATAAGACCATTCCATCAACTAGTAAAGGCATCAGCTCAGTAAATTCCAGGTCACATAGTAGCTTAAAAGAAAGAGAACCAAGTATAGAAGACATGCAAGAGGAAAGTAAACGAAAGGATAACGATAAAAGTAATGGCAAGAAAAAGGCCAAATCCAGGGCAAGGCTGGAACGCCAACAGTCGAAACCATCGGAGAGTGATACAGAGCATGACGTTGACACAGTGACAGTGGAGATACCTAGAAGAAGGAAAAGGCCGAGAAAAGCCTCAGAGAGACCAAGAACTCCACCCATGGCACATTATCACACAGATTCAGAAGGGGAGGTAAGCAAGCATTTTCGCATGTTCAAGGGTTTATAAAATAGTAACTGCGTCAGGATACAGGATACTTCTAGGATATAATCTTTTTTTTTAGAAACTTGGGCTTAAGTATGTTAATTTTCAGCTGTTTATAACATTCCTTATTTACGTTTTAGGTGTTTGTACTTAAACTGAAAGCCCCAGAACCTCGTGATGGTTCGCCTGAAGTAATAGTCAAAACTACTAGAAAAATATTTTCTCCTGTCGTACGCAGCGGAGAATCTGTACCTAGAGCAGTAATACCTCTAGATGTAGAAGATTTAGCTGAAGTCACTCCAGGCATGAACCATTCTAATCATCATACTGCTGAGTCCACGAAGAAATCTGATGCGAGAACTGATAGGATTAAAAAGGATTCAGATAGTCGTTCCAAAGGTTCCGGAGATCTACAAGATATAGACGAACAAATACCTCGAACGAGACCACCTTTGCCATCTTCACCTTCATCGCAAAGAAAGCCTCAGTCAAAAGAAACAGCTCCGTCCATTCGCATTATGATACAGCGGTACAACATGAAAATCAATGAAGAAGGTCAGTGTAGCATTCATTTAATCACAAAACTTTTTACTTTAGTGCCCTAACTCTTTTTATATCATGTTTGACTTGCACAAAAAGCTTTAGGTATGAAATGAATACATATTTACCATCAGGTCACACATCTGGGGCCAGCAGTGGGGCTTCATCTCCTGCCTGGCGATCACCAACTGCAGAAAGGCGGCGTCCTCCAGATATGCCGGTTGGGGTAAATATCAGGTAAACCAATATGCATCGAAACTGCACATTAAAACTAAGTTAACCACTCTTGGTATCGACATTATACATACCAAAAAATAAATGACTGAACAGTGAATTATCAAATAAAAGTTCTTTATTGTGAATTCTGTCATTTTTTGCAGAAATAACCCATTCCTTGAGAGAGAAGTCCAAAAATCAGCAAGTGCTTGCCAACTGTCTAGGCGCGATCCAGCCTCTACAGAAAAGCGACTCGTGGCTACTCCAGCAAATATTGAAGGAGTCCTAAAATCTCACAGCGCAAACGCCTTGCATCCTAAACAAACGAAAGAATCGTCGCTTTTACAACCAAAAAAAAATGAAGACAGCCAGGAAACTATTCGATATCCTACCACAGCCAGTACTGACACAATTGTGCCAGACTTGACGAAAAATCTTCCAGAGTGTCCGAAAGAACCTTTTCCAGTGTTAAGGCAAATGTCAGATGTGATTGTTCCGAGCATACCGCGGTTGATTTCAGCAGATGCTGGATTCTTTCAAAGGTCGATTTCAACAGCGGAAAGTCCAGTAAACTCTGTGGAATCTGAAGCTGTTACAGCAAGGCTATCGGAAAGAGCAGCAAGAATACGGGCAGCTAGGGAGAGATTCTTAGCTTCACCACCGCCGATAAGGAGAGAGGGAACGAGTTCTACAAGTGATTTAAGGCCAGGTGACAGGTACTCAATTAATAAATAAAAAAAAATCACTTGAAATAAATTATTAGAAAAGCCACTGCTGTAGCAAGTAAAAGATTGCCAGTGTGTGTGACAGTGGGATCATATTATTGTGATCTTCACATTCTCAAAAGGAGGGCTCGGAAACCGGTTTATTTCTCAAACCGGTTTCGTCCAAAATGCCTAAGAACGTATTGGTTTTGTTTCCGTTCGAACGGGAACGTAATAAAAACGATTTAGAAGAGGAACGTAATGTAAATAGTTTTTGCTTAATATAACGGTTTAAAAAACGGTTTTTTGTATTAAATAAGATCAATACGAAACTAGGAATAATCATTCAAAGCTACGCAGCTTAGTCACAGGTCGTATCGTTAAAGTTTGAACCAAAGAACATTTTATGCAATAATAAGGGAATACTTTTTTTTCTGCAACGTTTATAATTTGTCATCAACTTGTGTCATCTAACGAATAGATCTATCGCCATGAAATATTTTGATTCTCAGATAAATAAAAAGTGTCGCCATTTATGTATTTTTGCTGTCATACCACGAGCCTCTGTTCCTAGTGGAATAAACGGTTTCTTCCGTTCTCATAAAATGTTCCCATTTCGTTCGCGTTCCGAACAACATACTATGCAAGGAACCGTTCGGAACGTTTTAAAAACGGTATATTTAAAACCGGTTCCAAGCCCTGCTTAAAAGGTTCACAGTGCGTTATATTAAAATTATTTTCCCCTGAGTCTTGTAAAGCTTTTCTTCGTTAGAAAAAGAAATATATTTCGATTTTCGTAGATTGATTACCCGTGGTTAATAATTTACTCGCAGAACTAGCCGAATCAGCTGTGAAAGTGACGTGACTGAGTCGCAGAGTTCCAGCGCCCAAGAGTCAAACCTGGGCCGCAGCGCCTCCACTGGCATGGTCAACGTCGACCGAGAGGCTTGGCAAAGAGTCGCCGAAAGTGAGTATATCGAATCCTAACCAGTACCTATGTCAATATGATATATTTTTTTAAAGGAAGACAATATTTATTAATTCTTCATTATACTTAGGAAGTTATTTATTCAGTACTATTAAATAATTAATATATACAGTAGGCAGTAAAAATTAAAAAGAAAACCTTAAAATAAATATAACTAAAATCTACTAAGAAAATTTTGCACCTGTGGTAAGGTACCCACGATGCTGGCAGCATTCCCCCGTTGCATAGAAATACTCATACGTTGTGCGAGGAATGTACCAGCTCTTGGGTCACCTGTAGCTGAAATACATTTTTAGCAAGATTTTTTAAAAGGTTCTGTGCACTGTTGGGTCCGCCCACGGGCCCAGGGTTTCGACGCCGAAAGGCACAAAAGTGTAACCGGAACCGATGTTCTTGTACCTTTGTGCCTTTTTATATTCCGCCGCTTCGTTTACTCGAAGCGGGAACATAAGAAGGGGCCAGCGTGTCGACGCAGGTCGCATCCCACACCAGCAGCCGGCCCATGCTCCAAGGAACGAGTGTCATCCCGTCGGGTCTCTTACCGTCGTCACGTACGATACCTTACGGCTCTAACATAGCCGGTACGTTGACGGAGGCGAAGGCCCGACGAATGACATCGTTCAAAACGGCGTGGCGGGACAAGCGGCCTGCACTCCTAACACATGAGAGCCCGTGGTGTCCCAGTGAGTCAACCACAGTACCACAGGGGCAGGTGTGTGATACGCACAGCTCTGCTACGAGGCGCAATCCCACTGCAACACGCAGTATATTAGGGTCGAGGCAATTATCTGTATTTGTGCAGGGGTAGGCATTTAGCCAGTATCCGGACTCTTTACGGGAAACTGCCTCGAGCCTTGCCTGCTCGGAGCCTGAGCTGCACAAAAGCAAACCATTGTGTGCAGCACTGCAGATAATTTCATCCCAACTTCTCTGTGAGTTAGGGCACGTGGGAATTTGGTTAGGCCAGGCCATTTGCCAAGAATTTTTAGCGTTGTCTAGTGCGAAAATTTCTGTTGTCGGAATGGAACGGGAAATATTTTTTTGGTGAGGTCAGATGTGCTGTAAGCAGACGATAAAAAAGTAGAGATACATTTGAATTTTTGCGAATGCCTAGGCCTCCAAATCTTATAGGGAGAGAGGCTTGTGTCCATGAAGATTCACGTAATTTTATAATAAGGACAGTTTCTAATGAGTTTTTGATAAGCCTGTCTATGGACAAAAGAAGATTGTGATTAGTCCAAAGAGGGGTTCATCGGGGGAGGTAAGGAAACTTTGGAACGAATGAACAAAATCTCAAAATGAATAAAGCCGAATGGGGGTTGTTTTTAACCAAGCGGTCGGATTTTGCTTTAAATTTAGAGATTGAATTTTCTACAAATTTTGTAAAAAAAATCGGAAAAATGGGGGACCCAAGGAGACACAACAAGGAGGTTTTGTCAATAATTTTGATGTCTTTTGCCAAAAGATTACATTTTTTAATTATAAGGTCTTTGTTTTCCAGCTTTTCAGGAAGGTAAAGTTCACATTTTTCAAATTTAATTCTAAACCCATTGATTAAATTTTTTTAATAATGTTTTTTAAATCCAATAGTACGGTATCTGGTTTGTCTCCTAGGGTTCCGTCATCCAAATACCTACCAAACGTTGAATGTTGAATGCAAGTTTTGAATTATAGGGTTTAAAGACAAACTAAAAATGGCCGGACCAAGAGAGTCACCTTGTTGACGACCGACTGCTGAAAGAATTTCGTGGTTTTTGTACATAAGTTTTGTTGGTTCCAAATAGCAGTTGCTTAAATAATTTGTGAGTTTCGGGATATTGTGCCAAATTTCTGTCAACATGATGGTCCTGTCTACCGAATTGAATGCATTTTTCACGTCAATTTTGAGCAGCACCTCATCTTGTGAATTTGAGTAAGAAAGTGCGAGCTGAGTGTACGGCAGCTTCGCATCCGCCACTTACCTACGTTAAAACCTAACTGGACAGGGGAAAAATGGCTATTTAATTTAGGCTGTATATATTTCACGGATTTTCGATGCTAAACGTCTAAAGGTGGATCCAATTGCTATTGGCCTTACACCACCGTCTTTTTTGGAAAGTGCGACAAGGTTTGCACCGTATATATAATAAGGCAGCCGCAGAGGCTAAATCTTTTACGTGCTGTGGAGATAGACCATCTAAGCCAGAAGCAGAGCCTGCTTTGAAAGAAAAAAATGCAATGGATACATCTTTTGTCGTGCATTGTATACCTACTGGGTGCTTGGGGTGGGCCGGGGAGTTGAGGTGCTGCTGGGGCCGAGGGGTGTCTGGACTGCAGTGCTGCTAGTGTTTCTGTCGAGTCTGGGGACAATAAGTCATCGGAAAAGAGGATCCTGGCGGCACCTTTAGGATCTCCGTCGCTAACTTTTTCTTCAACTTTTTTGTGTAAGTTGAAAGGCCTTTTCGAAGTGGTGGAAGGCGTCACTGTAGTAAGGTTACAAGTAACAGTTGTTTTTGATGATTTGAGTTAATGATGTACGGCTATTGTTTGCATTTGCGTGGAGAATTTGGAATGAAAAAGTGAAAAGATTAGTCCAATCAGTTTCTGCGTTGTTTATTGTACAGTTGTCTAAAATTTTCGTAAGTTTTGTAGCGACGGCGATTCTAGCTCCTCGAGGAATCCTCTTTAATACCGCAGTTTTTTGCTTTACACGACTGAGGTGGATATGTAATGGATCAGTGATGTGAACTGGGTCTCGACTGGGAACATTTAAAAGTGATGATGATACATTGTCAGCCAATGTGGTAGGTGTGCGGTGTTTTTTGGTGATATGTATGAGCAAGCCTCGAATGGATGAGAAAGATCTTTGGCAGTCATTGCTGGAAAAGTGGTATTGTCACTCAGACTAGACATGGAGATATCACACAGCCAACCAGAAACAAGAAAATATTGATATACTTACACCTATAAATCATTCTAAGACATAGGGATAGGATAAAAAACACAGAAAATAATATAAACACAAATTTGACATAAAAAAGTCAGTTACAGACGAAGTCAAAACAGCCTGTCTGGTCGCCCGGGTAAAACACACGATCTTTGGCGTAAACGGTCGAAATGGACAGCTGGTTGCCTAGCGACTGACTCGTCCGTCAGATTGGAATATGTCATACACAAATCAAATGGCTTCTTGATAGAATTTCGGTAAAAAAAAGATTGATTTAAAGCCACCACTTCAATTCTAGGGGCACCACTCAAGGTTTGGGCAAAATGAGGGCAGCTGTTATGCTTGCAAGGTGGGCACTCGATTTAAAAAATACATTATTAAGTAGCCGGATCGGTTGACCGTAGTTGTCGTCTTTTTTTTCTTTTTTTTTGTGGTCGGTCTTCCGCTCTCTTCTGAGTTATAAAAAGAACAGAAGTGTGGGAAAGTGAAATTTGAAGCTGCCTTATGTAGCATTCGATTGTAGTCTACCATAAGTGAAGGTGGCCTAAATTGATCATATTATTATATACTAATGTTATAAAGAGAAAAGATTTTATTGCTTGTTAGTTTGCTTGTGTTAAATGGGCTCCGAAACTACTGGACCAATTTGAAAAATTATTTCACCAATATAAAGCTACATTATCAGGGAGTGACATAGGCTATTTTTTATTATGATTGAACAAAACATTCAATGGAAAACAATAGTACATATTATAAATAAAGTCTGAAGACGAGGGCGAGATGTTCTGCTTTACCGACGCCGCGACGTGCAATTACTTTAGATAGAACGAGTCTGTCGAGGCAGCTAGTAATTCATAACTATTGTTTTAGCGGGCGGTCGTCGTGAAAGCAAATCCAGGTCTCGCTTCAGCCTAGCGCGGCTCGCAGCGCGGCTGCGGCGGAAGGACGACGGCGCCGTTTCCAGCCTGTGCCGGCAGAGCCTACTCGTGCAGCTCCGCAACAAACACTAATAAATAAGTACCTACATACATTTATTAATCACTACTAGACTTTTATTTCCATCTCTACTACTTTAAGGCCTACGCAACGAGGGATTACCGTGTGCGTTGAGGGAGCGTACTTTTACCTCCGCCGCGGAGAAAAGTCCGTCGTCTGCCCAGGCCTTTACTGTTTGTTGAGTAATTGGGGCTTGTCAGGCAACTCCAAAAAGTTACAGGTTTCCTGCTGCTAGCTAACTGGATTGTGGCAATCACGTCTCCATCTGGTGAAGCAAAACCTACTCTAGTGTTTCCTCTTCCCTTGATGAAATTCTGATGAAATTGGTGCAATTTGTGATTTATGCCTTAGGAAATTATGTAAGTGATTTGTGATCTAGTGTTCAGCGGCCCAGCTTTTAACAAGTGTGGCCCCGAGTTCAAATCTGGCCAGAAACATCTTTGTGTTCATTGTTTTTGTGGCAAACTCTCCGGTTTTGGCAAACATGGATAAAAAACCAAATCAACCCGGATAACACCGGAAGGCTCACCACCTACCACGTTAGGTTCTAATATGTTGGGAATATAATACTTTCAATACTGCTCTAAGACACTGACTGTAGTTCGACCCTATGAAGGTTATTATGACTTTGAAAGTAAAATAAAACACAGTATTAATGTTTTTCAAATGTAATATCATCCGATCATGACAACAGCACATCGGCGAGGCCGCACATTCAATACGCTGGTAACAATAATTACCATATCAAAAGATGTCTGGAACTAATCATAACTTTATTATCAAAACACTACGCTTCAGTAATTATTAGTAATTATAAGACTCAAAAGAACACTTACAAACAACATTAATGGGTAATTTGGTTGAGGTAGATTCAATGAATAATAACTAATGTCGACACTATGGGGACTGGTGGGGACACACACATTTTACAAACCAAAATATAAGTAATTTACATAAAGCTACTTAACTAACATTTGATACTTTCAAGGTGTCCTTGGGAAACTAATGGGTTTTGTGGGAACTTATTTTTTCCTATATATATTAGACACGTTAAATTTTAAAATAACCAGGAGTTTTTTTTCATTATCTAGTTAAAATTGAACTTTCATTATCTGTAAAAAAGCTAGTGTATCTTACAATATAAAATATCATTTATAAATACATTAATAATAACCTTGCAATAAGCTTAATTCCAAAAATAAGCATGTCCCCACACCACATTTCCAATGATCCTTATTTTAAATTCACGAAACTGGACTATTTATTACATGTTTCATAACATGATTTAAAATATTATATTTCTATAGAGAATCAACATCCTTACTCCAATGCATATTTATACGTAGCATATTAACTGTTTTAAATACTTAAAATTTCCTTATGTCTGTGTGTTGTACTTCCATAGTAATGTTTTAAAAATATCATTAAGGAAATAGTCCAGTTTCATTCCAGTAACATTTTTAATATACAAATATTTCATTTTGTCAGGGCTTGTGGCTAATAATAGGTACCTTACATTCAAAGTTGAGCCACCACACTGGTCGTTAATATTTTATATTAATTTATACATCAACACCTTAATTTCGACAATGTTCTAGCGATCTCACTGTACCCATGACTTGGAAATAATCTGACTGATTTTGGTTCTAAGCAAAGTTTAGTGAAGCAACTTTAGGGTTTGACTGAGTAAAAAAATATTTTCTTCATCTGTGTTCAAACGTCAATCGTAACGTAAAAAATATCTGGGTGGGGAAGGAAAATAAATATAAACCGAATAAATTAAGATCCTCGCATGAATTGAAAATAATTCCAAACGATATTGGAGAAAGATATTGCAAACTTGAATGATTGGCAGCATGAACTAAACTGGGAAAGTTGCGATACGACAACGCTTTATTAGCATTTTGTATGTCTACCGTTTGTATGAGTTTTTGTATGACTTTTCGTCACGTAAACTACGGTTGTTGACTTTAACAATTAGTCTGGCATTTTTGGTTACATTTCTAATCACTGGGGGCCTGTCACAGATTACTTAATCGTTACTACGTAGCAGATAAGTCACATCAATAGAAAATTGACCATTTTGTCAATTGTAAATGCGTGCTGTCATGGGTCACGTGACAGGCATATTGCGAGGGCTACGTCTTTCGATATTGATGTCAGTATTAAGTACTTAATTTACGCATCGCGGCGCAAGATTCGCGTACAAATGCTCTACGCGGTTTTTGGCAACCAACTGCCAAATAGGTCATGGATGACCCGGAGGCTGGTAGGTGATTATCGCGCGCAAATACATGGAGTGACAGAGGGCTGGCACTGTACCGAAATCCCATACAAACGTTAACGCGGACGCTAGCGACTGTCATTGTTGTAAGCTAATGGTTGACATACTGAAGTGACGTACTAATATCAACCTACTTATAACCATCAACAACTCTGTAACGTATGAATTAAATGTTTTATGCTATATAGAATTGTGTCAAACAATGACATTTTTTCGGTAAGTATGTGGCTCTATTGGGTACAGTGAAATACACATTAGATCTGAACAAAACTCAATACGTTAATAAAGGTATAAAAGTCATTCCCGCGAAAACTCAGTTTGGACGCATTATTCTAAGTACATAACGGTAAAATGCCAATCTCTAAATTTTACCCTATAACAGTGTAAGTGTGAGATTCATTGGCAAAATGAAAATGTGTTTTGAATGCATTTATATACTTTCTAATATCAAATACTTTTGCCATACGTTAAACTAAACACGTGACTGCCGCGGCGTCAGACGTCGAAGGGTTTTTGAATGTTTATTTAAATATTATTAAAATTTTAGTATTTAAAGAAACAGACATCATTTCAACCAATTTTTAGCTACAAAGCTGTTTGGTTTTGCTATAATTAATTACTCCCTTAATATCATTTTCAGAAAAAATAAGGAAATTATATTTAAGTGGTTATAGCCATATTGTTAGATTTTTATGTCTAAACACAAAAAAAATAGGTTTTGGCCGAATTATTTTTTAACATACGTGAATAGTTAGCAATCATAGTGAGATTGAAACCAGATCTTAATTTTCGTTGCAGTTTCGTTACGATTACTACCCCAAAGATCCTACCATTTTCAAAGTGCATTATTGCTTTTACAGACGAAATAATAGTCAGACGACGGACAATATAAATAAGTGTTAATGTATAATTACATATGAGTAGGTGATGTGGACATTCCAGTGCCGGTTCACATTATTCCAGTAGTATTCCAGCGCTGGACTGGCATTATGTGAACGGCTTTAACTGCAGAAAACTGCTATGATGCTCAAGAGAAGCTAAAGCTTAACGCCCGTGAGCTCGACAGCGTATTTATTTACATAGCAATTTGTACTTTTTCTTACATAAATATAAAAAAATTAAAAAATACCTAACTGGGCCGCTCTACCCGGTTTAGGAATGGTTAAACGAGTTACCCAGTTGTCAAATCGAATGATAAATACTCTTGATCGGTTGACAACAATTTGAACAACCAATCAGATAACTTGGCATCCGATTAACCTAGTGGTTAAACGAAATGGTTAAGATAATCAATCTTAATCTTCCCAAAACTGATTCATAAATTTTTGTTGGATGTAAATCTCTAAAACATTACTGAAACCGCGGCCTAACAAATCCAATTGATAAACATGACTATTTAAAACTTAACATTAGTGTGCTTGAACTTGTACTAAATCGGATACAGATAACATATACTACAAATAAATCTCTATTCTATTGCTTTAACATTACAAGAAGCATGCTGTATGTGTAGAATAAAATAAAAATAAATTAACAATAATATTTACAAAAATCTGTTCTGTAAGAAATAACTATTGCAGCCAATGTGGAATGTGAGGTTGTTTATTTAAATGTGTACTATTGAGTGAAGTGGAATGAAGTAATGCTGCCTAATCGTCATACAATAACGGCGCTGACAGTAATCGCTTTGTCGTTTTCGTTGTCAAATCTTGTGCAAAACAAAGCAACAAATCGTTGCATTAGACAGGCGTGTGACAGACGGAGCAACATAATTAGTTAGGTACATACATAGCAGTGCACATCTCATAATTTACATTGTTAAGGTCATGTCCCAAATAAATGGTAATTTCTTTTCGAAAATAGGTGTTTTCGTATGTACGTTTGCCAGTACGCAGTTGAAATATATGCGACAGTCATAACCCGTTATTTCTCTAACGAAATTGAAACCAGAATTGAAAATAACGTTTTTTCACGAGAATTGCTCCCCAGTTGTGACTCTTTATACCTTAGATTTACAGTGCCATTTCTGTCATTATCGAGTTATAAAAAAAAGTATACGTGCCATCATAACTTTTTCAAGCTTGAATTGATCGTTTACATGTTAAAGAGCAATGTTTTATTAAATAATAAGAGAGGCACGACATCAGGCTTCCAATTTATAAATTTAATATTAGTTTTCACTCCAAGGACGGAAAAGCCTATTTTAAATTGTAAATTTAACAAAACGGTAGAAATACTTATCAACTTAGGTAGTACAAATAACCTGAATTGTTACTTAACTTATGCTATATTAAAAATTATGTACCTATACCAACATTTTGGTTAATTAAGCTTACTTATTTGGTCGAAGGTGGTGTTTAGACGTGTCCTGAAAATACTTAACCATAAATTAACCAAAACATGGCCGTTAGCATGTATACAGATAACCTCAGATCTAACGTAACACTGTACTTTATTCGTATAGTCCGTGCGTAGTATACAAATACATAGAAATGAGAGCTCAGGTTATCCTGGCAGTGTTACGCTCTAGTTGTGGTTCTCTGTATGTACTCATGCTTCGTGACTGTATCCTACTGAATAAATTATGTGTACGAATAAATTACAAAAAATCATTGTACGTCGTTCAGGTATAACTTATTGCGATGACAAATAACATTTTGGTCTCACAGGTATAAAGGAAAATTAAAAATATTTAACAAGTTCAGATTGCTATACTTTTCCATCTATGGGTTTTTAAAAAATGGTTTAAAATAAATAATAATTATATTCAAACACAACCTAGAGTGAACGCAACACGTTACACCTATTACAATTATTTAGGTAAAATATACAAGAGAACATGGTACAGTCAGCATCAAAATTACTTAGCACTTATTCAGTGTTTAGTATATTTGGATGCTGATTTAAAAAAAATCAGAATTCAAAAACAGCCGACCGTTTTAGCGCAAGGAATATGGTCTACTCCAATGTTATATTTCTCATCCGTCATTATTGAAAAACGGTGTTTTAAGACTGTTTTTTTTAATTTGCTTATTTGATTTAGTAATTACAATTAATATTTCTATATAATCAAATCAATATCAACACTAACATTAGATGTGTAAAATTATAAAAAAGCTTAGAGCATAAAATCAATCAGAGTTTGAAATTAATTAAATATTGATATTAAGCATCTTCCCAATTTAACCAATCACGAAATGATCGCACATGCTAATGAAACAGATACTTACTTGCTTTAATAAAATACAATATACTTAAAATCATATTAAAATATTTGGCTGTAGTTTGTCCCTGGACAATTCAGTTTAACAAGTAAATGATTTAATGTAAGTGGAACAGCGAAATTCTAACTCGCGGAAAAAATACTGCATCAAAAAAGGTAATGTAAAAATATATCAAAAGACAAGCTTACCCGTCGAACTTTGTAATCAGAATCAAGTGTCAGACCCTGTGATAAAACCTAGCTTCAAAGATAAAATTCTAGACTTTAAAAAGACCTAACGCTACACCTAAGTCTACCTAACTTAGTGTAATTGAAATTTCAGGTACATAGTCGGCGTTTTTCATTAAATTTTAAATTTAAACTGAGTTTATACTTCATTTTAAATATAATTTATTTACAGGAGTGACATGTAGTTTCAAAAAGTCAAATTCGTTTCATCTCCTTACTTCTTACAATATTTAGATTCCTTTTTTCGACTTTTCAAAACACTGTGCTGCTCAAAAACTTAATTATACAATAATTGTACCTAGGTGCCAAAATTATAAATGGTCGCTGGCTGACGAGTGCAATATTCTGGTAAAATTTTGTTTATAAAAGTTTATCCCCATATACATAATTTAATGTACAGTCATTGAATTAGTATTACTTTTTAACAAATCAATTTTGAATTTGGTGGGCTCAATATTTCCCACTCGGCGACTCATTTCGCAGAAAAACGGTAAAAACAAATGTTCAACTTATTAAATTAATTTACACTAAAATTGCATATATTTGCGAGCATAACTCACAACAATATTTCACTCGTGAAACCAGTTTACCAGAAATAATTACTAATCGATCCTCATTAACTTTTCTTGTCTGTTTTAATGTCTGTTTTTTTGATTGCAAAGTTTCAAAAAAAGACAACAATTATTGATTTGACTTATAGTTTTGTGAAGAAACTTCAAATACGATAACTAATTTAGATAAAATAACTTCCTAAAATGATTTATTCACTGTCGATTTGAAAATAGCACATACAAACACCAAAAATGAAAGATATTAGTATTTAATATTTCTTTAAAACCGCTCTTATTTTAAAAGCTTATCTTTTGATACCAAAAGTTATTTACATTAATGTGCTTACCCCAAAATTGTTTAGGCGGATAACGTACTCTTCCATTCTTAGGTACAATTTAACAACTTTGCACTGATGATGCTACAAATAAAATAAAAATGAAGAACTCAGCACACACGGGAGGTGCGACATAGATACTAAGTGCTTAAGGTCCTAAGAATAAATAAATAAAAATATACTAACTAACCAGTACGTGCCGTCTTTAGCGTAAAACCTACAACCACAGCTCTAGGGGTACATATAGTAAACAAACGCTTCAACATTCAAATTTTAACATCTACAAGAATCTTAGAACGAAGAATGATGAGGTAGATATAAAATTGTGATATGGAATAATGAACAACGAACTATGTTTTAGATAATAGGAGAGAAATAACTTTCACAGGTGAAAATATGGTGATTGTAAACAACGTTCAGTAACTTTTATAACGATAACGTTTTTTATAAACTATTTTATATTCCTTAAATATCAGTAGTTCGTTGTAATAAATTATTTTTTTTATAATATTTTTATCATTTTTACATTTTCATACTTTACGCTATCTACTTTTTCTTAGGTTTTTAAGTATCTAAAGAAACAAATTTGTGTTATGTTAAAAGTGTAAAAAATAACTGCTAATAAAAACTATAATAGGAATATATAAAAAACTGTGCGTTTAATTAAATATAGGTACATGGTAAGTTATTGTGATGTGTGTTAAATAAGGCTGGAATGTAAATGTGAAGGTAACATAGCGTAGCTTCTCAGGCTTTGTCTAGAACTGAGCGAAGTTAACAAAACAGAAAAAATAAATATATCATTTTGTTCAACATTAATAAATACTTGTTTGTCTTAATGTGAATTTATGTAATATGGGTGTTTGGATTTCATTTTGGTCTATATTTGTACGATCATGTTGCACTAACGTGGAACTATTTGTATCATGCATGTTGGAAGCGGACTGCACTTAGAGGCACTGTATGTAACATGCATTATTTACAATTTGTCGTACGCTCAGTCGCCAGCAAAATATTCGAGTCTATGTGCGCCGTTCCCACTTTATTGTCGAGACGCATTCTCAGGCCGATGAATTATTTACAAGAATTACCACGCCCTAAACGGGCCATTAGTCTATAGCTATTTATACTAATCTATCGAGTAACATTATGTGAGTCCGACTATTGCAGTAAGAGGAGTCATGAGCGGTTCGAGCGAGAATAACTTCACGTGTATAAGAAACAAGAGCTATTTTCGATCTCGGCTTAAATAGTGTACCCGTAGTGTTTTATTAAAAAAATCAGCCTTAAATTAAAGTCTACATTAGGAACGCAACACGCCAAGCTATCCTCGCAGACCTCGAGCCTCATTCAACTATGCATCTCCTTCTAACAACAACTAGTGTGATATTCTGTACAAAATCTCGGTTCATGCTATCAGAATTGACGCGAGAAACCTCGTGGTTTCAGGGGCCGCCTACCCCTAGTGTAGTTCTGTGGGTGGGGCGGGGTCGGGCCTCATCCGTTCGGTTGTAGCGTGGGTTGAACTTTGCTGTTGTCCGTTGGGAAGGAGCTGCGAGTGAGCTCTGAATTCATGTTGTCGTCGGGCAGTTTGCCGAACGAGTCGTTGAGGGGCAGGGTCCCGTCGGGGGGGCGGGAGGTGTCCAGCAGGTCGTACGCCGCGGCGGACGAGTCCGCGTCCAGGACTGTCTCTAAAGTGGTGTCGCCGTCCTCGAAGCGGGAGAGGTCGAACGGTATTCGGCCTTTCTTCATCTTGCCGTTCGGGGCCTTGGATTGCTGAGAAGGGAATAGTACGGTTATCACTGTCTCTGAAGTGTTCTTAATCTAGAAATGTGAAGAGGTACACTGAGGCTTAGGAATTTAAAGGGGTTAATGTGCCAGATTGTGTAGTCTAACAAGAACACCGAACAAAATGTGTACATAGTGGTTGATGATTGGACGTGTACTTCTCTGTTGCAACCTTAGAATAATGACACCTAGAAGGATAGTTCCATACAAAAATACGCGCCAAACTTGAAGCTAAAACCGAACGTCAAAAATGTGTCATGGCAGAAGTAACCAAATAATGTTGCAAGACGACAGCATTTTCCCTACAAAGTGGGGGGATTAAAGTCATTTCTGAACTTAAATTTTGTAGATTTTTTGATGGCCATTATCTAACGTGTTTAGTTTAAAGTTGTGAATTATATTAATAATATGAATATTTTTTCACAATAAACTGATTTATTCTAAGGTGACTTCCACGTTAGTCCTTTTGATTTTTATAATCACATAAATAATACATGCTCTAAAATATATAATTTAATTAAATATAGTATATATTATATATTTAATTTAATTAAACCTGTTTACTAAAAATTGGAAAAATATTTTCTCATTACTTACTAGGCAACATTTTCAAATATAAAAACAACAGTTTTTTCTACATAAATTACAATGTTTATTTGAGTTTTTACGTGCTAATATAATCATAATATAAGTTAAAACATATTGTCTACTGGTGGTAAGTTATTTTTATATCTTTTTGTGTTTTCCCGCATCATTGTGAAACCCATTTACACAATAAACTGTCATTTTGTTGGAGCTCCTACCAAAAGACCATGACCTTGATCATTGGCGGGACGTCGCAAGGCGTCGATCGGGTCCGGATTTCAGTGGCATCAGTAAGCATGCGTCGACTCTCCTTCTAGGCGTAATTATTCTAAGGTTGCAACTTGCAACGCAGGTTTACCCGTAAGTATAAAATGGCTAGGAGGTTAGCTTCACGCCCACTTTGGTCATCCAAGCTGTGTTGCTATAACCAGACCCTCTCAAATTTTGCAAAAGCCCTCCTTCAGCCATCTTATTCCTGTTTTTCTTTTATTTTAATACTCGCTATTAAATAATCTTACCTTCGAATCCAGAAACTATAGTTAAGTTAAGCACACTTCACTGCTGTTCTGTCACAAGTCAGTAGAAATGACAGGGAAAGCTAAAGGCTACTCAACATTGATTATCGTTTCTGTTTTCGGCCCTTAGTAATGATTACTTAAGAGTTACTACGTAATAGATAAATCACTTCATAGAAAATAAACAATTTTGTCATTTGTAAATGCGTGCTGTCATGTGACAGGCATATATTGCCAGGGCTGCCTCTTTCGGTATAGATGTCAGCTAGTCAGTACTTACAGAGACGCCATCGCGCCAGTACATATTCTTATCTATGGAATGTTCTACGCGGCTGTTTACAATCAACTGCCAAATGAGTCTTGGAAGACCCGCAGCGGCTGGTAGGTATTTATCGCGCGCAAGTACATGGAGTGACAAAGGCCATAGTGTGCTAGGGTCCACTTACCGGGTTCTCAGTGATGTGGACGTGCCCGTTCAGCAGCGGTTCCCCAGCGTTGGAGGTCCCACCGTTGGCCAAGCGCCCGCCCACGCTCTGCCGACGTCACAGGGTCTTAACAACATTGCACTATGCGGTCACCCATCATACAACCAGGCAGGCAGTACAAAATGTATGTTGACTATTCGTGATATGTTTGAATGGGTAGCAATCTGGGTTTCAGTATTAAGACTTTTATACTGGACGGAAACCTCGTGTAATGTATATAGCAATAGTTTACGAAAGTATCAAAAAGCAACGTTTTTTTTCCCCGCTTTGATTGTTACAATATTGTTCGGCATTCATGCTTCCGAACGGTATGTTACATTACACGCAGGAGCTCCCAATGAAAACTTTAAAAAAAAATTGCGAAAAAACGTATCGTTGGTAAATAAATAGGATAATTTAAATTGTTACACTAAAAGAAATAGTGTGTCATACATTTTGTCTACAAGCCGGTTGGTTTCATGGGATGATCGTAAAGTGGATATGTTCTTTTACGGAAGTGAAAAGCGCTCTGCAGAGCTACTTAGTTTGAAACAACGGAGTTTTGAATTTGTAAGACCTAAATAAATTAAACAATACAATTCCAATGCGAATGAAATTGTTAATTTAACTTTTATTTTCCAGGTCATTATTTCTGATCACTTATTAAAAACTTTTATTTATTTCGAATTGTTAAGCTTTTTTAATTTCATGATAAGTTCAGCTTTTGAGACTGAGTGCGGGCTTTTTAAATAATGAAGAGAAATAGAAGCAAGCCTACCTTCATTTCCGCCGCCTCTTCTTCCTCATCCTCATTCTCAGAGGCGTTTCTGCGACGAGACCTAAAACAAGCATGAACTATTATTAAATTTTTATAATGTAAGTTACATTAAGGTCCGATTCGGCTTAATTTGGGAAATGGATGAACAACGCTTTTTGTAAATTACATGTAACCCCCTATCCAGGGGTAATTTGGATTCACATTTCTTTCTTTAGTCTTCATTTTCATTTCAATTAGTGCAAGTAATAATTTTATTTTGATAAAGCCTTCTCAAAGCTGCGGTTAGTCTCACCAGCGCACTGCACTGCCTGCACTGCAAACCTTCACACAAATTGGAAAAGTATAGTAACCTATAAAGGAATTTATTTATTATACCTGAGTGGGGAGCTAGCTCGCTTCCTTTTCCGCCAAATGCAGACTGCCGCTGCCGCTAGCAACAGCAACACCAACACGCCGACACCGATGCCCACTCCTGCGCACAACAAACATTCATAATAACACACACTATGCAACCTTATAACACATATTTAAAGGCTGAGACATGTCGGATCGACAGTTTCTGTCACTGGTCCGAATCGGGTTAGAGTCAACAATTGCTTTGTTATGGTACAGTACAGTAGTGTTGTTTTAAGTATAGCTGTGAACTTAATTTGTATTAAATACTTATCGTAGAGTCACATTTATATTTTACACATATTTCACTGAGAAACACAGTTTTTTCATTTACCTTGATTAGCAGTGTACACCTGCTACGACTGCTTAAGTATGGTTTTATTGATTTACGATGAAAAATCAGCCTAAACGACTCAGCTTGGTTTAAGGTCAGATGATGTTTATTTTTGTTTATAAATATAAATTTATTTTATTTCAGTAACGTGAAATTTAACGCTACTACTTTAGAAATCACTATGGTTTACCTGTGTCAACATTTTCAAATCTCTTTGTGAATACTTGAATAAGTATACGAAATACAAAATATATATATTTATTAAGTAAAAAATATATAAATATAAAAATACATATATGCAGGTAATACCACCTTTTAATGTTGTAATATGTTTGTATTTGTGTGCGCATAAGTTATAATCCAGTTTTTGGAAGTAGCAATTATTATTAAATACTTTAACTAAAATATAATATACAATAACATGAAGTTCAGTTTTCTCATTTTGTAAAAAATACTAAACAATTTTTTGGTATACAAGAGAAGCATGTAAAAAGTTATTGTAGTAATTAGATCCTATTGTATTCATTTAAGTATACAGTTAACAGTAAGAATGACCAGAGTTAATTTATACTGCGAGTTTGAAATTTTGAACCTATTACAGCTCTTCGTCTATAAACTCTTAATTTTTATATTGGTTATGATTAACGAATTGGTCTATAAATGCATCTGGTTTATTTATTTAAGGCAATCATCTAATTACTACAAGGCTTTGCGATTTCGTAGCATGTGCTACACTACGTACTCGTAGCATATACCACGCTGTTCTCGAAGCATGTTCTAAGCTACGGATTTAAGGTTGTATTTTGCTTGCCTAGCAGCAGCAAAGAGTTCTCGGCTGGCCGCGGCGGGATGGTGAGCACTTGGCTGCGCTGGCTCGGGCCGGGCGCTGCCACCATCACGTAGGTTGGCAGAGAAGGCTCCAGGTTGAAAAGCTGGGGAGATAATTAAAGGGATGAGTAGGCAGCAAGATAAATTAGTTGATTGACTGGCCCGTTTGGAACGATGGTTTTTTTTTAATATTGCCCGTCAAGATGACCTCACTCCATCTGATGAAAAGCGGTCGTGAGGTCCAGATATGAGGTTTACAACCGCTCCTTGAAGGCCTGCAGAAATGCCTTTTCACGCCCCGCTTGAAGAACCCGGGAATATACGAGGAAGGAAACACATGTGCTGGAACAGCGTTCCACGTCTGGATGGTACGACAAAGAAACGAGTCACTGAACCTTTTAGTTCGGGCCAACAAATGTTGAATTGTGTGTGGGTGACGCCGTAGTCCAGCACGCGTGGTACGGGAGTGGAAAGTGTAGATTAAATTAAAGGATATTGCCTTATTTTGTATGGAAGTTGGACCAAGTTGCTGCCTAGAATGCTCACATAGTGCATTTCCTTCCCCAGACTATCACTAATCTGTAATTCACAGCGCATAAAAATCAATACCAGGAGTCCAAAGAAAAACAGTCTCTAGTTTTAAATATATTCATTGGAAAAAATATTGTGCGTTGAATTATAACTGTATCAATTGTACTTTGATGTTGTAATACATAATCATTAGGTACCTATAATCAAAACATTTTTAAGAAAAAAAAATCTCAAACACGTTGTTTAACTTTCATTATTACCAAAACTTTTTTTTTCTTGACCAATTTAAAAAAAAAAATATAGTTCATGTTAACGCTAAAATACCACTGGACTACTTGGTCCAAACCTCGGCAATGTAATTTGAATTCATTAATTTCAGATGTAACTAAAATAAATATCAGAAATAATTATTTTTAAAAATCTATATTCAAAATGCACAATAACCATGAATTAAGATACATACGTGTATAAACTGGGGTTTGTAAAAATAGTAAAATCAGCAAAATTTACTTTTATGTGCCCTGTCCGTAAGCGCTTTAACTAACTTATCTGCTAGACTGAGACGGTGATTTTAGCCACTTTATTTTTAGCTAAAGAATTAAATCTAGTAGCAAGATACTGAGCATAGCCCTCAGTACAGTGTTACTATCTGCCATCACTATCAATTACCTTTCCCTACCGTCCATTCACAAACAAACATCATCACATACAAACTCTTCTCAGTTCACATGTAAAGTTGTCCAGATAAATTTATTCATTTATCAGTATTGTCAAAGTAACACCAAGCCTCTGTCACTTGCGCGCGTCTACATGTACTTGCACGCGATAATTACCTACCAGCTACCGGGTCTACTAAGACTCATCAAGCAGTCAACAGCTGCGTAGAACATTAATTTGTAAGCAAATATTGCGGTTGAAGACGCGATGACGTACTGTAAGTACTGACTACTGACATCTCTATCGCAAGAGGCAGCCCTGGCAAAATATGCCTGTCACGTGATAGCACGCATTTACAATTGTCAAAATTGTTAATTTTCCTAGTGATTTATCTGTTACGTTAGTAACTATTAAGTAATCTGTGGTATAACTTGCCTCAATGCTGGTGCCGGTGACGTTGAGTGAAGGCCACAGATCGAGCGAGTGAGTGAGGTTCTGCGAGTAGCGCACGACGCGCGGCCCGCCGCCCGTCCAGCTCACCTTCACTCCGGACCTGGTGAACGAGGACTGCAGGTCTTTCGCATCTGGAAAGATATTACTTTTTAGTTCTAAGCTACACGACAATGAACAATAAAGAATCACGATATCGTGATGCATGGGTATCATTTCAAAAATTTCAAGGAATGAAGATGATGATTGCTTTTTTTTTGTTATTTACGAAACTTTGAGGTTAGGTAGAACAAAATCCACTTTATGTGCTTATCATTAATATAGTAAACAGCCGATGTTCTGCAAGTGAATTCCGGAATTATGATAAAATATAATTTTTAGGAAAAATACCAAATTAACATTTAAAACTAACTGTACATTTTATCCTAATTTTAAAGCACGCAACTTTAATGTGCTATATTCCATTGATGCTTTGTGTATGATGGTAATTTTTGTGCTAATATCAGAATAGATCAATTATACTCGTAAATAAAACGACGACGTCACGACGAAAACATACCTTGTACTTGCGCAGGAATGGTTTTGATGGGGCTGTAGACCTGAGGGTCGTAGCTGGTCACCATGACGTACGTGTCTTTAGTGGGATCGAGGCCGGTTATCTACAAAAAAATAATTTGGGTTCATAACCGCTCAGGAATGAAGTTATAGTAGATATGATCCAGATTCTCGAGAAGTATTGATAATAATTAAAAACTTTGATTAGCAGCCTTGGGACCATTGTTTTCTCGATGTTTACAAGAATGTCCCCACTTTGCATCACCATTAGATATGAAACATCACCTTTCGATCTAGAGGACTACCTACCATGATGTTGCACACACATGTATCCTAACTTTTTTTTTGATCTTTTTAAAAGGTCAAAGGAAATACTTGCCTATACTGTAATAATCTAAATATGATTTTTAGCATACCTTCTGCCTAACTGCGACCTAGCTTAAAAGTTCAAGATTCTAAGCATTCATCACGTTGGAGCAGCTTCACAACTTACCAAAGCAGTATTCCCCATAGTGTCCACGGAGTGCCACAACTCGACGGCCTCGTCGAGTTCGTCGCTGTAGGACACGGTGTACTTGGCCGGCGGCGCGTTCCAGGACACGCGCGCGGTGGACGCGTTCACGAACTTCCATGTTAGGTCTTTGAACCGGGCTGGACCTGGAGATAAGAAGATTTGTAATCAAGTTTACAGAGTGGGCCTAGGTTTCAAGCGGGACGCAAAATTCAGCTAAGGTTGAATTTTTCCAGTTTCCATCTCCAGATGGAAAATAGAGCATTGTAACTAAAAATATAAATTAAATTTTCAAGTTTACAGAACACTATATTTAGAAGATTGAACTTCCTTTGAAAAAAAATTAAATAAGAACCCAATCGGAATTAGTACCATAAGAGATCTGGCTTCAAATCCTTCTCTTAGGTCAGCATCAAACATTGTAAATTGGAATACATATTCTTATTTTTTTTAATGGTTTTAAACAAAGTGCCCGTCAAAATGATCTTACTCCACCTGATGGAAAGCGGTCCTACGGTTCAATATGAAACTAACAAGCACAGTAAAGCAAAGCATTCACTGAGCTGGCCATACTCATCTTGAAGGCCTGCAAAAATGTTTTTTCACGCCCGGCATGAAAAACCCGGGACTATAAGAGGAAGAAAACACATGCGCTGGGAGAGCGTT
This sequence comes from Udea olivalis, assembly GCA_947369235.1. Lineage (NCBI taxonomy): Eukaryota > Metazoa > Arthropoda > Insecta > Lepidoptera > Crambidae > Udea > Udea olivalis. The sequence goes on along the minus strand of OX376349.1, from coordinate 1,515,827 downwards.
CCACATCTGGATGGTTCGACAAAGGAAAGAGTCACCAAACCTTTTCGTCAATCCCAATTTACTTCACAGGCTTTATGTGCTGCCATGTTCTGCCAGTCCTCTTCATATTAAAATATCACAGCATAGAAAAAGATATCTATTCCATATACTCAACTGTTGAATATATGTATAATAAATAATATAACTCTTTGGAGACTGACCGTCAGTAAGCGTGTTGAAGAGCAGCGGCGCGCTGAAGGGCCCCCCGCGCGCGCGCCCCGGCACCCGCGCCTGCACCTCCAGCTCGTACTCCGTGTCGGGCTCCAGGCCGTCCACAGTGGCTGAGTTGTTGAAGCTGTCGGAGGAAATAAGTTATTTTGTGCTGAGCGTATTTACAAAAAGTATTGGACGTCTACAGTATCCCGGCAAAGTGTAATGCAAGTCGGATTTATGCAAGCACGGATAATTTAATTGAGAAATATCTTTAGGTTGTTGAAGTGAAACAAAAATTTTACTGTTTTGTCGCCAGGAGGCGCTGCAATCAAAAATGAAATAACTAAGTATTTGTTATTAAAATACTTCGGCTCCAGGCACAGCACTATTATAGAGTTATTTGCCTAAGGTGCTCACTCACTTGGAGCATTCGCCTGTAATGTAACGTTTCAGGTTCGATTTTGAGCATTACATTACAATTCCTACTGCCTCCTTGACTGACGGCCGAGCATTTGCCAGTTAAGTAACATTAGATTAGATTTTGAGAATTTAGTTGATTCCACAATGTCAGACGAAAAAGTAAAAGTTATAGCACATGGTCATGATTGTCTCCACGCAATGCAATGTTCTAGCAGATGTTCGGAACTCGAACAGGTGACTGATCATACATACCTGGGAGTGGTGATAGATGATAGATTTAATTGGGCGAAGCATATCGATAAAGTGTGTAACAAACTTAGAGCCATCATGGTTAAATTTCATATGATTAAATATACGGTTAAAGACATTTATTTCTCAAAAAGAATACACAATTCACTTAACAGAGAAATACGAGAACATTACTTTCAATTATTAGTACGCGAGTGTACAGTAAAACAGTGTAACAAAATTATAAATATTAATGTGGGTAAGATGTTACAAAAATTTGATTCAATTACGTATCAATAGGCACTTGCTATTCAACGGCTATTTCATGGACAGTACGATAATTATATTGCCATGGTCTAAATAACATCGGTACTCAAAATGTGGTGTTTTAGCTTTTTCTTAAAAGAGACAAACGACTTTAATTGTTTCATATGGTTTGGCAATTTATTATATAGTTGTGCTCCTTCACATGTTATATTTTTCTTTCCGTAATTTGTTCTAGGTAGGTGAAGATGAATATTATTTGCGCGTCTAGTTACACGTTTTTGGTATTGATACTTTGTACTAAATTTTATTTGTGTTTTTATTTTTTTATGTAGTATTTTCCAGATAAGTATACAAGTGTTATATTTATATGATTGAGACAAAGTCATAAGTTGAGTTTGTTTATAAACTATTTTCGTTGGAGTGAGGTAATCATAGTGAAACAGAAGTTTTATTATTTTATTTTGTGCCCTCTGAAGTTTATTCAAGTTTTTCTAGCAGCACAACCCCACAACTCAATAAGATAATCCAAGTGAGATTTTACCATCGTGTTATAAATAGTGTAGCGAATATAAAGTACCTTATGACATTCTACTAACAATGTACAAGACGCTTGTAGATAGCATTATAAGTTACGGCTTGAGTAGCTATGGCCGTACTTATAAGACGTATTTGGATCAGATTTACAATATTCAGTATAGACTACTTAAAATATTTAGTTCCTTCGAAAATAAAAAAACAGTATTCAGAAGACCCAGGAGGTCTCTTAAAGTACTGTGGTGTGTTACCCATTCATAAAAAAGTGCAATATGATTTGCTTCTTGGAAAATACTTTGAAACAGAAATTCAAATCCCTGTACCACAGATTTTGCACTAGAAGTATATCTAATAAAAAGCTATTTGTATCGAAAATTAATAATGAATATGGTAAAAGGACATTTAAGCATCAAATACCGCACCTTTTTAACAAATTGCCAAGCTAAATAAAAGATAATATAAATAAATAAAATATTAAAAAAAATCTTAAAACATATTTTCTAACTTCCTAATGTTGGACGGATGTAAATTGGAGCATCATATGTAGGCAGGCGCGCGTGCACACATGGCGAATAGGCGAATGGCAAACTGTGTCCTGAACTACCGCCACTACCAAGTGCCGGCCGCCCGTTGTTATTACGCACTAACACCAGTATGCACCGGCTACCGGTTTCTTTTGTTTTTGCCTAGGATGGCGATGGCGAGTGTCTCTGTGTGTGTGCGCGCTTGCTCAAACAAACTTATTAATAAAATGTAGGTTGCTTTTGTAAGGTTAGATTATAATTATAGAGAACCTAGTATCTAGCTAGATAAACCTAACATAGGATTTAAGATACTACTAACCCAATATTTGTAAGTTTTGATATATGGGAATAAATAAATAATAAATAAAATAAATAAAGATGATGAGAGAGATGTTCCAAGTTGTATCAAAATACTCGTATTACACGTTGTATCATCAAGTTGCGCACTGCTCGATGCTTTTCCTTCACAAACGTGATGCTCGATTTGTAACATTACAGTTTTCGCACTGTAATGCCCGGTTCTCCTCCCTCACTGATGTAATAGCCCATTCAACGAAGACGAAAAACTGCCAAATAATTTGGGTAAAAGTGATTTTTGGTACAAATGTAGGTAATGGTGTCCGAAGCAACATACTCAAAGTTCTGATGGATGGGGGGGGGTGGTGCTAACGAGTAGGGGGCGCCCAGTTTAAAGGTACTTTTTAAGTTTTTCTCAAACAACTCCTAAACGGTGGCTCATAGCAAAAAAAATCTAAAACTCAAGTAATCTACATAAAATTTCCTACAAAAAAGATTCTATACACTTTTTCGCTGTAATCAATATTTAGTTAGATATGAAGGAATGAAGATGGACAATAGTAAACAATATCTCTTAAATTTAAAATATCATCATAAACATGTCGATGGTGTTTTCGATGGGGGCCTTGTTAGGCGCCAGCGGACCGACACCTCGCGCTAGCACGCCTGCCACGTGCCGTCTGCAGGTGCTGTCACCTCGCTGCAATAACCTATGCGTTGCTGACTCAGCAAGCTTACCTGTCGACGCACTTCCTGCTGCCGTCCGGCTTCCTGACGCACACGAGGAAGGCGAAGGTGTCGCGCGAGGCCAGGCGCCAGCGGACCGACACCTCGCGCTAGCACGCCTGCCACGTGCCGTCTGCAGGTGCTGTCACCTCGCTGCAATAACCTATGCGTTGCTGACTCAGCAAGCTTACCTGTCGACGCACTTCCTGCTGCCGTCCGGCTTCCTGACGCACACGAGGAAGGCGAAGGTGTCGCGCGAGGCCAGGCGCCAGCGGACCGACACCTCGCGCGCCAGCACGCCTGCCACGTGCACGTCTTCTGGTACTACTGTCACCTCGCTAGAATGACATATAAGTTGATAAATCGAAAAACACGAAAACCTATCTCCTAAATCTACTTAAACAAAATTAAAAATATGCGGCATGTCATAATATGATGTCGCAGTTAGGATGAATATCCCTGTTTTAGGAATTGTGATGATTGTCCTTTTTTTTTCATTAAAAATAGATTATGATCGTGGATCGCGTCAATAACAACTCGCCAGAAGTTACACAGATTGCAAACTACGACGTGGTTCAAGCCTAGGTAAAACTTTAATCTCAAAAAATGGTGGTTGCGTAAATGAAGTTAAGCGCCGTATGGCCGTGACCAGAACCGAGGTGGAGAAATTAAATAAAAGAGTGGAGGAATCGCAACATCAAAGTCAGGCTCATGCGAACACTGGCATTTCCAATCTTCATTTACGCAGCAGAGACGTGGAGAGTGCGTGAGTTGGAAAAGGGGAAGATGGATGCTCTAGAGATACGGTGCTGGAGAAAGATGCTTGGCATATCGTGGACCAGCGTGTCCATACTCTAGGAACTCGACATCACAAAACGTCTATCGACCATAATCAGACGTCAGACGCGTATAGGTACTGCAGTACCATGTCTCTAGACGTGATAACAACTCCATAAAACTTGTGCAAAGATAACTAAAGGGAACCAGATCACGCAGCAGATCACTTATGCGCTGGACTGATCGAGTGAAATCCAACTGCGCCAGACAGTCTGATTTCACTTTCAAATAGAGAGCAATGGCAGGAGATCGTGAAGAAAGCGTCCGCCTCTAACACTAATGTGGACGCCTCAAGTCGCAACGTGACCACGACCGCTCTGCCAAGAGCGAAACGAAAGAGAAGACGACCCAGTAAATTTTCTTTGGAGTTCACAGGATAGCCTTAAAGACTAGCTGCATTCAAACCCCTAAGAAGAGGTTAAACCACCAGGACTGCAGCATCACTATACAGACTCCCCACTCTGGAGGTATCAGCATCCATCCATCTAGATTTCCTTTTGTGAGAAGGATACCTGGCTCCAATACCTATTGCTTAGTAGTGGTTACAATATCAATTAAGTAGACAGGCCTATTCAAAAGAAACGTGTTTTTTTCTATGGGTCTACAACATTAGTAGGTAGGTACGTATCACATAAGTGTCAAGATTCCATGCGTATTTAATTTTAGTTTCCTTAGACATGAAAACAGTTATAGACAAATGGTAAAAAGACGTGGTTAGATTTTATTTATTTTCGACACCGACGATGTTCTTGGAGAACAACAGAACCTCACCCGGGCTGGTCGAGGTTGGTTGTGGAAGTCCACGGCAGGTAGGTCAGGTTCTGCGGCAGCCACTCCAGGGTCTTGGAACCCAGCACTCGCACTTGGAGAGGCTCGTTTGATGACACTGGAAATGATGGAACTTTGAAATACATTTCAATAATAATTTTCTTTATACCTAGATAAAGAATCGTAAAATTTCAAAATATCGCTGAATTTTATTACTTTCCAGATTTTCAAGTTCTTGTTCAACATCTTGAATGCAATTTTCATTCTTTATTAAAATCTCTTGAAAACTATTATAACACTTTCTGGTTGATAGTTGTTATTTTTGATGAAAGCTATTTGATCAACTAAAGTTCTAGACTTTTATCTGTAAAAATCTTTAAACGCAAAATGTATCCTGCTCTTACAGTTCTTGCTACATATTTGGCATACAATCATTAAAAACAAGTTATTCTATGAAAACAGGGCTTATATCAACTCAAAACCTTTAAATGTTTATCAGGATAAACTATATTAGGTTCACTACATTGCACGTGAATATTGTGTCTACAATTGCATAGATATGACTTACTTTTCAAGGTATAATTATGCACGTCTCCCGCTAGCGTAATATTGTTCTCATCCGTGGAGTTTTCCGGCCGGTACTGTAGCACCCACTGCACCACGTCACGGGTATCCTCCGCAAACTCCTGCCAGGACACCAGAACTGTGTCTTCTTCTTGCTTTGTTATCCGGACTGGTACTATAAAATGAAATAAATAAAATAAATATGCGCCAGACAACACACCGCTTGTCATAGTCTCGAAGTAGGGATAAATCCCTGTATTACGAGTAATCAAGCCAGGGGCGTCTCCCAGCACACCCAGACCCGAGGCAATGCAGAAAAGATCATTTCCTGTATTGACCCGACCGGGAATCGAACCCGAGACACTAAGTATATCGAGGCGAGAAACCGTGCTCCAGCGCACTACGTCAATCGTGTCGTCTAACTGAGGGAGAGAAACGGTAATTAGATAATGATAACCTGGCCAAGTCTACGTGGCGCCCCTGGTGGTGGTTGTAACGTTCCTGTACATTCAATTTTTTCTCTGGTATTATCGTGGACGTACTTTTAAGGCTGGGATTTAGCGCGCCGTCCGATAGAGCATTCGGTGGGCCACTGATTAGTTCTGCGCGAACGAAATAACGCCGCGGCTTCCTTCTGTTTTCGTGTAATTAATTTATTATGAAATAACATTAGACAATTTGAAAAGTTTTAAAAGTTGTCGACCTAGAATACACGACCTATCTATATATATTTTTTTGTGCAAAATGTTAATAATAAATATTTGAGAGTAAAACAAAAAAATCGTCGAGTCTTTGTGTTTTTTTTATCGGTGAAATTATGCTATATCGTGTTTTGGAAAAGTTGTCGCCTTAGTTAAAGACACTGACCTATTCGTACAATTTTTTATTTGCTCAAATATATTTTAACTTAGTAGTTATCTTCAAACAAAGTCGATCAAATATTGACAATCTTGGGACAGCATAGCCTTAACGGAAAAGTTACTTGTTGTGGTGTCGACCAATATACAAAACTTACCTCCTTGCCCTTGACAGAAAACAGGGTCAGATCTGTCAGTTGCTAGATTCTTATCAGCTCCCCTGATGTAGGCACGAACCTGCAAAAAAACCAATACTTAGTAACCAAACACGGGTGGTGTTTTGAATGTTGGACATCTTACTCAAGTATTAAATAGTTCCAATAGACAATTAATAGATCACTTAGGTACTATCGAGGTCTCTCGCGCCTTACCACTTCGTAGAAATTTTCCTGTGAGCGCATAACACCGGGCATTAGCTCCACCTGTCCCAGATTGGTTGCGTATTTTTACTACGTTTTACTATAACCAATTATATTCCTGTGTTAATTGTCGGTGACACGGGGAATAGATTTTTTATGAATGCATAATTTATGTAAACTATGAACCGTATTTTCATTGAATAAGAGTTAATTTTCCCGTGACGCAGACAATTGACACAGTGATCATCTTATTGAATTTATTTTAGAGGCAATAGTTGTTTACAAACAAACATGTTTTTTGTAACCGTCCTTGGGTCAGTGTGTCATTTCTTTCTACTAACTCTTATGCGACGTTGCCAAATCGTGATCGATGCGCCGCTTGACCCGAAACTTGAATGGATGGAGGGCGTGGCTTAAAGTGAGCGGCAACATGGTATCTGCAAACAATTTCAGCCCTTAGACTGTTAAGGCGCGAGAGACCTCGATATTACATCAGTTATGAAACTTACTTGGAACCCGTAAGTTGTAAGTGGCTCACTGACAGGAACAGTCTCTTCGGTGTTTGTGTGGGGCTGTCCAGGCCATGCTGTGAGTAAACATAAAAAATATAGAAGGAAAGACAAGAAGTATTTACTCGAAAGGAAATAAAAAAATTAAGGAATATGAAAAAATTGGTAAAAATATTTTTTAATCAGAATTTTATTGACTCTGTAAGTACTCCATTCATTAACACATTAGACAGAAGTAAAAAAGGTCCTTTTTTAAAGTAGAATTTGTGGTAAAAGTACAATAAACATTATTATTATTACTTTTAAGATTTATGCAGAACTTATTAAAATCTATTTACCTATTTATCTGCTGTCACACTGAATTGGGTATGGGAAAAATAATCAAACATGTCCTCAATCAAAAACCATTTCGAGGTATTTGTATTTTATACCTTATTTTAATATTTAACATTTTTAAAGGCAAAGGATCTAGGATATTTTCAAATAAATACGTTGGCAATCTGCGTTCATTTGACCCCAGATTGCCAACGTACGCAAAGAGTACATTAAGGTTCATAGTGGACTATTGACGGTAATCAAATTGACATCTCATAATTGGAACCGTTTAAACGTCCTTTCACGTGATTTCTTGATAATCTATCCATCAACCAATCAAACGACGCGATCTGTATTATACGAGAGATTTTAAGCTAGGTGATTATACTGGTACTAATGTTCCCAGATAGCAGATTTAAAATTTCCCCAGGTGAAAAATATTTCTCCACAAAGTTATTTTTAATAATACATTAATTTACGCCTATTGCCCAGACGGGTAGGTAGGACTTAAAATAGCCATACGCTATAATCCCAACCCTTTTAGGTAGGGCTTGGTTTCAGAACTTGGCAAAATAAATTGTATCTGAAGTCTACTTCCGACATTCTCGTGAGTTTCTACATGATGAACGGCGAGCTCTGTTTTATTTCTTCCTCTTAATTTTTTTACCACTAGCGGGGGAAAAAACACTTGTGGGAACACTAAGCTAATTTGTGACGTCATGAGTTCGCAATGTTGAAAAATTATTAAAAAATTAACTACCGGCTATAACAACGAACTATTCAAATTAGTTACTTAAAATAGTAAATGGTATTTAAAAAATAAAAAAATGTTCCCATACCCAATTGTTCTCATTTAAAGTAAAAGAACTTCAGAATTTATGAGGCTTTTGCTTTAATAAATTATTTTGTCTTGCATCAAACTATATTATCGATGTAAAAACCTAAAACAAGCAGGGGTTTCTACCAAATCTAAAATGTTACATAATCCCTTCATACGTTGTGGCGGAAGGGATTTTTAATTTTGCTAGGTTATACTCAGGTATGTCATCGTCATATGCAAATTGTCATTCATTTTAGCCGCCCTCCTGCTTATTTTTAATGTTATAATGGATGAGGTTAGGTACCCTCAAATTCAGGAATAATTACCAAAGTTGAGTAGCCTTTAAATTATTGTTGTCCTGTTACTTGTCATTAAAAATTAAAGGGTCAGCTATTCAAGTAAGTCCTTACTTCTCTTTGATGATTGTTTTAGAATTCGGGCGTTAAGGGACTAATTTAAACTTTGTTTCAAATGTGAACAGGGTGCAAAGTTAACTGTTTATCGAACTGTTAATTCTTCATAAGTGGCTAAACTGCAAGCAATTTAATTCTAGTCAAGATTTCTCCGGCTAAAGTGAAATCAATAGTAACTCACAAGGCTGCGTCGTCTGCACAGTATACGCCATGACATCGGCGTTGGGGCGCTCCCAGCGCACGAGCACGGCGCGCGCCCCGAGCGGCCAGCAGCGCACCGCGCCCGGCGCCGCCGCGCGCGAGCCCGTCACGCTCAGCAGCGCCCAGGAGGACGCCGTGCAGCGCGCGGCAGAGGCGAAGCATTGGTACACGCCTGGGGAAATGCGTATGAGCTTAAGCATCAATGAAGCATTAAGGTGGGACAGTACTCTACTGAGGCACTGGATACTCACCACTATAAACCCAAACGCGGAAAGGATTTATTTTATCAATTAATGTTACTACTACTTAATACCTAATTTATGTTTGATTTCGATCGATACCCACTAATATAGCTTTTAGTTTTTTGTTACTAACAATGGATCATTGTCATCTGAATAAAGAAATCTTTTATTATTATCAGTACACAAACATTCTGAAATTCCAGATTTTAGTGTTTATAAAAATAAATATGCGGGACAAATTACACCAAAATCATCTGACCCCAAACTAAGCAGAGCTTGTACTATGGGTGTCAGAGACTGATAAACAAACTTAAACATTTCTAAATATTCACTTCTATAGATAATAAATATAAATGAATGAATATGCGCCAGACAACACACCTCTTGTCATGGTCTCGAAGTAGGAATAAATATCCCTGTGTTACGACTTACGAGGTACCAGACAAGGAATGAGGCTGACAAAGATGTTTTTCTATAAATGTTATTGTATTGAGGAGAAAATCACGAAAAAAGCTGTGTTTTTACTTTTTTTCTATCTTTATAAACGGCTGAGAAAATTAGGATCGAAGTGCGCCATTTCATTTGAAAATATTAAACACGCTCGGCCCTCGAACGTGCTATGACGTCACGAGTCAAGAGGCGCCGGCCGGTACCGCCGCAACCGCTGTTTCTGCATTTTAAATCTAATATATCTTTGAAAATATTCATTTAAATTGCATGCTGTAAATTTCCATATTGATCTATATTAAATGCACAATTTATTTAACGTACTTAATTGGATAAGGATTGCTGCTGTATTGCTTAAAATCGCTTCGTAAATAAGCCATTATTTATCGTAAAAAATAAAGGATAAAAATGGTTATTGTGGGTTATCTCTAAGAGATAGACATATACTATCGTGGACTTTTTTGTAGACCTTTTTAGGGTGTACAATAAATACTGTAGTACATTATTTAGATCTATCTCGTAGGGTTCAGCCAAAGTTTGCAATGTAAGCGCAAAAAATGTGTTTATTTACGACATCACATTAGAAACCTCTAAAATTATGAGTGTTTCTCTACTATATTATGCATGCCCCCCGGCGGTGCGTGCCTATCTGTCTATAAATAGCGCGCCCAAGTTGAGTGTTTTTACCAATTATATGTCGCTCTTCCAAGAGTAACCTCTAAAGAAAACATGTTTGTATTTTATAATGACAAAAAAGCTGTGAACGTTGGATATGTTACAGGCCACTTGATAAGTCCGGGCCCAATGAATAATGACTGGTCCGTATGCATAATGTCAAATGGGCAATGTGAGTAAAACGGCCTGATTTATCACTTTTCCCGATCATTTTGAATAATGACAACCTTGTCTTGGGCAAAATAACAAAACAAAATTAATCTTTGATGTTTTTGTATATTACATTATGTTAAATCAACTTATAGGCAATATATATAGTATATGTCACCGGCATCAGTATAAATCAGGTATAATTGTATACAATGCCTAGGCAATGTATCCCTAGGGGTTGTACAGTGTACATACATGTATTTGTGCAGAATGCATTTATTGGTAATTAGTTTTGTTCAATTTAACTCACAAAAAACTTTTTTAATGAGAATGTGTTCCGCTCTGTAAAAACGGGGTTTATTAGGTTGCGAGGAGCGAAGCAACGAGCATGTTAGGTTAACATGAACAAGCTGCAGGAGCCGAGCGAGCGATGCAAGCGTGCCGCGGCAGCGGCCGGCGAGCGCCAGAGACGAACTGGCCTCATTTTCTTTATGCCGTTTTAAACATCGATATTATAACTAAAGTAAAGATATTTTGAGAAAGAAAATTATACGAATCGATTTTATTATTTCCTACCCAAAATATATGCCAAAGGACGATTTTGACAGTGAAATTATTCATAATGCCCGGTAAAAGTGATAAATTCAAGCTATTTCAAACTTTGATTTATTAAACTGCCCACGAGTAAGTCTGTCATCATTATTCATATGGTCCGGCCAAGGTAATAAATTTATCTTATTGACCAACGCACTTGGTCATTATTCATTAGAACCGGCCTGTATTAATATTGACCAGTTAATCGAGTAGCCCGTAACATAATATGTATATAAAGACATTCTGTAGTGCATTTAGTATCAGCATTGCACCTGTGCGGAGCCGGGGCGAGGCGCTAGTTTCTTTATAAAATATTGAACCACCATCAAGCTATCAACTTTTGGCAGATTGTCCGACTGGCCTTTCTGAAATCCTTCTTCCATGGCGTTTATCTTATAGGATTTTATGATCATGATTATATACAATACTAGCTTTCCGCCCGCGGCTTCGCCCGCGTGAACTTCATTTTTCTTTCCCGCTTTTCTGTTGAATTTTTTCCTGAATTTTCTTTGCTATAAACCTCACGGAGCCCGAGACCTTTCCAACGAATGCAAAACCGTGGAAATCGGTTCGTGCGTTCTGGAGTTATAGCGTCAGGAAGTAAAACCCGACTTATAATATATATATATAATAGATTACTAAAAAAAGGATAGCTACCTAATGTTAGAAATTTATAAATTAACCTATTTCGGCAAAAGAATCACAACTCACACAGTGCGCGCAATTAGTTTTAATCGAGTTTCAATAGGGCGGCGGGCGGCGTGGACGGTACCACTGGACTTGTGAAGTCGCGCACGAAGCGCGCGAAATCTCGGAGATTTAAAAACGGTTCTAAACTTTCGCAGCGATAACTTCGGTAATACTGCATCGATTTAGATGAAATAAAAACTAAGGTAACCTACGTCGTCTATCCTTTGATGTTATTTATATTTTAGAGTAACATTTTAACCCTTTTGTCACCCTCATTAAGCCAGGAGAGTCTCCCAGCACAACCAGACCCAAGCCAATTCAGTAAAGATCGTTTCCTGCATTGACCTGACTGGGGATCGAACCCAGATACACAACAAACAGAAATGTTCGTCACGTGAATGTTTGTCATGGGTGGGGTTCGAATCCACGACCTCAGATGCTGAAGGCAGGGTTGCTGCCATTGCACCAACATGCCAGTTTATGTTTAAGAAGTCCAAAAATGCTTATAGCTAACTTTGGGATCAATTTTAGAAAATTACCTGCATCTTCAGAGTCTACATCACCGACGACCAGCTCGTATCGGTTTCCAGAAATAGAGGACCGTAGGTTAAACTGAAATAAAAAGGAAAAATACTGTTGATATAAGTCCTGAAACACTTTTAAATCTTATGAAAACTCTGCCTTTGTCACTTACCCTGCCACCCAGCATCAGCGGCTTCCCATCTTTGTACCAGGTAATAGTCGGGGCTGGTCTGCCGGCTGCCGTGCAGTTGAACCTGACAGTGCTCACCCTTACCACCTCCTTTGACACTGGTGGAAGCGTGATCACCACCGGCTCAGTCACTGTCACGTTAAACACCTGCAACCAAGAACATAAGCCATGTCTGTCTTCTAAATTTGGTAGCATAAAGCACTCGTTGGCAAGCGTTTATTTGTGAAAACCTAAGGTGACTCTGGTAATGTTTTTTATTGGTTTTGCGAAAATAAGTATCCCTATAATTAATTCTATACATTGCATAAACTGGTGGTCTCTTTTCGTATTGATTGTAAAACTTGCAGCTTAAAGCTGGGAATAAAGCCGTCACTCCTGGAATTTTAAATGATATACTTTTGTCTCAGGAGAAAAATCCCTATAGCATTATCAGGAACAGGTTGCTTAGAAATTACCAAGAATAACAATAAATTAACCAACGACCTTTTTGAACATTTCAGCTAGCAATGGACCCCCCTATCAATGGTTGCTAGGTGCGAGTTTATACGTAATTACTCCAGAAAACGACATAAAAAGTTATTTTAAGTACCTGCGTACTCAAATAAGTTGATACAGCGATGATGTAACGTTAATTAACGGAGTACTTACGCAGAATACTAAATTAATTGCTAATTACGCGTATTAGCCCCCGGAGGACAGCCCTCCGCTTGCTTTAATTAAGTAATAACATCTATACTATATTTGCTTATAAATACACATATGGATTATGAGAAAAAGGTTTTGCAAGCAATGAGAGCGTTTTTAATTTTATTTCTCTTAGTATTCCGTATCATATACAAGGTAGGTAGCAGAACTAGGGTCGACAACACGCGAGTAATACCCCTGGTGTTGCACGTGTCCATAGGCTGCGGTAACCGCTTGTGGTCCGTATGCTTGATTGTCACCGACGTGGTATAAAAAAAAACTAGCAGGGCACTTAATAAATAAGTTGTTATTGTACAGGTGTGCGATTGGTATGCTTTACCAGATTGTTGTTTTTATGTATAACTATAAGAATATAAATTCCAACACTTGGCCATCGCAGAACAGTTCTTGGTTATAAAACCTAGTCCTAAAATTGAAATTTTCTGTATTTAGTGCAGTCATACCTTAAAAATGTGTGGGTGTTCGTCTACAGAACATTTGTAGACGCCTTCCTGGTCGAGCTCCAGGCTGGTCAACTCCAGAACTTCCTCTGTCGACTCCAATGTGGCTGTTCGGCTGCCAGGCGCTGTAAGCTCCCATGTCAACTAAAAATAATTGATTTCTGTCATAAAAACTGAAGAGACTCGCTTTAAGCTTCTTGCAACGTTTTGGTTAAATTGTGAGTCACCCTGTTGTCAGAGTTTTCTAAACCACCTATCCAGCCTCCATCATCATTCACAGACATACAATGATCACTAGTTACTGGACATCGCCCCACACATAGATTTCCAGATCAGCGAGATTCATAACCAAGGTGGATTACATCTGAGTACCAGACTTCGTAGCGATTTTTAAGCTTGAGGATAATCTTGAACTAATGCCACTTTATCCAAATATTACTTCTTCCTTTTGATGTCATAGCATTGATTTTCAGGACGGGCGTGGTTTCCTGCCCAAAATCTACGCGCCTATAGGTGGTACGGATTTCAGCTTGTAGCGGTAATTGGGCATGGCAATCGGACGAAGTTGCACCAATAACACCTTATTCAAAGTCTTACCTTAGGTCTCGGCCAGCCCTGCACAGGGCACAGCAGCTGCACCCTGCTGAACCTGGGCGCCATGATGTTGCCATCCTGCTGGAGCGGCAGCAGCGCCGGCGCCGACTCCTCAGGGTCCGCCACCCGCAGCCAGGCAGAGTTGCTGATGCGGTTCTTGTTCAGGTACAAGTTTGATGCAACACATCTGTTGGAGAATATTACGTGTCATTTGTGCGTTTCCAATGAAGAGATCAAGACAAAAGTTGGGCTTATAAATGGCTTGTTTATTACATGAATATTACTGAAGTCCTAAGGTGAAGGCCACCAGCTAGGATGAAGTCCAAAGGATGGGGTTTCTTTTGAAATAAAAGTCATAGCTCGAATGACCCAAGTTATGAAATACTAGCTGTCCCTATCTACTTCACCCGGGTAGGTAGGGTTTTCGCAGCCGGAACTACGGGTCTGGCTGTTAGGATCAGGGTACCACGGGTGTTGGGGGTCCCAGCTCTGCCTTTGTTAAGGTAGGCCCCAACTTGGAGTTGGATTCGTGGTGGCATGTGGTTAGTTGCAGAGGTGGGGCATGTTCGTCTGCTCGGTAGTGTGTACCGAGCGTCCCTCCTCGCGCGCAACGAGTATCTAAATTCACTGGTCTAGGGAGTTGCCCGCTAAGTGTTTAGATGCGGGGTTAGTGAGGAACCCTATAGCTGCTTGCCGCTCCTCCGGTACTTGCCTGGATAGCAAGGAGATGGGTATTCGCTAGATTGCCTATCCGGCCACCCTGCTGTAGTTAAGGGTAGATGTACGGCAGTGCATCGAGATGTGAGCGTGCTTTACAGCTCCGGCACCATACTGGAGATATGGTAGTTGGCTTCTCTGACGTCCCCAGCGGGGATTAAAGCCGCTAGCGTTCTTTGGGATGCGCGTGGTGAGCAACTATAACTGCTCCGGTACCATTCTGGATAAATCGGAGTGGGTTATGCCACGGGCTACTCGCCTATGAGTACCTTAATGTGTAATGCATTGTGCATTGTGCTTTGTGGCGGCAGGAGCTACCGCAGATGGTCCCTCGTACACTTCACGGTGTGCTAGGAATAGTGTGCCCTTCTGCATAATCGGGAGGTTGGTCGGGGTGGCCACAAAAATAAATCTCAGTAGAAAAGTAGGGGATGTCCGTCAGCGGCTTCGCTCGCGTAGACTGTCTTTTACGTCAAAATACAGCCTACATTATAAAATAAGCCTATGTCACTCCCTGATTAGCTTTATATTGGTGATTTTTTTTTTAAAACGGTCCAGTAGTTTCGGAGCCTATTCAATACAAACAAACAATTTTTTCCTCTTCATAATATTAGTACATATACCTATTTATTTAAGTTGAAACGCGATGAATAAATTATGAGAGATGTAGAATTTAGTTACTTACGAACACTTACGAACGGTTTTATGTACTCCAAGCCCTCAACTCTATCCTAAACCGTCATTCTAGTAAACTTGTCAGAGCTACCAAAGATTCATAAAATGGCTAAGGGGGTTCCAAGTAAAGACTTCACTGAACTGTTTTGATCATCTTCTGTTTTTCGGGCCTGCTCCAATAATAACATTTGTTTTTCTTGGCTTACTTGGAATACGGAATGAACTCTTACTACGTTTGTAAATATTTACGAAGGGCAAACTTTTTAACGGATTCATTACGCCTGTTAACAGTTCATTGACCTTTGCTTCAAAGGAATTAGGTATTAAAAAGAAAAAAATAACTGAAACAACTTATTACTTACACCAGAATCATCTGACCCCAAACAAAGTAGTGCTTGTACTAATATGTGTAGCAATCAACTTAAAAATGTCTAAATAAAGAAAAAGCCTTAAGTTTAACTAGTTAGTTTGGCTCAGCTGGAGTTTCTCTTCAACTACCTACCTATTTTTGTGCCAATAACTTACTTATATGCGCCAACATCTTCTCTTCTTACTTCTGTAAAGAGAAGTAGATTGTCCACGGTTATGTATCTGAAACAAGGAGAAAAACGTAAAACGGTGAACTTATCCGTCTGATGGCTGGTTGCCAAATCTGTAGGGTGATTTTTGCCTAAAAAGAAATGAAATGGCATACACATTGAAATAAAAGTTCGGTTCTATGGTTGACACCCACTGCCTACTTCTACGCAATAGGAAAGATATCTACCTTTTTTTTTTGCGTCAGGAAATGCATTCAGGCATTCCCAAGGCCCTGGGTTTGGGACACCTGGGATATGTGGGACTCACCCACCCACTATAACCTGACGGTGGTCAACTTCAGCGCATAATGGCAGGGACCCGGGATCCCCAACAAGGGAGAGACTCCTCGCAGGACCCTTCGGCGCGCAAGGCCGCCTGGCAGCCAGCCTCGGGAGGAGCAAGCTCAACTCCAGTGCACGATAACACAGACCACTGTGTCCGAAGACACGCGTTACCGTCTTCCTCGGGATCGCAAACCGAAACACACGCAGGCCCCTCGCGTGCGCTTCGCGACCCCAGGGGCCCTTTTAGTCTCCTCTTACGACAGGCAGAGATACCTCGGTAGTATTCTACTCCCCTAACCGCAGAGAAGAAGAATATCTACCTATCCCGACATTACAATCAAAGTATTTTTAATTAACCTAACATCAAGAGTGGTGAACAACCCAACACCATTAAATTGTCGCCTTGACTTTAATAAACGGTAATAAAATAATACAATAATAGTACATCGTAAATAAACATAATGCGAATCTACCACCGGTTCGGCAACGACACATGTTTTTGCTTAAAATACATGAAAAAAATTAAAAAAATAAAAATTATTCATTTTAGCATTTTACAGTTTTTTACAATATTCCATGGCCGGGACCTACCTAGTAGGTATGTGTAAATCCCTGTGCCAGGAAAATGAAAGAGACCACACTTTTCGGAATTCTATTACAATGATGGCAGCCAGTCTTTATTTAACATCACATAAAATCTTAGCCAAATGGTAGTCGAGGAGCAACGTGTTTTCTTACCTGTCATCATGAGGTAAGCTCTCCCCATTTCTGAGCCAAGCGATAGAGGCGGCTGGGGCCGAAGCCACCTCGCAGGACAGCACGTAAGGCTGTCCAACCCTAGCCGTGCCATTCTCAGGATGCCTGGCGAACTGCTTCTCGATGGCTAGAACAACAATAGAATACATTGTAATTAACTCTACATTTTAAGGTATGATGGCCTGTTGGCGCAATGGCAGCGATCCTGCCTGTAGCGCCGGAGGTCGTGGGTTCGTTCCCTACCCATGACAAACATTTATGTGACGAACATTTATGTTTGTTGTATGTCTGGGTGTTATTATATATTTAAGTATGTATTTAGAAATATTTAAGTATGTTTATCAGTCTCTGACGACTATAGTACAAGCTCTGCTTAGTTTGGGGTCAGATGATCTTGGTGTAGGTAAATTGTCCCAGATATCTATTTATTTATTTCGTTTTTTGCCTATCAAGATGACATCACTCCACCTGATGAAAAGCGGCCGAGCCTAGATATGTGGCTGACAAGCATAGTATAAAGCATACACGGGCTGGTCAGTCTCTCAATGAATGCCTGCAAAAATGCCTTGTCACGCAGGCCCCCCTTGACCATCCCAGAAACATAATTTTAAGATCTTGTTTACCATCATGAAGCAATAAAGAACTATGAATATTGTATAAAGCACGGCCGTTTGTATGTTAAAATACTTCAAAATAAGCATCGGATTTTGTTGCGGTTCTCATCAATGGATAGAATGGTTCAGGGAGGAATGTCCACCAGAGATATGCGAGAATGCATTGCGAGGAATGTGTTTGTTAAGAACCAATAGAATCGCGAAGCTAGGAGAATCAAACAATTATATTGGTTCTTAACAACACACATTCCTCGCAACGCATCCTCGCACATCTCTGATGGTAACGCACCCTAACACTCCACATTGACACCACATTTTAGTCTATACGTATTGCATCCACGCGATGCCGGAGGAGGTTGCTATTTTTTCCATAACATAAAATGGTCCATTAGGTAGTAACTATGCATGAATGTTATTCATAGGAAATGCATTGTGATGAATTTTATTTGAAATATTTATCTGTCAGTCTCCAGTTTTCGGATTATGTCCTGATTAAAGCAATCTTGGAAATGTAAATACATAAACCGATGTCAAATGCACAGAAGCAGTCTTTTACGTAAAAAAAACCGTAATATATAGGCATCGCAACGCATAATGAAGGCCTTTTGTATAGAAATAAATTCTAGGTGTTATTATTTTAAGGTCGGATGAATCAAAGAATTAGGATAGACCAATACCCTTACAAAAAGTTGGTCAAAGGCAGTATACAAAGTTGTGAGGCTACCTTTTCATCTTACTTCAAAAAAGTTTTCCAGAAAAGACCGGAACCGTTAAGTTCTGAAGTTATAAACACGGCTATTACTAACTCACAGCAAAGTGATGTACCAAATGGCCCTTTTTCTTCGTCACTAACATACCGTATGTTCGTAACGACACTTTGTTCTTCGACGTCTTTTACGGAGGCGGCTAAACGAAACATCGGCGATTTGAAAAATTGGCGTTTTGAGGTTCGTTGTCTTTAAAGCTCATATAGCCCGCGGTTGAATAACGTTGCGGTTATAAGATGAGATAAGATACTCTTTATTGCACAAAAACAGTAAAAATCAAGGATTACAAAGAAAGTTGATGTACAATTTAGGCGGTCTTATTGCTAAAAGCAATCTCTTCCAGACAACCTACTACAGGTAGAGGAAAGATGACAGAAAGGGACAGCAAGTGCAGAGATATAACAAGGATTGAAAAATATTTTAACTATTATATGAATTACATAATTTTATATATAATAAATACAAAAAAAAATATCACCATATAATATATACTTAAAATACAGGACAGAACATAGTAATGATAAAAACGAAATAACCAAAGTAGACACAGGATAAAACTAACAACAAGAGGATAATATAAAAAAACAAGAAGACAAAGAGATAATTTGAGTAAGAGTAAGAAAATGTGCTTTCACTCTAGTTTAAAAGACAGGAAGGTAATTAAAATAATAATTCAAATACATTATTTTATTAACTGCCCAACGTAAAGCGGTGCTCTTATCTAGAAAGACCATTTTAGATTGAATCCAATAGTTACAGAGCCCTGTTGTAGGAATACCGATATTAATAATACTTTTACGAGTATGTTCCAAATTTTTGCCCCCATTTTTAATTCTCATTAAATAATCAGATGTAATAAATATTATATGTTAAAAAATGTTTTAGTATGAATATATTAGTTTTAGGAACCAAAAAAGAACTTGATCAAAACACTCTCTCTGTACAAACTTTGATCAGTTTAGAGTCTTGGCGAAGGCTGTCCTAGATATTTAATTACATTACCATCTAATTACTTTATGTTTTCCTGGTAAAAGCAAAATGAACCTTCTTTTATGTACAAGTAAATAGGGCCTATTTTTTAAATTCATCTTAAAGCAACCTTGGTCTTTGCCTATTTACTAAAATAGAAAGCAAAAACCTGCCTAATCAAGTCCAGTTACGTAATTCGTCGGATAAAGAGGGTGAAACGCCGGAGAGAATAAAAACCCTCGAATCGGATTGGCCTCAGCGGCCGTGACAGCCTTCAAATGGACCAGGCACTATTTAAGAAAATAATTCGCGAGGTAACGAAATACTTGTACGATTTTTCCTTTTTGTAAATATTGCAAAGCCAGAGAAAATTATTTTTGGACAGCGTTGACACAGTCTGGTAAATAAAATGAAACAAGACTTATCTTATCACAAGGCGTTTCTACAATACTGGGTAATTTAAATTATAATTTAAATTAACATAAAATGAAAATTTAAATACTTTTGTCGTGCTTTAAATTGATTGTCTGTTAGTTCACGACTATATCCTTGTTTAAACAAACTTCCTCTGCAAGTTTAGTACTAAAAATATGTTCAAAATTATTAGGAACATGCCTATTTCCACAATACAACTAATATATAAGATAACGGTTTCCCTCATCTCATGTCAAATTAGAAGTACATTATGTTATTATATTTGCACTCATGTTATGCCTTTTAAAATTTCAAGGACTTTCATTAGAATATTCACGAGTTTTGTTTTTATGTTTTCATAAAGGTAATGAATGAATAGGGACTTGTTAAATAGCAAAAATGTCTGTAGCCCGACAAAGGCTATGTTTACTGAATCCAATGAAAAAGCAAAATTTAGCATTTCCCAGTCCAGCTTATGTTGAACAGTGCTGATCATAGTTGCAAATGACAATAATGCTAGCTGAATCACTTATGTTATAAGAACACAATGTAGATCTGCAGCAGACATAACGTGACGCCAGTTTTCAAGAGTGCTTACGCTTCCATGGTTTTGCTGTTCACTTCAGTAGGAACTCGTAAGCTTCGCAAGCGATGTGAATTGTGACAAATACTTGCAGAATCCATCGATCATAGTTGCCAACCGCAGTGATAAATGGGCCGTCCCCTTTCTGGGATCCAAGTGAAACTATCTACAAACATCTTTTTAGTCATAGGCTTTTTGAGATAAAGATGTTTGCAAATTCGTATCTATGAGTGAATAGTATAACTTATGTTTCTTTTCTCATAATTTCTAAAGCAAAAGGGTTGTCTACTGATTATTAAAAACGTGTTTTTTTAAATATTCAATTTATATTGAACTGTGTTTGGCCCTCAACTTCTTTTGTTTTTTTTGGAACAGTTTTTTTCCAGCTGTTTATTTTATTTTGGCAATAACAGATATTTTTTGGGCTTTTCCACACGGCCTAATTTAAAATTATAACTGACACCCTAATCACCCTCAGCTTTACGAACTCCCATACAAACTTTCCTCACCTATTTCACACCTTCATGAGGTGGATCATGTCATTTCGTTACTACTTTTTAGATTTAGGCATACATTATCTAGAAGCGATCAGGCCCAAGAAATAATACAAATGAAGTACCTAAACATTCGAGTATGCATCTTTTTTAATCCAGTGTATTTGACATCAGCGCGAGCTAATTAATCAAGATGGCTTTCACAACTATAGCAGCGAGCGACATCAAAAAAACTGTGAGCCACAAAACTAGTCCATAATTTGGATTTTTTTAGATGTAATAAACAGCCTAAAATCACAAATTTCAACCCTAGCGGGTGATAAAAAGAACTGTCTATAAAAAAATTTACCCTATATATAAATTTATTCCCTTTGACACTAAATACTTACCTAATCATAACAAGCGGTTTATTTCTAACACAAATTTTGTAATAAACGTTTTAAGTAAAACTTAAGCCAATTAGAGTTTCATACCATTATTACTCGTATTACAGCCTGAACATTCACTAGTATTCTAGGAATAAGAGCTTATGTATTCTTAAACCTAATTGAAACAAAGGAATGTATTTGTTCTAGAGATTTTAATAATAATCTGCTAAATAATAAGAAAATTATGTGATTTGATTTAATAAATTTATTTGATTGTGAAATTCAAATACCTATTATGTTCTAACTGAAGAAGTAGATCTTTTGTCTTATACATCAAATGAATGTGAATTTTATTTTTAAGATTAGGTATAACGATGCTCAATTTTCTATCTAAAGATATGAATCACAGTCTTGTGTTTCATTTAAAACATTTCCCTTTAGTTCTTACCTGTACTTCTATACTAAAGTTACAAAGAGAAAAGATTTGTTTGTTGGTTCGTATTAAATAGGCTCCGAAACTGGACCGATTTTTGAAATCATTCACCAATATATAGCTTCATTATCAGCGAGAGATATAAGCGATTTTTTTAGGCTTTATTTTAGGAGCAATAGTCTTCGCGGGACAGCCATTACCCTATTAAGAAAGTATTTAATAAATCAAAATATAAAAATCTCCAAGGACGTAGATAGCTGATTTTTACTTAATACTGATTGATGAGACCCAAAATGAAAAAGCGAGTAAGTAAATATTGTAAATTATGCAGCAGTCACAGGGAATGGTAACCAACGAGCTTCCCAAAACAATGTTTGATTCGTCAGCAATATTTATTTGAGGGCTAAATATTGATAGATATGTTAACGTTTCTTGTTTTCACGATGATATTGATACAAGTTATGAACATTCACACAAAAGGGGTTACTCTTTTGGTGATTCTTTCAATGGAAAAATGTTTTTCGATCCAGAAGAAATTGCGATGGAATAAATGGAAGGTTCCTGCAAATGTTTATTTTGTGTTTGTCGTTCGGGATTCGATGGTCCATCTCAGTGTTTGGCCATTTTAGAATTCGTAAGCAAAAGTTGTCCGCAAAATTTTAGCCAACGAATTCTAAAATAGCAAGTGACATTTGCAGTGGAATGAGAATTATTAACAGGTATTCCTAAAATTTGCTGGGTTGAGGATCCGAAAGTTAAAACCTTTTTACCTGTTTTCGAATTGTTTAAATATAATGTAATTGTAATGTATGTAAAAATATAATTTTATTTTTTACAAAATCATATCTTCAATTACATGTTTATTTGCAGAAGCTTTTATAAAGCCGTCAATTTGTATACGGTGAATAAATGGGTTATATCAGGTAAAAAAAATATTTATTTCGGCTAAAGGACGCTTCTAGAGAAGCCTCTCCGAAGTTCCAGAGAAATAGATAAATTATTTATAGCTTCTTATTTAAGGTATTTCAAATATGTACATACATTACAATACCAAATTAGGTACCTATTTAAACAATTAGGAACTCGAAAATGATTAAGTTCTATTATGATTTAGAATATTTACTTGTACTTGTATTCGATGATGTTTAACCTCATCGAATGAAATTGGTTATTCAGTGTTGAGTTTCTGTAACCTATTTAAGAAAATAATATTCTTAAAAGTTTTGCAGATATAACAAAGATCAGTCTAAAAAACGAACACTCCAACTAAGCAATGTTCTTAAAACCGAAGGAATCGTGTCGAGAACATTTTAGAAAGCTAAATTTACTAACGGCACCCTCCCTATACGTTCTTGTAGTCTTATGTAATTTTGCCAAACACATTAGTCAGTACGAGACAGAGAACGAGAGACAGAAAAGAGAGAATACGAGAAGAAAAGACTTCCAAAGTGTGTTAAGGCCTAATCTTGACATAGTTAAACATTGCGCGCACTATCAGGCGATCAAACTGTTTAACAGATTACCAGTTGACATAAAAAGTTCAGTTTACCATTCAAGTTTTAGAAATACCCTCAAATCGTTACTTTTTGAAAAGTGTTTGTTTAGCGTGGCGGAGTTGTAGGCTATTGTTATTATTGTTTTATTTACGTAATTTGTTTCGGAATGTTTTGTTTTGATTTTTTTGACATTGCTTTCATCCCAATTTAATCCAATTCTAAACCGTTGACTACTAACCTTCTAATTAATAATTGTTCTCTTGTTAACAATATTCTTGTTTTTAAAATGTGCATTCACACACAGTGTATGTTGTTTTTGAATAAATGAAATGAAAGAAATCAATAACTCCGACGTGTATTAGACGAGTAATGTCGTAAGCGTACTCAATTTCAGTATTTCACTATAGATTCACCTTGCAACTAGCAACTATGCCGGTACAACCACAATACCATCATGGTGGTCGTCAAAAGACTGACAAAAACGATTTTTGTATGCATGGTTACTACCTCACTTACTGAGCGAGTATGCCATATCGTTTTTGTAGGTCTTGTCTCTTCATAATCACCCGGTAGAGCCTTTCCCCCCCCCCCCCCCCTTTCTATGCTTAGAACTTCGAACCCTTTGACACTTCCTAAGTTTTACCGGCCTCGAGAACTAAAGTTGTAATAGAGTTTGCAGACACCTGTCAGAATCGAACCCGCGCCCAGGGCGGTTATATAACATCAACTAGGGCTGAGCACGAAGAAAACTAAAAATTTTGCGTACATAGATAGTGCTTATAACGTTTCCGTATTGGCTCACCTAAAGTTCTTTACCGGTAATTGTTCTTCCTACCGATTTGTAATCCGAATGAACACTCTTACTACAATTTTTCATACAATTTATAGTACTACTACCGACGATGTTCATAACACTCATGTTTCCGATAATTGTAATCAATAATATCACTAATCTAATATACATATATTTGAAAAACAACAGTAGGAGTCTACTGTTGTTTTTCATAACGCTTTTTCCCTAAACATAATTTCCATAATATTTTTAATACTATTCAGAAAGTATAGTGATGTATAATAATGTGAGAAACGCCCTAAAGTCGCTTCTGTCACTTGTATTGAGGTAGCTACGAGAATGAAATATGTGATACTTATCGCATAAGTGGTTCAATTATTTTCGGACCAACTCCTTGTGTTATAATATCGTTGATGATATTTAGCTTCGACACTCGTCTCTGACAGTGTTTGTCATTTCTCTGCTTTGCTTGTTGATTGTAAACATTCGTGTTAGCTGTAACAACAACCCTAGCGACTAATTCCTGGTATCATCTGTAAACTAATACCTAGTTAATAGGACGTAGCTTTAGTTTAGTCTGTCGTGCCAGATGTCAGTGTCTACATTCACCACCTGGGGAAAGACTGGGATGTCTTGTTTAATGAATATCCCTGAATCTGTGTTGGCAAATACTTACAACCTTGGTATCTTCAAAGCCACAGTGGATGGGCATATTCTGGGTGCGCGTGTACGTATACTACAATCGGCCTGGCCTAGTCGTGTTTTACCACCAGCCGAGACTGAGGCCAAACGCAAACGCATTTCAAATAAAAAATATCCTAATATAGTCTACCACTGACGATCGATGGTTCGCTATTCAACTACAAAGTAGCTCATGGCACCGCAAAACGGTAAGCTTACCACCAGGCGGGACCTGTGCTTGCTTGCCGTTGTCATATCTAAGGTGGAAATTAGAACCACGACCTACGTCGCAGGCAGATTTGCTACGAACCTAACTTCAAAATATAAATCCTGACGACACGATTGGCGTAATGAGCTGTAGCACGGTTTTTTTATAATTGTGATTATTTATATTTATAGATTACAGCTGTTTGGAGAGACTTCGTTCTATCAAAAGTAATTGCACGTCGCGGCGTCGTTAAAGCAGCACATCTTGCCCGCGTTTCTCCAACTTGATTTACGTATACTATTATTTTTCACTGACTGTTTTGTTCGATCATAATAAAATATAGCCTATGTCACTTCCTGATACTGTAGCTTCATATGGGTGAAATATTTTTTAAAATCGGTCCAGTAGTTTCGGAGCCTATTTCATACAAACGAGCAAAGAAAAAAAAATAAACAAACAATCAAATGTTTCCTATTCATAATATTAAGTCAGTCAGAAATCTGGAGAATCTGGGTTAAATCCCAGGTCAGGCAAAGTGTTTACTGTTTACGAATTCAAATAAAATATATCCCAGGTTTGTGATCACTAACCTGCATCTGAAAGAGTGGTGATTAAGCTAATATAGGTCTATTTTATTTGCATTTGTTTATCGAAATGGTGGCGAAGACTTGATTTCAAATATAGAGGCCTTTACCCAGCCGTCGGACAGTTTAAAGTTTTATGGTTGGGTACCATTCTGATATGGATGGAAAATACCTAGTGATCCCACAAGTTTAAAGATGTAATCTTCTTTTATTTCAGTGACACGTGTTTCGCAACTCCTATGTATGAAAATCAAATAAAACTTTCAACAAAAATACCCAAATAAACAATCCAATTGTTTACTTCCACAACATACTATCTGTCAATATTGGTTTGCAACTTATTCGGTTCTCAGAATAACCCGACATTTATGTTTTATAACAATATTTATTTTGTATGTTCATTGTTCATGATTTAAACGAATCGCTGCTGGCACGTGTAGAACGGTTTTTTGGTAAGTTAATATCAATGTAATCCCAAATAATTATGTTAACATCGCAAAACCATTGTCATATTTGCAACACCATAACAGGGTACATGTACATACTTACATTTAATATTAAGATCTTTTGACCCTGTACATGATGCATATTTAATAAATAAACATATGGACTGATAGACGTGACTTAAAAAAATGGTTTTCTCGTATTCAGGAATAGTTTCGTTCATAATCAAAGTATAAGTACATCCCAATCGGTTTTTCTAAAAAAAATATTGAATTACTCACTGTTTCACATCAATTACTCTCTATTATATCTATCAACGAAAACAAATATCTTGATATTTACATACAAGTCGCAAGGTGATGAAGATACCAGGGAGTAAGGGGAACACCTTTATTTGTATTTTAACTTCTTTCTTCTCAAGAAATCTAGTAAATCAAAGAAATACAATCTTGTCTGTGATACGTCATTTCACTAAACATTTAGTAGACGTCCGTCCTATGATTTTTATTTATTTATTTTAACTGCTTTTACTTTGATTTACATTGTTATTTCAAAATGGTACTTACAAGCAAACTTCCAGCGCTGTGGGTACCCTAGCACGGTGCCGCCGTGCCGCCGCACTGCGCACTGGTACACGCCTTCGGTGCCGTTGCGCTTGCGAGATACCTCCACGCTACCGTCCACCGACAATCTAGAAAAAAACAATATTTTAAAAGTTGACACCTTATAATCTTACTTCTTAAAATGTCCTGCTGCATAGGATGAAGCTTAATTTGGTCGTCATACAAAAACAATCAACCCGGATAATGGCGGAAGGCTCACCACCTACCACGTTGGGTTCTAATACCATTGGTGAAAAGTGGGCTTCTGAGTGTTTCGTTTATCATGACGACACAGTCACTTGCCTCGGCTAACCCGTTTGGGATAAAGTCGTGATGCTATGTATGTATGTGTAGCGACATCTATCTAGCCACATACGAACTAAGAACTGACGTATCCTACAGCGCGATATCAAAGTTATCCGAGCGATTTAAACTCAAATACAAGAACCCGACAACAACCGTCGGGCAGTAGCCCACCAGACACAACACCCGTCTGGTCAGAGGATCCTCCCTGTTCAATGGTGGATGAGGAACTTTACACCCTGTTTCATCACAAACAGGCTTGTGATGAATCTCAAAACCTGACAAACGCGACGAGCAGTGTTTCAAAAACGTTTGCGCCCAACGTGTTGCACTAAACACCCGACCTAGAAATATGAAAGACTGACGAAAAATCTGGGTCAAACAAACAGTTTTGACTCTCTAGTAAATTTATAACTCGACGATAATCGAATGATAGCAGAACTTTATTCTCACAAATTAAAAAGTTACTAAAGTTTTCTTCTTGTCCTGGATAAAGCAGCAGCAGCTCTGTGTGTAGATTTAAATGCTTATTAAGCACACTGTCCATTACCTTCGCTAGGATGGTAATTAGAGAAATTGGTCTATAATTACACTTGTCAGAGGCATCCCCTGCTTTGTTTTTTATAATGGGAACAACAATGGTTTTCATAAGGGCTTCCGGTAGGTAACAGTGACGAAAACAAAAAGTATAGAGCATGGCAAGAACTCTCGGGAGGTGAACACCCGCATTTTGCAGGTGCTCAATGCTGAGACCATCATGCCCCGGTGAATTTCCTCTTGTCATTTGGCTGATCACTTTAGCTATTTCAGCAGGAGTTATTTTGATCAAGCTGTCACTCACACGCCCCTCAGCATCGAGTGGGCAGTAGTGACTCCACCATGAAATGATTCCTGAAAAGGTCGGCTATTCCACAGGGTTCACTAACACCCTCAACACTTACTGGCAGGCTCACTTAATCTTATTTGTAGCTTTCCAAAACTGTGCAAAAATTCTTGGATTTGTGATATAAGGCAATTATTTCCATTTTAATTTGGTCTTTATGTCGTTGACAGAATTTAAGCTTATCTTTGCAATCTTTTCGAGAACAGCACATTTCATTATATATGCGTCCAGTCCTGGGTTTACCATGCAAACACCATTCCTGAAAGCAGAGTCTCGTCCGTTGGTGCGCCCCCCGCACGTGCCTATTCCAACCCGTGACATAGCCGGCCTTCCTGAACTGCCCTCTTTCACATTTGCAATTATACATATCATCAATTGTTTTTCTCAGTTCACATGGAAAATCAACGTATTTTAGCCTAATATTACATACTCGTAAATTCAAATATTTATCTATTTGTGATGTTTCCCGTTATCCCCATATTTCCCTTTGAGCTATTATTTGTTTCATCGTGATCTCTATGCATATTTTTAGGTACATTATTATTAAGATTACACACAATTTCTAAAGGGAAATGATCCGACCAGAACACGTGGTAGTGAACTCTAGCGCTACTTTAGCGAACTTTAAACCTGTGAATGTATGTTAAATAAATTGATTTCTATTTCTATTGAAAAGAGTAACCATCGAGTTTCTTGTCGGGTTATTCTCGATCGGAAACAACCTCCAAACCGGTGGTAGAGTCACATTATGTTTATTTATGACTAGCTTTCCGCCCGCGGCTTCGCCAGCGTGAACTTCATTTTCATGACATACGGGATTTTCTCCGACTTTGTCGGCACATACGTCCTAAAAACAACCCCTATACGAAATTTGAGACTCCTAGCACTTGTAGTTCTGAAATTTGGTGATGAGTGACCTTTCGCTTTTATATATTTTGATAATTTTGCGTGCGTATTATTTAAATCCACGATTAAGCACACTGTCCATTACCTTCGCTAGGATGGTAATTAGAGAAATTGGTCTATAATTACACTTGTCAGAGGCATCCCCTGCTTTGTTTTTTATAATGGGAACAACAATGGTTTTCATAAGGGCTTCCGGTAGGTAACAGTGACGAAAACAAAAAGTATAGAGCATGGCAAGAACTCTCGGGAGGTGAACACCCGCATTTTGCAGGTGCTCAATGCTGAGACCATCATGCCCCGGTGAATTTCCTCTTGTCATTTGGCTGATCACTTTAGCTATTTCAGCAGGAGTTATTTTGATCAAGCTGTCACTCACACGCCCCTCAGCATCGAGTGGGCAGTAGTGACTCCACCATGAAATGATTCCTGAAAAGGTCGGCTATTCCACAGGGTTCACTAACACCCTCAACACTTACTGGCAGGCTCACTTAATCTTATTTGTAGCTTTCCAAAACTGTGCAAAAATTCTTGGATTTGTGATATAAGGCAATTATTTCCATTTTAATTTGGTCTTTATGTCGTTGACAGAATTTAAGCTTATCTTTGCAATCTTTTCGAGAACAGCACATTTCATTATATATGCGTCCAGTCCTGGGTTTACCATGCAAACACCATTCCTGAAAGCAGAGTCTCGTCCGTTGGTGCGCCCCCCGCACGTGCCTATTCCAACCCGTGACATAGCCGGCCTTCCTGAACTGCCCTCTTTCACATTTGCAATTATACATATCATCAATTGTTTTTCTCAGTTCACATGGAAAATCAACGTATTTTAGCCTAATATTACATACTCGTAAATTCAAATATTTATCTATTTGTGATGTTTCCCGTTATCCCCATATTTCCCTTTGAGCTATTATTTGTTTCATCGTGATCTCTATGCATATTTTTAGGTACATTATTATTAAGATTACACACAATTTCTAAAGGGAAATGATCCGACCAGAACACGTGGTAGTGAACTCTAGCGCTACTTTAGCGAACTTTAAACCTGTGAATGTATGTTAAATAAATTGATTTCTATTTCTATTGAAAAGAGTAACCATCGAGTTTCTTGTCGGGTTATTCTCGATCGGAAACAACCTCCAAACCGGTGGTAGAGTCACATTATGTTTATTTATGACTAGCTTTCCGCCCGCGGCTTCGCCAGCGTGAACTTCATTTTCATGACATACGGGATTTTCTCCGACTTTGTCGGCACATACGTCCTAAAAACAACCCCTATACGAAATTTGAGACTCCTAGCACTTGTAGTTCTGAAATTTGGTGATGAGTGACCTTTCGCTTTTATATATTTTGATAATTTTGCGTGCGTATTATTTAAATCCACGATATATCAGAATCTATTAATCCAATTAATGTGTTGTAAAGAAGCAAATTTATCTCTGTATAATTATCTTGATGATTAAAAAACTTTTAATCATGAGGATTAATATGCTTGTATAGGTAATAATTCTCAAAATCTACCTTTTAATTTACATGATTTTTAACACATACGAGTAACATACCTTATAGCTACTTATTTATAAAAGATAGATGGATCTACTAAAAACCTATATTTTTTTAGTACATTGTGTGCACGTATAATCAACAGTGGGGCCAGCGCACGCACGAAAATTTTCGATGGCTTTTCCGGATTACTTTATACGTGTTAATTGATCTGCCTGAAAACTAATTATTTCAAAACAAATATGATGCCTATGACAATCAGGAATAATGTAGCTTTTTAACAGGGAAATAATTTTTGAAATCGGTTTGGTAGCTTCGGAGATTACCTGTCCCAAACATACAAACTCACAAACGCTTACCTCTTTATAATATTAGTATTGATATTTACTAGCATAGTATTATTTTATTCACGTTTATTTTTATTTAGTACATTTAGTGTATGTTTTATCTAGATATTTTTTTTGACTTGTCTTAAGTACTTTTTATAAATCTATATGAATAAAGATATTTTTTACTTTTACTTAACATACGTATTCAATAAAACGAAATCCTAGACACTTTGGCGCCCAACGAGTGAC
Organism: Udea olivalis; assembly: GCA_947369235.1. Lineage (NCBI taxonomy): Eukaryota > Metazoa > Arthropoda > Insecta > Lepidoptera > Crambidae > Udea > Udea olivalis. The sequence continues at coordinate 1,485,110 of OX376349.1, read as the reverse complement.
TTCAAACAGTCATACTCACCGCTTAGAAGCAATTTCTTCCTCTCCCCTGCGCCTGTAGGGCTTCGCCCTCGGCCTGTCATCAGCGTCGAGGGGTGGCGGAGGCCGTCGCTGCGCCCTACCTACCTCCGCCACCACGCACGGCACCACGCCGCGGGGAGGTATCAACCACGTTATATGTTCATCTGTAAGAAGAAACGAGAGAAGTCAGAATCGCCTATCACAAATATAGTCTGTCTATTTTATGAAGACCGTTTACCTATGCTTGTAGTATTGACATGAACTGATATACCAGTTTGACATATACTAATGTGCGTGCTTTCAGCGGGAAAAATTGACACTAGTGAGACTAAAACAGTGTGTATGTACACTATAACACAAATTAGACATGCGCGGCGCTCTGACAGATAGCCCGCTTAGAACAACACGCCATGTTTGACGCACGCACACAGAGACATGAGTTTACAAGCGAAGTCACTGAGCTTCGGTGAGTGGGAAAGTCGTACTGTCGCGAGTGTTTTTGTTTATGTCGAACTTGGTGCAATTTTTCACATGATGAATTTTGTTTGTTGGCCGGTTCTGTCAAGTAAGTACAACTTACTAACTTCATTTTTAAAATTCAGAGCGAATATAGTAGTAACCCCAGGCGGTTCACGCAGAGCGGTCCTTCTATAAACTCTATATTTTGTGACTATAATACTTGTCACTACTACAAGCATAGTAAAAAGGTCTTCCTGAGATAGAACGTGTATACCACTAATGTATTTGTATACAAAACTATGGTGGCAGCACCATCATCATCATTTCAAGCCATTAGACGTCCCATGCTGAACATAGGCATCCCGCATATATATATTTTTTTCGGTCTGCATCCATCCGGATCTGTCTACCTCTAGAGGCGGCCAACAGTACGTTTCTCTTGAAAAGGTTAACTACTCGTAGTATTTTTCTGTCCCAACCAAACGTTCGAAAACGATGTTGGTTTTTTGGTAATATAATAAACATTTTTTTTTACAAAATAAATAATACCTATTCAAAACTGACTACGGTTTGCGTCCTGTTTACCCTTTAAAAGTTTCGCGAAACTTCGTTAATTTGTACTACCGAAGTAGGCCCCCTGGTCGTAGTAAGAAAATTACGCCAGAAATTTGTCATCATATTATTTTACTACACAGGATATGTCGAAATAATTGATTTTTAATAGACATTTTGTTTTTGCTAAGGCGATATTATATGATCCAAGCATAGACATTGGAGACGCAGCTATGAAACATTAAAGATTTCTCGTGATGATGATGATGAATCGTAAATAGGTAACTCTTTATGGTACCTACTCCCTATTCACTACGGTAAGCACCGAAATTCAGCTTCATGGTGCTATATCAGTCACTGAGGCATATGCTTAGTAAGGCTATTTGACACTTCTTTAAATTTCAAATAAATTTATTTCTTTTTATGTCTGAAAAATACCTTTTTTAGTAAGGATAAGAGTGCGTTAAAATTTTAACGTACGCTATTTTCACCTCTATAAATACGAATAGAAAATAACTTAACACCAAAACCACATCTTCACACGAAAAATATTGACTGTAGGAAGATTTGCGATTAAATATGAGCTTATTTGCATCAAAAAATAAAGTCATCATAACTGATACAATCGTTATGTTGCCAGAAACCAACTTATCATTTTTAGGGTTCCACTTGTATCTTTAGTTTGTTATCACAAGTATGTTATAGTGAATCCGTTTCTTTGACCGGCTGTGCATTACACGCACACGCATGTACCTATTATTCTTGTTAAGAGGATACAGAATCGCCGTTTTTCCATAAAAACGTAGTTCCCTGTTTCCTCTATAACTAATTATCAAAAGAGATACGACCCTTCGTAAATCTAAGAATATCAGATATTTCGCTGTGTTCAAACAGCCATAAAACTAATTTGAATAGCTTATATAAAAAAGGGTAACATAGGAACACGGCGAAATACTTTATCTATTTTACTTAAAAAAAGTAATTCAATCGGTCAAGTTTTCTTTCAAAAAGGGATCAGGGGACTACGAAGCGTCGATTTTGTGTACCTTTGATAGGTCATTTCGGTCCGAGTTGCAGTTGTCTTTATCGCACTCTGCGGGAGGCTAGAGGTTTGCAAAAGACAGCAATAGATTTTGCAAATACCTATTTTTCAATTCTCTTGATCGTACTGTGTCCTCTCAATCAATCTCATAACCTGGTCGGCTATGGTATTTTTTATTTTTTTAAAGTAGCTTAATCTATTTTGTTTACTCTGCGATATAGGACTATGAAATGCAAATAAGTCACTTTACTTTCATGTGTAACTAATTGCAAATAACACCTAATTAAAATATCACAGTACTACTTCTGTGTGATAAAATCAAACGAACCTTCGACGTTGACTTTGCTAGATCTCTCTGTTATAGCCAGTAAAGCCTCAACCATGTATATTTTGTGTCCAAAACTAAATGACTAAAGTATATCCTGACCTGTGGCACTTGACTAATTTAAAATAGATGATGGTTTAATTTGTTATATTTCGAGAGGCTTTAAAAATAACCAGAACTCTCGCTGATATGGTCCGAAACGAGCTTGTTAGCTTTTGTTTTTCTAAGGCCTCTTTCGGGAAAGGAAATAGTAAATAGACTGAGTGATTGATGGTTTGTAAAACAAGGATTTCAGTCTTATCACTGTTCGGTTAAAATTCGTTATAGGAAATTTGTTGTAATTTTCACAGGAAGTTTTCTTTTACTTATAATACTTGAAAGAAATAAATCAAAATGACTAGATCCGTACAATAACTAAAGTTGGTATCTCACCTCGGCATTATTCCGAAGTGGAAGTGGCTATATAGCTAAAAACAAAGGCCGAAAATTAGGGCAGAAAAAAACTGGAATAAATGTCGCCCTCAGTTGCCCTCTCCCAAGGTGGGCGGACGACCTGATAAAGGCTGCAGATTTTCAGTGATGCATACCGCTTACAACCAGCCTACAATCTGTAACTACGTTTGAAGAAAACGTTTTAAGGTTGTTTCAGGTATCTCATCTCAATTAATACAATCCTATCTTACAGATAGAACTCAAAAAGTTAGTATCAACGGAACTGCATCTTCCGGTGCCACCATACGTATGGGAGTGCCCCAGGGATCTATATTAGGACCTTTGCTTTTTCTTATTTATATAAATGATCTTCCTACCTATGTCAAAGATATTTGTGAGATAGTATTATTTGCTGACGATACCTCGTTGATTTTTAAAGTCGACAGAGGTAAGCAAGCATTTGACGATGTAAATAATACTCTCTCAAAAGTACTATGTTGGTTCACTAGTAATAATTTATTACTTAATGCAAAAAAAACAAAGTGCATCAAATTCTCTATGCCCAATGTGAGACAGGTTGATACTATTGTAACTATGAATGACGAGCCATTAGAATTAACAAATTCTACTGTATTTTTAGGAATAACTTTAGATTCTAAGTTGCAATGGGGTCCGCATATAACGGCCCTGGCAGGGAGACTCAGTTCCGCTGCTTGTGCTGTTAGAAAAATACGACTCTTGACTGATATTGAAACAGCAAGACTAGTATATTTTAGCTACTTTCATAGTGTTATGTCGTATGGTCTACTGTTGTGGGGTTCAGCTGCAGACTTGAACACCATTTTTGTACTTCAAAAAAGAGCCATCCGCTCCATTTACAAACTTAGACCACGCGACTCGCTTAGGGAAGTATTTAAGAAGATCGATATTTTAACTGTGCATGCTCAGTATATTTTAGATAACATAATGTATGTGCGCAAAAACTTGCATCTGTTCAAAAAAAACAGTGACACTCATAAACATAATACCAGAAATAAAAACAAATTGAAAACTCCCAGTCTTAGGCTACACAAGGTGGGAAACTCATTTGTGGGTCAATCTGTAAAATACTTTAACAAAATACCTCAAAGTCTTGTTGATCTACCTCTTCACAAGTTTAAGTCTGCAATTAAAGCAAAGTTAATGAAACAAGGTTATTATAATGTAGAGGATTACTTGAACGACAAAAGTTTGTGGTCATAGTAGGAATAATCTGCTCCTCTGCTCAATATTGTGTTCTTTTTTCTACTCGCATTGACTGTACTCTGAATTTATTTTTTGTAAAACAAACAAAGTTGAAAAGAGTAACTATCGAGTTTCTTGCCGGAGTCTTCTCGATAAGAAGCAACGTCCGAACCGGTGGTAGATTCACATTATGTATATTCACGATGTGTACTAATATTGTACTATTTTATTTACGTTTATTATTATTATTTCTGTATACTTTTTTTGACATGTCATAAGTGCTTTATACAAGCTAAAATGAATAAATGATTTTTTACTTTACTTACTTTACTTACTTACTGCTAGTTATGAAAATATTGGACACTATCCTATCCTGATAACCAAATTCAATGCGAATATAATGGATAAGAATAATTCAGTTATTCTAATTCATTATACTTGCATAGGTTAGTGTCCCTAAAAAGTACGTATACAACATGTAAGGCCGCTTCGTTTTTAAATTTAAATGTACACATTAAGGTTAATATACAAACGTAAAAAAACACATTAAAATAAAATGTCCAGTGCTCGCCCAAACAAAGCGTATCTGTTAAAGAAAACAAAGTGTATGAAGTACAGAAACGTACCTTGTATGAAGACAAAATAAACCTTGAAGAAGAGAGCCTCAAATATACATACTTACGGTATTGTAGTGTGTACTTGCTTCATAATTCTTGAACGCCGGAGTCGGTCTTGTAAAAGCAGTGTATAATAAGAATATTGTCCCTTTGATTGTTACTTTACAATTGTAGTGTTGGGATTACCAAACTGGGATTGGGGGGAGCACACAAGGAATGTCGAAAGAGAATGGAGCGATCTGATAAGAAGCCTGCCGTATCTTAATAATTACAAGTTATAGAGACACAGATTACAGAGAAATTCGTAGTTACTTAATAACAAGTAATAGAGCCAAACATTACCGAGAAATTACGTATCAAATTAACAAAGATTCCGCCAGTTCATAAAAGTGAATGAGGATTACTTCTTATTATATCATGAATATTAGAAGCATAAATATACATAATATACGTTTCCAAGGCTTCAAAAATATTTGAGCAAAAAATTTGTTACGAATACGGGACAGACTACCCTATCCCTATAAACCATGGTTTTTCCCTCAATGTTTTGCTCAGATATTTTTGAGGCCTTTCAAACGTATAAATATTTTTGCTTTTGACTCCACTCTACCACGTCTACTGACAGACTATACGAGTTAAATTAATTTTATGCCAAAAACCCGCTGCAAAACAGCTGCGATCTATCATCTCACAATAAAGGTCAATTAATTTATGTTTTAGTTATTATAGTTATTATTTCATGTCGTCCAGGTAAGTTCTTCCTGGACTCCAGCTTGAATTTTATGAGACGATCAAATACAGTAATTTATCTACGTAAGATGACGTTGCCCCGCGAGTTATGAACATATTCACCTTTACGATGACTAATAATAACAAATCCCGCTAGAGTCCCCAGGATCGGGTTCAATTTTTCTAGTTCCTATCTTTGTGTCGATAATAATAACAAATTATTTGAAAGAGGTAATGTTTGAAAACTAGGACTCATTTCATTGTTAGAATCCAACGCTGAAATGCTGAAAATAGCTCTCATTTGTTAAGTAAGTAGGTTTGTCACAGCAAATGGTTTTAAGTTAAGAGAAAAAAAAGCAGTGAGACGGCTTCTAATCTTCGAAGTCAGTCTTCTTAGTTGAATGTGGACCAAGAGATGGAAAATCATTCACTTTGACAAAATTACAATAGCTAACGCATCTTTTTATCTTACCAAGACCAGTGAATCTTTGAGAATAATGAAGAGGAATAATCAATTTAAACTTTAACGTCTACTACATTAGAAGCAAGAATTTTTACTGTTTTGCTTCTCAAGTACCCTTTTCAGTAAAAGCTTTAATAGCTTATCCTAATTTATTCAGTCCGCGATATCTTCACAGTTTTTACTATAAGTACTGCGGTCGAGCATCAAACTAAGGTGATAGATAAGCTTGAATAGTAAGTTCCTCGAAACAGATAAAAAACTTTTTATCAAAAAATCAAAGACTGTAGTCACTGTGTTATAGTAGTAGCAGACATTATTTGGTATAACTTGCTTTGAAAAAAACTAACATTGAATTCCTCATTGGTATTTCAGCAATATCAGCAACATCAAGGTGAATCCATGGAGAAACCCCACGATAGAAATCTTCCCCTACAAACATGGGCGCCATCATGAAAATTTATGACGATGTTCCTAATAAATAATGATGAGGCTTCACTACAAATTATGTTCAGTCCGGTGTGTTCTACGATGGATTAATGAATATGGAAGACCATGAGCGACGTAAGTAGTTAATCAGTTCCCTAATGTAAGACGAAGGCAGGATCAGGAAGACCACCTCAAAATTGGTAAGGAAAGATATAAAAGGAAAACTTTGAGGAAATTCGAAGAAAAACCAGTCAAAGGTACAGACTATCTTTCTAACACCTGAAATCATAACACATTTAAATATAAAATGACGAGTTATATATCTAATTACCAAGAAGGATAAGTATTGTGTTTCAAACACAACGAATATAGAATACCTATATGTATAGGAAAAAACTACCAGTGATACACGGACTTTTAAGAGTAAAATAGACTATTAAACTTGTCCGCATTACTTGAGTAATCCTTCTGTACGGAGTTCTGTTACTTAATCTGGGAAATGTAAGCACCAAAAAAATTTTCAGAATAAAATTTCTAGCTTTGGATCCCTCTTGGCAAATGAGAGAAGAAGAATGATAACGCAAAAAGGGGTTAAATTTGCTTTAACGCGTCTGCACGCAAAACTTAATTACCCCTTCCAAAAAAAAAACAAACCAAGGAGTTTGTACGTAACTTACACCGACAAGGGTCACCCGTGAGTACAGAGGCGTACGCATCAACCTTTACAAAACCATTGCAAAATGGGTCTCCTGTCAGCAGCATAAGGTGCCCCTATGTAAAGGTTGATGTGAACGCCTCTGTACAGTGTCAAGTCCATTAAGGGTTGACATTATACGTACTTTGTTTTTCAACCTTTGACATGCGACACCTACTAACTGTGAGCAAAAACATTGTATACTTGGCTGTGGCGCTTTTACGCGTTTTTAATATGCTGTTGTTTTTAAGGGCCTTGTAATTGGGCTATAATAAGGAGTGTCACAGCAGGATCCTTAGAGAAAATTCGAGGAGAAATCAGTTGTCTTTGCTTGATTAGAAACTGTTGATTTAGATTCAAGTAAAGGTTTGAGGGAAAAACAATTGTTCAACAAGAAAAACCGATCTAGTAGTAAGTCCTATTAGTAAGTACCTGGTAGTTAGTCCACCAATTTTGTATGGAACGAATATCATTAAAATGCAAAAATTTAATTCCATTTTAAGACCGGTGTAGGAAATAGGTAGGTACCTACAGATAAAAATATAACGGTTTGACGATACGCATGATGATATTATAAAACGTAAGTACCTACTCGTTACTCTTCCTTGACTGAGTGGGTGGAGGGAGTTTAGAAATGATTTTTTACTAAAACTTAGCTTTTATACCTCATTTTAAATCATAGTTCGTTTTGTGTGTGGTCCCTGTTCAAACTCATTAAACCACAGTTACTTATAACAATATAATAGACACCAGCATATCAAAATGTAACTCAGTCCGAATCAGATTATTCAATTCTTAGAATTCTTCCCACCATTTTGCGCGTCATTATTAAGTTCTCATACCGGCCGCACGGCACAGGCCACAGGGGCGCTAGGCGCTTCTACTGCGCAGGTCAAGGCTACGGCCACTGTCCCGCTCCCACGCTCATGAATCATCTGTCCTTTCACTCGCACTCCTAGTGCCCACGTGATGACGGCCAATGTTTTCCAGCAGCCTTTTTTTAAGCACGGTGTCACTGTTGTAGTAAACATCCTACTCGCATTTCGTGCATTATTGACACAGTGACGGAGGACTAGTAACGTTACCTACTTGTAGGAAGCTAAACAGAGGATTCCAAACACATGTTATGGTGGAATAGGTACCTAATAGTTTTTTGCCTTCGAACCGGACCTACTAGCATCGAGAAGCGGACGTTTTTGATCTCTGCTTCGCATCTCATACCTGATTTTGTAAGACTATTTATTTGGTAACGGTGTCTGCCGCTTGAAGTTTTCGAGGAAGTTGGCGGCGTTGGCGCTGATTCTAGCGGCCAAGTTGGCTCGTATAATACATGCATCATGCCGTTTCTTATGTACCTGTCCCAAAACAGGTTTTTTTTCAAAATCCAAAGTGATGTTAGTCTTAACCGGCAGGCGGCTATACCTATATAATTTGATTACTTATCTGGGTATCTGCGGCTGGATGATTAAGTTAATAAGTAATGCATTTTATTTTCTTTGGGTTTGGTTCAATCCATGAGTAACATACGTTGACGTATTGATACAATTGTAAATTTTGTGGAAATATCATAAAAAATCTACCATGACACAGGTTATTTTTCCGATAAGTTAGACAAAACAAATAAATCAATGTTAAAATACATTGTAACAGACAGATCTCTCTTTTATTATTATAAGACAAACTTTAAGACTATGATACAACCCGTAAAATATACAAAATCGTCCTGAATTAGAAACTCTCCAGCTATTTCATTGAAGACACAGATACATGGTATGGTTATCATCAGCACATTCGCTAAATGTGGGAAGTTGGTCACGAATGCAGGATTTTTTCCGATTTCTGAAACACACAGTCCGACAATTTTATTTTTGTGAGCTCCTCCTGCAACCAATCACTTGGTTCTCTATTATTCATATTTATAAGTGAATTTATATTATTAGCATTTAACAATTTCTTTTCTAGTTTCTATCATTTATATTTTATTTAAATTCTGGACCGCAGCCCTATGCGTGAAGAAAGTAAACCACATTATGCCGCGAGCAATCACTATTTATCATCGCAGATCGCAAGTGAATACTTAGATATTCCTTTGAAACAACTTATCATATTTATGCGCATCACGTTGCTCCTGGGCCAGCGATATTGCAACTTCTGCCTTATCCTGAAAAACGTGCCTAGAACTTAGTCGGGAGCAGGGTTGTCTTTACAGGCTTATCACTACAAATAACAATAAAAAATCAGCTTTCGGCGATTTTGGAAATATTTCTTGTAAGGTTTCATCAAATGAATATTAACAACCACTATTAATTAACGTATCATCTGCATCATTATTTTACTGACTTTTAATTTTACCATATTTATCATTATCATGTTACTGGATTTGGCCTATTTATGCACTCATCTTCATCTTCTATAAATCGTTCATAACAAAATCAATACCAATGTCACATTGAAATTCTACAATTCGTTGGTTCAAAATTAGTTCACGCGGACGAATTTGCGGGGAATAGCTCGTTCCAGCTAAATACATAGTTGGTTACAGAAGTTGCTTAGTTACCGGTTTAAATTTGGCAGCCCTACAAGGGAGTGTTCTTTGCGGTCACTTATTGCCTATCACAGTTGCCGCCTCAAGTCAAAAATCAGAAGAGTAATTTGCAGACAGTTCCCGAGTCTTGACCTACTTTCTCAAGGCACGTGAACTACACAACACAACGAAACTTGTACGCGGAAGAGCGTTAGCGGATATTTGTAGCTTATTGAAGAACTTCGACGATGGGTGATTTATGAAGTCGAGATTACAGCAACGTCTGCATAAAGTTGTTTGTTTTTAACGTAAACATAATTTGGAATAGAATCAACTTTAGGATACTAGTGGCGTTTTTGATAGAACATTAACAACGACTGTGACTTTTTATAACAGTTACTAAATTGCTATATGCAAGCAAAGCAGCCGACAAAGCTAGAGACTACAATAACTCGCTTCGAAACCGAAGAAAATATAAATTTTGTATTCTGTCGAATTCTAAAATGGCAACGTGGTTCATTTACCCAAGAACATGGTAGTGAAATTAGCTATAATTTAAACTTTTGACATAACACGCATAGGACTTGTAAGTTTAGAATTGTTTTTGAGTTTGATATAAGAGTTGTTTATAATGGAAAACTAATAATGATGATGATAAAAAAGTAAGTAAGTTTTATGGGTTTCATAATAATAATAATAAATCTTTATTTACTAGAAACACGGTACAAGAAATGATGGTTAAAGTTAAAATAAAGTAGAATCACATGTTTCGCCAAATATATGGCATGTAAAATATTTTAATTAATAAGCTCTCCAACACTATAAAAATTATATATAATCATATTGGATAGTCAAACGCTTTACTAAAACAAAATACATTATATCCCTTTTAAGGATTACAAGTTTAGCAGAGCAGGTAGAGACAAGCGACCAATCCCTTTTCGATAGAGGAATTCACTTAACCTTTTGTCACCAGAGTCTAGGCTCAGATCCAGGTAATCTGGTCACTTGTGCGCCCCACCGGCACTTTGTCTCAGACACCACATGAAAGGGCGATAAATAGTTTGCTTCAACTCAGCAAACAAAGTTTCAGAGTAAGTCAGAATTATACAATTTTCGAAATAAACAAGATAAAATATTTATATCGAAAATAAAAACTTTATTCAGACAAGTGACAGATCACTGAACTCTTCGTAGGGATGATACGGATAATTTTCCAGAAACAGACAAATTCGTTAAATCTAATTTACCAGGGAAAAAAGATGTAGGTATATATAATGCATGGCTTTTATAAGAAGCATATTGGGTTCCTAGAATAAACACCTTAGGTGACTCTAGTAAATGAACTAACTTCGTTCGCAGTACTCTTTCCAACACAACTTCAAAATGATAAAAAGATTGCTAGTTACAAAAATGTTTGAAGAACTAAAAAATATATAAATATTTTTGACAAAAAATAATAAAATATAACCTTTACATGAAAAGTACCACCTTTAAAATGTATTTTGCAATAAATAACACATTTAATGTGTCATTTAACTGTCGTTCAATTAATGTACATGGAGGATTAAGGTCCGGATCGTGTCACCCGACTCACAACATCTAATTAGTATTCCACAATGTTTTACAAGTTCTGAGAATTGAAAGGGTTGAAATTTAACTAGCACAGCATAAAAATACGAGTTTTAGACTTACGAAGTGCCAGATCCTGGGCTGAACAGTTTATCGAAGGGAGGATTACGCCCCTCCAGGGCTAAGCCCTTAATAGTTGCGACACCTCTCGGAATGACGTACTTACACATTCTTTTCACGATCGTCACGTTCGAAGGTTTTTTTTAATAAAAAATGTAACATAAGAGCTACCGTAGCAAAGGGGTCACTATAATGCGTGTGATTTTTTACTCTACATCCTGCATAGTTGTATCTCAAATAGTCATGATAAGAAAAAAAATTGTTGACTGTCGCTGTCATAGTGACCGGAACACTCGGAAGCTTACTTTTCACCAAGCTTATTAAATTAAAACCTAACGAGGTAGGTGGAGAGCTTTTTGCCGTTTTCGGGGTTGTATTCCATCACCGACGTCGTAAATTTAACCATGAACATAAAAAAGATTGCTTAGCCCTCATTGTTAAGATAACAATTGAAGATTCGAAAGAATTGTTTATATGGTGTACTTGATTTTGATTTCTTGCCACCGTAAAGGTAGGCATCCTCCGCTAAAGAATTCCTAACGGCATTTGTATCTTTAATTTCATAGCAAAATACCGTGAATCAACGTCTCCCTAGTTCGTAAGATAGAAACTAGAAAAATTCGACGTGATCCTAGGGACTCAAACGGGATCCTTCCAGAATCCGGGTGGCTGCTCTTCCAACTGAGCTACCGAGGCTCTTAACAGACCTGGAGAATTTATCTCGTGTATTTTACGTTGTTCAGGAGCTTGTGGCTGAACCCAACATAATGGGCGAGACAAAGTCAGCTAGACTGCGCTGGCTCGGCCACGTTGAAAGGATGGAATCGGATCAGGCTGTGAAAAGAGCATATCTGGGTCGACCACCCGGGAAGCGTCCAGTGGGCCGGCCCACGTATCGCTGGATAGACCAGGTCGAGAAGGCTCTCAGTCACTTGCCCGACTTGCGACAGGTGGCTGGAGATAGAGCAGAGTGGCGAAACCTCGTGTCGGAGGCCAAGATCCACTTCGGGTCGCTGAGCCAGCGCAGTAAGTAAGTAAGTATTATAACGGCACTGTTATACCTTACAGTCCTCACGTCAAGAACCTTGGCCTGTTTATGGACAATACTCTGAGTTGGGATAAGCACATTATTGAAACGAGCAGAAAAGTCATTGCTTCCTTATATAAATTCAAAAACTTTCTTCCTCTCGGCACCAAAATTATCTTAGTACAAGCACTCCTTATGCCCCTCATTGACTATGCAGACGTTTGCACTTCTAATCTGTCCCAAGGTCTTCTTGATAAACTTGAACGTCTGGTAAACAGTTGCATTAGGTTTATCTATGGTGTACGAAAATACGACCACATTTCTCCCTTTCGTTCTCAATTAAAATGGCTTAAAATTCGTCACCGTAGGAATTCTCGAACGCTCTGTTTACTTTTTAATATTCTTAGTAATCCCGATTCCCCCAGATATCTGAAATGTAATTTTAAGTATAGGGGCGAGTGCAGCACGCGCAACCAGCGCTCGCATAGCCTTTTGCTGCTTCATACTCCTCTTCATACGTCTTCCCATATGTCGAATTCTTTCACATTAGCTGCCATTAGGCTATGGAACTCGCTGCCTAGTAAAATTAAATTGTCGACCAGTAGGTTTTCCTTCAAAAGAACACTTCTTCTTAGATAAACCTTAACTCATTTAACCTAACCTCTCTCCTTCCAAGGCAATATTTTAAGATTTAGGTACGATATTTATTGTATGTATCTTTAAATTTATGTATTATGATTATGTATGTGTAATATGTATAATTTTGGTATAAGTATGTTTTTTGTATTAATAGTATATTTTATTTCCGGTTTTATGAGACACCGCCAACACGATTTCTGCTTCGCCCAGTGGTTTACTGGTAGAGAATGCCATTAGGCATTAAGTCCGCCAATTGTACTTTTTCTTTGTGCAATAAAGAATAAATAAATAAATAAGTATTTTACGTTGTAAGCCAACGTTGTTTCATTAATGTAATAAAGGCAAATATTTGACTTTCGATTAGTATGACACTAGCTATAAATAAAGTCATCATGGCCGCTATAAGTTTGCAGATAACCGTAAAATTTGATACGTCGTAGTACACATTTACGCAATACCTACTTAATAACTACCTAACGACCCAACTTACGAGTATGTTAATAATCCTATTAATGTCACATAGTCAGGTATGAGTAATAAGCTCGACCAGAATTACTCAGTAATTGGTTAATAAGTGGTCAGGGTCGGAGATACGATATGAGATATGTATGTTAGTATGTATGTAGTTTGTTATTGGAATGAGGGTTCAGCCCTTCAGGGGGCAAGATTAGGGCAAGGCGGAGTTTTAAATAAAATATAGAGTCGCGTTTGAGGGTTAAAAGTTAGGGCTCGTAAGGGGTCCTATTTGCGCAGTTATGATGAGTATTTTTTTTGGATTACAACGCTTTTAACACAAATGTAATCTTGACTTTGAAGTAAATTATGATTGCATTCAATAGAATAGCAGAAATCAAGACTTACGCGCGTTGAACAGTGAGAGTTTAGCTTAGTAGAGTTTAGTTTAGTTTAGAGTGTTTACCTTAGTTTATTGCAACCACACAGCAAAGCAGAACCAAACGCTGCTATATGGAAGAATAATGGGTAATTTTTTAAATTTCATTTTACATCAGTCCAAAAATATAGTACGTAACGTCTTATAAGTGGCTCTACTAATAATTTATGCGTCAAACACCACCCAAAATAGGTTGCAGGGTCTGGAACAACAAAAGTCGAACTTAAAACTCTAAGATTTAAAAGACAATGCCACTGCATCACTGAAAAAACTGCCAAATTTGCTTTTCCCTATTCACCTGCAGCACTCTCGCATTCCTAACACAAATGTACAGCGCAATAACTGCCGTTGGAGAACGTTACGGACAAACTTGGTCAATAAATTCCTACAGCCGGTCCCGGTTAGAGCGAGACGTAAGACCTCCCCCATAGGAGAGAGGAGCGCAACCGATACTGACCTACATCAATAAGTGGACATTTTGCAGGACCGAAGAATGTTGCAGCTCTGTGTGTGTAGGAATGTACGAATAGTTTTATTAGCGGTGCATTCGCGATCCCTAGGTTCGAACCGACCTTATCTTGTAGTAGTCGAGTCCATATTTGCGTGGTGACGTATCCTGGTGACATTAGTTGGTTTCGATGCGGAGGATATTTGGTACTAAGGCCATAACTGCGAATAACTGTTCCGTAATTGGTCAAAAATGTGCATGGCGTAGGCGTAGGTTCGTTCTTGAACGTTGATCATCCGGTATCTGTACTTTATAGGAGCCCGAGTCATAAACTGATGTTGTCAAGTTTCTGTTTTTTTTAAAGACATTTTTACAACCAGTACTTATCCTTATTACAATAAAAAATGACTCCATTCAGGGAATGAACAATAATTGATTGAAGGAATAAGCTGACGAGCAAAATTAACACAGCCAGTATCCATGCTCAAATACAACTTGAATGGTTTACAAAAATAGGCGTTTTTTGAGAAAACCTAACTAATTTTTGCCTAAAAATGTCTTGTGAAAGCTTAGCTTCGAAGCTAACTTACAAAGTATTAAAGTACAAATGAAGGAGACACCATAAAACCAGGCATTTATACTTAATAACATATAAACACCCACCCTTCAACACATTCGAATTGTATGCAAAACATATGGCAGTATGGGAATTAAGCAAGTCGCCCCCATTTTTGCTTTTTCCATAAATAAGAATAATCCTGTAATAAACCTTGCCAAGTACAATTTTATTATTAAAGTCAACACGCCATATTCGGGTGCGAAGTAAACATTATTTTCGGTAGTAGGTACGTGGTACATTGTCCTATAATATACACATGTAGGTTGGACTAATAACTACTCGTTTTATACACTCAAGCGTTTCTCTCCAGAGGGCTGGCAGGAAACATACTTTTCCACTTGCTACAATCCTGCCTTAAACACACCCTGCGCTTCTTACAAATTAGGCCTACCATTTTCACTATTTCTAAGAGTTTTGAACTTGTCCAAACAAAGTACACACGCGTTCACGTCAATCTTAACTTAGGGGCAACTTATGCGGCTGACTTAAGACCTATTTTGCAATGGTTCTGCAAAGGTGGATGTGAACGCGTCTGTAACGTTCGGTTAGGCCTTCCCCTCTGACACAATTTTATGCCAGCCAAGTGTTGATAAAGTGGAATAGAAAGTTTATTATCAAGCGAATGGAGAACATTATTGTCTTATTAACTAATTATCACGATCTTCAGCACTGTAAGCTTACCATCTGAGAGCTTTATCTCTAAGCTTACCACAGAGGTAGTCATAATACCTTAAGAAGTAATTTTCATTCATTCATAAATTATGAGCCTGCATCATTGAACAAAGTCATGGCTACAACTGACGGGATATGGCTACCACGCTTGCGAGATGTGGGTTGAAGACAACAAACCCACCTTAGTTGATTAGGGCTAGACCTCTGAATTTCGGCCTAGATTTATAAAAATTCTGATTTCTGCGTTAATTGTAATGTGTCAGATAAGGAGTTCATGCTTCGCTGATATTTCTCCGCTAATCAAACCACCAATAATATAAACAAGCAGCCAAAAGCACAATGAAGCACACACGGGCGCGTGACACAACGCAACATAACACCATCGCACGCGCATAATGCCGTCGTGGTGACGTCGCGAGCGCCGTACGTTGATCCTAATGAATGCGTTTTTGCGCGCACTGAAAGCATTGAGTCATTTATTATTAAATGACACAGTCATTCTGAACTAATCACTACATTTATTTTGTCCGATAAAAACCAATCAATAAAGATGGTGCTTTCTTGAATGTTTTCTGTGAATGAAATCGTCACATAAATAATGTTATTATTAGTTTTTTTTTCATTTTATTTTTGGTCTGTATACTGTTTTTTTTCAATTATTTTTTGTTAAGATTGGTGTTTTTAAAAGGTTATCTTTTACAAAGTATAAAACAGACATTTTCCGCTGTCTGTGCCCTTGAATCGTTCAATTTATTCAGATTCTATTGCGGTTTTTATCACTGGAAACAGTAATTCGATATGAAGGTTTACATGTAGGGTACATGCATATTATAACACAGAAAATTCATTATTATCTACATTGCACCCGTGCGAAGCCCAGGTAAATTACCAGTGGATGAATATTTCATACTTTGAAACGTTCCTACTCACTAAAAAAAACTGCCATTAAAAACCATATTCTCATTCGCACATCCATTCGACGCACGAACATCACGCCGAAGTCATAAAGCATGTTCCGAAGTGCTGCAGGAAGGCGCACAGGATATCGCGCTATGACGTCACAGCACGCCCTCGAGTGACGTCACCGCCTAATAAATTATTTATCGATCTCCTCTCGCGCCATTATGGCATGGTTGTCACTCAGATTAAAGATAATGAAGCCATGATCGAAATACTAATTCTGATGAGGCATTGGGTGATTTTAGTACGAATAGTGGAAATTAGGGACTATCAGTGGAAACTTCTTTTGTGAGCGGTACTTGATTTATTAGTGTATATCACTATGCGTTTCCTTGATCATTAGAACGTGAGGTTCATATTTGCCTTGAAAACTTGTTGCTCTTCTACCCGCTCGCTAAACTTAGATTAAAACTTAATCTTGTCAAATCAACCCGGATAACGGCGGGAGGCTCACCACCTACCACGTTGGGTTCTAATACCATTGGTGAAAAGTGGGCTTGTGAGTGTTCCGATCACCATAAATGCAACAGTCACCCTGCTTCTGACTACCCCGTTTGGGATAAAGTCGTGATGGTATGTCTTGACAATTCACACTTTTTTAAAGGTTTTCTTTTATCCACATCCCAAAGTGGCTTCAGGCTGTTTGATCCGCGAGTTTCACAACTTGCACCAGGTTAAGGAGGCCTACCTTCACTCGAGAATCAGTTCAGCACTTCAACTAAACTATCTGAATCATGCTAAGTATTGGGAGTATTGTCAAATAGTTTTCCAAAACATTGATATGATATTTGTTCAAACTGGTAAAAAGAACAACTCAAAAGATCCCTTACGAGTCGGTAAATGTAAATTGTTAAAAAGTATTTTGGATTTCGCGAGCATCGGAATACTGCCTTACAAGACCACTCAATAAGGTGAGCATCAGCAGCGTCGACTTCGTGATTTAATATAATTTGAGAAATGTCACATTTCTTTAAAAACACCCTATATTGCCATTTGCTTCTGCGATGGTATACCCGTAGATATTATATTACGTATCCATGAATAAATCCTGAATAATGAAATGAAGCTCCAGACATCTCTGACAAAATTATTCTTTAAACAGCCAAATAACTTTACTTCCAAGTCTTTTCGAAACCTGTCACAGGTTATAGGGTTTGAAGTTATCCTCACTGTCTAAAATACTTGTAATACAAAGCGTGTGTATTTGATCAATCAATAATCGTTATAATCAATAAACCACTGTTTGTTGATATATAAATATGAGATAACATGAACTATTTTGATAACCTGCGGGTTGCATATCCTGGGTTGCTGGCCCAACAGTCATTCTACAAGTGAACAGAGTCTTATTTATTTATTGAAAAACAAATAAATATTATGTGTATTCAGCTAAGGTGGATAAGGTTGACACTTGACACGTCTCTTCTGAGTATGACTGCTTCAACATTGCTATGAAGGTGCTCTCTCACTTGGAGCATTTGAGCATTACATCAGTGAGGGATAAGAACCGAGAAATACAGTGCGCAAACTGTAATGTTACAGATTCTAACATTACGTTGGTGAGGAAAAAGCACCGAGCATTACAGTACGCAACTTGCTTTGATGATACAATGTGTAATATGTTGATACAACTTCCCTGAAGTTTTGTAAGGCAGTATTGTAATGTAATGTTCAAATCGAATCTGAAATATACATTACAGGCAAATGTTTGTCATGTCAAGGAGGCAGTAAAGTACTGTACTGTTATGCTCAAAATCGAAACTGAAACGTTACATTACAGGAAAATGCTACTGGAGAAGAACTACTTTAAGCGTACGCGAAGATTGGTGGTACGACTGCAATCGGTTGTTTTCTGCCAGTTATAAGTAGACATTAATTCTACTGCGTTAACAAGCTGTTACTTTCCAATAATAATCTTCAAGATTGTCGAGAATCAGATAGTCCGTTACCATCCGCCACTGAATTATGCATGAGCCGCCATCACCACGTATCAAGTTAGTGACGAATTCAAATCAGCCTTCCACTACAACGCTTCACGGCGAACTCTGGGTCCATCCTCATTAGACTGACCCTGCTGGGAATTGGCACTAATTTCCTGCTCTCAAAGTTCCAAATTATACTCAATGATTAACTATTATTCAATTCAAAATTCGTTTTTTTGAATCGTCAATTAATGTTTAAACTTTAGGTGTAATATAGAGACATGCATAATGTTAATACAATCTACTACTTTCTTCCACCGAGAAGACCCGGCAAGAAACTTAGTACCTAGCTGTTCTCTTAACAGAAAAGTAATTTGTAATGCACGTTAGTCACTAACAACTTTTAGCCATTGTCCAGAGTCTTACAGATTGAACGTGAATTTAGAATTTATATAACGGTAACTCAAATACCTATAGTAAAACTGATCAGACCAGTTTCCGATAGTTTATTAATTACCCTGATAAGTGTGACTTCTTCGCTTACATGCGTCAATACCATAGCGGTCAGACCGCAGGAGTCAGAAATAAAAACTAGTTGTAACAGTCTCTACATTTTGATGACTGCCTGTAATTCCCAGGTCTAATAGGAGCTTCACAAAGTGGGCCAGCATGTTTACAGGATAAGTGTCAACTTAAACCGTACTAGTTTCCTTAACAACGGGCTTTTAGGGCAACTGGGAGGATCCCATTTTCATTAGATTACCCGTACTAAGCCTTTTCCGAAGCGAGTTAAATGGGTCGCTTTCTTATCAGATACGAGTATATACGTGGGTAGGAGACTTCGTAGAAGCCGCTTCAAAGGAGTTTTCTTAGAACTAACCACTTGAATACGATCCTACCTGCGATAATTATAAAAGATGACTACCGACATTTTCACTTCCGTAGTCGTAAGTAAACACTTGTTAGATCTAATAAATCATATTAATGTGACTTCAAAAGAAGAAACTGTAATTTAATAAGAGCTAAAAGATCTAATAAATAATTTCAAACAAGCTCTTAATGTTAATCTTAGAGAATTATTTTCAAAACTTTATATTTGTTTAAGCATTCATCAAAAAGATTTGCTCAGCAGCAGAAACTCTAATTATCCTGGTGCGGAATATACTTAGGACTTTAATTTCCATTTTATAAGTAACATGAAATTAATCCTAATGTCTATTTCAGTAGAATAGTAACACATTAATTATTTAAATAATTATTACCACTAATGATGTTCTCCTCCAATTGAATATGGAATAAAACTAGCGCAACATATATGTACTATGTAGTACGATTTAAACTTCATCCACGAGAACCAGATTTTCAACTGAACCATTGAAGGTTCATTTTCCATATACTTACGGTAATTGTTTTTTCACTCGCCAAACTATACATTTTGAGATGCAGCTGTTTTCCAACTTTCATTCCCTATCACGGCAAAATCTCTATTCTAAATTATTTAGCGGTTTAGATGGAAAACGCAAAAAACAGACAAGAGTAGCTTCCTTATTGAATACAGTAATTAAATATTAAAGGATAAATAAAAGCACTAAATAAAACAGTTTTCGATTCAAAGATCGTCTCCTTAATTCAGCAACCGGAATCTACAAAAAGGCTATCACTTCGAGGAACACTGGCACAGCACAGCATATCAAGCTTCACATGTCCCCAGAACCATTTCCTACATCCACCCAGATCTTCTAACGTGACAGTAACTGGCCAGCACCATCTTTGTGCCGATTGTTAGTAACGAACTCTCCGGCGATGGAAAACAACGACAAAAAACTCAAGCCCCCGGAAAACAATGGAAGGCTCACTACCTTCCACGTTGGTTCTATACGCTACGTGAAAAGTGGACTTCAGCTTGCCTTTGGGATTTTGTCGTAACGTATGTATTGTAGTAACTGTACCGATCTGTAACTGAGCCAGCCGACTCTGACCCTTATTGACTTGCA
This sequence comes from Udea olivalis, assembly GCA_947369235.1. NCBI lineage: Eukaryota > Metazoa > Arthropoda > Insecta > Lepidoptera > Crambidae > Udea > Udea olivalis. The sequence continues at coordinate 1,464,740 of OX376349.1, read as the reverse complement.
TCAGTCAGACAGCCTTGACCGAGGCCGTTCACACTGCCTAATACATGCGCCCGCGCTGCTCTTGTTTGTGCGACACTTCCCGGCTTATTACGCAACTTCTGTTTGTCTGCCAGCTATTTGGAAAAGCTCTCAGTATGAAAGTTGGGTGAAAAGGGGCCAAGCTCTAAATAAAAACACTAATACGATACGGCGCAACGGAAGAGTGAGAGCGACGGACGAACATTTTTTTACACTTTTTCTAGCATCCAGTCCATACAAACAAATGTGTGTGTGACAAAATGATCTTGTGGAGCGCACCTTAGCCCTACAGCAAAAGATGAAAGTGGTGGGATAGGGAGAAAAATAATAAATTGAACTAAACAATGTAAAAACCTGTTAAGATTTAAGCTGCCGAAATGAGCAGGCACCTTCATTAGAAATAAATAAATAAAAATACTTAAAGACATTGATGCTATGCTGATCGATAGTGCTTCTTTTCTAAACGTCTCGGTGACAAACATTATAACCGGGGCGCCTAATGACACATGCAGCTCTCTGCAAAGCACAAAACTAATGAATGTCATCACAAGTTTGTCCGATGAGTTGTTATTATACGGGGCAGCCTGACAGGTCTTTCGTGAATACTATTAGTTATTATTTACTGCTCGGTAAGATTTATGTATTTTTTCATCTAAATAAGACTTAAAAGCAGGTAAATAAAATAAGCACATCTCCCGACATTTATGAAACTTGGCCCACCCACAGCCGTGTGCCTAGACGATTTAAAAATAAAATCACAGCCTGGACGCAAGAATGTGGCGTCTTGCCGGTTTATTGCTAATTAACAATCAAGTTGCGTGTGACAAGTTGTTTACGAGCGAGTTCTGTCCGTCTGCCTGTGCGCAGTCGACGCACACTATGCAATGCAAATTGAAAAAGCTTTTATTTGTATGCATAGCTTCACTACTTGTAAATGTTGGCACAGATACTTATTTACACCAATAGCGTGAACTCTTACTGAAAAGGAATTCAATCAGCGGGTCAAATGAAGGAAGTTAATTGGACGGCTGTCCCAAAGAAGAGATGTTTATCCATTTTCAAGGTTTAAATATATATTATTGATAATGATAGTGAGTTGATACTCGTAACTGCAGATAAATGCAGAATTTTACATTTTTATCAACCTATAACAAAAATTATTTTAAGTAGTTCCATGACCATGTGTAGGTAGAGATGGCTCAAAAATACTAACACTTTTTCTATCATCAAGAATAAAATCATCCTAGCACAGTCAGCGCGACATTCCAGATGTATTAGGTCTTAAATACTGCAGGAAATGCAATAGCATTCGCAGAATCAGACCTAGACCAGACGAGAGAATCTGCCTAGAATACTAAGAGGCTGTCCGATTAAAAACCATAGGAACTTTACTTCCGCTGTTTAAACAATAGCAAATGGCGTGGACTGAATCCTTGATGCCAGTAAAGATAAGGCAAATTACACACGATGATTTGACATTGCTAAATCTTGACTTTTGTAGTCAGTAATTATACTATTTTCACTGTAAGATGATATGCGTGACAGCTCTTATTGTTCCGTTTTATGCATACTATTTCAAACTAAATAAAAAGAAACTAGCAAAAGAAAATGTTATAAACTATGAAAAACTATTGTTCTTTCGAATCTTATCAAGTAAATGATTGTTATTATTATTAACTGTTAATAAATGAAATAAATTAAATTAAATAAATACATATATCTTTACAGCGCCTGATGCGTGAAAAGGAACGTCATTCAGTAGTGTATTGGCACTACTGAATCGACAAAAGATCGATGAATAGGGGCGACCATTTGTAATCACGTCATTCGCATCAGTACGAGTGCGTCTGCCTTGTGTGCAATTTTTAAATTTTTTAACTATTATTTTCGAGATACCGCGTTTTATTTTATAACTTACGAGTATTAGCCATAACCCGTTTATTAAGAATTTATTAAAAAAATAAATCGGTAAATCCGATTCTATTTACTTTGCCAACTCGATTAAATTACATTCGTAACATCACTATAATTGACAATTAAGAACTGTCAGGGATATCATCATACGGCGAAAGTAGAATAGATAAATAACTGCAACTGGAGGGGGCAGATCCACAAAATGGTAAGTCATCATTTGAGCGAATCCTAAATAATCTGTTTTGTCCCTAATATTTCCATACTACACTTCTCGCGGCTTTCGAAAGCAACCGTTGCTCGATAGTTTTAACAACATAAAAAACAATATGTATCTTGTTGACAGTGAATATCTGTTATCTTTACACTGCTTCTAGTCTAAATGTAATTGCACAGATTACGGCAATAATAAGTCACATTGCACATTTGTTGTATCGTTAAACCCGCTGTACCTCACATCATGAAAGATAGGGGAATTAAACTCATTAAATAAATAATGCAACCTCTTTATCCGTTTGTTTTTAGATGTGTAAATAAGGAAAACTTAAAATTTTCCAAGCGAATTTTAAAGTGCGCGTGCGCTGGCCTTACAAAAAATATTCTACCGCTTTATAATGAGCGCAGTTGTTGCTTTGATTTATTTGTAGGCGGCCAATATGGCGTTGTTTTGATCGGAAGCTAAATATCATATGAGCAAATTTTGAGTGGATGTATCATTTCCGATTAACTTTTAGGGAAGGTACTATAAATCAAGTTATGTTTGAAATTAAAAGAGTACTAAAATACTACTGCTGGAGATAGGCCTCCCTCGGAAGCATCCCCTCACTCTAACCACCTTTTCTTCAGTCAACCCTTCAACAATCACTCTAAAGCATTCATTCATATTTTTTCTAAAATTTACGTAAAATATATCTAAACTGTATGTCTACCATGAGTTGCCACGGCGCGATCCTTGCGTTCAGAAACTCCTAGCGATTATTTCTTTTAAATTTACACTAGCTTTCGGCCTGCGGCTTCATAGTTCAAAGTTCTTTATTGCTTAATAATGGTACATAAGATCTTGAAACTAAAATTGCACCCGTAACCTGAGCCCTGCTAGGACTTTGCAACACTAATAGATACCTAACTCACTAACTAAAATGCACATTATTTAATGTTTATTCTCCTATTAATTGAACTAAGACATAAAATATTGTAGTTGGGAGATTTTACAAATTATAATATTTCATTACAAACTCTTCAACAGTGTAAAACATTTCCCAATCAGCCACACCTCAAGTTCTTACAATAAATGTTTTTTGTGTCTATGTTCTGAATTTCAAGTGGCAGTTTGTTAAATATTTTCACTCGCGCTTCGCCCGCGTTATCGTTTATATTATGGCCAAATTGTATAAAATCTTAATAAATTGTAGCCCATGTGTTATTCTGATGTATTACTGTAGTTTCATTCAAATCCGTTCAGAAGTTTTTGCGTGAAGGAGCAACAAACGAACATACATACATCCTCACAAACTTTCGCATGTATTATATTAGTAAGATTATTTTACCAAAGAAACATACATTACATCAGTGTAAAGTAATTGTTCTTTTAAATATCCAGTCCAGAAGATGAGTTGGTACAGAGTACAGACACGTTTACATTAACCTTAACAAAGCCATTGCAAAATAGGTCTTATGTCAGCAGCAAAAGGTGACATTATCTAACTAAAGCTTGACGTGAACGCGTGTGAGGTTACCAGTAACTATCTGGAAATAAAAGACACACGACACTTTGTTAACAAAGTATGAACCAGACTGGATGTAGGGATTATAGGGTGCTTAACCCTACGACCCCCAACATGACGCAAACTCTCCCGACGCTAGAAAACCTTTTTTAACATATTTCAATACAAAGTAAATTTCGAACAACACGAAATAAAATTTCAGAGTCGTAATGCAATAAAATAACCCTTTTCCCATTAGGGGTATGGACGGGTGAGTTGGTAGACCTTATCGTGAGGTACAAGGGTCGTATTTGTGTGAGGAAGCCTTGCATGATTTGCATTCACGACCGTGGACGCAGTACGCACGCGATCTTAGCCGATTTAGAAACGTGAAGGTTCTGTTTTAGTATCTTCTTACATAAGGAAGGCCTATTAGTGTTACTAGAAGGCAAAGGCCCTAACAATAATAGTATTAAGAGGGTCAATATGATTGTGGTAAGCACTCTGTAATCCGGTCAATTAACACATATAGCGCTGAAATAACAAAACTCTCTAGAGCCTCGTGGCCTAGTGGTTAAGTACTCCAACTCGGATCGCGGATCGTGTGGTCCCGAGTTTAAATCTGGCCAGAACCAAAATCTTTCTGTTCATTGTTTGATTTCCGACTTAGTCTCCGGTGATGGAAAACATCGATAAAAAACCAAATCAACCCGGATAGCGGTGGAAGGCTCACCACCTACCACGTTGGGTTCTAATACCATTGGAGAAAAGTGGGCTTCTGAGTGTTCCATTCACCATGACGGCAACAGTCACTTGCCTCTGACTACCCCGTTTGGGATAAAGTCGTGATGGTATGTAATAACAAACCTCTGACAGAGCTGAATTTCAGTACAGACATTTTACTAGAATTCAAATAAAAGAGTTAAGAAGTCAAAGGTTGAAATTTACGGTTTTTTGGATTCTCGAAAACGGTAAGTTTTATAAAATTATGGCCCACGTAGAATTGTAGATCATTAAATGTTGTAAAAAATATTCCTCACTCACTCACTTACTTGCAGATGCCACAAATATTCAGCCGTGACGGCTTAATATCAGGCTTAATATCATTACTTAATTTTTAAGTTTCTGTGGTAACTCCAACCTATGTCAATTTGTGCAGTAAATGGTGTAACAAAATTATACAAGTATGTGTACGGATTTTTCAGAACATAGCCCGGGTTTGTGATCACAACCCGCATTTAGCAAGCGTTGTAATTAAGCCAATAACCATCAATTGTAGCGATGCCTTGATTGCAATGATGAAGGTACGAGTACATTACTTTTTACGTTATGTTCCTAGTCGTGCTACAAAATGCTAAAGAATTATCAACTAATATACGACCCCCTGAAATCTTCAGGGAAATAGATCAGAGAATCTTAATGAGAGTCCAGAATCAAAGCCGAATGTTTGAGAAACCAATAAAGTCAGAACCACAATAAAACGAACCGTGACTGTAGTAAAATGATGGAAAAAAGTTATAGTAGGTATAACCTCATAGGGCCCGCTACCACCGAGACTCCTAAGCAGCTCTAACTTCTGAGGAAGTGTATTACGCTGAATTCTGACATGACATGACATGACAATGTCAAATCCCAATACATTTTTTTACGCGAACGATAATGTAAATATAAAGTGGCAACCCGTGGTAGACCTACTGAAATCCATAGTTTTCACGTGATTCAAAAACACGAACACAAAACAAGTCATAAAAACGAAATATTTAAGTACGTTTTGGGTCTGCGGAACCCATAAAATATGCTCTGATTAGTTTGGGCCAGATGATATTGGTGTAAGGTACCCAGGCGGTCTAACGAAGTGGCTTGAAACTTTGGAAGGGAGACTGGCCTGTTGGCGCAATGGCAGCGATCCTGCCTTTAGCGCCGGAGGTCGTGGGTTCGATCCCCACCCATGACAAATATTTGTGTGACGAACATTTATATTTGTTGTGTGTCTGGGTGTTATTATCTATTTAAGTATGTATTTAGAAATATTTAAGTATGTTTATCAGTCTCTGACGCCCATATTACAAGCTCTGCTTAGTTTGGGGTCAGATGATCTTGGTGTGAATTGTCCCAGATATTTTTTTATTTATTTATTTATTAAGACACCAAATGTATCAAGTTATAAATGAGTTTTTCAACATTTGTTGGCCCGAACTAAAAAGTTCGGTGGCTCGTTTCTTTGTCGTACCATCCAGACGTGGAACGCTCTTCCAGCACATGTGTTTCCTTCCTCTTATTGTACCGGGTTCTTCAAGCGGGGCGTGAAAAGGCATTTCTGCAGGTTTTCAGGGTGAGGATAGCCAGCCCAGTGATTCGTTTGAATTACTGGGCTCATATCTGGACCTCACGACCGCTTTCCATCAGGTGGAGTGAGTTCATCTTAAAGGGAAATATGAAAAAAAATACGTATTTCGTACAATAAAATAAGGTTATTAGAATATGAAAAAATCAACATCAATTTCACACGGCAAGTATGTTCTAACGACTGAAAAATTCACGTAACTACGTGTTCTACGAACTGGGCCCCTGATGTATATATTTTTTTAAGGTCGATTATATTTATAACTAGCTTTCCGCCCACGACTTCACCCGCGTTATTGTTATACACTATGCCCAAATTACATAATATGTTTATAAATTGTAGCCCATGTTTTATTCTGATGTATAAGATGTATTACTGTAAAGTTTCATCCAAATCCGTTCGGACGTTTTTGCGTGAAAGAGTAACAAACATACATACATACATCCTCACAAACTTTCGCATTTATAATACAAGCTTTCCGCCCGCGACTTCGCCCGCTCTATCGTTATATATTATGGCCAAATTACATAACATCTTTGTAAATAGTTTGTAGCCCATGTGTTATTGTGATGTATAAGATCACTGTAAAGTTTCATCCAAATCCGTTCGGTAGTTTTTGCGTGAAAGAGTAACAAACAAACATACATACATACATCCTCACAAACTTTCGCATTTATAATATAATAAGATTAGTGAGATAATATATATTACTATGACAGAGCTAGCTAGCCTCCCGGTGTAACACCGACAGAAGGTTGCCAACACGGTTCCGTGTGAACTCCACCGGAAGTACCCCCCCTACCCTTTGCGCCCCCCATCAAGTTTCCGGTCTGAATATTTCATGAGCAAAGTACTTTGAAAGCTCCCATGTTATGATGGGATAAATTGTTTATTGATCGAAAGTTGTTTAAGGACTATTTAATAGCCAGAATGATATTTAAGTACAGTCATGCGTAACTCGATCACGTTTAGTATTGTAGACTATAGTAAAAATAACATTTATGCAGCTGAAGAGCACTGCGTTGGTGAGTGAGGTAGCAAGAACTCACACCAGGGGCCGTATCACCATCTCTTAAAGCCAGTCAAGTTCATTTCCTAAACTGAGTGTAGAGAGCAATTTCGTCAGTAAATATCTTGCCTAGAGGATGCATTATTGACAGGTAACCACTGACTGGCTGAAAATGAAAGATCATATTAGGAAATTGCTCGCTTCGCCCAGTTTAGGAAATTAACTTGACTGGCTATGAGAGATGGTAAGACGGCCCCTTGGAGCTATTGTTACGTCAGTATGGGATTGGGACCTGACCTCGTCTTGCTCAATGAACAGAAATTCATGTTAGTTGTATGGCTGGCAACAAGCGAGTTATACTTAAAACCATCAGGCGGTCTGCGTGCTTATTCACCACCAAAATTGTAAAAAAACGCAGGATTTTTTAGGAAAAGCAAGCTAAGCTTAACATACATTTTAACTATGTTTGTTTGTGTTGTCATAAGAAAATATTATCCATTAGCATTTTTTTCTTTAATCTTTAAGTATACTCGGTGTTGGTATCAAAGCATACCAGCTATAATCATAAACAATGAACATATCTTTTATGTTATTTTAGCGATTTTCAGATTCCCTTCCACGATGCTAAACTCCAGCCCACTGAAGTCCGGAAGTTCACTTTCAGTACTCAAACCAAATAAACCGCAAGTTACATTTAAATAGATACTCGTAATTTCATAGCAAAAGAAAATAATTAATCCACAGGAATTCAATGCGATTTAAGCAGGTGCTGACCACGTAGCTCGCAAGGCCGCCTGTGCCTGCCGGGGCATCGCACTCCCACCCTTCGCCCCACACGCGATTCAGCCCTTTTTCACACCCAAATGTCAGTGCTGGCGGAAGCTTTGAAGCTTTTAACTAAAATGTCAATACTAACTGTCGGCGGTTAGCTCGAGAATGCAGTTTGGCGTACTTTTGCAAGATTGATGGCGGCCACAAATGATTGCCAAATCATTTGTGGCCGTTAGTAAAACTGTTATATTTTAACGGCCAGAAATCTATGTTACTTGTGTTGATGACTGGATAACGCCCACTGGCACTAAAGCTGTTAATATTCATTTGAACTTTGTATAAAAACTTAATATTAAGGTGTCTTCGGTGAAGGAGGTGATCAAGCAAATGCTTATAATTATTGTTGTGATGACTTGACTTTTATCATGGAAGCCTTTGACTAGCACGGAAACATTGTGATAGGTATATCATATGGTACATCAGGTTACCGTGTTGTTTAATCCTACTACTATTAAAAAATGCGAAGGTTAATGAGGATGTATGTGTGTGTGTATGTTTGTTACCCTTCACGCAAAAACTACTGAACGGATTTGGATGAAACTTAACAGCTTAAACATCAGAAAAACAAATGGGCTACAATTTACAAAGATTTAATGTAATTTGGCCATAATATCAACGATAACGCGGGCGAAGCTGCGATCGGAAATTATATATTTCTATGAGAATGACCAACGAGGATACTTTCATTCCGTGGGTTGAATAAAATTAGCCCTCTTCTTTTTTATATTTTTTATATGTTTTAAAAATAACAGTACCATATACCCACGCCGTTTTTACTAATTCACCGCATAACAACTGAAAAACACCTACACTACGTAGAATGCCTATTCCCATGTTACTGTCAAAACAAAAGTTCCGGGAAGTTGTAACGAAATCGGGGCATATTATTAAAAAGTTTTGCTTACAAAAATGTCGGAACGTCCTTGTAATTCACAGGTCGCGCGTTAAGGGTTAGGGAAGTTGGTGAAAATAACAACATGAAAATTGTAATACGTGGAAGAATACGGAATAAATAAAGGCCTAATATAAATATTTTTGCTTTTTTGTTTTTGGTGAGCAAGTACTGTCACAGCATACTGAATGAGAATGGTTTTCCAACTTGGTTGTTTTGTGCGCTTTTTTCTTCTCATCCATTTTTAATTCGCCTTCAGCTCTTTACGTGGCAACATAATGGTGCACTCAATCTGTCACGATGACAGATCAGCTGTCATACCATCGACTGTATTTTTGTTTTTCACACTTCGCAGTCTTAAGCACACTCCACATTAATGTTTGATTATTATTTATTTTTTTGTCACATTTGCACTCACACTCAAGACACATTCTCCACACATAGAATACCCTTTCTTTTAAATTAATCTAACGAACACTCAACAGGCCCAGCCAGAAAACCAGCGACTCTGCAGTTTCGCACTGTAGCGACACATGCTGAGGCTGGGTCCTGATTGACCCGTTTTAATTTTAATATAAACTAGACTTTTTGTTTTTAATTGTTATTTTATTATTTTATTCTATTGTTGCTTTTATTAAGGAAGGGTCAATAAATTATTTTTCTTCCTTTCAAGTATGCGGATCGCCTGGTTTTTAACAGTTAACGCAGGCTTTAACGCCCCCCATGAGCCTTCCCCTTGTCGTGGCGGGGGGGCTTAGTACTGGTGGCAGCCGTGAACCACCGGGAATCTAAGAGGGCTCAGGAGTGGCGGTGAGGTGGATTTCTCACCTACCCACTACCTGCCACAGGGCGTGGTGGTGGTATGGTGCCTGCCTGCCTACCACTGCGCGCCCAAAGGGGCGCCCACGGGCGCAGCGCATTAGGGTGCGAGGTGGGGTCCAGCTTATAACGCCAGCAGTATTAGGTTCCATTCTCACTTAAGGCAAACGTTCATGTTTGGAGCATTGGGTTGGTTCTCTATCTATACTACATTAATTATAGCATTAGACAGAAGAACAAAAGTTTCTTTTTAGGGTACACTTTGTGGTAAAAGTACATTATTCCTTCTAAGAGTTATTCCGAATTTATTGAAATCTACCAGCTGTCAGCTGTCACACTTATGTTCTCATTTAAAGTGCAGTAATATCAGAATTTATGAGGCTTTTGCTTAAATAAGTTATTTTGTCTTGCATCAAACTATATTGTTGATGTAAAAACCTAAAGGAAGCAGGGGTTTTTAACCGAACTCATTTTTACTGTCACTATAACTCTATCAAATCTAAAATGTTACATAATCCCTTCATACTACGTTGTGGCGGAAGGAATTTTCAATTTCGCCTGGTTATACTCAGGTATGTCATCGTCATGGCAACGTCAAATGCAAATTGACATTCATTTTAGCACCCCTTTTTCTTATTTCTAATGATAATGAATGAAGTATGGATATCATTACTTATCGTAAGTCGTTTACACCCAAAGAACGAAAAAGAGCAACAATATGTAACGACATCCAAAGCTATTTATGTTCAAAACGTACCTTACATGTTGCTAGCTCATTCATAAAAGCCAGTCACTCAGAACTTCCTCATATACTTTATCACACGTTAAAAGAAAAATGCGACCAAAACTATTTCGGGAAAGGCAGTAAGCTATAAGCAGATACTATATCATACTAACGAGACGCATAACGCCTTCGGAGCACGCACCGTGACCACACCTGCGACTAATAAATCTTCGTAAGGAGATGATGAATAGGCCAGGAATAGGAATAAATAATCACTAGGAGTATACGCGTATTCTGAATAATCATTTTCATCTATTTTGTTTTGAATTTAGTATCCATCATTCCTGTCATCACCATTTTCAGCCATAGGACGTCCACTGCTCAACATAGGCATATCTTCCCGAAGCAGGCGGTCTGCATCCACCAGGATCCTGCCATATTTATTAGGTGGTCCGTCCACCTTGCTTTCGTATGTGTATATAATGACTTTTTGGGATTTCTAACGGCGTTACTCGTATGTGTGATTGTGACATTTAGTAGATTTATGTACGACTTATTTAGATCTGAATAGTCTGATGAATGTCGAAAAACAGAAAGTACATTTACAGCGCAGAGAATTAATGTTTTCCTCGAGGTAGGTAACCCTAAAAAGCAGTTAACGATATAATTATCTCACTACAAATGAGTCCAGTTGGTAGCTAATAACGCTTTATCTACCGATAAATCCGGGACAGGTGGAGTGCATCTGCCCAACCGTCGGCTAACCGTAGCGGTACGATCGCTGACCCCAACTACCGGCCTGCTAAATCTATCCTTTTGCTAATTACAAGGACGGGGCGAAAACTATGTGGAGCTCGGCCCGATATCCGGAAGGCTCGAGTTCAAATCTAGTGGCACATGTTTTCGGATATTTCGGAATGTAGCCAGGGTTTATGATCACCGAGCCGCATTTGGCAAGCGTGGTGAATGGTGATTAAACCAATGCCCATCAGTTGAAGCGATAATTTTATTTCAATGATCCAGCAACTAGGACAGTATTCCTATGGCTTCTATTTACTATGTGGTATCAATCCAATAATGAATATTGGTTCGAGAGCTCTTAACAGGCCCCGAGGCAAAGCATTTTAAGTAAGTAGCAAACGATGCGTTTGTTTTTAGATATTTTCTTGGTCAGTTTTATGTTTCAGATAAAAGCTAAATAAGCTTTACTCTGGAATGTGATTAAATCGTGGAACGAGCCTATCCGAGGTTTACGAATAAGACATTGGTCGCCAAACACTTTTAAAAGTTTCTCACAATACAGTACCGCTACCTACCACTAGACTGTCCGATGCTTATACCCTCAGTATATCCAAACATGAGTTTCCGTCACTCAAACTTCGATAGTTGACTTCAGAATTTTGTATGGCATTTTTGGTTTCGTTTCTAATCACTAGGAGCGCTGTACGGGAATGAAATCCCATACAAAAACGTCAACGCCAACACTAGCGGCTGTCATTGGTGTAAGCTCATGATAGGCAAAATGGATGTCGTGTAAAAAAAGCATCGTCATTTTCAGCGGCCACATAGAAAGGTCAAGAAACTAGTACACACAACGCTGTCAAAAGTCGTTCATCATTCACCCGTTCAATCCGATCCCGGATTCCCTCGAATCACGTCTCCATTCCGATTCAATTACCAAATTGAAAATTATCTTTTTCTAACAAATACGGATAGTTCCAGCCTTCCTATTAAACTTGCTCCACGCCATCAAAGGAATTCTCCATCAATAAAGTTGGGAGATTCTTTAATAATAACACCAATTTAATAACTCCGCTTGAAGTAACTCCAGGAGTTTGCTGAAATATGAAGCAATTGAAATATCTGATATTGCGACGCCAACGGTTAATCATTTATTAGTGATCCATTTAACAAAGTAATCAAATATTTTTTTGCCAATCAGAAATAATCTGTTAAATTAGTAAGCGAAATTGCTTATGACAGGCATTTTATAGGCCTTTAATTTCTGTCGTAACAAACAGTTAACGTGCATAATACGAACGGCAAATAGTGAAAAAGATTGTTTCAAAGAATTACAAAAAGTCACATGGATGTGACACCGCAGAAAACATGACCACGTAATTTTTTATTCATAACTTGAGGCTTCGTACGTAGTATGTCAATCGTTGCTTAATCGCGCTTACATAGTGTGGTAATACGGCTAAATAATGGATTCATTCACAACCGTCACTAGCCGCATCTCTTGCATACATTCAGGCGGCATTCCTAAGCAAAGGCTCTCACGCCCCTCCTCCACCCGGCCCCTCTGCGGAAATGCCGGCGCCCGCGCAGCCTAGCAGGTGAACGCACTGCGCCGCAATTGGGCTTCGGAAATTGTTTGCATTCTTCGTCAGGATAGTGACTAGTTGAGGAAAACGATACTGATAAAATGTTGAAAGCCAGCGGCCTGTATCGGCTTAATCGAGTGCAATTTGTATTGTATTACAATGTTCAATTTATTTTTTTAACGAATCATAGGTGGTACAGATCTTAAATAACAAAAAACAACACTTTCAAACTTTTGTAACAATGCTGCTTAAAAACCGTATGAATTCGCAATTGAATTATAAATTGCAATTAAAAAACAATATAATATACTACATGTTACATGCTAGCTGATAATGTAAAATAAGAACTATTTACTGAAAATCGAGAAATAAACAAAAATTTTATCAAAAAAAAACAACCTTCAAAAAAAACTATTCCAAAACAAAGCACTAAAAAGTAAAGAAATAATTGCGTATTCTTCTAAAACTTATACGATAATATAATGTAGGTACATGGAAACACTACAATATACATAGTAATATGTATATCTATTTCTTACATATCACGTTTACGTGTGTATGTAGGTAGTTACAAACCTACGTTGGCTGACACCGACTCCAACAATAACAATAATTGTACCTACATTATATTATCGTATAAGTTTTAGAAGAATACGCAATTATTTCTTTACTTTTTAGTTCTTTGTTTTGGAATAGTTTTTTTTGAAATTGTTTTTTTTTTTGGTAAAATTTTTGTTTATTTCTCGATTTTCAGTGAATAGTTCTTATTTATTTTATACATCGAAAAAGTATCGTCCAAGTGCTCCTAAGAATTGAAAAGTTCCGTTACTTTGTCATGGATCCCATAATCAGAACCTAACCAAACTCTCATCAAACTACCCTTGAAGTACATTTATCCTTTCCAATAATTAAACGGTTATGGAGTTTAAACCTTCCATCATCAGTTCACCTAAATAACCTGAAAGAATATGATTGTCGGTCTTGACGTACCTATAATATTTTAAGAATTATCATCCAACTACTAACCGTTAAGGAGTTGTACCTTCCATCACCAGCTCACCAACATGAGATGATGACTTAAAAAAAAAATATTTGCTTAGCCCATATTAAAACTATAATATTGCAACCCGAAAAATATTTAGTATTGGGTAGTTCCGGTGGCCATCAGTGGTCTTCATCAGCAGTTCCACTTCACCAAATGGTACTTTTCGAGAGCAACTGCATGAGTTACTATCAAAAATACCTAAATCGTTATAGGTGTGCCTATAATATTTGAAGAGTTCCCTCGATTTTTCCTGGATCCCATCATCCGATCCTGATATGCTCACAATGGGACCACCTCAGGAATATACTCTTTCGAGTAAGAAAAGAATTTTGAAAATCGGTCCACAATTGACAGAGATATCGGTGAACATACATAAAAAAAATAGATACAGTGGAACATAGAACCTCCTCCTTGTTTAAAGTCGGAAAAAGCGAATTATCTCTGTAAATTGGTTGAATACATTTTTGATACACTCCATCCATTAACGTACAAGTCTATTCAGCAATGGACGTTTTATAGCTGATAATGATGATGACTTCAGGAGAGTATGAAGACTTTGTTTTGCGGTAACTTTTGGAAGCCTAGGCGTTAAGTGTGTGGTCGGGAGCTGCACCAGCTAGAAAATCAAAAGACCACCTAGGTATTCTGGTACGCGAGATAGGTCTCTCACCGGGTCGACTAAAAAGGCCTATGATCTTGTAACCGCGTCTACTAACACAAAAACCATAGCATCACAGATTCGAGTAGAAGAGCTATACTTCTAGAATACGGGCCTCAGACTATTTTGCAATTGTTTTGTAAAGGTTCACCTGCTGCCCTCCGTACTGTTAATGCAGTTAACTCAAACTGGTAACAACCTTTGAAGTCCGTTGCAACTGAATAAATCGTTTACGACTGCACGTTGTAAAAAATATTTCAACGAGGGTAATGATGGCTTTATAAACGATGATTGCATACATACTCTAAACCTTATAGGAATTATTATAAGCACGTTCATACTTCCGACAGTATATTTTATGGGGGATATTATCATAATAATTTTTGAAAAGTCATCCTAACCACTATTTTTTTATTGGTTGCTTGGTATTCCCGCCTTTTTTCACGTGAGTATCTTTCTGCAAATGCTTCGATCAAGGAAACGAAATTGTCAATACAGAGAGTTTAGTCGGGACGGAAGTAATATTTTACCATGGAAATCTCAGTACGAAAATTAGGTCAATTACTGAAGATGCTCCAGATTAGAATGTTAAAAAAGCGTTATTTTACGATAACAGTAACCGATGTCAACCCGTGCATCTAAAATGTTTCAGGAAATCAATCACAAATTGTGATGCTTAATATGACGATGCCTAATATGGAAAAACACTTTTAGAATTTGTGTTTGTTTGTTTGCTTGTTTGTATGTTCCATTACTCGATGGATTATAACGAAACTTTGTACAATTATACCATAGAAGCTAGAAGAACTAGAGCCATTCAGATTCACATACAGGACTTGATGTAAAGTTTCTAAAAAGCTACGAGTAAGTCCAAGCGGACGATGGCTACGGTGTGGTTGATAGTAATCGCATGTAGGTACCATATAATGACGTCAGCAGTTTTTTCTCTCGTCAGTAATGCACTCGTAAAGCTTAAGCCATACTGTTCGACCAATTAGGGCCGGTTGGCTGAGTGTACGTCGATTCATGAAGTCGTAAATTCATTTAGCGGATCGAAAACAACACAAAAACTGGTAAAAATTATCATTTATAATAATTTGAGCAAATAACGCTGTGGAATATCTGTTCGTTTTTGCTGTGGTTTAGTTTGGTCTGCTCAACTGCGAGTGACGTTGGAAAAACTGGGGGCATATCCATACTCATATTGTTAATTCGTAAGTAAATCTGTCTTTTTGGACTGTTTTAACGACTAAACCGTTGAACCATTCGCAAATTTTGGTACTGAGATACGAGTAGATTCGACGTTGCAGTAGAATAAACGCTACTTTTTTATTTATTTATTTATTAAATTACATTACATGGGACCTTATAACTACTTATACTTCAGGAGTAAGAAAGCGAATGAAATCGTGAGTGAATCCATTAAGCAATGAGAAGTTGTAACATTTGTTATTGTATGTCATTTTATTATATCATGTGATACTTCCTTGCTATAAACTATCATAGAAATAAAAGTAATTAAAACCTTTACTAAAAAGAAAATAAAAGATCACCAAAGTTTGAATACTTCGTGTCAGCCACGCCAATAAACTTGGCATATCGACCTTCCAGCAGTTTATAACTAGTGCTGCGGATCGAAGAAGAATATCGATAATATCGACAACTGTGCTGATACTATGCTTGGATCGGAACAGTAAATGATATTACCAGTTTATCATAGTCTACTAGCTATCCATCAACAGTTCAAAGCTACCCAGAACTAGTAAATTCAAGAACATTTTGGTAGTATTTAAGACGATCTGCTACTCGAAGGTTCTACACTGATGATATTTTAACGGATTATGTGAACTAAACAATTGCTGGGTTTACAATTTTTTGAAGTTGGAAGACACTTTTCTTTTTGGACACACTCAAAAACATCGTATGTAAAACGGTCCTTACCAAGGCTGACAATCGATAGCAGAAATATCGATATTCCAGCATAACTTAACTTCAAGTTATCTATTTTTGCCGAAAAAGGCAAAGGAATCAACGGTTTACAGCTCGATAAAGCTAAGTTCAGAGTCCATCAAAGTTTTATATAAGTTGACGTAGTAGACAGTTCTACTACGTCACCTTATCTCTCTGGCTATAATTTTTAAGCAATTATTGAAAGGAGTATGAATGAGATTGCAAGAATTATATTATCGTTGATAATTAGTCTGACAGTACCTTTACTAAAAGCTGTTTATGTTGATACATTTCCTATTGTTTAGCCGCTTCGGAACGCCTAAAGCCTGCATTAAGTAGGTGACTCATAATAGTCTAACGCACGGCTTTGATGCAATTTATTAATATTGATTGAGAGTCAAACAAGTTACCTACTTAGTCTATACATTAAAAACATGTTATTGAATCAGTTACTATTTTCATACCTGATTCATGAGTCACAATAGCATTATATTCTTATAAATTGTTCCTCCTTTTTATGAATTCCTACCTAGGTACCTGCCTTTGCTTTATTAAACTAATAGGAACTGGTATTTTTCTAAATGTATATGAGTAATCTCAATATCCAGTTCAATATTACAGAAAATGTCGACCGCTTAGAAACGCACTTTGAAACCTCAGAAGACCTTAGAACGAAAAAATTACCACTCAAAACGTCAGTGGAACAAGATCTTTGCGTCGGAATTCCTCCTCAATCCTCATCATTACGGTGGTAACACTGGTAATTAATTAAAAACTCGGCAATATTCAGTGTTTCCACCCGCGAGGCGACTCGTTACCAGAGCGTTCACCCGGCCTACACTACACAGGTACCCAGAGCCTAAGGGTGCGTTTCCACAGAAGCCGAGGCTAACAAAAATTTACCAATAATATTGCTCAGCGGAGCTGGATGTGTGATTTGAGCAATATCATTGGTCGATTATTGTTAACCTCAGATTAACTCCGCGCAGCCCCGCGTCTAGGAAACGCTCCCTAGACTACTCGTACCTACCGAATCGTATTTAAACGAATGCCAAATAATAAAGTTGATTTTACACTTCTGCGTATGATTCTTCTAAATATGTTGAGCTAATCCTATATTTTTTTATATACCTGACTAGACTGTCATGTAAATGTCTGCCTAGTAAATGTCTCTCTTGCCTTAAAGAGGCCCAGATTGTATTGGTTTGGCAACACATGCGAGCAGCGAGTTCCACTCCTTTGCTGTTCGCATTATGAAGCAGTCTGGTACTGAGAAAATCATTTCCATAGCAAAATGTTAAATTATGAAATACAATTTTATGCAAAAAAAAATAGGGAACCAAGGGAGTAACACAGCGCTTCAGCTTAACTAACGTTGAAATACTCACGCGCGTTTATATGATATATTTTTTGAAAACGCTCTGAAGACTATGTAAGAGTTCCTTAAGAATAGAGTTCACTGCAGGGGTCTACTCACCAACCAAATCTTGGTAGTTTCGGTGCAACTAATGTTTCAAATAAAATCTGCTACTACTTATGTACAGTCAACAGCAAAAGTAAATGATGATTGAACAAACTTCCAAATTGGTTTCATGAATCAAACTGCATACCTACAGTTTTATGACTAGTAGAATATAGCGATTATAATGAATCATGACCATATACTTCGTCATTGAACATGCTTGCTTGGTAGTTTTCGTAAAATTATCAGTTTTGACCTGCTACTTTGTGTTTGATGAGTTTCATACCTGAAATTACAAAAATCCATGAAATCTTATTCGTTTCCATACTTAATAAAACCGTATTAGTTTTCTCGAAACTATAGTTAGTAGGCCCCCAGGAGCATAGGGCACGTCCGAACACGTACTTTATCGACACTCGCTGGCATAGCAATCGGCTTGGTGCGCGGGCGCAGGCGTCACGACTCGCGACTACCGCAGGAATAAATACCCGCAAATGACAACTGCTTAGCAAGAGCTGAGGTATGCGATTGTTTTACAAAGGGAATAGTATTTTACAAGGCTATGGATAGGTTTTTATCTAAAGCTAGAATCAAGAAAAAAACAACTTCGTCCTTGCCCCTTAGCTCCCGAGTCTCTTAGCCTCCTGATTCCTGATACATCTAACCAAGTTGTTTTATTCTAATTTCTATAAGTATTTATTTATTTTCAAAAAAAAAAAATTTGCTTTACCTAAGATTTGAGCTCTTGAGTTACTAATACTAGTTATTAAAACACCCCCATTTTCCTTACACTCAAACACGACCCCAGGGTCACAGGTTCCTCAGACGGGGCCCATATAATTGGCCTCCACTGGGTGAACAGAAGGGTTTTGAATAACATAATAGGGGAGAAACGCGCTGTCTTCTTGCTCCAAATTGTCTGAATCGTAAAGGTGACACATGAGGACCTTCCTCTCGTGTCTTAATTGCGTCAAGCTTCATAGTCAGGTAATGAAGTACCAAAACTCTGGCAGAGTGTATATTCTGATCTAGGAGATAAGATACCCCCCCTTGTCCTATGTGATTTACAGTTTGACCAGGACAGGAAACTATTCTAGAACTTCTACTAATGAGAACGTTGCGCTGTCGCATTTGAGGTCAACACGGACCTATGTCTCATAGTATAATGAGTCGTGAGAAAGAAAGTCTGCCGCTAGCTTCTGCTAACCCATCCTATCGTGACATGCTGATGCGACATTCCCATTCAAGCTGCAATCCTCATTATTCGTGGGAAAATCAACTACACTTAAGTGTGTCTGCATCCTCGCCTTAATTAAAGGGTCGTCTAAGTATGTAAAAGTGTGTTGCATAATAAAACACCCTAGATTTACTCGCCCCTTAGTAGACCAACAATAGATGAAAATATGCAGCAAAATAGGTTTTTCCAAGTCTATTCAAACAGTTCCAGTCACGTAACGGAGTGCGTATACTCAGACAACGTATTTAAAGTTATGCAAACAACAGAAATTAAAAGGTTTTTATTAAATGCGACTAGGTAGAGCCTGTCTAACCAGAAATGACGCGCCTCACTAAAAACTATCATATTTAAAATGTATATGAAACCAATACCTATCCATTGGAGTGATGACTTGATCTTAATAATGAAGGCCTTTTCCCAGCAGTGGGACAGTATATAGGCTAATAACTACTTTACTCTACTTTATGTGTGGGTGAATGCGGTGGAGGGGCGCGTCATTACAAAAAAGACAAGCTCTAGTAATTAGATCATAAACGCACCTGGCATGATTTATAATAAAAACTGTGACTACAGTTTTTGTTTACTAACTCACGGCGACTAGTTAGTTTAAAAAAGGTCGCTATTTTCCCTGAAACCTAAATAATGAAAGATTAATTTCTACAAAAGGTAAAAAAGGTCATATCTTCAGCATGTTCAGAAACTACTGGGATGCGTTACATGTGAAGCTTCAGCCTGTTGGGCCAATGAGTTGGAACATCGTCAATGTTCGCTAGGTACGAGACGGGAGTTATGTGAGGCTCTATAAAAGTCAATGAACACACTCGCTGCAATGGTACAAGATTCGATGACAGAATGCCATTTATCCTGAAAATGACATACATAGCTGTTTGTTGACTAGGAGTGACAAATTATCTTTAATTCAAGTTTTTTATTTATTCATTTTTGTTGCTATCCATATATTATCAATGATAAATAAATAAATATGCGCCTGACAACACGCCTCTTGAAATGGTCTCGAAGTAGGGATTAATATCCCTGTGTTGCGAGGTACCACACAAGGTAATAAGCCAGGAGCGTCTCTCAGCACACCCAGACCCGAGACAATATAGAAAAGATCGCTTCCGGAATTGACCCGACCGGGAATCGAACCCGGAACACTACGGAATTCGAGGCGAGAAACCGTGCTACAGCGCACTACGCCAATCGTATCGTCAAATTGTATTTCTTTAAGCCGTAATCCTTTCTCTGCCTTATATGTATATCGAACTGATAATATCTGGCCTCTAAAATTCTGTTACTCTCTACCTCCAAAAGATTATCATTAAATCAGTCGTTACGATTTGAAGTCACAGATCAGATATGGAATATTAAAATGCCAGCCCAAGTACACTAGATATAGACAACATTCAGGTCTAGAAAATCTTGGCAACCAGTGAAAGTGGTCTATGCATTTAGAGGTGAACGACCGCTCGTTACTTTATAGACTGTTCTGTGTTATGATATAATGTGTTACAGTCCTTGGTTTCGTTTAGATATTTGAAAGAATTTCAACAAACTAAAATTAATAATGTTCTAATCAGGTTATCAGAGCACGGGTGAAGAAACCTACCTACACCCTTGCGGCGTCTATCAAGTAATGGTCAAATTTATTCAACCTTATTCCTTAACTAAGTGTTATTTCTTCTGCGAACTTTGCGATAGCATAGAATGCAATCATCATCATCCGTGCGGTCTATCCCGGTTGTGAACCCACACTGGTGTGTGGGGTCCCAGGGTTCGCCTTTCTTATTTTCTTGGCCCACTTCGCGCGGTCTTGTGCATCCTCAGCGGTGAGTTTGTTGGCACGCATGTCGCCCTTAAGGACGCCAGCGCTTCTTGGGTCGACCTTTTCTACCGGTACCTGGGGCGGCATGGCCAGACATTTGTAGCATAAAATGCAATACTTACCCAAAATAAAAGCATGACAGAAATAACATGTGTTAAAACAAATATTCAGCTTAATTTGACGGAATAAGCAAATCTTTTTTAATTAACATCGTTTTTTCGGTCATTCACTTGAATGTTATCTTTCCCACGGATCAGAATGAAGATGATGGTAAATCAAGACCGCTTAGTATTTTATGATGTTATGCGACCAAGCACTTTATTTTTTAAAATCTTATTTTTGCTGATTCGAACCAATTAACGATTCAATATTATTCTAGTACTAGTTATTTATGATGGCTTTTTAATTATTACAAATGTTTTGCCAGCATGCTTTTAGTATTCATTCGCTTAGGTACCTTTTTAAGTTTTTATGAATGAGAGTTAAGGTATGCAAAACGTTTTTTTGAATATTTTTTTTATTAAGTTTAAATTTTGATGTATGTACACTAATGTAGGTAGGTCCTAACATCAAAGTTTTTAAAATAAAGAAAAGTAGGTATTTTATGTCAGTATTGTATTGGCTACCTACTGTAACTAGAATTTTTTTTTTCAAAACATTTCCTAAGCTAGAACTTAAAGCAGACAGAACATGTTTATTTCTACAGTTCCTTCTGAATAGGTATGCCAGGTTATGTTTGTTACTGTATCAGAGACCGTCCGGAATATCGCCTACCAATAAAAGCCATTGCCATTTTCCATTATCAATCTAATTATTATTTTTTCAGAAGCATTTAAAATCTGTTTTTAGGACTTCAGGAGGCGTTATGATCTTCCTATACCTCTTCATCTGCTCTCCCCACGCAAAAGCTCCTTCAAGGTATTATCTATCTAAAGCGTAGGAGTGTTTACTCAAGATAATACCTGACATTTATTGGAATCTTGAACGTAGGTTATCGGCGAACAAAAAATACCAAAATAAGTAGGTAACTAATTTCAAAAAGATTTGATGCCGTCGCGCTAGAATGAAATAAAGGTGTTCTTATATCTGTAACCCTCTAGATTGAAAGAGATTTTCTCACATCGTTTTATATCCAACTGAAAAAATATAACATTTATTTGAGTATCAAAGCAAACCACAATATACCTACTCGTAATTGCACTAAAACCAGGCAATGTAAAGGAATTAACAGAAATAATGAAAATGTATAGGTGTATTAAAGGGAAGGTAACCTATTTCAAGATAAACACATACGAGTATTATAGAGCTTTATGGCTGTGTTTTTTAATCTAAATATCTACCAGTCTTGTGTTTCTATTGTTCAGGTTTTTGCATTGTGTGCCATTCTTTGCAATTTTTTTCTTAGAAACACCCGTGTGTTCCTCTGACACTCAAGGGGTTAAATAACCGCGAATGATAATGATGAAAATTATTTGATGATAAACTTTGGTCAAATAAAAAAAGGTAGAGATTTCCGAAATCTAGAATGGAAAGTAAAGTATTTTTGTTAACATACCAGTTTGGACCCTCTTAGAAGCAACTTTAAAAGCATGATTTAAATACATATAACCTACGCTATCACTGTTTCTCTGTTTTTATTTATCGCAAAAAGGAATGATTTAAAACTTGATTCCTACGATATTAGCATACCTACGAGTATTACGATTCAGCAAAGCTTCATATTTGCATAATCAAATAAGTTACTAAGGCTTTATTTACGATATCCGTAATGATTTCGAAGATAATGAAGACGGGCATAATGTACAAAAGCGCCCTAGCAAACAGTACGTAAAATCAGTGAGTACAGTCAACCATCGTAAGAGACTAACACTACCAATATAAGCTGAGCTCTTAAGGCTATGAACTCGCAAGATAGGCGCAGACGTTCTTTTTATTTTGGTATATACACTAGGCAGTCATTTGATCACAATCGCACCTCGTGGTAAGTGATGATGTGGTCTATGATGGTACATGTCTGCCCAGTAAATACTACGTTACGACTATACTAGTACTTACTTATTACGTTAGGACTATTCTGAAAACCTTACGAGATTTTGACAATACTCGTACATGTTAAAAGATGAACTATCTCATTATGGCATAAGAGGACCGGTCCATGAACTAATTGCTTCTTATCTTGAAGGCCGTGTACAATTTACCGAGAAACGAAAATAGAAGGTAAGAAAAATGAGATCTATTTCAAATCTTTAACCACCTCCCTGATTATTTAAAAGAAATGTCATTAAAAATATTTAAAAAAAACGTTGTTCAATATTTTTATTGGCAAGTGTTATTATTCTTTGCATGAGGACTTGGAAGACAAAATTAGGATAGAACAATGATACTGTTAATATGGGCTATAGTATGTAGAATAAGTTAGAAAAGGATTTAAGTTATGTAGTATTTCAGTTTATTTTAACATGCATATATAATGTAACTAACAATATTCTCACATCACCTGTATTATACAAACTTATAACTTGGCAATAAAAAATATTTGATTTGATTTGATGTAAAAAAATGAATGAATGAGTGTGTAAAGAAGTGCGTTCGGTCACTTAAGTGAGATCGATTTCGAATTTGTTCAGAATCGCTCTACATTGTTAAATCAACGGTTTGGTTGGCTGTACCTAAAGCCGACGAGTGTTTTCGGAGTCAAAAATGTCTAGTAAGGGAGGATTAACATTACAATGAAAGCACAAATACTTATCACATCGGATAAGAACGCAAATTTACCGCCCGACTCGAAAATGTTTATTTGAATATTTTTACAGCAGCCATAATATATAATATTATGTAGTTATCTATGTGATACTCCCTTACAATAATGGCGTACAGACTACAAGACTTTTTTTACTCGCCCTAAACAGTCTTCATGAAGGATTTATTGCTGGTAAACAGTTCATTTGATAAAATCGAACCATTATATTATTATTATTATTATTTTTTAAATGGGTTTGCGTTTGGCCTCACTCTCGCCTGGTGGTAAGCGATGACGAGGCCGATGGTGGTACACGCTTACCCAGAAAATGCCTATTCACTCTGGCCTTGAAGACACCAAGGTTGTAAGTATCCGGAAACACAGACGCAGGGAGAGCGTTCCACTCCCTAGCGGTGCGTACCAGAAAAGACGCAGCAAACCGTTGGGTACGGACTGTCGGAAAGTCAACCACATGGGGGTGGAAGCCCTCCCGGCGTCTAGTGGTCCGGTGGTAGAAAGTAGACGGTGGTATCAGGTTGTGTAGTTCCTGCGCACACTCTCCAAAATACACCTTATAGAAAACCGATAGACAGGCGACTTTACGCCGATGCTCCAAACTCTGAAGTTTGGTTCCAACGAGCGCATCGTCGCCTATGAGTCTCCTAGCCCTTCGGTCCACTGAGTTCATTGCATCCAACTGGTACTTGGCAGAGCCATCTTACAGGTGGCAGCAGTACTCCATACACGACCTAACTTGTGCTTGATACAAGTGGAGTAGCTGTTCCGGTGTGAATTAAGTAACGCCGAACCTTAAAGAGGATACAAAGTTTTTTGGCAGCGGTTTTTGCTTTCGACTCAATAGTGCTACCAAAGTTAAGGTTGGAAGAGAGTTCCATACCTAGGAGCTCGAGGTGGTTGGTTATCGGTATCGGTGCATTCAGGAAAGTAGGAGTCAGATTGAATGGACTCCGTTTGGCGGAGAACAGACAAGCCTGGGTTTTGTTGGCGTTGAACTCAACGAGGTTAGCTTCGCCCCAGTCGGACACTGCTTGTAATGTTGAATTCATCCGCTCAACCATAAGGGACTCAGTCTCAGCGACACTGACGCGGGCACTGGACATATATCTCTCTGTAACAGTGCTGTCGTCTGCGTATCCAAAGATACCTGTGCACAATAGATCATTAATGTGCAGCAGGAAAAATGTCGCAGAAAGAACAGACCCTTGAGGTACTCCGGCATTTATAACCAATAAGTCAAAAGAGCAGCCATCAATGACTACCCTTATTGACCGTTCGCTCAGGAAGTCAGATATCCAGTCACACAGTGCGGTGGGAATTCCGTATGAAGGAAGCTTGCTTTTGAGACTGTCGTGCCAAACCCTGTCAAATGCCTTCGAGATGTGATGTGAGCTTCGCCGTGTTTCTCGATGGCTTCGCCCCACAAGTGAGTGGCATACGAAAGAAGATCACCAGTTGATCGATTACGGCGAAAACCGTACTGTCGATCACTGAGCAAACTGTTGTCCTCGAGGTACGCCAGGAGCTTGCTGTTTAATACACGTTCCATTCTTTTGCAAAGTATGGAGGTGATTGCGATTGGTCTATAATTGGCAGGGTCAGCTCGACTACCTTTTTTGGGCACAGGTTGCACGTTGGCAAGCTTCCAGGACTAAGGAACTTGTCCCGTTTTGAGAGAGAGGCGGTACAGGCGTGTCAGTACAGGAGACAACTCGGGCGCACAATTCCGCAAAACCACTGCAGGAATCCCATCGGGACCACTGGCTTTGTTCACGTCAAGAGTCCGAAGCGTTTTCAGTACCTCTTTTTGGCGTATACGGATTTCTGCCATTGGAGAACCGCTTTGAGGTAGCACAGGTGGTGTTTTACTTCCAGAATTGAGACGAATGGCTTGCAAATAGAGAAGCAAAAGGATTTGCTTTCTCTTCCGCAGACTGGGCCAGAGATCCGTGGGGCTTCATCAGTGGCGGCAGAGATGGGCGGCAAAAGTTCGATTCGACCGTTTTAGCCAAGGACCAGAAAGCCTTACTACCCGATGGGTGAGAGACGAGTTTGGCTCCAATACGGGTAACACGGTCGAATCGAGTCTTCCCGAGTTCCTTTTTGAAGGACTTGGCAGCAGCGTTAAAGGCTCTCTTCTTTGTACTGACATCGGAGGTTTTACGTGCGCGAGCTTCAGCCCAGTTCTTGTACGCCGATTGCTTTACCGCCTCAGCAGTAGCGCACTCAGAGTGAACCAACGGGGAGCTCGGCTATCGA
Organism: Udea olivalis; assembly: GCA_947369235.1. Lineage (NCBI taxonomy): Eukaryota > Metazoa > Arthropoda > Insecta > Lepidoptera > Crambidae > Udea > Udea olivalis. The sequence goes on along the minus strand of OX376349.1, from coordinate 1,438,968 downwards.
GGGATACGTCGGAAAATGGAATAAAGTACTCCATAGCCGTACATATCACCTCAGAGATAGCGTCAGCGCATTTCGATGAGTCGTCAGAAGGAAAGCAAGCTTGCTGCCAAGGATAAGATGCAAAGAAATGCCGCATCTCATCGAATGTCAAATAAAGTCAAGTTTTGCTAAGATCATAATTTTTTACTTAGATTTAAAAATATATCGGATCTCAAACACAAAGGCCCACATAAATTGCAATGTTTATCTAAAATTAAAATATTTTTGCGCACTTCGTCACGCTATTAATTTCCACGTATTATTTTCATTATAACCATTAATTAAGTCGTCAATAATGAGAAAAACGACTTTATTTTTAGGCAATAAAATGAGATATTTACTAATGATACCGCGGTAATAATCAGTTACCGAAAAAAACTTAGTAATTTATTTAATTACATTTCAGCGACGCATCCGTGAATCATAGGCATCACAGCCCGCATGTCCAAAAGTAACCTACACTTATAAATAACTGAATGAATAATTAATTAGATTTTTCTGAAAGCGAGGGATGTGTGAGTAATATTTTATTATTACGCAACGATTGTGCTGTAAGTTAAGTTATGAATGGGCGTTTAGCAAGGCTCCGCGGGGTCACTGGACTCGTGACGTGCCGCCATTGCAGGAGATGGCGGACGCGCGGGAAAACCTAGAGAGCACTTATTTCGATTGCTACTCGCTATTTTTATAACGATCACTGCGGTTTCCTTCTTTTGTTGATAGCGACTCGTGGTTTCACCTAATGGTCGACCTATTTATTCAGTTCTCGCAGGGTAAGTTACGGATGCAGTTTTCCAATTAAAGAAAAACCTACTTATTGTTAAGTTGCTGTCCGTCAGCGGCTTCGCCCTTAATAAATTTAGCCTAAATTAAAAAATATATATCCTAAGTGACTACCTGATAATGTAGCTTTTTATTGGTAAAATAATTTATAAAACCGGTCCAGTAGTTTCGGAGCCTATTCAATACAAACAAACAAACAGAAACAGTACAGATACATAATGGGCTTGAGCGACATGAGATACTAACTGCTACTTCAGTTGCCTAATTGATCTTATACTTAATTTATAAATTTGGCAAAAGTCTCTCAGTATTTCAATTGCCATTAAATTATTAGGATAGCCTAATTTCAACAATTTAAAAGGTGTTCCAATATCTGATCCTTTTTAGTGTCCTTACCTGGGACACAAATTAGTGTAAACGACCGTCGCTAGCGTCTGTAGTTAAGTATTTGTGTATTCTAATAGTAATGAAATTAAAAATAACTCACAAGCTACACACGGTAGAGGTACCGATACATTGGGTTCAAATTTTTTAACACGCTTGTCAAAGTTTCCGTTCAGGGGGCTAGCCAAGAGCAACACGCCACTAGGGTTTCGACATGACAAATTTTAAAATATATAGAACTGACATCAAATGTCATTTTGATTAGACAAGTGCTAATGTCATTCTAGTACATTTTTTCAATTTGACATGGCTAAAGAAAGTAGCGTGTTGCCCTTCGCTAGGGCCTCAGGCATCTTACCTACCTATGTAACGGTTTTTAGAAGCCTAAAACACAGTGAAGTCAGCTACACAAGCGTAACGATAATGCGGACTGGACACGAAGGTCCAGTCGTTACGAGCATTAGCGCAGATTGGCTCGTAAGTCTCGTAACTGAGCTGCGGACGTAAGAAGCCTACGAGTATATCACATTTATTGAAAGTATTAGCTATGAGGATTTTATTGGGTGCTTGAAATGATTTATTTAGCTGCACTCGAAATAATCAATTTGAGAAGACTGTGTGTAAAAAACGGGTATTTTTGTGAAAGTGGTGAACTGATAGCTTGATAATTAAGGATTGACCGCCAGATTCCGGCTGTAGACGAAAGAGTCTTTTCGAGTCGGTCGCAACTTAATATTTTTTTCCTCTTAGTTGGATCCGGCGACTACCGTAGCTCTCTGATTAGGCGCCATGAAAAATTATAATCCACCTTGAACAAGAAGTTGAGACGCAAAAAACGATGGCGCAGGACTAGCCCTGTAGTTTGACAAGCCTGATTTCTTTAAATTAGTTTTTATAACGAATAAAAATAATCAATTTTCTGTATAAATAAAATGAATATCACAGGGTATACTTATTAAATAAAATCGAATATCATTGTGGAATGACTTACCACTTATCAGCTGGTAGAAGTATATATGTATATGTACTTCTGCGAATAGCAATTCTACTTACATTTCTAGCTGCTACAGCCTAAAAATAAAACCCATTTTCTACGTCTTTCACTGTCATAATTTGTTGCGCTGTTATTTTCCCCGTAGATTGCATGTGGATCGGAATTCGGCCGCGGTACAAATATTGTATTCTGTCGATCGATGCGGGAGCGGAGTTCAAGGCTGTGTGATTGATTTCCTTGGCCCGAGGTATTAGGCTTTTTAATCTGTCCTGCGCTGTCAAGTGTTTCAATTCAAGACTTGAATTTCTTTCTTCCTCCGGGTCTTCCCAGTCAAGAAGAAACAACTAGTCGACTCCGGTGGTAGATTCGCATTATATTTATGTATTGTTTATTTAATATGTTTATAGTATTATTTTGTGAAAATAATGTTTACTTGTCTATTCGATTTCACTATTCTATAATAAAACAATTTTTGACTTTGACATGGTTTTATGGTTGAAGAGCACGGCCTGTAAGCATATACCGGAAATGAAAGTTTTTTTTTTATTTACGCTATAAATAAATCGAGCTTTTCAGCAGTTGTTTAACGGAATCTAATGATTTCGACTGGCCTGTTGGCGCAATGGCAGCGATCCTGCCTTTAGCGCCGGAGGTCGTGGGTTCGATCCCCACCCATGACAAATATTTGTGTGACGAACATTTGTATTTGTTGTGTGTCTGGGTGTTATTATCTATTTAAGTATGTTTATCAGTCTGACAACTCTGCTTAGTTTGGGGTCAGATGATCTTGGTGTGAATTGTCCCAGATTTTTATTTATTAATTTATAGTATTTCACAATTGTGGCTTAGTCAGCTTGGAAGCTTGGGTTCAATCCTATCCAGAAAACCTGCTCTTAGTTGAATAGCAGATATTTAACTAAGAGTAGGTTTCTTTAGTGTCAAAGTTTGGGTCTTGAGTTTTCATTCACCATTACATACCTTCGAATCCCCTCTTCGAGATATAGTCGTGATTATATTGTGTTCAATAATGTTAGGCGCCATGTCGAACACGAACAGAAAAAGTAATATCCAGATAGGTAATTTAGTTTGATGTGGATGTGTGTGACATTCAACGAACGAACAAGAAATACAAAAGTATTCCGTTTAAAAGTACTAACGTGCTCATGGGAAATGTTCTCGCTATCGACTAGTGCGAGATGGAAATAATAAATTATAAAAATGAACCCAGGCAGCAATTTCAGCCATGCGTGAAACTGAATACCTAATAGAATTGAGTTAGTCGATATATTATGTAGGTGTAAAATAACGCGTGGGTTTATCATTCTAAATTTAGGCGTCATGCGAATTACGGAGCCCTTAAGCCGTGAACAACTTTGAGATTCATCAAAACAAGAGTCAATATAATGATAACAACAACAACAACAACAAAAATATCTTTATTTAAATAGACCTGTAACATGTACTTTTAAATCGTCATTACAAGAAAATAAAATTGGCAGTTGATCGTATATACTGAGAAGGCCCGGCGAGCAACTCAGTCAGTACCTACTTACTGTTTTAAACTTGGTTCGGTTTTTACAAAAAGAGTTAGTAAAGTACAATGAGTATTAGTTAAAAAAAAAACTTAAGTTCTAACATTTCTTTAAAATATGAACCTTAAAAGTACATCTAAACTACCGAATATAATATAGGTAATATAGTACGTTAAAATGATAACGTATTAACGTTATTATTACCTACTTCAATAAATTTAAGATCTATCACAAACAGCACCGATCGTCGTTTGTTTTTTAACTATATAGGTATGTGCGATTTAAAACAAATGAATAAAAAATACTACACTAGAAATAAAACATTATGTATTTTAACTCTTGTCGTAGAATCAACGAGTCGCGAATGGACGATATAGTAGTCACACTACGTTTTATTTATATTTGTCATTGACACTAGTCATATTGTTTTTTTTCATTATAGTACCTATTAACTGGAACATATTTCGCTCAAACAATAGCTGCCTAGATCCTAATAGTAACATAAAACTACGTTTAAAACAATACAAAATTTAAACAGTAAAATATTGAAACAAGGACTTTGAATAAATCACAACGACGCATATTTCTATTGAATTATACACACGCCACGAACATTAATATACCATTTTGCTGCTTAAGTCCAAGGCAAAAGGTTCTAATACATATACATATTGTTCTCACTGTACATACGCTTATGGCAGAAGCAATTGATTAGTACGCAATAGCCAAATTCCAAATGAGTAGTACGCTGGAGCCTTGGCCGGGCCTCAGCGGGCCTCATGCTCTCTGACGCATGCGCGTAGAAATATAACATGACGGAACGCGTGCGCAGCGATGGACGCTGAGCAAATAGAGTTCCGTACGAAAATATTGGTTCGCTACTATATCGGTCCAACCTACTACAACCACCTACCCACTGCGCTGAAAAATGCACAATCCGACGCAGCATTCCGACGCACACTGATAACCCTTTTGTTGGAAGAGTTCGTGAACATTTATCTTAGTTGCGTTTATATTTATATTAAGATATATTTGTTTATTGTATTTATATAGATATTGTATGTATTGTATAATTATTTATATTCATTATAGTATGTTTATCTTGGTTATTTTATGTGTAATTTTATATTTATTTTTGTAACCATTCTCATTTGTTTATTTCACCGTACCCGATATTGAAATTATCTGCATGACCCAAAGGTTGACTGGTAGAGAATGCCTTATGGCATTAAGTTCGTCTGTTGTACTTATTTTGTGCAATAAAGTTTAAATAAATAAATAAATAAAAGGATTTTCCATTGACGAATATTTAAATTGTGTATTTTAATTTTAGTTGACATTTGTATTTATTTTAATGGTATTTGATTGTATGATTTTGAATTTGTAATTTTTTATTTTTTAACCTTGACATTTTTTTAAATTGTTTCTATGCATGCTATTATTATTACTATATTGTTGACGATCTTAATACTAATTCTAATATCATTGACATTTGATGTAATATATATTGTAATTTTGTATTAAGAGAGAAATAAATCTAGTCTAATCTCAATATACTTACAAATTAAAAAAAACTTGGTACGTTTAAATGCGCCTTTATTTTTTAAGCTCTACATTTTACCTCCCACGGCGTCTCTTGCTCTTTCGTCTCCTCTCGCCTGTGGGTTCATAGCAATATGGCTCAAATCATAGACCAGCTTGTGTTTGTTTCACGCTGTACGTAAAAACTGCAGTAAGCTTATGATGAAAATGTCAAAAATACCAACAATAAAATATATTTAATGGTGTGATATGAAAACATTTATAATGTAGTATAATGTACTACTATTTATTTCAAAAAGTAATGACTAGGTAGTGTAGGAAAAATCGAGAGTAATATATCACTTCTGGTCACTTGAACCTAGAGAATAACTTCTCAGTTGGATTACGACGAAGCCAGTTTTATTTAAGATTCTACAATGATTGCCTATATGATGTTACTAAGATTAACTTTGGTAAATTATATATTGCAATTATTTCACCACGGCACAAACATACACATATATATATATATATATATATATATATATATATATATATATATATATACTTATAAACACATAAATACGTACATACCTACTCACCTTAGGTTAATGTAAACTTCAACAACAGTTGTATGTAGTATTCTTTGCTGCTATTATATAACTTCTAGATATAGGAGAGCGGTTTCTCCTGGCACAAGTGTTTTCATACACTTATAAGGAGAATCCAAACTCGGATATTGTAAACACAAAATTGTAAAGCAATAAAGTTTTTTTTTCATTTTAGGCAAAAAGAAACAATTAATATCATAAAGAATAATAAAAGTTTTCTGTTTGGTTAGCTGCCTGTGGATCTCCGAAAATGGCACAATTAATTAACTGATGACCGATAAGTGTTCGCCGAGAGCCGCGAGGAACAGCCGGCGTGATAACAACCCAATAAAAGTTTTGCATGCAAGCCGGTGTGTTTACATTTGTTTTTCAGTCGGAATTAATTTTTCAGCGATCTGAAACTGGGTCTTTGTACCTATATGACTAATGTGTTGTGTTATCTCGTCTGGATTTATACGAGTACTATACGTCCGAGGCCTATTCCCGAGTAGTACAAGGTCATTTGACTGTGCAGTTTGTGCATTAAGAATTCACAAGTGTTTTTTTAAATGAGGTAATATTCAACAAGGCGCCTTTAAATTCGGAAATACAGTTGCTAACTCAGTTCAGTTTCAGTCATAAGCTCAAATAAAGACTAGTGTGCATATCTATTGCATTGTCTTTTTTAAATAATATCGAAAGCATTAATAACATAACAGTAGGTACGCATTCCCAGCAACGCAGTCAAGATTAAACATCCCCTTGCCGTCGAATCCCTAATTTAAAGACAGAATCATCCAGAATCCGATATTACATATTGTATGAGTATGTTATGTACATGTGCGCCGCATTTATTTTGCGATCTCCACAGTGTGATATGATTTATTTAGCTTAGGAATTACAACGGTTAATATTCTAGTATAGGAATAGAAAGAAGATAGAAAGAGCATGGTGGCGTAAGTCATTAACATGTGTGGTTATATTTTAACAAAATCTGCATCTAGCGGTCCGCATCAACCAAGATGCTGCCTGTGTCGTTTATCAGATGGCATATCCACTTGGCAGGTTGGACGTTTAGCCTTCACCAATGTCACCAAGATTTTGGTCACCACATCCTTCGACAGTACAAGAATTGTCCCGCTGGGCTTCTTTGAAAACTTTTTAACGGATTTCCTAATTTAAGATTTGATCACGTATCGCAACACCTTTTTCCATAGCTCGCTAAGTGACCTTGAGTGGGTTTAGATGTACTTAATAAGCTTTAGCTTTTGTTGTCTTGGTATTTCTTCACAATGTTAAAACTGCTATTAAGGAGAAGAAAAACCTTACGATAAATAATTATACGCTATCCTAAATTTGCGAAGACGATGCTTATAAAATTTAAGCACATTTGATCAAGTAAAGCCAGGTCTAAGATCTTCATTCATGGTATTTTGTTTTTCGTTCACCAGTAGTACCTATAGTATTTTATTTATACTACTATAAAATACAATGGTAAGATTCCCGTTAAAATATTTAAACATTGAGGAGCAACAGCATTGGGTTTAAATAACCCAGTGCTGTTACGATGAACTAATTCTTACCTCCCTTCAACCTCAGCATCGAGAGGCCTCAACAATTATAAAAACCAAACGAGTCGCGCCTCACGCGCCGAATCAGAAATACACAGACTACGTAATGTTTAGAACTGTTCCGACCACAGATATGAATCTAATTAGATAACGAGAGTCGCTCTGTTTGCATAAAAACCAAAGCGCTTTGTGGACACTAATTAATTATAATATTTTAGTAATATGCGCAGACAACACAGCAATTGTCATGGTCTCGTAAGGATAAAATCCCTGTGTTACGAGTTTCCAGACAAAGAATTAAGCCAGGGTCGTCTCCCAGTCCACCCAGACCAATTTAGAAAATATTGGTTCCTGAATTGACCCGACCGGTAATCGAACTCAGGACACTACGCAAGTCAAGGCGAGAAACCGTGTTACAGCTCACTACGCCAAACGTGTCGTCGATAAGTGTTAATCTACTCGATCTGACATCAATTGCTGTATTGCTCGAGCGTGAACTATATGTCTACCATGAGTTTCTATCACATAACCTACCATGGTTGACTTCAGAAAGGACATCGCTCGTTCCCCATACATTGAATGCCCCAGCACGCACAGCAATGAGAAAATGCTAGTTGTGTTCGGTCAACGCGGACGCTAGCGGCTATCATTGGTGTAAACTCTTGGTAGACCACTGACATCATTTGCTGTAGCTTGAGCGTGAACTGAATGAATCAGCCGTAAAAAGAGGTAAACTGCACTATTTTTGACAAGCAAAGTACGAACTCGCGTAATGTTCTTGAAGTTATGTCTGTGGTTCCGACCACCAAGTCTGGGAGGCCCGCTCGTCGTGCGTAAAGCCACAGAAAAAATCTTCATTAAACACAGATGACGTACGACCAAAGAACATTTAGGCTCAAACGGTCGACATAGTGTAGTTTGCCAATTTACTACAAACGTGAATATCGCAAATGTGCGGGTGGATGAAAATCTTTCTCCGCGCGCGCTCAGACGACGCCGTGCATCATCATTCGGCTCGTGACCACGATGACATGCAACTATCGTCGAAACTTCGAGCTAAAATAGGTAAACCAATTTACCGTTTATTTTGTATTCGTTGCAAAAACCCGATAGTGTTAAAGTTTTGTAGTTAAAATGCAACAAGAAAATTCAAAAGGTCGACACAGTATGATAATAAATAATAAATAAATGAATATGCGCCAGACAACACACCTCTTGTAATGGTCTCGAAGTAGGGATTATTTAATCCCTGTGTTACGAGGTACCACACAAGGAAATAAGCAAGGGGCGTCTCCCAGCACACCCAGACCCGAGTCAATTCAGTTTCCTGAATTGACCCGACCGGGAATCGAACCCGGGACACTACGGAAATCGACGCGAGAAACCGTGCTACATACAGCACACTACGCCAATCGTGTAAATGATCTAAAGAAAAAACAACAAAATATTGAGCTTGTATTACTTTTTGCCAAAGTTCCTAACCTTTGACATAAACTGTCCTTCACCATTTGTAAAGCACAGGCAATCTACTCCGTTACGACGAGCCGTCTCAAATACGTTCTTGTCAACTTGTCTTTCAGCATAATTCAACTAGTTACTTTGAACAAACCTATTCATAAAGAAATCCTATTTACTATTCTTCTTTCTACGCAATAGTTACACAAAATGGCAGCTGATAATTCACTTACACGCATCTGCTCATCTCCATTCGGAACTTCCTACTGATTGAAAGTACATGCTCTGGAACTGCTCGATAACTGCATACACATCTAAAAGTTCCGAAGTGCACAGATTGTCCCGGGCAGCACCTGGCTCGCAAACCCGCCTGAAATGTACTGAGCATCGACAACAAGTCAACTATCGAAGAATCTTACCTAATATTATAAATGCGAAAGTTTGTAAGGAAGTATGTATGTATGTATGTTACTCGTTCACGCAAAAACTACCGAACGGATTTGGATGAAACTTTACTCTATAATACAGCTTGCTTATACATCAGAATAACAAATGGGCTCCAATTCATAAGGAATTTATGTTATTTGGCCATAATATATAACTCATATATATTATGGCCAAATAATATATATACACATAGCGCGGGCGGAGCCGCGGGCGGAAAGTTAGTCGATTATAATTAGGGAGATGACAGTGAAAGATAGATGTGCAGGAGGCCAAGCTCAACAGTAGCTAGCACTAAGAAAATTCAGTGTTATCACAGTGCAGCAACCTTGTCAATAACTTCAAATCAAGGGGTCTTCCATCCAGCGGGGAGTGAAAAGGCATTTCTGCAGGCCTTTAAGGTGAAGATAGCCAGCCCAGTGATTCGATAGCAAGCCCAGGCTTGTCAGCCTCATATTTGGATCTCACGTAAAATTTTCCATCAGATAGAATAACGACATCTTGACAGGCATCATAAAAAAATGCATTGCATTATGCTGGATTCTATCAAAGTTTTTCTATCACCTGCGACAGCAAGATGCAATGATTGGATCGCTTCACAAACTACGAAATAGAAGCACTTTGCAAATGGAGTTTTAATAAATAATAAAAGTACATTAGCTTATCTAGGTACTTGAATAACCTTCAACAACACTGTTACAATACGACCTTGTGCTGTGCCAAAATTATGTCAATAGCCTTGAAATACAATTAAATGGAATAACTTTGTATTTTTTACACGTGTAACTTTATGAGATAGGCATTCAACGTGGGAATAGATTACATCAATTAGGTAGTTTAGGTGGCACTATAATGGATTGCTATAAAACCCTTTTCGGGCTAAATTAATCATTTGTGTGTTTTCAGCTTGTCAATGATAAGCGGTTCCCGCAACTAATAGACACGTTCAAATCCATAGATATGTTGTCGTGGACCCTTCCATGAACATTTCATATTTTTTAGGACTCCTACAACATTAACTTGACACTCTTAGCAATTTTTGTTAAAATAAGTTACTGAAAAATTAATGAAATTGTAGTTAAAAGCCTAAACCTAAGTTATTTATGTAATAGTTTGTTAAAATTTTTGTCAACCAATCAAGTCAGCTGACATGAGATTCAACAAGTGGTAATTTGATTTGACTTTTAGAAACTAGGCGTACCTATCTAAATGGAGCGGAACTATGTGTTACGTAACATTTTCAGAACATTTGAGAAACGAAAGATTCGCACGTTGTCGGAGTCAACCTGGAAAATTGGCCCTGTCACACCAAATCTATGTTAATTCGAATAGATGTATGTATATTTGAATAGAGGTATGCTTATACCTGCGGCAAAAATGTTCACAAGTCCTGTTTTTTATTTTCATCCTCCTGAAAACTTCCTTTGTGCATTGGTGCAAGTTCGTAAATAACTGAAAAAATTGAATTCTTATCGCCTAGTTAATTATCACTAGTGCTAAAATGTACACGTTGGCCGTTCGAGTTGTTTATTTGATAGTCTATGATAGTTCATCGGCCGGGGCCGCGCAACGCGGTGGGTTCCAAACGCGAGGAGCGTGCGTATCCACTGAGAGCAAGGCTACGTTAAAAAGTCGAAGATAATGACAAGGTTAATGATAAAGTGAAACATTAATAAATATACCCTGTTTATATCTTAAGAATGCCCGAAATCAAGAGATTCTGGTTGCCAATCTCACGTCGGGCAATGTTGATTCGGATTAAACGGAATAAACCCAGGTTGTGATCACCAACACGCATTTGTAAATCGTGGCGACAACACTGTACTCTATGAACTGTAGCGATGAGTTGATTAGTAAAAGTAAGTAAAAGTAAAAAAATCATTTATTCATTTAAGCTTGTACGAAGCACTTATGACATGTCAAAAAAAGTATATAGAAATAATAATAATAAACGTAAATAAAATAGTACAATATTAGTACACATCGTGAATATACATAATGTGAATCTACCACCGGTTCGGACGTTGCTTCTTATCGAGAAGACTCCGGCAAGAAACTCGATAGTTACTCTTTTCAGCTTTGTTTGTTTTACAAAAAATTAATTCAGAGTACAGTCAATGCGAGTAGAAAAAAGAACACAATATTGAGCAGAGGAGCAGATTATTCCTACTATGACCACAAACTTTTGTCGTTCAAGTAATCCTCTACATTATAATAACCTTGTTTCATTAACTTTGCTTTAATTGCAGATTTAAACTTGTGAAGAGGTAGATCAACAAGACTTTGAGGTATTTTGTTAAAGTATTTTACAGATTGACCCACAAATGAGTTTCCCACCTTGTGTAGCCTAAGACTGGGAGTTTTCAATTTGTTTTATTTCTGGTATTATGTTTATGAGTATCACTGTTTTTTTTGAACAGATACAAGTTTTTGCGCACATACATTATGTTATCTAAAATATACTGAGCATGCACAGTTAAAATATCGATCTTCTTAAATACTTCCCTAGGCGAGTCACGTGGTCTAAGTTTGTAAATGGAGCGGATGGCTCTTTTTTGAAGTACAAAAATGGTGTTCAAGTCTGCAGCTGATTTCAATGAGAATAAATAAGCATGTTTGATACTTTATAAAAGGTAGTGTTGGGAATCTTTGTTATTATTGTAAATATCAAATAAACACTAATTCGATCCGAAAAAATCGCATAGGTATTACGTCATAGTGGAACAACGTTCAAAACAGAGGCGGTAGGTTGATTGATTCAGCGCAATCAATAATGATCTATCAAAACACAGACACAGAGTTAAAAATAAAACACTGTTGATGGGATGAGTAATTCTGAGGGATCTGCTGATACTGACTCATAAAGTTAGATTATTTCAAATCTATCAAACATGAGAATAAACAAACTTACTTATTCATGTCAGGCTGGTAGTAGTCGTAGTCCTGCCTATACCGCCAACGGTCGTGGGTTCAATTTCTATCCTCACGCATTGCAAAAATTCATGACGTTCATTCAAATTAGTTATGTGTGAAATCACCTGTGTCCACCCACAGTTAGTTAGCTAATCTCATCTAGTTTTAGAAAATATATAATTTGTTTATGCTTTGATGAAGAGATTCAAGGATATTTTGCAAACACTGACAGTAGGTAAAAACGCTGCGCAAGCAATTTTAAGGGCTGGCTCAACGTGGGTGTCCCGTTTCGCGCGCGACACGTGAGAGGAGAAGTATTTAAAAGTTTAGCAAAAATCATGTAGGTACCTATACTCTGCTGCTCTGCCCCCTATAATATTAGTTAGTTTTACTCTTAGTCATTATTACATATCATTTCCAAAACTAGTTCAAATCGGACTCCTCATGAAGTTGGATAGTACAATACTGTAAAGACTGTAAAGTGTAGGTAGGCCTTCAAAATGAATCCTATCCTTATGCAAACGAATGACAGCTCTACCTATGAGAGCTGCTTTCATAGTTCAAAGCATACTTATACATATTTTGAAATACATTCATATTAAAAAGACACCGAGACACAGAATGAACACCTGTCTTGTCCTTAGCAGGAATTAAACCCACCAATCCTCTCTGGAAGACGCCAGTAAACTGACTAACCATTGCAGCAACGGTTCAGACTACAGTCTCTATCTAATCAAAAAACATCAATTTTATTGGTTTCCCATAATAGTGAGTACCTATGTGTATCTATATTATGTAAGTATATATTTATGTTATGTATTTCGATTTAAATATGTATAATTCATATTTTGACGTGACAACGTCTTAAATTAGGTTGCGGCTGGGAGTCACTTATGAAAAAGTGTAACGCTCGGTAACGTTACGATGAGTCACCGAACGAGAGAGAGGCCCGCCGAATGCCTTGCGTCTCTCTCCCACTCAACTATGATCGGTCTGCCGCAATTCTTATTTTCATTCAATTCCTTGTTCCTATTGTGCAATTTAATTATATTCATATCAATAAATATTCTACCGAGAAAAAGACGTTGTCACGTAAAATCTTCGCCCGTAAAACCGACTTTACAGGCAACCATTTTTTTATTAGGTTGTAAGTTCTCGTCGTTTTTTGAATTTATTAAATCTTTCTATTTATTTTCTTTTCAACCGACTTCAAACAAACATTTTAACAAAAAAAAACCAACTTCAAAAAAACTATTCGAAAACAAAGCACTGAAAAAGTAAAGAAATAATTGCGTATTCTTCTGAAACGATAATATAATGTAGGTACAATTACTGTTATTGTTGGAGCCGGTGTCAGCCAATGTAGGTTTGTAACTACTACGTAAACGTGATATGTAAGAAATAGGTATATTGCTAGGTATATTGTAGTGTTTCCTTGGCTGACACCGACTCCAACAATAACAATAATTGTAACCAGCTACATTATATTATCGTTTTAGAAGATTAAGCAATTATTTCTTTACTTTTTAGCGTTTGTTTTTGAATAGGTAGTTTTTTTTGAAGTTGGTTTTTTTTTTGTTAAAATTTTTGTTTATCTTATTTAAAATTTTGCACCGCCAACAACATTGACTGGTAGTGGATGCTTTTAGCATTAAGTCCGCCTAATGTACCATTTAGTACATTGGAGATTGAATAAATAAATAAATAAAACACAGTAAAACAACGCTGTGGAATGAATTCTTGAAAACTTTGAACTTCTCAAAAGCCTGCAACTCCCATTTAAAACGAATTACTAAGGCTTGTATTCTTGTATACGTTAGTTCAATGGCCAAAACAAAGCTAGATTTCAGACTTAGCTAGACAGAGTAATTTGTCGGACCCAAAACTTGCTAATTAGACATATGTCTTGGTCTCGTCTTATAATAAGTAAATCTGTTTCAAATTCATTACGAAGGTCCATAAATGTGGGTAACAGCGTTAGATAATCATACTTCATATGATAATATATTCGTTTTTTCTCTATTAGATAATTCTGTATGTTGAGGATGAACAGAACAGCACGTCTTATGTGTCAGAGTAGTAATGAGAAAGGCTTTTTATATCGCTCTGAGGAAATATACTACACACTCATGTCTTCATACAGGGACTAGCACAAATAGCACAATGTAGAGATGTATGTAACATCATGACTTAATCTGACCATATTTACTCGTATAACGGTCAGTTAGTGTCAAATTCAATCATTACCGTCTTAAATAAATAAATAATAAATAAATATGCGCCAGACAACACTCCTCTTGTCATGGTCTCGAAGTAGGGATAAATATCCCTGTGTTACGAGGTACCAGACAAGGAATTAAGCCAGGGGCGTCTCCCAGCACACCCAGACCAAGGCCAATTTAGAAAAGATCATTTCAGGAATTGACCTGACCGGGGATCGAACCCGGGACACTACGTCTTATTATTAATTCTAACCATTATCACTAACTTGATATTAGTGTTGAAAATTATCAAAAGAACTGAATTTAACGGACGGTAATTTACAGTTAAAAGTCGAAACTCTCAATTGTGATCTGATGCTTGATTCAATTTGACATCTCCTCAGCTTCCGTCATTTTACATCTAACAATAAAATCGATATTTAAACTAAATTCAAACTCTTTATTTGGAGAACATGGGTGTTACAGAGAAGATGGAAAAGTTTCTAATGTCAAATCGCCATATTCGGCCCAGAGCGGCATGCCAATCTATCTATATTATAAAATATCCATTTGACTAACCTAATTATCGATCGATTTTATGAAACAAAATTTCACGATTTTTAAAACGGAGGCATACACGTTCTTGTATAAAGAGTGAATAATAATAATTAATTAGCACAACTTACACAGTATCACAAATAAATGTGTCACTTCATCTGCTAGGAACGAACGAATGTGTGAATTCAATAAAATTAATGAACGGTTTCGGAATGTGTTCGTATAGCGATCTAAAATTTGTAACAATCAATATATGCCTGTCCTTTTCATACGTAGAATCAAAATCCACTCGTCAGAAAGAGACAACAAATGAACAGACAAGTTATTGAGGGTTGCGGAAGCTCAATGATATTAAACGTTATTTCCAGAAATTCTTGATTTAAGTATTCAAACGTTATTGGTTGTAGTTACTTCATTTATTATTTGTAGTCTATCTGAATCCAAACTAAGCTAAATTTCATATATGACTGCTACAAACTAATGAACATAGTAAGTGAACATTTCTAAATACTTACAATAATAACACCACAAAACTAATATACTTAAATAATATATTTTCCTCATTAAAATACTGTCTAGAAGACTGAATACTTTCACTGGTGACCCAAGAACTGGTACATTCCTCGCGCAACGTGTGAGCCTAGCCATCCGACGGGGGAATGCTGCCAGCATCTTGGGCACCTTACCGCAGGGGCAAAATTTTCTAAGTAGTTTTTAGTTTTATTATTTAAATTTAGGTTTTTCTTTTTAATTTTTACTGAACTGTGTATATATAAATATCATTTAGTCTCAAATTTAATTGTAATCATAAATAATATACCTAAATAAGTAGTTGCTCTCCTTTAAGCAAAAAACAATATGTACTGTAAAAATACTGTAACAAGCTTCATGATGAAAAATTCTTTAATTTTATTTTGAAACAAAAGTAAATTAGAATACATGTGTAATTTGGCAGACCTCAAATGAGCAAGTCCAAGGACAGTTCTTAACTAGCGCGCTAACCAACAAGTTTCCCACAGAACTGCCTAAACGCGATCTCCGTGAGGTTCGCAGCGTTGTGTAGGGACTTGTCCAACCTGATTTGGAGCCATTCCGGCCCCATAATCTTGAATAGAGACCAGTCCATCTGTCTGGCAGATAGTGATTAGCGATAGTCAATTTTTTTATCGACATGGCCGTTCATCGACCTATTGCTTTACGACATGTGCTATACGTCGTGCAATTTATACACTTTGGGTAAAAAATTATTCACTTCAAAGATGTTTGCTAAGATAGTATTAGTTCTTGAATTAAAAATATTTAAAGCTGTTTAGTATTAGCTCTTTATTAATAAGCAATGACCTCTTACATTTCAAAAATATACAAATCCATACTCATTTATTTATTTATTTATGAAGAGGAAAGGTTTGACTGTTTGTTTGTTTGTTAGTATTGAATAGGCTCCGAAACTACTGGACCGATTTTAAAAATTATTTCACCAATATAAAGCTACGTTATCAGGGAGTGACATAGGCTATAATATTATTCCGATTGAACAAAACATTCGGTGTAAAATAATAATATATGTAAATCAAGTCGAAGAAACGCGGGCGCCGCGACGTGCTTTTTGTACTTTTGACAGAACGAAGTCTGTCGAGGCAGCTAGTTAATTAAAAATGATTTTTTTCTATGGCTGGATTGGTTAATGGACGGACAGTCAATTTGAAGGCAGACAAAAGTGTTGTAAGTTTAAATTAGGATAAGTATTAAACACACAAGCTTAACATTTCCATTATGCGGAATAACAGATATGTTAAGAAACTAATTTTCATCTTACAGACTTACATTATAATAAAGGAAAACAAAAGTATTAGGATCATCTGAAGTCAGCAAAAAACTAGCCCATTTTGATCAGACACATACAATTAGAGCGATTGTTATAAAAACAAAGTCCTAATATTACTAAAAACTTAATTATTACGAACAGGATACCATAAAACTGTTTATAAAGTTGTATCTCATGATAATTCAAATGTTCAGTAGGTATGTAAAATTATACAATGCGGCGGTATTAAGGCCCAGATGCACACATATTTATTACTTAATTAGTGATAATTTTGAACATGTGTACATTGCAAGTTTTTTTTAAATTTTTACTTTTTAGCCACACACATTGAGCAGCAATAAAAAGATGATTTGAAATAAATATTTGTTGTAATACTGCACTGAAAGCCTTGCTTGAAATGTAACTTGACTCAATCTGGCACTCTTCAGAATGATTCTGTCCTGTACATGTCAGTGTAGAAGCAACACCTTGTCGACTCCGCGTAAGTACTTACAGTATTTGTGATGTTTTTTTTTTATATTGCCCGTCAAGATGACCTCACTCCACCTGATGGAAAGCGGTCGTGAGGTCCAAATATGAGGTTGACAAGCCCAGTCATTCAACGAATTACCGGACTGGCCATCCTCACCTTGAAGGCCAAAATGTTTTGATGTAGTCTTTTTGAATAAAATATATATTTTTTTATAATAAAAGGGACAACTACCCATTTACATTCTGCTCAAGAATTAACGTTTGCTAATTCATGCGTTTGTCATTGAATTTGTTATCTAATCGAATGAGTATAATAGTACTTAACTATAGTATAACGGGTATCTGATCCTTTAAAAGCCTGTCAGGAAAGTAGAGAGTAGTTTCATTGTGAAAAATAGCAAAATCAGCCAAGTCCTTGCATTTACAACTAGTGGTTACTGTGAAGTATCATTACCCGTCGTAAGCTGGAATGTTAATGATTATTTCATTGCGCGTAATGAGTAGGTTGAGCGGATGTGTGGTGTCACGTGCGTAGGTACACACATTTCCTCAATAAACTTTGTACATGAACTTGATAAGTGTTTCTTCTTGATATCGTAACGTAACACAGAAGGGTATTGTTTCTATGCCTAGAAATAGGCTCGGGTACAATTAATTATTATAAAATTGGCATTGAAATTGTTAACGGTTTTAATTGGTTTGGGTTGCTATAATTTTTTAATAAGAATTTTGCTGACGTACTACAGCTATAGTGTAATATTATGCAATGAGAGCTCATGTCGACGGAACGATGACTATATTATAAAAAATTCACGATAGATCAATATTACATATTAATGAGTTTTTCGTGAAGATATTTTCTGATTGTTCATGCTTTTGAACATCCGGTAGGTCCCTTATCAAATAAAAGTATTAAAAAAAGTTAGAAAAATATATTTTTTTACTTTGGTCGCAACAGACTACCCCTTAACTGGAAACTCAATGAACAACAGGAAATATTAACGTAACGAATTCGTTCCCTCAATTTGACGTAGTATATTTTATGCATGCAAATTTATGGCTTAAAATAAAACCCATTTAATTTGCTCATCTTTCGGATTCATTCAAGTAATTTCAGGCGCAGGCGTGACGGTACATGTTATATTTGAGAATCGTATTATCAGGTTTTGTTTTTTTAGATCACAAGACTTTGAAACCAATAATCTTGTACTCAATTACGTTGTTATACATGCGGTACTTATGATTCTTTATTTACAGTGTGTATTTAAATCGTATCGTCACTTCAGTGCTAGGAGCATGGTACTAAGAATACAACTTGGACCAATTTAATTGGCATTATGTGTTTTTTTAGATATAAAAAAATTACATCATGTTGACTTGTGGATTGTTAACAAGGTTGGCAATAGTTTATTTAGTACTAGAATACCGATGTTGACGTTAATAGCCGCAAATTCCACCTGGCTCTACTATGTGAAAGTACGACCATTTCAAATACGATAGGATTCAGTGAAAGTCCTTTCTACAGGCCTGCTTAAGGGCAACATATGATAATTTATCTTTAATTAAGCTACTTGATAAAGGTGAAAGTATATATTAGTCATTATTCCTTTCAATGTATTAAGAACAGCTGTAGAAACTAGTTCACGACTTACTCGTCTATTTATGGACGTAAGGCTCTATCAAACAACAAAAAATATCCTGCAAAACACGGTAAAAGATTATACTAAAGTTTTGTGTCTCTCTTGTATACTTACCTATAGTTTCCAAAGAAATGACTACAGTGTTTTGTCATTAATGAATTAAATCAGGTTATGAATCTATTTTGGCAGTAAGGGGAAAAGCAAATCCAATTATTGCTAATTGTTCTCCGAATTCAAGCAAATTATCTTTCATCGATGTCGATATGTCTCCACACACATCTCTATTTGTATAAATATCGCGATTCTAAGCCGCTGAATGGAAGTGTGCCACCGTGTCCTTGGCCGCACTTTTATTATGCATTAGTTGTGAATATAAACATGTCCGTTTGTCCGTCTACTGCTCATTAAGCCCCTCATTTTGCAAATCGTAGTCTTATTTTCTCTATTCAGTAATATCACGCTGAGACCCCCGCTAGGCAACGACAGAAGTCTATGTTATATTTTTTATTCAAAGTTTGATTTGCTTTTATGGGATCATAAAAACAAGATCTTTTAATGTTTTATTTTCCGTCTACAAACGCTTTTTTTATGTAGCTTTTACACACACGCACATAACGCATGCGGGCTGGAAGTTGGCACTTCTAGATAAGATATCCAGTGACATTATGTGCAGTTCTTGTAGCAAAACCAAACCCAATAATGATCTGTTTCAACTGTACTGATCGAAACCAGCGAGCTCTTTAGGTATTCTTCAGTATTTGTGTTTTAGACGTAAGTTGCGTTACAAAGAGACGACAAATTCACCGAATTATGTATAAGGCCTTACTAATATGGGTTCACTTCATACAAT
Organism: Udea olivalis; assembly: GCA_947369235.1. Lineage (NCBI taxonomy): Eukaryota > Metazoa > Arthropoda > Insecta > Lepidoptera > Crambidae > Udea > Udea olivalis. Next base: position 1,419,197 of record OX376349.1, on the reverse strand, counting down.
CGCAAAAGATGAAAACAGAGCCTGAAGTACTAAAGTGTAAATAGTCCCGGAACTTAGGAATTTAAAGTAAACCAACTTTATATTCTTTCAGTAAAAAGCTCCGCCACCTCCACAAATCCTCCACATATAACGTCACAATTTCAAGTCATCTTTAATTACATGTTGAGAAATTTTATTCAAGTTTGTTTTGGTAGAAAGGAGTCATTGTGAATTACATTGACAATGAAATATAGACGATATTTTCCGGTTTTTTCTTTTGTATCGTTATGTGAAGTCGCTCAACTTGGACACCCCTAAACATATCGTGAGGTCCTTATTTGATGACCCTATAAACTTTAAAGAGACTTATTTCTTCTTTTTGTGACATCCATTTTTGTCTTCAAAATATAAACTCGGCCGACTTTAAATCTTACTACACTGACTTAAGAATTGGTGATAGATTTTTTTTCCTGTATCCGAACTTAGCAACCAACCCTTTCAAAACCAAAACTGTTCATTTATTCATTTTAACTGGTATTGAATGAAGTGGCTGCACAATTTAGATCCTTGGGGTCTTAAAATCCTTGGCCTTCCCCAAGTGACCCCTTAGTATTCCGTCGGTTCTGTTCAGTGAGTCGGATAAACATTGTTGCTTGATATTCTTAAGAGATTTGCCATGTTCTTATGAAGATCATCATCATAAAAGTCAGCACAAAGATGAAGTTGAGTGGTTACGACGGAAGGGGACGAGTTTGAGTCCCGTACCCGCATGAATTTGGGTTAGTTGATGAAACAGATTTGTACTGCGTTCTTTTTTTCCAGTTTTCCATAGTAAAAGCGATGTTGCCTCATTTTAATTTCTTTAAATATAACCGAACGGTAAGGTTATACCACTTTAAAAAGGGTTTCATTATATGTTAAATACTTTTTTCATTCCTTTCAGTTCATTAAAAATAGGTTTAAAAAAAAATTCACACTGGTTACCTAAATAAGATTTTTCGTACAAAAGCATAATTTTGACCAAAAGATCCTTATTCAATCTAATTTTGTTATTCAAAGTTTATTTATGGAAGCGTTATATAATATTTCTACGCGCCACCATCTACCTCTTAGATTGTACCTTATCTCTTAATAAATGTTAAATTTCTCTAATTTTATTAAATCGGGAAGCCGACGCGGCTTTGATGTTTTATTATTGAGTTTTCTTGTAAGGAAGCTTTGTGATGCACGCTTTTTAAGCTTTTTAAGCTTCAGCAACAAATCAATTTATATCCACTGTAAAGGGTAGCCTACTTATTAATCAGTGTGACAGCTCACTTGGTCTACAACTTCAACTCCGATTCGTTATGAGCCACCGGTGCTTTGCAACGGTGGGATAAGATAAGAAAAACAATATTTACGGCAGTTAGAAAAAAATCTCAGATAGAGGTGGGCAATATTTAACAAGAATGCACCACACACGTACAGTTTAGAATTTTAGACAGTCCTAAACAATCAACTACGAAGCGGTCACTTTCAGACAACCGGTAGGGATTTTTTCACGGAGAACGAGTAAGCCTATGAAAAAGAAATAAAAAGCTAAATATGTAGAGCAATTAGCCCTACGTTGATGATAATATGGGCATTTACAATAATTTACTACTAAGGGGCACCTATTTCTGCATGTTATGATAAACAGTCGCTCAGTATTCAATTAATCAACAATAAACACGTCAAAGATACCGTCCGTCGGATGATTTGCATCGCTATTTATGAATAGTAATTTAATTTGCACATTGTCCATAACAATTAAGATGGACGGTTGTGTAAGCAATTACAAGCCAGTAGATGATAATACTAGTTTCGATTTCATTATAACATAAACCTTACTGGTACCCGTAGTTACTAAATAACACGTTATTCGAGTAAACTGATTCGCATTGACCGGAAATAGATCTTGGCATCTGATATACTCGTAAATCACTACTGTTAGGTGAATGAAACAATTCTAATGGTTCTTAACACACACATTCCTCGCACATCTCTGGTCGAAACGCACCCTTAGGCTGCCTTTTTAACAGAAATGTGCTAAGCTGTGTAGTTACTTACAGCTAAGATGAGTATGATGTCCACCAATAATAATCGATAATTTTAATAGCACCTTCCACCTTAACGATCTTTATTAGTGGATATTATACATCCTTAGCTACTTATGCGGCTACTACTCAAAGATTTTTTGAACCTGCATTGGAAAAGATATCTACCCTTTACTGGCTAGAGTCTAGCCTATAGTTTTTTTAAGTAAGAAAAATGCTCTACAATTCCCTACATTAACATTTTCAGACGTTGCTCTAATAAATTTATGATAAAACTTTCAAAAGAAACGTTTTTTTCGACTGTCGACCAAACCTAGAGTTGTGGACTGCTGGTTAACACTCTACGGATTTAAACATTAGAATAACACATAGGCTAACATTTATAAAGATTTTATATAAACATGTTACAGAAATGAAGTTCACGCGGGCAAAGCCGCGGGCGGTAAGCTAGTCATTCATAAGTGTCGTGTGTGGGCCATTGAGCGCATCCAATGAATTGAAGTGTAGGTACCAGCCCAGGCATTGTGCTGTAACGACGGACAACAATGGAAAATCAAGATAATCTAACAGATTGTATTATTACGCGTCGTGACTCATATCTTTCGGACAATATTTAATTTTTGTACATAAGGTTACGCAAGTATAGAATAACTCGAAATGCAAACCAACCTTATACTAATCAGAGCAGAAAAACCATGAATGATTTAGCTAAGCAATTTGTGATGAATACTTAAGTTATTCAAAAAGTAGGCCAGTAAGACGGAAGAATAAAAGTCAGAAACTCTAAATCATTGGAAATTCAGCAAAGTGGCGGAAATCACTAACTCCCAGGATAGAGACAGGACAGGGCATTCAGTTTTCCTCACTCTCATGTCGTGGTATTACTCTGGCTGGTTTGTTTTCTTTGTCCAAAACATTTTACTAGAATCTCCCTTGATGGTAAAAGACGGCTGTGGTTATATGCCGGCCTAACGAATGCTCATTGACTCACTTCTTGGAGGAAGTGTGGAAGAAGAGCTGATACCATTCCAAAATAATCGGCATTGACAAAGATGGTGGTATTTTCAGCAGAATGGGTAAAAATCTGGACTTTCCTTGTGTGTTTTTCACAGAACCCAATTCATCCTGTCAGACTGTTCGGAGTATTTCAGTAAGATGACTTTAGACAATGTCAGGAGCGCATGAGTTTTGATTACTTTTGATCCACTAATTGCTTCGGGTTATTTTGTTAATTGAAATTGACGTATATTGCTTTGGCCAGCACAAACAAATCTGTCCTTAATCGGTGACTGACGAGCCGCTGACGGTCCACGTCACGCCTCGTTACTGATCATAGTGATTTTGTCTTCTGTATTTCAATTTATTATGAAGCTGAGCTTTATGGATTTGACGTAAAGGAAGATATTTGGGCACATTTATCATTTCCAAATTTTTTCAGGACGTTTTCAATTTTCTTACCTTGAGAATTGGAACAACAACGGCCCCCTTATTCTCTAACTAGCAACGCGGATCGATTGTAGTCGTCCGCATTTTGACAGCTTCTTAGCCAATGACGATGCCGAATTCCACGTCAAAGAGCAATGATCTCTGTCGAAATTACGATTGTCTCGCAGTCGAAGTTAGTGTATAGCCCAGCGGGGCAGCAAGGAACGTATTGGGTAACTGACATATTTGACATGCCTTTGTATCAGGTGAACTTTAGGTGAGTTTGCTGCCTTTTTAAGAATAGGCTGCTATGTTTTTGCTAGTTTTTTAATTTAATAATCATTTCGTGAAAGATGATGCTCATTAATCTACAGTCAATATCGCGATAGCTTGTACATCACTATCTAGCTCCGAACTAAGTAAAACTTGTAATAAAGGTCAGAGTGTGTGCTAGGATCTTCAAATAGAAGGATGTAGAGTCTAAATTGGGACCTACCCTGTATGGAGAAATGCCAAAGTGTGCATTGTAGTTTTAAAAAAGAGATTCGAGATGAAATTAATGACGATCGAATAAAAAAAACAACAGAAAGTTGGCGACAACTATGCATAAGTGACGTTGGTAGGTAGGTACGTGTAGGTACGTCATTCTGTTTGAGATAAGTCGCGTATGAATGAGCGTTGCGCATGCACATGATTAGCAGTTAGCATTCATTCGGAATTAGGTTCATTCCAATCACAAATAAATTATTTACATATAGAGCACTAAATAACTATTTAATGACTGTTTATTCACTTATTTTAAAAGACTCGGCTAGTGCAGCTAGCGTATGCGATGCGATAAGTTGTGTGGACCAACCTACCACAACTCTACTACTTTTTTAAGTTCAATGCATTTATGAGACGACGTTTCTTTTTCTTATCTGTAAGATAATTCAAGATCTCATCTCAAGGTTATGGATTACGTCGGCGGCAAAGGAACACGCACGAGACGGCCGGGTGGTAAGTTACCGTACCTTTGGATGGATGTGACACCCAGGGGCATCACTCGCGTGTCGACCCTGTAATAGTACATTGTTACCCTAGGGGTGAAAGTAACCTATTTAGTCCCGAGTCGGGGTTTGGCGCCCTCACTTCGTTCCGGGCGCCAATAGTTCGAGGGACTAAATTAGTCTTTAACCCGAGGTAAACACAACAACAAATACAAGGAAAGTAAAAATAAAAACATGAATTAGCTAAAGAAAAAATGAGTAAATTTTATTTTCCACTACCGCTTCAGCCTCTTCTCTTATAAAATCAGGCGTTAAATTCATATCAGAATTAGATGAACTCATTTTATAGGTGTAAATCTCTGCTATACGTATAAACAAAAGTCTTCAAATCGAAAAAATAAATGAAAATCGAATTGCCGCTCTCCCGCCTATTTTGTTTGTTTTTATTTCTGTGGCCGGCCAGCTATTCAGCCATTATTTTTTATTTTCATCATTGGAAAATGGTAAATATTTTGCCCAAATCTAAGTTATTTTAAAGAAATTGTTGAAACTAAATTATAATAAAGTTATTTAAAAAATATATATTCTTTAATCAATAGGTACTTAACTTTCAAGTTATTTCAATTTTACATCATGGCTGTATAGAAAGTTGGAACATGGTTCAATAGATATGTGAAAAAGAACTAGTTTTTTTTTTAAATAATTTGACAGCTGTCAGTTGAAAGTGATTGTCCCTAGGGATGAAAAGTATTACTTTCATGCCGCTCCTCAGGCAACTTCAGACCTACTTTCAGAGTATGAGTAGTGAAAAAACTATTTCAAACCCCTCTTGAAGAACTCCATGCTCCACTCATTGGGGAGGCCTCGGCTGATCCTGGATTTTTAAAATGACGTCACCACAACATAGAAGCCAAAAAAAAACATAGAACATCCCAGAGCATATGAAAAATAATTCCAATCAAAACCTCGCCAGATCTTCAGTGATAATGTGGTCAATGTACATCGGTTATTAGGTATTAAACGCCCCGCGTCTGTAATCATTAGTGATGTACCAAAACACTGAAATAGCCCGGGATATACTCCAAAAACAACACAGCGTACGCGTGAGTGTGTACGCGCAGCTAATGTATCATACAATTCATAGATTTTTCTCTTCATCGGCGATTTACAAACAACTTCCACCCAGACATGTTTGCAAATATCAATTAAAAATGTTCACACGCCGCTGGTGGGTTTCGTCATCCAAACGGTTTTTGGAGATCCGTATATGAAAAAGTAAAAACGAACACTTCTGAGGTCCTTCATTTGCGTCCATCTGACGAAATAATAGAACGCAATTCATTTGATCAGATTTTCATGTACGTAGCGTTCAAATCAATCTTTTTAAAACCGTTGCAAAATGGGTCTTATACAGGCAGCAAAAGGTGCTATATAAATATTTTATTTTATTATGTTTATGTTATTGTGTTTATGTAAACATTACAACCCAACATTAAGCAGTTTTTTGAGCAGGTACTTCATCGCTTTCTGAGATAATAATAGTAAATGAAAAATACATGCTAGGTAGTAATTTTTTTATAGTGTCGTGAGGTCCAGATATGTGGCGATAAAAAATGATGATTAAATTCTATAGATAGTGATAAAACATCGCAAGTGATAAAACATGTAGGTATCTGAAAAATGTAAGGAACCTACCGCTTGTAGGTAGTTCGCGCTTGAACTCTTTTTCTAGCAGTTTTTGTACTGCGTCGAACTAGACGAGTTGGAATCGAAGTTTTTTGTACTAGAATTAGGTTTCTTTCGCCCTGTCTGTCACGTGTCCATATGATCTTATAAGATCAAGATTAGCAGGTGTTTTGGCTAATTTGTAACATTCAGTTGTGAAATTGGCGCGTAAATACTTTTTGCGTGTTATAATAACTAATTAAAAAGTTAAGGTTGTGGCTCTTCAGAGTCATCAAACGGATTACATGCGCAACTGTTTGAACTCAGTACGTATGCAGTAGCATTTTTGCCTCTGAGCTTTGTAGAGCTGCGTATAAGATTCTTGCTCGTGAGTTGGACGCTGATGCTACTCCATTGAAGAACTTTTCTGCACCAATCTCTTGTAAATCAAATGAGCTAGACCTGAAAATGTAGAGCAGTCAAAAAATAATATCTGTTATTTGCTTTTCTGGTTTTTTCAGTGTGACCTAAAAAGTGTACTTTCTTTTACTAAAAATATAAATGGTTTGTACCTATGATTAGTCACAGCCACAGCTTGAGCGAAACACTCGCGGCAAAAGTTGTTGTTACCAATGAACACGCCTTCTGCACGCGGACAGTAGATATTCCAAAATCACTATTGTAACTCACTGTAGTACAGAATATCCACAGATGATGAATAATGCTAATATGAACATAAAAGTGACATCATCAGATTTGTGGTTATACTAGAAGCTTAATCTCGTACGGCAGACAGGCTCCCTTAAAGGTGAGATTTAGGCGAATCGTATTAGAATCTTACTGCGATGAATTATTTGAACAATAAAGATTACTAATGCGCTGAACGTAAAGTCCATATCTCACAAAGTCATAATTTTGAATAATGTTAGCTGACAGAGTTCGGTTTTTTAAGAACAGCAGGTGTCTGTAGCTGAAGAACTAATTCGAAACAACAATAGCGTGTTGCGGTCCGAGTAGTCGCATTTGGCGAACTGCGCGTGCGCAAGCGACTAGTCGTAGCCGTAGAGGCTGCCCCGCCCGCGCAGGGGCCCCTGACCTTGTTAGCGCCGTACCCCTCCGTCCCCCACTCACTAACATGCCACTTTGATTTCCACAAACTTATTTAATCTACGACTCGGCAAGGTGCTGGAGATGTTACGTGTAACTACCGACTATTGTTAACAAATTGGCCGCAATTTGCGTTTGTGTAACAAACTAAACAGCTGGATGTGTATCGATATTATATTTAACGACGCATTGACGTAGACTTTGAACACACATGAGTTAGTTATGAAATTCTTTCAAACGATTTCAACGACGGTAATAATGAGTGGATAAAATATTTATGCGATACCTTACTATCATTTACATTTATTTGATATTCTTGTTGTACAAAGATCTTATAGATCATATCTAAAATACTACGAAGAGCGGATATTTGAGTGAGACTTCTCTCAACTTACTGACCTCTGCTTTTGTTTGATTATTTCCAATTTTATAAACAATCACTAACTAGTTCGTTGTCATAGCTAGTAGCTGATATAAGAACTTAAAATCGTATTAAAAAAATACGTTTAGTTCCTAAACATAGGGACGTTTTCTGTTAGCATCGCTCGATAAGCGTAATCTGAATAATACAAAGTGAAGTGCAAAACCAGTCCAGTTCACACGAGGACCGGAATATCTCGCGGCTATATTCGGCATGTCTGTCAACAAAATAAGATGTCGTCATTCCCCACACATATTTCTTGTAACATATCGAGCATATCCTAGATCCAATGCCCTGCTTTCCCTAAATACTGGAATCTTGGCCATCTGCCCGGTTTGCAAAATCGAAGGCTTTCTCGTAGGACACACTTTTCCAAGAATGATCCTTTTGTCATAATGCGTAACCTTACAGCCTTCACGTTGCTCGTCTTGAATACGATATCTATTCGTCATTCCATAGTACATATACCACGAATCTAACAAACTAAAAGTCCAATTCAAAATGTGTTTCCAAACCAACCTCCGGAGTACGTACCTCGTTACTGGTTGATACAAATGGATCTCCAAGGGCGTTTTCATATCTAAAAGCCTTAAAGAAACGTCGCAACAAGAATATTCGATGATGACCTTAATTAGAGACAATCAGAAAAGATGCTCCTCCTCGGAAATGAGGCCATCAAACAATATTTTATAGCATCCGAGACCATACTGAATGTTCCCAAATCTTCAACAATTTATTAGGTAAGCCACTTGGCCTTGATTATGGCTTGTACTACTACCACGCAACTGTCTTTAGTTAGTAATAAAAAATAAGTGAGGGCCTCTTTTGGGCATTCAGAATGGGGAACGCAGATAAGTGAGCGTTTTAGACAGGTTTTAGATTGATTGCGTAATAATGGAGCCGTGGAAATAGATACGTAAATTCTGCTTTTCAATGGAACAACCCACTACGGTTTCTTTGAATCGTTGATTTTGTAGGAAAACTTAAGTTAACATCACAGAAGGGCTTGCTAAAGTTATAATTTTGATGTTTATCTTTTTCAGGTGAGTTATTTCATTACAGAATCGTCAACGTATTTCAATAAGTACTCGTAACTTAAATACTTGCTTGTTTTATAGTCTTTGTCAAATTTGATAGAGCAGAAGCACCGGTTGCTCACATATTATTATCTTTCAATTGTTTCCCACATGTGAAGCCCTTGAAGAATTCGAGCTAGGTATGAGGAGTGAATTTGATATAAGTCTAAGTAACAATCCAAACATGCTGAGAAGATTCTTTCCATTAGTCCCATTAGCTAACAGCGATGTTTTACCTACAGCTAGCTTTCAGGCTTATCTTTATTTTTTCTACGACTAGACTGAGAAATTACCGTTGTTTGTCTCAATAAATAAACAGATAACTATTGTTGCGACCTCGTTTAACCTATTTTTCATTTTGCTATGAATGAGAGCACCTAAATACGATTTATAGGCCATAATAATATTACGTAAGATTGTAATACAACACAAATTTGTTCACCGCGAAGTACCTATTTAACCATATTGCGTCGCAGAACACGCGGTAGTACGAGTACTTCATACAACACAAAAGACATAAAAGAAAATCATAATGATTTAAGTAGTTGTTACGACAGATGAGGTCATTACTTGAGAGACGAAGAATTGTCTACTTACAGTCAATAAATATTAATGGAATTTATCTTGAAAATAATTCAATGAATACAATCACTGGCTATTGACCAACGGAACATTTCATCAATATGTATTAAACGTTTATAGCTTCACAAAACATTCTTCCTCGAAGAATTTATTTCCTCACAGATGATGCTGTCTTAACATTTCCTAAATACATATACGTTAATTACATCAAATTTTGTTAAATTTCTATTACTACGCTCAGAACCCTCTCAACAATTTAAATTCGTTACAATCACAATGGTCCTGAAGCGGTTTAATAAATGCCGCATTAAAATAATCTCTTACTTAATTTCAGATCCTGAATCGCAAAGCGACTGGATTCCTTATTTAATTAATTTGCGAAGTACCTATTAGAACAATGGGGCATTTTGTAATTTTGGCATTTTTTTTGGAAGACATTTAGGAGAGAATGTCTCGGTGGTTACATTTGTTGCCGATCGCGTTAGCTTGCTAGTAAGTGGAAGCCTTGTTCAAAGAAATAGTCAGACCTTTATGACCGTGGAATGCCAAAGCTTTAATCATAAACGCGTGTCTGGAACTTTGCGCCTATCCTGGATTTCCTTATCTAGCTAACTCGATGAATAACTTTGAATCTCAGCACGAAATGAATGTAGGAAAGTTTGTTGGTGACTATCCAAAGTTACCAAATATTTTTGCGGACATTCATCAAAGTTGGAGCAGTTGCTTGATCAAATTAATTTAATAGGTTTCTATCTACAAGTTGGCGAAGCCAGATTTATTAATTTTCACTCGACAAAAATTTACAAATGATCACGTATGAAGGTTCATGCGTGTAAAATACATCTTACTAAAGTTTGTGAGGATACATTCATACTGTATGTATGTTTGCTACTCCTTCACGCAAACATTTCCTATCGGATTAAGATGAAACTTCACATTAATACAGCTTATACATCAGAATAGCACATATGCTACAATTAATAGCGATTTTATGTACATTGGCTATAATATATAACGATAAGCTATCGTAAATCAGAAAAAATGAAGTACACGCGAGCGAAGCCGCTGGCGGAAAGTTAGTAATTTTATATTTTCAGAATACGAATGATCAGGCATCGTACTAAGCTTCTATGCTGAGTTCCTGACAACTGACTTCCTGACTGTTCCTTACAAGTTATCCCCCTTTTTATACTATCGTGGGGAAATCCTCATGGATACCTCGCCGCCCAGGGGAAAGACGAGGTTATGTCGGGCTTCTTTCTACTGACTAAAACCCTACGGTACTCGACCTCAACACTTCTTATTAAATAAATATTACTCGTATGAACGAGATAGCAACTAATAACTACACTTTTCCGAACAATAGCCTAAATGAAAAGGACCTTATTGACGATTATGCAGAATTTGTTCGTCATCCATCATCGTAGTTGGAACGGGTACGATAAATGTACCTAGTTAATGATGTTTCGATGCTTGATCTATTATTAGAATCACGTACGTGAGTAGGTTATTAATCGATATTTTGTTAGTTTGTCAACACTGTCACGTCCAAATTAAGAAGTAGGTTGAAAGATGAGGATTGTGTTTTACCATTATGTGCAGACATTTCACTTTAGACTCTAAACTCAATAACCTTTGTCTGCCTTCATTCTTCTTCAAAAATATTTCGAGCAGCATTATCGTTAACTTTCACTTCGTCGGACTTAAATTCATCCCGAAAACCCGTTATTTTTTCAACGTTGGCTACTGATATGTGTTAAATTGAATGTGACTGAAATAAACCATTCCATTTGCTTTAAGTATGGAGACTCCAGACAGTTTTTTTCAAGGATGATCTTCCTAAAGATTACGCTAGCACTACTGAGCTTGAGTTCGAGCGGCATCAGACCTTGCAGTTTTGACGATAGATAAATAGTCCACCTGAAATGGGCTAGGAAGCACCTATATCCAAAAACGATTTCCGTTCAAATTGTTAATGAGGTCTTTATCAACTAGAAATTTGAGATAAACAACCAGCATTTTTGCATAGGCTGGAAATTGATAAAAACCCATTTATTTTGGACAACTAATTTGAATTTTAATTATTCTACACTACTTACATGACATTGTTTCGTTATCTCGTAAGTACAGTCAACCAACGCGGGAACGTAGCGAATACCGGCATGAGCTGAGCCTTCATTGCTACGAAATGAATTCGTAAGTTACGCGCGGAAGGTAGGAAGGAACGTCCAAAGTGCTTTGGTTGATTGTACAATACATATTGTTTTGCTCGAATTTGGTGAATGAATGGGTATGGGTAATTAATGTAGTAGCTAAGTAATTAACTATTGTCTCACGATATCGGTGTAAAAGGCGTTTCGATTGAGTAAAATGTAAAGTGAGTACGGTCAGCGACATGATGCTTCAAACACTAGGTTCTTGATACTACAATATCTTTTTTGAAGAGACTATCAAATCAGCCAACATAGCAAAGTACTGAAATGTTAAATTCATGATTCATACCATACATCTTGACCTTTTCATTTTGTTTTATATATTACGAGGAATTGGCCTCAACAATCGTGCTTGAAGGTACAGCATACTATCGCCGATATGTTTACTAATTTGATTTAATTGCTTGTCATTTTTTTCATTTTCTGAATCAACCGTTGCTTCGCTTAACTTGTCTTCAGTTTCTCTAGCTTCAATGTTTTCGATCAAGCCTGCGATGTCATAAGGATCTAAGAGGTCATCAAAACCTTAGATGAAATCATTTGATTTAATCAACGATCATTAAATTTGATTTAATCTAAGACCAAAACAAATTCTAATAATAACAATGATTGCTGCTCTATCTTCTGAGATAGACTTTATTCTATTCTAATACTAAAAATCCGATAGGAAACTAAAAAATATGCTACTAATATTATAATTTTTATTCAATCATACTCGTATATATTATTTAATATAGTAATAAAATAATAATATATTCATTTATTTCCTCTCACAAAGTGGTTACATTGAGTAAACTAAAACTAGTCCTAAGTTACGGCAACTTGTGTGTATGAGTGTGGCAATTTGTAGGTACTGTTTAGAATTACTGTTTAGTTATATGTAATTAAGGAAAAGGTACTATGTTTCCTTAATAGCTTCAAAGGACCTAAATTCTATAAATTATCCACATACATGTACACCTCACTAGATTTCTTATAAGTTTTACCACAAGTAAATAACAGAATCTGGGAATCCGCTTTTCACATTGTCTGTAAATCTCGTATCAACAAACTTGATACTTTGAATAGAAAGTGGCACTTGAATTTGTTGATAATGTAAGTATGTATTGTTATAACTTATGACGGTGGTTGGAAAATCTGCTAAGTGTATAAGTATTGGAAATACAAATTATACGCGACTGTATACGTCGTTAGTTAAAAATTATACTACGCCGTAACCCTCATAATAACAACATGAAGAAAGAAAGGTAAACTTAGGGAAGGACCACAGTTACGCAGATAGATACCTACATAGACAGAAATACTGTTGACATGGAAATGTTGAGACGGCCAAAACCTGTTTGTTTTGAACGTACGGAAATGGGTAAGGATGTGTGGTTTTATCGATTGCTTACCCGGCTGGCGCTCGGCTCTCGGCTCTCGGCATCATCTCCTGATCTATATTTTAGACTTACTTGACGGTGGATATACGTAAGTATAGAAAAGCCTCGTAGGTTAGGCGGTTGACCCGCTACAAAACAAGCGAGGCGCATGCGCCGGGCGCGTAAACACGTCCCGGGCGGCCACGTGGACACACAAACAACACAATAACGCACCGTCGGCCGCCGCCGCGATCACTGCCAACACCAAAAGTCGTAGTAATATGAACGCCATAAAAACACAAGCATTTGCACTGCACTGAAATACTGATGGCGGGCTGCGTAGAGGCGGGAGCGCAGCCCGCTGTCCCGCGCGCACTGACGGAGAGCCGGCCACGCGCCCCGCCCCGCGCGCCCCCCGACCCCCGTCCATTCAACGCATTTCTGTCATAAGCAAATCGATAAATGGCATTGTGGAGTGTAGTTCCGTCCGGCAGCGCTGCACCGAACTATGTCACCGGTGCCGGTGATGCACACCACACGATAACAACTGAAGCTTCTTGAAGGTCGTCGGTTGAACTTAAAAATTGTTTGGAAAAAAGATTAAACTCTTGAGAATAACAAAAACAATGCGTTCACGGCTGAAAGCAGCTTATAATTTCGTACCCAACCTCCGGGAAAACGCTTTCCTGTCATTTCACTTGTCCTATTCCCAAAACTGAACTTACAATACTTGCTATTTGAAAAGCGCCTTTTTCAGAACTTAACCGTAAGTTTTTACAAAAGGATAACTTCTTTAAGTAAGCATATAAACTTACCCAAAAGACTGATAGTGGTGATGATGGATATCCGATGCAGGAGCCCTTCATTCTTCCCCGCTAAGTCCATTAGGAGACCAAGTTATACTCCTTACCCCTTTGTAATTTTTGCATAATGCACTTTTGATCAGTTCTTTAAAGTTGCAGATGGCTTTCATAGCTTTACCGAATATAAGGACGAGAAGATGATCAACTCAACGATTCCAAGTTACGTGCTTGCTTATTTTAAGCTTTATGAGGCGCAACAGAGGTTAAGGGCGGTTGAATAAACTCGCGTTCCAGTTGTTAGAAGCGCATGTAGGCGCGTACAGGCGCGTCTTTTGCAGCACGCGTAACTTGTACGAGCGATGACGCGTATCGTATATAAGCTCGTAGAGTCCATATAATAGGTTGGGGAAAATAATTGTTAGTACTTAAAAACTATGGTTAGTGCATTTTAAGAAAATTCAAAACTTTTTTTAATTTCGCTTTCTCTCAACTTCTTGCTTTAATCTCATCAGTTGTTCGCAGTAGAGTTCAGAATCGACCCTGGTGGTAACAGCTCACAATTGCGAGTTAACGCGGGTTTCGCCACCGTCTGTGAAGCCTGACCGGCCTTTGACCACGACCTTTTTCGCACGTTCTTGTCGTACGTGATCCACTTTTCATCACCAGTTATCAGATTCTTCAAAAATGGTTTGGTTTCATTACGTCGTAATAAAGAATCACAAATGAGTAAACAGTTCATTAGGTTTCTTTCAGTGAGTTCGTGAGGTAAATACGAGTAAATATGCGCCAGACAACTCACCTCTTGTTGGTCTCGAAGTAGGGATTAATATCCCTGTGTTACGAGGTACCGCACAAGGTAATAAACCAGGGGCGTCTCTCAGCACACCCAGACCCGAGTCAATTCAGAAAAGATCGTTTCCTGAATTGACCCGACCGGGAATCGAACCCGGGACACTAGGGAAATCAAGGCGAGAAACCGTGCTACAGTGCACTACGCCAATCGTGTCGTCTGAAATATACCGCGTCAAAGAATATACTAAAAATAGACATAAATACTTTAGTAATATGAATAAATAAACAGTATACAAACATAATGCAACTCTACCACCGCGTCGGAGAAGTTGATTCTTACTGGGAAGACAAGAACACAAGAAGCAAGTCTGTCTTGTCCGGATACATTATTTCAGCCACTTTCCCGAGTCAATTTGTGACTAAAACTGATTCGCTCAGATCCAGCTGAGGCACCGACACTAACTTTGTTGGAGGGACTTTTTATAAGATGAGACTTATCTTTGTCATCAATTTTTAAACTTCGAATGTACATAACTGCTATGTAAGCAGCGCAAGAGGAATCTCTAAAGCCATGCAGCTCGACCGTTGGATCACAATTGGTTATTTGTAACCAACGAGGAAAGGGATATAGTTTGTGATTGGAGATAATTTTCTTCTGTATAGTTCTTTCCATAGGACAACAGGTGATTTGTCATCCCTATCGAGACTAGTTATCCACAATTTCTGAATAGATATTTCACAGTGATGATAAGAGGAGATAACCAATCCAACGGCTCACGAAACCGACGAATTCCAGCCATGATTTTTCTTTTCTTTTCAGGCAGGTCTAATGATAACTTGACATTGTTGTCAAACTCAACCAACACTACTGTGATTCCCAACAAGACCTAATATCTTCTTTATATCGTCCTTTTTGTTCTCCCTATCTGAACCTTTATCTCCTTCCTTTATCTCAAATAAACCTTGTGAATAAGCTTTCTCATGTTGCGCATCCTTTCGCAACCTTTTTTCCAGGCTGACAAGCTCCTTCACCGCAACGGATCTAGTATCACCATAATATTTTGTCTCGTTCTCTCCTACATTTGCGTGCAAATTCAAGATAACACTATGACAATTCAACTTTTTGTCACTGCAACCTTCCTTGACCGACAACACCCATCCGAGGTATGTATCCTGTGCAATCATCAAGCCATTGGCGCTCCTAATAAAACGCTCTTTCAGGATAGAACAATATACCTCGGCTTCTAATAAAACATAAATTTTATTAGGTGAATTGTATTGCGGATCTGCTAGTTGTATTTTACCCAGCTCAGTCCAATCAGGGTGACGAATTTTCTTTCAGGAAAAGCTGAGGTTACAGTATTAAGAACATGTGCCTTCACTTGCAATTTGAAGGTGGAGTCATGAGGTGACTGAATATTTACTATGACCTCATACTTTAAAAAAAATATTTTTTTTACAAAAATAAAAAATAAAAAAAATCTGTAAAAGTTACCGCGGAATCAGCCTTCTCACTGTTGTCCGTAAACTGTATGCTAAGGTGTTGATTAATAGGATTGTGAAAGAGACGGAAAAAAAGATTTGGGATGCGCAAGCGGGATTCAGAAAGGGAATGGGATGTACGGATCAGGTTTTTTCCTTGCGTAGTAGCGTAGCGGAAATTTTTTTGGCCAAAAACCAAAAAGTCTAAGTATTGCATCTTCTTGGTCCTGGAAAAAGGCTATGATCGGGTGTAAAGGAATGGGTTGTGGTTGTCTTTATCCGCGCATGGGGTGAGCAGCTGAATACGAGCGCTGAAATCTCTCTATGAGTGTTCCAGTGCTTGCGTCAGAATAAACGAGGCGTAGGTACACTGACTGGTTTGACATCCATAAAGGGGTTAGACAGATAAACAGACAATTTTTTGACTCAGCCTTCACCAAGGCTGTGGGTAATTAGGTCTGGTTAGGTACCTTTCTTTTCACAAAATGGTTGGTCACTACAGTGGTCTCCATCGTCTCACAGGACGGTTCCGGTTGGCTTTTCTCTATTTCCGCTGACTCAGTAGCTACTGCAACTGTCAATGAATTTGGCTTACCGTGCAGAAGCGAATAATGATTTCCTTTATGTAAAGGAAATCATCATTCGCTTCTTCCGCGCTTCGCTTGTCGTGTTCTTATTAAGTGTCGTATACTTCCAGTGGTTTTCGTTACAATGTGGACAAGTACTATCGGATGTGGTGTACGAGACCTTTGTATTTGTGTCGATTTGATTTGGTTTAACGAACTTATTTTTTGCGGGCTCTACGCACTCTAGCGCGCGAAAACGGGTTTCTAGGAAATCTTTAAACAGAATGAAACAAGGTGGATTCTCACAAGAATTGTTGACGAGCAATTCCCATTGCTTCCGGGTTTCGACGTCCAACTTCAAGCTAACAATCTAAATTATAATGATATCCCATGACTTCACCATAATACCTGAATTAGACAATTTCATGAATACAATCGGAAGTATTATTAAGAAGTTCCATAAGTCCTTGCGCAGATTTTGCGTTGACTAAACAAACGTTTAAAGATGCAGTTGGACATTAATCTTTTGTTATCGTATTTATTTTGTAACAACTCCCAAAACTTTTTATAATTAGCCTAGGTTATGGGAATACGAGTAAGTTTGATCAATTGTTCTGCTCCGCTTTTGAGTTGAGTTTTGAGGTAATGTAAACGCTGAACGTCTGAATGAATCTAATGCTTGGTTATTATGAATCAAAGAGATAAATAAACATTTAAAAGATGACCATTCTTTATAATTACCAATTTACCACTGAACACCGGTATAGAGATTGTCGGCAGTCTAACTACCTATACTTTCTTTACTCACGGACGAACCAGTGTTTAAAGGTTGCATTGATTTTAACGCAGTGATCATTTCTCCCTTATAAATAAACTAAGATTCCTGCCCCTCGCTATACAAATCATCCTTGAAACCACTATTTTCCTGAAGAACTTCTCTCTTATATGTAGATAAGATGGATTTATTTTTCGAAGTTATTTAAAAAAAAAATTAAAAAATCCATCACACTTGTATCTGTTGTTGTTGTTTTTGTTGAGCTTGACGGAGTGTTGGACCGCATTTCAGAATGGGGTGCATCCAATCTTGTCCAGTTCAACGCCAAGAAAACGCAGGTGTGTGCATTCACCCCATTCCCATCCCACTCTTCAGAGCACCCCGCTACCGATAAAGGATAGCCTAAACATCCTTGGCATGGATGTTCGTAGCAACCTAAACCAGCGGGACTACATTGAGAGCGTCATTAGAACTGCATCCCGTAAACTCAGAATCCTGAACAGAGTGAGACAATTCTACACGCCTGGGCAGCTCTGTCTTTTGTATAAGACACAATTGTGTATGTTCGCTCGTGTGTGGAATACTACTCTCATCTCTGGGACGGTTCCGCCAAGTACATACTCGAAGCTCTTGACAGGTTGCAGCGGCGTGCTATCCGTATTATTGGAAACCCAGAGGCAACTTTGACCCTTGAGCCTTTCCAATTGCGTAGAGACATTGCCAGGCTAAGTGTCGCTTCTACAATGGGGAATGCCCTAAAGAGTTATTCCAGCTTATTCCACCCTCACCTTTCCACTACCGTACCACGCGTTCTGGACTATGGCGTCATCTACACACAATTCAGCATTTGTTGGCCCGAACTAAAAGGTTTGGTGACTCGTTTCTTTGTCGTACCATCCAGACGTGGAACGCCCTGCCAGCACATGTGTAGTTGACGCCAGTTGTCGTTTGCCAAGGAGAGCGGCGTGAGCCCCTTGTCAACTGCCTCAACGTCGCGATGAATCCCACACTCGTTGTTGAGGAAAAACCTCCTGAGATTGCACACCTCACGGTTGTGAAGGTCCTGGGCATTTAAAAAGCCACGACCCCCCACCTTTCCGTGGGATATATAGTCTCATTACAGACGAGCGTGGTGTAGCATGCGATGCGTTGTGAGCAGATTTCGGACTCGTGTATCCAGAGCGCCCAGCTCAGTCTGAGTCCATTTCAGTATGCCAAAGGAGTACATATTATTAATTATTATCCTCTTTATTTAGCATAAAACTTAGGTATAAAATTTGTACAGTATTCCTACAAAAATAAAGATTTACAACAATAAAACAACTTAAGAATTATAATTATAAAAACAAAATACATAGTTAATCACAAATTATAAAACCTAAGCCTAAATTAAAGTTATAAAACAATGATTTATAAAAATACTATAAAAACCTTAACCTAGGGTGCCGCCGGCAGCAGGGCAGGCAAGGCCCAGACTACCGGTGGTTAGGGCTGCAGAGAGAGGAACCTCCTGACAATGCGAGCCGTGTCCAGAAGCACCGCCTTCTGCATCTGACCCTTGATCCAACCGCTGAGCGAGAGCATCTCGAGGTGTTGGTCGAGGCTCTTCGCTATTAAGCCGTTTGCCGATACGACTATCGGGACATTGATCGTCGAATCAACATTCCACATGGCGGTCACCTCGTGAGCCAAGTCAAGGTACTTGCTGAGTTTGTCCTTCTCAGCTTTTACGAGGTTATCGTCATGTGGAATGGTGATATCGACGAGCACTGCCTGGCGTTGGGATCGGTCTACCAGCACGATATCAGGCTTATTGGCTACAATAATCCTGTCCGTGATGATAGAGCGATCCCAATAGAGCAATGCACGACTATTTTCGAGAACTGGTACCGGTGCGTACTTATAGTACGGTAACTCCGACTCGACAAGGCCATATCGAAGAGCAAGTTGCTGGTGGATGATCCTGGCTACTAGGTTGTGTCTGTGCAAGAACTCTCCGTTAGCAAGGTGAGAACAACCGGAAATAACGTGGCGAATAGATTGCCCACGCATAGACCTTCTGCTTCAGAAAGTCAATGCGTTCCGTGACACAAGCCATTTACTGTTCGGGCCTAATACCCATCCCAGCAAAGGCTTGGTTCAGGTAACGCATGACCCGAGGACGATGGTTCCCCCGGCTGAAGCAGACCAGCTTTGCAATGAGGGTCCTAAACGTGTTGATACGCCGCTCGATTCGCATTTGCCATGCGGGTACATTTGCGGCAGGTCGCACTGCACGGTCAGAGTCCGGAAACTTGACACGAGCAACACGGCATGCCGCAATGGCCCCACAGTACAGAATCGAGTGAGTATCAACTTAATCTTCAATAGTCCGAATGAACGGAGCTAGTAAAGCGTCCAGGGCCCCCATTAACGCTAGGTTGCATCTATTAGTAGGCAAACGTGGTAACCGCGGCCTAGAGACTCTTGTGGAGCGATATTCCGAAATCGCATCCTCCAAAGCCCTCCTCAGTTGCTCTTTGGCCTGGGTACTTACGCTTGCGTTCGCACTGGCCTCTCCATCGGCATCTGAATCTATCGGTGGCGCTACCGGAACCGAGTCTGTAACCGGACTCGGATGTGACAGCGCACCGGACGGGTCCCGTGTCGAGGAAGAGGTCGCGCGAACTTGAAGCGCCTCCAGGCGAAGCCGATCAAGCGTAGGCTGATCCAGCATCTGGAGACGCTGAATCGCCCGCGCTTCATCCGACAGACGTTGGGCGGAAACAGCTACGGTTGGGTCAAGGGCCTGAAACAGAGGCATCATCCGGTCACGATACGCAGACAGGTTGGTTCCTCCCTCTGTAGCCCCGTAATAGGCGCGCATGCAGTTGACATTCATGTCGTATGTCCATCGCATGCGGCGCACTACACCACCGATTGCCCCACAGGCCCCAAGCGTGCGGTCGTCGTCCACGTCGCGCAGGTGGTCGCGGCGGTTGTGGCGGCGGTGGCCCGCTCTCATCGCTGGAACTTGAGCTCGCTGCGTTATCAGGAGGAGTAACAAACTCCTCCACCGACGACGAGCTGGGCGACGAAGCGGGCGGTGGTGTTGGTCGTGCGCTTACATTGGCCGCTCTTGCCTTTGCTCTTGTAATCATAATTTTATAGAATGTAACGTAAATATTTCTGTGGCCATTGTGACAGTTGTCACGCTTGTCATATTTATTTTGTAGTTTCGAACTTATAAATGTTGGCTGAAATTGTCTTGAATATTCTTTGAATTGACTTATTATTATTATTACAAAATGTATCCAAAAACGCATCTGCCGTCCACAAACTATAATTTCGTTAACCGACAATTGGTCAATATTGACCTTTTAATACTACCTGAATCAGAAAAAAATGCTGAATCTAACCATGTAATCCATATTTTTTTATCTTGTTTTTTAAACTTTTTTAAATTTTTTAAACTGCTTCGCCTTAGCGAGATTACACAGCTAAAATGCAGAACTTTACATCACATTTCTTAACTAAATCGCGGTTAAGGGTTTTTGACTATTAAAAGTGCTGAAACACTTACAAAAATTACAAAAGTATATTGCCGTTATTAAAATTGTCTACTCAATACAATCCTTAAAGTAGGTACTTTAACCATGATATTGTTTAGCTGTTCTCTACAAAGCGTCAGTAAACATCTCAAGACTAAAACGTCGTTGAGTAAAATATCAGACAAAAACGTAGATAAAGTCCAATAGCGGCATTTTAGCGTTGTATTCAATATCTATATTTATTGAAATTGCAATAGGGGGTTGACCTAAACGCTAACTAAATGTAACAGCCTACATGTTTACATGACTTAAATGCGGTTAACCTACATTTCTTAACTATTATGCTGTTATGTTCAAAAAGTTGAATGAAGAGAGCGCAAACGCACAGGCGTCGTCGTCACGAGACATCGACAAATGGCATGAGGTAACTAGTGTCATTTTTGACCCCAAAATGCCGATCGGACTGAAGGGCAGGGTCTATAAAACCATTATAAGACCTGTCCTTTTAAATGGCAGTGAAACATGGTCGTTACTCGAGCGATACAAGCAGGAGATGCTCGTCACGAAAATGAAAATACTGCGGTGGGTGTGTGGGATCTCACCCTTCGTGTTCGTGACATCGTAGACAAGCTGCAGGAGTGCCGCTTTCGTTGGTATGGTCATGTCTCACGGGGGTCGGCAAACTACGTGGGTAACAAATGTCTGGTGATGCCGCCGCGAGGTACCGGAAGGCGACTTCTCCTACAGGTCCACCCGAGAAGCGCTGCACGCTGGCTCGACGACGTAGTTAAGGGTGACATGCGGGCCAACTGACTCACCACTGAGGATGCATAAGAGCACGCGAAGTGAGCCCAGAAGATACGAAAGGCTGACCTTGGGACCCCACACACGAGTGTGGGTTCACAACCGGGATAGACCGCACGGATGATGATGATGATTGAAATCAAGTCATGCATCGCTACTGGGTATTGGCTTCATATAAATTTTATCTAGTTAGAAATTTTTTGAAATGCTAAATGGGTCTCTGAATTGACTCGGGTCTGGGTGTGCTGGGAGACACCCCTGGCTTTATTCCTTGTCTGGTACCTCGTAATACAGGGATATTTATCCCTACTTCAAGACCATGACAAGTGGGGTGTTGTCTCTCGGATATTTGAAAAAAAAATTAAGACATTATGATTAAAGTTGTAGTAATTGATCTCAAGGAGTCATGAAAATGGTATAGCTTGGTTTTTTTCAAATAAAAGGTGATGTTCAATCCTAAAACAAGTTTTATTATTTGTGACATTTTGTTTTCATCTGCATTTTAGTCTTGTAATAAAAACACATCAAACATGCATACCAAACAAAAGCTTCATAATTTACGTCTTCCAGACTTAAATCAAGTAATGTCTCCTCAAAAAAAAGGACTACTACCTACTGAGGTAAAACGCAGTTATATTTTCAACGGCTTTTGAGTTTAGTATAAATTATTAGTTAGAAACTCGTTTTACAAATTTATCAAAAATATTCAAGATCTAACACTTCAATGCCGTTAGGGCGTTGTAGTTGTGTTTATTTTGAGTCTTTTTTTAAGCGATACTAAATTAAAAAGTATTTAAATTAAAATATTTTAAAACCTTTATTACTAAGCGTTGAGAGAGTTTTAGTATATTGAAGCTCATAAAAGTACTTATAATGATAAAGTTAAGTTGCAAACTCTTTTACTTTTTAAAACAGCATTTTTTTTGACTAACAGCTCTTTAATCCCGTTTTTATCCGAATGTGGTTTTGACACCTTAACGGCATGATAGGTAGTTTGTGGACGGCAGAATTAGGGCCCGTTCCAAATCGCTTTTCGTAGAGTGATTTTCACCCTCGTCGAATAGAAGTGTGACAGCTGTTATGTAGATTTTAATAAATTCGGCATAAATCTTAATGAAAGTAATAATGTTTATTGTACTTTTACCACAAAGTGTATCCTAAAAAGAACCTTTTTTACTTTAAACTCAAATATCTTTATTTAAATAGATTTAATCAGTACTTTTAAATGAAGAACTTCAGTCTAATGCTGTATTGAATGGAGTACCTATAGCAAATCGAATCGTGCTCGTTGTGAGTACTGAATGGCAGAGCAGTTAGGTGGCCGCTCCATAGATGGGGTTGGCGGTACTTTGAATCGCGCAAGCATTTGGTTTTTCGAAGCAAATAAGGCAAAGCGGGTGTACATGATGTTAATCCTAAGGCAACGGTGTCGTTATCAGACTATTTATGAAGCTACTACGTCAAAATGTGATGTAGTAGCACATAATTAAAGTAGTAGGCGTTTGTATGTTGTATTGTTGTCGTTAAAGTTCCCAATGTTCCCATCGCTGGTTGGTTACTGACGCGGGCGGGACCGGGAGCGTCAGTTAGGGTTGCAGCCCATTTAGCAGGAAATTTTGGGTTTTAAAATATTTTATTTACTTTACTTCCGCCGAACTTCATGCAAAGCAACTTTATTTCCCCACCTACTAGGCTATTTATCAAAAAAAAATTGTTACCGTAAATTGTGCACAGTGTGTGTGTAGACCATGTTTTTTTGTTTCATTTAGTGTTTATTTATTTCATCAATCGTTCTTTATTGATATAAGCACTGGAATTAAATAATCGCATCAATAAAAACACAATAAATGATTAAGATTTTATAAAATTTATTTTTTCTTTAATTAGATAAGTTATAAAATAATGTTTTAATATTTCCTGACCATAAAAAGTTTAAAACAGAATGGCAAATGGAATGTTTAATTAAGGCTTAAGTAAACTTTTAGTTCAATTACTTACTTAGGTTTAATCAATTTTTTGGCTGTTCAAACTTGGGTGGGCAAGTCAAATTTGAAAAGTGTAATAAAATAAATAATAATAAGTATACCATTCGATAATCCACACAATTATAGTAACTTTTGTTAAGAAACCATATTCATAAACGCAAAATTTTATATAGCTGCCGAACAAGTGTCTTGCAGAAGGTAGGTACGCTTAGAAATAGGCGAAATTTGACGTCATTATCTTGCGACAGTATGTAGGGAGCGTTTTGGGCAAGTCCAAAAATATGATTTTTAAAACTGTCATATCTCGGGGAGTATTAGTGCTATCGCAGTTTTTTTTCCACCAATGTTTGCATATTTGAGAGCTCTTTTGATAACACATCAAAAAAATAGTCAAATCACGTAGAACAACCTACCATTTCACAATTTCTGGCATTTCACTGTTATTGGGAAGCAATCTATGCATATTCGACGAAACGATTGGCGTATTCCGCTGTAGCACTTTCTCGCCTTGACTTGCGTGGTGTCCCGGGTTCGATTCTCGGTTGAGTGAATTCAGGGAACGATATTTTCTAAGTTGGCTCGGGTCTGGGTTTATTAATTAATCTGAGTCTGGTGTGCTGGGAGACGCCCCTAGTTGACCAAGACAAGACTTGTCATGGTCTCAAAGTAGGGATAAATACTGTCCAATTTCAAAACCTGTATCTGATATTTTAAAAGATCGATTTCTTGCATATCTAGTAAGCCCCTACAGAATACAAAAACACCTGCATTGAAATCTCAGATATAAATAGAGATATTAAAGCATGGATATTAGTAAGTGCACCATTCACTGCCTCCGAACCATTTTAAAACCCAGCAAGTCACTTAAACCATATCAAAACCTAGTAGGTAAGTCTTGCTAGATACCAGTAAGTTTTTTTTTATATTGCCCGTCAAGATGACCTGACTCCACCTGATAGAAAGCGGTCGCGAGGTCCAGATATAAGGTTGACAAGCCCAGTCATTCAACGAATCACTGGGCTGGCCATCCTCACCTTGAAGGCCTGCAGAAATGCCTTTTCACGCCCCGTTTGAAGAACCCGGGACAATAACACATGTGCTGGAAGAGCGTTCCACGTCTGGATGGTACGACAAAGAAACGAGTCACCGAACCTTTTAGTTCGGGCCAACAAATGTTGAATTGTGTGTGGGTGACGCCGTAGTCCAGCACGCGTGGTACGGGAGTGGAAAGGTGAGGGTGGAATGAGCTGGAATAACTCGTCAGAGCATTCCTCATTGTAGAAGCGATAGAGAACACTCAGCCTGGCAATGTCTCTATGCAATTGGAGAGGCTCAAGGGTCAAAGTTGCCTCTGGGTTTCCAATAATACGGATAGCACGCCGCTGCAACCTGTCAAGAGCTTCGAGTAGGTACTTGGCGGAACCGTCCCAGAGATGGGAGCAGTATTCCACACACGAGCGAACTTGTGTCTTATACAAGAGACAGAGCTGCACAGGCGTGATGAATCGTCTCACTCTGTTCAGGACTCCGAGTTTACGGGATGCAGTTCTAATGACGCTCGCAATGTAGTCCCGCTAGTTAAGGTTGCTACGAACATCCATGCCAAGGATGTTTAGGCTATCCTTAATCGATAGCGGGGTGCTCTGAAGAGTGGGATGGGAAAGGAACGGCGATGCCTTTGCTGTGAATGCACACACCTGCGTTTTCTTGGCATTGAACTCGACAAGATTGCTGCACCCCATTCTGAAATGCGGTCCAACACTCCGTCAAGCTCAACAACAAGACTTCGCCTCTTCTCCTCGATGTCAGTTAATAAAAAAAATAAAAAATTACATGGAATAACAAGCTGTATAGGACCGAGATCGAATTCTGGGACCGCTAAAAAGTTATTAATATTCTAATCATTTTGACACTGACGAGAGGAAAGATAACACAAGAACAGTCTTTCAGTGGATCAAAGCATTAAGAAAAAGCGCTTAAAGCTTTCGCATTATGGCGCCTAGCTTTGGCAAATCCGCTGGTTGCTTGAATATTATACCTACAAAAAATATTTAGAATGCATGAACTGTAAGAAAAGGAATGATATTTAGTGTGTAGGAATAACTCCACAGCGCTTCAACAGTTTTTATGCCAACCAAGAATGAAAGCGTAACTGTAAAATTTTCCGAATGCGATAGCAAGGTGCCAAGACCGGGAATCTGAACACTCTTATTCAGCCACAAATTCGTAAAGAATCGCGCACCTACACCTCACCCACATCTGAGACAGACAACGTTACAGTCAGACCCAGACGAGAGGCACTATCAACATCTGGCCTTATGACTGACTCATCGTGCTCCGACGGATACCTGACTGAGGATAGGTTACGCTATATCTTATCTGACACTATCACAACCACGGTAACAGCTCAGTTAAAGTCCTTGAATAAACAAGTAACTGAACTAAGGGAAGCAGTGAATTTCTATGACCACAAGTATGAGGAAATGAAAACAGCGCTTGAAGAAAAGAGTGCAGTCATACATGGCTTAGAGTGTGATAATGTGAAGTTGAAGACTACGGTGTCGGATCTTTCGTATAGATTGAATTCATTGGAGCAAAATATGAGAGAGAGTAACATTGAAATTAACGGCATCCCTGAACACAACTCGGAAAATCTGACTAGCACAGTTGCACAGTTTGTTAAAGTTGTGGATGCGGCCATAACTGACGATGATGTTTGTGACTAGAGTTGCAAAACTGAACAAAAGCGGACAAAACGATAAAAGACCGCGCACTGTGGTTGCAAAACTACGGACTCCACGCCACCGAGAGACGATTCTCGGTGCTGTTGCAACATTTAATAAACGTCACCCAAATAATAAACTGAACTTGCAGCAGCTGGGTTACGGCGGTGTATGCGGCCTCGTTTTTGTAAGCGAACTTCTATCACCAGTGAACAAGTCACTTCACGCCGCCACGCGTATAAGGGCACAATAATTTGCCTACAAGTTTGTATGGGTGCGAAACGGGCGAATCTTTGTTAGAAAAGACGAATCTAGTGATTGCAAGCTTATCCAGTCTGAATAAAATCTGCAAAAAATGGTTAATTCGTTTTTTAGTATTGTTCAGCGTGATGGTGTATTGTCGTTAATTTCAATATTTGTTATCAAAACGTCAGAGGCCTCCGCACCAAGGACAGTGATGTTTTTGCCAATATCCTTAATTCTGACTATAAAATTATAGTTTTTACGGAAACGTAGCTAAATTTTAACATTTCCAGTAGTGATAGCTTATCGACTCACGTTACATTGTATACCGTCGAGATCGAGTTTGTTCAGCTAACTCCAGGCAGGACGGTGGAGGAGTACTTATTGCCGTATCTATCTTTCATCTTCTCGAGTCCAAAACTGGGAGTCTAGTTGTGAAGACTTAGGCGCTTTGCAGACGACGGGGCGGGGCGGTCTTTCTGACCGCGAAGGAATAAAGACTGCGTCTGCCATTCTATGCCCGCGACTGGCCTCACGGCGAACACAAAGCAAGAAGACCCCGCCGCCAGTCCCCCCGGGCACCTGCGGCGCGGTCTTTTTGCCCTCTGTGTGCGTTTGTAGTATAGGATTCACTTTGTGCTATCGTTCGCGGCGAAATTGACCGGCCCGCTCCGCCCCGCCGTCTGCAAAGCGCCTTATGGTTTATGGAACAGCAGAAATTAATGGCCAAAAAAAGACATTATCTATATGTGCAGTATACTTGCCTCCGCCGGCCAGCTTGGAGAGGCAGTAAGTATTCCTGGACAGCGTTGATGAAGTGATGTCTCATATTGATTGTGTAGTCATACTTGGAGATTTTAATCTCGGTGTCATAAATTGGCAATCTCAGGCTGATCAAACTTGTTTAACGCCAACAAACTATGATAACAGCTTTGGCTATTCTCTCGTTGATTTAATGGCACTGGATGAATAGTATCAATGCAACAAAATTTGTAACGAATCGGGAAGCATTCTTGACTTGGCTCCGACCACTGTCAAAACTGCTAACCCTTAGATTGGCTAAGTAAACTAGACAATCATCACTCCAGTATTATGCTGTCAGTTCTTCTGTCCGTAAGTGCAGTTCAAGGTCTTTTACTCAAAAAACAAGGATTTAATTTTTACAAGGCGGATTATGATCTAATTAAAAGAGAGCTTCTAAGTGTTGACTGGATTGATGTTTTTAGGAATGTTGATGATGTAGAATTGTAGATCGAGCAGTTTCAACTATTTACAATACATTGTACAGTGTTAAAAAAGGAATTGTTCCTAGGCGCAAAATTAACTATAACAAATATCCTAGTTGGTTTAATAAATCACAAAATAAACTTTTAAATGAAAAAAACAAGATTATAAAAAGATATCTTAAATTTGGTAACCCAAGAGATAAATTTGAATTTGATTTACTACGTGTACGTTGTCATAAACTTATTAATTTGTGTAAAAGCAACTACAAACGAAATATAGAATCTAACATTGCAAAAATCCTAAATTGTTTCGGCCATACATTAAAGATAAGCGCAATGGTCGGTCTTCTATTCCAACCGTTATGACCAAAGATGATACCATTGCATCATCGGGTCAGGATGTGGTAAATATTAATAGAATATATAATAGAAGAGTTTTCCTCGGTCTATCTATAGCAATAGTAATTCGATTCCCTAAAACATTGACCCACTGTCCAATAAATCTATCGCATCCATCCAATTCACCGAGAACGATATATTGAAAGCAATAAAACGCCTTAACATACACAAAGGTCCTGGTCCAGATAATATTCCGCCCTTATTTGTGAAACAATGTGGACATGCCCTAGCAATACCCCTGATGTTACTATTCCACATTTCGGTAAGCAAAGGAGTATTTCCGGACGAATGGTAAAGGGCAAGAATAGTGCCTATTCACAAAAAGGGAGATCAAACTTCAGTAAAAAAACCATAGGCTTATTTCCATTCTGTCCTGTTTTTCTAAAATGTTTGAGTCCTTAGTTTATCCACATATTTGCAACCTAGTAGAAAGTAGCTTATCAATATCGCACTACACTATACTTACTTACCTTCCTAACTTTTTTGCGCAGCGCGGCAGAGATTCAAATGTTTCACAAGAGATTTTAAGATCCAATATAATTGCGCAATGTCATAGAATGATAAAAGTAATTTAACCATTTTGTAAATTTGAATAGCAGACATCTGGATATATTATTTAACCTCTAAAATATTTAATCAGAACCAATTGTAAAATGCCAAACTGTCAATTAAGCATGTAATTTGATACTTTCTGCTGTATTGCAACAAAGATCACCGAATGCAGTGACATTTACGTGGAAACTTTCAGCATTTCTGTTATTTACCGCGATAAGTCCTTAATAAACCTACATGAGCAGTTAGGGCAGGCGTAGTGTGGCAGTCGGCCTTGGGCACCGAGGGGTCCAGCGAGGAGTCTCTCCCTTGTTGGGGATCCCGGGTCCCTTCCATGCGCCGAAGATGACCACCGTCAGGTTTTAGTGGGTAGGGGGTCTCTATTTTCACAGGAGTTCAGAGTCCCACATATCCCAGGTGTCCCGAACCCAGGGCATTGGGAATGCCTAAATGCATTTCCTGACGCTAAAAAAAGCGTAGTGTGGCAGTGACTAGTTTCAATTTATTGGTTTCCAATGGGTAAGAATTTTATATCTAGACCATCTTTACGTTAACAAGCCTGAGCAAAGCCACAAAATAAAGAGTGTAAACTCACGTGAACCGCCTTGGATTACTCTTATATTCGCTCTGATTTTTTAAAATGAAGTGAGTAGGTTATTCCTACTTGACAGAACCGGCCAAAAGCAAAATACATCATGTGAAAAATTGCACTAAGTTTGCCAAAAACAAAGATATTTTAAATACAGACTGAAAAAGGAATCACCTCGTAGATGTATTGCACAAACACAATTCTTTGTCACACGAATGATCGTCTAAACGTCACGCAATGCTCTTGGTAGGGATCGAACGAAGTCAAATACCAACTTAACCAACAAGACAGTTTTAAACATTCTTGATTCATGTGCATTACTAGTTTAAGATAAACTTGAATACCCAAACTCAAATATCTTTATTTAAATAGACTTAAGCAATGCTTTTAAATAGTCAAAGAATATACTAAATAAAAGACAGAATACTATAATTAACATAAGTACTCTAAGATAGTCGGTTAGGGTGCGGACAATAATTTAAACGAATCAATTCGAGAGAAATATTTTTTTATTGAATAATCGAACATACATTTGGCTTCAGAGTGTTACAAGTCGCGTGTGTTTTTAAATCTTTTTTTGCCATGTAGTGTCATGCAGGGTTGCCAGATCGTAATTTCAAAAATCAGGAGGCGCTACAGGAAAAAACAGTAATGTATATTTTATTTATATATTTTACTACAGTGCTTTCCTTTTTGATTTCAAGTGCACATGCATTTGTGTTCTTTAAAATGGTTTTTGTATGTAGTATACCTGCTATTACATTGGTGGAGAGCTTGTTGCGTAATTTCGTTTTACTCAAATTAATTTGAGAAAACAGTCTTTCCACCGATGCACTAGAGTGCGGTAGACACAATAAATTAAAAACGAAATCAAATAAATTGAGATACATTTTGTTACCGTTTCCGCACTTCATGTCAGCGATGATTTTCCAGAATGGTTCACAACCGATTCGTATCCATCAATGTTCAAAAGTATGTTTCGAAGAAGGCGCCACTCGGTATCAACTTGAAAATTACTGAGAGGCAGAATATTAGGAAGTCGTTGCAAAATATCTGCAATTGACTTTGGCTTTTCGATCCAGTACCTCAATTTTTTTTAGCATCGCCATATCTCCTTTAAAAATGAATTCACCTATTCAATATTAAATTCTAAACACCGCAACGCGAGTTAAACTTAAGTTAAACTTACATTCTCAATGGCGAAAACGGAAATGTACAGTACCTACAGGTGATTCGAGTGACGTATGTTCCAATAATGTGTAGTGAGTTATGTTCCATTTCACGAAATTAAAAATATATTTATTCTAAAATAAAACAGTAGATTCAAGTAAAAAAACAGAAGAACAGGAGACTTTTACGAAAATCAGGAAATCTCCTGTAAAATCGGGAAATCTGGCAAAGTCATTTTCAGGTATTTATTTTTTCCATGGACTTTCGTCTTAAGGCTGAGATTTAGCGCGCCGCGTCCGATAGAGCATTCGGTAGGCCACTGATTAGTTCTGCGCGAACGGAAAAACGCCGCGGCTTGATCCTGTTTTCGTGTAATGAATTTATTATGAAATAACATTAGACAAATTAAAAAGTTTTAAAAGTTGTCGACCTAGAAAATACAAAGACCTATCTATACATACACACAATACTAGAAATAAAAACAAACTTATTACTCCAAGTCTTAGGCTACATAAGGTAGGAAATGGGTGTCCCAAAAAGAAGTGTCAAGCGGAAGTCCAGAGAAAGAGCACCCCTTGGGGTACCCGAATCACCCGCATGTATGTTCCGCGATTGTTCATAGTTTTCGAGTTATGTTTTTTTTTCTGAATTTCTGAGAATTTCGGACTTAAAAGTTTAATTTTTTTATTTTTTAAAAAGTAGAAGACTTTTCAAATTTTTTCTTTGCCCAACTGAATCATCCTTATTGTACTTTGATGCTTACAATAATCAGTTTCATAACTTTGAACAAAATGATGAAAATGTTGGTATAAAACCAAAAATGTACGGTTGATGAATAAACACTTAGATTTTCAACTTTAAATTAAAAATCTAAGCGGGTGACTGTATGGTTTCTAAGTAAAGCTCAAAAATGCTCCAGAATCTCAGCTTTCTTAATCATTACAAAAAAGAAGTACTTAATGGGCTACTTTGGCTAAAATCAGCCTTCAAAGACAGCGAGGTGGAAAATTCTTGAAATTAGCCATCAGATTAATAACTGTTTTTTGGCCATTTTATCATTCCTGAAGTTCATGAATTTGTTATCTAACCAAAAATTACTGCAGGAAGGCTAAGGAAATGATAGAAAGAATAAACATTTGAAAGTTCAATTAATAGAACAAAAAGAAATAGTTATTAATTATTTATTATTTATTTACAAGAAATGTTCAAAATGGCTACCTTCGTTCTCGATACAAATTCTACATCGTCTAAAAAAGTTGTCTTTTAGTTTTATAAAGGCAATTCTGTTGTTTTTTATCGTCTCTTCTGCTTGCCTCAATTTTATTCGTAATTCGGCTACGTTGCTGATGTCCTTGGCGTAAACCAATTCCTTGTAATATCCCCAGACGAAGAAATCAATTGGGTTCAAGTCGAGGGACCGTGGCGGCCACGCAATGGGCCCTCCACGGCCGATCCACCTGTCTGTAAATCTTTCAGACAAATTTTGTCTGACGATTCTCGCAAAATGGCATGGGGCGCCGTCGTTTTGAAAAATCATATTCCTTTATAGCGTTCACACGTCAACATCTCCTAACAAGTCGGTGAGATTATGTTGTAGAAAATGCAAATAGGCCTCGCCGTTTAGTCGGTCAATTAGTTCGAACGGACCAATCAGCTGTCCGTTTAAGATGCCTGACCATAGATTGACACTGAACTGAATTGTTCTTGGAAATTAGATTCCCGGGTCAAGTGTGGATTTTCAATGTTCCAAGAATGATAGTTGTGTATGTTGAAAATTCCACATCTCTTAAAATGTGACTCATCGGTCCATAAAACTTGACGCCGCAACATTTCCTGACAAAACGCTACTCTTCTCGGATAGTCTGCGGGCTAAGCTGCTGAACTTTTTGAATATGATATGGGTGAAAACCCTCTTGTTGGAGTATGCGATGTGCCAGTGATTTTGGAATTCCGGTTCGACGTTGTATTGTTCTCACACTTACTGATGAATCTCTTGCCACTTCTTCGAGCACTGATTCGACACTATCTGGGTCATGCATTTGAGATACACGGCCTGGTCTTCTACCTGGTGGATGTCCTCCCATGTAAGAGTTATGCACTCTTAAAATCATGCGATGATCAGGCCAAGTTTCGGGTTGAGGTCCACCTCCATTTTGTACTTGCTCCCTGTACAATCTGGCTGCTGCAGAAGCGTTTCCTCTAGCAAAGCCATAAAAGTAATGCAAGAGCATAATCGCGTGATGTGAAAGGCATCTCACCAAACGAATGGGCTCGAAAGTTCGCTGAGAAAGCCAAATTAGTCGAAGTCCAGTATCCACACAAAACTAAATCGTAATCGCACTCAAAGTATACCATAACCCCTTACCAGGCGCTGCTGTCAAAATTTATCAAGACGGAATCTGATAGGGGTTCTGACACCTTGCTTCAAAGTGACAGTGATTATCTGCGAGAAAAGGTTTTAATCAACTTTCCTGCAGTAATTTTTGATTATTTAACAAATTAATGAACTTCAGGAATGATAACATGGCCAAAAAACATTTATTAATCTGATGGCTACGTGGCACGTGAGATAGGGGGATGGGGGAGGGGGTTGAAAAAAATCTCACGAAATCTCACCAAGGGGGGAGGGAGGTACAGAAAATTTAAAAAAACACCTCGCGTAATTTAAGGACCCCCTAACGCATACGCTGTGCCGAGACAAGGAAAAAGAAGAAAGGGTAAGGTGAAATGTCCTGAGGTTAGTCGTCAAGCAACGTTCTTGCCTTATATCAAAGGTGTTACGGATAAAGTTGGAACAGTTCTCAGAAACTTCTCTATTAAGACTGTATATACTCCATTATCCAAAGTGTCGAGATTTCTGCGTAATCCTAAGGATGTTGTACCCTTCCAAACACCAGGTGTTCACAAGATTGATTGCTGTTGCGGCAGTTCATACATCGGGCAAACTAAGTGTTCAATAGCTGAAAGAGTGAAAGAACATTTCGCAGCTGTCAAGAATCTTCAGGTTAACAAATCAGCGGTAGCTGAGCACATCTTAGAGGAAGGAGTTAACCACTGGAATCTGGGTGGAGGTATATAATCCAAAAATCCTCTCCCACGATCGTCATTATTATCCTAGGATAATACGTGAAGCGGTTGAAATTCAGAAGTAACTACAGATATTTCAATCGGAATGATGGATACAAGTTGTCAGCATTATGAAATCCAGTGATTAACAAGTGTATACCGCGAGTGATAACGTCAAAGCCGAACCGCGATACAGTGAGTGTTGTTTGTCGAGGTGACTGTACTGATAATTTATTGAGTGATGTGAGTGTGTGATGGGTGGCAGAAGAAACTTCAGGCCGCCCGCGCAGACGATGCCGCGATCCACTAGTCGGCTCGTGACCACAGGTGTGACCCAGCCGAAACGTCGGGCAGTGAGTAATAAATAGTACTAAAAAATAAAGTAAAAAATATCTTTATTCATATAGACTTATAAAAAGTACTTATGACAAGTCAAATACAAAAAAAAAATATCGCAAAAATATACTAAATGAAAATAAACTTACATAAAATAATACTATGATAGTAAATATCATAATTAAACACGATGTGACTCTACCACCGGTTCGGAGGTTGTTTCCGATCGAGAAGACTCCGGCAAGAAACTCGATGGTTACTCTTTTCAATCTTGTTTCTATACACAAAAATTGGATTCACGGAGTAGTCATAACAAAACAAAATGTGCAGAGGAGCAGATTATACCTAAGATGACCACAAATTCTTATCATTTAAGAAATCCTCTACAGTATAATAACCTTGCTTCATTAACTTAGCTTTAATTTGTGACTTAAACTTGGGAAGAGGCAGTTCAACAAGCGTTTGCGGAATTTTATTAAAATATTTTACACATTGACCAACAAATGATTTCCCTACCTTATGCAGTCTTAGACTGGGAGTTACGAGCTTATTTTTATTTCTAGTATTAAGTTTATGGACAACAGCAGAGGACCCAATATTGATCCCTGGGGCACGCCCATACGTATGGTGGCACCGGAAGAGTTCGTACCATTGATACTCACTTTTTGTATTCTATCAGTGAGGTAAGATTCTATAAGGCTAAGTGAAATATTTGAAACACCGTAATGTCCCAGCTTAATCAGTAGGATTTCATGATCTACGCAGTCAAATGCTTTTGACAAATCACAAAAAACTCCTATTGCATCTTGCTTGCCTTCCCACGCATCAAATATGTGTTTGATGAGCGCAACACCTGCATCGGATGTATTCCTATTTTTAGTGAAACCAAATTAAATACTATGTAATAATTTATTCAGAGCAAAGTGAGAGAGTAATTGATTCAATATGATCTTTTCAAAAATGTTACTAATAGCCGGTGGAATAGAAATAGGTCTATAATTGGATGGGTCACTTTTATCACCTGACTTATAAAGGGGAATGACTTACTGAATTTCATTAAATTAGGGAACTGACCCTTGTCTACACGTGTTGTTGAGTTGACATCTGTGTTCATTTGCTCCGTAATAATTCTCGTCAATTATTAGTATAAAGTTATCTGTTAATAAAAATAAATAAACTTAGATATAAACATACTTAAATTAATAAACATAAAGATCTTGATATTATTATGAAGTACAAAGTTTTTATCGATTTATCGATTCATAATTGCCACATACATGCAAGCCCTATCCCATAGTGTTGAAATTATACCAGTTTTTAGCTAGTGACTCAAGGCAGCTAGAGGTGAAATCAGAATCAAAATTGGTTAAGGCACTTCGAAGTTATAAGTGAAAATAGTTTTAAAATATTTTCATAACCGCCGCGCAACTGACCTACGACAACTCGTACATCGCCCGCTGGACGGTGTGATTCATCAGGCCGGCTCAAATTCGTCTGCCTGCTCACTCACCTGCTGTCGCTGCCGCTGCCGCCTCGAGCCGAGTGATCGTCACGCGTCGTCGGTGTTACCTACTAGCTATTGAGATGGCGACAATACAGGCTTGTTGCGCGGGATGTAGCAGCGATATTGGCGATAGCAGCGTGTTTATGAGATGCGGCAAATGCAAGAAGGTATTTGATCTTTTGTGCGTAAATGTTAGCGAAAATGTATATGCTACGTCTTCTTCAGAATTCAAGAGCTCTTGGATATGTGTAGAATGTCATAGTAAATTGCCCAAAGGGGATAATACTCATACCCCGGTACGTCAACATCTACTGCATGATATGACCATGGCTGGTGACTGTCCGGATATATCGCGTAGCTCTCCTGACAATGTAACTGTGCGCACTGGTATGCGCTACGCACAAGCCGCCAGCCAAGGAGAATTATCAAAGAAGATGCTAGTTTCGGTAGTGCAAGATCTAAAGGAAATGCAAGTAAGTTTTGAACAAAGACTCACCCTTAAAATTGCTAATTTGCTTAATGAGCAGTTCCATACATTCAAAAAAGAACTATTTGATAAGGTGGATGGTTTAACTGAGAGAATTATGGAATTGGAAAAAAAGATGGCAATCATAAATAACTCAACAACAGAGACGAGCAGCGAGGCCAGCCCAATAACGCTCCCTTTACCTCAACCAAAAACTGTAAGTTATATTCGCTCCAACAACCCAACTAAGCAATCCAATAAAAAGAAGAGAAACGAAGCTAAAAATAGCGGAAAGGCCTCTCCTGCAGGCTCTAAGCCTGAGAATCCTCAGGCTAGTCTTCCTGCTTTAACGCCTAGTAACAAATCATGCGAGGAAGTTACTCAATATGATTGGATAAAAGTGAAACCAAAGACTGGACGTACTTCCATTGCCCGGGGTGCTTCGTGGAACAGCGGCGCCGGGCGTCACGTCTTTGTGCGCTGCTGAAAGATGGAAGTCTCTGCACTTGTACTATGTGGCAGAGGGTAAAACAGTTGAACAGGTACGTGCTCATCTTGAAACAATCTGTGGGGGTGACATTTGCACTGTGGAAGCGCTGAAATCGCGAGGGCATTACTCGTCGTTTAAGTTAGGAGTACCTTCAAAAAATGCTGAAAGTGTTATGCTACCTACTAACTGGGCGGAGGACATCTGCGTCAAGCCCTGGCGCCAGAACTTTCGTAGCAATCAAAGGAAATCGGAATAACTGTCAGCAACGAATAAAGAAACTGTCTCTTTTTTATCAAAACGTGCGCGGATTTAGATCGAAAACGAAGATCTTTTACAATAATGTGTCTCAGGCAGAGTTTGACATTCTCGCTTTAACCGAGACTTTTCTTACTAACTCCGTGGCAGACGGTGAGCTTTTTCCGCCTGGCTACGTGGTTATTCGAAAGGACCGTGCCGGTGATGCTGGATGGGGGGGAGTTTTACTGGCTGTGCGCGATTGTTATGCGGTTAGAGTGATCACAGACATTGATGACTTGACACCGGATAAAGAATTGATTTTTGCAATTGTAAACTGGAAAAGTATAAAATTTCTGTGTTGTGTTGTGTACTTACCGCCTAACTATGACGATGAACAGTATCTGAACGTATTAACATGTATAGAAAATGCAATTTGTACCTATTCTGATCTGAATGTGCTTTTATTAGGGGATTTTAATTTAAATTCTTGTGGCAACAGTGTTAAAACGCAGTTTACCAATTTTTCTGACTTCTGTGATCTTCAGCAGCATAATAAAATATTCAATGTTCACGGCGGCATGTTGTATCTCGTGCTGAGTGACTATGATGTTGACCGGGTAGCAGTGTCGGTTGGATTGGACCCATTGGTACCCATAGACGATTATCATCCTTCGCTAAATATAACAGTCAAGCTTCCCTGGCCTCGGTGCGCTCCGCTGCCAAAGCGCCTAGTGAACGTTTCAGACACGGGCTCGGACTGGAACTGGCGTAAGGCGGACTTTCAAGGTCTGTATTCAGCATTGGCAGATTTGGACTGGTCCGATGTAATGGCTGCCACTGACGTGGATTTAGCGGTGGAATCCTTCTATTGTAGACTGAATGAGGTTACAAGTCTTTATGTGCCAGACAGAAAACGCGTAACGCGATGTGAGAAATATGTTTATCTTAAGTGGTATACGGCTGAGATCATATGTAACATAAAGAACAAGCATTTCCACTTAAAGAGGTATAAATTAGAAGGGAAAGAGTTCAACAAGGAATTATTTAGTTATTACAGGTGGAGGGTTAAAATACACACATCAAAAGTGTCTAGGGATCAACATATATTTTTGCAATAACTTTTCTCCTGATTGATATTAATTAAAAATTTATTTAAGAATTCATCAAATAAAGTGTTTTCGTTTGTCTACAGTAACGATAAACCAAGTCACCTTTGCATTAATAAAGAAATTTGCCATTTTCCTAATAAAGGGATTTTTGACATTTGAACCACTAACATTAAAGTTCGAAAAAAAGACTGAAATAACAGTTTTCTTTAAAATGTTATTGGGTAACTTAAACAATTAATAATCCGTGTTTCTACCGCGAACACTAACAACACAACATCGGTTTGGCATACTCAAAATGAGTTCATCCAAATCACGCTGTGGAATGGCCGCCCATGTTCGTTGCAACAACAAAAAAAGGTCTTCTTGCGACTGGATACCCTCCATATTCGGCAGAGCTCTTCTCTGTAGCATATCCCATGCATGCTCAATCGGGTTCAAGTCTGGCGACTGAGCAGGCCAGGGCAGGACATTGATGTTAGCTGCGGCGAGAGTCTGTCTTACAACTCTTGCGGTGTGCGGTCGAGCATTATCATGCATTAACTGAAATAAGGGACCGATTTGCACTTGTAGAGGAACGATGACGTCTGATAAAATCATCTCAGCATAAATTTGAGCGTTGAGGTTGCCTCTGATCCAAATCAACTTAGTTCTTCCGCCGATCCAAATACCCGCCCATACCATGATGGTTCCACCACTATAAGGGATGGACTTCCTGGCAGGATTTTAATCGCTGTTGGCGTCCAGGGGTTCTCCAGTGTCGTATACGTCTTGTATCCGGTCTCATACCAAAACGAGACTCATCAGAAAAGCACACGAAACGCCATTGTTCTTCTGCCCAATTTCTGTGTTCAAGAGCCCATTGATATCGAATCCTACGATTGTGCATTGCTATAGGTGGTACCCTTAGCGGTCTTCGGGAATGAAGGTTCACTTCATGCAAGCGGTTTCTGACTGTTTGGTCGCTAATTAAGTTCCCTGAAGAGTGATGAAGCCTCACGGCTAACATCATGGCGGTTATTGTTGGAGCTCTTCGAGTTGTGATTTGAACGTATCGGTCTTGTCTCCGTGTGGTGCAGCGATACCGTCCTCCATGGCGCTCAGCCACGGTACCAGTGCTTCGGTAACGTGTCCAAAGTCGACTGATAACACTCTGACTTGTATTCAGAGCTAAAGCCACAGTACGTTGCCGGGAACCAGCTTCTATCATTCCCACGGCTCTGAGCATTTCTTCCCTGCTTAAATGAATAACGAAATATATATACGAAAATATTGACAGCTGATTTTCATCTTTTACTCGAATTTGATTGACAGTTCCTGTTTCAAATTATGAATTGCACCAGAAAGGATCCATATAAATTTATAAAATCATAAATTTATTACAAAGCCACATCTCAATCTCAAGAAATCCGCATAAAAATGCTTGATCCCTAGACACTTTTGATGTGTGTATTTGTATCAAGATCACTACAAATGTTTTCAGGCACATTTGTTTTCTGGGAAATAAGAGATTTGGATATGCATAAAGTACTTTCGTTTTCTGAGTTTTCTATTTCTGATACTGACAGATGAGGACTGAAACATTCATTGATGGACTCGGGAGTAGTTGCTCTTATACTTTCTTTTAGGTCTCTTAGCTCTTGTGGCAAGATAGCAGCCTGAATATCCATCTGTGAAGTATCTGGTCTGACTTGGCAAATATCTGATGTACCAACCAATTGAAAAGAAGTAGATTCAAACGGTTTCTGTGTAGTATTTTTTTTTACATTCATATCAGAACTTGATATTTCGACGTCATTATGATTTACAGAAACATTCCTATGAGTTACGATTTCTTGAGGGACTGAAAACGAAACAAAATTGGTTACAGTATCAAACTCTTCGTGTTCATTTGGTATCATCATACCGTCAGATCCCACATCAAAGTTCAAAACAACCTCTGATATATTGTCGGTATCAATACAATTGTTCTCAAGAGTACAATCTCCTAGCTCTAGTTTATTATTTTTTTGATTGTTTGAGGTTTCAGTTGTAATATTCTGCCAATATAAAAAAAGGTTTTCAGACTTTGGGTCACCTGTCCAACCATTAACAGCCTCTTTAAAAGAATTCAATGTGAGTGGCGATAATCTGCTTTCAAACTGTTGTTTGTAATTTTCAATTTCTTCATTATTAGCACAATTGGAATGATCAGCATCAGTATTTTTGTTTTGCTTTGTTAATAGTTTGCTATAGTCAATTTTGCTAACGTTGAATGGATGAATACCACAGCATTTGAAGCCATTTTTAATCGTTTCAGTTTTTAAGGATTTATCGAAACATTTTTGGACCTCTGGCGCAAAATCGGTACGTTTTCCGATCGGTACCTATTTACTAGATCTATTCATTCCCGGGGCTGCAAAATACGTAGGTTTTGTAAGGTTATTTACAAATTAATACTATTCGCCAGTTATAGGTAGGTAGGTACTTGAAAGCGTCGGTGGCCGAGCGGCTGACTGGTCTGCCTATTAAGCATGAGGTACCGAGTTCGAATCCCAATGCCCGCCATGTACCAACGACTTTTTCTGAGTTACCTACACTAACCGATGCTATTACGGTGAGGGAAAACATCGTAAGGAAACCTGCACACTCAGGCGACTTTATGTGTAAGCATGGTCCAAGCTGGTCAAGTTACCCT
Organism: Udea olivalis; assembly: GCA_947369235.1. Classification (NCBI taxonomy): domain Eukaryota; kingdom Metazoa; phylum Arthropoda; class Insecta; order Lepidoptera; family Crambidae; genus Udea; species Udea olivalis. The sequence continues at coordinate 1,378,783 of OX376349.1, read as the reverse complement.
GTTATTAAGGTCACGGAGATCAGACGGCAGTCACTCCACTGTAATTACCTGATTATGTACAATCCTAGATCATGGTTCAAAGCTATAAAGGTAAAGTTGGCGTAAAGTTACATCAAGCTGACCACCATTTTTTTTAATCTATGGGAATAAGAAATAAAAAAATAAACTCATTTTATTTTAAAAGAAAAGAGGTCTTGAATGTTTCGCCGACTGTACCATTGCCACGTAAAAATTAAATCCTAAGTTAGAAAGGTATCTAAGTCTAGGTAAAAATAGGGTTCTGAATTTCATATAGAGAACCCTAAACTCAAAAATAAATGCTGTTATCAGTCGGTATTCGATTTCTATGATGAAGTTAATATCGAGTAATAACACTCGGTAATAGCTTCTTATACAAGTTATCACCGAGTAATGGCTTGTTTTCACCATCGGTTATAGCTTCATCCGCGATAGTGTAAATAATCTAATTCCAAGGGATAAAAATAGATTAATTTAAAACAAAACAACAGTTTAATCGGTAGCCAATGAAGTTACCTAAATATATACATGATATTTGAATTAAGTACTGAGGTTTAAAATACAGACTAAAATAAAGTTTCATCTCGTATTGAATTTAGTGCTCCCATACGAAGTTAATTTTTATGGCTCAATTTAAGACAAAAAAATAAGAGATCTAGTGAAATTTTCATATGGCGGAAATAGTTTTTTACGATAAATACATAATCACCTAAACGAATTACCAAATCATTTGGGTTACTGTTATATACAATTTTCTTAAAAAATTAATAAAACTATTGGTACTGATTTATGCTATTACCGAGTATACCGCGGTCAATACATTCAGAGAAGAAAATTGTGAAGCTATCACCACGGTATTTTATTTTTATTCACTGTTTTATAATAGTGCAAAATAAACGAAAATTACATAGTTACAATCATGGCTGAAACTATAGCCCACCTTGTGACCTACTTCGAATCTGTTTAAATGGTATCTTTACGACACAATAACCTTAGCAAAATATTGAAAGTACTTACATTTGGCGACTCGCGTTTATATGGACGTCGTGCTCCGGCGCCGGCTTAAAGCAAACTAATCGTTGTTTTATTTTTCTGCTTTATTAGGCACAGTGCGCTTCGGATCCATAAAAACGGATATTAATTGATCTTTCATAAAAGTTTAACTTTTTGAGTAAAATATGCCTGCAATGGCTTAAAACTACAATTATATTACATAACTCGATGATACCTGCAGATTTTTGACTACCGCGGTAATACCTGCGTTTACCTTAGCTGTCCTGCATCTGATAGGGATATCACTATTTCTCCCGTCAACATATAGCCTAAAAAAAAAATAGCCTACTAGCTTTCCGCCCGCGGCCGCGCCCGCATTATGTTTATAAATCATAGCCAAATTACATAAAATCTTGATAAATTGTAGCCTGTGTGCTATTCTGATGTATTATCTGTATTACTGTAAAGTTTCATCCAAATCCGTTCAGTAGTTGTTGCGTGAAAGAGTAACAAACATACACACATCAAAAGTGTCTAGGGATCAACATATATTTTTGCAATAACTTTTCTCCTGATTGATATTAATTAAAATTTTCTTTAAGGATTCATCAAATAAAGTGTTTTCGTTTGTCTACAGTAACGATACACCAAGTCAACTTTGCATTAGTAAAGAAATTTGCCATTTTCCTAATAAAGGGATTTTTGACATTTGAACCACCAACATTAAAGTTCGAAAAAAAGACTGAAATAACAGTTTTCTTTAAAATTTTATTGGGTAACTTAAACAATTAATAATCCGTGTTTCTACCGCGAACACTAACAACACAACATCGGTTTGGCATACTCAAAATGAGTTCATCCAAATCACGCTGTGGAATGGCCGCCCATGTTCGTTGCAACAACAAAAAAAGGTCTTCTTGCGACTGGATACCCTCCATATTCGGCAGAGCTCTTCTCTGTAGCATATCCCATGCATGCTCAATCGGGTTCAAGTCTGGCGACTGAGCAGGCCAGGGCAGGACATTGATGTTAGCTGCGGCGAGAGTCTGTCTTACAACTCTTGCGGTGTGCGGTCGTGCATTATCATGCATTAACTGAAATAAGGGACCGATTTGCACTTGTAGAGGAACGATGACGTCTGATACAATCGTCTCAGCATAAATTTGAGCGTTGAGGTTGCCTCTGATCCAAATCAACTTAGTTCTTCCGCCGATCCAAATACCCGCCCATACCATGATGGTTCCACCACTATAAGGGGATGGACTTCCTGGCAGGATTTTAATCGCTGTTGGCGTCCAGGGGTTCTCCAGTGTCGTATACGTCTTGTATCCGGTCTCATACCAAAACGAGACTCATCAGAAAAGCACACGAAACGCCATTGTTCTTCTGCCCAATTTCTGTGTTCAAGAGCCCATTGATATCGAATCCTACGATTGTGCATTGCTATAGGTGGTACCCTTAGCGGTCTTCGGGAATGAAGGTTCACTTCATGCAAGCGGTTTCTGACTGTTTGGTCGCTAATTAAGTTCCCTGAAGAGTGATGAAGCCTCACGGCTAACATCATGGCGGTTATTGTTGGAGCTCTTCGAGTTGTGATTTGAATGTATCGGTCTTGTCTCCGTGTGGTGCAGCGATACCGTCCTCCATGGCGCTCAGCCACGGTACCAGTGCTTCGGTAACGTGTCCAAAGTCGACTGATAACACTCTGACTTGTATTCAAAACTAAAGCCACAGTACGTTGCCGGGAACCAGCTTCTATCATTCCCACGGCTCTGAGCATTTCTTCCCTGCTTAAATGACGTCGCCGCTCCATAATAACGTTGGTTTTAATCAGTAGTAGGGAAACAGTAGCACTAATAATGTCTTCAATGCGTTGTATGTTTTTATAGGGAAAATATTGACAGCTGATTTTCATCTTTCACTCGAATTTGATTGACAGTTCCTGTTTCAAATTATGAAATGCACCAAAAAGGATCCATATAAATTTATAAAATCATAAATTTATTACAAAGCCACATCTCAATCTCAAGAAATCCGCATAAAAATGCTTGATCCCTAGACACTTTTGATGTGTGTATTAATTGACAACGCATTTAGGCAGCATATTAAATTAGTACAGGAGAATATAATTAATGAACCGGTTAAATTCTGGGAATATGTCAATGAAAGAAGGAAAGCAAGACCGCACATGAATGCTTATACCTTTGTAGGAGTAGAGGTGACCGGTCAGGCTGCTGCAGACGCTTTTGCTGAGTATTTTAGCTCAGTCTTTCAGGACGAGAAGCCATTACTAAATCCCACTGAGGCGGGGCGAGCGGCCCATGAGGACGCGACTTTCATCTCGGTGGGAGGGGTGGTGGACGCGGACCTGAGAGTAGCAGCAAAGCGTCTCAAACCGCGATCAGCTGGCTGGATCCCTGATCATATCCCAGTGTTTTTAATTAAGGATTGTGTGTCTGCTTTGCGAGCAACACTCCTGTTTCTGTACAATCTTTCACTCGACCAAGCTAAGTATCCGGAACGCTGGAAATTATCTAGAGTGATACCGGTTCCAAAAGGGGATCCGGGACGAGACATTACTGCTTTTAGACCTATTGCTGTGCTTTCAGTTTTAGCTAAACTCTTTGAAACAGTGTGAAACCTCTCTATTAGCAAGCAAATATGCAATATCTTGCACAGCGATCAACATGGTTTTCGGAAGAGTCGCTCCACTAACACAAATCTTGTAGCCCACGTGGATTACATTTGCGCTGAAATGGACGCTGGTCGACAGGTAGATGCTGCGTATTTCGATTTCAAAAAGGCTTTTGACTTGTTCGATAACGACGTTTTGTTGCAGAAATTAGCAAAATTTGGCTTTGCACCAAATCTTTTGAAGTTGCTTGCTAGCTACCTCGGTAACCGACGTCAATTTGTAAACGTAGATGGCTACGAATCTAGTCAGTACTACACAAGATCAGGAGTAAGTCAGGGTAGTACCCTCGGACCAACGCTTTTCCTGATCTTTATAAATGACTTGCCAGAAAAGGTCAAGTCGGCCAAGTGTCTCCTGTTTGCTGATGACCTGAAATTGAGTTTAGGGATTGGTGATGTAGCAGATGCTCAGACTCTGCAGGTAGATATCAGCGCTGCCTTGGAATGGAGTAAAGATAACCGTCTACCTTTCAATGAAAATAAATGTAAAGTAATTACTTTCTCACATAAACGTAACCCTGTTTCTGAAATTTATAAACTAGCTGACGCCCCTTTGGATAGAGTAAGTGACATTCGAGACTTAGGATTAATTTTGGACACCAAACTTGACTTTCATAAACATGCGACATCTATATGTAAACAGGCTAGTAAGACATTGGGCTTCGTTATGAGATTGATCGCTGATTTTATTGACATAAGAGTTGCAAAAACGTTATACAACGCGTACGTTCGTAGCAAACTGGAGTATGCTGCGATTGTATGGAATCCCTATGAGGAAAAATACATTATGTTAATCGAAAAAATTCAACGCAAGTTTGCCAGATGGCTTTACAAGAAAATTCATGGTTACTATCCGTACCTGTATCCATCATCGTTTGTCTTGGGTATGGTGGATATGGTAACTCTAAAATTTAGGAGAGTAATGGTGGCATTAACACATTACCTATCCATAATTCATCATACCCTTGACAGTCAAGCGGTGGTGGAGAGGGTAGGCCTTTCGGTGCCCAGGTACTTGCGACGTGATGGGGCAGGGACTGTAGCTCCGCGTCGTAGGCCGCGCCTCCTTCACCAGCCCAGAACGCGCACCAAACGGGCAGCACAGGCACCAACCAATCGTACATTGCGACTGATGGGTGACATACTCGCTCGGCACGATGAAATTGACTTGTTCGCTGACAGTTTGGGAAGTCTGCTAAATAGATTCCGAACAATCATAGACATGCTGACTGACTAAGATTATTGTGACTTTATATTATTTTATTCTTGTTTTTGTTTTCATTTTATCCGTAGTTTTGACATTGTTTCTAATCAATTTTATGTATTTCTTTTCAACTAGACACTGTATCTAAGCAAATGTATTTCCTACTGGAGTTTATTGATAATATTGTTGACATTGAAATTGAGTGATATTTAGTTTTAATGCAAATTTATCTTGTATGCGCATTGGTAATAATAATACTGTAAGCATGCTTTTGAGTCTAAATAAATAAATAAATAAAAACACAGTTATTAAAAGTAACGCTTAACTAGAGGAGATTGTATCTATGATTGATTTAAGTATTTAATATATATATATATATATCAGATTGAACAAATCCTCATACTGATCATTTATGTTCTGGTCTTGGTGTGTTAAGTAAGTACTCATTAGTTTATTTCGTGTTTAGACCCGTCATGTCTTATACTTAATCTACTGGATTGTTAAAAGGTACGAGGGGTGATCCAAAAGTAATGATAATCAATAATAAACACAATGAATATGATAAAAAAAAAATCTCAACATAGTCTTCTAGCAAGTCTATACATTTAGTCCATCTCTTTTCTAAACCTAAAATTCCCTTAGAAAAAAAATCTTTATCTTGACTCTCAAAAAAGTCCTCAACCGCGGCCATCACGTCGCTATCATCGTCAAATTTCTTGCCTCGGAGGTGTTCCTTGGGTCGTGGAAAGAGATAGTAGTCACTGGAAGCTAGATCTGGTGAATAGGGGGGGGTGTTCCACCAGCTCAAAGCCCGCTTCCTGAATGGCAGCCATAGCAATTGCAGCTTTGTGAACCGGTGCGTTGTCTTGATGGAACAGCACTCCAGCCCGCAGTTTGCCTCGCCTTTTCTCCTTAATAGCCTTCCGCAATCTTCTTATTTGTTCTGCATAGTAGGAGCCTGTAATAGTGGCCCCCTTTTCCAAGTAGTCCACCATGATTATAATAATAATCGACGACACGATTGGCGTAGTGCGCTGTAGCACGGTTTCTCGCCTCGATTTCCGTAGTGTCCCGGGTTCGATCCACGGTCGGGTCAATTCAGGAAACGATCTTTTCTAAATTGACTCGGGTCTGGGTGTGCTGGGAGACGCCCCTGGCTTATTTCCTTGTATTGTACCTCGTAACACAGGGATATTAATCCCTACTTCGAGACCATTACAAGAGGTGTGTTGTCTGACGCATATTTATTTTATTTATTTATATTTATTATTCTGGAGCCTGAAACTTTTCGAGATTTGCTCTTGACATGTCGACTTGTTTCTTCTTTTGCTCGTCGTTTAACATTTTCGGTACCCAACGCGCGGAGACCTTTCTCATATGCAATTCGTTCGCAAGGATTCTTTGAATGCTGCCATATGAGATCCCTGTGACCTCAGCTACATGCCTGATAGTCACTCTTCGATCTTCCAATACAACTTCTTCAACTTTTTTCACATTTTCTTCAGTGAGGGACGTCGATGGGCGTCCTTCGCGGTGTTCGTCTTCCGTCGATGTTCTTCCCAGCTTAAACTCCTTAGCCCAGCGTGAAACTGTGGAATATGGAGGAGAAAAGTCCCCTAATGTTTCCACCAAGTCGCTGTGTATGCCTTTGGTAGACATTTTTTTCAAGGAGAGGTATTTAATGACAGCTCGGATTTCGTGTTTTTTCATTTTGATGTTCACTCACTCCTTGACAGTTCGTATTCAAGTGATGTAGCTCCCGGGAATCGTGGCCTATTTATATGTTTTTTTTTTCCTGAACTAGTGGGTAACTGAGCAAGTGACTGATATTTTTTTTGTTTTTTTGTGTGGACTAGAAATAACTGATTATCATTACTTTTGGATCACCCCTCGTAAAATAATCGGATGGAATGAAACGCGTTGATGTCTTGTCCTTGGTGATACTTTACCAAAATGTAAAAAGGGTAGTTTCTAATCTGGATATTATAATCAATTATTATAAAAATCCCCACGAAGCTACGAAGGTCGTCTACTGTATGAAATAAAACAATTCTGTATACTATTATCAATTTATTTAGCTAAATACAAAACAGTTCAAACACCGAAAATATTTCATCTACAGATAAATAACGCGAGCTGTCAGTCATATCAATAGGTAAACATTAGCTACACAAGTAGTGATTGTCAGAAATAATTGAGAAGCTTACAATTGTGACGAAGAATGTTTTATGTTATTGCGCCCCGACGCACGCTGTTTGGTATGAATCGTACTTTATACGTTCTTGAATTCGATTGTCCACTACTTATAGCGTAGTCTACTATTTAAAAATTGAGATGGGAATGCTAAGATGGTTTGGGCATATGGCAAGGATAGATGAAAGGCGATTAACGAAACAAATTTACAAGGCGAGGGTGGATGGAGCTGTTGAAAAGGGAAGGCCTAGACGGACGTACTTAGGACAAGTCCAAGACGTGCTCAGAAAAGGTCAGGTCAGGAGTACCCATAATCGAAGAGCATGTATGAAAGGATTAATGAGAGTGGCAGAAACGCAAGAGGTGTTTCAGGACCGTAGCAAGTGGAAAGATGTGGTCTCTGCCTCAAAATATAATTTTAAGTACCCATTTGTGAAGTATTAACTAGCCTGAGATAAAATATCTATGTATGTATATTGCACCATAGGACAGTAATTGGTACCACGTAAATAAAAAACCAACCAGAGATTTATTGCATGAAAAACTAACAAGCCGTCATTGACCTAGTAGCCAATGCTGGGTCATTGCGGAATGGTAGCAAGCCTTATGTATCGAAATACCCAAATAACTATCCAATTAGACCCAGCAGGAATCCAGGATTGCAGATCACTATTTCATTTTAAATTTTATTGATTTTTGAAAGAAAAAAGAAGTTAAAATAATTCATTTCTTATTATATCCAAGTAGGTTTTTTTTTTAAATAATATGGGCTCTGATATTAGTTTACGATTTATTAACGATAGGCCTGGGTCTATACCGCGTTTTGCGAGCACGGAACGCGAATGGGGAACAATATTGTTTTCATCCCGACAGAGGGCGTTCTAAGCGACTGAACCTAACTTATCTGTCAAAGCTGTCAAATGCCATACAAAATAACATAGAGTAAGTTTTCAAAATCATTGTGCCTCAATGTGCTGCATTTGGTTGTAAAAACAACGGGAATTATGATACTTGGCTGAGAAAATTGTGGAAACAGTCTCCCAGAAGGAAAAATTTAAAGCTTCTGTCTCATTGAGGTTATTTTCTCATTATTTTAAATCCGGTGACTATTATAGTGGAAATATAGCACAAGTACTCTCAATACGCCTTATACTCATTATAGAAAAAATGTATTCGCTATTATCAATATTACCATAAAAACTGTACTTTTGTGGCATAAAAATGGCTGTGGCTTGACTGATTTTGTAGGTTAAAAACTGACAAATTCGAAGTCTCTAGAAACGAATTATTACATGCATATCGAAACGTCATTTATGTATTACACTGAACTATGAGTTACAGCATAAATATAGGTTTATTTAGTTCAGATGCCTCCTGAAGGAAGTTCGAAATTTCATCGGAATAAACAACATATTTTTTAATTAAAGTTAGCGTCGGTAAAGTCCTAAAGATATTGTTTTATTTGAATTTCATAATCATTTTAGTAATGTACAATCAAATAAGCTTAGTTTGGGGGAGTTTTGCGTTAAGGAAAAGCGAAAAAATATATACCTATTTCGGGACACGCGAATGGTCGGGTCGCTGGTGGCGCTATCTACCATAAACTTTGCGTTTTGTTGCCCATTTCATAGTCATGTTGAACAAACAAAAAATCAGTCAGAGGGCAATCGCTACGTAGCGGAAATATCAGACATCAAGCCCGCTAGGTGGCGCTGAGTCGATGCCATATAAATTCGCGTTTACGTGCTCGCAAAACGCGATGGTGATCATTCGAATCTTGCACTAGGCGCTCTGATTAAACCGGCCATTGGTCAAGATATCAGCCACTTAAAAGCAGTTTTGTCTCTGTTTCGTTCATTTCTTATGTGGTTAAAGGCTGTGCCACTGAACGCTCATACGAACCTTAAACTAGGGTGCATCTTTTACCTATGCGAACGGTACGAATATGTACCTCAATATCAAGTGCAGAACTAACGGGACGAGGAGGAGCGGCGGCGGCGCGAGGCGCGCTCGGAGCTGTCGCGGCGACGGCTGCAAAAGAACATTATGATAGTACGTAGGAAACAAAAGTCTATTGGTATACTGGGTGATTAATGTTACAGTAGGGAACATGATAATTAGTTGAAATTCATACAAATAATGCGAGAAGCCGATTTTGATTAGATTAGATTATTTTTTCTCATTACAAAAAAATAGACAGTAGTCTACATAAGACGGTTAATTGAAGGTTTTAAACATTGATATCGCCAAGAAAATATTCAATAAAATTCAGAAGGGAAAATAACATTAATGTCTTAAAATAAAATATGATGTCATAAATATCAATAAACGATATTTTTCTAATTAGAAAGGTCAAAAGAATCCAAACAATATCAAGAAAACTTATAATAACTTTAATTATACAATAAAATATTGTTTTCCCAATTATTATTGCCTGATATAAGAGGTTCAATTTACCGTTAACTTAATTATAGAGAAAGAGATAATAGTGTTACATTTAGTTTTTATTTATTCAGCAGTCCAGAAGGAGATCAGGGTAAAGAAGGCTCTTCAAGGCGTGGCAAGCGTCCAAATTTCCTGAAGATCGCGCCGCGTACAGGGATGCCAAACGTGCCTCTAAACGAGCTGTAGCCAGAGCCAGACGTGACCACTCACGTCCTTTGTACGATAAGTTGGAGTCGTCTGAGGGGCAGAAGCTCGTTCACAAGTTGGCACGTTCGAGAGTCAAAGCGGCCCAGGATATTTCCATGTGCCGCTGTGTAAATGACACTCTTGGTAACCTACTATGCGAGGACCGCGCGGTGAAGGAGAGACGCTCTTACTTCCACGAGCTGCTCAGCAAGCAGCACAAAGAGGTGCAGCCACCTGAACTCCCTCCAAATCAGGGACTAGTGCCCCCGGTAACGCCTGATGAAGTCCAGTCGGCTCTTCGCCGCATGAAGATTCGCTGGTTTCCCTACAAAATTATTAGCAAGTCCCCTTCCGATTATTCTAGATCGGCTGAACATCTTTTTTTGGAAATTACCATTCACCAAAGTGCTTCTCGGAGTGCTGTACAGCCCGTCACGCGAAATTGACTACTTTATGTCCTTTGAACAACTTCTTCTTTGTTTCTGTCCAGAATATGATCATACTTTACTCCTTGGTGATTTCAACACTTGTCTTATTAAGAAAGACCTTCGTGCCAATAAACTTACTAGTATTTTAACCTCATTAAACTTACACATCTTGCCCCTTTCTACTACTCATCATGCTCCTCATTGTACTCCTTCTCTTCTTGACCTTATGATTGTCTCTAATACCTCTAAAGTCTCTACACATGGGCAACTTGATGCTCCTTTTTCCTATCATGACCTTGTTTTTCTTTCTTACCGATTACGTACTCCTAAGCCCAAACCTAAATATGTCTTCCTTCGCAGTTTTAAAAATGTGGATTCTGAGGCACTTCAGGCTGACGCTGCTGGAGCTGATTGGTCGCGTGTGGAACAATTTACTTTGATTGACGAAAAGGTAGCTGCTTTTAATCAATTGGTCATTGACACTTTTGATAGGCATGCTCCTGTTCGACGTGTCAAGGTGAAACATCTACCTGCCCCTTGGCTGACCCCTGACATTAGGCAGACTATGCTGTTGCGTGATAAAACTAAACGTAAATATAGCAAATTTCAGACTGAGCTTAATTCCTATCGATACAAAAAGTTGCGGAATCGTTGCAATAGGATGTGTAGGGACGCAAAAAGGCGCCACATTCACTCTATTGTTCAGGATTCCAACCCTGCTAACGTGTGGAAGTTTTTAAGATCGCTGGGTATTGGTAAGTCTACTGAATCTTCTCCTATCTTAACTGATCTTCAATCGTTAAATTCTTATTTTACTGTGCCCCCCGTTGTTTAGATGCACATTTAAAATCAATTACTCTTGAACAGCTTCGTAGCTTCCCTAGACCTGTTTGCGATCCTTTAGTTTTCAATTCTATTGCAATGTGTGATGTTAAAAAGGCTATCCTTTCTATTTCCTCCAATGCGGTGGGTGATGATGCTATCTGTCTTAAGATGATCAAGCTAATCCTTGATATCGTTCTTCCTGTCATTACTCACATCCTAAACTTTTCCATTTCTTCTAATGTCTTTCCTACAGCCTGGAAGAAAGCCATAGTTATCCATTTGCCAAAAACATTAAATCCAAACACTCCTTCTCAGTATCGTCCCATTTCCATCCTGCCTGTTCTTTCCAAAGCTCTAGAAAGCATTATTCATGGCCAACTGACTGCGTTTCTGAACCGTAACAATCTCTTGAATCCTTTCCAATCTGGTTTTCGTTCTGGACACAGTACTGTTACTGCACTGCTGAAAGTTACTGACGACATAAGATATGCTATGGAGCATAAGCATCTCACGCTTTTAACTCTGTTGGATTTCAGCAGTGCATTTAACTCGGTTGACTTTGACGTGCTCCTAGGCATCCTACAGTCGCTTAACATATCTCCTCATGCAATAGAATGGTTCAATTCTTATCTGAGAGGCCGCCTTCAGTGCGTTCGCGCTAACGATGTTTCATCGAACTGGTGTGAGCTTACTGCTGGTGTTCCTCTGGGTGGCGTCCTTTCTCCCTTGCACTTTTCGATCTTTATCAATGCAATCACTTCAGTTTTGTCTGCTAACTACCACCTTTATGCTGACGATCTGCAACTTTACGTTCACTTCAAACTTGATGATATTGATTCAGCATTAGTGGAAATGAATCAAAATCTAGAACGCATTAGTGGGTGGGCTGAATCGTATGGTCTGCTCGTGAATCCGCAGAAATCTCATGCCATTATCATCGGTAGTAGGTCTATGTACAATAGGGTTGACGCATTGACTTTGTCACCGCTGGTGTATAACGGAACGACCATAGACTATGCTGTTTCGGTCAAGAACTTGGGTGTCTACCTTGACTGTAACCTTGCGTGGGGCTATCATGTTAGTCAAGTCGCCCGAAAAGTTTTTGCAGCCTTCTACTCCCTGAAGCGTCTTCAGAATTTTCTGCCCATTCACACTAAAATCACTCTAGCTCAGACACTTATGCTTCCGATTATTGATTACGCGGATAGTTGCTATCCTGACGCTACTGAGCAACTCCTCGATAAGCTAGAACGTATTCAAAATGTCTGCATTCGCTTCATATTTGGCCTTCGTAAGTATGATCATGTTTCTGAGTACAGAAAGCAGTTGAAATGGCTGCCTATTCGTTTGCGGCGTGATTATCACATGATGGTTCTTGTTTACAACATCCTCTTCAACCCTTCTTCGCCACGCTATCTCTGTGAGCGCTTCTCCTATCTTTCATCGTCCGGCAGAACTCATCGTTCAGCCTATAATTTACAGCTGACTGCCCCTATCTGTAGAACGAGCATGTATGGTGACTCTTTTACTGTTCAGGCTGTGAAACTGTGGAACAAGCTGCCAGTTTCTATTCGAGAGTGTCGCACTGTGGGTTCCTTCAAAAGATTGTTAAAAGAACATCTTTTAAAAAATGTTTGAATTGTGTTGGATCATAATAATAATAATAATTATTTTATTTATTTTTAAATATGTATAATTATTTTAGTTAGGTACTTATATATTTTATATTTGTAATAATATATGTCTATTTGTAAGTAAGCTGGTCTATTTATAGAAATTTTGATCTTTAAAATTATGTACACAGTTTTGTCTATCCATCACTGTTTGTTTTATGCTTTTCCTTGCATCATGGTCTGCTGGAAGAAATCTTTTTTTAGAGATAAGCTCACCTGTACTTTAGCTATCCTTATTTTTCTATGTAAAAAACTGTAATTTGTGTACAAACTAATAAATAAAATAAATAAATAAAATAAATAAGAACCGGAAAGCTGTCGGACCCGATGGAGTCCCTATCGAAGCGTGGAAATCGATGGGCTATCGTGGTGTGGGCATACTTACCCACCTTTTCAACCGCATTCTCCTCACCGGGAAGATACCTGACCAATGGAGACTGAGCATTATCACGCCAGTCTTCAAGGGCAAGGGCTCGGTGCAGTAATGCAGCAATTATCGCGGCATAAAGGTTATGTCCGACACCATGAAGCTCCTCGAGCGCATTGTACTCTCGGATCCGACGGGAGTGTACAATCTCGGAGTGTCAGTATGGGTTTCGACCGGGTTGCGGGACCATGGACCCCGTATTTGCCTTGAGAACGCTCATGGAGAGATACAGACTGAAGAATACACCTCTGCATCTACTTTTCTTAGACATGCAGAAGGCCTTCGACTGTGTCCCTCGAGAGATGATCGGCTGGGCGCTGCGGTCCAGGGCCGTTCCCGAGGTCTTTATTGACATTATCCGGGACATGTACCACGATTCCAGTTCCATAGTTAGGACTGCGGTTGGTGACACGCTTCCTTCCCTTATTACCGTTGGAGTACACCAAGGCTCCGTGCTTAGCCCGTTTCTGTTCAGCGTAATATTAGACGTTCTGTCAAACAGCATCCTAGACCACCATGAGCAACCACCCTGGTTGCTTATGTATGCTGATGATATAGCGCTAGCAGATTCGGACAGGGGACGGCTGGTACAACGGGCGAATAAGTGGAAAAATTCACTTGAAAACGGAGTACATGGCCTGCAACACCACAAATCCCCAGTCCATTCGCATAGGCGTTGACGTGGTCCAGCGCACGGACCGTGTCAAATACCTGGGATCTGTGTTAAGCACGTCCGGGGACATCGACCGCGACGTCAGAGCCCGAATTTCCGCGGCTTGGGCCAAATGGCGTGAGATGACTGGTGTCATTTGTGACTCCAAAATGCCGATCAAGCTGAAGGGGCAGGTCTATAAAACCATCATTAGGCCTGTCCCTTTATATGGCAGTGAAACATGGCCGTTACTAGAGCGACACAAGCAGGAGCTGCGCGTCACGGAAGTGAAGATGCTGCGGTGGATGTGTGGAGTCTCACGCAAAGATCGCGTGCGTAACACCCACATCCGCGGCAGCCTTCGTGTTCGTGACATCGCAGACAAGCTGCAGGAGTGCCGCCTTCGTTGGTATGGTCATGTCTCACGGAGATCGGCAAACTACGTGGGCAACAAATGTCTGGCCATGCCGCCCCCGCCAGGTACCGGCAGAAGAGGTCGACCCAAGAAGCAGTAGCTCGACGTCGTTAAGGGTGACGCGTGCCAACAGACTCACCACTGAGGATGCACAAGATCGCGCGAAGTGGGCCAAGAAAATAAGAAAGGCGGACCCTGGGAGCCCCAACACCAGTGTGGGTTCACAACCGGGATAGCCCGCACGGATGATGATGATTAGTTCTTATTTATTTCGCCAGTACGGCAGTACAATTTCAGAATGTTAGTTCAAATATCTGTCCATTTACCCACAGCGACTTGAGGGGCTTAAAAAATCTTAACGACCCCTTAATTTTAAGTAGAAGTATTGAAAGACTTACCGAGCCTTAATGCTAGAAGAACGGGATACAATAATTAAATGCAATCACATACCGAAAACTAGCTCGCAATACGTAACATTTGCAAAATTGTGGTGCAAAATTGCCACTAACTAAATAGAACCCTATCTAAAAAAAATATGCGCCAGACAACCACACCCCTTGTAATAGGCTCGAAGTAGGGATTAATATCCCTGTGTTACGAGGTATCACACAAGGAAATAAGCCAGGGGCGTCTTCCAGCACACTCATACCCGAGTCAATTCAGAAAAGATTGTTTCCTGAATTGACACGACCGGGAATCGAACCCGGGACACTACGGAAATCAAGGCGAGAAACCGTGCTACAGCGCACTGCGCCTATCGTGTCGTCAAAATAAATATAAATATCCGCCAGACCACTCACTAACTGTCATTGGTAAGGATAAATTTTCTTGTAACTACACCCAAACTCAATCTAATTTAGAAAAGTTCATTTTCTGAATTGCCCGACGGGGAACCAAACTCGGGCCACCACATTAGTTAGGTACTCAGCTCACTGCTCACTACGCACTGCCTGGAGATGAAGAATAGTTACCGAGGGCTCTCCGTGCGCTTCCTCCGGTCTCTGTCCGAAGACCTTCGACGGCGGCTCCTTTCGCCTTCTGAAGAACTTTTCGACGAGTGCCGCTTCTTTTTAGCTTCTGTTTCAAAATAACAAGGGGAATTAATGAAAATATCCGGGCTAGCCCAAATCTTTGCTAAAGTTATCTAAGTTGTCACAAGTCAACTGACAGCTGCTAATGTCACTTATGTCATAATGTTGCCAGAACTCGTGACCCGATATCGGCAGTCCGGTGCCGGTGTTGTAGCTAGGCTAGAACGCTAGGCTATCTAACGCACTACACGTGTTTTTTTTAAATACTATACGTGTTATTTATTATATAAAAATATATTACGATTGTTTCACACATCTACAGTTTTTTCTATTTACTCATCTTTGTTTTATCAAAACCAATTGGTTGTCAACCAACAAAACGTCAGGTTACTTCGGCTTATTAAAAATAAGACTAAGACATTTTTGTATGAAAAAATGCCGTTAAAGGAACTAGGATAGGGGCTTTAGCACACATAGTAGAAATAAATGACACGATCCCCTCCTCTATGAAATTACTGGACCGATTATACAAATTATTTCACTAATGGATACATTATCAGCAAGTAACATTTTTTTTTCAAGGGCACAAACCTGTGGCCTTGTTCTCGCGGTCGCGCTGGCGCAGCTTGATCAGACGCACGATCTCCATCAGCTCCTTGCGCGCTTCATTGCGCTCGTCCTCCTGGGATACAATGAAAAGACATAAGCATCAAAGCACTAATATTCTTACCCTTTGAACGTCTGCGCTTTATTACGTTACTTCATCTCGGACGCCCAAGCCTAGTAAAAATTATTTAATGGGTTATTTAAAAACATCAACAACCTCGCAAGACTAGGTAGCTACCATCATACATAACAACATTTGTTCTACGAGTTTTATCATAACTCAGTATATTAATTAAAAATAATTTTCCAAGCTTTTATTGTAATGTCGTGACATTTGTAAGTCTATTTTCCATTCACATACGAAAAGGCGAAAT
Organism: Udea olivalis; assembly: GCA_947369235.1. NCBI lineage: Eukaryota > Metazoa > Arthropoda > Insecta > Lepidoptera > Crambidae > Udea > Udea olivalis. The sequence continues at coordinate 1,362,619 of OX376349.1, read as the reverse complement.
GCGCGTGAATTGCGCGCGATTCTGCTGATAGTGTTATGAAGTACATAGTAAGTGATTCGGATTCACACCCCGTGATCCGGAAGGGTTTGTTTACCTTATTTTGCGATGCTATGCGCACAGAGATAAGAATATTCAGACGTAAAATTAAATTGATATTTATTTTTGTATGAAAGTAAAATGTGTCAAATTATCAAAAGTCGTAGAACAAATGTTGCTGTGTGTGATGGTAGCTATGGGGACCTAGTCTTGCGAGATTATTGATGTTTTTTTTTTATAACAACAATTCTCCACAAGTTATATAGAACAAAAATATTGTTATAAAAATAGCCAGTTTCAGACCACTTTAGTTATCGGTGACATCTCAGCCACGCGACAGTTTTGGCAACAATATTTATTTGACATAATTTATAACAATAACTTTATTCATTCACTTAGAAAATTTTCTACATAATTAATGACACTGAACAATGTTCTGAACATACTGTATAATGTAAGCATGTATACATACAATAGCATTGATTTGACATCTGTCACTGCATTCATTGGCTGAGAAATAAAAACATTGTCATTTCTCATTCAATTTTAAGACAATGAACTCACACTATAGCCAACTAATGCTACCGAAAATGACTGAACTCATAAAGAATAAAATAATTATCCAAAAAATAAAATGAAGAAATCGCTTTTTTAATTGCCTGTATTAAACATTGACTACCAATTTGGCCTAACATACGCTAACACTGACCCGATGTTTTTTTGAATGCAGTTAAAGTCAATGATGTTTTGTGTATACAATGTATGCAATGCAATGTGATAGACAAAATTAATATGAAATGAACTTATTTTATACTAAACGATACAGTAACAACAGTGAATTATAAAAATTTAATAGATAAAACCGGTTAAAATTTTTACCAAAATGAATTTATTTAAGACTGTTCCAGTTTCACCGAATGGTTGAATGCTGCTTTTCTACATTCTGCATAATTAATCATGTGGCGCATACCTTCTTTTTATCCTCTTCTTGGGGAGTTTTCTCCCCGCTCTTGTCTCTAGAATCCTTGCTGTAGCGGGGCTTCGGTGATTTAGACCTATTTAACAAGAATATATATCAAGTACTTTATTAAAAACTTATTTATATTTACGTCTATACAACGTGTTAATGAAAAAGCGCAAAACCTCAGAACCCCCAACTTATTTTTATTATAAAAGAATTAAGTAAATTATTAAATTTAATTTTCGCGGATCATTTACGAAGATATTAGCTTTTTTGTTCTCTTGTCTTTGTCTGCAAATTAAAAAGTCTATGGTAATAACCGATCTAGTGCGACGTCGCCGCTTCGCGTGCCGTCGCAATAAAAGAGTTAAGTAATGATTAAACACGGCGTAATTTTTTTTTTTTGTCAAAATTTGACCGTTTTTTATTAGTGGAATCGTTTTTTATTAGTGGAAGGTTTTGCGCTTTTTTATTAACACGTATATTTTCAACTATTTCTTTGATTAGAATCGAATAACCCCGTAGATTTTCTGTAAATATCATTATTTAAGAATTATACAGCAATACGTCTCCTCATATAAGTTAGTTTTAAGTTTTTGTTATTATGATTTTGTAAAAACAAAATATTCGTTTGGGCGCATAATGTCCAATTCGCAAAATGTCCAGTGATTTCTGGGTGGTTGTGAGAATTGGACATTTTGAGGCCACTGGACATTTTGAGAATTGGACATTATGCGCCCGACCGAAAATATTGTATTTTTATGTTGTTTAATGTAATAGATATAGAAAATGAAAATAATGATTCACCTGTCTTTGGTAAAAGATCGCGACCGCCTCCTCCTCTCCCTATCCTTCGACCGGTCGTCTCTGCGTTTCTCACTTCTCTCTCGATGTCTGTCTCCTTCCCTCGACCGGTCGCGCTTCTCGTCTCTCTTGTCGTATCTCTCGATTTTCTTCTCTAACTGTTCTTTCTTGTCAGCGTACTTGCGATCTACGTCATCGCTTTTTTCAGAGAACTTGCGATCTCTGTTTTCCTTCTCGCTCTTCTCGGGGTACTTACTGTCTCGATCTTCTCTGTCGCTCCTTCGAAAAAAGCTCTTTATAAATGCCAATAAACTATAATGGTTTTAAAAAACCTTGAAGTAAACTTATTTCGACAAAATTGATGCCATAAGAAATAGGGTTGTTTTAGAATATTCTAAGCATGAGCAGCATTTTGAAATCCAATGTAGAACATAAGCCTTACCCAAAGTTATCGTTCGTGGCAGAACATAGGTTAAATAAATTTCAGTTCACAGCATTTAATAATAACGGGTAAAAGACTGCGTTTCTCATAAATTTGAATTAAACTTTTTTTTTTATATTGCCCATCAAGATGACCTCACTCCACCTGATGGAAAGCGGTCGTGAGGTCCAGATATGAGGTTGACAAGCCCATCTTGAAGGCCTGCAGAAATGCCTTTTCACGTCCCGCTTGAAGAACCCGGGGCTATACGAGGAAGGAAACACATGTACTGGAAGAGCGTTCCACGTCTGGATGGTACGACAAAGAAAAGAGTCACCGAACCTTTTAGTTCGGGCCAACAAATGTTGACTTCGGCACACAGGCATTCAAATTATGTTCCGAACCAAACCACACTCACCTGTTGTAATGTTTCTGATTTCTATCCTCACGATCTTTGTTTCGTTCTGAATTATTCTTCTCAGGCTTGCCATCCCTGTCGCCCCTGTCGAAATTCCGCCTATCTTCGTCCCTCTCACCCCTGTGTTTGTCACGTTTCTCTTCTTCCATTCTTTCTCTTTGCTTTTCTTTGAGGTCACGGCGGAGGTCAAAGCGTTCAAGATGATCTTCCTTTCTATCAATTAAAGACAACCAAGAATAAAGAAGACCCATAGTGTGACGTGAACCCGGTAAAACGAAGGTGCATTATTTCACATACCAAGTAACGACATTTAGCGAAAGAGCAAGACCAATTTGCGATTGGGTTACGAACAAAAAGTAACGAACATAAATAAAACATTTTAAGATCTGGAATTCGAAGCGAAGATCACAAATATTTTTCGAGATTTAATTGTAGTCTCGCAAATGCATCCTTCTATATCATCTAACAAGCTAGGTAAATACGTTTCAAAACTGTAAAAAAAATATGTGCATGACTTGATGGATTCGGGACGGAGCTGCGGCGTTCAGATTTTCTTCCTACCTAAAAACTGACTATGCGTACTCGCAAATATTTAGAGTTGTGGGCCATGAGATCTTCGATGCTGGTTGGCTTGGAAACCATACATTTTCTCAGGTTGAAAATCACGTTAACAGTTTATTTTCCAAGTCAGGCAAAGCATGTTTTAGTTTGAGAACAGTCGAAATTGTATTCTAGCCGATAGATACACATCGCCAATTTGGAGATGTTTTGTGAAAAGGGTAATTCAGAAACCATTTCAAATTGCCTCATTAATTAAATGAATACTAACCTAAGTTAATAAAACTATTATCTACTAACACATATGGATGTAATAATTTATCGGAAATAAATGATTTTAATTTAATAACATAAAAAGTCACAAATATATTACCTCTGAAACTGTGGCCCCTTATCCTTTTTGAAAGTGCTCCTCAACATAGTGAAAGGGTCATATTCCCCCTTCGCCTTCTCTTCATGCTGGGCCGCTGACCCGGAGCCCAGACCTTCAGCCATGTTGGTGACGGCGGAGGATATCCTCGGGGCCGCGTACACTGCGGAGGGCATTCCTCTACGTTGGGGCTGGTGTTGGTATTGCTCTCTGGATTTTGAAGAGCTTTAATGTGGTATGATAGGAGTCATTTTTAAACATTTTTGCTATCAGATTACATTCCTACAGAACTGAAAGTTTATAGAAAATCAACAAGTAATTTATAATACTATGCTTGTAGTGAAAGCGAATTGGCAACGTCGCATTTTTGCCAGAAATTGGTGATTATTTCATTTTAGTTTTGTACAGATTATGTATAGATTTTTAAATTCAATTAAAGGTATATTTCTTCCTCTGCCATGGTTTGTATAATTCTACAAAGAAACACATTTTACTGTCAAACATTAGTAAGTCGTCAATTTACTGCTTTATAAAATAAAAACAAGTTTTCACCGAATAAGGCCCTTTACATATTATGCAGAATGCCGTTTCGGAATATCGATCTAGGATAAACTGGTCCTTGTTATTCTGAACGGGAAAAAACCCAGTGTGTCATAAAGTCATTGATTTGTAGAGATTGGATGCGATTCAAAAATCAAAATCAACAATAATCACGAAAATCTTCCATTAATGCGACTTTGACAAACCGCCACCAGCGCACGCTCACCCATAAGTAATATTAGAGTTGTTAGGAACTCGAGTCTTTGAGTCCTAAATTTTGGGCTCGGCTGACAAGTTGCACGACTTGAGTCTATGAGTACTTAATCGCAATATGAAGCAGGAGTCGTTTTTACGCGGCGAGTCGCACTCAAGTTCTTTTCCGTTTGGAGTCTACATTTTTAAAGCAGGCAATAAAGTGATTCTAAAGTGGGATATGTGTGTGACTCGACAGGTATTTTGAAAAATAAAAGTGTTAAGTAATTAACAGTTTTTTTTTTTTAAATCATTAAAATCATTATGCTAAAAAAGTTTGAAAAAGACTGGAGCTCTTTCAAGACTAGCTCTTTGTGAGACTCAAGCTCTTTTTAATTAAGGGTTGAGCTCTTTTTCAGACTCTAAGTTCTATTTCAGCGCTCGAGTCTTCGCGAAAAGACTAAAGCTGGGTTCGACTCAAGAGTCCCGAGTTTAGTTAGTACACTCGAGTCTTGTAAAATTGCAGGCCTCTGTCACTCCACGTACTTGAGCGCGGTAATCACCTACCAGCCGCCAGGTATTCCTATCCCTATTTGGCAGATAGCTGTCAAAGACGCGTAGAGAATTTATTGTACGCGAATTTAGCAGTTGAGCTGACGCGAACACGTAAAGTACTGACTACTGACATCTTCAGCACAATCTGCTGGCGGTACCCTCAACTAGAATTCAGGCTTGCCGTTTGTGCGTGGGCTTACTGACTTGAACATGCTTCTGGCATCAGCCTCGTGCGACTTATTTGCTGACAAACCTTGCGATATTGTCAAAGTTTGTTTGACGTTTTGTGAGCGTAATAATAAATTATAAATATGTGTACGTACCTAAACTAAATTGTACAATGCTTTGGTGTTTATTTAGTGTTATGTTGTGCGATTTTCTTTTTATAAATAAATGAATAAATCTTTAGCGTAAGAGGTAGCCCTCGCAATATATGCCTGCCACATGACAGCACGTGTTTACAATTGACAAAATGGTCAATTTTCTATGATGGGACTTATCTGTTACGTAGTGACTATGAAGAGAACACAGTACGGTCGAGAGAATTGAAAAATAGGTATTTCTAAAATCTATTGCTGTCTTCTGCAAACCTAGAGTGCGATAGAGACAGATGCAAATCAGACCGAAATTACCTATCAAAAGTACACAAAATCGACGTTCCGTAGTCCCCTAATCCCTTTTCGAAAAGTTGACCGATTTAGTTACTTTTTCCATTAAAAATTAAAGAAGGACTGTGGCCGTGTTTCTATGTTTTTCTGGTTTTGTATAAACTAATAGTCACATTGGCTTTCTGGATGTTTGAACACAGCGGAAAATCGGGCCAATTTTTTCGATTTTTGAGGGTTCATATCTCCTTTAATAATTATTTTTTAATAAAAAGGAAAACAAAGAGACATGCTAATAGAAGCAGTAGATTTATAGGTAAAAAACTATTTCTCTACTAGCAATATTCAGGAAGGAAACGGGACTACGTTTGTATGGAAAAACGGCGTTTCTGTATCCTCTTAAGTAAACACAAAAACATAATAAACTTAATGCTTAAATTTAATTTTTAATAAAATATAATAATAATCAATTAAATAATCAAACCAATTAACCTAACACATCATAAAATGGTTTAGACGCAAAACGTCTAAACTCAAACTCAAATATCTTTATTTAAATAGACTTAATCAGTACTTTTAAATAGTCAAAAAATATACTAAATAATAGACATAAATACTATCTTAATATGAATACTATAATAATATGAAAAAATAAACAGTATACAAAGATAATGCGACTCTACCACCGCGTCGGAGAAGTTGATTCTTACTGAGAAGACCCGGCGAGAAACTCACTAGTTTAAAGGAGTAACTCCTTTAAACTTGTTGTGGGTTACACAATGAGAGTTGTCCTATTCGCTAAATGTCCTCTGTTGAAAAAAAAGTCCGAATCTCAAATTGTCCTATTCGCAAAACGTCATATTCGCAGAATGTCCTATTCGCAAAACGTCATATTCGCAGAATATCCTATTCGCAAAACGACCTATTCGCAAAATGTCCTATGGTTCTCATGACCAAATAAATTCATAATTTATCATAACATAATTTACCAAAGGTCCTATAATATTTTTGAACCAGCTTAGGGTTACAGATAACTTTTCAAGGTCAATACATTTTGTTGATTTATTTTTATAATATCGATGACCAAAGCAACGTAAACTGAATACTAACGGACGACTCAGTCCATTTATTTGAAGTAGGTAATTACTTTTATAAGAAACCTGCCGCTGAATTTCATCATCGTACAACACGTCACAAGTCAAAATTCCATGCTCATCACCTGGATGGCTGGCGCTCAAAAACCGTACGTTTTTCACGTCAATTTCTTCCGCGTACATTATCTATTCCCATTAAAAAGGCAAGGTGACACCTCTGGTGTTGCAGTTGTCCATGGGCGGAGGTGATGAATTTCCATCAGGTGACCTTCCTGCTCTATTAGATAAGCTGCCTATTAGATAAAAAAACAATATCGTTGATTTTGAGTGTATGGATGCTATTAAGCGAAAGCATCTAGTAGGCCATCTGAACGCGGTGCCTCGTCGCATAGCACTTACAGAAAATAACCCGCGAGTCATTGGCCCTACTTACTACAACCGCCCCCTACCTACTGCATTAAAAAATGAGCCATCTGACGAAACATTCCGGCGTCAGCTGAAAAACCTTTTGTTAGAGAACCCGTTTTATTGCACTGACGAATATTTAAATTGTAGTCATATTTAATTAATTCGAATTTGTGTTCATTTTTCCATTATTTGACATTGTCAATTATTTGATTCTTTTTTTTTCTTTTTTTTTTATTCCATTTAAAAAATACTTTTATTTTCTTTTTATTTTATTTTATTTGTATTTGGTAAATATTAGTACTTACGAGTAAATCAGTGAACCATCTAGTAGGCCATTAAAACCATAGGACATTCTGCGAATAGGACAATTTGAGAATCTTTTTTTCGGCAGAGGACGTTTTGCGAATAGAACATTATGCGTCTAAACCCACATAAAAATATGTAACTGCAATTGAGAGATAATTAAATGATATTTATTGTTTCAAAGATCCACTGTTTAAATATCACTGTTCATACTTAACAAAAACACAGTTTCACAATTATTAATAATTTCGATCTATTTCATTTCAACCGAAATCTTGACTTGTCTAAGATGTGGCACCTAACTACGCACGCACGCTTCTAGTCTCGCTAGTTCAGAGTATTTCCCTGAGGCATTAGCTAATGACAACGACGGTTCGCACAGAGCAGACCGACATATTCAACGTTTAATATTGAACTACCGTCGCTATGCATTGTATTATTTTTGTTAATCTGTGTTCGATATTCGCTTTGTATAGTTCTTTAAGTTTCTCATATAAGTGAATTGTAATTCTTTTTGAGAAATAAATGTCTTTAACCCGAAGTAATCTGTGCTGAAGGACTCGAGTAGTTAACAACGCTCAGTAATACTGACCTCTGGTCGTTGTGCTTCGGGTTGACTCCGAGCGCGTGCGCAAGCATGTCCGCGCGCGACTCGTTGGGCGCGCGGCGCGGCGCGCGGGGGACTCTCTCTGAAGGCTTGCGTTTGAACGATTGGTCGGCCTCTTCTGTCAATGTTATGTTGCTATGTTAAGAAAATAATAGACCAGACTACACACCAACGTGTTACGAGATACCAGCCAGGTGTCCCAGCAAACCCAGACCCAATTTAGTAGTTTTCTGAATTGAACCGACGGGGAATCTACCTCGGGTCACCACGCAAGTCAAGGCGAGTACCTGCGCTACAGTTCAGTCCGCCAAACGTGTTGTCAAATATGTTACTTGGATCAATTCAAAACGGCATGCTGTTTCTGGTTATGTTTCTACTCACTAGGAGCGCTGTACAAAATCCCATACAAATATTTTACAAAAGCTTTTTGGCGTAAACCTTTGGTAAACTGATCAAGATTACCCTTAACTGAAAAAAATGTATGGAGAAGGGAATCAAGAAAAATAAGGATATATTTCAAGATAGTTGCAAATAGAAGGCAGTGGTATTTGCTCATTTGAAGCGCGTAGTGATGCCAACCACAGCAGGGGGAAATTTTTAGCTGCCTAAGTATTTCATAATAAAAATGATCAAACAAACCTTCGTGCTCCACATCTGCCTCGAAGTCCAAAGCGTTGTAGTCAATCTTCTCGTGCGTTTTTTCTGTAAACCAAAAAACACGTTAGTTCAAGAATTGCCCAACATTTAATAATATACGATAATTTAAACGAATATACTAACCCATAGTAGTGTCACACTCGCCCTCCTCTTTTTCGCAAGGCTGTTCTGGAGTACCTCCTTCTTGTTCTCCTAGTGAAAAGAAGAGATAATTTAAACGCTAAGGTAGAATATTCTATAGTATTTGTTTCTGGGATATTTTCTAGATTTATGAATGAATGAATGAAAGTTTATTTGGTACATACACAAAAAGGAACTTATCTAAGTTAAATAAAATAAATAAATAAATATCCCTGGACATTATTCCACACAGCGCCATCTAGCCCCAAAGTAAGCTAATTAAAGCTTGTGTTATGGGATACTAGACAACGGATAAACATACTTAAATACATTTTCTTTTTGTAAATACATACTTATTATACATAGGAGACACCCAGACCAGTACAAACAGACATGTTCATGCACACAAATGTTTGTACTGTGCGGGGATCGAACCCGCGACCTCTGGTGTAGTAGCCAACTTCTTAACCATTACACCAAGTCGGTCGTCAAAGTTTACATCTAATACAATAGCAACAGTACCAAAAAGGTTTCCGCTCAGCATAATATGTCGTACGTGCGCCACCAGCAGATTTATATCATTGTTAAGCTATTTTCTATCTACAAAAAAGATTAGACAGTCTCATAAAGCTATAGCTTGACCGCTATAAAGGCGACCCTCCTGATGGTGCGCGGGACGCGGGCGGGGGATGCTTTCGGCCAATCAATCAATCACTTCAATCAGTCACCTGTCGGTTACCGACAGCGATAGACGTTCAACGCCAAAGTTTGCGCGGTTGCAGCCTTGTGTCTGCTTCACATGAGATCAATACAAAAATGGAATTGTCTAGTCTACGTAATAAAAAATTAAGAAGTCAAGCAAAGATTATGCTTTAAAATGTGGCGAATTATTTTCAAAGAAAAAAATTGTAACAAGCGTCTTCTTCAGGCGTGCATTCATTTTGTTATCTACATGGTGTTAATAAAGTTTTTATAGTACTTTTCATGTGTTTTGTTTTTTTTACATTGTTATTGCTATGTCGTTGTATAATATATTCATGATTTTTCCAGGTGATGACATGAATGTAAATAAGACAATTTCAGAGGCTACTGGCGTGTCTATGTCAACTATTAAAAAGTAAAGTAAAAGCGGGCTTATTTGGCCTCACGTCTAATAAATAATTGATATTTAATTAGTTTATTTTCATTTATAATACTAAAACAAATATTAACACATCTGAGTTATAAATTTCCTGAATAACAACACGGAGATTTTATTAATCATGTGTTGAGAATTGAGATATCTCGCCGCGGCGTAATGCCGTGTGACCCGTGCTACCCCTCGCCCCGCGTCCCGCGGACCATCAGGAGGGTCGACTTTACGGCGGTTAACCTATAAGTGTTAAGCCAATCTTGTAGTTGTCTTAATTTCGTTTTTATACTATACTCACTGATTTGTTTCTCACGCTTCAGCCTCTGCTCTTCTTGGTGGTCGCGTTCCGATTGCTCAATCTCCATACGCTGAAAGTTTCAATACTTCAGCAAGCAGTTCGTATTGTCCAAATGGGACCTCATCAAAACTATTGGTTTAAATGCAAATTGCGAATAACGATCAACAGTTTAGTCGTTAAGGTGGTTTTCTCTATACAAAAATCAATCGATATTCACGCGCTAAATAGTAGTAGATATGACTATCGATCGATACTATACGTACCATAGAATTTTTTAAGATATTTTTTATTTTTTATTGCCCGTCAAGATGACCTCACTCCACCTGATGGAAAGCGGTCGTGAGGTCCAGATATGAGGTTGACAAGCCCAGTCATTCAAACGAATCACTGGGCTGGCCATCCTCACCTTGAAGGCCTGCAGAAATCCCGGGACTATAAGAGGAAGGAAACACATGTGCTGGAAGAGCGTTCCACGTCTGGATGGTACGACAAAGAAACGAGTCACCGAACCTTTTAGTTCGGGCCAACAAATGTTGAATTGTGTGTGGGTGACGCCGTAGTCCAGCACGCGTGGTACGGGAGTGGAAAGGTGAGGGCGGGATAAGCTGGAATAACTCGTCAGAGCATTTTCCATTGTAGAAGCGATAGAGAACACTTAGCCTGGCAATGTCTCTACGCAATTGGAGAGGCTCAAGGGTCAAAGTTGCCTCTGGGTTTCCAATAATACGGATAGCACGCCGCTGCAACCTATCAAGAGCTTCGAGTAGGTACTTAGCGGAACCGTCCCAGAGATGAGAGATATTTCGTCTGATATAAGATTACTGACATTTTAAATATTATTTTATATTGGTTTTGCGAAAATAAGTATCCCTAAATAAGTCCCCACGCAAATATCTAGTATATCTACTGTTTAGCGCGTGAATATCGATTAAGTTTTGTATGGAAAACGAACCACCTTAGGATATTCATTACAAAATACATATAATTAAAAACGTAACTATTATGAAACTGTCCATTTTGTGAATGTTTCTGTTTACCGGCATAACGTGAAAATCCCTATACTTTAAAATCAGGTTAAAATTTTGCAGTACATTAGATTCGTAGTAAAAAATAAAGGCCAAGTCTACGCGAAGGAAGTTGCTGGACCGAGTGACTGAATGACGACAACAAACAGCCAAAACTACTGGTCGTAGAAAGCTGGATTTGCCTTTGGAGTTTAATCAGCACTAACTTTACGCTTATGCGAATACGAAGATGCGGTCAAAAGCTAGTGTTTCAAAAAAATACATTTATTGACTTACCCTCAGAATAATTACGCATAGAAGGCGAGTCGCGGCACCCGTTTTGATGCCACAAATATTAAGACGTCACGGCTAAATCTGAACTTACCGATGTGAATTTCTCGAGGTAAGAACTTCTTTAAAATATATATTTGTGCAGTCAAACAAGTATGTATTCATACATGTTTAATACTGAAAATTGTGATTATTTTGCAGGTTCATTTTGGCATCACAAATGGCGCGCCTTTTATGGAACTATCCTTCTAGGTGTAATTATTATCAGGACTATTGATTTTGGCATCAAAAATGGCGCGCCTTGCATGGAACTATCCTTCTAGGTGTAATGATTGTCAGGACTGTTAATTTTGGCATCACAAATGGCGCGCCTTGCATGGAACTATCCTTCTAGGTGTAATTATTGTCAGGACTGTTGATTTTGGCACCACAAATGGCGCGCCTTGCATGGATTTATCCTTCTAGGTGTAATTATTGTCAGGACTGTTGATTTTAGCATCACAAATGGCGCGCCTTGCATGGAACTATCCTTCTAGGTGTAATTATTGTCAGGACTGTTGATTTTGGCATCACAAATAGCGCCTTGCATGGAATTACCTTCTAGGTGTTATTATTGTCGGGACTGTTGATTTTGGCATCACAAATGGCGCGCCTAGCATGAAACAACCCTTTAGGTGTAATTATTGTCAGGACTGTTGATTTTGGCATCCCAAATGGCGCGCCTTGCATGGAACTATCCTTCTAGGTGTAATTATTGTCAGGACTGTTGATTTTGGCACCACAAATGGCGCGCCTTGCATGGATTTATCCTTCTAGGTGTAATTATTGTCAGGACTGTTGATTTTAGCATCACAAATGGCGCGCCTTGCATGGAACTATCCTTCTAGGTGTAATTATTGTCAGGACTGTTGATTTTGGCATCACAAATAGCGCCTTGCATGGAATTACCTTCTAGGTGTTATTATTGTCAGGACTGTTGATTTTGGCACCACAAATGGCGCGCCTTGCATGGATTTATCCTTCTAGGTGTAATTATTGTCAGGACTGTTGATTCTAGCATCACAAATGGCGCGCCTTGCATGGAACTATCCTTCTAGGTGTAATTATTGTCAGGACTGTTGATTTTGGCATCACAAATAGCGCCTTGCATGGAATTACCTTCTAGGTGTTATTATTGTCAGGACTGTTGATTTTGGCATCACAAATGGCGCGCCTAGCATGAAACAACCCTTTAGGTGTAATTATTGTCAGGACTGTTGATTTTGGCATCACAAATGGCGCGCCTTGCATGGAACTATCCTTCTAGGTGTAATTCAAAAGACTTACCTCGATGTCAGAGAGTTTGACGATGCGCCGCTGAGCTTGCCGCCAGTGCGGCGGCGTCACGGAGCGCGAGCGCGAGCGCGAGCGAGACGGCGTGCGGTAGCGCTGCGTACAAGACAAGTCAGTTTTCAACATATTTTATTACTATATTCAATAGTATCAAGAACTATTGTCATAGTGGTGAACAGGCGACTTATAAGAGTGAAATCGCAGACACTAACTGCGATAGGAAGAAAGTTGCGATTTTAAAAGCCAATATTGCTATTTGACGTCTTGTCAGCTAATAACAATGCAGTATTGTTTTGTAGGTTATTAAAATTATTAAAAAAAAACAATACTTACGAAAACTCCTCTTCCTTTAATAAGTCTTCCACTACGGGTGAACGAGTGACGATCCCTTTCACGATACCTCATCCTGAACAAAACAAATCAATGAAACTTCCCATACCTGCAATATTTGTGAAACAACGAAATACTCATTCTTATTACAGCTATTATTACAAATATATTTAGCAGATTTATGGCCTGTAGACGGCGGGGGAATGTATCAAATAAAAAACAGAAATTACACCAAATGTGTTATGTTTAAGTATGAAGAAAAAAACGTTGAAATAAAACCTGAAAAAACTCGTTTTTTTCCTGGATCATGTTTTTTTTTCAAGAGTATGAAATCCTAAACTTTTAAGGCAGATCGTTAAAGATTAATACTTATGAGTACATAATATAATTTTAGGTTTATTCTTTCACCTATACTGTACTTTTCTGGTTGAATAGTACAAAGATTTAAGTACAAGTACAAAATTCCGACGCTGACAAGACTAGTGTAGGCACTGAAAGTGAAGATGAAGAATAAAAAAATAAAAGGTAATTGAGTTGTACTTTGTTGTTGGAAGTTGTTTTTAAGTATAATTTTTAATAAATAGGTTGATTTATTATACAAATGTGATTTATAATTAAACTAAATGTATGGCAGAAAAAAAACAAATTTAGAAAAAAAACAACGATTTTTTTGTTTTTTTCAAAAAAGTGAAAAAAAAAATGTTTTTTTCATTTTACATCAATAAGAAGACCTACTCACGATTTCATATGAATAAATAATTTTAACATTAAATGATTTAAATCAAAATTACTTACTTGAGAAACTCTGAAAAACTGCAAAAACACATGTTTGACAAAGACGACAAATGTAAGACTTAGGACCATTTTATTTGGTAACACTGCTTGTGCTGTTATTTATATTTGCAGCGCCTTTACTTTGGAATCCGATCTACATTATGGTTTGCAATAAATAAATTGAAATTGCCCAGATTTTTTATAGCAAGGCAAAATGGACTCTGTAACATCAGTGCGTAATATTTCTGATGTAACGGGTGTTCACTGGCTTACAATCAGGAGGCCAGTATGTTAGTTTGCCACACTCACAGTATTAACACGAGCTGTCCCGACAGACTTCGTTCTTTCAAATGTTTGACAGCTTGTATCACATCTTGCCCGCTTTTCTCCGACTTGATTTACATATACATACTATTATTTTTCACTGAACTTTTTGTTTAATCATAATAAAATATAGCCTATATTACTCCTGAATAATTTAGCTTACTGTTCATGAAAGAATCTTAACGACCGGATCAGTAGTTTCGGAGCATACTCAATACAAACAAACAAACAATCAAATCTTTCCTCTTTATAATATTAGTATAGAAAATCCTGACTAACTTTTCAAATAAAATAAATAAATGTTAGACTATACCTCTCTCTGTCCTTCCTAAAATCTGGTTTATCCTTGTCCTGGTCTCTTCCTCCTCGCATCAGGAACCTGTTGGTCGGCACCTCGGGGATCTCTTTCGGATCTATTTTGGTCGTCATTACCAGGGGATGGGAGGGGGCTTCGGGTTCCTCTTCTTCTTCTGAGGGGCCCGACTGATGTCTGGAAGGAAATGCATTTTAATTTAAATTAACGTTTGTTACACTCAAGTTAAGGTGAAACTCGTAGACGTAGTCCGTGTCGTTGAATACCACAAGTAAACGACACGAAGCTAGCGACGCGTCGTCGATCGGCAGACAACACAGTCGCCCGACCGCAGACCGGTAGTGCCGCCGACGTTGTGTAGCGATAACGTCGTCGTCGTCCCACTCGGTACCAACTGGATACGGAGCTGCTGTATGTTGCCGCCTACAAGTTCGGAATCATGGCAGAAGCGACATGACGTCACGATGCGCCGCTGGGACATAACGCGGCGACACGACGTCTGCTGCTGCTGCGTGAAGTCGGCTACAAAATCATACCTTTATGGTTGACTTTACGATGTTGAAATCAATACATACTTCTTCTTTTTCTTCTCTTTCTTGTCTTTTTTCTTCTTCTTATCTTTTTTAGTTGACTTCTCTGATTCTGCATCACTCTCTTCCTTCACTTTATCCTTGTCCGCTTTACGCTTCTTTCCTGAATCAATGAGAAACATGGTATTAAAAAAGTAACCAATCTTAATATGATAAACTAATGAATGATGAAAGAGATATGGGGAGATATGGGGTTATTTTCTGGGGAAATTCCACGGAAAAGGAAACAATCTTTAAAATGCAGAAACGATGCATAAGAGCAATGTTTGGACTAAAACCAACTGATAGTTGCAAACCATTCTTCCAAAAACATAAAGTTCTTACACTTCCGTCCTTGTACATTTTGGAAATAGCATTATTTGTAAAAGCCAATCCGTCATTTTTCCCTCGTTTGGCAGATGCTGTTAGTCGAAACCGACGCGACGACACAAGATTACGTTTGCCCCCATCAAAGAAAGCTCTAAAGAGTAAAAGCATTTTAGGTATGGCACCTAAAATTTTCAATAAAATTCCAATGACATTAAAAAACTTAGATTTCAATGAATTTAAAATGAAATTCAAGAATTTATTAATTGAAAAATGCTATTATAATACGCCGGACTTCTTATGTGACAAATTTTGATATAATTACGGATTGACTTTATATTTTTATTAATTTGACATGTACCTACTTATTGTTGTATTTTTTTTCTAGAATGTCTTAGATTTGACATTTTTATAATAGTAGTAACGTATCTTAATTTGTATGCCGCAGAGGCACGACATGTTGAAACCTAATGTTCATGTATTTATTAACCTATTTGCACACATGTTTCGAACAAATAAATGCATCATTATCTTTATCTTTGAACAAGTAATGTGGAGAATATGACATTATTGTCAGAGATATTTTGATTACTAAACAGACGCGTTCCTCACAGAGGAGCCACGTAAAGCTGTTGTTCGTGGATGCTAAAAAAATATTTAGATATTCTATTGCAGTCTTTCCCAACGTGGGCGATAACGCCCCCTTGTGGGCGCTGCAGGCCTAAAGGGGGGCGGTAAGAGACCCAGAAAAAAAAGGGGGCATTGTGTAGGGCTTTGGGGTCGATTTATAATTTCATCTACCTAGCTAGGAAGACTCTTAGCCACCGACTGAGCTCTCGACTCTCGACTACATCTTGTGAACATCAACTTATTGAACAGCATCAGATTCAACCTTCACATTCGTTTTTATATAAGAATTGATTATGTTTGTTTTATTTTCAATAAAAGATACTCTGTCCGAATACTATAAATTTGCGTTTCAATAATCAGTTATAAGTACTTAGCGGTTTTTAAGTATGTTTAAAAAGGGGGGCCCGGGCGTTGAAAAATAATTTATTCTTAAAGTGGGCAGTAGACAAAAAAGGTTGGGAACCCCTGTTCTATTGCTTTACAAGGTTTATGATGGCAGCGCAAGTCGGCAGTTGACAAATGCATGCAAGAAGACTGAATAGCATTCAAGGGTAGATGGTCCTCAGATTGATCTAGCTGGAATTCCTTCCATCTCTTCGGTCTCGTGGTTTTTACTGATGTTTCGACTCTCTAACCAGCTCTGAAAACCTGTTAGTCTTTCTATGTTGATGACCCACCTGCCTTCAGCCGCACCAGCTGACCGCAGTTGGTGGCGACGACGTCCTGCAGCGGGCGCGCGTTGCGGTCCGCCGCCAGAGCCTTCTGTTGACGCACCAGGGCCCTTCACTATTACACAGCAGCCGTCTAGTCTAGCTAGCATGGTACCCACCTCTTTGAGCTGCAGTTTGAGGCAACGAAGTACTGCACTAAAATTGTGGCTTCAGGCAGACCCTAGGGGATGGCTAGAATGGGCCTGGGTATTTCTGTGCGCCTAGGCTGTCGGTTGAAGATGCTGGCGAAAGATGACAATTGACAATAACGGATGCTAGAAGACTGGAGAGACCATCACCAGGTTGTTATAGCTAGTGACTTCCCCGTTCATTGATTCCCTTGCTGCTCTATTACTCCACGCTAATATTAAGAAGAATGACGGTCAGTCTCCTACGTCTTGGTGAACGAAATACTGGTATAGTACCCACCTGCCTTCAGCCGCACCAGCTGGCCGCAGTTGGCGGCGACGACGTCCTGCAGCGGGCGCGCGTTGCGGTCCACCGGCAGCGCCTCCAACTGACGCACCAGGGCCGCACCGCTCACTACGTGGCCGAAAACTACGTGCACACTGCGCCAATAGAGAATTACTTTGTAGGTATAACCATTTTAAGACTCACATGTGACCTACATAAATTTATGCGAGACAACACACCGCTTGTCATGGTCTCGAAGTAAGGATAAATATCCTGGTGTTGCGAGGTAGTAGATAAGATTAAAGCCAGGGGCGTCTCCCAGCACACACAGACCCGAGCTAATTAAGAGATCGTTTCCTGAATTGACCCGGCCGGGAATCGAACCCGGGACTCCGAGGAAGTCGAGACGAAATACCGTACCACAGCGCACTACGCCAATCGATTTGTCGTGTGTACCTATATACATACATGATTGCACTGAATAATCATCATCATTATAAATATAGTACCAGTCATTCTAAAAGGACGCTGACCAGGGCCAGCACAGTGATCGAATTCTGTACTCATGCGCAGTACAGTCGCCATAAGATATATTTTATCAAACAGGATGCCCATAAACTTAATTTCTTTTTTTTTTTCACCAAAATAAAGCTATATAAGCAAGTGGCTTAGCGAGTGGGTCTAAATTTTAGGCTTTATTTTAACGGGAGAAATACTCAACACGGGCGAAGCCGATGACCGACAGCTAGTAAGTAATAAAGTCATCAAAATCTACGGGACCAATTTCCAAAATTTTTTCAGCACAACACTTACCATAAACAAGTAAAATAGGATATATAGAACAGCCAAAATCATAGAGTCCACGTAGGCGAAGCCGCGCGCGAACACTTAGTGTTTTAAATTAACAATGCTTAGGGTTTGTCTGCGTAGAGATACTTGACGTTTTAGGTGTTCAGTCATTTTTAATAATTGTGCGTATCGAAATTATTGACTAACTGCTGCCCAGATATTAATGATGTTATTAATGTTCAGATTTTATTAGTAGTTTGTAGTGTTAAGAACTTATTGCCATTTTAAATTGTTCAGAAGTATTTGGTCACCCTGTCTGCTACAATATATCTGATGGTGACTGTACTATCCCTACCACAGTCTCCTAGCGTTCTTTTAACGTGACGAGATTTTTAGACAAAGTAAACCTAAAATTCCTCAGAATCCCCAGTTACCAATTTTATTTATCAAAAATCTTGGTTGCATGGTAACAAACATTCTTTCTAAGACGGTGTACTTAAATTAGTTTATTCTATGAAAAATAAAACAACACTTACTTGTCGAGATGAGGCGCCGGCTGTGTTGTTCTACAACACACAGAACAGAACAAGTATGATAGCGGGCGGGTTCCTCAGCACCGGGCGTCCGCCGCGCCCTCTACACACACAAAACAACCTTCTCACACTGCACTTGGACGACTAACTATGTACATAATTATTATACCATTCTCGTGAACAAGCCTGACCTCAGAAAAATGCAATCTTAAATACTGTTTGCACTGGGTCTATATTTACTCGCATAAAGATCATATTTTAATCATAATTTATTCAGGCATAGTGTTTTTAGGCATAATGATATAATGACATAACAACGCATAATTGTATTCGCATATTTTTTAAAGCCTAATCAGATATGGCATTAAGATAACTTAGCATAATATTTTAAGACATGAAATGAGAAACGCATAACATTAATAAGTAAAATCATCAAAATCAAGAATAACGAGGTTTTGGCCCCTGGCACTCGTCGTCCGCTGCCGCGGCTCGCTCGCTTTACGCGCTCGGTTCGTGCGATAGGTTCTTGTACACCTAACACGCTCCTCGCACCTATTAATCCATACTTATTAACCTGTATGACAAACTTCTATTAATAATAAAAATGGCTAAAGACTATTAGCCCAACAGATCGTTATGCCTAGAACTCATTATTCCAAAATACGATTATGCCAAAGTTTCATTATGACAGTAAAAATTAAACAACATTCTTTATGCCTAAAATGTAACCCATTTACACTAATGTGCTGTTTTGTCTCTTTCATTCTTTGACGCAATGGTTTATTCTTTATTGCACAGAATTCAGAGTAAGAATGGCAGATCTACCAGGCAACCACACGGCCAGAGTATCTATCTGGCGCTCGTTATTGCAGGCAGTGCGAATGATAATTATTTAAAATTAAGTTTACTTAGTTTCGAAGCAAACTAAAAGTGAATGGTTGCGATCCTGTCCTGGGGGTCAAAGGTTGTGGATTCAATCTCATCCAGGATAAGCATATGTGTAACAGACACAGGTCTGGGTGTTATATTGTATTAAAGTATGTAATAAAATATTTAAGGATGTCTATCAGCCTCTGACGCTCATAGTACGAGCTCTGCTAGTTTGGGGTCAGCAAATGATCTTGGTATATGTGTTCCAGATATTTATTTAGTGTTCTGTTCACAATCAGCTTTTTTGTGAATGTGACAAAACAGTGCATTAGCTTCAAACAGAATGTATATAAATCATAATTATATAGGCTGTGTCAAAAGTATCCATGCAGTTTTATGAAAAGGGGGTGAGACTGGATTTAGGCTATTTCCGCATAGTAAATCTAAATAGATGCTTTTTCCTCTACCTGAGAACTTGAAAAATAACAATAGAAAACCGACCGAATATGTCTGCTCTTTAAGTAACTATAATTTTAACTCTTTATTGCTTTTAAGGTCTCATTACATTGAAGACTTCATAATATGCCTACAGTGAACTTTGCCCCAGTTTGTGACTTCTTATTTCACCATATTTGATGAGGAAAATTCAAATCAGAGCATGAAGTCATAATCTAAAAACAATAAACACAGTATATTTTGTTGATAGTAAAAGCCAAAAATGTATCAAGATAACACTCTGCATGTTATTAAAAAAATCAAGACATGAAAAATCATTGAGTAGGCTACAATTTAAAGCAGTCCCATTTGTAAAACATGGCCGAGGAAATTAAGCAACACTAGTGCTCTTCGTGACAGATACCAATATATTGGATATACCAGGTCGATGAGCCAGTTGAATTTATCAGTGTTTAGAAGATGTTACTTTTTTCTATAGTTCAATAATTTACTTATTTCTATCAATAAATCACCAGAATGGAGGACTTCACCCAAATAGGTATTATTTACTGGCTTTTTTTTTTTTTATTAACATTGTTTTTCCTCACAAAGATAGTAATAAGAAAAATTCGAAATGAGTCTAGGGACTCAAGCAAGATCCTGCTTGAAAACAATTTTAAATGCTAAAAAATATTATTCACTTGTTGTTTTTCCTGCTTTTAGTCTTACCGATCTCCACCAGATGTGACTTACATAAAGAACTGAGAACCATTGGTATCTTTGCCCCGATTAGCCATTGACAATAAGTATGGTCTGTCATGCTGCAGGTCAAAGTTTTCATCTGAAATTGAACAAAATGAAGTAAGAAAAATCATTTTTCATTGGGGCACTGCACAGCAAACCTAAGCTTCAGTGTGAACACTGCAGCATTCAGCAGTAAACTAGTAATATTAAATTATTTTACATAAACACAAGTTTTATTTTTAATTCATGGTTTCACTAAGTCAGATGGTCTCTGGTGCTTTCACAAAACATTAACAGGTAAGAAAATTTGAATCAACCTTCAAATGTGCCGCCGTAAATGGATTCTCCACCAGTTCCATTAGCATTGGTGAAATCTCCTCCTTGTATCATAAAGTCTTTCACCACACGATGGAACACCATACCCTGGAAAGAAATAATTGGTAACACTTCAGCAATACTCTTGCTTGAGACATGCTATTTTCAAAATACTAATACATAGCTAGTTCAAAGGTAAAGAATTTTAAAAAAATCCATGGATCATATCTGCCAATGTTAGGCTGGTTTAGTAGGCCTGTTTTCAGGAGAGTTATGAGTTTATCCAAATTAAATACAACTGCAGTTCATCAGAAAAATGGACAACTAACCTTGTATGATAAAGGTTTCCCCGTAACCTTGCCTACTCCTAAATCCCCGGCGCAAAGGGCACGGAAATTCTCAGCAGTTTTCGGCGCTACATCGTTGAATAACTCAAAAACAATCCGGCCGGACGGTAAACCACCGATAGAGATGTCCATGAAAACCCTATCTCTAGGTGGCTTTTCATCGCCGTCAACCGTCATTCTGATCTAAATATGGGCGGCTGGACTTAAGTTTGTAATAGAACACACAACTGCAACTATTAGGAAACAAGTATCAACCAACGAAATGCAATAATTTGCAGAAAAACCAAACCAAACCACGGCATGCGTAAATTCTAAAAACGGTGGTAGGCCACAGATTATGTGTGAAAAGATAATTTGCTGCTGCAGTGCGCTGTGGCGCTGACTTTTTTTTTTGTATTTCTATTTTACGGCTACGGACAGTGTGGCGCTGACTGACTGTAGCACAGATAACAAAAAGCATCTCATACATTTGATATTAAGACAGTTGTGTGTGCTCCGGTTGCTTACCCGGTTGGCTCCATGGTGTATTGTGTTAGTTTTGTGGTTCTCAATGTATGGAAAGTGGCGCCATCTAGTAGTTATGTTTAAACACTAAACAACCTCGTGCTTTTTGAGTAAGTCTGTCTTTGCGATAGTACGGCCAGCCTTAAAAAATGATTTAGCATTGGTAGAAAATATCACCATTTGGAAATTATGGATTATTCTCTTCCTTTGTTTAATTTAATTTAATAAAACACTCATTGCATTGACAAGTCTTGCGGAAACATAATAAAATAAAAATAATATGTTAATCCTTATTTTGGGCGAAAAATCTGTTTATTAAATATTTTTAACAAGTAGAAACTAGCGTTTTTTATTGGCAACTTATAAAACATGGCATCTGCGCTTGCACAACCTACCTGTTTTTTTTCCGGTGTTTGTGTTTTAAGTAATTTCTCTGTTAATACTGTAAATGTGGTTTATTTCCTAGCGTCGTCGAGTTGAGCTCCTCTGTTCCTCCGACCTAGCGTGAAGAAAACTCTTTCCAGTGTTGTGTACTGTGGTGTTTGTTTATTATGAAAGGACTCTGTGTGAGACAGGACTCGTTAATTTTAGTGTTACGTTATAAAAAAACAATGTCTTTCTTAGCTTGTTGTGTTCCTGGCTGTACCAGCAAAATTGCAGACGGTAAATATTTGTTCTAACTACTTATGTCACTAACTTCTAGGTAGTTGAGGTTAGGTAAGGTACCTAGTCAGTCAATGTTAAGCTAACACCAAAGGCTTAGATATCTACTACTACCTGACCTCCAATTTTTATGATAATTATGGAGCTGGAACAAAGCCGAATTTCGATTAAAACAGGATGATACTTACTTACTTTCCCGCTCCTAAGGATACCCTCTGAACCTACTTGCAATTAGGTAATTACTTAAATAACTGGATTTAAATGGGTAATTCCGTCCATTAAAATCATTTTGTGTCATGTTAGTTTAACATAAGTTTCTCTAAGACAACGTTCTAAGTATGCTCAACATTTTCATCGGCGAACTGTACATATTATTACAAGTGATGATTGCTCCACCGACAAAAGCAAAGCTCTTATATAGGATAATGATGTTGACTTATTATCATCTATAGTAATAAATGTATTTTGCAGATATCCCACTACATTGCTTTCCAAATCCAGAAAAAGACATCGAACGTTTCCGTTCCTGGGTGATGAATGTTGGAGGTGAAATTGTCGGACTTGAAAACAATTTCATATTTAAAAACAGAAGAGTTTGTCGTAAACACTTTGTTGAGCAATGGCACTACACTAAGAATCGTTTATGTCCTATTGCTGTTCCAACACTATATCTTAGAGGTAAGATTTACTTCGTTATCTGTTTTAGTTAGTTTGAAGACCTGATTGGCGCAGTGGCTAGCAACTCCACCTAACACGCAAGTTTTGCGGGTTCAAGACCCGCATTGGGATTAATAGCTGTTGATTAAAGTGTTTGTTTTCTCTTATGTCTGATCATTACACCGACCTCCGTAGCTAAGAGGCAAGGTTCGATTCAGTTCATGTTGAAACCTAACTTTTCTATATTACATCATTGTCTTATATTCATATTTTTTTTTAATAATAAATGTTTTTGTAGACTAGAATAATTGTAATGTGTAAAAAAGCTATTATTTTAAATTTATATATTATAATATCATGCCAACGGCCCAAAGCTACCGTAATGACAATTTCATTTTTATAAACTAATTGTAAATTTATATTCTTTCAAAAATCTTATTAATAGGTTTCGGTATAACCTATTAATAAGATTTTTGTAAATGGCTATTGAAGAGCGCATCTCCTAACACAAATTTTGCTTAAAAGGAGACTCCAAACCTTGTAACAAACAAGTATATTGTAAGATACTGAAATAAATATTTTGTATTTGTATTTTGTATTTCAGGTGCTACAACAAATGTGCTGAAACCAATACCAAGCTCATCTACCTGTGTTGACCCAGTTCCACTGCCATGTCATAGGGCGTCAGCAACACTTTTAAATCAGACCCAAAATCATGGTAATTATATTACAATATTTGTTGGCATAGTAGTTAACAGTTTATGTGCAAGGTACGTAGACTAGAATAATTGTAATGTGTAAAAGAGCTATTAATTTGAATTTATATATTATAATATCATGCTAATGGCCCAAAGCTGCCGTGATGACAATTTCATCTGAGGATCAAATTTCATTTTTATAAACGAATTGTAAATTTATATTCTTTCAGGTGCTACAACAAATGTGCTGAAACCAATACCAAGCTCATCTACCTGTGTTGACCCAGTTCCACTGCCATGTCATAGGGCGTCAGCAACACTTTTAAATCAGACCCAAAATCATGGTAATTATATTACAATATTTGTTGGCATAGTAGTTAGCAGTTTATGTGCAAGGTTGTCATTGGAGAGCAGCTTTATTAGTAACCAGCAGTGCATGTTTTATGGCAGAAATGATGATGAATGATTGTATGCCATATATACATAATATATAGTTATCTTTTGTTTGAAAAAGTTTTTATTTGTTCATTACCTTTCTACTGGCAAAAATGGAGATAATAGAATAACAATAGCCAGCCGCCTATTGCGATCTCTTGACACAGGAAGGATTATGTTTATAGCTTTATGCTAAAACAAATTTTGTTAATATATTTTCAGATAATAAAATGACAAAAGAAGAGGCCCAAATGAGTTTGACAATCAAGAAGTTGAAAAGGAAAATTCAAAATAACCGGACTCTGCAAAAATCATTTAAAAAGAGACTAATGTTAGCTAAAAATGCAGCAAAAAATTTAGATTGTCTAACAAAAAACCTGTCAAAATCAGCTGCAGCTTTTGTGAAGATGCAAATTTCACAAGCTGGGAAGGACAAAAAGGGAAGGCGATTCACACAGGAGCAAAAGATTTTGGCACTATCTCTGTATAAAGGCAGCCCAAAACAATACAAAGTACTCAGTCAAATATGTACCTTGCCTCAGCGTAGCACCTTGCAGAAATTATTGAAGAAGGTGGATGTTAAACCTGGCATAAATAATTTTATGTTCGAGAATTTGAAAAAAAGAGTAGCAAAACTACCAGAGAATCATAAATACTGTGTAGTACTTTTCGACGAAATGGCAATCGCACCTCATTTGGATGTGATGAACGGAAAAATTGAAGGGTTTGTGGATGATGGTGAAATAAGAAAACCACAGTTGGCAGATCATGCCTTAGTCTTTATGGTAAGGGGGGTTATTAAAAAGTTCAAACAACCAGTGCAGTACACTTTTTGTTCGGGAAGTACTAGTACTATTGATTTAAAAAAATATATTAAAAATGTTATTAAAAACGTACAGTCTTGTGGACTGAAGGTTGTGGCCACTGTATGTGACCAGGGTGCTACCAATATGGCTGCAATAAATGCTTTATTGAGAGACACTAGAGAAATGTGCATTAGAAAAGGAGCAGAATTCACGGGTGGATATATTAATATTGAAAATGAAAAAATTTACCCTTTATATGACCCACCTCACCTAATGAAAGGAATTCGCAATAATCTTCTAAATAAAGATTTAAAATACACCATGAAAAAAAAACAGGGTGTAGCAAAATGGAAACACATAGTTGAACTATATGAAAAAAGCCCTGGTTATAGAGGAGTTCGGCTGGTGCCTAAATTAACTCAACACCATGTTGTGCCACATCTGATCTGAAAGATGAAAGTGAAATGCTGTACACAAGTTTTCAGTCGCACTGTTGGTGTAGCCCTTGGATTTATGGCAGGTTAGTCACTGCTACTATTACAACATTTATTCATGTCCTGTATCACTGTACTTGCAGTGTGAAATACTACTTATAGCAGTAGAGTTGCATTTTTTAAAGTGTGGATAAATTCTTGCAAAACTAATATTATATTGTATAACAAATTTTAGTAAATTACGGGTATACTAGTGTATACCCTTATCATATTATGTTGCTCTTGTTAACATTTTTAACAAGAGCACTTGCCTGGTTAGCAAAAGTTGGTTGGTTCTAATCCCATCTGAGGCTGCCGAAGATAATTTTTTATGTGAAAAAATATCAATTAGTCATTTATTAGTAAGGTTCAAATATCAGAAGTAGTAGAATAAAGTAACAATACTAAAACTCCTAGTTTAAAACCAACAGTACTAACCAACTACTAAAACATTTGAAATGTAAAGTTTTCGGAATTTGTAATAAAAGGCTTCATTATTATTATGTAAGAACCTTATCTGTAGTTTTGCATAAAAAGTTTATACTCTAAATTATCCTGACTTTGAATCAAGCAAACACTAACTCGTCTCTTAGGTTTCTAGTTATTTACTAATGTACCTATGGCGAACCTATCACTAATGAACCCAATTCTCTGTCTAGTCAAGTCAACAAAGTCAACAGCTTATGTGACTACCACCACAAAATGTGTTAGATGCAAACTCTAGCTAGACTTAAAATTGAGCTAGTTAAAGAAATTAAACACTTTCTAGTAGTCTGACATCATACCCATGTCGTACCTTACAACATTTATTTATTGTATTATTCTTATAAAATATTTTTATAACTTGTGATAAAATTTTACGTTCTTCTTTTTTAGATGCTGGCAAGTTAGAAGAAGCGGCTACAGAAACAGCAGACATAATTTTATTGTTTGACAACCTTTTCGATTCAGTAAATGCAAGTTTTGACAAGCCGAAAGAAGGAAAAATATATAAATGTGCAGTGACGCCCACTTCTCCCCATCATAAATTATGGCGCGAAAGCCTAGAAATACTTAAATCTATGAAATATGTTGACAAAAGTGGCAAAACATCAGTCGTACCGACACTTTCCAGCTGGATAAAAACCATAGAGGGGTTTAAAATGCTTTGTTCGCACATGTACAAGTTGGGCGAAAAGTCTTTGTTATTGAGAAATATTAACCAAGACCCCCTAGAGAACTTTTTTGGTGCAATACGGGCTCAAGGACATGGCAATACAATGCCAACTGCTGTAAATTTTCAGGCAGCGTACAAAACACTATTATTAAATAATTTATCATCAACACATTCTGTTGGGGCAAATTGCGAAAAAGATAGCAACTTCTGTCTACAGAACCTTCAATATTTATTTGAGATTGAAAGTTCTGTAGAACCTGAGGTTAGCTTTACCCTATTAGAAGAACATTTATATTTGTCGCCAAATATAGATGATCTTTTAAAAAGCAATTTGGCCCATGATGTTGAAAAGTGCGCTGCTGTAGGATATTGCAGTGGTTGGTTGGTTAGGAATGCCAAACATAAAATTTATAAAACCTGTCTTACGTGCACCAGCCAGCTAGAGAGTACGGAAAAACAAAAATTCCACGACCTCATTAAAATCTCTGAATACTCTAATAAAACGTGGCTCTGTTACCCCAGCAAAAATGTGTTTGACGCTTTTGTCCACATGGAGTATGTTGTAATGGAAATAATGAAGTTGATGAGTCACAATGACAATATAATTGATTATATAAAATTGATAATTTCAGTCTCGGTCAATTTTAGTTTCGTAACTTGTAATGCACATAAAAATAAACTAATAGACTTTCTTATTCAAAAAAATGCTTATTTTTGCATATATAATTGGTGCAAGGAGTTCAACAGAATTTTGTGTGGAAAAGCGACGAACTCTGATACAAGTGACCCAATTAAGGTCATAGCTCAAAATTATTATGTTAAAAATAAAACAAAAAGAAAGTAAAAAGAATATATTTTTTAGATTATACTTGTTTTGGTGATTGATTTTTTTTTGTACACTTTAATTGTTATGTATTATTTTATTCTATGTAAGTACATAATAAAATATTATTGAAATACATTCAACCTCTTGTTTTATTTGTGAGGGTGATATATCCTACCTAAAATAAAGTACTTACGCATTTTTAACGAGGTATTCTTTGAAATCGAAAACTAAAAATGGCTTTAGTTTCCGATTTCAAAGAATACCTATCTTTTTAATTTTATTTTAAACGAAATGTTAGTTACCTATACGTATGTATACGTGTAGTGCTTCTTATCTATAGTTATGGGTATGTTTGCTAAAGTTTTAGTTCAGTTCACGACTACTAGAGGCGCTGCTGTCATGACGATTATGAAACGTCAAGAGAGCACTCTATTTACAAATATATATATTACTTTATGGTTGGCTCCGGTGAATAGCCCCGAGCTAAAAAGGCTTCCAAATTAAACCATCAACAGATGGCGCTTTATTTAATTTACTTGCGTTAGCTTTGTGTTAAGACATTAATTAATGTTCTGTGTAAAGCGTTGATCTGCGTATTGCTGCGTAGTCACAGCAACGATGCAGAAATGCCCTGTATGGAATCCTGCCTGCCGTCTTGCTAAAATAAAAAATAAAAGCAATAACTAAACTAATATGAGCAAGTTTTTATTTTGACAATGCAACATTTCGAGAGATTTTAGTACGCAAATTTTAATTTGGACAAATTTTTACTTAGTAGATTATTAATATGGATATTGTCATTACGGCATGGTCTTTAAGCAAATAATTTACCACTGCAAACCATCTTAAGACAAAAGACATTTAGTCAAATGATTTGTTTTGACAAAAAATATAAAGATTAGGTTAGGTTATAACTGCGGCCACACAACGACTAGCAAATTGCGACCAAAAACATATTTTTTAATTTTAAACTTGCAAGGTATAGTTTATAATTTCCTAAGAGTTTAGTGAAATTTGCAACGTAAAACTCTTTAATCTTTTCTTAAATCGAAACTGCTACGTGAGGTTAGAACTGTTACCACCATGGACTTAATAATAGGTTGGGGAAAAAGTTTCTTCGCATTTCTTATGGAAATTCAAACTATTTTTTAATATAGTTTATTTACATTTAACTAAAGTATGTAGGTGCCATTTTGTTCGATTACTTTTTGCCATCTTGTGGGTAGGGACATGATCCCATTGCTATAGGAATTCTGAGGCTTCTGATCAAAATACCGCGACAAGTGGTTTTGGCAGTCCTCTCGTGATGTTAACCTGGCACTACCTGAAGAATTCTGAAGAGACGGAAACAGGTGGAAATCTGAAGGTGCAAGGTCAGGACTATACGGCGGATGCATTAACACCTCTATTATTTTTGGTAAGTGGCTAAAGGCAATTAGAGGTCTAGCGTTAACATGATGAATAACCACACCCTGTTAACTAATTCCGGCCACTTTCTTTCAACTTCTTGCTTTGATCTCATCAGTTGTTCGCAGTAGAGTTCAGAATCGATGGTCCTGGTGGTAACAGCTCATAATCAATAATGCCCTTCCAATACCACCACACACACAGCATCACCTTGTTGCGAGTTTACCCGGGTTTCGCCACAGTCTGTGAAGCCGGCCTTTGACCAAGACCTTTTCGTTCGTTTCATTAAGTCTTAATAAAGAATCACAAATGAGTACACGGTTCATTAGGTTTCTTAAAGTGAGCTCATGAGGTACCCAAATATCGAGCTTTTTTTCCAGTTTTTTTCGAATGCGCCAAAACTGTTTTGTGGTCAATTCCCAGTTCTTCAGCTAAGTCGTAACTACTGATATGCTGATCTTGCTCTTCTTTTTCAAAAATGGCATCTATTTTATCCGTAATAGGGCGACCAGAGCGACGTGCATCTTTCACATCAAAATTACTTGTGTGCTACTCTTACAGCCACTGCACACATGACCATAGCGGATAGGTACACCTCGCTGCTCTGGAAGTGCATGGTGCTGAGAGTTACCACGGAAACAAATTTATTTGGTAACTCATAGCACACTATTATTTTTTTCGGTTTTTCTTTTATTTTTTTATTTTTATTTTATACCTACCTTGTTTTCGTGTACTAACATAGTTTTCTAAGAAATTCTACTAACACAACTATGGATTCAGTTATCCGAAATAAAAAGTTTATTTTATTTTATTTATTTTACTGCACTAGGTCCATTAGCATCGCAAATTTTTTTTGCGGCTTGCGTGTCATTTTTACCTGTTTTTTAATAAATTTTTAAAATGTATTGGATATCTTCATTAAATTCACTCATCTTGACAGTAAGAAAAACAAATGAAAATCACACATTTTCCTAATTTGAATTTGGTATTATCTTCTGTAAAATTTAAACTTTTAATGATACCTAAACCAGCCAGATACAAATAGTATAGCCAAAGAGATTTTATAACAAGTTCATACATAGCGAGATATGTAGTAGGAAGGCTGTATGTCTCTTTTTAATAGGGTGACAAAAAGATCTTTGCTATGTGGGACATCGCATGTTGCATCTTTTTTAAATTAATTTCACAGGAAAACGTTGGAATTAAAGTTTTTCAATATTTAGCTATAGACCATTACTGAGGGATGTAGGGGTTGATTACGAAATATATAATACAAACAGAACACAAAAAGATCATTTTTTAATATCGGCGTTCATGTTTTTATTACAAAGTTTATTTGTAAAAGCTGACAATACAAATAATGTTAGTACATTTCAAACATTACAAAACCAGATTGTTTTATGAAGTTTCTGTCTAAGTCCAATTTACAGCCGAAATTTCACAACGAATTTAATTTATTTTAATGATATATTTTTAAATCCAAATAGCAATTATTCAACGCTTTAACCAATTGTAGCTCGTGTGGCTCTTCATCATTTGTCCATTACAGGATGGGGCGTATTTAACAAATGCTTCAATTTAGTTTTTAATTTTATTTTATGTCTTTCTTGCTAATTGGCTATAGGAACAAAAATCAAACATGTCCTTAATCGAAAACTATTTCGAGGTATTTGTATTTTATACCTTATTTAAATATTTTACCTTTTTGAAAGGCAAAGGATCTACGCAAAGAGTACATTAGGTCCTTACTGTACCCTTGACGGTTATCAAATTGACATCTCACAATTTAAACCCATTGGGTCGTATAAACGTCCTTTCACGTGATTGATTGATAATCTATCCATCAACCAATCAAATGACGTGATCTGTTTCTTAAGTGAGATTTTTAGCTAGGTGATTCTACTGCATGGTATTAATGGTGTTTCCAGATAGCAGATTTGAAATTCCCCCAGATGAAAAATATTTTTCCACGAAGTTATTTTTAATAATACGTACATTCATTTACACCCATTGGTAGTTAGGACTTCAAATAGCCATTCGCTATAATCCCAACCCTTTCAGGTAGAGCTTGCTTTCAGAACTTGGCAAAATAAATTGTATCTGAAGTCTACTTCTCACATTCTCGTGATGATGAAACATGATTAACGGCGAGCTTTGTTTCAGCAGTAAGTTCTGTAAATAAGCAATTTTCTCCTCATAATTTATTTAGCACGAATCGGGGAAAGAACACATGTGGGAACACTAAGTGAATTTGTGACGTCAAGAGTTCGCAATGTTTGAAAATTAATAAAAAATTAACTACCGGCTAGATCAACAAAATATTCAAATGAGTTACTTGAAATTGTAAAAGGTATTTATAAAAGATAAAATGAAAAAATAGTTACCATACCCAATTCAGATGCAAACAACTGTTCGCTACACCTCAATAGAAATCTTTTTAATTTTTTGCTTTACATGTATACTACTGAGCCATTTGTGTCGCATTCTTTATTGTTCGGAAGACTGTTATTATTAATACCGTACAGTTAATAGGACCTTCCTCGACCACAAGAATTCATCGACAACATAGTTTTACGATTTATAATAATGTTATTTTTAGCTTTCCTGTGAAAAGATACATTGCAACTACTATATTATGATTCACTAGGACAAGCATAAACGCAATACTTCTTTGCCATTATAAACTGTTGTTATGCGAAAGATAGTAAAAAATGTAAAAAATATATTTGACGAATACAAATCATGTCATTTATAAGGGTTACCAGTAGAAATTTAAGCAAAATATAGTTTTAATAAAAATAAAGTTATCATTTGTGTAATTTAAAAAGAAAGAAAGAAAAAACATTTATTAATATCATGGACATCGCATCACAAAACATCACAAAGCAACAATTATAAAGGAACAAAAAAAAACTTGACAGGCAGAGGTGTCACGATGTCCAAAAAAATAAATTGGGCCGCGCTCAGCTAATGCTGTGCCTGATAGGCCCAGACGCTGATTTTCAGCGGGCCCTGTGAGTGGGCGCACGGACAATGCGCAATAAATGGGTATGTTTGAATAATAAAATAAAATAAATATTGTATCGGAACAAAAAGCAAGCAATAAAGTTGTAATCCCAATGTGTAGTGTAACTATAGGTGTGTTTGTGTGCGTTAACTTATCATGACAGAATGGTGCGAAAACATGTGAACACCCAAGGTAAGATACAATTAAATACAAAAATTACAATCAAATTGCTATGCATTCTATCTACCTACTCGTATACCTATTAACGTGATAATAATACAGTGACCTAAATTCAATAAAATGCCATTTAAACGTAATATAATATAAACTAAATTTTAATGAAACAACATTTTTTTATTTTGGCAAGTTAAAAGAACGAGACACACTACCTCTGTGGTTGCTATCTCTCTCGGCTCGGATTAACATCTGTAAACAGCGTTATCAAGAATACACCTTGACAGCAAGCAATACAGTTCATTTTCGTACATGCAATTTTTCGTTGTAAGTTTAGTCCATGGTCATGAATGAAACTTAACACAACTTATTGCCTAGTTATTATTATTTCAACTGGGGACGCTGGCAGTGGGCCGGGTGATCGGTCCGCTTGTTATGGGCCATTTCACCCATTTCCCCAGGCCCCCCTTGCAGGGGGTTTAAAATTTGCCCAGTTAGTCTGTGGTCTGTGGTGTCAGTGCAGACCAGTGTTACCGGATACACGGTAATTACCGAAGAAACACGGTATTTTTGGCTAAAACACGGTATAGGGTAATGGTTCACTACCGTGTTAGTTTCTACGGTATTTTGCATTGTATATTACCGTGTATAATTAAAATATATATTGATGAAAAAAAAATTGTTTATAAATTATAGTAACGTAAAACGAAACGCAATTACATTCACATCCAGCTTTCTTCGGCGTCGCAACACTTTGTTTAACATCACCGGGGAAATACTCTAATATAAATGAGTATGACACGACTAAATGCGACAGGATTGCATAGCCAGCCGTTAATCCACCCACCCACATAATATGAAAATTGGTCATGTAATAAACGAATGAAATTAACCTTTCTTTAATTTAGATACCTACTTTGTTAGTCGTGTTTTGTCTTTGGTGGGCGCATGTCAGTGAGTGAAAACGAACATAAGAGCTGAAATATCATTTTTTATCACATACTACGATGACAAACTATTTAAAATGGAAAGTGACACTGATAGCTATGAAACAGATACAAAGAAGCGTCATCATCGAACATTTCCTATTTTTTTTCATGTAGGATACACGGTAATTACACCGTATTTTTGAAATGTATGCACGGTACTTTGAGCCTGTAACACGGTATCTTTAATATATCAGCACGGTCATTTATAATTTCAATCTGGTAACACTGGTGCAGACTGCCAGTTTCCGTCAAAACTAAAAAAACTATTTAAAAAAAAAGAAGACCCGTCCCGTCGTCGTGAGTGACGCCAAATAATCGCATATTTTTGCCCAGTTTTTTGGGCATTTCTTCTTTTTTTGAGATTATGTGGAAAAACTACGCCTTTATTTCTTAAAGTTTGTTGATTTTTATAGTTAAAGGTGTGAATTGTTAGTGCGAAGTAGTAAAGGCCAAAAATGTTGGGTTCGGGCGACAACAGCCACATCTTAAAACTTCGAGGCTTGCCTTTCTCCACAACGGTAGAAGATGTCCTCGATTTCCTCAACGAAGTCAACATTCTTAACGGGAAAGATGGTGAGGTTTTATTTCGGACGTAACCTGTTTAAAATTTGAATCATAAATTTGGGACCATTCCCAACCGTAATTCTAAGTGGAAGTATTTATTGTAAATTTCGATCAGTAAAGTTCACAAAGATGCACTTTTTTACTTTCACAGTTTTTAGTTAGTGTTATGGTTCTTTGGGATAAACATTGTTTTGAATGGATGTAATTTGCCTGAATGAATATTTATTTATTATTAAGCCTAAAAATATGCTAGCTAGGCTAGGCCTCCATAAGTTCATGGTATAGGAAAATCCAAGGATCAGTCCTTTTTTGCAATCATTTATTTTCTGACAAAGTATCACTTACAGTAGGTACATAATAGAATAATAATACACAATACCCCCTAGTATGTCCTTTGTGCTAGACACAATAGAACAACAATACAATTTACTGTTGGCCGTTGCTAGTCAGAAGACCAGACAGGATACAATCTGTATTGCTTTTTTGTAAAATTTAAATGTACCTTCTACTAATTACTGCAGTAAATGTTATTTTATTGTACAGGCATACACCTTACAGAGGTGCGCCCGGGCCGACCATCTGGGGAATGCTTTGTGGAAGTTGAGACCTCCCGAGATGTAGAGGAAGCCCTCAAGAAAGATAAGGATAACATGGGAAAGAGATACATCGAAGGTGAGATAAGATAATACTTATTTTCATCTATTTTAGTTTATCACCAGCTAAATGCAGTGATTCTAAGTAATAATTTATATTTTCAGTTTTCTCAACTGATCGCCAAGATATGGAGTGGGCTTTAAATGCCATGCGTCAAACCGAAAATGGCTTTGACAGTCTCCCCAACCTTACAGACGACTTGGGCATCGTCAAACTCAGGGGGCTGCCTTTTGGCTGCTCCAAAGATGAAATTGTTGAATTCTTCGACGGTGAGATCTATTTTTTGATGTGGTTATATTAACTTGGTACTTTCACTCTTTTGAAATCCACTGGGGATGTATGAGTTGATCTAGCAGGTGGACTGTGCATAAATCATTCCAAGGAATTAATTCTCTACTTTATTTTATAATTTAATTTAGTATGCAATGTTAAGTTTTATCTTAACTCAATAAACTAGCATTTAGGTTATTGCATGTCTAAAATATTACATATATTTTCATTGCATTACATTCTAAAACATACTTTCATATCTCTTCCCCAATTGAAATCAAATTCATCACTGTAACACTTTTCTTTGAGAATTGGTTGCATGGTAGTGCACTGAGCCAAGTTTAATTTATCTATGTTTTATTTTGTTCATTTTCAATCATACGTTGGCCACCTGCTGATCTCACTTGTGCCTTGTACCATTTTGTTAATCCACTTGGGCGGGACAGGGTTGAGCGTCGCCCCGGACGGGGTTCACTTGCTCTCCGACTACACGGGGCGGGCGTCGGGAGAGGCGTTCGTACACTTCGATCACAAGGGACACGCACAAGAGGCTCTCAACAGGGACAGGGAGAAAATAGGACACAGGTGGGGGGATATTGTTTAACAACGCCTGGTTTGGCTGCTGTGCTGTGATGGTGATTCGTGGCAATTGGTCTTGGAAGCAGATTTTAAATATCTTTTTGAATTCCAATTGAACAAGTTATCTTTTGCTCATATTGCAATATTTCACCAATTGCATTTTTCTGTACACAATTAATGTATATTATGTACATAGAATATATTATATATAGTAACAAATACTTTCTTGCTACATTAAATCTTTACTTAACTGCTAATAATAAGATCACTTTTATTTTGTAACTGGCTTTAATCAAAACATATGAATACAAATTTGAGATGTAAA
Source organism: Udea olivalis (assembly GCA_947369235.1). NCBI lineage: Eukaryota > Metazoa > Arthropoda > Insecta > Lepidoptera > Crambidae > Udea > Udea olivalis. Next base: position 1,327,302 of record OX376349.1, on the reverse strand, counting down.
TAATTCTTAATTTTTTTGAACTAAACAGTTTTTAAAGATCTGCAGATCAAATTAAAAAAAGGAATCGAAAAAAATGGTATTCCGAAAAATAAATAGCATTTATCGCCTAAAATCTCCATTTCAGTTTTTAATGTACCAAACCGAGGCAGCAGTAATAATATTTGGTGTAGAGGGATAAGATTGGGACCTCCTTTGTTGCTGGTTGATCATGATGGTTTTTGGACATGAAATTAACTTTATGCTAGTCAATATTCGAAATTAACTGTGAGAAGGGATTAATTCATTTGTCAATATCGTCTACTGTAAACAATGCGGTGATATTGACAGAACTTACTGCATGTAGAAATATGAGCCTAGCTCTTATTATTGTTTTGCTTTCTTCGTGAAGGCCAGCAGCAACATGGCAGGTTTAGTTTTCTGGGAGTGAATCTCATGATCTAAAGCATAGTAATATTAATGAAAAACAGTTGGTAATATTGCTGCACTATAACCGCTACTAATTTTTGACAATACATTTGTTTTGTTTTTCTGGCATAATAATAGTTTTGTGAGGCGTTGCCAGACCGTATTATCTAATCCAAACGGAAAATATGTGACACTATCGAGAAAGTTTATATCAATAAATACTAGCATAAACATAAAATATTTTCTTGTATAAGAATCTAAACATGGTCAATGTGATGTGCACACTGAACTTAATCTATTCCCGAAAGTGTATTTTCGCGTGCAGATATTCTCTGTATGCTTCTGGTTTTCTTGATTTCGACAAGTTTGGTTTGTTAAAGAAACACAATTTGTTTTTTTTAAGTTGAAAAAGTATTTTTCTGAAAGAAATTATAAAATATATTGAAATAAATTGACGTCTCAATAATAACCAAGACGCCTGGCCAGCATCGTGACGCTACCCCAAACAAGATGTATTGTCAAAATCACTTAGCGTTGTAATGTGCAGTGATAATTGGATGTTAAAGTGTGTAGCGGGCGCGGAGGGGAGCGGGGCGGTGGGACGGGCCGCCGTGGATGGGACGCAGGGGAAGATAGAAGACGAACGAGAAAAGTTTTACTTTATTTTGGTATTTTTCAGCTATGTCTACAACATTTGACTGACCTGTTGGTGCAATGGCAGCGAACCTGCCTTTAGCACCGGAGGTCGTGGGTTCGATCCCCACCCATGACAAACATTTATGTGATGAACATTTGTGTTTGTTGTGTGTCTGGGTGTTATTATCTATAAGTAAGCATTTAAAAATATTCAAGTATGTTTATCAGTCTCTGACACCCATAGTACAAGCTCTGCTTAGTTTGGGGTCAAATGATCTTCGTGTAATTTGTCCTGGATATTTATTTATTTATTTTGATGGACATTTTCATTCGAGTTTGAAATTATAAACTTTAAATTAGACGTTTTGAGAAGCGAAGTGAAGTCACTTGTATCAATGTGTTTAGATTTACTACTTATATACCCTGTTCTAATAAGACATCTTTGCGCTTGGGCAAGAAATATAGGTAAACAAAAACACTTATCCAGTGTCACCACTGTAGGTTGAAGGAATGCTATTTGTCTATCGGAATAAAATATAAAGCAAAGACAGTCAAAGCTTCGATTGTGTTTTGGATTTCTAGCAAAACTTGGCCGTATTTTTACCAATAACAAACCATCGAAATAGAACATCATCAAACTGAGCAATGAATTCTTCTCAATAGGTATAATGGTATAACTTGCGGGACGTCCAAATTGTTTAGCAAAAATGACACTTTTTTATATTATTAATTTCCCCTTTTCCTAATAAGAGGAGGTGAAAAACATTCAGTTTTCGTTAAAGGTTAAAACAAAAGAATCGCTACATGCGTGTCATTTGTCGTCTTTTAATATCGAAAGATAGATTTTCCTCTTTTGTTTTAAGTTTGTATTGAGGTTCAAATGAAAACTGGTAACTAGTAACAATCAACTGGTAGTCAGTGGGCCTCTATAAACCTGAGCTCTGTTTTCATTGCTGGGAAATCTCGTACTACTTCTAATCTTACTTCTCGCTATTATAAATACGAAAGTTTGTTAGGATGTATGTATTAGGTCGGGGAAAAAGTATTTGCGCATAAAGTACATAATATGAACTTGTAATAAAATCTCTTTGGCTATACTATTTGCATCTGGCTGGTTTTGGTATCATTGAAAGTTTTAATTTAAAGAAGATAATTCCAAATTAAAATGAAGAAAATTTGTGATTTTCATTTGTTTTTCTTACTGTCAAGATCAGTAAATCTAATGAAGAAATTCCATACATTGTAAAATTTTACTACAAAAAAGGTAAAACTGCAACGCAAGCCGCGAAAAAAATTTGCGATGTTTATGGACCCTAGTGCAGTGTCTGTGAGAGTAGCACAAATTTGATTTGAGCGTTTTCAATTCGGAAATTTTGATGTCAAAGATGCACGTCACTCTGGCCGCCTGCCATTTTTGAAAAAGTGGAGCAAGATCGGCATATCAGTAGTTACGACGTAGCTGAAGAACTGGGAATTGACCACAAAACAGTTTCACGAGCTCGTCGTAATAAAGAATCACAAATGAGTACACACGAGTGTACTAATTTGTGATTATTTATTACGACGTAATGAAACCGATCCATTTTTGAAGAAGCTGATAACCAGTGATGAAAAGTGGATCAAGTACGACAAGAACGTGCGAAAAAGGTCGTGGTCAAAGGCCGGTAGGCTTCACAGATTGGCGAAACCCGGGTTTACTCGCAACAAGGTGATGCTGTGCGAAAAAGGTCGAGGTTAAAGGCCGGTCAGGCTTCACAGACTGTGGCGAAACCCGGGTCAACTCGCAACAAGGTGATGCTGTGTGTGTGGTGGGATTGGAAGGGCATTATTAATTATGAGCTGTTACCACTAGGCAGGACTATCGATTCTGAACTCTACTGCGAACAACTGATGATACGCAGGAAGATCATGAGGTCCAGATATGAGGCTGACAAGCCCAGTCATTCAAACGAATCACCGGGCTGGCCATCCTCACCTTGAAGGCCTGCAGAAATGCCTTTTCACGCTCCGCTTGAAGGCCCCGGGGCTATAAGAGGAAGGAAACACGTGTGCTAGAAGAGCATTCCACGTCTATTTCTAGAAATACACAATGTGGACGGTCCAACATCCCCTGCCGTAGACCACTCCTAACCTCATTCGTTTCCACAGGTACATAGAGGTATTCCTGAGCAATGCTGACGACGTCCGCCAGTACAACTCACGCATGGAAGGCAAGCAGCCCTACGGGAGGGGGAGCCGGCCTACTCCCTACGATAGGAACGATCGCTTTGGCGGGTCGGGGGGCCGTTTTGGAGGGAGAGGAGCCAGAGGAGGATCATTCAGCAGCAGAGGTGAGCTATTTTCTGTTTCTAGTGGCTAGCTTAGTACACGGAAGGTCGATTTTTTTATTATACTTTTTTAATTTCTCTGCCTAATATCAAGTTAATGTAATTATTTATTGACTTAGATACAAAATAAACAATAGGCTTTACTTCAACGTAAATACCTAATCAAAACGGCGCCACGTTTGGCGTAGTGCGCTGAAGCACGGTTTCTTGCCTCGATTTCCGTATTGTCCCGGGTTCGGTTCGATTCGATTCAGGAAAAGATCTTTCCTGAGTGGACTCTGGTCTGGGTGTGCTGGGAGACGCCCCTAGCTTATTTCCTTGTGTGATACCTCGTAACACGGATATTAATCCCTTCTTCGAGACCATTACAAGAGGTGTGTTGTCTGGCGCATATTAATTTATTTATATTTTATTTCAAACTTTCGAAGATGGAGAATTGCATTGTGGAATGGTGACTTAGGAAATCCTGATTCCTACCAATATCATTATCATTTGTCATATTAATTTGACCGAAACTGCGGACATTGTGTTCGCGAGTAGACCCCCTGCGAAGTATTACAAAAATAGTTTCACTGCCATTATGTTCAACTTGATAAGCTCTCCGCCAGGAACCCTAGATGTTTGTGCCACCTGATATCTCGTGTTTATTATTAGTGGACTTGGCCTCAGGTGCTGGCTTCGGTGGCGGTCGCGGCGGCTTCCGCAGCCGCGGCGGCGGCGCCGGCTCCCACTGCGTGCACATGAGAGGACTACCTTTTAAAGCTTCGCCACAGGATATAGCTTATGTGAGTTTTAGTTCTAGCAAAAAAAACTATAACCCTTTTAAACCTTTGGGGAGAGAGGAACAGGGTGTTAAGTTCCTCATCCACCATTGAAAAGGGAGGATCCTCCGACCAGACGGGTGTTGTGTCTGGTGGGCTACTGCCCGACGGTTGTTGTCGGGTTCTTGTATTTAGGTTCGATCGCTCGGATAACTTTGATATCGCGATGTAGGATACGATAGTTCTTAGTTCGTATGTGGCGAGATAGATGTCGCTACATCACTCCCCTCCGAGACCGGAGGTCGATAGTGGAACGTTCCAGTGAGAGTCAGAGCCAGATGCCGCATAGTTCACGGTGAGTTGGAACTGTCTGCTGTTATGCCCCAGTGAGTCGGGGTGATGCTGCGAATGCTCCAGTGAGTCAGAGTGGTGCAGTGCTGCGTAGTGGCTGGCTACTGCGTCGACCAGGAGAGAAGTGAAGTGAGTCTCTGCTTGCTGACCGGCCGAAGTGCAGTGTGCTGTGCCAAGGTCGCTGAGAAGGCTCTGTGCTGACGTTCATGCTCAGGGTCACCAGTTTATATCGTCCTGGAAGACTGGAATCTGGTTGAAGGCTTTAACCAGGTCGATGGTGGAGAAGATCTTGCATCCGGATAAGCTGTGGGCAAAGTCCTGTATGTGCCTAATGGGATAGCGGTCTGGGATTGTGCGGGAATTAAGCAATCTGTAATCACCGCAGGGCCGCCAACTGTTGTCCTTTTTGGGAGCCAGGTGCAATAGTGACGCCCAAGGACTGTCAGAAGGCCGTGCTGTTCCACTGTTGAGCATAAGCTGGAACTCATCTTTGGCAATTTTTAGCTTATCAGGAGCCAATCTGCGGGGAGATGAAAATATAGGAGGTCCTGGTGTTGTACGAATATAATGTACTGTGTTGTGCTTTGTAGGTTGAAGTAAAGTGCCTGAAGGGCGTGTGATTTCTGGAAACTTTGATAAAATTGCATGAAACCTAGTGTCGCCCGTCGTAACCTTCACAGAAAAAATATTACAAGCATTAACAGCAGTAGCATTTGCAAAAGCAGTAGTAGTGCTATCAAAAAGACGTTGATTACGACAATCTACTACTAAATTATAAAAGCTAAGAAAATCAACACCGATTATAGGCTTTGTTACATTAGCCACAGTAAATCGCCAAGGAAAATCTCGCCTTAAGCCTAAGTTTAAATTAAACTCAATAAAGCCAAAAGTGTCTATGGTACTACCGTTAGCCGCACTTAGTTGGTAAGAAGTCTTTGATCTTCGTTCACGAAGTGCCGACTGTGGGAACACACACAAGTCACTGCCAGTGTCCACAAGAAATTGTGTGATCAGAAGGTTGCGTGTTCAAATCACGTCGGGGTCACCAGTTTGGGGAGAGAGGAACAGGGTGTTAAGTTCCTCATCCACCATTGAAAAGGGAGGATCCTCCGACCAGACGGGTGTTGTGTCTGGTGGGCTACTGCCCGACGGTTGTTGTCGGGTTCTTGTATTTAGGTTCGATCGCTCGGATAACTTTGATATCGCGATGTAGGATACGATAGTTCTTAGTTCGTATGTGGCGAGATAGATGTCGCTACAAACCCTTTCATTAACTTGGAACCCTTTGAACGAGCCACAAGAACTAAAAGTTCAGAAATTTTTGACGACACGATTGGCGTAGTGCGCTATAGCACGGTTTCTCGCCTGGATTTCCGTAGTGTCCCGGGGTCGATTTCCGGTCGGGTCAATTCAGGAAACGATCTTTTCTGAATTGACTCGGGTCTGGGTGTGCTGGGAGACGCCCCTGGTTTATTCCCTTGTGTGGTACCTCGTAAAACAGAGATATTAATCCCTACTTCGAGACCATTACAAGAGGTGTGTTGTCTGGCGCCATATTTATTTATTTGATTTGGTCAATTGTCTAGGAGAGTCAAGTCGAGTCGATCGTTCGAAGGGGGAGTAGCATAATTATATCGATATTTGACGTAGGCTCGGTTCTGGGTATGCTGGATTGTCTGGTGGCTTGAACATGACAATTGGTGTGTTATTTAAAAAAAAGTAAAATTAAAAAAAAACCTTTGAATAAGTTAAGAAGGCGCTACCGACAAAACAATTGTTGAAAAAATTAGTGCAATTAAGTGTGGTTTAGTTATTTGTATACAGGTTGGCTGGGGATTCATTGGCGTCCTTTTAAAATAGACCTACTCATGATATACAGTACTTTCCCCAATTATGAGGTTATTTCATAGGTACACAATTGCATATTTTTAAACCTTATAAGCAATTGCCAAGTGTTAAACATGATGTTTATAAGGTTTAAAAATATGCAGTTTTGTAAATTACATGAGGTTATTATGGGTACAAAATTTCATATTTTTAAGCCGTATAAACAATTGCCAAGTAAGAAGAATAGTGAGTCCAGGGATTCAAACTTGTTAACCTTGACAAAGCTTAGTATTCCGAATCAGAGAAATAACAACACTTTGGTAAATAAAGTACTTGTTTTCAGTTCTTCAAGCCGATCCGGCCCGCCAACATCAACATCTTGTTCGACAACAGCGGGCGCCCCTCCGGCGAGGCCGACGTCGAGTTCGAGTGTCACGAGGACGCTATGAGGGTTCGTTTCTGTTTGTACCACATTTAGTTGTTGTATTGCAGTTTGGAAAACACCGGGAGAACTTTTTTTTTTTGCGGGGGAAAAATGCATTACGCACTATCCTAATGTGCATACCTTCACCCCGGTGCTGCCTTTAGGGAGCAGGGAGAAGGCGTGCAAGACCATCGCCTCCCATCCACTCTCGTTCGCCAGCATGGCCCGTATCAGGGCCGGGAGCGAGAGGTCGGTGCCGACCACATCCACTAGTGTGCGACGCTGCACCGCCCAAGCAGTGCACACCTCAAGGGTGTGCTGGGCGGTGTCCTCCTCGGCGTCGCACTGGTGGCACCTCGGGGTGGGCTCCCTCCGGGCGATGTCACGCAGGTACTTTCCGAAACATCCATGACCGGACAGTACCTGCACTAGCCGGTACGTAAGGGGCCTCTTTTCTCTACGTATCCACCGGTCGAGGACCGGCCTGATCGCCTCTATGGCTAGTCGGCCATAGAGCGGGTCGGCCAGGTCCTCCGCCCACTTTAGCAGTAGCGCGCTCTGGGCACCCCGGCGCACTGCCTCAACTCCGTCCGAATGCGGGCGATCTCCTCTTGCTCTTGCTGCTGTACGGGACTGGTACACAGCAGCAAGAACATCTGCCTCCAGCTCCCAGGGGGGCATGCCTGCCAGGACACAGGCAGCCCCCCCCCCCTCCCCGACACGGTACGGTAACCCCGTGTAGCCCTCAACGCTATAAGGCTCTGAGGCGCCCGTAACAGGCGCCTATGTTCAGCGTTGAGGGCACCGGCCCAGATTGGCGCTCTAGAGCGCCATACTTTTAAGGATGCCGGCGTAGAGACGCCGGCATGACTGGCCTCTGCCACGCTCGTTGGGCAAGTGTCTACCCAGAGCACCCGCGGCGCGGATTAGGCGCGGCGTGGATTAGGCGGGGCGCGGATCAGGCGGGGCGCGTGACGGAAAAAATGCGCCCCAAAATGCCACCGCCTATCCAACACGGCCCAGATTATCTGGGCCTCCACCCTCACATCAACGCCGTTGAGGCGGACCACCGCGCCGGAAGGCGGCCCCTGCCGGGAGGCGGCCCCTGCCGAGGCCCATGAAAGAGGAGGGCCTCGGTCTTACCAAGGGCCACCCTCAGGCCCAACACCTCGATGTGGCCAACCACCAGACTGACGCCGACTTCTGCCAGTCTTTTCACCTCCACAAATAACTTACCTCCCGCAATGACCAGGGTGTCATTCGCGTAACATATGACGCGCATCTTCGGAAGGAGCGCGCCGCGCCGCGGAGCACCCAGTCATACCCCATGTTCCACAACAGGGGCCCTAATACGGACCCTTGGGGAACCCCACATCGCATTGGGCGACGAACCAATGCTCCTCCTCCCTCATAGAGGACCTCTCGCCCTCGGAGGTAGTCCTCCAACAGCCTGCCGAGATAAGTAGGGACTTCAAAATACTGAAGTGCCTCCCTTATCACGTCAAACGGCAGGCTGTTGAAGGCGTTGGCGATATCCAGGCTTACCGCCAACGACCGCTCGCCCCGAGCTGTTGCTACCTCCGTAACCTCCTTGAGTTGCGCCAGCACGTCTATTGTGCTGCGCCCCGCACGAAAGCCGAACTGTTGCCCGGAAATATTTGGGCCCCTTCCGTTTAGATGCTGGACGAGGCGAAAAGATAGGAGTCTCTCGGAAACCTTTCCAGCCTCGTCCAGCAGGACAATCGGCCGATACGCGCCGGCGACACCTGGGGGCCTACCCTCCTTCTGCAGGAGGCAAAGCCGATCCTTCCACAGCTTCGGAAACCGCGCTGATGTTAGCGCGGCATTAAAAATTTCCCGAAGCTGCTCCCCCAGGTGTTTTAGGGCCAGGCCGAGGACCTTGCCCGGAATTCCATCGAGACCAGGAGCCTTCTTCTTGTCCTTGAGCCGATCCAGTACTGTCTCCTTTTCGTACCGTTTTCGTCGAAGAAATAGAAAAACATTTTATTAACTTACTGTCCCTCCGTAAATGAACAAAGCCTCTATCGTCACAATAAGTTGTAGACGAGGTATGTAGTTTTTATTCGGTTGTCAATTATTACGATTCACGAGACTGATAAAAAACTCAACAAATAAAACGAGCATAAGGACATCATTACATTTATAAAGTAAACAAAAGAAGTAGGCATTTACAACAAAACATATAACAGAAAAAAAAGACCATACCATCAGACAGCGGTGTCCCGATGCCAAAAAAGACAAATGGACCTCACTCAGCTTATAGCCTGGGCTGTAAGGGCCCAGGCGCTGATTTTCAGTAGGCCCAGACTGAGATGACGCACGGACATTTGCGGCGGACATACGTGTGTGCATATACATATAAGTATCAGAAATACTATAGTATAGATAAAAATAAATTGTGAGTGATTCAATATATTGTGTAGTGTAATAATTGTAATACAATACATATACAATAGATACGGTGCCCAATGTGTAGTGTGATTGTGTGTGTGTGTGCGTGTGTGTGTTGGTACATTACAATACAGGTGGTGCTGCAACTCGAAAATTAATTATAATCTGCCGCAGGTGGGTAGTTTTATGTTCAGAGCCGCGAGACGAGTGACACCGGCTCAACATCCGGGGCTCTCGCGAGAAGAGCCATTCTGGGAGGGGTGAACGGCGGGGGCTCCGGAAAAACCACCCACTCCAACACCTCCGGCTGGAGGGTCTCCATCACGGGGGGCCCTTGAAAGCGCCGTTTATCCCGCGCAGCGCGGTTCGGCCGCCCCCATGGAGCTCGGTCCAGACCCTCTAGCATCTCTTCCCGCGCCCTGGTCTTGGCCTGCCAGATGGCCAGCTGTAGTGCCTTTTTGTCGGCTTTATAAACCACGTACAGCTGGCCTTGTCTCTTCTGGTCCCTGTGGCTCCTCCTCAGGGCCCTCGTATAGGCCCTCCTTGAAAGGGAGCCAAAGTTAATTTTCTTGTTTTATGTTAAAAATGATCGGATTCATTGTTTTTTGTTCTTTTATAATGGACTAGCTGCGTCGACAGACTTCATTCTGTCGAAAGTAATTGCACGTCACGGCGTCGGTAAAGCAGTAATCTCGCCCGCGTTTGCCGACTTGATTTACTTAAACTAATACTTTTCACTGAAGTTTTGTTCAATCAAACAAAAAAACAAGCAATCAAATCTTTCCTCTTTATAATATTAGTATAGATAAACTCAAAAACTACTGAACCAATATTAAAGCTACAAAGTCAGTTAAGTAACCTAACACACAGGCTATGTTTTACATCAATATTTTTAATAACCAGTGACCAGTATACGCAAACTAAGTCGCTCGCAGAAGCTAAACATAACATTGACAATTTTAAATAATAATTTATCCAAATATTTAGTCCTTTAATGGAAGTAAAATATTCCTTTCGAATGATGCAGCCATTTGCCGAAATGTTGATGTAATAATGCTGTGATGTTACATACGAAGGATTTCTTATGCTCTAAAATTCGACTGGTCTGTTAACGTTTAAAGCCTGCGCAGACGAGGGATTATCCTCGGCGTACTTTTTCTCCGTCAAAATAGATCCCTTACAAACTGTATCGAGCAACGCACACGGACGACTAAAAGTACGCCCAACCAAAAATCCGCTGAAACACCGCGGATGCTCACGGAGCGTAGCGGAATAAAGTGCGCGGGCGTCTGCGAAAAAAATAGAACGAACGAACTATGAGCAGTCAACGCACACGGCGGACTTTACTTCGCGTTAAAAATCGATTCGAAATAAGGGGATGGACCAGTATTCTCCTTTAAAATGTCTTATCTTTTGCTTACTTCATGTAGTTTTTTCTCCGCCGCGTAGAAAAGTACGTAGGGTACGGCTTCTGCACGAACTATTTAACTTATTATCTTTTAATTCCCCAGGCGATGCGTCGCGACAAGAACAATATGGACCACCGCTACATCGAGTTGTTCTTGAACTCGTCGCCAGGCGGCGGCAGCGGCGGCGGCGGTGGTGGCGGCGGCGGCGGCGGCGGTGGCGGCGGTGGCGGCGGCGGCGGCGGCGGCGCCTTCAAGCCTTCACGCTCTTTCCGGAACAACTACTGAATACATTGGTGATGTCTACACCACTTGCAATTTCTACAGGAACAACCGATGTAATAATTTAATTTTAAGTTTTTTTTTACATTGCAATTAAGTTTCAGAAGAGATTTTATGTTTGGAAACTTCAATACGCTATTCATATTTGAATATCTTACATATGATTAAATCTCAATCTTAACTGAGCTTGTGGGTATAGGCAGAAAGAACTTCTAGCTCTACGCATGAACCAGTCGAGAAGGTGAAAGTCTGATAGTTGAAAAGTGAGAAAATAAAAATTATTTGCCTTAGTATTATTCATAAATCCCTTGTTGGTTATGAAGTCAATATATCGATATCAGTACCCCAACCATGAGTACTTTAAGGAAACTGCGATAATAAAAGCAACTTGCATGCCATTTTCAGTACCATTACTGATCACTAGAGACGCTGTACCGAATTTCTATACGAAAGAAAACTAGATACTACCATAATAATATCATCGTCACTGGATACAAAGTTCACTAATTTGCTAACCTCGTTTTTTGACTTCCCGCCCACATCTGACGTTTGTGCGAGGCTGCCGGCCCGCACGCGCCGCGGGAGTTTGAACCTTGTTTCTATTAGGAATAGATGTGAATATTGTCTGTTTAACTTTTCCATAGACAAATACATTAGAAGCCGTATGTAATCTGTCCATTCCGTTTTTTTTTGTGACATGGTAGCATTAGAATTTGGTCTTTCTAAGTCCGCCAAATTGCAATCGAATCCAATTTCGCGCGATCTGTCCAATCTGAAAAGCGCGAACAAGGTGTTAAACGCAATACTTTATGAAATATTCATGAAGGATTTTTTTTTAGGAACGACCATGAGTAACAATCGAGCCGTGGTTGATTATACAAAGTAAAAAAGTCCTAATATTCGTATCTATTGACACTTTTCAGCTTTCCTACTTTCAGTAGTTTTCTTTATATTTTAGAATTCATTAATTTATGATAGGACCCTTAGATAGGTACTCCATGCTTGTGTATTCATGCAATAGTAAATCAAATGTTATTTTTAAAAATGCGCTGCTGAAATACAAAAAAGGGGTTTTTATCAGTTTTCAAAGTTGCAATTGCTCTTGGCAAGTTCGAAAAAGTAAAAGCGAAATGAAGCAGCATTTCCGTAAAATATTTTGAAGGTGTGATTATGACATCAACTTTGAATATTAATAAAAAATTGGGTTTAATTATGTTAAGAATGTAACATAATGAAAGTAACATTCATGGTATAAATGTTACCGTGCATGTTTATGTTCTCTTCAATACTCTCACAAAACTGTTTTCTAAGTTTATGATCCCATTATATTTATGTTAATATCTTTTATATATACATCAGCTTTTTAAATAATATTATAAATTGATTATACAGGGTGACTGGTTGATCTAACATTCATGCCTATGTCCTAACCGTTAGATAATGGTTTTATTAACCTAATTTGTCAATTCGATGTTAAAAATATGATTCCTTATTAACCTTTGTAAACTTACTATTATTAAAATTTTGTCTGAAAAATAAATGATGTTCAGTGTTTGCTTAGATTGATTAATAGATTTTAAGTAGGTAAATTATTCGTATAAGTACATAGTAATTCTGTTAAATACATACGTAAGTATATTTTATAGAATTATCACTTATCTAACGTTGATTTTAAGTTACACTTAAGTACTAGTCTTAGCTCGCACCTGTTAATCGATGTATTAACTTTCAATGAAGTATTTAAAGTATCTGTTGCTTTACATTATTTGTTTTACTTTTTTACAATTCAAAAATCCTCTCGAGGTAAGGTGGTTCATGTGAATCTGATTTTATTTTTCTTTTTAGTATTCGGTTTAAGTTTTGCCGTGTTTAATGGTCCCATTGTATATAACAAAAGTAAATAATACTTTTTTAATTTGTCGCTTTTGTTTTCTTCACGGCCTAATTCCACGCATGATCCTTTAACATAACATTACTTATAGTATAAACGTATATTCAAATAATATCGAATTTAAATGATCTTCCTCTTAATCTCAACAGGAAAATTATATAGGTACTTAAGGCGAATTGCAGTCATTTCATTTATAAAAATACTTTAGTCAAAAAGTAAAATAAAAAGTCACGAGTCTATTTATTTAAATAGACCTGTTAAGGCCTGCGCAGACGACGTTTTTTTTTTTTTATATTGCCCGTCAAGATTACCTCACTCCACCTGATTGAAAGCGGTCGTGAGGTCCAGATATGAGGTTGACAAGCCCAGTCATTCAACGAATCACTGGGCTGGCCATCCTCACCTTGAAGGCCTGCAGAAATGCCTTTTCACGCCCCGCTTGAAGAACCCGGGACTATACGAGGAAGGAAACACATGTGCTGGAAGAGCGTTCCACGTCTGGATGGTACGACAAAGAATCTAGTCCCTGAACCTTTTAGTTCGGGCCAACAAATGTTGAACTGTGTGTGGGTGACGCCGTAGTCCAGCACGCGTGGTACGGGAGTGGAAAGGTGAGGGTGGAATAAGCTGGAATAACTCGTCAGAGCATTCCCCATTGTAGAAGCGATAGAGAACACTTGGCCTGGCAATGTCTCTACGCAATTGGAGAGGCTCAAGGGTCAAAGTTGCCTCTGGGTTTCCAATAATACGGATAGCACGCCGCTGCAACCTGTCAAGAGTTTCAAGTAGGTAGATACTTGGCGGAACCGTCCCAGAGAGATGAGAGCAGTATTCCACACACGAGCGAACTTGTGTTGTGAACGTACGCGGAGAAAAAAGTACGCTCCGCGAATACAACAGTACGCTCCCCGAATACAAGTTCCCCCGCGGACTCAACGCACACGGTGTGCGATCATTTGTTGTCCGAGATTATTTAAATATTCTGAGATTACGTTGTGCTGTAATTCACATGAAGTGTAAGCAAAAGAAAAGACGTTTTAAAAGAGAATAACGCGGGGTAAAATCCGCCGTGTGCTTTGACTGCTCATATTTCGTTCGTTCTATTTTTTTCGCGGACGCCCGCGCTGGGGTGGCGGTGTTTCGGCGGATTTTTGGTTCGACGTACTTTAACGGCCTCCGCGAATACAAAAGTACGCTCGAATATAAAATCCCCCGCAGACTACGCACAGGGTGTGCGATCATTTGTTGTCCGAGAGTATTTAAATATTCTGTGATTATGTAATGCTGTAACTTACATGAAGTTTAAGCAAAAGAGAAGACGTTTTAAAAGAGAATACTGGGCCCGCGCACTTTAATCCGCGGGCGTCCGCGGGGTTTCGGCGGATTTTAGGTTCGGCGTACTTTTAATCTGTCGTGCGTGTGCGTTGCTCGATACAGTTTGTAAGGGAGCTATTTTGTCGAAAAAAGTAGGTACGCCGCGGAAAATCCCTCGTCTGCGCAGGCTTTTTTAAGCACTTTTAAATTTTAGGGTCTACAATGTAATGAAATATGGCATGACGGCCTACCAGGTAGGCCTTTAGGTCTTATAGTCCGGTATAAAACCAATGATCATCGTAACATTGGTATGCATGCATATTGCAAAGGTTTAAATAACCATCCTGTATATTTTTGTAAACATATCAAGATTTTTTTTTTATATGCGCTAGACACCTCTTGTCATGGTCTATAAGGATTGATACTTATCCTTGTGTTACGAAGTACTAGACAGGGATCTTAAGCCAAAGGCGTCCCCCCGCATACCCAGACCCGAGGCAATTTAGAAAGATAATATCCTGAATTGACATTCCTGAAATCGAGGCGAGAAACCGTGCTACAGCGCACTATGCCAATCGTGTCGTCAAAACAGAAGCTATACTAATTTATCATCACTTACGTTTATACAGAGTTGTCCGAACATACATGTCAATAATTTTTTATTAGCTTCCTCACACTCAGGGGTATCCAAAAATACACCATGTATGTTAGCCGATTTTTTGTAGTTTTCGAGTTATTATTTTTTTTACGAATTTTCGAAAATTTCTGGGTTCACTTTCTTGGTCACTGGCGGAATCTGCCCCCCGATTCAGAACAAAGTTATCGACCGATTCGGTTATTTTCTTTTATTTTTAATGCATTGTTTAAGTATGGCTAGTTTTATATAATTTAGTTTATGAAAATTAAAGGCCTTTGGCTTAAATATATTAAAAATATTGATTGCTACCGTTAAGCAGATAATTTACTATAATTAAAACTAACTTACCGAATCAGTCGATAACTTCGTTCTAAATCGGGGGGCAGTTAAGATAAATGCCTGATTTTTTTTACTTTTAAGGAATAAGCATTTACATCGATAGCCCTCAACCAAACTTAAATCTTCGACTTCGAACAGCTGTATCTATTTATTTCAGTTACTTATCATCGATAATAAAATCATTTTTGTCTTAGTTAAACTTCAACTCGGGTATTTGTTAGTAATAATTATAACAATATTCAATAAGTAAGATAGTAATAATTCATGTGATGCCTTTGCGTGTGATAAGCTAAGTAACGACTATAGATCTCCGCCTATGACCATTGAAATATTAGGTAAATACTTCAATGCCTAAGTCTAGATATTTTAAGGTAAATCATAGGTACCTTAAAAACATTAAAACCTGATGAAACAAACGACAGTCAGTTAATAGTTAATATACCACAGCGTCCACACCCTATCAAAAAAGAACCAATACACTTCTCTATAACAGATAAACTAAAAAAACAAGGGCCATTTTCCTTGAAAATTCCCAATAAACAGTTCACAAAGGCAGTAATATTTTATCCCAAACTTCACCATATTTTATTTATTGTAGACATACCTACTTAGGAGAGATCTTACTACTCGCATTCACGCAAGATTAGAGATGACATCACTTGCATTTCCTTGGCGCCAATCTTTTATGCTCCCAACTGAATCACTTGGGGTTATCAAGTTTATTAGTTTTGAGAACGCTCCTTTAATGGTCTTTGTGGTTGCACAAATTGCTTTAATGACATCCTTGTACCGACCTCAAGTTTTTTGTTTCCAAATAATCCATTTATACCTAGGAGGAGCCTAGTTTAGGGCAGGTGTTTTGTTAACGTTTGGTTTCTTGTTATTGTAAAAATGGTTAAGTGCGAGTCGAAAATAATTATAAACTTTCGCTTATTTCCAAAAACTACCTAACTTCTACGTAAATATTGTTCCTGACGGTCCTGTTTAAAACGAACCTCTTATTTTTTATGCGTAAGAAGGTAGTATTGCTTAAACAATGAGGTTTGGAAAATCGTTGGCGTGTGCAATGAATGCATTATGAGCAACCTCATATTAATCCAGCATTTTAAACATGAGCTTTTCATTTAAAAGCCGTTACGACAGACCAACAACTCCCAAACTAAATACCTAAGCGGTGGCTTAGACATAAACTGACAAACGAAACTCTTCAATTACCTGCATTAGTACAGAAATTTGATAAACATGTCATACTTACTTTGAGTTACTGAAATTCTTTGCAAAAACCCTTTACGTCTCAATCCCTGTCATAAAAGCAACGCGAAGCTTTACAAGTCCCATCACAATGATGGCGATGAGTCAGTTACAACATGTCACAACAAGAGATGCGATGCTAAACAAACATGGAGCGGAGCACCTTGCACGACCCCCGTGAGCCGGCAGCAATAAAATGAGCCCCAAATAAATCATGAGCAATCATTAGTAGGGCAGCAGCGGGATAGGCGCAAGCGATGGGCGGGGGCGGTTTTTTGTCTAAGTGGCCCGTGGGCCCCACATTGCACTGAAAAGGGTGAGTTCGATGCTCGCCAGTAGCAGATTCAGAGGGGCCAAGAATCCGCAACAAAACCCATCTTCTTGAATTAATCTTGGTGTAGGGACCGAGCACAAAATGTTGGCAGCACGAGTGCTACAGTGGCCCCCCAACTCTACTTGACAAGGCAGTTTTATTCATCCTAATAACTATAACCGTAATAAACCTTTTTTAAATTTTCGGAGCTAGAAAGGAGTTAGGTAATTGTTTGTTCCAATAATGTAACAGTATAAAGTTAGACCGACAGTATTTTTTTTTAAAACTCTACATACATACTGAGAATCTACAACAACTGTCGGTAACTGGATCGACAGTTGTTCCTGTACCTACTAAAACAGGATCCAGCAGTAATTCCTTTTTTAAAAACCTTACCTAATTTCAAAATTAAACATTCTTAGAACAAACCGTCGCCCATGCCTTAGGCCGCGTACTCACTTTCGGTTGGACCGCGGGGCGCCGGCGGCGGCGGCCCGACGCGGCTCCGCGGCACCGCCGATCACAAATAAGTAGGCGCCACTCAATGTTGTCTTGCACGCCCGATGCCCACATAGGTGGACGTCAACACTCGCCCTAGGTGAGCTATTGTTACAGACAATGTTCTGGCCTTGGAGGCATTAGGTAGTTGATAGAAGTAAACAAATAACATTTAGGTAAACAAGAGTAGGTATTTATGTAGAAGGCCTTTGATTCTAGCATAATTTGTTTTAGTGTTCCTGTTTAGGATAAGGTCATTTCAAATTCTAGCCTTCTTATTGATATTTGACGCCTGTTATTGTTTTGTTTGGTGCTGCCAGTTAAAAATCAAACTTTTACACCAAATTTAGAACCATGGAAGTTTGAGAATCGTTCAGACATCTTACGACTCTATACTATTGTTGGCGACAGATGTGGCAACCCCGGTTGCTAAGGGTTGTTTTGGTTCTTCTCCAGGCAACGGGGCCTCGCGTCTTCTAAAAACTATAATTGGAAATATTATATTTGTATCACCCGTAAATAATAAATTAATACCCTGGCTTTTCTAGTTTGTCTTTAACAACTATATTTAAAGGAGTCAGTTACTGATTATTTTATTGGCAAATCTATTTATTAGGAATGGGCAATCGTGATGTTAGTTTTCTAAACA
This sequence comes from Udea olivalis, assembly GCA_947369235.1. Classification (NCBI taxonomy): domain Eukaryota; kingdom Metazoa; phylum Arthropoda; class Insecta; order Lepidoptera; family Crambidae; genus Udea; species Udea olivalis. Next base: position 1,309,579 of record OX376349.1, on the reverse strand, counting down.
TTTGCCACGCCACAACAAGCCCACCAATTACCCACTGCAAATTTTAGCTGAGCTTTACGTTAAAGTTTAAATATAACTATACAATATAGCGGTAGCCCTGTTCTCCCGGCAGAACGGAACTCAAAAAGCCGGCACCATTATCGACAATCGCGGGCGCGTGATTAGCCGGTGCCCGTGCATCCGCGCCGACGCCGCCGCGCCGCGCCGGGCGCCGGGCGCCGGCCGCCGGAGCCGTGCGCACGCCGCCTTAGCGCACCAGGGTTGGTTCAACAAGGTTGAGGTTATTATAGTATGGAGGATTTCTTAAATGACAATAATTTGTGGTCATCTTAGCCATAATCTGCTCCTCTGCACATTTTTCCATTGAAGTATTATGTTTTACTAGAACCGACGCCGCGAACAATGTCTGTGCACCATGTGCGGCAGTGCAGAGCGCGCGGGGCGAGGCAATTGTTTCATAGATGTGAGATAACTACACAGAGGCGACACTTTGTTTATATTCTGCCTAATGAATTACTTAAAGGAAGCCTAGTAAAATAAATTGCTAATGCAACTGTTTTAATTTCTATTATATTATATTGTACTTGAAAGCCATAGAAGGAAAAATAAAAAAATTATAGATAGGTAAATTAAACTGCAAAACAATATTTAATTTCCCTTGAAAAATAACAGTTTTGTTAGTTTCTGCCGTTTAGTAAAGTAATCTACAGTTTAATCAGTTCTTTTTTCGTGATGCAATCGTATTTTTGTGTACTGCTCTGAAATGATAAAATTTTAAACCTTTATTTCGGTTTGCATAGTCGGGCAAAGTATGCATTGCAATGGTTAAATAAAATATTTTATAGCATTAAAACAACTTAAATGTATAGTGATTGATTATATTATTGCTCTCTTTGTTACCTACAACATCGATAGTGTCACATCTGCGTAGAACATTTCAAAGTTACTCTATGAAATTTACCGAAACATGGCCGCCAGCGCGATGACGTGCCGCTACGAGTAAAATTGATGAATATTACGTGTGTTTACGTGTCTTACCAGTAATACAGTGAACTCATGTGTGAAAAGTCACTCATAGGTCTTTGCTTGTTTTTCTTGAATGGTTTACAGTCACAATACCTCAGTGCACATGAAGTCAAACAGCCTCTGGCTACCCCATTTGGGATATTAGCCGTTAGCGTGTGTATAAGTTACTTATACTTAGCTATAAGTAGCTTGTGCCTTGCCGGTGTGGTAAAAGTTTTATGAAGTACCTACTTAGTCGTTCTCTCGAATTTTCAAATATGTATAGAGACTAAAAATGCCGAAATACTTAATGTTTTTAAAAATTATAAAAACATTAACATAAAAGGAATAGCAGGTTACCAGTTCTCGCCAGCCCTGACAGGAGTGAGCGCTAGCGTTTGATCAGCGCCGTTCAAGGTCGCCATATTAGACTGGCTCTTTTGATGCTTGCTTTGTTCGTGTTTGTCACACATCGTGTTTGTCTCTTAGTGGCCTGTTACACAATTCATTTGTCTGTAGCTGATTTCTCAGGCACAGGACAGCAGCGCAGCCAGGTGTATCTTCTTCCACTCTATGATTGAACGGTATATTGGTACCTACCTACTTCAGCCTAACCTTGATAAACGAGTCAAAGTCTTACACTATATTTTACTTAGTTAGGACGAGAATTTAGTTGTTCAAATTCATAAACAGAGAAAAGCCATAGAAGTTGTTGAATTCTAAAATGGAACTGAATTTAGAAGTAGGTTTTCAGGAAAAGTTCTTCTGGCATTTGAAAAGTAATAATAAACTTCGCCTTATTTCTAAAAAAACTCATCATATAGAAATGCGAAGACCAGGTGATTGTGTAGGTAGTGCTTTGGCCCATTTGTGCTGAAATATTCAGAACACGAATTGCGATTTAAAAAATAACTTTAAGCCGCTCGATGGTGGTGGTATTAATAACTATTAATTAATCTGTGGTAAAGGTCAGGACATTCAATAGTGGTTTTAGTCTTTGTTCTACAGTAGGTATGATGCACTCATTTTTGACACCTACCTACACAATGTGAATACCTATATGAATGCGATATTTTACCTTTCAAGCAACCTAATACAAGGATAGCGCTTTTCAAAGAATCGACGAAAGGGTCAGAGAGAACTGAAACGTTTGTCGTTTTTCAGAGCTCTAACTTAGTGAAGCTAATTTCCCACCACCGTCCTTCGAGCTGATGCAGCTCAGGTAATGAGGCAAGAGAACAGCGGGTAATAAAGCACCTTCGGGAGTTCTGGAGCGTATTAGTTGAACGTCGTCGCGGCGGCGCCTGAGCGGGCGCCGGACAACCCTTGTGTCCGGGGCCACGAAACTAGCAAGCTAGGTACCATAGCCTACACAATTATTATCAACGAATCGATTGGCAGAGTGCGCTGAAGCGTGTTTCTTGCCTTGCATTGCGTAGTGTCTCTGATCCATTGCTGGACGAGTCAATTAAGGAAAGTGTTTTTTTAAAATGGCTCGGGTCTGTGTATGCTGCAATGGGAGCACATGCACCTGGCTTAAATCCCGGTCAATACCTCGTAACATAGGAGCATCTTTCCCTATTTTGTGGCTATAATAATTAGTTTTAAGTTTTAAGTGAAGGAAATAAAATACACAAATATTTGTATAATCAGTTCACAATTAACCGGGACAACCACAGTTGCCCAAATCAAAAGAACACCTTCACCATCATAATAAAAGCTCGTGAACACTCATACATACTCGCAGTAAACATAGAAGTTGGCCACACGTAAGGTTGTCCTGGATGGTAATCGAACGCACATTGCGTGGCATAGTTAGGATCAGCATAGTTACCAATAGAGCCAACACGTGCTAATAGAATAAATTTAAAGACTCTTCTATTCTCGTGGCCACACACGTCCTGTCCAACAGTTTTTGAGTGTTTGCATTGCATAGCATTGTGGCACTGTTATATGAATTAGGGGAGGACACAGATTTATCGATTCCCTGGCATAATGTCGGGGGGTTGAGGGAGCCCAATGTGTATTGAAAACGAATAATACTATCTTAATGCGTCAAGTTAGGGTGTAGAGCACAGTTCTATGAAAACAATGATTCCACTCGTAGTTCGTAATCTATTATTTTTAGCCTAAGCAAGTTGGAGTTTATATTAAAAGTTGTTAAGCTTTTTTGAATATATTATTATTACAGCTGCAAGATGTCCCGAAGCTCCATCACAACTTGGCGGAGATCATCCCACCAACTTATTTATCAGAGATCCTGAGATGATCATTTTCTGACTTAACGAAGCTAAAGATTCACTAAAAGAACTCTATAATCATTTGACAAAACAAAGGTTATTTTTAAGTAAAAATATAGTTAAGTCCTAAAAAATATTTTTTTACAAATTTCAAAAAGCATGATGCACATGTATGTACCTATATTATAGCCGCTCGAATATGTAGTTGTATAAGCATTTACATTGACAAACAAGTAGCCTAAAAAAGGATACTTCACGAGCCACAAAAACTACCTACCTACCATTCGTCAATTAGACACAATAACTATCAATCAGGAGAGAAACAGAAATATAAGCAAAATCTTTGTTTACTAGACGCGGACGCGGCGGCGACGTCGCCTGACGCCGCGCCAAGCCGGCAGACACTGCTTCTGGCGCCTAAACTGCCCGCCATCTTGCCTCCTCCACATGATTCTTGACAATAAAAATTATTTGCTCATGTGTATTCGGTTAGAAATGCGAATTCTCGAAGTTAGTAGTTGAGAATACCATTACATTAATTAAATAATGTTGTTCATTATTAGGATTGTTTGAAGTATTTATGGTCAGTAGCACCAAACTTAGGCAATACAACTAAGAAAGTTTAAGCATCAGTTTTCGCGACATGCTGACATTCATCAGTGTTGTAAGATAGATTAGTTTCGAGAAATGCTAACAGTTTGTCTGACCTGGAAATGGAAAAAAGAGCCTAGGTCTCGTGGATTTATAGCAAAAACCTTATCGAATCAGCGTATAAATTTAGATTATCAAGACTTGCACCACTTAATTCAACGGCTTTTATTCTGACACCAACCAGCAATAATGGGTTTTTGAACAGTCATGTAAGTAATATGACCATAGCGTACAAGAGTAAGGAACTGAGTGCCGAGTGCGAGTTGCAGTGAGAGAAGTGAATAACTTCACCATCGCGTTTGCGAGAAAAAAAACGCGAATTTGTATGGTATCGAGTCAACGCCATCTAGCGGCCTTAATGTTGCCCGAATTCACCGCTAGATGGCGCTGACTCGATTCCATAGTAATTGACATTTACGTGCTCGCAAAACGCGATGGTAAAGTCATTCACTTCTCTCACTGCAACTCGCACTCCGCACTCAGAGAGTTATTTTTGAATGAACTGACGTTGTGGAGGCACAACTTAGTAATCAATATGAGCTTGAGTAATTTTTCATAAAACACACCTTATGATACTTTATCATGAACCGCTTATAGTTAAGATCTTGCAGCTAGAGTTACGAGTACCTAAATATACAGAAACACAACATCCCATTTGAACTTCATTTAATTTGTCATCGATAACCGTCGATCTCATTCGTCGGGCGCATCGATCACCACTCCACTACCGGTCATTAGACGAAGATACGGAAGGTGATGGATGGGTGCAAGGTGCTCATTACCAATTCCGATGAATGAACGGAATGAACGGCAAGTGGCAACTCACGATCGGGATCCGCTTCTTATATTGGATCGAGATAAATCATTACTGTTTTGCAGAAGGAAGGGAATATAAACATTAAACGGTTCACTAAAAAAAACCAATGATAAATCACACCGATTGATGATACCTACTTAAATTAAAAACAGGAAATCACTCAAGGATCATATTCTGACTAAATGTATTTCAACGCCAATTTCTTTTAATGTTGTTAGGGTAATGAATCAACTAATTTGATATAGAGATTTCCTAAAAATATCATTCTTGAGGCAATTTGTTTACCAATTAAGGGGAAATTTAACAAAATGACAGGAGTCCGTTAACAATTGAATTTTGTCAAAATGACAAAGATTAAGGTAGCTTGACTATGAGCGGTCGTGTGGTCAGCTAAGGGACCTGTGGTTCTGCATGGTTCATGCCACTGACAAGACTCCAAGAAAGTTCCCCTATCCTTATAGACATGGTCAGCAACGCAACACCCCAAGAGTTGCAATTGCATGCACGTAGAACATTGGCCGCGGTGACCAGCGGTCAACTTGCTTGCTTAGCACCACGTTGTACAAATGAAAGCTCTTGATATAAACACCTTATGTTTAATTTTGACAACGCTTGAAAACTGTTCAGTCAAGCCAGCTTTAGACTTACAAAACTTTAAATGTGGCCAATGCAGATTTAGAATGAATCGCTATAGCGACATTGCGACGACACTTTAATTAAACGAATCAACTAACAGAATAATGATAATAAATAAGGGTTAATTCAAGAAAGACATTATTTAAATTGGCGCGTATCGTATCTGAGTGTACTGGGAGAACACCTGACTTGAATCCATGACAGTTATCCTTGAGTCTATTGTCTGCAAAATTGATACTAAAAGCAAGTAGTCCACGAAATTAGATATATTCTCTTAAAAGTAAGTATTGCAATCATTTAAAGGGTTAATAATGTCAACACCCTCATAATCTTGACAGCTCTCCTGACATTGGGTCACCTAACCCTGGTGCTGTCGGCTGCGCGGCTGGTGACCGGCGAGGAGCCGTCCCGCCGCCGCCGCCGCCGCTGGCGCCCGCCCGCCCTGAAGTCGCCGACCACGTAACTCGGAGATCGGATATGCAATCAGGGTTGGGATGAGATAAGCAGTGGGAATAGATTAGAATTGTCTTATTCATTATGATGTGTCGTATAGAATTATTGAACATTATTGTGTTACCTAGTACTATATATCAAAAGTTATTTAATACAATAAACCTCTGGGACTTCTATAAACAATAAAAACGAATAAATAACTAAAAACTGGACACTCATGAGAAAATCATCCAAGCTTAATTTAGTATACCCATATACCTGGGTATGGGTGTCAAGTAAACATAACATACCACCCCCTGGGTGGAATGTTACGTTTCCACAGAAAAACGACACAAATGTTCGTTAATTGTCGCATGTAAGTATTCGTGTTGGGTTAGTTTCAAATTCAAACCACGACCGTCGGCATTATAGGAACGATTTCTACATATATTGCGAAAGGTGCCATTCGACATTGATCTGGCCTTCTCGCCCCAAAACTTAGCAAAATAACTGGTCCCAATATTAGGGCATGATATAATGAAGCACATTCAAATACGTATTCTTAAGTGGTTATGTACTATTTGCACCCAGATAGAATGAATTTGCATCGCAAAATGACTGCTGGATGTCTAAAGTTGGTAGTGATCCCTATCTACTACACAGGACACCTCCATTTATATACAGAACCTAAGCGTCGTATAACCTAAGCTAATTGTGAAAAATTGTCAAAAAAGATCTAACTAATAATAAAATGGCCGCTACTGGATCCAAACGCGCGCAGATTGCATCCGCCACGCCGGTGCCGTACGCATGAAAAATTATCATCCCGTCACTAGTTGCGACTAGCGACTGCCTCGAGTAAACAACTCGGGCCATCTTATTAGGCGTCGTTATGTCGCCCGTGCGGACTCGCCAGGCCAGGCTGTATGATACCCGATTCCTTTGGCTGTTCGGACATTGGAGGCAAATAAGAAGTTTCAGTTGCCTATGCTACGGAGTTTCGCTTTTTTTCTATTTTCATTTTCTATTTTACATGAAAAAAATACATGGCTTTATGAACCTTTGTTCATAAAGCTATGTACTACTCAAACAATGTTTTAAGTAATTTCATGATCTCTCATGATTAGGACCTAACTCACTTCTCTTCTTTTGTGAGTAAATTCCTAACACAAGGGGTTGCCTGGAAGAGGTGGCTTCCTAGCGATAAGGTCGCCTAAATTGTACCAGACAGGGTTTTTCTAGATTTTAAGTACAATTGTGATTATTTTCTTTTTAGTTGTAGACATACAATTAAGTATATTTTACTTATCTTGTCTTTACAAAGTTTAACGTAGGAAACTAAATCATTTTCCTCATAATTTTGCAAAAAAATTAAGCCCCCTTTTCAGTTTATCAGATTAGTGGATGAAGGTGGAGTTATTTAAGAAATTAAAAACTTGCAAATTAAAATTTTCATTTATGTTGTTTCGAAACTACTTGAAACTTTTTACATTGATACACAGAATAATAGTTGTACACTTCAGGGTTCATAAGCTTTAACATACATACCATCACGACTTTATCCCAGGCGGGGTAGTCAAAGGCAAGTGACTGTGCCGTCATGGTGAACGAACACTCAGAAGCCCACTTTTCACCGATGGTATTAGAACCCAACGTGGTAGGGTGACTTGGTGAGCCTTCCGCCGTTATCCGCGTTGATTTGGTTTGTTATCAATGTTTTCCGTCACCGGAGAGTTAGTCGGATATTTAACAATTAACACAAATGAACATCATCAGTTTTAAGTTTAACCATTTAATAATTAATAAAAGAAAATTGTAAATTTGATTATAAAAAATGCTCGTAGTATGCGGCGCTACGATTATAACGTAGCTGTTTCGTAGAACAATCGTAGCAAAACCAATTTGTAAAACTATAGTATGTTGATTCTGCAGTAACGAAATTGCCCTTAGCGTCTGTTTGTGAGATGAAGATCAAACTTCGAAGCCAGATGCACTTTCGAAACATCTATTCAGCGTTTTGTAGAATTAGTAAGAACGCCCTATTGATACGAGTGTCGTTTTTACCGAATTTAGCGCAAGCGCAAAAATCTTCTAAAGCTTTTCGCGTATGCCTATTTTTGTTTTAAGCCTTGAAAACGTGACTTATCCCTGAAAAACATCTTTTATATTGCGATAAGGGATTTCGCTAACGTGATCAACCCTTAGTAATTGGAGGTCAAAATTGGCATATTTTAGATATCAACGCAATCTGAAATATCACAAGGGTGTGGAAAAAAAGGGTTAGTTAACCACTAACATTTAAACATTGGCCTTAAAAGATACCTACTACACTTACTTACTTTCTATCAACTTTAATTATCGCAGAAACCACTTCAATTTTCTTCTCTAATGTGTTAACTTTGATGTCTTCTATGAGCTATGATGTATCACATTTATTCAAATATTTATGCTGAAGATTTTATCATTACCAGTAACAAAACGTTTAAATTTTTGCTCTTTTTACATTAACAACTGAGCCAGCAAACGTGCTAAGGTTTTTTTACTATTGTGGTGCATAATTCATATCTAATAATGTCCTCATTAGGAAGAGGGGGGATATATCCAAGCCTAAGATTTTCGTTTGCTAAACCGGCCTGAAGTTTCAAAACTTTGCCCATTCAACGTTCCCAAGTCTATATTTCATTTCATTCACGAAGATCGCAAAGCTTCGCATAAATACAGGGGAAGGTTTATTTCCCGCCATTCCGCACAGGGCAGCCGCCATGCCAAGACGCGGTGACATTTTCCAACTCCGCGGAAAAACGCGGAAGCAAACTTTTTTTTGTCATAAAAAAAAACTGTGAATTTTTTTCTTTTGATGTAATTTTTTTAAGTAAATGTAGGTTCCTATGACAAGGTATTAAAATAATTGACAATAATTTAGAGCTTCGATTAAATAGATGATAAGTGTGAAGTTTTTAGTGTTTATAATGTTATTGGACGTAACTACAAAGATTCGAAGGTAAATATTATGAATTTAAATAGCCATCACCTGGAATATTTTCGAATTCCTGAAAGAACTCGAGCCCAAAATTGTTCTTCAAACTCTACCTACGGATTCGAACTTTGAGTATTGCTGATACAACATAGATTAAATTAAATTAAAATTCAGTGTCCGCGTTTCACCACATGGGGGAGAATAATTCAGAAATAGCTTAGTGAAAATTAATTGGTACCATACTTTTAGGGAGTCGATTTTGATAAGTATATCCTTACCCATTTTTCACAGCAGTGGCAACAGCAATCATATTCAGGTTTTTTTTCACTTTAAATTTCATTAGCTTAGTTTTATAAATTTGCACCTCACACTTATTACATTATTACGAGTACTTCAGACATAATATAAGAAATATTTTAGAACAGAACTACTTTTGAGCTCCTTATCAAAAACATTTTTTTTGTTTTTACTGGCAGATATAAATTAACTTGGGCAGGGCACTGACTAAAAGGGTAAAATTGAACTATTTTCCCAGTTATAAAAAAAGGGCAATAAGGTGCCATCTTCTCTCTATGCTAGGAAATAAACGCTAGAAAACCTACTTATTTACTTAAGTATTTTTAAATCTGAAATAATGGTCAAAATTGAAATTAAATAATTTAATTACCCACTGGACCTCGGTCGTCTGTATTTATTCGCTTTTCTTGTTTTGTATGAAGGTCTTATAAAATTTAATATTTGTAGTGAAAAAAATAGAATTCATAAAATAACAACATGACCTACATCTTCTCAGTCTCAGTCAGTCTTTGGGTCTCTACGTGCGCTCTTCACCACAACGCTTGGCTGATGGTCTCCTTGGGTAACATATTTATGCTGCTATTTCGGCAATGATTTTTGGTACCCTTCAAAATCTATAACTTATGCTAAGTAGATACCATTACTTTAGGATTTAATTAAGTACTAATATGACTATTAAATATATTGGTCTAATCGCCACGCTTGCCTTATTTTCCCATACTCACCAAGGTTTCTCTGGCCCAAGCCCATCTCCTGCCGATTCTCGATTATACAGACTGCTGTTATCTCGATGTTACTCAAAATTTTCTCAACAAACTAGAACGTCTTAAAAATTTGCAGCATTCGCATCATCTTTGGCCTACGCAAGAAATCTATCTGAATTCTGTGCCTAATCAAAATTGTCGGCGACAACTGACAAGAGCTGTCACGATAACACAACTAATAGCCCGAACTTGGAATTGAACTCTTGAACATTCGGCGTTCCTATGAGCAGTGAAACGTGCACTAGGTCATAGATGTCTTACTTACTAGCTTCAGCAGTTTCGCCTTTGTAGACTATTTACAAACATTAAGATTTGATTGTTTATAATATTAGTATACGTAGATTGATCAGCAATGTGAATAAACAATCTTTAAAAAGTTTTTAGCCTGACCTCACCTGGGAAAGGTCAGCGTTTTGTTTCCGAAATGTCCTTCAAAAAACAAGATTTTGTTTTTATTAATTTCCCAACTGGACTAGAATTCGGAGCTTTCTGGTTGAACCCGCGACCTTTGGAGTCGCGTCCGTGCCACTAGGCCACAGCAGTTACTTGCAGCACGGTGGGAATTTTTCTACGTTAATGTTAATTTGGATTGTATAATTATTAATTTATAACAACTAAAAATCCTAATGTTAGTTAATAGTTCATTTTTTAAGGATACCTATAGGTTGATTAGAGTTTGCCATTACTTATATCTCCTAAACGGTTAAATAGAGAAACCGCCAAGATGTTAAAATCTCAAATTGGAATTTAAGCTTATTGGATTTTGTTTGCATTCGGTAATCCTAAAATGATGATTTGACTGGATTTGAACCATTTACATTTAAATGCTTTATTTGGTATTGAATAAAAAAAATAACTTTACAGCAAATATCGGTTTGAAGCTGTTGAAATCATACTGTAATTGTACATACAGTCAAAGTGAGTTTTTTTTTAAACCCGCGTAGCATGTACGCGAATAAGGAGAGCTCAGCTTATGCCGGCTGGCTGTTTAACACACTAACTCTATGAATGGTCGGCTGTACTTAAGTAAATTCACGCTATTTGGATTAAACCAGCACGCTTTTCTGATGTTAAGGTTGTAAATTATTTGTACTTGGCACAAAAAAGTGCGAGTTAAAAAAAAATATTTTGACCAGAAGCGTAGTTATACCGTTTTGTTCGCCAGCTCCTCATTTATTAACTTCATGTGTCTTTAGCCCGCGCATTCCGATGATACGATGGACGGCCTAAGATTATACACTACACAGATACGACATGTAGGTATTGAAGGCAAGATTATGTTTCCGCGTGAAGGAAAACCTGCTCTTACGTAAAATTACGTTTTTAATTGTTTACTCAATAACAGTCTCGCCCTATTATGTATTTACATTTAGCTGTTTCTTCGAAGAAAATTATTAAAAAGCATCAGCATACTTATTCAGGAGACTTAGGTATACTTATTCAGAGGACTAGTGGAGGGTTTGAAACTTAATATTCAAAGATAAGAAAAGTCTTAAAATGCATGTTCAGACTTTCTAAATTTCTATCTAAAGATAAATACTAACTTAATTTCTAGCTTCAGATGGTAACCGAGCATTGTTATAATGGTAAAAATAAAAATTATCTTTTCTTATTTAGTAGGTAGTTCAAACAACATACGACTACAATTCATAAAACAGTGTTCACATTGCAATGCAACGTAATAGTATAATAACGAAATTAAGTATATTTCATTCATTGCCGACTAATTTTATTTTTCAACCATTCATTATAAACGTATTATAAAAATTACATCGTTTATCATCCTACTCTTGATTACTCATTTAGAATCTAATGATGTCATATTGTTGCACGTCAAGCACTTCGTGCATCACGAGACAAGTTCACGTGTTTCGCCTACTTAGAAACATGCTTAAGACTGAGACAAATATTTTTTGGGCTGAATATGATAGGAAAGCACGCCCACGGATGTAAATATTAGCCACTGATTGTTATGATTACACCTTTACCAGGTAATAAGATGGTATAATAATAAAAAAATGACTTGCTCTTGTAATAGTCACTTTACTTAATAATAGCACCCGAAATTCAGCTAAGCCAATTTTCAGGTAGGTATTGATGCTATTATTTATAAGGCTATTGGCAAATATATTTGAATTACTGTTCAATCTTAGTAAACTTGGCAGTTAAAGTCATACTTCCGCCTATAAGATGACAAACCATTGTTTTGAAAAAAAAAAACGAATTAAAATGTATCAGTTGTCTAGTCTCCCAGTAGCCTGGCGCATATAGGCATACACTGCTACACCGCCGCGGACCGCCTCTCTCTACTCCATGTTTGGAGCCGGCGGGTGGCGCCGCACGCACACACACGCAGAGATACGCACGCACACACCCGCGCGCACCTGACGCCGTCGGTGGCGCCAGCCGGCCCCCGCCCCGCGGCCTGCCACCCCCCCCGCCGTGGGGAGCCAGTGGGTGGAATCTCCCTGAAAATAGGGAGATTCTGTCTATTGGTTTGGCAATGGTTTGATAGTTGAACTGGTATAGATTTGAATGGAGTAATTTTAATAGATAGGTAGCAGTATTTTTTTGGTTGAACGAAATAAGTTGATAATTTGATGGTTTTTCAAGCCGCCTATTTAGGCCTCTGACTAGGCTTTACGACTCATATCTTGCGGCTTGATAACATCTGACGGTAAGGTTTATCACTGGCCTTACATTCACCTCTCCAACAATCCGCACTGAGCCCGCGTGTTGGAGTATGGCTCGTACCACCTCATAGTTGAGGTGATGCCTGTGCCCAGCAGTGGGACGTATAAGGCTGTATTTGCTTTGCTTTGCTTTGCTTGATGGTTTTTATTGTGGTTAAGAATGGGTTTTATTTAAAAAAACTTTAGGTCTGAGCATTTTATTTAAGTACAGGTTAAATCAAGCTAATAAGAGCTTATATTTAAATTATGTGGAATACCTATAACAGTTATTATTTTATTAGTATCTATGTGTTAATTATTTTCATAATTTAATTTATATTACCAAAACCACAGCCATAACTAAAACATTAAGATTAAACATGGAATTTGTTTTCTTTCTATGCAACATTATTACATTTTTCTATATTCAGCCAAAGGTGAAAAAATATTAGGAGCTCTGAAACCCGTAACAAAATTAACAAAAGATTTTCAAAATCCAGAAAGAAAATTTTGATTATGTCGTACTCGGGGTACCTACACCGCTTGTGGGTAAACATCTTTAGCAGGTGTCGCTCCGGTCGCGGTCGGCAATGCACCGGGCGGGCGGGCGTCCGTCAGTCGAGAGCTAAATCGCGGTGCGCGATGACGTGCGCTCGGTGCTGTGACGCGCGGCGTCGTGCGTTCGGCATGTGATGTTCAAGAGGCGCGCGCTGCGGCGGCGGCTGGCAGCGGCCGGCGCGCCTTCCGTGCCCGACGACCAGCTGCGGCGCCTAGCCCGCGCCCTAGACGCCGGCCCTGCTGCCACCGAATGTGTCCCTGCCGACACACTACTCCAACTTGCAGCCACACGCGCCTACAGGTTCCCCGACGTTCGCGACCTCAACGAGCTGCGCCGGTCACCTTACTGCACTCAAGCCAACTGCTGCAACCCTTACCACTGGAGCCGACTCTGCAAGCCCGGTACGTGCGGCGGTGAGGCCGTTGACCCGCGCAACAAGTGGAGTAAACAGTCCAATCTGTGCGCTCGCTAGTGTATTTTGAAAATAGAATGTGCTCCAAAACGTGTGTAGTGCATTTTGTGTTGAGAACGTTCTTGAATGTAAGACATGTGACTTCTTATCTGAGTTGGAGTCTAACCTCTCGCTCGGTTAACCTTTCGGATTGCAGCAAGTGGTTTGCGTTTGGTGTGGTCTCATTCGTGCACTTTCCCGTCTTATTTTCACCGTCCCGTTGCTAACTTCGCGCGATTGCATCGGTTATCAGTGCCAATCGTTATCAGCGTATTATCGCTACTGTTTGTTTCTGTATCTGTCGTTACGTCGCTATGACGTCATTCCGCGGTCTCGTGTGCTAACTGTCACATAAGCACAATCCTCATGTTTCATGTTTCACAGTTTCAGAACTGTTTTCTATTCCCGTAGATTGTAAGTGTAAACATTTCCGTTCGTTAATCTATTTTTAGAGCTGACATCAGTTGTTTCTTGGGTTCGTTTTATTAAAATTTAAAGGTCATGCTCATTTTAAGTTTTATAATCTTTGCAGAGCGTTTACGTCAGACGCGCGCCATAACTTGATAGAAAGAATTTGAATTTCGAACGCTCTCCGCGCGTTTCTTCTTTGGTACGTTGAAGATAGAGGTAACGAACGACTTAACATTGTGAGAGCGTAGGAAAAGTAAGTAGCTATCAGCTAATGTTTTTGCGAGGGTCACTCGCTCGCGATAAGAAGACAAGGTCACGGCACTGGCGCCGGCGCGCCGCGTCGCCGGCGCGCGCCCGTTAACTTTTTAACTCACGAGGCAATGCGCACGCGCACAGCGCACCAGAAGCCTTTGTCGGCGAATACGTTCTTTTTCCTTCTTTACTTTTTAAGGTTACGAATGTGATATGTCTGTTCTATTCCACATGATTTATATACCCCACCTACTTGTCTGTGATTCACGTAGTTTTTTCATAAGCTGTTATCAAAAAATATTTATCTAAATACAGTATTATCTTTCGCTGGGACTTTACTTAGTCAGAGTGAAATCGTGATTACTCGCACGAATACTGTTTCTTATTCGAATCTTTTTTCAAAATGGCAAAACCATCGAGTGTTTTCGCATAAGTTTCAATTGTCTACAAACCTCTTGCAGGAGCACTAATATTCAAGTTTGAGTGTTTAGTTGGTTGAAACCTAACAACCTACATTCCCCAGGGTGCTTTAGTGGACGTTATATTCAAATCAGAAAATAAGTCTTTTCAAATAGATGAAGAAATGGAACATGAATTTACGGCTTCGGGCTCCTCAGATCAAATAAGATTGATCATGAAGTACTGATCCTTCAACTCTACTAATTCGTCAAACTAAGCGATGCTTCTGAAGTAATGAGTGGCCATGACATCGACTCACGCGCAGCTCAACTCGCCTACCGACTTCCACCCACACCCCCACTTGGATGGGAGTGATGTAGGTGTGTTGACAATGCCTTTTAGCATATTAATTACAAAGAAAGGCAGGGAATTATGAATATTAATGCATCCTCCAGGTCAGAGCTGGTTTCCTACAGTACCCAGATCAGATGAAACATGGGAAACCACTGAGAAGAGTAATTACTATGCTATTAATCTGATAGATTTGAGATCCAGCAAAACCATTCAAATGAAAAATAACTGTTTCAAAATAACTGGACAAATACTTTTTCAATTCTATCATCCTAAGTGATGGATGATAGTGATGGACATACAGTTGTAGATGTTTAACTTACACAAAACCTATCCTATATCTCATGAGTATTATCTGTTTCTCTAGCATACAAAACCATAATCCCAAGTTCCACAAAATCCTCATCAACATGCCAAAAATCAACTCCAAAATACAAGGAAAGATGTTTATTTCATCTTGCACTGGTCACAGCCACCAGAAGAGCTGATGCTGTTGATATTCCTTATCTAAGAAGCTACGATAATCACGCAAAACAACTTCTTAGTCATTGACGAAGAAGATCCTCAAGATAATCGTATTTATAACGATGAAGCCGATAACTGTTGCTAACGGCAGTCGACCTGAAGGTCCTTTAATGAGACAACGAACTTCATGTTGCGTCATTGCCCCATCGTATGTTGGGCCCTCGTAGGTGCGGCGTCAACTTAGATGCGTGAGAAATTCCTTCGCCTGTTTAAGCATTGAGTCATCGCCGAAGCCCATCCCATGACAACGGCGAATAGGCTCAGAATTTCTTTGTTGTCAAATCTGAGACAATGAAGCTCTTAACGATTTTCACATGTAGTCTAAGTAAGGTAACAGAAAATAACAACAATGGTATAACTTGTCCGTTGTTAATTATGGTACTTACTACAAACAAATCACTAAAAGGTGAATTTTCAACTAGGCAAAACAAAATAACGTATAATTTTGTAGATATAAAAACGATCCAAATATTTCCTGAAGACAAAAACAGATTCTTCAGACAGCTTGAGTCACATTCAAAATTCTGACCCCAACATTTAAATAGACGAAAAAATGTGAGGAATAGAACTACACACAAAATGAAGACTATAATTTTGCACGACAACACGTGGCAACTAATCTCAAGGAAGGATTGAATATAAATTCAATTGTAAGAATTGTTAACTGTTAAGCAATTGTTTAATTATGTTGCAATGCCCTCACAGGGCATGGTCATGTGTTGTATTTTTTTTTTTAGTTCTATGAGCTTGTTAAACCACATGAGCAATAAAGAATTAAAAATTAAGAATAAGCCAAAACCAACTAAATATTTATATTGAACCAAAGTTATCATTTCGAATAGGTGCCTCCCTATCCTGTCCTAAAAGGGACATCATCCATATATGATTTCTACATAAAATTACATAATTGCGTACGACTTTGGAATGTAGTATACTATTTGTGTTATACAAACGTTAGTGTGCCGTCTCTAGTCCTTTCGCATTGCGGCTCACTTTCCCTTTAGATCAGTCGTTTATGGCCGTCAAATTGCCGACACGCACCCATTGGTCAGTTTTTTGCACGTCAGTTGACTCTGACCAGCCGATGTCTCTAATTTGCTCACGTTAATTTGTAGTTAATTAATATTCGGTATGCAGATAACTTTTGATAATATTGCCTGAGGAATTTGCGCCTAATTGGCGGCGTCTGGCGTCACGATTCTCATAATTTCAAGCTCATTATTGCGTAAATGTTGTATTGGTATTATGTAATTAATGTGATGCATAATCATTACCAGAATACAACCCTTTACTCCGCTAAGTCTGTCTACGTTTCAGAATACTGCTTGTTAGCATAAGACAGGCAACTTCTGTATCAATTTTATCACACTCATCATGCAGTATTGCTCATGTAGGGTACGTACATTTACATTTATGGCAAAAATTGTGCTTCCAAATATTTTCCAATAAGGTAGATATTGGCTTTTGTTGGAGCTCTTGTTTTGCAAAGTACGCCTCCTACTTAGGAAATAATTGACATAATGCCATAATGCCAAAGATGACATAGATCAAGTCACTTTCGGAAATTACCTCCTTCACCCGGTAGGAAGTGTTTCGGCGCCCGCGCAGCCCCACCTGTGCATTTTTTGCCGTCGCCGGCGCGTCGGAGCCGCGTCGCCACCGTTTTTGTCCGCTTTCGCGACGTTCTCACAGCCGCAGACTAAATAACGTCTGTGTCTCGCCGGCTGCCTTTTGATTTGTTGCAGTTTGATTGACATCATTGTATTTAGTCTCAGCGAAAACTTTTTGGGAATTTTTGCATGGTTATTATTATTTAGTTTGAAGAGTTGTTGCTCGTATGTTGTTGAATAAAATCACATTTAAAAGAGCGGTTAAAAAAGTAATTATCATTTCTATTTGTTCCGTATCTAGCTTTCATGTCAGTGTGTTGATAATTCGACATAAAGATTACCTACAACGATAAAAATAGTAATAGTTCCTAGTGAATATCTGATTCCATGAAATTGTTTTGCACAATAATCAGTAACATTATTCCTAAAATCAGTTGTCGTACAGGTTTGAATGAGTTACTTCATCCTGCTTTTTATTGGGTGCAGTTCTGGTTCCAGTTATTTATTAGCGATATAAACCTCAAGAATGTTAACTACAAATACGAGACCAAAATCCGTCCGCATCAATCTATGGAGTAGTGCGCGCCCGCGGCGTAGATCGGGCAAATCACGACGAGCCGTCGGCCTCTATTTGTGAATGTTTTTATGAGAGTCGGCGCTTTTCGAGCGAGGCGGGCGCGGGCGGAGGGGATCGTTATCTTATCGAGCGCAGGCGTCGACGCGACGCCGCACGCTCAGGATCAAAGATTGGTACGAACTGCGCGGGCGACTCAATCATTCGCTCAGTTCATTAACTCTAATCTAACCCTATTTAGACCACACTTACCATGGGCTCACGCGCGTGACGAACTCCAACGTCAACCACTACCATTTACAAGTAATTTCGTGCCCACACGCCATTTCACCGGCCATTACAAGTGGGGTCCAAAATTTAATGATATCGTCTAGATATACCAGTATAAGAATCCATCTGTTGCTGTAGTGTGCGACGCGTCGGAGGCGGCGGCATGGCCGATATTTATTTAGCCATAATTGCTTGTCGGCTGACTGGCGCCGGCGCCATGTCGCGACGCGCGGGGCGCGGGGGGGCGGGGCCGCGCCGGCGCAGGTACGCCCGCCACACTGCGTAAGTTCAACTCGATTTTCGTGATCGGTTTTTTCCCGTTTTATTGTAGTCTGGTCATGTTTTTAGGTTGCTTTGTTGAATTTGTGAATGGTCCGCATTATGTGCGGCGGACAATAGGTTCGCATTCGAAATTTGTTTACAGCTCATTACTTCGTGAAATTTGTACTGATTAGATGGCACACGACGGGCGTGTTTTTCGGTGGCGCCACGGTTATTTGTTCAAATATTTTGCATTGTTAATGTGTTGTCGCGCCGTTTCGTCATGACGGGCCATTGGCAGGCGGCACCTGTATCGGAACCGGTCGCTACTTGTGATGGCTCCAGCGAAACTGGAAAAATTTACCACTTTATTACCTATAACAGCCGGCGACGTGTCAGCGATCACTCATTCGCGCTTGTTAGGAGGTCTTTGAGAATTTATAGGATTTGAACATGATTTCTTTCTTTGACAATTTTGTTCTCATGCTCGTTGGTGCTTGATCCATTTTTATTACTTTCTGTCTTATTGTGACCTTGCTTTGAAGCTTTAAACAGATTCAAACGCTGTTCTAATAAATTTTTCACTGTATTATTAAAAGTGAACTCTTGTACACATTTGAATTTATTAATTTTATTACTAATGTTTGATGTAACTTCATCAAGCAAACGATCTGGTGTGGTAGAGTGATATTAACTAAAGTCTCACTGTTACGTTTTCGTTATGTTACAGAATTTCCCCGGTCTGTCTCGTCTTATTGAGAAGAGGCCTCACGGGGATTAGAACAGCGTTGCTAATCAAATTTTATGACATTATATTGACAAAATATACATCTCTTTCATATTTTCTTTCTAGCTTGAGATTTTAAAATGTTTTGTAAAATCCGTTCTTTACTTAAGATGGCACTTTTAGATGTTTAATAAATGTTTGATATTCTTCGATGGTTTACTAATGAGTGTTAATTAATTCTTCAAAAGTGGATATTATAATATAAACTAGCGAAGCAGATGTCGGTGGGGCCACAGAGGCTGATGACTATAATTGGTCATAATTAGTCTTGGAGACGGTTATCACCGCGTGAAGTCCTACGAGCATGGAAACTGTTTTCTATGAATATTTAAACGATACTGTCTCGCTATGGACAATTACATCAGAAGTTGTTGGTAATTATTACGCCATAAATCTTGAAGCTGGCGGTTACAATTGAAAAAATAAGGGTGCACTCTGGATTTTTATATAAATAAACTGCAATTTAACTTTCGATGTATGTGTTCGATGTACTTATGATTAATCTCAGATCACAAAGCGCTGAAGTCAAATAAAATAGAACTGAAAAAATTGTGATTTATTTACTGAGAGTACTGTTAAGCAACGAAAATGACGTGACTTCTCTTCAGCCAATCAATTAATTTGCGAACCTAGTGATACGAAATTGACTACAGAGAAGACCCACCAAATGTTATGTGTTCTTTTAAAGACTATCAAATCTGTTTACCCTAGTTGATTGTACTAAGTTTTGCAACTTTTTTTCTTTAAGTGCATTTAATAAATGAACAATAGCACGAGTCAGCACGACCATCTGAATGTGTGGACTACGTACATTTCAATCTTACCGAACTTCAGATTCCTTTTTGTCTCCATCAATCGCCGCGTCGAATTAGCATGTGCACGCGCATACTGAATTCTTGTTCCGCGTCTACATCACGTCACGCCCGTCTTCCGCAGCTCGCAGCCTAGAACGTCGACAGGCAAGGTCCAAACATGGACGCAAGTCGACATCGGAATATCATAATACCCACCTTGATTGACGTCTTAAGAACAAACAATCAAGTCGTCTAAATAATACTTTTGTACCAAGTATGCGAGTAATACTTTCTATTCTTGTTACTGACAAATTAGGTGTACGAGGAATCCACTTTGTAACCAAATATTTTAGACTTGAATCACCAAAACCAACAGACTGTGAAGCTATGTGGGCCTCCTTTACATTTTTATTTTTATATTTTTACGTTGTCTAGTATCCCATAACACAAGCTTTAATTAGCTTACTTTGGGGCTAGATGGCGCTGTGTGGAATAATGTCCAGGGATATTTATTTATTTATTTATTTATTTATTTATTTTATTTGTTTCCAAATAACTGGTAAGATAATACTCGCATGTAATTATCAAAGTTGTGCCATTCTTATTGGTGCACGGAGATGATTTGTCATAATTAAAAGAGCTTTAGTGCCTTTGAAATTCATTTCGATGTCCAATTTCTCCAATTATTTAAATAGGTGTTCTTCAACGATTCAGGGTGCGATTTTGAGTAGATATTGATAATTTCTGTTAAAAAAACCTCCTATCCATTTTTTTCCAGAGAATGAATTTAAGTGATGCATGGTATTAATCCGAAAAGTAAATGATCTTTAGTAATTGGAAGAATGAATGTGTGAACCCTTTCTATTTTCAATTTTGCAACTAACTGTCGCTCTAGCGAAAAAAGGCTAAAAGAGTTGGTGTTTTTTTAACAATCAAGGCCTAATGTAAACTATGCATTGTTAATGACAGTAGGAAGTGAGCGCCAGGATTCGGTAGCATCAGCTTCGCGGTCGGGTGGCGTGGGTGCGCGGGCGCAGTGCGCGGCGGCCCGGCGCCGAAGCTGGCGCCACTCGCGTTTAATTCGGGCGGGCTATTTCTGTCGATTCACACGCGTGCGCTCGGCGTTCCGTGCGTATAACGTTTTTTGAATTTTAAGACTGTTTGTTTGTTTGCTCTGGGGTGTGATTGGCACGTCGATTAGTTATGTTTCAACTCGATTTTGAGAAAGTTATGGTGCATTGGCATCTGATTGGTCTTAAGTAACTGATTCTTCTATATCGTCATCATTAATTGATACCTTCTACCTACTAGTAGCTGCTAATCTGCTATACGAAATCGACAACTTATTAATTTATTGTTTTTTTAAGGTAACTCAATCAATACTGAAGTCGTAAACTTACTTGCACCTATAGTACATTTTTTTCTGGTTAATTCTGTATTTCTTTTGATAGAAGAGACAAGCTCGTTTAGTGACCATGCCTGTACGTCTACCACAAGTTGCCAGTTTAGATTTACGGTAACGTTCGCGTAACAATTCTTTACGTGGACGATAATGTAAATTTAAAGTGGCAACTCGTGGTAGACGTACTGGTAAGACGCGAGCTTGTCTTCGATCTCCATCTAGGACACAAATTTGTATTTCTACTGTGTCTGGGTCCGGTTGTTACTATCTATCGTCTATCTCTGGCAATGTATTTAGCTTTACTTATTTTTGGGTCAGATCTTCTCTTGTAAAAAGTCAGAGATGATTGTGTAACGTTTTTGCTGTTTTTATCAATACATTAAATAAACTATCCAAGTAGACTAATAGTAAATTCAAAATGCAATAATTTTAGTCCCTGCGCAGTTAAAGCAATTGTTTGACATATATTTGCTCATTGGAAATTCCTCGTTTTCCATTAGCATGTCCAGAAAACCTCGACGACTCAATAAAGCTCTGTATTTACGGATTCTGAAAGCTACTACCTAAATTTCTAGTTGCAGCTAAGCTAATAATTTTCTAAACATGCCGATGAATCACTCGCGTATTTACCACTTTGTTTTACCGCGCTGCGCCGGCGCCGCGCTAAGGCATACGTACATTTGCCGACTATCACCGATGTTGCCTGTGTGGCAATGTCGTAAATCTTTTCACCTCTCGACTCTAGTTCCTCTATAAACTTTGGATTTAATAACAGAATCTCAGATTCGTTGACTATTTCAAAATGGCTGCGAAACTATGCGCCTGCTTGTGCTTGCGCTCCTCCGAGCACTTGTTTACGAATGTAGATGAATAAGGACCAGTTGTATATCGTGCTCTTCCGGCTGTGTTTTCTTGAGATTCTTTACGTCGATGTATATATTATCATGATAATTATTCATGAATATTGGATATTTCCTGGATACAGAAACCATGTTTTCCATGTTTAGTGATATCAACTCCTTTTTCAAAACTAAAGAAAATATATAACCATTATACGATTAAAGACACAATTGGCGTAGTGCGCTGTAGCTCGGTTTCTCGCCTCGGTTTCCGTAGCGTCCCAGGTTCGATCCCCGGTTGGGTCAATTCAGGAAACGATCTTTTCTGAATTGCCTCAGGTCTGGGTGTGCTGGGAGACGCCCCTGGCTTATTTCCTTGTGTGGTACCTCGTAACACAGGGGTATTAATCCTTACTTCGAGACCATTACAAGATGTGTGTTGTCTGGCGCAAATTTTCATTTACATTATACATTTTCCGAAACAATTATGATATTATACGAAATAATTTCCAGTTTTGGTGAAAACGCCGATTAGTTGAGACGATCAGAATTGTGGCTTAAATTTTCACACCAGTTTCTTGATGAGATATGATTGTTTCTGGTACCTACCCTAATAGTTTCATCAACACAAGGCAATGTATACCAGACTAATCTGCAATGTTTGGTCTTGTGTAAGTGTTAATTTAAAAAAAAACATTATAGATTCTCTTTTATAGAGCGAAGTCTATGTAGAAAACCTGAAGTGTTACGTTTTATGTGTGCTTAGGACATAAAGATTGGTTTAAGCTCGTTATATTGAAGTTGTTTTATGTTCTAGAACGTTGCCTTAGTATGTTAGATAGTAGATAATGTTGTATTTTGTGAATAAATTGATTAAAAGCACTAAACGTGCCCGTTTGGTGTTGTAACTAGTACGTACGCCATGGTTTCCGACGATAGAGCGATTAATAAGCCTATGGAGCGACAAGACTGACCGGTTGCTAGTTACATAGCCACCGAAGGACAAACTGACTGACAACGTACGGTATTTATTGCTATAGATCGAATGTTCAGATTAATTACACATGCCGGGACTCCGGCTCCGTACTTGCCTACCGACGTATTTATCTACCTCATCAATTGGCATTCCACAGCCCGCCCGTCCAATTCAAACCCTATCTAAATTTATACAGAACTCATTATCCATTGACAGATCCCTTCAATAATTGAAACACGATATTGCACATCCTCGTATTGAAATTTAAACCCTCGCACTCAGACCATTCAATACATTTCGATCCGCGGCTCTTATAAGTTAAAGCTCGAAAGCAAATGAACTACTGATTTCTAATTAAAGCTGTTTGTTAAATACACTTTATGACGGTCATGACAGGGTGTTTTTTCCCTTGTTAGCTAAGGGTTCATATGATGTAATACGTGCAGAAGAAATTTCAGTCACGCCACTCTGGATTGTTTATATGGATACCATTGCCGTCGCAGAAATGGAGACATCGCTGCTGTTAGGATAGGCAAATGTGGGAATTTAGGCGGTTATAATAAGGTCCAGATTGATTGGATAGTGGTTGTGGTTGATATGGACGCGCGTCGTATGATTATAATCAACAACTGTTAATATTTATATCTACTAGATGCTACGTTAGGTGTTTACAGTCATTTACTTTTGCATCGTGATCCTTTTTTTAATTGCATGTGTGCACATGCAGACAATAAGCGGAAAAAAGGCTGAAACTTGTTGTGGGGGACTCAAAAGTAGACATAACAGTGGTTTGGCAACATATGACTGGAATATCTTTTATTCAAGAGACTGTATTGAAAAGCCGTTTAGTATTGGGACAGTGTGAAGTACTTTAAAGTGTCTGATTAAGCAATAAAAGAGTCGTAAAATCTGATTGACAGATTTATACGTTCCCAAAATCTAGGCCTTGAATTCATCGTTTATCATGCAGGTGCATGCGTCGATTGTTTTGAAATTTCTTGCGCAAGTGTCGTTAAGCGCTTCTGGGAACTTTGCACACTGTATGTCATAAAGATTCATTGAATTCAAAAAATTGATTCCCGCATAATTTGTATTTGATTCGTGAACCGTGCAGATACTAAAAAACAACACTCGACACGTCTCGACTCCTACCGCCGCTGGCGCCGAATTGCGAATGACAATTGCACAATTCACATTTGAAATTCGAAAACACTAAATGAAGTTTGAAGTCGCTAATCGCGGATATAAAATATGGACCGCGCCGTTTATCAACCTATTGTGTTTGACATCTAGAATAAAAATCACCTAAAATATTTTTAATCAAGGTCTTACAAATGTAAATTCCTATTGAATTTAATGCTACGTTTACACTACACCGCATGGAGCAGGGAATTGGGCAGCGCGAGTATGCAAACGGGTCACTCGTCCATTCCGTTGCCCGTTAAACATCATCCATCACAGATATATTCCTTAAGTTTTGACATTGCCACGGAATTATTTAGGGAAATAACTCCGCAAGCACGAGTAGCATTGGGAACAATATAATCTAAACCAAGGGATAATGCGACTTCAGAATCAGTACTCATTGGAAGTTTTGTTGTTGAAGGCCCTGTTGTTATAGATTAAACGTGGACAGTGTGAAACCTCCTTATTTATAATTTTTACACCGGCATCGTCCTTATTCTTGTTATATGTCATTTGTTGTATTCCCTACTCTATATTCGGCTTAATAATTTGAAGTTAATTTTAAATTTAACAACTCAAGATTGTCCAAAATTATATGTTTGATGCGAATGACAGTCGGAATTTCGAGTCTCATAAAATTGTCGTTAAATGAGATCAAAGTATAGGTTAGTTATTACCTGCGCCGATCAAGGTTCGATTCCCGCCAGGGTTAATTGCGGGCCGGTTGTTTTACCTGTTCTCCTTGTTTGTTTAGCTTTTTGTTTTTGTTACAAGTAACGCTGGAGGGAATTTTAAGTGTTTGGCTTTATGCTTGTTTTGGTGCGGTTATAATGTTCACGAATTTAGTCGGCATTTATAATGATGTTGAATTCGTTTAACAAGTTGTTTGAAAAATTGGTTTGTTTTATCTTTCGAAATTCAGTAACATATTCTTAATTTTGTGGTATGAATGATCTTTGCAAATATTTTCCATCTGGAATGAAAAAAAATCTGACATTACGTCACGACGATATAATTTTACTTACATAACGAATGAATTGTTGTTAAGGAACATATTTTGGCTACCCATGGCGGAGTGGTTAGAACCGCTGGTTGAAGGGCAAAGCTTCGATTCTCGCACAGTCAAAATGGCTGATGATGAATCATCAGTTCTGGGTGTTTTGGACTCTTGGTTTTGATACCACAAGAAGAGAAAACATATAGATTTAGTTTTAAACGCTGATTTGAATTTTGCCTCATATTTATTCATGTTTTTTCTTTGTTGCAGAAACCCCCCCTCCCCCTTATAGTCGGTTCGCTATGGACGACCTCAAGCCTAAAGGTTGGTTTCAAGTAATTCAGCTATGACACTAATAATTTATTATGTCGCTTCAATATGTTTATATTCAGCTTTCTATAATACACGCATATGTACATCCTTTTTAACCCTCGAAGTACTTATATTGCTTTTTCTGTAGACTAGAGATTTTCTAAAAAGGTATTTACTATTTTATTACCCTCCCATTTGAGTATGATCGCAAGTATTACAACAGTTATTTAGTTAAAGTAAAGTTAAATATACCATTCTTTCGAATTCTGAAACGTTTCACTTAATAATGTTTACTGAAAGGCTCGTGGAAAAGGAAAACTTCATATTGAAGTTCTTTTAAAAATCTTTAGAATATTGGTAACTTATTTAATAGCAAATGATGAAATGATTCTGTCACTTCAAGATGCGCGCCAAAATAACCTATTAAATTAAGAATACCTTTATCAATGGCATAGTATTATTGAAGACTTATTGTTAGGTGGCCTCGAATATAGATCATAGATCTTCGAATCGAGCGCGTTCGAAGGCGCATGCTCAGAGCGAGGAATCCGACCGCGGCCGGCGCCCGCGCCGCTTCCTGGAAATTAGGGATACGTAGTGATGGGCGGGAGTAACTTGTCGATAGTGAGGAATAATTTGTTTGTTAGAAACTTCCTTGTTGCTTTATCTGTTGAGACGCGACATTATGACCTTGAAGGATAGAAGGTATTCCATCCTAAAGGCCAACAAAGCATCGCTGACAACCGCGGTGGACAACTGCCTCATGTCCGTAGAAGATGATCACTTTAAATCAGATATTGGACCCTCAAGCTCGTTTTCCCTCATTCTCTTTCATTTGATTAACCACCTCTAATTATTGATTGGCTGATCGAATAAATAAAACAACATTCATAACAGCAATAGGAGCATTACTTTGAAACATGAATATTTAAATATTAGTTCCCATGTCAAAAACATGCCTTCCAAATATTGGAATAGTAATGAAGATGAGCATGCAGTTAATAGAGTTATTTATGTGTGAAATATTGCTTTCACACCGGTATACCTCGGATACGGGCAGTTCAAAATATAGTTTATATTCAAATAAACGTAACGAGCCTTTACTATTTTGAAATAAGGTAAATCAGATATGTGATTAAACAAGGACTAAATATCGATTTAGATGCTTCATGATCTCAGTATTCATTTTCGTTAAGTACTTAACACAAATACTTAACAAACAAAATATAAAAGGGTTTTTGCAGCAATTAATACCTATTTATTTTTGAGTTTGCCGAACATATTTTTTAAATAATGCCTCACTTAAAAATTAAGATTAAGAGGCAATACTGCAAACTTCTAGTTAAAATTCTTGCAAATCACGAGCGCGCTTGAATCTAACGAAATTGAACTTTATTGTTCGGTATTGAGAGCGTCGGCACGTGCCCTCGTAAATGATTGTACTATATCATTATTTGTTCCGCATGGGCAGTGTAGGTGGATTCTATCAATTGATAAAGACTGAAACCTTTGGTTTTATGTTCCTTCTGAAGCATAAAACCATAGGTTTCGGTCTGAAGCACTCAATTTTATTGTAATGCTGTTAACTGTTACTTATAGATAATGTTCATAGCGTGATCTTTTAGACTAGGAAAACAATATCTATCTAGAAAGTTTTTGGCATAACGTTGATGATTTTAGTCAGTCGAACTCGGTACAAGCGGAAATTGCTAAATCAATCAAGATAACGCTCTCGACTACTTAGTCACAAAATTCAAATGTACCTCAACATATAAATGCCATTATTATTACAAAACACACGTTCTGACGTCACAAACGTGCCGGCACAGCGCAAAGATAAACGATCGTTGCATTAGCGACTCCCGCGCAGCCCTACCGTCGGGCTGCATTCCGAGGCGGCCATTTTAAACTACATTATTAATGCTTACGGCCGCACGGCAAACATCAGACTGGGCATTTTTCTCGGCACCATACTGTGCCAGGATGTATTTGTTTTTAATAAAGACCCTCGCGGTGAAATTTCGGCATGAGGGGCTGATGGGACATGTCCATTCGTTTCGACAAGTAGGTTTTTGGTTGATGCTTTCCAAATTCAAATGGATCTTTAGAAATGATTGGCGCGACCGTGGTATTACGGACTGGTTTTAAGATTTTATCAATATGATGTTAAATTTTTTATTTCATAAAATGGTTGCAATTAATACGCGTAGATGGTCAAGTGCAAATAATCGATAAAAAGAAGAATGAGGTCGATAGCGGAATCACAATTAATTAAGCTAGCATTAGACATAATTTAAAAAAAATTAATCTATAGTATGACTTTTATAACTTCAAAGCTACTCATTACTCATTATAAGCTAAAAGTACTCCAGTTTGTAAATTATTTTTTTCCTTTTTTAATAACACTGTGATAGATGATGGATGACGCTCACAGGGATTTCCATCGTCACATTCACACTATCGATGTTCGGGAGCAGTGCGGTATTCCCTCCTCATCATAGGGTTTCCCGAGGGTTTGAGGCGCCCTCGCACGGCGCCTGTCTGCTAATAAAACGATATTGCGTTATTGGTCTACCCTCCCACTTTCTGAAAGTTAAGCATGGTTAATGAGCGATTAAGGGTCTGTTTGCAAGGGTTAGGGTAGGTGTCAGTGTTGACGCATGGATGCATATGCCCTTTTCCTGTTTAACTGGAAAATTGGATGAATAGGTAGGGGGTAACTAACAACCTATTGTGACAAAGGGGCGGTGTAGTTACACGTTTACTTTCAGAAAGCAATATTGTTGTATGATAATTCCATCATTGATATTTATACTGGTGGTGAAAACATATCAAATAGAGTTGAATTATAGAAATGTAAAGTTTTTAAAGTCCGAATATATAAAGAAGACCTAATTGAGTTCAGCTGATAACCTAACCGGATGAACAACCGAATTTGACAACGAATAGACTTCAAATAACCCTTCATATCAGAGTGATCCTTAATTTTATTCTTAATCACCCCAATTTCCGGTGTCTCCAACGGTCCTGAATGGACGGACGCAATTTGGGTCCTTTTTTTCGATATGCTTGACATTGACATTCCGATCGGCTCCATTACCTTTCTCACGAGCTTCCCCGAACCCATTCATTCCTTTTAGACCCTCACAAAATTAGTTCTTCCGTCGGAGGTGTAGTGTAAGTGTCGATTTTGGACTTTAAAGTGTTGTTGGAAGGTCGTTGCGAGTTGAATTCTTGTTTCGTTCGCATGTTTAGCGAGTTCGTCCCTTCTCTCAGCATTGGTGCGCGATAACGCCGGTCTCCATTAACGTTATCGTCACGTTATCGTGGCGCCGGCGCCGCTCGCTGGCACAAATATAGCTGGCCAGTGTTTGTCTTTGTCCAATAGTTAGGTTCCGCACCCTGCGAACCTGCGGTGGCCTGATCAGCTTCACTATTTATTGCTAACTTACATAGATTTGCACTCGATACAATCAGGAACCTTCCTAGTTTGCTCCATCCATTTGCTCTGAAATTGATCGATCCTGCAATGATATATTTACAAACACCTTTAATTTAGCTTCTGATTGAAACTGTTGGGATTTTTTTATAAAGTAATTGAAAATTTTGTGAATAAAACCAAATATTTTAAAACATAATTTTAAAGAATGACGTGTTTATCTTCACGTTTCCTCGTGTTTATCAAACCGTTACATAATTCATCAAAATTGGTCATCCTAATAATCGCGTCGCCACGGAATAGATAGGCTTGTTTTTACGCCTTTATACCAATTGAGGCGTCGCCTTTTCGGCGCCTACCTTCATTGATTTGAATTTAATCTCTACATTTAAGTCTGAGTGAATAGTCTGATAGCGTACGTCCATATAATGCATGCGTCGGTGTTTTATCGTTCGGAGACAAGTTCTAAGTGCTTTTAGGATCTTCAAAATGTACTTCACTTTTGAAAAGGGTAATTTTGGAGTTATTTTCATTGATGATTGTATGATATTTTGTTCTTATTTTAATTTATTATTCCTATGTGTTCGTATTTTTTACAATTCATTTTTCAACATTCGTGGGACAGAAGTGTGCCTTATAGAATAGTGAACATATGGAAAATATTTGTTGTTTGTCTATAAACAATTCCATTTCAAATTCATTTGTAAGTGTTGGATATATATGATGTGGCTGTGCTCAATAAATAAATACAGCAAAAGATCTCTACAGTTTTATTTTGAGATTAATTTTCTCCTAAATTCCTTTCAATTACTTAGTTTTGATTACTTTTGATTTCATGCAAATACCTGTTTAGTTTGTATATGTCGGCAACAATGCTCTAACCGAAAAATTTGGGCTCAAACAAAACACGGCGCGTTGAATGCCGGCGATAGTGTGTCAGAGTGAGGACTGTTTATACAGCAAGATTCTTTTTCTCTTTTCAAACGTCTACCATGAGTAAAATTTACGTTATCGTTCGCGTAAAAATGTGTAATGGGTTTTAACATGACAAATATGTCAAATCCCAGTACAATTTTCACGCGAACGATAACGTAAATTTAAATTGGCAACTCGTGGTAGACGTCAGTACGTATCAACAGGCTGCAGCAAAATTGTAAATATGAAAACAATACAGTTATTGTTTTCATATTTACAATTTTGCTGCAGCCTGTTGATAATCTCTATACACACTGCGATTTTAAAGCTTTGATTTAACACACTGTATTCCAAAACAAATTATTCTAGTTGCGCAGTTTTTCGGCTTTTTGTCAATTTATTAAACATGAAAAACTTGACTTGATATGATATAAAATAAATAAAATTCTTCAGCCTTAACCTAGTCCTATCTGAACTTTTTAAAACATTTCTTATAGAAATTAGGTAAGTTTGAATGTCGAATTGTATTTTTAAAAACGTCCTACAGGCGGCCCTCATCAAATCTCTTGTCTACCTTTAACAAAATGGTTATTACCATCACCGAAGTTCTCGGTCTTCAACGGCCATCAGGTATTTGACATTCTGCGAACTTGTAATTATTCTAAAGGATCATATTTCCCTAGTTACGCGGTTCGATGGAGGCTTCGTTGCATCGCTCTCGTTCCGCGTCATGTAAAGGGCCCCTAGTGGTGTCATTGAGCTTCCAACTATTCGGGCGGGCCGGCCTCTGAACGGTCCCTCTGCCACGTTACTCTTGTGTTGCACTCTCTACATATACTCATACTCAAAGTATACTGGAAGAAAGTAAAACGTACTTCTTGATATTTAGAGGATACAGTTACAGAAGCGCCGTGTTTCCTCCCTGGAATCTTTATATTGGTAGTAGAGGAATATTGTTTTACCATGTCCATGTCCCTATGTTTTCCTTTTTTGAATAAATTAATTATCAAAAGAGAAATTGGTCAGGTTTTCCGCTGTGTTCAAACATGCAGAAAATTAATTTGACTAGGTTATATGAAAAAAGGCCAAAGGTTTTTTCTATTTTTTAGAGAAGGGATCAGGGGACTACGAAGCGTTAATTTTGTGTACTTTTAATAAGTAATTACGGTCCGAGTTGCAGTTGTCTCTATCGCACTTTGCGCTTGGGGGGCTTGAAGTTAGCAACAGACAGCAATTTTCGAAAAATCGATTTTAAAATATACGCAAGCATTAAACTACTAACTTTTCCAAAATGTGGACTGTGGAAACCTTTATGATAGCATGTAAAGTGTAGCGGCTGTAGGCTATGTTCTGGAAAAGGGACCATCTATTAGGAGGTAGACTGCTGGCAAAAATGATAAATGTAAACTATGTATTTTTATAAATGTAAACTATCTATTTATTTTGACGACACGAATGGCGTAGTGCGCTGTAGCACGGTTTCTCGCCTTTAATTCCGTAGTGTCCCGGGTTCGATCCCCGGTCAGGTCAATTCAGAAATTGATCTTTTCTAAATTGGCCTGGGTCTGGGTGTGCTGGGAGACGCCCCTGGCTTAATTCCTTGTGTGGTACGTAACACAGAGATATTTATCCCTACTTCGAGACCATGACAAGAGGTGTGTTGTCTGGCGCATATTTATTTATTTATATTTATTTATTTGATGGCTAGCGCAGCCAGCATCGTAGGCTCCGCGAAATGGTTTCATTACCTAATAGCATGGTTTAGGTTGATGCAAGTCAGCAACGCGACAGCCACACTAGATTTTTGGGAAAGCCTATAGTTAGCTGTGGTGGTCTCATGATGATGATGAAAACTAAAAGGGCATCCAAAGTAGTCTTTTATTATGTTCATACATTGAACCGTCTACATAAGCCCCAGTTAAGAAACTACTTTCAAAGCTGAGCATGAACAAAATTTATACCTTTCTGAAATTACGATTCGAAAAAACAAAAACGGAATATGTACTAGTTCCCGCATATTTGCAGTCTAAAAAACTAAAGTATTTATCTAAGGATACTGAACAGATGTTATGAATTTCAAGATTTTCTATGAATCTGGAATGTGAGAGAGTAATTTGTTTAACAATAACATAGATCAAATATGCTCACATTTCCCTCATACTTAACTGTTCAATAATATTGTCCGAGAATGTTTATTAAATTATGTTGTTAGTGCTCCGCAGTGTAAACTGTTCTTACACGTGTGGCCAGAGTAACAACGTCTCTAATTGTTAAAGTTTTAGACAAAGGTCTTACCTATTTTTCGCCTATTAGTAATAACCAATTTTGTGCAATTGGTATAAATATTTTTTTGACATAAAGGAAGGTCTGGTAGCCTACACCAAATTTTTTTACACCGTGTATTGTATACGGCTGCTTCTACCTGACTACCAGATGTTATCAAGCCGGTCCTTTTGCCCCCCCACTAGACTTAAACGCTTCTGCCCCGTTGGTAGCACCAGTATTTTATTCATAATCTAGGTCTTTAGTATACTATCTTAGTATTTGTAGTATGTAATATGCAAAACCACACAAGTTCTCAGTGATATTCCGGTGTTTTTTAGCCTTATCCCCGTTATCATAGATTAAGCGGCTGACGATAAGCACTTTGAGCTACCAGGTTACGCGGACTTGACTTGTGCATTGTTCGGTCACCCTGTAGAAGCAAATTTCAAAAAATAAGATTAGATTGACACACGTACTTGTGTAAGACCAAACCAATTTATGATTGCAATGTAGGAAAAATATGTAACTAATATCTGCGAAATCTTAGAATAAGGTCATTCATAATCATGACCCAAGATGAGGAAGCGCGTGAACTATGGGTGTCAGAGACTGATCAACGTACATTATCAGTCCGCCAGGCCTAGTGAGTTTCAGATATTTATCCAATACCATATCATCATTTGTAACGATGCTATGCTGTTATGACATGGTGGTTAACATGACAGAGGCCTCGTTCCTGAATATTATGAAAATCTCACTTCAAACCTCGCCCAGTGAATCTGCTGTGCTAAAAAATTCTCATCCTTTAAAAAATCGTTGTTTAAAAATGTCGTTTTTATCGAACTTGTTTATATTATATTTATTTATGTCACACGTGGTTCTATACTGACGAACGTGTATAAAATATAAAATAACTATGATAAATGTGATTAAAAAAAAAGTAAAAACTCAGATGACCGCACGGGCATCTGAGTGATTTGGTGTTCGAATTTCACAGAATCCTTATGTTCTTGGGTGGGAATCGAATTCCGAGCTCCCAATGCAGAAGCTGTTTAACTAACCGTTGTGCCAACGTGATAGACGGCCAATTAATACAATTAAATCTGCTGATCTTGAAGCGGTAATTACTTTTTTAAAGGTCTCATCTCATGTCGCGTCATTGTTATTTCAACTTATTTTTTATCAGTCTTCGACTGGTGTGGTCTAAATGCTTCCGAGACACACATACCTACATCTTTGTGTATGTACTTGCTTTGTTGACCTTGGTTTGATCACTAGTATGCTAATGCTTCCAGTATATATTTAGCATACATGCCCGTATATACCGCGGCTACATGGGACCATTATTTACCTATGTAATGGTTGTACATTTTTTAAATTATTTTATAGCCTTTTTTCATTCACCAGGATACAAATTAACATTTTTAAATTTCTTGGAATGTAGGTATTTGGTTTTGAAGGTCAGTACTATTTATGCCGAGGAGTCAATCAAAAAATATTTGGTTTTTGTCTTATTTTAATTGGTTTTTATGATGGGGCCTAAATGTGGGTATAGTGGTTATCAAATCAAATTTTGGGCATAAATTCAGAAACTGAAAATACTATTTAAACTGTGAAATCCCAACGCTTACTACTAATATACAAAATGGTAGGCAGACGCAAATTTTCGTTGGTGACTCCGCAAAGCCTATCTAGGTATTTCAATATCACATTTTTAACCGTCTTACTTAACTTTTATAATCAATAAAAAGTAAGATGCCAGAAATGATCGGTAAAACTGATTACTGTTGACTGTGATGATGATGATCAGACATGACAAACTGATTATTTCCGTTGACTTCTTCGCCCTCTCATAAACAAATGAATGAGACTCCCAGATTTAACTAATCGTCAAAATTGAAATTCATTCATGGGTATGATAGAACTTGCCGATATTTATTTCCTGCCTTCTAAACTCACACATGCGCTGGCGCCGCGTGTCCGTGTGTGCAGGTGTCCAGTGTGATGTCATACTAAAACTTGACATACTGGTCCTTTAGATCGCGGGAGCTGGTTAGGTTTTTTGCGCGCGTTTCTAGATTGCTTTTCGGTGGTTTGTTTAGAAATGGACGGAGATAGGTTTTGTGTAAGAATTAAAATTTTTGCAAACATATTACAAAAACTCTGTATTTCGAAGATATTATTAATAAACAGATGAACTCTGCACATCTTTTCATACGGCTATCTGATCCTGAACAAAGCAGGGCTTGTATTGATCTCAGAGCCTGATACTCATAAAGTACGTACTTCATCAGCCTTTTACAGTCAACTGATTGGTTGAACTTTCTTTCGAAGGCCATAGGCGTCTCTCAATCTCGTCCTAACCTAAGCTCGGCGTATCAGCAGTTCATGGTGGGATTTGGAACTATTATCTTGATAAGTAAAAAAAAAAGTTAAAAAGGAGCTTAAGAAATTCTTATTGAATAAATGTTATTATAGTTTAAATGAATTTATTAATTAGTTGACATAAGTAATAATATTTGATGCAGGTTAATAACTAATTTATTGTTGTGATTGAATTTATTGTTTATTTTATGAGACTGAGATGTTAATGTACTACGATAATTTCGTTTCAAATGTATTACTAGATAGATTTGTGTAGACCACAACACATATTATAATTCCATGATTTGAATAATTAAAAATGTATCTGATTATTTGTATACCCTGTGACGGTTGTTTATGGCGGATATTATTGTATTTAACATCTATTCTATTTACCTATAATCACAAATAAAGAAATTTTGAACTTTGAATTTTTGAATTTTGATAAGTGAGGTAAAAGACCTCATTTACCAATAATAAAATTTGTTATTTTTTGTTTCCAGAGCATGGAGAAAGCACGGAAGACGCAAGGAGGACAAACCATGAGCGGCTAGTCAGCGGCTCTCTCGCCACCGATGGCGAAGGTAAGATATCCCTAACACCATCATTAGGTTACATCATAATTTTTGTATATGTATATCATAAGGCGACCTTTGCTGAACATGGGCTTCCTCAGAATAGTTGCAGGTGGAGCCTCAGGGTCTGTAGCTGACCACAACACCTCTATAAGTCTGGCTACCTCCAAGAAGAACACAATTCTGCTCATGTGTCGTAGTAGTGTAATTTGCTTTGGTTTTCCATTCGGTTAAGTGCTGACAGACATCATTATCAGAAGAGAATGAATCGCAGTGCCCTACCTCTCTTGCTTTCTTACCTATCTTGGCAAGCCAGAAATGCACACACAGTGTCTACCATGAGTTTTCGTCACGTAACGGCGATCGTTGCGTTCATAATTTTGTATCCCATTTTTGGTTCCATCACTAGGGGCGCTGTACCAAAATCCCACGCAAAGACGTCAACGTGGTTTGCGCAGACGCATCGCCAGCGGCTGTCTGGTGTTGTTGACTCATGATAGACACCCTGCAGCGGACATGTCAGTCAGTAGCAAGCACGTTGTGGCAAAGCCAGAAATGATAGTGAAATGGTGAAAAATCTGCGAGATCTTGACTAGTACAGAGGCGTTCACATCAACCTTTACAAAACCATTGCAAAATAGGCCTTATGTCAGCAGCATAAGGTGCCCCCATGTAAAGGTTGATGTGAACGCCTCTGTACACTATTTGGTTGGATTCTTCTTTCGGGCTATATGCGAAAAAATAACTGTTGCCTAATAACCCATACCTTTGGTATTAAGTATATTGACGTATATCGACACGATGTCGGAGGTCGTCGCCCCCGCAGCATTGACATGGTTTTCACGGTGAAGTGTCACTCAGGTTTGCGCCACAAACCCTGATCGATATGTTACATGAAGTCCTCGTTAAAGGTTAACTCACACATAATCTTTCTCATTTGAGGTATTTTCTCTGCTTCGAATTGGTGAAGTGACCAAACATGTTTAGTCCGGCTGAATGCAATAACTAGCGATGTTGTGGTTAACCTGTTAACGTAAATTCGTCGTTAACATTATGTTAGAGCCTGAACATATTCAAAATAAATAAATAAATGTAAGATATCAGCACATACATTGCTCTATTCCCAAATTGGGGTTTATAGCAGGTTCTAAGTATCCGCGATAATTGTAGCTAAAACTGCTATTTCTAACATAAATTCGACAGGTAATAATAACCCCCAAAGTTAACAAATAACTGATTAGTAGAGCGCAGTTAGTTTGTTGTTAATATACCTAGTAGTCTTAAAAACTGATGTAAGGAGTTTAACCCCGACTATTTTTCCAGAGTGGTATCCTAGGCGGGTAATTAGCCCTACGTTCCTAGCTCCATTTTATTTTTTGTAAGCATTTACCGTAATTAACGCTAACACTAGTAGTGAAACATATTATGAACAGTTGCTAGTACTGGTGTAGTAGATTTCTGTAATGAAAACAATGACCCCAGAAAGGTGTTACTGGGGTCTCTCGTAAGCATCTTCAACTGCAAACCAACATATTACCACATAATAAGTAATATATATAGCACTGCATATAAATTTCATAATTCAATTCATATTACTTCGCAAGGCAAATATCCTGCATACTTTCTCCATCACAACAAGAAAGATGTCTTTTAAAAGGTATATGTTGTACCTACGTTTTATCTAAGATGACTTCAAACAAATACTTAGATTGGCTAATGCTCGTCAAAAGAAATACTATCCTCGGCGTAGATAGATTGCAAAGCTGGCATACCACTTTCGTTGCCTGTTTCTTCAAAAGACTCTGAATTTAAGCACTTCAGACTATTCTTATCTTTTTGCCATCTCCCCGATCCCACGGACCGAACCCAAACCCACCAGCGACTAACCTTGACGATCGATGCGCCCCGCCGTCGCGGCGCCGGCCCCACAACAACCCCGCTAGCGCCACCGACCCGTCATACCATTTTTCATGGCAGTCACTAGCTGGTGGTATCACCACTATTTATGCGACTGGGGATTTTAGATAATGGCTAGAATTGCGAAACTGTGTTCCATTGCTTGATGTCATACTAATATGCGAAAATCTCAACACAATACTTACATTACTTACTTCCAAGTTTGCCATTCATCGTCATAAATGACTTACCCTCTTATTTATGACCAATTTTCAGTACTTTTGTTAAGTAATCATTCAATGTTTCCGAAAATATGCGTGTTATCAAATTATTTATAACACTCGAGTTCGATTATATCGATATAAAATGTGATGTTTCATAAATTTACTCACTTCTTTTCTGCACCAATGGGCAGATTTTTGATGGTTCATCATATCTGACTACTTTTTAAAGGTGACCGACCCCACCCATACCAACTTTCTTTAATAAACTAAAAATAAAACTAATATTTCTTCTATACACTGACTGGTGTCAAATTTCAAGCAAGACAAAGGAATTGTTAAAATAATTCGTGAACTATCCCAACGTGTCGGACATTTGGCATCAACAGTGATGTTGATGGGTGGTCACTCGCGCCAAACGCTCTGGAAGCTGATGTAACCTGCCAAAATATCGATCCGAGTTTTATGATTTACAATACCATCTTGCCATTGGCGCCATAACACAAGATTTAGAAAATAGTGATCGAAAACATATATAGTGAAATACACACACGCATCCGTACTAAAGAACCAACAAACATACATACAATCACGACTTTATCCCAAACGGGGTAGCCAGAGGCAAGTGACTGTGTCGTCATGGTGAACGAAACGAACGAAACCCTCAGAAGCCCACTTTTCACCAATGGTATTAGAACCCAACGTAATAGGTGGTGAGCCTTCCGCCGTTATCCGGGTTGATTTGGTTTTTTATCGATGTTTTCCATCACCGGAGAGTAAGTCGGATGTTTGAGAATGAACACAAAGATTTTCGTTCTGGCCAGATTTGACCTCGGGACCACACGATCCACGATCTGAGTTCGGGTGCTGAACCACTAGGCAGGCAACGACGCTCTCTGCGACGCTAAAGAACCAAACATGTAGGTAGTACCAAAACTCAGCTTTCGACTATTTCAGGTCTTCGTGATCTTCAGAAACCCTCACCTGAAGATCAAGAAGACCAAATAAATTAAAGAACTGCTGACAAAAATATAACAATTTTGCTAATATTGGGATGTTTAAAACGCGATGATTTACATCATAGGACTTAGGTGCTACTGACGCTCTCCTGGGCAATTTTTAATAAAATATAACAAATCAAAGTTGCCTACTTTGGGCTAAGGACTTGGTCAGCCTATTGGTCTTCCACTTGCGATGACTCCGACCACCATTCATCATGAGTAACCGCGCGGTCGCCGCTTGACCCGGAATGCGCATTCTAGGCCGACAATTTCATTCCTGGAATTTTATGCATTTCCGACATGACCAAACTTCCGACTGTGCAGATTCATTGTTCGTATCGACATTTAACATCCCCGTGGCTTTAATTTTGTGATTGATTAGCTCTTTAGTTTTATTGACTGAAGTTGATTGAAGCGCTTCGGAATTTGATTTCTCTATTACATTGCTCCACTCCAGTGATACCTTACGGGTGATCTAAAGTTTTCTACACGTAGAGAAATATGTAGCGCTTCCTAATTCGGGGCTCCTCGGGCATATGTAGGCTTACTCACGAGTAGGTACCTACATTAGAAGACTTTGTTTAAAAATGATAAAATGATTACCTATTCCAATAAAAGTCGGCTTTTCGTTGCGTTCACCTTTAGAACCACCAATTGTGTTATGATGTTTTATTATCGATCACGAATATCAAGACAGAGAACCTAAAGCCGATTTTTATTTAAATCTATAACGCTTGTTTCTTCTTCCATTTCTATGAGCTTTGTGAACAGTTAATTGGTAATTAGTTAATCCAGAATTAACAAAATATACGCTCACTGACGACTATATTTCAAACGGGGAAGTCAAAGGCAAGTTAACTGTTGCCGTTTAAGACCACGTTTTGCCAAGCGTATGAAACTATGAACCCATCTTGGTAGGTGGCGAGACTTTCGCCGCAATCCTTCGGTTTTTTATCGGTGTTTACCTTCACCGCAAGCTAAGCTCTTCAAAATCAAACGCTAAAAAACTTCTCTTTCCTTCCAGAGAAACAAACTTGGGAGACCGAATGGTGCAGACTCGCGTACTGGGAACTGAGCGCGCGCGTGGGCCGGCAGTTCGGCGTGCGCGTGCGCGCGGTGGACGTGTGGGGGGGCGGCGCGTGCAGCGGCCGGCGCGGGCTGTGCCTGGACGCGCTGGACCAGAGGGAGGGGGTGCAGCCTGAACAGGTTGGTATCTTAGCCTCGTGAAACAGTAGATACCTAGATAGAGAGCATTGGTATGAAACCTGCTGGCATAGACAAGAATTCAGCAGGTATCTGAGCTCATGCTACTCGTACTAAAGTAAATCATTGGATTACATTGCTAAGGCACCTACTGGTATATACGAAAATTGACTTTCAGCTAACCAATGTTACGCAGGTTTTCAAATATATTACACACTTGAGACCAAAGACGACTTTGCAAGGGTGCAATTGCATTTTACGTTGCTTAAGATCTCAAATGTTGTTGAAGATAAAATACAGTTCATGTCATTTGCTAATGTGGTTTTCTATTGGTACATGCAAAAGTCAAATGTTTTCTCTCACGGTCACTGTTTTTTTTTCCTTCTGAAACCTATTTCAAAGGTTACAATATTAATAATGTTTAAAATGTGATACCCTTTTCCAAAATTCAGATATTACTTATCGCTGTGAACGTTTTTATCGGGAATTCCCCAGTCGACACTTACTGAGTAAATAAATAAAATTGCTAATTATCGTTTTTCCACGGAACTCAAATGAGATCAGCTTGCTGCGCAATGAACCCTCAATTCACAGGTTAGCTTCTGATAGCCGAGCAACACTAAAAAGGCTGCATTTTGCGAAATATTCATCTCGCAAACTAATTAGCAGAGAAAATATAGTTTTTCTTAGAGATACAGCAGGATTCACAAAAAAACACAGACACGTGAAATAAGTTCAAATCCTTACCCACCCAAAAATGGACCACTGCGATGTTGCTTTACATCTCAAACGGTTAAAGTTGTTAAATCAATACGCCAACGTGCATAATACCATATGGGTTACCTACCTACTTAAGAGTACTTAATTGATTACACATTGGCGAATAGTATCAGCTATCAAGGGTTATCGCAACGCGACCGCACGCAAATCAACATGCAGTTATCGCAATCAACTTAATAATCGGGGACCACTGTCTTGGAGTCATTATTACTAATATCAGTGTTGTAAATCAGTACCTACTCATTGAATGCATTTATTTGAACTGTAGACTTCAAAACATACTGTTCTGGTCTAGTAATGGAGATACTTGAAGTCAATGCAAATGTATTCAACTCTTGAAGCTTTAGAGGGCTAATCTACAGCGTCAAACTTCTAGTCCCCTCTAAACACGAGACCAGTCCCGCATTCCGATGTTTTCATAGTAAATCGAGTACTGCGCATGTTCAGTTTGACGCGAATTAAAGACTGAAACCTATTATGGATATTTCCTTGTCCTCCACATAAATGTCTAATAAAATCATTAAAATCAAGTCAAAGCTACATAGGTTGCTAGGTTTGACCTAAGCTCACCGATAGGCCATTCGACGCGTTCACTAAATTTTGAAGAGTCTTCCAAGAGGTTTACCTGATTAGTTTTTCTTTATTTACAGGTGCGAAAAACAAGATCAAAAATCGGTCTAGGCGTGACCCTATCCCGAGAATCGGACGGGGTCTGGCTCTACAACCGGAGCCAGGAACCTGTGTTCGTGAGCTCGCCCGCGCTGGACGCCGCGGCCGCCAAGGCCTTGCTGGTGTGGCGCGTAGCGCCGGGCCACTGCCTGTGCGTGTTCGACCCGGCCTGCCCGCCGCCGGCCGTCTCCCTCCCGCACATAGGCCCCGTCGACCCAAGATCCGTCCGGATATCCTTCGCCAAGGGATGGGGACCCAAGTACTCGCGCCGGGACGTCACCGCCTGCCCCTGCTGGCTCGAAGTCCTACTTGCCCCGCCGAGCTGACGCAAAGACTAAAGTGAAGTGATTCACTGACTATTCTGAAATTATGAGATTTTAGAGTTCCAGAATATTCAGTCGCATTGAACAGACAACAGTGCAGTGCAAAGACAATTTGAAATTGAACTATGTGAACGGTTTTTGTTTATTGTTGGACTTATTTAATTTAATTAGAAACACAATACACTTGGGGACATGGAAAGTTGCCTACCGTTCTTTTGTTTGGAAATTGTTCAATCAATTGCAGTTTTCGTTTTATTTTTATTATATTTTTTACTCATACAAAAGACTGGACCATTTTCCCTGTTTTCAAGTGTCTCATGTGCAGATTAATAAAGGTAGGTTTTAAAATTGGCGTTGCTTTTATACATCTCTCGTTTTCACACTATTTGCGTGAGCGTGAGAAGAATAAATTATTATTTAGCGCCATATTTATTCCAGTTTATTTATCTGCGCGGGTAGTAATAACGATATTTAAGTGCATCTCACGCGTTGCACTACAATCCGACTACGCCCTTTATAAGGGGCATGTTTAATCAATTCGCGTGACGTATTTATTCGTTTACAAGCAAACAAGTATGTTTACCACAAATGTAAATAGAAACGTTTGCTATAACCACAAAGAACACAAGAAGAGGCCTTGTAAATTAAAATTTGCTATGCGTATTTCGTAAAATGTATGCACTTTAAATTATTTTCTATGTGAGAAAAAAGGGCAACATTATTTGTTTCATCTCCATTTTCAATTTAAATGTCATGTCAATCATCTTATCTTGCTTTTCATTAACCTACTCTCTCAGATTGGAAAAGCCAATTTTGTAGTAGAGTGCCTCCCGGGTGTCCCTGTTTTCTCACTCAATGCCATGGTAATTATGAGGCCTTACTCAGTGTAGCATGCACCATATAGTCAACTATACAATTTTCTAAAGTTGTATAATATTGTATAGAACTCGGCTTTAAGACAACGCGAGACTGTATATATAAAAGTTATATGTACTATAATATTTGTAATAAACTATTTATAATTATGAAATATGCCTTAATGTAAATTATTTAAGATTAGTGTATAGTCATACTTCTTTTTTGTACAAAAATATTATTTGACACAATTTTGTATTGCGAGTTGATAACAGTTTTTATGTGAAGAAGGCTGTGTGAAAAGCATTTCTAACCGAGTTCATGTGAAGGTTATGACGAAATGTATCTCAGCACGTCACGTGCGCCATGGGAGCAACAACACAAATAGTTTCCTTAAGCATCATCAGACTTGTTTGATCTTTTAGTTTTTATAATCAAAAAAGATCTGCCAATCTTAAATTAAATTTTATTAAAAATAGTGCAATCTAATTGATTTTAAAGATCATAGATAGGTGAATTATCTAAAACAGATTTCGAACATTGTGCCTTGTGTTGTATTCAGATATAATATATAAAGTTATAATCCAAAATTTATACTATAGGGTAAATACCGTCAATTTCACTGGCCTAAAATTAAGTCTATAATTATATACAAATACGTATATTGAAGCTCGAATTTATGAGTGTACTGCTTAGAGACAAAGTGAGTTGGTTTGACAATAAGATTTCATTCTAGTCTTTATAAAAATCTTGCTTTGTCGTAAACACAAGTATGCTGGTAAAGTACACAACGGGCCAGTTAATAAAATAAAGTGTAATTTAAAGTAAATGTCATCTCGTTGGTGCCTAAGTGCAATTTTGCAATGACATCTGAACTTGTACTTAACTTCTGTCAGTGCCATTTTTGAATCATGCAATAAGAAACACTTTCTTGTATAAAACAATGCTGCCGATGGGATAGTGCCGTCAAAATTATTGTTTTTTTACCACATATTTTTTTAGTTTTTTCTTCTATCCAAAAAGTAGTTAAAGCAAAAGTTTCAAATTTTTTTGTAAATAAGTAGTAATATGTGTTTCAATGAAGACTTGTTTTTATTGGTACTTACTTAAAAATACAGCTATTTGATAACGCATCTAATGGTAGATAGTGTAATTTCGTCACAAAGTGTGAATCGGCACAATTCCGTCGAGCCATCATATTTTTTTATAAAACAACATTCGCTATTACTTAGTCATTGCATTAGACTGATGTAGCGCCTTAATAAAAACATAATTTACAATGTGTGTTGATGCTGATGTTTTTTTAAATACCAACTAGGTACTACTAGGTACCTATTCTGTGCTAATGTTAGCAAATCGCTCAACTGGTAGAATATTGGTAAGCACTTGATTTGGCCCGCGGTGTACAATTTTTGTCTCAATGCACATTGTCAAAATATGTTTGCTGGTTTTAGATTATACTTAATGAAAAAATTAAATAATTTAGGCCTCCCTGTTACAC
This sequence comes from Udea olivalis, assembly GCA_947369235.1. Lineage (NCBI taxonomy): Eukaryota > Metazoa > Arthropoda > Insecta > Lepidoptera > Crambidae > Udea > Udea olivalis. Next base: position 1,266,126 of record OX376349.1, on the reverse strand, counting down.
CGGTCTTTGTTGCTATGCGACGAGGATGAGATTAGGTTACGATAAATTATAAATAAAGAAAGAGAATATTTTTAAAATGCACGCATTTTTATTAACACCTTCATTCCACCTATAATTTTATACACATACTTACATAAGTATTACGGTTTAAGTTTTTAATTAAATTATTATGATATAAATAGGTAAATAACTAATTTACTTTTCAGAAGTCTTATAACTACGCAACTAAACAATTTTTTAACAAAGAATTAACTATTTACATAACATTTGGATTAATACAGACATGAACGGTGCTGAAAGTATCTTATTCATGTTAATAAATTTAACTGACAAAATCTTTTGTTAAGCAGGCGGAATAAAGATTTCTACTTAATTCTACTTTTCTTCACATCACACAAAATCGTGGTTAAGTTAGTTAGGTTATTTATATATTTTGCCACAACATTCATTCGTTGTTAGTTGGTCAGTCTTTATAGATCCATTTCAATATATTTATTTATTCGAGTTTTTTCAACGTAGTGTTTGGAAGCAGACAGCAAGCTACAGCACACACTGAAATAGAACACAGTTTATTAGAAAGCTTAAAAAAGGCATTATCATAGTGAATCCCAAGAGTAGTAATAACATTTAAGTTATGCGGAAATCCACTTTTATTTCTAAAGAGTTAGTTAAAAATGTAACTGAAAAAATCGAGGAGAATTTTTTTTGGTCATTATTTTTAGGGCTCTACAGTTTTGAGTAATGTTAAGGTATCATGAGGGAAAATGAAAAATAGCGCCATCTTTGTCCTAGAGCCAGAACTAATTCAATTTGCAAAAAAAAAAACTTAAAGCGCCATCTGTTATAATTCAGGATAACTAAAAATGAAGCCTGCATTTTACTTTTAGTAGTGCTATTCAAGGAATAAGTTAGTTAGCTAAGAAATTACTAGATGACACACAAAACGTGTCACCCTTTAAGTTATTTTTATTTTTTAAGCAAATAAATATATTTTCTTTCTACTTCTTTCTTAATGATTTGTTTGTTAAGGCATTATTTATTTTGTTTGAGTTGGTTTTTTTTTGTTTTCACTTACCTCCCAATACAGCAGCAATAGTTAAGAAAGGCGGCAAGCACCCGTAGGTAATGAGAGCAGGGAAGATTACGGTTCCTGTGATGGTGCCCAGTCTTCCAAACATCAAAAACGTCGCCATCGCCATCACCCTAAAACAAAAAATCCGAATGATCCCTTGTTACAGAGGATGAGAGGACGCCATAGCTAAATTGGCCTTTTTATGCGATGTTTGTAAAAAATTTACAAAATAGCTTTTACCACTTTTTCGTGATCTTCGATTTGAATATTGCTTGTGAATATGTAATTCAAACCCTGTGCATGGATATCATTCATTTAAGTGGCGCCAATTTACTTTTACTTTACTTTACTGTATTTATTAATCTTTAACACTATCTTCCACATCCTGACTGTCCTGACTGAGATTAGTGAATCTTTGAAACAAGTTATGGTTACGACCAGCCTACCTCAGAGAAGTAGGGAACAAGTCCACAGTGACGCTATGCAGGGAAGCTCCCATGAGCGAGGTAAAGGCCAGGATGATGGTGACCATCGTGGTGACCGCCAGCGCGTCCCAACCTAAGAGTGGTAGCATCACCACCAGGATAGCGCTGCAGATGCCGCATACGCTGATTACCACTTTCTTGCCACACCTGGAACATACATTTAGTTTTTAAGGTATGTCTGGGAAGGTACCTACCTACATGTTCTGCAGTGAACGTGTTAAAGTTGATAAATTATGATAGGAACGTTTCGAAAGCCTAAGGGTTTAAGCCTAAGGGTTTGCGTGTGACTCCAAAATAAAATATTCTGTCTAAAAAAGATTTTGGTTTCATGAGTTTAAATCTGGCCAGAACCGAAATCTTTGTGTTCGTTGTTTAATTTCCGACTAACTCTCCAGTGATGGAAAACATCGATATAAATCCAAATCCACCCGGATAGCGGCGGAAGACTCACCACCTACCACGTTGGGTTCTGATACCATTGGTGAAAAGTGGGCTTCTGAGTGTTTCGTTCACCATGACGGCAACAGTCACTTGCCTCTGACTACCCTATTTCGGATAAAGTCGTGATGGTATGTGTTATGTATGACTTCTTGCAAGCTGATGAAAACGCCCTTGAAGTACAATTCAGCCTGTTGCGGCAATTAACTTCAGAGTTAGTGCAGGTGCAGAGAAATCTCAATCTCTATTCAACTCTTGAGAAATGTGGCTAGGGGTTGCCCAAAGGTAGGCACGAACCTCTTTTTAGAGTATTACTAGGACTAAGAGTATAAAGTTAATGAAATTAGCTTACCTGTTTATAAGTGCACTCCCAATCCCATATGTAAGGAACGATCCAGCGCCTACGATAGTACTCTGCAGGTAGGTCAGCATATCTGTCTGTATGGGCACGCAGGCTTCCTCTAGGATCGGAACATCCCCGACTGCGATGGCGGAGCATAGGCTGCCGTTCGTGTCGGAGCCAATCATGGCTGCAAGTTGAGGGTACCACAGGCGAATCGTGTTTGACCTGTGGAGGTTTAAAAACTAGAATGAGGATAATGGCTAGAAAAGGTGTGTAAACATGCTAAAACGTAGGTTGCTATAGGTGCTTTGTTTAAAATGTAATACTTATCTAAAACGAAAAATGTATCAATTCAAGCGTCATACATCATCGATAGATACTACTCGTGTAAGTACTACTACTATGGAGAAAGAAAGAGAAACATTCATTTGGTGACAAAACAGTACAAATAAAAACAACAAAAGTGTGCAGATAAAATGAGGTGACACGTTTTGACACCAAAAAGGCATGTACTCTGCATATGTCGGGGTATCATAAAGACACAGCGACGCTGGTCTTCCGTAGATGCCTTAGAGGAGACACTATGCGCACCTAAAGTACAAAACAAGTGACGATTTATGTAGGTGCGAATGAAAGAAAAAAAACCGGTTAGGGCTGGGAATACAAGGGATATTGTTTTGGTTGTCAGTCTGCTTTTGTGCTTCGTACATAGTAGATGTGATATCGTTTTGCTCTTTTTTCTCGACTTGGCTGTGATTTTGGACTATTTCTTCTGATTTGTGACTACTGTGCTTGTTAACCGGACTCTGATTTGTACTTGTGATTCGGAAGTGTTGAAGATGACGTCCTACACGCCTGAGGAATATGCTGATATGCTTATTTGTTACGGATTCTGCGGTTGTGTGTCTGCGCGAGCTCGCAACGAATACATAACTCGCTTCCCCGGACGTCGAGTGCCGGATGTGGCCGTTTTTGACAGAGTGTATGACGAAGACTTCGAGAAACTGGCTCTGTTTTGAGACGAAATACAGACATGGGAAGACCACGAATTAATGACGACGAAGAACATGACAATGAGATTGTGCAACGTTTTCGAGCGGATCCGACTACTTCCACTAATATTGTTGCCCGTGATCTGGGACTTTCGCAATGGAGAGTGTGGTTTACAGTGCATACAGCTGGCCTGTACCCGTACCATTATACGCCGGTACACGCTATTGAAGAAGGAGACCCGGCGAGAAGGTTGGACTTCTGTAGATTTATGATAAATGCTGACGTAGAAGACCCAGATTTTCTAAGAAATATCTTGTGGACAGATGAATCCAAATTTGACAAAGATGGCATAACGAACTATCACAACGCCCATTACTGGGCCCCCAAAGAACTAAGAAATCCCAATAAGAAAAGAGTGAAGGGATCCCAGCGAAGATTCAGCGTGAATGTGTGGATGGGCATTATCTCCAATCATTTGATTGGACCTTACTTTCTCCCAGACAATCTAAATGGGGAACGTACGAAAACTTTTTAAGAGAAGACTTGAGTGATTTGCTGGATGATCTGCCACTCAACTTGATCAGGGACATGTGGTTCCAACACGATCGCTGCCCTGCCCATTTCAGGAGAAGTGTCAGAGACTGGCTGGACATGAATTATCCAAACAAATGGATAGGACGAGGTGGGCCGTTGCCATGGCCAGCAAGAAGTCCGGACCTAACCCCCATGGATTTTCATGTGTGGGGGCGCATGAAAAGTCTTGTCTACAGCGAGCCAAATCCAGTTTCGTCTGTGGAAGAACTAAGAGAAAGGATAGTGGTTGCAGCAAATCAAATGCGGACAACTTTGACAACTGGAGTAGTGAAGACTGGTCTCCGTAGTAGGATGCGACAATGTATCAGAAACAGAGGCGGCCATGTTGAACATGAACTGTAGAGTAAGAAAAAGTTGTGTCAAAACCTGATTAAATAAATGACATTTCATGCTAACCTATTGTTTTATTTTACTTTTTAGGGCTAAGTATTAATTTTCTTCGCCACTGTCGCCTAATAAGCTAAGTTTTTTAAATGCATTTAATTAAAACCCTAGATTGTTATACCTCGTTGGATAGCTGATGACACGTAGATATTTTTAAACACATCTGCCGAACAACTGCCATACTATTTTTTTGTAATATCCCTTAGAGAAAAATGAACTTTCTAATATTGGTTTTCATTTCTTAACTTTAACTTGTCTACTACGGCCTGTTCAATTAACTTATGCACTATTTTAATAATTGACGTCCTATAGCATCTTATTACACATGTAAACATGCAATAATAATAATAATAAAACCCACAAAATAAACAAAATTTAATTTAGAAGCCTAAAAATCGGCAATTTTCAATAAAAAAATTAAAAGTCGAATATCTCGAAATGGGTTAAGTTTAGGGTAGGGTGTTTCATAGTGAAATAAGTCACAAATGATGGGTACTCCACGCCCTTAACGGATCTAGCACGATTTTTCCTGTAACCCTGTATACTACTTAACTTCTTGAATAAAGATGCAAATATGTATATAGGCTGAACATGGCACAGCCATTGAATGTTTAAATTTCTAATATGCATCTTTTAAATTGAAAACGGAAGGATCCCAACGTTGAGCATTTTCTCAAAGACGGCGGAATATTATTCCAGCATTCGGTGGCAGAGTAACGAAAACTGCCACGAAACCCTGCGAAGCTGTGTCTGTCTAGGACAAACGAGTCTCGAGGCTATCCTGACCTGGTGATGGAGAACAATAGCTTATCATATAAGTATGAGGGTGCTCCCGTCTGCACAACACCAAACAGTAGACAGGCAGAATTAAGTAAACGCCTCGACTTCATGTTCATAAGGTTGCCCTTGTTGAAAAACGGGGTAACATGAGCTCTACGCGGAATGGGAAAAAAAATCGCATACAAGAATTCTCGACATGTTGTATGAGTTTTTTTGTGTAACCGTACAAACAGTCGCCGATAACGGTATCTGGCGTAGTTTAGTTTGGATAGAATTAACGTTTCACGTAGGTGAACTCGTTCATCAACATCCAAATAATTGCGTACCCTATACAACACCTTAAGCCGTTAGAAACAATTCCTGGCAGCCTCCAAGACGTGATTGTGAAACTTCAGCCGACCGTCCATGTGAACTCCAAGATTCCGGGCTTCTGTGACTTGCTCAATAACGGCTTCTCCGATCTTAACCCCAGGATTAAAGCATTAATTTTATTTATCTGAGTGCCAGAACTCAAGACAAGAAATTTGGACTTATGAGGATTTAAGATTAAACAGTTTCTGCTTGCCCATTTATGAATATTCTCCAGGTCTTCATTAATAATTTTACAGCGTCAAGAGTCTCGCGTGGATTAAAAGACATAAATTTGAATATCGTTCGCACAAATGTGATATCTACAATTTGACAGAGGAAGACTCGTTTTACTTCGTTTTACCACAGCTGTGTAAACACCCGGATGATGGTGAGAATAATGATCTTACGCCCGAATCCAGAAACCTCTTTATATTGAAATTTTAATGAACCGTAGTGAGGTCCACTGTTACACTATTTGATGTTATGGGTTTTTTTTTAAATTGTGGGTCAAAAATAAAATGGACCAAAGGATTTGTGTGGATTGTGTCTTCATTATTACACTTCACTTCACACAGCGACTCTATAATTCTTGATATGGTAATGCCTTTAGAGAGGGTTGAGAAGTCTAAATGGACCAAACAACCAGGTCAAATCAAATTTACCCGAACATACAGCCACTGTGTATGAGGCAGATGAGCACGAGCCACTTTATGTGCGGAGGCCTGAACAGCGGCGTCAGCTGGCTCACCCCCCCACGGAGCGCGGCCACTCCTCGCCCCTGCTCCTCAGTCTTCTCTTCCACCAGAGTTTTAATCTGGAAGTATCATAATGAAAGGTAAAATAAAGCAAATATTTATGGTTCCCAGGTCAGGCAAAGTGTGTTTTCAGATATTCAGAGCCAAATAAAAAAAACAGCGAAGGCTTGATATTACCGATAGAGGCCTTTGTCCTCACCGAGGAAACTGTAGATGTATGTTAAGGATGAACTTACGGGATAATCTTTTTCCGGTTTGTTCATGTTCATGCTGTATATCTTCTTAAATATCTTCATGGCCTCCTCGTTCCTGCCACGGGACATGAGGAACTTGGGGCTCTCCGGCAAACAGAGGAAGGCCACGCCAGTCATCAGAGGTATCAGGGCAGTGACTAAGAGGAACAGGTTCCAGCTATGGATGACTGTGGACAAAAAGACAATCAGGTAAGTACTTATAAAAATAGGAATTATTAGCAAAGATCTTGTTTAGTTAGTTATTTCTTCTGTACCAATATTATAAATTTGAAGAGTTTGTTTGTTTGTTTGGTTGAACGCGCTAATCTCAGGAACTACTGGTCTGATTTGAAAAAATCCCTCAGAGTTAGATAGCCCATTTATCGAGGAAGGCTATACATCATCACGCTAAGACCAATAGGAGCGGAGCACCACTGAAGAATGTTTCAAAATTGGGGGGCTATTTTTCCTTTTGAGAGCTTCCGCTGCGTGCTGAAATCAGGTATGACAGAATTTTAAAGTTATAAAAAAAAGTCCGCGACAGCACAATTATGTCGTGAATGATCTCATTAACTACTTAACCAGAGTGATTCCTGAAGGCTTGCAAATGGTGGTATTTGCGGATGATGCTAATGCGATCATTTCAGGAGATGATATTCCCGATCTCAATATGAGGGTTAATCATGCGTTGAATACAGCTGGAGCATGGTTTAAGGCAAACAGTCTCAAATTGAACGCAGGGGAGACTAATTTGATGCTGTTTCGCACAAACCCAGGTATGAAATCTTAACAACTAAATTGTTTTCTAGAAGACGAATTTGTAACTACCACTGAGGAAGCAAAATTTTGGAGAGTTTATCTAGATAGTGATTTCAAATGGAAACGGGAACTGAGCAGTATCGAAAAAACACTCAGTTCGGCATGTTACGTGCTAGGAAGTTTACGGGATGAGGTCGATGTTGATACATTAAAAACAGTGTACTTTGCACTTGTTGAAGCCAGGTTAAGTATAGTATAGGATTTTGGGGGAGGGGGGATTGGTACCTCTATAACATTAAACGAGCTTTTATACTGCAAAAACGAGCAATTAGGGTTATTGTCCGTATAAAGCAGCAGGAATCGTGTCCAGAACATTTTAGGAAGTTAAATTTACTAACAGCACCATCCCTATCGTTACGTATCCGATACGTTCTTGTAGTGTTATGTAATTTTGCCAAACACATTAGTCAGTATGAGACAGAGAACGAGAGACACAAAAGAGGGAATACGAGAACAAAAGACTTCCTAAGTGTGATAAGGCCTAATTTTGACATAGGTAAACATTGCGCGCACTATCAGGCGATCAAACTGTTTAACAGATTACCAGTTGACATAAAAAGTTCAGTTGACCATTCAAGTTTTAGAAATACCCTCAAATCGTTTCTTTTGGAAAAGTGTTTGTATAGCGTGGCGGAGTTGTAGGCTATTGTTATTGTTATTATTGTTTTATTTTTGTAATTTGTTTCGGAATGTTTTATGTTTTGATTTTTTCTTGACATTGCTTTATCCCAATTTAATATAATTCTAAACCGTTGACTAATAATCTTATAATTAATAATTGTTCTATTGTTAAAGACATTATTGCTTTCAAATGTGAATTTACATTCACACACAATGTATGTTTTATTTGAATGAATGACGGCACGATTGGCGTAGTGCGCTGTAGCACCATTGCTCGCCTTGCATTCTGTAGTGTCCCGGGTTCGATTCCCGGTCGGGGCAATTCAGGAAACGATCTTTTCTAAATTGACTCGGGTCTGCGTGTGCTGGGAGACGCCCCTGGCTCAAATCCTTGTCTGGTACCTCGTAATACAGGGATATTTATCCCTACTTCGAGACCATGACAAGAGGTGTGGTTGTCTGGCGCAAAAAAAAATTAAATGAAATATCTTTTAAGGTTGTTTTGTGTTAACCAAATTTGTTCTGAAATAATGCATTATTTGCGAAGGTGTTTTTATAAACATGATATTAAATACTTAACCCAAAAAATACAATATTCATCACAAGTATTTAATTTGAAACAAAACTGCCCTTATCATCATTCGATTTCAACTGCTATATGGCGATATCGCAGTTTTAGAATAATATCGTAGCAAAATAATGATCTAGTACTGCGCGCGCATTTATGATGTGCAAGGCCGGCGGGCAGTCATGAGTAGCGGTGACTCCAGTTAGCTCTGGGGAGTCTCATCTTTTGCATAGGAATAACTACACGGACGAAGTCGCGGGCAACAGCTATTTCTAATTTGTAGGAAGGCAATGTTGGAATTCGTAACGTGTATCGCAAGAATTAACTTCAAGTGCCAATGTATCAATTGTTATCAAATCAAATGTTACAATTTTAAAGCATCACCTCGGTAGCATCCCGTGAACTGGACTTTGCAACCTATTCGGAACCTCATCTAATTGCGTAACAACACCGCTTGATGTGACTAGACGCGGCGACTAGTCGTTGATCAGGACTACAGTCAAGGCCACCAAACGCGACCACTTATGGGTGAGGTTCTGTCACAAAACGCGGGATGCCGCGCAGCACTGCGAGAGGCCGGCGCAGGAGGCGGGACACAAGCTTGAAGATCGGACGCGGCCACTCGAATGCCCAGTTTGCGCGGCTTTTTGTGACCAATGTGCGGCAGCAATCTTACCAATCCCGCAGAAGTGGAACTCCCAGTCTTTAGTGAGCAGCCCCCAAGCCAGCAGCGGCAGCGTGGTGTTGGCGACGGTGTAGAACAGGCTGGTCAGCAGGATGACGCGCGCGCGCAGCTCGGTGCGGTGCATCTCCGCTATGTACGAGATCAGCACCGCGAAGGGGCCGTTGAAGCTGAGGAAATAAGATGAGGAACACTGATTAGTTGTATAGGTAAATGATTTTTTGTTACCTTTTTATTTTCTACTAGCTGCCCCGACAGACTTCGTTCTGTCAAAAGTTTAACAGCTGGGAACCGAATAGCTTGTATGGGAAAATTAAAGTGTTGTTTTTATTATTTACCTCATATTTTTTGCGTTTTGTACTATCTATTATCAGAGTTAAAACCCAGATAAGTACTTGAAAGAGTAACTGCTGAGTTTCTCGCTGGGTTTTCTCAGTACAGAAACAGCCGACCCGGTGGTAAAGTCGCATTACGTTTTTATTATGTTCATATACATACATACATACATACCATCACGCCTTTTTCCTAACGGGGTAGGCAGAGAGAGACCACATCTTTCCACTTGCTACAGTCCTGACACACCTCTTGCGCTTCTTCCACTCTCATTAATCCTTTCATACGTGCTCGTCGATTATGACCATGTTCAAATTGGTTTAATATTCACATGTATTATTAAGATGACATCATCATCATCCGTGCGGTCTATCCCGGTTGTGAACCCAAATGTAATGATGTGATATACACACAACAAAATGGTCTAGGGATATTACTCGTATAAAGCTTTTTTAAATAACTTGAAAAGTACTGGCCTTACAAAAAAACTATTAATGACAGATTATAAAAACATTATTAAGTTCCTTTTTTAATTCAAATTTGTATATAAAAGGTTTTGTTATAAGATGAAATTCGCATTCATTGAATTTCTTCCAAAGAAGTAAATCTTCACGAACTTCTAACTTGATTAAAACTCCATAAATTTATATAAATCTTTGTCAAACGCATCATCGGGGGAAGTGGTGGAACGGCACCGAGGACCTCAACGCATTACAACACATGTACAGGACCGATTCATAGTAAATGCTGCACGAAGTCAACCAAATGTAACGGCGATTTTGGTTCAAAGGCTACAGAGAGAGTATGGTTTGCTGGTAAGCGGTCAAAGTTTCAGAAAACGACTGCATGAAGTCAACCTATGTGCTCGTAGGCCCCTTCGGGTACCAGCGCTAAGGAGAGGCAATCGAGGAAGAAGATTACAATGGGCTATTGCACACGAAAACTGGAACCATTCTCAATGGTCACTTGTGCTTTTCACTGATGAATCCAGGTTTGGATTTCATCCTGATTCACGAAGAGTGCGCGTTGGAGAGAACCTGGACGATGGAATCGACTGCAGCACCCACAACAAGTTCATGCATATCAAGGTGGCACGATTATGGTTTGGGCAGGAATTCGTCTCGGCGGTAGAACGGACCTCGTTTGGATACAAGGCAATATAACTGCTCTAAAATACCGAGATGAGGTGCAAGAGCCTGTAATCTTGCCCCACAGACAGCAAATGGGACAAAATTTCCAGCTAATGCACGGCAATGCCCGTCCACATACGGAGCGTATCGTTACAAGTTGGTTACAACAGCATGATATCCAAGCTTTAGACTGGCCTGCACAATCCCCTGAGTTAAATCCTATTGAGTATGCCTGGGATATGCTTCAGAGAAGAGCTCTTATGAATTTCCCTGAAGATATTTTGCATGAAAACCAGCTTTTCTTGCATCTTAGCAGGACTTGGGACAGTATTCCACAACAGGATATTGACACCCTTGTTTTGAGTATGCAGAACCTAGCTAGACACAGTACAAGTACAAAATGTTCGTATCAAGAATGTTTGTCTTCGGTTGGATCAAATCCACGTCCGTCAACGCTACAGGCTGGATCTATATAGAATCTTTTTGTTGGAAAGACGGTCATTCGATTGAAATCTCACCTAGTGGTGAATGGCAGAGCGATCTATGATGAAACATGTCTGCCTAGTAAATGCCTATTTACTCTTGTCTTGAAGAGATACAAATTGTTTGAGTTTGGAAACACGCGTGGACCGCGAGTTCCACTCGTTTGCAGTTCGCATTATGAAGAAGTCTGCTAAACGTTTCGTGCGATGGCTGACATATCCTCAACATGAGGGTGAAGGGTCATTGTGTATCTAGTGCTCCGATGTTAAAAGAGTGCGGAAACAACAAATCCTTAGTTTCAGTTGATTCCTGTTTTCCTGGTAGTTTTAATAAAGAATTGCAGAGCATGTCTTGACCCCTTCAAACTTATATGCTTCTTAACGGTCATTTGTTTAATGTTTTTGGGGCTGTACGAATTTCAGCTGTGGGCCGAGTTGAACAATTGAAAAATGGTATTATCTGGTATTGGTTACTGTCCCCGCGGGGACAGTTTCGAGCGGGGCTAGTTGAGCCCTCGACTTAAGAGGGTCTGTGAAATACAATTGCGCTAACAAGCAACATACTATCCTATTGTTTAAATGATAATTTGAAACGTTCTAATCCACACAGTAAGAGCTGACTATATCTTGTATTCTCACAGTATAGCACATATTAGTTTGTTTTAGTTTAATACCAGAAAGTAGCATGGCCTTTTCATCACTTTATATCTGCATTGAAGGTTGAGGAAACGTCAAATCCTTCCAAAAATAACTTATCAAAGAAAACTTATATATTTAGATGCTGTCCTTGGTTTTAACGACATGTTGTTGGCGTCGTTTTGTAGATGTTAGTAGTTTTGCATTCACATTTATAATGGAACAGGCTTGATTGGCATGCATAGTTAATTTTGATACCATTTACTCGAAGATCATTGTCCTTGCCTATTCAAAAAATTAAGCAACCAAAAGTGTGACAGACGTTTGAGTAACAAGGATCTTCCATTGAGAAAACCTAACAATAGCCGAAATTACTTTTTTAAAGTCAAAGTCAAAGTCAAAATATTTGTTTATGAGAAAAAGGCCTTAAAATATAGCATAAATTGTCCATTGTATCCGGTCTGCATGCAGACGTGTAAATGTTTAATAAACTAGCAGGTTTTACATAATTTTGAACAAAACTCTGTATATTCCTAAACACTATAATATTTTTTTCTAATAGCCATATCGTTAATTATTTCTTGAATACAGTGGGTTTTAATATTTTCAATTCGTTAGGCAAGCTGTTGTATATAGAAATAAACATATTGGATATATTCTTTTTATATATGTATTTGTGACACGCAGGTTGGTATAACATGTTGATAAATTTATCTCTTTTCTGTCGTTTGATAATATCACTACGTTTCAGAAAATATTCTGGGTGGAATTTTGTAAAGACACACACATCTCTAATGTACATACATGGGAGTGGGAGACCATTAAATTCTTTAAAAAGTGGTTTGCAGCTAAGAAACATGCCTTATTGATTGCACGGATACAGCGTTTTTTAATTTAAAAAGCCCTATCAAATTCAAAAGAGTTGCCCCACATTATCAACCCATAGCTGAGGAGAGACGACACATACCGTGATACGCTGTTAATGCCGCCTCCACAGATACAGTCTGTCTAATCTTCCTAAGGGCAAACACGTACCGTTCAAGCCTTGCCAATCAGGTCAACATGGGATTTCCAATTCAAACTTTTATCAATATTAATACCTAAGAAATTAAATTCGCCAATTTCGTTTCCCATATTTACAATACAGACCAACAAATGATTAACGTGTTAATGCTGAAGTATGACAATAGCCCAATGGGTATTATGAACGCTATACTTTCGTATGTTTATCACTCTCATAGACCCCACAGTACAGTTCACCCGAAGTAGTTTGTAATGGTATTTGTTAATTAAGATGTCCTTAAGATATTATGTTGTTCAGCAGTATCTGATGGCTACCATAAGAAGTTTAATGCTGAATGAAGGCATCCTGTAGTGTGGTGACGCGCGATATTAGGCTAAGAATGATCATTATGAATAGTAAGTAATTAGACATAATATGAGTGACTAATAAATCAGACATCGATGGCATAGCATCTTTTATTCCGTTCTCCCGGATTGCATGGCGACCCCAAGTGGGGTTAAGTGACATTTTTTGATGGAAAAATAATAACTGAAAAATTATTTCCTAAGTGAATGGACACACATTCAATGAAGTGGTATTACGACGAAAAAAAAGTTGGCGGACTAGTAATGTCCCAATAACGTGATGACGAGTCTTGAAATTTTGTAAATGCTGATGAAGTGCTGAGCGCAGGGAGTTGTTGGTGTCTGTTGGTGATGTGCTGGGAGCCGGAGGATTTTAGTGTCTGTGGAGGATGCATCAGCGAGATTTACCATCGGATTCCGCCCAAAGGAGAGAGTGTTTTCTTTTTGAATTGTTTAAATGAATTTTTGTTTTAATATTCTTTTATGGTTGGTTTTTTCTCTTTGTTTTATATTCTTTAGTTAAGAATCTCATTAGGTTTGTTTGTATCATAATGACACTCTGCTTGTACTTTACTAACGCCTGTTGTAAACCCAGAACAAGTTTAAAAGAGTAACTGCTGAGTTTCTCGCCGGGTCTTCTCAGCAAGAAACAACTCCGACGCGGTGGTAGAGTCGCATTATGTCTGTATACTGTTTATTTACATATCCATATTATTATGGTATTTATGTCTATTATTTAGTATATTTTGCTGTAAATTTGACGATTTGAAAGTACTGATACACTCTATTTGAATAAAGTTATTTGAGTTTGAGTTTGAGTTTGAGTTTAAAGTACCTACATTTTTTGTGATATCTAAGCGTTAATCACTTATAATAATCCAAATTTTGTTTTAATAATTTTAATTCATTGTTGGCAATCAGACACTCAAAATGTTTTCGAGCCATAACATTATTTTCTATTTGATGAATAATACATTTAATGCACACTAAAGTTATACACGGTAGTTAAACATGTGAACTACATTGTCTGAATAAATGAAATGAATTTATTTTTTTAATTTTGAATTTTCTACTGCTGTTGAACTGTTATTGCGTGATTGCATTTTAAAAACAAAAATTATTACAATGTTCTTAAATTTTTTTATACATTCAAATTTTCCGAAAGGAAACACTATGGAAATTGTATGTGGATCATTTAATTTTTAAAGTAAAAAATATTTGTATTTATGTAACTAGAGATATTTTTTTTAAAAAGAGCGAGAAAGTTCAGTGCTTCATTTTTCTACAAATTAGAAAAAAAAAACAAATTCACCACACTACAATCCCCTCTATTTTCGATTATAGGTGGTCAGCATTCACTCACCGGAATCCTGCCACCTTTAGTAGCAGTAGCGGTAGTCTGACCCCCTGTGGGTGAGCGTGACGTTGCTTAAAAATGTATGGATGGGACATAGTTCAGCAAGTAAGTATATACCCATAAGTTGATGTGGCAGTGGGCAGGGCAAATGCAATCAATCAATAACTTTTAAATTGGTAAAAAAGTTCAAATTGACGACTTTGACGACACGATTGGCGTAGTGCGCTTGTAGCACGGTTTCTCGCCTTGACTTACGTAGTGTAACGGGTTAGATTCCCAATCTGTCAATTCTGGAAACGATCTTTTCTAGATTGGCTCGGGTCTGGGTTATATTCTCCAACAGCAAAGGGGTTTGTTGAACATTGAGTTTCCGCGCACGATGAAATAGTATATATAGATTATCTATTTAAGTATGTATTTAGAAATATTTAAGTATGTTTATCAGTCTCTGACGCCCATATTACAAGCTCTGCTTAGTTTGGGGTCAGATGATCTTGGTGTAAAAAAAAAAGAAAGATAGAGGACACATAAAAAATAAGAAATGTCTTACTCTTCTTATATGGTACCCTAAAGTGTCACGTTTCCGAGTTACTCGTATTTGAAGGTAAAGATCAATATGAAAAAGGTGATAATAATTAAGAATCTACTAATTATGTGGTAATTAAACGAACAAATACCTTAATCTGCATAATAATAACCGATTACTTTTCTGAAAGTGCCAGCCAACGAAAAAATATATTTATATAGTTAGAACTAGTCATAAGGAGCAATAATTATTAAAGCTATAATTAGTAGATTTTTAATAAATATCGCCTTGTTCATACCGGTCGCTACCTTCAAATAACTCGAAAACGTGACACTTTACTTTAGGGTACCATATTATTAGTCATTTTTTGTTTATTTATGTGTCTTCTTTCCCAACATTATATACCACTTTCATCGTGCGCATCTCATTTTCATTCAAAACATATGATACGAGTACCACTGAATTTCGGGGTGTAATTTACCCCTAGCTCTAGCTAGACTGCCGTGCCGTTGTTGAAATATGGAATGGAAATAAATAATATTTATTTATCAGATTTTATTATCTCTATATTTATTTTTAGTGGTTCAACTTAACGCGTTCGCCAATTGCAGAACGCGTTTACAAAAATTATACTTCTTCAAATTGGTCGCAACCAACAGCTTTATGATATCAGGAAAAAATGGTATTCTGCTTAACAAGAAAAGCTGAAACATAATGTCAGCGCGATTCAAAGTACATGCAGCTCCATCTGTTGGTATTATTTAGCACTAAACAAAAGTTACGAGGGGCATGCCAAAAGAAATGAGATACTCAAAAATTATAAAATGTATTCTTTATCGATCTTTTCCAAGTATTCACCCTGAGCACGTATACACTTTTCCATACGTTTGAACCAATTGGAAAATACCTTTGAACACTCTTCTTTAGACACCTCAGAGATCTCGAAAAAATTATAGGCAGCCAGTGAATCTTCTTTGCTTTCAAACCTCTTCCCCTTTAGTTTTTCTTTAATTTTTGGAAACAGGTAAAAATCACAAGCCGCGAGGTCAGGGGAATATGGTGGGTGAGCCAGGATTGACACATTTTTTGAGTTGGAAAAGTCAAGTGTTCTGGCAGACGTGTGCGGCGCCGCAATGTCGTGCTGCCAGAGAAAGTGCCGGATTCCTGACTTCGGTTGCTTGTCACACCAAGCTGATATTACTGTTGGATCACAAACTGTTACATACAATTCAGAGTTAACTGTTCTTTGATCCTCTAGCACTACAGTAGCAATATGACCCGTTTTGCAGAAAAACGAGGCGACCATTTGTTCCTGTGTGCTTCGTGCACGGCAACATTTCGTTGGAGTTGGTTCATCTTCAAAACACCATACAGTCGACTGTCGCTTTCTTTCGGTATCATAGTTAAATAGCCATGTTTCAACACCAGTCGTTATATCATACACGTTTTTTTTCTCGCCACTGTCGAATTTATCTATCATAAATAGGCACCAATCCACCCGACGGTCTTTCTGCTTATCGGTAAGTTTGTGTGGCACCCATGAACACGGAACAACGTTTACGGAGAGAAAGGTGGTCGTGAATTATGGTTTGCATTGCTGCTGATCCAATTCCAGTTTTCGCTCCAGCTCTACATACGCATTTCGTCGGTTTTCGCGAATAAGTATTTATACTGCACGAACGTTTTCTTGTGTGACTGCGGTTGGCGGCCGACATGTCTTCGCTTCATCTTCGAGACATCCTCGTCCTCTTTTAAATTCAGCAAACCAATTAAATACTGTAGCTCGTGAACAAGCAGACTCACCAAAAGTAGTAGCCAAAAGTTCAAAACATTCTTGAGGCTTTTAACCTTTTTTATAGTCATAATAAATCATAGCGCAAAAATCACGTCGACTGAGCTCCATTGCAGCAAGCGAATTCCCGCCAGATTCCCGAAATAATTATGCTCATTCAAATGAAATAAAACAAAATATGTGTGTTCTATTTTCAAATATATCAATAAATAACCAGCCTATAATGAGTAAAGAGAGGTATCTAACTTCTTTTAGCATACCCCTCGTATTGCTGAATGAGTTTGTTGCGC